>OX411741.1:33364537-39272922 GCA_948252205.1 Orthosia incerta | reverse complement strand
GGATTTGACTGATATAATAAAGAATGAGAATGGGGACGTGGTTCCACCGACGCCGTCGTTAGGAAAATGCCGCGCCTTGTACACCTACGAAGCGAGACTGAATGATGAACTCAATTTAACACCAGGTAACTTTATAATTCCCCTACTCATTGTATAAAGGCCACAGTAGGTAATGCTCGAGTTTTAAGCAATTTAACCGTTCCATATCTTTCTTGTGGGGAGAAACAATGCTAACCCCCGGTTTCTCAAAACTCGATTATCGGGCTGTTAACGTAATCGACGAATAACCGCCGCCAAATATCTGCTGTGGTTGACTGTTGAAAGTTCATTCAACCAATCACAACAGCTAACGCGTGCTTGACAATTTGTCACATGAATTTTGCGAGAATTTAACGTCGAGAAACCGGGCCTAAGATAACTTAGAGCTAATTTTTTAATACTCGTAGTTAGACCACTTTCATCTAAAGAACAAAATAGAAGCATACAAGAAAAGTCTGAGTATAGACAAGAACGAGGTACAATCGATACAGAGTTCAATAAAATAAAAGAAACCCAGATAGACTGCGTTTTCATACCTTTTTTTTTTTTTTGTTTGGGAAATCATCCAATGACTTCTCCCTCTCTGGGTGAAGCGGAAGGGCGTGTCAGACTTTTACTGAATAAAACCCACCCGTGTTCCTTCAGTTGCTTGAGCCCGGGCCGCGATAACTCTTTTTCAAATTTATCCGCGACGCGTTTCCATACCTAGCAATATTATAGCTTGTAGTTACACAATACTCCTTAAATAGACTTATTTCTATCTAATAAATTTATGCCTTGACATCTAGGTACTTATTAGTAAACTATGTAGTATTTCCAGAAGAATTTACTATTATCAAAACACAACTATCCTTCAGTCTTATAAATGTTCCCCCGAATGATTTTCTTTCTTGTATTCAACACTGTTTACTTCTTATAACCATCTTCATTGCGCGCATAAATTGCTCAGCGAATTTTTGTACATTCATAAAAAGTGTTTCAAAGCGAAAGCCAACACAACTGCTGCGCAGTTTTTGAAACACAATAGGAAAAGCTTTTATCTGTTCTTCAGATACAATTTTTTTAACACGAAGCCTTCCGCTTACAGGTGTGACGCAACAATGCTAAGATTTTTTTAACCGAATTGAATAAACGATCGTTGCATCGATGTCGCATAGTTCGGTCACAACTGTCTGCGGGGAGCATTCAACCAAAAACTCTTATTTAGAAGTATGGGTTGCTCTTATGTTGACTTTTCTTCACTATTCGACTATATATCCCGTAAATGGAGATCCCAAATGCCCCAGACATTACTCAGAGCTTTCTTCACAAAAACTGTGGGGTAGAGTAATGTCAGTATGTTCAATGAACGTACGCATACTTGCAAGATTGGCCCGTAGGCCAATTTTCAGCTATCTAACAAGTCAAAGGTTGTAAAAAAATCACTAACCGCCGATGAAAAATGCCTGGTAGTAGTGATTTCTAATTTCTAACGTTATTCTGTAGAGCATCCATAAAAAAGCTCGGATACTTAAAGTGAGTACGATTTTTATATACCTTTAGCACCTGATACCCGAAAATTGTCTGGCGCGGCTGGCCAATCTTGCAAGTATGCGTACGTTCATGGTATATACTAACACTACTCAATCCCAGTTTTTTTACAGAAAGCTGTGAGTAATTTCTGGGGCATCTGGGATCTTGGTCCACCGAGTTCTATTCCTGGAGGGAAAAATATATTGTACTAGGTAGTATGGCCTGCCTATGTGCGATTGGTGGTTGTAAACGAACCCAAGATATAGTTGAAAATAATCTACTAAGGCACCACGATATACGATAACTGTCGATCAACCTATCTGGCAGATATAATATGTATCCGGTTATACTGGCATCTGACCCCAATATAGTTGCGAAAAGACTAGGCAGATCGATTGAATATGCATTCTGATCAAGTTATTTTAATTAATAGATTGTGATTTGGTAACTTATTAACAATCAATCACCTCTATGTTATAGTATAGAAGAGTTGTGTAAGGGACCTTCATGATGACGCGACACAATTTAATTTACGTCGATAGGCGATATAGCGCACGTATTTTCTAAGAAAATGAGATGGTGCAAAATATTTAGACCGAAAACCAAGAAATCGATACGAACTAACTGTATGCGGATCAATTGCTTATAACGAGCGAAATAATCCTACCTAAGTCGCAGATCCCAAATCCATGGGGTATCGAAGCTAATGGCTGGCAAAGTGTGCATGAAAAACCATTATCTACTAAGAATTTTCTTAAGTGTGCTCGACCGTTCTAATTTTAATTGTTATTTATTATTTTGAAGTAATAGGTACCTAAAAAAATCACATACACAATGTCGACATGCAATGAAAACGCCATTTCTTATTTTATTTATTAGTTCGAAATGTTAAATAACAATAAAATTAAAATGAATAGAACGGTCAAGCACACCTCTGATTTTTGTACTAGAATCAAGAAAATCCATAGTTGATAATGATTTTTCATGCATACTTTGTCATCCTAAAGCACTGACACCCCATGGATTTGGAGTATGGGACTTGGGTAGGGTTATTTCGCTCGTTCTAAGCAATCGTTTGGCAAACAGTTTGCTCGTATCGACGTCTGGGTCAATTGGGAAACAACTCCTTTGACATGCAAATCGTTCGGATTGCATCGCATTGCATCCACGCTTTTCAGTGTCATATAAATCGAATCGCGTTGAGCCATCAAGAATATCGCTTACAATAATAAATAGGGATGTTTCCTGGGTAGAAAAATTATAAATGAGATTATCAAATAATATTGGACACGTATTTTTTGCTTTACCAAATCAATAAAAATTTACAAAGTTAAAGCGCATCAAAGTTCAGGAGGCTTGTGACGTCACTAAGGCAGTATAAACTGTACTAGCGGCGTGACGTCACACGATTTTTCAACGCTTTTATCGTTGTCGCTTTATGTTTACGTGTCAAAAGAAAAAAATACATGTCCAATATTTTTTATCAATCTACCTGACGGACACAAACTAATTTTCAGTAAACTACCCTATTATATTCTGTCCATTCATCTATGCTATATTTAACCTTGCTTACCTGAAGCTGAATTTGTGATTATTTTCAGGCGACGTTATAAACATTCATGAGAAACAGGACGACGGTTGGTGGAGCGGTGATCTGAACGGGATCTACGGCATCTTCCCTTCGTCTTACGTCGAAGAGATCACCACCTGCATATAGTGCCGGAAACATCGAGAAAAAAAGACAGTTGAAATTCCTTTGGGAATTCAAAACTCTTTTTCTTTAACTCGTCACTTTACTCGAAAATAACAAGACAACATATTCAATTTTAAGAACGCCCGTCACTCATTGCAATTAATACCTTATTACAATGCAATAAGAGTAAATTGACGCGCGCTCGTATAATGCAAGGACTATATTGACGCAAAGTTTTGATGAAATAAGTATTCATTCTCTTTTCACGGGTGAAAAGATGACGAAACATGATTATAAGAAGTTAATGGAAGCTTAGAAAGAAAGCTGAATAATTAAAATTGTAAATAGACTATCGAAGGTTTAGTTTGTAAAAAGAAATCGCGCAAACCAATTGACATCTATGGCTTCGTTACTGGAGACGCGGGGCTACGCGCGTTGCGGGCAGCTTGGCGTCTCGCGGCGCGTCTCTTCCACGTAAACGCTATGGCTTCTCTGCAAGCGCTCTCATACAACGCCATACGACGCGGGCCGCTCCGCGTCTCCAGAAACGAGGCCTAACACTTCATGGGCGCCGGGAGGATGGTGCAAGGGGGTGCTCTTGTACCCTCTAGGTTTTCAATAAATATTTAAAAAAATATCGCATAATATTAGAGATCCTAGCTTTTCCGATGTGAGATGTTCAACTTTTCGAGCTTGTTCTTGTCTACTTACTTTTCTTTAGTTCTCATCCTTTTCTGCATGGTTCCAAATATAGTACTATGTCTGAATAAATGGTCAAAAGTAACCCTGTGTATCGTATACCAAGCGGGGTGCTAAAGTAGTCCTGCCTGCGCCCATATAGGACTTATTTAAAAAAAAAACATTCTAGTGTCTTGGTATTTATGTGCATGGGCCTCTTTAGGACAGTACCTATATGTGTATAAATTAAATGTTTCAGTCAATTTATACGTCCAGAATCAGTATAATAATAATATTAATATATTCAGTAGATAAATGCGAATGTGTTTGACCCGAAATGATTTTATAATACCTGTATGTAACAAGCACCGCATATTTATTAAGTTCATACTGAATAGGTATTCAAATAAGTGATAATATATCTATTCACAAGACACTGAAGATTATCTAGACTTATAAGTATTATAATGTAAAGTGTTGCGAGTTTATAAAATATATTTTAATGTAAAGTAATGTATCAGTTAAAGTTAATATAACATATACACTGAAAATGTAAATTATACAATATATAAAATTAAACCAAAGTGTTGTTATTAAAATAAATTGTTTAAGAATATTATTTTTTTGTTTTATTTTTGGAGATAACACCAATATTGACACATTTATGAAAGATGTGAAGAGACTAGAGTCAAGAGCAAATCAACCAAAAAAAAAAAGTATACAGTATTACGTCACACGCGGGTTTGTTCGGGAACTGTCAGCGTGTTTACGGTATTGGATTCAAAAAAATATTTCCAATTTGATACCTATTAACCATATATATATGGAAATATTTATTTCAAACAAATACCGAAAACACACCGACAGTTCCAGTTCATAAAAGCTCTTAATATAGGTAGGTAAGTATCTGTAAATGTTAACCTACAAAAAAAATATAGGCTAGTCTTAAATCATCGAGTAATGTCTTGACAGAAATTTTTCAAACAACCCACTCTCACGATTTATTTTTTAACATATAAATTTTTCATATAAAATGCTTTTCATCTATTAAACAGATGCATGAAGGTCGCTCCTTACTCGGATCTTAGGCCATTAGAAATATAGTCAAATAATTACCAATTTGTGTTTTACTTTTACAAATTCTTAAAAACCTAATATTCGTTACCAAAACTGTCCGAATCTAACGGATAATCCGAAATAATCTTAGCCGAATCCGGTATAATATTATTTTCAACACACTTGCTCATAAAGTGGCTAATTTCACCGCAATTTGGCACATAATGATAGCTGTAATCAAACTGTGACTTTCATTGCTATTATTCAGTTTTTTTTTATATATTTTTTTTTATTTTTTTTAATTCTTTTCCCTTTCGGGAAGGCAAAGGGATCTAGCCCATACAGCCTAGTCATCAGTATTTTTTTTGAATTCTTTAGTATGCATTAGAATGCGGATGTAACGTATTCTAATGTTTTTTGGAGTATTTGGCAGCAAATTGTATCGAGTCAGCCTTCCCAGTAAGCTTTGCGGAGGTAGTCAATACTACAATAAAATTCTCCGCTCCACAATCCTGAGATCGCTTCTGTCAATGATTTCACACATTGTCCAGTTGCGTAGACAGTTGAGACACAAAACTACACCAATTTTATATCACAATATCCACTAGGAATCAATTTGCAAATAATATTAACAGCCGCTTAAGTTATCTCGAAAAAATCCCGCCAAAAACCTTTTTTTTTAATTATTAGTTTATAGTTTTTTTTTAATTTATTGGTTGAGTTGCTTTGTTCTTAAAAAAGTTTCGATACAAAAAAGATCGTGCTCAATAGTACAAATAAATTAATGTATAAAAAAAAAAAAACCTACCTATTGTACCTATTGCTTGCTCATTTCATGCAACTTCGTATTTAAATAGATAATTTCGACTTCTACGTGCTTAATAAATAAAACTTTCACTCAATATAAAATTTATTTGCTCTGTAATTAAGAAAAATTTAAATTCCTTATTTTGTACGTGGCTAAAACACTGTCCACCAAATCCAAAAAAAAAGAAACCTCATTATTTTAGTCTATGGCCGATTGCCATTGTTAAATGCGCGCGCATAGGAAATCTGGTTAATTTTTCCCGCCATTGTGAATAAAATTTCACAACTCGTTTTTACTGTTGAAAATGTTATTTTTTTGTATTATTTTCTTCACAAGTGTGTTAAAAAACGTCGTATGATACACGTGTGTATTGATGATTACCGTCCTCGGCTCTCTTAAGACTCTCACCTACGGCTCGGGTCTCAATGGCGCCTCAGCGGTAATCACCAACATTGCACACTTGTACCATAATGTACTATTATATACCTACTTTATTGTACACCACAAAATGTGTACAGGACAAACATTCACAAATACAAGTGTACTCGTACAATGGGCGGTCTTATCACACAGGGCAATCTCTTACAGACAACCTTTGGATGGACTGGACAATTGGAGAAGAATTATCATCAATACATAGGATAATAAATCTGTAGAAAAGTAATTTTTGTACATCGAAAATATGTCCAAAAAAGATAGCCAGGGTGTTAAAGGATAACCAACAGAATCTTTTGCCGACATTTTTGGCATTGTTGTCTGTTTAGTTGCACAACTAAACAGACAACAATGCCAAAAATGTCGGCAATGACGCATCACGTAAAATGTGCGAAACCAATGTAGATAACATTTATACATAAAAATTGTGCGTGACTTGAAGTATTACTTAGTTTCGTCGCAATCGGTTCACTCTATCAAAGATAGTTAAATGAATTTAAAGTGTTCAAGAAGTTAAATATAACAACACGCAATTCAGATACTCGTATATTTGAACTCCATATTCGAAAGACGGCGTTGTGCATTTGACGTCATTTTCTGAATGGTGGTGTTCAGATTCTCCGCGGTAGAGCGACGCTAGAAAAAAAATTGGTAGGTAGGTAGGGTAGGTATCTAGGTAAGTAGGTTAGGTAGGTAAGTAAGGTAGGGTAGCAATTGACGGGAGCAAAGCTGCGGGCACAGCTACTTTAATAAATAAAACCCATATTTTGTGAGATGACAACAAATTATTTATTCAAAATAACGTTCTTACATTACAGTTTTGGCAAGAAGGGACGTTTAGTCCAAAAATATGTATTACATCATCCACGTTATGCCTATTCTTTATTATCGTCTTCTAACTTGCCTAAGAGACCAAATATATCCACACTCACATTCATAATCACGTTAACAGAATAACTTTGTTGTGCCTTGAAAAATGTTCCCTTTGCGTGTGAAATAAAGATTAATTTCGAATACCGATGTTTAATAAAAACTTACTACAGCCACCGGAGGGGAACAACAAATTTTTGAATAAAAATATTAATAAACCATGTTAT
Organism: Orthosia incerta; assembly: GCA_948252205.1. Classification (NCBI taxonomy): domain Eukaryota; kingdom Metazoa; phylum Arthropoda; class Insecta; order Lepidoptera; family Noctuidae; genus Orthosia; species Orthosia incerta. Next base: position 39,265,604 of record OX411741.1, on the reverse strand, counting down.
ATTCTGTTCCCCACATACTTAGGCAACTTATTTATGAACTTTTTGGACAAAACTGTGAAAGACGAAAGACTCCAAAGTTACTCTGCCAATAAATGCACCACAAATTCTTTAACTTACCTTACTAAGTGTGCATGGACACAATTTTACATTCCTAATTTTGTTCCGAAACATTGCTCCACGAGACATTCTTGCCTTTAAATTATATGTCTGAAATTCTATGCGATGCAGATTCCATAGATACAAATTTCTAAGTAAGAATACTTTTTGAATGGTGGAAGGATTATGGCATCTATTGGAAGAAACCAGAAAAGCTGATAGGTGGGTACAGTACAGTTGTTCTATCTCACGACGAACGGCGGGACGGATGGTCTTAGTCGTGTGTGTAGATGCACATGAACTTTTATCTGTGTTCGTAAGCGATACCGAGCGCTCCCGAGCTTACGTACACGATGTCACGACTAAGTCCCACCCGCCGTCGTGAGATAGAAAAGTCTTGTGAAAGGTATCGTATTAGGTACCCAGTTACTGGGTTGTTAAGTGAAGGGCAGTAAGCAGTAACTGTGTCCATTTAGACTTGAAGCCGACCCTAACATAGCTGGGAAACTACTAGGCGCCTTGTTTGGAAGGGTATGACATCTAATTTGTACCTATTTTTTTGATTTAATAGTGATGTAAGCAATGGTTAGCAAAAGCACACATGACTTAAATGTCTTATTAATTATAGTAAGTTTATATCTATCAAATCCTACACCATTAGTCTAAAATTCGGTTTGAAATCGACCTATCTCATTTGTTACATATTTAAATGAAAGATGTTTAACATGATTTTTTATATAATTTCTGGCCAGAACCCTCTCTCTCTCTATATAGATACGTTTATGGTGGTTTGCGGAATAGGATGTAAAGTCCCGCAACCTCCGATCAGACGGTGTTGTGTCTGGCCCGAGCAACTGCCCTATGGTTGTTTGAACTGTTCTATATGTTCAAATTGCGCCGAAAACTGCTTGCGCGATGCAGGATTTTTGCAGTGATTTAGTTTGTATTTGGCGTCATCGTTAACGCTGTTAAGACTGCTTCTTATGATATGAGGGGGTTTTTAATATATCAATGGATCTGAGTAAGCAGAAATAACCAAAAGGCGCGTTGCAACTATCCTCTCAGAAAACATCTCTCATTCAAATGTTATATTCAACATCAGTTGATTGTCAAAGTTTTAGGGTTAAAGAACATTGACGCTGAGCAGAGTCAAAACAAAGCGTCAAATGCCGTAGAGTACGCGTCTTCGCGCGCATTCGTTCGCCTTTAGTGAGGGAACTACAGTTGACTTTTTATCGCTTGGAGGAATGTGGAACAGGCTGTTAAGTCACGCAACCCCCGTTGAAAAGCGATGACCCTCCGACCAACCAAACGGGTGCTGTGTCTGGTCCGGACAACTACCTGACGGTTGTTGTCGAATTGTTTTACATGTTCAAATCCGGACCCCAATAGGGGGCCCCAAACGGAGATGTTTGATTATCTTGATAGTAATGTGTGCATTAGGCCTACGTTGGAGAAATAGGGTTCAATACCTTTAAATAATAGGTTTTTAGGCTGACCCGTCGCTTCGCTTCGTCTCCGTCTCAGTGTCCTTTGACCCTTACCAAATCTTTTATTAATAAACCAACAGACAAACCAAAAAGACAGATATCCACCAAAAAGTAAACCACAATTTTGAGAAACAATTTTGTTAATAACTATATAAATATATTGGCTTGAGCCGAGAATACCGTATTTTATACAAATATTTGAATACTACACACCTATCTATGTATCTACTTAGACATCAATTAGAAATTAATCCAGACGTATTGTGGAACGGACTGGTTTGTATAAGCTACACAATATATGTAGATAATTAAATAATGTTACACCACAATTATATTTTGCAGAGAACATCTATAAAGTCTTTAGAATAACATTTGAGCGAAATCGAACGAAATTAGTTGAATTGTACCTAAGAGTACCTAGCTATTTTGTGAGAAAACAACGAAGATTTGTTTTTGTGATTCACACAGGGTCTCTCCATCAATGACACAGAATTTGGGCATCATAAGGAATGATTTATGCTAATTGAAAGCAGCGATTTTAGATATTATTAGGTATGTTGGAACTGAACCAAGATTTGTCTTGGTGCTCGCTGTATCATACAAAACACGCGTATAAAAAATAAGGTGAGATTAATAATGACAACTGTAAATCAACCCTAATAACTCGAATACCTTTTCGAATGCCAATAAGTCCGATAAAGATGTGTTCAAAAGTAGTTTAATGTCAATGATAATTACGATAGGTACCTACATCATTCTAAATGAAATTCATTACTTAATTCGTGGCCCTAATTCGCAACTATCGCCCGATTTTTCTGAAAATATTATTTTTTGGTTCGTTCTCTTCCATATTTACAAAAATAGAATTACATGTTGTTATCTATCATTAAGTTCTGCGAGCTCAGTGTGAGCGATAGGCTCTCTCGGACACCTCCAAGCAAACAACTAAAACCAAATTAATAAAGGTACATTCTTATTCATAATACGTACCTATTGGTTAAATTCAAAATATACATCTTAAAAATACTTAATCAAAATATCTAATTAAGTGAAGAGTATTTAATGGATTACATTATTAGATAATAATATTGTTAAAGTTAAAATATTACATCAGGCCGATACGTTCATCATCAAAAGATGGAAACCAAATCCTAGAACATTCAGGATGCAACCAGATCTCCGAGGTAGGTACCACTGAGCCTGTGAGTTTGGTGCCATGAAGCTACACTGTTTAGTGGACCCTACCTAGCATGCCGTCGCCGACCCTATCATGAGATATTCTACATGAAACTAAGGGCACCAAACCCCCTATGAGGTAACTTACCCATATAGCCTAAGCTACCGTCCTAGCCGAATTCAAACAAAATAGTGCAAACTTGTATAACGGGCAGTACATAGAAGAACGGACGTCTCAAGCTGATTTTGTGGCTAGGCACGAAGTATGATTATCCTAAGTTAGAGACTAAAGGATTCGTGAATTAAGAGCTAAATTAATTAATAAAACTGGTGTCATAGACACCGTTATATTTTGGTCTTTTAAATCCCGTGGCGGATCGATCCGGTAGGTACATGAAATAGTATCGATTAGTAAAGATAAAATTAAACTTTAATAAAAAAAATGTAGTTCTAAAAACTAAAAAAACTGGCCAAGTGCGAGTTGGATTCGCGCACGAAGGGTTCCGCACCATTATCGCAAAAAACGGCAAGAAAATCACGTTTGTTGTATGGGAGCCCCCCTCAAATATTAATTTTATTCTGTTTTGAGTATTAGTTGTTATAGCGGCAATAGAAATACATCATCTGTGAAAATTTCAACTGTCTAGCTAACACGGTTCATGAGATACAGCCTGGTGACATCGTGATCGTGAAGTCTTAGTAATAGGGTCCCGTTTTTACCCTTTGGGTACGGAACCCTAAAAACACGCTTTAATGGTAAATTGAACTGAAAAGTCGCTAATCCTGAAGATCTTGGTAAGGCTACTGGGACAAACTATTTAAACGCGCCCGGTAGAATCAACTTTCATTATTTGTAAATTTTAATTATATTTGACTTTGGCTTTGATTTTGACTAAATTATTGTATTGTCATCGGTCCTTGATAAGTGTGCAAAGTTTCAAATCAATCCCACGTTTTGAAGGGGGGTGAAAATCACGTACAAAGATTCCGTTACATAGATACATACCAAGCTAATAAAAGCGTGTTTTTTAACACCGACTTCGTTTCAGAAGTAGGTGTTGTAAAACTTATAAAACATGAGGTACCAAAGACACCGACTGCCGAAACGAAAGTTATATTTGTACATTTTACCCCGAGTTTCTCAGCTCTAAATTATCGCAGAATTAATGTGACAAATTGCCAAGAACGCGTTACCTGCTGTTGAAAATTCATTCAACCAATCACAGCAGATAACGCGTGCTTGATAATTTTTCACATTAAGGACCGGTTTCTGAAGTCGACGTCACATCTCAAATCAGCTGACAATTTGTCACAAATTAACCAGCCCTCAGTTGTCAGTGAGTTTCTCAACACTGCATCATCGAGAAATTAGCTAATCGCTTGTTACATTGAATAATCGGCATCAATTTATTTCGGTTGGCTACCCTAGCTGGTATTATTATTATTATATATTCACTACTATAACGTAGTCAGATAGTATTTATCTTGAGCGGCTGGGTTGGTGTAGCCGCCAAGTTAAGCTAACCTTACCAAGGACGATTTTTGGATGGGTAACCAAGTATTTTTTAGTTTGCTTGTTTTTGGATAGGAGCAACACCAAGGTAAGTCTTTGGATGGGTGACCGCTTCTTTTGGTTCGTTTGTTATGGATGGCTGACTCCACCAGGGTAAGCAACACTTACCAAGGTCAGTCTTGTGATGGGTGACCACATTTTTTTGGGTCGCTTGTTTTTGGATGGGTGACCCTGCCGGGGTATGAAACACTTACCAAGGTCAGTGTTTGGATGGGTGACCACTTTTTTGGGTTCGCTTGTTTTTAGATAGGTGACACCGCCAGGGTAAGCAACACTTACCAAGGTCAGTCTTGGGATGGGCGTCCACTTGTTTTTGGATCTCTTGTTTTTGGATAGGTGACCTTGGTAGATGTTGTTTAACCTAGCGGGGTGACTTTAGGATGGGTGACCAAAATTTTTGTGGTGATGGTCACCCATCCAAAGACTGACCTTGGTTAGTGTTGGTTATCCTGGCGAGGTCACTTATCCATAAACAAGCAATCCAAAAAAAGTGGTCACCCATCCCAAGACTGACCTTGGTAAGTGTTGCTTAAAGTTAAACACAAACCTATCCAGAAACTGACCTTGGTAATTACTAAGTACAGGGTAAAGTCAACATAAATTCGCGTGGGGAAGGTTCGATTCCCAGGTCAGTAACAATTTGTTTTTTTTTTATTTACTTATATACAGAATATCCATTTTTGATAATTGTGTCAAGTTTTTATAATGTAATTAATTTTAAAAGTTTGTAATATTCTATTTTTTTTTAATCTTGGTAATTAAATAATTAATCTGAATTAACATTTTTTTTTTAACTCAACCCATACTATAGTTTTTGCCGACCCCTATTATCTTTTTATCGTAATAATATAAGCCTTTAAAATCATAATATTAATTTTAATCTGCGAATAATCGACTAATTTTCAACAATTATAAATTAGGCTCGTTGACAAGAGATTAACATTGACAAAGGTTCTTAGAAACCCAAAACTGCTGTAACATGTGGTTAATTCGAGATTTTTGTCAATTATTGTGACAAATTGCGTTTAACAATTTGTCACAATAATTGACAAAAATCTTGTCACATTTGGAACTTGAGAAACTGAAATTAGAATAAACAGGCGAATAATCCTCGATTACGTTCAGCCCGATAATTGAGAGCTGAGGAACCGGCAGTAATTCTGCGATAATTTAAGAGCTGAGAAGCTCGGGGTTAGTGTTTTTCTTTGGAAGTCGGTTATTTTTTTTATGATGTCATTTAATTATTTCTTTTTATCTTTACAGATCGATACTGTTTCACGTACGGATCGATCCTTAACAGGATTTAAACGATTAAAATTTAACGGTGTATATAAAATATGTGCGTGAGTTACTCAGTCTAGAGAGTCGTTTGTAGCTACTTCTGCTACTTTTGTATAGTTCAGTTGATATTCGGCAGTGTTCGTAAAGTCTTGGTTTTCTTAAAGATATTGATGAGAGGCCTGTGTTCATGAGTCTGAAACTACAACTTACAAGTACAACTATAGCAATGGTTAGAGGTTACTTCCACGGTATGTTAAAGGACAGTTATCTACGAATACAGCTTAAATGCGCCGCAGAGTGCGGACATACACAGAAGGCAAGTAGGTATTTTATAATGTTAATCTTATTTATGAACGTACGTATGTTACTATTTCAAACTGTCTCTAAAATATATAATATTTAACCTTTTGACCGCTACAATAATGAAAAAATGAGAAACAACATTGGCTTTACTACTTAGGTAGGCTACTGCACAAAAGCGGACTTATTAATTATCTTCAAAATGCAACATCTATTAAAAGAACATTTACCACTGAAATTTATTTTTTATTTAATGTATCGGTACTGAAACCACACATGATGACTGACGTCGTATTGACGGATCTTGGTCATCACTAGATGACTGTGGCAACATGGAGGTCAAAAGATTAAAGTTTGTTGAGTTACAGGTATGTAGAAATGGCTTACAGGTACAATATACAATTTGTCCGAGTACGTAGTACTTAATAAAAATGTAATGTCGCTATATACACATACCCTTCATTTTATCGATAAAACACCCCACTTAAGAGGTTTAACCACCACACGTTTTTTTATTGCATTTCCTAATATTCCTGCGTATTTTCGCCTTATATTTTTTCAATTAGACGGCAAAAATGGCAGGGGTTCTTTTAGGGCAATAATAAACTTAAGGTTTGAAGCTGCGATTCTTATGTCAGTGTGTAGAACAACTCAAAGACTAACAAAAAACCCTTATAAGACATGTTTTGTAAATCAATTTTTTGCAGGATTTTGGGTAATAAAATAAAAACGTGTGACATTATGTTTAAAGATTAGACTTTTGGTGTGGCTCCCTCTGGCTTGGCCACCATCAGGGATTTTAATATTGATAACACAAATATGTAGTCGGTAATTAGTCGCCAATATCGGAATTAGTCGTTCACTGGTTCAAAAGTTAGAAGGGTTTATAGGTGGCCGATCTGGAGACTATCCGGCTGGGCCGAAAAACTATGGACCTAGCGAAGATCTGTTTTCGCCCAGATTTAGTCGGGCCTTAGTTTAGAAGATAAAACGAGTTCAACTTTTAAGGTATAGTCCAAGAGCTAGATCGAAAAGTTAACGAAAAATAGCCAAGAAAATATAATTATATTAATATGTGTAATAGACTACTATAGTTTTATCGGTCTAAAGTCTGTATAAATGTCAGAGAGAGATTAAGTCCTTACAAATGTCTAGGAGAGAGATAAATTCTCAATTAAATATAATTACGTTTTATATTACTAAGTAATAGTGGCTTAACCATCTTTGAAAACATTAAACTTTGCTCTTGGTCTATTTGTTGTCAAGATTTACAGTCGCATACAACTGTTTTACCTAATTATAATGTAAAGCACTAAATTACGTTAGAATTATAAAACTTCTGTTGCCAAATAAGAATATATGATTTATCTACCTAATAGTATTCATATTATATCCATACATAAACCATCAAGGGTGGCCAAGCCAGAGGGAGGCACACTCGACTTTTGTGGATCAATACAAAAATATCTTACGTTTTGTGCGTTAGTTGAATATTTTTTTATATTCTCTTTCTAAGCTATGGCCGTAAAAATAACATTAAATGTATGCTTCTATGAGAGCTAGGTCTAAAGTTTGGTGGTTGGTAGGGTTGGTAAGTTATTATGTCAGATACTAAATCTGCTCTATCTTTGAGGGATTACATCCCTTATGTTGGGGTGTTTTTACCGATAAAATTAGATGTATTTTACGGCCTTAAAGTTTTATTACTACAAGTCCAGACCAATTGTATAATGTATGTGTTGTACAGGGGTTGGGGAATACAATAAAACAGAAACAACTCAAATACAAGATAGAATCTCGATTACAAAAATTATATTTAAAAAAAACATAACAGAAATAAAATAATATTTTGTATCAATTTAAAGTGGAATAAATTAGGAGTGTGCGATAATATACAACTAGCAACTTATACAATATATATATGTAAAATCTTTAAATACTGTAACATAAATTTGAAATAAAATATATAAAGACTAGAAATTGAGCGATGAAGTAGACTTTGTTTAAGGAAAGAAAGGGACAAAGAATACAAAGTCATCTCTTAAACGCGTCGCATGTCCTAAGCTAATCTTCGATTTTTAATTTCGTAGACAAAACAGAAATTTGGGGGGTTGCCACTTAATCGTTACATAAAAATAGTTTCGTATCCTGAGTGGTCGAAAGTTAATCGAAAATCATATTAGATAGAAAATGGAACTATTGCACGGCAAAAAATAACAGTTGTTAAGAAACTAGCGGCCTTATTTAATATCAACTCATTTATTTCAGACTTCATTCTTTCGATCTCATTTATTTTATTCTTGATTTCTTATTTATTACAATAAAAGTTTATGTACTGTGCGTATTAAAATTGTTATATTTAAATATATTACGTTTATATTCATAAAACATTTATTTACACCATCTAGTAGAATTAAATTGAGGAGTCATGTCACATCAATTCGATAAATCACTTATGATTGAGCCTTACCTACAACACTATGCACCGAGCTTGCAAAATTAAAAAAAAATAAGGTCATCGACAGCTGTCAGTTTAGTCTACGAAATTAAAATCGCAATATAGTTATATAAATACTATAGAATAAGATCCCAGAGTCCCCAGACGTTTCCGAATACTTTTTATACACAAAATTTGTGGGATTGAGCAGTGTTATTATATATTTTGAACGTACACATACTTGCTAGCTTGGTCCGACGGCCAATTCACAGTTACTTAGTCGACGCCCCACACATTTTTTGAACTAAAAATGTTTGGGGGCTTTGGGATCTTGGATCACTACTTTATGTCTACAATACATAGGTGCATATATCATCCATACAGACTTGCTATAACCCCGAGGCGGAAAAGTATTTTTTTTTCTCTCAACCGTTCTTTAGAGTTCATTATAATGTCTACGATGCGGCATTCTAAATATTTTTTAATTTAAAGGTAATAATATGATAGTGGGGATAGCTGCTTGAGTTGCTTTTAATTACGTCTATATTTCGTTCACTTTTATTGTGATCTCAGGATATTTATTTTTAATGTAGTCATTTCATAATGTTCAAGTTTGCCGGCCTCGAGGCTATGCACTAGGGTACACTTGAGGGCACTAGAGCCGATCACATTCATTTCAAAACATTGACATCCCCTTCAGTACAATGACGATTCCCATTACATAGTACAAATTTAAATCTTGACTATTTATTATATTACGTTAAATACCTGTTTAACAATAATATGCGAATATAATGTAAATCTCAAATAATAATAACATACAATATAAAAAATAAACTTACGTTTTAAAGCCATGTAACAACTAAAATTAACTTTGGCCAAAAAAATAAATTATCACACTGTGCGTAGAATGTACGATATTACTGACCATCTGAGCAGATATCATAGTGATTCCCTACGTAGTATATTGCGTAATTGCTCTAAGCAAATAGGGCGGTGACCATAAGCTCTTAGAGCAAGGTTTTTTTGAGTGTGCGTAAGGGACGAGATGTATATGACTTGTACATACATCTGTCCCTTTTTCACAGTCGAACCATGATAGTTTTGACACGTCATGGAATGGGGTCTGGTGTTTCCGTAAACACATTTCGTTATTAAAATTATCACATTTGTTTAGCAGTTGATTCTGCTTTATGTACTGTATGTTTATGTGCTCAAACGATCAAGTATATAGCTAAATAAACATCATAGTTTAGCGTCACGTTACAAAAATTTATGCTTCGCATTGGCCTATAGCCGTTCAACAAATGAGCAAAAACGAATAGTACAATATATTTTATAAGAAATTCGATCTCTACATATACACTTTTAGTAATAATCAGTAATCTACCTTAAGTCTAGACTCTTCACAAGAGTTTACCCGTTCATCACATCCAAATCGCATTGTGCTCAAGAACAATAATCACGTGGAAATCTTTACAAATAATTTAGAATTGGACAGTTGAAACGATTTTATTCCCACGGATCAGATTTTGGCAAGAAACTAATTAAAACATGTCTGGTTATCACAGAGCGATGTTTGAAAGTTAGCCGACGATTCCAGCCATATTAAAGTTACATTATGTGATGTTCGACTGATATTGAGATGTCTATGATTGCTCAGTTTTTGGTATTAGCGGTAGGTCTGTAGATAACCATAGTTTTTTTTTTAATATTTTGAAGTATTACAGATAAATGCCAATAACCTATCTATTTCTGCCAAAATTCTCTTATCTCGACATCTACATCGCCTTAATATTATATGCATCCTAACCGACCTATAGATAGCTCATTGGAATTTCTACCTTACAGGCTCTACCAATTATTGTGCCAGCATTTGTGCGCCAACTATGTTGGCCGTTAAGGCCAATATTGGTTGTAAGCCGTCGCATTGATAATAAATGTATAAATAATTATTGCAACTTATTCCAACCATATCATAAGGAGTCCAAGACCATATTATAAAAAATTAGGAAGAGTTTATTGTACCCAAGGCAGTGAGAGCGGATATTATGTCATAGCTAGATCGTAAAATGAATATTTGCGTTTTTGGCGCTTCGTGTCTAGGTGTTAGAGACGCATTTGCTATACAGTATTCATGAAATATTATTGTTACTGGGGATTGTCATTCGATTTGTTCATTGACGTGTAGTCATATCTTTAAAGTAGCTGAGCTGGCCATCAGATTGTTAACTAACATTGTAATATTTCGTAAAATGGTGGTTATAATTCAAATGGTTGACAACTTTATGAAACAATTCTACGATCTAGCTCCGAGCAATATACGAAATATAGAAAGATCTCGCGATTCGCATCAAAACATTGTATAAACAAGTCTTAGAACTAACTTATGTAATCAACTAACTTTGGAATGTTCATTAATAATTACTTTAGTATAAAATTCGAATAGCAAGATACGGTTTAACTTTGTAGATTCATAAAAAGTTTTGCCAAAAATTGTCACAAAAGTATACTTAAAACTAACTTATATTTGGCAATAAATGATGGATGCAGGCCTTGAACTCCGTCACTGACTTATTCTACTATAATCATAATACAACAATAAATTCACATTAAAACAATTAATATTAATGATAGACATTACTTATAATAATTACATGAGTGATTCCTCTTACAATAATACTGGGTACATACAGGATGAAATTAAATTAGCCGCTAGAGAAACTTCGTAGTCTGACGATGGAGAGATGATATTATAATTAATAATAATCGGTAGTTATTATTATAAAATGACAATTAAAATAAATCAAACAACAAAAATTAGAAGCTATCACGTCTGCGGAGTTTCACTAACTAATTGAATTTGAACCGGTAGATTCAAAGTAAATAGTTACTAAACGATATAATATTTTAAAACCATTTATGCCGCGACTCGCGTAGTATTAATATAATAATGTTGTCCGAATGTTTGGTATGTGGTTGTATGTTGTCTAGGTCAGATTCTGAAAGAAAAGCAACAAGTCATTAAAACTAAGGCCTCTGTCTGTAATGATTAACATTGTGGCGAACTCTATAGGGGAATGTTCTATAAATATAAATGCCAACAATAATTACCCAAAAAACACTTTTTTTTTACCGGCATTTACTCAATTTTACTCAACAGGATATTCTATAAAATATGCAGGTTGATGTTTCGCATGCAACTTTGCTTTATATAAAAAAAATGTTTCCATCGAGTAAAAAAACTGGTGACATGAATACTTAGAGTATAAACTTTCCACCCTGCACACGCACAGGATGTAAAATTGAAAATTAAATCAAATAAGACGTATTATTGTAAAGCGGGTCATTAATTCTAGGCTTAGTTATCAAAGTGCCAAAAAATTATGGCACTTTGTCAAGTAACAAGAGACTATAGTCCCATGGGACAAGTCTCATGTTACTTGAGGTCGGCGCAACAGGTTTTCTTCTTCCATACCATCCTGTCAACCATCACGCTATCACTGATCCCCTTTTCTTTCATACCACTTTTCACATAATCCATCCACCTTTTCATGACAGTGCCAAACATTAAAAAGGATAAAATTATACTGCGCCAGAATACGTTTTTCTCTTCATTTTATTCCATGAGACAATAACTGTAGGTTCTACAAAAATGAGACGGATACATACACACACACACACAGCAGAGAGCAAAGCTTTCAATTTCGTGAAAGTGCATTGCTTTATGTTGTAAGGAATGTTTGTTGAAAAGTATGGTTATAAGTAAGAAGTGTATAACTGCGTCAACATAACTGTACACCTCGCTGTAATGCTCGCCCACTCCCTGACACCCGCGCGGCGCCACGCGTTCGCCTCGTGCGCCAATAGCGGGAGCGAACTTCAGAGTGAAGTCACAGCACGAGGTTCACAGGTTAATTGGATGGACTGTAGGTATCAACTTCCTCGGAACAATCAATATACTGATGACATTTGTCAGTCGATTGCTTTATGCTGCCGTCCTATAACTAGAGTATCACTATCTGACATTTAGTTGTTTTTAACTCTTTAATGCCTCCGTGATCAGCAAAAAAGTCTATCGATCTCTCTAAGAAGTATTTTGCTATTATCGATAGACACCGCCTAAAAAAATAAAATCGCCCCATATTGATATTGTCTAAAAATGTTTTTTTTATTATTGCTAGGCTCGCGTTTGACCACTATATCACCTGGTGGTTAGCGATGATGTGATCGACGTTGTAGCACGCTTGCCTAGAAGTAACTTATTCACTCCTGGCTTAAAGACTATCAGGAAATACAGACTTTTAGACAGAGAATTTTTGATACGATTTAGTAATTGATTTAAATAATGTGCAAATGTGCCTATTCGAAAGTAAGCACAACTAGAAACTTGACACTAGAAACTCACGCATATTACTTTTAGATTTTAACTTTTTATGCAGTACCTACCGATTTTTAAGTAATCGCGGTTTTCGTATGTAACTCAAATTTATGATTTTGTCAGGTAACGACACTCTAGCTATAGGACGGCAGTATTTACATATATGGTAAAAAGAAAGGTTCATACTTACCATGATTAACGAGTCGATCGGATCTGATTCAGATCGTCGTCGCTGTCGGTAGGAGGGGCGGCCTCGGACCCAGCCAACACGGTGAGGTGGGTCGAATCACTCTGCAATGTGCTGCACTCTCCAGCCCCACTTCCACTCCAGTTGCCGCACTGTGCCTTCTTCTGCAGAGCTTGTACGTACGACTGTCGGAGTACGTCGAACGATTTATTTATTATATACTTTATTTTGCACCACAAAATACATACAGGACAAACATTTACAAGCGTACTATGGGCGGTCTTATTGCACTAGGCAATTTCTTAGAGACAATCTTTGGATGGACTTAACTTGAGGAGATGAATTTAGGGCTGTCAGTGCACGAAATATCATAAATAATATTACTTAGACATAATAACATGTTATGTTTATGTTTAACAAGCTGTCCCAGTGGACTTCGTACTTCAAATGAGTTTTCTTTATAGTTTATTTTTACCGACTTTAAAAAAGGAGGTAAACAATTTTAACACGTTTGTTATATAACTTTTTCGAACAGCATAAGCGGCTGAGCTTAGCCAATCCGCAAGAGATGTTATATAAAGGCCCCATTGTAATTTCTCGTCTAGAGTGATTCCTAGGAAAACTGTTAGATATATACACCGTGAAATTTAAATGGTTGTTTTCCCGCAGCGAAATGGTTTTTTCTATGTAATACAATCGTTTCGTAGTTATGTAAAATATTAGAAACAAAAATTGGCATATTTAACATTGTGAAAAACTTAACTCGAATGCGATCACGAACCAATAGTAATACCTCCCGATATCTACGGCCGAACGACAGCGGGGCGTTGACCCGGGTGCTAAGCACGGGTAAAATAGGCGCTGGCGGCTTCGTTTGATTGTTGCGCGCTGGCTAGGTTATGCCGTATCACTACACGCGAGAGCTAATTTTACTTTGAACATTTCTAAATCGGTCTTTTCTTTGTCGGCTTCGCGGCGATTTTTTGTATTGTTCCGTGCAAACTATTTTATGACGTATCACTACGTGCGAGAGTTTATTTTGGTTTGAACATTATCTTGTGCATCGCTTTTCTTTGCGGGTGGTGACGCGTGTAGTACCTAGTACCTACAAGTTACTATTGTTACTCACTTTTTCGAGTTGATGAATATTTTTTTAAATTATTTTAAAACAAAAACATCGTTATTTTTTTACTTTAACTCTATGCTTCGAAAGTACTCCTTAAGGCAAGTCGTTCTCCCGGAGGACACGGTAGAACATACGGTGGAGGTCTGCCCCGCTTGGGCGGAGCAACGCCGTGTCCTCGTGCAGGCGATCGGCGGTGGCGACCTCTCGCGTCCGGCCCTGGTTCAGGCCATGGTACGGAGCGAGAGGGCATGGGAAGCTGTCACCTCCTTCTGCGAAGCAGTAATGCTCGCGAAGGAGGAGGCAGAACGCGTGAGGGAGAGGCAACGGAGGCGCCCTCACGCCCCAAGCCACCGCAGGAGACGCCCGGGCGTCGGGGGTCGCATGCCGATGCCCGGCCACCGTAGGCGCGGGCTTGCGGACGGCGAGTAACGGGTAGCTCGCCGCCCGATAAGGACCAGGCCCGAGTCGACGGCGCGTAGTGTTCCACGCGCGCCTCAAAGAGATGTCAGCAAAATTGACGGGGTCCGCTAGGGCCGATGCCTGTCTGGGTCGCGGATAAATTTGAAAATAGTTACTGCGGCCCTGGCTCAAGCAACTGAAGGAACACGGGTGGGTTTAGTCAGTAAAAGTCTGACACGCACTCCAAAAAAAAATAAAAAAAAAGGCAAGTCGTTCTGCCGCGGGAAAACAACCAATTAAATTTCACGGTGTATAGACCAGCTTTTCTCCATTCAATATGATGTCGCATTCGCATTCGCTACTTCTAACATTCGGTAATGTGACTAACACAGTTTTTTTTCCATTAAGTACCATATTGTTTGCCGTGAACCAATTTTGGACTTGATGTTAGTTAGTTGAGTTATTCAGATCATCAAGATTTTGTGACCGCCGATATATTTTAAACATCAAAGATGTGTCATCAGCCAGTAAAACGATCTTCGGTTGATTTTGTGGTAATTGGGAAAATCATTTATGTAAACTAAAAGAGGAATAAAAAAAAGCCTTGAGGTACGCCCATTGTCACTTCAAACCCTAGTGAAATTACGCCGTTTACCTGAACTTTAACTTGTCTGGCTTTTAAGTATGCTCAAAGTAACTCAAGGGCCGTATTCCTAAACCCATGATGCTTGAGCTTTAACAAACGCCTTCGACATGTCGCAGTAGATTTCAATGGCGTCTTGTGCTTCTGCCCAAACGTTAAAGAGGTTCTTTATTAGGATGACACCGGCGTCAGTTGTGCAACGATCTTTGGTGAAACCATACTGTTGATATTTATTTTTAATTCAGATGTCGAGGCAAGGACAATGCAACTGTGTACCTGTGAGATCACATCTCCGTGAGCAGTGCGGACCTGGTACAGGTATCGGTATTTGCGCTGCCTCATCTCAGTGCGCTGCTCCGACGTGATTGGTCGAGAATGCTGCACCTTCATGTGACGCTTCTGTGCGCTTATGCCTATAGAACAAAGTCTTCAGTTACAATACTGACGAGATAAGAACAAAATTGTAATGCTGAGAGAGAGAGAGAGTGAGTGATGGTGACAGTTGTTGTGATGAGATGATACTAATTTATATGTTATGCCCACACCAATGCTACTTCTTACTTATGTTATAAAAGAGATGTTCCAGAAATGTATGGAGCCTGGGCTAGCACTATGTACACAATATGTATATAACATATCGCTATATAATATAGTAACCATTTTTTTGTTAACTTTTTTGGCTTTCACTTTGTTTCAATGTACATTCACATTTCACAACATATAATTTAACATGGTGGATGAGAGATCAGCAGTATGTTAAAAATGTCATTTAGACAATGGCATTTGATTGAAGTGTATCGTAATATCAGCGATAAATAAAAAACAACATAAATTCAATTGCAACAAAGAAGCAATAAATCAATGTCCGTATTAGTAAACTGGGTCGCAAAACAATAAAAGCACTAAAACTCCGAACCACATCCAATTCAAAGTCAAAAGTCAATGCAAAGAAAGACTGAAATACTTCTTAAAACTGTCAAAGTCGTCAAACGTCATGTCAAACACAACTGTCATGGCTGCCCTAAAAATAGGATTAAATCTATGTAGTGTACATAGTGGTATCCCACAATCAAACATCCCCTTTAAGGTGACGCGCACCTATCCGCGCCGCAGGAGCCGCACGCGCCGCAGTCATCGCATTTTCTCAAGGCCCCACGCAATCCGCGCCGTACGCACCGAACGCGCCGCACGCATCTTATCCACTTCTGTACATCTTGAACAATATTTTCTATACGGATACGGAAGACGTTTCCGCGCCGCCCGCATCGCACTCGCCGCAAGCATCCGCACGTGATGGTGGAATCCGTATACCTACAGCATTTTGCTGAAATGCGGCTCGTGCGGCGCAGATGCACGAGGCTGCATTCGATTTCATATAAAGATTTATAAATATCTGCGGTGCGTCTAGGTGCGCGTTCACCTTCAATGTGAAAGTTTGTGAGGTTGTTTGACTCCTGAAAACTACTAAACGGATTTTTAAGCAACTTTACAGTGATATAGCTTATACATCAGAATAACGCATATTGGGTGAAGCCTCGGGCGGCAGTTATTTAGAGGTGCGGTGTAAAGTCCCGCAACCTCCATTTAAAAGGAAGGACCATCCAACCAAACGGGTGTTGTTTGGTCCGAGCAACTACCTGACGGTTGTTCTCGGTCTGTTGTCTGTGTTCAAAGCGCCCCGAAAACTTTGCTTGCGCGGTGCTGAAAAGTTCGTCATAGATGTCGCTAGGTGGCATAGATACAGTTTCTTAATTACTAGGAGGGATCAAAAAGTAGTGAGAACAACATACTCATTGGAAAGAAAAAAATAATACTGGCAGGCATAGCTCAGATACATATTTATTTATTTAATACTTCATGCACACACAAGTACAGAGGCGGACTTAGTGCCTTATTTGTAATATAAATAAAGAAAAATTTTCGATTCTCTTTTGTTTTTTTCTGAATGTATATGTAATTGTTTGCTTCGTGTCGGAACGTGTTCTCGAAAAATGGAGAAAAACGAAGTGCGAGCCGTTACGAAATACCCCTGTTTAAAACAGTTAAAGCCGCAAGACCTTCATTGCCATTTGGAGGCATCATTAGGTGAGTCATCATCATAATATCAGCCGAAAGACGTCCACAGCTGGACATAGGCCGCCCCCAAGCGTCGCCACATTGACCGGTCCCGTGCGTCCCGCAACCAGCGGATTCCTGCAACCTTCACCAAGTCATCGGTCCACCTGGTGGGAGGCCTCCCAACGCAACGTCTTCCGGTTCGCGGTCGCCACTCCAGAACCTTTCTGCCCCATCGGCCATCCCTTCTGCGAGTAATGTGCCCTGCCCACTGCCACTTAAGTTTGGCAATTCTTCGGGCTATGTCGGTAACCCTGGTTCTCTTACGGATCTCAACATTTCTGATTCGATCACGCAAGGAAACGCCGAGCATAGTCCTCTCCATTGTCCTTTGAGTGACTGTAAGCTTTCTGATGAGGCCCATTGTAAGCGACCACGTCTCAGAGCCATATGTCATCACTGGCAACACACACTGGTCATAGACTTTTGTCTTAAGACACTATGGTAAGTTGGACGAGAAGACACCGCGCAACTTCCCGAAAGCTGCCCAGCCGAGTCGGATTCGACGGTTGACCTCTTTCTCGAAGTTGGCCCTACCCAACTGGATCGTTTGTCCCAGGTTGACATGGTCGTCCACAACTTCGAGTGTAGAGTCTCCAACCTTGATAGGAGTGGGTATAACATGGGCGTTCAACATCACCTTGGTTTTGTCCATGTTCATTTTCAGACCCACTCTTTCGGAAGCTCTACTGAGGTCATCGAGCATTGTACTGAGGCTCTCCATGGTCTCAGCCATGACCACTATTTCATCGGCAAACCGAAGGTGAGTGATGTACTCGCCATTATCGTTGATGTCGAGAACCTCGAATACATCCTCCAGCGCAGCAGTGAACAGTTTCGGAGAAATGACGTCTCCCTGTCTCACGCCACGCTGGAGAAGGATTGGTTCCGAGGTCTGATCCTGAAGACGGACTGAAATGGTGGCGTTTCTGTACAGACACTTCAACACCTCAATATACCGGTAGTCGATATGGCACCGTTGGAGAGACTGCAGTACAGCCCAAGTCTCGATCGAATCGAAGGCTTTCTCGTAGTCCACAAACGCTAAACAGAGAGGCAGGTTGTACTCTTCGGTCTTCTGTATAACCTGCCGCAGCGTATGTATGTGATCTACGGTGCTAAAGCCTTTTCGGAATCCGGCTTGTTCGTGAGGCTGGAAATCGTCAAACCTGCGCGCGAGACGATTCGTGATGACTCTTGAAAACAACTTGTAGTCATGGCTAAGAAGTGAGATGGGCCTATAGTTCTTCAGCCGGGCATTGTCGCCCTTTTTGATGAAGAGTACCACCACACCCGTGCACCATGCCTGTGGCGTTTTGCCCTCGAGTATGACGGAATCAAACAGCTTCTGAAGGGCCTTAAGGACCGGCTTCCCACCCGCCTTCAGGAGTTCAGCCGTGATTCCGTCGTCACCCGGCGCCTTGTTGTATTTTAGCTGTTTCAGAGCCATCCTAATCTCGTACAGGCTGACGTCCGGGATATCTTCGGTATAGTGTCGGGTCAATCTAGCTCTTGGGTCGGTTGCTAGATTTGCAATGGGTTTACTGGTTGACGTGTACAACTGCCCAAAGAATCTCTCGATCTCCCTCAGAAGCTCCGGTTTGGCGGATACGACCCTGCCATCATCGGTCTTCAGTTTTGTGAGCTGGGTCTGCCCAATAAACAGATCCCTTGCAAAGACCATGGAGCCCTTATTCCGCTCAATCGCATCTTTAATACTTTCAGTATTAAATCGGCGGAGGTCGCTTTTCAAGGACTTTGAGATCCTTCTATTTAGCTGCCGGTATTTCACCGCATCGTCTGAAGACTGCAGGATCATCTCACGCCTCTACTCCATTAGCTTGAGAGTTGGATCAGAGAACTTTTTGTTTCTATCTGTACGGCGGGTCTTGAAAAACTTAGACCCGACCGTATGGACAGCTTCCACGAACCCATCGCAGTAATCGTCCACAGAGCTCCATAGGCACTCGAAACGATTCTGGAGTTCGAGCTGAAAGGTTTCGGGGTTTTATATCTGGATCTGTGCTGGACGGAGCGTGGACTTCATCAGTCGAGACCTTTCAAGCTTGATATTAATGTTCAATGTGCCTCTTACCATGCGGTGATCGCTCCCGGTTTTCACCGAATTGATCACAGAGACATCATTGAACACTTGCTTCTTGGTTGACATGATGAAGTCGATCTCGTTTTTAGTTACACCATCGGGGCTTTGCCATGTCCACTTCCTGTGCTCACGCTTTCTGAAGAAGGAGTTCATCATATAGAGGCCTTCCCTCTCCATAAAACTGGCCAGTAGGTGACCCCGGTGGTTCCGACGTCCAACTCCAAATTGCCCCACTTGCAGCTCATCCTCGTCTCGTTTGCCCAGTTTTGCGTTGAAGTCCCCCATGACAACGGTGAAGTGAGTTTTGAAACCATGCATGGCTTTAGAGATATCCTCATACATGGTCTCTACCTCCATGTGCCGAGGTTGGGGCGTAGACCTGTATGACCTTCAGCGAATATTCTGAGTATAAGGTACGCCACCCTGGTGGACACACTCTCGATCTTCACCACGTTGTTCACAAGGGACTTGTGGACGATAAACCCGACACCACCCTGGGACTGTCGGTCACCCTCTCGGAAATAGAGCAGGTTACCGGATTTGAGGATTATCGAGTCCTCCCCCTCCATCGCAACCCGCTCAATTCTTCCTCGAGTTCGGCTATCTTCTCGTTGGTCCGGAGTGTTCGCGTGTTATACGTTGCCAGGTCCAGTCGTCGGTGTTTATTGGGGTAGCCTAGATTTTTTTTAGTAGTATTCAATTCATATTGAAAAATCTTTGAATATGAGAAAAGGCTCCGCAAGATGGGTGCCGAGAATATTAACCGACAGTCAGAAACAAAATCGACTTGACATTTCGAAGATATTGTTAGACAAGTTTCAAGAAGATTCTTGAAAACTTTTTGTCTCGTTTCGTAACAATGGACGACACATGGGTCCATCATTTTGATCCCGAGACAAAACAGCAATCTTCGCAATGAAAACAGCCATCATCACCGACCCCGAAGAAGTTTCGTGTCGTGGCATCGACTTGCAAGGTTATGGCCTCAATATTTTGGGACTCAGAAGGGATATTGTAGACTGATTACCTGGAGCGTGGAACCACTATTACAGGCCAATATTATGCAGCTTCAATTCCCAAGTTGAGGAATGCCACCAAAGAGAAAAGGAGAGGTAAACTTCGAAGGGGCGTGCTGTTTCATCACGGCAACGCACCCGCGCATAGGTCGGCAGTTGCGATGGCTGCCATTCAGCAAGCTGGCTTCGAATTGGTTGACCACCCCTTATTTACCAGATCTGGCGGCTAGCGATTTTTATCTGTTCTCTAAATTGAAAAAATCCTTAAGGGGAAACAGGTACGAAGACGATAACGAGGTGATGGATGCCGTGAAGAGCTTTTTGCAGGACCAAGACAAAACTTTTTTGTGAAAGGGATTGAAGCCTTGGAAAAGCGCTGGACTCGGTGTGTAGAGAGACTTGGAAACGAAGTAGAAAAATAAATTATTTAGTTATCAATAGTCATTATATTCTATCTCATTCTCGCTACTTTTTGATCCCTCCTCGTATATTTCAGAAATAATTACTCGGAGTCTAAACAAGTTTGTTTTCTATCTTTTAATCAGTAACCCAATAAGTAGTGAAACCTCGTTTTCTTCAGAAGGTTTAACTTTAAGATGTAACTTTTCTTAAAAACTAAAATTTTAAAAATCCTTACGTGCACCCCAGCTTATTTTTCTTTGCCGTAGACCCCTTGAAGGTCTAAGTAGACCTCTAGCTGAATCACTGGTGTGTATACCTAATTACAAATTGCTTAAGTCATAGATTAATTACATTTAAACGAGCGTTAATCCCACTTGTTTAACCAAATGTAAACAAATGTTTGGTACGTGTAAAACTTACTCTGTTCGTGGTAGATACCGGTAGCGGTGAGAGCGCATTGCGCAGTGATGCCCACAATAGCCGCGGCGGGCCAGGCAGCGAGGGTCAACCAGGAGAGCTGACAAGGAGGAGGCACGGCCGGTTCCAGCTTCGCGCGCTCCCACAGCTGGAACAATGGAATGTAACTACGTCATTGATTCATTTACATGATAGAATAAACAAAAAAGGTCGAGGTCAACGTCGGGCAGTTGCGCGGTATCTTCTCGTCCAACTTACCACAGTGTATCAAGATGAAAGTCTATGACCAGTTGCAGTTGCCAGTTATGACCTATGGCTCTGAGACGTGGTCGCTCACAATGGGCCTCACCAGAAAGCTTAGAGTCATCCAAAGGGCAACCCATGCTCGGAGTGTTCTTGCGTGATCGAATCAGAAATGTAGAGATCCGCATGAGAACCAGGGTTACCGACATAGCCCGAAGAATTGCCAAACTTAAGTGGCAGTGGGCTCCCATACAACAAACGCAGAAACGCACATTGCTCGCAGAACGGATGGCCGATGGGGCATAAAAGTTCTGGAGTGGCGACCGCGAACCGGAAGACGTTGCGTTGGAAGGCCTCCCACCAGATGGACTGATGACTGGTGAAGGTTGCGGGGATCCGCTGGATGCGGGAAGGGGCCGGTCAATGTGGGGACACTTGGGGGAGGCCTATTTCCAGCAGTGGACGTCTTTCGGCTGATATTATATGATGAAGTACGTAAAGCCGTTGGTCCCGGCTGTCATTTATAGATCTTTGATTGTCGTTACGGGTAATCAGAAGCCTGAAATCACCAATCTTGCCAAGAGGTGTTGTGCTGCCCTATTAATGGGTTATGGAGGTCAGATAGGCAGTGGCTCCATGTAAAACATGGATATCCGATATCCCATCAGCACAAATGCTGCTGAAAATCAATGACCTATATACGTGCTGCCCCGACACCCTTCCTACACCAAATCTTTCCAAATGTATTGGGATATGGGCAACATTACCAGTGCGGTGCCAGATTGACTATCGGTACGTTGAGGTGCTGAAAATGTTTGTATGGAAACGTCACTTTTTCTAATCTAGGTCTCGTAACTCTCTAATCCTTTTTCTGCGAGGTTTACTTCAAACCTCCCTGTTTTAAATTAACATCATAGAATCACCTATATTTCACTAAAGAATTTGTTGTACACCAACATTTCGCAAGTTTGGTTTAAGTTTCATGTATCCCAATCATCAAACATCCGCATCCAACGGATGCGGATGTTTGATGCTAGAGGCGGCAATCACAAAACCGGTAGTGGAGGCGACGCTTGGGTAAAGCCTACTTATGTCGAGCAGTAGATGCCTTTTGAGTGAAATAATGACGATGAAGATACTTAGGCGCAGGCCACATAGAAATGGCGTCGGGCGCGGACATGGCACGGGCGGTTTCCTATTTCATTCAAATTTCATACAAAATGCATGGAAATAAAGCGCAGTTTGATCAGGCACGAGCGCCGAAGCGGGAAGCCGCCCGTGCCATGTACGCGCCCGACGCCATTTCTATGTGGCCTGCGCCTTAAATAGCTGACCTGCCGAAGTAAGCTTCTTATAAATAAACCGTTATATACAGTTCCTTGCAGCAAAGTAAACAAGTTAAATATAAAGCTACTGACCCATTTCAGCATCAGCAGCCGTTCGAAGAAGTAGTCGAGGGACATTGCGATTACAGCGCCTCCGTACACGCTCGTGCCGAAGATGGTGAGAACTGAAACATGAGGAACACATCTAAAACGCACGCATTGCACAAATATTAATATTTAACAAAGGTGAACAGTTTTTAAAATAAAGAACGATTTTTTAAAAGTTTATTGCCCAAAAGCCGACGACACTTTGTATGAAAGTACAATCAACAAGATTAAAACCTGACCCACCATAAGGTTATTCTTCTACAGAAATAATAGGTACCATTAGGTAGAATTTTGCTGGAATATATTACATTTCCTTAGCAACAAACTTGTTACCGATTTAATAAGGTAAGGTAGTGACAATTTAGATTGGATCGATTCGATTTTTTCATCGCACTGTCATTTCAATGATATGCCATCATTTAAATATGTACTTGAAAGTTTATTATTAAGCTTTTTTAGGGTTCCGTACCCGAAGGGTCCAAACGGAGCCCTATTGCTGTCATTCACGTGTCTGTCCGTCGTCTGTCACACGGGTTTTACAGCCAAACGGTTGGAGCTAGTCTTCAAATTTTCACAGTATAAGCATCTTTTTGACCCAAAGCCACACAAATTATCAAAAAATATTTGTTAATGTTTTTAAGGGGGGCCTCCCATACAGCGAAAGGGCGTGAAAACAATTTTTGACCTACTCCATTGAGTGGAAGATTGTTGTTTATAGCTCGTTGACTAGATAGATAGCGTGTTTTTTGTTTTAAAAAATGTTTGAAAACAAAGGAATGAGAAGCCACCAAAGTCAGCCTTTTTACCATATTTTGTTCCGAAGATTTTTTTACTTCCCTTTTACACCTATGAACTTGATGATAATGTTTATTTTTACGTATATTTTAATAACAAATACCAATATATTGAGAACTCCGATTTCGTTGAAATTATTATATTTCGTTTATTCAATTATGTACACATTTTAAATTTTCATTTTTAAACATTTCTTTCTAAAAACAAATCATTAAAAAAAAACATTTAAAAATATTAAAAAAATTGGTTGTCCGCCGGTATCGGGAACAGGGTCCAAGCTACCGGTGTTTAGGGCTCCAGAGACAGGAACCTCCTCACAATGCGAGCCGTATCGAGGAGTACTGCCTTCTGTATCAGACCCTTGATCCAACCGCCCAATGACAGCCTCGACAGATGGTCGTCGAGGCTCTTGGCCATCAGGCCGTTGGCCGTAACGACAATCGGCACAATAATCGCCGAGTCCACATTCCACATGTCGACAACCTCATGTGCTAAGTCAAGATACTTGATTTGTTTCTCTTTCTCAGCTTTCACGAGGTTCTCGTCATGTGGGATGGTGATATCGATTATCATTGTGCGGCGCGTTAATCGGTCTATCACCACTATATCCGGCTTATTGGCAACAATAGTCCTATCAGTAATGATAGACCGATCCCAGTACAACGTGACATGGTCATTTTCGAGAACTGGGTCGGGCACATACTTGTAATACGGTACCTCCGATTCCACTAGATTGTACTTCAAAGCAAGTTGCTGGTGAATAATCCTGGCCACTTGGTTATGCCTGTGTAATACTCGCCGTTAGCCAGACGAGAACAACCAGAGATAATATGTCTGATGGATTCACCCGGACGGTGGCATGCCCGACATATGTCACCGTCCCGTCCTTCATTATATGTCATTATTATTATTATTACAACCAACTCAATTTTGCGGTTTGGTACGGACCCCTAAATGTGCGAAGTCCGACACGCACTTGGCCGGTATTTCCTTAAAATTAAATTAAAACACCTGTTACCGAAATCGTTATGTATTTGAAATCAAAGAATTATTGTTCTGTAACCCACATGCTGCCTTCGAGCAAGCCACCATAACTGTACGCACAATCACTTTTCGTCTTTATTATATTATAGCTAGCCTGTACTGTCCCTGGGCAAAAGAGCCCGACTTTCCTTCCCCTGTTCCCGGTTCTATGGCACTTTCCAAATCTCAAGAAAGATAACGAAGGAGAAGAAGGAAGGAGCATTGCATTTGTGGTGTGCCCCCTCCTCTCTCTCCGTCTTTTAGACCTCAGACAAACCCAAAGCATATATTTCCATAATAGTTTTTCTAAACAACAATGTCAAACTTAATGCATCGATACTTCATCTACTGGGGTCACACTTTATTTTTCACTGTCATACAATAGCTGTTATGAAAAGTTTTTTGAAATGACATAAGAGTTGTTACAGGAGTACGTAAGCATCATAGCAGATGGCTTTCTGTAGTTTCTACCTTTCTCCGTATTTATATAGTTGTTGATATCTTATTTTTTTTATCTTAGATTTTCTTTTGTTTTGCTCTAAATTAATTGTCATCACGGCGTATTCGTGATTCTATACACAGACGATGATTGCCGAAGCATATGCTTTTTCTAGGAACTCATGGAGTACGAGGGCAGTTTGATAATTTCGTGACTTTTGAAAAAATACTATTTCCCAACACGGTCTCCTTTTAGCTCAATACATTTAGCACAACAATAAAAAAAAAAAATATTCCTTGCAGATAATAGGTTCCGCTCACGCACTTTCATTCTCCTATAGTCCAATATCATTCCATGGATTTTATCGTCGATTTCTGGCGTGACGACCTCTTTTGGGCAAACTGAACGTTCATCGTCATTTATGCTGGTACGACCACCACGGAACTAAGTAAACCACTTCTTAACCAGTGAAATCAATGGTGCAGAGTCCTCGTAATGTTTATCAAGCCTTTCCTTGGTTTCGGTGATGCTTTTTTTTTCACAAAAAATAATGCTTAATCAGCACAAGAAAATCTCATTTTCGTGAAAATGTCCGCGGTTGCCTGCTTTAAATGGCTTGCAAACAAACCAAATGACGTAGCTTGAGCAAATTTTACAGTAGTCTATTAAAAGCTGGTAGTTGACACTGGTAGAAGTAGTGATGCCATAAAAGTTAGTTACTGCACGAGAACTTAAAAGTAACGGAGTTATCAAACGGCTCTCGTACATAAGAATCGTAGCGGGTGGCGTTCTGTAGTTTCTGCCTACCCCCCTGGGCAAAGACGTGATTTTATGTATGTATGTAGGGAGACGTTATTTTTACTAAAATGTACACTGTTGCTTTGGAGGATATTATCTATAGATTCAAGGAGGCATCAACATCAATGGTAAGTACATACTTTCGAATTGCCTACTTTGATCAGCTGCAGCGGTGCGCTTTATCTGCACTGCATATCTTGTGTTTTGCGTATGTTCCTACATTATGTTACCCCGCAGGTCAAGTAATTAATAGCCAAGAAAGTTAATTGAATAAGTCAGTGTTCATTCCTATAAATTTATCTGCTTTCTATATAATTTAATTTATTAACCAAATCTCTAAATTGTATTATTGTGTATTATGTATGATAATAATAATTGTGTAGTATTGACATATTAATGACACACAATTACATATGCTTTATTTATTCCTATCAAATAAAAAAAACGTGCTAAACATAACCAGTTGACGTAATACTGTGGTCATTTTGTTTGACCATTTATGTCATTTAGTACTTAACTATAATAGTGGTTTTGACATGTAATTTTAAATTCTTCAAATAAAAGGAAAAACTGAACTATAAATACCACTGTTCTCCTCGTCACTCCCTGTTATTCATGCTAGAGAAGCTTATTTAAGTCTTATGTGTAAGTACAGTCAGAACATCAGAACATGCATAATACGAAAACTTTAAATAACTCTTGTTAACGCTTGTTTTGCTAAATATTCACATTGCGCCAATGTGCATTTAGTTTGCGTTTACCACGCGTATACACTTAATATCGCCTGTATTCCCCGAAGGGAAGTGTTCCTATAAATTACCCACAGTTTCCCATTTATGTTTCAGTCCCATGTAATAAGGGGAGGAGCTCGTGGCTAAATAATAACAGCCGCACTGGTCGATCATCAAGGTTAAACAACGCTTGACGAGGTCGGTCCGTGGATGGGTGACCATTTCAACATACCGAGTTTACTCCGTGCCTCGGCAAGCACGTTAAGACGTTAGTCCCGGCTGTCATTTGAAGATCTTTGACAGTCGCTACGGTAGTCAGAAGCTTGAGATTTGATCCAGTCTTGCCAAGGGGTATCGTGTTACCCAGTTACTGGGTTGTGGAGGTCAGATAGGCAGTCGCTCCATGTAAAACACTGAATCCGGTAAGACTGGAAAAGTAAGTAAGCTAGTTGGGAAAGGGCTAGGCAGATTGATTGTAATAGGGGGCGAGTCTATTGCCATCAACCGGGCACAAAGCCAGACTCCGGGCTGCTACTGCTACTGAAGAGTTCCAGATGGAAAAAACCAATACCACTTTGCTCGACCCTGGAATCGTATGCAGAATCTTATGCTCAAGTATCGCTTGCGATCACTAAACCAACGAGGCAGTAAACGCGATGCAAAATGTAATAAGCATACAATGTGCCTAAACACGATGGTGCTATCTTGCTTATGGACACCTTCCTGCTTCAGCATCTGACCAGCTCCGCGCGCAATACGAACAAAGCAAGTTAATAAAAAACCTAGTAAAAAGAACCAGCACTCGCCGAAATCAAAGGGTTCTGCTTCTGTAGCTGTACATCTAACAAAGTAACACCGAACAGAAATATATTCCGGGAAGCGACTGCAATTTTGGCACAAAAACGGTATAGCGCTCTATACGGGTAAAGCAAACAAGTTTCTCAGAATTTTCATTTACTGATAGAAAGCTTAAAAAGCTATCTTTCAGTGCTATAAGCTAGTTTTTACCTTAAAAAACATTTTAAATAAAAAAATGTTTTTTTTTAAAACAAGCTTTAAAGTTTAATAAAAATCTCTCTCATTTCTCCTGACATTGCAGTTACGAGAAATAAAATTGCAAATTGCGTGTGTGTACTTTCATTTTCTTTTTTCAGCTGGATCGAATACCGGGAAGAGAAGCTTTGATCACATACTGTAGCAGGATCCACTACAAGACTTATCAGTATGGCCTTTTTTGATTTGTCAAAACTAAAAAAAAGGCTATAGTGGGTTACATAACTCAAAGTTTTCAAATTTCGTTTAACAAGAAAAGAGAAGACTGTATCTCTTCTTTGCTGTTGACAACTAAGGGTTATATTATGAAAACTGGTATGTTAATTGTTCTTTGAAATGTAGCTTTCTCAGGTATTTCAGACCCTTTGTTTCATAATTTTGATTGTTCGTTTCCTTGTCTGTAGATATCAGTTAATAGAAGCCGAATCCGGCTCCACCGTACGGGCAAGTTGCCGTACATTTTAAAACGGATTCCCTACCTTTTTTCAACGGCCTGAACTGCGATGCTGTTTCAGCCCGTAATCCAGTATTGGAGCGGTACTACTGAAGCCGTCTATTTTTCGTCCGGCGCGGATACTCGACGTATATATTTTTTTTGTTATTATATTACTTAGTAATTTGATCTTTTAAAATACCACGAATTAGAACTTAGCTTTATGTCGTTAAATATCCGTTTCTATCTGAATGCTTAAGCCAGAATTGAACCGGTTTCAACTGCTTTGAGGATAGGCACGTGTGTTCAGCATTATTACTATAAACCTTGTCAAAATTTCACTCATATTTTTTTTTCATACTAAATATATTTTTGTTTATAATTATTTATTACTTGCGGTTTTTCTGTATTTTTAATAATGTGTTTTATTTGTATTATTTTATATATTTTCAGTGTAAATTCATTTTACGTAGCGTTAAATGATTTTTACCTTTTTTTAAAGCCACAATACACATAAATACCGGTACAGGTGATCCTAAATAATAGCTTGTAAAAATGCACGACTTCTGTGGGAATAGCCACGGGTAAGCGCAACCGCGGCAAAAAGCTAATTTATCACATAAATCTTACAAAAAGACAACTAAGTCGGCTATTTTACTATAAAATGTACCATTATAATAATTATACACAATCACAACATGTACCACAACATTGTACCGTGTTACAAATAAATATATTTGAATTAAATCAGTCGGAACTATCCACTTAATCGAAGCAGCGGAGCCTCGACAAACCTCGCTTCAAAGGTATTATATACTTCATAAAACTCTTTGACCTAATAGACAATTTATGAAAGAGCACTAGATACATACCTATTAATTCCCTTTGTTATAAATTTAGATAAAGAACGCGAATCGCAAAATATGTTATCGACCTGCCTTTTAGTCAATTCATGAATGATGGGCATGATGATCTTTAAAGTTACGTGTTATAAAGCCCTGAGAAGCCATAAAATTACTAAAATATTTTCTCATGTTTCCACTTTAAATAAGATGAATAAAAAAAAACGTTTTAATTTGCCAACATTTAGAATAAAAATAAATTATATTAATAATAATTGTGTTGTTTGTAAAATTCGTTGCCTCGAATTTCTAATACGCAATATCCTTCACTCCAGAGATGAAAAGAATTTACTTGAAAATTAAATATTCGAAATAAAGTTGTGCCTCAGTGTCGCACGGCACATGCAATGCAATCCACTGATGTAGCGACATGTTGTCGACACTTCGAGATTTCTGCGCCATCAACTTTATAACTGCCGGAGCACTGAGGAAGGATATTTGATGGACTGTTTGGATGGAAATTGGATAATATTTGAAGTTATAAACATTGAAGTTAGTGCTTAGGATTCTATTTGCGTCGGATCCTTAGCCTACTGAAAATTTGCAGATGGGAAACCCTGCACACAGCTTATATATTTATCTTACATAGATATGTTCAAAATTTATATAGAGTTATGAATATAAAGTCCCAGAAGCGAGAAGCTATAAATTTTGTAAATAAAGAACTTCTACTAAGTTACCTAATGACAATTCAATCAACAACAAATCATTCTTCTGAATTCAGTATTTCGAGTTAAGCATGTGCCAAAACCCTACTTCAATGCCAAAGTTTGACAGGGTTTCACGCAACAGTAGTTTGACAAATAGTCAACTTAAAATTCATATATCAAAAATCGCAGGTTAGTCAAGTTACCTGCAAAGTGAAAATGACTACTGCAGTATTTCGGCGTATCCCTTTCACTTCCAGATTTAGATTTTTAATTGGATCAATTAAAGAGTTAGTACGAGATCCGACCGCAAAAAGCCGCAGTTATATTGTTTTCGATAATTCTAAATTTTTATGAAAGATATTGATAGATGAATAGATTACAGCAGAGTTGTCTGGAAATATGTAGACGCAATTAGATTTTATTTTTATTATTTTAATACTTTTTTCTACACTGTGAATACCTTCTGTATCGCTGGTGCGTATGCAACATCAGACAGCTCTGAGCTAGCCGTAATGAAAATGGCGATATGTACCTAAACTGACCTGTCATCATCATCATCATTTCAGCCGAAAGACGTCCACTAATGGACATAGGCCTTCCCCAGACGTCACCACGTGGCGTGTCAACCAATGCACAAATGTTAAATCAACAATTCAAATCAAACAGCCTTTTCTTAACAGTAATTTATTTTCATTAAATTTATGGAAAATGCCAGAATTCAACTGCATCCCATTAGAACTAGAAGCCGAACCAAACATAATTAGAAAAATACTAGTCAGATCGATGACGACTGAGGTTCACTAAATGTCGGTACAGGGTTGTGCGGGCCTTAATTCATTACTCGCAACGATGGTCACGTATTTGCAAGCTCTTTTACATGAAAGTTTGCCACGTTCAGGGGATTTTCCAACTCTTCAGAAAAAATATTCGCTGTGTTCTTAAGAGTGAATAGGAATACTTTAAAATAATAGTTTATTTATGCATGGACCTGAGCTCAATATGTAGGTATTTGTTATTTTTTTCTTGCTTATATTGTGACGAAGTTTTATAATTTTAACAAAGTGTCGCGCTGGCGTTGGTACTGAACGCAGTCTGTCAAAGGCTTCAGTTACAAGCTGTGTTGACACGGCCAAAGCACACTATGAGAACGTGTCAAAACCACCAAGCTTTCTGTTCATAAGCCAATCTTGTCCAAAGTAAACTTTATAAACCTGTTAAACATTAATTTTGGGCAAACTACTGATACATTACACAAAATCTTTTAAAACGCTGACGACTCGACGTTGTAGAATATTCGTAAATTAGATTCAGTATTAAATTTGTCCTGAGTTCTAGGTAACTTACAAAATTCCATTCAAACGGACTGGTCACTAAGTAATGACATGAAATTTATTCCAAAGTTTACGTATAGTCACCACTTGTAAACTTAGGAACAAACTTGTAGTGGGTCATCTTAGTATTTGGAATCCATTATGCCGCCTGTTTAGAACTGGGTACACTCTCTAGACCAATAATCACGATCATGTTTTACGGAATGATATCAGGATAACCTGCATATTATTTCCTTCTTACATACACGATATAAATGGGTACAACAATGTAGTGTGAGTACTATCACAATGTTATCTGTTGAGATAAGATAGCGGTCTTACCTTTCTTCCAATACAAGTTTAAGCAGGCGAAGAATATCCCAGAAATCAGTAACACTACCACACAGAGCCACAACTGAAACAAATGAAATAACATTAATTAAAAACATTAGATGGACTTTAATTAAAAAAGGAATATCGGCCATACGTCATAATACCCACATGAAAAACAAAAATTTCTAAAGACTCGGCACGAAAAATATTGTAGACAATCGCAACGAGAAAACGCACTATTGTAAAATGAAAATAACATTATTCGCTCTTCGCATTCAGGCTTCAGCTGTAGGTATCGGAATAAATCCATTTGTGCCAATCTACTCCGGATCTTCATTTGACCTAATTAAGCATTCGTGGGAACTAGATGAAGCGCGCTAGCTTACTACTAGGTTAAACTTAAAAAAACCGGAGTGTGAGTGAAAATGTGCGAGACTGATTCGCGCACAGAGGGTTCCGTATAAATATTACTTTCGCCAAAATAAATAGGTAACATTACTAACGTTCATAAACAATGAAAGCACCAAACATTGCTCTAACGTAGGGACAAAATTAACATTGCCGTTCGAAAACTTTTGTCCCCATAAATATTTTTTTTTCAAGTACATTTTATAAATTGATCGTCTATTACTCGTAAACTTGTAAAACCTACTTAGCTGTGATAGTTACTGCCGTGATTTTTTTCACTTATCCAAAAGTAATTTATTAGCTGGCAGGGTCTCGTCTACCCTACACCATTGGACAGACGAGAAAAAAAAGCTTTCCCACATTACGTGTACAGGAGGCACCCTAAAAATATATTTCATTGTTTTATTTTACCACTTTGTTGGCTTGATTAATATGTATATCTACGCCAAATTATAGCTTACTAGTATTATGAGTCTCTGAGCTAAGCTACGGACGGACGGACTGTCAGACGGACATGGCGAAACAATAAGGGTTCCTTGTTGATTACGGAACCCTAAAAAAACATTTTTAAAACATCTACTACTCTAGAAAAATGGCTACCTTTGGCATAAAACATGATATTTTAATGTCAGGCCTGTCAACACGGTTCAGATGATATTATTTATAGAATGATACAATTTTACATAATATCCCATATGTATTCAGGATTGACGTACAAGCCTTCTTGCAGGTGTTTAATGAAAGAAGAGCTCTGAACAATGCAAGTGTTACATGGACATAAGGTAGGTACAACGAGGTGTTAAATTTAAGCAGCGTTGCATGGAAACTCAATGTTACCTCATACAAATCCAAAGCCATTAAGTAATCAGTAAGTAAAATGACTCTACAAGACATTATGTGAACCGAGAAACAGGAAAAACAGTTATGAAAAGTTTTCTTTCCATTCGCGAAGCGGAGGTAAAGGCGTACGCCACAACTGTGGCTAAAAATAGAATAAACCCTTTTTACATTCGCTGTTTTATACACGGGGTTTTTAATATAGTAAACAGCGGACACCAGCCATCTATACTTTCATAAACTGATAACAAATTAACGCTTACGATACATCATTATAGTAGTCTGAATTTGAAATACATACGATGACGAGATAAATAAACTATTATGAAAACCCATAGAGCCATAAAACCGAATTTAATTACACTTTTCATTTCAGGGAATTGGTACAACATATTGTTTTGCTGAAATATTTTGGTTAAGAGCCTGTCCAGATGACGCGTTTTACGCGCGAGCGGACTCGCGCGTTGGCACTCGCGCGTACCCGAGATACTAGAGCTACATATATCCCGTCCAGATGCCTACGCGCGTTTCCTCACACGCGCGTAAAACGCTTGCAATGAGCGGGACTCTCGACTCGCGCGTAAATCGCGCTTTCTGGACAGGCTCTAAAGCGCGTCCCCGAGCAAAACGCCGCGCTAGTAAAATTTTGTGCAGTTTTTAAGAGCTATCTACTCTTTATTTAAAAATAAACATCAATTAATAAAAATACATTAAATTTCTACATAACGTTGATTCTAAAATTGTAGTACACTTTTTTTAAAGATTTATGTGTGTCACTAATCTCCTTCCAACAAAACCATAAAAATGTGAAATCATTATTGATAACATGCATCTCCTCGTAAAGTATTCATTAATTATTTTTTATACTAACACTAATGGATAGACAATTTGATAACGAACATTTTGTAAGTTTTATTTTTTTCAAAAGACCAATATTCGATTTTATAAAGATTTTATTCTAAAATGTGGGCGTATTCACTACCGTAATTCATGCGCCACCAGTGCCGCTAGGCCAATAGGAATGCTCATATCGCATGCTGATTTTTTGGTCAGGGTACGGCCTTAACATACAATAATGTGTTCGCTTTGCATGCAAATAAGAGGGAATATTAATTATTTTATTTAGGCTACACCTACTCTGCGTGCCACAATAATCGCACCAATGAATTATAATGAATTTTAACAACTGTTGTTTCTGACTGACATAAATGCAGTCATCGGTTCGTTGATATTGTGGTGTCACACCTCGCGTGGTCTGCGGCTACCTGTGTCCATTCAATGCTTCAATTTCCGCATGCATGAATTCTTGTTTACGTTTTGTGAGACAACATTGCCCGTAGTTAAATAAATATGGAGTATTATAACAAAGACTTTACACAAAATATTGTCTCCAGCAAAGGTAGTTCAGGACATAGGAGGACATATCACATATTTTTCAACATTGTTATTATGAGACAATATGGATGTGGCACACTGCAGGGCAAAGGTCTCCTCTTAACTTTATTATCGTTCAAGAAACTATTTTCATGGCAATACTTTAATTGGTATGAGACATCATCGCAGTCACTGCTATACTCTATGCATTTACTCCAAAGCATGTGTGTACCTAAGTTTCAACCAGCACCGCGCCGCCTCTCATTTCTGTTCAGTTGCTAACTGCGACTAACAACCCAATGAACAGGGGCATGTCAGTGAATTGCAAAATTGCATTTGATTGCTTGCCACCAATACTGATGACACACAATTTGTTGCAATCGACGTGATTGGTATTAAGCCTATCTTAAAGATAAGCTGGCCAATCGATCCGTTGGGACTGAAATACTGGATGTATACAATTCTACTTTGTCCCAATTACATACTACTTAGAATATATCAGTTGTATGCGTCATACCATTTGCTTTCCATTTTGTTTACCTGGGGTTTAGAATTAATTTTCTAAGTACAATCGCATCGCAGTAGCGGTGAATACTTTCGCCTGCACTTTAGTGTATCGTATCGAGCAAGTCGCGTCGCTAAACGTGTTCATTAATTAATCATCA
Source organism: Orthosia incerta (assembly GCA_948252205.1). Lineage (NCBI taxonomy): Eukaryota > Metazoa > Arthropoda > Insecta > Lepidoptera > Noctuidae > Orthosia > Orthosia incerta. The sequence goes on along the minus strand of OX411741.1, from coordinate 39,231,034 downwards.
TTTGGATTTCACTATCGCTAGCTTCACTTTCACCTTGCTTGATTGATAAACCTTTATCAGGTCTACGGCAAAAATTTTCTTTCTAACAATATGTTTTAGAGAAGTTCCTAATGTTATGTCTAGATTTTCTTAAACATCATTAATAAAATAAAACAGTACTGAGTCTGTTTTTCTATATAAAATTCTTAGAATAGTAGAAAATATCTCGTTGAAGCGTTATTTGCTTGTGTTTAATCCGTGATGCTAAGTTATGTAAACTTATCAAGATCAATACAGGCACGGCGATGAGCTAACCCAGCTCGTTTATATTAACTAATTAAACAAAATTGTGAAGCAGGTAAACAAACATCAAAGAAGTTAGGAGCAGGAACTGAAAGTACAGCTAGCAAAAACTGAGTAACTAGTTTTGTGAAAAAAAAAACTGTCCTCTGTCATTCGCAAAGCTTCTGAAACGTAACACTGTTCATAGAATTCGCAACAGGATTAATTTTGCTGCAGCCTTAATTTGAACTATACAGTTAACACAAATAAATACCAGAAATAGTCAGTTTTTATTAATAAAATTAGTGTACCAGCGTATGTGTGTTTTCGCACAGTAAATGAAGTATTTCGTAGTATGTCAATTGAAAAGACTACCGAACAGAGTAACAACAGATGCACGGCCACCGAAAAAACAAACAAACGCCCTGCTCGTGCGAGGCAATAAGTAAACAAGACTTGTGATTGAAATTGAATGCGTCTACCATGAGCCAGTGCAAACTCATGTGTATAATGTAAAATAAGTAGCTACATTTTTTACGTGAAAAAAACTACCTTGAAAAAACAGCACATTGCGAAATAATGTTAACTTATGTTTTCGTTGTTTGAAGTCAACTATTTTTATAGTGGACTACACTATTCGTAACTGCAATACTTACCTTCTACACTTCCTATTTCAGGGTTTAAATTTTAAACACCAATACGCCAGTCTCGGCCAGGCCGAACGACTCTTGTTCCACATACTCATGAATAATATACACTCAAATTGTCTATAAGCGTCCACTTTAAATTACCTTGTTGAGAACGGAACAACAGACTCGACTAATTTAATAGACGTCGACGTACTTTCTAAATACTTATTGATTTTGCATGGATTTTCTGACATGTGGGGTCTGTATCAGAAATTACTAGTAGACAATGCAGTTTGTTACACGCTATAAGTATAGGTACCATTTCATATTACCATGACTGTTGCCTTCAAGTACGAGCATTTTTTTGGATCCCTAAAAACGAAATAATTATTGTTCGAATGCCAAGTGAAATTTATTAGGAGAAGAGCAATGCCCGCTATTGCAATGTTAAAACGCAAAAACTTTGTACAATATTGTTAATAATTTATTATTTATATTATAGATAATAATAAGTTACATCGTCATTGTCATACATTGTCTATACAAACTATAATTCTATACTTGAAGAAGCCGTCTGTCCGACGTCCGTAGCCTACGTAATTTCAGTTTTGGTTAGTAACAGCTACTCTGCAGGCTCACTCCACGCGGATAAGTGTACTTACTGTTCATAGTAATTATGCAAGGCTTCATTTGCAAACATCAGACCGATTGAATGACTGCCCATTTAGTCCATTTTATTAGGAATTTAAAAATATCCATTTATTGTTTGAACTGCATTTTCTTGGTACTATGTCTACTACTTAATAATTTAGCGTTACTTTCTTGATACTAGTAATTTTGCTTGTCGAAAATTATCTGAGTAAAGATCCTAAAGTTTGTATGTGGTGGTCTATACATCATCACGCCTGTATTTCTCGAAGGGTAAGGCAGAGATGCACCTTTAATGGCTATAATAGTATATCCGCATTTCGAGAGTTATTTTTAAGGCCCAGGTAATAGGAGCTGAGCCTATTGCTTGTCATCAACCAGGCACAAATCCAATCTCAGGGATATTGGGACATTGGGACATTCCAGATGGAAAAACCCAATAACACTGCTCGGATCTGAACCCAGGGAATTGAACCCTGGACCTCATGTCACGCCCAGCAGAAGTGCCTGTAACCACTGACCAACGAGGCAGTTAAAAATATTTAGTCTCTACAAATATTATCATTAATAATAATTAATAACAACATTACCAACTTCAAACTTCAGTACCCCGTTCAATTTCAAGTCCGGCAAAAGACGGATCAAAATGTATTATTGTATTTATAGAGGGCCGTCCAAGGAGCTTAACCTACTTGCTAGCCTATCTTTCCTCTTGTTGAATGTAAGCCTTTTCTGGGAGTTAATTATCGCAGTTATTGGTGATGCGCTGTGATACGGTCACGGTCACTGGCTTTTATATATACCTGACGTAATGCTTGAATCACCTCCTGTGTTGTGTCATTATGCCAAAAGATTATTATGTGTACGGTCTAGACTTAAGTACTAGTATAATGTATTCTTCTTTACTAGTAATTTTTGGTAAACACATATGGCGACTTGAAATTATTTGAGAATGTATTTACTAGCGCTTTGGTTAGGTTTGTTAAACTGTTTTTAACACGCTTTTATTAGCTTGGTATGTATCTATGTATCAATGTAACGGAATCTTTGAACGTGATTTTCACCCCCTTGAAAACGTCGGATTGATTTGAAACTTTGCACACCTATCAAGGACATCGGTCCTTGATAGGTGTGCAAAGTTTGCACACTTTGACTTGGCACAGTTTTGACTTTGACTTTGACTAAATTATTGCATTGTCATCGGACAATGCAATAATTTAGTCAAAGTCAAAATCAAATATATTTATTCAACTAGGCCAAATAACCGGCACTTTTGAAAGTCAAACAAAAATTAAAATTTACAAGTAATAAAAGTTGATTCTACCGTGCGCGTTTAAATTGTTTGTCCCATTAAGCCTTACCAAAATCTTCAGGATTAGCGACTTTTTAGTTCAATTTACTATTAAAGCGTGTTTTTTAGTTTTTAGAACTACAATTTATTTAAATGTATCTTAGGCCCAGTTTTCTGATCCGTGGTTAACGCTACCAATGGTTAAATATGCTAACCAACAGTTTCAAAATAAGGATCAAAAAACGGGGCCTTATTCGCACATTATGCGTTTCTTATATAAAAAAGATTAGATAAAAAAAAGGATTTTGAGCATTCATATTCAGACCGAAAGTTTGATAGCTGAGTCAGTGCATCTTCCTGAAAGAACATCGAGAATATAAATGAAAAGGTTCAGACACGAGCCCTATTGTCCGGGGTCCACTTTCAGATTTCACATTTCATTTTCGTAATTTAAATTACAACTACGTCTATACTGTCAATAGGTGATATCGCGCACGTATTTCCCAAAAAAACTATACAAGTGAAAATCGGTCGAACTGTATCGCCTTGCTTCCATGTAGATATCTTGCAATTTCACGAATCACGAAGGTCGCTAAGTGTTTCATTGATGCAAGAACTCGTGACATTCTTACTACGTTTGTTTACCAAATGAGCCATTGAAGAAAAACAACTGTCCCATTCATAAGCTGCTGCTTATATTTTTACAGAAACTGGATCATGTTTGTATTTGCAAACGGGGCTATCGACATTGTTTTGTTTTTAATCCCCTATAATTTGCTTTTGTTCGAAAGAGTTACAATGACAAACTGTTGCTCCGACCAACGTTATACGCTATTGTGGCTGCCAATCGATTGTTTCTTACAATAACGATTACTATACTTTCGCTAATAAGTAGTTAACTAGTAAAGTGAATATGCTTCAATTATGTATTTATACGCTTATTATAAATAAAAATCCGGCCAAGTGCGAGTCGGTCTCGCGCACGAAGGGTTCCGTGCCATTATCGAAAAAAAACGGCAAAAAATCACGTTTGTTGTATGGAAGCCCCACTTAAATATTTATTTTATTCCATATTTTGTATTTATTGTTATAGCGGCAACAGAAATACATCATCTGTGAAAATTTCAACGGTCTAGCTATCACGGTTTATGAGAAACAGCCTGGTGACAGACAGACAGACAGACGGACCGCGCAATCTTAGTAATAGGGTCCCGTTTTTACCCTTTGGGTACCGAACCCTAAAAAAGGACTAGTTTTATTTCATAAAGTGATCATGATCCTCTCAGTTACTGAAACTGGTTCCAACAAGGATTACACAAAGACCTCGGCTTTTTGTTGGGTTACACTAAAAAGGAGCTCATTGTAAATGGCCACACGTAGTGTATCTTTATTACTCTTCATTGAAATCTTCAATATAACTGGCCAGTTTTTATTATGCGAAATTCTGCTAAACGGTCACTGAACAAAGAAATTACACGAGAATCATATTGTGCAACAAATCTGGCTATTGAATTCAAGTCCAGACGACCAGTGAAACTTTAAAATTTTAAAGGTTTGGAAGTTGACAAAGGAACGGACAAAATTATACGTCAACCGTAATACAAATGTATTAAATAATATGCCTTTTGTAAAAAAATATCAAAGAAGGTGAGAACTTTGCGACTCAATTAAATACTGTCCATTTCCGTTGTGCCATTCATCCGAGCAGAATCCCTTAACTAGCAACAGCTTGTAACCTATTTATTTTTTATGGGCAGATTCAACTGCCAAATTTATGTTGCTGATACAATTTGTATACCTTTTTATCTCTCACTGAAAAGAGTTCGAGACATCTCGAACTCTTTTCTCTTTCATCGACGCTTTTGTTCGAAACTTGAAGGCATCCGGCCGCGATTGCATCAAATTGCACAGATGTCGAGTAAAAGGTGACAGTCGCAAAGTCTGAAAGGATACTTAAGAGATGTCGAAGTAAGATTTGCTAAGTTCTATCAATAATATTATTTTGATGTTCTCATTTTCATCTTAAGGTAATTCATATTTTTTATTTATTTCTTCATCTTTATCCTGTTGGAGGCGTTAACGGCTGCGACACAGTTTTTAACTAATGCAGCTATTTCCGTACTTACCATTTATGAAATACTAGCTTGTACCCGCGGCTTCGCCCGCGATCAAATTCATAAAATAAATTACAGTATTATCTGCTGGGTCAATCTAAAGATTGTCTAAAAATTTCATTAAAATCGGAAGGAACATACATACATACTTTCACTTTTATATATATATATGTTTTGTCCCAAATAAATAATACTTTTGGCATTAATAAACGCACCTGGCCATGGAACATTTCAATTAGGAGGCTGTTAGAATTCGAGTAATATGGTAGCTCTATTAGCTCCGGGCCTAATTTATGTGATTAGTTGGAGAGCGCATAGCTAGCGGTGCCGGGGAGTGCGTATGCGTCTGAGAGTAAAACACATCGGAGCATGCAATTGAGGTCACACTATATTGTGTTATATGCAACTATGTGTAGCGCAGAGCATCCTATTGATTTAGCGTCTATTACATTCACCGGGAAGCGTTTCCTATCATCCAATATAATAAACTAGCTCTGCCCGCTTCTTTGCTCATTTCAACAGGATCGTGGCTGGCTGGCTGTTGACAATTCCCATAAAAAAATTACCAATTTAAAAAATATATATATTTCAGCTGACTTTTTGGTTATTCCCCTGCTCCCTGCTCTATTAGAGCAAACAAAAATAAAGAATTATTGAAATCGAACCACAAAACGTCTGAAAAACCATAAACTCCTCTTTTTGGGCAGTCGTGTAAAAAATGTGATAAATGCATTTCTCTCTCTGCTTAGCTGTACTTAATCCGCGTTGCGCGTTTTGTGAACGAGCAGAATATTGCAACAGGTAACTTGCAGGGAAATAGAGAACGACCGAAAACCAATTAATTTTTCGGCCTATTTCGATTGGGTTTCGGCCTAAACCGAATTTGCGGCCGATAACTTTTGGACGTCTCGATAGTTTTTAGAGAGAAAACATATTTTTAGTTACTGGTTACGAAATTATTGGGCCTGCGAACTTTCTATTACTTAACTAGATACAAAACAGAGTTTTTGATATAATTTTGCTAATTAGTTTTGTATTAATAATGTTTGTTTTCTAATAAATAAAGTTTGCTTAAATTTTAAGTTACAAAGTTGTTCGGTTAAATAAATACTATAAATAAACTGAATATTTTTTATGCTTTGTGTATATTTGAATCATAGACAATTTAGACCAATAAAGAAAACCACCGAAAACGTTACGAAACATCGTTTTCGATTTCCGCCGAAAGCCGATAATGATATTTGTTAGACTCTAACAAAACATTCACGGAAACAGATTCGTGAACAGATTCCGTTCAAAACGTTTTGTCTGTATTGTTAAGGAGATCAAAGAGTTTCATTGCGCCACCGTGAAGCCGTTTAGTGTCACGTGTACGTCGCGTATCATGAAACTACCTTCGGACTAAGTTTCAAAAGTGAGAAGTTCGACAAGAAATTAAATCGACATTGTGGGTCGTATTTGCGCTCATAGCTAAAGTTATCGTAGAAAAATGAAATAAACTTTGTTATTTCTAGAAGATAGGATGTATTAGTAATGTGGGGTAGTAATTAGATGACCTAAAAAACGCGTTTTTTGTTTGGGAGCCCCACTTAAATATTTATTTTATATTGTTTTTATTATTTGTAGTTTTAGCGGCAACAGAAATACATCGTCTGTGAAAATTTCAACTGTCTAGCTATCACGGTTCATGGGATGCAGCCTGGTGACAGACGGACAGACAGACGGATCGCGGCGTCTTAGTAATAGGGTCCCGTTTTTACCCTTTTAAAAAAAATTAATTATTTATGGTGGTCACCTACTTGACCCAAACAGTATGACTAGAGATGTACCACGACAACAAAAGAAGAAGAAGGTTGGAATATTTGAAAAAAGGTGTACCCAATTAAGTACACTGGGCACTTCCAGAGTCATTTTCCACTGCCACCGTGCCTAACTGTCGTAAACAGCATGCGTGCTTTCGCATTTATTTTTATGGTTTCCATGGATATTCAATATCAATATCGCAGCTGTTATCAGGGAGGCTGACGGACGTGAATATCGATATATATGAATCTCGTCCATCCAGCGACCACACAGCCCCTAAGTGGCTATGTGGTCGATGCGTCCATCACACGGCAACATCGATGCTTATAGATGAGACTATCATGTATCTTGTTCACATAGAAAGGGACCTACCGAAATGATGGGCAATTCTATGTCGTAACTGAATCTGGTCCTTAATGATGCCAGTGGTGTCTCATCCCATACAAAGAAACCGTGCCGACGTTCTATACTGATAATTCTGATTATTCTTTGTACATCGATCGCGTTCCGTTCCGTTCCATTCCACGGATATAGATGGTGATCTATCTATCGCCGTGAAAAGGAGCCGAACGCGATCGATTTACAAAAAAATAATCGGTACAATCAGGTGAAAAACGCTAGTTACGTCAGCACGGTTTCTTTGTATGGGATGAGGCATCTGTATGCTAGTATTATATTATCTGTGATGATGCCAATGCAAAACTTCAATACCTAAACCTAATAAAAACGTTGTTATATCCTATTGTAACACACTAGCTTCTGCCAGCGGCTTCGCCCGCGTCATAAGTGTTTTCTTATCCCAAGGGAACATTATACCAGGATGAAAATAGCCTACGTGCTATTCCAGACTATAATCAATCTCTGTGCCAAATTTCATCCAGATCTGTTCAGCCGTTATGGCGTGATTGAGTAACAAACATATATCCACATATCCATCCACACTTTCACGTTTATGATATTAGTGAGATTCATGCAACGGACCAACATCATTTGATTTAGTGTCAAACAGACAGTCAGATCGATGGACAAAGTGTACAAGGACTGCAATTGTATTCCTGGCAGGAATAACCTGCCAGGAATACTATTGCAGTCCTGTAGGCACTCTTTAAAAAACAATCAATGAAATGGTAGCCAGATTCCTGTAAATCCTGCAGCAGCAATGAACAATCTACAAAAATTTTACCGTCGCGTCGCGGGACGCCATGGCAGAAGAGAAACATCGGAACTATTTTTTAGCCATGTGCCTACTTGTTTCCTAAAGTATCCTATTATTATCCTTAGACCTTACTGATCCAGGATTTAATTACCTTCCAAGTAGGTAGGATCATTATTATCAGTAACGTACATATTATTCTTTCAATTGGCAATGGTATGAAATAAAATATTTGTATTTTATTTATTTGTAACTCTATTGCACAAATTCTACAGTGATATCCTAGTTCTGCTCAAACGACGAAATAAATCAGGTACCTAACAAAGGTAGGATCCAAACGAGAATTAATTCATCAGTATCCATCGACTATGTGCTGACTTTACCTTTATTTTATTTAAGTTTAACCGGTTTACTACAGTACAAATAACCCTACTTACACAATACGAACACTGAGGCAAAGGATAGTTTCATAACACCTTTGAATAATAAACCGTGTCATACTCATAGCACAAAACGCGTAAATACCTACGAGTGTTACTCGAACTCGTAAAGTTACTCGTAACAGTTAAGTTAAAAAGTAAAAAAACCGGCCAGGTGCGAGTCGGACTCGCGCACGAAGGGTTCCGTTTGTTGTATGGGAGCCCCACTTAAATATTTATTTTATTCTGTTTTTAGTATTTGTTGTTATAGCGGCAACAGAAATACATCATCTGTGAAAATTTCAGCTGTCTAGCTATCACGGTTCATGATATACAGCCTGGTGACAGACGGACAGAGTCGGATCGCGGAGTCTTAGTAATAGGGTCCCGTTTTTACCCTTTGAGTAAGGAATCCTAAAAAAAGACAAAAACGCGGTATCGTTAGTTCCGAGCAGTCGTCTGCAGCACCTATAGAAGAAGTTATGAAAAATATACCGTCTATTACAAAGCCATATTCTATTTACGTTTCGCAGAACTGTATAATGGATTTAAATTCAAAAGTCCACTCGCTCGCAATTATTTCGAACAGATTTAATGAGCTCAAACAGTAATTAAAGTGTATTCTACGTTCTCGTAGGAGCTTTCAACTACATGTTATTAATCTGCAGGGATCGATTGTAACAGCCTGCGTCATCATACTCATCATACTTGACCTAAAAAAAAAATATTGCGAGCTGAAGGTCCGCGGTGTCCTGCGCCAGCATGATCCAACCTCTCCGTTTAATTTCTTTTGTACCAAAAAGTTTTATATAAAATAACAAAATGTATGTCAAAGCACGACCGAGTTCGCACTTACTGACACGAGATAACAATGAATCACTTTACAACGAATCGATCAGTTCGATGACGCGCTACTACGACGACTAAGCATTTACTCAAAATATGTAAAGACATATCCTTCCCCGTCACACTCACAACACACTCGTCATAAGTTATTTATGAATATAAATTGACTAAGCGTCAACATTATAATTCCGTTTCAGTACCAATAATTAGTATTCTTTGTCAGAGTCCGATCATAACCATATTTTAATACCAATTCTAAACAAGGTAGTGTTTTATCATTTTCTTATAACTGTTTAATTAGGCAGCAATATAAGAAAGAATGAATTATCCGTCAATCGGAAAGATACTACGTCCGTCATATTGGTATTCACTGTGAATGCGACCTACATGAGCATGGTCACAATAGATCGCGCACAAAGTATGGTTATGTTAGCTAGTTAGGATATGCAAATACTTACTGTAGGTGGGCGGGAGTCCAGGAAATGGTCGTAGACGGCGAGGCCGGCGATAGCGAGCATCACGCCGGTGTGGAAGCCGGTCATGAACAGCCCCACGTATTGGATGAGCATGGTGATGAGGCCGAACAGAAGCCCGGCGCACAAAGCCACAACTACGATCAAACGAACAAAGTCAAAAACCATTTCATTAAAAGATACCGAAGCGATACCAACAGATTATTTTTTCATTAAGTGTATGGATTTTACACAAATAGAATGCCCTCTTAAATGCAATGCACCTAAAACAGCAGTAAAGTATTAATGTAAAAACATAGGTATTTATTACGGCCCCACGTGAATGCATCGCCACCAGACACGCTTGGTACCACATAAAATGACTAAATAAGTTAGTAGATACTGGAAACTTGCTATTAAACGCATCGTGAAAATGATAATTATTCTACTCATAGAATATTCTATTAGGTTCTAATTTTCCTAGACGGTCTGGCCAATTTCTGAGTTTCTGGCATCTTGTTCCTGGGTAAATTGAGAAGGAAATTGGCTTACCAACGTTCCCGTACGGAGGCATCAGGTATTCCTGGAGGCAAATTAGGTAGACGATGGCTGCGCCGAAGGTGAAGCCCGTAAGGAACATGCTTGCTTTGAAGCATCGGTAGCCTGGAATATCAGTCAGACAAAATGATTCTAGCGTTAAAAATATAGTATGGATGGTGTATCACAAGGCAGATTTCTTTAATTTTCCTTTACTGGATGAAAAGTCTATACTTCGGTAGTGAGTACTAGAATTAATTTAAAATGCTTTTAGTTTTCAAGAGCGACTTCATGGCTTTTCTCCGAAACACTTTGCTCCTTCTCTCCCTGTTTTATCAAAGGATTTTATAAAAGTAACTTTTAACAAAGAAGTGACGTCAGTGTGAAGTGTATTGAAGCGATATCAGCACATAGACTAGCCGCAGATTTATCGCATAAATAACAATGGGTTGTCAGTTATTAGTGCGCGTACGTATACCGGGGCCCTGCTTTGTGTAGCGATTTCCGATATTTTTAGAACGTTACTGTATGCATTTAACGCAAAAATTGTGCTTTATTTATTAAAGTAATAACATGTATTGACGACGAAGTCGGAAGTTTTTTTTTATTCTTGTTTTGTCACACAACTGGTTTAAGGTCTTCCTCATAGACTGTCACTTTTCTCTGTGTGTAGGTTTTTCAGACCAGTCTGCCGAAAACCCATCTGAGATGTCATACCAGCGTTTCCTAGGCCTCTCGGCATCGATGCCTGTCTTCTGATCTCAACTTCATGACGAATAAATCTAGAGCCATTTGCCTTGAAGCATTCTACATGTATTTACTGCTCGATTCATGAAGTCCAACCTCATGGCTTGCAAGCATACGTTTTGACTCGGCAGTAGTATTTACAAATAGAATGATATCATCAGCGAAATAAACATTTGGAGCTTTTCCAACCACCTGTTAAGCCTACCACAATTCCGCTGGGGGTTGTTAAATTGCATTTCAAGAATATTGATGAACGATTCTGGAGAGAGCATGTTTCACGAATTCGTAAGTCTATTATAAAAGGGTGACCACAAAAAAGAATTTGCTGAAAATTGAGCTGTTGGTTTTGTAGAGAAGAAAATATGAGTGTTTCACGCAGTCATATGGTTTTATATTCAACGTGTTTTTTTTATCAACATCATATTTTTTTGTATTATTTGTCAAACAAATATACGATTTGTGGAAAAACCAACAAATACTTTTTTAATCTGGTGTTCAGTATATTTTTGTTCGCATAACTCGTTAAAATGTAGGGAAGTAGCTGTTTTTTTTTAAGAGTTGGTTACCGATTGGACACCTTTTGGATTGGTCCGAGACATTTCGAACAAGAAAATAGTTTTCGGCAAAAAAGCATTTATTTCACAACACAGTCTTATTTTAGCTCAATTCATTTGATACACCATTAAAAAAAATACTTTCAAATAATAGGTTTTATAAAGGACCCTCAAAATAGGCATTTGTTTCAGTGATGACCTTTTCATTGGAGCCAAATCTTCTTCCACCCAACTATTTCTTCAGGTTTGGAAACAGGAAATAGTCACAGGAGGCTAAATCTAGTGAAAATGCTACATGAGGTAGCATTTCGTAAATTTATGTATGTTTGCCATGGTGACTACACACGTATGCACCCGTGCATAGTCTTGATGGGACAGCACTTTTCCTTCACTAAATGCGGTCGTTTTTGCTTCAAATCAATACCGAATCTGTCCAAAAGCTCTGAATAATATTCGCTGGTGATTGTTTTGCCCTTTTAAAGGTACTCGATATGAATCACACCACGTGCATCTCAGGAAACTGTGGCCATGTCCTTTTTGGCCGATAGACCCAATTTTGTTCACTAATTGCGGGTAAACATACCCAAACACTTCTTTGAAGTTGTCACACGGTTTCGTTTATGGTCGAGTGTGAGCAATCGCGGCAGCCATCGCGCGGTTTTTCATGTCCAAATATTCACGTAAAATGTGATGTACCCACTCAGTTAAAATACCTGCAGCCTCAGCCACCTCACGCACTTTCATTATCTTATAGTCCAATATCATTCCATGGCTTTTATCGACGATTTCTGGCGTGACGACCTCTTTTGGGCAACCTGAACGTTCGGCGTCATTTGTGCTGGTACGACCACAACGGAACTAAGTAAACCACTTCTTAACCAGAGAAATTGAAAGCCCCCCCCGTAATGTTTATCAAGCCTTTCCTTGGTTTCGATGATGGATTTTTCCAAAAAAAATAATGCTTAATCAACACACGATATTCACATTTGCCCATTTTCGTGAAAATTCCCGCGGTCGCCTGCTTTAAATGGCTGGCAAACCCAATATCGTAGCTTGCTCATATTTTTACAGTAGCCTATTAAAATATGGTAGTTGACAGAAGTAGTGTTGCCATAAAAATTACAGCGCGAGAAAATAAAAAAAGGCACGGACTTACCAAACAGCCCTCGTATCCCTAATGCCTATAAAATATATCATGAAAAATACAAAGGTTATTTAGAATAAATTGTATGAAGCGCTTCTCCATAGTTTTTACTGAAGATGATCAATAGTCCGTAGTTAGATAAACTTGGGCGAAATCCAGATTGTTCGCGACGTGTGGTTCCTGGGAATCAAGTATTCCGTCGATGCGGGGTGTCGCGGAATGACTTGTATAAAATAGAAGTGACACACCAAGTTGCATCGAGAATTTGGTGTAAAGATCTTGTCAATTTTAAACTAGTGTTTGCAAATTTAAGAATTTGAATTTGTTTATTTTCCAAATCCTTTGATGACAAACCGAAGGGCAGATATTGATCATTTTTTAAAATTGCTATTTTCACCATTCTTATTACAGAAATTTGAGTGTCACATATTATATTTACCGGTATTTATGGTCTATAAAATGGTGTTGAATAATTAATCAGAAGTTATTCTGAGATTATTTCGGTACCTACTACCTATCAATTACTTAATTAGCATTTATAATTCTACACAAAGAAGTTATTGCGGTTAATTTCTATCCTCATACAATTTGGTAATTAAGAGTACAGTACATAAATTAATGTATTCATTATAATATAGGTACTAGCTACCGCCCGCGGCTCTGCCCGCGTTCTATTAGTACTTCTCCCAATATCTTAGCCTATGTGTTATCCTGATGTATTATAAGCTATATTTCTGTAAAGTTTCATCAAAATCCGTTCAGTAGATTTGCATGAAAGAGTAACAAACATGCATCCATCCATCCTCACAAAAACTTTCACGTTTATCATAGTAGTAGGACTTCATGGGCACTTTTAACTTTACTTTATAGCCAAATCAAGATATATTATGATAAAATGTACTTTAGGCATAGCACGTACTGCGATTTTCATTCGCGCGAATTTTTTTTCCGAACATTTTGTGACCTAAAATATGATACAGATTTTTATACGCGCGAATTTTTTAGTACTATATGAGCGCGATTTTTTTTCCGCAGTGCGTGCAGCTTCATACATTTCCGTAGGTCACAGAATACGCGGGAAAAAATCGCATGAATAAAAATCGCAGTGCGTACTATGCCTTAAAGTGCAACAGATTTTACCGCCTCTAAAATCGTTTTGGCGATTGGCGGTTTAATAATTAATTATATTAGTTGAAGGTCATATGGGCCATAAACAAGTCTTTAATTTTCAATATTTATTATCAATACATATATTTATAATACTTAGCGTTCACGGAATTATTTTGTTGATTTTCGTTTAATATTATACATAATTTATCGGCCTGCCGATTATTGTGGCAATAAATACTTTGAATTAAAAACCTAACAAGTCTAGATTACCAAATGGATATTATGTATTTGAATAGCCACATAATTAATTATGAGTGTTGCCTGACATACAGCGAAAGTAAAAGACAGTATTTTTTTTAAATTATCAATGTTGCGTATTTTTTTTTAAATGTTTATATGCCACTTTTTACCCGGAACGGAAAATCCCGAAGCCTCAAAAAAATACGACGAGAGATGGGCAGTCAACTGCGTTTTAACCCGGTTATACGGTTTTAAGTGTTTAAACGGATCATTTGCCCGTCTCTGATCACGACACCACATAACGTGTCACAGTTGGTGAAGTGGTTCAGCGATCGGATGCTGCAATGCGTGTCGCCGTTTTCGATTCCCGCAGGGAACAAATATTTGTATAGCCTGCAGATAGTTGTTCCGGTCAGGTTATTTATGTAGGTATTGATTTTAATGCACCCACGATTGGCGCAACGTTTAATTTAGAAAAAGTAAAAAAGTAACTTACCGAACAATGTATAAACTATGCCAAACGCTATGTACATAGCGCATATCACACTGGTTACAAGGTCATAGTTGAAGTTAATCGAAGTACAGAAAGACCCCTCTACGTGGGGGCCGCTATTATATTTGATCGTCATGTTTGCAGGGCTTCTCGTCACCTGAGGAACTAACTGTCCCACTGATGTCATGATAACCCGACTCGGCTGGAGTAATGACGCTCTGTAAGAGAAGGTACACATCAGTGTGATAGGGATGGTGACTAAGAATTTCTTTTTAACGAATAAAATGAAGTTCATAAAATAATTCCACCTCTAAAGTAAAACAAAAGGATTTATTGATAATTTGCCTACTGAATTTTCAATTTTGAACCGATTCTGTTGAAATTAAGTCAAATAAAAAGCGAAAAAAAATACCTTTTTATCAATAAAATAAACCGACGAAATAACGAACTAAAAAGCAAAAAAAATCTTTTAGTCTAGCATTTTGATGCGGCGCCAAACAAACTATCAACGAAGATCAACCTAGCTACAATCATTCTACGCTTTAGTTAGGTAATTAATTTGCATGTTTGTTTGGCGCCAACTCGAGCGAAATTCTTTTTTATTTAATTCAGTGTATTGATAAGCGCGAACGTATCAATAATAATAAAAAGCTGAAAATGCTATACTAAAAGATTTTTTAGTTCGTTATTTCGTCGGTATTATTTTTTTTTCGGTCTAAATAGTTGTAATTTTTTATTGATAAAGTAAAAAATATTAAGTACAATATCATTTAATAATATCACTGACGGAATAAAATATTGAAAATCATCAGTGAAATTCTAACAGAGCGTAACATTTAGGCGGTTTTTTTATCATTTTGACGTTATTTGATGCACAAAGATCACACGCCTTTTCTCGAATCAGAAAAGAGATAGTTCAATAAATCAAATATATTTTTCCAAATTTAGTTAGCTACATTTTACACAGTTATTTTGCTCTGCTATAATAGATATTTTTGAATTTCATACTGTTCTAACAGTGTGAAAGTCAACGTCGCTGACTAAAAGCAACTCAATTTTATTTGTGTTACGTCCGCCCCCTGCTAAATCTCATGCTGTCTCTGTCACTTGAAGATGAGTTGCAGCGGCAAAGACTTAGAACAACTCTAACTTGTGTGGTTGATCTCTTTTTCACTCTAATATTATCAGTGAAACCTTGTAGGTACTTGGCCTTCTTTCAGTAATGTTTTTAATCTGTATACTTGAAGAAAGTTTTCTGTATAAAAAATTAAAACCGGCCAAGTGCGTATCGGGCCACGCACAGAGTATGGTTCCGTAGTTAACTGTCCCGCAAGATCTTGAAAATGACATGTTTGTATTTTTATTTAAAGCTCATTTTCCGTCTCTTGGCTATCGATCTTTTCTGCTTACCCAGCAAAGGAAAACGTAAATTTATAGGTACATCATAGTTTGTAGATTTAATCACAAAATTATTTTTTTTTTATTTTTTTTCTGAAGCGGTTCTCAATCCGGTTGTATTTTTTTGTTTTGTTACCCCCGAACTCCGTAATTTATGAACCGATTCGTTTTTTAATTGTAAGCATATTCTACCAGATCGGTCATATGTTTAAAACATTTGCATTTAAAAAGTATCATTTGGAAAAGTGGAACTCATGAAGAAGACCATCGGAACTCCGCAATAATAAAAAAAATACTGGTGGCGATAAGATATCTCGATTAGTTAAGCGACTATGACCAAGCAATGTTTAATAAATGGTTCTGATGAAAATGGTACCATCGAACTAATCTGATGATGAATTCGGAAGGTAGGTATAGTCACTTTATAATGAAACAATGTATCCTAGCTGTGTTTGGGCTTATTGTAATCGTCATGAGATGCACTCGTTAGTTAGTTAGTTAACGCAACTAAAAAGTAAAACTGTTTTCCAAAACAATTCAACCGACTTCAGAGTAAAAACACTATAGTACACAGTGAAAAATAATTTCATTTCGGAATTTGTTGTCAATAAGCTTAGAAACAAAACCAGTTTATTTTTTTCGGCAAAGAATATTCGTAGATTTCATCACAAAATTATTACATTTAACACTTTAAAGTTAACTTCACAAAGTTATAAGTAATGCGCTTAGTTGCCCGAGTTAGTTTTAAAAGGTAGTCAACTGTTAGGCTGCCCGCGCACCAGCAGCCTGGTTTCCGTAACCAAACTGATATTCGACAGCAGTTATATCGATAGTAATTATGTGAATACCGTTTCAGACTAGAAATACATCTGGATGCTACGACAAGTGCGTGGAGACTGACGGTCGCTCTGGCTGCGTAAACCCAATGGGCTGCCGTGCAGTCAGAAGTGTTCTAGTGGCTACCGCAGCCTTGAATTCGTGGCCGGGTTGTGCGTGGGCTAATATGCTGGGTTGGCTGTCGGTAGCCTGGCTGCGCAACCGGGCTGGTTAATGCGCGGAAAACCTTACGACTACTACCTCTTACTTGTAAAGCCTACTTAACTGTGTGTGCTTTTCCATTTAATTTCTTTATATAAGCTACTATTTTGAATTATTTATACTTAAACAAGGCCAACGGTTTATTTGTTAGGGGGAAGGGACACGTGACTCTAACAACCCTGAATCGAAAAATCCAATGTTTTTAACATCTTCATCTCCATCTAACGTTTTGTTGGCGTAATTAATATCTGTAACTATGCCAAATTACAGATTCCTAGCACCAATATACCGCGAATGGACGGACAGACGGACGCACAAGGCGAAACTACACCTAACGGTTTCTTGTTGTTTTACTACGGAACTCTAAACGAGCAAAGAGCGAGTCGGACTCACCCCTATCGAGGGTTCCATATCTTGCTGGGTAAAGTATTTTTAAAGTAAAATTATTTTTTTCAGCGACCGCAATAAAACGTTGCACTTTTATTTAGGTATTCATTAAACTTTTTTAAGTTACTGTAATGCAATAAAGAAAAAACAACATGTTGAAAACTTATATGAACTACTACTATAAGTTTATGCCTTTGATGGGGATAAGCAGTGAACAATGACTCGGGGTCCCAGAGCTAACAAAGAAAATTTGGTTCAAATAAATATCACTAGATGGCGCGATATGCATCGATTTGTTATTGAATTGTGTGTAAAATTAGCATTTTCTAGAATTGATCATAAACAGTGTTGTTGTTTAATGAAGTCACCTAAGCAGAAAATTATGGATTATTGGGCTCTTAATTCATATTTCAAAGATTATTTGAACGGAGCATTTAAAATTGACTCCAATAGATGTCGTGGTTTTAAATATCTGAGGCATGCCACTCGTATTTTTAATTTGTATTGTAACAATTTTGGTACAATGAAAAAAAAAAATACTATAAATAAAACAAATCGTCACTAAAGACGAGGTCATTGTACTGCAGTGGGACAGTTACAGGCTGGCATTATTACTCATTATGAATTTTTGGCTGATTTCTAAAAAGACGCAAGTTCTGTTTCAGTTTTGGTCGAAACTAAAAGATGAGCCGAATATTTAGTTTCGGCTGAAAATTGTGTTTCGGTCGGACACTAACAAAATGTATTACGCCGTTAGTGTCCTGCGAATTTAGACTCGTAACCAGTAACCACTGCTCTCCTATATCATACTATAGGCATGTTATATCCAACTTGTACCCATTTCTATCCTGGTTTCTGAAATAAAGATTCCAAATGAGAACTTCTGGCAGTCAACTTTAGCATGAGAACTTGTGCATTACAATTTTACTGTTTAATCTGAGATTACAATAGTTTTGGTCTTAAGGGTACACTAGTCGACGGCACGAACTATTTAGTGCGCGGGGTTAAAATGCATTTTATAGCAACCGACAAAACGTGCAGAAGAGATAGATGCTGTGATGAGCAGCAGGAAGCTAGTTCGCGTACAAATACACACTTTTGCAAATTTGTAGCGAAATGGATAATGATTTAGGACGAAAACGAGCACACGAAATTTTATAAACAGACCTTTGGCAGTCTAGATATCATGAAAAAACTACTAAATCTATCTGTTCAAAATAAAATCATTGTTGAACTACTAATCTATCCCTATATGGAGGCTATTTTGCAATTTTCCGTCTTCTTATAGTATTCATTTGCGCCCAAAAATGCGTTAAAATTAGTGTCGAAATGTGTAACTTTCGACGCTCATAACTTTCAAATATTTTCTTTTTTTACTTTTTCGCTTCCATACAGGGCTAGATAATGATGAGACAAATTGATATCACTTTTTATTTTGAACGTACATCGTCAAACTGGGGAATAATCCCTAGACTACGTTTGTATGGCAAAAATTTCGACTAGTGTAACCTTAACTTCAAATTATCAATTCAGAAACCGCGTCTAGTTTCGTAGAGCAAACGAGGGACCCACACCATTTTATGCGAGTTACCAGGAAAAGCAGTCTTATTTTTGACACAATTGTTCAACGTATCCTGAAAAGAGGTACCTTCCCACAGCAATAGAAAGTGGAACAAATCATAACGAACCTTAAACCTAGCAAATCTCCAGAAGAAGTCTCCTCGTACAGGCCAATCCTGCTACCGATTCTGTCGAAAGTAAGAAGTATTGCTGTGCGGCCTTCCTGGACATAATTATCTAAGGACTTAGACAGAGTCTGGCATGAAGGTTTGCTTTGTAAAATAAAGATGCCTATCTCCCATCTAACTACTTCATCTTCCTGCAGTCATATCTCGAAGTCAGGTACTTCTATGTCAAGAAAGGCGAGGCCATAACAAACCTCCACAAAGTCTATGCAGTTCAGCAGGAGTGCCCCAAGGAAGCGTCCTTGGCCCAAGCTTGTATCTCAGGAGGGGTAATAGGTACTTTTGCTGATGACACAGAAGCCCTAGCTGTCCATGAAGATCCATTACAAGCTAGCCACATGCCTCAATCTGTTAAGATAACATCTCAGAATGGCTAGAGGTCTGGCGAATCAAAGCAAATGAAACTAAATAGGTTCAGGTCACCTTTGCTTTGAGACATGCACTTGTAGTAACGCTGAACAAGGTGCAAATCCCACAAGTGAAAGAGGCTAAATACGTTGGACTTTATCTGGATAGTCACCTGAAGTGGATAAAACATATATTTATCAAATGCAATGCCCTGGGCCTCTAACTCAGAAAACTGTACTGGGTCTTCAACAGAAAATCTCATCTTTGGCTGGATTATACAAGAGCATACTAAAACCTGTCGGGACTTACAGAATCTAGCTCTGGGAGGTTCCCCAGAGCTGGATTCTGTAAAAATGTTTTCGATTAACGAGTACTATTCCGGAGGTAATAAATCGATGTTTGAATTGGAGGCGGTTACCTTCTTTTCAAACAACGAAATATTACAGAGGTTTCAGTCAAAGATGCTGAGAATGATCACAAATGCCCTTGGTTTGTAAATGATTAAATACTAGCAGTTCCACAACAATATTGGAATCAGAAACATAATAGAAATCAAACAGTCTATGACGGGCTACAAGAAGAGACTAGCAAACCATCCAAAGATACTAGTGACACACTTAATAAAGAGTGACTCCAAATTCACTTGACTAAAAAGAAAGACTCCTGACTAGAACAAATAATCAATATAATTAGGACTCATGGACTTCTCCAAGGCAAACATTACACTCATAACAGTTTGCTAAATGTTAGAAGAACAGATTACTGAAACACACAAAAAATTTACTTTGATAGCCATGATAGGGCTAACGAACTGCCTAGCTTTAGGGTTAGCTTCCAGTCTAACCGGATAGCGGATACCGGATGCAGTTGAATACCAGTATTTTATTTAGATGGAGGGCTTGACTATCTGACCACCATAACCCATTAAGGATAACATAATACCCCTTGGCAATACTGGTGTCAGATATTCAGGCTTAAGACTACCCATAATGAATGTCAAAGACTTATAAATGAGACCAATGGCTTATCCTAATTGTCATGTATGGAGTTGGGTTTGGGATGTACAATTGCAGTAGTTACCACAGCATATTTGTAAGTACTGCACAGTCATCATAATACCATCAGCTCTCTGATTGCTAATTGTTAACATGGATTTGTTTTTATTTTATTGTTATTGTATGTGTATGCCTATATAAATAAACTGGAGATAAGCTTTTTTTTTATCATACTAGCTTCTACATACAAAATGTTGTCTACACTACCCAATTCTGTGTTGAAAATTGTTTGTTTGTTTTTATTAGGTGATTTCTGGCAGTTCTGATCTGATTGCAAAAATTCTTATTTTTACATTATTATTTTGGTTATACCCTCAATTGTCGCTGATTATGACAGATGAATGCACCTAATAATCCTTATCTTTTATTGTCCAGAGAAATATTAACATAAAATCGCCCAATTACAGAAACCAGTATATTTCTGGCATCAATTTAAAATGAACTTTGTAAATAGTAATGTGAGACCTATCATTTATGAATAGTTCAATTGATTTAATCATTTTTCTGCAATATTTACGTAGGTGTTAAATACTTTCGAGAGCTAAAGAGAATTTAGAATTAGAAAATTTACATAATAATGGAAATTAAAAATCATATAAAATATTGAAAATAATGTAGGTCTCTTGATTTTTACTGTATTTTCAGCTCATGCTTTGGACTATGATTATTTTCCTACATTGGCAATCGTATGAGACTCTAGTAATGCATAGATTCTGATGAAACCAATAAGAAAGCGTGAGAAAATACCCAAAATAACTTAATAACAAAAACATGATTCTGACATCGCCTGCTTTGCTTTGTTTCGATAATAAGCTTTGCTTTCGCTAAAGAAAAAAAATCAATGACAAATATAGATACCGTACAAAGAATACAATTCATTAAACCAGTATTTTGTTAAAGTTTTTACAAGAAAAATAAATAATGTAGCTAACAAAAAATATCTCACCAAGCGTCTTGTGTCGATTTCACACTGTATGTTGATAAAACCCAGAACATTCTAAGGATCACTAACTACTCCTACTTCTAAAACAAACGCATGTTTTTTTATAACATGTAAATAACCATGAAAGCTCCGCACTCGCGACGACCTAATATAGAGAAATATAACAAAGAAGACGTTTCCACTGACTCCAACCGAGTTTTCTTTTCGACTACCTTTTGATTGTCACTATTGACAGCAGCAGTGTGCAGAGTTGTTCGCTGCGTGCCACAGATTCACTAAACCGAGTTGACTCGTCAAAAACCGATACATATAGAAATAAAAATAATTTAAAAAATAATTAAATGTCAAAAAAATGCACAAGCAAAATAATGTGAAAAACATAAATTATAAAAATTTAACCATGGTTGTTAATAATACCGTTAACCGAGCGCAAAGCGTAGGGAGGGGATCGGAGGATTCGGAGGAAGCCAGACCAGACAAACAGCAAGCGAAACACACAACCCTAGCCGCAACAGAGTCTACCTTTGTGAAATTATTGTGAATAGATAGCTTACTTTTGTATTTTATTTAACGCAGGGAACGTTTCCAAAAGTAATAATAGTTTTACTTGTGTTAGTGTACACAAAACGGGTATAGTCAAGGGTCGTTTAAAAGATTTAATATGTTTTGGCTAGTCATCCCCAGAGTTTAATTTAAACAACACGTATTTACCTCAGTGATCACAGTTCATTCGCAGTAACCGCATCACCCAAGTTTCACAATGAAAGTAACAATTACAACTCTGAACGATGAAATCTTCGTCTTGGACGTATCCGAAGATTTGGAGTTGGAGAATTTTAAAGCATTTTGTGAAATCGAATCCGGGTTCCCTGCGAAAGATATCATCCTGAATTACAATGGAAAGCCGCTTTTGGACGATAAGAGATCCCTAAAAGACCACGGTGTGCACGACGGGGACGTCATCGTGCTTCTCCACATGATGCAGTCAGCCTCCAACCTGAACCAGACAGATTCCAGTCAAGGTACTTGTACACAATTTACATTTACACTGTGCATTTTTAAAGTTGCATTGTCATGCCTATTGTCATTGATGACAGAATGTATTTTCGTCAAATTTATTACTGGCAGCCAAGATGCAAACAAAGAGAGCTTATCAAACTTATTATAAAAGAACTATGACAGTAACTGTCAATAAATATATTTTTATAATTAGAGGCTGAGTTACTTTTTTTTGTAAATAAATTAAAAACCTCATCATCCTTGCAGCTTTGCCAACTGGCTTAGCCAGTTTAGACTTCAGTGGCATCAGAGTCCCACCAGCTAGTGCAAGCACTTCGATGGCAGCCAGAAGCCCGCCTGTTGAAGAGGACCCACGCATCATCAGGGAAATGTTCTTGGCTAATCCAGATCAACTTGCTCTTCTTAAGCAAAATAATCCAAGATTAGCTGATGCACTTCTCAGTGGAAACTTAGGTACCCACTTAAATATATTATATTATGAGAAAATGTGCAGTTTAATAACATTTCCCGACACATGTTATTTTATGTCTGAACTATGCATGATTTTAATTTCCTGTGCAGAGTAGCCAAGTGATTTAGTTATCTTCAATATATAATTAGATCTTTTTTAATAAAAAGTTATAATAAAAGCTTTTTTGTTTGGGAAATTCCCTGCAATGTTTATTAGACAGTTGATATATTATTTTTGTTGTATAACAGTTTTTGTTCTGTATAGTGCTTTTCTTTTTACTACAATATCAGTTTTATTTTAACTATGATAAAGAAAAATGTTGAAATAAGTCTAGTATAAATTCAAGGATTTTGTCAGTAAAACTATGCTAGAAAATACTTTCTCTAATACTGAACATTCACAGAATATCGTAGAGTTAGCACAAACCATTGTTTAGATTTAGATAAGGTTACTAACCCAATTAAACAATTTGTATATCCTCAACCATCTCAGCAGGGATGTACCTATAACTTTTGCATCAAATTCTAACAAAGGGCATGCAGTAATTAATAATAATAATGGTGATTGGAATAACATTAAAGTTAATATTGAGAAAACCAACTTTAATAACAAAAGTTGGTTCTCTTAATACTAACAAGGAATTGTTAATAATACTTAACCAATAATATTAACCTCACAAAACAAAAACTTAATGTTGAAAATTTAAATCTTGTTTCATAGATACATTTGCTTCTGTGCTTCGCGAACAAATCTTAGCTAGAACGGAACGTCAGCAACAGCGTATAAGGTGACAAACATTACAGATTAGTTTCGTGAGATAGGTGTAAAATAGGGAGACTTGACTTAAAGCTAGACTTATTTCAGGATGATGAATTCAGATCCATTTGATACAGAAGCGCAGCGTATGATTGCTGAGGAGATTCGCCAGAAGAACATAGAAGCTAACATGGAGGCAGCCATGGAGTACAACCCGGAAACGTTCGGCACTGTGGTGATGCTGTACATCAATTGCCACGTAAATGGGTAAGCTCATCAATTATATGCTACTAGTACTTAGCTTTATAACTCTTTTCTCATTTTTCTGTCTCTTTTAGTGGTATAGAAATGTATTAAATAACTAAATTGTCAAGCATATATTCAAATGAACACAGTAATGTTACATACATTCAAACCTATTCTTAGTGTTATTTGTCATTGTTATTTATCATAAATAAATTGTAACATGCCTTGCTCCTTTTGCAGTATATGTTCAAATATTTGACTGGTGGTACTTTTATTTTTAAATTTGTAACATGCCAAGGAGCAAGATAATTGCCAAATATTTGACAGGTGGTATAAAAAAAAAAAATTGTCCTGCCGTGCACCTTCTGCAGTATATTTTCAAAATATATACGCCAATGATAAGCACATTGTTTTCTTTGTTCTAGATTTCCAGTAAAAGCATTTATCGATTCTGGCGCTCAAACAACTATCATGTCAGCAGCGTGTGCTGAGCGGTGCAACATCATGCGACTAGTGGACACAAGGTATGCCATCGGGGTTCATTTATGCCTTTCAATATTAATGCAGCAGCTAAATTGAATCATGTAAAAATTGTCTAAGTGCATCATTAATTGCTACCTCTTTGCCAATTCAAAGGAACTGTACACTATTGCTAGTATGCTATGGTTTGAGAGTGTATTCCTGGTAACCTTAGAAGACTGAATATTGGCATTTTATTTTAGAAGCAAAGCGAAAAATTATAAACTCGTTTCTTAGCTGCATTGCAAATTTTGATGGGTTTCCAGATTTTCAATTTCGTGTTTAGTTTTATCATTATCAACATTTTATTTTCAAAGTTTCTGCTAAGCAACTATTGATAATTGATGTCATTAAAACCATATTAAGAATAGTCAAATGAACATTGTATTTTGATAATTGAATTATGATAGGTTTATTGATATAAGTAGCCACCAGCCGGAGCGCTTGGGTGTAGTTTACTAATGTGGTGACATTTGTGAATCGATTTCTGATGACTTGTTTACGAAACATTGAATTTTCTCTGTCATATAACAAATCAATTAGAATGAGTTGTACACATAACGGCAGTGAAGTGGCATAACGGTTTAGAAGAAGTGGAGGAACAGAAATGACGAACAGAAGAGACGCAAGACAGCGACTGTTTTATAATATTTAAAGATATTGGAGCTGAAAAACATTTATTTAGTTGAATTTTAAGCCGCTACACTACGGCTACTGCGCGTTTCCATTTGCAAGCAACTCACTTGAAAGTTTATTTATTTACATTGCGAGGCACGATCGAGCGATTGATCACATTATACCTCGGTAGCCCGCTATGAAACGCAACTTTCTCGCGAGCTTGCTGCAGATAAAAACATGGCCATACGATATGCATGTAGAACCCACTCATATGCCACCTTCTAGTACCTACAACTGTTTACGTTTTTACCTAGTAAAAGACGTTATGGAACTTCACCTGGCAAAAAGCCAGTCATCTGTCAATGACCGGTCATTTGCACGACTTTGTACGTCTCTTTGTAAATAGTACTGAGTTTAAACCGTATTCGATTAGTGTACCAGCAGAGAGGTTGTTGAGGGTCGAACGTGTGTGAGACTAGCACTGGAGTGTGGAGGCGTATGTCCAGCAGTGTTTTGCGCTGCGTATCGCGGGTTCGATTCCCGCACTGAACAAATATTTGTATGGCCAACAGGTAGTTGTTCCAGATCTGGGTGTATGTGAGTTTAAATGTTTATAAACGCACCCACGATACAAAAGAATTTCCTAGTATGGTTCAAAGTTTTAGTCGCGATAAACTGCTGATGTTATTGTTTGAATTATACCTGCTGCAAAAACAAATTGCGTATGAGTCACCATTCGTCCGTACGGTACGCCTTTGTGAGATACTGGTGGGTGCATCCTACCAAAATTTTCAAAAATATCTATGCTAGATTTACTTGCTTAGCGTTTCCATGCGTCGCAATACTTAGGGCACATGTATGTATCAGACATCGATGTGATAAAGATGAAATAAATAAATAAATCATTAGAATTTCAAATGATTTTAAAATGGGGCACAAGACTGTTGTACGTCTTTAGAAGTTAGCAATTCAAATCATATAAATATGTTTTATTCAATCATTTATTATATTTGCTGCTTCTAGAAGAACGATGGTTCTATAAATCATGATTAGAATTTGTTGACGGCCACAAGGTTTACGTTTATTTAAATATGTCAGAAGTCAGTTTCTATACTTTCAAATAAATGTATAGACATTACATAACAATCGCACCTGTATTCCGCGAAGGGGCACCGGTACCCACATTTCGCTAAAATACATAAAATTAGCAAAAAACATATTATCCTACTAATATTATAAATGCGAAAGATTGGATGGATATTTGTTACTCAATCACGGCTTAACGCCGTACCCTGACCAAAAAATCAGCATGAGATATGAGCATTCCTATTGGCTTAGCGTCACTGGTGGCGCATGAATTACGGTAGTGAATACGCCCAGGGGGGCGACCATAAGCTCTTAGAGCGATATCAATTTGATATCGTGTAAGTGACAGATGTATACAAGTCAGATACATCTGTTCCTTATTCGATATCAAATTGATACCGCTCTAAGAGCTTATGGTCACCCCCCAGATTTTATAATAAAATCGAATTATGGTCTTTTGAAAAAAATAAAACTTACAAAATGTTCGTTATCAAATTGTCTATCCATTAATGTTAGTATAAAAAATAATTAATGAACACTACGAGGAGATGCATGCTATCGATAATTATTTCACATTTTTATGGTCTTGTTGGAAGGAGATTAGTGACACATATACCTCTTTAAAAAAAAAAGTGTTCTACCATTTTAGAATCAACATTATGTAGAAATTTAATGTATTTTTATTAATTGATATTTCTTTTTAAATAAAGAGTAGATAGCTCTTAAAAACTGCACAAAATTCGACTAGCCCGGCCTTTTGCTCGGGGAGGTGCCTTAACAGTTCTGGTTGAAATTTGGCACGGAGATAAATTATGGACCGGAATAGCAATAGGCTACTTTTCATCCCGGGTATAATGTATCCATGGGATAAGAAAACACTTTTCACGCAGGCCAAGTCGCTGGCAGAAGCTAGTAAGTTTATAAGTGTACAATCGCTGTACACTTATAAACATGGCATAACATGGCCGTGTCTGAGTGTACATGGGCTACAATTATCATTATAGCCTTTATTCAATCCTATAAACTAAAATTTAAAATTTAATTATAGAAGATGTTCAATGGCCTACAACAGTTTTAAATCGTTAAGTATCACTCTACAGTAACAAATTTAACAATCCCTTCGTCAAACATATCTACGCATGTTGCCATCCTATCCGACCTTACCGTATGTATTTTAGGAACATGGCCGCCATCCCACTTCTTATTTTTGTCGGGTAAACGTGATATTATTATCATTACTTTCACCTTAGCTGAAGATAAATCTGAAGGCACGGCAGTGCCCCTAACAAGTCGAGCAGAAACACAAACAAACTCTCAGCCGTACCATCCTTTTCTTTGGAAGACATTCAGGACTTTTTCGACTTTCCTGTAAATTCGCTGTGGATAAAGCTAGAAGCACCGACTTGGTTTTACATTTGATTTTGCGGTATAAGGAACTGCTTTGCAAAACTTTTATTTCTGTCATGTTTTAGATGTCTGTGTCATATTTTAGATCTGTGTCGTGATTTTATACCCGTATTTTGATTATTTTTGTGCCCGATATCCCACTAGTGTCCCGTAGCAATATGTGTGTCAATAACCCTTCTACAATACCTCGAGAAGTAGTGTTATTACGAGTGATATCCTTACTTCTTCTAGAAGCACCGACTTGGATTTACATTTGATTTTGCGTTATAAGGAACTGCTTTGCAAAACTTGTATTTCTGATTTCTGTCATGTTTTAGATATCTGTGTCATATTTTAGATCATAATTTTATACCCGTATTTTGTTTATTTTTGTGCCCGATATCCCAGTAGTAATAACTCTTCTACAATACCTCTCGAAGTATTGTTATTACGAGTGATATCCTTACTTCTTAACTAACATTATAAAGACGTAAAATTCTATGTTTGTTTGTAATGGGTAATCATCTGGAAGTACTGATACGATTTTATTTTTTCGAAAATATAAGGCATGTGATTATTTGGATAGATAGCCTAATTACCGTCCTATTTCAGGAAAAAAGTTCTTTTATAAAGCGAAGACACGAGCATAGATCACCACGCTTACTCAATGACGTCAGTGATGTCCAAGATAGAGTACCTGTCAAGTATAATAGCCTCATGTTTTATTTATTTAGGACAGTGACGTCCAAGATAGATTATGAATTGTAAAAGTCCCATGTTTTATTTAGTGTTTACATCTAAGATGGCGAAACATAATATTACACAATAGTGTGAAAAGTTATCATAGTCACCTATTACTTTTCGTGTTCGTCTAGTAAGTTTCTTAGGGGAAAAAGACTTTACTCTATTGAATTTTTGAACGAACCAATAGAAGAGCTGCGCTAAGCGAGGCTAGGTAAATGACGTGATTCTATTGGTTCTTAACAAACACTTCCCTCGCTACGCATCCTCGCACATCTCTGGTGGAAACGCAGCATAAATGTCTGTCAGATAACCTAGTTTAACAATAAACCGCGTAGATGAACCAAAACTACTATCTGTCTCTATCCTAGGAGTTTTTTCATACAATTATGTTTTTGTTTTTGCTCTCGATGTGACATACTTACAACCGATTAAGTTATTTACTCAAACATTTGTCTGAACACTAACGAGTATGTAGCTACACACACTTCGCTACATTTTTATCAAAAAGAGATACTTAAACTATGTAGTAAAATACTATCAGTAGATACGTATTATGTAGTTGTCTTAATAAGCGGCCATATATAAGCGGACATATCCACATTTTGTCAATAGGGACCAATTTAATCATCTACACTTCTCAAACCTCTTGTTTCGTTGGAGTCATTTTCGGCGATGGATAACCCCGTCGGGTACATAGCTATCCTGTACCCGATGGGATGACAAGCCTGTCCATAAATAAAATGTTTACTGTTTCTATTCACAAAACGCATAGAAAAAGACCGGACGTTATAAGCTCGCGTTATCGCATACAGGATGCGTTTTTGTGCCCAGCGAAGTGTATCCAACGTGTTAATTGCCTCACAATGCCAGCTCATTGAAACGCAGGTCACTTGTCCGTGCGCTATCTATCATTCTATAAATAGACAGAGCGATATTTAACCCACATTTCTCCCTAGATGGGCAGGCATCGCGAAAGGCGTCGGAGTGCAGAGAATTATAGGCAGAATTCATATGGTACAGATGAGAATCGAGAAAGACTTCCTCACTACATCGTTCTCCGTACTTGAAGAGCAACCCATGGACATGCTTCTTGGTTTAGATATGCTCAAAAGACATCAGGTAATCAGAAATTTAATAACTTAATCTGTTGTAGATTTTTTATTTCAAAGGGTTCAGTTTCACTAATGCATTCATGACTTCTTACACAGTGCAACATAGACTTGAAACGGAACGTTCTTCGTATCGGGACGACTGGAACCGAGACACCCTTCTTGCCCGAGTCGGAGCTCCCCGAGTGCGCCCGACTCTCCGGCTACTCGGAAGACGAGATCGTCAACCAGTCAATGAGGGACCAGGAGGAACGACAAGTCAAAGAAGCCATGGAGAAGTCAAAGCAAGGTGGGCGTGCCAAAAAGAAGTAACAAGTACTATTAAACATGAACAGTTGTGGAGATGTCATTCGTTCTTGCACCGTAATAAACATAGTAACGTAATATTTATAAAGCAATAAAAATCGTAAAACTAATCCCTTGTTTCTGTGTAGTTGATTGCATGTGCGGAGTAGCTAACAGCTTGTCGGTAACGCGTGCATTTTTGTCGGGAAAGTTGGGTCAGTGAATGGAAACAGTAATTAAACCAAGTTTAGAAATGAATGAAACATGGGGACTCCGCTCGACAGTGCATGGGGATTTTACGATTTGATAATTTTCTTTGTAGAAGAAATTATCTACTTTCATATGCTATGGATGTTTCACATATTTCCGGTATGTTGATGTTCTTTGTTATTTTATTATGTCATAACTTCATTGACTGTACTTTTTCGAGTAAGTAGCGTAGTTTTCATTAGCATCTTATTGTTGACATCTGACTGAACTTAGACAGCATGTATTAAACAACATTTAAGTGATTAATATTATCAAATGATTAAGACGATATTCTTTAGTGTTACGGTATCTCAAATAGAAAAGGTGCACGAAACAAAACTTACCATAGCTTGATGTGTGCTTGCGGAACTAACTCAACCAATATCTTGTCTTGATTTTACGTGCATGACATTATACTCGTACATAGAAAGTTCAAACATTTTGTAAATTTTCCATTAAATATAATTATTTTATAGTCACATTTTGCAGAACTTCCGTACCCGAGTCTTTCTCCGCCGAACCAGAAAACAGACACGTTATATCCAAATTTTAAATAGGAATAAGGATTCAATTTAGTATCAAATAATAGTCGTATATTAATACTAATCTGAGATTGAGCTAAGTGGACCGGCAGCCTAATTGCGTAAGTGAATTCTCCAAAGCAAACAAGTCGATTCTTTCCCAAAAACGACTTTACGTATTGCATATTACACTCTGAAACGGAAAGGTTATGCTCCTATCCATTACCAATATTTTGACGTACAAATTTTTGTAAAAAATGATCGAAAGCGGAAAAATCGAGATAAAACTTCACTATTGGTATTGTGTGATGTTCAGAGTTTGATGAATCATAACGCAGTAGATGAACTTCAACTCAAATGAGGATGTTTGTAGTTTTGCCAAATTATTTTCGCAATACCGAAAAAGTTGAAAGAAATGATTCTGATTCTTTGAAGGAATCGACTCGTTTGCTTTGGAGAATTTACTTACGCAATAAGGCTGCGGGTACGGTGGTTCTGCATTCTGCCCACCTATAGCTACAGTGTATCTATCTGAAAAGTGAATATTTTATTTATAGGAAAAACATAAAATCGCGAAATAATAAAAACTTTTAACATTAATTTTAAACCAATTTCTAAAGCAAAATGCTAAAAAGCAGAAAATAACTTAGTTTTCTGTTGTCGGTATTTAATACCTATTGTTTTTGACGTAAATAAAGTTATTTTTCGTTTTGTAATGTTTTGGCTTAGAAGTTTGTTTAATTTTTTTGTCAATCAAAAGTTTTTATTTCTACTCTGATTAGTTTTGGTACCTCATATTACCATGCAAATCATTTATAGCCAGAGTAGATCTCATTTTGATTTCAATAAGCCAAAATACATTGTTTTATCAACGGAGTTTCAGTGCCTACCTTCCGGCTTCATCATCAGATCAGTTTGATGGTACCATTTTCATCAGTATATTGTATGTGTTTGCTTCGTCATAGTCGCTTAATTAGCTATTCGAGATATCTTATACCCATGGCATACTTATCAAGGAGTTCCAGTGCCATCTTTGATCTTCTTCATCACTTCCACTTTACCAAATAATACTTTCTGAGTGCAAATACTTGCCATGTTATTGAAAATACCAAAATGGCTATATGTCTGTCTATAATATTTGAGGAGTTCCCTCGATTTCCATGGGATCCCTTCACCAGATTCTGATTTTGTGGCAATGGGACCACCTCGAGAATATACCGTTCCAAACAAAAAAAGAATTTTGCAAATCCATCTATATATGACGGAGTTATGCCGAGAACCTCCTCCTTTTTTATAAGTCTGTTAATACTGCTTAAACAGATCGATATAGTTTTATCAAAATCGGCCAAATGTCATATAGTGACACTCTAGTTATAGGATGGCAGCATTATTTAAGATGTATTCACTAGACCTATAAGCATACATATTGGACACAACTGGGTTGGTGATCTTTTTGACAATTATGTAACATATTTGACATTGAACAGAGTCCGGCGGCAACCTACTTAGACCGACAACTAGCGGCCAATCAACATCAGTGCCAATGCAAATCAATAACCAGAGAATGGGTAAGTATGTATAGGTACATAGAACATTAATTCTGTAGAGAAGTAATGTTACCTATACTATAATTTTACCCGAGGGAGTAACCTACTCCCCCGGGCAAAATTATCTCCCTCCTCAACATAGCCGGTTATTTTTAAATGAAACTTTTGAATAACTTCTGGTAATATCTTTTCAGTTCTGGGTGACCCTAGCCAGACCATAATGCCCAATGACAACTTCGGAGAACTCGAAGTAGAAGAAATAATGTCTCTTGGATTCACTAGGGAACAGGTATAGTACTGATTATTATATAACCCTGTCTCCTTCATCATCAGCCTTTTAATGTTCCCACTGCTGGGACACAGGCCTTCTCTCTGTTAGAGGGAATGGGCCGTAATCCACCACGCGGGCTCAGTGCGGGTTGGTGAATGACATGTTTTAGAATTTTCCCTTTCGAGAACCATGCGTCTTACTAATTTTATAAGCTAGCTTATAATTGTTCTATGAGAACGCACTACCAACAAAAATCGAAAATCGTGATCTTTGACGCAACTACATTTTTACTCCTACAAGTCCTGAATCCTTTAGGGTACGTTCACACAGAACATCCGTATTTCCAGAATCGTTTTTGACGGATCTTTCGCTACTGGAGGTGATTCTCACATCGCATTTACAGTACCATTTTAACGGATCCGTCACTACTGTAGGTAATGGTCACACCGTCCTTAGTTAGTGTACCACCAATTTTCAAACAAAACGGATCAGTATTTTAATACTGTTGTGTCTGTGAACTTGCTTATACAACTACCTACGCCATTACCGAGTAAAAACGTATACTATAAAGCGGACCTGTAAAACAGACTGCTATATATTTTGTCGAAACGGTATTTTTTACTAGATCTGGAATACTGTCATGTGTGTCAACTCGCTCATACAACTAAATACGTCAGCGCAGATTAAAAACTTAACGTTAACGGACCTCGGTGTGAACGAGCACTAACTAATGTAATAAAAATATTAACTAAAAATTACTTCGCTCGTTAGTTAAATACGTCCGTACATTGTCATCCAAATCTAACTATATGTATCTTTCAACTCTATATATTAAGACGAGTATTGTTCTGTTAAAATTATATAACTATAGAAGTAGCTTCGCCCGCGTGAAAAGTATTTTATAATCCCAAGGGAACATTATACCGAGATGAAAGTATTATATATACACATCTATGTTCTGGTCTATTCATTCAAATCCGTTTAACAGAAGGCATGAAAGTGTAACAAACTCACATTCGCATTTATAATATTACAGTTAGGATAGTAAATAATAATACTGTTATATTGTTACTGTTATATTGGCAAAATCAAAGTACACGATACAATGGTCGTAAAATACTGGTGCTGGTATGCCAATATATTTATTATTTATAGTGATAGTGGATCGTAATAAATTTCTTCGTTATCATTCCAGGCCATCGTGGAGCTCCGGCGCTTCAACGGTGACAAGACGCAGGCGACCATGGCGCTGTTTGCGAAGTCTCTCAAATTCTGATCGAGCGGGTAGTGCCCATATGCTGGATTTAGTGCTTCTCCTACGGTCAGCTGACATTTGTCAAAGCAGTTATTTGAATGAAAAATATAAACAACAAAAAAAAATTCTACACGCGTGCAGCTAGCTTGCTGACGAGGACCGTAGACCTTGAGTACGTCGGTCGACTGACGCGCAATATACGTGCGTTAGCGCGACGCTGACTGAGCACCGGCAAAATTTCACAGTACGAGACCGACTGAATTTGCTGCTAAGCACTAAATTAAGCTCTGTCACGACTGGCTACCGTCGGTCAGGCTCTAAATCTAGCTTAGCCCCGCACAGACTGTCGACCTGTGGTTAAACATATTGGCAATGTTTAACTTAAGACACAAATTTAATATAAACTTTGACGGTAGTCAACAAAAATAACCATTATGATAAAAATGTTTATTTAGAATTTTAGATCGTTTCAAAATTATTATATTTTGTTTATTATATTTTATCATTTATGGATAATTTTAGGTAATGATAGTGCGACGTCGACACCTAGTGGTGATTTAAAGCTATTCTTTGATCATCACTATGTACTGAATGTGGTGTGTACGGACTGATGCTAAATATTACTGCTTATGCTGGGGTTTTTGCATTTGTAACATGTGCTTATTAAGTTACACACAATATTGTGTAAGTATAGTTTTATGAATTTGAAAGCAAGCTTAATAGTGCCTACTCGGGGCGACCGAGATACGCACGATATAATGTGGTTTAATATGAATTGACAAAAAATAGTTTGGAGTTACAGTGCCGGTGGTGTTTAATATTAATATTGTCTCAGACTGGGACCCTGGGACTGGGACAAATCATCAATCCTATTCATGTGACGCAGTCACAGAAAATGAGCAATAATAGTACATGCTGTTTTAAAATATAATTCGTATGTTACTATATTAAGTGTATTTGAATTTTAAACCACGTGCCTGCCTTCATTTCTAATATCGATATAAAGTTTTTAACAATAGGTCTTCACTGTAATATTTTATTCAGAATACAACAAAAAGGACTTCTTTACTTTTTAATTTAATGCCTATCGATATTTTATCGAGAGTCAATGAATAATTCGAATTATCTCCAAATTTCTCTTTTAAATTTTATCTCAAACCTGCTTTGTTTGACAAAAAAAAACATACTACGTATTTGAACTTTTTTTTTTGGGAAACCAATGGTGTAAAGGGATAGATTTCCCTAATTTTATTAGAAATACAACTTATAATAATTGATGAGATAATTTTATACCTAATTTAAGTTGATATTTTATATGTTTTCATGATTAAAGATAGTTTTCATTATTCAAGTTTTGTTTATTTATTTATACTTAACACCAGGTTAAAACAAGGAAAAGAAAATTTTTCTCTTCAAACTTTTCTACCACTGGCGCCATTTTCAAACTGCCTCTAATATACTCATTTCTCACTTTATCCAATCTCTTCACGCCGCACATCCATCTCAACATTCTCATCTCTGCTACTTATTATCTCTTTTTAACACGCTTTTATTAGCTTGGTATGTATGTATCTATGTATCAATGTAACAATGTATCAATGTAACGGAATCTTTGAACGTGATTTTCACCCACTTCAAAACGTTGGATTGATTTGAAACTTTGCACACTTATCAAGGACCGATGACAATGCAATAATTTAAACAGTTTGTCCCATTATCCTTACCATTAAAGCGTGTTTTTTAGTTTTTAGAACTACAATTTATTTATCCATCTTTTTCACAGCCCAACATTCTGATCCATACGGTATTACAGGTCTAATCATAGACTTGTAGACTTTCCCCTTTAACTTGAGGAACTTTACATTAAGTAAAAAAAAGACCTATCACAGCGACAGGTAATGTTCTTTTACGAGTCTTCAAAATAAAAGTAACGACTGCGCGTGTTTTATTGGGTCGGGCATTGCAATCCACAGTCTTAACAGCTTGGACAGTAAAATATGTATACAAGAAAGTGATGGAATACATTGGCATTTCGCAAGTTTTCTGATGAATAAGAGATTTCGTGTGAGATCGCAGATAAATTGAAAACGATCCTTGGGGTAAAGTGGGGGTGGAAGGAGTAAAGAGCACATTATACAAAAGAGAAAGAATATGAGCATGCCGGCGAAGTCGATTTGGGAAACACTTGCTTCACACGGAATTCGGAAACATGGTCTTATTTGCGCAAACCAAATGTGAACCTTATACAAAAATTTAGAAGACGCTCATGTTTATCGAGTTGTTCTTGAGTAAGGTAAAGATTGCTGGCATCAGCATAACCAAGGACAGGAAAAAAAATGTTGGCAGTCGGAAGAAAACGCCGCAGTTTTCATGTGCATAACTCCAGCTTCCTCATATGTGATAGAAAAATTCTATCTATGCCAATAATAAAGGCATAATAGCAGCAATCAAAGTTCCGAGTCTTAATTTAGGTGCCACAAAAACTTCGTTAATATGAGTCGTTTAGTATGTGTTAGCTGGAGTGACGTCACCCCAGCTTCCTCATTCAATACAGGCAAACCAGTGAGGTTAGGTTTTTGGACTATAGTCAAAACAATAAGGCATAATAGCTGCACATGGAAGGAAAGAACTGAACGATAATACTTAAAAAGTGATGAAACTATGATAAAAAAAACGTGTGTGTAAGCTGGAGTGACGTCACCCCAGCTGCCATGTCATATCTTCCGAACAAAAGAAGATATGATTATGTACCATAGCTCAAAAATTGAGGCAGAATAGCAGCCATTGGCAGAAAAAATTTCAGACCACTGGTCAAAATACTCTATAAGTTATTAAACCGAGAAATATGTGTAAGCTGGAGTGACGGCATCCCAGCTGCTCATGTCATATCTTCCGAACGAAAGAAGATATGA
Organism: Orthosia incerta; assembly: GCA_948252205.1. Taxonomy (NCBI): domain Eukaryota; kingdom Metazoa; phylum Arthropoda; class Insecta; order Lepidoptera; family Noctuidae; genus Orthosia; species Orthosia incerta. The sequence goes on along the minus strand of OX411741.1, from coordinate 39,194,704 downwards.
TAATGTATTATAGCTTAAAACATAAGAAATAATAGCTGCCACAGGCAGAAAAATTTTCAAATCTCTACTTCTTGTAGTTTCCACGTAGTAAACATAAATATAGTTTCCGCGCCAAAAAGATCAAATTATTACTTCGGAGGAGGTACGGAGCGGCGTTGCCATTCCGTGCGCTACATTATTGCAACCAAGTTTGCACTTAGTAAGCATACCATTAGAAGTCATTTTAACTTGCGCTCAAAATATTTTATTGAAGATATAGACTGAGAGCCGACTGAACTTTAATAGAACTATGAATGTAATATTAAAAAGTGGATTCTTATCAACTTTAGACGACGAGAGAACTACTTATATTGTTTTTTTTTTTGTGACTTGTTCTCTGTAGTTCGGTTAAGGTGGATGCACAAAGTTAGCCCGCGAATAATTATTGATTAAAATAATTGTGATTTATACGAATATGATTAGTATAAATCACAATTATTCATTAGAATCAGATGATTTATCTTTTAAGTAGGTTTGACCCTCCGTAAACACATTAATATCAAATTATTGAACAAGTCACAAAAAAAACAATATAAGTAGTTCTCTCGTCGTCTAAAGTTGATAAGAATCCACTTTTTAATATTACACTCATGGTTCTATTAAAGTTCAGTCGGCTCTCAGTCTATATCTTCAATAAAAATTTTTGAGTGCAAGTTAAAATGACTTCTAATGGTATGCTTACTAAGTGCAAACTTGGTTGCAATAATGTAGCGCACGGAATGGCAACGCCGCTCCGTACCTCCTCCGAAGTAATAATTTGATCTTTTTGGCGCGGTTTTGTTTACTACGTGGAAACTACAAGAACTAGAGATTTGAAAAAAATTCTGCCTGTGGCAGCTATTATTTCTTGTGTTTTAAGCTATAATACATAATCATATCTTCTTTCGTTCGGAAGATATGACATGAGCAGCTGGGGTGCCGTCACTCCAGCTTACACATATTTCTCGGTTTAATAACTTATAGAGTATTTTGACCAGAGATCTGAATTTTTTTCTGCCAATGGCTGCTATTCTGCCTCAATTTTTGAGCTATGGTACATAATAATATCTTCTTTTGTTCGGCAGATATGACATGGCAGCTGGGGTGACGTCACTCCAGCTTACACACACGTTTTTTTATCATAGTTTCATCACTTTTTAAGTATTATCGTTCAGTTCTATCCTTCCATGTGCAGCTATTATGCCTTATTTTTTTGACTATAGTTCAAAACCCTAACCTCACTGGTTTGCCTGTATTGAATGAGGAAGCTGGGGTGACGTCACTCCAGCTAACACATACTAAACGACTCATATTAACGAAGTTTTTGTGGCACCTAAATTAAGACTCGGAACTTTGATTGCTGCTATTATGCCTTTATTATTGGCATAGATAGTATTTTTCTATCACATATGAGGAAGCTGGAGTTATGCACATGCAGTTTTCTCAAAGTGGCAGCGGATACAAATAACTTGCGGCTTAATTCCTGCAGTTGGGCAGTCCAAGAGAAGTTCTTGACGGTGAATATCACCAAGTTCTTAACATTATCGCCGAAGGGCATAACTGGATTGTCAAAAAGAACTTGGGGATGAGACGTAAAGTCGATCCTTGAAACCGTCCTCGAACTGCCCACTACTTTAACCTGCGTCTTGATTTGGTTGACCATAAGCCCATACCGCTCCAATCGCAAATGTGAGCCAGATCCAGATTGATGTTAACGATTGGAGATTGAGTTTATAAAAAGTAAAGGTGATAAAACGCCACCCTGTGGTATCCCGGCAGAAGTACTGCACCAGCAGCCGAATTGCGCAAGTCAATTCGGCAAGGCGCAAGGTTTGACCGCTATCAATCGACCAATTACATGCGAGATAAATGACGCGATGTGAATTTCTGTCTGTGTGATTGGCCGATTGATAGCGGTCAAAGCCTTTGCGTTGCCGTATTTACAATAAGGCTGCAGGAAGAAAAGTTCTCTCCGATGCATATATGCCGGCGGCCGAACAGGTAATTTCCAAACCAGTCAACCACCAATGGACATTATGAGAGCATAGAATGCCATACAAAACGTCAAAATCAGTGTTAAAAGCATTACTGAAATCTGCAATCCTAAGACCGTTAGATTACTGTTTTCCATGGCTGGCCTTATATCTGCCGTGATATTGATTAGAGCTGTGGAGGTGCTGCAGGACGGAAGTCGGACTGGAAAGGGTTGAGGAGATTATTTTTTGATAGGAAGTGCCAATTTGATATATGAATTAGTCTTTCTAGTAGATACTTTGGACAGGAATTTAAAAGTGGTGACCTTCTTGGCCAATCGTATAATCAAATGAATGATATTTAGCGAGATCGTATTCGAATGCTACAAGCTCCCAAGGGAATGTTCGACTCGAACGTTCATAGTTTTGCTCGAAAGTGAATGCTGGGCTCGCTGGGATGCATTTGTTGCTCGCCTACGATTGCTTGTTTACAAATGCTCACGAAATAATGCTCCCAGTGAGGACGTTGGATGGTATTCAGAATAGAATGTTAACAATGCCATTACCTACTATGGATATTGTTTTAATGATTTTCTCTAAGTAATGAATCTCCAACTTAAGAGCAGCGGTGGCCCAGTAGTGAGGGTGCTCACTTGCGTACCTGGTCGTGGGTTTTAAATTTTCTACCACTATTGCTATGAAACGTGATTCGATGAGCGTCAGATGAGGCGTGCAAAAACCGGCAGCTCAATAGACAGCTTAGATATCTTAATCCTTGAAAAGAGACCTCCGCCGATTTAATACCGAGCGTATTGAAGATTGAGCGAAATAAAGGCTCCAAGGTGTTTTCAAGGGATCTGGCTGACATAGCCAGCTCACGAAACTGAAGACATGATGGCAGGAATATAACCGCCAAACAGGAGTTTCCAATGGAGATTGACACATATTCTACGGGCAGTTGTACACATCAATCAGCAAACGCGTTTCGAATCTATCAAACGAACCAAGAGGTAGATTGACCCGACACTATATACCAAAGACATTCCGGACGTCAGCCTGTACTAGATTAGGATGGCTCTGAAACAGCTTAAAAACAACAAGGCACCGGGTGATGACGGAATCACGGCCGAACTTCTGAAGGCGGGTGGGAAACCGGTCCAACTTGTCTCAAGCCGTATTTTGTCTCTATTCCAACTCGTGCGACGCATAATTATGTTCAATGTACAGTAACGTACAAAATCATAAAATGAATAGGTCCCCGATGCAATACGAAGTCAGATCAACTGGATATTAATGCCGGGGCCGTTCAGGGTTAGGTACTCTCAGCAACATTGTTCTTGCTCCACATAAACGTTCTGCTAATACCCTTTGGGTATGAAGACGACAGCCATGTAGCTAAGAGATATGAGTCCGACGCACGGGCTTCTTGACTTCAGGGAGAGACCGGACTCTCCGGGAGGCCATGGTTGAGCGCTTAAAGGCAGTCTCCGATTGGGGCGATGCCAATCTAGTTGGTTTCAATGCTGCTAAGACCCAGACGTGTCTTTTTGCCGCAAAAAGGAGCCTATTCCACCCGGCCCCTTTTTTTTATGTGTGACCGTTCCGATAACGGACGATCTTGAGCTTCATTGCATTATGTTGACATATGGCCTTAAATTTTGGGCCATCGTCGAGGCAAAGGCACAGCTGGCTACCAAAAAGTTGCGGATCCTTGCGAAGGTGTAACGGTAATTTACGCCAGAACAACTGTTTAACTTGTATCAAGCGCAAGTTCGATCACGCATGGAGTACCTACTGCTCTCATCTCTGGGACGGATCTGCCAAATACCAGCTTGATGCACTTGAGTCGATAGAAAAATGGACCAAGAGGCACATCGGTAATGAGATACTGGTTGAGTCCTGGCTCCAGATCCTTGAACATCGTCGCCGAGTTGCCAGCCTGTCGGTTTTTATTGGTTACATTTAGGGTATTGTGCGATGGAACTGCACAATTTTTTTCCGCCTAGCCCGTTCGATCATCGTGCTACAAGATGCGTCATCGGTATACAGTGGACACACCACTTATAAGCACAAAGCGTTTTGGGAATAGGTACTTTTATTGTGCGTAGGTACAGCTAAGGAGTGGAATTCCCTGCAGGAGTCTGTATTTCCTTAAGTTACAACCTAGGAGTCTATAAGTCAAGAGTGAATAAGTTAATTTTAGGCAAGCGTCCCCCATCGTCGACCACCTCATCGCTTAACATCAGGTGTCACTATCACAAACGCAAGCCTATCAATAATAATAAATAAAAGTAGATTTCAAATATTAATCACTGTAGCAGTCCTCAGAATCTTTTGCTCCAGATCATGGCGCATTGGTCGATTAACATGGCGGTGGTCGATAAACCATATTTGGTCACCTCCCGAGATAACTGGAAAGGAGACCTTGACGGGCTAGTGCAGTGGTGGCAAACTTTCTTAATGGGGGACCAGAAAGTTTAAGAAATTTCAGAGGAGGGCCAGAATTATAGGAAAAATGCATTTTGTGTTGAAGCTTTTAATCATATAAAATATCCAGCCAGTGTAGAAGCCTTTTGAACAGTGCTTTGTTTTATAATAGTAGATTTTACAATGAGTGCACAAAATGAACCATTTTATCCTCGACATTACTATCAGCCCGAGCCGATTACGTGCCCTTTGTCACACAGGTTTTACAGCCAGACGGTTGGAGTTCATGGGTTTATCATTTCAGCCGAAAGACGTCCACTGCTTGACATAGGCCTCCCCAAGGCGTCGCCACATGGACCGAACCCGTGCGTCTCGCATCCAGCGGATTCCCGCAACTTTAATTAGGTCATCGGTCCACCTAAAGGGACCGCACCTTGCAACGCATCGTCTTCCGATTCGCAGTCGCCACTCCAGAACTTTTCAGCCCCATCGGCCATCCATTCTGTGTGCAATGTGCCCTGGCCCACTGCCACTTCGGGCTATGTCAGTAACTTTGGTTCGCCTGCGGATATCCTCATTTCTGATGCGATAACACAAGAAACTTCTAGCATAGCCCTCTCCATTGCCCTTTGGGTGACTTTAAGCTTTCTGACGAGGCCTATTGAGAGCGACCTGGGGGGTGACCATACGCTCTTAGAGTAAGGTTATTTTGAGTGTGTAAGGGACAGATGTATATGACTTGTATACATCTGACACTTACGCGATCTCAAAATTACCTTACTCGTAAGAGCTTATGGTCACCCCTCAGGTCTCGGTCCCATAGGTAATTACTAGCAACACACACTGGTCATAGACATGGTTTTGTCTACCTGGACGTGGCTAGAGGTGGATCCAAAGAGTAAAATAATAATTGGGTGGATCACTGTGTTGCCTATTTTCTCACAGGACATGGTAACTTTAAAAGTAAATTTTTTTTTCAAGCTCGTTGCCCGTTGCTACGCCTTTAAGTCAATGTTATACGTCTGACTGCGAATATGTACAATCTGCACACCATATCTTATGGGAGTGTCTTTGGCAGAATGAACGCAATATTATGTTGGATAGTGCTGCATGTAGAGTTATTTGCTATGTGGAATCTAGAACAAATTGCCGCGCGTTCAATCGTTTTTGCCTAGGTACGGCAAAAACGATTGAACGCACGGCAATTTGTAATCAAATATGGAATCACGTACATACATACGTATTGGAATCAAATATAACAGCTCACAATGTTAGGACCATTAGGTAATATTAATGATAATTTTTATCCGTGGTGTTAGGCAACAGGGCTTACCCCAGTTGTAAACGACCGATTGTGCCTATTGGCCTTGTTTGTCTCCTGTTTGATATGGAGGGAAGTTTTTTTCTTCCGTTATTCTTTTCTGATTAATTTCGTTGTGGGATCCAAGACAGTTAAATTCATTCGCCGGAACTTCGTCGAGCTTCATTGCCTAGAATAGACGCTTTTCTGGTGGTCGCACTGTTGATTCTGGCTTTCAGGAGTTGCAGTGGTTTGAGAATAGTGCGGTGGCATTCGCCCAAAAAAATATGAAAAATATAACTTTTGTCTTGAGACACTGCGGTAAATTGGACGTGAAGATACCGCGCAACTTTCCGAACGCCGCCCGCGCCGCCCAACCGAGTCGGATTCGACGGTTGACCTCTTTCTCGAAGTCAAGTCAATCTTACCAATCTTACTAATCTTAAATTAAATGAGCTTAATATTTTAATCATATTTTCTGCATGAAATAAAACAAAATTCTCATGTTGGGAAGAGTGGCAATAAAATTCCATGTAAGTATTTCAATTATTTGATTGGGATAGATGTAAATCCCACAAAGTAAGGGACGTCTGGCTGATAAGGTGATAATATCTTTGGCCATAATTATTTTCTTTGGTCGTCAATAATCTCCCAATGTCACATATTTCAGGCAATAAAATAATTAAATGAAAAATCCTTTTTTTTCAAACGGACAAAAAATTACGAAATGTAATGATGCGTGTACGCTAGACGAGCCGAGCTCAAATTCGTTTAGTGTGGACCAACTTACAAGCCTCAGACAAGCGCGCTTCGAGCATTTGGTTCGTGCTCTATCTCCAAACACGATGGTGATATCTTATCTGGTTGAAGAATTGCTATGGCCACCTTCTGGCTTCATCATGAGACTAGCTCCATGATACCATAATATTTAGGTGTTTCCATAGTAATATAAGAACGCCAAGTTTCAGCTCAATTACTAATTGCCGGACACACTTATGACAGCAAGGTAATTTAATTAAAGCTTGTAATAAAACGATGTCAAAATTCGGTTCAGATTGGTATAATGTTTACGTTTTACAAATGTATAACAAATATCGTAATAGGTACAATTAATTTGAGATCCATAATACAGTAGGTACACAAGGTCTTATAAAATTAGAGCTAAGATTATTCGCACTGCCTCTTATAATATCTAGGACTGGACTTCACACCAGTTACATCTAAACCACCAGTTACAACTAAAATTAAATACTCGTACATGGATATTTTTATTGGCTTACAACGAATATTACCTATTAAGAATTCAGAAATCGTATCAAATACTTATGTATCGTTAATTTTTAACAAGCCTGTAAAAAAGTAAATCGTTCACGTTTTAATACTCGCAATATCATACACAGGTACCCACATATTATAGCATCGCATTTATATTAAATCAAACAATATAATTCTATAAATTGGCGTTTTCATTACTTTGGTGATATGGTAAAAGGTTCTAAATAAATATGTTTAAACATTATCATCAGAATCAGGCGGTTGACTGGCTAACTTATTCGCCATAGCAGTTAAAATATCAGTTAGCCGAGCAAATCTTTGATTTGGCGTGGTTAGGGCTCCTCGTTCTCCCCATAGGAAGTTTATGTGGAATTCTGTTTTGAATAGTTCGAGGAGAGTGGGGTCTAACACTGGTCCTAAGGAGGACATTTCCTGTACAACAGTCCTGGCATTTCGTTTAAACATTTCGATTTGGTTGGGGAAGTGTCGCGCCGCGTCTAAATGCGCTGCTGTCGCGTTGAAGTCAAATTCCAGGCTGTTCATCAGGCTGACAGGAAATGTGTCGTCTGGCTGCATAAGGCCTCCGCCTTCGCCGTCTGGAAAAGGAATGTAATCATTTTGAATGTTAAGGATAAATGTTGAAATGTCAAGGATAATTAATGTTTCGAGGATTGGAAGTTGTAGGTATTGAGGACTGTCTATTGTAACTTTGCGATGTTAAAAAAATCAGATTTTAATTGAAGTTTAAACATAGCGCATTAGTAAACTGCATGCTCTGTGTGTTCTCAAGGACTCACCGAATAAATGGAAGCACAGTACCGGTGGCAGGATATAAGGCGTCGTTGTGTTGGGAGGCAAAGGATTCGTGCCTTCATTCATACTCTTGAAGCATGGCCTTAATTTAGCCTCGAACATAAACGCGTTGTCCGTGTAAACCCTTCTCAAGATATTCCATGCATTGTCCAGACACTCCACCTTTGAAAATACAAAAATAAAAATGAAAATTTAGTTAAAAGGAACTAATGATATTAGAAACAACAAATAAATTACCTGAGGCATACAGAGCCCAAACATAATTGCTGAAAACCCGTACAGATTCCCCAAAGCGGTCTTTGTTTCAACTGCCAGTAGTATCCAGTCGTTAATAGTATCAGCACGCTGCCTGTCTGTCTGACAGGTCAGTATAGTCACAGCTATCAGCAAACGAAATGTCTCAATCCTGAAATTTGAAAAGAAATATTTAACACTTTAAATTTCGGTCTGTTCCTTTTCAAAATAATTAATTTGTATCAGTCATGCCGATTGGGTGTACCTTTCTATAACATCTAAGCGCAAGGGTCGCCCTTGAGGTAAAAATAAGAGTTCTAATCCCGATGCAGTTTTCTCAAGACCTTCAATTTGGATGGCATCGTCGAAAAAAAAATACAAATCCACTTTGGTCATGTGATTCGCTAAAATCCTCGGCCCCGACGTACGCAATAATAGCTTGATCGTGTGCAGCGTTTCAGATTCAAGCGGTTTTGATAACCCAGTCGGTATGATTTGCGATTGAAAGTTTTCTAGATTTATTCGTGAATCCACCACGTAATCCAAATTCTCTGACTGCAAAAGTTTTGCCTCAGTGAGCTCATAGTCAAACTGCTGCTTTATGGTTGGTGTCACCAAATTATAATCAGATTCCATTCTAGATTTGTTAGGGTCACTGTGCGCTGAACTTTGAGTGGAATCACCGGATCCATTGCCTGAATCTGATCCTGACACTTGGTAGAGCCGTTGGAGTTCTAATCGTCTTTCGTCTGCTTTCGGTCCATCGTATCTGGCTGGTTTGGCTGGAGGACTGGTTGGAAGATTGGCATCCCAAGTGTTGGAACACGAGTTAGATTCGCCGCAGAAGTTTTTGCCATGCATGTGAGTTTGACTCTGAATGACTCCATCGGCACTGGCGCTTTTGCCGTGATTGACATGTTGTCCCATGTCTATAGGGGTGAGTGAGTGTGATCGTTGTTTCTTGAAAGGCACTCTAAGTTGCATTCCCGGCTTTGCTGCAAAATGGCTGTATAGACTATATGGGTTACTGTAGGAACCATCGCCCACCGGTGAGACTACCGAATTAATGTCATCGTTCTGGATATAATTCGTTAGAGGCGTCACCCGATTGGCTGGATATTGGATCCTCGCTCCAGATGCTGCTGATATAGGTTTGCCGGATCCCACGTAGGAGGTGATTAGATCGGCGACTGTGTCGTAGGCTTCATCCTCAAATTGATATTGGTGTCTTTCGTACACCGTGTCTGGGTGGACGATAATCTGAAATGATGTATCTGTACGTTAGTCATATGTTATTTAGAAATTAAAAGAATTCGCAGCACCTGCGATTACTTACCCGTTGTATAACGAAATGTAAATGTTGTCCATTTGATCGACAACTGAGCACGTAGTTATCTGGTTGTGACGACGAGTCCCTGACCAGGAACTCGCGGTCTTGCTGCAGCAGGCTCTCGGCTGCCGTCCTGCTGAGCGTGCCGTGGTACCAGCCATGGGAGATGATCTGGTCGGATGGTAAGGAAAACTCCCATTCCAGCAGGCCAGACGATGTCATAACATTCGGATCCTGGCAAACGAGCAAACATTTAATATTAATTAGTTTCGAGATCTACTTAAACTTATCTTATCTACCTATCTAGGTGCTATATACCTAGTTTTTTTCTTATCTTCTTTTCTATTGACAAGAATTATACCTACGGGATTCAGAAATTTTTAAAAGATCTCATTCAATAAATCTGTAACTTTTCTCTTTAATCAATTAACTAAGATCTCCGGCACTCTGATAGAGGCACATATCTACATTCTATGATTTCCCACCCAAAAAAAAAGGTACATACATAATTGCATGTATCAAAGTAATTAGTTCTACGGAATCTGGTAGTCTCGTAACGCATAATTGCAGGTTCTCGATAACTGCCGTCTACAGAGGGAATCTATCTATTCACTATTTGTAACACTGATCAACAAACATGCATTTCATAATATAAAAGGATATGGTACCATTTAAAACTAATAAAGTAATAACACAAATTTTTAATTTAGTCAGTTATTATAATTATTATCATAAAACTGTACACTATTTCGATGTCGGCAGTAAGGAAGCAAAACCAACTCAAGTACTTCGCATAATTTTATGTAAACAACACGTTATAATCAGTGTAAATAATGCACTGGTACATGAAATTAAATAAATAAAAGAAAAACAAGTTGTAAAAATACTGGCATATAATGTTTCACTTACCATTTCTTTTTCACTTCATAGAAAAAACACTAAAAAGTATTTATATTTGGCCGTGCTCACAACTTTTGTACCCGGCAGTCTCGCCCCATTCACCCCTCATTGGGGTTCGCGAGTCGATCAATAAAACTACCCGCCCATTTTGTACCGTAGGTTGGTAGATATGGTCGATATCGCTAACTTCATGTTTCACACTCGCGCATGCGTTTACAAGTTCTACATTTCGGGTAGAGTTTTAAATTAGATGTGAAGAAACTTTCTTATTTATAGCAACTTTTTCATGAAACTATTGCTGTTAAGCATAGTATTCCTGGCATAAATACCGGCCGCTTGTCATGCAATGTAAAATAAAATAGTTAATGTATTTATAAACAAACTAGCACTTCGCCCGCGACTTAATTCGCGTGTGCCGTGTTTTATCCTACAGATGACTTTTTAGTTTAACCCACTTAAAGGTTGAATTTCCAAAAATCCCTTCTTAGTGCTCCATAAAAATACAGTAGAATTCATCAAAAATCTTTAACACTCCCTAAACCGTCTTATATGAGTAGTTTTAAAAAGGTAATAATGAAAACCTTTACTATTTATTTAGGCTAGTATTTATGCCAAGTTTCAAATATAAAAGCACAACAAATTTCCACTTTTTCACCTCCTTAGTGGTAGAATTTCCATAAACCAATCAATACATGAATTATTTTTTCAACCAAAAGCGTAAATCTTTAATTTCAAGTGTCACACTTTAAAGCGTAGAAGTTTCACACAAACTTTCAACCCTATTACTCCCTTAGGGGTAGAACCTCTGAAATTTAAAAAAAAACTCATTGTTGTTTTATTAAACAAAAGCGTAAACCAACAGTTTCAGATGTTTTACCTTTTAAACTGAAGAAATTTTACATAAAGTTTCAACCCCTATTTTATCCCCTTAGAGGTAGAATTTCCAAAAACCAATAAATAGGTACATGAATTCTTTTAATCAACCAAGAGCGTAACACAAAAATTTCATGTGTCCTATTTACAAACTATAAAAATTTCATACAAATTATCATCCCTTTTTTACCCCTTTAGAGGTAGAATTCATAAAAACCAATAAATGCATAAATTATAAAGGAATTGAAGCAGTCTTGAATATGAAGTAATTTATTTTGATAACGATTGCTACCAAGATACAAATAAAGAGACTTTTCTAGCGGCGGTATTTGAATTATTTTTTAAAATAAAAGGACACTTATTGTGGCATAACTATAATAGTAAGACATATGCTGTCGCGACACTTTTTGTAAATAATGATGTGTTCTGCAAAGTCGTAGTACATTATTTTTTTCTATCATCAATAGTTTTCGCAGCGCACGCGATGTAAAGAATATTTTTTTTACACCTTAGGTTATTGGAGTTTTAGTAAGGATCCCTAATTTTTTTGAAAATATAATATAGCCTATTGTCACCCGGGGATAGTGTAGCTTCCCAACAGTGATACTATTTTTCAAATCTGGTCAGTAGTTTCGGAGCCTATTCAATGCAAACAAACAAACAATCAAATCATTCCTCTTTATAATATTATTAGTATATTAGTATTAGTATAGATTCACAATTGAAAAATCAATTACTAAAGTCAAAATTTTCAACTAGACCACTAAGCGGCACTTTTGAACGTAAAAATTTAAAGGAGACGGATACGCTTTCATACAATTTTGGGCCTGGATGTAAAAAGATGAAATGGGTGTTAATTGATAGCTACTATATTATCAAACAATCACTGAAAATTTTGCAGATTTTGGCGAGCCGAGATATAAGAGATTAATGAAAAGTGAGGTTACGTAACAATCTATACATAACAGCCGATTTTTGACCTGTCTATAATAGACAAAGAAAATTTTTACTCTATTGTTCGAAAGAGTATGTTCCGAAATTGGTCCTATTTTAATTTGGTGAAGATCTGATGAAGAACTTCGGAGATATACAACCGAACTCTTCAATAAATAACGGCAAATCTCTCAAGATTGCTGCAATCGCATGTCTGTTTATTTTTATACCATTTCATAACATAACATCACGCCAGTATGCTCGAAAAGTGTACGCAGAACTCTTATTTCACCGGGTATGTTCAAGTTCAAAGGCGTTATACTCGTAGGTACATACTAAACAACTTGCCTATTAGGTAGGTACAACTAAAACGGGAAAATAAAATATATTTTTTTGCATTGGTACCTACGAAAGACACCGACTTCCAAAAATAAAGTTACTTTTCACTTTGTAGTTTTTTATTTGGAAGTCGGTAGTATTTTTTTGTAAAAGAGTTTTTTTATTACAGCGACTAGTCGCTATGCCACAATTTACACATCGATCCATGGTGTCAATATCCAATCGGTACGCCGTTCGTAGAATCCAAAATAACAAATCCAAGTTCAACGTTAAAGCGGGGTTCTCAGTGTCGGTATCGGTCGTACGATCGAGAAAAATATCAATAAAACAATGGGGGAAACACACTCAAAATTCACACGCACTACACGATACGAAACGAGTAAGTATCAGCATAGACCAGTGTTTCTCAACCTGTGGGTCGCGACCCCCTGGGGGGTTGCAAGAGGTCGCGAAAACTACCTCAGTAAAAAAACAATAAGGTTTAAAAATATAGAATATCTCATGAAAATTCCAATAAGGCCAAACACGACTAGGATACATTGTTTTGTTTCGGAGTTCCAGTGCCTACCTTCCCGCATCATCATCCGATCAGTTCAATGGTACCATTATCATCATTACCATTTATTTATGAGTAGGAATATGCTTCATCATAGTCGGTTATCCGAGATATCTTATACTCGTGACGTGTAAGGGTTTATCATTAAGAAGTTCCAGTAGCCATCTGTGGTCTTCTTCATCAGTTCCACTTCACAAAATGATTAATTCTGAGTGCAAATGATTGTAACGTTGATGAAAAATATATAATACCAATGCTATATGTATGCCTATAACATTTGAGAAGTTCTCTTGATTTCCATGGAATCCCATCAGATTCTGACTTAGTGTCAATGGGACAACTTCGGGAGTATACCCTTTCAAACCCAAAAAGATTTTTCAAAATCGTTCCACAATCGGCGGAGTAATTGTGGAACAAACATACAAAAAATAAAAACACTTACAGTCGAATTGAGAACCTCATAATTTTTGAAGTCGGTTGAAAAAAACCAAGTGTCGGTTCGCGAAATATTTTTTCATGTTATGGGGGTCGTGTCATGAAAAAGGTTGAAAAACACTGGCATAGGCTATACAGAGTGTCGTGTCATGCATGTCAACGTCAAGTCAGAGTTAGCACAGACTAAAAATACAATGCATGAAATGAGGAAGCAATATGTTAGGTTCTAGCATTTTGCTGAATTGTTTGACAAGAAGCTATGCCACATTTTATGTATTTAATCACTGACCTCTATCATACAAGTACGCTGGACTACATATAATAGATGAAATGACAGTTGATTTTTGTGCCGAATCAAAGCGCCCCACTCGAGGTTCTCAGGAACTAAAATTGACACATTTAGAGATAGGTTAATACCGATATTTCTCAAGATTAGGTAATAGTAATATATTCGCCTGGAAATATTATATTATTTTAACTAATACGAGTATATGAGTATTAGTAATATTTTTAAATTACACTAATATCAAAATAGTAGACTGGGCAAGGCGTATCACTCATCTACTGAATGATGTTCCAACCGAGTGAATCCAAACTATTGTAAATGTAAATATTAACTAACTAGTATACTTGAGCGAGCAGATACTTGCTCAAAAATACTCGTTTTAAGGATAAGTTGTTAGCCTATCCCCATATTTAAATCTCACTGATCTGACAGTAATGCGCTATAACTTTCGTAGCACGCTATCCACTAGTTTATAGCTTGCAATCTGATTGAAAGTATTTTTCAGTTAACCTTTACAGCAAGTTTTCTATTACTTAGAAATGAATCTCAATTAAAATATTTGGGATTTTCTTGTTCTCCTAAGTATTAAATTATTCTTACGTATTTTTATACCGAAGGCTATGTCCCATCTCTAATATTAGTTCCATGGAATCTCACGTTAAGTCACGTTGCTATCAGCGCCAAAATGGCGAAAATCAAATGTCTTAATTTTGTCATCGATAATATGAAGTCCAGCGTACTTGTATATTAGAGGTCAGTGTATTTAATGGACTACCCATATCATGTTATGGATATAGTAAGTACTACTTCCATGACAGGAATAGATAGGGATTAATGTCGAATGGGATTTTAATTGATTAACAGTGTTACATTTTATCATATTGAAAATACTTCAATTTTAACTGGATTAGAATTCATGACTTATTTTATTAATTTTCATTGGATTGATTTGTGACACTTTTAAAATTAGTTTAATTTAAAAGTATTTAAAATGAAGGCAGGAAACTATTTTTTATTTTATTTTTATTGGTTGAGTTGTTTTGTTCTTAAAAAAGGGGGGAGGGGGAGGGGGCGAGGGGTTCGTTGCACTATTTTATAGACTTTTCATATTGATATTTTAGAATGGGGTAAAAAAAATTGCGGTGGGAAGGTGGACAGTTAAGGGGGGGGGGGGGGTTTCCTATCTTGCTCTCCGGCCAGAAGCGCAGGAAACCGGAGGGCAGGGGTGCAAATTTTTACTCAGAATTGAGCTAGCTCCAACCGTTTCCGAGATATGGAGGTTTTTAGGTTTTCTGATTTGATCGCCGGTTCGTTATTAGTGGCGGCTCGGGGTCAGTTTTGGAGTAGTGTTGACTCGAGTCGGCCTGTGGTGGAGGGTTTTGTACGTCTGGCGTTAAGAAACTAAATATATATATATATGTGTGTATATATATACTTACACACACATATATATATGTATATATACTCTCTCGACTTCGTAAACACAACAGCGTATAGGTTAGAACACGCACGAAACACGCGCACGCCGCACGCACACAGCTATAGCAAAATGTGTCGTTACAACTTTTCGTGAGATTTTTTTCCGTCTAGCTCCCTTTCGCAACGCGCGATAAGGAACTTCGTTCCAAAAATAAACCTCATTATTTTAGTCTCTGACCGATCGCCATTGTTAGATGCGCGTGCATAGGAAAACTGATTTATTTTTCCCGCCATTGCGAAAATTTTTTCACAACTCGTTTTCACTATTGAAAATACAGTTATTTTATTATTATTTTCTTCACAAGTGTGTTGAAAAACGTCGTATGATACACGTGTGTATTTATGATTACCGTCCTCGGCTCTCTTAAGACCCTCACCTAAAAGGCGCCTCAGCGTTAATCACCAACATTACACACTTGTACCATAATGTACTATTAAAGATTCGTTTAAATTCAGTAGATAGTTTAATAAAATGATAAAAATATAGCTTTTTTAGGTAGATGTTGACATTTTAAGCATTTATACCCAAACTACCAGGAGGTCAGAATCATTAAGAAGTCTTAGTATTTGCGGGGTTGGAATCATTACCGGTAAAGAATAACTATTACTACCAGGAGGTAAACCACCAGGAGGCCATATCATGAAGAAATATTTGCGGGGTATTTGGTATAAGCGGTAGAGACTAACAGAGTACTAGGACTTCAGAATCGAAAATCGCCCGGTATTCTTTTTACCGCTCACTCATGATTCCAGGCTAGCACCTATAGCCAAGTTGACAATCTACAATCGATAACGCTAGTAGAAAACGCATCAATGTATGGGAATGACCCATGAACGGGTCAGACAATACAAATAGAAGGCGTTAACGATTGTATAAAGAGATTCGACACAAAACGTTTGTAAGTTGGCTAGGGGGGCTAGTCTAGCTAGCGTATAGAGCTTTCTCTTTAATTTTTTTAGTGGCGAATATTGTCCTCTCTCAATCTAACGTGCATATATTCTCCACGTTTTGAGTGGTAGTAATTATTTAATGCATTGTTTTCCTAGTTTCTAGTAAAATATCTATTTGATAAATTCTTCATATTATTTCCGAGACGGGTGAGCACAACTGTACTTTTTAATTTTTGTTTTCTATTATAAAATTTGTGCCAATTGCCTACTACATAATTTTCGAGTGGTCGATTCGCACACCGATACATTCACTTCGGGCGAATCGCCACAGAAAAAATAATATTTTTAAAAGGGGTCGATTCGCACTTTTCGGGCGAGTTAAATTCGTGCGAACCGTCTTATAACCCATACATTTTGCTTGTCCATTTCATTTCTGCAGTTTCTGTCAACTGCCATGGAAAAAACCGTCACATTATGTAGGTACCTATGATGGTAAGTTTTTTGTCCATGTTCATCCAAATGCCCGCGCCAGACGATGATGACAAACTGTGTAATCAATCATAAACACACTGACCAAGTAACAATGAAAAATATGAACCGGTAGTTTTATGAAACATGTTTGCAAACAAGAAATCGATACGGAACATAACAAGACAATGTAGCCACTGTGGTGTCCAAACATTGTAAATCGAGGAACATTTTTTAATTACTGTCATGATGCCTCGATTAGTCGGTAATCGGCGATGGCCAGGGTACTCCACGCGTCGCTTGCTGCCGTCCTAATCGCGATCTTCCTGGCGGCCACTGCACTGGGCTATGAAAAGAGTAAGAAAAATTTACACTTGTTCAATTATAGATCCAAAAACAGTGGTTATTATCAAAAGGAACAGCTACTCAATGTTAAACAAAATTTTTACTTGCAGCTTTGCGCAAAATCGTTCGTAACCAATCAAAAATGGTACAAAGGCCATTCAGTGAATTAAATATCCCACAACCAAAATGGAAGAATAATAGTGTTGGTGATGCATTCCATTTCCCAGGCATCGCTCAAGTAAACACAGTTTTTCATAATCTACAGAGAGCGAAGCAATCAACCAATTTGGCTTCACTTGACACGAGAAAAGGCAAAATATCGTATTCAGGAATAAAATTTAGTAAACCAGAGACTGCAAATGAGCTGGGAATGAGTACCGTAGGAAGTAAAAACAGCCACAGTACATACATGCCTGTGCGATTATCTGCAGAATTACCAAATAATATAAGCGACCTAAACGAGATAAAACTAGCGATTAAAAATTATTATCAAATACCAACACCATCCAAGTTTTTCCCAGCCGTAGATGAACACGATACACAAACCGTTGTACAAGGATTTGGTCAAAGAGGGACTAGCAAGGAAAACACTTTAGTCATTCCTGATTTTCAAGATGCATCTAAAGAAAAGGAGGCTCTACAAGTGAAAGCTATTTTAATACCTAAATCTAAATTACCAACCACATCTGAAACTTCAGTGATCCTTAGAGAAGCAATGCACAGTATCATAGACATTAATCCTGACAATGAAAAGGCTGATTTTCTAATTGAAGGCTTGCCAATGGATAGTACGATGTTCAGTTACAACCTGTCTTCGGATCCTTTTACTTGCTCTCTCATTAAAGCAGCGGTAGCCGATTTAGATGCCCAAGAAAAATTTTCACAATTAAATATAGAGGTAAGATGTGCAGTAGGTATAAAGTAGAAGAAGGCGTCGTTAAGGCAACCGCATCGACGTCTAAAACGCCGTAACCCCGCCTGCACATGTTAGGCAGGCGGGACTCCAAGGTCATGTCATGGGTTGACAGACTGGGGACTCTGTCCTCCCACCAAGTTACTCCAGGAAAGATGACGGTCGGCATACACGTGCTGCCGTGCACAGCGAGACTCAGGGGAGGCGCGTTATTAGTCTCCCCAGGGATGTGCCCTAACACATTTTTTTGCACAGAGAGGGTTCCGGGGTGGTATTTTGAGAGGTCACGAGGAGGGAGGGCTCTACGTGCTGATGGTGATCACCGCGGTGGTTTTAGTGAGGTAATAAGCCCCCGTTCCCTGGTCTTTTCCCCAAAATTCCAGGGGCCTTTAAAGGTTGCCCATGTAAACAAAAAAAAAGGTTTATTGTAGAAACATTGGATAAATTACCACGGCTAACTTTAATTAATTTTGCAGCCCTTCTGGGTAAGTAAGAAACAGTATTGGAATCATATTTTTGATAGCCGTTACGAATCGTTGATGATGAATACGAAATGGCCTCCACTTAAGGTACTGTATTTTTTTGTAAGTTTATTGACTATGGACATCATGCCAATTATAAAAAAAAAGATTTTGAATACCTACTTAACTTATTTTCCAGGTGATTTTAGTACCCCGTACGCACGTGGATACAACATGGAAACGAACATTCGAACAATATCACAAAGATACCGTCAGTAAAATTCTATCGAATATCGTGAAGAAATTGCTATTCTATAATAAATTAACATTTAGTTGGAATGAAGTGTCACATTTGAGTTTTTGGTGGAAGACAACTACACACAGAAATCGTTCGGTAAGAAGGATAGGTACTACACGTTTAAAATAACTCTGCACTTGGCGCTGTGACGTCACTCTGACGTCTCTGAGTCTCGCTATTGGCGCACGAAGCGACAGCGGGGCGCCGCGCGGGTTGGTGCGAGTTTGATCGATGACAGTCGATGTGCACAGTTATTTTGCCCGTGTTGTATTTGTAAGTATGTTGTATACGTATTAGAGTTAAAGCTAGGGTCAACTAGCGTAATACTCTACCAATTTAAAGTACTCTACCAGGCTCAGCAGGGTAAAGCCTGATGTACAAGGGTAGAGTTAACGGTATAGTATCACGGTAAAGTACTAACTATACCAATGTAGACAGCATTGGGAGAGTACAGTACTAAAACTTGAAAGCGTAGAGTGACTAGTCCGCGGGCAAGCTACTCTACCACTTGCTTTCCCCCACCATGGCGCCCAATATACTGTCTGCTACGAGTATATACTACATTGGTATAGTTAGAACTATAACGTTAACTGTACCCGTGTACAGCAGGCTCTAGTGCAGGGGTTCCCAACGTTTTCTTGGTCAGGGACCACTTTTACATTATTTTTGTTAGCAGGGACCACTATCTAGGTGTAATAAAAATAAACTATAATAATCAAACTGAAACTTCAATTAAAAACCTAATATGAAATTACATAAAAAGATGATGAGAGATGTGATTTCTCAGCTTGCATCTTCTTCAAGAGTTCGGCTATATAGGACTAATATTGTTACTCAAAGCCACACGCAAATCATCACTTACTTTCAAACGATTTCTCGCCTTGTTTTTTATTACCAACAAAGAAGAAAATCCTTGTTCACAAAAATAAGTTGTTGAGAAAATCATAAAATAGCGCAAGGCGATTTCTCAAAGTAGAAGTAGAAGAAGTAGAAGCCAATATTGTTAGTAGCGAGCGACGCGAGACGCGATGCGTGGTGCGAATACACGCGCGACGCATCGCGTCGAGCGTCGCTCGCTACTAATCCAAACTATTATGTAAATTGTTGTTGAGTAAAATAATTCATTGAGTAGACTCGCCTAATTATTTAGCCGTCGTGACCCCTAATCTCAACAATATTGGCGACCGTGACAGGAAGAAATTGTTTTTTACACCAAAATGACTCAAGTGAATTCGATTCAAAAGTATCCTTGCAGTTTCTGTCATTTTGTAATTCAATGAGTTCTTCCTGGATTCCTTCTGTAACTTCACCAGTGTCCGTGCTAAAAGGGTTACGAATCAGTTTTTGATCAACTTTAGCTTCTGCGGTATATTCTGGGAAGTACCGATTGAATTCATCAATCAACATATGTAAATGAGTCTTGATGTTTTCTTGTATATGCTCTAATAGCGTCAAACTTTTTGTCTTTCACAAGTGATTTTAATGTCGCAAACGTAGAATAATTATTTTCCCCCCGCCCTCACTCTTCTCACTTACGGCGGCTCTGCACGGCGACCATATTTTGGCTTCTGCGGACCACTGGTGTTCCACGGACCACTGGTTGGGAACCATTCCTCTAGTGCCATGTTCCACTACAGGGGGGTGACATCTATACATCTGTCACTTACTCGATATCAAATTGATACCGCTCTAAGAGCTTATGGTCGGGGTGACCGGGCAAGAATATTCAAAGTAATATTGTTTGTATTATGCAGGGCTTCCGAAAGTTATTAAAATCAGGCAGACTTGAAATAACCACCGGCGGTTGGGTTGAAACGGATGAAGCAACTACGCATTTATTTGGACTCGTTCATCAACTCATAGAAGGTAAATTACTTATATCATTTGTATTTTCTGACAACACAAGCTGTTAGCGTCTGGATCAGGTATAGACTCTCCGTAGTAGGTAAATTTAAGGTTTTCATCAAGTAGATTAGTTTTAATTATGCATGGTTCGTAAGTAAGTGTAATCTTTTTCAGGACATCAGTGGCTGAAACAACATCTAAATTATAAGCCAAAAGTAGGTTGGCTAACCAGCAGTGTTACTCACAGCCCTACAATGACTTACCTTCTCTCCGCTTCAGATATAAATGAACTGGTTATCACAAATGTTCATTACGCTTGGGAAAAATTTTTTGCTGAGTTTCAATACAGTGACTTAGTTTGGATACAAAATTGGGACGATGATAAATCATATCCAACAACTCTAAACGAAGCTTTAAACAGAATCGGTAACGATCGGTATCCAAGACACGCGGTTTTAACGCATTACCTTCAATTCAATTCGGCAGGATTCAAAGCGTGCGGACCGAATGGACCTTTTTGTGCTGCAGAGTATAATTTTGCCACAAAACATAAAAACCTTGATATCGGTGCTTATAATATAAAAGAAAAATCAGAGCTGCTTCTAGAACAGTATTCCAAAGCAGGAACTATTTCGCCGCACAACACTATAATTGCACCTTTAGGTGACCCATATCATTATGAAGCCCAATCTGAATTTGATTATCAGTACAATAATTACCAGAAAATTGTTGATTTTGTGACCGCTAACAAAGATATTTATAAAGCCACAATAGATTTTGGAACAGCAAAAGATTATTTTAATACTGTAAAAGACAAACATAAATACTTTCACAGTTTGAAAGGTGATTTTCTTAATTTTGCTGATATTAGCTCTGGAAGCCCCGCATATTGGACTGGATTTTATACATCTCGGCCTTTCAGTAAAATTTTACTAAGGCGTCTGCAATCAACTCTACGAACGACAGAGATATTATTTTCTTTTGCTTTAAATCACAACATCTTTCGAATCTCGAATATTTCTCAAATATACGATCTCTTAATAAAAGCGAGGGAAACTGTAGCGCGACTTGTTGATCGTAATGTTGTAAGCGGAACAGTTACAGCTAACGTCTTGAATTATGTTCATAACCAGATTTTGGCAACCGTCAAAAACTGCTGGTATATACAAGAATTGGCAGCAAGTTTCTTGAGTCAAAAGCCTGAAAAACACGTACCGTACCTGCAAAAGTATGTCTACAGAGATGGTGAATTTATGTCTTTATTTCGAACAGTTTCTCCAGGAGATCAAGTTTATATCTTCAACTCACTAAGTCATGAGCGAACTGAAATTGTGGAACTCACAACCAGATCTCCCAACATTAGAGTAGTGGATCACAGGAAAAAAGACATAACAGTCCAGATAAATCCTGTGTGGAAATATAGTTCGGACAACAGTATCAAGATATCTAGGAAGTTCTTCAAAATAATATTCGCGGTACTGATACCTCCCTTGGCGCTCGAGTTATTTAAAATTGAAGAAACATATGACGCTACGCAAAACGCTGCTGCCGTATATTGTTCAGCATGTCATATAGAAGATGCTGTGACTAACACGTCAGCATTTTCGTTTACAGTTCAACCAATACAATCAGGTGATATACAACTTGAAAGTTATAAACATAGACTCGTATTCGACGAATTCACTGGCCTCATGAAAACCGTTATTGAGAAAGAGTCCAACATCGAGAAATTCGTTTTTATTGACTACGGCGCATTCAGGGACTCTGATGTTAATTCAGGAATGTTTTTATTCAACACAAATGTCAGCAAACCTCTGCTAGACATTTTGTCCGATTTTAGATTGGGGACCAAGAAGAAAGTAATGTTCATAGTCTCGGGACTAGTAACGACGGAATTGACTTGTGTTTACGGTCGACTATTACAACATACAACAAAAATATTCAATCTCTTAACAAGTCCATTGTCAAATGCTATCTATATTGAAAGTAAAGTAGATTATGAAGTATCTCCGAAAAACAGGGAATTAGAACTATTTCTTTCCATCCAGACAGATATAGGAAATGGTAATCCTCCACATATTTATACGGATAACAATGGTTTTCAATACACAGAGCGAATATTAAATATTAGTAGACGTATTGAATCTAATATATACCCTATGACTAGTATGGCATTTCTTCAAGATAGAAAAAGACGTCTAACTTTTATTACTGATCATGCCCAAGGTGTCACCGCTCTACAAGAAGGCCAGTTACTAGTCATGCTAGACAGACGTGTCCTGTTTAACGATGGCCGGGGAACTCATGAAGGTTTGGCAGATAGTAGAAGCACATGCCACAGAAATTTCATATTGCTGGAGAATTTCGGGAACGGTGGTCAACATTTTAAACGGAATAATGAATTAAAGATGCCTAGTTTATCTGCAGTTTATCTCGCAAACATATTGGACTACCTCCTAGATATGTTTCTCATCGATAAGAGTCACACGAACCTTTGCTTCTACACGTTTCTACCATTAGTCAAGACTTCGTTTCCATGTGATGTTGCTCTTGTGAATTTCAGAGTGGAATTACACAGAAGCACGATTTTATTTGCGAATCCAAATACCGCCCTTATGATACTACATCGGCAAAGTTATTCGTGTCAAATTGAAAATACTGCTAATCTGCACTGTAGCGGAGACCCCAATTTCTCTTTAAAAAAGATACTGCGTACTGCAAAGTCTGTGCATCAAACCAATCTGCCTGGTACCGACGAAGGGTCTGAGATATTTGAGCTGAATCACGGCAATTTTCCACCAATGGAGCTGACAACCTTGAGGATACACTTTTAAATGTACATTGTAAGATAAGATAGGACCATTGAGGCATGTACGTAGTACATATTATCTCAATGGATAAGACATATTTGTTTCCTGAAACATGTGTAATATGAATACATACAAAAAAAGAAATATTATATGCATGAAGGGTTAGATACATAAAAATCAAGAGGTGACCGACACGACACGTTTGCCACATACTATGGCGTGCAAATTATGTACCTACATCATCCTCCCCTCCGCGCTGACTTGGTAGCAAACGTTCGCGTTTTTCGGATAGATATATGTTTGTTAATCAATCACCCAAAACGGTTGAACAGATCTGGATGAAATTTGGCACAGAGATAAATTAGGTATAGTCTGGCACATAGGCTACTTTTTATCTCGGCAAAATGTACGGTTCCACGCGGGCGGAAACGCTTACAGAAAGAAGTTAGTCCGTCATAAAAGGCTTTAAACCAAAGTCCAATGTCAAGTTGATGTCAAGTCACTTCAATTCAGTTAATGTCAAGTAGTTCGACAGTTAGGTACATATTTTCAATTTAAATTTAATTCAATATCGTTTAATCATTTATTATTCAATTTAAGATATAAGTTCTAGGTTCCCGATTTTGGAAGACAGTTTTTCTTCATTCATTGATAACAAAATTAACCTTCATTCGGCTTTTATTCTCATTAGGTATTGCTATTTTGAACCAAATTTATATATTTTCTTTGCTCTTCCCCTTTATGGAAGCAGCCACATATCTTGGTAAAATTGACGAAGTTATTCGACATCCATCTTAAATTACTTTGATGACCAAGCGGATGCAAGCCACACTACTCATTGTCTTCGGTGGGCTCGGCATCCGCAAAATTTCTAGTATAAGCCTTCTTGTCTTCGGTCCACTGCACTGAAACGTTAATCACTAAAATTTTATCCCTATCACTGGTTAACTGTGAAATGCCGTGCTCGACCGACGCAGTGTGCGCCAGGAAAATTGGTTGCCCGAATACTGCGTTACTCAAAGACAGTGGGATCAGCCGCTCTGCAGGTTGGTACGGAATAATTCATAAATACGTCCACCAATACTGCTGTGCGTGCCCGCCTACTGGCTGTGGGAAAGGGGTAGTCGGGCCTCTGGCTACAGGCATTACCGTCACCTAACATCTGTACGATGTTGAGTGACACTACCATCCGGATCGCTACATGTCTGCGCCTGGGTACTCCTAGCAGAACTCGACATCGATGTCAATGTGGTGAAGCAGTCGACCGCCTCGGACACCATAGCCTATACTGCAGTAGGAACGTTGGTCGGATAGCACGTCACGCCAGCATTAATGACATCATACGTCGGCCTCGTGTCACTGCCACATCCGGTGGCGGTGACACGTGGCCGACGTTTTAGAACGTTTTAGACGAGGCCAGCTGTTTTAGAACGCAATGTCTTGGCATGCTACTATGGGAAGAAACCAAACGGAATGACCATAATGCCTTGGAAGTTGAGTAGGCATTTGGTGTGGGATGCAACAAATGTCGATACCCTTGCGCCATCCTATCTTCTTAGCACGGCGGTCTGTGCTGGGGTGGCTGCTGCTGGTGCAAAAAACCTTAAACGAAGAACAACCTTATTGGAAGTTATATGTTTGAGCCGTTAGAGGTTCAAACAAGGTCCATGGGGTCCGAGAGCTCATCGAGATTTTCGAGACGATGGCAAAAAGCTCGTCGATCCTTCAAGTGACCAGAGGGTTGGCCTTTTCTTCGGCCAGAGAATCAGCGTTGCCATTCAACGTGGCAATGCTGCCAGCGTTCTGGTCACGTTTCCCATTGCCAACGATGTGGACGAAGTTTTTGGGTCCTTTTTCCTCTCTCCTTTGTAATATTATAGGTTTTTTTTGTTAGTAGGCATAAGTTTTAAAATATTCAATTGTATACATTTTATTATTACTACTTAAATACATCTCATTAAATTTATTCAATTAATACAAATAATTTAAAATAATGTTGTTAACGTCGTCTACCTACCTGAAGATGAATATTTGGTCTGACGTCGCACATATAAATTACACGAACAAACAACTTGTCTTTTTTTAAATATTAGTCTCATAATCTCTCATGCATGCCTCATTATTGTGTTTTGACAAATATGTCACAAAAAGTGACAAATTAGCCAGAGAAATAAAGATTCGACAGATATGCGGGTTTTTAATCTGAAAATTTTGTCAGTATTTACTTGTCGCTTTAGCCCCGGATCTTCAACATTTTTTAATCTGGAAAATGCCGCCCCCGCCCACCTAAGTTAATTTTTAATAAGTTTTAGTTTGCAAAAAATTCCCTCACAGCTTGCGGATGTAGTAGGAAGCGTAAATTCGCAGAGCAATACAAATATTAGGAAAAGCAACCTGCAATTCATGCGCATAGATCTGTTGCAAGAGATAGAAACTGTTAGCCTTTTCTATATCACCAATTAAAAGTGGACCTTGCTCTTTAAAAACGTAGAGTTCATGGCAGAATTCAACAGTGTTTAAATCTCGCTCGTATTTTTGAGCCAGATCTGCTCCATGCTTTGGCAATTCTTCAATTGACATATTCATTCTAGTACCTACCATTATGAAATGCAAAATTCTAATTCAGCATGGTAGCACATTCAAACCTCTTTTTAATTTATATAATTGGATCAAATACCACTTATCCTTAGAAAAGAGTTGAAAAGGTTCGAGTGTTCGTAATTCGTCTTCACACATTTCATCGAAATGTTTTATGCGTTTCGGAATTCGTTTATTTTGCAAAATAGGCTCAACGCCAGTTTCTTCAGCAACTTCTCCAGCCTCTTTTATCCAATATTCCATTGGATTTTGTCTCATTTTTTTTTAAGTTTTGAGAAGGCCATCCATTAGTGCGACGGAACGGACAAGGATAATATCTTCTTTCAGAATTTCACTATTCAATCAATTGATTTCGTGGAGAATATTCGCGAAGAATTAAGAGTAGGTAAATTTAAATTTCTTTATAGCAGTTAATAGATGACCTGCCTCGTGCTTAGCTTCTGGAGCATGTTCTCTTCTTCTGATTGAGAAGTTTGCAGGCTTCCGCTACTTCTGGCAAATTATTTAAATGGAAATTCATAGCAACTTGTTTAAATGTTTAACATATTTTTTCACAATGTACCACCGAGTAGTGCAGCCAACAAAAAAGCAACATTTTTTTTTAATTATAGTCCAAATAGGTTAATAGCTTCCTGGCATGATGAGGCAGAATGAACGAACACCTACAAGATTGAAGGAGTGAGCTAAGCACGGAACGAACTCGGCCAGCTCATACCTTTCTGCAATCCTGACTTGTATTCCTTTATAGATATACAGCCATATTGGACCCATTATCACAAGATTGAAATGTCCTCTCCTGTCTTTCCAGCAACTTCTATGAAATTAATGAAACTTTGTTTTATTTCACACACATCAGCAGTTTTTTTTACATATCGAATACCTGGCTCATTTGTTCTTTATGGGACATAATCGTGTAGTACATTCCTGCGGGCGAGCGCGCGCGGAATTGAGACGTTCAGTAGGTAAGTAGTACCTACTGAACGTCTCAATGGTCAAAGTTATGTAAATTATGAGTTGTGCATTCGTCTGCAAAGTTTGAATTTGCCGCCCCTATATCCGGGGCTGACGCTTGGATATAACTGTCATCTTTATTAAACGGCACATGTCACGACAATTCGACATATTTAAAAAAAAGTAACAAACTGTCGGTTTATTAAATAGGCCCCTGCAGTAATGAATTCGGCAAGGCAAAGAGTATGAAATATCGACTAATCACATAGACGGAAATCCATATCGCGTCTTTCATCTCGCATATGATTTGTCGATTGCCGAATTCATTACGCAATAAGGCTGCTGGTATAACCTACCAGTCTACCGAATCAAAGTAGTATAGCCATACTACACATTACGTCCACAATTCTCAGGTTCTTGCTTTCTTTGTTAATAGTTGGTCAGAAAACTAGTACGGTACCAGCTTTTATTTTGTAATTTCTAATTTAATTTATTTTTTGTAGGTAGGTACTATTATGACTAAAGTTATTTTATGTCTCTTTTTTGTTAATGTTATTCTTTGTATGTACTACTTCTACATTAAGGTTTTATTATAATACTCCCACACGCATGCAGACTCTCGGGTGGTTCTATTCAAGCCAGCTTTTACAGAACCACAAACAATTCACAACAAAGTGGAAACTCAGGTTCACACTTCGTTAGCGCGCCAACTGTGCTCCATAGGAACTAAGGAATGGGGAATTTTCGAGTTTTAACTTTATTTATTATGTGCCTATTTTATATTTTGAACGAAAACATGTAGACTCATGGGCGCTGGCAGGATTATTATCAGCAAAGTGCATCATAAGCCCCACTTCTCGAGAAAAATGCTGATATATTTAAGATCTATCCAAGCATCTTTCCAAGGATTCAAGAGCGAGCGAAGTGAGCTCGAAATTGTAGCATCTTGCTCGGATATGTTAGGTTCTGTAATGTGAGGAGTTGTTTTTTTATTTACTACTTGTATTCAAATTTTGAATATTTATAACTATGCATGATATTGAAAGTTCAATGTTCCGCTCTCGGCGCCTATGTTATACTGAAAGAAATGTTTGTATGAAATGTGAGAACTTGAAAATATATTTTGTAAGCACTTTATTGTTTTACTTGATATCCTAAGTTACCTACAGCCAGGCATAAGGCAAGTTGTTTACCAGCTGACTGCCTTGTTGCTCTAGCGGCCAAAACCGCTATAGCTAGGCGTGGAGTGCTGGGGGTATGACACCCAGCACTCCCAGCAGCCATATAGCGTTTAAGTGAATTCGGTAAGGCAAAGGGCAAAGAGTATGAACAATTGACCAATCACTTAGGCGGAAATCCACATCGCGGTTTTCATCTCCCGAGTGTTTGGTCGATTGTTCATACTCTCAATAAGGCTGCAGGTCATGCAGTGTTATTGGGTTTTAAGTTATGAAAAAAGTAGTAAAAAAACCCATGGCACAAGGGGCAACATAACTGGCATGTAATAGACAGTGTTCATTCGTAAAGCTTGGTATACTTACACGGTTCACCTTAATTCAATAAACATTAAATTGCTCTCGCACTTTTCTTCATCGGTATAGTGGCCGTTAGCATCTGCGTTTATGGACCCGCACTCGATTCCCGCAGCCTAATTGCGTAAGTATATTATCCAAAGCAAAAGAATCGATTCCTTCCCAAAAACGACTTTTCGTATCAATATGCACTACGTAAAGTCGGTTTTGGGAAAGAATCGATTCTTTTGCTTTGGATAATATACTTACGCAATTAGGCTGCTGGATCGGGCAGTGTTGTTGCGATTTTGTTATGAGGATTTTTACATAGTAGCCTTTTTTTTTTTGCGTGGAGATATGCTCATGCATACTGCACTACCACGGGGAGATAGTGGGACTCTAACCCACTAAAACTCCACGGTGTCCTCCAGTGCCGCTTATGGCGGGAACACGGGCACGCGTTAGCCCCCACCGCGAACCCGCCGCGGCTGTCCGTCACCGGACCCTCCTCGGGGGAGTACCCCCCATCACCGGCGCACAAGAACACACTGTACGCAGTGACCACCTCAGGGACCAATTCAGCACAGGTGGTCCCACTGTGACGGGGCAAGGTCAATGGCCCCGCCACCTACCATTTTGCGGCCGCAGGGGATAAGGAGAGCGGCTAACGCTATACCGACACTCCTCCTCCCCTGCGGCCCCACCGCGTCCGCCATCAGACGGTGGCGACCCCGTCTAGGCTGCGGAAGGTAGGGAGAGCGGCGCACCGCAATACTGGCACTCCTCTCCCGCCGCGGCCTCCAACCCTCAGCCGCGATATCGTATGGGACCTAGGAACCTCCATAAGACATCGCGGCCCGCCTCAGTTGCGATGTCGCCTGTTAAAAAGGGACACCGCAACCTACTAGTTGGCCGCTACGTCGTCGGCTTAATCGGCAAAAGCCCTGACGAGGGGCCCCTCCTCGGGTTCCTCTTCGCTTCACCGTGGGTGACCAAGTCACGGTTACTGAGCCCCCCCGCCTCGACAAAGCGGGAACCCACCGTGTAGTAGCCTGGGAGTCTAGATTTGTGACCGGTAGACGTAGTATACATTTCTACCATGGGACTGGGCCAGTGGGACTATTGGGACAGACCCGAAAAATTAAATTATGTTTTAAATGTTAAAATAATAAAATATATTTCGTCCTAATCTTTCTGACTGTGGACAGTCAGAAAGATTAGGACATCCATCCAAGTGAAAAACCAAAAACAAATAACTCTATCATCCTAATGAATGTCAGGTTTCTAAATAAATACTATAGGTAGGTATGTATACGATATTAATTTGCAGTTACCCCCGAATAATGAGATGAAATAAATAAAATATATTTGTATGTTTTGAATGAGACGAAAGGATTTTTTTAATAAAGTTTATTCATGGACACCCTTCAAAACTAAATGTTAGAAAATTAAAGAATAGTTAATAACTTTTTTTATGGCAGATTATACGTACAATTAGTATAAATTTATACAAAATAAGATGCTTTTTTATTCCAAATTTCGTAACAAGTATAAGTAGATTACAGGCAAATCTATTTACCGAAGCATCTCAATTGAGGAGCCAGTTAAAATGTGCCATATCGCCCATTTCATTCATTTTTATTTACTGATTCTTGCCCTACAAATCTTTTATACTTACTACTAAATGACGAAGAAATTACGCATTAATTGAACTACTGCTTCTTTGAAAACTGACGAGTCGTTTGTATGGTCTGAGGAGCCACATATAATGTATATGGTAACTTTTTTTATTTGAATGCAACCGAGCTCAAATTTTGTCTACTAAATACTCGCAAATGCTACAAAATCATACCAAATGATGATAAATATTAATCCATGATTTTCCTAGTTCTGACGTGGCTCCTCAATCCAAACATTTAGATTGAGGAGCCACCGTTATGTTCATGTAACTTTTGAAGTATTATACTACAAAATCGAGGATCGAACCTACAAAATTTCTAAACCTACTACTAAATAAGTATATTAATTTCATTAAGATACGAAAAGTGGCTCCTCAATCCTTACGGACATCATTTTAACTGGCTCCTCAATTGAGATGCTTCGGTAAATAGATTTGCCTGTAATCTACTTATACTTGTTACGAAATTTGGAATAAAAAAGCATCTTATTTTGTATAAATTTATACTAATTGTACGTATAATCTGCCATAAAAAAAGTTATTAACTATTCTTTAATTTTCTAACATTTAGTTTTGAAGGGTGTCCATGAATAAACTTTATTAAAAAAATCCTTTCGTCTCATTCAAAACATACAAATATATTTTATTTATTTCATCTCATTATTCGGGGGTAACTGCAAATTAATATCGTATACATACCTACCTATAGTATTTATTTAGAAACCTGACATTCATTAGGATGATAGAGTTATTTGTTTTTGGTTTTTCACTTGGATGGATGTCCTAATCTTTCTGACTGTCCACAGTCAGAAAGATTAGGACGAAATATATTTTATTATTTTAACATTTAAAACATAATTTAATTTTTCGGGTCTGTCCCAATAGTCCCACTGGCCCAGTCCCATGGTGGGACAAGTGGGATAATATGTTCCACTTGTCCCATGGAACAACTGATACTAAAATATTTTTAAAATTATGTCCCAATAGTCCCATGGGACAACTGATACTAATATATTTTCTAAATTATGTCCCATTAGTTCCATAGGACAGCAAGTACTGTTTATATGATTGCGATGGTGAATCAGTCAGCAGGGTAGGTACACCAGGTGCATGTGAAAATGTCAATTTCACTCCTAACTGCAGGAACCTATTAATGAAGGAGAAATATAAAATAAAATTAAATATGTTATTATGTTTTAACTGTGCTATACTATTTAAAATTTATAAAAAAGTGTGAAGGAAAACATCGTGGGGATGTCGACATGTCCTTGGGCAGAACCCTCTCTTCCCCCAACAGTCGCCAAAAGAACCTTGCTCTATCGACCTTCGAGAAAGATCTAACCACAGGCAAAACAGAATTCGCAAATCACTCTTCTCTTTAAGCTATGACCATATTATATTTCAAATAATAAGTTGTTGTTTACCTATAAAATTGTGGTAATTTAAATCTCTTTGTTAATAAATTTTTGTATGCTTAATTTTACATTGAAATATAATTATGCATAACCCAATCTAGAAACAACTCCATCTCTGTGAAACTCCGGAGTACTAGAGTTGCTTCCAGATATTTCAGTAGATGAGGTAACGGGGGCAGAGAGCGCTGACTGAATTTCCTTAGTAAAAAGTCATAAATCGAGGTTTGGCTGTCGCCTATTTCCTCCTCCAATATTGGACCAATTTAAAAGATATTCCATAAACTGTTAAAGTAAGATATATACTATGTCCCTATGTTTTTCTTTTTTCGTTTATATTTGTCAAATTTATACACTAAGCCTCTGTTAGGGGATCCTAGTGGAACGAGTGCAATTTTTAGCATTTTGGGAGGATTCTAGTGCTTCTAAAAATAATGTATCATCTGAAGCGCTGACTGGAGTTTCACAGAGATGGAGTTGTTTCTAGATTGGGTTATGCATAATTATATTTCTATGTAAAATTAAGCATACAAAAATTTATTAACAAAGAGATTTAAATTACCACAATTTTATAGGTAAACAACAACTTATTATTTGAAATATAATATGGTCATAGCTTAAAGAGAAGAGTGATTTGCGAATTCTGTTTTGCCTGTGGTTAGATCTTTCTCGAAGGTCGATAGAGCAAGGTTCTTTTGGCGACTGTTGGGGGAAGAGAGGGTTCTGCCCAAGGACATGTCGACATCCCCACGATGTTTTCCTTCACACTTTTTTATAAATTTTAAATAGTATAGCACAGTTAAAACATAACAACATATTTAATTTTTATTTTATATTTCTCCTTCATTAATAGGTTCCTGCAGTTTGGAGTGAAATTGACATTTTCACATGCACCTGGTGTACCTAACCTGCTGACTGATTCACCGTCGCAATCATATAAATAGTACTTGCTGTCCTATGGAACTAATTGGACATAATTTAGAAAATATATTAGTATCAGTTGTCCCATGGGACTATTGGGACATAATTTTAAAAATATGTTAGTATCGGTTGTCCCATGGGACAAGTGGAACATATTATCCCACTTGTCCCACCATGGGACTGGGCCAATGGGACTATTGGGACAGACCCAATTTTTCTACCCATTTCCCACATTGTTATAAATAAATTTTAACGTAAAAATTATATTTATTATATATAATTTACAGTTCTATTAGTGAACTAATATTAATCACGTCATAATTATTGACTTTTGGGGATACAATTTGCTACTGGAATGATGAGATGTTTTGTTTCGACGACTATGAGTCTCACTTATTTTCGTGTGAGGATGTATAGCCACATCTGGTATTAGAGTTAATTTAGCCACCTCTGCGAACCCAACAGGCCTCTGACTTGGCTATTTCAGGCTCTCACTAACTATATATGTCACACTGCAAAATAGGCTCACTATAAAATTCGTTAAACTAACCAATAATAATAAATTTATTCTTTGACTTATGTCCATCTTGACTATTAAATACCTAAGACCTATATTTTGATATTGTCGATTTATTAAATATTAAATTTCAAAAACTAGTAATCCTGGTTTCATCCATATAACATGGTCACCCTTAATAGCGAATTCTTAAGGAATATCGAAAAGTAATTTGTTTTTCTGATACCGAATATATACAATGTAGATCTCTACTTAAGTATTTAGTAGATATTCATACTAAATTTTAGTGGCACTGGTTTTTGATTCCGTTGTGATCTCAGGTAGGTACAGTAACGTTGTGATCACAGGTAGGTACAGTAACGTCAGGATTGAGGAGCCAAATAAAATGCGTTTATTTACTAAATTCACTCAGTTAAATTACTTTGTACATATGCTACAAATTCGAACACACTTACTACTAAATGACGAAGAAATTGCGCATTAATTGAACTATTGCTTCTATGAAAAATGACGAGTCGTATGTATGGTCTGAGGAGCCACATATAATGTATGGTAACTTTTTTTGATTTGATTGCAACCGAGCTCAGATTTTGTCTACTAAATACTCGCAAATGCTACAAAACCATACCTACCTACCAAATGAAGATAAATATTAACCTATGATGTTCCTAGTTCTGACGTGGCTCCTCAATCCAAACATTTAGATTGAGGAGCCACCTTTATGTTCATGTAACTTTTGAAGTATTATACTACAAAATCGAGGATTGAACCAACAAAATTTCTAAACCTACTACTAAATAAGTATATTAATTTCATTAAGATACGAAAAGTGGCTCCTCAATCCTTACGGACATAAATAATTAACATTTTGATAGTAATTCGCTTTTTTAAAAATATCCCTAGACCGTGTTGATGTGTGTATATGGATATATGTACATGTACATATATATATATGTACATACCTCAATACCTACCTCAATCATTACCTCAATCGGGCAATATCGGTGATTCACATATTTCTACGAGTCAAATCTGGTTCCACAATCGAAAGCAATTCACGAAATGTTGAATATGACAACCTCTAAAACATTTTCTAAATTCTTTCTTG
This sequence comes from Orthosia incerta, assembly GCA_948252205.1. NCBI lineage: Eukaryota > Metazoa > Arthropoda > Insecta > Lepidoptera > Noctuidae > Orthosia > Orthosia incerta. The sequence continues at coordinate 39,160,806 of OX411741.1, read as the reverse complement.
TACGAGTACTTTATTAGTTTAGAAAATTTGTTCGTATGTATTTGGAAATTTCATAGTTTTGAAATTTCCCAAATTTATTCTATACTTGCATGTTTATTAATTTCCTAAATGCCCCCAACATTCAAAACTTGATTTATTTTAAAATATTACGTTATTTTTTCATACGTTTATGAAATTTATAATTGAAACCAAAAGAGGATCTGAAAACGTTGTACCAGCGTGTTACCGTGTGTGCTAACATTACAATAAAAGGAAACCATGGTGATATTTATCTAAAGAGTAGTGAAAAGCCATAAAAAAATCCCCGCTTTATAAGAATGATGGCCAGCGAGGGGAATACTTTGACAAGGTCTACAATCGTTTGCTAGGAATTCCCATATATTTTTGCTATCGGGGGACAGTCATTAAAAGGCGCCTGAACTTTTGTAAAAAAACCAGGGAGTGTGGTACCTCACTAAAACGAAAGCGGTTTTGGGGCCTGAGTCATCTTTTGTTACCCTACACGTGGTCGGTGGTGCTAATCAGGTGACACTAACTGGTGGTAGGTTTCGGCCGAAGGCTTGCGACCACCCACCGAGCAAAGACGTACCGCCAAGCGGCCTAGCCGTGTTCCAGCACGATACTCTTTAGCCACAATAGTAATTGGGTCGAGATAGTTGTTCCACTGCAGGCTGACCAGCGTGATTCGCGTTGTTATGGCCGACCGCAGGTAGTTGGGGGCCCAAGTAGTGTGCCAGCCACACACGAAAGGCTGCCCCGCCAACTGTCGAAAAATCCCGGGATGTGCCATCGTGCTGGTTGGCGACCAGACGAGAGTGCCCGATAGACATTTCCGGGGGGCTCGGGCGTCCCCGCAGATGTCCCCAATGATGGCGTCCGGACTCCGCGTGTCTGAAGGTTGCCAGCGTGGAATCTCATCTCACTTCCTTTACTCACAGCATTAATGCCAAGGAACAAAAAGAGAAAAGCTGAACAGCGGCAGCACTCACACTCACATAAGGTGCACCTCAGTAACATCCGAGGTCTGCACTCGAACCTTGTCGCAGTCCATCACCACCTTGAGACTGAGAAACCAACACTTTTGTTCCTTACGCCACGCCACGTTCATCCACATCACATTCAAGCCACGTGCGGGTGTATGCATGTACGCCCGTGACGACATCTGCTATCGCCGGCGTCTCCGTGACCTTGAAGACTCTAACTACCCAAAGCTATGGGCCCTGGTGGACACAGGTCTGGATAAGATTATCTATGCCTATGTCTACCGATCGCATAGCGGTGATCTGGATACAACCAAGATCACACAGTACCTGAGTGAGGCGGCTGATGTGGTCCAGCAACGGTACCCTTCCGCCCAATTAGTGTTATTGGGGGACTTTAATGCTCTCTTCCCATACCCGTGCACTGACCATGCTGGACGAGAGATGCGAAATCTTTCGCTGGCGCAAAATCTCACCCAGCTGGTGCAGGGGGCTACGAGGGTGCCGGATGTTGATTCGCATACGGCCAATTGCTTGGACCTTCTGCTGACAACAGATCCAGACCGATACTCAGTGTTGATTTCATCACCTTTGGGTAGTTCCGACCACTGTCTGGTGACATCTGTATCCGTCTACTCCCCGCCCGATCCCAGCCCGAAAGGCACCCGGCGTTTTGGCGGTACAGGTCCAGCAGATTGGGATGGGATCCGATCTTTTTTCGCATGCTATCCTTGGCGGCCCACTTGCTTCTCTTCGGAAGATCCATCGTCAAGCGCTGACGCCGTGACTGATGTGTTGCGCCAGGGGATGGAGTACTACATTCCATTCTCTGACGTGGCGCTGTCCGGCGTTGACCGACCATGGTTTGGTGCTGAGTGCAACCGCGCAAATGCGGTTAAACATAAGGCTTACCTGGCATGGGTCAACGCTTGAGTGCACAAAGCGAATGACGTAACTCAGAAGAAGAGAGCCTTCAACAGGCCTGCCAAGTCCTTCAAAATGGCGACGCGAGGGGCATGTTTTGACCATATTAGCAGAATCGGGCACAAACTAGCTTCATACCCTGCTGGTAGCAAAGCGTTTTGGTCCCTGGCTAGTCGGTTGAAACATACTTCTGTCACCCCTCACTACCACCACTGCTGAGACCCTACGGGTCACTGGCCCACTCCGCCGAGGACAAGGCAGACTTGTTTGTCTCCCTTTTTGCGGCATCTTCGCCTCTGAACTCTGATGGCACGCGGCCCCTCCGTCTCCTGTTGGATGTGGGACGAGTATGTTGGATATTCGCATCCATCAGAGGGTAATCTGTGTGTGTGTAACCTTGACGTGAACAAAGCTAGTGGCCCCGAAGGGATACCGGCAATTGTACTAAAAACTTGTGCGCCTAAATTGTCTCCGATCCTGACACGCCTATGTCGCCTTTCGTTAGTGACTTGGAAAGGTGCCGAAGGCTTGGAAGAGCAAGCTAACGTTCAGCCAGTACCCCAAAAAGGGTAGTCGGGCTGACCCGGCCAACTAAAGACCCATCTCGGTAACGTCCATCCTCTGTAAGAGTATGGAACGTGTGCTGAACAATAAGCTCCTGGCATACCTAGAAGACAACGAAATCCTCAGTGACCGCCAATACGGCTTCCGCCGAAATCGGTCAACTGGGGATCTTCTAGCATATGCCATTCACGTCTGGAGTGAGGCCTGAACGGGGCGATGCCAATCTAGTCAGTTTCAATCCAGTTCCATCTTTCCGTGGAGTAACCGTGCCGATAACGGATCATCTCGACGTTAACATCGACCCTCAATTTTGGTCCATTCATTGAGGCAAAGGCTCAGTTGGCTGCAAAAAAGTTGGGGATCCTTGCAAAGGTGAGACGGTACTTCACGCCTGAACAGCTGCTCAAATTGTATAAAGCGCAAGTTCGGTCATGCATGGTGTACTGCTTTCACCTCTGGGACGGATCTGCCAAATATCAACTTGATACACTTGAGTCGATTGACAAACGGGCCAAGAGGCTTATCGGCCACGATGCACTGGTCGCCTCAAATCTCCAGAGCCTTGAACATCGACGCCAAGTGGCCAGTCTTTCGTTTTTTTATCGGTTACATTTCGGGGAGTGTGCGATGGAACTGCACAATTTGATTCCGCCTAGCGCTTTCCATCACCGGACAACAAGACGTACGGCAATACGCCACCGGTACACGGTGGAGATCCCACCCATACTTACAAAGTTTTTTGCGAATACTATCATTGTACGCACAGCTAAGGAGTGGAATTCCCTGCCGGAGCCTTTGTTTCCTGATAGCTACAACCTTGGGGTCTTTAAGTCAAGAGTATAATAGGTTTCTTCTAGGCAAGCGTGCTTCACCGTCGACCACATCATCGCTTAACATCAGGCGAGATAGTGGTCAAACGCGAGCCAATCGATAAATAAAAAAAAAATAAAAAAATGCGGTGGTCACCATCAGCACTTCTTAAAAGACCACATCCCTGGGGAGACTCCAATGTAATTGAGTCTCCCCTGAGCATCGCTGTGCACGGCAGCACGTGATCACTGTGCCATTGTCTTTCCTGAGATCACTCGGTGAACGGACAGAGTCCCCACTCTGAGCCCCCGTAACCCCGGAGTACCACCAGTCTTGTTTTTTTTTTTTACATCCTATAGGCTAAGTAACGCCAAGAAGCTCAAGATGGTCCGTTATTGGCACGGTCAGATCTCGGAAAGTTGGAGCCGGGTGAAATTGGCTCTTTTTCGCGGAAAAAAGACACGCCTGGGTTTTAGTAGCATTGAACCTGACCAGATTGGCATCGCCCCATTTGGAGACTGCCTGCAAGGACAGGTTCAAACGCTCCACCATGGCCTCACGAAGAGACTGGATCTGCGGCCCGGTAGCCCGTGTGTTGGACAAGTATCTCTCAGCAACAGTGCTGTCGTCTGCATACCCAAAGGTGCCGGGTTTTAGCAGATCGTTAATGTGCAGCAAGAATAATGTTGCCGAGAGTACCGACCCCTGAGGGACCCCGGCATTAATATCCAATTGGTCCGATGAGCAGCCATCAATAACTACTCGAATGGACCGATCTCTCAGGAAGTCTGCTATCCAATCACATAGACCACCGGGCAGACCGAATGAAGGAAGCTTACCAATAAGGCTTTCGTGCCAGACCCTATCAAAAGCCTTCGAGATGTCGAGGGAGACGGCAAGCGCTTCCCCGTGCCTCTCGATGACTTCACTCCATATGTGAATGGCATACGCTAGAAGATCCCCAGTAGACCGATTTCGGCGGAAGCCGTATTGGTGGTCACTAAGGATATCGTTAGTTTCTAGGTATGCCAGGAGCTTTGTGTTAAGTACACGCTCCATACTCTTACAGAGTATGGACGTTACTGAGATGGGTCTGTGGTTGGCCAGGTCAGCTCGACTACCCTTCTTGGGCAAGGGCTGTACGTTAGCTTGCTTCCATGCATTCGGCACTTTTCCAGTATCATACGAAAGGCGAGTCAAGATCGGAGACAGTTCAGGCGCACAGGTTTTAAGAACTATTGCTGGTATTCCATCAGGGCCGCTGGCCTTGTTCACGTCGAGGTAGCGCAGCACCCTACGGACGTCCTTTTGATGGATGCGAATGTCCGACATACTCGTCTCGCACCCATCAGGAGAAGGAGGGGGCCGCGAATCACCAGGATTCAGACGCGAATCCTGGTGCCCATGCCAGGTACGCCTCATGCTTAAGCACGTCGGCACGATGACATTCGGTGCCAAACCATGGCCGGTCAACGCTGGATATTGCTACGTCAGAGAACGGAATGTAGTACTCCATTCCCTGACGCAACACATCCGTCACGGCGTCCGCGCACGACGAAGGATCAGCCGAAGAAAAACAAGTAGGCTGCCAAGGATAGCATGCGAAGAAAGATCGCATGCCATCCCAATCTGCTGACGTGTACCGCCAAACCCGCCGGGTGCCTCTTGGGCTGGGATCGGGCAGGGAGTAGACGGACACAGACTTCACCAGACAGTGGTCGGAACTAACCAAAGGTGAAATTATCGACACAGAGTATCAGTCTGGATCTATTGTCAGCAGAAGGTCCAAGCAATTGGCCGTGTGCGAGTCAACGTCCGGTACCCTCGTTGCTGGTTTAGCGCAAGCGAAAGTTTACGCATCTTCCGTCCAGCATGGTCAGTGCTCTGGTATGGGAAGAGCCACTCCTGGTGGTGGGCATTTAAGTCCCCCAGTAACACTAATTGGGCGGAAGGGTACCGCTGCTGTGCCGCGTCAGCAGCCTCACTGAGGTACTCTGTGAGCATGGTTGTCTCCTGATCTCCGCTGTGCGAACGGTAGACACAGGCGTAAATAATTTTATCCAGACCTGTGTCCACTAAAGCCCACAGCGTTGAGAATCTGGAGTCTTCAAGGTTACGGAGACGCCGATAGCAAGTATCGTCACGGGCGTACATACACACACCCGCGCGCGGTTTAAAATTGTACTAACCAATAAGTACGACACGTCTGACGGACTCGCTATCTGCGTCTCCGTAAGGAAAAACAGCGCTGGTTTTTCAGCCTCCAGGTGGTAGTGGACTGCAGAGAGATTTGAGTGCAGACCTCGAATGTTGGTGAGGTGCACTTTGTGGGGGAGGGGGTGCAGCCGCTGTTTTAGTCTAATATTCTTTTTCCTTGGCATCATTGTAGTAGAGTGAATGGAGGTGAGGAGAAGGAAGTGAGACGAGGTTCTACGCTGCTATCCTACAGACACGCACTGAAAAGACGACATCATTGGGGCACTAGTCCGGAGACTGCGGGGACGCCCGAGCCCCCCCGGAATGTCCATCGGGCCCTCCCCATCTGGTCGCCAACCAGCACGATGGTGCATTCTGGGATTTTTCGACAGTTGGCGGGGCAGCCTTTCATGAGTGGCTAGCACACTACTTGGGCCCCCAACTACCTGCGGTCGGCCAGCGGCGCACCGTGCCTCGGATCCCGCTACCCTCCGCGACTAGTCTCCCGATACGTCCATAACAGCGCGCGTCAGACTGGTCTGCTAGCAGTGGAACAGCTGTCTCGACCCAACTCCTCTAGTTGGCTACACCGAGCATCGTAACCGGAACACGGCTAGGCCGCTTGGCGGTACGTCTTTGCCCGGTGGGTGGTCGCAAGCCTTCGGCCGAAACCTACCACCAGTTATTGTTACCTGATTTGCACCACCCGGGGACCACGTGTAGGGAATCAAAGGGTACACTCCTACGGACGTGGGTGACTCGGCCCCCTAAATGATACAGGCGGGGTATCGGTGTGTTAGGCGTCGAGGCGGTTGCCTCCAAGATAATTTCTTCTCAGAGTGGGATCGGTCCTCACATTATCCCACTCGGCGTGGCCCCTTAGTCCCTCACCCAATCCTATTCAGGTACTCACCGAATCAACCGTGCCCAGTCCTAATTTGCCTGTAGGAGATGCGCGCCACTCTTTTCAGTCATCCAAATTCTATTCAAATAACCTATTTACGCTGCAGGCTGTTGATATTAGTCCTACAGCGTCGGACATCTGACCGTCTGTTTCTGCAAAAGTACCCACTGGCCTACCAATACGGGGAAACAGGCGCTCGAAATGCTCTTCGAAGCACCACCGTACAGGGTTAAACCAAGATAGTGGACTAACGCATCTCCTAATGTCATAAACGAGCTGGGTAGCTCTCTGTTCTTCGGTAGCGCTTCAATTCGGAGGCGCAAAAAAAATATTGGCGCTTAGGCACCCTATCCAAACAACAAATTTTCAGAATGAGGTGTTATTCTGATTTTCCATTATATTTGACTCTTCAGTTTCCAAACTGAGGAGTCCAATTTCATAAGATAATTTCGAAATTAAAAATGTACGAAACTGCTTGCTCTAGTTGTTAGGTAATGGCCACCACGTGATCTTTCTTTTTTATATGGGTGCATCCAATATTTACGTTCGGCCCAAGCTTACGCTGTGGCTTCTTCCATAAAAGCAGCAGCAAAGGCAACGCGACCCATGTCACCTTGCCCCAGTCCATCTTACAACTGTAGCATCCACAGGCATTCACAGGTCATCAGCAGAGCCTGCTAAAGGCATCTCGGTGCTCTCTGGAATGGCCATGTATGTTAACCAGTCAGTAATGTGGTAGCTATCGCTTCTCATAGAATTTGTGTTCTATGCTTGTGTCAATGGCCAACGGCAGCCTAATTGCGTAAGTGAATTCAACAATGAACACGTACCTATAGGTAAGGGTGAATACACTCGACAGGTCATGAAAAGCATATGTGAATTCAACTCATAGGGTGGAGGACGTACCCTTTCTAAATTATTTACTCAATACCGAAAACATTTAATGTAAATGTGTCGTACTCTTTCATGGAGTTATTCCCATTGCCCCGCCGAACTCACGCAGTTCTAGGCTGCTGGTCATAAAATAAAACAACAAAATACATTTCGTTTCAATTTATATCAGTTACGTCACCACAAATAAGTAGTATGACACCTATTACAAGATGGTAAACTTATTTTACAATATAATCTAACAAATTGAATATTTTTCATCGGAAAGCTATGGTGTATCGAAATTGGATGTAGAAGATTTCATCGTAATTGTAAAAATAGCTAAAGTAAATAAAAGTATAGGTAGTACCTTAATACTTGTCACTAGAGTTAAATTAGTGAAATAAACCTATTAATATGAATTATGTTATTATACATTTCGAGCCTATAAGGTCATGATCGTAGTTGGCTTTAGTATAAAATTAATGAAAATAATCAAATTCTAATCCAATTTCCACATCCTGAGTGCTTAGTGCGATTTTTTATATCTCTCCGAATTTCAAAACTTTCTGAAACCATACTCAGAGAACTGGATTGAGCATTATCGTCATAAAATTGGCTAATCTTAAGAAAGAGACAAAGCAAACGTCTCCTTCACACTTTCTGACAGGGAACGCTAAGTCCAGTTTTCTATGTCTGTCTTCGTGCTAGGCTCACTGGAGTGATCCTAAAATGTTATTGGAAAGAACAGGCAATGAGGCATCTGTAACATCAAGTGCCCGGCTGTCACACAGTAGCAAAGTATACAAATTCAGCTAGTTTTATTTGACTACCCACAATAAAATGTACATTTTAGGGTAGGTATACAGTTATTTATACACATATCCAGCATCCGACGGTTCGTATCAAACGGGTTTTTTGGCACTCTATTCGTAACCGGTAGAAATAAACAGCTATCCGATTGCCGATGCAACTGGCAGCATTTGGTTTGCCGAGCGACTTTCCATACATAGAATAGTAAAATCAATTGGTTACGATCCGTTCTGAGGAACTGTGGACACAAATCTTAAAAGTCGGTGTGGACTTCGGTTCCACCTTCGTAGGTTCGTACAAGCTGGGAGTGGTAAAAAATCTTCTATACATTAAAGCAAAAATTCTGTTCTCGCGCTAAGTTACAAACCTTAAAAAATAAAAAGCACATTTTATTTATTAAAAAAATCCTTGTTAACCCACACTTACCCCATCACAACCTCCTAATCTGATCACAGCTTTATTTACGACAATTTTTACTCTAAGTTTGCATTTTACCAGACATACGCGGTTCTGAGAATAAAAATGTGTGCGAGATACATTATCAACCAAAAATGCTTAAGTCTTGGACGAAAATACTCGTTCATATCTGCCGGAAAGATCAATTCTTTCGGGCAGATATGAACGAGTACGGAAAATAAAGGTTGTTTGTATTTTACATCGGGTTGATTTCCACAATGCCAGACCCTAGCGCGTATTTTGCATACGTTTCCAAAACCATCGGTTACCATCAGAGGTACTTTATTTAACAAAAAAACTGTCAGAAAAAAAACCGATTGCAATTTAGCGCTAAAATAAACTTAGGTAATTTGTGCGATAATTTTTAATTGTACGCGTGTATTTAGTAAACTCACGTATATCTGGTAAAAATCCTCACACATTTTAGACATAAATCCATTAAAGTCACCGCCACATAATAAAAATATTGTAGTCGTTAACACCTATCTACCAATGTATTACAATATTTCAAAATTAACAAAAAAAATGCAAAGGCAGTGTCGCTAACACGATCAAAACAAACATATCGCGGTAAGGGACGTCCGTAACCCTTTCACTTGGTATTGGGGTAATGAGTTAATATCTCATAAACGCGTGGACCTTACATGATTCTACGCCTAAACCATTCATATATTAAAATAAACATATTTTCAAGTTACCTAAGGTACAAGTCGTTCGATGACTTTTATTTTGTAGTTATCTGGCGGAGACTTTAGATAGTTCTTAAGGGTAAACACTCACTTTGCGTCAGACATTCATTACACACATGCCATCTGCCCAATGAAACTTATCATCGGCAAATATCGCAAATTTCTATCCCCAAAGGAGGTTAATTGGCATATTTTTTTCAAAAATCTTTCTTTAGAATTCTTGTGTAAGATGGAAAGCTTCTCAATCTAGCGATGTACGCTGTGATTTCTCTGTCAGGGAATGAATTCATGATTATGATCCAATTTGGTTTCTTTATCTAAAATTTAATGGCAAAGGTATACCATGTATGTAATGAATCCAATTTTAATTTTATTTAATTCTTACGTCTTCTCTTTGCAATTGTTTGTCCAGTCTGATCACACAAACTGTACGCCCACTAATGTTATTAGAAATGGCAAATTAATTCCACGACTATCAAAACTGGAATGCTTGTGGATATCGCCAATTATAATGTGTAATGACCAGAGATCTGAATAGTTACGAGAATATTTATCTAAAGTTCGAGGCAGTAAGTAACATAGAGTCGATAATACCTCCTCTGAATACTTTAAAAACATAATACGATTCTTCAATATAATAATTCACTTCAAATATATTCAAAGCGCAATAAAGTAATTTGCAATTATTTAAATCCCAGGATTTAATCATTATGTTTATAATGCCGGGATTTAAGAGGAGGTATTATCAACTCTATGTTACTTCCTCGAACTTTAGGTAAATATAATCTACCTATTCCGATCTCTGGTAATGATACGACAAGTTCGGGATTAGTACAAAAATAAAAGGGGACCGTTACGATTTGTGATTGATTGGAAATGTCATCATAACATCATTAAGCTCTTGGTCTTATCCCATTTTGTTTGGAGCCGGCGGAACAGGACAAAAGCCCGTTTCTGACCAAACAATTTTTTTAATTTTTGACGACAATACCACCCAATCGTGACTAAATAGCAGAAGTTTTAAGGAGACGAAGCAGACTGCTAAACTGTACAATTTTTGAGTATTTATTTTATGTGAATTAGTAACAAGTATTTAAAACACTACTTAGCATTTTTGTACTGTGTGACGGTGGAAGAATAAAGAAAGAAATAAAGTCGTCCTGTTCAGTTAGGCTCGTCCATGGGAACAGCTTTGAAATATGATAAAATAAACAGCTCTCCCATACAAAAATACAATTCTAACACGATCACAAAGTGTGGCACTTTTTTTCATTCTTTCATGTTTCTATGTTGGTCTCTTAGTTAATGTTTTACGTACTCATGAGTACAATCAATAGCAGACCACTAAGGTAACAATTTAATCTTGTCATCTTTACGTTGTAGCAGTAAGGGCGATTTTAATAATGTCAGTATTACCACAGAAGAGCGGTTGACTCTACTGTGATCTGTAAGTTTGTACAGGTATTTTGTTAGAAACTTATTATGAACCCCCATCTATATCCGAGTATTTTTGTATATGTGTATATCTGTGACATCATAACTCCTAAACGGACGAACCGATTTTTATTTATTTTTGACAGGTGATTTTGTCGAGTGTGTTCTTATGTTAATTAAAAACGGTTCAGCCCTTCAAAAGTTATTCGCATTTTACTCTTTGAATCGGGGTTTGGCGCAAGATGTCGCGTCATAATTACGTTTTTTTAAATGAAGCAGTTCACATAACCCTCTTCCGATAATTGTAGAATAATCTATATCATTTTTTTCTGTGGTCTCTACTCTGTAGGTATCAACACAGTAAGTGACACATAGTGACTTGTACAAGAATAGTACCTGGGCGACCGAGCTCTGCTCGGGTGAAAATAGAGAAAACGACGTTTTCTAAAAATTAAACCTAGCTAGATCGATTTATCGCCTCCAAAACCCCCCTGCATACTAAATTTCATGAAAATCGTTGGAGCCGTTTCCGAGATTCAGATTATATATATACATATATACAAGAATTGCTCGTTTAAAGGTATTAGATAGTTATAGAAGTGCAACTAACTGTTAGTGCAAAATAACTAATACATATACTAAAAATCCGCATTAACCGTTTCCTTAAAACTCCAGCTATATATTTTGCGTTACAATGTCACACATTGCGTTAATTGTAGTTTACCTTAAACATACATGATACATACTAATGTACTTATATTTTAACAGATTTCAAACATGGCACCTTTTGGTGTCGCGGTACACTTAATGCAGACAGCGATCGAAGCACAGTAAAAACTAGTGTTAAATGATAGTTGTGAAGAACTGATTTTTTTAAACTCAAGTACCGACTTTAGCGTTGTGTATTTTAAGTTGATATTTAAGTGACCGTATTCAAAAAGCCCTGAAGAAAAAGTGTCGGGCGTAGAACCTGGATGAGGCACAGGAACGTGTGGATTGACACAAGAAAAGAGAGGCCTGTGGATGATGATAATTCATAAGGCCCTAAGAAAATTTAGGTTGTAATGGAATTTCAACTTTGTCTTCTATAACATAAAGTTGGTTAATCTAGAATGTTGTTGTCAATAATGACGATTAAGGATTGTCGGTTGTATAAGCAAATAAAAAAAGCAGTTCTATAAATTTTTCACAACGCTCTTCCTTATGCCAGCCATCCGGAATTCCAAAACCCAGTTTGGAAATGTGAATAAAATTTACAAAGTTCCGAAACACGAATCTTAAGATCCGTCCCTGAATTCCGGATTCAAAAGCTGGATACACGAAAAACCTGCTAGAAATGGATACTCTCAAAGATGAAAACCTTTACACGAATATTTATTTGATTATTACTTATAATGACTGAATTCGACGCGATTTACAGTAAATATTTACACACGATTTTAGTTTTTAATCTTATTACAATAAGAACCATAGCAGCTTAGTTATAAGATGACACGAGACTGGAAAGTTTGATCGATATGAATATGGGTTAGATAAAATGGAGGGTTGAAAAATTACGTATTTTTGTCTAAATAAAGTTATTTTAGTCAAATATTTATAAAAAAAAAATAATACATGTAATTATTTTCGTATCCTATAAACTTATCAACTTAAATGGTAAATATTAACAAGAATTAAAAAAAACAGTAAATAAACTCGCGCTAAAGGCCAAAAAACGGTGTTATTTGGCATTTCGAAGATCTCAACCTACACCAGCGCCCCTAGTGGCTTCAAATGAGATAAGTAAAGGCTAGGCAGATGATAATTTGTATTATTTCAAAGCAGCGATGTATTTGACAGCTATTTAAGCCGTTGCCAACTATCTATTTTTACTCAGTTTTCCTACGTAATTTATCAACCGTGCCTGAGTGTAAGAAATTATATAAATTAAAAAATACTAAAACAAGCACCGATAGAGGTAGAAAGAGCGCAAACGAAATGACTACGATACGATGTATGATATAATGAAAGAGTTGACGCGGGAGACGACGGTGTTAATGACATGTATGGAGCGGTGTAAATAAAATTATTTCCAAGTTGAAAATAAAATCTATTAGCTAAATAAAAAAACTATGTTAAGATATATAGTTTCTTACTTGCGAGAATATATTTGTATTTAGTTGTTCATGTTTACGTTATGTATAAAATAATAAAAAAAAATATTTACTATCGAGCCCCTAGTCAATATCAATACAAAATAAGGTGACTGTCATAAATGTAAAAATAAAAAACAATCTTCGTTAGGCCTTCATAGGTACCGTACTACAAAAAATAATACTATAAAATAATTACACTAGTAACACCACCGTCACCCGGACAGAAACTCACTAAACTATGGCAACACTGTTTACAGTCCCACTAACTATAGCAACACTACCCGATCACTTGCTTATACCCTATAATCTGACAGCCGCTACAATTCGTTATCTCGCCTACCTATCTATCTCTCTCTCACTGCCTTTTCTGAACTGCAATCTGGAAAGAGGAAGAAAAAACGATTAAAAAAAGCACTAGGACATTTTAATGTTTGGAAGCACAAATGCCCTCTAATTTTTCCACTGCTCTATGAGAGTTAGTGGCATATTTCATACCTACTGCTAGGTCAATATAACTGGTCGCTTGGCGCTGTGACGTCACTCAGACGTTCGACTCTCGCTATTGGCGCACGGGTCGAACGCGGGGCGCCGCGCGGGTTTACGGGAATGGCCGAGCATTACAGCGAGGTGCACAGTTATTTAGACCCAGTAGTATAAACCAACAAATCCATTTCAAGCGTTCAGAGAGGGAGTAACGCTTCTTCTTTACTATATTGTGTCCAGCTTATAATTTTATGTAAGCCCGCCTATGAAGTTCCATAATTATTAACAGACAACCGTATACAAAGAGTGTCCGTGGAGTTTCTTGCACATGCTTCTCCATAGAGACCTACTTGACGCTTGCGAATGTGCACCCAGATATTTATTTTTCAATACAGTTGTTAAACATGGCGTACTTTTAGAGGCTATAATCATTATTCGAAAGTTAAATCTTACGCATAGGCATCTTTCTGTTACGCGGTCGTGACTTTTGTTTACGAGCTCGATCATTATGTTTGCAGTTTAGTTTTAAATTTATAAGTCAATTTAAAAAAGTTTAGTAGCAAGGAGTTTTCAAACATAGAATAAAATGGGATAGATTTTCTAAGAGGAAAAATGAATGATTCCGTACGTTTTAGCATTGAATTCTCAAAAGTCTTATAAATGGTTGTTTAATATATTTAATTACCAGTTTTAATTTAATTATTTTCACATCAACATTTGTCAAAAATCGAATAGGCTGTATAGCTGTATAGGCTGATATCGTTGTAAAAAAATAAGTCCAGTTGCAAAAACGCACCATAAGTCAATTTAAAAAAAATTTGTAGCAAGGAGTTTTCATACATAGAATAAAATGGGATACGATTTTATACGAGGAAAAATTAATGATTCCGTACGTTTTAGCATTGAATTCACTTTTTTTTTTTTAAATTTGTTTAATATGTTTAATTAACAGTTTTAAGTTAATTATTTTCACATTAACGTTTGTCAAAAATCTAATAGGCTGTATAGGCTGTTTTCTTTGTAAAAAAATATGTCCAGTTGCAAAAAGGCGCCATATTGAAAATTTGATTTTTTGTGAATAAACAAATCTAATTCTTTGATTTGTTTTTACTGTTTCTCACAACTGTATTGAAAAACGTCGTGTGATACACGGGTGTGTAGGTTATTGCAAACTCGTGTCATTAAAAACCCTCGCCTTCGGCTCGGGCTTGTTAATGTCAGCTCGTTTGCAATAACCTACTTCCCACCCTTGTATCACAATGTACTATTTATTTACAATTCAAGAGTATCGATAAGGTTTATTTGAAATAAACTATTTTGATTTGATTGATTGAATAAAATGAAATACTCCATGGACGCTTACTATAGTGAAGCAAAGTGTTCTTTAGCCCCGATATTCTGATGAATTAATATTTACAAATGAATCGAATTATGTATCAGTAAATAAAACTAAATATTGCACGTTTATTGTCATAAAACATAATAATCTTATTATCAATACGCTAGATAAGTCAGGTTAAATATTAAAAGACCTGCCAAGTGCGAGTCGGACTCGCGCACGAAGGGTTCCGTACCATTATCGCAAAAAACGTCAAAAAATCAAGTTTGTTGTATGGGAGCCCTACTCAAATATTTATTTTCTGTTTTTAGTATACATATGTTGTTATAGCGGCAACAGAAATACATCATCTGTGAAAATTTCAGCTGTCTAGCTATCACGGTTCATGAGATACAGCCTGGTGACAGACGGACAGACAGACAGACGGATCGCGAAGTCTTAGTAATAGGGTCCCGTAAAGGGTAAACCTTTGGGTACGGAACCCTAAAAGTAATATTGTATGTAGAGTTATAGCATTTTGATAGCTAAAAGTTATACAAATTACAAAATGAACAGTGGTAGTGGGTATGTTTATAAATCAATACAAAATAATGAGCAAAAATAAAATACTAATGTGTTAAATTGATCAAAATTTCTTCGCAAATAAAGTCGATTGTTATACGAAATCGAATCAGTACTACATTAGGTCATCACTAAATGATTAAGTTTTTGAGCTGCCAAATGTAAAATTACAAGCTGGACGGAGAGTAGTTCTAATTTTGACTTTTACCTTTTACTGATATTGTTTTGGCGTTTCTTCTCAAAGTTAGTCAGATAAGAAATTAATGTAGCCGTCAACCAGAGGGACAAAGCTGTAAGAACGTTCGGTAAAAATTAGCCGAGGTCCACGTATCATGAGCTATTAATGAAAGAAATATCTTCTGTGTAATCTACAGGACATTATAGTTACCTTTCGCTCATTACTTGGTGTGGAACGCCTTGAAGCAGAGCGCGCATGACCAGGAGCCCTCGGGCGGGGTGTCCAATGGAGGCGCCAAGCAGTACATGTGATAACCGCGGTCGCAGTCATCGCAGAACAACAGCTGGTCCTGGAAACAGTAGCGAGAATATAGTTTAGTTTAGTTTAGACGGGCTGTCTCCGCAACTCCACGACCAAGCGCGTATTTTGCGTACGGGTGAAGAGAATATAAAGTCACTGTTATGTATTACAATATTTACATAGCTAGGACGCAATGTTGTTAAGTTGGGTTATTTTTTCGATCACAGAAATTTGTTAGGCATGTCCAAGTTCTGGAGTGGCGACCGAGTATCGGAAGAAGCTGCGTTGGAAGGATCGATGACCTTTCAGACACAGGACCGGTCAATGTGGCGACAATTGGGGATCGGCTACATAATGAAAAAAATAGGTAAAATTTGGATCATCTGAGGAAATACTACAGCCTTGTAGTTTGAAAAATATGCCTGGCGATGAAACTACGGTCACGTCATTCCTTTATTTAATTAATAAATTTCGGCAGGATGCCAATTAATCATTATAAAACGACCTGATACGTCACACAAAAGCCTGCATCGCAAGCAGAGTTTTCGGCGCGATTTGAAGACATACAACAATCCGACAATAACCGTCGGGTAGTTACCCGGACCAGACACAACAACCGTCTGGTCGAAGGATCCTTTTTTTTCATTGGAGGCTTGCGGGACTTTACATCCTGTGCCGCATACCTCAAAAGTGGTACTTCCCGGACATGGCTTAACACATAAAACTCATGCTTACATCATTATCACTGGTGCCACAGACGGAGCAGCACTTACACTCGATGCACTGCCAGCGATACTTGCGCACTGACACGATCATATTCTTCGTGAACTGCAGGCATGTGGGGTGACCTGTACATGAAAGAAACTATATAGACGACTATATCATGGAGGCACGTAAGAAATGTATTTTATTGAAGAAAAAATGTTAGAAGCTCTTCATTTGAACATCATCAGTGTAGCTTTTTCTCATCTATTTTGGGGTCGCTTTTTAAACTTACCGGCTACCATCGTAAGACAAGCGTCAAGCAAGAATTTCCAGAAGATAGTTAAGATGCTAAAGCGTTAAGACTGACGAGGAAAACGCTCGCCAGCGTAACGCGAAGTAAGAGAGTAAGAATACTAGGTTGTAGTACAATTTGCCATAATGGGTTGTAAAAATACAAGCTTGATCGCTTATTTGAAAACCGAAATCTTATTGCCTATTAATTTTGGAGATAAATATCGAAATGTAGAGCCAAAATCTAAACAAATTCACATATTGTAAGGCACATAATATTTTCTTACCTTATAGAATCTTCAATCGCCATCGCAATTTTATATAATTTTCTTTATTCTTTCCATTTTTTTATAGGTTAGGGGAAAACATAATGTGCCGAACAATAGTGAAAATAAAAAGTAAATAAACAAACACTCAGAACAATTAATAACTTACAATTTATTTAGAAGAGAAAAAATAAAATGTCTTAAGGGAAGTGCACATTCACTATTCTTCAGCACAGCTACACTAAATAAAAACAGACTAAAATCGAGTTCATACAATTTAATTCCGATAAAGACAGGCATTGTTTTACAGAAAAAATAAATAATCAAAAAACATGAATAATTTTCAATTTTTATAAATTCTCGGTCTTACGCTAAAATTAAGGATATCTAATTGGAACAGCAAAATGGAAAACATTTGATTTTTTATCCTCATTTATGCACTTCCCTGCAGTCATTATACTTTTTAAATTAAATATACAGATATTGCCGAGATAGATAGATAATATGAGAAATCAACATTTGGCCATCAATAAACATATACGTTCCAAAAACAGTGACAAAACGGTACTTTCAAGTACAACATATTTCAGAACAACACTTAAAAAAACGGAGATATTCAAAACTCCAGGACATTTAACATTTAAAATCTCACATAAAATTGACAATAATAAATAATATTTATAATGTTCTTTAAAATGGTTATATTATAATATTATTATTCGATATTGTAGTAATATTACTAAACATTTATTTCAACTACAGTGATTATATATTGTTTAAGTTATGATTTTATATGAATATCGCCGACACAGTTAACTACAGCGTATTTACTATTACACAGGGTGGTGATTTAAAATTAATTTCTTGGAAACGAATGCAGATTTTGTTTCGGCGAAGTTAAGATTAGCAATAAAACTTGCAGAACATGACTTCGCCAAGCAATATTCACTTAGAAAACTTGCAGAAGTATATCGTTTACACGGTAAGACTTGCTTGCGGAAGACTACATTTTCAAGTTGAGTTGCTAAACTTTAGTAGAATAACGATAGAAAAATATTTGAAGATTTAACCCTTTACCCCCGAGATTAGAGACGGATGCAACACAATTTTTAAACCTTCGTCTCACTCAGTCAATAAATATCTAAAGAAAATGCTGTCATTTTTCCTTCAACAAGAGAAAAATAACCAGCGAGCAAATTCTCTCACAGTCTATTCAAAAAACCACCCAGTATAAGCAATTACACATTAGTAGACACATAATAGATGACTATTGAAATGTACACATACAGATACAACATATTGTAATAAATACGAACTCTATGAAGGAAATTGCACATACTAGGCACCAAGACGAGACAATATTAATATAATATTCATTTATATTTATAAAACGGTAACATGCTTACTACATTGCTACTGCCCGCTGCCCAGTACACGGAAGGGCTTTATATGCGGCAGGGTTAAGTACATAGGTACCATTATCAAGACGGGGTCTGTACACAATGTCGTATTTTTGTTCATGAATTTGACTTTCAAACAGATAAGAAAAAAAATGCGTTTATTTGCGCTAGTCATGACCGTAAAGATCAATTAATAAGGAACATGAAGAATGGAGTAACCGATGCATAAAATATGTAAGGCTGAGAACCCATTAGTTCGTTGCGTTGTGTCGTCGCAGCGTCGTTTTCATATATTTTATAGGGACATGCCACATTATGCGTTGCGTCCTTGCACGCGACGTTTCGACGGATCGACGGACGAGAGGCTACTGGTCCTTGAAGACGCTAATTGAAGGGCGATTTACTGATCTCTCTGAAGAGAAAACTCATCGACATGTATGTCCTGCCCGTCCTCACCTACGGTGCTCAAACTTGGGGTCGCTGACCGAGTCACACAAGTTCCGCGTTGGGGTTTGTCAAAGAGCTCAACATCCTGGGCGTGAAAATTCAAATTCAAATTCATTTATTAATTTTGTGAACATAGGGTAAAATTACAGATGTTATAAATAAAGAAATGTTGGTCCATACTATGTCCCACCAGAAGGCATACAAAATATTGAGCATATGAAGGTAATCGAATGTCACATTAAATAAAAACAAAAACATAGTCAATAGATATCAAAATATCATGTCAAAGAATAATAGTTAATAATAATACGAGTATGTCAATAAATTAAGACGGCACAATAAACAAAAAGATAGTAACTAGTCACAATTTCGTAATACAATAATAATTGAGAAAAAAAATGTCAAGACAGAATATCATTACCAAGGGAGTACGAGTAACATTTGAATTATACAGACAGATATATAACACTTAAATATTATTTTAATTTATCATTAAGATATTCATTAACAGAATAATACGCCTTGTCATTCAATAATTCAAAAAGCTTACGTTTAAACTCGTTCACGTTTCTGCTTGACACAATTTGATCAGGCAATTTGTTATACAGTTTCGGAGCCATTGCATAAATACTAGTATACATAAATGTGGTTTTAGTGCTTAATGGGTGCAACTTTTTTGCGAAAAGAGCTGACAGAATAAGAACCTCCACGCTGCGCTCTAGATAATCTAGCAACGCTAGAGGATTATAGACGTAGGAATAAAGGCTGCCAGGCTAAAATGGGATTGGGCGGGTCACGTTAGCCACATGAACAGAGAACGCTGAGCAAGTCTCCACAAACGGGGAGCCTGAGGATAGACGGCACCGCCGAGGCCATCCCATAAAGAGGTGGCGGGACGACCTAGACGCCCACTGAGAGGAGGTCCGAGGTGTTTTAGAAAAAGAATACTTGGCAGGATTTGGGGGAGATTTTGCCCAGCAGTAAAAAAATTGGAGTACAACCTCTTTTGTAGTTAGTACTGGCTACTGCTGGCAGTTTATAACAATGTAAGCCCGATGTGTTATTATACGCCAATCAAGACTCCTACCAACGTTTTACAACATTCTACATTGGCGACGAGAATTTATCGAATACCAATTGCAAATTAAATACCAATTCCTTTTTTTTATTCCTACACAATCTCCATCAAATCCAATATAAACAATTAATGCTAAAATGTTTCGTCATTAAAAAGTGATTTTAAAATTTTCAGATTTTATGTTTCAGAGCATTAGTATTAGTTTTTGAGAATATGAACTTTAAAAAAAGTCGATCTTTCAAAAAGATTCAGTTTTAGATTATTACCGATACTGTCTGTAATATCGATACAACATTTATCGGTATGTATTTTTCATTTTGCTTTCCCTAATCCACACTAGGACTGAAGACTGTGACGTCGCTCGAGAGCGACGTTCACAACACAGGTTTGGCATACAATGCGTTGATTCGTTGCGACGACGCTACGCAACGCATTAGTGAGGCCTCAGTCTAAGGGTCATCATTTAATTAGTATTTTTGTACCTACCAAATGTTTACTTTCGACAAAGTATCCGTCCGTCATGACCTAGGCGATCATTGAAATCACCGCCGTGCTGTTGGTTCCACATAGCACAACATCATGCTGAGTGGAAGTCTACTTGTCACAGACGCTACGTGCTGACTGACTAGTTCCTGTTTGTCATTTTTGTTTCTTTTCTTTTGTGTTAAGTGCAGATAGTATAACTTAATTTTGTCTTTACTAACATAATTTAAGTACTACTAATACTATCTTTAAGTAATTTTAATTTAACCGCAATAAAGGGTGTCGATATCTGTGGCAATAAAATGTTTTTTCTTTCTTTCTTCTTTTACACAATAAATTGCACTGCACGCAGTCGTCACTGGTAGCTTAGAACATTAAATTAACGATATTTTCGTCAAAGAATGGGACTCAGACATGAAACTATGGCCTAAATACGCCACTGCGTACAGTCCTCTAAAATTTTCAGTGATAAAAGATCAAACAAGTGAACAATGTCAGATTCCATCGCCACAACAACAACTAACTAAACTATAAAAGTATATATGAATTTCATAACTAATATAGAAATATACTATAAAGGAAATAAATTGTCAATATATAATAATTATATCTAAAAATTTAAATTTTCTTAAAACTAAACAAAACATTCTATAAACTATAGGAATGATTTTTTATGATCAATACACATGATACCATAATGTATCAAAAATAAATAAAAGCAGAGACACTTTAAAACACAATTTAAATCTACGGTCATGACTTCATGAGAAAATATAACTATAACGATTATAATATGAGAGGCCTTTTTAAAACTGGCACTATTTATTAAAAAATATGTACAATGGTATACAAAGAACAGCGCTTTGAAAAATCACATGAAGTTAGTCTTTCTAAAACTTAATTGTCGAAATCTTTGGGTTACTACAAAAAAACGGGGCATAAAAAAGGCACGTAAAAGCTCCTATTTTTATGTTAATTTATAATATATGTAATAAGTTACTATTATTGACCCGTCTACGCATAGGATACGTTATTAAATACTATTATACGATTATACCCCGACTAAAAAGTAAGTACTAAGTTCTTGAACACAAGAAATAGTAAAAAGTGCGTCCAGCAGCCGAATTGCGCCGAATTGAGCACAGACGGAAATCCACATGGCGTCATTCATCTCGCATGTGATTAGTCGATTTGATAGCGGTCAAACCCTTCGCCTTGCCGAATTCACTGAGGCAATAAGGCTGCAGGTCTTTTTATTGCAAACCTCACTCAATATGTTTAGAAAACTAGTGACGATTCAATGTAAAATTCGATTATTTAAGGACCCTATAAAAATCCGAAAATGTAAGTATGAGCGACACTTAAAAGGTAATAAATTTTTCTAAAACTCGATGAGCAGCATCAGAGGCGAAAAAGAGACATCTAGATTTCTTTCACCCCTAGCGCGAGCATCAATCATATTTCGTCTATTAATGAAAACTATGTATGTATTGCTAAAAAATACAATATGAGTGTATAAAAACCATAATAATTGTTATCTTGCGTAGCTAGTAGGGTAACTGTGTACCTCTGTGCCCATTATATCTTTATTTATGTAGCGACTTTTTTATAAAACCTGTGGTTTTATGCAAGATCTACGTTTACAGGACTGTAGGTCATTCAAGTAGCATTTTCTGTAGTAATAAAATCTGAGACACGTAGCGCAGAAATTGATCGCTCAGCTATTGCTCCAAAGTTTTTAATTTGGCATATTTTGTGTAAATTTTGACAAATCGTTAATGTCACATTGATGTTAATGTATGCCGCCATCTTGGATCAAGAATTAATGGGCACAAAGTTACGCTTGCAATGACTTTGTTGCAGCGTGACTAGAAAGCTAGGACATCTGAATTATCGGCGCCAATATGGAACTGTGGTCCTAGAGGCACCATTATTTGGCATCAAGCGAAACTATGACTAAATTAAATTGTCTGTAGTGTTGCCAGATTACGACTGTTTACTCTTTTTGCTTTTTATGTAACTTGTAAATTTATAAAACAGTTGCGTTTTAAGTACGCAAAATATGCATACAATTAACAAATTCAATAATAATTCTATACGTAGTGCGAATTTAATCGAAAATTGAGGTAAACACGTTGTGAATATTTTTATCTAATCAGTAACATAAGTACCTAAGCCCTATTCTTTAAAATATACCTAAAATAGCCGCACATTTGACGAGACTACTGGCAACACTAAGATCAGCGTTTCTCACACGAAACCATGTAATTTTGATAAGGCACTAGCATTCTACAAAAAAAAGGTATACTCGTTACGACACACATCAATTTAAAATATCTCAACATTTGGCATCCATCGTCACAAGTTTTGTTTTTACATGGCAACACCAAGATCACATAGTGCAACTTGACACACATAAAAAAACTCCCAATGATATGTGATATAGATTATAGGGACATTACTTATTTTTTTAAGTACGGATATGACGTGGTATACATTAGACAAAGATTTTGACATATTTATTGTGATGCCACTATTCTAATAATTTATATTATTATAACATTAAAAACTACTAAATATGCATCAAAGGTATTTTCATTCGAAAATATGAGTATGAAACCTGGAATGTAATATTTAAAAAAACTTTTTCACTTCTTTTTTTTTTCGTTTTTTTTTTTCACTTTTTAGTTGTACCTACCGAATAGGCATGTTGTTTAGCAAGTTTCCTATAACGCCAGAATAGATTACCCAAATATCATGAAACTTGAACAAAACCGATCAATGAGAGATCTGCTTACCCCTTAAGAGCGTACTGGCGTGATGTTATGTTATGAAATGGTATAAACAATAAACAGACATGCGATTGCAGCAGTCCCGAGAGATTTGCTGTTATTTATTGAAGAGTTCTGTTTTATATCTTTCGAAGTTCTTCATCAGATCTTCACCAAATTAAAATGGGACCAATTTCATACTCTTTCAAACAAAACAAAGAATTTTCAAAATCGGTCCACAATTGACGGAGATATCGGTGAATAAACATAAAAAAAAAACATACAAGAAGTCGAACATAGAACCTCCTCCTTTTTCGAAAGTCGGTTATAAACTAGCCTTCAAACATTCTCTTTGGTATGGCCGACAAAAAAATTACGAATGAAGTTTTTTGTGACAGACAAACACACATATATAATACCCCGATTAGATGTTACTGGGATGATTGACATAGACGTCGCTGTCGTATGTAGGGCTTTGACGGGATGGTGGGGAGACAGGGTACTGGTCGTACTCGTCATTGAGTAGTTGAGTTTGAGAGGCGAAGGTGTCAAAGTCATCAGCGGAGTATGACATAGAGCCGAGAATCTCTACGACTCCGTTGAGTTTGATGTTGTCTCTGAGATGTCTATGGCGCTCGCAGACGCGGTTCTCGAGGTGGAAGCACGTGGGTTTGGAGAAGCCGATGCGTGGGGGACGGCCGCGCCTCTTACCTGATCTGCCACAGTCGGAGCAGCTGACCAACTGTTCTGGAGTGCCCGTCTTCTTGTTTTCGCGGTCATCGCCGAGACAGAAGTCGCAGTAGGGTGATGGTGACGCCTAGGAAAAGAAGGGGAATTGTAAATAATGATGAAGATATTATTAGTACACATATAATTATAAAAAGGGTTATTTTGGCCCTTGGCCGCTATCAGAAATTGTTAAACTTTCAGGATGCAGCAAATAACCTTTTGAACGTTTTCGTCACAAATCAATTATTTTTATTTTTTTATTGCAGACCTGTAACTGCAGGGTTGTGCAGGTCGGATAAGATGTCGCTACATGTAAAATAATCGTATTCAGGTGCATCCATTTAGAATGGAAGCCGATCCTGACATAGTTGGGAAAAGCCAGATTGATATTGTAAACTTCTGCCATATTAAACACTACTAACCTCCTTAGACTTAGCACCATCTCCAAGCTCCTTAACGTCCGTGGCAGTGGAAGAAGAGGCTACAGGCCTAGAGAACGGCATATGCGCAGCTGAGTCTGAACTTGATGTGTCAGCTGACGCAGGACGCGGGGGAGGCGACGCGCGGCGCATTGGCGGAGCGTGTGGACCGGCTACAGGGAAACGGGACATGAGATACATGCTTGCGTGCCAATTGGGGAAACTGTACTGTTCAAATCATTCTATTCTTTTCACAAGTGTACAAATTTAGAGCCGCAACACCGCTACTGAAGCAATCGTTCGACGAAGTGGCCAGGAGTTCTGGTTCGCTATGATTACTTTTAAATATTTTCTTTGCAACCCTTGATTAATTCTCTCAAATTTATACATTTTTACAATTGCAACTACTTCAAAAATCGTACCGTGAAAACTAAGGTGTGAACTTGAACTGAGCTATCAATTCTGAAGAATCAGAACCCCGAGCGATGTAAATTAAAAGCTATAAAATAAAAATCATACAATCAAATAATAAATGCCAATGCAAAGTATGTTACTTAAGAATAAAATCCCACCAACCACCCATAGCCCCACCGACATCTTGTCATATGGGCCGAAACTCAAGGAGATTAAAATGAAAATGAAGGTACAAGTGTGTGTCTAACCCTCAGGAGGCGGGGTCGCACGTCGCGCAGGCGTTTCCTGGAGGCCGGCTGGTAAACATAATGAAGGTTATAGTGTGGCGGGAATATCTGTTGGCCTAACCGTTCATTGAACAAACAACCGTTATGAACGGGGGACATCAACATGGTTTGACTGCAAAATAGGGTTTAACCACAGAGCACAGAAACGCTAGCGGAGGCGACTAGAGACGTCACTACCGATCATACATCTTTCATACTGATAACCACAGTTAAGTTAAGACTCAGAATTGCCAAGACCCGCAACCCTTCAATTTCTGTAAGGTAATCCTTACTCACAGAAGTTGAAGGCTAAGGCACGCACTGCGGTTTTTAATCGCAGTTTTTTCCCGCACATTCTGTGACTCATGAAATTGTAGTATGAAGCTGTACGCATTGCGTTAGAAAAATCGCGCGGAAATAAAACTGCAAGAAACACGGATGTTTTGCCAAAGAATCACCGCACCGCGGAGCGGATTAATATTTTGAGCTCTATGAACAGGTAGAAACAGACAAAAATCACGCGGTATTTTATCCGCAGTGCGTGTTAGTTATAATTCATTATGTGAATATTTTAGTCGCACGCATAAAAGCCGCGCGGCTAAAAATCGCAAAGCGTGCTAAGCCGTGACAGCGAACCTCACTGTTACGCTTGGTGTGTATGGAAAAATTTTGACACTGTCTTCTCTAACACTGTCTTCTCTAAAATTGGCCGCAAAGACGCTTCAGTGCACTGTGGTTTTAAATAGAGAACTGTAATAGGGCTCCACAAGTATTATCGCTGTGTTTAGATGTGTATATCCGCCGATGTAAAACAAATCGGGGATCTAAATATAAATTACACCAAACATTATTTTATCGGTAAGCACACCTTGCAATTGAAATGCTACATAAGTGTGCCTGTGCATGTATCGCGATGTAAATACTTCTGTATATTTGCAGTGTCACCGCGTAGTAACAAAGAGCTACAAGAATATTGGTTATAGACATAGATTTTGATGTACTCTGTCATAATTCTCTTGCCCTTTTTTATGATGTGTTTGCTCTATAAGTCTAGGTCAGAGGTAAAAGAGACAATTTTTTTATCAATATCTCATTTTATTTAAGGTCGGCGTATCATTTTGTTTTTCCATCATCATCATCATTTCAGCCGAATACGTCTTCTGCTGGACATAGGCCTCCCCCAAGTGTCGCTACATCGTGCATAGTGCGTCTCGCATCCAGCAGACTCCCGCAGCCTTGACCAGGTCATCCCTTTACCATACTTCTGTATTAGCCGTCGCTAAAAGGTCACCACTTTTCTAGACATACCATCTTTCATACAGTTTATCCGTCTTTGTATGCACTTCGTATTTTTTTAAATTTAGTTATGGAACAAAAGTGCAGTCGCACTGTCCCAAATCGAAAGAGCTAATAAATTATTTGTAGAAAATGGTCAGTGGTCCACGACTGGTTTAATCTATACTTTAGATTGTATACTACAGATAAAATCAGTTTTGGACCATTGAAGTTTTACTATAAATAAATTCTAACCACTTTCATTTTGGGACAGTGGGAAATTACTTTTGACCCTTGACATAAGATATTTTCTTAAAATACACATTTAAAACAATTTTAAAGTATTACATTTCTACATAACTCCTGATAACCAAATCTTCAACTAAATAAAATAAAGGTAGTCAAATAATGATGTATTAACACCACTTACACTGCCCTCAGGACACTTGTGTGCATGAAATTATAAACATTTGTGAACTCACACGAATACTGTAATGTGCATGCATCACACGTGTCTACGGATATCATGTCTTATGAAATATTCGACCATCCCGAACCATTCCCGAATCTAATCGGACTAACTCGCAACTACTGTTACCATAACAAAACGGCTATCCCGAAACTATTCGGACCATCCCATAACTATTCAGACCATCCCAAAATTATTAGAAATCGGCCAAAACCCGAAACTATTCTTACCATCCCGACATTATTTGTACCAACCCGAAACTATTTTACCATCCGGAAACTATTCTTACCATCCCGAAACTATTCGGACCATACCGTACTATTCAGACCACCCCAAAACTATTAGAACTAGCCCAAAACTATTAAAACAAACCCGAAATATTCTTACCATCCCGACATTATTTGTACCAACTTGAAACTATTCGAAGTATCCGAAACAATTTTTACCTTTCCGAAACTATTCGGCATATTCCATTACTATTCAGGCCATCCCAAAACTATAAGAACTAGCGCATAAATATTCAAAACCAACTGAAACTATTCTTACCATCCCGACATTATTTGTATCAACCCGAAACAATTCGAACTAATCCGAAACTACTCTTACCACCCCTAACTTACTCAGAACATCCCGACACTAAACGGCCTATCCCGGAACTATTTGGCCGATACGAAATCTACTTGGCCATTCCGCATACATTCGGTACATCCCGAAACATTTGTTACTTTACCCAAAACTTTTGGTACCATCCCAAACCTATTCGATCTAAACTGAAACCATTCTTATCATCCCGATACTATGTCGGATCCATTTGGATCTTTCCCAAAACTATTCGGACCATTCCGCCACCCAACTAAAAAATCATGCTTAAGACTCACCAGCCCCAGCGGCAGGATTATTGAGGAACGTAACGTAACTGTCTTGGTATTCCGTGGCGGGCTGGCCGGGTGGCAGCTGGAGAGCGGGGGGTGTGTGTGCTCCAGGTCTGGAGTCGCGGGAGTCGCCGTCACTCGCGCCTGCACCTCCGGAGCCGCCGCTCGGGTCCTTGTGCGTGTGCGTGAAGTGGTAGGTAAGGCCTGGACGGGTTTTGTACTTCGCGCCACAGACTACGGAAAAGGGGGTAAAATTAGTTGTGTTGTGGGGCAAAGAGTGGCTTGAGCTTTGAGTAGATTTGGTGGCTTTTAGATTTAAAGTTATACCGGTTGATCATTTCTAAATATCACAATTTTAGATCAGATGAGATTCTAGTAGTAGATTTATAAGAGTCTTAAATACGAATATTGCTGCGTAACCGTAGCAACTAAATATTAAGTATTTTACATAGAACAAACAAACCAATTACATTCGATTTTTGGCGGACCAAATAAGTCTGAGCTCCGAAGAACAGTGTTTTCATTTCTCAAACAAATAAAACCTATTTCGAGTTTTGGTAATGCCTTCACAATATAAAAATCGAATATCTTATACGCACCATAACTACACAAAAATCAACGTCAACAAACACAAAAAAGAACATGAAATTAAAAACAAAACCAATACTTACCGCCGTGATGCCTCCGTCTGCTTAACACAATATATCGCGATAAAATGATTGTACCGACAGAACGACAGGTCATAGCGTCATCAGAACAGAGCATAGAGGAGGCAACACGACGGCATCGGCGTTACAGTGTGAACGAAGCCTTATAGTTATCCGTCATCAATCAATACATAGGTTTAGGCGTAGCTTGTATCAGAACATTTTGTTTAGGTAAGTTAAAGAGTTTTCAATGAAAAGTTAAATTGAGCTTTATAATAAGTTAGAGTAAAAGAGAGTTGGATTTATAAGAAAAACTATTAGTCTTAACTATGAAAGAAAGTAGCCCGAAAATGGAGACCCAGAAGAATAGGAATTTAAAATTGCAAAAGTATTTATGACAGAAATGGTGAGATATTGCTAACCGAGTTTGACAATTTTCTTCTTCAACATTTATTTTTATTTTTTTATTCTAAAATGTTCTCATTCAAAATACGGTGGAAAGCCGGCCCGTCGTGATTATCGTTCTATGTTCAGTTCTAGAGGACGCATGCTTAGGGGCTGTTTGATTGATGACTTCAAATCTATGGATCCGCCCAGCGATATAGCACTGACTTCATTATTTTGTTACTAGACAACCAAGACTTTTAAATATTTGTCAAATTGTCTTGGTCGGATAGTAAGTGATGTTGCTGTTGATTCTGCTCTGAAATTAAAGGCCTAGGAATTCAGAAATTTATTATATTTTAGTAAATTGTTGAAGATAATACCATTTTAACGAATTTCTGTCAGGTTTGAAAATTCGGAGTAAAGGTACCATTCGTTAAATTGGTTTATCAGAGTTTATATGTAAATATGCGATATTCTTTGTATTTTTGCTGCTTTGCTCCCGAAAAAGATGAACACTGATTTAATTCATAAGCAAAAATAAGAATTTCTTATAACTAGCAAAAATAAGAGCAAAATAAACAGCACATCGCAAGATCCAAACTTGTAGTCAATCAAATCTTAATATTAACACAAGAATAAAAAGTAATTACATTGGATATTTTTATTTGTTATTCAACATAAATATTTCTTGTATAAGTTCATAACAATCTTTGGGTGATAATAGTACACCGGCGTTCAGAAAACTGACCTACGTATTTAATTTGCCTAAATTAGCAACGAAAATCCATGAAGATCTGGTACCATTTTCTGCACGGCAGTGTAGTTTGGATCTATGAATAACATCAATCGCTAATACTTCACTGCTCCATACATACAAGAAATAATAGAAAATAATAACGATTATCGGCAAATTAATTAATATTCTGTACTTCAACCGGGCAATACTAACATTCTTCTTATATAATAAAACCAAGAGCAACTTAAAACTTAACCTAAAATGTTCACATATTATTGCCCGGCTGATTTGAATAATTTAGTTCTGAGTTTTTATAGTCCTGTTATAAAATATCATTTCATTGATATTCTCTGTAAATTTTGTATAATAAAAAATCATAGTAAAATTATTTAGTAACATCAAATTGCAGTTATTCTGCAGATAATTTATATCATAATATTCCCTCACATTAAATAATTAAAATGTATAAATTTAAACTAAAATCAATAAGAGATTTACAATGACTAAAATTTTACTATAATACTGAAATTTTGATATATTTCAACAAATAATATTATGACGAATATTACAAGACAACCTGTTTTCGAACCAAAAAGTCTCGATTACCTTTTAATTTTATTTACCGCTAACAGTTAATTGGCTTTACATTTTCTAAACTTGACTGCATAAGAACCTCAAAAAGTTCTTAGATTCTTAGCTCAATAATGAATGGCAAGATTTAGCACAGGCCACAAAAAAACATAGGCTGCAAAACTTTAGTCATTGCAGAAGAAATAAAACAGACAACTTGTAAGACCTAATACGAGAAATTTGAAAAAAATAAATAAACTATCACAGACATATGAGTCGTACATGCTCATCCAATCAGTGCATCAAATTCAAAACATTGTGATTATTAAAATTGTGATTATTTCATAAGATCCGGTTTAAAAAAGGATTATGAAGCTATGATTGGTGTGGTCAATATTACGCAACGACAGTGTAATACGCGGTTTAATTGGTGTAAAATGCAACGTAACCGGCGACATGTAGGTGTATTATGCACCTCCGTAAACCATTTCGAGAACTTGCAGTTGTGATGTTAGGTTATGTACAAATCTTATCAAGTATTTATGCGAGTATTTTAATGAGATTTTCACGAATAGATTTTATGTGGGTTTACCAAATTGGGCATCAATAGCTCCCTAAATATACATGAACATATTTTAAGTAATTAAGGCACAATAATGCCTTTTAAGATTTAAAAGGTTGCGGTCTTAATGTGATTGTCAATCATAGCTTCATATTAAATAGAAATTATGTTACATCAACTCTCTCTACAAACCGATTAGAATTGAAGTCGTTATTTCACACTAAACCTTATATAAGCATTACACCTGGTTTCTGAAAGACTGATCAACACAAAAAACAAACTCAAAGTCATACAACGCATTTCAAATTCCATTGTAATCTAAATATATTGAGGACCTTTTCATTACAATTGTTTGTTTACTCACTAATCAAATTAGTGGCAATGGGATGTAAATTGTTCAAAATTCTAAAATCAAACATGTTTAAAGGGTGCATTCAAAAAGTTAGAATAGCTAGCACCACGGTTAGCCAGCGCAAAGAAAACGTTTGAAAACTGCCAGCCAAACCAAAGCATGCAAAATAGTGCTTACTATGGCATGGTTTGGTAAACCGGCACCATTTAAAAGCTTTCGATGTGAATGCACCTACACGTTTGTGCTTTAGAAATAATAAGCTATAGCGAGGCTTATGTCCAGCAGTGGACAAATTTCAGCTGAAACGTGAATCAAACCAGTTAATATCAAATTTGACAACAGGGCTGAACAGAGCTTTCAGGAACCGGGTAGTACAGAGAATCCCATTACAAACAACAATGTAAGAGCTAATAATAACTAGTCTAGCCCGCATTATAAATAACTCGACTACGCTACAGTATTCCGATTCAGTAATTAAGGATAAAAACGTGGCAGTGTTTAAATTTTTATCAATTCGTTGGTGCTAGTTTTCACTCCATTTTCTGTTAACTTTTTCGAACTTTTAGCATGTAATTGACTGTTACTATAGTGCGTTTAACTTTACATTATATTTAGTATTTGGTCAACAAACACGGTACGGAAATAATGAATTTTCAAAATCAACATGTTATAGGTAGGTATGAACATTTTAAATTGTGTACGAAAGACATATTGTAAATATCAAGAACGTTCTTTGAATAAGCCACATTTATTGCTTTCAAAATCTTAATCTCGCTACGCCACCCTATTTATTTACCAAATAAGACAAGTAAATAAAAATACGCTTTAAGCTTCTGTGCACACTTAATGACTACTAATTAAAATTAAATTGAAAATATGCGCACGAATTGTCGTAAATTAGTACAGCACGGTCAAGAACACTGAGCACCCGCAATATCAAACAATCCCACTCCCGCCTACCCGCGTTAGACTCGTGAGTCGTGAGCCAATAGCGAGAGTCGAACGTAAGAGTGACATTGACTTTACGGGTGCTCAGTTATCTTGACCGTGTAGTAGATCAAAATTCAATTATACCGGGTGTGTCAAAGTGTGCACATGCCATAATAACCTTCTTAGTGCGGCCTACGCTTTGCTGCCAACATTAAAAGCCCTATTCTCTCTTAAACATTTTCCATCATACAGTCAATAAACTCAATCTGAACTCGTCCGAATCGATAAAATATTTTCTTCCACTACCTTGTCTATTATGTAATCGTATGTATATGTATTGTATAAATGTTCATATATCGTTTCAAAATATGAACATTTAGACACAATATAATACAATTTAAATAAAAAACTAAATTACATAATAACAGTTACGAAATGACTTATGTATGGATGTACCCGGCAGAATGATACTGAACCTGTTACCTATCAAAAAGCGCGCGTTGATTGTGTGTATATAGTCTGTGGTTTTTAGTCTGAACGTTTCTAATAAATTGTTGGTGGAACTTATTTGCATTTAATTAAGTAAGCTCATCAGGTAGTGGAAAAAGAATCGTTCGTGTCTCGCATAAAAAGGCTTTATTATAACACTCGCATGGAGCTTGAAATTGACTACATCGCTCGTGTTAAAATCTCTTATGCCCGACACGAAATGTACTAATCTGATCGCGTAGCACTAAAGAGTTTTATTAATTTTATTCATTCGTCAAAAACTTGAAGAGTGCGTATCTACTATGAAGGAGTAATGCTGACATCCGAACAAATGAGTGATAGAAATACGATTACTGCCAACCTAAGGAGTGAGATTTAAGGCAAACTTATGCCTAAAAAGGTCTAATCAACCACGCGCAACGAGGACTACCGTTTTTGTACCCACCAGTTGGTGCCATTGGTGAGTAAGGTCCTTAAATATAGCTGTTAAAGCTATATTTAAGGACCTTACTCATTGTTATTTTATTATGCGTACGGAAGCAATGTTTGAATTATAATAATTTCTAATGCCGTAGAAAATCGATTAAATATAACATCGAGTATGCCGCAGTTTTGCGCAGCCCTTTTTTTCGAAAAATTTTGTTTAGTTAGTTTTAGACTAAAACTAAACTAAAACTCCATTAAAGCAGTGGTTGGTAAAACCCGTACCTATCTTAATCTGCCATAATTGCAAATATTCACAACAATAAAAAGTAGAAAATAAACTCGCGCTAAGGACCAAAAAGCGGTGATATTTGACATTTTGAAGATCTCAATCTACACCAGCGAGCTAAACGGAAAATGCAAACGCGATAGCCCTTATTCGCCTAGTTTACGAGCGCGGGGAACGTTAAAAATCAATAGTTCTCATACACTCTTTCCTCACTGAGTAGCTATGGTTACAACTAGAATAAAATTGTAGAGCTATATAAACATAGATTCGAACGGTCGGGATATCATAATAAGTACAATTTTCTTGAAACAAAACACTATCATATTCATAGTCCCAGAAAAGGATAAATCTTATAATTTTGTTTGTTTTCCGAAACCATCATAAAATACAAACCTAAAGGAAACCGATTATTTTATTACACACGATTTTAACCCAGCATTTTTTTATTATAAGGCCTCAAGCATACCGATGCGTTTCTAGTCAAAGAGAGTTAATAAATAGAGGAGTTTTAAAGAAAATATCAAATACCATCTATTATGTAACAGCGTCTTTAGGCGTAGCTAGAATCCTTTTCTAAGAGATGAATTTGACCAGATAGTACCAACAACCTGTTTCTTGATCCAGGGGGGTGACCATAAGCTCTTAGAGTAAGTTTATTTTGAGATCGCGTAAATGACAGATGTATACAAGTCATATACATCTGTCCCTTACACACACTCAAAATAACCTTACTCTAAGAGCTTATGGTCACCCCCCTGATCTTTCAATACAGATCCGAATCGGGTTCAAGTTATTGTCGAGGTAAAGTACTCATATTGAGACTGACAAGATTGCCAACGGACATAATTTGATCACGAACCGTCGATATTTAGATCACCACGTTAATATAGTCATAAAGGTCGATATTTTCTCTTAGTGAGGAAAAAAAAATTATAGCTAGTTCCATAGCCTAAAATTCTTCTCAACACTTGTAATCCGCAAGCTTCTCAGTGAGATACGCCAAAAATATTGCCTTAACAATAACTCAATCTAAATGCATTATATTTTCGCAATTATAAAGTATAAATAGTTAAATAAAATTACCACTAATAACTTTCCAATTCCTAACAGTTTGCAGTGTTTTGTAGAACGATAGTCACATCACTAATTTTAATGTAAACCTACCAATTATGCTAATATTGCCAGAAAAATAATTAAAACCAAAGAAAAATTTAATACACTATTATTATTCTAAGTGGTGCCTTCTTTCCGTAGGCATGTTGGACAAAATATAAATTTGGTCCATAAAAAACCAACCAACTTGATTACTAACAGTATGCAAGTGAATTGTTACAGAATTTGTCACATTTGCACATTTGGGTATTGAATAGTGCCGTGATTCAACCACATTTGTGACACTTGTGTCCTTTAAGCAACATGTCACATTAGTGCGTCAAGAATTTACAGATAGTTTAATTTTCGAGTTATTTGAACCAGCATCCTTATTGCGTAAATAAAAAATAAATAAAAAAACTAGACTGCTTAAAAAGTCCTTTGTATGTGATTGGTCGTTTTTCCATACTCTTTGCCCTTTGCCTTACCGAATTCATTACGCAATAAGGCTGCAGATCAAGATCAATTCTACTATACAGTTACCTCCAAAAAGTGATTGAGACAGCATGATCCTTATCGACTTAGAATGAGGGTTTTCAGGAAAATTCACACTCACACATGATCTGAAGTCTCGGTGCTGCCACCTAGTGCACATCATTTTAGAAAACCCACATTGATCATGTTTAAGATATTTGTCAACCTCAAAAGATCTTTCTACAAAACACTGTACAAACGCATCACCTACTTATATTTATTATTATCTAAAATTTAGAAATTTCATTAATTCCGATATTGTTTAGAGATTCTTAAGCTAAGTAGTATTCACATTATACGTACACAACTATAAAAAGGCATGTTTGCGGTTCATTGCAAGGACTTAAGGCTTACTATTGTGTGGCAAAATTAATTCATATATATTTTTAAGACCACAAATTAGCTGCCATATTTTTCTCAACTCGGCTTTTCCTGAGAATTCCTGTTAGTCACAAAACCAAATTTTATTTTTCGTATTGTATTAGAAATGTGGTATATTTATCATTATAGATCTAGCTATGTATAACGTATCATTTCTAATTATTAGAGCCATGCAATAATAAGCCTATGCTTGCTACGAATCCACCTATTAACTATAATGCTAAGTATATATTACAGTACTCATGGGCCCTGCACTATTATAACTATGCAATGCCTACTTCAGTGATATTATTTTATTTATAAATCTATACGGATTGAGGAAAGTGGTCAATGTAAACATACTACACGGTCAAAATAACTGCACCACGCTGGAGCGCCGCGCGGGTGGGTTCGCCCACTCCCACCGCCCTCGCGACTCCCCGCGCCTTGTGCGCCAATAGCGAGAGTCGAACGTCTGAGTGACGGCACAGCGCCAAGTGCACAGTTATTTTAACCGTGTAGTACGACACGGTAACTTTTAATTCATTAGCAATCACAGTGGTAAAAGTGCTCTTGAAAATGCACCCTCACGGCCCACATTAGTCATTCCTGCTGTCTCCTACTATATCTGGCCAATCTTTCTATAGGTGACTGACTAGCTCTAGTCTATACTATCCTATCACATCATACTAATATTATAAAAGCGAAAGTTTGAGAGTGTGAGTGTTTGTATGTTTGTTACGCTTTCATGCAAAAAACACTGAACGGATCTGGATGAAATTTTGCACATAGATAGATAATAGTCTGGAATAGCACATAGGATAGTTTTTATCCCGGGAATATGTTCCCTAGGGATATTATTTGACAATCACGCGGGCGAAGCCGCTGGCAGAAGCTAGTGTTTAAATATAATTCATAACTTTATTAATACATTATATATACATTACATAATGCATGCTTATATCATACAACTATTTAAATATGATATTAATTTGAACACTAACAGTACGCAAAAATTGATGATATACGCGCTTAGGTATAAAATTTCAAGACAGTATTCTATTTTTTTTTTCAGAATATTTTCCTCCAAAATTTGTAAGTATAACGCTCTTTTGATTAGCACTAATTAGCAGTCACAACAGATGAGTTGTTTCGAAATTAAAATCACTGATCAGAACTCATATCAATGGGACTTTCAAGAGGTCTTTTAAAACGACGCAAAAAAAAAGGTTATACATATATTTTCTTGAAAAGTCTATTCATATATTTTTAACCTTATTTGTTCTTTACATTGACCACAAACCGCAAAAATGTGTTTATCATTGAATAGTTCTACAAATACTCAGGTCCTATATTATACCAAAACTGTTGAGCAAAAATTCACTTTAGTGTTTTTTGTATTTTTATGAATTTTTAAATTTCTATGTTGGACAGATCCAAGCAGTAGAAAGGTTCGTAAGAAGGCTATAGAAGAGCAGGCTTTAGTCAACTTATGGGTGTCTGCTTAGGCTTCTGGGTTTTTTTTTCTATAGGTAAAATAATGCTTATAAAGACTACAGATATTTGTTGCCTTTTTTTAACTCATTGGTTACTGTAGATTGGATTACTCAGCATGATGCCCAAAGGCATATGTTAGTCCATTACTCGTCTTTATACAGTTAATGTTTTTATCAGTCTCAAAATAGGACCAAAGAAGCATTACGTTATATTCAAATTTAGAAAAATCATGAAATAGATATTTAGGAAAAAATACCATAATTTATTTCTCTTTATGGACCTAGCAACATTATTGCAAGTGTTGCTATACCTTTACTGCTTGGATATCTACCACATAGTATTGCACTCGCCGGAATGTCTAGCTGAATTTACTATTGTGTTTTTCTTTGCAGGGTATAATATCTACATTAAATTTATGTCTATAAAACTATTATTTAGTTATTGGTATAAACCTTGATAATATTCATATGCTTAGATATTTTTATGCCCTGACGAGTAACCGATTTTTTTTATTACATAGATAGGTAATTTGAAACCAATTCCAAAAGGTTTCTCTCAGTTCTGTTTCTAAATAATTCATAATCCAAGAGCTTATTGCTATTTATTACCTTGATCATCTGTAACCCGCCATTCCCCCTGTTAACACTCCAAGTCTCCAACCAATAGTACCATAAACTTATCTGACCCAATGGTTCAATTGGTACCAACAATACATTGAACAGATATAAGAGCTTCTAGATAAAATGACGTCCGACCATCGACGACGATCGTCAATCAGTCAAAAATGTATGGTATTGACAAGTAATATCGAATGTCCCGTGACCCATCCAATGGCCTTTTGTCAATGAGGGCTACCGTTTACGTGCCCACCAGTTGGCGCCACTGGCGAGTAAGGTCCTTAAATATAGCTGTTACACTTTGTTATAGTCCCCGGCATGTAACTTGGCAAGGGTTTGGCGTAGTGGGGGTAAATTCGCGCAATTTGCGCGTGCGCGAACTGACAAACCACCATATAGAGTAACGTGGACGCGATTGGTCAGTCGATCCTTGTGTTAACTGACCAACCAATCTTGCGCTCGAAACGGTGCTAAACTTTCCCCGCGTCTCGCTTGATAACCAAAGAGACCTTATAAACGACTTGTGCGCATCTAACGACTCTTGCCAAGTTACGTGCCGACAACTATATTACGCGTACGGAAGCAAAGTTTGAATTAAAATCATTTCTAATGTCGTTGAAGCGCGATTCAATATAAAATCGAGTAAGCTGCAGTTTGGCGCAGCCCATTTTTTTTCGAAAATAAGGAGGATAAAAATTTCCGAATCATGAAACTATTAAAGCAATGGTTGTTAAAATCTGTACCTATCTTCATCTGGAAAATTTTGGAAAATATTCACAACAGTAGAAAAGTAGTTAATAAACTCGCGCTAAAAGCCAAAAATCATTTGTCATTTTAAAGACCTCACTCTACACCAGCGCCCCTAGCGGCAGATTCAAACGAGATAGCCCTCATTGGTATTGCTGATAGAATTTCATTTTGTCTAGAACATCTGGTCTGTAATTTTTTGTGATAGCGCTCCATCACCGGGGCATATAGGCAAGTGGGCCTATAACATGATATGTCTTCAGAACTGTCAGGACATAGTGTTGCCAGCATAATAGACCTGAGCAAAGGCGAGATGTTACTAGTGCCTCCTCCGAGAAGACTTACGTTCACAGCCGAAAGGTTTCTCACTGTCGCCGGGTACTTCGTACGGTAGAGTGCCTTGCGCGCGTTTGCCTCGACCTCGCCCCTGAAATGAGCATAGAGTAGTTTGAATAATTATCAGATGAATATAATATATGAACGGAAAAAATCATTAATTATTGGCCATGGTGGCCCAGACGTGAAAATAAAAAATAAACCTCGAATTCGCAGGCTATATAGTGAGATCTTAAAGCAGAGCGTATTTTACACATACTTAATTTTATTCAGTATATTAATCTATTAAGTTGCAGTCCATTGCAGGACATGTGGCACTTAGCGCAAACTGTACGCTTAGCAGTCACGCAAGGCAGATTAGCTTAATAAAATGCACAAGAAAGAAAAAAAAAAAATATTTGGCACACGAAACGCAATTTCCAACACACAATGAAGGTAGGTAAAAAAAAGACAGTATCATTCAAGATTGAAAGTAAATATAAAACTCCCAGAACAGATATCATACTCACAGCCCTTCCTCTCTTAGCAGGCGTGTCATCCGGCGCTGACTTCCTAGTCCTTCCGCCTCTTGAGCCCGGACCGGACGGCGTGGACCCGCCGCGTTTCCTGCGCCGGTTCGCATAAGTGTCGTCGAAGTAGTCCTCATCCGATTCCGGGTCCGGTTCCTCTCCGGTTTCCATCTCTTCCATCGCTAGTTCATCGTAGAACCATTCCTGAGGAAGCTGAGTGTTAGTATGTTTAATTATGTTTGCTGTTACAATGATAAAACAAAACAGAGTTTTGCTATTTGCTAAATAGTTTTGTATTATTAGAAAATATACTTTAATAAAATAATACGAAAATCATTAGCAAATAGCAACACAGTTTTGTTGGCAACAGTTGTAAGACAAAAGTTCGCAAGACCCAATTGTTTCAGTGTTTGGGTAGAAGATGTTGAGACCGGATTATGATTAGTAAATTTTTGAATCGAGAACTAAGGTCAGCCTAACATAGATTTTGACTGAACCTAATAGTATGTGATCACTACCACAATGACAGTTTGACTTTGCAATAGTAATGATTATAATTATTCTTCTTTCGGAGAATACACAAAGACACAGAAGAAATGCACAAACACAGGTGCACTCTCTGAACCCTCCCTCTCTCTCATAGTTCGATGGGTCGGCAATTCGAAAGAGATCTAATGCAGGACCATTCTCTAGACATAGGTACGTGACAATACAAGCCAATAGTATCCTACAACTGGTCAATGTATAGTTACACCTCTCCCTGTTCAGTGCTGCCACGTGTGTATTTGGTGATGTGATGAAATAGACATCTCATGATATTTTTTTTATTTTTAACCCCCGACGCGACGGGAAAAGAGGGGTGTTTTAAGTTTGACGTGTGTTAGTGTATCTGTCTGGGGCATGATATCATAGATTATATAAATTACTAGCTTCTGTCAGCGACTTCGCCAGCCTGAAAAGTTTTTTATCATCCCAAGGAAAATTTATACCGGGATAAAAAGTAGCCCACGTGCTTTTCCAGGCTAAATATAATCTATTTCTGTGCCAAACTTCATCCAGATCCGTCAGCCGTTCTGACGTAATTGAGTAACAAATATACCTACATCAAAACACACATTCATTCAAACTTTCACATTTATTACATTAGTAAGATGTATCTATCCTTACCTTGGGATCATCCTTAGCGGCAGTCTGGGATCCATCTCGACTGTCGTCTCCAGCTAAAGTGTCGCCTGGTGTTCCGGAACTATTCTCTCCTTCACCAGTGTTGTCGAATGTGTCTGATGTCCCAGCCCAGCCCCAACGTGTTGATGACATTGTTAGGTACTGGCGACGTGCTTTGCGCCATCTGGATGCAAACGATTATTTTTGGTAAATACTGTTAGTAGCTGCATAACTGTCCTGGATCTCCAAGGCAGTTATGCAGCTGGTCTCTTTCTCTCTCTGGTGGCTTTTTGGTGTTCTTAGGTAATTGTTTTAGGAAGAGGGTAAAGCAGCTGCTTTTACTTAAATAATATTTCACCTAGTCATACAAGAGCCCATTAGTAAAGTCTGCATTAGGGGCCGTCCATTAATCACGTGATGCTTTAAAGGGGGGGAGGGGGTTTAGCAAAAATCACGAAATATCACAAGGGAGGGAGGGGGTGTAGTAAGATATCAAGTGTATTTATTTTTTCCTCAAACGCTCGATTTCTAAACCGAAAAGCGTGATGATGATCATCTTTACATAGCGAGATTCCTCCGTGTCTCAAAAACAAGTTAGACTGTTGGTCCTGGTTGTCATTCGTGGCATTATAGATAGGCAGTCTTACCAAGGGGTATTGTGTTACTCAGTTACAAGGTTCTGGAGGTCAGATAGGCAGTTGCTCCGTGTAAAATACTACCCAGCTGCATCCGGTAAGACTACAAACCAAATCCACTATAGTTGGGCAAACTCTAGGCAGATTGAATTATGTATATTTCTCTTCATCGGTTTGTTTTGTTTTACTAATTAAGTCTGTAACTTTGTTAACCTATTTATTTAAATGGCCGAATTTAGAGTTAGGAGTGTTTCACGTTAGAACGTTAATTAAGTAATAGTGAAGCCACTGATAAAAGCTATTATTATAATACCAATGCTTACCTCTGTGCAGGGTATGTGTACACTTGACCTTCTTTCTGGCCGGGCATGCGTTGTTTCTTTGTCATAAACAAATTGCAGTGGCTTTGTGCGACGCCTGTAATAACAACAATAGATGAATTTACTAACTTGTAGTAAGTTAACAGCCAAGTGACAGCACCTCAAAGGAACCAGTCAATCCGGCTGCCAAACCTACAAGTTAGCCAACATTTAAATTTTTTACTACTAACTACTGCTGAACATTGTCCTGGGTTAGATTCTCAGGTTGAATTGTTTTTGAGTTTTTCCATCTAAAGTTACTCAGTAGCACTGCAGACCTGATTTTGGACTTGTGCTTGCTTGATGGCAATAGGTTAACCTCTATGATATGGCACTTACACAACTAGCAAAATTTGGATACACTATAGATGCGCCTCTAATTATCCCTGAATAGACCAAATACAGGTGTGATACATTATGTATGTGGAAATTCCACTTATACTACAGTCCCCGGCATGTATCTTGGCAAGGTTTTGGCGTAGTGGAGGTAGGATCGCGCATAGTGTGCGAACTGACCAACTACCATATAGTGCGAACGGAATGTGGACGAGACGCGATTGGTCAGTCGATCCTTGTATCAACTGACCAACCAATCGCGTGTTCGGAATGGTGCTAAACATTTCCCGCGTCCCGCTTGGTAACCAAAGAAACCTAAAACACGATATGTGCGCATCTAACGACTCTTGCCAAGTTACGTGCCGACAACTTTAGTTGTGTCGCGGGTTCGATTCCCGCACGGAACAAATATTTGTATGATCTACAAATAGTTGTTCCGGCTCTGGGTGTTTGTGTATGTGAGTTTATATGTTCGTAAACGCACCCACGATACAGGAAATATTCCTAGTGTGGGGCAACGTTATACTACAAAGCATTCAATGATTTTGTTGTATGTTTGGATTATTGTACTTTATTAAGTATATCTTGATTAGTAGAACCTGGATAAGTTCATCATTCAATTGAAAATATCGTAGTACTAAAGATATTGAGAGCTGAAAGATTTTTATAGAAGGATAGACAGTGTGAGGGTACATGTGAAAAAAAATCCTTTTTAACAAAAAATGAACCGACGAAATAACGAAAAGATAAGCAAAAAATAAAAAATCTTTTAGTCAAGCATTTTGAGTTGGCGCCAAACAAACAAACATGCAAATAAATTACCTAAAGCGTAAAATTACTGTAGCTAGGGCAATCGATGTTGAAAGTTTGTTTGGCGCCGCGAGAACCTCCTCCTTTTTTTTTCGTTGGTTAAAAAAGAGTACAGACAAATTTTGATAATAAGTCAAGAACGATGTTGAGTGCTATACCAATGTACCAATGGTGAGTATTGCCACAGATAATATAAAACTAGCATGTATTGCATACTATCCTCGAAATAGACTGCCTTACAATATCGATGATGAAGCTTCATCTAAAAAGCCAATGTTTGTAAAATGGGAATTATATTTTTTGTCAGCAAAGTTTATATTTGTCAACAACTTGTATCATCTAATTAATAGATCTATTGCCATGAAATATTTTCATTCTCAGATAAAAGTTTTGTCAGGTATGAATTACCAAACTAATGTTAATATGTATCTAAATTAAGAGATCAATAAAATCGTAGTTCCTAGCTTGGCTAAAAACTTTTTCTCCAAATAATAGGTTTATCCCCTAGAGGGGATGACAAAGTAAAGGTTTATAAAAATATAAAGAGGTATTAATAAACATGGTTTCATTCTACTCTTCTGAACATCCTCCCTTTTTTTAACTCTTACGCTATCAAACCAATCTGCATTGTAATTGCTACAATTCGTGGCTTTTGCAACGCTTTGGTCAGCAGATCCGCTAGTTGGAATTCGCTGGGAACATATTCCACACATATTTCGTGATCAGCTACAAGTTCTCTAACATACAAATGCCTAATTGCACTATGCTTTGTTCTTCTGTGTAACTCTGTGTGTTATGTTATGTGAGAACTTTATGGCTGCATCATTATCGACTTTCAACTTGGGTATCACCTTCAAGTTAGATATTTCACCAAAGAGTCTTTTGATCCGGACAATCTCTCGGGCAGCTTCACTAGCAGCAACCAATTCGGCTTCGGTACTTCATATTGCTACACATGATTGTCGCCGACTTGTCCAAGATATTGCTCCTCCAGAGTATATGCATAATATACCTGATGTTGATCGTCCAGCTGTTTGATCTCCACCGTGATCAGAATCGCTGTAACATTCCAGAATTCCAGTTTTCCAACTCTTCTTAAAAACTATTCCAAGATCCAAAGTTCCTTTTATATACCTTAGGATACGTTTTTGCTTTTGAACATCTTCTTTGGAAGGGTCCTCTAAAGTTCGGGATATAACGCTTACAGCGAATGCTAAATCAGGTCTGGTTACAACAGGCAGGAGGTTAATTCCCACCCGTACGCAAAATACGCGCTTGGTCGTGGAGTTGCGGAAAACAGCCCGTTTTAACCTAACCTAACCTAGTACGATCATCCTCCCTTGCATTACACATCTGTGGTGCTGAAAGTGGAAAATAGATTTTACCGAAGGTTGTTCTTCTGAATCCCCGGTTGGGCCAATAGGCATGTGAGTACTGACTCATTAAATGTAATATCTCTTGACTTATGAGTTTAACCTTTTTGGATAGCTTTGTTCTCTTTTGTTGAGGAACATGAGCATAACATTTACATCCAATTATTTTAAGGTGACTGATTGTTGGCTTCTTCTTATACCACAACTCAAATGGCGATTTACCATTTTCTAAAGTTTGTCCAGTTCTGTTCAAGACGGGTAACTCTTTATGGGCATGCATCAATGTGCGAGCTGCTTCGACTAAGGTTCTGTTCTTACGTTCACTGTTCCCATTTTGTTGCGGCGTGTATGGCATCGTGAGCCTTTGTCTTATTCCAGCTTCTTGTAAAGTGCACTTGACGTTCTCATTATTAAATTCGCCTCCATTGTTGCTAAGAAATTCTTTAATAGTATGTCCTGTCACTTTACATTCTTGTAACATTTGTCGGAGCTTTAGATGAACTTCCGAATTCTGTCGCATGAAATGAACGTGTGTATTTGCTGTAATCCTCTTTGAATAGAACGAAGTAGCGAAATTTTCTAAAAGAAG
The DNA here is from genome assembly GCA_948252205.1 of Orthosia incerta. NCBI lineage: Eukaryota > Metazoa > Arthropoda > Insecta > Lepidoptera > Noctuidae > Orthosia > Orthosia incerta. The sequence continues at coordinate 39,116,942 of OX411741.1, read as the reverse complement.
GGGGAAATGGACCGCATACATCAGCATGTATTTTTTCCGCAGGTACTTTAGCTCGTTCTTTCGTTCCAAATACTTGTTTGTGTGTTTTTCCATAAATACATCCAGTATATAATTCTGAATCTAGACGAACATTAATACCAAGTTCCTTCTCTCTTAAAAAAAAAACAAAAAAAAAATAACTTCTTTAACGTGTTTCTTGTTCTGATGGACTAATCGTTTTGTTTTTTTTTTTTTTTTTATCTGTTCACGAGGTGTTCAAATCTGGTATTGGCTTTGTAATAGTCTCTACAATAAGATTATACAAGCCTCCATTCTTGACTCTTTTGCCAGTGAATATAAACTGTTCAGCAACTTTCAGCAAGCAGTGATTAATTAGTCTGTCTTGAGCGGCCAGTATCGAAAATAGGTTTCGCTCTAGGTATATCAGGAATGTACCATATATCAAACGAGTGTTAATCTGGATTCTCTACCATTGATAACAGTGTTTAACTCAACAGTACCTTTGCCAACAGCTTTGACAGCAGCTCCATTAGCTGAAACCACTGTCTGAGTATCATTAAAAGGCTGAAAACTAGCAAAATAGTCATTTCGACAAGTAACATGACTCGTTGCTCCATTGTCGACAAAACCACTTGTAGTTCACTTGAATTTTATTTGAATTTACGACAGAGGTGATGGTGACGGGCAAGAGCATTAAGTTGAGATTGCTTGGCTGTTTACTTTCTGGCTTGGATGGTTTCTCGTCAGCATTCCAGTTATGACATTGTCTGACCTTATGACCAACTTTTCCACAGTATCCATTTTTATTTTTCGACTTATTACTGTATTGTACATTTAGAGCTTCTGCAGGACCTTCGTGTCTCAACGAGATAGAGAGCTCATAGGCACAGAGTTGCATCGTCACATTTTCTATTGTTTTGTCTGTCTTTGACATAAACTCGATTTGAAAGAGAGGTAGGTTTCAGGTAAAGTATCGAGAACCTTACAGATTAAGAGCATATCTGGTAAGTCACATTTCTCTATTTTCATTAGTACAGCTTTCAAATCTGACCAAAATGTTTTGATTTTTGAGACAAGAGTCGTAATGTCGTGTGACGGATCTTTACGATAGCCGAAAAACTCCATACAAAGGACGTAACTTTTGTCTTCAGATGTGCCGTCGAATAAACGATGCAACTCATCCCAAACATCTTAGACGAGTTGAAGCGCATGATGTTTTTAAAAGTTTCGTCTGACATATTCGCAGTAAGTAATAGTAATGCGGAATTATCTATTTGGTTGTATTTATCAAGAGCCGTTTGGTATTGAGAAATTTCTTGAGGATCGATAGAAATAGGTTTCACAGGTTTTACTAGTGTACCAGTAACTGCATCTAATCCACCGGGCATACCTCTAAGTAGTAGCGTAGCCTTAAATTTCCATGTAGACCAGTTTTTTGTGCCTTCCAGGTGGTCAATATCAATTTTACAACTAGGCGATTGCATTTTGAAATTTTCCTTGCCGGAATGCTTAGAACAATAGGTCAGTTACAGACTCTGATATTTTTTTATTCTTTTTTCCTCAACCACGCTCTGCTACCATGTTAAAACTAGTTTTTACTGATAAAATAAGGAATGTTGATTGTATTGACAGGAAAAATATAATGACCTGTAACAACGGTTGCTAAGTATTTTAGATGACAAAGTAAAGGTTTATTAAAATACTAGCTTTGCCCGCATTATAAGTTTTAAAAAAAATGCTCTGATCGCCACCAAACCTTACAGTATTATCCGCTGGGTCAATCTAAAGATTGTCTGAAAATTTCATTAAAATCGGTCCAGCCGTTTCGGAGTCTATAAGGAACATACATACATACTTTCTCTTATATATATGTGTATAGAGATAAAGTGGTATTAATAAAAAAGGTTTCACTAATACTCTTCTTAACAAAAAGTACATCCTAGCGAATATAACAATTTACTGCAAGTAAATAGACAGCTACTACAGATTTAGATAGCTGTGACAGCTACTACAGAATTAGATAGCTGTGACAGCTAACTTTTACTGAAATCACATATTTTACATACAACCTTTATACAAGTAATGTAAATAGTAGTTAAATACTTACAACTTCATGAATTTATCAAGTGCAATATTAAATTTATTTAATGATCATTTTATTTAATTTTGTTTACAGTTATCAAGACAAACCTATTTAATTGATACTTGTTAATATAGCCTGTTGTTATAAGTGATTTATTATGGAATTGCTTTATATTGTTTGGCAACTAAATTTTTATGCGGACAATTCCTATTATTTAAGAAATTGAATATCAATTAAATTGGCGATAGCTTAAATCATACTCTTATAAAATTACTATCAATTGGCTAGAGGCGTAGATGCGTCGTAAGTGACAAAAAAAACGATTTCATACCGGTCTGTGTGTCGATGAACGGCATTCTCATCCTCCTTTCCGCACATAGTCGCGAATTAAAGGTCGAAGAGTTTTCAATAATCTCTTTGTAACTCGGATCATTGAGAAAACTGAAACATTCAAAGCAAAAACAAACTTAGGAATAGTACACTTATGAATGACACACCGAAACATCTAACTATTTTTGCATTATATTTCGCACAAACCGAAAAAAACACACTTTTGACCGAATATACTCGATTTACCTTTCAATTTTCGCTAAATTAGAAGGATTCACTATCTGAATCTCCGCCGCCGACATTTTCTTAGTACCAGGTAGCTTTGATTGATTAATTGATTTGATTGAATTGAAAATTCAAACGTCAAATGAATGACGTATCCGTATCCCTATTACCTCCCCGTTTATGTTACCAAATAATTTGATAAATAACTACCATCTGCTAGTTGCTGGAGGTTTTTTTTTATTGATTCATTAATCTGCTAACTTGAAAATATTTAAAAACATTAAACATGCAGTGGATCAGTTAAAAGTGTTTAAGTGTGTTCCAACAACGTTGTTTATAAAAAGTATATTGAGTAGTTTTTTCACTATGCAAAGATTGGTCACTTATGGTAAGTATGGTAGCATGGTCGAGGTCGATCGTTAAACTCTTTCGAGGTTGAATTTGAATGCCAGTCTAAAAGTTTGAAATACACTGAGTAGGTCAGCAAAATGCGAGGAAATACACCTATAAAGGCAACTATTCCCCGTGATTTGAGACAATCTAATCAACCAAGGCTGATAGGTTTCCATAACGAAATGCGAGGAAATACACCTTTAAAGGCAACTATTCTCCGTGATTTGAGACAATCTAATCAACCAAGGCTGATAGGTTTCCATGAAGAAATGCGAGGAAATACGCCTATAAAGGCAACTATTCTCCGTGATTTGAGACAATATAATCAACCAAGGCTGATATTTCATTCGTCATGGAAACCTATCTGCCTAATTGCGTAAGTGAATTTGGCGAAGAACACGTACCTATAGGTAAGGGTGATGACACCTTTAAAATAACGACTTACGAACTACACTCGAAAGGGGATGGGTCATGGAAAGGATATGTGAATTCAACTCATAGGGTGGAGGATGCACCCTTTTTAGGGTTCCCAAAGGGTAAAAACGGGTCCCTATTACTAAGACTCCACTTTCCGTCCGTCTTTCTGTCTGTGCCCTTTTCTTGCAGCCGGGTAAAAAGTATGTATAATAACGCGGCGCGCCGCCGCTTACGTACTTTGTGGGAGTGTCTAGGGAGGCAACTACGGCGATGACAAACTTGGGAAGTGGGGTTCTGGAATGGTAGGTCGTATTCAGTATCAATGGGTACTACCGTACTGATTTAGTAAATTTTATAAGCTGTAGTACTTTCAATATAAATCAAAATCTTCTTCTTCGTCGTATCGATGATTCCAATATTTCAAAATTAAATATATTTTAACCAGAATTCGGGCACGTTAATAGCGTTGTCATTTGCCTCACATAGGTATTTTAGGTTGCAGGTGTTGTTGCACAGAGGGTACGACAAAAGGTGAGGTATTGTTTGAGACGTTGCTCCGCATTCGCACTGTGGTTAATTGAAATACCCCGTCTAACTAAGTGGTGCATGCAGCGACCCACCTGGCTTCGTAGTCGGTTTAGAGATTTCCAGGTGGGCTAAGGCAGTTTGTGGCGCGCAGGGAGCTTTTCTGCAGCCACAATATAGTCAGCTGGAGAGGTGTATCTGAGGAGCCATAGGCTTTCTTTGTTTCGCTTGACCCGTTGCCGTTAATTGATTTAGTGAACGAACGGCTTCGCCACGTTATATAAACGATATCGTTTATTCGTCTCTTGCTTTTGTTTTTCAGAATAACATGACACTTCACTTCGAACAACCGGAGGGGCTATTTCTGCAAGCCGGTATAGTGCAGCAAGTGCACAAATCATAAAAGCGTTAAAACGGGCGTACTTCCAATAGTTGCAATGCCCGATAAAAAATGATAACGTAGTGAGTAAAAAAGTATGTAATAGAAGCTGAAGTTGAGCAGCTGAGCTGCTGGCCATAAAAAATACCTGAAAATAAGTGCGATGGCACACAGGTTTTAGCGCGTGATATTTTCTGGGCGTGCATCTTTAGCAACCCGCCTCAAATGGGATGGGTTTCCTTCTGGGCATTTGTACAGAGATAAAATTAATTTCGTCGACTTTATGCAGAGAAGTTTCAGAAATCAAGTAGAACTGGCAATCAAGAATTAGCAATGCGAGCTCGAAAGTGTTATATGTTTTTGTATATATTTTTAAAGCCAGATGGGTGCTAATGCACCCTCCTCAGCGCGCTCTTCTCCCAATGTCGTGGAAAGAGCATATAAATCACGCCACATACCTTATGCTATATTTAACTTTTTAACTGACTTGAAGAAGGAGGTTCTCAGTTCGACTGTATATTTTTTTTTATGAGGGTCACCTCAGAAGTATTTACTAGGTGAACCGTTTATTTTTGCTTCTCATGTGTTTCCAATTATATTTGGTGAAAATCTGATGAATAACTTCGGAGATATACAACAGTATTCTTCAATAAACAACGGTAACTCTCTCGGGATTGCGGCAATTTCACTTTTTTTTTGTTTAATGCATTTGCATAATTGTTTATTGTTTAGGCCATTTTATAACATAACATTACGCCTCACACTCGCTCTAAAGGGGTACGCAGATGTGTACACTCTCATTTCAACAGTTATGTTCAAGTTTTCAGTTATTCGGGCAAAATATTCTAAAATATACTTTAAAATATACTTTGGGCATCACAACAAAAAAAGAAAATAATAACTTTCTTTACGAAAAAATACTACTGACTTACAAAAAAAAAACACGACAAAGTGAAAAATAACTAAAGTAATTTTTAAACTTTTAAATTTGTTTATACAAATTTCTTGGATAGCAATGAAACAGTGGTTAATTTATAATGTATTTTTAATTGGAGACTTAGCACAAAGTTAACATTTCCAGAAAAAAAACATGGATGTTTTATTACATATAAACCTGAAAAACGTAAGCCATGAACACAGATAATGTTTTAGAAGTCTTATGGACAAAGATACCAGGGTTTTAAGACAAAAACATGTCAGGACATTATATTTGGACTTTATTACGAAAAATAGACCCAAATCAATATATAGAAGGAATTATTTTGGCCTTAATTTTTTTGTTCACAAATTTTTGCTATAAAACCTCCATAATTTAATTTAATGTTAATAAAGCAGCTATATTGTTATCTATTTAATTAAAATTAAACACAGGCACAGAAACTAAGCAAAAAATGTAATGCTTCTGAGAAAGGAGCCTTTTGTTATCGGACTGGTTTTAAAAGTAATATTGTTTAATTTTATTGTATTTCTCGTGTTACATTTTCATTCTCTTCTTCAAACCTTTAATCGAAATGTAACTTTGCTGCAATAACTAGGCAGTTCCTTCTGTCAAAAATTCACTAACCCGTTTCACGGATTATACAGGATAGCCGTGGCAGTATGCGGGAGGTTAAGGCATACGCTGTTGATGATTTTTAATATGTAAACGTCTGATAAAAGAAATTGTACAAAATATTGCTTTACTAAACTATATTCCTCTACCTAGAGAGTAAGCAACCGAAGAAATGTTGAGTGACGTGTAAGTCCCCGGCTTCAATATATGGGGCCTTCAAGGAACTGCAAACTGTCACGGCCTAGTTCATTGATCCACAGTTAAGTTAACTAATGGTTAAATCTAGTAACCAATGCTTTCAAATTATTCCATAATCTGCCAGTGTGATCACTGTAATCCACCGTATAATTTTCTGCGATTTTATGCTACTTTGCATTATAATTGGGCATATTTTCTACTACATTTTAGGTGACTTGGGGTATGTGTAATATAGCAACACTGGTTGTCACACTGACAGGATGGTTTGGCTTGAAAGGTCTCGTAACCAAGCCAGTGGCATAGCCATAAAAATAAAAATACGGCTTCGTTATGGTTACAGAGACATTGTAGTCAGAGTCAGCATGTCAGAGGGATGGGCAAACGAAAAAAACTATCGATAAATATAGATTCAATATTTACATACAGTTTCGATAAAAATTTAACAAAAAATATCGGTAGTTCCATAAATCGATATTTTTTCTTTCAGACTGTACTTTTTTAAAAGAATTCCCTAAACATATAGGTTCTGAAACAAAAATTCTGAAAACTTTCGAAATTACTTTATAACGACGAAATTTTTTAGGCTTCATTGCTTATATTATTAGACATCGTTATTAACTTCGATCAATAATCCCGCCCGGTCAGTGCTTCAAAAACTGGGCGAAAAATATGGCCACAAATACGGTTGTGGTCTTGTTTCAAATTAGTATGATCTAATCATAGCCAACATTAAGACGTTAAAATGCCGCAATAAGCGTTCAAAAATTGTGTAAAGAACCACCTTGATTTTGGAAGGAATAATTTTTTTCAGTAAGCTTATCATTAAGTGTTTTTCATAAAGTAAAAACAGTATTAAATAGTAAATTTGTATCAATTACCAAATATTATGATTGTTTGATCAAAGTCTGCGTCGACAGCGTGCCATTCTGGAAATTTGTAATATAAACATTAAAACATGCGTGTAAGACTAAATTTGTTTTGATTTATGTTGACCAGCTAAGCAAGCTCATACTTTTTTTATTGCTTTTTGTACATAGCTTTGTGAATGCAACTTTAAACATTTCATATGTCTATTTATTTCAACTAGAATTCTTATAATTACCTAAACACAATGTGGATATGAAAGCAAAGCTGAGCGCAGATGTCGCTGGCGGCGCAATGGCTGCTGTAAAATTTTTTTTGCTTTGTTTACATCACGTTTTGTTGTTACTTTTTGGGTTTAAACCGGTCTACCATTGTTATTGATAATATGTATTGTTCCTTAAGGAATAAAAAGACGAACTAAAAAAATTAGGAGCAAGGATAACTGGAATGAAAACAGATCTTATTGAGAGGCAGATTTTTATATAATAATATATTTTTCATCAGTGATATGGTCTAGATTTGGATATTTATTTAGTTGTAACGAGTTAATATTTACAAAAAAATTGAGAACATTACTTTTAAGTGTTGGTATTCTTTACGTTTTAGGTTAGAAGTTTTATTTTATTGCAATCAAAGCCCTCAAGCTTCTGAAAGCCAAGCAAATGACATTCCTGCTGAGAACTTTATATCAATACGTTAATAGTAACACTTTATTGCCGAAGATTACCAAGCAACATTATCAGAGTTACTTTTACAGGTACATAACCTTTAAATATGTATAGCCTTTTCCCAGTTTTTTTAATGTTGTAAATTTGGGCAATAAAAGAACACCGGGGTTAGTATATCCTGGTACAGCACACAAAAGCCAATTTTGAGAAAATTAAAATTTACTGAATACATACGTTACAAAATGCATGGATTTTACAGCTTTCAATGGCCATAGCGACGATGCGCTACCTATCGTGAAAAATGGCAGTACACATCCTCATTCGTTACTCCAAAATAAATATTGATCATCGACATATCGTCATTAAAAACATCGATGATTTAAATCGATAATTTATTTATTAGGAGAAAACATCGATTTCAATAAATCGATATGTTTTGCCCAAACCTGTCTTGTCTTGTCTTCCTCCAAAAGTCCAAACTTCCAACTTCCAATCACAGAACACATACATAGAATAGAACAAACGTCATAGTTGCTGCCAATTTTAGTGTTCGTCGCGTAACGTCGCAAGAAAAGTACGGGGACGCGTAACAAACATATTTTTGCTACAAATATTAATAAACATGCGATTTAGTGAAATATTAATGTGAACTAGAGCGTGAAAAAGAGTTCCATAAGTAATATGCAGTTGAATTTTAAGTCATAATACTGCGTGTGCTTTTATAGACTCCTTCGACAATGAGAATAAATAAGTAGTTACCTTACAGCCATTCATTGTCTCCTTAAGCTTTTCGACTGGCTCAAAGTTGTCCAAAATGGGATTACTTATATCGAAGATCTGGAGCTTGTTCGGGAATGAGGGTAAGTAACTGTACAATTACAAACAGTTTGACAATGTCGATAAGATAATGTAAGATGTATGTACGAGACTCTAAAATACATTTAAAAACAGTAAGAGTTCTTACTGATAAAGCGGAGTCTTTGTTCAGTACTGTGACCTAATTTATATATGTATAAGAGGCAATTATAATCATAATGTAAAATGAATTTAAAGATTAAATTTCTTTAAACACACTGGTCCAAAATCCGCAATTTATTGTGCTAGTAATTGTTAACTTTAAGTTTTTTAAGTCTTTTATTTACTTGGTTATTGTAATAAAGCAAATTATATTAATTTACATAGATAACTGTTTTGTGTTATTTATTTTGAAACTATAGTTTCCTGCATGCTTTTTCTTATATTTTTTTCTAATATTCATATATATTTTATTCTGGGGAAAATATCCTTGTAGTTAAATTGTTTTGTTTTTCTTGGATACACTCATCAGACTAATTAACATTTTAAGTGAAGATTTATATAAATGATCATGTGTTGTAGTAGATCTCATGTTGGTGGTAATACTTTGACCTTGAACTGGCCTAGTACATACTGACTTTCAATAGAATGTAAGGCCAGCTAATGCTGGTTATCATGCTGCATGCATGTGCTGGTTAACATGTAGTCTTTTGTATGTGTTTGGCTGGCTGTTCTACTCTGGTTATGTTAGTTTTCTTCTTTTTCACTTCAATCGCCCCACGAAAAGCTTTCACAACCTGTGTGCATCGAAATTCTGATTATGTCAACAGTTTATTGCAAACTGTGTATGTGAATGGACTATCTTGAGAGATTAACTCTCGATAAATTGTGAACTGTACATTTTGAATAGATATTTTGTGACAATAAAATTACAAACATGCCATTCATTGATCATTGTACTTAAACAGCTGACATAATGCCATAGAGTTAAAAATTTATGTCTATCACTTAAACAGGCAGCCAAACGGTAAACATTAAAGATATAAAAGAAAGTAATGAAAATCTATTCATGCAATATCTGTTCTCATAAGCATTTAACTGTCACTATGTCACCATACTACTATTATATTATTACTTTAAAATGTTTCAAAATAATTTCAAAACAATTAGACTAGTTTACCATACATTGGCTTTCGAATATCTGTCTTCTACAAATTAACATTTAATTTCACTTTCATTACCCATCCACAGAACACAAGTTAGTACTTGTTGGTCTGGACAATGCGGGCAAGACTACGATCCTGTACCAGTTGCTTCTGGGCGAAGCAGTGCACACTAGGCCGACCATAGGTTCCAATGTAGAAGAAGTAGTGTGGAGGAACCTGCGCTTCGTCATGTGGGACCTTGGCGGCCAGCAGAGCTTGAGATCAGCTTGGAACACATACTACACTAACAGTGAGGTAACTGAGTACTATAAGACTTTGAAGGTACTTTACTTTACACTTACATTTCATTAAATATATAAATAATTTAGCATCATGTTTAGCAGGTGTACATGCCCGGAGGCTTTAGTCGACCTTTGGTTTAAAAAGACTACATTGAGTAGATAGACATCATTAAAAATACAATTCCTTAATAATTCTCTTCGCCTTTCTCATTATATTATGGATTTGTACAACAAGTCTCCTTCAAACTTCTCTTTTAGTCATCTTAGTAGTAACCCCTTTGAAACATCATCAATACATATAATAAATCTGTAGAAAAGTAATTTTTGTACATCGAAAACATTTCCAAAAAAAATAGCCAGGGTGATAAGTTAAATGATAACCAACAGAACCAATTGCCGGCATTTTTGGCATCTTTGGCTGTTTATTTGTGCACGCATCACGTGAAATATAAGAAACCAATGTAAATAACTTTTATATGTAAAATTGTGCGTAACTTGAAGAATTACTTAGGTTTTTTTTATCTTAGGTAGGCTTGCGCTTGAACACTATCTCACCTGATGGTAAGCGATGATGTGGTCGAAGGTGTAGCACGCTTGCCTAGAAGTAATCGGTTTCATCGCAATCGGTTCACTCTATCAAAAGTTAGATAAAATTGAAGTGTTCAAGAAGTAAAATTATCACAACACATGCAATTCAGATATTCGGACAGTTGAACTCTGTTTTCGATTGTGGCGTTGTGCATTTGAAGTCATTTTCTGAATGGCGGTGTTAAGATTGGCCGCGAAAGAATGATGACTATAGAAACAAAAATGGTAAGTAGGTATGTAGGGTAGGCAGGAAGGTAAGTAGGGTAGGGTTGGCAGACAGATGACGGGAGCCAAGCCGCGGGCACAGCTGGTATCATATAAAAACCGGCCGAATGCGAGTCGGACTCGCGCACGAAGGGTTCCGTACCATTATCGCAAAAACAGCAACAAAATCACCTTTGTTGTATGGGAGTCCTACATAAATATTTATTTTATTCTGTTTTTAAAATTTGTTGTTATAGCGGCAACAAAAATACATCATCTGTGAAAATTTCAACTGTCTATAGCTACCACGGATCATCAGATACAGCCTGGTGACAGACAAACAGAAAGACAGACGGACCGCGGAGTCTTAGTAATAACACAAAATACAAAGTATACAGAAGGGCCACTGCCGCCGTTTCAAAAATTGACAGCTAAACTTGACAGATTCACTAAGGTTGCTACTATATTGATTCCGAATTTTAAAAATAGTAGGTTGTTTAAGTTACAAACATAAATACGACGATTCGTCTAAACATACATCAATTCATGCTTACATGCCTTAGACAGAGCATCAAATATCCATTAAATAATAATATCACGACGCCACAAACGACGAAGATTTGAGGGTAACAAGACGTAACAATAGTGTAAATGATTCACTAAAAACATTATAATGTGAAAAGCACCAAGTTCGACAAAAATATAAATGTGAAAAAAAAGGTTAATAAAACACAAAAACCCGACTGCTTAGAAGCGAACTAAAAAGATGTAGGTACCTAAACGAGAAGAAAATTATGCTGTGCAGTCGGAGGAAACATATGCCTTTCAAATTTCGTATATGGCTTTAAAATAATTTATTATTTCCCTAGATAGAATTTGAATTTCTAACTTGTCATCTTGAAAAATTTAATGACCTTTATAACTTAAAAATGAATGAAAGAACGAATTTATAATATTAATTTAAAGTATATTCGGTCTGTAACAATTAATAAAGGCAACGCAGCCAATGCAACCTCGTTACAGTACTTTATGTATGAATGACGTGACAAACGCCCGCACAAACTTCGTGACACTCGTGACAGATGAGCTCGGTCCAATATAGTCCAATATTCCCTAAAAAATCGCAATGTCAATGTGTGTGTGCAAAATGACGCTTAGTTCGTAGTGGCCTCTCTGTCTGCGGCGCGCCGCCGCTTATGTACTTTGTGGTAATAGGATCCCGTTTTTACCCTTTGGGTACGGAACCCTAAAAATCGATTTATCAACTGTGCAACAAAGAGAAGACGGTTGTATTTTTTTGGAAAAATGTTTTTTTTTATTTGTTTTTATTTTAAAGATTTTGTTGCGTGCAGTCATTTCTAGGCTTAGTTCTACTTCATTACGTGGTCTTTATTCAAGGACACAAGTGGTTGACTAGTTAGCCGAGATTCTTCAAGGGTATCGTATATAATACTCTTTAAATGAATTTATATAAATAGATCCATATGTCGTGACATAGGCCCAGTTTCCATAACGAGTATTATCGAAAAATGTATGTCATAATTATATTGTCAAACGCGCGTTACCTGCCCTCGCGCAAAGTAATTTATTTTCAAAACCGGATAAATGTCTTAAGTAATTCTTAGTAATTCTTACAATGTCATTCATTATCCTCCTTTATTTACCAATAAGTAGACTGGCGACCCCGACCTTGTCAACGAATTTTTACGATCTTGTACGCCTTCGCTTAATATGGATAATCAAATTTGTGGAATCATAACTTACCATAATCATTATTCTGCTTACGAAAGAAATAGGAGCGCATCGGTCCCCTTAGGAAAATTAAGTACATATATATTTTACATAATATATATTTTACATAATATTATACAAAATCAGGAAAACAAGGCGTCTTCGTCGTTATCTTTCTATGTTGTATTTTTAAAATAGTAATAATGTGCTGTTGCTTGGATCTTGAATCTTCGAACCGTAGGTAACGATAAGTATCTACACGGTTGGCACAGTGGCTGCGCTGCGTGTCGCGGGTTCGGTTCCTACATGGAACAAACATTTGTTCCGGGTCTGGCTGTTTGTGTAGGAATGTGAGTTTAAATGTTTGTAAACGAACCCACGAGTACGAAATTTCTGGCGCGGAGCACGGTTTTCCTAAAAAAAAAATATTTCATTATTGTGGTTCCTGGGAGCAATTAAAGCTGTAGAGCTTATTCTGACCATTTTGCTTTACTTTGCTAAGTGAAAGTAGTATTTGCGGTCTACCTCTCTCTCTCTTTTGTGATGACAAGGAAAGATACTTTTTCACAACGTGGTCATCGGGTCTCCGCACTACATGACCGTACCATCAAAGTCTGGATTCGGTTAGCTTTTCGGGGATAAGTGCAACTTTGAAACGCCCCCTACGTTACGAATATTATCTTTGAGCGTGAAATCATCTACCTAGAGCGTAGCGTGAGCATTTCTGTGGTGTAGTTTTAAGTTGTCACTCTTTTTCAAGTGTGACGAAATTATATGATCAGTGTGTGTTGCCATTGATAACAACGGGACAGAAATGTGGTCGCTCACAATGGGCCTCATCAGAAGTCAGTCAAAGGTCAATGGAGAGTTTTATGTTCGGAGTTTCCTTGCATGATCGAATCAGAATTGAAGACATCCGCGAGAGAACCAGGGTTACCGACATAGCCCGAAGAATTGCCAAAGTTAAATGGCAGTGGGCAGGCACATTGCTTGAAGAACAGATGGTCGATGGGGCCGAAAAGTTCTGGAGTGGCGCCCGCGTGTCGGAGACGTAGCGTTGGAAGGCGTCCTTTTAAATGGAGCGATGACCTGTTCAATTCTGTGGGCAGCCGGTGATGCGAAGGCCTATGTGCGGCAGTGGACTTCTTTCGGCGGAAATTATGATGATGCCGACTCTTTTGCGTACCCCAGATTTCGTTACCGTCGAGTAAACTGTTCTCACAGGCCAACGCAACAGTCATGCCAATTAAATATTAACATAATAAGTAGAGTTGCCGCGAATACTCGCTATTATTCGGTATTCGGCATTATTTACACGTCATTTTTTTCATATTCGTCGAATACCGAATAATAGCTAGTATTATTCGGCATTCGGCGAATAGTCGTCGAAAATAAAAACAAAAGAACTAATGAGTTAAAAATAATCATTTTTTTAATTATTTTCTTTAATAAAACAATACACAATATCAATTATTATCTGTAATATGTGCCTGTGCCTATCATATTCATGAAATTAAATTAGTAAGGCTTTTTAATTAATATTTAAAATCCAACAGAGGCAAGTTGTGGTGCAAAAAAACAATTTTTTTCTGCACGTTCTGGAGCAAGTCGGTTTCGTTTTTCCTCGTAAATTAAACCTGCCTCGGAAAATAGTCTTTCTGAATAAACAGAGCTTGCTGGTGTGATTAAGTATCGTTTAGCAAGCTTACTTAAAATAGGAAATCTATTCTTATTGGTACTCAAAGCCAAATATGTGTTTAATGTTTTTTTTTATGTCGAATAGTAATGTCAAGTTATTCGACTATTCGCCAAAGTGAATGGCGATTAATCGGTATTCGACTATTCGCTATAAACACTATTCGCGGCAACTCTAATAATAAGCAGCATGATTTTCCTTTAATATATATTTTCCTGTAGCATCATTGTAATCATCAAGAACAAATAAGAATCTTGGTCATATTTAGTTGACATGAAATTCCCAAATGCACATACCTACTAGTGGTTCCATTTCCTTCCTCATAGGTATACCTACATATCTGCTCTAACAATACCTGTGTGATATCATGTCTATATTAATCAAGCATTAAAAAAATGTTATTATGACTTGATAGCATTATTTGTTGTTAATTACTAATCACTCCACTTTGTAGTAATGCTTTTGCTCTGTGTGTTATGTACCATATAATTCAATAATACCAATTAAATGAAACCGATGTTAAGCGTGAACGGGATAAATCTTCGTACAATAAATATTGTAACAGTATTTTATTAACTTGTCTTTCAATATGCACACAAGTATGATTTATAATGAATAATAGGTATTGATGTCTTATCTACGGATTTAATTGCTTCATGGCGAATTATTAATTAAATGCATCGTGTCAAATTTGAGGATAAGTTAAAAAAAGATAATAGTTTCAACAAAGCTTTATTTTATAGCGGTAAAATAGTTTGTAAAAGGTATCTATCTATCTCTGAAAGTAAACATCAGTTTATAAAAAAATAATTCACGGGTAGAAAGCGTGAAACGCCAAATCCTGAAACTAGAGGCATCGCGAAAAACACCCAAAGGAGTCACGAGGCCAATTTTGGAAAACTTGAGGAAAGACCTCATTTTTAACAACATACTTTTTTTTAGTAGAAAATCTACGAAAAATCGTTTCATGCAATTGATGTCATGAAAAAATCACTTGAGAATAATATAAACGGAATCTAAATTATTGTTAAGCTGCTTCAAAAATTTAAGTATTTTTTCAACCTATATTTTCCCACTACTGGAAAAAGATCTCTCCCATAGCATTCCGCTGCTCCCGATGTGTTGTCTTTTCCGACCAATCCGTCATAAACGCCTCCAAGTCTTCACGCTAGGGTTTCCTAGGCCTTCCTTCCTGTTCTCGGCGACGAGCATAGACGTCGTCGCCGAGAACAGGGTACTTTTACCGCAGAAAAATGCACGGCTTCTGCGCGGCAGACCACGGGGTCGAAGCTGCGGGTAAAAGCGAGTAATAAATAAATTTACTGACGCATTGTTCTAGTTTTCGCAAGCAACTGCTAAGCGTAGAGGTTCGATAACCGTGTCGCTCAGTGTTATTGGGTTTTACCAGTAAAGGTAGGAGCTCGAATTTTAGACTTATGCTTTTAGAGAATGGAGAATGAAGGCGTTAACTTAATAAACGTTTGCCTGGCAATCTTTGCGTTTTTGGAGATACATTTAAAAGTTCTATGACCAACACAGATTTGAGACCAGTGTCCAGCAATGGGAACGTTAGGTAAAGGCTGATATGATTATGCTTATGACCAACACTGGGCGATTAGCATGATACATTATTATATTCGATTTTAATTATGAATGCAAATGGCGAAAATATTTTTTTAAATTTTGACACTCAAAAGCGACTTCATTGCGTCAGCACCAGTTAAATTCGTACTAATATAATAAAAGCGAAAATATCTCTATCTGTAAACGTAACAACGTTTTCACACTGCTCGCTGCGAAAACAAATTTAATGTACCTTGTCGAATAATATAGGATGCTTTTTATCGCGGGAGTAAGTGCGATAATATAGGAATTGCACGAGCGTGAAGCCGCTGGAAAATAGTCCATTTATAACCACATTTTCGTGATTAGCGCTCTTTAAGCCTAGCAATGTCAGTTTTGTGTCCGTTTTAATTATATATGCGAGTTTTAACCCGGATAATTAGTGGCCTTGGACTATTGTTTACTGGCGAATACAGAGTAATATAATATTCGAAAATATCTATATACCTTCTACTTAAACATAAATCGCTAACTGGGTACCAATGCCCAACTCTTCGGGTAGCACAGACACATCATGTTATTTAAAAAAATAAAAGTATAGACCCATATTACCTAAAGTAAATTTACACCCTCTCTAATCTGGAGAGATTCGATATCTCTGAGAAGAAAAATACTTAATTTAGTGCTGAGCCCTGCTGAGTCTTACAAAGCCTATGCGATTGTTTCAAAAGCGACGATTTATGGTTTTCATGAATGCCATGCGATAACATTTTACATGTGAGATATAGGTCGATACAAACTTAATGACCGTTGTAAAGTTCGTTAAGCAGAATTCCACCCCTCACCACCGATTTCACATGCGTAGCGACACGCGGAGTGTTCCGAGCCGTCATAACCTGTAACTTATGTTGTTATAGCGTGCGATGATTTCATTGTATATTTTTCTGTCTATTCAGTTCGTGATAATGGTAATTGACTCGACGGACCGCCATCGGCTGAGCATAAGTCGCGAGGAGCTGCATCAAATGCTGAAGCACGAGGAACTGACCAGGGCCTGTCTCCTGGTCTACGCGAATAAGCAGGTAATACCTTCTTTTACCTAGACAACCTTATTTTTTGACATGATCCTTTTTATTCTGATTGTTGTTGAATGTTGTTTTTGTCGTGGTGATCCATTGGCTAAGACCTCGCCTCTCGTGGCTTCTCTGTTTGAGAAGAAACTATTGCCCTGCAGTTGGACAATAACATTGCTGGGGAAATAAACAGGCTGTATTATGTACTTTATTTAACTTATTTCTTGTTTAATATTTTTTTAAATATTTCTTCAAAAAAACACTTAAATAAAAAAAATTAAAATATAACAAACAAAACGTTTAATAATTGTAACCCGAATACGGTTTTTTATTTTATTTTAGCCTATGTTACCCGGGCCATTATAACGAATCGATTGACACCTTATTCATCAAAATCAAATAGCCGGGTCCACACCGGATGATCCAACCTGCATCAGCGATCGCGCGATCCGCGATCCAGGATCACGGAGTGTGGTTCGTGGATCGTACTAGGCCGATCCAGTTTAATTGAACTGCGATCCTGAACCTACGCTCCTAGCGATCCATAGGCGATCCATGATAGCCTCCCGCCAAAGACCGCATTTTTTTCTTTAGGTCTTCTATTTTTATGTTATCCATTTCGCGAGAAATCTGACGCCAAGCATCGTCTCTTATACCTCTATTGGTATAATTAACATCTTTTGGGTCCCATAAACATTTAAATTCCTTATAAAGCGATATCAGACGACGACTTTGCGAGATGTCCATGGCGTGAAGGATCGCGCGAACCACACACAACTGTCCACACCGCGCGCGGCACGCAACTGAGGCACCTTTGAGGCTGGCAAAAAAACCGACAACGCACGGATCGGGCGCAGCAGGGATCGCGCGCTCCAATACTTGCGCATGGATCGCGCGCGGCACGTCCACACCGCCCGCACATTTGGATCGCGCTCCTGCCGCGCGCGATTGGAGCGCGATGGATCGTCCGGTGTGGACCCGGCTAATGAAAAATTTTGGCGTTACGGAAGAACACACGTAAATACAAACATACATACATAGACTACTAAAATCATAACCCTTCCTTTTGGCTTCGCCGTAGTTGGGTAAAAAATAGAAGCCCACCGGTGCGGTGTCGGGAACATGGTCCAAGCTACCGGCGCGCGGCGGTCAGGGCTCCAAAGAGAGGAACCTCCTAACAATACGAGCCGTGTCCAGAAGCCGTGGCAATTAAGCCATTGGCTTTTGTTGTTATTATACTGTCCAAAAAAAGGCAGGTATCAGAATTCAATCAAAGACACGATTTAAAATAAATCAATTATAGAGGTTGACTTATAAAAGAATGAGCTGTTCCCTATGTTTTTTCGAGTAGGAAATGTAAAGAAAAATGTACCGAACAGATGATTTCATTTTCTGTTTTTATTTTTAATACTGTTGACATTTCCCAGTAAGGTTGAAACTGTCTAACGGCCACATAGACAAATAGACCTTGTAGTTTTAGAATCACAAGTGACATTGAACTTTAAGGTGATACATATTGAATTTCCTTGTCTCTGCCTACTACGCCGCGCGAGCGAATGTAGGCACTGTGCGTAGTCTTGTATGTAACAATGTATTCCAAAGTAGTAGCTGTCGCAGTAATGAAACCTTCAAATCTGTCTGAGGAATGTGAAAGTATTCGGATAGCATTTACAAGTCGTAATGACATAATAAGAAGGCAAATAACGTGTAGATTTCTAAAACAGATCGCTCTTTTGTTTTTAACCGATTTACCAAATAGTTTTTTTTTGTGTATATTCACCGATATCTCCGTCAATTGTGGACCGATTTTGAAAATATTTTTTTGTTTGACTGAGTATGTTCCGAAATTGGTCCCATTTTAATTTGGTGATGATCTGATGAAGATCTTCGGATATATACAACAGACCTCTTCAATAAATAACGGCAACTCTCTCGGGATTGCTGCAATCGCATGTCTATTTATTGTTTATACCATTTCATAACATCACGCCAGTACGCTCTCAAGGGGTACGCAGATGTGTACTGTTCACCTTGGTACACTCTTATTTCACCGGTTATGTTCAGCTTCATGATATTCGGGTAATCTATTCTGGCATCATAGGTACTTAACTACTTGCCTATTAGGTATCTAGGTACAACTAAAAAAAACTTTTTTACGAAAACTACTACCGACTTCCAAATAAGAAAACTACGAAGTGAAAAATAACTTTATTTTTGGAAGTCGATGTCCATAACGCAAAAAAATGGTACCTAACAAAGACACCGACTTCCAAAAATAAAGTTATTTTTCACTTTGTAGTTTTCTTACCTATTTGGAAGTCGGTAGTATGTTTTTGTAAAATGTTTTTTTTTCGTAATGTTATTAGATACGTTATCTACTTACGAAAATAAATGCAAGAAAAAAAAAACTAGGGATATTTTTTTAACATTCTACGCAGACTTTTAGTGCGTTTAATTTGTGTCGATAATATATTGGCTTTCAAGAAACCGGGTGTTATTTAGGTATAAGGCTTACATACTTTCTTAAGTCGAAAGTAACTCAATAACGCCAACAAGGTCATCCGTCAAGTAAAAAGGCGAATTATGTATGACCTGTTTTACCACCTCTGTGTGAGCGACCTTCCTGACGGGTCGACGCGACTCGATTTATATCCACACCGATAAGCGAATTTATTAAGCGAAATTGCAATTACGTTTACATGGACGCAATGCGATGCAATTCGACCGATTTGCATTTGAAATTTTCTTATAAAATACGCGTAATCGCCCATCGACGCAATTTAAATTGCGTCGCGTCAACAAGAATCAATCTTCCAATGACTTCTCCCGCTCGGCCGCCCGGTGAAGCGGGAGGGCTTTTACTGAATAAAACCAGGGAGGGTTTTTCCTTCAGTTGCTTGAGCCAGGGCCGCGGTAACTCTTTTTCAAATTTATCCTAAGGTCCAGTTTTTTGATCCATAGTTAACTAAAAAAAATGGTTGCATATGCTACCCAACGTTTTCAAATTGCGGTAAAACGCGTTTTTTTATCAATTATTAGACTAACAAATTCTCCAACTTATTTGAGCATTTGTGAGGTTAACAATTGATGAACAAACGCGTTTTATTGAATTATAAAAGCATAGGTTTGCATATTTTAACTATTGGTTGAGTTAACTACTGATTAAAAACGGGGTCTAAGCACAGTCTTAAGTGTCGGTCAATTTATCAGGCGGGTCATTTCATAAAAATGCCATCTTTTAATTTACCTGGCAGATATGCCTATTGAGCTACCTACACAACAAGCGGTAAGTAGGTATGTTAAAAGACATTGAGCAAAAATCAAACTAACAAGTCTAATAAATTATGTAAATAAGCGTATATATCATGCAATCATTTACCGTATCATTATATAACACCATTTTGATATTTCAATGTATTGTAATGCAAGGCTGTGCAGTATATATACAAGATATAAAACTACCATCTTATGTCTCGGGCAGCCACCTGTGTCAATCTTATCGCGTCATTATTATTTATATCTGAAACACAGTGTTAACCAAACTATTTGGTATCCTTGAATGGGCGTGTTTATTCTCCGAGATAAATATAATATACGTACAAAGTACATGGAGGTAGCCAAACATGTTCTTTTAAATAACTGGGTAAAGGCAATTTGAGATAAAAAGTGAAAGTTAAAATCTCGTCTGACTTCTTTAGGGAGGCAGTTCGATCCTTCTGTGTATAATAATTTCTTGACTGCCGTATTATAAGATTTTGTAGTTTCGGAGATGAGTCAGTGTTATTATAAGTTTTTATATAAGGCTACCAGGTACCCTTTGTCTTTCTCTGCTGCCCGAATATTGTTCAATTTATTTGGCGTCGATTCTCACAATTTTTCGCCTGACGTGTCTGTGCTTCGGTCGACGAGACGTCTAAATTCTCTGATCTTTGTCACCTAACGTGATAAAATATATACTTGCTACTACCTAGCAAGAAACTAAATCTGTAATTAGAGTGTAAGTTTTAAATTTGACCTATTATATGGATATATACTAGGTAAGTATTGGATTTATATTGGCCAGGCGCACCCTAGACACGCTAAACAGCCCTGAATCCACCTTTCTAATATGCTCATATTTACATACATACATAAACTCACGTCTTTATCACATTGGTAGGCAGAAACTACAGAACGGTTCTGAGTACTGGGCTCCTGGCCTTTCTGAAAAACATCACCAATGAGTTCCTCATATTTAATCACGACATTATAATAATACACTTATCTAGTTCGTGTTGATAAGAGAGGAGAAAATATATAATGTAAGAACTTCTACTCCATCACGTGTCTTCATATTTCGATCTTCAAAAATCCAAGCCGAGTATACAAGCTAAACGTACAGATGTTCCATGCTCTACTAACCCACATATCCACGATGTTTATCTAATATATGACAAGGATGCGACTGCCGGTCGTCAGTCGTCCGACGTCACAGGTAATGATTGCGGCAGGAAGGTCGTGCCTACAGGGGTCCGATTGACTCGTTATCTCTGATGTAGTTTATCGCGGTTGCAATTTGCAACACGTGAGAGTGAGAAAATAAATGTGTAATTGTGTAGGTACTGAAATACATGTTAAAGTTATATTGTATGATAAATTATTGGGAAGGATGTAATTTTCATCATAGTTTTTCTGTAAGGTTAGAAACTATAATACTTCCAGCGGATTATTGTTTTTTTTTGGAACTAGTGGTCCAACATCCCTGAGCCTACAGACGTTTCTGATTTTTTTTCTACCCAAAATGTGGTATTGAGTAGTAGCAGCACCTGGCACCTGTAAATTGGCCGTCGCCGGACCGAGTTAGCAAGTATGCGTACATTCTACGTACGAGTTTGAGGTGTGGAGATTGTCATTAAAATAAAAACTAAGGGCATGAACGTGACAGCTGACAGGAGAGAATTCAGGTAGATAACGTGTTGCGCCGTTCCGACAAGGGAAGGAAGAAGTTGATGAAGATGAGTACCAAAGCAGTGAGCTAGCATCTTCTGGGCTCGCTCGTTCTGTCGTAGACCACATCCATCAGTTTCCGCCGGGCAAGGTCGAGGTTAAAAGCACATGCGACCTCATTAAAAATCAACAATATAGGTATTATTCATCAAAATGTCTTGAACTGTTTTCATATTATTAATTCTCTTTAGACAATTTTGTTCATCAGACCCTTAGGTTAGGTTGGGTTAAAACGGGCTGGTTTCCGCAACTCCACGAACAAGCGCGTATTTTGCGTAAAGACATGACAGGCCCTTAACACTTATATATAAGACTGAATGAATTGAGGAATAAATGCTGTTTTTATTAGGTAATTCTCAGTAACAATTTGCAGTCTAAATTTGTGCTCAGTAACATAGTACTATGATGCCGTGACCGTAGTGCACAGTTTAAAGATTTGTATTCTAAAAGTTATGGTGGTGGGTTATTGGTAGCTATTAA
Organism: Orthosia incerta; assembly: GCA_948252205.1. Taxonomy (NCBI): domain Eukaryota; kingdom Metazoa; phylum Arthropoda; class Insecta; order Lepidoptera; family Noctuidae; genus Orthosia; species Orthosia incerta. The sequence continues at coordinate 39,094,745 of OX411741.1, read as the reverse complement.
TAATAAATATAATTTTGTTAATAAAACTGAGTGGCAAACCTCCGTTGAGGATATGTGGTTATGCATTAGTGCTGGTGGCGTCTGTATGAATATTTGTGTTGTGTATCTACCGTCTTATATACCTTGCCATATCTTTATGCAGTTCTTGGCCAGGGCTGAAGAAATCTGTTTGCGTTATACAGATTGCACTACTTTGATTCTTGGTGATTTTAATCTTCCTAATCTGAAGTGGCTTGAATCGAATGATCCCTTTCTAGGAATAAGTGACCCTAAGTATTTAGCATTAAGAGACTTTCTTAATATCACCGGGTTTGTTCAAATGAATAATATCGTCAATGAAAATAATAATATCTTGGACCTCATCTTAGTGGATGAGAACTCCAGTCTTTCTGTTTCTTGCGCAACCCCCATCAGTAAACCAGATGTGCATCATCCGCCGCTAGAGTTAGCCCTTATTAAAACTTCAATTTCTAATTTAAATTATAATAGTTTATGGTTGAAATATATTTTCATTAAAACAGACTATGAGGCATGTGTTCGTAATCTGCGAAATGTAAATTGGGAGGATTATTGTCATTTGGGCTGTAATGATTATGTTCTGACATTTTATAATATACTATGGGAAAATATAGATAAATACACGCCGAAGGGTAAGCCTAAGAATAATTGTTATCCAGTATGGTTCTCGGCTTCGTTGATTAAACTTCTTAAGGAAAAGCATAAATACAGGACTCGTTACAAACGGTACAAAAACCCTAGGGACTACGATACTTTTGTTTCCCTACGGATGCGAGCTGGAAGAGCTATGGATGACTGTTTTAAAGATTATATAGAGAGAATTGAGAGTGATTTGAAAACTAATGTTAAAGCTTTTTGGCGTTATGCTAAGTCGAAGAAAACTTTCAAAGGAGTTCCTAACCAGGTTTCGTGGGGTGATCGTGTTGGTGAGAGTGGTAGTGGTGTGGCTGATCTATTTGCGGAGTATTTTGCATCTGTGTACGGTGTTAGTCAACAGCCTAGTAACTTGTCTCCGGGTTTCTCTTTGTCCAATTACAGTATGTATTCCATTGGCATTACTGAAAGTGACGTTAGAGATAGCATCAAAAAGTTAGATCTTAATAAGGGAGCTGGTCCGGATGGACTTCCTCCTATTTTTATTCGTCTCTGCATGGATGCTCTTATTGTGCCACTGCAGATAATATATAATAAATCCCTTAAGGAAGGTACATTTCCCGATTTATGGAAAATCTCACACGTTATCCCCGTGCATAAATCTGGTAGTATGAATGACGTAACTAACTATAGACCAATCTCTATTATATCACAATTTGCAAAGATGTTTGAGGGCCTTATATACAATGCAGTTTATTCTCACCTCCGTCATATAATTAGTTCGAAGCAACATGGGTTTGTGTCTAACCGTTCTACTACATCTAACTTACTTATTTATACTAGTTTCATTGGCAACACCTTTGAGGCTAGGGGTCAGGTTGATGCTGTTTACACAGATTTTGCAAAAGCCTTTGATCGTGTTGATCACTCAATTCTTTCTATGAAATTGAATAGCGCTGGCATTCATGGCTCTCTGTTGCGGTGGTTCGAGAGTTATTTGATTAATCGTTCTCAAATTGTTGCCGTGGCGGGATATGAATCTGTACCTTTTTCGCCTGGCTCTGGTGTTCCACAGGGCTCTAAGCTGGGCCCTTTGCTTTTTTTGGTATTCTTGAATGATCTTTTAGATCTAATAAATTGCAATTGTTTGGCCTACGCTGATGATTTAAAAATATACTGCAGGATATCTGACCTTAGTGATTGTATGAAGCTTCAAAGAGATCTTGATGTCCTTCAACAATGGTGTTTCAACAACAGAATGACGCTTAATGTTAGAAAGTGCCAGACTATTACATTGACGAATAAAGTGAATTGCATTAAATTTGATTATCATATAGATGGATCAATACTGAGCAGAGTATCAGTCATCCGTGATCTTGGTGTACTCTTTGATGCATCCCTGTCCTTCCGTGATCATGTAGATATTATAGTTGCTAAGGCTAAAAGAATGCTTGGCTTTATAATCCGCATGTCAAAACCTTTCCGTAATTTTAGTAGCATTATTCTACTTTTTAACGCACTGGTGAGGAGCAACTTGGAGTATTGTTCCACTATTTGGTCTCCCTATTACTCAAGTTATGTTAATAATGTTGAATCAGTTCAGGCCCGTTTTGTTAGGTATCTATGTGTCAAGAATGGGCTAAAAGCTATACCTGATTACAATGATAGGTTACGGCACTTTAAGATGATTAGCTTAAAAGAAAGACGGATCAATTCTGACTTACTTATACTGCACAAAATTATAAATGGTTCCATAGATGCGCAATTGATAAACTATTTAAGCTTTAGGACTAGCCAACGTAGCAATCGACATCATCGCATTTTTCAATTGCCTACATCTACCTTAAATACTACCTTTAATAGCCCCCTAACACGTATGGCAAGGATATATAATGAAAGGTCCAACTTGACGGATTACCCTATCGATGTTTTCTCTATGAGTTTCGCTTCATACAGACGCTCCCTATATAAACAGTGCGAGCAATGTAAGTCTATATAGCTCAATTTATTTTGTTTTTGTAGTGTTCTAGATAAAGGTCTACAAGACACACTTTTTATTTTTACTTTGTCTCAAATATTCATTGTGTCAATGTCATGCATACCTGTTATTTGCATGGTTACTGAAATGCCGATTTTGTATATTATTTTATTTGAATTGTAAGTGACAGTGCTGTTGGTGTGCTTATTATAAATAAATAAATAAATTTGCGAAATGTGAACGTATCTAATTTAATTAAATAACCAATTCTTGTATATAAATCGATTTCGCGTATCTCGGAAACAACTCTAACGATTTGGATGTGATTTTATATTCAGATAAGATTTTGCAATTTGAGTTTACCCATGTACTTGAAGTTTTTGTAAAAAAAATACCGAGCAAAACTCGTGGACACCCAGGTACTTTTGATAACTTCTGCGAACCGAATCGGAAACTACAGGTTTTCTTTTTTGAAGTAATTTAATAAATCCGATTCGTTTCTTTACTTCCAGGACGTGAAGGGGTCCATGACGGCGGCTGAGATCTCAGAGCAACTGGACCTCACTTCGATAAAGCAGCACCCGTGGCACATACAGGCGTGCTGTGCACTCACCGGGGAAGGGTACGGTTCAGTATTTATTTTTGATTCCTTACGAGCCTGTTCTCGATATCGCCTAATCTCGGCTTTTTAATTTCGAAGACTAAACTGACATATGTGAAATATATAGTGTCGTATCCTGACTAATTAAGAAATTACTATAAACTATTTCATTTCTACTCATTTATGGCAGACTTCATTCTATCGATATCATTAAATTCTATTGTTGATTTCTTATTTATTACAGTAAAAGTTGATGTACTATGTGTATTAATACTGATATATTTAAATATATTACGTTTATATTCATAAAACATTTATTTACACCAATTAGTAAAATTTAATTGAGAAGTCATGTCATATAGGTTTGATAAATCACTTATGAACCTTACCTACAACACTTATACTCCGCGCTTGTAACATACAAAAAAAAATAAGGTCATTGGCAGCTGTCAGTTTAGTCTACGAAATATAAAATTACAATTAAGGCCCTTGTCCCACCGCCGACGATCAGCGAGTTAAGCTATAAACTAAAACCGAGCTGGCGAGCAACGAGAAGAGTGTGTGTGTAGTTCCGATAGTTTTGTCGCTCGGCTATAAGCGAGTGTTCTTGTGCGGCTGACGATTACTCGCACCACTCGGTCGGGGTGGCCGCACTGTTAAGTGGTAGAAATGACCGCTGGTTGTTCTCTCGGCGTGAGTTCTGCCCGCCAAGCGAGCAAACGATGATCGCTGAGCGATTATAACTTTGATAGCTCTTGTCGCTGCGACAAACTCGCCGGCAGTGTGAACAGCCAGCGATCAACTATTACTATATACGTCTCTTTTATAGACACGGGCTCTTATGTACGTTTCTTCAGCGAGAAAATAGTCGATGGCTAATCGCTTACTTGTCGGCGGTGGATCAAGTCCTTTAGTAAGTCATCTAAAAATCTAATATAGCAAGCGAGCCCACAAGGTGCCTGAGGCTCTATTATGGGATTAAATATTATCCTAAAATTTTATGGGATTGTCAAGTGCTTTGGATATGTCACGATCAATCCTATATTTTATCATTTCGACCATCGCCATCGCTGACATCGATTGAATCTTCTCTAGAGCCTCTGTTCACTTTTGCTTTGGTGGCTGTCAGGTCATATTGACATTATACTAGTAACACACTGCGAAAGCTTATTATTAAAATCGCAGTAAAGTTGTACCTCGAAATATATAATGGTTGTTAGTGGGATTAGTGTGAGTTTTTGCCAGTTTTATTCAGTTTCAATACAAATTGATGTTTACATTAACGCGATCGAGCATGAGTCAAAACTCGCACTAAGGACACTGTAGATTACTTTAGTTCATATTTATTAATAAGAGGGTTAAAAGTGTAATGGCTTATTACACTACTTTAGAATTGGAAGGATAATGGAGACAATTTTTAGGCGTGGCTGTTTACCCGAACGGCAGAATTTTCAAAAAATCCAGTTTATTTCGCCAGTAAGGCTCGAGAGAGTTTCTGTCACTTAAAATTAAAGGAGACTTCGTAGAAGATCCTTTGAAATTTTAATTCAATGTCAAATTATTTATTTCAATTACTGCCGATTTATGAATCAAGCATTTGAACTTAAGCATTTGTCAAACTATACTTTAGCCTGAAAATCAATCAAACTTTGGCATTAAGGTACACTAGCCGACGACACGAACTATTTTGTGCGCGGGGTTAAAATGCATCAACCGACAACCCGTGCGGAAGAGATAGATGCTGTGATGAGCAGTAAGAAGCTAGTTCGCGTACAAATACACACTTTTTAGGGTTCCGTACCCAAAGGGTAAAAACGGGACCCTATTACTAAGACACCGCGATCCGTCTGTCTGTCCGTCTGTCACCAGGCTGTATCTCATGAACCGTGATAGCTAGACAGCTGAAATTTTCACAGATGATGTATTTCTGTTGCCGCTATAACAATTAACAAATACTAAAAACAGAATAAAATAAATATTCATTATTGGGCTGAATGCGTGATGTCTATTGCCAGTATGATGGTTAGATGTACGCGAACTCTTTGAAAGAAAGAAGTATTTTTTTAATTTACTTACCGCCCTAGGGCGTTTCTAGCTACATTATTACCCTAGAGCGCTAATTAGTCACCTACAAGCCCCATTTGGAGGTAATAAGAACCTACTTACCAAACATGAGAGATGTAAAAATATATATTTGAAAGTTATGAGCGTCGAAAGTTCCATATTTCAACACTAATTTTAACGAATATTTAGGCGGAAATTAATACCATAAGAAGAAGGAAAATTGAAAAACGGCCACCATACAGGGATAGATTAATAGTTCAACAAAGCAAATAATTTTATTTTGAAAATATACATTTAGTAGTTTTTTCATGCTATCTAGACTCCCAAAGGTATGTTTATAAAAATTCGCGCGCTCGTTTTCATCCTAAATCATCATCCATTTCGCTTAGAAAAACAGCTTAGAAAAGTGCAAATTCGTACGTGAACTAGCTTCTTATTGCTCATTACAACATCTCTATCTCTTTCGCACGTGTTGTCGGGTGAGATAGCATGCATTTTAACCCCGCGTACAAAATAGTTCGTGCCGTCGACTAGGGGAACCTTAAATACTCAATTCAGAAATCGGCCCGTGGCCAATGAACGGCACATTTAAATGCCAAAAACATAAAGTTAAAAAATTATAATAATTGACCCTACTATCCATTCGCTAATGGTATTATTTTCTGAATATTTGTATCGTGGGTTTATTTTCTAACTATATTCCTTGTGATTATTGTAATAATCATTGTAACAGGACTACAGCCCTAACCATGTTGCACGAACTAAAGTAAAAGATTTGGTATAGATAGTTCAACTCATGGCAGTTTGTAATTACATAGCTTTAAAACACGTGTTGCTTGGACGAGTCGACGACGGCCGCGTCACTACCACACAAATTAAAGCTTATAGTTACATGCACGCACACATGGTGCTGCGCGCACAGATGAGTTGAACTATCGAAAACGTACTTAACTAAAAAGAATCGAATGGTAATAAGAACTGTTAAACGTGTCTTTTATCCTGAAAGTACAGCACAGATGCTCTGCGGCCGGTGCTAGAGACGCCATTGTCACCACATTCCATTCAAACCAAGCCTGTCAATGAATGTCACCATTCACTCATAGCAACTGACGGCCCATTGTCATTTCTGACAATGACTGTGACAGTCAATATTTCCATGCATGTTTTTTTTTTATTTTTAACCCCCGACGGAAAAATAGGGGTGTTATAAGTTTGACGTGTGTCCCTGTGTGTTTGTGTATTTGTATATCTGCCTGAGGCATCATAGCTCCTAAACGGATGCTCCGAATTGGATTTTGTTATTTCATTGAATGGTGACTTTATCGAGAGTGTTCTTAGCTATGTTTGATGAAAATCGGTTTAGCCATTCAAAAGTTTTGAGCGTTTTAATGTTTGAATCGGGATGTTTTCGCAAGATATGGTATCATAATTACGTGTTCGATAGATTCTCGATCGAAGCGCTTGTTGTTACATGAAATACTTATTAACTATAAAAAAGTTTTCTTTAAACAAATATAAAAGATTTTTTGGAAACAAATATACAAGATTTTTTGAAATATCTTGATCAGAGACAAAGTTGTAAAACATCAAAGTTGAGAAATAGGAAGAAAATGAAATGGCGTTTTTGTAGAGCAGGGAAGATACTCGTATATAGCCTGAAAATGTTATATCTCGTCCGCTTTTTTATTAAGTTTGATTAAATTTTCACTATTAGTATTCTATTTTAGTATGTTTATCGATAAACTAGTCAAATAACAAATATTTTTGTCATGCATATTCCCTATCGTGCTAAGTTGCGCCAAAGTCGGGCGCGAATATTATTTGCAAATGCGTCTCTAGCCGCTGCCGTGATACTGTGCTATGTGGTGAAGTTATCGTATATCAAACTTATATTTCTTTAGTGGTGTTCAACAAACTTAGATCTTATTACAAGTAGAAAAAGTTGAATTGAGAAAAAAGAAACCACTTCGAAGCCTGCAACAGTAAATCCTTGTATATTAAGCAACCCCGCATTGTATATTTTGATGCAAGTTTTCAAATAAGAAGTAAAACCCTTCAAATTATATTCTATCTCATTGTCTCGCACGTTACATCCCATAGATAAATGTGTTGGTCTCTTTTAAATGTCGCTTTTTCGTTTCATTGAGTTTCAAATCACAGAAGAAGTTTTCTTAGGTATGTCATATATAACATAACATAACTTAGGTATGTCAGCTTACGTTAGACATTTTCGGCTTTGTGTAATTGGATGTTACAAGCATACTTATACTGGCGACAAACACTAATAAGATTAATAAGAATGACGTCATATTTAGGCTGTGTTCGCTAGCGGCTTCACTCGCGTTTAAGTCAAAAATTATCCAACGGAAACTATATTTATAAAAATTAAGAAAAAAAACATTTATTTCAGGTCTTAAACCCATATTAGACAACATTTTTTTTAAATTATTCAATAATAAATACAAAATCACACAGATAAATACAAAGAAATAAATACAAAATATATATACAACATCAACTCATAAAAAATACAAACATTATAAAGGTAAGTGTACAATGGGCGGTCTTATCGCACAGGGCAATCTGAGACAACCTTTGGATGGACTGGACGAGACAACACATGGACATTCCTACCATGATACAATTTTAACCCTTCATTGGTGTACCCGCGTTCCAAACTAGCTGAGTTTCAGCCAAATCCATTGAGGCGTGTTAGATTAACGAACGTCCAGACTTTTACTTTAGTAAGATTTCAACATAATGTTGTACCTCGAAGATCGGTCGTGAAAGCTGTTATACTTAAATTTTTGGTCTCATACTACCATTAATCAAATGGTTATAGCTTAGAATACATTTAAATCTGCTTTAGCACACTTTCTTTATGATAATTGGACAGGCTTGCAAAGAAAGGAGTGAAACTCAACAACATGGAAACTTGTTCGCCACTCGACACGACATTACTAACACAATTTAATCGGTAGATATTTAATAGGTTATCTATAAGAGATCGCTCTGTGCGATAAGACAGCCCATTGTAAATGTTTGTCCTGTACCTTCTTGACGTGTGACGTTCACGTTTAAAATAAATAAAACTATAGCTCTAGTTACATGGTCTAGAAGTAAAAAAATACCGAGTTGTAGAATACCAAACGGAATAGTTTATTTTAATTATTTACTTAGAATTATTACGTTTGCTTGTACCAACAAGACTGACATTGAATTAACGTGATATAGAATTTCTATCACCTCGAAAAATCCCCAACAGATTAATAAATTAATTAAAATGTGTTACAAAGATAAATTTTAATTCGATATTGTTTAGATTTATTCTGTAAATCTGTGTAGTCAATTCATACTCGTATACTATTAATGTTTTCGACCATAGAACTAATATAGATATGCTTTAGAATTAAAATCACTTCCAAAAATATGATAATAATATAAATATCAAGCAACGCACCAGCGGTACCGCTGGTATTGCAGCACCCCAGTTGTATAGCACACTTTCTATCACAATTCATCGGATTTTAAGTTAAGTACTTCATATGTATCAAAAAATTGTCCACACGACCTCGTAAATAATGCTAGAAAGAATGTTGTTGAAATCGACAGTACGGTTTGCGCAGTGTCTGAGCGATTGGCTGCCGCGTTGGGTATCGCGGGTTCGATACTCGCACAGAACATATATTTGTATGTCCTACGAGTGTATGTGAGTTTAAATATTTGTAAACGCACCCACGGTACAGGAGTCATTCCTAGTGTGGGACAAGGCTAAAAATTAAATTTAAAGGAACATTCCTTTTTCATTCATTGTGTTTACCAATTACTTAGTACACATCCCAAGGCGGTGGTGATCATTTACCGTTTGCCACTATGCCATAAAAAAATTACGTAATCAGCTTGAAAGTACATGAAATATTCCTTTGCAGCAATAATTATCAGTTTGTAGTAAATTATTTTAATCTCCGTCTTCCATATCTTAAAAATATCTTATCACTGAGTTTATGCTTTTAATAGTTCGTATCAACAAACTGTGACCGTCAGGATGACTGGACCAAACGAAATATGTCCATGAGACCATGTGCACTGTTTAATACCTATTTGCTACTATTTACTACCTATAGTTAAATATTTGCTACCTCTGCGTTAAGAAATATATCAAAGAAATAAAATGGTCAGCCATTCTGACGTCAGGTTGGCTGACCACTTCCAAGTTCTCATAGTTTTAGAGTTGTATTAACCGCGTAGTTAATATAAATATTTACTACCTATTTGCTACCTTAACATATATATTTTTACACAACTTTAAGAAGCTCCTATAAAAAGTTATGAAAGCATTAAATTAACGTTATATTTAAAAAGTGCCTGCAAAACCATTATTAGCAATCTTACAAAAATAAGACTTGGCGTTATTAATTAATGTGCAGGGGTTTTAATGTCTTTAATTAATAACTTTCCTTGTGCATATACACGGACCAGTAAAATAACTCCACCCCTCTCCATCACCCTTGACCTAATAAATGAAACTACTTAGACAAAAATTTTTAGTCACCACTAGGAGAGTGGTGACTAAAAATTTTAGTCTTAAGTAGTATATAAAGGCTGTCAAAAATAGAAAAACAACGAGATATTCGAAGTTATTTAATTAAGTTAATTAATACACACACACATCTTCAGCCTATTAATGTCCCCACTGCTGGGACACAGGCCTCCTCTCTGTGAGAGGGAATGGGCCGTTATCCACCACGCGGGCCCAGTGCGGGTTGGTGGATGTCACATGTCTTCGAATTAATACATGACAAAAAATAAATATCAAAAATTTCTGCAGAGTTTAATTTTGAATTAATTAATAATAAATAATAGAAAATAATAATTTACCAGCTATACTAGCTTGGCAGTGCAGGATTGAGCGTCGTATCGGTGAGGCTAGAGCACTCATCGGCAAGCTTATCTGCTTCAGGGAGGGCAACACTCGCTCTAGAGTGATGCGCTTTGTGAGGCGGGCATTCTCGGGGACTGATATCAGTTCTCGAGATTATTTGTTCCGCGTCACAGAGCGTATGGGTTATTCCCAGTTGTCGCCACTGGTGACGCCACCACTGGCGACAAATGGGAATATTTTTCAAAAAAAATCCCAGTTGTCACCAGTGGTGGCGCCACCAGTGGCGACAACTGGGAATGGCCATTCTTCTAGTTCCCAGTTGTCACCAGTGGCGACAGATGGGAAATATAAAGTGATACGCCTCCGGTGGGGGCGATGCTAGAGCTGAATTATAGTGATGGGGTTTCATTATTGTATCACTAACGAAGTTTTAAATAGGTATATTTTATATTTTCTTAAATAAAACTTTTACACGTTACTTGGGAAGATATATATTTTTATAAATCACAATATTTGTATTCATTGAGATTAAAACTGCACAAGTACAGTTTCCAGTACTACAACTATTACAGATCGTATAATTATTTTACTTAAAACTATATTATTAGGTTCTTATCACAGATTAATCAACGTATGGCATTATGTAGTTCTTAGGTTATTTTTATAAAACAGACTTGTATATATTAACCACAATAATTGACGTTTATAATTTTCTAAATCTACAGGTATATTATTATTACTCATTAATTTACTGCGATGTCTATCACAGATTAATCAATGCATTATTTACAATAATTTATACTTCTACTTTTTTATCACAGATCAACATACTATTTACAATAATTGACTTTACTCTTTCGATTTAGCTAGATGTATTTAAATAGGAATTACTTAATATTATACTCTTATACAAATATATTACTGTGGTAAACAGTATTTTTTGATAAATAAAATCCGAGTAGTTTTTAAGAAAACGACTACCTACCCGTATATTAAACTAACGAAACTTCACCAGAACTGCACGACGCACTTGACCCTGACATTGTTGGGAATGCACTGGTAAGTGTTACGTCACTGGTCTACGAACCGACAACAGCATAGTGCAGGGGGTTGATCGACAGGATCGGAGCGCGGAAGTTATGGCTGATTGTAAATATATTGCAATTATGTACATATTCATTACTATTTAGTTTGTGATAAGAACCTAATAATATAGTTTTAAGTAAAATAATTATATGATCTGTAATAGTTGTAGTACTGGAAACTGTACTTGTGCAGTTTTAATCTCAATGAATACAAATATTGTGATTTATAAAAATATATATCTTCCCAAGTAACGTGTAAAAGTTTTATTTAAGAAAATATAAAATATACCTATTTAAAACTTCGTTAGTGATACAATAATGAAACCCCATCACTATAATTCAGCTCTAGCATCGCCCCCACCGGAGGCGTATCACTTTATATTTCCCATCTGTCGCCACTGGTGACAACTGGGAACTAGAAGAATGGCCATTCCCAGTTGTCGCCACTGGTGGCGCCACCACTGGTGACAACTGGGATTTTTTTTGAAAAATATTCCCATTTGTCGCCAGTGGTGGCGTCACCAGTGGCGACAACTGGGAATAACCCGAGCGTATCGACTTCCTGAAGCAGAAGATCTATGCATGGGCAAGCCGTATTCGTCGGTACAAGCGGCGAGTGGAGAGATACACTCAGAATCGCACATTCCGAAGCAACGAAAGGTGGGTTTATAGGGCTTGGGAGCGACCCGACCAAGTTGTGACTGATATGCTCCTACCGGATAATGACGCCATGTGTTCGTTTTGGCGCGATATCTGGTCGGTGCCTGTCAGTCATACCGAGGGTGACTGGACTCAGGAGGTTGAGCAAGCGTGCGATCCGATACCACAAATGGGGGCAATTATGATCCATTAGATGGTTCCAAAGGTCGCACGCTCGTATGGCATCTCAGTTCCAGTCTGCCTTAGAGTCAGGGTCGCTGCCCTAGTTCCTAACGACAGGAATAACCCACCTGCTCTATAAAACGGGTAGTACTGCGGATTCTAAAAATTATAGACCGATAATGTGTTTACCGACGGTCTATAAAGTTCTTACATCCACTCTGAGAGCGAAAATTAATCAACATATTGACAATAACGCCATTATGTCTGCTTCTCAGAATGGATGTAGGAACGGGTCCCGCGGTACTAAGGAGTTGCTCCTCATAGACATTGCCATTAGCCAACAGGTTCGCCGTTCCCGCAAGGATCTGGCGACATGTTGGATAGATTAAAAGAAGGCCTATGACTCAGTGCCATATACATGGTTCATGAGGGTGCTGGAGTTGTATAAAATTGATACAACTCTGCGCGCCTTCCTTACGTCATGTATGGGGCAGTGGAGGACGGTCCTTCACTATACAGGATGTCGACAGATTCAGGAAAACAGCGAACCTATAAGGATCGAGCGCGGAATATTTCAGGCCGACAGTCTGAGTCCTCTGTAGTTTTATTTAGCCCTGAACCCTCTCAGTACACTGCTGGAGGGTTCAGGCCTGGGCTATCGGTTGAGGAGAGGTGGTCAGGTCATATCACACCTCCTTTACATGGATGACCTGAAGCTCTGTGCCCCCAACAACTTGCAACTGATGAAGCTACTGAAGGTAACAGAAACCTTCAGTGACACCATCAGGATGGAATTTGGTGTGAACAAATGTGCAGTCATGCATGTAAAGCGAGGGGAGATTATGGAATCCGTGGGAATACAACTCTCGGACTCCATACACCTTAAATCCCTTTCCTCAACTGAGACTTACAAGTATTTGGGTATGTCGGAAGCACTAGGCATCAATGTTACTGACGTGAAACAGTCGTTGAAGGAACGCTTCTTTGGCCGCCTGAAAAAAGTACTAAATAGTCTTTTATCAGGCGGGAACTTGGTGCGCGCCTTCAACGGCTCGGTCATGCCGGTCTTGATGTACTCTTTCGGCATACTCAAATGGACTCAGACAGAACTTGACGCACTGTATAGGAGATTCCGCACATTGCTTACCGCAAATCGTATAAACCCTAAAACCCTACCCCCCTACCCTACCCTTAATATTAATGCAAATTTTTATCCGTGGTGCTAGGCAACTGGGCTTATCCCAGTTGTATACGACCCTTTGTGCCTATTGGCCTTGTTTGTTCTGTCTCCTGCTTGATATGGAGGGAAGTGGAAATTTGTACTTTTTCCTACTCCTCCGTTATTATTTTCTGATTAATTTCGTTGCGGGATCCAAGACAGTTAAATTCATTCTCCGTGACTTCGTCGAGCTTGATTGCCTCGGCGCTTTTCTGGTGGTCGCCATTGTTGATTCTAGTGCGGTAGGATTGTCAAAATCGTATGCATCACCCACGGTCATCGATTATGAGACTGTATATCCCTCGGAAGTGCGGGGGTCGTGGCTTTTTAAATGCTAAGACCCTGCACAACCGTGAAGTACGCAGTCTTAGGGAATACTTCCAGGCCGCTGACGTGGGTATGCATCGAGATGTCGTAGCAGTGGACAAGGGCCTTACCCCGCTCTCCTTGGCTAACGAGAACTGGCGCAAACCGGTTGTTCTAGTCTAGCTAACGGAGACTATTTGCATAGACACAACCTTGTAGCCAGGATTATCCATCAGCAACTTGCTCTTAAATACAATCTTGTGGAATCGGAAGTGCCTTACTATAGGTATGAGCCCGACCCAGTTCTCGAGAATGGCAATGTCACGTTGTATTGGGATCGGTCTATCATCACTGACAGGACTATTGTTGCCAATAAGCCTGACATAGTGGTGATAGACCGACTAGAGCGTCGCGCAATGATTGTTGATATAGCGGTCCCCCATGACGAGAACCTCGTAAAGGATGAGAGAGATAAGAAAAGTAAGTATCTTGATCTGGCTCGCGAGGTTGTCGACATGTGGGATGTGAATACAGCGATCATTGTGCCGATAGTCGTTACGGCCAATGGCGGCAATGGCATAATAGCCAAGAACCACGACGAACATCTGAGGAGGCTCTCGTTGGGCAGCTGGATCAAGGGCTTGATCCAGAAAACGATACTCCTGGACACGGCGCGTATCGTTAGGAGGTTCCTCTCTCAGGAGCCCTGACCACCAGTAGCTTGGACCCTGTTCCCGATACCGGTGTGCTACTATTTTTATATTTTTAAATAATTTAATTTTATTTAGTTTTATAAGCTAATATTTAAAAATGTAAAAAATATGTACATAAATGAAATAAAGGAAAGAATAATAATTTTACATAATTTTTATTATTATTATTTTTTAACCCAAAACCTCATGCTCAGCATTAGCGCTTGCGACCACTAGACCAACGAGACAGTACATACTTATAGTCCTAAGAATAAATGCGATATGTTAATAATTATAAAATTATCCAGAAACAAGTTGTTCATAAGCCACTAAGCGCCTACAAAAACATTGTTAGCAATTGTTCTGAGAAGAAAAGATGTAAATAATAATGTACAGGCGTTAAAATGGCTTTTGAACGCCTGTACATTAACTTTTTATAGAAGCTTCTTAGAGTTGTGTAAAAATATACATGTTAAGGTAGCAAATAGGTAGTAAATATTTATATTAACGACGCGGTTAATACAACTCTAAGTCTATGAGAACTTGAAGTGGTCAGCCAACCTGACGTCAGAATGGCTGACCATTTTATTTCTTTGATATATTTCTTAACGCAGAGGTAGCAAATATTTAACTATTGGTAGTAAATAGTAGCAAATAGGTATTAAACAGTGCACATGGTCTCATGGACATATTTCGTTTGGTCCAGTCATCCTGACGGTCACAACAAACTGGTATTAAAACTAATGGGTTTTTAATAAAACAATTACTTTTGTTTTAGTAATTAGCAGAAAACTTTAATTCACTTGTGATGTTCACAGAGCGGGGCGAAAAAGTAAAGGTAGCACAGATAATGTAAAACTTAACATAGAAACAAAAGGCGCGAAATTTAAATGTGAATATTACAACACTCCTCCTAAATTTAAGCCTTCATAAACAAAATTAATTTTAAACATTGAAAAAAAAATCAAGACATCTCTGAAACAATAACTTACTGCTAGTAGTAACTAAGTACATACATCACTAGATTTAATTCCAATTTTATCTCTCAAATAACAGAATTTAATTTTACACAGAGGTTTAGTAAAAATATCAGCATATTGCTCATCACTGCACACGTAGTTTAATTCAATAATCTTATCATAATATTTTTCTTTAATAAAATGGAATTTAATGTCTATATGTTTGCATCTTTTATGAAAGTTAGTATTTTTAATTACACTGATAGCACTTTGATTGTCTAAATTTAAACATACAGATTTTTGATTAAATTCACCAATATCAGATAACAACTGTTTAATCCATAAAACTTCTTTTGTAGCAGCACAGGCTGCCATAAATTCGGCTTCAGTGGTTGACAGAGCCACTGTCTGTTGTCTCTGACAAGCCCATGTTACTGCTCCTCCATTTTTAATAAAAACATATCCAGTGACCGAACGTCTCGTATTAGGGTCATTAGCAAAGTCTGCATCACTATACCCCATTACAATATTAGGCTCAGATGGTGTGTAGTACAGACCATACTCTTTAGTTTCCTTTAGGTACTTGAAAATTTTCTTTACAGCGTTCCAATGAGTTTCATTGTAAGAATTTAAAAATCGACTCACCAGGCTGACAGCGAAAGATATATCAGGCCGGCTTACTGTGGCAAGGTGCATCAATGATCCAACAGCTTCCCGATATGGAATATTCTTTTCTGTTTCACCATCTCCTTTTTCCAGTACTGTATGTGGATCAGCTGGAATGCTGTTAGGTTTAGAATTATTCAAATTAAATTTATTTAATAGTTTCTCAATATAGCTTGATTGATGTATGAAGATATAATTATCAGATTGCATTATTTCCATACCAACAAAGTTTCTGAGTGGAAAAGTTTTAACTTCAAATATTGACTGTAAGTCATTAAGTAACTCCTTTATAGTTGATCTATTTTTGGAAAGTATCAGTCCATCATCGACATATATACACAGATAACATTTTTCTCCATTAATAGTACCTACATACACACACTGATCAGCCTTACTATTAACTAGCCCAAATTTCTTCAAAACAGAATCAAATTTAGAGTTCCAGCACCTGGGAGATTGTTTTAAACCATATAATGATTTATTCAGCTTACATACCTTATTAGTCTTGCAGGTTAAGCCTTCAGGTACAGCCATATTAATGTCCTCTACAAGCTCACCATACAGAAAAGCTGTTTTTATGTCTAGTTGTATTATCTGAAGTTTATGTTGGGCAGCTTCTGATAGTAATAAGCGGATTGAGTCGTACCTTACAGTGGGTGCAAATGTTTCTTGATAGTCAATACCTTTGGTTTGTGAGTAGCCTTTCGCACAAAGCCGAGACTTGTATCTTGGTCCAGAAGATTCTTCTTTGATGCGAAATACCCACTTACATCCAATTACTCGCATATCAGGAGTTTTATCAACTAATGTCCATGTTTTATTTTGTTGATGAGCATCAAGTTCTTCTTTTATTGATGTTATCCATTTTGAAGCATCAACAGACTTCATTGCTTGTTCATAGTTATCAGGAACTTCATAATTTAATAATTGTTCATCAAAACACAGGTAAGAATTTTCTTCTTGTTTCTGAACCTTTAAAACTTGACTTCTTGTTCTGACTGTAACTTTCCTTTCTGGTGAAGACTCTATGCTTTCATCAGGGATGTACTCACTGTCTGACTGTGATTTACTTTCAATTACACTGTTGAATGAGTCATCACTTGAAATTTCTTCACAATCCTTGTTTTGAATACTGCATTCATTTGTAGTCAATTCAATGGGCACATAGTCTCTCTTGACTGTTGACTCTAGAAATATAGCATCTCTACTTTTAATAGCTTTTCTTAAGTTAGGTAATAAAAATCGATACCCTTTTGTGTTTTCGCAGTATCCAATAAAAATCATTTTTTGTGATTTTGAATCCAATTTCTTTCTTTTCTCTTTTGGCATGTGAACCATTGCCTCACATCCAAATGTTCTCATATGGCTGACCTTGGGTTTGTGTCCAGTCCACATCTCTTCTGGTGTTTTATAGCACAGAGATTTTGTTGGAGAGCGGTTGATGATGTAAGCAGCTGTGTGAATTGCTTCAGCCCAATAGACTTTAGGAAGGTTGGCATTCAACATCATACATTTTGCTCTTTCTATCAAGGTCCTGTTCATTCGTTCGGCAGTGCCGTTTTGTTCTGGAGTGTAGGGTGTGGTTGTCTGATGTATAATTCCAGCATCTTTGAGAAAGTTTGAAAAATTTCTGTTGACATATTCAAGTCCATTGTCAGTTCTGAGAATTTTAATTGTACGGTTTAACTGATTCTCAACTAACCTTTTAAATTCAATAAATTTTTCTAGGGCTTCTGATTTGTTATGCATCACATACACAAATATCTTCTTTGAGTGATCATCTAAAAATGTCACAAAATATCTTGCTTTGCCGAATGACTGAGTTTCCATTGGTCCACATATGTCCGAGTGAATCAATTCAAGCAGGTCTTTACTCTGAGATCCTTGACTTTTAAATGGTAAACGTGTTTGTTTCCCTTCCTGACACGTTATACACTTCACATTAATTGCATGTGTACCAAGCTTTAAATCAGCAGTGTTCTCAGTCAATTTGTTCAAGCTTTGTAAATTTAGATGGCCCATCCTCTGATGCCACAGGTAAGTATCCTGCTCAATAACATCTGATATGCAAGCATGTGCTGCAGGCATGTTCATGCGATACATATTATTTATCAAGCTTGCTGTTGCTACTATGACATTGTTTTGGTTTAATATAACACAGCCATTCTTATTAAACTTCACTTGGCCACCATTCTTAATTATTTGGCTAACTGACAGCAGGTTTGTAGCTAGTTCAGGCACATAGAGTACATTTGTAAACAATATTTCGTTTTGTTGACCTCTCTCATTATGGACACACAAGCTTATTTTCCCGGAGCTTTCAACAGGTAATGATTTGTTATTTGCAACTTTAATTGTTTTTATATCTGGACTTGTTTCTTCTATAAGTAATTTTTTGTGTTTGGTCATGTGTACTGAGGCGCCAGAATCAATATACCAGTCATCAGAGTAACCAGAAGAAGCAATAAATACAGCAGCATACGATGACTGATTCTGTTTACTTTCTTTATTATTCTGATTCTTATTAGATTTGCAGTCAGGACTTTTATGACCATACTTATTGCAAACATAACAGCGAGGGCCCTTTTTAAAACTTTTGTTTTTATTATGAAACTTCTGACTTGAAGCGAAGGCACTTGAATCACTTTCAGTTTGTTTCACATCTTGTAGAATTTTAGCTTTAATTGAGTCAGAGCTAATCTTCATACCTGAACTTTCTATTGCTATTATCATTGGCTTGTAACTTTCTGGTAGGCCGGACAATAGAAGAGTACCAAGCCACTCGTCGTCTACATGAAAGCCAATGTTCCTCAGTTTATGTGCTGTTGTTATAATCTTGCTGACGTATTCCTCCACATTTGAACATCCTGCTAGTGTAGTATTGCATAAGTCACGCAGTAGGCCAACCCGGCGTGTCAGTCCTGAATCGTCAAACGCACGGGATAAGTTATCCCAAACCTCTTTTGCAGTGCTTGATTCTTGAATATGGATATAATTCACAGGATCCACAAGAAGAATTATCTTAGATCTGGCTTTGGTGTCACGCTTTTTGTCAATTGGTGTACTTGGATTAGTTGGTTCAACGCAGTCCCATAGTTCTTCATGCTCCAAGTATGTTTTGACTGCAAAACGCCATGTCGCGTAATTATCACGGCCTGTTAATTTATCTATTAATGCGAGTGAGTTATTTGACGATGACATGTTTAGCTTTATATCTGAAAACCAAACTTTTCTACTTGAGACTGAGCACGTTGCGGTTGAGGTTATATGTTTTTGAAAACGCGTAGAACACTGAGTTTACTGACTTTTGTTCACTGACTTTAACTAATCGGACACTCTGGGCCCATAACCTAATGGGTTTTTAATAAAACAATTACTTTTGTTTTAGTAATTAGCAGAAAACTTTAATTCACTTGTGATGTTCACAGAGCGGGGCGAAAAAGTAAAGGTAGCACAGATAATGTAAAACTTAACATAGAAACAAAAGGCGCGAAATTTAAATGTGAATATTACAACAAAAACATATTTGCTTTATCTTTGAAAACGTTTGTGATGATCTGCTTTATATTTTATTTTGATTCTCTTTTGTTATGTCTTGAATATTATGTGTTGTATTAAACGCGTTGACAGTGGCATACAATGTTCGTTTTTAAAGGTACCTATTGTTTAGTTCATTTTTGCAGCGCCATTGACTGCTTCAATTTGCATGGATAACTGAAGTAGTGTGGCGCTGCAACAATTACACCTATATAAAAACAAAACCTTTATATGGAAATTAAAGTATGGTTTGTCCCTTCTAGAATTTTAATAATATTCGGCAAATCTTAATACACAATGTTCATAGACAAACCCGAAAAAAAAATGGATTTGTCATCACCTGATCAAAATTTTACGGGAGAGTTTTTTTTGAGTATTTACTATGACCTCCGCCGACCCCAAGTAACATGGAATAAGGGCGGGCAGATGATGACTATGACTTCCATGGAGAAATTTGTTCATGTACATGGTCAGAAGAAGTGGGCTGCTTTTGTAAGACGATTAAAATGCCACGGTGTGTAATAATGCAGTTTTGAAAATATACTGAACGCATTCATGTTGACAATGGCTGCGCAATTCATAAGCTAAATTCTTCATGGAGAAGAAATTCTAAACAGTTCTAAACAATAATACCAGTCTATTACTGTCCCATTGCAGGGAAGAGACCTCTTCTCATACAGAGAAGGTCTCATGTAGTAAATAGATGATAACATTCAGGGGCTCAGTACCAGACTTGGACCTTGTAAGGCCACACCAATAGATTCAAACAGATTTGTCGAATATTACATTTCGCGCAGTAAAGTGTAGCGCTTTATTTCCTTGCAACCTTAATGTGGATTGTCGATCGTTTTCAAGAGCAATTTGTGTGGCCCTGACAGTCCGCCATTTTTTTTTCGCGTAAGTATGATATTCAATACTTTATTTTTATTTTGTTGTGTTTTTTTTATTTAAGTAGTGCTTATTTATTTTCACACAAAAAAACACTGTCTATATTTATTTATTCAAAGAATCATACTCGTATTTGCTAGGTAAAGAAAACTTAAATGTTATTATGTCTTTTACCAGGTAATCTCTACGAGAAAAGCGTTGCTGGTTAAGAAGAGATTTACTGCAATGAAGCAGATGTCGTGAACTGAAGACTGCTAGCAGAAAGAAGACTTGCATTGAATGACCTCGTATCTGAATGACAGCAAACAGATCCACGAAGTTTTAATCCTTACTAGGTATTGATGTTTCGTATTAGCATGGCATTGACACTCATCTCATTTTCAAGCTATATTAATTTCTAAAATGGTCCAATCTTCTATAAAAATTACATTGTCTGTGTGCAAAATTGCTGCACAATCGAACAACGGGAATGGGGCGAAATATAAAAATAACTTGCAAACTTTGATTACAAAAACACTGACACCAGATCCAGTGTCAGTGTCAGTGCCAGGTGTCAGTGTTTTTCTAATTGCGTAAGTGAATTCGGCAAGGCGACGGAGTTAACCCCGCAGTCGACCAATCACATAGATGGAAATCAACAACGCGTGTTTCATCTCGCACGAAATTGGTCGATTGATGAGATCAAATCCTTCTCCTTGTCGAATTCACTTACGTAATGAGGCTGCAGAATACGTAAATCTAAATAAAAAGCTTGTAATATAGAAATAATGCCTTCCTGAATCACAACTATGGTGATCCTCAACATTTTGACTAATGAAAAACGATGCTAACTTTATTGTTCGGCTTTCTACGAAGAGATATTAGGAGAGTTCCCGACAAGGTCTATCCGAGGTAAAAACGTCGAATTAATATTTTGTGGCATATTATAGATAACAATAATACAAGCCTGTAATTGTCCCACTGCCTCTTCTCAAACAGAAGGTACGAACATTGAGTTCCAACAGTAAGCGAATCAAAACACTGATAAAATTACTTTGCCTTTATTTACTGATGAACAAACTAATTACAATATAAGCTACTTATAGCTTAATAAAACGAATTATTGCACTTCGGCGTTGCCCATCAGCGCGTCCCTTGACGCAAAAGCCTTCCAGGCTCATCCATTTGTCACGGTGTCCTGTAGCTCTGGCCTACAAGGCACCAGCTATCTCTATTATGTTATCGTCCAAGCGTTTGCGTTGTCTAACTCTACTTCTCTTTGATCCATCTCTAAATTGCCATTCTGTTATAGCCTTAGACAAACACTAGCTTACACACAAATTCTCGAGTTAGAAACGGACGCTTTCAGGTTATTGTCATAAGGAAACTTGCCTATTATTGAGGCTCTTGATCTTTTCTGTATAATGTACTGGCTGGCGGCTTCGCTCCCGTCAACTGGCTACCTACCTACCCTGCCTACCTAATAATTTTTATCTATCATCAATAGTTTTCTCAGCGCACGCTAAAGAATGAATTTTATAGGCAACATTTTGCTACCTTGGGTTACATTATTGCAATTTTCAAAAGGATCTCTAATTTTCTTTAAAAATATATTGTCGCCTATGACACTCAGGAATTAGGTAGCTTTCTACTGGTGAAAGAATTTTTAAAATCGGTTCAGTAGATCCAGAGATTACCCCTTACACGTCACAAACTTTACCTCTTTATAATATTATAGTATAGATGATCCCCGCGGCCTTGCTCCCGTCAACTGGCTACACTGCCTACCCAGCCTTCCCTGCATACCCAGCCTACCCTGCCTAACCTGCCTACCCTGCCTACCCTGCCTACCCTGCCTACACTACCTACCCTACCCTACCTACCTACCTAATAATTTGTAAGTATCATCAATAGTTTTCTCAGTACACGCCAAAGAATGAATTGTATAGGCAACATTTTGCTACTTTGGTTTACATTATTGCAATTTTCATAAGGATCTCTATTTTTTTTTTAAATATATTACGGCCTATGACACTCAGGAATAATGTAGCTTTTGACTGGTGAAAGAAATTTCAAAATCGGTTCAGTAGATCCAGAGATTACCCCTTACAACGTCACAAACTCACAAACTTTACCTCTTTATAATATTATAGTATAGATGTACTTAAGACTTCTACTTCTCCTCCTCATTTTCATAAAATCGTCATTGTGACCGGTCGTCGCTGCAAATATGCAGCTAATTCCGGACCCTTGATTCACGGTATTTGGTCCACGTTTGTAAGTTTATCCAAGTCATGCATTTAAGTGCGCGTTCGCCTCGCTTTAAAAACTTTGCCCCATCAGCCCTCCGCTGTACAATCAATGTGCTACTATTAGCTATTCTTCTGATTATTTCATTCCTGGTACTTATTCACAACCAGCGTGCGTTTATGACCAGCGCTCGATGCAAACGTAGTATGTAAGGATCGTAGCTGGTGGCGTTCTGTGGTATCTGCCACCCCCATGAGAAAAAGACGTGAGTTTACGTATTTGTGTATATTTCAGTTATCTATGCCGAGCAAATCTCCTTATTTCTATTTCTGATTTGATTACTATAGTACATTACTGCAGCGGCCAGCAAAAGAGGCATTGATGGACGAACGTGTAAATGTGGGCCGTGGCGAAGCCGAGGCACACATACGTAAGTCCATCAATGCCTAGTTGTGGCCAAGGCTTGTATAGTACGTTTCTCAAAGTACGTTTCTCAAATAATGCGCGGAAATTAAAACTAAGTAATACCTAGAACTCATTTTGTCAAAATCAACAATAATTGTTTCCGCGTTAAAGTGTTCTTTTGTTTTTTTCTTCAATAAACAGCGTTCTATAGGGAACTATCCGCACAGCTGCGCTCAGATGGCGCCACAGGTTTCTGCATGAACAAACTAAGAGAAGGGCGTTTTCGGTTTTTTGCGCAAACGGTTATGTATGTGTTTTGTCAAAGAACACGAAATAATACTTAGAAAGATAGGTAGCGCATATGGATCCTAACGTTTGTGAAGTTTGCGTTTTCTTCGTAGTTCGTACGTTTTCGCATTGTTACGGTTTTAAGTTTTGAATTATTCGTTCTCACACGCTAGTAAGGTTTTTATTAGATACAGCTTTTGTAATATCGGTTATTTTGATATCGATATCGATATGATATGATATCTAACACATATCGATATAAGTTACGTTTAGACGGACACATCCCTAAATAAATAATAAATTTGTATTAAAGACATAAGCGCGTGACGTTCGTGCGTTTAGCCTACAAATGCTGCGACTGACCAAAATTTCGCCGCATGAGATTGATATTACATACGTTTGGCGCCCGCGGTAGCCTCCGCACGCTCTCTCCACTGGTTGTGTGATCCGTGGTTGCCATGCTTCGGAGTAAAAGATCGTTCCATTTTTAAATAAGTAATTTATTTGGCCGCTAGATACGACAGATATGGATTTTCATACAACTTTTGCCGGCCGCTGCTCGCATGTATTTGGCCAGTACAGCAATTCCGATTTATCTCGAAGAAGGTTGTCAAAATAATGTTCAAATTTCCAAGCATGTTCGAGAAAAAGGTTATTTCGAACAAATCCCACGCATTACCTTTTGGTCGGTTTTGACTTTTTTGAGGCCTTTTGTTGTACTCGACAATAATATAGAAACTGGCTTCCTTCAACAGTAGAATTTCATCATCCGCGTCCTACCCCACTGCTGGGTACGCAAGCTCCACGCTTCTGTAAGGCTTATCCAGATTTTGTCCGTGATGGCAAGAATGTCGACAGTCCAATATCCATTTTGCTACCGCCGACCGATCTCACTCCTGCATTCGATTCTTGATCGCCACTTGAAGATTATGTTAGCATATTAATCATTATTATAGCTTCTTTAGTGCAGTAGTTTTAGTTGGATCGAAAATGTCAATTACCGGTGGCACTTCCTGAGTAAGTAAGTACCTACTGTCCAAGTGAATCTTGCACACTTCGCCATGAAAATTCTAATTTACTATTGTGTCGGTCTCTCCATGGTGGTTAATTTTTAACAACTGATTTGTTTTTTGATATTTTAGGCTTGTTTTCATTGTAAAATGATTTATAATCGTGGGTGCTTTCACACCCTGACGGTTTCACAATTTAACATATCAGTGATGGGAATCTGTTCAGGTCTTAAAGCCAGACACCAAATAATCTTTTAGGATTACATTATTGTTTTCCTTAACTTAATCAAGTTCTCTCCAGTATAGTAGGCCATATTTTCTAAACGTTATAAGTTTGATGTAATATTTCTATCAAATCAGCTTTTACAAGTCACACGCCATGCATCTCGTTTTTCAGGAATTCCGACCAAATGCTACCAGCCACCCTGCGAAGATCGTCGCTTCACCTAGCCTGATGGCGTGTCCACCTTATGTTTGCACTCAAGAACACGTCTAGCCCAACGGTTATTCGTTCTATGGCTAATATTGCCGGCCCTTTGCTTCTTCAGTTTACTTATTTTGTGAGCTATGCCAACCACTTTGGTTCTCTACATGATCACCTCGTTGTGTTAACATTTACATATCAGCGAATTTGACAAAAACCATACCATAGAATTAAACATTTAGCACGGATGCTACGTGAGTTTTTGGGAATATGTATTTTGGTTAAAGTAATGTATATTTGAGCCAGCACTGTCGAAGGCCTTTGCCAAGTTCTTCTAGAATATAGCTACTCTGTTAATGGTTTTTAATGTATAAGTTGTGTGAATCAAAACTTTAAAGAATACCTTTATACTGCCTGCCATTAAAATATGTCTATATTTTAGTAATATTAATAATTGAATTGTATTGTATTTCATCCAATGACTTCTATCCCTCCTCCATTTTTATACGCGCTTCTACATTATTATGATTGGTTTATATTACAGGCTGAGTTTTTCAAATGGACGTGGATGGGCAAGTCCAAAACTATGAATATATTTCTACATTTTAAAATTTTTCAAAATCAACGGGTTCGATGCCTGTCTAGGAATATTGATTTTTCAAAAATACAATTATGCAGTTTTATCGAAATCGGCCTCGTGACTCCTTTGAGTGTTTTTCGCTATTCCTCATAGTGATGATGATGATCATGAGTTCATAATATCTTAACTACCTATTTCAATTAAATAAACACTTATTTCAATAAAGCATTTGGCGAAAAAGAAATGTATATGCAGTCGCTATTTCAAACTTGCAGGTCACGAGAGGTCAAGGTGACACTGATAAAGTTTTAGATTACCGAAACATTTTTGTATCTGTTAAAACCTTTCTCAAGTGTTCACAAAAAGTCCTATAACTTTTCAGATATAATTTAAAGAGATAGTAGGAAAGTAGACAAGTGTTTATATTTATTTATTTATTAGGTACTAGCTTTGCCCGCGGCTTCGCTCCCGTCATCTGTCTGCCAACCCTTCCCTACTTACCTTCCTGCCTACCCTACTTACCTACCTACCAATTTTTTGTCTATATTTATCATTCTTTCGAGGAGAATTTTAACACCGCCATTCAGAAAATGACTTCAAATGCAACGCCATCTATCGAATATCGAGTTCAACTCGCCGAGTATCTGAATTGCGTGTGTTTTGATAATTTTACTTCTTGAACACTTTAAATTCATCTAACTTTTGATAGAATGAACCGATTGCGATGAAACAAAAACTAAGTAATTCTTCAAGTTACGCAAATTTTTTATGTATAAAAGTTAATTACATTGGTTTCGTACATTTCACGTGATGCGTGCACAAATAAACAGACAAAAATTCCAAAAATACCGGCAATATGTTCTGTTGGTTATCCTTTAACACCTTGGCAATTTTTTTTTGGAAATATATTCGATGTACAAAAATTACTTTTTTATATGTATTGATGATGATATACTTTGCTAGCTTCTGCCAGCGGTTTCGCCCGCGTGTATTATACGTATAAACCTTCCTCTTGAATCACTATCTATTATAAAACCGCATCAAAAGCCATTGCGTAGTTTTAAAGATCTAAGAATACATATGGACAGACAGACAGCGGGAAGCGTATTTGTTTTATACTATGTGGTGAATTTATAGCACAGGAACAAACATTCACAAACGCAAGTGTGCAATGGGCGGCTTTATCGCACTAGGCAATCTCTTAACAGACCTTTGGATGGACTGAACGATAGGAGATGAATAACTTTTAATATCTGTAATTATTATGAATATCTTATATATACTAAAAATTTGTGGATAAAGCATGTGCATACTTTCTTTACTTACCACAATGTAAATTATTACTGTATTCATTGCGTTTTAATGAGATTTATTATATAAATTAACCAAAATTAATTGTAAATGTTACAAAGCAATTGATTTACATTGTACGTATATGAACAAAATAACTAGTCTGTACCTACTTTCATAATAAATGTTACAAGATAATTATGTTTGCTTTGTAGAAATCTAGCTTAAATGTACCTACACAAATCATTATGCAGTCATAGGTCATGTAGATAATGTAAGTTTGTGTATTGCTAAGAACGATCATATTTTCTACTTTTGGTCTTGCCTTGTGTGTTGATGTGTGGATCAAATGGCAACTGAATTTTAAAACAGATTGAGCTAAAATTTTGCGTACACATTTGATTTGCAGTATAAAGCTACAAAGCTTTTTTATTTTGAAATAAACGTTGTTGTTTACTAATGCGTTTTATTTTCTTACCTTATCGTATTCAAATTTCCCGGTCCATCATAATCCTCCATCATATTAAACACATTTGACAGGAACCAAAGACATTTGAATATTCATGCGACTGCACTCTCGCTGTTTTGCAAACGTCTTCTTTACTTAGTATAGTGCAAGTGCACTAGATGGCTCTAGGTGTATCCGAGAGTCATAAATCAAAGTTTTGTGATTTTACTTCGCGAAGTTCATATTTCGGAAAACTTTTATTCGAACGGTTTTTATTATGCAAATTGGTTGCGAATATTGTTTTTTTATTATATCGAAGATGGTCATGCACTTTGTGCAGGTTTCATGGAAATTCAAGCTTTAGACGTATTTATTCTCGAAGTCATGTAGCGAACTTTACGATCTATTTTTATAGGAGCGGAAGTGGTTTCTTTTACATTTCTTACTGCTCTGTTATACGTTATCATATTTTGTTTTTGAATTATTATTCTATAGGGCTAGTTTAAGACATAATTAACTTTATGATTCTTACGCTCGACTACAACTAACATCCATCCTGCTTAATTATTTGAGCTTGTTCATTAGAAAAGGAAAACTAACTTAATTTTATTTATTTCTCTTTCCAGATTACATTTAGGGCTAGAGTGGATCGCCAGTAGAATAAAGAAGAAATGACACGACGCTAACATTTTACCAGTAATTTTATAAATAGGTACAGAGCTATTGTTAAAGTTACATAAAATTCTAATTCCTGTCTAACTTGTTTGCTTTAAATTTGATAAATAAATATATTCTAAAGAGATACCTATCAGGATTATTGTCCGTTGTTCTGCATGACTGGGATATATTAATTATAAATAAACATGTTCTTGTATATTTTATTTATTTTATTTCATCTACAGTTTCAGACAAAAATTGTACACATAATTTATGATGCTAGGTTATTTATGTCTATGATTAAACTAAGCCAAGTACAACCAAATTATACAACGAACTATTAATCAACTACGTGAGAAATATATTATAGAAACTAAACAAGGTCAGCTTATAATATTAGTGTCGATATATTCATTACATCCAAAATTAAGACCTAATTTTCTTTGACTAAACATTATCGATGGTAATGATTTCAAGTTAACCTTATCACAATAATAATTCTTTGTTTTAAAATAATGATGTCGGTACATAATATTTTTTACAAATTATTGTAATTATTAGGTGTATGAGAATCCATAACAACTAGTCCCCAGCACTAGTTGTTTAAAAAAAAAAACATAAGTAATAAAAATATGTAGATTTAATTGTACTATATCTAAATTAATAGTGACCATTTCAAACATAAATAAACATATCTTAAAAATATTCACTTTCACAATTCTAAATACAAAAAATATTAACAAACTGGAAATTGCAACATTGGATAAATTAGGTACATAGTTACAACAAACTACGAGTTCTAACAACTAAAGATAAATAATGTTTGGTCCATGAAATGCAATTTGAAAGATGAGCCTTATTAAAAAGAACTCTATGCAGATCTTTAAAATATTGAGAGAAATCAGTTATTATTATTTTTACTTATTTGTTCTTTTAGAACTGCATAATTTTTATTAATAAGGCATAATAACTAAGGCAGGGGTGAAGATAAACATTAATCATTATTATGTTGAGTTTAACACCCTCTCTTTATTTAAAATGTATACCTAGCATATTATGGATTAAATTATAACTTACTATATTTAATGTAACTCAAATATCACTTTCAAACTTAAAAATACTTAAAATACATAAGCAACAACCTAAAATCCTTTGACACATACATAGTTGTGAATAATGAGAATTAAATGAGAAAATATTTAATTGTACGAATAGTCTCGTCATCAGATCAATATTATAAGATACAAGTTAATAAAATATTGTTAATTACAACCAAAACTATTGGTAACTAAAATAATATAAAATATGTAATGTTTAGTATAGTAGTATGTCATGAATTAATATCACAACAAACTAACAAGAATGTACGAAGTTATTATTCAAAACGTCTGCCCAAACGGTGAGCTCGCGAAACCTAACATAAACTTTGTGAGTGTTGCATACACTAAAATAAAAGAAAATATATTTTACAAAAGACAGTGATAAAAGTGAAAAAAATAGTAATAGTAGATTCAACATACTATAGTTAATTGAACTAGTATAATTAATCATTTGTTATAGAATCAATAGATGAACAGGTATAACATTTGGTCCTGAGGTAGATTTATCTAGTAGTCGATATTTCCGTTGAACTAAAACAGCCATTGGGTCGACAATAAATTATTGTAAATATAATATCAAGATTATACAGGGCAAATTACCATGACTTAGTGAGAGCGCATAACATAAATCGAAAATAATTCTATAATTTAATACGAATATACATATACTATTACACGGTCAATTAGAATGCAGCTATATTACTAAAGTACCAATAAAATTGCATCTTCCTACTTACTCATCTTACATATAAGCTTTGCCGAAGCGTGTTCTGGCAAGTAAGTTCACAGTAAAGTTGTACATTATTATAAAATTACAAATGTGTTACACCTATTACTTCTAACAGTCTTTAAAACCTGATCTTATATGTTTTTACCTCCATCGCATTCAGGTGCATGTCGCTCAAAGCGGTCAGAGGTCTGAACGTCTTCAGGCCTGTCAGACTGACTGCAGTTATATTCTTAATGGTCACTCCATTGAACCTGGTTTTGGACGAAAACTTAGAGGACTTGCTGGTTGGCTTCTCCGACGGCGCAGCTATATCCTGGTCTATGCAGCACCATGTAGCTTTCGGAACTGGGGAACAGTTCGAGTACGTCGTCAGTAATAGTTCGAAGAGTTACCAAGTGTATGTCGGCCGGCCAGTTCTGCAGGAACGATTGATACGGCTTGACCTCGATGTCGCCCACTTCGCTGGTGTCTAACAGGTACACGTTGATGGGATAGTTGAACGTTCGGCACAAATATTCGCGTTTTGAGACGGTACTTGGTAAGGGCTTTCCTTCTGGCCGGGTCCAAAGCGACGCTCGTTCACAAACTTGAATCCCGGTTCGCTGGTATCTCTCTTGGTTCGCGTGACGCCGGGCATTGTTTCGATTAAAAACCAGTTTTGGAACGTTGTTGGTTTGTTGTCTACGACTCCTTCGCCGATTCCTCTGAAGTCATCGTAGAGAGTTCGTCGATCGAGCATCACTTCCAAGCGTCCAGGCTCGTACGCCGACGCGCCTTGCGCGTGATTTGTTAACAGAGTCAGCCTGGTCTCCTCGTCCTGCAGCCACGCCATTGTGGTTATCGGATAGTAGTTCGCTTCGATGCCCAATTTGTTGACTTTGACTCTCTTTTGATACTGGAATCCGTTTTGGTCGGTGTAGAATTCCGGAATGTCACCGTTTTGTATATCAGTCTGTATTCTCATAAACAACTCTGTTTCTCTGTTTTTGGGAGGACTCTCGAAATCTACCAAGTTCTCGATGAGAATAGCGCGCGACAGCACTGAGTCTCCTATGTTGTATATTCTCACAGTGTGAACTAAGAACGGTAGGTACATTGTGGTGATTTCAGTTGAGATCGGCCCGGAAATTATGATTATGCTATCATCTTGCATAGTATTCGAGTTGGCATAAGTATGCAAAACATTTTTTTCTGGAGAATCATAATCCGGCATGAAAAGATAAGCTCCTGAATGACGTTGTGCGCTTTGGTATGCTCCAAATTGCACGTCAACAACAGTCCTCTTCCTAATGTCTTTTCTATAAACTTGTCTCAAGAAGCCAGTGTTTCTATTGATCAGAAGTTTCAGCACCGCATTTTCTAATTGTATATCGCCAGGCATCATTTTCTTGATTGAGAATACATCGGATTTCTGCGCATCTTGACAATTGTTGCAGAATATGACGGCGTGGTGCGAGGTGTTGGTGTGCTGCTGCAGCTTGTAGGAGATGGCCGTGAGCGGCGGCACGGTGGCAACGAACATGACGTCGAAGTTGGTATCGCTCACCACGCGCTTGCCGTTGTCGTGCACGTCGATGCTGGGCATGATCTGGTACATGACGTGTTGCCTCTTGTAGCTGTCGTACACGCGGATGTTCGAGGTGTTGGACCTCACGGTGATAACTTCGGTTCGGATTTCTGCCAAGGGGTTAAAAAGAACGATTTTCTTCTTGTCTATATAAGACACTTGCAGTTTCTTTGCAGGTTTGCCGTATGTTTCCCATTCAACTTCGCTTTGTAAAATACTCTGTGAGTGCAAAGAGTGATCCGGTATCATGATAGTAGTGAGTGCAACCTCCTGTAAGTGGATGCAGTGGTACAAGCTGGTGAACAGTTTGGTTCCATAATCTTGCATCACGCTAGACTTTGATGTGCCAGTTATCGCGTCGTGGTGTAGGAATAGACCCAAGTTCCTCCTGGCATAGATGAGCTGCTCGTAGGATTTTTCTAGTTTCTTCTCAGATGCTCCGAAATTCTGAGTGGCACCTTTCTGTTTTATATAGTTGGATACAAGGGTGAATAAGATTTCTGCAGATCGGAGTTGATGTTCGAATTGACGAGCGAGTATTTTCAGATAAGGTCTTGTCGTGTAGTAGCCTGACCAGTATGCAGGTTTACCCTCGCTGAAGATGTCGGAATAAACGAAGAAATCGCCTTTTAAAGTCGGGATAGTGTGATGCCTCTCCTTCATGGCGTTGAAGTAATCTAGTGGCGTTCCGAATTGCACATCAGCGTTGAAGATCTCTTTGTGAGCATTGATGTAATCGAACATCTTCATGTAGTTAACGTACTGAGCATCAAACTCCACACCATACTCGTATCTAAAGTCGTCTCCAAGTGGCACCAGCACCACGTTGTGTGGAGTGAGTGATCCGATACGGTCATACTCTTCCACCATAGTCTTAGCCTTGCTGTGTAAGTTGTGTTCAGTTATATCTTCATGTTTAGCGGTATATTCGGCATATTCGCCGGGGATTTTTCGGAAGTCAAAGCTGAGACAGATCGAAGGATGAGGACCGCACGTGCTTTTTATTGAGTAAATGTTGAAAGGTTGGTTGTGAACTATCATGGATGGCTTCTTGGTCGCCCACCCTGCGATCCAGTAGAACTCTTCGATCTGTCGCTCGGCCAGCCATTGTTTCCATGCGTAATGGATTCTTTGAATGATTGTTCCTTCAAGGCCACTTTTATCCAGCAGATAAGGTACAGTGGCTCCGCGACCGAAGGGATCGATGGACCAGCCTGTCTTCGGGATCCTAAAGAACAGATCAAGATTTAATACCTAAAAGTTACTGTTTAAATCAAAACATGGTAAAGATGTCTGTGTTTGTTACCTTCAATAAACTGGTCAATCAACGCGTAAATGTGCGTGCACGCTTCGTCCGGCATCACCCAGCCGCCCGTGGTGATCTCGAGACGGCCTTCCTTGATTAACTTTTTCAGTTGCTGTAATGAGATCAATAATTGTAGCTATTTATAATCCTGTTCGTCGTGTGATCGTGCTCGTCAATAATTCTATGAAATTTTATTTATTTTATTAGTCTACAAAGGAAGGCAATTTAATAAGCCGTTAATTTGACTAGAGGCAAACAAGATAACAGCTTAATTCAGATCTGCCCACTTCAACGGACGACGGCTAGGTCAGGAGATGACCACAATGCTCGCTGAGTCACCGGCTTAATTATTGCGCTATAATGTAATTAGCGCTCAGGTGACTGAATTGCTACTCTGCCTCTGTCTGCTATAATCCTATCATAGCTACGTTGAATACTTCAATCCGCGGCAAATGAAAAATTGCTTTTCATTCATTTCGAACACGGACCACAAACTCGTATGGTTTCAATAATTACGGACGTTAGATAAGACTGCAGGTCTGTTAAGAGAATTATTTCGATGTGTAGGCATGTCTCACAGGATCACTAGCATGTCGCCAGAAACGCAAGTGGTCAAATACGCATGTTGACAGAAACGAATTTCGACAGATTTTCACCACGTCAATGTCGCAGCTCGACAAACAAGCAACTTGACAGATGCGCGTCTCGACAAACCACTGACTTATAAACCTATGGACTTGCCATACCTACGAAATTAGCGTGCCTACCTACATAAATCGGGCAATTAAGATGGCTGCCCATTAGCCAATGAGGTAGGCCATTTGCAATTAGTCAAACAAATTATTTTATCATTAAAAAACTTAACATGGTTAAGGAAACAATACCGATAGTAAATAATACTTGTCCACAGTTAATTTAATTTTACTTATCCATCTTAGTTGCTTCCATCTTAATGAAATGTGGGTAAACTGACGTTTAAAAAAAACGTCTTGGGTCTGATATGTATCTGTTTGGTTGTTTCGGTTCGCTTGCTGCTGTTTTTTATCAATAGAATTGATAATAAAACAATACAATGCATATCCAGTCAACGACGCAGAGACGTGTTATTGTGCAATGGTTTCCTAATTCTCTCTTTTATTTATATTCTTTTATTTGACTAATTCTTCTGTTTACATCATTCTGGGGTTTCAAATATCTGACGAAATGCGTATCCGTCGTGTTGCGTTTCTGATGAAATGTGTATTTGTCGTGTTGCGTGTCTGCCGAACTGCATCTGTCGAGTTCCATATCTGAGAAGTCCAAAATGGGGACGCATCCAAAGTTTGGAAATTTCTTAGGTCACTGGGGGTCGGCAAAACACGGGAGGAGACTATTCCTAAAGATGTTAATATTGATGCAATGAATAATCATTTTACTGCTTCGTCCGATTTTGATAGGACAACTAAATTAAATACATTGAATCATCTTTCATATCTTCCGACTCCCAGTTATTCTCCATTTGTTTTTGGTCAATTTACTACTTGTGATGTTAAGAAGAGCATACTATCGATTTCATCAAACGCAGTTGGAAGCGACTGTATCAGCCGCAAAATGCTACTCCCGGTGCTGGACATTATCCTGCCCGTCATTTGCCATATCCTAAATTTTTCTGCTTCTAGCAGTGTCTTTCCAAGCTCATGGAAAGACGCTCAAATAATTCCTTTACCTTAAATACCCAATCCCACATCCTTTGCCGAGTATCGCCCAATATCTGTCTTGCCATTCTTATCCAAAGTCCTTGAACGCTTAATCCACAACCAAATTAGCACCTTCCTCTCCAAAAATAATCTCCTTAACCCCTTCCAGTCCGGCTTCCGTCCAGGTCATAGCACCACTACAGCGCTTCTGAATGTTACTGACGATATAAGGTCTGCCATGGAACTGGGCAATCTAACGGTTTTGGCTTTACTGGATTTTAGTAATGCCTTTAATACCGTAGATTTCGATATATTGCTCGGCATCCTTGGCTCTCTTAACATATCTCCAACGGTAATTGAATGGTTTCGTAGTTACCTGTTCGGCCGCCGGCAACGTATTTGAATCGGAGAGACCTTGTCTTCCTGGTGTAGTACATGTGCCGGGGTGCCACAGGGCGGCGTTCTATCTCCTTTAATTTTCGCTGTTTTTATTAACTCAATCTCCAACGAATTAATTTCTTCCTACCACCTTTATGCAGATGATCTTCAAATTTACTCACGAGCTCCTCTTGGAAATCTATCTGAGGCTATCTCGACCATTAATAGTGATCTGGCCCGTATATGCGACTGGAGCAAAAGGTTCGGACTTAGGTGAACCCCATAAAGACGCAAGTTTTAGTGGTGGGCAGTTCCAGAACGGTCTCAAGGATCGGTTGGACCACTCTACCCCAAGTTTCTTTTGACAACTCTGTTATCCCTTTTAGCGAGAAAGTTAAGAATTTGGGTATATTCCTTGACAAAAGCTTCTCTTGGACTGCACAGCTACAGGAAGTTAGCCGCAAGCTATTTGCATCTGCTGGATCTTTGAGAAGACTGCGTAATTTTCTGCCGACTGCAACCAAGATTGCGCTTGCACAATCTCTTCTGCTACCCATCCTTGATTATGCTGATGCCAGCTATCTTGACCTCACTGAAGTGCAACTTGATAAACTTGAGCGGCTTCAAAATGTTTGTATAAGGTTCATATTTGGTTTGCGCAAATATGACCATGTTTCTGAATTTCGTGTGAAACTCAAGTGGTTGCCAATTCGTCATCGCCGGAATGCTCATATTCTTTCTCTCCTGTATAATATTCTCTTTCTTTCTTCTACCCCAGTTTATCTCAAGAAACGGTTTCTGTTTCTGTGTGACTCGCACGTGAAAGTTCTTAGGTCATCGGACAATATGAAACTTAATATGCCAATGCATTCCACTACATTCCTAGACAAATCTTTTACTGTCCAGGCCACTCGTCTATGGAATGCATTGCCTGTGACTATAAAGCGCGCGCAATCACTGCCTGTTTTTTAGCGACTTGTGAAGGAGCACTACTGGTCACTGTCTTCATAATGTTATACAACATGAATAAACAACACAGCTGAATTGTTTTCTTGTCTGTATATTGGTTATATGTATGTATTTATGTATCTATTTTTATTTTATTTTTGTATTTAGTACCTACTTTCATAATGAATTAATTATTTGTTGAAAATTTGCACCAAGTGCAAACCCATATTGTGTCCAGGCTGTCTCTTTCCATTCTTGGTTGCCTGGAAGAGATCGCGGATCGCGATAAGGCCGCCTGTTGTATGTTTGTTTTTGTTATAACATCTTTTTGAACTATTTTTATCTTAGTGTACAATAAAGTATATATAAATAAATAAATAAAATAAATAAATAGAAAGCGAGATGACGAAATGCGTATTTGACCACTTACGTTTCTGACGACATGCTTTTGATCCGTTTCACAAATACAAAGCTAAGCAGGATAGCCAGACAGAGCAAAATAAGTAAAATTATATCATTATTTAACTTATTTTTATGTATCTTTGCACGTAAGGCATAAAACTAGAATAGAAACGTAACAGCTAGCAGCAATAAGTGAAACTTTAAATGATTGACCAAAGACAAGGTTGCTTTATTTACTTATACAATGTACCTTTTGTTTGACGGGGTGCGACCTTTCCCACCAGGCGTTCAGAAAAGATATCTCAGTCCAAATGAAGGTCATGTTCGGGTACTGATGCAGCTTAGTTACAATGTTATTGATAATGTTCTTTGTCTTCCATTCGAAGTATTGCTCGAAGGTCTTCAGCCATCCGGGGTCGTTATGGGAGTGAGGGACCACTATAACCTGTTGTTGGGGAGGAACATTTTAACATCGCTTTGATTATAAGTTGCAAGGCAAAGCACAAACGCTAGCCCTATATTGACACTTTTTGTTAAGGAAATGGGGTCTGGACCTGACGGGTAGTGGTTACCGGCGTGGTCGAACTTACAGAACAAGTTTAATAAACGTATTTATCGATGTCACGGCCCAATTCTCGAACGCAACTCGGTTTTGAGTTGCCTGTAAGGCTAAAGCTTGGCACTTCAAGTGTTACATAAAGTCAGAAATACTGAACGGTTTATAGTTCTACGTTCTACGTAGTTATACGTTCTCAGAATTCGGACGTAAACTTATAGACAGGTACATATCGAACTTACCTTCAATCTAGGCCGCGTGGTATCGTTATGTATCTTTTCATAGCGATCCTCAAAGGACTTGTCCCAAAACTCCTTTGTGCGCAGCCAGCTCGGCTGAAAATAAAAACATTTTAATTAATTGGCTCTTTCAGTAAGTTTTCCTTTATGGAATGGCTTAGCAGCAAAAAATAAAATACAATTTAATGTTTTTCCACGTCGAGTTATCACGAGTTTACATAACAAAAGTTCCACAGACCTATTAGCACGATAAAGTAAAAAAACAATATAAAATCGAAGGTGATTTTTCCCCAACAATTTCATCCATAATTGACGTAGCGTTAAGTAATTATGAAACATCGGTGCGAGATAGAAGCGGCGGCGGTCGCATGGTAGTAACTTTCATTGGTTTACATTTCAGAAAGCGAACGTGAAACTGCGTAGCGTATAGACGCGTATGATGCACGCCATCAGATTACGAGGGCGCTTCGCTTCTGTGCCATTAATACGAAGTACTCACACTGACACCGCACAACGGTAACATCGAGAACGGGAACGTTCATTTTACCTACGTGCAGTGAGCATCTCGCAGTATTGTCAAATAAGGATATTGTTATAAATATTTCAATTTATAATAGATGGGTGAATTATTCTTGTGCTGTTGAAATTGAAATGCTAGTCGGACTGCACATTTAGAGGTTATTGTTCGTTTGGACGTATTTTAATCTTGATGCGCATTTATTTTGATGCAAATGTTACAGAATGCTAAGTGCATTGGGGTAAGGGCAAAATAGCTTTCTGAAGTGTACGAAGTGCGCTTTGGACTTTCTAAAGCCAAATTATTACAATAAATATCTTTCGACATGAAACGAACACGAA
Source organism: Orthosia incerta (assembly GCA_948252205.1). Lineage (NCBI taxonomy): Eukaryota > Metazoa > Arthropoda > Insecta > Lepidoptera > Noctuidae > Orthosia > Orthosia incerta. The sequence goes on along the minus strand of OX411741.1, from coordinate 39,057,343 downwards.
CGAAGAGGACGCTGACGACTATTGGAAGTAAAGTAAATTCTGGGCTCCTTCATTACACTGAAATGAACCCAGCTTGTAGCCGTACCGAGCAAATTGTATATTTGATGCCCCATACATTATTTATTCATCCCTTCAATTCATTTAGGTTGGTTACGAAGGACCAATCAAGGTAAAGGGTGCTTCGGAATGCTTCGATGATCGAGAAATGTCGAGGCGTATTCTGTGATTCGATTTTTTGCCACAGACACCGGCAAAATTTTAAAACCTCTAAACTGGACGGACGTTCCGGTGCGACAAACAGAATTATTTTGCAAACGTAACGTGCGGATGTAGACTGGTTGATCAGATTGACTTGAAAGCGCTGCGGGCCTAAACAACCCCAACCGTGAAAAATTGGGTGAGTGTGGCTCGTCTTAGGGGCGGCGTTTTAGGAGCTGGAGTATACGCTTAGGGACACTATGACCAGCAAAGAAAACCAAAAATAAAATTGTGTTTTTTTTTTGGCTTCTATCTAAATTTGTTAAAAAAAATAACTTGGGATTTAAAGAAGTAAAGAAAAAAATAACTTTGCCCAGGACGCACCGTGTATCCTGGGCAAAAAAATACCAAAATTATACCACCCTTTATAGCAAAAAGCTTTGCCCTGTAAGCAGTTTCCCAACAATTAATATTTTTAATTTGTTTAATATTTTCTCTTAAATAATTTATTCAAGGATTTTATTTTTTCACTGGTTTTTTTTACATCATCTCACAGTTAACGACTATAGCAGCTAGATTTCCTTCCCGAAAAGTTTTTCGTCCAATCTACCGTTTTGGAAATAAAAATAGATTTAGAAAAAAAAGGAGTCAATTGTCGATTCTCAAAAACGGTGCGTTTTAGGACCATGCTTTTTAGAGGTAAGTAAAATGGTTTCTATGCACAAAAACTGGGTAATACCCGAGAAAAAATACGGAAGTTTTTCTAAGACTTCACCAAAAATTATGTTACAAATAGAGAACTGTGAATAACTTGGTGGTACGCGAGGTTAGAACTAACATTTTACAAATACAGCACACACAAGCTAATGAAAATACCCTCAAAACGTAAAAAGAATCTAGAAGTAACTACTACGCTTGTTTACCCACGAGTTTGTTCTTGATATTTTATTAACGATTCTGGAGTTCGTTTGCACACGTTTTAGAAAGCCAGGGCAATTGAAAACATAATTCACAAGATTTCTTGCTTTTGAAGCTCTACAAAAATTGTATTAAACAGGCCATACATCTAGCAACGCAACGGCAGCGGCCTACTTACGACAAACTAAGAGATTTACAGGGAAATGAAAGCATTTAACAGCACAAGCCTTCATGAACTCTTAAAGCAGTCATTTTAGCGCTGTTAACGTAACCCTACTTGTCGCACCGTTTCGATTAATAGAGCCCCACAAGTTTTAAGTTTACAACAAAAGTGCACATTCCAAGCAGCACATAAGCGGAAATTACATCCACAAACCAGCTATATTATAATCAAAGGCTCTTATATAGCTGCACTAACGGATAAGACGATTCTTGAGACTGTATGAGGGGTGATCTCTACACTGTTAAACAGCACAGCTGACTAATGGTTGTACAATGGAGAAAAAAGTAACAAAATGCATCTTAGTAGAATTTCAAAGAACTATTGTCCAGCCTTTGGCTACGTAAAATGCTACTAGCTGGTTAAGATGACCAAAGCTTATAAACGGCTGCTTAGCGCGATAAAGTCACAGTCAGCTCACACTCTTCTAAGCTGTGAACTGTATTGAGAATCAAATTTTGCCTTTGGTTTTTTAAGGTGTAAACTAATTCTATTATAATACTACCTCAATGAACTTAATAGTAGCTGGTTAAAAGCATTTAAGACTACATGAGCTGTAAATTAGTGTAACATTACTCCACTTTATTTCCAAAGCGGTCGTTAACTATTTTTTAAACCCCTAGATAGGGTAGGTAGGATAAAAATACAATGAATTCGAAAAATGAATGTTTGGTGTTTTTATCGCAAAACAACGTTTTCCGGCAGCCTAATTGCGTAAGTATAATAGCCAAAGCAAAAGAATCGATTCCTTCCCAAAAACGACTTTTCGTATCAATATGCACTACGTAAAGTCGGTTTTGGGAAAGAATCGATTCTTTTGCTTTGGATAATATACTTACGCAATTAGGCTGCGGGTCAGCTAGTATCACCTATAATATTGACAGATAAGTGACACCCGCAGTACAATTTACCAATAGAGATACAAAACAAACGGTGTATTATTTTTTGGCTTAAATTAGAAATTATTATTTGTCGCAGAAATACTAAGACCACCTTGACGTAACACTTGCACTGCAAAAATTAGTAGTAGTATAGTAATTCTTTATTGACATAATGAATACAATTTAGATTATAGGATTCCCTAGCACCTGCGCTAGTAAAACTGTGTTGCAGGTGCTAGTGTCTTCCCCGTAATAAAGTGACAGTAATCTTACATCAGACAGAATAGAAATTGTTTTTTGTTGCTATGATATTTCTTTGACAATAGCCGTTACTAAGCCATAAACCATCTGGTGGCTCAGTGGCTGTATAACAGAATTAAAGGTACTGGATAGTGGCCTATTGATAGCTGACTATGCCATTGTATAGCCTATGTACAGCTATTGCAATGTGCTGGACAGTTGTTAATAAGCTACTATAAAAGCTCAGGGCTGGTTAATTTGGGGGCAAATTGAGAATTATAAGAGCTGTGTAGCCAGATTTACAGCCCTTGTACAGAAACCATAACATCCCCGAGTTTGCAAAAATTCTGTTGTCCAATGACTATACAGGTATGTGTCCTGCTTGGGATATAACTTTACGAAACTGATAAACTGTAGTGATGCCTTGATGATCAGACAATTTGATACATATAGAAGTTCAAATCAGTATTCATTACCTTGCCCGATTGGACTTGAATAGATTCATGATGCCGGGGCATTATACATAGTGCCCTGATTAATTACTTGGTCCATGATTAGTTTCTAAGTGCTACACTTAACTAAAGCTCGGAGTGACAACTAGTTTTATCTGGAAATCTATACTAATATTATAAAGAAGAAAGATTTTTTTGTTTGTTTGTTTTTTTGTTTGTACTGAATAGGCTCCGAAACTACTGGACCGAATTAAAAAATTCTTTCACCAATAGAAAGCTACATTATTCCTGAGTGACATAGGCTATTTTTCGATCCTCAAAACGGGTCCTGTGGGGTGGTCCACGGGAGCGAAACCGCGGGGAACAGCTAGTCAAATATATCAGTGATAAATTCTAGTTTTGACTAGGTATTTCAAGTTTTAACTAAGGCATTAAGTAAAAACTACTTTTAACTAGGAAAAACGAGTTCCAACGAAAAACGAGTATTAACTGTGACATATGTACTACTGCCGTGAATTTGTCGATGTATAAACTGGCAGGGGGACACGCTTTACTCTAACGAATTACGCTTAATTTTACGCAAACGCATCCCTAAATCGAGAAATGGTTTTCACAGACACATAATATTTTTGAATGGCCTATCCAACGGTACCACACACCATGGGATAGACGAGAAACCCACCCGCCCCACTTTACGTGTACAGGAGGTACCACAAAAAAAAACTGATTTTCATTTACCAGTTTGTCGGCTTACTTAATAAATATATCCATGCAACGTTATAGTTTTCTAGTACTAAGTGTCTCTGTCGGACCGACATAACAGTCTTACATGGCGAAACTTAAGGGTTCCTTGTTGACTATCGGAAGCCTAAAAAACAACAATCGATTGCAGTCGAATCCATTCAAATTGAACTGCTTTAATAATTTATGTCTCGGTGCATCGCGAAACAGCGAAGTGAAGGCCGAGTTCGATAATTATGGCATTAAAGTTATTGTTAACCTGTGACTGCGCCTTGAAAATATAGACAATGGACGTTATTTAGCATTTCCTTAGTAATCACATTGCTACTTCAGTCTGTTCTAATTTCTTTACGTTGTTTTAACATGTTAAGTATCATGTAATGCACTTTCCTGCACTACTCGTTTAAAATTACCGTTTCTTTTAGGAAAATGAGAACGCTGAAGTTAGCTTCCCCTTATGAACTTCTAAACATGTTTTCAATTCTGAGACGGGGCCAGCTCAGTAACATCTTGTATTTTGTTAATGTGATTAGTCCTACTTTACTTTCGCACTTGCAATGAAGTTACTTAAATTGTCATCTTTAAATTATTAAGAAAACAAGTTTATGAAACAGACAGAGTAGTTTGCTAATCCGTTTTCGATGCTGAATCAATTTTAATAAAATAAAAAATAATAAATAATTTAGTTAAATATATAAATACGACGCTTTTGAGGCAGCTAATGAGCTGCTTCAAAAGCTGCTCGTCGTATTATATGCAGTGCTTCGACTGTTTCAGAGATGAAAAAACTAGTAGATATCTATAATTTATTGCTCAAGCTTTCGTTATACTGCACAAACTCTATGTTGTTCAAACAAAAGTAACAATTGCCAGTAGTAGATAAATAGTGCGACAGATATTGCTCCAAGTTTTTTTATCGTTCCAGCGCATCACTAGAATTCTATCGTTCCATGTCGGGTAGTGGCCTAGTCTCCAGAAAAGTCTAAAACTATGCTGCTAGCATCCGAATTGGTATCAATACTTTGTTTCACCCATATATTCGAAAAAATCGTTCAAAGTTAAAAAAGGGAACAGTTCCACGAGTTCTGCGCGAACTTATCGCTGTAAAGTCTCGCCAGACATACCTCCTCGCTCACGTGACTCAAATGAAAATATTGAGTACGTCCCGTACAAATTAGCGAAGTTACCAGCGAATAAATCGGCCGGATTTCGAGTTGAATGCGACCGTTTTGTGAAAAACTTTATACTGGGATGGGTCTGGTAATGACAAGTATTTAGTTCAATTCTACAATTGCATTGCTTCCAAATTCTTTTCATTGGTATTATGGTGAGTCAAACCACATTGTGATTGTAAAATATTGCGTGTGCTTGTGGCGCTCGCATTGCTTTAATGTGTAACTATGCGTTATGCGTATGTTCAAATGAAGCGTTCTGAATCACCTTTCATTATTTTTCATTATTATCTTGCTAGTAAATTGCCACAACAGTCACTTTATTGATAAATTAACACCATCTAGCGCTATAAAGAAGTTTGAAAACTCATTTAAATTTAATCTATCTACATAGTGCAAAACTATAGGTGCCAGTATTAGAAGCTAAGTTATTTACATATTAATCAACATTAACGGTAGGTAAAAGATAAGCCAGCTGGGGCTGAAACAAGCTAATTGCTTTTAAGTTTACCTCCCCTACCTCATAAACTAAAGGATGAGGTGAAATCTGGAGCATAGAAACTGAAAGTATGATTGACGCCGAAGCGAAGCTAACATCAATCAAGCAAAAAATAAGAGACGACGGAGTGCTGACCTAGTCTCGAAATAAACTTTGTGAACTAGCCCAAAAAGAACACCTTAAACCTCGAAAGTTTTAGTTATACTTCAGAATGAACAGTTTTTCGGGAAGTGCACTTTGATGACTGATATGGATGGGCGAATTCAGGCTACGTGGGTAGATGAGCCACATTCATTCATTACACCAGAACGGTGCAGCCTTGGAACGGATCTGGTTGATATATATAATATATATTCAGTTGGTAGGTTCCTTTGGAATAATTTCGACTTTCACGGGGGCGAATCCGCGGGCAGGTGCTAGTTCATTAATAACTTGATCGCAGATCCAAGCCTCTTAACCTTGACGAAACCTTATTAGGTTGATACATGGCACATAATGTAACCCACCCACAATTGAAGTTGCTTTAGTTTCACCATACGTAGAGCACATAAACGCTATTATTTCCGTAATACACATAATAGCAATATCAGACAATCTTTTAATTTAGATACAACCAAATTGAATGGTAAAACATAAATGTGTTTGTTCATTTTCAATCAAAGTGAATCGATTTTATGTAATCTTGATAACAGTTTATCAAGTAAGATAATAAAAATGAAACAGTGAAATACGAGAAAATGTAGTGAATGTTTTAACTTTATAAGGTGTAAACATTACATAAGTACTTAACACTTTTCTTTTCAATAAAGCACCACAATAATGTAATCTACCTTCAGAGGATCGCCCACGGCAGAGTTTAACTACAAAACATAATTGTGATTATTGTGAAGGCGCCCAAGCTTTGATAATATTATGTTGGTAATATTTATGAGGTAACTGGCTTCCAGTTGTTTTACAAGTAGACAAAACAAATTAAACTTCCGTATGATAAATAAATAATTATTTTACTGCCCTACTATAACTTGTTCAACTCAATACTACAGACAGGCAAAGTACCTACCAAGTGCCTTGTGCCACTCAAACATTATACTGTTGCACAAGAAAGGTGATAAAAGCTACATCGGCAATTACCGACCGATAAGTCTAGAGTCACATATCTAGAACGTTTGCCGTCCTGTAGAGAGTGACGCTATCTGACAATTGGCCGATTTTCATTCTTGATGCCATCGTAATCAGTTTACTTAACTAATTTTAAAAAGATGAAGTCGTTGATTTAAACAAATGTGCCTATACGAGTGTGCAAGTAGATCTATTTTTTGAAACCGGTAAGTTTCGCTTATGGTTTATAGTTGAGAACGGCATACATTTTTATAATTTCGCGGTATTTGTCTATCGTCCATAACTCAAAATATGATATTGTCAGTACACTACCTAAGCAATATAACGGCAGTATGTATAATAGAATAATGATGTTTATATCGGATATAGGAACCTTCAGACATGATGGTGAATAATTTAACAGCTACTTGATCGATATAAGCAAATTATTATCGGCCATCATGGCTTCGGAGCTTCGGAGATTTGGTAAAATGCCTTAGTGCATTCTCGCATTACCTATTGACCTGCTTGTCCGGTATCGCTTTTAAAACTTAAAATCATGTTATAACTTGGCCTTCTATAAACTATATTGATCTATTTTTAAAGTAATCTGTGAACTTTTAAAAGCTATTTGATCATCCTACTTTTGATTTATACTTATTAATAAGTTTTCAAACTGTATTATAAGGGATAGCTAATATACTAATTAATAATGGGTTAGTATTCTAATATACGTCTCAAGGATTAAAAGCATCTTCACATATGCAAAATGGTGAATAGACTGCAGGTCTGATATGGGGATTATGTCGATGTGTAAGTCAGTGTAAGTGTGTTAAGCAAAATACAAAGCTAAACAGGATAGCTAGACAGAGTAAAATAACTACAACAATTAGTCGTTATTTAACCCATTTTTATGTATGTTAATACCAAGTAAAACATAGTACATAAATAGAAACGCAACAGCGAGCAGCAATACTCGTAGGTGACCCCAAAAATGATTGTCTAACTCTAAAGGCAAGTTTGTTTACTTATTCAATGTACCTACGTTCATACTTTGTGTTTGATGGCGTTCGAATTTTCCCACCAGGCGTTCAGAAAAGATATGTCGGCCCAAATGATGGACATGTTCGGGTTCTGATTCAGCTTGGTCACAATGTTGTCGATAATTTTCTTTGTCTTCCATTCAACGTATCTGTTTAATACCTGTAGGTAGGTACTTGTATTAGAAGTTAAGTAGGTATTCTAATATACATCTGACTAAGGGATTGCAAGCATCTTCATATATGCAAAGTAGTTTGCAACTCTTCTGGTGGATCCAGGTACGAGTGATATTGCTGTTTACCTAGAAAATATCCGATAAGCCTTCATGAGTAAAAGTATTGTATATCTTAGGTGTAACTATTTGTGATAATAAACCTAACTTTACGGCAAATTTTTCACTAAAAAACCCAATGTAGGTACTTAGATAGTTACATAACGTCCGTTTTTGAATTAAGAACTTCAAGTTGCCGAACTTGTCAAATATAGATACCTACTTTAGCATGAAAACCTGTCAAAAGGACTTAGACTTATATAAAAACATCTACAATCTTACAAGTGATTTTAAAAGTTTCGTGTTTAATATATCTCTCTTGGTCGGTCCCTCATGTCTGCAGTCTGAGGATCGTGGTCAGCATCAGGGTTGCACCTGTAGCGGATGATCTGCCTCCACCGGTTTCTGTCCCTTACGACCGTGAAGAATTTGGAGGCCGACGAGTCTTTCACTTGATCGGTCCATCTTGTTGGTGAACGACCGCGCGATCTTTTGCCTTCGGTGTTCCCAACCACAATTAGCTTTTCCAAAATTCCCAGCGTTTAATATATAAATAAGTCTTATTTCTCCTAAACGTATTCCGATTACTCTCATGTTCCATTCAGTACATGTATAATCACGCGTTCAATCTTAAAGGGGACTGATACAGATAGAGGATGGATCATAAAGAGCTGCTACGTGCCCGAGCCCTGGCGAAGCTGTCGCGATGCTGAATATGACCGCATTTGTTAATAATTACATGCACAGTGTATTTATGCAGTACGTAAAAGATTCCGAGCATATCTTTGCACGTTAGTGTACTATGGATGCTGTATTGGATCTCGGATGGTTCCGATATCTAGTGCTTGTGCGGCGTCTCTTCACAGACCATAACCCATCTTTCGTCATGCCGATCACCCGTACATGACTGTGAGGATCTTATGGCTGCGTCATCGAATAGTGTCGCCGTAGCTGAATACACAAACATGATATTTAAAATACTATAACTCACGAACATTGCTATTCTCTTGACTCAAACAAGCATTTAACCTATGACCACTCAATGTTCTCAAAGATAACAGGCGCAATTAATGACTTAGGCATGTACACAATTTTCGGGCAAATTAAGGCACAAATGGAAAGTATAATACAATACAACGCCGACAGAACACAAAATGACAACTCCGTATCATATGAAACCAATAACCAAAATTATGTAATTCAAAAAAACAAAGACTCAAGCTGTGATCATTTATTTCGTCAATAATTGTATAACTATCATGCATCAAAATATTAATGGTTTGATTAATAAATTGGATATGCTATCAGTGTGCTTAGATGAATCGGCGACCGAAGGTATAAAGGTAGATATATTGTGCATTACGGAACATAACATGAGGAAAGGCGACGAGGATTACTTACAGATATCTAACTTTATATTGGGATCATACTGTATGAGATGTAGTAGACATGGAGGCTCATGTATTTTAGTTAAGAATGGACTACGATATAGGAGTCTCGATGATGTTAACAAAATGTCTATTGTAAATATTATTGAATGCTCTGCTATTGAACTAGTTGACCACAAAATATATATTTTATGTATCTACAGACCGCCGAACAAAATAATCGGAACAATAAATACTTTCTTTTTAATTTTAAGTAAAATTTTGGGTAAGCTATGTATGAAAAGTAAAAATATTATTATCGGTGGAGATTTCAACATAGATTAGGGGCGCACGGTTGGCGCAGTGGTTGAGCGATTGACTGCTGCGCTGCGTGTCGCGGGTTCGATTCCCGCACGGAACAATTATTTGTATGATCTACAAATAGTTGTTCCGGCTCTGGGTGTTTGTGTATGTGAGTTTATATGTTTGTAAACGCACCCACGATACAGGAGAAAATCCTAGTGTGGGGCAACGTTTTATAAAAAAAGAAAGAAAGAAAAGAAAGATATTACAAACAATTCAAAAATATCTATGGAGTTTGTGGAACTACTGTTAAGCTTTAATATCACCCTTCAGTTTAACCAGGTCACACGCAGCGCTAGTAATACCTGTATTGACAACATAGCTCATAACATTAAGGGATGCAAAGGGGAAATCAGAGATTTTGCACTATCCGACCATACTGCACAAATAATTAAATGTCCAGTCAAAAAGTGTAGTCCAATTCAATTTTGGTATGTATATAAACGTAGTTTCACTAAAGAAAATAGATGTCTATTTACTAAGTATTTGGGTCAAATTTCGTATCACAGTGTATACGGGTCTACAGACCCTAACAGTGCGTACAATTCATTCCACGATATATTCAGCTTAATATATAACTTATGTTTTCCTATAAAAAGAATTCGCATTAAAAATATTTCAAGACCTAAATGGTTATCAAAAGGAATAAGAATGTGCAGTAAGCGTAAACGCGAACTTCTCTGGCAATATAGGAAAAACTCAAACAAAGAAAATAAAACGAAGTTTAAAGCTTATGCTAAAAAATACAAAACAATAATTTCACTGACAAAAAGGTCTCAGAACAATTATTTTATAAACAATGCCGTTAATAAATCTAAAGCAACGTGGAAAGTTATTAATGACGCTAAATATAAATATAATTATCCTAATGAGGGCATTGAGAAAATAATAATCAATGACGAGGTAATTACTGATCCAAATACTATGGCAAATACCTTTAATGATTATTTTGCTGACATTGTTAAAAATACTAATAATTCAATTTATTCTGACTCAATACGACCTTATTCTTCTAACTTGACATTTAACACTAAATCAATATTTATGCCTCCATCAATTCCCCCAGACATTCTAAAAATTATAAGTTCTTTGCGGAACACAAATAGCGCAGGTTATGACGGTATTACCACTAAGGTCGTTAAGGATGTAGCAACTTTAATTGCTGCTCCTTTAAGTTATATTATCAACTTGTGTATAGAGCATGGTATTTTTCCAGAGAAATTAAAAGTGTCAGTAGTAAAACCGGTACACAAAAAAGATAACAAATATTCCATTAGTAACTACAGGCCAGTTGCTTTAATAACCATTTTCTCAAAAATATTCGAAAAAATTATATATAACTGCCTCTACCCATTTTTCGAAAGTAATAACATGTTTACCCCATGCCAGTACGGTTTCAGGAAAAATAAATCTGTTAACACAGCAATGTATAACTTTTTACAAAAAGTCCTTCTAAATATGGATACTAGGTCGGCAGCCATAGCATTGTACATGGACATGTCAAAAGCATTTGACCGAGTCAATCATAAAATACTCTTGAATAAATTATATGCATTTGGTGTAAGAGGTAACGTATACAAATTAATTGAATCATATCTTAGTGGCAGAAAGCAGATGGTAGAATTAAAAAGAGTCTCTTTAACTACCAGAACTGAAGAAACAGTTGTTTCTGAGATTAGATATATCCTTTCCGGTGTCCCTCAGGGCAGTATTCTGGGCCCACCATTTTTTCTGATTTATATAAATGACATGCCAACAGTTACAATTCACCATATGACTTTATTTGCTGACGATAGTACTATATTATTTACCGGTAAAGACAGAACTGATTTAAAACTTGACTTAAATAGTACCTTAACAACAATTATAAAATGGCTTGATGAAAATGACTTAAAAATAAACCTAGAAAAAACAAAAATCATGAATTTTAGGCAGCGATTACAACCTCATACCAATTTAAATATATGCTACTCTCAAACCAGCATAGAGGAAATCGAAGTTACCAAATTTCTAGGTCTTTATATTGATAGCAAAGTAAATTGGAAGTCACATGTACAGCAAGTTTGCAAAAAACTTAGTCAGAGCTCTTATGCTATATATAGATTAAGGAACACTGTCAACCAGTCTGCATTGCTAACTGCCTATCATGGATATGTTGCTTCAATCATACGCTACGGGATAATTTTCTGGGGCAACTCTGTAGAAAAAGAGCGTGCCTTTAGAGCTCAAAAACGCTGTATTAGGTCGATGTGCAATATACGCCAAACGGATTCATGCAGGCCACACTTTATCAATTTAAAAATATTAACTCTCCCTAGTGTATACATATATGAAACTGTTATGTTTATTAAATCAAACCCCAACTTATTTGAGTTTTGTACTAGGACCAGACACAAAGACATGCTGGACACAGTTGCCAGTAAAACAAAGCTTTTGCACCAAAGCATCTTTTGTATGGGCCCACGTATTTATAATAATCTGCCGCCGTTTCTCAGAACTGTGAGCAATATTAATGCCTTTAAAAAAAACCTCCAAGAATTATTGATAAGCAAATGTTATTACTCGATATTAGAATTTCTAAGTGACAAGACACTGAAATAGCCGGCTTATTACAGCAAACCAATGGGTGCATATGCATGAACTTGTAAACTATTACTCATAAACTGAAGAGACACTATTTAATTGAATTTACTATTTTGTAGCATTAATAATTTGACACTTCATTTTACTTATTTAATTTTTATTTGTATTGCATGACAATTTGATGATTTGTATTTTGAATAGCCTGATGTTATGAATTTTGTATGCCTTAATGGCGGGACATAGCAGATCTACCTGTAACCTCAACATCTTATGTACCTATGATCCACAATAAATTATTTGAATTTGAAAAAAAAAAAAAAAAATGTATTTGCCATCGGCCTGCTAAGAAGAAGAAAGATGTATTGAACTAAACCCTATCAAGATAAAAATCTAGCACTAATCAATAGTAGAACGTTGTAGGTAATATTTACATTAAAATTCCATGTTAAAAGATAGGCGGCGCGTGTCAATTACACCTCGGCCCACAAACACTAAAGTTTACTTACAGAAATAATAAAAACAAACATTGTAGAGTAATTACAAATCTATGGTAGGAAGTGACGTAAAATTTGTAATGCGTCAGATTATTGTATGTAGGCCGCGTAGTCGCGTACACGCGTAGTGGCGTGGAATACGACGCGTGCCCAGACACGAACATACGACACATGTATTGACGCGCAACAATCGTGAAGACCCGAGTATGTAGTCTTACATATTTATTGAACCGATAATATGTAACAAGGGGTGAATTTTTGAGATAGGACTTTAGGGCTAACGTCTAAACTAAAATATGTAGAGTAAAGCGTCCAAAGAGATTATGAGTTAGGTTTTAGAGAAAACAAAACTTGTATAGTTATAATTATATGACATTTTTGAAAAAGCACATTTTTATTCAACAATAACCCACCAACGTTGGTCGGTTAATTGGTTAGACGTAAGTACACACGTTGGCTATTAAACTAGTTCTGTCTCGTCAGACTCAGAGCCAATGTGAAGATGTCCGATACGGAAATTTTTGTAAGCGCTTTTACAGTACTGAGTGCATATTATAATTTATATTTGTTACTGAATAAAAACAAAACCACGTCGAAAGAAGATGGTGGATGACAAAACATCATAAAACACGGAATCAGTGCGTACAGACCTACTCCATTCTAATAATGAGAAAATCACCTAAGTGTGGACGGTTCGCGAACGTTGGCACAGATTCCTTTAGTAAAACCGACACGCGCCGGCCAACTACTAACGCTCGGCCCTATGTTGGGGCCAACGTAATTTTCTAGATCCACACTTTGGACGAGTGTCGTTGGAGCCAACGTGTGGAGCCGGCGTTTAAGGATAAAATTATTGGAATAGGCATCATCTTCAAGTTGCAAGTTGCATTCTAACATTTACTAAAAGATAAACATTGTATACCTATCATTCAGTACAAGCTGCTTAGCAGTTTATATTTTTTGCTAACATTAGAAAAAAAATAAAGTGAATAATGAAGTTGTTTCGCTAATGAATAAACATGAAGGACCTCTATAATAAGGTCGGGTTTCAGTCGCTTCAGGTAGAATTATTTACTCGGCTCGAAGCGCCGAAATCACACTAGATTCGTGGCGACTGACGAGTGACCAAGAAGCCGATCTATATAGTATATCAATATTAATTTTGAATTTTATATACAGTTTGACTGGTTAAACATTGGACAGCTTCAAGTAGGGTATTTTTTTTTTTTTTTTTCGCGATGGTTTTCCTCTTGACTCTAGTCTAGGTCAGAGGTGACAGAGACAATGTCGACGATGGAGTGAGCTTATCATAACGTAAATTATTACTGTATTCATTGTGTTTTTTTAATGGGATTTATTGTCGAACACAACAAAAAATAATTGTAAAACGTTACAAATCAATTGATTTACATTGTACGTATATGAACAAAATAACTAGTCTGTACCTACTTTCATTATAAATGCTAAACGATAATTAAGTTTGCTATGTAGAAATTTAGTTTAAATGTACCTGCACACATCATTATGCAGTCAGAGGTCATTAGAGATAATGTAAGTTTGTGTATTGTTAAGAAAAATCATATTTTCTATTTCCTAGTTTTGGTCTTATGCAACTGAATTTTAAAACAGTTGTCCCAAGCCGATTGAGCTAAAATTTTGCATACACATTTGGTTTGCAGTTTAAAGCTAAAAAGCTTATTTATTTTGATAATGATGCGATGAGCAGATCCAGAATAGTTCTTATATTGTGATAATTAAAATAAAGATTATTGTTTACTAATGCGTTTTATTTTCTTTCCTTATCGAATTCATATTGCCCGGTTATCCTCCATCATATTAAACACATTTGACAGGAACCAAAGACATTTGAATATTCATGCGACTGCACTCTCGCTGTTTTGCAAACGTCTTCTTTACTTCGAACGGTTTTTATTATGCAAATTGGTTGCGAATATTGTTTTTTTATTATATCGAAGATGGTCATGCACTTTGTGCAGGTTTCATGGAAATTCAAGCTTTAGACGTATTTATTCTCGAAGTCGTGTAGCGAACTTTACGATCTATTTTTATAGGAGCGGAAGTGGTTTCTTTTACATTTCTTACTGCTCTGTTATACGTTATCATATTTTGTTTTTGAATTATTATTCTATAGGGCTAGTTTAAGACATAATTAACTTTATGATTCTTACGCTCGACTACAACTAACATCCATCCTGCTTAATTATTTGAGCTTGTTCATTAGAAAAGGAAAACTAACTTAATTTTATCTATTTCTCTTTCCAGATTACATTTAGGGCTAGAGTGGATCGCCAGTAGAATAAAGAAGAAATGACACGATGCTAACATTTTACGAGTAATTTTATAAATAGGTACAGAGCTATTGTAAAAGTTACATAAAATTCTAATTCCTGTCTAACTTGTTTGCTTTAAATTTGATAAATAAATATATTTTAAAGAGATACCTATCAGGATTATTGTCCGTTGTTCTGCATGACTGGGATATATTAATTATAAATAAACATGTTCTTGTATATTTTATTTATTTTATTTCATCTACAGTTTCAGACAAAAATTGTACACATAATTTATGATGCTAGGTTATTTATGTCTATGATTAAACTAAGCCAAGTACAACCAAATTATACAACGAACTATTAATCAACTACGTGAGAAATATATTATAAAAACTAAACAAGGTCAGCTTATAATATTAGTGTCGATATATTCATTACATCCATTTAAGACCTAATTTTCTTTGACTAAACATTATCGATGGTAATCATTTCAAGTTAACCTTATCACAATAATAATTCTTTGTTTTAAAATAATGATGTCGGTACATAATATTTTTTTACAAATTATTGTAATTATTAGGTGTATGAGAATCCAAAACAACTAGTGCTGTGGTTAAAACAAGCCATAAATAATAAAAATATGTAGATTTAATTGTACTATATCTAAATTAATAGTGGCCATTTCAAACATAAAAAATATATCTTAAAAATATTCACTTTCACAATTATATACAAAAAATATTAACAAACTGGAAATTGCAATATTAAATTAATTAGGTACATAGTTACAACAAACTGCGAGTTCTAACAACTAAAGATAAATAATGTTTGGTCCATGAAATGCAATTTAAAAGATGAGCCTTATTAAAAAAACTCTATACAGATCTTTAAAATATTGAGAGAAATCAGTTATTATTATTTTTACTTATTTGTTCTTTTAGAACTGCATAATTTTTATTAATAAGGCATAATAACTAAGGCAAGGGTGAAGATAAACATTAATCATTATTATGTTGAGTTTAACACCCTCCCTTTATTTAAAATGTATACCTAGCATATTATGGATTAAATTATAACTTACTATATTTAATGTAACTCAAATATCACTTTCAAACTTAAAAATACTTAAAAAAACATAAGAACACACAACCTAAAATCCTTTGACACATACATAGTTGTGAATAATGAGAATTAAATGAGATAATATTTAATTTTACGAATAGTCTCGTCATCAGATCAATATTATAAGATACAAGTTAATAAAATATTGTTAATTACAACCAAAACTATTGGTAACTAAAATAATATAAAATATGTAATGTTTAGTATAGTAGTATGTCATGAATGAATATCACAGCAAACTAACAAGAATGTACGAAGTTTTTATGCGAAACGTCTGCCCAAACGGCGAGCTCGCGAAACCTAACATAAACTTTGTGAGTGTTGCATACAATAAATTAAAAGAAAATATATTTTACAAAAGACAGTGATAAAAGTGAAAAAAATAGTAATTGTAGATTCAATATACTATAATTAATTGAACTAGTATAATTAATCATTTGTTATAGAATCAATAGATGAACAGGTATAACATTTGGTCCTGAGGTAGATTTATCTAGTAATCGATATTTCCGTTGAACTAAAACAGCCATTGGGTCGACAATAAATTATTGTAAATATAATATCAAGATTATACAGGGCAAATTACCATGACTTAGTGAGAGCGCATAACATAAATCGAAAATAATTCTATCATTTAATACGAGTATACATACACTATTACACGGTCAATTAGAATGCAGCTATATTACTAAAGTACCAATAAAATTGCATCTTCCTACTTACTCATCTTACATATAAGCTTTGCCGAAGCGTGTTCTGGCAAGTAAGTTCACAGTAAAGTTGTACATTATTATAAAATTACAAATGTGTTACACCTATTACTTCTAACAGTCTTTAAAACCTGATCTTATATGTTTTTACCTCCATCGCATTCAGGTGCATGTCGCTCAAAGCGGTCAGAGGTCTGAACGTCTTCAGGCCTGTCAGACTGACTGCAGTTATATTCTTAATGGTCACTCCATTGAACCTGGTTTTGGACGAAAACTTAGAGGACTTGCTGATTGGCTTCTCTCCGACGGCGCAGCTGTATCCTGGTCTATGCAGCACCATGTAGCTTTCGGAACTGGGGAACAGTTCGAGTACGTCGTCAGTAATAGTTCGAAGAGTTACCAAGTGTATGTCGGCCGGCCAGTTCTGCAGGAACGATTGATACGGCTTGACCTCGATGTCGCCCACTTCGCTGGTGTCTAACAGGTACACGTTGATGGGATAGTTGAACGTTCGGCTCAAATATTCAGCGTTTTGAGACGGTACTTGGTAAGGGCTTTCCTTCTGGCCGGGTCCAAAGCGACGCTCGTTCACAAACTTGAATCCCGGTTCGCTGGTATCTCTCTTGGTTCGCGTGACTCCGGGCATTGTTTCGATTAAAAGCCAGTTTTGGAACGTTGTTGGTTTGTTGTCTACGACTCCTTCGCCGATTCCTCTGAAGTCATCGTAGAGAGTTCGTCGATCGAGCATCACTTCCAAGCGTCCAGGCTCGTACGCCGACGCACCTTGCGCGTGATTTGTTAACAGAGTCAGCCTGGTCTCCTCGTCCTGCAGCCACGCCATTGTGGTTATCGGATAGTAGTTCGCTTCGATGCCCAATTTGTTGACTTTGACTCTCTTTTGATACTGGAATCCGTTTTGGTCGGTGTAGAATTCCGGAATGTCACCGTTTTGTATATCAGTCTGTATTCTCATAAACAACTCTGTTTCTCTGTTTTTGGGAGGACTCTCGAAATCTACCAAGTTCTCGATGAGAATAGCGCGCGACAGCACTGAGTCTCCTATGTTGTATATTCTCACAGTGTGAACTAAGAACGGTAGGTACATTGTGGTGATTTCAGTTGAAATCGGCCCGGAAACTATGATTATGTTATCATCTTGCATACTATTCGAGTTAGCATAAGGATGCAGAACATTTTTTTCTGGGGAATCATAATCCGGCATGAAAAGATAAGCTCCTGAATGACGTTGTGCGCTTTGGTATGCTCCAAATTGCACGTCAACAACAGTCCTCTTCCTAATGTCTTTTCTATAAACTTGTCTCAAGAAGCCAGTGTTTCTATTGACCAGAAGTTTCAGCACCGCATTTTCTAATTGTATATCGCCAGGCATCATTTTCTTGATAGAGAATACATCGGATTTCTGCGCATCTTGACAATTGTTGCAGAATATGACGGCGTGGTGCGAGGTGTTGGTGTGCTGCTGCAGCTTGTAGGAGATGGCCGTGAGCGGCGGCACGGTGGCAACGAACATGACGTCGAAGTTGGTATCGCTCACCACGCGCTTGCCGTTGTCGTGCACGTCGATGCTGGGCATGATCTGGTACATGACGTGTTGCCTCTTGTAGCTGTCGTACACGCGGATGTTCGAGGTGTTGGACCTCACGGTGATAACTTCGGTTCGGATTTCTGCCAAAGGGTTAAAAAGAACAATTTTTTTCTTGTCGATATAAGACACTTGCAGTTTCTTTGCAGGTTTGCCGTATGTTTCCCATTCAACTTCGCTTTGTAAAATACTCTGCGAGTGCAACGAGTGATCCGGTATCATGATAGTGGTGAGTGCAACCTCCTGTAAGCGGATGCAGTGGTACAAGCTGGTGAACAGTTTGGTTCCATAATCTTGCATCACGCTAGACTTTGATGTGCCAGTTATCGCGTCGTGGTGTTGGAACAGACCCAAGTTCCTCCTGGCATAGATGAGCTGCTCGTAGGATTTTTCTAGTTTCTTCTCAGAAGCTCCGAAATTCTGAGTGACACCTTCCTGTTTTATATAGTTGGATACAAGGGTGAATAAGATTTCTGCAGATCGGAGTTGATGTTCGAATTGACGAGCGAGTATTTTCAGATAAGGTCTTGTCGTGTAGTAGCCTGACCAGTATGCAGGTTTACCCTCGCTGAAGATGTCGGAATAAACGAAGAAATCGCCTTTTAAAGTCGGGATAGTGTGATGCCTCTCCTTCATGGCGTTGAAGTAATCTAGTGGCGTTCCGAATTGCACATCAGCGTTGAAGATCTCTTTGTGAGCATTGATGTAATCGAACATCTTCATGTAGTTAACGTACTGAGCATCAAACTCCACACCATACTCGTATCTAAAGTCGTCTCCAAGTGGCACCAGCACCACGTTGTGTGGAGTGAGTGATCCGATACGGTCGTACTCTTCCACCAAAGTCTTAGCCTTGCTGTGTAAGTTGTGTTCAGTTATATCTTCATGTTTAGCGGTATATTCGGAATATTCGCCGGGGATTTTTCGGAAGTCAAAGCTGAGACAGATCGAAGGATGAGGACCGCACGTGCTTTTTATTGAGTAAATGTCGAAAGGTTGGTTGTGAACTATCATGGATGGCTTCTTGGTCGCCCACCCTGCGATCCAGTAGAACTCTTCGATCTGTCGTTCGGCCAGCCATTGTTTCCATGCGTAATGGATTCTTTGAATGATTGTTCCTTCAAGGCCACTTTTATCCAGCAGATAAGGTACAGTGGCTCCGTGACCGAAGGGATCGATGGACCAGCCTGTCTTCGGGATCACGCCGAGGTTCGTTTTTACCCAGTGATGTCCTAAAGAACAGATCAAGATTTAATACCTAAAAGCTACTATTTAAATCAAAACATGGAAAAGATGTATGTGTTACCTTCAATGAACTGGTCAATCAACGCGTAGATGTGCGTGCACGCTTCGTCCGGCATCACCCAGCCGCCCGTGGTGATCTCGAGACGGCCTTCCTTGATTAACTTTTTCAATTGCTGTAATGAGATCAATTATTGTAGCTATTTATAATCCTGTTACGTCGTGTGAACGTGCTCGTCAATAATTCTATGAATATTTATTTATTTTATAAGTATACAAAGGAAGGCAAGTTAATAAGCCGTTAATTTGACTCGAGGCTAACAAGATAACAGCTTAATTCAGATCTGCCCACTTCAACGGACGACGGCTAGGTCAGGACATGACCACAATGCTCGCTGAGTCACCGGCTTAATTATTGCGCTATAATGTAATTAGCGCTCAGGTGACTGAATTGCTACTCTGCCTCTGTCTGCTATAATCCCATCACAGCTACGTTGAATGCTTCAATCCGCGGCAAATGAAAAATTGCTTCCCATTCATTTCGAACACGGACCACAAATTCGTATGGTTTCAATAATTACTTAGATAGACTGCAGGTCTGTTAAGAGAATTATTTCGATGTGTAGGCATGTTTTACAGGATCACTAGCATGTCGTCAGAAACGCAAGTGGTCAAATACGCATTTCGCCGGAAAACGCATGTTGCACCACGTCAAAGTCGCAGCTCGACAAACAAGCAACTTGACAGATGCGCGTCTCGACAAACACGCAAATTGACAGATGCGTGTCTCGACAGATACGCAAATTAACAGTCAAGTAATAAAAATGATTTAAACGCTTGTAGTCATATAAGTAGGTAAGTACATACGCAATTAGTCAAACAAATGATTTTATCATATTAAACTTAATATGGTTAAGGAAACAATACCGATAGTAAATAATACTTGTCCACAGTTAATTTTACTTATCCATCTTAGTTGCTTCCATCTTAATGAAATGTGGGTAAACTGACGTTTAAAAAAAACGTCTTGGGTCTGATATGTATCTGTTTGGTTGTTTCGGTTCGCTTGCTGCTGTTTTTTATCAATAGAATTGATAATAAAACAATACAATGCATATCCAGTCAACAACGGAGAGACGTGTTATTGTGCAATGGTTTTTTAATTCTCTCTTTTATTTGACTAATTCTTCTGTTTACATCATTCTGGGGTTTCAAATATCTGACGAAATGCGTATCTGTCGTGTTGCGTTTCTGATGAAATGTGTATTTGTCGTGTTGCGTGTCTGCCGAACTGCATCTGTCGAGTTCCATATCTGACAAGTCCATATAGAAAGCGAGATGACGAAATGCGTATTTGACCACTTACGTTTCTGACGACATGCTTTTGATCCGTTTCACAAATACAAAGCTAAGCAGGATAGCCAGACAGAGCAAAATAAGTAAAATTATATCATTATTTAACTTATTTTTATGTATCTTTGCACGTACGGCATAAAACTAGAATAGAAACGTAACAGCTAGCAGCAATAAGTGAAACTTTAAATGATTGACCAAAGACAAGGTTGCTTTATTTACTTATACAATGTACCTTTTGTTTGACGGGGTGCGACCTTTCCCACCAGGCGTTCAGAAAAGATATCTCAGTCCAAATGAAGGTCATGTTCGGGTACTGATGCAGCTTAGTTACAATGTTATTGATAATGTTCTTTGTCTTCCATTCGAAGTATTGCTCGAAGGTCTTCAGCCATCCGGGGTCGTTATGGGAGTGAGGGACCACTATAACCTGTTGTTGGGGAGGAACATTTTAACATCGCTTTGATTATAAGTTGCAAGGCAAAGCACAAACGCTAGCCATATATTGACACTTTTTGTCACTGTTTGTAAGTGGCGTTCTCAGAATTCGGACGTAAACTTATAGACAGGGGTACATATCGAACTTACCTTCAATCTAGGCCGCGTGGTATCGTTATGTATCTTTTCATAGCGATCCTCAAAGGACTTGTCCCAAAACTCCTTTGTGCGCAGCCAGCTCGGCTGAAAATAAAAAACATTTTAATTAATTGGCTCTTTCATTAAGTTTTCCTTTATGCATTCTCGCATTACCTATTGACCTGCTTGTCCGGCATCGCTTTTAAAACTTAAAATCATGTTATAACTTGGCCTTCTATAAACTTTATTGATCTATTTTTAAAGTAATCTGTGAACTTTTAAGAGCTATTTGACTAGCTACTTTTGATTTATACTTATTAATAAGTTTTCAAACTGTATTATAAGGGTTAGCTAATATGCTAATTAATAATGGGTTAGTATTCTAATATACGTCTCAAGGATTAAAAGCATCTTCATATATGCAAAACGGTGAATAGACTGCAGGTCAGTTAAGGGGATTATATCGATGTGTAAGTCAGTGTAAGTGTGTTAAGCAAAATACAAAGCTAAACAGGATAGCTAGACAGAGTAAAATAACTACAACAATTAGTCGTTATTTAACCCATTTTTATGTATGTTAATACCAAGTAAGACATAGTACATAAATAGAAACACAACAGCGAGCAGCAATACTCGTAGGTGACCCCGAAAATGATTGTCTAACTCTAAAGGCAAGTTTGTTTACTTATTCAATGTACGTTCATACTTTGTGTTTGGTGGCGTTCGAATTTTCCCACCAGGCGTTCAGAAAAGATATGTCGGCCCAAATGATGGACATGTTCGGGTTTTGATTCAGCTTGGTCACAATGTTGTCGATAATTTTCTTTGTCTTCCATTCAACGTATCTGTTTAATACCTGTAGGTAGGTATTAGAAGTAAGGTAGGTATTCTAATATACATCTGACTAAGGGATTGCAAGCATCTTCATATATGCAAAGTAGTTTGCAACTCTTCTGGCGGATCCAGGTACGAGTGATATTGCTGTTTACCTAGAAAATATCCGATAAGCCTTCATGAGTAAAAGTATTGTATATCTTAGGTGTAACTATTTGTGATAATAAACCTAACTTTACGGCAAATTTTTCATTAAAAAACCCAATGTGGGTACTTAGATAGTTACATAACGTCCGTTTTTGAATTAAGAACTTCAAGTTGCCGAACTTGTCAAATATACTTTAGCATGAAAACCTGTCAAAAGGACTTAGACTTATATAAAAACATCTACAATCTTACAAGTGATTTTAAAAGTTTCGTGTTTAATATACAAATAAGTCTTATTTCTCCTAAACGTATTCCGATAACTCTCATGTTCCATTCAGTAGGTACCTGTATAATCACGCGTTCAATCTTAAAGGGGACTGATACAGATAGGGTATGGATCATAAAGAGCTGCTACGTGCCCGAGCCCCGGCGAAGCTGTCGCGATGCTGAATATGACCGCATTTGTTAATAATTACATGCACAGTGTATTTATGCAGTACGTAAAAGATTCCGAGCATATATTTGCACGTTAGTGTATTATTTATGCTGTATTGGATCTCGGATGGTTCCGATATCTAGTGCTTGTGCGGCGTCTCTTCACAGACCATAACCCATCTTTCGTCATGCCCTGTCACCCGTACATGTGAGGATCTTATGGCTGCGTCAACGAATAGTGTCGCCGTAGCTGAATACACAAACATGATATTTAAAAACTGTATTTGCCATCGGCCTGCTAAGAAGAAGAATGATGTATTGAACTAAACCCTATCAAGATAAAAATCTAGCACTAATCAATATCTAGGTAGAACGTTGTAGGTAATTTTTACATTAAAATTCCATGTTAAAAGGTAGGCGGCGCGTGTCAATTACACCTCGGCCCACAAACACTAACGTTTACTTACAGAAATAATAAAAACAAACATTGTAGAGTAATTACAAATCTATGGTAGGAAGTGACGTAAAATTTGTAATGCGTCAGATTGTTGTATGTACGCCGCGTAGTTGCGTACACGCGTAGTGGCGTGGAATATGACGCGTGCCCCAACACGAACATACGACACATGTATTGACGCGCAACAATCGTGAAGACCCGAATACGTAATCTTACATATTTATTGAACCGATAATATCTAACAAGGGGTGAATTTTTGAGATAGGACTTTAGGGCTAACGTCTAAACTAAAATATGTAGAGTAAAGCGTACAAAGAGATCATGAGTTAGGTTTTAGAGAAAATAAAACTTGTATAGTTATAATTATATGACATTTTTGAAAAAGTACATTTATATTCAACAATAAAGCACCAACGTTGGTCAGTTAATTGGTGAGACGTAAGTACACACGTTGGCTATTAAACTAGTTCTGTCTCGTCAGACTCAGAGCCAATGTGAAGATGTCCGATACGGAAATTTTTGTAAGCGCTTTTACAGTACTGAGTGCATATTATAATTTATATTTGTTACTGAATAAAAACAAAACCACGTCGAAAGAAGATGGTGGATGACGAAACATCATAAAACACGGAATCAGTGCGTACAGACCTACTCCATTCTAATAATGAGAAAATCACCAAAGTGTGGACGGTTCGCGAACGTTGGCACAGATTCCTTTGATAAAACCGACACGCACCGGCCAACTACTAACGCTCGGCCCAATATTGGCGCCAACGTAATTTTCTATATCCACACTTTGGACGAGTGTCGTTGGGACCTTCGTTGGAGCCAACGTGTGGAGCCGGCGTTTAAGGATAAAATATTGGAATAGGCATCATCTTCAAGTTGCATTCTAACATTTACTAAAAGAAAAACACTGTATACCTATCACTCAGTACAAGCTGCTTAGCTGTTTATAATTTTTGCTAACATTAGAAAAAAAATAAAGTGAATAATGAAGTTGTTTCGCTAATGAATAAACATGAAGTACCTCTGTAATAAGGTCGGGTTTCAGTCGCTTCAGGTAGAATTATTTACTCGGCTCGAAGCGCCGAAATCACACTTGATTCGTGGCGG
This sequence comes from Orthosia incerta, assembly GCA_948252205.1. Classification (NCBI taxonomy): domain Eukaryota; kingdom Metazoa; phylum Arthropoda; class Insecta; order Lepidoptera; family Noctuidae; genus Orthosia; species Orthosia incerta. The sequence goes on along the minus strand of OX411741.1, from coordinate 39,032,916 downwards.
CTGACGACCAAGAAGCCGATCTATTTAGTCATATCAATATTAATGTTGAATTGATATACAGTTTGACTGGTTAAACATTGGACAGCTTCAAGTGGGGTATTATTTTTTATTTTTTTTCCGCGATGGGTTTGCTCTTGACTCTAGTCTAGGTCAGAGGTGACAGAGACAAAGTCGACGATGGAGTGAGCTTACCCAGAAGAAGCCTGTTCACTCTAACTTTGATGAGATTCGGGTTGTATGCGTTCGGAAACACAGACGCAGGCAGTGAATTCCACTCTTTTGCTGTGCGCATTATGAAGGATGTTTGGAAGCGCTTGGTGCGAATTGGTGGAATAGCAACTAGGTGAGGATGGTAACTTGCAGTGCGTCTAGATGTCCGATGGTAGAAGGGGGCCGGTGGGACGAGGTCGTGGAGTTCATGAGCACACTCGCCACAATACAGTCTGTAGAAGACCGACAAGCAGGCAACCTTACAGCGATGAGCTAAGCTGTGAAGCTTGGCATCCACCAGTTTGACCTCGCCAATTAGTCTATTGGCTCTGCGTTCCACCGACTCAAGCGCGGCAAGCTGATACTTAAACCATCTTTGAACCATCCCAAAGGTGGCTGCAATACTCCATGCAGGATCGGACTTGTGCTTTGTATAGGGTTAAAAGCTGTCCAGGCGTAAGGTATCGCTTCACTTTATTTAGGATGCCCAGTTTTTTGGCCGCGATTTGGGCTTTGTTCTCAATGGAGGAGCCGAAGTTGAGACTGGATGTCAACTCCATGCCTAGGAGCTCGAGCCGATCAGTCACAGGAACAGACGCACCCCGAAAAGTAGGCGTTTGATCGAACAGACTCCTTTTAGCGGTAAAAAGTACATGCCTGTGTTTTGGTGGCGTTAAAAGATACCAGATTGTCATCACCCCAACGGGAGACAAGACTTAAGGTCAAATCAGTACGCTCCACCATAGCCTCTCTCAAGGAACGAACTTCATCCTCGCCGGTTTTTGCGCTGGACAAGTATCTCTCTGAAACAGTACTGTCATCTGCGTACCCAACAATACCAGGCAGAAGTAGGACATTGATGTGCAGCCGGAAAAGAGTTGCAGAGAGAACACCCCTGAGGAACACCCGGCACTAATAGCCTTAAGGTCAGAGGAGCAGCCGTCAACGACTACTCGGATCGACCGTTCACTGAGGAAGTCTGATATCCAGCTACAAAAACCGGCTGGGATGCCATAAGCAGGAAGCTTGCTGAGTAGACTAGCGTGCCAGACCCTGTCAAAGGCCTTCGAGATATCGAGCGATAAGGCAAGTGCTTCGCCGTGTTTCTCGATGGCTTCGCCGCAGCAGTGCGTGACAAACACAAGAAGATCGCCAGTTGACCGTCCTCGGCGAAAGCCATATTGACGGTCACTGAGAAGCTCATTGTCTTTAAGGTAGGTCAGCAACTTACTTTTCAGTACCCTTTCCATAATATTACATAGTATGGAGGTAATGGCTATCGGACGGTAGTGGGCAGGGTCTGCACGGTCGCCCTTCTTGGGTACTGGTTGTAAATTTGCAAGCTTCCAGGATTTCGGCACCTTACTTTTTTTAAGAGAGAGGCGGAACAAGCGTGTCAATACAGGAGACAGTTCAGGCGCACACTGCCTCAATACTCTCGCTGGAATGCCGTCAGGCCCGCTGGCCTTGTTCTCGTCTAGGATGCACAGTACTCGCCGAACCTCTTTAGTGTGAACTGCGATCTCCGGCATCGAAGAGTCACATTGAGGTATATTAGGTGGTTGCTTAGAGCCAGCATCCAGACGTGAATTGCTTGCAAAGAGATATGCAAATAAATTTGCTTTCTCACTTGCAGAGTGAGCCAGCGACCCATCAGGTTTCAGCATTGGAGGTAAAGTGGGACGACAGAAATTAGTTACAACCGCTTTAGACAGGGACCAAAACTGTTTACTACCCGGAGGGTGCGATGCCAGCTTGGCCCCGATGCGTCCAATATGGTCAAAACGTGCCCGACGCAGAACCCGCTTGCAGAGCTTGGCGGCAGAATTAAAGGCTCTTGTCCTCGCGCGAACCCAACGCGCTCTAATTTTGCGGTCGCGGCCTTGACCCAGGCTTGGTAGGCAGACTCTTTACGGGCCTCAGCGTGGGCGCATTTTGCATTATACCAAGGCCGGGCTTTGTGACCGACCGGGATGTCGGAGAATGGAATAAAATACTCCATTCCCTGCCGAATCACGTCCGCAACCACGTCAGCACAGCACGAGGGATCACCCGAGGAGAAGCACACATGCCGCCAAGGATATGACGAAAAAAAGTGCTGCATCTCATCTCAGTCTGGTGACTCGTATCGCCATACTCGCCTCGTGCCTCTAGGACTCTCATCTGGAAGAGAGCAGGTCGAAACGGATTCCACCAGACAGTGGTCAGACGTTCCCAGCGGGGCTGAGATCGATACTGAATGACTGCCCGGATCAGTTGTCAGCAGGAGGTCGAAACAATTGGGTGTATGGCCGTCTACATCCGGTATCCGCGTTGCCACATTCACCAGCTGGGTAAGATCTAGCGTTAAAGCAAACTTGCGCGCCTCCAACCCAGCATGGTCGGTTTTCTGGTACGGGAACTGCCACTCTTTATGATGGGCGTTGAAGTCCCCCAGAAAAAAAAGCTTCGCTGTTGGGTATCGTTGCTGGGCTACATCAGTCGACTCTACAAGGCTATTAAAGAGCACTGTTGACTCCTGGCCACCGCTATGTGATCGGTATACGCCTATGTAGATAGATTTCTCCACGCCTGTGTCCACAAGTAGCCATATGGCAGAAAAACCCGATTACTCAAAGCAACGCAGACGACGACAACAGATGTCATCGCGGACGTACACACAGACCCCAGCTTGCTTCTTGAACTTGTGTTCAAGAGAGTAACCCGGGTAGTTGAGGTACACCACATCCGACGGGGTTGTTATCTTCGTCTCCGTTAGGAAAAACAGGTGCGGCTTCTCGGTTTCTAGGTGGTGGTGGACCGGATCAAGGTAGGAGTGCAACCCCCTGATGTTAATGAAGTGCACTTTAAGTGGGAGGAAGTGCAGCCGTTGTTTAACCTTATTTCTTTTCTTTGCTTTGGTCATTAATTTTGTTAGAGTTGCTGGGGAAAAAGTTGAACTGTCGAGGCGCTGCTCAGATAACCACTAAAACTAACTCAACCTATGGGGAACTAATTTGGAGACTGCGGGGACGCCCGAACCCCCCCGGATATGGCCACCGGGTCCTCCCATCCAGTCACCAGCTGGCACGGTGGAGCATACCGGGATTTTTTGCGAGTTGGCGGGGCAGCCTTTGGCACGTGGCTGGCGTGCTACTTTGGCCCCCTACTGACTGCGGTCGGCCAACGGCTGGCACCGTGCTTCGGATCCCGCTACCATCCAGAATGAGCTACCCGGCAAGTTATTCTCAGAGACCAAGACCGGTTCTGAACAGCGCAACTGACAATCTCCTTTTCCCCCAAAAGCACTGGCACTCCCACAGACCGGCGGAATACAGCAAGCTGCTTGGCGCCGGACTCCGGTGGGATGGTGGTCGCGAGCCAGGCGGCCCCTTGCGGAGCCTACCACCGCTTAAGTGGGATTCAGCCGTACCACAGGCAAGCCCGTGGTGCCGTTGCCTGGGGTGGATCGCTAGGAGGTAGATCCCATACCACCCCAAAATGTTTATCGTTTCAAGCTTGTCAAACGAACCTTCATGTTTGATTTAATCTATAGATATAAAATATAAATCAATTGCTGTTCGTTAGTCCTGCTAAAACTCAATAACTACTTGACCGATGTGTTTTTTGGTTTTGTTTGCTTTAAAGCTGCGTGTCCTCTTGGCGCGGAGCGGAGAAAAAAGGAGCGGAGCCAACCTAACGAATTGCATAAAACTCCGTTTGCGCGTCCGAGTGAAATAGTTTTAAAAAAATGTTGAGGCGGTACAATATAATTCATCTGTTGTTGATATTATAAATAAAATTGGTCCAGTACAAATTAAACCCCCTAAATATAATCGAAGGTCATTGCCGTATTTTGTTATCGTTTGATCTTGCTTATTGTTTGTTCATCTGTTGTTGCCGTTTGTGTTCGGATCAAATCTTGCAACTGAATTTTAAAGCAGTTATCCTCAACCGACTAAGATGAAATTCAGCATACACGTTTGGTTTGGATGGCAAGACAATGCACGGTAAGCTAAAAAGCTTGCTTAAAAACGTTTTATTTTATTTGGATTAATTTATTCCTATTAGACAAGCTATATAACTGGGCAATAAGCCTTATCCTAAATTATTAAGAGGAAAGGCCGGCAGAGAGCTCCGACTGAATTTCTTTAGAAAAATGTCATAATTCGAGGTTTGACTCTCGCCAATTGTCCACTCCAGTATTGGACAAATTGAAACGACATTCCACAAATTGTATGAAAAAGATAAATGTTGTGCTTCTATGTTTTTCTTAGTTCATATATCTTATCTTATGGAGGGGCCGAGAATTACCTCGAACACTTCGACCCATTGGGATCTTTTTTTTTTGATCTTTAGTTCATATAATTGTCAAATTTGTGCACTAGGCTTCTGTTGACAGCGCTATTTTGAGCATTTTTTGAGGGTTCTAGTGCTTCTAAACACAATGTATCATCAAAAACTATAACAAAGGAGCACAGTATATATATTTCTTTTTCAGTTTATGGAATATCTTTATAAAAAGTCCAATATTTAAGGAGGAAATAGGCGAGAGCCAATTTTTACAAACGCATTTCCTCTTATGGATCGGTGTTGCATGCCTCTTCCAAACATATATATTTGCCGTCATCTTAACTGTCACCTCCTTTCTAGCATGATGGCCTTTCAAAAAATCCTTCCATCGATTCTTTGGCCCTGTACAAAATAACATAAATGAATTAATTATGTACGTACCTGGAACTCAAATGTGGGGTATATGGACGTGGTGTCGATGTCCGCCACGCTTTCCTTCAAAACTGGGCATTGATCCGCAGTGGGCTGTCAACAATACACAATGGATCAAAATTTCATATTGACGCGACGGTTAAATAGCTGCTTCTAATAGTGAACTGCGGGCTTGTTGCATAATACATAATCCTATTTCACAACTCTCAGAATTGTTAAATCGGTTGCTAAACTAACTACTAACTGGACTGCAAGTTAAAATAGAGTTGCCTGATCATGTTTTACTATTCGTAGAATGAGACTTACAGATTTAGCTCTATATTCACGTAACTATTTCATAGAATGAGTTAATAGCCAATTTTTTGATCCGTGGTTAAATCAACCAATGGTTAAATATCCAATGGATTAAATTTTCACTAAAATGCGTTATTTTATCAATTGTTAGCCTCACAAATGGTCAAATAAGGTGGAGATTTAATTAATGGATCATATGTTAGTCTTACAATTTGAAAAAAAGGCTAGGCAGATGATGATGATGATGTTAGTCTAACAATTGATAAACAAACGCGTTTTACCGAGTTTTAAAACCATTGGTTATGTTAACTAGGGCTCAAAAAACTGGGCCTAAGTCTCTAAATGAAAATCCAATCGGATTCAACTTTAGAATGAACTCGTAAAAATTTCGCAATTCTATTGAAAAAATACTGCGTATCAATAAGGCAAGCTCCTCTTTGTATTTGATGGGAAGCATTCAATGAAATATTTTTTATGGCCAACTAATCGGATTACACGGTTCCTCAGAAATGTAATTACAGTTTTAGAAGCCATCTTTTCTAGAATTCTATTAAAACGACGGTGTCTGGTTCATCTCTCATCTAATAGTCGTGTGGATAGTTTAATTTATTTTCTCATAAAATGATACCTCATAACTTTAAGTCCTTATAAAAGCCCGCCATGAAAGCTTTCCTTTTTTATTGAAACTGACAGATATTTTAAAATCTAAACTATATATAGGTATATATTTTTGTTTTTTATTCTTTCACCAATAGAATGCTACATTATTCCTGAGTGTCATTGGCTATAATATATATAAAAAAAAAAAATAGAGCACTTTATGAAAATTGCAATAGTGTAACCCAAAGTAGCAAAATGTTGCATATAAAATTCATTCGTGCGCTGAGAAAACTATTGATGATACATAAAGTTATGTACTACATGATTAGGTAGGGTAGGTAGAGTAGGATAGGCAGCGTAGGTAGTGTAGGTTAGGTAGGGTATGGTAGGGTAGGGTAGGTAGGGTATGTTAGGTAGAATAGGGTAGGTATTTAGGTAGGATAGGTAGGGTAGAGTAAGTAGGGTAGGGTAGGTGGGTAGAGTAGGTATGGTAGGTAGATAGCGAATTGACGGGAGCGAAGCCCCGGGGGTCAGCTAGTGTCTTGAGAAAACTATTACATGCCATGCTTTACACTGCTCAGCATATGCTGAGCCCGCTCCTTTTGCCATACTGAAATGATATTGTGCCTCAGAGGTAATTTGTGTTTTTGTTCATGTACAGTTGGCAATAAACGTTTTCTTTCTTTCTTTATAAAAATTATGTACTACATGATTAGGTAGAGTAGAGTAGGATAGGGTAAGTAGAGTAGGGGTAGGTAGAGTAGGGTAGGTAGGGTAGGGTAGAGTAGTATGGTAGGTAGGTAGGTAGATAGCGAATTGACGGGGGCGAAGCCCCAGGTGTCAGCTAGTGTCTTGATATTTCAATTAACACGTATATTTATTTGACTCAGAAGGACAAATCAGTCAGATTTCCCTGCGGTAGTTTGAATACCTAAAGTGTAATTGGCCGCCTTACAACTGAATGTCCTGAAATTACCGATGTCTCAGCATGTTCATTCAATATTTGCCGTCAACACGGCATCACACAGAGTCAATAGCTGCTTGTGAATCTGCATTAATAAATAATACAAGATAATTCTGTGTATCTGTATGTTTACATACGAGCTATTTCGCTTCAATAAATATGGTGGTAGCTTCGGAATTATTATCAATACTTATTTACGTAACTTGTTTTTTAATTTTTGCGACAATTTTTTTCATCTAATAAAGTTTGTCGCTTCCCATACTTGGCACTTCAATAAAGCTGAGCTGAACTTTAAAATTATATATTTAGCTCGTTTAGGGGTTTACTAATGATAAGCATCACTATATATTATAAAACTAAGTCCCCCGCCGCATCTGTTCTCGATAAACTTAAAAACTGCTAAACGGATTTACATGCGGTTTTCACCAATAGAACGAGTGAGAAACGAGGCAGTTTTTTGCACATAATTTGTCACGTGCGAAGGCGGGGCGGATCCCTAGTAAAATATATAGTTATAATTAACATTGGCTTAACGAAATTCAGCATAATAATATTAGGCATAAATGATTTGCCGTAATGTTTATTGCTATAAATGCTGTTGGCATAATAATAATAAATCATAATTTTATAAACGCATAATGATATTTACACGTTATAAACAAATATACATATTTAGGTACGATATAACTCATATAAAACCAAACATGCTCGCGGCTCAAGGATGGCCCATGGGCCACCCCCGCCTCACCTTAACCTAATACAATAGACTAATGCCCAAATTATAATAAACTAGCTGACCCTAGCGGTTTCGCTCCCGTCAACTGGCTACCTGCGTTCTTACCCTACCCTACCTGCCTACCCTGCCAACCCTAACTACCTAATCATTTTTATCTATCATCAATAGTTTTCTCAGCGCACGCCAAAGTTTGAATTTTATAGACAAAATTTTGATACCGTAGGTTACATTATTGCAATTTTCATAAGGATCTCTATTTTTTTTTATATATTGTAGCCTATGACACTAAGGCATAATGTAGCTTTCTACTGGTGAAAGAATTTTCAAAATCGTTTCAGTAGATCCAGAAATTACCCTTTATAATGTCACAAACCCACCAACTCACAAACTTTACCTCTGTATAACATTAGTATAAATAATGCATAGTAACACCGATATTTTAGTTTTCCAGATTCTAAAAATATTTATGCCAAAGTATTATTATTCTATAGTATTATTATGCTAATCAAAGTTATGCGAAAACGTTATGCCAAACAATATTACACTTTAAAATTGTATCCCGCGTCTAGGACCCGCATTGCCTCTTTAATTGACTTTAATGAGTGTCGTACCTACGTGTTTATTGCTTTAAGTTTCTTGATATTGTTTTGGAAAATAAACTGAGAATCTTTAAATTAGTTTAAACTAGTTAGCACAATACGTGCACTGTATTTTCGTTGGAGACAAATTTGTACCTTTCTTTAAAGAAACCACAATGCTATGTTAGTGGGCTATTAAGATACTTGCCTCTTCCCCGCTCTTTCCGTCGTAACTCAGGGCCGACTTCACGCGGACATCTACGCCAGCTGAGAGAGTCATACCTGTAACAATAAAAAAAACAATGTAGGTGTGCAATAATTATGACAAGTAAGTTTTTGGGGAGACAATTGCTCTCTAATTTCCCGATGAGTTTTACTTTTTTAAACAAATCTGGCTTACTACGTAAAAGAAAATTTGTTTTGCCGTCGCCAAGTAACATGGGGCAAGGGCAGGAAGATTATGATAATGATGATCTGGTTTCCTATACATTTCTTTGACGAAGCACACTGTATCGTTTATTTCTACATAATTATGTGCAACAAAAGGCATGAAAAATGAGCGTATATTATAATGTTTAGTTATGATGAACATAGCATTTACCATTGCTGTGCTTCTGTTTGTCTATGTAACACGAACGGCAACTAGTAGTTGTCTGGTTTCCTGCACGAAGACTATATATAATAGAAAATGTCAGCTGTGCATCCGGTCAGTTATCACGACCAATCGACAATACATATTTGCCACACGGTTCCGACGATTGGTTTCGCACAGAGATGAAATCATTTTGCTGCAATGATATGTCCATTTTAATAATTAAGGAGTTTTCATCATGTTGGATGAAAGCAATCGCATTTTACATAATATAGATGACGCCAGGCTGTAACTATAGATGCCACCTGCTACAATCTCATCTCCTTTTTCTTTTCTTTTCAGATGAGCAAAAGGTTTATTTTGCCGAAAATGCCTGAGGGACAGCCTTGGCAAGGGGATGATAGGGTGTCCGATTAGGGCAGAGCATCAAAGCTTATTTAAGAAAAACTCCTGCTATTTCTCTTAGTAAAAGAGAAGGTGTCTGTTCAGACATGGTCTTTTTGATGGTAAAAATCGTAATAACTTTTGCTAATTACGCATACGCTTTGCCGGACCGAAATGTAAAAATAACGCGTAATAATAATACGTGCTTCAACGTCGACCACATATCATCGCTTACCATCAGGCGAGATAGTGGTCAAACGCGAGCCTATCGATAAATAATAATAATAATAAATGTTTCGTTTCCCTTAGTTTTAAAAACAGTCAGAATATTCGAGTGCTGAATTTTATTGTTGCTTAGGAAAGGGTTTACACGTTCTGACATAATTACTATTGACGTTATTTAGGTGTATACCCGACACAATAATTGGGTTTAGAATTAGATCAACGTTAGACAACAATTAAAAAATTATCGTGTCTGATTAATACGTTGACAGCGATATTGGATCATCATCATATCAGCCGAAAGACTGCTGGACATAGGCCTCCCCCAAGCGTCGCCACATTGACCGGTCCCGTGCGTCCCGCATCCAGCGGATCCCCGCAACCTTCACCAGGTCATTGGACCACCTGGTGGAAGGCCTTCCAACGCAAAGATATCGACGATATCGGATAGAAGTTTGTAATATGATAACGTTTCTGATTATAATACTTATACAAGCTATTGATTAAGCCCCTTGCAGACCATTAGCTTAGCTTAGTTTGTATTACACAGATATGTATTCATAGTTTACGTTCTGTACACCATTTTGAGGAACAACATCAGCTGTACGAGCTAAGCTTAAACTAACTTTGCTGACATCTTGGTCTGTAACCTGCTTTATTTAAAATTCAGCGGCTTCATCCGTCAAACGCGAAAATTGTCCCAAGGGAACGTATGCCCGGGCAATACCTCACACGAAAAGAAGAAGTCTTTTCGTGTGAGGTGTTGCCAGAGTTAATTAAGCCGCCTCTGGGAATCCCACAGGCCTCTGACTTGGCTATTTCAGATTTACATTAACTATATAAGGTAAGGTTTCCTCACGATATTTTCCTTCACCGTTGCCAGTGATGTCCAAGATAAATTCAGAAAGTAGATATGAATTTGAAAAAGTCACATTGGTACTTGCCTGGATTTGTACCCACGACCTGAAGCACGACAGGCGAGATCTTAGCCACTGGGCCACCACGACATGGTGATTATATGATATTATAATAATATAATATATGATATTCCCGGCATAAAAAGTATCCTTTGTCCTTCACATATAAAAATCCAAAACTATATCAAAATTCATTAAAAATGGTTTTTCTGTTTAGAAGTGAATGCAAATGCAAAAGTAACTTTGTCAGTTTGTTACTCCAAACTGACAAAGTTACTTTTGCATTTATAATATTAGACAGTTATTGAGAAATTTGCCCTGGAAAAGTAGCTTTTTTCTGTTTTTAGCTCGTGAAACTTCTTAATGTACCTAATTAGTTATGATATAAATCATGTTTTGCATAAAAATCTTTATGAATCTAAACGAGAAACTGCGTTGTAGTAGAGCATTGACAGCATCATAATATATTGTTGTTCGATTACACGGAAATGTATTTTATTTTCTTTAGAAACTACCTATTTGTAAACATCTATTTATTTTCAAACTTCTGACCGTCACCTTTTCAGTGTAGATGTAATCCATAAACTACATTAAAACATACTATCTATGGCATTCGGCAAAAGTGTTACTTACTTTCAGTGAATCAATTTTGAAATCAGAATAGTATGTAAAATTCTGGCAGAACAACTCTCAAATAAAGAATAAAAGGGGAAAAATAAGCTTTAAATACTAACAAGAATTTAAAGAATAAACTCGACAGAAAAGTTAGAACAGTTTGGTAATAAAATGCACATGACAGCGACGATATATGCCTTGCCGTCCTCGATCTATTAGTATCGAGAAGGCATCGCGCCTCCATAGACGTGTGACGGAAACGTTACCTACTGTTCTATAACTTTAATATTACCTACAGCCAGACGGCAGACTAGTCAATCACTATCCATAGAACATTTATACCTAATAACAATAGCGACAGTTGGACATCGATATTACGCCGTCGCGCGTTGATGAGATACGTACTCTCTTTGTGCGATACACCGCAATATTCAATCCAGTTTTAGGCAACAGATAATGGCATTTGCGAAGTATCTGGCTAATTTCAAATGATAATGGACAGTGCATGTTTGCACAATATACGGTGTATGGGGTCGAATCTCGCTTTTAATCAGTGTCATTTGCAACGCTTCAGGGGGAGAAAACACTCACGATTTTGAACTAATTTTAATATAAGAGTAAAAGGGAATAGCAGTTACATCAAATGCAATATTTACCCAAAAGCAAATACAACAACAACAAAAAATATATTTATTGGAACAAAAAAGAAACATCTTAAAATTTTCGTGTACGTTAATACTGCGTCAGTTTAGTAACTGAGTCAGCAATGTATGAAGTAGCTGATATTTTGTGAAATTTCAAAATTTATCTACATGTTCATAAACTTATTTTCACTCACTAAAAGGTTTACTAGTTACCCATATCCCTAAATAATTGCTAGAGGAAAGTAACCAAATATGGGCTACAATTTTGGTGTAGTTTAAAAAAAAACAATCTAAAATCAATTTTTTATTATTGTAATAATAATCAGGTATATATTTTTGCACATGAAAGTAACAGTGTTATATTTATATTAAAAACTATTTTATGAAAAGAAAATTGCAAAAGAGGCGCTAAATATGGAACAGGTACCCAAATATGGGCTATAAATATTAATTACAATGAATGCTTACTAATCTTATCTTATGGAGGGGCCGAGAAATAACTCGGACACTTCGACCCATTGGGATCTATTGTTGTATATTTAATTATCTTTTAAGAAAAGGACAATAATAATAGTTTATTTTGTATTAAGTGAAATTGCTGTGGTGGCACTGGTAGGAGTGGTGGGTGTAAGAATACACTTAATTTACTTGCAAAATCACATATTCACATTTAGGGTACCCATTTTCTTGTCGGCAACAATTTAAGAGCCCCTACAAGTTTCACGAGCCAAAAACAGAAAAAAGCTCCTTTTTCAGGGCAAATTTCTCAATAACTACAAGATATATGATAAATCTTTTAAAACAACTTTTTGCGTCACATAGTTATCAAGGGAATAGACATTACATATTTTTGATAACTGCTCAATTAAAATTAGAAAAAAATAATTCCTAACACGTTTTTACGTAATCCCGAAACACCAGGTTTTTCAATTGCTTTTTCAGCTTACTGATGGCGAATAACAATCTGCAAAAAATGGTGTGGACTGGGCATATAGTATACTAGGAAGCCACCAATTTAGCTTTTTAAAGTTTATTGTATTTGTACTTTAAAAAAAAATTGTCCTCGCGGAAAAAAGGCAATTTTATCATGTGCGAAAGCGTCGGCTACGTGTAAGAATATGTTGAATATAAAAATAACTGATAAATAATTTGAAATTTGAGGTGTTTATCAATCGAATCCAATTTTTATATTTTATTTTTGAGTACTTATTATATTTTAATAAATTGTCTGAATATTACCTTATAAACCGTTGCGCACGCGCGAGACTTTCAATTTTGCTCATGGGCTTGTAGACGACGGACTTGTGTCGTTTTTTTTTTGTCATTATATTTTTTATCATATATATATCTTGTAGTTTTTGAGAAATTTTCGCTTAAAAAGTAGCTGTTTTCTGTTTTTGGCTCGTGAAACTTGTAGGGACTCTTAATGGCTTTAATCATTTGTTCTTCATCCCAATTCTTTCTTCGTTCATTTCGTTCTATAGGTACTTACATTTTTTTTTAGAATGCCAAAGCATTCTTAAAAAATGTAAGTTCCTTTAGAACAAAATGGACCTAAATATGGGCTAGCATATTTAGGTCCATAGTCATAGCCCATACTCGAAATTCTTGACTGAAATAATCATGGCTTTGTACGTTACTAGTCGTACATGACAAGCTAATAATCATCTATTTAACGTATATTCTACTAATCAAACATATAGTCACACTATTTAGCTTTAATTTTCATCAACAGCACAGCGCAACAAGTTTTCAAAATCATTTATTTAATTTAAACTATTTAAAGGTACTTTTAAATTGTCAATCAAACTATGAAGCTTGTTGCACATTCGCAAGCGTCGGTCGGTAGATCTCTCTGGAGAAGAGAAAGATGTCTTCTTACATTCTCCCCTGTCCATTGTCACACTCCATTCACTTCCTTCCTTTGTAACCAAGGAGCTTTAAACTTAAAAATTATGTTGACGCGCAATTTGCATCCTTTGTTGATCGACGTTGCTCCCTCAAAAGGTTATCAAGGTTTTTTTTATAGCGCTGCCCCATATTATTCAGATACAGTACCTATAATTTATGATCGATTGGCAGAGTGTGAATTACCCATATGCCGCAGGATATAGGGGTGCAGTCGCGCTTCCGCAATATTAAGTTATACCAAAATGTTAGTGAGTAGGAGCATAGTGATTTTGTTCAAGGAAGTTGTGCTAAGTTTCAAAGTCATATAAAACATGTATTATTTAAAATCGAAGGTTGGTTTCAAATAACGAAGGTATTGAGCTTTGACAGTTATTAAAATAAAACCTTTTTCCTTTCCATTCTTTGCGCAAAAAAACTCAGCAGCGAGATTTAAGTATCTGTTTCGAAGTATCCGCCAAAACGCGGCGCTTGTTAGTATGATTAACGTCAATGTCATCACAAATTTGCTGTTGCATAATGCATTTCCATTAGTGTCCTTCAAGCGGGTCGGCCGGTCAGCATTTCATGTAACAAAGGCTGTTGTAACAGCCAGCCAATTATTTAATCTTGCCGTATATTGCTTGCTGATATTGTAATACTCTATGTCTGTTTGTTCTTTTTTGATTCCGATCAACAAGATTTGTTTAATTAGAATTGAAATAATAGAAGGTGTCAATGTTAAACTTCCGTATAGTTAGAATCAAAGGTTTATTGATATTTGTGTGAATTTTGTTGCCTTTAACACTCAGCGAGTGCTTTTGGTTGCATCACTCCAGAGACAACCTTTTATACACATATAATAAACAAAATCATTTTACCTGTATATCATTTAAATTTAGATTTGACTACATCACTATTTGCATTTAGGTACTTACGTGTTTGCTTGTAGCCCATAAGCATCGTTCTAGCTCTTATTATATTATTATATCACTTATGCCGAAATATAGATCAAACACTTTGAACTTCATCTCAGGTTACAATAGTGTGAACACAAGCGCTATGCCTTCAAGTCGCACCACAATACCATAACTCGGATGTGAACAGAACATCTCCCTGTACAAAGAGATTGTATCTCACAGCTGTAGTGTCCGCGGACTACGTGTGTAATCAAACACTTTGAACTTCATCTCAGGTTACAATAGTGTGAACACAAGCGCTATGCCTTCAAGTCGCACCACAATACCGTAACTCGGATGTGAACAGAACATCTCCCTGTACAAAGAGATTGTATCTCACAGCTGTAGTGTCCGCGGACTACGTGTGTAGGGTCCTTGTGCCTTGTTTTTCTGTGTAATTTGAGTGCAGCCATCATCCTGACTCAGGTATTGTCAATCTTATTATAAAACTTCATCCTTATTGAAGATATAAATTTTGGCAATAAGTTGCTTATTGTGCGTTTGGTGGATGGGAGCTACAGTCCGACCGATACTTTTACTATAATACCTACGTTATTTCATGTTAGTTTGACATTTGAAATTTTGTGTGTAGTTTTTTACAGATGGCCAGTATATTTTGAAAAGATTTAGATAGAGGGATGGATTATATTTTCGTCCATTCAAGATTTAACCAACGTTGTTAAACGAAAGAGAACACTAATCCATCAGTTTAAATGTCTTTTTTAACATGTTTTATTTAATTGTGCCTATTAATATATATCGAAAGGAACTTCATTCGAAGTAGGTGTCACACGACACCTGTAGTTTTTTAGGGTTGCCCGAAGGGCCCAAACGGAGCTCTAATGCTGTCACTCATGTGTCTGTTTGTCCGTTGTCTGTCACAAAGGTATTATAGCTAAACGGTTGGAGCTACGTCTTCAAATTTTCACAGTACACGCATCTTGTTGACCCAAAGCCACACAAATACACAAAACTTTACGTATATTTGACCAACAAATACAAAAAAAAAATGACATATCAGATTTATTCTTTGACATTCGCTTATTTTTCCTATTACAACCAACTTGATTTTACGGTTTGGTACGGAACCCTAATTATAGAAGTCCGACACGCACATGGCCGGTTTTTTTATTTATGTTTCTATTTTAGACAAAAGACAAGAAAGATAGTAGGCGACTACCAAAGAAAAGATGAATGGACTGTGTAAAGGATGATATGTATAAAAAAGGGGTGACGACTTACAAAAAAATATGGGAGCAAAATACTTATTGCGCCGACCGCAAATATATAAATTTTATATATGTTCTCTTTTTAGACTATGTTATGTTATTGTGTTATCACAACATCCTAATTTTAGATCCCGATTATAGCTTCTTCCTAAAGCAATTTCTTTTTCACTTCTCATGCTCTGAAATTGCTTATTTGTGCAGGATATAGGCTGCACAAAATCGATTTTTGTGCACAAGTGCATAAACGTATCTACTTATAAATGTATCTATATTAAGGCAAAGAAAATGAGCCGTACAGCCAAACACAATAAAAAGTTCACAGATAGAATTTGTTATTTTATAATATTTCATTTAATTTATTTGCCTTTTATGTGTTTTTTAAGACATAAAATATATTAAAATTTAAATTAAAATACGGTAGGTTATTTAATTAATTAAAAAATATATATATTACAAAATTAAGTCAATAGTAGGCTGTATAGGTCTGCAGCCCAAGCCTAATATCAATGACGTAAGATTTAAAAAAAAACGGCGGGAAACAGGTCTTGTTTTTTCGTGTGTTTACTAATTTCTTCAAATTTGCTAAAACTTATTTTACTTTAAATGTTAATTAAAGAAATGTTATGTTATACTACATGTTATACTACTGTTTTATTTCCTCGCAATCGAAATGAAAAGCAGAGTTTATAACTCGTCCACAAAACCATTTTATCCTCGACATTACTATCACCTAATAGTCTAGGATAAAAATGGTTCGTTTTGTGCACTCATTGGAAAATCTACTATTCCTTGGCATTTTATAGGCCGTCTACGTTACGCCTTCGTACGCTTTTATAAAAATAAACTACAGGGAAATAGTGCATCCGTTACAAAATCACAGGCACGTACCATGGATTCAGTATGATAATTTAGTTATTTTTTAAGATCGACAACTTACTCGCATTTGGATTTAATTTGGTTACAAAAGGCCGCACATTGGCGATACCACAGAACAGAAAAAACGCCTGGCGATACCATTAATATTTTAGTAGTACCTGTACCTATAAGTGATTTAATTACAGGTTCGACTGAATAGTTCCACGCAGCGAGGAATTGTACTGTCGTTCAACATGTCGATTTTTATGGAACCCATAATATAAAAGCGGAAATTTCTATCATAAATGCGCCAGTAGCAATAGACGCAACGGTTACTACTAGGGCGGACGCCGAGCATCTTTTCAGAAAACTTTAAAAACCTTTGTAAATCGAGTTGAAATAACTTCATGCGACTACTTGCTTACGTAAAAGTAGTTAATGTGCGGCCTTCCTTAATATTGAGACGACAAGTTCGCGACGGAGCACGCCCTTTGATGCTAAATTGAATAAATACTTCTGTGCCACACGAATTTTGGATACTCCGAAAACTATGTTATTGCTCAGAACCTGACGCTTGAACTAGCAAGACGTCAAACATGAATCAAAGCACATTTGAATTTGAATTCGAATCGACGAAATGTGCATTTATCATCAACATTCCTAATTTTCCTATCGCGCTATCACGTCGCGCTAAATAGATGCACTCTCGTCAATTAATCGCTGTTTGACTTGTAATTGGCACCGTTTTAAGCCTTCAGGTGAGTTTTAAGCAAAACCGCTACACAACATTACGCTTGCCGCAGCGGCGAACTCATTTCAAACTTTGCCCTGTTAGAGCTCTTTGGTTTAAATTTGAACGTATGCACTTCGCGCTTATGAATTATAATTACGCGGCGACTGTAGTACAAATTAACCTAAACAATATGATATGATTGTTGGTGTGAGGCAATGAAATACGAATTTTCCCGAGCAAACGTTTTTCTGTGATTTCAGTGAAAGTTTTTTTTTATTTGTTATTGGCTCGCGTTTGACCACTATCTCGCCTGATGTGATGATGTGGTCGAAGGTGAAGCTTAAGTGCATCAACTGATAAATAAGAAAAATCTTGATGTTAATATATAAAAAAGAGCCAATTTGAACCGGCTCTAACTTGCCGGGATGTGACCGTGCCAATAACGGACCACCTTGAGCTTCTTGGCGTTGCGTTGACATCGACTCTCAAATTCTCCATACATTGTGGCAAAGGCTCAACTGGCTGCCAAAAAGTTGAAGATCCTTGCAAAGGTGAGAAGGTACTTCACGCCGGAACAGTTTCTCAATTTGTATCAAGCACAAGTTCGATCATGCATGGAGCACTGTTCTCATCTCTGGGACGGATCTGCCAAATACCAGCTTGACGCACTGGAGTCGATGGAAAAGCGGGCTAAGAGACTCATCGGTGATGAGGCACTGGTCAATTCAAAGCTCCAGAGCCTTGAACACCGTCGCCGAGAAGCCAGCTTGTCAGTTTTTTATCGGTTACATTTCGGGGAATGTGCGTTGGAATTGCACGATCTAATTCCACCAAGCCCGTTTCATCATCGGACTACCAGACGTACGGCGATGCGCCATCGGTACATGGTGGACATCCCACCCATACGCACAAAACGTTTTGGAAACACTTTTATTGTACGTACAGCTAAGGAGTGGAATTCCCTGCCGGAGTCTGTGTTTCCCGACAGCTACAATCTGGGTGTATTGAAGTCAAGAGTGAATAGGTTATTTCTAGGCAAGCGTGTATCATCTTCGACCACATCATCGCTTACCAACAGGTGAGATAGTGGTCAAGCGCGAGCCTATAGTATACCTACATAAAAACAAAAAAAAATGTTCTGACTTGATTTCCTCTTTAAAACTTTATTTTAGTTATTCGAAATGTATTGGACACATAAACAACGTAAAGGTACCAACACTATTTCTTTAAAAAAATGTGTCGCTGTACTTTCCATGTTTCGATAACATGCAATTATTTTAGGTAACAGAATATATATATTACCGGCAACAGGAAAAAATACGCCATGGCATAATAGAATAAAAGCGGGGGATTAGTACTGAACAATGGTTTCATTCAATGGAATAGCGTACTTTGAAGGATTTACCTATCCAGAGAATGTTTAAATAAAAATATCACAAAGGAACTCGGATATGGAAAACGTGGAAATCTAATACATTAGAATGCTCTATCCTATTCTGTTAGGGATTGCGCAAATAGGTCAACATTTGGCTTAAAAATATGAAAGCAAAGCCCTAAGCATTTCCATCATTTAAGTACCTACGTATTAACTAAAATCACTTGGTTTACCTGTTTTAATTGTTTTGGAATTTGGGAAGCTTAGTATGAGTACTATTCAAGTGACGTCACCGAGCGAACTAAACAAAGTTTCAGTGTTTAGCGTGAAACTCAAACTACGTAGACCGTAGACATTTTCAGTTTTCACAATATATTTTCGCTGCTTAAATATTTAACCTGCAAGTTCTAATAACATTACAGTTATAACATGGTTTAGTTTGTGTTGGTCTGCTTTGTAAATAATTTAATAGCAACAAACCGTCCGGAAAGCTGTGTGAATTATTTCTGTAATATCTTGAAACTGAAATGGTGTTAACAATACAGTTGTTAAACATGGCGTACTTTCAGAGGCTATAATTATGATTCGAAAATTAAATATTTTGCATAGGCATCTTTCTGTTACGCGGTCGTGACTTTTGTTTACGAGCTCGATCATTATGTTTGCAGTTGAGTTTTAAATTTATAAGTCAATTTAAAAAAGTTTAGTAGCAAGGAGTTTTCATACATAGAATAAAATGGGATTGATTTCATACGAGGGAAAATAAATGATTCCGTACGTTTTAGCATTGAATTCTCAAAAGTCGTTTAAATGGTTGTTTAATATATTTAATTACCAGTTTTAATTTAATTGTTTTCACATCAACATTTGTCAAAAATCGAACAGGCTGTATAGGCTTTTTTCGTTGTAAAAAAAATATGCCCAGTTGCAAAAACGCGCCATTTTCTGAAAATTTATTTTTTTCGTGATGTGAAATCTAATTCTTTAATTTGTTTTTACCACATTTTACTATTTCCCACAACTGTATTGAAAAACGTCGTGTGATACATGACACGGGTTTTCAATGACACGAGTTTGCAATAACCTAGACACCCGTCTAGGTTATTGCAAACTCGTGTCATTGAAAACCCTCGCCTTCGGCTCGGGCTTGTTAATGACAGCTCGTTTGCAATAACCTACTTTCCACCCTTGTATCACAATGTACTATTTTAATACTGTTTATGCTCAGTAGTGTAGCGTTTAGTATTTAATATTCCGTTAGATAAGTTGTGGGAGTTGTGGTTGTCAATATAAGGTAAGTATTAGTAGAATAATTCCTGGGCTATGATCGATCTATGTATGCAGGATGAATCGTATCAATTAAAAGTTGTATCGTGTGCTGGGACGTAGTTGTTGGCGCTAGTTCGGAGCGTGAGAGGGTAAATATAGTTTCCAGTATTCGCTTTGTCAGAGAACATAGATCCGCAACTGTTTTACAACAAAATGCTAATTATTTAGTGCTCGTGTAATTGGTATGTTCCTTCCATGTTGCTTGAATATTTCTAATCACCAAGTGAGCTTCAGATGCTCTTTGTTAGAACCCACATAATTTTGCACTACAGACCAGAAATATATGAAAACCCGAGGACTCATTATTGTTCCTATGATGATTTCATTTGAAAACGTTTTTGCCACGGGACCACAACTGAAATCGCAAAAATACATTTTCGGAGATTTCATTTTACGTACTATAAACACATACCTAAGTCTAAGTTGTCCTTTTGATGAGTAAAGAGGTTTTTATTGATTTCAATTACAACTTGTGAGATGTAGGTAGTAGATACTGGGTGGGTGGCGTAGGTGGTGGTTACATGAATATTTAACTTAAGCCGTTGTAAGTAAAAAAGGCCGCATAGCTTTTATATTTAAAAAATAAATATGAATATAATAAAAATAAAGCCAATTAAATGTTCATACGTTGAAAATACGAATCAGATTACTGTTAAAACGAAATACACTCGCAGCTTATTTGAATGAATTCGTTAATGTTTATTGCCATTAACTACTTGGCTTTTCATATCAGCTTACATTGCAGATCGTAAGCTGCTATAATAAATCACACAATTTCCATTTTACAAGCCTTTTTGAACTTATAAAGTATAATAGCGTTGTCGTGTCTCAATATTAAGATAAACATGAGACAGTACAGGTACTAAACAGTATGCGTGGGAGGAGAGTTAGATCACCATGGCAGCGCTCGCGCATACCCACCTCGTGATTGGCGAATTTACGACGGTAAGCGGAACCGCACGAATAACCAATAGTCCGCAACTGAGCCGTAGGTCCCTCAACATTTTGTGAATTTTGTGATACTTATACCTACACTAGCGTTTACACGCGGCTTTGCTCTCGCGGTTTTTCAGAACAAAAAGTCAATGATATGACTTTCATTATGCCTACAGCTAAGGAGTGGCATTCCCTGCCGGAGTCTGTGTTTCCTGATAGCTACAACCTGGGGGAATTTTTAAGTCAAGAGTGAAGAGGTTATTTCTATGCAAGCGTTCTTCACCCGTTCACCGTCATTGACCACATCATCGCTTACCATCAGATGAGATATTAGTCAAACGATAATAAAAAAGCAATCAAAAATAAATAGTGATAGTGTAGTTTTCTATCAGATGAATTTTGGTAATCGGATCAATAATTGTTTGCGTAACATATTAAACAAAGAGACAGAAGCCAAGACCTAGTACGACTGCACCTGTCCCCGTACCCTGGCGTGACTAAACTATCATAGTTCGACTGTAAAAAAGGAAAAAATGAATACAAGTCACATACATCTGTCCCTTACGCACACTCAAAGTAACCTTGCTCTAAGAACTTATGGTCACCCCCCTGACCTACTAGGTACAAGCAGTGATCGGATACCACTCACGGGTAGTCGCTTTTCTATATTGTACTTCTTTTACCGACCGCATAATTGCTAAAGCTGTACAAACTTATCATAAAAAAGAGAGAGATGTCTTATGGACATCCGATTGGAACGGAGTTCGATTCATTACATTCAGTTTCGTAAAATATGACGAAACTTAAATAACAACCACACAGCTGATGCTCCGTGTAAGCACACAATATCGGCTGCTAGCATAGGTACTGTATGTGTCTAGTCAGCGCGCGCTCGTGAGTCTTCGGTTTTCTTCATGCGCCTCCGGCTCTCCCCTCAGCGTCTCCCTTTTGTGCGGATCTTCGCTTGTACTATCCTGCATGCAGCACGCTGTGCCTCTCACAATTTATCTCGCAAAATGGTTATTTATTTTTGTTACTAAAAACCGTGACCAAGCGCGAGTCGGACTCGCGCACGAAGGGTTCCGTACTTGGTAAATTGCGGTTTACGATTTATGACGTATTAAAAAAAAACTACTTATTAGATCTCGCTCAAACCAATTTTCGGTGGCAGTTTACATGGTCAATGTAAATCATTTTTTTGTTTTGTTTTATCATTCTCTTATTTTAGAAATTACAGGGGTGGGACACATTTTACTACTTTGGAAGTGTCTCTCGCGCAAACTGTTCAGTTTAGAAAAAAAAATATTAGTAACATCAATATCATTTTTGAAGACCTATCCATAGATACCCCACACGTATGGGTGTGATGAAAAATAATTTTTGAGTTTCAGTTCTAAGTATGGGGAACCTCCAAAATTTATTGTTTCTTTTCTATTTTTGTGTGAAAATCATAATGCGGTTCACAGAATACATCTACTTACCAAGTTTCAACAGCATAGTTCATATAGTTTCGGAAAACATTGGCTGTGACATACGGACGGACAGACAGACAGACTGGCAGACATGACGAATCCATAAGTGTTCTGTTTTTTGCCATTTGGCTACGGAACCCTAAAAAGGGTATTTAAACGTTAAAATCATAGATATTTATGCATATTCCCAAAATTGACGGCAAGCTGAATCGTTTAAAAAACTTTTAGTTTCCTAGGTGATCGGGAAGAGCCTCAAAAATCACTGCAAAATCTGTTTTTGGTGTCGTTTTTTTTCATTGTTACAATTTTTTCGATCTAACCCCTCAGCCCGCAATCAAACCAGAACTACAACGTGCGATAAGGAACTCCGTTCCAAAACTTTATTTAATTCTACCTCCATAATTTGCTTCCTACAAAATTATTTGAGCGGGAATCCTTAAGTTCAGTTAATTAATTAAGTCTATCGCAATACATTACGGAAACCGTATAAGAAAGTAAAATAAAAAATCAGGAATTACGGAAATTTATTTTTTATTCCGGTTGTAGAACAGTCTGGGTCGGGGTATCTATAAAGTGGAAAGATTTATTTCACTCCACTGGCAAATAACGCCATCTTTAAAATTCTTAGTGAAAGTCGTTCAAAGAGCATTCTTTTGATTTTCACTTAGAACTTTAGAACGTTTTTTATGCTGGGTGCATAACGTAAGATATCTTAGCAAACGGTGTAAGAATAGAACCAGTCAACTGTTATTAACAGGGAACGAAGGCGCATCATGAAAGCGTTCAGCTGAAGGATAGTAATATATTCGTCAAAGGACTCATATTGTTATTAACTAAGTATCCTAAAATGACGATATTTCTAGTACGAGTATCACTGCAGATTTTAGTGATTTATTTTCGAGTCGCAAAAAAATTAAGTTATTTATATTTTCGCGCGTTTGGCGGAGTCGACCGACACTTTTACTATTATGTATAGTAGCTACTACAGACTACTTAGAGATACTACGTATGTACTTATTTCGTGTTAGTGTGATATTTGAAATGTTGAGTGCAATTATTTACGGATAGCCAGTATGTTTCGAAAAGATCTTGATAGAGTGATGGATGATATTCTCATTTACCTATCTAACGTTGTTAAACGAACAAGAATGTCATCCATCAGTTTTAACGTACCTTTTTTTTAAAAAAAAATTGCATTCTGCCTGTTATCAAACAGCGAAAATAACTTCGTTTCAAGGTTTCAACTAGGTGTCCCACGACATGTCATTGTTTATTTTTTAATTTTATTCTTTTTAGAATAATCTTTACACAGTATCCTTTTGATAGTTACAAAAGATGTCACAAAATTTACGATGGTAAATAAAGATATATTTGTGGATTTAATTACAGGTAGGTAATTAATTAAATTTTATAACAAGCTCATAGAGTCACAACACGATTGGCGGTGGACGTATATGAAATTTAATTTTCGATTTATGATTTTATCACTAATTAATGTGGAAATCCAATGCCTCATCAACTGCACGGACTTCGCTAATTATGCACAAATAATAATTAAACAGGTAACTCAAATATGGCGGCCGTAAAATCAGCGAACATTGCGGTGCAGCTAGGAATCTAAATCGTGAATAGTTTCGAAGGAAACCAAAAGCGATATTCATCATTAGTAGATATTTTTTAGGGTCCACGATGCTACACATTTGCATAATTGACTACCATGAAACCTAATAGGTAACGCATGCGAAAATTTAAAAGCATTCAGTAATAGTACATTACTGCAGAATCCAGTAAGTAAGCCTTCCTGGCCAAGTATGAGTTAACCGGACCGAACCGCAGGTGAGGTCCGGTTATATACGAGGCCAGGATGGCTTTCTTACTGGTTGAGGCTTGTATAATGCTTTTCTTCAAAATGAAAGAAAATTTAACAACAATTTGTTGTTAATTAATATTGAAGGTTACATTCATATTAGGGCAATTACTGATAGATACTGTGATCGATTTACCGAGGGAATTTATATTTGTTTGTTGTACATCTTGATTAACGGACTCAAATTAATCTGTATCTGGCTGGTACTATGTTTTTTATTCTAAGCAGATCTAAAGAGGATGACCTACTGTCTAGAGATAGGCGTTTTTGGGTTTTTGCACAAACGGTTATGAAACCGATATACAGTTTTCATAACGATATCAAAAACGGTTGTCAGATATCGTATCGATATCATTTAGTACAGTTTGCAAAAGTAAAATTGTTATTTAGATGAGCAAACTAACAACGAACGCGAAATAATACTTACAAAGAGAGGAAGCGCATATGGTTCCTATCGTTTGCGAAGTTTGCGTTTTGTTCATATTTCGTACGTTTTCGCATTGTTACGGTTTTTATTAGATACAGTTTTTGTAATATCGGTTATTTTGATATAGATATTGATATGATATGATATCCAACACATAGCCGATATAAGTTACGTTTTGATATATCATCCCTACTACTGTCCAGTAAGTAAATTACATACTTACTTACTGGACAGTAGGAGATTCCAAATTTAAAATCTCGCTTCTTAGTGGACAGTTGTGAATAAGTCTCCGGTAGAGTTCACTTTCTGGATACTTTTTAGAGATGTTAAGACAACATTACATACCATTTTTGAGAAAAATGTATTTTGTATAATTGTTATATTATATTAATTAATTAATTTCAATTAAAAAAGCAATATATGGAAAAAAAAAACAAAGTAAAAAAAAGGAAACAAAGAAAGATAAATATTTGACTGTGACTCGCACAGGACAAAAAAACAAGGACTAAAACTAAAATGTCTCCTATCTCAACATATGCAGCAATATTTAAAAACTAAGAGCCTTTACTGTTTAAGGAATGACTGTCTGATTCTTACTCTCATTTACTCTCCTATCAGTATTTAAATTAATCATACGGTTTGATTTTTTTACGGATTAGGCTTTATGTAAATTGAATTGAAGAATAATATAACTGTATAACACAATGTCTATTGTTTAGATGTCTCAGCCGTAATGGACCCTCGATACTTCAGTTGGTGTCTTCCGCTCCCTAATAGAGTGGAGCACACGCTAGCCCGCGCTGCAGGGGTCGACGGACCCATTCAGCTGTACAAACAAGTCATAGCCCGGGACACTTGTCCCGCAAAACACAAACATTCGGTTTGCGGGTGGAATTGCGAGAAGCACGCACTTTTCATTTCCTTTAGCAATTCTCTAAAACTTGTCAGTTTCGTTAATATGATTTTATTAAAAGGCGCTTCTTATTCTTCTTCCTGCCCTTATCTCATGTAACATGGGTCGGCAACATGTTTTCTACTTCCATTCCGTCCTGTCTCCTGTCACGCTATCACTGACTCTCTTTTCTTGCATGTCAATCTCCACACAGTTCATCTTTTTTTTGGTCTTCCCATTCCCATCCATCCACATTTATATTCATAACTCTTTTAGTAACATTTTAATAAAAAAGTGTTTGTGAGAAATAAATGAATTACAAAACTGAAACCTCTTTAAAAGGCATCTGTAAACTATTAATTGCAATATTCCCATGGTTCGACTATTTTAATTAAAGCTGGAATGTATTAAAAGCCATTCAACCCAGTGCCATTCGATTATTAAATTTTGCATGTTTTAATCTTCTTTTTGCTTGCTGGGGATCGTTCGTTTAATTGCCGATTAATTTGTTAAATCCAATATTTCCAATTTACTTTTGGTAAATGCTGTAAAAAGAATTGAATACTGCAAATGGGCTCCGGCATACTGACGGTTTCCAATTATTCGTTGCAGTAGAATTTTCATAAAGCTGGCCGACTCCGTCCGGTTAAAAAGAAATGCAAATTTTATAATAGGAGAATAACAATTTCTCTCGCAGTCAGCGAAATATTCATTTATATAAATATTTTCACGGAAAAACATCTTTAAAGTTTTCAGGAATAATTATAACAGCAGAATCCTTATAACAACAGATTATAACAGCAAAGACTGTATTATCAAATTAAATAACTATATTTACCCGGCTGCAAGGAAAGATTTATGTTTTTGCGCGTATCTTGTATGTATGTAATATTCTTTATTACATCAAATCTTTCAAACTACTTGACGGATTTTTACAATTAAGACATCGTTAGATAGGTCTTGTCCGCCCAAGTGTTCTTAAATAAGTGCCGTTAAAAAAAAGAAGATGGCGGATTTTGGGCGCCATATTGTGGGGGTTGCAATTTTTATTTTTCCAATCCCATCGAGTGGGGTATCAAAATGTAGGGTTTTTAGAGGTGATTACAAAAATATAAACCACTTATATGTTTAAAAGTCAAAAAAAAAAAAAGTTATTTAAAAACAAAAACCCGCCTGCGAAGAAGCGGGTTTTTGTTTTTTTTTTATAACTGGATTTGAGAGCTACTCGTTACTTAGGTTAGGTACTAGACATTGACAAAAAATAGGAAGAGTCAAGAAAAATAAAACTATTTCAAACTTTGCTAGTTGGTCGTATAAACCAATATTAAATCATTTATTTTTCCTTCATGTACTCATAGTAAAATCACACTAAGTTTTGCAAAGTTTTTGCTGTCGTATTGAGGAAATTCAAAACAATTGGGTTCCGAGTTAGATCACTCTATTATTCAATAACTATTACGTATCACTCCTCACGCGAGGTTGTTTTTTTTTTCAATTCATAGGAAGTGAATAAAACCTCTTAGGTTATTCGAAGATCTTGGCCTTCTTCAACTTACGTGAACTATTTTGTTTACGGCCTCTATTTTTTTCCGTTTTCAAAGAAGGCGCAATCCTTTAATCTTTCAAGGGAAATTTAATAAGCAAACTATTTAAAATAAATTGCACCGGACGGTCCCTAAGTCCCAGAATCCTGATGCAAATATTTGCACTCTCACTTATTAAACTGAATTTTAAAGAGTTTTCTTAAAGTTTTGCTTTATGATAACTTCTTGTGTGAATTCAAGGTACAAAGCTCCTTACAAAAGCGTTTTGACTGGACTTTTCAACTAATTCTACGTATCTCGAAAGTGTTCGGCACTACGTTGATTTTCAAATGGAAGAGCAAATCGCAAACTTTGAAAAGTGAAGATAACAAGAAGACGTTTTAGTAGGATTGGAGCCGGTTGTTTGGCAGGTAGGGTTATGAAGGTCCCTGAAAGACCCACAGTACTAAGTGCTGGACACTACTATACCGGTTGAGAAAAAAAAGTAAACATACTCGTATACCTTGTAGCAAGTACATGTTTGTAAGGCCATCAAAGTGTCCCATAACAGTTAAATTCCTCGCAGGAAAAGCACTTTGCGTCCACTAACGTGGTTACTAGTATATCATACTTTAAAATTTTAGATTTACGCTGTTGGTTGATAAAAAGAATTCATATTTATTGGTTTTTGGCAATTCTACCCCTAAGGAGGTGAAACGGTGCAAATTTGTTGGGCTTATATATTTGAAACTTGGCATAAATACTAACCTAAGTAAATAGCAAAATTTTTCATTATTAGTTTTTCAAAACAACTGCTAAAAGATGATGTAAAGGGTGTTAAAGATTTTGAAGAATTTTACTATACAGGGCTTCTTTCCGTCCGCTAGGGCCGATGCCTGTCTGGGTCGCGGATAAATTTGAAAGAGAGTTACCGCGGCCCTGGCACAAGCAACTGAAGGAACACGGGTGGGTTTTAGTCAGTAAAAGACTGACACGCCCTCCCGCTTCACCCAGAGCGGGCGAAGTCATTACCACACAAAAAAAGTGGAAGCACTAAGTCAACTTATTTTAAGGGGGTGAACTAAAAAGTCATCTGTAGGATAAAATACGAATAACGCGAACGAAGTGCTTAAATAAGAATATCATTCAAATTAACATCACTAGTACTTTCTATTTTCTCAATATACTCTCACAATTGCTAAGCCACGGCTTTTATGATATAAAATCACGCACGCTTAACTTTCTGCAAAAACGTATTCAAATTCGATAGACGATTACGTTGAAATCATTGAATTTTCTCAAGGTAAATATCTCATCTCAAAAATATCATGTATCATTTTGTTTTGTGTAACAATATTTGTAATGGGTATCTATTATGTGATTTACGTAATTGAATTCGCTTTAACGTCTTTGTTACAGTTGAATTAATTAAATTGCCACTTCGATGAAGAATACACTTAAATTTCCAGAACAAAAGCGGTCGAGGCAAACACTTGAAAATTCACTCCATTCCTTTTAAAGCGCATCCTTCTGTCTGTTCTTTTTGTTCAGTCTCATTCATGCAATATTAACCATTTAAGACCTGAATTCTCCAACAGGCGCAGAATTACTTTAGGCAAACCGTTCTTGTTTCTCAGCGAATATGAAATGAAGTGAAATCACATCTGAATTTTGATATTGTTTATCAATTTTAAAAACACTCAACTGGCTTGGTAGTATGGAAATTAGCTGATCGTTGTTTAAGCTGTTTCATAGAATTTTAGGAGAGTCAATCATTTTAAATGTGTTCTGTGTTTATGATATAATTTTAGTTGGTCTAATCTACCATGTCACTGTTGTTAAATGATTATTTGCAAAACTGTGATACCTTACTAGGTATCTAGTCTTTGATGTTATAGTTGCCCGACTGACGTTTTGTGTAGGTGGGTGTACGGGTCATTGCATTCGTCATACAGCTCGACCCCGGCATCGGTGACCCAGGACAATGTAACACTTTTCTTCACAAAAAGAAAATATCTGACCACTTAGTTTCCAATTAAGCGGAGTTCATTAGGTATATATTTATTATTCATTTAGCCTAAGACAGGGCGTGTTAATAACAGCTCCATTGGAGCGATCTATTTAGATGAGAGAGGAAATTATTTTATGAGATACTAAGCGCTATGGAGATGACAGCTTGTCTAACATTTGCAAATAAATACCAAGTCTGTTATTAGACCGTTGAGAATTGATTGCTTGTAAATAACAAAAAACCGGCCAAGTGCGAGTCGGACTCGCGCACGAAGGGTTCCGTACCATTATCGCAAAAAACGTAAAAAAAAAACCGTTTGTTGTATGGGAGCCCGAATTAAATATTTATTTTATTCTGTTTTTAGTATTTGTTGTTATAGCGGCAACAGAAATACATCAACTGTGAAAATTTCAGCTGTCTAGCTATCACGGTTCATGAGATACAGCCTGGTGACAGACGGACAGACAGACGGATCGCGGAGTCTTAGTAATAGGGTCCCGTTTTTACCCTTTGGGTACGGAACCCTAAAAATTATCACTGCAAAACATGTTTTCTGAAATCTGAATATAACACATTATTACATCTGCCTTATTAAGATTTCGCAGCACATGTGAGGATTCACTGCAACGCAAAATTGGCGCATATGTGTAGAACAGAAATACAGCCGGCTGCTAAGTACGATGCGGACTGTGTTTCAGTGTTCTAATTGAGTTTGCTAACCACATTGTGTTTCAAGTACGTACTACCTATATTTAAGGGTATTCTCTTTGTTTTGGCACAAATATAGCTCCCGATTAATGTGGCACAGTTTAAGTAAATGACTATCACACAAGTATGAGTGACAGAAGCTGGTACTGTTTTACTGTCTATGTAAACTAACTACACTGCTTTTACAAATGATTGAACAATCAAAGGAAAGTGATTTGTGAAGCTTCATTGCAATATACTTTTACTTCAAGTGAAAGTAAAAAAAAAAACAATCAAAGTAAAGACAGGAGCGTGTGAACCGTGCTTGCATTGTCACTAGATATTGTTGCCTCCTACTCATTCGTACAAAACGCTTTTCTTTGAGTTGTTTACTTTTTCTAGCATTGTGACAAAATGTTTAATTATGAAACAGTTTTACTTGTAGCGTGTACACCACATGGGCCAAAACTATTCTTGTGCACTAGTTGCAAAATCCCCTTTTATATAAAACGTACACTTGCTAATGAATGTGGTTTTGATTTCCTCGGAGAGTGATCGAACCCGGACCAACTTCCATAAGGGATTCGATCACTTTCCGAGAGTGTTTTCACTTAGATACGTTAGATTTTATTTACTATTTACCTAACCTGTATCTAAGTGGGAATTTGTAGTATATTTGTACCTTTGCGTAAACAAATCTGCAAAAGCATACGTGAGAAGACTTAAGAAAACTGCCTTTCTACACTGTCTTTTGTGAAAATTTGATCGCGTTAATGTGCGGGGACCTCACTGAAGCGCCAACAATAAACTTCAACATTTATTTTTTCCCTCATTTTTACAGCGTTGTCTACCTTCGCCACACAACGGCATATAATGAACTTACTAAATAAATTTGTCAAGAATAAAAACAAATTATCATGTCTTGTTCATAATTCTTAAAAGAAAATATTCAACGCCTTGATTTTTCAAATGGTATTTTGCAAAGGAATAGTGAAGCTTATTTACGACAAAGGAGCTTGTTGTTGACGTGATAAAATACCGGGTGTTACTTCCTGAGAATATTTAAAATATGCAAGGAATTTTAAAGCATAACAGAAGAGCGTATCTTGATCGAGTTAGATGGCAACATCACAGGAAGTAGGACGAGTTAAGTTGATTATGTCGCATATGTGTGAGTAAGATTTGATCACCGTGGACAGCGCATTGCTACTGCTATCCGGCATTATTTCTCCCAAATAATTAACCTCACCTATTTTAATTAAATAAATAAATAAAATAAAAATATTTTAATTAACGCAACATTATAAACTAACGTAGCAACATAAGATACACAGGAGAATTTAAACAGATTGTGGTCACGGGTAACACATTTAAGAACGCGTTATTTTTGTGTGATATGTTTGTCATCCCTTTTCCCTCTGCATCTCAAAGCAAGAATTATTTTGCAATGGCGACCGGCAGGAAAAAACGACGTGCTCGACGAATGGGAACGCTACGAAAATGATTCAACTGCTGTGGAACCCGCATGGAAATTAATCAGAAAAGACAATTGAAGAGGAAACAATTTACCATAGTCTGCAACTACATTTTCTTTTCTAAATAGTAAGGTAGTAAATAAGCTGTTTGAAGTATCTTAATATCTATGGGAGTCACAAAGGCAATCGCCGCGAGCGATCAAAACAATTAACAATATAGTAGATTCTTTAAGGAAAATTATCACATAGATGAGCGTTATAAGATGCTCATTACGGCGCAGACCGACGAGAGTTCGCATATTAACATCGTTGAAAAATGAATACCAGCTTCAAAGTTGAACCGCAGAATTTGTAGATAAAGTAGTTTCGACAATGTTTTACAAGGGTTAATGAGAAAAATTTAAATGTATGCTCTCGTTCAGCCACTTTTATAAGCTTTTAAAATTGTAAATCGATCGATTTATTTTTTAATATTTGGCTTTTGTGCACCTGCTTACTAAAATTGACAGATTAAAGCATTTAAAACAGTGAAAATCTATTTGATTAACCGCATATACAACTAGGAACCTGAATCTCCCGGAATGCTCAGAGCGTCATCAGGTAACTCTTGAGACACTGAAGTGGCACTGCGGCAATTATAAGCACCAATTAATCAAAAATTGATGAATTTTTCATACTCGGAAAAAAAATCTCTTTAAAACGGGCTTAAAATTATGTATAAAATTGAGTACATTTCAGTACAATAAATTTATATAACTTTTCATGTTAAAGTTGATAAAAATACCTAAAATCTATAGTGGTCGTGGCAGAAAGGTTCTACCTAGCACGGCCACGGTCGATATGTTATAACAGCGAAAATATGTGAGTACATTTTTTAAAGTCGCTGTACAATAAAGTACACATTGTTTTAATGAATATGAACTGCATTAAAATTAAGGTAATCATCCATGGTCGTGCTGGAGAGGATCACACGGAAATACGGTCAAGATGCCTACTAGCATCTTACTGGTTTAACTTCCTTCTTCCGAGCACGTTTGCTCTTACGAATCACCACACAAACCAAGCCGGAGATGAGGAACAAGATTTCTACCGGGAGATCGGGTCCGTGGGGTCACCACTGCCCACCAACTCACCACAAAAGTGCCCTATGGATTGCATCTCTCATAGTCTGACCCCTCACCCGAGGCATGTTGCGGCAAAGTAGAATCTATCGGCAGGGTTCATTGGAGCACGCATGTCCCACTACGACGTCAACGTAGAGTTACTGCGGTGGGGTTATAATTAATTGATTTAAAGTAATGTGGCTATTCCAAAGTGCCCAATACGATCTATTTTTTGACCAGGCAACTCTCGCATATGATTTATAGTTAATAAACAGCATGGATTTTTATTATATCACGGTTTTTGTTTTTCGTCTAACTCAATACTCAAAATAAGATTTTGTCAGATAGTGACACTAGCTAAAGGACGGCAGCGAAGCCAGCGGCACGGAGTGTCTCGTAGATTGAGTATTCGCTACTGCCTTCTGAAATGTTTATCTATTTTCGCTTTACTTGAACACTCGTTGCATCGGATGACTCAATAGCCGGATAAAATTCACTACCATTTCCGATGTGAGGATCGAATGGGATATTGCAGTTATGAATAATTGACGATACTAGTGGCAGTTTAACATTTTTTTGTTTGCAATACAAATATTTATAAATGCAAACGCCTATTGAGATTATTTTATATATTTTTTGTGTGTGGTATAAATATTTACTCAACAGATTTGACTATTTTTCAGAGTTAATCTCTTAGTCAATTGAGTTTCAGCCCTCAAAAAATAAACATGTAGGTATGTTACAAACTTTTCACAACTCTCTAGAACAATAACTACCGTAAAAAAAAACACGTGAACATTCTTAGAGGTCACAAAGGTTCAGGGAACGCATAACAAAATTACGAGCTGAGGTCAACGCTAAGTCGGGTCGTCATCCCTTTGATAGGCGTCTGCCCGTCTCCGTGAGCAAAGATAGTACTGTTTGTGAAGCGAGTCATCACTGGTCTATAATTGTATTAAAGCGTATTGGGGCCACAGTATGAGATTATAACTCGACTACTGCGAGCTACGCAGAATACGTAGTGTTTGGTTTTAATTTTAACTGAATTTTGTTCGATGGCTTATCTTTGGTATAATGTTTCAACAGCCTATTCAAAAAGTTGAAGTAACACAAAGTTGTGAACTAAAAGCCGACGTTACGACTATTGAAGAAAGCAAACTTTGATATACAAGTGTTGACAGATAAACAGCTCAAATAAATGCTGAAATAAAATGTGATGTTTTAACACCATCCCAATTTTTAGGCATTATAATCAATCAAAGACACGATTTAAAAAAAAACTACTGTTGCATTGTTTGTAATTTGATTTGATTTTAAGATTTCTTAAACAGTAAGTGGTACTTAAATGTGAATGTAAGATTCACATCTAGTAGTTGTCAATCAGACAAATGTATTGTTACTTATTTTAGCCATGTGTGATTGCACACCAGATTTATGAATTGGAATAAAAATAAATTGATTCTTTGTTTTTTTTTTTTATTAGCTATGCCAACTACCAGTAGGATTTAAATATTTTTTTATTCAATAGCCAAATTTTTGACGAAGGCTACCTAAAATATTTCGTAGCACGATGTTGCAAGATAACAGCGCGCTACACAACAACCTTAGAAATGTACAGGAATCAGGGTTTTTATTGAACTTTTTTCATGAATGATATCTTGATAATAGAATAGATTGCTGCCCGCGTGCAAATGTGGGTGTACTATTGGTGCACCTCTGCCCAACACTTCCGGGAAAACAAGCATGATGTTATGAAAGATTTTAAATATTCCGGAAAATGTTTCGGCTGGATGCTGATTGTAACCACTCGCTAGACGAGCAGGCGTATTTGATTTACGTATTTTAATATTTCAGCTAAGTATTAAAAACGTGATTCACCACCGTAAAAACATGATTTACCGAATTATACCATCAATAAAATTACCAATGCAACTATTTTAGTTAGAACTAGCTGTGTCCGCGGCTTCGCTCCCGTCAACTGTCTACCCTACCTGATCTACCAACCAATTAATACCGCCATTCAGAAAATGACGTCAAATGCACAACGTCATCTTTCGAATATGGAGTTCAACTGTCCGAACTGCGTTTGTTGTGATTTTATTTCATGAACACTTTAAATTATATATTCTTTTGATAAAGTGAACCGATTGCGATGAAACAAAAACTAAGTAATACTTCAAGTTACGCACAATTTTAATGTATAATAGTTATCATCATTTTTTCGTACATTTTACGTGATGTGTGCACAACTAAACAGACAAAAATTCCAAAAATGGGTTCTCTTGGTTATCCTTTAACAAGCTCGCTGTTTATTTTTTTATATTTTCGATTTACAAAAACGACTTTTCAACAGATTTATTACATGTATTGATATTGATTGGCCTCGAATGTCATGATTTAATTAAATAATAATTTGGAGTAAAGAAAACACAGCAGCCTGGTTTTTTAATTCTTAATTCATGCTTCGGGGAAAATACTTAAATTGGGTAATTTAAACTGAGACGATGCGACTTCGATTTAATATTTACCCATCTCTTATACAATTACGGATTCTGGAGGACGAATAAAGTCAGTATTGTCTAGCCCGCAGCCGCAGATACATTTATAGTAATTGTATAAACTGAGTATTCCAAAGTTCCAAACCAGAACTTTCACCTAATGGTTGTCGTCTGTTTGTATGACGAGCCGGCGGCGGCGCGGCAAAAGCTCGAAATTACGGCTTATTTTATCTGTAATAGCTAAACAGCCAAGACGGTGATATCTCATTATCAATTTTTATTGTTAGGATCTTTCAAAGGCTTTAGTCGTTGCTTCAGGCTAAAGCTCTGACGTACGTGTCTTTTGATAAATTAAAAGACAATACAAAAACTGATTAAGTATCTTCATGTAAGTCTTAAATCCATTTTCATTTTCCTTCTAAGTATAACAATTGTGGCCCCTTAATTTTTTTAAACCGTATCCCATTATTCTCATTAGGGAAAGAAAGGCATAATAGCAAAAATAATAATAATAATATAATTGTATAGGTAACTTTATTTGTGGTACGTGCCAATAAACGATTTTTCTTTCTTTCTTTCAATCTGTAATACCCTTGATACTAAAAGCCATACCTGCAATAAAAAAAAAAAACATTTAGCTGCAGAAAACTCCTTAAAAGGAAAAGCTAACATTCATCGCTTCTTGTATTACATTTTAATGATCTCGAAGCATTTCTTTCAGACGAGGAAAAAGAAATAGCAAGGGTACGTTAAAGACTACAGAATCCTTTTTAATATGATTTCTTATATTAACTTCAGAATCCATATTTTTAGGGTTCCGTACCCAAAGGGTAAAAACGGTACCCTATTACTAAGACTCCGCGGTCCGTCTGTCTGTCTGTCTGTCACCAGGCTATATCTCATGAACCGTGATAGCTACACAGTTGAAATTTTTACAGATGATGTATTTCTATTGCCGCTATAACAACAAATACTAAAAACAGAATATAATAACTATTTAAGTTGGGGCTCCCATACAACAAACGTGATTTATTGCCGTTTTTTGCGATAATGGTATACGGAACCCTTCGTGCGCGAGGCCGATTCGCACTTAGACCGTTTTTTTTCGTCTTCGTATTTTTCTAGACCTAAACCAATTATGAGTAGAAATTACCCAGTACCGAGAATATTATCCCGTTCATCAGATTGCAAGATATCGTTTATTGCACTCCAGTGTCACAAGAAACTTGTCATATCCAATAAAGTTTTTTACAAAGCTCAGCAGAATTTGTAAGACAAGATAAGCAACTTTATTTATATTACAAGACTCGGTACGGTCTAGAAGAACAGTTTTGCTAGTAGAATTGGAATATAGGTATAGTTGTTTCATTTGAGCATGGCTATTAGCGGTCAATGCCCTTGCCCAAAAAACTCTTTTTTGGGAACTGAATAAACGCTTTATATCATTTTACATTAGTAAAAAATGTTGAGGATCTGAATAGATGTCGATTCAGGACACCATCAATCTTTGAAGAAGAAATGAAGAATCAACGTAAAGTGTCAATTAATGTAGGTATGCGTCAATGACAGCTATAGGACAGAGTTCAACCCATACAGGAGCTATTTATTGGCCGCTCTGATGTGTCATATCCATAACCCCATTACCGATCACTGCGGCCGCTCACGATCACATTTGTAATCCATGCACCGGGGAGGGTTTAACTACATCAAAGCAATTTGTCACTACCGAAGTGTTATTTAAACACGAGATACACAAAGACTGCCACTTACACAAGAGTATGGATTAAAAGCTATTGTGCAATTCAGTAATCAAGTTAGATTACTTGAATACTGGGTAAAAAAAATTAATTCTATTTAGTCCGTCAGTTAGATTAACAAAAAATATTGGACCGGTATTTTTTGTTTTGTTAAATCAATAAAATTACAAAGATAAAGCTCATTAAAGTTCAGGAATACAATACAGTGCGAGTTTCCTCCAACTGTATCGTCGTTATTTTGTGTAGTCGTAACAAAAGAAAAATACGTCTGCAATATTTTTTGTTAATCTAATTGACGGACTAAATAGAATTACATTTTTTTTAACAGTAATCAAGTAATCTAACTTGATTACTGAATTGCACAATAGCTTTTATTCCTGACGGACTAAAGATTATATTTTATTTTTAGTCATCATCCCTATTAAAAGCTGTAATCATACAGATGAAAAAAAGATGAAAAAAAAAAGGTTTATTTGCTGGTAGTAATCTTTGGAAATGCTAATCCGATTGCGAAAGTTATACTATCGGTGAGTGCTACTGGCTTCTTTTTACCCGGCAAATTGCACGGTTTCAGCTCGATGCAGATCGAGTCCGCAGAAAATAAATTGTAGTTCTAAAAACTAAAAAACACGCTTTAATGGTAAGGATAATGGAACAAACTGTTTAAATTATTGCATTGTCATCGGTCCTTGATAAGTGTGCAAAGTTTCAAATCAATCCAACGTTTTGAAGTGGGTGAAAATCACGTTCAAAGATTCCGTTACATTGATACATAGATACATACATACCAAGCTAATAAAAGCGTGTTAAAAACTAGTGAGATTAATTATTTGAACTTAAGAGCTTTTTGCTTGTATTATTATAAGTAACTGGGCTACCGAGCTCTGCTCGGGTGAAAATAGAGAAAACGACGTTTGCTAAAAATTAAACCTAGCTAGATCAATTTATCGCCCCCGAAACCCCCTGGAGCCTTTGCCGAGATTCAGATTATACATATATATATATATATATATACATAGATAAACAGTATTTATCAGTCAGCCTTGGTCGCAATTCATATAGGTGAGGGAAAGCCACAATAGAGGTGACATTCATCTTCTAACGAAAACAAAAATGTAGTTGCTGTTGTCCTCGTATTTAGTTACAATTATCCATTATCATTTTTGCTATATAATACTTCCTGTTTTTGGCGGTACTATTACGCGGACGAATACTTTAAACTCAACCACGAGAGACATCACTGAAAACGTGAAATTTATCTCAGCGCCGCCTCAACATGCCAGATGAAAGACCCGATGTGGATTTCCGTCTAATTGATTGGTCGATTGATGGCGGTCAAACCCTGTGCCTTGTTAAATTCACTTACGCAATTAGGTTGCAGGTCATCTATAGAATAGAGCAAAACGAGTTTGTAAACGTTGGCTCGACTTACCACTTAGCAGGTGGTTAGCAAAGCCACCCTGTTAATAAATATTTTGAATTTGCACCGAACGGAAGGAGCCCCTCTTCTTTTATCCTGCTTCACGTTAGGCAGGTGAAAACTGATGTGTTGTTAAAGGGCGACGAATTGAATCCTGAAAATAGCACAGTATTCTTAGGCTTAACTTTGGATGCTAAGCCTCAGTGGGGCCCACATATGGATAAATTGTCGAACAAACTAAGCTCTACAGCATATGCTGTTAGAAAAATCGTAATTTAACTGACATAGAGACAGCCCGTTTTTTAGCTATTTTCATAGTGTAATGTTGTACCGTCGTATGGTATTCTGTTGTGGGGAAATGCCGGCGACATTCAGACTATCTTTGTTTTGATGAAAAGAGCTGTCCGATCATTAAAAAAAAAATAAGCCCGAGACACGCTCTCAGAGAGAAATTTAAAGAAATTAATGTAATGACTGCCTTTTCGGTATATTTATGAAAATATCTTATATGCCCATAAAAATATAAAATTGTTTAAAAAATATTGATATCCATAACATAAATACTAGGTACAAACACAAATTTGTAGTACCTACAACAATGCTCAAGAATATAGGTGGCTCGTTCAGATGTCAATGTATACGCTTTTATAAGCTACGTACAAGATCTAAGCCTTATTAAATTAAAATCATTCATTAAACGTAAGTTGCTCCAGAAAGCTTTTATACCGTTATAGATTACGTTGAGGACAAAAAGGCTTGGTATTGAGCTGCTCCAATTTATTTTTTATTTTTACAGCCTATATTTTGTTTTTTTTTGGTATTGTAGCAATAAATGAATATTTACTTACTATTTATAGTATTATATTGTTTTAATTATTGTGAATGAGAAGACTATGTGTGTCATTAAGTTTTTAAATGTTCTCAATTTTAATCATGGTC
The DNA here is from genome assembly GCA_948252205.1 of Orthosia incerta. NCBI lineage: Eukaryota > Metazoa > Arthropoda > Insecta > Lepidoptera > Noctuidae > Orthosia > Orthosia incerta. The sequence goes on along the minus strand of OX411741.1, from coordinate 38,994,082 downwards.
TGGCAGTTTGAGTAATGTATGCGGCTTACTCGAATGTCCTTTCTTTGGTATTTTTCGTCGAATCGTTGAGCTCCTTAAATTCTGAGTTGAGCTGCACGGTTATTGACAAATGCGTTCCCTGCCTGGACAGGTCCACTCAATCTGGCGAGTTCTCTCCTCAAAAGACCATTTCAGACACCAATCTACATGGTCTTCACATGATCTAACAAGATTATGCCTGGACTTTAAAAGAGACTTATGACCTCTGATTTTGTTTCGGCCTTTTTTTTCAGAGTAGCCAGATTGGAAACGCTGACCTCATCTAGTTTTAAAAAATATGATTGACATGTAAAAATGTTTGTACAAACCAACTTACAGAAATAAAATCGTTTATCATTAGCATTCTACCCGAATTCCATCCAAACAGATCATGAGTAAGACATTTTCTATTTGAGTACTTTTTATACCTCCAGCTCGCGCTATTATAGAATTCAATCCAAGCGGATCATGAGTATTAGAAATTCAACGCTTTAACTGCGTAGTAATACTTGTGAAGTTTGCTTTGATATAAGTAGTTTACCGTAGTCAAATGTTCGAAAAATTTACAAAGAACTACAAAAAGCATTTAAGCATTTTCGAACAAAACCATAAAAATATGAATTTCCTTTTAAAAATAACTTCACTGCCTGTTCGCTGCGGAAATCAAGTATGACGAATATTCATACGGAATTCTGCACTGGCGATTCACGTTTGTACGTTTTAATTACCTGCGGTATAAAAATTGAAATCTGAAATAAAATGGACACATGAAACTCCGGCTTTTAAATTCGGATTCATTCCAAATATTTTATGTTTAAGTAAATAGTACAAAAAAGCAGATCAGATTATTTTTTACAGTTTTTATATTGCTCCTCTTTATACTTGCATTATACTTGCTTGCATTTATGATTTCAGCTATTTAACTATAAAATACTACAGCATTTTGTCAACTACAAGTTTGTAGATTGAACTAGTAATATTTCAAGAACAGTTCTGTTCGTTTTATATTATTTTAGAGGTTTCTGTGGTTACAGCTAGCCTTGAAAGTTTTCTTGGTTTCAATAGAAAGGGGCAATGTTGCTATTTTTGTTGAGAACTTAGAACTGATGGTGTGAAGCGAAAAAGAGCATTTTTTTTTTGTTTTTTTGGTAAGCGAAAAAGAGCTAGGCCAAAAATTGTGAAAACTTATAAAGTAGTTTGTAGAAATGGTTCTAGACGATTAATATTACACATAAGGACAAAGTTATTCAGTCAGTTTATGACAGCCAGTAACATTGTATGGGTAATCTATGGCAAACTTCGGTATAAATCGATCAATAATTTTTCGTGACGGTTATTCGCCGATGGTATTTAGCGAGGTATTCACTGTACAAAGATGACCCTAATTTCCCGGCCCTTCATTGGGTGAATTCTTTTCACCAAGTATATTATAATTGGCTCCTTTGTGCGCTTTTGTCAGGATCGAGATAACGATAGCATTACAAGCATGTTTAGCTTAATTTCATTACGTGTGTTTATTCACTTTGCTTTATCTGATCAGTCGGAGTTTCTTGTCTGTTCTATGGAATTTTTTGTCCGTTTATGAAGTTTCTTGTCCGTTCTTCGCCATAACAAGCCATTTGTCCGAAAGGACGGTAGAATTAATTATTATAACTTGTAAATTTTAATTGTTGACGTTCAAAAGTGCCGCTTAATGGCCTAGTTGAAATAAATATTTTTGACTTTGACTTTGAGTCTTTAAGACCGATTGCCGCCATTATTTTTTTGCCAATACTGGGACATTTAATTAACATAGCGAGGAAATGAAACACGATCTTCAATAAAAATATGCATGCTAAACCTATCATGCAATATGTAAAGCTTTTTAGCTTACCGCGCATTGTCATCCAAACCAAACGTATATGCACAATATTTTGTTTTCCGTTTTTCGACACCGACTTCGGAAAAGAAAGTTATTTTTCGCTTTGTAGCGATTTGTTTTTGCAGTTGGTTTGATTAATTTGTTAAAAAGTTTTTTATTTATCTCTTTTTAGTTTTGGAAGGTACCTCAAATTACCATGAAAATCGTTCATAGCCGATTCTAATAATCCCAAACACAACTACAATACTTTGTTTCATCGTCAGTTTAGTTCGGTAATACCATTTTCATAAGAACCATTTATTTATAAGTATTTGCTTCATCATGGTCGGTTAACTATTCGTGATATACCCGACCCGTTAACTATTCGACATACTTAGCATTGAGGAGGTTCCAGTGGCCATCTGTGGTCTTCTTCATCAGTTCCACTTTTTATTTAATTTGAAGTGGCGATGCAGCAATTTGGTGTCTGTCAAGACTCAGAATTTAAAATAGAAAAATAAAAGAAAGAGAAATTAATTTTCAACCGCGTAGCAACTGGCGTAGCACCAACTACTAGCGAAGCTACACGGGACGAGACTACAAGCGTAGCAAGTGTTTTATCTTTTTAACCGACTTCCCATAAAGGAGGAGGTTATCAATTCGAATGTTTATATATGATATTTTTATGTGTGTTGCCTCAGAACTAGGTGAACTACTGGGTAAACCGATTTTGATGATTCTTTTTTTATTTGAAACCTCCACTTTGTCATTTAATTTTCATCAAGATCTGATTAAGAACTTCGGAGATATACATCAGAACTCTTCAATAAATGACTGCAAATCACTCGGGATAGCTGCAATCGTATTTATGTTTATTGTTTACACCATTTCATAACATAACATCACACTGGTACGCTCTAAAGGGGCACGGAGGTGTAAACAGTTCACCTTGGTATACTCTTATTCACCGGTTTTGTTTAAGTTTCATGTAATTGGGTTAATCTATTCTGGCTTCACTGTGGGAATTATTGGTACCTAGCTGAACTGGTCCATTATGTACCACAACTAAAAAGGGAAAAATAAAAAAATAAACTTTTCAAAATAAAATAAAATAAATTACTGACGAATTATAACCTCCTCCTTTGTGGGTTAAAAATACAACCGACTTCCAAATAAAGTGAAAAATAACTTCAATTTCGGCAGTTGGTGTCAAAAAACGAAGAAACGAAAACAAGAACACCGACTTCCGAAATTAAAGTTATTTTCACTTTGTAGTGTTTTTATTTGGAAGTTGGTTGTATTTTTTGGTAAAAGTTTTTTTTTAATTTAAGGCGCAGATACCTCCGAAATGTACTAGCTGATTTTAAAATGAGAATAACGTCTAAACGGCTAGTCGTAATTTTTTGGAATATTACATGTTACATTAGACCATTTTCTTAATTTCACATCTAACCGGCTAGTCGTAATTTTATGGTAACAGTATATTTTACATTAGACCATGTTCCTACTAATTTGATCTAAGAAAATCGCACCTAAACCGCCGTGCGTATATTAATGCAATTGACACCATCACAAAGACAATTTAATTATCTACAGTTTGATCTAACGCTTTTTTAAAGTCATAGTATAATAAGGAAAGTACAAAAATCTACTGAATTTTGAGTCGCACGGGTGCGATACGAGTGCGTGTTTTATTCCCTCAAGATCGTTGGCGACTGTCGTCGGCCTTAAATATTGCCCAGTTTGCCCTACCAAGAAACTAATGATTTAATCAATAGACTGTAAACTCTCAGTTGAGTGCACCGAGTAACAGGAATAAACCGAGATTGCGATCTATTTCCTATGTAACAAGAGTACAGTACTCAATAAAGTTTAAAGCGGGCATTTGAGACGCCACAATAGAGAGTAACCAGGAAAACGAGAGTTGGAAAAACGAACTTAATATTATTCTTTCTTATTATTAAATCTTAGTTTGAAAGACGATCCTTTTACATAAACTCAGTACACCGACAGAACATGACCATGGATTTAAATCATAAGTATCTTCTTTTTATATAGGTAGGTTACCTACAAGTACCTCTCCTAAGTGAACAGTGAAATTCATAAATAAGTGATGGACAATTACAAGCCAAATTTTTTGCAAGCTAATGAATCGATTGGCCAATTTCACGTCACTTTATATTTCAGAAACACGTTTATAGTTCGATCGGAAATGCGAACCGAACTGCTAATGCAAAATTTACACGCGTCGTGGACGTCTGGCGTTGCCGACATGTGGCTTTTTAGATTCACAAATAGCACGTGCATTTCGCTTTTGATGAATGCATCTTTATTTGCTACGTTGTCGGAGCGCATTTTGCCGTTTTCAGAGCGTGTTTCAAAAGAGAACTAATTAAAATAATTATGAAAGGAAATACCAAAGCAAATAGCTTGCAAATGCCACGTCCGTTCACAATATTGAGACAAAAGTAGCAAACTAAACATGACCAGGTTATGAAGCTTTTCCAAAAATACTTTAATCCAGAATTGAAAATATACCGAAAATCCCTCAGTACTTGGGGTTAAAAACTCACCCAGCATCTGCAAATATGGAATGTAAAACGAACAAACCAATATCGATAAACAGATTATACATGACAACGGCACTGGAGTGATCGAAAACGTGAACATTTACGTGAAATCTAAAATCCAGTCTAGTTTGGACAGCAAGCGAATATTTTTTTCCATTTCTTTTGTCTGTACTGCGTGTTTATAGTGGATTGTCCGAGATTTGATTTGTATAAAATTCGCTGTCGGATTTTACTTCATGTTTTTATTGTACTCGTATGCTCCATGACGTTGCGGCTTGATCGTGTTAGTGACGAAATTCTTATTCAAATCAAACATCTGTTGGGTCTAAATATTTTTTCAGGCATTCGAATCCGTAATATGTTTCTTCATAAACTCTTGCAGAAAGAATATTTTGGATAACTTTTAAGTCTGTTAGTTTCCTTTCGATGAAAATAGTAGGTAATGTAGGTATGTTGTGAAGACTTGTTATATTTGTTTTGTATGATTCTAGAACCTACTATACCTGCTATCAACCGATTTTTTTAACCAATTTTATATTGGTTTCGATTATCAAAACACACAAAACCACTATTAAAAATTCCTACAAATGGAGAGACGATACGTACGGACGAACCAATAAAAACATCACTATATATCGAGTAGTATGGCAGATGGGGTGTTATAAAACAATCGGACTGATGACGTAGCCCGGCTAAAACCCATTTATTTTATTTTCGTAGTTAGTTATTGCGAGTGCATCGGATTTAAGTTTAAAATGTTACGAATTTAAAAGTTATTGTCTACTGTTTGAATCGTTGCAAATCTAAAATTGCAGTTTTACAGCCGATATTTCTTGTTGCATAAAAACCCTTTTATTTTATTTTTGTGAGTGCTTCGGATTTAAGTTTCAAATATTACGTATCTAAAAATACTTGTATACTTTTTAATCGTTGCAAATCTAACAATTGCCGTTTTTACGGCCAATATTTCTTGTTGCATAAAAGCCTAAAGCATATTTTATTTTCGTAGTTATTTTTGTGAGCGCTTCGGATTTAAGTTTCAAATATTACGTGTCTAAAAATACTTGTATACTTTTTAATCGTTGCAAATCTAACAATTGCCGTTTTTACGGCCAATGTTTTTTGTTTTTTTTTGAACGAAATGGGCGGAATGGGGTGAGTAGAAACATTATTATATTTAATTTTCATTTTGTAATTAATTATCGTGAGTAATTAATATTTCTTGTTGCATTTTTAGAGTGATTTAACATTTATTGATACTTTAATTCTCATGCTACAGATAAAGTGAATAGGTTACTTCTATGCAAACGTGCCCCATCGTCGACCACATCATAGCTTAGGTGAGATGGTAGTCAAACGCGAGCATATCAAAAAAAAAAAAAAAAGGAAAGTGCCTAAAACAAGCTCACCTTGCTCAATGGTCTAAAATCAACAACTGGTATTGTTGATTTCAGACTATTTATAAATACTACTAATCGTGTCTTGGACTAGCTTAGAAATCAATCAATACGTATAATAAGTCTGTAGGAAAGTCGTTTTCGTACATCCAAAGTATTTCCAAAAAAAAATTGGCAGGGTGTTACAATAACCAACAACCGCGACCTCACTGCTCAGAGGATTTCCGAAGCCGCGGGCACAGCTAGTTATAAATAAACTTTTATAACAAGCAAAGTTGTACTTGACGATTATACAAAGTTCTTACAGTAACAGGAAATAAATAATCCGTAAAACAAAGGCTTATAAATGGAAACAAACTGGAAAACCTGTAACTTAGCACTTAAAGGATTAATTTCATCGGCTATCGCAACATTGTTGTCAGAAAAATCTTGTTCTGATTTCACGGGTTGCACTGTTCAAGCAAATTTCCAAGTATTTTGTTGCTCTCGTTATCGAGGGTATTATTTGTAAAATCTTTTAAAAAAGCAGTTGCAAATGCCCGCTTCGTTACGGCATGGGTCCCACCCGTGTTAGTCGCAACTGAGATTCTGACAACATGCGTCTCGGTCCCGAGGATTCTTCCACCTTGTGCATCCCGTAACAATGAACGGCTTTATTCCGGCTACGGCCAGTTAGACAAATCCATAATAGGGAAGTTTACTGAAAATTAGCTTTTTGTCCGTCAGGTAGATTAATAAAAAATATTGGACACGTATTTTTTCTTTTGACACGTAAACATAAAGTGACGACGATATAATGCGTTGAAATATCGTGAAACGTCACGACGCTAGTACACTTTATACTGCCTTAGTGACGTCACTTGCTAACTCCACTCCTGAACTTTGTTGCGATTTAACTTTGTAATTTTATTTTTGATTTGGTAAAGCAAAAAAACCGGCCAAGTGCGAGTCGGACTCGCGCACGAAGGGTTCCGTACCATTATCGCATAAAACGGCAAGAAAATTACGTTTGTTGTATGGGAGCCCTACTTAAATATTTATTTTATTCTGTTTTAAGTATTTGTTGTTATAGCGATCGAGATATAGAACAATCATTTATCTACCCAGGAAACATCCCTATACTCTAAACCGTCCATGTCTGTACCGTATTTTGTCCGTAAGCTGTTCGGTACATTTGCTCAACCGTCCGAAAGTTTCGGCAACAAAGCCTCGACGGGCAACAGTTAGGTAAGTACTTATTACTAGCTAGACACTTGATGTTTGGTGTGATTATGAAAGAATACTCGTAAAGGAGGGATGAGCGAAAATATTATGATGAGTACAAAATGCATAAAAATTAGTTACATATTTTAAAGGATCAGATGCCACTCATGAAAAATTGCTCAGTTGACCAACTGAGCAATTGGTTGGTCAACTGAGCAATTTTTGCTTTGACATTGCACAAACCTGATAACACACGAATCGATTGTAAATGCAGCACGTCCATTGGATACTGATGAGAATTGAATAGGAACAACCCAGTCGACCCCTGAACCACGACTGTAGGGTTCGAGTGTCGCTCTAGTTACGGCTGACAACGTTAATACAATAAGGTCAAATTTTGCTAAATGCATTTTTCCTTTACAACAATCTTGATAACGATTTAATAAGACATTCTTCTTTTAATTTAAAAATAAGCTTCTACCGAAATAGTTCTTATATGCTTTTCAAATGATACTGTTGTTCTTTACTTCTTTCTATAAGCAAACAATGCTGGACGATAGGCATTTAAATTCCAAATTCATAAGATAATTCAATTTATAATATACTGCTATATACACAGTGGTCAAAATTGCACGACCCTTTGCGCGTATTGCGGTGTTTTTATATTATTTAAAATGTCCTAAGTGCATCATGAGTGATAATATCAAGTAAACTTAAATGTTTTGAAGTTTTCAAACAACTTAACAAATTCATCTTACCAAGAATATGTCTGGACTTTAAAAGAGCCTGAGACCTCCGAGTTTGTTTCGGCTATTCTTCTTAGTCAGATAGGAAACACCGACCTCATCTATTTAAAAAAATAAATTATTAACGTGTCAAAGTGTTTGTACAAACCAAGTTACACAAATAAAATCATTTATCGAATTATCGACTAGAAGGGTCATGATGAATCAACTTGCTTGACTGTACATGCATACATTTATGTTCAGCAATGGAGGTCTGCCGGCTGAAATGATGATGATGCATTGCCCGAATGCTTAACTTTTTTATTATGGCATTAGTGCTATTGTATTTTATTTAAATGAATATAGAATTAGGAAAAGTATAAAAAAAAAAGTAAAATTGTTTATGCGTTTGCGAAAGGTAATCTCAGTAGCTAAGTTTCGGCTACTCAGACTTCGGAAGTACGTCTTAGACGGAATGTAGTTTGTACAGCTTGAAGTCTGCTTCAACCATACAGATAGTTTGGCGGTGAACTGAAATGTTTGGGAATAAAAATCATGATCCAGCAGAGATTTATCTCATTATGTCTTGGTGAGCCATTTTTAGGGTTCCGTACCCAAAGGGTAAAAACGGGACCCTATTACCAAGACTCCGCGGTCCGTCTGTCTGTGTGTCCGTCTGTCACCAGGCTGTATCTCATGAACCGTGATAGCTAGGCAGTTGAAATTTTCACAGATGATGTATTTATGTTGCTGCTATAACAACACATACTAAAAACAGAATAAAATTAATGTTTAATCAGGGTTCCCATACAACCAATATCTTTTTTTTTTGCCGTTTTTTGCGATAATGGTTCAGACCCCTTTGTGCGCGAGTCCGACTCGCACTTGGCCGGTTTTTTATAACTAGCTGACCTGACAGACGCTGTTCTATCGAAATATGGTTTACACAAAAGTATCGATGAGACTTTCAGTTTTTTTCCGAATTTCACAATATTAGCCTGAGTCTTACGATCGTTTATAAAAAAGAAAATAACCTAATCGGTCCAGCGGTACTGCACTGTTGCTCTTACTAAAGAACAGTATTCATTTTTATATAGATGCACAGAGTTGTTTGCTTCCAGCAGCCGATAATTCCTTATCAACCAAACAACTTATTAATTTCTCCAACCTTAATAGCAATTAAGTACAAGAGTTGATACTGTCAATAACTTCAAGGCGATGCAGCATGCATTTTGTATACATTGTCAGTCGCAGACGAGGTCACCAGATTTACTCAAGCTCGCCTTATCAGCAAGTTCATGTTGATAACCTAGCGGCCTGATCATCGAACGTTGTCTTATTGTTACTTATTTACGACCATTCGAATATTAATCAATCTGCCTAGTGACTAGCCTTTACAACCATGTTGGGGTCGCCTGCCAGTCCCGGATGCAGCTGAGTACCAGTATTTGACACTAGCTGACCCCCGCGGCTTCGCTCCCGTCACAAAATAGAAAGTATACAGAAGGGCCACGCCCGCCGTTTCGAAAATTGACAGATGCACTAGGGCTGCTACTATATTGATTCCGAATTTAAAAAAAAGAGTAGTTTTTATAGGTTACAAACATAAACACATCGATTCGTCTAAACATACCTACATCATATCATACTTACATGCCTTAAAGGGTAGACAGAGCATCAAATATCCATTAAATATCACGACTCCACATACGACGAAGATTGGACGGTAACAAAACTCAAAAATGGTGTAGTAATGAGCCCACCAAAAACATTTAAATGTGAAAAGCACCAAGAAGTTAATAAAATCAAAAAAAAACCGACTGCTTCAGAAACAGTAAGAAAATTATGCTATGCAATCGGATAAAACATATTTGTGCGCTGGATGATTTAAACCATATTATTATAACAAGTTTCATACCCTTTCCAATTTCGTCTACGGTATTAAAATAATTTATTATTTTTCTAGATATTGAATTTATAACTAATCATCTTGAAAAATTTAATGACCTTTTAAACTTAAAAATGAATGAATGAGCGAATTTTCGGAAATAGTTTTAAGTGTATTCGGTCTGTAACAATTAATAAAAGTAACCCATCCAATGCAAGCTCGTTACATTACTTTTTGTATGAATGACGTGACAAAAGCACGCACAAAGCATACTTGACAGCCGCGACATCTCGGTCCATTATTGCCCAATATTCCTTGTAAAATCGCAATCTCAATGTGTGTGTGCAAAATGACGCTTTGTTCGTAGTGGCCTCTCCCTCTGCGGCGCGCCGCCGCTTACGTACTTTATAACATAAGCTCCCGTCAACTGCCTACCCTGCCGACCCTACCTACCCTAGCCTACCTATCCTACCCTACCTTACCTACCTAATAATTTTTATGTATCATTAATAGTTTTCTCAGCGCACTTTGCTACTTTGGGTTACATTATTGAAATTTCATAAGGATCTCTAATTTATTTGAAAATACATTAAATAGCCTACGACACTCAAAAATAACGTAGCTTTCTACTGGTGAAAGAATTATCAAAATCGATTCAGTTGATCCAGAGATTACCCCTTACAACGTCACAAACTTTACCTCTTTATTAGTATAGATGAAGCGTCCAACCAGTTACTGGGTGACACGATAGTCGATACCCCTTGGCAAGATTGGTGTCAGAATATCTGACTTCTGTCTACCCGTAACGAACATTAATTGGCAGCAGAGTATCGTGTTTGTTAACAAAAAAATTATGTGGTTTCATATCCATTAGCCAAAAAAAAATTACGATTTTTAGGGTTAGCGCTAAACCCCAATATTTGAACATTTGATATGAAAGATTATATTCCTTATGGAATGAAAAAAAAACAGAGCCCGAGTTTATAATCTATTTGCAAACTGTTTGCTGTTTTTGCAACCAAATATTATGACTGATATCGAAATGGAAAAGGGTGGGAGCAATGTTTTTTATGTTAATGGGAGCAACGTATTTTTGCGGTGTACTGAGTTAATAATTAAACATAGCCTACTAACTAGTAAACAACGTTTAAGGCGATTAATAAAATTAAAGTGGTTTATTTACCCAACGTGCAGTTGCCCGTCTAATTTTAATAAAATCCGTGTTGTTTTCGTGTGTTTTCTAATGGACTTTAAACAGTGATGCAGTGTGTAGTAATTAGTGCTTGTTATCGCGGTAATTAGCTCCACAACAGTGTCTTAAGCAAACACTTTCGAAGCTCATATCGAACTTCACGTTTACTTGTAAAATATTAACAAGAGTCGCTTCAGCAGTTTGTAACAAATTAAGGGTCGATTTCACCATTGAAACTGATCACGATTAGTTTCTTTGGTGAAATCGGCCCTAAATGCATAGTTTGCGATAATGTGAGTTAATATCTTGTAAGAAACAGTATTAAGAGTAATTACTATTAATAAGTCAAAGCTGTTACTTACATTTAATTATGTTTACCTCATATAAGAAAGAAAGAAAGAAAAAAAGAAAAATCGTTTATTGGCACGTACCACAAATTAAGTTACCTACACAATTATGAAAATAAACTTAAAAATAAAACTTAAAACTAACAATCATACTGTGTGACTCACGGCAGTGCCAATCAGGCCCTGTTCAGCAATATGTCAGAAAACTGGCGTTGCCTGACGCTGATTTTCAACAGGACCTGGTTAATAATCTCAAGTCTGTTGTAAACCTATACTTACGCGTTTTCGATCAAAAAAACAAGTTAGCTCGCCAATTAGATGACTATATAGAACAGAGACCCTGCCATTAAGACGCAGAAGAAATATCTATAATTTTATTAGATATGAAATAGGTACGGCATTGAAGAACGTATTTGACTTCACTTTATCCATTCTCAAAGAGCTCATAGACTACAGCACGTCTCAGCTGATATATGCGGATGACATTGTGATAACTAGCTGATCCAAACCAAGTATGGTCAACCACGGAATGATCTTAAAAACTGAATCGGCCCAGTACGGATTACAGGTTAATGCATCCAAGACCAAATACCTCGCCAGGCAAAGATGTCACTATCGGAGATAAAAGGCTTGAGGGTTTGAGTGCATTCCGATACTTGGGGTCAAACTTAAAAGTCCCAGAACTTGATGGATGAGGAGATCAAGGCTCGTATAACCGCCGGAAACAGATGCTTCTGCACTTGCAAGGCCATTCTAAGCAGTAAACACTTAACCTCGAAGTCCAAGCTCACTATTTACGAGACCATAATTCGGCCAGTCGTGACATATGCTTGTGAGACCTGGACGCTGACTAAAAAAGACGGACTTAAATTACTGTTCGGTAGGAAAGTGGAGCTTTCGGGCCGGTGCGAGGAGACGACGGTACGTATCATGTAAGAATGAACTACGAATTAGAAAACCTGATCAATGGGGAAATGATTGTGAGGTTCTTTAAGTCGCATAGACTCAGATGGACAGGTCACATAGAAAGAATGGGCGATACCTCAGCCGTTAGAGTCATGTCCAAGTGGACTCCGATTCAAAAAAGACCCATGAAACGCTGGATAGATTGTGTCGACGAAGATTTGAAGAGAATAGGAAGGAAAACGTCTTGGCGAAAGGAGCCAGTGACAGAGCGAAATGGAAGAAGATCGTCGAAGAGGCCAAACCCACAAAGGGTTGTAGTGCCAAAGGAATGATTGAATTTGACTTTACTAGTTTAATCTCGGTACTTATATTCTTGGGAAGATGACACAAATATTTGCTGCAAAACATTTCATATTTCTACTGTCTAAATATTATTTTAACATCAACTAATCGTCTGACATTTGTAGGAATACCGCTTCAAATGAAACTGCATCTTAACTCTCTCTACAGATCATCTTTTAACGTTTTGCGCGTTAAATTTCAGTGAGAAAATATCGTTCAAACCAGTTATGAAGCTCCAACGATATATTGTCTCTTATTTTGATAACTATTCATAAATAGTTAATAAGTACCCAATTAATATTATTGAGAAACTTCATCAAATAATTCAAAAGGAAGGCGGAACCCACCTATAATTGGTATACTAAGTTAATTCCGTAAAAATACTTGTATGGGTTCGGTCAGACACAGGTCGGTTAAATTAACTCTGTATATTATAATGAGATTAATAAGAATCTATCAGGTGCCTACGTTGAAATATTTTAATGAATATATCATAGGCACAGATAATATAATACTAGCATACAGATGCCTCATCCCATACAAAGAAACCGTGCCGACGTAACTAGCGTTTTTCATCTGATTATACCCAAAATTTTTTGTAAATCGATTGCTTTCGGCTTCCTTCAACGGCGATAGATGGATAGAAAGAAAGAAAGAAAGAAAAATATTTATTTGTGACCCGCACAGGAGACACGAGATAAGAAAAACACAAACAATAATAAAAAATAAATAACCCCGTGCGAGACCAAAAAGGCTCCTATCTCAGCATGTGCAACGATATCAAAAAGAAAATAACGCTGAACTGATATTTTGATAGGGCCCACTGTTGATGCCACGGACATTCACGGAAACGGATCATAGATCACCATCTATATCCGTGAAATGGAACGGAACGGGACCGAACGCGATCAATGTACAAAAAATAATCAGAATTATCAGTATAGAACGTCGGCACGGTTTCGTTGTATGGGATGAGGCACCACTCATTTTCAATTCAACTTTACACTTTTAGAAACCAGGAGCGATATTTTTGTTTTTAATGATCATAATAATGAGACTAGTGATGAATACATAAGAATACTTCAGGGCAGTATGAGGCCCTTGAGATGGTGCAACGGTAACTTAGCCATCATAGTAGGTACACTAGGTACCAACTAAGCAGGCAAAGTCCGACATAACAAAAGCGGATTATACTATTAAGGTTACACTAGTCAACGGCACGAACTATTTTGTGCCCGGGGTTAAAATGCATTTGATATCAACAGACAACACGTGCGGAAGAGATTGATGCTGTGATGAGCAGTAGGAAGCTAGTTCGCGTACGAATACATACTTTTGTAAATTTGTAGCGTAATGGATAATGATTTAGGACGAAACCGAGCGCGCGAAATTTTTTGAACAGTCCTTTGGCAGTCTAGATATCATGGAAAAACGACTAAATCTATCTGTTCAAAATTAAATTATTTTCATTGTTGAACTACTAATCTATCCCTGTATGGAGGCCGTTTTACAATTTTCCGTCTTCTTATGGCGCCTAAAAATGCGTTAAAATTGGTGTCGATATGTGAAACTTTCGACGCTCATAACATTCAAATATTTTCTTTTTTTACTTTTTCGCGTCCATACAAGGCTAGATAATGATGAGACAAATTGATATCACTTTTTATTTTGAACATACATCGTCGAACAGTGGAATAATCCCTAGACTACGTTTGTATAGAAGAATTTTCGACTAGTGTAACCTTAACGTCTCTCTCTATTGATTAAAATATCATGAACATTATTATCTGTAATAAACGGTGCCGTACATATTCCATAAAAATAAATACATTAACGTTGATTGAGTCAGCCTTTCGATCATTAATTCGAATCCGATAGTCATAAGGCCTACAGGATTACAGATAGGCAAGGTGAAGCGGATAATAAAGTTAATCTGATTTTAACAGGATTCAATTAAATAGAATGCATGAGAAAATCGGGCAAATATAAAACGATTTCGGTTAATTTGTACGGTTGATAGAAAATGGTTTATAGTTTCCTATAACACGAATTATGGTGTAATTACTTCGTGGTTTCATGCCGAAATGGAAGAATATAATTGCAATGCGATTGTTACACAGTTTGGGTGATTTAAATTTTACTTTATTTAAGCTGGTCAACCTGCCTAATATATACACACATTTATCCTAATTCAGCGATTGAATTTCGTGAAACTATTGATTGCGGCGGCGCTCCGAAATACGAGGTTTGGAAGGACTTTTGAACTTACTTTCTGTATAAATTATGGACTGACTCGAAATGACTTTTGAGCATTTTATTTTTATTTTTCCGATAGCCTCGGTAGCTCGGTTAGTGATGATAAAGTTTGATTACAATTGCTTTCATTTTTATAATCAATCGTATTAACGCGGGCACATCATTGTTTCGTTAGCTTAGAGCACCTGACTGCAGTGTTATTTTGTAATTTCCTGGCAGGCAACAATTATGTACAATTTTAATCTAAAAGTGGAAACAGTACAGACATAACGACGTCGTCGTGTAAGTAAGTTTTTATCGCGTAAAATCAACAGTACATAAACTGGAAGTTGTTAGTTCAGATGAAGTGAACGTTATTTATTGATATCTGACTGAATAGTGAATTTTGTTTTAATTTGTTTTGTTGCTAGCTGCGGTGCTAAACAAAAAGTTTGGTTTTGAAAATGCAATATGGCAACTGAAAAATAACAAATAAAAAGAATTTCACTAACCAAATCAATCAAGTAATAAAAATAGGCAAGACCACGATTGATAAAGAAAGAACTAATGAGAGAAATGTTTTCGAAAAGATCGAGCATTCCCACTCTCCAGTAACGCGTGCTTTTGCATAGATACGTGATAGATTTCAGAGGAGACACAAAAAACAACGAAAATTGGAGTGGTAAACGAATATCGATTCACAGAATGCATTCGCATTTATGTAGGGACACAACTCTAGGAGTAACATGCAGAAAGAGACAAGGAGTGGAAATAGTAAAAGTAGCGAACAGTTTGGAATCAATCACTGGATTGAGAGATGTATTTCAGATTCCTTTTTGAGTCCATTTTATCTGCAACGGGCAATGTGCTGAGTGTTTAACGGGTTATGCTATCCAATTCTTTCGAATCAATCGAATTTTCCACCGGTAATTGAGCGCAGTTATTTCATTTTGTGTAAAGCTTTACTTTACCGATGAAATTGAATAGCCATAATCCGTGTGGCTCGAGCGGTAGGAATGCACAAGACTTTAAAAAAAATTTGTAATATCGGGATTTACAGATATAATCCGTGTCATAACAACAGATTAATTCCAATGCGAATACCAGAGTAAACTTTATGATAGGAATTTCAATTTAGCAAGCAACGCATAGGTAGCTAAATAGATTTTACAATAACAAATGAAAAGATGTCGCACATAGCATTTTGCCAAGAACATTGAATAAAAGCAAAACCGTCAATGCACAAGAAAACAATCGCAGGGAACAGCAATCTACAAGAAATAAGACAATGATCATTATAGCGTAGGAGACAACGCACAGTTACGTAATACTCTAGTAACTATATAAGGCGCACAAACCTAACAATATATATAGAAAATGTGCAAAAATTTACGCTCAGCTCTTGTTCTAAACATATACAAAGAAAGCATCACAAAATCAAAGGATAAAAGAAATGCTACATAAAGTTACAGTAGTAGTAATACTACAAAATACAAATAGGAAAACGCATAATTACCTTTGCATGCCATTCAAAAAAAGCATACAATAATGCAGGTCGAACATAAATAAATTGCACCCAGCTATTATTATTGCTGTTTTGTTTGTATCGAGGTTAAAATAAATCAGACGAGAGTAAGACTGAATATTTAGTGCTCCAGCATAATTTATGGCAACCACGTTAACTGTTTTCGCACCGAAATGTTTTATTTTATACAACTGTACGATAAATTAAACCATGCAGCTATTACTGAAAGATGACACAGTCAGATGACGGAGAGCTAAATAAAATTGTAGAAGTATGTAACAAATTTTGTAAAGAATTTAAGATACCGGCAGCCATATTGCGTAATGATTTCGGCAAGGCAAAGGGCCAAGAGCATAAAAAATAGACTAATCACATGCGAGATGAAAGACGCAATGTGGATTTCCGTTTATGTGATTGGTCGATTTTTCATACTCTTTGCCCTTGCCGAATTCATTAGCCAATAAGACTGCTCTTGAATTGTCAAGGAGTCGGTAAGTCGGAAAAAAGAAGAGGCACGTTCCAAAGCGTAAATCTCTATAGAGAAGGACGTGCAAGAGACTCCACGGACACTCTTTTAAATCAAATAGTTTCAAACGTAATGATGAACACGAAGTAGGTACTCGGTAATAGGAACAACCTTACGAATGTATCATACGATTCAAATAAATGTATAAGTCTTACATCTGTAGAAATACTTACAGTGGCTAATAAAAAAGATTAATGCCCGTCAGAGACGACTTAATTGCTTAAATTAGCTCCTACGCGGTTAGAAACACACACAGGTCGAAATATTATAGTTATATAAAATAATATTACACAGATATAAAATAGGTTTTCGGATGCAATCTTGGAAGTACTTACTCGATAATTATTTTGCTAATAGAAAGTTGCGCTACTCATGAGTGCCATTGGATAGTAGATTCTATCCCGAAAGAACACACTGTTCATGTGAGAAAGAAAGAAAGAAAATACATTTATGTAGCATAGACTAAAACACACAATATACCAGATACGTGTACATCAGATAAATAACAAATAATAAAAACAGTATGAAGTCCGATGTAAGAGGCAAGTGTGCCTCACGGCTGCGCCAAAAAGGTCCAGACGACCCAGTTAGAGAGAAGTTGATTTCGTTAATAGACCATGTTAAAATTTAAGATGGTGCTGATTTAAAATTTAGATACTAACGGTTGGAGTATACGCAAAGGGGTCGTTTTCCACACAAAAGTTATTTTTATATGACCTTTATACAGTTGCATATGGGTTACATGTACTTGAATAAAATGCGTCGATATGTTGCCAAAACGATAACGCAGTTGTGCGCGGTGGTTTAGCTTTAGCTATGGCTTTTGTGAAACTAGATTGTTTTCTCGGTTGAATCGAATTTATGACATATACACATATATACAATAGGTACGTTACTATTTCGAAAAAGATCCTACTTCAACAATTGGGCGCACGGTTGGCGCGGTGATTGAGCGACTGACTGCTGCGCTGCGTGTGGCGGGTTCTACACCCGCAAGGAACAAGTATTTATAAGACCTACAGATAGTTGTTCCGGCTCAGGGTGTTGTGTATGTGAGTTTGTATGCTTGTAGACGTACCCACAATACAGGAAGAAATTACTAGAGAGTGGCAACGAAAAAAAAAAACGAAATAAAAATATATTCTGGGTAATTATGAGCTCATTATTTTTATGAAGCATCTAGTCTCTAAAAGTGATAAAAGTATTCTCACAAAGTTATTTCTAAGTTAAGGTAAAATTTGTTAACAATACCTATTCGAGGAAAAGAGTTCTTCATCGGATAGGTGAACGGAACATCGGTACTTGACCTAAAAGTCTTGCCTCGCACTTGACATACGAGTATTATAGGCTAAGTCTATTTTGGTCAGCAATGCAAACTTCACATCTGTTGTATTATCTAATATTGTGCCAAATGTTTGTAGTAAATAAAAAGTTCCGCGATATAAATTATTGAATAGTTTGAATTTATCTTCGGTGTATGAAAGGAAATTATTGACGCGTCACAAATGAAAAGCGAGTCAAGTGATGTAATTGGCTGTTGGAAATTCAATCAACCAATCAAGGCAGTTAACGCGCGTTTGACAATTTGTCGCATTCCAGAAACAGATACGTGGGGGTCGAACTACACTGCGATAAACCAAAGTACTTCTGAATTTGTTTGTCGAAATGCTGAATTATTTACCAAGTCAGTGCCCAAAGAAATACGTAGTGTAACTACTTTTCCAGGTTAAATATAATTTAACACGAGCAAAGCCTACAAATTAATTAGCCTCAAGCAGGGTACATAATTATCACTGATGTTTTTCAATTACTTAATTATCTGATTATCTCACTGTAGCCAAGCTGAACAACATAAAAACTCAACGGCATAATATTCTACTTTATTTTTTCTTGCCTCAAGAATTGCTACAGGGGGCTATCTGACCGCATCAGAGGATTTAACCTTGATTAAGACTTAGGAGATACTTAAACTAATAGTGTACTCGAACTTTCACTAACACTAGAAGTTGCCTTTAGAATTGCCCAAATATAAGTGCACCGAGAGTTGAAAATCGGAAATTTCAACAATATTTAGGCATTAGTAAGAACAGCGTACCTGGCATGGGTCGACGCTCGATCGCGTAAAGCGAGTGACTTGGGTCAGAAGAAGAAAGCCTACAACAGGGCTGCCAAGTCCTGCAAGAAGGTGTTGCGTGGGGCTAGATTCGACCACATTGGCCGAATGGGGGCCAAACTTGCTTCTTACCCAGCAGGTAGTAAAGCGTTCTGGTCCCTGGCTAAGTCGGTCGAGTCGAACTTCTGCCGTCCCTCACTACCACCACTGCTGAAACCCGATGGGTCACTGGCTCACACCGCTGAGGAGAAGGCAAATTTGTTTGCCTCTCTTTTTGCGGAATCTTCACGTCTGAATCCTGGTGATTCGCGGCCCCCTCCTTCTCCTGATGGGTGCGAGACGAGTATGTCGGACATTCGCATTCATCAAAAGGACGTCCGTAGGGTGCTGCGCAACCTCGACGTGAACAAGGCTAGCGGCCCTGACGGCATACCAGCTATAGTTCTTAGAACCTGTGCGCCTGAACTGTCTCCGATCTTGACACGCCTATTCCGCCTTTCATATGAGACTGGAACAGTGCCGAATGCTTGGAAGCAAGCCAACGTACAGCCCGTGCCCAAGAAGGGCAGTAGAGCTGACCCGGCCAACTACAGACCCATCTCTGTAACGTCCATACTCTGTAAGAGTATGGAGCGTGTACTCAACACTAAGCTCCTGGCATACCTAGAAACTAACGATATCCTTAGCGACCGCCAATACGGCTTTCGCCGAAATCGGTCTACTGGGGATCTTCTAGCGTATGCCATTCACATATGGAGTGAGGCCATCGAGAGGCATGGGGAAGCGCTTGCCGTCTCCCTCGACATCTCGAAGGCTTTCGATAGGGTCTGGCACGAAAGCCTTATTGGTAAGCTTCCTTCATTCGGTTTGCCCGGTGGTCTGTGTGATTGGATTGCAGACTTCCTGAGAGATCGGTCCATTCGAGTGGTTATCGATGGCTGCTCGTCGGACCAATTGGATATTAATGCCGGGGTCCCTCAGGGGTCCGTACTCTCAGCAACATTGTTCTTGTTGCACATTAACGATCTGCTGAAGCCCGGCACCTTTGGGTATGCAGACGACAGCACTGTTGCTGAGAGATACTTGTCCAACGCGCGTGCTACCGGGCCTCAGGTCCGGTCTCTCCGGGAGGCCATGGTGGAGCGCTTGAACTTGTCCTTGCAGGCAGTTTCCGAATGGGGCGATGCCAATCTGGTCAGGTTTAATGCTGCTAAAACCCAGGCGTGTCTTTTTTCCGCTAAAAGGAGCCAATTCCACCCGGCTCCTACTTTCCGTGATGTAACCGTGCCAATAACGGACCATCTTGAGCTTCTTGGCGTTACGTTGACATCGACTCTCAATTTTGGGCCTTACATTGAGGCAAAGGCTCAGCTGGCTGCCAAAAAGTTGGGGATCCTTGCGAAGGTGAGAGGGTACTTCACGCCGGAACAGCTGCTCAACTTGTATCAAGCGCAAGTTCGATCGTGCATGGAGTACTGTTCTCATCTCTGGGATGGATCTGCCAAATACCAGCTTGATGCACTAGAGTCGATCGAAAAGCGGGCCAAGAAACTCATCGGTAATGAGGCACTGGTCAAGTCAAAGCTCCAGAGCCTTGAACATCGTCGCCGAGTTGCCAGTTTGTCGGTATTTTATCGGTTACATTTCGGGGAGTGTGCGATGGAATTACATGATTTAATTCCGCCCAGCCCGTTCCATCATCGGACTACCAGACGTACGGCGATGCGTCATCGGTACATGGTGGACATCCCACCCATACGCACAAAACGTTTTGGGAACACTTTTATTATGCGTACAGCTAAAGAGTGGAATTCCCTGCCGGAATCTGTGTTTCCCGATAGCTACAATCTAGGGGTCTTTAAGTCAAGAGTGAATAGGTTTCTTCTAGGCAAGCGTGCTCTATCGTCGACCACATCATCGCTTACCATCAGGTGAGATAGTGGTCAAGCGCAAGCCTATAGATAATAAAAAAAAAAAAAAAAAAAAAAAAACTGCGATCGTTACATAAGTTCAGCCACATAAGTTTCATCATCACAAGCCAGTTCATCTTATTATGTCATAGCTACAAATCACATAGGAAACTGCATTCTACATCTATCCAGTAGATTAGTTCTTGTATCGGCAAACATTCGCTTCCTGTACGCTGTACGTAGGATAATACCGGCGTGCAGGCGAACAAACTTCACTGTCCCGGTAAACAGACTTGGGAAGCCCGATACCGATATTATAGGTAAGACAAACAATACGATTGTGGCATTTTATATTACTTTCATGTAGGTAAATAGGAAGTAGGTCCGATTGTTTTACTACAATGCTGGTACTCTGGTAAAATATTTATGAATTGGAGGTTTAGTCAGTGACTTTTCAATTTACTGGTAAACTGATTTTGCGCGGGTGTGACATGAATACCTATGTGTTTGTATTTTCTATATTTTTTTTAGTATGCTTCATACCGGGCAGGCAATATAAACTCTTTAGAGATGATCTCAGATTCATTGTTTTGTAACAGATAATCTATAAAAGTACTGTTACGATTATTTCGATCTGCACAATTCCTGTTGGAATGATCTTGGGAACGAAGCCGCAGGAAAAAGCTAATCGATGAATAAAATGGACCATTGACAATTCGGCAGGTACTACTAAAGAAAAACTATCAAAGCATCTTATATGAAATCAATTATTCTACTGATATTATAAAACCTGAGCACTTCACTAATAATACCGATATTGACAGAATATTCTGTCTTCTAAACTTAGTAAAAGATAAGGCGCAGCAAACTTCAGACCAACAAAAACGAAACATAATAGAAATGTTACTTTGAATAAGGCGGTGCACTATGAAAACATTAGTAGAACCTACTTCTTGTAAGAGGAGTATTTCATTTAAGTTTAAATTAGGTACAGTGAGCCGATCGGGGTTTGTGATGCAATTGCCGGGCAATAGCTTAATTTCGTATGCGTTTGGTGGCACAAAAATTCAAACACTGTACCTAATTATATCGTGACTCTATGGTCTAACAAATGAATGATGGTTTACTTAGAACGTACTTTGGCTTTTTTATATTCCCGTCTGTCTCTTGCACTCTTAAGGCGCCGATTCCCTTGAGATTTTAAAATGAGAATCACGTCTAAACGGCTAGTCGTAATTTTTGGAAAAATATATGTTACATTAGACCATTTTCTATAATTTGATTTAAGTAAATTTTGAGTTTTATTCGTATAACATAGTGTAATTAATTTGTAAAATTGTGGTTGTCGGACAAAAACACGACAATCACACCAAAACCGCTGTGTGTATTTTAATGAAATCGACACCATCTCAAATACAATTTAATTATCTACATTTTGATCAGAGCCTTTTTTTTAAAGTCATAGAATAATTAGGAAAGTACAAAAAACTACTAAATTTTGTGTCGCGCGGGAGTGAAACAAGTGCGCGTTTTGTTCCTTTAAGGTCGGTGGCGTTAGTCGTCGTCTTAATTTGACAGTAATAATTGTGCGACAGTAACAAGAATAATGGTTCGAAAACTCATTTACTAAAGTCAGTTTTAACAAACTCTACACGACATAAATTAATCGAAATAAAATTATATTATTTTTGGAATACAGTAAGAAATCGGATTTATATTTAGGTGTCGAAAACGGGCATAGGTCAAATTTATATAACAGTATAATCGCGCCATCAATCGAATCCTATCCTGAGTTAATCTGAACTCAAATCTCACTAGTTTGAGTGTGGTGGAGTTGCCGAATATCGCCGATAGCAATCCATTTAATTACCTAATGCATGTTGATTTTAATCATCAGATTCGGCCACATAGCCACACTGCACCTAAGCAATGCAAGTGTGAGGCAGTGCGTAAAGCCGTGAATATATCCATTAGATTCGGGCTCATCTTCCCGATTATACGAACTTAGCCTATACGTACTTTACACGTATACGTATGTTTACCTACCTACAAAGTATTTTACTCGTTAAATTGCAATAACCATTAACTAACGGGCATACACGATAAAAATCCTATAAATGGCAATAAGGCATCGGAGTAAATTCATTATTTTGAGGTGTGAAACCAAAAGAAAATCTTTCTGAATATTTACGGTATTGAAATCATTCTCTTGCACATAACTCTGGCACAGATAATATAATACTAGCATAAATATGCCTCATCCCATACAAAGAAACTGAGCCGACGAACTATACGAACTCTTTACTTATATTACCTACACCAATCGCGTTCGGTTCCGTTCCATGTTTTTTTTTTTGCGTGGGATATCTGCATCCAATGACTTCTCCCGCTCTGGGTTATGCGGGAAGGCGTGTTAGACTTTAACTGACTAAAACCCACCCGTGTTCCTTCAGTTGCTTGAGCCAGGGCCGCGGATTCTCTTTTTAAAATTTACCCGCGCAGTTTTGCTATGGATGCTGTTAGCAACGACTTGCAAGTAAAAGTGTTTACTCGGTCCGTGACTATTTTTTTCTTAAATACAGTGACGATTTGTTTTATAGTTTTTTTGCACGTCTTTACAGTTTCATTGTACCAAAATGTGTTACAATACAAATTTAAAGAATTAGTGGCATGCCTCAAACACGCCAAATGCCAAATGCCAAAAACATGCCATCTATTGGAATTAATTTTAAATAACCCGTTCAAATAATCTTTGAAATGTAATTTAAGAGCCCAATATTCCATAAGAGAGTTGATTAAACAAGAACATACAATTTCTATGATAAATTTTATAAAATGTTAATTTTACACACAATTCATATTCATATCGGGACCGTTCAAAGTGGCGACGCTTGTGGGAGGCCTATGTCCAGCAGAGGACGTCTTTCGGCTGATATGATGATGATAACATATCGCGTCATCCAGTGATAATTATTAGAATCAAATTTTCTCTCTTAGGTTAATTTGCAAACATGAAGGTGGAGCAGGGTTCCAGGAATCGGTGTTTCTGCCGAAATTATCGATCAGTGCCTCGACGTAGTTCTATATAACAATAGCTAAGATATTCTCGGTATAAGGAATTTTAAGTACATATAGCCATATTAAGTAAGTTGGCCGTAGTTTCGCCCCCTATTACATATTATATAAACAAAACTGCCGAAATGTGGGTGTACTATAGGTACTTAGGTGCACCTCTACATAACCTATCGCGAAATGCAGGCGTGATGTTATGTTAAACCTAACCATATTAAGACGACAACCCTCGCCAACGACCTTGAGGGAACAAACACCGCACTCGTTTCAAACCTGCGTGACCCAAAATTTAGTAGATTTTTGTTGTGCTTTCCTTATTATTTTATGACTTTAAAAAAAAGTCTCAGTTCATCATATCAGTAGATAATTAAATTGACTTTGAGATGGTGATAATATAAAATACGCCCGGTGGTTTTGGTGCGATTGTCGTTTTTTGTCCGTGTTAGACATAATTTTACAAATACGCTATGTAATACGAATAAAATTTATAATTGTCTTAGATGAAATTATTAAGAAAATGAATCATGTAACATTTACTTTTTCCGAAATAGTCGACTAGCCGTTTAGACGTGATTCTCATTTTCAAATTAGCTACTAAAGGGTATCTGCGCCTTAAGATATAAATTGCATTACTGATCACTTCATGCAACACTACTTGCCCCTCCATGCATAAGCCAATTTGAGAATATACGGCAACAAATAAAAGTACCAATTGATGGCGGAAATGTTCCATAATACGAGATTTTATCTCATAAACACAAACTATGCAGCATAATCAGCCTGTAACAATCCCACTGTTGGGACACGGTTTTAATCTCTGGGAAAGGATGCGGCCATATCATGACGCGGGCCGAGTGCCGACAGGTAGATTTCACTAATGCTGCGAATTTTTTCTCTAGGACATGTCCGTTTCCTCACGATGTTTTCCTTACGTTAGTTTTAAGAGCAATATTAATAAAAAATTAGATGTAGAGCCTGCCTGGTTTCTTTCGTATTTTGTACCTATAAATACATCAACCTTCTTTTTCATCTATACAGTTGAGAGTACAAAACATCCAAGAATCACCGTGTTTTTTGGTTAATAATCTGCGCCAAAACCCGTTCCCGTAACATAATGGCAACTGAAACGTATTTTACTTAAATATTTTTAGGATCAATATTGACAATAATTTTTGTATTTGAAAGGGTACTCCTGAGGTGGTCCCACTGTCACCAAGTCAAAATCTGTGATAAGGTGATCCCACGGAAATCAAGGGAACTCCTTAAGGCGCCGATTCCCTTGAGTAGCTGATTTTTAAATGAGAATCACGTCTAAATGGCTCGTCGTAATTCTTTGAAAAAAATATATGTTATATTAGACTATTTTCTTAATAATTTGATGTAGGCAAATTTTGAGTTTTATTTCTATAACATAGTGATATTAATTTGTAAATTTATGTCTAAACCAGACAAAAACACGACAATCACACCAAAACCGCTGAGCGTATTGTAATGAAATTTACACCATCTCAAAGACAATTTAATTATCTACATTTTGATCTGAAGCTTTTTTTTTAAAGTCATAGAATAATAAGAAAAGTATAAAAAACTAGTAAATTTTGGTTTGCGCGGGTGTGAAACGAGTGCGCGTTTTGTTCCCTCAAGGTCGTTGGCGTTAGTCGTCGTCTTAAATATTAAATTTGAGCCTCAATATTAGGCAAACATATAGCGATTTTGGTATTTTCATCAATAATACAAACATTTGCACACAGAAAGTATCATTTGTTGAAGTGGAATTGATGAGGAAGACCACAGGTGGCCACTGGAACTCCTTAAAGATAAATAAGTCACGGTTACCAGATATCACAAATAGTTAACCGACTATGACGAAGCAAATAAATATATTTTCTTTTCTTTCTTTCTTTCTTTCAAATACTTATAATAAATGATACTGATGAAAATTGTACCATCTAACTGATTTGATGATGAAGCCGGAAGTTAGGCACTGGAGCTCCGAAATAAAACAATGTATCCTAGTCATGTTTGGGCTTATTGGAATCGTCTTGAGATTTACTTTGACTATAAATAATTTTCATGGAAATTTGAGGTAGGTACTCAACAAAATTAAAAAAAAAAATGAAATCTTTTTAACAAAAAATATTGAACCGACTTCCAAAAGCAATCACTACAAAGCGAAAAATAACTTTCTTAGCCGAAGTCGTTGTCGAAAAACGAAAAACCATAGGTATTAGGTACCAAAAACACCGACTTCGGAAAAGAAATCAATTTATCGCTTTGTAGTGCATTTTTTGGACGTCGTTAAAATTTTATTTTTAGGGTTCCGTACCCAAAGGGTAAAACGGGACCCTATTTACTAAGACCCCGCGGTCCGTCTGTCCGTCTGTCACGAGGCTGTATCTAATGAACCGTAATAGCTAGATAGTTGAAATTTTCACAGATGATGTATTTCTGTTGCCGCTATAACAACAAATACTAAACACAGAATAAAATAACTATTTAAGTGTGGCTCCCATACAACAAAATAAATGATTTATTTGCCGTTTTTTTGTGATAAAGGTACGGAACCATTCGTGCGCGAGCCCGACTCGCACTTGGCCGTTTTTTTTAGTTGTTATAAAACAAATCACTATTCACGTTGATCGACAATGTAACGTTTCAGTTTTAGAGGAATTTCATCCAATAACCAATGGAACGTTTTAAATATAGTTTTAAAAAAAAGTGAACAGCCATGAGAATTTTATCTTTGTTATTGGCCAGTTTCAAATTTGATGCTAGATTTTCTGTTCCAAACAGCCCATCGTTTATGCGATTAACCAGATAGTAGTTTACGCCGCCTGCTAAACACGAGACTTAATTAACAGATCGCAGCAGTAAATTGGAGGCAGTAATATTGAATATGCTCGCAAACGGATGCTTCACGTTATGTTGTAATATCAATTAATAATTTTAGGAAGGGTGCTACTAGCGACGGCACCACAGCTAGCTCGATATTGACATGTATCACGCACGCGTGCATTGTATTGAAAGTGTAGTGCAATCGAGCCCCATCACCAATAATAAAAGAGTTAGCCGAACACAACATGTTCGATAAGAAATCCTGCCACTCCTGATTTTCAGATGTGGAAGCATATACTTGAACCTAATGTATATTTTGCGACTGTATTTTGACCAACGCTGTTGTCTTTTTGATCGAAAGAAATATACAAAAAGGTCAAAATATTTGAAAAATCGAATGGCCAAGTCTAAACCTAACCTTTTGTTATTTTTCGACTGTGCCTCGATCAATGCTGTTACATTAGTTACGTTTCCAAAAAGAATAAGCACTGAAAACCAATAAACCCAAGATGTCTGAAAAATCTAATCATTTCCAGGATAAAAGCCATGGCGCGCATTTTGAATTGCCTATCTATCCATCAGCGGAGACTGGTTGTTAAGCAAGATATAAGTAATTTTAAGACTGTCCTCTATCAACGCCGTCCGCTTTTCCATCAAAAGAATAATTAAAATTCGGACCAATAAACCCGAGATGTCTGAAATAAAAGAATCATTTCCAGAATAAAAGCCGAGGCACATATTTTTTTGAACGAGGTATAAGATAGATAAATAATAGTTTAAAAACCGACCAAGTGCAAGTCGGACTCGCGCAGGATGGGTTCCGTACCATTATCGCAAAAAAATCACGTTCGTTGTATTTAGTATTTGTTGTTATGGCGGCAACAGAAATACATCAACTGTGAAAATTTCAACTGTCTAGCTATCACGGTTCATGAGATACAGCCTGGTGGCAGACGGACAGACAGCCAGACAGACCGCGGAGTCTTAGTAATAGGATACGGTTTTTACCCTTTGGTTACGGAACCCTAAAAACTAAGAAACACGCTTTTTATGTATTTTCAAAATGACTCTACTTTTACCAATATCTGTCAAAAAGATATTATAACAATTGACATCAAGCAACCCACCACGTTTTTTTACAAGAAACTACTTTTTTGTTAAACACGCTATTTTTAATTTAAATTACTTAAAAAATATTTTCTAATTTTTAGCTTGGTTTTCTATAAAGTGTGTTTTTTAGTTTTATTATATTTTTTACTTTTTAGTTCAATCGCTAATCCTTAAGATCCTGGTAGGGATAATGGGACAAACTATTTAAATTATTGCATTGTCATCGGTCCTTGATAATCCGACGTTTTGAAGGGGGTGAAAATCACGTTCAAAGATGCTGTTACATAGATACATACATACAAAGCTAAGCACGCATTGCATTAGCGCGTATTTTTGTCCGCGTACTGAATTGAACTAACACGCACTGCGGATAAAGTTACGCGCGATTTTTGTCTCCTTCTACCTGTTCAAAGAGTTCAAAATATTTCGGCAGATTTAATCCGCACCGCGGTGCGGTGGATTCTGTGGCAATACACAGATTTCTTGCGGTATTATTGCCGCGCGATTTTTTTTCTGCAATGGGCGCAGCTTTTTACAATTCCATAGGTCGCAGAATGGGCGAAAAATATCCACGCGAATAAGAATCGCAGTGCGTGCTAAGCCTTAAAAATCGCTGCTATCCGAGGACTTTTCAGCAACTCTCTCGTTATGTTTAAGAATATGGATCTAAAGTGCCACGGAAAGTAAAATTGAAATCATACAAGCGGCTTGTTGTTAAAAAATCCGGCCAAGTGCGAGTCGGACTCGCGCACGAAGGGTTCCATACCATTATCGCAAATAACGGCAAAAAAAAACACGTTTGTTGTATGGGAGCCCCACTTAAATATTTATTTTATTAGGTTTTTAATATTTGTTGTTATAGCGGCAACAGAAATACATCATCTGTGAAAATTTCAGCTGTCTACCTATCACGGTTCATGAGATACAGCCTGGTGACAGACGGACAGACAGACAGACAGACAGACGGATCGCGGAGTCTTAGTAATAGGGTCCCGTTTTTACCCTTTGGGTACGGAACCCTAAAAACGATACCGCCGAGTTGTGTGAAAGTCTCGAAGATACAGCACATTTTTTTTGTAGTTTTTCGCTATTTTCATTGATACCTGCGCTAAAACTATTGTGTGCTTTTCGCCTGTAAAACGCATACAAACGAGCTGCCAACATAAAATGTAAATTCATCAATACATATAAATAAATCTGTTGTGGTTTTTACATCGAAAATATTACCATTAAAAATAGCCAGGGTATTAAAAGATAACCAACAGAACCCATTTCTAGCATTTTTGGAATTTTTGTGTGTTTAGTTGTGCACGCATCACGTAAAATTTACGAAACTAATGTAGATAACTTTCATACCTAAAGGTTTGTGTAACTTGAAGTATTACCATAACTATTTAGTAATCTGTGGTATTACTTAATTTTTGTTTCATCGCAATCGGTTCACTCTATCAAAAGCTAGATGAATTTAAAGTGTTTAAGAAGTAAAATATCACAACATACGCAATACAGATACTCGGACAGTGGAACACCATATTAGGCGCTGTTAAGAATCTCCGCTGAAGAAAGTCCCTAGAAAAAAGAATGTAGGTAGATAGGGTAGGTAGCATGGTAAGTAGGGCAGGTAGGTAGGTAAGTAGGGTAGGTAAGTAAGTAGGGTAGGTAGTTGACGGGAGCGAAGCGGGCACAGCTAGAGTAAGAAATAAGAAGAAAATAGAAAGAATGAAAAAATAGAAAAGTAATAAGAATGATGTATCCGCATGTCAAATCAAATTGGCTAAATTAGCACTGTAGGCCGGTGCTTGTATTGGCGGTGTACTGAATAGTGTCCGTGCTCATCTCCTCTCTGAGCACGGCTCGATAGACTTGCAAAGGGGTCCTGGCACCTTTGGTGGGAAGCGCTTCCAATGCGGATCGGTTGGCTATCGAACTGATCTCAATCAGATTGCAATACGATTGATTGATGTCATGTTATGATTCATAACAGAATGTTAATTCAAAGCACCAGCTTTGATTTAGATATACGAATGGTCTCTGCGCAAAATCTCGGATTGCATTTGCAAATGTGTTTAATAAATGCCGTAGTTAAGCTATGACAAGCCGAATTATTAACATAATTTAAGAGTTGCTCGTCAATAAGGTAACTACCCACTAACACTATACAATCCAACTTCACGTTATCTATCGTTTTTTTTAGCGAATTTAGTTCATATAAATAAACCCGAACCTTTCAAAACCACCGCGTTTTACCGTTAAAATCTGACATTACATTTCCCCAAAATATAACACGACAACTTACAGTATTTTTGCAGCGGCACGCTAGCAAAGTAAAAATACCACGTGACATTTTGGCACGGCCGACAGCGGTGAAAATTGACCTACGTACACTCTGCTTTGAAGCTAGTCCCCATTAATTGCACTTTGGGAAGTAGCCGCCACCTACGGTGTTGTGTGGGGTATCGAGGGGTGATAAAAGGCAGCCTACGGTGATATTATAATCGACGGACGTTCATTTAGAGGGCAACCGGGCGTCGCCGTCGCCGCCGTCCCGCACTACGCGGAATGTCGGGCGTTGCACGTTGGGATAGGGGGACGAGAATGTTTGATGTAAAATTGATCTAGTCTGCAACATCAATATGTACAGTGTGCACCCATAGATAGCTAATATTTGAATAAACAACACAGCCGACGCTTCAATTGTTATTTTCCGCAATACATTAGCTGGTCCTGAGGATCTGGACAAGTGTCATTCGATGTCAGCGATGTCGACATTTGAAATAATTATTTCGATAGCGTTTGAAATCCCCATACATTTTTGACATTTATTCAATCGCTATCGCCACGCTTTCGATGTCAGAATGTCACTTGTCTAGGGCCTCTGTGTGTATTTTAATGCAACTTTTTCCTCATCCGTTCTTTGAATATTAATTGAGATCTTTAGATGATTGATACTTGTGATCCGACAGAATTTTAACACGTATAATTTCAGCTGGGGAGTCGCTTGACAAAAACTGCACTTTGGCGATGAATCACTACCTACTTTACCCATGTTTTAAGTAGTTGAATATTCAATGCTTTAGGCGGTTCATATAACTTTTAGATCATAGACATATAACTTAAAACGACCGTTTCTCCAAAAAATGTAAGTCGGCTTCTTATTGTTCTATCGTGTATCGTGTTTAATTAATTATTACAGCGTGTGTCCACAAACAGAGGGATTTCAGCCTGCCGTTAACGTTCCGTTTGGGCTTGCGTTATAGTTGGTAAACTTTATTGTTCCATCAAGCAAGAAGCAATTTGATTATTTCACATCTCTAATTTAGCCAGAAAACCTGTCAAACTTGTTCATTAAAATAGGGAACACATTAAATATTCAATTCAGAAACTGGCCATATGTCTCTAATTTATGAATGCGCCTAAATGGTAGTATAAATATTAAATAAGAGAAATATTGACATTCCATAGTTTAGATACAGTCATGATCTATCAAAAGCTTTTTGCTTTTGATAGATCATGGCTTTTGAACATTGCTAGTGTATTTATGCTCTTGACAATACTTGGAAATTACATTGAGGTATTATTACCTATATGTAATTTTCAAGTATCAATTGTGAGTTAAGCCATTGAGATAATATGTTAGTACATTATTGTACTAACGTAGTACATATTATCTCAATGTAAAATTATTGTAATCTGCAACGGCTATATAATTTTCTTAAATTATGTCGGCCAGGCGGAAACTATAAACCTCATTACTGAAAATACTGACCAATATACTCGTAGCTTTGTATTATACAGTCAGTGGAAAACACTACAAAAATCGACCTTACTGCACAAAGGCTCTGTCAGTGTCAAATTGTTATAGGCTGTACCTACATTGATGACAGTAAAAATAGTATTGGATGCATAACATTTGTAATTGTATTTATAAGCTGCTGTAAAATTTGCTGCTTCAGAAATTCTACACCTAGATCTGACCACTAAGTTCGCAGAATTCACACTAAAACGCGAGACGTGTGAATTCTGGGAATACAGTAAAAAATGTAAGTTGGATAGTCTAATCTATGTCTACGCCTAGTGCACTGTTGACAGTTTCTGTGCATCTTTAACAACTCTATTGATATCTCTCAACTGGACCATTCGCAGAAACGGAGAGCGATTCGAACGACACATATTTCATCTGAAAATCCCAAGTATCGACTGACCATAGTCGTGAATATAGTAGCCAATAGGTAACTGACAACAAAAAAATGGTCAACATTAAATTATGAACATTAGTATATTACTAATATGCAAATTGAATGTATCCATTAGCGCCAATTTGTTGGTGATTCGAATAGCCAGGTCATTCACTGTCGTGATTTCTACTGACAAGTCTGCATCAGATCAATATTAGATAGAAATTAAAGTTTTAAGCGGTTTGCGTAAAAACAGTTAAGGCCCCTACAGATAGGTGCGGCGCAACAATGTGCCTAACGCCTTTTTGTTTGTGCCTTAAATTGTCAGTCACCTCAAGCTGCCCAACTAATGAATTTGGTAGGAGGTGAAACCATAGAAATATAAAATACAGGTAGGAACCTAAATACAGACGTAAAGGGAATAGCGGGTCTATTAAGGCATCGAACACCTAATATTAGAGAGGAGTGTGAAAAGCTGGTAGAGGCATTCGTATCACGCTGACTTAATAATAATAAAAAGCTTTTTCGCAAAAAAGTCTATTTGTTTCTAGGGTTCTGTACCCAAAGGGTAAAAACGGGACCCTATTACTAAGACTTCGCGGTCCGTCTGTCTGTCTGTCTGTCACCAGGCTGTATATCATGAACCGTGATAGCCAGAAAGTTGAAATTTTAACAGATGATGTATTTCTGTTGCCGCTATAGCAACAAATACTATAAATAGAATAAAATAAATATTTAAGTGGGGCTCCCATACAACAAACGTGATTTTTTTGCCTTCTTTCCGATAATGTTACGGAACCCTTCGATCTCGAGTCCGACTCGCATTTGGCCGGATTTTTTTGTTAAAAAGGTATTTTATTTATCATTTTTTAGGTTTGGTAGGTACCTTCAATTACCATGCATATCATTTATAGGCAAAGTAAATCTTATGACGCTTCTAATAAGCTCAAACATGAATAGGAGTACATTGTGTTATTTCGGCGTTCTAGTGCCTACCGTCCCGCTTCATCATCAGATCAGTTCGATGGTACCATTTATTTATAAGTATTTGCTTTATTATAGTCTGTTAACTATTCGATTCGACCTCAGTAGAGCTTCCGAAAGAGTGGGTCTGAAAATGAACATGGACAAAACCAAGGTGATGTTGAATGCCCATGTCACACCCATTCCTATCAAGGTTGGAGACTCTACCCTCGAAGTTGTGGACAACTATGTCTACCTGGGTCAAACGATCCAGTTGGGTAGGGCCAATTTCGAGAAAGAGGTCAACCGTCGAATCCGACTCGGCTGGGCAGCGTTCGGGAAGTTGCGCGGTGTCTTCTCGTCCAACTTACCACAGTGTCTCAAGACAAAAGTCTATGACCAGTGTGTGTTGCCAGTGATGACATATGGCTCTGAGACGTGGTCGCTAACAATGGGCCTTATCAGAAAGCTTACAGTCACTCAAAGGGCAATGGAGAGGGCTATGCTCGGCGTTTCCTTGCGTGATCGAATCAGAAATCAGAGAACCAGGGTTACCGACATAGCCCGAAGAATTGCCAAACTTAAGTGGCAGTGGGCAGGGCACATTGCTCGCAGAACGGATGGCCGATGGGGCAGAAAGGTTCTGGAGTGGCGACCGCGAACCGGAAGACGTTGCGTTGGAAGGCCTCCCACCAGGTGGACCGATGACCTGGTGAAGGTTGCAGGAATCCGCTGGTTGCGGGACGCACGGGACCAGTCAATGTGGCGACGCTTGGGGGAGGCCTATGTCCAGCAGTGGACGTCTTTCGGCTGATATGATGATGATGATGATGAACTATTCGATATATCTTATACCCGTGACATATTTAGCACTAATAAGTTCCGGTGACCATCTGTGGTCTTCTTCATCAGTTCCACTTCAACAAATGATACTTTCTGAGTGCAAATGATTGCATTGTTGAAGAAAATACCAAAATCTAATGAAACAATCAAAAAGCTAAATGTATGCCTATTATATTTGAGGAGAACCCTCAATTTCTCCAGGATCCCATCTCAGATCTTGACCTAATGACCATGAGACCACCTGGGAAGTATACACTATGAAACAAAAAAAAACCGGCCAAGTGCGAGTCGGACTCGCGCACGTATGGTGCCGTACCATTATCGCAAAAAACGGCAAAAAAACTCGTTTGTTGTATGGGAGCCCCACTTAAATATTTATTTTATTATATTTTTAGTATTTGTTGTTATAGCGGCAACAGAAATACATCATCTGTGAAAATTTCAGCTCTCTAGCTATTACGGTTCATGAGATACAGCCTGGTGACAGACGGACAGGCAGACAGACAGACAGACAGACGGATCGCGGAGTCTTAGTAATAGGGTCTCGTTTTTACCCTTTGGGTACGGAACCCTAAAAAGAATTTTCCAAATCAGTCTAGGCGTCTTTGAGTAATCTAGGAACATAGATAAAAATAAATAAAAATATAAACAGATGCCGAAGAATTGGGAACCTCCTCCTTTTTTTAAGTCGATTAATAATAGAGCAAATAGAATTTCTTTATACTGCATTCAACAAAAATATCTGAACTATGGTCTACTCTGAAGTATTCCGTACTATTCTTAGATTTATTTCCAATACGTATGTTGTAATGTAAATCGCAACAAGGATACGGTTGTCCGCCGTTTCGATTGGTTACATTTTCAGTATTGGCTTTTGAACAGTGCATTTATATTTTGTTGCTGGTCGAGTTTTGTTATTGAAAGGTTGGAATGAAGCGCGTATACAGTTTTGAATTCTGTGAAGCAAATAAATAAAATATATTTTGTAGTTTATTCCAGACGTATATTATGTATCTAACTACTGAGTCGTATTTAGCTGATGCCAAATATGAGCCTAGCATAGAATAATCAGCCTTAATGTACCTACTGGTCGGACAAAGGCCTCCGAGCTGATAATCCTGGGGTTTTTAAGTCAATAGTATATTTCTAGGCAAGCGTGTTTCACCGTCGATGACATCATCGGTTACCATCAGGTGCTGTGGCTAACGTCAGCCTATCACATCACATCGCACTATCACATCACATTCACAATGTATTGTGTGTGTGTTTGTATGTTTGTTACTTCTTCACGCTCAAACGGAGGAATCGATCTGGATGAAATTTGGCACAGAGATAGATTATAGTCAGGAACAGCACCTAAGACACTTTTTATCCCGGGAATACGTTCCCTCGGGATAATATTCGACTTTCACGCGGGCAAAGCCGGTGGCAGAAGCTAGTGGATCACTAAAAGAAACACCACGCGGGCCCATGGCGGATTGGTAGATGTCGTACGTCTAGGACCAAAATCCGAAAACATAAACCTAAATAAACGCAAATCTCATAAAGCCATTTTAAAGTTTTTTAAACTAACTGGCTTTGTCTTTATTAAAACGTTTCCCTGCCCTGCTAAAAACATCAAAACGCAATAAAGCTTTCATCGTATAGCGGCACTTTATTAAAAGCGTCAAGAACCAAACAAAAGCATAACGCATGACTCTGGACTACTGCCATTTTAGTCTATCCACACTCACTCAACGTCGTCATAAAGAGTTTTAAACTAATTATCGCGACTGCATTTCTCACTCAGCCCGACGATGGCGAATGACCGAAAAAAAGGAACCATGAAAATTAGAGAAGATATGATCACCTACTGCTTTAGTAAATAATGAACACTAAAATTTTAAGTTATAAAGAAGCACAATTTATTTGCGCTAGAAATGTCGCCTACCATGATAGAAAACAAAATGGTCCTCTGCGAAACCCTTCAGGGCATATAGGCATGATTTTATAATTATGATCCATACTATAATATTAAATGCGAAAGTAATTTTGTCAGTGTGTCTGTTACCTTTACACGCTTAAACCGCTAAACCGATTTAGATGAAATTTAGAATGGAGATAGTTTGCGAGCTTGGAAAGAACATAGGATTCCGGGTATCATCCTTAAAGGGGTGAAAAGGAGGGTGAAAGTTTGTATGGTGAACTAATAATTTATCAAGTGAGGCGATCCACACACCTATTAAAATCCCAATATTATTATGCACTATAAAAAATAGGCTATTCGAAGTAATAATGCTACGCAGACGAAGTCGCGGGCAACAGGTAGTTAATTATAAAAATTGTGCAAATTTTCATCACACCCACGCAAAGCGGCATTCCTTCAGCATATTGCACTCGAGTGCCAGACAGCCAAAGCGCAGGTTTTCAGCGACAGACGATTTAAGTTATAGTGTACACAGGTACACGAGTGCTACACAGGTAGCACTCGTTTTAAAATAAATTAAAAGCGACATCATAGGGAAACCATAATGTGTGCGAACCGCGACCATTGGACATACCGTGATGACATGACAAGTACACTGAAAACCACATTATCGTATGAAAACGCACCAATTGTAATACCCTGTAATATTTTCAGTCTACTTTAATGAAACAACAGTGATAATTAAAATTAATTTTCATAAAAACAACGATCGCCCTTTATGTTTTGCGACAAAAATATTCTTTATTAAAACAAAAACTAATAATGACTCTAGTTCTTTGAAAAACTTATTAAATGCATCACAGTACTAAATTGCAAAGCCTTACACTGAGGATATTAAAAATTCCGTTTAGTTTTCGCTTATTATTTGTGTTTTAAACGTATAATTAAAAAATAAAAATATATCTTGTTTTATATACAAAGAATCTTCAAAGCGCTTTCCTTTTGCAGCCGGGTGGACACGTTTTATTATGAAGTTAGTAGATCTAGTTTGGTTCTCTTACGCAAGTAGCCAAATAAGTTTGAGAATTTAACGGAGACGCGCTACCATTGCAAGAAATTAACAACGACCTAAATATTTTATTTGAAACAAAAACTTCTTGTAATCTAGTCTACAAGTTTTAATTAGAGTGTACTTACAAAAAAAAGATTTTTGCTACTTTAGTTTTGGGTGCCAAACAAAGCTTGATGAATACTTAGTAAAAACTAAGAACAAACCAAACAAACAACAAAAATACCTTTGATATGGCTTATAATTAATGCAGAATATACAATAAATTTTAATGAGCTCTTTGCAAAGTTTTAAGCAGTTAACAACGGAAATTTTTCGTACTTATTATTTTAGATCGAAAAACAAAAATGCCTTACCTATTCAATTAGGTAATCGCCTTCTCACTCGCGAAATAAAAGTAGTCTGCGAGTAAAAAGGACATACAGACCGTCATGGCTAAATCATAAGGGTTGTTTGACTGAGGGGCGGTAAACAAGTCGATTGTTTAACAAGGCTTTGCACATCGTTTAATTCAGCTGATATGAGTACTATTATTAGTCTTTTATTCACTTTTAAATACATATTCAATCCTATCAATCTGGATAGCCTTTTACCAACTATGTTGAGTCTAACTGGGGGCAGCTGAGTTCCAGTTTTTCCATGGAGAGACTGCATGTCTGTCCTTGACAACTTTGTACTCGTAACTTAGTAACACGATACCTCTTGGTAATCTTACAGGTCAGATATTCAGGTTTTCTGACTATCTGTAATGCCATATAATATGACAGCCGGGACCAACAGCTTAACATGCTTTTGAGACACGGAGGAATCTCGCGTAAAGATGGTCACAGACCAACCACGGCGTGGCTTTACCTTGAAGATTCATCCATGCGGCTGTTATTATTAAGCCATGCAGTCCTCCTTAAAAAATTCCTTTATGACTAAGTGAAATATTATTTAAGTAAAACCAACAAATTTATCCTCTTCCTAAAGATGTTCTCAGGTACACCAAAATGTTTCATTGTTGTAGGCAATATTTGGATTGGACTTCAAATCAAATTATACACCTTAATAACAGTACACTTTACTAAAAACTAGCTTTCAGCCCGCAGCTTCGCCTGCGTGGACTACACGATATTGGCTGTTACGTTTTTTTCAGTTCTGGTAGAATATTGCAAATTAATAATAGAATATTGCATAGTTTTCCGCCCACGTCGTTGTTGCGTAGACCACAAAATTTGCTCAACTTTATTATTTTATCGAATTATAAAAATTACGTGTAAATTTATATAAAATGAGCATAAACTGCACTGCCTTCCGGTTATAATAGCTAGAGCTAGCTAGACTTTCATTCCAGGTGTTCTGAGTTTTTTTTTATTGCTACAATCCCACCGCACTATTCCCAAACCACTGCAACTCCTTAAAGCCAGAATCACCAGCGGCGACAACCAAAAAAGTGCCGAGGCAATGAAGCTCGACGAAGTCCCGGCGAAAGAATTTAACTGTCTTGGATCCCGCAACGAAATTAATCAGAAAAGAATACCGGAGGAGTAGGAAAAGGGTAGTCTGAGGTTTGTTGACTTAGACTCGTGACTTAATAAAAAACACAGAAAGAAGTCTGGAACAGTTAAATCAGGCGATCTTACTGGCCAGTGCAAGTCCAGATAGTGCCGCCCTCAGAATTTCGGTTGCGACTCGTGCAGTAAGCGCTGTTGCATTATCCTATTGGAACCATTATGTACTCTAGTTCAAATTTATTCCTTTTAAGAATTGAGAAATATGTTGATCATGGCTCTTTGACCTCATCGACCATAGTAGAGGTTTGGCGGCCCGATGACACCTCTAGCGTAAAAAAACAAACCATGCAGTATTTATGAGCGGATGTAATGATTCTGTCTGGATTATACGCGGATTTTCAGTGCCACAGAGGTGATAATTTTGGTTATTCACATATTCACAGAGCTTGCTCATGATGATTTTCGATGAAAAGTTGTCTTCCTCGTGGTCGCGATTTAGAATGGCTTGACGTAGGTTACACCCGCTTGGAGGTTACCAGCTATATTTTGCATCTGTTTAATTTATAAATATCGAAGCACAATTGATATTTTCCGCCATTTTTTTCAAAATGACCAGGCAGCTAGTGCCGACTCTGGGACAGGCAACGTAAAATTGCCCGTATCGGAAGCAATCTTGCCTTAAATGTAAGCATGCCACCCTGAATGACTGACCTTGAGAATTATTTATGATCATTGCAAAGCAGACCTTAAGAGGAATTGTAATCGTTTAAACTCAAAGACATAGTCAGAGAGTATCAGTGGTACTCGATTTATGAAAACTGTTTCCTCCTGAGCACATCCAGTAATCATTCACATAAACTTTAACAACCCTTTAAGAGATAAATTTTAAATGATTCTTAAATTATTGTGTGCTTAATTGTATAGAAGAGCAGACATTCTAAATTTCAAGTAATTATGTAATAAACAATTTAGTTTTCATACAAACCTTAACACCCCATTTTACCCCTTTTAGGGATGAAATTCAAAAAAGCCTTTAATACGTGTTTCCTTAATTTTATTGAAAAGCATATATACTGAATACCATGTAATTTTGTTAATAAACAA
This sequence comes from Orthosia incerta, assembly GCA_948252205.1. Taxonomy (NCBI): domain Eukaryota; kingdom Metazoa; phylum Arthropoda; class Insecta; order Lepidoptera; family Noctuidae; genus Orthosia; species Orthosia incerta. The sequence goes on along the minus strand of OX411741.1, from coordinate 38,954,772 downwards.
TTTATTTTTCATTCAATTTTAAATATCAATTACCCCTTTTAGGGATGACATTCAAAAAATCCTTAAATACGTGTTTCTTTAATTGTTTTGAAGAGAATAAATACTAAATTCCAAGTAATTTTGATAACATACAATTTATTTTTCAGTCAAATTTAAACACCCCTTTGTACCCTTTTAAGGGATGATATTCAAAAAATACTTAAAGACGTGTTTCCTTAATTGTATTGAAAAGCATAAATACTGAATTCCAAGTAATTTTGTTAATAAACAATATAGTTTTCATTCCAATTTAAACACCCCTATTTACCCCTTTAAGAGATGAAATACAAATGATTCTTAAATTATTGTGTGTTTAATTGTATTGAAAAGCATAAATACTAAATTCCAAGTTATTTTGTTAATACACAATTTATTTTTCATTCAAATTTAAACACCCCTTTTTACCTCTTTTAGGGATGACATTAAAAAACCCTTAAATACGTGTTTCTTTAATTGTTTTGAAGAGAACAAATACTAAATTCCAAGTAATTTTGATAACATACAATTTATTTTTCAGTCAAATTTAAACACCCCTTTTTACCCTTTTAAGGGATGATATTCAAAAAATCCTTAAATACGTGTTTCTTTATTTGTATTGAAGAGCATAAATACTGAATTCCATGTAATTTTGATAATAAACAATTTATTTTTCATACAAACTTTAACACCTACTTTTAACCCTTTAAGGGATGAAATTCAAAAAATTCTTAAAGACGTATTTTATTATTTTAAATTTAGACGCTAAATACTACATTTCATTCATTTCAAATTAAAAATTACAGAGTTTCATACAAACTATAATCCCCTATTTCACCCCTTTAGAGGATGAATTTCCAAAAATCCTTTCTTAAATGACGCTTACTGTATAAATTAAACATCCTCCCAAAATTTCACACTTCTATCATTAGTGGTTTAGGCTAGGCGTTGATATGTCAGTCGGGACATTGCCTTTTATATATATAGATAATTGTTTGTATCTAGATGGCCACAATATTCTTAGACAAGGCTAGTGTCAGATTATCTAGCATCGACTACTCGTAACGACTGTCAAACATCTACAAATGATGGCTTAACGTGCTTGCCGAGGCACGGAGGCATCTCGGCATGTAAATATGGCCGCCCATCCACAAACCATCCTCGGCAAGCCTTCCTTGACCTTAAAGATCGACCCTTCGTCTGTTATTATGTAGCCAATTTCCTCATCAATACATATTAATTTAAATTATCAAATATTTCTTTCAAAAAAGTCAGTAGTATTTTTGCGCTTATAGTTGCGGTGACTTTGGTGCGTGGGGCGTACGATGTTAAATTGACACATTGATCGTCCGCTGCAGAATATTTGTCGTCAAACGAACAATGTTATCTGGTACCAGCACTAACCTATGTCCCAATCCAATTATTTTTTGCAATATTTGATTGAATACCCTCGAGGCAAACTGAAAGTTTCTGCATTCATAACATTAGTTTTTATTTTATTAGTCGGTTTAAATCAATCAAGGTAAATGTATAAAGTTCTGCTGGTAGGGTTTAAACCTGTAACATGACGATTCAATTTCATGTCACGGGGACGCATCCGCTGACTAAAGACAAATATGGACTGCAAAAGCATGTCACGAAAATGTTACAACATTTAGTTTGGCTGCGAACGAAACTTTTGCAATATGGATAATGCGGTTAATGGTAATAGTACTAAATGCCGGCTAAGTTGAGAATAATGAAAGCGGCAAATAAACTGCCGGTTTAAATAACGTGGCATTGGAGGCATAAAATAAAAACTAAACCGTCTGACACATCGAATAGCTATAGGTCTACCGGAATCTCATGGCATTTAAAAAAAATAAGAAAATGTGATTTTCATATGGCAATGTCAATTGTCACCTGTCAAATCAAATTACGAGATCTGTCAACCGCTGCTGAGATTTTGTGATATCTTCTTAACAATTTGTTGTTTTTGTAAAAATGTTGAAAAAGCCACTTCGATCTCAAGCGAGAAATATTGTTTATAATGTGTATCGTAAAATAAGGGAAGAAAAAGGCGTAAATCAAACTCAATCTTTGATTTTGAAGCGCGTCGTAGAGTTGACCGGTAAGTTGGACTGAGTTGTTTTGATGCTTTTAGTTTATTTTATATTTTTCTTACTTAATTGTAGCTTCTTTATAGGGGTTTCCAGTACTTCTATACGGCGGATCGAAGGTGAGGGCACATCGAATGATGGAGTATTTATACGCCAGGTAAAAAGAGGAGAGGGGGGAAGAAGAAAATCAACTTGGACAGTGCATCAGCTTTCTCACAAATTGGTGCAGAGGAATGGCGAAAATGTTGTGAACATGTAAAGAAAATTGAAAATGATTTCATCGAGCAAGATAGAATAATGGAAATGCTGGAAGATCGATTTATAATAAATACCTCCTTATCTTCATTATCTGATGAAGAACAAGAAATGCAAGTGGAATTCTTGGAATCGTATTCTAGTTCTGAATGAAGTGTTAAGTTATTAGTTTTATTTTAATGATTTATAATAAATTATATAAAATAATATACGATTTATTTATTTTTCTTGACATATTTTCCTATATTTCCTATGACATATGAACCCGATGTATAACATCATTCTTCATACACATATCTAATATACTTCATGTTCATTATTACTAAATACATAAATAAAAATTAAACAGTATCAAGATCGTTTTATCCAATTTCCCCAGTATTGCACACAACAAATTTTTATTACCCCATTTGCCATGAGATTCCGGTACACCTATAATAACTTCTGACAGGAGATGACATTCCAACTGTTAAGCGTTTAGAGCTAACTCTTCATTTTCGAACTTACGTACCTAGATTATATCTAGGTAGGGTAGGGTAGGTAGGTAGACAAATTGGGATGCACACTAACTACGAGTATACGTAAGTTAGTTCAAAGTGTGCGCGTAATTCAGACAGGTAAATTGCACGCAGTTTGATGCGATAAAGTTACATTATACTAGCACTTCGCCCGCGACGTTCGCGTGATCCGTATTTTATCCTACAGATGACTTTTAGTTCACCCCCTTAAAGGTTGAATTTACAAAAATCCCTTTTTAGTGCTCCCATACATCATAAAAAAGCCCTGTACAGTAAAATTCTTCAAAAATCTTTAATACCTCCTAAATCGTCTTTTAGGAGTAGTTTTGAAAAACTGATGATGAAAACCTTAACTATTTACTATTAGTATTTATGCCAAGTTTCAAATATATAAACCCAACAAATTAACACCTTTTCGCCTCCTTAGGGGTAGAATTTCCAAAAACCAAAAAAAACATGTTTTTTTTTATCAACCAAAAGCGTTAGTTATTCTTTATTTTCACACAAACTTTCAAACCCCTTTTTAACTTCCAAAAACCCATTAATTCTTTATATCAACCAGCAGCGTAAATGAAAAATTTCACGTGTCCAACTTTCAAACTGTAGAAATTTCATACAAAGTCTCAAACAAAGTTTTAATCCCTTACGGGTGGAATTTCTAAAAACCAATAAATACATAAATTATTTTTATCGACCAACAGTGTAAATCTAAAAGTTCACGTGTCCAACTTACAATCTGTAGAATTTTCATACAAACTTTCAATGCCCTTTTTACTATTATAGGTAGGTTTTCCAACAAACAATAAATACATGAATTATTTTTATCAACCACGACCGTAAATCAAAACTTTCATGTGTCTAATTTACAAACTGTAAATATTTCATACAAACTTTCAGACCTTATTTTACCCCCTTAGGGATGGAATTTCCAAAAATCCTTTCTTAGTACGCACTGACGTCATTTGAGGAACCTCTCTGCCAAATTTCATCTTTATACTTCAAGCGGTTTTCGATATTTCGTGATAGGTGAGTGAGGGACCTTTCATTTTTTTTATATTTATACTAGCTGACCCGGCAAACTTTGTTTTGCCATAAAAACACCAAACATTCATCTACCCTACCTACACCTACCGAAAAAAGTTTATATATTTTTTTTAATGTATTCTGCTATTCAGGGCGGAGACAAATCCAACGAAACAAAAACCATGAAAATTCATCCAGCCGATCTCGAGTTATAAGTGTAGTAACAAACCCGTCTTTGTTTTATATATATAGATATGAATGGATAGCATGCGGCAAATTTCTCTGAAAACAATTGATTGATTGACAATTTCCCGTCGGGATCACCATAATTATTTATCTATTTAACTATCTGCCACCAAGCGGTCTTGATTGTTTTGTTACGGTTTTTCGCCCTGTTACATTACACGCACATCACACCATGAACCATTTTGGTTTTGCCTGTCACGTTGAAACGGCAATATTTGTAGACTAGTTGTCCACAAACCACGCTTACTAACTTTATCATTCCTTCAGCATTTTTTCCAATCTATTTTACAGACATAAACTACAAAACAAGTATCTTAATGTATTGCACAATTCCCATCACAGTTCTCATATTAAATTGAATATACGTTCAGAAGTAAATTGAAAACCTAAAATCCATATGAAGTCCAGAGCAACCGTTTAACCTTATTGCTCAGAAATATCTACAATATACACAAAGGGTCTTACCGGTCAGACAATTCCATATCGGGAATTCGAGACACAAGAGGGTAACAACTATTTCTATCTCTAAATAAAGTGCATTTCTATCGAATAAATTCTTCCTGCCGTAAGTCAAATGAATTTTATACTAGCACTAGTATTTTTTGTTGGTTGAATCGGACAAATAAAAGAAAAGCTAGGATTCAGTACTTACTAGAGACACAAAGGACTATTGTTTTTCAGTGACCACGTTGTAATAGGAAACTCGAGTCTGCAAGAACCAAAGCGAGCGTACGTACATGGTTCGTGTATCATACAACGTTACCATTTTGACAATAGAAAATTTATCAACAAATTTTATTTAGCGATAGTTGTTAAAATGACGGCATCGAAAAAACATGTTGGTAAATGGGAAAAGGGCAGGCAGATAACGATGAATAAAAATTATTTACCTTACACAAAGAGTATAGACGATCTCATTAAAACTTAATAGCTTTTACTGTACCTACAATCTTACATACAAGACATAGAACTTAATATCGTCAGTTTAAACGCCTGGTCATCTAAACTTACTTTTACTGGAACAAAACGCGCACTCATTTCACACCCGCGCGACCCAAAATTTTGTAGTTTTTTGTACTTTCCTTATTATTCTATGACGGTACAAAATTTTACATAAAAGCCGACTTCGGTGGCTGCTCATTCCAATATTATTTTAAACAAAAAATACAGTATTTATCTACTCAACGATCTCTAAACAACGATACCCCACTCGATGGGGTTGATCAACAAGATGGTTATACTGTGTAATTTTGAAGACTGTGTACCTCAAACCGTTTGGCCGTAAAACCCGTGTGACAGACGAACACGTGAGTGACAGCAAGCAATAGGGTTCCGTTTGGACACTTCGGGTACGGAAACCTAAAAATGCGGTCCGGTCAGAAGTGAAGCAGAAAATATCTGAAATCAGCATCTTTGTGATCAGAATAACCAAATATAACGAATGTATCTGGTTTTGGCGGTAAAACGATGAGACAAACATTTTGGTCACGAGCGCTCGTACTATTAGCATTCTCCTTTAGACAAGCGATGTTAATAAAATACTACTTTATAAAGATTTGTTTTATAAGCTTGTTTTGTACAAAATGTTCAGCAAATACTCAAACTAAACTACAATATACAATATACTGACAACAAAAAAAACAATCAATCATCACAACAATATCATCGTCAATTTTTATTTTCTTATCATCATCATCTTCCTGCCCTTATCCCATGAGGTTTTTGATTGTCATGTTTAAAATTTATAATTTGAACAAGCTCTCTCTGGAATAAATTTAATTATTGTTATTATTTATTATATACTACATTGAGATGTATTTTTACATGAAGTTTATGTCTGTTTATGACCTTCCGTCTGTTTGTTTTACATTACCTCGTGAGAACGGCTGAACGATTTTCAATGTCAATTTAAACATACTACTGTGTACGTATTATCTCTTGATATCTTTAGTAAATACTGAGATACAGCTTGACCTCTCTATTATTATAATAATTATGCAGTCTAACACCAAAGAGAGGTCATGGAAGCTAATTGCTATGATGATGGCCAATCAGTATTGTAAAATGCTGGAACTTTCAGTAGGCGGTTTGTTAATTGAATTTACTGTAACTAACGAAATAGTATTGTGGGGTTGTCATGATCTTACTAGTCTTACTAGTATCATAAATGCGAAAATTTGGATGTATGTATGTTTGTTACTCAATCACGCCAAACGGCTGAACGGATCAGGACGAAATTTGAAATAGAGATACATTACAGTCTGGAATATCACATAGGATACTTTTTATCCCGGTAATATGTTCCCTCGGGATAATTTTCGATTGTCACGCGGGCGACGCCGCTGGCAGAAGCTAGTACGATTTATTATTATGACCTAGGTGTCTTTAAGTCAAGAGTAAATAGGTTAGTTTTAGACAAGCGTGCTTCACCTTCGACCACATCGTCGCTTACGATCAGATGAGAAAGTGGTCAACCGCGAGCCTATTAATAAAAACAAAAATATATCAGAATCGAATTAATCTGTTTTGTGTCGATTATTGATTTTCAGTGTCACTTCACTGACAATCAAACAAACGCACGCCTTTTTCTATGCGGGTAGGCCAAAAGTGGTAATAACTAATATACTGGTACATATTACAATAAGTAGCGTGTTTTTTTTCTGACAACCACACGGACAATTGCGGTCATAGTGGACATAGTCAGTAGTTACGTATTTACAAAATGAATGGAATCACCGAAACAAAGTTTGCAGCGCGCTTGCTCTCGTACAGTCAGAGTCAAAAGCTAAACGCAGTTTGCCAAAGTGTATTTGCAGAGTTGCGCGGTACAGATCAAAGGGCCCAATTGACACTTCTATAAAGGCGTAACTGCACAGCGTAACAATTTGGATGAATGTTATTTACGAGAACCAATGTTTATTTTTTCGACTAATTTGACTAAATTGGAAGTGCTGGTCGGATATTTTTACAAATGAATAATGGACTCTTATGTCCAGTTTTTTGATCCGTAATTAGCTCAACCAATCTGCCTAGCCTTATCCCAACAAAGTTGGGGTCGGCTTCCAGTCTAACCGGATTCTGCTAAATACCAGTGTTTTACATGGAGCGACTGCCTATCTGACCTGCACAACCCAGTAACTAAGTAACTCGCAACCCCTTGGCTGTACTGATGTCAAATCTCATGTCTGACTACCCGTAACGACCGTCAAAGACCTTCAAATAACAGCCGGGACCAACGGCTGAAAGTGCTTTCCGAGGCAAGAAGGAAACTCACTGTGTAAAGATGGTCACCCATCCACGGACCGACCTCGGCAAGCGTTGCTTAACCTTGAAGATCGACCCGTGCGGCTTTTATTATTTAGCCACGAGCTCCTATTATATCTTCAACTTATTTGACCAACTATTTATTATATTGTGATGCCAACAATTGATGAAAAAACGTGTTTTTCCTAAATTTTAAACCATTGGTTGAGTTAACTACCGATCAGAAAACTGGACCGTTATTGATTTTTTCAGCAAATTATATAAATACTTAATAGCTTAGATTCCACGTAGAGAAGCTTATCTCAACTACGAGTACTAAGGAATTTTTATCATTCATAGGAAATTTCCTTTAATTCTATTTCAGTCCGCCAAGAAAAATGGCAGTTTATTAAAGAGGTAGTCTTTGCATCTCAAGATCGCTCCAACAGGTTTTTTTCAATTACGTTAAGAATATTGAACCCAATGACAGAATCTCTTGAAACTAACTGATAAAACGCAGTTCAAATAGGAAATAAAAACTTAATGATCAAGTAAGCTAAGAGTTTTTCGACGAGCACGATTTGTAGGAGTACGCTTGAAAGAGGAAAATTGTGAAGATCGTGGGCGTTTTTTTTATAAATCTAATCACAATAGCGAGGTTAAGACCTACACGGCATGGCTGTACGTCGGTTTAATGGTGACAATAAATGTTTTATGAGATGCCTTTTAAACTTTACGCACACCGTAAAAGATACTCCGCCAAAACGCTTCGGCCATATGTTCTAGAGACGGCATTGTTTTAACTTTTTAATAGAATAAAGTTTTAGTGAGTGTCACCGTTTAATCATAGTAATGGCCCGTGAGAATTTTGACCGTCACCGATTAGGATTTCCCATATAAATTGACGGCTCGTGAGAATTAGAGACAAGATGTACGGCGATGAGCCATCGGTACATGGTGGACTTCCCACCGAGACACAATAAAAGTTTTGGGAATACTACCATTGTGCGTACAGCTAAGGAGTGGAATTCGCTGCCGGCGTGTGTTTCCTGATAGGTACAACCTACGTCGGGTCGCGGATAAATTTGAAAAAAAGTTACCGCGGCCCTGGCTCAAGCAACTGAAAGAACACGGGTCGGTTTTAGTCAGTAAAAGTCTGACACGCCTTTCCGCTTCACCCAGAGCGGGAGAAGTCATTGGATGATAGCCCACCCAAAAAAAAAAAAAAACGATGTCTTTAAGTCAAGAGTGTATAGGTTACTTCTAGGCAAGCGTGGTTCACCGACGATCACATCACGTTCGTGTATTAAAGTTAGGTTTCAACTAAGTCGAAGTGTTATAAAGTTAGTTAAATTGGTGCTTTGTTCTGAGTCGGATAACACAGTGATTTCGCGATAACAGCAATTTTTATTGTTTAGGTTCTTGAACACGAAAAATCTAACAGTTGTTTTTCACAACTACAGGCGGTTTTAATTATATTTTCTGTTTTCCGTCGATTGCTTTATACGTTGTGGGTTATAAATATAAAACGGGAAATGGTGATTAAAAAAAAAAAAAAATAAGGATTTGTACATATACGAACTGATTGAGAACCTCTTCCTCTTTGAACAATAATAATAATACCAGCTTGTAACTTTCCTACTTGAGGGCAAAGGCCTCTTATCATACAGAGAAGGCACGACGAGCATTGATCACCATCCTTATTCCAGACGGGTTGGCGATTAAATCACTCTTTGAATTAATCGGTCAAAAACGTAATTTAATAAGTTATTTCATATCTTGTTTGCGAGACGGTGAATTGAGAATTTTGATTGCACATTCACAATGTATTTATCGTTTTTAGAATAATATTTAAAAACAGATAACGCAAAGAGAATAAATAAGCAGAATAGGTACATGATAATTACTCAGACGACTGATAATGTCACGATACTTCATTCCACGTAAGACCTAAGCAAGACACGTTTTCCTCGAGTGTTTTTGATTCTTACATTTTGAAGGCTATCCGACAGTTTTTTTTTATATTATTATTTTCTGAGCTAATAGTCACAAATAAAAAGTAACCGACTGTGTTGGTTATTGTTTAATTATAAAATATCTTGTTTTTGTATATAATTATATGTATGTAGTTAGGTTAAGTATAGTTTAGGTTTGGTCGTCCTATCATAAACTAATTAACGAACAATATATGTATATACATATATATTTGTAATCACGTTCTCGAAAACGGCTATCAAAGATTCCGATAAAGTTTGCAACATGGCAGTTTTTGGGGGCGAAAAATCGATCAAGCTAGGCCTCATATCTGGGGAAATTCGTTTTCGCCCGAACATAGCTCGGTCGCCCAGGTACTATAATTAGTGAATTGTGTACGTTTTATGTAAAGATTGTTGGAAGTATTACGAATAAAATAGATAGTATCAAATATTGATCAATAGAATAAATAAGTATCGGTCTTTGGATTGATTAGTAATAGTATTTTCGTGATAGTTCCAAAACTAATTTAACGTAACCTTATGAACGCCTGAAACCAGAAATTAATATAATACTCCTAGCAACTATCGTTGTATAAAGCAGAAATTTCAAATAGGAATTCATGACAAAACTTGCATTGACAGAAAGCATTTAATGTTGGTGCAAGCTCAACTATTAAAAGAACCGGAAAACATATTCCCACCGAGTTATGTGTACGTCACCGATGCACGAGACGTGCACTCGCTCACGACCATTGAATTTTTTAATACATCGCCTTATCGTTTACGAGCGGATTCGCGTGAAAGCCAGGCATCATCCCAAGAGGGCGAAATACCCGGTATCGGCCGTTTAGGCGTGATTTATGTACAAATATCAAAACATGTTCATATTCAATGTTTATAATATTAATAGGATACGTTATTAATCTATTTAGAGGAGCTCGTGGCTAAATAATAATAGCCGCACGGGTCGATCATCAAGGTTAAGCAATGCTTGACGAGGTCGGTCCGTGGATGGGTGACCATTTCAACATACCGAGTTTCCTCGGTGCCTCGGAAAGCACGTTAAGCCGTTGGTCCCGGCTGTCATTTGAAGATCTTTGACAGTCGTTACGGGTAGTCAGAAGCTTGAGATCTGACACCAGTCTTGCCAAGAGGTATCGTGTTACCCAGTTACTGGGTTGTGGAGGTCAGATAGGCAGTCGCTCCATGTAAAACACTGGTACTCAGTTGAATCCGGTTAGACTGGGAGCCGACCCCAATAAAGTTGGGAAAAGGCTAGGTAGATTGATTGTTATTAATCTATTTATGGTGTTTACAATGTCAGTCTTACCGACTTCAAAAAAAGGAAGAGGTTCTCTATCCGTCGGAATCTTTTTTTATGTATGTTACCCGATTACTCAGAGATGCCAAAAAGGGTATACTTCACAGGTGGTCCCATGTTCATCAAGTCAAGCTCTGATGATAGGATCTTGTAGAAATCGAGGGAACTCCTCAAATATTATAGGCATACATATAGCGATTTTGGTATTTTTATCAACAATGCAATCATTTACACTCAGAAAGTGTCATTTGGTGAAGTGGAACTGATGAAGAAGACCACAGATGGTCAATGGAACTTCTTAAAGCTAATTATGTCTTGGGTATAAGATATATCGAATAGTTAACCGATTATGATGAAGCAAATACTTATAAATAAATGGTACTGATGAAAATGGTAACATTGAACTGATCTGATGATGAAGCTGGAAGGTAAGCACTAGAACTCCAAAATAAAACAATGTATTATAGTCGTGTTTGGGCTTATTGGAATCGTCATGAGATTCTATAAATGATATATTACTAGATAATATATATATGAATGATATATGTCTACAAGGTAATCAGCATAAGCCAAAATCTAACTGGTTACAACTGCGTTGAGGATAGGTACAATTTCATTCCTAAGATTTTTCTTACTAAATATTTAAAATAACTAATTCGATAACTTTAAATAAGGTTTTCCTGTATTTTCTACATCAAAGATTTTACCTTTTTGTATTCTTTTATATATTTTCGGTGTTCGTTCGTTAAGATTTTTTCTTTTTAGGGTTGTCTGTCTGTCTGTCCGTCTGTCACCAGGCTGTATCTCATGAACGGTGATAGCTAGACAGTTGAAATTTTCACAGATGATGTATTTCTGTTGCCGCTATAACAACAAATACTAAAAACAGAATAAAATAAATATTTAAAGGGGGCTCCCATACAACAAACATCATTTTTTTGCCGTTTTTTGCGATAATGGTACGGAACCCTTCGTGCGCGAGTCCGACTCGCTCTTGGACGGTTTTTTTTTATAACGCCACACTACGCTCTATGCTGTCTACCATTCTGGAATAAGATAAGATATCAAGCTTATGTCAGACAATCATGCAAAAGAAAGAAGCGAGCCTTGTAAACCAGTTACTAACTTCGATGGCGGAAAAATAAAATCTTTTCATCAAATCAAGCTAATTGATCCTCCACAAAACAAAAGGCTATCAAAACAGTCCTTTGAACTCGTATTATGTTTCGATGGCAATAAATACAATAGCTTTATACGAATAAAAAAAGAGTTGATTTTACAGAAAATTTAAATAATGTTTGCTTATATGAGTAATTATCCCGAGGCTGACACAACGTTTGTTTGAACTGTGCTATTTAGTCTGCTAAATAACTTTTTATATTAATTGTAAATCGGTATTCATATCTTACTTCTTACTAATCTTATTACTAATATAAATGCGAAAATTTGTGAGGATGTATGGATGGATATTTGTTACTCTTTCACGCAAAAACTACTGAACAGATGTTGATGAAACTTTACAGTAATATAGCACACTAGCTGTTGCCCGCGGCTTCGCTCCCGTGGACCACCCCATAGGACCCGTTTCCGGAATAAAAAAATAGGCTATGTCACTCAGGAATAATGTAGCTTTCTCCAATAGAAAGCTACATTATTCGTTTAAATCGGTCCAGTAGTTTCGGACCCTATTCGGTACAAACAAACAAAAAAATCTTTACTCTTTATAATATTAGTATAGATACATCAGAATAACATATAGGCTATAATGTATTAAGTAAGATATTGGGATAGTACTTATTTTACGCGCGCAGACCCACCGCGGGCTGCAATTCATATTATAAATGCTAAATTTCGAATTTATGTTTGTTACTCAATCACGCCAGAACGGCTGAACGGATCTGGATAAAATTTAGCACAGAGATGGAATTTGAGCGCACGGTTGGCGCAGTGGTTGAACGATTGACTGCTGCGCTGCGTGTCGCGGGGTCGATTCCCGCACGGAACAAATATTTGTATGACCTGCAGATAGTTGTTCCAGCTCTGGGTGTTGTGTATGTGAGTTTATATGTTTGTTAACGCACCCACGATACAGGAAGAAATTCTAGTGTGGGGCAACGTTTTAAAAAAAAAAAAAAAAGCAGTAATCATTAATTTGCAAAAAATGGAGGTTACAAAACATAGTTTTGATGGTATAAAAAAGAAAAAAAACAATTGGATCCAGTACATTCTATCGTATCCAAAATTAATAAAATAATCATAAGCATTGCAAATCTATATTAATCAAAAATTGTCAGGTAATCAGTTTATAACGTCATAATCTTAAAAGTCAAAACACCGGAAAAATAATGGTCCTAGTATATAAAATTACTACATAACAAACTTAATAAATTGAAATATTATTGAGTAATTTAATAGGGTATTATCATTTAAACACTCACTGACAGTGTAATAGCATTTTTCAACTACGTAGTAGTTTCGTTCATCCCGGTATAATGTGCCCTTGGGATAAGAAAACACTTATCACGCGGGCGAAACCGCTGGCAGAAACTAGTTTATTATAAAAGACTGTTTTCCAGTTGCCATCCACTGCTGACATTTAAGTAGATATATTATGTATTAGCTTAGCGTTTGGGTACAGGAAGCTAGACTCCTACGATTTGAATAGCAACTTTTCTTTTGTTGATTTCTTCAAACTTATGTATTATTTATTTATTTATTAACACATACATTTGTTTTAACAGGTAAGACCCAAGCTAACAAAAGTAGTCATAAATTGCTAATGTTACAGTCCCAAGTAACGGGGTATTAGTAATCCTATTAAAATTAATGAGTGTCAAGAGATTTATTTACATATTAAGTTGTATATTTGCAGGTAATTATGTCTTACATTAATTAGCTCATGACATGGTAGAGCAGTTCTGATCAAGTTACATGCAATTTTCCGAACGTTTTTGTACGTCACGGTTGAGCTTAATCTTCATGAAGTTTTATCTCTAGTACTCTTCAGGCGATATAGACTTTGTATTTAAACATGGAGAATCTTAGATAGATAAAAACTTGGACCATATTTCCTAGTGTCACTCGAATAGGAGTGTATTAGCTATTCAACCGAAAAAGCTGGTAACAGGAAACAATTTCGAGCAAGCAAGTAACGTTTTAAACGTGCTCAAAGCACCAACCTACAAATACGTTTTTACGTGAATAAGCAACGCTGAAATTCTGGGTGTTCATTGTTCATTGAAAGTATTTTCCGCTGACTACTAACTACAACAAACAGTTACCGTTGCACTCTCTGCTCGTTATTGTAAACTATAAAGGATAACGTAAACATCAACTTTCTGAACTCTTTTCTTTAAATACTCGTGCAATGCCTCATTCAGTTCGCTGTTCAAAAACAAATAATCACTGTTCTCGAGCTACAAAAACGTGCGGCGTAAAACGTTAGACTCTGACATCTGACTACGAGTACTATTTTTAAATGCTGACACCGCAGGATACATTGTTACATATGGATCAATGTACGAACTACAAGGTAAGCAATATCGCGGCGGTCAACAGTCCTTGGGTGACGGATGGGCGGGTATGTGAGCTGTGTACCCACTGAACTCTTCGCACCTTGAATGAAGTTGAATGTCACGAGCAGTCAAGGTTATTTGTATGACGTTTTCCAACAAGGTAGGTTGCGAATGGTCAGGAAAAGAAGCAAACACTGCAAAAGTAAACATCGCTAGCTCCAACAAAGTATCTCCAAAAGAATTGGTTTGTGCGCAAACAAAGGCTAAATCACAGAGAAAACGTTCGGGACGCGACATTTGTGTTATCTGTAACCATTAGTAATCGACAAAAGCAAACATCATGGTGACAGATGATTAGCAAGTTATGGACAATCGGATTCCAATTATGGGCGGCAACTCATTTCCGAACTACAATTTCGATTTATTTATCGGTCTCAAACTTGTCAAACAAGTTTCTACGTCACCATACTGACGGACGATTGGACGCGCAAATCTTGCCGTATTACTGGCGAGAGCGGTCGGAAGGTCACACAGAACATTTTCACGACATATTTTCTACAAATGGCTTGCCATACACAGTGGGTTAAGAGGATCTTTTAACATCTCCGTTTGGCCTGAATAAAATTAAATATGAATACTGGTATGAGGATGTACGCGCTTCGGCGCACATAAACTCGCTGCAAATAAATTCTCAAATTTTATGCGTGTCATAAAATAACTGTTTATGGGATTGCATTGGGCTATTATTATGACAGGTTTGTACGGATACGTTTAATATAAGATAATTATCGCACAACGGCTCTATAATATAATTGTTACTTTAAAATGGAAGGCCAGATCGTTCTAATTGGCAAACATAACCTACGCCCTTTACTATCGATAAATTAGAGCGCTGAGTTTGATTGCTAATTGGATTTTCCGACTCAATTTTTTTTAACACCTATTCTGACGTTTTGTGATCGTTAAACAAGAGTACCTACCTACCTAATAGACTAACAAATTTTTACACCGAATTACCGAACATTAGGTACTGTTTACATTTACACTTCCACAAACAACACGGGATATTAAGCCGTAAGAAAAAAAAAGTTAATTAAAAAGAAGAAAACAAGAAGAAAATCATGCTGTGCAGTCGGAGGATACATCTGGATTTGATCAGCCAGTTCGTATCCACCGACTGCAAAGCATGATTTTCTTCTTGTTTACTTCTTTTTAGTTCGTTTTTTAAACAGTCGGGTACTAGCCTAAATACCATACGTACAGATTTAGTACAAATAATAAACACATAAATATGTAGTTTGGCTTGTAGGAAGTACTGTCTAATTGTCAGGAAAGGCCATTATTGCATGGGTTCTTTTCGGGCTAATACGAGTTAGACAAACCAACTTCTTCGCTTGTATGTAGGGTCACAACTTAATGTAACGGATCACGTTATGTATTGGAGATTAACGTAGGTATACGACATTCCACTAAGCACGTAGTTTTATCTACACGAACAATCAGTCACTCTCACTGTATTTCTCCATAAGTTTTATCACAAATTCACAACTCAATCCAACCCGCCATTTTCTTACTCTCTCCTTGACTTCTGTCACTCCTTCGCGCCAAAAACTAGTGCTTAGTGTTACGTCAAGTTGACATCTGTCCAAGTCGTTCCAAACCATAGCTCTCATTAGAACGAAATCTTTAGAAGTGCCTACACGGCCTCCTGACTATAGCGAGGCGGCGAGCTTTTAACAATCCTTATATTGGCCCGCCATATCTCAAACACCATTTCATTTGGATCCGCTCGTCCATTCCTGACATGCATACTCTGCGATATCATACGGTGTAGACCAGGCGCACAAGATCCTTTAGATAAACCAACAACTCATTTTAGCATGTGTGGAACGGGCGCACTAGGCCCTTTTCAACCAACCAACGACTCATCATACCACACAATATAGACCGGGCGCACTGGGCCCTTTCGACCAACCAACTATTCACAGCGTGGCATGGACCAGGCGTACTGGGCCCCTTCGACCATCCACCTGGACAACGCGTGGCGTGGAACGGGCGTGCTGGGCCCCTTCGACCGCCCACCTACACAGCGTGGCATGGACCGGGCGTGCTGGGCCCCTTCGACCATCCACCTGTACAACGCGTGGCGTGGACCGGGCGTGCTGGGCCCCTTCGACCACCCACCTACACAGCGTGACATGGACCGGGCGTGCTGAGCCCCTTCGACCATCCACCTGTACAACGCGTGGCGTGGACCGGGCGTGCTGGGCCCCTTCGACCACCCACCTACACAGCGTGGCATGGACCGGGCGTGCTGGGCCCCTTCGACCATCCACCTGTACAACGCGTGGAGTGGAGCGGGCGTGCTGGGCCCCGTCGACCACCCACCTACACAGCGTGGCATGGACCGGGCGTGCTGGACCAACCTACCTAACGTACCTAAACAGACGTCAGGTCGGTCTCGAAGCACCAAGGGTGCCAGATACCTTCCAGATGCTTAACACACCATACTAGTCACATACTCCAAACAACAGGTCACCAAAGCACCAGAGGCACCAGGCTCCCACCTCCCATCAGACAGCAGGTCGGTTGCGAAGCACCAAGGGTACCAGATACCTTCCAGATGCTTAACACACCATACCATGTCACATACTCCAAACATCAGGTCACCAAAGCACCGGAGGCACCAGGCTCCCATCCAGATGCCACCACATAAGCAGCCGTATAGCGTTTGCCTGGACAGCAACTGGACTGCAGCTCTACGACTGGACTGCTTTCAGTGGTGAAGCACCTTTCTACAACTCATAATGTCAATGCATCAACTTCCACTATAACAAGTACTCTCACTGGCACCATCACAATATCGATTCTCTTTACCCTCAGATATCAATTCAACACTCACAAACAGTCAGACCCAGACCAATCATTTGCAGGCCACGCTAATATCTACTCCACATGAGAATGGAACTCGCGACACAGCGTGGCATCCAGTGGCTTAGCCACTGCGCCATCAAAACGGCAATAAAAATTAATGAACGACATAACCACATATAGGCATACTATCAATATGAAGAAATTACATGATTTCTGAGATACTGTCACTAAAGCACTAACCATTATATTATGTTATGACACATTTGAATACCTATCTTTACATTAAGACAATTTTATAACACAAAATAACATGAATGCAGTCACCAATCGTTGTCTGCAAGCAGAGGTGTTTAGCGCAACGTTAACTCACCAACCAAGTTCAAGCTTCAAGCTATTGCTTAATAGGATACCACTACATGTTGTCCAGAGATTGAACCATAGACCCCATGTCCAGCAGGTGCACCAGCAATTACCAGACCAACAAGATAGTCAAACAATTAGGTAACAAACAGCAAATAAAAATCAATCATCACTAGTAGATTGTATGATGAATACACAGTCAAAGAGTAACAGCAAAGAAAGATAACCATACTGTTTCATAAGGCAAAAGTTAATACTTGTGAAAGCCATAATTATCTACAATTTGAAATTATCTTGAACCTGTAATGTGCAATCAATTGCTTTTTTCATTTTTCACTTATTTTCTTTTAACAGACAAAACCATTGTGTATTGTAGTGTAGTAGAAGTTCAACGGCTTTACAATGTAAATTTTGTTTAACCAACTGCAGTGGAACCACAAAAGGGTGGTAATGTTTTTCCAGTGAATTATAATAAGAATAAAGTGACCTTACCAGTTACTGTAGATACTTTCCATAATCAGATGTTTGGTAAATCTGAACTTTCTCATGCGCAGTACATTCTTCAATTACAACTTTATTACCATTACTTTTAACACACCATACTACCAGGCAGGTAGTGTTAAGAATTCCATCACTTGTGTTACATTTCAAACTTCTTAACCATGTTTCCAAAATAGTGATGATTCCCTCCGGGCCATGATTTCCAAAATCAAGTCTTGATTTTAGTTCCTGGTTTTTGTGGTTTTTGTACCAATTTATTGGCATCTTTCCAGTATTCTTACAATTTAACTAAATAGCTGAACTCAAAAGGTTGAAGCATTAATTTTAAACAAACCATTTTCAGGCACTTTTCAACTAAACTAACATTTACCGGCCTTAGTAGAAAGGATAATTATCTGAATTTAGTAATCTTTATTGGTTTGAACTATTTACTATTATTGTAAACTCTCCAAATTTAATTGAGCAAGAAGTAGACCTTTCAATAAGCTTTCAAACCATCATGATCCAACTTTATAGTTGGGAGAATGTTTTGCAGTCACTCCTGGTGCTACAAATAAAATTATGTTCTGACCGAATACGCGTCACACAAGTCTTCGCTTATTTGAAGTTTCCCGCTAGGTACCAACTTTCTTTCGATAGGTAGTTTCTGATCACAAATTTTTCGATTGTTATTTCACTAGTCTCCATAATAACTAGCCCTTTATATCCCACTTCTGATGTAGGAAGTACTGTCTAATTGTCAGGAAAGGCCATTATTGCATGGGTTCTTTTCGGGCTAATACGAGTTAGAAAAACCAACTTCTTCGCTTGTATGTAGGGTCACAACATAATGTAACGGATCACGTTATGTATTGGAGATTAACGTAGGTATACGACATTCCACTAAGCACGTAGTTTTATCTACACGAACAATCAGTCACTCTCACTGTATTTCTCCATAAGTTTTATCACAAATTCACAACTCAATCCAACCCGCCATTTTCTTACTCTCTCCTTGATTGACTTCAGTCACTCCTTCGCGCCAAAAACTAGTGCTTAGTGTTACGTCAAGTTGACATCTGTCCAAGTCGTTCCAAACCATAGCTCTCATTAAAACGAAATATTTAGAAGTGCTTACAGGCTCATATCTCCAAAAATAATGAACATTATAGTATAGTATCGTATGTAGGATTTTTGTGCACAAGGAATAAAATTGCTCTGAACACAAATTGCGCTAAAATTTAAACTTTACTAGCTTAACTTGGATTTTTGTCACAACAAATGTCTTTATTGCCTGGGCTATAAACAGTTAATATTATCGTAAAAAAAACACCCCACATAAGGGGTAAGCCCCTCAGGTTATTATTGCATTTCCTAAAATACAGCAAAAATTATGAGACAATAATGCTTAGGGGCTCTTATAAGGTAAAAAGATAATTAAAACAGCGATGATGTGGTCGACGGTGAAGCACGCTTGTCTAGAAGAAACCTATTCACTTTTGACTTAAAGACTCTCGGGTTGTAGCTATCAGGAAATATAGACTCCGGCAGGAAATTTCACTATTTTGCTGTACTCTTAATAAAAGTAATCCCAAAACGTTTGGTGCGTATGAGTGGGATGTCCACCATGTACTGATGATGCATCGCCGATCGTCATGTAATCCGATGATGGAACGGGCTAGGAGGAATCTGTTCATGCAATTTTAACGCACACAATTCCTTTTTAAAAGCGGTGATAGAAGACGCAGCCAAAGAAAAGACAGATGCATTATCTGAAATGTGATATTGTTAGGAAGGAAGTTAAGGTTACACTAGTCGAAAATTCAAGTCCATACAAACGTAGTCTAGCAATTATGCCACTGTTTGACGATGTACGTACAAAATAAAAAGTGATATCAATTTGTCTCATCATTATCTAGCCCTGTTATGAAAACAAAAAAGTAAAAAACCGGCCAAGTGCGAGTCAGACTCGCGCACGAAGGGTTCCGTACCACTATCGCAAAAACGGCAAAAAAATCACGTTTGTTGTATGGGAGCCCCACTTACATTTATTTTATTCTGTTTTTAGTATTTTTTGTAATAGCGGCACAAGAAATACATCTGTGAAATTTTCAGCTGTCTAGCTATCACGGTTCATAAGATACGTTCATACGGTTCATGAGATAAGTCGGTTGAATCAAACTTCTGTCGCCCCTCAATACCACCACTGCTGAGACCCGACGGGTCACTGGCCCACTCCGCCGAGGACAAGGCAAACTTGTTTGCCTCCCTTTTTGCGGAATCTTCGCTCCTGAACTCTGATGGCGCGCGGCCCATCGCGGTCCGTCTCCTGTTGGATGTGGGACGAGTTTGTCAGATATTCGCATCCATCAGAGGGAGGTCTGTAGGGTGTTGCGTAACCTTGACGTGAACAAAGCTAGTGGCTCCGACGGGATACCGGCAATTGTACTGAAAACTTGTGCGCCTGAATTG
Source organism: Orthosia incerta (assembly GCA_948252205.1). Lineage (NCBI taxonomy): Eukaryota > Metazoa > Arthropoda > Insecta > Lepidoptera > Noctuidae > Orthosia > Orthosia incerta. The sequence continues at coordinate 38,934,375 of OX411741.1, read as the reverse complement.
TCTCCGATCCTGACACACCTATATCGCCTTTCGTTAGTGACTGGAATGGTGCCGAAGGCTTGGAAGCAAGCTAACGTTCAGCCAGTCCCCAAAAAGGGTAGTCGGGCTGACCCGGCAAACTACAGACCCATCTCGGTAACGTCCATCCTCTGTAAAAGTATGGAACGTGTGCTGAACAATAAGCTTGGAAGCAAGCCAACGTACAGCCCGTGCCCAAGAAGGGCAGTCGAGCTGACCCGATCAACTACAGACCCATATCTGTAACGTCCATCCTCTGTAAGAGTATGGAACGTGTGCTCAATGGTAAGCTCCTGACATACCTAGAAGACAACGACATCCTCAGTGACCGCGGCTTCCGCCGAAATCGGTCAACTGGGGATCTTCTAGCGTATGCCATTCACGTCTGGAGTGAGGCCATCGAGAGGCACGCTTGCTGTCTCCCTTGACATCTCGAAGGCTTTCGACAGGGTCTGGCATGAGAGCCTTATTGGTAAGCTTCCTTCCTTCGGTCTGCCTAGTGGTCTGTGTGACTGGATTGCTGACTTCCTTCCAGAGGTCCATCAGAGTGGTTATCGATGGCTGCTCGTCCGGTCAGCTAGGTATTAACGCCGGCGTCCCTCACGGGTCGGTGCTCTCGGCTACACTGTTTTTGCTGCACATTAATGACCTGCTAAAACCCGGAACCTTTGGGTACGCAGACGACAGCACGGTTGCTGAGAGATACGTGTCCGGCGCACGGGCTACTGGGACTGAGATCCGGTCTCTCCGGGAGGCCATGGTTGAGCGCTTGAACTTGTCTTTGGAGGCAGTCTCCGAATGGGGCGATGCCAATCTAGTCAATTTCAACGCAGCTAAGACTCAGGCGTGTTTTTTTTCGCAAAAAAGAGCCTATTCCACCCGGCTCCATCTTTCCGTGGTGTAACCGTGCCGATAACGGACCATCTCGACCTTCTTGGTGTTACTTTAACATCGACCCTCAATTTTGGTCCATTCATTGAGGCAAAGGCCCAGTTGGCTGCAAAAAAGTTGGGGATCCTTGCAAAGGTGAGACGGTACTTCACGCCTGAATAGCTGCTCAATTTGTATAAAGCGCAAGTTCGGTCATGCATGGAGTACTGCTCTCACCTCTGGGACGGATCTGTCAAATATCAACTTGATGCACTTGAGTCGATTGACAAACGGGCCAAGAGGCTTATCGGCCACGATGCACTGGTCGCCTCAAAGCTCCAGAACCTTGAACATCGACGCCAAGTGGCCAGTCTGTCGGTTTTTTATCGGTTACATTTCGGGGAGTGTGCGATGGAACTGCACAATTTGATTCCGCCTAGCCCTTTCCATCACCGGACAACAAGACGCACGGCAATGCGCCACCGGTACATGGTGGACATCCCACCCATACGTACAAAGCGTTTTGCGAATACTTTCATTGTACGCACAGCTAAGGAGTGGCATTCCCTGTCGGAGTCTTTGTTTCCTGATAGCTACAACCTTGGGGTCTTCAAGTCAAGAGTGAATAGGTTAACTTCTAGGCAAGCGTGCTTCACCGTTGACCACATCATCGCTTACCATCAGGCGAGATAGTGGTCAAACGCGAGCCTATCAATAAATAAAAAATAAAAAAAAAGATACAGCCTGGTGACAGACATACGGATCGCGGAGTCTTAGTAATAGGTTCCCGTTTTTACCCTTAACGTACGGAACCCTAAAAAAGTAAATATTTGAAAGAGTGAGTGAATGAGCGTCGAAAGTTCCACATTTCGACACTAATTTTAACGCATTTTTGGTCGCGAATAAATACCTTAAGACGGAAAATTGAAAAACGGCCACCATACAGGGATAGAAAATTAGTTCAACAATGCAAATAATTTTATTTTGAACAGATACGTTTAGTCGTTTTTTTCATGATATCCAGACTCCCAAAGGTCTGTTTATAAAATTTCGCGCGCTCGGTTTCGTCCTATATCATTATCCATTTCGCTACAAATTTGCAAAAGTGTGTATTCGTACGCGAACTAGCTTCCTACTGCTCATCAAAGCATCTATCTCTTTCACACGTGTTGTCGGTTGATATAAAATGCATTTTAACCCCACGCACAAAATAGTTCGTGCCGGTGACTAGTGTAACCTTAAATCTGAGATAGCTTATGAAGAAAACAGAAAAGAGGTAGAAATCGTGCTGCCTGGATTCCAAAGAAATTGAGATAAATTTAGGAAGATTATGATCATTATGATTTTACCAGCAGACTTGGCAAAATGCCAACAGCCCAACAAATACGCATTATTGAGACAAAAAGTCCTCCATGTCCTAATCAAGATCTTGAATTTCCGTGTGCGAAATTCTGACCAAATCCGTTCAGCCATTGTCGTGAGATTTTCCAAATATACGCATTATTGAGACAAAAAGTCCTCCATGTCCTAATCCAGATCTTGAATTTCCGTGTGCGAAATTTTGACCAAATCCGTTCAGCCATTGTCGAGAGATTTTCCAAAGATACAGACTTTCAGATTTACAGTACGAAGTATCGGATTAATAGGATGCAAAACTAAACTGTTGAAATAGGATCTACCCGATCCACATAAAGTTGTTATGACAGTTGCTTTCATAAGTTTATCGATCACTACTATTTAATGTAATTTGAATACTAGTATTTTCTATGAGCCATAACTTAGATAAAATCCTTTCATATTGCGGGTTAGGCCGGGCGTCGTAAATAACCCGCCGTGGTTGCGGTCCCAACGCCGGGAAATACCTCCATATTATATGTTCCATTCCTGTGCACAAACTTTTATATAATCCATTTGGATTCTGCGTCTAGCTTTTTTATATATTATCTCACTAAGTCAACATGTGACCTTGGCAGAACGACGAGTATGTTTTTTTTTTGTTTGGTTGTTGGATGAAAGTGTTTTAATCCCTTTATTCATGAATGAGGCAAAGTTAAAACAAAAAGTTCAGTGAATCTGTATACTTATACCTAAAGGGGTTGACAAAAATATAAAAAAAAAATATTTTTAATTCTTTATGTGCTGTTGTTTCATGCATGCCTGTTGTTTAGCATAAGCAGGTAAAATTGGAATTATTGTCGCGGTCACACCTGATAAGCCAATTTGTTCTACTATTAAAGTATTGTGGTCATAACTCTTATAAAGAGACTAGCTGTCCCTTCGCTCCCGTCAACTGGCTACCTACCCACCCATCTACACTACCTATATGCATGATTGTTGCGTAACTTAAACCGTTTACGTAGCGCACACAACGGAAGCTCTCAAAAAGGATTAATTTTGCCCGACTTTGCAACATTTTTCATTTATGCCCCGCTCCTATTGGTCGTAGCGTGATGTTATATAGCCTATAACCTTCCTCGATAAATGGACTATCCAACAAAAAAAGATTTTTTCAATTCCAACTAGTAGTTTCTGAGATTAGCGCGTTCAAACAAACAAACAAACTCTTCAGCTTTATAATATTAGTATAGATAAGAATAGGCAATCGAGGCGTAAAGATTTTCTTTTAATAAAAAATGCACAAGACCGTTTCCTGTGATTCCCGATATTTATAAATTTATAACGTTATTTTTCCTTGGCTGTCATAATAAACAGCATCATTATATCAACGAGACAAGCGTAGGATTATTCCTTTATTATTTTAAGACGCAAACTGAGGTTAACGAGGACAATTTTATTATTTACTAGTAAATAGATGATGGTGGGCAGTATTGTATAGAACGACCTACAGGTAGATATTTATTAGTGGGCAGTGGCAAGCACTTACTAACGTAAGTACTCGTAAATGTAGATAATTTTACGCAGGCGTTTGCTGTGCCTACTTATAGGTTCGGCATGAGTTCGTGATTTTATATATCCAATCCATGCAAATATTATGAAACCGCAATATGCAGCGCAACAGAGTGGGGTATTTATATCTAGGTTCCTATTTTCAGTATGATTCACTGAAATCTGTAGGAAAAACCATCTGGTGCAAAAATTAAAGAGATAACATTCTACGTAGGTACCTAATACCTACATGCGTATATCTGTTCGTATTTTTGACTTATTTAGCATTGGGTAATGTTTCCGTTGCTATTTAAAACTTTGTTAGAATAAATTTAAAATGTCCGTAAGGATTGAGGAGCCACTTTTCGTATCTTAATGAAATTAATATACTTATTTAGTAGTAGGTTTAGAAATTTTGTAGGTTCGATCCTCGATTTTGTAGTATAATACTTCAAAAGTTACATGAACATAAAGGTGGCTCCTCAATCTAAATGTTTGGATTGAGGAGCCACGTCAGAACTAGGAACATCATGGATTAATATTTACCATCATTTGGTATGATTTTGTATCATTTGAGAGTATTTAGTAGACAAAATCTGAGCTCGGTTGCATTCAAACTAAAAAAGTTACCATACATTATATGTGGCTCCTCAGACCATACATACGACTCGTCATTTTTCAAAGAAGCAGTAGTTTAATTAATGCGAGATTTCTTCGTCATTTAGTAGTTAGTGTGTTCGAATTTGTAGCATATGCACAAAGTAATTTAACTGAGTGAATTTAGTAAATAAACGCATTTTATTTGGCTCCTCAATCCTGACGTTACTGTACCTACCTGAGATCACAACGTTACTGTACCTTCCTGAGATCACAACGAAATCAAAAACCAGAGACACTAAAATTTAGTATGAATGTCTACTAAATACTTAAGTAGAGATCAACATTGTATATATTCGGTATCTGAAAAATAAATTACTTTTCGATATTCCTTTAGAATTCGCTATTAAGGGTGACCATGTTATATGAATGAAACCAGGATGACTAGTTTTTGAAATTTAATATTTAACAAATTGACAATATCGAAATATAGGTATGTACAGAGATTCTCCATATGTTTTAAGTATTTAGCAGTCAAGATCGACATAAATCAAAGAATTAATTTATTATTATTGGTTGTTTTAACGAATTTCACAGTGAGCATATTTTGCAGTGTGACTTATATAGTTAGGGAGAGCCTGAAATAGCCAAGTCAGAGGCCTGTTGGGTTCCCAGAGGTGGCTAAATTAACTCTGATACCAGATGTGGCTATACATCCTCACACGAAAAAAAGTGAGACTCATAGTCGTCGTAATAAAATATCTCATCCTTCCAGTAGCAAATAGTACCCCCAAAAGTCAACAATTATGACGTGATTAATATTAGTTCACTAGTGGAACTGTAAGTTATATATAATAAATATAATTTTTACGTTAAAATTTATTTATAACAATGTGGGCGATGTGTTGAAAAATTAAATTATGTTTTAAATGTTAAAATAATAAAATATATTTCGTCCTAATCTTTCTGACCGTCCATGACATCCATCCAAGTGAAAACCCAAAAACAAATAAATATCTGAAACTTGTTTAGGTTGAGGTTGCTACAAATATATGTGTGCAAATAAGTGAGCTTTATCCCTAATGAATGTCAGGTTTCTAAATAAATGCTATAGAGGGTAGGTATGTAAACGATATTAATTTGCAGTTACCCCCGTATAATGAGATGAAATAAATAAAATATATTTGTTTGTTTTGAAAGAGACGGATTTTTTTAATATACTTTATTCATGGACACCCTTCAAAACTAAATGTTAGGAAATTAAAGAATAGTTAATAACATCGTAGATTTTTTACTTTATTTTTTGTAGATTATACGTACAATTAGTATAAATTTATACAAAATAAGATGCTTTTTTGTTCCAAATTTCGTCACAAATATAAGTACATTACAGGCAAATCTATTTACCGAAGCATCTCAATTGAGGAGCCAGTTAAAATGTGCCATATCTCCCAATTTATTCATTTTTATTTACTGATTTTTGTCCTACAAATCTTTTATACTTACTACTAAATGACGAAGAAATTGCGCATTAATTGAACTATTGCTTCTTTGAAAACTGACGAATCGTATGCATGGTCTGAGGACCCACATATAATGTATGGTAACTTTTTTGATTTGAATGCAACCGAGCTCAGATTTTGTCTACTAAATACTCGCAAATGCTACAAAATCATACCAAATGATGGTAAATATTAATCTATGATGTTCCTAGTTCTGACGTGGCTCCTCAATCCAAACATTTAGATTGAGGAGCCACCTTTATGTTCATGTAACTTTTGAAGTATTATACTACAAAATCGAGGATCGGACCTACAAAATTTCTAAACCTACTACTAAACAAGTATATTAATTTCATTAAGATACGAAAAGTGGCTCCTCAATCCTTACGGACATAATTTAAAACATTACAATACAAAGTCAGAGGAGGGCCTACAACTAAATGCAACGGACAGTTTTCAGGTGTTACGCTTACCCAAAACAGGCAAAGCTGATTGAGAAATACGAGCGTTTGTTGTGTTCAAAGACAGAGCAACCAATTAATTTCGTGTTCTTCGTCGTGTTATTCACCTAGCTAGTTCAAAACTTGTCACTAAAATGTATTCAGCATTAGTAAGACTCAGAACGTAAGTAAATACCTAGAAAATTATACCCATTCAATTAATTTTCAACAGCCATATAACTCCGTTTTATAATTATTAACCAAACCATCGATAAATGTATTATTTTAATGCGCCTACGTGGCTCTTCGCAATAAAATTTAAAAAATGTATTCGTAAACTGGCAACCACGACACGGCGCGGGGTAGAGCGGGAGGATTTTTTAAATTTTTAATATAGGAAATTGTTTGTACACATGCGTGTAACTTTTATTTGCCGTGTCCCAATATTTGTCCTTGCGGCACCCCTCTAACGTTTATGAAATTTATTACGTAGGTAGTACGTAACTAGAAACTATTAGTGTTGCAAATATTTTTTGTTTGATTTATAATGGAAAATTGCTGACTCAAATATCTAACACAGTCGACGTAGAGGCGATGGATCTTTTACTGGGAACGGCCAAGAATCCTGATGGGCCAGTATATGGAAGGATTGATGAAATCGCCGTAAAGCCGTAGTGAGACATAGCAGCTGTTTATTGCGAACGTGCGGCCTTCCGCTTCGGATTGTGACCTGTATACTGCGGATACTGCCTAATTAGGATCTGACTCATCAATCTCCAAGTAGAGCTGAGGTGTGTTTAGATACCGAACGGTCAATTGTTATACTTTTTAATCTGTTTTCTTCGTGAACACTTTTGTGCAGACATCGCATTTGCGATTTTAATGCATCGTAAACAATCTGTACAGTGTTTTAAACGGGTTTTCGTCAAGGTTATTAGCTAAGGAAATATCTAACAAAAACCCATCTAGAATTCTAGACTGGTCAAGGTTATGAGTCTGTGATGTTTAATGAATATGTTAAGTTGAGTACCTACACATCTATCTAAGTAATTAGATAGATGTGTTCACGTTAGCCTGTTAATTTACTTATTTCCCGTTTCTTTTTTGTTTAGTATGAGAAGAAGCCATTGCCCTGCAGTGAGGCAGTACCAGGCAGTATAAATTTATGGATATGATGACATTGTGTGATGGTAATTTACCATCTTGGAATATTGTGTAGTTTAGTCTTAAATTTAGTATGATTGATCATGAAGCTTTTAATTTTTTGTTTAGAGTGGAGCAATCACATTGCCATAGTATTAATTTATGATACTTCCATGTTTGTCTGCTGTACAAAAATCCCATAGATAGCTGAATTTCGCAAATATTAAAAGAAAAAAAGAAAATTAAAACAAGTAATTAGGAAAATTACTTTGTAAATGAGTATTATAGATAATAAAATAAATTGAGGAACATAGAAATAAATTAAAACATAAAAAAAAATAAGCAGCCGACTCAAAGTTATGAAAATAACAAAAAAAAAAAAAAAATAAGCAATAGCCTAGCTGAAGGGCACTTACTTGGTTTGTAGTCCGTGGCAGAAGTGTTATAGAAGTAGCAGTAGACCCCAAACGCCACCACAAACAGCATGAGTAGCAGGATTCGGGTGGAGAAGGGCCGGCAACGCAAGACCCGGGTCCTCATAGTGGAAACTACAAAAATAAAACATTTTTACATGGATTTTTGAATGATTGGCTTTCTACAAAATAAGCCAATCTTGAAACCTATACATTGAACATAAAGAACAAATAAACCCTGTAACTACATTCTGTAATAATTCTAAATTCAAAACGTCCAAAAAAATAAATAATTTAGAGGTCTTGACCAAACTTTTTTCCTCTGCATAAAATACTATATGCTAATAACATTTAGGTAGGATACCAGTAAATAGATTAATTTACAATGTCAATATTAAGGTACTAAGTTTGGTTTAGTTATTTTTGAAGGTATGATAAACTGATAGGTCGACGAAAATTACGTAAAATCTGGTGAGTCCTTTAGAATCTACATTATAATAATTATTATTCCTAAAAACCCTAAAATTACTTGTTGTAAAGTATCTAACAATTGTAAACTAAAGATATATATTAAAAACACTTGCGTTACGTAGCTTAATAATAATTGAGTTCAAATAATAAACGATGAAAGTCGACCACATAGAGAACAAATCAACAAATATCATAATCGTTTTACCAAAAAATCTACACAAAGAGTACCAGCTTATGATCCAGAAAACATAAAGATTAGGTACGTGAGGCAGTCAAAATATTAGTATTAACACTAAACCACTCAATAATAGCATCAAAGTAACTCAAATTCTTGCAAACTTAAACCAAAACTAAAACCAAAAGTTTAAGCACAAAAAAAGACACAGCTTAAAAAAAAAATTGGTTAGTCTTGAATCGACTTTGCGTAAACAGTAAACAGCGAAGATGCGGCAAACACTTCAAACTACTTAAAATAAATGAACTCACATTTTAAAAGTCACGACTTTTCAAGGAACAATGTTACATTTTATTTTTCTCTAAATAAACACAAGTATTTATTTATCTGCAGTGTAAGTTATCGGTTCACACTTTCATGCGGCAAACAAACGCAACTACGTGCTCCCAACCCACCGCGATACACCGGCTACCAATACCGATTGGCATTGGCTGGCAACTCAACTCACTCGCTCGCTGCAGTGTGGCTAGTCTTGTTTGAAAGAGCTACCAAGCTACCATTTATTCCTTTTGGAGTTTTGGCAGTTTTTTTATAACATAGATATAGATGTTAATGACTTTCACATTTTATTAGATAGGTAACTTTCTTTTGTTTTCTATAAAAAAAAATGCTAATTGAAATATACAATGCATTCAAAAGTACAAAGGCAATATTATTCTAGGCGAAGTTTTGTAGTTTGCTGCCATGATAAGACCTATGTAGTTACCACATTTTAGGCAAATTAATATTCTTACGAAATATTGTGATTTTAATTTCGGTACGAGTTTGACCCAAGTAATCTGTGAGTTGACAGTAGTTTGACTGATGGCAAAATTACGGATTTGGAAAATTATTGAGTGTGGCGCCGCCCGCCCACCCCGAAGTGAATAGTAGGAATAGGGGAGCGTTCCTATACTGGCAGATACTATAATGTGCTGCGCTTAGTTGAATAAATTAAAATATTTTGGCCAGTTCTTTATAGTTTATTAATTTAATTAAATCATTCTAGTACTCTACTAGAATGATTTAATTAAGACAGATGACTGTAAGCACTCGAGAGATTGTTGCGACGAGTTTCATCCATTGAGCTGAAGACAAAAAGACTTTTATTTTCCTAATTGGGTTACAAAACTTGGATTGGGTACCCTGTGTATAATGTTATATTACAGAAATACATAAGTCGCCTTACTTTTAAGTTTTATTCTAGGATTAATCACAAACTTATGAACGCACCCCATTTGACATTTGAAGTTAGGATCAATGAGGTAGGAAAACTATGGAGACGGCATATTCTACTATATGAAGAATAGTTATACAAATATCTATAATATCGACACACGCATGTAAAAAAGCGTTTTGTCTCTTTTTAACTAACCAAGAGCTGCATATGAAAAGAGAGATATCTAAATGTTTGTCAGGGACTAAACTTGGTAACACTTTTGAGTGACATCAAAATCATGTCTATGCGTGACCGGTCGCCATGTTGATTGCCGAGTAAAATTGGTAGTTGTGTGCCGTATATGTACGTTTTTCTGTGTAGTTGTGCTGTCAAATAGTTGCAAATGGCCTACCTCATTGGCTAATGGGCAGCCATCTTAATTGCCCGATTTATGTAGGTATGCACGCTAATTTCGTAGGTATGGCAAGTCCATAGGTTATAAGTCAGTGGTTAGAATTGAAAGTTGACGTATCCGGATACCAGCTGAAAACAAAAATCTGTTGCTCTGTAGTGGTAGAAAAAAGTTGACGTAAAAATTAAAAGATGGAGTGAAATTCTATCGTAGAGCGATTGATTGATTTTAATTTTTATTGAGGATTCCCAATCTATAGCACAGTAGTATCTAAACACCGGCCAAGTGCGAGTTGGAATCGCGCACTTAGGGTTCCGTACCATTATAGCAAAAACGTCAAAAAAACAAGTTTATGTATGGATGGGAGCCCCACTTAAATATTTATTTCATTCGTTAGTATTTGTTGTTATAGTGGCAACAGAAATACATCATCTGTGAAAAATTCAACTGTCTAGCTATCACGATTCATTGGATACAGCCTGGTGACAGACAGACGGACAGGAGTCTTAGTAATAGAGCCCCGTTTTTACCCTTTGGGTACGAAACCTACTTCATAGTCATAGACCAAGCAGATAAATTATGTAAGTTCCATACAGTGCCAGTAGATACGCTTGTGGATTAATCGTGTTTAAATCGCTGGTGTTTTGTATGATTCGTCATTGTACATCTTACGGCGGCGCCCGCTGGTTTGTATTTATATTAGTTAAGTCGGTACTTCTTTTTAACAAACATTATAAAAGGAGGTTTTATGTTTTAGAACAGAACTATATGCTTACGCAGAACGTTAGCTTGTTATTATTTTATTCTATACTAGCTGTGCCCGCGGCTTCGCTCCCGTCATCTGCCTGCCAACCCTACCATACTTACCAGCCTGCCTGCCTACTCCACATACTCAAAAAAACTTTTTACAAAAAAATACTACCGACTTCCAAATAAAACTACAAAGTCAAAAATAACTTTATTTTTGGAAGTCGGTGTCTTTCGTAGGTACCAATTTATTGCGTTATGGACACCGACTTCCAAAAATAAAGTTATTTTTCACTTTGTAGTTGTACCTACCTAATAGGCAAGTTGTTTAGTAAGTTACCTACTCGTATAACGCCAGAATATATTACCCTAATGTCATGAAACTTGAACATAACCGGTGAAATGAGAGATCTGCGTACCCCTTAAGAGCGTACTGGCGTGATGTTATGTTATGAAATGGTATAAACAACAAACAGACATGCGATTGCAGCAATCCCGAGAGATTTGCCGTTATTTATTGAAGAGTTCTGTTGTATATCTTCGAATTGCTTCGTCAGTCCTACACCAAATTAAAATGGGACCAATTTCGGAACATACTCTTTCAAACAATAAAAGATTTTTTGAAATCGGTCCACAACGGAGATATCGGTGAACACTGAACATACACAAAAAAAAAAAAATAACATACATAATGTCGAACATAGAACCTCCTTTTTTTGGAAAGTCGGTTAAAAAATATACGTACTACATACCAAATTTTTTTTTTCTAGGGTCATTCTTTCGCGTAAAATCTTAACACCGCGATTCAGATAATGACTTTAAATGCACAACGCCATCTATCGAATAGCGAGTTCAACTGTCCGAGTAACCGAATTGCGTGAGCTGTGATAATTTTACTTCTTGAACACTTTAAATTCATCTAACTTTTGATAGAGTGAACCGATTGCGATGAAACAAAAACTAAGTAATTCTTCAAGATACGCACAATTTTTATGTATAAAAGTTATCTACATTGGTTTCGTACATTTCACGTGATGCGTGCACAAATAAACAGACAAACAGACAAACAGACAAACAGACAAACAGATAAACAGACAAACAGACAAAAATGCCAAAAATGCTAGAAATGGGTTCTGTTGGTTATCCTTTAACACCCTGGCTATTTTTTTTGGAATTTTTTTCGATGTACAAAAAATATTTTTCTACAGATTTATTATATGTATTGATTGATTGATGATTTATTTTGTAATTTTGATCGTCCTTCCTGGTGGAAAAAAACTTTATCATTTCTCATACTCGGAAAGTAGTGTTTATTTGATCCGAAAAATAAAGGACTTTCATACAAACTTGCGAGACAAGTTTGTATGAAAGTCCTTCATTTTTTGAGCTATTAACTTAAAATTTGGCAGGGAGGTAACTAGTTAATAGTTAGTAGACGTCCGCTTAGAATGAATTAGCAAGTCTAGAGTTCATGAGTAGGAGACATAGGCTAAGATTTTTTTTGTGATAGTCTGGACTAACGGATCTCGCAAGTTTATATGAAATCCTTGGCTTTTTGTACCTGAAAATTGGTAAAGAGATAGAATATAGTTAAGACATGTCTAGTTGTAGGAACAGATTTTACGACAGGGCCGGTTTAAAGGAATATAATCGATTTTGCAACCCTATGTTATCAACAAACATTTATTGATGACTTATAATACAACAAACAGAAAATACAACACAATTAATCCATACGAAGATAGGTTTTTTTTTTTACAATAATATTTACGTAGATATGTAGTTTCATCAAGTTATAGCTCGATTTTTTTTTTTTTTCCCTAAGTAACTCCGTGAGGCTCTGGTAAAAAAGTATCTTATAGTACCTTGAACCTGGTATTCACATATCACCATAATAAATACCAAATTTCAGACAATATTTTATACATGTTTGTGCAGTGGTGGCCCGCTGGTAACGGCCGCGACTTACATGTTGTAGGTATTGGGTTAGAACCAAAAATTCGAAGATATGTTACATCCACAAACCCGCAGTGGGCCCGCGTGGTGGGTTAAGGCCCATTCTCTCTCACAGAGAGATGACCTACACACACAACGGACCAAATGGAAGTCTAACCCCCGGTTTCTCAACACTCGGGTTGTTAACGTAATTGACGAATAATCACATGTTATCTGCTGTGGTTGGCTGTTGAAAATTCATTCAACCAATTACAGCAAATAACGCGTGTTTGATAATTTGTCGTATTAATTCTGCGATAATTTAGCACTATCACGAAATATCAAAACCGCTCCACGTATAAATATGAAATTTGGCAGGGAGGTTCCTCAAATGACATAAGTGCGCACTTAGAAATGATTTTTGTAAATTCCACCCAGGGGGTAAAAGGGAGGGGTTGAAAGTATGTATGCAATTTTGACAGTTTGTAAATTAGGCACGTGAAATTTTACATTTATGCTCTTGATTAATGAAAAGAATTCATGTATTTATTGGTTTTTGGTAATTCCACCCGTAAGGGGGTAAAAAAGGGGTTGAAAGTTGTATGAAATTTCTAAAGTTTGTAAGTTGGACAAGTGAAAGTTTAGATTTACGCTGTTGGTTTTTCGAAAGTCTACCCCTAAAAGGGTAAAAAAGCGTTGAAAGTTTGTATGAAATTTCTTAGGTTTAGAAGGTAAACTGTCTGAAATTGTTGGTTTACGCTCTTGGTTACTAAATACCTAAACAATGAGTTTTTTATTGTTTTCGGCAGTTCTACCCCTAAGGGAGTAAAAAGGGTGTTGAAACTTTGTATAAAATTTCTACAGTATGTAGGTAAGTCGGACACCTGAACTTTTAGATTTATACTCTTGGTTGATAAAAACAATTCATGTATTTATTGGTTTGTTTTATTGGTTTATTGGTCCGGAAAATTGTTGGGGATAGAAAGTTGGCATAAATACTAACCTAAGTACCTAAATAGTAAGTAGGTTTTCATTGTTACTTTTTCAAAACAACTCCTAAAAGACGATTTAGGGGGTGTTCAAGATTTTTGAAGAATTTTACTGTACAGGGCTTATTTTTATGATGTAGGGGAGCACTAAGAAGGTATTTTTGGAAATTCAACCTTTAAGAGGGAGAAACTAAAAAGTCATCTGTAGGATAAAATACGGATCACACGAACGAAGTCGCGGGCGAAGTGCTAGTAGCACGGGGTCTCATTGCTAACAAAAAAAAATTGGTTCAAATAAATCTCACTAGATGGCGCAATATGCACCTGTCTGTTATTGAATTTGTGTAAAATTAACATTTTCTGAAATTACAACATAAAAATTGTATGTTCTTGTTTAATCAACTCTCCTAAGTACAAAATTATGGAATATTGGGCTCTTAATTCACATTTCAAAGATTATTTCAACGGATCACTTAAAATTGATGCCAATAGATGGCGCATTTTTAAATTTCTGAGGCATTCCACTAGATTGTAAAAATTTGCATTGTAACACATTTTGGTGCAAAAAAACTGTAAAAACGTATGAAACGAACCTTCACTGTATTTAAAGAAAAAAATATTCACAAACCTAATAAATCCTTTTACTTTCAAGTCGCTGCTAACACCATCTATCTATCACCGTGAAACAAAACCGAACGTGTTCGATGTCCAAAAAATAACAAGATTAATCAGATGAAAAACGCTAGTTACGTCGGCACGGTTTCTTTGTATGGGATGAGGCATCTGTATGCTAGTATTATATTATCTGTGGCTAGTATACTATATAATTTGGCGGGATACTAACTCTGACTAAATGAGTTCAAGTGATTCTGAAATGTTGACCCCAGATTCTGTTAAAGACGAAGCAAATACAGTTATCGAAAATATTTCGCCAGAAATTTATAAGGAAAGATAATCTAATCATTTTCCGAAAGTGTATTTCTTACATACTTCAATGGTCTATCACGCAAAATAAAGCCTTCTACGCTATGGAGCAGGTATTCAATGCCCAAGAGTACACCCAAGAGTAAAACACAATTTCGATTCAAAAAGATTGCATAATCTAACATCGTTTCTGAAAAGACAGTCTCAGGGGTTCAAGAGCAAAAAATCTATGGTTTTCACCTCTTACGAAGTGGAAACATTTTTAAATGAAGGATATATTTGGCAGTGAAGGTAAGCATAAACGTTTATCTAGGTAGGGAGAGTCTTTTATTCTAAAAATAAACGTCGATCCCAACGAATTTACTCTGATATGTATTATAGATAGGTTTGCATAAAAAGAGGCAATCATATCAATCAAACCACTGACCAGATTGCGTAAATTGAGAGTAAAGACGTCGGATAGGCGTGCATTTCTGGAGTAAAAGATCTCTGCTTGTTATTCTATCTACAGAGGTACTTATAAGATTAATAGTAATGAAGAAATCATGTTTTTCACAGGTGGTGTTGATACTCGGTATAAGCGGCGCCTGCAGAAGCAGTGAACTCAAAATTAACAATTAACGACTTTGAAAATCAAGGCCAGTTTCTACTCGTAAAATTGACTAAAACAAAAACAAATATTGAGCGCACGTTTGTTGTACGAGAAGAGTTTACACAAATAGTATAAACATATCAAAAAATCAGACTTTATGACATAAAAATGAATCGCTTTTTAGGGTTTCGAAGTAAACAAGGAACCCTTATAGTTTCGCTCTGTCCGTCTGTCCGTCCGCAGCTTAGCTCAGAGAATCTAAGTACTAGAAAGCTATAATTTAGCATGGATATACATATTAATAATTCCGACAAAGTGGTAAAATAAAAGCATGTAATTTTTTTTTGTGGTACCTCCCATATACGTAAAGTGGGGATGTATTTTCTTTTCTCATCTGTCCCATGGTGTGGGATATCGTTGGATAGGCCATTCAAAAATATTATGGGTTTGTTAAAACTATTTTTCGATTCAGAGATCCGTTTGCGTAAAATTAAGCTTTATATTGCAAATGCCAGCGAAATGGTTGCTCTTGGCTATATGAAAAAAATCACATCAGTTATAAAATGACATTGAAAATGACAACATGACAAATGCCATTGAAAATTACTTATTATAACGTTGTTAGCTGTGTAAAACCGAGTAAATATATGCTTATAGAATAGAGAATTTCTCTTTATTCGAGTATCCATGACTCAAAAGATGGTTAGTAAAACTTACAACTATGTTAGTAACACAGATATTAACAAACTGACACTACAAACACAAAACAACAAATAACAGTGGATCACCGTTGCGACAACCCATGTGAGATGGAACAACAGTGACCCACGAAAACAGTCTAGGCGACACGAAATCATACTAAGGATACTGTTGGAGCTGCCCCACACCCTGCACACCATAGATGCGCACCTTTTGCGCATGGTTGTGTAGAAACAATCTACATGCGCATCCGCAAACATCCCCGACGCACTACAGAAGCGAGGCAGCCCCACCAGCATCCTAAACGCATTATTGTACTGAACGCGGAGGGCGTTATACGATATTTGCGTATAGCTAGCCCACAGGCTGCTCGTGTAAAAGGACGTACAGTAGGCTCGAAAGAGCGTTATTTTGACCGAAAGTGAGCATTGTGCAAACCTGCGAGCCAGCATGTTCGCTCTAACCGACAACGCTCTCCGCGCCCGTTCAATGTCGTCATCATCTTTGGGATTGGGGGTTAATATATGACCTAGATATTTAAACTTATGGACTCTTTTTGAAGGCTTGTCATACAGTAAAACAGGTGGCACCTTATTAGGGCTCCTACCCCCAGCCTCAAAGAGCATGATCTCCGACTTCTTGATGTTATATGCAAGGCCATGTAACCCATTATACGCCTCATACTGGGCAACCAGTTTTCTCAACCCACAGATTGACGCACTCAGCAGCACCATGTCGTCCGCATAACTGATATTATTAAGGCAGATACCGTCTACGTAACATCCAATTCTGGTACTGCTGAGCTCGGCAATGAGTTCGTTCACATACAGGTTACAGAGTGTAGGTGAGCTCAACCCACCCTGCCTCACCCCACACTCCAACCCGTACGTATGAAACAACGCCCCAGCCCATCGTACAGTGTTGATCTGGTTTCCATACCAAAATATAAAAATGTTGATTAGTTCTGGAGGTAAATCAACCCGCTCTAACTTACTCCATAACATATCATAGGAAACCAGATCAAAAGCCTTAGATAGGTCGAGGAAGCAGGCACAAACAGACGTCTCACGCTTCGCATAGTATGTGACAGCATGCTTAAGACACAACACTGCACTCTCAGTTGACAATCCAGCTCTGAAACCAAACTGGTTGTCATGTATGGTTGTTCTTTTATTCAATTGTGCATTAAGCATGCCGTCAAAAACCTTTGATATAACAGTGGCCAGGGAAATGGGCCTATAGTTACTGCTGTCGGCGAGGTCACCAGTTTTGTTTTTAGCTATTGGTACAACCACTGTTCGCATCATCTCACTAGGCATGTAACTATGACCCTTATAAAAGCTATACAGCATAGCAAGTACCCTAGGCAAGTGAGGGCCAGCATATCGGAGGTGCTCGATGCTAAGCCCGTCATAGCCGGGGGACTTACCCCTTGACATACATCTAATTGTTCGAGTAATCTCTGCGGCCTTAAATTTAACCCCTATTTCCATCCCGGGCATAACATCGGGCACCGACCGCGATGGGCCCAGAGGAGATTTGACAAAGAACGCCTCTTTAAAAAGATTTGCAATATCTTCTGGCTCATTCATGCCACCGACGCTCACAGGGACGCCCGGCCTGGCCTTCAATTTATTTGTGTGTTTCCAGAAACTACGAAAATCATTCTTAGCGTGGTGTGAGGCTAGAATATCCATTTTAACTTGGTCTTCATGGTCTTGGCACCACTTTAACCTTGACTTGAAGACTCTTCTAGCCCCACACATTTCATCATAGACTAACCCACTAGTTGGTTTACCATATGACGCCCACTTCAAAAAATTCTGCCTAGCCACCCTGTGAGCCTCGGCAACATGCTTGTTCCAGCCTACTATTTGCCGCTTTGAGCGCTTATCGCCGCTTCCCCGACCCAACAACGCAGCCGCACTCAAGGCATGTATAATGTCTGCATACAGCTTGTCAATAACAATTCTGTGATTGGAATCGTTACACATACTATCACAACATTCACCAATTTCGTGTGGGAAGTCGATTAGCTTTAATTTTTCATGACATTTACGCTGATAATCTTCTATCTGAATTTGACTTCTCTCCCCCCACACAACCTTGTTCACACAAACAACATTAGCACATTTTTTTGGCAGAATCACATTCAAATCACATTCGACAACCAGTGGCAGATGGTCAGACCAAAGTACATCATAAATTACTACTTATGAACCATGTAAAAATAAACAAAAATAAAATCATAACGCTTTACAAGTTTACGAGTAATAGTCGACCAACTTATAAAATGTACTTTAAAATTAAAACAGTACAGCACAGTAAAATTGTTGTACAGATGCCATTGAAAAATTACTTAAATAACGTTGTTAGCTGTGTAAAATAAATAGATAGTAAATATCTGCTTATGAACCATGTAAAAATATACAAAAATAAAATCATAACACCCCTAGGGTCTGACAAACGAAAGTAGAGACTGAAAAAGCGCGTCAAATTAAAAAAAAAGCGAACTAAAACGAAATAAACAAGAAGAAAATCATGCTGTGCAGTCGGAGGATACATCTGGTTTAGGACAGCAAGCTCGCGCATATGTATAATAGTCATAATAATAATGATTTCTAAATTTATAATGTTTAAGCTCGAATAAAGCATTGGAGTGGCCGGAGTCGTTAGCAGTACCGGTCCGTAGTCCACACAGCGCATGCGCGCGGTGGAGTCTATTTTGCGTTAGAGCAGAAGTATTTTCGACGTTTTGTAATCTAAAGTCAAATTAGATTCGATTTCTAGTCAAATTACTTTTTTTTTATCTATAAAGTCAATATTCGACCCGATTACATCACTAATTGAGTTGCGTAAAACTTTCCAGAACGACATAGTGAATACGGCAGATTAGAGGTGAATACATAGGACATTTTTCAAATGCCGAAAGAGAAATAAACGAGGAGCGTGCGCGCAAGGATCCAGGAACCAGCCATACCATTCCCCGTGGCTCTATCGCGCGCTCGTATCGGCTCCTTTCGCAATTTGCACCCGCGGTGGTACTCAAATATATAATATTTTTCTAACTTCAGTTGCGAAGTTGGATTTTATAACTCCTTCTTCAGTTACCAGTTAGTCCTTATTCAGTTTAAGTCAATACTGAATAGGTTACATCCAGACAAGCGTGCTTCACCGTAGACCACATCATGCTGTGGCCTCCTATAATTGAGGGAGTACACTTGTTATTACATCATGTTGATGATCCATTGTGTTTTATGTGTACATCTTTCGTTGGAGGTCCTGAATAAATAAATAAATAAATAAATCGCTTACCATCAGGCGAGATAGTGGTCAAACGCGAGCATTAGATTAAAAAAATACATCATCCTATGTGGGCCCGTTTTTAGATGTTGTGTGCTGCTGAAACCGTTTGAATGTTCATGTAACAACAACAAAACCCCCTTCTTAGTCCGCATTATTATGCAACTTCGGAATCCTATTACTGCGCGTGGCCCGACACGCACTTGGCCGGTATTTTCTCAACTTCCAAAAAAAAAACGCTATAAATAAGTGATCGTTAAAAAGAAAATCTCAGGTATACCGAAGCAAATAGCAACATATTTGAATTTACCAAACTGTGAACAGTATACTGAGCATTCAAAAAACGTCAGTGACACTGCTAGCCGATTCTGGCGTGAACTTGACAATGTTAAAAAGACATGGAGGATGGAAATCCAGCACAGTTGTGGAAGGATACATTGAGGATTCTGTCCAAAATATAACTAAAATTTCAAACAAATTAACGAGACTATAAATTTACGCCCAACTTCGCCTCAACCAACTACTTCAAGGGAGTCTGCGCCATTGATTCCACCGTCTAATCACCTACTTTTTCAGAAATTCAACACAGCCAAATTTGTCATAACATATCAAACTGCGTAAATATTCCGAACAAAAATGTAACTTTAAAGGCTTGTATGGGAATATATGGGAATATATAATATCCTACATATATACTTGTATGGGAATTTCGTACCGCTAATAAAATTTCGTGTTTTGGGATATTTTTTGTTTTAATTGGTAGTTAATATGATAGATAATTCTTTTTTTAAATTCTTAGATTTTTAGAACTTGGGACGTAAAAGTTATAACCAGTTTTATTTTTTAAGGTCATGTACCAATGTAGATTGTTACATAAAGGTAAAAAAGTAAATATAGATTAAAGTAAATGTTCTAAATGGTTTGTTGCTATCTTTGTGGTGTTTTAGTTACGATTAAGTAGGTAGATTGAGATGAGGATCGTACCTACTCAGGGTATTAGGAGATAGGTACCTATAGCAGCGGACTGCAACAGTTTGATATTGATGAGTTTGATTATTAAATATTTAATGTTATTTCTATTTCTAAATAATTAATTATCATTTCAATATTTGTGTTATTTTACCTATAGCAACTTATAAACACATAACAGCGTTTAGTGTACGATTTATTACGTTTATTTATTCAAATCTTTTTGTTGATATTAATAATTAATTCGAAGTTCTAAAAATAGTAAAGTTACATGAAAATAAATGGCTTAGTTGCCTTAATAAGTGTTACTAATTCTATAAACGAACAAGAAAAAAAGTATGCGGTACAAAATCTGCCGTTAACCTTTCACAAATTGTTCTAACTTCTCAATAAATTTTTAATACGAGTAGGTACTACTCATGTTACTATTATCAATAAATATTTACAATAAACTATACTTTCCTTTTATTCGAAATGAAAAGTTGAGTGCTTAACACGGGTGAAAGACATCAATTCCTTCTCGGACTATAGTCTAAATACCTCGTATGGGAATTGATTCCTTTCGACCCTCGTGTAACAATCTACTATTTCTTTCTTCTTTCTTTTGGTTCTCAATTAGAGTCGTAGGTATAGGTATGTACCTAAGTTATATTGTTGTACCAATGCACAATCCTACTTACTAGATATCTCTAAATAGTATAAAACAAACTACTAGTATGACTGCCTCGTTGGTCTGGTGGTCGCAAAGCGCTAATGCTGAGGTCCTGGGTTCAATGCCCGAGTCGGGCAAAGTGTTATTGGGGTTTTCCATCCGTTTCTCATTAGCAGCCCGGTGTCAAGATTTGTGCCCGGTTATTGAGAATAGGCTATATACTTGGGTCTGGTCATAAGTTTTGTCACATATGGAAAGTTAAATGAGTTACGCACAACAACCATTTATATATCAAATGAAAGGGTATAAAATACTGATTTAAACCACATTAAAATTATTCGAAATGTCATCAACTTGCTTCGATACAAGCCTTCAATCTGCAAGGCCAGTCATCAATCGAAGCACGCACGACGTTCATGCCAATATCGGCGACTGCTTTAATCAGGGGTGCTTTAAGTGACTCCAAGTTGCAACGGGGTTTAGCGCAGACCTTCTCCTCTAAGTGATGCCATATTTTGTAATCCAAGGGATCCAAGTTTGGACTGGATGAGGGCCAATCCTCATGCCTGATAAATTCGATTCCACGGGTGGTGAGCCAGTTTTAGGTACTTTTCGCCTTTTGAGCCAGCGCTGAATCCTGCTGAGCTGCACAATACCCAGTGCCTGTTTTCGAACATTGTTTTTGAAAGAGGTTCCCCAATGTTTGTTAGGAAATTGTGGAACTGGTTTCACTCCTTTTTCACAAAAATACACCTCTGTTGGACCCAAATTGACCCCAAGCCCTTTAGATGATGAAGTAATCATCTCACTCTCAGGAATGTTGTGAAAAAGGTTGTGTTGGTTGGAATTATAAAATATTTTTGTGCTGGATAGTCCATTTATCGAGGAAGGTTATATGCTATATAACATCACGCTAAGACCAATAGGAGCGGAGCAAAAATGACAAATGTTGCAAAATCGAGCAAAATGATTCCTTTGAAACCGACTTCAAAAGAAGGAGGAGGTTCTCAATTCGTCGGAATCTTTTTTTTTTTTTTTTTTATTTATGTTCCCCGATTACTCAAAGACTCCTGGACCGATTTGAAAAATTCTTCTTTTGATTGAAAGGGTATACTATCCAGTTGGTTCCATAGTCATCAGGTTAGGATCTGATGATGGGATCTTGGAGAAATCGAGGGATCACCTCAAATATTATAGACATACATGTTTAATACAGGCCTACGGATCACAAAGCCAAGAGGCGAACACAGGGGTCCATAGCAATGCTGCGACTCTTGGATCCTACCATGTCTATACCCGCGAAACTGCGATGCGCAGCAGCGGTGAGCTAGGGGTTGTTCTTTGAGTTGTTTTTTTATTTTTATTCTTTATTTGTTATAAGGGGTTTTATCACTGAGTGATAATGTCACCCCCATAAAAGAAAACATAGCAACTTAAATCTAAACAATGGGTAATGAACAATTATTCCTTACTTATAACACTACTACTTATCTACTAGTATATTAAACATAAGTGGGTATGTCCGCCAGACATGCCATAACATATTCAGCAGACACACCCACTCATGCTCAGTCCCTCTTTAATAGTCGACACAACATCCTAGCCTCTTCCGACAAAGGCGATGCTAGAATGCTATTGCATACCCCCACCTCAAATCCGCCACTAAACAAAGCATGTCTTTCTTGTATGTTCCGGACACATTCCATCAACACGTGATAGGTCTCCTCAATCACCCCACATACTTCTTCTTCTTCTTCTTTGAGATACCGGTTCCTGTCAGACAGGTGGAAAGTGATACACGACTGCACAACTCACAAAAAATACTCACGTTTGTTCCCGCTGTGGTCTCCTGGTCAATCTCGTGTGGTTGGGGGTTATAGGGAAAATATATATAATAAAGGGAAGAAGGAACACCCAACGTGATCTGAGCCGAAGTTCTCGGCAGCCAACAGACACCTAGACACGTTTCCGACACAACTCCCTCGCTGCGCGTGAAATATACACAAAAACAAATGCACGGGTGGAGCACAATACCACTGCGCGGATGGCGACCGTAATTTCGAATAACGATGGGTGGATTATCTAGCTAGCGATAACAAAAAAATCCAAGCAAGACCACACCGTATTACGTCTAGCCATGTCGGTTACATTCTTACGAGTCATGTGTCAACGTCAAGCTCAATCAAAAGCTGTCAATTCGATGACAGCGAGCTGACACAGTGTTGCAACAAAATAACAAAAAAAGAAGGAACGTAACGTTTTGGTTCGAAACAATACATATAGCGATTTTGGTATTTTCATAAACAATGCAATCATTTGCACTCAGAAAGTATCATTTGGTGAAGTGGAACTGGTGAAGAAGACCACAGATGGTTAATGGAACTCCTTAAAGCTAGTATGTCATGGGTATAATATATCTCGAATAGTTTAACAACTATAATTATAAATAAATAGTACTGATGAAAATGGTACCATCGAACTGATCTGATGATGAAGCCAGCAGGTAGGCACTGGAACTCCGTAATAAAACGATGTATCCTAGTCGTGCTTGGGCTTATTGTAATCGTCATGGGGTGTTCTTTGGCTATATATGATATTTATGGCAATTGGTGGTACCTATCAGAACTAAAAAAAGGTAAATAAAAAACCTTTTAACAAAAAACAAACCGACTTCCAAAAAAAAGCTGCAATGCGAAAAATAACTTTCTTTTCCGGACTCGGTGTCTTTGACGGAAAACTACACGACACGGAAAACAATGGGTACCAAAGACACCGACTTCGGAAAAGAAAGTTATTTTTTAGGGTTCCGTACCCAAAGGGTTAAAACGGGACCCTATTACTAAGACTACGCGGTCCGTCTGTCTATCTGTATGTCTGTCCGTCTGTCACCAGTCTGTATCTCATGAACCGTGATACCTACCATACATTGAAATTTTCACTGATGATGTATTTCTGTTGCCGCTATAACAACAAATACTGAAAACAGAATAAAATAAATATCTATGTAGGGGCCCCATACAACAGACGTGATAATTTTGCCGTTTTTTGCGATAATAGTACGGAACCCTTCGTGCATGAGTCCGACCCGTACTTGGCCGGTTTTTTGTTAAAAAGTTTTTTTTGAGTGGTTCCGTTGCGTGCGCTGCATAGGCGGTTAAAGTTACCTACGCAACATTCATGTATGTGGGGTAGGCAGGTAGCCAGTTGACGGGAGCGAAGCCGCGTGGGACAGCTAGTGTATTATATGACAATAAGCTCGCCCCATATTACGTGGAACATAGAGAAAACTGGTGCTACAGGCATGATTTTATGTTTAAAACAAAGTTCCTCTTCGCTTTGTCAACGACGTTTACACACACAGTACACATAGTACGACATTGACAGTACAGAAAATGAAGAGATCGAAATAATTATCCTGAGTTTGAACTGAATATCTATTATTCGCGGCTATAACAAAAAATCTTGCACAAACTAATTCAGAACTGACCCTGATTTAAACCAGATATTTGCCATTTAATGACGTAGAAATTTAATCTCAGCTAAAGCAATGTATGGGCTTCTGCCATTGTCCTTTCAACATCGGATCCCGGGGAGTGGGGAGAGAACTGTGACATTGTCGACACCCTTGGAATGTATGCAGCACAAATTATGAGTTTATTGGAAACTTGAATTTAAAGAGTCTATCTTTCGAACATTCTGGGCAATTCTAGGTCAGCTTGATTGTAATTTTCAAATCTTGTTTTTCAGAAGAATGCTACCGAAGAGAAACATTTGCCGCCCCCTGAGCGAATAACCAGTAAACCGAATATGAAATTCCTATAATATACTGTCTATAGTTATTAATAAATTCCTGTAATATAGTGTCTAAAGATTCTTGAAATATGAATGAAAAATAAACTAACCGACATTTATTCTAAGTATCTACATAACTAATTAAAAGCAAACAAAAGAATGATATTATTGGTACCATTAATTCTGTCGTTGTAATCGCTTATCTGTAGTGGCAGTAAGTGGTAATGCGACAGAATAATATGCGAGTTATGCGACTCATAGACTCATACTCAATCGGTCGCAAACTCGCAAGCAAGGAAGGCGCCGCCACCGTACTGTGTCTTAAATAGTAGCTTTGTTTCAACAATTTAACATGAAATACAATGAGCTCGGCAATACCGGAATCAAAGTCTCGCATATCAGCTTGGGAGGTGCTTCATTCAGTAACTTTTACGGGTAATTATTCTTAAAAATAGTTAGTAATTAATTGCTGGCGATGTACTTTTTCAGATATCATTGGTCAAAGTTAATGTTCATTAAATTAACTGGACAAGCATTTATTTTTCATCCCGTTTATATGTGGCAATGACGAATTTTATTATCTCGACCGGCTGTTTGTTATTTGTAACAGTTATTGTTTATGTTTTGTTAGCTCCATATTGCCATTTATTTTTAACCGTAGCATGCGATGTGGGACTGGCAACACGCGCGACTAACTTTTTATTCTAAGAACGGATTCGAAATGTGATTTTGTGTTCGAATTCGATCTCACACAACCGCCAGAGTCAAGGTCGTAATAAGTGGTTCGTAGGTTCGTTGACATTAAAAACAAATGATATTACGAACGAATGCCAGCGATTTGTTTCTAGAATTTTAACACAATCAAAGAATAGGACAGGTTAGTACCTACCAAGATTAAACTTTGTTTGTTTAAAATTATTGCATTCAATCCACAAGCAGTCTGTTATTTTGTGTTGATAGCCAATTTTATGATTACGATAATAATTTTATGATGTTTGCTCAGTTTTTGTGTAAAAAATGATAACTGCATGTAATAATATCAACTCAATTTATCTTTGAGAGAAGAGTTAGCTTTATTATTACTTTTTCATATATTACCTATACCTATTGATCGTCAATAGTGATGCCGCATGCCGGGTATAGTTCTCGCCAAACTTCTTTGCGCCCTGAAGTTGGCTACAATGGCTGCGCAGTAGTAAATCTCATACAAAAATAGCACCGTTTCGTGCCTCGCGCATGCGGTAAACCAACTTCAGAGCGGTCAAGATGTTTGGCGAGGACACAGATAATATAATAGCGAGGACTATAGGACCGCGCGTATAATCATGTTAGAAGGTAAACAATTTAATACACCACAAGTATATTTATAGTACCTATAGGTCTCGCCAAACTTCTTGGCCGTTGGCTACAATGGCTGCGCAGTAGTAAATATCATGTAATCATGCAAAAAAAGCAGCGCGCCGCCCGCGCCGTGCCGTGCGCATCGAAAAGCCAACTTCAGGGTGACCACGGCCAAGAAGTATGGCGAGATCAGGCTGCTGTTCTTCAGCAAAATAAAACTGTTTATGATAGGTAGGTAAGTACTTAATTATTTACCTGATATTTTTATTATATCGGTTAAGTATACCTACTTAACCGATATAATAAAAATATCAGGTGCCTAGGTGCCCTGTACCCACTTACTTACCTGCCTACCTAGTTATACTATCTATGGAAAATATGATAATTTTAGGTATTTTATGATCATCATCAACAGCATCTCAATTTTGCAATAATTCTTGGCCCAGTAGCTACGCCTCCCCCAAGCGTCACCACACTGATCAGTCCAGTGCGTTTCGCATCCACCGGACTCCCGCAGCCTTGACCAGGTCGTCGCTCCACCTAGAGGGAGAATTTAATAACGCTGCGTCTTCCGGTACACGGTCGCCACTTCAGAACTCTTCAGCCACAACGGCCGTTCTGCGTACAGTGCGCCCTGCCCACTGCCACTTAAATTTGCCAGTTCTACGGGGTTTGTCGGTAACTCTGGTTCACTTGCGGATGCCTTCATATCTGATTCGATTAACCAAGGAAACTCCGAGCATAGCTCTCTCTATTGCTCTTTGGGTGACTTTGAGCCTTCTGATGAGGCCCACTTTCGTCTTGAGAAACTGTGGTAAGTTGGACGAGAAGAAAATGCGCAACTTCCCGAGCGCTGCCCAGCCGATTAGGATTCGACGGTTGACCTCTTTCTCGAAGTTGGACCTATCTATCTAACTGGACTGTTTGTCCCAGGTAGTCTTGATCGTCCACAACTTCGAAGGTAGAGACAAATATAATGTAACGTACTGAAATAATGTAGATTAATTTTTATGCAAAGTCAAAAAGTAAAAAATATGCGGTAGTGAACTACGAGTGCTGGTTACTCGTAGTTCATCTTATTTTTATTATTACCATCATCAAAAAAATAAGTACAACACGGCAAATATACGGTAGTTTATTTAGCGTCAAATAATAGCCGGTTTTGGAAAGGTTTATATACCCGAGTAAACCCGACCCGGGTACCCGATGCCGTAAACCCTAGTTAGGCATAAATTATATCTAATAATTAGTGTTTCTGGTTCTTACATGCTGCACCGTAAATTGAGATAAGAATAACGTCAACAGAATGACGAGTTCTTTTTACAGTTCAGAAGTCCGTATGTAAACCTTTCTAAATCTCTGTAACGACCGACGTTTGCTACCTAGTTACCCAATTATTGCGGCTGTTATTGCTTCTTTGACTATGAACAATTTGCATGAAAGTGGAAATAGGTCGAGAGTGGCACATCGATTTTAATGACTGTGGTCTAGTTAGACAAAGCATTTGAGGTGCCTACAAATCTATGAATAACAATATATTGGAGCCACGTCGGCCGGTGGGCCTTGTTATTGGATGATATTGTCAATCTGTCAGCCCTTTGTTTTTGTAGCATCCAGCTTGATTGCCCAGTCGGGTTGCAGACACCCTAGTACACCTCCCCTCGGCCTTCGCATCACCACACAGTATTGTGCAGCGGGCAGCTTAACCAATATAATAACGCAATAGTTCCACAGCAAGAAAATTATGGACGCAGTTTTCAAAAGATTGTTTTTGTTAAAATTTTGGTGATTTATCTTTGTGTTTATTTCATTACACTAAGTTTCGACCTTTTAAGACGTATATATTACCCAATGCTAAGGCGATATATACGCCCCAATGTTAACGCAGTACTGGCCGTGCGGCCGCTCGTTGCCAAAATATCAATATTGAACCTCCTTTTGAACAGTTTTGTTTGCAAAATATTATTTGATTTACGTATGCTATGTTAGTTATGAAGAAATTCCAGCCATCATTTATTCTGTGTGAAAATATTTTTAAAGATCCAAGTCGTTTTGGAGGAGTTTCCAAAAGTTGCGGAAAAATATCGTGTTGTTAATATTTTGATTAAAACAGAACAATAGTTTTGCTTTAAAAATGTAACCGTTTTACGGTACTCGAGCGGTTGTAAGCCCTTAACGCAGTACTGGCCGTGCGCCCGCTTGGAGCCAGAATATCAATAATTCAATATTGAACCCCCTTTTGGACAGTTTTGTTTGCAAAATATTCTTTGATATTATGCTGTTTCAGTTATGAAGAAATTCTAGACATAAATTTTTCAGTGTATAAATATTTTTAAACATCCAAGTCTTTTTGGAGAAGTATCCAAAAGTTGCTAAAAGATATCGTGTTGTTAATTATTTTTTTAAAGCAAAACTATTAGTAACACATAATTTGTTAGTGTTTCATGTACATTACATGTTTCACAAATAATGTACATAAAAGAACAATGAATAAAAAAAATCAAACCTAGCCGTTACTAAGGAGTATGTATTAGAAATTAAAAAACCAAAACGGTGGAAGGCCCTTAAGATATATATACGGTGTATTGTTGGGTTAAACACTTTTAAGGAGTTTTTTCGGCAAAAAAAAACGGCATAAAAAATACGTTTGTTGTATGGGAGCGGAAATATTTATTTTATTCTGTTTTTACCCGGCTGCAAGGTAAGGGTTATGTTTTTCGCGCGTATCTTGTATGTATGTATGTTTGTATGTATGTAATATTCTTAATTACCTCGTATCTTTCAAAACACTTGACGGATTTTTATAATTAAGACATCGTTAGATAGGTCTTGGCCGCCCAAGTGTTCTTAGATAGTGCCGTTGAAAAAAAAAGAAACATGGCGGATTTTGGGTGCCATAATGTAGAGGTTGCAAATATTTTTCTTTAAAACCCATAGAGTGGGGTATCAAAATGAAGGGTTTTTAGAGGTGATTACGAAAATATATACCACTTATATGTTTAAAGTAATAAAAAAAGTGTAACTAAAAAGTTGTAAATAAAAAAAGTTAATAAAATCAAAAACCGACCCGACTGCTTCAAAAGCGAACTAAAAAGATGTAAACAAGAAGAAAATCTTGCTGTGCAGTCGGAGGATACATCTGGTTTTGGTTAGCCAGCTCGCGAATATATATGTATTCGACTGCACAACAAGATTTTCTTCTCGTTTACATCTTTTTAGTTCGCTTTTGAAGCAGTCGGGTTTTTTGTTTTTATTCACTTTTTTATTAGTATTTGTTGTTATAGCGGGAACAGAAATACATCATCTGTGAAAATTTCAACTATCTAGCTATCACGGTTCATGAGGTAGGTACAGCCTGGTGACAGACAGACATACAGACAGACGGACCGCGGAGTCATAGTAATAGGGTCCCGTTTTTACCCTTTGGGTACGGAACCCTAAAAAACATCTTTTTATAGTTAGGAAGGAAGCTCACTAACCTAACACACAGCGGGCGCATAGTAGATCCTAGGTAGGTATACTTACTATAATTATAGGTCTCTGACTAATTACGCAGGTTAAATAAAAATAATTAAATATTATATTCGATAAAATCGTACTCTCCCACTTCCTAACTCTTTGTAAACTTTCTAAATATTAGACTGACCATTTTGGATGTAAACATGTAGGTAAATTAATTAGCGGTACATACTACACTGCAATTAAAAAGTTTCACCCACAAAATGCCGACAAACACCTTAATATCTCCTAAGACATAGAACTATAATGAAATCTATTTTATTATGCAAACTTAAACTCTTTTAAATACTGGTCTTTTTGAAGCCATGGATAAAAAAGTAGAAAAACAAAGGAGATTGCCCATTCTTCTAAGGACCGCTGTTGCGCATAAAAAAAATTGTATGATAGCGTAAATTGGATATAAAAGAGGGGAGAGGTCATACTTTCAAAGGATATAAAAATTATCTACTTATTTTGTGGGGTTTTTGCCTTTTTTTTTGATTTTCTGTTCGTTCTACACAATCCACACCACCAGCACAGAAACAGTACAATAGTCTTCAAAAAGATTTCTTGAGCGTGCAGGAGTCCGAAGACTACTGAACACGAACTCAACGCAATGATAAGTTATTAATTAGCACAAGAAATTCAGCAAATATCAACGCAAAAACAAAAGTTCGCTACCGCGCCGACACAATGCTTTGTTTGGCACCTAGTTTGACTTGACATTTGACAATTACATTTTTGACAATGACATTTTTGATAGTTGACAGTTCACCTTTCATTTACATCGCCTGTGGTTGTGTTACCAACAATTAATCTATATCATCCTGACCATAAGTGATTTGTTAATTAGAGAATGATTTTTAATTAGTAAAGTAATATCATTTTAATTATGTTATATATAAATAAAAATATTAATAAAGCGGGAAATGTAATAATTGAAATGATTTTTAAAACTCAGCATCTGCCCTTACACTATTAGTAACACCGATTACGGGGAGGTTCATAAAATCGCAACATTGTTTTCACTAAAGTACGCCATTAAAATAAAATCGAATAAATAACTAATTTAACACAAAACATTAACCCCACATACGATTTCGATCAAGTTAAATAAGAAAACTTAAAAAAAAAATATAATTTATGAGTATATTTTTGTGGCTATACTCTTTTATTATAAAGCGATACTGATTTTGGTCATTCTCCTTTTTAGGGTTTGAAAATTTCGGAATACTTTTGTTTCGTTTTTTGTTTTGCTTTTGATTTCATCCTTGTTTTCGCCGTTGTGAAAGAATTCTTAAATTTTAAAGTCTTACGGCTCTCGTACCCATAAATTATGCCTCTATCACCCGAGGATTGTACGAGAATCATCACTATGGTGGAATTGGGGACCAGCCAAAGAAATACGGACAGAATAATGGGCGTGACACATACTACTGTCCGACGAGTGATCCAAAGGTATAGGGAGACTGGATTAAACCTGAGAAGACCAGGTACTGGCAAGCCAAGGTGCACAGCAGTCCGAGAAGATCGTTTCATTGCGACAGCCATGTTAAGAAATCGACATCAGACGGGAGTTGCGGTTCAACAACAACTTCTGCAAGTTCGAAGGGAGCCAATAAGCGAGTGGACAGTCAGGAGACGTCTTGCCGAAAGAAGATTGAAGCCTTACAGGCCAGCAAATGGCCCAAAACTGGAACGGCATCATAAAGTTGCCCGATTGCGATACGCCCGCGAGCATACTGAATGGGGTGAGGACGAATGGGGCAGAGTGAAGTTCTCTGATGAGTCATGATTTATGCTGTACCATCAGGATGAGAGGAAAAGAGTATAACGACGACCAGGAGAACGTTTTGCAAAAGCATGTTTTGAAGAAAAAGTGTCACACGGCGGAGGTACCGTTTACGTGTGGGATGGTATCTCTGCAGAGGGTCGAACAGCGTAAGTTCCAATCGAGAACGGGAACCTAACTGCTGTGAGATACATCAATAAGATTCTCACTGAACATGCTGGTCCGTTTTTGGCCAATATGGGCGACAATGCAGTGTTCATGCACGGGCCCACACTGCTCAAGTTGTAAATGAGTATCTTCAGGACGTAGGAATCCACAAAATGGAGTGGCCAGCAAGGTGCCCCGATTTGAATCCTATTGAGCATGCTTGGGACGAGCTTGACAGACGTGTGAGAAAACGAGTTCCACCTCCAATTACTCTTCGTGACTTGAATTACGCGCTCATCGAAGAATGGGAGAACATTCCTCAGCATATGCTGAGGAATCTAGAATTCAACATCGCGTAGAAACTGTATTGAGAGCACATGGAGGAAACACCAAGTACTGAGTTATCAAAACCTACGTTTACACCTAATAAAACACCTACTTAGAGATTTGGTTTTATTTGCCAAATGGCCCAATTTTTTAAAACATTTAATTTAAAATTTGAACACAATATTTACGTTTTTAGTTGGTAATATTCTGATGCGCTGTTAAATGTACTTCAATATTGCAGACGGCGTCATTAAGCTAGCTTCCCGTTTAGGAGTAATTTGGTGCTATGTCATTGGAACTTTTTCTTTGCTCGCGAGTATATGTATCGGCATTCAACAGCCGTAATGAAGTTCCGAGTACCTGCATACCTCGTAACTTCTATTGTTGTGCTATCATCCACCGTATTATTAAGTTTGTTATAT
The DNA here is from genome assembly GCA_948252205.1 of Orthosia incerta. Taxonomy (NCBI): domain Eukaryota; kingdom Metazoa; phylum Arthropoda; class Insecta; order Lepidoptera; family Noctuidae; genus Orthosia; species Orthosia incerta. The sequence goes on along the minus strand of OX411741.1, from coordinate 38,902,121 downwards.
GCCGCCTGAACTCCGTATAAACTATATCACTTGAAGTTATTGCATCCTGCACTTTGCCTGAGTTTCTGATAAACATCCGCCCCCGCTTCCTAAACTTTCTATTCACCAATTAGTATCTATCAGGAATGTTTGCAGTACCTGGATAGTTCTCTAATTCGGTCTTCATTGGCTTTGGTGTACCTATCGATGATTCTAAAATTAAATATGTTATGGCCAGAATTCAGCCACGTCGACAGCGTTTTCGTTTGCCTCAAAAAGGTCTTTCAAGGTGCTTGTGCTGTTGCACAGAGAGCTCGACAAGAGGTGAGGCATTGCTTGAGACGTAGCTCAGCAATCGCACTGTGGGTCATTGAAGTACACTCATCTAACTAAGCGCCTCACTTGTTTTCGTAGTCTTTTTATAATTTTCCAGATGTGCCATGGAAGTTGGTGGCCTGTAGGGAGATTTTCTTAGCCCTTATTTCCCAACTGCAAACACAGGCCGTTCTCACCCTTCCACTGCTTTCTTTTCTAACTTATTTCTTCCTTCTTTATTTCTAGGACATAATATCTACATGTATAATATTTAATTTGAATTTAATACTTGTTTCAGAGCATTTGATGAAGAAAAGGGTGTGCAATTAATAAGAGAATCGCTTAAATGCGGCGTTAATTATGTGGAAACTGGGCCCTGGTACGGCTCAGGAACGTCCGAAAAAACCTTCGGAAAGGTAAGTTTTATTTTAGACTAGTTGCCCGCCCCGGCTTCGCCCGGGTGTACTCATGAAGAAAATATTTTTTTTACTTTCATACAAACCTTGTCCTGATAATTACAAACTAAAAAAAACAAAGAATTAGCCAAATACGAGCAGCCGTTCTGAAGTGATACGCTTACATATATCATGCAATTGATTTTTATAAGATACACTAGCTGACCCGGCAAACTTTGTTTTGCCATAAAAACACCAAACATTCACCTACCCTACACCTACCCTACACCTACCCTACACCTACCCTACACCTACCCTACACCTACCCTACACCTACCCTACACCTACCCTACACCTACCTTACACCTACCCTACACCTACCCTACACCTACCCTACACCTACCCTACACCTACCCTACACCTACCCTACACCTACCCTACACCTACCCTACACCTACCCTACACCTACCCTACACCTACCCTACACCTACCCTACACCTACCCTACACCTACCCTACACCTACCCTACACCTACCCTACACCTACCCTACACCTACCCTACACCTACCCTACACCTACCCTACACCTACCCTACACCTACCCTACACCTACCCTACACCTACCCTACACCTACCCTACACCTACCCTACACCTACCCTACACCTACCCTACACCTACCCTACACCTACCCTACACCTACCCTACACCTACCCTACACCTACCCTACACCTACCCTACACCTACCCTACACCTACCCTACACCTACCCTACACCTACCCTACACCTACCCTACACCTACCCTACACCTACCCTACACCTACCCTACACCTACCCTACACCTACCCTACACCTACCCTACACCTACCCTACACCTACCCTACACCTACCCTACACCTACCCTACACCTACCCTACACCTACCCTACACCTACCCTACACCTACCCTACACCTACCCTACACCTACCCTACACCTACCCTACACCTACCCTACACCTACCCTACACCTACCCTACACCTACCCTACACCTACCCTACACCTACCCTACACCTACCCTACACCTACCCTACACCTACCCTACACCTACCCTACACCTACCCTACACCTACCCTACACCTACCCTACACCTACCCTACACCTACCCTACACCTACCCTACACCTACCCTACACCTACCCTACACCTACCCTACACCTACCCTACACCTACCCTACACCTACCCTACACCTACCCTACACCTACCCTACACCTACCCTACACCTACCCTACACCTACCCTACACCTACCCTACACCTACCCTACACCTACCCTACACCTACCCTACACCTACCCTACACCTACCCTACACCTACCCTACACCTACCCTACACCTACCCTACACCTACCCTACACCTACCCTACACCTACCCTACACCTACCCTACACCTACCCTACACCTACCCTACACCTACCCTACACCTACCCTACACCTACCCTACACCTACCCTACACCTACCCTACACCTACCCTACACCTACCCTACACCTACCCTACACCTACCCTACACCTACCCTACACCTACCCTACACCTACCCTACACCTACCCTACACCTACCCTACACCTACCCTACACCTACCCTACACCTACCCTACACCTACCCTACACCTACCCTACACCTACCCTACACCTACCCTACACCTACCCTACACCTACCCTACACCTACCCTACACCTACCCTACACCTACCCTACACCTACCCTACACCTACCCTACACCTACCCTACACCTACCCTACACCTACCCTACACCTACCCTACACCTACCCTACACCTACCCTACACCTACCCTACACCTACCCTACACCTACCCTACACCTACCCTACACCTACCCTACACCTACCCTACACCTACCCTACACCTACCCTACACCTACCCTACACCTACCCTACACCTACCCTACACCTACCCTACACCTACCCTACACCTACCCTACACCTACCCTACACCTACCCTACACCTACCCTACACCTACCCTACACCTACCCTACACCTACCCTACACCTACCCTACACCTACCCTACACCTACCCTACACCTACCCTACACCTACCCTACACCTACCCTACACCTACCCTACACCTACCCTACACCTACCCTACACCTACCCTACACCTACCCTACACCTACCCTACACCTACCCTACACCTACCCTACACCTACCCTACACCTACCCTACACCTACCCTACACCTACCCTACACCTACCCTACACCTACCCTACACCTACCCTACACCTACCCTACACCTACCCTACACCTACCCTACACCTACCCTACACCTACCCTACACCTACCCTACACCTACCCTACACCTACCCTACACCTACCCTACACCTACCCTACACCTACCCTACACCTACCCTACACCTACCCTACACCTACCCTACACCTACCCTACACCTACCCTACACCTACCCTACACCTACCCTACACCTACCCTACACCTACCCTACACCTACCCTACACCTACCCTACACCTACCCTACACCTACCCTACACCTACCCTACACCTACCCTACACCTACCCTACACCTACCCTACACCTACCCTACACCTACCCTACACCTACCCTACACCTACCCTACACCTACCCTACACCTACCCTACACCTACCCTACACCTACCCTACACCTACCCTACACCTACCCTACACCTACCCTACACCTACCCTACACATACCCTACACCTACCCTACACCTACCCTACACCTACCCTACACCTACCCTACACCTACCCTACACCTACCCTACACCTACCCTACACCTACCCTACACCTACCCTACACCTACCCTACACCTACCCTACACCTACCCTACCCTTTTTTCCCCATTTTTTTTTGTTTTTAAACCTTCCCTGTATTCTGTCGACCAAAACAAAAAAAGAATTATGCAAATCGGTTCAGCCGTTCTCGAGTTTTAATCAGACTAACGAACAACAATTCATTTTTATTTATATAGATAAGGTGGACTGATGAACTGGTGAGGGACTCGGGAATCCACTAGATACGAGATGCAGAGGACCGGTCAATATGGAGACACTTGGGAAAAGCCAAAGGTCCAGTAGTGGACACCTGACGGCTTATAGTTATATATCTTCATTTAGATGATAACGATGACATGGCTATATATTATAATAATCTATAGTCTGACGCGGCGTTGTAGGCACAAAGAAAGCCTTGTTGGAGTGATTACTTCTTGTTGTTTATTCTCTTAGATGACACGCTGATGACACTGCCGATGCTTGACCACAGAAATGCCCTCTTTAAAACGGGTTCAGTTCCACATTTACTCGGGAAAACGTGATCTCTGCTGACCCCTGGCCAACCACAACACTGCAATTCGCGCGGGATTCTGAACTTACGACCTTCGACCAATTCGGGCGCACCTACTTTTTAGAACTTCACCCGTGGCGTGTTGTATGGAGAACCTTCTCTGGCTCTTTTCTGCGGTGAAACAACCCTTACAATATTGTACTTATGACTATTACATGTTAAAATACTTATTCTATCTAATTACAATAAATTTGCAACGATAAACCTTAATTAAAACACAAACAATGCCAAAAACCGAAAAACGGCTCTCACTAAACAATACGTTACGTCACACTAAGGCTTACGTAACCGTCATGCTACAAGTGGCGCGTCTGGTGGAGTAAATTGGAACGCTAGTTGCTGCGATTATCCAACATTTTACCTAATTCCATAAAGTCACAATGCTAATTTCTGATTCTACTTTTAATTCAACAATAAGATACACAATTCCTATAGTGGTTTAATCAACATTCTAACTGTAACAGGGATTGTACGATCTTCGTAGAAACCTCAGGGCACGAAATCGTGTCCTTATTTTAGGTCACTCGGTACGGCAACCCGATTGGTCGGTGCCTCTTAATCTACCAGAAGAACAGAAACTTAAAGAAAAGAAGTATATTCGGGGATGGAATCATGTGTGGTAAAGACTTTCAAACTGCCAGGAAATCAGAATCGTAAAGAAGTAGAATATCACAAAATCAATATTAACCAGAGCGAAGGCAGGGCGGGCAGCTAGTAAATTATATCTAGTTGTACGGAATTATCCCATGACTCTGGTTGGATACAGATGGTAGAAAGATTTGGGAACGAATCTTCTTACGAGCAAATCAATACTGATATTTAAACTGTAGTTTTGTTAATAGTCCATAAATACTTGTGATGTCACTTTGGGAATGACATACCTACCTAATAGTGTTTTTTTTCGGAAATTTATACATCACATAGTTATTTACGCAGTGTATAAAATATACACAATGCAGTGTTTAAAACGTCAGTTGCCAACGACCTTGGGGAAACAAAACGCGCACCCGTTTCACACCCGCCCGACCCAAACCTCAGTAGATTTTTTGTAATTTCCTCATTAAAAATGTTTATTTCAATTACAAAGGACATTTTGATACATGTTAATGGAGATCACCTTTTAAGCAAGGAATTGAGAAACTTATCATTGTTCGACTTTAAAAAAAAAGCCTTATATTAAAATGTAGATAATTAAATTGTCTTCGATATGGTGAAAATATCTCTAAAATACGCCTTACGGTTTTGGAGCGATTATCGATTTTTTGTCAGTGTTAGACATAACTTCACAAATTCATTACAGTATGTTATACGAATAAAACTTAAAATTTCCTTAGATCAAATTAATAAGGAAATGGTTTAATGTAAAATAATATTGTTTCCAAAAAATACGACTGGCAATTTAGACATGATTCTCATTTTAAAATCAGCTACTCAGAGGTACCTACTATCACTACATACTCCTACACTACACTACACTACACTTAAATTACTAACATAATAAGCCTAAAAATAAACTAGTCTAAAATATGGCGTCGAAAACCTCCTCCATGATTTTGGCTTCCGGGTAGTTTGGATATAAACACGTTCAACATCTATCTAAAAAAGCAAAATATATGTGGGCCCAGTTTTCCATGATACATTTTTAAACGTCCCTGGTCCCAGTTCCATAGTGGCCTTAATGACCCCCAACCTTACACAACTGCAACAATCACAGAGTATAACAGTGAAGAAAATAGTTATTATGGAAGGGAGTATTTCCGAGTCCCTTCGCGGTAACAGTGTAACAATAAAGTATAGTGTAAATTTAATAAATAAGAGTGGTTCAACTAATCGTATGTAGGTACCTAATAAACTTATTTTCCTTTATAATTTAGTAATATTAAATGCTACACTTTTATCTCAGATCTATTGTGAGTTTGTGACTTATCTTAACAAGATACCATCGTACCTAAAGAAATATTAAAAACAGATCGTACGAGTACCTTTTTTTTTTTTTTTTTTTTATTTGTAATGGGTTTGCTCTTGACTCTAGTCTAGGTCATAGGTGACAGAGACAGAGTCTACGATGGAGTGAGCTTACCCAGAAGTAGCCTGTTCACTCTAACTTTGAAGAGATTCGGGTTGAATGCGTTCGGAAACACAGACGCAGGCAGTGAGTTCCACTCATTCGCTGTGCGCATTATAAAGGATGTTTGGAAGCGCTTGGTTCGAATTGGTGGAATGGCAACAACAATGACCTAATAATCAGGTCAGATCGCATTTTATATATCCCTCTGCTATTTTGTCTAAAGTGACTTCTGCCACTGATATACTAAGCTACATCATTTATATAAAATTATTCATATTTTTTTAACTACCTTTTCAGCAAACCCTTTCATTTTTTTTCTTTTTTTGTGTGAAAATCCTAATGCGGTTCACAGAATACATCTACTTACCAAGTTTCAACAGCATAGTTCTTATAGTTTCTAAAAAAAGTGGCTGTGACATACGGACGGATAGACAGACATGACGAATCCATAAGGGTTCCGTTTTTTGCCATTTGGCTACGGAACCCTAAAAACACGTACATTTATATTCGTGCATAGGTAAAATTAAAAAAAAAAACCTTTACAGTGCAACATTTTCCTTCGATATTCAAACAACTGCATCATAAAATATCTTTTTTATTTTTAAGTCACACTTTACTTTTTAATTTATTGGCGCTTAGAATCTAAATTGCCGGACATACCACATATTTTTTCCGTTCTCACTTTTGTTTTATTTCAAATTAGTTATAGTAGTGTATGCAACGACACCCCTATTATATGACCATTGCATAAACTACTATTAATTGGTAGGTATCAATAAAGTATGATTATTACAATGTATTGTTTATCAACAGGCGCTTGTCGGAGTCCCGCGATCGTCGTACTTCATCGGAAGCAAAGTGGGCAGATATGAGCAGGATCCGACGAAAATGTTTGATTTCTCCGCGGAGAAGACAGAGGCTGGAGTGGACAACACGCTGCGTCTCCTCGGGTTGGACTACGTGGACTTGATACAGGTCAAGATCATGTGCCCATGCTCTATACATTCACACAACACTCTGCCGGCAATCAATCTTACGTAACTCACAGAGGGGGCCCCTGCATGCGAACTTGACCTTCCATTTGATAGGTGTAAATCACGGCCCCTAGATTGTTTCGATGCATTTATTCTATATGCACTACCAATTGAGACTGACAGCCGTTTATTACGAGTATGAAACCACCGTACATTGCCGCGCAGTAAATAGCAAATTGATGTGACTGTTGTTGTTTCGAGAAGGAATAAATGACTTGGGGTCTACTCCCTATCTCCGTCAACGAAGTTACGGGCTCCGTCGAAAAGTACTCCAAAACGGCGGAGTGAGAAAAACAAGTATTAACTTAAATTTTTCGGACAGGTAAAAATACATCGGACATTATTATTATTATTAACTCTCAAATTGTGTTGTCATTCATTCTTAGTTCGGGCCCCGTACGAAACATCCGTCCGTCTAGGTATTAGGGAGTAGGAAACGCCCATAACTAAGGTCGTAACTACGGACTTCGTGTTAAGGGAGTAGACCCCCTGATGTGGTGAGCACACCACACTGTGAATCACTTTTTGATTCTGTATTTAATGAAACATAAAAGTTTTTCCAATTATTAAGATTTTTTTTAAACAAGCCTCTTAGCTCACCGCGCATTGTCATCCAAACCAAACGTGTATGCAAAATTTCATCTTAATCGGTTGGGAATAAATAAATTAAAATTCATTTACAAGATTTGACCTGAACACACATCACACATCACATCATCAGCCTATTAATGTTCACACTGCTGTGACACAGGCCTCCTCTCTGTGAGAGGGAATGGGCTATTATACCTCACGCGGGCCCAGTGCGGGTTGGTGGATGTCACATGTCTTCGAATTTTTGTTTCTAGGACATGCCGGTTTCCTCGCGATGTTTTCCTTCGCCGTTTTGAGAGCAGTGGTGATGAAATAATTTACACAAAGTGCCTGCCTGGGCTCGAACTCACGACCTACAAGTCGCGGCCACCACTGCTCTCCCGACCCGAACACATTGCAAGTTAATAAATAAAATAAATAGCTTGTAAAAAAGGGTTTCTTTTCACAACAGTTTTCTGCTAGTAGCTCGTTTTATAAAAAGATTTTCCAAAGGCAACAAAACGATCAGTGAAATTTAATTAATTTCATAAGGTAAACCATTCGAAGTGATCAAATATGACCGAGTACCGAGTGAGAGTTTGAAAGGTTTTATAATATCGGTTCAATTTATTTCCGCGAATCCCCTCAATTCAATGAAGCAATTAGGATCCGTTGCGGTCTATAGAAACTATTGCGCTTCAGTATTAATGCGGGGCAAATTCAATAGAAAAGTGGGGTTCGCCTAATATGAATCTACGGTACTTATACCTAGGCAACTTACTTAACTGTTTCTAATACGATCAAACGTATAGTTATATCTAGTATATATATTTAGTTGAAAAGGAAGGAAGAGAGATTGTCTCTGCAGCGTAGGATCATCTGTATTTGCGTCAAAGGTCTAATAGCAAGATTGCAAGTCGTTAGCCATTGGGTCGAGGGTTTGATGCAGGCAGTCTTACGACCCTGTTCACTAATATTTGTCAACATCTAAAAACAAAAGCGCACTGAAGGAGTTTAACGCTCAGCTCAGTACCGATTCACACTGTCTAAGTCAAGATATTGATACCGATTTTCCTGATGGCTGCTGCCTAATGTAATCCCTGAGTTGAAAAGCCAACTATAACCTAAAAGTTTATTATAGTTATATAAAATATCGCCTCGAGAGAAGGAAATATTTGTGGTATGTCTAAATAACTACTGCCTGATATTTTACGCCAATCCAAAACTTTTTCAAGCATTACCTATCAGTCAAAGAACGACGAATAGATGAGTGTTGGAACTTGGAACCTTCAAACTATAAATTCCTAATAAGGAATTCTAATAAAAAAATCAAACACTCAATAGAGTGTTTGGTTTGGCGTATGGGCAGAAAGTGTCCGTCCCACATGATACTTCGATATTTGAAATTTTGATTGTTGTTTTTTACAGATGGCCAGGGTGTTTTGCAAAGATCTTGAAAGATGTTGGATGAAAATGATCCATCAGCTTAATGTATTTTTATTTTTACCCGACTGCCGATGGTTTGTTCCTTTGTGGCGTTCCAGAGACCAAACGCGTTGGCCGATTTTGATGATACGTACGTCAATCGATTCTTCATAACATTGCGATTGTCACTGGCTACATTAATATTGGAAAATAGAAAAAATACGGATTTTGGACGCCATATTGTGGGGGCCCCCACCCCCTACAATATGGCGTCCAAAATCCGTATTTCTCTTTCCCAATATTTTTTTCTTCTAAATCTTTCGAGGGGGTATCAAAATAAAGGGATTTAAGAGGTGATTTCGAAAATATAAAACACTTACTAAAAAAACCAAAACGTTATAAATCTAAAAACTCGATAACATGATTTTCTTCTTGTTTACGTCTATTTAGTTCGCTTTTTAAGCAGGCGAGTTTTTAGATTTTTTGTACCAATTTTATTTCATTTTGCCTCTTTATTATATAGCGAAAGGAACTTCGTACCAACTAGGTGTCCCGCGACACCTAGTTCCTTTCTTTTATGACTTTATTTTTACACAAATCTTGCCTTTAATTGATGCCTAAGACTGAGAAAAATTAATGGTAATATAAAAACAGGCATTAAAATTAAAATTTAGACATTTAACAAGACTAGCCCTTCGGCACACGACGTCGTATCGTAAGCGTATCGTAATACGCGCGTAAGACGAGAGCAATAAGAGCACGTACATGTTCAAACAAGACCGCATACGAAGCGATGCTGCAGCGAATCGTATGAGATTTTTAGTGTCATTACGATAGTCGTAGCTTACTGGCATAAAAAGCAAGCGTAAACTTTTTCAATAGGTGTGGTCCTAAAATTGTTACAAGTATTCTATGTGTCCTTCCTCATTCGATAAAAGCTGCGAAATTTATTATCATCTTCTGAGAGTTCATGTGCATCAACAAATAATCTTTTCTTGGAATTATTTGCGATGTATGGATTGGACGCAATGATCACGACGCTGTCTACTTCTGACATAATCAAACAATAAAAAATCTTCTTCATCCGAAGAAAATTAAGATTATCAATAAATCCATCGAAAACATCTGGTTCCAGTGACGCAATGAATTCAAATAATGAGATTTCGCTTACGATACGTCAACGCGACGATTCGTTTGTAGAACTCCACTCTGAGGCCTAGATCTCGTACTCGTTGCGTCATGACTATACGCTTACGAGACGTCTACGCTTACGATCCGTGTGCGGAGGGGCTTAATTGCAAATAATATTTCCTTTTCTCGAGTCCAGCGATGTTTTTACAAGCTTTTATTTAACTTGCAATGTACCTGTATGTATGTTTGTCCAGGTCAAATCTTGCAACTGAATTTTAAAACAGTTATCCCTAACCGATGAGCTGAAATTTTACATATATACGTTTGGTTTGAATGACAATGCACTATTAGCTTAAAAGCATCTTTAAAAAAAATATTGGAAAAGAATATTTTTCTATTCGTATTACTGATGCTGATTGGCTACAACACTATTTTATTTCTTAAATGAGTATAAAAGTATGGAAACATTGTGGCCAAGAACATTCACAGCACTCATCCGTGAATAAAATACGAGAGAAAAAGGGACCGCCAGTTATAGAAAATGTCATGCATATGCATCGTATTGCATTTTATATTTTCCCGTAGTCATAACCTGCGTTGCCCTCAGTACACACGCGGTGTGACCGAATTGCCGAAATTGTTTGCATTCCAACGTACCGTACCAATACGATTACACACGTATGTAGTTTCACTCATTAAATCTTTATTTCCTGTCTATTTTTGATATATTTCAGAATGTATTTCATGAATGCGACTTTGATTCTCATAATAGTGCCTCAATTTATATTTTTGAACACTTTTCCTACAAGCTTTTGCCAGAGTGGGGCGATCCTCCGCGTGAATGTCATTGTTGGGTTGGTAGAGTAGTATAGAACTAAAATTACCGGGATGAAAAATATGCTATGATGTGCTACCTAAACCAGCACCCTAATTGTATAAGTTCAAAAAATAGCACGGTATGCTTTGCTTGCATTCATTTCATTCATAATATATCTTCAAATATCCGTCGCAAAACACGCTATGAATACACGAGTACATCTGTTGAATTATCAAAATGAAAGAGAAGAAGACGTGTGGTTCGTGCTGTTACAACATAATAATATTATATAGGTAGATACAACTTAGATGTAGCATCGGGTAAATTCGTAAAACCAATCTCAATTGAAACTCAATTTCAATGTTGGGTTAACAAAAGGTATACATTCATAGCATGAAAAAATCGTATGTAACCGAAGTTTAACAGTTAATAAGTACTTAGGTTAGGTTAAAAATAACGGGCTGTTTTCCGCAACTCTACGACCAAGCGCGTATTATAACTACTTTTATCGTATGTCTGTCTGTACTACTTTTTATCTATTCTAGCGTACACGCATTCCACTCACACTTGGCCAGTTTTCATTTGATTTCCACGGACGGACGACGGGGAAAGTAATGATCGGGAAAAACCACTAGAATTCTAGATGCACTCTCAGTTTGCTTTTATCTCTCTGTCTATCTGGCCTAAGTTAGTTTTGATCGTTTACTTCCCGGTAAGTCTATCGGTAGTTTAGTTTGGTATCTCTTAGAAAGATGAGACATACATAAACAAGTCATTTTCTCCGCTTGACTCAATGATCGATAGTTATTTATTTAAATTTTTTGGGGTCGAGACGATTAATGTGGAGGGTGTTATCTTTAAAAGGACTTAAAATATAGGCCTGAGACTTGCGAAGAATCTCATTTTGTCTTTTGAACACTGATTTACTCAATTCTTGACATCGTCAATCTAATTATCTATTGTTCTGGTTTCCTTTCTATGGACTGTTGTAAGCTGTAGTAATGGGTACAGGTACTCACCTAAAACAGACATTGGTATCATTTTAAATGATGTTTAAATCGCTGGTCCGATTAATTGTCTCTTTTCATGGAGACCACTGCAATCCGTGTACTACTTCAACACTAAGACCTATTGTAACTTTGTAAGCAAGCACAGATACTTCAAACGTAAAAAAAATTGTTCACCAACGACTTATTTAAAGAGCAATACTACGAAGCAATATTTATAATAAGTCCTGTGTCAAGTCATTTACAGGCATACACATAATTCACAAAGAGGGTCATAATTAATAATACCAGCCAGTAAAACTGTCTCATTGCAGGGCCAAGCCCTCTTCTCATAAAGAGAAGGCACGAGCATTGATCACCGCAATTGATTAAGACGGGTCGGCGATTTCAAATCTATAAGTCAGCCTTATTGCGTAATGAATTCGGCAAGGCAAAGAGTATGAACAATCGATCAATCACATGGTTAGATGAAAGACGCGCTCTGGATTTCCATCTATGTGATTGGTCGATTGTTCATACTCTTTGCCCCTTGCCTTGCCGAATTATTTACGCAATAAGGCTGGTTTCCTCACGATGTTTTCCTTTACCGTTGTTTTTAAATCCGCAAGCTCCAAGCAAGAGACGCGAGGTCTTAGCCATTGGGGCGACTGCGATGTTTTAAATTTTCAACAAATATAATGATAAACATGCATGGTGACTGCAGCAATTTTACGCCATCGGAAGATTGCCGTGACATTAGGTTTCTTCGTAAATACGAATTTAAACATGAAATTATAAAAACTATTACATTACCTACCTATAAGCAGCTTATCAAAGTTCATTAAATGATAACAGCTGCACGTCGAGATTCGTCGTAAAGCAACGCTTGCCGAGGCCAGTCCGTGGATGCGTGAACATTTATTATATATCCAGACTCCTACGTGGGTTGGAAAGCCTTTAAACCGTTGGTCGCGGCTGTCATTTGTAAATCTTTGACAGCCATTACGGGGAGTCAGGTCAGACGCCAGGAAATCCGATGTAATACTAGTCTTGCCAGGAGGTATCAGTATCGAGTTAACTACCCAATTAGGTACTGGATTGTGGCAGCAGGATAATTGTATCCGGTTAGACTGGAAGCCATAAGTATCTCTACGAGGAAAGTGTATCAAGGCAGCATAAAAATTCCTTGGAAGTTAACATTTGCCGCGTTATTGCCGACATATGGCCCCAGGTGGACGATAATGTGGTCAAAAATTTGACTACCCGATTACACTTCATTCGAGGCAGCCGTGGCGCCCATATTCCTGAAATCAGGTTTAGCCTATCATGACATAAGAATATTTTTTTTAACAAAGCCAATTAAATTTATTTTTATCACTTCTATTCAAAAAGAGCTAGTTTATTCTTCGTAAACAGGGACTAAAACAGCTCATTAATCCCTAGGGAAGAAAAGTGTTTGGAATGTGGATATTGTTAGTAAAATGTTCCAATCAGTAAAGAGATAAATCACAAACCATGCGATCCAAAATAGGATTACATCGCTAAAATCGATTACGACCAATGTATGAGGTGAATGGATAATGTGCGATTGTAATATTCTATTTCGGACCGCACGGGAACATTGTATTGTACAAATGACTGGCTGGAAAAACAAGCGCGAGCCAAATAAAAAAAATAACCTATAATGGTAATGGAAATCCTACTTTATACCTACTAATAAAAATGTTACGATGCACTTCCATAATTGTTCAAATATAAACATTAGCCTCTAATTATTTATATGTTATGTCTTAATTAACTCTGACACCAGAGGTACCTTACACGAAAAGAAGAGGAAGAAGATGGTTCCTAATTATATGTAATGTAAACATGTAATTATAACACGATATCTTGAGCAAATACAACGCTTAAAACAATAAAATGCACATAACTTTTGAACGACTTAGCCGAATTTCATCAAACATAGCAAATAACACTTTAGATCAAGTCACCTTTCAAACAAAAACAAAACTAAATCAAAATCGCTTCATTCATTTGGAGCCACAGACTGACATACAAATACACAGCAGCACACGTCAAACTTATAACACACCTCTTTGCCGTCGAAGGTCAAAAAAACCGCTTATTATTTTCACAGGTTGTATTTTTGTTTTGTTTAGGTCCATGATCCAACTTTCGCGCCTGACATATCGGTGGTGATCAAAGAGACCTTACCTATGCTGGCAAAGGCAGTAAAAGACGGCAAAGCAAGATACATCGGTCTCGCAGACTACGATATTGATCTCATGATGGAAATCATTGAGGAGTCTGATGTGAAAATCTCTTCAATACTCTCGTACGCGAAGTCTACGCTCTGTGATAACCGGCTGCAGAATTATACGAGTTATTTCAAGGTAATTATGTTGATGGTTAGGGTGAGTTTTTAATGTTAACTAAAACTACCGGATAGTGTAATTTCAAAATAAACGGATTTGATTCCTGGCTAGGAATATTGATTTTCAAAAATTCTTTGATGCAGTTTTAGTTTTCATCAAAATCGGGCCTGTGACGCCTTTTAGTGTTTTTGCTTTTCCTCATAGTTTCGGACTTTCATTACATTTACTAAAAAGCTATTATTTTGGATTAACAAACAGACACTTCAATTGTATTTATTTGTATAGATGTATATATAGATTATGATATACCATGCGCGGTAAAAAACAGTGGTCCAGACTGTTCTTAGTTTTGTAATTTCATTTGGGTCGAGCAATAGTTAAATATGTATTATCATGTCTACAAAAATCTTTTTCAAGGCACACGACACGTTAAGGTGAGCTTAAACATAAGGAAAAAGTTAAATGCAACTGACTTCCTTAAGTAGCACCACAAATTCCGGACAAATAAACATCAAGCCGCAGAATATTTTATTAAGCTCACACCTGCATACTCCGAAAAAGAAAAGAGAGCAACGCTATGTTATGATAAAACATATTTGTTTATTTCACATTCCGTCCGACGACGATGCAAGGCACGCCGTCCGCGAAGGCTGCATACAGATCCGCCTGATCTAGCTACCTAGCCGCTCCGGGCAAACACAATATTATGCGCCCTTCCATGACACCTTTTAAGGGGCGAGCTAGCTCGAAATTTTGAGCAACAAGCCTCGGATATGTTAGATTTTCTGCCGAAATGAAATGGGCTGGCGCCTGGCAGTTCTTAAAAATGTGAAATAAAAAAAAGAAACTTGCTTACAAATTTCAAAAAGAAAAATTTGTAGCTGCCAATTGCCCTCAATGTTGCCGCTCTTGGGCTTTGCCCACCTCGCCTTCTCCTAGGCCTGCCCTGACTGCTTACCTGGTCGGCTGCAAACAGTATGCATGTAAACATAGGTATCTAGACCTAAAACCACTGTGATCGCGATCTGCAGATACATTTATTATTATTGACACGGGTCACAATACTGGGAGACCTTCCTGATGTCTCGACTCGACAAGATTCAATTTATATCACACCGGCGATAAGCGATTCTTACTGAGAGAATTGGCAAGTACGTTCACTGCATGGACTCAATGCGACGCAATTAGACTGAATTCCAAGTTTTCTTACAAAAAAACGAGCGCGATATCGCCTCTCGAAGTCTCGACTCGACGCATTATAAATTGTGTCGCACCATCAGTGAGGTTCCCGCGAATGCAGCGTCATTAACCCTCCAGTTGCCCAATAATCTAGGTCAGCTAGGAGCTGGTAGTCTAATTAGGAGGGCTGCATTCTGAACTGGGTAACAGTTACCTGTTTATTTGCTCAGCCTATCTGAGTGCTAACTAACCTCTTTATGACAAATACTAGGTACATACTTCAAAAATTATATTTAAGACATTTGAATGTGAAATATTGTACAACGCCGTGTGATGTGAACGTATCCTAAGTAGACATAACCATGAAGGTAGATACTAGCTAAATATTTATATAGATTCAGGTTACTACTGAGTGAAGTCTTGAGTTTGATTTCTGGAACGGGCAAAGTGTTATTAGGTGTTTCAATCTGAAACTTCTCAGTAGGAGCGCAGTCTAGATTTGTATCCGGTTGATGGCAATAGGCTCGCGCGAATTAAAAACATAGTTGGCGGAATATACAGCAATGTAATTGTTTAATTACTTAAAATTCCAGAGCAAAGGTGTGGGTGTGATTAACGCGGCAGCCACTGGCATGGGTCTCCTTTCAAACCATGGTCCTCAGTCATGGCACCCCGCAAGCGATGACATCAAAGCCATTTGCAAGAGGGCTTCAGACTATTGCAAGGTAATTCATCAACCGAGAGACGTCCACCGCTGGACTGATGGAGTGTATGTCTAGCGTGGTTCCTTTATTGAAATGCATCATCACAGCTCTCTAAGATCTATCAAGATAAGTATGTTACAAGTTTATGAGCAGGTAGTTACAAAAATGCGATCCCATTTTAATGAAATA
The DNA here is from genome assembly GCA_948252205.1 of Orthosia incerta. Taxonomy (NCBI): domain Eukaryota; kingdom Metazoa; phylum Arthropoda; class Insecta; order Lepidoptera; family Noctuidae; genus Orthosia; species Orthosia incerta. The sequence goes on along the minus strand of OX411741.1, from coordinate 38,885,589 downwards.
TCAGCCTGTAATTATAACTTGAAACCGTCTCCTCGAAAAGGAATTTGAAGTGGCTGTAGGCCCTGATTTTTTCTATCTTAGTGCTCAGTTAATTTTCTTTTCTGTTTATTTACGCTCCGGGTGTCAACTTCAAGACATTTGAATTATTCTTGAGACTCGGGGAAAATGTCCGCAGTCTTCTTGGATGGGAGTCATTGTTTATTCTAGCTTACGGGACTAAAGGATGATTTATGCTAGACCGTAGTGGCCCGAGTCCTGTGCGAGGCACTTTGTATTTACACCTCTCGTCTCAAATGTCACCTATAATTTATTTGAATTAAATTTTAAGTTATTAACGTGACATTTTGCGAAAGAGACATTCTGCGAATGAGGCATTGTGAGAAAGCGATCTTTTGAAATGAGCAGTGGTGGCCCAGAGGTATCGGCCGCGACTTACAAGTTGTAGGTCGTGGGTTCGAGCCCAGGCAGGCGCTTTACTTTGTGTAAATTATTTCATCACCACTGCTCTCAAAACGGTGAAGGAAAACATCGTGAGGAAACCGGCATGTCCAAGAACCAAAAATTCGAAGTCATGTGACAACCACCAACCCGCACTGGGCCCGCGTGGTGGATTACGGCCCATTCCCTCTCACAGAGAGGAGGCCTGTGTCCCAGCAGTGGGAACATTAATAGGCTGATGATGTGATGTGTGTGATCTTTTGAAAAACCGATATTCTGCGTAAGCGACATTCTGCGAAAGTGACATTATAGGAAAGAGAAATTTTATGACCAGTAGACATTTTGCGGAAAATACATTTTGTGACTAAGCCAACGTGTTGCGCCGTCCCCAATTTACATGGGAAAGGAAAAAAGGAGAGGAACATAAAAAAGGCTGATTTTTTTAAAATGATTTTTACCGACCAGTCTAAGTCGCAGGCAGCATGACCGGGTAAAGTATAGCTTGCGTCGGAAGAGACCTAAGCTACACTTAGCTGCTTAGCATTCGGTGTTTACAGATTGAATACGACAATCTTACCTGCCTACACTTTGCATAGCATATCTCAGAACTTTCCTCAGTTCAAAACTTAACAGAGAAAGTTTATTATTGACAAGATGGCCGAGCAATTGCTTGCACTCCTACCACTGGCAAATAATCGCAGGGTCATATTTGATGTCCGATACGGATACACTGCCAGTGTAGGACATTATTAGATAAAGTTCTCAAAGAGCCTGTAGATACTTGTTTGATAACTTTTAAGTTTGTATCTGAAGTTGGGTAATCAGACAATGGCTAGAGGGTTACGAAAGTGAGGGAGGTGTCTATATACCGTTTTCTGCATGTGGCTTTGTTTCCGTGCCCCTTCCCATAGGAACTGTGCATTTTTTTCAAGATAAACAGTAGCCTTAGTCACTAGACAGTGTAGCTTGGTGTCAGTATAATAATTTTCCTGACATAACATTTCTCTTATTTCTAACTAGCTGTCCCACGCGGCTTCGCTCCCGTCTACTGGCTACCTACTTACCCATCTACCCTACCTACCCTACACTACCTAACCTACATACTTGATTGTTGCGTAACTTAAACCGTTATACGCAGCGCACACAACGGAAGCCCTCAAAAAGGAATGTTTTGCCCGTTTTTACAACATTTTTCATTTATACGCCGCACCTATTGGTCGTAGCGCGATTTTATATAGCCTATAACCTTCCTCGATAAATGGAATATCCAACAAAAAAATATGTTTCAATTCCAACCAGTAGTTCCTGAGATTAGCTCGATCAAACAAACAAACAAACAAACTCTTCAACTTTATAATATTGTAAGTATAGATATTAGCTTAGTTGGGCACGTAGCGATCAAGAAAGAGCATCTGGAAAAGATTTTTCAACCCCACCCATACGAAGGTTCACCCGAACAAGAAAAAAAGTTATCGAATTTATTGATACCCCCGACCAGGATGATAATGAACATGACTACTTCACCAAATGTGAAGTAGAAAAAAATATTAAAAAGCAAACTCCAAGAAAGTTCCTGGATTATGACCTAATTACTAACAAATTCTTACAGGAACTACCAGACTCCGGGATAACAATCCTCACAGTAATCTATACAATACCAATTCATATGCAATTACCAAACAAAAACTCATCCCGCCGCAATGGAAAGTTGCACAAATAATTATGCTGTTGAAACCACACAAACTACCAGAGTAACCAAAATCATACAGGCCGATTAGCTTATTACCCATACCCGCGAAAATATACGAATCTCTAATATTGCGGCGAATGATACCACTGATATAACAGCGCAAATTGATTCCCAAACACCAATTTGGATTTCGTGGTATAAGCGAAATTTACAAGACCTTTGAAACTAAAAAGTACTGACAGAGCTTTTTTAGACATATCACAAGGCTTTCGTTTCAGGAATCAATTATTGTCGGGTTAAGCAGGTGATTAGCCCACTGTGCCTTAATCCGATAGCAGGGCTGCCGCCTTAGAGCCTTCGGATGTGCTCGGTTTTATTTCGGGTATCCTCCCAAGTGAGACGATTCTGTTTTAAGGCGCAGAATATCCGAGCTGCTCTAAGGATGCGAAACGTGGAAGCTCACAAAGGACATCTAACGCCAAATACAAGTCTTCATCAACCGCTGTTTTCGTCGCATTCTCGGAATTGACACGCTGCTGTTGGAGAAATGCCACGAGAAACCGATCGACCGCCAGATAAAGCGTCGCAAGTGGAGATGAATTGACCACACGCTCCGAAGGGATCCCGTCCCGATCAAATACCCAAGCAAGATTTGGACTGGAATCCCCAAGGGAAAAAGAAAGCGTGGCCGTCCCCGTCAAACCTGGCGTCGCACCGGAATGACATGGAGCGAGGTGAAGCGTGAAGCTCAAGACCGATCGCGATGGAAGACATCTGTGGACGCCCTCTGCCCTATCTAGGGGTTATAGGACATTAAGTCAAGACAAGGCTTTGACAGGGTATGCACGAAGGCCTATTATTCAAAATAAAATCTCTACTCCCTAAGTCCCTACCTATATGTACAAAATCATAAAAACTATTTAGTAAAACAGACACTTCCTAGTCCAAAACGGCAAAGCGCTTCAAGTCTCCGCCCTGTTAAGGCAGGAGTCCCACAATGCAGTGTGCTGGGCTCGACGTTGTACCTTATCTACGCATCTGATCTACCAACTTCAGAGAGAATCACCACCGGTACTTTTACTGACGACACCGTGATCTTAGCAGCTCAACCAGACCCAGTTGTGGCGGTGGAACTCTTACAGTTTGGGCTTAATGATATATCCACCTGGTTAAAAAAAAATGGAAGATCAAAATCTGTAAATGATACCTTTACTCTAAGAAGAGGCACTTGTCCATCCGTCAAACTCAATAACTTAGAAGTCCCACAATCAGACCATATCTGATATCAGGTATTTAGGAATACACCTTGATAACCGACTCACCTGGCAAAAACATCATCATCATATGCCTAGCCTTTTTCCCAACTATATTGGGGTCGGCTTCCAGTCAAAAACATATTTTCACAAAAAGGAAACAATTGGGCTTACAACTACGTAAGCTGTATTGGTTAATAGGTCGTCGGTCACTACTGTCGATAAATAACAAGCATTTACTTCACAAAACGATCTTTAAGCCGATTTGGCCTTACGAAATACAACTCAGGGGGACAGCCTCCCATTCAAAAATCGAAATCATGCAAAGATTACAGACCAAAGTCTTGAGGACGATAACCGGTGCCCCGTGGTTCGTCACAAATGAACAACTCCATCAAGACCTACACATGACCACAGTCAAACAGGAAATACTCTTCCATACAGGCACCGAACAGCTTGGCCAATGTCTTGATGGAAGACAACAGAATAATTCGCAGATTGAAACGGAAAATGCTCCAAGAAAAACTTAAATTGCAACAGTGAAGTCAAAATCACAGGTCGCATACCGAGCACGCCAATAACAAACCCAACCAACCCAACAAACGCCCCTCTGGTGATAGATAGATCGCAGTGTAAAGATAGAAAAAAAAAATAATATTAGTTTAGATCACGTTGTAGACTTCAGGGCATCAGACAAAATTTCGCACAAGTAACACTTCTCAAAAGTGTTTTAATGGATTTCTTGGGGGCTGATTCCGTAGGAGAGTACCCCTTTTGTTACCCTACACGTAGTCCCCGGGTGGTGCTAATCAGGTGACTCTATCTGGTAACGGCCGTAGGCTTGCAACCTAGCCGTGTTCCGGTACGCTGCTCGGTGTAGCCACAGGAAAAGTTGGGTCGAGATAGTTGTTCTACTGCAGGCAGGTCAGCCTGACTCGCGTTGTTATGAGCATATTGGGAGACTGGTCGCGGAGGGTAGTGGGATCCGAGGCACGGTGCACCGCTGGCCGACTGCGAGTGCGCCGCTGGCCGACTGGGGGCCCAAGCAGTGTGCCATGCAGCCACACACGAAAGAAAGACGCGAGATTAAACTCGCGATGTGGATTTCCGTCTATGTGATTGGTCGATTGATGGTTGACGATGAATGATGATTAATTTACGCAATTACGCTGCAGCACTTTTGTTCCTTACGGAGACGCAGATCGGATGTTCGTAAGACGTGGCGTACCTATCTTACTCATTGTTTACCCATGTATGCATGTTCGCCCGTGACTACAACTGCTGTCGGTATCTCCGTGACCTTCAAGACTCCAACTACTCAGTGCTATGGGCCCTGGTTGACACAGGTCTGGATAAGATTATCTATGCCTGTATCTACCGATCGCATAGAGGTGATCTGGAGATAACCAGACTCACACAGTACCTGAGTGAGGCGGCTGATGTGGCCCAGCAACTGCACCTTTCCGCCCAAATAGTATTACTGGGGGACTTTAATGCCCACCACCAGGAGTGACTCTTCCCATACCAGTGCACTGATCATGCTGGATGAGAGATGTGAAATCTTTCGCTAGCACTAATTCTCACCCAGCTGGTGCAGGGGGCTACGAGGGTGCCGGATGTTGATTCACATACATCTAATTGCTTGGACCGCTGACAATAGATCCAGACCGATACTCAGTGTCGATATCATTTTGCTTGGCTTTGGGTAGTTCCGACCACTGTCTGGTGAAGTCTGTATCCACTACTCCCCGCCCGATCCCATCCCGAGAGGAACCCGGCGGGTTTGGCAGTATAGGTCAGCAGATTGGGATGGAATGCGAACTTTCTTCGCATGCTATCCTTGGCAGGCCACTTGCTTCTCTTCGGAGATCCATCGTCATGCGCTGACACCGTGACTATTTTGTTGGGCCAGGAGATGGAATACTACATTCCATTCTCTGACGTAGCACTATCCAGCGTTGACCGACCATGGTTTGCTGCCGAGTATAATGGCATGGCGACGCATGAGCCCGCAAGGCAAATGACGTGACTCAATCGCACATAAAACTTGTGCGCTTGAAATGTCTCAAATCCTGACACGCCTATATCGCCTTTCGATAGCCAGACCAAGGGGTAGACAAGCGGACCCGGCCAACTTCAGACCCATCTCGGTAACGTCCATCCTCTTTAAGAGTTAGGAACGTGTACTAAACAATAAGCTCCTGGCATACCTAGAAGGCAACTACATCCTTAGTGACCGCCAATAGGGTTCCGCCGAAATCGGTCAACTGGGGATCTTCTAGCAAATGCCATTCACGTCTGAAGTGAGGACATGGAAGGCACAGGGAAGCGCTTGCTGTCTCCCTTGACATCTCGAAGGCTTTCGACGGGGTCTGGCATGAGAGCCTTATTGGTAAGCTTCCTTCCTTCGGTCTGCCTAGTGGTTTGTGTGGCTGGATTGCTGACTCCCTGAGGGATCGGTCTATCCGAGTGGTTATCAATGACTGCTCGTCGGGTTAGTTAGCGGTATTAACGCCGGAGTCGGTACTCGCGGCAACACTGTTTTTGCTGCACATTAATGACCTGCTAAAACCCGGCACCTTTAGGAGACACCTTTATTTGAGAGTATCTATATTCTGTGTACAGAGGATAAAATATTAGTTAGGTACCAACTTCCATTCTAATATTATAAATGCGAAAGTAACTCTGTCTGTCAATTTAGTATGGAAGTAGTTTGAGACCCGCGCAAGGACAAAGGTTAGTTTTTACCCCGGCAATCATCCAAGGCAAGTCCATGGAAATGGATGGGGGTGGAAGTTTGTATGGTGAATCATTAATTTCTCAAGTAGTATCTACTAACTCGAAGTACAAATGCTACGGAGACGAAGTCGCGGGCAAAAGCTATTAGCACTTAGAATTCCCACACGTCTCATGTTTTCTCCTACAAAATGAAATTAAATCAATTAGTAATTCTAAGGGCAGCTTCCACGCTCACTTAAGAGCCTTTCACCGCTTTAGTGCCGTTAAACGGTAACTTTCTAAAGCTTACTCATTAGTAACGGCTAGGATAAAAGGTTCGAAAAAAAAATATTATTGATTCATGTACATTATTTTCGAAGCATGGCTTTTTCGTGTACCTAATAGTTATGCTTTAAAAAATAATTAACAACACGATATTTTTTGACACTCTTTCCAAAACGACTTGGATGTTTAATAGTATATTATGCAACTAGTGAATAAAGGACGGATTTAAAGCGAGGGCCATTGATGAATCACGTTGTTCGTGATTCATCTATGGCCCTCGCTTTAAATCCAAAGGAAGTGAAGGATTCTAAAAACTGAATCACGATCGTAGGAAGTGATTCATGATGATTGAATCACGAGCATAGCGAGTGATTCAAGTGTTAGAATCCTGAGCGACGCGAGTGATTCATGGCCCTCGATATAAATCCGTTTTATTCAAGAGTTGCATACTATATTTTATACCATGACTACGAGAAAAAGAAAGATTTTAGCACAAGGAATAATAATAAATAAATGTTTTATTACCTTAAAAATTTACAAAAAATGTGAAAACTCAGAGTTTCACATTTTTTGTAAATTGAAGCTGAGCTAGGTGTTTCAGGGGCCAGTGACCACCTCCGTTACGTTACATAATTATAAATTAAACACCAATGCAGTTAATATTAGAATTACAATCCAAATAAGTATTCGCTAAACATCCCAGACTAAAATCAAAATTATGAAAATCATTATTGAAATCCTAAATATTAACAAACTGAAAATTAAATCGATGAAGAAGTTTGAAAGTAGAATATTCTTTGCACAAGCAGTTTGTATCGAGTATTTGATGCGCAAGGAGGTTGTATAGCATTGAGATGTCGTCGAATATATATTGGTGTGTTTTAAATTCAAACACCAAAACAGTGAGTAAAAGTGCTTTTTATTCACTGTTTTCAGTGAATAAAATAAGCTTTTCGTACCACTTGCTCAAAAACGTGACATTCTATGCCACAAAAAGCGATCATAACAATAGTCATTTTTAATCTGTTAAAAACTGTGAAAGAAAATTGTACTGAATTTCATCCTCTAGGGGGAGAATGTGATTTAAATTTGGAATACTTACCGAAATTTATACTGAACTACATCTTTGTTTACACCATTGAGTTTGTATATAAAGCATTATACATCTTTTTGAAAAAGGAATACGCATTTATTATGCAGTTATGATTATTAAATAAAATTACGAAAACCGACGAGGCCGTATGAGCTTGATGCCTTTGCTTTTCCGACAAAAAAATATTAGTCTAGGAATTTGCCGCGTTTTTGTTTTCTTCAAATGCATAAATAAACGTTAAGTTTATTTAATTGTCATTATTTCTAATAAATGCTTATCTCATATTATTATTGTGTTAATTTTTTCGCAAATGGTAGGAAAGTAGAGAATTTTCCTCGGTGATAAAGCTGTCTTAGTCGGGTGAACTTAAATCCCTCGCTACACTCAGGAGTCGTCTTAAATCCCTCGCTTCGCTCGTGATTTAAGTTTTTAACACCCTCGCAACGCTCGGGTCCTCGAGATCTTCGTTACGCTCGCGATTTAAATCGTCACCCGCGACAGAAGACACTGCGTTATCCCCTTGGTTAATAATCTACTGTTTTAGAGGGGGAATGGTATAAAATATTTTTACACAGAATAATTGATGGCTAGAATTTCTTCATAAAAGGAGGTTCAATATTTAATTTATGGGTCCGAGCGGGCGAACGTCCAGTAATGCGTAGACATTGGGGAATATAGTACGCCCTAACAGTAGCCTTGGCATGAATTGCTGACTAAAGATCCATTATATTCCCATTCTAGGAACAGAATGTTGAGCTGGCTCGTTTAGCGACCTGGTTCACGATTAATCAGCCAGGTATTGACACAAACATGTGCGGTGTCTACAACGTTGAGCAACTACGGGACACAGTTGACGTCCTGGATAAAGGGTTGACTGAACATGAACAACAAGTCTTGCATGACATCCAATTGAGGTGAGTACCTACTATATACCTAGCTATAACCTACCCGACTAACTAGAACTGGAATTGGTGCATGCCACGTGACCACATTCGAATGGCTCGAGTATTTAGTGTGTTACCAAATTCGGCGTTATGTTATGGCTACCGCGTTTGAATTTGCCGCTGGGGGCGCTGGTATAGACTGCAGAGTGAGGTCTTCAAAATGTCAAATTTCATAGTATTTTAGATTTTATCGCGCGTTTATTTACTTTTTTTACTGTTGTGAATATGTGCCAATTATGGCAGATTAATATAGGTACGGGTTTTACTAACCACTGCTTTAATAGTTTCAGGTTTCGGAAAATTGTATCCTCTTTTTTTCGAACAAAGGGACTGCGCAAAACTGCATTTATTCGCACTTCTATGGCGTTGAAATGATTTTAAATCAAACATTGCTTCGGTGCGCGTAATAACTATAAGGACCTTACTCAACAATGGCGCCAGCTGGTGAGCAATAAAATGCTAGCCCACATTTGTGATGGCTGTTGACGAGTAATTGTTCCACTTTATTAAAAAACATAGCCGTGTAGCCGTAGGCAAGGCATGTTTGGTAAGTGTCAAAAAAAGGGAAGGTAACTACGTTGGGGACAGGGCGAGTTAACTTACCTAGCCTTCTTTCAGTAGATACTAATTGCAAAACGTAATGGCTCGTATATTCGTAGTTACATAGCTTGCTCCGGGCGCCAGCTACAGTGGGCGCCAAAATCAGAATATAATTATGTTTGAAAAAAAAAACTTGATTCACAGTGCCTAACATCCAGCGCACGTTGTTCTATCGATTATTCAACTGATTTTAAAACACCAAGTTGGTTTTAGAACACCTCCTAAGTTAAGATATGAATGCAACTAAGGTCGTAAATTTTTGAACCTACTAGAAATTATACTCGAGCTGACCCGAATATACCCTCCGGTCGAAGCAACGGGCTCGCAAGCGGCCAAGCGGCTTTCGAGCAGGCTTCGATTACACACATGCTGAATTCTCTAGATTCTGACATTTCTCTGCGTAAACAAACAACGTGCAACGTAACTTAAGCGAAGTGCAAAAATTATCTAGCTCACTATGCTCGCTTTTGCGTTTAGAGTTCTCTTTAATCTCAAAAAACATAGGTACTATTTCTATCAACTGCAAGTGGCTTTTTCTTTTCGCTGTATTGTTTTTATTTAACAAATTTGAAAAAGTCGTCAAGTAATGACGAATTTATTAATTCGACACCGCCAGAAGTCTCAGAGGCACCGAAAAAGGCTACTCTAAGCCTCTTGCCCGAAAAATCGACAGATAGATACTTACGAGCGTATCAAAATTTCATCTTATGGAAAACAAGCAAAAATGCAAATTCATTTTCAGAAAGTGTTTTTAGCATATTTCATGGAACTTCCTCAAAAATATAAGTCAAGCTCATTGTGGTACTACTATTCAATGCTAAAAAGCACTGTGAAAACAAAACATGGTATTGATATCAAGTCATACTCCAACTTGCTGGCATTTCTAAAAAGACGCTCAAGTGGCGTAAAATGTCGAAAGTATTTTCGGCTGACAATGTCAAGATGTACCTAAAAGAAGCTCTGGATTGCCGATATTTGGAAACAAAGGTCAGTTGAAACTAAATTATTGTTATTACCTTCTTTCACTTTCGTATTACTTTACAATATAGGTGTTTTGTACGCTGTTTTTATCTCTTTTCAGGTTGTATTAATATTCAGCAAAAATGGTGCATGTAGGTAGTCGTCAAGAGTTGGCAAACATCACAACTAATAAAATTCAAAAACACAAAAACTAAAACTCCAAGATCGTTCACAATACAGGGGCCTTTTCACGACATAGTGAAGAAATACGAAGCGCTTCGTTCAACAAAAGCGATGTCTAACAGATTTTTTCAAAATTACCGAAATGGAAAATGCACTAGCCTACCCAATTAATTTTTAATAAATTAAGAGCAATGCCGAAACAAATTGCTACTTTCTTAAATTTGGATGATCCACATGAATACACAGGGCACAGTTTCAGAAGGTCCTCGGCTACATTGCTCGCCGATTCAGGTGCGAACTTATTGACACTAAAACGCCACGGAGGATGGCGGTCGAACCACAGAACAAAAAAAACGCCTACTACAATAGAAGTCGCAAGTGCGCGGGGCCCGCGTACCCCGAGCTTTGCACAGTTCTGCATAATGCTTCCTTCCGCGCACACACTACGCACATCAGTCTTGGTTCAACCGTCACGGTGACAAAAACTTGAAAAAAAAATGCCTTATTGTGCTGTTTTAGAATGTAAACACGATAGCAGAACCAAAAATGTATCAAATGTAGGTATATCTTACCATCGGCAAGTCTTAATTTATATTATTTCGTTAAAAATGTAAAAACAATATTTTATTAAACAAGACAAGTAAAAGTTGATTTTATGATGTTAAACTTAAGGTCTACTTTCTTTAAAACTCAAACATTGTTCTCGAAGATTCCAACTATGCACATGTCACATTCAGCTACTCAATTAGAGATTACCAATATCGATAATGAGTTATCGATACTTTAAACTTCCAATATTCGAAAAAATCTTCTTACGCGCGAAAAACATAACCCTTTCCTTGTAGCCGTGTAAAAATAAAGATTACGACGAATTGAGAACCTCCTCCTTTTTTTGAAGTCGGTTAAAAAGACAACAGCCTTCAAAATCAACGAAGTGTAATAATAATAACACATGAACATAGAACCTCCTTCTTTTTTTAAGTCAGTTAAAAACTGGCTTATGTGTTAGTCTGAAATTTAAGATCTACTGGTGTATAGACCTAAATTTCATCAGTTCATTAAGGAAGTTAGTCAAGCTAATCATAATAAGAGTGTAGCCGCAGGCGAAAGCGTAAGCTTCCCATATCAGTAGGACGTATTGCATTTGTAGTGTAGTCTATCGCATCATCATCATCAATCATCAATACATATAATAAATCTGTAAAAAAGTATTTACAATGCATGTCCTCGAAAAGAGCGTTTTCCAAGCAGCCAAACTGTGCGGAAAGTGTCACTTTTTTTTACTAGTGCTTTTTACTTTCCTGTACTTTTTTAATTTTTAACTCCAACGTCAGCCCGCCGCATAGAGTTTTTATTATTTGAGAAAAGTTTTAAAAATTAGTTAAGTACATATTATCATTCATATAAAAGGTAAAACAAAACTAATACTTCATTTAAGGCGTTTTTATTACTCTAGATTTAGATTTTGATCAATAAATTAATTTTAAATAAGTATTCATTAAATATGTTTGGCAAAATGAATATTTTGCTCGTGCCTTTTTGCGTTACGATGTGACAGCTTTTATTAGTTAATCTGTGGATATGCTGAGCGCCCTTGAATACATCATGAAATTGGGAAAAACAGTAATATTTACTGACGAAGCCATTAAAAGAAATCCTTTTAAATGTAAACCAATATTTCCTATAGTTATGTTCATTAGAAGCCTTTTGTATAAATGCGTAAAACTCGGTCTTCAAATTTCTTTCGCTTGGATACCTGGCCATAGTAATATCACGGGAAATGTTAAAGCCGATCGCCTGGCTAATGAAGCGGTAGACTGCGGTGATTTGTTTCCCTACATCAATTTTTGCCACGACTTGGCGAATCTGCCTATTAACTTTCTTTGGGAAGCTTGGAGCAAGTTTTGGGCGGATAGCAGCGTTACCAAAGGAAATTATTATTCACGTATTCAGACATGTATTCCCAAAAAGCCATGGTTTTCGAAATTTAACTTCGGTAAGGCTGCTACCAGTTGCCTTATTCGCATGAGGTTGGGTCATAACTGTTCCCGAGTCCACCTTGCACGATTGCAGATCGTTTCTAGCGACCTGTGCGATTGTGGAGAGGTGGGTGATTTAAATCACATTTTCTTTTCTTGTCCTCTACTTAACCATGATCCTTTTATATCATCTTTACTTTGTTATAGCATTCCTTTTCCTACGTCTATCTCTGTTTTACTTGCATCTAATGATTTTAAAATATACATGTATTTATCTTCATTTATCACTCTTAATAATATACGTATTGAATAGTTATTTTATTTATAATTTCGTTCTTAATAATCCTGTCCAATATCCATCCAAATTCCGTATCCTAAATTAAATTATATTTACTACCAAGTTTCCCCGTTTTTGTATGTGGCATTGCGCAAATAGCGACTTGCCAAAATTAAAAAAAAAAAAAAAAAAGTGCAATTTTATTAATTTCTTGCTTGGTTCAGATATATTTTTATTTCCTCGCACAATGCATAGTAAAATGTTGTATGATACACGTGCGTAAGATGATTTCCTACTCGTGTCGATTTATCCACTCACTCGCTTCGCTCGCTCGTGAATAAAAATACCACTCATCGGAAATCACATACTTCCCGCACTTGTAGCATAAATAACTATTATTGTACATCGAAAATATTGCCAAAAAAATAGCCAGTGTGTTATGTGATAACCAACAGAACCTATTTCCGGCATTTTTGGAATTTTTGTCTGTTTATTTGTGCACGCATCACGTGACATGTACGAAACCAATGTAAATAACTTTTATACATAAACATTGTGCGTACCTTGAAGAATTACTTAGTTTTTGTGTCATCGCAATCGGTTCACTCTATCAAAAGTTAGATGAATTTAAAGTGTTCAAGAAGTAAAATTATCACAACACACGCAATTCAGAAACTCGGAGAGTTGAACTCGATATTAGATAGATGGCGTTGTAAATTTGAAGTAATTTTCTGAATCACGGTGTTAAGATTCTCCGCGAAAGATAGATGACTATAGAAACAAATATGGTCGGTAGGTAAGTGGGTAGGCAGGAAGGTAAGTAGGGTAGGGTTGGCAAACAGATGACGGGAGCGAAGCCGCGGTCACAGCTTGTAATTAATAATAGTACACCAAAGACTACGTACAGTACTGTCTTTCCTTTCATTTTTTAAATCCATGGAAAGGTTGTCTTGAAAAGATCGCTTTTAGCGATAAGGCCGCCCATTGTGCCACCCAGTGTAATGTTTTCTTCGTCTATACTTTCTGTAACTTATATGGTGTACATAATAAAGAGTATTGTATTCTATAATTCTATTGATAGAACAAAAACACTAAGATACGCCCATCTTTGTATCAATAGAATCATTTTCAAAATCGGATCAGTAGTTTACCTTAAATATCTTAATAATACTTTCTATAAATCGTAAGTATTGGAATAAATTTATATAAAAACTTGATTACAAATATAATAATATTTATCGACTCTAGTTATTGGGCGCACGGTTGGCGCAGTGGTTGAGCGATTGACTGCTGCGCTGCGTGTCGCGGGTTCGATTTCCGCACGGAACAAATATTTGTATGATCTACAAATAGTTGTTCCGGCTCTGGGTGTTTGTGTATGTGAAATGATATGTTTGTAAACGCACCCACGATATAGGAGAAATTCCTAGAGTGGGGCAACGTTTTTTTTTTAACTAAACTGTATTTTGTTTGAAAATAATACGGAATGTCGATAAATAAGTCAACTACCGTGGTACATCACTACAGAAGGACGAGTAGTAATGACCTCATTTCGCAAATATAAATCTTATCGGTAACGAAATACGGCTTTAAATTAAATGAATTTAGTATAGTGACATCTAGTGGCGGGTAGCGTAACTTGCTCATTAAACTATTACGTGTGCGCTTTAAACGAAAAAAGTAATAAATACTCAAAAAGAGTAGACAATAAACCAACTCTATTGTCATAAAGCTGTGGTTTATTTTCAAATAAGCGACGACTGACATATTTTCTACTTTCATCTAAAAATTAAACTACCAATCACACCAAAGATTTCTTAGTGTTATGAAATACAATTAAACTGTATATGTGTGAGTTTGGGTACGCTGGTTCCGATACTAATAAAGCTATATGCGATTTCTACTGTCTTCTGTTCTGTGGGTCGAACAGTGTAGCCAAGGGCTACATAGATGACTCGATGAAAAATAAAGAAGAAATTAGCTCCCGCATGGAGCCAAGTGTTGACTCTCGACCATCTACGAGCACACAGGCGTATATTCCACCATCGTCGCTGCCGCCGCAGCCGCCTCCGTCGCCGCCACTGACAGCAGAAATCTGTGGTCTCGTTTCTCCTACTTTCACTCAAGAGAGTGAGAGAGAGACTGGTGAAATTGTAACTAATAACAATAACTTGACAACATTAAAAATGCCAACTGGCAACGTAATAATCAATTTTACAAATTTTTCTGACTGCTTTAACAAGTGATTAAAGATTTATTAGTTTAAGTAGTTTTATTTCTTTCCTCGCAAATATGTTATAAAACGTCGTAAGACATACGTGCGCTTTGATAATTAGAGCATCTGCTTTCTTGTAGCCCTCGCCTACGGCTCGGGGTAGCAATATCGCCTTTGCTGTAATTTTCAACTTACCGCACTTATATCATAATGTACTATTACACAACTCCTTAAATTTCTTAGAATAAATAACATATCATTATTTGGGTTATATAGGTACCTACATTGTTGTAATACATGGTGTTATTTATGAAAATTACGTATCACTACGTGTTGCCTACGATACGAGAAATAGTTGGGTCTTTCCAACATATTATATGCAGGTACCTAAAAATATCACTTAAGGCTATTTCATCCTGTTTGATGTGGCAGCAAATGTAAGTTAACCACCTACCTACTGACTAGCAAGATACCTAATTAACGATAACGATGCATTCTGTATCTCTTGGCCCCGACTAGGTACGCTGCAGCTACAAGTTAAAACGAAGAGTACTTATATAACAATTTGCAATGAACACTTTGCAACCAGTAGTGCCATCTACTTTTGCAAGAAAGTTATCTGCGTAACATGCTAGGTCCCATATGGGCACTCGACACGGTCAAATCGTTTGTGAAAAGTGTTTGATGCAACCTCCGGTCCGCCGGTGGTCCGTGTTGCTCTATGGATGCAACCGTTGGATGCCGGTTTAAAGGCTCATCAAACGACATTGCGCAGTTTGTTTCTGTCTGCCGCCATAATTAGATTTGTGATGGAGGTTCGCTTCCACACACCATCACGCGAGTTTGTGGTCAAACGCGAGCCTATCGTTAAATATAAAAATATATAAAACTGACAAAATGTGTGTGTGGTTAAGTGCATCTCTCTCCTACCTTTCGAGGAATATGGGCGTGATTAGTGATAATATGTATGTTATAAATATAAGGCATAGGAAGTTGTGTATGTATACGATGTGAATGTCACATGGATTATATTCCCCTCTCCTGGATTGTAACATAAGGTGCCTGTGCACCGGTTTCTGAACTGAGAACGTGTCAAATCCTCATTGATTGTCAATGTTTTATACAGAAATCGGGTACAGACTAGATTATTTATATCCTATTTTTCTTTTTCTAGGTTCTTCGACAATGTGGCGCTCCATTGGGATCATGTCGAACTGCCAGCATACAAGGCTAAGTTAAATAACATAAATGTACACATCCAGTGAGATGAAAGCATATTTTTTTGTTTTCTCATTTTTACCTACAATATGTTTAAAAAAAATATAACAAAAACCTATATCTGCAAAACGCATAAATTAAAATAAAACAATATTTTATCATTTTTACGATGTTTTTATTTTCTTCTAGACTTTCAAACTGGAATGTACCACTTATTATTATTTATGGTTCCAAAAGATAACACAATATTGCTTATAATCGACTAGTTACATGTGGAACATTAACGAACATGTTTGGAAAAACGTAAATCTAATTTTGAATCACATTTTGAGCATAATACAAACTAATAATAATATCATTTTAGCACAACCGTAAGACTCCTTAATTCCGAATTCAACACGGCCAACTTAACTGTGCACCTGGCCACGGGCACCCAACGCGGAGTAAGAAAATTTGGCGTGTTAAGCTTTGATTTGTTATTGAGTTTTGTGAAATATTAAGATGTTCTTGAGACGATCATAACCAAAATATGTTCTTGTTTAATTAACTAAAGGAGAGTTCTCCTAAGCACAAAATTAAGGAATATTAAGCTCTTAATTCAAATTTTAAAATTTGAATTGCTCATATAAAATTGATTCCAATATATGGCGCGTTTTTAAATTTCTGAGGCATCCATTTGATTTTTGAATTTGTTTTGTAACATCTTTTGGTACAATGAAATGGTAAACACGTGCAAAAAAAATACTATAAAACAAATCGTCGCTGTATTTAAAAAAAAGTATTCACGAACCAAGTAAACTCTTTTACTTACAAGTCGCTGCTAACAAACGCAAATGCAATCGATAGTCGTAGAAAAATAAACGGTTTAATCAGATGAAAAACGTTAGTTACGTTGGCACGGGTTCTTTGTATGGGATGAGACATCTGTATGCTAGTATTATATTATCTGTGACCTGGCTCATTGACGTCACTCTGACTTTCGACTCACGCTATTGGCGCACGAGGCGAGGGGGAGGCGAGGGGTAGGCGGGAATGGGCTCGCGTTTCAGCGAGGTGCACAGTTAGTTGGCCGTGTTTTAGTCCTTAATGCACATTACCCTACCGTATATTTACCATTACCAAAGCCAATATTAATCTATTCGTTTGTTATTAACCAATAAAATTAACACCTTATGCCAATGTTTTTGTCGTCAACTTAAAACTTAATTATTTTAATGAATAACTCCAATAAAAACCACTTAAAGTATTTACTAAAGCCTAAATATGTTCAAATTCACATTGGTATTGTACTTGCTTATCATGATTACAATAATAACTTAAGTATTAAGACAACAGCAGCCTTATTCCGTAATGAATTCGGCAAGGCAAAGGGCAAAGAGTATGATCAATCGACCAATCACGTGGAGAGATGAGAGACGCGATAT
The DNA here is from genome assembly GCA_948252205.1 of Orthosia incerta. Classification (NCBI taxonomy): domain Eukaryota; kingdom Metazoa; phylum Arthropoda; class Insecta; order Lepidoptera; family Noctuidae; genus Orthosia; species Orthosia incerta. The sequence goes on along the minus strand of OX411741.1, from coordinate 38,868,312 downwards.
GGATTTCCGTCTAATTACGCAATAAAGCTGCAGGAGTATTCTGGTCAGACCAATTAAATTATTATGAAGTTAATTATTATGCATGCAAACAATGATTCTTAGGTACAGTCAGACAAATTAATGTTAACCACTTTAAATTGAAACTCATACTAAGGTCGCAACTGTACAACTGTCATATAGACAAACAGATCAGAGTCGTCTAGCTAGACAAAGTGTCATTCTATCAGTGATGGCAATGGTTGTAATGCCAAATTCGATAACTACGCCCGACGCCATTTCTATGTGGCCTGCGCCGTAGGATGCCGTCGAATAAACTGAATGTCACTTGTCTTTTTATAATGTGATTAACTTAATTTCTCCTACTGAAACAGACACCGAAACAGACTACTTAAGTGTCCCCGAGACGATCAAACCGTTTAACAGTCTCAGGGGCACTTTACTTTACCCAAGACAGTTAAACGGTTAGATTCAAACACGTAATTTAAGATTTGACTCAAAGCATTTTTGTTCGACAAACCATTAAAACTAGCTGTGTTAACAATCAAAATGGTTTGAGCCAAACCAAAATCTACGTGTTTCAATTGACCGTCTCGGCGGCGCTCTAGTTACATTTTTATTTTATTATTTAGACAGTTTTAACAGGGAGGTGACCATAAGCTCTTAGAGTAAGGTTATTATGAGTGTGTTTAATGGATAGGTGTATATTACTGGTATACATTTGTACACTCAAAATAACCTTACTCTAAGAGCTTATGCTCATCCCCCAGGTATCTAATTAATACCAACAATAACATAATAATATTGAATACATCCGAAACGAATTGCTTACTTAATTATGAATTTGTACTTTTAGAAATAAAACATGTGCTTATTGCTACAGAAACCTGTAAATATTAACACTTTTAGAATATGTTCTTGCACCGTTTTAATTTGAGTTGGATAACTCAGTTGTATGGGAGTTATATAAATAATATTGAATTCGATGTATTGTAAATATGAGCTAAATCTTTCTTACATAACGAAACATACCTGGTTTCTGGAAAGAACCATCGATGCTTTAAAACTCAAACGCAAGTGTTTCTATTGGCAAATGATAATTCATTAAATTCAACCAATCGCGTTTGAAAAACCACATTCATTTTGCGATAAGTTTCGTTCCAAAAACTGCGCCAGAACAGATAGTTTGCAAAAATATTTATTGTTACTTTTTATCAGAATTATGCGATATAATAACATTTATATTTTATTAATATAATAATGTGTAAAAGCTTTCGTTGATAATATTAAAACCTTTTGTTGATAAGCTTACTATTGCGTTCACTGTTTATTCAAATTATAGTAAATTAGAACATGAAGGTATTAAATAGCTCTCCAGAAAACATAGGCCGAGTTTCCCACCTTCAAATTATCGCAGAATCAATGTGAAAAATTGTCAAGCACGCGTTATCTGCTGTGATTGGTTGAATAAATTTTCAACAGCCAATCACAGCACATAACGCGTGCTTGACAATTTGTCACAATAATTCTGCGATAATATAAAGGTGGGAAACTCGGGGTTAGGCGCGACAAAGTATCATTGTCATTCGGAAACATGCTCGGCAGACTGGCAGCATTGCCAGGATGAATGGCTATCCTTTGACCAGAGAAGGAGACAGCCCACGCGACGTTAAAATAAATATGATTAACTATTTCTTTGGTTTTAGATATTAGCCTTAGGCCCCGTTTTTTGATCCGTAACTCAATCAATGGTTAAATATGCTAACCAATGATTAAAAATTATAGCAAAATGCGTTTATTCGTCATTTGTTAGTCTAACAAATAATTAACTCTCTATCTTATTTGACCATTTGTGAGGCTAACGACTGAAGAAAAATGGTATATTACTGAATTTTGCAACCAATGCTTAGCATATTTAACCATTGGTCGAGTTAACTACGGATCAAAAAACTGGGACTAAGACACAAAATGTAAGTACAACAGTATTTTGTCATTTATGTTTTCAATTCTTACTATATCTATTATATTTGAAAAACAAGTAATAACATATACTTACCTCTGGATGAACGTTACCTACGTATAAAGGTTTATGTATTTTATTGAAAGCGTCGTAGTTAAATAAAAAAAATAAAGGCCTTTTCGCTAATACTCATGCAGCCTACCAACCCAACCATTGGCAGTGTTGCCAGTGACAGTTAGTCAAATGTTACATGATACATCTCAAAAAGTTACATTTTCATGAGAAAAGTTACGTGGCCTTATTTTATGTGGAAAATGACACTAAGGCTTAACACGCATAGCGATTTTTTTTCGCACGAATTTTTTCGCGCGTACTGAATCTGACTAACACGCACTGCTGATGGAATACCGCGCGATTATTGTCTTTTTCTAACTGTTCATACAGTTCAAAATGATCGCGCGAATTTAATCCGCGTTACGGTGGATTCTGTGGCAAAACATGGCTTTCTTGCGGTATTATTACCGCGCTAATTTTTTACCGCAATGCGTGCAGCTTCATATAATTCCATAGGTCGCAGAATACTCGAAAAAAAAAATCGCGCGAATAAAAATCGCTGTGCGTGCTAAGCGTATTAGACGCTCACTCGCTCGCCGGAGTAAGCGGGATGGAAGATTAAAAAAAATACGTAAGTGAGTGAGTGAATAAGCAAAACGTCAATTTGTTTGTCACAAAATCAGGTGCGACAACACGACGAACGAAAACTTTCCTAGATGCGTTCCGTTTCACGATTATTTCTTATTTGCTGGCAAAAATTTCGATATTTTTATTAAGTCCTAAAAGTTACATTTTGAGTCGTGTTACATGAGAAGGTCAAAAGTTACGTAAAATGTAACAAAAGTTACGTTCTGGCAACGCTGACCATTGTATGTATATCAATGTTACCAACCTACACACCGCCGAATCAGTTTTTTAAATGTTTCGATAACCTTCAATCACAAAATAAGCTTAGGATACGTTTGGTTATTAGTTATTTAGTACACAAATTAGGGCTGACTCTCACCAATCTCTCGTTTATTGGCTACACCAAACCAATGACTACAAAGATAGATTAGTAGAATCTGCACTATAATCCGTTGAATCTTTTAAGTTCTCTTCTTAGCAGTCGGGTTTATTTGACAGATGGAACTAGTGATTGAAGCAAAGTAAAATGTTGATCATAGATTCAATTATTATTAACACTTTAACTGGTATGTAGTATCGATTATATTTTTTTTTGCTGTTGATTTAAACTGTCGTTTTCAGTGCCTGTTTTTTTACTTTTATTAAATACCGGTAGCTTTTTAAAATAAAACAAACTCATGATCACATGTGCCTGATCCAGTGCAAGTGTACAAGTGATGAGTTTCCTGGTGACAGTCAGCTTTTATTTTCATTATAATGTTCGTTTTTATTACAGGTGCTTGCTTTAACACAAAAATCTCAATGAAGCTACCAACTTAAGACTAGTGTTTTGATTATACAATCTTATTATGTAAATATGGACGAACAACAAAGAAATAGTCACCTAATAATTAAACAATCTTTAATCCAAAACAATCTTAAATCCCCCAACCTTGGCCGAAATATTCAAATAAAAACTTAATGTTTTTTTGACTTAATTATGTACTTGTTCGCAGTTTTACGTTTTGGTGTTCAGAAGCATTGAAGATCATTTTTCTATTAAAGTACTTATACAATAAAATAATCTTGTCTGCCTTTTTGGTATAATAAGCGCCTTAAAAGTATATCATGTAATGAAAAAAATACACCGATCTTAACTAAATATTATGTCACATTATGAGGATTTCTTTGATACGTTTCGGCTCTGTGCTTTGTTTAAGAAAGTAAACATGTTCATATAAAATCTCGCATCAGAAAGAACATACTTCCAAGTAGGTCACAGCTTAGACACTAATCCCACAAGTAGTAGAGTTATGCTATACTTAAACCACGAAATGTGTGCGGTATATCTGGCTACTACATTCTGGCCCAAAATGGTTGAATAAAAATAAATATTCTCAATTTACGTCCGAAGCCTTCAACAGCGCCGTTATGTGTCAAATACCAAAATGAATCAGGTTCACGAAACAAAATAAATAATATTATGCTTTAAACAACATGGTAATTACTGAAAGAGTTAAAAATATGAGAATACATTGATCAAACAGCTTAGCTCTATAAATCTGTAGTACGCTGTACTGATAGATTGCAATACAATTATTTTACCTAAAAGGATATAGATGAGCATATTCATATACAACGTTTTTTCAGCAATACTTCTCAGAACTGGGTATTAGCTACAAATAAACAACAAGTGGCCTCATTTGTGTTTAAGAACTGAAAACCTTCAATAGGCCACCTCAGTTCAAAATATTCGATCAATTGCAGTAACTTTAAACCTTTTTAGTTATTGCTGGGCTCCCGTTTGACCACAAGCGATGATGTGGTCGACGAAGGAGCACGCTTGCCTAGAAGTACCTTATTCACTTTTAACTTAAAGATTCACCGGTTATACCTATCAGGACACGCAAACAATTTTTTTTTTAATATTTCAATCCTTTCTTGTCTGTTAAGTTTACGCCTACTAAAATGCGTTACATTTTTACAGAATCGCCTACTTGTAGTGTATTAGTATTAGAAGAGAATGCCTTCCATTGGCTATCCAACTTGAGAAAACCTGCTTAAATTTACATTATATTATTTGTTTCTTGGCATATCATCATCATCAGGCCTTTTATTTTATTTGGGTTGCACTGATCATAATTATTATTTTAGGTTATATAATATATAAGCTAAAATAATAATAAACGCTGCCAACGGCAAAAGTGCCCTAAACACAGGCAGCTTTGCCACGTCGAATGGAAATGCTGATTCTTTCACGGTAAAAACAGGTATTTTCGCTTAGACGCATGATCGCTTAGCAGCATAGTATTAGTACATAATAGTCTCTATTTTTATGTACAATGGATGAGGTAGCGGATGAAATTATAATGAGTATATTTTATTACGTATATATCAATTACGAACCGAAAACTTATAAACGTGTTGCCAATAAAAACTTTTACGACATTATGATCAACGCGGGTCGTATTTTTGCATTATACCATCGGTTTTAACCTTATAGTACCTTTCAACATTAAGTAAGTTTTCTAGTGGGCTTTTTGGCTGCCTGACACAATACTGGTGGTAAATAAACTCTTTCTAATATCACTACTCTAATAAACGGGTTTATCACCTACCCAAATAATATATATACATTGACAGAATATCCAAAAGGACATTGTCCTTAAATTAAAATTAACTGTTTTAACTAGATTAGAATCAAGAGCAAACCCATCGCAAATAATAAAAAAAAACTGTTTTAAAATCAATTAGAACATATTTCAATGATGCACTTGGTCGAATACATCACCGCAAATGAAGCCACTAATATAAGTATATATAACAAACAAAAATATAGAAAATTTAATTATATCTGTGTTACAGGATTTCCTAGTGCAGATGCCAGTCTCCCACAAAGGATTTACCTAATATAATATTGCACCATTATGTAATAATTTAAGAAACCTTTGTGAAAGAGATTTTAATTTAATTTTTTTATATAATACTTACTAGTATATTGCAACACTTTTTATCACAAAGTCTATAATAAAGCAAGCAAGGAACGCAGGGCTTGTGTATGAAAGTAAAATAATATGCGATTACACTTAAATAAGATCGCTAAAATATAATAAAATATAAAACAAAAATAATCAATATTCACTAACATATTTTTCACCTTTACTTGATACTTATAGCTAGGTTTTTTGCTCTAACAATTGTCCAAACAATTAAGTAGCCCTTTTCCTGCACATAAAAATAACATATATAGACTAAACTAAATACGTATTATAAAAATTTGTATCTGCTTTATAAAATACGTATATTTATTAATTGAATTAGAATAAACTTTATCATTAAAATTGATAACCAAAATATATTCTTAAATAACGAAATGTGTATTCTGACTGATCTTTCTATACTATTTATGGTAAAGATTTTATTAAGTATTTGTATGACGAGAAATAACCACAAGCACGACGTGCTATATTAATAAAACAATTGACTGTATCACTAATAGTTTTTGACACCCGTTGAATAATAATTTAAATTATACTATTACACATCTATGAAGAATGCTTATATTTTAAGTGTAAACTGAATGTGTAAAATAAATCTACGAAAAACACCGCAGTTCTAATTATTTGATTAAAATCCAAAAATGAAAATCTTTCGCTTCACCTAATATTATGATTAATAATTTATTACATTTCTATCTAAGATCACACTGAATTTTAACTCTATACATAATTAAGGGAATTTATGTATTTAGTTTTCATTTTATTTATCTAATTAGTCACGATAGAAAACTAAACTAGATTTGCAACAAACATTGTATTGAAATATTTACATGCCCAATGGGAATTAGCAGCTGTGGGTCAGATGACTGTACTCGTAACATAAATCTGCCCTGAGATTAGCTACCTATCGAGATTGGTCATAGTAATACTATAATAGTACTTAATACATAGTAAATAAGTTTCAGATCTAGGCCAGTTTGTACAGCACTTATGTCGAACTATAAATAATTTTGAGATACACTTCTCCTGAAACACGAACTTTCAAGGTCATCCTGTAGTTACCGTCTAGTTGCATGAGATCATCGACTAAAATTTTGACGACACAACCACATGTTTTTGTACCAAATTATAATAGTTTGAATCTGATTTTGAATTCCTAACAAACCGTAGCAGTTTAGAATATAAAACTAAATAATGTTTAATAGTTAGTTAATTATGAATGATGTAAAATAAATAAATGGTGCAAACAAGTGACACTATGGTACCCAAGACGGGTCTATAAAATAGGGATGTTCAAAAACAAGACGGGAAGAAGACCGCATAACTTTGGGGCCATATTGGACTAGAGTTGCAGATGACAGAGCACAATGGAGAGTTGGAGGAGGCTTATGCCAAAAGGCTTTTTAGGTTTAGCAGATGCTGAGAGCTACACTGGACACAATTTCAGAAGAACTTCAGCTACATCGGTGGCTGATTCAGGAGCTGACATAATGACTTTGAAGCGTCATGGTGGGTGACGATCTAGCAATGTAGCTGAATCATACGTAGAAGATTCCATACTAAACAAGAAGGAAATTTGTGCAAAAATCACAAAAAGAATTAAACTTGGTTCTGAGGCGCGTCCTACTGGCGCAACACCAAGTACATCCAATGATTGTAGTTCACCTACCTACACGAATAATGAACCATCTCAAATAACAATAGAACATGAAAGTATCTCAGTAATTAATCTACCTGATGAGACCGCTATGCTACCAAAAACAGCGCTAATTATAATTTTACTAACTGCACATTTACTAATTGTTTCTCTAAATAAACTTTTTATATCTTAACAGGTGTGTTGAAAAACGTCGTATTATACACGTGTGTATTGAAGATTACCGACACACTTGTACCATAATGTACTAATAATTAACTTTTTTCTGTATTTATTTATGAATATTGGCAAAGTCAACATTTATGATCCCGGCGCTGCGTCTAAATCTTATTTATCTTTTGTTGTTGTCTATTTGTTGTTAGTCATTACTCTAGCCAGTAATAAACCTTTTTGGGTAAAAGATTTCAAGGCTTTGTATTACAAATCTACATATACTAAGTGTGTATGACTGTATTTGGTGCCTTAACATTAAGATTGTTCCATAGTTATATGTTTCAATAATTTGTTCTAGTTTGTTAAAATCACAGTTTTCATCTATACTTCTTAGTTACTGTATTTATTTGAACCACATACACAAATCTAACTAGATAACGCAAGTCCCTCCATCTGTATAAAAACCAAGCGTGCCGCTTTTGCACAAACAATTTGAAAACAAATTTAATTACCAATGAAAGAAAACATTTCCAATGCCTCGACTAACATTTTCTATACATTCTTTACAGCTCAATATGACATAAAAAGGCATTTTATGTCATAATTTGGCATTTTATGGTTTCAGTGGATTTCCGGTACCGATAATACTAAATGAAAAGCATAGATTACGATCATTGATCGTAACCTTACTCCGTTTTTTGTCACGCGTCATCTACTGGTAGTTACATTTATGTCTGTGATATGAACTAATATAACAAGAAGAAACATAACCGTCGAAGATTTATGTCTGTGATACGAACTAATATTACAAGAAGAAACATAACCGTCGAAGATTTATGTCTGTGATACGAACTAATATTACAAGAAGAAACATAACCATCGAAAATTTATGTCTGTGATATGAACTAATATAACAAGAAAAAATATAACCGTCGTTATCCACTCTAGGTGCACCTCTACCTAACCCTTAAAATACAGACGTTAATCGTGATGTTATGTATTATGTGAGAAATTTTCTGGCCGCCGAATGAACTAATGAATTTACAAACTCGCAATTCTAGCATCAAATAGAACGAATGAATACATAATGGTCAGTTCATAACGGGGAAACTAGGTCACCTTAATTAGCTGGTTTCGATGGCTTAAGTTAAGTTGCACCGGCCATAGATCGATACCGGATAGATGATTATTTTATTCTACTTTGGATACAAAGCTAATGACAACTTATTCAGCTCTAGTTCACTGCTAAACTAAGTGTTTATTGTAGGTATTTTACCTACAGACATAAACTCACGCCTTTTTCGGGTAGGCAGAAACTACAAATCGACATTACCGCTATTTTTCATACAGTGGTACGATATCTAGACTCACGAGAGTGTGTCAGCCAAGTTCGCAACTGTGAAACACCGGCCGAGGGTAATATTACACGAACTATTTCGGCAAACTTTCGACCCCGTATGACTTCAAATCTATTAGACCTACACACTTGCGATTTTTCGTGTTTAGTAAGACTCCTATTTACTAAATCCTAAAGCAAGTTGGCACATGTTTGATTTAATTTGTGTGTTGTACGTGATGGGAGCAGTATGATTTAAGGAAATTCAAGAGAACTTGGTATACAGTTAGATGCCACTTTTATCTGAGAAACCGTTATCAAGAACTTGGCTTTCTTTTATATTTATGTTTTGAGAGGGACAATAAACTTATCTAAAACAGGCCGTATTTCGATAATATTCGAGACGATATTGACCGACTATGGCGAAATCAATCGCTGGTTTAATCTAATCACTTGCTATCACAAATAACTCAGAGCCCTTTCAAAGTGGCTCAAAGTAAAACTTCACGTAAAAATAAGAGCGTTTTTTTTTATCATGACTTAGAGATTTGGACGGAGAAAAGAGAGGCCTTTGCCCAGCGATGGAACACAAATTAGCCTAGAAAACTATTTAAAGTCAATAGTACCTAGAACCTAGTTTTTAAAGTATTTGGATGAAGAGGTGAAATGAGAGAAACAGATACAAATATTTGAATCGATGATGTTTCTTATTGTTTTTCCTACCGTTACTTAAAAATGTTTAGATCAAGAACGACGCAAGATCTTCACAAATAATTTTCTCGTTTTCTGAACTGCTACGGTGCGCATATTTCATTTGAGTTTAGTACTGACAAAGAAATTAATATCGTAACATCAAAATCACGTACATTGAGAAATTTTCTTTTGTGTACTTTTACACACTAGTTGGGGGTAAACTCAAATCATATGCAAAATTCTGTCAAGATAAGTACCTACAGGAGACCGCCTGAAGTTTCATATTGCCTACGATTCCGTATAACGTACGTCCTTGAACCGTTATTTGAGCTGACTGATGCCATTCCTAACCTAGAAATTTCTTTAAGTAAACTGACAAAATGTCCGTATTTGGGTGCGTCATCGAATTTCTCGAGATTGATTTTTAGAGATGGTTTCTTGTATTTCGCAGTTTTCGTATGCCAGACCAGTACTTTTGAGCAGTTGGCAGCGAGAGGTTCGATTTCGTCTAGTTTAAGTCCTATACTGATTAGGAACCTGTCTTCTTCGTGTCCCGCGATGTAAGGCATGGAGGCCGAGGGCTTCAGGTACTCGATGTTGACGGCGAAGCCAGCCATGTCCACCGGGAATTTGCGAGAGCCCGGCCAGGAGTCAAAGAATGCAACCACCTGAAATTTTTATTAAATAGGCATTAGTTGTAGTAATTTATAACTCTAACATTCGCTTTAAGGCAGGACAACCAGAACAAGAGGATTCTTAACTTAGAATAGAATTTTTGGCAGAGTGGATCGAAAAAGTGCATTCGCGCGCTGATCTCCAAATCAAACTTTTTAAATAGTTTTGCAAAAGCATGTCATAGGTGAATAACAAATCATAAGTAAATTCAAATTAGAGGATAGGCCATCTAGAATGCTGTCGTTTTAAACTCGAAAGACAACCATCTTCTTACCAGGGGGTTTCGGGTTAAACAGTCACTGGGTTGTGAAAGTTAGATAGGCAGTCGCTCAGCGCTTAGGTTAGACTGGCAGCTTGCGAAAGGCTAGGCAGATAATGTATTATTGTCTTACGCAACAAAATCCTATCATTCCTTACGCTTAGCATGTCTGAAATCTATACCTCCGTGTAAAAGAGGCGCGACGCGCGACAGGCGTAGAAAACATTTTCAAATATGCACATAATACTAGCTAAAATTGAGTATTTTGCGCCAGCTACAAGTATACAAACAGATTAACTAAAATTCGTGCATGTCATCGTAAAAATGGGGGCTGCAATTTATTCATTTTCTTTACTGCGCAAAATCATAAGGACTCAGATCTGGGGGGTGACCATAAGCTCTTAGAGCGGTATCAATTTGATATCGAGTAAGTGACAGATGTATACAAGTCAGATACATCTGTCCCTTATTCGATCTCAAATTGATACCGCTCTAAGAGCTTATGGTCACCCCCCTGAGAAGGAAACTAAGAACGTACGCTCAGCGTTGATTGATAATTGGCAAATTAATATGCGGGGGCACGAGCACAGCTTATACACATAAAAATTACTAGCCTCCAACTGTCGCCATAGGCGGGTTAGGACAAGTTTTTTGAGCCATACTTTTATCTCAACTAATGGTTAAAAGTGTTGAGCAGTGGTGGCCCAATGGTAAAAGCTAGGAGTTACAAGTTGTGGGTTGTAGGTTCGAACCCCGGCAGGCGCTTTACTTTGTGTATATTATCTCATCGAAACTGCTCTCAAAACGATTAAAGAAAATATTCGAAGACATGTGACATCCACCAGTCCGCACTGGGCCCAAGTGGTGGATTGTAGCCCATTCCCTCTCTATGAGAGAAGGCCTGTGTCCCAGCAGTGGGCACATTAAAAGTATGATGATGATGATGGTTATAAATAAGTTAGTTTTAATTATTTTTAATTTTTAAGGCTTACAATTGATGTTTTTGTTTTTTTAACCATTTGTTGAGTTAACTACGGATTAAAAAAGCTAGGCCTTATCAAATTCATACTATTTATGAGTTGCAGAACATCACCCTTAAATACTTTCTTCCATTTTTGATGCACACTTTATATGTCAAGGTTTCCTTACAATGTTTTCCCTAACCGATGTCATTAACGTAATCTTAGACATCACTGAAAGTGAAAGCAAACTATTAAACAACTTCAATACCTTTCCATCTTTGACGATCGGCGTGGAGACTCCATAGCTGCCGATCAGACCAACAGGAAACATGGACACCTTCTTCGTCTGCCTTATCTCATCAAAGAGTTGCAGGTCAACGGTGTTGTCATCATCTCCGAAGTACAAGACTCCCTCGTGAACGTTCTCATGGAGCCACGTCAGCGACGCTCGTCTGTTTGAGACCCCTCGGGGGAAGTTGCTTTCCTTATAGTGGTATGGCTTAGGGCTTGATATGTGTGTATATGGGAGCCCCGATCGCCTAGAATTAGATGAAAACTTTACGAGTATGTGAAGATTGTATTGAAATCATCAATTTCTGTCTTCTTGGGGGTAGACATTAGATACTTTTTAACCTGCAATCATCCTTAAGGGGTGGCAGTTTTTATGGTGAGCCAATAATTTCTCAAGTACTGTAGCTACGCAGACGAAGTCGCGGTTATTGAGGATTAAGCTAGAAATATTTGAACATTCACGCAGGCGAAGGCGCTGTAAGAATCTAGTACCTATCTAAAAAGTTAATCTTCTTCTTGTGAGAATTCGCGCTGGTGGCTGGCGGCTTGGACTAACCTACGACGATTTGCATTTCCTTCGACTGTATCATGCAGGGTAGAACGAAAGATACGATGGATGGATTCGGTGAAATATAATATGGGTAACAAGGAAGTGACTTATTATTTAGAGGACAGAAAATAGATATGTTTGGAAGAAGGACACATGATGTGCGAAACCCAAATAAGATTGGGATTTCTAGAGGATGATGATATTGTTACAAGATAAGACAACGCCAACTAGTGACGATAGGAAGAACTAGTAGTAAATAGTAGCGCAATCTAGTATCGAATAGCGGAACTAATCTTCCCGAAAGCTCGTTTCGAATGGAAAGTTTCGCGTCGCTTCGGGAACAATGAGTTTGAAATTCGATTATTCTGGCAGATTCTCGAAGTATCTAGAACAGTATGGAACGTTCCGTGCTATATAAAGAACGGTTGGGTTTGTCGTGGGTCAGTATCGACGGTGAAGCGATACGAAGCGATCATAGCGAAAATAGTGCGAAGTAGTAAACTTGTTTAAGAAGTGTTAAAGTAATAAAGAATGATTAGTTAAAATCTGCTGTTTAAATAATTTATCCCTGAACCGCAGATCGTAACAATATGTATAATTATCCTTTTCTGTCTTTCAGAAAATCTTCACTACAGCGAGAAAACATATAAAATATAATGATCCACTTACCGAAGTATATCGTAAACTATATCCGAGCATCCTGGATGGTCATCAGCTATAATCCAATGTAATCGGGGTACATGCATCAGAGTGTGTGCTAGCCTTGTTAACTCTGGCACTTGCTCCGGCCGTGGATATGTAGGCGTCACAAAATATATCATCTTGAGGTCAGTCGTTTTATTCACATGGCTCCTCTCATCTTTGAGGTTCACGTAGCAGATTTTATTCTTTACTTTCAGAGGTATGCCAGGTGACTCGCCTGATCTAAAAGAAATTGTTGGCATAACTGTTAGGGCTTACAGGAGAGGGTATGCATGTTATTTTGTTACTGAAACATACATCAACGGCTGAATGGATTTAGGTGGAATTTAATACACATAGATAGTGATAACGACCGGGGTAAAACTATGGGTTGCTTTCTATGAAGGACCTTTCGTGTGTTACCCTAAGATGCGAGTGAAACCGCGTGCAATTGATATGTTTAATTTTTCATATTCCTAGATTGATGTTGGATTAATTGAAAGTCATTCGGGGAATCAATGTTCTACAGTAACGAGAAGAAGTGGGACTAACTCTGAAATATCGTAAAACTATCTACTGTTCCATTCAAAAACGAAGTTAGACACTTACCTAGAGAAAAAGTATGAAACAGATGCTTTAATTTTCGCATAATCAGATGTTCTGGAACATGAATTTATTTATTTATTCAGTTATCAACAATAACTAACTAATATATTGTATCTGATCTTATAATAGCCATTATCAAACATTTTATGTTGTGTTGGTTGTATGTCATACTGACTCTGTATTTTAGTAATGTGTATGTAATGTTTGATTTCAGTTTCTCTTTAACCCAGAGGCCGTGTACGCCATATTCATGGTATACAAATGAATACTCGCTAGTATCACACCGGAATGCTTTCAATTTACTATGAACATCAAGAACTTATTCATTTTTAGTACCGACAATTTTATTTTTATTTTCATACTATTAACTCTTATTGAGACGAATATGTACCGAGTAGTTTCAAAGTTACCCTCATTGGCGAAAAGCTAACCGAATCTAGACTGAGATGGTACGGTTATGTCACAGAACAGAGAAGACAGTAGAAATCGCATATACCTTTATTAGTATCGGAACCAGCGTACCCAAACTCACACATATACAAATTAATTGTATTTCATAACACTAAGAAATCTTTGGTGTGATTGGTAGTTTAATTTTTAGATGAAAGTAGAAAATATGTCGTCGCTTATTTGAAAATTATCCACAGCTTTATGACAATAGAGTTGGTTTATTGCCTACTCTTTTTTAGTGTTTATTACTTTTTTCGTTTAAAGCGCACACGGAATAGTTTAATGAGGAAGTTACGCTACCCGCCGCTAGATGTCACTATAGTAAATTCATTTAATTTAATGTCGTATTTCGTTACCGATAAGATATACCGATTAAATTTAAAAAAAAAAACGTTGCCCCACACTAGGAATTTCTCCTGAATCGTGGGTGAAACGCACCCAAGATTCAGGAGAAATTCCTAGTGTACAAACATATAATTTCACATACACAAACACCCAGAGCCGGAACAACTATTTGTAGATCATACAAATATTTGCTCTGTGCGGGAATCGAACCAGTCAGAAAAACGCAGCGCAGCAGTCAATCGCTCAACCACTGCGCCAACCGTGCGCCCAATAACTAAGAGTCGATAAATATTATTATTTTTGTAATCAAGTTTTATATAAATTTATTCCAATACTCACGATTTATAGAAAGTATAATTAAGATATTTTATGGTAAACTACTGATCCGATTTTGAAAATAATTCTATTGATACAAAGATGGGCGTATCTTTGTATGTGGTGTTTTTGTTCTATCAATAGAATTATAGAATACAAGTCTCTTTATTATGTACACCATATAAGTTATATGGTGCCTTATCGCTAAAAGCGATCTTTTCAAGACAACCTTTGCATGGATTTAAAAAATGAAAGGAAACACAGTACTGTAGGTAGTCTTTGGTGTACTATTATTAATTACTAGCTGTGCCCGCGGCTTCGCTCCCGTCATCTGTTTGCCAAACCTACCCTACTTACCTTCCTGCCTACCCTACTTACCTACCGTCCATATTTGTTTCTATAGTCATCAATCTTTCGCGGAGAATCTTAACACCGTGATTTAGAAAATGACTTCAAATTCAAAACGCCATCTATCGAATATCGAGGTCAACTCACCGAGTATCTGAATTGCGTGTGTTGTGATAATTTGACTTTAAATTCATTTTAAATTCATCTAACTTTTGATAGAGTGAACCGATTGCGATGACACAAAAACTAAGTAATTCTTCAAGTTACGCACTATGTTTATGTATAACAGTTATTTACATTGGTTTCGTACATTTCACGTGATGCGTGCACAAATAAAAAGACAAACAGACAAAAATTCCAAGAATGCCGGCAATAGGTTCTGTTGGTTATCCTCTAACACACTGGCTATTTTTTTTGGAAATATTTTCGATGTACAAAAAATACTTTTCTACAGATTTATTATATGTATATTGATTGATGATAATGATGCGATAGACTACACTACAAATGCAATGCGTCCTACTGATATGGGAAGCTTACGCTTTCGCCTGCGGCTACACTCTTATTATGATTAGCTTGACTAATTCCTTAATGAACTGATGGAATTTAGGTCTATACACCAGTTAGTAGATCTTAAATTTCAGACTAACACATAAGCCACTTTTTTACTGACTTAAAAAAAGAAGGAGGTTCTATGTTCATGTGTTATTATTATTACACTTTGTTGATTTTGAAGGCTCTTGTCTTTTTAACCGACTTCAAAAAAAGGAGGAGGTTCTCAATTCGTCGTAATCTTTATTTTTACATGGCTGCAAAAATCTTCTTACAAAAAATCTTCTTATTAAGAAGATTTTTTCGAATATTGTAGTTGAAGTTTAAAGTATCGATAACTCATTATCGATATTGGTAATCTCTAATTGAGTAGCTGAATGTGACATGTGCATAGTTGGAATCTTCGAGAACAATGTTTGAGTTTTAAAGAAAGTAGACCTTAAATTTAACATCATAAAATCAACTTTTACTTGTCCCGTCTTATTAATAAACGTGGACTAAGGTAAGATTAACTTTATTCCAAGCATTAGGTTGGTACTAACAAATTTCCGTATTAATAAACACGGATTAAGGAGAGATTATACTAATCCGACTCTAGTCTTGGACTAAAAGTTATTCCATGGTGCTAGCTAGTTTAAGGTCGGAGTAAGGTTGGATTAAGAGTGTATCCATGGCAACTACATTTATTATTTTTGATTGACATTTTGTTCGTTGTGATTTGATAATATTTTTTTAGTTTAATATAAATATATTGTACTAGACAGGAAACACTATTTCAGGAATTGGCATGAAGATGTGTTTAATACTTAGGTATTATACTAACATTAGTATGAGAGATACACTCGTCATCAGATGTATCAAACCACTACGAATATTAAATACTAGCTGTTGCCCGTGACTTCGTCTGCGTAGCATTACTACTCCTAATAGCCTATTTTTAATGTCGCACTAATTATATTGTGAAGGCCGCCTTACTTGAGAAATTATTAGTTCACCATACAAATTTCTACCTTCCTTGCCACCATTGCATTGGATAAAAACTATCGTATGTCCTTCCCAGGGTCCCAAACTAATTCCATTGAGGTAATTATGTAATACATAATATCTCAATGACTAACTCCATCCAAAATCAGTTCAGCGGTTTAAGCGTGAAATGGTAATAGACAGACAGACAGAGCTCCTTTCGCATTCATAATAATTTATTATATGCGATTTAAGTATGACAGATGTCACTTTGTTAGCTATTTTTCTTTCTTTTTCTACTTTATGTCATCAAATTTCTTGGTTTCATTCACTGGTTCACTCTTTTTACTTTTAAATTGAACTGGGTTGCCATAGCTTACGCGTAAATCCAAGAGTAACAAATGAATAGTTAGTCCGAGGTTATTCCAGGTTTATTAATAACATTGCTAAGCCTATGTTAATCCTTACTTACTCCGGGATTAGCTAGTCCAAGAGTAACTTCGGAGTAAGCTGGTATTACGTCATTTTTATTAATAAGACTGGTCTTGTTTAATAAAATATTGTTTTTACATTTTTATCGAAATAAAATAAATTAAGACTTGCCGATGGTAAGATATACCTACATTTGATACATTTTTGGTTCTGCTATCGTGTTTACATTCTAAAACAGCACAATAAGGCATTTTTGTATTTTTTTTCAAGTTTTTGTCACCGTGACGGTTGAACCAAGACTGATGTGCGTAGTGTGTGCGCGGAAGGAAACATATGCGGAACTGTGCAAAACTCGGGGTACGCGGGCCCCGCCCACTTGCGACTTCTATTGTAGTGGGCGTTTTTTTTGTTCTGTAGGTTATGTAGTGCGGAGACCCGATGACCACGTTGTGAAAGATGCCTTTCCTAAGAGTGTTAAGAAAGACATGGGTCTAGAATAAAATAGAAGAGGGATTTCCGCACTTAGACGCCCATTTGGTCCGTTGTGCGTGGGGATTCTAGCTAAAATAGCCAGCCTACTGACGATGCTTATTAGCGGAACAAGCCTATGAAATCCAACCCCGACAATTATGAAGTCGGAAGGTGGAAGAAGAAGATTGACTGTTGTAGAGAAAGAATTTTATTTGTTTTTCTCCTATGGCAACACTACAGCTAACAGCTGATTTGAATTTGTCCTATTAATTTTAATTTTAAATATTACTTTTCCTTCATAATGAGGCCTATTTCCAATTTATTAACTAGTTTAAAGAGTAATTAAGTGTTTTGTGTTAAATTTAGACACAAAGTGCAAAATAAGTGTGAACATTTAATTTTTTCGTTGACAGCATACCGCAAGCGAATGTTGCTTTTTCATCTCGGTATCAGGTACAATACTATAAATTTTACTTGATATTGGATTGATTGCGTTCTAATATTTTGCAATTCATTGGATCACTTTTATTACGGTTACAAGTTGATGCCAATGACTTATAAAAAGTAAACATAACCTTGATTAGTTTGGTGACAGAACTTCTTTTCTTTCGAAACTCTCTCTTTCTACGATCTAAATTTCATTATCCGTTCAACTAACCAACTGTTACTCAATCTACTACTCTTTTCCAACCTCTTCTTTTTTCTCTTTAATCATGGGGACCAAACTCAGTCAGGCTTTGAGCGAATTAAAGGCGTCTCAGGAGATCTGTGACCAACTGATTAGGAAAAAAGATGGATATAAAATGGAGTTCCTTCCTTGACAGGCAGAGCAAAATTGAAAACAAAAATCAGTTAAGTTACATATTCAACACACTGATGCCATAGCAGCCCGGTACAGGCTCCAAATTGTTGTGGACGGGTAGCAATCCAGCCAGTGTAGCAATGAATGTGATCAAGCACAAATATTTACTACAACAGCAGCTACATGAGCTCAAAGTTGGAATTACAAATCTTAAAATAACTGCCTCGTCGAATCAAAGTCTATTCAATGAATTGGTGCCTGTTGCCCCATAAATGGTTACTACAATAAACCCCTCTTACACATTAGGTTTAACAGGTCATGATGATTCAAAATCAAGTTAATCATTGAGGGCACTAGTAAAAATAAAATATAAAAAAAAACATAAAAATTAACAAATACATAGTTAAAACTAAGAAAATGGTCAAATAATATTTGAGTAATTTATGCGGCCTACCCGAATGTCCTTTCTTTGGTATTGTTCATCGAATCGTTGAGCTCCTTAAATTTTGAGTTGAGGTGCACGGTTATATACAAATGCGTGCACTGAATCACACTCCATCTGGCTGGTTCTTTTCTCAAAAGACCATTACAGACATCAATCTACATGGTCTTCATATGATCTAACCAAGATATTGTCAGGACTTAAACGCCGACCTCATCTACTTTTAAAAAATATGATCGACTTGTAAAAGTCTTTGTACAAACCAACTTACAGAAATAAAATCATTTATTATTAATGCTAAACCATACTGATGAGTAAATAATCAATAAGTATTCATCATCAGACTCATGATGTTCCCACTGCTGGGACTCAGGCATTCTCTCTGTGAGAGAGGTAATGGGCGGGTTGGTAAATGTCACATGCCTAATGCCTTCGAATTTTCGTTCTAGGACATGCCGATTTCTCACGATGTTTTCCTTCAGCATTTTAAGAGCAGTGGTGATGAAATAATTTACACAAAGAAAAGCACCTACCTGGGTTCGAACTCACGACCTACGACATTTAAGTCGGGGCCGTTATCACTGGGCCAACACTGCTCACAGAAATTTACGTTAGTACGAGGGCCGTTTGATAAGTCCGTGACTTTTTTATTTTCTCGCGTAGTAACTTTTATGACAACACTACTTCTGTTAACTACCATCTTTTAATAGGTTACTGTAAAAATACTACAAGCACTACTTCTGCAAGCTACGTTATTGGGTTTGTGTTTGCCAGCCATTTAAAGCAGGCGACCGCGGGCATTTTCACGAAAATGGGAAAATGTGAATTTCGATTTTTCGGAAAAAAAAAACAGAATCGAAATAAAGTAAATGTTTGGTAAACATAACGGGGACTCTGCACCATCAATTTCACTGGTTACTCTAGTCGACGGCACGAACTATTTTGTGCGCGGGGTTAAAATGCATTTTATATCAACCGACAACACGTGCGGAAGAGATAGATGGTGTAATGAGCAGTAGGAAGCTAGTTCGCGTACGAATACACACTTTTGCAAATTTGTAGCGAAATGGATAATTATTTAGGACGAAACCGAGCGCGCGAAATTTTATAAACAGACCTTTGGCAGTCTAGATATCATGAAAAAACGACTAAATCTATCTGTTCAAAATAAAATTATTTGCATTGTTGAACTACTAATCTATCCCTGTATGGAGGCCGTTTTCCAATTTTCCGTCTTCTTATGGTATTTATTTGCGCCCAAAAATGCGTTAAAGTTAGAGTCGAAATGTGGAACTTTCGACTCTCATAACTTTCAAATATTTTATTTTTTTTACTTTTTCGCTTCCATATAGGGCTAGATAATGATGAGGCAAATTGATATCACTTTTTATTTTGAACGTACATCGTCAAACAGTGGCATAAACCCTATCAGTGTATCCCTCCCTCGTGGACTACGTTTGTATGGAAAAAAATCGACTAGTGTCACCTAAGAAGTGGTTTATTTAGTTCCGTTGTGGTCGTACCAGCACAAATGTCGCCGAAAGTTCTGGTCGCCCAAAAGAGGTCGCCTCGCCAGAAATCGTCGACACAATCCATGGAATGATATTGGACTATAGAAGAATGTAAGTGCGTGAGGTGGCTGAGGCTGCAGGCATTTCAACTGAGCGGGTACATCACATTTTACGTGAATATTTGGACATGAAAAAGCTATCCGCAATGGGTGCCGCGATTGCTCACACTCGACCATCAGCGCAACCGTGTGACAACTTCGAAGTAGTGTTTGGGAATGTTTACCCGTAATTTGAACGATTTTTTACGCCGTTTCGTAACCGTGGACGAAACATGGATCCAAGAGACCAAGGACCAATCAAGACAGTGAGTTTCTACGAGTGAACGTGCACCAAATAAGGCAAAATTGGGTCTATCGGCCAATAAGGACATGACCACTGTTTTCTGAGATGCACGCGGTTTGATTGATGCCCAGATAAAGAATCTTAACATTTCATGTGTTTATTGACGTGATGCTTTGTACGACATATTATATGATTGATAACGATTGTGTAATGTTTTTTTAGGGTTTTATATCCAATCGCTCTTAGTGATAACCTCGTCTTTAGTGTTACCCAATGATATTCTATTTTTGCTGAGACTTTATATACTTCTAGAGAGAACATATCTATGTCGCAATTTCAACATCGGTATTCACATTTTTTTTATTTTTTTTATTTTGGCTTTGCACGGTTTGTGCATTTAGCCAGTGTCAAATTTAGAGTAGAAGTTCTAGTTTCTTTAGATTTTAGTCGTTCAAGTTAGGCCCCAATAAAATGGCGGTAACTTTATTGGAAGCTTCTACGGAGTTTTGTCGACACCATGTAAAAACTCTTGTTCTACCGCTGTGTTTTCTTGCCCACACTCGTGCACGTTCACTAATATTATTAGAATAAAAACCACCACTTTTACACTATTAATATTCAATTAAACACAATTATAGGAAAATAAAACAAAGAAGCAACATAGACGCCATCACGTTCCCGCCAAAACTCCCGGTATTCACTTTCGCACGAACAAATAACGTCATAAGCAAAAAGGTAGATCATATTCTTTTGTCTATGCCTTCTTTTGTACCAGTGTGACGGAGTATGCTATAGATACTTCTATAAAGACATAAATCAGTACTGGATATGTGCCACTGCCATATAAATATTGTGTTGGTTTTGTCCCGATCAAAAAATTTGATCAATTAATAGTTTTTAAGAATAGTCCTTGACCGGGGAATATTTTTACGTTTTACTTAGAGACTTTTTATAATTATTTAACGAGTGGACGTGTTCTCCTGCAAAGAGTGATCACTCATTGTACATTGTACACTTCCACTCTTTTGTAAATTTTATGTGCATTATACATGTTGTATATAATGTTTAATAATAGCTATCGAAAATACTACATAATGATAATTAAAGTGAAAATTTTTGTTATGCTCTCGTACGACTGCACAAATAGTTTCGATATATTTCTTGTGACTGTTGTCACATCTCTAACGTCAAAACGTAATTAAGTAAACTGTCATAGCTCTATCAACGAACGAAATAAATTTATTATTTCACTAAATAAAATGGTTTAAATGATACTATACCTCCTTGACGTATTTAGAACTGAGATTCCTTTATTCGAGACAGCCTATGGAATGAATTCCCTGCACAATAATTTCAGTATCATAGTCGATAACTCACCTGTGGAAAGTTATCCTTTGATTATTGCCTGATAATACGTCCATTCTACTCTTGCAACCGATAGCCACACACACTATGGTCCATGAAAACTATTAATCATCAAAATTCTGCCTGATAAAAACGAAACAAACGCGCCAGAACAGCTAACAACTTTAGTTACAGCTGGTATCCGAAAGACTGTTACAGTGGCTCAAAAGTAATCACTCTGACATTCAAGATGCTAGCGTTTGTCTATGTTTGTCTCTTTTTTATGATAGAGTTATTCTATAGGTCTTTCGTTCTTGCTTATATAATAAAGTTTTTTATTCGTCTTAAATACGTTACGTGTATACATATATAAGCCTCTATTTTTTTTGTAATTTAATGTCGTACTTATTTATGTTATAAAGAGTAAGTACCTATTTTATCTAAGGTGGCCACAGGATCCTATTACTAGGTACTAAACCTACGCATTCTCTCTGCTACGGGCGGTATTCTAAGAATCGTTTAAGACATCGAATTTTTCGCAAAAATTATGTACGGTACACGCGTATGACCAGACATATGAACGCAAACGTAGCCATACATATGCTCCCATGACAAAAGACGTGAGTTTTGTAGACATAGCATGAAACTCTGAAAATGGCCACGCTTTCATAAGAAATATAATTCAAAGATTAACTTCATGCGGAGTCCTTTCAATTATAGGTACTAACGCTTCGTCCCCGATACTAATTATACCAACTTCAACAATACTTTTTAATTGCCTAAGATCCGATTGCAGAAATCTGCGTAAAATCAGGATAGTTGCTCCGATACTAATTATTGTAGTTTCGCGTATGAATCGCATGCTATTTTATTAATCTTTCGAAAGATTCTCCAACTATCACTAAGTTATCCGTGTCTCATGTCTCTGTGCGATTGCATGGGAAGGCAAAACATTTTGCGGGATAGATGCCCTATTTCTCGTCGGGACATCATTTTTTTTATTTTTATTTATCGATAGGCTCGCGTTTGACCACTATCTCGCCTGATGGTAAGCGATGATGTGGTCGACGGTGAAGCACGCTTACCTAGAAGTAACCTATTCACTCTTGACTTGAAGACGCCAAGGTTGTAGCTATCAGGAAACAAAGACTCCGGCAGGGCATTCCACTCCTTAGCTGTGCGTACAATGAAAGTAGTCGCAAAACGCTTTGTACGTATGGGTGGGATGTCCACCATGTACCGGTGGCGCATTGCCGTACGTCTTGTTGTCTGGTGGTGGAAAGGGCTAGGCGGAATCAAATTGTGCAGTTCCATCGCACACTCCCCGAAATGTAACCGATAAAAATCCGACAGACTGGCCACTTGGCGTCGATGTTCAAGGCTCTGGAGCTTTGAGGCGACCAGTGCATCGTGGCCGATAAGCCTCTTGGCCCGTTTGTCAATCGACTCAAGTGCATCAAGTTGATATTTGGCAGATCCGTCCCAGAGGTGAGAGCAGTACTCCATGCATGACCGAACTTGCGCTTTATACAAATTGAGCAGCTGTTCAGGCGTGAAGTACCGTCTCACCTTTGCAAGGATCCCCAACGTTTTTGCAGCCTACTGAGCCTTTGCCTCAATGAATGGACCAAAATTGAGGGTCGATGTTAAAGTAATCATCACATCTATCCTAAATGAAAATATAGAGGTGCGCAAGAATCGCTAATACTCTGGAAATACTAGAGATAACGATTTTAAATTTTCATAAACTTGTAGATGAAATACCAAAGTACCGACCAGTATTACAAATAAAGTATTTCGCTTTATGTACTAAGAGATACCTACAGTGATTTCAAAAAGTGTGGCAATTTTCCGATGTTTTTCCTAACGCCCCATTTTCCATTTGGTTGGGAGTTCTAAAATGTTGGCAATTTAGGGCATCCTGCATTTAACATAATTATGTTGACAACTGTAATCTTTCTGATGGCTCGATGCGATTAGATTTATATCACACCGAAGCGGAATATTACTAGTACGTTCACATGATCATCGATTATGATTACGTAAGATATTTTATCTACTCTCATATCGTAATATTTGACTTCAAAACGAGTTTATACTGACAGACTTTATAAACACAATACCGAAATTTAAAAATAAAATCTTATTATAACACTTTTTCTCTAATAAAATAATGCTATAAAACAAAAACTGTTATTTAGTAAGTGCTATTTCTGTATAAATGCTAAAATTTATCTGCTCGCTCCGTTCCTTCTTGCATCATACATTCACGTATCACAAACTCCTATTTCGGTAAGACTTTCCTATTTCCATTTGAATAGCCACAAATTTAAAAGCCTGTCATATCACGAAGTATTTTTTTTTTTTAAATATTTGTTCCTGACGGAACAGGCTAAGGTCTGAGACCATGCTGCCTAGTCTTCAGTGCAATTTTAACATTCTTTAGTATGCATTAGAATACAGATGTAACAGATTCTAATGTTTTATGGAGTATTTGGCAGCAAATTGTATTGAGTCAGCCTTCCCAGTAAGCTTAGCGGAGGTAGTCAATACAACAATAAAATTCTCCGCTCCACTATCCTGAGATCGCTTCTGTCAATGATTTCACATATTGTCCAGTTGCGTAGACAGTTGCAACACAAAACTACACCAATTTTATATCACAATATCCACTAGGAATCAATTTGCAAATAATATTAATAGCCGCTGAACTTCACTCGAAAAAATCCCGCCAAAAACTCCGAAGTAAAAATAGTGGCTTTCAGATTTGACAGATAAAAAGGAGGGTGTAAGCTAGGCTGCGAGCGTCTTCGACGCTGTTTTTTCTTACGGAATACCAAAAAGTATGAAGAACTCAACTGAAGCGCTAGTGTCGCTCTTCGCGGCTTAGCGAGTATCAAACTGTAAATTTGTCGCTGGCACACCACTGCGCTTAAAGGCTGTATGCTTAGAGAATAGCACTGCTGGTCCCCAAGACGCTAAGTCCGCCAATAGACCCACGCAACTGTGGATTCCTATCCTTTATTTACTAATAGTCTCTGTTATAATACAATCTTAAATTATAATAAAAAAGACGTTTACAACGCGAGGTCTAAACTAGGGCTTGCTCCGGCACTGGCCCCACCAGCATCCTGGTACTGGCGTGGTGAGCCCAGTCCTGAAAGCAAACCCTAGTTTATAAACAACGCATGTACTTTATCCTTTTTAATTAGTGTATAAATGTTCCCCAACGCGTTAGTGTATTACATAAATAAAACCAAAAATCTTCGCAAATATGGTATTCTATTTATAAACCCAACAAAGTAAAAAACACTATACGCTGGATAAGTGTACATTGTGCGATAGTGGGTTCGACTCGTCAAAATCGTTGAAACATAGCATGCGTGAGATGCATCTTACGCCGCTTGAGCACGCTCTTGAGGTTGCCAGCTGGAGCGGTAGTTCTGAAACGTTTGCTATATATTTATATACGTTTGCTATATATATTTTATAATGGCTACATCACTAAAAAAATCTCTACAATAAAGTTAAACACTCATACGTCACTTGTATTGCAAGTTCGTTGAATCACTAACGCCGATATCTGAATTAAGAATTTGAAGTTCAGTATTTCATCAACACTGAAACCGGTCCTAAGGCCCACTTGCACGAAAAACTTAACTCAGGTTTAGTTGCTAACACAAGGTTAATTGACAAAATTGTATAACTAACCTGTCGATTTAACCGTGATAGCAACTTTACCTTGTTGAAGTTGCTTTGATTTTATCGTTTTTGCTCAAACAGTACAGAACTCATGAATCCAACTCGCACCTAGTCTGTATTTTTAACTGATAAACTAATCACACGTTTAGGCAAAACCCGAAATAAGATAAGTGAGATACAGCCGTGAAATATTATAAAGCTTATTAGTTTAATAGAGCTCTCAGATTTCGAGCACGCATCACTCGCCCTTGCATCTTACATAAGTTGACAACTGTAACTGATCTTCCTGAATCCTGATGGCTCAACGTGATTCGATTTATCACACCGATAAGCGATTTTTTACCAAGCAAATAAAGCAAGTCCAAGTGCGCGATATTGCCTAACGACGTCTCTCACTGTAAAAGCCGGAACTACGGTATATCCTAAGATTTACCAATAAAACCTAAAATTTACCAAATCTTTCTGGTATATGTTGAAAAATAGTCATGGCTATGACACAATGATACGAAATGATCATCATCATCATATCAGCCGAAATACGTCCACTGCTGGACATAGGCCTCCCCCAATCGTCGCCACATTGAGCGGTCTCGTGCTTCTGGTGGGATGCCTTCCAACGCAACGTTTTCCGGTTTGCGATCGCCACTCCAGAACTTTTCTGCCACATCGGCCATCCGTACGGCGAGCAATGTACCCTGCCCACTGCCACTTAAGTTTGGCAATTCTTTGGGCCATGTCGGTAACCCTGGTTCTCTTGCGGATCTCTACATTTCTGATTTGATCACGCAAGGAAACGCCGAGCATAGCCCTCTCCATTGCCCTTTGAGTAACTGTAAGCTTTCTGATGAGGCCCATTGTAAGCGACCACGTCTCATAGCCATATGTCATCACTGGCAAAACACACTGGTCCTAGACTTTTGTCTTGAGACACTGTGGTAAGTTGGACAAGAAGATACCGCGCAACTGCCCAAACGCTGCCCAGCCGAGTCGGATTCGACGGTTGACCTCTTTCGCGAAGTTGGCCCTACCCAACTGGATCGTTTGTTCCAGGTAGACATAGTCGCCCACAACTTCGAGTGTAGAGTCTTCGACCTTGATAGGAGTGGGTGTAACATGGGCATTCATACATCACCTTGGTTTTGTCCATGTTCATCCTGAAAGTGGGTCTTAGGATGAAAATGGGCTCGATGACCTCAGTAGAGCTTCCGAAAGAGTGGTCTTTCGGAAGCTCTACTGAGGTCATGGAGCATTGTACTGAGGTCCTCCATGGTCTCAGTCATAACCACTATATAGTCGGCAAACCGAAGGTGGGTGATGTACTCGCCATTGACGTTGTTGCCTAGCCCTCTCCAGTCCAGAACCTTGTAGACATCCTGCAGTGCAGCGGTGAACAGTTTCGGTGATATGACGTCTCCCTGTCTCACACCTCGCTGCAGAAGGATGGGTTCCGAGGTCTGATCCTGAAGTCGAACTGACATGGTGGCGTTTTTGTACAAACACTTCAACACCTCGATGTACCGGTAGTCGATTTGGCACCGTTGGCGAGACTGCAGTACAGCCCCAGTCTCGATCGAATCGACGGCTTTCTCGTAGTCCACAAACGCTAAACAGAGAGGCAGGTTGTACTCTTCGGTCTTCTGTATAACCCTGCCGCAGCGTATGTATGTGGTCTACGGTGCTGAAGCCTCTACGGAAATGATGAGAACTATTAAAGACAAAAAATAATCTCTCGTCCAGCAAACATCATGCCTACCTACATTCTTTGGTTTAGCTTATCAATCAGTCACTAATTATTCTCTTCATTTGATATTAATTAAGCGACATCATGGCTATTTGTCAACATTTACGTGTCTAAGGTATATCCTAAGATTTAACATGTGAGTGCCAGTAAAAGTACCAAATTAGCGATTATTACATACAAGTTCGGCTTTTTACCAGTAAGACTTGGTTAATTCTAGGTTTTTCCGTAGTTCGGGCTTTTAGAGTAACATTATCTATTATTTGCTGATTACAGCCGAATCAGTCTTATAGATAAAAAAACCGGTCAAGTGCGTGTCGGACTTCGCACATTTAGGATTACCAAAATACCAAACCGCAAAATGAAGTTGGTTGTAATAGAATAAATGAGGTAATTTCTGACTGTAGCTCCAACCGTTTGGCTATAAAACCCGTGTGACAGACGACGGACAGATAGACGGACACGTCACGACAGCAATAGGGCTCCGTTTGGAACCTTCGGGTACGGAACCCTAAAAATATAGTTAATGATGTGCCGTACAATTGGTACCAATTTGTTAATGGCAATGTAATGTTTATTTCTATTAGTGTAGTCTGCAATGAAATAAGTACATAGAATGTTTGATTATTGTATTGTGGACCATCTTCTTCCTATTGAGAATTAGGATTCAGTATAAAATAATAATATAGAATTAGAAAACAGCCCGTTTTAACCTAACCTAACCTAGGATTCAGTAGATTGTATTGATATAGTTACATATCCTATTAATGATATAAATGTAGAAGTAACGAAAGTCTCATTTGTTTGTCTGGATGTTCGTTAATCAAACACACATCGACGGCTGAACGGATTTGGACGAAATTTGGAACACGGGTAGTGTAGTCCTTGGCCTAAATTATGACATAGGACACATTTTTCTTAGTAGTACCGCAAACCCGTGAGATATCGCGCGGTTTGTCGGGAGTGGGTTCGTTTGACGTACAAAGAGCACAATTATTTTGACCGTGTAGTAAATCTGGTGGTAATTTTCCTTGTCAACCGTGCATGAATGATCTTAGTCACAGATTTATGATGCAATCAAAATGAGAATAACATTTATTTTTCATTTAAACTTCATGTAGGTACAATAGAGGTACATAGGCGGACTTAATGCCACAAGGCATTCTCTACCAGTCAACCTTTGGTTTAAATAGGATAACGTTGTGAAAAGGATACAAAATAATATCTAAAAATAACATCTTGCATTCGAAAACATGGTGCCATAGTCCACTAAAGATATGAGTGTGACTGACTTGACTGATGACAATGCCAATGAAGGATTTGACAAAATATAAAAAGTTGCACTAAATAAAATACATGCAGACCTGGGGGGTGACCATAAGCTCTTAGAGCGGTATCAATTTGATATCGAATAAGGGACAGATGTATACACGTCAGATACATCTGTCCCTTATTCGATATCAAATTGATACCGCTCTAAGAGCTTATGGTCACCCCCCTGATGCTCTGTGCCTAATATTTTTATTCATCTAAAGGGAAGTAAATATGATTTTAATAGGTAGGTGCCAGTTACAAACAATCCGTATGAATGTATTTTCTGATATCATTATTCATTACCTTATCGATTCAGGTATCTGTACCGAAAGTGCGGGCCTCAGAGTTTCTGTCATTTTCACAGGGGCGCGTCTTTTAACCAAGTAAGATAACCAGTCGACATTTTCAAGGAACATGAAAACAAAATTAAAAATAATCAAAATCTAACCGGAGAAAAAACTCATACGAGAGTCCGACTTACCGGTTTTTGTTTCTACTAAGATAAATAATCTTTTCCCAAAAAAAAACAACCAACTTCTGGAAGTATATTCTATCAAAAAAACCAGTCAAGTGCGAAACGGACTCGCGCACGAAGGGTTCCGTACCATTATCGAAAAAAACGGCAAATAAATCACGTTTGTTGTGGAGCCCCAGTTAAATATTTATTTTATTATGTTTTTAGTATTTGTTGTTAAAGCGTCAACCGGAATACATCATCTGTGAAAACTTCAACTGTCTAGATATCACGGTTCATGAGATACAGCCTGGTGACAAACAGACAGACAGACGGACCGCGGAGTCTTAGTAATATCCCATATATCACCCAGTATAAGCCCGTTTTACAAAATACAAATACAAATCATTTATTTTCTTTAACAATTATTTAATATAATAATTTTGTAGTACATGGCTAGTGTCAGAAGTGTCCTTTTAAGCAAATAAAAGCCTGTATTAGACACTCCACTCTTCCGCAACTTAGATTTACTAACAATAACAAAACGAGATTAAAAATAAATTGTAGTTCTATAAACTAAAAAACACGCTTTAATGGTAAATTGAAGATCTTGGTAAGGCTAATGGGACAAACAATTTAAACGCGCACGGTAGAATCAACTTTTATTACTTGTAAATTTTAATTTTTGTTTCACTTTCAAAAGTGCTGCTTATTGGCCTAGTTGAATAAATATACTTGACTTTGACTAAATTATTGCATTGTCATCGGTCCTTGATAGCTGTGCAAAGTTTAAAATCAATCCGACGTTTTCAAGGGGGTGAAAATCACGTTCAAAGATTCCGATACATTGATACATAGTTACATAGATACATACCAAGCTAATAAAAGCGTGTTAAAATTATGCCACTATTTACTATTTATACACTATTGAGAAAATAAATTAAATTAATAGAAAAGGGAAATAAAGAAGACTGTAATTTTATATCTGCTTAATCAAATGAGTCTAAGTTATGTGTATTTTATTATGTGAGTTGGGTTTGTATGTGTGATAAGTGTGTGTTTGCGGTGTATATGTGTGTTTTACCCTTTGGGTACGGAACCCTAATAAGAAAGAATATTCCAAATCGGTTTATAAATGATAGAGTTAGGAGGTAACAAACATAAAAAGGCACACAACCGAATTGAGAACCTCCTCCTTTTTTTGAAGGTTAAAAGGAATGAAAACTATGCAAATCATGATAGAGTAAATCAGCTTGCAAATGATAGCTTATATATCAGCTTTATAGGCGAGGGCCACATAGAAATGGCGTCGGGCGCGGACATGGCACGGGCGGTTTCCTATTTCATTCAAATTTGAAACAAAATTCATGGCAATAAAGTGCAATTTAGGACACACGGTATGGCATTGCTTGGACGTGGTTATGCGCCATAGGGCACAGCATAGGCTTTTTGTCATACAGAGAAGGTTATTCATTATTATTAATTGAGCATTAATTACTACGCTTGGTAAGTTTCAACAAGACGGGTTGGCTCTGCTAGTATGAAATTGCAGCGGAGATTGCAACATAAGTATTTGTTGCAAAGCTTGTGTGTGACCTTGCAGTGTTAAATTCGTGCAGAAGTCTTCCAGGTAAGATTATGATCAGGACAATCATTGGTATCTGAGGCAACCAATTACACCACCTTACATTAAAAAAAATTTGATTGGCAGATAACAGGTGTACCTACATTAGCAAATTATTATATACTAGCTGTGCCCGCGGCTTCGCTCCCGTCATCTGCCTACCAACCCTACCCTACTTACCTGCCTGCCTAATCTACATATCTATATACTACATACCAATGTTTTTTTCTAGTCTCATTCTTTCCCGTAGAATCTTAACACCGCGATTCAGAAAATGACTTTAAATGCACAACGCCATCTATCGAATAGCGAGTTCAACTGTCCGAGTAACTGAATTGCGTGTGCTGTGATAATTTTATTTCTTGAACACTTTAAATTCATCTAACTTTTTGTTTTATTGCGATGAAACAAAAACTAAGTAATTCTTCAAGTTACGCAGAACTTTTATGTATAAAAGTTATCTACATTGGTTTCGTAAATTTCACGTGATGCGTGCTCAAATAAACAGACGAACAGACAAAAATTCCAAAAATGTTGGAAATGGGTTCTGTTGGTTATCCTTTAACACCCTGGCAATTTTTTTTGGAAATGTACATCACATTTGTACATTATGGTACAAGTGTGCAATGTTGGTGATTACCGCTGAGGCGAAGAGAGCCGAGGACGGTAATCATCAATACACACGTGTATCATACGACGTTTTTCAACACACTTGTGAAGAAAATAATAGGTACTACAAAATCATTTTCAACAGTAAAAACGAGTTGTGAATTTTTTTTTTCAATGGCGGGCAAAATTAATCAGTTTTCCTATGCGCGCGCATTTAACAATGGCGATCGGCCATAGGCTAAAAGAATGAGGTTTCATTTTTTTTTTGGCTTTTTGTGGATAGTGTTTTAGCCACGTACAAAATAGGGAATTTCAATTTTTCTTTATTACAGAGCAAATAAAATTTATATTTGAGTGAAAGTTTTATTTATTAAGCACGTACAAGTTGAAATTATCTAAGTATTTAAATACGAAGTTGCATGAAATTAGCAAGCAATAGGTGCATTAATTTATTTGTACTATTGAGCACGATCTTTTTTGTATCGAAACTTTTTTAAGAACAAAGCAACTACACAAATGAAATTTAAAAAAAACTCTATAACTCACTTGTGAATAATAGCAATGAAAAAGTCACAGTTTGATAACAAGTATCATTATGTGCCTAATTGCGGTGAAATTAGAGCCACTTTATGAGCAAGTGTGTTGAAAAAATTATTTATACCATTCCCCCTCTAAAAAGCTTATTTTATTCACTGAAAACAGTGAATGAAAAGCACTTTTACTCACTGTTTTGGTTTTTGAATTTAGAACACACCAATACATATTCGACGTCCATCTCAATGCTATACAACCTCCATGCGCATAAAATACTCTATACGAACTCCTTGTGCAAAGAATATTCGACTTTCAAACTCCTTTATCGATTTGATTTTCAGTTTGTTAATGTTTAGGATTATAATAATGATTTTGATTTTAGTCTGGGATGTTTAATGAATACTTATTTGGATTGTAATTCTAATATTAATTGCATTGGTGTTAATTAATTATAATTATGTAACGTACCGGAGGAGGTCACTGGTCCCTGAAACATTGCTGTTACCTAGCTCAGCTTTAATTTAGAAAAATTGTGAAACCCCGAGTATTCACATTTTTTTTAAATTTTGAAGGTAATAAAACTGTATTTAGTATTTTTCCTTGTGATTTTCGCTTATATCTTTCTTTTTCTCGTAGTCATGGTATAAAATATAGTATGCAACTCTTGAATAAAACGGATTTATATCGAGGGCCATGAATCACTCGCGTCGCTCAGGATTCTAATACTTGAATCACTCGCTATGCTCGTGATTCAGTTGTTAGAATCCTTCGCTTGCTCGTGGTTCATCTATGGCCCTCGCTTTAAAACCGTCCTTTATTCACTAGTTGCATAATATACTATTTTCTACAGATTTATTATTATGTATTGATTTTATATTGATTACTACCTTACCATAATAGCTTGTATAGCATTAAATGCTATACAAATTATTATGGTAAGGTAGAATTAGTACTATGCTTTATACTACCTAAAAATAAAAAAATATCATTTCTCTTGATTTTCTAGCACAGAATTTTGATCAATACAACTTTATAATAGAAGTTGAAGGTCCTATTTACGATATAAAATTGAACATGATGAGTTTGAACATGGGCTATTGTGTTGAAGGATCAACACAATAAAATTGATATGCTATGGGTAATTGAACAACTTGAATGCCGTATCACAGACACAATAGAAAACCATTAATAGTCACTCATTCATAACTGGCATGGCTATAGTTCCCATACTATGAAAAAACACCACTGGGTTATGTTTCTACTTTTAAAACCATTTCTTTAGGTTTATCGACTACTATTTATTGGGTTATATTCAATTAGATTATTATACCTATGTATTATATACATATATACCTTTTTCGCATTTAGACTCCTATTTGGTCCGTTGTGCGTGCATGCGACCTCTCTGTGAGAGGGAATGGGCCGTAATCAACCATGCAGGCCCAGTGCGGGTTGGTGGATGTCACATGTCTTCGATTTTTTGGTTCTAAGACATGCCGGTTTCCTCACGATGTTTTCCTTCACCATTTTGAGAACAGTGATGATGACATAATTTACACAAAGTAAAGCGCCTACCAGGTTTCAAACCCACGATCTACAACTTGTAAGTCGCGCTATCAAACCACATGTTTCGCTCAAAAATTTCCCAGTCTTTATCTCAACTTTATTTTTATCACTGATTAGAATCAGTTGGATAATAACTTATTCGTGTTCTGCACAAATTGAAGTAACATGTAGGTATATAATTTAACCAACTAAGCGAACAACAAGGATTTTTATCCGTTATACGAGTATCCTTACAGTTTCCGGTTCTATGTCACCTCTTTCCAATTTTTAACCCCCTACGGAAAAAGAGGCGTGTTGGATGTGCACAGTTGGATGTGCGTTGCTGTGTATCTGAGTGTCTGTCTTTGGCATCATAGCTCCTAAACGGATGAACCGATTTTGATTTAGTGTTTTTTTGTTTGAAAGTTGACTTTGTCGAGAGTGTTATTAGCTATGTTTGATTAAAATCGGTTCAGCCGTTCAAAACTTATCCGCACTTTACTCTTTGAATCTGGGTTTTTACGCAAGACGATGTCATAATTGTTAAGAAGAGTAGAATGAAACCTTAACCTTGTTTATTAAAACCTCTTTATATTTTTATAAACCTTTACAAACAAGTCATTATATTTTTTTCCTGTCACTACAATCTACGTTCTTTATTTTATTAGTTAAAACTAGTTTTAACATGGTAGGTAGCAGAGCGTGGTTGAGGGAAAAAGAATCAGAGTCTGTAACTGACCTGTTGTTCTAAGCATTCCGGCAAGGAAAATTTCAAAATGCAATCGCCTAGTTGTAAAATTGATATTGGCCACCTGGAAGGCACGAAGAACTGGTCTACATGGAAATTTAAGGCTACGCTACTACTTAGAGGTATGCCCGGTGGATTAGATGCGGTTACGGGTACACTAGTAAAACCTGTGAAACCTATTACTATGGATCCTCAAGAAATTTCTCAATACCAAACGGCTCTTGATAAATACAACCAAATAGATAGTTCCGCATTACTATTACTTACTGCAAATATGTCAGACGAAACTCTTAAAAAAATCATGCGCTTCAACTCGTCTAAAGATGTTTGGGATGAATTGCATCGTTTATTCGACGGCACATCTGAAGACAAAAGTTACGCTCTTTGTATGGAGTTTTTCGGCTATCGTAAAGATCCGTCACACGACATTACGACCCATGTCTCAAAAATAAAACCATAAGTCAGATTTGAAAGCTGAACTAATGAAAATAGAGAAATACGACTTACCAGATATCCTCTTAATTTGTAAGATTCTCGATACTCTACCTGAAACCTACTTCTCTTTCAAATCGAGTTGGATGTTAATGTCAAAGACAGACAAAACAACAGAAAATCTGACGACGCAACTCTGTGCCTACGAGCGCTCTATCTCGTTGAGACACGAAGGTCCTGCAGAAGCTCTAAATGTACAATACAGTAATAAGTCGAAAAAGAAATGTGGATACTGTGGAAAAGTTGGTCATAAGGTCAGACAATGTGATAAATGGAAAGCTGACGGGAAACCATCCAAGCCAGAAAATAAACAGCCTAGCAATCTCAACTTATTGCTCTGGCCAGTCACCATCACCTCCGACGTAAATTCAATGCATACAAACAGTGATACTACAAGTTGGTTTGTCGACAATGGAGCAACGAGTCATGTCACTTGTCGAATCAACTATTTTGCTAGTTTTCAGCCTTTTAATGATACTCGGACAGTGACTACAGCTAATGGAGCTGCTGTCAAAGCTGTTGGCAAAGGTATTGTTGAGTTAAACACTGTTATCAATGGTAGAGGATCCAGATTAACACTCTGTGATGTATGGTACGTACCTGATATAGAGCGAAACCTATTTTCTGTTCTGGCCGCTCAAGACAGACTAAACAAAGGTGTTTTTATGTCTGAAAGGGATCACTGCTTGCTGAAAGTTGCTGAACAGTTAATACTGACTGGCAAAAGAGTCAAGAATGGAGGCTTGTATAAGCTTAATGTAGAGCCTATTACAAAGCCAATACCTACCATAGATTTGAACGCCTTGTCAACAGATAATTTATTACAACTTTACCACGAACAATTAGTCCATCAGAACAAGAAACACGTAAAAGAAGTTATTGAAAAGGAACTTGGTATTAAAGTTCGTCTAGATTCAGAATTATGTACTGGATATATTTATGGTAAAACACACAGACATGTATTTGGAACGAGAGAACGAGCTAAAGTACCTGCAGAAATTATACTTGCTTCAGCAAATTTCGCTACTTCGTTCTATTCAGAGATGATTACAGCAAATACCGACGCGTTTATTTCATGAGACAGAAATCGGAAGTTCACCTAAAGCTCCGACAAATGTTACAAGAATGTAAAGTGGCTGGACTTACTGTTAAAAAAAGATCTGAGCGACAATGGTGGCGAATTTAATAATGAGAACGTCAAGTGCATTTTACAAGAAGCTGGAATAAGACAAAGGCTCACAATGCCGTACACGCCGCAACAAAATGGCCTCAGTGAACGTGAAAACAGAACCTTAGTCGAAGTAGCTCGCACATTGATGCAAGCTCATGAAGAGTTACCCCTTGCTACGTGGGCAGAATTGATTAACACCGCTGCATACGTTTTAAACAGAACTGGTCCAACTTTAGATAATGGTAAATCGCCATTTGAGTTGTGGTATATGAAGAAGCCAATAATAAGTCACCTAAAAATAATTGGATGTGAATGCTATGGTCATGTTCCTCAACAAAAGAGAACAAAGCTATCCAAAAAGGCCGAGAAATGTATTCTTATCGGTTATGACGGTGACGAAGGCTATCGCTTACTGAATAAAAATGGTAAACTCATAAGATCAAGAGACGTTACATTTATTGAGTCAGTACTGACGCCTATTGGTACAACCGGGGATTCAGAAGAACAAACTTCGGTAAAAATCTATTATCCACTTTCAGCACCACCGATGTGTAATGCAAGGGAGGATGATCGTATCGAAAGCATCTCAGATCGCACTTCAAGTAGCCCTGATGAGCCTAGCTCGACGATGCCTTCCACATCGTCGGATCCAGTTGTAAGTAGAAAGTAGCCAAGATAATCCTACTGAACCACTTCAACGATCACTAGAAGCATCACTGCCAGGATCACCTCCTTATGAAAATGCCCTAGATGATGTTATTGATGATGAGGCACCAGCACACTCAGATAATATAGCTGAGATAACTAATAGAATGACTCTCCGAGATAGAAGTCAGAAACGACCGCCTACTCGATTCGAAGATTATGTCATGTTAGCTGATGTTTTTAAAGGGATCAATGAACCCAACACCTACAAAGAAGCAATTACTAGTTCGCATAAAGATCAGTGGGTCAAAGCAATGGATAATGAGGTGAAGTCTTTAAAGGAAAACAAAACCTGGATACTGGTTGATCTTCCCAGAGATAGAAAGCCTATATCTTGTAAATGGATATATAAAATTAAAACCAATGCAGATGGCTCACTAGAAAAATTCAAGGCAAGGCTAGTTGCTAGAGGATATACACAGAAAAAGGGCATCGACTACGATGAGACTTTCATTCCAGTTGCTAAGATGACAACGATAAGATCCGTCCTAAGCGTTGCAGCAAATGAAGGTTTAATACTCACACAGTTTGATGTATCAACCGCATTCCTGTATGGTTCATTGAATGAAGAAATCTATATGAATCAGCCTGATGGCTATTGCGGTGGATCGAATAAGGTGTGTAGCCTCAAGAGAAGTCTATATGGTCTAAAACAAGCACCTCGGTGTTGGAATAGATGTATGGTGGATTATTTAAAAACAATTGGATTTAACCAATGTGATACAGACCCCTGCCTGTTTATTCGAAACCGTGGCAGTAACAAAATCATTCTTGCTCTGTACGTAGATGACGGCCTTGTAGCTGCAACAAATCAAGATGATTCTGAAAGTGAACAAGACCTGTGGGCTTAGTGCGAGTTTTGTCTCACGCGCAATAGCGATAATGTAAACGATCTCTTATGTCAAAAAGTATACAAAAAAACAGGTTTTGCCTTGCCGTCACCAGACGGCGCTTATCCGGTTTCAATACAAATTGGCGTTAACGTTAACGCGGTTGAGCGTGAGTAAAAACTCGCACTAAGGCCTCTGATTTAGCATACGCTGTAAGCGTTATAGCCCGAACTTTAGAGGACCCTTCCAAAGAAGATGTTCAAAAGCTTAAACGTATCCTAAGATATATCAAAGGAACTTTGGATCTTGGCATAGTTTTTAAGAAGAGTTGGAAAACTGGAATACTGGAATGTTACACCAATTCTGATCACGGTGGGGATCAAACTACTGGACGATCAACATCAGGAATATTATGCTTATACTCTGGAGGAGCAATATCTTGGACAAGTCGACGGCAAACATGTGTAGCAATATCAAGTACTGAAGCCGAATTGGTTGCTGCTAGTGAAGCTGCCCGAGAAATTGTCTGGATCAAAAGACTCTTTGGTGAAATATCTAACTTGAAGGAGATACCCAAATTGAAAGTCGATAATGATGCAGCCATAAAGATCTCACATAACCCAGAGAGAGCTACACAGAAGAACCAAGCTTATCGCGATAAGGATTTTTATGTTAGAGAACTTGTAGCTGATGACGAAATATGTGTGGAATATGTTCCTAGCGAATTCCAACTAGCGGATCTGCTGACCAAAGCGTTGCATAAGCCACGAATTGTATCAATTACAATGCAGATTGGTTTGATAGCGTAAGGGTTAAAAAAGGGAGGATGTTAAGAAGAGTAGAATGAAACCTTAACCTTGTTTATTAATACCTCTTTATATTTTTATAAACTTTTACTTTGTCATCTCAATACTTAGCAACCGTTGTTACAAGTCATTATATTTTTCCTGTCACTACAATCTACGTTCTTTATTTTATTAGTTAAAAACTAGTTTTAACAATAATTACGTGTTTTGATAGATTGTGGATTGATACGTGTTTATAAGTAGCTTAATAAGGACGAAATAAAAATTAAATTTAAAAAATCTCCGACACAACATCTGAGGCTTATTTTTTGCTTTTTAGAGGTTTTTATTTCGGTTTTTTTTTATTTATTTATTTATCAATAATTTTAATATTTCTTTTTAAGCTTACAGCGGTTGATCATAACTAACTAAGCGAACAATAAGGATTTTAATTCCTTACAATTTCGCTTCTACGGCATCAAGCGTTTCTTTTTGCCGCTTTAGTCAATTTCACCGGGCGCCCAAATTCAGAGATGTCACCGTGCCAATAACGGACCATCTTGAGCTTCTTGGCGTTACGTTGACATCAACTCTCAATTTTGTCCCATTCATTGAGGCAATGGATCAGCTGGCTGCAAAGTTGAGGATCCTTGCAAACGTGAGGCAGTAATTCACGCCAGAACAGCTGCTTAACTTATATTAAGTGCAAGTTCGATTATGCATGGAGTGTTCTCATCTCTGGGACAGATCTTCCAAATAGACTTTGGATATTATAACTCTGCATTATAAAAAAATGTGGGATACCGAAAATTTGGAGAAGGTAACAAACACCGTCTATACCATAGATATAGTATGTACAAGATACACAGAGTCAGATGGAAAACGAAACCAAAAATATAAAATCTATGTGTGAGGGAATTTGTCCATGTGTTAGTTAAAAAAGTGTTGATAAAAAGTCCATGTTCAATATCGATATCGATATTTGGTGAACACCATAAGAAACACGATTGCTGGACAAAAACCATGCTTTGCTTTATTAAAATACAAATTACAAAATAATATCTCGCATGTATTTAAAATACGAAATACAAAATATTTATAAGTCGTGTATTTAAAATGTAAAATACAGTATTTTAACTATTTTTATTTAAAATACAAATAACAAAATACAGTCGGTCATCCATCGTGACATTCGTACTAATAAACTTAATCAATACACAGAAGTTCGGTGAAAATAACCGTTTGAAATGAAAATGACAATTTACAAGGTACTTGACAATTTGACGTACGTGGTCGCCATTTTGCTTATGAAAGCTATCAAGCGCTATTTTCTGCAGAACGCATCTATTAATAAAATCGCTAAATGTATTTTGAAGCCACAAGTATTTGAAGTACTAATAAAAAAATACCGCAGCGTCAGGTATTTGAAATTCACGACACGATTGGCGTAGTGGTTGAGCGATCGGCTGCTACGCTGCGTGTCGCGAGTTCGATTCCCGCACGGAACAATTTGTATGGCCTGCAGATAGTTCAATGATAAATGATATTATTTCTGTAAGTTGGTTTGTACAAACACGTTTACATATTTTATAAAAGTAGATGAGGTCGGCGTTTCCTATCTGACTACTCCGAGAAGAAAGGCCGTATTTCTCTCTGAGAGAGTGTCTTGCGCTTAATTTATAAATTGATCGAACAGCTCTTTTCTGTAAATAATATGTTTTCATTTAAAAATAATTTTATTTTTTGTGAAAAATAAAATTATTAACTAAAGAAAAACAAATTACTGTCCTCTAAATAGTACAGCCTTATTTAATTGAGTTCTTAAAGTTTGTCTATTAAACTTCAAAAATTCAACTTCTATACAACTTCTTCTTTTACTTCGACACGCTAAGAAGAAGAATATAATGACATTCCTAGACCTACTCAAAGTAACAAAACATCAAAAATCTCTGATTTTTTTTTAAAAATAAAGGCTAATATAATAAAAATGCATCTTTAAGTACAGTTTCGATAAAAACATCTTCTCAATCGTAACTTAAATCTATTTTAACAAAACCTGACTAAATAAGTTTGTATTCATGTCATGATGTCACTAAAAACGATTAAGTTTTTATCGATACTCATGACGTCACCGCTTTGTCAAGCCCTAGCGTAAACAAACAATTTACTCTTTTGCATAATATTTTCGCCAATTTTGTTTATATATACGAAATATACTTATATAAAACATTGGAAATCAATATACTATTGTAAGACTCTTTTTCTGAGCCGATTACTAGCAGAAATTCGTCAAAATATGGATCAAAACAATCCAAGGACAAAATTGTATTTACTTGTGAAACGTGTATTTATTGGGGTTATTTTGTCTTGTAACGTCACATTCACTCACAGAACAAGTCACCATAATTGTATAATTAATATTATCAATTTAAATCTAAAGATTATTATTTAAATGCAAGAAATTCACCGCGGCGTAAAACAGATGGGCCGCTAGGTTTACTTATTCGAGAAAAAAATGACATATCGGTACGTCATTCACTCTCTCTTTTTCTCTTGGGCGGTTTGAACTTGATTAGGATTTCTCGCTCGCACGCTTCGTGTATCTTTTTGCGTAGCAAAAAAAATTCTAAATCTATGGTCTATACTATGAAAATTGATTTTGACAGTTGTTTTTTTTTTTGGTGTTTTCGATAGGTATTTTTGTTTATATTCTGATTCATTCGTGGTAAAGAATCGTCACTTTAGTATGCTGCAGTGTGGATTTGATAGTTTTATCACTGTGAGTGACCGTTTTCTCAGTGTGTGATTACTGCAAAACCACAAAGCATGTTGTTTTGCTTCATAATGTTGTAATTTGACACGATCTTCTTGTAAACAGCATGAACAGGCGTATGAGTATTCGAAATAAATTTATAAGTTAAATAATCTAGGTATTATGCAAACGAAAAACAAAACATCAAAATCATTAGCTCGACGTACACGTCCACGTTGCGATATCTTGTAAACATTGTTGGTTTTGGCTTAGAACGACATCGTGCTATTCCTTCACATCTTAGAGTTAACATAACATGTAATATAATAACTCCCGCAATTCACTTCTACTAGGTTTTATCATTATTCTAATTGGATTTGTGAAAAACAATGTACAGCGTAAGCAATCTCAAGTACCACGAAAGTTTAAAAGCATAGCACATTCAAAACTTTTTGGGGATACCAATTAAAAGTTCTGCAGAATTATAATAGCTAGAGTCTACCAAACAGTTCTTTATTAGGTTTTTAGGGCTTCTTCTTCTTCTTTTGTGTCGATCAACTCAAACTATACAACCATTCGGATTTTGTCCGACCAGGTTTTTAGGGCAAAATTGTGGAAGAGATTCAGAATGTATGAATGATAAGCAAAACAATGGCAAAGTAAAAATGGAAATGCGTCTGATCAGTGATCACCTTGTATACAATATAAAGTGGTTTGACCATAACTTGTTTGTAGGAACTTGAAAAATTTTGAGAAAACATTATCATGAGGATTCACAGTAAAAAGTTAAATGATTTAACACATTTTCTTTTAAAATTTGTGATACTCTAGATGTCACAGGTAAAAATATGTACTGAAGACAGGGAAACTCGAAGGAAGACTCATTTCTGAATCGAATGCAAAAGGTAGATTGACTCAGTTTGACCTATTATTTTTTTAGTTTTCTTGGAAAACTGTGTAAAAGGGAGGTTCTAGATGGTGCTTTAAAAGCATTATCTCTGGTCGCCATAGGCTGGCCACAAGAAGATCAGTGGTGGCTCAGTGGTAACACCCCTACTTACAAGTTGTGGGGTTCCAACCCAGGCTTACGCTTTACTTTGTGTAAATTATTTCATTACCACTGCTATCAAAACGACAACATCATGATTGCTTTCGTTATGGGTAGTGAAATATATTTCACTACCCATAACGAAAGCAATCAACAACCAGATACCCAAATAATTTAGGTATCTTTAACCCATAATAAAGGATCCAAAATCCAACTATATGATGAGACATGATCCTATTGTGCCACTCCACATTGAATACCTACACAATCTGTTAGATAAACACACCAGAGATCAACCACATTTATTGACCATGGAAAGTGGAGGCAGGCCAAGGTGGCACTTCTCAGGATTGATGGTCGCTTCACAAAATAGCCACTTCAACTGACTAAACTATTTATATTATAATGGCTATATAGAGCAGCAATACAAGATACATCACACTAATATTATAAAGGTGAAAGTTTGTAAGTGCGTGTGTGTGTTTGTATGTTTGTTATTTCTTCACGCTGAAACGGCTGGACAGATCTGGATAAAATTTGGATTTGATTTGAGATTAATTACAGTCAGGAATAGCACATAGGATACTTTATATCCTTGTTGTATGTTCCCTCGGGATAATTTTCGACTATCACGCGGACGAATCCGCTGGCAGAAGCTAGAAAATTATAAAATACAGTAGCTTTCGCTAACATTCTGTGTGGCCATATTGGTCTTCTAATCTATGGAATGGATTGCGATGCAGTTTCCACCATCATCAAATAATCATGATATTTATGATGTTGTTAAAACCGGGCGCATCTATTACCTACTTCATTAATTAAATTGTCATACATAAATTTAACGAAATGCTATTATGTACTTATTGACTATGTTGAACCTATACATACTAGTAATACCTATATATACTAGTAATATACCCATGGGTACCCCGGTGAACAGACCGCAAGGCCGCTGAGATCATAGTTTGAATAAATTTATAAAGAAAAAGGTAAATAAATAATAAGGTTACTTAGGTCATCCTCATCTCTATTTTTAATGACTATGGTAATCATTTAGAACCGGCAGGCTATATCTTAATAAAAATTAAATATTTACCTGACTATTTCCATGTTTGCCCAGAAGAAAACAAAAACTATAGCACTTAAAATAAGAGCCATCACAAATGTTTTTTTAAAGTTAGCTGTTTTCATTATTTTAGACGTAATTTTCACAATAGAAAGTTTCTATTATATTAATTTATCACAAGATATTTATTCCCACTCGTAGTTTCAGAACACAAATTAATCATAGAAATATTTTTGTACGTCTTTCAGAACATCTGCAATGCATAAAAAAAATGACAAATGTGACAAATGATCCATCTCTTTGACATTATAAAATTGATCTCGTCCACAGATCTCATTTCTAAAATCTAAAATAATAGCAACGAGCCTACCGAGAATAACTGACGCTAGACTAAAAGTAAAATATCCAGTTATAATTATGTTGTGTATTGCATTATGACGTTGGCGAGCCAACCAATATTGATAAAATATTTTTAAACATAAGGGCTGTATTTTTAATTTTATCGGCGCTGCTTATCAAGGAAAATTAAACACAGCTTCTCAAATCCAGTATATTTCAGATTAGTTCTCTAATTCACCACTTTATCTATAGTATTTAGATCTATGTCGGACACCGTCCATCGCCATCCTTAGGCTTTTTTAAAACTGG
The DNA here is from genome assembly GCA_948252205.1 of Orthosia incerta. Classification (NCBI taxonomy): domain Eukaryota; kingdom Metazoa; phylum Arthropoda; class Insecta; order Lepidoptera; family Noctuidae; genus Orthosia; species Orthosia incerta. The sequence goes on along the minus strand of OX411741.1, from coordinate 38,824,751 downwards.
CAACTTTTATTCGCTTCAACGCTGTCCAAGTGAGAAGTCCCAAAGTGGCGGCACGTGGCGCTACAGTCGCTGGGTAAAGGAGCGTGTGTTGCTTTTGTCGTTTCCAATTTTCGTCCGTCTCTTTCTTTCGTATTAGTACCGATAAATGCCGCACGCAATAAAACATGACAGCATTTGACACGCGTTTATATGTCATGGCAAGACTTTTTGTAAAACGTGATCAAAATTGGAACTAACTAATGAAAACCGCCGTTTTAACAAGAAATAATCCTTGAGTTTATTTCTAATCTTTAGGAAGCGATCACATCAATCTTATAATCAGCCACCGCTTGTGAACAGAGCCACTATTAGTGTTTTCGCTCGACATTGTATAAAAAAGCAGCAAACTGGTTTACATTAGCACTAGGTTTAGTCGGCACTTGAAGCTTTCTAGCACTAGGTTTAGTCGGCGGCAGGTAAAATGGCGTTTGGTGTATAAGCTACCATGTAGGTATTTATTTTTATTATTCAGTGTAAAATTGATAAAGGGTAGTTACTTAAGGTTACACTAGTCAACGGCTCGAACTATTTTGTGCGCGGGGTTAAAATGCATTTTATATCAACCGACAACACGGGCGGAAGAGATAGATGCTGTGATGAGCAGTAGGAAGCTAGTTCGCGTACACACTTTTGCAAATTTGTAGCGAAATGGATAATGATTTAGGATGAAACCGAGCGCGCGAAATTTTACAAACAGACCTTTGGGAGTCTGGATATCATGAAAAAACGATTAAACGTAGATACGTTTAATCGTTACAGATGTTCAAAATAAAATTATTTGCATTGTTGAACTATTAATCTATCCGTTTTATTTCCGTCTTATTTATTCGCGCCCAAAAATGCGTTAAAATTAGTGTCGAAATGTGGAACTTTCGACGCTCATAACTTTCAAATATTCACTTTTTTGTTTCCATACAGGGCTAGATAATGATGAGACAAATTGATATCACTTTTTATTTTGAACGTACATTGTCAAACAGTGGAATAATCCCTAGACTACGTCTGTATGGAAGAATTTTCGACTAGTGTAACCTTAAGCATTCTCGGTCGAACTAGCTTAATGTTTAAAGAATGCCTGGTATTTTATTGGAGGCTTGTTCAATGAAATGGAAAATTGGATTCATTAGCAGCGGCTGAATTTAAGTGTTTTTGAAAATATTTTCCTGGCCATAACCCACAATACTTATAGTACACCTTAGATAACAAAAACAACGGTCTTTACAGCTTTTTACCTATGTATTGCTTGAAGGAATATTTTGAATTTGAAATAGAATAGTACTATTTATGAAAATGTAATAATACATGTCAGAGGGCAAGAGAGGCCTTTGTGCCGGCAATAGCCTCCCTGCCTGATTTTTCAAAGTTGCAGTTTCAGGGGGGGGGAGGGGAATTGACAATGTAGGATCCTTTAAATATTGCTAATACCTACCATCTAAAATACGACTACGCCGTAATATTTATAAAGTTAAAAAAACATAGAGCTCTGAATCACCACGCCACGCAGGCCGTGGTGGCAGCAGTGGCCGCCTATAAAACCCCGCGATTCGCCGTGTGTAATTTGTAGGAGGGTATTTGGGAGTATTTCAGTGTTTGGTTACAATACAATTTTCAGAATTCAGACCAGCGAGGTTTAAAATGAAAACCAGCTAAGCGTGAGATATAGTTGCACTTAAGAGTTCCGTGCCATCATAACTATTTTAGTCTACCTTCTCTTTTGTTGTTTTATTGTATTGTGCATTCGACATTGATTGACAGAGATTGAGCAGATACAAAAAGTATTGAAAAATATTTTTTTGGAGATTTTGTTATTTATATATTTTTTTTAAATGATGGTTGCGTAATAACACCCTTTGTGAGAACAGAGAGACCTGAGATGTTTGATAATCTATTTTTAGGGTTCCGTAACCAAAGGGTAAAAACGGCACCCTATTACTAAGACTTCGCGATCCGTCTGTCTGTCTGTCCATCTGTCACCAGGCTGTATCTCATGAACCGTGATAGCTAGACAGCTGAAATTTTCACAGATGGATTTCTGTTGCCGCTATAACAACATATACTAAAACATAATTAAATTAATATTTAAGTGGGGCTCCCATACAACAAACGTGATTTTTGTGCCGTTTTTTGCGATAATGGTACGGAACCCTTCGTGCGCGAGTCCGACTCGCACTTGGCCCGTTTTTTTAGACTTTAGACATAAGACCCAACCAACAAACGCTACTCACTATGGTTCATTCGCGTTAAGAAAATAGTGTGTCATCGTTGTCAGACTTTTATATTAATTTATTAGAAGATTTCGAGGAATTTCCATTTGGGGAGCTCGGTAGAAGAGACAGAGTTGGGGCGCCATCACCACGCCGTCCCTGTCGGACATTTTCAGTCGAAAACTCGGCAACTAAACTTTGTGCCAGTTTGCGATTTCGATACTTGAGTTGACCGGGCAGGTTAACTCGAGTGTCGTATCATCTCATATTTCAGAAAAATATATTCGATAAATAATTTTATTATAAGAATTCAGTATTTACTCACCGGTAAAATAAAGATCCTTTTTTATGATCTTGCTGTATGGTTTCAATGACTCTACATTCTACAGTCGTATGATACTTCCATGGTCTGGAGAGCGTTTGAATTACGGCTTAGATGGTTACTTTTAGTAACTGGCTTTAGCTGCTGAGTTTTGCAAAATGAGCACGTTAAATTGAATGAACTTCTTTTCATTAAAATTGAGAATTCTGTTTTACTGACTCTACTAATTTTGTAATTTTATAACGCTATCTATTTTAAGTTGGGTTCACATTGTTCACAAAGGTGTGTGAATATACAGTTTTTAAACAAAGTATGGTTAATTGCTCTAAGATTCTTAGACTTAGCTGCTACATTAATACCAATTCTATTCCTAAAGATCAGAAAATCGTAAATTTGTAGTTTTTTTTAAAATATTTCTACTTGTTTAGTTATAAATTATGGGGATATATTTTCGTAAATGTATTCAGCCAGTTTTCTTGCGTCATATTAGAGTGCTCTAGCTATTTTTTCGAATTTATAAATGAAAAATAAATCAAATACTTTTTTTTTAAGTAAGCTCTGGTCTATTTCGAGCTCTACCACGAAGTATCTCCAAAATAATTGATTAATTTTTGTTTCTTAGGTTGGCTGTTTTGAATCGTTGTCAACAACTTCAGTGTGGTGGTTCGATAGTGATTGCGCGTAGTGTTATTGTTTTGTGAAAAAAATTGTGAAACTTAACTAAATCCTACACAATCAGTGAAAAATTTCGGTTTAGTTTTAATCTCTCTTCATATTTGTTTATTTTCTTCGTGGAATATGTCATTCTCGAGCGAGGTGAGTGTAATTTTAAGCTACATCAACATCAGTGGATAGGGCGGTACTATCGTGTGGCAATTGACAGCATTTCTTGTCTTACAGCATTTTTTATCAATAAAAATCATCGTGATTCATTGATAAACAGCATAATAAAGCTATTCCCTGGCTATCGCAGCTGCCCATTTCGTTTTGGGAGAGATTTTCGATGGTATCGGATATGCATCCTCCATATTTTACTGCTACGTGCATGGTACCAACTACATAATGTTAGTAGCTATAGAGGCTTTTTTTGCTTGTGTGCCCAATATTTAGTACATTTTCTCTTCCATCGCTTAGGAAATAAACACGGATTGAACACGACTCTTTTATCGCGTCTTCATATTTTTCATTATTTTAAATCAATAGAATTATTAGGTAATTAACTTTTTAATTTCTATCTATTTGGATTTAAATTGTAAAAGACAAATTATTTTTGTATAACAAAGCCAAACCAAAACCATACCAAAAATATCTGGTCCATATAGAGTTTCACAAGAAGCATTATTAAATATTTATTGATCCACTTTAAAATGATAATAGTGACACTACATGGCTCTACATAAAAATACTTTCAATCAGATTGAGACAATCAATATCAAGACAAATAAAAATTGATTGACTTGGCATTGATGGCTTTATTTCTTACAATCAAGCATGCATCTCACTAATTGTGGTGGTGTATCTTCCTTTAAAGAGCTATTAACAAACAAAGGTTGCTGTAGTTAGGACAGCAAAACCAATCAAGATTACCAAATTTTACAAATGACACAGTTCCTCTGTCCATTTAGGATCAATTCAGGTTATGGTCACTAGATGGCGCTGGTGGCCTCACACAGGGAATATTCCAGCTGTGTTATGGGTTCTTTGTGAATGTCATTAAAAGCCCATGCTTTCTATATGCAACAATGGTTTGCAAAACTTCAGACTTGATATATAATGTAATTTGACATAATATTTAATGAAAATATTATGTCAAATTACTGAGGTCACACACTGAGGACTCTATCAGTCGCAAAAATGAACACAAGTGATTACTGTGTTCTCATGAAACGATAATTTCTGTTCATCATAAACTGCATCCCATATTTATCAAATACAAAAAATGGGCTTTTCATTTCTCCATAAGTTTGCTGCAGACTTCCTATTAATTGTCTATACTAATCTATACTAATGTTATAAAGAGGAAAGATTTTTTTGTTTGTTTGTTTTTCCGAATAGGCTTTGAAACTACTGGACTGATTTAAAAAAAAATTTCACCTACGGAAAGCTACATTATTCCGGAGTAACATAGGCTATTTTTTAATCCCGAAAACGGGTCCTGTAGTGTGGTCCACGGGAGCGAAGCCGCAGGGAACAGCTTGTATGTTATAAAGCAGAAAAAATAATAACTCCTCAAAGAATAAGTAATGATTTGTTTCGTTCTTATCATATCTTTCATTCATATCTCTATAATCAATCTTCACCCTTTACTAATCATGAAAATATCATTATTTAAGACTGATTTATGATTAATTAATAACTTGTATGTAAAAGCATTTACAAACCTCGATACATGCAGACGATAATCTTCTGCATGTCAATTTACAAACATTTACATAATAAGTTAAACATTAAACTAATTTTATGGGTATGATCATTCTTAACTGTTGGATACCTTTAATTATGATTAGAGATGCGTTGTCAGCATGATTAATGTGCATGTTGAAATAATCTTTCTCTTTCATGATCTATCATCTCTAAAGTTTATGTACATACCAGCAAAAACTTCTGCAAATCAAGACCAGAATGAATATGAAACTTTGTAACAGAACCCAAAATTAAAAAATAAAACAATATATGGCCCATTTTTACTGTCTCTCTCAAAACGAACAGAATAACTTCATAAATCGGGCATAACTCTATTTACTTGTTGCTTTTTAGGGTTCCATACCCAAAGGGTAAAAACGGGACCCTATTACTAAGACTCCGCAATCCGTCTGTCTGTCCGTATGTCACCAGGCTGTATCTCATGAACCATGATAGCTAGACAGTTGAAATTTTCACAGATGATGTATTTCTCTTGGCACTATAACAACAAATACTAAAAACAGAATAAAATAAATATTTAAGTGGGGCTCCCATACAACAAACGTGATTTTTTTGCCGTTTTACGGAACCCTTCGTGCGCGAGTCCGACTCGCACTTGGCCGGTTTTTTTAAATTCTGGTAGATGTAAAATAATTGTATAGCAAAAAAACAGGTTTCTTTGTTCATGTTCTAAAACCATGATGTGCTGAACTAAGAGTGTCTGGTACTACAATTAGCATTGTTACTTGCAGAGCAGCTGCTCATACAAATAGTAAAATCAAAGTTCCTTATCAATATAGGTGCAAATTGAACAAGTCAATCATCGGTAATTGGTAATCATTGCGAGTTGCCCATCGTTCAGTGTGAAGTGCACTATCATTCTATTATTGTATCATATGCAGTGTCCCCCAGTACACGTGACCCCACCATGACGGGCAGTTAAATCAAAACAACGTGGATGGGTTTCGCTTATATAAGTGCATGTGTTTGTTGCAACGGGTGAATATATAAAAAATCATGTCACTTCATATTCGCATTCTAAAGTAGGCAGCGCATAGAGTAAAAGATGTGATTCTTCATCTATATAGCTAGTTTATTTTTCTTTCATAACAAACCTGATCCTACGTACACACAATATACTCTTTTATTTAGGCAGCTGTGTAACAATAGCAATGAAGAGATTGATTTGATGAAATTCTTATTTTATTATTGTCTATTTTACTCATTAACTCAGTCAAGAGTTTGTCAAGTGCAAAGGTGTATTGGAACTGGAAACAGTAAAGATTCAGTACAGATTTGCACTTGGCAAAGTGTACCTCAAGTCAAGACATTTTTGAAATTAGGTTTTTAAAGTTGAGTTTTAATTAAACTTAAATGGGGCAGAGAGCGTCCACAGAAGTCCTCCATCGCGATCGCTCTTGAGCTTTGCGTTTAACGTAATTCCGATGCTCGCTGCTTTTTTGTCAATACGGTCCGACGTCCAGGTTTGACGGGGACGGCCACTCTTTCTTTTCCCTTAGGGGATTCCAGTCCAAAAAATACCTTGCTTGGGTATGTGGTTGGGGTAAAGAGTCCCCCTTTTGATAAAATTGAACAGAAGCTCTATTATGAAATTACCTATCTTACTAAGTACTCTACATCACGCCCGTATTCTTTCGAAGGGTTCAGCAGAGGTATAACTATAGTACACTCACATATCATTTACAGGCGTGATGTTATACTTATATGTTATGTATCTACTAAGAAGGTAATTAACTTAATCAAGTTGCATTATAATCATACCATATGATAGAGTCACAAATGTGCGGCTGTTGCGCGGATACTGCAATGTTTCACTCTTTGTTCTCATACCGTTCTCGCATCTACGATGCGAGCCAAAAAAACTACTCCAAATAGAGAACGAGACGAGAACTGCGACAGAAGGCATGAAAAAAATTGTAATTCGGCTCCACATTCACGATTCATGTCGAGTTCTTCCCTTCTCACGAGATTCTCGTGTAACTGTGAAGCATCCATATAGGGTGCATAAAACTAATGTAATAGTTGTATATGTTACAATGCAACATACATAAGGCAATATTACGCAAATTGGTTTTCATGACTGACAGTTGTGTTGTTTTTCTGTGACCATCTGCTGTTTTGAATATTTCTTTGTCAAAACACAGCAAATAGGTATTTTTATTGAAAAATTCTAGGTATTTTCCAGACATTTCTATTCAAATTAAAACAACCCTCTTTGTCTTCGGTTGGTAAAAACACAGCGTCCAGTTAGAATTCGATTTACGATGCATCTTTTGTTACATGTGAATGCTCTCTGATTTGAGTGCAAGTTGGTACTTTTAGGATTAACAAAAATCTAAGAGAACTTGCAAGTAACAAACTTACTTATAAAAATGATCTCTAAATACCCTAGTAGAATATAAAACAATGTCGCTGTCCGCATTTGTTTCACCGCTAACTTCTTCTAAACGCAACGGATATTGATAAGGTTTTCACTAATAGAACAAGCGATATACGAGGAACGTTTTGTATAAAATATGCCCGTGCGAAGCCTGACCGGCAAGCCTTATTGCGTAATGAATTCGGTAAGGCAAAGAGCAAAGAGATGAAAGACGCGATGTGGATTTCCGTCTTATGTGATTGGTCGATTATTCATACGCTTTGCCCTTTGCCTTACCGAAATCATTACTCAATAAGGCTGCTGGTCGCTAGAGCATAACTTAAAAACTAAGAAAACATATCTGATTTCAAACTATTTTAAAAAGTGCACACTCCTTTTGCTAAAGGAATAAGCACTTCGGCGAAATGATGAATTTTTGCTTAGCTAAGCAAGCCTTGACTAGTGACTGCGGTAGGTACCTAGTTTTGTTCATGACTTAGTTTAGTCACGCAGTTTTTATGCTTATAACCGAAAATGTATGCATTTCACGAATTGTTAGTCTACAATGTGATTCCCACAGTTTTTGCCTTAAAAGAAGAAATAAAGAAAAAGGTGTTTACTGTCACAGAAACTGACGCATATATTTACGCTTAAACTAAACCCTTATCAATAGTATTAGTAGCACTTAAATTATGTTAGTAAAGACAAATAAATAGAAACTAGACAGATGGATGTAGTGACTGTGACAAGAAGGCTACTCAGCATGATGCTGTGCCTAGCCATGTACCCTGTACATGGCTAGGCACATAATGGTTTGGCTAAAACCAGCACTTACTAATAGCAAGTATTTTAGGAACGTCAGACAGTCTAAGTCCACTCGCTGTCTATTTTCGCACGGCCTAGAACTATAACTTATGTATAGAAGTCGCCAGAGTTCGACATACACAAATATTTTCCACCGAACGATTCAGACTGCCCTGCCCTTGTTCAACTTTAAAACTGAAAATCATCAGTATCGATATCAGCCAGTCAGTTTTGAAGTACAAGTTCAAACTTGAATTTAAAAACTGAAAATCTGATTCGATTGGCACTTTGTGTATGTTTGGGGCTTGTCCAAAAAATCCACTTTCATACTAAAAACATTACCTCATTTGACAATGAATCAATCCTCGAAAAATGAGATACAATTCATTATCTTTGCATAGCCCTTAAAGTATAAGCCTATGGTTCTCGAGCGGTTATATTGAATCAGCTAACACTGGTAGTTTATTAAATACAAAGATAAGCCTATGGTTCTCGAGATAAATAGGCTAATTAATTATTGAATCTGAACTGGTAGTTTATTAAATACTAGCTGTTCCCCGCGGCTTCGCTACCATGGACCACCCCACAGGACCCGTTTTCGGGATTAAAAAATATGCCTATGTCACTCAGGAATAATGTAGCTTTCTATTGGTGAACGAACTTTTTAAATCGGTTCAGTAGTTTCGGAGCCTATTCGGATACAAACAAACAAAAAAATCTTTTCTCTTTATAATAATATAGTATAGACAAAGTGGATCATCAAACTTTTGTTGGGACTAGGATTACTATTCCGAAAATTTAAAAATCCCGGACATTTTTTAGTTACAAAATAAAATAATGTATTCGTTAATCATCGTCGTACGTACACATGTATAGTGCGAGGCACGTAAGTTGATCCAAAATATACTGACGTTTTATTGAAATTAAACTAATCCCTTTTATACGATCTAACCTATACAAATTGTCAACGGGTAAAAGGGATCGTTTCGGGGTTAATAGTTTTATTTCAATAAAACGTTAGTAAATTTTGGGTCAACTTACGTGCCGCGCACTATACGAGTACAAGCCGGGCTCCCGCCCACGCGATGTTGTAGGTGAAATATACAAAATGTATTATAGGATTTGTAGTGGAGGTAAATAAAAGCTTTAACTTCAAAAACAAAATATTGCCATCCAAGCGAAATATCCGGTCAAATTAAAAGGCCGGACAAAGTCCGGATAGAGAACCAAATGTCCGGAAAAATCCGGTAGGATGTTTAATCTAGATGGAACACAAGATGGAAATCTTTGTAAGTAATCTAAATTCAATTCTAGAAGATTCACCTAGTTTTGACTACCCTGACGTTTCAATTGCAAAGTTAGGATGACAGAGAGTGCTTTAGTAGTTTCACGAATAGATAGTGAACTTATAAAAGTTTGTCAGCTGGGTATTATTTTATCTCGAACATAGTAGCTGATAAAAGAGAGCTTATATCGCGAAATAAGGCTTGCTGTTTTTAAAATAGATCATAGCTGCAAAGAAAACATTTATTATTTTAATATTTGATGACCCATTACAGTAACGCATTACAGTATGTTTGTGTGTGAAAACTGTGATCATGAACATGAGAGAAAGTCAAAAAATATTTATGAGTATCGAGGCCTGTTGTAGTACTAACCCCGAGTTTCTCAGCTCTAAATGATCGTATAATTAATGTGACAAATTGTCAAGCACGCGTTATATGCTGTGATTAGTTGAATGAATTTTTAACAGCCAATCACAGCAGATAACGCGTGCTCGACAATTTGTCACATTAATTATACGATCATTTAGAGCTGAGAAACTCGGGGTTATACTAATAGCCCGTAGGAAATCATGTTACTCTTCCTGAAAAAAATATGCTAACAAAACAGCAGTATCAAAAGTACCCCTTTGTGTACCCTTCAGAAACAATAAGGTTCCATCTTAAATGGCATTAGCCCAGTTTTAAAACTCCATTCTTTAATTCGGTTGTGTCTCTAGAAAAAAATGCGTTTATTTTATTCGACATTGACATACATCCCATTTGCTTTTTTAACCAGTTTTGTATCTTTTTACAAAACTGGTTAAAATAGTGTCAACAGAAACTTAAGCATGTTTAAGAACTGAATTAAACTGAAATAGTGGTTTTATATAACGGATTTTAACCTAGTTTGGTAAATAGTTCCTTTAGTTAGGGCTACTTTTGCATGGAGCAATTTGAACCGACGAACCTATGCACGCTCAATCTTATCGCGAATGCGTGCAATACGGAAAAATTTAAGCACTGTTATAGCTATAACGATTTGACTTATATTGTAGTAATCTTTTGGAACCTAGGGAGTCTGCACTGTATCAGCACTGTGTTTTAAATGGATCGTTAATTCTTAGGGATTAACGATCCATTTAAACGCGCTCCTGATCAAACTGTCCCATCTGCTGGAGATTCCCGAATGTTTATTTACCTGCACTCTCAATGATCTAAAAGCCTCTGACGCCGCAATAAACGAGGCAACTTAGCGACCCTCCAGAGGCATTAGGCAAGTGGCATTCTATCATCGAAAGCAAGGCGATAGCGATTGTCAGAAAGTCAAAATTGTGATGTGAATAGGGAACTATCCGCAAAGCTGCGCTCAGATGGCGCCACAGGTTTCTGCGTAAACAAACTAGAGAAGGGCGTTTTCGGTTTTTTGCGCAATCGGTTATGTATGTGTTTTCATATCGATATCGAAAACGGTTTTCAGATATCGATATCAGTAGTACAGTTTGCAAAAGTTAAAATGTTATTTAGATGAGCAAACTAACAACGAACACGAAATAATACTTATAAAGATAGGTAGCGCATATGGTTCCTAACGTTTGTGAAGTTTGCGTTTTGTTCGTAGTTCGTACGTTTTTGCATTGTTACGGTTTTAAGTTTTGAATTATTCGTTCTCACACGCTAGTAAGGTTTTTATTAGATACAGCTTTTGTAATATCGGTTATTTTGATATCGATATGATATGATATCTAACACATATCCGATATAAGTTACGTTTAGATATATCGGACACATCCCTAAAAAAAAAACAAACTGTCAAAGTCCAGCGACAAAATTTCGCAGTTTATGTATACAAAATATAAAACAAATAGTGAAAGAAAAATGAAGCTAACTAACTTCCCCAATATTATTATTTGGTTATTGAACACAAGTTATCTTAAAAACAGTAAAAAAGAGTTCGGTAACCACAAACAGTAGTAGACGCCATGTTGTTATGTTTTTGTTTACTCAGAGCCGTCAAGCGCCATCTGGCGGGAGCAATTGGCAGTAATGTTCCCTATTGTGACAAGCGATATCGAAAAATCACGTGATCAATTCCTTTAACATTTCGACTATCGCATTTTGCTGCCATCGAATGCTATTTGTCTATTAGAGCTTCTGATTGCTCGACACGATTCAATTTATATCATACCGATAGAGACGCAATGCGATGCAATTGCATCGCATTGCGTCTCTATCGACCTTTTGCACTTGGATTTTTCTTTGAGAATAGGTGCGTAATATCGCCAATGGACAAAATTTAAATTACGTCGCGCTATCAGGTACGTCTTTTACTGGACTCATACAAAATAACTATGTAGACGTACCAACAACACGAAATTAATAAAGAAATATAGTAATCGCTTCGACTGTCTCACTTTAGGCGACAGATCTTGTATCAGCCACACGCACACGGTAGAAATGGTCCGATCAGATGAATCTGAAGAAATAAGCGTACCTTTAGTCTATGGTAGAATGTAGTATGTTCTAGCATTATTTAATGTAAACGGATGTCTTGGATAGGTGACGTCACTCCAAGAGTGAAGAAGTAGCTCGTCTTAGGAGGGGACGTCCGTCATAGATTTACTTACTACCACTACATATTTATAAACAGAAATGTCATGGAAGGTGGGAACATCATGGAAATATACATTGGTTAAAGTGTAAATTTATCAGATAACAGGGTATTAAGACGTAGGCAGTTGCCAACGATCTTGAAGGAACAAAACCCGCTCTCGTTTCACACCCGCGCGACCCGAAAATCGGTAGTTTTTTAGGTTTCCGTACCCAAATGGTAAAAACGGGACCCTATTACTAAGACTCCGCGATCCGTCTGTCTGTCACCAGGCTGTATCTCATGAACCATGATAGCTAGACAGTTGAAATTTTCACAGATGATGTATATCTGCTGTCGCTATAACAACAAAATACTAAAAACAGAATTAAATAAAAAAAAAAAAAAAAAAAGGTTTATTGCAGAAACTTGTACACTTTTACATTAAATCTTACTTAGGGACCTCCTTTTAAGTAAAAGATATACCTGTGCTAGGAGGACCCGCTCTTCAATGACAAATTATGAAATGGTGATGTACAAAAGGAATCTAAACAAAAAATTACAAGCAAAATCTCAAATTAAACAAGATGAGACTTGAACTATAACTAAACAATACAAAGAAACTTAGAGAATATATCCTAAAATAATGTGTGTGTGTGAGTGTGCGTGTGAGTGTGAGTGTGTGTGTGCATGTGAGTGTATGATTGGGTGAGAGTTTTTTTTTTTTTTTTCCAAAAAAAAAAAAAAAACAAATAAATATTTAAGTGGGGTTCCCATATAACAAACGTGATTTTTTTGCCGTTTTTTGCTCGATATTAATAACGGCAACAGACATATTGAAATATTCACAGAATATTTAGTTGTATATTCAAAAAATAATAATTATGAAATTAAAATTAAAATAAATTAAGGGGGGGCTCCAATACAACAAACGTGATTTTTTTGCCGTTTTTTGCGATAATAGTGCGGAACCCTTCGTGCGCGAGTGCGACTCGCACTTGGCCAGTTTTTGTACTTTCCTTATTATTCTATGACTTTAAAAAAAACCTCAGAACAAAATGTAGATAATTCAATTGACTTTGCGATGGCGAAAATTTCATTAAATGCGCCCGTCGCCGTCGGTTTTGGTGCGATTTTTATGTTTTTGCCGTGTTAGACATAACTTTACAAATTAATTACACTATTTTATACGAATAAAACTCAAAATTTTCGTAAATCAAAATTATTAAAATAATGGTCTAATTTAACATATAATTTTTTTTTAATTACGACTAGCCGTTTAGACGTGATTCTCATTTTAAAATCAGCAACCGAGGGGTATCTGCGCCTTAACGACCCATAACAAAACAAAGCCGATCTACGCATTCTGTTCATGAAACTAAAAAGAAGCAAAATATCGTTGTTTCTCTTAAAATAAATCTGTAGCACACGCAATGGAACGCATTCGAAGCTGGTGCATGCAACTCCCAGTCTGCCTTAAAATTAAGTAATAACATTTTAAAAACATATTGCCGTAAAAAAAATGTGCGGCACTTAGGCATAGCACGCACTGTGATTTTTATTCGCGTATTTTTTTTCCGCCCATTCTGTGGCCTATAGAAATGTATGAAGCAGTACGCATTGCGAATAAATATCGCAGTGCGTGCTATGCCTATATCTCCGTAGCCAGAAGCATTTGATTATCTAGTACAAAGAATGACCATAATGAAGGAAAGTACCAGTAACACACATCATTATTGTCTCTATTTATGTTGATTGTTTTTCGTTCTACTCGTACGAGTATGAAGATGTCAACTTTTCGGTGGGTAAATAATAAATTTGATGTTGGATACTATACTTAATGTAAGCAATGCTAAGTTTTAGACAGTCGTATACAGGACGACCACCAAGCCGCATTGGGACCGCAGGGTGAATTGAGTCCCAGCGGTGGGAACATAAAGGCTGATAAATAGATTATATGTAGTGTACGAAGAAACACGTTCTATTTCGCAACAAGCTTATCTCGCGGCTTCCCAGACCTATACCACAGGAACCGTTTGCTTTCAGCGGTAAAAAGTACAATTCCTAAGTAATTGAAAGAATAGAACAGTTGCTCCTACCAGTGAAAAAAAAATCGGCATCAGTAGTTTCAGAGATTATCTTTGAACAAACAATTTTGTCTCTTTATTATATTAGTTTAGGTTAATTGCCGTGAAAAGCACGTTAACAGTTAAGCTAGTCACGCACATAACATGATACAGAAACAACAGTGCCATAGGTACAAGAATAATGCCCATTGAATGTTGAATAGTCAACAATTCAACATTCAATTTTCATGTCAATTCGTAACTCTGAACAAGTAATAAATTAGATTCAGGCATTAACGATTTGTAGATGTCAAAACAAATAACTACGAATGAAGTGCTAAACAGAGCAGGGGGTCAGCGTTGTTGAATTTGTGTGACAGACATTACCGACACGTATTGTTTCCTTGCCGGGAAGTTTCAAGCGGTGTTTAGGACTTATTATTGAAATTATTCTTTAATATATCGCCTTTATACACACTTTTTATTACAGATCGAATGATTTTGAGTGAAATTCCTAATGTAACTAAGTATGTTTGAAAAATTTCTTTGACGTGCTAACAATTCATTTACAAATACGCGGCCCTGACACCAGTAGTTTATAAATTATCAGTAGTCACTCAATTGTGTATTTTTGGCAGACTTTTTACACAATGCAAATAACTCATAATCGAGAAAATATTGAAAGTTTTCAAGAAAAGATATGCGTTTAGTTAAACTACTAAAACTTTTGAAAATTAGTAAACTGAGGGCCATAGGATAATGTACGATCGATGGAAAACCATCATGTCAGACTTGGTAAAAGATAATCGATCGAGTGAGAAACAAAATGCTATCGCTGCCGTATTTGGACCTTAGGACTCTTTCAATTTAGACGTATGGTGTCGGACTGCTGCGGCGCCGTAGCGGTGTGGGTGTGGGTGTCTTGGTGGTCACGGCCTGTTGATTTTTCCATACAATTTATGCACACAGCGCGCAGTTCTGCGCCGGTGCCGTGCACGCACTACAGCAGGACGAATATGTGTGTGCATAAATGATATGGAAAAATCAACCGGATGTGCGCAGCGCGACACCCGCACCGCTGCGACGTCGCACCTCTGCATCTCCGGGCCGTAGCGGTCCGACACCAAACGTCCAAATAGGGATGTTTCCTGGGTAGAAAAACTATAAATCTATGTAGTCCCTCAGTGAGATTATCATATAATATTGGACATGTATTTTTTGCTTTACCAAATCAATAAAAATTTACAAAGTTAAAGCGCATCAAAGTTCAGGAGTGGGGGCTTGTGACGTCACTAAGGCAGTATAAAGTGTAGTGACGTGACGTTTCACGGTATTTCAACGCATTATATCGTCGTCACTTTATGTTTACGTGTCAAAAGAACAAATAAGTGTCCATTTTTTTTATTAATCTACATGACGGATAAAATTTAATTTTCAGTAAACTACCCTATTCTAAGAGCCCTATTTCTAAAAAAAACCAGTCAGCGTAGGACCTAGCGTCCAAAAAGGTTAATTTAGAAGATCTTTTTCAATCGTATGATTCATCTTTAATACCCTCTTTTCTTCAAAAAATGTGTTCGATTTAAAACTAAAATGAATTCTGCTTAAATGCTTTGTGTGACGACTTGACTGAACTACAAGCCCTTTAAGTCAGTTTTTGAGTTCACAATCTCTCATTCACACATTTAACACAAAAACAAGGTTAATGACGCCGTATAACCGGTCGCCACTACTGGTTATAACTGTGGGGTCATCTATAGTTTGGTTTCTTGACTTAGAATGGTTATCTTCGTTCAAATATGATGTGGTAATTATCCATATTGATAATAGAATAGAATATAATTTATTGTATACCAAATAGTAACAAATTACTTTTATTTACAAAAATAAAAACAATGGTAACAATGGCTTACAAATCGCTAATAAGGATATCAAACAGAATCTAGAAAGAGACAATAGCAAGTAAAATGAAAAGAGGATCTAGTACAGAAGGATCGTAGCAAGTTGTGTGCTGCAGTTTTTACCTACTCCCATAGGAAATGGGCGTGATATTGTATATGTTATAAGTTCACACTATTCATGAACTGTTAGCCAGTCTCTTATTTGTTTCATCTTTCAAAAGGGAAACATAATTAGCATCCTTTTTGAACAACAATTAATCTTCTTCGTCGTATCGATGATTTCATAATTTATTATATTTTGGCCGAAATTCATCCAAGTCGACAACGTTATAATTTGCCCCACAAAGGTCTACCAGGGTACAAATGTAGTTGCACAAAGAGCACGATAAGAGGTAAGGCATTGTTTAGGTCGTAGCTCCGCAATCGTACTGTACCCCCATCTAACTAAGTGGTGCCAGCAGTGGCTCACCTGGTTTGTTATTAATTAAAACAGCAAATGTGTTTACATTCCAGGTTGACCTATTCCGAACAACCTGTATTCATACATACCGTAATAGCGTTACATGCAACAGTTATTTATGCATAAACGCAGAATTTTGCCAAACAAAGCAATCAGCTCTCTATTTGGTGCCTAATTTTGGATGTTCCCACTATACGACCACCAGAAGGACGAAAATATTTTCCTTGCATTTCGTATGCACAGCCATGTCTTCATGGTTTTGAATACGAAATGAGTACTGAAATGGACCTTAATTTTCGGTTCACGGATTCGGAGCGGACTAAACAAGTGACTAAATCAGGATTAGGAATAAAATTACTCAGCTCAGCCAACTATGTTCTAAAGAAGAATTTACGCTCGGAATAGTAGTTTATGATACTGTTGCATAATAAGGTGTATTTAAACATGAGTGTGTGTTTAAAAACCGAGCCGTAGGCGAAGTTTTTAATAGTATTCACACGAATGTTTTAATACCTAGTTATGTACAGTTTCATACACTACTTTATCTACACTCATACATTTTGGGATTGAATCTACTAAATACTTTTTTTTAGCATTTTCCATGATATTTTTTTTTCAAGTTGTGATAAATGCATCATATAATAATCTCGACTTTGCTGGTAAGAGATTATGAGTAATTTCCTTCGCCGCATATAAAATATTTGACGGAGTCAAATTTTCTTCACATTCACTAATATCAGATATTTTAAGCAAGAATTTTAAAAACTCATGAAATTCAGTACAGCGAAACCTGCAAAACGTATGAATGGCGCCAAAACCCAGCACATCACCACATTATCCGCGCATGCGCTAAGGCTTAGCACACGCACTGCGATATTTATTCGCGAGAATTTTTTCCTCCCATTCTGCGACCTATGGAATTGTATGAAGCTGCTCGCATTGCGGTAAAAAAATCGTGCGGCAATAATACCGCATGAAATCCGTGTTTTGCAACAGAATCCACCGCACCGCGGCGCGAAAACAGGTAGAAAAAGACAAAATTCGCGCGAATAAAAATCGCAGTGCGTGCTAAGCCTAAAGCGGGCATTGTCACAGATCATTTAAAATTGGAATCAAATCTTTTTACAATAGGTACTAAAATGGCATTACAAAAAAAAAATTGATGGGTACTACTCCTTAGTGATTAACTTCTTGGATTGTCCTGTATCGTAATAATAAAAAAAATGTTTTCAACACACTTGCTCATAAAGTGGCTCTAATTTCACCGCAATTAGGCACATAATGATACTTGTTATCAAACTGTGACTTTTTCATTGCTATTATTCACAAGTGAGTTATAGAGTTTTTTTAAAATTTATTGGTTGAGTTGCTTTGTTCTTAAAAAAGTTTCGATACAAAAAAGATAATGCTCAATAGTACAATTAAATTAATGTACCCTATTGCTTGCTCATTTCATGCAACTTTGTATTTAAATAGATAATTTCAACTTGTACGTGCTTAATAAATAAAACTTTCACTCAAATATAAATCTTATTTGCGCTGTAATTAAGAAAAATTGAAATTCCCTATTTTGTAGGTACGTGGCTAAAACACTATCCACGAAAAGCAAAAAAAAAAACTGGCCAAGTGCGAGTCGGACTCGCGCACGAAGGGTTCCGTACTATTATCGCAAAAAACGGCAAAAAAAACACGTTTGTTGTATGGGAGCCCCACTTAAATATTTATTTTATTCCGTTTTTAGTATTTGTTGTTGTAGCGGCAACAGAAATACATCATCTGTGAAAATTCCAGCCGTCTAGCTATCACGGTTCATCAGATACAGCCTGGTGACAGACGGACAGACAGACAGACAGACAGACGGATCGCGAAGTCTTAGTAATAGGGTCCCGTTTTTACCCTTTGGGTACGGAACCCTAAAAAAGAAACCTCATTCTTTTAGTCCATGGCCGATCGCCATTGTTAAATGCGCGCGCATAGGAAAACTGATTAATTTTACCCGCCATTGTGAAAAATTTTCGTTTTTACTGTTGAAAATGATTTTTAAGTATTATTTTCTTCACAAGTGTGTTGTAAAACGTCGTATGATACACGTGTGTATTGATGATTACCGTCCTCGGCTCTCTTTAAGACCCTCACCTACGGCTCGGGTCTCAATGGCGCCTCAGCGGTAATCACCAACATTGCACACTTGTACCATAATGTACTATTATAGCATTATTTTGTTAGAGAAATAGTGTTATAATGCGATTCTATTTTTAAATGTCGGTATTGTGTTTATAAAGTATGTCAATATAAACATGTTTTGATGTTTATAATTCGAATATTACGATATGAGAGTAGATAAAATTGCATTAAAATATCTATGCACTATAGGGTGGCGCATTTGAAGGCTAACTTGCATATACCGAGCGTTATAAAAATAAATAACTTATCCATTCGATAAATTATTAAAGTTCTATTCTAGTGATACGTAATTATTCCTGTCAGTGAAAGGATTTCTTATGGTTTTTATGCGTTTTATTTTCCGCGGGGGTAGCAAGGTCATTGGGATAACTTCTTTTCATTACTTTATTCATATTTATATTAACTAATATAGGTACTAGCTGACCCGCGGGGCTTCGCTCCCGTCAACCCTGCCTATCCTACCTACCCTGTCTACCCTGCTCACCCTGCCTAACCTGCCTACCCTGCCTAACCTTCCTACCCTGCCTAGACTGCCTACCTTGCCTACCCTGCTTACCCTGCCTACCCTGCCTAACCTGCCTAACCTGCCTAACCTTCCTACCCTGCCTACCCTACCCACCCTACCTACCCTGCCTACCCCGCCTAACCTGCCTAACCTTCCTACCCTGCTTACCCTGACTACCATGCCTACCATGCCTACCCTACCCACCCTACCTACCCTGCCTACCCTGCCTAACCTGCCTAACCTTCTTACCCTGCCTACCCTGACTACCGTGCCTACCCTACCCACCCTACCTACCCTGACTACCGTGCCTACCCTACCCACCCTACCTACCCTGCCTACCCCGCCTTACCTGCCTACGCCGCCTACCCTACCTACCCTGCCTACCTACCTAATAATTTTTATCTATCATCAATAGTTTTCTTAGCGTACGCCAAAGAATGAATTTTATAGGCAACATTTTGCTACCTTGGCTTACATTGTTGCAATTTTCATAAGGATCTCTATTCTGTTTTGAAAATATATTATAGCCTATGGCAATCAGGAATAATGTAGCTTTCTACTGGAGAAAGAATTTTCAAAATCGGTTCAGTACATCCAGAGATTACCCATTACAACGTCACAAACTCACAAACTTTACCTCTTTATAATATTAGTATAAATGTATTACTTATTGCGGCGTTATAAAAATGAAGAAAACACTTAACGCCGCATTAAGACGCATTATTTTGTTTTAAATAAAAATTCACCAAATATAAATAAAAGAATACACAAAGGTAAAACTCTTAAATAAAAAGATACAGAAAAACCGCCGTTATCGATATCAGAATCAGAATCAGAATATTTATTTGTGAAACATAGGTATTTACATAAAGATCTTAGGTTAATTATAAAGGGCGTTATGTTTAGCCGTGAAGTAGAAGTAGAATTAGTTATTTTAAATAAGTAATAAGAAAAAACATAGAATAAAAATTTTACTAGATTTGAAAGTAAACAACAACACATGTACATATCCTCAACGCAGTTGCAACCGGTTCAATTTTGGAATTATATGCATTCAGGTGGAAACACATCCTTAATGACATAAAACTTAGTTATAAGCCGTGGAATTTTAAAAGATCAAACTATTACGTAATTGCAAGGTTAATTAAACATACAAATAAATGTAATAAAAAATTATACGTCAGCCACTCCTCGAAACTCTCCGGACGATAAAATCGCCTTCAGTTGTACCGCTCCAATTCTGCATTACGGGCAGATACAAAGAGCACCGCAATTTTCATAACAAAACTGAGGCCGTTGAGTATATAAAGTGGATTGAGGGACAAAATCAACTTTGCCGTTAGAAAACTGTTGTCTCCGTATATCAACATAAGTGCCGGTCAGTTTACTAACTGTAAACTGACCGGTAAAATTAATAACCTTTTTTTTCATTTATGTACATATTTACGGATTTCGGAGATTTATTCCTTTACTTGTGCTATACATAAGACATTGCTTCTTGCCAAATCTCATGATTCTGGGACATCGGTACTCTAGGTTTTGACTCCCTTGCGATTCGTCAAATTTGCGACATAAACGGCGATATCTTTTGATTCCGTTTATGTAGAAGTTTGATTTTTTCACAGCTCCAAGGATTGCAGCCCTGAGTATAAGATATATTTGTAACTTGATACATTCACGCATTCCTGAGAAAAAGGTCTTGACAGATGAAAAATTGATTTTCTTTTTTGTAGGTACAAATTTACGGGTTAAATATGTTTTTATTTATGATTTGAGGACGTATTCCACATTGGGCACCCACTTAAATGGAAACTGATTGAATGGCACCTGAGGTCTGGCACATACGGCACCTATCGATATTTTTCGCAATTTTATTCCATAAAATTAAAAGGTGCCTACGAATCAGTAGGTACTTACGTTTATTTTTTGAGAACGTCAAAATCAAAGATTCGATTAAATTCAGTAGAGAGTTTAATAACATGATAAAAATATAACTGCCTCTTTTGCTTTTTTAGGTAAATGTTGACATTATAAGCAGTTATACCCAAACTATCAGGCGGCCAGAATCATGAAGAAGTCTTATTATTTGCGGGGTTGGAATTATTACCGGTACTTACTAGACTTTACCGCAAATTTCAGAAATAAGAAATGGTGTATCTATTAGGGTTTTAGTATATGCAAGAACTGTATGTAGGTACTAAAGAAATGCAAGGATGCCTCAAATGCCACTCATAATCATAATTGAAAAATATACTGCCTGTGATTTATTGTATTGTCATCAAATTATTCTCGGAATAATTCGGTGTCATATTCACTGAGGAAATGGACTAAATTCATCAATAGATCGAATAACATGCCATTGTGTTTACCTAAGGCTTAGTTTTATGATCCGAAATGCGTTCTGTACTAAATCTATAAAAATAAAACACAATTGCGTATATGAGGCTGGTTTTAGAGTCATGCTGACCGACGCTGACCGTCTGCTCTGACGGTCGCCGCGAGCTCGTCTATGGTCGAGTCTGACGGCCGTCAGCGCTGAGCCGATCGACTCGACCAATGACGAGCTCGCGGCAACCGTCAGCGTTGGTCAGCGTGACTCTAAAATCTGGCTTAAATTAAAGATCATCAAGGGTACTCCGTATGATGACCTGACTATACTCCGACTTGACGGTATTTTTGTTATGTTCGTAATTGTTAGGACAAAGTTTGATTAAGATTTTGGAAATTAAATTGCACCTGTGTAAAGGCATAAATGACGAAATTCGACCAGAACATAGAAATTCATTTTAAAATAAATGTAATTTATAGATTGTGAATTCAATCCTTTCACAACTTAGTTAGAAGTATAAATAGAAACAACAATGTTTGTATACGTGTCATTCTACAAAATATAAACGATGATTTTAAATGCCCTCAGATAGATAAGTGGTAAATCACACGTAAAAGGGACTGACTGAAAACTACTCAAAATTATCTGATTAAAATACTTAAAGACGTATATATACATATATTTCCAAAAAAATTGTCGTTCGCGGTTCCCAGTAAATTATGGATTCCAGTAAAGAACATTCGCAATTTTTTTTAAACAAAACTTACCATTCTGAAAACTGAGGTGTTGTTCACGTTCAAACTATCCGACGTCACAGCGGGTCCTGCCAAGTGCAAGGTAGCAAAGCTTTCACAGATTTTGGCACTATGAAGATTTTCGATACTTAATTTACAAGTTATCTTAAATTTAATCTTGTTTAAACGTACCTGGTTAAACTAGTACCACCTCAGATCTGTGCTGTTAACAATCTGTCAGTTATTTTCCCAGCCACAAACGATCTTATAAAAATATATAGAGATAGTACGCGAGTCCAGGATGTGGGCCATTGCAATCTATTGCAGCTCTATAAATATGCACAACGTGACGGAGAGCTACTAATCCAATCTATTGATAAATTGCCTTAGTTATTTACTAGAAGATTTTATATAGACATGACAGTCCTCACTTACGGTGACAGAAGGTAGGTGGTCTACCAACCAATGTGTCATTTGTTTCCATGGCGGTTGGTTATATCATCATCTTCCTGCCCCTGTCCCATGTTACTTGGGGTCAGCGCAACACGTTTTCTTCTTCCATACCGTCCTGTCCCCCGTCACGCTATCACTGACTCCCTTTTCTTTCATATCACTCCTCACACAGTCCATCCATCTTTTCTTTGGCCGTCCCGTCCCTCTCCATCCATCCACATTTATATTCATAACTCTTCTAGTAACATGCGTTTCATCCCTCCTCATCAGATGACCATACCAGGACAAACGGTTTCCTTTCAACTTTTCTGTCACTGGCGCCACTTTCAAACTTCCTCTAATATACTCATTTCTCACTTTATCCATTCTCGTCACTCCGCACATCCATCTCAACATTCTCATCTCTGCTACATGCAATCTCTTTTCATCCATCTTTTTCACAGTCCAACATTCTGATCCATACAGTACGACAGGTCTTATCACGGATACGGAGAAAATATTAGTATCTTCTGGCACAGTGTTCCTGCCCTTGTCCAATGTTACTTGGGATCCACGGAATACATTTTATTATTCCATTCTCGTATCCAATATCTAATTAGAATGAACGTTGTCTAAATCTGAATATGCATTTGATTACTTGTAATTTCGTATTTAATGATTTTGTTTACATTAGACACTAATGAAGACATTAGTGTAAACCAACTAAGCGCGTTGGTGTCTTTTACTGGCAGTAACCGAACATGGAGACGAAGAAAATTACCCGTTACCATAACTACAGTACAGTACCGAGGCCGTAGTGCGTGTTTTTTTAACCTACTCAATCGCGTAAACGTTTCTGATGTCAATTTGTATACAAAAAAAGAGGTTTCCTTCCACTTACTGTCCAGTGACCAGACGGCGGTTAACCAGTTTCAGTACAAATTGACGTTTACGTTAACGCGATCGAACACGATTAAAAACTCGGAATACACCCACAGTATTAGTTTATGTTTTATGCATGTGCTTACAGGCGAAATTCCTAACGTTTCTCTTAATTTTTATGGCAGTTAATATGGGTAGAAAGAGCAATATAAAGAGACTCGAGTGCGCAAAATGAACATCACGTTAAGCTTTATCAGACACTACTACCGACGACACTGTTGATCGCACGTTTATTGCCAACTAACTATTTAGTTTACTTAAACAACTCGGATACTTGCGAAATTATATTTTTTATTCGTCACCGCTATGATCTTTACTGGACATGTCAATCCAAACAGTTTATTGAATACTAGGTGACACCCGAGGCTTCGCTCCCGTCAACTGGCTACCTACCTAATTACCCTATCCCACCCTATGCCCACCCTGCCTAGAATGAATTGTATAGGCAACATTTCGCTACCTTGGGTTACATCATTGCAATTTTCATAAGGATCTCTATTTTTTTTGAAAATATTTTGTAGCCTATGACACTCAGGAATAATTTAGCTTTCTATTGGTGATAGAATTTTCAAAATCGGTACAGTAGATCCAGAGATTACCCCTTACTACGTCACAAACTCACAAACTTTACCTCTTTATAATATTAGTATAGAAGATACATAAATTTGTCGCCGAATCTCATTTCAAGTGATTGGCATCGAGTGTTTGACAGCGTTTTAGCTAAGTTTAGGGTTACCATTTCGTAAATTGAAAAGTTCTGACTAAAAGCCAGACATTATTTAAGTCCGGACATTTTATCCGTTACGTAGTGATTTGCGCCTAGTATACGTATTAAATAAATGTTCAGGAGAGGGCGCCTGAGCAACGGCTATCACATCCAGAAAAGGCAATTAGCACGCTAATTACTCACTCCCATCACAGGGAGATAGTTGCATTAATAAATTGTCTTTCAAAAACTAAAAAACACACTTTAATGGTAAATTGAACTAAAATATAAATAATAATTTAAAAATTAGCTTTAATATAAGACAAAACTAAAAGTAGAAGATAATTTTCAATGAATTTAAAACAAAAAAAATTATTAACAAAAAAAATAGATAAGATAACCACTTGAGTTGAATTTGATTTAAGTACGAAAAGTAGACTTTCACTAGGCTTATCGTACAAATCTTGCTACGACGTAGCAACGAGTAGTGGTAAAAGTGTTCTGTAAACATTGCAAAACTTAACAACAATACCAGCGGACGTTTAATTGTGTATAGTTTCGTACTTGTGATAGGATACAGATTCAATAATATCTTGCGGCCTATGCTACGACGTAGCAGAGCGTAGTTGAATGTGTTCTGTCAATTCTAGGTTCTTAAACAAGGTCAATTTTTTGTCCATCTGTCTATAATTTAGCGCTGCCTATGATAGAATAACGTAAAGTTTGCATTATATTCTAACTATTTATTGTTTAGTAAATATCTCATTAAACCTTCTGGTTTGCCGTTTCTATTCGACAAGTCATTGAGATGATTTTGTGACTTGAATTCGAACTATTTTGTTTACGAGAATTAGCCTTGAGGCTTTAGATAGAGACCTTGCAACGCGTAGCAAATGTGTTCTATAAAAGATTCTTAAAAAAGGTTGTAAACAACAGTAGCCGCTTGCATATTATGGTTTAAGCGCTAGATAAACATTGCATCAGAGCTGTTTCGGAGTGTTGCCTCACATCGCGAGTAGGAAACACGCAGGCCTAAGCTACGGCGTAGCGCTGCGTAACGGCAAATTGGTTTGTAGCAAAACTGCGCTACACAATTAATTGTACTGCGATTTGCATTCACTTTGGAAACCGACCAGGTCCTAGATCAATAGATTTTGTATATATTATCTTAAAACTATGCCCGTAGTTCTGATTAACATTGAATTTAAATTAGGCATATATTTTCTCATTACAACAATGCTTTCTCTTTATTTTGTACAAAACAGTACGCAAATAGTATATATAAAATATATAGTACACAAATGTCCTTTTAAACCAGCCATTAAATACTACTGTGTAGTTTAAAATAAATTGGATTAATTTCAATATTGCTCTTAATTAACTAGGGTCTATCCAAACAGTTCATTTTTTTTTGTGCTACTCGTAAATGTTATTTTATGTATTTTAAAATAGAATTTATACATCAGTGAGAGGTAGAAAGGTGCTAATAGTTTGTGGAATGAAGGAGACAATATCTAGGGAAGAGAGGGGTGGAACTCCACCCACTGCCGCCCGCGGCCTAATTGTGTGTTGAGTTCGATGATAATCATGGTGGCGATTGTTTCAGATAAAACTGTCTGCCATGGGCCCAGGACTGGGTCACGCTGGCTGCGACTTCGCGTACACGCTGTGAAAGAATTTTTAGTCGTTGTTCGCGTGTTGGCCACCGCGGGGAGAAGACGCCACGTGTGGGCCTGCGCACTCCCGGGGGCGGGCGCTCAGCGCCGCCCCACAACTGCATCTGTAAGTGCACTCTGTATACAACACACGCATACACGCGCATGCCGATGTAGCCCCCGCCAACCCTTACCTGCCGTTTGCGAGAGTCATTATTCATTTCGCAGCAGAGCTCGACGTCGGACGTCTAGAGTTCTCTGTAAAAATGCCGCGACATTTATCCGTTATCACCTACATTGTGGTACTCGTTGTTGTATATCTGGTTCGACTTATTTTATCCCTTTTATTCGTAACCGATCTTAAACAACTTAAAACCGGGAGAAAGAACTTAGCCGAGTAATTTCTATTTTCTCTTCTTTTTAATTATTATTTCATTTTTTTTCTTTGTGTTGTGAAATGTGTCTATAAACTCTTTTAAAATGTGCGTCCAAAACGTTCACAGGATATTCGATTTGCACAGGTTAGTCTTAGTGACTTATGGCGAACTTTTACCTGTTGCGTGCTTTGCGCCAACTTTTATTTTTTGAGTTTTTTTTTTGTAATGTGTCTAATTTTTTGTTTGTATTTAGAAATGTTTATTTCTTTTATCATTTTATTTTTGCCTTGGCGCTCTTTGCTATTTCTTGTGCTCTTTTAATCTTTTCAGAGATAAATTTAGAGAGGGCTTGCGTACTACTCACTTTCAATTTATTTTAAACTCTTAAATAGTTGCAAGGAAAGTTTATGTGACGTCAATTAGTGCGTCTCTTGATATCGAGGAAATAGGTCAAGCCTGGCAGCGCGGGTGTGGTGGGGGAAGGCTGTGGTGGCTGAAGCTCTCACACCCGCGCTGTGCTAGCGTTCAGGATTTGTTCTATGCATTTTCAAGTAAATTTACCCGTCACTCAAATTGCGGCGCGCGATTTTTCATTTATTGATAGGCTCGCGTTTGAAGCTCGCGTGAAAAATTCCCAAGAATCGTTTCATTAGTTGGAGCAAGTTTTGTAGGTAAGTCTTTTTGAGAATGCGGAGAAGTTATATTCTGATCAGAAAAAAATACGAAATCATCCTTTGAACTGATAAAATTCCTGCGAAAGTTTATTTTTAATTGAACCATTAATGGCCGAACTACAAAAAATCTATGCCTATAAATCTTAATCTGTATAATTGTAAGTAGGCGAATGCTCGATTCGGCTGGTCTCCTGCCAGTTTAACATAATATAAAGAAAATCTTCTGCGCCTTCTCATCAAGATACTTAGTAGGTACTTACCCGCCAAATTTATAAAAGTACCGAATTTAAAATTACTTCGCTTCTAAATATTTTTTCAAGAGTAATTCATATCATTTAATAATGCAAAGCACAACGTCAAGTTCTATGTAGAATGAAAGAAAAAAGAAGAATTTGTCGCATCCTTGGTGTAGTAGTCGCAAGCCCGACTTTGCTGAGCCAGAGGGTTCTGGGTTGGATCACTAATGATAAGCATAAAATATATATCATAATTTACATAGGCATATCGCAATTCAGCATAATGATCATTACGCATAATATTATTAGGCATAAATGTTTTGCCATACTATTTATTGCCATAAATACTGTTGACATAATAGTAATGAAACATAATCGTATATAACATAATGTTATAAACGCGTAATTATATTTACGACATAACTCATATAAAAATAAAACATGTTCGCCTTAACACCTTAATCTAATCCATATTCTCAAATTATAATAAATAATGTAAGTACATAACACCAATTAATTTATTATTCAGATTCAAAAAATGTTATATCTTAAAAATCATGCATCTCCAAATGATGCCGAAACAAACTAGACCAAATGAAAGTTATGCTAACTTTTGCATTATGCCAAACAATATTATGCCTTAAAATTTTATGCCTGGATTCCCTTCTGGGTTCGATTCTCACGCTGTCTGACGACTTTGCCGAGAGTCCAAAATTCGATTTTCACGCTGGCCGACGACTTAGCCAGAGGAGCTAGGGTCGATTCTCCGGCTGACAAAGTTTCAACTCTTTTCTGATTTGAGGATCGATCCCAGGAATACTGGAATTGCATTAGTGGCACCCGGAAGTCTGGTATAGTAGTACCTGGGTCTCGCTTAGTACTACAAGAGTAGATAACTTTTCCCCGGGCATCTAACCAAATACCGTACAGCAATCGTGCTTACGACAACCAAGTCATAAGAAGCCGTAAGTCAAAAAAAAAATTACTTCATTTGCAAATAATAGTACATACGAAGCGTATAGTTGCATCTGGCACGACAGATGTTTTTATTTGTCCGTTAGCAATTATTCCATTAAAATGCTTAACTATAAAATCCAGGATTCCTCACGATGTTTTCCTTCGACCGTTGTCAGCGATGTCCAAGATAAACTTAGAAAGTACATATGAATTGAAAAAATCACATTTGTACTTTTTCCGATTCGAACCCACGACCTCGAGCACGAGTGAATTGAAAAAAACACATTTGTACTTTTTCCGATTCGAACCCACGACCTCGAGCACGAGACGCTAGGTCTTATCCAATGGGCCACCTTGATGTTAAAGTTACAGTTTTATTTAGACACACGGCAAGTAATAATAATGAAATGCCACGTTACCGCATTAAAAGCTTTTTCAATCTTCATCACCAGTCACTCGAAAGACGTCCACTTCTGGACATAGCCTTCTCTCAACGATCTCTTCATGACCGTTCGCGCTTTTCGTATCGAGTGAATTCTTGGGTTCTCCAAACCAATAAAAACTTCTATTTGTCGGTAATTTAAAAAAAACAAAGCAGATTAGCAGACCAACACTGTGTTGGTCTTCTCGAAGTAATAATATCCTTTTGAATCCTTAAAAATATAATTTAAAAGGTATTACAAACATAAAAGTTACTGCCTCGTTGGTCTAGTGCTGTACTGCTGCATACTACTGCTGCTAGCATTGCCAGGTCAGGCAAACTGTTATTTTTAAAGTATTAATGTTATTTTATACGTATGTATAATGATGACTCCGAAATTAGAATATATGACAAGCATCTAAAAAAGTAGGCGAGTACTAGCCACCAGAACTAGTTTCGAATTCGAAAAGAAGCTTTATATCGAACTTATCAAAGTTCAAAAAGGAGTAAATGATATCGGAAATATTTGTTATTTGCAGATAACATATCTGCTGAAATATGTCTTTTTTACGCACCACTGCCACCTACCCTTTCGAGAAACCAGACTGGTCTGATACTTGAAATAGTATCCCACTCTTTACATAGTTCTTCTCATTATTTATATCTACTTGATGTTTCGAGCTTAATAAGTTTGATCGTTGATTTGTAAATCTGTAACTAGGACTAGAGATCAGTGGTGGCCCAGTGGCAACGGCCGCGACTTATAAGTTGTAGATTGTGAGTACGAACCCAGGCAGGTGCTTTACTTTGTGTAAATTATTGAATCACCACTGCTCTAAAAATGGCGAAAGGAAAACATTGTGAGGAAACCGGTACGTCCTTGAACCAAAAATTCGAAGACATGTGCCATCCACCAATCCGCACTGAGCCCGCGTGGTGGATAACGGCTCATCCTCTCATACAGAGAAAAGGCGCGTGTCCCAACAGTGGGAACGTTAAAAGGCTGATGTTCATGAATTAGGACCAAAGCAATTCCTAAAAATATAACTATACTTCAGCCATGAAGATACAATAATGTTTACTAACAATGTAAAACAGATTTTTTAGGGCTACCTTCTACTCAACAACAAAATAAGTCGAATTCCATTTAGAATATTCTACCTTTTGTAAATCAATTTAACTGAGTTAGTATAGATGAAAGATAGTTTGAGAACATAAAATATCCAAGGTCATAGGACTAAAAAATTAGATTAGAGTGATCCTAAATTTTTCACCCCTGCAATGTCAGCTGATTGAGCTGTTAGCGCTTTGTTAGTAAATGTTGTACCTTTATCTTAGTCGGAGTATACGTACGTAGATACGAACTAAAGAATTGAATCTTCGACAACTTAGGCGTATTTCTATGCATTGCGTAACAGGAACTACAAACATAACCTTTTTTATACTCAAGCGAAGTAGTTTTAAACGCGATACAACGCAGCTTGGCCTCAAATTCCTATCTCATCATTCTCGAGTGTCACATTATATTTTCACGTGACACAATTTCTTACTGTGCGTAATTTTGTTTAGATATTCATCAAAAGTTTTGGCTCGCCGTACGTCTAAGCATGATGTAGAGTCCTATCTGGATCCCGACATCTTTGCGCCGGACCCGGCGGAGCTCTACGACTCTGATGATTCTCGTGCCAATCATCACGACCCTTTGAAGTAAGTGCCCCTAGAACTTTATAAGGTCTAACGGAAATAGTGGTGACTATTTAGAGGGTTGATTCTAAAGGATAGGGTTTAAAGAGCCAACAATGACAATGCTAATTCTCAAGGTAAATTGCAGATAGGTACGTTTTACAACTTTACTAGATTTGCAATTATTTTAACAATATACGTTTGAATAGGTATTATAAAATGGTTCCAGTAACTTTTTCGTAACTAATAATTAATTAAAGTTTGATTTTGAGGATAGAGTCATTTTATTTAAATTAGCATCAAACGTTGCATCAAGCAATACTTATTTTCTCAAGAACGACTAGGATATAACAGTTCTCACTCGTAGAATAGGGCTCTCTGAGTTTTGGCAGAAACATGATTGAAAGAAGACTTTATTGACCCTTTAAAGTATAGTACTCCGTTTTGTTAGACCTTATACCCCTCATATTTTTCACGTAGGAAGCGTCATGGATCTTACTCAAAAATTCTAGAACTATAAAATGTTCAAGAACATAAAAATGAACGTAATAGTCCTAACTCACCCTACGTGGAAAATACTGTAGATATATTTATTCTGTGTCATGTGTGTTTTCCGAGCGGATTCACGTCACTTGGATTGTTTTTTGTTATTACTTTATAAACATCGTTCGTCCATCGTTCATCCATTACAGCACGCCAGATTTGTCCTTGTTGGCCAGACAACGGGATTTAAGGACGTTAGTAAAGCTACAGGTGGCCTGCCATACAGCCTGCAACAAAAGGATTTATTCTGTATGGAGTTAAGATACAGACTTGATCCTTACATAACAGAGTAAAGTACGTTTGTGTCAACTTTCTTTAAATTTAATATACAATTAACTCAATGGGAGGTCCGCTCATAAGATTTTTGAGCAAGCATATTCAGGGCGAAAAGTAGATAGCTGAGAGAACACCGAGAATATATCTGAAGAATTTCAGATAGGATTCCTGTGGTCAAGGACCAATTTTTGAGATTACGAAAAACTACGCTTTTTATTTAGACCTTCTTTTGATTTGGTGGGGCTTGAAGCAACTCAGTCGGTGGATACATATTCGCGAGCTGGCTGACCAATACCAGATGTATCCTCCGACTGCACAGCCTGATTTTCTTTTTGTTTACGTCTTTTTAGATCACTTTTTAAGCAGTCAGGTTTTTTGATTTACTGAATTTACTTTTTTTATTTATAACTTTTTAGTTATTTTTTTTTTCGAATTAGGTACATTTAAACATGTAAGTGTTATATATTTTTGAAATCACCCATGAAAACCTTTATTTTGATACCCCACACGATGAATGGAATAAAAAAGAAAATTGGTATGGCGCTTCAAAGCCGCCATATTGCTATTTTCCAGTGACACTCGCAAGGTTAAGACGAATCGATTGGCGTATGGATCATCAAAATCGGCCAACGCGTTTGGTCTCTGGAACGCCACATAGGAACAAACATACATAAATAGACTGATAAACACATTACCATCCTTCGGCAGTCGGGTAGAAATGCAAATCTGACAAGTTTTTAAGCCATTTTGCGTCAAGCCCGATCCCGATCAAAATAAAATTAGCCGCTCTAAAGATTAAAATAAAAAGTATCCTTTTTCGAAGTATGAAAAAGGACCCTTGACCACAGGGCTCCTATCTGAAACTTTTCAGATGTAATCTCGGCGTTCTTCTTTCAGCACCTACTCAGCTGTCAACTTCTCGCTCTGAATATGCCTGCTCAAAAACCTTATGAGCAAGCAACCTTTTTCCCTTTCACAAGGAGAAAAAGTTAACTAACAATATTGAGCGGCTGCTAAAACTGGCTATGGTTTCAGCAATTAAGTATTTTCAGGTTCTCATCAATATTTAGTTGATTTTATTGACGCTTTGTTACTACTTGGTCAGTAAAATCTTCTAAATAGATATTCATACTGCATGTGATCTCATATTTTAAGATAAAAAGGTGATTGGGTAGTGTTATAAGTGGCAAAAAAGAAGGAGGTTCTTACTATAAACTGTTTTTAATGCAAGTTATATGAAGATAGCTCAACATTAGGTAATTTCGCCCAAAAAAGTTAGTAAAATGCAATTTCAGTATGTTGTACAATTGAGTAACCTTATTTCAATATATTTTTAACACGACAGCTTTTCTTAATTTCTTAACGTTCCTGATAAGGCTCTTAATAAGACCTATCAAATATTGAACTGACCACTGCAAACTTTACCAAGTTGAGTTAATTGGTTTCAGTTCGAGAATTTCGTCATATATTCTTTATTATAACGCTTTAAATAAGTTTTCTTCCCTTTATAAACTATTAACAATAACGTCTTGAAAGCATGTTCGCACGTTTCTGCCCGGCGACGCGACGCCGACTTCGTAATAATATGGAGTAGTTACATCCGCCTCTCCGGCACTCGTCAATTGCTCAGAAATGCATCGCGATGCACAAGAATAATAATACTAGGTACTCCTGTGAGAGACGTTTATGAACACAAGTCTCACGTATCAACTTGACTTTTTGGTGACCACACTATGCTGTCCTACAGCTAGAGTGTCACTATAATGATATGGGACCGATTTTGAGTTTTTAATACCTACGTATTCAGCGATCCTGCCAGCGGCTTTACCCGCGTTAATGTCGAAAGTATCCCAACGGAACAAAACAATAGTACCCTATAACCTAATCCAGGACATGGTCTACCCGTGTGCCAAGTTTCATCAAAATCGGTACAGCGATTTAGGCGTGAAAACGTAACATGCTCGGTTTCGCATTTAATATACTATATTAGTTAGGATTGTGTTATAATCAACTAGATTCTGCCATCGGCTTCACCCGCGCGAATGTCGAAAATCATCCCGAGGGAACATATTCCCGGGATACAAAGTATCCTATGTGCTATTCCTGACTATAATCTATATATGTGCCAAATTTCATCCGGATCCATCCAGCCGATTGATCGTGAAGAAGTAACAAACATAAAAACACACACACACACACTCACAAACTTTCGCCTTTATAATATTAGTGTGATGATTATCGCAGCCTAAACTATAAATCGCTACGGAAGCAGCTAGGCTACGCAGTCGTAGCACGTAAGCGAGCTACGTCGTAGCAACACGGTTTTCGGAGAACGCTTTCACGTGGCGCGGGCGCAGACTGATTATCGTTCGATCTTAATTACATCTGTACCCAGGACACATTCACTAGTTTTCTTATTAACATGAATACCCAAATAAATACATTGTATTGATTATATAAGAAAATAAAATATCATAATAAAAATGCAATGGAAAGTTTTTTTATGTATCACTGAATATACAAAATACATTAATTAATTTCAGGAGATTTAGATACGTTTGCAAACATTCAATTAAACTAAAAAATTACATAAATACAAATAAAATGTGATTTAATAAAATTAAGTAAATTCAATGCTCGTGCCTTCTCTGTAAGAGGCCTTTGTCCTGCAGTGGTTCAGTTGTTATTGACCCATTGCAGCATTTTGGCTGGAATTATTATAATATCAATTTAAACCAACTGAATATATACTTGCAGAATAGTCTAGATGTAGTAAAGGCACGAGAAGTTTAAGTTTTTAATAATAATTACATTAAGACATTTATTATTCAATGCTTTCTCTGGCCACAGTTGATACCGTATACACCAATTCGAAGTGCATAAAATTAGAACACCCTGCCACTGTGTTAGGCAATAATTTGTTAAAGAAACTCTAAATGTGTACTAAAAAGAGGAATAAACAGCGCATTTTGTAAGACGTCAAGTTTTGATTCGAAACGAAAATAAACGATATTAGCCCATGTTCATAAAACATAAAAATCTTGTTTTGCTCTTAAATCTCGATAGCAGGTGGCAATAAGTCGTAATTGCTTTCGAGTTAGAAGCAACAAGTTTCTCGAGCTTATGAAAACCTCATATGGGGTTTTATTTAAAGTATTTTCGTAGAATATTTTGTAAATGATTAGTCCCGACACCACCAGGCTTGCTAAAGGATATCGGTGTATCGAGATATTGGTGACATCTGCCGACTGAGTTGTGAAGGTCTGATATATAGTTACTCAATGTAAAATACTGATATTCTGCTTCCGGTTAGACTGAAACCCGTATCCAACATAGTCATGAAAAGGCTATGCAGTTAATTTTCCTTGTTACAACTCTTTACGAGATTGCATTTACTATACTGTGGTGTGCACCACTTCTTGCACCACTTCTTCTTTTAAATAAATAGAAAACCTCCTTCTTTTTCAAGACGATTACAGCTAGCAAGATCCTTTTTGTTTTAGACCTAGGTTGCTTTTACTTATCATGTGTTTATTATCTATAGCTTTATAGATATATGTGATATAGTCAATAAAATATGTCTTCAAAATAATTTCAGTTACACTTGTCCGTAAATAACAGCACATCTTTGTGCTACATCTTGAAGAAAACACCTGTTATGTAAAATTGGCCGTAGATTGTAAAATCTTATAAATAAATGTATGTGTTTCAGTATTTCATTAAATGATATGTATATGAAAAGAGTCGTTTATGTAGCTCTGATAAGTTAGATATAGATAGCCCAGTCGATTATCGACAAAACTACATCTAGCTTTGCGATTTTAATGTCGAAATCATTAAAATCGCAAATCTAGATGTAGTTTTAAAGTTTTTGTATGTTGTATGGACCATTAAGGGTAGTCTTAATCTAAATATGCAATTTCTAAAAACGTGTGCTCGAAATTTTTGCACTTTTTCTCTTTTTGCTCTATAATTCTTAAATTGCGTTTTTCTTTTAACAAAGTTCTTTCCCGTAACCCTTGAAAAGTTAATTTCTACTACGGCACAAAATAGAGGTAAAGCTTCAGGCCGGAATAGACAACAACTACACAACTGACCTCTTTTGGGCACGAGACTGCATGGCTACCGATAATTATCGGTATCTGGTAGCCTGGCTAGGTTATTTTTTTTACAAGCAATTGAGAAATCGTAGTGGCATCGTTCCTCAATTTATTATGTGGTAGATTTTTTATTATTATTTTGACTGAACTAACTTTTGCTTGATTCTTCTTCTTCGTGTCGCTGGCACGACACTCGTTCAAATTTGTGTCAACTTCCCTTCGGACGTGGATGTGCTATTCTGGCTGTGGGATATAGTATGCTAAACGGGGTCGGTTTGAGGCAGCCGATAATTGTACGGCCGGCATTTTTCATTAAGAACAACATCTACTTCCTTCGCGAGGGCGGAACGGTGTCACACTGGACAAGCGTATTCGCCTGCAGGGAAGCAGCATGCTAGGCCAGTAGTCCGGCGAACGTGAGGTGAGGCCCCCTAGGTGGTTGATGTTAGGCGCCTGAGTTAGTTGTTGCGGGATCCAATTTCTTTCTTAGTTTTATGACAGTGGTGCTTAAATGTCAGTGCACTGTCAAGAGTGACACCCACGTAGGTTTGGATTACTGCAATGATCTATAATGACTCCTTGCCAATTGATTTTGTTTTTTGTTTGATGCATCTGTCATAGTACGTATGATGAGATGTTGAAAAAATGGTGGTGACTCTTCCACACAAACCACTTAACAAGAAGTGAAGTAATGGTATCTACTACACTCCAGACATCTTATAGGTACATGTTAGTACCAAGTAAATTAAATTTATTCTTTTTTATTTATTTATCAGTCTTTACAAAAAATCTCAAGGCTGCCCTGGCTTTTGTACTAGGAAAGCCTGTAACTCGAGAACTTGAGCGACTGTTAAAATTGTCTATTAGGACGGTAATAGATTAAATACTCCTTTACAGAATCGAATTCGCCAGAAAAGAGAAAAAAAACTGGCTACGATTTCAGACAGGAATATTGTTTGCCTAGAATGTTTTATCTGTAGTCGAGTTTTATTTAACATGATAACCTACCTTGTTTTCGTATATGTGTAACTTCAACTAGTTATCCATTTTTGTCCTACCATGAGCTCTTAGAGCAAGATTATTTGCATTGTACTTAAGAGACAGATTTATACAAGTCATACGTTAGAAACAGGTGTATACAAGTTATACGGCCCCAGGACAAATTCAATTTATTTGGTTCTCTAAGACTATTTTGCGTGTGTACCTGCCTAAGGGGGATATTACACTATCATATATCTAGGATCATACATAGGATCCTATCTCTTATCCTAAATATATCATCTCTAAAATCATATCTGTGTTTTACATTATCATAGTTCCTTGATCCTATTTTTGTCATATTTGGTTGCCATGGAGGACAGGTCGGTTGTGTTTACCTACAACTATTGTTTCGGCA
This sequence comes from Orthosia incerta, assembly GCA_948252205.1. Classification (NCBI taxonomy): domain Eukaryota; kingdom Metazoa; phylum Arthropoda; class Insecta; order Lepidoptera; family Noctuidae; genus Orthosia; species Orthosia incerta. Next base: position 38,788,170 of record OX411741.1, on the reverse strand, counting down.
GTGTGTGCAGCAGTGCTGCCAACAATAAGTTAGAATTCCAATAAGCATATTGTGAATTTACCTACGTCAAAATTTCGTTGTACTTGTTTTTGTCAAAAAAACCGTCACAGTAACTAATTGCCTTAGAATTTTGAATATGACAGTAGCAAGTAACTTAAAAGGCAAAAACACATAACTGGATGGATTTTGTATCAGAAAATTAAATTTGATAAATCAATATAACTAGATTCAGTATGGCTAGACCAGGGGCCTTATACCATGACGTGTTAAAACTGTCATAGTGCAACAGTGAAAAAGGGACAGAGCTATTTGTCTTGTATTGGCTGGTAGAAAAATCGGCTGGAAAAAAAAAGCGTGTGCTTTTTTTATATCAACGCTTTCGGTTCCTGACTTTTGATGGAAAATCCAATGATGGAGTTTTAGTTTTCATCAGAACTCACTCTGTTTCAGTTGCGCGTCTAAGTAATAAAATCCGCTTGGGTCCATCTTCAAGGTACAAGCCGAGGTCGGTCCGTGGATGGATGTTCTCGGAGGGGACTCACACGGGGAGTCTCGGCATGCTATCGACCCTTCCATGTTTCCGTGTTTTGTTCAGCACGTTCAGCTGTTAACGCATGGGTGGGTCCCAGCTGTCATTTGTAGATCTTTGACAGTGGTACGGTAGCAAAACGCGAATGCGTCTGCATCAGGAAACACATGCAATTGTCTTAGTAAGTGTAGTCGATATCTAACCGAGATCTCCTATTGACGCAATTTAAATTGCGTCGCATCATCAGTAAAGAGCCTTAGTCTGATCTTAATACCGTCAAAGCAATCGCGCGATATCTATACAAAACATTTCGAGCTTTTAGTCAGTCTTGGTACACGTTCGATTCGATTGGTGTCGGAAACAGAATCCAGGCGTAAACGATTTAAATACCCTGCCCGCTGTCTGCAGGTTTTTTCGTCTGTTCGTTCAAGTGTCAAACCACTTGTATTAAATGTAGAAATTTTATAAAGCTCTATCTCTCGGAGCTTATGACGGAAATTATTGGCAGTAGGGTAAGATAACCACTTATTGGCACTTTAAGAGAGCCCCTTCCTCTAGCTCCGTAATCAAATACATTGGATTGCAATAGCATACAAAAATATAATGAAATCGAAGGTAATATTCAATTTTTTATTTTAAGTGTGTTTCATCTAGTAAAATAGTAATTATACATATGTTTTCACAAATTTATAAAGAAGCTATCTAAAACCCTGGCTTAGAAATTCCAACATTGCGTAATCTATAGTTTTCTTATTTTTAGCCTATACACTCAGAAGTGTCAATAACTGGAAGGGTGTCAGCGAAAGGGTTTACTCTTTGTGGTGTGATTACTATCCAATAGTATAATCAGAAAATAATAAACTCAATCAGACCCCTATTCCCAGCATACCTTTCTGCCGTAGTCAGATTTAAACAAAACACTTATAAAGGGAATTACACAATATCACTGCTCTATTTGTTTTTCCTTTCTAGCTTTCACTTCACACTTGTCTCACGGCCGTATATAAAACTGTGCGTCATGAGGGAAAACAAGTTTATAAAGTCAGATATCTTCTATCGTATATGTATAATAACTGTCAGACGTCAATTTTGTTCCACGAATAAAATATAAACTGAGCAAGGTGTCCTTATTTAAAAGGTCCATTTACATAGTGCACGTTTATAGCCTGTCGCATACCAATCAATCTGCCTAGCCTTTACCCAACTATATTGGGGTCGGCTTCCAGTCTTACCAGATACAGTTGAGTACCAGTTTTATTCAGTTGAGTATCTGACCTCCACAACCCAGTAACTGGGTAACACGATACCTCTTAGCAAGACTGGTGACAGATATCAGGCTTCTGACTACCCGTAACGACTGTCAAAGATTATCAAATGACAGCTGGGACAAACGGCTTAACGTGCTTTCTGAGACACGGAGGAAACTCGGTATGTTGAAATGGTCACCCATCCACGGACCTACCTCATCAAGCGTTGCTTAACTTTGGTGATCGACCAGTGCGGCTGTTATTATTGAGCCACGAGCTCCTCCACCTGTCGCATACCATTTAATAAAATAAAAAAAATGGCATGGTCTCAACAACAATGTAATACTCTTGCGCAATTCGGGTAAGTTTAAAACTTGACCTGGTATAAACAGCTCGTACAGTTAAATTACCTATACAAATCCAGTACAAGTTTTATGAAGTTCCGTTCCATTAATGGCAAAAAAGGAACCCTTATAAGAGTATCACTTCGCTGTATGTATGACTGTGCGTATGTCAAGATCCTTTTTCTCTGGCACCTCTGGAGGTATTAATTTGAAATTAATATAATTTTCTAAGGTCTGCAATCTCTTGCAGATGTGCAAAAATCAAACTTCTAAATCAACTCAATCAAAATTGATGTCGCATCTTTGAAACTCGCAACGGAATCTAAATCTATAGGGTACTTCCCATTGACATAGAATCATGAAATTTGGCAAAAAGCAATGTCATATAGCACAAGTAAAGCTTACTACTTATACTAAAACCAGAGTATAGCTAAATCGCACTCTGAAATGTATAATGTATTATTTTGTAAACAACTGCAGGTGGCTTACAACCACGGCTATCTTCTAAGAATATTTGACACTATCTGTTGCCCGCGGCTTCGCTCCGTGGGCCACCCCACAGGGCCCGCTTTCGGGGTTAAAAAATAGCCTATGTCACTCAGGAATAATGTAGCTTTCTATTGGTGAATGAATTTTTCAAATTGATCCAGAAGTTTCGGAGCCTATTCAGTACAAACAAACAAAAAAATCTTTCCTCTTTATAATATTATTATAGATAAATACATACAAAAAGGTTAAAATCGTAACCCTCCTTTTGATTTCGCCGTAGTCGGGTAAAAAATCGATTAAAGATTTATTAGCAGTTGGTAAACAACAGTTTTATGAATGCGTGCTGTTGTGTGTTGGTTGCATTATTTATGAACTTCAGTAAAGTTACCTTATTATTTTGGCGCTGTTTGTTCGGAACCCTCGGTAGGCGAGTCTGCTGGCTTTTTTGCTGAGGGTTTTCCTTTCATAGCCTACTTTCCTCATCATACCTCACCTTAGACTAAAGTTTTAAGTTTCCAGATAAATTCAACGAATCCAAACATATCTCGTATAGTTTGACTTGGAGGAGTTCCTATTGTCACCATCTGGTTCCGTCATTAAACCCTGGACTTGAGTACTAGCCAAGACAAAACATATAGCGAATACATAACGAGGCTTTCTTGTTAATTGAAGAATTCCTATTATCAAAGTATAAGTTTGAGTTACAGTCCTTGTACACATCCAAAGAGACGAGATGCGACAGGGCTGTCTGGTTTAGTTGAGTAGTTCATCAGACCAGCTCCATGGTACCAAATTATTGCAATGTCACCGGTACTACTACGTTATGTACCTACCTGTAGCAAGCTTCAGTTTTATCAGATTCTAGGGAGTGCTTGGAAACACATACGAACGAAACAAGTCCAAACCTTGTAATTTTATTTAAATACTTTTTTACTTGCTGTCCGAAATAATGATTACATAAATAGAAAAATTGTATGACAAAAACACTTGAGAATTCTGGAGAAATTGTTCAACAAAAATGAGTGAAATACTTGGCACACCAAATAGGTACAGGAAAATCTGGAACGTACGCTCTATAAAATGGTACAAGCACATTCAACTCTGCTTTGAGACGAGAAACGCTTTGATGCAATCGTTCTTCAGTATTTGCCTTGTTGTTAACAAAGAAGAATGTGCAAGACTGCAAGAGCAAAAATGCAATGTAATTCTATGGAATTGACATATATAATCTTGCTTTAAATTTTTTAACAGTAAATATTGCATTTACTGTATGACAATCAATTATTGGTCTTCCTAGCTCTTGAACGTTCCAGAAACTTTGAATCGTTTAATATTGTGTAACACACATATTCACGCAACTAAAATTCATTCATTCTCGGAACTAAAACTTTTGTCAATTCAACTTTATTAAACGAAAAAAAAAAAATTAATGCCCAATAATCTTAACGCAATTGCTAATTCAGCGTAAAGTTCGTCGATAATTAAGCTTTAAAATAATCTTTAGTTAAAATCTAAACTTATCTATACTAATATTATAAAGAGGTAAAGTTTGTGAGCTTTTGTGTTTGTAGGGGGTAATCTCTGATTCTACTGAAACGATTTTGAAAATTCTTTCACCAGTAGAAAGCTACATTATGCCTGAGTGACAGGCTATTTTTTAAGCCCGAACCACGTGGGCGTGGGTCACGGGAGCGAAGCCGCGAGGAACAGCTAGTAATTAATAATTAAAATCGCCCTTATTTATTATTTAATCGGTACGGTCAGCAACGAAAGTCGAATAACACGTCGATACATTTTTTGAGTCAGACCAGTAAGGGCAGTTACCTTGGCCGTGTTTGCTGCCACCGGATTATTGCAAAAAATAAATAAACATCGTTAGTTTATAACACCTAAATATCGCGATAAATTGTGATGTCAACTGAAAATTATGCTTCAAAATATTTTTACTCACAAATATCAGAATCGCTGGGATTGCAGGTTCCAAACGGTATACTACTATTAGGGGGTATTTCTCGAAGCGCACCAACATTGAACCGCACCAAATGAAGCTCACAAAAATGATACCTCGAAACGCACAATTCAGGTGCGCTACGAAAATCAATTCAAAATATTATAATTTGATTCCTCGAACCGACCAATGATAAAACTTAGAGAAGAGCATGAAGAATTCGTAAATAATGATATCGATATTCGATAGACGTTTTAAAACTCAACTATCCTAGTTGCTTATCAATTAAAACTACCAGAAAAGCAGAAATGAACTGGAACTAGGTGCTTGTGCGACTTACCACTTAGCTCGAAGCGCATCAAAATGAATCCTCGAAACGCATAATTCAGTTGTGCCAAGGAAATCAATTAAAAATATAATGATTATATTCCTCGAAACGCACCAACGCAACGATGAAACAGAAGAGCATGAAGGCTTCGTAATAAATGATATCTATATTCGATAGACGTTTTAAAATTCAACTGTCCTAATTGTTTATTTATTAAAACTGTCAGGAAAGCAGAAATTAACTGGAACTAAGTGCTTGAGCGGCTTACTACTTAGCTCGAAGCGCATCAAAAATAATCCTCGAAAAGGACAATTCAGTTGCGCCAAGGAAATTAATAAATAATGTAATAATTTTATTCCTCGAAACGCACCAAAACAACGATGAAACAAAGAAGAGCATGAAGGATTCGTAATCTATATCTATATTCGATAGACGTTTTAAAATTCAACTATCCTAATTGTTTATTTATTAAAACTGTCAGGAAAGCAGAAACGAACTGGCACTATGTGCTCAAGCGACTTACTACTTAGCTCAATAATGGTAAAAATACAGGTTTTGAAATGGAATAATTTGTTGTTTTGAAAAGTCTGGTACTCATATTGGATCAGTTTTAGAAGGGCGGCTTTGAGTGTGGCAATTAGTGACTACATTTGTTAGCTGAGGCACAGATAGTATAATACTTAGCATACAGATGCCTCATCCTATACAAAGAAACCGTGCCGACGTAACTAGCCTTTTTCGTCTGATTAAACCGATTATTTTTTGTTTATCAATCGCCTTCGGTTCCGTTCCACGGCGATAGTTAGATGGTGCTAGCAGCAACTTGCAAGTAAAAGGGTTTATACTCTGTTCGTGAGTATTTTTTTCTTTACATACGGTGAAGGTATGTTTTATAGTATTTTATTGCACATTTATAGTTTCTTTGTACCAAAATGTGTTACAATGCAAATTTAAACAATCGAGTGTAATGCCTCAGAAATTTAAAACCGCGCCGTCTATTGGCATCAATTTTAAATGATTCGTTCAAATAATCTTTGAAATGTGAATTAAGAACCCAATATTCCATAATTGTGTGCTTTTGAGAGTTGATTAAACAAGAACATATAATTTTTATGTTATAATAATAAAATAAAATAAAAAGCCTTTTATTTCCTGCGAAGTTTTTAGGTAGGTTACAGAGTTTGAAAAAAAAATAAAAAATATACTTAATGTTTAGTGTTAGATACATTTGAAAATAAACATAAAAGTAAAGCACAAAATGGAAGGGTCCAGACGGCAAAAGGCTGAGAGGCAGACCCTACATGAGATGGGCAGACGAAATTGTAAAAATAGCTGGCCCTTGCTGGCCAGAAACTGCCCATGATAGAGAAATATGGACTTCTTTAGAGGAGGCCTTCACCTCTACTTGAGGAGGGTTCTTGCAAATTAAATACATAGATTTAAAATATACATAGTACTGAGTTAACTTATTAAGATTTACTAACAAACTTTATTTTTTAATTTTTATGTTAAATTACAGAAAATGTTAATTTTACACACATTCAATAACAAATCAGTGGATATCGCGCCATCTAGTGAGATTTATTTGAACCAAATTTTTTTCTTAGCTCTGAGACCCCGTGGCAGATTATATATTTGTTTTTAGAGGTGTTACCTCTAAAAACAAATATATATGTGTGAATGAATAAATAAATAAGTTTGTAATCTGTCTGTGGCTTGCCCAATTTTTTTTCTTCTGATATGAATTTATGAACTATCACTGCTAGTCCTACAATTTATCCGATTATCTGTGATAATATCCGTTGAAATTTTAAACACACCCTCGCTTGGTCGGCTTGTGTGTGTGTGCTCTTGCACTAATGTTTCCAGCAGGGTTAATTTGACTTATTTTGCTTAAAGGCAAATTCATTATTGACCAGCTGCCGACCGCGGCTCCGCCCGCATTTTATTAGTACTTCTATCTTTATAAATATTACTCGTGGCTGCCTAATTACAGCCGCACATCGATCAAGGGTCGATCTTCAAGCTTAAGCAACGCTTTCGAGGTTGGTGTGTGGATAGATGACTAACCATTACATATCGAAACTCCTCCCTCTCTGAGAAAGCATGTTAAGCTGTTGGTCCCGGCTGTCCTTTGAACATATTTGACAGTCGTTACTGGTAATCAGAAAATCTGACACCTGTCTTGCCAAGGGGTATTGTGTTACCCAGTTACTGGGTTGTGAAACTCAGATAGGGAGTCGGATTAAGTAAAATACTGGTGAATGCTAGACAAATTGATTAGATCTTTATAAATTACTAGCTGTTGCCCGCGGCTTCACTCCCGTGGACCACCCCACAGGACCCATTTTCGGGACTAAAAAATAGCCTATGTCACTCAGGAATAATGTAGCTTTCTATTAGTGAAAGAATTTTTCCAATCGGCCCAGTAGTTTTGGAGCCTATTCGGTACAAACAAACATACAGAAAAATCTTTCCTCTTTATAATATTATATATATAGTATAGACTAGCTAACCCTCGCGGCTTCGCGCCCGTCAACTGGCTACTTACCTACCCTACCCACCTACCCTAGCCATCTACCTACCAAATTGTTAAACTATTTATTTGAAAAAGAATCAATACTACAACACGAATGTAACCAACTTTTGTTTCTACCTGCTATCTAATTAAATTTAAGAACACAAAAGCTGCAATTGTTACTTAACTATGATAGTGAGACATACGAGGGCGGCACTGAAAATTTAGGGAATCAAGGAAGTGACACAACATTACTATTTAAAAATGTATTTATTGCTTTTCGAAGTATTCGCCGCGAAATTTGACACATTTTTCCATACGATGGAACCAATCATTGAAGCAACCATTCCATTCGGAAGTTGGGGTCTCCAAAATGGCCGTTTTGTAGGCGTCCACAGCTTCTTCAGGTGATGAAAATCTCTGACCACGCAATTTATTCTTTATTTTAGGGAAAGTATAGAAATCATTAGGGCTAAAGTCGGGGCTGTACGGCGGATGGTCTAACAATTCTATGTTTTCTTGCTCTAAAAACTCTTTTGTTCTGTACGCGGTGTGAGAACTCGCATTGTCGTGATGGAGGATTATGCGGCGGTTGCAGTTCTCTTTACGGAGTTCAGAAATGACCTGTGGCAAACAAATGCTAGCATACCATTCTGCATTAACCGTTTTTTGTCCCTCAAGAGAAATAGTCGCAACATGGCCGGTTTTGGAGACAAACGTGGCCACCATTTTTTTTGCAACACTCCGTGAACGAACAATTTTTGTTGGCTTTAACTCATTTTCGAACACCCAAACTCGTGACTGTTTTTTTGTTTCGGGTTCGTACGCGTATATCCAGGATTCGTCACCTGATACGATGTTGTATACAGCATTTGAGGATCCTGCGTGGAATCTTTCGAGAGTTCTGACGCACCAAGTAACGCGAGCCGCTTTTTGCTCTTCACAGAGCGAATGCGGTATCCGTCGGGAAAACAACTTTTTTACACCTAATTGTTCATGCAAGAATATTTGTATTTGACTCATGTCAATGTCTAAAGTTGCCTGAATTTCGCCGTATGTCACATGTCGATCTTCCTCAATCAGCTTACGCACAGCATCAACGTTTTCTTGGGTGACTGCAGTTTTTGGACGACCTTGACGGGGATCATTACTGAGCTTGACACGTCCACGTTGAAATTCAGCAAACCAGCGATTAATTGTGGTTTTGGATGGGGCTTCATCACCAAATGCGGAAATAATCCGGTCAACACACTGTTTTTGTGTTAAACCACTTTAAAAGTCATAATAAATCATCGCTCTTCAATTTTCTCGAATCAATTCCATTTTCTCAACGAATAAACAAGTTTGACAAAACCGTGTGACAAGACCGAGAATCTTTTTTTAAATAAATAAACGGTATTCGATTTTTAAAACCAAGGCGTTTTCAATTAAAAAGATTTTAATATGACAGAAACAGTGGAAATAATCCATTCCCGATACTTTTAGTGCAGCCCTCGTATTCTCTCGTAGACTTTTTGTAGGTATTAATGAGTACTTTAATCATGTAGTACATAATTTTAATGGCTAACGGCTTAGTAGGCGTTTCGGCCACTGAGTTTCGTACGATGCGTTCGAAACAGGAATCTCATTATTATTACTATTTTTGAGTGGTGTTTTGACGAATACTTTTTTAGAGGCAAAGTAACGTCAGAAACATAAAATCAGTAGAGAGTTAATAACATGATAAAAATATAACTTCCTCTTTTGCTTTTTTAGTTAGATGTTGAACATTATAAGCTTTTATTTATACCTAAACTACCAGCAGGCCAAAAACATAAAGAAATCTTAATATTTGCGGGGCTGGAGTCATTACCGGTAAAGACTAACTTAAGTACCAGGAGATAATAATCATAAGGAAGTATTACCGAGGCTGGAATAATAAGATGTAAAAAGACTACCGGGAGATTTTAGATTCTGACCTCCTGGTACTCCGTAAAGAGTCTCTTCCGCTTATGATTCTAGGCCCGAAAATATTTCTTCATGATTCTGGCCTCCTGGTAGTTTGTGTATAAATGTTCAACATGTAACTAAAAAAGCAAAAGAGGAAGTTATATTTTTATCATGTTATTAAACTCTAAAGTGATTTTATTTTATTTTAATATCTTTAAAAAAAAATATCGTCCCAAGACTAGTCCTACTGACCCGTAGGTGACAAATGTGAAAAAAAAATATTCCACCTAAAGCACCTGCGAAAAATATCGATAGGGTGCCGTATGTGGAATACCTCAGGCGCCATTTTGTACGCTTTTTTTAATTAATATATAAGACTAATTATTGTTATTTATCATGTGTACTGTTGATAGTTGTAATCATCATCAATCAATACATATAATAAATCTGTAGAAAGATATTTTTTGTACATCGAAAAAAAATAAAAAAAAAAATAGCCAGGGTGTTAAAGGATAACCCATTTCTAGCATTTTGGAATTTTTGTCTGTTTGTCTGTTTATTTGTGCACGCATCACGTGAAATGTACGAAACCAATGTAGTTAACTTTTATACATAAACATTGTGCGTATCTTGAAGAATTACTTAGTTTTTTTTTCATCGTAATCGGTTTATTCTATCAAAAGTTAGATGAATTTAAAATGTTCAAGAAGTATAATTATCACAGCTCACGCAATTCAGTTACTCGGACAGTTGAACTCGCTATTCGATAGATGGCGTTGTGCATTTAAAGTCATTTTCTGAATCGCGGTGTTAAGATTTTACGCGAAAGAATGACACTAGAAAAAAAATTGGTATGTAGTATGTATATTTTTGAGTATATGTGGAGTAGGCAGGCTGGTAAGTATGGTAGGGTTGGCAGGCAGATGACGGGAGCGAAGCCGCGGGCACAGCTAGTGGTATTATATTAAGCTTATCTTTTTCCAAAAATTGCCTAACTTTTAATTAAATAATATAACCCTACTAAATGTTTTTATTCTGACAGTACAAAATTTTCTTTAAAAAGTATAGTCCGAACATCGACCATACAGCCTCTAGACGCCTAATGCTTGATCGAATACATCAAAATAATTCTGTCAACTAGCTGAGGTATGAGGCACGGGACGACTGCGATCTGATTGGTCCTTACCAACGTCATTTCGCCGAACTAGGGATGGGAGAGGTTTAAATAAAACCACGAAGGTATCAATATTTTTTTAAATTGTTAGTGTACTTAATATTTTTATTTATTAATGTTAGCTACTTTTACTATTAATTATACAGTAATAACATAAAATTCAAAAAATAAAAACAAAATTCTAAAGATAACATATGTTTTCGGCGGTTGTTTCATAATATTAAATATTAGTAAAAAAAACAATCAATAGAAAAAATACCAAAATTCTAAATTCAAAATAATTATCTATAAAATACAAAAATCAGTCTACAATATTTCCACTGCTGGAACAGAGGCCTTTTCTCCGTAAGAGAAAAATTTTCTAAGAGAATTCACCTATTTTTTGTGCAATAAAAATCACCACTTTACTAATCATTTTCAACCACTATACAAATCAATATTCGTTTCACAATTAATTTAACAAATAATAAACTATTTAATTTAATGTCTCTTTTTGTATAATTGTATGTAGGTTTCTAATTTTATCCATAACAGATTTGGTCATAGAATATGGTGCATCACTAGTTTTGCGTACCAAATTATAGAGGAAAAGAGATAGATAAAAAAGTACATTAAAAAGAAAGAGACGAAAACACAAAAGACATCAACGAGCGCGACAAAATTTGTGCTGTTGCAGTTTACACCTACAACAATGACCAGTACAAAATGAACTCCGATAAATAATATCAGAAAATAAATCTGATTATGATTATGTAACTATTAACTTACCGATGAAATGTTATGCCATTTTTCGGGAAACTCGAGTTCTGGCTGTTGTTACCACACCAACGTACGGTTCAAGGGGCCATTATAGTATTTATTTTACCAATTTGTAATTGCCTGACGCGGCAGTGTTTACGGCTCACGGAAGTGGTCGCTACTAATTCGAAATTGTCGAGTGGCGACCTATATTACCAGTATATGATTATTTTAGTCATATGTGTTGACAGACATCGCTCGCCTGTTGTTAGGCGTCTAGAGGCTGTATGGTCGATGAGTCCGAAACACCACTCGAAAATATTAATAATAATGAAATTCCTGTTTCGACCGGATCGGACAAAACTTATCGGCCGAAACGCCTACAGCCATTTTTATGTATCATCAATAGTATTTCGCACGCCAAATAATTAATATTTTGTTACTTTGGGTTACTTTATTGCAATTATCATAGGGATCTCTAATTTTTTGAATTTTTTTGGCTATAATTTTTTTTAGTTATAGCCTATGTTTCTCGGGAATAATGTAGCTTTCCTTTGGTGAAAGAATTTTTCCAATCGGTCCAGTTGTTTCGACGCCTATTCGGTACAAAAAAATCTTTCCTCTTAATAATAATATTGGTATAGATTTCGCGAGTGTGTTGTCTGAAAAATTGCTGCCCGTATTAATTAAAAATTCAAAAATGATGAGTTAGGATTAACCAAGTAAGAAACGGCAATGTGACTCATATTTTCTGAAAGACTTATAATTATGTTCTTTATTTTGTGTTAAAGAACCTAAAGTCAACTGCGTCATAGTTTTAAAATATTAGGATAAACGTGCACTGGCAATATTCGATGAGTTAAGATAAATTAAATAACAAACAACAATGAGACCAAGGTTTTCTGAATTTTGTTGTCATATACGCTATGGTTATTATATCCCAATTATGAAATATAGAGTAAACTCAATCCGGTATTATTCGATGAGTTAAGGCAGACCGCATAACGAACAGCAAATAGGCTAATGTTTTCTGTAAGGCCTCCTTTTGTTCTTTATTTTAAGCCTTCCAAGCTATCATTACTGTATCCTAGTAGCGAAATATTAAGGTAACCGTACACTGATTTTCAATTCATTTTTAACCGACTTAAAAAAACCTGTATTTTCTCGTGAAATGGATACCTACCCCGTAACGTCGTCCGCATGGATCCGTTATATGTATGTATGTGTGTATATAGTATCTTTGTCCACGCATTTCGCCGAAACTAGTAATCGGGTGATGATCATTCTTTTTTATTGGTTTAATGTCTCTCAACTTAGGTCATAGTGCAAGTTTCATCAAAATCGGTTAGGCCGTTTTCAAATTAAGAAGAATACAACCGAACTCTTTAGCGACAAACAGCACGCATGTGTAAATTGAGTTAGTATGAGTATTTTATCTATCCTTTATGTAACTTTCTATGGAACTTGCTCAATTTGTAGTGATGGTGAAGAAAAAATAAAAAGAGTGAAATAAATTCGCAAACAATGAACCAACTTCAAAAATAAAACACTAAAAAGTGCAAACTAACATTCGTTTCGGAAGTCGGTGTCGCAAAAAGATAAAAACATGAGGGAATCAAACTTTTTAGTGTTTTGTTTTTGGAGTCGGTTATTTTTTTGCGAAAAAGTTTTTGTTGAATGTTTAATTAATTATAGTCTGGACAGGATTTTTTAGACACACTCGCGATATATTATTTAACATATTAAATTTGATATAAAATGCTTTTCATCCAATAATAAATTGTAGTTCTAAAAACTAAAAAACACGCTTTAATGGTAAGGATAATGGGACAAACTGTTTAAATTATTGCATTGTCATCGGTCCTTGATAAGTGTGCAAAGTATCAAATCAATCCAACGTTTTGAAGTGGGTGAAAATCACGTTCAAAGATTCCGTTACATTGATACATTGTTACATTGTTACATACCAAGCTAATAAAAGCGTGTTAAAAAGATGGGTGAAGGTCGCTCCTTACAGGATCCACCGCAAGCTTTTATTTAGACGCACCTGTCTTGCAGGCTTATTACGTATCTTGAAGAAACAAAAAAGAGATTTTTGCGCAATAATTGCTCTTCAATACAGATTCGGCAGTTAAAAAAAAAAGTACATTTGGCAAACAGCGAGCGATAAGCAAACCATTGTGTAGGACCTACCATATCTACACTGTAGGTACTAACACATCGCACGATGATTGCTGATCGCTCTTTCTTACGTAATAATCCTGCAAAGCAATTATTATACAATACACTGAACAACTCGTGCCTAAGTAATGGCAACTGATTTTATTCTTCTTATTCCTAGCTCTATCCCACTTTAGGTGTGGTTGGCTCTCCTAATTTTACGGCGCCAAGACAATCCATCGTACGTTTTCGGGTCCGGCAGTTCTTAGTCCACCACGTAGCCGGAGGCTGTCCTCTACCTCTCTTGTGTTCAGATAGTTGTAATGCTTTCTTCACTACATGTTCCTCGTCTCTTCACATCACTTGACCATACCTTCTGAGACGGTTATCGGTTAGTTTATCTCATATAGGGGCGAATCTAAAACTACAACGAATATGCTCGTTTCGTACTTTGTCTAGTCTCGTGACACCTCAGCATCTTCTTCTCGACAGTTTGAAATAATGACAACTGCGTGGGTTAATATTCAAGGTGCTTACACCACAGTCAATCCCTGGATGGGTGACCACACTATTAATATCGTGCCGTTGGTCCAGGTTGTCATTTGTAGATCTTTAGCGGACGTTACGCAAGAAGAAGTACAAAAGTCAGACAGCCAATGAGTATCGTGTTACCCATTTAATGGGTTATAGACGTTAGATATCATTTTTTTATGTAAACGGCATACTAGTCGCAAATACTCTTTTTTAGGGTTCCGTACCATTAGCTGTCACCAAATTTTGTTCCGAAGATTTAATAAAGAAGACAAAGCTCTTAAAGCTTTAAAGATCTTTGGGGTTCCATACCGCCTTCTTCGGTCTCTGTCGGGTTGTCTGTTGAATAACTCAGAAAGTACTTATACTTTAGAATAGTTATAAACGGAGTACCGTTTACGGTATACTTGCTTTACAAGTGGATAAGGAATTCCACTTACATAGCTAACGAAATAAATTATATCAAACATTTAAGCAAAAAAAAACCTTCAGCTATTAAATTAGTTTGTTTTCACACCGACACCGACTAAACTTGACTTCCTGAAAAAAGTTTTGTGATAGAAGTCGGCTTTTTATATATTTTTTTTATTGTTTAGTATCTGCTTAATACTAGTTTCCAACCGCGGCTTCGCACGTGTTTTGAAAAGTATTTTGTTACGCCAAGGGATCATTAAACCTAGTTTATCAGGATAAAAAGTAGCCAATGTGCTAGTCCAGACTATAATCTATCTCTGTGCCAAATTTCATCCAGATCCGTTCACCCGGTTCCCGCGTGATTGAGTAACAAACATCAATCCATCCACCCAAACTTGCGCATTTATAATACTAGGTCCTGCCAACGGCTTCGCCAGCTTGAAAGTAGTTTCACATTTCAAATTCGATATCATATGAAACGGCTTCAATTGCACATTATAGATACATTTTATTTTTATTTATGGAGCACATTTTTTTTTATATTGTAAAAAATACTTGCCTCCTTATAGTGTTTGTGAAGTGGCAGAGGTTTCTGTACTCTAAAAATTACCATTACTCTAAACTAACTAGTTACAGTAGTACGTACATAAGTAAGTACAGTTTTTTAGTTAAATAAACAACAATTTTGCAAACAAGCTGGGTTTTGCGGGTTGCATGAAATTGCAGTAAATGGTAAAATAATATTCCTAACAAGGTATAGAGGCCTCGGTGAGAGTTAGTATTTAACTTATATGCAACCATAGGCGAAAATAATAACTCCTTCTTCGTAGTATGGTAAAGATGTGTTGTCCTTTTTCTTGTTTCACCCCGACATTGACTGCTAATAGTACTGCCTCAAGTAAAAATGCAGATAGTATTTTGTTAAATATTAAAGTAATAATAATACCGACCTGTTAATGTCCCACTGTAGAGTGAAGGCCTGTTCTCATACAAGAAGGCACGAGCATTAATCCCCACGCTTGCTCAATGCGGGTTGGCGATTACAAACTTATAATAGATTAGACATACATATTTGCCGTTCTGCAGTACTGGCAATTTCAAATCAAAATAATGTTTGTTTGGCTAAGAATTCTAATTTCAATTTAAATTAATTTTTAAAACATGGAGTTCTTGTTTATTGATTAGCGTTATGTTTCATCGCAATCGAATATTTTTCGTCATCATGGATACGTTAAAATAAAGTGGCACGCAACATCAACGACGGAGTGAACACTAAAAACGAACGCACCACCTGGTATGGGTTTGCCCGCTTACGTTCTGTAAATTCCGACCTAAAAGATGAACCCCGTGGTCGTCCGAAAGCTTTGGTCGACAATGAGCAATTAAAGGCGATTGTTGAAGCTGATGATACTCAATCTTGATTAATAGAAATAAAAAATATAGAAAAAATATTACGTCAACTTATTTTTTTTTTTTTTTTTTTTATTTGTGCTGGGTTTAGCTCTTGACTCTAGTCTAGGTCAAAGGTGACAGAGACAGAGTCTACGATGGAGTGAGCTTACCCAGAAGAAGCCTGTTCACTCTAACTTTGAAGAGATTCGGGTTGAATGCGTTCGGAAACACTGACGCAGGTAGCGAGTTTCATATTTCATAAAATACAGCAATTTCATAGGGGTAAAGACCTAATATTAAACTAAAAGTCTAAATTTCCTCACGATGTTTCTCGCGGTCCGGATCCGCCGACCCACTTTGCGTGGATTTTAAGTAAACAGTACAATATAATTTATTTGTATTATTAGAGTACGTAATTCAGTAAATTATCCCGCGCTTTTTATTTACGCCCTTTGTTTCGACAGCGGACGAATAATCTCATCAAAATCTCCATTGATATTATATTATATTTAAAACGGGCCCCAAATGAACTTAATTGGTGACCCCTGTCAAGTGATGTTTTCCTTCACCGTTGTTAGCGATATCCAAGATAAACTTAGAAAGTACATAAGCATGTTTTTAACACGCTTTTATTAGCTTGGTATGTATCTATGTAACTATGTATCAATGTAACGGAATCTTTGAACATGATTTTCACCCACTTCAAAACGTCGGATTGATATGAAACTTTGCACACCTATCAAGGACCGATGACAATGCAATAATTTAGTCAAAGTCAAAGTACTTTTGAAAGTCAAACAAAAATTAAAATTTACAAGTAATAAAAGTTGATTCTACCGTGCGCGTTTAAATTGTTTGTCCCATTAGCCTTACCAAGATCTTCAGGATTAGCGACTTTTTAATTCAATTTACCATTAAGGGTACACTAGTCGACGGCACGAACTATTTTGTGTGCGGGGTTAAAATGCATTTTATATCAACCGACAACACGTGCGGAAGATATAGATGCTGTGATGAGCAGTAGGAAGCTAGTTCGCGTACGAATACACACTTTTGCAAATTTGTAGCGAAATAGATAATGATTTAGGATGAAACCGAGCGCGCGAAATTTTATAAATAGACCTTTGGCAGTCTAGATATCATGAAAAAACTACTAAATCTATCTGTTCAAAATAAAATTATTTGCATTTTTGAACTACTAATCTATCCCTGTATGGATGCCGTTTTGCAATTTTCCGTCTTCTTACGGTATTTATTCGCGCCCAAAAATGCGTTAAAATTTGTGTCGAAATGTGGAACTTTCGACGCTCATGACTTTCAAATATTTTATTTTTTTTACTTTTTGCTTCCATACAGGGCTAGATAATGATGAGACAAATTGATATCACTATTTATTTTGAACGTACATCGTCAAACAGTGGAATAATCCCTAGACTACGTTTGTATGGAAGAATTTTCGACTAGTGTAACCTTATAGCGTGTTTTTAGAACTACAATTTTTTTAATATCTCTTTTATTGGTCAAGCGTCTTCTTTAAAAAATACTGAATCACATACATATGAAAAGATGATTGGAAATTCGACTTACCTAAGTGCTAATTATTCTTGTTTCGTAGAAAAATTACAATATTACTATACCTATTATCATAAGCCGGCTCCACAAGCTTGACAAACAATGGCAAACAGCAAAAACAAAACAACAAACAAGAACATGTGGAGGTGGCTATAGATTGCAGAACTAAGAAATAAAATTACACAATAACAATAACTCTTCGTTGTGATGAACACCCTCCACGAAGTTCTTCACAACACATATACGCTACCCTGTCTCGTATAACAACAAAGCAGGTGCTGCAAAATTTGTATTGCATACATATTTAGGCAATGCAAATAGTCCAATATATTGTATAATGTAATATTAGGACCCTAGAGGAATAAGGTCGAAGCTCCAATCATCATGTACAGGCCTAAAGGTGAACACGCAATGCTATGCTGGATTGCTGGTCTCTCTAATGATCATGATCAATGAATACAAACGACACGCGCGAATGCCGTCGTTTATTAAGCCGCTTAGTCAGTTGACTAAGTTTTTACAGTTTTATGCCAAAAAAAAATTTGGTTAATTTTTATCCTCTATTTAAAACTACCTACACGATATTGGCGATGTACATATCGCTTGTGGTTCCTGTGTGTTCACCTTAATAATCCACATTTAGTAAGAATCACTGTTAGTATTGTTATTATTTAATTTAAATGTTTTTTTTTTAGGCCAGATTTAGTCATCATGAATTCAAGCGAAGATGAGCCTTTGTCTGGTTTGAACGCAAGACTGAGACCGCGAAGGAAGACCTCTAGCCCACAATCTAAAAGTACCAAGAAAGCTGAAGGGAGGATCGCTCAGGATAAACCCAAGCGGACAAGTACTCCGTCCAGAGCGTTGCCGAATAAACCAGAAGATCTCACTATCAAGCCTGATTCTCTTCCTGCCCCGCAACTTCTATGCCCCTACTGCGAAAGAAAATTTGCTTCTAAGCAGGCAGTGTCTAAGCATGCCCGGCGCATACACTTGTCTAATTCTAAACAAGACTTTTTCATTGCATGTATTTTTTGTAATCATACTGAACCTGAAGCAGGAGACATTATTCGTCATATGGTTGATAGTCATCCAAACCAATACTTCGCATGTCTTGATTGTCAAACCCGATTTTCCTCTACTTCGGAACTTGCCGAACACAAGCTGAATGTTTGCGAGAAGCAAAAACCATACCGCAGCAAATTACGCCAAAAATCTACATCAGTGTCGAAGAAAGCTCAAAAAAATCTTAACATCGATAGAAAAGACGATTTTCAAAGCGACAAACAATATATTGAAAGTCATGGATTTAATGGTATTGTTATATCATGTGAACTTAAACCATCTCAAATACATGATGAAGCTGACATTGAGGATAACATAACAACGAATTTAATTTTGCCGCCCAGCAAGAGTTTAGCTAATAGTACTGTAATAGAAAAGAATGCAGTTATCGTTTTAGACGACATACAATGGAACAAACGAATACCCCCCAATTTTTCGTTTCACAATACCGACGCCGATCAGATTCTCTCAAGATTGGGCGTTGTGCACCGTTCGCCAAGGACAGGTGAATCGACTCGAAGAGACTGGTTCAAGGCAATCGACGATTCGACCCAAAAATTTGAAAAGTGTTTTGAGACAAGCTTTTACTCCAAAGTGGCGAGTAATGTCGCTGAAAATCTAGCTAAATGCCTTGATGGCTCGTTCAACTTCAATCCGGATTTGGACAACACAATTAAGACACGGAAAGCAAAAAATAGTGTTGTTATAAATACAGCAGAAGGTTTCCCAATACTCTTGGCTAGACAGCAATATTCGCGCAACATGTTTGACAGCTATATGCCAAGAAGTATTGCGCCCAAACACAAATGGAAATGGGACAGCCCTGAAAGCGATAAAAGCCTTATGAATGCAGATCAGATCAAGCGTGACTCTCATACCAACAACTGCATTATAACGTTAGTTTCGAGTTTGGATATATGGACCCAGTTGAGCATGCGAAAGAAATTTGAAAACAAATATAATATTTCACATGTAGAAAAGAAGACTGAAAAACAAAGCAGAATCGATAAAGAACTGAAGGACATACTTGAAAGTAGAGAAATACCAACTACTTCTTCGACACAGATGGTAACATACTCAAACAATCCTCCTCCAGTCAGAGATGGACTTGACTTCCCTAGTTATTTGGGATTAGCACCGTCAGCACCAACCTATAACTTACAACCTGCTGTTCTAAGTGGAGAGTGGGTCAGGCCCAGGTGCTACGTTTGTTGCGCATGCGGTGCTCAAACTAGAGACTCTAGAGCACTCTCGTCGCATATTTCGATACAACACCCTAATGCACAAGTACAGCATTATGAAATAGTAGGTGAACCGCTATTAAATGCTGACATTATGAAGCATTTGTACGTACCACCGAGCCAAGTGTTCAACAGGACCAGACCTCTCCGAGGGATCAGAGATTGCACGAAATGTAAAAAGTCGGTCACGTTAAAAGAATTGCATCAACACATGTTAGATTGCGCGGGTGATACGCCGGCCGTGCGCAGGAAGTGCCGATATCGACCCTTCGGAGTACGCAGAAGACGTCCTCGTCTACCAGACAACGTAATAAGGAGAAAAATTCGAAAAGATCTAAGGAATAGACACAAACAAAATAACCATATGATACCTAGACAAAAAATAAGAAGCGAGGTGGGCGACGGTAAGTTACTTTTTCTTTGTCAAATTATTTTTCCATACTGTATTTGTTATTATCACTAATAGATATTTTCTTTTTTTTTAGCTGAGACGATCCGTAAAATGATTGCGGACTTACCTGCTAAACGTCACCGTGTTGTGGTTAATCCCATGAATCCTACGTTACGACCACGAAGAAAACTTGATAAACAAAGAGGAAAACTTTTAATGAAACACCGCTCAGCAGATGATTCCAAGAGTCGAAAGCTGCGGTTTATAAAAGATCTTAACAGTCCTACAAATTCTCTAAACATGCTACCGAAAAAAGAGGAAGAAAACAAAATTGTACCAAATCAAGATGATGATGACAACAAACCTCTAAAACCTACAAGAAGATCAAGTGATAGTAAACAAACCCGTCATTCTGATACTATCAAAAGAAAAACTGTTCTAAATCGAGCCAAAAGAAAAATTCATATGAAAAATATTAGCATTGCTAAAGTGCCTGATCTGGACACCGTAGATTCGATTAGCAATTCATCAAATGAAGAATTGCCGGCAAACAATGCACCTAAAAAAATCGACGTTAATAATAGCCAGTATAGTTCTAGGCAGCATTCTGGTCGTGGAGGAAATTATAATCGAGGAAACAATCGAGGTAGCCACCACCGAGGAAACCATAACCGGGGAAACTACGATCGAGGTAATTACAATCGCAGAAACTACGAACGGGGAAACAACAACCGAGAAAACAACAATCGTGGTAATGATAATCATAGAAACAATAATCGAAGACATGGCCAAGATGCAGGCGAAAATAATGGGGATGCCAAAGATAAAATTGAAAATGACACCCCAGCCGAAAATAACCCACGTGCACATTCGAAGGCAGCTTCGACAGCAGACTCCAAAACAAAGGACAAGTCCGTTCAATCCCAGTCTTCAGACCAACAAGACGACCAGAACTTACCTACGCGACAGGAAGAGTTATTTGAAAACGAAGCCACGGACTCGAGGTTATATAAACCACCTTTACCCTGTAATCAAAAAGTTTCAATAGACCCTCAAAAAAAGAAAAAAAGGTTAAATGATTGCATAGCCATGTTAAAAAACAAGCTCGAAGACCCACCAGCTAACATTGACACCAGTGAATATGAAGCTACTGATGCGATTGACAATTCTGCTGTTGATACTGTAGCTAATCCAGCAGCTGACGAATATGCAGGTTTAGAAGCTGGTGCGGCTTCTCATTTAAACGCTAATAGGGCTGCTCAAGAGGCTGCTCGTCTCGTTAAGCCGGGTGTCCAACAAGTCACCCAACTAGTGCCCCTAGACTGTGGTGATAAATCAGGTGGTAGTTCAGCTATTCAGACAAATGTTTGTACAGTAATTCATCTAGCTGCTAAACCAAAACCTGAACTAGTTGGTCTTACAGAAGCTACTTCAGTTGGTGCAATAGAAGCTACTACAGCTAATAAGAATGAAAGTATTCCAGATGGTAAAAAGGAAGCTATCGCAGCTGTGGAGACTGATGCCAGTCCAGCTGTAGATACAAGTCGTCCAATTATACAGGCGGATAACCTGCCAGCAGTTCCTATAGATTTTCGCCTGACTTCTCATCCAACGGCCCAGAAAGTAGCTCCACTTGCTGAACAGCTAGATGTTTTACGAGCTATTCAGCCAGATACTCGACCAGCTCCATTTGGACATCAAGTTGAAAATAGAACTGAACATTCAGTTGCAGCGCCGACTGCACACACAACTCCAAATTTACCTATGAGTTCATGTACGCATCTAGCTAGCGTGCATGCACTGACGCATCCACAGTCATCAGTTTATTCGGCAATTCCACCGGAATATCAAATGGCCCAATATGCTTACGCAAGTCATCAAGCACATCTAGCTGCTGCTCAGTATAGATGCCCAAATCCCATGAATGCAAACCCCCGATTCCTTCTGCCGAGTACAATTGACCGTAAAATAGATCCTAGGCCTGCGGAGGTCTATTCGCGGTTTCCACTTGATAGAGGATTAGCATTTCTATCTCACAATATGGCCCTTGATCCAGTTCCACACGGCATGCCTTCGTTGACAGAAAATCAAACAACGCCACCTAAAGAGGGTGGTGTTAATTATAAAGGAAGACAAAGGAGGTCTCCAGCAACAACGTCCCAATCTAAAAAAGCTCCTGCAAGTCGAAGATCGACTCGTCTCACGTCCAGATCTAATGTGCAACCTAACTTGCAGCAAAATGTGTTTGGATTATCTCCACTTGAAAGGGTCCCTCAACCGACTCTTACTCAAGTGCACCCATATCATGATCAATATTCCAAGCTGATGCTTAGTCCAGACAACGATAATCAGAAAAAACGCAAACAAACTAACAACACCGCAACTGATACACATCTAATGAAGAACGTTGAAAGATCTGGATATCACCATCCATTCAACATGTCAGGTGGTCAACTTATTGAGAATAAATCTTATCAACAACTGATAGGGACTGATCCGAGTTCATTAATTGAACAACAAAGATTAGCTGTTGATCAAATGTTTGAGGGACAAAGACTCGCATTTGACCAAAGAATATTTGAGAATAATTGGAAAACTGAAGAGACAAGAAAGTTTGAAGATAAGAGGACAGACGAAGAGTTAAGAAAGCTTGATGATAAGTGGGAAGCTGAAGAGCATAGAGCTGCAGAGAAAAGAAAGCTTGAAGATAAGAGAAAAATTGAAGAGAAGAGGAAAGCTGAAGAGCAGAGAGCCGCTGAGCAAAAAATGCTTGACGATATGAGGAAAGCTGAAGAGCAAAGAGCCGCTGAGCAAAAAATGCTTGACGATATGAGGAAAGCTGAAGAGCAAAGAGCCGCTGAGCAAAAAATACTTGACGATATGAGAAAAGCTGAAGAACACAGGGCCGCTGAGCAAAGAATGCTTGACGATATTAGAAAAGCTGACGAGCACAGAGCCGCTGAGCAAAAGATGCTTGACCATATGCGAAAAGCTGAAGAACACAGAGCCGCTGAGCAAAAAATGCTTGAAGGTAAGAGGAAAGCTGAAGAACAGAAAGCTGATGAGCAAAAAATGCTTGATGATAAGAAAATAGCTGAAGAACAAAGAGCCGCTGAGCAAAAAATGCTAGAAGATAAGAAGAAAGCTGAAGAGCACAGAGCTGTTGAGCAAAAATTGCTTGAAGATACGATGAATGCGGAAGAGCAGAAAGTCACTGAACAAAAAGTTCTTGAAGATACTATGAAAGCTGAAGAGCAGAAAGCCGTTGAGCAAAAAATTCTTGAAGATAAGAAGAAAGCTGAAGAGCAAAGAGCCGCTGAGCAAAATATGCTTGAATACAAAAAGAAAGCTGAAGAGCAAAGAGTTGCTGAGCAAAAATTGTTTGATGATACAATGAAAGCTGAAGAGCAAAAAGCCGCTGAGCAAAAAAAGCTTGACGATAAGAGAAAAGCTGTTGAACAAAAAGCCGCTGAGCAAAAAATTTTTGATGATATGAGAAAAGCTGAAGAGCACAGAGCCGCTGAGCAAAAAATTCTTGAAAATACGATGAAAGCTGAAGAGCAAAGAGCCGCTGAGCAGAGAAAGCAAGAAGATGAGAAAAAAGCTGAAGAGCAAAGATCCGCTGAGCAAAGAAAGATTGAAGATCAGAAGAAAATAGAACAGCAAAGAGCCGCTGAGCAAAACATTATTTTAGATCAGAGAAAAACTGCAGAATGCCTGTCAGAAATAAGCCCAAACTCTGAACACAGGATAGAACAGAGTTTATACCAAGATCAAAGATCTGCATCATCGGAATGCCGACCACACCCAGAACATAGGTTACCAAATCCATTGATACTAGCAGAGCAGAGATTCCGAATCCCGAGTTCATACGCTTATCCGGAATCAAGGTCTATACCTGGAATTAGACACGGACTCGACAAAAGGGTACCGTACCCAGGCATTAGACCTCATACGCTCTCAGATATATTGCCAGATCCGCGAATATTTCCGAGGGCTTACGCTGAGCAGATACCATACCAGAACCAGGCATTCCCCGATTTGAGATCGTTATCTGACAGGTCTCTTGAACAAATAGCATACGAACAGAGATACTCGGATCAGTTATCTTTGATTCTCTCTGGGCAAACGGCAACCCATGAACTAGGAACATACGCAGATCAGAGGCAGCATTCTCAACAAACTTCTTATCAGTTACTAAATGAACAAATGTTACCACCGGAACCGAGACAACAAAGGCCATCTAAAGAAAAGAAATCTGTCTCTGAACGCAGAGTATCAAATGAACATTGGTCATCTTATGAACGGAGACCGACAAATGACCATGTATCGATACAAGAGCAAAACATATTCAAAGAACAAAATATCGCAAATGACTTGAGATTATCCGTAGAGACACCTTCACTCTGTGACGGACCACAGCCCTCTGCTGATCTACAGCACTCTGCCGATAAACGTTTCTTGGCCGCGCAACTTTTTGCCCAGCAACAATTATGTCTCGCACCAGCCACCTACCAGCAGTCATTTGAACGCCAGCGCTCTATCGAACGCCAACCATCTGTCGAAAGCTGCCCTTCCGTCGAACGCCGCCCATCTTTTGAACATCGGGTCTCTTCTGAACCAAGGGCTTCATGTGAACGATGGCCACTTGAACAAGAACCATCATCTGAACGGACGCCGTCATGTGAACGGGGACCATCTCGTGAAAGAAGGTCCTCATTTGAACGGAGACTATCAAGTGAACGGAGGCCTTCATTTGAACGAGAGCCTTCATATGAACGAGGGTCTTCAATCGAACGGATGCCATCATGCGACCGGTCTTTCGAACAGGGGCATTCAAGTGAATATAGAATCTTAAACGACCGAAGGTTGTCAAATGAACAGTATTCTACAAATGAACAGCCCCCGAATAAAGTTTCTCGTGCAAATGAGCACGCTATGATCAGTAACGAAATGTACCTCAATGAAAATACACCATCAAGGGAACAGCATCTTCTGCATGCTCAATGGATGGCAATCAAGCAACAATTAGTGCTTGAGCACAACAGACATAGAATACACAAGACACATGCACAGATATTAGAGCGTTCAATTGAGGATGCAAATTTATTACATGAGCATATGAGGAAATTATCTGATCATGAGACGGAACAGATGCCTGCAGTTAATCAGGAACGGATGATTCAGAATAACTCTATACGTGAAGAAGGGACATCAATGGAGCCGCAAGCATATAGGGAATTAAACCCTCACTCAGACGCATACATTGTAAATCACATGGCATCAAACATGTATCACGGCAGTACTCTAAAACCTCCTACAATACACTCTGATCAAGATGTATCTCACAAGGTACAAGATAAACTTTATATGAAAGATAATTACAGAAACATTCCTTTTGGCATACCTTTTTTTGACCTTGCTAATACTAACTTGGACGTATTATCCGGACCATTGGACTTATCTGGAGTTACAAAGAAACGCAAAGCAGATTTGCCTGTGACTGATACTACCAGTACCGCATTGAGTACCTGTGAAATGAGCAACTATGAATCTTTGGATCTTTACCAACAAGATCGATTGAAAGATCGGCTAAGAATTGATAAGGAAGCTGTTCCCGGTGAAGATAAGCGTGTTAAATCTTCTACTGAATCTCCTTTCCAGATGTCTGATTATATTAAGTCTTCTACCCAATCTTCGTTCCAAATGTCCGATTATATTAAACCTTCTATCCAATCCGCGCCTCAAATATCTGAATATATTAAATCTTCTACTCAGTCTGCGCCCCAAATGCCAGATCCTGTTAATTCTTCTACTCAGTCTGCGATTCAAAAGCGTGATTATATTAAATCTTCTACCCGATCTGCGTTCCAAATGTCAGATCCGGTCAAATCTTCTACACTTACGGCATCCCGAATGGTTGATTATTTTAAATGTACCCAATCTGTGACCCAAATGTCCGATTCTAAGAACGATTCAGATAGTGCTACTGATTTGACTGTTAAACCTGGAACAAAGAAGCTGCCGGTAACTCTACCGAGAAATGAATCATCAAAAAACGATGAGGAAAATATCACTTATGAATACAAGAACTTCCCTAGCACGATCACAGCTGAAAGAGAACCTCGAGAATTTTCAAGCACAATGGACGATGCATCATACTTATCTGCAGATATTCAGGATGAAAACACGAATGACGGATCATATTTATCTACAGACGCTCAGGTTAAAGATACAATGAATGACACTTCATACATATCTACAGACCTTCAAGGTGAAAACACAGTGAAGAACGCATCATACTTATCTACAGATCTTCAGGATGAAAATACGAATGATGGATCATATTTATCTACAGACCCTCAGTGTAAAAATACAATGAATGAAACATCAAACTTATCTAAAGACCTTCAAGGTGAAAACACAATGAAGGACGCATCATACTTATCTACAGACCTTCAGGATGAAAACACGAATGATGGTTCATATCTATCTACAGACCCTCAGGGTGAAAATACAATGAATGACACTTCATACTTATCTAAAGACCTTCGAGGTGAAAACACAGTGAAGGACGCGCCATACTTATCTACAGACCTTCAGGATGAAAACACGAATGATGGATCATATTTATCTACGGAACCTCAGGGTCAAAACACAACGAATGATGGATTATACTTATCTACAAACCCTCAGGGTGAAAATACAATGAATGAAACATCATACTTAACTAAAGACCTCCAAGACGAAAACACAGTGAATGACGGCACATACTTATCTAAAGACCTTCAAGGTGAAAACACAGTGAATGACGCTTCATACTCGTCTACGGGCCTTCAGGGTGAAGTCAGTAGAACATCTGATTTGGTCCCTGAAAGGAAAGGCATTTGCGTTTCAATAGATTTGACAGCGGATGAAGAAAGCCTACTTGACATTATTAGCACAGACGATGCCATGAATCAATATGACAGTTCGCTGGACATTAAAATTGAATTAGTGAATTCATATTCGGAATTACCATCTAGTGAATCGAAAATAATTTCAAGAGATGAGAAAATACACCAGTTGAATTCTAATGTGTCTGTAGACAGTATTATAATGCCAGCGACAGAACAAACACGGGAAGCGGATACGGTTTTACGGAGAGCCAAACCACCTAACTCAACAAACTCAGAACTATATGCTGCTCAATCTGAGACCAATTTTACAGGTGTAACGAGCACCTCAGTTATTGATACATCTTTAAAAACTCAATCAATTACTGAAACATTGCCTAATACTTTTGCTTCGCGCTCTTTAAATCCTGTGAATGATGCAGTTGGGTCACTACCAGTTTATACATTACCAAATCCTCTCATGGCTACAACTGTGAAAAAACATGAAAACACTGTACCTGTTTACACATTAGCTAACGCGTGTATATCAGCCACAAAAATAGATGCTTCAAATTCAGCAACTCTGACAGATACTCTTCTCAGTGTAGCGGATACAACCATCGCAAATAGCACATCACTTTATACTGTAGCTCGAACAACCCAAGAGGAACCTTTTAATCATGGAGTTATACTAAATAGTTCGCAAATAGGACCTGCCATGGGAAATAGTCACACGCAAACGCCTGCTTCCATAGAAAAAACAGATAAAAATAATGAGACTGATGCTGCAACCATAACCGTGAATAAAGTTGATGCGAGTACTGCAACAATTGAAACCCCAGATCCCGACACAGCTAGAAAGATGAAAATGTTACCACAAGAAATTGCAGATGCTTTGGTAGCAGTGCCTGCCGAAACACGCGACAAGTTGTTAAACGTATTGCCTAATTATGTTTTAACTAAAACTACGAATAGTTGTGAAAATCAAAACATGCCTAATATACATGCATATATTCCAAACTTTCAACACATGCCGCCACAGTTTATGACACCTTTTAATATAGATGAAAATCATCCCATATCTTATCTAATTCAGCCTTATCAAGCACCGCCACCCCCACCGCCGCCACTGCTGCCGCAATATACAATGCTGCCTCCACCACCGCCACCGCCGCCTCCACCGCCGCCACCAGGACGAGACGCGGCAAGAGTTCACCCATCGCTACCACCACAAGCTACTTTTGTTCCACCTCTACCACCAAATCCACCGCCATTGTTCTCGCCTCTTCTATCTGTTATTAAAACAGATGATACAGACGAAGACGTAAAACCTCCCGTTATGGATATAAAAATGAAAGAAGAAATAGACTACGAAAGTGAAAATAATAGCTTTGAAAACTCACAACCTGGCCCATCCGCTGCGCCAGAACACAAGACAGAAATTGAAAATACCAATAATGAAAATAAAGTAATAGATTTGACTGAAGAAGAAAACCCAACCATCAGTAAAGTAGTAGTAAAGTTAGCAGGTGATCTAACTAAACCAGCAGTAATTCCATCACAACAAAAAACAAACTGCGTCACTTTGACGACACCTAAACAAAAGACCGTAAATGACAAGACAGCAAGTTTAAGAGCGGTACGTATTAAGACACCATCGGCACGCAATAAATCTTCAACGGAAAACCCAAGTCAGAACCCGTCAAAAATTGAAACAGAAGTTTCTTTTACTGCAAGAGGAGCATTTGATAAAGGAGTTCAACAATGCACCAAAGCTACAAGTGAGCGCGAAATTGAAAAACTTAGAGAGGCGCCTAAAGAAACAGATAAACAGCCAGAGGCAAATCCTAACGTGGAAACAAGGTCTATTATCGATCAAGTTCAAGACTTTGAAGGAGAAGACAGCAAATTATTACAATTGAAAATCTCGTTAGCAATTCAGCAAGCTGAGATTAGTAGCACTCAGCAGAACAATAAAAACAAAGCAGTCTCCTCCAACAAAGTCCTTCCCACCACGGTTTTATCCGTAGCATCCATACCTCGCCCAGAAGACATCACTAATAATGAATTACAAAAACCTACTGTCTTAACAGAACAAATAGTCATTAAAAAGGATAAAGACTTGATGGACAATTCCTTAGTTAAGTTAAGAAATGTTACATCATGTATCTCGCAACAAGATAGTCTCGATCTTGATCTGTCACATAATTCTTCACTATCGCAAAACTATGGATTGATAGATGGTGCTCAGTTACCATCAAAAGATAATATTGAACCCAAAAATTATGATAACAGTTCGTCACGTAAAACTAATACTATTGTAGAAAATTTAAATTCGGAGCATACGAGCGGCACCAACGATAATAATCTTGCAGAAACAGTTAAACTTGACAATACACTTGAGGATGACGATTCTGACGACAATTTATCACTTGCAGTCATTGTAAAAAATCGTGATCAACTTAAAAGTAGTATACAAATTGAGAATTTGTCCGAGAATAAATCTGCTACTAATGCTTTCCTTGACGACGAACTAAAGGAAGATACAGTCCTTAAAGAATCTACAAATAACATAAACAAAGATAGAATGATTGGGCCAAGTGCTTGTATGAATGATAAACTTGAAAATAAACAAGAACCACTGGCTTGTTCTGATAATATTAATGATATATCACATGGTAACAAAGCACACTTCGTAAAATCCGTAATAAAAGAGGTGGTGGAGAACCAACCGGCAAAGAGTAACAGAAAAAAAACAAATGATCAAAAACTTCAAGAGACGAGTCAAAATGTTAGCAATGTGACTAATGAAGATGTTCAAATAGCAAGAAATATTATAACTCTAGACATGATGATTGACAAAGAAACTACTAACAGTACTGAACAGCAAATTAAAAAACCTCAGTTTGTAAGTGAAAAATCTAATCAGCAAACTAGTTCAGCGAAGATGGTTGTTGAAGACGTAATTAAATCTTCCCTGGTCTTATTAAAACCGAATGATAAAGATATGTTGCAAACCTATAAAGAAAAGCAGAAAAAGAAATCTAAATTGAACTTATCGACTACTTCTATAAATAATGATGATTTGACCCATACTAAAATGGACATTGTGACAAAAAACACAATTTCTCTAAAAATAAATGATCAAAGTCTTAATGTAATCCAAAGTCTCGATGAACCAAGTAGAAAAGAATCACGTGTTTCTAGACACGCGAAAAAAAACAATAATGAGAGTAGTACTGTTGTAGACGTAACAGATTTAAAACCAAGTGGAGATACACATATTAGAAAGGTTGTTGTTATTGAAAGTAATACAAAATCTCTTGAAACTAACCTTTCTGATGATTTGGAACGATGTGCCGAAACAGACGAAAATAATACACCATTACGGCGCAGCAGACGTGGAAAATCTTCGGTTTTGGACAGCGCAACATTAACCGAAGATGAAATTGTTGATGAACCTGAAGCTTCTATGGAACAAAAGACACCTCTAACTAAAAAACAACTAATTTTCTCGAAATTGTTGCTGGATGAAGAAATTCACACCGGGCCACAAGCACATTCAACGCCAGCAAAAGATTTCAGAACTGATGAGGAAAACAATCAAACCAACCAGCAAAATTCAATAACTATTCCGACTTCACCTATAATAAGTGATGTGGCTTTAGATCAAACTCAATTACGCAACCTTGGAAAACGTAAACGAACGAAGCGGAAACAATCTGTACAATTAAGACGTCTCTGTAAGAAAAATATGCTGAAGAAAAGATCTAAAGTAAGATTAATTTCAGAAAGTTCAGCAAATTCTGATCAAACACGTCGTAAGTTGCAAACTATTAAAGAAGACAAAGGACAGTTATTAGTAACTGAAAATAAAATTCATCACAGTCACAGTACTAATACAACTACTGATAACACACACTTACTTTCTGGTTCGACTACAGTAAACGTAAAACTAACTAATTCTGGAGAAAAAAGAAAATTGGACGACCCGACGGCTGCTGAAGGTTGTAGTCAAATTACAAAAACTAAGAAGCTTAAATTTTTGGATAAGTGTGAACAGGAAGAGAAACACGATATCGACATTTTTAATACTATAGGTAAAGAAATAGCCCCCTTATCTTCGGAAAAACGTACTGCTTGCTACATGCCAGTCGCGGCAAGAAGAACTCGTTCTAAATCTGTTATCGTGAAATCTTCGACTACTGACTTTTATGATCCATACGACATTGACTTGGATGATATGATCGAAAAACCTGATTCATTTGGAAGTAAAATAAACCTATCAAATAAGAACACTCAAAATTCTAAAATTCAAAACTACTGTAAATCTAAAAGTAATATAAAACCTGAAAGTAATACAACCCAGACATTAATCAAAAAGACATTGAAACCAACTAGTAATGTAATTCAGTATAGTAACAAAATAGATTGCTCTAAAAATAACGTGACTGATTCTGACGACTCTACAAAAAGTGATGTTCCATTAAAGAAGTATATCGAAGAAAAAGAAAAGAAATCACTTCAATCTCGTAAGACTAATAAACGAAATCTTAACAATGAAAAGCAAGTGAAATGTAACAAAGATTTTAAAAGAAATAGACGAACTCTTGCTACTTTTAATGAAGTCGATAAACCTAGTACTCCAAATGATGCCGAAGAACTTCGATCTGAAAAATTTATGGAAAGCTTCGGTTTCTTCTCACAAAGAAAGCCTCGTAAATCTAATTTATTGGCTTCGAAAAAAATATCAGAGACATTCCATATCATAGCCAATGAAAGCGATGATCAATATTTCGGTTCTAAAAAACGAACGCAAAAGCGACCTCTTCAAAATGAAAATAAGAAATCTGTAGGAGGCGGAAACACAACGCAAAGAAAACAATATTCAAATAAAAGAATTATTAGAAGAATTCCAAAATCTGCATCAAAGAAAGTATACGTTCAACCATTACCATGCTTTTGCCGCCTATGCAAAAAAGAATTTCGGCGGCCAGATTGCTTTTTGCGACATCAATTATCTGTAATACATGCATCAAAAATATCTGAAATAGAATTAAAAATGAGAACAATCCCCTTAATTGAAAAACCTAATTACCTAATTGCGTATAAGCGACAGCTAGATCGGCTGAGATTACTCACCAAAAAGTTAGCCAATAGAAAAAATAGTTCAAAATATGCAAAAATTAAACTGCCCTCGTTGGACAAAATTTTGGCAAAAGTAAATAAGAAAGTGCGGGAGCAGCAACTGGCTCAAAGAGGAGGATTAAGCCGAGATGAAGCGCTGTTTATAGACTGTTGTCAATTGCTGAAAGCCAATAAAAGTGAGATAATGGCCCCGGAGCTAACAGCTTTCAATACTGTGTCTAATAATTTTTCAGAGTCGACAGTCAAAGAATTTGATTTATTAGAGAAACCTCTTAAAGGCGACGGTGATGTAGATTCTATTACAGCTAAAAACATATTAGAAAGTGAAGAAGTGAAAAACTTGGAGAAAGATTTAATCTCTGGTCTGAAGGAAGCTGCCAATGAGAAGTCTTTTAAGACAAAAATTTTGTACCAACGAAGTGTAAGTGACGTGGCTCTAAATCAGACCGATGATGAACAAATAAGTTATTCTCGTTCAAAAGAGAGTGAGTCTAACGACGAACATTCAGACCTTTACCCAGAGACAAACCCTAGTAAAACGAAGAAGCAACCTGAAGTTAAGGAGAAAATGTATCCAGATATAATCGAGAGTATAGACATGTTTGAAGACAAGTTCGATAAAATAAAGAGGAAATGTAGGTCTCAAGCGGCGGCGGCGGCTGCGAAACAAACGCAAGCAGTTATTGAACCCAGCGCTAGGTAAGTCTTTATCTTTTATAATTTTACTGCCCGTACACTTGTTTGGCGAATCCATAGAAATTTGATTCATATAAATTCTGGCTGAAATTTGATTCATATCACGTGCGTGAATGACTAGATGTATGACCGTGATTTAAGTAAAAGAAGTATGTAAGGTTCGTTCTGTAGTTTCTGCCTAACCTCATGGAAAAAAGCGGGGGTTTATGTATGTATGTATAAATTCTAGTGAATACATTAATTTAGATATTTTACTTTCATGCATTAATTGATTTTATTATTGTTGATTGTTTTATTTATTCACCTTTAAATACATATTGATTATATTTTTAAATATTAGTGCATAATCCCACCGTTATCGGTAACAGTAATTATTGTTTTATGACGAAAAAAATATTATGTGGTTAATTTCCCATTTCCACGAATGATACATAATAATAGATTTCTTTTGCAATAAAAGACTGATGTGTCTTTTGAAATCGAACTATAAATACTTCGACAACATATAGCAATCATCAGTTTGCCCTCTTGCAAGGGGTTTCTTAAACCTACCATTCGTGTAGTGATATTAAGGAAATTGAGATTTTGAAATGATGAAAAACACACATGAACATGTTTTATTTTTATGAAACTAAAAACTTGTTCGAGGTGGCGCAAAATAGAGTGTCTGGGAAGATAAGGTGGCGCCCCTTGCCCAGCAGTGAGAAGCGAAAATTATGTAAAATTGAGAAAATACAATCTTCCTTTTTATTTTTAGAAACCGTACTTACCCTGTTGGGCAAAGGTCTCACAAATCTGCTACCACAATTTTATTTTTGTTTTAAAACAAGATTCGAGTATGTGCATAAATCCAGCTTCCTCATAAGTGGTAGAATAACTATCTATGCAAATATCTAAGTCATTAGCAATATGTAAGGCAATTGCTGCAAAGTTCCCAGTCTTAATTTAGCTGCCACAAAAACTTTAATATTAGTCGCTTAGTATGTGTTAGCTAGAGTGACGTCACCCCAGCTTCCTCATTCAATACAGACAAACCAGTGAGGTTATGGTTTTGGACTATAGTCAGAAAAATAAGACATAATAACTGCACAAGGAAGGAAAGATCTGAACCATAATACTTACACAGTGTTGAAACTACGATCAAAAAACGTGTGTGTATGCTGGAGTGACGTCACCCCAGCTGCCATGTCATATCTTTCGAACGAAAGATGATTATGTATACATAGCTCAAAAATTAAGGCATAGCTGGCCTACAAGGCCTAACATTTGAAAATGCGTATGGCAGCTATACAAGGCCTAAGATTTGAAAATGCGTATGGCAGCTATTATTTCTTATGTTTTAAGCTATAATGTATAACCATATCTTCTTTCGTTCGGAAGATATGACATGAGCAGCTGGGGTGCCGTCACTCCAGATTACACACACGTTTTTTGATCGTAGTTTCAATACTTTTTAAGTATTATCGTTCAGTTATTTCCTTACTTGTGCAGCTATTATGTCTTTTTACAAGCTTTTAATTATCTTGCAATGTATGTTTGTATGTATGTATGTATGTAAGTGTGTTCGGGTCAAATCATGCAACTGAATTTTAAAGCAGTTATCCTCCATCGATTAAGATTAAATTTTGCACACGTTTAGTTTGGATGACAATGCATGGTTAGCTAAGTGACGTCATTGTAAATCCAATATGGCGGACGGCCCAAGATGAAGGGCTAGTTATTTTTTGTGCACTGCTATGATATGGGTATTAAATGAAATGGTTTGCTGAGAAGAATACGAAAAAAGTATGTTACAAGAAAAAAAAATATGAATAATTTATTTCTGACTATAGTTCAAAACCCTAACCTCAATGGTTTGTCTGTATTGATTGAGGAAGCTGGGGAACGTCACTCCAGCTAACACATACTAAACGACTCATATTAACGAAGTTTTTATGGCAGCTAAATTAAGACTGAGAACTTTGATTGCAGGTTTTATGCCTTAAATATTGGCATAGGTAGAATTATTCTACCACTTATGAGGAAGCTGAAATTTTGCACATGACTCGAGTCAGTATTGAGTGATGATAAACACAAACTTAACGTACAAAAAAAATATTTTGACAACATCTTATTGTTTCATCCATACAACATATTTCCTAATTTTTTAGTATTAGCTCATAATTCTTTTTTTCTTATTTTTATTTCTTTTGCAGCTTCAAATGCCGAAAGAAATCTGAAAAGAAAAAGTCTCGAACAAATTCTAAAAAGAGTCGTCAAAGTTCCCAGGTGCTTACAAAAGGTGCCTTGAAAGGATTCGACGGCATTAAAGTTTCTATACCGACATCCGATATTAACATGTCCGCAATCGTCCCTTCGATAACATCACCGAAAAAGAAGAAGAAGGGAAATTCTAGACACAAAAAGGAAAAGGTTTCCGAATCAAGTAGCAAGCTCGAGAGTCAACGGCATTGCGGAGACGGTATGACTTCCAAGAAGGAAGTGGATGTATATGAGTTTCTGGATAATGAAGACGCAGTGTTCGAATTCCGACCTTCAACACTCATGGAGAGATTTAAAAGCATTAATTATAAAGAAGCGCCCGGTACATCTAAACAAAATCCAGGTGGTGACGATGTGGACAATTCTAGTGACAGTGTTTCTGACGGGGACGACTTCGTTTACATGTCGGATGATTATGTGTGTAGTGACGATGAAACAGAAAATAGCCTGTTATCGGTTGGCTGTGACCTGAAGAAAAATACATCACCGCTAAAAAGAAAAGACGCGGTAGAGAAAAATGCCGTAATGGGAAAAATATTTAAACACAATGCAGTGCGTACGGATAAAAAGAGTATCAAGATCAAAGAGTCGGCGAAACCAAAAGCTAATTTGGATCAATTATTTGACAGCTTACTAGAGGAGGAACAAGAACTAAGCTCTTCGATGTTGAACAGCAACGCTGTATCACCTAAGAATGACGATTTTGTAGCCCCGAAAAAACACGACCATCGACCAACGTTAAAGTTAAAAAGTCCATCGCCTAAGCCGACGTCACCTAAACATAATGATAGCTTACCTCCAATAGACTACGGCCCTTCAACATCAAAAACAGCAATCGATTTTGGACCCAGTACATCAAAAAAATGTGACGTAATTTCATCAAAAGACTTTGAAGACCTATCACCGAATAATATATATCCGGTAAGTAAAAAGTATGAGACGTCACACAAATATACAACAATTAAACACAAGGAGGAGCCTCCGCTTACAAATAGTGACGTCATACCTATAAAGAAATGTGATTCAAAAAAGGAGAAGTCACCATCGAACAAATTAGATGAAGGCATCAGCACTAGTTATGATTACAACGCTGATACATACGACCAATTCGATGATATGGGAGTAGCTAGACAAAGGGCGCGTCGCAAATGTACTGTTGGAAAACAAAACGTGTTGGCCGAGACTTGGAGTTCGGAATCAGAGCCAGATGGCATTCCACCGCGCCCTACCAGTGCTGAGTCGGTGATCCTCACCTCCGCTCGTAGAAAGAAAGGGAAGAAAAGAGAAGGTCATCATGGAGCACGACGTATGAATAATCGACACATTTCATTCAAAAAGCTAGATATCGAAAACAGGTTAGCTAGCTGTAGTCGTAACACAGCTAGTGGCAGTGACGGAGGCGCGAGGCGGGCGCGACGGGACAGCGGCGACGCGGCCATCGTGAACCCTTACGACGCGCCGACGCCGTCCACGTCGACGGCACACGCGCCGCTGGGCCCGCCCCCGCCCGGCCCCAAGCCGCGGCCGCGCACCACGGCGTACTACAACTGGTCGTCCGAGGGAGACGATGAGCCCGAACACGTGCAGCAGCACGGCTGGATCGTCGGCGACAGCCACAAGAAGTTAGTAACCATGCTAGCACATGCTAAAGGCCGTAAACGAAATAATGATGATAAACGACATTTCGTCGAATAAGCTTAGTTTATTAGATTATATTAATCTTGTAAATATATTGTACATAATATTCTAGTTCTATTGAATGTCTTAAAACGAAATTGACCAGACATTTCAGGCTTAATTTTTTTCTTTTATTGTTGTAAATATTGTAATAAAATAGTTTTTAAACATTAGTTAAATTTTGAATGAGCCAATGTCCTAATGTCAACTCCTGAATTAGTAAATTTTCTGGAACATTTATTTGAAATCGATTTATTGCACGTACGTACGTACCATCAACGACGTGGGCATTTTTAGTTTATACGCGTTGACTGTTGTAGAAATCTTTGTATCAATGAATCAATTTGTCCACCAAGGTTAGTTTAATAATCTCTGAGACTATCGGATAAACACAAATTTCTAGGTTGTTAATTAAACTGTATTCGGATTACCCTGTTTGCACTAAAACATAATGAAGCCAGTTACCTACCTTCTCTGATATCATTACCAGCTGTGGCACATTCATAATTAAAATGGCATATATTCTGGTAAGTCCGTTAATGTTTGTTAGGTCTCTGGGATATAAAAGTAGCAAATAAGGTTAAGAATTTCATTAAATGTTTCTATTATTTGCATTTGTAATGTTTTTCTCGAGCGGAGAAAATATGAGTAGTTTCGCGTTATCGTTATATACTTGTACATAGTTCTAAAATAATATTAAATATAATAATTATGTATGTTTAAAATAAAGGTGTTTTAAATGATCGTATATTATACTATTAAATCAATTTGCATGAATATTCATATTAGTGTATTGACTAAAAATGCCTCGTTCTTTTATTGTAATTTTAAAATTTAATAATTTTAGTCTGCGAATATAAAATTATGCAATGAAATTAAGCATAATACAATTTAAATAATGTTCCTTTTATTAAGATTTATTTTATTTACGAAATTATGTGCATGTAAAGTGGATACACAGTTATGCCAAAATGTACCGACCCACAAAGTACTTGTACAACTTAGATTTATACTCGCGGCGTAATGCTGATTAATTTGTTTTTTGTTGTCTAAACATTTACTTTGAATATAAATTTAGTATGAATGTTGAACTGAACTTACGCAGAAACGGCTATGCATTTGGGATGATTGGATCAGCTTACGAGAATTGATTGATTAATAGATTGTGGGTCGGTACATTTTGGTCCAGTTACGAATTTGTCTTATCTACTGAATTTCTGTTACTTATGTCAAAAGTTTATGTCATCAGGAGGCTGATAACGCGGTCTGAGTGATTTGTGTATCTATGAGTTGAGTAAACTAATTTTGTTAACTATTTTTATACATAAGATATTTTTGAGTAGTCGAATGTGTTACATATTATTGTGAAATCTCATGCATTAGTTATTG
This sequence comes from Orthosia incerta, assembly GCA_948252205.1. Classification (NCBI taxonomy): domain Eukaryota; kingdom Metazoa; phylum Arthropoda; class Insecta; order Lepidoptera; family Noctuidae; genus Orthosia; species Orthosia incerta. Next base: position 38,750,113 of record OX411741.1, on the reverse strand, counting down.
TTTTTATCTAGTCCAATATGGAAAGACTAATAACCGCATTATCAGCCTCACAACAGTAACTATGTGATCTTATTTTCCATTGTATTTGAGTAAAGACTTATCATTTTTACAATATATAAACATGAAATTAATAAAAAAAATATTGGTTTGTATTTCGTGTAACTGTGAATCAGGTTTTTTTTTTAATAAAGCTCAATGTTAAAAGTTTATTTATTTCATTGCTAATTAGTACTCAAGTCTGAATAGGGAGAACCTATGTGACAAGTCTTAACGAACATAATTATATTTAGGATAAAAATTGGGATATCCCTGTCCGGACTCAGTCTTTCTTTTAGACGCATGAATGTTAGAATGTAGAAAAAATAAATAATCATATATTATATCTAAATGTCTAATTTGAACTTCGTATAGTTTAAAGTAAAGATTCAATAAGTACTAGTCAGTATGTCAGGTGAACCAAGATCTACACATTGAGGCAAGGGATGATTCCCATACATTCTGCGGATTTATCCATATTTAAAATTGAGCTACATTTTGTGTTGTCGAATTTTAAGAAATAAATGTATCACAGGAAGAGTCAAAATCTATTATTTCACACCCTAGCTATTATCTGAAATCGGTCAGGACCAAATTTTTGACGTATTACACAACAGAATGTGTCAAACTGGAAAGTAAATGTTAAAAATTAATCGCACAATGGAATGAAAATTGTTTACGACATAACCTAAAACTTGCAACAATTTACAAAAACCATTAATTGAACACATCTGCAGCCCTTTTAACAACAAAAGGGATTTTTCAATTTTCAGAAAATCGTAAAAGGTTAATATTTTACTCATCTACACAAACAAAATGCCGTATCAAAAAGTCGTCTCTGCAAGTGTGCACATTGAGATAATGCAAAATGCCAAATGACTATGACATGAAAGTAAAACATCCGAAATTTTGTTGCCAGCTTGATGCCAATATTGCCATACTAAATAATCAAGCAACTGCCTTAATAGGTTTGTTGGTGACGAAATCATGTTGTCATCCATATACCATTTCCTACCTCTATTATTTGTTTACTATATTATAACGATGCAGATGTATATAGTATATTAGCCAGATTTATTGATACTAATGATATCAGACTATAATTAATCCTATATGTATTGTAACTATATGTATTGTAATTATATGTATTTAGTTATATAGAAACCAATCCTTTTCCCACTCCAAATTCTCCATTTTTTTTTTATTTTATACCTACCTATCCTTGGTTTCCCTACCTTTGTCATTGGCTAATGCAAACTTCGCAAAGCCAAAAAAAATAATATTGTCGCATAACAGGAGTATTAATTACAACGGAAATAATTTTGGGTTGTATATAAAACTAGTATTTGCTTGGTGCGCGAGCTGCAAGCAGCTCGCGGCTTTGTCGTGTTTTTGAGAAGTATTCCTTAACCTACCCTACACCTACCCTACACCTTCCCTACACCTACCCTACACCTACCCAACACCTACCCTACACCTACCCTACACCTACCCTACACCTACCCTACACCATCCCTACACCTACCCTACACCTACCCTACACCTATCTTACACCTACCCTACACCTACCCTACACCTACCCGACACCTACCCTACACCTACCCTACACCTACCCGACACCTACCCTACACCTACCCTACACCTACCCTACACCTACCCTACACCTACCCTACACCTACCCTACACCTACCCTACACCTACCCGACACCTACCCTACACCTACCCTACACCTACCCTACACCTACCCTACACCTACCCTACACCTACCCTACACCTACCCTACACCTACCCTACACCTACCCTACACCTACCCTACACCTACCCTACACCTACCCTACACCTACCCTACACCTATCCTACACCTACCCTACACCTACCCTACACCTACCCTACTCCTACCCTACACCTACCCTACACCTACCCTACACCTACCCTACACCTACCCTACACCTACCCTACACCTACCCTACACCTACCCTACACCTACCCTACACCTACCCTACACCTACCCTACACCTACCCTACACCTTCCCTACACCTACCCAACACCTACCCTACACCTACCCTACACCTACCCTACACCTACCCTACACCTACCCTACACCTATCTTACACCTACCCTACACCTACTCGGCACCTATCTTACACCTACCCTACACTTTGTTCCAAAAAACATAACCCTAATGTTTGCTTGTCGTCGCCAGGCACTGAGTTTCGCTTCACCCACTCAACCTTCGTTACGCTACGGAGGTCGCCGGCTCGCTTCGCTCGCCACCTCCCCTCTGCGCTGCACTCGGTCTCGTAGGTTCGCTCCATTCGGGGTCCCTACGCTACCTGGTCCACTCCCACCATACAGGTTTCGACGACCGATATTAGGTAGGGGAGGTTGGGGAGAGGAGGGATAAAGGGAGGGAGAGTGGGGAGTTTTGAAAAATGATTCCGACTCAAGCATTGCCCCTTTATATGAATCTGAAAAAAGAAATGTTCCAAGTCTCTCAACTTCCGAGATCTGCTTAAAGGGGGGGAGAAGGGGGGCGAGGGGGTCAACTTTGAAAAATGGTTTTTACTTTTCCGAGCCTCCTCTAAACGAATCCGTAAAAAAAACAAAAAAAAGATTCGCCAAAATGGGGGGGGGGGGGGAGGGGGGAGATGGGGGGCAAGGGGGTCAACTTTGAAAACTGGTTCGTTTGTGACTATAGCATTGCCCCTTTATATGAATCTGAAAAAAGAAATGTTCCAAGTCTCTCAACTTCCGAGATCCGCTTAAAGGGGGGGAGAAGGGGGCGAGGGGGTCAACTTTAAAAAATGTTTTTTACTTTTCCGAGCTTCCTCTAAACGAATCCGTAAAAAAAACAAAAATAAAAGATTCGCCAAAACGGGGGGGAGGGCGGGAGAAGGGGGACAAGGGGGTCAACTATGAAAAATGATTTGTTTGTGACTATAGCATTGCCCCTTTATATGAATCTGAAAAAAGAAATGTTCCAAGTCTCTCAACTACCGAGATCCGCTTAAAGGGGGGGAGAAGGGGGGCGAGGGGGTCAACTTTGAAAAATGCTTTTTACTTTTCCGAGCCTCCTCTAAACGAATCCGTAAAAAACAAAAAATACGGGTACCTTAGTTTCCGAGATACGATAGAGGGGGGGAGGAGGGGGGAGGAAAAGGGGAGGTTTGGGACTTTTCCCATACTCACGGGAGTTACTTGTTTACGAATCTGTCAAAATATACCCACCTCCCCCTCCACCATCTGGGAGAACAATTATGTCAATGAGTGAGTGAGTCAGTGGTAATGCAGTTTTATATATTATAATAACTAGTATTTGCTTGGTGCGCGAGCTGCAAGCAGCTCGCGTGTTGTTGTCCCTACACCTACCCTACACCTACCCTACACCTACCCTACACCTACCCTACACCTACCCTACACCTACCCTACACCTACCCTACACCTACCCTACACCTACCATACACCTACCCTACACCTACCCTACACCTACCCTACACCTACCCTACACCTACCCTACACCTACCCTACACCTACCCTACACCTACCCTACACCTACCCTACACCTACCCTACACCTACCCTACACCTACCCTACACTTTGTTCCAAAAAACATAAACCCTAATGTTTGCTTGTCGTCGCCAGGCACTGAGTTTCGCTTCACCCACTCAACCTTCGTTACGCTACGGAGGTCGCCGGCTCGCTTCGCTCGCCACCTCCCCCCTGCGCTGCACTCGGTCTCGTAGGTTCGCTCCACTCGGGATCCCTACGCTGAATCCGTAAAAAAAACAAAAAAAACATTCGCCAAAACGGGGAGGGGTGGGGGGAGAAGGGGGGCAAGGGGGTCAACTTTGAAAACTGGTTCGTTTGTGACTATAGCATTGCCCCTTTATATGAAACTGAAAAAAGAAATGTTCCAAGTCTCTCAACTTTCGAGATCCGCTTAAAGGGGGGGAGAAGGGGGGCGAGGGGATCAACTTTGAAAAATGGTTTTTACTTTTCCTAACCTCCTCTAAACGATTCCGTAAAAAAAAATAAAAAAAAAGATTCGCCAAAACGGGGGGGGGGAGGGGGGAGAAGGGGGGCAAGGGGTCAACTTTGAAAAATGGTTTGTTTGTGACTATAGCATTGCCCCTTTATATGAATCTGAAAAAAGAAACGTTCCAAGTCTCTCAACTTCCGAGATCCGCTTAAAGGGGGGAAGAAGGGGGGCGAGGGGGTCAACTTTGAAAAATGCTTTTTACTTTTCCGAGTCTCCTCTAAACGAATCCGTAAAAAAAACATTCTACGGGTACCTTAGTTTCCGAGATACGATAGAGGGGGGGAGGAGGGGGGAGGAAAAGGGGAGGTTTGGGACTTTTCCCATACTCACGGGAGTTACTTGTTTACGAATCTGTCAAAATATACCCACCTCCCCATCCACCATCTGGGAGAACAATTATGTCAATGAGTGAGTCAGTGAGTGAGTGGTAATGCAGTTTTATATAGTATAACTAGTATTTGCCTGGTGCGCGAGCTGCAAGCAGCTCGCGTGTTTTTGTCCCTACACCTACCCTACACCTACCCTACACCTACCCTACACCTACCCTACACCTACCCTACACCTACCCTACACCTACCCTACACCTACCCTACACCTACCCTACACCTACCCTACACCTACCCTACACCTACCCTACACCTACCCTACACCTACCCTACACCTACCCTACACCTACCCTACACCTACCCTACACCTACCCTACACCTACCCTACACCTACCCTACACCTACCCTACACCTACCCTACACCTACCCTACACCTACCCTACACCTACCCTACACCTACCCTACACCTACCCTACACCTACCCTACACCTACCCTACACCTACCCTACACCTACCCTACACCTACCCTACACCTACCCTACACCTACCCTACACCTACCCTACACCTACCCTACACCTACCCTACACCTACCCTACACCTACCCTACACCTACCCTACACCTACCCTACACCTACCCTACACCTACCCTACACCTACCCTACACCTACCCTACACCTACCCTACACCTACCCTACACCTACCCTACACCTACCCTACACCTACCCTACACCTACCCTACACCTACCCTACACCTACCCTACACCTACCCTACACCTACCCTACACCTACCCTACACCTACCCTACACCTACCCTACACCTACCCTACACCTACCCTACACCTACCCTACACCTACCCTACACCTACCCTACACCTACCCTACACCTACCCTACACCTACCCTACACCTACCCTACACCTACCCTACACCTACCCTACACCTACCCTACACCTACCCTACACCTACCCTACACCTACCCTACACCTACCCTACACCTACCCTACACCTACCCTACACCTACCCTACACCTACCTTACACCTACCCTACACCTACCCTACACCTACCCTACACAGACAGGTTTCGACGACCGATATTAGGTAGGGGAGGTTGGGGAGAGGAGGGGTGAAGAGAGGGGTGAAGGGGGGGAGAGTGGGTGTTTTGAAAAATGATTCCGGCTAAAGCATTGCCCCTTTAAATGAATCTGAAAAAAAAAAGATTCGCCAAAACGGGGGGGGGGAAGGGGGGCAAGGGGGTCAACTCTGAAAAATGCTTTGTTTGTGACTATAGCATTGCCCCTTTATATGAATCTGAAAAAAGAAATGTTCCAAGTCTCTCAACTTCCGAGATCCGCTTAAAGGGGGGGCGAAGTGGGGCGAGGGGGTCAACTTTGAAAAATGGTTTTTACTTTTCCGAGCCTCCTCTAAACGAATCCGTAAAAAAAACAAATAAAAAAGATTCACCAAAACGGGGGAGGGGGGGGGGAGAAGGGGGGCAAGGGGGTCAACTATGAAAAATGGTTTGTTTGTGACTAAAGCATTGCCCCTTTATATGAATCTGTAAAAAGAAATGTTCCAAGTCTCTCAACTTCCGAGATCCGCTTGAAGGGGGGGAGAAGGGGGGCGAGGGGGTCATTTTTGAAAAATGCTTTTAACTTTTCCGAGCCTCCTCTAAACGAATCCGTAAAAAACAAAAAATACGGGTACCTTAGTTTCCGAGAAACGATAGAGGGGGGGAGGAGGGGGGGGGAAAAGGGGAGGTTTGGCACTTTTCCCATACTCACGGGAGTTACTTGTTTACGAATCTGTCAAAATATACCCACCTCCCCATCCACCATCTGGGAGAACAATTATGTCAATGAGTGAGTCAGTGAGTGGTAATGCAGTTTTATATAATATAACTAGTATTTGCTTGGTGCGCGAGCTGCAAGCAGCTCGCGGCTCTGTCGTGTTTTTGAGAAGTATTCCTTAACCTACCCTATACCTACCCTACACCTACCCTACACCTACCCTACACCTACCCTACACCTACCCGACACCTACCCTACACCTACCCTACACCTACCCTACACCTACCCTACACCTACCCTACACCTACCCTACACCTACCCTACACCTACCCTACACCTACCCTACACCTACCCTACACCTACCCTACACCTACCCTACACCTACCCTACACCTACCCTACATCTACCCAACACCTAGCCTACACCTACCCTACACCTACCCTACACCTACCCTACACCTACCCTACACCTACCCTACACCTACCCTACACCTACCCTACACCTACCCTACACCTACCCTACACCTACCCTACACCTACCCTAAAAACATAACCCTAATGTTTGCTTGTCGTCGCCAGGCACTGAGTTTCGCTTCACCCACTCAACCTTCGTTACGCTACGGAGGTCGCCGGCTCGCTTCGCTCGCCACCTCCCCCCTGCGCACTCGGTCTCGTAGGTTCGCTCCACTCGGGATCCCTACGCTGAATCCGTAAAAAAAACAAAAAAAAAAGATTCGCCAAAACGGGGGGGGAGGGGGGAGAAGGGGGGCAAGGGGGTCAACTTTGCAAAATGGTTTGTTTGTGACTATAGCATTGCTCCTTTATATGAATCTGAAAAAAGAAATGTTCCAAGTCTCTCAACTTCAGAGATCCACTTAAAGGGGGGGAGAAGGGGGGCGAGTGGGTCAACTTTGAAAAATGGTTTTTACTTTTGCGAGCCTCCTCTAAACGATTCCGTAAAAAAAACAAAAAAAAAAGATTAGGCAAAACGGGGGGGGAGGGGGAGAAGGGGGGCAAGGGGGTCAACTTTGCAAAATGGTTTGTTTGTGACTATAGCATTGCCCCTTTATATGAATCTGAAAAAAGAAATGTTCCAAGTCTCTCAACTTCCGAGATCCGCTTAAAGGGGGGGAGAAGGGGGGCGAGGGGGTCAACTTTGAAAAATGGTTTTTACTTTTGCGAGCCTCCTCTAAACGAATCCGTAAAAAACAAAAAATACGGGTACCTTAGTTTCCGAGATACGATTGAGGGGGGGAGGAGGGGGGGGGAAAAGGGGAGGTTTGGCACTTTTCCCATACTCGCGAGAGTTACTTGTTTACGAATCTGTCAAAATATACCCACCTCCCCCTCCACCATCTGGGAGAACAATTATGTCAATGAGTGAGTGAGTGAGTCAGTGAGTCAGTGGTAATGCAGTTTTATATAGTATAACTAGTATTTGCATGGTGCGCGAGCTGCAAGCAGCTCGCGTGTTGTTGTCCCTACAACTACCCTACACCTACCCTACACCTACCCTACACCTACCCTACACCTACCCTACACCTACCCTACACCTACCCTACACCTACCCTACACCTACCCTACACCTACCCTACACCTACCCTACACCTACCCTACACCTACCCTACACCTACCCTACACCTACCCTACACCTACCCTACACCTACCCTACACCTACCCTACACCTACGCTACACCTACCCTACACCTACCCTACACCTACCCTACACCTACCCTACACCTACCCTACACCTACCCTACACCTACCCTACACCTTCCCTACACCTACCCTACACCTACCCTACACCTACCCTACACCTACCCTACACCTACCCTACACCTACCCTACACCTACCCTACACCTACCCTACACCTACCCTACACCTACCCTACACCTACCCTACACCTACCCTACACCTACCCTACACCTACCCTAAACTTTGTTCCAAAAAACATAACCCTAATGTTTGCTTGTCGTCGCCAGGCACTGAGTTTCGCTTCACCCACTCAACCTTCGTTACGCTACGGAGGTCGCCGGCTCGCTTCGCTCGCCACCTCCCCCCTGCGCTGCACTCGGTCTCGTAGGTTCGCTCCACTCGGGATCCCTACGCTGAATCCGTAAAAAAAACAAAAAAAATAATTCGCCAAAACGGGGGGGGGGGAGGGGGGAGATGGGGGGCAAGGGGGCAACTTTGAAAAATGGTTTGTTTATGACTATAGCATTGCCCCTTTATATGAATCTGAAAAAAGAAATGTTCCAAGCCTCTCAACTTCCGAGATCCGCTTAAAGGGGGGGAGAAGGGGGTGAGGGGGTCAACTTTGAAAAATGGTTTTTACTTTTCCGAGCCTCCTCTAAACGAATCCGTAAAAAAAACACGAAAAAAAGATTCGCCGAAAGTGGGGGGGGAGGGGGAGAAGGGGGGCAAGGGGGTCAACTATGAAAAATGGTTTGTTTGTGACTATAGCATTGCCCCTTTATATGAATCTGAAAAAAGAAATGTTCCAAGTCTCTCAACTTCCGAGATACGCTTAAAGGGGGAGAGAAGGGGGGCGAGGGGGTCATTTTTGAAAAATGGTTTTTACTTTTCCCAGCCTCCTCTAAACGAATCCGTAAGAAACAAAAAATACGGGTACCTTAGTTTCCGAGATACGATAGAGGGGGGGAGGAGGGGGGAGGAAAAGGGGAGGTTTGGGACTTTTCTCATACTCACGGGAGTTACTTGTTTACGAATCTGTCAAAATATACCCACCTCCCCCTCCACCATCTGGGAGAACAATTATGTCAGTGAGTCAGTGAGTCAGTGAGTGGTAATGCAGTTTTATATATTATAATAATAATAATAACTAGTATTTGCTTGGTGCGCGAGCTGCAAGCAGCTCGCGTGTTGTTGTCCCTACAACTACCCTACACCTACCCTACGCCTACCCTACACCTACCCTACACCTACCCTACACCTACCCTACACCTACCCTACACCTACCCTACACCTACCCTACACCTACCCCACACCTACCCTACACCTACCCTACACCTACCCTACACCTACCCTACACCTACCCTACACCTACCCTACACCTACCCTACACCTACCCTACACCTACCCTACACCTACCCTACACCTACCCTACACCTACCCTACACCTACCCTACACCTACCCTACACCTACCCTACACCTACCCTACACCTACCCTACACCTACCCTACACCTACCCTACACCTACCCTACACCTACCCTACACCTACCCTACACCTACCCTACACCTACCCTACACCTACCCTACACCTACCCTACACCTACCCTACACCTACCCTACACCTACCCTACACCTACCCTACACCTACCCTACACCTACCCTACACCTACCCTACACCTACCCTACACCTACCTTACACCTACCCTACACTTACCCTACACCTACCCTACACCTACCCTACACCTACCCTACACCTACCCTACACCTACCCTACACCTACCCTACACCTACCCTACACCTACCCTACACCTACCCTACACCTACCCTACACCTACCCTACACCTACCCTACACCTACCCTACACCTACCCTACACCTACCCTACACCTACCCTACACCTATCCTACACCTACCCTACACCTACCCTACACCTACCCTACACCTACCCTACACCTACCCTACACCTACCCTACACCTACCCTACACCTACCCTACACTTTGTTCCAAAAAACATAACCCTAATGTTTGCTTGTCGTCGCCAGGCACTGAGTTTCGCTTCACCCACTCAACCTTCGTTACGCTACGGAGGTCGCCGGCTCGCTTCGCTCGCCACCTCCCCCCTGCGCTGCACTCGGTCTCGTAGGTTCGCTTCACTCGGGATCCCTACGCTGAATCCGTAAAAAAAAACAAAAAAAAAAGATTAGCTAAAACGGGGGGGAGGGGGGAGAAGGGGGGCAAGGGGGTCAACTTTGAAAACTGGTTCGGTTGTGACTATAGCATTGCCCCTTTATATGAATCTGAAAAAAGAAATGTTCCAAGTCTCTCAACTCCCGAGATCCGCTTAAAGGGGGGGCGAAGGGGGGCGAGGGGGTCAACTTTGAAAAATGGTTTTTACTTTTCCGAGCCTCCTCTAAACGAATCCGTAAAAAACAAAAAATACGGGTACCTTAGTTTCCGAGATACGATAGAGGGGGGGAGGAGGGGGGAGGAAAAGGGGAGGTTTGGGACTTTTCCCATACTCACGGGAGTTACTTGTTTACGAATCTGTCAATATATACCCACCTCCCCCTCCACCATCTGGGAGAACAATTATGTCAATCAGTCAGTGAGTGAGTGGTAATGCAGTTTTATATAATATAACTAGTATTTGCTTGGTGCGCGAGCTGCAAGCAGCTCGCGTGTTGTTGTCCCTACACCTACCCTACACCTACCCTACAGCTACCCTACACCTACCCTACACGTACCCTACACGTACCCTACACGTACCCCACACGTACCCTACACGTACCCTACACGTACCCTACACGTACCCTACACGTACCCTACACGTACCCTACACGTACCCTACACGTACCCTACACCTACCCTACACCTACCCTACACCTACCCTACACCTACCCTACACCTACCCTACACCTACCCTACACCTACCCTACACCTACCCTACACCTACCCTACACCTACCCTACACCTACTCTACACCTACTCTACACCTACCCTACACCTACCCTACACCTACCCTACACCTACCCTACACCTACCCTACACCTACCCTACACCTACCCTACACGTACCCTACACCTACCCTACACCTACCCTACACCTACCCTACACCTACCCTACACCTACCCTACACCTACCCTACACCTACCCTACACCTACCCTACACCTACCCTACACCTACCCTACACCTACCCTACACCTACCCTACACCTACCCTACACCTACCCTACACCTACCCTACACCTACCCTACACCTACCCTACACCTACCCTACACCTACCCTACACCTACCCTACACCTACCCTACACCTACCCTACACCTACCCTACACCTACCCTACACCTACCCTACACCTACCCTACACCTACCCTACATCTACCCTACACCTACCCTACACCTACCCTACACCTACCCTACACCTACCCTACACCTACCCTACACCTACCCTACACCTACCCTACACTTACCGTACACCTACCCTACACCTACCCTACACCTACCCTACACCTACCCTACACCTACCCTACACCTACCCTACACCTACCCTACACCTACCCTACACCTACCCTACATCTACCCTACACCTACCCTACACCTACCCTACACCTACCCTACACCTACCCTACACCTACCCTACACCTACCCTACACCTACCCTACACTTACCGTACACCTACCCTACACCTACCCTACACCTACCCTACACCTACCCTACACCTACCCTACACCTACCCTACACCTACCCTACACCTACACTACACCTACCCTACACTTTGTTCCAAAAAACATAACCCTAATGTTTGATTGTCGTCGCCAGGCACTGAGTTTCGCTTCACCCACTCAACCTTCGTTACGCTACGGAGGTCGCCGGCTCGCTTCGCTCGCCACCTCCCCCCTGCGCTGCACTCGGTCGCGTAGGTTCGCTCCACTCGGGATCCCTACGCTGAATCCGTAAAAGAAAAAAAAAAAAAGAATCGCCAAAACGGGGGGGGAGGGGGGAGAAGGGGGGCAAGGGGGTCAACTTTGAAAACTGGTTCGTTTGTGACTATAGCATTGCCCCTTTATATGAATCTGAAAAAAGAAATGTTCCAAGTCTCTCAACTTCCGAGATCCGCTTAAAGGGGGGGAGAAGGGGGGCGAAGGGGTCAAATTTGAAAAATGGTTTTTACTTTTCCGAGCCTCCTCTAAACGAATCCGTAAAAAAAAACAAAAAAAAAGATTCGCCAAAACGGGGGGGGGAGGGGGGAGAAGGGGGGCAAGGGGTCAACTTTGAAAACTGGTTCGTTTGTGACTATAGCATTGCCCCTTTATATGAATCTGAAAAAAGAAATGTTCCAAGTCTCTCAACTTTCGAGATCCGCTTAAAGGGGGGGAGAAGGGGGGCGAGGGGGTCAACTTTGAAAAATGCTTGTTACTTTTCCGAGCCTCCTCTAAACGAATCCGTAAAAAACAAAAAATACGGGTACCTTAGTTTCCGAGATACGATAGAGGGGGGGAGGAGGGGGGAGGAAAAGGGGAGGTTTGGGACTTTTCCCATACTCACGGGAGTTACTTCTTTACGAATCTGTCAAAATATACCCACCTCCCCCTTCACCATCTGGGAGAACAATTATGTCAATGAGTCAGTGAGTGAGTGGTAATGCAGTTTTATATAATATAACTAGTATTTGCTTGGTGCGCGAGCTGCAAGCAGCTCGCGTGTTGTTGTCCCAACACCTACCCTACACCTACCCTACACCTACCCTACACCTACCCTACACCTACCCTACACCTACCCTACACCTACCCTACACCTACCCTACACCTACCCTACACCTACCCTACACCTACCCTACACCTACCCTACACTTTGTTCCAAAAAACATAACCCTAATGTTTGCTTGTCGTCGCCAGGCACTGAGTTTCGCTTTACCCACTCAACCTTCGTTCGCTCCTCTCGGGATCCCTACGCTGAATCCGTAAAAAAAACAAAAAAAAGATTCGCCAAAACGGGGGGGGGGGGAGGGGGGAGATAGGGGGCAAGGGGGTCAACTATGAAAAATGGTTTGTTTGTGACTATAGCATTGCCCCTTTATATGAATCGGAAAAAAAATGTGCCAAGTCTCTCAACTTCCGAGATCCGCTTAAAGGGGGGGAGAAGGGGGGCGAGGGGGCCAACTTTGAAAAATGGTTTTTACTTTTCCGAGCCTCCTCTAAACGAATCCGTAAAAAAAACGAAAAAAAAAGATTCGCCAAAACGGGGGGGGAGGGGGGAGAAGGGGGGCAAGGGGGTCAACTATGAAAAATGGTTTGTTTGTGACTATAGCATTGCCCCTTTATATGAACCTGAAAAAATAAATGTTCCAAATGTTCCAACTTTCGAGATCCGCTTAAAGGGGGGGAGAAGGGGGGCGAGGGGGTCAACTTTGAAAAATGGTTTTTACTTTTGCGAGCCTCCTCTAAACGAATCCGTAAAAAAAACATTCTACGGGTACCTTAGTTTCCGAGATACGAAAGAGGGGGGGAGGAGGGGGGGGGAAAAGGGGAGGTTTGGGACTTTTCCCATACTCGCGAGAGTTACTTGTTTACGAATCTGTCAAAATATACCCACCTCCCCCTTCACCATCTGGGAGAACAATTATGTCAATGAGTGAGTCAGTGAGTCAGTGAGTGGTAATGCAGTTTTATATAGTATAACTAGTATTTGCTTGGTGCGCGAGCTGCAAGCAGCTCGCGAGTTGTTGTCCCTACACCCGCGTGTTGTTGTCCCTACACCTACCCTGCACCTACCCTACACCTACCCTACACCTACCCTACACCTACCCTACACCTACCCTACACCTACCCTACACCTACCCTACACCTACCCTACATCTACCCTACACCTAACCTACAGCTACCCTACACCTACCCTACACCTACCCTACACCTACCCTACACCTACCCTACACCTACCCTACACGTACCCTACACGTACCCTACACGTACCCTACACGTACCCTACACGTACCCTACACCTACCCTACACGTACCCTACACGTACCCTACACGTATCCTACACGTACCCTACACGTACCCTACACGTACCCTACACGTACCCTACACGTACCCTACACGTACCCTACACGTACCCTACACGTACCCTACACGTACCCTACACGTACCCTACACGTACCCTACACGTACCCTACACGTACCCTACACGTACCCTACACCTACCCTACACCTACCCTACACCTACCCTACACCTACCCTACACCTACCCTACACCTACCCTACACCTACCCTACACCTACCCTACACCTACCCTACACCTACCCTACACCTACCCTACACCTACCCTACACCTACCCTACACCTACCCTACACCTACCCTACACCTACCCTACACCTACCCTACACCTACCCTACACCTACCCTACACCTACCCTACACCTACCCTACACCTACCCTACACCTACCCTACACCTACCCTACACCTACCCTACACCTACCCTACACCTACCCTACACCTACCCTACACCTACCCTACACTTTGTTCCAAAAAACATAACCCTAATGTTTGCTTGTCGTCGCCAGGCACTGAGTTTCGCTTCACCCACTCAACCGTCGTTACGCTACGGAGGTCGCCGGCTCGCTTCGCTCGCCACCTCCCCCCTGCGCTGCACTCGGTCTCGTAGGTTCGCTCCACTCGGGATCCCTATGCTGAATCCGTAAAAAAAACAAATAAAAGATTAGCCAAAACGGGGGGGGGGGAGGGGGGAGATGGGCGGCAAGGGGGTCAACTTTGATAAATGGTTTGTTTGTGACTATAGCATTGCCCCTTTATATGAAACTGAAAAAAGAAATGTTCCAAGTCTCTCAACTTCCGAGATCCGCTTAAAGGGGGGGAGAAGGGGGCGAGGGGGTCAACTTTGAAAAATGGTTTTTACTTTACCGAGCCTCCTCTAAACGAATCCGTAAAAAAAACACGAAAAAAAGATTCGCCAAAACGGGGGGGGGAGGGGGAGAAGGGGGGCAAGGGGGTCAACTTTGAAAAATGGTTTGTTTGCGACTATAGCATTGCCCCTTTATATGAATCTGAAAAAAGAAATGTTCCAAGTCTCTCAACTTCCGAGATCCGCTTAAAGGGGGGGAGAAGGGGGGCGAGGGGGTCAACTTTGAAAAATGGTTTTTACTTTTGCGAGCCTCCTCTAAACGAATCCGTAAAAAAAACATTCTACGGGTACCTTAGTTTCCGAGATACGATAGAGGGGGGGAGGAGGGGGGAGGAAAAGGGGAGGTTTGGGACTTTTCCCAAACTCGCGAGAGTCACTTGTTTACGAATCTGTCAAAATATACCCACCTCCCCATCCACCATCTGGGAGAACAATTATGTCAGTGAGTCAGTGAGTGGTAATGCAGTTTTATATAATATAAATAACTAGTATTTGCTTGGTGCGCGAGCTGCAAGCAGCTCGCGTGTTGTTGTCCCTACACCTACCCTACACCTACCCTACAGCTACCCTACACCTACCCTACACGTACCCTACACGTACCCTACACGTACCCCACACGTACCCTACACGTACCCTACACGTACCCTACACGTACCCTACACGTACCCTACACGTACCCTACACCTACCCTACACCTACCCTACACCTACCCTACACCTACCCTACACCTACCCTACACCTACCCTACACCTACCCTACACCTACCCTACACCTACCCTACACCTACCCTACACCTACCCTACACCTACCCTACACCTACCCTACACCTACTCTACACCTACTCTACACCTACCCTACACCTACCCTACACCTACCCTACACCTACCCTACACCTACCCTACACCTACCCTACACCTACCCTACACGTACCCTACACCTACCCTACACCTACCCTACACCTACCCTACACCTACCCTACACCTACCCTACACCTACCCTACACCTACCCTACACCTACCCTACACCTACCCTACACCTACCCTACACCTACCCTACACCTACCCTACACCTACCCTACACCTACCCTACACCTACCCTACACCTACCCTACACCTACCCTACACCTACCCTACACCTACCCTACACCTACCCTACACCTACCCTACACCTACCCTACACCTACCCTACACCTACCCTACACCTACCCTACACCTACCCTACACCTACCCTACACCTACCCTACACCTACCCTACACCTACCCTACACCTACCCTACACCTACCCTACACCTACCCTACACCTACCCTACACCTACCCTACACCTACCCTACACCTACCCTACACCAACCCTACACCTACCCTACACCTACCCTACACCTACCCTACACCTACCCTACACCTACCCTACACCTACCCTACACCTACCCTACACCTACCCTACACCTACCCTACACCTACCCTACACCTACCCTACACCTACCCTACACCTACCCTACACCTACCCTACACCTACCCTACACCTACCCTACACCTACCCTACACCTACCCTACACCTACCCTACACCTACCCTACACCTACCCTACACCTACCCTACACCTACCCTACACCTACCCTACACCTACCCTACACCTACCCTACACCTACCCTACACCTACCCTACACCTACCCTACACCTACCCTACACCTACCCTACACCTACCCTACACCTACCCTACACCTACCCTACACCTACCCTACACCTACCCTACACTTTGTTCCAAAAAACATAACCCTAATGTTTGCTTGTCGTTGCCAGGCACTGAGTTTCGCTTCACCCACTCAACCTTCGTTACGCTACGGAGGTCGCCGGCTCGCTTCGCTCGCCACCTCCCCCCTGCGCTGCACTCGGTCTCGAAGGTTCGCTCCACTCGGGATCCCTACGCTGAATCCGTAAAAAAAACAAAAAAAAAAGATTCGCCAAAACGGGGAGGGAAAGGGGGGCGAGGGGGTCAACTTGGAAAAATGGTTTGTTTGTGACTTTAGCATTGCCCCTTTATATGAATCTGAAAAAAGAAATGTTCCAAGTCTCTCAACTATCGAGATCCGCTTAAAGGGGGGGAGAATGGGGGCGAGGGGGTCATCTTTGAAAAATGGTTTTTACTTTTCCGAGCCTCCTCTAAACGAATCCGAAAAAAAAACAAAAAAAAAAGATTCGCCATAACGGGGGGGGAGGGGGAGAAGGGGGGCAAGGGGGTCAACTTTGAAAAATGGTTTGTTTGTGACTTTAGCATTGCCCCTTTATATGAATCTGAAAAAAGAAATGTTCCAAGTCTCTCAACTTCCGAGATCCGCTTAAAGGGGGGGAGAAGGGGGGCGAGGGGGTCAAATTTGAAAAATGGTTTTTACTTTTCCGAGCCTCCTCTAAACGAATCCGTAAAAAAAACATACTACGGGTACCTTAGTTTCCGAGATACGATAGAGGGGGGGGAGGAGGGGGGAGGAAAAGGGGAGGTTTGGGACTTTTCCCATACTCACGGGAGTTACTTGTTTACGAATCTGTCAAAATATACCCACCTCCCCATCCACCATCTGGGAGAACAATTATGTCAGTGAGTCAGTGGTAATGCAGTTTTATATAATATAACTAGTATTTGCTTGGTGCGCGAGCTGCAAGCAGCTCGCGGCTTTGTCGTGTTTTTGAGAAGTATTCCTTAACCTACCCTACACCTACCCTACACCTACCCTACACCTACCCTACACATACCCTACACCTACCCTACACCTACCCTACACCTACCCTACACCTACCCTACACCTACGCTACACCTACCCTACACCTACCCTACGCCTACCCTACACCTACCCTACACCTACCCTACACCTACCCTACACCTACCCTACACCTACCCTACACCTACCCTACACCTACCCTACACCTACCCTACACCTACCCTACACCTACCCTACACCTACCCTACACCTACCCTACACCTACCCTACACCTACCCTACACCTACCCTACACCTACCCTACACCTACCCTACACCTACCCTACACCTACCCTACACCTACCCTACACCTACCCTACACTTTGTTCCAAAAAACATAACCCTAATGTTTGCTTGTCGTCGCCAGGCACTGAGTTTCGCTTCACCCACTCAACCTTCGTTACGCTACGGAGGTCGCCGGCTCGCTTCGCTCGCCACCTCCCCCCTGCGCTGCACTCGGTCTCGTAGGTTCGCTCCACTCGGGATCCCTACGATGAATCCGTAAAAAAAATTGAAAAAAAAAGATTCGCCAAAACGGGGGGGATGGGGGTGAAGGGGGGCAAGGGGGTCAACTTTGAAAACTGGTTCGTTTGTGACTATAGCATTGCCCCTTTATATGAATCTGAAAAAAGAAATGTTCCAAGTCTCTCAACTTCCGAGATCCGCTTAAAGGGGGGGGAAAAGGGGGGCGAGGGGGTCAACTTTGAAAAATGGTTTTTACTTTTGCGAGCCTCCTCTAAACGAATCCGTAAAAAAAACTGAAAAAAAAAGATTCGCCAAAACGGGGGGGATGGGGGTGAAGGGGGGCAAGGGGGACAACTTTGAAAACTGGTTCGTTTGTGACTATAGCATTGCCCCTTTATATGAATCTGAAAAAAGAAATGTTCCCAGTCTCTCAACTTGCGAGATCCGCTTAAAGGGGGGGAGAAGGGGGGCGAGGGGGTCAACTTTGAAAAATGGTTTTTACTTTTCCGAGCCTCCTCTAAACGAATCCGTAAAAAAAAACAAAAAAAAAAGATTCGCCAAAACGGGGGGGGGGAGGGGGGAGAAGGGGGGCAAGGGGGTCAACTTTGAAAACTGGTTCGTTTGTGACTATAGCATTGCCCCTTTATATGAATCTGAAAAAAGAAATGTTCCAAATGTTCCAACTTTCGAGATCCGCTTAAAGGGGGGGAGAAGGGGGGCGAGGGGGTCAACTTTGAAAAATGCTTTTTACTTTTCCGAGCCTCCTCTAAACGAATCCGTAAAAAACAAAAAATACGGGTACCTTAGTTTCCGAGATACGATAGAGGGGGGGAGGAGGGGGGGGGGAAAGGGGAGGTTTGGCACTTTTCCCATACTCGCGAGAGTTACTTGTTTACGAATCTGTCAAAATATACCCACCTCCCCCTCCACCATCTGGGAGAACAATTATGTCAATGAGTGAGTCAGTCAGTCAGTCAGTCAGTCAGTGGTAATGCAGTTTTATATATTATAATAACTAGTATTTGCTTGGTGCGCGAGCTGCAAGCAGCTCGCGGCTTTGTCATGTTTTTGAGAAGTATTCCTGAAACTACCCTACACCTACACTACACCTACCCTACACCTACCCTACACCTACCCTACACCTACCCTACACCTACCCTACACCTACCCTACACCTACCCTACACCTACCCTACACCTACCCTACACCTACCCTACACCTACCCTACACCTACCCTACACCTACCCTACACCTACCCTACACCTACCCTACACCTACCCTAATCCTACCCTACACCTACCCTACACCTACCCTACACCTACCCTACACCTACCCTACACCTACCCTACACCTACCCTACACCTACCCTACACCTACCCTACACCTACCCTACACCTACCCTACACCTACCCTACACCTACCCTACACCTACCCTACACCTACCCTACACCTACCCTACACCTACCCTACACCTACCCTACACCTACCCTACACCTACCCTACACCTACCCTACACCTACCCTACACCTACCCTACACCTACCCTACACCTACCCTACACCTACCCTACACCTACCCTACACCTACCCTACACCTACCCTACACCTACCCTACACCTACCCTACACCTACCCTACACCTACCCTACACCTACCCTACACCTACCCTACACCTACCCTACACCTACCCTACACCTACCCTACACCTACCCTACACCTACCCTACACCTACCCTACACCTACCCTACACCTACCCTACACCTACCCTACACCTACCCTACACCTACCCTACACCTACCCTACACCTACCCTACACCTACCCTACACCTACCCTACACCTACCCTACACCTACCCTACACCTACCCTACACCTACCCTACACCTACCCTACACCTACCCTACACCTACCCTACACCTACCCTACACCTACCCTACACCTACCCTACACCTACGCTTCACCTACCCTACACCTACCCTACACCTACCCTACACCTACCCTACACCTACCCTACACCTACCCTACACCTACCCTACACCTACTCTACACCTACCCTACACCTACCCTACACCTACCCTACACCTACCCTACACCTACTCTACACCTACCCTACACCTACCCTACACCTACCCTACACCTACCCAACACCTACCCTACACCTACCCTACACCTACCCTACACCTACCCTACACCTACCCTACACCTACCCTACACCTACCCTACACCTACCCTACACCTACGCTTCACCTACCCTACACCTACCCTACACCTACCCTACACCTACCCTACACCTACCCTACACCTACCCTACACCTACCCTACACCTACCCTACACCTACTCTACACCTACCCTACACCTACCCTACACCTACCCTACACCTACCCTACACCTACCCTACACCTACTCTACACCTACCCTACACCTACCCTACACCTACCCTACACCTACCCTACACCTACCCTACACCTACCCTACACCTACCCTAAACTTTGTTCCATAAAACATAACCCTAATGTTTGCTTGTCGTCGCCAGGGACTGAGTTTCGCTTCACCCACTCAACCTTCGTTACGCTACGGAGGTCGCCGGCTCGCTTCGCTCGCCACCTCCCCCCTGCGCTGCACTCGGTCTCGTAGGTTCGCTCCACTCGGGATCCCTACGCTGAATCCGTAAAAAACACGAAAAAAAAGATTCGCCAAAACGGGGGGGGGGGGGGGGGGGGAGGGGGGAGATGGGGGGCAAGGGGGTCAACTTTGACAAATGGTTTGTTTGTGACGATAGCGTTGCCCGTTTATATGAATCTGAAAAAAGAAATGTTCCAAGTCTCTCAACTTCCGAGATCTGCTTAAAGGGGGGAGAAGGGGGGCGAGGGGGTCATTTTTGAAAAATGGTTTTTTCTTTGCCGAGCCTCCTCTAAACGATTCCGTAAAAAAAAACAAAAAAAAAAGGTTAGCCAAAACGGGGGGGGAGGGGGGAGAAGGGGGGCAAGGGGGTCAACTTTGAAAAATGGTTTGTTTGTGACTATAGCATTGCCCCTTTATATGAATCTGAAAAAAGAAATGTTCCAAGTCTCTCAACTTCCGAGATACGCTTAAAGGGGGGGAGAAGGGGGGTGAGGGGGTCAACTTTGAAAAATGATCTTTACTTTTCCGAGCCTCCTCTAAACGAATCCGTAAAAAACAAAAAATACGGGTACCTTAGTTTCCGAGATACGATAGAGGGGGGGAGGAGGGGGGGGGAAAAGGGGAGGTTTGGCACTTTTCCCATACTCACGGGAGTTACTTGTTTACGAATCTGTCAAAATATACCCACCTTCCCCTCCACCATCTGGGAGAACAATTATGTCAATGAGTCAGTCAGTCAGTCAGTCAGTGAGTGGTAATGCAGTTTTATATAGTATAATAATTACTTGTAAAAACAATAATAACAATGGTTATCGTACTATTATTTACAAAAACAATTACTGGTGTTTTAAAAGGCTTTAATAATATTAAAGTATAAGCCTAGAATATTTTCGCCGCTGTTTTTTTTAACGTATGGTTAAAAAAAAATGCGGCGAATATATTCTTAGGTAGTCAAGCAAGGACAGTCTTTTTCTACATAGCTTTAAGTTTAGTTAATTGTAGAATGAGACTATTTACAATATATCAAGATATTAGCAAAAATATCCAACATTATTTTAAGACATGTAAAGAACGCAATGTTTTGTCACTTATGAGTCGGACAAAACGTGTGTGGCTGAATCCGTCAAAAATTTGGCCCCGACCATAACTAAATCAATCAGATAAAGAAGTCGATCAGATGTTGAAATAATTGCGTCCGTACCTGTGTCAAAAATATGGGGGTACAGATTAAATAAGTATTGACACAAACAAGGAGAATAAATCGACTCGAGTTGCCTGTATAATGTTTGCAACATGCTACCGTTTCTCATGAAACTGGTAAAAATAGTTTCTGAAGGAATAACTGTTTAAAACATTGCTACCTTTATCTAGGTACGGTCAGCCGTATCAGTCGTCTGAACCTTCTGAATTCTTCTGAACCAAGCTGGAAGTCACGGCGGCGGACGGCGCGCATCATTGACAGCCGGTCTTACTTTCGTCGGAGACGCTGCACCACAACTTGCTGTTATAACATGATTCTAAGTAATCATACACAGATTTCTGAATATCTGGGCAGTACCTACCTTTATAAAGAAATGCTTTACTTAGTATCAAGAATATTTATAAGAAATAGTAGATTATTAACCAAGGGGATAAACACAGAACAAAAAAACGCCTACTGGGATAAAGCAGTGTCGCGGGTGACGATTTAAATCGCGAGCGTAAAGAAGGACCTGAGGTTTACTCCCGAGCGTAGCGAGGGTGTTAAAAACTTAAATACGAGCGAAGCGAGGGATTTAAGACGAGTCCTGAGTGTAGCGAGGGATTTAAGTTCACCCAAGACTAAGACAGCTTTATCACCGAGGAAAATACTCTACTTTTCGTACCATTTGCGAAAAAATTAACACAATAATAATATGAGATAAGCATTTATTAAAAATAATGACAATTAAAAGTAAAAATAAACTTAACGTTTATGTATTTGAAGAAAACAAAAACGCGGCAAATTCCTAGACTAATATTTTTTTGTCGGAAAAGCAAAGGCATCAAGCTCATACGGCCTCGTCGGTTTTCGTAATTTTATTTAATAATCATAACTGCATAATAAATGCGTATTCCTTTTTCAAAAAGATGTATAATGCTTTATATACAAACTCAATGGTGTAAACACAGATGTAGTTCAGTATAAATTTCGGTAAGTATTCCAAATTTAAATCACATTCTCCCCCTAGAGGATGAATGAAATTCAGTACAATTTTCTTTCCCTGTTTTTAACAGATTAAAAATGACTATTGTTATGTTCGCTTTTTGTGGCATAGAATGTCACTTTTTTGAGCAAGTGGTACGAAAAAGACTTACATTGAGGCCCAAAAATCTTCATCTAACTTGGTAATGCACAGATAATATAATACTAGCAAACAGATGCCTCATCCCCATATAAGGAAAGCGTGCCGACGTAACTAGCGTTTTTCGTCTGATTAAACTGAGTATTTTTCTAAGAACATCCATCGCGTTCGGTTCCGTTCCACGGATACAGATGGCGTTAGCAGCGACTTGCAAGTAAAAGGGTTTACTCGGTTGGTGAATTCAATTTTTTTTTGTATTTAATACCTACAGTGTGTTTTAGTATTTTTTGCACATTTTTACATATTCATTGTACCAAAACAAATACAACAAATTTTTATTTTATTTCGGAATAAAAAACAGGAGTACAATTAAATGTGATATAGGTATGACCACAATAGATCCCAATGGGTCGAAGTGTCCGAGTTATTTCTCGGCTCTTCAATAAGATAAGATAAATGTGATACATACTATCTAATTACACAAAATACTTTTCAATACAGTTGTTAAACATGGCGTACTTTCAGAGGCTATAATTATGATTCGAAAGTTAAATCTTACGCATAGGCATATTTCTGTTACGCGGTCGTGACTTTTGTTTACGAGCTCGATCATTATGTTTGCAGTTTAGTTTTAAATTTATAAGTCAATTTAAAAAAGTTTAGTAGCAAGGAGTTTTCAAACATAGAATAAAATGAGATAGATTTTCTACGAGGAAAAATGAATGATTCCGTCCGTTTTAGCATTGAATTCTCAAAAGTCTTTTAAATGGTTGTTTAATTACCAGTTTTAATTTAATTATTTTCACATCAACATTTGTCAAAAATCGAACAGGCTGTATAGGCTGTTTTCGTTGAAAAAAAATTTGCCCAGTTGCAAAAAGGCGCCATAAGTCAATTTAAAAAAGTTTAGTAGCAAGGAGTTTTCATACATAGAATAAAATGGGATACGATTTTATACGAGGATAAAATAATGATTCCGTACGTTTTAGCATTGAATTCTCTTTTTTTTTTAAATAGTTGTTTAATATATTTAATTACCAGTTTTAAGTTAGTTATTTTCACATCAACGTTTGTCAAAAATCGAATAGGCTGTATATGCTGTTTTCTTTGTAAAAAAATATGTCCAGTTGCAAAAACGCGCCATATTGAAAAATTTATTTTTTGTGAATAAACAAATCTAATTCTTTGATTTGTTTTTACTGTTTCTCACAACTGTATTGAAAAACGTCGTGTGATACACGGGTGTGTAGTTTATTGCAAACTCGTGTCATTAATAACCTACTTTCCACCCTTGTATCACAATGTACTATAACAAAATACTACTAACAACATTATCCACTTATTACTAATTTGATGATTATTAATGCTACGTGTTAATAAAAAATTCAAAGAGAATACATGAGTGAATGGAGTGAACGATAAATCGTTAATTAATTGAATTTACATCTCTCATGTTCGGTAAGTAGGTTCTTATTACCTCCAAATGGGGCTTCTAGGTGACTAATTAGCACTCTAGGGTAATAATGTAGCTAGAAAAGCCCTAGGGCGGTAAGTAATTAAAAAAAACACTTCTTTCTTTCAAAAAGTTCGCGTACATCTAACCATCATACTGGCAATAGACATCCTGCTTTAAGGTAAGCCCAATGACCAAAGAGGTCGCTTTGCTATTCAGCCTTGTCTTCGTGTGAGTATAATAGTCATCAATTTTAAATATCGAAAGGCGAAGTTCAAATTCGTTCTTGAAAAAAAAAGTTCTTGATTTTTTTATGAAAAAAGGCGGAATCAGAAAACTTTTACTTTAAATATTGTTTGTTTTTGGGATTTTTTTATAATTACGTGCTAATTAGGAAAAAACATGAGTTCTTCAAGTGATGAAGATATAAGCTGCACTTCCGATTCAATGAAAATGGAAGCTGAAGCAGCAAATAAGAATATTTTGCCTGAAACTTCTAAAGAGAGATATTTGAAAACTTACGACCAGTTCATAAAGTGGCGAACAGAAAAACGAGTAAAGTCTTTATCCGAGACTGTATTCTTAGCATACTTTAGTGAGCTATCAAAAAAGCTGCAGCCATCTAGTTTGTGGTGCATTAATTCAATGTTAAAAGCAACTATGAGTACTAAACACGACATCAATATCAAGAACTATTAAAAATTATCATCTTTTCTAAAAAGACAATCTGCTGGGCACAAAAGTAAAAAGTCAAAGGTTTTTACAGCGCAAAACGTGAAAACATTCATAAATGAAGCCCCTGATGACATACATTTAGCTGTAAAGGTACGTAAAAAATAATCATATAGATAATGGTAACACTTTATAATTATTTTTTTATATCTACTCTTACAATCCTATAAATATTAAATTATGCAACTAGTGAATAAAGGACGGTTTTAAAGCGAGGGCCATAGATGAATCACGAACAAGTAAAGGATTCTAACAACTGAATCACGACCGTAGGGAGTGATTTATTATGATTGATGATAAGAGTGTTAGAATCCTGAGCGACGCGAGTGATTCATGGCCCTAGATATAAACCCGTTTTATTCAAGAGTTGCATACTATATTTCAGGGGCTAGTGACCACCTCCGTTACGTTACATAATTATAATTAATTAAACACCAATACAATTAATATTAGAATTACAATCTAAATAAGGACTAAAATCAAAATCATGAGAGTCATTATTGAAATCCTAAATATTAACAAACGGAAAATTAAATCAATGAAGTAGTTTGAAAGTCGAATATTCTTTGCACAAGGAGTTTGTATCGAGTATTTGATGCGCTAGGAGGTTGTATAGCATTGGGATGGACGTCGAATATGTATTGGTGTGTTCTAAATTCAAACACCAAAACAGTGAGTAAAAGTGCTTTTTATTCACTTTTTTTAGTGAATAAAATAAGCTTTTCAGAGGGGGAATGGTATAATAGTACATTATGGTACAAGTGTGCAATGTTAGTGATTACCGCTGAGGCGCCATTGAGACCCGAGCCGTAGGTGAGGGTCTTAAGAGAGCCGAGGACGGTAATCATCAATACACACGTGTATCATACGACGTTTTTCAACACACTTGTGAAGAAAATAATACTTAAAATCATTTTTAACAATAAAAAATAATGTGAATTTTTTTTCACAATGGCGGCAAAAATTAATCAGTTTACCTATGCGCGCGAATTTAACAATGGCGATCGGCCATAGACTAAAAGAATGAGGTTTTTTTGGCTTTTCGTGGATAGTGTTTTAGCCACGTTCAAAATAAGGAATTTAAATTTTTCTTAATTACAGAGCAAATAAAATTTATATTTGAGTGAAAGTTTTATTTATTAAGCACGTACAAGTTGAAATTATCTATTTAAATACGAAGTTGCATGAAATGAGCAAGCAATAGGTACATTAATTTATTTGTACCTACTATTGAGCACTATCTTTTTTGTATCGAAACTTTTTTAAGAACAAAGCAACTCAACCAATAAATTAAAAAAAACTCTATAACTCACTTGTGAATAATAGCAATTAAAAAGTCACAGTTTGATAACAGGTATCATTATGTGCCTAATTGCGGTGAAATTAGAGCCACTTTATGAGCAAGTGTGTTGAAAACATACTTATTTTTATATTTCGCTTGTTTTAGGTGGTTCTTATCTTCGGTATAACTGGCGCATGCCGAGGTATTGAATTGACAACTGTAACAATAGAGAACATAGAACAACAGGGTCAGTTGTTAGTAATTAAACTAGCGCACACTAAAACTAAAATTGACCGAACATTTGTAGTTCCTCAAGAATTCTCTGAATTCGTACAAAAATACAGAAAGCTTCGTCCTGAAAATGTAAACACCAACCGATTTTTTTTGAAGTACCACCAAGGCAAGTGCTACAAACAAGTTATTGGAAAAAATATCATCAGAAGTATGCCGAAGCAAATCGCAAGTTATTTAAAGTTAGCAAATCCGGAATTGTACACAGGTCATTGCTTCCGGAGAACATCGGCTACACTTTTAGCCGATGCTGGGGCTAACTTAACCACTATAAAAAGGCACGGTGGGTGGAAATCCAGCAGGGTGGTTGAAGGTTACATTGAAGATTCCATACAAAATAAAAGTAAAATTACCAACAATATAACGAAAACAATTCAGCTTTCAAAAAATGAAACATCTTTGTCAAGAGATGATCCGCAACCATCAACTTCTGCTGAAGAAAGCTTCATCCCGTCAGATTTTGTCCATGACCAACAAATATCACAATCTCAAACTATTAAAAACCTGTCCTTAAAATTTTAAAATTGTTCTCATTTTACTATAAATTTCAACAAATAAAATGTTTTATTCTTGTAATGCCGGTTTTTTTCTACTTACCTCACAATCAAGATGTAAAGCAGAATAGGTAGCTCGGGTGTAAGCACCAATTGCACCCTCGAAATATATATATAAAATCTCGGGCTGCAATTGATGCCTTACTGCCCTTGGCTACTAATCTACTATTAACTTTCTAACAACGAAATTTATGAATACAAATAGAGAAGAAAAGAAGAATACACCACTTAATAATTTATAAAGCTAATAGAGAAGAGAATCGACTATAGATTTGAAAATAAATTATATCACTAAGCATCAAGCTACTGACACCGTATTTCGCTGCGCCGCACTCGTGTCGTGTTGGTTCGGTGGTCAGAGCCGCGCCGGGCGCGCGGCTCTGAGCTCAAGAGCGCTTACGCTGGGTGTCGCAGGTTCGAATCCCACCAAATGATTCTCCGTTTGTATGTTTGTACTCACGATTTTTACGAATACCGTAGAGATTCGACGATTGATTCGTTTCGTCTTCGGGGAAATACGAGTGAGACACATCACCAGGATCAAATATGCCCGACACAGAAAATGGACAATCCCGCAAGATAGTAAGAGAGGGACCGATAAATAGCAGAAATCGCCAATTTGACTGCCAGAAAATCACAATAAAATAATACAAAAAAAAAGATTCTAAGAGACGCAAAAATGTTAAATGCACAAACGTCCACACGTAGCAAAATAGAAAAAACTAATAAAAAAATCGAGTGCATGCCTCAGAAATTTAAAGCCATCTATGGGAATCAATTTTAAATGATCCATTCATATAATCTTTGATATGTGAATTAAGAGCCCAATATTCCTTAATTTTGTACTTAGGAGGAAAAAATAAACAACACTTTTTTTTACGATCTTCTTTAGATAATCTTAATATTTCACAAAGCTCAATAACAAATCGAAGCTTATTACGCCATCTAGTGCAATTAATTTAAACCAAGTTGACCGTGGTATTAGCTACTGTATATTGGTGGGTATATCAAAATATTCGCCCACTATTTCCAACCTAGATTAGTAACCTAGATCGTGTGACGTTTTTAATTTTATTTATTGTAACTATTGTTTCTCATTGTATGTGAATGTATTGATTCTGTTTTTGAGAAATAAATGTCTTAAACCATATAACTTCTTCTACTCAAGTTTTGGGGGATGAGTCACCCACGTCCGTAGGAGTGTGCCCCAATCGATTCCCTACACGTGGTCCCCGGGTGGTGCAAATCAGGTGACACTAACTGGTGGTAGGCTTTGGCCGAAGGCTTGCGACCACCCACCGGGCAAAGACGTACCGCCAAGCGGCCTAGCCGTGTTCCGGTACGATGCTCGGTGCAGCCAACTAGAGGAGTTGGGTCGAGATAGCTGTTCCACTGCAGGCAGGCCGGCCTGATGCGCGCTGTTAGTGATGTATCGGGAGACTGGTCGCGGAGGAGAGCGGGATCCGAGGCACGGTGCGCCGCTGGTTTACCGCAGGTAGTTGGGGGCCCAAGTAGTGTGCCAGCCACACACGAAAGGCTGCCCCGCCAACTGTCAAAAAATCTCGGAATGCGCCATCGAGCTGGTTGGCGACCAGAAGACAGTGCCCGATGGACATTTCCAGGGGGGCTCGGGCGTCCCCACAGTCTCCAGACCAGTCCCCCAATGATGGCGTCCTGCTGGCGCGTGTCTGTGGGATGCCAGCGTGGAACCTCATCTCACTTCCTTCTCCTCTCCTATCCTCTCAACTATGGCAATAAGGAACAAAAGAAGCTGTACAGCGGCAGCACTCACTGTCACATAAGGTTCACCTCTGTAACATCAGAGGTCTATACTCTAACCTTGTTGCAATCCACCATCATCTGGAGACTGATAAACTAGCGCTTTAGTTCCTTTCGGAGACGCAGATCGGATGTCCGTCAGACGTGGCGTATCTTTCTTACCCAGGGTTTACCCTGGAGCACAGGTATAAGCCACGCGCTGGTGTATGCATGTACGCCCGTGACGACATCTGTTATCGGCGTCTCCGAAACCTTTAAGACTCTCGATACTCAGTGGTTTGGGCCCTGGTGGACACAGGTCTGGATAAGATTATCTATGCCTGTGTCTACAGTTCGCACAGCGGAGATCTGGAGACAACCGGGCTTACACAATACCTTAGTGAGGCGGCTGACGAGGCTCAGCAACAGTACCCGTCCGCCCAACTGGTGATACTGAGGGACTTTAATGCCCACCACCAGGAGTGGTTCTTCCCGTACCAGTACACTGACCATGCTGGGCGGGAGACGCGAAAGCTTGCGCTAGCGTTAAATCTCACTCAGCTGGTCCAGGGGGCAACGAGGGTGCCGGATGTTGATTCGCATACGGCTAATTGCTTGGACCTTCTACTGACCACAGATCCAGACCGTTACTCGGTGTCGGTATCTCTACCTTTGGGTAGTTCCGACTACTGTCTGGTGAAGTCTGTATCCGTCTACTCCCCTTCCGATCCCAGCCCAAGAGGCACCCGGCGGGTATGGCGGTACAAGTCAGCGGATTGGGATGGCATGCGATCTTTCTTCGCATGCTATCCTTGGCAGCTTTGCTTTTCTTCGTCTGATCATACGTCGTGCGCGGACGCCGTGACGGATTTGTTGCGTCAGGGAATGGAGTACTGCATTCCGTTCTCTGACGTAACAATGTTTAGCCAAGACCGACCTTGTTTTGGCGTCGAGTGTAATCGCGCCGATGTGCGTAAACATGAGGCGTACCATGCCTGGGTCGACGCTCGAACGCGCAAGACGAGTGACGTTGGTCAGAGGAAGAAAGCCTACAACCGGGCTGCCAAGTCCTGCAAGAAGGTGTTGCGAAGGGCTCGGTTCGACCACATTAACCGGATAGGGATTAAACTTGCTTCCTACCCAGCAGGTAGTAAAGCGTTCTGGTCCCTGGCTAAATCGGTTGAATCGAACTTTTGCCGTCCCTCACTACCACCACTGCTGAAAAACAAACTTGTTTGCCTCTCTTTTTGCGGAATCTTCGTCTGAATCCTGGTGGCGGACGCCCCTCTCCTTCTCCTGATGGATGCGGGACGAGTATGTCGGACATTCGCATCCATCAAAAGGACGTTCGTAGGATGCCGCGCAACCTCGACGTGAATAAGGCAAGCGGACCCGACGGTATACCAGCAAATGTTCTCAGAACCTGTGCGCCTGAATTGTCTCCGATCTTGACACGCCTGTTTCGTCTTTCTTATGAGACTGGAAAAGTGTCGAACGCTTGGAAGCAAGCCAACGTACAGCCCGTACCCAAGAAGGGCAGTCGCGCTGACCCGGCCAACTACAGATCCATCTCTGTAACGTCTTAATATACTTAATAGTAAGCTCCTGGCATACCTAGAAGCCAACGACATCCTTAGCGACCGCCAATACGGCATCCGCCGAAATCGGTCGACTGGGGATCTTCTAGCGTATGCCATTCACATAGTGAATGAGGAATTAGTGAACCCATCGAGAGGCATGGGGAAGCGCTTGCCGTCTCCCTCGTCATCTCGAAGGCTTTTGATAGGGTCTGGCACGAAAGCCTTATCGCTAACCTTCCTTCATTCGGTCTGCCCGGTGGTCTGTGTGACTGGATTGCAGACTTCCTGAGGGGTCGGTCCATTCGAGTAGTTATCGATGGCTGCTCTTCGGACCTATTGGATATTAATGCCGGGGTCCCTCACGGGTCGGTACTCTCAGCGACATTGTTCTGCACATAAATGAACTGCTAAAACCCGGCACCTTTGGGTATTCAGATGACAGCACTGTTGCTGAGAGATACTTGTCCAACGCACGGGCCACTGGGCCTCAGGTCCGGTCTCACCGTGAGGCCATGGTGGAGCGCTTGAACTTGTCCTTGGAGGCAGTTTCCGAATGGGGCGATGCCAATCTGGTCAAGTTCAATGCCGCAAAAACACAGGCGTGTCTCTTCTTCGCGAAAAAGAGCCAATTTCACCCGGCTCCATCTTTCCGAGGTGTAACCTGTGATATTTGTGACCGGCGGGAGACGTAATAAAACACGGGCACTTGGTTAGATCGTATATTGCGAACTGTCGGCTGCTGCCGGCGCCAGACCTACCTACTTACACATATATATCGATATACCTACATTACATTCATCCACCACTAATTAACAACAAGCGACTAAACTTAATTACAACTTTATTTTAACAACTTAACTAAATCCTTAACTAAAACCTTAACTAAATCCTTAATAAATCTTCACCAAAATCCTTAACTAAATCTTTAACAAAATCCTTAACTAAATCTTAAAATTAACATCTTTATTTAACCTACATTTCCTAAAGGGGCGAGACTGGGGCGGTACAGGCATGGACGGTGGTGTCGAGAACTCTTCTGCCACTTGATGTCGCAGATCATTTTCCTGAGGCGGTGACGACGCAGGCACCCACGCAGGTGACGACGACGCCAACGAGGCCTCCGGCTGCTCCGGCCGGCCCACAATGGGAGATTTTGGTGCTACCCTAGGAGCTGAACTTTCCGGCGAACGTGACAACTCTGTGGGGACTACCAGAGAACTCCTCGTCCTACGCCTAAGCTGATCGATGTGTCTATGCACCTGTTTACCGTTACTGTCTAGTACCTTATTGTTGCTTGGCCCTGACGAGTTAGCTATAGTACCGGACAACCATTTTTCCCCCTTCCGTCTCCTACTTTCACCCTCCTTGCCGACCCTCCTGCACTATCAACCTGCCTTTTCTGTGCTTTTTGTACTCTAACTTCCACATCGGGTTTTAGCACGTCTAACTTGGTTCGCAACCGTCTCCCAATAAGTGCGACTGATGGGCTTATTCCAGTAGTGCAATGTTCCGTATTCCTATAATATAACAAAAATGTGCTTAAAGCCTGTTCTACACTTTTATTATCTAAATAAGCTTTTTTAACAACTCTTTTTAAAGTCTTAACAGCATTTTCCGCGGCTCCATTGGATGATGTATGATAGGGAGCTATGAATATATGTTGGATACCGTCACTTTGCACGAATTGTGCAAGTTCACTGCTAGTGAACGGCGGCCCATTATCAGTATCTATCTGCCTTGGGACCCGGACCTACTCCACAGCTCGCGTAACATGACCATTGTATGACTCGCTGCCGTACTGGGAACTTGAAATACCTCCAACCACTTGGAAGTTGCGTCTACTACTACTAAATAAGTTTTCCCGCATATGGGCCCCATGAAGTCCAGATGCAGTCGGGACCACGGTCTGGCGGGCCAGGGCCAAGGGCGAGGGGCAGAGCGCGGCGAGTCGTCCGCGTACGGGGCGCACACGGTGCACGCACGGCACTCGCGCTCCACCGCCTCGTCGATGCCCGCCCACCATACGTAGCTGTGTGCCAACGCCTTCGACTTTACGATGCCCATGTGCGGCTCATGGATAATTTTTAAAATCTTAACCCGGCATTTTTCCGGTATCACCACCCGGTGACCTCACATGACACAGCCTAACTCCTCGTACAGTTCCGCTTTCCTATTAAAATACGGTTGTAAGTTAACTATTTCACACCTATCTGGCCAACCGTCTCGCAGGTAGTTTAAGATTCTACTTAATAACGGATCCCTCTCCGTTTGTTTTTTAACTTCGGTATAATCCAGCAACAATCCGTCTTGTGCGAAGTGCAGGTATGTTTGTTCTGGAATAGATTCCTGTTTTGCATTTTTAACGCTATTATTTTCTGGCAGACGCGATTAGCCGTCAGCGCAATTTTCGTTTGTGCGAATATATTCTATGTCGTAATTGTATGCCGATAATATCACTGCCCATCGTTGCATCCTACTGGCCGTCATCGTAGGTATCCTCGTTTTATTATTGCGGGCCTAACATTGATACTAAGGGTTTGTGATCGGTTCGTAAAATGAACTTCCTTCCGTAAATATATTGATGGAATTTTTGTATACTGAATTTAATCGCAAGTGCTTCGCGATGTATCTACGAGTAGTTTTCTCTGCGATGGTGAGCGAACGTGACGCAAATACTTCGGTATCCATTAAAGCTTGTTTTATCTGCTCATCCCAGTGCAAGTCTACGCCTTTTCGTAATAACCTGTTTAATGGCACTAGCATGGACACAACAATTAATACATACGTACTTATGTTCAGATGTATTAACTGTTTACCTAACAGTAAGGGCCGCGTCTACGGTAGATTTTCCAGTAGTGAAACCGAATGGATTGTTAAGAAATTTTGGTGCGTCCGGTAGCAAACGTGGAACGATAAGGCGCTTCAGGAGTTTGCCCAAAGATGGAAGTAATGTTATGGGCTGGTACGACTTAGGGTCGTCCGGGGGTTTGTCGCCACTTTTCAGGATGATTCGTATAAATCCCCGTCGCCATATACGAGGAAATACGCCCTCCGCAATACAACGGTTAAAATCGCATCATCGGCTGTTTTACACGCTTCTATAATCATCCGATTAGATATTTTATCTTCACCTGATAATTTTTTGAGTGATAACCTCTTGAAAACGTTAATAAATTCGTCAGTGGATGGAAGGTCTGACGCCTGGTCGGATGCAAGGTCTGAAACAAAATCTAAAATAATAATTAACAAAATTGGTTTCTAATAATAAAATAAAAACTGTGTGGCAAGTAATTAATAGAGAAACTGGAAAGACACAACAACGCGATCAGAATGAGTTGTCTTTGAAAATATCTAATCAAACCATTTCTGATAAGCAAGAAATCGCTGAGACATTAGAAAATTTCTTTACCAACATTCCGTTAGAGATTACGAAGTCTCTTCCCTCCTCATCTAAATTAGCTGAAGCTCTTTTAAAAGAAAACTTTACTAAAGACATACCAACCTTTAAATTTAAACCAAAATGTATTGATACATTTAAAAGTGGGTTCAAAAGTCTCAATATAAAAAATACTGAAGACTTATGGGGGATATCCGTTAGGGTTCTTGGAGATATTATTGACTCAATTGCTCCTGCCCTAACAGGCATATTCAATCAATGTTTGGACAACGGCACGTTTCCTGACTTAATGAAACACAGTAAAGCAGTACCAATTTTCAAATCAGGCTGTAAGAGTAATCTCTCTAATTATAGACCTATATCCGTGCTACCAGCATTGAGTAAAATCTATGAAAAAATCATGCTAGACCAGATGTTGTCTCACTTCAATTCAAATGTGATTCTGCATAGTCAGCAGTTTGGTTTCACGAAAGGTAGGTCGATAACGGACGCGGGAGTATTACTCATCAGCCACTTCTTGGAATCTTGGGAGAAGTCCCAGGATGCCATTGGCATTTTCAGTGATCTCTCAAAAGCGTTGGACTGCGTCGACCACAAAACACTGATCTGTAAATTACAACACTACGGAATTCGAGGACAAGCTGCTGATCTTGTGCTTTCCTATTTATCAAACAGACAGCAAAAAGTAAATGTTAATGTGGCGACGTCCTCCGGGTCTCTAGACAAAATGGGCGTGCCACAAGGTTCAATTCTCGGCCCTTTCCTTTTTCTTGTTTACATTAATGATCTCCCTTTTATGATGGCCAAATTATCGGATATAATTCTATTTGCTGATAATACTTCGCTAATTTTTTAAAAAGATAGGAAAGATACGGATGTCTTACATGTCAACGAAAGTCTGATTGTTCACTCAAAAGGGTTCGCAGCTAACAATCTTTTACTGAATTCGAAAAAAACAAAAAGTCTAAAGTTCTCTTTACCAAATGAACCTCAACGTGATCTTAATCTAAATCTTGACGGCAAAAATCTTGAAATTATAACGGAGACTGTATTCTTAGGGATTACTATCGATTCAAAATTGCAGTGAGGCGCGCACTTTAGAACTCTTTCGGGTAGGTTAAGTTCGGCTGCATATGCAGTAAGGAAAATAAGGCAGTTAAACGATGTAGCCACAGCTAAGCTAGTATACTATGCTTATTTCCACAGTATTATGTCTTATGGCATTTTGCTGTGGGGATCAGCAGCAGACGTTGACTCAATTTTCATTTTACAAAAGAGGGCAATCCGCGCGATCTTTAAAATGGTTCCTCGCGAGTCCCTCAGATAAAAATTTAAAGTGTTCGATATACTGACTGTACCTACTCTACCTTCACTTTATTTTTTGGAATGTATTTTGTATGTCCGCAAAAATCGAGGGCTTTTCAAAACTAGAAGCGACTTCCATAATTTAAATACACGCAGTAAGCACGAAATTGTAATACCCAAATTCAGATTAACGAAAACAAGCAAGTCTTTTCTTATAAACAGTATACGCTTTTACAACAAGTTGCCAAAGTCAGTTATAGAACTGACCGATGGAAAGTTAAAAAACTATATCAAACGTGTCCTTATTAAAAAGCATATTATAAAATCAAGGACTACGTTAAAAAAAAAAAATTGGCTTTAGCTCCTTTTGCGCATGTGGCTTCCATGGTAACTCATAAACGGCACAAATATGTGGATATCTCTAACTATTATCAATCTCATTTTTTCTCTTTTAATTAGACTTTTTACAATGGTTTTCAATCATCTTTGTAGCCCTTTGCTAAGAATAGTTACAGCACTGATAACACCATTTGTGCCACATGTTAAATTTTGTGTTGTTAGACATTATTTTTTATTTGTTTTTTTTTTATGTTTGTATAGATTCTTTTAGCGATTGTTTTGTGAATGTGTGAACATTGTAGGCCTTCTAGATTTCTAGATGCTTGTTAACACTTGTTAACTTTTTATCTCGTTTTACTTTATTTTATTTTATTTCTTACGACTTATTGTCGGGCCTACGTTGTCCCCCCATATCCAAGTACTAATGTTGTAACATGGAAATATTGTAAAACCAAACCATTTTTTTTAAAAGAGTAACTATTGAGTTTCTTGCCGGTTCTTCTCCATAGCAAACGACTAACCCGAACCGTGCACCTTTTGTCGACGTTTTATAAGTACCCATGTAGGCCATGTAAAATAAAAATAAAATGATTTGATTTTTGTTTTGACGCTGGTGATTCAGGAGGTACAGCTGCCCACGCTCTGATCTGTTGATGGTAGTCGGTGTCATCAGCAAGTAAGTCATCAGGTATAAGAGTATTCAGCAAAACTTCAGTTGTTTCCTCAATACTGGTGGTGTGTTTATTATTTAATTTAATGTTCTGAACAAACGCGAGGTCGACTGATCGATTGGCTTTAAACTCATGATATAAAGGAGACCACGGACCCTCTTTATCTAATTTTTCTACTATTTTACGCAATAAATTACCCTTAATTATTATATTACTAATTAAAGAGTCGGAAGAGTTTTCTTCGATGCACACGGGCCATCCAAGACCCACCGTCTATAGTGAGAAGCAGGTTGTGGAGACTTGGAGAGTAGCTCACCTACTACCACCCAACTTCTTGAAACCCCAGGAACACCTGCCACCTGGACGTGAACTGCAGTGGCCTATATGGAAAGCACTCAATCGTTTGCGCAACCCAAGTAGGCCGCTGCAAACACAATTTGGCAAAATGGGGTTTTACAGACCCGTTTACATACCCATTATTCTATAGATGAACTGGATGACCGAAAGAGCTTTTTCTACTGCTGGAATGTTCTGTAATAAAATAAGATTGCGCCTAAACGATGAGAAACTTGACGCAATCATGTTTTAAAGATCTCGTTTTTTAAAGAAGACTGATTAAAATACGTATTACTATTATGATATGACTGACTGATTAGATTGAATAGAAATATAATTTATTGAGTATTTTTTTTCATATTTGTAACTGACTTACGTTAAACTTTTTCTCGAGACTGCATTTTTATAAAAAAAGGAGGATACCTTAATTATCTTCAGCTTATGTTATGTTTCCTTATTTATCTAAAGTTTAAGAATAATTTTCGGTGCGTAACATGGCAAGGTTTTGCCTTAGTGGGGGTAAGTTTGCGCATGGTGCGCGGACTGATCATCCACCAATAGAGAGAACGGAACGTGAACGCGACGCGATTGGTCAGTCAATCTTTGTGTTAACTGACCAACCAATCGCGCGCTCAGAACGGTGCTAAACGTTCCCCGCGTCCCGCTTGGTTACCAAAGTTACGTGCCGAAAAATATACAGATTATGTTATGATTATGTAAATTTATAACGGAAAAATGACTGATGCCCAAAGTTTTGTTGTTTTTTTCTTCTTTTTTTATTTTCTGTAAGATTGCGCTTGACCACTATCTCACCTGATGGTAAGCGATGATGTGGTCGACGGTGAACATTCTTTAATTCGGTCGTGCGTCGTAATTGAGCAAATAAAATATGCAGATTTTATTTCAGTTTTAACCGACTGCCCTAAAATGAGGAGGTTCTCAAATCGGATGTTTCTATTATGTTTTTTTTTTATGTTTTTCGTTCATAATTCCGCCATAAAACGGATTTGCAAATTTCTTTTTTTGTTCGACTGAAGTTTATTCCGAAATGGTAGCATTCAAATTTCGTAAAGATCTGATGAGGAAGTTCGGAGATATACAATAGAACTCTTCAATGAATGACGGCAAATCTCTCGGGATTGCTGCAATCGCATGTCTGTTTATTGTTTACACTATTTTATAACATGCCATCATGCCAGTATGCTCTAAACGGGTACGCAGATGTATACAGTTCACCCTGGTACACTCTTATTCCGACGGTTTTGTTCAAGTTATATGATATTCGGGTAATCTATTCTGGCATTACTGTGGGCATTATAGGTACCTTATTATAGAACTTGTCCATTATGTACCACTAAAAAGTGAAAAATAAAAAACCTTTTTACAAAACAAATACAACTGCCGGTATTCATGTTTTCGTTACTTTGTTTTATGACACCGCCTTCCGAAATTGAAGTAATTTTTCAATTTGTAGTGTTTTTTTGGAAGTCGATTGTATTTTTTGTAAATTTT
Source organism: Orthosia incerta (assembly GCA_948252205.1). NCBI lineage: Eukaryota > Metazoa > Arthropoda > Insecta > Lepidoptera > Noctuidae > Orthosia > Orthosia incerta. The sequence continues at coordinate 38,711,947 of OX411741.1, read as the reverse complement.
TTTTTATAACATCAACTTAAAACACTGACAATTCGAAAAAGCCGGATAAGCCGGATTTCAATCGGACGAGAACCCAGAAATCCGGCTTTCAAAAAAAAGCCGGATTTTGCAATCACATACCACCGTCATTTGAGCCTTCTGATTTTGTAAGTTATATCAGGGACTTTTGTCTTACTTCTGGTAACATAGTTTTTCAGTCTGTCTGACTGCATCATATTCAACATACTTCTTTCCATTGCGTGTTGGTAGGTCGCGTTTTTGCTTGTCGTTTCCTGTGTCGTTCCTTGGCGCTATTGAAGTCACAGAGGACGGAGACGCCTATGTGGCCGCTGTTACAGGCGGCATCTTCCACTTTAACACAGTAGGTACTACTGTAGAAACAGCCTTCTTTGAAAGAGGACTGTCGGCGAATTCCTGATTGTCTAGGTAGGTACGTAGGACTTCTTTCGAAAGTAGGTAGGTAGGTATATTTTTAATTTGTTTATCCATCGCTAACCTCGATACAATCCTTCGATTGTACAACCCCAGCTGTATTTAATTAAGTATTTATCTAAATTAGACATGTTAAGGTTAAATATATCAACCTGTCATACAGACAAAAATGGTTAGATCTTGTTTTGTGAAATAAGTGAGTTTCAGGCTTAAAGTCTAGGTAAGGGTAGCTAATAGAGGAAAATGATAAATAAAACAAAAAATTCGCAATAATATCAAAAGTATTTAATAGATTAATAAAACGTTTTTCTCTTCACATAATTTAAGTAGGTACTAGCGGTTAAATTCATTAACCGATCAATCATTATCTTAATCATCTAGTTCGCTTAACTAATGGTGGGTGTCGGTGGAGGGGCTTTAGTAAAATATTTAGCTCTAATAGTAAGAGTAACACCTAACAAAAGAACCAGACAGCAGAAAGCTATAATCACTGGAACGAATATGGTCACAAGTTGGAGACTGCGCAGCAACCGGTCAGTCAGCTCGTCGACGAATTCTTGAGGCAAATCGATGCTCTGCAAATAAATTAGTAGCTAGATCAGTAACTAAATCTGAATCTCATAATATTATAAGAGAGGAATTGCGGCGTGTGCTCGAACAATGTACGTTACATATGTAGCGAAAGCTATCTAAGGGCGGTTACGCACTGTATCCGATCCATGTCCGTGAAATTTCGGTTCCGAAGTAGCCATAGTACTTCTTGTAGGGAAGCTTAAGCTCTAGCCGAACTCTATACGTCATAATCTGTCATAATTCTGAACATTTTGATCACGGAACTCAAATAAAAAATGAACGTACAGCGTTGTTCGAGCACACGCCTTAAACAAGTAATTTAAAACTTTCATAACATAACACGACGCCTGTATTTGACGAAGGGTTGGGCAGCGGTGCACCTACGTACCTATACTATCTTCACCCACATTTCACTAGTTAGGTATGTTTAAGTGACATCATGGTTGGCGCAGGAATGAGCGATCGGCTGCTGCGCTCCGTGTCGCGGGTTCCCGCACGGAACAAATATTTGTATGGCCTACAGATAGTTGTTCTGGGTCTGCATGTGTGTGAAAGTGAATTTGAGTGTTTGTAAACGCTTCCACAACACAAGAGAAATGCCTAGTGTGGGGGGCATGATTAAACACAAAATAAGTGTAATGGGATGGAGGGCTCATGTACCAGCGGGCGAGCATATTGCCATCAACCGGGCACAAATCCAAACTCCGGGCTGCTACTGAGAAATGACAGATGCAACTCAATAACACTGCCCGAACTGGGCATTGAACCCAGGACCTCATCAGTCACTCAGCTCGGTTGCGCTTCCGACCTAGTGGGACTAGCGTCCCAACGATGCAATCACTGTTATACCTAAAAAACCTAAAAAAACACTCGCTTCACTAGAATCCCCTAAATCAGTCTCCCAGGGGATTCTACAGCACTCAATGTTCCACTACGATCCCCTATGCAGGGGATTCTATATGTACTAATAAGTTCTATTCCTTTAAAGTCCCTTCTAAATGAAAAAGCCACCTTTAAAATAACAATATGTAATACATAGAATTAAAAATCGGTCTACAGAGGGGTCTACAATGACGTAAATTAATTTTTCTAAAATAAGTTAGGTGTTGTTAATCAGCGCCACACATAATATAATACTAACATACCGCGTAGTGTTGATCAACATCAACATTTTATCTAGGAGCCGACAACGCGCCTGACGCTTTGAAAACATCTCTCAGCATCGCATAGGACATCGTGAAAATTGGAGGGCCAGTTAAGGTATACGTTGAAAACTGTAGATTGACCTTGAAACGTTAGGTAAGTTAACACCACCCTTAGGTAGCTAAGTCTGAAGCAGTAGGTTATTAGGTAACATATAGTGTACAAGTCTGTAGAACTCTACAAAATAGCTAAAACTAGTGAACTGTCCATTAAGTATAGGCATTTATCACAGGATAATCAAGAAGTGTACAACTCTACTGTGCCTAGTGTATATAACGAGCGATCGATCCATAGCAAAATAGCAAACCACATAGTTTTCCACTGCTGCACATCGCTATGTTATATTCACAAGGCGCCTAATGAACTCTTTGATATAACTCAATTGAACATCCTTGTCAGACCGAGTTCATTCACTCACCCGATTGAATGAAAACTGATACATTCATTGTGTGTAGGAATAAGAACGGGGCAATTCAATAATTATTCAAGACGAGCAACAAGTTGCTGCCCGGTCTAGTTAGTAGAATAGTGTTGTTTGTTAGACCTGCTACTGAAGTCAAGAATACGTTCATATGTGTCTAGTTGGTAGTTAATTGAATTTATAGTATTTTAGTGTTCGTTTATATACCCAGCGAAGCGTGGGTGTATTGTAGGACCCTCTCTGCCCAACTCTTACAGTAATACCTACAGGCGTGTTATTTATATCATGTTATTTTTAAATAGCTACCTAGGTAAGCAGTAATATTCGATCTACTAACTGGCGCACGGTTGGCGCAGTGGTTGAGCGATTGATTGCTGCACTGCGTGTTGCGGGTTCGATGCCCGCACGGAACAAATATTTGTATGACCTACAGATAGTTGTTTTTGGGCTCTGGGTGTTGTGTATGTGAGTTATATGTTTGTAAACGCACCCACGATACAGAAAGATATTCCTAGTGTGGGGCAAAGCTTTTTAAAAAAAAAAAAAAAACTTCTCACCACTCAATTTATGACTTGGTATGCTATGACTTAAAATGTATTATATAAAACGATAACGTGTATTTTACTGGGCTTTACTGTCAAAAGTTGGCAAGCGATTAAGGAGAGTGGGTAAACCTACATACTTAATTTAAAACCTGAAAAGTCCTGAACTTTTCAGGTTTTCAATTAAGTAGGTAGGTTAAGTACCTATATCAAAAAGTATGTGGACCTCCATATCTACAACTTGTAACAGACTAAAAGTAAAACCTGAAAAGAGATCATTGAACCAACTCATCATTATTTTTGTTCTAACCCTGAAATCGTGAAAACAAATCAGCTATTCAGTTAACATTTTGCCGATTTATTCAACATGTACAGTTCAGGTACATTTAATTTAATTGTTTGGGCCTAGAAGGTGGCCACGTTTATTGCAGCGTCACAAGCTTTGTACAGGTTATCAAGGGTGCAAGTGTATGGACAGTTGGGACACTCCAGCATGTGGGACATCATTTCACGAATCCAAGATCGGCCGGATAATAAAAGTGTGCAAATGAGAGGTAAAGCTGGGGCGGGCGCTAGTACATAACGAAAGCTTTACAAAAAAGCTTTGTTTATTATGAAAACTTACTTCTTCGACCCACAGGATAGGAACGAGCGCAGTGCGAAGATTCCGAGTGGCTGGTATGGCCGGGACGTTCCTGGAGAAGATGTTGAACTGTGCCCGCTTGGCGCCCCTGATGGGTGTACCGGTGTTCTGAAAATATTAAATCAATTAGTAATAAATTTACCAAATCATCGTCATCATTTCAGCCAAAAGACGTCGATTGCTGGAAATAGGCCTCCCATAAACGTCGCCGCACTGATCGGTCGTGTGCGCTTCGCATCCACCGTAGAATCTACCAAATCTTGTGTGATGAATCTAACAAATGTTTTTTTTATTATTCATAAATACAGTCTTGAGTACAGTTTCACTTTAATTTCGTAACAATAAACCTGGATGGGTTTGTGTTGGTACTCACCACACACTTAGCCTTGGTAACTACTTATATATTAACTAAGTAGGGTAAAAAAACCTGCTCATGATAAACTCATATCAACCTATGTATATGTTATGCAACAAAGAAAACATTTAATAAAAGTCTGACATTAAATACTTTGTGGGTAAGAGCTGTTTCCTTTATTTACTTAGATTAAGTATAGTTCCCGTTATGTAACTTGGCAAGGTTTTGGTACGGAACCCTAATTACGTTCAATGCAATAAGTACCTATTTTTTATTTGGTAGGTATTCGGGTGTAGTAAAATAAGAGTTCGCATTTTCGAGAAAATTTTATTGGAAAACATTTGCCACATAAAGGTGGAAACCTATTTTTGTCTGACGGTTTTTAAATCCGATTTTTCTTAGAAGACCGACTGGCTCTAAGGAGTGCGAAACATGATATTTTATGTATTTTGTCCGAATTAGGCAAAAATTATATAAACCAAATGTAACCACGGTGAGGCAGGGCGAGAAACCAAACCTAATGTAGTTGTCTCCTTGATTGATTAAAAGGAAATAGGTTCTACGTAGCCACACGCTAGCGCTACCACACCTAGTAAACTTAATTGACCACGCGAACGAAGTTTCGGTTTGAAAGCGTCACAGCAGGCAATTCCTTGCACTGCATCTTAGTCAATCTTAGTTCGTTTCCCTTAGTTTATTAGCGAGAGAAGCCAGCCTAAAGAAGCGGCAGTTATTAAAATTTAGTTAAGGGTCAGAATACCGAAAATAGGCATTCTTTTAAACATGTTTTGCCAAATCTATTGAAGATGTGGCAGCGGAAAAAATATATGTTAATCTTGATCATATTTTTGAAAACTTTGTGGCTGAAACACGTTTAAGAACAGAAACTTCAATACAATTGAACGGCAATATAACCTCTTACCGTGGCCTGTAAAAAAATCATTAGATTTGATCAACGTACATTGGTACAATCTTCTTATATATAAAAATGAATCGCAAAATGTGTTGGTAAGCGCATAACTCAACAACGCCTGGACCAATTCGGCCAATTCTTTTTTTTAAATGTTCGTTGAAGTTCAAAGATGGTTTTTACGTCTTTTTTTTTTTTTTTTTTTTTTTTTTTTTTTTTTAAGTGTAGGGTAGGTGTAGAGAAGGTGTAGGGTAGGTGCAGGGTAGGTGTAGGGTAGGTGTAGGGTAGGTGTAGGGTAGGTCTAGGGTAGGTGTAGGGTAGGTGTAGGGTAGGTGTAGGGTAGGTGTAGGGTAGGTGTAGGGTAGGTGTAGGGTAGGTGTAGGGTAGGTGTAGGGTAGGTGTAGGGTAGGTGTAGGGTAGGTGTAGGGTAGGTGTAGGGTAGGTGTAGGGTAGGTGTAGGGTAGGTGTAGGGTAGGTGTAGGGTAGGTGTAGGGTAGGTGTAGGGTAGGTGTAGGGTAGGTGTAGGGTAGGTGTAGGGTAGGTGTAGGGTAGGTGTAGGGTAGGTGTAGGGTAGGTGTAGGGTAGGTGTAGGGTAGGTGTAGGGTAGGTGTAGGGTAGGTGTAGGGTAGGTGTAGGGTAGGTGTAGTGTAGGTGTAGGGTAGGTGTAGGGTAGGTGTAGGGTAGGTGTAGGGTAGGTGTAGGGTAGGTGTAGGGTAGGTGTAGGGTAGGTGTAGGGTAGGTGTAGGGTAGGTGTAGGGTAGGTGTAGGGTAGGTGTAGGGTAGGTGTAGGGTAGGTGTAGGGTAGGTGTAGGGTAGGTGTAGGGTAGGTGTAGGGTAGGTGTAGGGTAGGTGTAGGGTAGGTGTAGGGTAGGTGTAGGGTAGGTGTAGGGTAGGTGTAGGGTAGGTGTAGGGTAGGTGTAGGGTAGGTGTAGGGTAGGTGTAGGGTAGGTGTAGGGTAGGTGTAGGGTAGGTGTAGGGTAGGTGTAGGGTAGGTGTAGGGTAGGTGTAGGGTAGGTGTAGGGTAGGTGTAGGGTAGGTGTAGGGTAGGTGTAGGGTAGGTGTAGGGTAGGTGTAGGGTAGGTGTAGGGTAGGTGTAGGGTAGGTGTAGGGTAGGTGTAGGGTAGGTGTAGGGTAGGTGTAGGGTAGGTGTAGGGTAGGTGTAGGGTAGGTGTAGGGTAGGTGTAGGGTAGGTGTAGGGTAGGTGTAGGGTAGGTGTAGGGTAGGTGTAGGGTAGGTGTAGGGTAGGTGTAGGGTAGGTGTAGGGTAGGTGTAGGGTAGGTGTAGGGTAGGTGTAGGGTAGGTGTAGGGTAGGTGTAGGGTAGGTGTAGGGTAGGTGTAGGGTAGGTGTAGGGTAGGTGTAGGGTAGGTGTAAGGTAGGTGTAGGGTAGGTGTAGGGTAGGTGTAGGGTAGGTGTAGGGTAGGTGTATCTTGGTGTTTTTATGGCAAAACGAAGTTTGCCGGGAAAAGCTAGTTAACAATAATAACGTACCTGAATAGGACGCAAAACTTCTTTGACGATACATATATAATAAAAAGATATATTTTGCAGTTTCATCAATTAGTTTTAAGTTATTCACATTATTACATTTCATTCTAAACTACAGATTCCATCGTGCTTCTCTTTCCATCCAGTGCAATTCGACAGTGACCGCTGCGGCGCTGCTAGATGGACGTACATCGCTTTTCGCCCCAAAATGCAAAGATGGTATTCGATTTATTTCTCGACAATTCAATCTGTCACAAAATATCTGGTATAATGCAGCCAGATCGAGATGCATCGAGAGAGAGATGAGATGTGATCGGGGTGCATTATACTGCTAGGAACAAACGAAATCAATAGGAAATTATATTGAAAAATTCTGTAATTTTTAATTTCTGACAACACCGCTGTCACTATTATAGCATATATATTTCTGCTCTATTAGTTACGACTCATGTTTTTTAGTTTATTTACTAAGTCCATAACTAAAAAGTATTTAAACCTCTTTGAAAATACAACTAATGTTATCATTATGAATAAAATATTTATAGTATGGTTTAGGTCGAATACGGTTTCAACCTTCTTCGTTCCTATCAAATCAATAGAAGGAGAAAACACAGATCATGGAATGGCCATACCCACCGCGCTAATAAAATTCGCCGTATCCATTTGTTACAATCTTTGTTTTTTTCTAACATACGGCACCTAGAACTGACCAAAATGTGTCAAATTCGTGAGAAATAGACTATCATCGTTTAAACTGAAAGACGTCCGCATGTGGATGTCATAAAGCTTACAAAGAATAACTACTTTGATCGGTCCTGTAATAACGGGCTACAAAAATAGCTTGTTAACCTATTAATATTGTTAAGCTAATTATTAATTGATATGATCATTTTGACAAATTATGGCATTGAAAAATTTCATTTATTAACAATAAATCTGTCGTTCACCCTGAAGAGTAAACGCATCGATAGGTGTATTCTGCTCATCCGAATCTACGGTTCTCAGACATGGTCACTCAAAGAATTTCACTTGGGGATTGCCAGAGAGTTACGCCGCATTCTGGACGTAAAAAGAACAGACCGAATACGGAATGCCACGCTGTGATCCAAAACCAATAATAGACGTGGATAAAAAGGCTGCTAGGCTCAAATGGGCCAATGCCATTTCGGCTCACGTTAGTTGCATGCAAATTGACCGCTGGGCAAGTCTCCACAGAAGCTCCTGAAGATGGAAGGCGCCGTCGAGGCCGGCCCAGAAATAGGTAGCGAAATGTTTTTGACGGTGCGAGAAAAGAATATCTGGAAGGACTTGGGTGTGGTCTTTGCCCAGCAGTCCCACTGTTCCAGGTTCGGCTAAAAAACAATAAAATACCAATACTATGATGAATAATGTAGGTATTTTTAAAATCGTAATATAAATCAACAAAATGAAAGCGGCGCCAGTGACAGAAAAGTTGAAAGGAAACCGTATGTCCTGGTATGGTCATGTGATGAGGAGGGATGTAACCCATGTTACTAAAAGAGTTATGAATATAAATGTGAATCGATAGAGGGGGAGGGGACGGCCATAGAAAAGATGGATGGACTGTGTGAGGCGTGATATGAAAGAAAAGGGAGTCAATTATAGCGTAATGGGGGACAGGACAATATGGAAGAAGAAAACGTCTTGCGCCAACCTCAAGTAACATGGGACAAGGACAGGAAGATGATGATGATGATGATATCGGACTTTTTTACCGGTAAATAATAGGTTTCATCATAGTTCGGGCTTTTACAGTAACATATACGACACATATACATGGTTGTGACTCCGTATTTTTTGTATTCCTTTTGTATTTTATGTATGTGTCGAATCGTGCCTGGCGCAAATAAACGTTTTACTATCTTCCTTTCTATATACTTATAACAAAAAATAGCAACAAATCGTTTTAGCTCTAGTCTAGTTTATCTTACCAACACATACAGCATTTTTATTTATACAAATAGATAAAGATTAAATGACCGTGATTTTTGGCACCCTGTCTACTCGTATTTGTTTTCGAACTCTAATAAACAGAAAAACGGCACCACGACCACACAGGGCTACTACTCGTATAAATAAAAACCCAATAAGTGCCTCGGAATTATAATATTCCAGGATAGCGCAAAATTAGTAATCTTGTATAAGTAGATCTAAATGACATTAATATTTCAAGAGAATACTAAACAAGGAATATGAACCTACGAATAGTACAAGTGATATTAATAGTTTCCTAAATTCTATTGGATAATATGTTTTAAACAGGCCTAAAAAATACAATTCAAAACCTAATTTACGGTGTTTTTACAATTTGATTGAATGAACTTTCGGTAAATTATGATAAAATTGATAAATTAAAGCACCAAATCTTAATTAAAAATAGAAGTTGCCAGGTTAACATTACACAGTCTGTTTCAGTATTGTAAAACGCATTTAAAATACTATAAATTAAATTATCTGGCTCTAAAACCATTATAAAAAAAATTATAAGGGGTATAGTCGCATAGTACCAGACATCATTTTTAACCGACTTTCGAAAAAGGAGGAGGTTCTATGTTCGACTTCTTGTATGTTTTTTTTATGTAAGTATGTTCACCGATATCTCAGTCAATTGTGGACCGATTTTGAAAATTCTTTTTTAATAATATTTCAATTCGCACGGCAAAATCTTGTTGACACTTGCCAGATTACCTATTTTAGTGTTCTTTATTTACGTAGTAATAAGGTTGTATTCATAGGAAAAATAACAGTGAACGCTCTGTTGTCAGATGCTAGCCGCCAGTTTGAAATAATTACTTGCGCGGTAATGTTTTTGTAAAAATCATCGGATGAGTCCGTTTATTATATGGGCCTCTGTGGTCGGCCGTGTGTATTTTATGTTTAAATACTTTCCGCTCCAATTCAAGTTTGCCGCTAAGATATCGATGACAGTGGGCGTGGCTCAACACCTCAGATGTCGATTATCAACTGTTAGTAGTCACCGCCTTAACAGGTTATTATAGGTTACATAAGTCGAAAAACGTGAGGTGTCAGGGAAAACAGGGGGAAAAGACAACCCTTCCCAACCCGTGGGGGCGATCTCCCCGTATTTTTAACAGACAGTCGGTAGACATAGGTAGGTACATGATGCAAAATATCGATGACATTTTAATTTGACGCATTGGTTGGTATTTACAATATTTTGAGCAAATGCAGCGTTTTCAATGGAAACTGCAATTATTATTTACCAGGCAAATGGACTGCTAGTCGGTTCATCAATGTAAACAGCTATTTATCAGTTAGGTAAATGATCTGCTGAATATCAATGAAATAATTAATTGAAATGATGATTGAATGTCTGGTCGTTTCAAGTTCTAGTCAATAATTTTAGTTGCAAAATGATCCTCAAAATGTGTAACCTGCCTATGCAGCGTTTTCATGGAAATATTTTATTAACTTATTATTAATTAATATATTTCTAATAGTGAAGGAATGATTGGGATCTGGGGGGTGACCATAAGCTTTTAGAGCGGTATCAATTTGAAATCGAGTAAGTGACAGATGTATACAAGTCATATACATCTGTCCCTTATTCGATCTGGTAAGGTAGTACTTAAGAAAAGGGCAATGACCGATACACCTCAATATTTTCTGTTTTCTGGTAATTTGTACGTAAAATACACGCCTGGACGTGGGTTCCGGTCACCAGCCCGACATACAACAATAAAACGGTCCGGTAAGTGCTATAAGATGATGAGACACAGGAAACATAGGTATCGAAACTTTTTAAAAAGCCTGGGTAATTACAAAAAAAATATCCAAACATCAATGATGTTCTAGTAAAATATCATTGTCCAAACACAATACTACCGTCAAAAACAAAAAAAAACGAGAATAAAGTATAAAATTATAAGCAATCGATTCCCGTTTACAAAATAGCGTCTATAATATAGGTCAAGGTAGCTCCCGATCTCTTTGGGAGGTTGTAAGCACGACGGAATTAAGAGGGAGGGGAGGAATTCGCAAGTTTTCCCCCCCGCCGGTATTGTCTGCCAAGTTGGGAAAAGGCGAGCCCCTTTACACCATCATTTTCACTGCCAAGGTCGTGCGTGCCCCGTCTGTTATTAAATTATGTGGGTATATATAGAATCAGCGAGCTCTTTCAAGGTTGTGTCGCTCTATTGGATCACTGGAGCACGGTGATTTGCAATAGTGCTGGGGTCGGGCAAGCATTTTTAACCGACTTTCGAAAAAGGAGGAGGTTCTATGTTCGACTTCTTGTATGTTTTTTTTTTTTTTTTTGTGTATGTTCACCGATATCTCCGTCAATTGTGGACCGATTTTGAAAATTCTTTTTTTGTTTGAAAGAGTATGTTCCGAAATTGGTCCCATTTTAATTTGGTGAAGATCTGATGAAGCACTTCGAAGATATACAACAGAACTCTTCAATAAATAACGGCAAATCTCTCGGGACTGCTGAAATCGCATGTCTGTTTATTGTTTATACCATTTCATAACATAACATCACGCCAGTATGCTCTTAAGGGGTAAGCAGATCTCTCATTTGATCGGTTTTGTTCAAGTTTTATAATATTCGGGTAATCTATTCTGGCGTTATAGGAAACTTACTAAACAACTTGCCTATTAGGTAGGTACAACTAAAAAGTGAAAAATAAAAAAACTTTTTTACAAAAAAATACTACCGACTTCCAAATAAGAAAACTACAAAGTGAAAAATAACTTTATTTTTGGAAGTCGGTGTCCATAACGAAAAAAAATGGTACCTACGAAAGACACCGACTTCCAAAAATAAAGTTATTTTTGGAAGTCGGTAGTATTTTTTTGTAAAAAAGCTTTTTTATTTTATAGACTATAGGTAAACAAATTTTTGTTAACCGTTGCAGATGAGTTTAAATATAAGACAACATAAATAGTCATCACCTGACATACTGGTGGTAATGCTACGGCATAGGTTCCTAAGGTAGTAAATATCCCTCTGAGACCCTATATTATTAAGCTGTAGTGAATGAAATCATGTTAATAAAGATATCTTGAGCCAAGATCAGAAATCTACTTATTTTATATGTGATATACGTCCTCGTAACGTTAAAAGTCATCACACGGTTAATACCATTAGAAATAACAGGTTTTTTTACGTACCGGTTCTATGTCGATGAAAATTTTATGGTTTTCCTCATGTGGTCGCATCCCAATGACACCGTCGCGGTACTGTATATCAGCGAAAAGGAAGTGCGGGTACGACATCACGAGAAATGCGCCTGGAACAAATAAACAGTGATGAATATAAGTGGTTAGATATATATGTAGGAGGAAGGTATATTAGGTACTAATAACAATCTAGAACAAAGAAGTATGACGCATTTAAACTTATTAATTCAGTTTTGTTTAATTGGCAACATTTAGCCTACGATTCAATCTCAGTTCGATTTTATTCGATTGACAACACTTTATTTGGCTTATGTCAAAATACTCGATTTTGATTGGATGTTAAAAGCTGTGAACTTTGCCCGAGGTGTTCTTAAACCAATGAAAGCAGGGTAGCCAAGGATAATGGCGACCTGAGCGAAGTCGCCCGCCATATTTGGTCGGAAAAGAGTTAGAAAAAGGAACGCGCGTTTGCAAAAAGTGGAAAAACAGAGTTGTGAGAGAAATAATTGAGAAGTAGCCTAAAGTGTGGCTTTATAAACTTGAAAGTGTGTTTTGTTGAGAGAAAGCGAAACGAATAGGTGGCCGAATTCGCTGCTTTGATAAGGTTGGAACAAGGACTATCTCCAAATCGGCATAAGTTACCTGCTTTGTAGCATGCATATACCCACGAAAGCCCACAAGATCGAGTGTTTATCCGAGATAGCCCTCCTATTTGCGATATCAGAAGTCCGGGATCAGTGCAAATACAAAGCGATGATGGAGAATGGACCAAATGAGACGAGTAATGGCTGGCGCGCTCTCTTTGGTGCGCAAGAAAATGGCATGGAAGTAGCTCGAGCTACCTACTTATAGAGACGTTTCGCAACTCGTCGGCTACTGGCGACAGGAATTCATGTTGCCCGAATTCAACCGTATAGTGTGGCCTATACTAGACAATGTGCGAAGTCGGGCTGCAGATAATGTTGATGATGACATCGATGCCCAATCCTGACTAGATACTGAGGAAACGCAACTGTGGTGGTGATGTTCAGGGAAGTATAAACTTAAGTATTCTGATAATAATAAGTACCTACCTAATGTCTTGTGAAGTTTAGCCGCAATATTGTTAGTTTAGCTTGGTGTGAAGTGGCTAAAATTTAAAATAAAATTCAATTTTCGTTATGATGCTAAATGAAACTCAGTCAGTTTCATACCGTCAGCGGAGTTTGCAAGAGATTAAGACGACTTGTGCAAATACAATGCAAGATAGCAAACATCCTAAGCTACAGCTTGATTTAACAAAACATCATTATGATTATGCTTGTGGAACACTTATAGACATGAATTTTTCAGCCATTCGCACAACATGCAACAGATAACAGGGACGTCTGAGCCCTTAAACATTTCTGTGGATACCACAAGACCTGTTGTGACCAGCTGCGTGTGGTGAAACAAGTGCGGAGCTCGGGTACCAATTCAAGAGGCAACACACAAACTGCAACCTACAGCGCTATGAATAAGGAAATTTTGTGGTGTTATACATGCCGCTGCGGTGATCAATCAATTTGATATTTTCTGAAAGCAGCTAGGAGTCTGGACAAGTGCATGGTCAGTGACAAAATTTTGCTTTTGTGCCTGGTGTACTAAGCGCTGCTGCCTGACCTTCCCGTGAGTACAGGCTTAAAGGTATGTGACTTTGATCTGCATTCAACTATCTGTGCATCGGCATACATTTGTGGCAGCCGAAGTATGTATTGGGTTTGGAAGTACCTATCTTATCTTATGGAGGGGCCGAGAAATAACTCGGGACACTTCGACCCATTGGGATCTATTGTGGTTTGGAAGTACCTAAGTTTTATAACTAATTGCTGTTTTCATTGCAATTTATAACTATTGCATTATTTTATTTCATGGAAATGTGTAAGGTAAGTTACATTAAAAGAGTAGAAAATTCAAACAGCGCCATCTATGTAATGGTATTGATACTGTGTTTCTTTCAATAATCATCGAAATTAGCTTCGGGACCCCATTTTGCCATAATATGCTGCTTGGAGGAACTTGTTGAATAGGTGCATGAATTTTTTTATGATCAATTTAAAAACGAACATATTATTTTTACATAAACAGAATGAGAAGTTGGTGCATGTCACACCATCTATTTAAATCTATGTTGTGTTCGAGCTTTGAAATATTTTGCTACAAATATTTTAATCGTTATGTTCACCAACAAAACAAACAACGAAACGATTTTCGCAATATTATCTTTAAAATGTACCCTGAGCATTGAAACGTGAGTACAAAATGCAAAGAAATCAAATTTCATTATGTTATGTTGCATGATGTTAGAACAATATACGGTTTTGTGACCACTAGTGCTGTCACAAGCGTACATACAGATTATTAAATAGGTTGTTAGTTTGCTGAAAATCGAGAAGTGAAGATATTAGCAATCCGTTTTTCTTTTACTTGTTTGAAGACTAGCAATTTCAGCCATGCATTATTTTTTTGGTATCAATAGGTGTCACTTCAGATTTCCCGTAAATATTACTACCACTGAGGTTGTTGTTGATTTGATCACCAAGGGAATTTGTGAATATGCTTTTCTTTGAAATTAACTTACTTTCTAACTATTCGCGTTGGTATTTTTTAATGCAAGTGTGAATACAGTTACGGAACGCAAAAAGAAAATCGTAATAATAGCCGATCTTTAAACATCTTTGGCGGATCAGGGTTGTTTTCACAACTAAATTAAAGTATCAGGTATAAGGGAAAGATATTTGTTCACGTTGAATTCACTTAAGTTTGTGTAATACATTAAATTATTCTTAAATAATATTTTGGTTCATATCATAACAGCAAAATCTAATCTCGATTTTGTAGGGTGAAATATCGATTCGCTGAATCGATTCAGTACTAAATATCGTTTGGAAAATTGTTTATATTTTTTTTGTGCTTTAAATCGATTCGTCATTCAACAGATCGCCATCCCTTGCCCATCTCTATCAGAGAGTGACATTAAGTGTCAACATTGAAAAAAGTTTGACGAAACAAAACAAATAACTTGTGATATGATTTTTAACTTATAAGTTACTAGTTATAGACTAGATTATTAATAAATCGATACAAGGTGTGAGTCAATGTGAGGATTAAACTTTTGTTTTGTTCCAAAGACTTGCGATAACTTTCAGTTAAGAGTTATATTGTGATCAAGATTATTTTCAAACCGGTGTTTAAGTTTAGTGAAATAGTTTGTTGTTAGACTCGATTTGCAACCTTAAAACCCGAAAATATCACGAGGATTAACGTGACTATAGCCTAGAGAGTTGGCGTTTAGTTTTGTTGCTACCAACGGTTGAATAAAGGTAAAGTTAATGTCTGTAGTTGTTATATACCGCATTGTAGAGAACTAACCAAATAATAACATGTCATTCTAACGATACCTACAAAAAATAATGATTTAAATTGACTACGGCGAATGAAAGTGCAACTAGACATTTAGATGGTGTCTAGCAGATGTATTTAGGTATTATGAGATGCCCGAGGGCCAATAACTGTTGAAGTTGTGGCTGGAGATGAGATAAATGTTCAATTGGCAACATTTTAATTTACATAGAACAGTTTCTTAGTTTCATGGGTCAGAGAGCTGACGGTGTCAAGAGTTGATTCGGCAATTAAGTTGAAAGTGCATTCTGTGTAGTGAGTTAATTCTGCGAATGTATTTACTAAGTTATTGTGGATTGTGGACACTTGGGTTTTATTTTATTTACTTGGTACAGGAGTCATTTTTTGGAGGAAACTTGGAATGGTTTTCTTGTTCTGCGTTGTTCAACGATGCTTGGCCTCGGTAATTGAACATTGTTCAAAAGTTTTAATAATTGTAACATCTCTTTAAAATAAAGGTGTGAATTTGTGAATTGTGTGATTGTGTGGTGTCATGTAGGAAGTCTAGTACCTACCTAACTTGAATAATAAATGTGGAATTTAAAGTGTCAGTAATGGTTGTGGTGTTCTAACTTTTTGAATGTTCTGTGCTGGTCATTGTGAACATACCTAACGTAATTTTGTGTTATTTGCTATCTGACCAAGCTGGATAAGATAATGTTAACACAGATGTAAAGTCGGTGACATGGGGTCATGATTTCATTTTCTTTTTATTTTGCAAAATTGGTAATGTTTGATGATGGTAGTTAGTTGGTAGATTATACCTATCGCACTGAGGGTTTGGTATGAAATCATGAACATAAAATGGAGTTCTTGAAAATGCTTTTGGCTGGGTAAGAAATCCTGAATGTGAGGTTGCTGTTGTATTTTGTACTGAGAATAAAGTATGAAATAACAAATTTTGTTATGGTTTAAAGGTGCTGTTTATGGTTATTGGAGTTCTGAATGGTGGCAACTATGTGTTGAATTAAAGGCTTTGTTTGGTTTATGATGAGTTAGAGAAAAGCTGAAAGAAAAAGTACCCATTGGCGTAACTGAATGTACTATGTTGAAGACTGATTCAAATCAATCTGGCAATGGTGAGGTCGGTGTGTACGATCAAAGGACTGACTGTACGGTGAGGTGTGTACGGTCAAAGGACTGACTGTACGGTGATGAGTAGTCACTGCGGTGACTGCTGTAACCAAGGAGGGTTACGAGGTGTGAGTGGTCAAAGATGACTGCTGTAACCGAGGAGGGTTACGAGGTGAGTGGTCAAAGATGACTGCTGTAACCGAGATGGGTTACGTGGTGAGTGGTCAAAGATGACTGCTGTAACCGAGGTGGGTTACGAGGCCTGGTCAGGATGACTATGGTTGCAGGATGGTCACAGGGTTGACCATCGGGAGCCACAGCGATTGCTGTGGGACCAAGAAACATTGCTGGATATGTGAGGGGGGGAGCCTGGTCCCTCTGGGGCTTCGGTGACCTGTTGTATGTCTGGGGAAGCCTGGTCCCTCTGGGGCTTCGGTGACCTGTTGTTTAGTGTATGTGGTATGGGTATCTGGCAGTCTTGTTGCTTCGAGAGGACCGGTTGTCTGGGGGAGCCTGGTCCCTCTGGGGCTTCGGTGACCTGTTGTCTGGGGGGAGCCTAGTCCCTCTGGGGCTTCGGTGACCTGTTGTGTGTCTGGGGGAGTCTGGTCCCTCTGGGGCCTCGGTGACCTGTTGTTTGGTGTATGTGGCATGGTATGTTGTGTTGGGCGTTTGGATGGTTTCTGGCACACTTAGTGCTTCGAGACCGAATGGACGCCTTCTGGGAACCTGGTACCTCTGGTGCTTCGGTAACCGTTTAGAATGTGGTAATATGGTTGTCTAAACGGTGAGGTGGCTGTTTCGATAGTACGAAGATGGTTGTGTACAGTGTACGGTGTGGAGACCTAGATTTACATGGAGAAAACAAATGAACAGTGTGAAAGCTATGAGAATTCCGTTTTCATGAGTAAAGAAGTACTTGATTTTTGTTATAGGCTGGTAATATAGGGTGTTGATTGAAGGTTTCACGTAGAAGGAAGATGTCACGACCACGTTATTTTTTTTATTTGGTCAGGAGCGGCCGAACTTAACCTATTACTTATTTTTTTATTGTTGTTCTGTCTCTGTCTGTTTTTTTTATTAAAATTGAGTAACGATTTCTCTCGTCGCTCAAACGTGGGACCGTTTGTCTGTCAGAATGGCCGTGTAGGAGGAAGGTATATTAGGTACTAATAACAATCTAGAACAAAGAAGTATGACGCATTTAAACTTATTAATTCAGTTTTGTTTAATTGGCAACATTTAGCCTACGATTCAATCTCAGTTCGATTTTATTCGATTGACAACACTTTATTTGGCTTATGTCAAAATACTCGATTTTGATTGGATGTTAAAAGCTGTGAACTTTGCCCGAGGTGTTCTTAAACCAATGAAAGCAGGGTAGCCAAGGATAATGGCGACCTGAGCGAAGTCGCCCGCCATATTTGGTCGGAAAAGAGTTAGAAAAAGGAACGCGCGTTTGCAAAAAGTGGAAAAACAGAGTTGTGAGAGAAATAATTGAGAAGTAGCCTAAAGTGTGGCTTTATAAACTTGAAAGTGTGTTTTGTTGAGAGAAAGCGAAACGAATAGGTGGCCGAATTCGCTGCTTTGATAAGGTTGGAACAAGGACTATCTCCAAATCGGCATAAGTTACCTGCTTTGTAGCATGCATATACCCACGAAAGCCCACAAGATCGAGTGTTTATCCGAGATAGCCCTCCTATTTGCGATATATATATAACGCCAAGAAGAGCCATGGCATAGCCATGAGCTTGGTTTTCTTAATAAAAAGTTGGTGCAAATTCCATATTAAAATATATTTGTTAAATAATAGGTACATAATATTTCTTATTTTTTTTGGGTGATTAATAGTAAACTTGCAAATTTTTACATAAAAAAACAATAAATGAACAGTGTTAAGGCTGTAGTTACGAGCTTATGTCTAGAAAGGGGGTGACTACTCAGTTGTCAATAGTCATGGCGACTATAGAGAAGTACGCACGAAAGAAATTGTGCCGAGCCCTAATAAATTGGCATAAGTACGCGCAAGAGATTATAGAATTTTCCTAATCCATAAATAGGTAGAAGTTTGAGAATAAGTACATATATCAAGTAAAAACCACGTCGTGTATACTATTGGAAATTTGGAATGAATAAATTTAAGATGCCAAATATAATATTCCAAATCTTTTAACAATGAACACACACGGCGCCGGATTTTAGCTAAAGCTTTTCTGTGGTAAAGTCGGTTTGAACACAAATAAGTGCCAAGAAATCCGATCGACTGAATAATATGGAGGCTAATTTCACCAGAAAAAATCGGAATATTTCAGTTGAGAGATTTCAATAAAATCCGCAACTAACTGTTCATGGAATACATACAAGTTTATTGCTCCAATAATATTGAAAACACAAAATCCAAGAGTTCCAAACTGCTGTGTTGAATGAATTTAGGAATAGCAAGCTAATCGGTTAAATACGGGTACATTACAAATTTGGCCCAAATGGCTTTTGCTGATACTATTACTTAAATAAGTTTATTTCAGTCCTATCAGTCAAACTCGCCGCTGGGAGCGGAAAACATGCTTGTTATTTCAAAACAAAACTGTCAAGCGGCTAAAAAAATTTCTCCGTGCGTGTTTTTGCCTCCTCCCCTTCGCTATCAGCGGAGGTTTTGGAGGCATTGTTTGGGTGAAATGCACATATTATTCCTCCCGAAAACGAGCGCGCGAAATATATTACGAAAAAATTTCGAAAATGTTTATTAGACACTCATACACCAATATGCATGCAAAATAAATTCATTAAAAGCTTCAAGAGTTTTAATCGACGATTTCAGAGGTTTTACCTTCCAAACTGAAGAAATTTCATTAAAGTTTCAACCCCTATTTTATCCCCTTAGGGGTAGAATTACGAAAATACAATAAATACATGAATTCTATTTATCAACCAAGAGCGAAAATCTAAAATTTCACGTGTCGGACTTACAAAATGTAGAAATTGCAAACAAACTTTTAAACCCCTTTTTCTCCCTTAGGGGTGGAATTTCCAAAAACAAATAAATTCATTAATTATTTTTATCAACCAAGAGCTCAAATGTATTATTTCATAATCTTAGATAATGATGAGACAAATCAATTTTACGTTTTACACCAAACCGTGAAGTTATCAGCTCTCGCCGATTGTATGAAAGGCTTGTTTGTGTACCCTTACCTAAATGTCGTACGGCACGTGATGGCAATACATTCAATTCCATCCATACATGATGCTACACAAGCTTACGATCGAAACAAACAAAAAATATGTTGAAGCTTTGGTTACGTTTAGGATATTGACATAAGATCCACAAAATCAAAGTCAAAGACCTATATCTAGGCTGTTACTGATCATTCAACATATTTGCCACGCAAAATCAGTCCTTAGCGTTAGTGAAATTGACCGCGTGAGTGAATACAAGATGATCGCATTTGCTTATAACGTTAGTACGACCGCTATCGCTAGAGGGCTAAGGGAGGTCCACAAGGCTGACTACCGACTGAGCCATAGATCGTCATTTATTTGTCAATCAAAGGCCGCCAGCAGCCGGGCCTGTAACGCTTCCTACTTGACTACTATTATACAGACATTAACACAAATCATATGTGTTAATCATGCGTTATTATTAATTTTAATAGTAGATATTATGGTAATGCCGCGGATGTGTTTATTTATCTACTAAAGACAAGTCATACTGGTAAAGGTTAGGTGCACTGATCAAAATAGCGAAGTTTGTTTGTTCAAAATAATGATGGCGGCAACAGATCCGCTATCTTGGTTTTTCCTCCGGTTTCTGAATTGAGATTGCAAAGTACTTAATTTTTTTTCTGTCGGTTCGTGCTTGACCACTATCTCACCTGATGGTAAGCTATTATGTCGTTGACGGTGCAACGCGCTTGACTAGAAATAACCTATTCACTTTTGACTTAAATAACTCTAGATTGTAGCTGTCGGGAAACAGACTCCGGCAGGGATGCCACTCCTTAGCTGTGCGCATAATAAAAGTGTTCCCAAAACGTCTTGTGCGTATGGATGGGATGTCCACCATGTACCGATGGCGCATCGCCGTACGTCTGGTAATCCGATGATGAAACAGGCTAGGTGGAATTAGATCGTGCCCTTCCATCGCATGGCATATTAAGAACTTTTTAACGTCTAATGCTACAATCTGGCCTAGTTCTCATGCTTAAGTACAGTTTGACAAGTTCGCCACTTCGTATTATCAATTCAGAAACCGAAGCTTTATATTTCTGTTCTACGTTTCGTTCTAATCAATATTTATTTGTTCAATTATTTTCGACGTCACTCAAAATCCATCGCCAAAAATTGACAAACGTGGCGTTGCAACCATAGATTTAGTTTTTTTTGCTACGGTTGCAACCGTCAACGTCCGTTCCCGAACAAATAGAATATTCTACTTTGTTTTAATTCGTAATCACTATTTATCTTTTTGTAAAACATATTTTTCGATTTAATAATTTTAAAAGTTTCATTATTAATGTAGAAAACAATGATTCCTGTGACTATATGAATCTTTTCACATGAAAGTCTTACTTAGATTCAGATTTTGATTGATAGTGAATAAACCAAAATTATTATAGAATAATGTTGCTTTTTTTTATTCAAATTGATATGTCTAAAGTATTACGTACCTAAATATACCTATAGTATTTTAATTCAGACGAAGTAATATAAATAATTCTAAAGTATCAAATTAGGTTATTCCAGGTATCGCATACTAGTTTTTGGGGTTGCTATGCTGATATTTTTTAAATTTGCCGCGCTTTTTCAGCCTCTACTTTCGTTTGCCAGACTCTAGGAAGCGGTGAATTTTGTACCGACGACGCTATGACAACCATTTGTTTGGAAAACGTTTTCCAACAAGTACAGAAAAAGAAAACATAGACCGACTTAGCCCGAAGAATAGCCAAACTTAAGTGGCAGTAGACAGGGCACATTACTCGCAGAACGGATGGCCGATGGAGCCGAAAAGTTCTGGAGTGGCGACCACGAGCCGGAAGACGTTGCGTTGGAAGGAATCTCACTAGGTGGACCGATGAACTGGTGAAGGTTGCGGGGCTCCGCTGGATGCGAGACGCGCATGACTGAACAATGTGGCTACACTTGGGGAAGGCCTATGTCTAACAGTAGATGTCTTTTGGCTAAAATTATGCTGATGATAGAAAAATCGGGAGAAAAGTTACTGTAGCGTGGTTTGCGCTGGTAATATTTCTGAAGGAGCACAACTTTTGTTTCTTCCTTTTTTATATCTAGGCTCGCGCTTTACCACTATCTTACCTGATGGTAAGCAATGATGTCTTCTTCTTTTCGAGTCAATGGAAACTCTTTAAATATATGTCCTTCAGGCTCAGAACATGGCCATGCCACATTGCAGCGTCAGTGATATTCATAAGTTAAAATTTTTATTTAAAATACCACTTAACTAAGCACCCGAAATGTCAATGTCACTCTGACATTTGACTGTCGCTATTAGCTCACGAGGCTCGGATGGGGCGCTGCGCGTGTTCCAGAGAATGCGGCCGTTTGACTTTGCGGGAGCTCAGTTATCTTGACAGAGCTGTAGAAAACCTTTTACCTTTTTATTGATAAACACACCGTTATATATAAATGTACTCAGTCATAAGTTATTTGTAACGTTAACGACCTATTTGCACCTGAAATTTTCTTAAATAATAGTGCGCTATCAATATAATCTAAATAGCGTTGCGCCTCCTGGAAGGTTACAAAAGTAATATCTGTCTAATGAGGGCTCCAGAGTCACATGTTAATACTGTATCACTTACAATGCAAATAAAACTTCATTAAAAACCGACGGAAAAAGAGGGTGTTATAAATTTGTCGTGTGTACCTGTGACACCATAGCACCTAAACGGATGAACCGATTGTAATTTCGTTTTTGTTTGAAAGATGATTTTATCGAGAGTGTTTTCAGCTATGTTTGATGAAAATCGTCTCAGCCGTTCAAGAGGTATATTATGTGCTTTGTACTCTTTGGATTGGGGTGTTTTCGCAATATATCCTTTACAATAGATTGCCGATCGAAGCGTGTCTGCTACTACATAGATAAATTATATAGCATGAATTTAAAATGAGCCAGTGATTTTTTTTTAATTTTACCTTACTTACCTTTTCAATTCCTACCTAAAGAGAGAACATTACAAAATATAGGATTAATCAGGAAATTACAATTAATACTATAATTTATCATCAATTAAAATGTTAAGTTTCTCGTATATGAGAAGTGTAGATAGCCATCATACCGGTATGCCTATTACCATAATTATGTGGTAACAATATGAAAATAAGTTGATTAACCGGTAATTATAAATGCATCATCAATAATATTATTTACTTCTATAACCAGAAGAAGAGAAATCACAGTAGTTACCTAGGTATACTTTATGCCCGTATGATCTTTGTGCAACAAGTACAATATAAAAACATAATAAAATACCTCCGATACATTTTTATTGTATGTTACATATTTTTTCTAGTAGTAATATCGCTCTTCGATCGACAAACTATTGAATACGTAATTATGATAGATAGATAGATACATCATTTATTTAGTGCACACAAAATACAGCACAACACACAAAGTCTTAATTAAATTATTACAATTTACATGTATGTTTAAAAACAAGGTGCCAACATAAAAAGAAAAACTGGCCAAGTGCGAGTCGGACTCGCGCACGAAGGGTTCCGTACCATTATCGCAAAAAACGGCAAAAAAATCACGTTTGTTGTATGGGAGCCCCCCTTAATTTATTTTATTTTAATTTAATAATTATTATTTTTTGAAGTGAATATACAACTAAATATTCTGTGAATATTTCAAGCGTCTACCTGTTGCCGTTATTAATATCGAAAATTTCAACTGTCTAGCTATCACGGTTCATGAGATACAGCCTGGTGACAGACGGACAGACAGACAGACAGACAGACGGATCGTGAAGTCTTAGTAATAGGGTCCCGTTTTAACCCTTTGGGTACGGAACCCTAAAAAGGAAACCTTACTTACGAAATAAAAGTAAAAGTGACACCAGTAATATTAGTTTTGACAATCAAAACACAGTGCGGTGTGTGTCTCAAGGTTGCACCAAATGGGAGTCCAGGTCAGCACGTGTTAGGCAAATATACCTGACGCTGATATTCTGCTGGATCCCTGCAGTGACAAATGGTCGCCAAGCAGACGTGATATGTTAGTGTTGTTAAAGTGTTATGCGTAGAGTAATTCAAGTAAGTATACCCGCAACTTTAATTCATTAATCACAATAAAAAAAATAATTTGCAGTAGAAAAAGTTCCAGTTCTTAGGCGTGTTGAATGTGTTATGAATTCGTTTTGAACATAACACATTTGACTTTGACAGAGCTATAGAAAACCTTTTAGCTTTTTATTGATAAACACACCGTTATATGTACATTTAGTTATATCACATTTAACTTTATAAATACCTAACCTTACTTGGTTAGGTATTTATAAAGTTAAATGTGATATAACTAAATATACATATAAAGGTATTTATAAAGTTAAATGTATAAAATAATAAATAATCTCACAATAACCAATAAATAAATGATGGCACGAAATCTTGCGAAATCGCCTCGATTGAAATAGTTAAACGTCCTTAACTTTGAACGGCGGAACCGATTTTCATTAAACTTTGCTAAGAACACTCTCGATAAAGTCACCTTTCAAACAAAATGTAATGCAATCAAAATCGTGCCATCCATTTAGGAGCTATGACAGATACACAAATCCACGAAGACACACATACACTAATAAACAGGTACACATTTAAAATAATTTAGGTGGACCGATGTGTTAGTGAATTTGGCAAGGCAAAGGGCAAAGAGTATGAAAAGTCGTCCAATCACATTTACGGAAATCACGACATCGCGTGTTTCGTCTCACATGTGGTTGGTCGATTGTTCTTATTAAAATACGCCCAGCGGTTTTGGTGCGATTGTCATTTTTTAGATCAAATTATTAAGAAAATGGTCTAATGTAACATATATTTTTCCCAAAAATTACGACTAGCCGTTTAGACGTGATTCTCATTTCAAAATCAGCTACGGTGATATATTACTAGCTAGCTACATATCAGTAATCTGTGATAAATACGCCCCAATGTTAACGCAGTACTGGCCGTGCGCTCGCTCGATGCCAAACTATCAATATTGAACCTCTTTGTGAACAGTTTTGTTTGCAAAATATTATTTGATTTACATATATTATGCTATGTTAGTTATGAAGAAATTCCAGCCATCAATTATTCTGTGTAAAAATATTTTTGAACATCCAAGTCGTTTTGGAGGAGTTACCAAAAGTTGCGAAAAAATATTGTGTTAATTATTTTTTTTAAGCTAAACTATTAGTTACACGAAAAAACCATGTGTTCAAAATTATGTACATGAATCAATAATAAATATATATTTTTTTCAAACCTTTTAAGGCCGTACCCTGACCAAAAAATCAGCATGAGATATGAGCATTCCTATTGGCCTAGCGGCACTGGTGGCGCATGAATTACAATAGTGAATACGCCCAGATTTTAGAATAAAATCTTTATAAAATCGATAATTGGTCTTTTGAAAACAATAAAACTTACAAAATGTTCGTTATCAAATTGTCTATGCATTAGTGTTAGTATAAAACATACTTAATGAACTCTTTACGAGGAGATGCATGCTATCAATAATTATTTCACACTTTTATGGTTTTGTTGAAAGGAGATTAGTGACAAATATACCCCTTTAAAAAAAAAGTGCACTACAATTTTAGAATCAACATTATGTAGAAATTTTATGTATTTTTATTAATTGATATTTCTTTTAAAAAAAAGAGTAGATGGCTCTTAAAAACTGCACAAAATTCGACTAACGCGGCGTTTTGCTCGGGGAGGCGCCTTAACCTAGCCGTTACTAAGGCGTAAGCTTTAGAAAGTTACCGTTTTACGGCACTAAAGCGTATGTAGGCCCTTAAGTCTGCGGCAATCCGCTGGATGGTCTATGTCCAACAGTGGACGTCTTTCGGATGAAAAGATTATTATGATGATGATTGCAATGCCTAAAATAGCAATCTTATCATGCCTTGCGGCTCAGTGGTGACTACCTACCTACCAAATCATTGTTAAAACTGCCCAAGCCAAAACACATTAAGCTTAAAACTAAATGAATTTTACCCTTTCGACTGCACCCTGAAATAACGTTCAATCAATTTGGCGAATCCGCCGGAGGACAGCACTTTTCATTACGCAACTCCAGAGTGGATTTTGTGTGCAGCAAGCGAATAGTGAAATAAGTAGTTTGTTTATGTTATGTAACTTTTCACATTAGATACAGAGGAAACTGCGTACATGCTAGTTTTCATTAGTACTCGTAATTGTGTACTTTCTGGTAACAAACACACAACATATGTTTCTACTCACAACGCGAGCACACAGTTACCTGATGCATTTATAAGTAAAGCTACATTTCACAAAATAATTGTGGAATGCGATCAGTTATTACAAGCATTTGCTAAATCTAAATGTAGCATTAATGTATTTTGTTCTTCCAACATATTTCGTGCATACTAACTCTCCATTTTCACCATCTTTCGTTGGGCTGAACTTTTTGAATTCTCCCTGTCTGTCCACTCGTGTTTGAAGACTTAAAGTTTCTGAATATTTGTGTGGATTTTGAAAATTAATTTTTTTGTTTGAGAGAGTATGTTCCGAAATTGGCCCCATTTTAATTTGGTGAAGGTTTGATGAAGAACTTCGGAGATATACAACAGAACTCTTCAATAAATAACGGCAAATCTCTCGTGATTGCTGCAATCACTTGTCTGTTCATTGTTTATACCATTTCATAACATAACATCACGCCAGTGAGCTCTTAAGGGGTACGCAGATCTCTTATTTCACCGGTCATGTTCAAGTTTCATGATATTCAAGTTAATCTATTCTGGCGTTATATGTTACTAAACAACTTGCCTATTAGGTAGGTACAACTAAAAAGTGAAAAATAAAAACCTTTTTTGCGAAAAAATACTACCGACTTCCGAAAATAATAACGAAAAAAAAATTGTACCTTTGAAAGACACCGACTTCCAAAAATAAAGTTATTTTTCACTTTGTAGTTTTTTATTTGGAAGTCGGTAGTATTTTTTTGCAAAAAAGTTTTTTATTTTTCTCAACGACGCTCGATGATATTGGTCGAGTTTTAATACTGAGTAGGTAAATTAAAGAGGGTAAGTATTAGAACAATTATGAATGATTACATTCGCAATTAATTTATTTATTTAGGTACGTTTTGAAGTTGCGTCCCCGACGTGAATGTTGAAAACTAAGCATCACACAGGATTATACCTAGGGTAAGGGACCGAAGGGCAAAATAAAAACCATTTTTTTTATGGATTTGCTTATGACTCTAGTCTAAATATACTAGATGGCGCGATATGCATCGATTTGTTATTGAATAGGCATGTTTCCTGGGTAGATAAAGTGCAGCGTCGGACTTAGACCCAAAAAAAGTACCGGGACTTTTTTAAACTGCGGCCCACACTAGGCAAAGACAAAAAATAGGGGTGAATGTAATAATTATCGGAGGCTCTGTTTGAGTTAAATTGAATTATTATGTACTTATGAGTAGGTACACACTTTACTGACATGAAATCAATCAATCTGCCTAGCCTTGTTCCCAACTAAATGTTGATCTCTTCTGTCAATCTAACTGGATATAGGTGAGTACCAATATTTTACATGAAAACACTGCCAATCTGACATCCGCAACTGGGTAATACGATACTCCTATATCAAGACTGGTGTCAGATTATCTGGCATCTAATCTGTCTGCTGAATGTGAGAGCCACGGAACCGGTCAATGTGGCGACGCTTGGGGGAAACCTATGTCCGGCAGTGGTCGTCTTTCGGCTGAAATGATGATGATGGCTATGACTATCTTGCATACGAAGTGATTCTGAGTGTTGACCTACCCGTCGGCGTTAATATCGTTATTTACCCAGACGACACCCTGGTGTTAGCCGGTGGGGACAACTATGACGACGAGACCATCCAGTTTGCCGAACTCGGAGTGGCAAGAGTCGAAGCGTCGATCTGCGAGCTGGGTTTGGAAATAGCGCCTCATAAAACTGAGGCAATGGTTCCATAAACTGCAGAGGGGCAGATAGCCGCCCAATTCGTCAGTGACAGGTAGAGATGCTCAAGCTCAGGTGGGTCGATACATTAACTGGCCTAACCCTGGATGGTTGGTGGGGCTACGAAGAGCATTTCGAGCGCCTGCAAGTCCCTCGCGATGATAATGCAGTGGGTGCTATACATAGACTGCTGCTCAACTTCGCGGGACCATGGGAAAAAGTTAGCCGCCTCTACGCGGTGTCGTGCGATCGATGGTCCTTTATGGGACGCCTGTTTGGTCAACCAGGCTATCAGGTGTCCGAAAGGCTATTTAGTCCTGCAGCGGAAAATGATCATTCGTATCGCACGAGGTTACTCCAGACACGCTTTCCTCTGCTAGACAATCTGGCGGATATGGAAGCGAGGGTTTACAACCGAATTCGCGTCATCCACTACGCGCCACTAATTTTAACGCATTTTTGGGCGCGAATAAATACCATAAGAAGGCGGAAAATTGCAAAACGGCCTCCATACAGGGATAGATTAGTAGTTCAACAATGCAAATAATTTTATTTTGAACAGATAGATTTAGTCGTTTTTTCATGATATCTAGACTGCCAAAGGTCTGTTTATAAAATTTCGCGCTCTCGGTTTCGTCCTTAATCATTATCCATTTCGCTACAAATTTGGAAAAGTGTGTATTTGTACGCAAACTAGCTTCCTAATGCTCATCACAGCATCTATCTCTTCCGCACGTGTTGTCGGTTGATATAAAATGCATTTAACCCCGCGCACAAAATAGTTCGTGCCGTCGACTAGTGTACCCTTAACATCGACCCTCAATTTTGGTCCATTAATTGAGGCAAAGGCTCAGTTGGCTGCAAAAAAGTTGGGGATCCTTGCAAAGGTGAGTCGGCAATTCACGCCTGAACAGCTGCTCAAATTGTATATAGCGCAAGTTCGGTCATGCATGGAGTACTGCTCTCACCTCTGGGACGGATCTGCCAAATATCAATTTGATGCAATTGAGTCGATTGACAAACGGGCCAAGAGGCTTATCGGACACGATGCACTGATTGCCTCAAAGCTCCAGAGCCTTGAACATCGACGCCAAGTGGCCAGTCTGTCGGTTTTTATCCTTTACATTTCGGGGAGTGTGCGATGGAACTGCACAATTTGATTCCGCCTAGCCCTTTCATACGTACAAAGCGTTTTGCGAATACTTTCATTGTACGCACAGCTAAGGAGTGGAATTCCCTGCTGGAGTCTTTGTTTCCTGATAGCTACAACCTTGGGGTATTTAAGTCAAGAGTGAATAAAGTCAAAGTCAAAGCACTTTATTTCAAGTAGGCCAGTTACAGGCACTTTTGAATTGTCAAAAGACAAAATAAAATATTACAAAATTATGGTGCTACAGTCCCAGTCACAAGACATAATAACTGTGAAAGTACCGTAGATGCCCATGAATAGGTTACTTCTAGGCAAGCGTGTGTATGTAACATTCTCCCGGTATAAAAGGTATCTATGTCCAGCAGCCTTATTGCGTAATGAATTCGGCAAGGCAAAGGGCAAAGAGTATGAACAATTGACCAATCATATAGACGGAAATCCACATCGCGTCTTCCATCTCGCCTTGTGATTTGTTGATTTTTGCAGGACATGGATTACCGTGAGCCAAGATTAATCGACATCCAATCAGCAGAAAGATAATAATACGTATTAAGTAAAACTTTATTTAAACAAGCTTTTTAACTGAAAGGTAGGTACTAAACGATATTATGGTGCTGTCTTGTTTGGTTGTAATTTGCTATGAACACCTTCCGGCTCCATCATGAGACCAGCTCCATAGTACCATATTATTTCAATATTCCCCAAGTTACATAAGTATGCCGGAAGTATGGAAGAAGCTTAATCCGATGCCAGGATGTGCTTCAAAAATAGATTAGTAGTTGTCGGACACACATACGGAAGCTACCTTGCATCCGCTAAAGCTTGTATAAAAATATAAACAGTCACATAACTTTTACTTTTATATTATTAGTGTTCAGTTCTGCCCTTTAGAAATTCTTCTACAAAGTAATTCAGATGTTTTTATTTTATCAGGTGTTTGCCATAGCGCGGATATTGGATGCAACCAGGCGATTCAACTCGATTCAACCCGCAGCGGCGACGGATATATGCTCGCTAACTAAAGGAAGTCTGCTCATCCGAGGCGATTGTTGAAGATTTATTAATAAAGTATGCTGTGTACGGATAATATTGAATTGTCTGCAGTATTGTTGTTTCCTAAAGTAATATTTTATAGAGGGAAAATAGTGTTTATACATTTTTGTAAAAGGGTACCTTTGAAAGTATTTGAAAGTAAAACTAGATACTTATATAGAATAGAATGAACTAACACACAAAAAATTCTAACACTATACCCTATTCGCTGGAGCAAAAAATAAAAGGCAAAACAAACCATAGAAAAGGTTTTTACAGTGTCTTCTTTGCATCATACAAAACAAAAATAAAAAATATCATGAGAAGATGTTTATTTCATACAATAACCAAAAACACACATGCACAAATATGTAAAACATTTAAATTAATCTGTATTTTACAACAATATCAATACTATTAAAAAAAAATAGCCGACTTTGAAAAGCATCTCGAGAGCCTGGAGAACTATTATGTTAAGAGAGCTACAAAAGTGACCATTTTGGGTTGTAAGGTTGTATTTTTAACATTAGCCAGATAATAGCCGTTTGATGTTTGTTTACCTTTTAATTTTTGCTCCAGTGAATAGAGTATAGGTACTTTTTGACAATATTCTTAATTGTATGGGTATAATGGCAATATAATCGCTAACAGCGATTTCTACCAGACGATCTTTGGATTATTGGCACGAAGTCCCGCTTGCGGTAAGTGTGATTCGGGAGAAAATGTAACGATACGTAAGATTTTTGGATTCTGAAACATTTCTCCGACATTCGTTTCGCTGTTGAACGGTTCACCGACAGAACGATTCACTTTTCATCGTTTCACCGATAGAACGTTTCAATGACGAACGATTCGCCGACAGAACGATTCACTTTTGAAAATTTCATCGATAGATCCTTTCACCAGCGAATGATTCTTCGACACAACTGTTCGTCTGCCCCTGGGGTATAAAACATAGGTAATCGACCTGTAGTCCTGTTTCTGTAGTTCTGTTTTGTTGTTGTTTTGTGTTGTTGTTGTTTGTGTTGTATTGTATTTTGTGTTTTTTTTAAAGGCCAATCAGAATTTTGCATTATAACCCCTCCATATGCCTTTATCTTTATCTCAGTGTATCTTTATATGAGCAGCACCAGTAGCCAAGTTAAAATCTACAATCGATAAAGCTAGTAGAAAACGAATCAATGTATGGCCATGACACATCTGAACGTCACGTGGTCAGACCATACAAATAGAAGGCGTCAACAATTGTAGAAAGAGATTCGATACGAAACGTTTGTAACTTGGCTAGGGAGGCTAGCATTATACACACAATAGCGATCTCTCTTTCTTTCTGTTTCTCGTGTGAGGCACTTCTTTCCTGAGGGGGTCTTCTCAACGCAATGTTTATTTCCATATTAATATTTTGTCAGTTGGTGTATGTTCATGAAAGTGTTGTTTTAGTCTGCCACCATACGGCAAAAAATTATTTAGACATTGTCATTATATTTACACTAGCCTGTTAATCAAATCAGTTTGATATTAAATGAGTCTTAATTGCTATCTAAGTGTTTAATAATTGGATAAATAAGGTAGATCCAAACATAATGGCGGTTCGGAATAAAAATGAGTCGCTGCGCTACTGCGAATTCATGTGACAGTGAGCAAACTTCACAGCTGCATTTGCTTCCATCAGGAAGGTTTCTTAGTTTTATCATGATGCAAGTCTGAAATTGAATAGTTTTAACAGTTAGTTTTTACAGTTTTTTTTCATTATGCGTACAGCTAAGGAGTGGAATTCCCTACCGGAGTCTGTATTTCCTGAGAGCTACAACCTGGGAGTCTTTAAGTCAAGAGTGAATAGGTTTCTTCTAGGTAAGCGCGCTACATCGTCGACCACATCATCACTTACTATCAGGTGAGATAGTGGTCAAGCGCGAGCCTATCAATAATAAAAAAATAAAAAAAATTAGCCGTGTGAGTAGTGACTTAGACAGACAGTGGGACTAAATGTAAAATGGAAACTCCATTTATATGTGTAACGAAGGAATTGATTGGTAAGGTAGCGCCGTGTTTTGCAACTACATAATAATTTCACTATCGATCTATCGACTCGTTGAGGCATAGATAGAACTTTGATACGATTAGATTTTATGCTAGTTATTTAAGGTGCAGATAGTGACTTGAAGAGCTTGTCCAGAAATGGCGAATTTGCCGCGATTCTCTGTCGCATATTACGTCGGCGCGACCGTTGCGTCCAGAAGGAGCGTACCAACGTGCGACCATTTGGGGACGAACGATTTCATTGATTCGATTTTATTTGAAAACATGGAGTTTGGTGACATGCACTTTCATGACATGGTTCTGTCGAAAAATATTTATTTAGTAGGTATTGTGCAATAACTTGGTAATGTCTTACCTACTTCTTTCTTCTAGTTAATTCTGTTTTGAACATAAATGAAAATGTTTTTGTTGTATTTCTTTTCAAGTTTCCAAAATGTTCAATAACTTTTTTCAAACAAATTTTCTAAAAAACCTCGTGTATATGGTATTATAGTCAAAATATTTATACTGTAATTTTATGGTACATCGTAACACAACGCCTATGCAATTTTGATCCTCAAAAAAAACCCCGACAAGCAAACTTCGGCGCTTTTCCGCTGACGAACGACAAATCTGGGGTGTGGGAGAGTGGGAACAAATACGAATACTTCGACAAACCGCAGATAATGATACTCTAGCTACAGAACGGCGCTGTGGTAAAGGTCACCGCTGCAAAGAGTGAACTAATTGGAAACTGAAAACAAACGTACTGCAGGCATTTCCAATACCTAGCAACAAAATGGAAAACTGCAATACGCTAAACAAACTTTAAAGGTAAAGGTAATTTGATGACGGCTGTGTTTCTGCTAGCTAGCTCTCAACTCACTAACCAATCAGCTAATATAAAATGGCAAAGTAAGTAAATAGCAAGTGCTCTTGTTAAAGGTAAGCATTAATCTACGAGCAAAGAAAAATAGGAATAATACACAATTGTGCAACATTTAACTCGTGGACATTCTATTGTTCTCGTACTAGAATGTAATAGAGGCCCTTGTTTTTCTTTTAACACTGCAGACGTTGTCAAGAATAATCTTTGAAAGAAGAAAAATGTGAAGTGTATGCAGTCTTATTTCATTTCCTAGCGGCGCGGTGAGGAGCTTTGTCCTTTAAACCAGCTCTGGAAAACCTGTTCTAGATCTCGGTTTAAAGATTTATTCTCTGTTGTTAACCTCCGACGAAAAAAGAGGGGTGTTATATATAAGTTTGACGTGTGTACCTGTGTATTTTTGTATTAATTGTGTATTTTTGTATCCGTCTGTGGCATCATTGCTCCTAAACGGATGAACCGATTTTGATTCCGTTTCGTTTTTAGTTTGAAAGGTGACTTTATTTATATGTTTGATGAAAATTGGTTCAAACGTTCTAAACTTATAGGTGTTTTACTGTTTGTATCGTAACTAATTAGGTGTTCAATAGAATGTCGAACAAACTTGTTTACTACTCAATAAACTATGGAGCATGAAATGAAAATGTGTCAAGCAAGAGGTTTTTAAATTTTACTTGTTCTTTTAACACTGCAGACGTTGCAAGTATAACCTTTGAAAGAAAAAAATGTTAAGCGTTTTCTGTCTTACTTCATTTCCTAGCGGCGCCGTGAGTCGTGACCTTTAACCGAGCGCGGAGGAAACACTCTGAAACTTTCAATCAGCTCTGGCAAACCTGTCCTAGATCTCGGATAAAAAATATTTATTCTTTGTTGTTTTGTTTACAGTTTGCTTCGTTATATATTTCGTGAGACTGACGGGGTGAAGTTTGTATGTATATTTATTTATTCATTTATATAAATTATTTCGGTTAGAACCGATCATACACCTATGTTTTGTAGCTAGTAAGAAAAGATCGCAAGTCTGTAGCTGTGCACATTAGTAGCCCTTGTTGCCTCCTAAACTCAAACATGTTATTTCTCTAGAAGCCCGTCGTACCTATTGTCTATTTCAGGCAGATTAACATTTTTATACTTTTCACAGGTTGTCAAATTCTTTAAATATATCAAGCAGAACAACTTGGGAAAGGCTGACTCTAGAACGGAAGATGACAAACACTACGATATTTAATTTCGACATTTGCCAATCTACACTGCCCTTCAAAACTTGTATAGATAGTTCAAATCATCTTTGCGCGCGGCGCTATGTGTGGGTAAGCATGTGTGGGTGGTTGTTTGCTCGCACGATGACTGCCGCGTCGCTGCCGTACAAATGCATAATGTTTAATTACAAGCGCACGCACACATGGCACCGCGCGCACATTTGAGTTGCTCTGTCTATAACGACAGAAGTCAGGGTTTTGAAATAAAAAAAACGTTTTCTAGAAATTTCATCAACTTCCTTTAAAATTATTGTGCACACACGTATTATTGTAACACGTTTTTAACCTAAAACAAGACAGAACAAAAATATAACCATTTTTAATTTACTGACAAAAACTTAAACAACATGATTTACATCATTATATTCTTATAACTGGTATTGCATCCTCGGGCTCTGATTACAGCTTCGAGCCGGTTTGGAATACTGAATACGAGGTTTCGTTTATATCTTTTTTTCGATAGTCGCCTTCAATGGCGTCGGTGGCGTCCAATTTGCCGCAGCATCCGACATTCTCACCCTAAACAATTGTTTGGATGCTTTGCGACCAAATATGTGAGAAGCAGGCAGGCAGAGCGAGGATGCATGTGTGAAAATATGCGACAGTTTCCACCACAGCCATGCGAGGATGCGTAACGACGCCGTGAAACATTATGTAGCAGAGTGGTCCGAGGCTGCGTAGCAGATTTTGTTAAGCTATGCTCAAATACACACACTCGTTGCTCGACTCCCTCACACACATCTTTCGCTTTTTACCCGTTTGCCGAAGGAGGGTAATGTGTTTATCAATCTATATATGTATGTATGTTTGTTCCTATGTGGCGTTCTGGAGACCAAACGCGTTGGCCAATTTTGATGATTCTTACGTCAATCGATTCGTCTTAACCCTGCGAGTGTCTGTGACTGGCTAAATTAAAATTGGAAAGAAAAATATGGCGGATTTTGGGCGCCATTTTGAGGGGTTTTTTTTTTTCCAAAGCCATCAAAAAAAAACTAAAAAGTTGTAAATCAAAAAAAAAAATTAAAAAATCAAAAACCCGACTGCCTAAAAAGCGAACTAAAAAGACGTGAACAAGAAAAAAGTCATGCTGTGCAGTCGGAGGATAAATAGCTGCGCTTAGCCTGGCTAGGAAAATGGGGATACCTATTGGTGGTTTATTTCCACGCGCACCACTTTTTTTCCTCGCACATCTTTGGTGAAAAAGTGTAATTATACAGCATGATGATTTCGTACGTCAAAGGCTTCCCATTCCCCTCACTTAACTGTCCAAAACATACATATTGTTTAATGTAACGTAATTAATATTGCGGCTCAACATGGAATAAATAATTTAGCTGTCAAAGAGAACCCCAGCTCATAATTGCATTCTGTGGTAAAGCCCCATTGATGTTTGTTTGCAGCCATGTTTTGATTTCATTCATTTACAGAAAACAGCGAACTGCAGTTTTACCAAAAATTATAAATGCTTTCACATTTCGTGATTCACATTTTTTAACCGTCTTTCCAAAAAGGAGGAGATTCACAATTTCACAAACATTCGGATGTTTCATTTTTTTTTTTTTGAAATAGTAAACTCCCTGGTACCTACCATTGTCGCCTAATCAGAATCTGATGATGAGATCCCATGGTAATCGAGGGAACTCCTCAAATATAATAGGAAGATATAGTGATATTGGTATTTTCAATAACAAGGCAAGCATTTGCACTCAGAAAGTATCAATTGTAGAAGTTGAACTGATGAAGAAGACCAAAGATGACTGGAACGCCTTAATAAGTATGTCATGGGTATCTCGAATAATTAAGCGACTTTAAAGAAGCAAATACATATGTAGATAAATGGTAGGTACTGATGAAAATTGTACCATCGAACTGATCTGATGATGAAGCAGGAAGGTAGACAATAGAACGCCGTAATAAAACAATGTATCCTAGTCGTGTTTGGCCTTATTGGGATCGAAGTGAGATTGAATCTTGATATAAATGATGTTCATGGTAATATGAGGTAAGTAACAAAACTAAAAAGATTTAAATAAAAAATGTTTTAACAAAAAAAATAAGCCGGACTTTTGACGAGGTACTTCATTAAAAAACATTAAAAAAGAAAAATATTACCGACTTCTAAAGCAAAACACTACGTGTTAAAAAACGAAAAACAATAGGTACAACAAGACACCGACTTCGGCAAACAAAGTTGTTTTACGCTTGTACAGTCTTATTAATAAAAATGGCGTATTCCCAGCTTACTCTGAAGTTACTCTTGGACTAGCTAATCCCGGAGTAACTAAGGATTAACATAGATCTAGCAATGTTATTAATAAACATGGAATAACCTCGGACTAACTATTCATTTCTTAGTCTTGGATTTACGCGTAAGCTCTGGCAACACAGTTGAATTTAAAAGTAAAAAGAATGAACTAGTGAATGAAAAATAAGCAAGTTGAAGACATTAAGTAGAAAAAAAATCTGCCATAGAGATTTGACAGTAAAGGTGAAGGATATCCCTCCTTTTCAAATTATCGTATTACCTTTAAACTTAAAAATTACATAAAATGATGATTAATTAATTAATTAATTTGTAATTTCGTTGACTAAAGCTAAACAGCTGCCAATGACCTTATTTTTTTTAATGTTCCACATCTACGAAATAAAAAATCAGAGTCTATGTAATAATTGTGGTTGCGAGAGTTTTTGGCGGGATTTTTTCGAGTGTAGTTCAGCGGCTGTTAATATTTGCAAATTTATTCCTAATGGATATTGTGATATTAAATTGGTGTAGTTTTATGTATCAACTATCTACGCAACTGGTTAATCTGTGAAAGCATTGACAGAAGCGATCTCGGGATAGTGGAGCGGCGAATTTTATTGTAGTATTGACTACCTCCCGCAAAGCTTACAGCCTTCTTAGCAGCTGCGGAAGGCTGACTTGATACAATTTGCTGCCAAATACTCCAAAAAACATTAGAATCTGTTGTATCCGCATTCTAATGCATACTAAAGAATTCAAAAAGGATAATATGCACTGAACACGAGGCGGTATGGTCTAAGACTTTAGCCTGCCCGAATAGGGCGATGCAAAAAAATTAAAAAAATTGTGGTTGCCATAGTTACACTACTCTTATTCCGACCTTAAACTAGCTGGCACCATGGTTTAACTTTTAGTCCGAGACTAGTGTCAGATTAGTATAATCCCTCCTTATTCCGTGTTTATTAATACGGATTTTTTTTAGTACCAACCTAATGCTTGGAATAAAGTTATTCTTACCTTAGTCCACGTTTATTAATAAGACGGGTAGTGTTTTGCTTTAGAAGTCAGTAATATTTTTTTGTTAAAAAGCTTTTTTAATGAAGTACCTCGTCTAAAGTTAGGGACGATATTAAACTCGGCTTAAAATCTAGGCTACGTCGGATGACCTAATTCGAATTACCACCACGCCCGTTTGGCTTTAGCTCAAACGCGGTCGGATATTTGGTATCGCCCGACCTCTAACCGTTCCTGAAATACACACACGGGATATGCTGAGACTAGAGAAGTGACATTCTATCAACGAAAGCGTCATAGCGATAGCGGTTGGAAAA
The DNA here is from genome assembly GCA_948252205.1 of Orthosia incerta. Classification (NCBI taxonomy): domain Eukaryota; kingdom Metazoa; phylum Arthropoda; class Insecta; order Lepidoptera; family Noctuidae; genus Orthosia; species Orthosia incerta. Next base: position 38,674,623 of record OX411741.1, on the reverse strand, counting down.
ATGACGAAAGATTTATGGACAAGCCAAACGCTATCGAATAAAACGTGATTAAACTATTTTGAGTATTCGATCGCCATCGCTGGCATCGAATGACAAAAGTCTAGAGGGGAAACAAACGAATTGAAACTTCGCGATCGTTTTTTTTAATCCCTGATTTCTGATGAGTATTTTGAGTTAAGAACGTGTCAAACCCTACTTTTATGCAAAAGTTGGTCAGGGGGGTGACCATAAGCTCTTATAGCGGTATCAATTTGAGATCGAATAAGGGACAGTTGTATCTGACGTGTATACATCTGTCACTTACTCGATCTCAAATTGTCACCCCCCTGGTTCTTAATTCAGTAATTTCAGGGAGTGAATCCTAGAGTAACACAGTACACTTCCAAAACAAGGTTGACTTTAAATAGAAAACCTGTGAAAATTCGGCGAGTTTCCACGGTTGCTGAAACCAGTGATATATATCTACAATGTATAGGTTTGTGTGACGGGTGACACAGTTCTATAGATTGACGTTGGCGTGAATTAAAAGAATCAGGAATGAGGGTAGTCCGCCCCAGCTAAATTAATTACAAGTGAAGTAAAGCTTCAGGCACTGTGCAACGCAGCCTCGGAGCGCAGTAGCAAAAAATATTAACTAGAAATTGCGTTTTTAAGTAAGAGAAAAAGTGGTGTTGAATTTCTATATCTAGGTACAGGTAGAGGCGAGGCAACGAGTTTAAATGAAAATAATTTACTTTTACAGTTACCATGCCCTGTGAGAAATTGGGCAACACAGTGATCCACCTCCAGCCACGTCCTGGCCAGCCGCACGCGAACGGGTAGAAAAAATTGGTGGAGGTGTCGGCCTTTGGTGGAATTAGCCCACCTACATTGCCATTGGGATAAAAGTTCCTCCCAGACGTCAATATATACTGCCGTGCAGGCCCTAAAATGCAGTATGTATGTAATGCAGTTAGTATTATGTCTAAATGGTAATGGTATTTTCGCTGCACCGTATTGAAACTATGGCTTAGCACGAATTGCGATTTTTAACCGCGCGGCTTAATTTTGCGTGATTTTTTATCGGCGTACTGAATCGTACTAACACATTTTTTTGTCTCTTTCTATCTCATAGAGTTCAAAATATTCACGCGAATTATGAGTTATTTATATATTTCAATAAATAGGGTAAATGGTTAATGTACACTAAAAAATAACAAAGGATCTAAAATTGACCATGCGGTACTCCATCTTCACGTTTAACCTCGTCGAATTGACACCGTTTATTTGAACTAATTGTTGTCTATCATTCAAATAAGATTTTACTTAACGCTGATTGACCTAGCCCGTAATGCTCAACTTTTTCCGCCGCGTCTGTACGCAATAAACTCTATAACTACTTAACGGATTTCCATGCGGTTTTCACCAGTAGAAAGAGTGAGAAACGAGGAAGGTTTATGTGTAAAATTTGTCACGGGCGAAGCCGGGGCGGGTCGCTAGTTGACTATAAGACGTTTTGGCTAGTGTGCCCGCCATCAGTTTGACTTTTCTGCACATATTCGTCCGTTATTATCATTCCCTTTAATACGAAATTCCACCTCTAAATCTACAGGTATCTTATTGTCTCCTTGATGAAACTTAATAAAAAAAAATTAAGATAACCTTGCCCCACACTAGGAATTTCTTCCTGTATCGTGGGTGCGTTTACAAACATTTGAACTCTCATACACACTCTAACACCCAGAGAGCCGGAACAACTATCTGTAGGCCATAAAAATATTTGTTCCGTGCGGGAATCGAACCCCTGACACGCAGCGCAGCAGTCAATTGCTCAACCACTGCGCCAACCGTACGCCAATTAAAAATTGCGGAGGAAGCGGTGTCCCGGGGTAGGGTGATGTTGGCGGTATCCTTGGACATTTCCAACGCCTTCAATTCCCTGCCCTGGAGTTGTGTTCGGGAGGCACTGCGGCACCATCGAGTGCCTCCCTACCTCCGCCGCATCGTCGGGGCTTATTTGGCGAAGACGTGTGTCACCTACGTGATGGCGTCGAAAACCAGCACTGCATGTCGTGCGGTGTTCCACAGGGCTCGGTATTGGGCCCACCCTATGGAACATCGGGTACGACTGGGTGCTGAGGGGCAAAATCCAACCGGGCGTAGACCTGACGTGTTACGCGGACGATACGGTGGTCACCGCCTGGGGGAGTTCGTACAGGGAGGCAGCGTTGCTGGCGACGGCTGCGGTCTTACAGGTGGTGATTCGCATACGGCGTCTTGGCCTGGAGGTGGCCCTCAACAAGTCGGAGGCCATGGTCTTTCATGGCCCCCGGCGGGCGCCACCACCCGATGCCCTCATCGTCGTCGGGGGACCTCGAATCGCTGTCGAGTCAACCATGAAATACCTGGGATTGGTGCTCGACAGCCGGTGGCATTTCGGCCCCCACATCCGGCGGCATTTCGGTCCCCACATCCGGCGGCATTTCAGCCCCCACATCCGGCGGCATTTCGGACCCCACATCCGGCGGCTGGCGCCCAAGTTGTTGGTCGCGGCTGGGGCGCTGTCAACGCTGCTTCCCAATCTGGGGGGCCCGAGCGCTTCCTGTAGGCGGCTCTACGTGGGGATCGTGCGATCGATGGCCCTGTATGGGGCCCCGATCTGGGCGGCTTCTGCGAAAGCCGCAGAGAGCGATGGCCGTCAGAGGCGTCAGGAGGTATCGCACGATCTCCTACGAGGCGGCTTGTGCACTGGCCGGAACCCCGACCTGGGACCTGGAGGCGAAGGTACTCGCGTCTCTGTATCGGTAGCGCGAGGAAGCGCAGGCGCGGGGCGAAGGGCTGATGCAGCGACATATGGAGCTGCGTCAGTCTCAGCTTCGCGAGGTCCTGGTGGCGGAATGGCGGGACAGGCTTTCAATCCCTACCGCCGGCCTCATTACGATTGAGGCGGTCCGGCCAGTACTCGAGCGCTGGCTCGGGAGGAGGCACGGCTCCCGTCGTTTCGGGTGACGCAGGTGCTCTCGGGGCATGGTTGCTTCGGGAAGTACCTGTGTCGCATAAACAGGGAGCCGGACGCCCGGTGTCACCACTGCGTCGACTACCGGGAGGACACGGCGCGGCATACGCTGGCAGAGTGTGCCGCTTGGGAGGAGCCACGCCGTGCCCTCATCTCAGAAGTAGGCAGCGACCTATCGCTGCCGGCTGTAGTCGAGTCTATGGTCGGCAGCGAGGAGTCCTGGTAGGCGGTGGTATCCTTCTGCGAAACAGTCGTCGGAGAGGGAGATTTCATCCGCTCACCCGATCCGCAGCAGATGCGCCGGGCGTCGGTGGAGGGCGGACAACGCCCTCTTCCAGTCCCCCTAAATGGGTCCAGGGGTGATGGACTCGGGGACGTCCGTCGCCCCCCACAAATCAGGACCCGAGGTGGCGGCGCGTTGTGTTCCTCGCGCGCCCCTCTTAGACGTCGCGGGGGGAGTCTAACACCTCACTCCCCCCCAACCCGAGATCGAGGCCCACAAAGGCGGGCCGGCACTAGCCGGGGGTTGCAGAAGTATCGTTGTTCCCGTGAACCCCAGCGTAGGTGTGAGATGGAACACCGGGGTGGTTTTTAGTCAGTAGGAGTCTGACAGACGCCTCCACCCTCCCCAGGGCGGAGAACATCCAATGAGGATATTCCAACCCGAGAAAAAAATTAAAAACTGTCCTATTGTCGGCCTAATTCGTTAACCTGCTAAGTTCCATTTTTTTGCAATGGACTTAGCAGAATATTAGCAGGTTAACGAATTAGGCCGACGTTATCCCGATTTTTTTGGGGCGGGCGCAAAACTCTTCATCTACATATTTCTCTTGTCCTCGACTCAGTAGCTCACCCCCTTTTTAAGCATAATCTTCTGTTAATTATTACAACAACATAATATAACAAATATTAAAAAATAACCTTCAGTATTATAATACGTATTCGATATTCAATTCTCAAAATAACGTCACCGTACATTTTATTCGACAGCCAACATGTAGTTGACTGAAGGATTTTAGTACCTCCATTATTGAAACGGGAATTCAGGTTTTAAACTTCAATATGTCGCTTGTCAAAGTCACACGAGCTGAAAGGACTGTGCCTGTCCAATCGAGCGTATTACATGCCGGAGCTCGCTTTTTCTCGTGTATTGCACACGCCAGTAATATTGCAAAACATTCATAGGTATGCCAGCAGTAGTGTCAGACTTTATGAGTTTTTACCTTGCTTCTCTTTTAGGGATAACCTCTTTAAAACATACTTTTTGTTATATTTTCTTCTCTATTTGTTATATTGTGTAAATTATAAAATAAATAAATGAACGTCTGCTTCGTCGAGTCTAGTGACTGCAAGCGCTACTGCTCAGTTCCTGAATTCGATTCCCAAGTCGGTGAAGTGTTATTGAACTTTTTCTCTGAAGAATTAATATTTGTTTCGGAATATTTACCATGTATATTTAGAGTTTTGCTGAGAGCTCGATATTTCGGTACCGTTACAAGCGCCGTGATCACGAGAACTAGTCTTTGCGGGTGGGTGTTATTTACGCGCTGACATATCTGTCTACCCTCTTCCTCACTACTGAACGAGTGTCAAAAGTGGAGACAGTGAGCATCATCTGTCGAGAACAGTGTCGTTAAACTAGTGAGACAAGTTCTGATGGTAGCGGCATCGTGCGTGAAAAACGAGTGAAGAAGAGGGTAGACAGATATTTCAGCTCGTAAATAACACCCACCCGCAAAGAGTTTAGTTCTCGTGATCATGGCGCTTGTAACGGTGCCGAAATATCGAGCTCTCAGCAAAAATCTAAGAGGAGTTTTAACGATATGATTATTTCAAGGGAATGTGCTGAGTGAATTTTAATGAATTGCGGTGTTCGGAATTTAGAACACATGGTAAATAGCCCGAAACAAATATCAATTCTAATGATTGTGACCATGTCAGCTTAAAATCTTATTTTTCTCTGAAATTTCCTAGCCGCCCGGGAATTGGTTTGGTGCCCGGTTGATGGCAATAGGCTCGCCCCCTATTATATAGCAGGCAAAATGTGTGTACTATAAGTACAGTCAAGGTTCAAAAGTGCAGTCTTACTCTTCTAAAACTCAAATGGCAAGTTTTTGTAGAAGAAGTTAAATTATCCACAGCTAATTTAATATGTTCTAAGAGAAATATCGTACTTATGTGGGACTCCAACCCACTAAAACTCCACGGTGCCGATCATGGCGGGAACACGGGCACGCGTTAGCACTCACCGCGAACCCGCCGCGGCTTTCCGTCACCGGACCCTCCTCTGGGGAGTACCCCTCATCACCGGCGCACCAGAACACATAGCATGCCGTGACCACCCCAGGGACCAAACTAGAACATGGGCGCCAGACCACCCCATTTATGGCATCCCTGGTCCGCCTGTGACGGGTCAGGTCAGTGGCCCCGCCACCTACCACTTTACTTGTTCAATTGTTTCTTTAATTGTTTTGTTGTTTGTTTGTAAGTTAATTTTTTTTTATTTAAGGCATGTTTTTCTTTTTTAGAAATGAGTTATCTACTAATTAGTATTTTTTTGTTATAATCACAATATTTATAACCATAAACTGTAAGAAAACGTTGTATTATTTCTTAATATGAGTTTCAACACCTTTTAAAAGGAATCACAGAAGGCTACGGAAGGTACAATCACCTACCTATCTTTTTTTTAGCCTGTTGTATCACCTGCAGAAACCTGATACCTAAATCGAATTTCATGTCGTAAAGTAAAAGTAGCCTTACTCGAAGAAGATATTATAATTATTATCTATCGAATAAAAAACACCTTATCTCGGTAATAAAAAACTTAAAATTATAATAATACCTAGCAAATTATAATAAGAATAAAGATTTAGACTGTGAATAGGTATTTTTGTGCAGATATTATGTAGATTCAAAAATATTTTTGACCAAAAAACACGGGGTTATTTTATTAAAATGTTTATTGCCTTGTCTATGTCTCGCTGCTTAAACAAAGTCTTAAATAATAACTATAAAAATGGGTTTTTAGCGGGAACGTGATGGCGTCTATGTTGCGTCTCTGTTTTATTTACCTAAAATTGAGTTAAATTTTTATTCTAATAATATTAGAGAACGTGCACGAGTGTGGGCAAGTAAAACACAGCGGTAGAACATGAGTTTGTACATGTTCTCAACAAAACTCCGTAGAAGCTGCCCATAAAGTTACCGCCATTTTATTGGGGCCTAACAAGGACATTGCACTAAAATCTAAAGAAACTGGAACTTCTATTTTATATCTTCTATTACTATTAGAATGGCCGAATCCTACTAATATAATATTGTACAAGTCTGTGTGTTTTGAAGTTTAGATAAACGGATTTATGTAGTTTAAATTTGAAACACGGGTAGACCATGGCCTGGATTACACATGATGCATTTTTTTGACGTAGTTTCGTGGGATCATTTTCGATTTAACGCGCGCAAAGCCGTTGGCAAAAGCTAGTATGTAAATAATACGCAACGTGACCTTGTGCAGGTCAATTGCGGATATGTCGAAGTTCGTTAGAAAAATCTCTTCGAGTAGGTACTCTGCTATTTATAAACTGTCAAACTAATGAGTAACCACAAACATCGGCTTACAACTTAGCTTCTTAGAAAACTGTCTCACCCAAACCAGTATTTTACGTAAACTTGACAAACAGACTATAATTATTTTTTTTCCCGGCCATTAACTATATTCGCTCTTATTCTTTGACCAAACCATACCACTTAATGAGAAAATTGGTTTAATTAATATTTAAATCAAGATCTCGTTATACCTTGATTCGTCCCATGTATAAATAGGCATTTATTTAATAAGTTACCCGACGGGCTGCCATACATTAGTATAAGTCGTTAGTGTCTCAGATGAGTAGAAAACAATAATATGTAAATGAGCATACATACTTATTATGCGTACTGTGACGGCCACCTGCACCTTCAAAATATATTCCCAGAGAACATTTCTGAGAAATTAGAAGTAGGCAACCGAAAACAAATATCAGCTCGCCACAAGATGACACGAAATACCTAAGTAACGTCCACACATATAAGCTTCCTTATGATGTTAAAACCTTCCATTACCACACTTTAAAAATATTTTGTACTGATATTTTCTACAAGCTAAAGGAAATATTTAATATTTTACAATAGTGGGATTCTCTCACAGAGAGGAGGCCTGTGTCCCAGCAGTGGGAACATTAATAGGCTGATGATGTGATGTGATGTGAGTGGGATTCACCTCCACCTTTGGGCTTGTTCGTTTCACAAGATGTTGGACGTAAATAATAGCACCATCCCATATATTTACGTGGGTATCCATATAGTTCTGTGCACTTGTAACATCCGTACTGCGATCGCCAACCCGTTTGCCATGAATGGCAATTATGGCAAAACCACCATGATAAACACAGTAAAGAAATGGTTCTTATTGCCCGGCAGCCTCTCAACCCCCGGCCACGCTAGCGGTCGAGGTTACGGCATGGCAAGGGGTGCTAAGAATCCCCGGAGTGGATTCAGCTACCCCAAAAAACACCGACGTCTGGCCCTGGCAATTTTAATACATGAACACTCCGGACCGACAGGAAGATCACCAACCCGTTTGCCATGCGTGGCGATTATGGCAAAACCACCATGATAAACACAGTAAAGAAATGGTTCTTATTGCCCAGCAGCCTCTCTTCCCGCGGCTACGGTAGCGGTCGAGGTTACGGCATGGCAAGGGGTGCTAAGAATCCCTGGAGTGGATTCAGCTACCCCAATAAACACCAACGTCTGGCCCTGGCAATTTTAATACATGAACACTCCGGACCGACAGAAAGATCACCAACCCGTTTGCCATGCGTGGCGATTATGGCAAAACCACCATGATAAACACAGTAAAGAAATGGTTCTTATTGCCCGGCAGCCTCTCTACCCCCCGGCTACGGTAGCGGTCGAGGTTACGGCATGGCAAGGGGTGCTAAGAATCCCCGGCTTGGATTCAGCTACCCCAATAAACACCGACGTCTGGCCCTGGCAATTTTAATTCATGAACACTCCGGACCGACAGGAAGATCACCGAACTCGAAGAGGAATTGAGCAGGTTGCGATGGAGTATTGTAGGGTTATCTGAAGTCCGAAGAGAGGGGGAGGACTCGATAATCCTCGAATCTGGTAACCTGCTCTATTGCCGAGAGGGTGACCGGCAGTTCCGGGGTGGTGTCGGGTTTATCGTCCACAAGTCCCGTCGTAGACCAGGGTGGCATAAAACTAAAAACTAAATTGATTTCATCATGTCAACCAAGAAGCAAGTGTTCAATTATGTATCTGTGATTAATTCGATTAGCAGGCGAGATCACCGCATGGTAAGAGGCCCCTTGAACATAAATATCAAGCTTGAAAGGCCTCGACTGATGAAGTCTACGATCCGTCCAGCACAGGTCCAGATCCAAAACCCAAAGAGCTTTCTGCTCGAACTCCATAATCGTTTCGAGTGCTTGGGGATCTCCGTGGACGAATACAGCGATGGGTTCGAGGAAACTGTCTATGCGGTCGGGTCTAAGTTTTTCGAGACCCGCTGTACAGATAAACACAAAACTCTATGATCCTTCTCTTAAGCTCATGAAGGAGAGGCGTGAGATGATCCTGCAGTCTTCAGATGATGCGTGGAACTATCGGCAGCTAAATAGACGGATTTCAAAGTCCTTGAAAAACATGCCACTTTTACACCGAAAGTATTAAAGTCGCGATTGAGCGGAATAAGGGCTCCAAGGTCTGACTCCAACAGATCTGACTGTTGGACAGAGCCAGCTCACAAAACTGAAAATCGATGATGGCAGGATCGTATCCGCCAAACCGCATCTTCTGAGGGGGATCTAGAGATTCTATGGGCAGTTGCACTCGTCAACCAGAAAACCCGTCGCGAATCTAACAAACGACCCAAGAGCTAGATTGATCTGACACTATACCGAAGAAATTCCGAACGTCAGCCTGTACGGAATTAGAATGGTACAAGGCACCGGGGGATGACAGAATTACGGTCGAACTCTTGAAGGCGGGTAGAAAACCAGTACTTATAAGTACTGGTTTTCATCAGAACATCTTTTGAAGAACCTTATAAGGTTCTTCAAAAGATGTTTGATGCTATCATACTCGAGAGGAATCCAATCTCACTTCTTTGCCATTTCTACAAGCTGTATTCATGGTTCAATACGAATCGCCTCGCACGCAGTACGCAAAACATAAAAGTTCTTTTTAACTCGTCAGCAATCTTTCAGTGGTGAAAGTACTGAGTAAGATACGGAAAACTTTCACTATGAGATCAACTGTGCAAACACGCAAAGAAAAAAACTGTTGAAATTATTTCTTTTCGTGTTTGCAGAGTTGCAAAAACTATGCTTTATTTCAGAATTGATCCCATAAAATTGTTGTTTATTTTCATGTGTCATCAATTCATCATGATCATCATCAGCCTTTTTAATGTTCCCACTGCTACACTCGGAAGGTTAAGACGAATCGATTGACGTAAAAATCATGAAAATCAGCCAACGCGTTTGGTCTCTAGAACGCCACATCACATCACATCATCATCATCAGCCTTTTTAATGATTCCACTGCTGGGACTCCTCTATGTGAGTGGGAATGGGCTGTAATCCACCACGCGGGCCCAATGCGGGTTGGTGGATGTCACATGTATTCGAATTTTTGTTTCTAGGACATGCCGGTTTCCTCACGATGTATTCCTTCACCGTTATGAGAGCAGTGGTGGTGAAATAATTTACACAAAGTAAATACCAATAAGCCATCACTGCACTCAAATTCGGGGTGCACTGCACTTTCATGTGTATTTATTTGTATCCCTTGAAACGTTGCGAATTAAAATAAATTCACCCTATACAATTTACTCGTGTAGGTAATGTAGCAAATTGCCAAATTGTTAATAACCAGCTAATTAGCAAGTTGGCGGTTGCGGTCAATTAATTGCTAGTCTGGTACTGCGTCCGTGCAGCTGTAATCATAACTGTGTAAGGCATGTTTGTTTAGACATACCTACATAAATCCGGGGTTGGATTTCAACATTATAAATGCTTTTTAGAATGATAGGTTCGCTAGCTCTGCATATCGGACATGGTTTTGAGGGTAAGTTTACCCGTTTAAATGCTTTTAATATCACACATATTTAAGGTACAGTTGAAACTCCAACATACGCTTTTATGTATTTAGGAATTCATTCATCTATTTCAAGTTAAATCGTGGTACAGAACTACGGACTAATAACAGCTGCATGCCTGTGGAGATAGAAACGTGAAGGATTTTTCCTACTAGCTGTTGCACACGACTTCGTCGGCATAGCAATAGTACTTCGAATAGCCTATTTTGTATATCGCGCAATAATATTGTAGGTGTTTGAGCCGCCTTACTTAAGAAATTATTAGTCACTCCCCTTTTCTCCCCCTTAACGATGATTGCCGGGATAGAAAGTATCCTATGTCTTTCCCTGTGTTTCAAACACTATGTCCATACTAAATTGCATCTAAATCGGTTCAGCGGCTTAAGCGTGAAAAGGTAACAGACAGATAGACAGACATTCGGATTTATAATATTAGTACCTATGGCTTTTGTTCTGTAGAGTGCATAGAACACAGGTGCACCATAAAAAATATTTTTTAGAACCCATTAGACTTCTAAGCGGCTTAAAATGAGATTCGAATACAATATATAGAGAATACAAGCTTTTGCTCGTGACTTCGTCTGCGTAGCATAGTATTGATACCTCTACATCCACCATTACCACCGCCACGAAAAAGGCCTTACGACTAACTACCTACAGTTGCGTGCAGTCACAGCCGTAATGACTGGACATGGGACCTTTAATAAGCACTTTTATGTCATAGGAATCACGGACAGCCCACTCTGCAGAGCATTCATGGTGGAAGATGAGACAGCAGCACACCTGCTCCTAAGGTTCTTTGTAATCAGGGCCAAATACTTCGGTGACCCAGGCACCCTGCAGAAGATACTTGACAGCACCAGGGCGCTGCTGTCTTCCTCGAGGAGCTGGGATGGATCAAATGACTAAAATTGTATCCCACCCGTACGCTAAATACGCGCTTAGTCGTGGAGTTGCGGCAACAGCCCGTCGAAACTATACTAAGGGCCGATTTCACCATTGAAACTAATCGCGATTAGTTCAACCTAAATTCAGTTTATGCAAATACAGAGTTCTGATTGGTAGTTTATCAGCGGTCTCAACCAATCAGAACGCTGACAACTGAGATTATTTGAACTAATCGCTATTAGTTTCATTGGTGAAATCGGCCCTTATCCATCTCTATACCGGCCATCAAAATCGGTTCAGCGGTTAAACGTGAAAAGGTAACAGACAGAAAGAGTTACTGTCGCACGATATTATGATATTCCGAGTATGGAAGTTTGGTTTTTTATTTGAAAGAAGTTTCGAGAAATACCAAGTAGAATCGACTACGAGTATATGATACGTTCGAAGGTAAGTTTCTAAGCTGCTAGCTTTGCAGTTTCCTTGTAGGTGTTCAAAACAGGTGTAATATTTTATGACAACGTTTTATTCGGTACGTAGATAGGGTTGGAACTAGTTTAATAATACGTTGGTTATCATGTGGCATAGTACCTACGCTAATTAATGTGTGGTTTCTGAATTAAGAATTTGAAGTTGTGGACATGGTAGAACATAATATGCTAATGCAACTTTAATGCTAAGATTTGAAAGGTTTGCACACTAAAATAGCAAAGCAAAAATAGCAGAACTTGACAAATACTATACTTCAAATTCTTAATTCAGAAATCTAAGAATTAGACATGACGCGGCAAACAACTAGTTTGTATCTTACCCTATTCAAAAACGTCTTAGTTTTAATCAAGATATTTGCGGCACGTGCTTTCGCTGATGCATCATCATATTTATTAATAAACAGCAAATAATAAATAAATTTACAAGTTGTTCTTTTATTTATTTATTGTATCATCGTTTGAACTTTGAAAGCAATACCGTCATTATAATAATAAATCAATTTGAATAATGTTGTTTGTGACAGCCCTAGCAAAACCGGCTGGGCAACGCGTCGTCGATCAATTCACTTTTCATGGATGTCACATAATGAATATTAATAAAGTGATCGGTAAATTAATTTAACATAGTTTTATTGGGTTTTAAAAATGTTTAACATTTATTTTTCCGTCATGACATTGTAGTTAGCTTGGACTATTATTAGGTAGATACCTAATAATACTCTAAGTTGTGCAGTAGTATTGCAGTACTCTTAAGTATACTTATAAGGAAAAACTTGGTTTTAGTAAATCGTCGTTGTGGCTGAAGGATCTCGCCTCTCGTGCTTGAGGTTGCGGGTTCATAACCGGGCTAGGTACAAAAGTGTCTTTTTCAACTGATTTTATGTATTTTTTAAGTTTATCTTGGACATAAATGACATCGGTGAAAGAAAACATCATAAGGAGGAGTTCAGGTTGAACTTAGTTACTAGCTTCTACCAGCGGCTTCGCCCGCGTGAGTGTCGAAAATTACCCGGGATGAAAAGTATCCTATGTGCTATTCCTGACTATAATCTATCCTAATTTCATCCAGATCCGTCCATTCGTTTGAGCGCGATGAAGTAACAAACAAAAAAACATACAAACACACTCACAAACTTTTACCTTTATAATATAAGTGTGATTAGTGTGATAAGTTTGAAATCGCCAAACGCCAACCCGCCGCCGCCGTGAGCAAGCGTGGTGACTAATGCTCCTTCCTTCTCTTTATGAGAAGAGGCCTTTTGCCTTGCAGTGGGACAGTAACAGCCTGGTATTAGGTTTTTTTTAGTGAATCAATTTTTGCGCTTTTCTTGCGTAGCGTATATGAACAAAACGCTATAAGTACAGTCAAGGGTCAAAAGTGAAGTATCGTACTCTCCCAAAACTCAAATAGCTAGTTTTTTTAAAAGAAGTTAATTTATCCACAACTGATTTAATATGTTGTATAGAAATTAAAGTATAGATTATACCTACTAACTGTGCGATGATGAAATTCCACTGCCTAAAAAAATTGCCGCGCTGTTTTGTCAGTGTGACTGCACTTTTGACCTTTAACTGTACCTAAGGCGCGCCCGAAGCCATTTCTATGTGGCCTGCCACATAGAAATGGCTTCGGGCGCGGACAGGGCACGGGCGGCTTCCTATTCCATTCAAATTCCACACAAAATGCATGGAAATAAAGCGCAATTTAGGACACACGGTATGTCGTTGCTCGGACGTGGTTATGACGCGCCATATCGGCGCCCGCGCCTGTTCAAATTGCGCTTTATTTCCATGCAATTTGTATGAAATTTGAATGGAATAGGAAGCCGCCCGTGCCATGTCCGCGCCCGACGCCATTTCTATGTGGGCTGCGCCTTAGTTATTTGAGCGTATTAATGATCGACAACATAACCATCAGATCAAAGGCTCGAGAAAAGGCGTCGCAATAGCGATTATTAAAATGTCAAAAATGCCTTATTGAAATGACTCGTGGTCAATCCCAAACATTTTGGTATTTCGGCAATAGCTATCACCGATTCTTATGTCACTTTGTCAAGAGCCTCAGATTTAAGTTCAAAGTACCTAAGCATTTTGCATGTGTCATGTCAATCATCACAAAATGGTCTTACTTAGTTGTCATATTTCTATTGATCGTGTAAACGATACGAAGGCGATGGCGTGTATCACAGTGACCGAGTACCGTCCTTCGGTACATTCGCACCTTCAGTTTATTTCCGCATCAGAACTTGTTATTTTAAATGTTAATTACAAAAATAACAAGCCTTTGATGATGTTATGCATTATTTTTAGAGTTAATTATGTATTAGAGACTCCCGTTTTAATAGAGACCTTTTAAGCGAATATTATAAAGAGATTATACTGTTTGTTTGTAAATAAAAGTTATCTCTAGAAGTATTGATCCGATTACGAAAATTCTTTCACTAATAGATAGCTAGGTAGGAGTGGAGGGAAGTCTTTGCCCACTAGTGGGACCTGGCTGGGGGAGCGTGACGAAATGCACTCCAGCACCTCAGTCAAAGGTAGCCGCAGCACACCGTGTGGGTCTAGTCAGTTAGATTCTGACATACCCCTTCGTCCACGCCAGCGTGGACATCCATGAGCTTTCCCACACGTCATAAAAAGGATTAGGACAGAACTAGCTAGCAAAAAAATATAAATCTTTATTATCGCTGAGAGCAATAGGCTTCTTTTTATCCCAGAAATTGCATAATAGCAACTATGCAGTTGTGTCTGTAGGATACAACTGCATAGTTGCTGAAAAAGCCATTAAATAAAATTTGCAATGAAATAATACAATATTTATTAAACAGGAGTAGATAAATGCTTTTTGGTCTACAACTAAAACAAACATTCGCTAATTCGCAACTTATATTTAATATAGGAAGAGCAATCTCCATCGACGGGGCGCGTGCGTCGCAATAGCATGCCTTTCGCAACAAACTGACATTTAAATACAAAAACACATATTTTTTCTGCGCACATCTACAATGAAAGGCATCTTTAATTAGTTGTTTATACAAAGTCAGTGACACGAGTCATTCATAATAGTGAAAAAATACTGAGTTTTGTCTAACAGGTGTGATAACGGAGATCACAAATAGATTAATAGGCATACTATCTAATATCTAATCTACTACTACTATATTACTGTACTGTGTACCTACAACTATATAGTGTATATCAGACGCACATTATATTTGACGTTTAATAAAATTCTTGGCGGCGCCATTCGAATTCTCATCACGTCCTGTGGCCTGTACTGGCACAGGAGTCGTTGTGGTCCCGCCAGCGAATATCTTCAACTTCGATTGACCCCAAGTGTACATGTAACTTGGTAACTGTGGAGCCTTTGTCGGATTCAAGTAAATATCGAATATAGATTGTGTCGTTTTAGGTTTCGCGGTCGTTGTCGGTGGTTTCTTGGTTGTAGAATACTCCACTGCTTTAGTTGTCGTAGTCTGGGTTTTATTTTGTACCTTCGTCGTAAATGTAAAGGGTGGCGTTGTCCTTGTTTGGGCGAATGACTGTAGCTTCGTCACAGGTGTTGTCGATGTTCTTGACGTGAATGTATACCACGAGAAGTCCGGTTTAGGTTTTGTTGTTACAGATTTTTCTGTAAACTCGGGTTTCTTCGAGGTCGTTGAACTCCACGTCCAAGCAGTTGTTGGTTTTCTTGTTGTTGTTGTGGTGCTTGGTTTAATTGTTGTAGTTGACGGTTTGTACGTTGTTGTCACTGAACTTGGAGCAACTGCTGTTGTTATCGGTTTCCGTGTGGTTGTTGTGTACCATTGCCTTGTTGACGCTGTGGTTGGTTTGTAGGTTGTTGTAAAAGCAGACGGTTTGTATGTTGTTGTAAAAGAAGACGGCTTGTAGGTATTGAAAGAAAAAGGTTTGTATGCTGTAGCAAAAGTTAATGGTTTGTATGTCGTTGTGGAAATTGTTGGTCTATAAGAAGGTGTATGATATGATATAGGTGGTCTGTATGTTGTCGTCGAAGAGGGGGGTCTGTATGTGAATGCAGAAGTGACAGGTGGTGACCTGTATGTAGTGTTAGTAACAGTGGTCTTCGTCGTGGGCCTCAAAGTTGTGGTGGATACACTTGGTGTTAATGTTGTTGTTTCAATATGCAGTGGACGAATTGTTGTACTAGGTAGCTGTATGGCTGTACTTGTTTTTGTTGTCTGCGTATATTTTCCCGATTCGGTGGCGTACTCGAGTTTGCTAATCGCTTTTTCTGCACTCGTTTCACCGAACTTTTTCTTCTTCCTAAACTGGTTCGATTCTATCACCCTCCAAACCTTCACTCGTGGTACGTATAACTCCGTCGTGGCGGTGGTGGTACGGCGTGGGGCAACCGTTGTCGTGCTGGGTGTGGTGGTGGTACGGGGTGGGGCACTCGTCGGCGGCGGCTCATTTAAGTGCTGCGACGGTTGGTTGAACACAGGCAGCCTGAGTTCGTCAATCTTGTCAAACTTATAATTGTACCAATCAATTCCTTCTCTATTTTGATCTAGCACCTTACCGTAATTTTCTCTGACGATGTTTCCAACCACCAGGTACGGGGGCAACAAATTTTCAATATTTTGTTTGTTGGTTGTAAAATTTTGAGGCTCGAAACGGTTCGCGTATTGAAATCCACGGGCTCTATCCAATGGCACTGAATTTTTGTAGTTTAAATCACAATCCACAAGGTATTTTTTGGTGTTATGCTTGCAATGCTGCGGATACACGACCCAGGCGAGGAAGCCGTTCCCCTGGAGGCGAGTGTGTTCTTCATGTACAATGAGCGCACAGTCCAGGTCGTCGGATATGTCCTCGTCGTGCAGCGCGTGGCAGGGCAGGCCACACGCCTTGCCTGCGCCACACCAGTACAGCTCGCTGATCTGGAAGATGCCATGATCGCCGCTGTAGGGATTGTTTGCGTTGGTATCGAAGCGGGACTCGTGGAAGGCGATGCAGACCCAGGTGGAGAGATGGTCGGGCCGCACGCCGAGCGCACTCAGCTCGCGCGCCAGCTCGCAGCGCTCCATAACGCGGGCGCCCACGCCGGCCAGCGCCAGCAGCGCGCACGTCAACCACACAACGCGGTTCATCGCAGCGTACGTTTGAGCGTCCTGCGCTCGCGCACTCATTTTTACGTAAGTAGCGCGACCTCCCGCCGGCGTCGCGCGCCACTCGCGAACTATGTCGCACCCGTATATATACACTGCAATCTTAATTGATTTAGGTTGAGCTGCCTTGCATATTGGAGCACGAATGAAGGTCATGGTTTCCAGGATATATGGTCTTCAATATCAAGCATATGGGATCTAGGTGAGCGTTAACGAGGCCAATGGTTGATCTTGACGGGGCGCGTCACCATCTCATCGCACTAAACGTTGCGTCGTGTGTACAACTCGGAACTCACAATAGAGATAATAATATTTATAGAATAAATGTAAATTTATTAATTCTATTCACGTGCATTCTGCAATGACTAAATACGTGTACGAAATTAAACATTTTCTTTTGTTTAAAATCAAATACTACGATGATGAACCGTGAGAAGGTCTGGGCGAGACCGGTTTTTAAGTCAACATGGGTCTTAGTTTAAAGGTCAATCTTAAAAATGGTCAACCTGTTCCCTGAATCGGAAAGAGCTTATTATTATTTAGTTTTGTAATTTTTGGTCACCGATGTGGCGTGGCTAGCGGCTATGTTAAAACGTGTACAAGGTTGAGCGCGCCTGCATGCGTTTGTATGTAAACATTCAGTTTGTTTCCGCGGCGGGTCAAGAGGTGAGCCGCTGGCCTCTGTTGCCTAATACCTAATAAGTTTGAACTTAAGGAGAATCGTAAATTCTGACGCGTCGCCGTCGCATCTACATGTGAATAATCGTGACTATCAATCAATCCAAAGGACTATTTGTTATTAACTATATTGATAACTACCGTTTGATTTAATGTAGAAAAAAGGTATTTATCTTCGGACATGAACTGCTCATAAATTGAAGTATTTTTTTTGTATTTGTAAAGGATATGTAAGCCTTCTCATCACTCAAGGAATATGATAAGCTTGTGTAGCTGACGTCACTATACTTTTAAATAGACGTTAGGTCATTGATGTGATATGCTTAATGTTGATTTATGATCACCTAAAGAGCATAGAGGAGCATGTCAGTAAAATTAATAGCGCAGAATAATATTGAATCAATCTGCCTAGCCTTTTTCCAACTATATTGGGGTCGGCTTCCAGTCCTTCCGGATTCAACTGAGTACCAGTGAAAGAATTATAATAATCATAATTAGAATTTCTACCGCAGAATAATATTAAATAATGAAAATTAAACCATTCTAAAAGCTTTTGACGGCATTAGTGTACAAATTGATCCTTTTATGTGGTTGCAGTGGTCAATTTTGACGATCTATATATATGGCTTTTGAAACACTCATGATATTGTGATAATCCAATGTACAGACGATAAAGGGTGATTCACACCTGACAGAGCGCCATCAAAGCTAAGTTTGCAAAAATGCGTTGTATTTATCATGTGAAAAGATTCACACTGCATATTCTAGAAGGTCAAATGGGTGCAGCGGAATGTGACCCGCATCCAATGAGTAGTGTCCGCTGGAGCCCCTGGTGTCAATCTAGATAATTCGCTCGAATGGGTGAGGGAGACTGATGCGCTTGCACATAATGACTGAGGATGCTGATCTGACGTCAAAGCGATTATTCGCGAGTATGCTCCCACGATCGCAGGGTAGTTAGGCTACCATCCAGGCAACAGATCGCAATTTCTCAATTTAACAGTATTCATTGCTTGTTATACGTTATAGAGGAGATGAATCTTTAAAGGTACATAACAGCGCAGCATGCCGGGCGCCAAAATAACTGACAGCTTAAGGAACACCAAGCTGCTCTCTTAAACGGAGATCGTGTCACATCACATCATCAGCCTATTAATGTTCCCACTGCTGGGACACAGGCCTCCTCTCTGTGAGAGGGAATGGGCCATTATCCACCACGCGGGCCCAGTGCGGGTTGGTGGATGTCACATGTCTTCGAATTTATGGTTCTAGGACATGCCGGTTTCCTCACGATGTTTTCCTTCACCGTTTTGAGAGCAGTGGTGATGAAATAATTTACACAAAGTAAAACGCCTGACTGGGCTCGAACCCACGACCTACAACTTGTAAGTCGCGGCCGATACTACTGGGCCACCACTGCTCTGTGTGCACGTGTACGTGGTATTAAAGGCTACTAGGCTAAAATGGGATAGGTCGGGTAATTTTATGTCAAACACATGCACAGTGTGTTTGACGACACCTAAAAACCTACTGCAAGGGCTGGTCCGAGGTGGATCAGGAAAATAATACCAAGAAGAATTTGGGGGAGGCCTTTGCCCAGCAGTGGGACATTGTAGGCCAGCATAAAAAACAGTAGATTAATAATTTTATACGGTTCGTTGATTGAATTACAATTAGGGTGCAGATCGCTCCGACACTGTCATTGAATCGAACTTTAAAGTTAAAGCAGACCTACTTTTTGAATCCGAAAAGTACCTATCATAAATATCTGAACTCAAAAACAATTTTACCGTTTTTAGGGTTCCGTACCCAAAGGGTAAAAACGGGACCCTATTAATGAGACTCCGCGATCCGTCTGTCTGTCTGTCTGTCCGTCTGTCACCAGGCTGTATCTCATGAACCGTGATAGCTAGACTGCTGAAATTTTCACAGATGATGTATTTCTGTTGCCGCTATAACAACAAATACTAAAAACAGAATAAATAAATATTTAAGTGGGGCTCCCATACAACAAACGCGTTTTTTGCCGTTTTTTTTGCGATAATGGTACGGAACCCTTCGTGCGCGAGTCCGACTCGCACTTGGACGGTTTTTTAAAAACTAACAAGCGTTTTGAATAAAATAGAATATGATGTGAAAGTTGAGATGCAAAACGAACATTAATTGGTACAAAGCCAATATTGTTCCCGTTCCGCGGACCTTGTCAAGTGATCGCCTCTTGTCAATTTCCCTGCGAACAAAGGATTATCATTCTTTAACTAAGAGGAAATAAAAATTGCATCGACAGACGTTAGCGTTAGAGAACATCGATGAACAAGAAAATGTTGTTTGACCTCATTTTCTTGTTCATAGATGTTCAGCGGTGTTCCTTTTGTTAATTAACTTCACTATTACTATCAACTTCTTGCTTAAGATAGGTTGGCTGACCAGAGACATGATTAGGTCCGCCATTGTATCTTTGTGCATGAACTTTTATATAAATTAATTATTAGAAAATGACTGGCTGCCACATGCGGCTCCGTCTCGTGGAATTTGTATTTCCTCCAATATCTTTAAACATTATAACCCACTAGCTTCTAGCCGCGGCTTCGCCCGCGTTTAAAGTTAAAAAAATGCTCCGGTCGCCACCAAACTTACAGGATTATCCGCTGGGTCAATCTAAAGATTGTCTGAAAATTTCATTAAAATCGGTCCAGCCGTTTCGGAGTCTATAAAGAACATCTTACATACTTTCTCTTTTATATACTCGTATATATATATATTTTATTATCTTTGATCTTGCAATCAGTCCTTCTGACTATGAGCAGATGTGTTGAACGGCTATTATTCATGAGGAGATGTACCCCACTGGGAACATCCTCCATATTATTATATTGGCTTAGTCAACGCCGCCGAGATCCAAGGTTTAGCGCCGTTTCAGGCGATTTAGACAGTCAGGTATTGTGAGCTGGGCAGCGAGCTGGTTAGGATGGTTGTCCAGTCTTGTTTTGTATTTGCCTGCGAATGTTTTTATCTCATCCGTCACTGTTGGCATGCTCAAGTACTCAAGTACTATTTGTGTATTTCACTGTTTCTAATGAACCAGGGTGCATTGCTAAATTGTTTAAGGATGTAGTTCTGAGCTCTTTGAATAATATTTATGTTGGAATCACAGCAGGCCCGCGATAACTGAATCCCGTAGGTCCAGTCTGCTTTATGACAGCCTTGTAAATTAGGAGCTTGTTGTCCAGTGACAGTTTTGAATTTCTACTTAGGAGCCAGTAGAGGCTTTTGTATTTGATGTTGACCTGTTTACGTTTTGTTTCAATGTGTTTCCGCCATGTCAACCTGCGGTCCAAGTGTAGTCCGAGGTACTTAGCTGTGTCACTCTGAGTCAACTCCCTCCTACTAAGGTGAACAGGGGGACAAGTTTATCTTCGCAGTGTGAAGGTGACCTGCACTGACTTATTAGCACTCACTTTTATACGCCATCTGTCAAACCAGTTGCTTTTTTATCAAGGCTTTGTTGAAGTTTCGCAGTGGCTTCTGCAGGGTCTTTACTAGCTAATATTGCTGTATCATCTGCATAAGTAGCGATAGTAACTACAGGTGTTAGTGGAAGATCTGATGTGTATATGGTATACAAAACCGGGCCGATAACGGAGCCTTGTGGCACACCAGCAAGTATCTCGTGAAAACCCGACGAGGAGTCATCTTCTTTCACTTGGAATATTCTATTGTTGAGATATGATTCTAGTATACGATAGAAACTGTGAAGCAGCAGTAACTTAATGTTATAGAGTAATCCCTTATGCCATACCCGGTCAAAGGCCTGCTGAACGTCAAGGAAGGCCGAAGAGCAATACTCCTTCTTCTCAAGACTGTCACTGATATGTCTGCACACTCTGTGTATTTGTTCAATGATGCTGTGCTCTGGCCTGAACCCAAATTGGTGGTCTGGAGTTACAGAGTTTTCGTACATGGCACATAAGAGTCGTCGGAGTAGTATCTTCTCTAGAACCTTAGATATTATAGGCAATAAACTAATTGGCCAGTAAGATGATAATGCATGTGCTGGCTTTCCAGGTTTATAGACCATGATCACTTGTGAGACCTTCCATAGTGCAGGAAAATAAGGTGTTCTAAAGATACCACTGAACAACGTAGTCAGATATACTATTGCTTTTCATGGCAATTCTGACAGGATCTTTTTGTCTATGAGGTCAAATCCTGGGACTTTTTTATTGACTAGTTAACAGATGGTTCTTGTCACTTCTCCTGGTGTCACTACTTTTAGAGGAAAATCAAGTTGGTGGTCTTGTTGGAGAACGTCATCTATGTCAGCTTCATTAGAGCCAGGACTGGCCTCGTTAGGAACAAATACTTTGGCAAGGTGATCAGCGAAATCATTCGACTTTTCCTGTTTCGTTCTGGCCCACTTGTTTCTTTCTAGTCGTAGAGGTGGCTTTGGGATTATTGGCTGGTTCATACTTTTAAAGAATAAGTTATTTACCTTAACTTCCATCTAAATCCATTAAGTAGTTTTTTGGCGTGCAAGAGTGAAAAAATCCCTTCATTCATCCAACCATCCTCGCAAACATCCGCGTTTGTAGTAGGATGTGAAGTAGTACCGAAAATTGGAATTTCTTTTCTTGTGATTTTAATGCCGTTTCTATAGTTGAGTTAATTTTATTATCATTAGTAAGTTCAAATCGACTATCTTTTTTAGGATAGGTACGACAAATCACAAAGAGAATTTGATCAAATTGAGAAAAATAATACGACTTTGGTTCTTTTGCGTTCTGCGCAATATTTGCATTATGACACATTCTGTTGACAAAATTCAATGTCAAGCATGGTGACATGGCAATGACCTTAGTCAACAAACAAGTGGATGCAGGTAAGGAAAAACTGTTTCGGGACTTACTTACGAACTGTTTTCGTACCCCGACTTAATTTATTTGCCTAATTAATATTTTATACGAGTTTTATTTTACACTTGCTTTCGTAATGTGTGTCCACCGTCCGGCAAGTAGATATTAATTTTTCATGCATTTCCTGGCATCCGATTAAGTTGAAACTTGGTGTACTTATGTGACTATGGCAACTTCGAAATTGAACTAAGGAACTGCTCTCATGATGGAGCCATTGCACCTCCTCAACCACACAAGATAGCACCATCGTGTTTGGGCTCAAAATACGCGTATTGACAAGTGATATTACATTTAGTACCCTTAAATTTCAAAACGGTGAAGGAAAACATCGTGAGGAAACCGGCATGTCCTAGAACCAAAAATTCGAAGACATGTGACATCCACCAACCCGCACTGGGCCCGCGTGGTAGATTACGGCCCATTCCCTCTCACAGAGAGGAGGCCTGTGTCCCAGCAGTGGGAACATTAATAGGCTGATGATGATGATGATGATGATGAAATTTCAAAAAGGCTTGTTTTAAAAAATACTCTATACCAGTGGTTCCCAAAGTTGATGGGACCGCGACCCACCTAACAAAAACTCCCAAATTCAGGACTCACCTCTTGTTTTTCATGAAGAATAAGGGCTAGAACAAAAACAAAACTTCTGTTCAAACAAGAAAAAAACTGTTCTAATCGAAAATTTTAATATTAATTGCATTTTTTTTATGGAAGGATGCTTTTGTTCCCTTTATTTGTCATTATAGATTTTCCTTATGGTTTATTTATTTTTAATTTCAATGAGTTGGATATGCCCAATTTATTTTGGTATTTATTCTTAATAATATTATACGAGGCGTTCGTATTGATCATCGTATTTTTCAGGGCCCACCTAATATTTGATTGAAACCCACACGGGGGGCGACCTGTACTTTGGGAAATGGTGCTCTATACTTATTTTTAGTAAATTTGTTGATATACAATGCACAGGTTAAACCGCTCGACCGCTCATATAATTTGCATAAAATTCTCTTAAATAAATAACACTCACAATGGGCGTCAAGAAGGCTTAAAATCACCCAAAGGGCAATGGAGAGGGTTATGCTCGTCGTTTCCTTGAGTGATCGAATTAGAAGTGAGAAATCCGCAGGTAAACAACACTGGTTGCCGACATAGCCCGAAGAATTGCCAAACTTAAGGTTACACTAGTCGATCATTCTTCCATACAAACGTAGTCTGGCGATTACTCCACTGTTTGACGACACGTTCAAAATAAAAAAAATATATTTATTTGTCTCATCATTATCTAACCCTGTATGGAAGCAATCATCTAACCTTTGTAGACTTCGAAAAGGCCTTTGATACGCTGAAGTGGTCTAGTATCTGGTCCCACCTACTGGACATTGGAGTGCCGCTGAAAATAGTCCGTCTGTTGCAGAGTATTTACAAGAAATATTCCTATAGGGTTACTCATAACGGCCTCATATCGGATGACGTAACAGTGCACGCGGGTGTCCACCAAGGCAGCATGCCTCCTGTCGCCGCTCCTCTTCCTAGTCGTCCTTGATGGCATTATGTTTCGCATCTATGATAACAAGCGCTGCGGCATAAAGTGGGGATTATCCAACGTCTTGCAAGACTTGGATTACGCCGATTACCTATGCCTGTTGAGTCATACCCATGCCGATATGCAAGCAAAGCTGAACGAACTACGTCAGGAAGCGGCAAAAACGGGGCTCTAAATAAACATCCGGAAGACCCAGGAAATTAAAACTGGTGTGAAGAACCACTCACCGTTGCTGATTGGCACAGAGGCAGTGGAACGCGTCCACAAATTTACATACCTCGGGAGTGTCGTTTCAGAGACTGGGGGTAGTGAAGAGGAAATCGCTTCACGGATCGCCAAAGCACGAGCTACCTTCGGGCAGCTGAGACCTGTTTGGCAATCGGGGTAACTGACCCGAAGGATTAAACTCAAAATCTTCGGTCTAATGTCAAATCCGTGCTGATCTACGGATGTGAAACGTGGAAGGTCACAAACGACATTTCACGCCAAGAACAAGTCTTGGTCAACCGATGTCTTCGTCGTAATCTCGGAATTTACTGGCCCAAGACCATCTCCAATGTAGAGCTGTTTGAGAAATACCACGAGAGCCCGATTGACCGCCATGAGCGTCGTAAGTTCCATATTTCAACACAAATTTTAACTCATCTTTGGGCGGAAATAAATACCATATCAAGAAGGAAAATTACAAAACGGCCACCATACAGTGATAGATTAGTAGTTCAACAATGCGAATAATTTTGTTTTGAAAATATACACTTAGTCGTTTTTTCATGATATCTAGACTCCCAAAGGTCTGTTTATGAAATTTCGCGCGCTCGTTTTCGTCCTAAATCATCATCCATTTCACTACAAACATGCAGAAGTGCTAATTCGTACGTGAACTAGCTTCTTACTGCTCATCACATCATCTATCTCTTTCGCACGTGTTGTTGAATGAGATAGCATGCATTTTAACCCCGCGCACAAAACAGTTCGTGACGTCGACTAGGGCAACCTTAAGTGGCAGTGGGCAAGGCACATTGCTCGCAGAACGGATGGTCGATAGGGCCGAAGATGCGGCGTTGGAAGGCCAGAAGATGCGGCGTTGGAAGGCCTCCCTCTAGGTGGAACAATGACCTGGTTAAGACTACGGGAATCCGCTGGATGCGAGACACACAGGACCGATTGGTGGCGACAGGTGGGGGAGGCCTATGTCCTGCAGTGGATGTCTTTCGGCTGAAATGATGATGACGATAATGAAATAACACCACCTACCAAAGAACACCACCTTCCACCACCTTCTTTAGCACCTACTAAAGAAGTCTTGGGGAAGTATTTTCAAAAAAATCATGCCATAATGAATTTAAATTGGAGATGATAGACTGTTTAGAAATGTCGTTATTTTTTCCAATGGAAAGTTTCATCGGAAACACTCGGGCTTGTAAATACTTTAAATTGCATTGCCTCGTAGCGGGAGAGGCGTCAAACAATTTAAAGCATGCTAAACAATTTCGCTATTCAGGCATTTCTCGCTTCGGTTCGCCGAACTAAAATTTGTACTATGCACTAATTAGCAGTTATTCGCAAAATGTTTTGATTTTCATTTGTTCGCGATCCCGGTTTGTTTGTTAAACTTCGTGTTGTAGGTAGTTGTTGAAACAGATTCCTAACTAACAGTTTCTTTTTTGAATAAGCTTGCCTTGCTTGGACCATTGTTTACATACTTCTGCCCGCGTCTTTGCCTGTGTGAAATCTTTGCGTTGCGTTGTAGGCATATAACAGTATTTTCGTATAAGCTTGAATTGCTTGGATCATTGTATACTAGTTCATTCGAGGGGATAAATACTGCCGTGATAAAACTATCCTATCCTAATCCAGGTCATGGTGCACTCGTGTACCAAGTTTTATACATTTAGCTGTTAAGGCGTGAAAAGGTAAAAACATTGTTACTTTCGCATTTAAAATGGTATGGATTATTTTAGAACTCTACCCAATGATGTTATATATAGAGGTAGATACGTTTTACCGACGTCTTCGTGGCAATACAAACAGAGCTGACCAGCTTGAGTGATCTCAGTCCGACTTGCGCCTGGCGGCAACACGAATGTACGTTTGAACAGTATGTTTATCTCTTTCTGACTACGGGGTCCTATTTATACTCGTATCTCTGCGATCTTTTAACCTTCTCAGTGATAGAATTAAAGTTCTATGTTCCATCTACACTAATATTATAAAGAGGTAAAGTTTGTGTGTTTGTGAGTTTGTGACGTTGTAAGGGGTACTCTCTGGATCTACTGAACCGATTTTGAATGGCGGCCTGGCGGCCACGGCCCTGATATGTGTGGATAGACCTTTATTCCTGAATGTCATAGGCTACAATATATTTAAAAAAATAATAGAGATCCTCATAAAAATTGCAATAATTTTACCCAAGGTAGCAAAATTTCCCCCTCCCCCGTTGGGTTCCCGCTTTGTCGAGGCGGGGGGGCTCAGTAACCGTGGCTTGGTCACCCACGGTGAAGCGAAGAGGAACCCGAGGAGGGGCCGCTTGTCAGGGCTTTTGCCGATTAAGCCGACGACGTAGCGGCCAACTAGTAGGTTGCGATGCCGCTTGGTAACAGGCGACATCGCAACTGAGGCGGGCCGCGATGTCTTATGGAGATTCCCAGGTCCCATACGATATCGCGGCTGAGGGTTGGAGGCCGCGGCGGGAGAGGAGTGCCGTTATTGCGGTGCACCGCTCTCCCTACCTTCCGCGGCCTAGACGGGGTCGCCACAAAATTATTAGGTAGGTATGTAGGGTTGGGTAGGTAGGGTAGGCCCGGTAGGCACGGTAGGCAGGGTAGGCAAGGTAGGCAGGGTAGGCAGGATAGGCAGGGTAGGGTAGGTAGGTAGCCAGTTGACGGGAGCGAAGCCGCGGGGGTCAGCTAGTAAGTCATATGTAGGTAGCCAAAGTAAGATATCGCTATGTTTTTATGAGTATGACAAAATTTGGTAAAATGTCAATGACTCTACCTGCATAATTAGTACATGATTGTTTTATGCCTCTTTTTTATTTATTTATTTAATAGTTAATGTACACACTGTATTATGCACATAGAAATCACATAAAGACAATGAGTACACTGCTTTTTTCTTAAGAAATTTCTACCAGCAGACTCGTGAAAAGAAAAAAATAAAAATAAAGCTAAACACTTGTTCATACTTGAGATTATAGTGATGGTACTCCTTGAAAGTATTTAGAGAAAGTCTTAGCACTTTCAAGAGTTTGTTTTACAACCTATATTTTAGGTAGGAACTTATATGAGAACGACGACGTTTGAGCAATTGGCCAAGACTACTTCCATACATTAGGTAGACATGGGATGAAGCACAACTCGAGTAGAAATGGGTGCCTTTGTGGCAAATATCAGAACAAGAATTTAGACATGGGGATGACGGGGGCTCTGTTTTTTCCCGCAACCTTCACCAGGTCATCGGTCCACCTAGTAGTTTTAATAGAATTCAAAAACTTGCTTTCGACTTCATAGATCTTTTTTTAATAAGTGCCTACCTACAAACCGAATATAATTCAGCGTTTTTTTCAATATATCAAAAAATCTCTATATTAATAAATAGTAGTTCTAAGACTAAAAAACACGCTTTAATGGTAAAGGAGATTGCCCATACACAGGCCCCTTATGGGGTATCGTGTCTGCGATTTCAATATTATCCAATAATAGGATTTATATTTTGTGTTTTTTTCCATCCGTGTCCTTTACTTTTTATGTGCAGACAACAACAGATCAGGTTTCTTCACTTGGACATTTGTATGCACCTTATTGCATTGTAATAACGGTTCATTTCAAGAACAGAAACATTGTTATTTCTCGTGAACCCCACAAAAATAAAAATGTTTTATGAATATAACGTGTTTTTTCTACAATATACAACCAAATTCATCAAGATACAACCATTTTTTCAAAGGGGCCCAAGTTCCCTTACAAAATGGGCATTCCCCTTTAACTAAAAAGTCGCTAATCCTGAAGATCTTGGTAAGGCTAATGGGACAAACAATTTAAACGCGCACGGTAGAATCAACTTTTATTACTTGTAAACTTTAATTTTTGTTTGACTTTCAAAAGCACTTTGACTTTGACTAAATATTATTGCATTGTCATCGGTCCTTGATAGGTGTGCAAAGTTTCAAATCAATGCGACGTTTTGAAGTGGGTGAAAATCACGTTCAAAGATTCCGTTACATTGATACATTACACAGTTACATAGATACATACCAAGCTAATAAAAGCGTGTTAAAAAGAGACAGATTAGCATATTTTTCATTAACACTGTTATTTGGGCATTCTTGGTTGACCGCTTCCGCCGAATGCGCGGGACAAAAGAAACGTCAAACAGAACGTCATCGGAGGTTTTGAGGGTCGTGGCATGGCAGCTCATGCCTGGACACCGCTGCTCTGGCCTCTTTCTTTTACCACGCACCATCATCGAAACAACACCTCTCCGTGGTACACTCCTAACCCTCGAGTACAAGAAAATTGGTATCAGTCAGAAATAATGGTGGTAAAACATTATTTCTTAGCATTTCAATTATTTGTTTAAATATACCTGTGCTTATGATTGTGTTTTGAAAAAAGGATTATTATTCCTTTAATTATTATAATCAAAATGAAACAGTTCTTTATTTTGAAAATATACTATCCCGCATATGAGTTTTTTTTTTTAATTCATACTGATTTATCAAAATTATAATTTACCCAATGTTGTATCCACTCAAAGTTGTATCCAATTTACTGAGCATTTTGTTTCTATTATTGGTATTAATGAAAGAGATTTATCCTGACACCATTAAACCACCTGGTAAAATTATTTGGCACAATAATCATACTGTTGCAAGTTCATGATGCATTAAACACATATCCCTAGTTAGCGAAATCTAATAGGCAATCATTTGAACCCAAACGAACCCTTTGTCAATTGACAATAGTGTATTGTGCTGTGCCTGGCTTTGCCGAGGTCCATCAAAGTTGAAAGCGACGCTGATTACGTTCGACGAACGTGGATGGAGGCTGCAATCCGATTATCGAAGCAGTAATTAAACTAAAAGCCAGGGAAAAATGTGCTATTATAAGGGCGAAAATACACATGCATGTATTTTTACCTGTTATAGTGAAAATACAGTCTCTAACTTGCATTCAAGTGAGAAAGTAGCTTGCATGTCACCAATCAAAAGCATTGTAATGCATTGTGATTGGTGAATTTCATAATGGTTAAAACGTTTTAGTGAAAACATGTTGTGACCGCACGAGGAACAATTCGAAGCCTTTTCATTTGTTTTTGACATTCGAAATTCGAAATAATATGTGAGTGAATGTTTTTGTTTCGAATAATCAGAGAATAACGAAACACAATATAATACTTTTTTAATAGATGCGAACCACTCACTTTACAGTTATGTATGTGTCAATTAAAACAACTTTCTGGCTCTTTATTTTCAGTCAGAAGGACACTGCAGCATGGGTAGGTATAGGTTGGTACAATAAAATAGAATCAACAACCCGCCCCAGTTTTCCAACGTTGAAATAAGGACGTAAGCTTTTCTAGAAACACGCTCAAGATTTTTCAAATTGACGAAACCGTAACAAATTCCATCAAGTGCTTTCGAACGTAAGTACAAACGAATACTCAGACAAAATAATACTATTTAGAGCTTTGACTTATTTAGTGAGGACGGACCACGCGGAAGGGTGGACCGCTCGTTTTTCTGTCGCCACTATTTGGTCATACCTATGTCATATTAGAGCATTGGTAGCCCAGTGGTAACGGCCTCGACTTACGAGTCGTAGGTCGTGAGTTCGAACCCAGGCAGGCGCTTTACTTTGTGTGAATTATATATCACCACTGCTTTTAAAACGGTGAAGGAAAACATCGTGAGGAAACAGGCATGCTCTAGAACCGAAAATTCGAAGACATGTGATATCCACCAATCTGCACTGGGCTCGCGTGGTGGGTTAAGGCCCATTACTTCTCTCGCAGAGAGGATGCCTGTGTCCCAGCAGTGGGAACATTACAAGGCTGATGGTGAAGTCATACTAGACCGAAGGGAATTCGCCACTATATTGTATTCGTCAGCTATCTTCGGGCTGAAGTGTGTGCGAGACATTCAAAATGTTATGCTTCTTGTATTTTGAATGCGTCGTATCTTTAACATTAAATTCTAAGGTCACAGATCTGAAATGACATATTAAAACCACTTACCGACACAAGAGTACAACTCCATAGCTCCCTTCAGCAAACAGCCGTCCTCTCGGTTCAAACCGCTGGTGAAGTTCAGACAGAAGCAACCCTCGTTATTATCCAGAAGCCACTCGTTTGCGCTGAACCTCTTGGTCGGGATGCCGGCGTACTCCGTATCGAATTCGTAGCGAAGTTCCACGGATCTGCAATAGAATAGGGATTTCTTAAGTCTGTAGATTTGTTTATTTATATATTATTTGTTTATAATCACCAATTATAACATCTTTACAGATTGGTCCGATATGATGGTACAAGTCACAAACACAAAATTACATAAAACTAAAATAACGTAGCAGTAAAATTTACACAATAACATAATAATCAGTAATAATAGACATCAATGAATTAAATTAACCATGCCAAAGTCTAAGAAGGCTCGAGGCCTCTTTAAATAATTATTTGAGCCCTTTGAAGAAATCGCCGCAGTTTTTGCTCCAATATGTTCCGACACAGTAATAACGCGCGTTCATAAGATAAGGGGAAACTTGAAGAAATTAGTCCTCGCCGCTTGCACGTCTATGTCAGCTTAGGTGATTTAGAAATTTTAGATTACGTAAAGAACAGTGAACCATTACATCAATATATTGCCCGAAATGTGAATAGTACCTACCTAGAGTACACTAAATTTGCGGCAGTTATATTTTAAAGATCCATGCTATAGCGGGCGAGCTGCCTCTCTGTTTAGCGTTTGTGGACTACGAGAAAACCTTCGATTCGATCGAGACTTGGGCTGTACTGCAGTCTCTCAGACGGTGTCAAATTGACTACCGGTACCTCGAAGTGTTGAAGTGTTTATACAAAAACGCCACCATGTCAGTTCAACTTCAGGATCAGACCTCGGCAACCGTCCTTCTGCAGCGAGGTGTGAGACAGGGTGACATCATATCTTCGAACTGTTCACCGCTGCCCTGGAGGATGTCTTCAAGGTTCTGGACTGGAGAGGGCTAGGCATCAACGTCAATGGCGAGGACATCACTCATCTTCGGTTTGCCGACGATATATGGTTATGGCCGAGACCATGGAGGACCTCAGTACAAATATGCTCGAAGACCTCAGTAGAGCTTACGAAAGAGTGGGTCTTAGGATGAACATGGATGGACAAAACCGAGGTGATGTTGAATGCCCATGTTACACCCACTCCTATCAAGGTCGGAGACCCTATACTCGAAGTTGTGGGCGACTATGTCTACCTGGGACAAACGATATAATTGGGTAGGGCCAACTTCGAGAAAGAGGTAAACCGTCGAATCCGACTCGGCTGGGCAGCGTTCAGGAAGTTGCGCGGTATCTTCTCGTCCAACTTACCACAGTGTCTCAAGACGAAATTCTATGACCAGTGTATGTGTGTGTCAGCCGTGATGACATAAGGCTCTGAGACGTGGTCGCTTACAATGGGCCTTATCAGAAAGCTTACAGTCACTCAAAGGGCAATGGAGAGGGCTATGTTCGGAGTTTCCTCGCGTGATCGAAACAGAAATGTAGATTTCCTCAAGAGAACCAGGGTTATCGACATTCCCCGAAGAATTGCCAAACTTAAGTAGCAGTGGGCAGGGCACATTGCTCGCAGAAAGGATGGCCGATGGTGCAGAAAGGTTCTGGAGTGGTGACCGCGAACCGATAGACGTTGCGTTGAAAGGTCTCCCACCAGGTGGACCAATGATTTGTTGAAGGTTGCGGGGATCCGTTGGTTACAAGACGCACGGGACAGGTCAATGTGGCGACACTTGGGGGAGGCCTATGTCCAGCAGTGGACGTCTTTCGGCTGATATGATGATGACAATGATGAACCAATTTTCCGTCGAAAATGATTTACCGTATCAATTAGCAACATCTTAATTGTGTGGCATCCTTTTGAGTTGTATTGACAGGTTGATTGAAACGAACAGTTTTTGGATGAGAGTTTCAGAATGAATTAAAGTACTTACAGTCCTATACCTATTTCTATTCATAATTGTAGATAATTCCAATCTATCGCCACCAAGTCGACTTTAGTGTTGTGTATTTTATGTTTATTTTTAAATGACCATTTGCATTAAAATGACCAAAACGTTCAAATTCCATTGCAAAAATGTTGTTGCAATGGAACTTGAACGTTGTCATGTACGACAAAGAGTTTGTTGTGCCGAAATTGGGTAATTATCTCGAATTCTGAATTCGAAATAATAATTATTGAATACAAGCCTTGCGGGGACTTCGACATTCATGCAAAAGCTATCCGCACTGTTATTGACGTATCATTGAATGAATGTTAATTACACTCAAAGGAAAAATAATTTGTAGCCGGATTGTAAGGACTATGTAATGGAGGTAAAATGAATAGGTGCACAGCAAGTCTTGAAGTCAGAGACATTGAAGTAAACTGTCACATGACGAAGTCGCCCTGTACTAACACGGAACCAGTAAGTTTATGAGCCAGTAATTTTCTTGCATTCAAAAGGAAATTGTACTCCATTCGTCGATAACCCTGCTATCGAAGTTTGATGGCAGAACGAGAAACGTAATAGTTATGAAATAAGAATAATATTCATTCACAGAAATTTGTACATATTAAACAAATGAATTGCTTAGACTTTAGGCAAATTACACACAAATATTAGCATTTGAGGCCAAACTACGCATAGCTTATATTTCAGCCCTCAACGCCGATCCCCTAACTGATCCGAAATTGTGTACTCTCTGTCCAGCCTATTATTTTACTTTTGACAGAGACATGCCTATGAAATTTCATAATTAATAACTAATTAGTAAGAATATTTGAAATTGGACCACTCTATAAAAAGTGACGCGTGGTCATACATAAAAATATACATGTCAAATTGAGAAACTCCTTTTTTAACGAAATGACATTGTTTTTCCTTGTCCTAGAGTTCATCAAAAGGATGGACCCCAATCTTATTACAATCTAGAGACGTATATAGACAAATAAGTAATTAATTTATAATTTATACTATTATTTTTATTGTAGTCACTAAGAATGTGTCCAATAGCACTTTTCTTATCATCATGGACTTATACAGCACTTGCTTAAGGATAGGCAAAAAGTAAAGAAACTCGATAAATACTAAACTTCAGAGGAGGACTAAGACTGTCGGTGACCCAGACCGGTTAAACCGACCAGGGCACCTCGAACCTGTGTACAGTAGAGCAAGAGATAATGTTAATGAATAAGCGAGCGAAGCGAGGTCGAAAAATTTTGCACTCATCTGCAATTACGCCTTGGCTTATCATTCGAGCTCACAGATCACATAATAATGCTCGACTGACAAGCTAAGGGGTAGTTTCGTTGTACGTGAGTGCGTGTAATTGTGTATTTGTACGGCAAGGCATAGTTTGAACCGGATTCACTTTGTTGTTTGCAAGTTTTGCAACGTTCCATCTTGACTTTTTATTTGTACTGAGACCTATTCTATATTAAAATCAATGTCAACATTAAAATAATAAAAAAAACACGTATTTTAATTACCCGGCCCAAGAAGTGATGGGCATTATTCAGAAAGCCAGGTTAATTTAATAATTTCAATAGTTTTTATTATATTGTCTACTCATAAGGGTATTTTTTCCATTTGACCGGGAATCATGAATAATGCCGTATTAATCAATTGGTCCATAACATACATATAGCTTGAATAAACCCTGGGGCTGCATTAAAACTATCTTTCAATATTGAAATTACAATTGATGCTTTGATATCTTTGTTAATATAAGTGCCTAATTAGTTAGTAGTAATCTATTTGGATTACTGGCATCATTACAACATGTATCAATTAAAAGCACTTTGCAGGTATAGCTACAGATTGACTGGAAATATCAGCAGTGAACAAACTATCATTAATATATTACAAGTAAGATTTATTATCATACTAGCTGACCCGACAAACTTTGTTTTGCCATGAAAATACCAAACATTCATCTACCCTACCTATCCTTCCCTACCTAACCCTACCTACCCTACCTACCCTACCTACCCTAAAATTCGTCCACATCGATGTCAACGGGAAAAGTGCTCAGAACGCTGGCAGCATTGACACGTTGGATGGCAATACTGATTCTCTGGCCGAAGAAAAGGCACTGAAGAGTCGACGAGCTTTGTGCCAATTTCTCGAATAAGTCGATGCGCACTCGGACCCCATGGACCTAATGTTTCAACCCCAAACGGCTCAAACATATAACTGCCAATAAGGTCGTTATATTTGCGCCGTTTGAGGTTTTCTGCACCGGCAGCAGCCGCCCCAGCACAGCCCGCCGTGCTAAGAAGATCGGATGGCGCAAGGGTGTCGACACATGTTGCATCCCACACCAAAGGCCTACCCACCTTCCAAGGCATTATGGTCATCCCATCTGATCTCTTCCCATCGTCGCGCGCCAAGCGATTGGGTTCTAAAACAGCTGGCACCCCGGCGGTGATAAGAGCCCGACGTATGATGTCATTAATGCTGGCGTGCCGTGCTATACCGCGCTGGCGGGATAGCGGTAGTGCCTGTAGCCAGAGGCCCGACTCCCACTCTCCCACAGCCAGCAGTATTTTGGTGGACGTATTTATTAGTTTATTCCGTACCAACCTGCAGAGCGGCTCATCCCACTGTCTCTGGGAAGATGGGTTCTCGGGCAACGCCGTATTCGGGCAAGCCACTTTCCAGGCGCACACTGCGTCGGTCGAGCACGGCACTTCAAAGTCAACCAGTGAAAGGGATAAAAAATTTCCTGGTTAACTTTTCAGTGCTGTGGACCGAAGACAGGAACGCCGGTAGGCTTATACTAGAAATTTTGCGGATGCCGAGCCCGCCGAAGCGAATGGGTAGTGTAGCTTGCATCCAGGCTCGATCATCCTAGGCCACATTTAAGATGGATGTCAGAGTGCATCGAACAATTTCGTCATTTTTTTCCAAGAGGTGTGGCTGCTTCCAGAAAGAAAAGAGAGCGTAGAAAATACATAAAATTTGGTCCAAAACAGCAATCCATACTAATATTATAAATGCGAAAGTAACTCTGTCTTTCTGTCTGTCTGTTACCTTATCACGCTTAAACCGCAGAACCGATTTAGATGAAAGATGGTATGGAGATAGTTTGAGACCCGGGAAAGGACATAGGCTACTTTTTTTTCATAAAACACTAAGGAGGAGAAATGGAGGGTGGGGTAGTTTTGTATGAAATATCTTATTATGGCTTAAACCGCTGAACCGATTTAGATGAAATTTGGTATGGACATAGTTTGAGACCCGGGAAAGGACATAGGTTACTTCTTTTATCATAAAACACGAAGGGGGAGAAATGGGGGAGGGTTAATTTTTTATGCAACTTCTTCCTATTATGAACCGATTTAGATGAAATTTGGTATGGAGATAGTTTGATACCCTGAGAAGGACATAGGCTACTTGCATAAAACACAAAGGGGGCAATGAGGGATGGGGCGTTAAATTTTATGAAAGTTCTTAATAGGGCTTAAACCGATGAACCGATTTAGACGGCATTTGGTATGGAGATTTTTTGAGATTTTGGGAAGGACATGGGCTACTTCTTTTTGCATAAAACACGAATGTGGAGATATGGAGGAGGGTTCATTTTGTATGTAACTTCTTATCATGCAACTTCTTCTTATTATAAACCGATTTAGATGAAATTTGGTATGCAGATAGTTTGAGACCCTGAGAAGGACATAGGCTACTTGCATAAAAGATGAAGAGGGAGAAATGGGGGATGGGGGCTTAAACCGATTTAGATGGATTTTGGTATTGAGATAGTTTGAGACCTTGGGAAGGTCATAGCCTCTTCTTTTCAATTCAAAAGACTTCTAAATTAACTGTAGATACAATTTTATTCAATTAAATAAGTTTATCGTTTTTACGTTAATGCTCCCTGTACCTATACAGGCTGAATTTTTCAATTGTGCGTGGATGGCCAAATCATCACTATGAAGAATAGCACAAAACAATCAAAGGAGCCACGGGGCCGATTTTGAATAAAACTAAAACTGCAACATTGGATTTTCTCACCCTGTATGTCGACAACCAGAATTGATTGGCAAAACTTATGTTAACGCGGGCGAAGCTGCGGGTAACAGCTAGTACCTAATAAGAGTATAAGCCGAATGAAGGTTAATTTTGGAGAGTCCATCCGAAATATCATTAAATGGTTAATTTTGCCATCAATGAATGAAGAAAAACTGTCTGCCAAAATTGGGGCACCTAGGAGATGCAGTGAACTTTTATCTAAAATTTTGATCTCTGGGGCTATTGCATAGAATTTCTGTAGTGTCGGTTGTCTGTCGGTATTGTTACTTAAGAATTTTTCGGAAATTTCTGGCAGCATTTCTGTATTGTCAATCTCTACTTTGGCATAAACACCTGTCAAACCTTGGGATTAAAGCAGGGGTTTGACAAGTTCTTAACTCTGTACCGGTAGGCCCTCTGCCCTCTTGCCAGCTACTGTATATTTGAGGCAGCCTCACCGGACCACGTTATTTGTTGTAGTGAAAGAACAGTAAAACAGGCCGGAGAATATTTATTACTTGCACCAAATTATTAGAAGGATTCACACAGTGTTTCAAAAGATTATAAAAAGATTATAAGACGATGGTTATAATTGCAGGCAGTAACTAGCCTCGGCGGGCTCTCAAGATGAAGTGAACCTGGGCGGAATGAGAGTGCATGTGTGGCGTACAGAATTTGAATTAAAAATCGAATGATAATGTGTGAAAAATAAATGATGAAGTGGCCTGCTATAAAAGGTTGTCAGTAATAAGAGAATGAAAGAGTATGGAAGGAAGGACCTCGTCACAACTCCAAATACTCATTTGAGAAAGTGGACATTAAGGCTCATAGATGCAAAAACAAACTAGAGAGTTGGGTAACTAAATAGTTGCCAAGAATGTCTTGCAGTGAACATAATATAATCTATGCTAATATTATAAAGAGGAATGATTTTTTTGTTTGTTTGTTTGGCTCCGAAACTACTGGACCGATTTAATAAATTCTTTCACCAATAGAAAGCTACATTATTCCTGAGTGACATAGGCTATTTTTTATCCCGAAAACGGGTCCTGTGGGGTGGCCCACGAGAGCGAAGCCGCGGGGCGGGGCAACAGCTAGTATTTTTTGTTTGGGACAATCCCACCGCACTATTCCCAAACCACTGCAACTCCTGAAAGCCAGAATCAACAGTGGCGACCACCAAAAAAGCGCCGAGGCAATGAAGCTCGACGAAGTCCCGGAGAATGAATTTAACTGTCTTGGATCCCGCAACGAAATTAATCAGAAAATAATAACGGAGGAGTAGGAAAAAGTACAAATTTCCACTTCCCTCCATATCAAGCAGGAGACAGAACAAACAAGGCCAATAGGCACAAAGGGTCGTTTACAACTGGGATAAGCCCAGTTGCCTAGCACCACGGATAAAAATTTGCATTAATATTAAGGGGTCCTACATTGTGAGCTGCTATATTTGTTTCCAATAATAGGTATGGCAAAAATGCTTGAACGCACGGAAATTTGTTCTAGTTTCCACAAGGTCCGTATAGTAAACAACTCCAGATGCAGCCTGTACATTATTCAACATAAAATTGCGCTCATTCTGCCAAAGAATACACTACCATAAGATATGATGTGCAGATTGTACATATTCGCAGTCAGACGTAGAACACTGACATAAAGGTGAGGCAACGAGCTTGAAGGAAAATAATTTACTTTTAAAGTTACCATGCCCTGTGAGAAATTGGGGAACACAGTGATCCACCTCCAGCCACGTTCTGGCTAGCCGCACGCGAACGGATGGAAAGAATTGGTGGAGGTGTCGGCCCTTGATGGAATTATCCCACCTACATTACCATTCGGATAAAAGTTCCTCCCAGACGTCAATATGTGGTTTAAATAACCTAGAGATTTTCTCACGGTCACACCGAGTTAAACAGTTAGTATAAGATAAAATAGTAATAATAGTTATGATGACTTCAACCAACTTCAGATAAATTCAAACTGAACTTACCTGCAAATGCACTGAACCACCGAACCAAGAAGATGAAACGCTAATTTGCCAGCTTGTCTTGAAACACACTACTAAGTACCTACCCGATTCAACAGTATTTTTTTTGTTGGTAGGCTCGCCCTTGACCAATATCTCACCTGTTGGTAAACGATGCTGTGGTCGACGGTGAAGCACGCTTGCCTAGTTACCTGCCATTAACGGCTTTTCAACGAAGTACCTCAAAGTGTACTAAAGTTTCAGTTTGCACTGAAGATTCTCAGATTCAAAGCCTCTATCAGTTAGATCGAGTATTGAAACTAAAGGTAGGTTTACAATAAGCCAGTGCTGACCGACAGTTATGATAGTTACGCCAATAGGGATGTTTCTAGGTAGAACAATGATAATTCTATTTAGTCCCTCAGTGAGATTATCAAATAATATTGGACACGTATTTTTTGCTTTACCAAATCAATAAAAAATTACAAAGTTAAAGCGCATCAAAGTTCAGGAGTGGGGGCTTGTAACGCCACTAAGGCAGTTTAAATTGTACTAGCGGAGTGACGTCACATGATATTTGAACGCATTATACCGTCTTCACTTTATGATTACATTTCAAAGGAAAAAATACGTGTCCAATATTTTTTATTAATCTACATGACGGACAAAAAACTAATTTTTCAGTAAACAACCCTATTAAGGTGTAAGACTATGAGCTGTCCTAATTTGTGCATTAAAGTAATTAAAATTAATTATATTGTGTGTAAACGACGGGATTTGAGACGAACGAGCGTATAGCACAAGAAAATATAGCAATGACTAAGCTAAATGGCTAGAGTCTTTAAAACTAGCACCAGCGCACTGGCTTCGTGTAAACCCGCCTAAAGTTAGTAACAAGATGGAGTATATTCCCCGGAGGTAAGGGGTGGGTAGGTGTTGCATTTCATCCTTTGCTCCACGTACGGCAGACTGTCTTTTGTAACGACAGGTAGAGACTAGCCTATTCAGTGTGGACGGCGGACAGGGCTTTGCTCTTAGTATTGATGAAATTGGCTTGAATATTTGTCGAATGTAACAGGATCGTTTTGTAAAATAATTATTAAGAGTTTCAAAAGACAGAGTTTGAATTGCAAGTGCAATGTCGTTGTCTAGAAATTAATCTTTTTTAATTAGGGCAAACTACACATCGAAAAAAATGAGGCAATTCTTTTAGAGCTTTTGTATTAAAACAATACATAATTATCCGTATTTTCTGAATTCAGAATTCTAAAAAACAATTTTTTATATTCATCTATAGCAAGACTTTGTCAAACTTTAGTGTTAAAGTAAAGGCTTGATATGCTCTTAAGGTTACACTAGTCGACGGCACGAACTATTTTGTGCGCGGGGTTAAAATGCATTTTATATCAACCGACAACACGTGCGGAAGAGATAGATGCTGTGATGAGCACTAGGAAGCTAGTTCGCGTACGAATACACACTTTTGCAAATTTGTAGCGAAATGGATAATGATTTAGGACGATAACGAGCGCGCGAAATTTTATAATCAGACCTTTGGGAGTCTAGATATCATGAAAAAACGACTAAACGTATCTGTTCAAAATTAAATTATTTGCATTGTCGAACTACTAATCTATCCCTGTATGGTGGCCGTTTTTCAATTTTCCGTCTTCTTATGGCATTTATTTGCGCCCAAAAATGCGTTAAAATTAATGTCGAAATGTGGAACTTTCGACGCTCATAACTTCCAAATATTTTATTTTTTCACTTTTTTGCTTCCATACAGGGCTAGATAATGATGAGACAAATTGATAACACTTTTTATTTTGAACGTACATTGACAAACAGTGGAATAATCCCTAGACTACGTTTGTATGGAAGAATTTTCGACTAGTGTACCCTTAACTTCAAATTCCCAATTCACAAACCGTATCACTTAATGGCAATTAATCAAATAATCATGATCACGATAGAACATCTGCAACACCAAAGAATCCCCAGTTTTTTTATCGCCGAGTTTATCGATTCGCAAATCATAAGTAGGGCACCGACGAGCGGCAGCCTGGTAGGTTAACGTCCTCTCATCAAAGGGTGAAACGAGACGACAATTAGAGAACCCGGTAACCCCAATGTAAGCAGAATAGACACGTTCATATACAGATGTTGAGCGAAAAGCAACGGTAACGACTATTCAGCTTTGTTTATAACCCTCGACGGAAAAAGTGGGGTGTTATAAGTTTGACGTGTGTAGCTGTGGGTATTGCGATACTTGTGTATCTGCCTGTGGCATCATAGCTTCTAAACGGTTGCACCGATTTTGATTTCCTTTTTCTGTGAGTGACTTTATCAAAGTGTTCTTAACTATGTTTGATGAAAATCGGTTCAGCCCTTCAAAGGTTATGAGCTATTTACTGTTTGAATCGGGGTGTTTTCGCAAGATATCGTGGATATCATAATTAGGTACTGGTAGATAGTGTATGTAGCATGAAATAAAAATGCGTCAGGGGTTTTTATATTTTACTTGTATTTATTTACTTTTTTTTTTTTGTAATGGGTTTGCTCTTGACTCTAGTCTAGGTCATAGGTGACAGAGACAGAGTCTACGATGGAGTGAGCTTACCCAGAAGAAGCCTGTTCACTCTAACTTTGAAGAGATTCGGGTTGAATGCGTTCGGAAACACAGACGCAGGTAGTGAGTTCCATTCATTCGCTGTGCGCATTATAAAGGATGTTTGGAAGCGCTTGGTTCGAATTGGTGGAATGGCAACAAGGTAAGGATGATAACTTGCAGTGCGTCTAGATGTCCGATGGTAGAAGGGGGCTGGTGGGATGAGGTCGTGGAGTTCTTGAGCACACTCACCGAAGTACAGTCTGTAGAAGACCGACAAGCAGGCAACTTTGCGGCGATGAGCCAAGCTGTGAAGCTTGGCGTCCACCAGTTCAACGTCGCCAATGAGCCTCTTGGCTCTGCGTTCCACTGAGTCAAGCGCGGCAAGCTGATACTTAGCTGAACCATCCCAAAGGTGGCTGCAATACTCCATGCAGGATCGGACTTGTGCTTTGTATAGGGTTAAAAGCTGTCCAGGCGTAAAGTATCGCTTCACCTTATTTAGGATGCCCAGTTTTTTGTCCGCGATTTGGGCTTTGTTCTCAATGGAGGAGCCGAAGTTGAGACTGGATGTCAATTCCATGTCTAGGAGCTCGAGCCGAACAGTCACAGGAACAGACGTACCCCGAAAAGTAGGAATTTGATCGAAAATACTCCTTTTTGCGGTAAAAAGACACGCCTGTGTTTTGGTGGCGTTAAAGGAGACCAGATTGTCATCACCCCACTGGGAGACAAGGCTTAAGGTCAAATCTGTCCGCTCCACCATAGCCTCTCTCAAGGAAAGAACTTCATCCACGCTGGTTTTTGCGCTGGACAAGTATCTCTCTGAAACAGTACTGTCATCTGCGTACCCAACAATACCAGGCTGAAGTAGGTCATTGATGTGCAGCGGGAAAAGAGTTGCAGAGAGAACATACCCCTGAGGAACTCCGGCATCAATATCCATAAGGTCTGAGGAGCAGCCGTCAATGACTACTCGGATCGACCGTTCGCTAAGGAAGTCTGATATCCAGCTACAAAAACCAGCGGTGATGCCATAAGCAGGAAGCTTACTGAGCAGACTCGCGTGCCAGACCCTGTCGAAGGCCTTCGAGATATCAAGCGATACAGCAAGTGCTTCGCCGTGTCTCTCGATGGCTTCGCCCCAGCAGTGCGTGACATATACAAGAAGATCACCAGTTGACCGTCCCCGGCGAAAGCCATATTGACGGTCACTGAGGAGATTGTTGTCTTCAAGGTAGGCCAGCAACTTTCTGTTCAGTACCCTTTCCATAACTTTGGACAAAATGGAGGTAATGGCGATCGGACGGTAATTGGCAGGGTCTGCACGGTTGCCTTTTTTGGGCACTGGTTGCACATTTGCAAGCTTCCAGGATTTCGGCACCGTCCCTTTTACAAGAGAGAGGCGGAACAAGCGAGTCAACATAGGAGACAGTTCTGGCGCACACTGCCTCAGCAATCTCGCTGGAATCCCGTCAGGTCCGCTGGCCTTGTTCACGTCTAGACTGCACAATACTCTCCGGACCTCTTTAGCGTGCACAGCGATCTCCGGCATCGAAGAGTCACAATGAGGTACAGTAGGTGGTTGCTTGGAGCCAGTGTCCAGACGTGAATTGCTAGCAAAAAGAGATGCAAATAAATTTGCTTTGTCACTCGCAGAGTGAACCAGCGACCCATCAGGTTTCAGCATCGGAGGTAAAGTGGGCCGACAGAAATTCGTTTCAACCGCTTTAGACAGAAGAATAACGACTCAAACATTTTAAGAAGTTTTCGAGTCGTTATTTTAACTTTTTTAAATTTATTTATTATTCAGACTGGCGTTACTCCAAGTAGCAAATTTTTCAGTCTATGTTAACCTTATGACAAGCTTTTATTTAAATTTCCTATACTTCATATAAGACAGCTTGATCTCTGCGGCATATGTCAAACTGATGTACTCGTATAGGTACGATAGTGTTACGTTATTATTAGCCTGTCAAGCGCTATTGTTACTGTATTGATAGTGACAGCTGTCGCAGAGATCAAGCTATCTTATATGAAGTATAGTTACTTTGCCAGTATATGTGGGTAAACTTGCAATTTTTTTTTTTTTTTTTCTTTGTTATCTTCAACCGATTGAGCTGAAATTTTGCATACACGTTTGGTTCCGATGACAATGCACGGTAAGCAAAATATTTTGCGGTCTATAATAGATACTGATGTCTATTTTCAGACTAACTTACCCCTGATATCCAAATTATGATTTTGAAGATGAGTAAACTCTGCTTTACGTTCGATTTGACACGTTCTTAACGTAAAATACTTAATTCGTTATTAATTCTATTTTCTTCTATTTTTACGTTACCTACTACTACTCAAGGAATTTCTTTCTGTATCGTGGGTGCGTTAACAAACATTTAAACTCAAATACACGAGACACCAAGCAAAGATCGATTCTACAATGAATTAGCAAACACTTTACAAAACACTCACAAACACGTAATAGTCATGGGACACTTTAACGGAAAAATAGGAACACATAAACCCAACGAAGATAGAGTAATTGGCAAGTTTGGTATGGGTAAGACAAATCACAATGGACAGAGAATGATAGACCTAGCACTACAAAAACATCCTTCGATTCATAAATAGCTTCTTTAAAAAGAATCCAAAGCACAAATGGACTTCTAGGTCTTCACCTGACTTCAAATCATCATCATCATATCAGCCG
Source organism: Orthosia incerta (assembly GCA_948252205.1). Lineage (NCBI taxonomy): Eukaryota > Metazoa > Arthropoda > Insecta > Lepidoptera > Noctuidae > Orthosia > Orthosia incerta. The sequence goes on along the minus strand of OX411741.1, from coordinate 38,631,268 downwards.
AAAGACGTCCACTGCTGGATATAGGCCTCCCCCAAGCGTCGGCACATTGACCGGTCCCGTGCGTCCCGCAACCAGCGGATTCCTGCAACCTTCACCAGGTCATCGGTCCACCTGGTGGGAGGCCTTCCAACGGAACGTCTGCCGGTTCGCGGTCGCCACTCCAGAACCTTTCTGCCCCATCGGCCATCCGTTCTGCGAGCAATGTGCCCTGCCCACTGCCACTTAAGTTTGGCAATTCTTCGGGCTATGTCGGTAACCCTGGTTCTCTTACGGATCTCAACATTTCTGATTCGATCACGCAAGGAAACCCCGAGCATAGCCCTCTCCATTGCCCTTTGAGTGACTGTAAGCTTTCTGATAAGGCCCATTGTTAGCGCCCACGTCTCAGAGCCATACGTCATCACTGGCAACACACACTGGTCATAGACTTTTGTCTTGAGACACTGTGGTAAGTTGGACGAGAAGACACCGCGCAACTGCCCGAACGTTGCCCAGCCGAGTCGGATTCGACGGTTGACCTCTTTCTCGAAATCGGCCCTACCCAACTGGATCGTTTGTCCCAGGTAGACATAGTCGTCCACAACTTCGAGTGTAGAGTCTCCAACCTTGATAGGAATGGGTGTAACATGGGCATTCAACATCACCTTGGTTTTGTCCATGTTCATTTTCAGACCCACTCTTTCGGAAGCTCTACTGAGGTCATCGAGCATTGTACTGAGGCTCTCCATGGTCTCAGCCAAGACCACTATGTCGTCGGCAAACCGAAGGTGAGTGTTGTACTCGCCATTAACGTTGATGCCTAGGCCGCTCCAGTCCAGAACCTTGAATACATCCTCCAGCGCAGCAGTGAACAGTTTCGGAGAAATGACGTCTCCCTGTCTCACGCCACGCTGGAGAAGGACTGGTTCCGAGGTCTGATCCTGAAGACGGACTGACATGGTGGCGTTTCTGTACAGACACTTCAACACCTCAATGTACCGGTAGTCGATCTGGCACCGTTGGAGAGACTGCAGTACAGCCCAAGTCTCGATCGAATCGAAGGCTTTCTCGTAGTCCACAAACGCTAAACAGAGAGGCAGGTTGTACTCTTTGGTCTTCTGTATAACCTGCCGCAGCGTATGTATGTGATCTACGGTGCTAAAGCCTTTTCGGAATCCGGCTTGTTCGGGAGGCTGGAAGTCGTCAAACCTGCGCGCGAGACGATTCGTGATGACTCTTGAAAACAACTTGTAGACATGGCTAAGAAGGGAGATGGGCCTATAGTTCTTCAGCCGGGCATTGTCGCCCTTCTTGAAGAAGAGTACCACCACACCCCTGCACCATGCCTGTGGCCTTTTGCCCTCGAGTATGACGGAATCAAACAGCTTCTGAAGGGCCTTAAGGACCGGTTTTCCACCCGCCTTCAGGAGTTCAGCAGTGATTCCGTCATCACCCGGCGCCTTGTTGTTTTTAAGCTGTTTCAGAGCCATCCTAATCTCGTACAGGCTGACATCCGGGATATCTTCGGTATAGTGTCGGGTCAATCTAGCTCTTGGGTCGTTTGCTAGATTCGCAATGGGTTTACTGGTTGACGTGTACAACTGCCCATAGAATCTCTCGATCTCCCTCAGAAGCTCCGGTTTGGTGGAAACGATCCTGCCATCATCGGTCTTCAGTTTTGTGAGCTGGCTCTGCCCAATAGACAGATCCCTTGCAAAGACCTTGGAGCCCTTATTCCGCTCAATCGCATCTTTAATACTTTCAGTATTAAAGCGGCGGAGGTCGCTTTTCAAGGACTTTGAGATCCGTCTATTTAGCTGCCGGTATTTCACCGCATCGTCTGAAGACTGCAGGATCATCTCACGCCTCTACTTCATTAGCTTTAGAGTTGGATCAGAGAGCTTTTTGTTTCTATTCGTACGGCGGGTCTTAAAAAACTTAGACCCGACCGTATGGACAGCTTCCACGAACCCATCGCTGTAATCGTCCACGGAGCTCCCTAGGCACTCGAAACGATTCTGGAGTTCGAGCTGAAAGGTTTCGGGGTTTTGGATCTGGATCTGTGCTGGATGGAGCGTGAACTTCATCAGTCGAGACCTATCAAGCTTGATATTAATGTTCAATGTGCCTCTTACCATGCGGTGATCGCTCCCGGTTTTCACCGAATTGATCACAGAGACATCATTGAACACTTGCTTCTTGGTTGACATGATGAAGTCGATCTCATTTTTAGTTACACCATCGGGGCTTTGCCATGTCCACTTCCTGTGCTCACGCTTTCTGAAGAAGGAGTTCATCATATAGAGGCCTTCCTCCATAAAACTGGCCAGTAGGTGACCCCGGTGGTTCCGACGTCCAACTCCAAATTGCCCCACTTGCAGCTCATCCTCGTCTCGTTTGCCCAGTTTTGCGTTGAAGTCCCCCATGACAACGGTAAAGTGAGTTTTGAAACCATGCATGGCTTTAGAGATATCCTCATACATGGTCTCTACCTCGTCGTCGGGGTGTGCCGAGGTTGGGGCGTAGACCTGTATGACCTTCAGCGAATATCTTGCGGATATTCTGAGTATAAGGTACGCCACCCTGGTCGACACACTCTCGATCTTCACCACGTTGTTCACAAGGGACTTGTGGACGATAAACCCGACACCACCTTGGGACTGCCGGTCACCCTCTCGGAAATAGAGCAGGTTACCGGATTTGAGGATTATCGAGTCCTCCGCCTCTCTTCGGACTTCAGATAACCCTATAACACTCCATCGCAACCTGCTCAATTCTTCCTCGAGTTCGGCTATCTTCTCGTCGGTCCGGAGTGTTCGCGTGTTATACGTTGCCAGGTCCAGTCGTCGGTGTTTATTGGGGTAGCCGGGTCCACTCCGCGGATTCTTTGCACCCCTTGCCACGCCAACGCCTCGACCGCTACCGTAGTCGAGGGTAGACGGGCTGCCGGGCACTCGGGGCCGTTTTTTTGTTGTGCTTATCATGGTTTGGGGGGGTTTGCCGTAATCGCCACGCTTGGCAGGTGGGTTGGCGATCGCAGTTTGTTGATAAAGTGCCCAGAGAACGCTGCTGCCCATTCTCTGGTGTTTCCCTTAGACTTCAAATATAAAAATTAAATTGACTACATAGCAACAAACTACCTGAAATCTTCCCATGACTTGAACGTAATCAACAGTTTAAACTTCAACACTAACCATCGAATGGTGAGAGCTACACTACACGTTAAAGACCCTCCTAAAACCAGAACACAATTCAAAAGAACATCGAGAAACCACCTAATAAATATTAGCAACCCATCTCAAGAGACCAGTCGAGCCACAATTGAATTACAACAACTATACGATTTATTCCTCAGTAAAGCCTTCTCAATAGGAAAACAAAAACAAGCAGAGAAAATTCATTTAAGTGAAACATCAAAAAGACTCTTCGAACTGAGGAAAGAATTGTTTAAAATGAAGAAGGATATAGGTGTTAGAGCTGAAATAACTAAAATCAGCAAAACAATATGTCACAATCTCAAAAGGGAAAGAAACATTAAAAGGGCACAATGCATAAACGACCACATATTAAAAACAGGAGGTATCAGAAACGACCTAAAAGAACTAGGCAATAAAAAAGACTGGATCCCTTGCTTAAATAACAAGTTTAGAAACACCGAAACGACTAGAATATGCATCATGTCAGCAGCTACGGACTACTATAAAAACTTATATTCTAACAAAGAAAAACAAGAAAACATCACTCTCGACAACCACAACGAAGACATCCCTCCCATTTTACAATCCGTAATAGAAATGGCCATTCATTCACAAAAAGATGGTAAAGCGCCAGGCCCTGACTACGTAACTAACGAAGCTCTGAAAGCAATCTCAACAAAAAACCTAGAAGAGATTCTTCATAGGGTAACACTGAAACTCGATAAACATCAACCCGTAGAACAGGCAGGCTTCAGAGCAGGTTTCTAAACGACTGACCTAATGCATACAGTTAAACAACTTATAGAAAAGGCACAATAATACAACAAGTCTATATATTTAGCGTTCGTAGACTACAGTAAAGCCATCGATTCTCTCGACCACAATAACATATGGAAAGCCTTAAAACACCAAGGGATAGAACAGAAGTATATCCGAATCATAAAAAAATATATACATAAATTCACCAGCCCAGATTAAGCTTGAAACCATAGGAGAAGAATTTCAGATCCTCAGAGGAGTAAGGCAGGGCGACCCCTTATCCCCGAAGATTTTCTCGCCTGTGTTGGAAGAGGTGTCTAGGGGCATGGACTGGCAAACATACGGCATTAACATTAATGGAACATTACTTAACTATCTACAATTCGCAGACGAGCTAGTCTTAATATCAGACAACCATTTCACACTCCAAAAGATGTTGCAAGAGCTCGCAGATGGAAGCATTAAGGTGGGCCTTTCTATGAACAGGGAGAAAACAAAGTTTATGATAAACAGCATTGTAGAGACCATCAGTATTGGCGGTGAAATTATAGACTATGTGAACTCGTATATCTACTTGGGACAACTTATTTCATTCAACAGGCAAATGGAACAAGAGATAGAGATACGTATAACTAGCACATGGAACAGGTACTGGTCACTCAAAGAAGTAATGAAAAACGACCAATACTCTATATCCTCGAAGAGAAAGCTCTTTATTCTTCCATGCCTCACTTAGTGGTCTAAGGCTATAACTGAATGGCAAGTTAGGGGTGGATTAATTTAATTTAATATTTTTTTTGCATGCTGTTTCTATCGCATAATATTGTCACTTTGTTTGTGTTTTATTGCTTGTATTATTAGGTTCAACAGTGTAAAAATTGGTTATAGGCCAATAAATAAATATAAGAAAATCCGCGGCGTTTCTTGCTGGCTCTGCTCCATAGGAAACCACCAATTCAAAGCTGGTTTCTGTAATTTTATAACTGCCCATGCAGACTTTGAACTTGTATATAATAGAATGAGATTATTACATTCAGTTGTAATAGAGGCTTATTTTTCCATTAACGTGTCATTAACATTTAATGATTCACCCGCTGAATCCATAAGCATTACACTGCGCGTATGAATTTCACGACCATAATGATCTACTAATAGGCCTATAAATATTTCTGTCTGTTACATTTTCACGTTATAAAAGCCGGACGTAGTCGGACGAATGGCATATCATTTGATATTTTGGATTTTCTAGACTAACCAGATTAATAAAAGTCTTTTTAGACAAGGTTTTATATTAAACTATTTATAAAACCAGACATTTACATTAATTATCATTAAACTACAAACTTAACGATAGTATTAGTTGTACTTAAATTTTGTTAGAAAAGGTAAGCATGCCGTTACAGTATTCATACATTTAACAAAACAGAAGAGGGACACAATATGAAAAACGGAACTAGACCGCACGTCGCGACTGTGGCAAGAACGCTTCATTCGGCATTTCTGTTCTCAGTTACATACAAAACTCAGGTACTAACATGTTTCAGCATCATTGTGTAACTATTTTCTTTATGTCCCTCGGCAATCATCGACTTTAGCAGCTTACCGCCCATTTTTTAAATAAATTTCATTAAGTTTACACTAGCCGAAAATTCTTCCATATAAAAGTAGTCTAGGGATTATTCCACTGTTTGACGATATACGTTCAAAATAAAAAGTGATATCAATTTGTTTCATCATTATCTAGCCCTGTATGAAAGCGAAAAAGTAAAAAAAGAATATATAAAATATTTGAAAGTTATGAGCGTCGAAAGTTCCACATTTCGACACTAATTTTAACGCTTTTTTGGGCGCAAATAAATACCATAAGAAGACGGAAAATTGCAAAACGGCCTCCATACAGGGATAGATAAGTAGTTCAAAAATGCATATAATTTTATTTTGAACAGATAAATTTAGTCGTTTTTTCATGATATCTAGACTGCCAAAGGTCTGTTTATAAAATTTCGCGCGCTCGATTTCTTCCTAAATCATTATCCATTTCGCTACAAATTTGCAAAAGTGTGTATTCGTACGCGAACAATAGTTCGTGCCGTTGACTAGTGTAACCTTAATATTTAAGTTAATAGATTATTAACAACTCTATATACTTCCAAGTTGATTGAGAGCGTCCATGTGCACAAAGTGCAAAGGGCAACTGATTGAAATCCGACGACTGACGGTAACGAAATTTGCCGAGGGTCATTAACAAAATAGTTGTAGGTACTGTATTTGATTTATAAACAACAAAAGTTCATACAAGTTAACAGCTAATATCCCAAGATCTGACTGCAGGCATCAGGGTTATTGATTAAACTTAATTTTCATGAATGACACTTGATAGTAGAATAGATTACTGCAGGGTTGCCTGGAAATATCTAGCCGCAATAACTTTAAACTTTAATAAAATTTATGTTTGATAATTAACCCCAAATATTAAAGGTTTTCAAATGTTTTTAACGTCATTTGAAAGAAACTGGTGTAGAAAAAAAGCGTTTTTGCAAAAAAATACCACCGACTTCCAAATAAAAATTAACAAAGTGAAAACTAACTTTATTTTTGGAAGTCGGTGTCTTTCGTAGGTAACAATTCTTTGCGATATAGACACCGACTTCCAAAAATAAAGTTATTTTTCACTTTGTAGTTTTTTATTTGGAAGTCGGTAGTATTTTTTTGCAAAAAAGTTTTTTTTTTTACCCTTTTTAGTTGTACCTATAGGCAAGTTGTTTAGTAAGTACCTATAGCGCCAGAATAGATTACCCGAATAACATGAAACTCAAAACATAAACGGTGAAATGAGAGTTCTGCGTACCACTTTTGAGCGTACTGGCGTGATGTTATGTTATGAAATGGTTTAAACAATAAACATACATGCGATTGCAGTAACCCCGAGAGATTTTCCGTTATTTATTGAAGAGTTCTGTTGTATATCTCCGAAGTTCTTCATCAGATCTTCACCAAATTAAAATGGGACCAATTTCGGAATATGTCCTTTCAAACAAAAATAATTTTCAAAATCAGTCTACAATTGACGGAGATATCGGTGAACAAAAACAAAAAAAAAAAAAAAACATACATAAAGTCGAAAATAGAACCTCCTCCTTTTTGGTAAGTCGGTTAAAAATAGGAAAAAATAAGGTTGCCAGATCTCAGTTGGCCGCAAGCTGTGGATTGCCAGTTTACCTGCAAAACCTGGCAACCCATAAAGGGTGGTTAACTGAGAGATAGTTGATATGACATACGTACCCACGATACAGGAGAAGTTACAAGTTACAAAAAAAAAATACATAAAAAAACGAAAACTTGTTGCGCCAAGATCCGTCAGGCAACTCTGCAGTAATCTATTCTACTGTCAAGAATCACACTACGAGTAATATTATAAAGGCGAAAGTCTGTGAGTGTGTTTGTATGTTAGTTACTTCTTCACGCTCAAACTGCTGGACGGATCTGATGAAATTTGGCACAGGGATAGACTATAGTCAGGAATAGTACATAGAATACTTTTATCCCGGGAATATGTTCCCTCGGGATAATTTTCGACATTTACGCCTAGCCGCTGGCAGACATTCATAATTTTCTAACTTCCTCAAAACAAAACACCTGCCTTTTTTTGCAGTGGGATCTCAGTATAATATTATAATCATATCCCGAGTCATTGTGGCAGTAAACTAATATCAATAACTAGTATCAAAGCGGTTAGTGAAATTTGTCATGACAAACGAGACCGTTATGACAGATACTAAGCGTGGCCATATACCGGTACAGAGGTACTTATGCTTTGTATGTTAATAACTACAGGAGGTCTTCCACTCTTTCTTGAAAGGTTTTTGCACTTGAGATCTGCATATTAATATACATGTTTTACCTAAAGAATTAAATCTATCTAACAAACTTAGGCCGAGTTTCTGCAATTAAAATTGTTGCAACATAAATGTGACAAATAGTCAAACGCGTGAATTTTCATCAACCAAGGGCGTCAGTTAAAATGACGCTTAGATCATTTATATCTAGAAACCGGAGAAAATCATGCAATCTTGCACGTACTCTGCTTTAAATGTTTTGAATCAATGAGTCCTCTTTATTGTTGCATGTAAAAAATTATTATCGATTATCGATAAATACGTATCGATATTTTTTCCTCTTGTTATTTTCTATATTGAGTTCGTTCAATCCCCAGCTCAGTAGTGCTATTCTCTAAGGTTTACAGCCTTGAGCGCAGCGCTGCACCTGACGGTTTGAATGGTGTTTCGCTGAATCATGAAAAAAATAACCGAATATTTCGTCTGAGTAAAAAATTATAGCATCAATATTGTGGGTACTTCTCCCCCAAAGCCCACTTCAACTTTGAACCCTACTTTTTCATTGTATACTAATTTTCTTTTGCATTTGTCGATACGATATCGAGTCTAATTGTATTTATTATATCTATGGTTTGATCAGTCTCACCGGCTAGAAGCTGCAGTGCTCTGCTACCGTCTGTATTGTTGCACTCGAGGACACAATAGACTACTTGAGTGAAGATTGCTTGGGTTTCCATATTTGAAAATAGAACCGTTTGTATCAACTTTACAAATATTAGCTTCCACGAATGTTGAATATATTTGAAACGATTTTAATAAAATATCTATAAAGGGTTTTCGGGTTGCGTCTGTATATGAGGGCGTTTTTATAGGTATCTACTTTGTTATTTGCACATCGTATTATAAACTTATTTGTCAATAGTTTGATAAGTTTTATGTGAATAATAAATAGTGACATAATGTTCTGATATAAGAGATTTGTCAAACCACCCTTTTTATTCTAGCTATTGAAAAATTGGCCCTTGGAAAACTATTTTGTTATATGATAGACAGAAATGAAATTATAGGTACTTAGGGAAATATTCATGAAATGCAACGTTTTTCTTCTATTATTGAATATGTCCATCCTCCGCTACAGTGGATTAAAGTTATTTAATAATATATAATTTAAAAAGTATTGACTGTACAGTTAATGGTAAATATTTAAATGTTTCTGGTTACAATTGTATTACTTGCATTCTTCCCCAAAACTTCCTTTAAGTTATTATTATGCGAAGAGAAATGCAGCCGTTTCTAAAATAGACAGACATGCAGACAGTTGTAAAATATCTAAGTATACATCACAGAACATGAAACGCCATCTAGAGGCACCATTGCTAATAAATAGGCAATAAAGCCGCGAAAAAACACTGACCATAAGCTTTGACTGTCATAGACATATACTTGTAACTGCCAGTAAATGGTGACACGCTTGGTTAACATATAGCAGAATGTGTGTTTATTTACTATTTATTATCACCAATTATAACATATTTACAGTTTGATCCAATATGATGCTACAAGTCACAAACACACAAAATTACATAGGTAATACTAAAGTATCCTAGCTACAAAATTACACAATAAAAAAATAATTATAAGTATTAATATTACTCTCTCTGCCTAGCCTTTTCCCAACTATAATAGGGTCGGTTTCCAGTCTTACCGGATTCAGCTAAGTACCAGTGTTTTACATGGAGTGACTGCCTGTCTGACCTCCACAATCCAGTTACTGGGTAACACGATACCTCTTGGCTAGACTGGTGTCAGATCTCAAGCTTCTGACTACCCGTAACGACTGTCAAAGATCTTCAAATGACAGCCGGGACCAACGGCTTAACGTGCTTTCCGAGGCACGGAGGAAAATCGGTATGTTGAAAAGGTCACCCATCCACGGACCGACCTTGTCAAGTGTTGCTTAACCTTGATGATTGACCCGTGCGGCTGTTATTATTTAGCCACGAGCTCCTTCAGAAGTATTAATATTACATCAATAAATTAAATAAAACATGCCAAAGTCTATAGCTCCAGGCCATCATTAAATAAAACTAACCATTATTAAACTAATAATTTTTTTACAAAAATTATAAAGCATTCTAAAATTATTGTAAAACAAATATTGTTTAACAATCTATTTGGTACTCTTATTGCAAAAAAAATCTTAAAACTGTTCGATTTTAGTAAAATAATAACTAAAATCGAAAATTAAAGTGCGAGCCCATCAATAATAAAATCATTAATCATTACACTTTCATAAGTATTGGACCACTTTAATTCTAGTACTTCGCCTGCCTAAAAAGCCCAATAAAAGTTTTCACAAAAGAGAAATATAGATTTAACTGACCAATAGCGTGTCCGGAAATGATTAACACGACATAACCATGGGAGAGAGCGAAGTAACCATGTTAACATTGATTCTGCTTTATATTGCCTTTACTGTTTACGTAAACCTTACGTTACGTGAGAGCGATAGAGATGAAAATATTAATACACTGCACGCCGTCAGCATAAAAGCCTTTGCCTGTGTGCGTATTGTAATTCAAGGAAATTCTAGGATTCTGGGATAGCTCCGGCCCACATGCACACAGAGAGAAGTGATGACGCAAACGGCTGCAAGGATTAAATTGGAACACAGGCTGCCGAGTACATCGCATTTATTGACCTAGATTTTCCGCGAACCTTCTTTAGATGGAAAATTATTAGCAGATGTTAGTATAATTTTCCTAGAGACTACTTATTTATACTTGTATTTCTTGGGAGGTAGTAGATAAGTGCTCTTATTAAGATTTGTGGGAGGGTATAACTGCAAATTATCTGTTTACGAAAGTTATGAATTCCATAACCAACCCGCACTGGGCCTGTTTGGTGGATTACGGCCCATTCCCTCTCACAGAGAGGAGGCCTGTGTCACAGCAGTGGGAACATTAATAGGCTGATGATGTGATGTGTGATGAGTGAATCCCATCAAAAACATACATGTGAAAAAGGGAGCCAAGTGCAATACTAAGATTTTGCGCGGTTGTCGACTACAAAAGTATAATAAATGACACAACATAAAGTATAAAAAGACAAACGAATTAAGATCTAAACGGGTGCCAATTACAGGATACAGAACTCTGTATCCTGTAATTTATTTACAAGAACATAAAACATTCTAAAATAAACAACTTTTTGTGCTACAACAATATTTGCTATTTTAAAATATAACTTCTTAAATTTGAGAAGCCGAATTATTTACAGCAGATAACTTAGGATAAATTGTAGCTTTAGATTTGACTTGGATGGTTCAAGGCACTCATTTTATGAGTCCCTTACTGACAAAAATAGGTGCACGTGTAAGAAACATATTTCTTCGCAACATTACACGTGCACCTATTTTTATCGAGATGACATTTTCTAAGTCAGCAGTTAGTGACGAATCATCTTGTTTCAGATAAAGAGCAACTGTCTTCACTTAATACTACACCCATTCTTAAACGATTCAACATTTCGCCGAAAAGTTGGTCGTTTTTTTGCCTCATATTTATAGTTAATTCCTCATAACAAAATCGTAATAAATCGAAGGAAGTCGACTATATTCTTAGTTATAAGTACTAAAACTGGCATGTTTGGATAAATAAAATTAAGGGTGTTATTCACTCGTCATATATTTACGTGAAGACCTTAAAATCCACATAAAGACTATGAGACGTAATGTCATCAATTTTGATAACTGATTCTTACATTACAGGCACTATAGATCAGTGTTCCTAATATAATCAATTAATTGAAAAATTATAATAAAATGATAATTATTTACAATTTTCTCATTTATTCCTTTGTAATTCACCCACCTACCTATCTGGATGGCAAATTTGAACTTTCTAAGTCATCTGGTAACTGGATTAGAGTTTCGGTCTATAGGTCAGTCAGTGATAAAAATGACGATTTTTGGACGTTAAACTCTAAATAACCGTTTGAGCCATATTTATGAAATTTTGTTTTTTTTGTTTATTTATTTTTCATCTCAGGGATTTTAATACATAAACAAATTTGTTGTGCTTATGTTAAATATATTTTGAGTTATTAAGATGACAAAAGTGGCTCCAAATGGTTCGTGTAATACACACAGCTGCTACGTCGCCAGTTCCTTTTTTGCTTGAACTTGGCTTGACACAATGCCACGTGTCTAAATTATCTACATATTCATTGATATTATTGTATTGTTATAAATGCATCTATAAACTTACGCATTTTTCCAATGGGTGTAGACAGAAACAACCGAACGCCACTTGTAACATTATATCGTTGTATTGTTACGAGTATATCGGACTGCGAGATGTCCACAATTCCACATCCTAGTGTGTATTTTGCGTACGGAATGATAATAATTATATACTCTTCATAGATTTGTCAAAAAGACATTACCGACAATAACAAAAATTGTACTCTTAATAAATTGACAAGTTAATTGAGTTATTTAAAATGGCCACCGCTGTAATTGCTATCCACTTTTACAAAACTGACATTAAAATACAAATTATTATAAAAACAAAAAACCCGACCGCTAAAAAATAATTATCTGAAAAGAGACATCAACGCCGCCACCTATGAACTAATGACACGACGTCACACAAATTCTGCATCACGCATGCAAAGTTCTCGGCGCGATTTGAACATATACAACAGTCCGACAACAACCGTTAGGCAGTTGCCTGGAACAGACACAGCACCCGTCTGGTCGATGGATCTTCCCTTTTCCAATAGAACGGTATCACCCTCTTTTTTGGAGGATACTTAAAAATTATTATAGCCTATGTCACTCCCACAATTGAGACGAAAACAACGACACTTCATATGTCATAATCCGTCAAGCCGCTTGGGCTGTAGAGCGTGTTATAGAAATGGACATACATATATACTTACACACGCTCGAAAAAGATTACCCTCCCGCAATCGGGAAAAATTTACAATTAGGTTACAAAGAAAAAAGTTACTTTTAATCTTATTCTTCTTTCGCCTGCTGTTATCCCAATTTATTTTGGGATCAGTTCGCCTATTACTTCTGCACCACACCGTACGTTAAATAAACTTAACTTTCAATAAATCAATGTAACATTACCTTCAAGATATAAACAGATTAAGGTCGATCGACATATTATACAAAATAATAAATCCTCAGACAAAACACTCCTTACAAAACAACAGTAGCCAGACGATAATACCCAGATCAGACACCAGACAACTTTGATTCAGCAAGGGCTCCCATTTTTAGGGTTCCGTACCCAAAGGGTAAAAATGGGACCCTATTACTAAGACTTCACGATCCGTCTGTCTGTCTGTCCGTCTGTCACCAGGCTGTATCTCATGAACCGTGATAGCTAGACAGTTGAAATTTTCACAGATGATTTATTTATATTGCCGCTATAACAACAAAAACAAAAAACAGAATAAAATTAATATTTAAGTGGGGCTCCCATACAAACGGCAAAAAAATACAACAAACGTGATTTTTTTCCCGTTTTTTGCTCGATATTAATAACGGCAACAGGTAGACGCTTGAAATATTTACAGAACATTTAGTTGTATATTCACTTCAAAAAATAATATATATTAAATTAAAATAAAATAAATTAAGGGAGACTCCCATACAACAAACGTGATTTTTTTGCCGTTTTTGCGATAATGGTGCGGAACCCTTCGTGCGCGAGTCCGACTCGCACTTGGCCAGTTTTTATATTAGAACATACTGGTCACTAGTAAACAAAACTGGGAACAACCTTCAGATCGCGTCAAAACACCCTACTTAAAACTTTTTACACCATGGGAAAAAAATTCAATAATTTCTGGGCTATAGGTGGTTATGTATTCAATTTCTTTTTTTTGTGGTCTTGTCTAGTATTTAAACATAAATATGTTTTCTTTTATTTTAAACATTCCTCTTTAAAAATCTTTTAAAACAAACTTCCTTTGAAACATTTAGGTCATGACCTGATAATGTTATTCTATACATTTTTATTATGCACAAAAAATAAGGCAGCTAGTACAAGAAAGTTCAAATTGTTACGAAACGAAACAAAACTAAACAAAATGTTTTTTTTTTTTTTTTAAATACGCTTTTTGTATTTATCTCAGAAAAACCCTTTCAATTGATAAAGAATGTGTATAAAAATAAGAGTGCCACCATAATTGGAAGTTCGCAATATTGGAATAAGAATGATATCATTTAGCTAACTGGCCATTGTCATCCAAAACGTGTATGCAGATTTTCAGACCAACTGATTGGAAATAACAAAACTAACTAACACGCCAAGTTAAATAAAAGCTTTTAATAAGAGCTTATAACTTCATCAACATTTATTTAAACGATAAACCACGTGTCCTCGATAGGATTTCCCATCAGTGATAATTTCAGACTTCCATTCCGCATTAAACTCCTCTCAAAAACGTTTTATCGAAAAACCTTACTCATGAATCCTTCACAGTAGAAACTATTTTATGAGTGAATGTTTGTCTCTCAATGAGACGTAAAGAATGCGTAGATTTTGGCTTAGTGATATGGCGTTTTACATAACAATAAGCCAAAGTCGGAAAAAATAAATCTACAAACGACAACAAATACGCAAAGAGAAGCCGGTTGCGGACCAAGAGCTATGCTAAGTCGGTACAGCTTAGTTCGCATATCTGAGGTATTTTTACCCGACTTTCCAAAAACGAGGCGGTTCTATGTTCGACATTATTTTTATTTTTACAAACGTCTTACATACTGACGAGTATTTTAGTTTGCGGTTTTCACTCAAGTATGAAAAACTACCTCATAAGCGAGCTAACTCAATAACTTACCTTACCTCGTCTGCAACCGGGATTAGTCTAGCGAGTTAAATGAAGAAATACACTAGGAAATAATTTGTGACAGTGACAGAAACGTTGAAAGGAAACCGTTTGTCCTGGTATGACCATGTGATGAGGAGGGATGAAACGCAAGTTACTAAAAGAGTTATGAATATAAATGTGGATGGATGGAGATGGAGAGGACGGCCAAAGAAAAGATGGATGGACTGTGTGAGGAGTGACATGAAAGAAAAGAATCTCAGAGATAGCGTGACAGTAGACAGGACGGTATGGAAGAAGAAAACATGTTGCGCGCCGACCCCAAGTAACAGGATAAGGGTAGGCAGAAGAGGAAGACTAGGAAATAATCTAAGATCGCTGTTATTGAAAGCGTTAAGGAGAAACTAGCAACCCGCCAAGCTTTACACGGAAAAAATTATACACAAAATAAATTCCTCGTTTGTCGCTCTTTCTGTTAGCGAAAACCGCGTCAAAATCAACGGATTTTGACGCGGTTTTCGCTTGGTTTAGAAATAGTTACCGGACAAACAGAAATGACGTTGGCAGACGCGGAGAGCGACTTTGTTTCATACTATTTAGAGATCATTAACTTACCGACAGACATCCGTGTTGATGGCATACATGCTCTGGCTTGTATCGACGAAAGGCGGGTAGATCCCGGAGTCAGTTCCATTGATGTGATTGCAGACGCTCATGCCACCCTGGGGAGGGTTGGTCCACTGGGAGAAGTACCGGGAATCTCCATATGTTATGATCCGACCCAAATCTGCGGGGTCGTCTGTACCCCTTAGTACCTGGTACACTTCACTTGGTAACTGCTGTTTCTGTAAGTTTTATATAGGGTTTTATGACAAGGGTATAATTGTTTAAAAATGATTTATTTATTAACATATATACAATTGATTATTCTAAAAAAAAAAAAAACCTATATACAAATAGAAAAGGGAGACGGAAAAGAGCTCATTGTTTTAAATACAATAAATAGGAACAAGTGATAAGATTGGTTTTCTGGTCTAACGGTTGCAGGCGAGACTGCTGATATTGGAGTATGGATTTGACCCTCACGTTGGAGTTTGGACAAAGTATTTTCAGTATTTTGTTTTTGTACACTCGACGTCAACAACAGCTTAGATTCCAAATTCATGTCTGGTTTATGACCAAAGGGTGGTTTCCCCTTAATAACCCTTCGGCCTTCAGCTAATCCAAGCGTGATATTAATATGAAGTTCTAGTTTTAATAAGTGAAATTTACAAAAACTAAACAACCGACACATTTTTATTTCATGTTACACAATTTATCTAGTAGTAAATAGGCTTTGTTCGATAATCTATTCAACACGTAATAATACTCGTAATTATGACACGATATCTTGTGAAAACCGACCGATTCAAACAGCAAAACGCCCAAAACTTTTGAACGGCTGAACCGATTTTCTTCACATCATCAGCCTATTAATGTTCCCACTGCTGGGGCACAGACCTCCTCTCTGTGAGTGGGAATGGGCCGTAATCCACCACGCGGGCCCAGTGCGGGTTGGTGGATGTCACATTTCTTCGAATTTTTGGTTCTAGGACATGCCGGTTTCCTCATGCCCAGAAAATTTAAAGAAGTTTAAAAACTATCTATGCAATTTAACTTTCACCCAAGTTTATAGCACTAATGATGTCAATGACTCCTATGACTTTTTTGCAGATGATTTTTTGATCCTTTATAAACTATGTTTTCCTACAAAACATGTAACGATAAAAACGAATACTAAATGGATTTCTCGTTGTATAAAAATCTGTAGTCAAAAGCAGAGAAAATTACTCTGGTCGTATAGATTAAAACCTGACTGTAAAAATAAACTTGATTTAAAAAATTATACTTCGATTTACAAAAAAGTTATACGACTAACACAGAAAGCTCAAAATAACCACTTAATTAATAATTCTCAAAATAAATCAAAAGCTGCATGGCAAATAATTAACAAATCCAAATTTCGCCTACCACAACATCTAATACCGTCCATAAAGAGAGGTAATTCCACTATCACACATCCCACGGTTATCGCAAACGAGTTTAATAACTTTTTTGTAGATGTAATTGAAAAAAACAAAAATAGTAATGTTACTTCGACTAGTAAAAATACTTTTAACAACTTAACATCACAATCATTATATATGCAACCAGTTTTACCTATTGACCTAATAAAAATAATGAATAACCTAAAAAATACAAATACTGTTGGCTATGACGGAGTAAGCACTCAAGTTGTGAAATATGTCAAAGAAATTATAGCACCACCATTAACGCACATTATTAACTTATGCATAGCAAATGGTGTTTTTCCTAATAGTCTTAAAAAAGTAATTATTAAGCCCTTATACAAAAGAGATGATAAATCATATGTGAAAAATTATAGACCCATTGCCAAAGTGCCTATATTTTCAAAAGTTATCGAAAAAGTAATTTTCAATTCCATTTATAATTATTTTGAAAAAAACAAGTTATTTTGCAATGAACAAAAAGGATTTCGAAAAAATACTAATATCAATATGGCATTGTTCGACCTCCTTTCTTATATTATGACGTCTGTCGATGAAAGAGCTCCGGTGTGTGCTATATATACCGATATGACGAAAGCGTTTGACTTCGTCAATCATAAGATTTTGCTAAATAAACTATATGGCTATGGAATTCGAGGTAATATTTTAAAACTTCTGGAGTCATATCTGGATAACAGATCCCAGTGCACAGAAATATCTCAACTATGCCAAAAAAGTAATTTAGTAACCAATTACACATCTCAACCAAGAGTTATAAACTTCGGGGTGCCTCAAGGTAGTGTGCTAGGGCCGTTACTTTTTTTAATATATATAAATGATCTCCCAATACTCATTTCTCAAAATATGGTACTTTTTGCCGATGACAGTACAGCTGTTGTAAAGTGTACTAATCCGGTCTCTTACGAGAATGATATAAATGATTGTCTAAATAATATAATTAACTGGCTTAATAGCAACAACCTAGTGATTAATTTAAACAAAACAAAAGTAATGCATTTTCATCAAAGGTGTGAAAAACCTCCAGTTCATGTTACTTATGACAAGTGCCAAATAGAAGATACAAACAAAGCCAAATTTTTAGGTATAGTGCTTGATAGTAAACTAACATGGAAACCCCATATCGAAGAAATTTGTCTCAAATTAAATAAATCTGCATATGCACTGTTTCAACTGTCAAAAAAGGTTAATACACAAATACTTTTAATAGCGTATCACGGATTGGTTGCATCAGTTCTGAGGTTTGCTATAATTTTTTGGGGGCAATCAACTGAAAGAGAAACTGTGTTTAAAGCACAAAAACGATGTAGTCGGTCCATGTGCGGCTTAAAAACTACCGATACTTGTAAACCTCATTTTAAATCATTAAAGTTACTGACTATGCCAGCTATGTACATTTATGAGACTGCTTTATTTGTTAAAACCAACTTACACCTATTTCAAAAAATATCCGAAGTGAAAAAGACTCCAATGCGTTCTCAATATGTAAATAAACTTTGCGACAGAAAATGTAGAACCGCTTTAATGAAAAAGAGTTTCTTTGGCATGGCTCCGAAAATTTATAACAATATACCAGATAACATAAAAAATTTGCCACTACTAAAGTTTAAGAAAAGTCTATATTCGCTATTGCTCGAAAAATGTTATTATACAGTAGAAGATTTTATAAATGATAAATTTTAATATTTCTGTGCAATAAATATTTGCTGTTTTCTTGAATATTTTTGGTTAGATTTAATTGTAGATTTTATTAAGGTATTTAAATACATTTAAAATGGTAATTGTACTCAAATATTTAAATTTGTTTTATTATGTTAGATTTTTTATTTTCTTTTATTTTTTGCTTTTATTTTTATCAATATTTGTACGCCTTCACGGCATAACATAGCGCCCTTTATAATTAACCTAAGATCTTTATGTAAATACCTATGTTTCACAAATAAATATTCTGATTCTGATTCTGATTCTGATTCTCACGATGTTTTCCCACCGTTTTGAGAGCAGTGGTGATGAAATAATTCACGGCTCGAACCCACAACCTACAACTTGTAAGTCGCGGCCGATACCACTGGACCACCACTGCTCTCATTTTATTTTTTTTACTTTTTGATTTTCATCAAACATAGCTAATTAAGAACACGCCCGATAAAGTCACAGTTCAAACAAAAAACGATATCAAAATCGGTTTATCCGTTTATGATCCCACAGACAGACACACAAACACACAAGTACCTACACACGTCAAACTTAAAAAACCCCTCTTTTTCCGTCGGCGGTTAAACATGGATCCATTCCCACTACAAACGTTCCAAGTGATAAAGTTTGTACCTATTAACAAAGTCGTTCAAAACTTCTAAAGAAAGTAGGTGAGACTCAAGATGTATACAACTATAGAAGTTTCAGGTAGGTACCTAACTTTAAGTAGGTTGCCGACCAAAGGAGAAATAATTAATGGCGTAATTATCAGCACGAGGCTTCCTTCATTCATTGTTAACTTTAGTTGGTCAGAGTGCATGCTGGGCTTGCATGGTGGATTACGGCCCATTCCCTCTTCACAGAGAGGAGGCCTGCGTCCTAGCAGTAGGATCGTTAAAAGGCTGATGATGATGGTGGTCAGAAGACTCACAGGTGCGATAGAAATTCTGAAAATTTACTTTAAAGAAAATTCATAGCAGTGGCCTCAAGTTACTTATTAACCTAGAAAGAAGATGAGAATTGAAAGTTAGTGAGAATATTTTTTCTGAGTTGCGTCCACTGATAAATGCTAATAACTAAGTACCCAATTATCTGAAACGTTTCATAGCTATAGGTTGCCCGACCCGGGTATCAAGTCCCAGACGCTCAACAATCACACTTACAACCGCTTTATGTATAGACTAACGACACAATCATCACTTTTCACCAATCTACCCACCACCTGCCTAAATAAGTTGCCCAGCCCCTCTCCCAGATACAATGTTATGTGCTTCCAAACTAAATACGAAAAGAAAAAAAAAATTGCTTTTCGCTTTTCGCGTTTTACGTTTAGAGCTAATAAATGCTTTATCTTTCTAAAAAACAGGATCCTTTTGAATACCGACTGCCTATCTGACCATTACCCTGTAATTGGGTATCTCAATACCCCATTGATCAGACCTTCACGCTGCCACGATTGTAGATATTCACGCTTCTACCACTGCATTTAACTTCAATATGTTTCAATAATTATAGCGCTCATCACCGCTAAATCTATCCTAGAAAAGTTAATAAACACACAAATCCGAGAAGCAAATTTTTATCAAAATATATGCAAGAGTGCGTCTCGTTCATATTTCATCTCTTATTGCAAGTTATAAATAAATTGAATAATATTATTTATTTTTAAATATTTACTTATAATACAAGCAACAATAGAAACTAAGTGTACAATATGATGCGATAGAAACAGCATACGTTATGGAATATACCCATTACTCGACGCAATACGTGAAGCATAAATATAATTTCAGGTAAACTACATCGGTACCTACATCGTACTTATTCTTTGTATTTATAACAAGATTTTTCCCGTGGATTTACCCTACGGAAACGGTATTTATACAGGGATAAAAATAGCCAATCGCAGCAATGATGTAGCTTTTATCAGTAAAACGAAGTTCTGGCAGACAGAAACCGTGCATTTTGCCGGGATAAAAGTAGCATATGATAAAAACGGTGAAGAAAAGCATCGAGAGGAAACCGGCATGTCCTAGAACAAAAAAAACAAAGACATGTGACATTCAACAACCCGCACTGGGCCTGCGTGGTGTATTAAGGCACATTCCCTCTCTCACAGGGAGGTGGCTTGTGTTCCAGTAGTGGGAACATTAAAAGGCTGATGATAATGATGACACTGACACACAGCGATAGTGTTGCATGCCTATAAGTTACAGAATCTACGTAAAACGCCGCGGATGACCTATCATTTAAACATAATCATAATCAGTCTGTTATATCCCACCGCTGAGACACGGGCCTTCTTTCTGTGAGTGGGAGTGGGAGGACCACGCGGGCTCAATGCCGATTTATATCACATAATATCTTCGATTTTTAGTTACGGACTTGCCGGTTTCCTTGCGATGTTTTTCTTCACCATTTTCATTTAAAAAAACGAACAATTCTACCGCTGCATACCTAATATTAGTTTAGATACAAATATATTATGTAGTCTTCGTTTGTCTTCATCAGGCATTTAAATGGAAATCATTCAATCCTACAAAGCAGTACATCGTTAGTACGGTACCTGTAAATTGGCACACGAACTGTTTTCCTATTACTACTACTTTAGATCCTACCTAGATATGAGCAAAGAGCCGTACTTTAATATTAGCAGCTCAGGCTAAAGTTCTCAGAACTGAACTTAATCTAAAGGAGGTACCTACTACGATCTGAAAGGGACCTAACTGAGACAGCAAATGGAACCGGCTAAGCCACTCCCTGCGGTTTTGCTCATTATGCTCTCAGATATTTCGATGCTTCGATACAGCGTTCGGTAATCATCTGGCTATTTTGAGAATAGGCAATCTGGTTGAGCGGGTGTAACGTGTGCGGTGGGTGGGTTTCGAAGCGCTGGACCGCTACCAGGAATTAAGATCAATATAATAGTGTGTCAACTAGGAGAAATATCTACTAATAATTCGATATTTCTGCAGGGATTTCGATCTGTGGTTGTGCAACAAGTATTCTGCCACTGCGACTCGACTGCTGCGGTCTGCTAGCGAGCTTTAGAACAGATACAGCTCGTCTATTTTGCTTTGTTAGCGTAGGATAGATTGAGAATTTCTGAGAAAGTTTTCATATTGATACCTGTCCATTAATGCTTAATTGAACTGTAATAGTAGATTATTAACCAAGGGGATAAAGCAGTGTCTTCTGTCGCGGGTGGCGATTTAAATCGCTGCGTAACGAAGGACTCGAGGTTTACTCCCTAGCGTAGCGAGGGTGTTAAAAACTTAAATCACGAGCGAAGCGAGGGATTTAAGACGAGTCCTGAGTGTAGCGAAGGATTTAAGTTCACCCAAGACTACAGCTACAGCTTTATCACCGAGGTAAATACTCTACTTTTCGTACCATTTACGAAAAAATTAACACAATAATAATATGAGATACTTAAGCATTTATTAAAAATAATGACAATTAAAAGTAAAATAAACTTAACGTTTATGTATTTGAAGAAAACAAAAACGAGGCAAATTCCTAGACTAATATTTTTTTGTCGGAAAAGCAAAGGCATCAAGCTCATACGGCCTCGTCGGTTTTCGTAATTTTATTTAATAATTATAACTGCATAATAAATGCGTATTCCTTTTTCAAAAAGATGTATCATGCTTTATATACAAACTCAATGGTGTAAACACAGATGTAGTTCAGTATAAATTTCGGTAAGTAATTTCGGTAGTAGGAAAATTGTACTGAATTTCATTCTCCCCCTAGAGGATGAATGAAATTCAGTACAATTTTCTTTCCCTGTTTTTAACAGATTAAAAATGACTATTGTTATGTTCGCTTTTTTTGGCATAGAATGTCACTTTTTTGAGCAAGTGGTACGAAAAGCTGTTTTATGCCACCCTATTTTGGGATATTTTTGCTTTTGTTTATATTATGATCATAGTCTATCTATAGATACTAATATTATAAACAGGAAAGATTTTTTTGTTTGTTTGTACCGAATAGGCCACGAAACTACTGGACCGATTTAAAAAAAAACTTTCGCCAATAGTAATCTACATTATTCCTGAGTGACATAGGCTATTTTTTATCCCGAAAATGCGTCCTGTGGGGTGGTCCACGGGAGCGAAGCCGCGGGGAACAGCTAGTCAGAAATATAATTCTTACTCTTAACCTCGTTAAAGGACTCCATGATTAGCGGTCGACCTGTTGACCGCAAGATAACATTATTTTTAATAAAAATCTTTTTAACAAAAAATCAAACCTACACTATACACTACAAAGCGAAAAATAAGTTTCTTTTCCGAAGTCGGTGTCTTTAGTACCTATTGTTTTCCGTTTTTCGACACCGACTTCGGCAAATTAATTTAATTTTTCGCTTTGTAGTGTTTAGTTTTGGCAGTCGGTTTGATTTTTTTGTTAATAAGTTTTTATTTATCTCTATTTAGTTTTGGTAGGTACGTCCAATTACCATTAAAATCTAAGAAAAGTTAATATCATGACGATTCCAATAAGCCTAAACACGACTAGGATACATGTTTTATTTCTGAGTTCCAGTGCCTACCCTCCGGCTTCATGATCAGATCAGTTCATTAGTCATTAATTTAAAAGTATTTGCTTCATCATAGTCGGTTAACTATTCGATATACCTTATACCCGTGACATAGTAAGTATTAAGGAGTTCCAGTGGACATCTGTAGTTTTCTTCACCAGTTTTACTTCACCAAATGATATTTTATGAGTGAAAATGATTGCATCGTTGATGAAGATACCAAAATCGCTATATATATGACTGCAATATTTGAGGAGTTCCCTCGATTTCTCCAGGATCCTATCATCAGAGCCTGACTTGATGACCATGAGACCACCTGGGAAGTATACTCTTACAAACAAAAGAAGAATTTTGCAAATAGGTCCAGACATCTTTGAGCAAAAGGGGGAAAAAACCGACGAATTGAGAACCTCCTCCTTTTTTTTAAATCTGTTAAAAATGTGGTCTTTCCTTAAGTGTGCCTATTACTTCTCAGAGTGACACTACCGGATGGTGTAATAATAAAGCATGTTTCTTTTTTCAATATCAGTTGGTTCGGTTCATGGCTAGATATATTCATTGTTAAAAATTTCGATGATGTAGTTTTAGTAACTCATTTAAGTCTTTCCATTCATCGAGTCATTTCTCATAGTTTCTGATTTAGCCATCCACGCCCACGCCCGCTTGGAAAACTCACCCGTTCGTTAGAACTTAGTATGGTATGGATATAGTTTGGATGGTACGAAATTCATCGTCAGCTAGTAGGTACTACATAAAGATACTTACGTAATCTAAGATTGAGAATAAAAGTGACCCATCCTCCTTTATCTCGATATTCCGTGCGTTTTGCGCGATTCCCCTGATGATGTCACACGCTATGCCCGCGATGATGTTGGTACTCGGCAAGCACAGTGGAATTCCGCTGAATAATAGCTCCCTGACGGTGACGGTAATGAAAAGTTTGTTGTATTCACCGAAGACTTCACTCATCACCAAGTTAAGAAGACCCACCAGATTAGGGTATAGACGCTCCGCTACTTGAATGATAGCCTGAAACAAAGTAAATGGTTTTAGTCATCATCATCATCATTTCATCCGAAAGACGTCCACTGCTGGACATAGGCCTCCCCCAGGCGTCACCACATTGACCGATCCCGTGCGTCTCGCATCCAGCACCTTCCCGCAACCTTAACCAGGTCATCGGTCCACCTAGTGGACATGTGTGGAATGGTTTTAGTAGTCACAATATTTACGGTTACAATATTTACGGTCTAGCACGTAAGTTAATCATTTAAATGCACCTCTTTGTGACGATAAATCTTTCTTTCTTTATTAACCTCTTGAGTGCCTGGAACGTGGATCCACGCGAGACACAATGCTTTTTAATTGTTTCGGTAATTACGGCATTCAACCGGTTAAGTGATAAGTTTATAAACTGATCCGGTTGAGCAATGCTTTTGGAGTTAAAAGCCAATCAAAAGTCATGGTATACAGTTTTTTTTTTTGTAAGACTGGCCCTCGAACCTATAATGTGCCGTGGCAGTAGCGTCGAGCTCGAGCGACGAGTACTTATCTCCGCGCACGACACCACCATGAGAAAATAAAGCCAATTACAATAGTCAATTCGCCGTAGACTAAATCGCTTAATTTCTTTAATAGGTAACAAAATTAAGTCATTCTTTCTTGCTATTGGAGCAAGAAAGAACGACTTAAATAGTACGTAGTAAAACTAGTAAACGCTGCAGCGGCCAGCAAAAGAGATATGCAACAAGTATGGTGGATTCATGAACTTACGTATTTACATATTTATACGTTCGTCCATCAATGCCGAGTTGTGGCCAAGGCTTGTTTGTACTTTTCTCAAATAATGCGCGGAAATTTAAACTAAGTAGTATCTAGAACTAATTTTGTCAACTTTTCAAAATATATGACGAACAACGAACAACAATATTTTTGTCCGCGTTAGTGTTCACTTGTTTTTTTTTCAATAACAGCTTTCTTTTGCAAGCCAGTTCGAAATTTAAATAAAACCTTTGAGAAGTTACCTCTTTGGTTGCCATGTTTCAGAGTAAATGATCGTTCCATTTTTAAATTACACGACAGATATTAGTTAACTATTTAATTTATTTGGTCGCTAAAGCCTGTGCTACACGGTTGCCTACCGAGACAAAAACCAAGGTCACCTTGGTTGGAAGCGCGTGGGGCGATGCCGGCTACTGTAACGTTACGTGTAGCTAGAGTAACTACACGTAAGCCACGTAAATTAAAACTAAATAATTATAAACAAAAAATAAAAAAGGTGTAGAGAATAGAAAATATAGTAGGGGCCGGCTTCACACGTCGTGGGCAGCAGGTCCGGGGTAGGTGGTCTGGTAACCAGGCAATAGGTCGATAAGGCAGGTAGCTGAACAGACAGGAACTCGTTCAGCCGTGGTATGCTCGTGGTAGGCAGGTGGTCGTGTAGACAAAAGGCAAGCCGACGGTCATTAGGCGGGATCAGAATCTGTGCGTATTGCTGGCGGGCGCGCTGTGGCCGTCGCTTCACTATAGAATTGTCTGGTGCAGCTCTTGCATCACGTAACGGACTGGTTACGTGATGCAAGAGCATTGATTATATTTAGCAGTAAAAGTACACTTTGTCCAAATGCTATTTATTTACAGTTTTTCTATAGATATTTTAAACCACATTGACATAATTATTAAATATTAGAGTTTAAGAGAGTTTGCAGATTAGAAAAATACTCTTCGTAATCCTAAGTAGGAAAAGTCTTTCCGCGTTCAGACTAGAATCCAAAAAACTGCAGAAATGTCTGGGAAATGCCTTTTATAGTCTCAGCGTTTTTCAAACAAATTGTTTAGTTTCTAGAATTCCATTATTCTTTCTATAATACTTTAAATTGTGAGTTGCCTGTATTTAAAACGGCCTGTATTATTCAGTCATAAAATAATTCTGTGAGCGTGTTAACATTATTTTACAAGCGTAAGATAAGAAACTTCTATCCAGTAAACAATAATAAATTAACCATAATATACATTATTAGAGCTAACATACTAATAAAAATAATTTAAATTACATAAATCAAATTAAACCTGCATAGTCACTATGAAAATTAAGACACAAAATTAAAGAAAAAGTAAGGTTTTTTGGCGGGATTTTTTCGAGTGAACTTGAGCGGCTGTTAATATTATTTGCAAATTGATTCCTAGTGGATATTGTGATATAAAAGTGGTGTAGTTTTGTGTCTCAACTGTCTACGCAACTGGACAATATGTGAAATCATTGACAGAAGCGATCTCGGGATAGTGGAGCGGAGAATTTTATTGTAGTATTGACTACCTCCGCAAAGCTTACTGGGAAGGCTGACTCGATACAATTTGCTTCCAAATACTCCAAAAAACATTAGAATATGTTACATCCGCATTCTAATGTTACTAATGAATTCAAGAAAAATACTGATGACTAGGCAGCATGGTCTCAGACCTTAGCCTGTTCCGTAAGGGACAAAAAAAAAAAAAAAAAAAAAAGAAAAAGTAAATGACAGCTTGATAACTGACGTAATGTCAGACAAAAAGTAAACATTGAAAAATTATAAAATTCAATAATATATTTCAGCAAAATAAAGTTAATCGAATTAGATCGATTTAAGGACTGCCAACAAAAATAAATGCCACCAAGGCGCGACATAATATGGAAAAAGGACATTTTATAAAAGATGAGAATGATTGATTGTAAATGTGTAAGTATGGATACTATACTACTCAGTTTGAAACAAGCTCCCAACCTCAGTATGTTTAGAACGCTGCGTAGAGAGGACGTATTTACGTTCGTACCGTACGTTCATTACAACGACGTCATGGCGCCTTGCCTTTCAAAACTTCAAAAAGAATATATATACTAATAAACTTTAAAAACTAAACTCTAATCTTACTATCTTTTTACTAATATTATAAATGCGAAAGTTTGGAACGATTGATGAAAGAGCAGTGGTGGCCCAGTCGTATCGGCCGCGACTTTCAAGATGCAGGTCGTGGGTTCGAGCCCAGGTAGGCGCTTTACTTTGAGTAAATTATTTCATCACCACTGCTCTCAAAACGGTGAAGAAAAACATCGTGAGGAAACCAGCATGTCCTAGAACCAAAATTCGAAGACATGTACATCCACCAACGCGCACTGGACACGCGTGGTGGATTACGGCCCATTCCTTCTCACAGAGAGGAGGCCTGTGTCCCAGCAGTGGGAACGCAACGTAGGTTGATGATGTGATGATGATGATGTGGATGGATGGCGGTATGTTTGTTGCTCAATCAAGCTAAAATTGTCGAGCGGATCAGGATGAATTTTGCCACAGAGATAGATTATAATCTGGAATAGCATGTATGCATCTTCTCATCGCGGATTTTGCGCGTACGTCTGCGCTCGCCGCCTGCAGAAGCGCGACTGTCATACGCGTGGTTGTCAACAAGCATCTACAAGGCTTTCAAACAAGTTGCCAACCAACTGGTTCCCAACCAAGGGTGTTGGAAGGTCACGCTAAATTTGGTTGGAAACCACTGTCTACACGGTTGGAAACAGCCGCTTCCGACCAAGGTGACCTTGGTTTTTGGCTTGGTCGGCAAACGTGTAGTAGCACTGGCTTAAACCACGACAGATATGGATTTTCATGCACTGGCCGTGGCAGTTGCGTCGAGCTCGAGCGACGAGTACTTGCGTGTTGACGGCGACGGGGAGGACGCCGACCCGCTTAGGATCTCGAGGCTTACCGGTCTCTGATAGGGTCCTAGCACAATAGCACTCGGCGTAAGTGTGCAGCGCATAAGATGGACACAAACCGTCAACGAAAATGTCATGCGCGCATACTTTGGGGCTACAGAGGAAGGAAACAACCTGATCGCGTACCGTGTCCGGATGCTCTCTTTGTTTCAGTTGCTTGAACCGGCCGTCAACGTTTCGGCCCAACGACTTTCGGATCAGGTGCGGATCATCCAGCGTAATCGTATGTTGAATGATACTGTACTTGATCGCCTCCGAACAGAAATGGGTAACCGTATCACTGCACCATCGCCGCAGACTGTGACACCATCTCAGTCCAACCACACCCCCAGCCACGCTGACGAGGAGAGTAGTGACAGGGTTACAAACGTAAGTACCCAGTGCAATAGAGGAATTGAGGAGTGTGCTATTCGGGAGTATCGCTACATGCCGCCCGAACTTAGGCCACGATTACCTCGTTTGCCCATACATAACAAAAATAAGACGCAGTTGTCAAACTATTTTGATGACCGCGAAGATCTCACTGATACACATTCGATCATGTACTGCGCGGCTGTAACGGCATGTCGTGTAGCCCACATCAAATTTGGTGATGACACAGCTACACGACCGAAACCAGCCGTACCGGCTTGGCAGTGCAGGATCGAGCGTCGTATTGGTGAGGCCAGAGCACTCTAACAATCGACTAACTCGAGCAAACTAATTTGCTTCAGGGAGGGAAATACTCGCCCAAGATGGTGATGCGTTTTGTGAGACAGGCATTTTCGGGGACTGATTTCAGCACCTGTGGCTACATATCCAAGGTCACAGAGCGCATAGACTTCCTGAAAAAAAGTGTACATGGGCAAATCAGATTCGTAGGTATAGGCAGCGAGTGGACCGCACATTGCAAAGAAATTAACTGTGGGTTTGAGAGTGATCCGATCAAGGTGTGACTGATTCTAGCCTGCGAGATGATGACACCAAGTGGAAATTCTAGCGCAGCATCTGGTCAGTCACATCGAAGATGAATGGATTCTGGAGGTCGAGCGAGCGTGCAATCCAATACAAGATATGGGGGCAATCACGATCAGCCCCCTAGATGTAGCCCGTGCAGTCCGTCCGTTTGGCATCAAAGCACCAGGCAGCCTTTGAGTTTTGAGTCTGGTTCACTACCCAAGGTCCTTAATTACCCACCTGCTCTACAAGTCTGGTAGCACCAGGGAACCTAAAGATTATAGACCTATTACATGTAGGTAATAGGTTAAACATGTATGTTTACCAACGGTCTTACATCCATTTTGAGAGTTAAAATTAATAAACACGTTGACAATAACTTCATCATGTCGGTCTCTCAGGAAAACAGGAATGGATATAGGAACGGGTCCCGCGGTACTAAGGAGTAACTCCTTATAGATATGACCATTAGCCAACAGGTTCGGCGTTCCCGAAAGGATCTGTCGACATGTTGGATAGATTATAAGAAGGGCTATGAGTCGGTACCTCATACATGGCTCATGAAGGTGCTAGAATTTTATAAAATAGATACAAATCTACGCACCTTTCTGATGTCATGTATGGGGCAATGGAGCACTGTCCTTCGCTATCCAGGATGATGAAATATCCAGAGGAATAGCGAACCAGTATGGATCGAGCGAGAGGTATATTCCAGGACGATAGTTTGACTCCTCTTTAGTCAGCATGCTGCTGGATAATTCAGGGCTAGGCTATCGGTTGAAGAGAGGTGGTCATGTTATGACTCTGGCGTTAGGTATCAGCACTACTGACATGTAACAATCGTTGAAGGAACGCTTCTTTGGTCGCCTGAAGAAGGTAGAAATTCAATAGCCTTATTTCGGGCGGAAACACGTTGAAGGCGCCTTCTGCCGGTATTGTTGTACTCTTTCGACATACTCAAATGGACTCAAACGGAACTTGACGCCTTGGGTAAGCGGGTCCGTACACTGCTGACTGCATATCGAATGCATCACCCACGATCGTCGGTCATGAGATTGTATATCCCGATTGTATATTTATAAATGACAAAAACCTCCACAAACGCGAGATATGCAATCTCAGGGAATATTTTCTACACATCGACGTGGGTATGCATCGAGATGTAGTAGCAGTGGACAAGAGACTCACCTCGCTCTCCTTGGCGAATGAGAACTGGCGGAATGAGAACTGGCTTGACACTAACGATCGCAGAAAAGTATGCCAGAGAAAGGAACTTACGGACACTATTTCCGAGCCCTACATGGGTCCCATATATACCAATCAGCTGCCGTACTCTGGCTGTGGTTCGGTGACCTCTTTGGGGAAACCGAAGATTTTGTCTGTACAATTATGAACGAAGTTATCCTGACGAATAACTACCACAGATTTATTGTGAAGGATGGCATTGGCACGGTTGACATCTATTGGGCGTTTTACCGCCAGGGTGAATCGATCCGCCACATTATCTCTGGTTGTTCTAGTCTAGCTAATGAAGAGTACTTGCATTGGCACAAGACGTTTACGGCAGTGTCTGGTGGAAGCGCAATATAAACTGGAAATTGCCGCACTGATTGCCTCAATAATATGACGCATTAGCCTACCTACCCTCACCTCATTTCTTGTCACACTATCACCTTATTTATTCATATGTGGTGTATCTGTTATTTTTATATTGTAATATACACATCTTTTTTATCTTTTTTATAAGTAAGTTCTTGTTTTACATACACAATATGTCACTATAGAACTGCTTTACGTCAGTCATGTCACAGTCACAGTTCCAGTTGAAAACCAGCGTCGGGCACTAGTTGCGCGACATTTTGCTGAACTGGTCCTATTTGGCGCAGCCGTGCGACACACAATGTCATATTTATACTGTTTTTGCTCTTTTTTATTGTTTCGTACATTTTCAATTTCGAAATTAGCTTACGAAATTGGACTCCACAGTTTCTAAATTTCGAAAATTCGAAACTGTGGAGCCAAATATGTATGTAAATCTGAAAAATTTGTAGTCTGGTGCGCCTAAGTGGCATTTTTTTTGTTCAAACAAAGTAAATTTTCTTTTTCTTAAAACTGTAAAATGGACATATTTAAGTCACAAAACTACGAGTTGTCTTTAGAATACCATTCCAAAGATTTAATGATTCGGCATAACATCATCACCAACCTTTTAATGTTTGCACTGCTGGGACACAGACCTCCTCTCTGTGAGAGGGGATGGGCTGTTATCCACAACGCGGTTCCAGTAAGGGGTTGGGGGTAATGTATCCAAATTTTTGGTTCTAGGACATGCCAGTTTCCTCACGATGTTTTCCTTCACCGTCTTGAGAGCAGTGGTTCAGCATAATACAACAAACAAAGATCCGTTGTGGTTTCCGCCACCTACAAAAATATATAGCCTTGGTGGCTACATCCCTTTCCTAGTATTTTACGGGTTTACTGCTTGATTCCGAATGTCATATCCCCGATGGCTAATTACGCGAAATCATCAGATCGAACGTCAGAATCGACGAAATTCCATCAACAGCATCGATGTACCCCAATTTCGAATAGCCATTAGATCGAGCGTCCGTTTCACCGAAAAGCCACTGTAACGATAGTTCTATGCATCGAACGTCTATTGGCTCAACGTGCCTGTAAGTCAAAATCTATTCATTCATGCAAGGAATCATCATCATCACATCATCAGCCTATTAATGCTCCCACTGCTGGGACACAGGCCTCCTCCCTGTGAGAGGGAAAGGGCCGTAATCCACCACGCCCAGTGCGGGTTGGTGGATGGAAGAAGGAATAATGAATGGAAAAAAAACAAACCAGTAGGGTTGTATCAATATGATATGTTAAGGCAATTTGTGAAAACCACCCAACCAGGGCAGGTAGCCTGACTTTTACATATCTGTGATTAATTATTAAACAAACAAATTGAGATAGTTTAAATGCAAAAAATATATATAGTGCAGTTTACTACATGTACTTTTCATTTCTGAGATTCAAAACATGATATCGAAAACTTCGACTTCGGACTCTAAAACGATGTTTTTTTTTATCATTGTTTTATCTTTCTGGAAGATTATGTATGATTCAGTACCTAAAACACATATCTAAAAAAAGTTAACAACCTGTAGAACTTTATTCTCAGGGTAGAATTTATAAAATAGTTTGATTGTTTAAATAATAAGTAGGTAATAATAAGTTTTGACACGTCAGGGTACGGGGGCAGAAGGCATATTGTCCTAGTTATAATAATAATACCCATTACATTAAAAAATAATAATGATTAAAACTGCAAAACATCAAAAATGACGGCATGCGATTGGAGCATTTTTGACGTTTTGTAATTTTAATGATACTGCCATCGTGTTTTTATAATTAGGAGAATTGCCCTGTCGGTTCTTTTCGGTGTGATTAGTGCTTCTTAATTTACGTCAGTGATTTTAATACACCAGAAGTGGGTACGTCCTACCCATTCCACCTGTTCTTTCTACGAAGTAGGCGAGATAAGGTAATTATTGGAAAATTATCAACGGTCTAGTTCAAATTCCATCCCACTGAGAAATTGGAATCGTCGTAGATTGCAATTTACTAGAAAGCCTTTGAGAACGAGATATAAGTAGGCGACTTAGTGATTAAATAGGGAATTTATTGTAACTAAGGATCTTATTCACTAAGGGACTTTTTTCATTAAGTTCGTAGCATCCATTTTCAAGGAGCTACAACAAAGCGTAGGCCGTAATAGACGCGTGGGTATGGCTGCAAGCATTTTAAATTAAGTACCTACTTAAACCTTACATAAATAAATTCATTTTAAACTCTGGTCTGAATACTTAAAATTAGAGATAAATTATATTCATTTGGTAAATTGGTCATTAAACCACTTTTAAAGATCTATGTTTATTTTTAAATCTTACTTATATTATTTCGGTGTTTCTGTGCTCAGAGTAACCCACTACTCGGAGCACAGAAATCAACTCAGAGCTTGAACTTAATATAATGTCTATAATTATTATCTACTTGTGATGGACAAATCATGAGAGAATCATGTATGTTAATGTCTGAGGTGGACTCTTGATGAGTAAAGCACACAAACAGTGGACCATTCATTGAACGTGTGTGTCACTACCTTATCGTGTAGCTTAACTCAAAACATAAGGAGCTCAAATACTTGACGAACTATGTAAAAGCAAGGATATTTGGTAAGACCGCGTTTTGTACTTAAATAGGTACCTAGTAAACAACAGTTGCCAGAATTTCGGTCGGTTATTAAAATTTATTGTCGATTCGATTTTTAGTAACAGGTTATTAGTGATAGAGGTTGCGCTGTGTTTATTTATAATAGGTGGGATAGGGAGGGCCATATTATAATTATGCACAAGGAAATTTAAAAGTATAAAGAACCCTCGAAACATTTTTATTTAATGCTACATAATTTATTTAGTAGTAGACACGCTTCGATCGACAATCTATTGAACAGGTAATTATGACACGATATCTTGCGAAACACCCCGATTCGAACAGTAAAACGCCCATGACTTTAGAACAGCTGAACTGATTTTCATCAAACATAGCTAATAACACTTTCGATAAAGTCACATTTTCATCGACGATCAAAATCGATTCATCCGTTTAGGAGCTATGATGCCACAGATAGATATACAAATACACAAACACATAGGTACTCAAGTCAAACTTTTAACTCCCCTCTGTTTCCGTCGGGGGTTAAAAATGTACAAAGACATCTGACATCTATTTGGATGGGTCAGAGTTGTCACGCAGTGGGAGACAGGAAACGGGAGTCGTTTAGTTGCGTTACCAATGCGAGATTTCGCAAGATGCAACAACAAATCATTTTGGACTACTGTAAATGCTCAAGAATCCCTGTAAAATCGTAATGTCAATGTGTGCGTCCAAAATGGCGCTTTGTTCGTAGTGGACTCTCTGTCTGCGGCGCGCCGCCACTTACGTACTTTGTGTCTTTGTTCAGAACCGTTGTTTTCTGACAAAGAGGAGGCTGAATTCAGAACGTTTTAATTAATTCCAACGAAGACATTTCACTATCAAAAATGTATGGGCATGTCAAACGCTATCAAATATAACTTGATCAATTCCTTACACTTTGGCATTTGGTCCATCGCCATCGCTGACGTCATATGTCACTTGTCTACAGCCTCTCGTCAATTCTGAATACCCCTAACCGATGCACGTAGATGTTTCATGATGTTGACCGCATCCGGGGTACTGGACAGTAATGTGACTAACCTGCTATCGAACAAATCGTTTTGACCCGTGCCGACACCATGGCAAATACGATAATGAGTTAAACAGAAAATAGTCCCATAACTTATGCTACTGGGTTGCATGGAAGAATCATGAAAAGATGAAGCATGCAAATTATGCACAAGAGTTACATTGTACAAAGTAGGTGAGGAAAGGAAGGATATTAAAAAAAACGTCCCCTTACGTGCGAGACTAGCTTATGTACTCATAGTAACTTAAACGAAACAAAACAAGTTTGCAAGGATCGTACAAGTGACCATCAGTTATTCCTGCGTGGCGTTTAGTTTATGTCTGTATGTACATCACCAATTATATAAGCCGATTAAAAATATAGAAAATAAAAAAAACAGATAATTTCTAGCAAAACCATTATTCGAATAACTAGCCAACATTCGAAAATGATATCATGCATATTTCATTTCAGTGTTCTAGAAACTGGAATCACCTACCTCATCATCATCATCATCATCAGCCTATTAATGTTCCCACTGCTGGGACACAGGGCTCCTCTCTGTGAGAGGGAATGGGCCATAATCCACCACGCGGGCCCAGTGCGGGTTGGTGGAGGTCACATGTCTTCGAATTTTTAGTTCTAGTACATGCCGGTTTCCTCACGATGTTTTCCTTCACCGTTTTGAGAGCAGTGGTGATGAAATAATTTACACAAAGTAAAGCGGCTGCCAGTGCTCGAACCCACGACCTGCTACTTGTAAGTCGCGGCTGATACCACTGGGCCACCACTGCTCTCACCTCTCACTGCTGAATCACCTACCTGGATCGTGCTATATCTGGAATTCATCGAGTTGCACAATACCGATGATCGTCTGAGTTAGCTATATTCTGGCAAATCGCAGGCGACAAAATGCTCTGATCGGATACCGTTTCTGTACCATAACCGTAGAGTACCTATACGAGTAGGTACCTGTGTACTTACGATGGCCGATGTCTACATTTGCCCGTATTTCCTCAACCTTTTTAGGGTTCCGTGCCCAAAGTGTAAAAACGGGACCCCATTACTAAGACTCCACGATTCGTCTGTCTGTCTGTCCGTCTGTCACCAGGCTGTATCTCATGAACCGTAATAGCTAGACAGTTGACATTTTCACAGATGATGTATTTCTATTGCCGCTATAACAACAAATACTAAAAAAAGAATAAAATAAATATGTAAGTGGGGCTCCCATACAACAAACATGTTTTTTGCCGTTTTTGCTATAATTGTACGGAACCCTTCGTGAGCGAGTCCGACTCGCACTTAGCCAGTTTTTTTATCTAACCTTAAATAAAATTAAAAAGATAAAGTCTCCATTGACTCACTAAATACAATACACAATATAAACTGACAACGGAAGTATCTGGCATAAAAAAATATTAAAAGGATTCAATATATTTATTTATTTGAAATCATAAGGCAAAACAATCATTACATGTTTATGTCTTAGTTCACATGTGTTATGTGCCTGCAAATTTAAATTAAAAGCGAAGTAACTAACTAATTTCAAATATCGAAAACTCGCAAAAAATCAGCAGCAAACAGTCTATTTTCATCACTTTTAATGGAAATAGACACCTATTTTAAATAGTTTACGGCTGCAACTGGGTACGGGCCTCGCTAGTA
Source organism: Orthosia incerta (assembly GCA_948252205.1). NCBI lineage: Eukaryota > Metazoa > Arthropoda > Insecta > Lepidoptera > Noctuidae > Orthosia > Orthosia incerta. The sequence continues at coordinate 38,595,727 of OX411741.1, read as the reverse complement.
TTTTCATACCAATTGATTTGACAGGCGACGGACTGCGAGCTAATGAACTTACCAGCGCCAACGGCTAATTCCATCCTGGGAATCCTTATATTTCCGCTCTGTCCGCCATTGTGTTCCAATAATCTATTATAAGCTGAGACTAGTTGATAAAGCCTTCAAAATACTAGCATATTTCTTAAACCTACCTGAGAAGGTAGGGTTAGGAAATATATGCTAGTATTTTAATGACTACCCCGTTGTGGTTACCAGTTGAGAGTACGAGACGAGTCTTGAACCCAGGAAGTCTCTGCCGTGTAATAACACGGATACTTACATTTGGAACTTTTTAATAGCAGTACGAAATTTGAAAAAGCATGTCATGTACCTACCTCGAAAATCCACGATTGAAAAATCCCCGGACGTGTGGAATTGCCATTACACTGGACTATGAGCGTATTGGAATAAGAGTGCACCCTTATTTACGTAAACACTTGTCCACTAGAATACCACATGAATATTGGCCGTGACCAAAATTCGGTCGGGAGGATCTATTTTAATTAAGTTTGGAAAAACAGTGCAACTCTTTGTGATGGTTTTCCGTACCAAATTTCGGAAATTAGCCCTTTAATTGGGCACCTGACATCATGGATACCTACCTATATCTGCGTATTAAATGGGTATACGCCTGAAAGTACAACACCGGTAGATGTAGCGTCGCTTGGGGGAGACCTAAGTATGAAGAAGTCAAGAAGTGTTTTCTTTCAGCAGAATGAAAGTAGCATAGTGTATTTTTGTTTTAGGTTCAGAGGGTACATCAGGAGTAAGGATTGTATCTTCAAAAATAACATGTTACCGACTCCATTGAGCGTCTGGTGGTGCAGGGCAGAGTGGGCGGTAACAGGCCACGCAGGCGGTCACCGATAGGGTGGACCGACCAAATTAAATCTGCGGTTAGCGGTCCTGTAAATGAATGCGCCAACCTTTCATCTGACAAGTCAAATGGAGAGGCAACCTCACGATATACATGATAACAGGTATAAGGTAACCTCAAGATCTCTACTAGGTACCAGTAGGTACTTTTAAACATACATACATAAGCTCACGCCTTTTTTCTATGGTGGTAGGCAGAAACTAAACGTCATATAGCCACCTACTACGTTCCTTACAAACTTGCTTCGCTTATGTTCATTGTTCATGCATCTATTATCAAAACGCACATCGGTTAAGTACTTCTTTCTTTATAATTTTTATTACTACCTTCATGTAGGTAATAAGTAGTAGTTTATGCAATGGTCATATAATAGGGGTTATTAAAACACGAGCGAGGGTTATAATAATATTAACACGCGAGTGTTTTAATACCTAACTATATGCCGTTGCATACTCGTACACTATTTTATCTTCACTCATACTGTTGAAAAGAAAACAAAAATTGAAACGGAAAAAGTATGTGGTATGGCGGGCAATTTAGATTCTCATTGCGCATGTCTGCGCAGCGCGCGCCTCCATAGACAATGACACTACTTTTCTACATTAAGTCAATGAGTCTATAAGCGCCAATGAATTAAAAAGTAAAAGTGTGCTATAAATTTAAAAAATTATTTTACAATGCATGTCCTCGAAAAGAGCGTTTTCCAAGCAGCCAAACTGTGCGGAAAGTGTCACTTTTTTTTACTAGTGCTTTTTACTTTCCTGTAGTTTTTTTTAATTTTTAACTCCAAGGTCAGCCCGCCGCATAGAGTTTTTATTATTTGAGAAAAGTTTAAAAAAATTGTTAAGTACAGATTATCATTCATATAAAAGGTAAAACAAAACTAATACTTCATTTAAGGCGTTTTTAATTACTCTAGATTTAGACTTAGATCAATAAATTAATTTTAAATATTCATTATATGTTTGGCAGAATGAATATTTTGCTCGTGCTTTTTTGTGTGAACTTAAATATTAAGCTAGAAAGATCTCGACTGATGAAGTCTACGCTCCGTCCAGCACAGATTCAGATTCAAAACTCCGAAAGCTTTCAGCTCGAACTCCAGAATCGTTTCGAGTGCCTGGGTAGCTCCGTGGACGATAACAACGATGGGTTCGTGGAAACTGCCCATACGGTCGGGTCTAAGTTTTTTAAGACCCGTCGTGCAAATAAGAACAAGAAACTATCCGATCCAACTCTCAAGCTCATGAAGGAGAGGCGTGAAATGATCCTGCAGTCTTCAGACGATGCGTGAAACTATCGGCAGCTCAATAGACAGATCTCGAATTCCTTGAAAAACGATCTCCGCCGCTTTAATACTGAGCGTATTAAAGACGCGATTGAGCGGAATAAGGGCTCCAAGGTGTTTGCAAGAGATCTGGCTTTTGGGCAGAGCCAGCTCACGAAACTGAAGACCGACGATGGCAGGGTCGTATCCGCCAAACCGGAGCGCCTGAGGGAGATCGAGGGGTTCTATGGGCAGTTGTACACGTCAATCAGCAAACCCGTTGCGAATCAAGCAAACGACCCAAGAGCTAGATTGACCCGACACTACACCGAAGACATCCCGGATGTCAGCCTCTACGAGATTAGGATGGCTCTGAAACAACTTAAGAACAACAAGGCGCCGCCCGGGTGATGACGGAATTACGGCCGAACTCCTGAAGGCGGGTGGTAAACCGGTACTTAAAGCCCTTCAGAAGCTATTTGATTCCGTCATAGTCGAAGGGAAAACGCCACAGGCATGATGCAGGGGTATGGTGGTACTCTTCTTCAAGAAGGGCGACAATGCCCGATTGAAGAATTATAGGCCCATCTCACTTCTTAACCATGTTTACAAGTTGTTTTCAAGGGTCATCACGAATCGTATCGTGCGCAGGTTTGACGATTTCCAGCCACCCGAACAAGCCGGTTTCCGAAAAGGCTTTAGCACCGTAGACCACATACATACGCTACGGCAGGTTAAACAGAAGACCGAAGAGTATAACCTACCTCTTTGTTTAGCGTTTGTGGACTACGAGAAAGCCTTCGATTCGATCGAGACTTGGGCTGTCCTGCAGTCTCTCCAACGGTGCCAAATCGACTACCGGTACATCGAGGTGCTGAAGTGTTTGTACAAAAACGCCACCATGTCAGTCCGACTTTAGGATTAGACTTCGGAACCTATCCTTCTGCAGCGAGGTGTAAGATAGGGAGACGTCATATCTCCGAAACTGTTATCTGCTGCACTGGAGGATGTCTTCAAGGTTCTGGACTGGAGAGGGCTAGGCATCAACGTCAATGGCGAGTACATCACTTACCTTCGGTTTGCCGACGATATAGTGGTCATGGCTGAGACCATGGAGGACCTCAGTACAATGCTCGATGACTTCAGTAGAGCTTCTGAAAGAGTGGGTCTAAAAATTAACATGGACAAAACCAAGGTGATGTTGAATGTCCATGTTGCACCCACTCCTATCAAAGTCGGAGACTCTACACTCGAAGTTGTGGACGATTATGTCTACCTGGGACAAACTTACCACAGTGTCTCAAGGCGAAAGTTTATGACCAGTGTGTGTTGCCAGTGATTTCTTACGGGACAGAGACGTGGTCGCTCACAATGAGGCTGATCAGAAAGCTTAAAGACATCCAAAGAGCAATGGAGAGAGCTATGCTCGGAGTTTCCTAGCGTGATCGAATCAGAAATGAAGACATCCGCAAGAGAACCAAGGTTACCGATATAGCCCGAAGAATTGCCAAACTAAAGTGGCAGTGGGCAGGGTTAAGATGCTCGCAGAACGGATGGCCGTTGGGGCCGAAAAATTCTGGAGTAGCGACCGCGTACCGGAAGACATAGCGTTGGAAGGCCTCCCTCTAGGTGGAGCGACGACCTAGTCAAGGCTGCGGGCGTCCGGTGGATGCCAAACGCACAGGACCGATCAGTGTGGATTGCTTGGGAGAGGCCTATGTCCAGCAGCGGACGTCTTTCGGCTGAAATGATGAAGTATTGTAACAAAATTCTATTTGTGTTCAGACAGTAATAACTCAAAAAAATTCAACTGTATCTGGTTAAGAATAACAGCCGCACGGGTCGATCTTCAAGTTTAAGCAACGCTTGCCGAGGTCGCTCCGTGGATGGGTTTTTGGATGATTTTCGCGAGTTCAACACATTAAGCCGTTGGTCCCGGATGTGCAAGTTATTTATAGGGTGTTTATTCCCATTAGCCCAGTACAAATCCTTTCTGAGCTGCTATAGAGATTATTTTAAATGGAAAATCACAATAAATAGCTCAGTGATCCGTACCATGGACTCAACAGCTTACGCTCAGTCGCAAGAAAACAAGGACTTAGTTAAGAAAATGAAGTCGTTGTTGACTGAACAACAAAAATGGGTAAGATTAACTCATCTGGATAAAGGTAAGTTTTGCTAAGGTACTTTCCATTAGTACCTATTCTCCTATAGCGTTGCCTAGCAACGTGTAATACCTGGATCAATAGTATATAAAGACCATAAGGTATTGTTCAGCGGATATGGCTGTTACACACGAGGTGAGTTATTCGCCTCGAAGAAAAGTCGAAGATACAAATTTAAGCGTCCGTCCTTCGTGATGGCTGGACGCAATTTGTTATTTTTTTTCGCTTATCACACCGATAAGTGATTTTTACTAAGCGAAATTGCAAGATGTTCACATGGACGCAATGCGATGTATTTTCCTAGAAAATACAAGCGCGATATCGCCTATCGACGCAGGAAGGTCTATATCAGTACCTACATGAAACACATCGAAAGAAGGGAATGTTAACCGAAATCCGATTTGGAGTTGTCAATTTTATTGCCAATTTCACTTGATGAATCACAGTTGGTGAAAATTTGCCAACTAATCTTGTACGACATTAAATCGTATAATTTTATTGTTCTTCATACAAATTAGTGCAATAATGTCAAATGTGTAAAACGCCCCGTGTAAACCGGCCTTGGTATAAAAATAATATTGTTGTATTATGTGCGCCAAGGAAAAGAGATTACAAGAAATCGTTGTCTGATTATTGTGCTGTTAGGTTGCGAACTGTACATCCAGTGATGGGGTTTAGTGCCTAGATTTTTATGCCTTTTAGGGTAGGAGGTACATACGTTTTAGATATATATAGCTGCTGAACCTAGGTACTTGGGTGATCACTCGATTTCACTCGAATCATTCGATTCATGTTTAATCAGATTTAGATAAGTTTTCAGTGATATCCCTTTTTGAAGCCAGTTAAAAATAGTTATATGTAGGTCTTTTTCCTATATGAATAAACAATCTTTGACTAATCCTCGATTTCTGAATTAAGAACTTTAATTTTGAATATTTTTTGCAAACTCTAGCCGAAAACCTGACACACTTTGGCATTAACATGGGATTTGACCTGGGGGTTGACCATAAGCTCTTAGAGCGGTATCAAATTGAGAACAAATAAGGGACAAATGTATATGACTTGTATACATCTGTCACTTAATCGATCTCAAATTGATACCGCTCTAAGAGCTTATGGTCACCCCCCTGTTCTAACTTCAAATTCTCTGCAACCAGCTCTAAACAACGAACGGCTTACTGCTGACGCTGACAAACAGCAATAATAATCCTAGCGTGTAGACCACAATAGTTCTTAACTGCACAATATGGAAATGGTATCAATAATTTCAATAAAATTCAACTTGCCTGTCTCAGTTCAGCGCATTTTAATTAAAACCGCATCAAACGAATCGCGGGTAAATCATTAAGTACATAGAATAAACAGATAAACTGAATGAATGCACTTTTAGTGAAAAATAAAGCCTACCCTCAACAAATTAATTGATAGATAGTTGCAAGAGAGGTGTCAGTTGTATTTACAAGCATTTTCTTAACTTGCAATGTATGTATGTGTGTTCGGGTCGAATCTTGCAACTGAATTTTAAAGCAGTTATCCTCAACCGATTTAGATGAAATTTTGTTTACAAGTTTGGTTTGGATGACAATGCACGGTAAGCTAAAAGTTTGTTTTAAAAAAATGGAATAACGTATTTCTATCAAATCTTTATTGGCCCCTAGCTGGGTAAAAGTGTCCCCTATAGCATGTTGTGTTTACTAGCTCATATTTTATAATCAATTTTTATTTTTTTATTTGTTGTTAGAGTATCAATACAGAGACATTGATGTAATAAAATAAAGAAAATAAAACTACAGTTCAAAAAAATAGGCCTAAGGTTGCTTACATAATACAGACATCAGTCATCAGACAGTCATATATATAGACAGAAATAGGTACAAAGTCATCAATATAAAAAGTCATAAAAAGGAAAAGGAAAGGTCTGTTTCAAACGAAATACCAGGAAAATTTCAGTGCTTGTCAATTGCATATTATTAATTATTAATCACTCTCTGAACTACCTATTAAAATTGGTTTTCATTTAATTTTCAATATGACGACCATTTTTTATCAGCTAAATATTTAACCACCAAATTATTTGAGTTGAATGTTTTAATTAATATGAAATAATTTTGTCATTCATGTTTACTGCGGTTTATATCACACAAGTTCCAAAAACTGATTCGGTTTATTTTCTGTTATTTATTATGCGGCAAAAAGATTTTTTTTTTATACAAAGCTTCATTTGCTTTTTGAGCACCCTATTTATCCCGTAAACACACATAGGTTATAAGTAACAGTGAAAATAAAATTTATTCAATATGATATCACAGACATTGCAGCACCATTGACATAAAACCTTGTGACTAAACCACCACCCGCAAGGCTGAGATTTAATAAATAGAAAAACGAATTCGCCGTTACTTCAAATAATTTAATTATGCTGTCGCACAGCAAATAAACCTTTTATGAAATTATTGATTAAAAATAAATCCTATGGGTGCGGTAGTAAGCCCTCACACGTCAATATGCCTGCTGCACTTGCAAAATGTTTAATCCCCAGTCACTGACAGAATTAATTAAAACTATATAATATCTGATATCATGAAATTCACTGCAATATTAATGGTTTGTAGAAAGAAGCCTTCGGCAAAGATATTAGGTACTATTTTTAATACACAATCTTTAGTTTGCAGTAGACTTTTCTAGAAATATAGTATACCAGGTGCCGTGGAACTAGTACCTCCTGCAATATCTTTATTATTTTTAGCCAGATGTATAATATAGATTACTGTTAAGTTTCAACAAAACCCGTTCAATAGGTTTACGTGGAAGAGTAACCATCATTCCACCCATCCGCATTTTCAATAGTTGTCGGAAAATCCTTTATAAGGTGAGGAAATGTGGGCATAGTGCGCCGACTGAATTTCCTTAGTAAGTAATAATTCGATGTTTGGCTCTCACCTATTTCCTCCTCCAGTATTGGACCGATTTAAAAGATATTCCATAAATTGAATGAAAAGATATATGCAATTCTTAAATTTTTTTCTTTTATTATATTTGTCAAATTTATACAATAGGCCTCTGTTGACAGCGCAATTTCTAGCACTTTTTGAAAGTTCTAGTGCTTTTAAAGATAATCCTAATACTAATTCTAATATACTAATACTAATAATACTAATATACTAATACTAATATACTAATACTAATATACTAATAATAATATTATAAAGAGGTAAAATTTGTAAGTTTGTATGTAGGGGGTAATCTCTGGAACTAATGATCCAATCCTAAATTTTTTTTCACTGGTAAAAAGCTACATTATTCCCTAGCTATAGGCTATATAACATCACGCTACGACCAATAGGAGCGGAGAATAAATGAAAAATGTTGCATAAATGGGAAAGAATATTACTTTTTCAGGGCTTCCGTTGCGTGCGCTGCGTAAACGGTTTCAGTTATACAATCATGTATGTTGGGTAGGTGTAGGGGAGGTGTAGAGTTGGTGTAGGGTAGGTGTAGGGCAGGTGTAGAGTAGGGTAGGTAGGATAGGGTAGGTACGTAGCCAGTTGACGGGAGCGAAGCCGCGTGGGACAGCTAGTGTATCATATAAAAGGAAAACATAGGGGCACAGTATATATCTTTCTTTTTCAGTTTATGAATAATCTATTAAATTGGTAAAATATTGGAGAAGGAAATAGGCGATAGTCAAACCTCGAATTATAACTTTCTACTTCGGATATTCAGTCGGATATCCGCATTTCTTTTTAAGCGAATTCTTCTAGTGAATAATCGATCAAGTCATCCACCTACATATGTTGTGACATAACCAGTCTAAGAGCACAATGAGAGATAATTGGTGCCAGCACGTGTATTAACAAAAACAGTGGGAAAAAACGGGACAATGGCATGCGACTAAGCTGCTTCAATTACTTTAATTAAAGCAGATCCTACACGCGTACTCTGTTAGATGAGAGGATGTCAACACAAGCAAGTGGTTTCCTTAACAGATATCGTTTACATTACATCTTGGTAAATAACGTCCAGACCTTGTTGATGCAGACATTGGAACAAAAAGAGGTAGCGCGTAGTAAAGTAGGCGCGAAAACAATTTGGTACCTAATGAAAATTCATGTCGTGTTACGTAGTCGTTTTTACTTATTACTATCGATATCTGAGTATGCAAAGAGAACAGCAGAGGTGTGTTCCTCTTCCTAAAGTATAAGCCATTTTAATAAATAAAAAAAAACATCGTGCAAAATGTGATAATGTGTTATTGGTTATTTTTATAACACTTTTAAAAGGGTTGTGTTGTGAGCGTTTTCATAAAAACTATGATGTTCTAGTTGTTTCTACGCAATTGTATAGGCCTTCATCTACCTTCTTTGTTATTTTCTTTCTTTCTTTTTAGTCTAACTAGAGTGACAGTGAAAATGACAAATATTCCAGTTTTGACGAGTTAGATTCCGCCCATGTCAGTCACATATTCTTTATAATTTGTTTAAATTTTGTTTGTGTAGTTCTGAATGACAGGAAAGTTCGTTTCGCCATATCTTATGTTTCCTAGCTCTATGCTGGCACAAATGCAATGCAATTAACACCTCCCGTTTTCTCGGAAAACGGAGATGCTTTTCCTTGATTTATTTTATGTTTTTTTTTAATTCTGAAGGATATAAAGGTAAAACTGAAGTAACGTGTGGTGCAGCTACGATATTTTTAAAAGTAATCTATAACGTCGGCTATCAAGCCTCGACTGTCAGTAAAAGAAACAATATGTAAGAAAAATAATGAAACGATATAAGTAAGAACAACTGAGTCGCAATAGTACTGGCCCAGTGACCCTTTTTATGCCTAGAGTTGAGCATTTGGGCACTTTCTGAGTGCATCGGTAGATATAGCTCCCCCATAGACAAGCGTATACATTATAGACTAGCCACCTATAGTATGATATCCGAAGGCACAAATCTGCGGAAATCAGGGTTTTTTATAAGACGTTATTGAAATTAATAATTTGATAAAAACTTTATAGATTGCTGCCGCCGGGTTGCCTTTCAAACGTTAGCGGCAAGTACATTTAATTAATTTAATTGTAATGAGTCTTTTTTAGCAAATTGTACCTTTAGGGGTTTGAATGAAATAAACGTCAATTCAATGAAAATCATGAGTAGAATGTAAAAAACAAGGGTTGCCAGCTCTCAGCCAGCCACAACCCCTAGGTTGCTTGAAGCGAACAGGTACGTTTCGGTTGATTATTTGAGCTAACCGTATTTCACATAGTTTCGGATTTAGCCACACGCTCACTTTGAAAACTCATCCTGTATATTAACTATTTTATTATTGACTAGCTATGCCCGCGGCTTCGCTCCCGTCATCTGTCTGCCAACCCTACTATACTTACCTTCCTGCCTACCCTACTTACCTACCTACCATTTTTATTTCTATATCTTTTTCGCGCCGAATCTTAACACCGCCATTCAGAAAATGACTTCAAATGCACAACACCGAATATATCGAATATCGAGTTCAAATGTCCGAGTATCTCAATTGCGTGTGCTGTCATAATTTTACTTCTTGAACACTTTAAATACATCTAACTTTCGATAGAGTGAACCGATTGCGATAAAACAAAAACTAGTAATTCTTCAAGTTACGCACAATTTTATGTATAAAAGTTATATATATTGGTTTCGTACATTTCACGTGATGCGTGCACAAATAAACAGACAAACAGACAAAAATGCCAAAATTTTCGGAAATTGGTTCTGTTGGTTATCCTTTAACACCCTGGCTATTTTTTTGGAAATATTTTCGATTAGTTTTCTACAGATTTATTATATGTATTGATGATGATTGATTGATGGGAACTACAGATATTTCGTTTAGTAGATTAACTCAAATAATTGCAACCCCATTTTTGCGGTCATATTATTATAGGCAACTCTATACTATCGTGTTCAGCAGAAGCTAAACTTCAATTTAGTATATAACTTTATCGAAGCCACGGTAAGTATAATTTGACCGCGTCCCCAACATGCTAATCTGACGTGTTGCACCAGTGCACTTAAAACTTTGGAATAACTGGCCACTAATATAAACAAGACGAATAGAAAAATACAAACAGAAACACATACTCACTCTTATACACACACACATTCTATACACACGCATGCACCATCACACACTTACACACAATTTTTTATTTATTTTTTTATTCTTACCTTTGCTTATCCACTGCACGTACCAATATTTTGTAACCGCAATAAGACTCATTTTGTATGGATACTCTTTCCTAAGATACAGACAGGTTGCCTGCCTAGTTTAGGAAGGGGAGTCCTAAGACCTATTTTATATTTGTTGTACTGATTTTTGTTTATAACATTTAAGTATTTGAGACAACTCTGTATGCCATGTACAAACTACTTGTTGAATAAATTATTATTATTATATTCAGAAAGGCAAGGTGCGCAGTACTCATAACCGGCGTGTGTGTATGACAAGATGTATGAATGTGAGTGAAGCAAAAGAAGTATGTAAGGATCGTAGCATGTGGCGTTCCGTAGTTTCTGCCTACCCCCATGGGAAAAAGGCGTGAGTTTATGTATGTATGTATATATTATTATTATTATTAAGACGCGCAGCGGTCTGTTTTTTTATTGAGTAGGTTCCTATTTTAAGTTATAAGTTAACCATCTCGTTCACAGTTCGCTAAATGTATGATGATCGAAGTTAAAGGAATCTACTACTATGATTTTCCGCCTATCTATTCAATTTATTCTTTATTTTATTCTATTAGAGCTGTGGCCTAGTTCTTTCGGCCGCGACTTACAAGTTATACTTGTAGTTCGTGGTTTCGAGCCCAGGCAGGCTCTTTACTTTATGTAAATTATTTCATCACCACTGCTCTAAAAACGGTGAAGGAAAACATCGCAAGGAAACCGGCATGTCCTAGAACCAAAAATTCGAAGACTATGTTAAGTTCAACAACCCGCTCTAGGCCCGCGTGGTGGATTACGGCCCTTTCCCTCTCACAGAGAGGAGGCCTGTGTCCCAGCAGTGGGAACATTAATAGGCGGATGATGATCTATTCTATCAACTGTCTAGTCTGTTCCTGTTTAGTTTAAAACTTTAAAGTTTATAGAGCATCGACCCATAAATACATGTTGCTCAAAAACAAAAATATTACAAGTATATATATAATACCATGTTGCTAGCTATACGTGGGAGTGGGTGAGGAGCGGAGCTAGATGCTCCGCTTACCTTTCGAGGAATAACGACATGATTTTATGTATCTATTATGATTGTTTTTTAGAAAATGAAGGGATGCAAATCTTAGGCATAGCACGCACTGCGATTTTTATTCGCACGATTTTTGTCCGCCCATTCTGTGACCTATGGAAATGTATGAAGCTGCACGCACTGCGGAAAAATATCGCTCAAATTGTACTAAAAAATCGCAGTGCGTGTTAAACCTTAGTCTGACATTTTAACGGCGACTCTTCTAATAGACACAATAATTAAATTACAAATAATTTTAAGTACTTTCGTTTTAAAACAATCAATCCAGACAAGTAACATTCTATGAAAGAAAGCGTCACGATGGCGATTGCAAAAATGTCAAAAATGTATGTATACTTTATTTTTATTTATTTTTTTAATTTTTACCCCGACGGAAAAATTTGACGTGTGTACCTGTGTGTTTGTATAAATGTGTATTTGTGTGTCTGTTTGTGGCATCATAGCTCCTAAACGGATGAACCGAAGTTTGTTTTTTTTTATTTGAAAGTTTATAATTTATCGGGAGTGTTCATAGCTATGTTTGATGAAAATCGGTTCAGCTGTTCAAAAGTTATGGCCGTTTTACATTTTGAATCGGGGTATTTCCGCAAGATGTCGTGTCATAATAAGTATTCGATAGATTGTTGATCGAAGAGTGTCAACTACTATAAAAAATATTTAGATTAAAAAGTGTGAAATAATAGTTTGACCACTATCTCACTGATGGTAAGCGATGTTGTGATCGAAAGTGAAGCACGCTTGCCTAGAAGTAACGTATTGTTCACTCTTTACGTAAAGACCTCTAGGTTGTAACTTGTAGCTATCAGGAAACATAGACTCTGGCAGGGAATTCCACTACCTAGATGTGCGCACAGTGAAATTATTTTTGTACCCTTTTATTTTGTGCCCTTAAATACATTTGGCATATTGCCCATCGCCTTCAGTGATAGAATAACACTTTAGCTAGTGTTCTACAACCAAATCATTTCACAATTTGCTTTTAATAAAAAAATATTTAGATTTTAACTAAAACAAAAGAAAATCCTGTATTTTATAGCCAAAGTGGAAGATACTCGGTACTGCAGCTGCGGAGTGATTATTTTACGGAGAAAAGAGCAGCATTTTATATTATTTGTCTTCTAGAAAGAACCGTGCATTAGGCTTGTTGCATTCGACCGACAATAATGTTCAAAAGTTGGTGAACACTTGATTAATTCGATATTTTAATTACATAAGTGCTAAGTGCATAATAAACAACATGAGTGCTGAGCACTGAGTTTACCGCATCATTGTAAGAATTGTCACGGTCTTGAAACTCCTGTATGGAAAGTTTTGACATTTCTAGCAGCCGAAAAAAATTCAACAGCAAGGTATCTCAAAAAATTACATTCGCACCAAAACCGTAAAGCGTATTTTTATGAAATTATCACCACCTCAAAGGCAATTTAATTGTGTACATTTTGAGAAACAGCTTTTTTATTAAATCAAAGAATAATGAGAATAGTACAAAAATCTACTAAATATTGGGCCGCACTGTGGCCAAACCATTGTAAATATAAACTTTAGGTCACGGTAACCCAAACTTACTATAAGTTAAGAAAATGGTCTCGTGAAACATTTTTTTTCAAAAAGTTGCGGTTTGCCGTTTAGACGTGATGTGCATTTTAAAATCATTTACAGAGGGGTATCGCCCCTTAACACGTCGCTGCATCGTCTTTATTGCTTTATTTGGCCGTTTATCGCATTTTGAACGCGCAACTGCATCGAAGCAAACGCGCTACTGTATTGATTCTGCTTCTGCATCGCTACTAACGCGTGACTGCATTTATGCAAACAACAGTGTAAACAGACGTTCACAGGAAGTCACAACAGCGCACGACGTGTAGACGTGCAGCTGTATCGCGTCTGTTTTCATGCTGTATCGGAGATGTAGCGATACAGAATCGTGGTTATGCGTGGTATTTGTCAGGCAATTTCGCGTCCCATTCGGACTTCGTTCTGCTTTTTTGCAGAAGGAGCTCGTGGCTAAATAATAACAGCCGCACGGGTCGATCATAAAGGTTAAGCAACGCTTGACGAGGACGGTCCGTGGATGGGTGACCAATATCAACATACCGAGTTGCCTCCGTGCCTCGGAAAGCAAGTTAAGCCGTTGGTCCCGGCTGTTATTTGAAGATCTTTGACAGTCGTTACGGGTAGTCAGAAGCTTGAGATCTGACACCAGTCTTGCCTAGGGGTACCGTGTTACCCAGTTACTGGGTGGCAGTCGCTCCATGTAAAACACTGGTACTTAGCTGAATCCAGTAAGACTGGAAGCCGACCCCAATATAGTTGGGAAAAGGCTAGGCAGATGATGATGTACGTGGTCGTACGACGCGGCATAACGAATTCATTATTTCATTTTGCAAATAAAATGAACTGGCTTTTTTAAAATCCGTTATATCCTCAGGATTTTTGTTTTCAATTTGTTAATTTGTGAACCCTTTGCGGGTGAAAGTATAAGATCGCAATATTTTTGCAATTATATCTCTATTGGATCGCTGCAAAAATACATCGTGGGCAACCTCCCTTATAAAAAAGGTTGAACAAAATAAATGAAAAGCACTTTTAATACGACACTATGTTTTCCTCTTCTCTTGCATATTAAAATAGATGAAAGAGTTCTTTAAAATACTACTGCAAAATGAGTGCTTTCTGAAAAATAAAAACATCCTTTACAAAAACCTGTCACAAGCAACAACGAAGCTCACAACAAGATTTAAAGCTATCTCGTTTTCCCAGTAACAGCCCGCAGCCTGAATTTGTATCAAGTTGACGAATTTGGCTAGCCTTCTATTACTTTGGACTTCAGTGTAACTGGCTAAACCTACGCCCACTAGCTAAATACAGCTTTGTACAATTCGGAGAATACAGACATCACATCACATCATCAGCCTATTAATGTTCTCACTGCTGGGACACAGGCCTCGTCTCTGTGGGCGGGGATGGGCCGTAATCCACCACGCAGGCCCAGTGCGGATTGGTGGATGTCACATGTCTTTGAATTTTGGTTCTAGGACCTGCCGGTTTCCTCACGATGTTTTCCTTCAACGTTTTTGAGAGCAGTGGTGATGAAATAATTTACACAATGTAATAAGCACCTGCCTGGGTTCGAACTTACGACCTACAACTTGTAAGTCGCAGCCAGTACCAGTGGCCACCACTGCTCTCCATACAGACATCATGTTAATTTATTTACCTACATATTGACTTGATTATAACATCTATGATTATAGGAAATCATAAAAGAAACAATAAAAAAAACAAAAAGATTTAGAAATTTCTAACATACCAAAAACAAAGAATTAGAATTGAAAACATATAATGAGGTTATCTACATTTTGATAAATCCGTCTTACAGTATTCTGAAATTTTAATAAATTCTTTGTCCAAGATGTTGGTAATTCCGCTAACTCTAAACCCTCATAGATCTGAATAACTCATAAGGAACGTAGAACGATTCCAATTAAATCGCTCTCGTTAATTATCGAGGGACTCTGTCTGAATCTGCTGTGACATTCACCGCCTACCCATGGCCCAAGCAATGTGGCCCGGGCTATGTGCAGCAAGGTATCGTCCACCTGCACCGGTGTGAAATCTAAAACTAGCTGGATGCTTCACAAATACGTACAGAAGCAATATCGACCCACGCACCATAATTCAGAGAAACACGATCGTACTGGATGCTCGTCGAGCAAGAGCCAAGAGCTATGTAGTGCATAATATTATACTAGCTGCCGCCTGCGGCTCCGCCCGCGTGTTTTTAGTAAATCTCCCATTTTTTTTAAATTATAGCGTTATTCTGAAGTATAAGCCACATTTCTGAAAAGTTTAATCAAAATCGGAAAGATGTCATACCCTCAGGGCAGGAGGTTAAAGTTTCTTCAAAATCTGCTGAGTACTTTTACGTGAAAGAGTAACTAACGTCCATAAATTAGTTTATCCGTCCTCACAAACATTCGTGTTGATAATAGTAGTATGATATACACTCGCGAGCAATGAAAAAGTTCCAGTGACATAGCACCAAATTACTACTAAACGGGAAAGGCTAGCTGAATGACGCCGTCTGCAATATTGAAGTACATTTAACAGCGCATCAGAATATTACTAACTAAAAACGTAAATATTGTGTTCAAATTTTAAATTAAATGTTAAAAAAATTGGGGCCATTTGGCAAACAAAACCAAATCTCTAAGTAGGGGTTTTATTAGGTGTAAACGTAGGTTTTGATAACTTAGTACTTAGTGTTTCCTCCATGTGCTCTCAATACAGATTCTACGCGATTGGGCATGCTGAACACGAGATTCCTCAGCATATGGTGAGGAATTCCTCCCATTCTTCGATGAGCGCGTAATTCAAGTCACGAAGAGTAATTGGAGGTGGAACTCGTTTTCTCACAAGTCTGTCAAGCTCGTCCCAAGCATGCTCAAAGGATTCAAATCGGGGCACCTTGCTAGCCACTCCATTTTGTGGATTCCTACGTCCTGAAGATACTCATTTACAACTTGAGCAGTATGGGCCCGTGCATTATCGTGCATGAACACTGCATTATCGCCCATATTGGCCAAAAACGGACCAGCATGTTCATTGAGAATCTCATTGATGTATTTCACAGCAGTTAGGTTCCCGTTCTCGATTGGAACTAACGCTGTTCGACCCTCTGCAGAGATACCAGTCCACACGTGAACAGTACCTCCGCCGTGTGACACTTTTTCTTCAAAACATGCTTGTGCAAAACGTTCTCCTGGTCGTCGGTATACTCTTTTCCTCCCATCATGATGGTACAGCATAAATCTTGACTCATCAGAGAACATCACTCTGCCCCATTCGTCCTCACCCCATTGTGTATGCTCGCGGGCGTATCGCAATCGGGCAACTTTACGATGCCGTTCTAGTTTTGTGCCATTTGCTGGCCTGTAAGGCTTCAATGCTCTTTCGGCAAGACGTCTCCTGACTGTCCACTCGCTTATTGGCTCCCTTCGAACTTGCAGAAGTTGTTGTTGTACCGCAACTCCCGTCTGATGTCGATTTCTTAACATGGCTGCCGCAATGAAACGATCTTCTCGGACTGTTGTGCGCCTTGGCTTGCCAGTACCTGGTCTTCTCAGGTTTAATCCAGTCTCCCTAAACCTTTGGATCACTCGTCGGATGTGTGACGCCCATTATTCTGGCCGTATTTCTTTGGCTGGTCCCCAATTCCACCATAGTGATGATTCTCGTACAATCCTCGGGTGATACAGGCATGATTTATGGGTACGAGAGCCGTAAGACTATACAATTTAAGAATTCTTTCACAACGGCGAAAACAAGGATGAAATCAAAAGCAAAACAAAAAACGAAACAAATTTACTTCGAAATTTTCAAACCCCAAAATTTTGTTTTTCTACTTTTTTTATCCATGGCTTCAAAAAGATCAGTATTTAAAAGAGTTTTAGTTTTCTTAATAAAATACATTTCATTATACTTTTTAATTTATGAAGTTAGGTTCTATGTCTGAGGAGTGTGTTTGTCGGCATTTTGTAGGTGGAACTTTTTCATTGCTCGGCAGTGTAGTAGGATTTCAAACCAAGTCGAAGAAAAGTTAGTTGTAGCCAAACCTAGTTCATGTTAGTTTAGCCTTAGTTGATCTCGGTTTATTGGATCATGTAAAATGCTTTGTAGTTATTTGCTATTGCAATTAGAAAGGATTAAATGAGCGAGAACATAATTTCATTTGCAATGAGTTAATTTAATGGGAGCACAAAGAAGGACAAAATAGGCAAAGCTCCAGAGCCTTGAACATCGTCGCCGAGTTGCCAGCTTGTTGGTTTTTATCGGCGAGTGTGCGATGGAATTGCATGATCTAATTCCACCTAGCCTGTTTTAACATCGGACTACCAGACGTACGGCAATGCGCCATGCACACACAGGCACATGGTGGACATCCCACCCATACGCATAAAACGTTTCGGGAACCCATGTTGTACGGACAGCTAAGGAGTGGAATTCCCTGCTGGAGTGTGTGTTTCCCGACAGCTACAATCTAGGGGTCTTTAAGTCAAGAGTGAATAGGTTTTTTCTAGGCAAGCGTGATTCACCGTCGACCACATCATCGCTTACCATCAGGTGAGATAATGTTCCAGCGCGAGGCTATAGAGAATAAAAAAAACCGGCCAAGTGCGAGTCGGACTCGCGCACGAAGGGTTCCGTACCATTATCGCAAAAAACGGCAAAAAAACACGTTTGTTGTATGGGAGCCCCACTTAAATATTTATTTTATTCTGTTTTTAGTATTTGTTGTTATAGCGGCAATACATCATCTGTGAAAATTTAAGCTGTCTAGCTATCACGGTTCATGAGATACAGCCTGGTGACAGACAGACGGACAGACAGACAGACAGACGGATCGCGCAGTCTTAGTAATAGGGTCCCGTTTTTACCCTATGGGTACGGAACTCTAAAAAGAAGCTCGTGGCTTCAACGTTTAGCAACACTTACCAAGATCAGTTCGTGGATGGGTCACCATCTTCACATAGCGAGATTCCTCCGTGCCCAGGAAACCACATAATTATGATGATAACGACTAACATTTGTACATCATTGACAGTCAGAAATTTGACTCCTCCACGCGTTCGTTCATTCAAAAGAAAAAGGTCTTGACACACTGACATACAGACAACGAAGTGATTTTTATGGAACGGAACCCTAAAACATCGGCAGTACCTTTCATTTCGGTACGTTTCAATTAAAGTTAATCAATTTGGTTGACCCGTGCAATATTGCTCGCATAAGGGCTCATGTAACTCGTGTGGGTATAGGTTCGAGTACATAATGTATGTACGTGTGTTACACATGCATGTATTTGTAAACACGATGTTGACTCTCGTGTAATGCTCGCGCAGGTTTCGAACACTGCCAGTGGCTCGGTTTACCACAAACATCATGTGCACGAATACAAACAATCGCTTTTATTTCGCTCAACAATTCAATCATACCTGTACTTGTGTTGCATGGCCTTTATTGAATTTATGTGAAGCACGCCACCGGAGGTTACAGTGGAATAAAGTCGCATTTTGCCAATGCGTATGACATTCCACGTTAGCAAATAGAGATTGCATATAACCGAATAAATCTGATGAAAACAGGGGCGGATCCAGGATTCATTTCTTTGGCAACTAGAGGGTCTCATTCTTGGCTTAATTCAATGATAATGTTTTTGTCAAGCCAGCGAGGACTGTCTTTTTAGGGTCCCGTACCCAAAGGGTAAAAACAGGACCCTATTACTAAGACTCCGCGGTCCGTCTGTCTGTCTCTGTCTGCCTGTCCGTCTGTCACCAGGCTGTATCTCATGAACCGTGATAGCTAGGCAGCTGAAATTTTCACAGATGATGTATTTTTGTTGCCGCTATAACAACAAATACTAAAAACAGAATAAGGGGCGTGTTTTTTGTGATAATGGTACGGAACCCTTCGTGCGCGAGTCCGACTCGCACTTGGGTTGTTTTTTTTTTCTATATTTTATTATTTTTGTAGGTATAATGTGTACGTTGTTAGAAATTTGTTTAAATAATGTTTCAATGTTACAAGACCCAAATTACTTCACAAGAGGTACTTAGTGTAGGAAAGCACTTTTGATCTACATTATTGACTGAATGGAATGGCACTTCCATTTTCCTCGGTACCATAGATGCAAGAGCGACCGAAGCGAGATCATTTAGCACTTTGTAGCGGTTTTCTTGACACCAATCTGAACGAAATACGAGTTACTTGCCCATAAGTGGAACAACTAAGATGTGAGAGCGAGCGAAGCGATTACGTAAATCTTTAGAACGTACAAAAATCGAATTGAATGGCTGCATGAACGAGAGACTCGAGCTCATAAAAAATTAAGACAAACTCATAAACACTACTAGCTGTTGCCCGCGGCTTCGCTCCCGTGGGCCACTACACAGGACCCGTTTTCGGGATAAAAAAAATAGCCTATCACTCAGGAACAATGTAGCTTTCTATTGGTGAAATATTTTTTTAGATCGGTCCCGTAGTTTCGTAGCCTATTAGGTACAAACAAACATACAAAAAATATTTCTTCTTTATAATATTAATATTAGTACGAGTATAGATAATAAATCTTCTTCTTTTCGATTCGATAGCACAATAATACATAATCCACTAAACTTGTGAAGATAGCTAGCTTTGTCCAAGCTAGGAGCCACTAGAGCACGGGGCCTTTTGCATTTGCTATACCTGCTACGTAGTCAATTTGGCCCGGATCGATGACATGTAATAAGTATACAAATATTAGGTACTAGCTTCTGCCAGCGGCTTCGGCAGCGTTAAAAGTGTTTTATCATCCCAAGGGAAAATTATACCGAGATAAAAAGCATATGTGCTATTCCAGAGTATCACTGTGCCAAATTTCATCATCTGGATTCAGCCGTTCTGGCGTTATTAAGTAACAAACATACATCCATCCATCCAAACTTTCTATTTGTAATAAACGTATAATTACAAAAATATTAGCCCCCACTTATGTACGCACTACGCATAAAGTAACAAATGTTATCAAAACGATATAGTACGAGTAAGGTAACTCAGAGTCTCGGCTGACCCGCTTATGGATGGATTTATGTTATCAAAACGATATAGTACGAGTAAGGTCACTCAGAGTCTCGGCTGACCCGCTTAGGGATGGATTTATGTTATCAAAACGATATAGTACGAGTAAGGTCACTCAGAGTCTCGGCTGACCCGCTTATGGATGGATTTATGTTATCAAAACGATATAGTACGAGTAAGGTCACTCAGAGTCTCGGCTGACCCGCTTATGGATGGATTTATGTTATCAAAACGATATAGTACGAGTAAGGTCACTCAGAGTCTCGGCTGACCCGCTTATGGATGGATTTATGTTATCAAAACGATATAGTACGAGTAAGGTCACTCAGAGTCTCGGCTGACCCGCTTATGGATGGATTTATGTTATCAAAACGATATAGTACGAGTAAGGTCACTCAGAGTCTCAGCTGACCCGCTTATGGATGGATTTATGTTATCAAAACGATATAGTACGAGTAAGGTCACTCAGAGTCTCGGCTGACCCGCTTATGGATGGATTTATGTTATCAAAACGATATAGTACGAGTAAGGTCACTCAGAGTCTCGGCTGACCCGCTTATGGATGGATTTATGTTATCAAAACGATATAGTACGAGTAAGGTCACTCAGAGTCTCGGCTGACCCGCTTATGGATGGATTTATGTTATCAAAACGATATAGTACGAGTAAGGTCACTCAGAGTCTCGGCTGACCCGCTTATGGATGGATTTATGTTATCAAAACGATATAGTACGAGTAAGGTCACTCAGAGTCTCGGCTGACCCGCTTATGGATGGATTTATGTTATCAAAACGATATAGTACGAGTAAGGTCACTCAGAGTCTCGGCTGACCCGCTTATGGATGGATTTATGTTATCAAAACGATATAGTACGAGTAAGGTCACTCAGAGTCTCGGCTGACCCGCTTATGGATGGATTTATGTTATCAAAACGATATAGTACGAGTAAGGTCACTCAGAGTCTCGGCTGACCCGCTTATGGATGGATTTATGTTATCAAAACGATATAGT
This sequence comes from Orthosia incerta, assembly GCA_948252205.1. Lineage (NCBI taxonomy): Eukaryota > Metazoa > Arthropoda > Insecta > Lepidoptera > Noctuidae > Orthosia > Orthosia incerta. The sequence continues at coordinate 38,574,489 of OX411741.1, read as the reverse complement.
ACGAGTAAGGTCACTCAGAGTCTCGGCTGACCCGCTTATGGATGGATTTATGTTATCAAAACGATATAGTACGAGTAAGGTCACTCAGAGTCTCGGCTGACCCGCTTATGGATGGATTTATGTTATCAAAACGATATAGTACGAGTAAGGTCACTCAGAGTCTCGGCTGACCCGCTTATGGATGGATTTATGTTATCAAAACGATATAGTACGAGTAAGGTCACTCAGAGTCTCGGCTGACCCGCTTATGGATGGATTTATGTTATCAAAACGATATAGTACGAGTAAGGTCACTCAGAGTCTCGGCTGACCCGCTTATGGATGGATTTATGTTATCAAAACGATATAGTACGAGTAAGGTCACTCAGAGTCTCGGCTGTCCCGCTTATGGATGGATTTATGTTATCAAAACGATATAGTACGAGTAAGGTCACTCAGAGTCTCGGCTGACCCGCTTATGGATGGATTTATGTTATCAAAACGATATAGTACGAGTAAGGTCACTCAGAGTCTCGGCTGACCCGCTTATGGATGGATTTATGTTATCAAAACGATATAGTACGAGTAAGGTCACTCAGAGTCTCGGCTGACCCGCTTATGGATGGATTTATGTTATCAAAACGATATAGTACGAGTAAGGTCACTCAGAGTCTCGGCTGACCCGCTTATGGATGGATTTATGTTATCAAAACGATATAGTACGAGTAAGGTCACTCAGAGTTTCGGCTGACCCGCTTATGGATGGACTTATGTTATCAAAACGATATAGTACGAGTAAGGTCACTCAGAGTCTCGGCTGACCCGCTTATGGATGGATTTATGCGATTTTATGAAATTATGTGTTTCAACTAGGAAATCCAACCCCGCATCATAATCTTAGTCCTGCAAGCCTGCAGGATCGAGGGAAATTATTTTTTATTCCAATTAGCTCGTGGTGGCTTAAGAGGAAACGGGGGCAGAGAGCGCCGACTGAATTTCCTTAGTAAAAAGTCGTAATTCGAGGTTAGGCTATCGTCTCTTTCCTCCTCCAATATTGGACCAATTTAAAAGATATTCCATAAACTAATAATTAAAGATATATACTATGTCCCTATGTTTTCCTTCTTGATGATACATTATCTTTATAAGCACTAGAGCCCTCAAAAAATGCTCAAAATTGCGCTGTCAAGAGGCTTAGTGTACAAATTTGACAAATATAAATAGAAAAAGGAAAACATAGAGACATAGTATATATCTTACTTTACCAGTTAATGGAATATCTTTTAAATTGGTCCAATATTGGAGGTCGGCCGATCAGTCGGCGCTCTCTGCCCATATTTCCTCAGGTCTGTCCACATATGGCCGTGCCCGGGACGTGGACGGACCGTGCCCCGTCAAGGGCCCAAAAAAATATCGGTGTGTACATTTTATATGAGCTCGTTCACACACGTGTGACAAATTATACACAAAAACATTCCTCATTTCTCACTCTTTCTATTGTTGAAAACCGCATGAAAATCTATTCAGTAGTTCTTGAGTTTATCGCGTACAATGTGTACGTTGTTAGAAATTTGTTTAAATAATGTTTCAATGTTACAAGACCCAAATTACTTCACAAGAGGTACTTAGTGTAGGAAAGCACTTTTGATCTACATTATTGACTGAATGGAATGGCACTTCCATTTTCCTCGGTACCATAGATGCAAGAGCGACCGAAGCGAGATCATTTAGCACTTTGTAGCGGTTTTCTTGACACCAATCTGAACGAAATACGAGTTACTTGCCCATAAGTGGAACAACTAAGATGTGAGAGCGAGCGAAGCGATTACGTAAATCTTTAGAACGTACAAAAATCGAATTGAATGGCTGCATGAACGAGAGACTCGAGCTCATAAAAAATTAAGACAAACTCATAAACACTACTAGCTGTTGCCCGCGGCTTCGCTCCCGTGGGCCACTACACAGGACCCGTTTTCGGGATAAAAAAAATAGCCTATCACTCAGGAACAATGTAGCTTTCTATTGGTGAAATATTTTTTTAGATCGGTCCCGTAGTTTCGTAGCCTATTAGGTACAAACAAACATACAAAAAATATTTCTTCTTTATAATATTAATATTAGTACGAGTATAGATAATAAATCTTCTTCTTTTCGATTCGATAGCACAATAATACATAATCCACTAAACTTGTGAAGATAGCTAGCTTTGTCCAAGCTAGGAGCCACTAGAGCACGGGGCCTTTTGCATTTGCTATACCTGCTACGTAGTCAATTTGGCCCGGATCGATGACATGTAATAAGTATACAAATATTAGGTACTAGCTTCTGCCAGCGGCTTCGGCAGCGTTAAAAGTGTTTTATCATCCCAAGGGAAAATTATACCGAGATAAAAAGCATATGTGCTATTCCAGAGTATCACTGTGCCAAATTTCATCATCTGGATTCAGCCGTTCTGGCGTTATTAAGTAACAAACATACATCCATCCATCCAAACTTTCTATTTGTAATAAACGTATAATTACAAAAATATTAGCCCCCACTTATGTACGCACTACGCATAAAGTAACAAATGTTATCAAAACGATATAGTACGAGTAAGGTAACTCAGAGTCTCGGCTGACCCGCTTATGGATGGATTTATGTTATCAAAACGATATAGTACGAGTAAGGTCACTCAGAGTCTCGGCTGACCCGCTTAGGGATGGATTTATGTTATCAAAACGATATAGTACGAGTAAGGTCACTCAGAGTCTCGGCTGACCCGCTTATGGATGGATTTATGTTATCAAAACGATATAGTACGAGTAAGGTCACTCAGAGTCTCGGCTGACCCGCTTATGGATGGATTTATGTTATCAAAACGATATAGTACGAGTAAGGTCACTCAGAGTCTCGGCTGACCCGCTTATGGATGGATTTATGTTATCAAAACGATATAGTACGAGTAAGGTCACTCAGAGTCTCGGCTGACCCGCTTATGGATGGATTTATGTTATCAAAACGATATAGTACGAGTAAGGTCACTCAGAGTCTCAGCTGACCCGCTTATGGATGGATTTATGTTATCAAAACGATATAGTACGAGTAAGGTCACTCAGAGTCTCGGCTGACCCGCTTATGGATGGATTTATGTTATCAAAACGATATAGTACGAGTAAGGTCACTCAGAGTCTCGGCTGACCCGCTTATGGATGGATTTATGTTATCAAAACGATATAGTACGAGTAAGGTCACTCAGAGTCTCGGCTGACCCGCTTATGGATGGATTTATGTTATCAAAACGATATAGTACGAGTAAGGTCACTCAGAGTCTCGGCTGACCCGCTTATGGATGGATTTATGTTATCAAAACGATATAGTACGAGTAAGGTCACTCAGAGTCTCGGCTGACCCGCTTATGGATGGATTTATGTTATCAAAACGATATAGTACGAGTAAGGTCACTCAGAGTCTCGGCTGACCCGCTTATGGATGGATTTATGTTATCAAAACGATATAGTACGAGTAAGGTCACTCAGAGTCTCGGCTGACCCGCTTATGGATGGATTTATGTTATCAAAACGATATAGTACGAGTAAGGTCACTCAGAGTCTCGGCTGACCCGCTTATGGATGGATTTATGTTATCAAAACGATATAGTACGAGTAAGGTCACTCAGAGTCTCGGCTGACCCGCTTATGGATGGATTTATGTTATCAAAACGATATAGTACGAGTAAGGTCACTCAGAGTCTCGGCTGACCCGCTTATGGATGGATTTATGTTATCAAAACGATATAGTACGAGTAAGGTCACTCAGAGTCTCGGCTGACCCGCTTATGGATGGATTTATGTTATCAAAACGATATAGTACGAGTAAGGTCACTCAGAGTCTCGGCTGACCCGCTTATGGATGGATTTATGTTATCAAAACGATATAGTACGAGTAAGGTCACTCAGAGTCTCGGCTGACCCGCTTATGGATGGATTTATGTTATCAAAACGATATAGTACGAGTAAGGTCACTCAGAGTCTCGGCTGACCCGCTTATGGATGGATTTATGTTATCAAAACGATATAGTACGAGTAAGGTCACTCAGAGTCTCGGCTGTCCCGCTTATGGATGGATTTATGTTATCAAAACGATATAGTACGAGTAAGGTCACTCAGAGTCTCGGCTGACCCGCTTATGGATGGATTTATGTTATCAAAACGATATAGTACGAGTAAGGTCACTCAGAGTCTCGGCTGACCCGCTTATGGATGGATTTATGTTATCAAAACGATATAGTACGAGTAAGGTCACTCAGAGTCTCGGCTGACCCGCTTATGGATGGATTTATGTTATCAAAACGATATAGTACGAGTAAGGTCACTCAGAGTCTCGGCTGACCCGCTTATGGATGGATTTATGTTATCAAAACGATATAGTACGAGTAAGGTCACTCAGAGTTTCGGCTGACCCGCTTATGGATGGACTTATGTTATCAAAACGATATAGTACGAGTAAGGTCACTCAGAGTCTCGGCTGACCCGCTTATGGATGGATTTATGCGATTTTATGAAATTATGTGTTTCAACTAGGAAATCCAACCCCGCATCATAATCTTAGTCCTGCAAGCCTGCAGGATCGAGGGAAATTATTTTTTATTCCAATTAGCTCGTGGTGGCTTAAGAGGAAACGGGGGCAGAGAGCGCCGACTGAATTTCCTTAGTAAAAAGTCGTAATTCGAGGTTAGGCTATCGTCTCTTTCCTCCTCCAATATTGGACCAATTTAAAAGATATTCCATAAACTAATAATTAAAGATATATACTATGTCCCTATGTTTTCCTTCTTGATGATACATTATCTTTATAAGCACTAGAGCCCTCAAAAAATGCTCAAAATTGCGCTGTCAAGAGGCTTAGTGTACAAATTTGACAAATATAAATAGAAAAAGGAAAACATAGAGACATAGTATATATCTTACTTTACCAGTTAATGGAATATCTTTTAAATTGGTCCAATATTGGAGGTCGGCCGATCAGTCGGCGCTCTCTGCCCATATTTCCTCAGGTCTGTCCACATATGGCCGTGCCCGGGACGTGGACGGACCGTGCCCCGTCAAGGGCCCAAAAAAATATCGGTGTGTACATTTTATATGAGCTCGTTCACACACGTGTGACAAATTATACACAAAAACATTCCTCATTTCTCACTCTTTCTATTGTTGAAAACCGCATGAAAATCTATTCAGTAGTTCTTGAGTTTATCGCGTACAGACGCGGCGGGGGACTCTATTTTATAATAGGTAGTGATTAGTATGGCGACGCGACGGTGTGGTCCGGGCTCAATTTATTGTAAAGATAAATGAATAATGCAACGATTAATGGGTAGGCGAATTCTTTAGTATGCATATGCAATACTTTGGGTACGATCTGAGTGCATAATATATTATTTTCCAAGATGTAAAATGTTCTTCAAAAATACCAGGGTAAGCGTAGCAAAAGGAGCATGTAAGGATCATAGCAGGTGGCGTTCTGTAGTTTTAGCCTACCCCCATGGAAAAAAAGCGTGAATTTATGTAGGTAGGTACCTGATATGATGGGATGTAAATACTGTGAATTGTATGAAATACTGCCGCGTTGTTCTATTTGTTTACCTCTGCTAAAACCCCTCGGAAAATAAAGGCATGATATTATGGTATGGGGAGAGAGATTGTATGGAGAGCTGTGGTGGCCCAGTGGTATCGGCCGTGACTTACAAGTTGTAGGTCGTGGGTTTGAGCCCAGGTAGGCGCTTTACTTTGTGTAAATTATTTCATCACCACTGCTCTCAAAACGGTGAAGGTAAACATCGTGAGGAAACCGGCATGTCCTAGAACCAAAAAATCGAAGACATGTGACATTCACCAACCCGCACCGGGCCCGCGTGGTGGATTACGGCCAATTCCCTCACACAGAGAGGAGGCCTGTATCCCAGCAGTGGGAACATTAAAAGGCTGATGATGTGATGTGATTATGGTATTTTGGGACTTGTGATGAGAATCATGATTTCCTGCGGGTAACTATCCACTAACAACGACTTTCTAGACAACAATACTCAGTGATATCTCACCTTATCAACGGAATATTTACTATAATCCCCTTATCAATCCCTCACACTCGAACACCGAACACGCGTGATAACACAGATTAACTTCATTAAACAAGTAAAAAAGAACATTGTTATCTATTTCATCCGATTATGCCAACGACATTATTCTTATCACGACGTCTTTATTTTTAATCTTAGCACATTTGCGTAAAAGATATCTAAGTAAAATTTATATTTTGTTCTTGCATAATTAATTTGGGAAATTTGTTTGTTTAAGATAGCACTGATAAAATAGTAATTGATAGCTGATAACAGAAATAAAATACTTAGGTGTTTCTTTAGCAATCGTACTGGCTGTGCATTTTATAAGAATTACTTGTTGCGTGGCGATAGCGAATGTCAACAAGTAAAATTTAAAAAAAATAATTAACATCCGACATTCTTATATCACACTACACAATTTATCTAGTACCTAGTAGATCCGCTTCAATCGTCAATCTATCGAAACACGTAATTATGACACGATATCTTGCGAAAAAACCCAGATTCAAAGAGTAAAATGCGGATAACTTTTGAACGGCTGAACCGATTTAAATCAAACATAGCTAAGAGCACTTTCGACAAAGTCAAACAACACAAACGAGCTATGATGCCACAAACAGACACACAGCAACACACGTCAAACTTATAACACCCCTCTTTTTTTGTCGGGGGTTAAAAAGGCAAAATTGTATGGGATTGACGATATTGAAAAATCACGTGATCAATGACTTACTTTTTGATATGTCGACTATCGCCTTCGCTTACATCGAATGCCACTTGTCTAGAGCCTCTGGGCAACTGAGCTCTGCTCGGGTGAAAATAAAGAAAACAATTTTATTATTTTCGTTGAATCAAATGCGCCCAGATATGACACCTAGCTAGATAGCTATCTTGCCCCCGAAAACCCCTATAATGCAAATTTTATCAAAATTATTAGAGCCATAATTATCGAGTGAATGCAATTAAAGCGAGGCAGCGAGCAATCGCTACTAATATTTGTATTTTTGCTGAGTGCCAATTAAGCCCTTTTATTCCAATATTGGGTATTGGAATAAAAGGGCTTAATTGACTGTCACTTCTCAGTTTTTTTAAAGTTTGTATCATGACTTATTGAATTCTAGATGGAGCCATATTAGCCTATAACCAGCGGACGATCAAAACGCTTCTACCGATACCTAATCTGTCCAAATATTATAAGTAACGGAACATTTAACCATAATTAGTGATGGACGGTTAATTGAGCCGATAAGTGTATTTCATAAAATGTTCACGTTGAAAATGACCAATAATGAAAACCTTTACTATTTACTTAGGTTGTAATTTGTTTTATTTGAATTATTTTTAGGTTTTTTTTTTATCTGTATGACTACAAATATATACATTTAAACATATATATTAGTACATTTTATATTTATCACTGCTTAGGTTAGTATTTATGCCAAGTTTCAAAAATACAACTCCTTAGTGGTATAATTTCCAAAAACCATGAATTCTTTTTATCAACCAAAAGCGTAAATCTTTAATTTCACTTGTCACACTTTAAAACGTAGAAGTTTCACACAAACTTTCAAACGAGTTTTTACTCCACTCCGAAAAAAAACTTATTCTTCTTTTATCAACCAAGAGCGTAAAACAACAATTTTTTTTTTATTTGTGATGGGTTTGCTCTTGACTCTAGTCTAGGTCAGAGGTGACAGAGACAAAGTCGACGATGGAGTGAGCTTACCCAGAAGAAGCCTGTTCACTCTAACTTTGAAGAGATTCGGGTTGTATGCGTTCGGAAACACAGATGTTTTACCTTCCAAACCGAATAAATTTCACATAAAGTTTCGACCCCTTAGGGGTAGAATTTCCAAAAACGAATAATTACATGATTTTTTTTTATCAACCAAGAACGTGAATCAAAAATTTCATGTGTCCTATTTACAAACTATAAAAATTTCATACAAACTTTCAACCCTTTTTACCCCTTTAGAGGTAGAATTTCCGAAAACCAATAAATGCATAAATTATAAAAGTATTGAAGCAGTCTTGAATATGAATAAATTTATTATGATAAGGATTAATACCAAGATACAAAAAAAGAAAAAACTTTTCAAAAAAAAACAACCGACTTCCAAAAAAACACTACAAAGTGAAAAATAACTTCAATTCAAAGTCTGTTGTATTTTTTTGAAAATAGTTTTTTACTGTTAATAATGATCATCATCTGCCTAGCCTTTGCCCAACTATATTGGGGTCGGCTTCCAGTCTTACCAGATTCAGCTAAGTACCAGTGTTTTACATAGAGCGACTGCATATCTGACCTCCACAACCCAGTAACTGGGTAACACGATACCTCTTGGCTAGACTGGTGTCAGATCTCAAGCTTCTGACTACCCGTAACGATTGTCAAAGATCTTCAAATGACAGCCGGGACCAACGGCTTAACGTGCTTTCCGAGGCACCGAGGAAACTCGGTATGTTGAAATGGTCACCCATCCACGGACCGACCTCGTCAAGTGTTGCTTAACCTTGATGATCAACCCGTGCGGCTGTTATTATTTAGCCACGAGCTCTTTATTGTTAATAATGACGTGTTCTACAAAATCGTAGTACATTATTTTATTCTATCGTCGCAGCGCAGGCGATTAAAAGAATATTTTTGGTATTTTTTTTACACCTTGGGTTACATTATTGAAATTTTTGTAAGGATCCCTAATTTTTTTTGAAAATATAATATAGCCTATGTCACCCAAGAATTTTTAAATCGGTTCTGTAGTTTCGGAGCCTATTCAATGCAAACAAACAAACAATCAAATCTTTCCTCTTTATAATATTAGTATAGATAAATTTTACACTTTTGTATTTTATGTAAAATTATAGTCTCAATAAAATTTTGAAAAATATATACTTAAAAGGATTCTTAATAATTTTGTTTAATTTTAGTCTTGTAGTTATTTCTCTCCTTCTCTTGTCTTGTATTTTACCATCTAATTCTGTTAAGTCTGACGTGATATATAACTTACTCGCTGTTGCCCGCGGCTTCGCTCTCGTCGACCACCACACAGGACCCAATTTCGGGATTAATAAAGTCTATGTCACTCAGGAATAATGTAGCTTTCTATTGGTGAAAGAATTTTTCAAATCGGACCAGTAGTTTCGGAGCCTATTCGGTAAAAATAAAAATCATTCCTCTTCATAATATTAGTATAGATAAGTATACGTATAGATGATTGCCGTTTTATATTATTTTCAAGACAACCACCACGAATATTAAAAGCTTAAGAAAAAAGATCTGTTCAATCGGTTGAGGATCATATTTAATACCTTAAAGCACTAACATTCCCGTAACTCATATTTGCCACTAATCTGAGGTATCGCAAAATATACACAACAAAAATATAATACGCCCACGAATATTAGGGCGCAAACTTCGTCATATAGATTATTCCAAAATTAAATATGTTTTGACTAGATTTCAGCCAAGTCAACAGCGTTTATATGAGAAGAATTCTGTGCGTGCGGCAGCCGCGTTGAAGCCTTATTCGATAGCAAAGGCCTCTTTAGTTCGTAAACATAACACTGACTACATTTATTCACCTAAAATACACTGCGTAATGTATTTCACATATGTGAAAATAATCAAATGAAAAATTTCAGTTGAAAAACACAAAATAGAAATCATTGTTCGCAAAATTCGCTGTCATGCTCATGTCAAATCAATATCAAATCGCTGTGCCGTTTTTAAAAAAGCGTAGCTCTGGAACAAAGATCGATGCGCTTTATTTTAAGCAGTTCATTTCACAATTCAGGTACAATTTTAATAGTAGGGAAATACCAAGGTGGTGTTATCATTAATAGTGAAATCTATCAAAAACATAATGAATACTTTGGAAACAAAATATGCCTAACCAAAACATAGTATATTCCATGGCTTGCCTAGAACTTTAACTCCGACGCGTTTTATGAACTAACGCTAGTTCATAAGAAAAGTTCTCGCGAAACGTGTTATGAACTAACGGTAGTGCATAACTCACATTAAACATACCATCACGCCTGTCGTCCCCAAAGGGTTGGGCAGAGGGGAACATATAGAACACCCAAATTTAGCCAGTCATGTTTACGCCCCATGTAATAGAAAGTGAGCCTATTGCCATCAATCGGGCACAAGTTCAGACTCCGGGCTGCTGCTGAGAAATTCCAGATGAAAAACCTAATAACTCTTTGCCCTATCTGGAAATCGAAGCCAGGACGTCTTACTTCAGCAGTAGTGCTTGAGGCCAGTAGACCAACGAGGCAGTCAAGTGCTATATGAATTAAATAAAACGATAAACATAACACACAACGATTGAAAATTAATTTTCGTTGATTTCACACATACATCCATCACACATTTCATGCATCAGGCATAATTACAGCTCGGCAAAATGAGTTTCAAGAATTGAGTGCACAACGATTCATTAATTTAAACTTCATGTACAGCAGTAGACAACAACAATACCAGTGAGATAGTGGTGAAGCGCGAGCCTAAAAAATATAATAATAAAAGGGTCTGTTACTATCCCACTGAAGAGCAAAGGCCTCTTCTCATACAGAGAAGGCACATAGGCAGTAAGATGGTACAACAAGCGGACTTAATGTAACAAGGTACAATCTCTAGAAAATTCACAACCACAATTGAGTGAGCGTTTGTGTGAGGCCGGCCGAATAGGGAACATGAATGCTGAGCATGTCTACAAAAAAACTTTTTAACAAAAAATCAAACCGACTTCCAGAACAAAAAACTACAAAGCAAAAAATAACTTTCTTTTCCGATTTTGATGTCTTTTGTACCCATTGTTTTCCGTTTTTTGACACCGGCTTCGGAAATGAAAGTTATTTTTTGCTTTGTAGTTTTTTGTTCTGGAAGTCGGTTTGAGTTTTTGTTAAAAAGTTATATATTTTCGTTTTTTAATTTTGGTAGGTATCTCCAATTAACATGATAATCATTTATAGCCAAAGGACATCTCACGACGATTCCAATAAGCCCAAACATGACAAGGATACATTGTTTTATGTCAGAGTTCCAGTGCCTACCTTCTGGCTTCATCATCAGATCAGTTCGATGGTGCCATTTTCATCAGTACCATTTATTTATAAGTATTTGCTTCATCATAGTCGGTTAACTGTTCGAGATATCTTCATACCCGTGACATACGTGGTCTTCACTTGTATCATTTGGTGGACTTTACCAAATGATACTTTCTGAGTGCAAATGATTGCATTGTTGATGAAAATACCAAAATCGCTATATGTATGCCTAAAATATTTGAGAAGTTCCCTCAATTTTTCTAAGATCCCATCATCAGAACCTGGCCTGATGACTATGGAACCAACTAGAAAGTATACCCTTCAAAACAAAAGAAGAATTTTTTAATCGGTCCAGGCGTCTTTGAGTAATCGGGAAACAAACATAAAAAAAAAAATGATTCCGACGAATTGAGAATCTCCTCCTTTTTTGAAGTCTGTTAAAATTATTTTTTATTTTACCAGTTTATCGATAAAATACTAAAATATAATACTAACAGTGAAAAAAAACCTAAATTGACAGGAAAACGAACGAAATATAATCATTTAAAGAAATATATCTGTACCTCTATTCGAAAACGACCTTTTCTATGACATTTGTATGGGCGTCGTGCTATCTGACGTCATGTGGCACGTCGGACTTCTCTTTCTAATTCTCAACGTTGACGCTTTATAACTTCGTCTCTAATCCAGATGTTTATGAAAAACTTTCATATTTGTTTACTATAGTTAAAACTTAAGTATTTCATTTAGCTAAAAACATAATATATGCACAAATATTCTCTATTATTGGACTTGGTGAAGTAAAATGCAGAGAGGCATGAGTCTCTGACTAATACTCATGCAGCTGGGCCAACCAACCACCACCTCCCCAGCTGCAAGGTGAAATGTCTCCATCAGTGTTGGCTCTTCCAACAAAGACAATGCACAGGTTTACAAAACTACATTATTTAATGACGAAATAGGTTGTGGCTTTGGAAAAATATTACAGAAGTACCTTAGCTATAGTGATGGCAAAGTAGGTGGTGATGGTTGCATCATTATCATCAACTTTTACTTAAATCAACTCACCCACCCCTCCTTCTTATCCCATACCTCACTTTCAATATCTATGTACTTAAGGCGCCTCCCCGAGCAAAACCTGTTTGTTGCATGATTGAAAGTTTTAATAAATAAACTTATCAGCCAAAAGGCGTTGCCTGCTGGACATTAACCGATCATGTGCTTCTCATTAGTTTCTGTTTTGGCAAACTGTATTTACTTGATAATTACAATTCGCAAAGCATAATTGGACAAAGGGGCGCTAGCCTCTGAGTAATTCAAGTCCACATGATTGCACTCAACCAATTATTATGTGCATCTGACAAAGGATTCATTAAGGCTCCCTCAGACAGCCGACTGGCCGATGCGACGCAACGAATATGAGACGGTACACACGATACCAATTTTTATTTTCAATCCTTGTTCGTCGCGGTCGCGGGTAATTGTATCAAGCGGGAACCATCGTAAGCACGGTAGGCCATCGCCCCAAATGTTTCATTGTACAATCACAAAAAATATATTGTATCAGGGACTTCAAGGTTGCATTTTGGGCTTTACGTACGTTTTTAATTCCAAATAGCCTGGTATTAATACTAGGCTACTAGGATATCATGTATCTCAAAGAGCTGCGGCTGCAGCGGACGGTTTCTAGTAATATGCACGTATGAACATTAATTAATTAATTAATTTCGAAACGCGATTAGTTCACGGGCTAATTAGTAGGTTAACTTAATTAGATACTAACCGCAGCGACCACATCAGGTCACTGACTAACCGTCAATAATTACAGGAAATTCTAACTACAATCTTGTTACTAATTGGCTAGTGTTTTGCCTGCATGTAGACAACCGAGATTCCAAAATGGTGGATTCCGAAATTGTCGCGACACAGAAAACAAATGGAAATACCTAGCTACATACTATTTAGGTTCTTTAATGAGTAGTTAACAAGCCAGACGCACGTTTTTGTAATATTTTATAACATGCAGGTACACGGATTTTCACCACACCTCAAATGACTAAAAGCAAAAAAAAAACAAAAGACTCACGTGGTAGGCTACGTTGATGATGGTCAGCGAATCCTCTTCTTTTCTCGGATGTGACAGCACCTGGTTGAACAGGAAGTTTTCGTGAAGCCTGTACTTGATTATATCCCCGTGCACCTCGAGCACCTCCCGGGTCTGGTACAGTCTGCAAAAAAAGGTGAGATTAGGTACCTGTCTCACTGCCGATGCCGACCTCCAGCTGAAAGGACCAGGACCCGTCGTTGTAGTGACGCTTGGGGAGGCCTATGTCCAGTAATGGACTCTTTCGGCTAAAATGTTGATGATGGATGGAGCTGGGAATGAGCAGTTAGTTCTGCCCACTTAAGTGAATGTTGTTGAGCAAGTTTTTTCTATAATAGCTCTTGTTACTGCTCTATTCGCTGGCGTAAAAATAAAAGGTAAACAAACAAAAGTCAAACGGTTTTAATCCGACTAATTGACTAATTTTAAAAATACAACCTTACAACACAAAATGGTTACTTTTTTAAAGAGTTAAAAGTGCTGTAGTTTATTGTCATAATAGTTGCAAACTCCAGGCTAAGAGATGCTCTTTTATGTCGGCAATTGGTTTTGGTTTTAACAATACCATTTTTTTTGTTTATACTTTAAACATATTGATAATATTGTAAAATACAGTTAGGAAAATAATAATTTAAATGTTTGACATATTGGTGCATGTGTGTATTTGGTTGTTGTATGAAAAACACCTCTTATCATGATATTTTTTATTTGACAGCAAAGAAGTCAGCGAATAAGTTAAAACAACATTTGAAAAAAAAATCCTCGGCATAACCCAATGACGAGGTAGAGACCATGTATCATGTATGAGGATATCTCTAGAGCCATGCATGGTTTTAAATCTCACTTCACCGTTGTCGTGGGGACTACAACGCGAAACTGGGCATGAGCTGCAAGTGGGGCAATTTGGAGTTGGACGTTGGAACCACCGGGGTCCGGGGTTCTTTTTCACTCTAATTTTTTTTTTTTTTATTGCCAGCGAGAACTGTCTACTATCTTATTGTCTATGAAAGCGGAGTCATTGTACATTTCTGGAACGAGTAAATTCTAGTTAGAAGGGATAGATGTCAAAGGCTAGATCTCTGTGTAAGCAGGTCCAGTATTAATGGCATTGTTCCTCTGTGCATTCACAGAGGAGTCAGATGCCATGATTAAATTAAACAGCATTCCTAGACCTTTTATTTTCCTGTCATCTTTTGTAAAAGAATACTTCTTGAAGTGAATTACAATTAAGATTGTTTCTAGAATTTCTATTATTAATCCTTCCTTTATGGGGCTAAGAGTGGCTCGACCTTGAAGGAGTAAGCCCGCAAGGGGGCTTGACAAGCCGTTGCACTTACTAGAACACAGTGAATTTATTTTTTAAAGGAGGATGAGACATAGTGTTCCAAGTAGCAATAAGGTTAATTTTCACAAAGGGCTTCTGAAGCTATCTATTATAGTTTGATGAAATGACAGGTTATCGATTCAAATAACACAAAGAAAGTGTGCGGTGCTCCTAATCAAATATGTTCCATCTGCTTGAGTGTCCCAATTTTTTTTTCATCTGCATCCTCGATGATCTGAACAAAACATCCGCCGTTGTTTTAAATGAAACGTGGCCACTTAATGGACCTAAAAATTATACTTATCTATGTAAATAAATATTAACAAATAATATTACCAACACCCAAACTTTTAAGAACCTGCAATAACTTATCTATTACATATATCTATAGTTACGGAGCCTCCTCATGTAAGTACCATGGTTTTTTAACACTAACCTTAGCAGAAACCGGCGAAACCAACTCCGGTGCTGCTTATAGTTTGTGCTGCTACGTTTTACGTTATAAGGTCCGATGGGACTGGCATATACATTTGTATAAAAGTCCCTAATCTATAATACCTTTTATCTACTCTCATATCGTAATATTCGAATTATAAACTTCAAAACGAGTTTATATTGACATACTTTATAAACACAATACCAAAATTTAAAAATAGAATCTCATTATAACACTATTTCTCTAACAAAATAATGCTATAAAACAATTTTTATTTCTATTACGATACAGGACAAATCCAAGAAGTTAATCACTAAGGAGTTTTCATCAATATTTTTTTGTAATGCCATTTTAGTAACTATTATAAAAAGATTTGATTCCAATTTTAAATTGTCTGTGACAATGCCAATGCACGCACTGTGATTTTTATTCGCGCGAATTTTGTCTCTTTCTACCTGTTCAAAGAGCTCAAAATATTCGCGCGAATTAAATTTGCGCCGCGATGCGGTGGATTCTGTTGCAAAACACGGCTTTCATGCGGTATTATTGCCACACGAATTTATACCGCAATGCGAGCAGCTTCATACAATTCCATAGGTCGCAGAATGGGCGGAAAAAAATCTCGCGAATAAATATCGCAGTGCGTGTGCTAAGCCTTAGCGCATGCGCGGATAATGCGGTGATGTGATGGGTTTTGTTGGCGCCATTCATACATTTTGTTTTGCAGGTTTCGCTGTATGAATTTCATGTTTTTTTTTAAATTATTGCTTAAAATGTCTTATATTAGTGAATGTGAAGAAATTTTTTTATATGCAGCGAAGGATGACTCATGACTCATAATCTCTTACCAGCAAAGTCGAGATTATTATATGATGCATTTATGAAAAAAAAGGTATTTAGTAGGTTCAATCCCAAAATGTATGAGTGTAGATAAAGTAGTGTATGAAACTGCACATAACTAGGTATTAAAACATTCGTGTAAATACTATTAAAAACCTCACACTCATGTTTTAATACCCCTCATTATGCAACAGTATCATAAACTACTATTTCAACACACTTGCTCTCACTGTGAGCCTTATTTCATCGCTTTTAGGGCCATAAACCGAGCTATAACACACTAGTGCGCAATAGAATTATCCCTACAAAGTTAAATTAGTACCTTTCTGCAAGTTATACCTATGAGAGTAAACAGAAACAGAGCATTTTAAATTTAACCGGGTAGTACAGTGTTTTTTTTTGGTAACAACAAAGAGGTTTTATGCCGCTGAAAATACATAAACATTTTTGGAATAAATAAATGTGTATATCCTTAATTAAGTCAAAAAAACTTAATTAAGGATATACACATTTATATATAATTTTTTTTATCATCGTATTATTCATAATTCACAATAATTTGTAATAAAATATTAAAATATTTGCATTTTATTACTTAAAATTATTATTTTGAAGTAGGCTGTATGTTCACTCACCTTGCATTTGGCACTTGAAAAAATACGTGCGCGCCATTTCTCATAGTTTTTTTTTATCGTATTTGTCACTGTGGTAAATTATTTTAGAAATGTTAAGTTTTCGTGTAGAATATAAACATTACTGATAGATTTAACCCCGCCAGAAATACTAAATGAGCTGTCTGCGATAGTTTCCTACTATGGCAGAGTAAGGTGAATGTGTTTTCGGCGTATTTCTCTGAATTCGCCAATACATAAAAGCCCAGCTCCCTGTGGTGGTGGCTCCTGGTGGTGCTCAAACATGGTGTCAAAACGTACTGTAACCTGATGGCATTTATGAAGAGACGGCTCGGACGGATATATTGGTCGGAAATCTAATGTTTTGTCACCAGCACACGTAGAAAAGTTTTTGAAAGAGGCTCCGGATAGTCAGTGCCTAGCAACAAAGGTACATTGAATATTATTAATCTAAACGTATCTAAATAATTGCGTAACCTGAGCAAAACTTCTTAAAAACTAATTAATTGATTTCGTTGCAGGTTGCCTTAATATTCGGTGTTATTGGTGCGTGTAGACGACAAGAGCTTAATAATATTACATCAAAGGATGTAGAAACCCGAAATTTCTTTGTCGCCGACATTTATATAAGAAGAAAACGAAAGTATCTACTAAAGAAGTAGCAAGCACCAATGTAACTACGGACGGTACGTTTCTACGGATCGACGGACCAGAGACGAAACGAGAGGAAGGTGATGCGTTGCGCTGTCGGAGCTCCAGTGCGACGACGGATAGTGTTGGAGACAAACTAGACACGACATTTTTCATCGCGGCATTGTAGTACAACAGCTGTTGTAGTTAGTTTAGTTGACCACTGCCGGCAGGTTATAACAATGTAAGCCCGATATGTTACTATGCGGCAGTCAGACTTCAAGCGGTTTTCATATATTCTACACTAGCTGTGCCCGCAGCTTCGCACCCGCCATCTGTCTGTCAACCCTACCCTACTTACCTTCCTGCCTACCCTACTTAGGTACCTACCGACCATGTTATTTTGTTTCTATAGTCATCAATCTTTCGCGGAGAATCTTAACACCGTGATTCAGAAAATGACTTCAAATGCACAACGCCATCTATCGAATATCGAGTTCAACTGTCCGAGCATCTGAATTGCGTGTGTTGTGATAATTTTACTTCTTGAAAACTTTAAATTCATCTAACTTTTGATAGAGTGAACCGATAGCGATGAAACAAAAACTAAGTAATTCTTCAAGTTACGCACAATGTTTCTGTATAAAAGTGATTTACATTGGTTTCGTACATTTCACGTGATGCGTGCACAAATAAACAGACAAACAGACAAAAATTCCAAAAATGCCGGAAATAGGTTCTGTTGGTTATCCTTTAACACCCTGGTTATTTTTTTTGTAAATATTTCCGATGTACAAAAATTACTTTTCTACAGATTTATTATATGTATAGATTGGCAACGAGAATTTGCCGAGTTTCAAATGCGTGATAAGATATTGTTAATTTATTATTCTATAAATGCCGATCGGTGACCTATAACCATTTGAGAACAATGCCAAACAGTAGCCGTCGTTTATCGTCATTAAAAAGTAATTTTGATATTTCCAGATCTTTTGTTTTAGGGAATACTTTAAAAAAAGTCGATCTGTCAAAAAATATCAGATTCATATTATTACCGATACTGACTTTAAATATCGATTCGATATTCATCAATATATATTTTTATTTCATTTGGCCATCCTTAATCCACACTGAGACGATGCACTGCAACGACGTGCATCGCCCTCTTGTGTTGCGACGCGACGTCGCAATGCGTCGTAACGAATTTTCCGCCACACTGCGTATGCGCCACAACCCGTTGCGACGCAACGCTCTAATGGGGCCTCAGCCTTAGGCTGATAAACGTAAAGATGACATTAAAGGTATATCCACACATATCAGGGCCGTGCCAGGAACGTGGACGGACCGTGCCCCGTCAGGGCCTCAAAGAAATATCGTTGTGTACATTTTATATGAACTCGATCACACACGTCCGTGCACGGGCCAGTGACAGATCTTTAATGACTGGGTCCGGCCCTGTCACATCCCGCACGGCCCTGATATGTGTGGATAGACCTTTAGGCTGGTAACGTCATGTCATGATAATCAGTACAAACCGAAACTTTATGGATATTTTAAACAGATACAGACTGATTTCCAAATCTCCATCCAATTTTTTATCTATACAGGTGAAACAAATCTTAGAACAGAAAAAGATTCAGTAGTAAGAAACAGCTGCGCTGCTGCATTGAGCTTTGGTTGAATCATAAAGACTGGAAAATATTTCATCAACATCATCATCATTTCAGACTTGCACTGCTGAACCGCCTCCCCTAAGGGTCGCCACATCGGCGCGCGACGGGCTTGTGCTTAGGCAAATATTCGGATAATGCTACAAGCTGTATATCAAAATGGCCCATACTTACTTATAAACGTAGGGGCCAATTTCGTTCACGACAGGCACCCCACCATTCATCACCACCTCAGGATTGGTGATGTTGAAGATCCTTACGGTGAAGTTCATAGCGAAGGGAATCACCTCGAACCTCTCCATTTGCACAGTATTCTCTATTAGTGCCACCTCCTGCAACAAAATTATTTCATTTTAGAACCTCATGAAAGCATGCCTGTATTCCCTGAAGGATTAGGCAGGGGTTTACTCATAAATAGTTACACCAACATTTCACCAATCAAGTAGAAATCCAGACCCCGGGATCCAGAGACCGACTCTTTCTAAGAAACTTTGCATGGAAAAACCAACAACAGTTTACCCGAATCAGGAACCGAACCGAACTCATAGTCGTAACGCTGACGACCGACGGCCGGTAGTGCTGAACATCGGTCTCAAGCAACGCAATAACTATGGTCATGACACGTCTGATATACCGACATGGCATGAAAATGCACAGATACATTGTATTAGTAGATTATGCACCAAGGGCATAAAGCAGTATCTTACGACACGGGCGGCATTTTGAACCCTGAGCGTAACGAGGGACTCGGCGAGGGAGTTAAGTAGAGTCAAGAGCAAACCCATCTCAAACAAACTAATTAGGTAACAATACTAACGTTCATAAACAATAAAAATGCACAGATACATTGTATTAGTAGATTATGCACCAAGGGCATAAAGCAGTATCTTACGACACGGGCGGCATTTTGAACCCTGAGCGTAACGAGGGACTCGGCGAGGGAGTTAAGTAGAGTCAAGAGCAAACCCATCTCAAACAAACTAATTAGGTAACATTACTAACGTTCATAAACAATAAAAATGCACAGATACATTGTAATAGTAGATTATGCACCAAGGTCATAAATCAGTGTCTTACGTCACTGCTCATCAGGGTCTCAGCGAGGGAGCTAAGTAGAGTCAAGAGCAAACCAATCTCAAACAAAATAATTAGGTTAAATTAATCTATATTAATAAAAGGAAAAGTCCTGACTGAGTGACTGACTGACTCATCAACGCCCAGCCCAAATCCTTGGACCTAGAAAGCTGAAATTTTGCACAGAGGTTCTCTTGATAATGAAGACAAGGAATAACGAAGGATTTTTTGAAATTCAACTCCCAAGGGAGTTAAATAGGGGATGAAAGTTTGTATGAAACTCTGTCACTTTTAATTTGAAATGAATGGACTTTGGCATTTAGCCTCTAAATATAAAATATAAAATACGTCTTTTAAGATTTTTTGAATTTCATCCCTTAAAGGGATAAAAAAGAGGGTGTTAAAGTTTGTAAGAAAAATAAATTGTTTATCACCAATATTACTTGAAACTTAGTATTTCTGCTCTTCAATACAATTAAAGAAACACCTGTTTAAAGTTTTTTGAATTTCATCCCTTAAAGGGGTAACAAAGGGTGTTAAAGTTTATAATAAAAATAAATTGTTGATCATGAAAATTACTTGAAACTTAGTATTTCTGCTCTTCAATACAACTAAAGAAAACATATCTAAGGCTTTTTTAAATTACATCCCTTTAAGAAGTAATAAGGAGTGTTTAAGTGTAAAAGGTCATTTTGGCACCAGACAGAAAACCAACAAAGAAGTGTATAATTCAATTCTAACTTCCTGGTGACGACTTTGATAGCGTAAATTAATTGGAGTATCCATATCTAGACTGTACAGAATGGCGCAAAACTCATCACTCTATCGGAAGATGCTATAATTTTTCTTCGACAATTCTGTTTCGACATTTGTAAAGTAAACAGACACAAAATGTAGCTGGTAACCCTCAAGCGCCTGTAACCTACTCTACGTCAAGCCGTTCTATCACGATCATGAGGAAGAAATCTTTTCATCGAATATCATCATGAGCAAGGTCTGTCAATAAGCAAAATTATCATCTCTGTGGCATAGAAAAGCCCCGTGTAATCCAGGAAGAGTCATTACACCCGCTCAAAGTTACTGCATGGTGTGTTGTTTTTCATGGAGGAGTGCTAACACGTGCCCGTATCCCCGCCATAAGCGGTACGGGAGGACGCCGTGGAGTTTTAGTGGGTTTGGGTGCGACAAAACTGCACTATCTCCCCGTGATAGCGCAGTATGCATAAGCATATCCCCAGGCAAAAAAAAAAGAGTGTTGTTTACGCTGGAAGCGTCATCGGGCCGCCAAACGACTACTGTGGTCGACGAGGTTCCAGAGCCATGATCAACGTCTATCTCTAACCTTAAAAGGAACAAATAAGTTATTATATATATATTATTATTACTACTGGCTTACCATCAGGTGAGATAGTTGTCAAACGAGAGACTATAAATAATAAAATAAAAAAAACCGGCCAAGTGCGAGTCGGACTCGCGCACGAAGGGTTCCGTACCATTATCGCAAAAAACGGCAAAAAAAATCACGTTTGTTGTATGGGAGCCCCCCATCATTCATTTTATTTTAATTTAATCATTACTATTTTTTGAAGTGTATATACAACTAAATATTCTGTGAATATTTCAAGCGTCTACCTGTTTCCGTTATTAATATCGAGCAAAAAACAGCCAAAAAAACACGTTTGTTGTATGGGAGCCCCCCTCAATTAATTTTATTTTTATTTAGTAATTATAATTTTTTGAAGTGAATATACAACTAAATCTTCTGTGAATATTTCAAGCGTCTACCTGTTGCCGTTATTAATATCGAGCAAAAAACGGCACAAAAATCACGTTTGTTGTATGGGAGCCCCCCTTAAAAATGTATTTTCTTCTGTTATTTGTTGTTATAGCAGCAACAGAAATACATCATCCCTGAAAATTTCAACTGTCTAGCTATGACGGTTCACGAGATACAGCCTGGTGACAGACGGACAGACAGACAGACAGACAGACGGATCTCGGAGTCTTAGTAATAGGGTCCCGTTTTTACCCTTTGGGTACGGAACCCTAAAAATGGAACTGGAGAACATGTGGTTCCAACAGCATAGAACAACGGCGCATACTACACGAGGCACAACTGAAATTCTGAGGGCTGCATTATCCGGGCTTGATCTGGACGGTAAGATCGCCTGATTATCTGTTCCAGGCTTCTTTCAATGGGTTTTTTAAGTCACGGGTCTATGTCAACAAGCTTCAGACTCTTGAAGCCCTCAAAGATGATATCCGCTGGAAGTTCTGGCAAAAGTGATGGAAAATGCCATAAATCGGGCCCGAATGTTTATCAATTCTGGCAACGGCGCGGTTGTATCATTTTCTTAACTAAATGGGTAAATAAATTCAGACACCAAATAAACATTATCTAAAAACAGAACCAATGTACATAAAAAAAATCTGTTCATAAAATTTCGCGCGCTCGTTTTTGTCCTTTATCATGTGTATTCGTACGCAAACTAACTTCTTACTGCTAATCACAGCATCTATTTCTTTCGCACGTGTTGTCGGACTAGATAGCATGCATTTGAACCCCGCGCACAAATAGTTCGTGCCGCCGACTAGGGCAACCTTAAGTTAAGTTATGATTGTTAACCTTTTCGTAACCGACGATCATAACTACGACTATGTTAGTAGGACTTACAAGCGAGAAAAACGATCGTAAATTTGTTTCAAAATCACTACTTTTAAAACTTCACCAAAAATAACACATGTACACATTTCAGTCGGAAAACAACATGGAATATTTGTGTAAATATTCAATTTCAATCCAAACCATTATGTTTATTTGCCCGAGGCCGTAGGTATTTAGTTTACAAATATAAACAACAGTAATATGCCTGGAACTTGTTAAACCTGGCTGTATACGAGTATTTGCTTTTAAATCAAATGCTTTTAGCAATTTTCGTATCTGGCTGCTCTATACTCGTACATAATTTTTTTTAATTGGTAGATATGTTTTTTATTTGTCTAGCTTATCGATCGCTTAGGATGGGTAAAATGGGTGTTGGTAGGTTAACAGATGCGATTTCGCCATATTGAACTATTTATACCTGGGTACAACAATACATCTGGGATGAACAACTACATATTAGATGCAAATGGCTTTTAGAAAGCTCCAAAGCTATGCCTTTTCAGATGCACTTTTTGTTAGGCATGGCATTGTAATAATACATAATATACTAGCTGTGCCCGCGGCTTCGCTCCCGTCATCCTTACCATACCTACATATCCTACTCTACCTTACCTACCCTATCCTACCTACCTAGCCTACCTACCTACCCTAACTACATACCTACCCTACCTATATACCTACCCTACCTACATACCTACCCTACCTACCTTACCTACCTACTATATGTTTTTCTTATTTTTTCTATGTAAGAACCTTCTCCTTACAATAACAAATACTTACAACAAAAAAGAAGTAGCGAAATCGGTTAAGACGTTCTCAAGTTATAGCGTGACCAGGAGAAATAGGTGTTCATTTTTACAAGCTTTTATTTAACTTGCAATGTATGTATGTATGTAAGTGTTTACGGGTACAATCTTGAAACTGAATTTTAAAGCAGTTATCTTCCACTGATTAAGATGAAATTTTGCATACACGTTTAGTTTGTATGCCAATGCATGGTTAGCTAAGTGAATTCATTCTAAACCAATATGGCGGACTAGTTATTTTTTGTGCACTGCCATGATATGGGTATCAAATGAAAGGGTTTGCTGAGAAGAATACGCAAAAAGCTGGTAATAGTATTTTATAATAAATAATTTTATTATATATATAGATAATATATCGTTGTATTTTTTTTTAAATGAAATTCTATAAACAACGAGTGAGCAAAAGTAACGAGATATAGAAATTCATTATTTTGTGATTCGGTGAAGCTTGTAACACCATCATCAGACGGTTGATTCGCCATAAAATAAAATATTGCTTTAATTCTTCTTTTTGTTTCGATTTGACTTTTAAAATAAATTGTACAATGAACCATGACGAAAAATCGATAGTATTTTTTTAGCATGACTGTACTTGCACAATAGGACATTTTGCTACTAAGTCATTTTGAGAATAGGGCGATCTGCTCTTAGGCATTTTTGCGAATAGGGCGTTTCAGCCGAAATACATCCACTGCTGGACATAAACCTCCCCCAAACGTCGCCATACTTATCGGTCCTGTGCGTTTCGGAGTCACTTCTACTATGTACTAATAGTGAATTTACAACTTTAATAACTTAGCTGAGTTCTTAGACCTGCAAGTCTAATTGTAAGAAGTAATTATAAAGACAATATTGAATTTCCAACTTCAAGCATACTACGTATATACTCGTACTAGTCCAGATAATAAGTTTTCCAGATAAATTATATTTCGAGTTTTTTGCAAGGCAGTTTTGTGAACATCACTACTTATACCTAAATGAAAAAGCTTCGGCTTCTTTTACATCAATTCTGTTCGAGTTGTAGACAACTTATTACCCTCGTGATTCCTGTGAAATCACAGGTATCTTTGAAGATTGTATGATGCAAACAGGCCTTCGTAGTATTTTCATAGAATAGGAGTAGGTACTACAGTTTTGCTGAGCTGATTGCAAAAACAAATTGAGAAAACTACTAAGAATAATCTAAATGTGCTCTATTCACTGCCTCGTACCATTCAAACTAGTATTTTTGAAATACAGCGTGTAAAAAGGCTCATCACAAAGTCTGTAACTACATCAAATTAAGTGAATTGAGCAAAAACAATTGCTAGTAAATGGCTTCCAGTTTTAAAATACCGCACAAAATCTTGCTCTAATGGTGGTGGCGTATACAACGATACAAGGGTCTTAGGCAAGCGCTATTTGAGCATGCAGTCCAGGGTCTAATTCAATTAAATTGTAGTATTGAACACGAATCTTATTGGTAATTTACTTAAAGAACACCACCTTTCGGCGTGCGTGTATGATTAGATGTATGAACGTAATTGAAGCAAAAGGAGTATGTAAGGATCGTAGCAGGTGGCGTTCTGTATTTTCAGCTTACTCCAATGGGATAAAGGCGTGAGTTCACGTGGATATGTATGGTAAGGTTGGCTCAGGATCTGATTTACCCACAGGCTAACCAGGCTTATAGGCTAGCTAAGGGCGCGAGGCACAAAGCTTTTTAGCGGCAAAATATTTATTATATTGTAAACGGATTCCTGACCGAGAAGCAATTCTCAATATCAAGAAATAAGGTTAATTATTGTTAACGTTTAATGTAAAATTTTCTATAATAATGTATTTGTGTTATTATTTTCGCGCCTAATTGTGTAATTTGACTGTACTGGTACAATACGACTTAACTCTTTACTATTTATCACTTTATCACCGTGTACTGTACGAGCAGTGGTGGCCCAGTGGTAACGGCCCCGACTTACGTGTCGATCGTGGGTAGAACTCAGGCAGGCACATTACTTTGTGTAAATTATTTCATCAGCACTGCTCTCAAAACGGTGAAGGAAAACATCGTGTGGAAACTAGCATGTTCTAGAACCAAATTTCGAAGACATGTGACATCTACCAATCCGCACTGGGCCCGCGTGGTCGATTATAGCACATTCCCTCTCACAGAGACGAGGCCTGTGTACCAGCAGTTAAAACATTGAAAGGCTGATGATGATGACTTTATCACCATGTGCTGTACCCATATTAGCAAAATAAATCACCTACCAATCGTTACCGTGCTAGTCTAGCACGGTAACGATTGGTAAAAGGTAACGTAGCTATTATGTGGATTTTCGATTTCATAAATATTGGCGTAGATATTCTAAGAAGAATTGAAAGAGCGACTTAACTTTTTTGTATTAAAGAAATGTTACGCGTTTGTGAAGTCTGTACCTACATTCTTAACGAGTTTAAGACCCGGACTCCACCAAAGCGGAGATGTGCGGAGAAGTCCAGCTGAGCGGAGACGAGATGTGTGAATAACGAAATTCTATTGGTTGTTTAAAAAACATCTCCTCTCCGCTCGTCTCGTTTCCGCTTTGGTGGAGTCCGAACCTTATAGGGGCGATGGGGCGACGAGGTCTATTATATTAGTAACGGAGGACACTGAGTATGTACTAAACTAAATTAGTATTCCATTTAGTAGTATCATACTGAGTCAAAAACAATATCAGATTCTATAAAATCTTCCGAAATTAATGGCGAACATTACATTCGTTAAACTTTAGGTGTGAACTTGTAAAACAATGTTTGTAGGTCAAGTAAGGTAAATAAGTTGTAGCTACTCGCGAATGCAGCCTAACTACCGCGACGCATTTTACGCGACTCTCAACTCACAACATTACTTTCGTTTGGCCTCACCCTAAACTCGCCTTATTTTGATATTTTACTCTCCATTCATTCGATTGGGGATTCGGTATAATGTTCCCTTGGGATAAGAAAACACTTATCACGTGGGCGGAGCCGCTGGCAGAAGCTTGTATAATAAATTATTTAAAACTTTAACCTTAGACATCCGTAGCTCATCATCACCCTATTAATGTTCCCACTGCTGGGACGCAGGCCTCCTCTTTGTGAGAGGGAATGGGCCATTATCCACCACGCGGGCCATTATCCACCACGCGGGCCCAGTGCGGGTTGGTGGATGTCACATGTCTTCGAATTTTTGGTTCTAGGACATGCCGGTTTCCTCACGATGTTTTCCTTCACCGTTTTGAGAGCACTGCTACTCTTTGCCAAACTACAAGAAGTATTTAAAGGATTTAATTTTGAAGTTTTTGTCCTGTTTTTGTTTTAGTTTTTGTTTTGTTTTAATATTGACTTAGTTGCTTATTTTTATTGTGCATGGTAGGTATTTTAGTAATGCATCTACAACATTTAGTTATTTGGGAAGGAAGAAGAATGCGATAACTAAACATAACATGCTCATTATCATCGCGATTCACAAGATCTATTTCTGCAATATTCTTTCTTTTACTTGCGCTAGACCGACAGTGTCTTTACGACTTCACGCGAAAATTTAGCTCAAGCGCAACTAGCAGATTTGTGTCGGTAAATAGTAATATTTAGAAAAATATGTGGTATATCTATCTCCTTAGATAAATTAAAATTAATGGTATATATCTAAATAAAATATTAATTGGATATTAACTGTTAAATATTAATTAAGCAAATCAAATATATTTAATTCAGAAACTCGCCCCTAATCTTCGTCGAGAGTATTTCTCAGCATCCTGGAAGGACTAATCAAATGTACACATCCGGTCAAAGGCCCAAAGCAACAGCGGCAATTGGCTTCTATTTATAGTAAATAATAGGATTTTTCTAGCTATCTTGTTGCTGTTTTTCCCCAGCAACTATCTGACTAGGAAATACGCATTTTCCTGGCTGGAAATGCTCCGCGAGGACACACTATAGATTGAACATATTCCATAATATGTCTTGTTTTAGAATTTTTGCACATGGGTCCTGGTGCTCCTGCGATGTTTTCCTTTCATCGAAGTGCAGTGTGTTAGCATACACAATCATCATCGACTAGTTTTCTAGATGATTGTTAACATTTGTTAACTTTTTATTTCGTGCATTATTTTTTTTTTTTTTCAATTTCGTACGACTTATTGTCGGGCCTACGTTGTCCCCCCATATCCAAGTACTAATGCTGTAACATGGAAATATTGTAAACAAAACAATTTAAAAGAGTAACCATGGAGTTTCTTGCCGGTTCTTCTCCATAGGAAACGACTAACCCGAACCGTGCACCTTTTGTCGACGTTTTATAAGTGCCCATGTAGGCCTATGTAAAATAAAAATATTTGATTTTGATTTTGATTTTGATTTTGACTATATAATTACTATGCTTACATTATCTAAGGGTTGCAACTTAATTATTTCTCAAAAACTTGACCGTTGTTTGGCTGTGGCAACCCATAGATGATTTTGACAGATGAAAAAAAAACTAAGAAGGCGCGAAAAAGTTTAGAGACTGGTAAAAACGAAAAATAAGTGCTCAGTGACGACAACAGTGGCCTCGAGTAATATAAAGGTGTTAAAGTACCTAAATAAAACAATAGTTGGCGAAGCAGAGTGTATATTTCTTTCAAGTGGTAGCAAAATAAATAGCCCTAGGAAATCCAAAAAAATATTTATAAAGTACTTACGCCTACGATCGTATTCTTGACGATTTCTGGGACCCAAACGTAGCCGATGAGACTGCTGGCCAACACGAGGGCAGCCCCGACGCCCAGAGTAATTGCGCTCCCAATTATCCCACACATTTTCGCACTCACAATTTTAATAAAACACCGTAAATATAAACCGGTGATAATTACTGACCAAGTGCTAATACTACATGCTTCTGATTGTGATTAGTGTTGACATTGTGTACCACATTTTTCTCTGATAACGATATCCAAGATTTATATTAAGGTTTTGATAATAGTGTTATCAATTTATACCTTTACGTAAATATTCAGTTACTTTTTAGGGTTTCGTACCCAAAGGGTAAAAACGGGAGCCTATTAAGACTAAGACTCCACGATCCGTCTGTCTGTCTGTCACCAGGCTGTATCTCATGAACCGTGATAGCTAGACAGTTGAAATTTTCACAGATGATGTATTTCTGTTGCTGCTATAACAACAAATACTAAAAACAGAATTAAAAAAAAAATTAAGTGGGGCTCCCATACAACAACGGTTTTTTTTCCGTTTTTTCAATAATGGTACGGAACCCTTCGTGCGCGAGTCCGACTCACACTTGTCCGGGTTTTTTATTAATGATTATTTTCTTTAGGCACACACTGATTTGTACA
Source organism: Orthosia incerta (assembly GCA_948252205.1). Lineage (NCBI taxonomy): Eukaryota > Metazoa > Arthropoda > Insecta > Lepidoptera > Noctuidae > Orthosia > Orthosia incerta. The sequence continues at coordinate 38,545,847 of OX411741.1, read as the reverse complement.
CGATATATTAGAAAGTGAATGGGAAACCAAAATAAAATGGGAAAAGAAAATCTCGTAAACATCCAGAATTCCCGCGAGCTAATTTTAAATAAAAAATGGGTTTTATTTAAATTTTAATAGGACTAGAAAATATCAACACTAATAAATAGGGGAGATGCGTGCAAAAAGGAAAAACTTTACTGTTTTAACATAATATTTAAATTGTTAAGAATAGTGAATTTACTTATCTTTGTAACTGCATACTTATTTCTCATGATAAATATGTGGTTTATTCGTGTCTTCATATTTTCTAAAAGTTTAGTAAGGGATAGTTTTATACCGGGTATTTATAAATCGATCCCTGGGGAAGGGTTAAACTGATCTCAGGGATCATTGTACATGCTCTACAATATTTTATATTAACAAAATAAAACAACCAGATGTTTATTTAAATCACATGTATTGCTAAAAGCAATAAAAATATGTAAGCGTTTTACACAAATAACATTTTAACATTGGAGTTCATTTATTTTCTATTTGCTACTACTAAATCAACAGAATCAAACATTACATAATTGTAATAAACGTTTTAAGGTTCATTCTCGACTTCATGTTTTTAATGTGGTCAACAAGTTCTCTTGCCTGTTCTTGGCTAAAACTTTTCGTCTACCACCTAAAATTTTAGCGGTTGTGAAGCTATTTTTGTTTATCTTTGGCTCTTCTTTTTAATGCCATTATAAGCATAGAAAACTCTCTACTTGCGGTTTTATCAGGTACTTGCTTCTGCCCGTGGCTTCGTCCGCGTAAAAATTGTATAATTGTCCCAAGGGAATACAAACTATATCCATGCTAAATTTCATCTAAATCGGTTCAATCTAAATCAAAAGTTTATAATATAGTATAGATAAGGTATTTTTCTCAAAAATGGTATGTAATGTTGCCATAACATCTCTAAAAAGTATCCAGAAAGTGAACTCTGCCGGAGACTTATTCGCAACTGTCCAGTAAGAAGCGAGATTTTAAATTTGGAATCTCCTACTGTCCAGTAAGTAAGTATGTAATTTACTTACTGGACTGTAGTAGGGATTGGTCCATTATATCAAAACGTAACTTATACCGGATATGTGTTAGATATTATTTCATATCGATATATATATATATCAAAATAACCGATATTACATAAGCTGTATCTAATAAAAACCTTACTAGCGTGCGAGAACGAATAAGACAAAACTTAAAACGTTCGTTGTTAGTTTGCTCATCTAAATAACATTTTAGCTTTTGCAAACTGTACTAATGATATCGATATCTAAAAACCGTTTTCCATATTGATAAGAAAACTGTATATCGGTTACATAACCGTTTTCGCTAGCCATAGTATTATATTATCTGTGGCCATTATAACATGTTATAGGAGGGAGGTTCCAAATATATATCTATCTCTCTTTTTGGTATGACATTTTATGATATAGATATATTTTTGAGTCCGTTAATCAAGATGTACCTGTACCTGTACCTCACCTGCCGTTCGGTCCGGTTAACACATATTTGGCCAGGAAGGCTCACTTACTGGATTCTGCAGTAATGTACTATTACCATCTTTGATGGCATTAAGAGCATTTGTTCCTCAGGCCAATTTTGCCGCGTGATTATTCGTTTATAAACTAGCGCCATGATCTGTAAAAATTAAAAATACGTTTGAAGTAAAATTATTCCAGGGATAATTTTATACACACGATGAGGGATCATTTAACGTCAAACACCGAGTGATCCTTCATTTATAAACTCGCGGCATGATCTGTAAAAATTTAAAATATATTAATAAAATAATAAACACGATGAGGGATCATTTAACCTCAAACACTTCAAGATATTGATTAAAATATACCTTCAAATACAACAAACGGTATTTAAACATTGCATGAATATAGCTGTACGGTATTGGAATCCGGTAATAATACAACATTTTAATAAATCATAACATGCAGAAAGTAATGAAATTCGAAAAATTGACTTACCATAATAATCTATGGTTTACGATACGTTATACGATGGTCTGGTGCGTCCACGAAGTTGCTAAAGGTTCCAGCAAGGTAGCCTACGGGAAAGTTATTAAAATATGTAAGTCTTCTGGCTAACGTCACGTGACTTGCTGCTTTATTTGCCTTGATTTTATTACAATAGCTGATGAGGAAAGATTTGCAAGAAATCTTTACCTATTTTTGGTGTTTTCGTTTCCATTTGCAAGCAATTCGCTTGAAAGTTTAATTGTATAGCGTTGCGGGGCACGATCCAGCGATTGATCTCATTATACCTTGGCAGCTCGAAATATTATGCAACTTGCATGCGAGCTGGCTGCAGGTGGAAACCTGATCTTAGTCTCATAAACTTCGTTCCAAGCTTTAATGAAAAGGGGGAATTGGGTCCTAATCGCCTGTGTTACGTTTCGTCCACGTAAACACTTTTTTTTGCTGTAGTAACGTAAAATTTTACTTAGATAGTACCTACGTCCTCATAATAACATAGGCCAATTGACTAAATATTGTCTGGTATTATAGGAATTCAGCAGAACTTAGTCTTGAATATATTTTAAATCAAATTGCTCAAAATATCAGCGCTACGCAACTTAGGAGAACTTTGTCTTGCTTTAGCTTCCGATAAACCGAAAGGCAACAGATTGACTACAGAGACCCTTTATTATCTACTAATTTATTAGGAATTTCTCAATATCAGCCTGGTTTTGTGTAATTAGTCGAAAGTGATGAATTCTTGCTAATTAGGTACCTAGGTATATTGCTGGCTAACACTTCGTGGAATGCAGGCGTGATGGTTTACGAGTATTATATTTTATCTTCTATTGCTTAAGAAAGGTATCTAACAACGATGATGAGGTATCTGAAGATGGTTAGTACCTGTATTGTAAGTAACAAGGTACACACAGTTATAAGTAGCTAGGTTCTAATATCTATATTAGATATTCGAAAGCCCCACTTCCGGAAACGAATAATTGTCGCACATGATCAATTTTCCCCTTATTGTGTCACCATCGTATGAGGAAAAATAATGGGGATAAATATAATGACCACCAATAATAACTTTGTGACCATAACCTTATTACCTAAAATTGTACTATGAAAACCAAATTTAGTAAATTGATCACCAAATTTTAATAGCAAATTATTGCGCTATTTAATGTTGTGAAATAGGTTAGGTCAGATTAGAACTGTGCGGCCGTGATGCCGCTCCGGGCCAAGAACGTGGCTCCGGGGCCCGACGGGATCCACGGCCTGCTGAGTGGACTCTTTTTTGGGAGATCGTGTGGATATGACTTTGGGTTATTCTTCGGTTTTATTGAAACTCACAAAGAGACGAGACGACATATTATTTATTAGAGACTGTTTGTTACAAAGCACTGTTTTACAAGGTATCATACATTTTCTTGTCGGCCATATTGACACTTGGGTTAGGTACTTACACTGTCATAGACTTTGCCATAGATATAAAATACGTTTCATATTTTGTTGGTTTATTTACGTTTCTAATAATTTATTATTCACGATAGATACACAGATCACAGAGTATAACAGAATGTCTAATTTCCAACTTAAAAAAAGATAAGCTTATTTAGATTTTTTTCGATAACTAAATATTAGTAGTGACATCTCTATTTAAAGAGTGATTCGCAGGAACTAATTAATGTTGCCAGCCTATATTTTTACAGCCCCCCTCAACATATATTTTCCTGCATCAAATATCTACATTTTAAAACCATCATTATAAGAAAGACTAACTTTTTGGCTATTGATGCATTTTATCTTACTAGATACTTTTAGGTATATATATACCTACCTATATATTTACTTTTATACCAGACTTAAATGCATCATCAACCATTAGGTACAAAGAACTAACACAGACTTTTTTTAGAAAATTAACTTCACAAATTTTTCAAATAAAGTTTTACCCAAAGGTTTAGTTAATAAATCAGCAACATTATCTTGTGTTTTTATATACTTAACTAACAGACATTTTTCCTTTATTTTATCCATAATGAAGTGATACCTAATATCCAAATGCTTTAGCCTTTTATTATTTTCATTATTATAAGCTAGTTTTATTACTGACTGATTATCCTCATACAGTGTCACTTCATTATTTACAATATTAAAATCACAAAGCAAATTTTTCAACCAACATGCTTCTGTAATAGCCATACTTAATGCAATATATTCTGACTCACAAGAAGATAAAGATACACTGAGTTGTTTTTTACAACACCATGTTACAACACAATCAAATATTTTAAAGATATATCCGGTAGTGGATTTCCTATCTTGGGTGTCGCTTGCCCAATCTGCATCGACAAAACCTTGCAATTCTGTTCCTGTGCTGTTGTATACCAAAGAGTAATTTAATGTACCTTTTATATACCGCAGAATAAGTTTTAATGCTTTGTACAACATAACACTAGCACAATGTTGATATCTACTTAGAAAACAAACTGATACACATAAATCTGGTCTTGTACCACCAACCGCATACATTAGACTGCCTATAAGTTGTCTACACTTTCTCTCTATTTCTGGAGATTCAGATTTTTCCCTTTTTAATAAATCAAACTTAAAGTTTTGATCAATGGGAGTAGACGCTGATTTACAATTTGACATGTTATAATACTCTAAAACTCTAGTAAGATATGTTTTCTGACTAATCACCGTTGTACCAATTTCTTTTGATCAATATCAATACCTAAGTAACATTTTGCTAAACCTAAGTCTTTCATTTTAAAGTTTCTGCCTAGCTCTCTTTTAAAATCTTCCAAAACTTAGAAGAAGAGAAGAATTTACTGACCCGAGATCATCTCTAATGTAGAGCTGTTGGAGAGATGCCAAGAGACCACGATCGACCGCCAGATCAAGCGGCGTAAATGGTGTTGGATTGGTCACACGCTCCGGAGGGATTTTTTAAAGAGTCTCTTGTCCGTTCTTCTCCATAACAATCTACTTTTGCGAAAGGACAAAAGTATCAAGTATAATTATTTTTTGAGTTTATATTTTTGACATTCAAAAGTGGCTTAATTGAAATAAACGATTTGACTTTGACTTTAAATACGGTGGATGTAGTTTCGTCTTTAAAAGTAAGAGCGTGTTTACTTGGCATGGCACTATGTCAAATAAAAAAAAACATTAAGATGTTATCTTAGCATCGAAGAAACCGCCATGTTTTAACCTAATATTATTCTGATTCATTGATTATATCACAAAACAAAAAAAACGACTACTACAGGATTATATGGTGTTGATATTTTGATTGTTGATGTTTTGGTTTTTGAAGTTGTGTATCCCACCTCATTTACTGACTATGTAGTAAGTCAGTAAATTAAAAAGATACCGAATGCAACGTTTATCATAATTACTATTTGCTCACGTAAAGACTTTCAACAAGAGTTCATCATAATCATCACGAGATTAAAGTGTTTGTTTAAAAATTAATACAATCAATATAATCACTATGATAGTGGACGTAAATGCGATGATAAGAGATACTGGGCTACTTTTTAGATAATTCTTTAATCTGGTGCAAGAATTTTATTGGCCCAGATACTGTAATCGATCATCTGTGCCCAAGGCTAATAGATAAGAGTACAATGGCCAGTACTTCTATTATTTTTGCTCTTGTCTTAGAAAGTTTGCTTAGTGCTTTACTTAGGTCTTCTTTGAGCGTCCAAAGACGGACTGCGGGGAGTAGTATGTGCCGCTCCAAACTGTCCGCAGTGGTCGCTTTTGGTCAATCTGCAGTTTTTCTCTGCGACTGCAAAAGCAGTCCGCATATCATCATCATCGTCATTAATTCAATCTAAAGACAAACTGGATGAACTGTTGGATACAGGCCTAGTGTCACCACATTGACCGCTCCTGTGCTTCACCTAACAGCGACAGCTTGAGCGGTCAGGTACTGAATGCCCACAGCAGTCCGTCTATGACCGGACTTACAGTTATTGCGAAAAACTATACTTTATTTTCATGAAACCTTATTTAGTACTTGTTTTGTAGTTTGATTACGGAGACTACGTCAAGTCTTTACATATTTTTATTTGTGATTTTTCTAAAGTGCTTAGTTATCATTCAGTACCTACGTTCTAAAGAAGGTAACCAGCGGTAGTCTTTTTTTTCCGACTAGGTGCTAAAATCTCTGGCGATACCCAGAATCCTGATAATCTTAAGTGGGAGTAAACTGGACGTGTCTGTCGCGCGTCAGATGAGCTTACGGTAAAATTACAACCGGAGAGTGTACTTACTTACCTACTATCTAAGTACATAAGAAGTACATGATAGGCGAAATTGCTCAGTGATGGCGGGATGAGCTGCATAACGAACAAAAACATGGCGCGAAATGGCAAATGAGTGTGGAAGTAGAGGCAGAGCGTATGAGGACCTAACATATATCAAATTAAAGTTAGGTCTTTTAGTATAAATTATATAAAAAATTAAAGCTTTTTTATCAGATTAAAGTGATAATAATTCAAAATTTAATGTGTGCGTGATGATTAGTAAGACCTTATCTTCATCATTTCAGTCGAAAGACGTCAACTGCTGGACGTAGGCATTGTGACCTACTTAGCTAATTCTATTTGTTAAAGAATATTTATTTGTGACCAGTCCAGGATAGTCGAGAGATAAAAGATAAAGCAAAACCAACAATAAAATAAATATAGGTATTATTGTGCGTATTGTTTTCAGAGAGAAAAGCAGTAGTGGCTCAGCGGTAACGCCCCCGACTTAGGTGTCGTAAGTCGCGAGTTTGAACTCAGACTGGTGCATTACTTTGTGTAAATTATTTCATCATCAAAAATTCGAAGACATGTGTAATCCACCAACCCGCACTGGGCCCGCATGGTGGATTAAAGCCCATTACCTCTTTCACAGAGAGGAGACCTGTGTCCCAGGAGTGGGTACATTATACGGCTGCTGATGATTGTTTTCAAGCCCTTCGAAATCATTTCATTGCGTGTGCTCTTTACATGACTCGACCACAGTGTAGAGCTTGTCTCAACTGAAATCACGCACCCCACTACTTATTAGTTTACTTACCTACCCTAAAGTAGTTCTTATTAGGTACTTTTGCGATCGAACGAAGCACAGTCTAACCGGCAACTGAATAACCAATTATAATGATGTGTTTATGTGTATCGCGTTTGTTAGAATCATGAATGGAACTCTATATAAAAGTATTGATATCTCCCAAGATAGCAAGCTGTTGTTGGTTATTTACTGTATATCAGAGTTCCAATATAGGTGGTGTGTAAGGGAAGGGTTTTATGAATAAAAGCACAGAAAGACAAGACTATTATATTTTTATTTTTACTATGTTTATATTTATTTAAATAAGGCTTGTCAATTAATTTATATTTAGAAGGCTCATCGAGCTTACTGCCCGTTCGCTAGACCTAGTTCTCGTGGGGAAGAAGGGCAACAAACCCCACGGAAGCTCTTTAATAGTATTTATCGATATCTTTTACAACCACAAAGTGTTTACAATATTATAGAATCAAAATAACAAGGATAAGGCAAAGGACATAGACTAGCCCTTAAATCAATATTATATATTAGGAATCAAGGCCATAATATGATATAGATACAGTTTCAACACAACCATTAGCAAAAATAAAGTTATAATATTAAATAACTTACGTTAGCCTTGTGTAGTCGATCTTACACCAATTATTAATGATAAAGGAAATATAATAATATATCTGGACTGTGTAGTTCACAGAAAAGTAAGTCAGCTTACCAATTGCACAATATTTTATAATCTCAGGTCGATCAGAGTCTCAATACGTCCAATAATATGGCAATAATAGAAAATGGCGCGGTAACCCGCCGTTTTCTACATTGCTTTAAGTAATCTCAACATTAAGTAAACAATAATCAATTATCATGTAATGAATCCATTTTAAAACGTAACAAGACAATTAAGGAATTTAATAACACCTCTTTAGTCACTCTTAATCAATATTCAAAAGAATATTGATACTAACAGACAGTATTGTACTAATTGTTTCAAAGGACTTATAATACTAATTTAGCAATATAAAATCCAGGATACATCAATTATTACTTACAAATGTAAAAGAGTAGGTACGTGGGTACTCTTTTACATTTGTAAGTAATAATTAAATATTGTAACTACTTTACTAAGTAAATATTGTTGTGTGTAAAGGAAATAATTCTTAAACTTATATTAAGCCACATTGGTGATATTCCTATAAATTATTACGTAATTTGTAATGATTATTGTGATGTATCCTGGATTTTATATTGCTAAATTAGTATTATAAGTCCTTTGAAACAATTAGTACAATACTGTCTGTTAGTATCAATATTCTTTTGAATATTGATTAAGAGTGACTAAAGAGGTGTTATTAAATTCCTTAATTGTCTTGTTACGTTTTAAAATGGATTCATTACATGATAATTGATTATTGTTTACTTAATGTTGAGATTACTTAAAGCAATGTAGAAAACGGCGGGTTACCGCGCCATTTTCTATTACTGCCATATTATTGGACGTATTGAGACTCTGATCGACCTGAGATTATAAAATATTGTGCAATTGGTAAGCTGACTTACTTTTCTGTGAACTACACAGTCCAGATATATTATTATATTTCCTTTATCATTAATAATTGGTGTAAGATCGACTACACAAGGCTAACGTAAGTTATTTAATATTATAACTTTATTTTTGCTAATGGTTGTGTTGAAACTGTATCTATATCATATTATGGCCTTGATTCCTAATATATAATATTGATTTAAGGGCTAGTCTATGTCCTTTGCCTTATCCTTGTTATTTTGATTCTATAATATTGTAAACACTTTGTGGTTGTAAAAGATATCGATAAATACTATTAAAGAGCTTCCGTGGGGTTTGTTGCCCTTCTTCCCCACGAGAACTAGGTCTAGCGAACGGGCAGTAAGCTCGATGAGCCTTCTAAATATAAATTAATTGACAAGCCTTATTTAAATAAATATAAACATAGTAAAAATAAAAATATAATAGTCTTGTCTTTCTGTGCTTTTATTCATAAAACCCTTCCCTTACACACCACCTATATTGGAACTCTGATATACAGTAAATAACCAACAACAGCTTGCTATCTTGGGAGATATCAATACTTTTATATAGAGTTCCATTCATGATTCTAACAAACGCGATACACATAAACACATCATTATAATTGGTTATTCAGTTGCCGGTTAGACTGTGCTTCGTTCGATCGCAAAAGTACCTAATAAGAACTACTTTAGGGTAGGTAAGTAAACTAATAAGTAGTGGGGTGCGTGATTTCAGTTGAGACAAGCTCTACACTGTGGTCGAGTCATGTAAAGAGCACACGCAATGAAATGATTTCGAAGGGCTTGAAAACAATCATCAGCAGCCGTATAATGTACCCACTCCTGGGACACAGGTCTCCTCTCTGTGAAAGAGGTAATGGGCTTTAATCCACCATGCGGGCCCAGTGCGGGTTGGTGGATTACACATGTCTTCGAATTTTTGATGATGAAATAATTTACACAAAGTAATGCACCAGTCTGAGTTCAAACTCGCGACTTACGACACCTAAGTCGGGGGCGTTACCGCTGAGCCACTACTGCTTTTCTCTCTGAAAACAATACGCACAATAATACCTATATTTATTTTATTGTTGGTTTTGCTTTATCTTTTATCTCTCGACTATCCTGGACTGGTCACAAATAAATATTCTTTAACAAATAGAATTAGCTAAGTAGGTCACAATGCCTACGTCCAGCAGTTGACGTCTTTCGACTGAAATGATGAAGATAAGGTCTTACTAATCATCACGCACACATTAAATTTTGAATTATTATCACTTTAATCTGATAAAAAAGCTTTAATTTTTTATATAATTTATACTAAAAGACCTAACTTTAATTTGATATATGTTAGGTCCTCATACGCTCTGCCTCTACTTCCACACTCATTTGCCATTTCGCGCCATGTTTTTGTTCGTTATGCAGCTCATCCCGCCATCACTGAGCAATTTCGCCTATCATGTACTTCTTATGTACTTAGATAGTAGGTAAGTAAGTACACTCTCCGGTTGTAATTTTACCGTAAGCTCATCTGACGCGCGACAGACACGTCCAGTTTACTCCCACTTAAGATTATCAGGATTCTGGGTATCGCCAGAGATTTTAGCACCTAGTCGGAAAAAAAAGACTACCGCTGGTTACCTTCTTTAGAACGTAGGTACTGAATGATAACTAAGCACTTTAGAAAAATCACAAATAAAAATATGTAAAGACTTGACGTAGTCTCCGTAATCAAACTACAAAACAAGTACTAAATAAGGTTTCATGAAAATAAAGTATAGTTTTTCGCAATAACTGTAAGTCCGGTCATAGACGGACTGCTGTGGGCATTCAGTACCTGACCGCTCAAGCTGTCGCTGTTAGGTGAAGCACAGGAGCGGTCAATGTGGTGACACTAGGCCTGTATCCAACAGTTCATCCAGTTTGTCTTTAGATTGAATTAATGACGATGATGATGATATGCGGACTGCTTTTGCAGTCGCAGAGAAAAACTGCAGATTGACCAAAAGCGACCACTGCGGACAGTTTGGAGCGGCACATACTACTCCCCGCAGTCCGTCTTTGGACGCTCAAAGAAGACCTAAGTAAAGCACTAAGCAAACTTTGAATAAAAAATAAAATCCAGGATACATCACAATAATCATTACAAATTACGTAATAATTTATAGGAATATCACCAATGTGGCTTAATATAAGTTTAAGAATTATTTCCTTTACACACAACAATATTTACTTAGTAAAGTAGTTACAATATTTAATTATTACTTACAAATGTAAAAGAGTACCTACGTACTCTTTTACATTTGTAGGTAGTTGACAACACAATAATAATTTAGGTAGGTACTTAGATATTAGTCGGTAGGCGCTTAATAAATATGACAGGTATGTATTATGTAGCAAACCATTGTGACTTGAAAAATGAAAATTCATGATTTAATGACGTCATCCATACTTCAAATTCTAACACGTTCTTATTTTAAATTCGCTTGTGTGTGTAATGTGGTGGTAGGGCACGACATTTCAGCTTAGACGAGCTCTACATAACTATAACACTTTTCAACTTTACATTACTCTGCGAGAAGGAATACTTGCACTATCCAAGTAACCTAAGAGTAATCCTAGAGTTCACAGTCTCTAGGATTCAGGTATATATATGACAGCTACAAAGATGAGAGGCTTCACTTCGATCCGACGTCTACGCGCCTACGCGCCCAGGGTGCTACGCTGCTACGAGCCTACGAGACATATCCTACAAAAGGCTACGGTGACAAGAGACAGCGTAGCATGCTGAAATGGATGGCCTGTTACTTTGTGTATCCCCTAGAGTACTTAGAACAAAATTTTGGAAAAATGGTAGGTGGCGAGGCCATTGACCTTGACCCGTCACAAGGGGACTAAGTGCCATACACGGGGTCGTCTGGCGCCCATGTGCCGTCCCTAGGGTAGTCACGGCGTACAGTGTGTTCTGGTGCGTCGGTGATGGGGTATCCCCCAGGGGAGGGACCGGTGGCGGACAAAAAAAAGGGTGGCAAGAAACTTCTAAATTTTAAAGAATTACAAGGCTATTTCGCTTCTTAGCCACGTATATAATTTGTTTTCGAGAGTCGTCACGAATCGCCTAGCACGAAGACTTGACGAGTTTCAGCCAGCGCCAGCGGTGCAGACCAGGTTCCAAGGAGGATACAGCAGCATAGACCACATCCACATAGTGCGTGAGATTACTCGGAAATCCAACGAGTATAATCGGCCATTGTGTCTTGTATTTTTTGCCTATGAGAAGGCTTTTGACTCTATAGACTCCAAAATAGACCTGCAGCTGTAATTGCTTAAGTGAATTCGACCAATCCCATAGATGGAAAGCCACATAGCGTTTTTATCTCGCATTTGATTGGTTGTTAGATTGCCGGGGTCAAAAATCTTTGCATTGCCGAACTCACTTACGCAATTAGGCTGCTGGTCTATTTTGGAGTCTATGCAATGCCTAGTTGCCTAGCTATACATCCAAGTGATGTGATTCCTGTTTTGAAAATGCCACAATGACCGTCCAAGTTCAGGGCCAGCAATCGGGACATATCCTACTACGTCGAGGAATAAGGCAAGGGGAAGTAACTTCCTCCAAATTATTCCGTAACGCGCTGCAGGATGTGTTTAAGACTGGGAAGAACGTGGCATTATCGTAAACGGCCAACTGACTCTTCTGCGAACATCGGTCTCCGGGTGAACATATTAGCTATTCCGGGACTGATTGTTCTCAATGGCGGCACTTCAAGGTTGTTCAAGAATATGTTTACCTCGGGCAAACTCTGGAGTTTGTTAATAAACACTTTGAGAGGCAGGCTACCAGAATAATACAGCTGGGCTGGGCGGCGTTAGGGCAACTTCGTCTGGTCTTCTCGACGCGAATTCCACAGGGCCTACAGACCAAAGACTTCAATCAGTGCGTGGTACCTGTTATGGCTTACGGAGGCAAGACGTGGAGACTCATGGTACGGCTGGTTCATCAGTTTAAGGTCGCTCAGCGAGCTACGGAAAGGGCTATGCTTGGAGTCTCTCTGAGGGATCGAATCCGGAACGAGGTGATCCGGCAGAAAACCAAAGTTATCGACATAGCTCAGAGAATAAACAAGCTGAAATGGCTATGGGCCGGCTATATTAGCCGTAGAACCGATGACCGTTGGGGTAGACGTTTTCGTAATTGGAGACCGCGATCTGGCAAACGTAGGTTAGGACGTCAGGCTAGTAGGTGCGACGATCTTTGCAGGGTGGCTGGTAGCAGCTGGATGAGTTTTGCCGAAAATCGAAGCAAATGGCGTGCAATTGGATGGTCCAGCAGCGGACTGCTATGGCTGATGATGATGATGACTTCGCATTCTAAGCATTTTGTTTTTCGCTTAGTGAGCTTTTTCGGTCTTTGACCCTAACATATGCATTTACTACTTGCATATGTTAAAAAGAAAAACACTTTTTAACGCAACGATAATGTATAATTTTGAATGAAAAAGAAATATACCGAAAATATCAAAAATAGAAAAGGTAAAACACATTATTAAAAAAAGAGAAAGACGCAATAGTCAATATCGAAATAATTATTTTAATTATTTAGTTTACTAATGAGTGAAATTTTAGCAAGGTTTAAATTTGTATACACGTGCTTCTCCTCAACGCAGTTGCAACCAGTTTATTGATGGCATAAGCATACACGAAAAGTACGGTTCTTTTATGATTAGCTTGTCACCAGTCTTTGCAAAACTGCCCAGTCCTCCAGTCTGCCGCACGCCAACTGTGGCATGGTAGCCAAACGATAGTTGGTGTCTCTGACAGAGCTCAGTCGCAGCGGCTTGCGGTCCGCGAGCTCCGGCGCGCCCGTGGGCTCTTACGTCACGTACCATCCGCCTAACGTATATCTGGGGGGTGACCATAAGCTCTTCGAACGGTATCAATTTGAGATCGAATAAGGAACAGATGTATCTGACTTGTATACATCTGTCACTTACTCGATATCAGGTCACCCCCCTGTATTTTATTTTATTGATTTCGTTTTTCAATAATTACGTACAACGAAATAATTTTCTCCAATAAATAAAGTATCATGATGAAATGAAATGTTTTCCGAAATATGAATGCTGCATATTAACATTTGATATTTGAAGAGGTACTAGTATTTACAGCGAATTCGTTAAAAGTTATAATACAAGCGATACTGAACTAATTGCCACCCACGGGGGGACGCCATGCATCCTTTGCAGTGTGGGGTGTTGGGCGGCTCCCCACAGCCTCGCCCGGGCCACGAGCGTAATACAAAACTAGAGATTTCGCGGAAATAGCAACAGGAAATACAACTACCCAGTACTTTGACATGAATTCATATTCACTAAAATAAACATTTGTTTATAAATAAAAATAGTTAAAATAGATATTTCGACTCCGCTGACATTTGCACATTCGCAATATCGCCGAGCGACATCTATGTTTTGTATCTGCAATAAGTTTTCATAATTTACACAGCTTTTGATTTGGTAGAATATTAGGTCACAAACTAGGTAGGTACGTAAGCGGCGCCGCGCCGTGCTTAGATAGAAGATGTTCGTGGTTAGATATGTCACAGGATAGACTCCGTATCAAAATGTTCTATTCGCAAAACCACTTTATGAGCAGCTCGTCCTATTCTCAAAAGGACTTAAGTAAAAAAATGGCCTTTGTTCCCGTTATGTTACACTATTTTGTGTTATACTGTTACCCATTGGGATAAAAATTACCGATTAGTAACACTGTAACAATACTGTAACTCAATGCCAGGTTTTTTTTCCATTAAGTTACACTACTATTACTAGTAGTACGTAATAGAGTTAAATTTGCATATTATTACTAGCTGTCCCACGCGGCTTCGCTCCCGTCAACTGGCTACGTACCTACCGTATCCTACCTACCCTACCCTACACCTACCCTACATCTACCCTACACCTACGCTACACCTACCCTACACCTACCCTACACGTACCCTACACATACCCTACTCATACCGTACAACTACGCTACACCTACCCTACACCTACCCTACACATACCCTACACCTACCCTACACCTACCCTACACCTACCCTACACCTACCCTACACCTACCCTACACCTACCCTACACCTACCCTACACCTACCCTACACCTACCCTACACCTACCCTACACCTACCCTACACCTACCCTACACCTACCCTACACCTACCCTACACCTACCCTACACCTACCCTACACCTACCCTACACCTACCCTACACCTACCCTACACCTACCCTACACCTACCCTACACCTACCCTACACCTACCCTACACCTACCCTACACCTACCCTACACCTACCCTACACCTACCCTACACCTACCCTACACCTACCCTACACCTACCCTACACCTACCCTACACCTACCCTACACCTACCCTACACCTACCCTACACCTACCCTACACCTACCCTACACCTACCCTACACCTACCCTACACCTACCCTACACCTACCCTACACCTACCCTACACCTACCCTACACCTACCCTACACCTACCCTACACCTACCCTACACCTACCCTACACCTACCCTACACCTACCCTACACCTACCCTACACCTACCCTACACCTACCCTACACCTACCCTACACCTACCCTACACCTACCCTACACCTACCCTACACCTACCCTACACCTACCCTACACCTACCCTACACCTACCCTACACCTACCCTACACCTACCCTACACCTACCCTACACCTACCCTACACCTACCCTACACCTACCCTACACCTACCCTACACCTACCCTACACCTACCCTACACCTACCCTACACCTACCCTACACCTACCCTACACCTACCCTACACCTACCCTACACCTACCCTACACCTACCCTACACCTACCCTACACCTACCCTACACCTACCCTACACCTACCCTACACCTACCCTACACCTACCCTACACCTACCCTACACCTACCCTACACCTACCCTACACCTACCCTACACCTACCCTACACCTACCCTACACCTACCCTACACCTACCCTACACCTACCCTACACCTACCCTACACCTACCCTACACCTACCCTACACCTACCCTACACCTACCCTACACCTACCCTACACCTACCCTACACCTACCCTACACCTACCCTACACCTACCCTACACCTACCCTACACCTACCCTACACCTACCCTACACCTACCCTACACCTACCCTACACCTACCCTACACCTACCCTACACCTACCCTACACCTACCCTACACCTACCCTACACCTACCCTACACCTACCCTACACCTACCCTACACCTACCCTACACCTACCCTACACCTACCCTACACCTACCCTACACCTACCCTACACCTACCCTACACCTACCCTACACCTACCCTACACCTACCCTACACCTACCCTACACCTACCCTACACCTACCCTACACCTACCCTACACCTACCCTACACCTACCCTACACCTACCCTACACCTACCCTACACCTACCCTACACCTACCCTACACCTACCCTACACCTACCCTACACCTACCCTACACCTACCCTACACCTACCCTACACCTACCCTACACCTACCCTACACCTACCCTACACCTACCCTACACCTACCCTACACCTACCCTACACCTACCCTACACCTACCCTACACCTACCCTACACCTACCCTACACCTACCCTACACCTACCCTACACCTACCCTACACCTACCCTACACCTACCCTACACCTACCCTACACCTACCCTACACCTACCCTACACCTACCCTACACCTACCCTACACCTACCCTACACCTACCCTACACCTACCCTACACCTACCCTACACCTACCCTACACCTACCCTACACCTACCCTACACCTACCCTACACCTACCCTACACCTACCCTACACCTACCCTACACCTACCCTACACCTACCCTACACCTACCCTACACCTACCCTACACCTACCCTACACCTACCCTACACCTACCCTACACCTACCCTACACCTACCCTACACCTACCCTACACCTACCCTACACCTACCCTACACCTACCCTACACCTACCCTACACCTACCCTACACCTACCCTACACCTACCCTACACCTACCCTACACCTACCCTACACCTACCCTACACCTACCCTACACCTACCCTACACCTACCCTACACCTACCCTACACCTACCCTACACCTACCCTACACCTACCCTACACCTACCCTACACCTACCCTACACCTACCCTACACCTACCCTACACCTACCCTACACCTACCCTACACCTACCCTACACCTACCCTACACCTACCCTACACCTACCCTACACCTACCCTACACCTACCCTACACCTACCCTACACCTACCCTACACCTACCCTACACCTACCCTACACCTACCCTACACCTACCCTACACCTACCCTACACCTACCCTACACCTACCCTACACCTACCCTACACCTACCCTACACCTACCCTACACCTACCCTACACCTACCCTACACCTACCCTACACCTACCCTACACCTACCCTATACCTACCCTACACCTACCCTACACCTACCCTACACCTACCCTACACCTACCCTACACCTACCCTACACCTACCCTACACCAACCCTACACCTACCCTACACCTACCCTACACCTACCCTACACCTACCCTACATACATGATTGCATAACTGAAACCGTTTACGCAGCGCACACAACGGAACTTCTTTGCCGTTTTTGCAACATTTTTCATTTGTGCTCCGCTCCTATTGGTCGCAGCGTGATGTTATATAGCCTTTATGTTATATAGCCGTTATATAACCTTCCTCGATAAATGGACTATCCAACACAAAAAGATTTTTTCAATTCCAACCAGTAGTTCCTGAGATTACCCCCTACATACAAAATTACAAATTTTACCTCTTTATAATATTAGTATAGATATATAAAATAGCAGAACAACCGACGTGTGCGTTTCGATGGCGCGCCCGCGGCGACGGTGATTTTACATAGTTTGACAAATTCAAATCTAGGTTTTACAAAAAAATTCAGACCTCTGCGATGTTTTTTTCAGCGAAATATCGGCGATACATTGTTTTTCACCCTTTCAATGGCGCGGCCATGGGGTTTTAGTCTTACAGGTCCTAAACTATAAACCTTTTTTTTTTAGGATTTTTTCTATATTTAGCATTTTTTTTACAAATTTTATTTTATTTTATTTATTAGGAAAAACAAACGGTTACACATTATATTATAAATAAAACAATAAAATAAACAGTGTGACAAATGTACAACCAACAACGTTTTCCACAGAATATTTAGGAATCATACAAAACTAATACGACGTTAGCTAACAATTCGTATCATATTTAAATCAAAAAGTCAAAAAGTACATTATTTTCAAGTAAAGTAAAAACGGCATGCATAAAAAGAAAGAAAAGTAAGAAGTTATATATAAATACAAAAATTCAATCTGTTATACCTAAAATTCAGGTCTCTGCAACGCTTATTTTTAAAGATCACCGCGGCCGCCGTCAATGGCGCGGCCACATTCAAACCCTTAAAACTTTTTAACCATAACTTTGACAAATTTATGGTATTTTTTTTTAACGCACACACTACCGACGAGGTGACATCGCTGTGCAGAGCGAGCGAAGCGAGCTCGGGATTTAAGTCACCGCGCCACGGATAGGTTAGCTTCGTCTCCTTCGTGTTAGGTTACTTTTAACCTTGCAGACTCCTGTCTTCTTCTTCTATAGGAGCCCCGCGCAGCGGGGCTCTGTCGACTTTTTCATTTGATATATAGATAACCCTATTATGTACTATTATGTTGCAGTGTAAATTGATGGGGAAAAACACCTGGCATTGAGTTACAGTGTTACTAATCGGTAATTTTTATCCCAATGGGTAACAGTGCAACATAAAATGGTGTAACTCAACGGGAACAAAGGTAAAATGATAATGGTACAGTCATACCACACAAATATGAGATTTTTAAAGGAATAATTTTATTCAACATTTTCTTGAGAATTGTCAATTAACAGTCAATTAACAAAATACAATTGATATAATGCATAACTCTTTTAGGCTATAATCTTAAATTAGAATTACGCCAACCCACCAGGCTATGTAGCAATTATTCTTGTATAGACAATTTTGCCTGCGGGCAAAATTAATTCTAAACTAAATTATAATTCAGAAGTTTAGACTTAGCATTGTCTGAGCACACAGATTTTGCAAGTTAAGATACTGATGAAATCGTGTAGAATAAATTACTGGCGAACCAAAAAGCGTGATCACTCTAGTGAAAATATAACTAAATTCAAAAAAATTCTACTTATTAGAAATATACAAAACAGAAGATGCTAATGAAGCGATTGTTTCTTAGAGCTATTTCGTACGATCTTTATTCCCCTACAAATTGATAACCGTTAACTCAAACAAAAATATTAAATGGTTTTCTCAGGGCAATCGGAAATGCAGTAGAATACAAAGGTATTTACTGTGCAAATATAGGCGAGTACCTTCAACCCTCAATAAAAGTAAGTTTAAAAACTACTCGCAAAATAATTAAATTGACGCAAAAAACGGCAAATAACTATTTTACTAACACGTCAAAAAATTAATCAAAAGCATCTTGGCAAATTATAAAGAAAAATAAACCATTTACTGAACCTATTTCGCAAATACAGTTTAATATAAGCTCCGGCAGGATCTCATGGCGACATGGAGAGGGCGATTGTCGCAACCCAGCGCTGGGCACGCCACAATTGCGGCGGTAAGGCCCCTCTTTGAGGAGTGGCTTCAGAGGCGTCACGGAGTCCTCACCTTCCGCCTGACGCAGGTCCTCACCGGACACGGCTGTTTCCGGAGGTTTCTGTTTAGGATAAGGTGGGACGAAACGTCTGGGTGTCACCATTGTGTGGACTGCCTGGAGGATACGGTGGAGCATACGGTGGAGATCTGGCCCGCTGGGGCGGAGCACCACCGTGTCCTCATGGAGGCGATCGGCCGTGGCGACCTCTCGCGTCCGGCCCTGGTCTAGGCCATGGTACGGAGCGAGAGGGCATGGGAAGCTGTCTCCTTCTTCTGCGAAGCAGTAATGCTCGCAAAGGAGGAGGCGGAACGCGTGAGGGAGACGCAAAGGAGACGCCCTCACGCCCCTAGCCACTGCAGGAGACGCCCTCATGCTCCTAGCCGCAAGACACGCCCCGGGCGTCGGGAGTCGAAAGCCGATTCCCGGCCACCGAAGGCGCGGGCTTGCGGACGACGAGTAATGGTTAGCTCGCCGTCCGATAAGGACAAGGCCCGTGTTTACGGCGCGTAGTGTTCCACGCGCGCCTCAATGCGATGTCAGCAAAAGTGACGGGTCCGATAGGGCCGATGCCTGTCTGGGTCGCGGATAAAACTAAAAGAGAGTTACCGCGGCCCTGGCAGAAGCAACTGAAGGAACAAGGGTGGGTTTTAGTCAGTAAAAGTCTGACACAACCTCCCGCTTCACCCAGAGCGGGCGAAGTCATTGGATGATTTACCACCCAATAAAAAGGTACAATGGCATTTCAACTAAGGTCGTAAAATTTGTTTCGAGTGACATTGCTTTGCATATTAGTCACCAGTTCCAAACAAGGCAAAAACCGTTATTGTTAAGCCACTTATGTCTCTGTGATCAACGCGGTGAAAACCGGCAGTGATCACAGTCTGGTAAGAGGCACATTAAACTTATTAATTATTAAGGTTGCCCTACTCGTAGTTGACGGCACGAACTATTTTGTGCGCGGGGTTAAAATACATCTCATTTGACAACACGTGCGAAAGAGATTAGATGCTGCGATGAGCATTAAGAAGCTAGTTCGCGTACGAATTAGCACTATTGCAAGTTTGTAGCGGAATTTTATAAACAGACCTTTGGGAGTATATCATGAAAAAACGACTAAATGAATATTTTCAAAATAAAATTATTTGCATTGTTGAACTACTTATCTATCCCCGCATGGTGGCTGTTTTGCAATTTTCCTTCTTCTTATGGTATTTATTACCGCCCAAAGATGCATTAAAATTAGTGTTGAAATATGGAACATTCGACGCTCATATCTTGCAAATATTTTTCTTTTTTACTTTTTGTTTCCATACAGGGCTAGATAATGATGAGACAAATTGATATAATTTTTTATTTTGAATGTACATCGTCAAACAGTGGAGTAATCCCTAGACTACGTTTGTATGGAAGAATTATCGACTAGTGTAACCTTAAACGACCTTTAGAAATTCTACACAGGTAAAGTGCGTTTCACGAAAGAATTCCCTTCGGCGTAATGTTAGTACCATTGCTTTTCACTGAAGAATTGCTTGCAACAACCATTTCTTCAATGAAAAGCAATGGTGCCAACATTACGGAGAAGGGAATTCTTTCTTGAATCGCACTTTACCTAAAGATAAATCATCTGATTCTAAAGAATAATTGTGATTTATAATAATCACATTTTATCTGATTTCAAAGACTAAATTGTATAAAAAATTTGATTTATGACAAAAATATACGAAATTGTTACACTTAGATTTTTAAATTTTCTTTAATTTATTTATTTAGGCTTCATGCACAAAGGTACAAAGGCAGACTTAATGCCTTAGGCATTCTCTACCAGTCAACCTAGGGTGGTGAAGAGACATCATGGCAGGTGCATAGTTTAATAATAAAAAGCTAGAAGTTATTGTACTAAAATGGGTAAAATACACGTAAATATATATTGTATATAATATATATCTATATAAATATACATATTATAAATATTTATGAAGAAACAGAAAAGAAGAAAGTGAGATGACTCAGCTTATTTGTGTTGAAAATAAATAAAGCCGCAATTGCCGTTTAAATGCGAACCGACTGGTGGCTGCCCTGATCTCGGAAGAAAGCGCATTCCAAAAAAGAATTGACTGGATATGAAAGGAAGAGTGAACAAAATCAGTAGTATGAGAGGGACAGAGTAAGAGGAGATTATTGGAAGAACGCAGATTGCGAGCGGGTAAAGAACTTAGATATTGAAAGCTAGAGTTA
This sequence comes from Orthosia incerta, assembly GCA_948252205.1. Taxonomy (NCBI): domain Eukaryota; kingdom Metazoa; phylum Arthropoda; class Insecta; order Lepidoptera; family Noctuidae; genus Orthosia; species Orthosia incerta. The sequence goes on along the minus strand of OX411741.1, from coordinate 38,524,208 downwards.
GATAGGAAGGAGGAGTGGGCGAATTGAGTAGAGAGAAAAGCGTGGTCAAAGCGCGTAATCTTCTTCTCTGGCGAATGGGCAACCATTTTAACTCGGACCTATAGCTCGATACATGGTCATATTTCCGAAGATTAAATATGAATCTAATACAGTTGTTCAAGACCCTATCCAGTTTGTCCAGCAAGACCGCGTTCAAGTCAAAGTAGCACACGTCCCCATAGTCGATGACTGGGAAAATTAAAGCCTGCACAAGCATTGTCTTCGTCTTTACAGGCAAAAACCGCCTCAAACAATACAAGGATCGCAAAGTACCATTGGCTCTCTGAGTGACACTAGATACCTGAGTTTGCCAGCCAAGCGTCGAGTCAAGATGCAAACCGAGATCTTTCACGCTACGGCTAATGGGAATGACGAAACCATTGAAAAAGATCGGTGGAAGAGAGCCTACCGCTACCATACCCATCATGAGCGAGCTTCCAATAACAATGGCCTGGCATTTTGTGGGGTTTACGGACACCCCAAATCTGTCAGAACAGTCCTTAATAGCATTCAAGTCCCGGTTTACATCCTCTATGGCGTCTGATAAATCTTCTATCCGCGCCGCTGTATACAGTTGAAGATCATCGGCATAAAGATGATACGAACACCGAAGACAGTGAGTTATAAAATTGAGAATAATAATGGAGATAGAATACCGCCCTGTGGAGCACCAGCATCCAGGTCACGCCAATTCGACGAACTCTCATCGACGCGAACCGACTGCCGACGACCCCGAAGATAAGAGGAGAACCATTCCACCGCCTCGGAAGAAACCATAAGATGTGAGAGGAATTATTAATTCTATGTTTAAACAAACAATATGACTATAAAAATTCTGAATACTTACATAGTACCTACGATTAAAGTGTATAGTCGGCTCCCAGTCTATAACCTAGTTTAAACTACTTCAAACTGATAATATAGCGCACGGAACGGCAACGTCGCTCCGTACCTCCTCCGAATTAATAATTTGATCTTTTTGGCGCGTAAACTATTTTTTGTTTACTACGTGGATACTACGAGGACCAGAGATTTGAAAATTTTGCTGCCAATGGCAGCTATTATACCTTAATTTTTGAGCTATAATACATAATCATATCTTCTTTTGTTCGGAAGATATGACACGGCAGCTGAGGTGACGTCACTCCAGCTTACACACACGTTTTTTTATCATAGTTTCAGCACTTTGACTAGAGTCCAAAACCCTAACTCCACTGGTTTGCCTGTATTGAATGAGGAAGCTGGGGTGACGTCACTCCAGCTAACACGTACTTAACGACTCATATTAACGAAGTTTTTGTGGCAGCTAAATTAAGACTCGGAACTTTGATTGCTGCTATTATGCCTTTATTATTGGCATAGATAGAATTATTCTACCACTTATCAGGAAGCTGGAGTTATTCACACCAGTTATTTAGAAAGGCCAGGTACGATGAAGCATAAGGAGTACCTATGTAAAGATCGTAGGTTCTGTAGTTTCTGCAAAGCCCCGAGAGTTCTCAGAACTTGTTTATCGGTGGGTTATGTTGAGGAATAGCAAGATATAAATAAATAAAATACGTTTTTTGTAGTGATTCAATTTATTCAAGGTAGTACTATTACATTTGTAATTGACTGAAATTGAAAGATCCAAAAAAATGCAACAAGACTTTGTAATCACCAAAGAGCATGACATTGTTAAAACTAAATTTATTTTGCCTGCGTAACCAAATTAATGAACTAAAACTAATTATAAACAATCAGTCAGTAATTTTTCGTTACGATTCCCTCTAATACGAGATCATATTTTTACTGTGCATCAAAGTTAAAAAAAAATTGTATTACATTATGTTTTTCGTCATATTAACAAATTAGGATAACGTCAAATTAACAAATTAGGATAATTTCACCATGATTAACGCAATAGCTAGCATTAACATTCCGTCAAAACTAAAGACTACAACAAAAATATGAACTCGTCAAATATCAGTACTATCGACTGAGATCACTTCTTATGAAGTTTACAATGGTCTAAGCACACTATGCTAAATCATATTCCACCGATTCCCATAAAACAGATTCGCAGAGGTCCGCAGATTCAGTTTCGCTCAAAAGATGCGGTACAGGGGTGGCATGAATAAAAATTATTCAATGCAGAGGAAAACGAAACGCGTGCGGCAATAATCAGACTGCATAACTAGGTCACCCCAATGAAACTAAATCCATACTCTTCACATTAACATATATTAAAACGCGATGAGCCCTGAATCTTAGCGAATCGATGAAAACAAGTTGATACTTAAATTAACTTAAAGAAATAACTTAGATAATAATTTGTAACAAAGAATATTGTTTAATTTGGAAATAAAGCGTAGGTAACACATTCATTTAAACGGATTCGTTTTACTAACAAACTTTGTGTAAACATTTTCATTTCTTTGGCGACACTCGACCAGAACGACCAGTCAGAAGGGTTTTTAACCCCCGACGACCCCGAAAAAGTGGGATGTTAGTTTGACGTGTGTTGCTGTGTATGTGTATCTGTCTGTGGCATCATACCTCATTAACGGATGAACCGATTTTCATTTAGTTTTTTCAAAGGGGACTTTGTCGTGAGTGTTCTTAGCTATGTTTGATGAAAATCGGTTCAGGCATTCAAAAGTTCTACGCATGTTATTCTTTGAATCGGGGTACTTTCGCAAGATATACGCGTCGGAGGACCGCTAAGTAAATAAAATAAAACAAAATAACAACGTGCGTATATTTGTATATTAATGACTTCACTGCTATTAACTTTGGCGGTCCACCGACGCGAGCACGAGGCAAATTTTTTTTCTTGTTGGTGGTTCTTGCGTCGGGGGTTTTTCAATTTTTTATTTAATTTCTTATGGAATCCGATATGAATAATCTGATTTTATTGGGTGTACAGATTATTGTGGAAATCGTTTTGAGAACATACAACATAAACTTTTGTCTGGTAAAATCTGAACTGCATTTAACCTATTAGTTATTAAGTAATGGTTTTGTGTCCCAATAATTCACATTTCCGCTCTTTCCCACCATATTGCACTCATTTTGTTTAAACAAAGTTCATAAACAGAAACAAGTTATGTATAAAAAGCTGTCCAAAATGTGTAACCTATCTAACAAAACGTTTAGTCAAATGGTGTAAACAATACAATTATTACAATTTTCCAGTTTATCTTCCAAATATTAATTTAGAAACGGTTTGTAAAACATTTAAGCCGAAATTTGGAGTTGACAAACGTGACGTCATAATAGAAACTAGTTACCAAAACATGCACAGGTATAGTGATATTTCTGAAGCATTGATTGACGAGTAATGTAAGTTGTTAATTTTACTAAGGAGAAAACATAAAATTAATTTAATAATGATGTCATAACGTAAAACATAATTATTTTGATTTGAATTAAACTAAGCAATGTTTCACAGATATAATTCGAATATAAATTTATTATTAAATCGTATTATTTTGATTGAATCGTATTATTTTTATTTTCACAGTGCACTGGGAGATACCTATCAGGGTTCAGCTAGTTGGACAAACATGGAGATACATCTATTGTGAAATCAAGAAGTGAAAGAAAAGGACCGTCTTTAAAGGGTGCAGTGGAATCATCTACGATTCCACGGAGAGCTACATACGCGATTGAACATCTTAAATACTGACATTTAACTATAGGAGCGCTCTCATGCAGACAACGGTCAGCGATCCGTGTTGTAGAGTACGTAAAATGTACGCAAGATGTTCGCAAGGGTATTGGAATTATGTGTGTTGCCAATAACCGTTGCTGTCAGACACTATGCTGTGAGCATTGGTGTCTAGAAAGTCCAACATACAAAGAACGCGTGACCGCTATCAATGCACGAGCTCTCAACACAGACTATCAACATCGTTTTTTTTTAATCTACGATTTCTTAATCTGCATTTAATGGTTTGAGACAACACAGAAAGCGCCGCATATTAGCGGGACACAGGCTAGAAGACGGTCCTAATGACAGTGAATGGCCTGGTAGAGCACTAATTGATCAAACATTTACTATTGATATATGGAAACGGAACATCAATCCACTTAACATTCAACACCGATATATAGATGTACATCGATCAACAACATTGAGCTTAGTATTTTATGAGATAATAATATCGATACATTCATTGTTTACGTAACGTTGGGCTACATCGATAGTAATGATGATGGCTTGTACTACGGCTCGTTGGAAAGGGTGGAGACAGTTTGCAGCTGACGAGGAGACGCTAGGCCAGCGAAACCTCTGTCACAATACATCGAGAGTCTCATTCCACACAACGACTGACTCGATCGTCTTCCTCTGTCACCCGAGAGACGCGAGATACTTCTCTACGCACCTCGTAATAAGGCAGCTCATCGACAACACATAAATCTGATGCAAACCCCTATAGACAATCTTAAAGGAACGTACGCTATCACATTGTGAATATATAATATAATACTGAATCTGTGCTCGTAAACTATCAAGAAATTAATAGAGTTCAACGTCGGGGCCGCGTCCTGTCCAAATGGATTCGTGCGAGCGCACATGGATACCAGAACATACATATGCGTCTCACACTCAATATAATTACAAATATTGTTATACGTACCTAACACATAGAATTACGTACATCCATGAATATCGAATATGAGATTACTTCTAGAATTACTTAAAACGGTGCAATAATCTTATGCCTATAATCATCGGATAAAGTATACTGCGATTTAAAGAAAGATCGCTTAGCAGACGCAGCCCCGCCCAATACACGGTACATCATCATAGAGAACTTCTATTATTACCAAGCTCTGTATGCCGGTCATCAATTGAAATACTGCAAATATTAACCACAATCATTAATTTACAATTAATAACTAACACAGAAGTTAACTATTTTAATAATAAATAATTAATTAAATCATGCATCGATACGTGATCATCGGTTACAGCTCGCAATTTATTTCCAATATAATTCCAGGCCAACATCTCCAATATAATCAAACAATAATTTCGCAATCTATTTCCCGAGCTACATAAAATCTATTATTTTACCCATATCCTGCACAAAATGTTCAGTATCCCCAGTCTACAATTTCCAATAACTTTTAGGACTTCGGCAAAGGAATATTTTCATAAATGACAGCAATGTCCAAGATAACCTTCCTTCACCATCGTCAGTAATCTTAGAATGAAAGTATAAATGACAATGTTAGAAAGTTTACTTTCCAAATCGTCAAATTTTATATATTTTTACCTACATTCTTAAGGTAAAGTTTAAAACCTTAATTATACAACATTTAATCGCTTGCTTCGTCCAAAAGAACAGCAAACCAAATAGATTAAGATGTCAATACAGTCGAATATTTTATTTAACACTTACTAGTATAAACCGCACTTCGCATAATCTACTCAGTCGGTGGTGCCGTGACCTGAGGCCTATAACAAAGTACCAACCGGGGCTTCTACATCGATAACACGTTACACAATGTCACGAACATAATAGTCCATTAAAGACAAATAGTCACCAACTTTGGTCCAAAGGGGACGCCATTTATAATTAGGCACAAAAAGTTGGCAACTCTAGATATAGTATCATAAAAAACACGTGTATATTTTAAAATACACCGCGATACGAAGCATCGGTTTCGTACTTGTGTAGTAGACCAACAGCATTCAAGATATCAACCTCGACACGACTAATAAACGCTGAAACCGCCCAAAAATATAACACACACCTGTGCGTTAATCTAGGATAACATTTAGAAGGTTAAATACTACAATAGTGTGAGCTCCGCTTGGAGCAGACACTCAAGATCGTTCGTAAGCCGACTGAGTCGAGCTGAGTCCTTGTTGGGTGGTGGCAACGAGATGGAGCCGCGCAACAACTTGCTCCTTCACGAGCTAAACAACGCAGACACTGAATGTGTACTCAATTTAGACACTGTCGATTTTGAGAAGTCAAAATTGTAGTAGAAGCCACGTCCTATACTATATTATATAACGATTAAATTTTAAAGTGGCTTCTAAACTGAATACAGGACGACTAGTGTTTGATTTAATTCAAGCTAAGTATGGAATCGATGGAAAAGTCGACCCTGCGTCGTTGCTCGAGCATGATGAAGGTTTGGACGGTGTGCAGCGCTGCCGGGTTGGCCGACGACGGCCCCGGGACGGCAGCATCGCCGCCGCCTCCGCCGCCACCCTCTTGCTTTCAGCTGGGCTTCGGAGCGTCACGCATTATAAGCTAAAACAATTCAAAACACTGTATACTTGGGTTCCGTCGTTACACGCTTAAACATGATACGACATATAGTGACACTTAGAGCTCGTTTCTATTATATTCGTTTCAGGGTTCCAATACTAAACTGTCAACCCATCGCAGGACGTTGACAAATAATAGTAATAGAGCAAAATAAAGACATAGCAGAATCTGTTAGGTAAGCACACAGGGCAGCAATAGAACTTGCAACACAAAAACAACACGTTTTAATAATTAAATAATAAAAATAAAGAAATATGAACCCATTTAGCTACTAATGACCGCAGAGGGGTATGGAGCTTCACGGACGCTTCTACCGGGTCCTACATGGCCCCGATATAGATATTTAAGCGTGGCTGCAATTTGGTGACCTTTTAGGGCCAACCGAAGTTTTTGTCTTTGCATTATGGACGAAGTTATGATGACAAACAACTATCGGATATACATTGAGATGGATGGCACAGTTGACATCTGTCGAGCATGTCACCGGTCGGGGGAATCAATCCGTTACACTATCACCGGCTTTTCTAGTCTAGCTAACGGAGACTATTTGCATAGACACAACCTTGTGTAGCCAGGATTAACCATCAGCAACTTGCTCTTAAACAAAATCTTGTGGAATCGGAAGTGCCTTACTAAAAGTATGTGCCCGACCCAGTTCTCGAAAATGGCAATGTCACGTTGTTTTGGGATCGGTCGATCATCAATTATCGTCGCCAATAAGCATGACATAGTGGTTATAGATTGATTAGAGCGTAACGCAATGATTGTTTGTTGATATAGCAGTCCCCCATGACAAGAACCTCGCGAAGACTGAGAGAGATAAGAGAAGTAAATATTTTGATCTGGCTCGCGGGGTTCTCGACATGTGCGATGTGAATACAACAGTCATTGTGCCGATAGTGACGGCAAGAGCCTCAACGAACATCTCAGGAGGCTTTCATTGGGCAGATGGATCAAGGGCTTGATCCAGAAAGCGGTAGCTTGGAACCTGTTCCCGATACCAGTGGCACAGATAATATAATTGCCGGTGGGCTACTATTTTAATATTTTTAAAGTTTATTTTATTTTTTATAGAATAATATTTAAATATGTAAAAGTATGTATAGATAATAAATTAAATAAGGGAAATGTACATCAATCTTACGATGTTCTTAATAATAACTCCTGCTAACATTAAAATCTAGTAGTGATTTAAAAAACAGTAATGTTTGGTTGCTTATTGAAATTATTCGAAATAGTTGAAAATTGTTTAAGTAGTTATGAAGGGGTAATTTTACCACAGCGACAGATTACGAGTTTCTGTCGTTATCTGGACTTAATCAATTAGGAGCGATTAATCAATACTTGAGTAAAACTTGAGTATTTAACATCGAAAGGGGACAAGAGCGATTTTATAAATATATTGTGTTATCATCTTATTTGGTGTTAAATGTCATATTCACCTGACATAAAAAATATCTTGTATAAGTACAAGATTGTTAAATCTAAGGTTTTACTGTTAAATCTTATAGTTTACCGAGGTTTGATTTTTACAGTAACAGTTATGTTAAAATGGTAGAATATAAATTACATTGTACCACAAAATTGTACACGCAGGTATAAATTGATAGATATCCAAGACATTTATTACTAAACTATGGGATCCTGAAACGAATATACGTGAATCAGTGCAGCACTGTTATACGTAGTGTTATGACTATGTGGTCTGTAGCAGACCACGTTCCACATGACGTGTATACAACCAGCAATAATCGGGATTTCATCCTAACACATTCACGGCCTCTATGCGTCAATTGTATTCATTCAACAAAATACATTTGTTGCAAAATTTTAAAACAAAATAATAAACGTTTTATGCTCGAAACGAAAAAAAGCATTTCTATATTCCATGGCACGCAAAGCGGATGCTTTTCCAACAAAATAAAATAAAACTTAAGTAATGTTGATTTAAAAAATACCGTCTCCATCATGTGAGCCTAATGTTAGCGAAGTGTGTGGCTGGCGTTACAAAGGTTATGTTTTAGTGAAGTAGAAGGAACTAATATCAAGTATTTTTTGTTCGTTCGAGTTGTCAGTCATGTCCGTTTGTCATAATTTTGACTTGTCCTCACAATTGTCCATAACATTTTTACTGTTATCAGACTATCCTATTATAAATTAAATTTACTGCAATATATTATGTTCTGTACCACAGTGTGTCTTTGATTCTCTTGATGATCCAACGTAAGGTCTTCAACATATGCATGTGCCTGTAAATGCCCATACAAATGTCATATATCGGTTCTTGTATAGTGAAAAAGTTTCGCCCATATTATGAGCGAGTAGGCAGCCTTAGGCAAGCACTGCTAGGAGGTCTGCTTAGCGCCTGGGGCCCTGCTAACATGTGTAATGGTTTGCTGGTAAGCTAGAAGCTAAGCGACTAGCGATTGCGCTAAGCTCGCGGAGCAGCAGTGACTAGAAATTTCGCCATGTTTGTATCTATCATATTCTAAATAAGCACCAGGCGCTAAGTTTAACACCTGCCCACAGATATAGAGAAAGATAAATTGCATGAAGCTGCTCAACTGAATATGGATCAATTGTTACAATGTAGCAGATGAAGGTTTCATCTTGTTAGAGACATTATAGGATGTTAAAGAGATTGCCAGAATCTGGTCGTGATGCTGCACAGAACCCACAGTAATGGCATTTAGAGATCTCATATTGATATAGATTTAAAATGGGATAAAAAGTAAATTGATGATTGATATAATATTAATGACGTATGACCAAATTCTCTTGTGGCAGTTTACAGAGCTAATATTTACTGCAACAAAATCATAAATTACTATAAAAAAATTAAACATGAATTTCACTAATAAACAACAGATAATTAAAGAAAATGGAACATATTAAATAACTTATTAGTGCATTAAAAGGTGCGATTTTTTTCAAAGAAATTATTTTATAAACTGCTAGGGAAGTATTTATATTTAAACATCTAATGAAGCAAAGGTGGGCACTCTAGACGTGCCAAAGGTGGTGGTGAGGTAGCAATGGAATTTGGCTTTGGTGTGAAATATTGAACCACTATGTTGACTACTGAAGCTAATTGTAAGAATTCCCTCGGCATTAACGCGTTTTGTTTTGAAGATTGCTGTTAGTACCCTCATTGCAGTCCATTAGGTGAGACCAATATTTTCTGGCAAGCTCCTGCTTTATATCCCAAGATTCTGCGACGATCTGACCTTCATCGTTTTATAAAAGCTGAAAGTTTCTCTGTGTATGTACCCAATACAGGTAAGAATGAAGCTTTGGGAGATATGGTGTATAAAATTGCACCTCACTTTCGTTAAAGAAGTAAGCTCAGTTTTTTTATATATTTTATTTGGAATAACATTAGAAATCATGTTGTCCTTTATCAGAAACTTAGTACGCTGGCAACCCCCTTTCAGACACTATCAAAGTATGATAAATTGTGATGAAACTATCGTCATCTAGTATAAAAGCTGTTTTATATTGGGGAACTATCAAAAGATGTCTCCTCAGCAGTCAGACAGTTTCGATGGTTCTTACGTCTTTTCAGACTTTGCAAGTCTGCCGCAGTAACCCAAAAATAAAAGTACTTTCACCGGAATTATGTTTATAATGGTAGTAGTAATATCTGAAAAGTTCATAAAAATTCCAGCAAAAAAATGGGGTGCCAAAGGGCCCAAAAATAATTTTTTGGCATATTCACGTAAATTTTTAGGTTTACTGCAATTTTTGCAAGGCAAGCTTATTCCTTGTTCAATTGTGCACAAAAAAGTCCAACTTAAGATTTCTTAATATTCATTAGTGTTCGAGATATGCGCCAAAATAATATTTATTTTAGTGTTTATTTTTTGTACTAAATTTATACTTGTAGTTATTTAGGCTAGTTAAATTGTTTTTATGCTCAAGAGTTCCGTGTAACATTCAAAGTTGATGGGTTTTGGTATGAATTCATGTATTTACAGATATCTCCCAAACCCGATCCAAACATCATATTTGGGGATCGTTATACCTGTATTGGATACATATACAGATAAACTTTTAGCTTTTATAAAATGACGAACATCAGATCGTCGCAGGCATAGAGTAAGAACTCTATTAGAACTATTGAGGAAGTCATTTACAAAGGAGCCACGAGGGATAGAAGATAGCAATTTACTGAAGCCGGTGATACACATAGTGCACCAAAGGCGTTCAGTCTTTCTCTACAAGTGAATTTTTGAACAGTATTTATGCAATTAAGGGAAATGCGCTAAAATAGCCGACTAATAAAAAATAGGACTTCTTCATGAAAACTGTCGTTTCGAATGAGTAAATATGCTATCATTGTGGCTGCGTGCATTGCATTTACATCATCATACAAACAAAAACAGAGCAGAAAAATGCAAGAAAAATCTTAGTTTTCGCGGGGCTACATTCGCGCATTAGCCTTAATTCAACATTTCTTGAAAACTGTTAGTAAAATAATGGTAGTAAATACTTAATGATGTTTTCTTCAAAAATTCACCCTAATCTGTATCCTAGTAGTGCGTCCCTAGCCTAAAAGATTGTGGGCTTGTACCTGATGGGGGCGCTCCGACGTGATGGTCTCGGCGGCGCGCACCGGCGGCGGCGGCGGCCGCACCTGCATCATCTGCGGGCCATTCTCGCGCGTGCACCGACTCGGCTCGGGTGGGCCAGTGGTCACTGCGCAATTGTACATCACTTGAATTGTAACATCTGTCCCCTAGGAGCATTTCTGTGACAGTTTCAGCAAAAAAAATATGTTAATTTCCATCTTTATTAAGCACACAAATAAAATAAAACAATACAAGTCGAAACTTCAGGAGTTGGATGACGACAAGTTTGATGAGGACATAGATGATAACTCGCACTGCGTCACCAATTGTAGAGTTCCTAAGTAAGACAAATAATAACCTTTTTGTTATTAATCTTAGGTAAAGTAGCAGAGAATGAAAATTAAAATCAGAACTCAATAGAAAAAGCATTTTGCTATCTCAAAATTCAACACACATACTTTTCTAACATCAATATGAATGATTTCGTTCATGAAATTTCGTATAAAGGTCAATAAAATAACTCGGCACAACATCGATTAACTCCCTTTTCACTTTATGATGATTTGCTTGACAATATTAGTTCACCTTAGACCTAAAGTCTGGCAAACGAAAGTAGACACTGGAATTATTTGCAAACTTTTTATATGGCAATGATAAACTAATGCCAACCCCAATTTTCCGTATGACGCTACTAAGTTGATACTTTGTTTTAATTCGTAATCACTATTTATATTTTTGTAAAAACATTTTCTCTATTTAATAATTTAAAAAGTTTCATTATTAATGTAGAAAACAATGATTCCTGTGACTCTTATGAATCTTTTCACATGAAAGTCTTAGATTCAGATTTTGATTGATAGTGAATAAACCAAATTTTTTATAGAATACTGTTGCTTTTTTTTATTCAGATTGATATATCTAAAGTATTACCTACCTAAATGTACCTATAGTATTTTTATTCAGACGAAGTAATATCAATAATTCTAAAGTATCAAATTAGGTTATTCCAGGTATTGCATACTAGGTTTTGGGGTTGCTACGCTGATATTTTTTAAATTTGCCGCGCTTTTTCAGTCTCTACTTTCGTTTGCCAGACTCTAAAAACGTTTGTAAAATAAAATTGAAAATTTCCGACTAATGCCTAGAACTATAATAGTAGATATATTATATCGAACCAGTGTAAAATAAAAACAAAATATATTTTCTCTTTTTAAGAAACTATACTACTAACTACTTTTATTTTAAATGTCATATAGCCCGGTCAAGCTAATTTTGTTTGTCGGTATATGAGTCAAAATACATTTCTTTGTTTTTATTTTTTGTACAAAAGCTGTGCGTATAGTATTTAGGCTTGTCAAATTATGTTTTATGCTGTTTTGTTGTTCTCCGTTCAACATACAAAGGGGAATGCCCATTTTGTAAGGGAACTTGGGCCCCTTTGAAAAAATGGTTGACTCTTGATGAATTTGGTTGTATATTGTAGAAAAAACACGTTATATTCATAAATAGAAAACATTTTTTATTTATTTTGTGGGGTTCACGAGAAATAACGATGTTTCTGTTCTTGAAATGAACCCTTATTACAATGCAATAAGGTGCATACAAATGTCCAAGTGTAGAAACCTGATCTGTTGTTGTCTGTACATAAAGAGTAAAGGACACTGATAGAAAAAAACACAAAATATAAATCCTATGTTTGGATAATATTGAAATAGCAGACACGATACCTCATAAGGGGCCTGTATATGGGCAATCTCCTTTGGGTTTTTTTGGTTAAATTCTCCTTTGGGTTTTTTCGCGAATAAATACCATAAGAAAACGGAAAATTGCAATACGGCCTCCATACAGGGATAGATTAGTAGTTCATCAATGCAAATAATTATATTTCGAACAGATAGATTTAGTCGTTTTTTCATGATATCTAGACTGCCAAAGGTCTGTTTATAAAATGCCGCGCGTTCGGTTTCGTCCTAAATCATTATCCATTTCGCTACAAATTTGCAAAAGTGTGTATTCGTACGGGAATTAGCTTCCTACTGCTCATCACAGCATCTACCTCTTCCGCACGTGTTGTCGGTTGATATAAAATGCATTTTAACCCCGCGCACAAAATAGTTCGTGCCGTCGACTAGTGTACCCTTAATTCGTAATCACTATTTATATTTTTGTAATTTTTTTTCTCTATTTAATAATTTAAAAAGTTTCATTATTAATGTAGAAAACAATGATTCCTGTGACTCTTATGAATCTTGAGCCTCAACCAGGAAGAAAGCCATCCTGGCCTCGTATATAGCCGGACCTCACCTGCGGTTCGGTCCGGTTAAATTTTGATTGATAGTGAATAAACCAAAATTATTATAGAATACTGTTGCTTTAATTTATTCAGATTGATATATCTAATGTATTACCTACCTAAATGTACCTATAGTATTTTGATTCAGACGAAGTAATATCAGTAATTCTAAAGTATCAAATTAGGTTATTCCAGGTATTGCATACTAGTTTTTGGGGTTGCTATGCTGATATTTTTTAAATTTGCCGCACTTTTTCAGTCTCTACTTTCGTTTGCCAGACTCTATAAGGTATATTTCAGTATTTTAAGTACAAAAATTGACAATATGGCTGTCAAAACATGAATACATACCAGAAAACGTCAATTTGAATGTTGAACGGCTCTCTAGAGCGTAAAAAAATAATTTAACTAGCCTAAATTGCCATACGCACAGATTTAGTACAAAAAAATAAAAACAAAAGATATATTTTGGCCAAAATCTCGAAAAATAATAATTCATTAGTGAATCTTATGTAGAACTTTTTTGTGTGAACAAGGAACAAATTTGCCCTAGCAGAAATTGCAGTAAGATCAGAGAATTAAGCAGAAAAACTGATTTCTGTGCCCTTTGGAACCTTAATAAAACAAAATTGCACACATGGAATCGATCAGGTTAACTAATACCTAAAACACTGTCTGAATATGTTAACATAGGTAATCTACATGTGTCATGCAAATTAACATAAGGTGAACTGAGATTTGTTCTCACAAATACAGTAAAAAAATAACCACTCTAATAATGTTTTTCTGGCCGAAAAAGCGTCACGTTGAGGTTTTATTTCCCTTTAAAACTTTGCAGATGACTCATTCTCCAGGCATTCAGGTCCTAAACTCTGTTGAAATGAATCTGTAATTGAACTGCTAAAGGTAATTACGTCAAAACTAAGGGGTCTCAACCACCACATTTAGCATGCAGGGTTACCTAGATAAAGATAATAAGATTACCTTGGAACTAACATTCGACTGTCATAGTGGAGCTATCCAAGGGTGAATATTACAAAAATCTTAACAATTTTTTATCATGCCTTTTCCTCTATTTCCCCATGACAGTGATATTAGCATGTTTTCACTTTTGTTATTGGTATATTTGATTCTGTTTGACTTCTGAATACGAGGTCGGTTTGTTGAAAATATTGTTAAGATTTTTCGGAGCTTTACACAGAACACGTACCAGTAGTGAGCGGTATAGCTAGGCGAGCGTTAACCGCTAGAAGATGGTCGCGTCGTGTGAGCAGGCTTCCTACGTGTTCTTCCAGACGAACGTTCTCAGTGCGCAGTTGGTGGAGGCATGATAACAGCGAAGCGACTGTGCACACGTATATTGTGTTAGCGGTACATTTAGTAACATAATAAACCACTACTCCCCAGAGCATGGACCAGAGACGGTAGAGCTTTCCCTTACAACAATACAGTACTTTACAGGTATAGTGAAACATCGCGGTCTACAAAGGAACAGAAGATCGATAACCATTCATTTCTCAGTTTGCTTTTGGGTCCGAGGGCCTGTTTTTACTCACCGGCCTCCTCCGTTAGCATGGTTTCGTGTCTCAAATATGGGTAGTATCTCGTCACACCTGCATACAAAATACTATTGATAATATCTCATACTTACAAATTTTTCTCAAACGAAAGCTTTTTCATTAACTATTCGCAATGATTCCGTGATGCAAACTATCTTTACAGATGTCATGAAGGTGTTCAGTGTACACCATTCACGTTTCTGAACTGATTAAAAGGTTTAAAAGTTGTATAAAGAAGTGAAGAGCAAGATTTTGCTTGCTTTCATTTTGCGCATACGATTAATACTAGCGAATACATTGCGAACATATAGCAAATATTTATTACAGGATAAAAGAAAAAAATGTGTACTTTTATATACTGAGACATACTTTTTTGTATAGGATGATCAGAGGGAGCGGCCCATTTATTTATGTTTGCGATCAATTGCACGCATCCTTCGTATCATCGCGTTTACTGCAGTATGCTCGAAGCGTGACCGTAATGCTCGACTTGTAATGCTAATGCTCGTGATGTTATGCTTATTACACGCTGCCTGTGTATACGAATCTAGAGTGTTAAGGTTACTTTCGTAACTCTTCTACTACAATATCGTATTCAAATCTCTTATTTTGATAAGAGATCCCGTACAGCTCTTTTTAAGCGAAGACGGGTAATGTTACTATCTGATAGATTTTTTGTTTCATTACATCTTAGGTATTTTGTATGCAGATGATTCTTCTTAATATTTACATCGAATTTAGACCATATTCGACCAGAATAGGTTTTAACGTTTTTCGTGTGAAAAGCACAAAGAGTATAAGAAGTACATTTTATTAATATTAATTTAATTATTAGTTCAAAGGACTGAGCAATTTGGCAAAACTAGTTTCATTGCAAATCGATACATTTACATAACAACACCAAGGTTCTAAAATTACAATTCTACATACTCTTGCCTTATACAATTAAAAAAATGTTTTAGCACAATAAATTTACCAAAAAACAGTCACTTACCAGCTAATATAAATATGCCTTTCATTCTGTTTGCAACATGAGCGGTGTACCACGTACAGCAGTATGCATGTTCAGGGGAGGTTACAGCACTAATCCACTACTGTTACAAAGCATATAATGTTTAGGGTGTTATCTGCGTCGTCGGCGTACGGAGTCGGCTCTCTCATCAACTGCCCCGTTCTCAATGTTTCATAATACTTGCAAAGTACTGTGTCTAACACTTCAAGGGGAATACGAAGGGGAGAAAATAAAACATGTCATACACATTTATGAAAAAGAAAAATTACTGTAATAATAATTGTAACTACGACATTTAAGTATTAAGTACATGCGCAAAATTACGCACACATAAATTATTTCATGCCATGTGGTCAATTTTTTGACGAGGGTGTTTGCCCCACATGCCGTCTCCAGTAGAAGTGCTCGGAACATGAAATATATATTTGAGAGAATGCTTAACTACTCTAGATACGATTAAGTGTTGGGTATGAGGTGTGTACTCACTGTCGAAATGCTGGGCTTGTTCCATGAGGAACTGCGAGCCCTGCTCCCACTGGCGCTCCAGCAGCTGATCCAGGCTTTGAGCGCTGGAAGATCGTCCGGAGCTGATGCTGCCGCCCTGTAAGTGTATTATTTTTATGGTTTTTAAACTGTTACACTTGAGATCAGATAGCAAGATCAAAAAAATAGTCTCCACGAAAAGAGTAGTGGTGGCCCAGTGGTAACGACCGCGACTTACAACTCGTAGGCAGGCGCTTTACTTTGTGTAAATTATTGCATCACCGCTGCTTTCAAAACGGTGAAGGAAAACATCATAATCGCCCGCGTGGTGGAATACGGCCTACTCCCTCTCACATAGAGGAGGCCTGCACGCATAACAGGGGGTCTAAGTGCGGAAAAAGGGGGTCCATCTATCCTATCCTATCCTGTAATGTGCCGTTAGCCTTCTGAAACCCTATGTTGATTGGCAATTATTTTTTTATCTCGGCAAAAATAATAACAGCTAATGTAGAACATGTTCCTTGGAATCCACTGAATTCTAATTAAAGAGTGCTAAATAATTTGAAGAAAAGAGTTATTATTCAAGTCTATAGGTTAAATATACGCAGAAGATAATCAACGCCCTGCGCGTTCAATATAACAACGCATTTAGGATGCTGATGCGGCTGCCGCGGCACTGTAGCGCGTCGGGCATGTTTGCGGACGCACGTGTAGATGGCATTCATGCCATCCTCAGAAAGAGAGTCGCATCGCTGCTAAGTCATGTCCGCGGCAGTGGCAAAAGCATTCTTAGCGTTGTGGCTAGCCGAGCAGACTGCTCATTATTGTGGCATTGTATTAAGTAACATGTCGAGAAGAAGTACCGAAGTATGGCCGTCACGACTATCGGCACAATGACTGCTGTATTCACATCCCACATGTCGACAAACTCGCGAGCCAGATCAAGATAAGTACTTTTCTTATCTCTCTCCGCCTTTACGAGGTTCTCATCAAGGGGCCGCTATATCAACAATCATTACGCGACGCTCTAGACGGTCTATCACCACTATATCAGGCTTATTAGCAACAACAGTCCTGTCAGTGATGATAGACCGATCCCAATATAACGTGACATTGCCATTTTCGAGAACTGGGTCGGGCACATACTTCTAGTAAGGCACTTCCGATTCCACAAGATTGTATTTAAGAGCAAGTTACTGGTGGATGATCCTGGCTACAAGGTTGTGTCTACGCAAATAGTCTCCGTTAGCCAGACAAGAACAACCGGAGATAATCTGTCGGATTGATTCCTCCGACCGGTGACAAGCCCGATAAATGTCAACAGTGCCGTCCTTTACAATATATTTCCGGTAGTTGTTTGTCATCATAACTTCGTCCATAATCGCAAAGACCAAACCTTCGGTTTCCCCGAAAAGGTCATCAAATCGCAGCCACGCCACGGACGCTAATAGATCTACATCGGGCCCATGTAGGACCCGGTAGAAGCGTCCGTGAAGCTCCTTGCTCTGCCATACCTCCCTGCGGTCATTAGTATCTAATACTATAGGTTTGCGCCAGTTCTCGTTAGCCAAGGAGAGCGGGGTGAGGCCCTTGTCCACCACTACTACATCTCGATGCATACCCACGTCGGCGGCCTGGAAGTATTCCCTAAGACTGCATACCTCGCGGTTGTGCAGGGTCTTAGCATTTAAAAAGCCACGACGACCTCCGCACTTCCGCGGGATATACAGTCTCATAACCGATGACCGTGGGTGATGCATACTATTTGCGGTAAGCAGCGTGTGGGCGATCCTATCCAGGGCGTCAAGTTCTGTCTGAGTCCATTTGAGTATGCCGAAAAAGTACATCAACACCGGCATGACCCAGCCGTTGAAGGACCTTGTTATTATTCCTTTATTTATCTGTTTTCTTATTATTTACATTTTTAAATATTAAGATAAGACTCTACAGTATTTAAGGAAGTTCAATAAATGGTTTAGAACTAAAAAGAACAAAACATTGACAACCGACAATGGAGGTGAATTTTGTTCAGATATGATGGAAAATTATCTGAAAGATAGTGGAATTATCCATCAGAAGACTGACCCATACACTCCGGAGCAGAATGGTCTCAGCGAGCGTTTCAACAGTACTATTGTTGAACTTGCAAGATGTTTATTGTTTGAGGCCAAACTGGATAAAAGTTTTTGAGCAGAAGCAGTTAACACGGCAGTATACTTGAAAAATAGATCGCCGGTTTCAGGTTTGAACCAAAAGACACCGATTGAAGTTTGGACAGGACAAAAGCCTGATCTAAGTCATGTCAGAATATTTGGGAGCCCAGTAATGATGCATGTTCCTAAAAATAAAAGAAAGAAAGAGAGCAGAGATGTCATTGTAATAGAGCAAGATACTACTCAGATAGAAATAAACGATGGACAGATAGAAAAAAAAACAATCAGTACAAGAGGAAAGCTCTACGGAAGAAAGTGAAATAACATTGGCAAATCAGGACGATCCTACTTATGTATATGATTCAGAAAAAACAACAAGTTCAACTGAAGGAGTCTTATCAGAGATTATCTGAAGAAGAAGATCTATCTGAAAATGAAAAGCCTCGATTGGTGGAAAAGCGTATCAGAAAACCTCCTGAAAGGTATGGTTTTACAAATCTTTGTGTTTCAGATGAACCAGAGCCTTGGGCTGAAGACATAACTTATGATGAAGCTACCAACGGTCCAGAGAAAGACAAGTGGCAGCAGGCTATGTCCGATGAACTTCAAGCGTTTGAAGACAACCAAGCATGGGAGATTGTTAGCCAAGAGGAGGCAGACAGAATAGTACAGAGCAAATGGGTGATCAAGAAAGCAATAACAGCGTCAGGTATAGAGCTAGACTTGTGGCGAAAGGCTCAGCAGCATGGAGTAGATTTTAATGAGACTTACTCACCAGTTCTCAGGTTCTCTACACTTAGACTTCTGTTTGCACTAAGTGTAAAAATTAATTTTGAAATCACTCATCTTGATGTAGTTACAGTATTTTTAAATGGTTTTTTTAACAGAAAATGTGTACATGCAGGCACCTCCTAGTTTAAATTGTCCAATTAATTGTGTTCTTAAACTTAAAAAAGCAGTTTATAGTTTGAAGCAGTCTGCTAGGGCATGGAATGCCAGAATAAATTATTGATTGATAGACATGGATTATGTAAAATCAGTTTCAGAACCATGTTTGTATAGTAATAAACGTAAAAATTAGCTGACTATCATTGCAATATTTGTTGATGATTTTTTCTAATAGTAATACTATCATAGACTAATGATTTGAAGAAAAAGCTTATGTCAAAATTTAAAATTAAAGAATTAAGTCAAATAAAAAGTTGTTTAGGCATGCAAGTGAAATATAATAATAATTGTATCTCCATTGATCAGGAACAATTTGTAAAACAAATTCTTAAAAAGTTTTTTATGAATGATTGTAATACTAAAGATACTCCAATGGAATGTAATTTGAAATTAGATAAGGCAGAATGTGTTGATAAACAGTTTCCCTATCAACAGCTTATAGGAAATCTTATGTATTTGTCAGTATTAACACGTCCAGATATATCGTATAGTGTGAGCTATCTTAGCCAATTTAATAATGGTTTTATTTCAGTGCATTGGCATCATGCAAAATGAATTTTAAAATATTTGCAAAAAACTAAGTCTTATGGTTTGAAGTTTACCAAAGACACTTGTAATTTAGAAGGTTTCGTAGATGCTGATTGGGCGTCCAATACTATATATAGATAGGAAATCCTTCACAGGGTTTTGCTTTAAATTGGCAAGTTGTGTAGTATCCTGTGAATGCAGGAAGCAACAAACAGTAGCGTTGTCAAGTACTGAAGCCGAAAACATGGCCATTGCTGAGGCATGTATTTAAAAAGTCTTTTATCAGATGTTGTTGATTGTAACAATACTGTAGTAATTTACTATGATAACCAGGGAGCTCAAAATTTGACGGAAAACCCTTTCATTTCACAAACGAACTAAGCACATAGATGTGCGCTACCATTTTATACGAGAAGCAGTTTCTAATCAGCTGGTAAAAATTGTTTATCTGTCAACATCTGAGATGCATGCCGATATATTAACGAAAAGTCTAAGTGGTGCCGAACATGACTACTTTGTAAAATTATTAGGAGTTCAAAATGCTTAAAAATGTCAAGGTCAAGTTATTGTTCTTTGTTTGTTATTAATTGATATTAGATTATTTTGATAAGTGGTGCTGTTAAAATATTTTTATTTATATCAAAATATTGTAGTTTACTTCATACTAACTCCATCTAGTGATTAAAATATATACTAGGATGATAGTGTTGCATAGCTAAATAAAAAAGGAATAAAGTTGTCTATTCTCAACTAGCAAGTCATTCGTTTTATTATTTTAGACCATTTATGAGTTCCTGCTGCGTGTTTATGAAAATGTCATTATGTTTTACTATATTATGTAAGGTTGAAAGTAACTTACGGGTGCAGCCTTGTTGATAAGTGGCGGCGGGATGAGCTGTTCCCCGCCAACGCTACCTGCGGCATGAGCGGCGAGCTCAGCGGTCAACTGTTCTTGAAGACAAGCTGCCGCGCCACTCTCAGGATTCAGCTCATTGCCTAGCATATGGGGTGCAGTACAGGACGGTCCTGGCTGGATCCTGGGATAATTGAAGGTTCTGAGGGTAATTCATGGTAGAGTGAATATCGTCAAAGATTATAAACAGCTTCCGAACAAACCCAAGTCTATAAGAAACAGGGTTTATTGGAATGCTGCAGTCATTATCTTCGACTATTACAATAGAAATATCACGGAAAACAACAGACAAACCCGTAGAATTCAATCTACCAGCCCTCGTGGCTGCCGTGTCAAAATTATCATGGTTCGACTGTGAAAAAGGGACAGATGTATGGTCCCTTACGCACACTCAAAATAACCTTGCTCTAAGAGCTTATGGTCACCCCTCTGAACTCCTAAAATAAAATAATCATTTTCATTTATTTATTTGGAATATCGGACAAAAATAAAAAACACTTCTTACCTAGGCTCCATGTTGGTCTTTCTTTCAGAGCCTGTAAAGTAAAACGTACATATCATTACATGTTAAAACGGGAATCATTGAATAAAACAAAATGGAGGCGACTTTGTTTTCAAGTGGGTTACCAGATGACTATCAATGTGGTGTATACTTATGTAAGGAGATTCATAAAATATTGGAATGACAGGAAAAAGGCGAACCGTAGGTATTTTGTTAGTAACCACTTGGCTTTATTGTATCCTTTACTTTTATTTTTTTCAAAAAAAGAACTATTATTGCCAGAACAATTTTTATTATTTAACTTTTTTATTATTTCTCGTAATTTTAGCAGTTTTGACAACAGAAAAGAGACAATTGTTGCTCGTTTCAAACTATTCACCGATCCGACCGTTAGGTCGGATCTTGCTAAAATTTACAAACAATAATGACGTGTTATTGAAGATACAATAATGAAGTGTATTATTTTTAAACAAAATCATCTGCGATTTGTTCACAATCGATAATAGATTTAATTAGGCTTTATTAAACCAGTTGCAAAGGACTAGTTCCATAACACACGCAATACGGGTTAAAGGGTTTCTTATATTTCGAATACTTTGGAATTTATGGATTTGTTTAGAACAGCATTCTTGTAATGGTAAAACTTATTAAAAATATTTGCTACACTATACCAGTATAATGATGGGAACTATCTACAGCATAATGTAGACTTACTTGGAGAGCCCGGCGGAGAATCCCTGATGGTCTCCGAATAGATCGGCGGCGGAGTCGGCAGCGGCTGACGACGCCCGCCAGCGTTAGCAAGAGTCTGGGTAGTCATTGTCTCTGAAATATTCAACTTACATTAAGCATACAATTGGTACACTTCGACCTAAGCCTAAAGGAAATACTGGCTTTTTAACTATAGGCTCGCTTTTGACCATTATCTCACTTAGACAGTAAGCGATGATGTGGTCGATGATAAAGTGGTCTTGCCTAGAAATAACCTATTCGCTCTTGACTTAAAGACCCCTCGGTTGGAGCTATCAAGAAAAACAGATTCTAGTTGGGAATGACTCTCCTTAGCTGTACGCACAATGAAAGTGTAAACTGGCTTGATGCTATGTTTCATTGTATCAGGGATCTATGTTCTAACTAAACCATAGTTGGTTCAATGAACTGACACGACACATGTCATGTGTAATGAGTGTTAACGATTATGATCACTACATTACTACCACTGATATTAATTTTGCTGCGTAAATGAATCTTGTGTACATAACGTGATTATTGGATGTGTCACACGAGCCACCTTATACACATCATCTTACGAACATGTTGATTACTTTTGGACTTGGTCACATAAGGCATAGCATGCACTGCGATTTTTATTCGCGCGAATAAAAATCTCAATACGTGCTAAGCCTTACTTTACTTATACTTGACGAATTTGTTGAGTTGGTAAACCTTTCGGTATGGGGCACGCTCAGCGCAAGTTTTGATTGGTCCCTTTTTATCTATTCTCTTTGTTTGTTGCTGTTGTTTTGTGTCTGTGTCGATATTTTTTTTTTCTAATCTGCATATACGACATATTTTTATATTGTCATCAGCAACTTTCCTAGATTTTCGAAGATTGACCGTGTCCTCTAAGCTGTACTTACGTGTAGTACCTGATGCTGGGTTATTTGCCATTGCGACCACAGAAGTGGCCATGGCAGCTCGTTTCTTAGTCCTCACTGTGGTGGGCGGCATTGGCACCATGTTTACTGGTATATCTGGCTGCTTGCTCGGGCCGGGCATACTACTCATACTGTGGAAGAAACATAATTATAATAGAAACCTTTGTTTAAGAGATAAAACGACACTTAATAATATACATAAACATAGTTAATAGCACATTTGTGGATCCTACTTACAGTAATATTTTTTATTTACCTATACTTTATGCCTACTTATTTGGTATACGCTAGCTTTCATTTCATTCTGCATTTATAAATAAATTGCAAAGCAAACATAATTCAATTAAACATAATGATGTTATGTGATAAAGTTAATAGAAACTGTCGTTATTCTCCCTACGTGATATGAAAACTTCAATACTATTGTATTTTTCGATGTAACCTATAAAATATGAAGTTTATTCGCATGTAGCAGCTCTTTGAACTATCACACAAAAATGATTCCACCAGTGAAATCTTTGTATAAATCCTTGTATATTGTAATAACTAAATAATAAAAAGTTTTACATATTTCAACGTGTTTTTTTTTCTTAATAAATACCTACTTATACAAGTATTAATTAAGTATAGAAGAGGCATAAACGTAAATAATTACAATAGCAGTGCAAAAATAGGTCGGATTGAAACCGGTAGGTGCGGTTTCCTCAAGACGCAAATTAATAACATTAACGAAACGCACACGATTTATGTTATAGGTACCCACCTAGTAATGAAATCATGTACAATTCCGTGTGGGTTGGCACGAGCAATGGTAGGCCTTTGCCCTGCAGTGGATGGAGGCGGGCTGTGGATGATGATGATGATGTCTATTAAAATTGCACTGTATGATGACTTGTGACATTTGCGAGTTTAATGAATTGCCGTTAATATTACCTATATGCTAAATGTGGGGAAACATAAGTCATACTACATTGTTCTAAGGGACAGAATTATGTCGTACTGTTGGGAATATAATATATTTATGAAATGTAAGTAGTCACATGCGCCATAATACAGTGCCGCTAATACAGGGATAAAAACAAAAAGTTTCTAGTATAAACCAAAAATCTTTTTTGATATGATCCCTGTCAACTTTTTACAGCAAAAACAAGCTAAGCAAAGAAATTCCATAATGAAATCACTTAGCAATGCTTTTTTTTGTCCAAAAAAGTTGTTTTTCTGACATGAAATGTATTCAATTTCGCATGTACGCAAATCAGCAAATAAGTCGCAATTTCAATGTTTAAAATGTATGAAGATTCATATATTCGCGTTTGATGAAAACATGGCTGCCTTGTTCCAATTTACATGATTTTAAGAAAAGCCACGGCAATGTAGAGTAGAAATGATTTAATTTCATGTGTTGTTTAATCGTTCTTACTTTGAATATGATTTTTAAGTATCTATGTTTTTATCTTACGCAAAAATGCGTTTATTTGTAGCCCTGTAATAATGAGTTGAAAGAGTATGTATAATTTTTAAGCACAGCACAGATAATATTATCCTTTTTATGTTACGCTCAGCTGGACTGTTCAATAATTCTTTAGGATTTTGAAAAATGAATTATAAGCAAAAAAGAAGTTAATCGTCATTTGAGAATGATTTTCATAATTTTTGTCCAGTTTTTTTTATTGTATTCAGGAATGTATATTAAATGAAACATATGTGCACGCTGCGAGGCTACGATCTGTGCAACTGTGCAACGTATTTGTGTAAAAAGAATTCCTAAAAAAGAGCGCTTTGTCTACGCAAAGTGTATTTTACTTTATATGTCCTTATTTGGAAACAATTATTTTAAATTTTTTTAACAGAGATCTTTAAGTCCAAACATAATAACAAGTGTGATCAATGAGAAAATGTTTGTACCATGATTGTTAAGCAAATAAGACATGTCATGGAGCATTTACTGAGCACAGAAAGTGAGCTTGATTGTTTTATATTAAAGCACAACGTCAATTTGACACTAAGTGCCCATTCCCACTCTTGACAGCTGTGATTTAAATTTCCGGACAATGTAAGTTGATAGTCAATGTGCTTATCAATCAAGTTCGCCGACTGTACTAGTGTTTGTTGTTATACTTACCCAGGCTTGTTGGGCTCCTGTTGCATTTCGTATGCTACGTTAAGACCTCCCCAGGATCGACCAGGATGAGTGTGCGGTGAATGCCCGGTCATGCCATTGTCCACAGGTGGTGGTTGCTGTAAGGAAAAAAAATATGTGATGGAGTCTTTTATGGTAGGAAATCTTATGTTCTACACCTCTATAGCTTTGGAGAATACAAGGCTCATGTCATGTTGTGATATGTACTGGAAAAGACGAAGATTTTAGGGGATTTTTAGTTTAGTTCCTATTTTAATGTGTGCACTGATAATTTCAAAAATATATATTAAAACATGACCGTGTAAATTAACAGGTAGTGCATTTTAAAATAAATAAAAACGTTGTTACAACGTTACCACAATTATATACATATTTCATAGTTTAAACAATTTAACATATTCGTCTTCACTGCTGTTGATATTATTTATCACACTTACAAAACAAAAAAAACCTACTCGTGTTTGAAGAATTATAATATCTTTATACAGATTCGCGTCTATCGACATGTGTTCGAGCAAGCGGCTATCAGAAATAAATTTTATACATGGTATGTCGTTGCTCGAAAACAAACCGATTCCATCTTAATATACGAACCTTATTAAATATAAATAGGTCAGATCAATGCGGCAAGAGTGGCATCGCCTTACGACGAATTGTGGTGCTTTGACATTCGTAACATAGCGGGACTAAACAGAGCGAATGATATTTGAATATGATTTCGATCTGGCTGCATCTGGTTTCAAGTCCTTCAATCGTGTCATTTAAATTAAAACAAGCGACCCAATCTTTCTGTATCCGATGTCAATCATTCTTTATCTGACGTTGATAACTGCATAAAAATTTACTGTCCAGTTAGAAGTATTAAGCGCACAAACATACATCATATAACTTTAATTTTCATTTTTTGTAAGCGAACCTTAATTTGAAATAGTTTTTGTTTATAATGACTTCTGTTCTGGTAGTTTTTGTACAATCTTCCTACATCCTGATGATTATAACAAGAGCTGAGTATCTAATCTATCTAATACCTTTAAGCGAGCAATTCTTGTATATATATATAATCTGAATCTCGGAAACGGCTCCAACGATTTTCATGAAATTTAGTATGCAGGGGTTTCGGGGGTGATAAATTAGGGTTCCGTACCCAAAGGGTAAAAACGGGTCCCTTTTACTAAGACTCCGCGATCCGTCTGTCTGTCCGTCTGTCACCAGGCTGTATCTTGTGAACCGTGATACAGCTGAAATTTTGACAGATGATGTATTTCTGTTGCCGCTATAACAACAAATACTAAAAACAGAATAAAATAAATATTTAAGTGGGGCTCCCATACAAAGAACGTGATTTTTTGCCGTTTTTTGCGATAATGGTACGGAACCCTTCGTGCGCGAGTCCGACTCGCACTTGGCCGGTTTTTTTTAGTTAACGTCGTTTTCTCTATTTTTACCCGAGCAGATCTCGGTCGCCCAGGTAGGTACTAATTATTAAGAAATGAAGTTAATACACTTCTTAGGTTTTATTCATAAACATCTCTGAGCTGTTTAGCAGATTCTTTATTCTAAGGGCCTTATTTATAAGTATATTTTCTCTAATAAAAAAATATTACTATTTTAAACTAGCTTTTTAGCTTACCGTGTTACTTGTTATCCAAACCAACCGTGTATGCAAAATTTCATCGTAATCGGTTGGATGAATATTGGATAACTGCTTAAAAAAAACAGTTACAGGATTTGAGCCGAACTTACATAAATACAAAAATTTCAAGTTAATAAAAAGTTTGTAAAAATATATATCCTTGACTACATAGATTAAATAATGATTTGCAGATTCTTAACACAAGATCTACTTAAAAAAAAATGAAATAAGTATCTGCATGGCTGTTTTTCTCTATAGAATTTGAATATAAGATGTGCTAACAATGGCTAGCGCATAGTGTCGAGATTTGTATAAATAAGGGTAAAGGTATATCATTAACAAAAACTTTAGCATGCTGTGATAATAAAATATTACTCACGGAACTCCATTCCCTTCAATAATAGTTTATAACACAGAAGCCGTGTTATTTTCTTGACGGTTCTGCTCAAAACTTTATCAAACCGTCACTTGTCTATTCAAAAATGTTATCTATTTCAGATTAAACTAGCGAAGAGCACCAAAACTGTAATAATCGCACAATAACTCCCGGTAAATATCAAAACAACTAACATGTTCCCGAGCGAATCTCTAAAACCGCGGGAGAATAATAACACGTGCTAAACAAATGATACTTACACACTACACTGACACCAACATGTGTAAAGTCACCATTACACGTAATTATTTTTTTTAGTTTACGATTCTATATTTTACGATTATCGCGTTTTGTCAATATTATCACTGCAGTGTCCTACAGACAGATGTATCGTTACCAAGCGTCGCTTGGGGACTGACTGAATGAGTGACGTGACCATGTGGGCTCAAATGGTCTCAAACTTCCAAGCTTACGAGCAGGTAGGTCGGGGGGTTGCGAGCAGGTACAAAATCGCAATGTTTATCTTTGCTAGGGTGATAGGCTCACACGAAACCTTTCTAAGAATATCTTTTCTAGCGAATTGATGCAAAACATTTATTTTTATTTTATTCAATCGTTTAGCTGTCTGCCTAGACTAGTCAGTTTTTTTTTAGATACATCTTTAAGTATTCATTTCGCAATTAAGTGTGTTTAAAGCTCTCACCAATTAAACATAATTGGTGAGAGCTTTAAGCATTTAATTAATTATATATCATGTTATTATTACATAACGGTATATCTCAAATCATAGAATAGTTAACGGAAAAAATCCCGTACAAACCCGTTATAAAATTATTATTGTTAAACTTTTCTAGAGATGTCTAGGGGCCACATTGTCAGCCCTACACCATGTTTGTGCCAGTTGTGTACTTTGTATAGACAAGCTTATTGTGTCTCGGTTCTTAAGATTTTTTATTCAAACCCCTGTTTTTGAGAAAGTCAACTTCGGTTGGCAGTATGTCAAATGGTATTTTAACTAGTCTATCCTTTTTTATACTAAAATAACTGCAAACTACGCTCTAGTTATTTTTATAACGATACTATCTTCACCTTACGTTACACTTACAAATATGCTCATGTCATAGAGCATGTCCCCAGGCTAGGTTTAGATATAGTGTCATAGAGTCTATGAAGAAAAATAAAACAACATACCTAAAAGGAAAAGTCATTCTCAAGTTAAAGCGATATACACCGTGAAATTTAAGTGGTTGTTTTCCCGCGGCAGAACGACTTGCCTTAAGGAGTGCTTTCGAAGCATAGAGTTAAAGTAAAAAAATAACGATGTTTTTGTTTTAAAATAATTAAAAAAAAAAAACATAAACTCGAAAAAGTGAGTAACAATAGTAACTTGTAGGTACTAGGTACTACGGTGAATAATACGGTGGTGACGCGAGTAGTACCTACAAGTTACTATTGTTACTCACTTTTTCGAGTTGATGAATATTTTTCAAATTATTTTAAAATAAAAACATCGTTATTTTTTTACTTTAACTCTATGCTTCGAAAGTACTCCTAAAGGCAAGTCGTTCTGCCGCGGGAACACAACCACTTAAATTTCACGGTGTAGAAGATTTCAATCTTTGGCACAGACAGATACATTGAGTCTATCTTATAACAAATTATGATTTAAGAATGCATGGCTTCTGGAATGGTGGTAATCAACACTAGTGCCTTATCTGTATGAGAAGAGGCATTTGCCCTGCAGCGGGTCTTTTACAGGCTGGTATTATTACCCTACATAAATGAAAAGATCGCTATCTATCTGCCCATATTATATTTTTTTTGTGTTTGGCTATAGAGCCGCGTTATTCTTCTAAACTACGCAACGGATTTTGATGCTGTTTTCACGGTATACTCGTATGTATATGATTTAAGGAATCTCGAAGTCTTGTCAAGTTAAAGCCATGAGAAGTAGTGGCGGGTCGCAGGTTCAATATAAACATATACGTAAAGTTTGAAAGCCTACCTATACAGCGTGAGACCATATTGTGTTTAAAGGGCGGAAATTGCAGCAGCTGTCCATGCCGTAATATTTTCATTCAATCATTGACAACGCACAACACAAAGGAAAATTGCATAATTATGACATATCACCCAATTACCCTTGCTGCGCGGTACCAGCCAGGCATTACAGTAATTGGCGGTGTAGCCATGCACCCTAATGAAGGCCCTACGCTACTCAAAACAGGCTTTGTATGATACACTTGTCATCGAACGAATAATGTAATTATTAGTGTTTGTTGTCGGTTTTATTGATTTTAGTTAGAGAAAAAATATTTCTATGAATGACTGTGTGTTATGTTTAGAAAGAAACGATGTTTCAGTTATTGACACAAACAATACAATAAAACGCTGCGGTAAGGCACCAATACGGGACAAGAAAGCTGTTTCTACTAAAGGACATAATATAGTATCAAACACCAATGAGGGTCAAAATAAAACATTTATCTCTCACAAGTATTAGGTCACAAAAGCTAAGAAAAACCGGCTAAGTGCGAGTCGGATTCGCGCACGTAGGGTTCCGTACCATTATCCTATCGTATTAACGTTTTTTGTATGGGAGCCCCACTTAAATATTTATTTTATTTTGTTTTAGTATTTGTTGTTATAGCGGCAACAGAAATACATACATCATCTGTGAAAATTTCAACTGTCTAGCTATCACGGTTCATGAGATACAGCCTGGTGACAGACGGACAGACAGACAGACAGACAGACGGATCGCGTAGTCTTTGTAATAGGGTCACCCTTTGGGTACGGAACCCTAAAAATGAATGTGTTTGAAGCTCTCAGTTTCATTATATATAACACGCCGTTAACAAGTAGTGCTACACTTCAGTTGATCAGTATCGTCGTGGTGTCTATAAAGATTTCCGATGGTTGGCCCGTCTTATATTATTACGTTCATCTACAGTTGACAACTAAAACGATCTCTGTAACTAGGCTGCTAGTAGCTTTTTTACCGTTTAGTAAATGTGTCGAGTATTCATATTATATTTGCTTTATAAAAGGTGATTTTTTAGAGGTTTGGTTTTTTAAAATGAAATAAAACACTTAAAAATAAATTTTATTGCCATTATTGGCTTTGTATAAAATATATTCTTATGCCATTAGTGCTTAAGGTTCCCCTAGTCGATGGCACGAACTATTTTGCACGCGGGGTTAAAATGCATACTATTTCATCCGACAACACGTGCGAAAGAGATAGATGCTGTGATGAGCAGTAAGAAGCTAGTTCGCGTACGAATTAGCAGTTTTGCAAGTTTGTAGCGAAATGGATAATGATTTAGGACGAAAACGAGCTCGCGAAATTTTATAAACAGACCTTTGGGAGTCAAGATATCATGAAAAAACGACTAAATGTATATGTTCAAAATAAAATGATTTGCATTGTTGAACTACTAATCTATCCCTGTATTCTGGCCGTTTTTCAATTTTCCTTCTTCTTATGGTATTTATTACCGCCCAAAGATGCATTAAAATTAGTTTTGAAACATGGAACATTCGACGCTCATAACTTTCAAACATTTTTCTTTTTTACTTTTTTGTTTCCATACAGGGCTAGATAATGATGAGACAAATTGATATATTTTTTTTATTTTGAATGTACATCGTCAAACAGTGGAGTAATTCCTAGACTACGTTTGTATGGAAGAATTATCGACTAGTGTAACCTTAAACATGATTTCTGGCATATGGGCGCCACGGCTGGCTCGAATGAAGCGTAACCGGGAAATCGATTTTCGACCACTTTATCGAGCAACTGAGGCCGTATCGGCAATAAACCGGCGTATGTTGACTTTCAAGTGGTGCATTGTCTGTGGTTTATCTGTGTAGACTATTGACTTCACATATCCTAAAAGAAAGTAATCCATAGGAGTGAGACCACACGATCGTGGTGGCCATTCACAGGTCCATTACGCAAAATTATGCGCTATATAAAAAAATCACGTTTGTAGTATGGGAACCACTTAAATATTTATTTTATTGTTTTTAGTATTTGTTGTTATAGCGGCAACAGAAATACATCATCTGTGAAAATTTCAATTGTCTAGCTATCACGGTTCATGAGATACAGCCTGGTGACAGACAGACGGACCGCGGAGTCTTAGCAATAGGGTCCCGTTTTTACCCTTTGGGAACGTAACCTTAAAATAAGTTTGACAGTCGAGTATTCTTTGCACTAGAAGTTTTTATCGAGTATTTTTTGCGCAAGTAGGTTAAAAGCATTGAAAGTAAGTAGGTCCGGAGGTCGAATATATTGGTTTATACCATTTCCCGCTCTAAAAAGCTTATTTTACTCACTGAAAACAGTGAATAAAAAGCACTTTTACTCACTGTTTTGGTGTTTGAATTTAGAACACACCAATATATATTCGACGTCCATCTCAATGCCATACAACCTCGTTGCGCATAAAATACTCGATACAAACTCCTTGTGCAAAGAATATTCGACTTTCAAACTTCTTCATTCACGATTTAATTTTCAGTTTGTTAATATTTAGGATTTCAATTATGATTTTCAAGATTTTGATTTTAGTCTGGGATGTTAAGTGTATACTTATTTGGATTGTAATTCTAATATTAATTGCATTGGTGTTTAATTAGTTATGTAACATAACGGAGGTGGTCACTGGCCCCTGAAACACAGATGCTGTTACCTAGCTCAGCTTCAATTTACAAAAAATGTGAAACCCTGAGTTTACAAATTTTTTGTAAATTTTAAGGTAATAAAACATTTATTTATTATTATTCCTTGTGTTTTTCGCTTAAATCTTTATTTTTCTCGTAGTCATAGTATAAAATATAGTATGCAACTCTTGAATAAAACGGATTTATATCGAGGGCCATGAATCACTCGCGTCGCTCAGGATTCTAACACTTGAATCACTCGCTATGCTCGTGATTAGCCGGGTCCACACCGGACGATCCATCGCGCTCCAATCGCGCGCGGCAGGAGCGCGATCCAAATGTGCGGGCGGTGTGGACGTGCCGCGCGCGATCCATGCGCAAGTATTGGAGCGCGCGATCCCTGCTGCGCCCGATCCGTGCGTTGTCGGTTTTTTTGCCAGCCTCAAAGGTGCCTCAGTTGCGTGCCGCGCGCGGTGTGGACAGTTGTGTGTGGTTCGCGCGATCCTTCACGCCATGGACATCTCGCAAAGTCGTCGTCTGATATCGCTTTATAAGGAATTTAAATGTTTATGGGACCCAAAAGATGTTAATTATACCAATAGAGGTATAAGAGACGATGCTTGGCGTCAGATTTCTCGCGAAATGGATAACATAAAAATAGAAGACCTAAAGAAAAAAATGCGGTCTTTGGCGGGAGGCTATCATGGATCGCCTATGGATCGCTAGGAGCGTAGGTTCAGGATCGCAGTTCAATTAAACTGGATCGGCCTAGTACGATCCACGAACCACACTCCGTGATCCTGGATCGCGGATCGCGCGATCGCTGATCCAGGTTGGATCATCCGGTGTGGACCCGGCTATTCAATCATCATGAATCACTCCCTACGGTCGTGATTCAGTTGAATTCATCTATGGCCCTCGCTTTAAAACCGTCCTTTATTCACTAGTTGTATAATATACTATTATACCATTCCCCCTCTAAAAAGCTTATTTTATTCACTGAAAACAGTGAATAAAAAGCACTTTAATCACTGTTTTGGTGTTTGAATTTAGGACACACCAATATATTCGACCTCCATCTCAATGCTATATAACCTTCTTGCGCAAAAATACTCGATACAGATTTTAATTTTGCGTTTGTTTATTATTTTTATTTAGGACTAGCTGTGCCCGCGGCTTCGCTCCCGTCATCTGCCTGCCAAGCCAACCCTACCTAACTTACCTTCCTGCCTACCCTACATACCTACATACCATTTTTTTTTCTAGGGTCATTCTTTCGCGTATGATCTTAACACCGCCATTCAGAAAATGACTTCAAATGCACAACGCCATCTATCGAATATCGAGTTCAACTGTCCGAGTAACTAAATTGCGTGTGCTGTGATAATTTTACTTCTTGAAATTTTAAATGCATCTAACTTTTGATAGAGTAAACCGATTGCGATGAAACAAAAACTAAGTAATTCTTCAAGTTACGCACAATTTTTATGTATAAAAGTTATATACATTGATTTCGTACATTTCACGTGATGCGTGCACAAATAAACAGACAAACAGACAAAAATTCCAAAAATGCTGGAAATGGGTTCTGTTGGTTATCCTTTAACACCCTGGCTATTTTATTTGGAAATTTTTACGATGTACAAAAAATATTTTTCAACAGATTTATTATTTTTATTTAGGATTTTAATAATGATTTTGATTTTAGTCTAGGATATTTAATGAATACTTATTTGGATTGTAATTCTTATATTAATTGCATTGGTGTTTCATTAATTATAATAATGAAACGTAACGGAGGTGGGTCACTAGACCCTGAAACTGGTGCTGTTACCTAGCTAGGGGTCAGGGTTTCACATATTTTGTAAGTTTTGAAGGTATTTAATGAACCATTTATTTTTTTATTGATATTCCTTGTGCTTTTCGCTTAAATCTGTGTTTTCTTGTAGTCATGGTATAAAATATAGTATGCAACTCTTGAATAAAACGGATTTATATCGAGGGCCATGAATCACTCGCGTCGCAATGGATTCTAACACTTGAATCACTCGCTATGCTCGTGATCCAATCATCATGAATCACTCCCTACAGTCGTGATTCAGTCGTTAGAATCCTTCACTTGCTCGTGATTCATCGATGGCCCTCGTTTGGTTCACGTTAGGTTAGGCTGAAATAATAATCTTATATCTATAAAAATAATAAATAAATTCATAAAAATGAACTTACTTTACTTACTTGAGTTTTCGGCTGGTGGAATATGTGTGGCTGTGGACCAGGCAATTCGACCTAAAGGTGAAAAACTATATTAATTATTCTGTTCTTACATACAATCCAAACCACATAACACTATTATAGTTATCGCCTAATTTCTTGGCCGCCCTGAAGTTGATTGCAGTGGCTGCGCAGTAATAAATCTCATACAAAAACAGCACCGATCCGTTCCTTGCGCATCGGAAAGCCAACTTCAGGACCCAGAAGTTTGGTGAGAACTATACCTACACTTTAAATGAAAAATGTATGTTTTTAATTGCATATTGAAGCTTTCACGATATGTTTTAAAATATAGGATTTTTATTTAATTTACCAGCTCCAATTTTTGCACAAGCCAAGCTTTCGTTGCGCCCGCACCGTAGGGAGACCATGCATCTCCTAATTTGATGGTACAGCGCACACGGGCAAACGGTTATCGTTAGCGGGTATTCGTAAAAAGCATGTCTGAGTGAACACACAACTGTCATCAAATCATTAAGTCATTCGTTCCCTATTCTTACGTATCAAATCAATTGTTAGTGTGTTTAAACCATTTATGTACCCACTTGTTCAGTACTTACGGTTTGTTTGTGTTCTTACATTTAACATCTAAATATAAAGAAGTACCTACCATATTTTTTCTCAGGAACCGTGTTGATTTAGGTTTTAGGGCTCACTTCAAATCACATGATACCAAATACCGATCTTCGAGACGGGGGGGTACGAAATAAAAATATATCTTCAACAAAAAGAGGATAACATAAAGACTAATCTAGCAACTTTGATTTGATTGCCAGCAAAAGCTAAGTTGTCAATTACTTGTAACTCTGGGCTTTTCTTAAAAGATCTACGGCGTACTGTAAGTACACATCCGTGCCGTATAAAAACCCACCGGAGTCTTTGGTTTGCTTTTATCGAAGCTCGAACACCAGCTAAGACAGACGCGTGTGTATGACTTCTTATAAAATCGTCACACCGATATTTATTGAGAACACGTCCTTGACAATGACACGGAAGTGTACCGTTAGACCTTAATTCTTCTGCCGAAGTAGGCCCACTACAACAGCACAATGGAGAGGTCAAAGTAGCTGCAGCCGTTGGACTATTGCCACTCTAATCTTATAAATGAAACTACGTAATTCCACTCTTTATTTAACAACAAAATATTAGTACGTTATACGCGATTCACACAGCGAGAGGTCTCATGACACATGTCAATTGACTATTTGAGAAGTGTGCAAAATAGCACGGGTTTTTTTTTAAATTAGGTTGTTAGGAACGTAGTATTTAGGGTTTGCTATTTTATTAAAAAATAAATAATAATAGTGTTTTCGTGCAAAATTTCCACGACATTGGTCACATGACCGCAAGGGTCTTGTGTCTAATGTCGTGGACATATAGCGATCAGAGTATGTCATCGGCAGCTGACAGTTGTGCGTCCATCCGTTAGTCATGAACCTGTGAGTGCGCGGTGAGGTTGAGTCCGTGGCTCGTGGAGGGCAGAGGCACCGACACAAGAAGCGATGCTGGCCCCTCGCGCTCACCCTTGGCGCCCTACACAACCCACGCATTAGTACGCTGTGGGACGCCTACTGTTACACGGAGTACTTACAACTGGAGTGCTAAGGGCCAATTGTTATGCTGGTCACTGAAGTCTCAAACGTACTGAGATCAAAGAATCTTGATTTTTCATCACATTTGTGAAATCGTTACAAAATTTTAGTAGTCACTTTTGTGTATACTGTAAAATAAAATATATCAATTCATCTAATGAAAACCACTGATTGCACCGAAATCAAAGCTCTCGGCCGACTCGATACAAAGTGGCATCGACACGCTAAGAATACTATTCATCTAATCAGAATGTAGATGCCATGACTTAAGTATTTTAAACTGTGTGGACTGTACGAAAACGTGTTACTGTTATCGTACAGTCCACACCTATCTGATTCGGTACAACTGGCGCAGGTTCATCGGTTCAGTTTGTCCACGCCAGTTGAATTTTAAGTTTTTCTCTCTGTAATATTCACCCCAAAGTGACTACGATAGCTCGAGTCTTAATATCGACATAGATGTTTGAGAATCTGCCCGTTTATGTGAACCGAGTGTTAGTTTTGAAAAGTAAGTTTTTTTCAGCACTTCATTTGTTCAATACTCCGTGGTCGCATGCGCTATGTTTCGATGAACCAGACGCTTAGCATTTATTGGTATACTTATATTTTCTTACTGGCTTACTGCTTAAAGCATAGTGAAATTCGCCTTTCATTATTATTGACTCATGCATAGGACATGCATTTTTATGGGAAGAGGAAACCAGTTTATTCATTTAATTCCCATACATATGGAAACGTGAGCATCTTTTTGCTTTTTATTACAGAAAAATTGTTTGAAGATTTGAGACTCCTTTCATCAAAAACTGTCGAATATAAAAATGTTTATTAAGCATCATCTTTTAATGAGAAAACATAACGGTAAAGCACATAATTGAAGCACACAAAGAAAGGCATTCTTCAAAAAGCAAAGCGTGTTTGTTTACTTGATGGCGAATTAAACGAATGTATTATTGAATATTTTTAGTCAATTTATGATCTGATAATAAGGACAAAACAAATGTCAATGTTTCATGAGGAAACCTCCAATTACATGAAGTTTAATATAACAAATGATGTTGAAATAGACATCTGACATGTTTATGATGTTATATTGACATGATGACAGTACAATACTGGAGATTGCTGTAAATATTGAAAACTCGGAACTTACCTGTGGGTTTGATGGAGAGCGAATGTTTGGTTGGTTCATACCGCTTGGGCCCGGCATTGGGCTTGGCATCTGATGCCTACGGAAGAGAAATAATTGTTAATATAGACGGTAATTTCTTCAGTGCTTTAGAATGTTTAAGCTTATATTTTCTCCATGTGACCATCTAATGTAGCTTCTGCCAATATGTATGAATAAAGTATGCAATGAAAATCGATTTTAAAACAACCGTCTTTTTAGACTTTGCTGTCCCTCTGCTGGACAAGTGGCCTACCTCTGTTAAGATTTCTCACAGCTTAAAGCTGGCAGCTTGCCGTTGCAACGTTATGCCGTACAAATGAAAATTTCTGTATGTGCCCGGAGGACCGGCGCTTTATTGACTCAGTTTACATTTTGTTGGGTCAT
Source organism: Orthosia incerta (assembly GCA_948252205.1). Classification (NCBI taxonomy): domain Eukaryota; kingdom Metazoa; phylum Arthropoda; class Insecta; order Lepidoptera; family Noctuidae; genus Orthosia; species Orthosia incerta. The sequence goes on along the minus strand of OX411741.1, from coordinate 38,487,039 downwards.
GTAATCGTTATCCTTCTTCATTATTTATTGTACACAAAATAACATAATATAAGGTGAAAATATAGTTTATATTTGTGTTGAGAGCAGTAATGGCCTAGTGGTATCGGCCGCGACTTTAAAGTTGTAGGTCGTGGGTTCAAAACCAGACTTAACTTTGTGTAAATTATTAAACCACCACTGCTCTCAAAACGGTGAAGGAAAACATCGTGAGGAAACCGGCATGTCCTAGAACTAAAAATTCGAATACCTGTGACATTCACCAACCCACATTGGGCCCGCGTAGTGGATTACGGCCCACTCACAGAGAGGAGACCAGTGTCCCAGCAGTGGGAATATTAAAAAGGCTGATGATGATGATGTTGATAGTTTATGTACAAAGGCTAGCTATAAGCTTAACTCAAAGTAAAGTTTTCTACCACTTTAAATCTGTCGTTAGTTTTCCCTAACGTCTTACAAACTAAGTTAAATACAAAAAGGTACTAACACATACCTAGGGCTGGGGTTATTAGCCGGGCTGTGCGCGGGCGGCGGCGGTGGCGGCGGCGGAGCGGGGCTCACGCTGGCGAAGTGTGACGGAGGCACCGGGATCGATTCTAGACCCTCGGTCTTTGCCTGTGTATGTAATGATCAGATGAGTGACAGAAAGATCACCTGAGAGATATTTGAGAGAAAAGTGCACATAGGATATCTTGGCTTTTGGACGTTTTCCACCAGAGAGGAGATGTGTCTCGGAACTACCAATAATTTTGTTATTTTATTCATATTAATTTTCGTAGGACGCAAACTATAACTTTTTGACTATGTACGACCTTCGAGACATCATTCTTCTCTGCTTAGTGGAAACTGGGCCAACAAGAGTAGTGTTGAAAAATAAGTAGTGCAAAAATCAGAATTTTCAAATAATTTAATTTCGTAGTTGACCAAGATATACTGAATACACTTTTTGTATGAATTCAATTCACGCTAATTAATGACTTAAACTGCCAGGTTACTATGAGTCGCAAAGAGTTAAGCGATGAAAGTGATAAATGAGTGACAACAATGAAGATACCTTTTTAATAATTTTGTCATTCACGGATTCCAGCGGAACATCGGCTGGTACGTGAGTGGCCTCCCATACGCCACCCCCTTGAGAAGAAGTGCCTTCTCCCGCCTAAATTCAATTGAAAACTATTACATTCAACTCATTTTACGTCTATGTATTTTCTTATAACCTAGCCTAGTTCAAAAGTAATATAATAAGGTATAAATAAAACTACAACTTAAAAGGTAAATTTGTGACGTCTTCTTTTTGCATCGATTCACAAAAAAAATATAGCAACTATAAAAGAATTGTCAGATCAGTATGTGGCTAACTTTATTTTTTTCAGCTCTATTATTCGGCACGTTTAGATCCCGAAAGATACAGGCGGCTGGGCACGAAGGGCAGATAAGGAGGTTAGGATTTGTTACTATCATGAGCAGAAGAAACTACTGCAAGGGATTTTAAGATTTCTATGTAAATTAATACATATCTATATATACAGAATAAAGCCTCTTTTTTTTCTATTGTAGCCATTAAAACTCGACAACTGTCACTTTTACATGTCTGACAGTTTAGTTTTATAGAAGTAGAAGGAGCCGCCGTTGTTCGGTCGCCATCATTATCATTTCAGACGAAAGACGGCACTACTGCCGGTTTCTATTTTGTCGACATATCGGCGGTGACCATAAGCTCTTAGAGCGGTATCAATTTGAGATCGAATAAGGGACAGATGTATCTGACTTGTATACATCTGTCACTTACTCGATATCAAATGATACCGCTCTAAGAGCTTATGGTTACCCCCCTGACCTTGACGGCTGATGAATCATCTCAAGTGCTCGCTCGAAGCTCGAAGTGAGCTGTCAGTCGATTGAGGGGGTCAAAACCCTTTTACCTTGCCAAATTCACTTACGCAATTAGCTGCAGTTCATCGTTCCACCTAGTAGGAAGGCTAGCTTATAATGCATAAAGAGTTATTTCAAGCCATCTTACCCCAGCGTTCGGAGGCGTAGTGTTATTAGAAGTGTAGTCGACTGGCGCGTTCATATTATTAGCTGCAGCAGCGATAGCCTTCCTCTTCTTTGTCTGTTTGGTCTCCACCTGATCTGTGTTGGTGATCACCGACTCTTGGTATGTGGGCTTTGCAGTCGCGACTTGTTGCACCACTGAAGTGGGCACAGGAGCGCTGGAAAATAATGAAGAATTTTTTTAGTGATGTCCAATTTCTACCTTTGTCATAATTCATTTATGATTTAGACAGCTCACTCCTCAGTTTAGGTATGATCGGCCGGCGTGCCTCGTGGGTAGGAGTATCGTAGTAGGATGACAATTGTTATTATTTCTGTGATTTTTGCAAAGAACGATGACTTCTAAACGATCTTATAATGAGTATAAAAATACTGTTGTATTTACGTGTGTCTAAATACAAGAAACTAATATGTTGTCGTAAGCGGCAGCGACAAGCTGACAACTCTTACGACCCGCGTCACTCCGCGCCAGACAGCGCCAGAGTGACGCGTTCAAAGAGAGTTATCATCTTCACTCAATCCATTTTTTTGTCTATTCATCTTTTCTTATAGTTCAGCCGAATTATGTTCAGGAGATATGCGCGAGTCCTTTTTCCATCAAAGGCGATATTTTCGGGCAATTGACCTTACTTTTTATTATTATTCATAGGCGTTCCTTTTGACCACCAACTCACCTGATGGTAAGCGATGATGTGGCCTGTTCAGTCTTAGAGCCCTCTTTGCTTTTGTTTCCTCTTTCATTCATCACCATTTCAACCATTTAAAACTGGGTAATGTGTAGTTCATAACAGTTACACGTGTTACGTAAAAAAAATGCAGTATTTTAGTAGGTGCTCCAATATATTTAATAATTAGGGAAAAAAACCTAGCTTTATTTGAAACCATAAAATGGTATCAAAGTTAAAAGCCTAATCATAGTTTTATCCCCATTTACACCTGCATATCTATTCTCCCCGTTTTACCCGGTACCTTAAAAATCTGATGATGATGATATGTAATCTTTCCTTACCTAGCCGGGTTGGTGGTGATAGAGGACGCGGAGGCCACGGCCTGCGCCACCGAGCTGATGACGCTTGCTGGTTCCACTGGCTGCTTGCTGGCGCTGGGCGAAGCCGATGGCGGCGACACTTTCGATGGACCGGCCACGGGAGTAGAGCTGCCTGAGGCTGCAACAATAAATAAATTAAACATTTAGTATAATTATGTGAATTCTGTAAGGAACACAACTTCAAGAGAAAATTCAGTATTCGGACCCAGCGAATGACAAGTAGTAATATGGCTTATTATAATTTCATAACAGTATGTTATATTTTTACATACAAATCTCTTGAGATTCGTACCGTCAGTAAGCTCCAGGCCTAAACCGCCAATGCGCAAGTTTCTTGTGCTCTCTGGGCTCTCTGTTTGTGCATCTCCATGCAGTGTGACAACAATTACCTGGTATAGTTAAAGAAACCAATAAAAGCCTTTGAAATATGATTACAACCTCTTTAGAGGTATTGCAGACAACTACCTAATTAAGATAAGTTATAACACTCTCCTAAACAGAATAACTAAAACATGAGAGGTGTCATAATAAAAAGATAAAGCGAATGGGCGGGATAAAACTAAGGTATTATTTAATCTATGTATATTTTCTATACTAATATTAGAAAGAGGAAAGTATTTTTTGTTAGTTTGTTTGTACCGAATAGGCTTCGAAACAACTGGACCGATTTAAAAAATTATTTCACCAATAGAAAGCTACATTATTCCTGAGTGACATAGGCTATTTTTTAATCCTAAAAACGGGTCCTGTGCGGTCGTCCACGGGAGCGAAGCCGCGGGGAACAGCTAGTTTTTTTATAAAGGTGACAGATACAGTGTTATACAGGGTGGTAATATCAGAAGGGTTACTTTGGGATATTTAGAATGGAAATGTTCTAGTCTAAAGTTAGTTTGTCCAGGGGTCTTCCGGATTGATGAGCAGCATACAACATTATAAAATACAACAAATAAAACTTGAGATATTTTATATGTTGCAAATAGAAATAATGTCGTCATCTTCAGCCGTTGAGGTGTATAATATATTCCCCAATGTTATCGCAGTTTTGGCCGTACTCGGAGCCAGAATGTTAATATTGAACCTCGTTTTGGACAATATCATTTGATTTAAATATGCTATTTCAGTGTAAAAATATTTTGAACATCCAAGTCGTTTTGGAGTAGTATCGAAAAGTTGCTAAAAAATATCGTGTAGTTAATATTTTTTTAAAGCAAAACTATTAATTACACGTTAAAACCTTGTTTCATCAATAATGTACATGAATCAATAATATTTTTGTCAACGTAGCTGTTACTAAGGAGTATGCTTTAGAAAATAACTGTTTTATGGCATTAAAGCGGTGGAAAGCCCTTAAAGGCCTACGCCTTAGTGCCTTAAAACGGTTACTTTCTAAAGCATACTCCTTAGTAACGGCTAGGTTAAAAGGTTTAAAAAAATATATATTACATGTACATAATTTTGAACACCAGGATGGAATTTAACGCGCCAAACATGAACGATCACAGCGAGCGCGAGAACTCCCGAATGCAATTTCGGTTTCGGTCGTAGTGTCGGCAGGTTTGCCACCGAAGCCGAAACTAAACCGAAAAACAGAAACTCGTTTTTTGCCGAAACTCTACCTAAACCGAAACCGAACTTTCGGTCGGACACTAAATTGTTTGCAGCATTTTAGTAGGTACTCCAATATATTAAATAAGTGTATTAAAAAAACCGGCCAAGTGCGAGTCGGACTCGTGCACGAAGTGTTCCGTACCATTCTCGAAAAAAAAACACGTTTGTTGTATGGGAGCCCACTTAAATATTTATTTCATTCTGTTTTTAGTATTTGTTGCAACAGACATACATCATCTGTGAAAATTTCAACTGTCTAGCTATCTCATGAACCATGGCTGCTGTGGAGGCTGTAGCCTGATAACAGACAGACAGACAGCGGATTCTTAGTAATAGGGTCCCGTTCTTACCCTTTGGGTACGGAACCCTTAAAACGATGCTTTATTTGAAGCCAATAAAGTAGTATCACAGTTAAATTCCTAATCAAAGTTTTGTTCCCATTCATCCCTGCATTCCTATTCACCTCAGGTATTGGTAGTTGTACTTTAGATTTGCCGCTGCCAAACCCGTAGCGGAAACAGCCGTAGTTTGTAATTAATGCAGACACCGTTAGTTTGGTAATTAATCTTACTAGATTATAAATTCTCGATATATTGTGAAAATCATTTCAAAATACAATAAATCCCATCCAAAATCGATAGTTACAACGGTTTTTCCAATAAAACCACTCACGAACCAATGTAACGGCAAAGGATATTTATTATTCTCTTTACAACTTTAGTGTTACATAGTTTAATTAAAATATACCGTCTATTGTAGTCCCTACATGTATTAAGAAAGAGGTTTACTATAGGCTGTACGCGATTTATCAAACTTACGGTGTTTGCAATAAGCCGGTGACATCAACAAGTAAATAGACCAGTTAAATACACAAGTACCTTTAGCTGTCTGTGTAGAAGTTGACTCCTGGCTGTGCTGCGGCGAAGGGGCCGGGGTGCTGCTCTTGCTGCCGGAGCCCCCGTCACCTGCCACCGAGCCACGACGCGACGGCGACGGCTTTTTCTTGTCTGACGAATGATGTAATTTGCCACCTAAGTATCATGGCCTTGTACTGTGACTACGACTTCTTATAAGTAAGGGCATGCGAGGGAACGGAATGATATGAAAAGGATCGTTGGAAGTAAGGAAAAAGTGGTCAGGAAGTGGACTCTACAAATAAAGAACTGGAAAAACTTACGGAAGGTAGAAAAGGAAAATATACGTTTTTTTTAAACTTTAACAAGTATCTTATTGCTACAAAAAAACTTACAAAACACTCATGAATAATTCTGCTAACCTTGAAACCTTTTTCAAACTTCATTCTAAACGACATCTAATTAAAAAAACTAAACGTTTACGTTCACATTTACATGCATAACCAAAACATCTGACTATTAATTTTAAAAAGAAAAGTCCTAACTCACTGATTATGATAAAGAAGAATGTTTCGAAACTCAACTCCTAAGGGAATCAAAAGGGTCAGTTTATATGGAAATGATTTTGTTTGTACTTAGATTTAATTGAAATTGAATCGTTATCTTAATGCTCTTTGAAACACTTACTTTAGCATTTTTATAAGATCCACCCTAAAACAGTTTCATGCGCGAATGAAGCCGCGGGCAAAAGCTATAATACCCATAATTTTACAAATTGAAGCAAAATGTATCACACTCTTTTCCTCACACGTATTCTGAAAGCTATTCAATTTCAATCAACTAAAGAGCTGTAACATAGGACGGTAGCAATATTGGAATTCAACCCAGCAGCCGAATTGCGCAAGTGAATTCGGCAAGGTTTGATCGCTATCAAATCGACCAATCACACGCGAGATGAATGACGCTATGTTGATTTCCGTCTGTGTGATTGGTCGATTGATAGCGGACAAACCCTTTGCGTTGCTTTATTTACTTACGCAACACGGCTGCTGGTTTCTGCATTGTGAATTTTAAGTTTTCAAACTCAACTTTAATTCTTATTCTGATGTTTTCACGTTAAAGTAGAGTTTGACAAGTGTTGTTCGAATTCTCAATTCAAAAGCCGGGTAGACATAATTTTGTATGTTGTTTTTTTTTTTGTTATCTGCGATTTAATTTTCTTAGCGTTTCAGTACACGTAGGTCTGTCCTATTTTGTAACTACATAATATCGAAATCAAATTAAATCAAATTATTACCGTAAAACCGAAAGCAACTGCTCAATCATATTGCTTCTACATAAAACGCTAAAAGAGCAATAACACATTATTTTGTAGTATTGTAGAGCTTGCATGTCATAGGATTATAGATTTATAAAGAGTAGCTCATAGCCAACAATCACTTAAAAATTAATAAAAATGTGTTATTCAGTTACTTGCGATTGCAATCGATCATAAATTGGAACTTTGGCTGTATACTAACTTTCTGTCCTCCACAGTCCATTGCTTTTAATTAAGTTTTTCAAAGAAACATAATGCAATCTGCAATAGTGACATGACTCCGCGTCAATAATATTATTTATTTGCCAGAGTTCGTCCTCATGAAACAGGGCACAGTCTCAGCACGTCGTCTAACACTAGAACACGTGATTTTACTTCTAAACCTTCAAAGTAAAGCAAAGGACTATTCTTTATAAATCCTCCTCCAAAAACAGCTGTTCTATTCTGTAAACATCTTACAGTGAAAAATCAGATTGAGTGAGCTTGAAGTTAACTATCATTCCACTATGGTTGGGGGGGTTGACAGCTAGCTACGTGTTCACTCCACCAAGTTATCACGGTGAAATTTTTCCAGAATAGCACTCCTGTATAAGCCACATCGACACTCGAGCTAACATGCGACAAAGATTAACGACATACGAAACAAACTTTTTTCGGAGGCCTTGTGTTTGCGAGTGACAGGGCCCTGAGAATCTGTGCTATCTTGTGACATTTCTGGCAGCGGCGAGCGAGAGAAAAAAATACGATTCCAATTAGTTTTCATACCATGAGATATTAATATTCATTTTTACCTCCTACAATGTACTTACAGACGACTAGGTCCTAATTTGCTCGGTATTTGTAAGAATGGGTATCCATATATACTATTCATACAATGCCTTTAAAATATGGCGCCCTATAATTGTGGGCGTCCATAATATTGCTATAAAAATAGCAATATTATGGACTACCTCAATAGTGACTTTTTCATTGATATTTCCGTGGGTTTTTTAGTAGATTTTAACTGTAGTTTTTAGTAGTCAATATAACGATGAAAGGTATTTTACCATTAATAATTAATTAGATTTTCCTGATCATGCATACCATCATAGGTCAGGAATGGAATGATTAAGACTCATGTCTAATTATATCGATGTTAATCATGGGTATTTAAAATGCATGGTCAGGAATTCCTGTTCTATGAAGATTTTATTTTAGGCGTGATTGGATAATATAAATATACAAATTATTAATTTAAAATACAATATTATCAATTATTAATTGTACTAACTATTTAACCTAGTTAATTAAGAAGTCGTGTTAGATTAAAACAAGCACAAAGGGGAAAACTGTACAATTATTATGGATCTAAATCCGGTAATAATGTCTTGTATGTGCTTGTGCATAAAAAAACCGGCCAAGTGCGAGTCGGACTCGCACTTGGCCGGTTTTTTTAGGCGCACGAATGGTTCCATACGACTATCGCAAAAAACTGCATATAAATCACGTGTGTTGTATTGTATGACCTTAAATATGTATTTTATTGTTTTTAGTATTTGTTGTTATAGCGGCAACAGAAATACATCATCTGTGAAAATTTTAACTGTCTAGCTATCACGGTTCATGAGATACAGCCTGGTGACAGACGGACAGACAGACAGACGGATCGTGGAGTCTTAGTAATAGGGTTCCGTTTTTACCCTTTGGGTACGGAACCCTAAAAATAGGACATGTAGGTAAATCTGTACTAAAACTTGACATATACCGAAAATAGCTTGTTTTTTGTTTGAATCTTGATGTTTATTTGAGGTTTTTTGCCACGCAATATTATTAGTTACCTTGACAAAAACGTAGTCGTTCGACTAAAATATTTTAATAAGTTAATTGGTTGCTATCATATTACGCTTGAATAAAAACAAGTGTGGCGGCCGTTTAGCGAGATAAGCCTGGTTTAAGGCTCTTTCCTGATAGCGCGACGCAATTTAGATTGCGTCGATAGGTACGGTCACGCACGTATTTTCTATGAAAAATTCAATTGCGTTTCGGTCGACATGCATCGCATTGCGTCAATGTGAACATACTTGCAATTATTCTTAGTAAAAACCGCTTATCGGTGTGATATAAATCGAATAGCATCGCGCCATCATGAAAGGGTTTAATAGTATCAAAAAAATCGGTAAAAGATTGTACTCACCCATAGGCTGACTAGGATTGGGAGTCTTGGACGAGTTCGGAGTATTCTTTCCTGATCCTGACACAACGGTGCTGGTCGCATGCGATGAAGACTTGCGCCCCGGCTACGAATGGAAACATACAGTCATAGCACTATCAAGCCAACTTCACAGTTATTAGCAACATAAACTTAAAATACCCATATTCTGTTACGTTACATAAATAATAATAAATAATTATTTGCACATATTTTAATAACCACTAGAAGTTATCGCAATACTAACTTGTTACTAGTATGCCATACCATATAAACGGAAAAAAATATATAATCATTATTTAATAGTTCAATAAAATATACCCTGTTATTAACGGACTTCAAATTGGGTTGATTAGAATACGAAAATTTAAATCTGTTCCAATATTTGTCATGGATTTTTTCATTCACTTAGTCATTTCATTTCATTCATTTTTCATTTTCGAGGAACAAAGGTAAAGCAGTTTTGGGCTAGTAGGTATTAGGTATTGTAGACGCCGGTCTAAACGGTGATTCTAAGAAGCATAAGCATAAAACATAAAGTATTATAATAATGGTTGGATGGCAGATGGTAGGGAGCTATACATACATACATGGTCGGCTGCGCTACAGGCATGAGACGTACGTACCCCTTTGGACTTGCCAGCATGCGTCGGCGTCGCGCCGCCGCTAGCCTTGGGCGAGCATGAGGCTTCGCCCTCCTTCTCGCAGCTCGAGTCACTCGACTGACTGTCGTGCGACACCGGCTTGTACGGCGGGATGGTCTTTACGTTACCGCCCTTTTTCTGCACAGTCAACGTTCGGCACCGTATCACACACCGCTCATTAACGCCGCAGTAATGTCGGTGTCAAATTATAACGAGTTCGCGCTAAACCGCTATGAAACAGGATATTTTTATTCAATAATTGATAAACCTTTAGGTATGGTCAGTTAGACATGTACGCTACTCTACTCTACTCGATGAAAATGACCAATTGTTAATATAATGAAATGGTTTAGTACCTTGGCGATGATGGTGACATCATGATTGGTGAACTAAAAAAATGATAATGAATGAATGAATCAATTTTCATGCACAAATTGGTGGCGACGTAACGCAATAATTAGGTGCACAGGCCGACATGATACAAAATGACAAAGTGAAAATGTTAAACACTGTAACGCGTACTCAACACAATAATCAGCTCTTATGAACGAACGAAGTGGTTTAAATGCTGGCGCGCATTACTTAGTTACCATAGACAACACATTTATTAATGTAAGTACATATATCTCATTCAATTTACAGAAAGTAAAATGTTAAAAATATCACTAAAATTCTTACTCCAGACAGTGCGACCATCTCCCAGTAATATGCGCCAGTCTTTAGACACCAAGACTGTCACAATGTGATGTGAACATAATTATGTATATTCTAAATGGCAGCAAAGTGAACACAGACAATGATCCAAAAGAAGTGTACAGCGACAGTTCTAAAATGATCTTGATTGTGCAATTTACATCAAAATGGTAGGTACTGTTGAAGTTTTGGCCACATCTTGAATTTAAGCAAAAACATAGAATTTCAGGTTCATGTGTTCAGTGTATTACCTAAATCAGTTATCTAAATCTAAATTGATTTAGCAAGCTCATAAACAAACAGACGTACACTGACATTTAGGCCTGCTTGCACCAAAAAACAAATTGTCACACATCCACCTACCATACGTCTATGGGACCCATGAGTATAGGAAACGATCATTAGTTTATGGATATTTTAAATGTTATATCTCGCCTTTAATTAGTAGTAGTAGTAGCTTGGGCACAAACCAAATGAAAACGGCACATGAAAATCAAGAATGTTTTTGATAATGTTGATAAATTTGCAACAACTCTTATTTCCGGCTTACAAACTTAACCGCAAAGTGTATTTCCTTTTTAAGTTACTCAAATTTGCCGTTACATCTAAATAAAGTTGCCTACTTATAGTTTTCTTATGCAATTTTTTTAAGCATTCAAGATATATTCGTGATTAAATGATAGAGTTTTGCGATAATCTGACAGGGGCTTTTGAACTAGAGGAGTATCGTCATTCTCAATAAATTGTAGTTGATAGTTTACATTCGTTAAAAGTTTCCTTAAAACATTAGTCTCGTAACCACCTGCCAGGGGTCTCTCAGATTTACGACCCAGACGAGACAAGTTGTGCAGTTCTTAGGGACGACGGAACTACAAATATACATGAACTTTGGTTATTTAGGATTTTATGGCGACGGGATCTGTAAGACGTATGATAGGTGGGTTAAGGGTCAATACCACATCTGCTTGATCTGCAAAATTCTGTACTTCAAATGTAAAGACAGCAGTAATTCCATTTACTTCTTTATTGATATCTGTTATCATATAAAAGGACAGAGACAGTCATAGAGAGAGAGAGTGATAAATAGAATTCGTACTAACCAGTTTACTGTAATGGTGTTGGCAGTAGCCGCAGTACTTTACGTTGTCCAGATAGTTCCCTGCTTCCTCGCATAGCAGGCCTAGGCCTTGCGCACAAGTCACGTGAAACTGTTGTTTGCAACCTTGTGAGAAACAACCCGGATAAAGCGACATGTCATCCTGTTGTGTATAATTTGTAGATTATACACACATCAAAAGTGTCTAGGTATCAAGTACTTTTTTAATTATAAAACAATAACCAACTAATTTTTTACAAATCTAGTCTTCCAGACTGGCTTCTTATTTTGGAATTAAATGGCAAAAAGGCAAAATGAGGCTTTTTTAAATTTTATTGTAAAGTAATAAAAAAAACTGTTCAAACAATCACAGCGATTTGGCATACTTAAAATCAGGGGGGTGACCATAAGCTCTTAGAGCGGTATCAATTTGAGATCGAATAAGGGACAGATGTATATGACTTGTATACCTCTAAACTTGTTACCTCCCTGATCATCAAAATCACTTTGAGGAATGGCCACCCACGTTCTTTCTGCCTAGCCTTTTCCCAACTATATTGGGGTCGGCTTACAGTCTTACCGGATTTAGCTGAGTACTAGTGTTTTACCTGGAGCGACTGCCTATCTGACCTCCACCACCCAGTTACTGGGTAACACGCTGTCCCTAGGCAAGACTGGTGTCAGATCTCAAGCTTCTGACTACCCGTAACGACTGTCAAAGATCTTCAAATGACAGCCGGGACCAACGGTTTAACGTGCTTTCCGAGGCACGGAGGAAAATCGGTATGTTGAAATGGTCACCCATCCACGGACCGACCTCGTCAAGCGTTGCTTAACCTTGATGATCGACCTGTGCGGCTGATATTTCTAACAACACGTTCTTTCTAACAAGTCAAAAAGTTTTTGTGGGGTATGCACGGCATCCATACTCAGCAGAGCTTTTCGTCTAACCCATGCGTGCTCAATAGGGAACATTACTGCCAATTGCTCCCGCCAGATGGCGCTTGACGGCTTTAAATAAACAAAAACATAACAACATGGCGACTACTACTGTTTGTGGTTACCGAACTCTTTTTTACTGTTTTTAAGATAACTTGTGTTCAAAAACCAAATAATAACATTGGGGAAGTTAGTTAGCTTCATTTTTCTTTCACTTTTTGTTTTATATTTTGTATACATAAACTGCGAAATTTTGTCGCTGGACTTTGACAGTTTGGTTTTTTTTTAGGGATGTGTCCGATATATCTAAACGTAACTTATATCGGACATGTGTTAGATATCATATCATATCGATATCAAAATAACCGATATTACAAAAGCTGTATCTAATAAAAACCTTACTAGCGTGTGAGAACGAATAATTCAAAACTTAAAACCGTAACAATGCGAAAACGTACGAACTACGAACAAAACGCAAACTTCACAAACGTTAGGAACCATATACGCTACCTATTTTCTAAGTAATATTTCGTGTTCGTTGTTAGTTTGCTCATCTAAATAACATTTTAACTTTTGCAAACTGTACTTCTGATATCGATATCTGAAAACCGTTTTCGATATCGACATGAAAACACATACATAACCGTTTGCGTAAAAAACCGAAAACGCCCTTCTCTAGTTTACGCAGAAACCTGTGGCGCCATCTGAGCGCAATTTTGCGGATAGTTCCCTATTGGGTTGAGGTCTGGCGATTGAGTTGGCCAAGGCGGAACGTTGATGCGAGCATCGGCAAGAGTGCATGTAACGACTCTAGCCATGTTTGGACGTCCATTGTCGTTTATTAGTCGAACCGAATCACCCAACCGGCGTCCCAAAGGGGTGATCACGTCTGAAACAATCCTCTCCGCATAAATCTGATCATTGAGGTTGCATCTGATCCAAATGAGATCGGTTCTTCCACCGATACAAATACCGGCCCAAACCATTATTGTTTATGAATAAACTTCCTGTAAAAATTTCAAACGTTCTTGACTTTCAGAGGTCCTCCCAACTTGAGTACGTCTTGTATCCGGCCTCAAAGCGAAACGAGATTCATCGGAAAAGCAAAAACGTACGTTGTGGAGCCTCGTAGCCAACATCATGGCGGTCATGGTACGATTCCGTCGAGCAGTATTTTGAATGTACCGTCGGAGAGTGTTGATGCGAGATCGTCCTCCATGTCGCTCGACCAAGCTGCCTGTGATACGATAGCGTGTCCAGAGGCGGCTTATGACGCTCTGAGCAGTGCCAAGAGCGACAGCCATACAGTACGTTACCTGGAACCAGATAGCAACATTCCGACGGCTCTCATCATCTCTTCTCGTGGCAAATGATGTCGTCGCTCCATATCGATGCAATATTTTTCAGTGCCGATGCAGAACTTGTAATGGTTTTGTAAAAACGCTATTACACACTTTTATAGGAATTCTGATTTACAATTGATTTTCTATTTTTAATCAAAATCTAAAGGAAATTCTTTATTTTAATAGTGAAATTCACTAAAAGGAATCAATAATGACCCAAATAAGTTAAAATAATATTCCTCGATTGCGGCGATACTCTAAAACGTACTTGACACTTTTGATGTGTGTATTTTACCGGTCTAGTGTTAATATAACTAAGTCATTTTAAATAATTGACCAATTGAGCTCATAAGCCCTAGGTTTGACTAAAAGGTTTTAATAAAATGCCTCAATATACCCAATTACCATAATACATGTCCTTACAATGACCAAACATTGTAATATTAAGCTAAACCGTGTTTCATACGATATTCTTAATGTAACCCCACCCTTTTAACAACAAAATAGCTTTATACAACAGAATTACTCTAAACAAGTTCCATTAAGTTTCTACTGACTAATGAAAATCGAAACTCACCAGATTTGTTGCACTGCATGCACGCCCCAGCATTTGCGCGGTGTGCCTTGCCCTGTTCTTGGCAGATGTAGCATGTCTGGAAAATATTCATTTAATTAATTATTATAAGGTATAAAATAAATGATTGATGGATCCTAACTGATATAAACAGAGAAACTCTTTGTTTACATTAAGGGCAGGTTTTCACTAAGGTGGAGAGCAAAGATGTCTTCTAGAATCAAGAGAAGGGCTGTGAAAATAATGCAATTCCTATTGACTATTTATACAAATACTTCCCTCTCGGAAAAAAATAACAGGTAAGAATTGAGTGGTTTTAAAGAATGTAATGCTATGCCAAAGAATCCTCACCTTGTTGTATCTCTCTGGTGGAATGAGACGCAAGACGATCGGCTCCATAGATGTGACATTGCCGAATCGGACTTCCGGTATGTATAGGGCGCACACGACATGTGCCCATCCACCAGTGTCCGACCGCTTCAGAGCACCCGACTTGGACGGGCATAGCTCACAGCGCTGAAATGTTAGGCAGAACAAATATTAGAATATGATAGACAAAGAAAATAACAAAAACTCCACAAGAGAGAAATGCATATTATATGATGAATAGGAGGAGTCACAAACAGAGACAAGGTGCGCAAGGTGTTTGTAAACCATTTCCCAAACATTTTATTATTTAATAATTTGTTTTTCTTTATTTACTTGTCTGTTTTTTATTTTTTTATGTACCAGATTTTTAATTAATTTTTATTTTGAATTAGGTACATGCATAATCCAGTAGACAAGAAGTGTGTTTTAATGAAGACAAACAAAATCAACAACCTGTGTCATGAATGAACCGCTGTACTTACAACCTTGTTTTTAGTATCTGGACTTTCACATTTTCGACAGTACCATGGTCCTGTTGGTACCGTCACTATGCCGTAGCATGCTGAAAATATATTGATTTTATCAGTAATAATTCAAACCAATACAAAAAGTAATCCATGGAGTAGTTTATTAAAGTAATGAAAAGGTACTAAAGTGTTAAGACGCTGATACCTTAGGCTGTATCAGCCAGGTGCCAGGCGGGTGCCAGGTATCAACTGTAGCATACACTCTAATAGGAATACCTTGATGGACCGCAACCGTGCATCCATTTCCGTCACAGTAGACTAGCGGGTTGTCGGGCCAACCGCGCTCGTCAGAGCACACACAGCAGCCTCCTACCATCTCCTTCATTGTGTACTCCTCATTATTGACTTAAAACCTACAAAAACCCCACATTGATAGACTACCATAAAATGATAAGATAAAAATAATTTCAATGAAAAGTTCATGAAATTAGCAATATATTGATTCGGAATTATGTTTAAAACGAATACATCACCAGGAAATTTGACCTTATGGAAGCGTAAGATGGTTTAGATGACAACACAATGATATTGTATGTTGTGTAAAAATGATTTAACGAATGTGGCAGCAATGAATGTCTCGATCACTTCATATTGAATTAAGCTCTTACTTAGATATTATGAGAATGTTAGACAATACAATGATGTTATACAATATGTCCTGATTTGTAGTAATAAAACTTGTCGATAAAAACACCCCACATAAGGGGTGCAATCACCACACCCTCAAAGATCAATCTTTTAACATAATTACACAGGTTTTTATTGAATTCCCTAAAATTTTCAGGGATTTTGTTGTTCTACACACTGTCAGTGTGTAGAACAACAAAATCCCTGAAAATTAGAATCACATATCTAAGCCAATTACTTTTAATGTTAGATTTAAGACAACAATGCCTTAAAAGAACCTTATATTTTTTGTAGAATTTTAGGAAATGTCTTAATTCGGGTGCTTTTATCAATAAAATTAAGTATATAGTGGCTTTAAAGCTTTATTACAACAAGCACAGACACATTATATATTTTTGATGAAATTTATTGCTGTAATGTTTTGAAATAATGGCCGACCAGCAAGCAGTAAACATAAAATAAAATAAAGACATTCTGCATTTACAATAACTTATACAAAAGGTATTTTAAGTATGAGGTAGTAAAATTACTAACAACACTAAGACTGTTTCACTTCTTTTACTAATGGATCACTATCATACTCTATACTTAACAGGGGAACACAAATATCAAAAATGTTCAGTACTAGTTGCATTCTCCTTGGTAGGCTAAGCCTCGTCGTAACTAGGTCAGGTCAGCTCACAGACTATCTAGATGCTGCTTCATTAGTAACCATTTCTATGGACCATCAGACCAATCCAATTACTGGACCACTGTTAGGGTGGTGGTGTTCTATTTTTATTATTAATCTATTCAATTGTATTAGCAATGGTAACAGGCGAAAAGCTTTTGCTGCTAAGTCCTTACCTTGCCTACCTACAATATCTACGTTGCTGTATCTTTCTGTTTGAAAAATCTGTTATACTAGCTCATTTCAAATATGTTTTTTGGATATGTGAGCTTCTTTGATGCTTTGTTTTGTATCAGAATAGCAATATCAGTGCAATGATGTTGCTGTCTGAAATCACCATCCCGCCTAGAGCTAGTTTGGTGATTAATGCTTGTGCCTTCTCTGTATGTGAAGCAACCTTTGCCCTCCAGTGGGACAGTCATAAGAAGGTGGTTGTTGGTTGTTCACGAATGCGTAACATTTGACCCAATACAATAGATCTATTAAGCATTATCGGAAAAGTCTGCTAAAAAACAGGAATTTTCCTAAGAAAAACTATTCTTAATCGACTGTCTTATCTATCTGTATAAATAAAAATAAAAGAAGGTGGTACAAAGTTCACTGAGCTAGCTAGTTAAAAAATATTTCAATTAAATATGATGTTTAAAGTTAAGCTATAAGGGTAGTTTGGTGTAGATCTGAACTTTTCATTAAGTCCAGAAGGTATGATCAGTGAATAGCACATTTAAAGCTGATAGCTGTGAAAACTAAGGCATTAAACACTAAGAATAATAATTAATATTCAGCATATTGAACACAAATACAACAAACATCTAATGTTTAAATTATGTGAATATGTATGTAGATAAGGAGATTATATCCATCTGTGAATATATAGTCAAAAACTGAGTTTGTGTTAACCCAGATAACACAGTACAAAATTAGTGATACCATCCATATGGTAGCTCAATTTTCAATAACTCGGACTTAGACTGCCTCATTTGATTCCAGTGGCAGTGTTATTGAGGTTTTCCATCTGAAATTTTTCAGTAAAGTGCCCCGTTGATGGCAATAGACTCACCCTCTATTACATGGGCTTTACATATAACTGGCAAGATGTGAGTTTAATGGTGCACCTCTGCCCTATCCTTCGAGGAATACAGGTGTGATGTTATGTTATGTTCAGACTGATAGTTTCACTGCACTTATGGTCTTGTTGGCCTTGCTGGCACAAGCACTTTATACCAACTGACTCGCCCGCACTAACGCAGTGTTAAATACTTAATGCAAATTGATTTCTACATAATGTATGACTGTATTAGTTACCAAGCTAGGTATTCATATAAATCTAATGATTATAGTTAAGTGATAATGTATGCTTTGTAGCCTTTTTTGTCTGAAATGTGCTGATTCTTAACCAGGGACTAACTGCATTTGGAGTTAAACTTGCCTTTGTACATGAATATTCTTTTCACTTTGTCTAAATGTATTGTTTTGCACAATACAGAACTAAGAGAATTAAGAGAAGGGATTATGAATAATGAACAGGACTAAATATTTTGAAATTAGCGTTTTATTTTGTATTTTTGCTTTTTTTGTTTGTTTAAAATTTTCAGCTTGTGTGTGCACTTAGACAATTGATACTAATGAAGTTTCTTATTTATCGTAGGACATAACGATCGTTATATATTAATCCAAAGCAAGAGCTAATACAATTTGAAATGTAAAACCGATGGATAATGCTGTGAATATTATATGAAAATGAATAACTTACAGCTTCCATCTAGTTATATTTACCAAAAAGTAAAATTATCCGTTCATTGATGAAGAATTTCCCGGCAACAATTCTTTAATTCATCTTTAATTTACAACTGATATCTTTATCACCTCACCTGCGCCTAGCAAGAACGATAAAATGAAGTCTAATTACACAGAATCTAAACTCGTCGAGTGATTTTAAGTAAAACCGGCCGAAACTAGTTTAGAGCTCTGATTAGAACTGCTTTTACAACTGCAAATTACACTGATGTTAGTTAGTTTTTTGGTGTCATAAAATCGGGAAGATTACACTCGCTCGCTCAGTTCGCTGCCATTAGCTACAAGCAAAAGCCATGTTGAATTTTGTTTGGAGTACATTTCATCACAGATTATATAATATTTTGAGCGTTATAACGTTAGGAGAAGATAGCAGTATATACAATCAGTAAGTCTAACAGAGATAACAAGATGTTTCAAAATTTTACTACTGGATACTGGAACGCGCGATTTATCAATTTTCTCTTAAGGGGTAGTCCATTTTCAAGACCTTTGCTTATTGTTAGGTTTGCAGGGTTGGTAGCTTTGTAAAAAAATAAAACAAAATATCGCGTATGTTGCGCGCGCAGGGGCGGGTGGGTTGCATTGTCGTTGTAAATTTGTAATACAAGTTGTATTGATCGTTTTTCAGCTCGGGGCATAGAGTAAAATAATAAATGCGAAAGGTACGGGGCCGCGGCCTCGCTTTGAATTAGCCTAGCACAAATATGACATACTTAGAGTACTTACTCTACACATCTCTAGGTAGAGATAAGTTGTCAAAATATTGGCAAACTAAGTACACTTAGATAAATACCTAGGTGCATTTTATCACGTTTCAACACGAGCATTTGTTACGTTATTTTAAATAAAGCACTCGAAGAACGTGACAACAATTCATCCAACATAAGCGAGACCCATTATTTTAGAAGATAAGACTTCTCAATTAGCGTATAAACTGATTGTTTTGAAATAATCACGTGAGGGTTTGTATCTTTTAATCCAGAGAGATTGTCTGATATAATCATACCTACTGTCATTGTCACAAAACAAAACAAACCGTTCGCTCGTGGTTCGTGGCCTTCGTGGGTTAAGTGTACTGTCATACTGTGTAATAATGTGACTCGACTCTGTTTCGTTTCGTGCATGGGGTGAGGGGGAAGAATCTTTTAGAAGATTAAGGTCTTAGGGGTTGCCAGCATTTAAATACATAATAATCTCGACTAAACCGGTTCAAAAACAAAGAGCGATTACTAACAAAAACAAAATAATATGTTATTGGATATATAATACTCGCCCACTCGGGTTCCTAGATTCAGTAACATAGTTAGGTTGGCGTTAGTTATATAGGTAGCCTAGTTCAAACGATCAATACTAGAGCTCGACCAACCAGGCGGCCGTTGTTAAGGGTAACTGTCAGCTTTCAGAATTACCAGAGGGCTGCGGGGGCGCTGCAATATCATGGTGGCTAAAAATAAGTTTGAGCTAGGAAATATTTTATAAAAATGAGTCTCTTGATGAAATCGTCAAATGTAAATGTTTTTAACTAAGTATAGTTTTCTAAGTGCAGCTACGGTGGATGATTTCCCACTTGTGACCTTCTAGCAAGTTTGCTGGGCTTAAAAGTGGTGCTCTCGCTTCAGCAAGACCGTTATTTAGAATGCGAGTGTTTTGTTTTTAGGGTTCCGTACCCAAAAGGTGAAAACGGAACCCTATTACTGAGACTCCGCGATCCATCTGTCTGTCTGTCATCAGGCTGTATCTCATGGACCGTGATAGCTAGACAGTTGAAATTTTCACAGATGATGTATTTCTATTGCCGCTATAACAACAAACAGAATATAATAAATATTTAAGTGGGGTTCCCATACAACAAACGTGATTTTTCTGCCTTTTTTTGCGATATTGGTACGGAACCCTTCGTGCGCGAGTCCGACTCGAACTTAACCGGTTTTTTTCCATAATTTTGTTGCCTTTATTACAGAAAGTTGCGTGGCAGCAATTGCCCCGGTTGTATTCTAACCTGCCTACCTGCATTATTCTAAATCAGACCCCTATCATTTAAAGCCCTATAATCCTAAAGCCCTAATCACCATCAATCAGTAAGAATATGTAAACCAGCCATGTGCGAGTCGGACTCACGCACGAAGGGTTCCGCACCATAAAACCGCAAAAACAGCAAACAAATCACGTTTGTTGTATGGGAGCCCCACATAAACATTTATTGTATTCGGTATTTAGTTTTTGTTGCTATAGAGCCAACAGAAATACATCATCTATAAAAATTTCAACTGTCTAGCTTTCACCGTTCATGAGATAAAGCCTGGTGACAGATATACAGACAGACAGACAGACGGACCTCGGAGTCTTAGTAATAGGGTCCCGTTTATACCCTTTGGGTACGGCACCCTAAAAACACAGAGGCAGGAACTTATATCAAAATGAAAAAGCAGCCTTTTTTGGCCGGGATAACAATGTAACTACGAGAGCTCATTTCTTAGAATTTATTGTAGGTGACCTGTGTATTGAAGTAGGGATGGATGCAACATGGATCAATGTTTTGCATCCGAGGGCTCTGGTTGTTGAGTGGTTCATGATTGGTATGACCGCAATCTTGCTTTGGCCGCGCATTTGTTGTGGTGTTGCTAAAAGCGTCTACTAGAGGGTGCTAGAGAGCTTAAATATAGTCTACTAGAGGGCGCTATTCTTAGATTTACAACAGTTTTTACGTTATGAAACTTATGTATAGGATGGACCCTAATTTTATTACAATCTAGCCGTTATAAATAGACTAATAAGTAATTTAATTATAACTTAAGCTACTACATTGTCTTTACTAAGAATGTGTCCAATAGCACTTTTCTTATTGTCTCTGTTAAGGCGAATACACTTCATAGACACAGAAGTTTTTTTTTCAGTCCAATTTTATTTTTAGCGTGTAATAATACTATCTAAGGTATGTTGCGAAATTGTTTATTTGCCTCAGACATCCATAGTAATCAGTAACATACTATTATTCTTTATTATACATTACGTTTATTTGATTAATATTTTATTGTGATTTGTTTATGTATTTGACTTTTCATATAAGTGTTATTTAATATAGAGGTAATTTGATTAAATTAATATTGCCGGCGGTATGCCGGCATAATCGAATTTAATTATTATTATTAATAATGCAATAACAATAGGAAATTATACTCTAGCTAGAAGGGTGGGCCTGGAGATCCGTAACACAGTAAAAGCTAGTGTGTATAAAGTTCGGAACCTTAAGAAGGATGCTTGGGCCGTAATTGCGCGAAGTTTCATGTAACGACCGAAGAGCCATACGTAAACATCGTCATTAACTGCTGAGATCAAGCCGCAATTATTGCTCCGCGTGTACGAACAAAATTCCTCAGCAACCCAGTTGCACTATCTTGCTGGACAACATCCGGCAATGTACCTATTGCACAATTAAATTGCAGAATGGGTACATATAAGTTGCAAATATACTGAGCTATATTGGCAACAAAATTGCCAGCAAGATGCAATTTTTTTGTGTTTTTTCTAAATGCATTCACAACACATACCCTGAGAAGACCAAATAAGTTATAAATTTTTAAAATGAAATATTAACTGCCTGCCTTTAAGTTTAGACAATTGGTACAAAACAATTAATGTACTTAGTAGACATTTTCATACGACAAAAGGTGTAAAACTTCTATGATAATGATGAAGTGAACGTTACAGAATATACCGTAGTTTTTTTACAGCTAACAAAACTTCTTTTTAATTAATCAATCATTCTTTTTAGCTTATCGTGCATTGTCATCCAAACCAAACTTTTATGCAAAATAAGAGACCCATCGCTGTTTTAAAATTAATTTGCAAGATTTGACCCACACATGGAGTACTAACAAACTAACAAGGCAAGTTATATAAAAGCTTGTAATAAAAAGAGCATATTATGAACTCATAACTTACCACAAAATAAAAAAGGAAACGTTCAGGACAATGTTATAAAGGCAAATGAATAAAGTTTACTTTTATGAAGGTGTAAATCTACAAGAAAAAGAAAAAAAGAAAAGTCATTCAGAAATAAAATATAAAAGTCATTTAGTATGCACTTACCCTTAAATAAGAAAGTCTCCAAAATTTCGGATATTGTAAAAGATGAAAAAGTTTCCTTTATTTTATGAGAAGTATTTTTTTTGTGCTCCGTACCAAAGTAGTCACAAAAGAACACTAGGATTTAGGTTATTTTCTTTGCTTATGCATTTTTGGTTGACTGACGTAAATTCTAAAATAAAGCACAAAAAGATTGTCGTTTACGTAGGTACCTACTTTGTGGTAAAAGTTAACCGACGAAGTGGTAGTCAAAAAAGTGCCACGCTTGTTTTTAGTAGGAAGTAAGTACTTAGAAGACGAAGGAAAGTATCTAACCATCTCATGCAATGCAATATCTATTTAGTTATTATTCCGCTAAAACTAGATCCAGGCTTGGATGCAGACAAAGGATAGTGCTATTCTGTAAAAATCTCACCTCGAAACTTGTGTGAGCAGCTCACTTCTAGTGTTCACGAAGAAAATCTTAAAAAATCAATCGGTAGCACCATTCATCAAAAATGTACACGTGCTTAAAGATGCAGTAAAACCTAATGACGACACATCCTTTAATAATTAATTAAATCTCTGAAATGTTCTTTTTATTTATTTATTTATCTAGGTATAGACACGCGTTTGACCACTATCTCGGCTGATGGTAAGCGATGATGTGAAGCACGCTTGCCTAGAAGTAACAATATTCACTCTTGACTTAAAGACTCCAAGGTTGTAGCTATCAGGAAACAAAGACTCCGGCAGGATATTCCACTCCTTAGCTGTGCGCACAATGAAAGTATTCGCAAAACGCTTGTAGGTACGTATAGGTAGGATGTCCACCATGTACCGGTGGCGCATTGCCGTACGTCTTGTTGTCCGATGATGGAAAGGGCTAGGTGGAATCAAATTGTGCAGTTCCATCGCACACTCCTCGAAATGTAACCGATACAAAACCGACAGACTGGCCAATCGGTGTCGATGTTCAAGGCTCTGAAGCTTTGAGGCGACCAGTGCATCGTTGCCGATAAGCCTCTTGGCCCGTTTGTCAATCGACTCAAGTGCATCAAGTTGATACTTGGCATGTCTGAACTTGCGCTTTATACAATTTGAGCAGCTGTTCAGGCGTGCAGTACCGTCTCACCTTTGCAAGGATCCCAACTTTTTTGCAGCAAACTGAGCCTTTGTCTCAATGAATGGACCATCATTGAGGGTCGATGTTAATGTAACACCAAGAAGGTCGAGATGGTTCGTTATCGACACGGTTACAGCACGGCAAGATGGAGCCGGGTGGAATAGGCTATTTTTAGCGGCAAAAGACACGCCTGGGTCTTAGCAGCATTGAAACTGACTAGATTGGCATCGCCCCATTCGGAGACTGCCTCCAAAGACAGGTTCAAGCGTTTGGGACCATGGCCTCGCGGAGGGACCGGATCTCAGGTCCAGTAGCCCGTGCGCCGGACACGTATCTCGCAACTGTGCTGTCGTTGTCTTCTAGGTATGCCAGGAGCTTATTGTTCAGCACACGTTCCATACTCTTACAGAGGATGGATGTTACCGAGATGGGTCTGTAGTTGGCCGGGTCAGCTCGACTACCCTTCTTGGGCACGGGTTGAATGTTAGCTTGCTTCCAAGCCTTCGGCACTTTTCCAATCACTATCGAAAGACAACACAGGCGTGTCAGGATCGGAGATAATTCAGGAGCACCAGTTTTCAGTACAATTTCCGGTATCTCATCGGAGGCACTAGCTTTGCTCACGTCAAGGTTACGCAGCACCCTACAGACCTGCCTCTGATGGATGCGTATGTCCGACATACTCGTCCCACTTGACTGGGAACCCCTGGTCAGCCTGGAGTCAATTGATGACAAAGTCAACGTGTTGACGGACAGCCTTTTGCAGCTGTATGTTGTTCACGCTCCCATACGTGCAATAAAAATGAAACATCTGCCGGCGCCATGGCTACCAGGCGACATTAAAGAATTAATCCACAGAAAAGCTGTTGTTCTGATTGGTTGGCACCGACGAGAAACTACCAATCAGAACGCTGTATTTGCACAAATTAAGTTTAGTTAAACTAATCGCGATTAGTTTCATTGGTGAAATCGGCCCTTAGAAATAGATAGATCATGCTTTTATGTTGAACAGATGAGCTCGTTGCTAAATAATAACAGCCGCACGGGTCGATCATCAAGGTTAAGCAACGCTTGACGAGGTCGGTCAGTGGATGGGTGACCATTTAAACATACCGAGTTTCCTCCGTGCCTCGGAAAGCACGTTAAGCCGTTGGTCCCGGCTGTCATTTGAAGATCTTTGACAGTCGTTACAGGTAGTCAGAAGCTTGAGATCTGACACCAGTCTTGCCAAGGGGTACCGTGTTACTCAGTTACTGGGTTGTGGAGGTCAGATAGGCAGTCGCTCCATGTAAAACACTGGTACTTAGCTGAATCCGGTAAGACTGGAAGCTGACCCCAACATAGTTGGGAAAAAGGCTAGGCAGATAATAATGCTTTTATGTTGAACGATAAAACATCGTTTATAATCAAGAATCCCTCAGATTAGAGAACAGTCTAATCTGAGAAGAAACCATTATAAAAACCAAAACAAAAGGAATGTATCTAAAGAAACTTTTCAGGTAGGTATGTAAAATAACGCAGTTTCACGCGATGACGGCAAATGGTATCATGTGATTTAGTGTAGGCGCCTTACCAGGACCATTCGCAAGGTAGGTAATGTTAGTAAGGAACCTTTCTGAGGCTCTAGCTAGAGAACCTGTCAAACTATCAGCCAAGGCGATATTCCAAAATTTAAGGGAATGATCACGTTAATTTTCGATAGCACTTGACAATCCCATACATTGTTGATGATGATAGAGTCTGGCCAACGAAAGCGTGATCTGGTATTTTAAAGATTTAATATGGCAACATTATTAAGCTGTCAAAGGTACGTCAAAGTCATAGATTAGTATGACTTAGTAATCTTGATCCATGTTGGCTGATTATTATATATTTATGATATGATGATACCTGTTATGTTTCAATGTTCCTCATTTGACCTAATAACTGCAGAAGACTGGAAAAAATCACAGACCATGTAATAAATATGGCAAATAAATCTATGCAAATAGATCACAAAATGGCAAAATTTATAATAAGTGTAGATAATGATGCAGATACAGATGAATCCTTAGAGGTTGATTTTTTGGACTCTCATGATTTATAATTAATAAATTAAATATTAAGTGGGTTAAGATTATGCAGGTACATACTAATAAATAAATCTACACACTCGTTTTTTAACTCACATCCATGACAGTCACGCCTCCATCACACTTCACCAAACGGAGTCAATAATTTTTTTTTATCATAAATACAAAGAATACAAGAATCAAAACATTTAACTAGAGGTATAGTTGGTGATACCACATTAAGATTTTTTGAATTTGCCACGTTTTTCAGATCACGCTTTCGTTGGCCAGACTCTAGCTCTCGACAAACTTCTTGGCCGCCCTGAAGTTTGCCTTCCGATGCACAAGGCACGGCGCGGTGCTGTTTTTGAATGAGATTTACTACTGCGCAGCCGTTGTAGCAAACTTCAGGGCAGCCAGGAAGTTTGGCGAGGACTAATACAATCGCTATCGCGGCGCTTTCATTGATATAATGTCAATTGTGCCTCTAATGGCGCGACGCAATTTAAATTGCGTTGATAGAGACGATACACAAACAAGTGCAAATTGGTCGAATTGCATCGCATTGCGTCTATGTGACCGTTTGCAATTTCTCTTAGTTAAATTCACCTATATGTAGGTGTGATACAAATCGAATCTCGTCGAGCCATCAGAAAGATCACTTAGTACTTAAATAAGTGGCTATAACAATTCCATATAACAAAAGTCAGACTTAACTGTGACGAAATCTAGGGCACGGACAAATTAACTGAGCACCCGAAATATCAAACGACCGCACTCCAGCCAACCCGCGCGGTGCCTCGTGTTCGCCTCGTGAGTCGTGAGCCAATAGCATGAGTCGAACGTCAGAGTGACATTAACATTTCGGGTGCTTATTTATTTTGATAGTAGCGCAGGAGTTGAGTTGTCAAACATAAAATAATAAATTATATAAAACAGTGACGTCCAAGATTAACAACTACAACTTATTAGATCAATAGGACAACATAATTGGATTGATACCTACTTGCTAGGCTCCAACCTGTAATCTGGTCCTGATCCATTAGGTACATTCAAGGTTTTTTAAATACAAGTGCAAGCTTAAGAATAAATAGGTTTCTAAGCAATAGGCAAAAGACGTTCAAAATGATACTTCTTGAAAAAAGTAAGTTCCATGTTCGTTTTGAAAAAAAAAACTATGATACCGGTAGCTAGAACGGGGTTACATTGAGATCTGGGGTATCTAAGAAATAACTTATTATTTAGGTTTTTTAAAGCTAACGCCGTGAAAACGGCACGCAACCCAATTTTCTTTTTAAAATTTGCAAACTGTCATGTCAGCTTGTTGCATCAACATCAGCGCAATACCTTTACGTGTTACAGATAAATATTTTAAATTGTACAGTGAGAATTCATTAAAAATAAATTGTAAATTAGGTTTATTTTATATTGCAAAGAAAAACAATAGGGTCTCAAAGTAACCCCATTTTTATTTTAACGTTGATAGTCTCGTTTTTTATTTTCTCCCAAACTATGGCAAACAATATATTTTTTATTAGAGAATATAGGTAAAACTTAAAGTAAAGTGCAACAACAACACTGCAGTTTTTTCATATTTTAAAAAATATAATTGTAGTAGTAGTAGTTATGTCAATTTTAATTTCAAATTTAATCAATTTAACCCCTTTTTACGGTAATAGGGACGTACTTATTGGTACTTTGTGGACTTTTTTAATTCAGATATATATTTTTTATATATGTTGTTTTGAATTATTTTTTGCTTGTTCGAATGGCTGATTCACATTGGGCCAGTAATCGTATTCAATCCAATATTTGTACCCTATTAGGTAACACTGATTAAACATTTTGACTAATCCACCACCAACAGTCGTCAACAATTTTTTCCGTCGCTAATGTTTTATGTGTTAGAAATGTAGAAAGTCAAATGAAACATACAAACACCACATTTAATTTTACTTCTACGAATTTGCGACGATTCCCTAAAACTTTTTAGCCTTTAGGTTCACGCCATATATTATTAAGGTTGGCCAAACGGCATTCTACATTTTATTCTAAGCCAAAACGTTAATTTTGTATGGCAGGTAAATGCAACAGCAACCTTCGTGGGCCGCACCCTGTATTAAGGGTACCTAGATTAAGAAAATCAAAATTAAACACGAACATTGTAATTTATTAAGTGATTGCTTATTTGATTTTGTTAATGCTATTGTTACAAGATTAATCAGAATAATATGTGTAAACGGGCGTCATGTTGATAGATATTTAATCAACATTTTTTTATTATAATGTACCTGCCTAATTCAAGAACAAATGCTTAAAATTATGTTTAAAAAAATGTGTTTTTCTAAATTTAAATATTCTAAAAGTTATAGGCGTGTAGAGATTAGAAGAAAACTAATATATTTATTGTGTACCTACCTAAGACATTATTTTAAGATTTTTTTTGGTGTTGTCTAGTGTATGCGCTATATGTAATCAGAAGCTGGACTGGACTGTGAAGTGTTTAGGTACCTTAGATCCCAGCGAAACGATGACATATTGGATCAATGTAAATTGCCTTACAGACTAAGAATTAGATAAGTTTTAGTATCTAAAGTACTTAAAGTAAAAAAAGGGTCATGACAACTTACTGCGGTTTTCACCAGATCACCCGGAGGATATTGTGTACATACCGCGGGGTACTTTTGGGGTGGCTTTCTTCTCCTGGTATTAATCCTGGCTGGTTGGTTAGGCATGATGACGCACTGGTACAAGGAAGACCACGTCAGCACAGTTATTCACATATATATTGCTTACTTTCTCACTAAGTGTCAAAATTAGCTAGCAAAACAGATTTTTACGACTGAGCTTGCAAGTGGACGTATATCTTAGAACAAAATTACCTGTTGAACTCAGAACACTCATTACACTAGATTTACAATTTTACTTTTTTGTACACCTACCTTCACCACAGTGAAAAATTTAAATATGTTGAACTACCAGCCACCAACACTTTAGTTTAAACTAACGTGTTGGTGTATGAATACAAGGCTTTCTGTCTGTGCAAAACAAGTTTTTTTATTTTGGTCTCGTTATGTGCGTCGTTATGTGTGTCCTTCCGGAACTGTACCTAATAGGAAGATACTTGAAATTTTCACAGATTATGTAATGAACTATAACCGCTATAAAAATAAAGAAAATTAAGGGGACCCATTAAAGAAATATATTTTCTTCTACATTCATCAGCATCAGCCTTTTAATGTGCCCACAGCTGGGATACAAGCCTCCTCTCTGTGAGAGGGAAGAGCCGTAAACCACCACGCGGGCCGAGTGCGTGTTGTTGGATGTCACAAGTCTTCGAATTCTTGGTTCTAGGACATGCATGTTTTCCTTCACCGTTTTGAGAGCAATGGTGCTGAAACAATTTACACAAAGTAAAGCGCCTGCCTAGGTTCAAACTCACGATCTATGACACGCTAAGTCACAGCCGTTATCACTGGGCTGAGGCTCTTCTACAATAAGGCGTGTATTCTATATTCTCCAATGTTAAAGCAGTACTGGCCGTGCGCCCATTGAACCTCCTTTTGTATAGTTTTGTTTGAAAAACTATTCTTTAATTTTAGCCTACAATTTTTCTGTGTAAAAATATTTTTTTTAATCCAAGTCGTTTTGGAGAAGTATTCAAAGGTAGCGAAAAATATCATGTTGTTAATTTTTTGAAAGAAAAACTATTAGTTACCTACACGAAAAAAACATGTTTCACAAATAATGTACCTACATGAATATTTTTTTTATTTTTTTCCAACCTTTTTATCTAGCCGTTACTAAGGAGTATGCTTTAGAAAGTAATCCTTTTACGGCACTAAAGCGGTGCAGAAAGGCCTTAACTACACATAAGGAAGAACCACGGTCATATTATGCGAGTCGGACTCGCATGCGAATGCTTTCGTACCGTTGAGAGGTCTTGCTGCTGTTGTTTATGATACATAATTATTATTATAATGTGTTTTAGTGTAAAGCCAAACATTATGATTGTATTGTGTTGTGTATCAGCTGCCTCGTTGGTTACGTGGTCGCAAGTGCGACTGCTGAGCGTGAGGTCCCGGGTTCGATTCCCAGGTCGGGTAAAATGTTATATTGGAATTTATATTAGGAATTTCGCAGTAGCAAGACCGGAGTTTGGGAGTTGGCGGTATGGATACCCCCGTGTCCATACCGCCAACTCCCAAACTATCAAGATTATTCGTACTGTTTGCCCTCTTGCCGAATTCACTGATGCAACAAGGCTGATGAGTGATGATCTCTTTTCGGTCAAGTCGTATTACTGTCCCATCGGAATATGAGAGTGCACCTTTGTCTAGTCTGGGTCTGGAGGACTATTATTGTGTATCCAGTTTCCGGTCTCTCAGTCCGTAAGACTCTTAATAACTCGCTTGTATTGGTTTCTTATTGTAAAAATGATTGATTGAAACAAAACTCTTGTGCTGTTAAACAGTTGGCTTAAGACTTATCATAACTCAACAGGTTATGGACCCAGGCATTTCAGATCGAGTAATGATTAGTCATTATTGATTGATCACACAAAGACAAGCAGCCAATGAAAAAATTACTTAAATTTCGAATTAGGAACTCTTTGGGCATCAGTAGACACAAATTTGGGCATCAGTAGACACAAAGTACGTAAGCGGCGCAGGCGGCGCGCTGTAGATGTGTAATGAATAAATATGTCATTTGTTTTAAAAATTGGCGGCGTTTAAAAAAGTCTGTCGTGAACACCGTTTTTTCAGTTCTGTGGTCGTGCATCAAAATGGATTTGACTATAGAAAATTTTCGCTCAATGATTTATTACGACTTTCTTTGCGGTTTTACTCAACAACAGTGTTATAATGTTACGATAGACTTCGATTAGCGTTTCATGACAAAGCCCCATCCCGTGCCACTGTTTTCAGTTTAAACTTATTAAACCAGTTGGTTTAATGAGTTTAAACGTGGTCGAATAAACCTCACAGATGGTTCGCGAAAAGGACATCCTTCTACAGCGACTACTGAAGATAACGTGAGTGCTGTGCAGCTAATGATAAAAGGTGGTAGAAAGTTGACATATCAACAGATTCGGGTAAGTTTAGGGATTGGTATGAGACACAATTTATATTGGGCGGTAATCTGTGGTATGAGACCAATACTAAAACTCTTATGTGAACATTTAGGCGTCTGAAAGCTTTGTACATACAGCAACAGAGAATCCTCATCCCTAGAAATGTATCAAAAGTGACATACATGGACTGGAGATATACTACGATGATTACGTGCGCCGCGTGCGCGCCATCTCTGTGATATCAATGAAACTACTAAGATATTCTAGCTAGAAAAAAAATATACTATTCTGTTTATATATGACGGAGTTATGTCCGAACATACATAAAAATATATAAACATCCGAATTAAGAACCTCCTCCTTTTTGGGCAGTCGGTTAAAAAACTGACGGCGCTCATGCAAGCGACCGCTAGGTAATATCCATCGCAACCTACCTAGTGATATTTTTAAACTTCCAAATGTGTTTAACAAACATTATACTTTTTTACAGATTTCTAAAAACAGAACAGAATTTTAATATTTTATAAATTCGTTAGGCCGAAGCAATATTTGAACCTGGGGGGTGACCATAAGCTCTTAGGGCGGTATCAATTTGAGATCGAGTAAGTGACAGATGTATACAAGTCGTATACATCTATCCCATATCACGATTCATACCGCTACGCCATTCTGACACTTATCACAGCCGTAAAATTTATCGCTATGTTTATAAATCATCCATCACATTATTTATGTCGGCCGTGACGTCTAAATTTTGTAAAATATTACAAAAACTAGCTGACCCGGCAAACTTTGTTTTGCCATAAAAACACCAAACATTCACCTACCCT
The DNA here is from genome assembly GCA_948252205.1 of Orthosia incerta. NCBI lineage: Eukaryota > Metazoa > Arthropoda > Insecta > Lepidoptera > Noctuidae > Orthosia > Orthosia incerta. Next base: position 38,455,546 of record OX411741.1, on the reverse strand, counting down.
ACACCTACCCTACACCTACCCTACACCTATCCTACACCTACCCTACACCTACCATACACCTACCCTACACCTACCCTACACCTACCCTACACCTACCCTACACCTACCCTACACCTACCCTACACCTACCCTACACCTACCCTACACCTACCCTACACCTACCCTACACCTACCCTACACCTACCCTACACCTACCCTACACCTACCCTACACCTACCCTACACCTACCCTACACCTACCCTACACCTACCCTACACCTACCCTACACCTACCCTACACCTACCCTACACCTACCCTACACCTACCCTACACCTACCCTACACCTACCCTACACCTACCCTACACCTACCCTACACCTACCCTACACCTACCCTACACCTACCCTACACCTACCCTACACCTACCCTACACCTACCCTACACCTACCCTACACCTACCCTACACCTACCCTACACCTACCCTACACCTACCCTACACCTACCCTACACCTACCCTACACCTAACCTACACCTACCCTACACCTACCCTACACCTACCCTACACCTACCCTACACCTACCCTACACCTACCCTACACCTACCCTACACCTACCCTACACCTACCCTACACCTACCCTACACCTACCCTACACCTATCCTACACCTACCCTACACCTACCATACACCTACCCTACACCTACCCTACACCTACCCTACACCTACCCTACACCTACCCTACACCTACCCTACACCTACCCTACACCTACCCTACACCTACCCTACACCTACCCTACACCTACCCTACACCTACCCTACACCTACCCTACACCTACCCTACACCTACCCTACACCTACCCTACACCTACCCTACACCTACCCTACACCTACCCTACACCTACCCTACACCTACCCTACACCTACCCTACACCTACCCTACACCTACCCTACACCTACCCTACACCTACCCTACACCTACCCTACACCTACCCTACACCTACCCTACACCTACCCTACACCTACCCTACACCTACCCTACACCTACCCTACACCTACCCTACACCTACCCTACACCTACCCTACACCTACCCTACACCTACCCTACACCTACCCTACACCTACCCTACACCTACCCTACACGTACCCTACACCTACCCTACACCTACCCTACACCTACCCTACACCTACCCTACACCTACCCTACACCTACCCTGCGAATGCTTTCGTACCGTTGAGAGGTCTTGCTGCTGTTGTTTATGATACATAATTATTATTATAATGTGTTTTAGTGTAAAGCCAAACATTATGATTGTATTGTGTTGTGTATCAGCTGCCTCGTTGGTTACGTGGTCGCAAGTGCGACTGCTGAGCGTGAGGTCCCGGGTTCGATTCCCAGGTCGGGTAAAATGTTATATTGGAATTTATATTAGGAATTTCGCAGTAGCAAGACCGGAGTTTGGGAGTTGGCGGTATGGATACCCCCGTGTCCATACCGCCAACTCCCAAACTATCAAGATTATTCGTACTGTTTGCCCTCTTGCCGAATTCACTGATGCAACAAGGCTGATGAGTGATGATCTCTTTTCGGTCAAGTCGTATTACTGTCCCATCGGAATATGAGAGTGCACCTTTGTCTAGTCTGGGTCTGGAGGACTATTATTGTGTATCCAGTTTCCGGTCTCTCAGTCCGTAAGACTCTTAATAACTCGCTTGTATTGGTTTCTTATTGTAAAAATGATTGATTGAAACAAAACTCTTGTGCTGTTAAACAGTTGGCTTAAGACTTATCATAACTCAACAGGTTATGGACCCAGGCATTTCAGATCGAGTAATGATTAGTCATTATTGATTGATCACACAAAGACAAGCAGCCAATGAAAAAATTACTTAAATTTCGAATTAGGAACTCTTTGGGCATCAGTAGACACAAAGTACGTAAGCGGCGCAGGCGGCGCGCTGTAGATGTGTAATGAATAAATATGTCATTTGTTTTAAAAATTGGCGGCGTTTAAAAAAGTCTGTCGTGAACACCGTTTTTTCAGTTCTGTGGTCGTGCATCAAAATGGATTTGACTATAGAAAATTTTCGCTCAATGATTTATTACGACTTTCTTTGCGGTTTTACTCAACAACAGTGTTATAATGTTACGATAGACTTCGATTAGCGTTTCATGACAAAGCCCCATCCCGTGCCACTGTTTTCAGTTTAAACTTATTAAACCAGTTGGTTTAATGAGTTTAAACGTGGTCGAATAAACCTCACAGATGGTTCGCGAAAAGGACATCCTTCTACAGCGACTACTGAAGATAACGTGAGTGCTGTGCAGCTAATGATAAAAGGTGGTAGAAAGTTGACATATCAACAGATTCGGGTAAGTTTAGGGATTGGTATGAGACACAATTTATATTGGGCGGTAATCTGTGGTATGAGACCAGTACTAAAACTCTTATGTGAACATTTAGGCGTCTGAAAGCTTTGTACATACAGCAACAGAGAATCCTCATCCCTAGAAATGTATCAAAAGTGACATACATGGACTGGAGATATACTACGATGATTACGTGCGCCGCGTGCGCGCCATCTCTGTGATATCAATGAAACTACTAAGATATTCTAGCTAGAAAAAAAATATATTATTCTGTTTATATATGACGGAGTTATGTCCGAACATACATAAAAATATATAAACATCCGAATTAAGAACCTCCTCCTTTTTGGGCAGTCGGTTAAAAAACTGACGGCGCTCATGCAAGCGACCGCTAGGTAATATCCATCGCAACCTACCTAGTGATATTTTTAAACTTCCAAATGTGTTTAACAAACATTATACTTTTTTACAGATTTCTAAAAACAGAACAGAATTTTAATATTTTATAAATTCGTTAGGCCGAAGCAATATTTGAACCTGGGGGGTGACCATAAGCTCTTAGGGCGGTATCAATTTGAGATCGAGTAAGTGACAGATGTATACAAGTCGTATACATCTATCCCATATCACGATTCATACCGCTACGCCATTCTGACACTTATCACAGCCGTAAAATTTATCGCTATGTTTATAAATCATCCATCACATTATTTATGTCGGCCGTGACGTCTAAATTTTGTAAAATATTACAAAAACTAGCTGACCCGGCAAACTTTGTTTTGCCATAAAAACACCAAACATTCACCTACCCTACACCTACCCTACACCTATCCTACACCTACCCTACACCTACCCTACACCTACCCTACACCTACCCTACACCTACCCTACACCTACCCTACACCTACCCTACACCTACCCTACACCTACCCTACACCTACCCTACACCTACCCTACACCTACCCTACACCTACCCTACACCTACCCTACACCTACCCTACACCTACCCTACACCTACCCTACACCTACCATACACCTACCCTACACCTACCCTACACCTATCCTACACCTACCCTACACCTACCATACACCTACCCTACACCTACCCTACACCTACCCTACACCTACCCTACACCTACCCTACACCTACCCTACACCTACCCTACACCTACCCTACACCTACCCTACACCTACCCTACACCTACCCTACACCTACCCTACACCTACCCTACACCTACCCTACACCTACCCTACACCTACCCTACACCTACCCTACACCTACCCTACACCTACCCTACACCTACCCTACACCTACCCTACACCTACCCTACACCTACCCTACACCTACCCTACACCTACCCTACACCTACCCTACACCTACCCTACACCTACCCTACACCTACCCTACACCTACCCTACACCTACCCTACACCTACCCTACACCTACCCTACACCTACCCTACACCTACCCTACACCTACCCTACACCTACCCTACACCTACCCTACACCTACCCTACACCTACCCTACACCTACCCTACACCTACCCTACACCTAACCTACACCTACCCTACACCTACCCTACACCTACCCTACACCTACCCTACACCTACCCTACACCTACCCTACACCTACCCTACACCTACCCTACACCTACCCTACACCTACCCTACACCTACCCTACACCTACCCTACACCTACCCTACACCTACCCTACACCTACCCTACACCTACCCTACACCTACCCTACACCTACCCTACACCTACCCTACACCTACCCTACACCTACCCTACACCTACCCTACACCTACCCTACACCTACCCTACACCTACCCTACACCTACCCTACACCTACCCTACACCTACCCTACACCTACCCTACACCTACCCTACACCTACCCTACACCTACCCTACACCTACCCTACACCTACCCTACACCTATCCTACACCTACCCTACACCTACCATACACCTACCCTACACCTACCCTACACCTACCCTACACCTACCCTACACCTACCTTACACCTACCCTACACCTACCCTACACCTACCCTACACCTACCCTACACCTACCCTACACCTACCCTACACCTACCCTACACCTACCCTACACCTACCCTACACCTACCCTACACCTACCCTACACCTACCCTACACCTACCCTACACCTACCCTACACCTACCCTACACCTACCCTACACCTACCCTACACCTACCCTACACCTACCCTACACCTACCCTACACCTACCCTACACCTACCCTACACCTACCCTACACCTACCCTACACCTACCCTACACCTACCCTACACCTACCCTACACCTACCCTACAACTACCCTACACCTACCCTACACCTACCCTACACCTACCCTACACCTACCCTACACCTACCCTACACCTACCCTACACCTACCCTACACCTACCCTACACCTACCCTACACCTACCCTACACCTACCCTACACCTACCCTACACCTACCCTACACCTACCCTACACCTACCCTACACCTACCCTACACCTACCCTACACCTACCCTACACCTACCCTACACCTACCCTACACCTACCCTACACCTACCCTACACCTACCCTACACCTACCCTACACCTACCCTACACCTACCCTACACCTACCCTACACCTACCCTACACCTACCCTACACCTACCCTACACCTACCCTACACCTACCCTACACCTACCCTACACCTACCCTACACCTACCCTACACCTACCCTACACCTACCCTACACCTACCCTACACCTAACCTACACCTACCCTACACCTACCCTACACCTACCCTACACCTACCCTACACCTACCCTACACCTACCCTACACCTACCCTACACCTACCCTACACCTACCCTACACCTACCCTACACCTACCCTACACCTACCCTACACCTACCCTACACCTACCCTACACCTACCCTACACCTACCCTACACCTACCCTACACCTACCCTACACCTACCCTACACCTACCCTACACCTACCCTACACCTACCCTACACCTACCCTACACCTACCCTACACCTACCCTACACCTACCCTACACCTACCCTACACCTACCCTACACCTACCCCACACCTACCCCACACCTACCCCACACCTACCCCACACCTACCCCACACCTACCCTACACCTACCCTACACCTACCCTACACCTACCCTACACCTACCCTACACCTACCCTACACCTACCCTACACCTACCCTACACCTACCCTACACCTACCCTACACCTACCCTACACCTACCCTACACCTACCCTACACCTACCCTACACCTACCCTACACCTACCCTACACCTACCCTACACCTACCCTACACCTACCCTACACCTACCCTACACCTACCCTACACCTACCCTACACCTACCCTACACCTACCCTACACCTACCCTACACCTACCCTACACCTACCCTACACCTACCCTACACCTACCCTACACCTACCCTACACCTACCCTACACCTACCCTACACCTACCCTACACCTACCCTACACCTACCCTACACCTACCCTACACCTACCCTACACCTACCCTACACCTACCCTACACCTACCCTACACCTACCCTACACCTACCCTACACCTACCCTACACCTACCCTACACCTACCCTACACCTACCCTACACCTACCCTACACCTACCCTACACCTACCCTACACCTACCCTACACCTACCCTACACCTACCCTACACCTACCCTACACCTACCCTACACCTACCCTACACCTACCCTACACCTACCCTACCCTTTTTTCCCCATTTTTTTTGTTTTTAGACCATCCCTGTATTCTGTCGACCAAAACAAAAAAAGAATTATGCAAATCGGTTCAGCCGTTCTCGAGTTTTAATCAGACTAACGAACAACAATTCATTTTTATTTATAATTTATATAGAAGATTAGATTATGAAGAAGTAAGCTTATAATTTTGATAAGTAAAACATGACATAGCATTATAGCATAACTACTCGTCTGCTTGTGTTGTTCGAATAACGACTTATAATTTCGATAATATGATGTCTAGATTGAGTAACTTTTTGAAAGTGAAAATTATCGTCCTTTTGGAACTACATCAAAGTTTATAGAGTATATTGCTCGAGAATTAAATGTCGACGCAAGTGTAACCTAAACTATAATCAATTTATATTTAAATTTTTGCCATTAGAAATCTAACTTTTTAATTTACTTCTTTATAGTGAAACACAGTTCGTTTATGGGTGCGACGGTATCAAGAAACTGGTGAAGTAAAGTGTAACAGCCAAGGGCCACGCCCCTTCCGATTGATTACACAAATCAATCCAGCCGTCATCGTGATATTGTGAATAGCTAAAACCACAGCTTCTTTTACAACTACCCGATCTGGTGCTATAAGACATTACATTTTACTGTCCGAAGACATTTACTTACATGCAACTGGAATCTATAATTATAAAACTGGCAAAAAAACAAAAAATAACCGAAACAGCTTGACGATGAAGCCAGGATAAGATTTGCAACCATTGCAATTTGTTTTAATAATATGGTAAATGGAAAGAGATCAAGATTAGAAGTTATAGAAAATAAAGGTTACCCTCTCCGTTATAAGTATAGGTTTGACCCCACAAGCTACAGTTAAGTTTTTTATAGTTAGTTGTTTTATGTAAACATTTTTGAATCATTTCAAGAGATGTAAATTGTTGTTCTGTTTGTTTCAAACGTGAGTAACATGTTGGTTCTCTTTTGAAATATTCAAAACCGCTGGGCTTCTATTTATTATATTTTTAAATGTTTTCTTTTTTGTTTTTTTTTGTGTTTTATAACAATATTTAAAAATTTAACAAATAAGAAAGAAATTTAATAAAGAACACAATAAATAATACTACGTATCTAAGTGAATCTCCTTTATTTTGAAAGACCGCGTTTTAAGTACCAGTTTTTTTTATTGTACCTACCTACTGCCCCTCAACCCGCAACACCCCTCTATAGCCATACATATGCTGCTGGCTGCCTAAATATGCTGATGTTGGTTAGCGCATGACAATTTTGTATCAATAACATAAACAATTATTGTTAAATGGGTATCTTGCACACTTACTTGTGAAATCGATGTCAATAACTACAGAAAACTAACTTCATTGTGGTCACATAGATGGCGCGCACGCGGCCCACCAAAATGTCGTAGTATATCCTCCTGCTCACAGATGTCGCTTTTTATACACTTCTAGGGGGTGAAGTTTTTATGCAGCCGTATGTACTGGTAGGATGCCTCATAATTTGACGGAAGATCAAAAACGTAGTCGTTTGAATTGGTGCCGCTCAATGCTTGAAAAGTATAACGGAGGTGACTTGAATGTTCTAATATATGGCATAGTCATAGGTGATGAAATCTGGACATATTGTAATTAACCCAAAACTAAAAGACAGGCTGCCCAATGGATGTTTCCATTCGAAGATTTGCCAATAAAAGTAAAGAATGGCAGAAATTAAGGGAAAAAGATGATTACCTATTTTTTTCGACAGACGGGTCATTTTGCAACAACTGTGCTAGAAGATAAAAGGACTGTTTTTGCAGATTGGTATATCAGTCATTGACGGACAATCGAATATTTGTTTATGGAAGGTTTGGAGTTAGTGAGGCATCCTCCTTACAGTAGGTACTGAGTTACTGACCTAGCACCTTGTTAGTTTCATTTATTTCCTAAAATAAAATATAAAAATATAGGAATTCGTTTTATGAACCCTGAAATTCCGTGGCAGCGTTTAAAAAAGACGTGGCAGACATCCCTAAAGAAGAGAGGGCCCACTGCTCAGTCAATTGCTCCATCGCATGCGACGGTGTTTAGAAAGGAACAAAGACTACTTTAAAAAACAATAAAAACATTGAAAGGTTATCATTCCGTTTTTTTTTCCTAAATCTTGCAGTTACTGTGCCGATAATCGACACAGCCAATGGCATAATAGCCAAGAGTCTCGACTAACATCTGAGGTGGCTCTCGTTGGGCAGTTTGATAGAGGACTTTATTCTGAAAGCAGTACGGTGCGTATCGTTAGAAGGTTCCTCTCTTAGGAGCCCTGAACACTGGCAGCTTGACCCTGTTCCTGATACTGGCGAGCTACTATTGTTATTATGATAAAATTTTAGCATTGGACTTTCATGAGAATCTTGAATAAAGCGCAGTAAAAAATTCAATACTTCTCATAATATTCCAATTGAAAATAACAAAATAATGTTTCACTTTTTGCTGGACAAATTTCACAAACACTATCATCGTTTTATTTTATTTTAGGGAGAGGCTGGCACTATGCTTTACAATTTTTAACATGCTGCGCTTTGTCTCACTCTGTTTGGTAGTATAGATGCAGGCCTACCTTGCCTTACTCCTTCTGAGGTGGCGTTGTCTTGAGGGAGAGCGCTATGGTCTTGTAGATCATCAAGGCAAGTGCGGTGATGTTCCTTCTCGAGGTTGCCGCCCGTTTATTGGCCTAATTCTATATGAAATAGACGTAAAAGAAATCACCGGGCTATTTAACACAGGGGTGGCGAGGTCATGCCCCAGGGTGTTCACCACCGAACAAGATCAGATAATGGATAGTAATGAAGTCCCGCGTGTTCGTGCCGTGCGCGTAAATCGTAAGGGAGGTGTATGGGATCCTGGTGGCTGAGCCGATTAGCGTAGGCAGTTTAACGTCTCTGAGGCAACACTCCACTTTGGCCCGGATTTCTTCTTACACGGGAAGCCGTAGCTTAACCAGCTGCGGTCAGACAGCCCCTAGGTAAGTTCACTTACCTAGGGGCTTGCAGACGGCGGTGCTCGCTCGTATCGCTAGTGGTAGCGGTGTGAGTTAGTTCATGTGTAGTCCCGTGAAGCAACTAATGTGGGGAGGGGGGGGGGGGATATTCCTCGACTAATCCCTGGTGCTACCGTAGCATCACCACTTGAGCACTCCATGGTGGGTGGGGATAGTCGAGAGATGAAGTTTTCCTCGGTATTTTATGGAAAATAAAAATAAAGAAAAACACAAGGCGGGACCAGCGAAATCTGGGACTGCGCTCCAAAAGGTGGGACCGGAGAAAGCCGGGACTGCATCACCTCTAGCAGGACCACCCAGAGGCGGGACTGCAGCGGGATCGACATGAGGTGGGACTGCGGCGGGAACGTCAAAAGATGGTACTGCTGCGGCATTGTCGAGGGTCGGCACTGCTGGGGGACAACCGTTAGGCGGTACTGCAACCAAGCCCACTGGGCATAAGGGTACTACCAAAGCTGGCGCGACACGGGAACCTTGCGTTAGAGGTTGAACGACCTCGGACCTTGCGGCCCCGGACGCGACCGGCAAAGACAGCACCTCTTCGTCTCCCGGCGGCCGGCATGAATCATGCTGGCGCTCGGTTGGAAGATCTTGGGCGTAAAATAAAAAGCGCCAGAAGCTGAGACAGGCTCTAGGAGGGACCCCTACGGGAAGACCATCAAAGAGGCCGCGTGCTGTTCTCAACGGCGACAGTTGGGACATGGTGGCCAAGAGGCTGGACCCAAGTTCAATCGCAAACTTGAAGGCGCAGGATCTGGTGCCAATCCAGGAGCTCATAATTAAGAAACTGGAAGAAGCGCCGGATCCTCTATCTGTCTTCACGGTTGCTCCAGGAGTTGTCGCAGGTGCAGTGCATGTATCCTGAGACAACTGACGCAGCTTGCTGGTTTCGGGGTGTCATCTACAACGTGGAACTTGGTTCCCTGAAGCTCAAGGTCGTCAACGCTAAGGACCTCCCAAAGCCAGTCAAAATGGAATGGAAGAGTCGCAACTTGGCGCTGCAAGACTCTGCCCTGTCCATTCGGTTGCTCCAGCGGCTTAACCCTGCCTTAAGGACGGACGACTAGAAAGTCGTGAATGCCCTCACTGAGCAGACCGGCATCCATCGTATCGTTCTCATGGACGGGGTCCGTTGGGGTTTCAAGGCCGCGGGCTACTCTCTTCCAGGAGGAATTGATCGATAAACGTCCAAGCTCCTGGAAGATGCCAAGGGAGAGGCACCCACTGTGGAAGCAGAAGTGGAACCCTCCGAAGATGGACCACCACAACATGAGGAGGCCATCGACGAAATCTCTGATCATGACGCAGCGCAGGAGACAGAATTTCAGACCAGGGCATCACAGGCAGACTTCGAGGATGACATCCTCGGGGACTTCGATACACTGGGGATTAAGTCACCAACTGCTCTCGGGGAGAGCCAGGCGATGAAGGAGGGGCCTCAAAACTAAGGCCCTCCTATATCAACACAGGCCCATCAAAATCATCCAACATGGAAGGACTAAGGTGTGTACAGTACAAATTAATTTGCATCATTGCAGAGCCGCTACTTCTAGGGCTTAGGTGGGACAGGCATGGTGCTCTATGACTATTGTCCAACTAATGATGCGAGGACTTGCATCTATATCAAGGACGGTATAGAGGCAATGCTCTTACGTACTTTCTGTTACAAGGATCTCACAACAACTATGATCCTTGCCTCTGCCTATCACCCTTATGAACAAAAGGAACCAGTAACACCACTAATTAGAAGACAGATTGACTACGGCAACCAAGAAAACCTCACCCTGATACTCGGCTACGATGCGAATGCACACCACATCGTTTGGAGCAGTTCAGATGTCAACAAACGAGGGGATGATTTGTTCGACTTTGTGGTAAGCTCTTCTTTAGAAATCCTTAATGCAGGCAATAAACCTACTTTCAGAACCTTGCCGAGAACTGAAATTATTGACCTGACACTGGCTTCAAACAGAGCCATCACTCATATTGAAAATTGGCATGAATCGGACGAAATCTCTGTCTGACCACAATTATATATGCTTTAAATGGTGCCCACCTTGACAGAATCAAGGTGCCACCATCAGTGCATGGGAAGATATTTACCCAGAGAAAAAGGCCTTCTGTAAAAAGGTACCATGGTGGAATCCTGAACTAACTAAAATACGTCAGGAAACACAACAGGCCTTTAATGATGCAAACGCCAGGAAAGATTTATCTGGCTATACTAGCATGTTGACGATGTATAACACGGTGGTACGGAAGGCCAAAAGAACTAATTGGCGGCAGCATTGTACCTCCATCGAAGCTCTGCCAAATGGCATGAGGTTGTGCAAAGCAATGTCCATGACTAAGACAAACACACTATCATCTGTAAAGTATGAGAATGGGTATCTCACGGCAACTGGACAAGACACTCTGGGCGTGATATTTAGGACTCACTTCCCAGAATGTGTACTGCGCGACAGCCATAAAGAGGAACCAGTCATGGTGACATGGTCAAGGTCACCTTTATACCGAAGGTGGGTAGACTGACTTACAAAGAAGCTAAAGCTTATAGGCCCATCAGTCTATCATCCTTTCTCTTAAAAGCTCTGGCGAAACTGGGAGACAGGTACCTAAGAGAGAGACCAATTAAAGAATTTCCTCTACATAAACTACAGTGCGCCTGCAGTTCTGGCAAATCTACGGAAACGGCATTGCACTATGTTGCGAGTCGAGACGAGACTGCGCTAGAGATCTGTGTCGGGGCTTTCCTCGACATAGAGGGAGCCTTCGGCAAGACAACATTTGGAATCAATTATACCACGTGCCACTGGATTGACTACATGCTGAGAAGCAGAATAGTCAGATCGTAACTGATGGGTGACAGACTTAGCGCAAAAACAACAAGAGGTTGTCCACAAGGCGGCGTGCTGTCACCATTATTGTGCTTGGTAGTAGACTCGCTATTTACCAAACTCAAAACCGGACCATTCTACTCAGTTAGGCTATGCAGATGACATAGCTATAATGGTTTAATGGTAAATTCCCGAACATCGTCTCTGGATTATTACAACAGGCATTGAGGATGACAGAGGAATGGTGTACAAAGAACCAACTCTCCATCAATCCAAGCAAAGCAGTCATTATTCCATTCACAAGGAAGTCTCTTCCTAGGAAACATGGGAGAGCCCCGCCCTCAATGGAATAAAGCTGCCCTGGCCCACCGAAATTAAATATGTGGGTGTAACGCTTGATAAAGAACTCAGGTGGAAAACTCATGTGGAAAATATTACGAAAAAGGTCCTACGAGTGTGCGGCATGTGCCGTTCCACCTACGGTAAAACTTGGGGGCTAAAGCCCCAAGTGATACGATGGCTTTACCGGACAATGATAATACCTATTATTACATACGGCAGTATAGTGTGATGGCCAAGAACAAAACCGCCTCGTGCAAAGCGCCACTCGCCAGGTTACAAAGAACAGTGTGTCTCGGAATCACGGGTGCTTTCAGGACAACACCTACGGCAGCGATTGAGAGATACCTCAATATCCCTCCTCTGCATATGATGGTTGAACTCGAGGCAAGGAAGACATTACATCGTCTTGCTGTTGCTGGTTTATGGGATGCCTCTAAGCCAAAGACTAACCATACAAAGTTCGACAGAAATGAAGACCTGGATCAGGTAACAAGCGTGATATACGATAAAATGCAAACTATGTTTGTGTTTAAAAGGTCTTTCAAAGTCCAAATCCCAATAATAGAGGACTGGACGAAGGGACTCGATCAACAGAACAAGATAGTCTGGTATGGTACACTGATGGATCAAAAATGGAATCAGGTACAGGAGCGGGAATATACGCAAAAGGTTACAAATGTAGCAAAAGCTTAGGGAAGATGGCAACTATATGCCAAGCAGAAACATATGCCATAATAACCTGTGCTCAAGGCAATATAGATAGAGGAACCAGAGGTAAATCCATATATATTCTTAGTGACAGTCAGGCTGCAATCAAAGCCATGGCATCCTATAAAGTGGACTCCGGACTTATTCTGGATGCTATCCAAACCCTAAACAGGCTTGGGAAGCATAAAAAGGTAAGGCTGATGTGGGTCCCTGGGCTAAAGGAATCCATAGTAACGAAGTGGCAAGGGGTGCGTCTCATATCATATAAAGTTATTAAGATTATTTTTATTTAAATAACTTTCACAATATATAATAAACGTGAGTTATACCAACTGTTGATATAATTTCTTTAGATATAATATTTATTTACTTTACAACTTATTTCGTATAGGTAACGTTATCTTATGGCCTATCGTTTAAAATATATAATATTGATACCATCTTTATTTTATGGTTAACACCCCGATTCAAAGCAATCCGACTCGGATGTTTTTTTTAGGTTAAAGCGGGAGCGGAGCGGAGTTCCAGGCCCTCTATATGTTGGTGAATTAATTGGGTTAGGTTTGGTTAGAACAGTGACCATTAACGCACGAAGGCGAACGAGTGAAGCGAACGTGCTGCGGGAGCGGCGTGACAGAAACGAATCGCTGCAAAACCGACTCCACGTAGTCTTGTCTGCCCTATCCCTATGCCCTAGAGTGTTATTTAAAATCACGTAGGCGTGGAGGGGCGAGGTAGCCCGCGAGATGAGGAGCAGGTGGTTTTAACACTCGCCGCCGCGGCTGAGGCAAGCCGAATCACAAATCACATCTGCGACGATAAGCTCTTAAGCTCGCATAGGACCGCCGGAGCCCCGCAGCGCCGGAGCCCTGACAGAAACCATGCCTGCTGCATGTTACATGCTTGCTTGCATGCTGCATGTATGGTGTATGCTTGTTTGCATGCCTGCTGCATGCATGGTGTATGCTTGTTTGCTTGTTTTTTACAGGGCAATAAAAACCATATTAGACTAAATAGATTTTATGTCTTTTGAGTGGTATATCAAACGATTTTATATTTATTGTATGTTATGCTTTTAAAAATTAGTTACTTTAAAATAATATCAATCGTTTATTATATAAACCGATCATTCTATCAAATAAAATTATAGATTCAGTTGTTATATCTTGTAAATCTTAGAGATTTTGTAATTATATCATATATTACTACCTTGGTTCAAGCTCTTGTTTTGCCTATAATCGACTATGCTGATGTTTGTTACTCTGATCTATCCCAAGAACTTCTTAACAAAATGGATCGACTTCTTAACAACTGTATTCGCTTTATTTTCGGGCTTCGAAAATATGATCACATTTCTTCCTTCCGTTCTCAGCTTAAATGGCTGCCTATCCGTCAGAGGAGATCCCTAAGATCCCTCTGCATGCTCTTCAACATCATGAACGATCCTTGTACTCCTGATTATTTAAAACAATATTTTAAAGTGTTGGGCAGTTCTCACGATCTTAACCTTCGAGCTTCCAAAAACTTACTTCTCCATATTCCTTCTCACCGCACTGGGTTTCTATCTAATTCTTACACTGTCTCTACTATAAAACTCTGGAACGTCCTTCCCCTTGACATAAAAAAGGCTGAGAGTAAATTTTCATTCAAGCGTAGGTTACGGAACTATTACTTATCCTCTCTTACATAGCTCGGTCTTCGTCATAGTTATTATATTTAAATTTCTGTCTCATTTAGAATAGGATATTTATTATAATATTTATTAGTCTATTGTTTTAAAAATTATTTATGTATTTTATTAGTTAGATAGTTTATTAATATCCGCCTTAATTATTGTTCATATATATATTTTTTGTACCCCTACCACTGTTGTGTTCTTTTTTAACCCCAAGGTTGACTGGTAGAGAATGCCTTGCTGCATTAAGTCCGCCTATGTATCACCATTGTACATAAAGTTTAAATAAATAAATAAATAAATAAATATTACTTACCCAGTGGCACGAGAGGGCTCAGCAAATGATTTTTGTGGGACCAGAACCATGTGTAGGCATTTCAACGTTTCTCGTAAAAGCCACATATAAGGAGTTTGCAGATAACGGACACCGAACACATTGGCTGTCCAATACCGGCCTGCAAAACGCCAAGAATTTCTTGGGCTCTACGTTTGAAGCACGGGAATGCATTTGGAATATGAGCAGGGGGAAAACCCGCTACCTGCTTGGGACCTTTACTGGGCACTTTGGAACCAACGACATGCTCATGAAGATGGGTCCAACCGCGACACCCATGTGCAGGTTGTATGGAGAACATTCGGAACGCATGGAGCACCTTCTGTACACACGCGATGCTCTGGCTGGTAAGCGAATGAGTCTCCTAGGGGTTGGATATCCAAAACCAGAAGACTATAGGCTAATATCTCCTAGTCTCGTTGTAAAACTCATGAAAAGAGTTTTCAACGAGATTTGGGAGGAGTAGGTTATCTAGGGGACCACAATAGATCCCAATGGGTCGAAGTGTCCAAATTATTTCTCGACCCCTCCACAAGATTATCATCATCAGCTTTTTTAATGTAAGTAACAACGTACTATGAAGTACTTACTTTAAAGGCCAATAATTTAAAGTGTGACAAACTAATCCAATTAAATTGATAAAATATTACATTACTTCAACGAAATCTAAATACGTATTAAGCAGATACCTACTCAAACTAAAATTGAGGTGGGCAAGACATATGAGGCAGGAACCACAACGACGGGCCCAGATCTCAAAAAGCTGGACACCAGAACCTTTAAAAGGAGAAGAGGCAGGCTTACGGGTAACCTTTGGGCCAGAACAGCCAGACTTCGAAACGAATGTAAGCACTTGGGTTTTTTTTTTCTGCCACATTCTTAAACGGAAATCACAAATAGCGGAAATGCTCACACACAACACTCACAAATATTAAGTGTTTATTTATTTTACTAACATACTAACATGTTAAGTGTACTGCTCGGTCAAAATAACTGAGCACCCGAAATGTTAAACGACCCCACTCCCTGGTACCCGTACGGCGCCTCGCGTTGTCCTCGTGAACCTTAAATTAATTTACTTTCTGTGCGAAAACTACTGAATATTTACTGCACTTAAAATAATATAATATTAGAATATTCGGCAGATCAAAACAAATAGTACCTACCTCTTTTTCCTCAGGCGATCTCGGTAGCAGATGATCAGTTAACCGCATCATGTAAAAGTAGGTATGCCCGATTAGTCCGGTTACTAAACCGTAGTTAGTTGATTGAATACTAGTTCGAAACTAGCCGTTAGTCGTCGCACTATAACAAAAACAGATTCGAACCACTTTACCTGGTGACTTTAACCCAAGAAATGATCAACAATCGGACCACCCTTTGCTTAAACACTTTTTCGAATTAATTACTCTCAGTTTCTGCCAAAACGTTAAGAACAAAATAATGGAGACTTGCCAACGCAGTACTACGCACACGCGTAGGGCTTCGGAAAAGGGTGTTCGGAATTCGCGACCCGTGTCGAGTATTTGGATCTGAAGACTCGTTGTCTTCACGTCAGAATGTCGATTGTTGCAAGTAATAGCATGACACCACGGCGCATAAATGGTCTTTATTTTATTGATGATGGCGTGCAGTTACACCAACCCGTAGCAGGGTGGCCGTCCATCAAACCCTTGCGCCTTTAAAAGATATGTGACGGCGCGGAGGCGCGGCGGCGCGGCGGTGAGCCTACAATTAATTTTACAAAAGAAAACGACGTACATATGCCATTTGGATGTCACTTGTCTTGTACAAAGGATTTCATTAGATACGGTCCCGGAAGCTTCGGTCAGTACAGGCATATCCACTGTACAACCTAAGTCTGTAATTATGAACTATAAGATTTCAAAGGTAAAACTGTTTGCGTTGCGTTATTGACATGATATCGCTGCAAACATTCGGCTTCAGGATCAGACCTCAGAACCCGTCCTTCTGCAGCGAGGTGTGAGACAGGAAGACGTCATATCTCCGAAACCGTTCACCGCTGCACTAGAGGATGTCTTCAAGGTTCTGGACTGGAGAGGGCTCGACATAAACATCAATGGCGAATACATCACTCACCTTCGGTTTGCTGACGATATAGTGGTCATGGCTGAGACCATGGAGGACCTCAGTACAATGCTCCTATTCCTATTCGCCTTCGCCGAAATGCCCATATACTTTATTTGCTTTATAATGTGCTATTTCATCCTTTTACTCCTTTTTATCTCAAAGAACGCTTTCAGTTCCTCTGTGACACCCATTCTAGGTCCTTGAAATCATCGGAAAATTAAAATTAAGTATTATAAAATTAAGTAGCAAATTCGTATGCATTCCACTTCCTTCTTTGATAATCGATTCAAGCAGCTCGGTTGTGGAATGAAATTCACATGAAAGGAGAAGAACAAAAATTATAGTGAAAGGTAATGAATGCTCTTGCACCATTTTCTTGAACGTTGGCATTGTTTGAGCACGTCTTACTTCAATAGGTTGTTGAAGCCACTATATTATTTCAACAAATGCGTACATCAGTTAAGTCTAGGTCTTCTTAAAGCTATAGTGGAACTGGATTTATAGGAAATTTTGCCCAATGTTTTAGTAGTCCCTTTATTGTAGATTGGAAGAAAAGTGCGTACGATCATAAGTGGTTTCATATTAAAATGGAAAAGTGGCTCGCCGCGCGGTTAGCCACTTGTGCGTAATAGTGCTTTGTCTACGTAAGTGGTCGCAGTTGGTAAGAGCGGAACATGGACCGGTCAGTTCAGGCGACATACACCACAAATTTGTCACCCGCGGGCCATACCTTATGGCGGCCGGCAATCATGTCGTCGTCGATTTCCAGTACCTGGTGCTCACTATCCCCTCGCTCCCTTTCCGCCGCCTTCTTTGCGACCATCACTTCCTTGCATATGGGAGCGATGGAGTCGAACGCGCTGTCACTTCCGTCCATGGACTGGACTACGACCGGAAGCGAGTCGTTATTCGCAGCACCGACTGCAGTAACGAGGTCACGTAACTGCACAACAAAACCTTGGCTGGGAACTTCTCCTGTCGGCGTTGCCTCCACCCTCGACTGTGAGCCCGCATTACAGTTTTCTGTTCCATCGAACCCTTCATCAGACCCGAAGTCTATCTAACACTATCGATGGTTGATTCGCCACGAAATGCAATATTGCTTTAATTATTATTGTTAACCGACTTACCGAAAAGGAGGAGGTTCTATGTTCGACTTTATGTTTGTATTTTTTTTGTGTGTTTTCACTGATATCTCTGTCAATTGTGGCCCGAATTAGATTTTTTTTTATTTGAATGTGTATGTTCCAGAATTGGTCTCATTTAAATTTCGTGACCAGTGTGTGTTGCCAGTGATGACATATGGCTCTGAGACGTGGTCGTTTACAATGGGCCTCATCAGAAAGCTTACAGTCACTCAAAAGGCAATGGAGAGGGCTATGCTCGGCGTTTCCTTGCGTGATCGAATTAGAAATGTTGAGATCCGTAAGAGAACCAGGGTTACTGACATAGCCCGAAGAATTGCCAAACTTAAGTGGCAGTGGGCAGGGCACATTGCTCGCAGAGGTGGGCCTATGTCCAGCAGTGGACGTCTTTCGGCTGATATGATGATGATGAAATTTCGTGAATATCTAATGAAGAACTTCGGAGATTAAGAACAGCACTTCAATAAATAACGGTAAATCTCTCGGGATTGCTGCAATCGCATTTATGTTTATTGTTTATACCATTTCATAAGATAACATCACGCCAGTACGGTCTAAAGGGGTACGCAGATGTGTACTGTTCACCTTGGTACACTCTCATTTCACCGGTTATGTTCAGTTTCATGATATTCGGGTAATTGATTCTGGCATTATAGGTACCTTACTTAACTACTTGCATTTTAGGTAGGTACAGCTAAAAAGTGAAAAATAAAGTAACTATTTTTTTTTAAATACTACCGACTTCCAAATAAGAAAATATCAAAGTGAAAATTATTTTGGTTTTGGAAGTCGGTGTCCATAACGCAAAAAATTGGTACCTACCAAAGACACCGACTTTCAAAAATAAAGTTATTTTTCACTTTGTAAAAACAGTTTATTTTTGTTTCAATGTTTAACTTTTAAAATAAATTACATAATGAGCCTCAACGACAAATCTATACATAAAGTTATTTTACTAAGAATAATTAACTTAATTTGACTAGTTATTAACTGTGCTTTGACAATTGGACGACCTGCTAACAGGATGTTTTGCTACTAGGTCATTTTGCGAATAGGACGTTTTGATACGGAATCCCTTAATACATGAGTTATAAGTGCATTAACGTTGAGAGACACTTTCCAGTTAGAGGAGCTGCAAAGTGTCTCTGGAAACGTCGCACTGCTCGTAGTTAGGGAACATTTTCTGAGAAATGTAATTTGATACTTTCGATTAGTTAGCGTCCATACTCGCACCCTTGGATAAAGGTTATGTGTTTTCTGAGATAGAAGAGAAAACATTTATATATTCGACAGATACATAACAAAATAGCAACAATATACAGAACAAAAGAGAAAAAGAAAGTGAAATCATAAATTGCGCTGAGCGTGCCCATACCAAAAGCATCGTCCAGTGGCACTGTGGCTAAGACCTCGCCTCTTGTACTTGAGGTTGTGAGTTCAAATCTGGGCAAGTAGTGGGTACTTGCCCAGATTGGGCAAGTACCCACATTAGTTTAGTTGGTATTGTGGCATTTCAAATTCATAATTATATCCTTTAAAATTTTTTCTTGGACATCACAGGCAACGGTCAAGGAAAATATCATGACGAAACCAGGACTTATATAGTTAATTTAAGTCTGAAATAGCTTAGTCAGATGCCTGTGACGTATAAATAATGCCTTTTTGGGCGCATGGTTGGCGCAGTGGTTGAGCGATTGACTGATGCGCTGCGTGTCGCGGGTTCGATTCCCGCACGGAAAAAATATTTGTATGACCTACAGATAGTTGTTCCGGCTCTGGGTGTTTCCTTTATCGAAACCAGTTACGAAACCCCTTACCCTGGTTGCCTTGACGGCCGAAACGCAACTTCCAAAACAAAAAACTGCGAAGCGAAAAAAAACTTTGTTTTCGGAAGTCGGTGTCATAAATGAAAACAATTGGTAACAAAAACACCGATTTCCGAAAGAAGGTTATTTTTACCGACTTCATTCGAATTTCAGACTCGATCGCATTGTAAGGGTAATGATTTACCCTTACAATGCGATCGAGTCTATTCATTTACAGAATGTCGATGCAAGTCAGTACTCTCATAGACTGAACCCTGGCGATTTATACCGCAAGAACGAGATACCATTCGTTCGTAGGACTAACTACGAGACGATTTATATTTTTCTGTACTTTTATGGTCATGGTGGCCCAGTGGCTAAGATCTCGCCTCTCGTGCTTGTGAGCGTGGGTTCCAAACCGAGTAACTACCAATGTGACTTATTCAATTCATATATAAATTTTTGCTACTTTATTGACATCGGTGAAGGAAAACATCGTGGTGGAAACCTGCTCGCGTACCATGATGGATCAAAATTATCATGGTTCCACTGTGAAAAAGGGACAAATGTATACAAGTCATATACACCTGTCCGTTACGCACACTAACTATCCTTGCTCTAATACTCTACGAGCTTATTGTCACCCCGCTTTTTTTTTGTAGGAGATAGTGGGAGATAGTGCAGCTATGTGGGACTGCAACACACTAAAACTCCACGGTGTCCTCCTGTACCGCTTATAGCAGGAACACGGGTACGCGTTAGCACTCTCACCACCGCTATCCCGTCCCGCTATCTCGCCGTGGCTATCCGTCACCGGACTCTCCTCTGGGGACTACCCCCCTGATCGGCGCACCAGAACACATTGTACGCCATGACCACCCCAGGGTCGTAACCATCACATAGTATACCGACACTCCACCTCCCCTGCGGCCCACCGCTTCTGCCATCCACCATTTTTTTTTATCTTATATAGGCTCGCGCTTGACCACCATCTCACCTGATGGTAAGCGATGATGTGGTCGATGATGGAGCACGCTTGCCTAGAAGTAACCTATTCACTCTTGACTTAAAGACCCCCAGGTTGTAGCTATCGGGAAACACAGACTCCGGCAGGGAATTCCACTCCTTAGCTGTGCGCATAATAAAAGTATTTTCAAAACGTTTAGTGCGTATGGGTGGGATGTCCACCATGTACCGATGGCGCATCGCCGTACGTCTGGTAGTCCGATGATGAAATAGGCTGGGCGGAATTAGATTATGCTATTCCATCGCACATTCCCCGAAATGTAATCGATAAAAAACCGACAAGCCGGCAACTCGGCGACGATGTTCAAGGCTCTGGAGCTTTGTCTTAACCAATGCCTCATCGCCGATGAGCCTCTTGGCCCGCTTTTCGATCGACTCTAGTGCATCAAGTTGGTATTTGGCAGAGCCGTCCCAGAGATGAGAACAGTACTCCATGCATGATCGAACTTGCGCTTGATACAAGCTGAGCAGCTGTTCTGGCGTGAAGTACCTTCTCACCTTTGCAAGGATCCCCAGCTTCTTGGCAGCCAGCTGAGCCTTTGCCTCAATGTAAGGGCCAAAATTGAGAGGCAGATGGGACGGTGATGGCACAGAGCACATGCATATCGAGCGGTAGGTCAGTGCAAGGTCGCTCTGGTTACGTCAACGATTTGTTTGGCATCTTATCAACGTGACGTTGTCCATTCCTTCCGGTGCTTGTTCTGACGTATTTTAGACGGCTTTCGAAGTTTTTACCTACCATTTACACGTTAACTCAAAATATCACTATAATGATAAACATTTACAGTTTTTACGTGACACTGGTTCTTCATGAAGTTTCTGACATATTATTATCTGCCGTGCAGTATTATACAAGGATGTCCAGAAGTTCGCGGCATGTTTTTCTAATAATTCTATTTTTAAGGCAAACAATCCGCGAAATTTTGGACCTCCCTGATGAATTCGAGTAATCTAGTAAATTAGACTATGAATTCTTATTTAAATAATTTGATTCTATATTCATCAAAGCAAAAATTTAATGTCTGTTTCACTAGACTTTGTCAACACTTTTATATGCACTTTAAACAGCTGTCTATGATACAAAATGCCGCGAATTTCAAACCATGCAGGCTTTTATCTACTAAAATTAATAATTTTGACGAAATTTCTAACAACTGTAGATAATGCACCAATGGGATAAAGAAGTGTTTTACATCACGCGCGGCATATTTAACCCTCAGCGTAACGAGGGACTCTAAGTTAGGGAGTTATGTAGAGTCAGGGCTCCATAAATTAAGTAATTATTTTGTAATTAATATAAATCGAAAGTTAAGGCGACTTCTATTGGTGGCGGCCGCTACGGGACATAACATACCTGACCCTGGGGCTGCCACCGGAGGAAGCCGAAAGGGTCCTGGGGCGGGAGCGACGGATATCGTACCTGCTAGGGTCGATATACGTGCGCTTCTGGCCCACAACCCGCACCGCCGACACCCAGACCGACAGCACAGACGCAAAGACGACAGAACCGACGACGACACAGATGAGCGACATTGACATTGTCCAACTCAAGGAGGAGATGGCCCGTGCGGCAATGGCCGATGATGCCAAACCCGCACTGCCCGCATCACCCGGCTGGAACATGCAGCTTCTTGCCTCGTCGCCGGGTGTTACGCATGACGACGATCATTACCAGGAGGTGGAGACGGAGGGATTATCTGATGGATCCGTCGCCGACTAAATCCACTGCACCTCCACCAGCACCCCTCAACATCATCCAAACAACCCTCCAGCATAGCCAGACTGCCACGGTAGATTATCTAACACCATAGCTGTTAGAGATCTACTGGGCCTGCATAGCACTTAGATATATACATCTCGCATGGCGAGAGGTGAAAGTCATCTTCATACCCAAACCTGATTACACACTACCCAAGGCGTACCTATAAGCCTCACATCCTTCTTACTGAAAACCCTCGAAAGATTCTTCGATAGGCACATACGTGATGGGCCTCGCCTGGTAAAACCACTTCATAAACAACAGCATGCGTACTCCACAGGCTAATCAACAGAATCCGCATTGCACAACGTGGTTTAAAAAAATTAATGCGCATTGGACTATAAATGCTCAGCACGGGCTGCCTTCACTGACTTCGAGGGCGCTTTCGATAAGACCACGTTCAACAGCATAAACACGGATCTCGACAGACATAGCATAGACCCGACCCTAGGAGGCTGGATCACCAACATGCTTAAACTGCGAGCGGTTCAAGTCACGGTTATCGACACTACAAGGGCCGTCGTCGAGAAGGGCTGTCCACAGCAGAGCGTCCTTACGCTACTCCCGTGGAACCTGGTAGCTGACAGCCTCATCAAAATACTCAACGACAAAGGTTATTTCACTGTTGGCTACGCGGATGATATAACAATACTAATAAAAGGGACCCACGAAAACAGTCTATGCAATCTCATGCGTCAAGCCCTAAAAATAGTAGAGGAATGGTGCGAGCACCAACTCTCAGTGAACCCCACAAAAACTGAACTAATTCTCTTCACAAAAAATAGAAAACCAATGACAATGCATCTACCAAGATTTTTTGAAACAACCCTTAGCCTTTCAACCAAAACCAAGTGCCTGGGAATTTATTTGGACAAACAATTCAATTGGGCGAAACACGTGAACTATATCGCCACAAAAGCCAGTATATCCCTGTGGCAGTGCATGAGACTGCTGGGCAGGAATTGGGGGATCAGCCCCATGATCGCCCACTGGCTATACACCACAGTCACCTGACCAATCATTACATACGGCTCGTTGGTCTGGTGGCCCAAGACAGACGTCAGCACATACACAAAAACTGCAGCGGTTTGCTTGCGTTGCAATCACTAGCAGTATGAGAACCACACCCACGGCCTGGCTACAGGCAATGCTGGGACTGCCACCTCCGCATCTTATCGTGCAGGAGGAGGTAGCCCTGGCCGCTTTTTGACTCCATCTATCAGGTACCCTAAATAAAGACTCCAGAGTCAACCACACACGCATAAAGGAAGACGCGATCAAGCGAAGACCGATGTTAGCATCACCATGCGACAAAGGCCCAATAACAAACCACTTTCATAGGCACTACAACGTTGTGACTACTCAGGCCCGAAAGAGATGAGAGTATACACCGACGGATCGAAGACGGACTCCGGTACTGGAGTCGGAGTCTTCTCACACGACCTAAACATAAATATATCCAGACCGCTAGGAGGGTTCAACACCGTCTATCAGGCGGAGTGTGTGGGCATCATACTAGCGGTCCACGCCCTAGAAGCCAGGAGGGTTACAGACACTCACATACGTATACTCTCCGACAGCTCCGTCCTCCAATCCTTACGAATATATTACATCGAAATTAATATTATAACGTCAAAACGTAACCGCATCTAGTCGTAACACGCTGATCCAGCACGGCGGTCTATGTACGGAACCTGTTGTATCCATCCCCTTCAACCAAATACGCAGGTGGCTACAGGAATTCACCCAGGCACAGGCGAAAACCTGGTGGACCTCGGCACCGGGCTGTAGGCAGTCCAAAGAAACTCTGCCATCTTTGGTCAGTAGGCTTACCAGACGTCTGCTACGCCTGGACAGGAATGGCCTGCGCCTGGTGACGGGGACACTGCTCACTTAACAATAAACACTACCACACAATTGGCATAACGGACAGTCCTCTATGCTGGGCATGCAGACTGAAGAAACCATTGCGCACGTTCTCTTTGAATGCACAGGGGTCACCCAGGTAAGAACACAAACCCTCGGATACCCAGATCTTACACAGATGTTCTAAGAAAACCAGGCGCTTTGATTAACTTCTGGAGGGAGGTGGGCTGGTTGGAATAATCACCAAACGGCCGCCATAGCCCACGCACAATGGTCCACCTGAAGGACTAAATGCGGCAACCAAACCCCCTAACATAGAACATAGATGTAACAGACAGGTCCGACTTCGAATACACCACTACACCATCACTCTGAATTATATGTTTGGCGCCTGGTGGTCATGAACGCGGAGTAATTATTGAGAATCAGAATAGCGCTATTGCTAGAACAACGTAACCAGCATTCAGTTAAAACAACCAAATCGAAACCGATCGAAATGAATTCGATGCAGAAGCGTTTGCAAGTTTAAGAAGTTACGGTTTACAGAGCGAATGTTTGTGTCAGGATTTTAATGAAGTTATTAGGACACTTCACAATGGAGAGTGTTTCCTCAGGTGCGCATGTATAGGTAGTTGATACAGATAGTTCGTCAATGTTGTCAATTAAATTGTTTATGGTATTATGCATTATTGCGGTAAAGTAAAAGTATTCTAGTTTGATGGTTACGAGAAAATAGGGTGGTATTTGTTTTAAGGACGTGTGTGGGAAGCTTATGATTGGGGTATTAAATTTAAAAACATATTTTTTGAGATATTGAAGTTGAAGTAGCTAGGTAAGGAATAATAGGGATGAACGCAAGCATTTGTAAAGAGTATATATGGTGTCATGGTGAGGTTGTAATATGTTGGTGTTGAGTTATTCATGTATGAGAGTATGGTTTTGTTTATAGTAATAGTTAAGTGTGTGAGTTTCGTTTGTGTTTGTATTTAGTATTTTAACATTTAAATTCGAAAAAAACGTAAACGAAATCAAATAATATAGCAAGGTATACTTAAATGCAAGTAGTCATTATTTGATGATTGTCGTCAGCAGCTTCAGTTGTTCTTCGCTTTTTACTAAGATAGTCTGGCTATCAGGATCCTTTTTTAGCACAACTCTTCCATTCGACGTCCAACAATAGTTATACTGGTGTTGCTAGCGTGGTTCTTAGTAAGGTAAAACAACCTTTTAGTATTCGCTGATAAAAGCGCGGTGATGTAAATAGGTGTTTCCTGTGCGGATTTTATGTTCATATGGGTTAATTTTATCTTGTCTTTGGAATTGCGTTTATTATAGTCTATAACGGCAACAAGAAAATTCGTTTTCGTCACCGTATTACAGAACTCGACTGATAAACTCGTTGTTAAATTTGCCTTTTTTGAGGGTAGTCTTACAATATCACGGATACTAGCAGATTCTGTATCAATGCCTATTTGTCTTGATAGGGGAGTTATAGTTTCATACTGCATGATTTTGGTATCATTCTGCCTTTTAGGTACATTGTATAATTAAAAACTCATAAAAATCAAGTTAGCTATAAAGTGGGTGTTAAGAATACTTAACCTAGGCCGAGATTCTCACCTCTAAATTATCGCAGAATTAATGTGACTAATTGTCAAGCACGCGTTACCTTGGTTGAATGAATTTTCAACAGCCAATCGCAGCAGATAACGCGTGCTTGACAATTTATCACATTAATTCTTTGATAATTTTGAGATGGGAAACTCGGCCTAAGTTTAATAAGCTCGTGTAGGTAAAATTATTTACTGATATTATATTACGCTCTTCATCTGCCTTTATTTTCTGAAGGTCTTAGTTAAGGACATTTGCCAGACACAAATCTAAACTCAGAGCTGCTACTGAGAAATGTCTATTGAAAACATTTCAACAAGTCACTACTACCATATAATAGAAAATACGCCGCCGCTTTCGTACTTTGTGCTACTACCCAACCTGTGGTTCGAAAATAGAACGCAGCACGGTCGAGTCCGCAACCACGAGACCAACGAACCAGTCTTGTTTATAACGCTTTGAAACAATCATAATAACAATGAAAAATATTTCTATGTAAGTACCTACAACATTTACAATAGTTGCTAAAATTCGAAAAACGCCAAAATTACAACGAAAACGATGCAAAATTATTTTACGATAATTTTACGTTAAATCCATAAATTAATAGACATAATATTTATCTAGTCACTAATGACCCTATGACAACAATCAATCAAAAAAATAAAAAATAAAGAGACGAATAATCACGAAAACACTACTTTTAAATATTAGAGAAATCACGTCGCAGTCCGTAATCCTAAATACTACCTACACATATTTAGATTATACTCGTATACATGACTTTGAAAATCTCGGGACTTTGGGGTCCCGGTCCTTTGAACTCCAACTCGTAGAGGCCTTGTTATGCATGTATCAGGAAATGTGACACCAACCGACGCGACGATTATATGCTACGCCATAGCACCCAAGGGCTATCCCCGGTTGGTGCAGGACTATTGCAAAATATGGAGGAAAAATTTCTTGGGCTATGGGTCTGATGTCAAATAATGGGCCCCCATAAAGGGTCGCTAGCACTTAAGTGACGTAGCGCCAAGGGGGCAACATATCCGGCGGTGCTTGAGAAATGGAGAGGTATACCACGGCTATCAGGACAATCCCGGAAGTACGTTCAAGATCCCTACCAGCATCTTTCTGGGTTAACTTAGCACGTTTGCTCTTGCGAATATCCACTCAAGCCAGCCAATTATGGCAAGAGAGAGGTGGGAGCTCTGGTCTCCGTCAGTTTTTACAACGCCCGGCAAATAAAGGCAAGCCAAAGATGAGGAACAAGGCCCTGGAGATCAGGTCCGTGGGGTCGCCACTGCCCACCAGTTCACCACAAAACTGCTGATTGTATCTCTCTTAGTCCGGCCTCTCACCCTAGGAATGTTACAGCAAACCAAAATCTAACGGCACAAACCTAGAGATCATGGAAGCATGCAAGCCCCACCACTCAATCATTACAAAAAAATATTTAAAAATAGAATAGAAGCCGCGGTCTCGGCAGCAGGAAGGAACCTAAGGAGGTTTCCTTAGGTTTCTCCCTGCTGCCGACACCAGCAAGGCATTGTAAGGACAATTCGAACCATATCTAGGAGTACTGTCTTCTGTATCAAGCCCTTGATCCAACCGCGCTACGACAGCCTCGACAGATGGTCGTCGAGGCTGTTGCCCATCTGGCCGTTGGTCTTAACGAC
Organism: Orthosia incerta; assembly: GCA_948252205.1. NCBI lineage: Eukaryota > Metazoa > Arthropoda > Insecta > Lepidoptera > Noctuidae > Orthosia > Orthosia incerta. Next base: position 38,427,522 of record OX411741.1, on the reverse strand, counting down.
AATCGGCACAATGATCGCCGAGACCACATGCCAACAACTTCGTGTGCGATGTCGAGATACTTAATCTTATACTTTTTCTCACTTTTCACGATATTCTTGTCATGCGGGCTTTTGACTATATACTATACTATATTATTACCTACCTAATCACTTCGTCCGTCTGTTCAGAACCAATCAAAGACTAATTATGCTTAAGCTTAGTTGTTGCTTAAGCCTAGTAGGGTGGATACCCTAATTAAGAAAGCACTGTCTATATAATTGTGTAAACTATTTCAGTAAAAACTTGTCTTCTTTGACCAAACTACCGCGGACATCAGCAAGGTGTTGCTGCCTGAAAGCAACTGATATTGATAGAATTGCGATCTATGAACTTATTATATTGATACAGGAAAAAAACCGGCGAAGTGCGGTCGGGCCACGCGCAGTAATAGGGTTCCGAAGTTGCATAATAATGCGGACTAAAAATAAGATTTTGTTGTTGTTACATGAACATTAAAACGGTTTCAGCGGCACACAACGTCTAAAAACGAGCCCACATAGGTGATGCTTTTTTAAATCTATTTGCTCGCGTTTGACCACTATCTCGCCTGATGGTAAGCGATGATGTAGTCTGAGGTGAAGCACGCTTGCCCAGAAGTAACCTACTCACTCTAGAGAAAGACTAACTGGTAACTGAAGAAGGAGTTATAAAAGCCAACTTCGCAACTGAAGTTAGAAAAATATTATCTATTTGAGTACCAACGCGGGTGCGAATTGCGAAAAGAGCCGATACGTGCGCGCGATAGCACCACGGGGAATGGTATGGTTCGTTCCTGATCCTTGCGCGCACGCTCTTTGTTTATTTCTTTTTCGGAATTTTAAAAAATTCGTATTATTCACCTCTAATCTACGGTATTCACGATTTCATTCTGGAAAATTTTGCGCTATTTAATTAGTGATGTAGTCGGGTCGAATATTGACTTTATAGATGGATATATATTGACTTTATAGATGGTATATACTTATCGACAAAAGAAAATAAGTAATTTGCTTGGCAATCGAATCTAATTTGACTTAAGATTACAAAACGTCGAAAATACTTCTGCACTAACACAAAATACCCTACCCCACGCGCATGCGCCGTATGGACTACGGACCGGTACTGCCAACGACTCCGGCCACTCTAATGCGTTATTCGAGCTTAAGGTAAGGATTATTCCACTTTTTGACGATGTACGTTCAAAATAAAAAGTGATATCAATTTGTCTCATTATTTTCTAGCCCTGTATGGAAGCAAAAAAGTAAAAAAAAAATATTTGAAAGTTATGAGCATCGAAAGTTCCACATTTCGACACAAATTTTAACGCATTTTCCGGCGCGAATAAATACCATAAGAAGACGGAAAATTGCAAAACGGCCTCCATACAGGGATAGATTTGTAGTTCAACAATGCAAATAATTTTATTTTGAACAGATAGATTTTGTCGTTTTTTCATGATATCTAGACTGCCAAAGGTCTGTTTATAAAATTTCGCGCGCTCGGTTTCTTCCTAAATTATTATCCATTTCGCTACAAATTTGCAAAAGTGTGTATTCGTACGCGAAATAGCTTCCTTCTGCTCATCACAGCATCTATCTCTTCCGCACATGTTGTCGGTTGATATAAAATGCATTTTAACCCCGCGCACAAAATAGTTCGTGCCGTCGACTAGTGTACCCTTAAACATTATTCATTTAGAAATCTTTGTTATTAAAGATGTTGTAAATTTATTTTTGTATATTTTTACGTGGTTCATAGGCATATACTCTACTAGACTGGCTGTCATGTACTTCCCGAGCTGGCTGTTTGGCGCATATCGTGGTCGAATCCTGTGAGCGAAGGATATAGGCATTTATTAATTGAATGACTTGTGGATCTTTTGTGTGCATATGTTATTTAAGTGTATTTATTTTATATTAATTGTAAGAATATTAATTTTAGTCTAGCCAAATCGTTTACTTTAATTGAACCTACGCCATCATTTATTTATTGGTTATAGTGAGATTATTAATTATTTTATACATTGTACATTTAACTTTATATATACCTAACCAAGTAATCAAAACGAGTCTATAAAATATTCAACACGCCTAAGAACTGAAACTTTTTCTACTGCATAAAAAAAAAAAACAAATATTTTTTTTATTGTAAGTGCCTACTAAATTAAAGTTGCGGGTATACTTACGTGAATTACTCTACGCATAACACTGTTACAACACCAATATATCACGACTGCTTGGCGACCATTTGTCACTGCAGGGATCCAGCAGAATATCAGCGTCAGGTATATTTGCCTGACACGTGCTGAGCTGGACTCCCATTTGGTGCAACCTTGAGACGCACACCGCACTGTGTTATGATTGTTTTGCTTGTCAAAATTAATGTTACTGATGTCATTTTTACTTTTGTTTCGGTTTCCTTTTTCTTTTTATGTTGGCACTTTGTTTTTAAACATACCTACATGACAATTGTAATAATTTTATTAAGATTTTGTGTGTTGTGTTGTGTCTTTTGTGTGCACTAAATAAATGATTTATCTATCTATCTATATATTAACTATGTGTTATTTAAGTAATTTTTCAATAGCATTTGTACAAAAATTGTACAGTGCCAAGTACATTTTATAAGTTGGTCGACTATTACTCGTAAAATTGTAAAGCCTGTTATGATTTTTTTTGTTTATTTTTACATGGTTCATAAGCATACATTTACTCTGTTTAACACAGCTGACAACGTTATTTAAGTAATTTTTCAATGGCATTTGTACAAAATTTTTACTGTTCCAAGTACATTTTATAAGTTGGTCAACTATTACTCGTAAACTTGTAAAGCCTACTTATCTGTGATAGTTTTCCTTTTAATTTCGTTATATTTACTACTGCCGTGATTTTTTTCACATAGCCAAGAACAACCATTTTGGTGGCAGGTGTGGAGGGGGGCACTTGACTCTAACGTAAATTTGCAATTCAAAGCTTAATTTTACGCAAACGGATCTCTGAATCGAAAAATGGTTTTAACAAACCCATAATATTTTTGAATTGCCTATCCAAAGATATCCCACACTATGGGATAGACGAGGAAAAAAAATCATCCCCACTTTACGTCTATGGAACCCCAAAAAAATCATTTTTTGTAATTTTATTTTAGCACTTTGTCGGAATTTTTAATATGTATATCCATGCCAAATCATAGCTTTCTAGTACTTAGATTCTCTGAGCTAAGCTGCGGACGGACAGACGGACAGAGCGAAACTATAAGGGTTCCTTGTTGACTTCGGAACCCTAAAAATGAATAACCGTCTCGTTATCACAATGAAAAAGATGTTATCAAAACAAAGCTTTCTGTGATTGGAAAAAGACTCGCTTCCCTTCGAACGGTGCCGAAGCTACGGACTTTATAACTATGGGGTGTATCGTGAAGGATTTCTGCTTTACTGACCATGGCTAATTAGTTAAAGCAGGATAACAAACGTGACTGAGCTTATACACGTATCTAATTGCCGCTTTCCTTTTCATAATAAAATATAATTTCAAATCGATATAAAATATAGCTTATTTTAGCTTTCCAGGAATACATCTCAAATATCGTGTGCGTTCAGACTTCAGAGAGCTATTTTTACTAAATTTTATCAGAAATTTGAAATTGCTATAAAATACTTCTTACAACTTTCTAGAAAAATATCTCGAACATCTTTTTGGTAACTTGAAAAGATATCGCAAATATCTTTTTGGTGGATTGACCGAAATTTTTGTCTTGAAAGTTTATATGAAATACCTTGTCTCGTAAACATTCTTAGCTTGGTTCTCGTGTCACGTTGCGACGCTTCGAGTTCACGCCATGAACATGAAACTTTACTGCTGTATATCAATGTCACTTACTACCGTACTTTTCCGTACAGTTCGGAGCCAGAGATTCCAGAGCCTCTACCCAAATTGGCATTTTACCAGCGATAACTACCTACTTATTGTTGCAAATTCAAAAATGTGTGGTACTGAAATGGGCTACCGAAATGTACCGTGGTCAATTCTAAATTTATTTTGGCATTTTGACAAACGCTTTCGTAGATGTGAATGTCACATCACTGTCAAAAAAAAATTATATGTTGTAGGTTGGTGGTTCGGACCCGGGCAGGCGCTTTATTACACTAAAACACTTTTACTTTGGGGGCTGAGTCACCCACGTCCGTAGGAGTATACCCCGGGTGGTGCAAATCAGGTGACATCTGGTGGTAGGCTTCAGCCGAAGGCTTACGACCACCCACCGGGCAAAGACGTACCGCCAAGCGGCTTAGCCGTGTTCCGGTATGATGCTCGGTGTAGCCACAAGAGGAGTTGGGTCGAGAGAGCTGTTCCACTGCAGGCTGACCAGCCTGACACGCACTTCTATGGACGTATCGGGAGACTGGTCGCGTATGGTAGCGGGATCCGAGGCACGGTGCGCCGCTGGCCGACCGCAGGTAGTTGGGGGCCGAAGTAGTGTGCCAGCCACACATGAAAGGCTGCCCCGCCAACTGTCGAAAAATCCCGGGATGCGCCATCGTGCTGGTTGGCGACCAGATGGGGAGGGCCCGATGGACATTTCGGGGGGGCTCGGGCGTCCCCGCAGTCTCCGGACTAGTGCCCCAATGATGCTGTCCTTTCAGTGCGGGTCTGAAGGTTAGCAGCGTGGAACCACGTCTCACTTCCAACTCCAGCTCTCCTCCATTCACTCTTATAAAATATTATAGCAAGGAAAAGGATTAATAGATTTGAACAGCGGCTGCACTCCCTCCCCCTCAAAGTGCACCTCACCAACATTCGAGGTCTGCACTTAAATCTCTCTGCAGTCCACTACCACCTGGAGATCAGGATCAGGAGACATCCAGGCTCACAGAGTACCTCAGTGAGGCGGCTGATGCGGCACAGCAACAGTACCCTTCCGCCCAATTAGTGTTACTGGGGGACTTTAATGCCCACCATCAGGAGTGGCTCTTCCCATACCAGTGCACTGACCATGCTGGACGGGATATGCGTAAGCTTTCGCTAGCGCTAAACCTCACCCAGCTGGTCCAGGGGGCAACGAGGATACCGGATGTTGATTCGCACACAGCGAATTGCTTGGACCTTCTGCTGACAACAGATCCAGACGGATACTCTGTGTCGATAGGTTCACCCTTGGGCAGTTCCGACCACTGTCTGGAGAAAACTGTGTCCGTCTGTTCCCCACCCGATCCCAGCCCGGCGGGTTTGGCGGTACAGGTCAGCAGATTGGAATGGCATGCGATCTTTCATCGCTTGCTATCCTTGGCAGCCTACTTGCTTTTCTTCGGCTGATCCTTCGTCGTGCGCAGACGCCGTAACTGATGTGTTGCGTCAGGGAATGGAGTACTACATTCCGTTCTCTGACATAACGATTTCCAGCGTTGACCGGCCGAATGTCATCGCGCCGACGCGCTTAAACATGAGGCGTACCTGGCATGGGTCGACGCTCGATCGCATAAAGCGAGTGACGTGGGTCAGAAGAAGAAAGCCTACAAAAGGGCTGCCAAGTCCTGCAAGAAGGTGTTGCGTGGGGCTCGATTCGACCACATTGGCCGAATAGGGGCCAAACTTGCTTCTTACCCAGCAGGTAGTAAAGCGTTTTGGTCCCTGGCTAAGTCGGTCGAGTCGAACTTCTGCCGTCCCTCACTACCACCACTGCTGAAACCCGATGGGTCACTGGTTCACACCGCTGAGGAGAAGGCAAATTTATTTGCCTCCTTTTTTTGTGGAATCTTCGCGTCTGAATCCTGGTGATTCGCGGCCCCTTCCTTCTCCTTATGGGTGCGAGACGAGTATGTCGGACATTCGCATCCATCAAAAGGACGTCCGTAGGGTGCTGCGCAACCTCAACGTGAACAAGGCTAGCGGCCCTGACGGCATACCAGCTATAGTTCTTAGAACCTGTGCGCCTGAACTGTCTCCGATCTTGACACGCCTATTCTGCCTTTCATACGAGACTGGAACAGTGCCGAATGCTTGGAAGCAAGATAACGAACAGCCCGTGCCCAAGAAGGGCAGTCGAGCTGACCCGGCCAACTAAAGACCCATCTCTGTAACATCCATACTCTGTAAGAGTATGGAGCGTGTACTTAACACTAAGCTCCTGGCATACCTAGAAACTAACGATATCCTTAGCGACCCTTATCCTTATCCTTAGTGAGGGATCTTCTAGCGTATGCCATTTACATATGGCGAGACCATCGAGAGGCATGGGGAAGCGCTTGCCGTCTCCCTCGACATCTCGAAAGCTTTCGATAGGGTCTGACACGAAAGCCTTATTGGTAAGCTTCCTTCATTCGGTTTGCCCGGTGGTCTGTGTGATTGGATTGCAGACTTCCTGAGAGATCGGTCCATTCGAGTGGTTCACGATGGCTGCTCGTCGGACCAATTGGATATTAATGCCGGGGTCCCTCAGGGGTCCGTACTCTCAGCAACTTTGTTCTTGTTGCACATTAACGATCTGCTAAAACCCGGCACCTTTGGGTATGCAGACGACAGCACTGTTGCTGAGAGATACTTGTCCAACGCACGGGCTACCGGGCCGCAGATCCGGTCTCTTCGTGAGGCCATGGTGGAGCGTTTGAACTTATCCTTGCAAGCAGTCTCCGAATGGGGCGATGCCAATCTGGTCAATTTTAATGCTGCTAAAACCCAGGCGTGTCTTTTTCCGCTAAAAAGAGTCAATTTCACCCGGCTCCAACTTTATGTGATGTAACCGTGCCAATAACGGACCATCTTGAGCTTCTTGGCGTTACGTTGACATCGACTCTCAATTTTGGGCCATACATTGAGGCAAAGGCTCAGCTGGCTGCCAAAAAGTTGGGGATCCTTGCGAAGGTGAGAAGGTACTTGACGCCGGAACAGCTGCTCAACTTGTATCAAGCGCAAGTTCGATCGTGCATGGAGTACTGTTCTCATCTCTGGGACGGATCTGCCAAATACCAGCTTGATGCACTAGAATCGATCGAAAAGCGGGCCAAGAAACTCATCGGCAATGAGGCACTGGTCAAGTCAAAGCTCCAGAGCCTTGAACATCGTCGCCGAGTTGCCAGTTTGACGGTTTTTATCGGTTACATTTCGGGGAGTGTGCGATGGAATTAAATGATTTAATTCCGCCCAGCCCGTTCCATCATCGGACTACCAGACGTACGGCGCTGCGTCATCGGTACATGGTGGACATCCCACCCATACGCACAAAACGTTTTGGGGACACTTTTGTTATGCGTACAGCTAAAGAGTGGAATTCCCTGCCGGAATCTGTGTTTCCCGATAGCTACAATCTATGGGTTTTCAAGTCAAGAGTGAATGGGGATCTTCTAGGCAAGCGTGCTCCATCGTCGACCACATCATCGCTTACCATCAGGTGAGATAGTGGTCAAGCGCAAGCCTATAGACAATAAAAAAAAAAAAAAAAAAATATACAATTTTCCATTTACTTGGATAGGAACCCATATTTGGGTAGATAGATATTTTCCAGTTTTTTTTCTTGTTTTTTTTTCTTCACGATTTTTTTAATTAAATCAGTTATTTGCTTTTCGTTCTTCAATTTTTTATTTCACCAGGTTTATTTTTCTCTGTTAATTTTTCTTTAGTTTTTTCTTCCTTCGGTTTTTTATCCTAATTTTTTTAAATTCAGTCAATCGCGAGCCTACCAATAAGGCTCGCGATTGACCACTATATCAACTGATGGTAAGCGATGATGTGGTCGACGGTGTAACACACTTGCCTAGAAGAAGGTTTTTTTTCTTTGATTAGTGGTTTTTGTCCCCCAAGGGGACCAGTCGTCTTTGGGTAAGCAGGCAGGCGCTTTACTTTGTGTATTGCATCACCACTGCTCTTATGGCGGTCAAGGAAAACATCGTGAGGAAACTGGCATGTCTAAGAACCAAAAATTCGAAGATATGTGACATCCACCAACCAGAATTGGGACCGCGTGGTGGATTACGGCCCATTCCCTCTCACGGAGAGAGGCCTACCACAACGTACCAAATGAGAGTCTAAGTCCGCACTAAGACTATATCCTATCCTATCCTAGAATGTCACTTTGTCTTGATCCCCAGTGCCTAGACTGCTACACAGGTTATTACGTTTTTTGTTAATGTACCGGACGGACGAGATCGCTTGAGCTCTGTGACGCCCTGTACCTATAGTTCAGTTTCAAGAATCCTGGAGTGTTGATTGATGGCTGCTATGTGTTGAGGGGTGAAGGCAATAAAAGACTCAATTTTTCATGACTATTTGAAGCGGTTCTGCAGGTGCCCAATGTGCAAGAGGATGTGTGAGGTAAACTATTTCCATGTCGTTGGCTACAATTAGGTCGACGCGTATGCGCGCTATCGTACCCCGAAACTTTACTTTATTGAGGACCGCGAAATCACTTGCAAATTATTTTGAATTTTTTTGTATTTTTCATTACGACTTTAACCTACGGATAAACAAACCCCCCCCCCCCCGTTTTTCCTGAAGGAACTATGACATATTATATATGGACGTATGCGCCTTGAAGCTCTCTATTCAGCGAACCCACAACCAGGTCCGTGACTATATCCACTGAAGATATTCTCCAGGATGAATGAGGGATGGAGGGAAATTTTGTTGATTTTTCAACTTGGAAGCTATTTTCTTCTAAAACTGCACAATTTACATCTATTCTTCTACAGGGATTTTGTAGCCCTCCTATAAGGCTATAGAAATACATTTCATCTATAGTTGCATTTACATCCTTCAGGCGCGTAACTGCCTGAAAGCGCCAGTTCGACGAAAAAGTGCAAATTTACAACATTAAAAATTAATTTGTACTTAATCTATCTGAGAGATTGCCACCTACTAAATTCGACCCGGTAGCCATCCCGACAGGCCATCCAGGGTTACCAATTTGGTATGTGCAACTTAACCCTCGAGCGAGTACCCACCCTGGAAGCGTCAATTCTATAAAAACTTGTGTGATCCCGCAACCTTGCAAGTCGACTATCACCCAAACCATCAAAGCTATCCCCACTCGATGGAGCGCCATGCTTCGGCGACCGGCCTCCTCTCGGAAGGCGTCTCCGCGCTCTCTGTCGGCATCATGCATGTTGATACCGTTGTCTGACTGTATCTTAGTCGAACATCCTCTGCGGACGGCGAATTGGCGCAGCGCTAGTATGGCGACGTCTGCGCTGAGGCTGGCGGCGATCTCGAGGTGGACACCTCTAATAGTGAGTCACGTAAATAGGGCTACGTATCTCTTGTGATGCTGACGACCGACGGTAACGCAGCGAAAGCACAAGCTGAGTTTCTTCGCTAGTTCCCATCTCTAGTCACTGGAGGTGTCTCTGAATTTTGTTGTCAGTTTGAAAGTTAATACGTTGATTATGTTTATGGGATGTTTAGAAACTTTTCGTACAGAATTGTTTTTGTTTTAAACTTTGCCCCACACTAGGAATATCTTCCTGTATCGTGGGTGGGTTTACAAACATATAAATTCACATACACAAACACCCAGAGCCGGGACAACTATCTGTAGGACATACAAATATTTGTTGCGTGCGGGAATCGAATCCGCGACACGCAGCGCAGCAATCAATCGCTCAACCACAGCGCCAACCGTGCGCCCATTGTTACTGTCGTACTCGTAATAAACATAATTTCGGTGTGCTTAAGTAGGTTTTTATTATTTATTTAATTAACAATAAAATTAATGTACACACTTACAATAAACAGACAAAAAAAGGAACAGACAATAGGTACAAAGGTGAATGGTGAAGCTTATTTCTACAGAAATCTCTTCCAGCATACCTGCGAAAGGAAATAGATATGTAGACACCGTGTGTAGAGGAGAAAAAATAAACACATAAACAATACATAGTAAAGTAAGTATTTGCCGCAGATTGGCCTCCAATTACGGTTATTTTTTTTGGGCTATAGATTATCAATATTATCTATTAAAAGCTTGTTTATTTTTTTTTATACTTCGATTCCTCTCATGCCTCCATTGTGTTTTAATAAACATCATATCTTCATTGAACTTCATACGCAAAGCACCATTACGTAAAAGCCTACTATTTCGAAGTCCTAGGTCGTTCATAGTTCGTTCTCATCCCCAAGTACTTTCTCCTATGACGTCAAACCCGGGACGCAGACATAGCGTCGCCGATGCCATCGATTGCTCAGCCCATTCAATGCCAGGCGGGATGACGCCCTACCCACCCATGGGATATCGCCGCCGAACTGACCTTTTACTGAGGACTCATTTGAATGAATGAACGGTATGTAGGACGCATTGATTTTGTTTTCATTTTAGATTTCGTTTTAAGTTTTCTCTTCAACCTTGTCCTTGCCCATGGCGTGTGTGCTTCCTCACGCTGCTCCACTGTCCCGGCGGGGGTATTTTTATAGTACTTATTAGGTTGAGTTCTGAATAAAATAAAACCCTACTTTAGAGCCAGTTTGATAGATTTTCAGGCTAAAGCTTGTAGCGACTCCATTAATTGTTTATAATATAATAGGTATTACTTTAGGGAACTTAGTAAATAAATTGTATTTTAAGTTAACTGTAAATTACCGCTATTTTAAGGATTCTCACGGCCTGCACACAGATGTTATGTTGTCTTCAATTCATAGTTTATTGTAATGTGCAAGGGACAATGAGTTTATTATCTTAGTTTTAAGAATTTAGCGTAGGGTTTGTGTTTTGATGCCGACGGTTCTTTTGTTAATGTATAACTTTCTATATTTATTGTGCAACCCATTTAGCTGTAAATACCTTTATGTTTTAGTTTGTAACGTGCCGCACCGATGGTATCCCAGTTTTCAACAATTGTGTAAAAGCATTCATTCAGTCTTATTCGGTCTAGAGGAGCGGTCGGTCGGCACTCCTACTCTTTGTAATTTATATTAAATAAACTAACTCCAACACGAAGTAAACCAAGTACTCATTTCGCGATACCCGTAACGCCGACATAGCTAAAGTAACCAACTATACGTTCCCGAAAGTGGTGACCCCGACGTGATCTTAGTCGTTAAGAGAACGGGTTACCTAGTGCTTCGGTTAGTGCGCGGCATCGCGATACCTGTGCGCGAACGAGTGTTAGTATTTCATTAACGGAAGAAATAGGTGTCAACAACAAAATGGCCGGTGAGGACCAACCAGCGGGCTGGCCGCTGCAAATACACTTCAAGTTATTTTAAAGCCTTTTAATCCGGCTAAGCCAGAAATATGGTTTGGCGGAGCAGAGTGCTTAATGGCATTGGCAAGAGTAACGTGCCCGCGCTTGAAAGCTGAATGCGTTGTACGCGCCCTAGACACGGAAGCGATGGAAGAGCTCACCGACATACTAGCCGAGTTGCCGGCTTTTCAAGGAGATGCATACCAACATGTCAAACAGACAATGCTGACAAGGTTTGGTGACTCACAAACAAAAAAAACACGGCTTTTGCTCGAGGACCAGGCGATCGGTGACCGCACGCCATCACAGTTTCTGCGGCATCTAAAGACTCTTGCTGGGTCTTCGGTAACGGACGACGTCCTGCGTGCAATATGGATAAAAGGTTTAGCTCACGACATGCAAAACGTGGTTATAACAAAGACGGATGCATCATTGAATCACCTTGCGGATGTGGCAGAACTCATTCACGAAAACCACCAGCTACGATCTAGCCGAAATACCTGCGCCACTGTAGCCGCTGCGCAACAAGAGCCCGCACCGCCGCCTGAAGGACGAATCATGTTGATACTAGCTGAAATGCAGGCTCAGTTAGACAAATTACGCAAGTCCCGACCAAGCGGCCGCTACAGAGCGAGACCAAGTCGCAGCCACTCAAGAAGCCAATCAAGGTCGAGACCAGAAGGGTGGAAGTGCTGGTACCACCATAAATTCGGCCCTGCAGCAGAGAAGTGTGTGCAACCCTGCGCATATAAAAGACCACCGGCGGGAAACGCAAGCGGGGGTCATTAGTGGCGGATGACGCAAACTCCCAGCCACCCACACGCCGCATTTTTATAAAGGACAAAAGCAACAAGGTAGATTTTCTTGTTGATACCGGTGCATATTGACATCGTAGTAATGCCCTATTCTGAGGGATACCGTTATTGTCTTACTTGTGTAGACCGATTTACTAGATGGCCGGAAGCTATTCCCATTGTCAATCAAGAAGCCGACACAGTAGCCCGTGCATTTTATTCCAATTGGATTGCTCGTTTTGGCATACCACTTAGAATCACAACAGATAGAGGAAGACAGTTTGAGTCAAACCTATTCAGAGATCTCAATACCCTGACCGGTACGGCTCATTTTCGAACGACGGCTTATCACCCTGCAGCTAACGGTATGGTCGAACGTTTCCACCGTCAATTAAAGAATGCACTAAAGTGTCACAATGCAGCAACCAGTAGTTGGACGCGAATTCTCCCTACCATTTTGCTAGGAATTAGGTCGTCTTGGAAGGAGGACTTGAAAAGCACATCCGCAGAGTTAGTGTACGGACAGAGCTTACGCCTCCCCGGAGAATTTTTAGGTGACATTCCGACTAATGAAACGACGCAGGCAGAATTTGCTAAAGAGCTTCGATCGCATTTTAATAAGCTCAAGCCTGTCGCTAGTACCCAACACGGAAAGAAAAGCACTTTCATTTTCAAGGACCTTAATACCTCTACTCACGTGTTGGTGCGGAATGATGCAGTCAAAGTTCCATTACAGCAACCTTTTGACGGCCCTTATAGAGTAATTTCTAGGAAGGATAAAACATTCGTATTAGATATACGTGGCCGCGAGGTTACGGTATCAATCGATAGACTAAAAACAGCTTATTTCTTAAGGGATTCTAATTGTCATCCGGACAGCGCTACTAATATTGTCGTAGATCTCGCTCCCGAAATCACTTCACGTTCTCAAACCCCATCTGAATCAGTTCCCCAATGTTCACCATCTGTACCTCAGGTTCCTGAACCGCAGGGGCCGCGAAAGTCTGGTAGACGTGTACGATTTCCTGATTACTACCAGGCCAATTTTTCGTGATCTCGATCACTGGCAGGGGAGTACTGTAGCGACTCCATTAATTGTTTATAACATAATAGGTAATACTTTAAAGAACTTATTTTAAGTTAACTGTAAATTACCGCTATTTTAAGGATTCTCACGGCCTGCACACTGATGTTATGTTGTTTTCAATTCATAGTTTATTGTAATGTGCAAGGGACCCTCCTTTGGAACAATGAGTTTATTATCTTAGTTTTAAGAATTTAGCGTAGGGTTTGTGTTGTGATGCCGACGGTTCTTTTGTTAATGTATAACTTTCTATATTTATTGTGCAACCCATTTAGCTGTAAATACCTTTATGTTTTAGTTTGTAACGTGCCGCACCGATGGTATCCCAGTTTTCAACAATTGTGTAAAAGCATTCATTCAGTCTTATTCGGTCTAGAGGAGCGGTCGGTCGGCACTCCTACTCTTTGTAATTTATATTAAATAAACTAACTCCAACACGAAGTAAACCAAGTACTCATTTCGCGATACCCCGTAACGCCGACATAGCTAAAGTAACCAACTATACGTACCCGAAAAGCTTGACAATAAATTAAATTGAGTGCAGTAGTTCTACCTGCGTCCTACCCTCTTGCCTACACCAAGCAAAATACAGCCATTATATACTGCTTCATTAGGTACACATAGTCAGTCATCAACAGCATCAACTAACTTATACCCGCCGGTCCACAGGAACCGCGCATATTTTGGGATAATAAGCTCCTACCTTGCATAGGCACGTTACCCACCAAAGCGGAGAGGAGAGCAGACGAGACGAGAGAGATGTGTTGCGAAGCTGGCAGGTTATTTCCACCAAAGCGGAAAGGAGATGAGTGGCCATTTTGCCATTTCAGGGTTTTCATTAAACAATGTACTCAGTTCATTGATATCGCCAATAGAGGCCATATTACTTAAAAACATAGTGAAATTGTCTTTGTCTATTGTTATAAGTCCCAACGACTGGTTTGCCAGATTAGTCGAATTTTGGTTAACAGATGATGTATTATTTCTCATACTTTCAAGATCAGTTTTTTCTTCGACCCGATTGTCGTTTTGAGATTTTTCAACAGGTATCTTGCGTATACGAATTTTCTATCGAAACATGTGGTGGTGCCAATTGACTTTCATTTGTGGATTCGGATGCTGATAATTCGTCGCCTAATAGAAAAAAGAAGTATGAATAAAATAGGTACATAGCAGTCCGGGCAAATTAGACATATCAAATTGCATTAATTCGCATAGAGCTGAAAATTGGTTCGAATGTTCGGAACACCCATTATAAATGAAAAGTCCCCATCGATCCCACACTTGCAAAAATTTTTATTCAAGGTCAAAGGTCACAAATATGGGTTTTTTGCTTTTTTAGCCGAACGGTTAGTTTTATGATAAAAATAAGTTAGACAAAATTGTAGATTATGAATTTATCTATAAAAATCTTATTACTAGTAAATTTTAATTTTTGTTTGATTTTCAAAAGTGCCGTATTTGACCTAGTTGAATAAATATATTTGACTTTGACTAAATGATTGCATTGTCATCGGTCCTTGATAGGTGTGCAAAGTTTCAAATCAATCCGACGTTTTCAAGGGGGTGAAAATCACGTTCAAAGATTCCGTTACATTGATACATAGTTACATAGATACATACCAAGCTAATAAAAGCGTGTTAAAATTAAAGACTTGTATTACTACTGTACCTACCATTTCTTCGATTCTTTATACTAGAACAACAAATTACCTACAAGAGTAGCTCTTCCCTCGGTTTGCGTTCCTGCAACCACGACACAAGAACCGTGCAGTGTGCCGGTATAAAAAGTAACCTAAGTAAACGACTTTGACTGATTTAATGTTCGAAATTGAATCAGTAGGTACTTGTATTTTTAGAGCTCCACTGCTGGACATAGACCTCACATTTCTTGTGCCAATCCCACGCTCTTTTGTTACGCTTATCAACAACGACAATTACGTCTGCTCATCTCGCTGCTGGACTTCGCGGCGACGACTTCATCTAAAACTTCTTGTTTATGCTGAATTTTTTGCGCCCTTTTGTTAAGCCAACGTATTGTATATCGAAGAGACAATGGTCTTGTGCAAGATTTCCCGTAAAACAGTATGTTCTTCTAATTACGAAACAAATCCTAACTAATATGTGATCGATTAAACTCCATTTGCGATAACATTAGACGTTTAAATTAGCCCATTTTACAGCCCGTTCAACCGATTTTGACTTCTATTGCGTTGGTGATCCGACAAATGGTAGCTGTAGTAAACAGTTGGTTTTGGTAAAAGGTTTATGCTTTTTATGTCATCCTTATATCTACGGAATAGAACTCAAAATCGGTTGAACGGACTGTAAAAAGATTTGGAAACATGTCTAATGTTTTTCATTCTCATGTCTTTGTTGTTGTTGTTTGTTTGTTTTTTTTGTTATTGTTGTGTAATGTGATTGTGATTTTTAACCCCCGACGGAAAAGAGTGGTGTTATCAGTTTGACGCGTGTACCTGTGTGTTTTGTATATGTGTATCTGTCTGTGGCATCATAGCTCCTAAACGGATGATACGATTTTAATTAAGTTTTTTTGTTTGAAGGGACAGTATCGGGCGTGTTCTTAGCTATGTTTGATGAAAATCGGTTCAGTCGTTCAAAAGTGTGGGCCGGAGTATTTTCGCAAGATATCGTGTTCGAAAGATTGTTGATCGAAGCGTGTTTACTACTAGATACATTATGTAGTTTAAAAAGTATTTAAAAAAACAAATAGTCGAGGGATTTAGAAATTTTTAATTTTTACATGTGTTTGTTACGAACGATCTTCATGAAAGTTCTCATCCTCGTTGTCAGGGGTACAGAAAATGAAATAGGACCTTTCATCCAGAAAAAAATACTGTTCCCGAGATAAAACATTAACGTGAGCGAAGCCACGGTCAATAGCTAGTAATAAATATTAACAGTATTGTGAACACCAGAGAGGGGTGCTGTGCTGTTGCGAAAGGTATTGGTTTATTGAATTAATATTTTTTTGAATTTGTATCTTTTCCTTCTTTTCGTGTAAGGATGTGGCCACCTCTGATGTCAGAATTAATAAGGCCGCCTCTGCGAACCCCACATGCCTCTGACTTGGCTATTTCAGACTTTTATTAACTACTAGCTGTGCCCGCGGCTTCGCTCCCGTCATCTGTCTGCCAACCCTACCCTACTAACCCTCCTGCCCACCCTACTTACCAACCTACCATTTTTTTCTATAGTCATCATTCTTTCGCGGAGAATCTTAACACCGCCATTCAGAAAATAACTTCAAATGCACAACGCCATCTATCCAATATCGAGTTCAAAAAGCCGAGTATCTAAACTGCGTGTGTTGTAATAATTTTACTTCTTGAAAACTTTAAATTCATCTTACTTTTGATAGAGTGAACCGATTGCGATGAAACAAAAACTAAGTAATTCTTCAAGTTACGCACAATTTTTATGTATAAAAGTTATTTACATTGGTTTCGTACATTTCACGTGATGCGTGCACAAATAAACAGACAAACAGACAAAAATTCCAAAAATGCCGGAAATAGGTTCTGTTGGTTATCCTTTAACACACTGGCTATTTTTTTTGGAAATATTTTCGATGTACAAAAATTACTTTTCTACAGATTTATTATATGTATTGATGATATGTCGGGTTTAGTCAATAGTACGGACGTAAAGTCAAATCATAAGCACGCCCCTAGCGGCAATCAAGAGCAACTACGCATTGGCACGCTTTTTATAAGCACTCGTGGAGGGGAATATGGCAGTATTGGCAGTTGAGTACTAACAGCCGTAGAGCTAAGACGTCGTAGAATCAGTGTCAATCCGTAATAATAGTAAGCAAGAATGTAACTTGTGTGTCTATTTGAATATACTCAGTGTATCGAATCATTTGTGTGATTTCATTTCCACGACTGACTCACCTACCTGCCCACACACGATGTCTTAACCTAAGGGAATACATCCTGACTTCCCGATCGTTTGCATCTATCGGCCAGCCTTGATGCCACATATATAAGTTCAGGTTTCCTCACGACGATGTTATCCTGCACCGTTGCCTGTGATATCCAAGATAAACTTAGAAAGTCCATATGAAATTGAAAAAGTCACATTGATACTTGCCCGGATTTGAACTCACGACCTCAAGCACGAGAGAGAAGGTCTTAGCCACTGGGCCACCACGACATGCGATGCGATTTATATTATTTTATTATTATTTATCGATAGGCTCGCGTTTGACCACTATTTCACCTGATGGTAAGCGATGATGTGGTCGACGGTGAAGCACGCTTGCCTAGAAGTAACCAATTCACTCTTGACTTAAAAACCCCAAGGTTGTAGCTATCAGGAAACAAAGACTCCGGCAGGGAATTCCACTCCTTAGTTGTGCGCACAATGAAAGTATTAGCAAAACGCTAGTGTGTACGGGTGGGATGTCCACCATGCGCATGCCCTTACGTCTTGTAGTCCGATGAAGGAAAGAACTAAGCGGCTTCAAATTGTGCAGTCCATCGTTCACTCCCCGAAATGTAACCGAAAAAAAACCGACAGGCTGGCAACAGGGCGTCGATGTTCGAGGCTCTGGAACTTTGACGCGACCAGTGCATCGTTGCCAATAAGCCTCTTGGCCCGTCTGTCAATTGACTCAAGTGCATGAAGCTGGTGAAGAGGTGAAGGTGAGAGCAGTACTTCATGCATGACCGAACTTGCACTTTATGCAAGTTGAGCAGCTGTTCAGGAGTGAAGTAGCTTTACCAGAATCCCCAACTTTTTTGCAGCCAACTGAGCTTTCGCCTCAATGAACGGACCGAAATTGAGGGTCGATGTCGACGTAACACCAAGAAGTTCGAGATGGTCCGTCAATGGCACGCTTACACCACGGAAAGTTGGAGCCGGATGGAACTGGCTCTTTTAAGTGGAAAAATATACGACTGGGTCTTAGCACCATTAAAACTGAACAGATTGGCATCGCCCTATTCGGAGACCGCCTTCAAGGATAGGTTGAAGCGTTCAACTATGTCCGCCCGGTATATTCGTGTATAAGACATTGCTTCTTGTTTTGTTTTCATGATTCTAGGTTATACGAGTAGGTTCTCATTCCCACCCTTGCGAGTGTCAAAATCTGCGGCATAAACGACCGTATCTTTTAATTGCGTGTACTTAGAATTATAATTTATTCACAACTCCAAGGGATTGCAGACTTGTGGGTGTGATATTAATTCCAACTTTATACCTCTATGCGTTCCTATCAAAGAGGTCTTCACGGACGGACAGAAAGATAGACAACGAAGTGATCCTATAAGTTATAATTTTACTTTGTAGGAACGGCAACCTAAAAACAGCAACAATGTTCCTCTTTCATCAATGATATCAAAAAAAGTTAATTATAATAAGTGATGGACTCCAATAACTACAAAATACAACTGATTGGGGTCGATGTACGTACTTTAAACGTATTGATAAAATAAGTAAGTCACAATCAGACACTATTATAAAATCAATCTAAGGTTGAAGATAGGTAGGTAGTTATGTAGTTATTATCCATAGGTATCAGGTATCATGATGAGGCATATAATTTTATAATTTGCTTATAAACTCATTGATTATAAAAAAAACTTTTTACAAAAAAATACTACCGACATCCAAATAACACTACAAAGTGAAAAATAACTTTATTTTTGGAAGTCGGTGTCTTTCGTAGGTACCAATTTATTGCGTTATGGACACCGACTTCCAAAAATAAAGTTATTTTTCACTTTGTAGTTTTATTTGGAAGTCGGCAGTATTTTTTTGTAAAAAGTTTTTTTTATTTTTCACTCCTACCTAATAGGCAAGTTGTTTAGTAAGTTACCTACTCGTATAACGCCAGAATATATTACCCAAATATCATGAAACTTGAACATAACCGGTGAAATGAGAGATCTGCGTACCCCTTAAGAGCGTACTGGCGTGATGTTATGTTATGAAATGGTATAAACAACAAACAGACATGCGATTGCAGCAATCCCGAGAGATTTGCCGTTATTTATTGAAGAGTTCTGTTGTATATCTTCGAATTGCTTCGTCAGTCCTACACCAAATTAAAATGAGACCAATTTCGGAACATACGCTTTCAAACAAAAAAATAATTTTTGAAATCGGTCCACAATTGACGGAGATATCGGTGAACATACACAAAAAAAATAAAAATCGCTCATAATGTCGAACATAGAACCTCCTCCTTTTTGGGAAGTCGGTTAAAAATTACACATTTACACAGGGCACATTACTTCTTGCTTATATATTGCCGTGTCCATTAGGTACCTATATGCTGGAATAATCATTGGAAATTAACTATAGGTAACTATAACTTGGCAAATTCGTACATGACACTGCCATGGTCTGCGGTAGACGGATGACGTAAGCAAATTATAAATATGGACAAACAGTACGGAAACTATCTACCTACAGACGCTCGAAACGTGCTCGAAACGGCACACCACAAACATGCGCATCGACGAGACCCCTAAGCGCCACGCACTACTGACAGTATCGCGAAAACCGCTTAGGGGTCTCGTTGATGAGCATTTTTATGTGAGTGTGCCGTTTCGAGCGTTTGTAGGTAGTTGGGTTTCCCTGACGGGAGCGTCGTCACGGTAAAGATATCTAGCGTCGTCGCGTCATCTCGCCGTCACGTCATTGGGGTCCCTCGCCACCCGCGCGGACCTTGGGAGTGTCACGTACGAAATTGCCAAGCTATAATTAGTTTAACTTGCTATTATACTATGAAAATTACTGCTTCGTTGATCTAGTAGTCGCAAGGGCTACTGCTTTGTACGAGGTCAATTCCCAGGCCGGGCAAAGCGTTTTAGGGTATTTCCATCTGGAATTTCTCAGAAGCAATCCGGACACATTCCATTCCCTCTCAAAAAGAGAGAAGGCATGTGTCCCAGCAGTGGGAACATTAAAAGGATGATGATGATAATTTATTTATTTATTTGTTTCAACAACACTCAACAGGTTATCACAAGTAGAGATGTGAAACTGATCTGACTGATCTTTCTGATATGATCTGATGATGAATCTGGAGTAGATATAAATAATATAGAACAGAATAGAAAACGACACAACACAACATAACAGCAACAATCACAAAGTAACAGAATAAATTGTAGTTCTAAAAACTAAAAAAACACGCTTTAATGGTAAGGATAATGGGACAAACTGTTTAAATTATTGCATTGTCATCGGTCCTTGATAAGTGTGCAAAGTTTCAAATCAATCCAACGTTTTGAAGTGGGTGAAAATCACGTTCAAAGATTCCGTTACATTGATACATTGTTACATTGATACATTGATACATTGATACATTGATACATTGATACATTGATACATAGATACATAGATACATACATACCAAGCTAATAAAAGCGTGTTAAAAATAAGGTTCAAGAAGAGCTGCGCTAGGCGTGCAGGGCTACCAACTTAGCATTCGCTGGACGCTGATTTTCAGTTATATCACCCCGCTAGTGACACACGGACGTGGTTAAATAAAATAGATACTCAATATAGTAATAATATGTAGGTGCTCAGCTAATGAATAGTAAAAAGTAAAAGATGGTTAGTAAAAATACCTACTTAAAATAGATAATATAAAATAAGAGAATATTTATACCTATAAAAATACTAAAATATATATTTAAAATTTACAATAAAGTATATAAATTGTTACAATATGATGGTTATATTTTTCTCATCCCAATGAAATATTAAGCTTTCTGATGAGGCCCATTGTAAGCGACCACTTCTCAGAGCCATATGTCATCACTGGCAACACACACTGGTCATAGACTTTCGTCTTGAGACACTGTGGTAAGTTGGACGAGAAGATACCGCGGAACTTCCCGAACGCTGCCCAGCCGAGTCGGAAGTTACCCAAAGTGCAATGGAGAGGGCTATGCTCGGAGTTTCCTTGCGTGATCGAATCAGAAATTTAGAGATCCGCAAGAGAACCAGTGAAACCGACATAGCCCGAAGAATTGCCAAACTTGAGTGGCAGTGGGCAGAGCACATTGCTCGCAGAACGGATGGCCGATGGGGCAGAAAGGTTCTGGAGTGGCGACCGCGAACCGGAAGACGTTGCGTTGGAAGGCCTGCCACCAGGTGGACCGATGACCTGGTGAAGGTTGCGGGGATCCGCTGGTTGCGGGACGCACGAGACCGGTCAATGTGGCGACGCTTGGGGGAGGCCTATGTCCAGCAGTGGACGTCTTTCGGCTGATATGATGATGATGATGATGAATAAAATATTTAAAATATCTAAACGCCAATGTCAGCCGGAGAACAAAAAAAAATATGATGGTAAGTTTGACTTGGTGGTTTGGATAGCTAGAAAATTGGTAATGCTACATGGTCTGAATAATTTAAATACATATTATAAAACAATGGGATCATTCTCATAGAATTTGTTTTACTTGTAGAGCAATTTTTTTATACAAACGTGTGGTCGCATTGTCGCGTCGCACCTTTCTGCGGGCGACTCCACTTACTCAACATTGACACAAAAATAGCAACTGCGCAGGATCTTGCAGCCGACTTTAGAGACGCAAATATCCACTGTGACTACTATACTGGGTGGAGAAGGTCAGATAGCCAGTTGCTCCATGTAAAATCAGTTGCATCCGGTTAGACTTCGAGTCGCCGCCGTCACCAGCATAGTTGAGAAAAGGCTAAGCAGTTATATATCAAAGTCTAGGGAAGTGTTAAACAATAAGTACTACATATATATGTACAAATTTTATAGGCAACATCTTAAAACTTTAATAAAGCTTGCTTATGATGGCGACATCAAGCGAGCAGATATGGATATAAATGAGAGACCCGATTTTTTTTGGTCTTTTTATTAGGGAACAGCGCTCAACTAGACAAAGCTGTCCAGAGTACGAATATGAGGACAAAATGGTGACTTGTTTAGACGCTGTAAATGCTTTCGCAAAGCGCTTGAAGGCCCAGTCATTCACCGGGCCAGATGGTATTCCCACGTTTTTTGTGAAAGACTGTATAACGGCTTTTAATGTGCCTTTATTATTTGTTTTTATCTCGCTGTTGAAAACGCAATCTATCCGTCGCTTTGGAAACTTTTCGTGTGACTACCAAACCAGAGGTGTCTCATCCCATACAAAGAAACTGTCCCGAAGTACTGTACTGATTATACTGATTATTTGTTGTACATCGATCGCGTTCGGTTACATTCCACGGATAAAGATGGTGATTTATCTATCGCCGTGGAACGGAACCGAATGTGGTCAATAAAAAAAAAATTGGTATAATCGGATGAAAAATACTAGTTACGTAGGCACGGTTTCTTTTTATGGGATGAGGCATCTGTATGCTAGTATCATTTTATCTGTGACCAAACACAGGGATAGCTCAAGGTCTCACATCTCAAACTACAGGCCTATTGCTGACCTGTCGGTCTTCGGCAAGTTGTTCGAGTCTATATTGAACCGACACATAACTATATAAATCGTACCGCTACTGACCGATTGTCAACATGGGTCTAGAGCCGGTAGGTCAACTGCAACCAACCTAGTCAATCTTGTAGATTATGCTGTCACTGAGATGGACAGCAACAAGCAGGTAAATGCAGCATATTTTGACTTCATTTTTTTTTTATTGAAGGTTTAAGTTCGCAAATATGGGATTTTTGCGTTTTTTTGTCGAACGGCTTACCGCTTTTTTATGATAAATATAGGACAGACAAAAATTTTAGATTTATTCAATTATCTATAAAAATTGTCTCTACAATTTTTCTCCTAAATATCACCGTTCCTGAGATAGGTTGAAAAAGTTGTATTCTTCATAATATGGACACGTTTCCACGCCACCTGGGAGGTTGTGTACTTGGCGCGTTTTTTTAACGCGGTTGCCCCGATAGGCCTAAATATTCCACAAAAAAATAAATTAAAAGAAATAAGGTAAAATTATCCGTCTCATTCATAATCATCGGCAATTCTGCTTCCTCTGCTTCTTGTTCTCTTCTTCTTCTTCTTTCTCTTTTATAGTGTTATTTGTGGGATTATAATTCGAGCGGTTTTTATGATTTGCAACTGATAGCGGCGAAAAAATGTTCAGTGATTCCCTAGATTTTGCCGAGTGCGAGAGCACAAATGTACCTATGATATGATCCTACAGCAAATGAGTAGGTCTGTACTTTCACCTTAAAGATTGGCAATGAATTAAAATGTCATTTTGCTGGTAAATTCTGTAAAAACCTTACCGTGAAAACATAGGTGAAGTAAGGTAAAAGTGTGCTGTCATTCATTAGTGATGATACACGATGATGACCACTCACTTCATGCTAACTTCACCTAAGTTTTCGCGGTGAGATGTCTACAGAATAGGAGTTAGGACTGAGTGACTTAAGCATGAAGTGTGCTGTCAATCCAGCCCATCAAGGTAGAATGACAGTTCACTTGAAGCTCACTTCATCTAAGAAATATTTACACAATGAGGTAGGAAAACTATGGAGATGGCATATTCTACTATATGAAGAATAGTTATACAAATATCTATAATATCGACACAGGCATGTCAAAAAGCGTTTTGTCTCTTTTTAACTAACCAAAAGCTGCATATGAAAAGAGAGACATCTAAATGTTTGTCAAGGACTAAACTTGGTAACACTTTTGAGTGACGTCAACATCATGTCTATGCGTGACCGGTCGCCATGTTGATTGCCGAGTAAAATTGGTAGCTGTGTGCCGTATATGTACGTTTATCTGTGTAGTTGTGCTGTCAAACAGTTGCAAATGGCCTACCTCATTGGCCAATGGGCAGCCATCTTAATTGCCCGATATATGTAGGTATGCACGCTTATTTCGTAGGTATGGCAAGTCCATAGGTTTATAAGTCAGTGTATTTACAGATTAGCGCGGCTGTCATATCTTCTAATACTAGGGATTGACAGCACTTCAAGTTCACTGTACCAAAATTTTCACGGTGAGTGTTTACGGAATAGCACAGTTGTTTATGTACCTACTCTTTAGTCACACTTCAATGTAGTTTGTTTACATGTTAATAATAAAAGGCACGTGACACACTCGTGATCTATAACGGACTAGTTAACCCGTCACTAGTAGTAGAAATATTAATTCTAGCGAATAATAAATTATTGTGCTCAAGTTCACTTGGTTGTGATAATATCTAGGTGTCTTTAACGCTTCAAGTAATTCTTAGAAGGTGTGCAGTCAGCAGCACTAATGCTGTGCGAGGTCACGTTTTCATGACACACTATATATGGGGGATCGACACATATGTAGATAGAGTATCTAAGTTTAAATAGGTTTTCAGCTTAGCTTCTGCCCGTGGTTTCACCCGCGTGAAAAGTTTTTCATTATCCTAAGCTACCGGGTTGAAAAATAAAAGGGTAGAACATGATTGTTAAAAAACCGCTTGTTATAAAAACAAATACAATGTACTTAGTGGTTGGTAGGCACCATAGTAGTCATTTCCTGCGCACAGGTAACAAATTACTTTAAATTACCGGTTACCCATTCATGCCATCTCATTGAAACTAACTGGCTATTCGTATACCGATTTATATTTTGGTGTATTTGTGTCACCACTGATTATTTACTTAGATCGTCATGGTGAGTTAGATACTTACAATACTTTGTTTGGTAGTGACCTTTCACAGCAGTCTACCCTACCAAACAAAGTAAGTCTTCCTCCGTTCTTGCATCTCCTATTGTAAAAGGCAACCTAACAATCTTAGGGAACGAACGCAGCCATAACTACGTGACCCGTTTTATTTATATTTTTTAGCACCTCCTCACCTGTAGTATATTCCAAAACCCCCTTCTCTCCCTCTAGTTTCACGTAGTAATTCATAAATATGGTTTAACTCATTTTTGCAAACAGAAAGTTATAAAGTAATAATTTGGCTCTTGTCTTTATTAATACGGCGCTTGCAACGTGACGCCAACAGTGCGTGCATAATGTAATTGTAATGAAAAAAATATTTTGAAGAAGTGAAAACGTACGTAAAATTTTCGAGCTATATTTGAATATAGCTCGAAAAAGCCCGAGATTTCTCTAGAGGATATTGACTACGTGACGAAAACCGAAGTCGCAACTGTGACTAATTCCCCTACTGAACGGGCCACGTAGTATGGGTACGTTGCTTTACCATCTTAAAATTTGGGCAAAACTTGGAAAGCCGAATATTTTTTGTAAGTTTATTTCATGTCTCGTTAGTGCTGTGGTCAAAAGTACTACGGCCGAACATTAGGTCCTGGTTGTGTTCATTAACAGGTAGGCAAAGTGAATTTGATAGGAATTTGTCATCCAGATTCCTCGTTGCTAGTTGCTACTGAGAAAGGAATATCTACATTTAGAAAAACTGGATTTGTACCCGGTTAATGGCAATAGGTGTTCCAATATTAACTTTAAAACTTTCGCGTTTCATAATTGAAAAACAATATATCACGGGCATTTAACGCGATGATTACACCGAGACACCAGTCCATCCGGGACCACGGTCGTTGTAACACGGCCGAAACGTAGGGTTAACTAGGTAAATAAATAATCGAAATCATCGCGTTAAATTCCCGTGATATATTGTTTTTCAATAGGTGTTCCGTTGGTCCCGGCCATTATTTAAATATCTTTGACAGTCTTTAGGGTAGTCAGAAGCCCAGGAATCTGGCAACCAGGTCTTACAGAGGAGTGTTCAATTACCCAGTAACTGGGTTTCCACAAACCAGTTACTGGGTACCAAGATGCAGATAGATAGTCGCTCCATGTAGCATACTGGTATTCAGCTGCACCCGGTGAGACTGGAAGCCGCTCTACACAGCTGACAGGAGGCTGACAGACGCTGTTGAGGCACTCACCAACCCCGTCATCCATGCCCGCCACGATGCCCTGCACTGCTCTGGAGATATCTATCAGCGCCGCACTCCACCAGGCTGCTGATCGTAACAGGTGGAGATAGACCATTGACAAGCTGAGACGGCGACACGATTAGCAGTAGTGAAAGAACGATTAGGAAGAAGAGAAGAGAATGGCAATAGGTTCACACTATATTAAGTCAAATTTAAGGCCTGCGCAGACGAGGGCCTTTTCCGCACAGGTAAAGTAAAACTAATTCCTTCTTTTCCACTTAGAATCATGTTGAAAACATAACGGAAAACCTTCGATGAAGGATACCCTTCATCGAAGCGGCAAACATGAGAATTGGAAACACACATAATGATATTTATCATTTTTACCCGACGGCGAAGCCAAAAGGAAGGATTATGATTTCAGCAGTCTATGCATGTACCCATGTATGTTTGTATGTTCCTCCGTAGCACCAAACCAAATCATCCGATTTTGATGAATAAGGTTTCAATCGGTTCGTTTTTATGGCCCGGGCTAAAAAAAATAGGCTAAAAAACAAGGTGTAGTTGGGTTTCAGTTTTAAATAAACTTTTTGCTGGTTGATTCGGCAAGATATCCATTGCAGTACATTCTATACAGGGTCAAATTTTTGTCCTCTGCGGACAAATGTCCCTCGTCTGCACAGGCCTTTAAACATAATGGGGTACCTAAGTAATATAGTTACATCTCGGCTTAGCCTTCAAAGAATACAGGCGTTATGTTAGTTGCTATGATTTGTAAAAAAAAACAGTACCTACTGGATAATTAAATAGTTCAAACACCTTATTAGAAAAAGATGAAGATCCAACGTGCATAGCGGAATGGCAATGATTTGCAAATCTCTAACGGAGCCAATTCGTCAAGCCGGTATTACATGTCATAGCACAATACTTCATAGCAATCACTACCTGTTCATCTAGGAATATTCCGATACACTCAATTAGGGTTGTCCGGCGTACGAATATACATCAACATAGAACTTTTGGTAACACAAATAAGTTATTTTTGTCCCTCAATCCAGTTTACTTATTCGTTAGTGCAAAGTTCGGTGCTTTCATTGTTAATGAACTTCAGAAATGTTACCTAATTATTTTGGTGACTGTAGGTGTTTTTTGTACGGAAGCCATAGTTCGAACCGCACTTGGCTGGCTTTTATATAGGTAGTTTTTTTTTGTGTTTGTGACAGATGTATACAAGTCAGATACATCTGTCCCTTATTCGATCTCAAATTGATACCGCTCTAAGAGCTTGTGGTCACCCCCCAGGTCTTAGTTTTCTTTAACAAGCAATAGATAAAAATTAAATAGACCGTGAAAAGCCAGGCAGACAGCTGGACTTGCATCCAAACTTAAACTTAAAGCTTTTATTTCAATTGAACCATTTACAGGCACTTTTGAATTTGCCAAGGAATCGGTCAGTCAGAATATTATTTTTTATTATAGACTAGCGGCCCGCCCCGGCTTCGCACGGGTATTTAACAAAACTTTTCAAAATTATAATACACACATTGAGGTATTAATGTATACACACACATAAACCCTTCTATTTGCGTCAGGTTACTAAAAAAATAAAATTATCAAGAAAGTTTGAATGTTATTATTTTAATAAACTTCTTTTTTTTCTTAATTAATAACACTTCATTTCTTGAAATTGACTCCCCTCCCGTACGGCCCGTGCTCCAGTGACGCCAACCACAAGGTGCTGCATAGCTAGCCGAGCAGGGTGAGCGGCTTCAACGCAACTTTTTTCTAATATATACATTTTTACAGTCATGATATCTTTGGAATGGAATGTCTAAATTGAATAATTTAAAAAGTTATATTAAGGTACTGAAGCAGTCATGAATATAGAGTAATTTATTTTGATAAGGATTAATACCAAGATACAAATAAAGATAAGAGCAAAAAGCTCTTATCTTTATTTGAATCTAGCGGTGGCATTTCAATAAAAAATGTATAATAAAAGAATAAAAGAAGATTGTGGCATAACTATAATAGTTAGACATATGCTGTCGCGATACTTTTTGTAAATAATGATGCGTACTGCAAAGTTGTTATACATTATTTTATTCTATCATCAATGGTTTTCGCAGCGCACGCGATGTAAAGAATATTAAAGGTATTTTTTTACACCTTGGGTCATATTATTGGAGGTTTAGTAAGGATCCCTAATTTTTTTGAATATCTAATATAGCCTATGTCACCCGGAGATAGTGTAGCTTCCCAACAGTGAAAGAATTTTCAAATCGGTTCAGTAGTTTCGGAGCCTATTCCATGTAAACAATCAAATCTTTCCTTTTCCGCTATCTCACCTGATGGTAAGCGATGATAATATGGTTGACGGTTAAGGATACTTGCCTCAAAGTAGCTCCTGGCATACCTAGAAGCGAACAACATCCTCGGTGACCGCCAATACGGCTTCCGCCGAAATCGGTCCACTGGGGATCTTCTAGCGTATGCCATTCACATCTGGAGTGAGGCCATCGAGAGACACGGGGAAGCGCTAGCCGTCTCCCTAGACATCTCATAGGCTTTCGACAGGGTCTGACACGAAAGTCTTATTGGTAAGCTTCCTTCCTTCGGTTTGTCTAGTGGTATGTGTGATTGGATTGCGGACTACCTGAGGGATCGATCCATCCGAGTGATTATCGACAGCTGCTCGTCCAGTCAGTTAGATATCAATGCCGGAGTCCCTCAGGGGGCAGGGCTCTCGGCAACATTATTCTTGCTACACATTAATGATCTGCTAAAAACCGGAACCTTTGGGTACGCATGTGGCAGAGAGATACGTGTCCGGCGCATGGGCTACTGGGCCTCAGATTGGGTCTCTCCGGGAGGCCATGGTTGTACGCTTGAACCTGTCCTTGAAGGCGGTCTCCGAATGAGGTGATGCCAATCTGGTCAGTCTCAATGCTGCTAAGACCTAGGCGTGTTTTTATTTCCGCTAAAAAGAGCCAATTCTACCCGGCTCCATCTTTCCGTGGTGTAACCGTGCCGTTAACGGACCATCTCGAACTTCTTGGTGTTACGTTGACATCGACCCTAACTTAGGTCCATTCATTGAGGCGAAAGCTCAGTTAGCTGCAAAAAAGTTGGGGATTATTGCAAAGGTGAGACGGTACTTCAAACCTTAACAGCTCAGATCGGTCATGCATGGAGTACTGTTCTCACCTGTGGGATGGATCTGCCAAATACCAGCTTGATGCACTTGAGTCGATTGACAGACTGGCCAAAAGGCTTATTGGCAACGATGCACTGGTTGCGCCAAAGCTCCAGAGCCTCGAACATCGACACCGAGTTGCCAGCCTGTCGGTTTTTTATCGGTTACATTTCGGGGAGTGTGCGACGGAACTGCACAATTTGATTCCGCCTAGCCCTTTCCATCATCGGACTACTAGACGTCGGCCATGCGCCATTGATACATGGTGGACATCCCTCTCATACGCACAAAGCTTTTTGCTAATACTTTTATTGTGCGCACAGCTAAGGAATGGAACTCCCTTCCGGAGTCTGTTCCCTGACAGCTAAAACCTTGGGGTCTACAAGTCAAGAGTGAATAGGCAAGCGTTCTTCACCGTTGACCACATCATCGCTTAACATCAGATGAAATAGTGGTCAAACACGAGCCTATAGATTATAAAAAAAATAACTATTCACTCTTGATTTAAATACCCCGAGGTTGTAGTTATCGAGAAACACAGATACCGGCAGGGATTTGCACTCCTTAGCTGCACGCATGATGAAAGTATTTACAAACGGTTTAGTGTTTATGGGTGGAATGTCCACCATGTACCGATGGCGCATCGCCGTACGTCTTGTAATCCGATAATGAAACGGGCTAGGCTGAATTAGATCATGGCATCCCATCGCTCACTCTCCGAAATACAACCGATAAAAACCGACAAATTGGCAACTTGGCGATAATTTTCAAGGCTCTGGAGCTTTGACTCGACCAGGGCTTCGTTGCCGATGAGATTCTTGGCACGTTTTTCGATCGACTCTAGTGCATCAAGCTGGTATTTAGCAGATCCGCCCCAGAGATGAGAACAGTACTCCATGCATGATCGAACTTGCGTTTGATAGAACTTATGCAACTGTTCTTGCGTAAAGTACCGTCCCACTCTTCGCAAGGATCCCCAACTTTTTGGCAGCCTGCTAAATCTTTGCTCAATATATGGGCCAAAATTGAGTGTCGATGTCAACGTTACGCCAAGAAGCTCAAGATGGTCCCTTATCGGCACGGTTACACCCCGGGAAGATGGAGCCGGCTGAAATTGGCTCTTTTTAGCGGAGAAAAGACACGCCTGTGTTAGCGCCATTACACTTGACCAGATTGGCATCGCCCCATTTGGAGACTGCCTACTAGGACAAGTTCAAACGCTCCTCCAAAACCTCGCGGAGATACCGCTGATAGATTTTTTTCCGAATTTGCCCAGATATTGGACCTAGCTAGGTCGATTTTTCGCTCCGGAAAACCACCATATTGCAAATTTTATCGAAATCGTTAGAGCCGTTTTCGAGAACGTGATTATATATTATAATATACTAGCGACCCGCCCCGGTTTGGCCCGTAACAAATTATACACAAAAATCTTTCTCGTTTCTCACTCTTTCAATGGGTGAAAACCGCATGAAAATCCGTTCAGTAGTTTTTGAGTTTATAGCGTACAAACGCTGCAGGAGACTTTATTTTATAATATGTAGTGATAGTGAAAGTTATATACAAATATTGTTCGTTTAATACTCGTAGTAAAGGATATAACGGCCATGCGCCATCGGTACATGGTGGACATCCCTCCCATACGCACAAAGCGTTTTGCTAATACTTTCATTGTGCGTACAGCTAAGGAGTGGAATTCCCTTCCGGGGTCTTTGTTCCCTGATAGCTACAACCTTGGGGTCTTTAAGTCAAGAGTGAATAGGTTTCTTCTAGGCAAGCGTGCTTCACCGTAGACCACGTCATCGCTTAACATCAGGCGAGATAGTGGTCAAACGCGAGCCTATAGATTATATAAAAAAAAAAAAACAATCTCATCGGTATTTATTTATTGATTGATTACAACTACATAACATAAACATAACATCACGCCTGTTTTCCAAGAAGGGTAAGGCATAAATACACTGTGTCAATGTCATGTCTCAAATATTCATTGTGTCAATATCATGCATACTCGTATTTGCATGGTTACTGAAATGCCGATTTTATATGTTATTTTATTTGAATTGTTAGTGACAGTGCTGTTGGTGATATTATAAATAAATAAATGAATGAATGAATAAATAAATAAATAAATAAATAAATAAATAAATAAATGAATAAATAAATAAATAAATACATTAATACATAAATAAATATACTTTAATAAGTAATAGTGTCTGGCCCATGTCTAGCCTTTTGATTCGATTTTAATGAAAAAGTTGGGCAAAACTGCCTAGCTATAATCTGGGGTCTTTAGCACAAGAGTGATTAGGTTACTTCTAGGTAAGCATGCTCCATCGTCGACCACAATGTCATCGCTTACCATCAGGGGGATGACCATAAGCTCTTACAGCGGTATCAATTTGATATCGAGTAAGTGACATATGTATACAAGTCAGATACACCTGTCACGATTTAAATACCCCGAGGTTGTAGTTATCGAGAAACACAGATACCGGCAGGGATTTGCACTCCTTAGCTGCACGCATGATGAAAGTATTTACAAACGGTTTAGTGTTTATGGGTGGAATGTCCACCATGTACCGATGGCGCATCGCCGTACGTCTTGTAATCCGATAATGAAACGGGCTAGGCTTAATTAGATTATGGCATCCCATCGCTCACTTTCCGAAATACAACCGATAAAACCGACAAATTGGCAACTTGGCGACAATTTTCAAGGCTCTGGAGCTTTTACTCGACCAGGGCTTCGTTGCCGATGAGCTTCTTGGCCCGTTTTTCGATCGACTCTAGTGCATCAAGCTGGTATTTAGCAGATCCGCCCCAGAGATGAGAACAGTACTCCATGCATGATCGAACTTGCGTTTGATACAACTTATGCAGTGCTGTTCTTGCGTGAAGTACCGTCCCACCTTCGCAAGGATCCCCAACTTTTTGGCAGCCTGCTAAATCACGCCTGTTTTCCAAGAAGGGTAAGGCAGAAATACTCTGTGTCAATGTCATGTCTCAAATATTCATTGTGTCAATGTCATGCATACTCGTATTAGCATGGATACTGAAATGCCGATTTTATATGTTATTTTATTTGAATTGTAAGTGACAGTGCTGTTGGTGTGCTTATTATAAATAAATAAATGAATGAATGAATAAATGAATAAATGAATAAATGAATAAATGAATAAATGAATAAATGAATAAATGAATAAATGAATAAATGAATAAATGAATAAATGAATAAATGAATAAATGAATAAATGAATAAATAAATAAATAAACAAATAAATAAAAGAATAAATAAATAAATAAATACATAAATAAATATACTTTAATAAGTAATAGTGTCTGGCCCATGTCTAGCCTTTTTATTCGATTTTAACGAAAAAAATGGACAAAACTGCCTAGCTAAAATCTGGGGTCTTTAGCACAAGAGTGATTAGGTTACTTCTAGGCAAGCATGCTCCATCGTCGACCACAATGTCATCGCTTACCGTCAGGGGGATGACCATAAGCTCTTACAGCGGTATCAATTTGATATTGAGTAAGTGACAGATGTATACAAGTCAGATACACCTGTCCCGACTTAAATACCCCGAGGTTGTAGTTATCTAGAAACACAGATACCGGCAGGGATTTGCACTCCTTAGCTGCACGCATGATGAAAGTATTTACAAACGGTTTAGTGTTTATGGGTGGAATGTCCACCATGTACCGATGGCGCATCGCCGTACGTCTTGTAATCCGATAATGAAACGGGCTAGGCTGAATTAGATCGTGGCATCCCATCGCTCACTCTTCGAAATACAACCGATAAAAACCGACAAATTGGCAACTTGGCGATAATTTTCAAGGCTCTGGAGCTTTGACTCGACCAGGGCTTCGTTGCCGATGAGATTCTTGGCACGTTTTTCGATCGACTCTAGTGCATCAAGCTGGTATTTAGCAGATCCGCCCCAGAGATGAGAACAGTACTCCATGCATGATCGAACTTGCGTTTGATACAACTTATGCAGCTGTTCTTGCGTAAAGTACCGTCCCACTCTTCGCAAGGATCCCCAACTTTTTAGCAGCCTGCTAAATCATTGCTCAATATATGGGCCAAAATTGAGTATCGATGTCAACGTTACGCCAAGAAGCTCAAGATGGTCCCTTATCGGCACGGTTACACCCCGGGAATATGGAGCCGGCTGAAATTGGCTCTTTTTAGCGGAGAAAAGACACGCCTGTGTTAGCGCCATTACACTTGACCAGATTGGCATCGCCCCATTTGGAGACTGCCTACTAGGACAAGTTCAAACGCTCCTCCAAAACCTCGCGGAGATACCGCTGATAGATTTTTTTCCGAATTTGCCCAGATATTGGACCTAGCTAGGTCGATTTTTCGCTCCGGAAAACCACCATATTGCAAATTTTATCGAAATCGTTAGAGCCGTTTTCGAGAACGTGATTATATATTATAATATACTAGCGACCCGCCCCGGTTTGGCCCGTAACAAATTATACACAAAAATCTTTCTCGTTTCTCACTCTTTCAATTGGTGAAAACCGCATGAAAATCCGTTCAGTAGTTTTTGAGTTTATAGCGTACAAACGCTGCAGGAGACTTTATTTTATAATATGTAGTGATAGTGAAAGTTATATACAAATATTGTTCGTTTAATACTCGTAGTAAAGGATATAACGGCCATGCGCCATCGGTACATGGTGGACATCCCTCCCATACGCACAAAGCGTTTTGCTAATACTTTCATTGTGCGTACAGCTAAGGAGTGGAATTCCCTTCCGGGGTCTTTGTTCCCTGATAGCTACAACCTTGGGGTCTTTAAGTCAAGAGTGAATAGGTTTCTTCTAGGCAAGCGTGCTTCACCGTAGACCACGTCATCGCTTAACATCAGGCGAGATAGTGGTCAAACGCGAGCCTATAGATTATATAAAAAAAAAAAAAACAATCTCATCGGTATTTATTTATTGATTGATTACAACTACATAACATAAACATAACATCACGCCTGTTTTCCAAGAAGGGTAAGGCAGAAATACACTGTGTCAATGTCATGTCTCAAATATTCATTGTGTCAATATCATGCATACTCGTATTTGCATGGTTACTGAAATGCCGATTTTATATGTTATTTTATTTGAATTGTAAGTGACAGTGCTGTTGGTGATATTATAAATAAATAAATGAATGAATGAATAAATAAATAAATAAATAAATAAATGAATAAATAAATAAATAAATAAATAAATAAATACATTAATACATAAATAAATATACTTTAATAAGTAATAGTGTCTGGCCCATGTCTAGCCTTTTGATTCGATTTTAATGAAAAAGTTGGGCAAAACTGCCTAGCTATAATCTGGGGTCTTTAGCACAAGAGTGATTAGGTTACTTCTAGGTAAGCATGCTCCATCGTCGACCACAATGTCATCGCTTACCATCAGGGGGATGACCATAAGCTCTTACAGCGGTATCAATTTGATATCGAGTAAGTGACATATGTACACAAGTCAGATACACCTGTCACGATTTAAATACCCCGAGGTTGTAGTTATCGAGAAACACAGATACCGGCAGGGATTTGCACTCCTTAGCTGCACGCATGATGAAAGTATTTACAAACGGTTTAGTGTTTATGGGTGGAATGTCCACCATGTACCGATGGCGCATCGCCGTACGTCTTGTAATCCGATAATGAAACGGGCTAGGCTTAATTAGATTATGGCATCCCATCGCTCACTTTCCGAAATACAACCGATAAAACCGACAAATTGGCAACTTGGCGACAATTTTCAAGGCTCTGGAGCTTTTACTCGACCAGGGCTTCGTTGCCGATGAGCTTCTTGGCCCGTTTTTCGATCGACTCTAGTGCATCAAGCTGGTATTTAGCAGATCCGCCCCAGAGATGAGAACAGTACTCCATGCATGATCGAACTTGCGTTTGATACAACATATGCAGTGCTGTTCTTGCGTGAAGTACCGTCCCACCTTCGCAAGGATCCCCAACTTTTTGGCAGCCTGCTAAATCACGCCTGTTTTCCAAGAAGGGTAAGGCAGAAATACTCTGTGTCAATGTCATGTCTCAAATATTCATTGTGTCAATGTCATGCATACTCGTATTAGCATGGATACTGAAATGCCGATTTTATATGTTATTTTATTTGAATTGTAAGTGACAGTGCTGTTGGTGTGCTTATTATAAATAAATAAATGAATGAATGAATAAATGAATAAATAAATAAATAAATAAATAAATAAACAAATAAATAAATGAATAAATAAATACATAAATAAATATACTTTAATAAGTAATAGTGTCTGGCCCATGTCTAGCCTTTTTATTCGATTTTAACGAAAAAAATGGACAAAACTGCCTAGCTAAAATCTGGGGTCTTTAGCACAAGAGTGATTAGGTTACTTCTAGGCAAGCATGCTCCATCGTCGACCACAATGTCATCGCTTACCATCAGGGGGATGACCATAAGCTCTTACAGCGGTATCAATTTGATATTGAGTAAGTGACAGATGTATACAAGTCAGATACACCTGTCCCGACTTAAATACCCCGAGGTTGTAGTTATCTAGAAACACAGATACCGGCAGGGATTTGCACTCCTTAGCTGCACGCATGATGAAAGTATTTACAAACGGTTTAGTGTTTATGGGTGGAATGTCCACCATGTACCGATGGCGCATCGCCGTACGTCTTGTAATCCGATAATGAAACGGGCTAGGCTGAATTAGATCATGGCATCCCATCGCTCACTTTCCGAAATACAACCGATAAAAACCGACAAGTTGGCAACTTGGCGACCATTTTCAAGGCTCTGGAGCTTTGACTCGACCAGGGCTTCGTTGCCGATGAGCTTCTTGGCACGTTTTTCGATCGACTCTAGTGCATCAAGCTGGTATTTAGCAGATCCGCCCCAGAGATGAGAACAGTACTCCATGCATGATCGAACTAGCGTTTGATACAACTTATGCAGCTGTTCTTGCGTGAAGTACCGTCCCACCTTCGCAAGGATCACCAACTTTTTGGCAGCCTGCTAAATCTTTGCTCAATATATGGGCCAAAATTGAGTGTCGATGTCAACGCTACGCCAAGAACTCAAGAAGGTCCCTTATCGGCACGGTTACACTTCGGGAAGATGGAGCCGGCTGAAATTGGCTCTTTTTAGCGGAGAAAAGACACGCCTGTGTTAGCGCCATTACACTTGACCAGATTGGCATCGCCCCATTTGGAGACTGCCTACTAGGACAAGTTCAAACGCTCCTCCAAGACCTCGCAGAGATACCGCTGATAGATTTTTTACCGAATTTGCCCAGATATTGGACCTAGCTAGGTCGATTTTTCGCTCCGGAAAACCACCATATTGCAAATTTTATCGAAATCGTTACAGCCGTTTTCGAGAACGTGATTATATATTATAATATACTAGCGACCCGCGCCGGTTTGGCCCGTAACAAATTATACACAAAAATCTTTCTCGTTTCTCACTCTTTCAATTGGTGAAAACCGCATGAAAATCCGTTCAGTAGTTTTTGAGTTTATCGCGGACAAACGCGGCAGGACTCTTTTTTTATAATATGTAGTGATAGTGAAAGTTATATACAAATATTGTTCGTTTAATACTCGTAGTAAAGGATATAACAATCTCATCGGTATTTATTTATTGATTGATTACAACTACATAACATAAACATAACATCACGCCTGTTTTCCAAGAAGAGTAAGGCAGAAATACAATGTGTCAATGTCATGTGTCAAATATTCACTGTGTCAATGTCATGCATACTAGTATTTGCATGGTTACTGAAATGCCGATTTTATATGTTATTTTATTTGAATTGTAAGTGACAGTGCTGTTGGTGTGCTTATTATAAATAAATAAATGAATAAATAAATGAATAAATAAATAAATAAAGAAATAAATATATAAATACATAAATAAATTAAAAAAAAAAATTTTAATAAGTAATAGTGTCTGGTCCATGTCTAGCCTTTTTATTCGATTTTAACGAAAAAGTTGGGCAAAACTGCCTAGCTATAATCTGGGGTCTTTAGCACAAGAGTGATTAGGTTACTTCTAGGCAAGCATGCTCCATCGTCGACCACAATGTCATCGCTTACCATCAGGGGGATGACCATAAGCTCTTACAGCGTATCTAATAAAAAAGTCTGTTCAGTTATTCGGTTTTAGGACATGCCAACCCTACACTGAATGCTAATTAGCTTGGCGCTAATATCTGCGGAGTTTTTGTTGATGTTTTCGTCGGAGCAAACTCAAGACAACACAGACTCTCAGTTTCTCTAAACTACGTCATACATTAGAACTGAAGCCAAGAAAATTGTCGCGTTGAATTCACTAGATTCGCAAACTTTTGTGTAATTCACGTGACCTTTACAGTGTTTACTTTTAACTCACGACGGAATAAGAGAGTTATAAGTTTGACGTATGTACCTGTGTATATGTGTATTTGTATATTTGTGTATCCGACTGTGGCATCATAGCTCCTAAACGGATAAGCCGATAATGATTTAGTTTTTTTTGAAAGGTGACTTTATCGAGAGTGTTCTTAGCTATGTGTGATCAAAATCAGTTGGCCGTTCAAAGTGGGCGTTTTACTGTTTTAATCGGGGTGTTTCCGCTAGATAAAAATGTGTGTGTGTGTACATGTCCTTGCTGCATTAAGTCCGCCTATGTATTACCATTGTACATGATTTTTAAATAAATAAATAAATTGTCGATCGAAGAGCGTCTACTACTAGATAAATGTGTCGAAGGTTTCTTAAATTTTACTTGTGTTATACCTTGTTTTGCCCCGGAGCAGATTCGCAGTCTCTGAATGTTCTACCTTCAGTAACACGGGTGTGTTTTAGCCAGGATTATTTAGGAGTAACATATCAATATACAACTTCAATGTATTATACCGTGATGCTGAGAGTGGAACGAGCTCAGCGGGCTGTACTCAAAGTGATGTACTTCCGTCAAAGAGACTACCCCACCGCCCAGCTGTACTCCGATGCCAAGGTACTAACAGTGAGACAGTTATACATTCTCCGCACTGTCTTGCGTCGTCATTCCAAGATGCCATTAGACAGTAACATCACTAGTCGACGAATAGGCTTTCCTGTATGTCCGTCCGTTCAATGTCGTTCTGCACTAGCGCGACGACACTATGGTGCCCAAAGCTCCCACATTTACAACAAAATAAACAAGATTCTAGCAATATACAAACTAACTGCGCATAGGGTCAAGCAGAACCTTAAGTCATGGCTAATGTCTCTCAGATACGAAGAAACTGAGCAGATTTTAATAACACTCTTGTGACAACAATCCTTGCCTCAATACATACAATTGATGTAGGTACACACCACACTTACACAACACACGCACACACACCATTACTAACAACCCTTTTTTATTTTTTTTATTTTTCTGTGTTTCTCTTTACAACTTTGGTTTTAATTTCATTT
Source organism: Orthosia incerta (assembly GCA_948252205.1). Classification (NCBI taxonomy): domain Eukaryota; kingdom Metazoa; phylum Arthropoda; class Insecta; order Lepidoptera; family Noctuidae; genus Orthosia; species Orthosia incerta. The sequence continues at coordinate 38,388,923 of OX411741.1, read as the reverse complement.
TGATAATTATTGCATAAGATTAAACTGTATTTGTTGCCGAGAGAGGGCACTGGCTCCTGTAACACAGGTTAATCACCTAGCACAGGAGTCAGGGACTTCACTAAATTGTATTATTTTTCTTATGTAAATAAAGCTATTTATTATTATTATTTTACTGACTATAGGATCGCGCTTGAACCGTATATCACCTGATGGTAAACGATGATGTGGTCGACGGTGAAGCACGCTTGCCTAAAAGAAACCTATCACTTACCTATATTGATTTACCTTTCAAATGGAGTTTAATTACTTATATCAAAAAGTGGTTGCAGGCTTATTACTTTTGAAACAGCAAAGTAATGATCTAATCTTGGCAAGTATTTGATTTTTGATAGCATTAACTTCATAAATGAAAGAGTTTAAAATAGCTTTGCCCCGTAGCTCTCTTACAGGAGCTTTACTTTTTTATTTGGATAAAAAGTGGCTTATGACGACAAACCGTTTCCGTATTTATTGTATTAATACACTCTTTGATATTGTGTAGCTTTCTATAAAATTATGTCAAATAAATTTCGTAATCGAACTCCCAGAGATTATCTTTTATTAACAAATAAACATCATCATCATCATATCAGCCGAAAGACGTCCACTGCTGGACATAGGCCTCCCCCAAGCGACGCCACATTGACCGGTCTCGTGCGTCCCGCAACCAGCGGATCCCCGCAACCTTCACCAGGTCATCGGTCCACCTGGTGGGAGGCCTTCCAACGCAACGTCTTCCGTTTCGCGGTCGCCACTCCAGACCCTTTCTACCCCATCGGCCATCCGTTCTGCGAGCAATGTTTTGCAAATAAACAATGTTAACTATTTATAATATTAGTTTAAAGTAATATAAGGTTACATGAGTATTGATTTTTACGCAAAAAATGCGCTATATTTGCATATTAAACTTGTTTGTGTTATTGTCGCCATGGCAACTTTCCAGGTTCCCGAAGTTTCTGTAAACCTTTTATTACGGAACAGTCGTATAGTGTATGAAAACTTGCACTAATTTTCTGGAATTAGCAGAAACTGGGGCTTAGAGCGAATTGCCGGCTGTTATGTGTATTCATAGTCATTTAATTCTACCGTAAATCTGGGTCTGAAGAATTACGAAACTTAAGTTTCATGTGGGCTGGGCATATTGCTTGCAGAACGGATGTCTGATGGGGCCGGAAAGTTCTGTAATGGCGACCGTGAACCGGAAGACGATGCGTTGGAAGGACCCACTAGGTGGACTATTATGACCTGGGGAATCAGCTGGATGCTAAAAGCATAGGATCGGTCAATGTGGCGACTGGGGGAGGCCTATGTCCAGCAGTGGACGTCTTTTTTTTTTTTTTAGTTTAATTTAATTTTTATGTACTCTGATTAATGATTTTTTTAATTTGATTTAATTTCTATTTTGATTTAGATAGTTTTTATTTTACTTAATATGTTTTTTTTTGTTTTTCATTTTAATTTGATTTTGGTTGACTTGCTTAATTTTATTTTTTTCCCTTTCCGTATTTATTGCATTATGTAATAAAATAATAAATAGTAATTGTTTTCTATTATTATGTGCATGTAAGATTCACATCTAGTAGATGTCAAGCAGGCTTTTTGCATTGTTCCTTAATTTTTTGCACTTGTGATTTTACATCAGTTTTGTGAATAATAAAAAACAATAGTACATTGTGATACAAGGGTGGAAAGTAGGTTATTGCAAACGAGCTGTCATTAACAAACCCGAGCCGAAGGCGAGGGTTTTTAATGACACGAGTTTGCAATAACCTACACACCCGTGTATCACACGACGTTTTTCAATACAGTTGTGAGAAACATTAAAAACAAACAAATCAAAGAATTAGATTTGTTTATTCACAAAAAAATAAAATATTCAATATGGCGCGTTTTTGCAACTGGACATAGTTTTTTACAAAGAAAACAGCCTATACTGCCTATTCGATTTTTGACAAACGTTGATGTGAAAATAATTAACTTAAAACTGGTAATTAAATATACTAAACAACTATTTAAAAAAGAAATGAGAATTCAATGCTAAAACGTACGGCATCATTAATTTTTCCTCGTATAAAATCGTATCCCATTTTATTCTATGTATGAAAACTCCGTGCTACTTAACTTTTTTAAATTAACATATGGCGCGTTTTTACAACTGGTAATTTTTTTTTCAACGAAAACAGCCCATACAGCCTATTCGATTTTTGACAAATGTTGATGTGAAAATAATTAAATTAAAACTGGTAATTAAATATACTAAACAACCATTTAAAAGACTTTTGAGAATTCAATGCTAAAACGTACGGAATCATTCATTTTTCCTTGTAGAAAATCTATCCCATTTTATTCTATGTTTGAAAACTCCTTGCTACTAAACTTTTTTAAATTGACTTATAAATTTAAAACTAAACTGCAAACATAATGATCGAGCTCGTAAACAAAAGTCACGACCGCGTAACAGAAAGATGCCTATGCGTAAGATTTAACTTTCGAATCATAATTATAGCCTCTGAAAGTACGCCATGTTTAACAACTGTATTGAAAAATATATTACTTTGAAACCATAGAATTCTTGTAAAGTTTTTTAAGACTCCTACTGTGGACTTAGATTTCTGAAATATTAGTAAAAAAAAAAAAAAAAACATTTATTCCACACAGACACAACACAATACACCAGCAACTATCACAAAGTAACAGAACAGGGAGTATCAGTTAAGTAGTGTTTTTTTTCTTAACTCCAATTATTCAATTTAGGAACCGGCCCTTGATACCTGATACATAATAACCGCTTTCAGCAAAGTAACTGCAGTCATTCATCTTGTAACCTATTTAAAATGAAGTTATGCATCATGTTAAATGGACCTCCATAGTCGATTGTATACATAAATTGTATCTATGCTAGGTAATGCATGGAGGGTGATGGCTTCGATACCACTTAATGGCTTCATAATGCATCCAAAATGGCTTAGTTTAAACGTAAAGTGCAATTAACCTACCGACACCACCTATTTGGTTAATTGCAATTTGCTTTATGGACACCGACTTCCAAAAATAGTAGTATTTTTGTAAAAAAGTGTTTTTTTATTTTTCACTTTTTAGTTGTATCTACCTAATAGGCAAGTTGTTTGGTGCGTGGAGAAATGCTCATGCATACTGCACTACCACGGGGAGATAGTGCAGTTATGTGGGACTCTAACCCACTAAAACTCCACGGTGTCCTCCAGTGCCGCTTATGGCGGGAACACGGGCACGCGTTAGCACTCACCGCGAACCCGCCGCAGCTGTCCGTCACCGGACCCTCCTCGGGGGAGTACCCCCCATCACCGGCGCACCAGAACACACTGTACGCCGTGACCACCCCAGGGACCAATTCAGCACATGGGTGCCAGACAACCCCGTGTATGGCACCCTTGGTCCCACTGTGACGGGTCAAGGTCAATGGCCCCGCCACCTACCATTTTGCGGCCGCAGGGGATAGGGAGAGCGGCTAACGCTATACCGACACTCCTCTTCCCCTGCGGCCCCACCGCGTCCGCCATCAGACGTTGGCGACCCCGTCTAGGCCGCGGAAGGTAGGGAGAGCGGCGCACCGCAATACCGGCACTCCTCTCCCGCCGCGGCCACCAACCCTCAGCCGCGATATCGTATGGGAACTGGGAAAGATACGCCTATACCTATAACGCCAAAATAGCTTACCCGAATATCATGAAATTTGAACATAACCGGTGAAATGAGAGATCTGCGTACCCCTTGAGAGCGTACTGGCGTGATGGTATAAACAATAAACGGACATACGATTGCAGCAATCTCGAAAGATTTGCCGTTATTTATTGAAGAGTTCTGTTGTATATGACCAAATTAAAATGGGACCAGTTTCGGAACATACTCTTTCAAACAAAAGAATTTTCAAAATCGGTCCCCAATCGACGGAGATATCGGTGAACAAAAAACGTACATAAAGTCGAACATAGAACCTCCTCCTTAAGTCGGTTACAAATGTGGGCTAGCCCAGAAAAAAGTGCTTCTCCTAAAGTACTGACTGGGTTGTACATATGGAATTGGCGTTTTTTAATATATTTATTTAATCAAAGTATGTACCATTGCTATCTATGCACTTTTGCCATCTCATAGGTAGTTCATTGATCCCTTTACTAAAAAACCATTCGGACTGGAATCAATAAAATCTTTGAAGGCGCTTTCGACTGCCCCATCGGAGTTGAATTTTTTCCCTTGCAAGAAGATATCCAAATTTCGAAAAAAATGGTAATCTGTTGGAGCAAGGTCCGGGGAGTACGGTGGATGACTTAGACATTTCAATTGAAGCTTCTCTAATTTGGTAGCCGTCTGTTGTGCAGTGTGTGGTCTAGCGTTGTCCTGAAGCAGCAGTGGCCTAGAGCGATTGACAGCCTCGGCTGTTTAGCAGCTAGTTTTTCCATCATGGTTTGCAGTTGCTGACAATAGACATCCGCCGTAATCGTCTGGCCAGATTTAAGAAAGCTGTAGTGAACGACACCGGCACTAGTACACCAAACGCTCACAAGTAATTTTTTTTGAGTCAACTTTCGCTTGGGCAGGATTTGGCTGGTTCGCCAGGGTTCAGCCATTGCGATGAGCGTTTCCGATTATTGTAAAGGATCCACTTTTCATCACACTTAATGATTCGATTTAAAATCCCTGCATTATTGTGCCGGTTGAGTAATGTAACGCAGCAGTCGACGCGCGTTTGTCGGTTTGCTGCACTCAATTCATGAGGTACCCACCTTTCAAGCTTTTTCACCTTCCCAACTTGCTTCAAGTGGATTAAAACAGTTTTATCACTAACACCGCAGCCTGCAGCTAACTCGGACGTGGTTTGCAATGGATCCGCTTCCACAATAGCCTTCAATTCTTCATTATCAACTTTGGTCTCCGGCCGTCCACGGGGTTTGTTCTGCAGGTCGAAATTTCCAGAACAGAAGCGAAGTTTCTGCAGCACCGGTGCCACGCCGTAAATACCGCGATATTTCAATTTTTCCATTTTGTAAACTGACTGGCGCAAATAAAAAACCAAAAGAGGAAAAAACAAATGAATTACGTTTTTTGCAAACACAAAAGCATGAGTAAATAGCTGTATAAATTTAAAATTGGAATTCCAAACCAAAGAGGGGATATTTGAGATCGTGGCCAGTACGAAAAAACACAAATTTCATAGGTAAGGACCTAATATTTTATTATGTCAGTCTAAAATCGCCTTCTCTGTATGAGTAGAGGCCTTTGCCCTGCGTCGGTTGGTTGGAGGCTGGTATTATCACTGGCTGGAAACGAACATTGTTAGGTTCGTTAATAAATATATACTATAATACATAAACACATAAATTGGTAAGTAGGGTCTTTATACAATACCATTTTATTTGTTGCACTAACGAGCTCGTGATTATCTCAACTGTTTATTACGTATTTGAATGACGAGTAAATAAACCAAAAAAATAAATACCTCTAGGAGCAGGATATGTTTTTTGTAGCTATGCAGGGTGTAACGGAAAGGTGCGACTAATACCTTAAAAAACTACTTCTGCCCATGTCCAAGAAAGAACTTTCTCCAAGGAAGTCATAGGCAAATCCTAAATATTTTTTTTTGATTTGCCAATATTGTCGTCAGCGTACCAAAAGAGATTCCAAATACCATAGGTCCTATGTAGGTAGCTATAGTAACATATCACAATGTTTTTATTTCTTTATAATGAGTGTGATGTCTCTATTGGTAAAATCTCATTGGTTTATTCCTTCAAATCGCACGTCATGTGCTCATTGGTCGGTCCTGTACTTCAACGGACCCCGTCAGCCCTCACCAGAATATCAGTCGGTATGCTTACCCACACAGCGTTTTTTGGTACGCGATCGCCTTTCCAGAACCTTTCGGTCGCATCCGCTACCCTTTCTTTATATATTAAAAATTAAACATGTTAGATCACAATAGCTATATCTGACTTTATGTCTAATCGCGTTTCTGCCAGCGTGTACGTCAAATACTATTCCAATTTATGTATATTTATGCCCGTGATAAAAGTATCCTATGTGCTTGCTATTCCAGACTATAATTCTATCTCTGAGCCAAATTTCATCCAGATCAGTTCCGTAGTTTTTGCGTGAAAGAGTAACAAACGTACAAACACACACTCACAAACGTTCGCCTTTATAATATTACTAGCTACTGCCAGCGGTTTCGCCCGCGTGAATGTCGAAAATTATCCCGAAGAAACATATTCTCGGGATAAAAAGTATCCTATGTGCTATTCCTGACCATAATCTATCTCTATGCCAAATTTCATCCAGTTCCGTTCAGTAGTTTTTGCGTGAAAGAGTAACAAACATATATACATCCATCCTCACAAACATTCGCATTTATAATATTAGTAGGAAGAAGGATTAGTATGATATCATCATCACCAGTCGCGACCTTATCCCATTTACTTGGGGGTCGGCCCTCCTTATCCTTTTTCTCCATTGTGCACGGTCTTGGGCAGTGTTGTTGTCCAAATTTACTTCTTTCAGGTCTTTTTAACCGTCGTCAACCAAGTGGCAGGTGGTCTACCGCGTCGGCGTTTCGTTGTTGGATGTGGCCATACCATCGGAGTCGATTTTCCTTCACTTTGTCAATGATGGGAGCGATTTTAAAACTTCCTCTTACGTACTCATTCCGGATCTTGTCTAGTCTGGTGACACCTGCAGTGTGATATAATATAATTTTAGTGTGATTTAGGATTAATTAATTTTGTCTGGTGTTTTCAATAGAGCGGCTGCACTTTGTGTCGCATGCACTTTAGGTTCACCCGATTGATTGAATTATTAACAGCCTGAGCTGGCACAAAATGACAGATCAATGTTTATCCGTAAATGATAGAAGCTGCAGACTGATCACGCAACCACTTACCTCCTGTTTGTATTGTTTTATTTAGGTATAACATTAGTCTGGAATTCCCCGAAGGCTTAAGAAGAGATGATGTAGGTACCCCCACATTTTGCCAGTTAAGTTTTTGTACAAGATGTTGCAGTTTCATGTCAACAAATCCAAACTACGGGTTGCTACTAAGCAAGTTCAGATTGATAAACCGAATAACACTTTGACCTACCCGGAAATTGAATCTAGAACCAAATGCTTACCAGTAAAATTAATAGAGCACAAATTCTAGCATAGATTGATTTGGCTCTTCTTTTCCATTGATTTTTCCAAACCGTTTCTTTGAACTCGTCAGTATCATCTGTATAGCTTTTTACAATAGGGATTTTTCGTGGGTAAAACAATTATAAGTCTATTTAGTAAGTCAGTGAGATTATCAAATAATATTGGACCCGTATTTTTAGATAAAGATAGAGAGATAAAGCGCATCAAAGTTCATTGTGTAGCACACCGTGACGTCACACGATATTTCAACGCACTGTATGGTTGTAAATTTTAGTTTACGTGGTAGATGAAAAATACAAGTCCAATATCTTAGGTTATCTAACTGACGGACTGAATAGATATTTTTTGTTAACATTCCTATTGTGTTGGGGTCGGATAATGTAAGAGATTGATCACCTGCCCCCGTACCCTGACGTGTCAACACTATCATAGTTCGACTGTAAAAAAGGGACAGATGTATAAACGTCATATACATCTGTCCCTTACGCACACTCATAGTAAGCTTGCTCTAAGAGCTTATGGTCACCCCCCTGAAATTTAGATAGCTGCAAGCATTCCCATACATTTTTAACATTTCACCAATCACTATCGCGACGCCATCTTTGAAAGAATGTCTCTGGTCAAGTCTTGTCTAAAACCTCATGTATCTATACCCTATTCTTCTGTTCCTTGCCCTATTCTCTGGCGAAAATTCAAATACATATATAAAATAAAACAAATAGACATCGAATGTTTATATGACCCGATTAATTTTAAAAATACAACCTTATTACTATAATAGTTCCAAACCTAATGATAATAACATCAAAAGTGCTGCAAAAGTATCCATTTTGCGTTGTAAGGTTGTATTATATAATTAGTCGTTTTATAACGATTTAAAGTTTGTTTGTTTACCTTTTATTTTTTGCTCCGCTCTAAGAAAAATACGATACCCTACATATTTTTGTAGAGCGGCTTTTGCGAACTATCAATGATTAAGTTTTAAAAGACTTGAACTTTCTAATCTTTGATTAATTTACTGTCTTACGTGGAGTCGTATACTCGTACCATACAAGATTAGGGGTCAGTAAGGTTGGGTTTGCAAGGCTGACGATCCAGATCGCACCAGATGTGTTTAATTTATCGTCACGTTCGGAGGCTCTTTTTAATCCACCTATATTTATCTTTCTGTTATTAAAAATGATGTTGTCAGCATATTGTTCCAAACACGCACCGTGTACTGTGTGTTCTTATGTCACTGTCGCAAGGCGCCCAAACACTTTTTTATGTATTTATTCGTTTATCCTCGCACTGGAAGCCTTGCAGCGATTACACCAATGGAGCACAAACTACTTCACAATCTGCTGCTTTGCTTTGCATAGGAGTGCGCGTTGGAGTGGTGAACATGGAATGGACGACGACGGCGAGGTATCACACACACTCACTTATGCAGCATCAGGATTAGGCTAGCACTTCTGGAGGATGCCACATGTTATCCTATATCAAACACTTTCTTAATGAAAACAAAATAAAACTATCTAGATTGAAAAAAAAACGAAAAAAAAATATCATCTCAATGTCAGCCAGGAATCGCACACTGCCGAGGAATCGAATCAAATCGAATCCTACACTCTCTTCTGTCATACTTCCCGGTCCCTGTACCCTCATCCAGGCGTTTTCAACGACTCTTAGAAATTCAATGGGTCCTTTGTCTGTGGCTATAAAATTGTGTGTTTCCTGATAGCTACATCCTAGGGGTATTTAAACCAAGAGAGAAAAGGTTACTTCTAGGCAAGCGTGCTTCACCACCGACCACATCGTCGCTTATCATCAGGTTAGATAATGATCAAACAAGGACCTAACAATATTAATAAAAAAACTGGCCAAGTGCGAGTCGGAGTCGCGCACGAAAGGTTCCGTACCATTACCATTTTTTTTGTTTTTACCCTTTGGGTACGGAACCCTAAAAACTAAAACAACCAGAATAAAATAGAACCAATGAAGAAGAAAAAGTCCAAAGCTAATCTCACAACACTATTAAAGGCCAATAAAATAATTGGACGCAACTCTGTCTAGAGACTAGAGGATAAGAACACGTTAGCACAGTTATCATCCATCCACACAACAAAAGTGGACATTATTCTGTAACGTAATGACTTAATGACCTAACACAATGGACCGTTTAAAATGGCGAAGCTGATCGTAGGAATGCAGTGTTTCCTACAATTAGTCGTATTGTAGGTTAGGTACGGACGAACGAATTAATTGAAAAAGGCCAAGTAAAAACAAACCAGTATTCATTTCTGTTTTCTGGCAAAATGTTGTAATCTAATGACATACCTATCCATATATATTGGATCAGTTCAGGTGCAACTCTCGATTAACCCTCTGAGGAAAAGAGCGTAAAGTATTTTTTTTTTTTTTTTAATTTTTTTTTTCATTGCAAACTCAGCGGCTATCACAAATGTAATGAACTATTGAAATAAATTATTGAATAGTATATTCAGTTGATTATTTATAAAACAGCTTCACATCGTTAAACAAAATCAAATTTCAAAGTCCAAGTATAAGACTAAATTTTCGTAGTTCGTCTCATCATCATCATCATATCAGCCGAAATACGTCCACTGCTGGACATAGGCCTACCCCAAGCGTCGCCACATTGACCGGTCCCGTGCGTCTCGCAACCAGCGGATCCCCGCAACCTTCACCAGGTCATCGGTCCACCTGGTGGGAGGCCTTCCAACGCAACGTCTCCCGGTTCGCGGTCGCCACTCCAGAACTTTTCTGCCCCATCGGCCATCCATTCTGCGAGCAATGTGCCCTGCCCATTGCCACTTAAGTTTGGCAATTCTTCGGGCTATGTCGGTAACCCTGGTTCTCTTGCGGATCTCTACATTTCTGATTCGATCACGAATGGAAACGCCGAGCATAGCCCTCTCCATTGCCCTTTGAGTGATTGTAAGCTTTCTGATGAGGCCCATTGTAAGCGACCACGTCTCAGAGCAATATGTCATCACCGACAACACGCACTGGTCATAGACTTTTATCTTGAGACACTGTGGTAAGTTGAACGAGAAGATACCGCGCAACTTCCCGAACGCTGCCCAGGCAAGTCAGATTCACGGTTGACCTCTTTCTCGAAGTTGGCCCTACCCAACTGGATCGTTTGTCCCAGGTAGACATAGTCGCCCACAACTTCGAGTGAAGAGTCTCCGACCTTGATAGGAGTGGGTGTAACATGGGCATTCAACATCACCTCGGTTTTGTCCATGTTCATCCTAAGACCCACTCTTTCGGAAGCTCTACTGAGGTCTTCGAGCATATTTGTACTGAGGTCCTCCATGGTCTCAGCCATAACCACTATATTGTCGGCAAACCGAAGATGAGTGATGTACTCGCCAATGACGTTGATGCCTAGCCCTCTCCAGTCCAGATCCTTCAAGACATGCTCCAGGGCAGCGGTGAACAATGAAATATAATATAGTCTATGTCAGCCAGGGATAGTATAGCTTCCCAACAGTGAAAGAATTTTTTAAATCGGTTCAGTAACTTCGGAGCCTATTCAATGCAAACAAACAAACAATCAAATCTTTCCTCTTTATAATATTAGTATGGATTAATTACGTTTAAGGCGTCTGGGCTCTTGCTCTATTGAGTACACAGGACCTGGGCGACCGAGCTCTGCTCGGGAGAAAATAGAGAAAACGACGTTTTCTAAAAATTAGACCTAGCTAGATCGATTTGTCGGCCCCGTAATCGCCTGCATACTAAATTTCATGAAAATTTTTGGATCCGTTTCCGAGATTCAGATTATATATATATATACAAGAATTGCTCGTTTAAAGGTATTAGATTAGATTAGATAGATATGTCAAGCTGAAGAATCATATGCCAAACTAGACAGTTGTGATTGGTTGGCAGTTGATTGATAGGTGTGGCCAAATATGAGTTTGAGTCAAGTATGAGCAACTGGAATACAGGCGTTAGACTCTGTTGAGGCATGTCCTTGCCAATAATCCAAATAGCCCAAGTCAAACACAAGGAACGCTACGCTGGGGCTCTGGAGCACGCTAAAATTGTGTTCAAATAACCTGCACTTCCGTCACCGGTAGAGGGTGAACTAGTTTGATCGGAAACAACGTATTATATATTTGTGGGCCCACATACCCAGCATGTTGCCTACTTTTAGATTTAAAATCGAGTCTTAACTTAAATATTTAAAAAAGAGAGCCCGAATTTTGTAAGTTTGTTCAGAAGTGTAGTGTAATCTTTGGCACTATTACACCTATTTGAAAAAGTTTTTCACCATTTGAAAGGTACATTATTTCAAATGGTTAAAAGCTATACATTATTATAACCCGTGCAAAGCAGGGGTGGGCTACTAGTATTTGATAAAGTGAGTGGCGTGGATGGGTGGTTTTATTAAAAAATGGCTTACGCAATCCACCGCCTTTGCAATCTTATACCATTCGTCTTGATACTCGGCATCTCTCATCCAGCTGCTAAACTGTTAAGATCGTTGCTCCACTAAGCCTAAAGAGCTCTCCTTGAAAAACCTATGAGGTTAAGAAACCATAATTAACTAACTATACCATAACTGACTATTATACACCACTGAGCACAATCGTTAGCCTCTCTTATCATCAATTCATTGGCACTTCCATATCTGCCATTCCTTCTCCCATGTTACCCTCCGCGGAGTCGGTTTAATAGAGTTTTATCACATCTATTAAAAAAGAGCTAGTTTATTCTTCGTAAATAGGGACTAAAATAGCTTATTAATCCCTAGGGCCTAATATTATTTGAATTTGGAATGTGGATATTGGTAGTAAATGTTCCAATCAGCAAAGAGATGAATCACAATCCCTGCGGTCCAAAATAGGATTATCTGCATCGCTAAAATCGATTACGACGAATTTATGAGGTAAATGGCTATCGAGCGATTGTAATTCTATTTTGGACCGCACGGGAACATTGTATTGAACAAGTAACTGTTCGGTACTCACGCGCGAGCTATTTTTAAGAACAAATCTTCAATTGTAACGGATGGTACTAATAAAAATGTTACGATGCATTTCCATAATTTTTCAAATATAAACATTAGCCTCTAATTGTCTTATGGTTCCTAATTGTATGTAAATAAATAAACCTAACGTTCTTGTTCATAAGTTGCACTTACTTATTTTCTCATAGACGGTGAAAAAAAGTAGTGTCCACCTCGGGAGCAACACTATTTTAAGCTCAAATTATGACGTACTTTGAATCCCTCGCTGCACTCAGGATTCTACTCTAGGAGCATTCGCTCCGCTCTGGATAAAAATAAAACACTCTCACCTTTAAAATTGTTGTTTGCTCCCTAAATAAACAATCTACTATTCAACTTCTTTTTTCCGTGTCAACCGTAAGGCTGTCTTTTCTTCGTTGTCAAGCGTAAGGCTATCACTCACTTCCTTTTCTTTCATATCATACCTCCTACAATCCCTGCATTTCTTCTGTGATATTCATCTCCTTCTTATTTTTCCCTTTTAATAATATTTATATTCATATCTCGCTTAACAAAAGCGTTTCATCTTTCTTCATCACATGCCCTCATCAACTACTAAGCTTTGCCTTGTGAATATGAACCTAGACAAAAAATAATAGCCATCAGCATTAACATATTTGATAAAATCTCTTTTGCTGCCTATTGGTTTAATATACTTGGATACTTGGAATCATTTGGGAAGTCCCAAAAACAATTAACCACCACAAATTCAAACCACAAATGTGCGTACAATTCGATATATCTTGCTCCAATCAAGACCTTGCAATGAGAACCTTTTCATTCAGAGTTCAGATTATTTACCCGTACTTCGTCAACTACTGATCAAACAGCTATTGATTGAGTATTCTATTTATGTATGTCAATGTTGTCAATTATGTGTTCTTTCTCTTATATAACTCCTCTTGTACTTTGTATTACACAAATTTCAGTGTCATATTCTGAAGGACGTTCATTTATGATTATAACAATCATTTGTTTCTATGTGTTTATTTATAACTAACTTTTTTTCCGGTTCTTCGCAACCTACAAAAAACGTGATTTTTTTGAGTTTCCTACCCGAAGGGTCCAAACAGAACCCTATCGTTGTCACTCACGTGTTTTACAGCCTAACGGTTACAGCCACATACAGTCTTCAAATTTTCACTTTATAAGCATTTTGTGGACCCAAAGCCATACAAATAGTCAAAAAATATTTTAAACTAGCTGTGCCCGCGGCTTCGCTCCCGTCATCTGCCTGCCAACCCTACCATACTTACCAGCCTGCCTGCCTACTCCACATACTCAAAAAAACTTTTTACAAAAAAATACTACCGACTTCCAAATAAAACTACAAAGTGAAAAATTATTTTTGGAAGTCGGTGTCTTTCGTAAGTACCAATTTATTGCGTTATGGACACCGACTTCCAAAAATAAAGTTATTTTTCACTTTGTAGTTTTATTTGGAAGTCGGTAGTATTTTTTTTGTAAAAAGATTTTTTATTTTTCACTTTTTAGTTGTACCTACCTAATAGGCAAGTTGTTTAGTAAGTTACCTACTCGTATAACGCCAGAATATATTACCCTAATATCATGAAACTTGAACATAACCGGCGAAATGAGAGATCTGCGTACCCCTTAAGAGCGTACTGGCGTGATGTTATGTTATGAAATGGTATAAACAACAAACAGACATGCGATTGCAGCAATCCCGAGAGATTTGCCGTTATTTATTGAAGAGTTCTGTTGTATATCTTCGAATTGCTTCGTCAGTCCTACACCAAATTAAAATGGGACCAATTTCGGAACATACTCTTTCAAACAAAAAAAGATTTTTTGAAATCGGTCCACAACTGACGGAGATATGAACATACACAACATATAATTAAAAATAATTAAACTACATAATGTCGAACATAGAACCTCCTCCATTTTGGGAAGTCGATTAAAAGATATCAATACATATAATAAATCTGTAGAAAAATATTTTTTGTACATCGAAAAAAATTCCAAAAAAAATAGCCAGGGTGTTAAAGGATAACCAACAGAACCCATTTCTAGCATTTTTGGCATTTTTGTCTGTTTGTCTGTTTGTCTGTTTGTCTGTTTGTCTGTTTGTCTGTTTATCTGTTTGTCTGTTTGTCTGTTTATTTGTGCACGCATCACGTGAAATGTACGAAACCAATGTAGATAACTTTTAAACATAAAAATTGTGCGTATCTTGAAGAATTACTTAGTTTTTGTTTCATCGCAATCGGTTCACTCTATCAAAAGTTAGATGAATTTAAAGTGTTCAAGAAGTAAAATTATCACAGCTCACGCAATTCGGTTACTCGGACAGTTGAACTCGCTATTCGATAGATGGCGTTGTGCATTTAAAGTCATTATCTGAATCGCGGTGTTAAGATTTTACGCGAAAGAATGACCCTAGAAAAAAAAAATTGGTATGTAGTACGTATATTTTTTAACCGACTTCCCAAAAAAGAGGAGGTTCTATGTTCGACATTATGTATGTTATTATTTTTTTTTGTGTATGTTCAGTGTTCACCGATATCTCCGTCAGTTGTTAAATAACGGCAAATCTCTCGGGATTGCTGCAATCGCATGTCTGTTTGTTGTTTATACCATTTCATAACATAACATCACGCCAGTACGCTCTTAAGGGGTACGCAGATCTCTCATTTCACCGGTTATGTTCAAGTTTCATGATATTAGGGTAATATATTCTGGCGTTATACGAGTAGGTAACTTACTAAACAACTTGCCTATTAGGTAGGTACAACTAAAAAGTGAAAAATAAAAAAAAACTTTTTACAAAAAAAGGGTGGTATTTAATACTTTAACTGTAAATTCCCTTTTTTCAATCAAAATATTCGAAATTACCACCAAAAATACTGAATCGCACACTAAATTTGCTCATCAAATGAATAAATTATACTTTACTGTTAGATCTTTAAAGCTTAACTGTTTTACTGAATGACTATCTGTTAACTAAAAGTAAATCTAATAATTCTTCGAGTGCAACAAAATATTGAATCATTTTTTTTGGAATCCATCACCTATTAAACTTTTAAGAACATGGGTTATTCTAAATGAAACACCAGTTAATCGGTCATATTTATGTAATTAAAGTTCACAAAAAATCAGCAAAGTGTAATCTTAATATACACTAATCATTGCAAAACATATTTAAACATATTTTTTTTTTAATCGATCACCTATAAATCTTTTTATTGTATGATTAAGGCAGGTCTTGCTTTTGTTGGAAGTTTTTACAATTACTATTTAACGACAATGTCGACGGAGCCCCGCTGCGCGGGGCGCCTATTTCTGTCTAAAGGGTCTAAAGTAACCTAACACGAAGAAGATGACGGGAGCTGAGTTCGCTCGCTTTGCTCGCTCACTTCAGCTGCCGTCATCTTTTCGAACCTAACCTGTCCGTGTCGGGGTGCCCTAAGTTCCCGAGCTCGCTTCGCTCGCTCTTGGACTAATGACTTCTTGAAAATAATAGTTCAACAATTACTTAACTTATTTTGCACTTAAACTCGAGCAAACAATTGTAAACAATAACAAATGCACGTGCCCATGCGCCGCGCCGTGTTCGACTGCGGATTCACATCACTCTATCTTTCTCACACTCGTGTCGTCGTGAAGAAGTGAGCGCGATGCGACTAGCGCGAGCGGTGAGTGCGCCGCCGACAAAAGCGCGCCAATATACTTTTCAATAAAACAGATAAACAAAAAGAAATAAAGTTGGATGATAGGGATTTTAGCTACATGAGTAATTAATACGTGAAATGTAATTTGATAATGTAAACATACATTATTTGTTATGCAGTTTTAGAAAATAATTTTGGAAATTCCGTTGTAATATTGAATAATTTGTGTGCAAATCAGTATTTTTGTTTTACGGTGAGTAATATTGTTTCAAAATGCGTATATCTGTGGTTTCAGCTAGATTTTTGCTGTAAATTAGATAAAAAAAGCCATCAGATTTCGATGAATTTTAAACATTTTTTAGTACAACATGTAGTTAATCAAGTAGTTAATTTGTAGTACAGTAATTTATTTGATATGCAGTAGGTTATTAGTGGAGATATTTTGTTTGCTTAAATTTCTAAATAGAGGTGCAGTTAAAAATTCCCCACAAAAAAATACTACCGACTTCCAAATAAAACTACAAAGTGAAAAATAACTTTATTTTTGGAAGTCGGTGTCCATAACGCAATAAATAAAAAAAAAAATAAAAAAAAAAAAAAAAAAATCGTTTATTTTCAGGCGTCGAAGGCCCATAGCATGTTAGTAAAACTTAAACAACTATGTTAGTAGTAACATGAATACACAAAACAATCACAACATCCAATTAGAGGAAAATTTATCAAGCCCCATGTCTGACATGTAGCTTGATAAACCTATCCATTGTAGGCCCTTCTACCCTGTCTGAAAAGACCTTCAGAACGCTATTGCTGCTTCCCCTCACCC
Organism: Orthosia incerta; assembly: GCA_948252205.1. Taxonomy (NCBI): domain Eukaryota; kingdom Metazoa; phylum Arthropoda; class Insecta; order Lepidoptera; family Noctuidae; genus Orthosia; species Orthosia incerta. The sequence continues at coordinate 38,372,256 of OX411741.1, read as the reverse complement.
TGCGCAACACTGATGCCACTTTTTTGCGCATGATCGCGAAATAATCGTCCGTGTGCGCGTCAGCGAACATCCCTGACGCACTACAGTAAGGCGGAAGCCTCAACAGCGCCCTGAAGGCATTATTGTATTGAATGCGCAGTGCGCTGTCTGCTTTTTGGGTATGATTAGCCCACAGACCGCTGGTGTAAAATATTTGACAAAACGCCTTAAAAAGTGTTATTTTAACCGGTACTGAACAACCAGCAAACCTGCGTGCCAACATGTTTCCCCTCACAGCCATCGCCCTGCGCTCTCTCTCCATATCTAAGTCATCTTTAAGATCCTCCGTAACAATATGGCCCAAATATTTAAACTGTGCTACTCTACGCAAAGGTGAGCCGCTGAGTATTACGGGCGGGACATTTGAGGGACTTTTATTTCTTCCTCTAAACACCAACAGCTCACTCTTTGCAGAATTATACCTGAGTCCATGCTGCAAGGCGTATCTTTCACAAATGGTGAGTAATTTCCTAATCCCACCGATTGTGGGGCCCAGCAGCACCATATCGTCTGCGTAACTTAAGTTATTTAAACTAACTCCGTCAATATGGCAACCTACATGAGTGCCGCTGAGCTCAACAAGCAAGTTGTTAACATAAATATTAAACAATCTCGGGGAAGTAAGACCTCCCTGCCTAACACCACATTCGAGTTTGTACGGATCCGACAATGCATTGGACCATTTCACAAAGTTCCTCTGCTTGTCATACCAGATAGATAATATTGACACCAATGCAGCAGGAACTCCCTCCTCCCGAAGCTTCCTCCATAACAATTTATATGAAACCAGGTCGAAAGCCTTGGAAAGGTCCAGGAAACAAGCATACACTGGTGTTTTTCTGTCCGTATAATATTTGACAGTGTGCTTTAACGCAAGTATTGCACTCTCAGTAGACAGCCCCGCACGGAAACCAAACTGTGTGTCGTGTATTTTTGTATATCGACGATGAAGTGACAAGAACCTTTATCTACCAGAACATGATTTTACAGGAAACGAAAAAAACGTTTTATTTATTTTAAACGCAAGGTATGAAAAATACTGTTATTGGATATATATTAAATAAGAAGTGGGTATAGGGGGCTATGAGTGACTAGTGTATATACAATCAACTTTTTGATTTAGACGTAGATAGGTGATATTGCAATCTAGGCTTTGAAAATATACATTATAATAGCAAAGATAGTAGATATTTCTAGTAAGGGATTTCTATAATATTTTAAAGAAAAGGCGTGATTTTCATAGAATAATTTTTAATTAACTTCAAAAATGTTACAGATTGTTAGAAAATAATATTGTCATATTAATTATTACAATCAAATATATGATAGAACATAAAAATGGCTACATTGCTCTTGAGACTAAATTAAAAGAAAAGAGAATAATAAATAATAAAAAAAATAATAATAAATAAATAAGAAATAATTACGTTAGGGTTATTTAGTAGTTATTGTTATTAGTTTCTTAGATGATATTGTCAGCAAATTTGATGCACATTTGCTTAATAGTTATTGTCAGTTATTAATAACTCGTTAAAAAATAAGATATGAAGTTAGCTGCTATTGCCTGCTCACGCAAACAATTATTTAAAGTCTATCTACGTAAAAAAAGTAAAATCGCAAAAATGTCAGTTAGGAGTTCTTGTCACTTCATCGTCGATATCTACTGAGGTGCGAGTCAAGCACACTATCAAACACTTTGGCTATCACGGTTGCCAATGAGATTGGCCTATAATTCCCTTTGTCTGCTATGTCTCCTGTCCGGTTTTTTACAATAGGTACAACTAATGTATCAAGCATCTCCTGTGGTAGGTAAGAATGCCCCACACATAGATTAAAAAACATAGTCAATACTCTCGGCAAGTGCACACCCGCATTTTGAAGATGCTCGATGCTGAGTCCATCGTGACCAGGTGATTTTCCCCTCTTCATGCATTTAATTACTGTTTTAATTTCTGAACACGTAAATCTATGGGGTTTTCCTGATTGATAGGACTCAGCATCGTTCACCCTCACCATCGACTCAAGCGGTGAGCTCACAATAAACTGTTCCTTAAATATATTAGCTATTTCAGTATGGTCAGTCTCACCCTCCACGCTAACTGGTAAGCTAGGAGAAATGTTGAGCTTTTTAGTGCCTTTCCAGAAAGATGAGAAACATTTCCTAGAATGGAGCGAAGCCAACACATCCATTTCTATTTTATCTTGGTTCTTCATGACCCATTTCAATTTAGATTTAAATTTCTTACGACTTAACATCATATCCTCATAGATAGGCCCACTACTGGGTTCCCCATACCAAAGCCACGATTTAAACATAGACCTTGCTTGGGTGTGAAGTTCTTTGACATGCTTGTTCCATCCTTTTATACCTTTCTTTCTAACAATGCCATTAGAGACTCTGTTTACACTAGCTGCTTTACTTAATATAGATACCATGTCTTTATACATCGAATCCAACAATAACCTATGGTCGGGATTATTACAAAAAATATCGGCACATAGTTCAAAATCCTCAGGAAAATCTAAACGTCCTAACTTCTTATTACACAGAGACGAGTATTCCTTTATTTCATCAGGATTTCTTTCACCCCATCGAACCCCGTTAAGCGGTGATTTAATTACACAAGTTTTCAATCTGATAACATTTACATCACATACTATTTTCAAGGGAAAGTGATCTGACCAAAACGTATCATAAATAACCTCAATGTTTACAATTGTTTTTCCCGCCGCCTGTGTAACAAGACAGTGGTCTAACCAACGCTTACACCCGTGTGAGTCACTGATGTACGTGTACGTTTGCGACAGAATGCCTAAATAATCTAAGTCCGCACATGATAATTCCTGTTCACTACAAAAACTAATAAGTTCTTTATAAAATGACTCACCCGGGTGCGCGTTGAAATCCCCCAACACATAAACCGATTCGGCATTATTATTTTGTATAATAGAATACATTTCACTAAGACATTCCGTAAAAAGTGGCAGATTCTCGCGACAGTCCGTCGGCATGTACATATTTATAACCAAAAAACACCTGTTGTTCACCACTACATTCACTGCACATATACGGTCACTGACACTTTGAACTACATTCACGTTGTTAAACGCAGTTTTACGCCATAGTATGGCAAGCCCTCCGTAGGGTCTACCTTTACACATGCCAGCTGAAGTGTCCACTGAAGACTTCCCCGTGCAACTGAATTCCTGATCAACATTATCAAGAAAGGCTAGATCATGTGGATATAACCACGTTTCTTGTAACAAAACAATATCAGCTGATTTGCACAGTGAACGCACACAATTCAGCGACCTTTTAACATTTTTGCAATTGAAAGTTATTAAGTTCATTTTTGAAATACTATCCATTTTTTGTTTTTGTTATTGCCTCACGCCCAAAAATTGTTTTATTTTTGTCTTCTCTTCTATTCTTGAAATGGATAAAGCGCCTAAATGTCACGCCATCAGGCCATGTATGGTCATCTAGAAAAATGTCCAGCTTGTTTTTGTTAACAAGCACTTTAAAGGCATTGTATGGCTTTTCCTTTTTCATTGTAATTTTTTCAAGCGAAACTACCTCCGCCGTTTTATTTTTGATGTATTTGCATATGTCATCCACCGCTACCTCTTTGTTTACGTTGGAAATAAACAAAGGTATTTTAACTTCCGCTGCTTTAAATTTCTCAGTCTGGTCCGTAGCCGCTTTACCCATTTTACCAGTAAAACGATTCTTTAACCGCCGATTTTGCACTAAAGTCCAACTATCTGTTGGTTTCTTGGGCATTTTCCACTCACCCATTATTGCCAATTCCGCCATAGTAGGTCTTTTTAATTGACTGGTTTCTGTATGACAAACAGCTGACTCAGAAATCACCTCGCACATTTCATTTTCCAATAGCGTTGAGTTAATCGGTACAGGCGCACCCGACACGATCTCCTCGGTGTGTGTGCAAGCGAGAGATCGATATTTTGGTGACTCACAGAGTTCTGCACTCGCACACCTCGTTATCTCATACCCGTCCTCGTACACTGGCGCCGGTGATAAACCTACCGGCCCACTGTCAAGCAAATACCCTCCTCTTTTTTTCGCATTAATATTGCGCGCTAATAATGATAACGGGGGCTTGCTTGATACCAATTCCAGCTTCAATTCATCCAGTTGAGTGACTGTTGCATATTTACATTTTATGTCACTGATTTCTGCACGTATAATCAACAGATCTTTTAATAATTTGGTCACATCTACATGGTCAAATGTAACTGGCGGTAGTTTTTGCAAGTCGCGTGCAACGAAGATCGGTATAAGATCTGGCTCCGTCACTTTGAAGACACTTATAATATCCTCTAAGTCTTTCAGTTTTTTTCCTTCTTTGCGTCTGTTCACCTTTTTCTTGTTAGTTTTTATTGAACTAAACAGCAACTCCTTAGCACTATCCACCTCCTCCACATTGAAGGCTGTGTCACAAATCCTTATTAGGTTCTCATTGTTCATCACATCTACTTTATTTTGAATAAAGGATAGAAGTTCACATATCACAATATTGCAATTCACACATTTTAGCGTATTTACAGACATTTTCGCGGAAATAGGTGGGGAGACCTATGTTCGACCCGTTCGCAAGCTCGTGCAGCGAGCGACTGAAATAAATTGAAAGCAATAAATTGGTACCTACGAAAAACACCGACTTCCAAAAATAAAGTTATTTTTCACTTTGTAGTTTTATTTGGAAGTCGGTAGTATTTTTTTGTAAAAAGTTTTTTTGAGTATGTGGAGTAGGCAGGCAGGCTGGTAAGTATGGTAGGGTTGGCAGGCAGATGACGGGAGCGAAGCCGCGGGCACAGCTAGTACTTACTATATACCAATTTTTTTTTTCTAGGGTCATTCTTTCGCGTAAAATCTTAACACCGCGATTCAGATAATGACTTTAAATGCACAACGCCATCTATCGAATAGCGAGTTCAACTGTCTGAGTAACCGAATTGCGTGTGCTGTGATAATTTTACTTCTTGAACACTTTAAATTCATCTAACTTTTGATAGAGTGAACCGATTGCGATGAAACAAAAACTAAGTAATTCTTCAAGATACGCACAATTTTTATGTATAAAAGTTATCTACATTGGTTTCGTACATTTCACGTGATGCGTGCACAAATAAACAGACAAACAGACAAAAATTCCAAAAATGCTAGAAATGGGTTCTGTTGGTTATCCTTTAACACCCTGGCAATTTTTTTTGGATTCTTTTTCGATGTACAAAAAATATTTTTCTACAGATTTATTATATGTATTGATGATGATGTTTTTAAGGGGGGCTCCCATTCAGAAAAAGGGAGTGCGAAATAAATATTATGTTTTTGTTTAAAAAAATATTGGAAAACAAAGGAATGAGAAGCCAACAAATTCAGCTTTTTATATAAAATTTTGAAATATTCCCGTTTGAGCACCTATTTTTAGAGCACCTATGCTTGGTGCTCAAAGGTAACCAAAAAAAAAATTGTTTTCATTCTCCATTGAGCACCTACGGTGCGGTAGCTTCTAGTATATATAATACCTAAATCATATCGATAAAAATCAGCAGAAGAATAAGAATTCAATTTCAGAAGAATTTATTAACTTCCCATTGACCAATGTACTTCAAATTTGATTATGTTTATTATTACGTATATTTTACTATTAGTTGTTTGCGTTGGAAGGCCTCCCACCAGGTGGACCGATGACCTGGTGAAGGTTGCGGGGATCCGCTGGATGCGGGACGCACGGGACCGGTCAATGTGGTGTCGCTTGGGGGAGGCCTATGTCCAGCAGTGGACGTCTTTCGGCTGATATGATGATGATGATGATGATGATATTTTACTAACAAATACCAATATATTTACATGTCAGATTTTTTTAATTATTTATATAACATATTTTTTTTGAAATTTCCTCATTTTTCCTATTATTACTGTTCGAAACCAATAAATGTTTCGTATTTTTGTTGTTGCCAAGCCAAGAGGGCTTGTGATCCGCAGGCCTGAACTCAACAACTACTATCTTTTTTTTGCGGATTGGTACGGAACCCTAAATGTGCGAATGTCCGACACACACTTGGCTTGTTGTTTTTAGGATAAATTAGCCTAAGAGATTTAGCGATACTGTGGCTTTCTATCAGTAATTCCAGAGATAGTCTCCTAAAAAATTATTAATGTTAGTTTTATCATGTATATTGTAGCGTGATCGCTATAAGAGGCTTTGCTTTAGCCTCTTTTTTAATTTGTCAAAATATGAAAAAATTTCAAATTTTCATATTTCGTTTTTCAAGATAACAGAAGACTATTTTTCTAATACTGACACAAAGAATTTTGATAAAAAAATGTTTGGCTCTGTTATCCACTACTAAATTTATTATTGGTATTTTTTAAAAGTAACTGTTTAATAGTTTGTTTTAAATTGCCAGCGAAAAAATGACCATGGCTATGTCAATTCTTGTTCGGAAATGGCAGGAAACCATTCCTTGTCGTTAGGCCAAGGGTACGTGATATTCGGGTCCACGGGTGCGCCGGAGCTCGCGGACCGCATGTTTCTGCAAATGAGGTCTGTCAGAGACACCAACTATCGTTTCGCTACCAGGGAATGCCTCATATTTGTTGTTCGACAGACTGAAGGATAGGGCAGTCCTGCCAAGACTTTGATGACAAGCTTATCTTAAAAAAACCATGTCGCTGACAAGAGTTTATGCATCATGAATCAAAACTGGTACGTAATGACTATTCTTGCTAATTGTTCTTTTAAATGTTTCAAAAGAACAAAAAATTCGAATTCTTCTGGTATTTCAGACCCTTTTGGTTCCAAAATTTTGATGGACCGTTTCCTTGTCTGTAGATATCAGTTGAGCCGACTTTCGGCTCTTTACCCCGGGACAGAACGAATGACCTCAGGAGTACCTGCAGTCTTCGGGGTTCCGAACATCTTTCAACGGGTTCCGTACATATTTTATTAAAAAATCGTGAATGTTTTAAGAGGTTCTACGGAAGACGGTTTGGTTCATCCAATAACGAATGTCTCATATTGTGTAATGTATCATATTTTTTGAAATTTTTGTTTATATTTATGTAGTTTACATTTTAAGTTACCGTAGTTAAAAACTGTTATTACCTTACTTGTGTCAGGTTACGGTATCGTATTTTAATTGTATCCTTAAGCCATCATTGGACCGGTTGCAACTGCGTTTGAAGATTAGGCACGTGATTTCCGCTTTATTCTTTTATGCCTTGCCATAATTTCACTCATATGTTTATTTTACTAAATACTTAAAATAATTTATACGATATTGACTATTGCGTCATTCCTTTTTTTTAATAATATGTATGTTTTTATTATTTTACTTTTTTCAATATTTTTATATTTTCGGTGTATTTTATTTTAATTCAAAATTATACGTTGTCGTTGCGTTAAAAAAGTTTTATTTATTTTATTACGCTACAATATGTAGAGCTGTTTGTCCTGGCTATGTTTTTTTAGATCATTGGTCGTTTCTACTTGTAGTTTGACAACTAGTTTTATTAAGGATTATAGTGTTATCCAGTAGACAGTAGGTAACTAACTGGGTTTTAAAAATAATATTTTTCTCCGATTAATCACTATAAAAGTATCAACCATAATCAACATTATAAGTTTAATTTAAAATTAATTTAAGAATTATTTTTTACTGTATGAATGTATGTTTTACGATGGTTATTTACTTATTTATTAAACTGAGATTATAAATTCTCTTAAAAACTATAACAAGTTAGTACCTACTGAGAATTTTCTTCAAGTAAATTTCCGAAATATTTATCTTGCAGTGTTTGCTTATCTAATTTTGGTTTTACATTAAATTATTATCTAAATCGTTCTTTTAAACTTAAATAATCTTGGTTACGAATCTTATCACCAGTGTCCTTAGAATCTGTATTCAGTCTAACATTAGTATACACAGTCTTCAAAGTTGTTTCTAACAGTTTATTGGAAGCACTCTTTTTTATCATCAATATTAAGTATTATTTTTACTTTAGCAATCTCTTCGGCCTTATATTCTGTAGAAAATCTGTTTTTCATAATTGTTATCCATCATTATTGCCTTTGGTTCTTCACTATTTGCTTTCGGGTTATTAAAAGTTTCCATTCTATATTTAGTTTTATTTTGTGTATTAATCTCGTTGGACATCACAATTTTTTTGGTTTCTCCTTTCTTTTTGGTCTCTATCTTTTTTTTTGGTTAAAATTGTTTTGAATTTTCTTAGTTTATTCTTTTTTCAATATTCCCTCTTCTTTTCTGTTCATTACTTCTTCTACCTTTTTTTGTTTCTCATCAGCCTTTGACTTCTCTTTTTTAGCCATTCTTCAGATGTCAATACAAATTAAATTCTTTCTGTGTTTCTCGTCCCTTTCCTGACCGGTGTTTATGCTAAAACTAAAGTGTCTTTAAGGGTACACTAGTCGACGGCACGAACTATTTTGTGCGCGGGGTTAAAATGCATTTTATATCAACCGAGAACACGTGCGGAAGAGATAGATGCTGTGATGAGCAGTAGGAAGCTAGTTCGCGTACGAATACACTCTTTTGCAAATTTATAATGTAATGTAATGTAGCGAAATGGATATTGATTTAGAACGAAACCGAGCGCGGAAATTTTATAAACAGACCTTTGGCAGTTTAGATAGCATGAAAAAACTACTAAATCTATCTGTTCAAAATAAAATTATATGCATTGTTGAACTACTAATCCATCCCTGTATGGAGGCCATTTTGCAATTTCTCGTCTTCTTATGGTATTTATTTGCGCCCAAAAATGCGTTAAAATTGTGTCGTGTTAATGTCGAAATGTGGAAGTTTCGACGCTCATAACTTTCAAATATTTTCTTTTTTTACTTTTTCGCTTCCATACAGGGCTAGATAATGATGAGACAAATTGATATCACTTTTTATTTTGGACGTACATCTTCAAACAGTGGAATAATCCATAGACTACGTTTGTATGAAAAAAAATCGACTAGTGTAACCTTAAGATGTTTATTTTTCGTTGATCTTATTATTCTGTCACTGAAATTAGTTGGCATTGGCATGATCTTTAGTGAAGAACGTGCAAGCGTAATAATATTTAGTTGTGAGCAATCAGTAAAAACGTCGATATTTACAACTAAATCGTCTTCTATTCTATTCGGTGTAAGTTGTAACAATGTGTTTGAAATTACTGGTAAAGTATGAATTTGTACTTCATGTGAAATTTCAAAGCAAGATAGCCCTTCTGTTGAAACATTCCAATCTTCAACAGAATCACATAAAATGACGGTTTCTGGTTCTTCAGGCGCATTAGATATCCTTTGTTCAGCTAATATAGTCTCATTAAAGACGTCTTCAGATTCAGTGGATGTAATGTCTTTTGATATACATGCAGTAGTTATATTATTGGAAGTCTCAGTTGCAGTGGACTCTCCTTAAGTCCACTGCATCTGAGATTTCCAATAATACAACTACTGCATGTATATCAAAAGAGGGTCAAACTTCAAAGAAGTCGAAAACTTCTTTCAAAATTCGGTCTATATCCTTTTTACATTCTTTAATCATATCGAAGTATTGACTTTTTTGTAACACTACATTATTGCATGGGTTGCTTTTACCTCGTTTACTAAGACATTTGTCAAAGTTTATATTATCAGGATTCCACGGGAAAAGTCCAGCAACCCTAAAACCATTTTGCAATATTTTCGGACGAATATAACTACGAGTATTTATGGCGTTTTCTATAATCAGTGCAAACGTGGCTTTGCCTTTCTTTAAAACAGGATGTGCTTTGTATTTGGCCATACTGTAAATAACAGAATGAAAATCTATTTTTTTATATTTCTAAATTCATCATCATCTGCCTAGCCTTTTCCCAACTATATTGGGGTCGGCTTCCAGTCTTACCGGATTCAGCTAAGTACCAGTGTTTTACATGGAGCGACTGCCTATCTGACCTCCACAACCCAGTAACTGGGTAACACGGTACCTCTTGGCAAGACTAAATTAATACCATTAAATATTTGTTTAAGTTATTGGTTAAATAATTGGCTGAAATTATCGTTTTAAATTATAGTAAAAAAACTTATTATTGACATATATATTTCCTATCATTGACATGGTGTCCATAATAGGATTTTAATTTATTGAGACAGTGTCAAAAAAATTAAAAAGTATGCCAGACGTCTTTTAATTCATGTTCAAAAGTATCCCATAAAATGTCCATCATAATAAATAATAATATGAATCCAAACATTGACATCCAATGTTAATAATAGGCAGTGTGGTCTATTTGCCTATCAATTATTGACAACCCTATTTTAATTAAACAAAAATAAAAAATGCGAAAAAGTGAGGTTATAGAAATGTTTATCGATTTTTCATCAATGCACAAAATGTTAACATCAGCAAACATGTTAATATTAAAGACGAAAAACCTTTCTAAATTATATGCACTTACCTTTCCGATTTGCCAACAAAATGGCGATTTTTTGACATGAACACTGAGAGTTTAGTAAATCAACTAGTTTTGTTCAGCTATATTTGTAAAAGATCTCAAACTGTGTAGCCATAACAAAATAATAAAAATACAGATGCGTTGACTTTAAACATATAAAATGGAATGAAACAGTTCTGCCAATCTAACAACAACAAACAAAAAAAAACAAAAATTTTAATATGGAACCACAAACAAATCATCCATTTCCGAAACTTTTTTAACTGAATGTATGGAAATTTTGTAGTTATAATTATATAGCTTTTTTTTTCGTTAACAAGAGCGGACGGTGGAGGACGCAGGCTGACTTTCGCGCCCCGGCGCCGAATATAAAGTGGCAAGCACCAACGTAACACAAACTGTGAAATTGCCATCCAATGATTTGGATGGCAATTTCACAGTTTGTATTTTGCATTGATATACAATATCGCTTTGAAAATTGTACATTCACCAATTAACTGATGTTTGTTAATTCCTTGCAAATCACACTCAGGTAAAAAACTATTACGCCCACGACTACGTCACGGGCTGCAACGCCTGAACCCACAGACTCGTGTGTAACTTAGCTAAATACTATAGTGTGTTCTTTTGTTTTATTCGCTTTAAATATTAAAGAACCAGTCAGATTGAGTCAGTGCACGCATTTTTGTCAATAACCGTGCGGATCAACTCATTATTTGAAAGAGCTCAACGATTCGAAGATTGACATCCAATGTCATCAAAAGAAAGGACATTCGGGTAGGCTGCATAAACTACTCGAAATGCCAGACCTTGGTTAAAAACTAACTTAGATAAATTAAAACAAAATAACCACATAGTCTTCACATTCACAATAATTAAAATAAAATACTTTAAAAAGTAAATATTCTTGTTATTGCAAGAAAACCAAAAACAAAAACAAAATTCACGGTGCAAAATATAAAAATCATAAGTAATTGGAGAAGCTCAATCCCAAGCCTTTTTGTCCTCAACCTAATCTTTAATGGTATAAAACGCTTTCTGGCACAACTTACGTTTAATGAAGGATTTGAATATATTAAGACTTAGATCTTGTAGTTGTACGTGGCTTGGAAGCTTATTATAAAAGCGTACACATTGACATCTAAACCATCATCTTCCTAGCCTTTTCCCAACTATATTGGGGTCGGTTTCCAGTCTTACCGGATTCAGCTAAGTACCAGTGTTTTACATGGAGCGACTGCCTATCTTTATCTTTTTCTTTTAGGGTTCCGTACCAAAAGGGTAAAACAGGACCCTATTACTAAGACTCCGCGGTCCGTTTGTCTGTCTGTCTGTCTTTCACCAGACTGTATCTCATGAACCGTGATACCTAGACAGTTTAAATTTTCACAGATTATGTATTTCTGTTGCCGCTATAACAACAAATACTAAAAAAATAAATATTTAAGTGTGGTTCCCATACAACAAACGTGTTTTTTTTGCCGTTTTTAGCGATAATGGTATGGAACCCTTAGTGCGCGAGTCCGACTCGCACTTGGCCGGTTTTTCATTGCACTCTAGGCTTCATAACGCCCGTCTCGACTTCAAGAACAAACTTCACTATTTGTATCAAATTTGTCCTAGGTACATATTTAAATTGATAAGAAATAATAATAATATTATTATAATTATTTATTCGTCAAAACATGTGTGTGTGCAATATGTGTGTGTGTGTGTCAAGAAATAGTATTTTATAGTTGCATTTCATGTTGGCCAAACTTGAATTATTAATAAATATATAGCCCAACCTTTACGTAACAATATACATAATAACCAGACAATGTGATAATTAAAGAAGTTTAAATCAGTATTCATTACATTGCCTTGCCTTATATGGTGCACTGATAAATCACTTGGTCCATGAAATATGCATGCTCCCGTGTTCTATATATACGCAAAACTTATATTATAAATAAATGTATAATACATAATTGTGTATTGAAGTACGCCTGGGCACGCGTTGTCATAGCCGGCCTGGAAACTCCGCACGCAGGTCGGCCGTACCAAAGACAACCTCCACAGGTGGGGGTTCTCGGATGGTTCCTTAAGGCTGCGTCACCGGTTGGTATTGCCGTGGCAGAATTCTGGGCCAAACATAATATCTAGAGACTATTTTTGCTATCGACACGCTAAGAAGAAGAACACGCATGAGCATTTTTTATTGCACTCTACGCTCTATGCCCGTCTCGCCTGCATTGACAATCTTCAACATAATGCAAAAATATAATAGTATCAAAATGTACTTTCAAAATTCTGTATCGAAAACAATAATTTGATGAACTCATGAAATAGTTTTTTATCGTTGAATTTCATCGTTCACTTTATGTCATCCTTTTCCCCTACCCTTGTACGCTACCCCGCCAACTGACATGCTCCCGTGTTCCATATATTGGCAAATCGGTCAAGGTTACTCGGCTCAATTACGATACATTCGTGTTGTTTGCTTTTATAGTAGTTTTTAAAAGGCTCTTTCGATTGACCACTCTGTACTGATTGTTTTTTTTTATTTTGTTTTGTTCATTATATCTATATCTTTTAAGTTAATAATATGGTGTTCCTTTTAAGATATCTGAAGAGTGACTAGACAAAGTGACTAGCAGCAGCGATACGAATTGCCAAAAATCCCAAATTGTACGAGACTGACACATGATACCGCATTGTCATGTGTGGTCAACACCGACCATTTTATACTTTTGATAATACCGTTAGCGAATCGCTATCGCGTCGCTTTCAACCCAGTAAACGTCATCAGCATGTTTTTCGGCTTCTGACTACCCGTAACGACTATGATGCACAAATAACAACCGACAGGCTTGTTACGTAAGAAACAGGAATCAGCAATCACCGCGCTATCAAACGCTTTATGTCATAAAAGTCGGTATTACTTACACTGTAGGTATGGTAGTAGGTCCTACACAATCGTTTGCTAATCGCTCGCTGTTTGTCAAATGCACTTATAACCTCTAATAACTCTAAAATTTCCCTATTGAAGAGCAATAATTGCGAAAAATCGCTATCGTTTTGCTCTTGCAAGATACGTAATAATCCTGCCGGTCTACTGCTTAACGCGGTTTTTGAGGCTCAGATGAGTCTCGGTAAGTAATGAATGGTCACAGATCGACTAGCACCCTAATTGCGTAACTATTTTGACAGTTCGAAGCACACCAGCTCCCTTTAATTTTGGCAACTCAACAGTATTCATTGCGTGCAAATTTGCGCTGTCAAATATGTATTAGACAGAAATTTCATGAAGCAAAAGCATACGTGCATCATTCGTATAAGTTATGCAATTAGGGTTCGGGGCAAGCGTTGTTTAACTTTGAAGATCGAACCTGTGGCTGCTATTATTTAGTGACGAGCTGCTCTCATTTTATTATTAACAAATAAGAAAATATCGATTCATATTTAGTAGCTGATGGAACCAAACGAATAAAGTTGACCGTAACATTCGGGTTTCTGCCGAATGACTTCATCTCCTTGATTGTTAATTTTATCGGACTGATTATTACGACCTGGCGCCACAGTTCACGGTGGAATTGTTTGCATTGCATCGAAATCTTAATGAGTGTTCGAGTGGACTATCAGTTTATCTGATATGACTTCATATGAGTCACCATAATGTTCCACCAAGCCATTCTGCGAAGTGACGCAATAAGATCTATTGAAATAATGATAGCACACCGCTTACTTGTACAGGAAAAACACAGAGGCAGTAATGATCCTTTTGAAGCCACAGATACATAATATATATATAGCAAACGTTTCAGAACTATGAAGACGTATAAGTTCATAGTGTTTGTGTAACGTTAGATACAATGCACTCACAATGCCCGTCTATATCTCAGAATTTAGATCTATTATGACCTAAGTGCTAAATAAGATTAAACAAAGTAGTAACATTATACCAAGCCTAGCAGAACTTACAAAGTAGTCTGATACTTACTCGTTACACAACTATGGTGGCAATGATGAAATGGATGATGAAAACCAAATACCAAAGCGTCATGCACTGGAGTTAGGCACCTGTGTCCAAATCAGAGCTAGATCTTCAAATCAATTCCATATCTGTCACAGCGTTATTGATATAGCCTTCGTCTTCAATCAAGGAATCTATTATTAAGAAGTCGATGACCTTGTATAGAACACAGAAACTTTTTTATCAAGACTTATCATTGTGTACACATCAGCAATCGTCGCTATAAAAGCTATTTTCGTACGCACAACAAGACGTTAACGTACGAATTCAAAATTAACTGCTGTCGTCCACAAAGATGTGATGGATGGTATCGTCATCTTCCTGATAATGACTAGAATAAGGTGTGTTGTCTGTCTATAAACCATGAAATTGACCGATTCATTAACACCAGAAGAAGTGCTAAACGATCGCCTTCTCATTGTTTCGCATGATTCTATAAATTGTATGGCGATTCAATTCGCAACTTTATTTTTCTGTACCAGCTATTGATTTCAGCTCATTAACGAAACCAGAATCATCTTGATTCTATTGCGCAGTAAAAAACATACTCAAGAAGCAATTGAAAGAATGTCTTGACATCTTAATTATTACAATGAAAACTTCAATGAGACCATTATTGCACCACACTATTATCTATTATTATTGAGATGTAGTGATTGATTTGCATTTTTCAGTCACTTAAGCCTTTATTAACACGTACATGTAAATAGCGCTATGACTTATCATCATGTGTTTATCTTTTGTTGATGAACATTTAGATAAATATTCACCTATTGAAACAAAATCTGTTTTCTAAATGTCTTCAAAATTACTCATTTTACAAACATTGAAATTAGCTATATATTGAACGCCTTGAAGCTACAACGTTGTCACAGCTGAATCCATCGCCGTAATTCGTTCCTTATTCAGCGAAACACTCATAATACCTACTTATGAAGTTATGATTAACGACTGTTAAAGCCTCGTGTTTCGACAATACGGTTTTATTGACATTCGCTTGGTAGGAAGGACTCCGCGGCGCCTATTGTGGGGTATTTTCCATAGCTTTAAGTGCCAACAACTTTTTTTATTCTAATGTATGCTCATCGTAAATCCTTTTAGGATTGGTCGTTATGCATGTGGTTACACTGTGATGTTATCATCCAGCCTTCACTCCATAAAGTCCTCAACATTGGATTTTATTGACTATTATTTACGACCACAGTTCTAAGTTTCAGATTTTGATATTCAGTCATATCAACGATTAGGTCACCTGGGAGTAGTACGTCTTTTTGAAATGCAAATGATTTTCCTTGAGAGTTGTTGTTGCAGGTTTATTCGCTCCATCAAATTCAAATTCATATATATTTATTTGTGATATATACATAATGTATAATGTAATGGTACTTCGTCTTTTATATTGCTGTCAGTTTATTAGGGCAGGCAGTAACCTGTTATTTTTTTACCGGTTCTGGGAATGACCATTCAAGCAAGACGCCTATTCAGATAAATCTTCAATAATACAATGGTTTAGTTGTAACGACAATAGCTATCTTTTTTTCATATTCTTTTTTTGAGCCCTCTCCTGAAGTGGTTCGTCCTCTGTGGGACCCAAAAGTCTCTGTGAATATTCTAGGCTTAGAAGATTTTTGATACGTAAAACGGCGCGTTTCATGGCCATACATTTGAAGTAGCGACATACTTCAATGACGGGATTGCAATATTGTATATCCTAGAACCTAGATATTCGTATTATAGACATTGCAAGTTATCAGTAGTAGTAGTAACAGTATTTCTTAATTATGTTATTGGGGACCCTGCAAAATGATTAAATTAGGAGTCACAGAGGTTGCTTTTCGAGGGCTACAAGATGCCGTAAGGTTTAAAATAATACAATTCTGTTAGGGTAGCATGAAATGCAATTTTATTTATTTATTATATACTTTATTGTACACCACAAAAAAACATATACATTTTATTTTCCTATTAAAATACATAAATGAAAACAACGTGAACAAAGGCAAAGAAAAATATATAACTGCAATTGACGTAGATTCTTTTAGTTAAATAGGTACAATTGAAATAGTCTGAATATAGGATGAAATATAGGAGCAATATTTATATTCCTTTTTTAATTGATTTTATCTGCCTAAACAGAATTCTTACGCAGGTACATCTATACGAGCACTAGAAATTCTCAAATTTAAATCATACACATTATTTTTAGCCGACTTTCAAAAAAGGAGAAGGTTCTATGTTCACCTTTATGTATGTTTCTTTTTTTTGTTTGTGTTCACCGATTAGGTACTCCCTCAGTTGTGAACCGATGCAGAAAATTCTTTTTTTGTTTGGAAGGGTATATTTTCGAAGTAGTCTTATTATCACCAAGTCAGGATCCCGGGAAAGTCAGGATGTAGGGATCCCGTGGAAATCGAGAGCACACCTTAAATGTTAAAGGCATACATATAGCGATTTTGGTGTTTTCATCAACATTGGCAAGGATTTGCATTCAGAACAAATCATTTGGTGAAATGAAACTGATGAAGAAGACCACAGATGGCCACTGGAACTTCTCAATGTTAAGTATGTTATGGGCATAAGATACCCCGAATAGTTAAATGACTGTTATAAAGCCAATTTAAATAAATGGTTCTAATGAAAACGGTACCATCGATCAGCTCTGGTGATGAAGCCCGAAGGTAGGTATCGGAACTCCGTCATAAAACATTGTATCCCAGTCGTGTTTAGGCTTGTTAGAATTGTTATGTGAAGCCGATTATGTGATTTTATTACTATTAAAATAATTTATGGCTATAAATTATTTTAATGGTATTTAGGGTACCAAAACTAAAAAGATAAAAATAATAAACTTTTTAACAAAAAAACTAAACTGACTTCCAAAACAAAACAGTACATAGTGAAAAATTAGTTTCTATTCGGAAGTCGGTGTCAAAAACGAAAAAAGAATGGTATCAAAGACGTTAGGTTTAGTATTTTGACCTTTTTAACCGACTTACCAAAAAGGTGGCGGAGGCGGAGGCGGTAGGTTATTGTAATACATATTTGTACGCCGTTATGGTAAAACATGACTGTGATCCTTTCTGCAATGTACTTAACATCTTGCATGCTTTGTGTGTGCATACTAATGTTTCGGACAAATAAATGATCTCTATCTCTCTACTATGTTCGACTTGATGTATGTTTTTTTTTTTCGGTACACACCTTACGACGGCAAAATAATATAAACAAGAGTGACTTACCCTATTTCGCACAGGTGCAGGAGTCATAGGTACGTCAAAACATTGAGATTTCTTTTCATACGAATATATCTAAATGTTGGATGCTGTTTATCTAAATGATTTTGTATACAGGTACAGATGTCAAAATCATATTTTGTGTTGTTGCAGATAAGATTAATAGACCTCCTGCAAGGGGATCCGGTGACTCAGATGACGGTCGCATGAATCCACTGGATGCGAGAAGCTCAGGACAGGCTTCTATGGTGAGTCTCGCTCGGGGAAATCTATGACCAGCAGTGAACATACGATTGCCCCAAGTGTTTCGACTAAAATGATGATGATGCATTCGCTCAGATAGTCATGAAAAGCGAGCGATTTTGTTTTATTTATACTATTGTGTATAGAATATTCAATTACTTAGGTAACTTAATTCCTTAAATTTTATTTTCAGACCACAAATCTGTAGCACCTGTTTTACAAAAACCACAACCAACAGCCTGTTTAGAGACCAGCAACAGCTGTCGTCTTTGGGAATTCAAAGTGCCTGGACTAATTGTAGTCAACACGCAATAAACTGCGTTATTTGAGAAGATAACAAGCAAACATATAATATGAACTAGACTAGACTTTACCTTATATAGCTTTACATTTAAACAAAATAGTTCCAATCACCATCCTTCCGTGCTTCTATAAAAATATATTTGGTGCCTTGCAGGAGGTCTATTAATCATATCTGCAACTACACAAAATATGATTTTGTCATCTGTATCTGTATACAACATCATTTAAATAAACAGCATCCAACATTTAGATATATTCGTAATTTCGTATGAAAAGAAATCTCAATGTTTTGGCGTATGACTCCTGCACCTGTGCGAAATAGGGTAAGTGACTATTCTTTATATTATTTTGCTGTCGTAAGGTGTGTACTGATAAAAATAAGAAAAACATACATAAAGTCGAACATAGTACCGCCTCCTTTTTGGTAAGTCGGTTAAAAAGGTAAAAAATACTAAACCTAACGTCTTTGATACCATTCTTTTTTCGTTTTTGACACCAACTTCCGAAAAGAAACTTATTTTTCACTATGTTCTGTTTTGTTTTGGAAGTCAGTTTAGTTTGTTCGATAAAATGTTTTTTTTATTTTTATCTTTTTAATTTTGGTACCCTAAATTACCATTAAAATAATTTATAGCCAGAGGGCTTCTGATGACAATTCTAACAAGCCTAAACACGACTGGGATACAATGTTTTATGACGGAGTTCCGATACCTACCTTCGGGCTTCATCACCAGAGCAGTTCGATACCATTTTCATTAGAACCATTTATTTAAATTGGCTTCATAACAGTCATTTAACTATTCGGGATATCTTATGTCCATAACATACTTAACAGGTTGACAGTCCCATGAGCCACATATTTTATAGTCTGCTGTATTATTTTATTGTATTATTTTATTACATAGACCCTTCTTTTTGGAAAGTCGGTTAAAAATAATGTGTATGAATTAAATTTGAGAAATTCTAAGGGCCATATCTAGTGCTCGTAGAGATTACCTGCCTAAAATGTGTAAGATAAAAAGGTTTTCTATTAAAGCATGTTTTTAGGGTTCCGTACACAAAGGGTAAAAACGGGACCCTATTACTAAGACCCCGCGGTCCGTCTGTCTGTCTGTCTGTCTGTCCGTCTGTCACCAGGCTGTATCTCATGATCCGAGAAAGCTAGACAGTTGAAATTTTCACAGATGATGTATTTATGTTGCCGCTTTAACAACAAATACTGAAAATAGTATAAAATAAATCTTTAAGTGGGGCCCGCAAAAATCGGCAAAAAAATCACGTTCATCAAAACATCGTGTTGTATGGGACAACAAACGTGTTTTTTTTGCCGTTTTTTGCGATAATGGTACGAAACCCTTCGTGTGGAGTCCGACTCGCACTTGGCCGGTTTTTCATATTGTTTTGTGTCAACTATTATAGGCTTCCTCTAAGTTATTATTTTATGCCTACCTCCCAGTTGTGAACATATCTACTATTCTATACCTTTTATAAATTAATTCCTGCGTACGTATCTATTGTATATGTTAAAGATCAAGTGATTAACAGGTTCACTGTCCAATTAGTAAAACAGTAGAATGAATCATATATGCTTCATTGGACAGGGAAACTGTTAACACGGCATTATTCATAATGCCCAGACAATTTGAAAAATGTCCAATCTGAGTAGGCAATGTAAAAACTATAGAAATAATTAAATTGACCGGGCTTTCCAGATTTGAATAATGCGTATCATTTATTAAAAACATGTGATTTCTAAATCATTTTAATGTTGACATTGATTTTAATATACCTAGAATATTTAAGTACGATTACTATTTAAACAAGAAAGTCGACGTATGACCCGACAATGTGATAAAATTGAAATTTAAGTCGGTATTAATTACATTGCCCGTTTTGACTTGACTCGATTCATACTTCCCGGCCATTATGCACTGATTAATCGCTTGGTCCATGACATGTATTCTTCTTCCCCTTCTTTTCCTATCGATTGGAATAAAGTCCGACCTTTATTTAGCTACTTGTTCAGAGGGCTGACCTAGTGTGCATAAGGGACAGATGCATACAAGTCATATACATCTGTCCCTTACACACACTCAAAATAACCTTACTCTAAGAACTTATGGTCACCCGCGAGATCTGTAATTTGCCACGGTCAGATCCTGGAAAGTACAAAAGGTTAGGCAGAAAACGTAGTGTTTGGGATGGGTTTATGTACACAATTTGGTCAGGTTGTTTTACAACGATCTTTCTGGGTCCGCAATCGTTTACTAGGTCTCCAGTTTGACCACTGTAACTCGTTTCCAAGAGGCATGTGCTCTTTCGGAGTGATGAAGTGTGGAGGGTATTCTTCCACAGTTCACGTCTCTTGTCAGCTACACTGGCTTCCAAGGAGGACGTGCCTTAGGAAGCTTTTGTGACATTTTAAGCGGATTGAGTTTATATTTAAATGCCTTTTTGTGTGTTCAATCACTAAAAGCTTAACCATCTGCGTTTCTGCCATCATCTAAATGTTGTTTAGCTGCGATTACGTTGTTCGGTAAAACAAGAATCTTAAATGTAAACAAAACGTAAATAAGTATAATACTATAGAAAAATGCATTTACTATTGTTTATTGTCATCCTTCAATAGTCAACTTTTTCTAACAATCAATTTTAATATTATCATTTTGTTTGTTTACCTATTAAGTGGATTGTTACGAAGACAAGTGGCCTGCTGCTCCAGTGTTAGCTCGTTGTATTGTATTGTCTTACCGGATCTAGACTAACTCTATTAGACATCAGATAGAACTGTTGTGTGCGATAGAAAGCGTGGTTGTGTGTTCAGAATTTCTGATATTCTTGATGAAAACTTATGACTAAGTAAATGAAGAAGAATCAAGTGCTGGATAGTGAAAAGTGGTTTTATCCGACAATAGCCACTGTGCCAATGAGATTGTGTTTAAACGGTTTCTAGAATTTCATCCAAAAATGGAATATGGAGAAACAGACTATTATCTATTGAAGAAGAACCGATTTTGTCGCTATTCTTGGCCTCATAATTTGGCTTTGCAATGACAGATGTAGTATGCAGAATATGCACGATAGATCGTTGCGATTCGCGATTTGTTCTGTACACTTTGCGTCACTGTAATCTACAAGACAAATACATTTGTGTATCAACTAAATATCAATATCTGGCCTTACTACGAGCACTAGCACTTCAGCCTGACATTGTGTTGATGTGGAATTGGTACATTGTTAGAATTCTGTCTAGGGGCGGATACACGAGGCAATAATACGGCGTTGGCCTACACAAGTAAAAGTTCTTCTTCTTTTTGAGTCTATGGCAAACTCTTTAGATATTTTGCGATCATTAAACGACCAGCCAATCGCAGCCTCAGTGGACCAAAATTGCAGGTGAATGTGTATCCTCTAACGTAGGGATTGTCTCATGGCAAGTAATTATAAAAATAACACGTCATTGGATAATAAATAAAAACATTCATTATTTTTACCCGACTGCATGGAAAGGGTTATGTTTTTAAAACAATAATTACATATAGAGAAAAATCTCTTCTGGTCCGTTGTAGAATTGCACTCAAGCCTTATGCAGTGCCGTTACACGTAATTATCTGGTATTTTACCATAAACAACGTATAAGACATAAATGGCAAACAAGAGGAAAAGGATTATACGATTTATAAAACTCTTGACGCTGCAATCAGCACAACACTTGAGGTAATCAGTGCAGTAGTGGTCGGTGCAATCGGAATATTTATTGATAGTCTGCTATTGGGCTTCCAATTGAGAGGATCTATCAGACACGTCGTTCATCATCCCCCTGTCCCATGTTACTTGGGGTCGACGCAACACGTTTTCTTCTTCCATACCGTATATATCTGGCATTTTGTTATGAATCGGAAAATGCATCTGACTGTATACGCCATCAGCGATGGGGAGCTCAACAATTCCAGTCCAGTCAAGTAAGTGCTTTGTATCGCCTAGCATTGAATATCCCGCGCCTAGGTAATGCGATCGTGAGTCACGTGTTTTGAAGGCTAGGCGTGCTGTATTGGCGGTTCTCAGGCTAGGGGCGTGCTCTGCCGTCACAGTGATTTGACGCAACAGTGAAAAACTATGAGCAGACTAGATACAGTGATAAAGCGCTTGAAGCGCCGTGAGGAACGGTTTTCAGCCCGCTGTATTGCGTGAGACACGCTTACGTCACTCGGCGCCTGTACTCGCTTCAGCGCCAGGCGAGGCGACGGCGACGCGACCCCATACCGGCTCAGCGGCAAGTTGGCTCGCCGCTCCGCGCTCAGCGTGACTCGGCTCACTCCTTTTGGCGCGTTCACTCGCGTCTCACCCGTTCATTGCCGACTTGACCGCAACAGTGGCACGACGTATGGTACACTATTATCGACGCGTCTCACTCAATTTAAAGTTAACTTTTTTGGCACGTTTTAGCAAGTGTCCAAATAGTGTATTTACTCATTAAAAATTTTCTAGTAAACAAATATCGATATTTTACCAAAAACGGCGATCCAAAGAAGTTTTCGCTTAGCGAAAACTTATATCGCAATTTTAATCATCGGCGACTTGAACGCAACTCGCTTTCAGTATACGATTTCTTTAGAATTGTTGTTTTAAAGTAACAAGTATAGTTAATTTGTGAGGATATTATCGATAGTTAAAGGCGTGGAAGGAAAAAGACCCGAAAATGTCGAAAAAACATCTTCACAACCAAGCGGCTATACCGTTAGCTCCGGCGGTGTTTAAGGTAAGTTTTTTTTTTTTACATATTTTAATTTATTTTGAATGCGAATTTTTTGTTTACCTTTTTTCTAGGATACTGTTCCGATTTATCTTTAAGTTACTTTCTCTGAATTGCTTTGCGACTATAGGTACTTGAATCGTCAACTTGTGTGATTAGTTATAATTGGGGCTTGTTAAAAATTTCGAGAAATTCGCTGTCAAACTAACTCGCTCATAAACTGAGTGAGTAAATCTGGGAAACTGATAAAACGTGCACAGAAATAAATGAAAACCTCACTTAACGTGTATTCTTGAAGTATGGAACCGTTCCGTCGCTTTTGAAGTAACGCGAAATTTCATAGACGTTGTGAAATGACGGACGGAATGCAGCGGCATAATATATAATTGCCTCGGTCAAACCGAATCCTATAATATTAATTGTATTCTAAGAACTGCGTTTTGAAGCTGTGCGATGAATCTTTACAGTACCCATTTCACCCGCAATAAAGTATTTTTTTACTATTATACGTGTAAATATCATTATTTCATTCTCTATTGTTAAAGTAAAGCATTAAGTAAATGAAAAAAAGAAACAGATGAATAGTAAAGGTACAAAATATGTATAGTAAACGAGTGAAATCGGTCCTTATTTGCAAGAAAAGGTATATGCAACAATTTATTTCAGTGACTTAAAATGAAAGAAGTCTTTCAAATTGTTCATAAAACCTTGAATTAGGGTAATTATGAGAAATTGGCAGATTTGCATGTACTTATCCTGAATGGATGCTGAGCTCGAGATTATTAGGTCAAGTGGCATCTCCTACGATGCTTTTCAGAATTCAATAAGGATTACCATAATTCTTTTCATGTTAGCTACAGTTACGGTCTTAACTTCTGATCTAACTATAATATTTGTACGCGCGTCAACCCCTTTACAAAGTTACCTCACGTGGTTTTTGAAATGTCAGTTTCCTTTTTCAACGACTTCAAATAAAGGAGGTTATATCGCTCAAGTCTGTACTGAAACTTGACCCAAGTATGTTGGCAATAACTTTGTATTGTTTTCAGTTGATTAAGAATATGATGTGAAAGTTAATAAAACATAAATGAGTCAAAAACACTTCGGTAGTAATAACTAAAACTGCGCTTGAGGCCTTGAATTGTTTTTCTATATCTGAACTTTCACATAAATAAAGAGTAGATAGATAATCAAATATACTACTCGCAAACAGTAAACAGACTTTTTTGCATCAATGAACGTCGATACATGCTAAAGATGCTCCTAGCTGCTTTTGAAAATGAAGCAATTTACATATTTCTGTCAAAGACAAACTCATACATTAACGCAAAAATAACAAAGACTTTCCAATAATTCTCCAATAATTGATAAAACACAAAAGCAATCAGCTGAAATTGAGGGCTTGCAATAGAGTGATATGATAATAACAAATATCCTATTATACCAATTATAATGATAAACCTACCCTCAGATGTTAATTTTCAAACAAGAAAAAGTAAAAATAACTTAAACACTTACTTACTTTAATACTTCTACAATCGACCAAAAAAAGCAACAATTCAAAATATCTAATTCCGTGCTACATGCTTGATTTGTAAAATCGTGATAATACACCTAACTTTGCTACGACATTACACTCACATGCTCATACAACACGTGACGAACAGAACGTGATAGCTGAGTATGAATTTTAGCTTGAAGAAGCAGAAAATAGTCTAGAAAGGGAGAAATATAATATGGTCTAGTTGAGGAATGGGCTCATGACAATAAACCTATGCGTGGTAATCAAAAACTGAGAACTTATAGTTATAAAAGTCAAGTATGTAGAATTAGAAATATTCCTAAAGCACGTTTGATTGAGTCACTTCAATTGTATCAAATACGTCACAACCCATGGCGACATCAAGTCGTCGGCGTTAATTTTTTGTATGCAAAATAGAAGAATATATTACAGAACGTAGACTTAATTCATTTACGCCATTTATTACCTCTTGAAAGGCGTTTTACCTGTACTTTATGGTTGTCCCCTGTTAGACTTATCATAACGTGTTAAACAAATAAAATTCTGGTATCATCATGCTCTGTTCTATCATTCTCAATTTTCCAAGTAGGTATAATAGATTGGTTTTTCAGTAAACGAAAATTATTAGTAGGTATTATAGTAGTATTGTTGTTGTTAAATTCTAACCGCATATATATAACATTGGACTATTTTCCTGGAACAGTCACCATAAAGTAAATATAGCTTTGCCATGGAAAAATTTAATTCGATTGCTGACATGCATAAGTTTGTTGGATGATATATAAGTTTAAAGAAAGATTTCAGTTTCAAGGCGTTAGGTATGTGTATTACTCATTAGCCATAGATTGTCATCATGATGCGTTGTTCTTGTGATGATCGATGGCATATTAATTGTAAGATGAGTATTAACTACCGTTTTACTGAATTATTTTAGCCGCTTCATTATGCGACACAGAACCGAGCTATAACTATCATAATTTATAGCTCGTATTCTAATTCCTGGTGCTGAAAATAATTAAACCATAAGTGCATAATACCGATGACTAATAACAAAACCGCTATAGGGTTAGACGTAAACAAACCATAATAGGTCCTAAAATCATAAATTTAGTAGCAGACATAACCTCTAATTTTGAAAGGGGAAATTTCAACTTAAATGCACATGCATAACTTATTTGCAGTGGGGTTGCAGTAAAAACTAAGGCATTAGGGTCTGTCAATCATTCCAAGGAACGAGTTAACACTGAATATAAATTAGGGGATTTCATACAAACACGGATGACTAATCATTTGTTAAGTAATGGTGGAAAATATTCTGTAAAAGTTGGTGCTGAAAAACCCAAGTCTATTTGTGTAAAGAGCGTTGATTGATCACCTTCTAAATGTGATACTAGTTCACGTGTAGATAATTAGTTATCAGCTTCTAACAATATTATCCCATGGCACATATATAAACGATGCCTTAAAAAATCTTTAACCAAACTGCAGTACTGCTAGCTGTATTGCTGCTTCTTGTAATTCGTACACGTAATGTTTGAATGCCTTGCCTTTACGTAAATATTTACTTATAGGTTTCTTTCGGTATTTCTTATTGGTTGGAGAAAAACTGGATGTGCTGAATGTTTCTGTCTGGTATTTGGGGTTGTCATAGGGGATTTGTGTGGTTATGCTGTTATTAGGCCCGTACTGGACATGTCCCAACTGTGCCTGTGACAGTTTAACTATCTAATCCTAACGTTGCTTCGCCGTCTATGTCAGTGATAGCTAGATAGGGATCATCTATCTTGATGACCACTGTTGTTTCGGTTTACTCTAATTTGTTCTATAGGTAGGTATATATATGTTATATATATTATGTATTTTTGAATCAACAACGTAGCATCATGTCCTTATTTTATAATGTTGTTTCTTAACTTATGCTGTTAAGTATCTTTAACTTTCTGGGAACATTGGCTAAATGCTATGGCAAACAGTTTTTTCACTGGTCCTTTGTTCCGAATACAAAACTTTTTAGACTCTTTTCTTCTCAATAAAGATGTCACTTACTCATTTTTTACCCGTCTCTTAAGTATCTACAATCAATAGTATTCATTGTTTTCTGCACGTGTTCAGAAAAACAATATTTTTGTTTAATGACGGCATTGGATGGTTTCTTTGGCCTAGGATCCTAACGGGAACTTAAACAAATCCTTGAATTTGTTTTACAATTACTGTCATATTGCCCTTTCTCCATCAGCGCGGTGATATAGTTAGCCGGTGAAATCGCACATACTTATCACTTGTCAGACGTATTGTAATATTATAACAATTCTCGTGTCTTTATTCATCAACAGTATCAGGTGTTCATTGGGTATTGTCTACACGATCCGGTGCAAGCGGACACTCGCCAGTATGCGCAAGCGCTTGTCCACCGCACTCCGCACGACACAAGTCGACATACAATGCTTCAGAGGAAAACCTATATTACATGTAGCTTGAATAACTGATACACTAATAATCGCTTCGAATAACGCGTTTTTCCTCAACAATCGATTTCCTTATTGGATGTGGTACAGTAGCTAAACATTAGACTCATTTTATGTTACCCCGTACCGTATTAACGTTATTACGGTATTCTATCAGTTTATCAAATGTTTATTTAGAGCTACTTACTGCCAAATAAATTCTTAGGTATCCCTTACCTGCGAACATGTTAAGATTAATCTAGAAATAGAAGCGCCTGCGGTGCCCGTATCCATTTCCGTCCAATGGAAAATAACCAAAAACGGGATGCCTTAAGACAAGGACAGCAATATTCAAGTTCGTCTAATGTGCGAAGTTCAGACGGAAATCGAGCCTAGTGCTTTCTGTTAGAGTTGAATTTGGTTTCAGACGGCAGGCGTACCCTAAGTCTATAGCGAATAACCCTGGTAAGGCTGGCCTCTGTATTACTGAAGCGTGGAGCCGAAAGTTGCGCGTGCGACGGTGTGACTGAGCCTACACGGCGCGGCCTCCAAATTGATGCCATGAGTGTAGAGGAGCGGTCGCGACCGCGGACCGCTTCGGCTTTCAACTTCACTCACACGACAACGATACAGAATCGTTTAAATTCAATGCCGACATTATAAGCATAATTAACTCGCGTTCAATTTTAAAACACATTTGTTTTGAACCATCGCTTTCCTCGTTACCTTTAAGTACTGTTTAACATTCTAAATAAAAATGCAATAATTTCGCGAGCTAGTCTCGTAAAACTTATCGTAAATGCCTTCAGAGAAAACCATAAGTCGGCTTCGATTATCTGGACATTAAACGCGTGTAGTTAGCGAGGAGGCGGCGATCATGCGTCTCTCTCTCGCCTTTTCGCTTGGTTTAGTATATGTAAGTACGCGCAGCTATAACAGCGGCGCGGCGCTTGGGCAAAGCGATGGAAATTTCTAGAGCCGCTCCTCGCCCCGCCCGTCGCCAACATCTGCCCCTCCCCGCGCCGCTCGCTCGCATACCCGAATACCGTTCTAGCACCGCTCTCCCCTTCAATGGAATCAAAGGATTTCATGTTTCTTTACAACAAACCGCTCCAGCTTGTTGCCCGCGCCATTCAAAAGGACATAAAGGATCATTGATAAATTGTTGAAAAACCTGTTCCTTTTTTTGTGAAGTCGCTTTTATGGAATATCAATGAGTATAGGAAAACTACTGAAGAGTGTATTGTAGTGATGTAAAAGATTTAAAGTGGCAAAAAATCAAGGTCGTTCACAGTTAAGAGGCGATGTCTAAACAGAAAGATTATAGCGTGTCAGTCGGTAGCGTTGCGCTCCCGCCCGCACTTTGCGCTGCAGTAAAAAACCTCGCGAGTTGCGAGTGTTGCGATGCGCTAGACGAATCGGATGCTTTTGTGTTCCACGCTATGTATCTACCTGTTATAGATTGTTAGAATTCTAACAATCGGTCCGGTTTTAGTTTCAACAGTTTGTATTTGTACCTGTTTGACTTTCAGTTGCATCTCTTTTAGTCTTTTGAGTCTGTAGCTGTACATGTTTGTTCTCGTAGAGATTTTATGCAAAATAGAAAGCAGGCATACTAATGTTTATTCCAAAAAGCTAATCATCATACAAAAAAAAACATAACCTCACTTGTTAAAAAGTATTAGCAACCAGCAAACAATTTTGACTTGCACAAAATAAAGACTGTGAGTGAAACTGCAAAAGGTTGATTCTGAGACAGATAATTATTCTAAATGCCTTAGGCGTCGATGCACAGGCTAAACCGTACTCTATGCTAAACAGGTAAGGTATAAATTCACGTTTAGCTTCTAAGGTCAATTCAGGTTTACATTTTGATGTACTGCCTTGTTCCACGGGTGATGTCCTCGCACAGTGGGTTGCAGACACAACTTGCAGTGACCTTAATCTCTCCTTAGTCTTTGAAAAATTCTGAGACTTTATCTTAAAATAAAAAGTTGCGTAGACATGTTTCATGTTCGCGTTCATATTCACCTTTTATATTGTATTTATTTGATATTATTTGTTAGTAACTTGGTTTAGTTTTTAAAAAGTATTTAACTGATAGAAAATAAATTAAGATTTCTATTTACAGTCAATACAATTTAAATAATCTGGCATCATGTTGTTCTGATGACAACTTACGAGTAACTAGGCTACAAAAAATTATTTACCAGACACACATGACGAAAATCGTGCTCCAAGTTTCGAAGACATTCGCGAGACACTTGCAATACCGTTAGCAAAGTTTCTAGAGTGTTGTTGAAGTGCCAAACAGATGATTTAAAGTTGCACATCATAAATTCGAGACGTGGGTCTGTCATTGTGGGTGTCTGGCCTTATCGTCGCGGATTACCTACGCGGCTTTCACAAACCATTGTTTTGCCTGCACTTAAAATACTAATGAGGTCGCACGGTGGTCGGCAAACACTCGAGGTTGCTATAGTCTGCTAGTGACACATAGATGTTATAATATAAATGATAAAGTTTCTTTAGAAAAATTGCTTTGAATTCTTACACCAGCCCAGTGGTCTTTGGCTCAAATCTTAACCTCAGCTTTTTTCTATATATACTTACTAAGTTCTAGATTAGCCATGTAAATAGACATAATTATTAACACGAAACTACATGAGATAAGAGCTGTACTTATAAAGTTTATTTTCTAAACAGCAAAAAAGATAAAGACTGGAACCGGATAGTGCGCCACGCAGCAGCGCCGACGCATGCGCATAGCACTGGGCTTGTTGAGTCTGGCAGTCTGCAGACTTAGATAAACACATTTTAAAAGAGCAAATTCTATTGCTATTATAGACGGTGTTAAAAGCTTACTGAGAAATTAAACAAAAATAAAGTCTCTTCAATAAAAAAGATATCACAGAAGTGAAAAATGGGCGAGTGTATATACTCAGCCTGTCACCTGCTGGGAATGCATTATCAGCCTATAAAACTTCCAACTACTGGGACACAGGGTCCTCTCTGTGAGAGCGAGTGGCCCGTAGTCCAAAGCAATCTGCCACTATGGTTCTAGGGCCTGTCAGTTTCCTTGAAATCCTTCCTTTGAACTGAGACCACAATTAGTTAATACATAAGTTGTGTTTACTATTACTTGACAGCTCATTATAAATGGTCACATCAATAATTTTATCAGATTTATCATGCGTCTCTCAAGAATATGCATTTGTTTAAACATGATCTGGAGTCTTCGACAATTTCTAGTTGTTATTATGTCTTTGCCTAAGGTCCACTATATTGAACTGGCCACCCCCAAAACCGATATAAATAATAAGAATTAGTTTTTTTTTTTGCATTTTAATCACACAGGTTATAGTGCATTTCATTAAAGAAACGGTAACTATTAATTTAATTAGAAATACTCACGTTTTCTCGTAAAATATAAACAGATTGTGTATTTCCTATTAGCGATTCTTTAATGGAAATATGTGGCCATTTATAATTATCTGTTTCCTACTTTACAGAATGGTATTAAACAGATTACCAACGCTTGACAGAAATTGCATAAGTTTTATGTCTACTATTATAAACGGTTTGAGGTTAATGTTAAAGTTTGTGAGTATGGACGTTTGTTACTATCTTTTACGCAAAAACTACGGAACGGATTTTGATGAAACTTGTACAGCAAACATAAGAATACCCTGGCTATGATTTATAAATACATTGTGCAATTTGGTCAAAGTGGGGTAGAAATGAGAGAAGTAATAAATCCGCGCGGGCAGATCCACTGGCGGTAGCTAGTAAACTATATTCTTAAGTCTTCCCAATTTATACACAAACAAACAAATACGCATTTCTAAATCTATTACCGATTAAAGTGCACAACTGCACACATAATTTCTCAGCATCGTACCTTTTCTCTCTCAGCCTGGTGTGCAGTCTTAGTGCCGTGAAATTGTAATCTCAGGCACACGCGTTAGTGCACGCTCTTGTTGCACAACGATAATAACGGTCCACGCAATGAAAAGGAAAATAACATAACATCACGACTGTTCGCCGAAAGCTTAGGCAGAGGTGCACCTCATACCCCACGTACATATGTGTAGTGGCAAAAAATTTAAAGAGTATGTTAAGAGGGTTTGGCCATGATATGAGGATGAAAGAAAGGCGACTAACAATAGTACATTGTGATACAAGGGTGGGAAGTTGGTTATTGCAAACGAGCTGTCATTTACAAGCCCGAGCCGAAGGCGAGGGTTTTTAATGACACGAGTTTGCAATAACCTACACACCCGTGTAGCACACGACGTTTTTCAATACAGTTGTGAGAAACAGTAAAAACAAATCATAGAATTAGATTTGTTTATTCACAAAAAATCAAATTTTCAATATGGCGCGTTTTTGCAACTGGACATATTTTTTTACAAAGAAAACAGCCTATACAGCCTATTCGATTTTTGACAAACGTTGATGTGAAAATAATTAACTTAAAACTGGTAATTAAATATATTAAACAACTATTTTAAAAAAAAATGAGAATTCAATGCTAAAACGTACGGAATCATTAATTTTTCCTCGTATAAAATCGTATCCCATTTTATTCTATGTATGAAAACTCCTTGCTACTAAACTTTTTTAAATTGACTTATGGCGCGTTTTTGCAACTGGCCATATTTTTTTTTTCAACGAAAACAGCCTATACAGCCTATTCGATTTTTGACAAATGTTGATGTGAAAATAATTAAATTTAAACTAGTAATTAAATATATTATTTTTTTTTTTTTTTTTTTTTTTTATTTGTGATGGGTTTGCTCTTGACTCTAGTCTAGGTCAAAGGTGACAGAGACAGAGTCGACGATGGAGTGAGCTTACCCAGAAGAAGCCTGTTCACTCTAACTTTGAAGAGATTCGGGTTGAATGCGTTCGGAAACACTGACGCAGGTAGCGAGTTCCATTCATTCGCTGTGCGCATTATGAAGGATGTTTGGAAGCGTTTGGTGCGAATTGGTGGAATGGCAACAAGGTAAGGATGATAACTTGCAGTGCGTCTAGATGTCCGATGGTAGAAGGGGGCTGGTGGGATGAGGTCGTGGAGTTCTTCAGCACACTCACCGAAGTACAGTCTGTAGAAGACCGACAAGCAGGCAACCTTGCGGCGATGAGCCAAGCTGTGAAGCCTGGCACCCGCCAGCTCAACGTCGCCAATGAGCCTCCTGGCTCTGCGTTCCACCGAGTCAAGCGCGGCAAGCTGATATTTAGCAGAGCCATCCCAAAGGTGGCTGCAATACTCCATGCAGGATCGGACTTGCGCTTTGTATAGGGTTAAAAGCTGTCCAGGCGTAAAGTATCGCTTCACTTTATTTAGGATGCCTAGTTTTTTGGCCGCAATTTGGGCTTTGTACTCAATGGAGGCGCCAAAGTTGAGACTGGATGTCAACTCCATGCCTAGGAGCTCGAGCCGATCAGTCACAGGAACAGACGTACCCCGAAAAGTAGGAGTTTGATCGAAAAGACTCCTTTTAGCGGTAAAAAGACACGCCTGTGTTTTGGTGGCGTTAAAGGAGACCAGATTGTCATCACCCCACTGGGAGACAAGGCTTAAGGTCAAATCTGTCCGCTCCACCATAGACTCTCTCAAGGAACGAACCTCATCCACGCTGGTTTTTGCGCTGGACAAGTATCTCTCTGAAACAGTACTGTCATCTGCGTACCCAACAATACCAGGCTGAAGAAGGTCATTGATGTGCAGCAGGAAAAGAGTTGCAGAGAGAACAGACCCCTGAGGAACTCCGGCATCAATAGCCATAAGGTCAGAGGAGCAGCCGTCAATGACTACTCGGATCGACCGTTCACTGAGGAAGTCTGATATCCAGCTACAAAAACCAGCAGGGATGCCATATGCAGGAAGCTTACTAAGCAGACTCGCGTGCCAGACCCTGTCAAAGGCCTTCGAGATATCAAGCGATACAGCAAGTGATTCGCCGTGTCTCTCGATGGCTTCGCCCCAGCAGTGCGTGACATACACAAGAAGATCGCCAGTTGACCGTCCCCGGCGAAAGCCATATTGACGGTCACTGAGGAGATTATTGTCTTCAAGGTAGGTCAGCAACTTGCTGTTCAGTACCCTTTCCATAACTTTGCACAGAATGGAGGTAATGGCGATCGGACGGTAATGGGCAGGGTCTGCACGGTTGCCTTTTTTGGGCACTGGTTGCACATTTGCAAGCTTCCAGGATTTCGGCACCGTTCTTTTTACAAGAGAGAGGCGGAACAAGCGTGTCAATACAGGAGACAGTTCAGGCGCACACTGCCTCAGCACTCTCGCTGGAATGCCGTCAGGCCCGCTGGCCTTGTTCACGTCTAGACTGGACAATACTCTCCGGACCTCTTTAGTGTGCACAGCGATCTCCGGCATCGAAGAGTCACAGTGAGGTATAGTAGGTGGTTGCTTGGAGCCAGCCTCCAGACGCGAATTGCTAGCAAAGAGAGATGCAAATAAATTTGCTTTCTCACTCGCAGAGTGAGCCAGCGACCCATCAGGTTTCAGCATTGGAGGTAAAGTGGGTCGACAGAAATTCGCTTCAACCGCTTTAGACAGGGACCAGAACTGTTTACTACCCGGAGGGTGCGATGCCAGCTTGGCCCCAATACGTCCAATATGGTCAAAACGTGCCCGACGCAGAACCCGCTTGCAGAACTTGGTGGCAGAATTAAAGGCTCTTTTCCTCGCGCGAACCCTACGTGCTCTTACTTTGCGGTCACGGGCCCCGACCCAGGCTTGGTAGGCAGATTCTTTTCGGGCCTCAGCGTGGGCGCATTCTGCATTATACCAAGGGCGGGATTTGTGACCGAGCGGAATGTCGGAAAATGGAATGAAATATTCCATTCCCTGCCGAATCACATCCGCAACCGCGTCGGCACAGCTCGAGGGGTCACTCGAGGAGAAGCACACATGCCGCCAAGGATAAGACGCAAAAAAGTGCCGCATCTCGTCCCAGTCTGCTGACTCGTATCGCCATACTCGCCTTGTGCCTCTAGGGCTCTCATCTGGAGGAGAGCAAGTCGACACGGATTTCACCAGACAGTGGTCAGACGTTCCCAGCGGGGCTGAGACCGACACCGAATGACTGTCCGGATCAGTTGTCAGGAGAAGGTCTAAACAGTTGGGTGTATGGCCGTCAACATCCGGTACCCGCGTTGCCACATTCACCAGCTGGGTTAGATCTAGCGATAGAGAAAACTTGCGCGCCTCTAACCCGGCATGGTCAGTTTTCCGGTACGGGTACAGCCACTCTTTATGATGGGCGTTAAAGTCCCCCAGAAAATTAAGCTTCGCTGTTGGGTACCTTTGCTGGGCTATGTCAGCCGACTCCACGAGGCAATTAAAGAGCGCTGTCGTCTCCTGGTCACCGGCGTGCGATCGGTAGACGCCGATGTAGAGAGATTTCTCCACGCCAGTGTCCACAAGCAGCCATATAGCAGAAAATCCCGATTTCTCAAAGCAACGGAGACGACGACAACAAATGTCATCGCGGACGTACACACAGACCCCAGCTTGCTTCTTGAACTTGTGTTCAAGAGAGTAACCCGGGTAGTTGAGGTACGCCACGTCCGACGGGGTTGTTATCTTCGTCTCCGTTAGGAAAAACAGGTGCGGCTTCTCGGTCTCAAGGTGGTGGTGGACCGGATCGAGATTAGAGTGCAACCCCCTGATGTTAGTGAGGTGCACTTTTAGTGGGAGGAAGTGCAGCCGTTGTTTCACCATATTCTTCTTTTTTGCTTTGGTCATTTGTTCAAGAGTTTGCTGCGGAAGAAGTCGAACTGTCGAGGCGCTGCTCAGTGAACCAAGTGGAACACTAGAGATAACCCAACCTATGGGGAACTCATTTGGAGACTGCGGGGACGCCCGAACCCCCCCGGATATGGCCACCGGGTCCTCCCATCCAGTCGCCAGCTGGCACGGTGGAGCATACCGGGATTTTTCGCGAGTTGGCGGGGCAGCCTTTGGCACGTGGCTGGCGTGCTACTTGGGCCCCCTACTGACTGCGGTCGGCCAACGGCTGGCACCGTGCTTCGGATCCCGCTACCCTCCAAAATGAGTTATCCGGTAAGTTTTTCCCAGAGACCAAGACCGGTTCTGAACAGCGCAACTGACATCCTCCTTCATTAAATCCTCATTAAACAACCATTTAATAGACTTTTGAGAATTCAATGCTAAAACGTACGGAATCATTCATTTTTCCTCGTAGAAAATCTATCCCATTTTATTCTATGTTTGAAAACTCCTTGCTACTAAACTTTTTTAAATTGACTTATAAATTTAAAACTAAACTGCAAACATAATGATCGAGCTCGTAAACAAAAGTCACGACCGCGTAATATAAAGATGCTTATGCGTAAGATTTAACTTTCGAATCATAATTATAGCCTCTGGAAGTACGCCATGTATAACAACTGTATTGAAATAGTTATTTATGCTACAAGTGCGGGAAGTATGTGATTTCCGATGAGTGCTATTTTTATTCACGAGCGAGCGAAGCGAGTGAGTGGATAAATCGAGACGAGTCGGAAATCATCTTACGCACGTGTATCATACAACATTTTACTATGCATTGTGCGAGGAAATAAAAAAATATATCTGAACCAAGCAAGAAATTAATAAAATGGCGCTTATTCAAAGGCGCTCAGCATATCCACAGATTAACTAATAAAAGCTGTCACGTCGTAACGCAAAAAGGCACGAGCAAAATATTCATTCTGCCAAACATATTTAATGAATACTTATTTAAAATTAATTTATTGATCAAAATCTAAATCTAGAGTAATAAAAACAACTTAAATGAAGTATTAGTTTTGTTTTACCTTTTATATGAATAATAATATGTACTTAACTAATTTTTAAAACTTTTCTCAAATAATAAAAACTCTATGCGGCGGGCTGACGTTGGAGTTAAAAATTAAAAAAGTACAGGAAAGTAAAAAGCACTAGTAAAAAAAAGTGACACTTTCCGCACAGTTTGGCTGCTTGGAAAACGCTCTTTTCGAGGACATGCATTGTAAAAGTTATTTACAAGGCAGACGTCAATGGAAATGCCCCGCCCTAGAAAGACATACATAGACCTTATTGCTGATGTTCTTCAGAAAGGCCAGGTGCGCAGTACTCATAACCGGCGTGCGAGTATGACTAGATATGAACCTTACAATTCATAAGTTTGAGCGATAACCACTGTGTTATTCTTATTATACACTTGTGTTCACTACGACATGAATCTGGTAATTCCGGCAGAATTAGGGGAATTACTTGCATGTTTTCAGCTGCCAATCCCTGTAGTTATCCTTGACCCAAAAAGTTAATGGTTGTGTGACTTTTGTAAGTAATGTATGTCCGATCTGGTTCTTCTGCCCTATTTTATTTCAAGGACCAATATTTCTTGATGATTTGTGTGAAACTAGTCTTTGCCGGCGGCTGTGCCTGCTTATACTGGGATATAAAGTATCCTATATTCTGATTCAGGTTATAATCTACCATGTAACAAATTCTAATCTGTTCAGTCGTTAAGGCTTGATTGAAAAATATTAAAATTATAAATATCCAAACATGTGCTATCACATTTAATCATTATAATAGTAGGATAATTGATGCTGATACGAAGCAAAATAAGGATAAACTATGAGCACATAACGAAGTTTAACTAAACAAAGCGTCAGACTCGTGTCATTTAACTATATAAAATATAAAAACATGTTTAAGAGCAAATATACACCGGGGTAATATAAAAATCATAGTAGCCCGAGTAATAATATATATTATCTCAAGTTATCAGGCATTTATAATATCGTTATATTATTATATTAAAAGAAGAATGGTAAGTTATTTGAAAGGAACTCTTTACAAGCCAAAGTCGCTCGTTTACCTAAGTTTTAAGGTGGTTTACTACAAGAACTATAAATGTACCTACAGTGATATCTCATAAGTTCCACCAATTTAGGCATGCATAATTATAATTACAATAATAATTAAAATAATACAATGTTATAAGTTAAAATTACAATTGGAACGTATATATCATAAATCAAAAATTATAACGTATATAAATTAAAGTGTATATACAATGCATCACCATAAACGGTACAAGCAGTATTCCGGAATAGTAGACTCTAGATACACTACAAAATAAATTGGCCTGTGCTCCATAGCCTAAGATATACTGAGTTAGCCAAACCACAGAACAGCTTATACTTTTACCAGCAGTATTATTTTTTATATTATTGATTGGCTCTCGTTTCACCACAATCACACATTAAGACGATATACACGCCCCAATGTTAACGTAGTACTGGCCGTGCTCCAGGCCGCTCGATGTCAAAATATCAATATTGAACCTCCTTTTGAACAGTTTTGTTTGCAAAATATTATTTGATTTACATATTCTATGTTAGTTATGAAGAAATTCCAGCCATAAATTTTTCTGTGTAAAAAATTTTTTAAACATCCAAGTCGTTTTGGAGGAGTATCCAAAAGTAGCGAAAAACTAGCGTGTTGTTAGTTATATTTTTAAAGCAAAACTATTTGTTATACGGAATAACCATGTGTTGAAAATAATATATATGAAACAATAATAAATATACATTTTTATAAAACCTTTTAACCTAGCCGTTACTAAGGAGTATGCTTTAGGAAGTTACCGTTTTACGGCACTAAAGCGGATGTAGGCCGAAAAATTACTTAAGTATATATGTGGATTTTCCTTAGCTCGGGCTTTCACAATAACATAATTTATACAAAGCTCTCTGGAAGAGATATTTTTGAAGTAGCCCTATATACATGTATAAAAAAAATATTGTCACCACAGATAAGTATAAGTATAAGTATAAGCTCCTAACATTGTTAAGTACGGTTAATTTATATCACATAGTTGTAATTCATATAAAAATCCAAGCGGTTTACGACGCCATCGATTGCCATGAGCACGCACCATGGCTGATAAGATAAGGTTGTCCTTGGCACCGTGGTTTGTTATAGCGCAAGCATTCCCCCCTTTTGTTTTAAAAGAAAAATGAAGGTTAGGTTCTAGGTTATTCATAGCTGCGTTTTTACCTGCAAGAAACTTGGATGGAAGTAGAAGGTATTACGTAGTGGAGCATCGTGCGTTTGATCACTTTATAGAATCCTCGGTAGCCCACAATGTATTGCAACTTGCATGCGAGGTGGTTGCAGGTGGAAACGTAGCCTCTCCTCCGCTGTTCAGTTTCGTTGCGGGATCCAAGACAGTGGAATCGTTATAGGGTCTCTAGAGCTTGTTTGAATCGTTGGTCGCCTCTGTTCTGTTCTGACTTTCAGGAGTTTCAGTGGTTGGGAATTGTCTGACGAGCTTGGCCTCAGCCTTTTGATCCAAACTTCTTGATGGAGTAAGTACGTTTGCCTAAAAGGATGTCAGCCACTAAATAGTATCGTTACAAAAATATAGCTGCTTTGATGGGCTTAACAAAAAAACATGCAATTGAAGGACTATACAACATACTACCTCTTGAATGCTTCTTTATATATCGTGATTAAAATATGAACTTTGGACCAAGTGAAATATAGCGATCATGAGATAATTATGTACACACAGGTTACATATTAAAATAGGTACATAAAATGAGCGATAACTTTCATGAAACGACATTGATTGAAGCATTTTTATGGTATCATAGGTAAATCAGACTAATTATATTTTCAATTCAACAAAAATTCTATTCAATACCGATATAATTAAGTACCTTAGAATAGAATAAAAGAAATAAAAGGAAAGAAACTTGAACATTGATAGAGAAGGTAGTAAGGTAGGGAAGCTGTAGATATGGCAATACCTAATTAAAAAGCTAATAATAATGTAGAATCACTGAGTAAGGAAGGTAAAATGATTTAAATAGCATACTGTGCGTTACTAGTAAAAGTCACCGACACTTGTACGTTAGCTCGACGATGAGCTTTCCCCTAGCACAAAAGTCGGCTATACTGTTTACGAGCAGAAGAGCAATTAAACAATATTTCAAACAGTTACGATTGGTACATAAACTTTTTGTTTTGACATTAAGATCACGTATATTTTGATGTGTATCTCCGAAGTAAACAAGGCTTCAGAAATCCGCTTCTAACCGAATGAGTTTGCCATACAATCGCTCAGTGTGCCTGTTTCTCGAGAAAATTGCAGGCCATTGAACTTTTTAAATCTGGAAGCTACATTTGATGGGTAACGCTACGTGACTAAAATAAATTGCGTCTATTATACGAGCAATACCTACTTAGAATCAAACAAAAGTTTTTTTCGTAGTTTGAAAGTGCGCGAAGCAAAAAAAATGTACCTACGTTGCTAAAAAGTTCATGGCATTGCCTGACTTTGTTATGTCACGTGTCTTTATAGAAAACATGTTTATTTTCTTATACGTGAAACAAAAACAAATTCCGGCAAAACAAAAATATTACCGTAACTTTCCAAATTAGGCTTTCCGAAAACGTTATTAGGCGTAATTTTCCACGGCTTTTATTAATTATTTCGATAGCAAAATAAATAAAGGCACTCCTATAGAGAGTGGGTGCGGCCAGCCAGGGTTTTATTGGCATTACTATCGAATGGCGGTGTGTCATGAAAATCGCGAACACATTTGCCCGCCGCAACTAAGTACTACCTACTTATCCGCACGCCTCAGAAAATTATCGGGGAAAAACCTGTCTTACTGCATTCGTGAAAACTATTAGGCTGGCTAAGCTAATAACAGTGCTGTTTGTGTTCTTGATAAACTAAGGCAGGCCATTTCAATTGCATCTGCCTTCAGCTTTTCACGGTTTTAATGAACTTTCATGTTATCTGACTCTTTGTTGTTTACTAGTTAAAGTTGTAGATATAGGTATACGAACACGTTTAATGGGATATCTCTGGCTTTAATCGTAGGTTTGAATGTATCATCATCGACGCAAGTCTAGGCGCTGCTCTAGTAACTTTTGTTTGCCATCTGTCTTTTTGACATCTGTCAATTTCTGAAATATGAACGAACTTTAAGATTGCGAAACTTGCGCAATAAAATGTGTTGCGATGACGCTTGCAAATGTCTAATCAAGAGTCTCAAGTGTCAAAAATGAAGACAAATGGCTGTTATCGACACAGATAGAAGAAGTTCATGAGCATCACGCATGAGTCATAATCATATTTTTTATTAGTATCGTAACGCTTGGACAGGGCTTAAACCTTAATTATGGATGGCGTTTATTATATCACGTTGTTATATTATATCATATATTTTGCAATATTTAAATGTAAGTTTATCAGATTATCGCCTTCAGTAAATATTACTATCAGTGTTTAGTTTTATTGTTGTTTATACGAGTACGTCACCAATAAATATACATACTGACGCGTCATACAGACGCTACAGATAAAATATTCTTTGATATCGATAGTTATCTTTAGATGCGTGAAATAGCTGTCGATAAGATAGTGATGTACCGCGGAAATCTCTTTCAAGATTGTTTTAATTGAGATAACAGCTACTCGTAGTTATAATCGGTTTCGGAGACTATCGTGAATCATCATTTTTGATCGATGAAATGATAGAGTTTGGAAAAATTCCGTCATTGGATCAGTAATGTGGAAGTTATTTTCGGAACCGTGATTATAGTCTGCATTACTTATCTAAATCCATTGTAGAGACTTATTTCTAAAAATATGAAGTAACTAATAAACAAATCAGGAAGTCTCATTCTTTCTAGTTAAACGTTGAAAGGGTAAGAAAGTATGCAGGTACTAGATACTTATATACCTACCTATTACTTTGTAATTAAAACTAAAAAACCCTATAATGAAAGAGCTTAAAGTACAGTCAACCAATAAACAAAATACCTATACGCACAGTAAATAAACA
Organism: Orthosia incerta; assembly: GCA_948252205.1. Lineage (NCBI taxonomy): Eukaryota > Metazoa > Arthropoda > Insecta > Lepidoptera > Noctuidae > Orthosia > Orthosia incerta. The sequence goes on along the minus strand of OX411741.1, from coordinate 38,331,334 downwards.
CAAACATTTAGGTATTAAGCCGCAATGTACTAATAATTTATAATATTGAAAATTGAAATCACTTCACAATTACACATGACAGCACACTTATGAAATACTACTAATAGGTATATTACTGCAATAATTTGCTAAAGCGAATATGAAATAGAAATTTCAACCAAGGACCGACTAGTTTTGTTTTTAACCGACATAACAAAAAGGAGGAGGTTCTATGTTCGACTTTATGTTTGTGTATGTTCACCGATTTCTCCGTCAATTGTAGACCGATTTTGAAAATTCCATTTTTCCATACTGCCATGTCAAAATTCAAAGAATACCGTGGTCAACGTGAAACACATAACAATAATGAGATAATACACTTTGAACCGGTTAAAGCCAGTACAACAGCGTGTGTATAACACTCCTCGAAGCACAGTTTATAAATACCGGCCATATTGTGGGAAAAACTGCCCATTATAATCACGTATTCACGCATTGTGCTGTTAAGAAATTACTGTTCTCAATGGACTTATATTCTCCTAAGAAGCGATAATTTTTAAGATTTGAACAGATTTGCAGAACTAATAGTTTGGATTCTTAGAATGCTGCTAGTGGACGTTCATTGTTCGTTTGTTCTTCATGTTTGCTATTGAAGATTTAGCAAATCTCTTGCTCAGAATTTTTTTTAAAATTGTGTTAGCATGGCCGAAATTACAAGTATTTTTAGACCGAGTTGTTTTTTTTATTAATCCATCTGTTAGAACTACAGATATAGCAGTTCTTCGAATCCGTTATTTATATTCGGACAAAACAAGGCCGAAACTTACTCCGATTCGAACCACGCCATCGACTTCAACAGCGCAGAATTGATAAAGAAAATAAAATAAAGCAATTATAGCTTCGTAAGTAATATGCACTCAGGCCTTGTTGGCAATATAACGCGTTATATATGAAAGAAAATAAATTAAGGTATTTTACTACTACAATACACGTGAGTGATACAATAATGATTAGTTCAGTTCCACGATTTCAACTGAAGGAGTGGCGGTGCAAGCTTATCAGTATGATAACACCTGAAGCTTGCACTTAGTGCTACATTGTAAGCATGCAAAATACGCGGGTAAACAACATCGGCGCCTCGTCACGTTTTCCCTGTTTTCTTAAAGTGTTCGTTACTAATAAACCAAACAAATATCACTGATAGGTGTAAAAATATGTCGCTTTATATGTCTGTTCATTAATTTACAGTAGCACCAAGGATATTTGCTTAGAACACCTTTTAGAATGTGACAATTTATTAACAATCTTTGCAAAGTTATAGGAATAGACTAACTTCAGTCAGATTTTGATGAAGTTTGCAGAATAGTCGTAAACACGTTGAAAACTACACTAGAACAAATAGGCTTGGTCAGGTGATTGTTCAACAGACGTCATATATTTTCATTTCATCGAAATTGGATCCTTTTGCACTGTGACATAGAAGTGTCATTCGATGTTAGCGATGGTGCTGGTCGAATTGACAATTTTTTTCTTTGGCAACTGAATGTACATTTCGCGCGCTAGGGATTGCCTATATTGCGCTAGGTATTGCGATACATTTTTGTCATTGTTCCAGGCGCTATCGCGACATTTTCGTTAATAGAATATCACTTGTCTAAAACTGAGGACCAGATACCGTTACGAAATATTACCCGATCAACGTTAGATGTTAGATGTAGGCAGGTTTCCTTAATCACTTTAGAGAGCCGTAAGCTAGTGTCAATAGCCAGTAATATGCACTCTTTAGAGGCTTCGCGCAATCGGCGCAATGTGGGCAAATAGCTCAAGATTCCAATAACGTCTAGATACTCTGACCTTCTTTCTGCCAGGATATGAAATTTCAGCGTCAGCCAGTGTAATTTCCTCTACTGAGTAGTGGTCAAATTCTATTGATTCGAGTCTATTCGAATCAATTGAATTGACAAGTATTGTTTCTTATATTTTGACACAAATCGTGGGGTTTGGCGACTGAGCTGAGTGGTGTTCATTCATACTGAGTTGGAATTATTCATTGCCCGGGTTAAGTCCATACCTAACCCGGGAAGTGAATAAATCCATAATAATCATTGATTATAAAATATTCACAGAAAAATATTTTCTGTTGTAGTAAGATGATACTTTAACGCAGTATAAATTATTGATCAATAGCAGTCATGGGTACTTTCTCATACGCAATGTCATGACGTTTGTTCTAGTTGAAAACAATGCTTATAGGGAAATCCTGTTAGCGTTGGCTACCTACGTCTATTTTACAATTAAAGGAATAGTTGTCATAGTAATTAAAAGCGTATTATTCAAAGTATTTTAAATCACGTATTGTGATGGACAAGCCTGCTTCTAACGTGACTTGGTTTTACCTGTGGCTTTGCTTATGACGTTAAGTCCGACCGGGTAATCACATAAACACGTCATAGAAAACGTAAAAAGCCATTAAAATCGGAAAAAGGTTTAACCAAACCAAACAAAGCAAATTGATAATTTTATTGTATTATTGAATGGAATACCTAATCAATCGTGAATCACCTATAAATTGCCATTTCGTACGGAATTTTTACAATTTCAAGAATATAATCACCTTATAGTATATCTATTATTGCCACACGTGCATGATACCACAGCACACGTGCTTTTTAGATCAATGAGGATATTACTTTGAATAACACCGTTTATTTACGCCATTACATCATACACATAGAACTAAAATAACCTCTGTACGTTAATTCCTTTTCTATATAACATGGTAACGGTATTCCTATACGTAATGTGTTGTTTCGATAATAAGCCATGGAAAATTTATTAAAATAATCAGCGTTAACATACCAACATTGTCACGTATTTATAAGCATTATGTAACTCAAAACGTTATAATTATAGTTTCTTTGAAAACCAACAAAAATAATAATTACGATTAAAATGCAATCGGCTATCCGCTGCGCCCGCGCCGGTGCGTTATAGGGTTGGCAACCACACGATCGATGATTGGAAAAATCCAGTTACCTAACAAAGACTATTAATCCACTCTACAGTTACGGAAATAGACAAAAATAAAGTCAGAAATAAACTAAACCTCACCAATCACTAAAACGATTATTATTTATCAAACGGGCAATAAAAAATGGACTAAATTCTGATGAGCTATTAAAGTCAAGAGCTTGACAAGTTGATAGTTACGATTCCGTAGAAAAAAATGTAGGCAGCCCTGACTTGGAGCTTGCGGCCACGAAACATGCGGGGTGGAGCCGCTGCCGTGAAAATGACAATAAACTATATTTTGACTTGAGAATTTTGAGATGGAGCACTGTTTTATGGTAACACTTATACGTGGAGCATGGTCACATAGGATGACATATCAAAATTATTGGTAGAATCTTAAATATTTACTGTAGGTTGTTTGAAACACTAAGAACAGATACGGTTTCTCCAAAATCGAATGGTTCTGGAAAATAACATAGCCATTTGTGATAAATGCTATATTTTTCAGCGTATTGTCGTGTCATTGCATCGCCGGGCTCGGGCATTGCTCCTCACCGCTGTTTTCATGGCCGCAAACTGAAGTACGTCTGCGCAAGAGCACGTGGTGGCCGCGTGCTCCGACATAACGTGTTCTAGCTAGAGCGCTAGCGCCGGAACAAGATCCCACCACACAAACCGACCGTGTGGGTAGTCTATGTTACCAACAAAACAATTCCCTATCAATTACCAATTTATCCTCTTAAAAACCCATAAATGTAACAAGACTTTAATGGAAACTGACTCTACAATCCTGTCAGTTTCGTTTTCAGAAATCTTATCAAAATACCAACGCAAAGTGGCGAAGTCGTTTTCTGACTGCTGCACTTTCATTTTGTAATATTCGTTTGGAAACGAACGGAAATGTATGCATTAATGCATGCAAACGTATCGGTATCACACACACAGAATGTACTATCGTACACACACACACATGCGTGGCCGTTCGTAACTTGCGTATGCGCAGACCGACGCAGAACGCGCCGCTATTCGCTATTTAAAATTGCACACAACGAAGATTCTTTAACTTTACTTTTTGGCTGCGACCTGCTTTATTGAAAATAGACATAAGTTTATTTTAGAACATTTGTCTTGTTTATGGTCCAAGATGTCAGCTTCGCGATTTTTTGTCTGCGATTTTTAGTCTGGTGTTTCGCAGCATCTCGCATAGTATCAAATGTTTAGAATTGAGGCCATCTCGTTTCTCTGCGGTTTCTATGCGCAGTGAAATCTACTTAAGTGCGTATTTAATAGTAACTAACGAGGCAATGAAAGTAGTATCAATATTGCTCCCTCGGGCCAACCTCAAGAGGTTTGGGCCCGTAGCTTCTGTAGAAAAGAATGTATCTTCTGTTTTTGATTCGGTTTACGTTTGCACCAGTTACCTCAATTTTCATTCTTTCTATTAAATTACACTACACAATTTCATTCAATATTTCGTGCATTTTACACCTTTTAAACGAAAACTTACCAAAAAATCTCTCTTTTGAACATAATTAAAATCAGTAAGTAGTAAGTGTAGGTAATTTTATTTTACAATACCAAATACAAGCAAGTACTTTTATCGACAATACTAAAATTCCACTAAGCGATAAGACTTTATTTTAGGTATAGCTATTACCATTAATATAACGGTATAGTATGGCTGCAACATTTTACATTTTACTTATTCCGGTCCTTGTCCAATTATTTCTTTCCCATTCGATTTAATTTAATTCTAATAAGAAACATTATTCGATGCTGAGTTGAGTGTATAAATTATTTGTAATTAAATTAATTTAAGATTACTTCAACTGATTAGAGCTTCCTGTCTTGTAAAAGATAGTGAGGATGTTGCAAAATTATTGATGTACTTACATGATTATAGTAAGAAATTCTTTAAATGTTGGTTTTGGTATTGTTTTCATACAAAACCTTGTTTTGTAATTCATCTACCAGTACAGAGTATTCTCAGTCCTGCCAACCCTCGAACTAACATTACTGTATACTGGATGGATTAGTTTAATTTATCATATACTTTTTTCATTTCGATAGTGATCTTATAGCCGTGTTGCTATCCAAACCAAGAGAGAGAAATAGTCGCCTTCCGTCTAAGTTATAGTGTAGTTTACTTAACTCAAATATATTTAACTAGTGGATCTAACTGTGACGTGTTTCTCTCCAACCAACTAACGGCGAATCAGTGTACGGACTTACGACCCGTAAATGAAATGGTACAGGTCAATGTAGTTATTTTAGCCGCTCAAAATTGTGGTTAAAATTATTATTTAAAGTGAGGAAGTGGGTACTCTCTAGAATCACTAGCTGTTAATAGCTCTATTTGTGTGCACATCTACATATTAACAATACTTTGAATATTTTGTGCTGTAATGAGGTACAACTAACCTTCATTATGCCACAACGGTACCACGTATTTTACGTTTTCAGCTCTTTATTTTGTACTTAAAATAATGACGAAAAACTCATTTAAGTAACTATGAACTGTCACAAAATTTTACCTAACTTTTACGATATGTCAATATTTAAAAAAGCATGTAATTTTATTAAAATCTAGCTTTTGCCCGCGACATCGTTTGCGTGGAAATAAGATAAAAAACTATTCCAACTATAATCTATCTCTGAGCTAAATTTTTGTTCTGGCGTGATTGAGTAACAAACATCCATCCATCCTAATTTGCACAAATAATTAATAGCAGTAAGATAATACTGGTATAAAAGTTGTAATAGGCCAAGAGATGCAGCAAAAAAAAAACACAACATATTCGCATACAATTTTGCTAACGGATATAAAACCAACTGTTAGCTATAAATAGCATACACATAATAGCTAATTATCAAGTTAATCTAACCAATCTCAAATCTAATCCTCAGGAAGTGACGAGTTTAGTACATTTATAGTAACATCGCATACAATGTACAAGTACAATGCAATTTTTAGTGTTTGATTTTATTGCACGCCCACAGGTTGGCCAACGGAAACTGTATAAAACACAAGTTTATATATATAAAATACATACATAATACGAGTATCACGACTGTATCCCTCGGTAGATTAGGCAAAGGTGCACCATATATATTCCCCATGTAATTGAAGGCGAGTCTGTTGCCATCAACCGGGCAAATCCAGAATCCGGGATGCTATATTGGGACATTCCAGATAAAAAGCCAAGAACACACTGCCCGAGCAGGCAATCGGACCAAGGACCTCATGGACAGACTAGTGTTTGCGAGCAATACGCGGCAGTCAATAAAATAATACTGTAATATAATAAATGCTCGGCGTTTCCTTGCGTGATCGAATCAGAAATTTAGAGATCCGCAAAAGAACCAGGGTTACCGACATTGTCCGAAGAATTGCCAAACTTAAGTCGCAGTGGGCAGGGCACATTGCTCGCAGAACGGATGGCCGATGGGGCAGAAAATTATCCCGGGGGAACATATTCCCAGGATAAAAAGGATATCCTATGTGCTATTCCTGACTATAATCTACCTCTGTGCCAAATTTCATCGAGATCCGTCCAGCCGTTTGAGCGTGAATAAGTAACAAACATACAAACACACACACACACATACTTTCGCCTTTTTAATATTAGTGTGATAATATTAAGTCATATACTGGGCATACATTAAAATGGAATAAAAGAAACAGTATGTACTAGAGTTAAATATTCTAAGCCTACAGCCCTTCACGGAGAGGAACACTGTTGCCTAGAAGTGGGAAAATTGTATGCGATTATATCGTATCTGTAAGTTCCATATGAACTTGAACCAAAATGCAACCTGAATTTATTAAGTTCACGGTCACACTGATTTCGCAAAAGCCTTTACATGTGTATTCCGGCACGTGTGAATTTATGTTGTAACACGATAACATTTCAACATAATTATTTTAGTAATGGGAATGGGATAGTTTTCAATAGCAATTATCTCATTCTCATTACTGAAACCGAGCTCTATCCGGGCTGGAAATATTCAGACGTACGGCTGAAATCCGGATCTAGTATAGAGAGTACATAGATACAAACGTGCTAGGAACCGGTGTTTCCCGAGTTCTGATTGGATGTAGTGTAAAATTCCTTGCATATGGAGGCCATTTTGGATTAGCGAACCTGTGCCAGTTCTCCGGAAGTCGCGACTCTGGTCAGTCGTAGAGTTTCGACATCAACCAGATACAAATTCGAAGAAGATGAAGCTTCTTTTAAGTTGTCTACCATACTAAGCTCAATTTTAACTACAGTCTCGCCTCACCTTATGACTTAGTACTCCTGTACTAAGTCATAAGGTGAGGCGTGACGATAGAAATTGACAGAAATATATTTAACCCAAAAAAAAGTAATAATGTTTATGATGAATTATTTCTCAACCAGGAAACTCAGGCTCCCGTGTTTTCGCGCAGTTGTCTCGAGCAATTCTTTCATAATCTTATAGCACAACTAGGTATTTAGATTAACCGCAGTTAACGTTAAAGTTCTGACACTTCCGTGGTCAAGAATTTACTAGTCATTTATTTTTATTGCTCCTACGACTCTCGAGTTCAGTGTAATCTGAATGATATTTAATGCATATTTCGTCAGTTATTAGTTTCGTTATATTGCTTTGAGTGCTATTTAGAAGTGGCATAGGAAGATTCTATAGGGCACGAATTCTATTTTGTAGTCAGTTTTTTTTAATCTGCATTCTTATTTTTTTTTTGTGCAGACATAATAATTTATACTAGTGATCGGCCACTGATCGAAATTCAAAGTAACTTTCTTTGTTCTCCGCTCTCTTTCTCCGTATAGACCATAACTATGCTGAATCTTAATCTTACACGCCTCCGTTCGCACCATGCATAGGCGGGGTGCAAAGTTTTCTTCATTATACAAAACAGATGTTCTATCTTAAAAGTATTAAGCAAACATAGTCCAAGATTTACAGGTTCAGCTTAGGAATGCCGATGCGTATTAGTTAGTTGATGTTACCGAGCTATTAGGTGTGAATATTATTAATTAATTATCTATGCACATCACCTTGTGTACCTAGCGGAATGTTTGATCGTTGAATCACAGTAAATTACAAACTGCTAAGCTGGCTAGCTTAGGCTGAGCGTAATCAATAATTTACAATGTTTCAAAGGTAGTAGACACGACAGTGTCTTATTTGTCGAATAATACGATTAATATGACCAGAGTAGAAGCACCAATAACATCTTGATCATTTATTTAAAAAATCTGCGATCTAGCTATCCATCGGCCTAACGGTAATTTGGCAAATCGCAAAAATGTAATAAAAATCAATTCGTCGTAGTCTTTGCTTTTTAGTCTAATTGAATACAACATTATTATTGTAAAGTAATCCATTACACGCTCACATGCCATCATTATGAGGTCAAGGATGCCTTTTATTTGCCGAACAAACTCTTGAATTAGCCTTTCGCTTGTAAATCGGTACGTTTGTCTTGCGAGTAGACTGAAACTCATTAAAATATAAAGAAATGATTAAGGACAGACTTTAGACTGTCGCATGTCGTTCAATAGTTTATGTATCAATAAAAGCTGTTTATAATTTTATAACAGAAAGTAGGTACTAACTTATACGATCTAAATTATGATTCTGTTTGAGTACAGCTTTTAAGTATGGTACTTGTTTTTATTACAGTACTTGTAAAGCAAGGTCGCGCCGCGTGCACTTTCTACTAGACAAACATCTCGCAGTGGTTTGCACGGATTTAATCATACCATTTCTATTTCTTGTGTAAATACAATCTGCGCAGGCAAACACTGAACACAGTTTTCAAGCAAAAAATAATACAATAACAATACAGCGACAACACATAAACATTACTTGACATAACATTCCTGATGTGACGATTGCTGTGTTGAATAACGCTCATCTCACATAAAGATTAAATCAGTAATACATGGCTCATGAGCTATAAGCCATAATGGATTTCTTATTTGTTGCATAGCTTAAGTATATTTTTTACTGAAAATCGTTTTGTGTGATGACCGTTGTTCAATGCCGTAATCGTCACATAATATGGAGCTGGAGGGAGGGAGGGAGGACTTTCGGATGCCAAGCTTTGGCGCCAGAGTGGGGGGGCGTCCAGACAGTTGCGTCACGAGAAAAACATGCTTTCCCCTGTACTAGACCAAAGGCCCGCCACCGAGGGAAAATAAACATCAACTAGATCCTTTCAATAAGAATACAAGGCTGTAGCGAATTATGAATACGCTGAAGGATATTCAGACTACTAATTGTTACAGGTTAATGAGTCTGTAAAACCTGGCTTATTTGTGATCGTTTTCACTAAATATATTTAATAAAAACAAACTGAATGTACAAGAAGGATTAACTATTATATACTCATATACATATTTTATTAACCGACTTCCCAAAGGAGGAGGTTCTCAATTCGGATGTTTCTATATTTTTTTTGTATGTTCGGGCATAACTCCGTCATATATAAACGGATTTGCAAAATTCTTTTTTTGTTCGAAAGAAGTTTATTCCGAAATGGTCCCATTTAAATTTGGTAAAGATCTGATGAAGAACTTAGGAGATATACAATAGAACTCTTCAATAAATGACGGCAAATCTCTCGGGTTTGCTGCTATCGTATGTCTGTTTATTGTTTTCACCAATTCATAACAAACTATCACGCCAATATGCTCTAAACGGGTACGCAGATGTGCAAAGGTTACCCTGGTACACTCTCATACCACCGGTTATGTTCAAATAACATGTTATTCGGGTAATCTATTCTGGCATCACTGTGGGCATTATAGGTACCTTACTGTAGAACTTGTCCATTGTGTACCACTAAAAAGTGAAAAATAAAAAAAACTTTTTTACAATACAACCAACTTCCAAAAAAACACTACAAAGTGAAAAATAACTTCAATTTCGGAATGCGAAGTCAAAAAACGAAGAAACGAAAACACGAACACCGACTTCCGAAATTGAAGTAATTTTTCACCTTGTAGTTTTTTGGAAGTCGGTTGTATTTTTTTGTAAAAATGTTTTTTATATAAACATATGTTAATAAAATGTTTAAAAGCAATAAATTCATATTGATAAACTGATGGAAATAATTTGTCAAGGCGAGCTCCTGAAATAAACGGGCACTTAATAAAATTTTCAAGCGTTATAAATTCGTATAAATTGAATATTATTTATCAAATCGAGCTCATGGACTACGCGGGACACATTAATGGCACTTAATTATTCCATGACTTTCACATGTCGCAAAAAACACGTTGCTTATTTAGCACTTTTCATTTTCTCTTATTATTAGGGAGTCATATCAAGGTCATATAACTTTAAATGTCCTTACTTAGAGAAAAGTCTAGTATCCCCATTGAGGCTAGAACAACCTCTACGGCTGTGAGAGTCCTTGGTCATGTTATTTTTACCTAGTGGCTTTCTATATGGCTCTATTCAACTTTGAAAAGGGTAAAGTAAAATATGGATCGTTCCAAACGTGATTTTGTAATCGTTACTAATCTTTAAACTGTTGGAATGAAAATTGTTAAAATTTTCCCTCTTAAGTACTTACAAAACGGTTTTGCCACTTTAGCCTTTAACAGCCGATCGGCTTGTGTCCCAGAAAGGCTTACTTTCTTGCCGATACTTCTCCATAGGAAATTACTAACCGTGTCTCTGACGTTTCATTACTGCCCCTGTAGGTTTATGTCAAATAAAAAAATATTTTGAATTTCGAATAACTTCGTTATGTTGGTAGGACTTTTCAGTAAGCGTTGTAGGTGGTACAAATAATGATGTCGTTTGTAATGCGAGTGTCTTAATAATTTAAGACACGAAATGTAATCCGACAGCTCTCTCCCATTGTTCTTTCCGCTTTTGTCATCGTTCTGAAATGATCAGCAAACATTCGTTAAGTATCAACAAGAGTTCCTTCTTGTACATTCAGTTTGAGTCGCCTTCGCAGCAATGTGTGGGTAACATGACCTCCTCCTCTTACAGGTCGGTTGGAATATGACTCTGTGTGCCATGATTGGATGTGACAAGGGTTTCGGTATAGATTTGTTATTTTAAATTCTGATTGATAGGCTTGTATTTGACCACCAAGTCATGATATTTATGGTCGACAGTTAAACACGTTTGCCTAGAATTATCCTATTTACCCTTGACTAAAAGGCCCCCAGGTTGTAGCTACCCGGCAACACAGACTCCGGCAGAGAATATATACATCTTAGCAAGTGCTAACTAAGAATTCAATAAATAACAAATACAAATAAACTATGCCTAATAGAAACACTTAACAAATCTTTTTATTCAAATATGACTGTAGAGTTCTACAACAAATATAGGCATGTAATTAAAGGGCCTGCTGATGGCCAGCAATTACAATGGTACCCAGTTTATACGACACGTTTATTGGTCGGCAATTAAACTCAACGATATGTACAGGATAGGCCTAAACTTTCCATTCGATTGAGTTGAGTTACCGACAAACATTCGTATGAATTCTATTGAGTTGAGTTACTACCGACGACGTCTCGAACGTTACCAACACATTGTTTGGACTAAGCATTGTATTCGTATCATTTTCAAGAAACGGTTAATGAATAGGTTGAATATGTGCCTTAGTACTGAAATCTCTCATGAATAGTCTATTTGCGGACACAAGTTAAGTAGTGATCTTTAGAAATTTTCACGCAGGTGGTGGCTTTGATCTAGACTCTTGTTGTTTGCTGGGGAGGCGGGCGTGGCCCTACTGGGGATTTTCTGGTAGATATCAAATAACATATACCTGGCGCCCATAAGCTCTTAGACCAAGGTTATTTCGATTGTAAGTAAGATACAGATGTACATGACTTGTATACATCTACCCATTAGGCACAATGGAACTAGGGCCCCTGTACTTTCTGAAAGTGTATAGGCAGATTAGGCAGTATTGCATATTGGGTCGTAGGTAGATGATAAAAATGAAGATTAAAACAAATCCCTAAGGTAGCTGATAAATTTTCTGTTTTCATCATTTTCTTGCGGTATAAAGACCTTCTTTTTGCTATAATAGTGCCCTCATATCCCACCTTCAAAAGGTGTACTATTTGGGGCAAAGACCAGAGCCTAGATCCAAATTTCGCCAGTCCAGATCTAGACTGGACCGCTAGTAAAAAAAAACAAAACGAAAACACAATAACTCTTTGTGGATTGGTAATTCAGCGTTTACCTATACAATTATATTACCTATGTACATAAAATATTGCATTGATTTATAGTGTTTCAAGGACAGATGACGTATGTAGATGGGAACTTGGTGACGATACACAAGTACGTACCTATAATAATCAGCACATCACGTTTCTGTCTTGTGGCTGATTGCTGAACGTACAACATTATTATGAGCATACCTAAATGCTTGATTGTCATTGTGAAATTGCTTGACACTCAATCATTAAAAGTTCTAAGAAAACATATGTAGGGAAAAGGTGTATATACACAAGTAAGCACATTTTGCATACTGTTTGTATTAATTTGTTTAAATATTCTAGCTATGAATTTCAGTCGAAAAAATTTTAGTGGCGTTTGTTTTACACAAAAATTGAAATATAAAAAATACCTAAAATACTACAAGTTATTATACAAATACAAAAAAAAATAGGTACAACTTTATTACTGAAATCAAATGAAATAAACAAATAGACTAGATAAATGAGGTGACTTGGAATTGGAACAGTACCTTCGTGGACCTTATAACCTTTAGAAAACTTTTTGTCCCACAACGTGGACGGAGTATACTTGCATGTAGATCTTAAAGTGGTTGTAAAATAAAGCCTACTAATTAAGTATTCAAATGCTTATCATGGCAACCTCTTTGCAGAACACTATAAATGTAATGTTTCGCACTAACTGTTAAGCTTCACCTTGTAGAAGCTGTCGCCAGTCAAGTTTTTGGGAGCGTTACGATGTTTAAATAAAATACTATGAATACGTGTCAGCAGAAGCGTATGCTCTAATGTATTGAATCTAATCCTATCGGTTACATATTACGACTAACAGCTACATAAAATGCTAAATTAACATAAATGCATAGAACTGTCAAAAATGGAAATACCCTGTAAAATACTAGGTATGTGTTTCTTGATGCAATCGCTACAAACAGTGACAATACGGAAATAAAAAGTGAGCTCAATGAAACAGTAGGCACCTTAATAATGCCCGAAAAAGATCCACAAATAAATAATCGTCTTCCTCTCCAACAGTCTGTAGTCTATTTACGAAAACTATTTACTGCCTACTCAATAACCCTACGTCTATTAATATGTCACACCAATTCCCTTCCACCAGAGTGGCACGCAATCATCTCATTACGTACCAGCACGTTTAGTGTCACTAGGAGTGCAATTAGGGTTACCACCTTTTTTAAGATGAAATAGAGTAAGTATATCTGGTTTTAGAGAGGGTAAAAGAAGGCTTATAAAAATAATTTTTGCGTACTCTTTTGCTTCTGTAGATTATAAAGTACGCCTAAGCGATATAGATTACAATACTCTATATTAGAGTACGGGTGGCAGCCCTAAGTGCAATCATTAGAACGGCCTCGGTCGTGGCGCGAGGAAGCACCAACCAGAATCGCTCTACCTACTCTATGGTGCCTTACTGTACTATTATTTATTCTGTGCCTTAGTGACCATCAACCACAATGATACTCTATAAAAAATACTCCACGTCTATTGATTAATTTGTAGCATTCTCGAGGCTGTTTAGATTTCATCTCAATCACGTTTTGGCAAGTGGTTTTATTCAGTTCATTTCAGTTAAGAAATACGCATGTACGGTATTACGCAATCTTACACGCTGATGATGAAATATTCTGTACTTTTATGTACTTGTGAAGTAGTAATAAAAACACAAAGTATGAAGTTTTAAACAATCTATTAACGGGAACTTTTTGTTAGGTATGTTAAGCGAGACGCAGCCAATAAATTGTTACGTATGAATATACAATTTTATAATTATATTTTATGTCAAAAAAATGCATTGGCAATAGTAACAAGCCAAAAAAAAATTAAGGTACAAAATGCAAGAAAAACTTGACATCTCGTTTCATTCTCAAGTCGTTGATTGACAAACGCCGGCGTGATAACGTAGCGAGTATGTTTAGGAAAAAACTATTTTTTCGTTTTTGTTCGAATAAACCGCAAAAAAAATATAACGCAGTGTGCCAAAATATGAAACTGTCAGTCTGTCCCGACGCTTAACCTTCCTATTTCTACCATGTCATTGTCACTGCTTTCGCTAATTTTATGATCATGACATTGATATTTCACGTAACTGATGGGTATTAAAACAGGTTTCAACTGCGGACGTTTACTTTCATGACACCAGCGAAGTTTTTGCAAACATAAGATTTACTTTTGCTAACACCATCAATCACCTAGATAGCTTACATCCATTGAGGCGTACAACAGCATAGATGTGAACAACACAAATTCTAATTATAACCGCTGTCAAAATCATGGACGCCATTTTTAGTGCATTTACAAAATGGCTGCGTGTATTTTTCGAACACGTTCTTTTGAAATATTACTTACGTAATTCTTTATTTAAACTTGAAGTTACTATGTTTCAGCGTGAAAGTACGAATATTTTATAAAACTGGTAGCCGGTCGGTAGTTTTGACAATAACACATACTTAAAATCTTCAATATGTATGGCTTTGTAAACAAACATCATCTTTGTCATTTTGGATATGCGTCACACTATTAATCTTACTCGTGTCACCCACACCTTTAGTTTTAGACGCAAACTACGTGATAGTTAGTTTATTTTTAATCATGACTAAGAATTACACAAGTTACAGACACCAATACAAATTATTTTCCGGCCGTCTTTACTGGATTATTTAATTTTTACAACTGCAAATCATCGTTGACCACATCATCGCATAACATCACGTGAGATAGTGGTCAAGCTTGAGACTATAATTTTAAAAAATAACTTTTCTCAAATTTGTTCAAGTGCTCTTTTTATTTCAAACATTAATGTCTGAGTTTCACCTAGATTATACTTTTAACTTCTTCTGCTCATCTACATAGCCGAAGGAATATGTTCAATCTGCCACATAATAGTCTTACCTTACTTAGGTTGTTACCTACAAGTCCTGTCCTTTCTGTCACACATTCAAGATTTCAAGGTCCTGTTTTAAGTATATAAAAGAAGACAAACAGGAAGTCGTTTGCTCATGCACTATCCAGCGGATCTATTTCATCTGATGTCAAGTTCATGCTAGCCGCGCAAGCGCAGGAATTAATTTGAAAGAAATCTGTCTCGTTCGTAAGTGTAATCATCCGGTCTTGAGCCAAGGTCGAGTCACTCGTCTGAGTGACGCTGCCCATTGTTCCTCGAGGGCCCAGCCTGTGCTATTTCATATGATAAACGACTCGACCTACTCACCGCCCCCCTGTTTGGTACCTACTGGTATTATAGTGAATGAACAGAGTACCAACCTACATTCGGCGTTTTAAAATAAATCTTATCTATAAGTTCAGACTGTACTGTGATGAAGTTGAAACTACTAACTAGCTGTCACATAGACAAATAGTAACAGTATACATTATTATGGTGCTTAACAATTAATTGCCCTGACTGTTCATTTTTATGTTCAACCTACTATGCTGTGCGTCTTACTGTAATCTTGCTTAGTTATTAGAAAAAAATATTGCATTTATTTAGAACGCTGACTTCATAACTGAAAGTTATTCGTAGTGTTAACAATGTCCGTACATAACCTACTATGACATAATCATGAAATTATGTTGTAGCTGACAATGTATCTAAAGGACTATGAAAAGTAAACGCAACTGAATAATTAATTCCTCTGACACAAAATGTTTCAAGTCTTCAGTGTTTGCTAGGTTTCCTGCGACGCGATTTAAATTGCATCGATAGGCGACATCGCGCACGTATTCTTCGTGAAAATTTTAAGCTCAAATCGGTCGAATTGCATAGCATTGCGTCCATGTGAACATACTTGCAATTTTACTTAGTAATGATCGCTTATCGGTATGATATAATTCGAATCGCGTCGCACCATCTGAAAAGGAAGGAAAATATTTAACTATAACTCCCTGACTCATACTAAAGTAAACTTAGTTAATCACAAGCGAACATTACAAAGTTTGATACAGCTACTTATCCTACCATTAGTCAATGTTTACCAACGAATGTTTTGCTAAACGTGCACGTGAACAGTGAACTCGCTACGTTTCTGTCGCAGGCGCACGTGTACTTGGCATCTCACGAGTTGTCACTCAATGGCTTACCCACCTTGTGTGAACCGAGCCAATAACGAATACTGTACTGTCTTCGTAAATAGACATTACTTGGAATCTTGAATCCTCTCCAAAGTCCCTAACAAGATGGTCTATTCTGTAAAAATCTTAGCGGGAAAACTTGAGTGCAGTGAGCTTGAGTGAGCCAATGCATGGCTTGTCGTGCATTGACGGTTGACTTCTACACATGAGATGCTAGTATTATATTATCTGTGCCTAAGTTTTCACAGTGAGATTTAACAGAATATACTGGCTGATGGGGATAATATCCCAGATGTTAGGGATTCTCAGCGGGTCTATTCTGTTAGAACTTCACCCAGAAAACGTAAGTGAAGTGAGCAAGAAGTGATTTGTATGCAGCTATGGATTGACAGATCACTTCACTTAAGTTTTTTCGCGGTAGATATTTACAGAATAACACTGCAGTGCTCACATCAAACTGACTTCACCGAAGTTTTCACTACAGAGCCACTTCAGCATGACCTTATACCTCATGCGACTTATTCTAAGACAAGACTACGGTCTCAATGGGTTAAGAATAGGGCATTTGTTTATCAATAGGATGCTTGGTAATTAGATGTCATACTTCCATTGTGTCATGTTTCCGTCTTGATCAGATAAGTCACTCGACTGACACCTATTGTGTTTCATATGCTTATTACGTAATAGAGCCTTGTTGACATGTGACTGAAAAACGACTAATATTGAAATATGGAAGCACAGTATTTTTCTGTAAGAAAGGTTTTAGAACAAAAAAAAAAAGAAAAACACAGTATGACCTGTATTCACTCCGCACCACGAATGGCGTCACAGGGGTGTCCCTGTGACGCCATTCATGGTGCGGAGTAAATAATAAATCAGGTAGTTAATGTAGGTATATAAGGACCTACTTCACTTTCTGAAAATACAATGAGGCAACTGTACTGTGGTTGTTTTGCTTCTCAATATTGGCCAAGTTATATTGTGTCATAATCTATGCTCAAATCCAGTGCCACTTCTTCTTTAACTCCTTGTACTGATTTGTTTACGTTTCAACTATATTAAGATAACCACCTGAAATTACGACGCTGATAAAAATATCTATGATGTATCTTTTAAGTAACCCGTGAACTAATCTGCGCATTATCATTATCAATTACTACTTATATAATTTAACCCGGCTGGAAAGTTTCCTTCACAAATACAGCATTATAGAAATTCTGAACGAGCATGAACCAAATTTGATGAAAGGTCGCAAGCTGCAACAATAACTTAATTTGTGAAGTAACTGCACATCGTCGCGGTCCGTGAATATCATCCAATTTGGCTGAGCTAAAAAGTGGTTACAATGTGCCCAATTTAGCTGAGCTATGCACACCTATTCTGAGTGTTTACCTGACCGACCTGACCAGTGTTTGGGTACAGTGTGGTGTGACCAATCAAGTTTAACTGCTAGGGAAGTAGGTCTCGCATGGTTGCGCTCTCAAGGATTCCTCTCAACTTTTTACTGTAACACCTCTCCCCAGCCAGTTCACAGACATTTTCAAGTGCAAAATCGTTCAGATCCGGCTTAGAACAAGTCTAATCAATTTTGCGATTCAATTCAATTGTGGCACGGGACGCGACATTATGTGCAAATAAGGACAGCGGACGAACAGGTTATTTTAAATCGTGTTTCAGACTTTGTTATGTTCTAAGCATCTTGTTACATTTTGTAGAAGTAGTGAATAGGGACTTTTCAAAACAAAAAACTGGCCAAGTGCGAGTCGGACTCGCGCACGAAGGGTTCCGTACCATTATCGCAAAAAACGGCAAAAAAAACACGTTTTTTGTATGGGAGCCCCCCTTAAATATTAATTTCATTCTGTTTTTAGTATTTGTTGTTATAGCGGCAATAGAAATACATCATCTGTGAAAATTTCAACTGTCTAGCTATCACAGTTCATGAGATACAGCCTGGTTACAGACGGACAGACAGACAGACAGACGGATTCTGAGTAATAGGGTCCCGTTTTTACCCTTTGGGTACGGAACCCTAAAAACGGTAAATTAAGAAATCATGATAGAAGATAAAAACCTTTAACTACAAAGCCAACAGTTTAAATAAATACAAAGCCAATGAACTAAGAATTTTAACGAAATCTGGTAACAGAAAGAGAGTCCATAAAATTCCAAGGTTAGAATAGTCTAAAACGTCGTGTTTCGACATATCCACCAAAATAATTCTGAAATCTTCAGATTTGTCTTGAATTCAGAAACTTTAAATAAATACATTTTGGAATACAATGGTTGTTCATTGTTCACGTTTTATAGCAAAACATTATGTGGGTATGTATTATGTATCTGTTGGATATAAATCTCCCCATGACGTATAATACACATCACACATCATCAGCCTATTAATGTTCCCACTGCTGGGACACAGGCCTCCTCTCTGTGACAGGGAATGGGCCGTTATCCACCACGCGGGCCCAGTGCGGGTTGGCGGATGTAACATGTCTTCGAATTATTGGTTCTAGGACATGCCGGTTTCCTCACGATGTGTTCCTTCACCGTTTTGAGAGCAGTGGTGATGAAATAATTTACACAAAGTAAAGCGCGCCTGCCTGGGCTCGAACCCACGACCTACAACTTGAAGTCGCGGCCGATACCACTGGGCCACCACTGCTCTCACGACGTATAATAGATTCAAAGTATTTTGTGAGGGCCTGCTTACGTTAATATATTCATCACATAAGTAATTTTATTACATGATACAAAGAAATAATGTTAATTTAATTTCAACTGCATTGTTTGTGATTTTTAAACGCTGAAAAATGCAATAAGTTTTACCTGAAAGTATTATGAGTATCAAGGCATCAACGGTACTAGGATCGCATAGTTCGCTAAGAGTAAATGGTTTTTCGACTATTCAGATAAGCGCGCGAACTTCGAGCGGACGTAGAGCGTCGTTCTTGGCATTTCAGGCTGTTATAGTATTTTCATCTTTAGTAATTTCTGTTTATTACTGGATATTACGTGTCTTTCAACTCTCAAGGTGACTCTAAAAGAAGACGACGAGTTCGTTTAACTAATATTGATTAATGAGAGACGCAGAAACCAGAGATTATTGTTTAGGATGTAAAAATAGTAACTAATTTTGAAAACACCGTCGATTTTTTTGGGTTCTTGCCAAAACGTTGTGTATGCTAGCTACCTCATATTGTGGGTGTGGCAATCTTTTCCGTTTGTTTATTTATTTTAGATGCTGTCTATTTTTCTCAGTTCAGCTTATTAATTTTCTGCCGAATAAATACACTTACATCAAAAGTGGTTAGGTAAATATATAAAATAGGAACCTTATAGCCACTTTTTGATTACAAGTCAAGTCAAATCACCCAATGTTTAGGTGCAGCTTATTGTCATGTCTTAAATGCCTCACTTTAGAAACTATATGCAGGCAGGCGCTTTACTTTGTGTGCATTATTTCATCACCACTGCTCTCAAAACGGTGAAGGAAACCGGCATGTCTTAGACCCAAAAATTCGAAGACACGTGACATCCACCAACCCGCATGATTACAAGTCAAGTCAAATCACCCAATGTTTAGGTGCAGCTTATTGTCATGTCTTAAATGCCTCACTTTAGAAACTATATGCAGGCAGGCGCTTTACTTTGTGTGCATTATTTCATCACCACTGCTCTCAAAACGGTGAAGGAAACCGGCATGTCTTAGACCCAAAAATTCGAAGACACGTGACATCCACCAACCCGCATGATTACAAGTCAAGTCAAATCACCCAATGTTTAGGTGCAGCTTATTGTCATGTCTTAAATGCCTCACTTTAGAAACTATATGCAGGCAGGCGCTTTACTTTGTGTGCATTATTTCATCACCACTGCTCTCAAAACGGTGAAGGAAACCGGCATGTCTTAGACCCAAAAATTCGAAGACACGTGACATCCACATCCCCGGGCCCGCGTCGTGGATTACGGCCCATCCCCTCTCACAGAGAGGAGGCCTGTGTCCCAGCAGTGGGAACATTAATAGGCTGATGATGTGTGTGAGAAACTATATAACGCAACAAGTATTTTCCAAATTATTTAATCCTTATGAGCACAGACAGTTTACAAGATCCTAAAATAGATTTATAATTCAAAACTCACACTGTGTACTTCAAATTATAGTTGCAAACATTAGGAAAGCTTGTTGCAAACATTTGATGATCGTGACAGATTCGATTTTAGCATCTTATACGTCAGGAGGCGTGTCTATTCTCGGCAAATAAAGTTAATCAAAGTAACCTATTCTTCTCGCAGATGGAAATGCGCAGAACTTGTAACAAAGAGTATGTGTCGTCACATGAGTGCCTTAGCTATTAGACCATCGTGACTCTTCTCACAAGCAGCTATTATGGGAGGCAAGTCCGGTCATAATAGCGATCGTGCTACGCTATTGACATTGACTATATTTGTGACAAATATTGACACTGTCACGCGACTACATAGAACATCACGCTTTGAACTGTATTCCTATTGTTTGCAAAGTATCATCGCATAATCGAGGGTTATGTTTTCAGAACTGGATTATATTTTATAATGCGGTAACCGGTTGATTTGTTGAAACCTGAAGTGGAAATATGTATTGAAAGTGTCGAATATAATTGAGGTTGTCTAGTGGATTATGATTTACAGGAAAACCTACAAAATTATATTTGAATTCAGTGTTTTCTCGAACGAATAACCTATTGAATATGAGCCCCTCCAATTACTTAAATCATTTGATTTTACAATAGATTTGACATTCTGGTTTATTCAGAGGAACATTAATAATGCTAGCTTGATAGTTTAGTAATATTTGCCTTATAGTATACCTACCTAATTTGCTATTAGACAGATTTTTAAATCGTTTTTTTTTTTATTATGTACGAAAATAATTGAACAATTCTTAATTCTTCGAGTTCAGTAGCGGTCTTTTCGTTGACAGCGTCATCAACCAGAAAACGTATGCCTTATATACTTAGCTTTATTATTATTATGTTGGTATTTATATCGACTGGACTTCCTTGTATTAGTGACAACTAAAGCCGTAAGAAGCGGATGTATAAATCTAAATATTATGATGGCCACTAAACGTTCTCCATAATCATATTAGGACTTAGGACTTTAGGAGTAACGAAACCCTGGAGAAGTTTAGAAATATTTCAAAAGTAAATGTTTTAGGCTTAACACGCATTGCGATTTTTATTCGCGCGAATTTTCCTACCTTTACCTATGAGTTTGTATGAAGCACGCATTGCGGTAAAAAAATCGCGCGGAAATAATACTACAAAAAGCCGCGCGAATAAAATCGCAATGCGTATTAAGCCTTAACATCGTAACTAAATCATGAATCAACGGGCGAGAGATTTTGGATGGGCAAACTAAGTGCCATTGCTCGTTATCAAAATAGTTAAAATTCAAATCGCAGCAATCAACTAACACTATTGTCAAAAAGAAAAGAGCAATTACTTAGGCCCTGTTTTTAGATCCCTAGTTAACACAACCAATGGTTATATATACTAACCAATGGTTGCATATTACGGGAAAAATAAACCATGTTTTTCTTCAGTTGCCTTACAAATGTTCAAATAAAACAACACCATGTTTTTCTTCAGTTGCCTTAGTCAAAGAAGTTGACTACATTTGTTAGACTAACAATTGACGTATAAACGCGTTTTACCGAAATTTTTAATCATTGGTTAGTATATTTAACCATTTGTTGAATTAGCTACGGGTCAAAAAACTGGGCCTTGTTGAGTGCGAAAATTTCATGAAAATTTACCACACGGATACTTTTTCTTGTTTCTTTAAGATGCGAATACTCTCTTGCTGGTAGTCGTATTTACTATATTCAACCTCGCAGACATCTCGATTCAGTAAGTGGTAGGTATATGTTATTGATTCTAATTCCAACAAACGTGAACGACCAATTCATGGTATATTAGCGGTACCTATTTGTAGAAGTAAGAAATCAGCGTACTCAATAACAACGAACACATGTGCTCGCTAGATAATCATTGCCAGCTACTCTCATAACGATATTATATACAGTCAGGCAGACTCTTAATGTAAAGTGTGGGTTCACAACAAAATTGGGCTAATGAAAAGCTTATATATACACTGATAATAAGGTCACTTAAAAAAGAAGAGATGGGATGGGAAGTACTCATTGGGGTTAAAAATTCGTCCATCGCTGTCATTGGAAAAATGTCCAGAACCCTAGCAGCATTGCCACGTTGAATGGTAATGTTGAATCGTTGTCTGACCTGTTCTCACATGAAGAGTCATTAAGAGGATGTCCCGAAATTTTGACTCCCGATGTCAAAGTTAAGAACTGGATAGTTTGCACACTTTGACAATTGCCCTCACTGTACATACTATAAGGATAAGGTCAAGAATCAGACGACGGCGACGTACAGAATTAAATTCGTTAAGTCATCAAACAATACAGTGCGTCTGCTACGTAAAAGCATGCGAGCGCCATAAATTATTATAGAACAATGTGATGTTTTGGGGTTACGCATCACGAATATTAAAACGATATCTCATGTGTAACTGTGGGACAATCGAAAATTAATATAAAATCAAATCACGTTTTCAGTTCTGAACTTTGATTCAGTATTCTAGGTGTAGTAGAGATACTAAAAATATTTTTATGATCACAACAGGTTTATTATTCTAAATGTTTATTTATTCAAGGTAACGTTTTTCTGTAGAAATAACTCGTGCAAATCATTATTATAAAACTCGAGCTTGACGCTTTTTTGCAGTCCAGGCGACCGGTTCCTTCCAAATTTATTTTTGAAACCAGTTCAATCCAGTATCACGGCAATCTGTCTTGTCGGCAAACAGAAACTATACATATACTGTTTCCAATGTAGCAGAAGTAAAATACGAACTTAAATCAATGTAATAAAGTTTATTATCGCTAAATAAAAGATGTAACAGCTTGGTTTGACTGAATAAAATTAGGGGAACTGAATTGCATGAGCGTAAAGCATTCAATACTTTTATGAGTCATTTTGTTGCCGCCGACAAGGTAGCCCTTTATTTATATCCTAGATCTTTACAGGTGATAAAAATTCTACATAATGTTGTATATATATATATGCATTAGCTGACTCGTAAAGAGAATGCCGGATCAAGTGTCGAGCTTTCGAGTAAGCCCTGCTTGCTCTTTTCAGACGTTTCCTGTCTCGATGACTTTTTGTGGCTTTTAAAACCTAGGAGTATTAATAAATACTTACTGCAGCTTTTGCACCCTGATTTTTTAAGTTATATCATCATAAACCAATATGTCCAACGTACCTATGTAAAACGAAAAATAAAAAGACGAATTGACAAACACGGCACATTATAAGTAAAGTAGTTTACCCCTCAAATAACACTAGTAGACAGGGCGTTAGTAGACAGAGTTCGAGTAAACTTTAAAATATTCGCCATTGTTAGTTAGTTATCCTGTGCGAGATCTGTGTTTCGTACTAACGCGGCCGCTATGGCTATTTATGTCTGCCCGAAATAGCAACGGCGTGGTCACATGGCCACCGACACCGAACCGAGCCCCTGCAACGAATACCGTCTGACGTCACTGCAGCGTCACATTCAATGAAACTTGTGCACACTTCATATTTTGGCACATTCCCATCCATCTCCATGAAAGCGAA
Source organism: Orthosia incerta (assembly GCA_948252205.1). Lineage (NCBI taxonomy): Eukaryota > Metazoa > Arthropoda > Insecta > Lepidoptera > Noctuidae > Orthosia > Orthosia incerta. The sequence continues at coordinate 38,307,360 of OX411741.1, read as the reverse complement.
TTCTAAACACAATCAATACTCGGAACAGTATCCTGATGAAATTTTACTTCTTTCTTTAAAATTCGATTACTAAGTGCATTTTTATTTTTTACAGAAACCTCAAATGCGGCCGATGATAGTTGAATATGACCCCAAGAAAAAAGGAGTCAAAAATGACTTATCAGATGTCGTTATGGTCAAGTAAGTGACTATGTTCCGTACAGTCCGCAGCGAGGATGCCACTAGAACGACAATCATTGAACCAGCTTTGATTGCCCATTTTGTTGTGTTGTCAATAATTAATTTCAGTTTGATCTGGTGCCACATCCGATCAATGATTATCTTGTTATGCTTAGTAATTAATTAGTAATTTAAATCAACATTAAAGCATGCTTCACAGCTTACCTCATTTTTTTTGTTTCTGTTCAACAATTTATTTAATTGTGGAATATCTTGACAGTTTTGCCTTAAACCTAATAATTTTGACGTTTTTATTTCTACAGGACATTGAAAAGAAAATGTATATACCTATTAGATTTTATTACCAAGGTTAAATATCCTAAATCGGTAGCACATAGAAGTTCAGTATGAGTGCGCTCCTCGGAGGCTGGCGTCAGCTCCGCCCTGGCGCCCTGGTCGCATCTCACTGCTTTTTGACAAATTTATGTTTTGTCGTGGTATTTTATATTGTATGTTGACTGTTAAGTACTCGCTCCTTAAAATGAGCTAAAATGCTCGAAGCTGTACGGAGACGATCCGGGAAGACGAGTGCTGCTTCCACGAGATAAATGTCGTTCGTCGACCTTGATCATCTTGCAATGGACTCATACACCGGTACATCATTCCATTTTATGGTTTCAATTTTGTTTATTTAATTTGTTTTGTTTGGTAATGGTAAAAATTTGGAGATAATTGTGTACTGTGAGTGCCCAAGTCCGCTGCCACAGCGCCTCGCGGCCGTGCGCAGCGGGCCCCTGCGCCGCGTGCGCCATCTCTGTTCAGGCTCGGGATTGGCTCGCAAACTGGCGATTTGTACAAATTTGATTTAGCTTTATGTTCTGTACATCTCTCTACTTTATTTCTTACGTACTTCTGTAATCCTAGAGATACAATATGCTAGAATTATATTATAATTCTTGTTAACATTTTTACTAGTAAGTAAAAATATAATCATAAAAGTGACCCAATTGTCCAATTGCCATCTTTGTCCGTTAAGTTTATCCACTTCATATTTTAGATTATAACGTAAAGCTGTATTGAATTTAACGGTTGAGCCACCTATTTGTAAATGCCGAGTCTTAACAGAGTGAAGCGCACACAAACAAAATATATTATACTTTATTTTCGAGACCATAATGAATGTATCACACTTCACACCACCACACTCACACAGAGTAATGCAGCTTACAATCAGTAAATAATCTTGATCATCCGCGAACAGTTCATGTAGCTACAGAATCAGTGTTGCGATGCGAGTAGTGTCATGTCACTTGTTGGAACCGCGGCCGCGACATCCACACCCCGTTCGTTTCACATCTTAGCTTGAAATGTGGCGCTTTATGTGTTCTCGCTACCATTACATAGATCTACATTAAATTCAATGAGTTATTAGAAACTACACTTTATTACCCACCTCACTTCTAACCTATCAACACCACTTTACTTAGTGCGTAATATAATGTTAGCCGAGACACTTGTTATAACAGTATTTGGGGAATGTTTTACAGGTACAAAGTTGACCCAAATGAGATCCCAGTGGAACAGCAGGCAGGCTCCACCCTGCCCCTCATGGAGATCCCGGGCAGGGACATTGAGGCTGATGAGGACTATAATCCTTTCGAGCATAGGAAGTTGGCGCATCCAACATCGTAAGTTTATTCGGTCAAATATTGAAGCGGCATCACGCTCGTTGATATACGTTGACATAGCAGCATTTCACCTACAATATTAATGGAATACTTTTCTTTCCAGGGATATGGATACACTAATTCATTTGTTGAAAGGATCCCTCGGCAGTGGGATCTTGGCCATGCCCATGGCATTCCGCAACGCGGGTCTCTATTTCGGATTGATAGCTACGTTCGCCATCGGCGGCATCTGCACCTACTGCGTGCACGTGCTGGTGAGGACCGCGCACGAACTCTGCAGACGGTTACAGAAACCCTCACTCGGATTTGCTGAGACCGCTGAAGCCGCTTTCTTATCTGGACCACCCGGCGTGCATAAATTTTCTCGACTTGCCAAGTAAGTTCTTTAATCAATAAGCCATAGGTACTTGCTGATTAATTCGCGATAAATTAATCGAAACCTTAATGTGTTTGTTATTGTTTCAGAGCTATGATCAACTGGTTCCTCGTCATTGACTTGCTGGGATGCTGCTGTGTCTACATCGTGTTTGTCGCCAAAAACGTTAAGCAAGTAGTTGACTTTTACGCAGAGGGAACCGACTGGTTCGACGTGGATCAACGTGTATACATGGCTGTTCTTCTTCCACTACTCATCCTCATGAACTTGATAAGGAACCTGAAATACTTAGCACCATTCTCTATGATTGCTAACTTACTGGTTGGAACTGGAATGGGAATTACTTTCTATTATCTATTTCAAGATATTCCTAGTTTGAGCGAGCGGTTACCTTTCACTCGCATAGAGCGCTTACCTACCTTCTTCGGAACCGCTATCTTCGCGCTGGAAGGCATTGGCGTCGTCATGCCCCTGGAAAACAACATGAAGACCCCCACCCACTTCATTGGATGCCCTGGCGTGCTTAACACCGGAATGTTCTTCGTAGTCTCCCTGTACGCTTTTACTGGATTCTTTGGCTATTTGAAATATGGTGAAAATACCGAGAGTAGTATCACTTTGAATCTTCCGCAAGACCAAGTGTAAGTACCATAAAACTGTGTGTTCGCTCAGATCTGCATTGTTAAGTTGAGTATAGACTAGAGCATTTACTTGTAACAGAACATAAAACATTCGCTGTTTTTAAATTTACTCGAACCACACTTGGAACATGACGCTCGATGTTTTGTTAAAACCTGATTTTAAAAACCAACGAACGTTTTAGTGTATCTTTTTTTCGAGCAAATGTACGAGCACGCGTGACGTGGAGTGAGGTCAATAATGAACACAAGGTACAGAGAAATGTTACAGGCTTACACGCCGTGAGCATTAAAGCTGGCGACTGACCTGTAACGTAACGTTACGTTACGACGAAATGTTACAGGTCAGTCGCCGGCTTAAGACGAAGAGACACAGCGCCGAACGTTTTCAAGAACGTTACATTACATAGAAATGCTTCAGGAAACGGAGCATTTGTCTATACCGTACCATTCGTAAGAACGTTACATTACATTGTATTGCTCGTGAAAATGCTCTAGTGTATACTCACCTTTAGAATATTAATAATATTTGGAATCGAAATTCTTACATCAATAGTTATCGTCCTAGACATTTGCATACAAAATCACAACTAACCCACTGAAACTGACCCACTTTCCATGTATTTGAGTTGAGGATTATACTAGACCAATATTCTATTAAATAGAGTTCAAATTTAAGCCCTTGCGTCCAAATTGTTAAAAAATGTTCCAATTTTAATTTTGTTTCTTATAATTTACAGATTGGGACAATGCGTTAAACTGATGATCGCTGTCGCCATATTCTTCACATACAGTCTTCAATTCTACGTACCCATGGAGATTATTTGGAAAAATGTCCGCCACTGGTTTGGAGCCAAAAAGAACCTCGCCGAGTACAGCATCCGAATTGGTATCATTGTCATGACCTTGTGCACGGCTATCGCTATCCCCAACCTTGGCCCATTCATCTCACTGGTAGGCGCTGTCTGTCTCTCTTTCCTCGGCCTTATTTTCCCAGCTGTTATCGAAACCGTCACTTACTGGGACAGGCCCAATGGCCTGGGCCGCTTCAACTGGGTTCTCTGGAAGAACATGTTCCTGGTTTCTTTCGGTATTCTTGGTTTCTTAACGGGAGCTTATGTCAGCATTTTGGATATAGTCCACGGTGAGGAATAAACACAGACACGCATAACCATTTCATAGAATAAGGCTCAATAGGTATGATTTAGGCTAAGGCCGATTTTTATAAGTATTATGGTTTCGATGGGTTAGTTGCATTGACTATGGCTACCATTTTAATAAAAAACTTTTTTTAATAATGTTTTTGTTTTATGAATCATAAACACCATTTATCAGAAAGTAAAGCTGCACAAAAACTCATCTAAAGTTTCTCTTATAAACAGTCGACCTAAGAATTATCGTAATGTTAATTTCGCTTTTAGTATTTTTATACTATTTGTGGTTATCGCCACATTAATTTTGTATAGCAAAGTTGTATTCTCATAGAATTGAGTTATTGTATTTAATGCTCAATTTGTATTATGTGAGATTAGCGTTATCTACCTAATTACGTTTTGAGTTGAAAATTAGTTGATGCGAAGCAGGTTGTGTATTCCTATTACTTACATTTATTTAGCCCCGAAACTCTGTAGCCATTTTAGTTTTAAGCGAATTGTAGATAAATCTACTTTTATAAATGTGTGAGAATTTGTCTAGTGCATTATCGAAATGTGATACAACTTTAGGTTAACTAAAAGGCATTGTGGTATTGGAAAATATGACTAAAAGATTATAAATTGTTTCGAAAATAGACAATATTTAATGTGTAATTGTTAGCAAAATTTTGAACCTGGCTCAGCTTGCCAAGTCGTCCTAAAACTGGATTACAATTTTGGGGTCTAATGTAGAAATATTGTTCGTGATAATAATTATGGCATTTCCATTACCAAAAAAAAAAATGTAGGTAAGTATATAACTGCTTATGTAGTATAAATATTCATATCGAGCTTTTTTGGAAAATTATGAACTGAAGCATTTATCTAAGGTACCTATAGGTACAATACTAAGATCTTCATCAAGATCGTTAATGTTATATTAGAGAAAAACACAAATTCAGGCGATAAAGTTGGTAAATCTCAATAGATACATAATGTACCTAAAGACTGGTTATTATATTGTATTTTATGTCACAAAAATATTATTCTCAATCGTCCTTCGTTGTCTCAAAATTGAAGTTGACACTTCTAGAAAATAAGATATGAAAAGGGGTTACTCATCCGTTATTGAATATGTAATTACGTAAATATCGAAATCTTCATTCGTTTTAAGTTAATAGTAACCCTATTGTTCCTCGTACAAGTTTGATTCTGAATATTTATTTAGGTACTAACCGAGTGAATGTTTGAGAAATACGAATGACTAAAATTAAGATAAAGAAAATATTATAAATGATTGTGTGATAGTCATTCTGTATTAGATGATATATAGGTTTTAAGTGTTTGACTTTAAAAGTTGGGTTGTTTCCCCAACTAGTAAACTAATGAAAATTGTTTTACTAGTGACGTACAATACAAACCCGCGCTGTGTCGACCCTGTTCGTATCGAGTTCTACGAAGCTATGTTTAAACATCCAATTTATCTATTTTTTTCTGCGATACGATTACAAGGCCGTTGTCACAGCATATTGGGGTATATAGTGATTGTTAAATGAGATGATATAAAAATAAATCAATATGACTTAATTACTAAAAAAAATAAAAAATGATTGTCGCTTCTGAAAAATAATATTTAAAATGAATAGTAATGTCAATTCTGCATCTAAAACATATTTTTAAACTTCATATATTTTTATGTGAATTTTTATTTGGTACCCTAAAAGATGAAAATTATTTGCTACACGGTTATATAAAATTTATTATTCTTGGGATATCATTCCTACATATTTGGTATAAAGTACCAGCCTACCTATTTTAGATACTTAGAAGTGGTTGTTTTGTTACAGTATTAAAATAAATAAGATTAAGGTATATCTGTGTTTTATTGTTGTATCCTTAAACTCTCAAAAATTCCAAACTGCAACACACTACATTGATATAGTATGTTAAACTAGATAAACTTTCATTTTCATAAACATTGAGAATTCAAACTCACATTTCTAATTACAACATATAGTGAACTAGGCAGCATAATAATTATATGTATACTAATATAATAAAGAGGTACAGTTTGTAATCTCTGGCACTTCTGAATCGTTTTAGAAATTTCACCGGTAGATGGCTACATTATTCCTGAGTGACATAGGCTACTTTTTATCCTGATAAAATCAATAGTCATGTGGGGTGGCCCACGGGAGCGAGCGAAGCCCCGAGTAAACAGCTAGTTAGGTATAAAACTGAAATAGGAAGGTAGGTATAGTGCTCGCCAAACTTCTGAGCCGCCCTGTTGGTTGCTTTCCGATGCGCAAGGCACGCTGCTGCCATTGCCATTGTAACCAACTTCAGGGCGGTCAAGAAGTTTGGAGAGAACTATACTAAGAACACAAATTGTATTTTCAATTCCGCCTCCGCCGGGGCGGCGGAGGCGGAAACGGGGTCAGAGAGCGCCAACTGAATTTCCTTAGTAAAAAGTCATAATTCGAGGTTTGGCTCTCGTCTCTTTAATCCTCCAATATTGGACACATTTAAAAGGTATTCACTAAACTGAAAATTAAAGATATATACTATGTCCCTATGTTTTCCTTTTTGATGATACATTATCTTTAGAAGCACTAGAGCTCTCAAAAAATGCTCAAAATTGTGCTGTCAACAGAGGCTTAGTGTACAAATTTCACAAATATAAATGAAAAAAGGAAAAGATACTACTACACAAAATTATGGAATATATTATTAATTCAGATTTAAAAGATTATTTAAACGGATCATTTAAAATTGATTCCAATAGATGGCGCGGTTTTAAGTTTCTGAGGCATTCCACTCGAATTTAAATTGGTATTGAAACAAATTTTGGTACAATGAAACTGTAAAACCGTTGCAAAATAATACTATAAAACAAATGGTCACTGTGTTTAAAGAAAATATATTCACGAACTAATAAACCCTTTTATTTGCAAGTCGCTACTAACACCATCTATCTGAGCCCGCCTTTCTGAGCGGTAGTTTGGAGACTAGACCACGAGTTGTAGGAGAATGATCAATCAATCAATCAATCATTTATTTGTCAGAATATGGTACATTATGGTCTTAAGATTAGTAGAAAGTATCATCACATTCTGCCAAGTGTGGCGTGCAAATATAGGTACATACATTTATATATTATAGGACATAGATTATTAGTATTAACATTACACAATACCATTCAACACATTAGAATAGGTATGTCAATCAAAAATAACATCACAAACGCACACAATTTTTAAAGGATGTATTAGGTATCATTTAACGCCAAAGTATCAAAGAGTAAGATTTCAAATTATAAAATGTAACAATTAAATTAGAATGTCAAAGTATAAAAGATTAAGATTAAATTAGGATGTCAAAGTATAAAAGATTTAAATTCAATTAACATGTCAAAGTATCATTCAAATAGTCATTTAAATTATAATAGCATTTATTACATAGCAGGTCGTTTAGTTTATTTTTGAATCCTTTTAAATGTACCTAAGTCTTTTATTGATTTTGGAATTTTATTATAGACTTGCGGGGCTGTACAGAATATGCTTTTCCACATTAAGGCGGTTTTGGCTCTTCGTCCGCGTAAAATATCATTCCGCCTGTTACGTTTAACAGTGTCTGATAGATGGGGAAACAAGTGTGCATTCCACTTAACAAATAAAGCAGTTTCATAAATATACAAATCCGGCAGTGTCAGAATTTTGTATTTTTTGAAATATGGTACACAACTGTCAGTTATTTGTAGTCCAAACATGGCCCTGATGGATCGCTTTTGCTCTTTAAAGGCGGTTTCTCTATTTGTGGAATTACCCCAGAAAATAATACCATATCTTAATACAGATGCCACAAGACCATGATATGCTGTGAGTAGTGCATCAAAGTTTACTGTTGGAGCAAGTTTATACAGCTGGGCATAGGATGAACTACTAATTTTCTTACATAGCGCCTCAATGTGATCCTTCCAATTGAGCTGCCTATCAATAATCAAACCTAGAAATTTTGCACTATCTACGTCGTGAATTTTGTTATTTTGGTATTGTGCTTCCATTTTCGCGTTGGGTTTTCTCTGGCCAAAGTGCATTATTTGGGTTTTTCCAAGATTGATTCTTAAATTATTATTATTAAGCCAAGAGATTAATGAATTGACCGCGTTATTGACATCAAGTTCATATGAGTCAGGTGTATTACAAGGTATTGTTATCGTACTATCGTCAGCAAAGAGTGTTATTGGGAAGTCTATGGCTTTGGGCAGGTAATTAATATAAATCAAAAACAGTAAGGGACCCAATACACTGCCCTGTGGTACTCCAAAATATACTGTGCGTTCTTTGGACAGGTATGTAACTTCTTCTTTAGTCTTTAAATTTAACTCTGATATAGCAGTAAATTGTGTTCTGTTAGAAAGGTAAGTGCATAATAAGTCCAGAATGTTACCTCTTATACCATAGGAGTCAAGTTTGCTTCTTAGAATATTGTGGTCCACACAGTCAAAAGCTTGCGTCATGTCACAATACACAGCACAGACAGGTGTTTTATTATCAATTTTAGTCATAATTTTATTTAAAAAGTCATAAATAGCCATATTAATTGTCATATTCTTCCGGAAACCTTTTTGCTCGTTACAGAGAATCATATGTTTTTCTAAGTATGCGTATAGCTCATTATAAATATATTTTTCATAAATTTTGGAAAAGATTGGCAAAAGCGCAATAGGTCTATAGTTTTGCATTAGCTGCTTATTACCTTTTTTAAATATAGTTTTAACAATGGAGATCTTAAGACGGTCAGGAAAAACACCCTGGCTGATACACAGGTTAAGAATATGACTCAAGTGCCCAGAAATTAATTCGGCTACATGTTTTATAATCTTAGTTGAAATTTCATCATTGCCTACGCTATTAGTGTTTTTGAGACCTTTTATAATGTTAAATATTTGTATTGGTTGACATGGAGCCATGAACATTGATTTTTGTTGATGTATTATATAAGCACTCGATCTTTTACCTGATCCTGGTATTGGTATAATTTTTTCTACGAAATAGTCGTTAAACTTGTCAGCAATTAATTGTGGTTTGGTGATTGTTTCATTGTCAATTTGGATTGTATTTATTGAATCATTAGGTAGACTTAACTTAGGGTTTTTTATTATATGCCACGTCATTTTGCTTTTATTGTCAGAAGTTTTAATATTATAGTCATTTTGAGATCGTTTAGTCAGTTTAATTATTTTTTTAAATAACTTTGAATAACATGAATATTTTATTTTATTTATTTGTGTAGGTTTAAGTCTAGACGTCCATAATCATTTCCTTTTCTTTAAGCTAAACAATTTAAGTCCTCGCGAAATCCATTTTGGTTTTTTGCTTGTTGGTATTTTAATACGTCTACGGGGAAAGCATAGGTCATAAAATAATTTAAATTGTTCGATAAACGAGTTAAATGCATCATTTGGATCGTCATTTTCATAGATTTCAGAGAACGTTAGTTTCTCAAGGCATGTTCTAAATTTTTTCATATTCTCTGGACTTAAATCCCGTTGCGATTTATACCAATATTTCAAAACACAGTTAATAGGTACGGGACACTTCAGCAATTGCGAAGTGTGATCCGATAGGGCGAATTCTAACACTTCCGTTCTGCATTTTTTCTCGAAATTATGGGCAAAATTATCAACACAGGTTTGGCTTTGCATCCTGGTTGGTTTTTCCATTGCTAATGTCATGTTAAAACTTTTTAAGAGACATCTTAATTCAACATTTTTTTTTTTCAATACATCTATATTAAATTTATGTCCCCTGCTACAATAATATTCCTATAATTTCTTCTTGTCAGTAAAGTTAATAATTGCTCTAGTTTACAAAAAAATACATTCAAATTCCCTGTCTTTGGTACTCTATAGATACATATTATTACAATTTTATAAGTTGTCAGTTCAATTGCACAGCAATCTACTACATTAGACAATGAAAGTTCTGAAACCTCTGGTAACTCCCTCCATATATGACCAGACCGGACCAGAATATAAGATCCACCTCGTTTTCTATTTTGTCTGCTGAAACATGCAGCCAACCTATAATTAGGCACTATAAGGCGGTCTTCATGACCTGACATCATAAAATGCTCCGTTACGCATAGTACATTAACGGACATGTCTTTTTCAGACAGTTCATTAAGGCATATTGAGAGGGTGTCTACTTTGTTAAGCAGTCCTGCTATATTTTGGTGTAGAACACGTTGATATTTATTCACGAAAAAAAAATGGCAGTGTCATCGGCAAAAGAAACAATGTTTCCGGCATTGAACTTGATATTACAGAGATCATTGATGAAGACCAAAAACAAAGTGGGCGCTAAGACACTGCCTTGCGGTATACCGTAGGCAAAAGGCAGTTCGTCGCTTAAATATTTGTCGATCTTGCCTCTCTTTGAGCGGCCTGAGATAAGCATGAAATAGTTGAAGATGTAAGTCTCTGATACCTAAGCGTACGAGTTTGGGTATTAGCAAGGGAGAGGAACGGTATCGAAGGCCTTAGCAAGATCAATAAATACAGTGGGTCATTTTTTGCGGTGATTGAGTTTGTCTAAAATACCGGTTATCAATTTTAAGGCCGCATCAGAAGTCGATTTATTTTTCTAAAACCTGATGGATTGAGAGCAAGCTATTAGTCTCAAGGTAATTGTTTAGTCTCTTATTTATAAGTCTTCCCAGGAGCTTAGATAGGGCAGAAAGTACCGCTATAGGGCGGTAGCTATTTATAGCACCACGATCACCTCTCTTGAATATAGGATGAATGATAGCCAATTTGACGGAGGAAGGAAAAGTACTGGAGTCGAAACAGAGGTTAAAAAAGTGGCAAATGGGTGACAGAAGCATGCGGTACCTATTAAAAGATGTCGTGGAGATGCCATCGTGTCCTGTTGCAGCATTACGTTTGAGAGACTTTATAACGGAAATTATCTCATCGGGGCTTGTTCCTAACATAGCGAAGGAGTTAGGGTTACTTTCGTACGCAGAGCACATATGTGTACCCAGAAGTAATGATGGGTCGAGAGAGTGGGAATATTCTCCGATCGAGAAAGTTCTGCTATATTCTGCAATGTTCCTTTCGACGGAGAATTTACGAGAATTTAAAATGTGAAGATCTAAAGTGAACTTCTTTTGTTGATACTTTTTACTTTACTCGAAAAAACGTTACCTACTCAGGTACTAGGTACTAGGTTTCAGAGTGGAAATTGCTAAATATATTTTAGTTGCGAGTATAATGACATCAACTGAAAAAATAGACGAATGGGCGAAAAGACACAGTATTTCAGTTCAACAACTGTTCGAAGAAGTATCACATAAATGCGGCACTGGATTATGGAGCAAAGAGTTTATTTGGGAAACAGCTAAAAAAGTCAAGCTGGTTGCGTGGTGGCAAACTTTATGTTAAAAAACTGAATTAGGAGAATATGCTATGAAAATTTTGACTGCTCCAGCAACTTCTGTTTTTGTGGAACGCTCTTTTTCCACATTTCCCAACATGCATACTAACAATTCCTTCAATATTCCAAATGTAAGGTTTTGACAAATCTAAGATGGCCGCCGGTACAAAATGGGAGATTTCATGTATTAAGTCATCATCATCATAATCATTTCAGCTGAAAGACGTCCACTACTGAACATAGGCCTCCCAAGGCGTCGCCACATTGACCGATCCCATGCTTCTCGCATCCAGTGGATTTCCGCAACCTTAACCAGGTCATCGGTCCACCTTTTTTTTTTTTTTTTTGGGTGGGAAATCATCCAATGACTTCTCCCGCCCTGGGTGAAGCGGGAGGGCGTGTCAGACTTTTACTGACTAAAACCCACCCGTGTTCCTTCAGTTGCTTGTGCCAGGGCCGCGGTAACTCTGTTTCAAATTTATCCGCGACCCAGACAGGCATCGGCCCTAGCGGGCCCCTTCAACATTTGCTGACATCTCTTTGAGGCGCGCGTGGTACACTACGCGCCGTCGACTCGGGCCTGGTCCTTATCGGACGGCGAGCTACCCATTACTCGCCGTCCGCAAGCCCGCGCCTACGGTGGCCGAGAATTGGCTTGCGACCCCCGACGCCCGGGGCGTCTCCTGCGGTGGCTAGGGGCGTGAGGAAGTCTCCGTTGTGTCTCCCTCACGCGTTCCGCCTCCTCCTTCGCGAGCATTACTGCTTCGCTGAAGGAGGTGACAGCTTCCCATGCCCTCTCGCTCCGTACCATGGCGTGAACCAAGGCCGGACGCGAGAGGTCGCCACCGCTGATCGCCTCTACGAGGACACGGCGGTGCTCCGCCCAAGCGGGGCAGACCTCCACCGTATGTTCCACCGTGTCCTCCGGGCGATCCACACAATGGTGACACCCGGGCGTTTCCTCCCGCCTAATCCGGAACAGGAACCTCCCGAAGCAGCCGTGTCCGGTGAGGACCTGCGTCAGGCGGAAGGTGAGGACGCCGTGGCGCCTCTCGAGCCACTCCTCAAAGAGGGGCCTTATCGCCGCAATTGTGGCGTGCCCAAGGTCATCGGTCCACCTAGCGGGCAATTCGCATTCACCACTCCAGAACTTTTCGGCCCCATCGACCATCATCGAGTTCTGCGAGTAATTTGCCTTCCCACTCCCACTTATGTTTCACAATTCTTCGGGCATAGTCTCTCCATCGCCCTATGGCTGTGACTTAAAGCCTTCTGATGAGGCCCATTGTGAGCGACCACGTCTCAGTCCCGTAGGTTATCACTGGCAACACACACTGGTCGTGAGACACTCTGGTATGTTAGACGAGAAGATACTACGCAACTTCCTCTTTGACCTTTCTCGTTGACCTCTCTCTCGAAGTTAGACCTACCTAGATAAATTGTTTGAATTGCATTGTACCGTATGGTGTCGAACGTAAAGACCAGCCCATTATCTTTCCATGGGGATCGTAAGAGCGATTAAGGGACTCACCAGAGAATGGGCAGCAGCATTCTCTATGCACTGTATGTATCAACCATACAGCAACCGAACGATTATGGCAAAACCCCTATGAAAAGCACAAGGAAAAAAAATGGTCCCTATTGCCCAGCAGCCTGTCTACCCCCGAATACGATAGGACACGCATATACTCCGGACCGACGAGAACATCACCGAACTCGAAGAGGAATTGAGCAGAAAAAATATTTTAATAATTTTTGGTGACCATATTGGATTTGGATACTTTTCATACTGTACTGAATTCAATTAGTCAAGCCATATCATTTGATAGGTACCCATGTCGAAGGGGTTGTAAAAAAATAATATGAGGCGGCGGCCATCTTGGATTTCCAATGATAATGAATAATATATTAAATTGTATTGTCATCAGAACTAAAGGTATAGGTATACCAAAAAACAGGGCAAGCTAAATAAAACCGTTTAAAAAAGGTAATAAATTCAACACCTAAAAAGCAGACAAAATTTGTCTGATTGCTCACAATTGGAAAATTATGAAAGCAAAACCATTAAACAAAGTCCGAAAAAACAAATCTAAGTACCTGTGCCACAGGAGAAAGAGAACAGCCTTCAATCCTTTTAGACTGCGAATGTTAGTCGTGACTTGAGAGCACATAATTTTATTAAAGCTAATTATTTATAACTCATAAAGTTTGTTTTAATACAGAAATCTCCTTCTGGGTAAGCTCACTCCATCGTCGACTTTGTCTCTTTTTTTTTTTTTTATTCGAGATGGGTTTGCTCTTGACTCTAGTCTAGGTCAGAGGTGACAGAGACAAAGTCGACGATGGAGTGAGCTTACCCAGAAGAAGCCTGTTCACTCTAACTTTGAAGAGATTCGGGTTGTATGCGTTCGGAAACACAGACGCAGGCAGTGAGTTCCACTCTTTTGCAGTGCGCATTATGAAGGATATTTGGAAGCGCTTGGTGCGAATTGGTGGAATAGCAACTAGGTGAGTATGGTAACTTGCAGTGCATCTAGATGTCCGATGGTAGAAGGGGGCCGGTGGGATGAGGTCGTGGAGTACATAAGCACACTCGCCAAAATACAGTCTGTAGAAGACCGACAAGCGGGCAACCTTACGGCGATGAGCTAAGCTGTGAAGCTTGGCATCCACCAGTTTAACGTCGCCAATTAGTCTTTTGGCTCTGCGTTCCACCGAGTCAAGCGCGGCAAGCTGATATTTAGCTGAGCCATCCCAGAGGTGGCTGCAATACTCCATGCAGGATCGGACTTGCGCTTTGTAAAGAGTTAATAGCTGTTCAGGCATAAAGTATCGCTTCACTCTGTTTAGGACGCCCAGTTTCTTTGCCGCAATTTGGGCTTTGTACTCGATGGTGGCGCCGAAGTTGAGACTGGATGTCAACTCCATGCCAAGTCCAGTCTCTGTCACCTCTGACCTAGATTACAGTCAAGAGCAAACCCATATAAAGTAAAAATAAAACTTAGTTTAACCCACCATACATTATGAAATTTAAGAGCGTTTATGAGAATTTTCTCGTAAATATTCTCGGGAATGTTCTCGGTCAGGAGAATATACTGAGAATTATAGTTGTCGAGTAGATTAGTTTAGCGTTAACTTCGTAAAACGTTCAAATACAATGAAAACTATTACTTTAAAAATAAATCGAAGCAATAGCATTACCCAATTTTTTAATTCTCCTAAATTCTTTTCCAAAGTATATTCTCGAGAACGTAACAGCAAAGTTCTCGCAAGGAGAATATTCCCGGGAATTTACCATTACTACCCAGAAGGCAGGATAGGTGTTGTGTTTTTGTAATAGAATCAGCAAGATTCTTACCAATGTGAGCAAAGTAAGCATAAACATCATTAACAGATTGGTGCGGAGATGTGCGAGAGAACAATAATTCTGTGGGAATGTGAGTAGTGATTTTGGTGTGCGTATCACGCACCGATGCCGATTCCCGGCCACCGTAGGCGTGGGCTTGCGGACGGCGAGTAACGGGTAGCTCACCGTCCGGTAAGGTCCAGGCCCGAGTTGACGGCGTGTTGTGTTCCACGCGCGCCTCAAAGATATGTCAGCAGAACTGACCGGCAGCCTAATTGCGTAAGTGAATTCTGCAAAGCAAACAAGTCGATTCCTTCCCAAAAACGTCTTTACGTATTAATATGCAATACGTAAAGTCGATTTTGGGACGAAATCGACTTGTTTGCTTTGCAGAATTCACTTACGCAAAAATTAGGCTGCGGGTCCGCGAGTGCAGATGCCTGTCTGAGTCGCGGATAAATTTGAAAAACAGTTACCGCGGCCCAAGCAACTGAAGGAACTCGGGTGGGTTTTAGTCAGTAAAAGTCAACACGCCCTCCCGCCTCACCCAGAGCGGGTGAAGTCATTGGATGGCTTCCCACCCAAATAAAAAAAAGTAGGCGCTCTTTCAACGTTTTTATATTATTTTACTTTATTCGTACTGCAAACTGCTAAAAAGTAATTTTTAAATGTTTAAAATGAATATCAATAAAAACTAATAATTATATTTTCATCAAATGAAATGTACTTCCAGATTTGTGAAGGACTTCTTCTTCTTATTTTCGAGTCGATGGAAGGCTCTTTATAAATTTTGGGCCAAGTAGGTGGCCACCCCGATTGCGGCGTCAGTGGCGAGCATAAGGTCTTCCAAAGTGCAGGTGTATTGGGCACTTGGGACAATCCAGCATGTGTGCTGTGCAATATTTTGCAAAGGGGCACCGCACTCGCAATGGGTATCAGACTGAACTAATCTGCCTACCACTAAGCCGTCTACCCAGGCTGCCATAACCATTTTTAGGGTTCCGTTCCTCAAAAAGAAAAAAGAAACCATGAGCACTTCGTTGTCTGTCTGTCAAGATCTTTTTCACAGTAACGTGAGGATGTATCAAGTTGAACTTAATATCAAATACCCAGGTCTAATATTAGCTTGGTAACGCGGCAGTCGGTTTCATCTACAGTCTTACGCGTTCTCACGACCCCCTAACTAGAACCACTCTCATAGAACCGAGAATGAAAGTCCGGTACCAACGGCCTAACGTAATTTCCAAAATAAAGAGAGTCCTGCTATGTAAATATGGTTATCCAACCATGGATCGATCGGCTGCAAATCTTGATCCATACGTACGGTAGTTACTTCTGTGGTTTAAGAAAATAAGAAAAACTGGAAAAGACAAATGAGATTAAGCCACAAAGAGGAGGAGGCATTTTTAAATATCATCAAGTAATGATGAATTTATTAATTCGACACCGCCAGAAGTCTCAGAGGCAGCGAAAAAGTTTACTCTAAGCTTCTTGCCCGAAAAATCGACCGATAGATACTTACAAGCGTATCAAAATTTCATCTTATGGAAAACAAGCAAAGATGCAAATTCATTTTCAGAGAATGTGTTTTTAGCCTATTTCATGGAACTTCACAAAAATATAAGTCAATCTCAGTGTAGTGCTATTGCATGCAATTCAATGCTAAAAAGCACTGTGAAAACAAAACATGGTACCTATTGATATCAAATCATAGTCCAACTTGCTGACATTTCTATAAAGAAGCTCAAGTGGCCATGTGAGTAAAAAGTCGAAAGTATTTTCTGCTGACAATGTCAAGAACTTCCTAAAAGTAGCTCCGGATTGCCGATATTTGGCAACTTCTTTCACTTTCGTTTTTCTTTACAATATAGGTATATTGTAAAGAAAAACAAAAGTGAAAGAATTTAATAACAATAATTTAGTTTCAACTGACCTTTAGAGATAAAAACAGCGTACAAAACACCTGTTTTGTACGCTGTTTTTATCTCTTTTCAGGTTGTATTAATATTCAGCATAAATGGGGCATGTAGACGTCAAGAGTTGGCAAACATCACAACTAATGAAGTCGAGAACCATGGGCGGATACTTCTTGTCCAGGTCAAAAACACAAAAATTAAAATTCCAAGATCGTTCACAATACAGGGGCCTTTTCACGACATAGTGAGGAAATACGAAGCGCTTCGTTCAACAAAAACGATGTCTAAAAGATTTTTCAAAATTAACAAAATGGAAAATGCGCTAGCCAACCCATTGGCATAAATAAATTTGGAGCAATGCCGAAACAAATTGCCACTTTCTTAAATTTGGATGATCCACATGAATACACAGGGCATTGTTTCAGAAGGTCCTCGGCTACATTGCTCGCCGATTCAGGTGCGAACTTATTGACACTAAAACGCCACCAAGGGTGGCGTTCGAACAGTGTAGCCGAGGGCTACATAGATGGTAAGATGAGAAATAAAGAAGAAATTAGCTCCCGCATTATAAGGAATATAAATTTGGAGCCAAGTGTTGACTCTATTCGACCATCTACGAACACACACGCGTACATGCCACCATCGTCGCCGCCGCCGCAGCCGCCTCCGTCGCCGACACCGACTGCCACGGAGCACATAACCAGCCGACTGCATAACTCTGTGGTCTAGTTTCTCCTTCTTTTACTCAAAAGAGTGAGAGAGAGACTGGCGAAATTGTAACTAATAATAATAACTTGTCAACATTAAAAATGCCAACTGGCAACGTAATAATCATTTAACTTCGACAGTCAGGTAAAAATTTGAACAAATTGCCGAAGGAGGGTAATGTGTTTATCAGTATAAGTATGTATGTATCTTTGTTCCTATGTGGCGTTCTAGAGACCAAACGCATGGACTGATTTTGATGGTTCTTACGTCAATCGATTTGTCTTAACCCTGCGAGTGTTACTGGCTACATTAAAATTGGGAAATAGGAAATCGGCGGTTTTTGGGCGCCATATTGTGAAGTCCTTTTTTTTTCTTTCAATCCTATCGTTTGAGGTATCAAAATAAAGGGATTTAAGAGCTGATTTCAAAAATGTATGACACTTATAAGTTTAAATATACATAATTCGAAAAAACACTTAACTAAAAAGTTATAAATAAAAAAAGTTTATTAAAAAAATTAAAAAACCCGACTGCTTGAAAAGCGAACTAAAAAGACGTAAACAAGGAGAAAAGCATGCTGTGCAGTCGGAGGATACATCTGGTTTTGGTCGGCCAGCTCGCGAATATGGATCCTTCGACTGCACAGCATGTTTTTTTTATCTTATATTGGCTCGCGCTTGACCACCATCTCACCTGATGGTAAGCGATGATTTGGTCGATGATGGAGCACGCTTGCCTAGAAGCACAGATAATATAACTAGAAGTAACCTATTCACTCTTTACTTAAAGACCCCTGGAGGACACCGTGGAGTTTTAGTGGGTTAGAGTCTGCACTATCTCCCCGTGGTAGTGCAGTATGCATAAGGATTTCTCCACGCAAAAAAAAAAAAAAAATTGTTGCAGCTATCGGGAAACACAGACTCCGGCAGGGAATTCCACTCCTTAGCTGTACGCATAATAAAAGTATTATCAAAACGTTTAGTGCGTATGGGTAGGATGTCCACCATGTACCGATGGCGCGTCGCCGTACGTCTGGTAGTCCGATGATGAAACGGGCTGGGCGGAATTAGATTATGCAATGCAATCGCACACTCCCCGAAATGTAATCGATAAAAAACCGACAAGCTGACTCGGCGACGATGTTCAAGGCTCTGGAGCTTTGACTTAACCAATGCCTCATCGCCGATGAGCCTCTTGGCCCGCTTTTCGATCGACTCTAGTGCATCAAGTTGGTATTTGACAGATCCAGACCTTTCCAGCCTCATACGAAAGGCGGAATAGGCGTGTCAAGATCGGAGACAGTTCAGGCGCACAGGTTCTAAGAACAATTGCTGGTATTCCGTCAGGGCCACTAGCCTTGTTCACGTCGAGGTTGCGCAGCACGCTACGGACGTCCTTTTGATATATACGAATGTCCGACATACTCGTCTCGCATCCATCAGGAGAAGGAGGGGGCCGCGCGTCACAAGGATTCAGACGTGAAGATGCCGCAAAAAGAGAGTCAAATAAATGTGCCAGCGACCCGTCGGGTTTCAGCAGTGGTGGTAGTGAGGGACGGCAGAAGTTCGACTCGACCGACTTAGCCAGAGACCAAAACGCTTTACTACCTGCTGGGTAAGAAGCAAGTTTGGTCCCTATTCGGCCAATGTGGTCGAACCGAGCCCTTCGCAACACTAACTTGCAGGACTTGGCAGCCCTGTTGAAGGCCCTCTTCTTCAGACCCACGTCACTCGCCTTACGCGATCGAGCGTCGACCCAAGCCAGGTACGCCCCATGTTTAAGCGCGTCGGCGCGCTTACATTCGGCGCCAAACCATGGCCGGTCTTCGCTAGACATTGATACGTCAGAGAACGGAATGTAGACCTCCATTCCCTGACGCAACACATCCGTCACGGCGTCCGCGCACGACGATGAATCAGTCGAAGAAAAGCAAGTAGGCTGCCAAGGATAGCATGCGAAGAAAGATCGCCTACCATCCCAATCTGCTGACTTGTACCGCCAAACCCGCCGGGTTCCTCT
Source organism: Orthosia incerta (assembly GCA_948252205.1). Taxonomy (NCBI): domain Eukaryota; kingdom Metazoa; phylum Arthropoda; class Insecta; order Lepidoptera; family Noctuidae; genus Orthosia; species Orthosia incerta. The sequence goes on along the minus strand of OX411741.1, from coordinate 38,287,938 downwards.
TGGGCTGGGATCGGGCGGGGAATAGACGGATACATACTTCACCAGACAGTGGTCGGAACTACCCAAGGGTGAACCTATCGACACAGAGTATCTGTCTGGATATGTTGCCAGCAGAAGGTCCAAGCAATACGCTGTGTGCGAATCAACATCCGGTACCCTCGTTGCCCCCTGGACCAGCTAGGTGAGGTTTAGCGCTAGCGAAAGCTTACGCATCTCCCGTCCAGCATGGTCAGTGCACTGGTATAGGAAGAGCCACTCCTGATGGTGGGCATTAAAGTCCCCCAGTAACACTGGGCGGAATGGTACCGCTGCTGTGCCGCATCAGCCGCCTCACTGAGGTACTCTGTGAGCCTGGATGTCTCCTGATCTCCGCTGTGCGAACGGTAGACACAGGCGTAGATAATTTTATCTAGACCTGTGTCCACCAGAGCCCACATAGTTATGAATTTGGAGTCCTCAAGGTTACGGAGACGCCGATAGCAAGTGTCGTCACGGGCGTACATACACACACCCGCGCGCGGTTTAAAATTGTGCTCCAGGGTAAACCCTGGGTAAGATAAGTACGACAAGTCTGACGGACTCGCTATCTGCGTCTCCGTAAGGAAAAGCAGCGCTGGTTTCTCAGTCTCCAGGTGGTAGTGGACTGCAGAGAGATTTGAGTGCAGACCTCGAATGTTGGTGAGGTGCACTTTGTGGGGGAGGGAGTGCAGCCGCTGTTTTAATCTCGTATTATTCCTTTTCCTTGATATTATATTTTTAAAGAGTGAATGGAGGAGAGGAGTTGGAAGTGAGACAAGGTTTCACGCTGCTAACCTTCAGACACGCACTGAAAGGATAGCGTCATTGGGGCACTAGCCCGGACACTGCGGGGACGCCCGAGGCCCCCCGGAATGTCCATCGGGCCCTCCCCATCTGGTCGCCATCCAGCACGATGGCGCATCCCGGGATTTTTCGACAGTTGGCGAGGCAGCCTTTCATGTGTGGCTGGCACACTACTTGGGCCCCCAACTACCTGCGGTCGGCCAGCGGCCACCGTGCCTCGGAGCCCGCTACCCTCCGAGACCAGTATCCCGATACGCCCATACCAGCGCGCGTCCGGCTGGTCAGCCTGCAGTGGAATAGCTATCTCGACCCAACTCCTCTTGTGGCTACACCGAGCATCGTACCGGAACACGGCTAAGCCGCTTGGTGGTACGTCTTTGCCCGGTGGGTGGTCGCAAGTCTTCGGCCGAAGCCTACCACCAGTTTTTGTCACCTGATTTGTACCACCCGGGGACCACGTGTAGAGTATCGGAATGGGGTACACTCCTACGGACGTGGGTGACTCAGCCCCCAACATGATTTTCTCCTTGTTTACGTCTTTTTAGTTCGCTTTTCAACCAGTCGGGTTTTTTTATTTTTTTAATAAACTTTTTTTATTCTAACTGCTTTTGCTTTAACAAGTGATTAAAGATTTATTCGTTTTAAAAAGTCAGAGTTTTATTTATTTCCTCGCAAATATGTTTTAAAACGTCGTATGACATACGTGCGCTTTGATAATTACAGCCTCTGCTTTCTTGTAGCCTTCGCCTACGGCTCGGGCTAGCAATATCGCCTTTTTTATTGGAAATCATTATTTATTACAAGCTTAACTTACAATGTATGTATGTTCGGGTCTATTCTACGTTGATCTATATTGTATGTCTATTCGGATTCTACGTTGTAAATGGTCATTGGCTACGCTATATATACGTAGGGAGTTCGTAGTGAAGTAGTATCACCTCACCTTAATACGTCGTGAGAAGTACCAGGAGCGCAGGGTTATTATTGATTGAGAGGCTCTCACACTGTGGCACCTGGGTCTGGACCCTAATGCAATGTGTGCAGTGTGCACTGGCACGCTCGCCCACCTACGCGTCTACACATTTTGGGACAAGAATATTTTTACTGTTGCTGGTTTTTTTACTGTTTCTAGTTCTCTTTAAGATAATAAAAAGTGACAACACCTAGTTATTTATAAGATCCCACCAATCTAGCACACTCATCTTGTAGCAAGTCTAGTTATAATACAATAGCCGGTAAACTTGTTAAACTCAGCGTTTCAGGTCGGATACAGGAGGTTTGTTGCGCTTTGTAAATCAAGACGGCTCTTATTTAGGCGATGTTTCCCGGCAACCAGACTAGCTTGCATGCAAATTGCATTACACTGCGGGCTACCGAGGTATAATGTGATCAATGGCGCGATTGCAACCCGCAATGTGATCTGCTTGCATGCGACTTGCTTATTTATAGGTAGACTTACGCCCCTTTAAAATTCAACCTGGTCGTTTATTATCATCATCATCATATCAGCCGAAAGACGTCCACTGCTGGACATAGGCCTCCCCCAAGCGTCGCCACATTGACCGGTCCCGTGCGTCCCGCAACCAGCGGATTCCTGCAACCTTCACCAGGTCATCGGTCCACCTGGTGGGAGGCCTTCCAACGCAACGTCTTCCGGTTCGCGGTCGCCACTCCAGAACCTTTCTGCCCCATCGGCCATCCGTTCTGCGAGCAATGTGCCCTGCCCACTGCCACTTAAGTTTGGCAATTCTTCGGGCTATGTCGGTAACCCTGGTTCTCTTACGGATCTCAACATTTCTGATTCGATCACGCAAGGAAACGCCGAGCATAGCCCTCTCCATTGCCCTTTGAGTGACTGTAAGCTTTCTGATAAGGCCGATTGTTAGCGACCACGTCTCAGAGCCATATGTCCTCACTGGCAACACACACGTTTATTATTATTGTGAGAAATTATGTGATTAGTACATTTATGAATAAAAATATATACAGTGTATATACAGTGTATATATTCAACCCGAGCAGAGCTCGTAAATAGAGAAAACGTAGACATTTTCTAAAAATGAAACCTAGCTAGATCGATTTATCGCCCCCGAAACCCCCTGCGAACTAAATTTCATGAAAATCTTTGGAGCCGTTTCTGAGATTCAGATTATATATATGTACATATATACAACAAAAGGTTTCGTCGTTAAAAGGTATTAGATAACTGCACAGTTGCACACAAATACATTTAAATCAAAACTACTAACTAACAGCCAAAACTAAACTAATCTAAAATATGGCGTCGACAAACTCCTTCACTTCGTTGTCCACTTGTATAGTGCCCAAAAGTCTGGCAGCATTGCCACGTTGTATGGCAATGCTTTCCTTTGACCATAGTAAAATCCAGCCTTTGGGTCACGCAAAGTGTCAACAGCTAGGCGTTTCAATAGATAACATAAATAAAGCCTGTGCACCTGAGTGCTTGAGTAGGGGTCTGAACCCCACGGACCAAGATATTCAACCGAAAACGGCTCGAAATTATAACTTCTGAAGATGTTATTATATTCCCGCCGCTCGCAGCTCGTTCTCTGCAGCCGCAGTGGCGGCGCCAGCACAACACAATGAGCTAGGATCATGGGATGGCGCAAGAGGTATTGCAAATTTAAGGGCTCGGCTTGACCAAATAAGCCTTATTGGGAACAAACTTGCTTCCTACCCAGCCAGTAGTAAAGCGTTCTGGTCCCTGACTAAGTCGGTTGAATCGAACTTCTGCCATCCCTCACTCCACTACTGCTGAAACCCTGTTGTAACGCTGGCCCATTCCGCTGAGGAGAAAGCAAACTTGTTTGCCTTTCTTTTTGCGGAATCCTCACGTCTGGATTCCGGCAATTGTTCTGAGAACTTGTGCGCCTGAACTCTCTCCGAGCCTGACACGCCTGTTTCGCCTTTCATATGAGACTGGAAAAATACCGAATGCTTGGAAGCAAACTATCGTTCAGCCTGTGCCCAAGATGGGCAGTTGGGCTGACCCAGCCAACTACAGACCCATTTCAGTTACGTCTATCCTCTGCAAGAGTATGGAAAGGGTGCTCAACTCCAAGTTTATGGCATACCTAGAAGCTAACGAAACGACATCCTTAGTGACCGCCAATATGGCTGCCGCCAAAATCGGTCATCTGAGGATCTAGTAGGGTATGCCATTCACATCTGGAGTGAGGCCATCGAGCGAGAGGCACGGGGAAGCATTTGCCGTCTCCCTCGACATCTCTTGGCACGAGAGCCTTATTGGTAAGCTTCCTTAAGCTGCATTCGGTCTGCCCAGTGGTATGTGCGATTGGATCGCGGACTTCCTGATGGACCGGTCTATACGAGTGGTTATTGAAGGCCGCTCGTTTGATCAACTGGATATCAACGCCGGGGTCCATCAGGGGTCGGTACTCTTAGCAACATTGTACTTGCTGCACATAAACGATCTGCTAAAACCTTTGGGTATGCAGACGACAGCACTGTTGCCGAGAGATACGTATCCGTCACGCGCGCTACTGGGCTTCAGAGCCGGTATCTCCGGTTGGGTGCTTAAATCTGTCCTTGAAGGCAGTCTCCGAATGTGGCGATGCCAATCTGGTCACGTTTAATGCTACTGAGACCCAGACGTGTCGTTTTTTTCGCTTAAGGAGCTTTAGAATTTCACCGGGCTCCTTCTTTCCGTGGTGTGACCGTGCCGATAACGGACCATCGTGAGCTTCTTGGCGTTACGTAGACATCGACCCTCAATTTATATCCATTCATTGAGGCAAAAGCTCAACGGGCTGCCAAAAAGTTGGGGATCCTTGCAAAGGTGAGACAGTACTTCACGCCAGAACAGTTGCTCAACTTGTATCAATCGCAAGTTCGGTCATGCATGGAGTATTGCTCTCAACTCTGGGATGCATCTGCCAAGTACCAGTTGGATGCAATGGAGTCGATCGAAAAACGGGCCAAGAGGCTCATCGGCAATGAGATACTGGTCGAGTCTAGGCTCCAGAGCCTTAAACACCGGTGCCGAGTTGCCAGCCTGTCGGTTTTTATCGGTTACATTTCGGGGAGAGTGCGATGGAATTGCATGCACTAATAATAAAAAATATACCTTATCGTAATTCATAATGCTATAACTAGTACATGTCACGCCAAGCCCCCGCATGTGTACGTTAATTTATTAAAACAAAGTGAAATCGATTAATTGGATGAATGAAACGTAGTATTACCACAGATAATATATACTAGCACACAGAGATGCCTCATTCCTTACACAGAAACCGCGCTGACGTAACTAGCGAGGTCTGATAGAACGACGACGAATCGAATCTACGACGTAACTACTAACTACCGATTATTTTTTGTACATCGTTCGCGTTCAGCTCCGTTTCATGGCGATAGATAGATGGTGTTAGCAGCGACTTGCTAGTAAGAGGGTTTACTTGGTGCATCAATTTTTTTTTAAATACAGTGAAGATATGTTTTATAGTATTTTTTGCACGTTTTTACAGTTTCTTTGCACCAAAATGTGTTACAATACAAATTTGACTATCGAGTGGAATGCCTCAGACATTTAAAACCGCGCCATCTTCTTTGAAATGTGAATTAAAAGCCCAATATGCCATAATTTTGTGCTTAGGAGATTTGATTAAACCAAGAACATACAATATTTATGTTCAATTCAGAAAATTACAATTTTACGCACAATTCAATAACAACTCGGTGCAGTCGCGCCATCTTGTGAGATTTATTTGAAATTAATTTGCTTAGCGCTGGGAACCCGTGTTATTACGTTATATTAGGCACCACAGGTAATCTGTGTTAGGAACCGACTCATTTTTATAACGTAGTTGATTTTTGAGACATCAGACATGTAGAGAATTTCTTTAAACGTAACCCCACACTAAGAATTCGTCCTGTAACCACCCAGGGTTGCATCTACAAACAAATAAACTCACAAGCACTAACAACCAGACCCGGAACAACTGCTTTGTAGGTATGGCTATACAAAAATTGTTCCGTGCGGGCATCGAACCCGCAACCGTGCCGTCAAAACATATGCGTTGGTCATAGCTATACTTCATAAATTATTAAATTACATATTATACTTCATAAAAGATAGCTTGATCTCTGCGACATATATGTCAAACTGACGTATAAGTTATTGTTAGCCTGTCAAGCGATATTGTTACTGTATTGATACTGACAGCTGCCGCAGAGATCAAGCTATCTTTTATGAAGTCTATTAGGTAATTTGACTAAGAATGTAAATGGGTATTTATAGGACACAACACAACGTATTCTGTGAAAGGCGAAATGACGGCGGTTGCATGAAACAGGTATGGAAGAAAGGAAGACAAGCTCCGATAATGTCACATAAATTGGTATTATACTGAAGAATAGAGAATGTGTTGTGTAGACCTGATGGTCCGTATACCTGTAACCTGCCTGGTCAAATGAAATCAATTGGCGAAAACCGATGACGTGATGGGGGACTTTAAAGATATATTGACTAGCATTTTCCCGAGGATCCCTCCCCATCTCCCCTCGTTCAGTCCATCCAAAGGTTGTCTGTAAGAGATTGCCCTGTGCGATAAGACCGCCCATTGTACACTTATCTTTATAAATGTTTTGTCCTGTAATTATTTAAGTGGTGTACAATAAAGTATATAATAAATAAATAAATAGCGATATTTTCATCATCATTTGCACTCAGAATCACAGAATGTATCATTTTGTGAAGGGAAATTGATGAAGAAGACCACAGATAGCCACTGGAACTCCATAATAATACGTATGTCACGGTTTTAAGATATGATTTTTATGGTAAGTTGAGTTAGTTAAGTATTTATAAATTAAAAAGCTCCACAAAAACTTGATTTTGCTCAAAACTCCTCGGATAGATTTCGAAGAGCTTTGGTTTACAGAATAGTACTAGCCCAAGGAACGTAATGCACTGTGTCTATTTTGGGCAGTACTTGATCCAACTACCATAAATGGTTAGTCAATGTTATTTCTTTTTTAACCGACTTTCGAAAAAGGAGGAGGTTCTATGTTCGACTTCTTGTATGTTTTTTTTATGTATGTTCACCGATATCTCCGTCAATTGTGGACCGACTTTCAAAATTATTTTTTTGTTTGAAATAGTATGTTTCGAAATTGGTCCCATTTTAATTTGGTGAAGATCTGATGAAGATCTTCGAAGATATACAACAGAACTCTTCAATAAATAACGGCAAATCTCTCGGGACTGCTGCAATCGCATGTCTGTTTATTGTTTATATCATTTCATAACATAACATCACGCCAGTACGCTCTTAAGGTGTAAGCAGATCTCTCATTTGATCGGTTTTGTTCAAGTTTCATGATATTCGGGTAATCTATTCTGGCGTTATAGGAAACTTACTAAACAACTTGCCTATTAGTATAACTAAAAAGTGAAAAATAAAAAAGTTTTTTACAAAAAAATACTACCGACTTCCAAATAATAAAACTACAAATGTACAAGGTGTCTTTCGTAGGTACATTTTTTTTGCGTTATGGACACCGACTTCCAAAAGTAAAGTTATTTTTCACTTTGTAGTTTTATTATTTGGAAGTCGGTAGTATTTTTTTGTAAAAAACTTTTTTATCTTAGATTTTTTTCAGATTCAGATTTAGATAACTTTGTTTGCTCAATCATGTGTGTAGGTACCTACATACAATTATAAGAAACAAATAATCACAACATTCAGTAACATTGACAATGCTGACAACAATAAATAAATTTTTGATTGATTGATTATATAGCTAATTCTAGTAGGAAATAGATAGTAGTTAACTTTGTAGTTACATACAAAATTGTCAAATATTCAATTATTTATCGCAAAAAAAACGCAGTATAATGTCAATGTAGGTCCAAAATTTACAACAAAAAAAAATTAAAAGATTAATTATTACATTACATACATTTTATATTAAACTAGCTGTTACCAATAGCTTCGCCCGCGTAAAGGCCGTACCCTGACCAAAAAATCAGCATGAGATATGAGCATTCCTATTGGCTATTGGCCTAGCGGCACTGGTGGCACATGAATTACGGTAGTGAATACGCCCAGATTTTAGAATAAAATCTTTATAAAATCGAATATTGGTCTTTTGAAAAAAATTAAACTTACAAAATGTTCGTTATCAAATTGTCTATCCATTAGTGTTAGTATACGAGGAGATGCATGCTATCAATAATTATTTCACATTTTTATCGTTTTGTTGGAAGGAGATTAGTGCCACATATACCTCTTTAAAAAAAAAGTGTACTACAATTTTAGAATCAACATTATGTAGAAATTTAATGTATTTTTAATTATTGATATTTCTTTTTAAATAAAGAGTACTATAGCTCTTAAAAACTGCAAAAAATTCGACTAGCGCAGCGTTTTGCTCGGGGACGCGCCAGTTTTGTCAATCAATCCTGGTTTTCGACATATAGGTTGAGAAAATCCAATGTTGCAGTTTTAGTTTTAATCAAAATCGGCCCCGTGACTTTTTTGATTTTATTGTCCTATTCTTCATAGTGATGATTTGGCCATCCACGCACACTTGGCAAACTCAGCCTGTATAGGTACAGGAAGCATTAACGTAAAAAAGATTAACTTATTTAATTGAATAAAATTGTATCTACAGTTAATTTACATTACTTAATTATTCCGTTAATCATGGGTCTAACATTTTATGACGCTGCCTGCTATATACTATGTTGTATGACCTTTCATTTGATACTGATACATACACATTCTAGGCTTTGGAGTTGCTTGATAAGCAGTTACAAACAAAATTAACCCTCTCTCCCATTTTCCCCCTTTCGTGTTTTATGCAAAATGATGTAGCCTATGTCCTTCCCAAGATCTCAAACTATCTCCATACCAAATTCCGTCTAAATCGGTTCATCGATTTAAGCCCTATTAAGAATTTTCATAAAAAACTAACGCCCCATCCGCCATTTCTCCCCCTTCGTGTTTTATGCAAGTAGCCTATGTCCTTCTCAGGTTGTCAAACTATCTCCATACCAAATTTCATCAAAACCGGTTCTTAATAAGAAGTTGCATGATACGAAGTTACATACAAAATTAACCCTCCCCCATTTCTCTCCCTTCCTGTTTTATGCAAAAAAAGTAACCTATGTCCTTCTCAGGGTCTCAAACTATTTCCATACCAAATTTCATGGAAAGCGGTTAATAATAAATAGAAGTTTCATGATAAGAAGTTACATATAAATTAACACTCCCCTCATTTCTCCCCGTTCATCTTTTATGCAAACAAATTAGTCTATGTTCTTTCCATGGTCTCAAACTATCTGCATACTAAATTTCATCTAAATTGGTTCAGCGGATTAAGCCATAATAAGAAATTTCACACAAAACTACCCAAGCCCCCATTACTCCCCCTTAGTGTTTTATGAAAAAAATAGCCTATGTCCTTTCCCGGGTCTCAAAATATCTTCATACCAATTTTCATCTAAATCGGTTCAGCGGTTTAAGCGTGAAAAGGTAACAGACAGATAGAGTTACTTTCGCATTTATAATATTAGTATGGATTAATTTGTAAAAGAGCATGTCAATTTGAAATGCTCCATTAAAAATTCATTCACAATTTTTAAAGAATAAACTGATGAAGAAGAACACAGACGGCCACTGAAACTCCCTAATAATAAGTATGGATATGTCGAATAGTTAACCGACTATGATGAAGCATAAGACATGATAACTAGTACTGATGAAAATGGGACTTACCTACTATCGAAGGTAGGCACTGGAACTCCGAAATAAAACAATGTAATAACTTAGTCGTGTTTGGGCTTATTGGAATTGTCATGAGACGTGCTTTGGCTATAAATAATATTTATGGTAATTTGAGGTAGTATTAGTAGTATTCATCAATTAAAAAGCTTCACATAAAATTACTTTTGCTCAAAACTCCTCGGATAGATTTTGAAGAGTTTACAAAATAGTACTAGCCCAAGGAACGTAATGCACTGTGTGTCTATTATGGGTAGTAGGTATTTAATTCAACTACCATACATGGTTGGTCAATGTTATTTATTTTCTTAGATTTTTTTAAAGTTCCTATAAAGTGTTCCGTATGGTGCCGGACGTAAAGAATTTCGCCATCCCATGTCTTCCCGTGGGTGTCGTAAGAGGCGACTAATGGACAAACCAGAGAATGGGCAGCAGCGTTCTGTGCGCTTCTTTAACAACCATACTGCGATCGCCAACCCGCCTGCCAAGCGTGGCGATTATGGTACAAATAAAAAATTGCCCCTAGTGCCCGGCAGCCTGCCTACCCTTGACTACGGTAGCGGTCGAGGTTACGGCATCGCAAGGGGTGCTAAGAATCTCCGGACGAGAGCCGGCTACCCAAACAATCACCAACGACTGGACCTGGCAAGGTACAACACGCGACGGACACTTCGGAGTACTTCGGACCGACGAGAAGAACACCGAACTCGAAGAGGAATTGAGCAGGTTGCGATGGAGTATTATAGGGTTATCTGAAGTCCGATGAGAGGAGGAGGACTCGATAATCCTCAAATCCGGTAACCTGCTCTATTGCCGAGAGGGTGACCGGCAGTCCCAGGGTGGTGTTGGGTTTATCGTCCACAAGTCCCTTGTGAACAACGTGGTGAAGATCGAGAGTGTGTCGACCAGGGTGGCATACCTTATACTCAGAATATCCGCAAGATATTCGCTGAAGGTCATACATGTCTACGCCCAGACCTCGACCCCGACGACGAGGTAGAGACCATGTATGAGGATATCTCTAGAGCCATGCATGGTTTCAAAACTCACTTCACCGTCGTCATGGGGGACTTCAACGCGAAACTGGGCAAACGAGACGAGGATGAGCTGCAAGTGGGGCAATTTGGAGTTGGACGACGGAACCACCGGGGTCACCTACTGGCCAGTTTTATGGAAAAGGAAGGCCTCTTTATGATGAACTCCTTCTTCAGAAATCGTGAACACAGGAAGTGGACCTGGCAGAGCCCAGATGGTGCAAAAAAAATGAGATGATCCTGCAGTCTTCAAATGAGGCGTGCAAATACCGCTCAATAGACAGACCTCTAAATCCTTGAAAAGAGACATCTACCGCTTTAATACCGAGCGTACTAAAAACGCGATTGAGCGAAATAAAGGCTCCAAGTGTTTTCAAGGGATCTGGCTATTGGGCAGAGCCAGCGCACGAAATTGAAGACCGACGATGGCAGGATCGTATCCGCCAAACCGGCGCTTATGAGGGAGATCGAGTCATTCTATGGGCAGTTGTACCCATCAATCAGCAAGCCCGTTGCGAGTCTAGCAAACGACCCAAGAGCTCAATTGACCCGACACTATACCGATGATATCCCGGACGTCAGCCTGTACGAGATTAGGATGGCTCTGAAACAGCATAAAACAACAAGCCGCCGGGTGATAATGGAATCACGGCCGAACTTCTGAAGGCGGGTGGAGTAACCGTGGGTCCTTAAGGACCTTCAGAAGCTGTTTGATTCCGTCATACTCGAGGGAAAAACGCCACAGACATGGTGCAGTGGTGTGGTGGTACTCTTCTTCAAGAAGGGCGACAGTGCCCGGCCGAAGAACAAGTTGTTTTCAAGAGTCATCACGAATCGTCTTGCGCGCAGATTTGACGATTCAATGACGAAAAAACCGGATTCTGAGAAGGCTTTAGCACCGTAGACCACATACATACGCTACGGCCGGTTATACAGAAGAGCGAAGAATAACCTGCCTCTCTGTTTAACGTTTGTGGACTACGAGAAAGCCTTCATTTCAGTCAGTCCGTCTTCAGGATCAGACCTCGAAACCAATTCTTCTCCAGCGCGGCGACAGACATGGACACGTCATTTCTCCGAAACTGTTCACTGCTGCGCTGGAGGATGTCTTCAAGGTTCTGGACTGGAGGGGGCTCGGCATCAACCTTAATGGCGAGTACATCACTCACCTTCGGTTTGCCGACGACATAGTGGTCATGGCTGAGACCATGGAGAGCCTCAGTACAATGCTCGATGACCTCAGTAGAGCTTCCGAAAGAGTGGGTCTTAACATGAACATGGACAAAACCGAGGTCATGGTGAATGCCCATATAACACCCACTCCTATCAAGGTTGGAGACTCTACACTTGAAGTTGTAGACGAATATGTCTACCTGATTAAACGGTCTAGTTAGGTAGGTCTAACTTCGAGAAAGAGTTCAACCGTCGAATCCGACTCAGCTGGGCGGCGTTCGGGAAGTTGCGTGGTATCTTCTCGTCCAATTAACCGCAGTGTCTCAAGACAAAAGTCTATGACTGTGTGTTGCCTGTGATTACCTATGGGACCGAGACGTGGTCGATCACAATGGGCCTGATCAGAAAGCTTAAAGTCACCCAAAGGGCAATAGAGAGGGCTATTCTCGTCGTTTCCTTACGTGATCATGTCAGAAATGAGGATATCCGCAGGAGAACCAAAGTTACCGACATAGCCCGAAGAATTGCCAACTTATGTGGCAGTGGACAGGGCACATTGCTCGCAGAACGGATGGCTGATGGGGCAGAAAAGTTCTGGAATGGCGACTGCGAACCGGAAAACGATACGTTAGAAGGTTGACCGATGACCTGGTTAAGATTGCGGGAAGGCGCGCTAGATGCGAGACGCACGGGATCGGTCAATGTGGCGACGCCTAGGGGGCCTATGTCCAGCAGTGGACGTCTTTCGGCTGAAATGATGATGATAAAGTGATGCTAGGAATCATTTGAAAGTAGATACACCCGTGTCTAGACATTTGGTCCGAACCTGGTCAATATCCTTTCAGCCTTGTAAAACGGACCTCACTCGAGGTGGTGACCAGCTCTTAGGCCGAGTTTCTCATCTCTAAATTATCGCAGAATTAATGTCACAAGTTGTCAAGCACGCGTTATGCGCTGTGATTGGCTGTTGAAAGTGCGTTCTTGACAATTTGCTACAATAATTCTGCGATAATTTAGAGGTGAGAAACTCGTCCTTAGACTATTGTGTTTACTGACGCTGAATATTATTCAATTAAATAACAATATTCTGTACATCGTATTCGTAACCCACCAAAAACATTTTCATGTAAAATGTTGCCAAGACGAGACCATATGGCTCGCACTGTCAAAAAGTTATCAGATCTCATGTAGAGCCAAGCTTCTAACACAAGCCCTAACTTCACAAACTCTACACCTTAGTCAAAATATGTGGCTTGGCCGTTTTGCTACCACAGCTGGCTGAAACAACAACATACCCTATCTGCTTATCGTATTCAAGACAGCGTAAGGCGCCATCTATGAAGTATATGTAGACTTTTATTAGAATCTGCTTACCAACTGGACTGGATACCCCACATCACCTATTTTGTTGAAACTTTGTGAGGATATAGTTAGTTCTCAAAATTGGTCTATTAAGTAACAAAATCGGAGATTAGTGACGTACGTGGCGTGTGATGCCCAACATACTTGTGTATTATTAATATATATGTAATTATATACATTTTCGTATACTAGTTGTTATTTTTTAATATTATTTTGTACCCATTCACAATGTAGTCCTTTTTAACCCAAAGGTTGACTGGTAGAGAATGCCTTGTGGCATTAAGTCCGCCTATGTACCGTTATTGTACATGAAGTTTAAATAAATAAATATTAAATAAATAAACATCCACATATTACCTAACCATTCTCATCTTGGTTAAAAAATTATACAAAATATTTCGAGTTGCAAAACCTAGTCCTCGTAATTATTATATTTGCACAGTTGCTCTTGCCTATCATCGTTTTTTTTCTGTCGCTAAATATCCTTTAATTCGGTTTTATGGTTGGACGAATATAGAATTTTACGAATAGTCAACGTAAAAGAACGCTGCAATTTGCAAGATCACCTAAAACATTTTGGATTTCGCGGCCTACACTTTCGGATCAGGACAGCAATGTCCAGCCAGTGGCATAGACACAAATATATATTTAAAAAAATTCGCAGTTTAGTTTTCTGGCAACACTTAATCCAATTTGAAGGGTAGAAAATCAGAGAGTTTGTATAACTACCTAGAGGGTACGTATTTACGACGAAAAAGAAGAGGTTCAACTCTGCATATAGAAAAACTCTTTAAAAAAAAGAGACAAACATAGACAAACGCTATAATCCTGAACGTCAAAGAGATAACTCTTTAGTCACTGTTGTAACCCATCGGTTAGCAGCTTTAATTAAAGTTTTTTAAGTAGAATGAGTGTATTAACATAACATAAACAAAGGATATCTTTCCACAGGTGAGTTATCGACTAGCATATTGAAATTATTGTGCAGGGAATACATTTCATAGGCTGTCCGGAATAAAGGAATCTAAGTTCTAAATACTTCGAGGACGTATAATATATTTAGTGAAATAATTAAATTTTATATGTTCGATGATAGAGCTATGACAGTTTACGTACTTACGTTATGATGTTAGAGATGTGACAAAAGACACGAGAAAGATTTATCGATACTGTATTTTTATTTTACTTTAATTTATTTCATTAAGTTTATTTGCTGTTATTGCATTAATCTAATATCGATTGTGCACAGGTTTACTAAGAGTACTTATTTAAGAAATAAGTGGATCAAGAATATAAAACGAGCTAACTGGACACCTTCACTATATTCTCTCTTGTGTTCACTGCATTTTAATGAATCAAGGTATCGCTATCCCTTGACCCATCTATGGACACAGGTTGATGAATCATGTTTATTTTTACATTTTACCTTTTAAAATTAAATTATTATATTTAAACCATATTGTTATTATTGTTGTTTTCACTTTTATATACATATTAGTCTGTAAACTTTCTTTTCAGTCTTGCACAAGAACTAGCATACTATATATCAGTATCAGTAGGTACCTGTTTGTACAGTCGTACCAGTGTACCAAAAACTGTCACTTTGATCTCATGATGTACCTCGTTTTTGCGCAACGTATGAATAAATATTATTATACAACGCGTATAATGCGCAGAAAAGAGTGGAATTGTACTCTTACAATGACTGATAAGTTGACTCTTTGTACGAGTACACATTCACTCTTTAAATAATTATAAAGAATCCCTAAAAATAACGTAGAAAATATTAGCCGCAGTCAGGGACGTTTCTTACAGATATTTGACCAAATTTGTAGATCGCTCCAAAACTAACCTCGATAATATCGATATGACAGTGGCACAGATCTAGTACTGATGTACGTCTATAGATAAGTATCTATAGCATCCTCGGTCACAGTGGCACAAAAGACGGCATAGACAAAAGTATATCTATCCCTTTTTGCTTATGACGTTATCTGTTAGTGCGAAAGTGAATACCGATGTTGAAATTGCGTCTTAAATATGTTATCTCTAGGTTATTATACAAACTCTCTGTTCTCAATTACTATTTTTTTTAAAGTAAACGTAAGGCGACAAAAAATACGTTTTTGTTTATGACCGAAACGCAAAGAACCGGGAATGTCCATGATATACCGATATATACCGTTTTGGAGATACTTTTATTATGCGTACAGCTAAAGAGTGGAATTCCCTGCCGGAATCTGTGTTTCCCGATAGCTACAATCTAGAAGTCTTTAAGTCAAGAGTGAATGGGTTTCTTCTAGGCAAGCGTGCTCTATCGTCGACCACATCATCGCTTACTATCAGGTGAGATAGTGGTCAAGCGCAAGCCCGGTAAATAAGAAGGATAAAAATGACATACTTCTAACTATTAACTGCGTTTTACTCAAAATCTATTAACAAGGTCATTCCCTATTTTTTGCCTGTACCCTTCATTTATTTTAGTTACTCCGATTTATGCTTAAATTAAATGAAGGTAGTAAGAAAAACATCTAAATTACAGATTAAGTGAAATCAAATTCTTCTAGTATCGATATCATCTGTCTCATGTCTCACATGTGTCTCACTGACATAGATATCTCAATTATCTGTCTTGTCTGCTTGTCTTGTGACCATCAGAGGTTGCTATTCTTAAACAGTATTACCACAATTTCGGGTAGGTATGTCACCCACAATCTGTACACGAAAGGTAAAATTAATAATTTACTAGTTTCTGCATCTACCTACTGACAAAATTTAAATCATTGTCAAACAGATGTAACTGACTTGTAGAGCATAGATTCAAGATTATTTATTTGTGGAAACATGAGTACACATACAGAGCATGCAAGTTATTAAATTACATAATAGATTAAGATCAGTCATGTTTGGCCTTAGTGGCGTACAAATATTTAAATTTCAGTAATAAAAGTCATTGGATAAATTATTAGATTAAATAAGAACAAAATAGTAAATCACTATTTCTAAAACAAATAAATTAAATAATGGTCATAGTTAGGTAACAATTATTAAATGTCATTTAAAATTAGCCAATATCAAATGTCAATTAAAATTAACCAATATCAAATGTCAATTAAAATTAAAATTATCCAGTGTCAAATGTCAAATGTATTTATTTCAATAGCAATATTATGTTGCTGTATGTACAGATTACGTCAAAGATGTATTGATAACATTGGTATCACGGCATTAGATGTTGTCATTCAGAAATTCTAGAATACTGTAGTATGCTTTCCCTTCTAGCAGTATCTTTAATTTATTTTTAATTGACGGACATTAAGCTCCTTCCAACTATTTGGAATTTATTAAAAACTTTAGGGGCCATTAAGTCTTGTGCATTAATGCTGTTTTCGAGGTGTGTAGATAAATAATACTGTCATCGCGCCTACTATGGTTGCGATCGACCACTTCTGATTGACGTGGAAATAAGTGTCGATTTGATTTTACAAACACGACAATTTCTGAAATGTAAAGGCTAGGCAGAGTTAATATTTTATATTTTTTAAATAGGGCTTACAACTTTCGGTTGACTGTAACTTAAACATAGTCCTGATGCATCTTTTTTGGGCTTTAAGGGGTATGTCCTTGTCGGTTGAATTGCCCCAGAAAAAAATAGTTTAACTTTTGACACTTTAATATATACGCACCTAACGAATACTAAAAAAGCTTTGCATGTAGTTTTTTGGCGAATAGGACTGTTATTTTATTATTGTTATAATTTAGCTTTTTCGGTTATGTTTTGCTAAAATATTTTAAAGACAAAACTCTCCTTTCAGAATACTTGCCCAATCTTAATCTGCCAGTGACATCTATACTCTATAGTATGGATTGGTCTGTGATTGGCTGGGTTAGCTCGTCTTCCTTCTTTGTTTTTTTTTTGTCGACTTATAATTGGATATTTATAAACTACCAGCTACTAATACCTAGAAGCTAAGTACCTACTCAAATTTTACGGGGGTACATAATAGATTTCAGACTGTTTTAATAAATTAACAAAATAAGCTCAGGCTCGTAATAATTAATAGATCGATGCACCCGTCCCCCGCCGGCCTCATGTCCGTGTCGAAATATTCATCGTAAAATTAATGCCATTCTCGGCCGGGCATGGGCCAGGATGCCTTTTTAGTACTCAACTGTTGTATACGAAAATCGCGTACTTGCTCGAAAATTTAAATTTTAGTGAGAGTCAGTGCTATCCATAAAAATAATACACAAAGAATGCGGTTCTATGTAAGTATATTCATTTATAACAATATTTACGATTTTATAGTGGCAAACTTTTTTATCGCACTGGCATCCAATCTTAACCGTCAATGTCATAATACCCGAGAATCTAGACGGGCGGGCAAGTATTTGTAGGTTAGTTGGTTGTTTGAACAAAATAAAAAGGATGTCATTGTCAAGTCAACTAAAAGGCGGCAAAGGAGACGGATACGCTTTCATACAATTTTGGGCCTGGATGTAAAAAGATGAAATTGGTCTTAATTGATAGCTACTATATTATCAAACATTCACTGAAAATTTTGCAGATTTTGGCAATCTGAAAGCCGAGATAAAAGAGATTAATGAAAAGTGAGGTTACGTAACAATCTATACATAACAGCCGATTTTTGACCTGTCTATTATAGACCGATTTTGAAAATTCTATTTTTGTTCGAAAGAGTATGTTCCGAAATTGGTCCCATTTTAATTTGGTGAAGATCTGATGAAGAACTTCGGAGATATACAACAGAACTCTTCAATAAATAACGGCAAATCTCTCTAGGTTGCTGCAATCGCATGTCTGTTTATTTTTTATACCATGTCATAACATAACATCAGGCCAGTATGCTCGAAAAGTGTACGCAGATCTCTCATTTCGCCGGGTAGGTATGTTCAAGTTCAAAGGCGTTATAGGTACATACTAAACAACTTGCCTATTATGTAGGAAAAATATTTTTTTGTTTGCATTGGTACCTACGAAAGACATCGACTTCCAAAAATAAAAGTTACTTTTCACTTTGTAGTTTTTTATTTGGAAGTCGGTAGTATTTTTTTGTAAAAAAGTTTTTTTATCACAGCGACTAGTCGCTATGCCACAATTTACACAACGATCCATGGTGTCAATATCCAATCGTAGAATCCAAAATAACAAATCCAAGTTCAACGTTACAGCGGGGTTCTCAGTGTCCGGTATGGTAGCAAGGCAAGGGTCGTACGATCGAGGAAAATATCAACAAAACTATGGGGGAAATACACTCAAAATGCATACGCACTAGACGATACGAAACGAGTAAGTATACGAGTAGTAAAGACCAGTGTTTTTCAACCTGTGGGTCGCGACCCCCTGGGGGGTTGCAAGAGGTCGCGAAAACTACCTCAATAAAAAGCAATAAGGTTTAAAAATATAGAACATATCTCTCATCTCTCTCTCATCTCATCTCTCTTCTAGTATGAACTCGATTATAATTTTATTGATATTCGATTTACTTCGTAACCTAATTTTTTGATTAATTTTTGGATTACTCATTTTCCTGATTGTGAATTAAGCTGATTTTTCACATTTTGAATTAGAAAAATATAACCCTTTTTTTAAACCATACCTCAACTTATTACATTCAGGCCAAGAAATCCCCGTCTCCTTTTTTTGGTCTGATTCAAATTTTATGAGTTTTTCACTATAGAGTTGATAATTTTAGACTTTCTTTGGTAGTTTTGTTGGGATAGCAAATAGTTTTATTGGTATTACTAGTTGCCTTGATTTGAGTGTTTATATTAGTGTGAATTCCAAACGAGATTTTTCGTGGTGTTTGTGTTCCAACATCCAGGGTTTGTATTAACCTATTCCTTTTATAGATTTAATTTTTTACTAACCGATATCCGCCATGGATAAAAAGAAACCCCCTAATCCTCCCCGATGATAAAATAGATAACGCTATGGACTCCGAATCTGCGCAAAGAAAAAGACCCGCTGGATCTCCCCCCGCTACTCCAATCAATCCTGCCAAACAATCCAAGCAAACGATAGGTAGACACACCTACAATTCTAAAGATAACGCGCCGTATGTAGTTCACGTCAGCCTAAAAGATGGACAGACCTCTGGCACTGTTCTACATCCTGATAAGTTTGGAATGTTTCTCACCTATAACAACTTTGCCAACGTCATACTCGGAAACTAACTGCGAGTCTATTTCTCCCCAAGCGTTTCAACTTGGGGAGAAATAGACTCGCAGTTAGTTTTAAGACTCACCTGGATGCGAACAGTTTCCTAATTAGCCCAATACTGACATCCCATGGATACATTACTTCTGTCCCTCAATATAACGTTACGCGCATGGGTCTCGTCAGAGACGTACCCACCGAGTGGACAGAAGAAGAAGTAATTGAAAACATTAGGGTTCCCACTGGATGCGGCCCAGTAATTAAGGCCAGGAGAATGAACCGAAAGGTGAGTTCTCTGGGCGTTACGGAGTGGAAGCCCACTCAAACTGTCATTCTTACCTTTGATGGCCAAGTTTTGCCAAGTCGTGTTTATTGTTTTGTTCAACTCTCCCAGTTGAAAAATATATGTATCCAACTATCCAATGCTTCAACTGTTGTCGTTTCGGTCACACACGTACTGTATGTCGCTCACAACCACGTTGTTTTAAATGCGGTGAAGACCACCCAGGTGATGGCTGTCAAGTCCCCACTGAATGTGCTTTTTGTGTTTCCTGCTCTGGAAGTCACTATGCCTCCGACAAGTCTTGCCCGGAGTTGGGTCGGCAAAAGGGAATAAAAGCACTGATGGCTGAAAAATCAATCTCGTATGCGGAAGCAAGCCAGGTATTCCCACAAGTTTCTAGATCTTATGCTGAAGTATTTAGATCATCTCCAAAAATAAAACCTATATCCAGCCCTCTTCTGTTCCCCAGATCTACTCCCCAAACTCCGAAATCACACCGCAAAACTGTATTAATCAAACCAAAATCCCATGCCCCCCTGTCACCTAGTTATGATAAGCAAGCTCACCAAGCCCTTATTCAAAATTACTCAATCAGTCCTGTCCAAAATGGTGGTGCTTACCCTCGGGAAAGTACTAGCGGTCCTATTTCCTCAGAAAGTATTTTAAATATTATATCCAGTATGCTAATGGCTATATTAGCAAACCCTGCTCATTCACTACCTGACCACGTTGCCAACAAATTGACATCTATCATGAATTATATTCACAATTCTCACCCTACACCTTCTTCAGTGGAACGTCAGGAGTATTACTCCCAGGAAACATGATTTACTTTTCCTCATTAATAAATTTAAACCATCGATCTGCAGCATTGCTGAGACATGGCTTCGTTCTGACAGTAATTTCAGAATCCCATGTTTCAATGGTGTTCGACATGATAGATCAGATGGATATGTGGGATGTGCTTTGTTCATCAATAACATTCTCCCCGATTCCTCTACCCTTTGTAGGTGACAACATCAATGTTGTTGCTGTTAAGGCTGAGGATATAAACTTTTTTAGTTTTTATATTGCATACCCACAAATTGATGATCTTGATATCATAAAAAGTTTGTTAAGTAATGTACAAGGGCCATTATTTGTCATGGGTGATTTTAATGGTCACCACTATAGATGGGGGTCAGAAACCTGCGACAATTTTGGTATAGGCCTAGTGGATATATTAGATGAACTAAATTTATGTGTGATAAATGATGGGTCTGCCACACGTCGGGCTGTGCCAGGGCAAAATAACAGTTGTGTTGATTTGACATTTTGTTCATCTAATATAGCCAGCCTTTTTAATTGGAGTCGCTTGAATATGACCTATGGGAGTGATCACTACCCCATCATGGTGGAAATCCCTTCCAAAATTATCCCTGATAGAACCTCTGCTCCTCTTTTAAAATACCAACTGAACTCAGTTGATTGGGACCTTTACTCAAAAATTCTAGATTTACGCGTCTCCTCTCTACCTTCCATTAATGATGAGAATGCTCAGGAATGCTTTTTGTCATTCTCCAACATAATATCTGCTACAGCGGATGATTCCTTCCCTTCCAAAAAACTGCCAACGGGTAAAATCCCATCTCCGCCATGGTGGGATAGGGAATGCTCTGCTGTGATCAAAGCTAGGAATGAGGCCGAAATGAATTTTAACTTGGATATGAACCTGGAGAACATCATAGCTTTTCAGCATATATTGGCTAAGTCCAGAAAATTACTTAAGAAAAAAAAAAGAGAAGGTTGGCATCGATATTGTGATTCACTGAGTCCATCCACTCGACAACATAATGACTGGGGAGCTTAGTCACCAGTTTTTCTAAGTTGGCCCCAGCTTATGTTCCTGGTAAATATTAATGCGTCTCTATGAACCACCAAACAGCATCGGATGATCCTTTGGACAGACCATTTACTTTGAAGAACCTTAATCTGTCCTCGCCCATGTAAGGGACTCTGCCCCTGGGGTGGATGGATTCCCGTATTCCTTCATAACAAAAGCTGGGGAAAAGACCCATCAGTATTACCTGGACTTGGCCAATTACTGCTTTTACTCTGGATATATTCCTCCTGATTGGAAGGTTCAAATTATTATTCCAATATTAAAACCTGGTAAAGATCCTAGTGATCATTGTTCCTACAGACCAATTGCTCTATCGTCCATACTCATTAAACTCTTGGAACACCTTATTAAAAACCGTCTGGAATGGTTTGTGGAGAGCAGGAAATTGCTCCCAACGACTCAATTTGGTTTTAGGAAAAGTCTGGGTACTGCTGATAGTGTGGGTACCCTAACATCAGAGATCCGGCTAGCCCTTAGTAGGAATGAGTCTGTGGTAGCCGTTTTCTTAGACATTTCAGCTGCATATGATTCTGTCCTCATCCTAGTTCTCAGACAGAAAATGAAAGAGCTGGGAATCCCGCCAAAAATACGTCAGATCATATCCAGTATCTTTTCAGACCGTAGTATTTAATTAAGAATTCCTGGGGAGGAGTCTGCACCAAGGTTAGCTTGGCGGGGCCTTCCTCAGGGTTCCGTTCTTAGTCCCCCTTTATACAATATTTATACCTGCGATCTACCTTCCTGTTTAAATTTTAATTGTAAAGTCCTGCAGTATGCTGATGATATTGCTTTATTGGTCTGTGGCAATTCCATCGTGGATGCTGCTCAATCTATGAATGTTTCTTTGTCCTCATTAAAACAATGGCTGTTAGATCATGGGTTATCTTTAAGTGCTCCAAAAAGTACATCAGTTGTTTTTACTCGCAGACGTATTATCCCGCAAGTTGACATTAATATTGACGGCCAAGCTATACCAGTCAAGGAAAAGGCTAGATTTCTGGGTGTGATCCTGGATTCTAAATTGTCGGGTGTGGATCACATTAATAATACTGTTAAAAAATGTGAGCGCTCAGTCTCGATTCTTAAGGCTCTGGCAGGTGTCTGGTGGGGGGCTCACCCATTCACCTTAAAACTGGTCTACAATGCTCTGGTCAGAAGTGTGTTGGATTACTGTAGTTACTTAATTGAGCCATGTAACAAAGAAGCCCTACGTAAACTTGATTCTGTCCAGGCCAAATGCCTTAGAATCGTAATTGGCGCCATGAAATCTTCCCCCATTAACGTTCTCCAGGTTGAATGTGCAGATCCTCCCCTTACCCTTCGTAGACAATACTCAGCAGATCGTTTCTTGTCAAAAGTTTTCTCTCTCTCATCCCATCCCTTACTTCCCATTTTGGGGCAAATCAACCTTTCTTTTAATGTCTCTTCTTACTGGAATAATAAATGTATTCCATTGATGAATAGGTACAGGGAACTTAAACAACTCTCTTCGCCTGCTTGTCAATACCCTTCTCTTCCAGTATTTGCTTCTGCATATTAGGTGGTCCATTTCAAGCCAAAGATCGTCTTAGGCCTTGGTATCACTAAAAACTCCCAGGACATAAAAGGAGAGTTTGATCGGGCTATTACTATACTGATGCATCCAAATTATCGTCAACGGGATGTACAGGCGTTTCAACATACTTCCAGAACTCTATAATCGCTCTTTTATTCCAATGTCCGCCAGCATCTTCAGTTTTTACAGGGGAATGCATCGGTATCCTAGAAGCCATCAATTTTATAAATTCGGTAATTTTTTCAGATTCACAGCAAGATTATCGTAGGTATACATAATTTACTCTTCTCTTGTCACAACAAAGGTCTAAACATTGAAATAGTTTGGGTCCCCAGCCATTCGGGTATATGTGGCAACGAGTGTGCTGACTCTCTGGCAAAATATGCTACATCCAAACCTGTGGATAGAAAACACTATCTGCTTCATAGTTACGACTTGCGCTCAGACACCAAACTTAAGTTATTTAGCTCGTGGTCAGCTGAGTGGCAAGCAAGCTCAAAACTCAAAGGGGCGTATTATGCCAATATTCAACCTGACATCCAGCGGAAACCTTGGTTTTTCAAATGCCCTAAACTGTCTAGAAGAGCTGTTTCATCCTTGTGTAGGCTGAGACTCGGTCACTGCTGTAGTCCAGTATTCCTCAATAAGATCCGTGTTCGTGACACTTCCTTGTGCGAGTGCGGCCTTGATGATGGTACATTAGACCATATCTTTTTTTCATGCCCTTCGTATTCCCACTCCTTTGACTTGTATCATATGCTTCCCAACATTAAAATCCCCCTCCCAATCAACTTCCATTCCCTTTTGTCCAATTTCTCTCCTAAAGTTATCAAACTCCTTTCAAAATTTATAAATGACAATGACATCAAAATGTAACATTTTTTTAATTTTTTTTTTATCTGTACATATCATTGTTATCTACCACAAAGGACAAAGTTCGTCAGCTCATCTCACCGCGCTGTCGCCTCTACATGAAACTGGAAGAATAGACAAAGTTTGACGGCTCGCCTCATCGCGCTGTCTTCTCTACATGACACCGAAAGAATAAGCACCGGGCCTTAGGGTATATATGTTCTGCGATAAGCACAGTTCGACGACTCGCCTCACTGCGCTGTCGTCTCTACATGACACTGGCAGAATAGTCGGCATCGGCTGTTGCCAAAGAAGAAAAAAAAAAAAAAGTATTTGTAGGCGGGTGAATTAAAAAAGTCTTACAGTTAGGATTTTCCAAAAGTATAATTTCATTGAAATCCATTCGTAGAACACTAGTATTACTATTAGTAACACTTATTTCAATTCTCTCTTCATACCTACCAATTAGAACCTTGCGGATTAAGGCTATTGTTTGTTTCAGGTTCAGCTTTTATCAAAAAACAATTTAAGTACTAAATAATAATTTGGACAGACGAACTAATAAAATTTCAACTACCAATGTACTATAAAAAAACGTTTTGTATTTATAAAAACATGGCATTGTTACATTTACCGTGTTTTCTTTTTAAGCATAGACAATCTTGACCAGACCAAAGTCGCGTTAAGGTTTCACGTAAACGCCCTAGTTTAAGCTAGATACAAAAGCGCAGGTCACAAGTTATTGATTTAAAACGTGGGGAACTGCGCAATGCGAAGATGTTTTAATTAGCCGCTTCCGCTGGTCGCTAGGTATCCCTACCAACCTCGACCAGAGAAGCTAGATTCGTACCCCCATGTTATTAATTACTGCATGTATTGATGCTTTTAGCTAAATAAAGCTCAAATATAAATCGTAGGTACCTAATGAGATGCTAATAAAGGTATAACAGGTAGGTATTAGAGAATGCTAGAGTAAAGGTAACATTATATATTTTTTTTTTATTGATAGGCTCGCGCTTGACCACTATCTCACCTCATCTACCAATCATCCTCATCTCTAAAGTATTTAGACTTTTGAGTAATTTGCTTTCATAAGAGTACTGAACAAAAGTTAACTTTTTTATTTAATTCTCACATTGTTCTTAAATTCAGAACTCAAAAGTAAGGAGATTAAATAAAATAACAGATAAACTACATTATTATTTTATTGGATATATATTAGATGCCAATTTTAATATTATAATTTACATCTACTTGATTACACTCAGATTAAATATTACTATTACATTTCTTGAATTACAAATCAATTAAAAGGGTTTTCAAATGGAACAG
Organism: Orthosia incerta; assembly: GCA_948252205.1. Lineage (NCBI taxonomy): Eukaryota > Metazoa > Arthropoda > Insecta > Lepidoptera > Noctuidae > Orthosia > Orthosia incerta. Next base: position 38,262,691 of record OX411741.1, on the reverse strand, counting down.
GTGGTTTCGGTTCTACTTCTTCCATGATTGTTGCTTGTTTGACAAGACAGTCAGCAGGATCGGCATAATTACTATCATTGTGTTCTGACACAGCTGGAGACGTTATAGAAAATCCTATATTATCATTATCAGTCTTGGAGACTGCCACTTCCATAAATTTTTCTTGTTCCTTGTTACTTTTTTGAAAGCCATCCACAGCTCCTTTTTTATCTGCTATTAGATCACCTCTCTGGTGATCCATATTTGGTAAAATAAATTACTTAAATTACAGCAGAGATGGAGGAAGTTTAATCAAACCTTTTACTTTTTTATTTCTACCTCCAAAATATTCGGTCACCGATAGATTTCTCAAGTCCATAATACGCTCCAAGAAACTATTGTTTTTGATGGATTAGTCAGAGAAGCCAAAATTCAAAGAATGTTGGAACGCTATGGGAGAGACCTTGCCTAGCAGTGGGACAATAAAGGTTAAAAAAGTAAGGCTATTTAAACACAGTTACTCCTAATAAAACAGATACATCTTAAATTTTCACAAATCACGTTCAGCCACTTCCCCTGTTGTCCTCTTGTTTAGGTCCAGAACCATGACCATGACGAAGCTCCTCCAGAGCATCAAGGAAAGCTTGGAAGCAGACCTCTGCACGTACCCCGTCACATTGAACTTGACCTTCTGCAATGGCTAAAGCTTGCATCAAAAACGGGCGCCACCCTTTCATATCTTGCGGGTCAATTACTAGCTCGAAGTCCTCTTCCGCGAGGACTTGACCACCAGCTCCTGCTCCCTGTGGTTCTGCCATCTGGTGAACGTTAATTAGTTGGACGTCAACCGCGATATTTTATTAATATTTACGTATAAACGTTAACACAGGAGTCCCGTAAGACGACCCACTGACCGAGGGTATTTAACCAATGTAGGTACACTGTGGTGCTAACAACAGTGAACAGACAGCCCCAGTGTTGCCAACAGTTCAACTAGCTCTCCACCAGATTCAACTTCTAAAACCACCAGAAAACCACTAACAAAAATCGGCCCTACTCTAAAAATCGCTAAAATTTCCACAATTTTTTTTTTCGGATTTTACGAATGGTAACAGTATGTACTTGTATTAGTAAAAAATATTCTTTAATATGACTTAATAAAATATTTAAAATTAGTAAATCAACATACAACAATTAAGTATTATTAAAATAAATCAACAAGTCGAGATCAGGAACATAAAAATTATTCAATAACAACAATTATAAAAAATAAAAATAAATCAAATCTTTAAAAAATTATAAAAAATAAATCAAATTCATCTGAATTTCAGCTGATTTTTTGTCTGCACCATCATCGTCGGTTCCACAGTTATACGATTCTTTGCTACCTATTTGTGTTAAAACTTTTATTGGCAGGTCGTTATCATTGCAGAATTTTCCTTCCAGTCTTAGACCAGGGGGGTGACCATAAGCTCTTAGAGCGGTATCAATTTGATATCGAGTAAGTGACAGATGTATACAAGTCAGATACATCTGTCCCTTATTCGATCTCAAATTGATACCGCTCTAAGGGCTTATGGTCACCCCCCAGGCTGCGGTATGAACCGTTTGATGTCATCTTAACTCATCTTAATCATGTCACGCTCGTCATTCTGACGGATCAGTGTTGCCCACACAGTAAAAGAAAAATTAAAAAAGTACTACTGAAAATTAAATGAAGTAAAAATAATATATTTCGTAAAGTTTTAGTGGCTTAGTTGTTGAGTGATAGCATTTTCAGTAATTGAAACTGAATTCTATTTAACCACTAGAAAAAACCACCAGCCACTAAAAGCAATATTTCGCCACTAACAGGGGGGTCGAAACCACCAGTTTTAGTGGAAAATCCACTAAGTTGGCAACACTGGACAGCCCGTTTAAATAATGTACTCTGTGGTCATCAGTTCTTTAATCGTTACGTCACGTCAGTTCTAAACCAACTAGAGATGAGTCAACTCGACTTAGCACTTTCTTGAGTTGCGTTCAGCTAGAGTATAACTCGAGTTGAATTCTCGTCTGGGTTGAGTGGAGAACTCAGGTTTTGGCCTGGCTTTACATGAACAAAATGAAACTAGCAAGGGAAAGAGCGCGAGCGCAATTTGTTCGTGATTATCATCGCGGTTTTTCCGAGTTGGCACCCGTATCTATTATATTGTATTCTGGTTGGCAGTCAGTCACATCCATAAATCATAGATAAAGAATCTCCTTAAATAAACTTTCTTGATAGCTTGATCGAGTTCGAGGCTTGATCTCTGCGACAGCTGTCAGTGTCTACTAATAGCGCTTGACAGGTTTAACAATAACGTTGTCAGTTTGACAAATGTCGCAGAGATCAAGCTATATTTTTAACACGCTTTTATTAGCTTGGTATGTATGTATCTATGTATCTATGTATCAATGTAACAATGTATCAATGTAACGGAATCTTTGAACGTGATTTTCACCCACTTCAAAACGTTGGATTGATTTGAAACTTTGCACACTTATCAAGGACCGATGACAATGCAATAATTTAAACAGTTTGTCCCATTATCCTTACCATTAAAGCGTGTTTTTTAGTTTTTAGAACTACAATTTATTTAAGAAATAAAGTCACCAAGTCACATCCCTGCATAGAGGAAAGATCATATACTTACTGCCGCACTCAGAGCCGTTAACGGTTACTTAGGGCGATCCTTACCTTGATTTTTAGTACAAAATGAGACAAAATCTATAATAAGAAGCGGTTTAAGGAAGCGTTATATGGGTACTACTCATTTTTTTACCGCAATGCGTGCAGCATTATACTCGCGAATGGGCGGCAAAAATTCAGGTGAATAAAAATCGCAGTGCGTGCTAAGGCTAAACCCACAGACTACTTAGACCTGTAAAAAATTTCTGTGACTTAGATAGATACTAATTAAACCCTCCGCTCCACTATACCGAGATCGCTTCTGTCAATGAATTCACATATTGTCCAGTTGCTTACAGTTAAGATACAAAACTACACCAATTTTATAGATACCACAATATCCACTAGAAATCAATTTGCAAATAATTTTAACAGCCGCTGAACTTCACTCCCGCAAAAAACTCGCCGCATTCTAATGCTTACTTTCAGTCAATGATATTCTACTAAAATCTCAGTGCTTATTAAACAATGTTAAAATCGATCTATGTATCAGACTGAAAGACTTGTATCTATGGTCATGTACAATTAAAAAGAAAACATATCAGTATTGAGTATCTGTCATGAAGTTATGTATCTGCATCACTGACTTATAAACCTATGGACTTGCCATACCTAAGAAATTAGCGTGCTTACCTACATAAATCGGGTAATTAAGATGGCTGCCCATTTGCCAATGAGGTAGGCCATTTGCAACTGTTTGACAGCACAACTACACAGATAAACGTACATATACGGCACACAACTACCAATTTTACTGGGCAATTAACATGGCGACCGGTCACGCATAGACATGATTTTGACGTCACTCAAAAGTGTTACCAAATTTAGTCCTTGACAAACATTTAGATGTCTCTCTTTTCATATGCAGCTCTTGGTTAGTTAAAAAGAGTAAAACGCTTTTTGACATGCGTGTGTCGATATTATAGATATTTGTATAACTATTCTTCATATAGTAGAATATGTCGTCTCCATAGTTTTCCCTTCCTCATTGGTATACACAAAGTATTCTCTTTACGTGACAGCTGGGTCACGTGATTGGTCCAAGACTACGTCATCAATTGCGTTGCGGTTCTCAATCTTTTTTAGTGGGGAAAAAGATAAAAATAGTACAATAGATACTAAATTTTTATTAAATCTACATATTTGATACTTGTTGTATATTTTTACTTTGTTTCTTTTTTAATTGATTGCATATTATGGTTTTATTTAGTTTCCTCACGCGTAGATATAATGAGATGAGAATGTTAAGATGGATGTGCGAAGTGACGAGAATGGATGAAGTGAGAAGAAATGAGAATAATAAAGGAAGTTTGAAAATGACGCCAGTGACAGAAAAGTGGAAAGGAAACCGTTTGTACTGGTATGGTCATGTGATGAGGAGGGATGAAACGCATGTTACTAAAAGAGTTATGAATATAAACGTGGATAGATGGAGAGGAGGGGACAGCCAAAGAAAAGCTGGATGGACTGTGTGAGGAGTGATATGAAAGAAAAGGGAGTCAGTGATGGCGTGACGATGGACAGGACGGTATGGAAGAAGAAAGACATGGGGAGGGGGCAGGAAGATGATGATGACTTGTAGAAGGTTCTCGTTTGAACTAAACAGAGTACTACCTCATAAAGAATTTGAGGATACAAGTTCTTTGTGGCATCATGAACAATCCGAGTCAAATTTGTGAAAATGAATTTTTCACTGTGCAACGTTTGACCGTGGTATTGATTAAATTCTTTCTCCATTATATCAGCAACCCTGATCAATTCTTTGCAAGGGTAAATCAGTTTACCCCTCGACACAAAAAAACAACAATCGCAGACACCGCTACTAATTGTATTTTTTTAGCCTGGGGAAATGCTCATGCATGCTATGCTGCCACGGGGAGATAATGCAGTTATGTGGAACTCCAATACACAATTCACTAAAACTCCAAGGTGTCCTCCTGTGCCGCATATGGCGGGAACACGGGCACGCGTTAGCACTCACCGCAAACCCGCCGCGGCTGTCCGTCACCGGAGCCTCCTTTGGGGTGTACCTCCCATCACCGGTGCACCATAACACATTGCACACCGTGACCACCCCAGGGACCAAACCAACACATGGGTGCCAGACGACCTCGTGTATGGCACCCGTGGTCCCCTTGCGATGGGACAGGTCAGTGGCCCGCCACCTACCACTTTTCGGCCCACCGCGTCCGCAATCAGACGGTGGCGACCTCATCCAGGCCGCGGAAGGTAGGGAGAGCGGCGCATCGTAATAACGGCATTCCTCTCCCGCCACGGTCTCCAACCCTCAGCCACGATATCGTATGGGACGCTCCGTATGACATCGCGGCTCGCCTAAGATGCAATTTCACCTGTTGCCAAGCGGCATCGCAACCTACTTGTTGGCCGCTACGTCGTCGGCTTAATCGGTCAAAGCCCTTCCTCTTCGCTTCACCGTGGGTGACCGAGCCACGGCTACTGAGACACGGAACGAAACTACGCCTTAGCTTGTCTGTCGAGCTTTTTATTTGATCTGAGAGCTTGACTGACAATCTAAGGCGAAGTTTCGTTGTACGTGTAATTGTGTATGTATACGGCAAGGTGAAGTTTTAACCGGCGTCACCTTGTTGTTCGCAACATTCCATCTTGACTTTTTATTTGAACTGAGGTGTAGGTATACAATGTCTCTGACAACTCAAATGTTGTAGAAGTCACACCTTGCGTTGTGATAAAATGGACTAACTTAATTTAGTTCGGGACGAAAACTCATAAAACTTGACTTGACTAAAATAAGTGAAAAACTCATTAGGTTTGGTTAAAGTGCTGGCGTACAGCCGAAAAAAAAAGAACCTTAGTGCACCGTCGTTTCTAATTTTGTTTTTACAGTTTAGTACGGAACAATTAACAATTTTCCTTGTATATATTTCATAGTTCACGGGTTCGTCACAAATGTTTGGGAGCCACAGTATTTTGCTCACCGAGTGAAACAACGCTACAGGTGTGAGCGACACGACAATAGCGATGAAATGGCGAGTTGTCACTATGACACTTGTCAATTCGATGTGTTGCTACTGTGTGTGATTGAATTACCCGAGCAAAATGCATTTTTTAACTTAACTAAGTAATTATGAACTAACAATTCAATATATAAATTAATTTAACTCTAAATAGATGGATCACATGAGTTACTAAACAGTTAAGCGAGTTAGTAATTTATTTTATTTTCATTAACTACATGAGAAAGAACCTAAATTTTCTGAAAATGACAATCAATGGTAACACTTATCGTGGAGCCTACCAGGCGAAGTACCTATACGGAGTATATTATTATACCATGTGTAGGTATCTGTATCAATGAGGAAGGAAAATCTATGGAGACGGCCTATTCTACTATATGAAGAATAGTTATACAAATATCTATCAAATCGACACACGCATGTCAAAAAGCGTTTTGTCTCTTTTTATCTAACCAAGAACTACATATGAAAAGAGAGACATCGAAATGTTTGTCAAGGACTAAACTTGGTAACACTTTTGTGTGACATCAAAATCATGTCTATGCGTGGCCGGTCGCCATGTTGATTACCGAGTAAAATTGGTAGTTGTGTGCTGTTTATGTACGTTTATCTGTGTAGTTGTGCTGTCAAACAGTTGCAAATGGCCTACCTCATTGGCCAATGGGCAGCCATCTTAAGTGCCCGATTTATGTAGGTATCACGCTAATTTCGTAGGTATGGCAAGTCCATAGGTTTATAAGTCAGTGATCTGTATACAGTATACCTGTCAGTGCTCAGTGTCATTGTCTCTAGTATATAAATAGTAGTCTATGGTCATTGTGATGTGAGGCTGAGCCGCTGAGGCACATGTGAGCACAGAAAATTTTTACTCTAGCGCGCATGTGAGCACAGCACAGAGTACATTTTAATATACCTACTGACTGAAACATGTGAGGCCGCTCTTAAAAGGGTAATGTTCTGTAGCTTAAATACACTAGGAAAATTCACCGGGCATACCTACGCAAGAAGTCGTGTCGTTTCTACATACAAACTGTACACCGCCACGGTGCTGAAGAAGAAAAATCTTTTCCGCGCTAGACACGACGCGCTGTTGCTGGTGCCTGTTGCAGACACAAGTTTTCGAGCCTAGTTGAGGTGTGGCAAACAGTCATATCTATCTGGAATCTAATTTTCTCTAAAAAGTAGTTGTCTGCCTTCCCACAATGGATTTATTTGGATACGGTTTTCCTAAAAGAAACAACTATAAACGAGAAGGATTCTCTATATAATTTGTCTTGGGCTAAGCCGGACACATATTATCTATCTAGTGAATACTAAAAAAGGCTGTTGGTTGAGTATTCATTGCAACTGGTTATTTAACAACCAGAAAAGTTGTTCTGAAAGGCTAGGTTTACTGTAGTATATATGGGTGTGTGTGTATGACTAGATGTATGAACATAAATAAATCAAAACAGGAGTAGGTATATAAGGATTATAGCAGGTGGCATTTTGTAGTTTCTTTACACCCCATAGGAAAAAGTGATTTGATGAATATAAAAATGTTAGAATTGAAAATTAGTTTCTGATTTTTGAAATAAGTTGGAAGACCTCTTCTCTTTTCATGAATAACAATGAAACGTCATAGAGCAAGATCCCAATACCCCCAGACATTTCTTCTTCCTGCACAAAATAATAATATGTGGGATAGAGTATTACTTTGACTTTTTACTTTAACTTGGGTTGACATGCTACAGTTATTAAACAGACACCTGCAGCCTAATTGCGTAAGTGAATTCGGCAAGGCTAAGAGTTTTGGACTCCATCAATCGAACAATCACATACATGGAAATCCACGTCGCGTCTTTCAACTCGCAAGGATCTCACTTGAGCTGTTAGCCAGCTCAAGTGAGATCCTTTTCTGAAATCAAGAAGGGAGTTATTTGTATTATATGCTCGAGGTGGCAGGAAGCTTTTAGACTATTATGTTTACTTATTAGGTTTTATATACTATTCAACAATGTTATGTAAATCAAACAAAAAAAATCAGTACTTTCTCATATTTTTAACAATATTATAAAGAGGAAAGATTTTTTTGTACTGACTACCGAATAGGCTCCGAAACTACTGGACTGATTTAAAAAAACTTTCAAAAACAAAAAGCTACATTATTCCTTAGTGACGTAGGCTATTTTTTTATCCCGAAAACAGGTCCTGTGGGATGATCCACGGGAGCGAAGCCGCGGGTAACAGCTAGTATTTTTATTTTAAAAGTAAGTAATGTTTTTGTGTAAGTATCCTTAGTACCTGGAACCGTAAATTAGCCATTAACTGAAGTCAGCAGTTATGCATATACATTTTATCAAAACAAAATAAATGAAATATATATATTCTCAGTTGCGGTAACTCACAACTATGAGTAAATTGTTAGCAAGTTAGAACTTTGCAAAACCATACCAACCCATTATTTAGATATCCTGAGCTAATAGCTATCATGGAGCTAAATCTTAAGCTACCTAACAAAAATAATTATCAAAGCCTAAAAAGTAACCCCAATAGCATGTAACTTAACTAGGGCATGACTTCATAACAGCCCTCATTTTATAATCACTGAGTAAATCCTAGACTTACCAGATAGCTCCTTGATTGCACTGACCACCTTGACCGCCCCTCTTTCCAGAATGTGAACACCCAAGTTAAGAATAAACTTGTTTCCATCCCATGACAAAATCCCTGTAATCCTTTGAAACCGTAGTGCTATTAGACCTTAAAATTCATATATATAGGTACTTAGAAATTCACAAAACTATTATCTTAAAACAATCTTTTCATGTTATGTGTTGTAGTCTAGCCAAGGGGTATCATGTTACCCAGTTACTAGGTTGTGGAGGTTAGATAGACAGTCACTCCAGGTAAAATACTAAACTGGAAGCTAACCCCGACATATGTAGTTGGGAAAAGTCCGCCTTTGTACCTTTTGTGCATGAAGTCTAAATAAATAAATAGAGTCAAGATTTTTATAAATAAGGGTAAATATAAACAAATATCATTAATTATAATAATATAATTGTTTTATTGGATATACATACATACACATTAAAAGCCAATTTTAAATGTTATAATCTACATCTACTTGATTACAATCAGATTAAACGTTGTAAATACAGATTTAACTACAAAATCAATTAAAAGGGTTTTCAATAGTTCAGGGGAATTTGGTTTTACATCTTAAATGATTGTTGGTTGCTTGACATGACAGTCAGCAGTATTGGCACGATTACTTTCATTATGTTCCGACACAGCTGTAGACCACGCTGTAGAAAATTTTAGAATTTGCCGTCCTAATTTATCATTATCAGTCCTGGAAACTACCATTTCCATTGCATTTTCTTGTTCCTCTTTGCCCATTGCATTTTGTTGATCTTTATTCTTGGTTTTTTATCTGCGACTAGGGCACTTCTCTGATGTTGATCCATTTTCAGTTAAAATAAATGGCATTAATCACACAGGTGACTTTGTGTCACTAGATTAAGCCTAGTTTTGGTTCAACATGATTGTTGCTTGTTTCAAATTATGCTGAACATGAGAGTCAGCACAATCAATATCTTTATGTTTGTTATCTCTGCTTTAGAAAATTTCTAAAATTGCCAACTAATTTATTTTATCAGTCTCGAGAACTTTCACTTTCATTGCATTTGCTTGTTGTTCTTCTTCATATTTAGAAACCCAGCCAAATCTCAGTTTTTATCCACTACTAGTTCACCTTTCTGGTATCCATCCTTTGCCTTTTATCACAGATACTACAGGAAGTCTTAATCCTTTTCAGATATTTTTTCATATCTTCTAAATTATCATATATTTAGGTGGAATGTAGGGATAATTTACACACAGTAAAAAAAAGATACGTCTACAATTTTCACGTTTAACCACTTCCTCTGTTGCTCTTTGGTTCAGGTCGTGAAAAGGGGCCACGACGAAGCTCCTCTAGAGCATCAACAAAGGCCTGGCGGCAGACCTCCGAGACCGTCGGGCTTATCGAATCACATTCAACTTCGCCGTCTGCAACGGCTAGTGCCTGCATCAGGAACGGGCCCCAACCCTTCATATCGTGCGGATCAAATTGACGTATGGTTCGCATTAGCTCGATGCCATGTTCTAAAGCGTATTGAGTCCAGCCACCCAGTGGTGCAGCCATTTTTTGAGTTAGTTATTTGGACGTCAGCCGCGGTATTTGATTAATTTTTACGTATGAATGAGCACATAACACGACTGGACCAGATAATACACATTACACTGCTGCTAATTATACAGAATACTTTGTGTATTTTAGTTTAGTTTAGCTCATCAATCACAATCACCAACCAACCAGCCAGTTTTGTCAACTACTGTATCCACAGCACAGAATGACAGAACATAATATTGTCGGGCTGGGGTCGGGACCACAGACAGAATACTATTTTTTACGTCAGGTCGGGGCAGTCTGTTCTGTAGGTAGAGCTGTAGCTGTAGTCGAGTCGGCGTCCGGCGAGCCGAGTCGGCTGTATTCATCAGTTTCAGTGTTTGTTTCCAGTGGCAGATAGTCAAATATTAATAAATACATGCATGAGACATCGCAAAAAGTTACATTTTCATGAGAAAAGTTACAATACACTTCATAGCCTGATCTCTGTCTGCGACAGCTGTCAAGTAGAGGTGATCGTTGAAGCAACTGTTATTTTTAACGACTTTTCATTCGCCAGCGAGTTAACTGTTAATCATAAATGAAATAACAGGTTGAAATTATTAGCTGTTAATTTACGTCAACGCGAAAAACGCATTATTTTAATACTCATTATTTTAAACAATTCAAAAAAAACAGTTTGAAAATTCAAACTGTTAATTTACGTCAACGGTTCAATGGATTATTTCACTGTAATTTTATAAATTTCTGAGAATCAACAAGTTTGTGAAACGAATACTTCCGAATGATACAGAACTTCGTCGCGTCGTTGCATCGAACGTGGTGGACCTCACCCGTATCTCGTACTTGTGAGTGAGACAAGTAATGTTAAGATTTTTTAATTAGTGTATTGTAACAACAAAAAAAACAATGTAGGTATATAAAATTAATGTAAATATTGAATTTATATAAAATTAAATTATATTTTAAGTACGCCTGGATACTATTTGTACCCAGCCAGTGCTAAGCCTAAAAAGAGTACGAAGGAATATACTTTCTTAATTCTTATGCAATATATCAATTATTTGAAACAAAATTGACAAAGATTGAAAACGTTGACGTAAATTGACGCTACCGGTTGAACATTCAAAACAAAACCTGTTAATAATTTAACAGCTTTTTTAACCTGTTAACCATTGATGATTAACAGTTAAATTACACTAACCAAAAAAAAAACACCAATTACCAATGAGGTAGGAAAACTATGGAGACGGCATATTCTACTATATGAAGAATAGTTATACAAATATCTATAATATCGACACACGCATGTCAAAAAGCGTTTTGTCTCTTTTTAACTAACCAAGAGCTGCATATGAAAAGAGAGACGTCTAAATGTTTGTCAAAGACTAAACTTGGTAACACTTTTGAGTGACGTCAAAATCATGTCTATGCGTGACCGGTCGCCATGTTGATTGCCGAGTAAAATTGGTAGTTGTGAACCGTATATGTACGTTTATCTGTGTAGTTGTGCTGTCAAACAGTTGCAAATGGCCTACCTCATTGGCTAATGGGCAGCCATCTTAATTGCCCGATTTATGTAGCGTAGGTATGGCAAGTCCATAGGTTTATAAGTCAGTGGTATCAATACAGTAACAATAGCGCTTGACAGGCTAATCAATAACTTATACGTCAGTTTGACATATGTCGCAGAGATCCTATTATGAAGTCTACATAATTTTATGCGGAAAACGATACTAAGGCACAGATAATATAATACTAGCATACAGATGCCTCATCTCATACAAAAAACTAGCGTTTTTCATCTGATTATACCGATTTTTTTTTGTAAATCGATCGCGTTCGGTTCCGTTCCACGGCGAGTGATAGATCACCATCTATATCCGTGGAACGGAATCGAACGCGATCGATGTACAAAAAATAATCAGTTCAGTACGTCGGCACGGTTTCTTTGTATGGGATGAGACATCTGTATGCTAGTATTATATTATCTGTGACCAAGGTTTAACACGAACTGTGATTTTTTTGCTGTGCGTATTAATTCGAGCGAATTTTTGTCCGCATACTGAATTGAATTAACACGCACTGCGGATAAAATGCCGCGCGATTTTTGGATCTTTCTGATTATTTTGTTTTTACCTGTTCATAGAGCTCAAAATACTCTCGAGAATTTAATCCGCGCCGCGGTGCGGTGGATTCTGTGGCAAAACACGGATATCTTGCCTTATTATTGCCGCGCGATTTTTTTACCGCATTGCGCGCAGCTTCATACAATTCCACAGATCGCAGAATGGACAGAACAAAAATCACACGAATAAAAACTGCAGTGCGGGCTAAGCCTAAATACGCTCACTTGCTTACTGAAGTAAGCGGGATGGAAGACTTAGAAATACACGTGAGTGAGTGAATATGCAATACGTCAATTTGTGTGTCACAAAATCAGGTTCGATAACACGACGTACGAAAACTTTCTTAGATGCGTTCTGTTTCACGATGATTTTTGTTTGCTGGTTAATATTTCAATATTTTTATTAAGTCCTAAAAGTAACGTAAAAGTTACATTTTGATTCGTGTTACATGATAAGGTCAAAAGTACCGTAAAAAGTAACAAAAGTTACATTCTGGCAACGCTGGTACTCATAGACTTTTTTTTTTTTAGGTTTTACATTTGGCTACTGAGGTTTTTGTGTTGCCAGTGACATGACATGACATATATGGCTCTGAGACGTGGTCGCTTACAATGGGCCACATCAGAAAGCTTACAGTCACTCAAAGGGTAATTAATGGAGAGGGCTATGCTCGGCGTTTCCTTACGTGATCGAATGAGAAATGTTGAGATCCGTAAGGCCTCCCACCAAGTGGACCGATGACCTGGTGAAGGTTGCGGGGATCCGCTGGTTGCGGCACGCACGGGACCGGTCAATGTGGCGACGCTTGGGTGACGCCTATGTCCAATAGTGGACGTCTTTCTGCTGAGACTTTTTAATCGAGTCTAGTTTTTTTATAGTTCTATTAAAATATTTGTTATGTATTAGAATGTAGATCTTACACATTCTCATGTTTTTGGCAGCAAACATTAAAAGGCATGTAAAATTTTCTGATTGCAGATTTTCAGAATTTTTCATATCTGTGTAAATTCCATTGAAAAGGGAGGATCCTCTGATCAGACTGGGGTCTAAGCTCCAGGCCAATGGTTACTGTCGGGACCCCAGGTCGATAGTTGATGAGTTGTCCGTAAGTCTAGTGATGCTTGCCGGGTCAGAAATATTGGTTCCAGGTGGTCGCTTGTTCCAGTCATCGACCACACAGTGGTCGTTGGTTCCTGTGAATTGGATCCGGAAACCGCATGCCGAGAACTGTCTATCATTCGGTTTTCTTATTGTGTCGGGAGTAAAACCCCTTCTTCACAGTCCAAGCAACCGCCTGACCAAGGTGCCCTTGGTTGAGTCAACCAACCGGCGCGTTTTTTCTTCTATCCGGTTGCGTGATTAACACAATTTTATTTTTGTCTTATTCGCGGGCTGTCATAATAGCAAGAGATGGCGTCTCATAGTCTTTCAAAATATTTCAAAGTTGGAGTGGCTGTAGCTCTTCTATGTGCAAGCGAAGATAAAGAAAATAAAATGGACGCTGACGTCCTCAATATTCCCTTGGTCTTGCGACCAATAGCATACTTCCCAACCAAGTTTGTTGGAAGGTCAACCCAATTTGGATGGCCAACCACCGTCTACACCAGGGGTCACTTAATGGTGGAACGCGACCCGGATCCGCACCGCTGACCTATTTTGTGTAGACCGTACAATGCAATGTGTCCGGACTTGGAGTAATAAAACTTTAAGGCCGTAAAATACACTTAATTGTATCTATGAAAACACCCCACATAAGGGGTGAAATCGTCAAAGATAGAGCAATTTTAGTACCTAACTTACTTACTAGGAAATCCATATAAGTCTAACAACGATAACATTAGACTTGGGTCTCACAGAAGCGTACATTTAATGTTATTTTTACATGTGGGGATTAATCCCCATATGTGGGGTATTTAAATGTATCTTAAAGTTTTACTAATAAAAGTTCGGACAAATTGTATTATTGACTTGTGTTACTTGAGTACGTAATTTAATAATTTTATGTATCACGCGCTTTGTCTTTACTGCCTTCGATTCGACTTCGGATGAATCATGTCATCATAATCTTCGTTGCTATTGTATATGTTATGGACCACCTGATTACTACAGCATTATTCATAATGCCCGGTCAATAATGCCGCATTGGTCACTTAGTCCATGACATATGCATTCTTTACACAAAATACGCGCTTGGTCGTGGAGTTGCGGTAACAGCCCGTCGAAACTAAACTAACATATGCAATCTGTAAAACCTGGGTAAAAGATACTTTCTAGATTGCGATGCGATCTAAAATTATCTTTTCAAATTACCAGCTATATTATGTACCTACTGTTTATTTAAAAGTATTTTGTGGCACCGAGTTGCCGCGTCTGATATACCGCTATTAAACTCGCGATGGGTTGCTTTGGTATGTTAATACATTCAATAAATGTTTGTAAAAATGTCTTAGTTAATAAACGATAAAAAAACCTAACTTATCCATGTCGGGGTGCCTTAGGCTCCCGATCTCGCTTCGCTCGCTCTTGGCCAAACCGTTACGTACCTAGCAATATTCATAATGACCAGACAATGAGATAAATACAGACGTTTAAATCAGCATTCATTACATTGCCCGACATGTTTAGATTGGTAATTATACATAGTGCCCAGAATAATCACTTGGTCCATGACATATGTCATCATCATCATCATATCAGCCGAAAGACGTCCACTGCTGGACATAGGCCTCCCCCAAGCGTCGCCACATTGACCGGTCCCGTGCGTCCCGCAACCAGCGGATCCCCGCAACCATCACCAGGTCATCGGTCCACCTGGTGGGAGGCCTTCCAAGGCAACGTCTTCCGGTTCGCGGTCGCTATTCCAGAGACTTTCTGCCCCATCGGCCATCCGTTCTTCGAGCAATGTGCCCTGCCCACTGCCACTTAAGTTTGGAAATTCTTCGGGCTATGTCGGTAACCCTGGTTCTCTTGCGGATCTCTACATTTCTGACTCGACCACGCAAGGAAACGCCGAGCATAGCCCTCTCCATTGCCCTTTGAGTGACTGTAAGCTTTCTGATGAGGCCCATTGTAAGCGACCACGTCTCAGAGCCATATGTCATCACTGGCAACACACACTGGTCATAGACTTTCGTTTTGAGACACTGTGGTAAGTTGGACGAGAAGATACTGCGCAACTTCCCGAACGCTGCCCAGCCGAGTCGGATTCGACGGTTGACCTCTTTCTCGAAGTTGGCCCTACCCAACTGGATCGTTTGTCCCAGGTAGACATAATCACCCACAACTTCGAGTGTAGAGTCTCCGACCTTGATAGGAGTGGGTGTAACATGTGCATTCAACATCACCTTGGTTTTGTCCATGTTCATTCTAAGACCCACTCTTTCGGATGCACTACTAAGGTCATCGAGCATTGTACTGCGGTCCTACATGGTCTCAGCCAAAACCACTATATCGTCGGCAAACCGAAGGTGATGTACTCACCATTGACGTTGATGCCAAGTCCAGTCCAGAACCTTGAAGACATCCTCCAGTGCAGCGGTAAACAGCTTCGGAGATATGACGTCTCACAGCTCGCTGCAGAAGGACTGGTTCCGAGGTCTGATCCTGAAGTCGAACTGACATGGTGGCGTTTTTGTACAAACAACAACTTCAACACTTCGATGTACCGGTAGTTAATTTGGCACCGTTGGAGAGACTGCAGTACAGTCCAAGTCTCGATCGAATCGAAGGCTTTCTCGTAGTCCACAAACGCTAAACAAAGAGGCAGGTTGTACTCTTCGGTCTTCTGTATAACCTGCCGCAGCGTATATATGTGGTCTACGGTGCTGAAGCCTTTACGAAATCCGGCTTGCTCGGGAGGCTGGAAATCACCAAACTGCGCGCGAGTCGATTCGTGATGACTCTTGAGAACAGCTTGTAGACACGGCGAAGAAGTGTGATGGGCCTATAGTTCTTCAGTAGGGCTTCTTCAGTGTCACCCTTCTTGAAGAAAAGTACCACCACACCCTGCACCACGCCTGTGGCGTTTTCCCTTCGAGTATGACGAAATCAAACACCTTCTGAAGGGCCTTAATTATTGGTTTTCCACCCGCCTTCCGGAGTTCGGCCGTAATTCTGTCGCCATTCGGTGCCCTGTTGTTCTTAATCTGTTTGAGAGCCATCCTAATCTCATACAGGCTGACGTCGGGAATGTCTTCGGTATATATAGTGTCGGGTCAAACTAGCTCTAGGGTCATTCGCTAGATTCGCGACGGGTTTACTGGTTTACTCGATCTCCCTCAGAAGCTCCAGTTTGGCGGCAACAAACCTGCCATCATCGGTCTTCAGTTTCGTGAGCTGGCTCTGCCCAATAGACAGATCTCTTGCAAAGACCTTGGAGCCCTTATTCCGCTCAATCGCGACTTTAATACGGTCAGTATTAAAGCGGCGGAGGTCGCTTTTCAAGGACTTTGAGATCCGTCTATTTATATTTACATATTTAAGTTTATTATTATCTTCAGTGGCGGCGCTAGATCTAAATTTGACGTGGGCAGGGTACATTTCGCGAGGCCTTCTGACAACGTAAGAAAACGGATACTTCGAATAAAAATAAATGGATAAATATAGACTTTAAGTGAAATTGATAGCCAACGTACGTTACCTCTCAGTTGGTTTTTTTTTTGTTTTCTTTTTTAGCATAACTCTGCTAAATTATCCATTAGTGCTTAATATGGTACAGAGACGCAGGCGCGAGCAAAGTGAGCTCGAAAAATTTTAGCACCCGCCAATGGCGAGTTTAGCTTTCTTTCTTACTTTCTTGTTTTTTAATATTATTTAATGTACACCAAGACAATACATTTAAACACGTTACTTATGAAAACGCTTAGGAATAATGAGAATAATTCAAGAAATAGAATTTATACATTACTAGGGATAAGTGTTGTCGTCTTTCTCTTGCATAAAATAGAAATCACCAAGAGAATTCAGGCAGCGAGCGAAGTCAACTCGAATATTTTAGCATACCCACCTCGGATAGGATAAGACTTGAATAATTTTATTGAATCAATACTAATATTATAAATCCGAAAGCTACTCTGTGTGTCTGTCTGTCTACCTTTTCGCTGAATCGTTGGTATGGAGATAGTTTGAAACCTTGGGAATGCCATAGGATAGTTTTTATCCCGGTAATCATCCTTAAGGGGGTGGAAGTTGGTTGGTTCACCATTCAAACTTCCACTTTCTCAAATAAGTCGGAAAATACTAAAACATAATACATATATGTATGTAATATATATGTATTTTAAGTACTTATGCTACGCAGAGGAAGTCGCGGGCAAAAACTAGTAATATATAAATTACGAGGTGCGAGCCCCCTCTTACTGCGAGGCCGTAGGCGGTGGCCCACATCACCTACGCCTAGCGACTCCTCTGATTATCTTATTCTGATTATCTGATTTTAGTCAGGATTAGTAATATGGTATACTTTTTATCACGGGAATATGTTCCCTCGGGATAATATTCGACGTTCACGCGGGTGTAGCAGCTAGCAGCTGGCAGAAGCTAGTACAATATAAAATTTAAAATAATATTTCTGAGGCGGCAAGCACGCACAGCAAATGATACAATAAATAACTGAATTAATTCTAAAATAAAATACTAATTTATTCTAAAATTCTAACGATGTATCCAACGATACTCCATATATTAATGGAATGGACGATTATAAAAAATATCCCCACTTTACGTGTAGTGGGTTTTGGACTGGAATTTAAGTGTCAAAAACTTTGCAAACATGCCAATAACCGCAGACAGACAGTCGGATGGACGTACGAATGGACTTGGCGAAGCTATATTATTACTTTTTGTCTTATGTACTTTTCTATAAATGTGACGTGGTTTATACAGTAAATTGAATTATTGTAAGAAAAATACGGAACATAATTTCAGAAATGTTGGCAACATTTGAATGGATCTTAAAAAAAAACTTCACTCACTTCACAATTCTCATTACCTCTGCCGCCATATTGCCGTCCCCGTGCGTGCGTTTGATATTGAAACATTCAAGCACTTAGGTAATTATAATCTAATTCCGTACTTATTGCTATTTCGATATGATCCGATACTTCTACAGAAAATAAGCTACGTATTAATCGCGGAACCATTCCTTTTTATTGAAAACGTATGTTAATTCTGTTCCTACCTACTGCCACCTTGACTCTTGGATTGTGTGTTTCGTTTCAATCCGTTTGAGTCTCATACGCGATGTGCTTATGGTTTCTGAGTGTGTTTTCGAAACAAATGGATTCTTCTAATAATATTGTGATTTGAACGGAATTGCTGCAGTACTTTGTTTCTATTGTGATTTTATATCAATCGGTGCTGAGCTAATCTACGTAGGTAGGTAATCTACCTGTGCAAAACCATTATTATTCTGCACTGTTACCATTTGATAAAAGTTTTGATGTCTTGTGTTCTCAACGGCTGCCTGCTGTAAATTATCTAATTATTACTTTTTGTTAATGATCAAAGTTTAAATTCACGATTTCTGTATTTTTATATATTTGTATTTGGGGGTATACTCAAAACTTAATAAAATATCTAAAAGTTTCTGTAACTTTTAAAATGATTAAGTATCTGTGCATTGTTTACGTTTCATGGTCAATATTTTAACATTAAAGAATCTAGTTTCGATAGTGCAGTGTATTCACACTTATTCACAATACAAACATATTGAACAAAAACTTGTGGTATACCCCCATGGGAAGAAAGTGTATGTTTACGTTTGTATTTCTTGTTTGTATTACAATTTCTAAACAAAACTTATTAGTGCTTGTTGTAATTTTTGGAAATCTAATATATCATGTGGTTACTTCTCAGCCTAAAATTCTCAAATCAACATTCAATCTAACTAATTTAATTGATAACATAATTTGTTTTTGTGTTGCTAATAACATTATTGCACCATACAAGTTCATCACATACCCTGAGGTATAGTATTTTAAACATATTGTAATTTCTGCTCAAATAAGAAAATTCTGATATTTTTCTTCATAAGTGTTGCTGTCTCAGTTTACTAGATCTTACCAAAAAATTTGGAAACACCTAATTTATTGCAACAATTCTATCATAAGCTTTGCCTTTAATATGTGACCCACTACGAGTTTTATAATATTCATTGACACAATTATTAATTTTGTTATTATACTAAACTAATTAAATTACAGTTCAAATAAATTAAATGGACAGCTTTTAGAATTTCTGTTATCAACCTTGTTGGTCACTAACAAACCGGTTTCACTAACAATAATATTATTATTGTGAAATGACTTTAAAACCAGAAATTTAATTAAAGTTACTTGCTGGCGTATTCATTCCTCCTTACAGTCTCTTGCTAGTTGCGATTTTTTCTATGCCCTGTGCATAGCGTGCATGTTGCATTGCAAGCGACAAACGATCTTTTGATTATAACTAAAACATTAAATAGTAGGTATATTTAATTTTCTCTAAAAAGAATAATCTGTGATATTTTTATCAGTTTTCATCAAACATCAGCAAAACCTTTAGCTTTGAAACTGAAAAAAGGAACTTCTTGCAATAAATTAATGAAAACTACATAATTTGCATTAAATTCACCTAAAATATATAAATTACAGTGTTTTTAAACTTTGTGTAAAATTTGTTTTTGTATCTTATTACTTCTTTGAGCATAGTTACATAGCTTGCGATTAAATGACAGTGTTTCAACCCCTTAGAGGTGCAATTAATAAAAGAATAGTACTAATGAAATCCCGTTTCATAAGTTTCCTGTTTGGTTCTTCTATGAGCATAGTATGCTACGTGATGTCTGCCACTCAGTCATTGATAGATCTTATTATGTATATACTTTGTTAACATTGATATAAGATTGGATTTGGATTTGCAACATTTAGTTCAAAGTTTGTTTTTAAGTTTCAACAAAGTATGAATTACTTCTCAAGTTTCTTCAGAAGTATAAGTAGTAGTATGTATTGAGTACATTTCCATAAGAATTTATTCAACATGGTATAAAAAAAACTCCTCACCCTTTGAGTTGAATTATCTGCAGTTGAGTGACCAAAGCAAGATTTTTTTCTGTTTTGGACCTTAAGTCTTGGCAATAAAGTTGATTTTAGATACATTGTTATTTTCTGGATTGACTGGTTCCTCATTCAGGATGGCAATCACAGTCACAATTGGCGACATTGTGAATGTGATGCAATTGTGATTTTCTTTTGAAGACTAAGAATATATTATGTGAATCAGTTGCATTGCAACTCTGACTCAGTTCAGTTTTGCATCACTTGTATTATATTGTTTGAATATTGATCCTATCAAGGTAATGTTCGTTTGTTTATGTTATATGCATTCCTAAACTATTTATCTGAATGTAATGAAACTTTGGCAAGTATATATCTTGTTGTGCCACCAGGCAAGTTGAAAATTCATGCGGAACTAAGTCAAAGATTAAAAACATAAATAAAAATGTGGGTTAGAAATAAAACCGTTTTTGCGAGTTGTTCCATTGTGCGATTGAACTTTAGGCATTATGCATCAAAGTGATTTATTTACAATAGCGTGCTTGCATAAAGCTTGTGGTAACAGGTATTCTAAATTACGACATGGTATCTTACAGCTAACTATGTACAGTCAGGGAAAATAATTGTTCATCACCTTCATAAAACAACAAGGTCTATTTCTGTGTGACAGTTAAATAGATATTTTCAACCTTAGTGATGTTTTAATTTACTGGGAATCATTATCAAATGTGGCAAACAATTAATGTTGCTTGATTTAACCTACTGGTTCTTTAGATTACCTTATGCCTTTCATAATTTTTATATTACCGTGCACTTGGCCTCTATGGATCTTCCTTTATTATTAGCTTATTTTTATCACCATTCTTTCATGTCTAATGTACTACAGGTACCATTTAATTCTTATTTCAGGTGTTTGTTTCAGTGGTTCCTGCCTGCAGGTTTTAATTAATTTCATTCAATATTATCTTCATCAACAAGTATAATGGGTGACCGTAACAATCCCATAAAGTTTGGTCCCGAGTGGCTGCGCAATATGTCAAGAGAGCGTAGTGCATCAAGGTCGAACAGTCAGAACGCCAGCTCGGGCCCCGGCACGTCGGCGTCAGGAGCCTCAGCCGGGGGAGGCGCAGCAGCAAGCTCGGCAGGTGCACCAACTAATACAAACAATTCAAACAACGGACAGCCAAAGGTTCTCTTAGCTAAACAAAGGTAAGACAGTATCACTCATCAACATTAATCCTTTATTTTAACGATATTATATCTATCTACTTAATTATTAATTATGTATTATTTTTGTGACAGGTATGGCAGAGAAGAGATGTTAGCCTTATATGATAGAAATGCAGAAGCACCACCAGAATTAAAAGTTATTGATACTTTGTATCAGCCAAGAGGGAAACAACCAGTTGCGTTAAACAACACATTTGAAGATGATGTAGTAAGTTCAAAATCAAAAAGTTTTTATTCAAATTAGGCTAAGGATATATTAAAGAAAATATAAGACAGTCGGATAAAACACTTGTCTGCCACTACTTCCTAAATGTAACAAAAAGTGGTTATGGAAATATTTAACGTACCTTGTTTGTTACAGAGGGATAACTTGCGGAGTGCTCCACCCATAGGAGGGTTGACATCTGGTGACAAATTCACTTTAGGACGCGGTGCAGGTCGAGGCGCCAGCAACGACGGACGCGGCAGGCCCCGCGGGTATTATGTACGACAGCCGTCTTTGGGGAGGTAAGTTTCAATCCATCAATCGGCGTAGTCTAATCGGATTCAACTGAGTACCAATATATTACACAGTGCCGAGGCACGGAGCGACTGCCTATCTGATCCTCACAACCCAGTAACTGGTTGACAAGATACCCCTTGACCAGACTGGTGT
Source organism: Orthosia incerta (assembly GCA_948252205.1). Classification (NCBI taxonomy): domain Eukaryota; kingdom Metazoa; phylum Arthropoda; class Insecta; order Lepidoptera; family Noctuidae; genus Orthosia; species Orthosia incerta. The sequence goes on along the minus strand of OX411741.1, from coordinate 38,240,803 downwards.
AAGATTTCAGGCTTCTGACTAAAAAATTAGTAAAATAAAATTGCTTCAAATCCGGGCAAGTACCAAATCAATCCCATGATAATTATACTGATTAAAAGGAAAAGTAAATAATAATAATAAATTAGAGTGAAAATACTAAAATACAATGCCAATCCAATTAAAATCGAATAAGTGACTTTAGAAGCTAATTTCGCCGAGTTATAATATAAAAAAAAAAAATGCAATTGCTATTTCACAGTTCATTATAATTATTGGTTGCACAAGTATTACTACATATATTATCATGCGACTTCGGAAAAGTAACTAACATTGAAATGAGTCTTAACACATCAATTTTTGGAGTGCGATACGAAAACTACCACCAAGTCCCTTCGATCTTCATCGCCAGGCCAACTTGTAACGGCAAACCAATACGCCGTAACAATTAGGTCCCTAAACTATAAACACCTGCTACGACGATATTAGTAAAATAAACTAACCTAACATCATCATGTCATTTTAGCATGTGTCATGCAAACATGACTGAGTAGGACTGAGCGAAAACTTCCGCGCAACTACGCCGCGATACGCGGTTGTGGTCGGCTTCACTCTAACCGGATACAGCTGAATGCTAGTGTATTAAACGGAGCAAGTGCTTATCTGACCTCCACAACTAAGTAACTGGGTAATACGATACCTCTTGGCTAGACTGGGGTCAGGTTTTCCACCCCACCCCACTGTCCGGAAATTGGCACTCACATCCCATGCTAGCAAGATAATGCCAGAGACAGGAGTACGCCAAAGATGGCGAATAAATCAGGTGGAGAGCCTTGGAAGAGTTTAGGGAGACCTTATTGTACGTGACCATAAGATCATCCTATACGCAGATGACACCACATTGATGAGCACGTTATCTCCAAAGCACGAACTTGCTGAACTATTTGTTTGGATATAGCGTGAAAGTGAGATGGTAGGACTGTCGAACAAAAAGTAAAAGACCAAGGTCATGGTCATCGGGCGACACAGCTGGAGTAATCGCACGCCCGGGAGAAATTGTAGATCTAGAGTTCGTAAATGAGTTTTGGTACCTGGGCTCTATGATCAGCGATCAGTCAGGCTGCGGAAGGGCAATTCGGAGGCATACACCGATAGACAAAGCTGCTATGAGCAAGATGATGTGATCTCTAATAGCACCAAGAAGAGTCTTATTAGAACTTTGGTATTCTCAATATTTCGTTGCGGGTCCGAATCTTGGGCAATTTGTAAGTAGGATTGAAAAAAAATTGTGGCTTTTAAAATGTGGTGCTGGAAAAGAATGTTGCGCATACCACGGACAGCAAAACGCACTAATAAGTCCTTTCTCGATCAGTTGAACGTCAAAATCCTAAGTCCTAAGTAACTTTAGCCACATCGCCCGGAGACAACCAGGCAACCTGGCAAAACTGATTGTAGTGGGAAAAGCGGACGAAAACAGACCATGTGGACTTACAATTATTCACTGGTCAGATCAGGGTGATAACAGACTCACGGAGTCCACTGCCCTGAAAAACACCGAAGACGAGTGGTTTGGAAGCTGCTCATATCATATTTGTATATTTTTCAAGGATTAAATCAATAAGGTCAGCATTTCTAAGGCACCCTCTTCAGCATACAGACAGACAGCTGCACTATAAAGCCCTTTTATTTGCCGCCTATTCAACGACCCCACCGTTAATAAATATAATAATAGAAATTGTAACACAATAACATAAGTATGTACCTATATCTTGAATGTAGGTCATTCATATTAGTCACATGTACTGATGGCGCAATGATAAAATTTAAGATTAAATGTACCTAACTTTGCTTAGACACAAATAAATACAGATTTTAAAATTTAATTATGTAAAATATTAGTGTAGTGGTTTTAATTTATCTCTTCGCCGGTTTTTTAAAGTTCTATTATGAAGTTAGCGCAACGTGTGGCCTATTATTAACCGATTTCCCAAAAAGGAAGAGGTTCTTTGTATTTTTTTCAACTGTGGGTAATTTTTCATTCAAATTTTCCGCCTTTTTTTATATTCTATACGCTCGCGCTTGACCACTATCTCACCTGATGGTAATCGATGATGTGGTCGACGGTGAAACACGCTTGCCGAGAAATAACCTATTCACCTTTGACTTAAAGACCCCTAGGTTGTAGCTGTCGGGGAACACAGACGCCAGCAAGGAATTCCACTCCTTAGCTGTACGCATAGTAAAAGTGTTCCCAAAACGTTTTGTGCGTATGGGTGGGATGTCCACCATGTACCGATGGCACAACGCCATACGTCTAGTAGTCCGATGATGAAACGGCGGGCTAGGTGGAATTAGATCGTGCAATTCCATCGCACAGCTTTGACTTGACCAGTCTCATTGCCGATAAGACTCTTGGCCCGCTTTTCGATCAACTCTAGTGCATCAAGCTGTTATTTGGCAGATCCGTCCCAGAGATTAGAACAGTACTCCATGCATGATCGCTCTTGCGCTTGATACAAATTGAAGAGCTGTTCCTGCTGAAGTACCTTCTTACCTTTACAAGGATCCTCAACTTTTTGGCAGTCAGCTGAGCCTTTGCCTCAATGTATGGTCCAAAATTGTGAGTCGATGTCACCCTAACGCCAAGAAGCTCAAGATAGTCCGTTATTGGCACGGACACATCTCGGCAAGTTGAAATTCGGTTTCCGGTTGAAATTGGCTCTTTTTAGCAGGAAAAAGACATGCCTGGGTTTAAGCAGCATTAAACCTGAGCTCATTGGCATCGCCCCATTCGTAGATTGCCTGCAAGGACAGGTTCAAACGCTTCACCATCCTCATGGAGAGACCGGATCTGCGGCCCCACAGCCTGTGCGTTGGGCAAGTATCTCACAGCAACAGTGCTGTCGTCTGCATACCCAAAGGTTTTAGCAGATCGTTAATGAGCAGCAAGAATAATGTTCTGAGAGTACCGACCCCTGAGGGACCCCGGCAATAAACAATTGGTTCGATGAACAGCCATCGATAACCACTTGGATGGACCGATCTCTCAAGAAGTCTGCAATCCAATCACATAGACCACCGGGCAGACTGTACGAAGGAAGCTTACCAATAAGGCTTTCGTGCCAGACCCTTTTAAAAGCCTTCGAGATGTCGAGGCAGATGGCAAGCGCTTTCCCGTGGCTCTCGATGGCTTCACTCCATATTTGAATGTTATACGCTAGAAGATCCGCAGTAGACCGATTTTGGCGGCAGCTGTATTGGCGGTCACTAAGAATCTCATTAGTTTCTAGGTCTGCCAGGAGCTTACAGAATATGGACGTTACAGAGATGGGTCTATAGTTGGCCGGGTCAGCTCGACTGCCCTTCTTGGGCACGGGCTGTACTTTAGCTTGCTTCCAAGTATTCGGGACTTTTCCAATCTTATACGAAAGTTGGAATAGGCGTGTCAAGATCGGAGACAGTTCAGGCGCACATGTTAAAGAAAAGAAAGAAAACACATTTATTTGACACAAGCCCACAACATAAACATTAAAAAAAAAAGGAAACTTAAGACTAAACAACAATAAAAAACTGGCCAAGTGCGAGTCGGTCTCGCGCACGAAGGGTTCCGCACCATTATCGCAAAAAACGGCAAAAAAATCTTTTGTTTTATTAACTTATTTTATTTTAATTTAATAATTATAATTTTTTGAAGTGAATATACAACTAAATATTCTGTGAATATTGAAAGCGTCTACCTGTTGTCGTTATTAATATCGAGCAAAAAAGCGCAAAAAAATCACGTTTGTTGCATGGGAGCCCCCCTTAAATATAAATTTATTTGTTGTTATAGCGGCAATAGAAATACATCATCTGTGAAAATTTCAACTGTCTAGCTATCACGGTTCATGAGATACAGCCCGGTGAAAGACGGACAGACAGACAGACGGATCGTGAAGTCTTAGTAATAGGGGGACCCTATTACTAAGACTTCACGATCCGTCTGTCTGTCTGTTACCTTACCTCTGTTTTTACCCTTTGGGTATGGAACCCTAAAAAGAGAAAATAATATAAATGTAACATTGTGTTCTAAGAACTATTGCTGGTATTCTGTCAGGACCGCTAGCCTTGTTCACGTCGAGGTTTTGCAGTACCCTACGGACGTCCTTTTGATGGACACGAATGTCCGACATACTCGTCTCGCATCCAACAGGAGAAGGAGGGGGCCGCGCCTCACCATTATTCAGACGTGAAGATTCAGCGGAGTGGGCCAGCGACCTGTCGGGTTTCAGCAGTGGTTTTAGTGAGGGACGGCGGAAGATCGACTCGACCGACTTTGCCAGGGACCAAAACGCTTTACTACCTGCTGGGTAAGAACTAGTTTGGTCCCTATTCGGCCAATGTGGTCGAACCGAGCCGCTCGTTACACTATCTTGCAAGACTTGGTAGCCCTGTTGAAAGCCTTCTTCTTCTGACCCTCGTCAATCGCTTAGCGCGATCGAGCGTCGTCCCATGCCAGGTACGCCATATGATAAAGCGCGTCCGCGCGACAGCATTCGGCGCCAAACCATGGCCGTTCAACGCTGGACATTGTTACGTCAGAGAACGGAAAGTAGCACTCCATTCCCTGACGCAACACATCCGTCACGGCATCCGCGCATGACGAAGGATCAGCCGAAGAAAAGCAAGTAGGCTGCCAAGGATAGCATGCGAAGAAAGATCGCATGCCATCCCAATCTGCTTACCTGTACCGCCAAACCCGCCAGGTGCCTCTTGGGCTGGGAACGGGCGGGGAGTAGATGAACACATACTTCACCAGACAATGATCGGAACTACCCAAAGATGAAGCAGAAGGTCCAAGCAATCTTCTTCTTTTCTAGTAGATGGAAACTCCTTAAAATATTTTTGTCATTTATTATTTTTATAACATGGTAGGAAGATACAGATCTTAATATAATAGGGTTTTAGGTGTCTATGTTATGCCAGACGGCGTAAAAATGTGATTGTATGCGGGAAAACAAAAAAAAACACGAAAAGAAAACAATTATTAAAATAAAACAGTAACGATGCGTATTTATTTGTTTTAGGGGAGCTCCGTGGCATCTCGGTAATCCGAGGATGCCGGTTGGTTACAGTGGAGCGCTAGATGACGAGAGTAACCCCGTTCGTCCCTGGACTAATACCAATCCAAACAACCCCATCAGGAGTAGTGGTGATCAGGCTGACTGGACTACTAAAATGTACAGGAAGTGCGTTCCGTTTTGTGTATGACCTCGATTGAATTGTTAACTGACACAGCAGCATCATATTAACAAGCAATTGTATGGTTTTAGCAAACGGCAGGGCAATAATACTAACTGGCGAACGCCGCAAACCCGTGATGAAGGTGAAGAGTGGCGATCTTCTGAACCGGGGAGATCCCGACAACTCGAAAAATGGGGTAAAATAAATTAAACAAAGTAACTTCTTAGTTGCTACTTAAGGGGTCTAAATGACACGAGTTAATGTTTTTCAATCCATTTCACAGACCGTGACTGGGGTGACAGACCAACTGGAGATAAACCCCAATCCTGGAACAACAGGCGGAATTGGGGTGGCGACAATCAGAACAATGAAGAAAATTTGCCAGAATGGTAAAATTAACTTGAATTTATATTGTATCCTATCATTCATAACTTTTTGTTTAGATTTTAACAGAGACACTTTGTATTTGTATCTTATCAGGGCTGCCGAAAATGCTGAGTGTGGAGGCACATTTGATTCTTCGGGCGCCTTCCACGGATACAGTAATGATGACAGCAACCTGCCAAAACACCAAGAAGCTGCATATTGTAAGTGGTGCTTGGATAATTTTAATGTTATTGTAAATGTCTGAAATTTGTGAATGTTCTGTCCGTGGATCGGGTATACATAATCCAGTCAACAGTATATGATGTGTAGGATAAGGTTATGGTTTAATTTACTTTGGCGAGTAATTGTCTTAGTAAAACAAGAGTCTGTCTTCGACTGTGTTTATTGGCAACAAAACTTAAAAATATGAATCCATCACTCTTAATACACGTCTAGCGATTTACTCTTATCAAATTAGGATTGTATGTACAACTATTTATGTATTAAAACGCTTTAATAGTACATTGCGCTTCGGCCGTTCACAGTGACATTAATATCATAATATATGTAATGAGAAAACCTTAATTTAAGTTGTAGTTGAATAGTTCATATAATTTTTAAATGTATATCAAGTAATAATAATCAAGAATGTATTACAGCTCTAACACGGTCCCATACGCACGGCAGTTTTCCTCGTCCAAAGGTCGTAGAAGAAGGTTCTGATGAATGGTGGGCGTCAGAAAAAGCTAAGAAACTCTCGCCTAAACGTTTCGATGCCAGTGATCTCAAGTTTAAGAAGGTACAAAAATAAAACTCTTGTTTATATTTTTTTGTTTGGTGATAAGAATTTTTGTTGACATAAGATGATTTTGCAGCAGCCAGGTATTGGAATAGCTGAACCATCAAGCTCAAGTACAAATAATAAAGGCAACACAACCAATGAAGATTCCTTGGAGAAGCTGTCGGACACTGGAGAAGTTGCTTCTGGATCGGAACCCTTGGAGACTAACAAGAACAAATTTGGAAAACAAAGTGCTTACAAATCTAATCAAAAGTTTACAGAGAGCAAAACTTTTGATGCACTCATGAGGTCTGATATTAATTTAGAGGAAGCAAATGATGAAAGGGGCAATTTCCAGTCAGTCATCATTAATTCAAACAACAGTCTGCGGCAGAAACATCAACACCTTGGCCCTACAATGAAGGAGGCTGCGGGTAAACAAATGCCTAACATGAAAGGAGCAATGAAAAATATTCAATCAGACATGTATGTGCCTACTTATTTGAAATGTAAATTTTATTGATCAAATAGAGATGTATTCTCTGTTTTATTTTACCCTTGTTATTATTATTATTTGTTTCCAGGGATCACATGAGCCTTAAATCTCCCGAAGATATACTAGTGGACAATATATTCAGCATGACCATTGATGGCAAGGATATGCACTCAACATCTTCCTCTAATTCATTTTCGAACTCCGGCATGTCGTCTACGTTAGCCTCTGCAGCAAGTGGAATCCCGCAAAACCAAAGCATGCAAATGAGCATGGCAAATTCTGGTTTACCCAGTCATGCCATGAATATGGAGATGCATTTGAACAATCAAAACATGCAAGGACCTGTAATACAACCAGTACATCATTCACCTGGTATGCAGCCAGTTGTAATAAATGCAGGTGGTATGCAGCAAGGTATGCCATCAGGTATGCAAGCTGGCTTACATATTCAAGGTATGCCTGTTGGAATGCAACCTGGAATGCAAAATCCAGGATACCCATCAGTTCCAATGCAAAATGTGGCTGGAATGCCTTCAGGTGGCATGCAAAATATGCCAGGAATGCCTTCAGGCGGCATGCAAAACATGCCTGGAATGCAAGCTCAACGAGCACAAACACCAGGCATGCAACCAGTGCTGCAAAATGTGGGTATTACAAATTCTGCATTGAACGCATCATTAGGCCTACCCATTGGCCCTAACATAGGACAGCCTTACCAAGGCATGCCACAACAACACATGCCAAATAATTCACCCTTGAGTTCATCTGGAATAGGCGTGATGGGTTCGTCATCTATGCAGGGACCTGGAAATATGCCTAGTTTTCCATCAAGTGGTGCCATGCCAGGCATATCCAATAATGTAGGCAATGCCTCATTATATCTGGGACAAAATTCTAACAATACCTCGGTAAGTTATTGATTTCAAATCAGACCCATAAAAAGACTGTTCTATGTTGGTAGTGATTTATCATAAAACATTATAGATTTCTCTTATGTCTATCTAACTGACAGATCTGTGACTGTCTGAATGGGCTACTTTTGTGGATTCTTAAAGTCTAAATTTTTATAAATGTTCTTCATTTTTTTCTAATAGATGTCATCAGCTAACGACATGCCAATGTCCAATCACGCAAGCCAAAATAATGTGATGATTCAACTGCAAGGGATGCAAGGATCACAAGGACCTTTTGGGAATTCAATGTATGGAAATAATGCCATGCCCAATGCCAACTTACTTGATCAATGGTATTACGAAGATCCTGAGGTATGCGACTATTATATTATATTAATATTTCCATGAATGCCTATAATCACAACCATCAACAATCCACTATTCACTAATGGGTTTGGGTGCAAGGTTAGGTTGACTTTTATACTCGTTGATGTCTGACTTAATTAAGGCCATTTTTAGGTATTCGTTGTTTCTAGAAAATTAATGTGTACTAAATATTGCTTTCTTTGCTATTTTGATCTCTTTGCAGGCAGTGTATGTTGAGTATGCTGGCTATTGTCTACAGAGAGCACAGAGTTTTTTCCCATGAGCATGAGCAAATACAAGTTGCGAAACGAAGTTTTTTCCCTTATACATGTCTGGTAGGTATCAGGACCAAGTATAACAGAACGGGTGTGTACTTGCTTCAATATGGGTTGATTTGGATGAACTAGTCCATATCCTAGTCTATTTGTGTATCCTGTCTAGTTCAGTTTTGTGTCCATTTAATCAATTCCTTGCCATTTCTGACTTTTTGTCAGCTGATAAGTAAGCATTGTCGTCAGCATAATTATGGTGTTAACAGTTATGCTATCTAATGTGATCGAATTTATGTAAATTCATTGTATTATTGATGTAACGTCAGTGTCACGGTCCTCAACAGTGCTCTCGTTTAATTTGAATACAGCATTCAGTTGCATTTTCCAAGCAAATTCTTGGCAAGGAAGCTTGTGATCTGATTAGGGCACAAGATTGTTGAGGCTCGTCTAAGCCTTTCAGAGTGAGTTTGCACCAACCACCAATGGAGACAACATCTATAGGTTTGTTTCCAATATTGAGTTAACAGACTCCTGGACATGTTATAACTCCTTTGCTGCCTTATTGTGTTGAATTCATCATTACTATGACGGGATCGAAACCAAATGCTACTAAGTCGGCGCTTTTCTAAGATAAGATATTTTGCATGGTCACACTATGTCTGGTGGATAAGATGGAGTGGTGATTTCCTCCAGTTTGAGAGAATGTGTTGCATATATGTAATTATAGAAATGACCGTTATTACATATCTGCAGGATCTACGTTTGGTTCTGTAGTGGTTAAGAAGCAAATTTTAATTTATTTAGGTCTTGGAACCGTCTTAGTCAGTTCAGGAATTCGTCAGACTCTAGCTGCAAGTTGCTGGTGATCCACCTTAATTCGATTCGACAATAGTGTGTAAGCTCTAGCAACTATCCTTAATAATGGAAACATCCAGAGTATGCGGCAGTTTCTTTGGGTTGCTAGGCCAGTAGTAGGTACCTTCACCTGTAGATTTTGGTTTTAAGTGATTTTTAACAACACAGCATTGCAGATCTCGGAATGCAGTGCTTTATAATCTGCAGACTAACTCACGAGTTAGATGTGCAACAGCTGCTAAATCAAAGTGCTTTATTATTATTACAATGGCGAAAGAACAATACTCTGCAACCTTTAAAGGCTACCATACATGGTCGAGTTCTACCTTCACACTGAAAGTAATAATTGGGACTACGAACTTTTTCTTACTAGAAACAGAACTATTTTTTTCTATTATTTAGTGTTTGCTTAAATTTATACAAATTATTAGTTTCTTAAAGTTCTAGTTATGAATAAGCAAACTTTGGCTATAGAAAATAAACTTTAATAGAATAATACAAGACTAGTTTTGTTGCTAGTAAGAGAAATGTTCGCAAGTTTTAATTATTTTCATCAGTGTGAAGTCGTCTGCTCTGACATATCAGTACCGGGTGGAGCTGTGCCTCAAGACCCAACGCCACGGCCGCTGGTATTACTATGTACTTAAAGCTAATCGTTATAAATTTTTGTTTTCATGTCTGTGCACGCATCCGGTCAGTCGGATCTGGCGCAGGTTTGTGTGTTCAGATTGATCTCTCTATGTATGGTAGCCTTTATGTTTTACACTAACGTGCAACATTGAGGAGTGATTAATTTGTGAATATTTTGCAGAGAAACATCCAGGGCCCTTTTTCATCCAAAGACATGTACAACTGGTACAGGGCAGGTTTCTTCAGCCCAAGCTTGATGGTACGCCGAGCCTGCGAAACAATTATGAGACCCCTGGGTACTTATGGGCCAGTGGTACCTTTTGCACAAATGGTAAGTTTACAAATTTATAGTGGTGGGCGTTGCGACGACGAACCGTTTCTAAACACCGTTTTTTGTTCTGCGACGGTGCAACCGTTTTACTTTCTGGGATAAAGCAGTCTTCGTTGCACAAACCTGTCTTCAAATAACTTCGTGCGATTTTGTATTTTATACCTAAGAAAAAACAGTCGAAACTGAATTGATTCAACTACACACACGTCGTCGGCTCGTTGCGAACGTCGCGTATCGTTCCACGTTTGTTCGCAAAGTAGTTCTTACAATAAAAAGTGAACTTTATGCCCAAGTCATACAGTTGATAATATATTACCAGTAGAGTAACCTATGTTTCGTTCCGATCCGTCCTCCAAGTTTCGTTCTCCAAGATGTCTTCAAACCAGTTGCGACGAAGACCGTTTTCTGCAACCGTTTTAGTCGTCGGTAAAACGGTTGCGTTTCGTCCGTCAAAAATACGACAGCGACCCACCACTACAAATTTAACATTTATTTCATTACTTTAATATGTAATTGTGCTTAAATATTATGTATCACGCGTCTATAAGTAAGAAGCAGCATTTCATGCGCACTGTGAACTTATAACTGATTTGATCTCGAGCATAGTCTACTTTACAGTGGTACTTTGTCGTTGAACTGCTCAATAGAGTTCTATGTGTTAGTAAACGTTAAAATTAACTTTAAATGTTTGTGAAACTGATAGATTAGAAGTCTTAGTAGAGTAAATATATATTTTTACTCAGCTGCACATTGGAAACAGTTTTGTATCGTACGTATAGTCGTACGAATAGCATTAAAGTTGTTTGAAAGTGCGCAGCGTCAGTAAACAAATTAATAAATGCACATAACAATAAAAAAAGCGGGTATGTACATGAAATGCTGCGTTATTTTGTTATTCGTGCACAAAGTAAACACTACGAACTAGTACACAGTGGGTATGAGCAATCGTGTTATCTGCTACGAATTCGTAATTTTAAGTCGAAATAGAGTGACTAGTCTTATTGCTCTCAATACTTGAGAGAATTCCTGGGTAAAAATATATATAATTAGTGACCGACCGAAGGTTCGGTTTCGGCCAGTTTAGGTCAAAAACCTAGTTTCGGCCTTACTTTCGGTTTCGGCCAAAAAGTGGCCCAACTTTCGGCCGCACCGAAACTCATTGTTCGTGAATTGTCGTGCGTCGTTCAGATAACTTCGCGAGTAACTCGTGGTCACTCCAAACTCTCAGAGTACTTTTCAGTAACCGTTGATTCCAAATTAGCCTCCTGGATGATTAGAGTAGATGGCGAGTTCAAAAGACTGGGCTCAAGGTAGTTTAGTGACTCCATTATTGTTCAACATTTATACCAATGAGCAACCGGCGAATCCTAACACGGCCCGCTTCCTGTATGCAGACGACCTGGCATTAACCTGCTAAGCCACTAGTTTTGAGGCGAATAAGGTCAAGCTTTCCACCGCCCTTTCCTATCTCAGTCATTATTATGCTGAAAACGCTATCAAAACGAATCCTTCAAAAGTGCAGTTGTGCGCCTTTCACTTTCGTAACAGACAAGCGGGCCGAACACTAAACATCTCGTGGCAGGGGGTGCCAATCGTCCGCAGCCCCTATCTAAAATATCTGAGTATTTCATTGGATAGGATGAAATAGATCAAGGTGCATACTAGGAACAACCTACTTCGCCGCCTTATATCCACCAGATGGGGGCGACGGGCGACTCACCAAGTCCTGCGAACAATTGCAATGGAACTTTGCTTCTCCGTTGGTGAATATGCATGTCCAGTATGGAGTCGCTCCGCCCAATCCAACCTAGTGGATACAGCTCTTAATAAGTCGGATTTCCACTGGCTGTCTCAAATCAACCCTGGTACGAATACTGTATCCACTAATCCGCGTCCCCAGAAATTCGCAAGACTGCCGAACCATGCGTCGGCGTTCGGTTTCGGTTTCGGCTGAAAACCCAGCTTCGGTCGGACACTATGAATATCTTATTTAATCCGTCAGATAGATTAATTATAAAATAAATATATTGCTCGCTTATATTTGCTTTATAATATCAACCAAAGTAAAATTTAAAAAACTCCCGACTCATTTTTATTTCATGCTTTTTAAACTAAGTACATAATTTACCTAGTAGAAGACACGCTTCGATCGCCAATCAATTGAACACGTAATTATGACACAATATCTTGCGAAAATATCCCGATTCAAATGATACCCATAATTTTTGAATGGCTGAACCCATGTTCATCAAACATAGCTAAGAGCGTTCGATAAAGTCATCTTTCATACAAAGAAACTAAGTCAAAATAGGTTCATCCGTTAAGGAGCTATGATGCCACAGACAGATACACACATCAAAACTTATAACACCCTTCTTTTTCCGTCGGAAAGAAATTAAAAAATAAAACGCATCAAAGTTCAGGCCTTAGACGTCACCTCGTAAGTAAAAAGTGTAGGAGTCTCCTAGTCGTTGTCAATTTTTGTTTACGTGACGATTAGAAAATTCGTGTCCCTATGTTTTTTTATTAATCTGCCTGACACACAAAAATTTATTTTTTCATTTTCCTTATTGGGACGCTTTCTCCTATTCTGCATGATTCTATGTTCCCATTTCCTCTAGTATTCCGTCTTGTTAAGTTAGTTACTAGATTAACAAATTAATAAATATACAATCATTTGTCACAGGATAATATGATGAATTCATTCCCGATGTCTGGTGGTTTCGATCACCCACAAGGATCACACGAAAATATGTTTCCACAGCCTAATTTGGCTTTAGACGTAAGTAACAAAACAGAATAATTTTTCATGCACTATCATGTAGGTTGTGGATGTAGATGTAGAATTGTAGATAAACATGTAGTTGTAGAAGAATGGTAACCGGTAGTTGGTGTTGAAATAAATATCTGAATACCTTGTAAATAATAGGTTTGTTTGATTTCTAGGTGATGAATATGGGTCCTATAAATATACCCGATACACCACCTATGGATTTACAATTTGGATCTGTGGGACTTATGGCTAATCAGAATTATGCCCCACCGCCACCAATGGTAATAAATTAAATAGCTTCGATAGTAACCTTTGTTTGTTTTATGATTTCTTACATTATGAAATCTACAAACAATCGCGGTGCGGTTTTACATAAATGTCCCCAGATTTTTCAATTATTTCGGCAAAAACTTTTGTTTTTTTATACGATTTATAGATAGTTTATTAAACGAATTTCAGATAGTAGTATGGGAGTATTTATTCGCTCGGTTTTTTTTCCAAATTTGATAGAGGAGATCTGCAAATTGAGTCCACAAAAATTCATTGTCATTGGGAATCATTGCTTTTAACATCATCAGAATTAAGACTAACAAGACCACACGATTGTCCATAGCATTGACGGCATAGTTGCAGCTGAATAATACGAATAATATCGATTCCCCGCCAACTGAATGGCTAAATAAAGACTTCTCATGAAATCTCTACTAAGTAAAACATAATTTTTGTCTTAGATAAAGCATTATAGTTTTATTTTGATCATCAAAGACCAATATACAAAACATTTAATAGTAGCAAGCATTTCGGTAAAACTAATTTGGCAGCGCTTTTTCAATTCACGTACCAATACAAAAATTTGATGACGTTGGAGAGGACAAAGATACTTCTTAATTGCATCAGAGTTTTTTAAGTTGTCGAGGTAGCATAGATTATTTGAAGGCCTTTGTTTTTATTTTCATGATTATTTTTTACAATTGCAATTTGTTGGTGTGGGGGACTTGCTAACTGAGTTGGTGCAGGAAGTATAACGTCTGATTATATCAGGACTCTCTGTGGGGCCAGGGTGCCTCGTCCCTGGCTGATCCGATGTGGATGCAGCAGCCACGCAGCCGAACCGAGGTCAACAACTTGCCGATATTTTTCTGGGATCAACAGGTGCGTCATATATTTCCTTATAATAATATTTTATATCATCATAAAAAACAACAGGCGAGCTTATGTACATAGGCGAGTTAAACCCATAATTGGGTTCTCTAACAGCAAATCTCAGTGCCTTTTGTTTTTTGCCAAATTGATAGATTTGCAAATTAAGCGTTTTCCACATTGCTTGCCAAATTCTGTACGTGGCGTAATTTTTGTGACCATATTTAAAACATTGTTCATCTTTCTTATACTTCATTTATAAATGACATTCGAAAAAAAAACCCTTTTCACAGTCTGTTCAACAAATTTTGTGTTCTATTCTGTAAACATTAAGATGGCATTAAAAGCATAAACCTGTGTTACCAATACCACAGATAATTTAATACTAGCATACACATGCCTCACCCCATACAAAGAAACCGTGCCGACTATTGTTTTTCGTCTGATTAAGATATTTGATCGTTTTTTATAAGTGCTTCGATCGCGTTCGGTTCCGTTTTACGGCTATAGATGGTGTTAGCAGAGACTTGCAAGTAAACAGGTTTTGTCTGTTCGTGACTACATTTTTCTTTAAATACAGTGGCGACAGTTTGTTTTATAGTTTTGTTTTGCACGTTTTTACAGTTTCATTGTACCAAAATGTTTTTACAAAACAAAATTTAAAAAATTGAGTGGCTCAGAAATTTAAAACCACGCCATCTATTGAAATCTATTTGAAATGATACGTTTAAATAATCTTTGAAATGTGAATTAAGAGCCAAATATGCCATAATTTTGTACTTAGAAGAGTTGATAAAAAAACATACAATTTTTATGATCAATTCTAGAAAATGTTAATTTTACACGCAATTCAATAACAAATCAATGCACATTGCGCCATCTAGGGACATTTATTTGAACCACATTTTGTGTGTTAGCGCTGGGACCCCGTGCCAATACTAACTGTTCTAGGAACTACAACTGCCATTTTTCTTGTGGCCAAAGCTATAGAATTGAAATTTATTGAATGGGCTGGAAAAAGGGGCTCACATATTTATTTACAATGGTGTATAGTTTTCTAGAACCTATAAATCTTCTTTATAAATAACATTCGAAATATAATCCCGTTTTACAGTCTGTTCAGCCTATTTTGAGTTCTACTCCCTAAACAAGAGGATGGCATAAAACGCATAAACCTGTGTTACCAACCAATACCAACTGTCCTAGCAACTACAATTGCCATTTGTTATGTGACCAACGCTATAGTAGTCAAAATTTATTGAACGTTCAGGAAAATCGGGATTATTTACATCGCTTATGTTTATTTCAAATGGAGTATAATTATCCACAACATTATAGCGTAAGATCCGACTGCAGGAAAATGCCGGCAAAAGGATTTTGAATAAACTTTATTTTCATGAATGATTCTTGATATTAGAATAGATTGCTGCAGGGTTGCCTGGAAATATCTAGCCGCAAGTACCTTCATTTTTAGTTAGCTTAAGTTAAGCTCAAATATTTAAGATTTTCAATTGAATCAAACGTTATTTGAAAGAAAGTGCTGAAGCGAATAGGAAAATATAAGATTGCCAGCTTTCAGTTAGCCCGAAGCCGCACCCGAACCTGTGGGTTGCCAGTTTACCTGTTAAACCTGGTAACACATGAATGACGTTAACTGAGAGCTAAAATTTCTAGCGTCGGGCAAGGTTCAAAATAAAAACCGGCCAAGTGCGAGTCGGACTCGCGCACGCAGGGTTCCGTACCATTATCGCAAAAAACGGCAAAAAAATCACGTTTGTTGTATGGAAGCCCCACTTAAATATTTATTTTATTCTGTTTTTAGTATTTGTTGTTATAGCGGCAACAGAAATACATTCTCTGTGAAAATTTCTGCTCTCTAGCTATCACGGTTCATGAGATACAGCCTGGTGACAGACGGACAGACAGACGGACAGACAGACAGACGGGTCGCGGAGTCTTAGTAATAGGGACCCGTTTTTACCCTTTGGGTACGGAACCCTAAAAAGACGAGAAAAACGCGCCATGATGCGGCCAGGCAACCCTGCAGTAATCTTTTCTACTATCAAGTATCATTCATAAAAATCAAACTTTTCCGATGATTTTTGCAGTAAATATGGTCGCAAACTTTTAGTTACCCCTTAAAAGGTGGGTATATTCCGGTTGGTTTACCGACCTGAGCAATTCATACGTTTGGCACGATGTGGATGGTACTAACTGCACATTACTAAATGGTGATTTAAATTTCCATCATCATTATGATTAACGCGAAATATGATGCCCCCAGTTATTAATTTATTTCTCTTTGTTTTACTAGTTTTGAAAAGGTAGATTAAAGCGATTACTTTATATGCAATACTTTATTTTTATTTTAGTCAGTCAGTGTACGATTGTTGCTTGAAAAAAGTATTCTGCCTTTTTAAAATGAATTGTATGTGTTCCAACATGATATGCCTTATGTGATCTGCGCTCCTTCACTTCCATTCTACTTGTTCATGTATATTTCTTGTGCTTTTCTTGCTTCTACTGTGTAGTTGAGGAACGAATAGAATTACGATGTAATACTACTTACAATTAGTAATTTTAGCAGAGTTAAACTTTTCTGTGAAAGAACAAATACAAAATTTCTTAAAAAAAATAACGTATTATGTCGTGTTTCTATTTGGTTCACACGATTTGCATCCAGCAAGTAAAGGAATTATGAATGACATTCTTACATAAATATCATAGCATTACTTCCCATAATAGCATTGTACTATGATCTCATAGCTACAACCCATGATTAAATGTATCTTTGAAATAAATACAAAGAAAACCAATATCCGCCGTAGTAATTTGCCGGAAATTATTTATTTTTACACGACTGCCCAAAAAAAGGAGTGTTTTGTACCCTTCATGCTTACAAAGTGTCGAGCAAGCCTTGTTCAACAACAATGTTTCTTAAATAAATAAAATGCTGATTATTCTAGTATTTCTTTTGTCAACCCAGAAATTTCCCGGGGCTTTATTACTACGCCTACCGTTTTATATTATTAGCTTTTGTTCGTCCGTCCTCATGTTTTACATCAGACGTCGCTAAAATATTGAAAGCAATATTCACAAGGTCGGGACCAATAGGCACAATACCTGAGCTTATTAAGCACCTTTAATTTGTTTATCTTAAAAACCTAAATCAAGTGACAAGTCAATTTCTTCTTCCTGACATACTCCATAAAAGACGACGAGTCAACAGTTGAAGTAGTAATATACATTAGACAAACCGTAATGTAATTATCATTGACATAACATAATTTATTGTAAAGTAAGCACTCCAGTTTTAAGATTTTAAAGGCATAGAAGATATCACTTTCATGATTCCTTAAAATGCTTAAAACGCTTTTATATTATATTTTTGCATTATATGTAGAGTCTGTAATAACCTGTGTTGTGTCATTAAAAACACATTAACACAAAGTGGTTTGTTATGCCGCAGTTTAATAAGTAGCAGTGACGTACCCGAAACTTCTGTACTCCATTTAAAATAACATTATTTAAAGCTAACCCTTTTTACAGTTCGTTCAACCGATTTTGAGTTCAATTCCGTAAACAGGAGGATGGCATAAAACACATAACCCTGTGTTACCATATACTAACTGTTCTAGCAACTACAACTGCCATTTGTCATATGAACAACGCTATAGAAGTCAACATTTTTGAAAAGGCTGTAAATAGGGATTGTTTAAATTTCTAATGTTCTTTCAAATAGAGTATATTTTCTTTGCAATATCTTGATAAAACTTATAGTATGAGTGCCCACTGCTTAAATCTGCAGGTACATACATTGATATGTAAAAAACCAAGATACACAATCAGCGTTTCAAATCCGATTGCATAAAATGAGCGCAACATTTTAAATAGTGCGCTCATTTCAAAAAGTCTAGCGTCGCTCGCGTCACATCAAACTCGTTAAAAATGCTGAAGTTTCGTTGAGAAATTGTAAAAACATTACGTCAAGAACGTTAAAGAAGGATGGGATATAGTATTTTCGGTAAGTAAAATAGTTTATTGAATTTTTATGTTGTTTTAATGACTTTATTTAGAAAGCGTCAAAGCAATCTGTAATTTTGATTTAATTTGTCTCATAACTTCACTCAACGGTCCAAGTATAAACACGGCAAATTTCAATGGCCACTTTGTAGGTAATAACCCTGTTCTTATTCAATGGAATCGTTTTTTTTTATTGTATTTAGTTTTTTTATTATTAAGTTTATTCACTTTTGAACATTTTTTGTATTAAATTTTTAACCAATATTTATACGTTATAATGCCAATCAAATTCCAAAAAGAGAAGAGGTCGTAAATTCGATGATTTTACCCGTTAATATTTGTTTCATTGATATACACATGTCCTAACAAAAAACATATTTACGCTCAGATAAAAGTATAATTATGTGTT
Source organism: Orthosia incerta (assembly GCA_948252205.1). Classification (NCBI taxonomy): domain Eukaryota; kingdom Metazoa; phylum Arthropoda; class Insecta; order Lepidoptera; family Noctuidae; genus Orthosia; species Orthosia incerta. Next base: position 38,222,269 of record OX411741.1, on the reverse strand, counting down.
TAGAACACAATTTACAAACTCTTATAATACTAAAAAGAGTGTAAAAATAAATTGTAGTTCTAAAAACTAAAAAACACGCTTTAATGGTAAGGATATTGGGACAAACTGTTTAAATTATTGTATTGTCATCGGTCCTTGATAAGTGTGCAAAGTTTCAAATCAATCCAACGTTTTGAAGTGGGTGAAAATCACGTTCAAAGATTCCGTTACATTGATACATTGTTACATTGATACATATATACATAGATACATACATACCAAGCTAATAAAAGCGTGTTAATATTCGTCACCATTCCACCGGCTAACTTCGGTCTCAAATGTTATTGCTTTTTGTACACTGCTTTCTAAAAACAACTTTAAACAATCCGCGTAAAGTTGAATTTGCAAAAAAATATGTTTATAGTATAACAATAACTACCCATATGTAATTAATTGGTGAGTGTTTCGTGACAGTTTCGAGTGTTACTTTTGTTCAAGACTGTGCATCTTGGGTTTTTTAATATATCATTGCGTACATATCTGTTTTTTTAATGATTCTTGATAGTGGAACAGATATCTGAAGTTTGATAATAGCAGCTAGATATAGCCAGACAAACCCGTAGTAACCTATTCTATTATCAAGTATCATTCATGAAATTAAGTTTTATAAATAAAAACAAATACCTGCAGATTTTTGGGCTGTTGTGATCTTGATAATTAACAAAAGCAATAAAATAACATCAGGTTTGCAAAAATGTCATCGCTTATTTCTTAAATGTATAAAAATCTTAATATCTTCTATGTAATCATCATGTCTAATTTTTGCTTTTGTAACGTTTCACTAATCTTTATTGGGAATTCCTTAATTGTATGTTAATATTTGAATGCAATCAGGGTCATTCTCATGAAAAAGAGCTATAGATATAGAGCATATAGAGAAATATATACAGATGTTAAGCAGATAGATGTAGATTTGTTTTGAGTTAATGGTTTAAATTTAAAATCATTACTCAAGATTTTTCTGTTTTGGTCTCTGTCTTATTATTTAAATGAAGTAATTAGATGAAGGAATATCATTGGGTTCCCTGTCCGGCTGGCTGCGAGTGTTTGGCATTCAGTACTGAGTTGACCTATTTGGACTGAAATTACCTAGATATTAGTAAAAATATAAAATTATATCTGCTTAAATTCTCAACATATGGGCTTGACTTGAATGAAATATTGATTAACTAGCTGTCACCCGCGGCTTCGCTCCCGTCAACCTACCAACCTACCAACCCTACCAACGCTACTTGCCCTACTTACCCTACCTTCCCTAAATACCTACACTACCTTCCCTACCTACCTACGCTACATTCCCTACCTACCCTACCTTCCCTAACTACCCTACCTACGCTACCTTCCCTACCCTACCCACCCTACCTACCCTTCCTACCCTACCTACCCTTCCTACCCATGCTTTTCCTTTTTTTAATCCTTGCCTGTATTTTGGCGAGCCAAACAAAAAAAGAATTATTCAAATCGGTATAGTCGTTCTCAAGTCGCGGTAAGTGCGCATACATACATTTCGTTTTTTTTTTAATATACACACATCAAATTCAAGATTCAAGTACATTTACAACAAAAAAATATCCAATTAATATTTAGCAAATCTAGTCTGCCAGACAGGCTTCATACTTTAATTCCTATGTTTAAGTTAACAACTTATCCCTATATTGTGTAAAATTAAGAAAATTGCAATTTTTGCAAATTATGGGCAATTAATCTAAGTTAAAGTCGTCAAATAAATGTTAAAAAAGGAAAAAAATAGGCTTTTTTAATTTGTTATTGTTAAGATAAAAAAAACTGTGTTGCCACCAATGACACGAATCACACAATCACAGCGATTAGGCATGCCTAAAACCAGTTCATCATAATCACTCTTGGAGCATACCCCATGCGTGCCCAATTGGGTTGAGGTCTGGCGATTGAGCAGCCTACGGCAGAAAGTTGTTGCGAGCATTGGCAAAAGTGCGTGTTGCGAGTCTACCCGTGTGTGGACGTGCATTGTCGGGTATTAGTCAACCGGTGTCGCAAAGGGATAATCTCATCTATATCCCCAATAAATCTGAGCATTGGGCTTGCCCCTGATCCAAATGAGATCGATTCTTCCACCGATCCAAATACCGGCCCAAGCCATTATTGTTCCCCCTCCATGAGGTCTACCAAACTAGAATACGTCTTGTATCCGACAACTCAACTCTCAGCGGCCTTCGGAAACGCAGACCAACTTCACATAAACGATTTCGGATAGTTTGGTCGCTTATCAGCAAGCCTGAAGAGCTGTGGAGGCTCCACAGCTCTTCATAGACAACATCATGGCGGTCATGGTGTGGTTCCGTCAAGCAGTATTTTGGATGTACCGGTCCTGTCTGCGAGTGGTGATGCGAGATCGTCCTCCATGTCGCTTGGCCAAGCTGCCTGTGATACGATAGCGTGTCCAGAGGCGGCTTGTGACGCTCTGTGTATTGCCAAGAGCGACAGCCACAGTACGTTGCCTGGAACCAGCTTGCAACATTCCGTCGGCTCTCGTCATCTCTCATTTCGTAGCAAATGATGTAGTCTTTCCAACGATGCAATTTCTTTCAGTTCTGATGCAGACATTGTAATGGTTTTGTAAAAACGCTATTATATTGAGAATTGGTTTTCCATTTTAATATCAAAATTTAAAGAAAATTCTTTATTCGAATTCACTAAAAAGAATCTATAACGATCCAAAAAAGTTAAAATATAATTATCCTCCATTGTGGCGATATTCTAAAACGTACTCGATGCCTAGACACTTTTGATGTGTATATACAGGGTGTCCCAGAAATCGACGTCAAGCCGTAAATGGGTGATAGACCAAGTTATAACAGTTCTCAGAAAAATACGAAAAAAAATCTATCTCATGTTTTTAAAAATTTATGGTCACTTTAAAAATTTACTAAAAAAATCAATCCCTGTAATGGTTCTTTAACTCCAATTGCTACAAATCCCATAATTTATCTAATTTTTTTATTATTATGTAATCTTGAATAAAGCTTGTGTAGATTTTTGCCTAAAATTCAATGCCAACTCCTCCTACTTGGAAGAAAATTAAACTTTTTCAAAACCAAATTATTCAAATTTACTATTTCGCCCAACTTTAACTGACTGTACTGAAAAAAAAATGTTCTACGCTAGTTTGGCAAGTAACATGAAAAATTGGCGCATTTAATAAGGATTAAAAAATGGTGTAACACTTGCTAGATTACGTTTTCAATAATTGGTCAAATTTTTTTTTGTAAATAGTATCGGTTTTTACCCAAAATGTCCATACTTCCTTAAAATGACTTTAGCTTACCTAAAGCTTTGCTAAACTCCGTTTCTAATTCGATAGAGACGGAGAGAGTCATTTTTTTTACTGGGGAGCGGTAAAAGAGAAAGTGTACTCAAAAACAATAGAGAATTTAGCCGAGCTGCGGGAAAGAATAACGGAAGCCGTTGTCTTTGTAAATAGGGGAAGATTTGCTCGGAAAATAACCAGATCTTTTTTAAGAAGATGTCGTGCTTGCATTGCCGTCGAAGGAAGGCAGTTTGAACATTTATTGTAATAAAAAAAAATTAAATCTGATAATTTGTTTTTTTTTTCTAATATGAGAAAACTGGTCCTGACTTAAAGTAAAAAGGTTGAGTCACTATCATAACTTTGCTCTTAAATTACGTAAAATTTCGATTTCTTATCTCGCTCACACTTCGTAAAATGACTCTCTCCGTCTCTATCGAATTAGAAACTGAGTTTAGCAAAGCTTTAGGTAAGCTAAAGTCATTTTAAGGAAGTATGGACATTTTGGGTAAAAACCGATACTATTTACAAAAAAAAAAATTGACCAATTATTGAAAACGTAATCTAGCAAGTGTTACACCATTTTTGATTCCTTATTAAATGCGCCAATTTTTCATGTTACTTGCCAAACTAGCGTAGTACATTTTTTTTTCAGTACAGTCAGTTAAAGTTGGGCGAAATAGTAAATTTGAATAATTTGGTTTTGAAAAAGTTTAATTTTCTTCCAAGTAGGAGGAGTTGGCTTTGAATTTTAGGCAAAAATCTACACAAGCATTATTCAAGATTACATAATAATAAAAAAATTAGATAAATTATGGGATTTGTAGCAATTGGAGTTAAAGAGCCATTACAGGGATTGATTTTTTTAGTAAATTTTTAAAGTGACCATAAATATTTAAAAACATGAGATAGATTTTTTTTCGTATTTTTCTGAGAACTGTTATAACTTGGTCTATCACCCATTTACGGCTTGACTTCGATTTCTGGGACACCCTGTATAGATAAACAAATACTAGAGAGATATACTGTCTCGGCCTTGCTTTTTTTAAATCTACTAAAAACCAATATCTTTATTGTACTTACGTATAATTTGCCGTTATCCCAGCGCACGCGGGTAAAGCAGTTCTATAGTATTTTTCGTCCGACTACAAATATCAATATTTAAGGCTAACTAAGAACTTTATCGTAATGCTATATAGCCTTATTATAGCCTTCCTCATGAATGTGGCTATGTATATGATAGCCAAAAATATTTTAACAATTCTGACTGGTAGTTCCAGAGATTAGCGCCTTCAAATAAACTAAGAATCAAACTCTGCCGCATTATTATATTAGTATATTATGCCTTACATATTTTACCCTTTAGATATCCACCACTTAGTGTTAATCATTTTTAAAGTTTTTGAAAGTTCCTTTGAAGTGACTGTTAGGAGATAATAGATAGATTTCGTTGTCACTAACGTTTCTTAAATATTTACTTGCGTATGTTAAGAAGAAGTGAGTGATCGCTCGCCAAGCTATATTCATCGCGCGTTTTGAGATACCAGCCCCACGTAACAGGTACGTAAAATGCTAGTGGAAAACCAATTGCTATTAACCATTATTTGATCGAGGCCACGGTATATGTACGTGGCACGTAGGACAAACTTGCAATATTGGGTTACTTACTATGCTGAATAGTATTTGCAAAATTATTTATTGATTGAATTAGGTAGCTACAAGTCCTATCCTTGGTCAGCGAATGTTGATTTAGTTTGGTCAGGAGGTAGACTACAAGTTTTTTTACATATTTTAATTGCATTATAAACATCAAAAGCTCCATCTGTCAAAATAGGCGTGGTTTTAGTATTGTTCATATTAATTAATTTTTTCTCATGCTTTAATCAAAGGGCATGAAGTATTGCGAAAAGACTATAAGTTAACTATAAAAAAACAGTACGTATAGCTATAAATTTTGGCAGGAAGGGGAATTTAATTTTTTGAAATGGTTTTTGTATTCTGATTATAACATTATAGCCCAAAATGAAGACATTTACTGCAAAAAATCTAGTTAAGTAAATTTTGCGGCATTATGTTCAATAAGGTAGTAGTAATGTTGCCCGATAAGTTCATAAAATCCTGTAACATCAAAATAAAATGGGCTGTCAAAAGGCCTTAAAATCAGATTTTGGCTTAATTCTTGTATATTCATTGTTCAATTGTGCTCAAAAAAGCGTCATGTAAAATTCACTAATGTTCATTAATTTTCGAGATACGAGCCAAAATAATATTCTTTTGTGTTTGTTTTTTGTACTAAATCTGTTTTTATAGTATTTTATGCAAGTTAAATTATGTTTTTATGCTCAAGAGAGCCGTTTAACATTCAAATTGACGTTTTCTGGTATGTTTCATGTTTTGACAGCAATATTATTTATTTTGGGTACATAAAATACGGAAAAAGATAAAGTTAACGGTACAAAAGAAGAAATATTGCAGTGTTTTTAACTGACAGTACTAAAGTAAAAAATTAAGTAAATATAATAAAAAAAACCCGACTGTTTAAGAAGCGAACTAAAAATATGTAAAGAAGAAGAAAATCATGCTGTGCAGTCCGAGGATACTTATGGTTTTGGTCAGCTAGCTCGTAAATAATTAGGCAGTCGGGTTTTTTGATTTATTACCTTTTTTTATATACAACTTTTTAGTTGTATTTTTTTACGTATTACTCTTAAACATAATTATAAATGGTATACATTTTGTTATCACCTCTAAACACCCTTCATTTTTATACCTCTTTCGATGGGAATGAAAGAAAACAAAAATGATACCCCCACAATATGGCGCTAAAACCCGTCGTGTTTGTTTTTTTAACGTCACCTATCTAAGAACACTTACGCGGTCAAGACGTATCCAACGATGTCATGTAGTGAATATGTAAATCCGTCTATGGTATGCAAGATATGAGGAAAAAAGAATATTACAAAAATATAAGATACGCGCGAAAAACAACCCGTTTCCTTGCAGTCGGATAAAATGAAACAGTTGCGAACATAATAAAATGTGAGAAATAATAACAGGAAAATAACTGTAACTGGCGGGTAATCTGCGAAAAAAGTTTCAAGTTGAGTACTGTTACCGGAATTATGTTTATTATTATAACAACAATCCTGTGTGAGAAGTCCATAAATATTATCATCATAAATATCACATGAGTGAAAATAAAAATTTGTATACTGAATGTCCCAAAAATTGATTTAGCTCCATTTGTGATAACATTAGACATTAACATAATCCCATTATACAGCCCGTTCAACCGATTTTGACTTCTATTGCGTTGGTGATATGACAAATGGCAGCTGTATTAAACAGTTTTGGTAGCAGGTTCATGTTTTTTTATGCCATCCTTATATTTACGGGATAGAACTTTAAGTTGAGGTTGAGCGGACTGTAAAAAGGGATTGTAAGAATTTCTAATGTTATTTCAAATGGAAATGGAGTATACTATGTTCTAATATATTGAATGTTCAACGACTCTCTTGAGCAAAGAAACAATCTAATTAGCATAAAATACGATCAAACAAAAAAAAAGTATTATTTAAACTCATATCTCGAAAACTAATGAACATTAATGAATCTTATTTAGTACTTTTTTTCCACAATTGAATAAGCAATAAACTTGCTCCGAACACAAATTGCTCTAACATCAAAATTACTTTGACAGACCATTTTCTTCGTTGTGATGGGATTTTTATGGACTTTTCGGGCAACATTACTACTTCCATAATTAACATAATGCCGGTGAAAGTATTTAACTAGGATTTTTCCGCAGATTGGCCTGTAATTAGCGTTATTTTCCTGGGCTATTACCCCAGTAGAGTAACGGCTAAAAAGAACCACAGGTAATCGTGAAAGCTTTGATTTTGGCAGACAATGTTCGTAGTTTGTTTTTGAAGATCTCAAATTTGTTATCTGTATGTTTAATAACATCTATATCAACGCATAATGTTAAACTGTGAAAATTAAAGCTACTGCGAGTATAAGGAAAACGAAATAAGTTCTAGTGGACAGTATCGAAATAGTTTTTTTTTTCAGTTAAAATTAAAAGATTAGATTTATAATATCCGGGTTTCTTCATGATGCCCTTCAGGATCAAATAACAGGTAATAAGCACGACGCGAGCTGCCGCATTGGACGTAATGAGATGGACATCGAAAATTGCAGATTGCCGCAGTCGTTTTGTTTAATGTATTTTATTTGTAACACAACATAACATCATTTTTGTATACCTCAAGGTATTGGATCGATTTGGAAAAATGAAGTATCTCCGTCAAAGTGGTGCGCATATCAACATTTCTATTATTTTGGCTCAATATTAAAGCAGTACGTAACGAGTGTATGGTCGTTATGCGTTATGTTTTCAGTGCTCGTTTTTCAAGATAATTATGCTCTGCTTTTTCCCCTTAAGATATCTGTGCATTGTTAGCAACCAGATAAGTTGGGGTTAGCCCAATTTTCTTGGTTCTGCTGTTCTAGCTATGCTCTAAGTGATCATTTTCTGAACTCGTTCGACTTCCTTCAACATTTTCCTTCATTTATTTTCATTTAAAATCTGTAAAAATAACTAGAAAAAGTCGAATGAATCTTGAAACACGATATTCTCGGTCGTTCTATACTCGATTGGTTGTCTACTTTCAACGGATTATCGTGACTGGTTGTCACACTATGTACGATGCAATCTCCTTAACGGCCGTTAAGAGTTAAGAGTCTTTGATTGATACGAGGGCAGTTTGATAAGTCCGTGACTTTTGAAAAAATAAAATCGTTTTCGGCAAAAAGCATTTTATTTCCCAACACAGTCTTCTTTTAGCTCAATTCATTTAATAATACATCATTTAGAAAAAATACATATTCCTTTTAAAATAATAAGTTTTATAAAGGACCTCAAAATAGGCGTTTGTTTCAGTGATGACCTTTTCTTTAGAGCCAAATCTTCTTCCACCCAACTATTTCTTCAGGTTTGGAAACAGCATATAGTCACAGGGGGCCTAATCTGGTGAACATGCTGCATGAGGTAGCAGTTTGTAGCCTAATTTATGGATGTTTGCCATGGTGATTACACACGTGTCTTGATGGAACAGCACCTTTTCTTCACCAAAAGCGGCAGTTTTTGCTTTAAATCAAAATCGAATCTATCCAAAAGCTCTGAATAATATTCGCTGGTGATTGTTTCACACACAATCACATCGCGTGCATCTCAGAAAACTGTGGTCATGTACTTATTGGCCGATAGACCTCTTTTGCCTTCTTTGGTGCACGTTCACTCGTAGAAACGCACTGTTTTTATTATTCCTTGGTCTCTTGGATCCATATTTCGACCACGGTTACGAAATTGCGCAAAAACTCGTTCTAATTACGGATAAACATCCCCAAACACTCCTTCGAAGTTGTCACACGGTTGCGTGTATGGTCCAGTGTGAGCAAACGCGGCACCCATTTTTCCGATAGCTTTTTCATGTCCAAATATTCATGTAAAATGTGATGTACCCACTCAGTTAAAATGCCTGCAGTCTCAGCCACCTCACGCACTTTCATTCTCCTATAGTCCAATATCATTCCATGGATTTTATCGACGATTTCTGGCGTGACATCTTTTGGGCGACCTGAATGTTCGCCGACATTTGTGCTGGTACGACCTCAAAGGAACTAAGAAAACTACTTCTTAACCAGTGAAATTGATGGTGCAGACTCCCCGTAATGTTTATCAAGCATTTCCTTGGTTTCGATGATGGTTTTTTTCCGAAATAAAAAAACTTTTTTGCAAAAAAATACTACCGACTTCCAAATAAAAAACTGCAAAGTGAAAAATAACTTTATTTTTGGAAGTCGGTGTCTTTTGTAGGTAAATTCATTGCGATATTGACACCGACTTCCAAAAATAAAGTTATTTTTCACTTTGTAGTTTTTTATTTGGAAGTCGGTAGTATTTTTTTGCAAAAAAGTTTTTTTATTTTACCCTTTTTAGTTGTACCTATCGGCAAGTTGTGTAGTAAGTACCTGTAACGCCAGAATAGATTACCCGAATAACATGAAACTCAAAACATAATCAGTGAAATGACAGATCTGCATACCACTTAATAGCGTACTGGCGTGATGTTATGTTATAAAATGGTATAAACAATAAACAGACATGCGATTGCAGCAGTCCCGAGAGATTTGCCGTTATTTATTGAAGAGTTCTGTTGTATATCTTCGAAGTTCTTCATCAGATCTCCACCAAATTAAAATGGGACCAATTTCGGAACATACTCTATCAAACAAAAAAAGAATTTTCAAAATCGGTCCACAATTGACGGAGATATCGGTGAACATACATAAAAAAAAAAAAAAAAAAAAAAAAAAAAAACATACAAGAAGTCGAACATAGAACCTCCTCCTTTTTCGAAAGTCGGTTAAAAAATAATGCTTAATCAGCACACGAAATTCACATTTTCCCATGTTCGTGCAAATGCCCGCGGTTGCCTGCTTTAAATGGCTGGCAAAAATCGAATAACGTAGCTTGCTCATATTTTTACAGTAGCCTAATAAAAGATGGTAGTTGACAGAAATAGTGTTGCCATAAAAGTTACTACGCGAGAAAATAAAAAAGTCACGGACTTATCAAACGGCCCTCGTATTATTTGATTGGTCTCTCAAGGTCTATTTAGCTGATCTATTTCATTTTTAATAATTTTTTGATGAAAATCGAATGATCTAACTTAAATTTGTGTGGGTTGAAAATACGCCCTGTATATCTTCTTTGCACATAATTTTATTACACAGTCAGATCTTAGGGTGAAAGACAGACGATCCAATATTGCTTATTTTTGCCAACAGTATTACATCCCGATGTAAACGGCGCCTACAACGACTGAGGCTTTCAGCAATTTTTTAGCGTCAGGCATGCTATCCGAGATACCTTATACTCCCAATAAGAATTCCAACTTACAATAGTTAATGCACGAGATAATCAATTTACTATAAGAATTCATTACTATGAAATATTTAAAGTGGACAGAATACACATATGGACAGTAATAGTACATTTCGTGTCGAGGATAAAAAGTCGAGATTTTAACACGAGCGATGTAGCCAATTTCGACGTGAACCGAAGGCGAACGTCGAAAGATACATGCGAGTGTTAAAATAAAGCCTTTTTATGCGAGACACGAATGTTTCTTTTTCTACTACCTGATGAGCTTACTTAATTAAACGCAAATAAGTTCCAACAACAATTTACTAGAAACGTTCTGACTAAAAACCACAGGCTATATATACACACAATCAACGCGCGCTTTTTCGAGAGATAACAGGTTCACTATCATTCATCGTTCAGTGTCAGTTTCTTTGTCCAATATTGTTACAAATGTTAAACCTGAGGATAGAGATTACGGCCCATTCTCTCTCACAGAGAGGAGGCCTGTGTCCCAGCAGTGGGAACATTAATAGGCTGATGATGTGTGTGTGTGTGTGAGGATAGAGAATTTATTTGTGATTGTAAAATGCAGTTAACATAAACATGCAAAGAGTTTTCTAATTAAGTCAGACTGATTCATTATTGATGTTATATGATGTTACGAAGTTATTACGTTTTAATCTATGAGGTATCTCGGGGGCTACAGCATCGACCATATAATTTTCCACTAAAAGAAATCAACTTTGCCATGGACTTAATAGATTCCTGGGAAACAATAATTACTACGGCGCGATCGGGTTCTGATATCTGAAATAAATTATATTAATACTTCACATTCACTGAAGTAATCTTGAGTAATACGGAAATTTTAATGATGGGATTATTTACGAACGATGTCCTACACCAAACTGACGACAATAACATCGTCGGAGATGACTACAACTGACCGACAAACTGAACGTCAGAAAGGCCAAAGCCAATTGTCAGAAGTTTAGTTTCGAAAATATTATTTCAAGATATGGTCGTTCATGATTCCGCTTTATATTTATTCTTTCAAATAAGTAACTCGTTAAGTGAGCCCTGTGGTTTCAGGCTATGATACTATTCAACAAGGATTTATTTTAAAAATTGAATGACGATTAAAGAAGACATCAAAACAAATCCAAATTGACATTGAAGAATTATTGTTATTACAAAAGAATTGAAGATTGAGATTACTCTACATAACAATTATCAAGTGTCAACTGTGTCGTATGTTGTATCTAAATGTTGTGTCAAAGTATTATTCATTCTAACAGTTAACACTTATATTTTTCCGACTTCTTCGTATATTATCTACATAAATTGTAAAACAAAATATTAATAAGAGGGTGAAACTTCACTAACTTTAAGTATCAAAATATTATCTAACGAGTAATAAATGAAAATCAAGCTGTAAGTGAAAGAATTTACAAATAGGTATGTCATACGTATGTACATTGTATATCTAAGTAGCTACATGGTGAAATGACATACTTGCAAATTCTTTAAATTATTGGTTTGGTAAGACTACTGGTTTTAGTTTTGTGAGAGCTTTATATTTTATTATTAACCTATATTGTTCTACTGCTGGTCAAAGATCTCCTCCATAGCTTTCGAATCTTCGCGGTGTTCGCCTTCGTCGGCCAATCTTCCGTTAACGATTCTAAGCTGAGTAAGAACTTTAATCAATGATAAAATAATACAATTCTGAAAGTGACAGCTGATAATAAACCGAATGTTACTATATTAAAAGACTTTCGTAGATGGCGACGATGCCGTCAGCTGCTGCGGTCGACCGCAGACCGCAAACCAGTTGTGACGTCACTGGCGGCGATAACACGTATTTTTTGTTTAATGAATAACTATCGGAAACTGAAGCCGTTTCGCTTTTTATAATGAGACCCGACTTGATCTAGTGATCTACCCATTTCATAATTTCAATCCTTATTGCAATGAAAATGACAATATATATAGGTATTGCATTACAATTGCGATAGAGTATTTGTTATTATTAAACTGTACTAAATTTCGCCATCGCTACCCAGTTCTGTGAAGTTTCACCCACTTGGATACATACAATGAATAAAATAGCTATTGTTTGTCTATAAAATATTGTAAACATTGTTACTGGTTTATACATATTAATTATCTCAGTGTTGAAAATTAAATTTTATTGTCCTACTTACATAATAATGTAAGAAAAATAACAAAAACAAAAAAAAAACTGTTTTTAGAATAAACCTTCCTCCTACAGATACAAATAACAAGATGATCAGTAAAAAAAGAATTATTGGTTTAATTTAAATTACAATTTAAAATGACTTTAATGAAACATTAAATGACATAATTTAATTTAATATTATTTCCAGTGATAATAATTTAAGTAGGTACTAATAACATTACAATAATAAGTTCAGATCTGGTTTAAGGTTATAAATATACAAAACTTAGATGTAAACCAAACATGTGTTTATCTTATGAATGGCTAAATATGTTATTGTCTTGTCATTTCAAGGACCCATTATATTATGAAATTAGGTTATTTAGGATTCCTATTATTTTTATGTAGATATAATTTTGATATTTTTTTATAGATTTAGATTGAGGAAGAGAGCTTTGTCTGTAATAGGGCTGTTGAATTTCAAGCAGGGTAGTACCAAAGTACTGATTATGATATGAATATCATTTATTCGTTACATATTAAGGTTATGTCAATCATTAAAATGCATCCAGCCAGTTGGATGCTACGAGAGAAGACTATAATTCTTTTTTACAGTCAGGTAAAAAAAGATAATTTTAGTTTCCTCCTAAATCAAGCCCAAATCTTACTCTGTATTTCTTATAGTAGGTAAAGGTTTTCTAAACGAAATTCTATAAAATATATCAGCCTCTCAATGGTTTACATGGTATCTTTGATGAATACGTAGGGTAATTGCCTATTTCTAATTTATAGTTTTTTTAGCAATTTTACTTCATGATCTCTCTTCTTTTGAACTGCATTCAACATAGATAGAGAGAAAGAAACAGGTCGAGGGTTAACCAAAACAATACATTACTTAACAAAATATATGCCTGCTGATTGTTTCGCAAACAACTTGCAACTCCAGAAGCCCCCTAGATCCTAGATAAGTGATATTCTATCGTTGAAAAATGTCATTTTTTTTTTATTGAAATGTCACGTGATGACAGACCCTTACGTTTTGGCATTGCAATCATTACCAACGCTGACATCGATTGACACTTGTCTAGAGACTGTAGCAGAGAAATGTAAACTCGTACTGGCTAACTTTAACTTCATACGTTAATATTTGTTTTTCCAGAAACTTTAGGGAGTTATTACCGGCCATAGATAAAAAATGAGCACTGTGTTCCTTCTTTCTGAAGTCGATGAAAATAGACAATTACCCTTTTGAGATTTTTAAAGACACTTATGTAAGAAAACCATTCCAAACTATATTTTTGGACTATTCTAAATTAGTATACCTTGTATTAGTAGAATGTACTGTAGTACGAAAATTGTTATATCGTAAGTGCGTTTTTTTTTGTGAAACGTTAGCATTTTGATATTAGACCTTAGTGTCATAATTCGTGCTACCGTATGTCTTTAGTCATGTCTTCATTTAGGCCGTAGTATTGACATTTTTTCGGGCGCAATATTTTATACAAACTAGATTTAATCTTAACATCTTAGTTAAGTTTGTGTACGAATTTATCTACACTGGCTGTTTATTAGAAAGACTGATGTGATTTAAGAAATGTTAAGATATGGAAAGTGTTAAAGATGTGTATTGAGGGAGCGATGTTTATTAGTTATTTAATATTCCTTAGGTATATCCTAGTTACCAAATATAATGTTTATTAAGTTTGTAAGTTAAGTTTATTAAATTTTTTCCCAGTACGGATAATATGACTTGATTTTGTAAAAACTTTTAGCTATCCGTACCTTATGTTAATTTTATTTATTTATGAAAGAAAGGTACATACTGTTTTTTTTTTTCAAATTAAAAGCTAATCTACATATACCGCTTTTGCATTTATGGGAGGTGCTGATTGGTATACTTAGAGAATATGTGTTTTCTTTAAAAATAATTTATGCTTAACCTTGGAAATATATATTTATATAGATACTATGACTATAAAAACTTAATTTTTAAATACATTTTCCGTATTTAGTTCATTAATGATAAGTATACCTGGGCGACCGTTGAAAATAGAGCAAACGACTTTAAAAAAAAATGAAACCCAGCTAGATCGATTGATCGCCCCCGAAAACCCCTGCATACTAAATTTCATGAAAATCGTTGGAGCCGTTTCCGAGATTCAGATTATATATATATACACAAGAATTGCTCGTTTAGAGGTATTCGTACCTGGGCGGCCAAGCTCTGCTCAGGTGAAAATAGAGAAAACGACGTTTTCTAAAAATGAAACCTAGCTAGATCGATTTATCGCCCCCGAAAATATGCATACTACATTTCATGAAAATCGTTGAAGCCGTTTCCGAGATTCTGATTATATATATATACATTTATACAAGAATTGCTCGTTAAGGTTACACTAGTCGACGGCACGAACTATTTTGTGCGCGGGGATAAAATGCCTGCTATCTCATCCGACAACTCGTGCGAAAGATATAGATGCTGTGATGAGTAGTAAGAAGCTAGTTCGCGTACGAATTAACACTTGCAAGTTTGTCGCGAAATGGATGATGATTTAGGACGAAAACGAGCGCGCGAAATTTTATAAACAGACCTATGGGAGTCTAGATATCATGAAAAAACGACTAAATGTATATTCTCAAAATAAAATTATTTGCATTGTTGGACTACTAATCTATCCCTATATGGTGGCCGTTTTGCAATTTACCTTCTTCTTAAGGTATTTATTGCCACCCAAAGATGCGTTAAAATTATTGTTGAAATATGGAATTTTCGACGCTCATAACTTTCAAATATTTTTATTTTTACTTTTTTGTTTCTATACAGGGAGGGCTAGATAATGATGAGACAAATTGATATCATTTTTTATTTTGAACTTACATCGTCAAACAGTAGAGTAATCCCTAGACTCCGTTTGTATGGAAGAATTATCGACAAGTGTAACCTTAAAGGTATTAGTTATAGATAATTTTTAAAGTGAATTCTCAGAAAAAAAGCAACAGGGAAAATGCATGAAAAATATATTTTTTATTTCAACAGTTGAACGATAAATATACAAAAATAGAATACTAAAAGCGAAAAAAAAACAAAATTGATCGAAAAACATACGACATATAACGATTCAAAGCCAATTTAATTATCAGTCCCTTTCTCGAAAAAGCCGTTTCCTATGGTAGATGTACGGGCGTTGCGGACTTTGACATCAGACTCCATTTCGAACTCCTCTTTCTAATCGTTAACTTTCTTTTCAATACAGTTGTTAAACATGGCGTACTTTCAGAGGCTATAATTATGATTCGAAAGTTAAATCTTACGCATAGGCATCTTTCTGTTACGCGGTCGTGACTTTTGTTTACGAGCTCGATCATTATGTTTGCAGTTTAGTTTTAAATTTATAAGTCAATTTAAAAAAGTTTAGGAGCAAGGAGTTTTCAAACATAGAATAAAATGGGATAGATTTTCTAAGAGGAAAAATGAATGATTCTGTACGTTTTAGCATTGAATTCTCAAAAGTCTTATAAATGGTTGTTTAATATATTTAATTACCAGTTTTAATTTAATTATTTTCACATCAACATTTGTCAAAAATCGAATAGGCTGTATAGCTGTATAGGCTGATATCGTTGTAAAAAAATAAGTCCAGTTGCAAAAACGCACCATAAGTCAATTTAAAAAAGTTTAGTAGCAAGGAGTTTTCATACATAGAATAAAATGGGATACGATTTTATACGAGGAAAAATTAATGATTCCGTACGTTTTAGCATTGAATTCTCATTTTTTTTTTTTAAAGTTGTTTAATATGTTTAATTAACAGTTTTAAATTAATTATTTTCACATTAACGTTTGTCAAAAATCGAATAGGCTGTATAGGCTGTTTTCTTTGTAAAAAAATATGTCCAGTTGCAAAAACGCGCCATATTGAAAATTTTATTTTTTGTGAATAAACAAATCTAATTCTTTGATTTGTTTTTACTGTTTCTCACAACTGTATTGAAAAACGTCGTGTGATACACGGGTGTGTAGGTTATTGCAAACTCGTGTCATTAAAAACCCTCGCCTTCGGCTCGGGCTTGTTAATGACAGCTCGTTTGCAATAACCTACTTCCCACCCTTGTATCACAATGTACTATTGTAGCTTTATACTTCCTCTGTACGGGCGTTGCGGACTTTGACATCAGACTCCATTTCGAACTCCTCTTTCTAATTGACAACTTTGTAGCTTTATACTTCGTCTGTACGGGCGTTGCGGACTTTGACATCAGACTCCATTTCGAACTCCTCTTTCTAATTGTCAACTTTGTAGCTTTATACTTCGTCCTTAATAAAGTCATTTTAAAAATTCTTTAATATTTGATTACTAGAGCTTTATAAGTATTGGATTACGCAAACAAAAAATTACTTGCATACTCATTATTATGCCTCATTATTTGTATGCCGTCCTAATAGTCCCTTCCAAATTGTCAAAACATAGACCTGGATTTGCATTAGAGTTCAACATTTGAAGAAATGTTCAGCTCTATGCGAATTAATGCATACCGAAATGTCTGTTTTAAACTGACTATAAGGCTTGTGTTGATACCAACAACAAACGAATGCTGTATCGATCTTAGCATTTTATATCTAAACAAAAATAAATCGCCAACTTCTAAATCTCATAAATAATAGATGACGACATGCGACTAGGGACAGTCCGTCAAATATAGAATATATATTTTTCTGATACGGTGACGATTACAATCTTATAAAGGCTGGCATTATTTGCATAATAAGGGTTTCGACGTTTCGTATAATTTTGTCATATTGACTAATTTATGAGTTGTTGACAGGCTAAATAAATATTAGTTACCTTGGTTTTATATGTATGCAAATAATGGTAAGCTGTAATCTTATTTTGAAAGATGGAGCAAGTTGTAGTGACAGATGACCAAAACATTCCACTATAGAAATGTGAGTAAATATTTCTAAGCAGATAATATAATAACACTTTCGTGACGTCAGTATTGGGGAAGCGAGTCTTAATAATTATTCAAAAACACATAAAACTAGACACTAACTAGTACGTATTACCATCCAGACAATTGTCAGTCTATAGTTCCAAATGTTTCCAGGCCCACTCTTGCATTATGTATTGATGAACTATCGTCTGGCAAAATGTGCATTACGCGTATCTCCGTTAACAACTTAGATTGGTTTGAACTCAATATATACTAACATCGCTTGTGGTAAAGTGGTTCATTGCGGACAACAAAGTAGTAAAAAATGGAGTGTTTATTTGCCATCGATAAAGGTCAGGCGACGTCAATTGATGTCGACGTACATAATTTAGTGCTGCTATTGCGCCGCTTGTAGCCTCTGCGCGCGGCTTTCGTGCACCGTCAGACGCTTCGACGCTCTCTTGCAAATCACACGTTAAAGAAATATATTGACACTCTTCACATACTACTTTGTAGTCTCATCTACCTACTAACATAGAGGGATGACATTGGTACGCTAGCTTTAAAGTAGTTGCAGTAGCCATATAATAATTCTCAGAAACACACTTACCTAATACAAGATATTTGCGGGAACCTTTGGATTTCTTCATTTTAGCACTCATTTTACGATCAATGAAAGCTTTCTGTACCGTGGCGTGAATAATGAAAAAGGTTTACTGTGAGTTGATAAAATAGGTGCTGGTCCCGTCTCTCACATTCAAACATAAATGTATGAAGGATTGCCAATAAATTTCAGCCTTCTGCGATCAATTCAAATTCTCTGCTACCGGAAGATATTACAAAGGAGATGAAGACGGAGGATCAGATTCTGGCGCAGCTGCGTGCTACGCAAAACATTGGGCAGCCATCACAACAGTTGATGTCGGAGCTCCAGGGTCCGACTGCATCGAATCCTAAGGCCGACGACTGCTACTCGCCCAACGTCAGCGCCACTCCGCACATGGAGGAGCTGCACAAACTGATTCAGTCGGAGACGCTGAGCGTGCCCGCCGTGTCCAGCGCCGCCGGCGTCGTCTCCGCTGTCGAGCCTGACAACATCGAACCACAGGTGGTCTTTTCATTTGTCCTCCTCTGATAAAAAATATCAATCCAATGGATACACATGTTCTTAGAGCATTTGTCTGGATTCTTCTTTTCGAGTCGATATTTACTTCTCATATAGGTGGCCTCATTTGGAGCAGAATGCAGAGCTTGGGGCTGTGCAGCAAGTGAGTTATATTTTAATAGGGTAAAAAGGTTTCTAGTTCACTGGAGGTTTTAGGTGGAGGATTCTGTGATGCACGCAACTTTTAATTAATAAATCTAATTAATGTTTACAGCAAGCGGCGCAGAAACCGGCCAAACTTGAGCAAAGCTCCAGCGAGACGAACGTCACTAAATCATCATCTCAGACCAAGGCTATTGCGGAGCCGAAGACACCAAAGCAAGCTAAAGAATCCGACAAGTCTACCAAAAACAAGGAGAATAACATCACCAAGAATAAGAACAAGAAGACTAAGGAGGAAAAGAAAGAAGATGTTGCTGACGTTAAGGTGAAAGAAGAAGAAGTTAAGGCTGAGGTATGTTTTTAGTTTTTGGCCAATGTATGTCCTTAACTGGTCGCAGACATGTTTGTCTTGTAGTGGCCCGAAAAAATTAGAACTTTTTCAAATGTTCCGGCAACATTCACTTTTGTACAAAAACAACCATGTTTTAAAATAAGCATAAATTAAATCGTTAGAATCAGAAGCTACAAGCTTTGGAAGTTTACCGAGCCTGCATTTATTGAAAATTTTGCGATTGGCGGGGTTTCGGAACTCCACTCCACTACGGTCCATTGTATAACATGTAGATGTAAATACACAAGGGCAATTATTAGAGATTTAATAATTTGTTTGTGTTTCTCTGATTAACCAGCAATATCAATAAAAAAAGGAATACAGACATATTAGTAAACATATAAAGAACAAACATATTCGCTGAGCGATCAAATTTAACAGTAGGTAGTTTATATCATAAATCACTTTTTCCTCGGCTTACCGCTCAATGATTATAGCATTGTGACATTTGTAGTTGATTCATTAGCAAGGTTGATTCGCGATCAATCTGTCAAACAAATTGAACTCGGGCCTGGGGTCAGTAAACGATCGGAACCAAGCTTGCAAATTACAGCCAATTTAGTCTCCAAGTGATTCGTTATAACAAAGGACGTCTAGTCGACGTTAAAGGACTATTGAAAGATTGCAACGATAGAAGATATACTGTAAGTCTTGCTCAGGTTACCTTACAAAGTGCACTTCTAAAACTAACCGAATGTAAATGCATCTTTAGATAATTTTGCAATCATTCATAAAATATTCAAAAATAAACTTAACTTTAAACTTTTTAGTACAATATCCGCTTAGCCAATGATTTCCTGAAATGTCGTTTTATTTGTATGTGTCATGCACCCAGTGATTATTCAGGGCACTATGTATAATGCCCGGGCATTATTAATCTAGTCTAGTCAAGTCAAATTGAGCTATGTATTGAGTACTGATTTAAACTTATATATTTATCACATTGTCACTATGAATATTGCTACGTAACGGTAGGGCAATTCGATAATTATGGGCAATTAATTAGTCCAAGACCGAGCGTAGCGAGCTCGGGAGCTTAGGGCACCCCGACACGGATAAGTTATTTTCGAAGGAGTTGATGGGAGCTGAAATGAGCGAACTCAGCTCCCCTCATCTCCATCAGGTTAGGTTACTTTAGACTTAGCAACAAAGTAATCCCATTTACCTATTCTGTATTAAAACCAATGCCAACATTAAAATAATAAAAAAAAAACATCTTTTTATTACCCGGCCCAATAATTTCAATAGGTAGAATGCATATGTTATGGACCATGTAATTAATACGCCATTATTCATAATGCCCGGGCAATTTGAAAAATTTCCAATATAAGTAGGCAATATGATACAACCTATTGAAATAATGAAACATACAGCAACACGATTAACAATCGGGCAGTTTGCCGCAACTCCACGACCAAGCTCGTATGCCTATATAATGCCGTATTAATGACATGGTCCATAACATATGCATTCTTTAAAACTTGGGCAAATTGTGTATAGCAGCCATACATCCTATTGCCCCAAACGAGAAAAAAAAATATTACCCGCCCATGGGACATGAAAAAAAAAAAGATGAAAAAGTACTTTGTGTTGGACTAAAAAGGCTCCTATCTCAGCGAGCGCTGTTCCTGGTGAAATGAAAATGCCATGTTCGTCTGTAATTGGCACAGACACTAGAATAAGACCTCGATAAATGTAATATGCCCATGTTTGTGTTTTTGATGTTTCTTAAATAAATGACAACAGAAATTTGTAATGGCTGTAATGGCACTGCCAGCTAGCCATTACTAATTTCTAAGTGTACGAGTTAACATCAAATATAAATATTTAACAGAAAAGATCCCAGGAAACGTCTCCGTCTAAGACCAAGAAAGAAGACAAGTCCAACAAGAAGGACATTGAAAAAGAGAAAAAGGTAACTAATTTTAGATCACATTCTGTTCATTGCTACGACTAATTCAGTATCTAAAACGGCAAGCAAAACTTTGCTTCAACTTCAAAATGCTAGAACCTACCTACTTATTATTGCATATGTTTACGTTTTTAAGTACCTATAGCCAATATTAATTTTTCAATACAGTTGTTTTTTATTTTGAAATAGTAGAATTAAACTTTAACTGATTTATGTTTTTCCCTGAAGTCGATGCCATTCGCTTGGCTGTTTTTTTGATGCGTAGCTAATCTTGTCAAGGAAACAGAACAAAATAAGCCTTATGTGTGTCTTCTTTCATATTTTTTGTTTATTATTTTTATTTGGTGTGTATAGGAGTGGATCAAGGAAGGCTTCACTATCGTGAAGGGTCCTGAAAAGAGCACCAGCAAGGATAACAAGAAAAAGGCGGAGGAAGCACGCGTCGCTGACGAGGCCGAGCGTAAGAGGTCAGAGACAGACTCTCTTACATGGACGCAGTTCCAATTAAAAAACAGTTTTGTTTTATCCAGTCTCTCGTTGATCAGCCAGTGATAGTTTTGTTCTAAAACTAAAGTTTCATTTCCCAAGGGCTGAGTGAGCTTAAATGCTCTAGAGTTACCAGTAGAGCGCTACGTATTGTCCAGCGAATGGAGACGTACGCTGCTTGCCTATGGAAATGCATTGGCACATCTCTTTTTTTGTAGTGCAAGCTTCACAATTGGAAGTCTGATGATGATATATCGAAGATAAGTATTTAATTACTGTCGTGGTGGCCCATTTTCTAAAGACCTCGCCTCTCGTGCTTGAGGTCATGGTTCAAATCTGGGAAGTACCAACGTGACTTTTTCAAATTCATATATACTTTCTAAGTTTATCTTGGACATAGCTGATAACGGTGAAGGAAAACATCGTAAGGAAACCTGGACTCATAGTTATGAGCCCCTACAAATTTCACGAGCCAAAAACAGAAAACAGCTACTTTTCAGCGAACATTTCTCAATAACTACAAGATAATAATGACAAATAAAAATGATTGAAATAAAATCGACACAGGTCCGTCGTCCACAAGCCCTTGAGCGAGACTGAATGAATGCCTCGCGCGAGCGCAACGGTTTATAAGGCATTATTTAGACAATTTATTACAATAAAGTAAGTACTCAAAAATATATTATATAAATTGGCTTCGATTGATAAACACCTCGAATTTCAAATGATTTACCAGTTATTTTTATATTCAACATATTCTTACGCGTAGACGACGCTTTCGCACATGATAAAATTGCCTTTCTTCCGTGTGGACAACATTTTTTTTTATGTACAAATAAAATAAACTTTGAAAGACAAAATTGGTGGCTTACTAGTAAACTATATGCCCAGTTCATACCATTTTTTGCAGATTATTATTCGCCACCAGTAAGCTGAAATAGCAATTGAAAAACCTGGTGTTTCGCGATTACGTAAAAACGTGTGTTAGGAATTTATTTTTCTAATTTAATTTGAGCAGTTATCAAAAATATTTATTGTATATTTACTAGATAACTATGTGACGCAAAAAATCACATTAAAAGATTTATCATATATCTTATAGTTATTGAGAAATTTGCGCTGAAAAAGTAGCTGCTTTCTGTTTTTAGCTCGTGAAACTTGTCGGGACTCTTAATATAAGTCTGAAATCGCCAACCCGCATTGATCAAGCGTGGTGATCAATGCGCGAAATGAAACAGTTACAGGCTGGAATGATTAAGTATGATAATTAAGTATTTAATTACCATTATTAATACATATAGTGTTTTTATTTAATGGTGCTGATTATATTGACAGGAAGGAAGAAGAGAAATTAGCTACTGACGAAGAGAAAAAGAAAAAGCAGGCGGAATCCGCCAAGAAACAACAGGTATGTACAGTATAATAAGTACAGTATTGCAAGCTGATTGTGTTGCTTTTGACTTTCGCTCGTAAAATAATAAACGTTGTATTTTAAGATATCAACAAATGCCATGTCTAAAAATGTATTGACGTTTGAAAGGCAAAATGTACAAAGTGACATTTTGGGCGATATAATACGACTTACTACGATACTACGACCATCTATCGCCCAAAATATCGCTTGATAAAAGGTCTTTTCTCAAACATGCATGGAAATATTGTCATTATTTTAGAAAAAAGAACACGCGAAGTACCGAATTTACGGACAGTGAAAATCAAATCCATTGCTGGAGCGTTTTTTGAATTTGGAACATTTCAACGCTCCAGCAATGTTGTATGAAACGGCGTGCTGGGGTTTTTAGATACTCTTTGATTGGATCTCTTTTATCATTCTTGGCATACCAAAGTAAGTCTCTTGGCTTAGTACAAATTGCGTTCACGTGGCTGTATAGCCATAAATGCGTTTGCCTTTCGGCACAGATGATAAATAGAAAATTGGCGGCAAAGCTGAAAATTCGTCTTGATTTGTTATTTAAATATTTAATAAATATAAATTTAATAATTAAAATGTGTTCCAACGGTTCACTGTCCACCAAATTTAAGATCAGAAGCCAAATTGGCAATGGAAAACCTGCTTCCGGCGAAGTCAAAAGAAAAATACATGAAAGTATGTGAACATTTTATGATTTGGAAAAACGACACAAACATGACCATTTTCTCCGAAGCAGTATTTTTGGCGTATTTTAATGAGATTTCTAAAACTACAAAGCCATCTACATTATGGGCAATTTATTCCATGCTGAAATGTACAGTTCATGTTACAAATGGCATTAACTTTAAAAATTAAGGAAATTTAACTACTTTTTTATTTCCCTGCATTCTTTTGAGAAAAGCATTATATATGCCTCGGCGGAAATGGCAATTGCCTGTCTCGTATTAGTGAAGATACTCGACCTGCAATTGTCTATTTCCCGGCCTTTGCAATAATGTACTATTCAACGTCGATATCAAACCAGCAAGGATCACCACTCTCGAATTTGTAACAGTATGCAGTAACTACCACGTGTGTGTGAACGCTGCAGTACTGGCCGCTAATAGCATACAATTCTCCATAAGCAAATAAAACTTCGTTAAAGGAGCTGCTGACCCAGCAGCAGATCCGTCAGGCGACGGAGTCGGTCATCAAGAAGGCGCCGTGGTCTTCGGTCGCCAACCAGAACATGCAGGCTACCAGCAAGGACGGGCTCACGCTAGCCGAGATCCAGCGCCTCGAACGCGAGAAGAAGCTCGAACAGATGAAGGAACAGCAGCAGATGATGCAAATCATTGCTCAGCAACAGGCCGCTGCACTTGCTCGGGAACAGGTTGGAATCCCACTTTATCTTGCGAGATTGAGCTTTGTACAGAAGATTTAAGATTTTAGAAATATGCGCATGTTCGGCGAATTTTGTAGCAATGTCCTCCGAAATTATCGATGAAATATAATCCGATATTGTGCATACGATATCTCGTCTCGATAAGAACCAACATAGGCTTTTGAATAGTGCTTTTAAATTGCTGCTTTTCAAGGGAATAATTTTTGATTTTGACTCATTGCATGGATCGTCTTCAGTGAATGTGGTTTAGAGATGGTATGTTTTTATAAGATGGTGTGACCAGTTAAACATCGATAGGTTTTATACCTAATTTGAGGATTGTATTTTAAATCACACTCATACAAAGGTCTTTTAAGTGGAGGATTGATACCTTTTATATTGTCAAATTAATACTACAGGCTGTGATTTCGCAAATGATTTGTGTTGAGTAAGCTTCTTTACTACCACAGTTGTGATTTTGCGGATATCTGTTGTTTATTTAGTGATTTATCTAACTTATTCTATGTCTTATAGGAAATGCAAGCTGGTCTCGGATGGGCGAAGAAGAAGGGCTCGCCTAATCAATCGCAGGGACAGAGTTTAGCCGAAATTCAGGTTAGTTAATTTAATCATCTACTCTATCCTGTAAACGAAATTCACACAATGTCTTAACAAAATTAGTGCAATGAATCGCATAAAATAAATATCGGTAGTAGTTTTTGTCCCGGCTAGTGGGAGGTGTGGTACCCTTTCGTAATTATAATTCATATTAACAGTTGTATGAAACGCACTGACCTCTATCATACAAGTACGCTGGACTAAATATATTAGATGAAATGACAGTTGATTTTTGTGCCGAATCAAAGCGCCCCACTCGAGGTTCTCAGGAACTAAAATTGACACATTTAGAGATAGGTTAATACCGATATTTCTCAAGATTAGGTAATACTAATATATTCGCCTGGAAATATTATATTATTTTAACTAATACGAGTATATGAGTATTAGTAATATTTTTAAATTACACTAATATCAAAATAGTAGATTTGGCAAGGCGTATCACTCATCTACTGTATTGACTTCTCATAATATGTTGCAACTAAATATCTCATATTGGTATTAGTGATGAATGATATATGAATGCCTAATAATCAGTATAGTCATATGTTAAAAAGCAATGTGTAATACTAAATTCTGGAATCATCATCATGATCATCCACAGTCCGACTTCGCCCACTGCTGAGCACAGGCCTCTCTCTTCTTGTATCAATCACCTCGTTCCTGTCTGGAATTAATTCTAGAATAATATCATGATAATTATAATTGTATTAACAAATGTTTTTAAGTCAAACAATTTATATCTGCATCTGAAACAGAGTTGAAAACTGATATAAGTCTTCACGTCGCTGGAATGCGATGTCACTCTTATTTGCAACTTAACACTACAGAGACAGGATCTCAGCGATGAGAGCGAGAAATATGTCCGTTGTAAATTATTATCCATCTCATTCGTACGCAAATATTTGTATGAATGATGTTCCAACCGAGTGAATCCAAACTATTGTAAATGTAAGTATTAACTAACTAGTATACTAGAGCGAGCGAAAAAAACAAAAATAGCTGACATAGTAGAGAGAATAAGAAGTCTGAAATGGAAATGGGCGGGGCACATCTGTAGACTGGAAAACGAAAGATGGACAAAGAAAATCATAGATTGGGTACCTAGAGTTGGAAAAAGAAAACGAGGAAGGCCGCGGAAACTCTGGGAAGATACATTTAAAGAAAGATGTGGACTAGACTGGAGGAGACTAGCTAGAGATAGGGAAAAATGGAGAAAGTTGGGGGAGGCCTACGCCGCAGAGGCGACTTCCATAAATAATTAATTCCACGTGCATGCTACTAATAATAATCTATATAAATATAATAATTTTTAAATAATAATTTATAATATTCAATGATGATTTAATAAAAACCACAATGTGGAATACCAATTTATGTTATAGTAATACTTAATAATAATTTAATAATAATCTAAGGAAATTATGTGATAGACAATGTTAATTACTATGCTAATATGTCTATGTATTTATGGTAGATTAAATGCTTTTTTATTTTTATTTATTTTATTTATACTAGAGCGAGCAGATACTTGCTCAAATATACTAGTTTTAAGGATAAGTTGTTAGCCTATCCCCATATTTAAATCTCACTGATCTGACAGTAATGCGCTATAACTTTAGTAGCACGCTATCCACTAGTTTATAGCTTGCAATCTGATTGAAAGTATTTTTCAGTTAACCTTTACAGCAAGTTTTCTATTACTTAGAAATGAATCTCAATTAAAATAATTGGGATTTTCTTTTTCTCTTACGTATTAAATTATTCTCACGTATTTTTATACCCAAGGCTATGTCCCATCTCTAATATTAGTTCCATGGAATCTCACGTTAAGTCACGTTGCTAACAGCGCCAAAATGGTGAAAATCAAATGTCTTAATTTTGTCATCGATAATACGAAGTCCAGCGTACTTGTATATTAGAGGTCAGTGATGAAACGGTTATAACACGGCTAATTGAAGTAGTGTCTGTCTGTCAAACAATCAGTGTCACTGGATACAATCAATCTGCCAAGCTTTTTACCCGACTACGGCGAAGCCAAAAGTAATGGTTACGATTTTAGCAGTCTTTGTATATCTGTTTGTATTTACGTATGTTCTTCTGTAGCGCCCAAACTTTTCATCCGATTTGATGAATAACGTTTAAATTGATTCGTTATTATGGCCCGGGCACGGGGTTCATGCGCTAAGATAGAAAATTTGGTTCAAATAAATCTCACTAGATGGCGCGACATGCACCGAGTTGTTATTGAATTGTGTGTAAAACTGAATAAATTCTGGAATTCTACATAAAAATTGTATGCTCTTGTTTAATCAACTTTCATAACCGCACAATTACGGCATATTGGGATCTTATTTCACATTTCAAAGATTATTTGAACGGATCATTTAAAATTGATGTCAATAGATGGCGCTGTTTTAAATGTCTGAGCCATTCAACTCGATTGTTTAAATTTGTATTTTAACACATTTTGGTGCAATGAAACTAAAAACGTACAAAAAAGTACTATAAAACAAATCTTATCTTCTGTAAAATCTTCTTCATCTGTTAAAGAAAAAATATTCATGCACCGAGCAAACCCTTTTACTTGCAAGCCGCTGCTAACACCATCTATCTATCGCCACGGAACGGAAGCGAACGCAAACGATGTACAAAAATAATCGGTATAATCAGACGAAAAGTATGCTAGTATTATATTATCTGTGGCCTGGGTAACATAGGCCAAAAAAAAAGAAAGAATGTGGTAGACTGGTTACAGTTTTAAATCTTTTTGCTTGTTTCCAACTATGTTACAGCATCCAGGCTAATCTGACACGAGTCTTGCCAAAGGGATGTCGCAATACCCATTTACTGGTTTGTGGAGGTCATATAGGCAGTTGCTCCATGTAAAACACTGGTACTCAGCTGCATCCGGATAGACTGGCAGCCGATTCTAACACAGCTGGGCAAAGGCTAGGTAGATTGTTGCTGCTACTACATGTTCAGCTGAAGCAGCAACCTCCTGTCTGACGCAGGTTAAATTACACGCTTTATATATTAAATTTGTTGATCCAGGCTGAAGCTCGCAAGCAGCAACTGGCGCAAGCTGTGGCGGCGGCCGCTAAAGCTATGGAGGAAGCCGAGGTAGCACCCCCTCCGCAGACCAACCATGCCCCATGGGCCAACCCTACCCACAATGGTGGTAAGACCAACGTTTAATTTTGTTTTGTGATAATGTAGCTTTTAATCAAAGAAAACATTTTTGATATAATGCCAGTACTCCAAGAGCTTACCGTTTACATGCACATACAATTTTACGTCTTTATGGGTTTTAGTTAAGAAGTACAGTTATTGTGTAACGATAACGATACGGTACGGATATTGTCATTGTCATCTCTATGATCTCATGCTATAGCCACAATTGTCTCCACACGTGGGGAGTCTTACCTAATGTTGACAGAGACCATAGTGAGATCGGATAGCATAACATTCATCACAATTTTTAACACGCTTTTATTAGCTTGGTATGTATCCATGTAACTATGTATCAATGTAACGGAATCTTTGAACGTTATTTTCACCCACTTCAAAACGTCGCATTGATTTGAAACTTTGCACACCTATCAAGGACCGATGACAATGCAATAATTTAGTCAAAGTCAAAGTACTTTTGAAAGTCAAACAAAAATTAAAATTTACAAGTAATTAAAGTTGATTCTACCG
This sequence comes from Orthosia incerta, assembly GCA_948252205.1. Lineage (NCBI taxonomy): Eukaryota > Metazoa > Arthropoda > Insecta > Lepidoptera > Noctuidae > Orthosia > Orthosia incerta. The sequence goes on along the minus strand of OX411741.1, from coordinate 38,193,728 downwards.
TGCGCGTTTAAATAATTTGTCCCATTAGCCTTACCAAGATCTTCAGGATTAGCGACTTTTTAGTTCAATTTACCATTAAAGCGTGTTTTTTAGTTTTTAGAACTACAATTTATTAGTTTAATGACAGCATTAGTGTCATCGCTAGTCAGAATAATGTTGTTGAGTCTACCAATAATGTATTATCATTATTGCTGATATTTAAAAGAGAGAGGTAGAGATATTAACCATTTTATCATTGGCATCAAGTATAAAGTATGTCAAAAAATAATTTGAATATTTCATTCTTCAAAGTTGGTGGTTTCTGGGACACTCAACAACCAAACTCGTCGAAGGTTGAGAAGCATGAATCGCAAAAGTCTTCTGAACCGACCACCAAGACCAAGAAGAAGCAGCTGACACTGAGCGCACCATCGAAGAAGGACACCTCGCCTGCCGTCGAGTTCGAGTCTTGGTGCACCAGCGTGCTTTCATCCTGGAGCTCCAAGATTGACGGTGAGTTTTTCTCTTTTGAATAAGAATAGGGTGAAAATATTACCAGCTGGCTATGGACCTATATATAGTTGCGGAAGTGGTTTTAATGGAATGTATTAGAAATAAATTCGTCGACTACATTGTTGCCATTTTAGATAGAACCTGGTTGAGGATGGCATAGGTGCGTGGGGATTGGCACCAGTGATGGACCTATCCGAATTAGTGGATCCGGTCTGTCTATGATATTGATGAAGAAGTGTTGTATTGTAATATCGAATGTTGTATGGTAGCCTTGGTGCAGGAAACGTAGTCCCTAACTCCATATCCCGCACTTAGAGTACTTAGGTTAGGATGAAGGAGCTCGCAAGTGTATGGTGGTTTGCCCCAGCCCCCAACCTACGATTTACTGGTAGCAGGCAAGGACCCAGGCAGCTAGCGCTTTGCTTTATGCATTTTATCTTATCCACTTCTCTCAAAACTGTGAACGAAAATATCTTGAGGAAATCTAAGCAGAGTAAAGACCGTAAGAAAAACAAACCAAAGGTAGGGCAACCACCATCCAGTACTGGGTCCGCGTGTTGGATTATGGACTTATAATCCACTCCCTTTCGCAGAGAGGGGGCCTGTGTCCCAACAGTGGGAGCTTAACTTGACTAATATTGCTTATGCTAAGGACTTTGCTTTAAATAGATACTTAGCTCCTAAGTAACACATTTTTAGATAGGATCAGCTATTAGAACTGACAACTGCTCGCAAGCCTTGATGAACACATGAAGGTGTGGCCGAAATCAAAGCCATATTATGCTATAAGGCGATTTGTAAACTGGTAAAATGTAGACGTGCACCTACATTTCACTTACACAATGTTGAATTGCTGTACCATTTCTATTTCAGTGCCAACTTTCGTTGGATTCCTAAAGGACATCGAGTCACCGTACGAGGTGAAAGATTACGTCAAATGCTACTTGGGTGAGACGAAGGAGTCCAGCGACTTTGCTCGCCAGTTCCTGGAGAAAAGGTAACAATATTATAGAAACTTATTACTCATAAGTCATAATATCTAAGCCGAGGCATTCGTCTTTTTTTTCTATGGTAGGTGGCGTACAGGCGTAATGATTTAGATTTTTCTATAAAGTCGTGACGCACGATGTAATTGGTATTATGGGTTGAATACACTAAAACAAACAAAAATGTCCTGAGATATGGTGCTCTTAACTGTCGCCTTATGCCCTAAATTGTGCGCAGCAACTTTGAAGAAATGTCAAAATGGCGATGTTGGTCAAAGCGTGTTCATCGTTCTGATTGGGTACCATTCGTGCAGGTCTAAGCTGCTGCGCGTGGGCATGGTGACGCCGTCCGATGATCTGTGCTCCCCCGCCATCGCCGTTAACCCACGCACCGTGTCCGGATCCGACTACCAGGAGGTAAAGGGCAAGGGGAAGAAAACCAAGAAGAATAAGATGCTAAAGGTCGATGTCCGCATTCTGGGATTCTCAGTGACGGCATCCGAAGACCGCATCAACGTGGGCGATATCGACTCCGTGTGAGCTGTCGGCCCCTCTCGTGTTCACTCTAACTCGCCTTGTGATATAACCCATCGGAGATATAAACACTAGTGTCGACACTACTCTTACAATGTTCGATGCCTCTCGGGTGACCGGCTCGGCGCTGCTCGGTGGTATCCATCGGGCCTGCCCGCGGCTTCGACACCCCATCGCACAGTTAATCCTCTCCCTCGAATCAATAATACTTACTGTCTAAAGCAATCATTACTATAAATATAATGCCGTGAAATTGACGATACTTCATTAACTTTAATACCACGTACAGCGTGATGCATTCTACGGCCGTACACTCAATTTTAACCTTGGTCCTAATTATTACTTAATATTATTTATTTTTATCGTTTAGTTTATATTTTAAATATTTGTATTTATAAAATCAAATATGTCATAATTTTGTTTTAAATTATTATTTGCAATTTACTTATTAATAATGAACTCATTATTATTATTTTTATTTGAATGTGTGTGTTTGTTTATTTAAGTAATTTATTTAGTCATAAGAGATACTACTCCAACCGAAATTGGTCTCTTTTATCTGTTTCGATCTGTTCGTCTAGTTATTTGGGCATCAATATGAACCTACACCATTGTTTATATTATAAAAAAGCCTTTTATGGCACGCAATTTACAAACCAATTGACGACAATATTTATTATTTTAACACTATTATATTCATTACTAATAATTGTAAAATGTTATAATATTACATTTTTAAATTACAATTTCTTAATTATTACTTACATATTATTATAATTATATAAGTTCTATATTAGGAATTGAAATAAAGATCTTTTTCATTTAGTAGGTGAAATTAAAATATCTATTCAGTCACATGACTGCGTTGATATTTTACAATGCATGTTCGGGATGATAAAATCATTAAGAAATATTTGTATATACTTGAAATAGTCATGAATTAAATTCACGTGATGATTTTCATAGTACGGCAGTAGAATGCGCCATAGAATATGTGGTACGATTTAAAGTCGTATCGTCAGTGCCACTTGCTTATAACTCTTTAATAGTTTTTAAGTAAATTGTAAGTAATATTGAGGCGAGGGGTATTACTGGCTGTCAATTTCATCCTCAGTACTTTTCTATGCTGTGTAATCTGAACAATGTTACCGAATTGTTTTAATAATAGTAATAAAGTGTATTTGCCAGAGAAACCGTTTGATCCAGCTAGTAGGTAGGGCATGCAGCGCATGCCGCACATGTCGCCTCGGCACATAGCTAGTGCATAATAGACCACCGTAATATTGTGCCTTCAGTGTGTTCTGGCCAATGAGTGAGTGAAGGAGTGTCTTCCTTAAATCATTCATTTTGTATGTTTCATATTTCATGTCATCGTGTCATCTGCAGCCTAATTGCGTAAGTGAATTCGGCAAGGCAAAGGGTTTTACTCCATGAAAGAAAATGACAAATTCTCTTTAAATAATTATGTTATTGCCAAAAAATATTGGATGCTTTCGTTGGTGAAAATACTCTTTTCGAAAGAGTCCTATAATTTTTGGGAACACCTACCTAATTATTTAAAGAGTTATTTGTCATACTCTTTCATGGAATGAAACCCTTTGCCTTGCCAAATTCAATTACGCAATTAGGTTGCTGTTCTACAAATACATTATTTGTCAGATGTGACTACAAATTGTGCGAAATACTTTAGACAAAAAAATTAACTACTAATCTCTCTTCCGTAATTTTAGTTTATTATTTATTGAGTTGTGAACTTGAATTACAGCTTTGACTCTATAAGAGCCACAAGTTTATTTTATTTTAGCTGAGCACTAAACAGCGTTCAATTGTAAATCACAGCTGTTTATATTTAAACCTCGTGTGGCCTGAGCATGAGGGTTATTTTTTTATGCTCATTTTAATATAACGCTTCGGATGTCATATTTCTTAAAAGTTATGCATATATTGTGTGGAAATTTCGTTTAATTTTACAATATGAATTTTATTTGAATTTCAAAAGAATACATATGATATACAAATAAAACTACGGTTTCAGGCTTTTTTTCACAGGGATCTGATCTGAAAAGCAACTACGCAAACCATTAATGACCCCATCACATTAGCGTTTGACCAGCGTAGGCGTTCGATGAACGTATGTGCAGCGCAGATGCCGCAACAATGCTACGCGCTTCTGCAGTTAATTGAATGCTGCGCTAGCGCGGCGTTAAATTAACTGCAGAGGAAACTGTCTGCACTGCGCTGCGCATATGTTCATCGAATGCCTACGCTGGAGAAACGCTAGTGTGAAGTGGCCATAAGAGTTTAGAGAACTTGCAACTTATTGCAACTACCAGCTTGGAGGATAATTTTAATAATCTGCAATGGTTTGCAGCTGCCACAGTGTTCCCTGTTAAAGAACTTATCCTGTAAATTACTTTGTGTCTGTTTGTCTCCACTCTGAAATTGTGAATTATGAGAATTGTTAAAAAAAATACATTTAATGTAACGGTTCGAGGCAAGCTAGCACAAACTAAAATATTTGTGTCACCAACTATATCGAGGAATTTGTAATTATTATCTTAATATTTGTAAACAAATTTTTAACTTTAGACGGTTATATCGATTTTTGATGTCGAATTTTATTTCAGGAATTACCGGAACGTAATAGCTACTTATATTTTATTTTGTGTCATCTTCGATGAGGTTTGCAAAGGATGCGGCAACTCGGACGGCGCTGTGCAGTCCGATATTTTACTGTAAAGTGTTCTCACACGTCGAAAGTCCCGCTGTTTGGTTAGAAACCAATGCAGCGCTAAACTGCCGTGTTATTCCGAATGTTCACAGGAAAATATCAATTCGCTCGGCGCCGTGTGAGAGTATGCTATGATATTAGGATTTTTAACTTTTTATTTATACTCATTGATGAAGCATCATCTCTTAACTTTTGAATTTAGTATTATAGTGTCTTCCAAAAGTTAGTTGCCAAAAATATAAATCAGTTTAGAATATTTATATCAATATGATAACTATAACAATTTTAATCATTATAATTTATAGAAATATACAGTGAAATTGCGATGCCATGCCATTTATATTCTGTCTTTGCAAATATATTGATTTCTTATATTTTAAATGACCGCCATTATTCTATGGAACTTTTTTAAGTCGTCTTACCATCGGTTTTACAAGATTTTCTAATATATTGACCAGTATAGTCAACCATGTTTCAATGATTAGCCTAATTGCGTAAGTGAATTCGGCAAGGCAAAAGGTTTGACCCCATCAATCGACCAATCACATAGACGGAAAACCACATCGCGTCTTTCTTCTTGCACTCTCACATACGCAATCAGGTTGCTGTTTTTCGTATTTACACACAATCTTTGTTCTTTCTTCTATGGTTAATTTCGCATAGAAACAATAATTGGTTCCAACTTTAGTCAAATCACCAAAAAAACATATTTATTCTTCTTTTTCGTGTTGGTGACTCCTTTTTCTTCATATATTTTCTTCGACCAATACTCAGCCACGTCGATATCCTTAGCGCTGGCCTCGCAATTGTCTATCATGGTGCAGGCGCTTTTGCATAAGATTATAACTAATTATTTATTACACTGATCTAATAAATGACAAAAAAACTCTCTACTGCAACTGACGCACTAAATTCATGTGGTGATCAAATAAACACGGATAATGTAAGAAAGCAAAATATATTGCGGGAAAAACATTACTGTACGTACTTGAATAGTGTATCCGGACATAAATAGTAAACAGTTTAACCATTAAAGCTTAAAATTTGAATTGTAAACTAACTTTTGGAGGGCACTGTAGGTTGATTATTTCAACGAAGATCTTCAAGACAAATATCCCATTCAAACACTAACTTCCCAAAAGGGATTCGCATTTCAAAACTGTAATTCGTCAGAGGTTATTATTGTATAGATATTTAATGGTTTTTTATGTATGTAGTAGCCTTTTCTTACATTATACTGTACATAAGGAGGCAATAGGTATATATACCTGATGGGGTAGTATAACGTGTAAAGTTTCGCATCTACTAATATATTATAATTATGTCTATATGAATTACGTTCGTGCCAGCCGAAGCGAAGAAGACTAAGCCTACTTTAAATATCTACTTTGTCTTTTGTTTGGCAGACATTGATTATCCGATTTTGTATTTAGTTTAACGTTCGAACTACATCATAAGGATTTTACTAGTTTTTTATGTATTTAAATAATATTTTAAAATATTACAATTTTGTAAATACTTTGTTTGGTAACGAGCATATTTTGTAGTCAATGTGCATGCGGATTTTTCTTTTTATTGCCTATTTAAACTATGCCATGCTATATTACGGACTTCTGAGTGACTGTTCAATATTTTGGTCTGTCTTTAATATATAACGCTAATCCCTTAGCGCATTGGTGGAACATGCAGCACGAGTGTTGTCCGGTACATTGGAGTATGATGACGACGTGTTTTTATATTTTTAGGCATAATTGTAACATGAGTGTGTTGTGCATGATGCAGTAAGAGATTAATATATCAACGTAGACAGTTCATGTGCCGTCGGGGCTTGTAATCGGTTAATATTATTGCAAGTCGACTGTATAGCTTATTGTTGCCATTGCCGGTATTACACGTATAATAAGTATGCCTCTTTATAAATCAGAATATTCATGTCGATTTTTGAGATTTCATTAGGGCATAAAAGTCATGAGTTCGACTTTTAGAGAAAACTAAAACTGCTTGTTTAGCTTTTCGAAATAACATCTGCTTTAGCCACGGTTCCATACCGGATCAATTTGGCAGTCGCCCTAAAGACTCATCTCAAAATTCAACTTGTACAACTTAATTAATTATAAAACATTTTACTCATTGATGTATTTCTTGAATTTGTAGGCTTTAAATATTTTTGTGTGTCAATAATGTATTTTGTCAATCCAGTTACTAATAATATGATTACTAATAATATTACAAATCGCAATAACTGTCTAATTGATTCTACTTACAGTGTAGTTTTTATGACAACTGTTTTGTATACCTGTGCGATATATATGTTAAATATGCCTGAAGTAGGTATGTATATTGTATACTGTACGTCAAATAGTCGGTGGACATTCAGTTATCTATCATGTGCATTTCCGACAATTTTAAAATAGTGTTGTAGTCCTTCTTGAATGCAGATTATAAATGTGTTCTGATTTTACATATTTGTAGTGTCTTAATATTTGTAAATAACACTCATTGGTGTATAATTATTAATCAAATCAATTTGCGCATTAAATGCAGTTGGCTGAATGATTCCGAGTATTACATATTATTCATTAAATTTTAGAAACAAATATTTCTGTTTTGTTATTCAGTGGAGTCAAGAGATAGAGTAAGTTTCGACTCCATTGAAAACCAACTACAGAATTCATATATTCTATCATACTAATAATTGTATCGTACAACATCTATTCATTTTGCCGTAAGATGGATATTTTGATCATTATGTAATTTTTTTATTACAATAAACTCATAGTTAGTTTTTTGTATCTCTGTTAACTGAAACTGAGAAGAAATGCCAAAGCAAATTCTGGCGTCGTATCATATTTCTTCGGCGGTTGTTAAGGCACGTCTTAGACAAAAGCAAAGCGCCTTTGACACTGGTACGAGAAATATGTTAACTCAGAACTTTCCCAGTACAGTAACATGAACGGATCTTATCGCTAGCCCTCTGTACCAGGCGAGCCCGGGACCCCACCGGGGACTCGCTTATTTAGTTCCATGTGACGTGGAAGCAATTAATGCTAATAAAATGATTTGTTTTAGAATCGTTACTAGTATATTAAAAACACCTTGTCTTCTACTCTTCATAAGTTGACACTTCGGAACTGAATTAAATTCATGAGTAAATTAGTGTTAAAATTACTATAGACATAGACGATGGATGTGGCCGTGTATATGTCAGTGCTCACATTGGAGTGTTCGTGTCGTCTCTAACCCTCGCGGAGCACTTCAAACTTTTAGGCTGTATGTAATAAATATAACCTTCTTCGTTTTTTAAGGCGGCCGGTACGCCATGATCAGAGAAATCTGATAGAGTACCTTAGGTGGCAGTTTCTGCAAATAGCTTGTTCTTTTAAAAAGGTACAACTATTTGTTATCATGTATTTTTTAACATTCGAACTAGCACAAAAAATCTTTGAGATTAGTAAACTATCGTATTTGATATGGGTAAACCGATATGTAAATTATAAACCTTAAAATGTATCAATAAATTTATGACGGTCACAGAGCACGGAATCGGCGCACCGGCAGCGACTGCAGATGCCTTTACTTATAATATTCGTGTTCGCGCAATTGTGTTGAGCGCAAGTTTTACTGGCCGTCGATTCTTTGAGTATTCGGTTTTTCTCACTGAAACTTGTTCGTGTGGAAAGTGTTGCCAAAGCCGTCTCTTGCAGTGGCCGCTGGTAGGCGTCTCGGTGTTCTGTGAAATGTACCAATATTTCACATAATATTGTTGATGGTAAAAATAATAGAAATTAAATACTCATACCAATTAATTCAGCCCTCACTTCACTCAACGTTGAATGGGTGCGTAAAGGCCGCCTAAATTGTCAAAAAATGTTCCATACAGCCTTTGCCTAGCATCTCTTGTAGGGTGATAAAATGAAGCAATAAGTGTAGGTATGTGCCGTACTGATGTTGTGTAATCTTTTTAAATAACTGTTACTGTTTCGATAACTCTATGGAAAAGAATGTTTTACTATATGGAAGACGTGTAAATATTAAATTAGAATTAAAAATAAAATAATGATCACTGAATCTGGTGGTTTTATTTATTATCCATGAAAACAGTAACTTTTTGTTCTGAAACTGAAATTAGTCTCTATCCATCAAGGGAACGAAGAGGCGAAAACTTTTTCCAATAAATTCAACCCGATTTCCAAATAAAACACTACAAGGTGCAAAAATAACTAATTTCGACTGACGAAATTACAGCTGTTATTTTGCACTGTATAGATACAGTTAATTTTCTATAGGCTCGCGTTTGACCACTATTTCGCCTGATGGTTAGTGATGATGTGGTCGACGGTGAAGCACGCTTGCCTAGAAGTAACCTATTCACTCTTGACTAGACCCCAAAGTTGTAGCTATCAGAAAACAAAGAATTCCCTGCCGGAGGGCAGAGTCCACTCCACAGAGAAACTTATATTCCTTAGCTGTGCGTACAATGAAAGTATTCGCAAAACGCTTTGTACGTATGCCGTACGTCTTGTCTGGTAATGGAAAGGGCTAGGCGGAATCAAATTGTACAGTAACATCGCACACTCCCCGAAATGTAACCGATAAATAAATTGTAGTTCTAAAAACTAAAAAAACACGCTTTATTGGTAAATTGAACTAAATCCTGAAGATCCTGGTAAGGATAATGGGACAAACTATTAAAATTATTGTATTGTCATCGGTCCTTGATAAGTGTGCAAAGTTTCAAATCAATCCGACGTTTTGAAGTGGGTGAAAATCACGTTCAAAGATTCCGTTACATTGATACATAGATACATACATAGGTACCAAGCTAATAAAAGCGTGTTAAAAACCGACAGACTGACCACTTGGCGTCGATGTTCAAGGCTCTGGAGCTTTGAGGCGACCAGTGCATCGTTGCCAATAAGCCCAGGCCCGTTTGTCAATCGACTCAAGAGCATCAATTTGATATTTGGCAGATCCGTCCCAGAAGTGAGATCAGTATCTCCATGCATGTCCGAACTTGCGCTTTATACAATTTGAGCAGCTGTTCAGGCGTGAAGTACCGTCTCACCTTTGCAAGGATCCCCAACTTTTTTGCAGCCAACTGAGCCTTTGCCTCAATGAATGGTCCAAAATTGAGGGTCGATGTTAACGTAACAACAAGAAGTTCGAGATGGCCGTCATCGTCACGCTTACACTACAGAAAGATGGAGCCGGGTGGAATAGTGTCTTTTTTGCGGAAAGAGACTCACCTGGGTTATAGCAGCATTGAAACTGTCTAGATTGGCATCGCCGCATTCGGAGAATGCCTCCAAAGACAGGTTCAAGCGCTCAACCATGGCCTCCCGGAGAGACCGGACCTCAGTCCCAGTAGCCCGTGCGCCGGACACGTATCTCTCAGCAACCGTGCTGTCGTCTGCGTACCCAAAGGTTCCGGGTTTTAGCAGGTCATTAACCTTTTGAGCGCCAAGCGGTACCGAACGCGATGTGTCACCAGTGCCGAACTAAATATGTATAACGAATATATATTATACAGTAGTTATCATCTGCTTAGCCTTTTTCACAAATATATTGGGGTCGGCTTCCAGTCTTACCGGATTCAGCTGAGTACCAATGTTTTACATGAAGCGACTGCCTATCTGACCTCCTCAACCCAGTAACACGGTACCCCTTGGCAAGACTGGTGTCAGATCTCAAGCTTCTGACTACCCGTAACAACTGTCAAAGATCTTCAAATGACATCCGGCACCAACGGCTTAACTTGAGGAAACTCGGTATGTTGAAATGGTCACCCATCCTCGGACCGACCTCGTCAAGCGTTGCTTAACCTTGATGATCGACCCGTGCGGCCGTTATTATTTAGCCACGAGCCCCTTATGTAGTAAACTGTAGTGATGAAGGGTAATTGTAGTATCGATAAATGATAAGTACATGTTTTTTTTTAATATTCCAGAAAAATTAAATTAATGTCGTATTTCTATATCCCGATACATAAAATACAGACATATTTCGACTCACAATAGTTGTGATAAGAAAAAGCAGAATACACTATTACCTACTTAATGGCAAAACAGATACTTATGCCCAGCGACTGATCAAGAGTACTGACCGCCCTAGGCTAATTGAGGTCGCGCCCCCCCCCGCCAGGTGTGTTACGGTCGGCCTAAAAAGTAGTATATTAGTTTAACTTTGTTTACTAGTGTGCATATTTTAACATGGTTCATACTATAAACGTTTTCAGATCGATCTGCAAGCAAAACTAACGTTGCCCTTTAATCTGCACGACATTCATCCTTAGGGTGGCAAACCATTTTTTTAGCTGACCGTACATAAAGGCAAAGCACCTCACGCATTATACGACCAAAATCAAGTGACTGCAGGCTACCAAGTAGAAAACCAAATCCATGTCGTGTTTTGCCGCATGACTTGTATTGGCTTAGTTTCTATTAGTGTCCGACCGAAACTGGTTTTCACGACCGAAACCGAAACCGAACTACGGCAACAGGAAATTCGGATTTTTCGGTTTTCGGTTTTAAGGGAAAAAAAGAAAACGTTATTATAATCAGTCAGTCTTTATTTTTAGGGTTCCGTATATCAAAAGTTATAAAAAAAACCTTATAAGGTCACTTTCTTGTCCGTCTATCCGTCTGTCCGTGTGTCACCACCGATTTTCTCAGGAACGGGTGGACCTAGCAAGTTGATTTATACCAGATACTTTGGTCTATAGTCTCTATTACGTGTATAAAAATCAAGGTCCTGAGTTAACACGATAAAAAGATGTAAGCAAAATTAGATTTTCGCGAAAATACTTGTAGGTGCCAAAATTTACCTTAATTTTCAACTTTTTTTATTTTTCGCAATTTTCCCTATACTTGTGCTAGACCTTGCTTTGAACCAAAATTGACAATTCTAGGTCAACAGGAAGTACCCTATAGGTTTTGGGTCGAAAACCTATATGGAAGTACCCGTTGACCTAGAATCACGAAATTTAGCAAAAATTAAGGTCTTACAGAACAAATAAAGAAAAAAAGCATAAAATGAAAAACGTTTAAATTATGGCAAATTTTGGTACTTTCATGTTTTCGCAAAAATCTAAATTTGCCCATATCTTTAAAACAGCCACCAATAAAAATTATACTAATTTTATTATGGCGTTATAATGGGTAGGTACGGAACCCTCGGCGCACGAGTTCGACTCGCACTTGACCGGTTTTATTTTATCTTTAAATCACATAGCTATACAGTCTTCGACATTTACACTTATCAGTGCCGTAAATAGGGCGGTGCCACCGGTGCCCAGGCACAGGGCGTAGACTCTGGAGGGCGCAAGAATGGCCAGCCCAGGCAGGACTTTTATTTATTATTATTATTTTTTCGGTTTGCTCCTGATAAAATCCCGCTGCGCCCCTAGTGCTCGATACCAACACATACGTACCTACATACCAGTATCATCAAAAACGTCTATTAAATTAGACAAAACATCGCGCTCATTTTTTTGCTCATTTATCAAATATTCAACAGATATTAATGCTACTGAATTTTGGGCTGAATAAGACACTTAGAGTCAAGTTGAAACGACTATATTATTTGATAAATGTGACCATAGTTCAAGTCTGGGTCTTCTTAAAGCTAAAGTCGAACTATATTTAAAAGAGATGTTTTCCAATGTAGCAGTCACTAAGATTTTTTTAACAATGCCAGTGACTGTAGCTTCCTGCGAAAGATCATTCAGTAAGCTCAAATTAAAAAAAACTTACTTGCGCTCGACGATTGGCCAAGAAAAGTTGACCGACCTAGCGAATTTGTCGATTGAACGCGACATAGGACGGTGCCTGTCGTATGAAAAGGTTATAACTTTAAAACTTTCGCGTTTCATAATTGAAAAACAATATATCACGGGTATTTAACGCGATGATTTTGATCACGGTCGTTGCAACACGGCCGAAACGTCGAGTGAAATAGGTAAGTAAATAATCGAAATCATCGCGTTAAATTCCCGTGATATATTGTATGAAAAGGTTATCAACAATTTCGCAATGAAGAAAGCGCGAAAAGTAAATGCTTTAATAAATCTTTACTATATGAACTCATTCATTTGTGGTCTCATTCATTTATGTATTGTGTAGTTGTGAATAATCTTGCAAATATTTTCAAATAAACGTTTTTTCACGAAAAATTAGATTTTACTGCCAAAATATTTGATAATTGGTCCACCAACACCAAGTTCCTTGTGCTTTAATTTATCAGCCTGAATGAAATAAAGTAGGCCTACTCGTATACATAGCATTGCTCTAGGGAAGCTATAATATCTAAAAAAACAAGGGCGCAGTTATAGAGGCTCGCACATGGCGCAGAAAAGGCTATTTACGGCACTGACACTTATTGGTATGATAATCAACATAACAATCCCACATTTAAGAAAAAAATATTCGCAAGAAACTACTCGCTTGGATGGAATTTAACGCTCCGAACATGACCGATCAGAGCGCGATTAATGATTTATTTGTTTTATAGTAATTATTATAAGCTTATACAAAAGTTCTTTTTCGTGCTTTAGCGTTTGCAAATCTTTCCATAATTTTTTCAAATTAAATAGTTTGTAAAAAAACACTTTGTACATTAGCGAGAGCGCTGCAAGTTTTTGCTGGTGGAGTGTGGAGCGCTACTTGCGCTTTTTTTACTCTTTCAAGTGCGGAAAAAGACCTTTCGCCGCTGCAATTGGTAACACTCATTGTCAAAAAATTCTTAATAGTTTAATATTATCTCCACATTCGGGCACATGCATGAAATATTAAAACTTTATATTAACTGCAACAAACCCTTTGGGGTTCTGGCAGAAATAGGATGCTCGGCCTCGGTGTCAGATTTTAAAAAATGCACCAAATGGATGCATTTTTTTCGCAAAGGTTTCTTCTAAATCAGTAGCATATAGTTGTTTTAACGCGCCCCCCCGATCCTCGCGCCCTAGGCTGGCATAGCCTAAGGGTTAATCAGGCCCTGCTTATGCCTTCAGCCTTAAGAAGTTGGCTACATCCCTATTGTCGTTTGACGTCATCCAGTTGCCTTCTTATCTATCGTGGCGGTCGTAGCACATAAAATTTCAATTGTTATAAGGGGTGTGTACGTTCAATTTTCTTCTTTTTTAACCGACTTTCGAAAAAGGAGGAGGTTCTATGTTCGACTTCTTGTATGTTTTTTTTTTTTTTTTTTTTTTGTGTATGTTCACCGATATCTCCGTCAATTGTGGACCGATTTAAAAAAATCTTTTTTTGTTTGAAAGAGTTTGTTCCGAAATTGGTCCCATTTTAATTTGGTGAAGATCTGATGAAGAACTTCGAAGATATACAACAGAACTCTTCAATAAATAGCGGCAAAACTCTCGGGACTGCTGCAATCGCATGTCTGTTTATTGTTTAGACCATTTCATAACATAACATCACGCCAGTACGCTCTTAAGGGGTAAGCAGATCTCTCATTTGATCGGTTTTGTTCAAGTTACATGATATTTGGGTAATCTATTCTGGCGTTATAGGAAACTAACTAAACAACTTGCCTATTAGGTAGGTACAACTAAAAAGTGAAAAATAAAAAAACTTTTTTACAAAAAAATACTACCGACTTCCAAATAAGAAAACTACAAAGTGAAAAATAACTTTATTTTTGGAAGTCGGTGTCCATAACGCAAAAAAATGGTACATACGAAAGACACCGACTTCCAAAAATAAAGTTATTTTTCACTTTGTAGTTTTCTTATTTGGAAGTCGGTAGTATTTTTTTGTAAAAAAGTTTTTTTATTTGTATACCTGTTCCATGTATCGATTATCGATTTTGCTTGACCACATAACGCGCTTCGTTTCGGGATATGGCGTATCGCATTCAAAATAATAACGCAATTGTATGTTCTGTATTCTGAGATATCATACCTTCTATTTTCGAATGTAGGTACCTACTTACGCCAATCTAATTAGGATAATGAGCGAAAATATTTATTTTCCTTTTCTTACCGTTAAATAATTTACACTAAACTCAAAATCTTCGTTTGATGTACTCTAGTATTTATCGGATTTTTCAGCTTCCTAATCCGCACCTTGTAGGATTTTTAAAAGTACATAGCTTAATTCATAGCTTCACTTTTTTTTTTGTCTGTAATTATCCACAACAGCGCTGCTCTATCTCACACTCATGGTATAATAATATACTCCGTATACTTCGCCCACACTGACCTTGATGCACGTACGTCTTTGTCGTCATAGGGTGTCTTCTATTAATGTCTGTGGCGCACGAAGGCACCGATATATCAGTTTAGTAGTGACATGATCTTCCAATATCGATATCAGAATCTTCACGTCTGAATCCTGGTGACGCGCGGCCCCCTCCTTCTCCTTATGGATGCGAGACGAGTATGTTGGACATTCGTATCCATCAAAAGGACGCACGTAGGGTGCTGCGCAAACTCGACGTGACCAAGCCTAGAGGCCCTGACGGAATACCAGCAATTGTCCTTAGAACCTGTGCGCCTGAACTGTCTCCGATCTTGACACGCCTATTCCACTTTTTGTATGAGGCTGGTAAAGTACCGAATGCTTGGAAGCAGGCTAACTTACAGCCCGTGCCCAAGAAGGGCAGCCGAGCTGACCCGGCCAACTACAGACCCATATCTGTAACTTCGAACCTCGAACGCGTACTCAATATTAAGCTCCTGGCATACCTAGAAACTAACGATATCCTAAGTGACCGCCAATACGGCTTCCGCCGAAATCTTCTAGCGTATGCCAATCACATCTGGAGTGAGGCCATCGAGAGGCATGGGGAAGCGCTTGCCGTCTCCCTCGACATCTCGAAGGCTTTTGATAGGGTCTGGCACGAAAGCCTTTTTGGTAAGCTTCCTTCATTCGGTTTGCCCGGTGGTCTGTGTGATTGGATTGCAGACTTCCTGAGAGATCGGTCCATTCGAGTGGTTATCGATGGCTGCTCGTCGGACCACTTGGATATTAATGCTGGTGTCCCTCAGAGGTCAGTACTCTCTGCAACTTTATTCTTGCTGCACATTAACGATCTGCTAAAACCCGGTACCTTTGGGTATGCAGACGACAGCACTGTTGCTGAGAGATACTTTTCCAACGCTCGTACTACCGGGCCTCAGATCCAGTCTCTCCGGCAGGCCACGGTGGAGCGCTTGAACCTGTCCTTGTAGGCAGTCTCCGAATGGGGCGATGCCAATCTGGTCAGGTTTAATGCTGCTAAAACCCAGGCGTGTCTTTTTTCCGCTAAAAAGAGTCAATTTCACCCGGCTCCAACTTTCCGAAGAGTGACCGTGCCAATAACTGACCATCTTGAGCTTCTTGGCGTAACGTTGACATCGACTCTCAATTTTGGCCCTTACATTGAGGCAAAGGCTCAGCAGGCTGCCAGGAAGCTGGGGATCCTTGCAAAGGTGAGAAGGTACTTCACGCCAGAACAGCTGCTCAGCTTGTATCAAGCGCAAGTTCGATCATGCATGGAGTACTGTTCTCATCTCTGGGACGGATCTGCCAAGTAGATACCAGTTTGATACACTGGAGGTATCGAAAAGCGGGCCAAGAGGCTCATCGGCGATGAGGCATTGATTACGTCAAAGCTCCAGAGCCTTGAACATCGTCGCCGAGTTGCCAGCTTGTCGGTTTTTTATCGATTACACTTCGGGGAGTGTGCGATGGAATTGCATGATCTAATTCCGCCCAGCCCGTTTCATCATCGGACTACCAGACGTACGTCGATGCGCCATCGGTACCACCCATACGCACTAAACGTTTTGAGAATACTTTTATTATGCGTACAGGTAAGGAGTGGAATTCCCTACCGGCGTCTGTGTTTCCCGATAGCTACAACCTAGGAGTCTTTAAGTCAAGAGTGAATAGGTTACTTCTAGGCAAGCGTGCTCCATCATCGACCACATCATCGGTTACCATCAGGTGAGATGGTGGTCAAGCGCGAGCCTATATATGAAAAAAAAGTTAAAAACGGATTTTTGTAAATTCGAATTTTAAGGGGGTAAATGGGGAAAGATGAACTTTGTATTGTTTATTTGTACGTCGAATCCCAATAATCGCCACTGACCTATCATTTCAATTCAAAAGATTACAGTTGCCAATCAAACTTAGTTTTGCTATTACTATTAACAAAGCTCAAGGATAGCAGGGGTGCATTTGGAAAAGCCATGCTTTACCTACGATCAGCTATATTTAGCTGCTGATATTCGCGTATGTCCAAGGCTCAGAATGTGTATGTATTAGAATCAAATGAAAGGACATAGGATATAGCAGCGTCATAAAATGTTGTACCTACCCATGATTAACGGAATTATTAAGTAGGTAATATGAAGAATAGCACAAAACAATCAAAGTAGTCACGGGGCCGCTTTTGAACAAAACTAAATCTGCGACATAGGATTTTCTCGTGTGCATCTGGACTGAGGGCCCATTTTTTAAATCCTTGCGAAAAGAAATAATACTTAAAGGGAAATTAGTTAAAAATAGTAAAAACTTAATGCAATGGGCCTAGAATTTCTTAAACGTGAATTAAAACTGTTATGATTGAATTACTTGGGCCCTCAATCCAGACGCATGCATAATCTGGCATAGCCTAAATCTCAGAAAGTGCTATCTCTAGGTTAATCATTTTTATTTAGGAATTTAGTTAAGAATTTCTTAAATATTTTAAGAAATTCCCAAAGCTGTAGAATATGACATTACAGATTTGTGGCGGTATATCTAGGGCCCTCAATCCTTTAATGTCTTTACTGAGGAATCCGCAAAACATGAATTTATCAGAAGAAATATATTAATAGGACTTCAATATATTTTGCTTAGATACCTCTGTGAATTAGTTAAAAAGAAATAATGACACAAAAGTGAATTGTTAAAAAGTTAATGAGAATCGAATTTTACTTAAATGTCTGAACTGAGAGCCCAATATTTTCGGCTTTATTGACTAGGCTCCACCTCATAGATTAAGTCAAAGTAAAATAAGTTTTTTTTACTATTTTTTAATTAAAATGTCACATAAATCGTCCGTTCTTCTAAATGCAATAGTTTAAGAGAAAACTGATTTTTAATTTTTTATAGGAGAAAGTTTTGTAGGGTACATATGATTTTGTTACTTTGTTGGACGGAAAATCATATCATATGTCATCGTTTCTATGGACAGTAGGTATATGTAGCACCAGAGACGTCGCAATCCGCAAATCAATCAAATTCATTTCGATGAATAAAACACAATCAGTATAAATTTATGAAAACTATTTACTTCACTTAAATTATGTAATCTAAAAATACTCTGATATCGTAAAATCAATTTAATTACAAACTACATATTTGTAACAATTATTCAAATAAACGGTTGTGATTGATGTAAATATAAGAAAACTATTTAGATACGAGTACTTCACATAAATGTTGTGTCACCCAGTGCAATGTTTTCTTCGTCTATACTTTCTGTAACTTATATGGTGTACATAATAAAGAGTATTCTATTCTATTCTATTCTATTCTTCACATAAATGTAACCTAAAAATAGTGTGATATTGTAAAAATACAATTTACTTACAAACTTTGTGTAACAACTATTCAAATAAACGGTTTAAATCAATAATTAAATTGTTCAAAGAAGCGAGTGAGCGAAGTTATTTTAGGTTATGAATGTTAGTTAATAATGTTAGTTTTTAGTTAAGCTATAATTTTTGGGCAAAAATAGCGGCTCCATTTTCAAAGATGAAATCAAATTTTGTCGTCAATTATAACAACACTAGCTGATCCCCGGGGCTTCGATCCCGTCAACTGGCTACCCTGCCTACCTAGCCTACAAAGCCTACCCTGCCTACCCAGCTTACCCTGCCTACCCTATCTAACCCGCCTACCCTGCCTACTCTGCGTATCCTGTCTACCCTGCCTACCTTGCCTACCCTGCCCACTCTGCCAGCCCTGCCTACTATGCCTATCCTGCCTACACTGCCTACCATGCCTACCCAACCCTACCTTCCTACTTAATAATTTTTATCTATCATCAATAGTTTTCTCAGCGCACGCCAAAGAATTAATTTTATAGGCAACATTTTGCTACCTTGGGTTACATTATTGCAATTTTCATAAGGATATCTAATTTAGTTGAAAATATTTTGTAGCCTATGACACTCAGAAATAATGTAGCTTTCTACTGGTGAAAGAATTTTCAAAATCGTTTCAGTAAATCCAGAGATTACCCCTTACAACGTCACAAACTTTACCTCTTTATAATATTATTAGTATAGATGGATATGAAATTTAAAGCCCAGATGAGTACCTATCTACATAATATACCTATGTTTTAAAATTGAACATTTCAATAAAATTAAAGAAAAAACTAAAAAAAATATATAAAAAACACGACAGCGCTACCAAAAACACAAATTGCAGTCGGGTGACCTCTTAGATATTAAATAGTGTTCATCAATAGAACAGACCCCAACTATAGTTCGTGATTTTAGCAGCGCAGTCATGTATTTTTAATATTTTTTTCTTTACTCTTCAAAATTAGGATCAGCCAAACCGTATGTCACAATGGTTGTTCTTCTCTACTATTGTAAAATCTAAGCATTAAATCATCATAACAGACCATGCGGCCGTTTATAATACCATGACCCTTGTAGTGACCAAGATCAGCCGGTTTCAATGAGGGGACAAATTCAATAACACCTAATATTTTAAAATATTTTCCTTTTAAACTGATTGTATCGGGTAGTTCCTTCAAACTAACTTTATCTGTCCCGTTCAAATCAAATGAGATCAAATCAGAGAGCTCGAAATTTGAATTTGCCACACATTTACATGACACACAGGTATTATTTTAACGATGACATATGATATGATTTTCCGTCCAACAAAGTAACAAAATCATATGTACCCAAAAATTAAAAATCAATTTTCTCTTAAACTATTGCATTTAGAAGAACGGACGATATGTGACATTTTAATTAAAAAATAGTAAAAAAACTTATTTTACTTTGACTTAATCTATGAGGTGGAGCCTAGTCAATAAAGCAGAAAATATTGGGCTCTCAGTTCAGACATTTAAGTAAAATTCGATTCTCATTAACTATTTTTAACAATTCACTTTTGTGTCATTATTTCTTTTTAACTAATTCACAGAGGTATCTAAGTAAAATATATTGAAGTCCTATTAATATATTTCTTCTGATAAATTCATGTTTTGCGGATTCCTCAGTAAAGACATTAAAGGATTGAGGGCCCTAGATATACCGCCACAAATCTGTAATGTCATATTCTACAGCTTTGGGAATTTCTTAAAATATTTAAGAAATTCTTAACTAAATTCCTAAATAAAAATGATTAACCTAGAGATAGCACTTTTTGAGATTTAGGCTATGCCAGATTATGCATGCGTCTGGATTGAGGGCCCAAGTAATTTAATCATAACAGTTTTAATTCACGTTTAAGAAATTCTAGGCCCATTGCATTATGTTTTTACTATTTTTAACTAATTTCCCTTTAAGTATTATTTCTTTTCGCAAGGATTTATAAAATGGGCCCTCAGTCCAGATGCACACGATTTTCTCACCCTGTATGTCGACAACCAGAATTGATTGACAAAACTTATGTTAACGCGGGCGAAGCTGCGGGTAACAGCTAGTAATTAATATGTATATAGTAATACATATTGATAACTAGCTAAGTAGTAATATAATATGTAGTAATTTTTTTTGTACAATCCAACTTACAGAAATAATATCATTTATCATTATTAGGTACATACATACGAGTGGCGGTCCACTTAAATGGCTTCAAGCCATGTAACATCAGCATATTATGTGTGACTTAAACCATAGGTAGATATCCAAGCGGCCAATGCGTTACGTAGGGAGGTGCGACGCGACGATCATTTGAAGTAAATCGGTCCCATTGTTCCACTGTTCAACTACATGTTGGCAATACCACAGTCACCACAGATTATATAATACTAGCATAGCAATACATAGCTGTAGGTTAGATAGGTACCTACCTACTAATTTACATAATGTGCCTCGTGGAGTTCTACCATGAATTTGTAGACAAAGGTTGTTTCCATTGTGCCTAAGGGACAGATGTATGTGACTTGAAAACATGCGTCACTTACGCAAAATGAAATAACCTTGCTCTAAGAGTTCATGGTAGGGCCCCTGATTCGATCTTAAGTTTTTTAGTATTGAAATGGCACATAAAATCTTCATCTAATACTAATTATAGGTACCTACCTACCTATAATATAGGTACCTATATGCTTACATGTAATATGTCTTCGTATTCAGATAATATCTGAATACGAAGCCATCTAGGTATGTAGGTATTGCCGTAAAGAAACCAAGAATTTTAAAACACTATTTACTTTTTCTGAAGACGTATAAAAACGCTTTTATGATTACTGACATCAGGAAGGACGCGGACGCTTCTTTTGGCAGCGCCGGCAAAGTTTCTTTTTTACAGAACGGCGCTTAGCAGGACAGCTGCCGCGGGCCGCGTTCGGGAAGTATCTGCTGCCTTGCCGCTCTAGGTAGCCCAGCACAGCACTCCTCTGCAATGTCTCTTCAGCCTTACACGTCAAGTTATTCGTCTTCCATACGTCTCCGAAATAGTCTTGCAAGTATTTCGTGATATTCACGGCCGAGGCGCCATCTTTATCTGCCACTTTATAAAATGCGTTCATCACCAGCTTCGCTGTATTCTGATCTTGTTCCAGTTGGTGCTCACGCGACATTGTAATCCATTTACCTGTTCAGCTTTTCATTCGAATATAACATTGTTTCGGAATTTTATACACTAAAATCAAACCATCACAGGATAGCTTTTGTATCAAAATAAAAATTAAATATAAATGGATAAAAATTATGAAAGTCCATGAAAATCATTGAAGCGCTGTCAATTTTTTTTTAAAATTGTAATCGGTTTTGGAAGACCAGTGTTTGTCTCATAGATTATATTAGATGGTCTATGGATTGTCATGTGATCTGAGCTGCTGCGGTTTGCGTTTACAGTTGCCATCGAAAAAGCATAAGCTTACACCACCGCGCGCCGTCAGTCTGTTCTGCCGTGAGTGCCGTTTGTCTGAACAGCTGGCCTGCATCTGGGAAGAAAACTTTAGCATAATTAAAACTTGTCTCTACAAATTAGATATACTTTTTGAAGAGGAAACTGACGCAACATCAAGGTTTCGTAGTGCCCTGTACCTGTACTAATCAGTGATTTGTCACATCAGGCTACGGTATTCACACACTTTGTGGCCTTAACGATTTGCTAAGGCCGAGATTAACCTTTTCTGTGTTCTGGCTTGGGATGGTTTCTCTATATCCATAGGTATCGGAGAATGTGTAAAGAAAAAGAGGCATCCTCGAACATTGTATAGGTACATTAGTAGGTAGCCTGCTTATTTGTAGGTAGCTTCTAAAGCGCAGCATTCCAGAGCCACATAACCCGCTGTCAATGATGCTCCGAGTTTGACGAAACAGCGAAAACGACTCATTACTTTAGTTACCATAGCATTAACGTAGAAACCTACTGGACCCAAAATATGTAATGAGTTTTCCTTAGACTCGAAAAGAAGAAGGATTTACTATAGAGTTTTCTTTTTGGTTATTTTCAAAATAGGAATAGACCAGAACAGACTATTATCACATCAACAACTTGGATATTTTGATACTTCAACAAAAATAACAACAATTTCGGACAACCAAATTGTTTTCAAAATTCATATTTGTCGGGGAAACAAACAAAATTGAAAGGTTTTAACTGATTAAGAATGGAACAACACATTTCAATGGAGACAGAAGGGGAGGTCATCAAGCCCCCAGAGAGCGTCTCGGCCTCGGGCAATCTCCCGGGGAGGTTAATAATCCAGTTCCTCCAGGAGATGACGGCGGGAGCCTCGATGCGTGATATCGTGAAGCACCTGAGCGCCCAATTTGGGCAAGACTCCGAAGACCTGACAAGTAGAGTGGTCACTACTTTAGAAAACGGAGCTGCTCTGGGGTTTCTGGAAAGGAAAGGTTCGCGCTTCTTAAACTGGGCGGTGCGCGAGGCGACCTGCAGACGTCGTCGCCGCAGAGGGCGCAGTTGCCGGTGCCGACGCCGCCGTAAACGCAGCTGCCGGCGTCGGCGTCGGCGTCGCAGCTGCAGGAGGAGGCGCCGACGCAGCTGCCGGAGAAGGCGGCGGCGGTGCTGACTAGAGGACCTGCCCGATCCTAAGCCAAGAACCCTAACCTTACCTATAGACTACGCAGAAAGAAGCATCAGGCATACGATCGGATGATTTTTTTATATAACGTGTGCCGTATAAAGTGTTTGTTCTCAATGTGTTTTGGTTTGATTCGCAAGAGATGTAAACTCACGAAGGTAGGACATGAATTCTATTTGCGTGAGGACTGACAATACTGAACGCTACCGAGTATACCCTAAGCCAAGTTTTTTGATCCGTAGATAATTCAACCAGTGGTTAAGTATACCAACCAATGGTTGCAAATTTCAGTAAAACGCGTTTATTCATTAATTTTAGTCTAACAAATGGTCTTCAATTTGACTATTTGTGATGCAATGCATTGCAATTGATGGAAAAACGCATTTTAGCGGCATTCGAAATCATTGATTAGCATATTTTAACCATTGGTTTACTGCGCTTTACCACATAATGTAAAATATACAGAAGCACAAATTAAAAAGTAAGTATCTTAGAGCATTTAACCAAATGCTCTAAGGATTCGTCAAAACATACATCATGGCATGCCTTAGAAGGTAGGCCGATCATTAAATATCCATTACAGATCACGACACCACATATGACTAACATTGGAGGGTAACAAGACTCAACAATGATGTTCGTGACTTATAATTACTACTCAATTGGTACCAATTACTACTTGTACAACAACATAGGTACAGCATAGTTTACACGAAGCCAACACTGGCTGCCAATAAGACTGGCAGCCAGCACTGGCTTGGTATTTGCCTTGTGTAAACAGTTTTTCACCAAGCCAAGCCAGCGCTGGCTGCCAAAGCTAGCAAGAATAGAGCGCCTGTCTATTGTGCTAGCCAGTGATCTCCGCCCGCATACCCTTCGACCATGGTATAAAGTATACAGAGTATATTATTATACCATGCCCTCGACCAGTCCAGTCACTGGCGAACGTCCGTACGGTGTGTATATCTTTGTTTATTTGTTTGGAATTTCTGCGACAAAATGCCTAGAAAATTGCAACGAAGAGGTTTCTTTAAAATTCGTACAACTTTATATAGAGCACGAATGCTTGTGGGATAAGCGTTGTGATGCATACAAAAATAAAAAAATGCACGCTTCGGCACTAGAACAATTTCATGTAGGAATAAATATAGAAGAACTGACTATCGATGAAGTTAAATCAAAAATCAAAATTATACGAAATACTACTTGGAACTCGATAAAATCGAAAAATCTACGAGATCTGGGGTTGGGGGGCAAAGCCAAAGGCAAAATGGTTTGATGAATATGATTTGTTTGTAAAGCCGGTTTCTATATGGAGAAAAACCATAGTAAGTAAAATCACATTATTATTTATTTTAAACGAAAATTACATTTAAGGAAAATTATCAAGCCACTTACAGACACGCGTTTTGTCAGATACACAACTACTCGTCTGGTTCGCATACTACAACAAAAAAAGGTAATGTACCGTTTCAATGTTGATTTTCGAAGTCGATTGTTAATGTATGCTATTTAATTGCCAAGGAACTCTTCCTTCGTTACTAAACATATTCTCTCTCTTTTATCTATTGCTATTTCTGCTGAATGATTGCTAACTCGATTGCCAATTCTCTATAAGGCATGTATTTGGCTCCGCCATGAACCGGGCAGAAAATTTCCCTATTCATCTTCCCTGTTGATACACAAGTAGCGGCGATGTAAGACAATGATTTCTTTCGTAGCCAATTATGAAGGGCACTGTTTTGGCAATGCTTGTTTTTATTAACGTCACATCTAAGAACACTTGGGCGGTAAAGCCCTATCTCATCCTCATCATCATATCAGCCGAAAGACGTCCAGTACTGGACATAGGCCTTCCCCAAGCGTCGCCACATTGACCGGTCCCGTGTGTCCCGCATCCAGCGGATCCTGCAACCTTCACCAGGTCATCAGTCCAACTGGTGGGAGGCCTTCCAACGCAACGTCTTCCGGTTCACGGTCGCCACTCCAGAACTTTTCTGTCCCATCGGCTATCTGTTCTGCGAGCAATGTGCCCTGCCCACTGCCACTTAAGTTTGGCAATTCTTTGGGCTATGTCGATACAGCGAACAGCTTCTGTAGAGCCTTGAGTATTGGTTTTTCATCCACCTTCAGGAGTTCAGCTGTAATTCCGTCATCAACCGGTGCTTTGTTGTTCTTAAGCTGTTTAAGAGCCATCCTAATCTCGTACAGGCTGACTTCTGGAATATCTTCGATATAGTGTCGGGTCAATCTAGCTCTAGGGTCTTTTGCTAGATTCGGACTGGTTGACGTGTACTACTGTCCATAGAATCTCTCGACCTCCCTCAGAAGCTACGGTTTGGCGGATACGATCCACCCGACGTCGGTCTTCAGTTTCGTGAGCTGTCTCTGCCCAATAGTCAGATCACTTGCAATGACTTTGGAGCCCTTATTCCGCTCAATCACGTCTTTAATACGCTCGGTATTAAAGCGGCGCAGATCGCTTTTCAAGGACTTTAAGATCCGTCTATTTAGCTGCCGGTATGTCAACGAGTCGTCTGAAGACTGTAGGATCATCTCACGCCTCTCCTTCATGAGCTTGAGAGTAGGATCAGAGAGCTTTTTGTTTATATCTGTACGGCGGGTCTTGAAAAACTTGGACCTGGTCATATGGACAGTTTCCACGAACCCATCGCTGTATTCGTCCAAGGAGCTCCCTAGGCACTTGAAACGGTTCTGGAGTTCGAGCTGAAAGCTCTCAGGGTTTTGGCTCTGGATATGTGCTGGACGAAGCGTAGACTTCATCATTCGAGATCTTTCAAGCTTGATATTAATGTTCAATGTGCCTCTCACAATGCGGTGATCGCTCCCGGTTTTCACCGATTTAATCACAGAGACATCATTGTAGGTACTTTTGCTTCTTAGTTGACATCGTAAGTTACATCGTAGTTCTTAGTTAAGTCGATCTCGTTTTGAGTTACACCATCGGAACTTTGCCAGGTCCAATTCCTGTGCTCACGCTATCTGAAAAAGTAGTTCATCATAAAGAGGCCCTCCTTCTCCATAATACTGGTCAGCTGGTGACGCTGGTGGTTCCGACGTCCAACTTCAAATTACCTGAGACCTATCTAACGATGTCTTAATTATATAAAGCCTTTTAGTGGTTTGAAAGATAATAAAGACTATTACGTAACCATGACACCTTCGTGCAAAAAACATAACCCTTTCCTTATAGTCGAGTAAAAAGGCGCCAAGTTCGACGAAGAAAAGTTGAGAACTTGAGATCTAGAAGGGTGACAAGTTTCATATCCTTTCCATTAACAAAGCTAAAATGTACAATTTCGTCTATGGACTTAAACTAATTTATTGTTTTGATAGATATTGAATGTTTAACTTGTCATATTTAAGTTTTTTTTTTATTATGTTTAGGCTTCGCACGGTTTGCGCATTTAGCCAGTGTCACTTTGAGAATAGAAGTTCTAATTTCTTTAGATTTTAGCCCAATGTCCTAGTTAGGCCCCAATAAAATGGCGGTTACTTCATTGGAAGCTTCTACGGAGTTTTGTCGAAAACATGTACAAACTCATGTTCTACCGCTGTGTTTTACTTGCCCACACTCGTGCACGTTCAATAATATTATAAGAATAAAAAACCACAATTTTTACACTATTAATATTCAATTAACACAATTTTAGGTAAATAAAACAGAGAAGCAACATAGACTCCATCACGTTCCCGCCAAAACTCCGAAGAATTTAATGACCTTTATAACTTAAAAATGAATGAAATAAAGAATTTTAAGTATATTCGGTCAGTAACAATTAATAAAGGTAACGCAATGCAACCTCGTTACAGTACTTTATGAATGACGTGACAAAGGCCCGCACAAAGCACTCGTTTAAGCCGCGACTGAACTCTGTCTAATATTGCCCAAGTATCCCTGTAAAATCGTATGTCAATGTGTGCGTGCTAAATGGAGCTTTGCTCGTAGTGGCCTCTCTGGCTGCGGCGCGCTGCCGCTTCTTACTTTGTGGCCTTATTCACTACTTACTTGACCAGTACGTAGCACATATCCTAATTCTTCCACGTAGCACGGCTACGCATGCTCGTAGCTCGCCTGGCGTAGCCGTACTTCGTCGTAGCATCAATTTCGATGATCAGTCCAATACTTTGCAATTTGTGCATTTGATTTTAGTGGAATCTGCTTAATTAAGGGGGTGAATTTTAAATTAAGACAATACTCTTTTCGCTCGGAGTAATGCGCTAAGTACAATATTTCGGACCCTCAAAATATTGTAAGATTTCATTCGCTAATAACTACCTGACTATTGATGCTGCATTCTAGCGCCACCGCGCGACCCTCATTTTAGGGTTCCGTACCCAAAGGGACCCATTACTAAGACTCCACGATCCGTCTGTCTGTCCGTCTGTCACCAGACTGTATATCATGAAACGTGATAGCTAAGCAGTTGAAATTTTCACAGATGATGTATTTCTGTTGCCACTATAACAACAAATACTAAAAACAGAATAACATAAATATTTAATATTTTTTGCGATAATGGTACGGAACCCTTCGTCCAAACTCGCAATTGGCCAGTTTTTCTCAATGTGTCGAAATTAAAATAACTACAGTACAGCGCAAAAGCTTGTAAAGCTGGAATATTGATTTTAATTTTACTGTAAAGAATTTACAGAGCTCTACCCGGGACTAACGAGGAACAACAACTTGAATTGCATCTGAAATTTTAAACAGCAAAATCTGTTCAAATTCCGTCTTATATCGGCCGCATATATATTCTCAGAACTAAAAAGTTAAATAAACTAAATATTCCAAGCTTGCTAACGACCATCTCCAAATGTTTTTGTTTGTTGACCTTGATACTGGGGTGGTTTAGGAAAGAGTTACAATCAAATCAATAACATCCGGGTCATCTAGTTCCTCAATATATCATTCATAGTTACACCGCATACTTCACGAGGAACGCATTTGGACAGTATTCATTTAATTTAATGTATTTACTTTGGCTAACAACTAGAGAATATCTAGAGAGCATGCATCTAGAGAGATTTAAGTAACGATTTACCTACTTAAATAATTTAATTAAACAATCAAGTCACTATAATCAATTCACGTGATCCAACCAACAACGGTAATCATCATTTTGAATGTAAAAGTTTTACTCAAACAAAATCAAGTACAGCGGTGCTAGGTATAGCTTTGGTGACTCAATGAAAATGCTAAGGCGGATGTTCTAGCAGAATAAAGCACATTTGGACCATAAGAAATACGTTCTCGGCTATTCTGTAGGTAAATATCACAACATCGAAACTTAGGTGGATTAAGATTGAAATGAACTGTCATTTATTAGATGGACTGTCAGCTCGCTTCATGTTCACTTCGTCTAAATACATTCATACTAGGAGTGCAGACTACGCCGGCAGTTTATCTTATGATAAAACACACATTGCAACATTGAGGTAAAATGGCGGTTAATCGGCGTATATCACATCAGTAAGTTTGAACCTTTGTGAACGTATCCGACAAGAGAAGGCTGATTGACAAAGATGCTGTATTCTATAGTTAGAGGAAACGAGAGAGTAGTTTAAGAGAACTCTTAAACCACTACTAGTTAGTGTGTGTTGCAGATTGTTGCCCGATGAAACACATATAACTGGCTGTCTTTGTTTTTACAACACACTACACACATCTTTATTTTCAGCAGATCTCCATCTATCTATCCCTTGCATCTATTATCTCTTTCTAAAGTATATTTGCACTTCTCTTTAAAGCCGTCCGAGAGACTTCGGGGCACAGCTAACCACAGAATATCATTATACTCGTACTCTAAAAAGAAGCCACTGCTTGGACTCGAACGCGTGGTGGATGCGTATTACATGGCGTTTTGGATCTTTTTGCCTCGAACTTCCATTGAAAGAAACATTTATTGCCAACACTGTAAAATGTTAATAACAAACCAAGTTTTTTTTTGATGAAATAGATACAAAATATTTTCAATGTAGCAAATATGTAGGTTCAGCAAATGTAGAACAGTATGCTGGGCAACGCTGATTTACAGCCCGTCCCAGTGGCGGATTTACACATTTGCCGCCAGTAGGCTATTCAAATTTTGCTGCCCCCGCTGATGTTTTCAATTCGATATCATGGTTCACAATATTTTTTATTATAATATTATGAATTTGCAACTTTATGATTTATGCTCTACCCTCCTCATTACATCAGCTTTTGCCCGTTATTAGTATGATTGTGTAGTGAACTAGGGGAATGATGTGTCATTTCCTAGATTATTTTTACAAACCACAATTTAGTGAAGATTACACAAGAAATAGTTACTGGGTATATTTCTGAGCTAAGAAAAGCTCAATCGTGTACTACCTATAAGCGGTATAGGGCTTATGGGGTAAGGTATGCCATAATAAAACTACTTACACAATATGAACACAGCTTACACAACATAATGTACATTCGGTAAACGTTGTTCAATATTTTTTATTGCACTTACAGTTTAAAAACATGGACCAATACCCTATTTAATTATCTGCCTGTCTATTATGTAAACATATTAATGGAAAACTATTAACACTAATGCTACTAATTACTATATGCTTAATATTATTTGTATTGTATCTCATGTACCTAAGTGGCTATTGCTTTAATGAGAATAAAGATATTTAAACCGAACTGCTATATCCAAGTTTGGATAAAAGTTTACCAAATTCTTAAAGACTTTTTCGTCAGGGTCGATTGTGACAACTCACTAATCTTCGTCATATATGATTAACTTCTCGTTAAATCTTTTGTAGGCCTCCTGCCGTTTTTCTAACTCGGACACGAGTCTATCTGTGAGGACGAGAAATGTGTTGACCCTGAAAGTGTCACTTGCAGTCATTCTAATTTCTTCATCGGGTGTTTAATCAAATCTTTATTTCTTTTCAGTTGTCTTTTGCCCATATCTTTGTATAATGCTTTTATACGTTTAATTCCATCGGCCTTTTTTCGAATTATTTGAAACTCTCTCGTTCAGCTACTTAAAACTTACAGAGATTCGTATAGATCGACAACAGTGATCAAATCTACGGTAGATACCAGAATATTCACTTTGTTCGTTCCTTCCAAAAAAACATTCCACAAAACAACCATTACCGCCGTTTTTCCAAATTCAAAAGTATCTCTTTGGCATTGAGGCCTCCACGCAGCATATGCCTACCTACTATAGGACCCTGCTTTTCTCTTCGGCTCCCTCGCTCGTGCTGGCAATTCGGCCAGACTCTCTTAGTAAACGGTCATGTCATTCGTTCCTGCACCGCAACCCAAATACGAATACGCAAATACGTAGTACAAAAAATATTTAAATAGTGAAACATATTAAACGTTGATTGAATTGTGTGAGCGGTCTTAATAACTTTTAGGTAGATATTTAATAATGATTTTTTATTCCCATAAGACAAAAAAATGTCCTTATTTGCCACCCCCTAAAATATGCCGCCCTAGGCTCCAGCCTACTCAGCCTGCTGGTAAATCCGCCACTGGCCCGTCCTCTTTATCTCAGCACGTAACACTAGTGGCCCTGTGAGTCTGTCTTTTTTATTTTCATGTCGATTCACTTTTAGAAAAAAATTCTAAATCTCAATTGACAAAAAATACCATATAATAAACGAATCTGCTCCCAAAATTTCAAGAGAATCTGTTTTAGAATTCTGACCAGTAGAGGAGAAAAGCAGGACATTCCGATATACGACAGCATTTTTGCCTAAGGTGAAACGAAGACGCTTCGCTCGTGCTTCGCGCATAATTAAAAATAAAGAGAAAAAAATGCTATGCTTAAATAATCTACCTAGACTTTTCCCAACTATGTTGGTGTCGGTTTCCAGTCTAACCGGATACATCCGAACTCCACAAACCAGGGAATAGATAGCTCAACTCATCTGTGCGCGAGACGTCATGTGTGCATGCGGTTGTGATCATTATATATTATGCATTTGTGTGGCAGTGACGCGTCAGTCGTCGTCCAAGCAAACACACATCCTTCTCCACACATTGCACCGCGAGCAAGTTCTACCTATACTAATACAAAATAATACTTCTAAAGTATTATTTTGGGCCAAAGGTTAAACCAAAACTGGCGATAAATGAAACACCAATTTATTTACAGCTAAGATTATATATTGTTCAAGTGATTAAATAAATTATACATGATTTTATTATATTACATACATCATTACACAAGTTAAGAATTAACTTTATCTGTCAAATATCTGAATTAATCTAAAAATTTTTGGGTTAATCTTGATCGGAAGAAGAAGATTTACAGGAATCTTGAAGGTACCTCAAGAGGTACTCAGTTTTGTAGCGTTGGAAGAAGGAAAACGTTTTGAAATAATAATATTTTGGTTAGATAGCAACCATTACTATCGTTTTGACAGATAAAATTAACGTATTGTTAGACTATTGTATATATGAATTGAATGGTTAAATGTGTACCTACTTGTTTTGTGATTTTGTACCTATGAATGATAAAGGTTGTGAAAGGGATACCCGATAACCTTCTCTATTAGCCATATATTATAGTAGAGGTATGTGTTTCCTATGGTTATGGATGTTTGTTTACTTGTCCTTAGATATGTTAAAATGTGTTTCTTTTACGACGTGATTCTATGTCTGTTTAAATGTGTGTGTATGGTTTGAATTGGCTTTTGTGTGTGTACGCACCTTATAAAGTGATTGCATTGGGTGTGTGCATCTATTTAGATTATGTGACTCTATTGATTTGGTTAAATGTTTCTATTGTAGGTAAAGATTAAATGAGATTCTAATTATAAGGTTAAATATGTTTCTATTAGTATGGTTAATGAGATTATATTGATATGGTTGAACATGATTGTATTATTTTGATTAAATATGGTAAAAATCTATCGGAATGATCAAATGTGTTTCTATTTATATAATGAATCTTGGTTATTTTACTATGGTTAAATAAAGTACAATTTAATTTTTTGGTGTTTTTTTAATGTTTGGGATAAATAGGTTAACAAAATATTAGCATGGTAGTAATCCTTCGTTTATTTACTTATGTTATGTCAATCATCAAAAACACTATTGTTAAATATGGTTAATAGTAAATTATGGTACAAGTGTGCAATGTTGGTGATTACCGCTGAGGCGCCATTGAGACCCGAGCCGTAGGTGAGGGTCTTAAGAGAGCCGAGGACGGTAATCATCAATACACACGTGTATCATACGAAATTTTTCAACACACTTGTGAAGAAAATAATACAAAAAAATCATTTTTTCAACAATAAAAACGAGATGTGAAAATTTTTTCGCAATGGCGGGCAAAATTAATAAGATTTCCTATGCGCGCGCATTTGCGAATGAACAATGGCGATCGGCCATAGACTAAAAGAATGAGGTTTCTTTTTTTTGGGCTTTTCGTGGATAGTGTTTTAGCCACGTACAAAATACGGAATTTAAAATTTTCTTAATTATAGAGTAAATAAAATTTATATTTGAGTGAAAGTTTTATTTAGTAAGCACGTACAAGTTGAAATTATCTATTTAAATACGAAGTTGTATGAAATGAGCAAGCAATAGGTACATTAATTTATTTGTACTATTGAGCACGATCTTTTTTGTATCGAAACTTTTTTAAGAACAAATCAACTCAACCAAAAAATTAAAAAAAAACTATAACTCACTTGTGAATAATAGCAATGAAAAAGTCACAGTATGATAACAGGTATCATTATGTGCCTAATTGCGGTGAAATTAGAACCACTTTATGAGCAAGTGTGTTAAAAATTTAGTTTGCCCGGACGAATAGAACAAGGGTCTCTTGATAGCTGAACCCAAGAAGGGATATCTTAGTTAATGCGATAACTGGAGAGGTATTACGATGCTCTTAATTCCCTCGAAAGTTTTCTGCAAGATTCTCCTACGCAAAGAACAGGTCGATTTTCGCTCGAACCGCTCGTGCACGGACCAGACCAAAACTCTCCGTATCGAACAGGACATCAGAATAGAAGATGGAGATCTATCTTACCTATGTCGATATCGTAAAGGCATTTGATACACTGATGTGGTCCAGCATCTGGTCCCCCTACTGTACATCGGAGTGCTACCGAAAATGCCATCTCTTGGAGAGTGTATTATACAAGAATTATTCCGCTCTTGTATATAGTAAAGTAACTGGATGGTCTCATCTCGGATGATATAGCAGTACCGCCAAGGCTGCCTCCTTTCACTGCTCCTCTTTCTAGTGATTATGACGGTATTTTGCTTCGCATTTTCGGCAACAAGCGCTACGGGAATCTTAAAAGACTTGGATTACGCCAATGACCTATGCCTGCTGAGTCATACCCTCGCTGACATGCAAGCAAAACTGAAAGATTTATGTCAGGTAGCGGCAGGAACGAGACTGAAAATATACACACGGAAGACCCAAGATATGAGATTTGGCGCGAATAATATGTCACAGTTGCTGATTGGCGCAGAGGCAGTGGATCGCGTCCACAAGTTTACTTACCTCGGGAGCTTCGTGTCAGAAACTGGAGGTAATAAAGAGGACATTGCTTTACGGATCACCAACGAACGAGCTACTTTCGCGCAGCTGACACCTGTTTGGCAACCGCGGCAACTGACCCGAAGGATTAAACTCAAAATCTTCGCGTCAAATGTCAAATCCGTGCTGCTTTACGGGTGCGAAACGTGGAAGATCGCAAAAGATATTCTCACGACATATCCAAGTCTTCGTCAACCGCTGACTTCGTTGCATACTCGGAATCTACTGGCCCGAAACCATCACCAATGTGATATGTGGCCCGATCGACCGCCAGATCAAGCGTCGCAAGTGGAAATGGATTGGCCATACGCTGCGATGGGAATCTGATCATATAGATACTGAAGCAAGCGCTGAATTGGAATCCCAAAGGCAAAAGAAAACGTGGCCGTCCCCGTCTGGCCGTCTGCCCTGGCGTCGCACCGTGTTGGCTATAGCGACGAGCATCGGCATGACGTGGAGCGATGTGAAGCGTGAAGCTCAAGACCGACCGCGATGGAGGACTACTGTGGACGCCCTCTGCCCCCATCCAGGGGACATGACATGGGAGTAATTCTATGAATATATGCTAGTGTTTAGATAGTTAAATGAATATTTGATTGCATTTATGGTGATATAGTTAGTTATTTTGTAGTTAGAATTGTTTATTTTATTATGCTACTATTTCCTTATTGTAAGCTACAGTTCTCGCCAAACTTCTTGGTCGCCCCGAAATTGGCTTTCCAATTCGCAAGGCATGGCGCGGTGCTTTTTTGTATGATCTTTTCTACTGCGCAGCCCTTGTAGCCAACTTCAGGGCGGCCAAGTAGTTTGGCGAGTACCGTAAGTGGTTAATATTTGACTAAATATGGTTGTATCATTATGGTTAAGTTACCGTGTTATGTTTTTGGATTTGATATTTTGTTTCTTGCTGCGGTGATATTTGATTAAATACGTTTGTATGTGTAACTTTGATTATTTTAATGTTTTGTTATGCTAATTCTTTCTTTTCGATTTGCACGTTTCTCTTCATCATGAGATCAGCAGATATATTGTGCTGTCTCATGTATAATTAATGCGATTCTACAGAAGAAAGTGAATTTTTGTGACATGTGGTTACCATATAAGCTTTTAGAGTAAGGTTATATTGAGTTCGCGTAAGTGACAGATGTATACAAGTCATATATGACTTGTATACATCTGTCCCTTACACGCACTCAAAATAACCTTCGAGCTTATGGTCACAAAACGCATAAATGATTGTGAAATTAATACTTTTTAGTGATATGTATAAGTAGATATGTATATAGATAGTGTTTAGTGAAGTAAATAAAACCAGAAATGATTGTAGACGGTTCAAAATATGTTTAAAGTAGGTATATAGTAGCAAAGAGTAAAATGTAGATAAAACGTATAGCGAAATTAATTCATCTTTAAGTACTTATCTCTAACCTATAATATTTATGTTTTTAATATATCTCTATACATGATTATAAACTGTATTTATAATGTGTTATGGATTAAAATATTTTTGAGGATTTTTTGAGTGATTTTTTTTTATTAAATAGACACCAAACATATATTTTCAGCTGTAGTCGTAAATCTAAGCTCCTAAAAGTTTCTTGACCGTGTATCCGGGCACTGCGTAGACGAGCAGTAGGATCATCACAGCCAGGAGGATGATGATGGCTGCCTTCAGGATAGTCCACTTGTAGTTGTGCCACACGATGTAGCGGATTGACTTCAGTGGGTTCAGGAACCACATGAAAGAAGCGTCCGGGCGACTGGAAACCACGAGAACTTATTTTAATACTCAGACTTAAATTAAGTTGCATAATATGGATATACATAGTAATATAAATAAGACCCATGTCTAATTTTGTTAATACTAGCTTCTGCCAGCGGCTTCACCAGCGCGAATGTACTATCAGCACTATCTCACTCCAACAAAGACCTTATACGAAAAAACGAAGCTATTAAATATTATCTACTACACCCACGTACCATAAACATAAAAACAAACTAGAAGTCATCAGCGTACGCACTAGAAGGACTATAATATGTGAAGGAGCACAGCTGTTCAATGAATTGCCGGACGATATAAAGGAGTGTCGTAGCGTGAATACATTTAAGAATATGCTTTAGTAACATATGTATGTACATTATAAGTTCTAATGCTCTAGAGGAAATTGTATTGTACTGTATTATCATAATTATTACTATGTATTTCATTATAAGCGGACTGTAAGTTCTTATGAGAAATAAATTTCTGTAAACCGAAAGTACAAAATGTTCGACTTTAATCTATCTCTCTGCCCAAATTTCATTCAGATCCGTTCAGCCATTTGAGCGTGAAGAAGTAACAAACATACAAACACACACACACTCACAAACTTTCGCCTTTATAATAATAGTGTGATTTTTACTTGACAAGCAACGATTGGCAAAAACATGATTTATCATTTCATCATTGGTATACAACAAGAATTTTGCCAAATAAATCACATAATATTTTTTTTTTTTTATCCTCTTATTTGACAAACAATTCATTCTCTTTTTTCGTTTTATCTCGTAAGACAACGTTTGGAATAAAAACATTTTACACATTGATTTATTATTTTTACGACCATGGAACGGAACGTTTTCCGCCATTTTTATGGCGGGATAATTTTCCTTCTTAAGAACCCGCTGGCAGAAGCTAGTTTGTAAATAAATGTATAAAGTAATAAGTAAGATGTAATGTAGTTGTTGTGTGTATGTGTGTTGTATGTAGTTGTAAAAAGAAGTAAGAACTTAAACAGCACTCTATATGAAACTTGTATGTGCACATTCAAATACTCACTTGGGTTTGTCCAATGGGTCTGGTTCGTTCCTGCCGAGACCAGCCGGCACCTTATCAGCCTCCTCCCTTGTCAGGAGATGTATTTCAGCTTCCACTTTTCCAGTCAGTTCCATCTCTTCGGTGTCTCGCTTGATGTAGAATGGCCACCAACCCTTCACGCGCTTCTGCTTGAAGATATTGACCATTGGCACGGAACCGTCATAGCGTAGCATGTCCAAAGTGCACAGTTTAGAGGACTTTGCTCCACGTGGGAATCTGCTTAGGTCTAGAGTTACGGCTCCTGAAAACGAAATTCGGTGTTAATGTCTGAAGGAAAATTTTAAAGGCACGCTTATATTTACCAAAAAAATTGGTAAAAGCAAGTGACAAAATGTTGTTTACTACCCTACAACTGTAAGAAAAAGCCTAAAGGCCGCATGCCAGGACAGTTAGAAGGCCGCTGTTTGACTCATTCAGCATGATAACGGAAAAACCCTAGGTTCAAATCAATCTGCCTAGCCATTTCCCAACTATATTTATTGGGGTCGGCTTTTAGCCTGACCGGATTCAGTACCAGTATTTTGTCATGGTGCTACTGCTTATCTGACCTCCACAACCCAGTAACTGGGTAACACGATACACCTTGGCCAGACTGACGTCAAATGACTGCCTGCAACGGCTTAATCTGAATTCCGAAGCAAGGAGTAAAATCGTTATGTAAAGATGATCACCCATTCACGGACCAACCTTGGTAAGCGTTGCTTAACCTTGAAGATCAACCCGAGCATAGACAGAGACGTAATGAATCAATGAGAACGCGACATGGCCGCAACGTCATACTATTTAATAAAATCACTAAAAATGTGGGTGGTGGTGTTTCAAATCCACCCGCATCTGTGTTAGGCGCAGGCCACATAGAAATGGCGTCAGGCATGGACATGGCTCGGGCGGCTTCCTATTCCATTCAAATTTCACACAAAATGCATGGAAATAAAATGCAGGACACACGGTATGTCGTTGCCCGGACGTGGTAATGAAGCGCCATTTCGGCGCCCGCGCCTGGTCAAATTGCTTCCACTAGACTAATATTTTTGAATGGCCTATCCAACGATACCGCACACCATGGGACAGATGAGAAAAAAAATACATCCCCACCTTACGTCTATGGGAGGAAAACGAAAAAAAAATTTTTCATGATTTTATTTTACCATTTTGTCGGAATTATTAATATGTATATCCATGCCAAATTATAGCTTTCTAGTACTTAGATCCTCTGAGCTAAGCTGCGGACGGACAGACGGACAGAGCGAAACTATAAGGGTTCCTTGTTGACTTCGGAACCCTAAAAAGGAACGTTTACGTTTTGATTGTAAATACTTAGATTTCAACTGTCAATATTAATAAATCAAGAAATATTTTAACTATATTACAACAGGTCAATTGGTATATTTTATGAAAATCATTCTATCATACTATTTAAATCAATTGTTATAAAATTTTAAAACAATAGCAAAAATAATATTGTGTTGAGGTCAAGCTTCAATCCTCGTTTCCTTGTGAAAATGAATATTTAAGCTATAACCTCAAAAAAAGATCAATAATATATGAAAAATTAATATACTATAAATAAATAAAATATTGTAACTATCACGACAGACATATTTTATGTAGAAATCAATGTATCTTACTATTTAAACCAATGGTATAAATACAATTAATAGGTATAAACGATACTTAAAACTATTATTTTTATTGCCTCAATTCAAAATAGGTTAAAGGTTGCATCATTTTCGCACAACCTTGTTTCTTACATACAAAGAGAGAAGAAAAAAAAAACGGTGAGCAGCCGAGATTTAATTAAACCCATGTCGCCCGCTTTAAAGTAGCACAATCTCACAACTAACACCTGACCGGATTCAGTACCGAATTTTAGGCGCAACTGTGTTTTAGAACAACGTTTGATCAGGCTCGCGGACGCTATTCGCGTGCGATTATGAACATTAAGGTGCAACTGCTATTTTGACCCATGACTGTACTTACCGATAAATAAAAATATGGAACAGAATTTGTATGTAAGTATCTACCAAGCAAGTTAGCGGGAACTAAATCTTAAGTGGAGTTGAAGGAGCATTGGTTTATGTAACTTACCCAAGAAATCGTCAGCAGAAAAGTGGTCTGCATCCCAGACTTGCAGCTCAAGCCGCGCCGGTATCTTGCACTCGGTTTCATCCCATGAGAAGACAGACTCCTTGCGTGATATCACTATGCGTTCTTCGGCCTCCAAATAGTCGAATGGATATATGAAGCGCCAGTTGAAGTTTCCCTCTCCAGTTAAAGAGCGGTAATGTATGTCTGTGGATTGACAGTCGTCTGGACCTTTCACCCATCTGCAAAGAAAGAGATAGAAGTACTTTACAGTAATGTGTGCAAATAAAGATAGAATACGAAAGTGATTAGATTTTAAACAAATTATTATTATTGTCACTGTGTTTTTATTTGAAATTTAATGAAAAAAAATGATGTATCGACCCCAAATGAAATGGGTTGTAGCAAGTGAGTGGAGGGCTCATTATTAAATTTTTACCATGTCAAGGTAAATGTTATAAATTACCTATTTGTGCTAGTTTTATTGCCTGACATATTATGATAAAAAATCGAAAATGTAGCGTGATTGGTGTTAAATGCCCAAGAAAAGTTCTGATCACGACCCTCCTGCCCTTGTCATGTTGTTTTGGGTCGGCGTAATACGTTTTTTCCTGGTATTTTTCCCTAGCCACCGTCACATACTATTTATTTATTTGATTAAAGGTGTTTGTCGCTTTGCGACCTCGAGCATTATCATTAGCTTTTATTTCGCTCAGTAATTAGTAACCTTCAGGAAGGGGTGGATCTGGAGTTATGGTTTACGGTTGTACAACGACATGGTTCTCTTTGCTTTGCTTGCTAGTATAGATGGAGGCCTACATCTATACTATCTGGTACTATACTATACATAAATACAGTCACAGCGGTAAAAATTGGCCACGCGGCCTTTAATAAGCACCTCTTTGTAAAGGTAGTAGTCACGGACAGCCCGCTCTGCAGAGAATGTATAGAGGAGGACCAGATAGCAGCACATCTGCTCCTAAACGTTCGTAACACTTCTGGTTTCTATATATTCTTACAAAATACCTTTCACAACTAGCGACACTTCGTCACCTTCATAGAAATACATATAGAGTGTCGCGGCGACGCTTGCTGCGTCGGCTACAAAATTAATCTTAAGCTGCTCAGTAATCGCTGGATACACGGGTAAATATTTCGGTGATCCAGGTACCCCTATGTGAAATACCCAGCAACACCATTCCTTGAGGAGCTGGGTTGGATCGAATGATCATTCATCAAAGCGCGCATTTTCCGTACGGGTGCGCCGTAAAATACGCGCTTTGATGTGGAGTAGCGGACACCAGTTCGTTTAACCTTCAAGAATAAAACAGTGTTTGTGCTTACCCCTTGACATAGATATCGGACATCTTCTCTCCGGTGAAGAAGGCGTCATCTTCCAGCACCACGTCGTCGGTGTTCCAAATGATGACCCTCATCTCGTAGGACTTGGGTTTGCGTGGGGATATGTCCATCGGTGGGCCTGGGAGAGGCATGTCCATGGGGAACATGTCCACCCACATTTGTAGGCGGCCTTGTTCAATGCCTGAAAGCAAATATAGGACAAGTTATTTTTATTTTATAGATTGAAAAGATGGTCGAAAAGAGATTGAATATAGCCGAGATAGGCTTTTCTTCGGCCAGAGAATCAGCATTGCTATCCAACGTGGCAATGCTGCTATTGGTTCTGAGCACTTTTCCCGTTGAGAACGGTGTGGACGAATATTAAAACTTACGACATAAGGATGAAATGCATGTTGTTAAAAGAATGAATATAAGTGTGGATGGATGGAGAGGGGAGGCGAAAGCCTAAGAAAAGGCTATGTTAGGAGTGATATGAATGAAAAGAGAGTCAGTGATAGCGTGGCGGTGGACAAGACTGTATGGAAGAAGAAAACCAGTGGGGCCGACCCCAAGTAACATGGGATAAGGGTAGGAATATGATGATGATATTGTACATTAAATAGCTATGACACTGAATTCCCCTAATTTCGTACAAATTCTTGCATTTTCATTTGTCTGCTATTTAGTGCCTATCCCGAAGTAGATATGCTACTCTGATACTTTGAATATCACAAGATAACGAATGAAAGAGCACAAATATCAGCTCTCAATCAAAATGAGAAGCCATCGTGACTGTAACTGTCTAAATGGTATCATCATCATGTCGCGGCTTTAGTTACTGGATCTTTTGGCAACTTGCCCTGTAAATTACGTTTCAGTTATTTACGATAGTGCTTTATGTGCAACAACACCTGCTTAAGACCTTTACGAGGCTATAAATGCTCTTTTAATTAGACTTTTTACAAT
This sequence comes from Orthosia incerta, assembly GCA_948252205.1. NCBI lineage: Eukaryota > Metazoa > Arthropoda > Insecta > Lepidoptera > Noctuidae > Orthosia > Orthosia incerta. The sequence continues at coordinate 38,152,946 of OX411741.1, read as the reverse complement.
ATTTTTCAATCATCATTATAGCCCTTTGCTAAGAATAGTTACAGCACTGATTACAGTATTTGTGCCACATGTTAAATTTAGTGTTGTGTTTTTTTTTTACCTTTGTATAGATTCTTTTACCTATTGTGAATGTGTGAACATTGTAGGCTTTCTAGATTTCTAGATGATTGTTAACATTTGTTAACTTTTTATTTCGTGCATTATTTTTTTTTGTTTGTTTTTTTTTTGTTTCAATTTCGTACGACTTATTGTCGGGCCTACGTTGTCCCCCCATATCCAAGTACTAATGCTGTACTGCGTGCCCATGTAGGCCTATGTAAAATAAAAATATTTGATTTTGATTTTGATTTTAATGCTGTTGACCCGGCTGAATTTTGGTCAAAACGAATATAAACTTTTACGAAATTAATAATTCATTGCTGCCTGCCTTCAGACTTTTCGCCAAAAGATTATACATAGTGCAAATTATTTGAAAACTAGTCAGCATACCTATATGCATTGTAAAATTTTCCTCGGATCCAGCGAATAGGAAATAATCTAGTTGAATTAGCAACAATATCACACACTTCCTTACCAGGTTTGCTGGGATTATACAGCGGCCTGGTCTCCACGTGCTCGGTGACCAGCCGGCAGCCGACCCTGGGCACTTCCTGCCAGCGGCGCAGCACAACCAGCGCCATCTGTTCCTCCACAGTATCCGGGTTCGAGAATAACTCAGTGTCGTGCATCGGCATGTTGAACACAGTACGACCAACTTTCACGCGACCGTATTCGTAGATTGGAGGATCCAGTTTCCCGTCTTTGCATAACTTGGCTAGAATTTGCGTAGGCTTCATAGCATCCCGCCAGCGATTGTAACCTTGCCTAAAGATTATGAAGAGTTAGTATTTGGTAACATCTACACTCATAATAATATAAAGAGTAGAGAGAGAAAGTTATCTGTGGAAGTACTTGAATACGATTGATAGAATCCTTTCAATGGATATAAAACTGCACAGAGGCTTACCACCAATTCCCGAATTAAGAATTTGAATTTGAGTATTTGACAAACTATAGTTTAGCCTGGAATAATGTACGTGTCAATCTAAAGATATTAAAGTAGCGTTTGATACATCCAAATTGTTAGTTCAGAAACCGGCCCCTAGTGACATGGCTATTTCTTACTTCGCAGAAATGCACGGTTCCTGTGAGATTGATTACGGGAGCGAAAATGTGGCAAGTGTTAGAAAAAAAAATTACTCTTCATATTTCATGGGCAGTCCACAAGTAGCCCGGTGTCGACTATAGAACCGATTTTCCAAGTCAATCTTTGTTTCTCCAATCAAATCGTCAGCTCCGAGCAAATCCCAATCCAGAACTTGTATCGTTAGCAACGAATCTTGCGGGAATGTTGCTTCTATCTCGAAACATTTTCCAAATACTGGGTTCAGTTGTTTGGAGACATAGTGGTCCTTATCACTTATCCTCTTTGATCCTAAATGCAGCACGATGTAAGGATCGGCTTTACCGTTCAGGTCCATAGGATGTAAGTCAGTGGCCTTTACAATGTAAACGCGCACCAGCACGTGGATGGGTTCGTTGTTCGGGACGCCTTGAAAGAACCCGAAGTTTGGATCAAAACCCATAACGGTGTGGTCGTCAATGCCTTTGGGAAGGGGCCACTTGTAGACTTTGATAGCTCCCTGGAATAAGAATTGATCACGTAAGATTATATGAAGATAGGATATGAATAAATATTACCACAAAGGTGTTGTATTTTGTTGGTAAGAAATAATTATTCCTGTAACTATTGCTTACGCATAGTTAACGAACCTTGAAGACGCCGACAACTCGGTTCTCATCTTCGGAGTCGTCGCCAGTCTTTTTTCCCCTGTACAGCTCAAACGAATGCAGCCATTCCTTGAATTCATCGTATTCAGGCACGGCCTCCAGCTCATGTGGGTATATCTGAAATACATGTATTCGTTATGACGATATGCAAGCACAAGACATGAAATATTTATTAGAACTACTAAACTCAACTTACTTTAGCCAGTGCTGAACGCGGTATTTCATTTTTCTTAGTTATGACTGAGGCGATTCTAATTTTGGGGGATGCAGGCTGTCTCCTCCTTCTCTCTCGGCCTCGATCCCTATCAAGTTCTTGCTCTCTTTCCATCCTATCTCTGTCACGTTCCCTATCGCGATCTGATCTGGGCGAGTGTATTTCCTCGACTCGGGGTGATCTAATTTCAGTTACGTAAGCACCTTGCGCCGGCTGCAGGAACCCTTGCCTCTCCCTTTTGGCTTCTTTTTCTTCTTCGATCATGGATTCGACTGAAGCAAAATATTTAGTCCACCAATCCTTACTTCTTTCATCATCATCGAGTACCGACTCCGTACTAGTCTTACGTTTCCTCATGGAGTCACGTTTGTTGAATTTCTTGCGCATAACTTGTGACTTTACGCCTGAACCGTAAGAAATAGCTCCTTTGCCATCCCTTATCAGCAACGGACAACTTTCCTTTTCATTTTCTACGGTAATAGTGTCGTCTAGTATGATGCAGTTGGCTCGTAAATCAATATTTTGTAATGGAATCAATGATTTCTTTCTCTCCTCGATGTCTCGCTCTCGTTTGCTCATAGGAGTATAAATATACTTGTGAATAGAGTTTATCGTGTGTGTTCCTACTAGAGTAATCCTCCCAAAGCTGCGACAGTCTACCACCCGGACAGTGAGAGGTGGTCTGTACAAATCTTGATCTGGCAGCTCAACATCCACAAACTTGATGGGATTGGTGAAGTTAGGATTGCGCTTTGCATTTTGTATAACTGAAGAGTACAGAATATTACCAGCACATTCGATATCAACTCGAGGTCGGTCCACAGTTAGGAGATGAACTCGTTTTAAATCTCGTAGTCCCCAGAATAATACTTCAATACGATACTTTGATAATGTGGGCCGAATACCTCTTGGTACTGGGAGTATTGGGCCTTTGTTGATGTCAAAAGGTGCTTTACCTGTGCCCTCTCTGGGTGATGGTAGACACGGCAGTATTGAGGCATCTTGCTTGGGAGGTATTTCAAGCAGTTCAAAAGTAGCGAGTAGTTCTCCAGCTCGGTCGTCACCACGTGTGATTTCATACCACTCTAAAGACGGCAGATTTTGTGAGCCACCTTGAACATCTTCGTAAGATTTTATCCGTGGTTTGGCAAGTGTCCGTCCAATAAATTCGGACTTGCCAACTTTGTCCTGATCGAATATTTCGATGACGATAGTGGGTGGGTCAGCTCTAATGCGTTCAATGGTGCTGTAGAGCAGCACGTCATCAAACACGAGTAGTTCATCCCAAGTCGGGCTGAGGGTCTCATCGATGACTTGCGTGGTGGCGGTGCATTCACCGATCACGATACGCGCGAATGGATCCGACAGGCCAGACGAATCAGATCCGATCAGTGACCGGGCTTGGTATACATACGCCCGCATTTGGAAGTTCTGAAACATGAAACATTATGTTATTAGAACTAAAAAATCACACTAGGCCCGCGTGATGGATTACGGCCCATTCCCTCCCACAGAGAAGAAACCTGTGTCCCAGCAGTGGGAAAATTAAAAGGCTGCTGATGATGAGTAAGACTGCGTTACTATAAGGCGAGCTGTTTGAACATGTTTCGTTACACTTACATGTTTTTCGGCGTAGAAGATAGCAGATGGAGCATTCGAGCGAAGCTTGTCTGCATTCTTCAACTCGGAGTTGACTTCATAGCCCTGAGGTAACCCATCTATATAATGCTTCTTGTCCTGCAAGACTCCTAGCCACAGGTACACACTGATCTTAGCAGGTATCGACCATCCGCTTGGTGTTACAGACTTTTTGCCGGGCCACTGAAAAAATATGCCAAACAGTAAGTTTATTAAGATTCCTTTTTGTTATCTTCTTATATAAAACGAAATAGACATATTTAAACCATTTATTACTCGAGAACGGCTGGACTGGTGTTCACAATGTTTAATTGGTTCGATTCATCTCCGTCCCGAATCCATACTAATATTATAAATGCGAAAGTAACTCTGTCTGTCTGTCTGTCTGTTACCTTTTCACGCTTAAACCGCTCAACCGATTTAAATGAAATTTGGTAAGAAGATAGATTGAGACCTTGGAACGGACATAGGCTACTTTTTTTTTGCAAAAAACGCGATGGGGGAGAAATGGGAGGGGGGGTTAATTTTAAATGAAACCTCTTATTATAGCTCAAACTGCTGAAGCGACTTAGTTGAAATTTGGTGTGAAGATAGTTTGAGACCCTGGGCAGGATTTAGGCTACTTTTTTTTGCATAAAATACAAAGGGGAAGAAATGGGGGGGTGGGTTTGTTTTGTATAAAACTTCTTATTATGGCATAAACCGCTGAACCGATTTAGATTAAATTTGGTATGCAGATAGTATGAGACCCTGTGATGGACATAGGCTACTTTTTTGTATAAAACACGGTACTGGACAAATGAGGTGGGGTAGTTAAAAATATGAAAATAATATGAAACTTCTTATTATGGCGACCTTTTTATTCGGCTGTAGGCGTAATATAATTGTTTAAGAAAGATTTTAATGTCAGTTTGAAAAAGTCAACTTCATGTCAGTGTCCGTGAAAGTGGTAATTTAAGCAAAACTATTAAATATTCTACTGCTGCTAATATTTTACTAGCGGGGTATTTTTATGCTGTGGATATGCCTCGCAGCGTAAATCTCATCTGAGCCGTAGCTCTAGCAGAGCTCGAACAGCAAGAGTAGCTAGAAGCCATGAAACGGAAGAGCAGACTCAATCCCGTCTAATTTTAGATGCTGAGCGTCACTCAACCCAAAGAGCTGATGAGACTTTCGATCAGACTTAGGCTCGCCAGCTCGCAGATGCCGAGCGTCACACAACAGAAAGAGCTGCTGAAACTTTCAACCAGACTCAGGATCGCCAACTCGCAGATGCTGAGCGTCACGCAACTCAAAGAGCTGCTAAAACTTTCAACCAGACTCAGGATCGCCAACTCGCAGATGCTGAGCGTCACGCAACTGAAAGAGCTGCTGAGACTTTAGACCAGATTCAGGTTCGCCAACACGCAGATCCTAAGCGTCACGCAACTCAAAGAGCTGCTGAAACTTTCAACCAGACTCAGGATCGCCAACTCGCAGATGCTGAGCGTCACGCAACTGAAAGAGCTGCTGAGACTTTAGACCAGATTCAGGTTCGCCAACACGCAGATGCTAAGCGTCACGCAACTCAAAGAGCTGCTGAAACTTTCAACCAGACTCAGGATCGCCAACTCGCATATGCTGAGCGTCGCGCAACTGAAAGAGCTGCTGAAACTTTCGACAAGACTCGGTTTCCCAACTCGCAGATGAAGAGCGTCACGCAACTGAAAGAGCTGCTGCAACTTTCGACCAGACTCAGGCTCGCCAACTCGCAGATTCTGAGCGTCACGCAACTCAAAGGGCTGGTGAGACCTTTGAGCAAACACAGGCCCGTCAGATTTTACGAACGATGCCGAACGTCACGCGTCATCGATAGCTGCTGAGACGCCTGAAAAATCCCAAATACGGCGTATTTTACGAGCTCAACGGCAGTCTGAAAGGAGACGTACGTTTGCAAGAAATACATGGCAGTCGTTCCACAACGCTGTGTTTGATTATGACCCATTGATTGATTACACTAACCATCGATTAGTTCTCATAGGGAGCATTGATAAAAAATGTAGATATTGTGAAGCACTCAAGTGGAATGATGAGACACTGGGTATGTGTTGCTCTGGTGGAAAAGTTTCAGTTCCAACGCTTGGTGAGCCAGAAGAACCACTCAAGTCTTTGGTTTTGTATGACACTGATGAATCGCGCCGTTTTTAAGCAGAACAGGAAAATATAATACATGCTTCCAAATGACTTCATTCGGTGTTGATAAAGAGGTAGTTATGCCAGGGTTTTTAGCAAAAGATGGTAAAACTTAAAATATTGTCTACACGACTGTGTTAAACTAAGTTATTAAAAATTACAACTCTGTGCTTACAATCAAAAATCAAATTAGTACTGCATTTAATGTTACGCAAAATACACTATTTTTGTACTATTACTCTGTGTTTTTTTATTTTCCACGTTTTACGCGAGCGAAGCCGCGGGTAGTAGCTAGTAACAGAATAACTATTAAAACATCGGCAAAAAATTGCGATTTTTTATATACCCATATGTTTTGCTAAGACAGCGTCATCTCTGATATATGACAGAATACAGGGATGGTTTAAAAAGGTAAAAAAAGGTTGGGTAGGTAGGGTAGGGTAGATAGGTGGGTAGGTAGCCAGTTGACGGAAGTGAAGCCGCGGGCACAGCTTGTTACGGATATTTCTTTGTTGCCTGTAAGAAACTTGTTGTAGTAGTAGTACACCAAAATACTCGCGGTCGGGTGATATTTAGTTAGGATTCTATAACTGCACTGTTAATTATCTTTCAAAGCTTGGGGCTTATACATAGTGTTTTTGTACACATTCCTAAATAGGTGTTACAAGATAAAAGGTAGCGCCATTAGTGGCGAGAGGAAGGGAAGAGATCTCGTAGCGCAATCTATTGTCAAATAGCAGTAATTGCGATCTCGAGAGTAAAGAAAAATAATTAGTATTAGAAGCTTTTGAACATTAAAATGATGATGAATTAAATCGTAATGCTTGAATAATTTATCCCTGAACCCCATCTTATTGGCAGTAACATAGGGTTTGGTTTGGTTGGTACGGATTGCCGTCCTTAGCTCGGTTGTCCGTCGATAATTCACCTCTATATCTCTAATGCTTTTAAACATTCCTGACATGACACGTAGCTTACCTTCAGGAACAGAGTCTGCATCTTGCCACAATATTTCCCGGACTCCTGAGCATAGTCCGAGTAGATGATATCCCTGGCTGGGATGCGCTGGTACGCGAGGCGCTTGCCGTTGCTGATCAGCCAGATGAATACGTCCGGCAATGCGTGCTGGGCCTGGAATACACATTACATTTTAATATACAAATGTCTCACTATTTTTTACCGAAAAGAAAAAAAAAACAGCCAAGTGCGAGTCGGACTCGCGCACGAAGGGTTCCATACCATTATAGCAAAAAACGCCAAAAAATCACGTTTGTTGTATGGGAGCCCCTCATAAATATTTACTTTATTCTGATTTTAGTATTTGTTGTTATAGCTTCAACAGAAATACATCATCTATGAAAATTTAAACTATCTAGCTATCACGGTTCATGAGATACAGCCTGGTGACAGACGGACAGACAGACAGACGGATCGCGGAGTCTTAGTAATAGGGTCCTGTTTTTACCCTTTGGGTACGGAACCCTAAAAACAGCATGAATTTATTCTTCTAATATTTTAAATATGACAGTAGTTATGGATGGATTTTGGTTACTCTTTCAAGCTTACACATGAGACAGATTAACAACAGCACGGGCGGAGCCGCTAGCGCCAGCTAGTTTTGGTTTTGTGTTGTTAACATAATACTCGTATTAAGCCGATTACATTAAAAACATTTATGTAATTGGTTATGTTATGTTATATAACATGCCGTTCCCTTACTAGTTTATTTTAAGCAACTACTATTTCTCATTATAGTTGAGTAAATTCTGTTTTGAGAAATAAATCTTGTTTTGAGATTTATTTCCATTTAAGGTTACACTAGTCGAAAATTCTTCCATACAAACGTAGTCTGGGGATTATTCCACTGTTTGACAATGTACGTTCAAAATAAAAAGTGATATCAATTTGTCTCATCATTATCTAGCCCTGTATGGAAACAAAAAAGTAAAAGAAGTAAATATTTGAAAGTTATGAGCGTCGAAAGTTCCACATTTCGATACTAATTTTAACGCATTTTTGGGCACGAATAAATACCATAAGAAAACGGAAAATGCAAAACGGCCTCCATACGGATAGATTAGTAGTTCAACAATGCAAATAATTTTGTTTTGAACAGATACGTTTAGTCGTTTTTTCATGATATCCAGACTCCCAAAGGTCTGTTTATAAAATTTCGCGCGCTCGGTTTCGTCCTAAATCATTATCCATTTCGCTACAAATTTGCAAAAGTGTGTATTCGTACGCGAACTAGCTTCCTACTGCTCATCACAGCATCTATCTCTTCCGCACGTGTTATCGGTTGATACAAAATGCATTTTAACCCCGCGCACAAAATAGTTCGTGCCGTTGACTAGTGTAACCTTAAGAAAACTATCTGCCGAGTCTGTTGGCTATGTCGAGGTTCCACATAGGGTTTATATACAGGACATGCAGCAGACGTAGCCGGAACAGTCTTACTTTAGATTTGGCGTGTTCCAAAGAATATTGGTGGCCGTTTGGGTTTAGGTGTAACGCTTACGTAAATAGTGGAATTTTCACAGCAGCATGGCAGGATGACAATAACGGGTAACCAATAAATATTTAATTGCCTGCGACATAAGATAGGTATATACATAAGTAATACTTACATCTTCGCAGAGGTGTTTCAGCTTGGTTAAATAGGAGTAAGCGGTGCGAATACGCTCCTTGATCGAATGTTTAGTGATCAAGGCCCTCAGACCTTTAGCCATGGAACCTATTTGTTCCTGGAAAGTTAAACATGATAAGGGTTTTATGAATTGTATGACAAGGTAAATAGATTTAGTGGTTAAAAACCAGTAAAAGGTTGCCTATTATTACATTCTAATTCTAAACTATACTGGGCGCTACGCCAGAGGCGCCAGGCGTGACGCATTCTGTACCTTCTTTGATAGGTAGCAAAATTATAGGTCTTTGATGCGTGAAAAGCTCCTTGCCTAGCTCGGTGTTGCCCAGAGGCGGCGAGTTGCTCATATGGTGCATGTAGCCGACGCATTTGCTGCTCAGCGCTTAGGTCTGGAGCCTGAGCACTAATCCAACAATAACTTACAATCTCGAAGACACAGAGCTTGTGGCGCTCCTTGTCCAGCTTGGTGTTGCCAAGGGGCGGCGCGGTGCTCATGTGGCGCACGTAGCCAACGCATTCGCTGCTCAGCGCTTCCAGCGTAGTCTTCAGCATGAGCACGCTGGTGCTGTCCGGGACGAGCTCTGCGTCGATGGCAGCTTCGCAGTCGGCTAGGGCTTCCTCCTAGGAGTTAGGAGTTGAGATTGTGAATAGTTACTACAAAATAGGACAATTTTATGGAGGTTTCTTTGAGTATTGTGAAGTCAGCATTATTTCAGGATTTGTCTTGCAGTTGATTTGTCATCTACATATGATAATTTCATAGTTTTTTTTAACAGTCACTTTTTGCAGTCACTTTGGTGTTCAGTGCTGAATCCTTTTAAGGTAGTTGCCTTCCCCAGCGAGGGTGTCTCCACATTGTCGTCGTCGGGTTATGCGTCTCAGTAATCTTGGAGGTTCGCCGGTAGAGTAACTTATGGCCGGCAAGCCCCAAATGGGGGACATCACTAAGAGAGTGTTTCGGAGGAGTCATTTTTGATTAATCGACTGTCGTCGACTGACAAAGGGTGTGACCATGCTGCAGAGGTGCAGGCGCACCGATGTGGCCGGTGTGCCTCTCTTTGAGGGGAATCCTCAGAGGAGAGAACTTTCGGTTCGCTAAGTCGGGTTGGCCGGTCAGCGAACAGAGGTATGTTTAATGCCGCTGTTCGGAGTTTGGAGGCCGGTGATGCGGAATCACTGGCCCCACCACTTCCGTGACAAATAAGAATTTTGCAAATTTGGAGATGTTGGTCAAGAAAGACAATGCAGGTGCAACCAACAGAGGAGCTTAGCAGCTGCATTATATTATCGTCCAGATTCTAGCCCACCAACGCCGCCGCGACATGGGGCCCTCAAGCGGCTCAATCGAGACATGCTCTGTGCAGCTGCTAACGTTGTAGCATGGCCGGGTGATGTTCGTTCACATAGGGGTGGCTGGTCTAGAAGAAGAGGCAGTTTGGTTCCGGGACAGGATGACGACAATTTGGACGCTTCTATGCCTCGGGTCAAGTGCGCCTAACGCCCGGGTGCGATGGTCGGAAGACATCGCGCAGTTGCGTGTTTTCTGTATGAGGACCCGATGCCAGTATCAACGCAACCGTCGTAGAAGACGACAGTAATGAACTACCTACGGAGGATAAAATAGCCAGAACCTATAGAGCGTATCGGGAGGCGACCATGCAATTCCAACAAGTCATCTCGGATGTCAGGCCAAGGTCTCTGTGGAAGCTTCTTGAGGGACGTCCATGGGTCCTCCCCATTAGGGAAACCAAGGATCCAGGCTGCTGGAATGAGTAGTTAACACCCTCTATCCAGTAGCTAGGGCATGTCCCTCGTCACTCTTAATCCCTTCGGACTGGACTTGGGGGATGGGGGTGAACTAGACCGAGTCGTAGTTAGATGCATGGGGGCTCGTAACACAGCGACAGGCCGGAAAGTTATTGCTGCTCTGGGGGACCACCTACCGCGACCGCTATTTAACAGCTGCCACCGGGAGGGCGTGTTCCCCGCCGACTGTAAGGAGGCCGGATTGGTCTTGTTGAGGAAAGTAAGCAGGGACTCGGAGTCTCTCTCTGCATAATGCAGCTTGGAAACCTCGTCCAGCAGGCAAATTCACTTGATTTTAAACGTGGTCCCTGCAGTCGGTCGAATCAAACTTTTGCCGTCCCTCACTAACACCACTGCTGAAACCCGACAGATCGCTGGCCCACTCCGCTGAAAAGAAGGCAATCTTGTTTGCCTCCCTTTTTGCGGTATTTTCGTGTCTGAATGCATGCATCCACATAGAACGCGGTCCCCTTCTTCTCCTGATAGATGTGAGACGTCACTCGTCGACATTCGCATCCATCAGAAGGAGGTCGATAGGGTGCTGCGCAGTCTTGGCGTGAACAAGGCTAGTGGCCCCGACGAGATACCAGCATGACTGTACTTAAAATATGCGCATGAATAGAGTTTCCGCTCTTGATACTCCTATATCACCTGTTCCTGACGTCACACCGGGCCACATACCACACAGCGATCGCGGGCTGCCCCCGCCACCTCCACTCGCTCGTCGACACCCTGCGCGTGCGCACATATCAGCTGTTCTAATTCAGTACCTAGCAAAATATATAGTCACACCACAATCGAAGTCGTTTTATTATACATTCAAGACCACCAGCATCACACCTGGAGCTTGATACTCAACATATGGTCCTTCAAGTTAAAGAAGATCGCTGTTTTTGTGCTACGCACGCGCCTCCTGTGGACCTTGGACCGGCCGTCCGTACCTACCGTGCTTGCCTATGCCGGAGGACACTTAAAGGACAGTCTACCCAGAGGGACATTATTCTGAGTGAGTCCGTTCCATTATCCTTATCTATCTTTCTGTCTTTTTGCCTTTTCTATCCAGGAATTTAAGAATAGTGCTATACGGATCAGGCATACATTGATCTCTTCATATACCTACAGCTTATTTATTTAGTGGAAGTTTCCTTAAACATATCTTATTTATTTAGTGAAAGTTTCCTTAAACATATCACCGTAATTTTTGCATAACTACTCATAATTTGTTAGAACAGACCATTCCTTTGTTCGCTAACCGCACGTGTTTGCTAAACGAGTAAACAACATCATTAGTGTTTTTTTTTCCATATTGTACTTATCGCACCGGTTGACTCACCGGGATCATTAGCAATATCAGCTGATTTTACCGTAAGCTTGGCCAGTTGTTTACGCATAATATTATAACTTAACTTACATTACATTAGTTTCCTTGTCTTTGCTTGCACTTCGGGTTTTTTGCTTTGCCTTAGCGACTTACCTACCTTGTCATTATGTCAGAGGCAAAACAAAGGGAACTTATAAAGAGGCGTGGTGGCTACAAAGCAAAGCTTACGCATTTTAGCAACTTTTTTAGATTATTACCTAGCACGGGAAATGTTTTAGATAGCTTCCAAGCAGCAGAATTAAAAAACCGTCTTAGTTTAATGGAATCACTATATAAGGAATTCGACGTGTTGCAGACAGAGTTGGAGCTGTTGTCGGAGGATGCTGACGAAATGTATAACGAGAGGGAGCAGTTCGAGTCGCAGTACCACGCGCTGGTGGCCCGCGCGGAGGCAAGCCTCGCATCCGCGCGCGCTTCTTCGCCCGCGCTCGTGTCTGCCATCTCCACAGATGATCTCCCGCGGCACGGCTCTGGCTGCAGGCATGGCTTCGTTCGGCTGCCTAAGATAGACTTGCCTCACTTCGACGGGGACTATCAGCACTGGCTTGAATTCCGAGATACGTATCTTTCCCTTATTCATAACAATGACAGCATACAAGACATCAACAAATTTCACTACTTACGTGCTGCCTTAACCAGCAGCGCGTCATTAGTGATAAAAAGCATAGACTTCAAAGCAGATAACTATGTTACAGCTTGGCAGTTATTATCCGAAAGGTATAACAATGAAAGACTACTTATTAATAATCACGTTCAGGCCTTATTTAATCTTGAACAAATTCAACATGAATCTTGTAAATCGTTACGGAACATGATTGACGTCACAAATAAAAATCTTCGTGCCTTGTCCACTTTAGGGCAGCCTTCTGAGCAAGGGGGTTTAGGGGAAACCCTTATAATATACATGATGTCAGAAAAACTTGACAAGGTCACGCGAAGGGAGTGGGAAGAATATAAAAATTATTTAGATGCCTTTCCAAATTTAAAAGATTATATAAAATTTTTAACAAACAGAGCAGATTTACTTGAATCTTTGAATTATAATAAAAACACAACAACAATAAAAAACACCAACGAACACAACAAAACTAAAAACTTCCTTACGACAACAAAAACAAAAAATAATAACAATTCAAACAATGTTAAATGTCCGATGTGTTCTCAGAATCACTTTTTATTCAGTTGTCAGCCTTTCAGAAAACTTGACATAGAAGCACGTATTAAAAAAGCTACAGAAAGCAATGTTTGTATGAACTGCCTTCGACCTGGTCATACCGAAAAGCGTTGCAGTCTCTCGCATTGCAAATATTGCAACATCAGACACAATACCCTCTTACATAGGGAATCAGCAGAAAAACAGACAGGGGAAAACATTGTTTTATCAACAAACGTCGTATTACCCTGTTCAGAAACTAATCAGGTTCATATTTTGCTATCCACAGCCTTGGCAAAGGTGACAGACTTCAATGGAAAGCTTCATACTGCCAGAATACTGTTGGACAACGGCAGCACATCCAACTTTATCACCCAAGAGCTCTGTGAGAAGCTCGGCCTGGTAAAACGCAGCACTAGCTCCACCGTCTCAGGTATTAACGGTCAAGTTTCCAGTACCTCCGAAAACTGCAGTCTTCATTTGCGGTCTTATGATGGTGGTTATCAGGCGAAAGTAAGCTGTTTTGTTTTACCAAAGATCACACAATCGCTGCCTGGTTCTTTTGTAGATAAAAGGCATATAAGCATCCCGCCAGGTATTCAATTAGCAGATCCAACATTCAATGTGCCTACTGCTATTGATATTTTAGTAGGCGCTGAGGTGTTTTGGGACGTTTTAGGTTCCGAAACTATTAATTTAGGCAATAATCAGCCTAGATTACAATCATCTAAACTAGGTTGGCTTATTTCGGGCCGCGTCAGTCGGTCTCGTCTTCGTACACAACCTTCTGTTTGTCACTTTCTTTCACATGAGGAGTCAGATCAGCTGACTCGCTTCTGGGAACTTGAAACGGTGTCGTCTGCATACTGTTTCTCTTCAGAAGAACAGGCTTGTGAAAAACTATTTCAAGATACCACACGTCGGGAAACGCATGGTCAATTCGTTGTCACCATACCATTGAAGGACTCGCTCGAGTGCTTAGGTGACTCTTACGCGATGGCTAAGCGTCGTTTCCTCTCCCTAGAGCGTAGATTTGAGCGTGACTCCACATTTAAAAACAGATACTTGCAATTCATGCAAGAATATATTGACCTTCATCACATGACAGAATATTTAAAAACAAATCATTCAGAAATTAATTATTTTATGCCTCATCATGGTGTTGTGCGCGAGTCAAGTTCTACCACAAAACTTCGCGTAGTTTACGATGCTTCGGCCTCCAGCACCTCGGGCAAGTCCTTCAATGACATTCAGATGGTAGGTCCAACCGTACAGGAGGATCTGCTATCCATCCTCTTGAGATACAGGCAACACAAGTTTGTTGTAACGGGTGACATTGAAAAAATGTATAGAGCTATTTTAGTTGAGCCATCTCAGCGCCCGTTACAACAAATTCTATTCAGATTCAATTCCTCAGACCCTTTAAAGACCTATGCACTGAATACAGTGACATACGGTACAGCCTCAGCCCCGTATTTGGCCACAAAATGCCTAGTTTCACTTGCAGAAAATTGTTCAGACCCAAAGATTAGTCAGTCCATCAGACGTGATTTTTACGTCGACGACTATTTGAGTGGTAGCGATTCGATTGAGTCAGTCATAAATTTATGTCACGGGGTAGTGAATACTCTCGAGTCGGCCAAGTTTCACCTTAGGAAGTGGCAATCAAATAGTCCGAAAATATTAGAGGCAGTCACTAATATAAAACCAGAAAATCAAGATAAAAAATTAAACCTAAATGACACAGCTAGCAAAACACTTGGGCTATACTGGGACTGTAAAACAGACAGATTATTCTTTTCTATAGATTTAAAACCTACTTCAAAAATTACAAAGCGTAATATCTTATCATTAATAAGTCAGGTATTTGATCCTATTGGCCTCGTCGGGCCTTGCATAGTACTGGCTAAACTTATGTTACAGCAGCTGTGGATACATAAATGTAACTGGGATGATGAAGTACCAACAGAAATAAAATCACAATTCCTAGAGTTCATACAGTCACTTCCAGCACTTAACTCTGTTCACATTCCTCGTTGGGTGTCTTGTAGTAATGCCTTTTTGGTGGAGCTACACACTTTTACAGACGCTTCTGAACGCGCCTATGGTGCATGTATATATGTCAGAACGGTAGCAGTCGATGGAACAGTTTGCGTTCGCCTTTTAGCTTCCAAAAACAAGGTCGCCCCTATAAAGCCCACAACCATACCAAGGTTGGAGTTGTGTGGTGCTTTACTGGGCACAAGACTTTTTCTGAAGGTACGTAAATCACTCACTCTAGAGTTTAGTCACTGCTTTTTTTGGTGTGACTCGATGGTCGTGCTTGGATGGCTTTCTACATTGCCAAGTCGGCTTGACCAATTTGTCCGCAATAGGGTGAGTGAAATCCAAGAAGCAACGACCGGACAGACGTGGAGCTATGTGCCATCTAAAAGCAACCCCGCTGATCTTACATCTCGGGGGGTGAAGGCTGATTGCATCAGCTCGTCCACTCTTTGGTGGTCAGGTCCTGAATTCCTTAATCATAGAGAAATCAAGTTTCCTACATCACCTAATACACAGATTGACTCTTTTCCAGAAACATCTTTACATACAAATACACATAAACAAGATTATAATTATTTATTTTCGAATTTAATTCATAAAAAGTCATCATTTACATCGCTCATAAGAATCGTAGCCTATATACAAAGATTTATCCATAATTGTCAAAAACAGAATAAAAAAAAATCATCTTACTTATCAGTTTCAGAATTACGATCATCACAGAATCTCATATTACAGATTTCTCAACAGGAAATGTTTCCTGAGGAATATTCATCTCTCAAAACTAATCAGGCCTTACATAAAAAGAATCGGTTAATAAGTCTTTCTCCTTTCATTGATTCAGACAACTTAATACGCGTAGGTGGACGTCTTAACAACTCCAACTATAGTTACAATGTTAAGCATCCTATCCTTTTATGTAGCAAACATCACTTGACGAAAATTGTTTTCGAAAGAGAGCACCAAACACTCTTTCACGCAGGGCCACAATTACTTTTAGCACACATTAGACTCACCTACTGGCCTTTAGCAGGCAGAAACCTAGCTAAGCATGTAGTGCGCAACTGCGTTCGCTGCACTCGTTTCAAAGCTCAGCCTATTCAGGTTATTATGGGCAACCTACCGAGCGATAGGACTCATCTAGAGTACCCTTTTTTGAATACAGGGCTTGATTATGCCGGGCCAGTGCTGATAGCCGACCGTAAGGGCAGAGGATGTAAGCTAATCAAATCATACATTTGTGTTTTTGTGTGCTTTGCAGTCAGAGCCGTTCATCTGGAGCTGGTTTCCGACCTCACCAAGGAAGCTTTTCTTGCGGCCTTCAGCCGATTTATTAGTCGTCGGGGCAAGCCTCAACGCGTGTACTCCGACAACGGCACCACATTTGTGGGAGCTTTCAATGAGCTTTCCCGCTTCTTAAAGGTTTCATCTAGTACTATAGAGTCAGATCTTGCAACCAAAGACATAGAATTTAAATTCATACCTGCCTACAGCCCACATTTTGGTGGGCTTTGGGAAAGTGCAGTAAAATCCACCAAACATTTATTGCGTAGAGTTATGAGCCTAACTCATTTGACATATGAAGAGCTCTCGACATGTCTGATTCAGATAGAGGCTATTTTAAATTCCAGACCCTTAACACCTCTATCCACTGATCCATCAGATCTTTCTTATCTTTCTCCATCACACTTCCTCATCGGACGATCACTCACGTCAGTCCCTCGTCCTCAGATCACCGACGCCAATATTCAGCGGCTACAGCGCTTCGATCGCATTGAAAAACTACGACAACATTTTTGGCAGCGCTTCTCTAATGAGTATGTGTCTCTCCTGCAGCAGAAAACCAAATGGCAGACAGCTGGGCAAGAGCTGAAAACAGGCTCCATGGTCTTAGTGAGAAACACTAATCTGCCTCCTCTTCTGTGGTTGCTGGGCAGAGTGGTCGCAGTGAAGACTGGCTCTGACGGGCATTGTCGAGTCGCCGACATCCTGACGAAGAAGGGCATCATCACACGTGCATACAACAACATATGCCCGCTTCCTGTTTCTTCAACATCATCTTGAAGACTTCTCTTCAACGCGGGGAATATGTTCCTGACGTCACACCGGGCCACATACCACACAGCGATCGCGGGCTGCCCCCGCCACCTCCACTCGCTCGTCGACACCCTGCGCGTGCGCACATATCAGCTGTTCTAATTCAGTACCTAGCAAAATATATAGTCACACCACAATCGAAGTCGTTTTATTATACATTCAAGACCACCAGCATCACACCTGGAGCTTGATACTCAACACACCTTTCGATAGAGACTGGCAAAGTGGCGAAGGCTTGGAAACATGGTAACGTACAGGCCGTGACCAATAAGGAAAGTCGAGCTGACTCAGCCAACTACAGAACCATCTAAGTAATGTCCAGTATAGAGATGACAACAGTAAACACCTGACATACCTAGTAGATAACGATATCCTAATGATCGCGGGCACTTAGAATATCAGTTGCCACTGAAATCGATCAACTGGGGATATTCTAGCGCATAAACGAACGGCGCAAGACGTACGGCGATGTGTCATCGGTACATGGTGGACATTCCACCCATACGCACCAAACGTTTTGGGAATACTTTCATTATGCGTACAGCTAGGGAGTGGAATTCCCTGCCGGGGTCTGTATTTCCTGAGAGCTACAACCTGGGAGTCTTTAAGTCAAGAGTGAATAGGTTTCTTCTAGGTAAGCGCGCTACATCGTCGACCACATCATCACTTACCATCAGGTGAGGTAGTGGTCAAGCGCGAGCCTATCAATAATAAAAAAAAAAAAAAAAAAAAAAAATGATGTTCACATCTGGAGTTAGGCCATCGAGAGGCACGGAGAAGCGCTTGCCGTCTCTCTTGACATAGTCAGGGTCGGGCACGAAAGCTTTATTAGCAAGCTGCCTTATTTCGGTCTGCCTAGTGGTCTGTGTGGTTGGATAGCAGATTGCCTGAGGAATCGGTCCATCCTAGTGGTCATCGATGGCTGGTGGTCCGGTCAGTTAGATATTAACTTCGGGGTCCCTCGAGGGTCGGTGGTCTCGGCAACATTGTTCTTGCTGCTCATAAATGATCGACCAAAACTCGGCAATTTGGGTATGTATGCAATCTGTGCAGTTTCAATGTTGCTAAGACCCAGTCGAGTCTTTTTTCGGTAAAAAGGGCCAACTCCACCCGGAAAAATGCTCGAAGGTTGACGCGTGCGTGTTTGAAACATTTTCGTTAGTCCATGAAGTTACATGCTCGTTCATAGAGAACTACCTACACTTGTGAATGACCAACTAGCTTCACTTATCGACGGCTTGGTAATTCAAAAATACCTATAAATTGTTCAACTAAAATAAATTATTGCAGTTAGACTTACATATTTCTCGATGATATTAGCGATGAGATTAGAGTTGTACATGCGGCGGCGATGATCGGGCCAGATGCTGCGCACGTGCATGCACTGCTTGGTGTCCCAGTAAGGGAGGAAGTAGTAAGTCTTGTCTGTAGAGGACGCCTTTGTTGGCGTCGTCGTACTCTGCCAGTACCCCACATCCGCACTCAACTCATCTATTAAGAAAGAGATGATTTAGGAGATGGTACGATAAAAGATTAAGGTTCTATATCTCAGTCAGAATATCGGTGCATCTGGCGCTGTGACATCACTACGATAATCGACTCGCACTATTGGCGCACGAGGCGAACGCCGGGCGCCACGCGGGTTGCATTGGGGTCGCAATCCAGTGAAGTGCACAGTTATATTGACCGTGTAGTAGAATATGTATTGCAAAGAGATAAATAACTTATCAATATGGGAACTACATTTACATATGGTTGGATATAGCCCGCTAGTTACGACACCGGTCCCTAAGTGTGGCCCTAATTAAATTAACCATGTGCACTATTATTGATGTGAATTCGTTATCATATTACTACTCACTACAGTACTTTTACTATAATTTTCCTTTCACTTCATTATGTATAAGGAAAATTATAGGTAATATAAAATAAGGAAATAATGTTAGCCATAATTTTAGCAAGTCCTGAGAAAATAATAAACAAATCATAATAAAAACTGTTAAAATAAAGATTTTAAATCATGGCATATTGCATCTTAGTATTTATATTACATGCAATCATAAATAGAGTACCTAGCCTCAAGAGGTACTGACGAAATAATAAAATCTAATAAATAACGGTGGAAATGTTATATTTTTCCACAAATTAAATTAACAGATACAATAAGAGAATAAGTAATTACTACAAGAACAAGGAATGATAAAACTTGACAATAATAATGATATAAACTAACTCCTAACGATCATCTAATCTGAAATAAACTAACTCCTATCGAGAAAATTCTAAACAAGTATTCGAAAAGTTAGGGCCATATCCAGGGGCGCGAGAGGCCAAGTGAAGAAAGTCTATCCGAGCCTGGACGCAAAAATTCTCGAGCCCAATTCGGTCACTCTTGCAATGAACTATGACTACATATTGATCTCGTAAAAAATTAAGAAGGCGCGTATCTCTCCCTTTCTCACATTCTAGGTTAATGCATACCTAGTTCAACGTCTAAGTCATTCGCTCTCCTAACTGACTCGTGGTGGCCGTCCAATGAATTGCCAGAGTTGCCAATGCTTAGTTCGAATTGCAAAGGCTTGTCTGTAAGACGTTTGTCGATCATGTTGGCTTCGAAGACGCCGGAGAAGAGGAAGAACTCCTCGTTCTTCTCGAAGCTGTGCTCGTTGATGGGTGGGATGGGCTCAACCTCTACATCCGATAGAGGGTATTCGATTCCTTCGATGATTTCCGTGCGAAGCGAGATGAGGACTCTGTAATCAACATATTTTTAGTTAGTTTTGGTGCAAGGTTTTTTTAAGAAAACGTTGCCCTGCACTAGGAATTTCTTCCTGTATCGTGGGTGCGTTTACAAATGTTTAAACTCACATACACAAGACACCTAGATCCGGCACAACTATCTGTAGGCCATACAAATATTTGATCCGTGCGGGAATCGAACCCGCGACATGCAGCGCAGCAGCCCATCGCTCAACAACTACGCCAACGGTGTCGTCGTCAGGTGTCAGGGTATAAAGAGCCCGCAAATAACTCGGACAAGATCGAAATGTGATAAAACTTTGTCATTTTAGGAATAAAACGACTTCTGCGTACAAGATAAAGGTGAATCGGTGCCATATTATTTTCAAGTCTTTGGCCGGCTACGTAACATTGATTTAACAAAAAAGCGTGGTTAGTGAAGGCTCATTGGTAGGTTTTAAGGTGTTTCTGTTTGGTGAATTATTAGTTAGACAATTCACATCATGTTTACATACTTAGGTACGTTTAGAAACAATCTTCTAAGATGGGGACACTTTGCATATAGCTAACTATTGGGTGCCACTAGAATATTACAAAGATTAGAAGCCAGTAGGTCGTAACCGTGATCCAGACCATGGCTCTGAGTCGCCGTTAATGAAGCCGTTAGATATATATTGAACAGTGCCGTAAGGCTCCGCCTCCTTAAGGCTCTGTTCAACATATTATATATTACGTCTCAATTACTCCTAAGTCACAGGTACACACATAAACCTAGTTTAAGAGTCAGAGGATTTAAAAATGATCTATTATGTGATTTATTAATGTGACTGGTAAACTCAAAGATCGAAACGCTGATTGAGCGATGTGGCACTTTAAAAACGCGCTCCATGTGTTGTGGCATTGAAGAAAAGCCAGAACGCGTTCTGAGCCCTGACACATGCAAATGATTTTGGTTTTGACCCCATATTTGTTACTAGCGAAAAAATGTTTTCCACTACCTTTTTTATTATGTAACACATTGCCTAGGAAATTCGTTTCGAAATATGAACGTTTAGACACAAGATTATAAAATAAAAATTAAAAAGAAACAAAATTACAAAATAACAGTTACGAAATGACTTTTGTATGGATCATTATGTAACTGGCAGAATGATACTGAACCGCGATACCTCTCGAAAAAACGCATTTTGATTGTGTGTATATAGTCTGTGGTTTTTAGTCTGAGCGTTTGTAATAAGTTGTTGGAACTTATTAAGTAAGCTCATCAGGTAGTGATAAAAGAATCGTTCGTGTCTCGCATAAAAAGGCTTAATTTTGACACTCGCATGTAGCTTTGGCTACATCGCTCGTGTTAAAATCTCAATTTTTCATGATCGACACGACACGAAATGTACTTAATGTCACCTATGACGAAAAGTTGTAAAATTTTCGTGCCAACATACATTTTTATTTCGACACTATATCCGTTATTACCGACCCCAAAATCCATAAAAGTGTATAGGTAAAATTTCATCAGGCTCATCTTGAATTTTGATTTCGACACCATATTCGCTATTAAGCTATTACCGGCCCCGAATACCTTGAAAACGACACCTATAACGTAAAGATGGCATTTTTTCGTCGGCACCATCTTTAATTTTGGTTTTGTTTGG
Source organism: Orthosia incerta (assembly GCA_948252205.1). Classification (NCBI taxonomy): domain Eukaryota; kingdom Metazoa; phylum Arthropoda; class Insecta; order Lepidoptera; family Noctuidae; genus Orthosia; species Orthosia incerta. The sequence continues at coordinate 38,131,574 of OX411741.1, read as the reverse complement.
CTCCATATATTGTTATTACCGACCCCGAAAACCATGAAAATAACACCCATGACAAAAAATATGTAAATTCTTCGGCGCCTTTTCACGACGAACGATAAGGCGCCGCCGAGAATTTGTCGTTGCCCGAGTTTTTTTTTCGGTAAATGAGCGTTTTCGGCCTTTGAGGTTAACATGACTACTCCTTTTATGTTTTTAGACATAAGGACTTTTATAAAATCAGGCTTTATTTGAGTATAAAGAGTTTATAAAATGAGTATATATATGATGGTTACCTTCCCCTGTAAGAGACTCCTTCGCCCATGCCCGCGTTGAGGCTTGCGTGCTGGTCCAGGATACTGTAATCTCGCGTAGAGCCGTACATATAGATGTAGGCAGGTCCAAATGTCGGCAAGAATCCTGAAACACGTCAGCAGTTATATTCAATTACACTATGTGTGACATTTGGGTTACAAAATGACGTACTAATCGGTCAAACTAACTGTGCACCTGGCCCCCACCTCCCACCTACCCGCGCGTCGCCCCGATTTCGCCTCATGCGCCTATAGCGAGCAGTATATCAATACTGTGCCCCATAGCTCGATTTTTAGGCAGGCCTATATAATTCATTAAACAGACCATATACCTATCGTATAAAGAGTGGAGTTTTTGATGGGGCAGTAAAAGGGCACGTAAGCAGACCTTATTATCTCACCTAGCTACAAGAAAATGGTTACAGATTAAAGTTTATTTACTGGTCTAGGTACCAAGAAAATGGGATGGAATAAAAAATCTCAAAAATAAGTCTTCTGGACAAACTGAGATTAGAGTAGGTACTTGAAAAGCCACAAACTGTAAAAACTTTCCCATACATTATGTAATAATCTTGTCTTATTTATCTTTGGTTAATCCGAAGCAGATAAGTAAAAAGTTTACTTTTGCATCGATTTTCTAATCACACTGACAGTTGACCAAAGCAAATACCGATATATATTTACCGCCTGCCTACCTAATTGCCATAACTTAACATTCAATGATATTAAGATAAGCTTTATTTCGCTACCTCATCGCTAACTATGCAAACAAATTGGAAGTTAATAAATCAGGAATGTTGCAATTAGTTATTGTATGTTGCAAACACGGTCGATTAACTATTGAAAAGCTTACTGCCGCACTCAGAGACATTTAACGGTTACTTAACGCGCTCCTTAGTATAGATTTTGTACTAAAAATATCTACTAAGGAGAGCTTTTTAGTAACCGTTAACGTCTCTGAGTGTGGAAGTTACAGTCGGATTGCCTGGCGATAACGATGTTTCAATATTGAATTATTTATTGCAGGGTTACCAGAATAACCTGGCATGACTAGGAATCGTGCCTGATTTCACAGTAGGTCAAAGTCAAAATTCTTTATTGAAATTAGGCCATTAACATACTGTAGAACGTCAAAATGCAATTTAAAAGTAATAATAATTGATTCTACCATCCATTCGGAAAAGTACCTTGTTATGGAGAGGTACCGACAGGAAACTCCTCAATTGCTCTATTTTTTTACATTTACATACATTCATTAATTCATATACGTGAGGACGATGCACCCCGACTAACACTATTAAAAGTAGTATAAGCTTTAGTCGGTAAGTTAATAATTTTGTCTTATACTAAGGCGGTCATGCATCTGCCTAGACTCTTTCCAACTACAAATGTAGGGGCCAGCTACAATTCAAGAATTCAAGTATTACAGGAAGCAGTTAAATATGAATATTATACATGGACTGACAGCCTAGCCTTTCCTACTTCCCCAACCCTGATACTGGATAACGCGATATCCCATGGCAGGACTGGTTGTCAAAATTTCAGGTGGTTTTTTTTTTATTATGTCGGTTAAAGCGTTAAAATAATAGTCTACTATCTTAATTTTAAATCAGTTATCTATTTTTCTCTATCTGTTATGACGTTGACGTTGACCCTGCATACTTTCCAGGATTTCACTGACATGACTAGGGAATTGTGCCTGATGTTACTATTGGTAGGTATCTAATACTAATATTATAATGTATAAACGTAGAAAAGCGCGTTGCAAAAAAATTCATTCGTACCTCTATCTCCATCATGAGAGATAGTCTTAAGATCGATGAAGTGTGTGCCGATGACATTGGGATGCACGGGCGCGTTGTCTCGCAGCTGCAGCTTGATGCGCTGGCATAGCGGCGGGAACATCTCCGTGAAAACTATCTGCTCGTTCCACACCGGGGTGTAGGAGTTCTTGCGCACTGATGTCACACCCTGAAATGTTTTAAATAACTATTATCCCATCCATCCTAACTTATATATTTTTACGCTTTCAAGCCTTAATGTCTGAATGGATTTGAATGAAACTTGGCACACAGGTAGACGATGTCCTGGATAGGATACTTTTTATCAAGCGAGATGTTCCATTGGGATAATTGCCAACGACCACGCGACACGCGCGCGAGCTCGCTGGTAGAAGCTAGTCCATACTAATATTACAAATTCGAAAGTAAACCTTTCTGCCTGTCTTTAACGTTTTCGCGCCCAAACCGTTGAACCAATTTTGATGAATTTTGTCATAGGACATCGGACATATGATACTGACTATCCTGGGAGTACGCTTTCAAGCGGTCGAAGCCTCTGGCAGAAGCTGGTTTACTGTTAATGCCAAAATAACTCTTGTCGGTCTGTTATGTATTAACGCCTAAACCGCTGAACCTATTTTGGTAACTTTTAGACTTTAGAGTAGACCTAGGAGAAGGACATAAGACTTTTTAACCGACGAAAAAAAAGGAGGAGGTTCTCAATTCGACACGCACACTTAACTTTTTATAGAGTGGTCTGACTTCAAAAAATCCTTTTTTTATTGGAATGAGTATACCTCGAAGTTGGCCCCATTGGATAATTTTCCCACTGAATTTTTAATTGTGAACCGATTCTGTTGAAATTTAATAATCTGAAAAGCGAAAACCTGACAAAAAATTTAACCGACGAAGTAACGAACTGAAAAGAAAAACATAAAAAATAACTTTTAATTGAAAAACAAAGCATTTTGAGGTGGCGCCAAACAAAAAATCATTGAAGATTAAACTAGCTACAATCAATCTACGCTTTAGGTAATTAATTTGCATGTTTGTTTGTTTGGCACCAACTCAACTTAATAATAACAGCAAGTTGGGTACCGTTTAGCTTCTGAGAGTTAATACATTTAGCTGTAACTTTTTAAATGAAATTGGGAGACAAAAACATGATGATGATAAGTGGACATGTGCCACCTATGAACATTTCCATTGATCAAACCGGAAAACATCAGTGATGCTTGCCAACACAAATAATAGGGGTTAAAGTATGAAATTATCATTTTATTGTTATGGTACTTCGAATTGACATAGAACCTTCATGGTTTGAGATTTTTGTGTGAAACTTTTTTCACATGGTACCATCCTATGAAGTTCTTCTTTTAAAAATTGTGCAACATTCGATTATCGACTTTCAGTTGTTTTTTTTATTCAGCTTAGACAAGAAAGATGGATACTTTGAAAATTCGAGTGATTTTTGAATACGAGTTCCGACGCGGAACTAACGCGGCAGAAACTCGCAATATCAATGTTGTGTTTGGAGCTGCTGCTTCTGCTAATGAACGCACCGTGCGATTTTGGTTTAAACGCTTTCGTGATGAAAACTTTGATTTGAAGAACGAACCACGTGGAAGACCGCCCACACAGCAGAATAACAATGAATTGAAAGAGATGGTGGAAGCAGATCCGAGCAAAACTACCCAGGAAGTAGCGGCATGGTTTAACGTTACCTTACCAACAATATTGACTCATTTGCGTCAAATCAATAAAATAAAAATATATGGAAAATGGGTGCCTCATGATTTGACTGGTCTGCAGAAATAAACGCGTGTTGAAACTTGTGTTGCCTTATTTAATCGATACAGAAATAAAGGAATATTGGATCGAATTGTGACATGTGATGAAAAGTTGATTCTTTACGATAACCGTAAGCGAAAAATGCAATGGCTGACCCCAGGTCAAACACCGCAACAGTATCCTAAAGCAAAGCTTACCAATAAAAAGGTAATGGTAACTGTTTGGTGGTCTCAGCATGGTGTTATTCACTATAGCTTTCTCCGATCTGTACAAGCAATTACGGCAGATGTCTACTGTGCCGAATTCAGAACAATGATAGCAAAACTAGCAGTGAAACAGCCCCGACTCATGAATCGATCTTCACCATTGTAGCTCCATGATAACGCGAGACCTCATACAGCACAAGAAACCGTTTTAATTCTACAGGAATTGCAATTAGAAACCATTGTTCACACTCTGTATTCGCCAGACCTTGCTCCAACGGACTACCATTTTTTTCGTGATTTGGACAATTTTCTACTTGATTGAAAGTTCCACATTTCGACACAAATTTTAACGCATTTTTGCGCAAATAAATGCCATAAGAAGACGGAAAATTTAAAAACGGCCATCATACAGGGATAGATGCAAATAATTTAAATTTGAACAGATTTTGGACGTTTAGTCGTATTTTCATGATATCCAGACTCCCAAAGGTGTCATTATAAAATTTCGCGCGCTCGGTAATTAGTAAATTATAAAATTTCGTCCTAAATCATTATCCATTTCGCTACAAATTTTTAAAAGTGTGTATTCGTACGCGAGCTAGCTTCCTACTGCTCATCACAGCATCTATCTCTTCCGCACGTGTTGTCGGTTGATATAAAATGCATTTTAACCCCGCGCACAAAATAATTCGTGCCGTCGACTAGTGTAACCTTAACTCCTAATAAGAACATGCGCTGGTCAAGCGCTAGCTTTTGAGCAGCCTAGATCTCTAAGGCTACTTAAAAAAATTAAAATTCGACACTTACGATCATTCCAGCGAAGCAGACTTGAACGAAAGGATCCACTAGGTCCTGGCTTTCCCCTGTGAAGGCCCTCTTCATGTTGGCTAGCAGAGAGTAGTTCATCTTCGGTAGACCATCAGCTTTGTGGATCTTCACGATGTACCTGGCGCGTTGACGCTCAATTGGAACTCCGTCAGGGAGAAGCAGGTTTCTGTAAGATGTGACAAAACATTGCAAAATACTGTTTTTATTTTTGTTTATGTTTCTCATTCCTTTAGTAGTAAGGAATTAATAGATTTTATCAATGAGTTGAGAATGAGGCTGATGGAAGGTTTATTTTCAGTGCTAAGTCAGTAGTTGTTTTTAACGGCCTTCGCAGGCATGTGTTAAAAAGTATAATAGATGTTCAGATTTTTTGGGCATTTACTTTAAATTGTATATTTTTTTATTACTTATTGAAAATACTGTTTACTTCAGTACTTTGTCTTCAACTTTTATACTGCAAGTAATCAAGTTTGTGGCACATCTTTGTAACATTACACTTTATAAGCATTATCTGCCAGCTTCTCAGGCAAACACAGTGGCAAAGATAGCCGATAAAATTCTGTTTTCCACAAGCACATTCTTTCCATGCTTGGTCTGCTCTGAAGCCAGATCAATCAGAGTACTAAGCCAATTGGTGGGCTAGAGACCAGGCAGCAGCGACAAGCATTGGTTTTCCGTGGACAACCTGAAGTGCAGAATGACGACAGTACAGCAGTAGTCCGGAGTGTTTTTGAGTATCAAGCTAGCCCTTAAGAATCTTGCAATGACTTCAAACAAAGCCTGTTATAGACTTGTGGACCCCAGTAACGAGCACCATATGCCCATTTTCGTCAGGTTTGCCAGAGTGGCAAAGCCTGGATTGAAAGGCTCCAAATTATCTGTTTAGGATTTCATGATAAGGGCTGGACATTCTGTCTTCTTGAAGGCATGCGAGCACTTTGGTATGCGTTGGACTCAGGATGGCGTCTATTAAGGTTTCTGATAGAAGTCGGCACAGTGTTACTTCCACTGACGAGCTGAAGTCCTCAATAGTCAAGTACTCCAAGGCACCGGCCGTGATTCCATCTACTGGCGGCAGAAGGGCAGTCACTGCCGGGAGCCTGAAAAACACACGTACTTATATAGTTGAATAAATGATTACTTATTATCATTAGTGTTTAATGTTCTGATTGTCTTGCTATTCCATTATTTCATTGATTATAAATCTTTACTTACCGTTTTGTGTAATTTTTTCGTCACGTAATAATTCTTCTTCTGTTTTGTGCCTAAACTAAACAGTTGTGTTGGTTTTCTACGGAGGCCTGCTTGTTATTTAATTTGCTCAATATTCGATACGTTTTTTAATCAAGGATTTTATGGATATGGTAAGTACTTGGCAGTGTTGATAAAGTTCAGAAGTTGGGTATAGGATTGGGAAAAAGCAACCAAATATTAATACCGCTCTTTGGGATATTTCTAGATTAATCATGTATGATTAGGAACCGCCCCATGTGGTTATACAATATGAAATAAGTGATTGGCATAATGCGAAGTAAACATACTTAAGAACTGATGAATTGGAAATATGTCGTAGGTTTTTAAATATATAAATTAATTTGCATAATCGTTTAACAAGGGATTCTATATGTTGTTGGAAGCTGAGTCTGGAATCTACAATTATACCAAGATATTTAATACAACTAGTTTTAATCAAGCCAGAAAAGGAACACTGGTTGATATTATCACAAGAGTGAACTTTTAAGTCAAAATCAGGTTGATCTTGCAGCCTAAGTGAGTAAATCATAAATTTCGTTTTATCACACGTATATCACGTAACCAAAAGCAACCATTTCGCTGGCAGTGACACTAGACTTCCTATTCCATTCAAATTTCGAACAAAATACATGGCAATAAAGTGCAATTTTGGACACACGGTATGTCGTTGCTCGGACGTGGTTATGACGACAAACCCATACGCCATTTCTACGACTATACTATACTATGACGTCATTACTAGGCCACATAGAAAAGCGCAATTTGATCAGGCGCGGGCGTCGAAATGGCGCGTCATAACCACGTCCGAGCAACGACATACCGTGTGTCATAAATTGCCCTTTATTTCCATGAAATTTGAATGGAACAGGAAACCGCCCGTGCCATGTCCGCGCCCGACGCCATTTCTATGTGGTCCGCGCCTAAGGGTTCATTGTTGACTTTGGAACCCTAAAAACCATACTTTATACTATTATAAATGCGAAAGTAACTCTGTCTGTCTGGTATCTTGCCAAACTTAAACCACTGAACCTATTTAGATGAAATTTGGTATCGAAATAATTGTTTTTTTTTTTTAAAGATTATCGTGGAAAAGTTTGTAAGGTGAACTAATAATTTCTTAAATAAGGCAGCCCACATACCTACAATATTATTGCGCGATATAAAAAATAGGTTATTCGAAGTAGGTACTAATGCTACGCAGACGAAATCGCGAGCAACAAATAGTAGGTAATAATTTGACTTTATTTCTAAATAAATTGTAGTTCTAAAAACTAAAAAACACGCTTTAATGGTAAGGATAATGGGACAAACTGTTTAAATTATTGCATTGTCATCGGTCCTTGATAAGTGTGCACAGTTTCAAATCAATCCAACGTTTTGAAGTGGGTGAAAATCACGTTCAAAGATTCCGTTACATTGATACATTGATACATAGATACATACATACCAAGCTAATAAAAGCGTGTTAAAAAGAACAAACATGCATGTGATGCGCGATGTCACGGGCAGCAGCTAATAAAAAATAAAAACACACCTCTAACACACGGCACAGGTTTAGCAAAAATATTGTGGACTAGCTGTTCCCCGCGGCTTCGCTCCCGTGGACCACCCCACAGGACCCGTTTTCGGTATTAAAAAATAGCCTATATCACTCAGGAATAATGTAGCTTTTTAATGGTGAAAGATTTTTTTAAATCAGTCCAGTAGTTTCGGCGCCGATTCGGTACAAACAAACAAAAAAATCTTTCCTCTTTATAATATTGGTATAGATAGACCACTATTTTTTTGCGAAACCATGCACGCATCCTTCTTCTGTCTCATTTTAACCAAACTATTTTAAATATTCAGTTTCATTCATAACAACCATTCATTAGTAAATTAAAAAAATATTTTATTTAATCAGGAACAATAAAGAATGAAAAATCCAACGCATTCGGTACTTCATCCATTTTTAATCAAGGAAAATTTCAAAAATAATTACGATTTTCCATTCTCATTATTCTACGGCCAGTTTTTCGAGGGATTTCATGAAAGAACTCATTTCATTTTGAAATTTTCAGTCGGTTGGGGACCACATCGTGAAAAATTTACAGCTTCATCGAGAACGAGGTCAGTAACAAAATAAAATTCAGTACGGAGTTTGTGGAATGGACATCTGATTAATTTTTATATGTTCGTATTTTTAAGTTGATTAAAGTTGGGTGACTTTTAATTCAGCCTGCTCCCTACTTTTTCTAGAGTAATGTGGATATGTAATATACTGGACAACTGATTTTCTTTTTAAGTTTTCAAAGATTTGCCCTAGTAAAAGTTAGTAATATTCACTAGTGGATACTTTGACATACTAAAGGTTGCCTTTGAATTAAAACTCACCCTGTAACTCGTCATACAAACTTGATGCTAGAATCTTACCCCTATATGCTTAATTATTTAGTGGAGGAAGTTTTCTTCAAAATTATATAGAGTGAAAGTGTTGAATTTTTACGGTTATCAAGGGTGTATCGTGAATTTATGGGCTAACACTACTTGGGAGCCGAACACTAATCCCTAAACGGCATGACCTACCTATTTAATCAAACAATTTTGTCAGATTTCTGCCTCTGTCGACAAACTCATGATTCCAGTGAAGTGAAAATTAAAGAATGAAAGAGCAATCGAAGCAAGATAAGTAAATTTTATGACTTGGAGCTTGGAGAGGACTATCATTTCTTTTGACTGAGTCTCGGAAACTGCTCCAAAGCAGTTTCCGAGAGACTCAGATTATATATATACATATATACAAGAATTGCTCGTTTATAGGTATTAGATAGATTATATAGATTAGATTACAGATGGAATAGTGTTTCCGTACTGACGCCTGCAAATGTGCAACTAGCTTCATCTTGATTGACTATTCAATAGAACTACCTTTTAAATGGTTAAATTGAAAATTATTTGAGTTTGAGATACGATGATAGACGGGGTAGGTAGACATCTATTTACAGCTATGATCATCGTAACGTGAAAGTTAGGACGGCTTTTAACGTGAAATATTAAATTACCGAAAAGGCCGAACCGACCTACATCATTTTCCTTTGTCTTTTGAAATTAAAAGAAAGATCTTTTGGTTAGAATGAATGAAAAAAGTTCCACATTGACCACAACTTTTTCCAGACCTAAAAAATGCTGTCTTACTTTATGGAACGCTATATGGTATGGCAAAAAGGCAATAGCTAGAAACATAGGCTTAGTTTAGACGACAAAAGCGACCAACGCCAATCAGATGGTATGGCGCCGAATCAACGTAACTTTTACGTTAAAGTAAAGTTCAACCATCATATAAATAATAAATTTATAATACATAAAGGCAGGTGAAATGTGGGGTGAAATGAGAATGAAATTTGTTTTTCTGGCCCCCTCCGGGAGCGACCGGCTTTGGGCCAACACACGCGTAAGCCTGCGAACATCTTTGAGCTTTGCCGCCTACTGTGTTACTGGGTTATAAACATACAGTAGCTCACTATAGACAGCCACGAATTTTATTATAAAATGCACCACGGGTAAGGCTCTACAGTTTATATAAATAAGTAGAATAGACTATCTAATATCGTACTACTATTATGGATATTTGTTACTTTTGCATGCAAAAACTACTGAACGGATTTTGATTAAATTTTACAGGAATGTAGCTTACAAATCAGACTAACAAATAGGCTATAATGTATAAAATATTGGGTGAAGTACTAATAACAGCTAGTATATAATAGACAGGTACACAAGGTAATATATTTTTTCACAGTATTTATTTATTTGGTTCACCAACAATTGTATACACTGGTATAAAAAACTTAAACAGAAACAACACATAATAAAGTGTATATTATAACAATCAATTACAGGCAAACTCTATAGGTACGTCTACCAATTAAAATCAAAAGGCTTTTATCTTCACTCACAACGTAATGTTCCAAATATGAATTACAAAATATTGCATAAACACGTACTTTATATTCGTGGAAAGGTAAAATTAAAAAAAAATAACCAATACAGTGCAACATTTTTCTTCGATTTTCAAACAACTGCATCATAAAATAACTGTTTAATTTTTATAGCACACTTTTACTTTTTAATTTATTGGCGCGTGTCATTGTCTATGGATGCGCGCGCTGTGCAGTCATGTGCAATGCGAAATAATGAGAATATAAATTGCCCGCCATACCTCATATTTTTTCCGTTTCCACTTTTGTTTTATTTCAACTGAATGAGTGAAGATTAAATATTGTATGCAACGGCATATAATTAGGTATTATATGACCATTAAATTGCATAAACTACTATTATTATGGTTCTCAGCAAAGTACTGGTTGACGTGGCGGAGCTTATGGAATGCCAATGTACAGCAGTGGACCTCTTTCGGCGGAAATTACGAAGTCTCTTACCTTGAATGTAACTTAGAAAAAAAAACAGCCATGTACAGTCGGACTCGCGAACCGGGTTTCCGTACAAACAGCTCATAAACAATAAAAGCAATAACGAAAAGTTTATTTTTATTTTCCAGGTTCATTTTATAAGTTGGTCGACAATTACTCGAAAACTTGTAAAGCCTTGTAGTTGCGATAGTTTTCCTTTTAATTTCGGTACTGCCGTGATATTTTCACATATCCGAAAGTAACCATTTAGCTGGCTGGGAGGTAAACTTGACTCTAACAACAATTTGCAATTTATAGCTTAATTTTACGCAAACGGATCCCTGAATCAAAAATAGGTTTACACAGACCCAACTTTACGTATACAGGAGGTAAGTTTTTTTCTTTTGTTTTTACTTTATCCTCGTGATTAATATGTATATCCATGCCAAATTATAGCTTTCTAGTACTAAGAGTCTCCGAGCTAAGCTATAGACGGACGGACAGACAGACATGGCGAACTGTAAGGGTTTCTTGTTGACTACGGAACCCTAAAAACCCACTATCTCACCACAGTTGTTTCCTGCATCTGTGTAGTTAAGTTAGACAGGGTGATTTGTGAAGGAACAATTAACTTTCCTATCCACCAAATTGAATAAACAAACTCAAAAGAATGCGGCAACAGGTACGATAGCTCCACTCGACTCGCTACAATAAATGGTTTCGAATCATGTCGCGCCAAGTTTTCAGGCATTCAATGTTATCGCTCCAAAACATTTAGATTGTGACATTCACGTCAAGTTATCATTATGCGTGTTGTTGCTCTGAAAGACGTGAAGAAGAACTTTACATACGCAGCAGTAAGTACAGTCAGACAAAGCGACACATATACAGTAACAACTTGCTTGACTTTTATACAATTTTGTGGAAGTGCTGATCAGGTACCTATGTTTTTACAGTTTACTAAAAAGTTATTATAAGTAACTAGCTTCTGCCGGCGGCTTCCGTCCGTTTAAAGTTAAAAAAAAATGCTCCGATCGACACTAAACTTTACAGGCAATTTCATTAAAATCGGTTCAGCCGTTTCGGAGTCTATAAGGATCATACATTCCTACTTTCTCTTTTATATATAGATAGATAGATAGAAGATGTAAGTTCGTATCTACACAAGAATTAAATTATTTCTATGAATGTAGTGAAAATAGAAAAACGAATATTATTTCCTGTATACCTAACTATTTTTTCTGTGAGCGAATAAACCGAATGATGTTAAGTTTCGCGACGCGATCAAAGGAATTCTCATTGTGAAAATTGTGTAGGTATGTACAATTGTATACATATACTATTTTTTTAGCCAACTTAAGCGGCGTGGTCGAAATAGTGAGAGTACGGCTCACGAGATTTATTCAATAAGATTTTGGTCTTTTTACGACGTTGGCGGATTCGAAACAATACTGTTATTTGTATTGTTTATAAAAGTCTAGCTTGAGAGATCTTCGAGAAACTATAAGTGTTGTTGTTTTTCATAACATTATTTTTGCTGTTTTGAGAAGATGAACAGTTTTATGTGAGACACAAAACGGTTAGTTCCGCTATGCTCTAGTCCCCTAGAGCATAGCGGAACTAACCGTTTTGCACTTTTTGTAGGTATTTTTCGACTCATACCTATTAAAATGTGCTGCTCTGCACGAAAGCACATTCGCGGGCAGTAATGAAGAAAAGTGTAACAGTGTAATATTTTATTTTACCATTTAAAAATTAAATTAAGAAAACCTAGTATCTAAGTTCCGTTACTTATGCGAAAAAAAGTTAATAAACGTTCCGTTTCATCATACTAATGCATCATCGCTTCGCTGCTACACAACACGTCGCGTCATTCATTTTAAAAACAAAGTGTCCATCCTTGCCATAGAACAGTGAAAAACTAAACGTCTTTCCGTAAAAGAAAAACTAAACTTAAAAATATTTCGAACAAAGATTTCGATGTTTTTAGTTTAATATCAATATTTTTCAGCTTCCTGCTCAATTTAATTGAATTCAAACACTTTTCTTTCCAACTGTACCCTCCATTGTTTACGTAGAATCGATGAATTTCGTGCATAGCGGCACTTTTTAATAAGTATTTTGCGAAGCGAGCATAGCGGTACTAACCGACACAAAAACAACTATGCTGACTATAAAACCAGCTTAAACTTCAAGGTGGTGACTAAAGACCTCAGTTACTAACGCTAGAGATGGAAATTGTAATTATGCCTTAATCTTATCGCTTATGCCAAAACTCTTGGCACCACAGCTCGATATAGTGAGAGTTCTCCCAACCCAAGTAAAAGCTACATTGACCAGTCCCGTGTTTCTTACGTCCAGTGGATTACTGCAGTCCTCACCGGGGCATAATTTTATCTTGTTTACGCCAATTCTGTGTTTTACGGTAAACGGTCGTCAATTCAGAACCGCGATCTCGAAAAAGGAGAAAAAGGATTTTCGCGAATTCGAATCCGCGAAAATCCTTTTTTCAGAGGTCGTTTTTGTCTAATAAATGGATTGTAGTTGTAGGTACACAATACACAAAGTACTTACGCCTCTATATCATCCTCATCCTTCTCACTCTTTGGAGGGACCTTGATGGTGTCGCCCTTGCCGATAACGCTGATGTCGCACTTCAGGTAGCCCTTGGCTCCAGCGCCCACATCTTCGGGGTCGGTCAACAGCGCCCACTTGTGGTAGAACTGCCGATCTGTTGGCAAATACATGCGTTAAGATATGGATTACATGCACTTTATTGCTAGGGCTAGTAGGTATTAATCATGGGCAAAAAATTACGATGTTGTATGTTTATAAGCGTTGGGCTGATATGTAAAATTCTTATGAAGTGTCTACTTTACTACTCGTATCTAAGAATTACTAAAGTGTCCTAAAAGCATTCAAACTGATCATCTATGGTCACTATCTTTCTAGATAAGTTAAGATCCAGTTAACACCTATTTGGAACAGTAGAATTAAAGTTTTTCGTCGGCATACTTTTTCAGCTTTCGAGGAAAGAGATGAATCAAGAGATACTCGATTGGAGGATAAATTGGCTAACAGCACCTTACAAGTCTATTTTGTTACCTACTTTTAGGAACGGATTCGTCGGCACGTATTTAATACAAACTACAAAATATTTCTCATCTTCTATTGAATTTATTGTTGGGTATATGGACAGCTTATGCCTGTGCGTCGATGCGTTATAAGCGTTTGATTCAACACGAAGTGATGTTAACGCTCGATTTCTATTTGCTCCCTTTATTGACTTCCGATAAATATCGTTCCACTGAATACAGAGCCGTATTTGTTCTAAAAATATTTTACAAAATGCTTTTCACATCATCCTATTCCTGTTTATCTACATGAAAAGGCTATCGAGTAACTGCGTAGTTACCTAAATATTCAGTAAAGGAAAATTACATGGGATGACTTGTCTTATGCTAAGAGGTAATTCGTAAATATTTATGAACTTACAGTTGATATAACTCGTAATACAATATTTAATTCATGAATTTCGCAATTTCAGTAGGTACATTAATAATTTACAAATAAGGTGGTGCTCTATTTACGAGGAGGTACTTCAGACTACGCAGTTTCGTGTAGCGGTTGTTTCTATACGCATCGTGTCCATAAGACTACGCAGTAGTATCTATGTAGAATGAGTTAGTATTTGCATCGTATTGTTTGAATTTGAATATAGAGGTGAAATAAGCGCATCATATTATATTTTGTTTTTTCCAACATCAGCCGGGCCTTCGTTAATGTTCATAATCTATAATTTTACTCAAATTTCGACTAGTTATATTATAAGTGTGCTACTACTTAAAATATATTCTACCAATAAGTCATTGTTAAAATGCTGTCTGCTGGTTTTTGTCGTTTAAATGGTGAGCAAAGAATGGATTTTTGTTTAATATAAGATCTGAAAACTAAAATCTCAAAAGATATACTTCTCTAAGACTGCTACAATAAGTTTCTAATAACTCAACTTGCCAAGAAAAAGTGGTACTTGTCCACTTTTTTTTTTCATTAAAAAGCAACGGTTTGGATTAGAGATCACATTCTGCAACCAAGTAAAACAATTTTCTTCTTCTTCAATTTAAATACTGACTAACATCTAAATAATAAAAAGCCGGTCAAATGCGAGTCGGACTCGCGCACCGAGGGTTCCTTACAAACAGTTAGATGCACTAACATAATTAGGTCAAAATACAGAAGTTCATAAACAATGAAAGCACTGAACATTGGACTAACGAAAAGATTTTTCTTTGTCAAGTACATTTCATAAGTTGGTCGACTATTACTCATAAACTTGTGAAGCCTACTTAGCTATGATAGTTTTTTCGTTATATATACTACTGCCGTGATTTTTTTCACATATCCAAAAGTAAACATTTAGCTGGCACAGGCACGACACTTGACTCTAGCAAAAATTTGCAATTTAAAACTTAATTTTACTAGAACGGATCCTTGAATCGAAATAGTACATTTCGTTTCGAGCATAAAAAGTCGAGATTTTAACACGATCGATGTAGACAAAACATGCGAGTATGCTTAGGCACTTTTTATGCGGGTCACAAACGATTATATTTCCACTACCTGATGAGCTTACTTAATTAAATGCAAGTAAGTTGCAACAACAATTTATTAGAAACGTTCAGTCTGAAAACCGCAGACTATAATAAATACACACAATCAACGCGCGCTTTTTCGAGAGGTAACAGGTTAAGTAACATTCTACCAGTTACATAATGATCCATACAAAAGTCATTTCGTACAAAAGTCAACTGTTATTATGTATTTTTTTTTTTTTATAATCTTGTGTCTAAATGTTCATATTTCGAAACGAATTTCTTAGGCAATGTGTTACATACATAATACACAAGGTAGTGGAAAAAATGGTTTTCACAGCCCGGTAATATTTCTGAATGACTTATCCATCGACCATACAGCCTGTATGGTCGATGGACTTATCCGACGATTCCCCTCCACTCCATGAGATAGAAGTGAAAAATACCATCCCCACTTTACGTGTACATGATTTTTTTTACTTGATTTAATTTTACCACTTTGTCGGCGTGATTAATATGTATATCCATGCCAAATTATAGCATTCTAGTACTAATAATCTCTGAGCTAAGCTGCGGACGGACGGACAGACGGACATGTCGAAACTATAAGGGTTCCTTGTTGACTACAGAGCTCTAAAAAGGGTATGAATAGAATTCGTTATTCTGATGATGTCGGAGAAAGGCCTTAATGTGGTTCCAATTTAATAGGCTAGTGTCGATACCATAGAGCAATTTCTAGGAGTGTAATTTTGTCCCTTTACTGCCGATAGTTGACCAGCCAATTATCTACCGTGGTCTTCGTAGATAATAAGTCCTGGGACTTCCGGTATTCTAACCGGACTCCCAACCAATCTTATCATCATCATCATCATCTAACTGAATTAGAACAACGAAAACCAGAAAAAATACCTTTGTTTTATTTTAAATATTATTATGTACCTATCTGTTTGGTAAGCTACCCGTAAGCCCCCTTACGCGCTAGCAGAATGTGACTCAATTTTAAAATTATGCAACCGCTTGGTATCGTACGCACTTAACCGCCAACCGCGGCGGTCGAGCGCGGCCCGCTTTTCGGCTGGCAGCCATCTTATACGCACTAGCCGTTCATGAAAGAAAGAAAAGAAAGAAAGAAAAAATATTTATTTGTGACCCGCACAGGAGACAGATAAGCAAAACACAAACAATAATAAAATATAAAAAACCCCGTGCGAGACCAAAAAGGCTCCTATCTCAGCATGTGCAACGATATATATTTTCATGGGCGGTTTAGTTTGCGGCGAGCCGCCGTTGATGTACTTAATGTACGCAGAGCGGGATTCTCGACCTTAGAGCTTTGCACACCACCTAATTATTTAGTGCTCATTTTGTGCTTCCCAAATTATTTGGGCTTAGATTTTGTGCTCTAAAGATGAAGGAGTAGAGGGACTTGAGCGGTCTTACCGCTTGACGAGGTTTCATCGTGGTTGGCGTCATGGCGGTCAGCCGCTATACCAACCGCGTCAAGCGGCTGGCCGCTCAAATGAACCACCTCGGTAGCCAACCGTTATTGTTTAAGGGGGCTTACCACATCTAGTCTGCTTGTGCCAGATTTATGGCGATAGACTTACCCCCTATTATGTACATACATAGGATCTTCACATAACTGGCAAAATTTGTGTATAGTATGATCTTATTGAAGTGAACACTTCTTTAGCTGCGTTAGGCGTTGGCGTATAAGGGCAAAACGTATGGGTTCGTTCGCGTCACCGACATGTCTATGGCATGCCTGCGATTGGTTGGAGGCGCGCGGTGGCTGGAAGGGCGCGCGGGCGGCGCTGGTACGTCTCCCGCTCCAAGCATCGCGTCACTTAGAATCTTACCACGACAAAGACACTGTGTTTTGTTTGAACTTGTATTCATGTAATTACACCAGATGGTTACTTAGTCCATGTATTTTATTTATTCGCTCCTGGAACTGAGAAGTCGAAGAATCATCATCAGATATGTTAATGTGACGTTTCAAGTTTTCACTTTTATCTGCAGTCCCCATGAATGCATATTTTTTTTTCAGAAATTATTCATTATGTTACATCCATACACACTTGTCAGTTCTCATGCCCACATTCATTTAAACCACATATTGTTTTCTCAAGTCAGTCCAAGAGCTCAAAAAAATTGTGTTTACCCGTAGCTTTTGAACACGATGTTACACCGCATTGTTTTACAGCAAAGTACGTAACCGATGTTTGAACCCTTCTTGTTCACAATTAGTTTGACAATGTTGGACAGAAACAAGTTAGTTTTGGGGTTGCTCTCCACCCGAATGAAGGCCGTTCTACTGGGATTTAAAATAAGGAAACCTGGCTAAGAATGATCAATAGCAGTCAAGTTACGTCGTCGGAAAGCGAGAGGTCTAAAATCAATTATTGGATGTAGATTTATTGAAAATATCCAAGATAGATAGTCCTACTTTTGAAACCAGAAAGTTTTGAGTTATTAAGAATTTTACGAAAAAGTCCACATAAAGTTTCTGACCTAAGTACATTGACCAAGCCGGAACTTCAAAGCGAGGAAGTCAATTTAAATTTAGAACAGGTAATAACGCCTGCACTATTTTCTTACCTAACTCAATGTAAATATTGGAAAATTAAGTATAAAATTGGTTTACCGGGAACCAAGTAAATTGACCTAACTGATTGATTTTAAACCGGTCAATAATTGAATTATCGTGGGGTTAGATACGGCTGCTCTAGAAACTTCAAAGCCAATAAAATAACTAGGTAAATTGTTTTCTAGACTACCGAAGCGTCACCATATCGCCCGGTCCTGGGCATCTCTAGAAAACTGAAACTTGCTATAATGCCAGCTACCTATTTATATAATAGCAATGAGGTGGAAAAAAAAACAGTTTTTCATTTGTACAGCCTCATTTTACACCGGGCTCTCACCTCATAAAATGGCGGAGTACCGAAACATATTTCACGGGTGCCGGGCGAATTTTGTCTGTAATTAAGACGAATTATTACGTTATATTAGATGCTTAGAATTTATTTCCACTTTTCTTGAAAGCACTCGTTTATGATTTGATTATTTTCTAACTGAGACGGATTGATAATACGTCGATTTCTAACAACATGTACCATTCAATCTGCCTAGCTATGCTGGCGTCGGGTTTCATCATCATCATCATCATATCAGCCGAAAGACGTTCACTGCTGAACATAGGCCTCCCCCATTCGTCGCCACATTGACCGGGCTTGTGCGTCCCGCAACCAGCGGATCCCCGCAACCTTCACCAGGTCATCGGTCCACCTGGTGGGAGACCTTCCAACGCAACGACTTCCGGTTCGCGGTCGCCACGCCAGAACCTTTCTGCTCCATCGGCCATCCGTTCTGCGATCAATGTGCCCTGCCCACTGCCACTTAAGTTTGGCGATTCTTCGGGCTATGTCGGTTACCCTGGTTCTCTTGCGGATCTCTAAATTTCTGATTCGATCAAGCAAGTAAACGCCGAGCATAGCCCTCTCCATTGCCCTTTGAGTGACTGTAAGTTTTCTGACGAGGTCCATTGTAAGCGACCACGGCTCATCACGTTGGGTTTCTGTTTAACATAATCCAGCTGAGTACCAGTATTTTACATGGAACTGTCTATCTGCTCTCAACTCCACAATTCAGGAACTCAATAATACGGTACACCTTCGCAAGACTGGTGTCAGATTCTGACTATCCGTAAGGATCTTCAAAGATATACAAATGGCAGCTGGGCTTTCTCTCCCAGGCACGAAAGCATCTTGGTTTGCTAGGAATGGACATATTCGTCGGAGTGGCTTAAATAAGCGTAGCTTAGTCTCGAAGATCGAATAGGGTGACTGTCATTATTCAAACTCATCAACAAAGAGAAGAGGATGTAAATTTTCACGTAAACAGTCTACGTAAACTACCCTAAGATTATTTTTTAATTAAAATGTCTGTAGGTATCTACTTCATGTTCTTGGCTTAAATTCATATTAAAAATCCAATCAAGTGTATGCTTTAATTTCTCTAATTGCACTAAGCTTTCATTTATGTTGGCTAATTTCAATTATCTTTTGCAAAGCTAAAAGCACGGCATGAAATTCTTTGTGATTGCCGCGTAGACGTAATGCATATAATTTAAGTACCAAATTAATTTTATAATTATTAATCTCATGGAATAGGTAAAGGGACTTTCTGTCAGCGATAACCAAAAATGAATCTCTATTTCCCTTGGTCACGCCCATGGTCAAGCCATAATTTGAGATCGACTACACTGATTTCATCTATGTTGATTTTTTTTTTAATTTTCTAATTATAGAAGGCTCTCACGGAATGAAGAAAAAAAACTGGAACCTAGGTTGGTAGGTAGGGTAGGCAGGGTAGGTAAGGTAGGTAAGGTAGGCAGCGTAGGTCGGGTAGTTGACAGGACCGAAGCCGCGGACACAGCATCTAGTGACGATAAAATACCTTAATGTTTGTCATTGACATGCGCTACAGCGTAACCGAAATGTGACGCGATCAATCCCAAACTTATTGGACTTTTGGCAATCGTTTTTCCTGATAAAACGTCGCTTTGTATAGAGCCCCTTATATTTATTTGTTGAATACAAATACTAAGGAATATTTTTACGTTTCGAAAGTACTTTTATTCAATTTCAAGTTAAAATATCACGAAAAACTGAACGCCAGAACCAGAAAATTCTATGATTTCTAAAAAGATCGCTTGTTCAATGAATATCAATTGAATTATCATTCGTTTCGCTTTATTTTCTTAAGATTGGGGTATGATAAGAAATATGGAACTTTGGTTTTGAGCAATATTATTATACACCCACGATACTCGGCACCCTATATTATTTAATTAAACATTAAATTGCATTTTGCCATTGACTAACCCACGGGGACTTACTACCGGGATAAAAAGTTAAATGTCCTAATCCAAACCATGTTCCACCCATATTCTAAATATCATCCAAATCAGTGTTGTTAAGGCGTGATAAATTAACAAACATCCAAACACACAAAAACAACAACAGCAGACAGCAACAACAGACTTTCATAATGACATATTAGTAGGATAGCTATTGCAAGGTAGATTCAATAACGCAGCGGACCTAGCAATGCCTTGCACAACCAGATTACTTGTAGGTCTCATTGGCCTTTGATAAGCCTTACGCCTAAGGCTCACGCTTTGGCTTTCGCTTTCAATGTAGATTGGATGACTAAGGACCTCCGTAGTCAACTAATCTACATTGAGATCTTGCAGCAGCGGCCTCTACGCCATTAATAGTTCTACTGAGCATATTAAATAAGGGTATGATCTGTAATTGAAAATCAAAATTCCCAACAGGAAACCTAACAAATAAACATTTAATATCAAGATGAATAAAACATGAGACGGACCGCATGCAGTCAGAATCAAACCGCTGTGCATAATACGGTTCAACCGACAAACCACAACGGGTAGCTACTAAACTAGGCCAGTTTGTTAGTTAAAACTAAATTACCAACTACAAGAAAAAACATTAGACATTAACATTATATATAATAGGTATACTTGAACAACGTTTCTCCTGCCGAAATCCTTTATCAGTTAAGTTTCACAGTACAAAAATTTAAATTCACATTTATCCTTTTACACATCGCATTGCAAAGCATCGCAAACAATATTCGCCAGCGATTGCAATTAATAAATTAACTTATTGTCACGCGTCTAATTTGTATTAATGTAATTCATATTAATATTTACATTTCGCTCTGCGTAATATTGGGAACAATGTTTCGCATGAAAACGAACGTTCTGGAACAACGTGCGTGGTGCCTTCTAGATTTCAATTGCTTCTTTAATCGCGTTGAACGATTTTTGTTGGGGAAAACCTTATGGGTTTGCGTCACTGACATGCTAATGTGACAGCGTCATCGACATGCTAATGCGACGTGTGACGGATTAACTCTCTTTTTGTCGCCAGTCTGTCGTACAAAAACAGTTATTCCGTTTTAAGTTTTGACTTCTGTCGGCAGTTCCCATGTCTGCCTATTTTTTATGCAGACCACAGCGTCAGGTTTTGTAAAAGATAAAGTGAGTGAAATTTATTGTTAATCACATTTAGGATGAATGTTGTTTGTATTGGTTATCCTATACTGACGCGACAGACGAGGTATTTTGCATAAGTGACAATTTCAACTTTAGTTTGGTTTCATTTTGTCGAGAAAGTTTGTTATCAAACTTGGTAAACAGTTATTTTTTCTGAATTTAGGTACGTTGAATCCAGAATGTTACTCAGCTAAGAAGCCTTAATTAAGACCAGGTTTGACATAAGATTCATTGCAATCAAGATTAAATATGATCATATTTAATTTAGATTGAAATAGAAACCGTGACTGGGAAAAAGTCTAACCACGAAGCAAATTCTTTCACACAAATTCAGCCAAATATATGACTGTAGACCCAACACCAAATTAAAGTGATAGTTTTACTGCGTTTAAAACCACACTTTAGTCCCACTCCTGGACAAAAAATCCATTACATTCCACACTCTACTCCATTCTACACTTACCTGCATTATTCTAAAACCTCTACTTTAAGTTGCCCCTTGTAGCATCTAATTTGGAAACTGAGATTAAAAGTCCAAGTACCTAAGTCAAGCGAATCATACCGTGTGTTCAAAAGTAAAGCAGTCTCATGTGGCGTGAACCTAGGGAAAGATTCACCGACACGTTTTTGACATAGCGAAGTAAGGCTTTTTATAAATAAGGTCTTATTCATCTATTCTAACTGATTTCCTGCAATCGAATCAACCTAGTGAACAGTTGTAGCTTATTGTATACATCAATCGAGCCTTTTTTTCGGCTGGCACATGGCGGCTGAGTGATGAAAGTTTTCTTTACAATAAATTATAATATAGGCCTTAGCAAAGATAAGTCCAAGGCATTTCTTTGAAACTTCCGCTTATTTATCAAGGTAATGTTGCGGTAAAGGCGAATAGACTGGTTTTCACTCGTAGCATTTGATAAATAAATTAAGAAAATATTCAAATCTACTCACTCCTAAAGGTTTATTTATCCAGATGAATGATCTCAAAGTCTGATATGTTTAAAGATAGTTTTAAAGTTTTAGCTTACTTCGCAAGTATCTACCTAACATTTTTTTTAGGCAAATGTAATCAGCCAGCGTTCCCTCTGCTGGTACTGGTACGGAGTCAGACGCGTTACATTACCACAAAACATTAGACAACAGCGCTTTATATCACTAAAATATAACCTGACCAAGTGAAATTGCTCGTTAGTTTCGTATTATACGTATGTTACTTTGAGTTGATTTAATTTTGAGATTATTTGTTGTTCATTGAATTGTCGAATTGTCGCTACGTAACTTAGTAGAAGTTCATTATTTACAAAATTTATAGCTTTCGTGAGGGGAATTTTAGGACATGCCGGTTTCCTCACGATGTTTTCCTTCAGCGCTTTGGTAGCAGTGGTGATGAAATATTAACACAAAGTAAAGATTCAGAAAGATACTTAAAAAAATCAGCTCTAAGTAGTGACTTGTCCACATGTCCACGTTTCACTCTTCTAGTTCTGGGAAACAGTCGTTCCCCAGAAACAGAAGGGTGAAACGTAGACATGTGAAAGATGGGAGGAGCGGAGGGAGGTTTTTAACCAGGAGTAGGACAGAACGGATAGCAAAAGTTTTAAAATACCCTGTCGTCTAAGTAAAGCAGCATCTTACTATTCAGATAAACAACACAATGATTTCTCATCAGTTTGCAAAGCGCCAATTATTATGAGCGTTTGTTGAAGTTAGAGTTATATAAATGTAAGTATGTATTTTTATCTGTGTGATTGAATGAAATTCTAGAAAAGCCTGAAAGTAAATCTATTCTGCCTACACTGTGTAAACATTATCACAGTTCGCTCTATATGTGGAGTTGAAACGCGTGTTCTGAATTTAATCTCATTAATTATGTAAAAAGCCTTAAGCTAATTTTGCTAAAGTGCTCTAAAGTTTACGGAACTATTATCTCGGTGTGCCTACCTACCTATTATGAAATCATACAGTGGGGGAGATGAACTGATAATGATAGTATCTACAGTGAACAGGCATCTATTTGTTTTATCTACACGTATCTATTAATGGCTCATTTACATTAGGTCGTTTTGACCGATTCGTTTGCAGCCCGTATTCGGTCACCGACTAGTGTAAACAGGTTTTCGGTTAGCCGTGTTCGGCCGCAGACCGTTTTCGGTGATCGAACACGACTAACTTTTTTAATACGCACCACTTATTGTTTAATCGAAGAGCGCGGACGGCGCACGCGTCTGGTATTGTTTGTTTTTTTTTTCATAGTGCGTTTTTCTTCCTTGTCATAACATAATATGTCTGTCCATGATGATGATTTCAACACGAGTGAACACAATTCGGCTGAATGCGATCACCGAATCCTTTTAAACCGAGAACTTAAACGTACGTATATGGCAACTAACTTAATGTAAACAGCCCAATTCGGTTAACCAATCCTGTTCAACCGAAAGCGGTCGCCCTCTACGGTGGCTGACCTAATGTAAACGCGCCATTAAGGCACACTAGTCGACAATTCTTCAATACAAACGTAGTCTAGGGATTATTCCACTGTTTGACAATGTACGTTCAAAATAAAAAGTGATATCAATTTGTATCATCATTATCTAGCCCTGCATGGAAGAAAAAAAGTAAAAAAAGAAAATATTTGAAAGTTATGAGCGTCGAAAGTTCCACATTTCGAAACTAATTTTAACGCATTTTTGGGCGCAAATAAATGCCATAAGATGACGGAAAATTGAAAAACGGGCACCATACAGGGAAAGATTAGTAGTTCAATGTGATTGAATGATTAGTTACAATGCAAATAATTTAATTTTGAACATACGTTTAGTAATTTTTTCATGATATCCAGACTCCCAAAGGTCTGATTATAAAATTTCGCGCGCTCGGTTTCGTCCTAAATCATTATCCATTTCGCTACAAATTTGCAAAAGTGTGTATTCGTACGCGAACTATCTTCCTACAGCTCATCACAGCATCTATCTCTTCCGCACGTGTTGTCGGTTGATATAAAATGTATTTTAAACCCGCGCACAAAATAGTTCGTGCCGTCGACTAGTGTAACCTTAAGCTCCAATGTTGACCTAAATAACGTAACTACAAATCTACCAAAACTATTATTACCTTAGTAGAATGTAAATGAATCAAAATGAAATAAGCAGTACCATTGTGCTCTTCAGTGTGTATTATTTCTTTTCTCTGTGTATTTTTGTGTGTTCGTAAATAACTAAATTATAAATTTATTGATTAACTTTTTAAGTTAAAGTAAACTAAATGAGAAACTAACCTAGTATTTGGGCGCACGGTTGGCGCAGTGGTTGAGCGATTGACTGCTGCGCTGCGTGTCGCGGGTTCGATTCCCGCACGGAACAATTATTTGTATGATCTACAAATAGTTTTTCCGGCTCTGGGTGTTTGTGTATGTGAGTTTATATGTTTGTAAACGCTCCCACGATACAGGAGAAATTCCTAGTGTGGGGCAAAGTTATAAAAAAGAAAAATAGATATATATATATATATATATTACCGACTAGAATACATACCAGTATGCTATAAGTTACTTTAAATGTAACTCTACTAGAAGTTAGCCGTATCTAAACCATAAATCTCCAATGGTAAAAGGTATCCCTAAGCACTTAAATAAATCCTTAAGGAAGGAAGATTAGGCACATCTTCCTCGCTCTAAGAAATTGAATATTCACAAACTGTTTTCACTAAACTGAACAGGTAGGTATTTAAAATGCCTTAGCTGAAATACGACACCAACTCTATCAAGTAGACACACACTCATTTCCTGGTAAGTACATATATGATAGTTTAAAAGTGCCTAGAAATGGTTTATTTGATATAAATCCTTTGACATAGAGCCAGTTAAAAATAATTCTGTAAAGACAATCCGCCAAAAACCTCGTCCTACTCAAATATGTGATGGTAATATATGATGTTTGGCTATGCTAAATACAAGCAAAATGTTACACTAAGATCTATAATTAATAACTACAGCTAAAATGACAAAATGGCGTAAGTCACATGACAAGAAGCTTTTCAGAAAGTATACTCATCACAGTACCGGAGACACGTCCAATCCATCCCCGGAGAATTCTGAAATAGCGTGATTTACTTCAAAATAGGTGCACAGAATAGAAAACAGATAGGGATCACATGCGGAAATATATGATAAGATAAACAACACGATCACATAAGGAAAAGTTAAAGATAGAAAATTAATGTTAAGAAATTGTATATATTATATCAGGTTAAGTAATAAATAACATAATAATATACTTAATGGATAAATGGATAACAGGTAGTCTTAAAAATACCTGTAATTTTTAATTATTTATAAGTAACTACCAAGATACATAGGAGAAAACTTTGATAGAGAAAATAGGGCATTAACAAAAAAGAAATAAGTGAGTAGGTAATTATAAAAAATGCTTAATATCGTTATAAAACATCAGAGGCAACCTTTACCATCTAGGCACCCCGGGCGAAGCATGCATCTGGCGCCATTTTATTTTTCCCTTTTATACTTCCCTTTTAAATTATGAGATCGCAAAAAATACGACAAGTGTTGGGCACGATGGGATCTCTACTAGAATTATAAAATATGTCGCATATCATATAACATATTTATATAATCATAGCACTTCGCCCGCGACTTCGTTCGCGTGATCCGTGTTTAATCCTACAGATGACTTTTTAGTTTCACCCCCTTAAAGGTTGAATTTCCAAAAATCCCTTCTAAGTGCTCCCTTACATTATAAAAAAAAGCCCTGTAGATACAGTAAAATTCATAAAAATCTTTAACACCCCCTTAATCATCTTTTAGGAGTAATTTTGAAAAACTAATAATGAACATCTTTACTATTTACTTAGGTTAGTATTTATGCCAACTTTCTAATATATAAGTCCATCAAATTTCCACCTTTTCACCTCCTTAGTGGTAGAATTTCCAAAAACCATGTATTATTTTTATCAACCAAACGCGTAAATCTTTAATTTCACGTGTCACACTTTAAAGCGTAAAAGTTTCACACAAACTTTCAACCGACTTCTTACTCCCTTAGGGGTAGAACCTCCGAAATTAAAATAAAACTCATTGTTGTTTTATTAACCAAGAGCGTAAACCAAAACTTTCAGATGTTTTACCTTCCGAACCGAAGAAATTTCACATAAAGTTTCAACCCCTTTTTTACCCCTTTAGAGGTAAAATTTCCGAAAACCAATAAATGCATTAATTGTAAAAGTATTGAAGCAGTCTTGAATATGAATTAATTTATTTTGATAAGGATTCATACCAAGATCCAAATAAAGAACCTTTTCCGGCGGCATTTCAATTAAATTTTAAAATGAAAGAAATGCCACTTATTGTGGCATTTCTATAATAGTTAGACATATGCCGTCGCGACACTATTTGTAAATAATGATGTGTTCTGTAAAGTCGTAGTACATTATTTTATTCAATCGACAATAGTTTCGCAGCGCAGGCAATGTAAAGAATATTTTAGATATTTTTTTTACACCTTGGGTTACATTATTGGAGTTTTTTTAAGGATACCTAAAGTTTTTGAGAAATACATATACATCAAATCTACAACTATTTTGAGAAGCGGTTGTATTTTTCCTATTAGGAATTTCTCATTAGCAGTCCGGTCTTTGGATTTGTGTCCGGTTAAAAGCAAAACGTTAGTCAAATTACATGAGATTTAAAATACAAATAACTGGCGAAATGTGTGTTTGCATAACGTAATACCGTAGTAACGTAATTCATAACTGTAGGAGATATCTCCTGGAGTTATGTGATAGTACATTACTGTAGCGGCCAGCAAAAGAGGCATTGATGGACGAACGTGTAAATGTGTGCCGAGGCGAAGCAGAGGCACACGTACGTAAGTCCATCAATGCCTAGTTGTGGCCAAGGCTTGTATAGTTTCTAGTACCTAGAACTCATTTTGTCAAAATCAATAACGAACAACAATAATTGTTCCCGCGTTAAAGTGTTCTTTTGTTTTTTTTTTAAATAAACAGCGTTCTATTTGCAAGCCAGTTCGAAATTTTAATAAAACCTGTGATAAGTTACCTCCTTGGTAGCCATGTTTCGGAGTAAAAGATCGTGCCATTTTTAAATAATGCGACAGATATGAGTTTACTATGTAATTTATTTGGCCGCTAGACACGACAGATATAGATTTTCATACAAGTTTTGCCGGTCGCTGCTCGCATCTATTTGGCCAGTATAGCTATTTCAATTTATCTCGAAGAAGGTTGTCAAAATAATGCTGAGATTTCCAAGCATGATTGAGAAAAAGCTATTTATTGAAAAAAAGAAACAAATGAACACTTTAATGCGGGTTTTTTTTTTTGTTGATTGTTTGTTCGTCATTGATTTTAAAAAGTTACTGTATTTGACAAAATAAGTTACTTAGTATTCATTTCCACGCATTATTTGAGAAAAGTACCTATATGCCTATAGCATTGATGGACTTACGTATGTGTGCCTCGGCCCACATTTACATGTTCGTCCATCAATGCCTCTTTTGCTGGCCGCTGCAGTAATGTACTATAATTTTCCATCCAATGTCGGAAAATCACTCTTAACTGTATGGTCACCTCCTATACATTTACTGTTGGCATTGATTTTCTTTCAATATTTAATGTTCAAATACTTCGAACAGCGCACACTACAAGTAATTGCATGTGAAATGGGCATACATGTTTGTTTATTTTCACAAGTAAGAACCAACGTTTACAAGCAGGCTTCGGCGAGCGTGTGCAGTTCCAACAATAACAAACAAAGAATAATAGCTGAAACTATTAAATATGCAAGTGGAAGCACACCACAAAATAACGGGTGTTTCAAATGCAAATTATCGTTTTTGGTTTAGAGTAGTGCCAATAACCTAATAAAAAAAAAAATGGAATCTAAGATCGGTGTCGACATTTCAGAGACATACTCGATATCTGAATTAAGAAAATGAAGTATTTATCAAAAGCCACGAACGTCAAAGTTTGGAAGTAAAATAGGGTTTGACAAGTTCTTAACTCCAAATACTCAATTCAGAAATCGGCTCTATCATAGTCCAACTTACTACACTATAATAGTACATTATGGTACAAGTGTGTAATGTTGGTGATTACCGCTGAGGTGCCATTGAGACCCGAGCCGTTAGGTGAGGGTCTTAAGAGAGCCGAGGACGGTAATCATCAATACACACGTGTATTATACGACGTTTTTCAACACACTTGTGAAGAAATTTTTCGCAACGGCGGGATAAAATTATCAGTTTTCCTATGCGCGTGCATCTAAAAATGGCGGTCGGCCATAGACTAAAAGAATGAGATTTCTTTTTTTTTGACTTTTCGCAGATAGCGTTTTAGCCACGTACAAAATGGGGAATTTCAAGTTTTCTTTATTACAGAGAAAACAGAAGTTATATTTGAGTGAAAGTTTATTTATTAAACACGTACAAGTTGAAATAATATATTTTTCAACACACTTGCTCATAAAGTGGCTCTAATTTCACCGCAATTAGGCACATAATGATACCTGTTATCAAACTGTGACTTTTTCATTGCTATTATTCACAAGTGAGTTATAGAGTTTTTTTTTTATTTATTGGTTGAGTTGCTTTGTTCTTAAAAAAACTTTCGATACAAAAAAGATCGTGCTCAATAGTAAAAATAAATGAATGTACCTATTGGTTGCTCATTTCATGCAACTTCGTATTAATTTCGACTTGTACGTGCTTAATAAATAAAACTTTTTCTCAAATATAAATTTTCTTTGCTCTGTAATTAAGAAAAATTTAAATTCTCTATTTTGTACGTGGATAAAACCCACTGACCTCTAACATACAAGCTTGTATGATAGAGGTCAGTGATAAAACCCTATCCACGAAAAGCCAAAAAAAAAGGAACCTCATTATTTTAGTCTATGGCCGATCGCCATTGTTAGATGCGCGCGCATAGGAAAACTGATTAATTTTGCCCGCCATTGTGAAAACAAAATTAACAAACTCGTTTTTACTGTTGAAAAAAATTTTTTTTGTATTATTTTCTTCACAAGTGTGTTGAAAAACGTCGTATAATACACGTGTGTATTGATGATTACCGTCCTCGGCTCTCTTAAGACCCTCACCTAACGGCTCGGGTCTCAATGGCGCCTCAGCGGTAATCACCAACATTGCACACTTGTACAATAATGTACTATAAATACGAAGTTGCATGAAATGAGCAAGCAATAGGTACATTAGTTTATTTTCAACACACTTGCTCATAAAGTGTCTCTAATTTCACCGCAATTAGGCATATAATGATACCTGTAATCAAACTGTGACTTTTTCATTGCTATTATTCACAAGTGAGTTATAGAGTTTTTTTTTAATGGTTTCCTGCCTTCATTTTAAATACTTTTAAATTAAACTAATTATAAAAGTGTCACAAATCAATCCAATGAAAATTAATAAAATAAGTCATTAATTCTAATCCAGTTAAAATTGAAGTATTTTCAATGTCATAAAATGTAACACTGTTAATCAATTAAAAGTGTCCCATTCGACATTAATCCTTTTCTATTCCTGTCATGGAAGTAGTACTTACTATATCCATAACATGATATGGGTAGTAATTACTATTTCCATGATATCCATTAAATACATAAAATGTGGCATAGCTTCTAGTCAAACAATTCAGCAAAATGCTAGTACCTAACATATTGCTTGCTCATTTCATGCAACGTACGTGTTTAACAAATAAAACTTGCCCTCAAACATAAATTTTGTTTCTCTGAAATAAAGAAAACTTGAAATGCCCGATTTTGTACGTGGCTAAAACGCTATCCGCGAAGAGCTAAAAAAAAAACTAACCTCATTGTTTTAGTCTATGGCCGATCGCCATTGTTAGATACGCGCACATAGGAAAACTGAATAATTTACCCATTTGCCATTGCGAATTTTTTTTCACAACTCGTTTTCACGGTTGAAACTGATTTTTCAGTATTATTTTCTTCACAAGTGTGTTGAAAAACGTCGTATGATACACGTGTGTATTGATGATTACCGTCCTCGGCTCTCTTAAGACCCTCACCTACGGCTCGGGTCTCAATGGCGCCTCAGCGGTAATCACCAACATTGCACACTTGTACCATAATGTACTATTGTACTATTGAGCACGACCTTTTTTGTATCAAAACTTTTATAAGAACAAAGCAACTCAATCAATAAAATAAAATAAATAACTCTATAACTCACTTGTGAATTATAGAGTCACAGTTTGGTTACAGGTATCATTATGTGCCTAATTGTGGTGAAATTAGAGCCACTTTATGAGCAAGTGCGTTGAAAAACATGTTAACATCACAAAATCAACACGATATTTTACTGTTTATTTAAAATAGAGTGAGCTGAAATTAATATTACCATAACCACAGCTCAAAATGGAGGCCGAACATTTCAAGCAAAGTGTTTTATTTAAAAACACGCTCGTTCAAAATGATGTAATGCGTCACAGCTCTCCTGTTGATTAATGGATGTGCATGTAAATACTTTCATTAAACCGCTGTCCATTAAAACCTATACATATAAAGTAAAAGTTGTGGTAGATGTGCAAAATAAAAGAGAAATTTTCGAAAGCGCATGATATACAGTGGCGTATCATGAAGGTGGTGAAGTGGGCAAAATGGCACGGTCGCCCGGCCTAATGGGGGTCCCGACCCGAGACCCCATGAGTACTGGGACTTTAAAATTTATTACAAAACTAAGAAAACAAAATATCAATTAAAGCGAGTAAAAACCCAATATTAAATTGAATTAATGCAAATTTAAATAATTTGTTTTAAGTATTAGCTCAAGAATATACCAACACAAATTTCGCTCAGTTTTAGAATGCATCCTTGTGCTAAGGATGGGGCCCCCATACAATGAATTTGGTACCCTCGCCTAGTATAGATACGCCACTTATGTGGTATGAAAACTCTACAAGGCTAGCTGGGTAGGTATTAGTGAAATTACTTTGGAAGACACAGTCGAGAGACAATGTATGAGCAATGTTCTAACATAAGTATACGTAGGTACTTATTAGACGTTCCTTCTTCGGGATTCGGTGTGTAAATTTGCATATAGGTTGACTAGCTCTCCGCCCGCGACTTTGTTCGCGTGATTTCGTTTATCCTATCAATAACTTTCTTATGTGCAGTTAGTGAAGGCGACCAAAAATAAGCTATTATTAAATCAATAAAAAGTGGGGTATCGTAGATATACAGGGGTTTTCATTATTTGACTTAAAGAATAATTAATTTTAGGTTACCGCCACAATCTAAAATCTTACACTAAAAACTTAATTAAATGTTTTTTCTTTCTTTCCTCTTTTTGCCCCGTTGAGGGTCGAGTTTTGAAACACCAAATATTTTATTCACACTATTCTTCTAATACCCCTAAATCGTCATTTGGGGGTACCTAGTTTTTTTGCCAAATTTCAAGTTTATTGACCAAACAAATCAAATTGTTCCGTTCAAACTTCAACACCCCCTAAATGATAATTTGGGTGTAGTTTCGAAAACCGGATACTGAAAACCTTTATCATTTATTTATTTCTATGTTCTTGTTTAATCAACTCTCCTAAGTACAAAATTATGGAATATTAGGCGCTTAATACACATTTCAAAGATTATTTGAACTGATCATTTAAAATTTAAGCCAATAGATGGCGCGTTTTATATTTCTGAGGCATTCCACTCTATTGTTTAAATTTGCATTGTAACACATTTTGGTGCAACGAAACTGTAAAAACGTGCAAAAAATACTATTAAACAAACCTGCACTGTAATTAAAGAAAAAAAAAAAACATGAACGTAGTAAATCATTTTACTTGCAAGTCGCTGCTAACACCATATATCTAACGCCGTGGAACGGAACCGAATGCGATTTATGGACAAAAAATAATCGGTTTAATCAGACGAAAAACGCTAGTTACGTCGGCACGGTTTCTTTGTATGGGTTGAGGCATCTGTATGTTATGTAGTATTATATTATCTGTGGCCAATGTAATAGAATTTTGGCCGACGGAATTACATTTTTCACACAGACTTTCAACCCTCTTATTTTACCCCCTTAGGTGTGGCATTTCCAAAAATCCTTCCGTAGTGCTCACTTACGTCACTTGATGAACCTTCCTACAACATTTTATGCTTCTGGGCCTATCGGCTTGTTGGGCCTATCGTTGATCTATCAGTCAGTTTCTTTTTTGTATATATAGATAACGAGTATTTCGAGTAATGTTCTAGGTAATGATCCTCTTCGTATATTAAGGTTATGATTTTGGACGAGCTACATAATATTCGAAACTACTGCCAACTCAACTTAACAAAAACTCTGCAATGTGGTTTAATGTTTGTAAAATAAAAGTTGTTTTTAGTTAAGTTTTGACACTTCGCGTGACTCAAGGGCTGGCTTTTATCTTGGTCTGAGGATAAGTATTGTATTACAACGGGACAATGTATTAGTGAACAGCAATGCGAAGGTTATTTGATGCCATATTTTAGAAACTGGATAAACATAATGAAACTTTTCCCCAATTAAGTGCCAATAAGTCTTTGGATTTAGAATACCGGGACTTTGGGTTTTCATTTTAGCAACGTGGTACTTAAAAGTGCTTAAGTGCCATGTTGCTAAAATTAGAGTGTTTCTCCTCTTTCAAAGGTAGGAAATTAACAAGTGGCTTTGAAAAACTAATTAGGTGAAGGTAAAGAAAAATATCATGGCTACAATATGTAAATTACTCTTAGCGAGTGTTGTTTGCGAAGTAACCTTTAGCAAAGTTGTCGAGGTATGTCAAAGTTATGGAAGACAGTTATTACATACATGAACGTAACGTGCATAATTTCTTAATTAAGAGTACTTACTAACGTCGTAATTTTTAGGGTTCCGTACCCAAAGGGTAAAAACGGGAACCTATTACTAAGACTCCGCGATCCGTCTGTCTGTCTGTCTGTCCGTCTGTCAACAGGCTGTATCTCATGAACCGTGTTAGCTAAACAGTTAAAATTTTCACAGATAATGTATTTCTGTTGCCGCTATAACAACAAATACTAAAAACAGAACGAAATAAATATTTAAGTGGGGCTCCCATACAACAAATGTGTTTTTTTTTTTGCAGTTTTTGCGATAATGGTACGGAACCCTTCGTGCGCGAGTCCGACTCGCACTTGGCCGGTTTTACCTGGTAGGCTCGTTTCCACCTGTAAGCAACTAGCAGACAAGGTTAAGTACATTGCAGTGCAGCAATTTATTACATTATTCCTCGGTAGCCCGCATTGTAATGCTTCTTGCATTCGAGCTGGTTGCTAGTGGCATCGTGGCCATAGAAATACAAAGCTACTTAGTACAGCAGGATAGCTGTGTAGCACACAACCAATGGTAAAGCCTTTCAATATGACAATTCAAAAACA
The DNA here is from genome assembly GCA_948252205.1 of Orthosia incerta. Lineage (NCBI taxonomy): Eukaryota > Metazoa > Arthropoda > Insecta > Lepidoptera > Noctuidae > Orthosia > Orthosia incerta. Next base: position 38,097,923 of record OX411741.1, on the reverse strand, counting down.
TTCATTACTTTCTTTATACTGTCAGGCGACTTTTTTAAACAATATGAAGCAATAAATTAAAAGAATTAGAGTAGAATAAGATGGCACGACTATGTCATGAGAAGGACGGAACAACACGTCGTGAGGACAGGTCTGAGCCTACTTGAAAACAAAAGAGGCCGAGGACGACCTCCTTTGACATGACCAGTATGACGAAGATTTTCAAAAAGAAGAACTTACTGGACACACACTTGGCACCGTGAAATAAAGAGAGGCGACCCCATCTTAAGTGGGCAAAGGCTGCTGATTCATAGCTTCATTTTAAAACAATGAATCAGCAATTTCCTTCAAAATCCTTCAGATTGCGAAATAAATTGAAGCAGCAGTGAATAGCAGATATTATTATGTGAATTTAAATATATTTTTTTGTCTATATTGCTAAAGTATGTGTAAAGTACCTACTTCCCGTAATCTTTACGCCGTACATTTATTTAGGTCTACAGGTGTTTATCACATATTTACACGTGTTAGTAACAAGATACGATCTTCTCTAAACCCCTCTCATAACCTTAGGGTGGTGGCATAAGGGCACAATTGTTATATGTGTGATTTTGTGGCCCACATAAACTACACTGGCCTTTCAAAACTTAGTACCACACTTTGAAATAGCAATTTCTCAAAATAAAGAAGTCAGGGTTTTGAAATAAAAAATGTTTTGCTACAATTTCCTTTGAAATTATAGTTTATCATACATTAGTAACTAAAGTAACTAAAGGGTTAACCCTTAATTTGATAATGTTCACTGTGGTAAACATTCATAAAAAATAAACATTGAGAGACTATTACTACTATTATACTACTATTATATAACCTACTATTTATCGGTTTTTATTATAGTTTTAGCAAGTTTAAAGCATCCGTCATTATCGAGACAAGATGTCAGAGAGGCGCGGGCACTCAATTCTTCGAAAGGTAAATGTAATTATTTTACATGATTTACATAACTAAACTATCTTTTTGTGCTTTTTATTTACTAAACAATGTTTATGCTTTGCTTTGGAATGGGTTTTACGTAATGTTTAGTGTTTATGATAACTTTTTTTTAAGGCAAACTTGTTTGTTCATCACAGTAAACACTGCCAAATAGTCGAACAGGTATTGTCAATTTGGTACGTTCATTGTGATGAACATTGCCAAATTGGGTATAACTGGGTAATTGGGTATAAAATACAAGACCGCACGCAAAGAATACGAGCACTTGTTCCTGTCAAGCATGCACCATCCGAAACTAGTGATAAATCCGAAAATAACAGTGACAACGAATTGCCACCTCCTTCTCCAAGCCCTGTTTTATCTTCTGCGCCTTCCAATAATTTCTCAATTTAGAGCGCATAGACGTTTCCTCTTTAGAAGGTTTATATGCAGGAGAAGATAGCTTTCGTTTTCGTAAGTTTATAGACCCAGAATCTTCACTTGGATTTGTTCTTACCAAAATAAACCAGCAGCTATATTTTGTGATATTTTTTTCTAATCGCCAGAGCTTTTTTACATATTGAAAGAAAACTATGGTTGGTGTCTTTGGTCTTGGTACGATACGTAGCAAGTTGTTTGTGATGCAAACAAATGAGTTATTATACGCTGGAATGATAATAAACCTGTAACTCTTTTATGCTCATTTTGGATCTGAACCAGCACAAAAAATAAAAAGGTATCGTAAAGAGCAGAAACAAAAAATATACGTTGATTGTCCGCAAATTGTGCGCGAGTACAATAAACATATGAGGGGTGTAGACTAGGCTGATATGCTGATAACATTATATAAAGTTCCGTTTAAAACTAAAAGGTACATAGGAATATTTAATCAATTACTAGTTATATATATATATATAAATAATGGTTGGCTTTTGTAAACGTAGCGGTTATAGAAATCAACGAAAATCAAAGTCATTGAATGTTTTCCGATAAAAGATTTACTTAAGTTTAACAATGAAAAACAGATCTAAACCTCATGAAAACATGCAAGAGTGTGGCTGAGGCTTCAAGCCCCATCCGATTCGATAGTACAGTACATTATCCCAGCACAAAAGAAGACATGGGGCGATGCCAGTTATGCCAAAAAATACAACTGTGTATTGTATAAAGTGCGATATGAGACTTTGTTTTGTTACGGGATAAAATCATCGCAATTGTTTTATAAAGGAGATGTTCGATTTTGGGCCATCTCTATGTACACTACATAGATAAATAGGGAAAAATTAGGAGAATTCCATAAAAATACTAATAAATTAATTTGAAGATGGGTACAGTTGTAAAAAAAATATTATTTTAAAAGTTTTTTAATAAGATTTACCCTATTTTTAGGGCAGCCATGACAGTTGTGTTTGAAATGGCGTTTGACAACTTTGACAGTTCTATGAAGTAACGTCTATGAGGCAATGAGGTAGGAAAAACTATGGAGACGGCATATTCTACTATATGAAGAATAGTTATACACATATCTATCAAATCGACACACGCATGTCAAAAAGCGTTTTGTCTCTTTTTAACTAACCGAGAACTACATACGAAAAGAGAGACATCTAAATGTTTGTCAAGGACTAAACTTGGTAACACTTTTGAGTGACGTCAAAATCATGTCTATGCGTGACCGGTCGCCATGTTGATTGCCGAAAAAATTGGTAGTTGTGTGCCGTACATATACGTTTATCTGTGTAGTTGTGCTGTCAAACAGTTGCAAATGGGCCAATGAGGTTATGAGTCAGTGCAAATGGGCAGCCATCTTAATTGCCCGATTTTTGTAGGTATGCACGCTAATTTCGTAGGCATGGCAAGTCCATAGGTTTCTAGGTCAGTGCTTTGAGGACTTTCTTTGCAACATGGCGAACGGTCACGCATAGACATGATTTTGACGTCACTCAAAAGTGTTACCAAGTTTAGTCCTTGACAAACATTTAGATGTCTCTCTTTTCATATGTAGTTCTTGGTTAGTTAAAAAGAGACAAAACGCTTTTTGACATGCGTGTGTCGATTTGATAGATATGTGTATAACTATTCTTCATATAGTAGAATATGCCGTCTCCATAGTTTTTCCTACCTCATTGGCTGTTCTTATCCACCATGTTTAATTTTTAAGTTATGTTGCTCTACTTGACAAAGTTAGTTTGAGTTTACATTGAAACGAAGTGAAATTAAATAAAATTAACGATAAAAAACGGTTACTATATTATATACCGATTTCTACATATAGTGTACATAGACCTGGCCCAGGCCCCATACATTTCTGGAACATCTCCTTTGCATAGTAAATTATTTTGATTTATTGATATACATGGTGTTTTAATTTTACCTGTTTAAATGACACTAATTTGACAATGTTTACCACAGTGAATATTACAAATAACTTGTTGTTCTCATCGTATTTCGCAGTGTTCACTGTGATTAACATTGATTTCCTGAAAATCTGTAAATACAATATATTTTTTATTCTATATTTCCTAAGTTGTATTTAACCCTAGGACTTCAGAAATACATCTTATTTCATAAAATAAAACAACACGGATCTCTGCCAAATTAAGGGTTAAAAAATATAAACCAAAAAATAACCATTTTAAACTTACTGGCAAAAACTCAAACAACATTTCTATAGTTATTTATGCTACAAGTGCGGAAGGTCACGAGTCGGAAATCATCTTACGCACGTGTATCATACAACATTTTACTATGCATTGTGCGAGGAAATAAAAAAATATATCTGAACCAAGCAAGAAATTAATAAAATGGCGGGCTTATTTAAGGGTGCTCAGCATATCCACAGATTAACTTTTACTGCGCATGTGCAAATAGCTGTCACGTCGTAACGCAAAAAGGCACGAGCAAAATATTCATTCTGCCAAACATATTTAATGAATATTTAAAATTAATTTATTGATCAAAATCTAAATCTAGAGTAATTAAAACCGCCTTAAATGAAGTATTAGTTTTGTTTTACCTTTTATATGAATGATAATCTGTATTTAACTAATTTTTTAAACTTTTCTCAAATAATAAAAACTCTACTCTCGGGTTGACGTTGGAGTTATAAATTAAAAAAAGTACAGGAAAGTAAAAAGCACTAGTAAAAAAAAGTGACACTTTCCGCACAGTTTGGCTGCTTGGAAAACGCTCTTTTCGAGGACATGCATTGTAAAGTATGTTTTACGCCATTACATTTTAAACACTGATTTTGTAGAGTATTATGCCTAACTAATTAGATGATTGAACGATACGATGTACTCGATTTACACTTATTTCTCACGCTATTAGTACGCTACATTCTGGTACAGAAAATCTTTTCTTTTTTTTGCGTGGGAAATTATCCAATGACGTCTCTCGCTCTGGGTGAAGCAGGAGGGCTTGTCAGACTTTTACTGACTAAAACACACCCGTGTTCCTTCAGTTGCTTGTGCCAGGGCCGCGGTAACTCTTTCAAATTTATGCGCGGCCCAGACAGGCATCGGCCTAGCGGCCCCCGTCAAATTTCATATTTCAATTATCGAATAATTTTACGATCCGGTATTTGTTATATTGACAAGCGAGAAACGAAATGTAACTTCTGGATTACGAAATAACTTACAATTTAATATTCATGTTTCCAGGAGAAAATATTTCAATATGGAACAAAGAGAAAATATCAATGTTGATACACATTTATCCTGTAAACATCGTGCTCTAGTCAAGAGACTTTTTTTTAAAAGTTGTATTTAAACGATGATTTGACTACAAATTGTCTAGTAGTTTATAGTCACTGACGACTAATAAATAAGTGTGGAAGAAGGCGATATGTTGCACCGATATCAAAGCAAGCTTGTGATGATGACATAGCAACGATTAAAATCTATGGTGTCAACGTTTTCCGGCTGAATGTGGTCGCATTGAAGCTTTTGAGATGTAGTGCTGGAGGAAAATGTAACAAATCTCTTGGACTGCCTTTCGCACCAATGGTTCTGTCCTCCGGAAACTGAACATTAAGATCAGACGGTCCACGATCTGTCTTTGTAGGATTCTGGAATTTTTGTTCTCATTTTCAGGGAAGATGGACACAACCTCAAATAGCTGATGGCAACTCGCAAAATCGAAGAGAAACGGCCTTGAGGTCGCATACCAATCAGATGGTCAGACCAAGTCCGCACATCGTTGAATACTGCACGATGCTCTCCATGACGAAAAAGACAAACACAGATAGCGCAAATTGGTGAAGGGAAAAGTTTTGCCCACGAGTACTGGAGAATCACATATCAGAGATTATGTAAGAACAAACATTGAGAGCAATCGGATCAAAGTGTAACTGACACGTCCCTGCCGGATGATGACGTCATGTATCCGTTCTGGTGCAGCAGCTAGCTGGTAGCTGTCAGTCATAATAATACTCAAACGATTGCAATGACTGATGAAGTCCATGCTCCGTCCAGCGCAGACCCAGGTCCAAAATACCGAGAGCTTTCAGCTCTAACTCCAGACCCGTTCTGAGTGCCTAGGGAACTCCGTGGACAAATACAGCGATGGGTTCGTGGAAAGTTTTTCAAGACCCTTCGTAAAGATGGAAACAAAAAGCTCTCTGATCCTACTCTCAAGCTTATGAAGGAGAGGCGTTAGATGATCCTGTGGTCTTCAGATGAGGCGAGCAAATACCGGAAGCTCAATAGACAGATCTCTAAATCCTTGATAAGAGACCTCCGCCACTTTAATACAAAGCGTATTAAGATGCGATTGAGCGAAATAAAGGCTCCAAGGTGTTTTCAAGGTATCTGGCTATTGGGCAGAGCCAGATCACGAAACTTAAGACCAACAATGGCAGGATCGTATCCACCAAACCGGAGCTTCTGAGGGAGATCGAGACATTATATGGGCGGTTGTATACATTAATCAGCAAGTCCGTTGCGAACCCGACACTATACCGAAATATCCCGGACGTCAGTCTGTACGAGACTAATCTCGTAAAGACTGACGTCCGTCTGATGGCTCTGAAACAGCTTAAAAACAACAAGGAGCCGTGTGATGACGGAATCACGGCCGATCTCTTGAAGTGGGTGGGAAACCGGTCCTTAAGGCCCTTCAGAAGCTGGGGGTGACCATAAGCTCTTAGAGCGGTATCAATTTGAGATCGAATAAGGCACAGATGTATCTGACTTGTGTAAATCTGTCACTTACCCCTCTGTTTGATGCCGTCATACTCGAGGGCAAAACTTTAGCTCCGTAGACCACATACATACGCTGCGGCAGGTTATACACAAGACTGAAGAGTATAACCTGCCTCTTTGTTTAGCGTTTGTGGACTACGAGAAAGCCTTCGATTCGATCGAGACTTGGGCTGTACTGCAGTCTTGCCAACGGTGCCAGATCGACAACCATCTTCAGGATCAATCCTCGAAACGAATCCTTTTCCAGCGCGGCATGAGACAGGGAGACGTCATTTCTCCGAAACTGTTCACTGCTGCGCTGGAGGATGTTTTCAAGGTTCTGGACTGGAGGGGGCTAGGCATCAACGTTAATGGCGAGTTCATCACTCACCTTGGGTTTGCCGACGACATAGTTTTTTAGTTTAGTTTAGAAAAAATCTTTATTAATATAAAAATATACATAGCTGGAGTACTTAAACATAAGTAACAGTTACACTAATATTAATAACAACACTTTTACAGACTAGGAACATAAGTATATAATAATAATGGTTACAAACTTAATATTGCGAAACTTTGCTATGTCTGTTCCAGCGGGAAGCACTACTAAAAAAGGTGGGCAAGACGATGTACTCACTGTTTGTATCTTAATTTGTGAGACTGATGCACCTGGGAATCCTAGTTTATCGAGCTCGGCATATAATTCCTCTTGAGGATATAGTAAGCCTTTAATCACCATTTTGGGAACTTTTTCATCCTTACGGGTGTAAGTAAGGAAAGCTGCATTTTCTTTGCGGAGACCTCCCTTCACAAGTTGGTGAGCTTCTGTTGTGTGACAATTTATTGCATCTTTATTGTTAGCTTTATACTGAAGGTGAAACTTGTTGGTGTATCGGGCGATGAGGTTTTTAATTGTTTCATGTGACCAATCTTTCTGTATCTCCAATATTAGGGGTGGAATATGTCCTTTTTTCTTCAGTCCAGTTGAGGCTTCTTTGTAGTGGTTATTTGTTGATGATTCACTCTTGTCGTCCACAGTGAGATCTTTGAATTGATTGTACAGAGGTAATCTACGCGCTTCATCAAACTTTCCAGTATTTCTCGATACCGCAGGACGTTTGGCGGACTGCCATGGGCCAGAGATATCTTCACTAGGTGTTTTGGAGTTGAGATTGCCAGTGGTTGCCGACCTCACTAGGAATCTATCAATTTTTGGTACAATATCGACGAAGTATCGATAAGTAGCGAGGCATCCCTAGAGATGGTGAGCAACTAACGTGGTGGGGTTAACATAACTATGCGTGCGAGCGAACAGGACGAGCGACGTACGCACAATGTGTCGACATAGTGGTCATGGCTGAGACTATGGAGAGCCTCAGTACAATGCTCAAAGACCTCAGTAGAGCTTCAGAAAAATGAACATGGACAAAACCAAGGTCATGGTGAATGCCCATGTCACACCCACTCCTATTTAGATCGGAGACTCTACACTCGAAGTTGTAGACGATTATTTCTACCTGGGACAAACGGTCCAGTTGGGTAGGTCGAATCCGACTCGGCTGGGCGGCGTTCGGGAAGTTCTCGTCCAATTTACCGCAGTGCCTCAAGACAAAAGTCTATGACTAGTGGGCAACGGAGAGGGCTTTGCTCGGAGTTTCCTTGCGTGATCGCATCAGAAATTAGGAAATCCGCAGGAGAACCAAAGTTACCGACATAGCCCAAAGAATTGCGAAACTTAAATGACAGTGGGCAGCGCACATTGCTCGCAGAACGGATGACCGATGGGGCTGAAAAGTTCTGGAATAGTGACCGCGAACCGGAAGACGATGCGACGGAAGGCCTCCTAGGTGGATCGATGACCTGTTTAAGGTTGCGGGAAGGCGCTGGATGCAAGACGCATGGGATCGGACAACATGTGGCGACGCCTGGGCGAGGCCTCCAGTGGACGTCTTTCGGCTGAAATTATGATGAAATGACTGCAATAACGTAATGTAAGCCACAGGATATAGGTCATGTTGAAGCTTGATTTTGTCCTTAGTTTAGAGAATTCAAGGAAATGTATGATGAATATCTTTAAGAGCAATCATGTTTATTCATTTTCTTGTTAGATGGAATAATGTCTTGCGTTTTGCATGAAACCTATCAGCTTCTATCAAACGACTTTGCGAAATGCTTTGCTAACTCCTTTGCTGTTACGTGATAAGAAGTTATTCCTTTACCAGATGATGATGATGATGAAGGCTCAACTAGCTGCCAAAAAGTTGAGGATCCTTGCGAAGGTGAGACGGTACTTCACGCCAGAGCAGCTGCTTAAGTTGTATCAAGCGCAAGTTCGATCTTGCATGGAATACTGTTCTCATCTCTAGGACGGATCGGCCAAATACCAGCTTGATGCACTAGAGTCGATCGAAAAACGGACCAAGAGGCTCATCGGCAATGAGGCATTGGTCGAGTCAAAGCTCCAAAGCCTTGAACATCGTCGTCGAGTTGCCAGCTTGTCGGTTTTTTATCGGTTGCATTTCGGGGAGTGTGCGATGGAATTGCATAATCTAATTCCGCCCAGCCCGTTTCATCATCGGACTACCAGACGTACGGCAATGCGCCATCGGTACATGGTGGACATCCCACCCATACGCACTAAACGTTTTGGAAATACTTTCATTATGCGTACAGCTAAGGAGTGGAATTCCCTGCCGGAGTCTGTGTCTCCAGATAGCTACAACCTGGGGGTCTTTAAGTCAAGAGTGAATAGGTTACTTCTAGGCAAGCGTGTAACACCGTCGACCACATCATCGCTTACCATCAGGTGAGATTGTGGTCAAGCGCGAGCCTATCTATAATAAAAAAAAAAAAAAAAAAAAAAAAAAGATATCGCAGTTGCAATATGTCGTGGGTCACGTACGACAGATGTGTCCCAAGTACTATTGAATTGCATTTGTGATGTCACTTGTACCATATCCTTTGAACCGGAACGTTCATTGCGTAAAACCTAAATGTATAGTTACAGGATTGAAACTAGAAAGAAAAACATTAAAAGGGTGCTATACTTTCTGTTGTTTATAGCAAAACAGAGTCGATGAAAGATGAATAGAGAAGGAAACTCATCAAATTGAGGAGGAACCATCAGGGCTTTGAATTATCAGAGATTTTTGAATATATGTAACAATCTCTTAAAAATAGTGCTTCAAAAACCTACATTCCTTTTATGGTAAAACCATAAGTAAAACACCTTTTGTAAGTAGAATTATTTGGGCCCCTATTATTGTAACTTTGATATCATGGGTATACCGATACAGATAGCCTAGATGCAGACCCAAGGGGGGATTTGCCCACACTCCCCTGGCACCAATCCCATGAATAGGTAATGCACCGTTCTAAGGAAAAGTCAGCGTTTAGATCTTTGGCAAGGCTTGCATCTAGCATAAATAGTACATTGGAATGCTGTCCACCATCATATTATACACCGTGTGCTAGGATCCACTGCGAAGTTGTTATGCGCATCATATAAAATCAACCTGGAAGTATTGTTTCATAGTAAATTGACATAATATCTGCATGTTATACTTCATTCTCAATATTCGCATTCATATATGTACCTTTCAATACAGTATAAATATGGACAGTACGGAAACTAGGTACAAACGCTCAAAACAGCACAAACATGCGCATCGACGAGACCCCTACTAACACGAACTGCGGTTTTTATTCGCGCAAGATATCGCGATAATCGCGCAGAAATAATACCGCAAGAAAGCCGTGTTTTGCCACAGAATCCACCGCATCGCGGTGGCACGCATCCGGTACGGATTAAATTCGCGCGAATATTTTGAGCTCTATGAATAGGTAGAAAGAAACAATTTCGCGCGGCATTTTATCCGCAGTGCGTATTAATTTAATTAAGTTTCTATTAATTTATATTTTGTATTGTATACTGCGAAAATTTGCCGCTCGACTTTGACAGTTTAGTGGTTTACTTTGTTTCCTTAAGTGGCGCCATCTGAGCTCAGGTTTGTAGATAGTTCCGTATTGGCATGGTCAATTTTAATTTAGAATCTATAAATCAATATGTATTGTTAAACACTATCGAGATTTTATAAGCTTCTATTCCCCAAAGATTTATAACTCTCAATATAATTGATTTTAGTTTTGTAAATAAATCAAAATATAGGCGGCGTTCTAGTACTAAAATAGAGAAGGTATCTATACCCCACGCGGGGAATCGAACATTTCGCCAAAAGTTTTTGGTTGTACGTGTAATAAGTTAGTCATCATCATATCAGCCGAAAGACGTCCACTGCTGGACATAGGCCTCCCCCAAGCGTCCCCACATTGACCGGTCCCGTGCGTCTCGTAACCAGCGGATCCCCGCAACCTCCACCAGGTCATCGGTCCACCTGGTGGGAGGCCTTCCAACGCAACGTCTTCGGTTCACAAGTTAGTAATAGAACCTAATACTGTAATTGTCGTGCTACGATATTTTTCTTTATTCAAAAGGTAAAAAAAAAATTGAGAGAAATGTGAATATCTCATAGATATTATTTAAAAATGTTTATTTTTCTTTTACATAGTCACCCGGCAATACAAGTTTGGGTCTATGTGAAAATTATACGGAATGCTTGCCTGGTTTTATCGTCTTGTAGCGCTTTCATCTTATTATCTTTAAGGTACAATTCATGCAGTAGCGTTGGGTTCCACTTGTTGACTATGAAATATTTTTGCAATTACAGCCCTTGTTTTATTTCGTTCTGACGACATTCTTGCGTGAAATAGTGTTATTACCACTTCCTATTCACGCAAACCGATATCACATGAGAAATGTCAAACCTGAATTTCATACATTTGTCGCAGGCAGCATATATTCTTTATAAAACATGACTTAAGTGCTCCCAGATGTGCCCTAGTCAAAGAGTTGTGCGAGTGCCACTTACGTAAGCACGTTACTGGACTGTTTCATCTATTGGATATACTTATGTAGGTACTTGTGTATGATGAAAATACACCAAACCAAATAACGAAACTACGCATTCCACCATACTGAAGTAAAACCTACTTATTTAGCACGACTTCGCAGCTCATAAATAATAAAGGTGCGTTGTTAGCCATAATTCATAAATATTTAAATGGTGGCCAGAGCCGGGCTTAGTTCCAACTTGCTGGGTTTAATTATCTGGCTTATGTTATGTGTGCTAAGCTGTAATAATATCTGTAGCTACCTGTTGTTCAGGTGTACCAATGGTTTATTTTAAACCGAGATTGTTTGTTTGTAGTTTAATTTGTAAACTGTTTGTTTGTGGTTTGTGAGAGGTGGATATAATGTTCACTTGTTGAAATTGTGTTACCTTTGTGTAGTTTTTTGTTTGGATTTTGTCTTTTTGGTATATTTTTGTAATAGTGGCGTATTTTTTTTACAGGTTTCCAACCGAAGAGTTTTAATGTAAATTGGTTGCCAATACTCACAAGCTCATAATCACTTCATATCGCTTTCAGTGCTAAAAAAATATCAGATCTCAAGTGGAGCCAAGCCCCATATCTCTAGAAGGACTAATAACTCTACACACCGTATGGTTTGCAGAGTTAACGACCATTTCATACAAGATCTTGGCATCTTGGTAAGAAAGTGTGATTTGACCGTTAAATGTTTTTCAAATTTGTGGCACTTTTACATATCTACTATGTTGAAGAATAGTGAATTAATTTCTTACTCTAAGTCCATGAGAGTGACTGTGCAAGTTCATTGGTGCCGTGACACGCAGACTTTAGGGCTAACTAGTATTATCCGGGCCGAAACTGCGAGGTTTTGAAAATACGACAAAACGCTCCTAGAAAATGTAGATAGTGCCCCGCGTTCTTTGGCATGTCTTGGCAGGGATACTACTGTGTCCTAAGAAGTTTGATGGGTCAGACACATTTTTTATTTGCAAATTTGGGCTAGTTAGTTTTATCCAGATCGAAACTATGAAGGTTTGAAAATACCACGAAACGTTTCGAGAAATAGCATGTCACTTTTGTGTCCCCAGATTGTTATAAAATGAGATGTAGAAAACGTGAATGGTCTACAGTACAAAGAGAATATATAGAAACCTGCCGGGCGAGTACGGCCTCTCCGATAGGCTTGAGTTACCAAACTGTGATAAAAATGTGTGACTCACGCTTGGCTCTGGCTGAGGCTGAGCGCGCCGGCTGGACGAGGCAATATTTGAATATTTTTTTTAAACTATTACCATATCAATTTCTGCTTTCAATCTGCGTTTCTCTCGATAGATGAGTTTTGGTAAAATAGGTTATTTTGACAGCTTGGCTGGCGACGTAACAGATAACCGTTTAAAATTTTATCGCGGCATGACGAGCGCAAAATAACGATGTGCATATTTGGTTTGGTTTGGTTGGTATAATATGTACCAGGTGTCTATCATTATCAGCCAGATCTGTCACACACCTACACAAATAAATACACCTCAGTGCGTACGCTTGCGAGTTTTAACCGACTTTCTTTAGTTAAGGGTTCGACTGAATTACACTATGGAATTTAATTAAAAAGACATGGTCGGTATCTGCTTTGTGGTTTCTGCCAAGATGGAATGTTTTTCGCGCGCATTAGTTTCTTCGTTCTAATTGACCGACTGCCGAAATTAAAGTTAATTTTAATTTTTTTGTAAAAAGATCTCCAAGCCGGTTGTACTTTGTGTTTGAATGTTTTATTTGTCTTGAGATCTTCAACAGGAATTTACGATTAATTCAACATAATACATGTGTAGAGGAAAAAGACAAGGCGATCCGTTATCTACAACCATATTTATATTCGTACTCCTAAGTTAAATGAAGAAGCACAAATGGTCTAAAAAGGCATAAATATAAAGGGAAACTATCTTAGTAATTTAAGATCTGCTGATGATGAGTTTTGTTCTCTGAAACAGCTTCACAACTCGAGAAAATGATAAATGAACTTAACTCTGTCAGTCTCACTATTGGATGGAAATGCAGAGAAAACAAAGATTATTACCAACAATCTAGAAAAACCTATAAAAGTAAACAATAAACCATTGGAGTATGTGCAAGACTATATTTACAAAGGGATATTAAGAAAAAAAAAACTAGGCTTTAAGACGAGCTCAACAGAGGTGTGAACATGACGTGGAGGACATTTTGGAGTTACAAAGAGATCTTAAAATCCATCCTTTCATATCGGGCGTTCCCAGTAGTTTGGTTTATTTAGTCCGGTCACCGGACTGGTGAGACGTCTTAGCAGTTCGTGTATGTAATACGACCGGACTATTGAGCCTGATAGTTCGTTGGTATCGATATCGGACCTGCACTGGTGTAAAAGGAAAAAGGAAAGACTGTAAGATCGATATGTAATACAATATTTTTTACTTCAAATATGTCAGCAAAAACATCAACTTTTTCCAACAAAGCAATTTTATACAAAAATAAACCGGGCAAGTGCGTGTCGAGCCACGCGCAGTAAAGGGTTCCGAAGTTGCATAATACTCGTAATGCAGACTAAGAAGAGGATTTTGTTGTTGTTACATGAACATTAAAACGGTTTCAGCGGCACAAAACGTCTAAAAACGATTAAAAAAAACATCACCATCCTATGTGGGGCCCCACATAGAATGTTGTTTTTTTAATCTATATGCTCGCGTTTGACCACTATCTCGCCTGATGTTAAGCGATGATGTGGTCTACGGTGAAGCACAACTAGGGGTACTTCTAGGCGCTTGCCTAGAAGTACCCCTAGTTGTGCTTACCCTTTACCTAACCTATTCACTCTTGACTTAAACTAAAGAAGGACTAACTTGTAACTGAAGAAGGAGTTATAAAATCTAACTTCGCAACTAAAGTTAGAAAAATATTATCCCACCTGACATTCCACCGCGCGGTGCGAATTGCGAAAGGAGCCGATACGAGCGCGCGTTAGAGCCACCGGGAATGGTATGGATCATTATTTTTCGGAATGTCGGTTGAATATTGACTTTATAGATGGTTATATCGACAAAATAATATAAGTAATTTGCTTGGCAATCGAATCTAATTTGACTTTAGATTACAAAACGTCGAAAATACTTCTGCACTACCACAAAATAGATTCTCCCGCGCGCATGTGCCGTATGGACTACGGCCGGTACTGCCAACGACTCCGGCCACTCCAATGCGTTATTCGAGCTTAAACATTATTAATTTAGAAATAATTATTATTAGGGAAGTTATGATTTTATTTTTGTATATTATATTTTCATGGTTATATTTTACATGGTTCATAAACATATATTTACTATCTGTTTTACACAGGTTTTTTTTTTTTGCTTGGAATAATGTTCATTCATACTGCACTACTACGGGGAGATAGTGCAGTTATGTGGGACTCTAACCCACTAAAACTCCACAGTGTCCTCCTGTGCCACTTATGGCGGGAACACGGGACACTCACCGCGGACCCGCCGCAGCTGTCCGTCACCGGACCCTCCTCGGGGGAATACCAACCATGACCAGAGCACCAGAACACACTGTACGCCGTGACCACCCCAGGGTCCAAATCAGCACTTGGGTGCCAGGCGACCCCATGTATGGCACCCTTGGTCCCCCTGTGACGGGTCAAGGTCAATGGCCCCGCCACCTACCATTTAGCAGCCGCAGGGGATAGGGAGAGCGGCTAACGCTATACCGACACTCCTCCTCCCCTGCGGCCCCACCGCATCCGCCATCAGACGGTGGCGACCCCGTCTAGGCCGCGGAAGGTAGGGAGAGCGGCGCACCGCAATACCGGCATTCCTCTCCCGCCGCGGCCTCCAACCCTCAGCCGTGAAATCGTATGGGATCTGGGGATCGGCCCGCCTTAGTTGCGATGTCGCCTGTTACCAAGCGGCACCGCAACCTACTAGTAGGCCGCTACGTCGTTGGCTTAATCAGCAAAAGCCCTGACGAGCGGCCCCTCCTCGGGTTCCTCTTCGCTTCACCGTGGGTGACCAAGCCACGGTTACTGAGCCCCCCCGCCTCGACAGTGCGGGAACTCACCGGGGGGGTTTACACAGCTAACATCGTTATTTAAGTAATTTTTCAATGGCATTAGTACAAAAAATAAACTTGATTTTATGTTATCACTTTGTCGGCATTATTAATATATATATCCATGCCAAATTATAGCTTTCTAGTAAGTACTAGAAAGCAGATAGAAGGATCGAAGAATCTAAAGAAGAATAAGAAAAATAATCTAAGTAGATTCTCTGAGCTAAGATGCGGACGGACAGACGGACAGAGCGAATCTATAAGGGTTCCTTGTTAACTTCGGAACCCTAAAAATAATACATCTATTTCTGCACAAGTTAACTGCATCTGAACTTCTTGAATAAAATCGTCCTTAATTCTATATTTAGGTACTCTGCTACTAAACGAGACATTGCTTTTCCAAATCTTTTCATTAGTTCGACCTTGAAATTTGCGAGTTTGTCATTGACCTTCAGGATTCTACAACATTGTTGGTGTGATTGAGGTTACATACTTACCGACTGTGCATATGCACTGGCGAAACATTCACATTCAAACATGAAACAATGTCTGGTATCTGTCAATTTATGTACTAGAAACCAGAGATTGTTTTTATGTGAATGTTTAAACGTTTAAAAAGAACACCTTATATCTCAATTGAGGGCGGGTTTTTCTTTTTTTTTTTAAGGACGCCCTGTTATTTCTAGAATTACTGAATTTGTTTCATCGTGATAGATTTTTTTGTTTAAAATTTATACCGTTTTGTTTGCACGGGGGTCACAATAGCGAACGAGAATTAAAAATTATATAAAAGGTTTAAATAATTTTTTAGATTGTTTTATATATTTTTTCTGTCGATGAAATTAAGAGTAGTTTCCCTTATTTCAATATGTGCACTATATATACTCACACTGTATGTCGACCTTTCAGTCTTTCCTTAGTAGTGCAGGTTCGATATCGATACCGAACTATCAGGCTCTGTAGTCCGATCGTATTACATCACCGAACTGTCGAGATGAAAAGGTCCCGGACTTTAACCGAAATAACCGAACTACTGAGAAGTAATGTCTAGTTCTGTCATGTCTAATTCCATGTCTCATATACCAAACAAGAAAATTGCCATGTTTCGGCCGCACCTGCGTGTATCGTCCCGAAGCAATGCGTGCCGAAGCTTCGTACGTTTTGACACTAAAAAGTTATCGCGATAAAAGCTGTGGTCATATTAGCGGCTTCGATATTTTGTATGAACTATCTTGCAATTATCCAAGATGGCCGAAATAATTTTCAACGGTTTACTATGCATGACGACTATCTATTTACTTCTACATGTGTGTACAATGTTTTTATTGTGATTCACATTTTTTGGATCCCATATTATGATAGGAGTTTCATAATTTTGGAGGCATTCCAGTACCATTTCTTAGCTCCACTCCATTTTTACACAGCCACTCGCATGCCTCTGAACTCATCGAAAACAACGGCTGAAATGAACAACGCTAGTCTGACCACGTAGCGCGATATGTTGGCGCGCTAAAACCCTTTGAATAACGCCACCCGCGCGATAAGATACACGCAGCGCGACGATAGCAGATAATAGCCGGTCACATCTGCGTGTTACGTGTCATGGCGCGAATCTTTGTGACGATACACACAGATGCGGCAGAAGCCTCAGAGAAACATGGAAAAGACTGAAAATATGAAATAAGAAACACCGGTAGAAGGAAAAGGACAAAGGTCATAGCTGCTCTATCACATTATCAGAAATTAAAATGGAAATGGGCGGCCCATGTATGTCAAATGAAAAATTGACTAGGAAAGGGATTACTTGGAGTGTCCCTCTTGTAAAATGCAAAAGAGCTGGAGAGATGAACTTGCAGGCGATGACTGGCTTACCACAGTCCAAGATACAGAAAAGTGGAAAATATTGGAGGATGCCTATACCTCGTCGAGAGGTCGTTAACTAAAATGACTTGAGAAATTATTATGATTTATTTGACATCTGTTTGACATAATTATGATGACATTTGACTTTAATGAAATTGATGCTCTTTGACTATGATTATACTTTTATTTTAATGATATTTTAACGATAATTTCACTGGATAGGATTATATTTGTCTACGATGATTTTTTGGCAATGTTCAATTGGTGAAAGAAATCCCGAAAAGCACAATCTGCTGTTTGCTATATTTTATGCATAGTTTCCAATCTAAAAATTAATAAAAAATTCCCTTTCTATTAATTTTTTAACGGCAAGCCCGTTAAAAAATTAATAAAAAGGGAATTTTTATCAACCGACTACAAAGTTGTACTCTATAATGAATAGAATAAAATGGGTTGTGAGTAATTGTTGCTTTATCAAAAGGTTTCCCACACCTACCAATGTTTGTATTAGAAGAACCTTAACCTTGAAGACTTCACACCGTAGATACAATAAAAACAAAAATAATTCCTGGTCCTGGTAACTTTTTTTTACAATAAATTAGTAAAACTATTCAGTTCCTTTTTTTAAACGTAATTCACACCATTTCATCATAGTAGGTACAGGCAGAGCGCTATTACAAATACCATCTCGATTCTGGATTGTTATTGTAATTTTTTCATCTACCATTTACATTACATTTTTCTTCCAATTCTTCTTTAATTTAGCTTTTGTAATAGAATCTGCGAGCGTTGTCTGAATAACAAACCTTCATTTACACTTGTAATGAGTCGAATTACTTTCCAGACCATTGTGCAATCGTTTTAGTTCTCAGATATTTACAGTGTCGTACCTTCTCGGTTTTATTCGGGATTTGGCCCTAAGCAAGATTTATAAATTTTACTTAATGTAAATATATTTACAGAGGACAAATTCATTCCCACACAATTTAATCTCAAGATAAGCTTAGAAAGACTTAAGGTCGTAGTCGACTTATACGACACCGTTCCCACCCGGCAAAATAATATGCATTGAAATGTGAGCTTCAGGGCGTAGTCCTCTGTAGACATACTTTACATTGACAACACAAATTAGCAGACAGCTTACCGCATGCTAACCACGCGCTTCAACGCACGCAGACAACGTTCGCTTGAAGCACTTGAAGCACGTTGCCAGCTTAAGCGAAAACGGTCAACGCGTGGACAGAGTATTTGACTGCTAGCTGTAAACGCTGGACAGCTGTTTGCCTGATAGCTGTCGGCGAGAAGACATCGAGCAGTCATATCCGTTGTGCGGTAACGGTGTTGCAGCGGGGTCGTGTAAATGAGCTACAGCCTTTACGCTCTAGACAAGTGACATACTATCATCGAAAGCGTCACGATAGCAATTGGAAAAATGACAGAAATGTATGGTAGAGCGAGCGCAAGATAAGTCTGCGCGCGGCCAAAATCAGAACTAATAGTTTGCCGCCATCTTGTCGTTTATGTCAGGTGTCAAGAGAGTGCGTTGTATGCCGGTTTTTATTAGTTTCCGAAGTAAATAATCGCCAAGATTATGCCAAAAGTAATTTAAAGTGCTGGCAGGGATGTTATCTTGAAGGTCAAACGTGCTTGTAAAGATGAACGAGACAACGATACCGTTTTCCAAAGTTAGAGCCCACGTTGCTTATTTGACAGATAATTTTTAGGGATGACATTAAACTAAAATTTCCCTACATTTTCGTACTACCGGTGCCTGACAGTATTTGTTTTTGGGTGGTACATAAATATACCAGCGGGACAGGACCGGCATCATGTATTTTAATGCATTATTATTATTTTATTTTAGGTGTTTCTGAACGCACCGTCGCGTCACCCAAATAACTCAAGAGGGTAATGTGGCAGAACCTTCATCTTCAAAAATTTATGAAGAAGAAATTAACAAAGAATTGAAATTGAAATGGAAGGCATTAACCCACTGCAGAACCATTGTTATACCAAATTTAACAGTACTACTAAGAATTCAATGAAATATTTACAATAATTTAATGAAGTATTTTTTTCATATTCTATGCAAGTAGTAAAACCTATTAATTAATTATGCTTAACTTAAATTACTTTAAGTTTCGAGTAATGTAAAATGAATTGATTAAATGAAGGAAAAAAAAAATTCCTTCATTTAATCATTTCATCTTACATTACTCGAAACTTAAAGTAATTTATGCTGACATTGCTGACAACATAAAGCATGCCACCAGTCGCGCGCATTCTTACGCTGAACCACACGTTGGGGACGTAGGTCCCTGGGGTGGTCACGGCGTACAGTATGTTCTGGTGCGCCGGTGATGGGGGGTACTCCCCCGAGGAGGGTCCGGTGACGGACAGCCGCGGCGGGTTCGCGGTGAGTGCTAACGCGTGCCCGTGTACCCGCCATAAGCGGCACTGGAGGACACCGTGGAGTTTTAGTGGGTTAGAGTCCCACATAACTGCACTATCTCCCCGTGGTAGTGCAGTATGCATGAGCATTTCGACATGCAAAAAAAAAAAAAAAAAGGTCCCAACGACAGTCTTTTTATATAGTTTCGTTTTACCCTTTGGGTACGGAACCCTAAAAACCGGCCAAGTGCACGTCTGACTCGTGCAGACGGTTCCACTCAAAACAGCTTCTTTCACCAAAATAAATAATAAATAATAAATAATAATAAATTTTATTGTTTCAAGAATTACAGATATATAACCATTACGTAGAGGTATTACAGAGTAATCTTATAAACAATTGGTGAATTGGTAGGGCTTGCGTAGGTTGGTAAAATCTGTATACAAAACTGATAAACCCTGCCTCTTAAACTAGGGTATCCTGTATCTTAGGAGACAGTGTTCGGCTAAAGATTATTACATTTTAATTTTACAACAAGCAGAGTGTGTCGATCTACCTTTAAGTTTATAGATGCTTACAGGTTAAAACTGGTTTAATGGATTAGTATGTAAAAATAAGGAAAAATAAAAATAAAAATTGCAGTAAGTGTTTGTGTGTGTATGTGTGTGTGTATGTGGGTGTGTGTATGTGTGTGTGTGTGTGTTTGTTAGTAGTATATTTTGGCGTGTGTATGCGAGTGCGTGTGTTTGTGCATTTAGGTATTTTGGGAGATTTAAGATGAAATTTATGCGATGAATGTAAGTAAAGATTCTGTTTTTGAATAATCCTGTTGAAGAAGCCAGTTTGTTAATTTCGATTTAAGTTCATTCTTATTAAGGTCTATTATGTTTAGTATTTTATGAATTTTTTTGTAGATGTATGTACTTAGTATATAATACTGGTGCTCAGCAAAGACTGTTTTGTGACTGGTGCCCAGTGGAACATTGGTGCGCTTGTTAGGATTAGAACGGGGGACAGAACGATGTCTTCTGAGAATGGATTGAAGCACATAAAGTTGCCGAACTGTTAGAACCCTACAGTCCAAATAAAGTTGAGAAGTAGGATAGCGGTATGGCTTACGAGTCATTACCTTGAGGATGGCTCGCTGAGCTCTTTCAATTCTCAGGAAGTTGGTTTTTGTTGCACCTCCCCAAACAACAATGCAGTAGCTGAGGATCGATTGGCACAAGGCGAAATAAACCATCCTTAATGTATCTAGGTCAGCGGCGCTTCTAAGGGATTTAAAAGTGTGGATGAGCCTCAAGGTCCTGGTAATAAGTACATCAATTTGTTTGTCCCATCGCAAGCCTGCATCAATTTGTACACCCAGATACCTCACATCCTCAGATCTCGTAAGCTTCGAGCAAGGGCAAGAAGTTGATAGTTGTGGGCATGTATGAGCTATAATTGAAAAAGTGTGATCTGGCAGATTGTTTTGCCGTAAAGCGAAGGGAATGTAGCAGGTTTTTTTAAGATTTATGGTTGATAGAAAATAATTATATAGGTCACATTAGTAACGTTCATACACAATGAAAACACCGAGCATTGCTCTAACGAAGGGACAAAATTAACTTTGCCGTTCGAAAACTGTTGTCTCCATACATCAATATACAAAATTTTTACTTTTCCAAGTACATTTTATAAGTTGGTAGACTATTACTCGTAAACTTGTATAGCCTACTTGGCTGTGATAGTTTTCCTTTTAATTTCATGACATATATTACTGCCACGTTTTTTTTCTCTTATCCAAAAGCAACCATTTAGCTGGGGGACACAAGACTCTAAAAAAATAGTAATTTATAGCTTACATTTTTTTTTTACCCAAAGTGATTCCTGCATCGAAAAATGGTTTTCAAAGACCCGTAATATTTTTAAATGCCATATCTAATGATACCCCACACCATGAGATTGAGGAGAAACCACTTTTGCGAGTACAGCAACAAAAATAACTTTTTTTAATACCATCCCCACTTTACGTGTACACGAAACATTTTTTTTCTTGATTTTATTTTATAACTTTGTCGGTGTCATAAATATGTATATCCATGCCAAATTATAGCTTTCTACAGACAGACGGACATGGCGAAACTAAAAGGTTGACTACGGAACCCTAAAAAGAGTAGGTGGCCTAATTAGTGTATTTAAAATATTTAAATTTAATTCAAGATTTTATCTGCCTAAATGTTTCTATTTCCCAGAATCCGGGGTTATTTTATTGGTATGGTACATACGAAACAAAATATCACGCAGTAGTCCTCCTGTGTTTGCGTAGAACATAAACTCCATGTAACTCACTACAACGGGTAGGTACCTACTGTAAAAGTCCATTACGTTGTACCCTCAAATCATTCTTTTGTTTAAACCCCCTGGGCATAGCCTTGAACTTTCCTTTCCTTCTTTGAATATAGCAGTAATAATATAGAACCAACATAACGTTTTCTTTGTTTTCCAACGAATCGAAAACATGGACTATTTTTGTGTATATGTGTATTTATGTATCTATCTGTGGCGTCATAGCTCCTAAACGGGTGAACCGATTTTGAGTTCTTTTCATTTGAAACTTTATCGAGAGTGTTCTTAGCTATGTTTGATGAAAATCGTTTCAGTCGTTTACTGTTTTTATCAGGGTGTTTTTGCAAGATATCGTGTCATAATTACGTTTTCAATAAATTATCGATCGAAGCCTGTCTACTACCAGATAAATTATGTAGCATGAAAAAAAATGTGTCGGGGGTTTTTTATTTTACTTGTTTGAAAATTCTTTCTCTGTTTTTAATCCCCGACGGGAAAAGAGGGGTGTTATAAGTTTGACGTGTGTACCTGTGTTTTTGTGTACACAATTTCAGGGATTTTTTTATACTTATCAGGGATCAATCTGCCTAGCCTTTTCCCAACTACGACGGTGTCAACATCCACAATCCAGTTACTGGGTAATACGAGACCCCTTGGCAAGACTGGTTTCAGATTGTCTGATTTATAAATCCGGGAGCTTGCCAAGGCACGATGAAGTCTTGCTCTGTAAAGTTGGTCACCCATCCATGGAACATATTACGCAAGCGTTGCTTAACCTTGATGACCGACCCGTGCACCTGTTATTATTAAATCACGAGCAGGAGCCTTGTACTTTTCACTGATATAGAAAAGAAAATTGATGATAGCGTCTGGCTTTTCTCAAATAATATAAGACCGATACTGTCCGATACATAGTGTCTTGTTTTACATTTTGATATCAAATAGAAAACAATAAGCTTATCCGTAAGCCCCCAGCGGAGGGTGGTCGTAAAAGTGAAATGACGATCGTAAAACATTTCGAAGGAAGCGGCAAAACAAGATGTAGGTAAAAATGACTGAAAATAAACATATAAGGAATACATCGACCAGCTACTTTTGTTTAAGGCCGTATCTTGACCGAAAAATCAGCATGAGATATGAGCATTCCTATTGGCCTAGCGGCACTGGTGGCGCATGAATACGGTAGTGAATACGCCCAGTTTTTAGAATAAAATCTTTATAAAATCGAATATTGGTCTTTTGAAAAAAATAAAACTTTCAAAATGTTCGTTATCAAATTGTCTATCCATTATTAGTGTTAGTACAAAAAATAATTAATGAATAAATTACGAGGAGATGAATGTTATCAATAATTATTTCTCTATTTTATGGTTTTTTTGGAAGGAGATTAGTGATACTTACAACTCTTTAAAAAAAAGTGTACTACCATTTTAGAATCAACATTATGTAGAAATTTAATGTATTTTATTAATTGATATTTCTTTTTAATAAAAATAACAGCGATAGCTCTTAAAAACTGCACAAAAACGACTAGCGCGGCGTTTTGCTCGGGGAGGCGCCTTAAGTGAAAATCTATCATTGAAGCTTTCGATAGCGATTGTTAATAAATAAATTGTAGTTCTAAAAACTAAAAAACACGCTTTATTGGTAAGGATAATGGGACAAACTGTTTAAATTATTGCATTGTCATCGGTCCTTGATAAGTGTGCAAAGTTTCAAATCAATCCAACGTTTTGAAGTGGGTGAAAATCACGTTCAAAGATTCCGTTACATTGATACATTGTTACATTGATACATTGATACATAGATACATAGATACATACATACCAAGCTAATAAAAGCGTGTTAAAAAGGGAAAATTGTATGGGATTGACGTCGATCACGTGATCCATCTTCCATTTTGACATTTCAACTATTGCATTCGCTGACATCGAATGCCACTTGTTTAGAGCCAGTTTAGGCTAAGCATTGATCCTGTCACTGTCGCACTAAAACATATCTAAGTCAAAGAGCGTGCTAAAGTAACGTTTATAAATACCCCAGTTAGACAGGGCCCAATCTAAGGGGGGGAGGGCGTACCCAAAGGGTAAAACCGGAACCCTATTTCTAAGACTCCGCGATCCGTCTGTCACCAGGCTGTATCTCATGAAATTTTCACAGATGAGGTATTTCTGTTGCCGCTATAACAACAAATACTAAAAACAGAATAAAATAAATATTTAAGTGGGACTCCCATACAACAAACGTGAATTTTTTACCGTTTTTTGCGATAATGGTACGGAACCCTTCGTGTGCTAGTCCGACTCGCACTTGGCCGGTTTTTTTTATACGTACGTTACATCAGATCATTTTCTTACTAATTCGATCAGTAATAGTTTAAAAATTTCTTTGTATGTTTGTAAATTTATGTCTAACGTGTATAAACAAAAACGATAATCACACCAAAACGGCCAGACGTGTTTTTATAAAACGTCTAAATATAAGTCTACAACTTTTTAATTTAAAGTCAAGGAATAATAAGGAAAGTACTAAAGACGGCTAAATTGTGTATCGTGCGGGTTTAAGCGAGTGTGTGCATTTTATTCCCTCATAGCCTAAGATCCGACTGCAGAAGTGTGTGGGCATCAGGGATTTTTTTTAAACTTAATTTTCATGTACGTTACTTGATAGTAGAATAGATTGCTGCAGGGTTGCCTGGAAATATCTAGCCTCAATAACGTTATTTAAATTAATTGAAATTTATGTTTGATAACTAACCCCAAATATAAAAGTCTTTCAAGTGAATCTAACGTAAAAAAAATAAAGTTGCCAGCTCTCAGTTAGCCGCAAGCTGTCGGTTGTCAGGTTTTGGAGATAAACTGGCAACCCATGGTTTGCGGCAAAAAGGGCGGCTAACTGAGAGATAGTTGATGTGGCATATGTACCAACGAAACAGAAGGAGTTCCTAGTGTAGGGCAGAGTAAAAAAAAAAACGAAAGCTAGTTGCGGCAAGATGCGGCCCGGACACCCTGCAGTAATCTATTTTTCAATACAGTTGTTAAACATGGCGTACTTTCAGAGGCTATAATTATGATTCGAAAGTTAAATCTTACGCATAGGCATCTTTCTGTTACGCGGTCGTGACTTTTGTTTACGAGCTCGATCATTATATTTGCAGTTTAGTTTTAAATTTATAAGTCAATTTAAAAAAGTTTAGGAGCAAGGAGTTTTCAAACATAGAATAAAATGGGATAGATTTTCTAAGAGGAAAAATGAATGATTCCGTACGTTTTAGCATTGAATTCTCAAAAGTCTTATAAATGGTTGTTTAATATATTTAATTACCAGTTTTAATTTAATTATTTTCACATCAACATTTGTCAAAAATCGAATAGGCTGTATAGCTGTTTATGCTGATATCGTTGTAAAAAACTAAGTCCAGTTGCAAAAACGCACCATAAGTCAATTTAAAAAAGTTTAGTAGCAAGGAGTTTTCATACATAGAATAAAATGGGATACGATTTTATACGAGGAAAAATTAATGATTCCGTACGTTTTAGCATTGAATTCTCAATTTTTTTTTTAAAGTTGTTTAATATGTTTAATTAACAGTTTTAAGTTGATTATTTTCACATTAACGTTTGTCAAAAATCGAATAGGCTGTATAGGCTGTTTTCTTTGTAAAAAAATATGTCCAGTTGCAAAAACGCGCCATATTGAAAATTTTATTTTTTGTTAATAAACAAATCTAATTCTTTGATTTGTTTTTACTGTTTCTCACAACTGTATTGAAAAACGTCGTGTGATACACGGGTGTGTAGGTTATTGCAAACTCGTGTCATTAAAAACCCTCGCCTTCGGCTCGGGCTTGTTAATGACAGCTCGTTTGCAATAACCTACTTCCCACCCTTGTATCACAATGTACTATTACCGTCTAGAATCATTTATATAAATCAAGTTTCATAAAAAAACAAATTACCCGCAGATTTTGGGATCAGTGGGATCTCAGTATATCAAGGTCGTTGGCAGATGTCGTCGTCTTACTTGCGAGTAAAGACGACGCCGTTTGCAGCCTTTAATTATGTTTATCATTATGAAGACAAAGGAACCCGCTTCTTTATAGTTGGTTAAAAAGCTTATTGCTAAATTTACAAATCGAATCATTGTTCCAGCCTTAAAATTTAAAAAGCTACGTACCAGGCTGGCTCCACACCGTAGCCACGTCAAGTTTGAAGTTGCCCAAAAGCTTGTTAGCTCGCAGAATGTTGCGGGACTGGAGTACCTGTAACAAAACTCACATTGCATGGCATTCGCAAATAAATAACGACTTCTTAAATAAAGAGGTATCAACATTACCACATGACATAACCCGTTTATTACGCAATAAGGATAAGAATATGATTTATTTTTATGTTGGTACTTCTGAATTTTTGAATGCTCGGCAGTTTATACATTCGCTTTGATGGTATACAGTGTCGTTAACATTTTAGTGTAAAAATGACAGCGTGGTTAATGGCAATATGTTGTAAAACCATCGTATTACGATATAAGGTTTAACTGTGTAGGTTTGTGTATTTAGGTCGTAGTGATTTCAGTTTTAACCTAACGGACCTCATTATCATAAATTAAACGCAAGTTGAGCGGTCGGTTGTTGTAAACTATTTTGAGCCGATTACAATGGCAAAAACGCGCTCGACTATTTGTCCCAGTAATTTTTCATTTTTTTTTGTCGTTGTAGAAACTGTGCCTAACCTGGTTGACCCAAATAACAGTTCCATCCCCCAATCTCGGATAGAGTATTTTTGCTCTTCGATATCTGAGTGCAAAAGCCGTTTTTATCCGCTAGAGGATAAAGTAAGTTGAATTTAGAACATCGTGTGCACTAAGTTTGTGAATTCAAAACATCATTAAACCTATTTATTTCTACCTCCATGGTGCCGAATTTAAAATACAACCTTTTTTAATTTGTCAAAAACTCAGACTCGGAACCTTCTTGGTGTACGTTTTTTTAATTTGCTTTGCGCGCGCCATTTTATTTCCGCGTCATATTGTTAAAACCTTAGGTTAAAAACAAGAAACTTGAAAACAAGTGGAAAACCTCAAATGAGTGATTCTAGCGACGAGGAAGTTAATTTGACGCCAGCAGAGTTGACTAAAACTGTTAATAATGCGCAAATGAGCTTTCTTCCTCAACAATCACGCGAGAAGTATTTGAAACAGTACGATATGCTTAACACGTGGCGACTAGCTAAAGGAGCCAAAACTTTCTCAGAGAACGTTTTGCCGACATAAACACATCAACACGGTCTAGGGATATTTTTAAAAAAGCGAATTACTGTCAATGTGTTAATTATTTATATGACATGTATATATTTAAAAGATACGTTATTTAATATTCTACCATTTTTTAATAATGGCGAAGGTACTTCGATTAAAATTTCAGGATTTTATGGAAAAAAAATGAAGCATAGACGGAAACCGTATATGAATTAACTTTTAATTTATGAGTAAAAACTGAAAAAAATCATTTAATTTGTGTTTATTAACTTGAAGTTAGTAGTCTGAGAAAGCGCCCATGATGTTATAACACATCGGCAACGATTCGGCACGCTCAGAACAAGGTTGTCAATGTCTTGCTGCGGAATATTGTCCCATGTCCTTCTGAGGTGCGCAAAAAGTTGATCTTCTGTAGCAAGATTTTCAGGAACTACCTTCAGAGCTCTTCTTTGCAGCATATCCCACGCATGCTCAATGGGATTTAGATCTGGCGATTGAGCGGGCCAGTCTAAAGCCCTAACATTGTGTTTATGTAACCAAGCTGCTACCGTTCTCGCCGTGTGTGCCCGGGCATTGTCGTGCATGAGCAGGAAATCTTGCCCCATTTGTGTTCTGTGGGGCAAGATTACGGGCCCCAGCACCTGTTGGACGTATCGTTCTGCCGTCATATTGCCCCGCACCCAAACGAGATCCGTCCGTCCTTCAAGACGAATTCCTGCCCAAACCATAATATTGTTCTTCCTTGGTATGGGTGAACTTCCTGAGGGTTCTGAAGACGGCTCCATCGTCCAGGAACTCGCCAAACACGCGTCCTTCGTGAATCTGGATGAAAACCGAACCTGGATTCATCCGTGAACAGCACATTGGACCATTGCTCACGGCCCCAGTCCACGTGGTTCCGAACCCATTCTAATCGTCGTCCACGATTGCCTCTCCGTAAAGGTGGGACCCGGAGTTGTCTACGAGAGCGTAGATTGCTTTCATGCAGTTGCCTTCTTACAGTTTGGTCACTCACAAGCACTTGGTGTTCCACTCGCAGCCTTTGGACCAATTGAGTCGCCGTTGCATTTGGTTGAGCTCGCGCAGTAATTTGCAAAAATCGGTCTTGTCTGGGGGTAGTGATGCGACTTGGCCCCCGGTGCCTCACCGCTACTTCACCTGTGGCACGATAGCGTGTCCACAATCTTGAAATTACATTTTGGTGGATCCCTATGGCCTCAGCAACATTACGCTGAACAGGCCCAGCTTCCAGCATTCCCACAGCTCGTAACATCTCCGCCCTCGTCAAATGTTGGCGTTGCATGGCTACAATACCTCAATTTTAACTTTATCTTTCGTTTAAAAATGAAAAACATCTGTAACTAAACGTAATTCGTATTGTTTTCTAAATATCGCACAAATGAAAATTCCCTCTCCTACACATCAAGACTTTTTTATGCCACCGAAACAAAAGAATTTTCAAAAATTTGTATTTGGAATTAGTCTGAGATAAATTACAAACAAATCGGTGTAAAAAAGATTCCAGTGCGGCCAGAACTTTTCGATTTATTTAATTGAGTATGAAATATCCCTAGACCGTGTTGATGTGTGTATTTTATTGAATTAGCCGAGACCAAGAAATCAAGCACTCTATGGAGTACGTATTCAATGCTAAAAGCAACAATAAAGATGAAAAAAGGACATACATATCAACATCTATCCTAAATTAATGGCATTTTTGGCAAAAATCGAAGGTTTTCACAGCATCTGAATTTGAAAAGTTTCTTAACGAAGCACCTGATTCCGCATATTTGGCGGCAAAAGTAAGTCAGTTGCACATTCACTACTTAAGGGTGCGGCGAAGCATGAATTGTCCATACAAACGTAATACCTAAATCATTTGTAAGTTGAGTTTATTTTCACCATATTATGCTGATATTCGGATTTAGACAGTATTTATCTAGGTTCGTACGTCTTTATTTTTTCAAAATACTTACCTAATATGAAGTTTAAGCGAATTCCATTTCGTACATTTTTACCGCGTAAATGACATGTTTTCCTATTGATTTTTCTGTATTATAAAAAACAATATCTATAATATTGTCGTAGCAGGAACATAGCTCATATTATCAAGATACAAATAATTGAAAAAGTAATTTAAAAAACATTAAGTTTTCATTCATAATTTTTGGTATTACGGAACACATCAAATAAATCATACTTTTTCAATAGCTATTATTGCTGTCGCGTCAAGCAAATGTCAATGTGTGCGTAGTAGTACTGCTCACGTGCATCGTTCGTACGGGGTTTGTTCGGGGCACTTCGGGTGTGCTTCGGGGATGTTTCACTGTTTGTTGTATTATTTGTGGTTTGTCGATTACTTTACTTACTGTGCTGTAAGTGCGTATTTATTTATTTTCTAAATTGTACTTATTGTAATATTTCTGATACTTTTGACCTATTCTATGAATTTAGATTTAGATTTGCCTTGTGATTTGAACTTTGTTATTGAGTAATCTACTTTCTTACGAACTGCGTTGTTTATGGACTTTGTTATTGTTTACAATTTGGTTTGGTTGCCGACATGGACATTGGACTCCTAACGTTGGGATGTTTCTCACAGTTTCCCAATGACATAATACAATTAGTTACATAAATAGTACCTATATATTTTACCTAAGTACCTATATATTTTATAAATTAGTATTTACCTACCTATCTACCAACTAACGAAGCTTTATTTTTTTCGTTTTTTAGGGTTCCGTGCCCAAAGGGTAAAAACGGGACCCTATTACTAAGACTCCGCGATCCGTCTGTCTGTCTGTCCGTCTGTCACCAGGGTGTATCTCGTGAACCGTGATTGTTAGACAGTTGAAATTTTCAGAGATGATGTATTTCTGTTGCCGCTATAACAACAAATACAAAAAACAGAAGAAAATACTTTTTTGAGGGGGGCTCACATTCAATAAACGTGATATGTTTGCCGTTTTTTGCTCGATATTAATAACGGCAACAGGTAGACGCTTGAAATATTCACAGAATATTTAGTTGTATATTCACTACAAAAAATAGTAATGATTAAATTAAAATGAAATGAATTAAGGGGGCCTCCCATACAATAAACGTGATTTTTTTGCCGTTTTTTGCGATAATGGTACGGAACCCTTCGTGCGCGAGTCCGACTCGCACTTGGCCGGTTTTTTATGCATGTCATGAATGAGACAATGCGGGCGTAGGTAATTATCTCAAGGACACCGCGAAGACTTACCTACACTGCATTTTTAGGGTTCCGTACCCAAAGGGTAAAAACGGGACCCTATTACTAAGACTCCGCAATCCGTCTGTCTGTCTGTCTGTCCGTCTGTCACCAGGCTGTATCTCATGAACTGTGATAGCTAGAGAGTTGAAATTTTCACAGATGATGTATTTCTGTTGCCGCTATAACAACAAATACTAAAAACAGAATAAGATAAATATTTAAGTGGGGCTCCCATACAACAAACGTGATTTTTTTGCCGTGATTGCGATAATGGTACGGGACCCTTCGTGCGCGTGTCCGACTCGCACTTGTCCGGTTTTTTACTTACCTACTGTGACGTTAGTTCGGCTCACCCAGGGTAGGGTGACCATACGATCGGATTTGCCTGCACAACCGCGGCTTTATGCCCTTGGTCCAGTTTGGAACGTTTTTTTGTAAAATTCCTATTACAAAAAACTAAAATAAAAAATCCAAAGTCGTTCTAGTTTATTTAATTATTATTCTGGGCTTTTTTTCTGGCCTTCGATGACCCTTACCCTGGGGAGGCAGTTCCAATAAACTTTGATAACTGGCTGGCTAATCGACTTCATAATAAAATGCAAATCTTTATAATTTTAAACTCTCGCTGATATGTATTTTATGCAAATATTTATATGTGAGAAAACTTTTCATTGGCCGTTTTTTGCATGTGGTTTCTGCGTATTTATTGTAAAATAAAATAAAATTGTAAGTTTAAACTTACCTATAAACTAAAAAGCAGTGCGTACATAAACTAAAATACTAATATTACTAACGTTTTATTGCGGTCGATTATCTTCTTATGAATGGTACCTACTGCAGATTACCTATTTATACATATTATTATACCTACAAGCAAAATCTTATAAATCAGCGAGTTTTGTGTGGATCTTTGACACTAAGTTTTCTGACATCATTATTGTATTTTTTTTTTATTTCGTTCAGTCGACTATTTATGGTTACCCTACCTAGTTACACGATTTTATCACGTTTCGATTTATATTTTTTAAACAGATGAATGATGATCTATAAAGTAAGAACATAACAAAATAAATGTTTATTCAAAATCCGTATTTTTATTTTTATTTTTAATATTCTTAGCTCAGAGCACTGTTATTTATCTGCACTTATGTGTAAATAGTCATAAATTATTAGAATATTAGTATTTTACTAATACTTTGCCTAAGTAACGCTTGTATTATTTTACTTGCTTTCATTATTTATTATTATAATACATATTTGAGGTTTATTAAAAGGAATACCTAGAAAGACAAAAGAACGCCAACGGCGGCGCCGTTCGCGTCGGCCGGCTTACCCCCAAGACTCAAGACGCTTTGCCTGCGTAAACGATGTACCTACTTATTTATTCAAGAACACCAATATTATAAATTTCAACATTGCTTTACAAAATTACCCATTTGGAAAGGTACGCATGACGTATCTGCAAGATTCTTTCTATAGGTACTTAGACAAGTGATAGCTAGCTATCCTAAACTTGAGATATTGTAAAGAAATTTCGTAAAAACGCATTACTAGTCTGTACATTTACCAACGATTCCCCAAAGTAGTCAACAAAAAAAAGCAAATAATGAACATACCTAAATAATAATATTTAAAATATAATAATAAAATGCTTTCGAGTCGTTATGACGGACGATTAGGAAGCTAACTATCGCGGCGCTGTGCGCAGCCGTGTGTGCGAGTATCTACCCGCGCACACACACAGCGCCGCGTGTGCGTGCAAACTGAGATAGCAATACTCCGAATGAATTTTTCACTCGCCTCGAATTGCATTTGCGAGCTTAGTTCGCCGCATTCTTAACATAATCTAATACGTACTTAGTATATGTTGATAGGCATAATTATGCATGCATGTCCATTTTTATTAATTTATCCTACTACAATACTCTTTACGTTACAGCTTTTTCTTATTATTGGTATAAACGGCGCATGTCGAACTAATAAACTTGTTCGCGACGAAGCGTCATCAACCATACTAAATGGTTCATAGAAATTGAAGTTTGTATGTGTAGACATGTCTGCTTACCACGGCGCGCCACCTGATACTAAAATGAATTTTAGAGGCACGTTTATATTTATACTAAAATTTTACCTACATTTTTTGAGATAGTAGTATAATGTTTTTAGTGTTTGTCAGTATGTTATAGGGTTCAATAGTTCACCCTTAACAGAGTAAAATCATTAGAAAGCATACTGATAAGAGTTATCATAGTAAAAAACATAAATTTCTGTCATACGATACGTCTGTGCTCGACGACGGATTAGTTCCGAATGACCCGTGAGAGGGAACCACACGATATTTATAGTTTTGGTGGTTTTTGAAAATATTATAGTAATTAAAATCATGTTTTTAAGGGCTTATCCTATGTACTGGACATGAAATCAGTACATAATGATGAAACTATGTGAAGACCACATAGTTTCTGCTATGTAAATAGGAATATTGACTTGATATCTCAAACACCAAATATATGGTTTTAGGTCATTTTAGGGTATATGGGGGACCTAGACCGAGACAGGAAGCCTATATACACCTCATAGTTAGCGTAGTCTTTTATAT
The DNA here is from genome assembly GCA_948252205.1 of Orthosia incerta. Lineage (NCBI taxonomy): Eukaryota > Metazoa > Arthropoda > Insecta > Lepidoptera > Noctuidae > Orthosia > Orthosia incerta. Next base: position 38,065,107 of record OX411741.1, on the reverse strand, counting down.
AAAGCCCATTTACTTGAGATATCAAGTCAGTATATAATAGAAAAACTGCTGTTTATCTGGTTTTTGGCAATCGCTTACGGTTTTAGGTGCCCTAAGTACCTAGAAACATATAGGTGTACTGGTAAAAGTACTACCATTGGAAAGCTTGCTAAAAGGGCTTCCAGGCGGTTTCTAGATGGGAAGAATCGCTTGGATAGTCAACGAGATAAGCAGTCGTGAAAAATGTAAACAACGTAAAACGTTGAAATTTGTAGACCCTTCAGGTGGAATAACTCCATGAAGGGAATAGATGTACTCATGGTGTAAGTACTTTCGGATGGCTTGCTGGACTAGCTACCAAGCCATCACTTTGGAGCGAAAATCGCTCAAGTAGTTTAAGTACAATTCCAGAAAATAGGTTTCTGGAAATGTAATTTTTAGTCAGTTTTTGGCATTCCCCGGGACTATACACCCCTGGGAATTCCGAAAATAAGGAATTTTTGGGGACCTCCCGATGGCCCGTTAAACGCACCATCGTGTTGTCCCAATCTTATTAGTGTTTTTATATCTAATTTCTCTGATAGCTGGGCGCAAAGAAAGTGACCAGCTATCAAATTTGTACATATCAAGGCACCTTATGTGCATATGACCTAGATAGACTTACATAAACACTAGAAATGTAAAGTGTGGTCTATTGGCTACCAGAATCCCCATAATAGGCGGTGATTGTCTGGTTAGCCTAAGTAGGAAGTCCTAAAGTCGGTGAAATGACTTAGGAATTTATAGATTCGTTACATAAGGGATGATATCCCATAGAAGATTCCCGAAAATAAGCTTTTTCTAGACGTCAACAGACAGCCTGCTATTGGCACCAGCAGGTCAACCCAACCTATAGATATCCTTAGGCTAGGTTAAAAGCTATTAAGGTTTTAACTGGGAAATAAAGGGAATTGTCCTTTCATTTCATGGAAATAGTCTAGGGAAGCTATCAATACCTGGAAATTAGGTATATTGATTAGATACATAGATAGGGGGCGTTACTGTGTTACAGTACGAAGGAATCCAGCTATTGATAGCACCATGGAAGGGGTGCGGTAACCCTATTTACCAAATATGTATAAGGGTTTTTTACATAAATAAAAATTATTTTCGGCGAGAATTTGCGGGGCTCTCAATAATGGCACGATGCGAGGGTATAAAGAACCCCCGGGCCCAAAATAGAATTTGTAGTCATCCAAAGCTAGTCGCTTGTACTTGTCTTAGTAAATAAGAAGTAATTCTTATATAGAATCACGTCTCAGAAATTGTTGAGAGCCCTAGAATCGTGCCGTGTACTGAATAACTTAGTGTTTCATTTAATTCATCAACTTCAACCCTTATGAAGACATCCCTTTTCGATCCTGTCGAGCTGAACCTCGGAACCTGGACACCAGGAGTGCTGATCCAGAAGTAGGCAACCCGGAATCTGGAAATAACTCAAGTACAGCCAACACATCGTTGAATCGTTAGAGTCGATTTGCAACCCTACGTCACTGCTGCAGCTAGGCATCCAAGAACCTTTGTTTTCGTTGATGTGGATGGGGCGTTCAGCGGCAATGGCCAGAAGGTTTACGCCCTTCTTTTCTCGGGGCCAATGAACACGCTACGTCCTGCACATTTAATGGTCCTTGCGAGCCAGATTTTGGAGCCTGGCGTCCCGGCAAAATTCGACGACGGACACATTTAATGGTCCTATCGAGCCGAATTTTGGAGCCTGGAGAGCCCCAGGACGTCGGGAACAGTAGATCCAGAAAAAACAACTGGGTGCCTGCATATTAAGTCGGCTACGTGCAACACAACGTTGACCCGTTCGAGCCGAAATTCGAAGTCTGGAGCGCCCCAGGACGTCAGGAAGAAACAGTGGTGGAATTAATTTTTCGAATTTTGGAGAAATTAATTTCACAAATAAACCAAAAATCGACGTGCACTGCAGGGAACAAGTCCTACGTGCCCTATTTGCCGCTGGATCCAAGAGGTAAAATTCTGGAGACAGTTATTGAAAATACCCTATTTTTTCAATAATTGTAAGAAAATAGAAGAAATTTTCTGTGAGCCGCAAAATGCTGTATGAAGACAGATGCGCATCCTTGAAGCCCCAAGAATAGTTCCTGAAGACTTATCGCTGAAAACTACCCTATGTTATCAGTGATTTGTTCTAGAACTGAACGCTTGTTTATTCAACCAAGAATACTCGTTCAGAAGATTGGATTACGTCTTTGACGCGGAAGAATAGTTCCTGAAGACTTATCGCTGAAAACTACCCTTATGTTTTTAGCGATTTGTTTAAAAAACGAGCGCCCGTCAGAAAAATACAAGACGTGCGTTTAGAAGGCTGATGTGCATCCTTGATGATTGAAGAATAATTCCTGAAGCCTTATGACTGAAAACAACCCCTATGTTTTCAGGAAAATTTTGAAGACTGAATTTTCGTCAGTGAATGGAAGAAACGTACTCTGAAGACTTAGATACGTTTCGGATGTACTGACTATGCGGTTCCTGAAGCACTATCACTGAAAATAACTTTGACGTTTCGGTGATTTATTTGAGGATTGAGTTTTCTTCAATCAAGCAAGATACGTGCTCTGAAGATTGATGCACGGCTCTGATGCCTTGGACAAGCAGTTCATGAAGCATCACCACCGAAAAGTAACCTTGACTTTTCGGTGATTTAGAATTTGATTGAATTATAGTCAATCAAATAGAACATACACGTTTATGGGAAAAATAAACTTGTATAGCAAATGCCTGAAGTTTCCTGAAGACTTATCACTGACCGTAAGTTTTTAGTGATTTTTTATTTGAAGATTGAATTATAGTCAATCGAAGTGGAGGTTAACTTCTGGAGATCGTCGGTTTGAACGCTGAAGCCCGGAACTGGGACTTATCTTTGAAAACTAACTTCGAGTTTTCAAAAGAAAATATTTCAACAACAATGCCGATAACCAGATCCAAAGGCAAGACGCCGGAGGCATGGACCGTGGAGTTGGATCAGCCAGCTGGCATCAGACATGAGCTGCCGCCGTGTTCACCTTCCACAACCGAAGGGACCGAGCCGTCGGACGAGCAGCGCCATCTAGCGCCTCAAACTGAAAGCACTCCGACGCATCAACCAATAGAAACTGATCAAGCGGTTTCTACCAGAGTAACCAGATTAGAAGGAGCTTCAGACACAACATTGAAACCTTCTCAGAAAGAGAAGATTTTCGAAGAAGACAGACGTACAGCGATGCCGATGACTACCCGGGGTGACGCCCGTATCGAACATAGCCGTCCGCCGTCAACTAGAGTGACTCGGTCACGAAAAAACATAGACAAAGCTCGCGAAGACTTACTCAAAATTAAGTTGGAGCTTGCACAACTGGCACTTCAGAGAGCGGAGGAAGAGGGTTCCGAAGCTGAATACCTGGATGACAGAAACTCGAATGACGAGTACGTGCGTTCATGGCTAGAAGAGGCACCAGAACCTCAGCCTGAGAAGGAGGATAACGTCGTGGAAGGGGGAACCAGAAATTCTATGCATAGACCCCTGACTGCGACCGCCACCAAATCGCAAATAGAAGGTCAGCATCCTAAGGAAAAAGAAGTGCGAAAACCTCCAGTTGCAGCGTCAGCTGAGTGTACAGGAGGTCAGAGGGATAGTCTCCGTCCATTCCTGACGGAGTTGACGTCCGCTATAGCGTCGCTAGCCGACAGAAAAATAGAACAGCGGGACCAACCGACCCCCTCTGCGTCGAAATTTGTCATGACATTGCCGAATTTCAATGGTTCTCATACTGAATGGCTATCATTTCGGGCCATATATGAGACAACTCGAGCGTATTTTACGGACGTCGAGAATACAGCGAGGCTGAGGAGAAGCTTACATGGACGTGCAATGGAAACCGTCAGCTCAGAACTCATCGGACATGCCAGGCCCGATGACATCATGAAGGAACTCGAGCTGCAGTTCGGCCGTCCAGACTCCATAGCGCAAGCTGAAACAGATAGATTACGCGGACTGCCGCGCTGCAGTGAGTCACCAAGAGACATCTGCGCGTTTGCAAGTCGCGTAAGAGGTGCTGTAGTCACGCTCCGTGCGTTAAAAAAGGGTCATTACCTTATGAACGCGGAGCTTATGCGATTGTTAACAGAGAAGTTACCCAATTCGCTACGAGCACAATGGTACCGATCATATTCGGAGAAGTACCAATCGGTGCCAGATATTTCATTGTTCAGTAATTTTATATCTGAACAGGCACACTTCTGTAGTCCATTCGCCCCACCCGAAGGCATCACTTCGGCCGAGGCGAACACCAACAGACGCGTCACACAAAGGACGCATATAGCTACGGACCAACCGGTAGGAAAATGCCGTGTTTGCGACGTGGGACATCACTACGCCACTGGATGTGCACAATTCAGGGGCGTAGCTGTCGAGAAAAGATGGGAGATAGCGAAAAAACACAATCTATGTTATCGCTGCCTTCAACATCGACGAGGCAACCACACTTGTAAGAGAAAACAGTGTGGCCAAGACGGGTGCAGAGATACGCACCATCGGCTTCTTCATAGGAAGAAGCAACAGCAGAGGGAAGCCAACAAGAAGCCCGATGTTCCTGAATCCCGCAAGGATCCTCAGGAAACGGTGGCCAGTTTCGGGTCACCATCGAGCCAGGCGTACCTCAAGATAGTGCCGGTCCGGGTAATCGGACCGGCGGCGGGAGAGGTAGCAACATACGCTCTCCTAGACGATGGGTCCACCGCTTCGCTGATGGATGAAGACATCGCGAGGCAAGTCGGGGCAGAGGGCCCTGTGGACCCGCTCAAGATCGGTGCGATAGGCAACACCATGCTCACCACCCCATGCTCAAGAAGAGTCAAGGTGACGCTGGTTAGCCCGCAAGAGAGAAGGGTACAATTTAAAGCACGTACTATACCTAAACTCAGCTTGGCAAAACAAACAGTGAGCGATAGGGTTGTCGCACGCTGCAAGCATTTAACCGACTTGAGAAAAGAGTTGATGTACAACAATGGCGTGCCAAAAATACTCGTCGGCCAAGACAACTGGCATTTGTTATTGGCCAGCGAGATTCGCAGAGGTCCAAGACACCAACCAATTGCGTCACTTACAGCGATGGGTTGGACACTACATGGCGCGCACAGTAGTTTACTACGACAACAAGTACATCATGTCAATAGAATAACAACTGATGACAATTTGGATCATCAGTTGCGCGAACATTTCGCCATAGAATCGTTGTGCATAAACCCACAGCGACCCGCCTCTGACCCAGCAAGAAGGGCAGAGGACATTTTGAATCGATCAACTGTCCAATTAGAGAATGGACACATCGAAACCGCCATGCTTTGGCGTAATGAGCATGCTGAGATGCCAGATAGCTTTGAGACAGATCTGAAGAGGCTCGTCTCAACAGAAAAGAAGCTGGACAAGAACCAGGAACTTCTAAGAAGATACTCAGACCAGATGGACTCGCTAATTGCGAAAGGGTACGCTGAAAGGGCACCCGCAATTAGCACGCCGGGCAAAACTTGGTACCTCCCACACTTCGATGTCTTCAACCCAATGAAGCCAGACAAACTTCGCATCGTACATGACGCTGCCGCCAAATCGAGAGGAATGTCACTGCATGACTTCCTGTTAACTGGGCCCGACCTATTACAGTCGCTGCCAGGCGTAATGATGCGGTTTCGCCGCCACTGCGTCGCAATAACCGGTGACATAGCGGAGATGTTCATGCAAGTGAAGGTGCGGAGCCAAGACCGAGACGCGCTTCGCTACCTGTGGAGGGGAAACCGCAGAGAAGGAGCGCCAGAAGAATATAGAATGACGTCCATCATTTTCGGCGCAGCCAGTTCGCCTTGCACAGCAATTTTTGCAAAGAACTGGAACGCAAACAAATATATGGAGAAGCACCCTGAAGCTGTGGATGCTATACTACGTAGTCATTATATGGATGACTACCTAGATAGTTATAGAACTATCGAGAAGGCGGCAGAAGTCGCTAGTATGGTGCGAAAAATACACCTACAGGCGAGGTTTGAACTCAAGAAATGGGTTTCAAATAGCTCGCAGCTCCTAGAAAAAATGGACCCATCGCATATACAAACTGAGATGGTATCCATCGGAGATATAGATACGTCGGAAAAGATACTCGGCCTCATATGGAGGCCAGGCGAAGACACGCTGGGTTTCAACCTCACACTCGCGCGTCTGCCTGAGGGTATCTTGGACCGAGAGGCGCCCACCAAGCGAGAGGCGCTCAGAATAGTAGCGTCGCTATACGACCCACTCGGACTCCCCTCACCAGTAACCATCAAGGCGAAGCAAATATTGCAAGAAGCATGGCGGCGAGGCGTCGACTGGGATCAGAGGCTAGATGTTGACCTAGCATTACAATGGAAAATTTGGGTACAACATTTACGCCAACTAAAAAACGTTAGCGTACCAAGATGCTATCCTGGATATAGCGACGCTATAGAAATGCAGGTGCATGTGTTCACTGATGCAAGCGAGATGGCATATGCTACCGCTATATACTGGCGGGCCACGACCGTGGAAGGCAAGCACTTAATAAGTCTTGTTATGGCGAAAGCGCGGGTGGCCCCACTGAAACTGCTTTCGATACCGAGACTCGAACTTCAGGCCGCGGTATTGGGAACCCGCGTAGCCGCAGCAGTGATGAGTGTACACGACTGCAAGCCCACGTCAGTAACGTATTGGTCAGATAGCAAGACCGTACTGACCTGGATTAGAAGAGGAGCGAGAGTATACAAACCTTTCGTTGCTCACCGAATAGCTGCTATTGAAGACAATAGCAAAGTCGAAGATTGGCGATGGATACCCACCAAGATGAACATCGCTGATGCAGCAACCCGTGACGTGCCACTGCGGTTCAACTCGGACCACGAGTGGTACTGCGGGCCGAGTTTTTTGTCTCTTGGGCCCGAATTATGGCCCACAGAGAAACCTCCGACTACAAACGACACGGGAGAAGAAAAAACTTTCGTTGTCACAGAAGGGGACAAGAAGAGCTTCATAGAAGCCGTTCCAGAGCCAAGCAGATTCTCCAGATGGGAGCGACTGCTTCGTGCGACCGCCACAGTTCTGCGTTTTATATCTCTTTGCAAAAATAGAACAGAGATAACGTCCTATAAACGGACGAGAAAAAACGCTAAAAAGGACCCAGACTGGCGCAAGAAGCCCGCTGTACCTGCACAGAAGCAGAAGCAGGCATGCAGAGCACCAACCCAGGTCAACAGACAAATCATAGAAGCAGAATTTCTCCAAGAAGCTGAGAAAATACTTGTCCAGGTCGCACAACAACAATCGTTCGCTTCAGAGTTAGCGAATGTTGAAGAAATAAATAAAAATAGCTCGCTGCGACCTTTACAAATTCAGGTCGTCGACGGCGTGCTGCGACTAAGAAGTCGCATAGCAGCTACGCAAGAGGTAGCTGAAGAAGTGATGCGCCCGCCTATATTACATGGCGACCATCACATAACGCAGTTGTACATAGACTGGACACATCGCAGTCTACAACATAGTGGCACCGAACTCACAATTAATGAGGTACGGCAGCACTACTGGGTCGTGAAGATGCGACCAACAGCGAAGAAGGTGATAGCAAGATGCCTGCATTGCCGTATACGCAAGGCACAGCCACCAGTACCTGCGACCGGCGACCACCCGAAAACGCGCCTCGCTCACCATAAGAGGCCGTTTACATATACCGGGCTCGACTATTTCGGCCCGCTATCCGTCACCGTCGGTCGGCAGCATCAGAAGAGATACGTAGCACTATTTACGTGTCTCACATCAAGGGCGGTGCACCTTGAAATCGCCGCCAGCCTTAGCGCAGACTCCGCCATATTGGCGCTGCGCCGATTCGCCGCACGCAGAGGATGCCCAGCTGAGATACACTCAGACAATGGCACCAACATGCACGGCGCCGACAGAGAGCTGCGAGACGCCTTCAAAACAGAGGCAAGTCGTAGAGGCATCGTATGGCGCTTCATAACGCCATCAGCGCCATTCATGGGAGGCGCCTGGGAGCGCCTAGTTCGTTGTGTAAAAAACACACTATACAATGTACTTACAGAAAAACACCCCACCGAAGAGGTGTTGTCCACACTGATTTGTGAGGCAGAGTACATTGTAAATAGCCGACCATTGACACACGTGTCGGTAGATGGTGATGATGATGAATCCATCACACCGAACCACCTTTTACTCGGTGGGTCAGCCAGACTACCTACACCTGGCACGTTCACCGAGCAAGATATAGACAGCAGGAAAATATGGCGACGATCACAGATCCTCGCTGATATGTTCTGGAGTCGCTGGGTCAGAGAGTACCTGCCGGAGCTCCAAAACCGGCGGGAGCCACATAGTAGTGGGCCCATATTTAAAGTGGGTGACCCTGTCCTGATAGCCGACGGCCAGCTGCCCCGCAATACGTGGCCGCGAGGCCGCATTGTGGCCGTGTATCCAGGAATCGACGGAGAAATCCGGACCGCTGAGGTACGCACGCTTGGCGGTACCTTGAAGCGTCCGGTGAAGAAACTCGTCCCACTGCCCCAGTAACCAGAGATGCCGGAGCGGCGACCGTCCTCTCGGTGGGCCTGGCCGGCAGCCGAGAAATGCCGTCCGTCGCTCACCGAAGGAATGCAGCGCCGCGCCGACAACACTTCGAGTCGACACAGCGAGTCGACACAGCACTGCACGGCGGGAGATATGTTCGCGACGAAGCGTCATCAACCATACTAAATGGTTCATAGAAATTGAAGTTTGTATGTGTAGACATGTCTGCTTACCACGGCGCGCCACCTGATACTAAAATGAATTTTAGAGGCACGTTTATATTTATACTAAAATTTTACCTACATTTTTTGAGATAGTAGTATAATGTTTTTAGTGTTTGTCAGTATGTTATAGGGTTCAATAGTTCACCCTTAACAGAGTAAAATCATTAGAAAGCATACTGATAAGAGTTATCATAGTAAAAAACATAAATTTCTGTCATACGATACGTCTGTGCTCGACGACGGATTAGTTCCGAATGACCCGTGAGAGGGAACCACACGATATTTATAGTTTTGGTGGTTTTTGAAAATATTATATTAATTAAAATCATGTTTTTAAGGGCTTATCCTATGTACTGGACATGAAATCAGTACATAATGATGAAACTATGTGAAGACCACATAGTTTCTGCTATGTAAATAGGAATATTGACTTGATATCTCAAACACCAAATATATGGTTTTAGGTCATTTTAGGGTATATGGGGGACCTAGACCGAGACAGGAAGCCTATATACACCTCATAGTTAGCGTAGTCTTTTATATAAAGCCCATTTACTTGAGATATCAAGTCAGTATATAATAGAAAAACTGCTGTTTATCTGGTTTTTGGCAATCGCTTACGGTTTTAGGTGCCCTAAGTACCTAGAAACATATAGGTGTACTGGTAAAAGTACTACCATTGGAAAGCTTGCTAAAAGGGCTTCCAGGCGGTTTCTAGATGGGAAGAATCGCTTGGATAGTCAACGAGATAAGCAGTCGTGAAAAATGTAAACAACGTAAAACGTTGAAATTTGTAGACCCTTCAGGTGGAATAACTCCATGAAGGGAATAGATGTACTCATGGTGTAAGTACTTTCGGATGGCTTGCTGGACTAGCTACCAAGCCATCACTTTGGAGCGAAAATCGCTCAAGTAGTTTAAGTACAATTCCAGAAAATAGGTTTCTGGAAATGTAATTTTTAGTCAGTTTTTGGCATTCCCCGGGACTATACACCCCTGGGAATTCCGAAAATAAGGAATTTTTGGGGACCTCCCGATGGCCCGTTAAACGCACCATCGTGTTGTCCCAATCTTATTAGTGTTTTTATATCTAATTTCTCTGATAGCTGGGCGCAAAGAAAGTGACCAGCTATCAAATTTGTACATATCAAGGCACCTTATGTGCATATGACCTAGATAGACTTACATAAACACTAGAAATGTAAAGTGTGGTCTATTGGCTACCAGAATCCCCATAATAGGCGGTGATTGTCTGGTTAGCCTAAGTAGGAAGTCCTAAAGTCGGTGAAATGACTTAGGAATTTATAGATTCGTTACATAAGGGATGATATCCCATAGAAGATTCCCGAAAATAAGCTTTTTCTAGACGTCAACAGACAGCCTGCTATTGGCACCAGCAGGTCAACCCAACCTATAGATATCCTTAGGCTAGGTTAAAAGCTATTAAGGTTTTAACTGGGAAATAAAGGGAATTGTCCTTTCATTTCATGGAAATAGTCAAGGGAAGCTATCAATACCTGGAAATTAGGTATATTGATTAGATACATAGATAGGGGGCGTTACTGTGTTACAGTACGAAGGAATCCAGCTATTGATAGCACCATGGAAGGGGTGCGGTAACCCTATTTACCAAATATGTATAAGGGTTTTTTACATAAATAAAAATTATTTTCGGCGAGAATTTGCGGGGCTCTCAATAATGGCACGATGCGAGGGTATAAAGAACCCCCGGGCCCAAAATAGAATTTGTAGTCATCCAAAGCTAGTCGCTTGTACTTGTCTTAGTAAATAAGAAGTAATTCTTATATAGAATCACGTCTCAGAAATTGTTGAGAGCCCTAGAATCGTGCCGTGTACTGAATAACTTAGTGTTTCATTTAATTCATCAACTTCAACCCTTATGAAGACATCCCTTTTCGATCCTGTCGAGCTGAACCTCGGAACCTGGACACCAGGAGTGCTGATCCAGAAGTAGGCAACCCGGAATCTGGAAATAACTCAAGTACAGCCAACACATCGTTGAATCGTTAGAGTCGATTTGCAACCCTACGTCACTGCTGCAGCTAGGCATCCAAGAACCTTTGTTTTCGTTGATGTGGATGGGGCGTTCAGCGGCAATGGCCAGAAGGTTTACGCCCTTCTTTTCTCGGGGCCAATGAACACGCTACGTCCTGCACAAAACTAATACAACTTAATGTCGAACACATTGAGAAACATTCAGATGCCTAACTAACTATTAATTAATTTACCTAATACAAAGACAAAAAGAGACCGCAACTTCGTCATTCGCATGGAATACGTAACAATTGTTGAGAAATATCAAGCCTTACGCCCGCCTAACACTCCAATCAATAGATTTTTTCTACAATATTGCAACGGAAAGTATGTTAGACAGCCTATGGGTACTTAATATAATTGGCAGTATCCCACGAGCAATAGCAACATTTCACTTGAACTTCCAGAACCCCTGTTGTACACGGGTCATTGTTGCCGACGAACTTCAGCCACACGTTTGGCCGATTCAGGAGCTGATCTGTTGTCCCTTAAGCGCCATGGAGGCTGGAAGTCCAATTTGGTTGTAGAGAGATACATAGAAGATTCCATCCAAAATAAGTCTAAAATATGTAAAGGCATCGTAGGAGCCATTACACTGAAAGAGCCTCAGTCAGATCTATGGCCTGGCCCTTCTACATCAAAAATGAGCCGTTACGAAACACCTAACCATCGCCCTCTCTCGCCAACATTTACGCCAAGGGAATCCGATGAATCGGTACAACTATTAAGTATGACAGATAGTTTACCGAAAAACAGTACACAAGTCACTAACACCAACATTACAGTACCTAACAAAAATATTACACTCAACTCAAGTAACTGTAGCAACGTTACTTTTAACTTTTCTTAATTATCCCTAAGTATCATTTGTTATAATTTAAAGATTATTCTGTAATACTTACCTATCATAATGTAGTAGTTAATAACTAAACTGAAATAAAAGTATCTTGTGCCTGTAAATGTTTCTTTTTTACATTTAGTCATTTCCTCGCTGAGGTGGGATGATAAGTTACGTGTTGCACTCGAGTGCAAATATTTTTCACCTCGTGCTCTTTTGATTCCCTCGCTAACGCTCAGGATTCCTATTATTAAATCACTCGCTGCGCTCGTGATTCAATTTTAGAATCCTTCGCTTGCTCGGTTATCAAAATACAGCACGCGGTTAAAAAGCATCTTTGCAATCTTGTATAACAATTTCACGACCTTAATAATTTTATCAACACACTTGCTCATAAGGTGGCTCTAATTTCACCGCAATTAGGCACATAATGACACCTATAATCAAACAGTGACTTTTTCATTGCTATTATTCGCAAGTGAATTATAGGGTTTGTTATGTTTATTTTGGTTAAGTTGCTTTGTTCTTAAAAAAGTTTTGATACAAAAAAGGTCGTGCTCAATAGTACAAATAAATTAATGTACCTATTGTTTGCTCATTTCATGCAACTTTGTATTTCAAAAGATAATTTCAACTTGTACGTGTTTAATAAATAAAACTTTCACTCAAATATAACTTTTGTTTTCCCTGTAATAAATTAAACTTGAAATTCCCCATTTTGTACGTGGCTAAAACGCTATCCGCGAAAAGCCAAAAAATAGAAACCTGTTTCTTTTAGTCTGTAGCAACGTTACTTTTAACTATGGCCAACCGCCATTGTTAGATGCGCGCGCATAGGAAAACTGAAAAAAAATTCCGCCATTGCGAAACATTTTTCACAACTCGTTTTCACTGTTGAAAATGTTTTTTTAGTATTATTTTCTTCACAAGTGTGTTGAAAAACGTCGTATGATACATGTGTGTATTGATGATTACCGTCCTCGACTCTCTAAAGACCCTCACCTAACGAGTAACGGCTCGAGTCTCAATGGCGTCTCAGCGGTAATCACCAACATTACGCACTTGTACCATAATGTACTATAAATCTTTGATTGCATTATGTTTTGCAATCTCGCGTTATGTTACAGAAACAAATTAATTTAAAAATATTAGTAACAATCTAAGCATCAAACTACTAAGTCCTATAATGAAATGCAAAATACCTGTATTTTATCCCTGCATTACCTTAGGCTATCGCCATGATAAAATATAGTTTAACTTCATTTATAATTAAAACAAAATAACGCGTCCATATTTTCAAATCACCAAGAGAAATAACAAAAGAATAACAAAATGGAACACCAGTTGTTTTTTAATTTTTAATGTTTAGTTTAAAGAGATAGCATTTTTTGGGCCTGGTGAATTGCAATGTCTATTGTTCATGATTACCAAAAAAACAGTAGGCATTTTTACAAGCTTTTATTTAACTTGCAATGTATGAATGTAACTGTGTTTGGGTCAAATCTTGCAACAGAATTTTAAAGCAAACTATCCTACACCGATGAAATTTTGGAGATATCAAATGAAAGGGCTTCCTGCGAAGAATACGAAAAAAACTTGTTAAAAATAAATAGATTATTTAAAGAATAATTTTAATTCATTTTATAAAGTCTAATACATTTGAAAGTAGTGTTTTGATATGGACGGGAATGAGGAGTGTCGGTATAGCGTTGGCCACTCTCCCTATTCCCTGCGGCCTAAAAATGGTAGGTGGCGGGGTCATTGAACTTGACCCGTCACAAGGGGACCAAGGGTGCCAGACAACCCTGTGTATGGCACCCTGTGTTTTGGCATGTGGTTGTTTGCTCCCTTGTGTGGTCACGGCGGCGTAAAGTGTGTTCCCCAGAGGAGGGTCTGGTGACGGACTGCCGCGGTGGGTTCGCGGTGAGTCCTAACGAGTGCCCGTGTACGCGTATAAGCAGCACAGGGGGATACCGTGGAGTTTTAATGGTTTGGAGTCCCACATAACTGCACTATCTCCCCGTGGTAGTGCAGTATGCATGAACATTTCTCACGCATAAAGTGGTTAGTGTAATTTAGCTGTATAACATCAATTGTCAACCAGATAAAAAAGTTGTTAAATTAATAACACTTTTAAATGTTCAATCATAAGCATTTAGAGTCAATATAAGACAACGTTTACAATCTCTGTCAATTTCGTAGCAAATAATTAATAGAAGATTATTGATTAAATAAGAACTTAAAAAATATGTAATGGCATTCCCTTTGCACTATTCCCAGGTTTAAAACTGACTGGGTACAAATATTATCCAGGCGTACATAAAAGATTCAAATCAAATAATATTTACATAAATTTTATGTACAGTAGGAAATAGCTGTTAATTGACCCACCCTAAAAACGAACGAATTTGAACACTTCTGTAACATTAAGGGTTATTCAATTTGTACGAGTTTATCAGACAAGCGCAGCTACTCGATGAACAAATACAATAATAATACAGGTACGAGATCTTTAAAACGTTAGCGTTAGATATACCTATATAACTACTTGTTATAAATATAGTGTAATTAGTGTGTAGTATAATTAGTGTATTTGCTACTAATAGCTTATTTCTATTAATAAATTCAAGTAGATCTGATGTCGTGGTCCGCGTATAAGGCTGAGACGAACCAGGTGCGATTTCAAATCCTTCGTCGAGGATATTGTTTTGCTTTCAATTTAGTATTTATTCAATAAGTATTTCTTGCATTATTGTAAAGATAACAACGTTCTTCAAAAATAGGTGGCTGGTTGAAAGACAATAATGCGTATTAATTATAAAACTTGTATTCTCCAAATATTAAGAATGTTAAGGGTACGAAAATAAAAATGAACCGTGACAATAAAGCTAAAGCCAGTCTAAGCACAATTGCAGTGACTACGCGCGAACATTTTTTACCTTGCCTTACTAAATTTCGAAAACGTCTTTTTCTATTATTTGAATTTTTATTTTATAATTTTATTATTATTCTCAATAATTGCAAAACACAAATCCGTGACGTGGATTTACCCAGAATTTTTGAAGCCGTCTGGGGACCTAGAGGCTTTCATAAAGGGTCCAAACCAAACCTTGGGTAGATGGACCTTCCGAGAAAGACTATTCGTCGAGAAAAAGTTGAGTTGTCCCAAAGTTTGTGGTTTTGGGTCGCTTTGGCTATAGGATGGCTTTTAGTCAATTAGCGAAATTTCAAGTAAAGAACAAAAAATATGAACAACTTTTTCAATGACTCTGGCATTTGAAGAAAATGTAGCCCAATTATGTTTGAATAACTCGACAAATCTGGGGACCTGGTTTTTTTTACCCGACTGCCGAAGTAGGGTGATGTGTTTATCAGTCTATGCATGTATGTTTGTTCCTATGTGGCGTTCTAGAAACCAATCGATTCGTCTTAACGAATGTCAATAGCTACATTAAAATTGGAGAATATTAAAATAGTGGGTTTTGGGCGCCATATTGTGGGACACCAAATTTTTTTTTCTTCCGACCCCATCGTGTGGGGAAACAAAATAAAGGGTTTTAAGAGACGATTTCAAAAAAATATGACACTTATATGTTTAAATGTACATAATTCGAACAACAAAAATAACTTAAAAGTTATAAATAAAAAAAGTAAGTATAAAAAATCAAAAACCCGACTGCTTGAAAGGCGAACTAAAAAGACGTAACCAAGAAGAAAATCATGCTGTGCAGTCGGAGGATACATCTGGTTTTGGCCAGCCAGCTTCGAATGTGTATCCTAGTTTTTTTTAATTGTTTAGAGTAAGTTGCATTGGTAAGGTGCAGTGTTTATAAAATGAGTACCTAGGCACTTTTTCCCCTGTAAGATTACCTGGTGAGTGAGTGTAAGTTAAGTAAATATAGAATTAAACTAAAATTAAGAAAAAGTGGCTTAGACCTCGCCTCTCCTGCTTTTATTCGTGGGTTCAATTCCGGGCAAGTACCAATGTGACATTTTCAAATTCATTTATTATGTAGGTATTTTCTAAGTATATATTGGTCATCGCTGCCAACGGTGAAGGCAAACATCGTGGGGTAACCTGGACTTATCTATATCTTCTATATACATAAAATAAAATTGTAACTCAGCGATGTCTGTGTTTTAAAGATATTTAAGATTTGTTATACGGGCGGTCTTTATATCAGCAATAGAGGCTACAATTCTTTTTGTGTATTTTTTTGTTTGTCTGTCACGGAGTATGTTTGTTCGCGGTTGGCGCAAAAACTTCTGCACACAATTGGATGCGGTTTTCACAGTTGTATTGTTGCTGGTCTAATTACACAACTGGTACCTGTTTTTATCTTAATACGCCACCTAGATGTGCAAGTCAGTTCTACACCATCCCGGCCTCTCGACATCGACACGGAACCACCATCAGCTTCGGAAATTGCAAGAGCAGTCCTCTCTTTGAAGACAGGCAAAGCACCAGGACTCGACCTGATAACTGCGGAAATGTCCGCTCCCCTTTTAGTCGTTCTTGACGGGATTTTGCTTCGCATTATCGACAACAAGCGCAGCGGGATAGAGTGGGGATTATCCAACGTCTTAGAGGACTTGTATTACGCCGATGACCTATGCCTGCTGAGTCATACCCACGCTGACATGCAAGCTAAATTGAAAGATTTAAGTCAGGGAGCGGCAGAAACGGGTCTAAAAATAAACACCCGGAAGACCCAAGAGATGAGATCTGGTGTGAAGAATACTTCACCGTTGCTGATTGCACAGAGGCAGTGGAACGCATCCACAAGTTCACTTATCTCGGGAGCGTCGTGTCAGAAACTGGGGGTAGTGAAGAGGACATCGCTTATAGTCAAAGCAGGAGCTACCTTCGCGCAGCTGAGACCCGTTAAGCAATCGCGGCAACTGACCCGAAGGATTAAACTCAAAATCAAAGTCAAATGTCAAATCCGTGCTTCTTTACGGGTGCGAAACGTGGCAGGTCACAAAAGACATCTCACACCAGACCCTAGTCGTCGTCAACAGCTGTCTTCGTCGCATACTTGGAATTTACTGGCCCGAGACCATCACCAACGTAGATTTGTTGGAGCAATGCCACGAGAGCCCGGTCGACCATCAGATCAAGCGTCGCAAGTGGAGTTGGATTGGCCACACGCTGCGAAGGGATTCTGATCATATACCGAAGCAAGCACTGGATTGGAATCCCCAAGGCAAACGGTACCGTACGGTATCGTATCATACGAGTAACTGGGTATCGAATACCTGTCTATAACTCAACAATTACGAGCAGTGGTATACGAGGTCCCTACGAAATCTGAGACAACACCATTGAAGTTATCGGAAAACCATCTGGGTCAGCGAGCCAACGGAAATCTGTTAACATCAAGTTTCAAGAACAGTGTGGAAACTAGACTCGTCGTGTGTAATGGAGACTCACTGGTTTGTAAGGGAGATGACTAAAAGGAGTTATGAATAAAGGGGCTAATGGTGCGAATTCGTCGCGCGACCGCGACGCGAATCCGAGACATATATCGCACACAAACACTCCTCGATTTTAGTCGCTAAAATAAGTTATATTTTTGATAATTATTATTCCACATGGCAATGGCAAGCCATGTTATCAAATTACTATTGGAAGGAATACGGAGAAAGAAGAAAACGACGATATGGTTATATTATTAGTATAAAAATAAACAAAGATAGGCTATCAACAAAATATACAACTAGAGGCCAACAAATATCGTTTTCTATATTGAAGTCAATCAAAAAAACCAGCCAAGTGCGAGTCGGACTCGCGCACGAAGGGTTCCGTACCATTATCGCAAAAAACGGAAAAAAAATGTTACTTGTATGGGCGCCCCACCTAAATATTTGTATTCTGTTTTTAGTATTTGTTGTTATTGCGGCACCCAGCAGGCAGTAACAAATAGCGGACATTCATCAGTACACTATTTGTTACTGCCTGCTGGGTGTAGCCGTTTTGGTGGCAGCGTACTTCATATGGAGGAGGTGTCGAGCAGTTTCTTCAGTGGAACTATCCCAAAGTGTAGCAAATACTGTTGTGATTTCGCGAAAGCAGAGTACGGCTGACCGTCAGCCAAGTGAAGTGAACATACCTAGTGCAAACACTGATTGTAAACGGGACATAGCTACGTTACCTATATCTAAAACGTGTCGCTTTAGATTAGAAGACGTGTAACATTTTTGTATCTTTTTGGCCCGGGAGCATGTACGGTGAAACCATACAGTAATAATAATGCACTAATGCTTATTCGTGCATTTTATCTCATTTCACTAATTGATATTAGTAGAGCATTCAGTACTCGATTAGCGGCCATCGCGTGTGCTCCCTCTTTCCTTTGTATTACTAAACCTTTGGTCCGGATACTATATTTAATTTGACTTTATAAGCAGCAGTATCATTTAGCCATCTTCCTAACTTTCACAAGAAATTTATCATCTGTGAAAATTTCAACTGTCTAGCTATCACGGTTCATGGGATACAGCCTGGTGACAGACAGACAAACAGACGGACCGCGAAGTCTTAGTAATAGGGTCCCATTTTTACACTTTGGGTACGGAACCCTATTTTTTTAAATTAGTTATTTCATTGTTGCCGCGACCACGGCAGATGAGAGCCGAGCCCACTTGTTCACCACAACCTACGATGGAGTTATTGTGAACCATGTATACCTTCTGGTTCTATGTATCATTGCTTTGGAGTCTGGAGCTGAAACTCCTATTTGCCATGATGATGTAAATTCATTAGCTTTTAATCAAAAAAAGGAAGAAGCGTGTTGGCATAAATCTGTAAAGCAGGAATAATGTTCCTAAAAATACACCAGCAGACTAAAAGGCTTACACGACAAAATTTTGTCGCCGCATTATTTCGCGACAAAACGTGATAAGCCATGTTTAGGCATCTCGTTTCATGGTGAGTGTATTTTCTACCGGGTTAACTTTGTTTGTAAAGGAAACGAAAGTTTAAAATTGTTGCTTGTAAGCCTCCATTTGAGTTTGCAATGTAGCATGACAATGTGCCATGTACGTAGTACAAAAAAGTATAAATAAAATATATGGAGCAACTGGCTATCTGACCTCCGAAATCCAGTAACTGGGTAACATAATATCTTTTAGCGAGACTGGTGTGAGATTTTCTGACTACTGACTACAAGTAACGACTGTCAAAGTGACATCCAGGACCATCAGCTTATTAGGTACAAGCACAGAACAAATAAATTGTAGTTCTAAAAACTAAAAAACACGCTTTATTGGTAAGGATAATGGGACAAACTGTTTAAATTATTGCATTGTCATCGGTCCTTGATAAGTGTGCAAAGTTTCAAATCAATCCAACGTTTTCAAGTGGGTGAAAATCACGTTCAAAGATTCCGTTACATTGATACATAGATACATACATACCAAGCTAATAAAAGCGTGTTAAAAAAAACGCCTACTGGTACAAGTGCTTGGGGAGACACGGACGAGTTCCCATTTGTAATATATGGTCACCCATCCACTTTACTCTGAAGATGACCTGTGCTGCTGTTATTACTTAACCAAGCTCCTCTGTTAATGGTAATGTGGTGATTTAAATGCAACTTCCGCCTACTATTAATTAGGTACTGATGGTTTATACCAACAAAGGGTCGCTCAGTAATGGACATGATTGTGTTGGATATTGAACTGATGAGTTTAACAATATTGCTTGCATTAACGGTGGCATTTAATCCAATCAAGTCGACTGATTAATTATATTGCTCCAGCACCTTGGAGGAAAAGCTTCATTGTCAAGCGTGAGTTGTTGGTCAGATGGGTACTTGGGCTTTTCAGTGACCAGCAGAGATTATCGCAAAAAATCACGTTTGTTCTATGGGAGCCCCACTTAAATATTTAACTCAATTTTTAGGATTTGTTGTTATAGCGGCAACAGAAATACATCATCAGTGAAAATTTCAACTGTCTAGCTATCACGGTTCATGAGATACAGCCTGGTGACAGACGGACAGACAGACAGACATACAGACAGACGGACCGCGGAGTCTTAGTAATAGGGTCCCGTTTTTACCGTTTGGGTACGGAATCTTAAAAACACGCAACCCAAAACTGTGTCCACCTATTACAAAAGTCTCCGTAACCTCGCAATCGTTTCCTTAAACGTGAAAAAATAGCTTTCTTTTGATTCTATGTAAACGACAATGTCAAATACCCGCATAAAATTAGGACGTATTTAAAACGTACCTCGGTCAACGGTAGCCCATCGCTACCTGACATACTAAAGCTGACAGATAATATAAATGAAACAGATATTTTATTTTTATATTTTTTGGATTTATTTCTTGGTAATTCTGGTTGAGCATTGATACATATAGCTACTTCATTCAGAATAGGTACAATGACATTGTTTAAATTTTTTTGAAATTTTGTGAGGAACAAGTACTTAAAATCATGCGAGACATAAGTACAAATGCTGCGGGCCATGACAATAAAACAATACAGATGTTACGTATGACGTTACAATATACTTTCTATATCCTATGTAACCTAATTAGTAAATCTCTGACATCAAATGTTTGCCCCGATGCATGGAAATTGGCAAAAGTAAAGCCTTTACCAAAGAGTAGCGCGATGGAAAACTATAAAAAAACTCTGTCCGATCAGCATTCTTCTGGTTGTATAGAAATTAGTGAAAAGAGCAGTATGTGCACACACATCCTATTTGGAAGGTATGCTACCCAGTGTTCAGTCGGGCTTTCGAAGTGGACACGGTACTGATACGGCAATGGCTCATGTGACAAGCGATGTACTGTCGGAGTCTGATGCTGGTAAAAATACAGTTTTGGTTTTGATAGACTTCTCCAAGGCATTTGGCTTACTATGGCATATCCTCGTCGGCACGATACTGGTTTGCGTCTTTTTCAGTGCAGCAAAAGCAATATGTGATTATACAAAATATTAACAGCGAAGAATCATCCTCCACAGTGTGAGATGTTAAACGAGATGCGCCTCAGGACTCAGTTGTAAGTCCGTTAATGTTTATTTTGTACACCGCCGATCTCTACAATTATATAAAAAAATGCAAAGTACATCTGTACGCTGATGATAACACATTTATTACTCCTTCTACCCGAAGGACACTAGCGCCATGGACCTAATAAATCAGGACTTGGCTGTGGTTTCAGAATGGGCATGAAGACACAATTTGGTTCTTAATCCTAGCAAATCAAAGTATATTAAACTGGGAAGTGAACACCAGCGTGAACTCGTGATTAGCCATGAGCCGGAGATACTTATCGATGGAGCGATGGTTGATAGAGTGGCAAAGGCAGGAACACACACAGGATAATGCATGCAGAATGCAGCAAGTTGCGTCCAAGGATCATCATAAATCACCCAATCTTCGATAACACCCCACATGAGAAACATGCTGCAATACTATTTACACAATTAAATAATCCCGCGTCAGCAAATGGCTGACGCGGGATTATTTAATTTTCAATCACTAATCTTTGATTTTTATTAAACGTCTCTCAGTAATAATTAAATGAAAATTCACGCATTTTATAGGTGTTATATAAAGTCATATAACACCTATAAAAGAAGTGTCATATCGAAGTGTGTCACTAGTGAATAGATCATGTCTCAAAATGAATCACCCCTCATACAGCCTCAAGAATTATCTTATCCGTTAGTACAGCTACATAACAGCCTTTGACCGTAATATAGCTGGTTTGTTGATGTAATTTTCGCTAGTGTAGGGAGCTGTCTAATTCAATTATAAACGTACTATGATATCGTCTACCTTTTTATCAACAATTTGTAAAGACCTGACAGAGGTAGGAGGAGGGGATAGAAAACTCTAAGATGCGTTTTACCTAACTATAGAAATAAACCAGAACAAGAACATTTTTTAAAGCAGACAGAATCATGATAAATACAGTAATATAAATCTTGAGAATATTTATATTCATCGTATAAGCTTATCAAAATAGAACAACCTTTAGGTGTTTAAATATTTTGCTTAGGAACTAAAATTGTGTCTATCTAAAACTAATTTTGTAACAGTTTGGCAATACATGTTTTTCATTTCTTTCTTATAAGGGCTTGTAAGTTAAAAATGGCCAACTGAGTACTGTCGCACGTTTACCTAAGAAGATACACTACTTAAATATTATACACCAGTACGTACTAGTAGACATGTTAATTACGTTAGAATCCTATGGCATGTAGGTAATTAATAATTAATTATGTGGTTAACCTGTGAATTATAGTGCATATCGGCTTATCTATAACTCAGTACCTATATATACTACTGACAAATTGACAGTGAGTGACTAATTAATTGCAGGCTTGCACTACGCTATGAATATTCGAAAAGATTAACTGACCACATCGGTACGATAAATCACATTATTCGTGTATACTTAGAGAAAACGTTTGAATAAAGATAATATTAATAACTTATTTTTCTAACTTTTGACAATCAATCAATCTGCCTAGCCTTTCCCCAACGTTCATCATCGTTCTCTCTCTGACATTTTTTGCTAGCGTTTGTCAATGGAGGCTACAGTGTTTGAATTTGCCGCCAGGGGCGCTGATGTAGAGTGAGGTTCAAAATGTCAAATTTCATAGTGTTTTTGGGTTTTAGCGCGAGTTTATTCACTATATTTTTACTATTATGAGTATTTTCCAAATATAGCAGATTAAGATAATTACGGGTTTAGCCAACCATTGTTTTAATAGAGCTTTATGTTTCAGAAAATGTAATCCTCCATTTTTTCGAACACATTTAAGTTGCGGCAACTGGTGGGCACAAAAACGGAAGCCCTCATTGCATACCATTTGGTTTTTTTGACAATCGTCAACACTGATAGAAGTCACTTTGTCTAAACCCTCTTGTAAATTTAAAATCCTTAGTTAAAAAAAATGTAGGCACTTCCAAACTAAACCAAATAATTAATTTTAAAAGTGGTATAACTTTTATAAACTGTATTCGTTCCTGAAAAGTAATTTGTATCACTAAAAGAACGCAATTTATAAAAAGTCTATTTATTTTCTCCCTAACAAAGTTTCACTCGTATAAGTTATGCAAATAAAAGAAAACTTCGCGATAAACTTCGCGAAAAACAGGGTGGGCCAAGTTCAGAATAGGATTCAAGAATAATATGAGTACTGATAAAATATTACCGTTCTATTATTTTAAGCTTTCTTACATTAGTCTAAGCGAGAGAAGAAAGAAATAAAAAGTATTTAATTGCTACAAAACGACATACAAACATCATTACAAGAACAAGAACAGTGGTAGAGGTAGAGTAACATGACAACCTCAAGCTTTGCAAGAAATGTACCTGTCTTTAGACTAGACAAAGTAACAGTCCAGCAGCGAAAAAGATTGTGAGAAAGTCATAATTTTTGGTATAGAACACGTAATATTTCGGTAGCAACACAATATTGATGATAAAATGTCAATTTGGTCTAGCATCTCTTGTCCCATGTTAACTGACTCAGTCAACAGTCACTCTTAAGCCGGGTACTCACTATCAAGCTGTAACTGTAACTAGCGTGATACAGTAACGAGGCTCTAGTGTGTATGCGTGTTACAGTTTAGGCTCAAGACGTCGCCCGAACGCTTACGCCGAGTGTACTCTGAGTATGAGCTGTAAATGTAACCAAACAGATACAGTCACGAGGTTCTAGTGTGTACGTCGGCATTACTATGATAGTAACGACAAGTCAGATTTATCCACATTTTTGGTTAGTAACTCCACGATGTCTAACGAAATGTCGAAGATGGTGGAAACATGGAATATATCGGAAAAGAAGTGATCTACTTATTATTACCAAGTTTTTTAAATTAGTGGGCATTGCAAAAAATCACATTACATTTACTCATGACAAATTACTCGAAAATATTTGATGTTGCCCAGCGGCGTGCAACAATATTAACTCTTGGTGTCCACGAGCACACAGCGAGCGCCCTATGATTCGCAGCAAAACCGACAATCGTCGGCACGCTGTGAGCTCGTGTAGCGCTCGTTGCAGGCTCGCGAACCACGTACACATTATGTTTATAACAGTAACGGCTACGGTCACGTGCAACGTTAAGGTTACAAAATGTGTACGTTGTAATCGTGTCGGCTCGTTGCTGGCCTTTACGATTACGGCTGCTGTGAGTACCCAGCTTTACATGCTCCCTGACAATTCGACACATGACATATATCCATTCATATGCCAGAAATGTACCAATTCAAACTTAAGTATGTACCCACACTAAATAACTAAATACAGAAAGACTGAAAATTGTATCTACTTGTTCTTGTTAGTTGACATCAAACTGTCAATCAGTAGGCATTTTCACTTTCGTCGTAAATGATCAAAAATATCATGTGGTTTCATTCGCCCCAATATAATCAACCCATTATCGAAAAGGAAAAAATCCATAATATTTAAAACTGGGTCGTAAAGTTAGGGTAAATGCGAAAAAAAACGACTGAATTCGCTAAAGTAGGTCATAAACCAAAATGACATTTTATCTTTTGCGAAAGCTAAACCTGTGTGATGATCAACCATAAATTCTACTGCATTTTATTACGTTTACTTAGTGAGAATTATCCCGAAAGCCTGTAAATCAAGGCCAGCTATATTTTAAGATTAGCAGCTGAGCTCAGGATACCTGAAAATTTTTATTCAAGGCAATGAAGGCAACACAGAAAAATAGGTGAACGACTTTCAGCCTCAACGTATCAAGTTTCTTTTGGGACACAAACCAATGAATCCTCGAACTTATTTCAGCATGTTTTGGAAACTGAAAAGGACACTATTTTCAAATCAAACAATCTTCGGGGAATATTGTAGTGCATACAGGACGAAGAAAGGACTTTGTTCAGAAAGTTGACAATACGTATAGAATACAGAACGTGTCTCCTGTGAAAGTTGGGATTGTTTTGAAATGGACTCAGGTGTAAGAAGTTTCGCTGAACGAAAGTCCGATAGAAAGTGCGCCGAAATGTAGGTAATGTTTACTACTTAACATAAAACATGATACATACGTCTGAGTAATAAGGAAATATTTTATTAACTTATTTCTCTTCGTATTTCTCTGCCCCAAATGTTCATTTACCTGCACCCTAGAAGATCTAAACGACGCGACGCCACCGACGGACGCTGCAATAGACTTGGCCACTTATTTGATCAAACAGTATAATTCAAATGTACTAGGAAACGAAAAGAAGAAAAAGAGGTAGGCTCTAAGTTAAGAGCCGTTAAGGGCGTACCCTGACCAAAAGATCAGCATGAGATATGAGCATTCCTATTGGCCTAGCGACACTGGTGGCGCATGAATTACATTAGTGAATACGCCCGGATTTTAGAATAAAATTTTTATGAAATCGAATATTGGTCTTTTGGAAAAATAAAACTTACAAAATGTTCGTTATCAAATTGTCTATCCATTAGTGTTAGTACAAAAAATAATTAATGAACACTTTACGAGGAGATGCATGCTATCAATAATAATTTCTTATTTTTATGGTTTTGTAGGAAGGAGATTAGTGATACATATGCCTCTTTAAATAAAAAGTGTACTACCATTTTAGAATCAACATTATGTAGAAATTTAATGTATTTTTATTAATTGATATTTCTTTTTAAATAAAGAGTAGATAGCTCTTAAAAACTGCACAAAAAACACTAGCGCGGCGTTTTTCTCGCGCCTTAAGCATAAAATCATTTAAATTTAGAAGGATTTAGAACTACCAATGGATTACTTGTAAAAAAAAAACTTTTTTACAAAAAAATACTACCGACTTCCAAATAAGAAAACTACAAAGTGAAAAATAACTTTATTTTTGGAAGTCGGTGTCTTTCGTAGGTACCATTTTTTTTCGTTATGGACACCGACTTCCAAAAATAAAGTTATTTTTCACTTTGTAGTTTTCTTATTTGGAAGTCGGTAGTATTTTTTTGTAAAAAAGTTTTTTTATTTTTCACTTTTTAGTTGTACCTACTTAGATAGGCAAGTTGTTTAGTAAGTTTCCTATAACGCCAGAATAGATTACCCGAATATCATGAAACTTGAACAAAACCGATCAAATGAGAGATCTGCTTACCCCTTAAGAGCATACTGGCGTGATGTTATGTTATGAAATGGTATAAACAATAAACAGACATGCGATTTCAGCAGTCCCGAGAGATTTGCCGTTATTTATTGAAGAGTTCTGTTGTATATCTTCGAAGTTCTTCATCAGATCTTCACCAAATTAAAATGGGACCAATTTCGGAACATACTCTTTCAAACAAAAAAAGAATTTTCAAAATCGGTCCACAATTGATGGAGATATCGGTGAACATACACAAAAAAAAAAAAAAAAAAAAGTCGAACATAGAACCTCCTCCTTTTTCGAAAGTCGGTTAAAAAAATTGAGTGATCGTGCTTCAGACCACTTAAACTAATATATGTATGATATTTGTATTAAATCGGGCTCACAGCCTTGAAAAGGATGTAAGTAAATATATATATATATATATATATATGTATAAACATCCGATTTGAGAACCTCCTCCTTTTTGGGAAGTCGTTTAAAAACGGCCACAATTCAAACAAAACTTTTAGTTTTTTTCAGTCTGTTGATCGATCGATCGATCTACCTATACTAGGTGAATATGGTGATACTGGCACGTTTCTGTCATAAAAGTTACATTATTATAACCCTGATTTTCCTGCCGCAACCTGTAGGTACGTATACCAAGAATCCCTTTAGAGTTTACTGAGAAAATAAAGCCGTAGGCTCCAAATTTCATTCTTGGTGTAACGAAAATCTTATGAAAATATTATCCGTAGTTCAGAATAATTGGTGCCTAACCAAATAATGTGAATATTTTTATTATTTATCTACAACAGATTGCAACAAAAAATATAGAGTAATAACGTACCTATATACAAACAATATACAAGGGTGTATAAAAAGGGGAGAGGGGAAGGCTCATTGGGCGTCAAAAATTGTTCATTAAAATTAAATACTGGGTATTCAGCTGCACCCGTTTAGCTCAGCATAGTTGTGAAAATTCAAATGACGATAAAAAGAATAACTGGAAATCTACTGTCAGTAGATAATGCACATACTTTTGGATGGATGGATGGATCTTATTTTTTTTTATTAACCTATATAATAACAGCTCGTGGCTAAATAATAACAGCCGCACGGGTCGATCATCAAGGTTAAGCAACGCTTGACGAGGTCGGTCCGTGAATGGGTGACCATTTCAACATACCGAGTTTCCTCCGTGTCTCGGAAAGCACGTTAAGCCGTTGGTCCCGGCTGTTATTTGAAGATCTTTGACAGTCGTTACGGATAGCTTGAGATCTGACACCAGTCTTGCCAAGGGGTACCGTGTTACTCAGTTACTGGGTTGTGGAGGTCAGATAGGCAGTCGCTCCATGTAAAACACTGGTACTTATAGCTGAATCCGGTAAGACTGGAAGCCGACCCCAATATAGTTGGGAAAAGGCTAGGCAGATGATGATTGTCCCACTGCTGGGTCAAGGTCTCCCCATAGCCTTCCACTCTTCTCAGTCTTAAAAATATTACTATAATAAAAAAAAACATGCGAGTTTTGAGAATTTGTGTGTATACAATGTGTCCGGGCTTGTAGTAATACAAATTTTAAGCCCGCTATATAAACCAAGTTTTACCGATAAAAACCCCACATAAGGAGTTTGCCCACACGTTTTTATTGCATTTCGTAAAATTCTGCAAAAAAATTAAGGAAAAACTAACTGGCTTAGAGCTGGCACTCTTATGTCAGTGTGTAGAACAACTCAAAGACTAACAGAAAAACTTATAAAAGTCTCTTATTTTTTAGTTAATCCCTAAAAAATATGCAGAATTTCAGGAAATGCAATAAAAACGTATGAAATTATGTTTATATATTGTTAAAACTTTTGTGTCTCAGTAAAAAAAATATTTTACCTTTTTTGTGTTAAATGTATTTTTTTAGATTACTTATCTATGGCCGTAAAAATTACATTACATATATGCTTCTATGATACCTAGGTCCAAACATATGGTTGTTAGACTATATGGATACGTAATAAGTAAGTCAGGTACTAACACTGCTCTATCTTTGAGGGTGTCGTGATTGTCATGTAAGGGGTGGTTTTATCGACAAAATAAGGTGTATTTTACGGCCTTAAAGTTTTATTACTATAAGTCCGGACATATTGTATATGTTAGGTGTAATCACCAGCCCAACTGCACTGTACCTATTTAAAAATCTCATTCAAAATTTAAAATATAAATTACACTGGCCTTTAAAACTTAGCATCACAATTTTTAATTGCAATTTCTCCTAAACTATAGAATTCGGAGTTCTTAAATAAAAAAAAAACGTTTTATAGGAAATTTCATCAACTTCCTTTGACATTATAGTTTATTATACGTTAATAACGTTTTTAACTTAAACAAAGATATTCCTCAACATCGGCTCCAAAACCTCGTCTTTGGTATGCCAAACCGGTTCGATGCTGGCGAGCCCGAGGAGGCAATACCAGTTATTAAAATGAAATGGCGTAAAACATACATAAAAATGTTCTCCGGCCAGTGTATTTTAGACGGACGTATAAATAAATTATGGTCCCAGGCAAAGCCGGGGTGCGCTTCTTGTTCTATTATAATATTATCTCTCGACTGAGTAATAAAACACAATTAATGTCATATTGTAGAAGTATTGTGATCGATGTAATGCGATATTTATGATATGAAATGCTAATTTAATAGAGATATAAAACTTTGAACGTTAATAATTACGTACAGTTATTTTCCCGACGGGCATTAATTTAAAAGTTAGCCCTTGAACGCGTAAATCTGAAATTACCTTTTAAGTACAATAGTTAATGATAAAAGCAAAATCTGGTCCTTTGAGGCCGATTATATTTTCATAAAATGTCAGATTTTGCTCTTTGTATTATTATTATTAAGCATAAAACTGTGATTCTGAAATCTGTTGGAATGGGTAAAATGAAGCGTATGACGTCACAGTTAGGCAGAGTACTCATGGAATTTTAATGATCATATGACCAGTGTGCTCGAGGCTGTCTGACCCAGTTTAGTTAGAATGTTCCTGTGCTGTGGAACGTTTCCTGTACTCTGCATTTGTTATCAATGTTTATATTTACCCGTATTTTGTTTTCCCGCTGGATACTTTGTAGTTTTCACAGTGTTTTCCTTGTTAGAAAATTTCCATCGAAAGTTGTTAGGAAAATAAATATTGCATTACAACACTGGTTCTTTAAAAGCATTTTTTGAATGGAAGCTAAGCACCGCAGTATGCCAAAACTGAGCTGTAAACACACGCTTGTGAACCGGTCAATTACCAATAGTATGTGCTGAGGTCTTGAGTTAAAACAAGAAAAACTTGGAAACCCAAAAAGCTATACGTTTATTTTCTTATTATATTCGCCCCTCAAACTAAGCTTGCTGACGGACGGTCGGTTAACGTATTGCCACTGGCTTAGACAGACAAAAACATTATAACTGTTGGCTATTTTAAGTGCTTAGCAAATATTTTAATTGCAAAATATCATAAATATCACAAAACATATAGGTAATAAATAAGAGACACAGAAGTTCTATACAGCCTTTTCTGTATCGGAGAGTAAAGGACGCAACTGAGACTAAGAGTGTTTACTCAAACCGACATAATATAGAATATTGTATGTGCTCATTGTATGCCATATGAAGTCGGCCTCTAATCAATATACATATAATAAATATGTAGAAAAGTCGTTTTTGTACATTTAAAATATATCCATACACACATTGAGCTCAAATATATTTCATTTTTTATTATTTTTGACTTTGACAAAAAGTGTTATTATTATTTATTATGTACTTTATAGTTTTGTGTATAAGTAACATTCAAAACATACAATCATCATCATCCTTTTAAAGGAGGCCCACTACTGGGTCACAGGCTGTCATTCTGTGAGAGAGGGAACAAACAATAGTAATAACTATAATATCCTGAAACACAGGATCAACCTAGTTCAGACAAATAAGCAACTGTGCTCTTTTACATTTTTAAGATACTCGTATTTTATTGTAATTACAATAAAATATCCCATTATATAAACAAAATTATATTATTTATATATGATATATTCTTAATATAGGTCTAATGTCACATCGTTGTTTGTTGTACAATTAAAATAACCCAACAGAAAATAACTGTAAAAGTCGACAAAAATTAATATAGAGCAATGTACCAGGATAATTTAAAATATAATCAGACTAAATAAATGCCTAAAAATAATTTAGAATGTGTGTTAGATCGGCAGTGGCCTGTATTATAGGTTATTCACAATAAAGTAATCAACAAACTAACTCAACTCTATTGTATAGGCAATGGCATCCCAAGGCCATACGGTAGACTTTTAAATTAGTATTCGTTGTTTAGTATTAAAGCTCGCCTGCTTTGACTCAGGCTTCCCAAAAAAAGTTCTTTTAAAGGATTAGTGATGGAACGTACGGCTACAGTTAATAATAGCTTTGACAACTGTTTCTACCTACGATCAGAGTTGTTACCAGCAGAAAGTTATTAGCCGGTAAATCATTATTTATATCAGTTGCGGTAACGAAACCATAGCGTGATTCAGGATTCAGCTTCAACGAGACAGCTTCATCTGTTGGACAATACCAAACTCATAAATCTTGTGTTTTTTTTTTTTTTGCGGGCATTTGTTAGTTTTGTTATTTTGCATACACAAAAAGTGTATGTGACCGCATATTACATACAACAGGCAAGTATACAAATTTGTTAAAAATATAAAGCAGTATAACACTTCGATTTTGAGGTAATGTCAAAGCTATCACGTGTAAGACATCTGTAGCTAGGTAGTGACAACTAAAAACAAGAAGAACAAGGAAGAACAGTGAAAGGTCAAAATAAATGTATTTCGCCCTTATTAAATAATAATTTCCCTACGACAGGGAGCCTGCTAACAACCTTCCGTGTTTTGTTAATAACATTGCCTTTAGGGTAGGTTTGGGTAGGTATTCTTGTTACACTTCCGGGTATAAATAAAAGATATTAATTAATATTAAAACTGTTTCCTATGTAACGTAAAATTTACTTAAAATCTTGTACAAAAACCGGACCTAAGAAAAATAAACACCAGAAAAAAATTCGTTTACCCTCGAAAAAATTCAATATTATTCAATTAAAAAGGGATATAAAGCGGATCAAACCTCCACGGTTGGCAAGCTGAACTCCCACGGGACGTGGAGTACAAACCACATCAAAATCTGAACAAATATTGAAAACTTTATCTGTGTATTGACTTTGTGCGAAAGGTAGCTAATATGAACGGATGTTGAATAAAACTCGCTTTTGTGAAATCAAAGTACGAGTATATTAGTGAATGCCACGTCATTAAACGACAAAACGCTGGGCTAGGGAACCGTTTTTTTTTTCAAGCCTCTTTTTCTTTCGGTTTTGTTCTACTTTTAACCACAATTAAACCATTTTAGGCAACCAAAGTTCGTAAATAGGTTTTGTGGAGTTAACCATTTATGAACGGTTTTTGTCACCTACCTTCAATGCTCAACCATGCTGAAGTATAATAAAGATTGGGTAGTATTTAAACGCAAATCAAAAAATATCCTTTTTCTATGCAATAAAATTCCGAATTCTCATCAAAATTACTGATTGCGCAGCAAAATATTCAACGCAAAACATCGGTTATTTTTAGACCGGTCCCACGGAATCAACAGTCGCGCTTTATTAGCAAATAACTATTGCCAGCGGTTCCGCTCGCTTGAACAGTGTTTTTTGATCCCAAGGGAACATTTTACCTATGTGCTATTTCTATCTCTGTGCCAAATTTCATCCAGATTCATTCAGCTGTTCTAGCGTGATTGAGTCACAGACATCCGTCCAGTCCATCCAAACGTTCTCATTAATAATATTACTAGGACTAGCTTCTGCCAGCGGCTTCACCCGCGTAAAAATCGTAAGTTGTCCCTCAGGAACCGTAATTCAGTCACCTACGTCCGTAGGAGTGTACCCTTTGATTCCCTACACGAGGTCCCCGGGTAGTGCAAATCAGGAGACACTAACTGGTAGGCTTCAGCCGAAGGCTCGTGACCACCCACAGGGCAAAGACGTAACCGCCGAGCGGTCTAGCCAGGCTTCGGGTACGATGCTCGGTGTAGCCAACTAGAGGAGTTGGTTTGAGATAAATGTTCCACTGCTGGCAGACGAGTCTGACGCGGACCAGACTGTTTTGGACGTATCGGAAGATTGCTCGCGGTATATAGCGGGATCCGAGGCACGGTGTGCCGTTGGCTGCAGGTAGTTGGGGGCCCAAGTAGTGTGCCAGCCACACATGAAAGGTTGCCGCGCCAACTGTTGAAAAATCCCTACGTGGTTGGCGACCAGATGGATAGTGCCCGATGGACATTCCGAGAGTGGTCCTTCTCCTCTCCTCCATTCACTCTTCTATAATGATGTCAAGGAAAAAGGAATACTGGACTAAAACAGTGGCATTACCCCCTTCCCCAAAAAGTGCACCTCACCAACATTAGAGGTCTGCACTCAAATCTCTCTGCAAACCACTACCACCTGGAGGCTGACAAACCAGCGATGCTTTTTTTTGCGGAGACGCAGATAGCGAGTCCGTCAGACGTGTCATACTTATCTTAACCAGGGTTTACCTAGGACCACAATTTCAAATCGCGCGCGGGTTTGTGTATGTACGCCCTTGACACTTGCTATAGGCTCTGGTGGACACAGGTCAGGATAAAATTATCTACGCCTCTGTCTATAGTTCACAGCGGAGATCAGGAGACAACCAGGATCACAAAGTACGTCAGTGAGGCGGCTAATGTGGCACAGCAGCGGTACCCTTCCACCTAATTAGTGTTACTGGGTGAATTTAATGCCCATCACCAGGAGTGGCTCTTCCCATACCAGTGCACTGATCATGCTGCACGGGAGATGCGTAAGCTTTCTCTTGCTCTAAACCTTACCCAGCTGGTCCATAGAGCAACGAGGGTGCCGGACGTTAATCCGCACACGGCCAATTGCTTGGGCCTTTAGCTGACAACAAATCTAGACCGTTAATCAGTATCGATAGCCTCACCTTTGGGTAGTGCCGACCACTGTCTGGTGAAGTGTGTGTCCAATGGCTACTCCCAAGCCCAAGAGGCACCCGGCGGGTTTGGCGGTACAGGTCGGCAGATTGGGATGGCATGCGGTCTTTGTGCTGTGCAACTTCGACGTGAACAAGGCTAGCGCATGAACATGGCGTGAACATGACGGAATACCAGCAATAGTTCTTAGAACCTGTGCGCCTGAATTGTCTCCGATCTTGACACTATTCCGCTTTTCGTATGAGACTGAAAAAGTACCGAATGCTTAGAAGCTAGCTCACGTACAGCCCGTGCCAAAGAAGGGCAGTCGAGCTGACCCAGCCAGCTACAGACCCAACTCTGTACGTCACGTGTACTTAATACGAAGTTCCTGGCATACCGAGAAACTAACGATACCCTTAGTGACCGCCAATACGGCGTGCACCGAAATCGGTCCAATGGGGTTCTTCTTGGGTATGTCATAAGGAGTGAGGCCATCGAGAGGCACAGGGAAGCACGTGCCGTCTCCCTTGACATCTCGAAGGCTATTGATAGGGTCTGGCACAGAAGCCTTACTGGTAAGCTTCCTTCATTCGGTCTGCCCGGTGGTCTTGTGATTGGATTGCAGATTTCCTGAGAGATCGATCCATTCGAGTATTTAATGATGGCTGCTCATCAGACCAATTGGATATCAATGCCGGGGTCCCTCAGGGGTCGGTACTCTCAGCAACATTGTTGTTGCTGCACATTAACGATTTGCTAAATCCAAATTTGGGTAGGCAGACGACAGCACTTTTGCTGAAAGATACTTGTCCAACGCACGGGCTACCAGGCCGCAGA
Organism: Orthosia incerta; assembly: GCA_948252205.1. NCBI lineage: Eukaryota > Metazoa > Arthropoda > Insecta > Lepidoptera > Noctuidae > Orthosia > Orthosia incerta. The sequence continues at coordinate 38,031,426 of OX411741.1, read as the reverse complement.
TTCGGTCTCTTCGTGAGGCCATGGTGGAGCGTTTGAACCTGTCCTTGCAGGCAATCTCCTGATGGGGCGATGCCAATCTGGTCAGATTTAATGCTGATAAAACCCAGGCGTGTTTTTTTTCCGCTAAAAAGAGCAAATTTCACCAGGATCCAATTTTCTGAGATGTGATCGTGCCAATAACGGACCATCTTGAGCTTCTTCGCGTTAAGCTGACATCGACTATAAATTTTGGCCCGTACATTGAGGCAAAGGCTCAGTCCTGCCGGAATCTGTGTTTCCCGACAGATTCAATCTTGGGGTCTTTAAGCCAAGAGTGAATAAGTTTTTCTAGGCAAGCATGATTCACCGTCGACCACATCATCGCTTACCATCAGGTGAGATAGTGGTCAAACGCGAGCTAATAGAGTATAAAAAAAACAATTGCCGAGATATATCTGTGCCAAATTTCATCCAGATTTGTTCAGACATTCTGGCGTGATTGAGTTACAAACATCCATCCATCCATTCTTTCGCATTTTTAATACTAGCTGCCGCCCGCCCGCTCCCAATATCTTTATAAATTATAGCCTTTGTGTTATTCTGATGTATAAGCTATATTTCTGTAGTTTCAAAGTTCAGTAGTTTTTGCGTGAAAGAGTAACAAACATACATCCATCCATCCTAAAAACTTTCACGTGTATAATAGTAGTAGGTTGTAGGCAGTAGAATATATTTTATCATCCAAAATAATGTTACTTATCACTTCCATAAAATGATTCTCAAGTTTCAGACAAAAGATCTCGTCAAGGCAAAGACTATAATTAATATTATTTTTTTAAACGGTCCTGGGATCTTATTTGTCAGATTACCATTAAATTTAGATTACCATTACCGAGATTATTCAAATTACCAGCGAGTTCGTTTTGTAAAGTTTTAAGAGGGATAATTGAGTACTACTTTACTTGTATTTTAATAAAAACACGAGTTTTTAGTCGTATTGTGTTCCTATAATAAAACAAATAAATAAAAATAACCGACGAAATAACGAACCCAAAAGAGAAAAATAAAAAAAATCTTTTATTCTAGCATTTTAGTTGGCGCCAAACAAATAAATATGCAAAATAATCACCTAAAGCGTAGAATGATTATAGCTAGGTTGATCTTCGTTAATAGTTTGTTTGACGCCGCCTCAAAATGCTAGACAAAACATTATTCTTTTTGTTTTGCTTCTTAGTTCGTTGTTTCGTCGGTTATTTATTTTTTATAGAGATCTTTTTTCGCTTTTTAGTTTACTTAATTTCAACAGAATTGGTTTACAATTGAAAATTCAGTGGGCAACTTATCAATAAATCCTTTTTTTCTTTCTTTAGGGGTGTATACTAGTTTTGAAAACCAATAAAAAAAATGAAATCAGACCACTCTATAAAAAGTTATGCGTGGTCATACATAAAAATATACATGTCGAGTTGAGAACCTGCTCCTTTTTTTTGTCGGTTAAAAAAAATACTTTTCATCTGCAATATAAAGGACCGAATTACGAATCCTCTTAGATGAGAAAGTCTCAATAGAGTTTCAATAAAAAAAGACCTCATCTGGAAACTATTCTATATTCATTTATGAAGAAGTCGTAGATTTCAAAGCAATCTCAAGTTAAAGGCGTATTTAACTTGATAAATTAAACTTAAACGGTTTATGATGACAACTCTTAATTAGTTTTTGATCTCAGTGCGCTACGACGTAGTATGGCTGCGAGACTCGTAGCAAAGATAGAGGTGCTGAGATAGGAGCCTTTTTGGTCTCGCACGGGGTTTTTTATATTTTATTGTTGTTTGTGTTTCGCTTATCTCGTGTCTCCTGTGCGGGTCACAAATAAATATATTTTCTTTCTTTTCTTTCTTTCTTTCTTTCAAAAGTCGTAGCAGCGTAGCACCATTACTTGTGGTTTGAAACTAGTTATGTTAGGTATTATAGCGTTATAGATTGCCTAGAAATTCATCCTGTATCATTGTAAGACGTTACGGCAAAAGGTACTGTGTACTATCCTACTAATATTAGACATGTGGAAACTTGTATTTTTGGATGAGTGTTTATGAATCACGACTAAACGCATGACTTAGTACATAGTAGTTCCTCGTAGTTATTCTTCGATTCTTTAATGACATTTAGTATTAAATATTGTTTTGTGTTCACATCCTGCAAGTATTTTATGTTTCGATTCAATGTTGCATACAATGCATAGAAAAATCCTGCCTTTCTTAGGTTTTTATTTTCTGTTACTATAGGTTGCACTTTATCGCGTATTATATGGTTTACGTTCTGTGTAATCATAGTGGTTTATTTTATTATTATTTTATTATGAGCCCGTTACGTCCCACTGCACGGCAAAGGCCTCCCTTCCGTCTTTCCATTTTTTCCGGTCTCTTGCTCTATCTGGCCAATCCTTCAGATAAACGTCTAATTCGTCACGCCATCTCTTTCTGGGCCTACCGCGTCGCCGGTTCCTGTTATTCGGAATCCAGTCAGTGGTTACTTTTGCCCAATTCTGTTGCGACATGCGGCAGATGTGGCCTGCCCAATTCCACTTTAGTTTGGCGGCTGTTTTGCCTACGTCTGCGATTTGTGTTTTGGAACGAAGTATACTGTTCCGAATGCGATCTATGATTTTGACTCCGAGAATACTTCGTTCCATCGCTCGCTGGCAGACCCCGAGTGCAGACTTTTGACGTTTCGTTAACGACCACGTTTGCGCTCCATAGGTGAGGGTAGGAAGGATGCACATATCCATGAGTTTCCTTTTTAGGGAAAGTGGAAGTGATCCTTTCATTAGGTGTTTCATCGACCAATAGCTCTTCCATGCGTTTTCGGTGCGTCGAGCAACTTCTTTATCTTGCCTCGCCTGGAAAGAGACTATTTGGCCGAGGTATATGTACTCATGGACATATTCAACCTCCACACCCCCAATGTCTACTTTGCGTTTCGTGCTGTTCGTCATTAATTTCGTTTTCGTCATATTCATTTTGAGTCCGACCTCGAGGCTGGCGTGGCTCAGTTGTTCCAGCATAAGGCTTAACTCAGCCGCCGAAGATGAGAAAAGGACAATGTCGTCGGCGAAGCGTAGATTTGTTAATCTTCTGTCTCCAACGATAATGCCCTTATCCCGCCAGTGTGCATCTAAATTTTGGAAGACTTCTTCAAGCGTTGCTGTGAAGAGTTTTGGTGACAGCGGATCCCCTTGTTTGACACCTTTTCGGATTGGAAAGGATGGGCCAGTGGTATCTAAGCGTATGGCAGCTGTACTATTAAGATAAATTCGTTCCAGTAATTTAACATAAGTGGGTTCTATTTCCTGTTTATAGAGTGTCGTAAAAATGGCTTTATGCGATAGACTATCAAAAGCTTTGGAATAATCCACGAACGCAAGGTACAACGGTAAGTTAAATTCTTCGTGCTTTTCTATCATCTGGTTCAAAGAATGTAGGTGGTCGGTAGTGGACAAGCCGCGGCGGAAACCAGCTTGTTCAGGAGGTTGGTGAAGGTCTAGTTGATCGGAAATACGATTTTCGAGGACCTTGATGAAAGCTTTGTACAGATGTGAGACAAGGCTAATAGGACGGTAATTCCCAATATCGGATTTATCTCCCTTTTTATGAAGCAGAATTATGTTGGAATGACAGAAGTTACTTGGAAATATGCCTGTTTTTAAAATTGAGTTAAATAGATTACAAATGTGTGGTAATAAAAATTGCTCTCCGACTCGCAGTGCGTCTGTTGTGATACCATCTTCTCCTGGGCTTTTATTGTACTTCATGCTACTGAGAGCCTTATGAACTTCAAAGCCAGTTATCATTGGGACATCATCAGAGCATGAGTAGACTTCATCCGCAAGCTGGAAAGTTGTGTCGTCGTCTGAGTATAATGCTTTGTAAAATTGAGTTTATTTTACTACTTAAATTTTCATCTATAGAAATAGTTTTGACATATTTCTCTGATATTTAATTGCTTTCCATGATGTGGTGTGAGATATATATGCTTTACGTGAAACGAAACGTAATAATTTGTCTCAGACTCTCAGTAAAGTCGGCAATGCTAGAAAAATGTCACGTTGCGATGTTAATTGTGTTCCCGAACGAAGTTTTTTGCTCAACTAATTTAAAACGCAAAAAAAAAAGTCTGGTTGTCCTCACTTTCGTGTTTGACGACTCCATTGAGGTAATAATGTACTACGCGATGACTATGACTTTTTCTAACCTCCAACTGTATTGACAGCACTAGGTTAGCTTCTCCGTTTAGGCCTTACTGTCGTAAAATTCTTGTTGTAAGTATTCGATGATGATTCACTGTACTTCTGATGTCTATTGGTATTTTTACAACACTGTTACTATACGCTTTATTCTAGTTGTAAGAGCCCATAGGATAATTTTCAACTGCCATGCTGGTGAAGCTAATACTTATACACTTTCTACCGCCCGCGTGGTATTAGTACTTCGCCCAATATTTAAAAAAATATAGGCTATGTATTATTTAGTACAGCCCAAGTCTCGAATAATAAAGGATAAGCAGAGAGAATCATTATACTTTCGGTCTTCTGTATAACCTGCCGCAGCGTATGATGATGAAGCCATATTTCTGTAAAGTTTCATCAATTTCCGTTCAGTAGTTTCTGCGTGAAAGAGTAAAAAACATCCATCCATCCATCCTCACAAACTTGCACGTTTATAATAGTAGTAAGATAAGAAGATATATATATATACTATCTTTTTTCCATGACTTCATTTCCATGGCCTATCTTGAAAGTATCTACCGTGCATTTTTTTTTAGGATAAAAGATAGCCTATGGGAGTTATTGACATTGTTGCTTTTTATCAGTAAAAACAAATCGTAATGGGATCACTACTTTCAGTGACCAACAAACAATTTCATTTCTTTCTAATATTAGTTTAGGTAAGGTACTCTCAAATTGCGAGTACCCGAGTAGTCCGTCTATTCGCCTGTTTCCAAATACCTCTGCCGGGACCGTAATCAATAACCTATGAGTGATGATACCGAAGTGTCATGTTAAAAATAAGATACAAGAGTTTACATTTACATGGAAAAAGTGGGTAGTCCACAATGTATCACACATAATATTTACGTAATTTTATGCTCCGTTGATTTAGTGGTTGCAAGTGCTACTGGTGACATGAGACCCTACGTTCAATTCTCAGGTCTGGAAAAGCTATATTGGGTTCTTCCATTACAATATTCCATGGCAATAGGCTCGACACTATTACATGGGACCTAAAACATAACTGGCGATATGTACCCACATATCGCCAGTTATGTTTTAGGTCCCGCTTTAGCGTAGAGTTAGACAGAGGTACTGCCTAACTCTTCGAGGCATACACCGTGAAATTTAAGTGGTTGTTTTCCCGCGGCAGAACGACTTGCCTTAAGGAGTACTTTCGAATCATAGAGTTAAAGTTAAATAACGATGTTTTTGTTTTAAAATAATTAAAAAAAAAAACATAAACTCGAAAAAGTGAGTAACAATAGTAACTTGTAGGTACTACTTTTTCGAGTTGATGAATATTTTTTAAATTATTTTAAAATAAAAACATCGTTATTTTTTTACTTTAACTCTATGCTTCGAAAGTACTCCTAAAGGCAAGTCGTTCTGCCGCGGGAAAACAACCACTTAAATTTCACGGTGTATAAGCGTGATGTTAAGACGAGTATAGATTAGAGCATTTATTTGTAACAGAACATCGAGCATCCGCTGTTTTTAAATTTACACGAACATGACGCTCGATGTTTTGTTACACCTTGATTTTAAAAACCAACGAGCATTTTGGTGTAACATTTTGACTTGGAATATGTTTAATAATGAATGCAAGGTACAAAGAAATGTTACAGATAATTGCACTCTCCGTGAGAATTACGTCGAACACAGCGTCGAACATTCGCAAGAACGTTTCATTACATCGAAATGATTTAGGAAACTGAGCATTTGTCTGGATTGCACCATTCATAAGAACGTTACATTATATTGTAATGCTCGCGAAAATGTATACCTACAAAATCTAGTGTATACCTTTATGTTTATGTATCATTTAAATGGACAGTAATACCTTGTTCTTTATTGACACTAACGTTTCCAGAGATGCTCAGTAGAGTGGAGTAGAGCAAATTTCCTTCAAAAGGACTTACAATATGTATGAATAATCCTTAGTAACAGAAAACAAAGGCTTTATTTAATTCGGGCTCTCACTTGGATATTCTCGTGGTGCCTAGAGATTTACGGCCATTTAAAGGACTGAGGTCAAGGTTGTAGGTTTAAAACTGGCTTGTAGTAATGAAACTGTTTCTTTCTTAAGCTTGAAATAAACTACAGAAATGTTTGATTCTGTTTTATGTCAGTGTAATATTTCCATATAACCACGGCCTGACTTCGCCCACTGTTGGGCATAGATCACATTTTTCTTTTGCCAATCGCCACACTCGTGTGCCACTCTTATCAGGTTGTACCTGCGATGGCAACAATGTCGTTTGCCCATTTCCACCTATACCATAGCTTACTATTGTTATCATCATCATTTCAGGCGAGTCATCATTCCAATCCAGAGCGTAGGCCTACCCAAGTGTCATTACATTGACTGGTCCTTTGCTTGTATTCATCGGATATCCCGCGGCCTTCACCAGGTCATCGAGTGAGAGCCCTTTCTATACGTGTCGACTATAAGTGTCATTTAGTTTGTACTAGCTGTACCCGCGGCTTCGCGCCCGTCAACTAGCTACCTACCTATCTTAACCAACCCTAACTACCTACGATTTTTTTTGTTTTTAAACCTTCTTTATTCTGTCATGTATCAGAGATGGCGCTGTGTTCACAAAACGTGTGGGGATAAAAATATAAAAAACACGTTATTTTTCCGATGTTTTAATAGTTATTTTGTTATTCGGAACGGAGATAAATCGAACCAATTAAAAATTATGTAAATCGGTCCAGCCGATCCTGCGGTATTAATGGTGTAACTAACCTGACTTTGTTTTATATATAAAAAGATTTGTATTGGTACTATGAGGAATTTGTATGGCCGATTTTCAGGCCATAAAAATGCACGTCCATTTTACAGACAGATGCCAACTAAGCCCCTAACCTTTGTTCTCCATCCTCGTTTTAGAATTTCCACTTAAACAATTATTCCGCTGTGTTCGATTTGTAACGGGAATTGGGCTGATCCGGGATCCGTGCCCAAAAAGCCGTGGTCATTGGAAACTGAATCACTTAACAATAGTACACCGGACCTCTGTACGGATTTAAAACCTGTTCGAAATAAGCCCTAGCAGGTTTTCAATGGACAATAGCGATGTTTCCCGGATGAAAACATACAAATTCTATTTGGTCCGTCTGTTAGAATTTATCAAAAAATATTGCTCACAATATTTTTTTCGTTTCTCCTGCTACTTGATACATGATACACATATTATGTAGTGGACCAGTTAAAGCTACAGTATTTTTTACTATTTTTCGATAGCAGTGTCTCTCTCCTGCTGGTCCAAAACCTGTAATGCATGTAATTGACTACCCAATTTTCCTGAGAGATTTTAGAACAATTTATTAAACAATACGTCAGTTATAGAATAAGGCATTAATTTGTATCAATTCATGACAATAGCATGTTGTGAGATTTCAAAATCAGTTTTTAAATTAATTAAAAAAACCCGACTGCTTAAGATGCGAACAAAAAAGAAGTAAAAAGAAAAAAAACATGCTGTGCAGTCGGAGGATACATATTCGCGAGCTGGCTGACCAAAACCAGTTGTATCCTCCGACTGCACAGCATGATTTTCTTCTTGGTTACTTCTTTTTAGTTCCAGTAGGGATTTTTGATTTACCTTTTTTATTTTTAATAATAAATAATAATAAAAAGCCTTTATTAACAATCTAATATGTTACATTTCATCTTATAACTACTTAAGTACTACTAATATTAAACATGCTTGTTTATGAAAGCAACGTAATTAAATGATATTATTTGTATTAGACACCGGTTTCGTGATTGTCTTGCTCTTTGGCATATGCATCTCCAAGTGTTCTCCACAACGGTATGTCCCATTGCTATCCTCATCCAGCATGGTTCTGCTACCTCCTTGATATCACCCTCCCATCTTCCATGCTACCTTACTTCTCATTTTGTGTCTAGGGCACCATTCCGTCACTTCGTTCGTCTACTTTTCTGTCTTACTTCTTGTTATATGTCCTGCCCATTTCCATTTCAGTTGTTTGATTTGGTATTTTATATCAAAAATCTTGGTTTGTTGTTGACTGTTTTAACCTAATTTTGTCTTTTAATTGTATGTTGAGTATGCTGCTTTCCATTCGGTGTTGACAAGTTTCTAGTGATTTGATATTTATCTTTGTACAACTCCATGTCTGTCATCCGTAGGTCATGCTTGATATAATGCATGTATTAAATATTCTCTTCATCCCTTCTATTGGTATATCCGAGTTTTTTCTTATAATATTTTATTTATAACTTATAGTTTAAAAAAATCTATTTAGATTTATATATTTATGAAATCACTTGTTATTTTGATACACCACAAGAAAGGTATGGAAAAAAAATTGGGCCCTTACAATATGGCGCCCAAAAGCCACCATTTTTCTTGTTCCAATTTTAATGTAGCTAGTGACACTCGCAAGGTTAAGACGAATCGAGTGAAGTAAGAAAAATCAAAATTGGCCAACGAGTTTGGTCTCTAGAACGCCACATAGGAACAAACACACATACATACTGATAAACACATTAACCTCCGTAAGCAGACGGATAAAAAAGAACTAGCTCCTGATATCGAATTAACATGCTGTAGGTACTTCAAGATTTGGATTTGTAAAAAGTAAGTTTTTTAATTAAAATATAAACGAAAAATGGAATGAAAACTTCCCCAGTTGAGTTTCCGTGAAGCTGAAAGCATATAGGGAAGTTGAATTCTATGCTTAATGAATATTTATTGATGTATGTTAAGTACCCTTTGAGTGTTTGTGTACCCTTTGAGTGTTTGTTTTAAGAAAGATGTTGATATGTTTGGTTAACGCATAAGTTTTACTTATAAATATGACGTAAATTGGTTGTTCAATGAAATTATAATCTTAAATATTTCAGAACATTACTAATTAATAGGTGAAACCGATTACACACATATTGACTACGTGGGTAAGAAAATTATGCTTGTACGAGTATTTTTCTACTATCTGGCGTAAACTAAGGTTTCTGCATGTTGATATGTTCATCTGCATTTATACATTTGCTCAACCAGAAGGGATATGGAATTCAAATATTATTACAGAGTTGTACCCACAAAGTAGTGTGACCCAATATTTACAAATCTGTCCCTACGAAATTCAAATTAAGATTTGATAAGGGTTTGTTTGAATTAAAACCGGTTTGGTGCCGTTATTTTCCGCATTTGGTCGGAGCAAGGCCAGTAATGGAATATGTAGTAAGAAAAATAATGTTGGAAACTGACATTTTGTTTATGAAATAGGAATGCAATTCATAATTTATCGTCTGCGTTTGAATCTTCTACTTTCTAGATTTCTCTTTTCTTTGAACAAGCCTTTTCTTAGAGTGAGAATTTTAAGATAAACTAGCTGTCAGTAATGAGGTTTTAAGTTTAATCAAAGGCAGAACTAATCGATGTTTGTAACACGAAAAGTTACTTTAAGTCCAATTAGGAATAATACAGTTAATTTTTTTAGTAGGCAGCAAAGTCTTATTATAATATTTTTAAGGTATTAAATTATTTAATATTACCCTAATATATTTTCGTTTTTTTTTTATAAACGGGGGCAAGTTGGTACATTCATGAATATTAAATATGCCAATTTTTTTTCTCCAATCTCGTAAATGTTACAAGTTGGATGAAACACTTTCATAAGCATTCTTTTTAAGCTTCAAAATAAAATTTGACGCATTTTCCGCCCGGCATGACGGAGCAAAGTTAAGGAATCGCAAACTTTTTACATTTTCCCTTGTTACTTCAAAAGTAACAAAGTTGAATGAAATCGTCATCCGCCCTGATGTTATCGCTAGCAACTACCCGACATTCTATTTTAGTCGTCTATTCAACAAGTGATTACATGGATTTGTATTCCATTTCATCTCGTGTTTTGGTGGTTCAATCTGAAGGATTGTGTACGGATGGCTACATTAAACTGTTTACCAACCTTTTCTAAGTCAATATTATTATTTTCCATTAATATTTTACAGGAAAGGACATTTTCTAGTCCTTTCTCTTGAAACTTATTTACTAGAATAGAGAAAAGCTTTGAATAAAGTATCAAAATACATCTAGATCGAGATCAAATTCAGAGTAGATATCTAGAATCAATTGATGGAGCACTTTTTCGTCGTCGGCAAACTCCCTAAGCTACAAAACCACTAGACCTAGGTAATCTGCGATTCTCAGAAACTGAAATACCTACGTGAAAGGTCAAATGAAAGACTAATATAGATCTTAGTTACACTGAGGAATGGTTGAGTAGCCACAAGACAAATTTATTGGAAGTGATTGTAATCCATTATTTGATTATTTATTCGGGTAACACTTACAGGGCATGGATACGCTGTGCCGTAAGAATATTAAGTATGGTTTAATGACTAGAGACGCCATTCCTCCATCCATACTTTAATTATAAATGCGAAAGTTGTCTCTCTGTTTGCCTTCACCTTTTCACTTCTTAAAGGTGAATCAAATTTCTATGAAACTTTACACACGGGTGGGCCATATCCTGCATTACGCCATCATCATCATCAACCTTTTAATGTTCTCACAGCTGGGGCACAGGCCTCCTTTCTGAGAGAGGAAATAGGCCGTAATCCACCACACGGGCCCAGTGCGGTTAGTGGATGTCACATGTCTTCGGATTTTTGGTTCTAGGACATGCCGGTTTACTCATGATGTTTTACTTCACCGTTTTGCTATCAAAACGGTGAAGGAAAACTGCTATCAGTGTTGAAATAATTTACACTAAGCAAGAAAGTAGCCTGCCTGGATTCGAACCACCGGGCCACCACTGCTCCTGGCCATTGTATTATCTCGTGAGTATGTTCCTTTGGGATGATTGCTGACTTTGCCGCTGGCATGAGTTAGTTACTATATTATAATATTCATACCTACGTCAAATGCGCTGAGCACAAGTTTCGGCTGTAATTCCTTAGCCATAGTAAGTATTCTCACAGGCCGTCAATTGCTAAGAACAAACGTTGACACCCTTAGCGACCTTCCTGAAGGCTCGACGCGATTCTATTTATATCACACCGATAAGTGTTTTTTATTAAAAGTATTGTTACGAGCTAGGGTTCAGAGATAAATTATTTAAACAGCACACTTTAATTAACCACTTTCATTACTGAAATACTTCTTAAATAATTTACTTCGCACTATTTTCGCTTTGATCGGTTCGTATTGCTTCCAAATCGAAATTGTGCCACGAGAACCCGACCGTCCTTATAATTATAAGCACGGCAGCTGTTTCTGGAACATTCCATATTGTTCTAGATAGTATCTATAACTATCTTGTAACAGTATGTTCACTCAGGACAATAAGATGAAACTCGACCAATTTGCACTTAAATTTCTCTTAGAAAACAGATTTACATTATCGCTTATTAGCCCAGAGTCGATAATTTTTAAACCAAAAAAAATTATATATTTTTTTACACCATCGGAAAGTAGAGATTTCAACGAACAGAAAGCCCACAGACTTTTATAAAAAAGCAAATATTTTGGCGTGAGAATTTTCGATTGAAAATTAGGGTGCTTTTTTCGATATTAAGTCAAAATAAGGTAAAAAATAAATATTTTAAATAAAATACTCAGTGTGTATGGGACATAAAAATATCTATTTGTAAAAGATAAAAACCAAAAACTTGGTTATTTCAATTTTAATTGCGTCGCGCTATCAGTCTATAAGTTACGCTTCGTTTGCATGGAAAGTTAAGACAATGCCGTCTCGTGGCCGCCGCCGCCGCGGCGCCTCGGTGCTCTGTGGTTAACTCGAGATACCCCGGGGATCAGCGTGAGTTATTCAGGAGATAGTCACCTGCCCAGCCTACTTAATATTGTAAGGATAAATGACTGCCTACATAGTTGATCTAGTGTTCGTGAGCGTGCCTGTAGAGCGACTCAGGTTGGATAAGGCATCCAGGTTGGTTAGAGCACAAAATAGAAAGTACTCGCCGCCGCTTACATACTTTGTGGTTAGTGGCAGGTTTTAGAGTTCTATACATGCGAAAAAAAATAAACTATGTATTATGGTATCACTCGTATGTCAGTCTTTCCATCTGTCACAGATAATATGCTTCAAATCTACTGGACCGATTGAGTTTATTTATTTATTTATTGGCCTATCTACAATTGTTACACTGTTTATTCGTTTGTTTAGTTGATATTTTGTAAATGCAGAATAACATATCCTGTGTTTGTTACGCTTTCACGCCTTAAGGGCTGAAAGGATTTAAATAAAAATATCTTATGGATAGACAAAAAACCTGCATGTCGTAATCGTAACATCCCAGTGTAATGTGCCCTTGGACAATAATACTCTTCTCACGCGGGCGAAGCCGTGACAGAAGCTTTAGATATTATAATCCAAAACAATAACATACGAGTACACTTTGTAATGATTGCATATTTCAATGAAATTATTGCAGGTATCTGAAGCTCGATGATAATCCAATCTACAAAGTAGACGTCAGGGCTGACCACCCCAGGCGGTGCAACTGAGGCGCGTAGTGTTCCACGCGCGCCTCAAAGAGATGTCAGCAAAACTGACGGAGTCCGCTAGGGCCGATGCCTGTCTGGTTCGCGGGTATAAATTTGAAAGTGAGTTACCGCAGCCCTGGCACAAGCAACTGAAGGAACACGGGTGGGTTTTAGTCAGTAAAAGTCTAACACGCCCTCCCGCTTCACCAAGGTCGGGAGAAGTCATTGGATGATTACCAATACCAAAACACCGGCCAAGTGCGAGTCGGACTCGAGCACGAAGGGTTCCGTACCATTATCGCAAAAAACGGCAAAAATATCACGGTTGTTTTGGAGCCCCAATTAAATATTTATTTGATTCTGTTCTTAGTATTTGTTGTTATAGTGGCAACAGAAATACATCATCTGTTTTAAATTTCAACTGTCTAGCTATCACGGTTCATGAGATACAGCTTGGTGACAGACGGACAGACCGAGAGACAGACAGACAGACGGACCGCGGAGTTTTAGTAATAGGGTCCCGTTTTTACCCTTTGGGTACGGAACCCTAAAAAAAGGCTCCGCAACCGATATCCTGTATCATCGTCATCACTCAGTAAGTATTATTAATTAAAGTGGTGTCATTAATACATAATGTTTAACTGGCTTCTGCCCCTGGCTTAAAAAAGGGATAAAAGATTCTGTAACCAAATTTAGGTCATGGTCTACCCGAGTGCCAAGTTCCATTCAAATCTATTCATCATCTGCCTAGCCTTTTCCCAACTATATTGGGGTCGGCTTCCAGTCTTACCGGATTCAGCTAAGTACCAGTGTTTTACATGGAGCGACTGCCAATCTGACCTCCACAACCCAGTAACTGGGTAACACGGTACCCTTGGCAACACTGGTGTCAGATCTCTTCTGATTACCCGTAACGACTGCCTAAGATCTTCAAATGACAGCCGGGACCAACGGCTTAACGTGCTTTCCGATGCACGGAGGGAACTCGGTATGTTGAAATGGTCACCCACCCACGGACTGACCTCGTCAAGCGTTGCTTAAACTTGATGATCGACCCGTGCGGCTGTTATTATTTAGCCACGAGCATTCAAATCCATTGACGCATGAAAATGAATACCGATTGAGCTTAAATATTGCATACACGTTTGGTTTGGATGACAATGCACGGTTAGCATTAATGCCACTTAGGTATCATTCTAAATCCAGTATGGCAGACTAACAAAGTTTTATTATTCTCATTTGAGATTTAACATAATACCTATATATTGTAAGTAAAGTAAAGCAAGCAGGCATTATATTTTTTTCAACCTATTGCCCCACTGCTGGGCATAACTCTCCTCCATAGCCTTCCACTGTGTCTGTATGTATTGTCTTTACTGACAGGCCATCCTCGACGATGACGTCCTTTTTATGGTTTTCACTGCGTAACGATTCTTGTCCATATGCATTCTACAATCGCACTTTAGCCTAGCAGCCAAGCGGAGCCCATATCGGCGATTCTTGTATTGGAGCGTATCGTGGTATTATTTTGGTTAAATTTTGCAGAGATATAGATTATTATAGTCTAGAATAGCACATAGGCTAGTTTTCATTCCGGTATAATGTAAAGTAATCGCCAGCGCGAAGTGCGCGTATATAGACGCGCCATGCTCTGCTTAACAGGCAAACGAAGGAATTTTGAACCGCATTGTTATCTGCGACAAAAAAACGATTCTGTTTGACAATCGCAAGCGATCAGCAAGTTGGTTGGATCCTGGTGCAGCACCTAAGCAATGCCCTAAACGAAAACTTACCCCAGAAAAGTGAGGGTCACTGTTTGATGGTCTAGGGCCGGTGTGGTTCATCACAGCTTCTTACCAAACGGGATGAGCATTACTGTAGATGTGTACTGTGAAGAACTGAACACAATGATGGAGAAGCTCGCACCTCTCCAACCTCTCCTGCTTCTGCACGACAACGTGCCACCTTATACTGCACAGCAGACGGTCTCCAAGTTACAAGAGCTGGGGTTGGAAGCTCTCCGTCATCCGACATACAAAACAGACCTTGCGCCTACAGACTTCTACTTCTTCCAGAATTTGGATAACTTCTTGGCGGGAAAAATTAATACCCGAGAGGCAGTACAAGATACCTTTGAAGAATTATTGCCTCCCGTCCAGCTGATTTCAATATACTGCCACTACCTTGGCAAAGATGTATAGATTGCATGGTTGATTACTTTGATTATTAGAAATAAAAATATATAAAAATAATCAATTTAACTTATTGCATAAAAAATAAACAATAGTTTAAAAAAACAAAAAAACACTTTAACGGCAAACAAACTAAAAAGTAAAAGTAATTTTCATTAAATTTTAATTAAGAATAGCTCAAGTGTAATGTAAATGTAAAAAAGCTTGGGGTGCTTGATGTTAATTGTTATAGTATTTTATTGACAATATAAGAATTCATTTTGAAAATATCTTAAAAATCACCCCAAGCTTGCAATGAAAATTACTTTTACAATGCATGTCCTCGAAAAGAGCGTTTTCCAAGCATCCAAACTGTGCGGAAAGTGTCACTTTTTTTAACTAGTGCTTTTTACTTTCCTGAACTTTTTAATTTTTAACTCCAACGTCAGCCCGCCGCATAGAGTTTTTATTATTTGAGAAAAGTTTAAAAAATTTGTTTAGTACAGATTATCATTCATATAAAAGGTAAAACAATACCGTGTAAAAAAAAACAATAAAAAAAATACTATTTAAATTATTGCCTTGTCATCGGTCCTTGATAAGTGTGCAAAGTTTCAAATTAATCCGACGTTTTGAAGGGGGTGCAAATCACGTTCAAAGATTCCGTTATATAGTTACATACATACCAAGCTAATAAAAGCGTGTTAAAAACGGCATTTTCATAGGTAAATACCTAATGTTAAATCCGTTTGGTTCATATAGCGGTTTATTCCTTAATCCCATGAGGTTAGTTCGTACCTTACCTTTGAAACATTATACAGGAAGCGACGCAATATCATGAACTAGAGGATAATGGCCTCTTTCCTACGAGAACTTTCTATTGTGGTTGGAAGGGTCTGTTTTGATTTGAAACTATCTAGTTATGCCTTTGAAACTAGAACGATTTGGCTGGCTAAAAATACAGGGAGAAGTTTTAGAATAATATTAAATTAATCGACTGTATATAGAAGTTTATTTTTTTTGCATAATTTACGTAAGGTCGAGTTTCCACTATAGAGGTTCGTTTGATTATGGCCCAGTTTTTTATCCGTAGTTAAATCAACCAATGGTTAAATATGCTAACCACTGTTTTCAAATTTCAGTTTATTCATCAATTCGTAGTCTAATAAATGATAAAATAATTAACGCCCCAACTTATTTTGCCCTTTGTGGTGCTAACAATTGATGCAATTGATTGTATAGCGGCCTTAAAGCTTCTCGTCTCGTCTGTCATGTTGACGTTTTTATGCCTTTTTTTTTTTTGGTTGTGAAATCATACAATGACTTCTCCCGCTCTGGGTGAAGCGGGAGGGCGTGTCAGACTTTTACTGACTAAAACCCACCCGTGTTCCTTCAGTTGCTTTTGCCAGGGCCGCGGTGACTCTCTTTCAAATTTATCCGCGACCACGAAACCAAATTTTATGAATCTCTGTAGGGATATATTGCACCATAAAGGACATAGAACACTTTTTTACGGGAATACGCATCCTTGGGATTTCTCCAACTATCACTCGGGTGAACTCACAGAACCTTGTTTCAAATAATTGGAAATATCAAATGTGTGTAAATTAGAACCAAAGAGCGTGTATAACAGTAAACGCTAACTGAAACGAAAACTGTTATGATTGAAGCCATTTTAATTTCCACCTACGTGAGCTTATCCATTCATGGTAGTTGGTATAAAAAAGTCATTGAACGATCTTGCCTCGTGTATCTAATAAAAAAAAAGAATTCTTAGTACTTTCCCTCTTTACAAAACATCTGTGGTGAAGGCCCAATCTTTTACAATATTTGCCAATCTAAATTGAATAAAAAGAGCAGCTCTGATAGGGTTTCGTCCTTAGGAGAAACCCGAATCGTTACAATAGTTTACATAATTGAGAGTTGACTTGCTAAAAAATATTGTCGTTAAAGAAAACACGAAGACTTTAAGTGTGAACTGAGATTAGGAAATATTATTGAGGTAAAGATACTCAATCAACATCTAGCAAGCCTTTTTGAAATTATGTTGGTGTAGGCAGGTTACATGGAATTATTGACCGACTTTTGGCATTGCCTATTTGACTTCCAAAACCCAATTACTAGTTAACATGATTGTTAACGAGGCCAAAAGTCAGACTTTGGAAAATCATATTAGTAGATATGCTTGTGCTTGACCACTATCTCGGCTCTCATCGGCAATGAGGCGCTGGTCAAGTCAAAGCTCCAGAGCCTTGAACATCGTCGCCGAGTTGCCAGCTTGTCAGTTTTTAATCGGTTACATTTCGAGGAGTGTGCGATGAATTACATGATTTAATTCCGCCCAGCTCGTTCCATCATCGGACTACCAGACGTACGGCGATGAGTCATCGGTACATGGTGGACATCCCACCCATACGCACAAAACGTTTTGGGGACACTTTTATTATGCGTACAGTTAACGAGTGGCATTCCCTGCCGGACTTTGTGTTTCCCGAGAGGTACAATCTAGGGGTTTTTAAGTCAAGAGTGAATGGGTTTTTTCTAAGCAAGCGTACTTCACCGTCAACCACATCATCGATTACCATCAGGTAAGATAGTGGTCAAGCGCAAGCATGTCTATACTAATATTATAAAGAGGAAAGATTTTTTTATTTGTTTGTTTGTTTGTACCGAATAGGCTCCGAATCTACTGGACCGATTTGAAAAATTCTTTTACCAATAGAAAGCTACATTATTCCTGAGTGACATAGGCTAATTTTTAATCCTGAAAATGGGTCCTGTGGGGTGGTCCATGGAAGCGAAGCCTTGGGCTACAGCTAGTAGTTAATAAAAAAAAAGAAAACTATCTCAACCTATACTAAGCTGAAAAGATATAAATTAAGATGAAAAGGATCAAGATGAAATATATAGGTTAAGTGCTAGAAACACCACGCTTTTACAGTCTTGTCTCAAATTTTCACACGGTATAAAGTCACGCGAGTAAATGCTTGTGGCAAGCAACTATGAGCCCAACTCCCGACGCTCATTTATATTAATTAGATAGTAAACAGCTCAACATAAACCTTATAGCGCACGAAATAGAGTTCTTAATGTAGGATTAAATTATGGAATTTATTATTATATGTGTCTGGAGTGCCACTGGTTAGTTCTGGCACGCAATTTGTTATCTCAGGTACTGTTGGTAAGAAAAGGATGATGCTTTCGTAATATTTTTCAATACAGTTGTTAAACATGGCGTACTTTCAGAGGCTATATAATATTTAGCAGTTGAGTTTTATAACAAATTTATAAGACAATTAAAAAAAAATTAGTGGTAAGAAGTTTTCATACATAGAATAAAATGGTATAGATTTTATACGAGGAAAAATTTATGATTTCGTACGTTTTAGCATTGAATTCTCAAAAGTCTTTTAAATGGTTCTTTAATATATTTAATTACCAGTTTTCATTGAATTATTTTCACATCAACATTTGTCAAAAATTGAATAGGATGTATTGGCTGTTTTCGTTGTAAAAAAATACATCCAGTTGCAAAAACGCGGCATTTTTGAAAATTTTATATTTTGTGAATAAACAAATCTAATTCTTTGATTTGTTTTTACTATTTCCAACAACTGTATTGAAAAACGTCGTGTGACACACGGGTGTGTAGGTAACTGCAAACTCGTGTCATTAAAAACCCTCGCTTTCGGCTCGGGCTTGTTAATAACAGCTCGTTTGCAATAACCTACGTTCCACCCTTATATCACAATGTACTATTGTGTGAAATATTTTACAAAACTTGGGCTGGTTAGAAGAAAGTTGGTTAGTTAATGGAAGAGGCAGCTTAGACTACTCTTAGCGACCTGCCTGATGTGATACAAACCGAATCGCGATTCAAATATATTATATATTACACCAATAAGCGATTTATAACCGATTTGCCAAAGAGGACGAGATTCTATCTTCGACGGTATGTTTTTTTTTCATTTCAAAAATTCCTTTATTCCTTTATACAATTGATTATTCTAAAAAAACAAACCTATATACAAATACAAAAGGGAGACGGAAAAGAGCACATTGTGCATCAAAAAATTCGTCCACATCGATGTCAATGGGAAAAGTGCCCAGAACGATTTCTCGTCAATTGTGGACCGATTTAAAAATATTTTATTTTAAAGAGTCTTTACCGAATTGGCCCCATTTAAATCTGGTGACGATTTGATGAAGAACTTCGGTGTTCCTGTTTTCGATTCTTCGTTTTTTGACACCGATTGCCGAAATTAAGTTATTTTTCACTTTGTAGTGTTTTTATTTATAAGTCGTTTGTACTTTTTTGTAATATAGTTTATTTTTTATAAATGTAATTGCAAGTACGTTCACATGGACGCAATGCGATGCATTTCGACCGATTTTCACAGATAATAATAATAATTAGAGTGAGCCCATTGCCACTAATCGGCCTCCTTATTCCAATCCATTCGAGTAAACGCAGTACAAATTTTAGTTCTATGGTTTATAAATGGCACAAAATCACTCTGCCCGGGCCTAAGTCGCCGCGAAGCTTAGGCGCCTTCAGCTCGTAGCTCACTTACCCGACCCCGCTCCAACACCGCTCTTGCACAACACCGGCTTCTACTATCGGTCAAGCTATCGAGTGTTATGACGGCGGTAAGCTTGCTTACAGCGAGCTGTCTGCTAATTTGTGTTGTCAATGTAAAGTATGTCTACAGAGGACGCCCTGTAGCTCACATTTCAATGAACATTTATTTACCTTGTCGGAGCGGTGTCTTTTATGTGGGCTACGACATTTCCTTACTTGGTCGGTACATTTTTGTTTCTGTCCCGAATCTGTACAGATGTGCTGTACGTGTATGCATTCGGTAAAGAATCAGTACCAAAACGACTCGGGCGCCTGTCTGACTAATTCCTTTCAGTACAGACACGAAAACGCACCGACCCGGTGACGAAGGCGCCTTAGGCTTACACTCCACTTACTTTCATTAGACCAACGAGGCTATCAATTCTTGTTACCTGCTTCGAGGCGCTCTAAATCTTGATAAGATTATGTTGTACTGTATCCTACACTGTATCTTAAACCAATTCCTACTACACATACAAATCCATTGTCTCAGTTTGCGGGAGTGTTACCAGAATCCATCTTGCCCTATGCTGCATATAGTTATGAAAATCCGCTTTTCGAAACACTTACCGATAGATGTTAGTAAAATACTGAACTAGTAAAAGACTAGCGTATGGTTCCGTATGGGTAATGTGTGTTACATTACCCATACCAACCATACGCTAGTCTAAAATAAATATTAATGTTGGAACAGGAAATGCTTTGATATTCTCGGTGTCGTCAAAATATATGGTAACAATATTAGGTACGGAATATTTAACCTTGTGCTTGTATATTGGATTTTCTTATTGAGAATGTGTTTTTTAACATCGCCTTTTCGTTTTATTTGAGCAGTCCTAAAATGATCCAACTGTTTTAAGTCTGTCTTGCACTGGCGTTTTTGTGTAAATGAAAATAAATAAGCTTATATTTTCCCATGCACACTTACTTACCATACATAGACACTTACCTTCATTAAGTACCTAAGTAAGTACCTAATTATTACCCGACTTGGTTTTGTTAGCGTCTTTGACTGGGTGAAAGTCGTATATTATTGCAAGGGAACATTTTATCGGCATGTAAAGTATCTGTTATAATCCAGGTCACGGAACCGTGTTTTAAATTCTATCCAAATCTGTTCATAATTATAAAGAAATATGATAACACTCAAATAACATTACTTTAATTACTTCTTATCAGTAGGATATCGAATAGACATTATTACCTATTTGAAAAATAAGTACTTGCTGAATAAAGCCTCATCATCATCAGCCTTATAATGCTGGGACGCAGTTCTCCTCTCTGTGAGAGGGAATGGGCCGTAATCTACTACGCGGGCCCAGTGCGGTTTGGTGGACATCACAAATTTTCGAACTTTTGGTTCTAGGACATGCCGTCCATGAGGTTTTAATTTACTGTTTTGAGAGCAGTGGTGATGAAATAATTTACACAAAGTAAAGCGCCTGCCTAGGTTCGAACCCATGACATACAACTTGTAAGTCGCGGCCTTTACCACTGCTCTCAATAAAGCCTGCACATGGCTAAATCATAACGGCTGCATGGGTCAATCTTGCAGAGGTTGGTCAGTGGATGAGTGATCATCCATTAGGTACATACCGAGACTCAATACACATGGACATAACCAAGGTCATGGTGAATGCCCATATAACACCCACTCATATCAAGATCGGAGACTCTACACTCAAAGCAGTAGACGATTATGTCTACCTGGGACAAACGGTCCAGTTGGGTAGGTCTAACTTCGAGAAAGAGGTCAACCGTCGAATCCGACTCGGCTGGACGGCGTTCGGGAAGTTGCGCGGTATCTTCTCGTCCAATTTACCGCAGTGTCTCAAGACGAAATTCTATGACGAGTGTGTGTTGCCAGTGATTACCTATGGTACTGAGACGTGGTCGCTCGCAATGGAGAACCACGTTAATTTTAGGTCCCAGCCGTCATATGTAGAATTTAGACGGTCGTGAGTCAGAAGCCTGAAATCTGATACCAGTCTAGCCAAGTAAGAAAGGCAATGGCGCTTAGTAAAATACTGATTTCTAGCTGAATCCGGTTTGACTGGAAGCCAACCTCCAAAATAGTTGGGAAATGGCTACTTACATTGAAATAAACCTTGTCTATTTATATCATTATTTACACAATCTATTTATTTACTTAAAAATTTAGATTTGAAAGCTCTAAAAAAACCTAATAATAATTAAACTTGATGCTTACGAATGATACTCGTTGATACACTATATCGGTATGGGTAACATAGTAATTAATTAGGATTATGAATTATATTTTTCAATTTCTTACATACAAAGTTATCGCGGCATGTAAAATGAGAAACGTCATCGGACTTCTCAGATTGTCACGATTAGAGTTCCCTGCTGTCCTTATTTATAATCTAATCGTATGTACCTACACATAGTATTAAAAAGGGTCGCGTTTATCCAATCCTTTTAATTAAAATAATTGATTAACTTAATGAAGGTTACAGCTCATTATTTATTCACATTAATCAAGGGCTTTTTCCGTTGTCATTGCGATTGAGTTAAGTGGAGGTAACTTCGAATATGGGCTTTGATTTACTTCAAAGGAGTTATGTGTGCCTAAACCAGAGTCACTTAGTGTGTCTCGAATTGTCTGCAGTAACCTCAACACATATCATTACTTAATCATGAGGCAATTTACATACTAAAGCGTTGCGCAAATGTCACATAATTGTAATGGATGCAATTTGCAAAGTAATGCCGTATATATTATGTCTAATTAATTTCAAATCAGAAACTGCGCAACTATTTTCAACTAAACGGAGGGTTTAGGGACTGGTAGAAAAAATGATAATTCTGTATACTTTGTCAGTGAGATTATAAAAAAATACTGGGCCCGTATTTTTTGCTTTATCAAATGAATAAAAAATCAAAAAGATAAAGCGCTTCAAAGTACAGGAGTGGGGGGCTTGTGACGTCACTTTGCCAGTATAAAGTGTAGCACACCGTGACGTCACACGATATTTCAACGCACTGTATCGTCGTGATTTGTTATTTACGTGGCAAAAGACAAAAATACGTGTACAATATGTTTAGGTTATCTAACTGTCGGACATTTAGTCACAGTTAGATAACCTAAAAATTTTAGATAGTTAGATATTTTTTGACAACTACCACGAAATTGCCGATATTATAGACATGCTAGAAGTATTATATGGCTATGAGGTGGTAATTTTTCTTTGTATTTCATGTACAAGTAGGTGTACTTTTTTTTCCTCTCTAGTTTTCTATGTTTAATATACTGAAATAAAGTTTCACCGATTACGGTCTGAAACTGGATTTCAGTAGTTTACGTTAACCAGCCACACAGCATCGGGCTAAAACTGTGCCAAGACTATAATTATAATATTATATATGTAGTTTCTTTTTTAGCCAAAAAATATTAAACAATATGTGTTCAAGTAGTAAACAGGTACCACAAAGTTTGGCTAATGAAGGAAACTTTACTACTTACAGGCTGGCCGAAAATGGTTGGCGCTGAATTCAGAATGGTTTGAAATGTTAGAACATATCAATTAATTTAATTATTAAACGAGCAATATTATATAATTGTAATCACGTTCTCAAAAACGGTTAAAATAGCAATATACGGTGAAAATTCCATCTAGCTACGCCCCGTATCCATTTTCTCGAATAAATGGTTTCCTCTATTTTCACCCGAGCAGAGTTCGGTCGCCAAGGTACTAATTAATTATGTATGTACAGAATTATGATACTTTGATTGATGAAAATAAACTGTGCACGATAAGCGTAATTATAATAAACAGCTTAATATTTCTACAAGCTAAGAAACG
Source organism: Orthosia incerta (assembly GCA_948252205.1). Taxonomy (NCBI): domain Eukaryota; kingdom Metazoa; phylum Arthropoda; class Insecta; order Lepidoptera; family Noctuidae; genus Orthosia; species Orthosia incerta. The sequence goes on along the minus strand of OX411741.1, from coordinate 38,008,084 downwards.
TTGAACATTTTAAAAATAAAATAATAGTAATGTTGAATTTTTTGGTGTATTGACCAATGTAAGTGGTATTATTTGAATGTTTGTTGGTTAATCAGTAATAGCGTGACCATTGACAGGACACAATATAAGAAGATGATGATGATAATAATATTTTAATGAATGAACCACTTTCAGAAGATCGCGGGGAAGACCTGGTTGAGGCTTGCACAGACCGAGAAAAATAGCTAAAAAACAAGCGGCTTTAGGTTCAAACAGCGGGTGGAACAAGACTGTCAATGATGATGACATTAACGTGAAAGTTTGAGAACGCCCTTACCCTGCTCATACTCGCAACTTAGCATATTTTTAAATATTCTAATATCTATTGACTACTTATGAGTTTTCAGTGTTTGTTCTAATGGTTTTTGATATGAAATATATAAATGAGTTTGAAATTGTAGGAATTGCAATGTATTAATATTATTCTAATTAAACTATTATAATAAAAAAACTAATATAAAAATAAAAATTTTAAAGTTAGGACTTGATGCCTTGGTAATCAAATTTTAGATTACCTATGTTTGTGTCTACCGGTCGCACAGCGGAGATCAGGAGACAACTGGACTAACACAATACCTTAGTGAGGCGGCTGATGAGGCTTATTAGGAACGGCACCCTTCCACCCAACTGGTGATACTATGGGACTTTAATGCGCCACCAGGAGTGGCTCTTTCCGTACCAGTACACTGACCACTCTGGGCGAGAGACGCGAAAGGTTGTCGCGGATTATTATTATTATTATTTAGTGTTAAATCTTAGTCAGCTGGTCCAGGGGGCAATGAGGATGCCGCCGGATGTTGATTCGCATGCGGCTTATTGCTTGGACCTTATGCTGACCACAGAGCCGAACGTTACTCGGTGTCGGTATTTCCACTTTTTGGTAAATCCGACCACTGTCTGGTGACTGGTGAAGTCTGTATCCGTCTACTCCCCGGCCGATCACAGCCCAAGAAGTACCCGGCGGGTATGGCGGTACAAGTCAGCGGATTGTGATGCCTTAGCAGACTACTTTCTTTTCTTCGGCTGATCCTAAAGCGTGCGTGGACGCCGTGACGGATGTGTAGCGCCAGTGAATGGAGTACTATATGCCTTTCTCTGACGTAACAATGTTTAGGGAAGACCGATCTTGGTATAGCGCCGCGTTACATCGCGCCGATGCGTGTAAACATGAGGCGTACCATGCCTGGGTCGACGCTCAAATGCGCAAGGCAAGTGACGTGGGTCAGAAGAAGAAAGACAACAACAGGGCAGCCAAGTCCTGCAAGAAGGTATTGAAAAGGGCTCGATTCGACCACATTAGCGATAGGAATCATACTTGTTGCCTATCCGTCAGGTAGTTTAGCGTTTTGGTCCCTGGCTAAATCGGTTGAATCGAACTTCTACCTTCCTTCACGACCACCACTGCTGAAACCCGACGAGTTCTTAGAACCTGTGTCTCTAAATTGTCTCCGATCTGGGCACGCCAGTTTCGCCTTTCGTATGAGACTAAGTGCCGAATGCTTGGAAGCAAGGTAACGTACTGCCCGTGAACAAAAAGGGCAATCGAAGTACTTGTCCAACGAACGGGCTACTGGGCCTCAGGTCCGGTCTCTCCGTGAGGCCATGATGGAGCGCTTGAGCTTGTCCCTGGAGGCAGTCTCCGAATGGGGCGGTGCCAATCTGGTAAAGTTCAATGCCGCTAAAACACAGGCGTGGCTTTTCTCCGCTCAAAGAGCCAATTTCATCCGGTTCCATCTTTCCGAGGTGTAACTGTACCGATAACGGACCATCTTGAGCTTCTTGGCGTAACGTAGACATTGACACTCAATTTTGGCCCATACATTGAGGCAAAGTCTCAAATGGATGCCAAAAAGTGGAGTCTACTAGGTCTACTAATAGAGTCGATCGAAAAACGGACCAAGAGGATTATCGGCAATGAGGCACAGGTTGAGTCAAAGCTCCAGAGCCTTAAAAATCGTCGTCAAGATGCCAGCTTGTCGGTTTTTTATTGGTTGCATTTCGGGGAGAGTGCGATGAAAATGCATGATCTAAATCCGCCTAGCCCGTTTCAGCATCGGACTACAAGACGTATAGCGACACGCCATCGATACATAGTGGACATTCCAACCATATTCACTAAACCTTTTGGAAATACTTTAATTACGCGTACTGCTAAGGAGTTGAATACCCTGCCGGAGTCTGTGTTTCCCGATAGCTACAACCTCGGGGTCTTTCAGTCAAGAGGGAATAAGTTACCGTCAACCACATCATCGCTTACCATCAGGTGAGACAGTGGTAAAGCGCAAGCCTATATATAAAACATAAAAATTAAATTTCGAAAACTTCTATTACATACGAGTGAAACCGCGGGTAATGATCAAAGTGTACGCGTGTTTCTATTCTTTGGATATTTCTTTCAGAAAAGTGTAAATAATAAGCTCATTTCTCGATTCGTGGAAACGCGTAATGTTATTTTTCTGTCATATTAAATGAGCATGTATATACATAAGAAGAGATAAGAAGTTTCATAGAAATTATATATCAAATGTTTGTGAATAAATGATATGCCAGTAAGTTTCGAATTTGCCTGATATAAATAATAAAGAGCTACTTACTGATTGTACGCGTTACTTTTGATTTGCGCCTAATGGTGTCCGCTATAAATATTTTACGACACTTCCAAATGAAATGTTTTGAAATCAGTACTACCTTTAATAAACAAACCTTGACACAGGAACAGGATTAATGTTATCTAAAAATCAGACGATTAAAAAAATGAGACAATCTATGTAAATAAATTATTCATTGAAAATCTTTTTTAAAACAAGCTTTTTTCGTATTCTTCTCAGCAAACCCTTTCATTTGATACCCATATCATGGCAGTGCACAAAAATAACTAGTCCGTCATCTTGGGCCGTCCTCCATATTGGATTTAGAATGACGTCACTTAGCTAACCATGCATTTTCATTCAAACTAAATGTCGTGTATGTAAAATTTCATTTTAATCGGTGGAGGATAACTGCTCTTAAATTCAGTCCCAAGATTTGAACCGAACACACTTACATATATACATTGCAAGTTAAATAAAAGCTTGTAAAATACGCTCTTCATCATCATCATCATATCAGCCGAAAGACGTCCACTGCTGGTCAAAGGCCTCCCCCAGGCGTCGCCACATGGACCAAGCGTCGGATCGCGCAACCTTCACCAGGTCATCGGTCCACCTGGTGGAAGATCTTCCAACGCAACGTCTTCCGGTTCGCGGTCGCCACTCCAGAACCTTTCTGCCCAATCGGCTATCCGTTCTGCGAGCAATGTGCACTGCCCACTGCCACTTAAGTTTGGCAATTCTTCGGGCAATGTCGCTCTTACTTAAAACAAAATTGGAAATCATTCAATTCCATGGATAAGTAACTGTACATACGAAAAACTCTCAACATTTTGAAAATAACGCTAAGGCGTTGGTATTAGACAGCATTTGTGGATCATTGAGAGTTACGGAACGTGAGAAGTCGAAATACATCATGAAATATACAAAGGCGTAGGTACCGACTACAGTGTTACCCAGTAAGTAATAACTGAGTTGTGGAGGTAGTCGCTCCGTGTTAGATACTAACCAGAGTCTGGAAGAAATTTACCTTCACCTTTTCCTATTACATAAAACATAGTCATAACTGGTGAAATGTGTACCCTACAGGTACAACTCAGCCTTACCTTTTCAGGATCCGTGGTGCAACGTCCCTGTATGGCTATTGGCAATCCAATAGGCAGCTGTTGCATTGGAATTGGAAATTATTGTTTTTCCTGCCGCCGTCGCTGTTCGGTTCTTATTAGCGATTCATTTATTAGCGCTTGTCGCGAACAGACGTGCCCACAAGCAATATTTAGTTGAAATAAATTAATAATTAATAATAGTGACCTCCTTAAGTGTATTGGTAACTTTGCACTTTTAATTTAGCTTAGTATGTGTGTATTTACAAACTATGAACAAGTAAAAGTGATTTAAGTGTACCCATAAAATGGAAAACAGACCCTCGAATTCAGGGGGGCCAGTGCTCTCCTTTGCTTCGCCTGTGGCTGCGCCACCTGAAATCATCACCACGCCCGAGATTCAAAAATGGATGTCTTCTATTGAGCTGCATCTGAATGAAGTCTGCTCTATTGCCGCGGATGGAAAACTCAATTCGGAGCAGAAAATGAAAATAGCAAACCTTTGCCGTAAAATAGGATCCGGTACCTCACAAATGGCAGTACTGTACCAGTCGCTAAAGGCTAGATCTCTTCTAATGCACAATGCGGTTGAAACCCTTACTGAAAAGCGAGACCTGTCAGACCAAATCATGGACCTCAAGAAGACGATACAGGACTCAGGTACTGCGGGAAATGTTTCTTTTGCCGAAATGGTAAAAAAGGGAGCAAATAACTTTGTTCGCCCCAATAATTTAAGCTCGGTTGCAATTTATCCGCAAGATAAATTGAAATCGAGTGACGAAACAAAAGACCTCGTGAAAAGGATCATACGCCCGGAGCAAATGAAACTGCATGTTCGTGGTGTACGGAAAACAAAAAACGGAGGCGTAATTATCAGCACCGAGACCAAACAGGATGCTGATAAAGTAAAGCAAGCAGTCCAGCTCTCTACTTCCGGACTTACCGCCGACGAACCCAGCAAGCGCAAACCCCGGATCGTGGTCTTAGGAGTGCCGAGTTCCATGGCTGAAAATGAGGTCTTCAGATGCATTTTTGAACAAAATGTAGCCGACAAGTTTGAAGACATGTCCTTAGAATCCTTCTTGGCCGTGGTGAAATTAAGCCACAAATCTGGGAAGAGAGATGCGTCGACCTGCAACTACGTCATTGAAGTACCAGCTGATATACGTAAAGCCCTAATCACTCAATCGAGACTTTTTATTAATTGGACGTCCTGTCCTGTCAGGGATTTTACACTGGTAACTCGGTGCTACAAGTGCCAACAGTATGGTCATGCAGCAAAAACGTGCAGAGAGGTCAACTCGACGTGTGGGCATTGTGGTGAAACAGGGCACTCGATGACAGAATGCGCGAAGAAACCTGATGTACCAAAATGTGCAACTTGCTCACGATTTAAAAAGCCCAGCAATCATAAAACAGGAGATCCTGATTGCCCTGCAAGGAAGATAGCGGAAATCAGATACATCAACTCTGTCGATTACGAGGGCGCCTAGAGCGTCACACTTAAGGCCAGACTTCCGTGTTTAACACGTGATGCCGACTCAACAAGAACAAGCCACTGCACTGACCTACTTCGCCTGGATTTGTTGCTGTCTTAGGAAATTTGCCGCCGTGCGTACTTTTGCAAAATGGTTTGAAAACATTTTACAATAGTGGTTAACCCAGCTCAAATATCTGCTGACGCTCAAAGTTCGTTGTCCGTGTGTAAATAATTAAGTGCAATCAATTTAATGTTATCTAAGCTAAGTTAGAAATCATATAATGTTTTTGTTTTTTTCTATCATTATTAATAGAATTTAATTTTTAATCTGTTTTAGTAATTAAGTTTAACAATAATCAATATATCTCTGTCACTATTCTAATGTTAAGAAAATAATGTAAAAATTCCTTGTCCTTCCAATTACATTGATTGAGCCCCTGCCGCCTGTGATACAGGATTACCTAGTACAGGCACCTAACATTGTTGTACCCACTTTATATATAAGACCTATTAGTATATTTTACCAATTTGAAGTTTGAATAAAGATTATTATTATTATTATTTTCGAGTTCTTTGTTTTGCTTCTCTTTTGAGAGAGTATACGACCTTACACACGGGCCGGAGCCAAGTGTGAAGGCGGGAATTTAAATTGAAAAGGTGGATGATAATGTAGAGGCAGTCAGAAACTTTCGCGTTATGCGACAGGTATTGAGTATGGTGGCTTTTTGGAGCATGTACAGTGTGTGAGAAGGCATGTGTAGAGTATTAAGACTTTGTGTGAGAGCCTTTGGCACTACACCGGTAGATGAAAGTACTATTGGGACGATGTGAACGGTTTGCGCTTTCCACTGGGTTTTCATTTCTATGGCGAGTTCTTGGTACTTACTAAGTTTTTCGGATATTGTAGTTTGGATGTTGTGTGAATTAGGTATAGCTATATCGATTAGGTACACTATTTTATTTATTTTGTCGTGTACAGTGATATCGGGTCTATTATAATGTATTGTTTTGTCTGTAATTATTGTTCGGTCCCAATAGATTTTTTTATTACTATTTTCTAAAATAATTTCTGGTTTATATTTATAATACGGAATCATCTCACCTATGAAATTATATTTGTATGCGAGGTGTTGGTGTATGATTGCTGCAACTTGGTCATGTCGGTGTTTGTAATCAGTCTGTGCGAGAGATTTACAGGCCCCTGTTATGTGCTGTATGGTCTCAGAAGCGCTGTTGCAATGTCGGCATGTGTCAGTCGGCTGATTGGAGTCTTTCATTATATATTTTCTGTAATTACGTGTTACTATTATTTGATCCTGGATTGCAAGCATGAAGCCTTCAGTTTCGGGAAACAGTTCGCCTCGTTTGAGCCATTCGTTCGACTTAATTTTATCGACGTGTGGCTGGCTCAGGCTGGCTCGATGTCTTCCATGTAGAGCTTTTCCAGCCCATGCTGCAATTTTTTGCTGTGTGCTTACGATGTTTTCATTGATTTGGGTGTTTCTATTTTGCAAGTTGAGTGGTGTGAGTTTTTTATCTGACTCTGTTACGTGTTTATGTAGCGGCGATTGATCTGATTTGTTATGGAAGTAAGATCTGAGTGAAAGGATCTGCTTGTTGTGCAGATTTTGTACGTCTATCAAACCCCTCCCTCCTTCTTGTCGTGGTAACGTAAGTCGCTGTATGCATGATTTTGGGTGGTGTTTTCTATGCTTAGTAAAGAGAGTATTGATAGTTCGCTGCAATTTTTTTAAATCTGTTTTTGACCATCGTATGATCCCGAAAGAGTACGTGAGAATGGGTATTGCGAATGTGTTGACAGCTTTAATTGTGTTTCTGGAGTTAAGGTTAGTTTTAAGAATTAGATTTAGGCGATATGTAAACTTTTTCATCAATTCTTGTTTTGTCATCTTGTGTTCTATCTGTCTCGATTGTTTGAAACCTAGGTATTTGTATGAAGTGTGTTCATCCATTGGCTCTATAGTTTCACCTGTTCCGAGCACGTAGTTGTTATTTTGAATTTTTCCTTTTACAATTGATAGAATTTTGCATTTATCTACCCCGAATTGCATATTGATGTCATTAGAAAATTCTTGTGTGGTATCTGCTAAATGGAAAAGTGATTGTTTATCTGCTGCGTATAACTTAATGTCATCCATATACATCAGGTGTGTTAAGGTGAATTGCGTGTTATCTTTTATTATTGAAAACCCTTTGTTAGTTTTATCCAGTAGGTGTGATAGTGGATTGAGTGCCATGCAGAACCATAAAGGACTGAGAGCATCGCCTTGAAAAATACCACGTTTAATTTGAATTGGTTCAGTGGCTAAATTCGTGGATGCTTGATTTATTTTAAGTACAGTTTGCCAACTTTGCATAGTAGAATCTAGGAATAATTTAATTGTGGGGTGAATATTATAGATGTTGAGGACATGTAACAACCAGCTATGTGGGACTGAATCAAATGCCTTTTGGTAATCGATGAACATGGTATGGATATCTTGTTTGCTTTTGACCGCGCTGTTCATAGCAACTGCATCTATAGTTAGTTGTTCCTTACATCCTTGGCTGTTTTTACGACATCCCTTTTGTTGTTCTGCAAGAATGTTATGCTTATTTAAGTGATCGTAGACTAGTTCACTTATACAGGCTGTTAGGATTTTATAAAGGGTTTGCAAGCAAGTAATTGGTCTGTATTTAGCTGGATCTGTGGTATTATTTGTGTCTTTAGGTATCATATACGTCACTCCTTGTGTTAAGTATGTTGGGAGCAACTGTGGCGATTTAATGAATTCATTTAGGTGATTATATATGAATGGGTGGATACTAGTGAATTTCTTATACCAATAGTTATGAATATTGTCTGTGCCTGGAGATTTCCAGTTGTGTGTGCGTGTTAAGACTTCTATAAAAGTGCTTATTGGTATGAGTTCGAACTCCATTTCAGGGATTTCTGGTGTTGCGTCATTGATCCAGTTTGCATGATTTTTATGGTTTACTGGGTTTTCCCATATATTTGCCCAAAATTCCCGTAATGCTTCAGGCGAAGGTGTCTCTAGCGGTATGCTAGTGGTGTTATTGGACGTAAGATTTCGGTAAAATATTCTTTCGTTGTTACAAAATTTTGTGTTTTGCTGTTTGCGATTTGTGCATGTGATATATCTTTTAAGCCTACTAGATGCTGCATTTAATTTTTGTTTTAAAGTGTCCAAAAAGTGTTCTAATTGTATATTTGAATTCTCGTGTTGTGCGTGAAGTTGGTATTTTATTTTTATTTGTTCGACTGCGGCTATTAATTTTAGACTTCTCCTACCATTAATGAATTGTGTTAGCCTCCCAATGTTTGCTCTTAGATTACCGATTTTATTTTCTAATCTGATTTGCCACTTTGGTTTTCTCTGTTTATATGTGCGGCGCTCATTTTGTATAAAGTCTAATATTTTACATCCATTGCATGTGGCTGCCGTCCACGCTGCACAGTAAATTATTGTTTGCAGTTTTATGAATTCGGTGTCGACATTTACATGCTTAGGAAGAATAACAGTATTTATATATGTAACTATAGCAGAAAACTTTCTAGATGTCTTTTGCTTGGGAATGTATGGTCTATTAGTGGGATGTGTGTCAGTAAAATTTAGTTGAGCCTGTTGAAATATGGCTTCAATTTCAGGGTTAATAGCATCTACATTAGTTTCCGTTGGCTCAAATTGACCAATCTCTATGTGGTTCAAGAAATTGTTATCATCTGTATTTACGAATGTCTGAGGAACGATGTCAGTATCTATGATGTTATAAGTATTTGGGTCAGTTGGAAGGGAGTCATCCTGTGATTTTGTGGTATTTAGGTCTTCAAAATTTTGTGTGTTGGTGTTGCTACTCCTCAATTCTACAGCTACCTGGTTTTTTATTTCTTCTAATCTGTTTGCGTCTATAAATCCGTTATTTGTTATCGCTCTCACTTGGTCAGATAATCTTTGCTCACTTATATGTGATAATTCTGGATAAATATTTATGAATGCTTCGTGTAAATATTTTCTATAGGCTGTTTTATTTGTCTCTAACTGTGTTACAGTAAAATATATCCTAATAAGTGTTTCATTGTATTCGTTAGTCCACCTCATGCGCTGGCCGGACTGTGTATTAGATTGTGTGGAGTGTTGCTGTATTTGTGTGTGAACCGTTTGTAGTTCAGCCCTAACTTCCTGATATATCTGATCTATTGTGTCTTGTGATAATAACTTCTTTTGTACTATTGCTCTTCGCTGGTCACCTATTCTTTGTCGGCTAACTTGCATAGTTGGGTATTTTTCTAAAAACTTCGTGTGAAGTGATGGAAGGTATGCGTTTTTGTCTGTATCCATATTAGTAAGGTGAAGGTAAGTGCGTAGGATAAATTTGTTCATTTCATTACTCCATTTCCTACGAGCTGTTGCAGTCCTAGTGGTGGGTACAGTATCGTCGACAATATTTGTCTCCTGTACAACATCCGCTGACTGTATACTGATTGATTATTATTATTAATTTCGTTGCGGGATCGATAACAGTTGAATCGTTTCTCCGGGTCTCGCCGAGTTTTATTGACTCGACGCTTTTCTGGTTGTCGCCCCTGATTATTCTGGCTTTCGGGGGTTGCAGTGGTTGTGAATAGTGCGCTTGTTAAAAAAATCATTCTTGGCTTTATGTTAATTAGTTATCGGCAGTAGAAATTATGTTTTTCATCCCTCTCTACTGTTCTATCAGTATAGAACAGTAGAGAGGGAAATCCCGCAACAAAATTAATCAGTATTCATTTTGTTGCGGGATTTAAGACAGTGGAATCGTTTCACCGAGACTCACTAAGCTGCATTGCCTCGTCGCGTTTCTGGTGATTGCAAGTGTTGCAACTGTTGATTCTGGTTGGTATTCAGTTTTCGCCAAACATTGGTTGTGAATAAGGTGAGCTTGACACATAAAATGGTAATCGCAAGTATGAACATACGTAAGCGCCTAAGCGGTAGGCAGATTAGATCTATCTCGAGTTCGTCTAATATTTTTTTTACTTTCCACGGTATTTATTAACGACCGTGTATCCTTCGACAATAGGGATAGAATATTTGACCACTCTGCTGGAGAAGATTTTGACACATGACGATACCAGCTTTGTCAACGGGATGTTGCAAATTACGTCACGAGATTAAGGAATTTACATGAACTTTCAACATTCGAATTTGTTCAGTAAAATATAGTTGACGCAGCTATTTTACACAGGTGGTGGTACAAAGGTGTAAAAGGGCCAAATAAAGATATAATCTTTCTATTCATCTTCTTTTTTTTGTAAAATGTCATGCATATGTTCCTAAAAAAACACGAACAAATCTTGAACAAATTTACTATAAATTACGCAATAAACGCAATATGACATTTCTTTGTTTGTGGTTTTTTTTCTGTGCATTCACCCAAGTCATATAATCGATAAAAAAAAAACATTCGTCTTAATCGATTAAGTATATCAAAGGCTTTTCTTAAATTACTTCGATCGACTCGGTTCATTTAAATGATGAGTGATTTTCAAAAATGTATTGCTTTAAATTAGAACAAAACCTTTTTTAGACATAAAATTCAATAAAAACTTATAGGAATAATTATACATAAATGCTTTCATAAAGTTATCTTAACGGTGTTTTGAGAAAAATGTCGTACTCGTGGGCAATTTCGCGCCGAATTTTCTATTATATACATTATATCAAAATCCAAATTCGGAATGCGGTCAGCATTCAAAATATTTTTTCAATTTAGTATGAACGAGACTTTTAGTTTGATCTTTTCAGAATGACCAGTATAAATACGAGTATGTTTATGTATGATAAGTAGGCGTAGGAAAGAGGTGGTACACTTGCGCGAATCCGGGGGCTGAGTCACCCACGTCCGTAGGAGTGTACCTCATTCGATTCCCTACACGTGGTCCCCGGGTGGTGCAAATCAGGTGACAAACTGGTGGTAGGCTTCGGCCGAAGGCTTGCGACCACCCACCGGGCAAAGAAAGAAAGAAAGAAAGAAAATATATTTATTTGTGACCCGCACAGGAGACACGAGATAAGCAAAACACAAACAACAATAAAATATAAAAAACCCCGTGCGAGACCAAAAAGGCTCCTATCTCAGCATGTGCAACGATATTAAAAAGAAAATATCACTGCGCTGATATTCTGATAAGGCCCACTGTTGATGCCACGGACACACTCACGGAACGAAACATACAATATATATATTAGGAATAAAATAGAATAAAACAAATAACAAAATAGTGCAAACACAGAAGGTGAGTTACAGTATGTTTGTGTATAATTTATAAAACAAATAAGTAAATAAAACACAATAAATATACGACCAAAAACCCGACGGCTCAATAGTCATTTGTCGAAACCGTAGACAAACGAGAGAGCGCGCCAATCCGTGGTTGACGTCGGCTGTCAAAATGAGAAGAAAAAAAAAAAGATAAATAATTGGTGAATTAAGTAAGAAATTTCTGTAAATAAACAAAGTGAAAATATTAAATAAAACAGAGTGGTGTGAATATTACTGAGTGTAGTAAAGTCTTCAGTGTAGTGTTCGCCAGAAAACATAAACTAAGAACAAGGAACATGACAGTAATTAAGTTTATACGCTGGCTTCTTTTTGCTTGAGTAATAAGTACTGCTTGAAATTAGTACTAAATGTTCCAATGGTCTTCATAGCACGAAACGGCGGAGGAAGATCGTTCCAGATACGAGAGGCAGCGAATTTAAAACTGCCTCGGAATGCAGCAGTTTTGTGAGACGTCAACAAAAGGTAGGCAGAAGCTCTCGTTCTGACCTTGTTTACATCTCGGGACCAGGTAAGTTTACTAAATAGATAGTCTGGCTTTTTTGTGAGAATTATGCCAAAGAGCAAGGTAGCCAAATGTAGCTTTCTACGATCTGACATTCTCATCAAATTACCCTTATTTAGAAAAGGCGTTACATGAGATCTAGGAGGAATGGTAAAACAAAATCTTGCACAAGCATTCTGTACTCGCTGAATCAACCTTTCGCTCCTGCCCAGAATGCACGCCCCATACACAGTGTCAGCGTAGTTCAGCTTGGATAGAACTAGTGACTCACAGAGCATGATACGCATCTCCACACTTATGTAGGGACGCACACGGTACAGAAGCTTAAGCCTGTAAAAGCAGTTCCGCACAGCCTCCATGATGTGGGTCTCAAAGTGCAGGAATTCGTCAAATACTACCCCAAGATTACGGGCTTCCCGGACCCTTTCAATCGAACATCCGTCAATCTTCAAGTCCAAATTCCCATTAGCCATTTTACCCAAAAAATCTCTTGATCCCATTAGTATAAATTTTGACTTAGCTGGGTTCAAAACTAAGGAATTTCTCATAGACCAGGCTGCGATCCTATCCAAATCCTCATTCAGTCTTTTTACAGTGTCAACAGACTGCTGGGGATGAAAAGAGAGATAAATCTGCAGATCATCAGCATACAAGTGGAACCTAGTGTTAAGAAGGCAGTTAATGATGTCAGCACTGTAAAGAATGAAGAGTAGCGGGCCCAAGATCGATCCCTGCGGTACACCCCTATTCACGCGCTTTGGACCAGAGGATTTAACAGCTCCATCATTGTCGCTCGTCACCTGGACAAACTGAGAACGGTGAGTCAAGTAACTCTCAAACCACTTTACTGTCTCAGGCTGACATCCATAGTAAGACAACTTCGATAGGAGGAGTGAGGTATTAATAGAGTCAAAAGCGCGCGAAAAATCTAGTAAGACCAGCAGGGTACCCATGCCCTTATCTCTAGCTTCAAGAATATTCCCAACCACATCAAGAAGAGCTGTAGCTGTGCTATGGCCCTTGCGAAAACCCGATTGAACAAGCGGCAAAATGTTGTGTTCCTCAAGGTAAGACCGAAGCTGGTTAGAGACAACCTTCTCCAGGACCTTGGAGAGGCATGGCAGTAAACTAATAGGGCGAAGGTCTTTCATGCTGGTAGGATTAGAAACTTTAGGTATGGGTCTAACTATTGCCAATTTCCACAGATCCGGGAAAGATGAGGTGGTGATGGAACGGTTAATGATGGCCGTTATAGCTGCAAGGGTCCGTGGAAGGGTCATCATCAGCATCTCAAGAGAGATATGGTCACAACCCTGTGCATTAGACTTGAGAGTATGCAACAGCTTCAACACCATATCCTCATGAACCGGCTCAAGCTGAAAGTGACTGTTACTGAATCTGTGATGCTCAAAGTACTTCAGGTCAGCAGAAGAAACCCTACCGGTGCCAGGCACATCCAAAAAATGTTCATTAATTTTTTCTGGGTTGTTACAAAAATGAGGTAATCCATGGTTAGGTTTATTAGAGATGCTAGTGGCTATGGTAGATTTGATGTGCTTCCATAATTTCTTCGGTTGTTTAATGTTTTTATTTATGTAAGTTTTAAAATACGCACGTTTCTCACTCTCTATGGCAGCCCTAACAATATATTTAAGCTCTTTATATGAGTTGACATGACGCGAGGATTTAGTAGATTTGGACTTTATGTGGCTCTTGTCCCGCAATTTCATCATTTGTTTGATAGTGGATGTTATCCAGGGGCAAGACTTTGCCTTTATTAAAACTTTTTTAAGTGGTGCGTGTAAATCGAACAGGTTCAAAATAAAATTATTAAATGTTTCAACCATGCAGTTCACATCCTCTAATCTTTCAATGTATTCCCAGTCCATCATATTCAGGTCCTCGTTAAACTGGTCAATTAGTATATCCCTGATAGGTCTGTAGGTGACCCAGTGTGGGGAAGGTTTCTCTACTTTGAAGTTCAGCTCAACCAACACAACAGCGTGTTGACCGAGCTCAGGTACGTGAGATACGGAGACCTCACGTATACGGGCGTCGGTGCACACGACGTCAATAAGTGATTCACTATGATCAGTGAAATGTGTCGGTTCAGTAACTATTTGCTGTAATTTACAGCATGTTAAGAAGTGGTTCAGTAACTTAGCTTTATTGTCCGAGAGGTTTAGCATATTTATATTAAAGTCACCCAACAAAACAATCTTGTCAGCGCCAGCAAAGGAGAAAAGAGAGTCGGTAATCGCATCAAGGAAGATGTTCACATCAAGCCACGGCGGCCTGTAAGCAGTACCGATGATAACCGAGTGCGAGTTGACAGTCAGCCGGAGCCACATCTGCTCGACCTGTGGCGCGGTCGGGTGCGGCACGACGCACGCACGCACTCCGCGTCTCACATAGAAGCCCACGCCGCCCCCGCGACCGCCGCGTACCGCGGGTGGGCGCGGCACGTGACGCAGCCGGTAGCCCGGGACAGTCGGCGCTCGACCCTCTTCCCCCCGCCTAAGCCAAGTCTCGTTAATCGCCATGATGTCCACCGCACAGTTTGCCATAGCCACAGTAAACTCATCATGGCGCGTACCTAGTGAACCCGCGTTAAACAATCCAACTTTTAAATACTTAGACTTAATCATGTTGAAAATTCTTGGATGTGCAAGGTAAGTGTATATGTGTTAGAAATGTAATAAATAACAGATTTAAAAGAAGTATGTAGATAAATAAAATGTATTGTACCCACTATAGAGATATAACCGACAAGCCGACGTTTTATAAATATGTAGTGTGTATAATAAATATTTAGTGCTCGGGCAGCAGGGCAACAGAAAGAGACCACTATATACTGAGAGAGGAACAGTGCTGGCCGCGCACAGGGCAGATTTGAAAACATAAGTACACCCAACAAAGATAGTAAGACCGTAAATCTAAAGATTAACATAAAATAATAAAGCTTGCAGAGGCCCAGCGAGCTAAACATCTTTCTCGGCAGACATCTCCCGGCCAAAAACACGAGCCAAGTCCTCCTCCGTGCGGATGCAATGGGTAGGCTTGCCATCACCCTGCTTAGCCAGAATGCGGCCGTTCTTGGTCCAGGTGTATCTCCACCCGAGACGACTGCCAGCCTCACGCACACGGTAGAACAATTGTTTGTTTGTTCTTGTTAGCCGTTCATTCACGAAGAAGCGCCGCGGGGGCGCGGGGAGACCGAGGTCTGCCGTCGTGGCTCCCCGGCGGACACGCGCGCCCTGCAGCAGCTCGTCGCGCAGAGCGCGGCGCGCCAGGCGCACCACGATGCGTCGCCCGCGTGTCCCCGCCGCCGCCCCTCCCGCCGGACTCGCCGCGGCCGCGCCAGCCGCGTGCACCTCGCGCTCGACCCGCAGGCCCACACGCTGCGCGAACACTATGTCGCGTGCCTCCAGAGTCACCCCAAGCTTCGCCGCCATCAGTCCCACAGTGTGAACCACGTTTTCACCAGGGATCTCCGGTATGTTCGCCACTTCAAGATCGGAGCCAAGCAGATCCTGCTCGCGGTCGTTGAGCTCCAGTTGAAGCCGCGCGACACTCTGCTCGAGCTGGTTGACCCTGGCATCAGGCGTAGCCTCACTGTGCCTGCTCTCAAGAGCCTCTATTCTGGTTTCCAGGCTGTTAACGCGCTCAGTGCAAACTCCCACCGAAGAATGCAGGCCGGCCATCTCACGACGGAACTCCCGCATTTCGTCCCTCACTTCCCGCAGCTCGGACCTGAAGAGCCTGATTTCCTCACGCAAGGTCAACTGAGTGTCAGGAGAAGGTTCTCCATCGGTTCCTTGTTCACTCCCTGCCCGAGAAATCACCTCAGGCACTGCAACAGGAGGCCCGGAAATAGTGGCCTGAACCCGAGCTGCCTTCCTACCCTGTTCAGGTGCGGCAGCTGTTTTATTAGTTGGAGCACCACAGTCATCCTTTGGAAATCTATTTTTGCAGTCAGGGCACTGCCAGTCACTGCCTATTTGTGTTCCAGCAGGCAAACAAGCTAGGTGGAACTTGTTTTGGCAAACAATGTTGCCACACGTGGCGCCCCCTTTCGTCGACAGAAACTTTCCGCATGATGCGCACTTCGCCATGTCGCAACGTGGTTCGGCTGAGAGCAGCTAGATGGCTTCCAAGTTCTTCGCACTAGTTCCTTCGGCGCCGCTAGATGGCGCTCGCTCAACAAAGAGATATCGATCAAATACCCAAATTTGAAAAAAAAATACACCTTTTGGAGGTACTACGTACACCAAAACTGTACAAGTGACTGCACTTATTTAAAAAAACAAAAATGCAAAATGTATGTTAAGTTTTTAGTTTTTTAGGATTTGCACTACGAAATCACTCAGCTCAACCCGGATAACAAACTCGCACGTAAGTCACACTGAGATAAATCTGTAAATAAAGTTTTTGTCACTGAATAGCCCGTGTTTACTATTTAGAATACTAAAAGTACGAACAGCCGATACGACCCGCAAAGTGTCCGTGACGTCACTGTAAAGACGTACCGCCAAGCGGCCTAGTCGTGTTCCGGTATGATGCTCGGTGCAGCCACTAGAGGAGTTGGGTCGCGATAGTTGCTCCACTGCAAGCAGGCCGTCCTGACTCGCACTGTTATGGACGTATCGGGAGACTGGTCGCGGAGGGTAGCGGGATCCGAGGCACGGTGCGCCGCTGGCCGACCGCAGGTAGTTGGGGGCCCAAGTAGTGTGCCAGCCACACATGAAAGGCTGCCCCGCCAACTGTCGAAAAATCCCGGAATGCGCCATCGTGCTGGTTGGCGACCAGACGAGAGTGCCCGATGGACATTCCTGGGGGGGCTTGGGCGTCCCCGCAGTCTCCAGACCAGTCCCCCAATGATGGCGTCCTATCGGCGCGTGTCTGTAGGTTGCAAGCGTGGGACCTCATCTTACTTCCTTCTCCTCTCCCTCCTTATTCACTTAAAATGCCAAGGAACAAGAGAAAAAAAGCTGAACAGCGGCAGCACTCACTCTCACATAAAGTGCACCTCAGCAACATCCGAGGTCTGCACTCTAACCTTGTCGCAGTCCATCACCACCTTGAGACTGAGAAACCAGCACTTTTGTTCCTTACGGAGACGCAGATCGGATGCCCGTCAGACGTGGCGTACCTATCTTACCCAGGGTATACCCTGGAGCACATGTTCAAGCCACGCGCTGGTGTATGCATGTACGCCCGGGACGACATCTGTTATCGGCGTCTCCGAAACCTTGAAGACGCCCGATACTCAGTGCTTTGGGCACTGGTGGACACAGGTCTGGATAAGATTATCTATGCCTGTGTCTACAGGTCGCACAGCGGAGATCTGGAGACAACCGGGCTAACACAATACCTTAGTGAGGCGGCTGACGAGGCTCAGCAGCGGTACCCGTCCGCCCAACTGGTGATACTGGGGGACTTTAATGCCCACCACCAGGAGTGGCTCTTCCCGTACCAGTACACTGACCATGCTGGGCGAGAGACACGTAAGCTTACGCTAGCGTTAAATCTCACTCAGCTGGTCCAGGGGGCAACGAGGGTGCCGGATGTTGATTCGCATACGGCTAATTGCTTGGACCTTCTGCTGACCACAGATCCAGACCGTTACTCGGTGTCGGTATCTCCACCTTTGGGTAGTTCCGACCACTGTCTGGTGAAGTCTGTATCCGTCTACTCCCCTCCCGATCCCAGCCCAAGAGGCACCCGGCGGGTATGGCGGTACAAGTCAGCGGATTGGGATGGCATGCGATCTTTCTTCGCATGCTATCCTTGGCAGCTTTGCTTTTCTTCGTCTGATCCTACGTCGTGCGCGGACGCCGTGACGGATTTGTTGCGTCAGGGAATGGAGTACTACATTCCGTTCTCTGACGTAACAATGTCTAGCCAAGACCGACCTTGGTTTGGCGCCGAGTGTAATCGCGCCGATACGCGTAAGCATGAGGCGTACCATGCCTGGGTCGACGCTCGAACACGCAAGGCGAGTGACGTTGGTCAGAGGAAGAAAGCCTACAATAGGGCTGCCAAGTCCTGCAAGAAAGTGATGCGAAGGGCTCGGTTCGACCACATTAGCCGGATAGGGATGAAACTTGCATCCTACCCAGCAGGTAGTAAAGCGTTCTGGTCCCTGGCTAAATCGGTTGAATCGAACTTCTGCCGTCCCTCACTACCACCACTGCTGAAACCCGACGGGTCGCTGGCCCACTCCGCTGAGGAGAAAGCAAACTTGTTTGCCTCTCTTTTTGCGGAATCTTCGCGTCTGAATCCTGGTGGCGCAGGCCCCCCTTCTTCTCCTGATGGGTGCGGGACGAGTATGTCGGACATTCGCATCCATCAAAAGGACGTACGTAGGGTGCTGCGCGACCTCGACGTGAATAAGGCTAGCGGACCCGACGGTATACCAGCAATTGTTCTCAGAACCTGTGCGCCTGAATTGTCTCCGATCTTGACACGCCTGTTTCGCCTTTCTTATCAGACTGGAAAAGTGCCGAATGCTTGGAAGCAAGCCAACGTACAGCCCGTGCCCAAGAAGGGCAGTCGTGCTGACCCGGCCAACTACAGACCCATCTCTGTAACGTCCATACTCTGTAAGAGTATGGAACGCGTACTTAATAGTAAGCTCCTGGTATACCTAGAAGCCAACGACATCCTTAGCGACCGCCAATACGGCTTCCGCCGAAATCGGTCTACTGGGGATCTTCTAGCGTATGCCATTCACATCTGGAGTGAGGCCATCGAGAGACATGGGGAAGCGCTTGCCGTCTCCCTCGACATCTCGAAGGCTTTTGATAGGGTCTGGCACGAAAGCCTTATTGGTAAGCTTCCTTCATTCGGTCTGCCCGGTGGTCTGTGTGACTGGATTGCAGACTTCCTGAGGGGTCGGTCCATTCGAGTAGTTATCGATGGCTGCTCTTCGGACCTATTGGATATTAATGCCGGGGTCCCTCAGGGGTCGGTACTGTCAGCGACATTGTTCTTGCTGCACATAAATGAACTGCTAAAACCCGGCACCTTTGGGTATGCAGATGACAGCACTGTTGCTGAGAGATACTTGTCAAATGCACGGGCCACTGGGGCTCAGGTCCGGTCTCTCCGTGAGGCCATGGTGGAGCGCTTGAACTTGTCCTTGGAGGCAGTCTCCGAATGGGGCGATGCCAATCTGGTCAAGTTCAATGCCGCAAAAACACAGGCGTGTCTCTTCTCCGCGAAAAAGAGCCAATTTCACCCGGCTCCATCTTTCCGAGGTGTAACCGTACCGATAACGGACCATCTTGAGCTTCTTGGCGTAACGTTGACATCGACACTCAATTTTGGCCCATATATTGAAGCAAAGGCTCAACTAGCTGCCAAAAAGTTGGGGATCCTTGCGAAGGTGAGACGGTACTTCACGCCAGAGCAGCTGCTTAAGTTGTATCAAGCGCAAGTTCGATCTTGCATGGAATACTGTTCTCATCTCTGGGACGGATCGGCCAAATACCAGCTTGATGCACTAGAGTCGATCGAAAAACGGGCCAAGAGGCTCATCGGCAATGAGGCATTGGTCGAGTCAAAGCTCCAAAGCCTTGAACATCGTCGTCGAGTTGCCAGCTTGTCGGTTTTTTATCGGTTGCATTTCGGGGAGTGTGCGATGGAATTGCATAATCTAATTCCGCCCAGTCCGTTTCATCATCGGACTACCAGACGTACGGCAATGCGCCATCGATACATGGTCGACATCCCACCCATACGCACTAAACGTTTTGGAAATACTTTCATTATGCGTACAGCTAAGGAGTGGAATTCCCTGCCGGAGTCTGTGTTTCCAGATAGCTACAACCTCGGGGTCTTTAAGTCAAGAGTGAATAGGTTACTTCTAGGCAAGCGTGTAACACCGTCGACCACATCATCGCTTACCATCAGGTGAGATAGTGGTCAAGCGCGAGCCTATCTATAATAAAAAAAAAAAAAATCCTTACGAGGCCAGCTATAATGGCATGGCTTTTAATCGAGAAAGGGCTAAAAATTAAAAGCCAAGATAGCAACCATACAATTTATCGTAATGGAAATCATTAACTTAATTTTCGAGGGTGGATCCAGGAAATTCTTTCATAATAAATCTATGAATACGGTGCATATGTACCAAGCTGCATTACAAAAAACTACATACAAAAGTTTAAGATCTAGCACATTCTCTTAATTCACAAATTGAAAGATGGCCGCTAATCAAAGCTATACATATTCCAAAGCATTTTCTATGTTTCCTGAGGTACCGCAAAAACAGAATCCAAGATGGCAGATTTCAATAATTTTGATTTTATAGCTCATATTTGTTATTAGCGACCCAGAAAACTATTAAATGGACACCTATGACGAAATGTTAACATTAAATTATCGTTGGTGACATCTTGGATTTTGATTTTAAACCCGTATTCGTTATTGACACACTCGGAAATCAAGAAAATTATGCCCAAACAAAAAGATAACCATATTTTAACGGAGAAAACATTAAAATTACCCAATGATGAAAATCAAATTATCGTCGGCGCCATCTTGGATTTTGATTCCAGCCTAATCGGTTAACAACCATGTCATAACTCGCTTGGTAAGGATTGGCGCAAGAAGATACGCACAAGGATTTAGGCATTAACTGTTTTTGGGGAGTGCAGATGTAATTACAAACCAAACTTGCCCAATTTTCATAACATTACAACAAACTCGACCGAATTCAATACCTAAGACCAGGTTTCTTCACGATGTTTTCCTCTACCGTTATCAACGATGTCCAAGATAAACTTAGAAAGAACATATGAATTTTTAGCCACTGGGCCACCACGAAAGTCATTACAATGTAACGAATAATCATAAAATCGTTGATTCCTCGAAACTAAATTTGTCTAAGCTAGCATTACATACTTACATAAAAATATAACCCATAGGAGCCATTAAAATCAAATTCTCCTAAAAAGTATATCTACCTACTTAACAGATTACTATAACTAACTACAATATTTTAGTAAATATGAACAACTTCTGCTGTCCTGATTTTTTCTTCCAGTACAATAAAAGGATCCTAACATGAAACAGAGTTGATTGAAACCCTCAAAAAATACATGCATAATATTTTACTCATTTTCATGGACAACTCATGCTTGACCAAAAACTTTACTCTGGCAAAATTGTTCCCACAAAAAAAAAACAGGTTCCCGAGACAATTTCTTGGTATCCGCTATGTAAAACGATTTCCCCGTACTGGCTACTACCGTATGTGAAGGAAAACACTCTTGTTTAAATAGCTCGACTTCTAGGTGGCGTATCAAGATAAAACATGAACCAGTTTTTAAGTTAGTTTCAACTGCCTTAAACGTGATGTTATGTTTGTTTGATTAAAATTTTCTATCAAGACTTCGAACATAAAATCTTTTAACCACTGTTTAAACTAATCACAAGGTTTTAGATTTAGATTTTTACAAATTCAAATTTATTTAATCGAGATTTTTTATACAAAATTTTAACATTGGCCCCAAACTAGGCAAGCCTGTAACATGGGTACCAATAATGAGGGGTTGAACATTTTTCAAAACGTGATCGGTAACATAAAAAACTGGCCAAGTGCGAGTCGGACTCGCGCACGAAGGGTTCCGTACCAATATCGCAAAAAACGGCAATAAAATCACGTTTGTTGTATGGGCCCCCCTTAAATATTTATTTTATTCTGTTTTTAGTATTTGTTGTTATGGTGGCAACAGAAATACATCATCCGTGTAAATTTCAACTGTCTAGCTATCACAGCTCATGAGATACAGCCTGGTGACAGACGGACAGACAGACAGACAGACGGGTCGTGGAGTCTTAGTAATTGGGTCCCGTTTTTACCCTTTGGGTACGGAACCCTAAAAAGTTAGTTTAGTACACTAAATAAAACAAACAAATAATATAGGAAAACATAAAAGTGCTAAAAATAAAACTAACAAGTTCTCAATAATAATAACTTATCTTGAATTAAAATGTTAGATTGTTAGTAAGTGTATGAAAGTGAGTGAAATGTGTAAATTAATGTATGGCAGATTTGTTTGTGAGTATACAATATGTATGAATGTGAGTGTAAGAGTGAAGATTTGTAGCGATTTGTATGATTAAGGCTGAACGTTACAATGTATTAGTTACAAGGTAGAAAAAATAAACTTTATAAACTTACCACATAATCTTTGCTACGCGCAAGTGCTACGCGACGTTCCATTGTAGTAATGCTACGCCATTTCGTAGCACTGCCTACGCCGTATAAAAATTTACTCGAGTTCAGATACCTACCTCATTTATTATAAGAGTCTAAGAAGCCAATTTGTTATATTAACCACGCTGTCATTTAGTACTCATTGTAAAATTCGACAAAACGCAAGCTTTGTATAAAATTGTTAGTATTCGCGTTGCGCCAAATAAACTGTCGCTAGGATAATAAGACCAGACCGTAATAAAATATATATCACTTACCGAAAGTGTGATGATCTTGTCGAACAGCATTACAGGTGGCATATGAAAATCAAAGACGAAGTACTGGGGACAAAAAATAGTTTACATCATTAAAAATGTCCTGAGTAGCTGACAATTTTCAGTGGTGTAGCGAGGATTGCCGATAATATATTTTATCCTCGTAGCATGAGTAAATATCCACTAACTAGTTTGCACGAAATACAACATATTTGTCACACATGCTTGCACGATGCATATTATTGCATGTTGCATGGCTGGCGATTGATGCAACTATTTGATTTGCAAAAAAATAGTTTACATCAATAAAAATGTCCTAAATTGTAAACATTTTGCAGAGGTGCAGATTTCCAATAAAGTATTTTATAGAATGTGAGTTTATTTGAAAATGTGCCGTTAACTAGTTGGCGTGATACGACGGCGTGACATATTGGCACGCATGCTTGTACGATGCATATTATTGCATTTTGCTCAAGCGATCTAGGTAATCATACGATCGTTGAAATTTTTCAGCGTAGGAAGATACAAGCCGTACTTATATTTCAAGCATCGTAATTAACTTGTCCAATAAAATAATAGGCTGCCCTTTGCAAATCATTGCTAGTTACACGTGGAACTTAACTGGCTATTACTTATGCTCTTGAAGTTATAATGAACTAAAGGGTATGTATTTTCATATTTTTACACGGCTACAAAGAAAGGGTTATGTTTTTCGCGCGTATCTTGTATGTTTGCATGTAATGCATGGAATTAACAAGTGCTAGCGTAATATCACGTTGTCAATCTAAAACATATTATTGAAGTTTTGGCAATTGTTTTGTCTAGAGCCGAGTTAGATACATAACAAAATACCCTTGTATTACAAGAATTTAGCACATTTATTTGTTATAATCCTTCTGACATATTCAAGTAAGTAGTAGGTACATTAATTATTGCCATCATCTGGTGGATTAACCCATTATATTGTCATAATCCTCAACTCAATTTGAGCGCAGAATATTTTGGTCTGGTAACAGAAATTGGGATAACAGAATATAATATTATGCCAACATGTTGTTAATCTAAAACGTGCCAAGTTTTACCCACAATATGTGGACCATAATAAACATAGTGTTGTGTTTCCACAAAAAAGAAGGTCTTGATTGTACATATCACACTGTTGTTAGGTTGGTACTTTACACTGTCGTTCGTCGTTGGTCTGACCTGTTTTTCAAGATTTGTCAATTATATGTTTGTGATTTGTATTTAGAAAAAAGTTAGTGTTGCGTGACTACTTTGTTTTGTTGTTATTTATTTAAGTTTCATTTTCTATTGGCTATTGATGACGATGATATTTCACATTATTAGTACCTACACTACAGTATAGATAATTCAACTAAACTGTGCGCGCGGGGCCATGTGTGTGTGCGCATATAATATTACAGTACCTGGGCGACCGAGCTCTGCTCGGGTGAAAATAGAGTAAATGAGGTTTTCTAAAAATGAAACCTAGCTAGATCGATTTATCGCCCCCGAAACCCTCTGCATAGGTTTCGGGGATTCTGCATACCAAATATCATGGAATTCGTTGAAGCCGTTTCCGAGATTCAGATTATATATATTTATATATATACAAGAATTGCTCGTTTAAAGATATTAGAATATGCATTTGTGTAGCAGTGACGCGGCAGTCATCGTCTGAGCAAATAACCACCCACACATTCTACCACGCATGCACCCTCACGTAGCGCCGCACTCATAGATGAGTTTAACTATCTATACACCTATCTAGAGGCCAATTAAATCTGACGCAAATACCCACACTCCTTTTCTTTCTCCCTTTCTTTCTTACAAATCTCTAAAGTCACCACACGGCGACAGTCAAGGTCTTGAAACGTCAAACTTGAAAATTAGTGGTGTTTTTAGTAGGTTGAGACCGAGATAAGAATGCGAACGTTTCTTAAATAAGTGAGAATTGCCGCTTCGATCTTCGAAAAAAAAGTAACAAATCCAACTAATATCTGAAGTGAACCTTACCTCGTTGTAATAAGGACAGTTGGTGCTCTCCTTGACACTGGTGTACTTCCGTATTTCACCGATCTGCACACAGACCACAGGGTCCATGTTCAGACCTGCCAGCTGACGAGCCTCGATCACCGTCACGCAGACTTGGAAGTCAGCTGCCTTCAGGTCTGTCGGGATTCCGGTCTCGATGGTAGCCCGCCTAGGGTCAGAAATATATTTGTAATTCATGGGACTTAAAAGAAAAGTTCTGTAAATGGTCATGGATATGGAAAAAATCAGTCGTAGACATGGTAAATCTCGATTATAAAAAGAGCAAAGTCATTAGTTTCTTAACAGACAACTACAAAAGTGCAGTTCATATGCAGATCTTTTGCAAAAAAGTCCATTGAAAGCAAAACTGTCAAAATACTGCGCAGTCCGCTTGTGATCGCCACCGTGCAGTTAGCATATGATTCTAAGACAGTCCGTCGGTTTTAATTTATAGATTAAACAATACAGAATTGATAATTAAACTTACGTCTTCCTAATCTTTCTTGGATCAGTAGGAGAATGAACATCAACTACTGCATCATCTGACGATACAGAGGTCTGGCTTGTAGGGCGATCTAGCTCCGACGAGGGCCCAGGAGTGTCCAGCAGACCCTGCTCCTCATCACTGCTGTATCGACCAGGACGAACCTTGCCGAAGCGCATGAATGTCTTGACTGTCTTCAGGGTTGATGGTCGTTTGCGCTCAGGCATATCAAGTACGACCTTGTCTCCCCCACCACCCAGGGACCACCCTCGCCGGCTATTGAGGAAGAAAAGGAGTGTTGTAGTTATTTGATAGAGTTTTATACTTAGAATATCAAACCTATGTGATGTAATGTGTGTTCTCGGATTTAAGTGTGAAACTTTGTCTTAACTCAGGTCGACTTTTTACGTACTTATGTAACTTTTGGCTACAGGCAATGTGTCCTCCTATCAGCGATAGTGATTGTCTCTTAGATATGTTGAACTGCACTACTGAAATGTCGACTGGTAAATCTCTAAAATTTTGTGTTGATCCTCAATCACAAGCATAAAACTATTGGAAAATAAATAGAATAGCACGATGAATAACCAGCATCATACAAATCTCGACGGCCACGACACCTGTATTAGGTGTGGACGCCATTGCTGTCTATTGTGTCTGCTAATTATGGCCGCTGAAGGTATGGTGGTCAAAAAACTAGAAGAAGATATAACTTTATAAAAGTGTCACATAATCATTTCTTTTCAAAAGCGCTTTCATAAATATAAACACGTGACATCGACTCTATACCTTGAATACATCGTAATATTTTGTTGTAGTTAAATATTCTACGGGCGTTCTTAAGTCATGAATATTGTACAAGCATATTCACTCAAATGAAGCTTGAGTTTAATTGCGCTATTCTTTAATAATCAAGGGTAAATAACACAATTAACAGGAGGGCAATTAATTATTACTACTACATATTTTATAGAATGTTTAGAATCAAACCTGGTACTATTAGTCATTGTACAGACCATTGCGTAATTCATTTACATTCACTTGTGCATTAACTACCGTTTTTCCCATTGCAAAGATAAAAAGTTTTGAAATTTGTATTGCCAAACGTTAAAAAATAGTATCCATTCTTTGCTTTGTATCCTATGGATCTAGGAAAATTCTAGACAAAAATACATACGTCTTTATACCGCTTCTAGTCACTTACTTAAAAAAGCGCTTGCCAGCAGACTTCAGCTTATGAGTGCGCGTCTCTTCCTGGGGGAACTCAATATCGATGCAGTGCTCCTTATCGCGGAGCGACTGCTCCAAAGCAGCAATGTTGACTGCTACATCATCCAAGACGTTGTCATCTGAATCTTTAGGGGAGGTCCCTGCCAAGGAACTGCGGGAGGATCCAGGTGTTGAAGCATAGCCTGTTGCAATCGGTTGAGATTGGGATCCATGGGCTACTGGAGAGCTAGGGGTTCCATGAGATTTGTGAACTGGCACAGCACTTTGGGCCCCTTGTGAGCTGTGAGCTCCGTGAGCGGTGGATGCTCCCAGCGAGCTGGTATGCGCCTTAGAACTATGCGCCCCGTGAGATTTGTGCGCGCCTTTAGAGCTATGGGCTTCAAGGGTACTGTGACCCTCATCAACGGTGTGCGGTCCATGAACGGGCACAGGGTCGTAGCCTGGGACTGGTGGTAAATTGTACGTAGGTTCACCCTTGAAGGAACTCATCTCCGCTCTGAAGTATGGATCCACACGAATGTCTCCAATAGGTGGATTATAGAATACCTCCATGTCGACGAAAACCTGCAAAGAAAAACTTTATGAAAAAACTGAAAACACAAAAATATTATGTTGACATTGGTCCTATAGAAGATTATAAATAGATCTGAGAAGTTCTAAATATGATTACACATTATATAGGATCTTAAAAATTATGCAAAAGAGTTGCCTTTTTATGGTTAGGTATATTACAGTTTATATTAACAACCTTAGGCCTACCTCTAGGCAATGCAACAGTTGGTGCAACTCGAAAATAAAAGATAATCATAGTCCATTTTTGTGGATACTGTTTTAATGTTGTTTTACTTTGCTAGCTTTAGCTTGTGTGAACTTTATACAATGGTGTATGCCCGTTGATCCCGTATCTGTCTCCCCTTCACGACAACAGAACGTCATATAATTTCCTTACCGTTGTCCCCCTTATGATACGGTCAACGGGGACAACGAACAGCTACTTTAAAACTCTTAGTCCGCTTTACACGCTTTACTTGTAAACTTAATAGTATTAACAAAATTACTTGTTTGACGAATTAAATTACTTTCATTGAAAAAATAAATACAACTTAGCTGTTCCAAGTCACAACTATTTATAATCGTGAAAAAATACCTCGCCTCTTGTGCTTGAGGTCAACTCCGGGCAAGTACCAACGTGGTTTTTTTTAAATTCATATGTACTTTCTAAGGTTATCTTGGACACAACTGACAACGGTGATAGAAAATATCGTGAGAAAACCTAGACTTATAGTTAATATAAGTTTGAAATTGCGTCTTGAGCAAGCGTGATGATCCATGCTCGTGCATTATTTGTATGGAAAGAGGCCTTTGCCTTGCAGTGGGACAGTTATAGGTATTCAATATTGTTATATTAAATTGTCGAGTATAAGGCGCATAACCAAAAGCGCGTTTTTTTTGTGACCCACAATTAACATTGTTAATGACCTATCTGAAATTTCTTTCGAAAAATATGTCCATGACATTAGCTATAATAGCTTATAGCTAATTCCAGCTTTAGTGCATAGTTTTCGAAAGAAATTGTTAGTCACTCGCTTGTTATTTCTGGCAGGTATATTCAATTTATGTTAGCCACCCTGCAGAAACCGCAACATTTGGTTCGTTTGTGATGCCCGCATGGTAGGTAACGTCAGCCAAACGTCCACGTTTGCAGTTTAGATACCGTGTTTATTTCGTGGATGTATACGTATGTAGTTGCTGTAGTTGCTATTCGTCCAACGACAAAATATCCTACTTATAAACTTATTTTTTAGAGAATGGACTGATGGTTGTTACTCTTCCACGCAATAACTATTGAGCGGGTTTTGATAGAAGTATACTAGCTTATAGATTTCTTTAAATTATGATTACAAAGATAAAAGTGCAAATTCCACGCGGGTGGAGCCGCGTTTGGTGGCTAGAACGAAATATTTAGTAAAAGTGATTTCTAGAGATGCCACCAGACCCGACCATACAAACGAGGAATGGACTGCGCAGAGTGAATACTGAGAACGAATAACAGATGTATGGAAGAAGGAGACACATTTCGCAGACCAAAAATAAGTTGGTAAGAAAATGATGAAGGCTCGAGCAACTTAATAGAGTAGAATCCTCCTCTTGATAACTCGAGTAACTGTAATCAGTAAAAGAATAATTCCTTCTAAGTTAAGTTTTAGGGTCCTAATCTTCTATAATTATGATCTCTGTCTATATCTTCAAGAGTAAAAAGCTATACTATCACTGACATTACGCATTGTAGATTATATTGTAAGTAATTTTAAGTACCTTCTAATTTTATGTTATGACTTGTTTTCAATGTGTGATCTCATTTAAATTTTATTTGATGTTAACTATATTTCAGTGTATTTAGTACTTACATACAATTTTGCCTATTTAGTACATTAAACACAATATATAAGTTTGTTAAACTTAATAGGTTAAATACCTATTAAAAATAATTGTGCCGCCTCCACACGCTTGCTGTTTGCCACAAACAGTGGCGAACGGCAAACACGTGCCGAACACTGACCACAAACACCCAACACAAACACGGCATCCAGATGCTTGGCGAACGTGCTTGTATATTCCGGATTCGCAAACATGCCAGACGACTTGAGACTTGGAGACTTGAGAGCTTGTTGTGGCAGCGATTACTTTCGGGTTAAACTCCTCATTTTTCCTTACAATTTAGCTTAGGATACACAAAATGTCACGTATTCGTAAATTTGACCACCACTATTAACTCCGTCCGCCGCCCGCAAGCTCGCGCGTACTACTGAACTGGACAAGCGTTTGGATACATCGCAAACACGTTTTTCGAACACGCTTTGATTTGTGCATAAAAACCGACACCGATGCCGAACACGGACGAAAACAAACAAGCACCCATCCACACGTTCGTGTTTGTTGTTTGCTGTTCGCCATTGTTCGCCAAGCGTGTGGAGGTGGCATTAAAGTTTTAAAGAGATTTGCTTATTAAGCATCTTATCTTATATATTAATATGTGCTTGCCAACTTATGGCGAAATGTGTCATTGTGCTAATATTTTATTTTACCATCTTTTGTACCACATTTGATGCAAATAAATGACTTTGACTTTGAGAGTCAGACAAGTTTCTATCCTGGTAAATATATGATTTCGGTTGGATATGCCACAGAAACGGAATCTCGAGAAAAAGCCAACTTCGGTAAAAAGTGCAATAGCTTTGAAGCTTATAGGTTAGTGTCACTTTGACATGCAGTTAATTGTACGGCATATTAGAATACTCATATTCACCATGACGTGCCGGATTTCAAGATTTATGAAACATTTTACGCCAATACTGAATCCCGTAACGTGAGCTCTGGCTTCCTTAGTTTGTAATAATTGAACGGCTTGAGAAACATACTATTTCCCATTGATTTCTGTCTGTCTTTAATAACAAAGTATGAAACGTTTTGTGAGCTTTTCTCTTTGTTTATTGTTAGCATCTTATTAACAATTATGTAAGTACTAGTTTCTGCCAGTGGATTCGCCCACGTGAAAAGTGTTTTATCATCCCAAGGGAACATTATACCGGGATGAAAAGTAAGCCTATGTGCTATTCCAGACTATAATCAATCTCTGTGCCAAATTTCACCCAGATCCATCCCGCCGTTCTGGTGTGATTGAGTAACAAACATACATCCACACTTCCACACAAACATCCATCCAAACTTTCACATTTATAATATAAGTAAGATATTTGCGAAAGATATTATATACTTAAAAAATCGACTCTTTTGTTTATTTTTTATATTTTCATCGATGAATTCTGTGCTTCATCACTTCTCTTACTTCTTATGGCGGGGTACAACCGGAGGCATTCTTTAACTTGTTGTATTTGTCCAGGGTTGCATTACATAAATTGACTTCTAAAGCCTTTTGTTTTTCATCTGCGCAAAAAGTTCTCGCAGGAGATTTGCAGCAGATTTCGTCTAATATGGAATTGACTCCGTGTCTGTTCGCTCCATGATAATTCTTATATTGTGACCTATTAATGTTATGTCGTCATCCACAAAGGCCATTACTTGCTTGTTTTATTATGCGTTTGATTAATAGTCCGTGTCATATGAGCAAAAGAAATCCGTTGAAAAAGTAAAAAAAAATGAACTAAAAGATAAACATTTCGTCAAACGACCGTATTTCTGTGCTTGTAAGTACAATAGGTACTAAAAGTAATATACAGCTGCAGCAAGACTCAGGTGATAACCATTTGGTTCGTACTGAGCACCGTTTCGTTTCGTGTAATGGCTCATCCAACTTATTAAGTGTAGCAATTTTATATCCAACCATATAGAAGGAGTATATATACGGAATCCCTTCATGCGGTGCAGGTCGATTCACCCACCATTCGTGCCCCGCTGTCACATGAAGTTAACATGCAGAGACTCGCGCAGTGTTTGTTTGGGGTCGAAACGCATGGGTTATGGGGCCCGAGTTCACTTCTCCTTTTTAAGGTGATTTCTCGCCGACTGATCGACAGTGTGCGTGATCAGAGGGCTGGCTCGTTCTGTGCGCAAAGAATCAGCATTGCCATTCAACGTGATCATGCTGCCAGTATTCTGGGCACGTGGCCGAATGATATGTGGAGGAGAGCTTCGACGCCTAGGTACCTTTCTTTTGTAATGTTATTAGTTAGGTTTAGTATAGTTTAGCATTTAAGTATATACCTACATATTTTATAAATTGGAGACGAACTAAAAATTTCTATTTACATAATAAATAACTTTCTTTTAGGAAGTCGGTGTTTTTGGTACTAATTTCTTTCCGACTGCCTAAAATAAAGTTATTTTTCACTTTGTAGTGTTTTGTTTTGGAAGTTGGTTTAGTATTTTTGTTAATAAGATTTTTTATTTTTCTCTTTTTATATTTGGTACCTTAAATTACCATGAAAATACGTATTATTAAGGATAACTTAAAAACTACTCGTCAAATATTGATCAAATTTAAATGGAACCACATGAGATGCACCAGCTTTCAAATATAAAATGAAGAATCAACATTGATTAACAATTGGCGAAGTAATCCAATGCCGCATCCACACGCTTGCTGTTTGCCACAAACAGCGGCGAACAGCAAACACGTGCCGAACACTGACCACCAAAATGTCACTTAGGCCTACTTGCAACAAAAACTCAGAGTTAGTAGCTAACACATTATTAAATAAAAAAATATGTGAAACATAATCAGCCGTGTTAGCTACTAACTCAAATTTCGGATTTCGGAATTTACAATCGCTATAAATAATGTAATTTTGTCGAGCGCCACAGATTTTCTTTGCCTTTACGTAGACTGGTGTCAAGGAAGATTTTAGAAAAATCACATTTGGTAGGTACCTAAGTGAAACAGTCATAATTCGAACTAGCTTCCTCCGTTTTGAGTGTACTGCCTAGCTGTAGTAGGTCATATAAACGTACCGAACTGAGTTGATTAACTCCATTCAATGGGCCTTAATAATAAAAACTTTTTAACTATAATATCCTTTATTAGCTGATCCCCGCGGCTTCGCTCCCGTGGACCACCCCACAGGGCCCGTTTTCGGGATAAAAAATAGCCTATTTAAATCGGTCCAATAGTTTCGGAGCCTATTCGGTAAAACAAACAAAAAATCTTTTCTCTTAATATTATTATTTCCTTTATTTATTTACATTCTTATTAAACACATTTTTAAATATTAAAAAAGAAAACTTAAAAAAAATATTTAAAAATATAAAAAATAGAGGCCAACCGGTATCGGGAACAGGGTCCAAGCTACCGGTGTTTAGGGCTCCAGAGACAGGAACCTCCTCACAATGCGAACCGTGTCAAGAAGTACTGCCTTCTGTATCAGGCCCTTGATCCAACCGCGCAATGACAGCCTCGACAGATTTCAAAGCAAGTGGCTGGTGAATAATCCTGGCCACTTCGTTATGTCTGTGTAAGTACTCGCCGTTAGCCAGACGAGAACAACCAGAGATAATATGTCTGATGGATTCACCTGGGCGGTGGCATGCCTGACACACGTCAACCGTCCCGTCCTTCACTATATGTCTCCGGTAGTTATTCGTCAGGATAACTTCGTCCATAATTGCACAGACAAAACCTTCAGTTTCCCCGAAAAGGTCGCCGAAACGTTGCCAGGATACGGACGCTGAAAAATCCACATCGGGCCCATGGAGAGCCCGATAGAACCGACCGTGAAGCTCCTTCCTTGCCATACCTCTTTGCGTTCATCAGTAGTAAGTAGCGCCAGTTATTATTATTATTACTAGCTGTTGCCCGCGGCTTCACTCCCGTGGACCACCCCACAGGGCCCGTTTTCGGGATAAAAAATAGCTTAAGTCACTCAGGAATAATGTAGCTTACTATTGGTGAAATAATTTTTCAAATCGGTCCAGTAGTTTCGGAGTCTATTCGGTACAAACAAACAAACAAAAAATTATTTCCTCTTTATAATATTTGTATAGATACTATAGATGCATTAATTAGCAGATACTTAATTCAAATCAAGAGGTGAATTGTGGGAGTACTATTATACGTCGTAAAACTTTGGTGGTTTAAATCCCGTGGAGGTATGATCCGGCAACAAATCACAAAAAAAATAACCGATTTCGACTGTGGTATTGCTGTACCTCTACCTAACCTTTTGGGTAATAAAGACGTGTTCGGTGTTATGTTTACCTAGCTTCTGCCAGCGGTTTCGCCCGCGTGAATGTCGATAATTAACAAAGGGAACATATTCCCAGGATAAAAAGTATCCTATGTGCTATTCCAGACTATATAATCTATCTCTGTCTCAAATTTCATCCAGAACAGTTCAGAAGTTTTTGCGCAAAAGAGTAACAAACATACAAACACACTTAAAGGATTCAAATTTTCTATTGATAATTTGCATTTGGAATCTGCTAATCAGTATTTAACCAGTAATTATCAAAGTAATGAAAAAGCCATAGATTCTCGTGTGGATCCATTTTTTAGGCAGTCAAAGGGTTAAACTAATCATAGTGTTAGAATTTTTATATAAATAAGGCTATATTATTTTAATGGCATAACTTGTCTCCGTTCATTAGGTACGTTAATTAATAAAATAGGTAGTACATACACAATCCCGAACATAGCTTTCCTTTGTTACAGGTATATCAATATCACGTTGGCTGCAATACTTACG
Organism: Orthosia incerta; assembly: GCA_948252205.1. NCBI lineage: Eukaryota > Metazoa > Arthropoda > Insecta > Lepidoptera > Noctuidae > Orthosia > Orthosia incerta. Next base: position 37,974,598 of record OX411741.1, on the reverse strand, counting down.
ATATTTACCGACATATTTACATTCAATTTTAATTAAAATAAATACGATAAATTAATTGAATCAAAGGATGCGTGGTCGTGGTTAGCCGAAATATTAATTATTACTTATTAAACCTTTGATAGCTACCGAACATAGCTTTCCTTTGATTAATTAAAATTATATAGGTATCACCGAACGCAAGAGATCGCGCAGTCATTAGCCAACAGGATGGACCGGTCAAGTAAGAGACTCGTCGTCCAAATTCTACACGGTCGTAAGGGACGCGCTGGACAAAAACCGGTGGAGGCAGATCATCCGCTCCTCAGAAATAAAGGACCAATCAAGAGAGAGAGAGACATATCAGAGCAAGAGAAATTCTGTGTCTTTTTTTAGCTGTTGCTGAATTCTCTAAAAGCTGGTGGACGTACCTAAGTAGGTGTTAATCAGATAGAATTTTGGCCATTATATGAACCGAGTCCAAAAAATAAAGATATTCGTAGCTTTTAATATTAAACATTCGGTCGTCCCAATGTTAGATTATTTCTACGCGTTCACCTTATAAGTAACTCTGGCTCGCGCACACGACCAGTTTATCTTTAAATTAGAGAGGAAAGAAACTTATCATTAGCTAAGTCAATTAACCTAATTGCGTAATAAGCAGAAAAGTAGACTAAGAAACATACTTGACAGGCAACTGTCAAGTCAAAGTAAGTTAATGGGGCTAACGTTTTATTGCTCACCAGTTGGCGCCACTGTTGAATGGTTCATAAAAAAACAGTTAAACGTTGTTATAACGCGCACAGCACTAAAGTTTGAATTAAAATTTATTTCAAATGCCTTAATAGTGCGATTAAATATAATAAAAAAAAGGTGGAAAACATTTACTGAAACATATCTATTAAAGCAGTGGTTGGTATATCCCGAAACTACCCTAATCTGCCATATTTGTAAAATATTCACAACAATATATATATTTTTTAAATAAACGCCGCTAAAAGTCAAAAAACTATGAAATTTGACATTTTGAAGGCTACACCAGCGCCCCTTGCGCAAAATTCATACGTGGTAGCCCCCATTATTTTATCTGCGTTGCGAACGATCTCAGTTTCGTCTACTAAGCGAGGACTGAGAATAAAAGTATTTGCATTCAAAAGTCCGATTGAAATCTAGTGGAAAATATTCGATAATGGTCGTTCAGTAGAATGGACACGATAAGTAATTCAGAAATCCTTGACAGAATAAGATTTGTTAAAGGTTCCCGTAGATAGACGTAACGCGTCAATGATCAATGCGACAACAGGTTTTCATAAAAAAAAACCTAAAGTTTCTATGAGAAATCGGTCTTGCATTGTCTGTTTGCCGGGAGTCTTATACTCGTAGCAGTAAAGAAAAATCTCAAAAACAACTTCTATTTTCCTTTTAAACTCGAAAACGATTGACGTATAGCAAGCTGTTCGCTTTTTGAAGTCCAATTCACAGAGAAACAGATTTTTACCTGTTTTTTAAACTGTCGGTCGCCCGAATAGGCGTTTTCTCGTTTGATTGACACGAAAATACATAGATATAGAACCTAACAAAGAGCTCGCTCCTACTACGATCAAACGAAGGTAAAAGGAACAATGTTCCACACAGTATCCATTATTCAGCTTTCTTTTCCGATTTTGTTTTATTCAAAGTGAATACTCAAGATGGGTACAAGTGGCAGGCCTATGGAAAATGATTTCTTTTTGGCAGATACCTTTTTGCAAACGATAATAAATTGACGCAAAATTTTTGCACGTAGGTATTTCAGAAAAGGATTTTATAATAACTCTTTTGAAGGTCGTTCTATATATTCATATTTTTGTCCAATATCAGTTCTAAATTTCGACTCCCATGGTTTGTTTAAACCTGGTATAAACACACCGATTATAAGTGGGATGACCACAATGACAATCATCGGCTCATGTGATGGCCCGAACAGTGGAGTCAGATTTCCTGGCTTTTGATTATCCGTATTGACTGTCAAAGATCTACTAATGAGAGCCGGGATCAACAGCTTAATGTGCTTCCCGAGGCAGGGAGAAATCTCGCTATGTAAAGGTGGTCACCCATCCACGGCCCGACGTCGGCAAACGTTGCTTAACCTTAAAGATCGACCCGTGTGGCTTTATTATTTAGCTCAAAGTTTCTCAACGATCGCCAACATTAAATGTATAAAATAGGGGTAAACACACCCGAGCCGTATCATATCTCTATTGCCCCCCGAAATTGCGAACGTGATACTGGAAGTTTACAAAGCTTCAAACACGGGTAACGAGAAACTATAAATTACGACTCTCAGCGCTTTGTTTCCTCTTCACATACCCCGGATTTAGATTGTGTGTTATTCATTAACTTGTATGCATATTCAATTAGATCCAGTACGTTTAATATGTTTGATATTCTGTATAACTTTTAATGGTTGACAATACGTACTAAATAATGATTATTTAAGAGTGATTTGCGCTGTTAGAGAAAAAAACGAAATGCGACGAAACTGTCTTCTTAATCTTTGAATTACTTAACCTCGATTAATGAATTAAGAATTTGAAGTTGAGCATTTCATTTTGTCAAACTCTTCTTTGGCCTGAAAAATTCTTTTGGCTTGTATAGCAGTAGGCTGTTTTGTGCGAAACCGGCAGCCCGTTCAACAGATTTTGACTTCTAGAGTCTGGCAAACGAAAGTAGAGACTGAAAAAGCGCGTCAAATTTAAAAAAAGCGAACTAAAAAGACATAAACAAGAAGAAAATCATGCTGTGCAGTCGGAGGATACATCTGGGTTTGGATTAGCATTTTAACTTAGCAGTAAGTTGTTATATACACGGAAGATTGTAATAATGAAACCTATTCAATAATTTAGACAACTGTAAAATGTTGGAAACACGATAGCATATTATTCTAAAAAATGTGTTATCGCAAATGGAAAAATATTTCATAATTACTTACTCCCGAATCAAATAAATATTGTCAGTGAAAAAACGCGACTCATACCTTCCACTACTGTGAAATGCACTAGTGTTATTTAAAAAATAAATGAAAAGCGTTTATCCTCTGTGCTTTAATCGCCGGCACCTGGGTACATAAGCATATAGTAGGTACGAGTATATACTTTGTGAACCGGATGAATGGTGAGCAAGGCTGAAATAAAACTATTAAATTTTATTTAGTTGTTCCATCTCCGATCCAAATCCTGACTCCAAGTTGGCACTGAGAAATTCTCTCATCATCATGGGATTTAAACATAAATAGAGATATGCGGATTTACTAAAGGTCAACCTCTGCCTAAACTTACGGAAATCCAAGCCTGATGTTGTTTTATGTAAGAAAGCATTCTGGAACTAAAATTCTAGTAAATTCCACCTAGGGACACCACACGATGCAACGTAGAATATTTGGAGCGCCAGGTACCATAGATTCTTGCCTGAAATGGAATACCTGCAAGCCTGACCGACTGAACCAATCTTTAGATGAGAGCAGCATGAGTGATTCAAATATGTATTTGATTGATATGCGCTACCGATGTCGCAAGGTCAATCACTGAGCGACTTGCCTGTTGGCACGGCGCAATTTAAATTGCGCTATCGTACAACTATTTTCTAAGAAAATTTCATGTGCAAATCGGTCGAATTGCATCCATATGAACGTAGTTGCATTTACGCTTAGTTAAAATTGCTTATATTGCTTTATTGCAGGAAGGTCGTTTAGATTTTATTTTTTCGTCGATCATTATCGCTCACAAAATGTCACTTTATCTAGAGAGCCTCTGGCTCTTTAAAAGACAGTTAGGTATCAATTAAAAAAGCTAATTCTACACTAACCTTCGTTTGTGGCTGACTGTGCTTATGCAAAGAAGTAGTTTTCGCGTCTGGTTCCATTTAAAACCCTTGGAACTGCCATTTATGTCCGACAGACTGTCAATGTAATTAGAGAACGTTTTGAAGATTTTTAAAAGTATAAGCAACTCAAATTCATATTATTTGTAGATATCAATTAAACCATTTCTTTTGGTATATATCAAGGAATCAGTAAACAAAATTAAGCTATTTGCACATTCCAAAGCGTAGGTCTCTCAGGAGAAGAACTATGAAGAAAAGATCTCGATGGAGAAAAACGTGCTAAAACTCTATCGACACTCTTTTATATTTACATAATATATATGTGTTAACTATGTAGAAGGACGTGAACTTCAAAATTTTGAGAGTAAAACAAAAAAATAAAATTTTTAAATTAAAACGGATCGAAACAGCTATCTGCCTAGCCTTTGCCAAGGTCAGCTTTCAGTTTCAGTTTTTAATATTGAGGAACTACCTACATCTTCATTTTGTCGATCTTCAGAACTCATTTCTCATGATTAGACTGGAAACACGATAAACCTTGATGAGAACGGTTGTGAGATTCCCCCGCAGGCTTCCAACTACCAGTACCGACTGACAGATTTGTAGACTTAAAATGCACGTTACCAACATCCTTGGCAATAAATGCAACAACAAACCTGTGTAGACTGTCTGCCTTGTCATTAGTCTAAAGGTGCAAAAATCGTGTAAAAATCTTGTACTCGTAATGTGAGGGAGGGGAACCGAGCATTACATTACACAACCTGTAATGTTACAGATTCAAGCAATACATTGTTGAGGGAAGAGAATCGAGCATTTCTGTGCGCAACTTGATGATACAATATGTAATATTTTCATACAACTTGTAACATCAATGCGCACCACTTGTAAACATTGTGGAATCAACTAAATGCTATATTGTAATGTAATGCTCAAATTTTAAGCCGAAATATTACATGACAGGCGAACGCTCCAGGTGAGGGATCACCTTTAGCTGTGATTTCCGTACAAAAGAATACACAACGGCCTGCCAGAATACAATGTGCCTTAAAATGGTACGCCTACTGTTGGTTTTTCACTGGTATTGTTTGAAGACTTAGTTAAAGGCCGGCATTACAGGTAATGCACAGTTCGAGGTTGGTCTTTCTAATCCATAGGTAGCTGTCTCGCAAGAGTTCTTACAGGTTTTTTTTCACTAGTTAGTCGCAGATTTTAAAGTAAAATCTCTGTGAGTAACAATGTTTTTCCGATAAATCGGCTGTCTGTCAAGACTTGATTTCAGTTCCACTCACTACTCGCTTATCGTCGCCAGTGTGACCTCAGCCTTACTTATGAGGGGCTTTATTATTGCACTTATAATTAATTAAGGTACTGATATGAAGATTTCTTGGTATTACTAAATAATTACAAGGCTGATAGTCTTTTTCTTTTTATCGTAGCAGTTGTTTGTTCTTATTCATTTCAAACTGTTTTTTTCAAAGCCTATTTATAAATTTACTTAAAATGTTATTGGGTATAGGTACCTAAACAGATAATCTTATATCAATGCATGAAAAACGAATGTCAAGTGCACGAAGCACACATACATATCGTAAAGCAGTATTTTCAATAAAAAATATGCAATATTGTACCTGCCATCAGAAGTTCGCTGAGTTCCATAAGCTTACATATTAACATTTTAATTTACACTCACACTAACTGTTGGCTCTCGAAATGAGTTTCTAACTCTAGCTTCATGTGACTAATAAAATACTTTACTTATAAAGTTTAATTAAGAAACAATTTTATTAAACTTTACCGAACATTGTGTCGGGGAAGTATATTGGGTATTAATATTTTAGTTTTTAATCTGGATTTCAAGCGTTAAATCTTTGGATAAACCCGTCTGTAAAACATTTAAAAGATTACTCTTCTTAATATGCTTATTTAATTAGTATAGTAGCCTTTTAAAACAATACCACCAAATAAATATTCTAATTCTCTACAAATCTATTCACTATGAATGCTATCCCTTACCTACTTAGTACTATAGCCTATTGGCTTGGCTTGGCTTTTGAAATCTACCGTAAGAAGGATTTAAAAAAGGGAATTAACGGAACGGTCCCATCAATGGAAGTTGTTGTCTGCCCGAGGCAGGCGTTGCCAACCCTTTTTATACCGAGGAACAAGACTATTCATTAGCTTCTGCTTCTGGTCTTTTTGTCATCTGAAGCGCCCCTGAACTCAACAGCTTTGTGGCTTACAGGACTACTATTGGCACTGTCATTCTCATTTTCATTGCGGACGTGCTTCAATAATTATTGGTTCTCGACGTAATATCGTTAATATTCATTTCATTCAGGTTTAATCAGAAAATCTTATAAGTACTTCCTTTGTGTGCCGCGATATTGAATAATAAAGTTTTGTTGAAGGGAAGTCTCTAACATATTAAACGGTATTAAAGTTTTATAGTAAGTATTAAAGTTAACAATGGATGAAATAAGTACTGCTCTCGTAGAACTTTCAATATATTTTAAAAACATCAGCATTGGACAGCAAAATAAGCTTCGGTAGTAATCCGGACAGTAATCCGTCAGGGTAAATTAATCCGAAAATTGATTAAAATTTCAACGTGCATGTCATCCATCCTTAGGGCTTTACCAATTCGTTTGTTCGAACATGACATGAACCAATATCCGTGGAGTTTTTACATTTTCGAGATGTGGAAAATTCTCATCCATAAAATTCATAACTTTCTCTGAAAACTGGGAAAATTCAATCGGATCAAGTTTCATAGAAATATATTTTCTTTGAAGGACTGGATTTATACAGATCTGCAAGAGGATCGTAACACAATAGCGTTGCAAGCTTTTGTGTGGATCAAAGTATTTTTTTTTAAAAGAGCTTTAACTAAACCAGATTTGTAGAAATCGTTGTAGAAATGTAAATCCTCTGTTGTGGATCTGTCATTAGTTAGTATTTCTTCAAAACACGATTAAATCAATAAATATCTTTTAGAAGTAGTTGTAACATGTCCATTGTGTAATAGCAAATAATCATCTTCCTGCCCTTGTCCCATGTTACTTGGGGTCGGCGCAACAAGTTTTTTCTTCCATACCGTTATGTCCCTCGCTTCGTATCATTGATTCCCTTTTCTTTCATATCACTCCTCACACAGTCCATCCATATTTTCTTTGGCCGTCCCCTCCCTCTCCATCCATTCACATTTATATTTTAAATCTTTAAGTAAAATGCGCTTCATCCCTCCTCATCACATGACCATACCAGGACAAACGGTTTCCTTTCAACTTTTCTGTCACTGGCGCCACTTTCAAACTTCCTCTAATATACTCACTTGAATAATAGAAAATAAATTAACAAATAGATTTCTAGTTCTCCTATTTCATATTTACAGTAAAAGGTTAATGTTAAAGTTTTATGAAATGGGACATAAAATGTATGGCTCATTTCATAAAATTTAATTAAATTTGTTCCTCGTTTTCAATTTATTAGCGTTCTTTGCTTTCACGCTGATTGCATTGACAGATGGAATGGACCATTTATTTACTGTTTATTTGAATGCACGGTATCTGGATTCTGGTGGCTTCAACAAATGGTAAAGGGAGTTGAAGTGTGTGCCCGGTGAACAAGTTAATGCAGGTAAATACGGAATGATTGAAATTCAAGAAGTCGTACTTCAATGTACTTGAAAATTATGTATATACTCTTTTCTTTATAAGGTGTTTAAATTAGGCATTCCCGAGCAAAATGTTCTTGTCATTATAAACAATCTAGGTAGGTACATGAAGTTGTTCAACAAATATTATCTGTAAATGGTTTTAAATAATAAATAGATGTCAATGTTAAAGGCTTACGTGTTTTGTGATAGTAGGTACCTAGTTATGCAACTGAGTGGATAACTATGTATTGGGCAGACCGACTGAGCTCTGCTTAGTTAAAGTTTTGATTACAAAGGCATGCCGCGAATCGGTGAAATCTGTTTTAACACCAATAACAATACTTTAGTATACTATACTTTTATTATATTTGTTTACGATGTGGAATCGAGAGATGCGATATGCATACGACCGATCGAGGTGGCGACATTTGGGCGAGGTTTATGTCCATCAGTGGACGTTCTTCGGCTGAAATGATGATGACGATGATTAATATGGTACCCATAACAGCAGGAGTTGAATGAATTTTGATTTCATTATGACAAGTTCAGACTTAATACTTGGCCAAATCCATTATGTTTGATGTCAGTACCTCACCATCGTCATATCAGACTGGAATAACCCTGGCTGGGTATATACCTTCTTTTATTTTGCTATACATTCCGATACAGGTCGTCGCTCATCATGATGTTTCCCGTGACTTTGGTGATATCGCCGACTCAAAGTGGTTTTGGACAGCCTCTATTTCTATGGTTCAACCTTGGCTACCATTCGGTCATCACTTTATTCTAGCAGTTGTCTCCGTATCTAGTTATTTGTTCTAATCAACATTCTTGCGACGCGACGTGTCGACATATCAACGAACTGTCGTTTTATCGTCGCAGAATTATCCCCGATGATGGATTCTGAAGATAGCTAAACTCTCGGTCTGATAGGGTAACGCCAAGCATGGCTCGCTTGATTCCTCTCTGAACCTTTGGTGTGGTCATATATGTAAATGTTTACGATTTATTTTTTTATTAATTTACACATTCAATTATTGTTAAAGGTAGAACCCAAGGTAATAAAAGTAGTCATACAATGCGACACTCAAAGAAGGCCCTCAAAAAATTATCACACACCTACTCGCGTCCATGATTGTCCTAAATTAGAAGAAAAAGATACCTACAGAACTGCGATGCATTTTGCTCGACTGAAACTAATTGGAGTATACCACCTTGAATATAACCTACATTGTGTATTGCATTTGTTCCAACTAAATATGTTTCTTTCTTTCGTTGATGTAACCAAGAAAATGCATTCTACTATAATTACCATAACACTTAATAGTAGTTTATACAATGGTGATATAATAGGGGTTATTAAAACACGAGCTGGGTCATATTATGAGGCGCAGTCAAATGTGATAATAATAACACGCGAGTGTTTTAATAACTAATTATATGCCTTTGCATACACTACTTTATCTTCACTCATACAGTTGAAATGAAACAAAAGTGGAAACGGAAAAATCATATGTGGTATGGCGAGCAATTTAGATTCTTATTGCGCATGACTGCGCAGCGCGCGCATCCATAGACATTGACACTACTTTTCTACAATAAGTCAATGAGCCCATACGCGCCAGTAAATTAGAAAGTAAAAATGTGCAATAAAAATTAAATAGTTATTTTATGATGCAGTTGTTTGAAAATCGAAAAAAAAGGTTGCACTGTGATGGTTTTTTTATTTTAGCTATCCACGAATATAAAGTACGTGTTTATACAAAATTTCTTGAATTCATGTTTTGAACATTACGTTGTGAGTATAGATAAATCAAACTTTATATACCTATATTCATTAATATTAGATTAATTAAGCCATTCGTTCCTAATTAACGGATTTTACTCAGCAGTTTAATGAATCCTATTATTAACCGATTAATAAAGAGGTTAATTTACCGATTACAGGGAACATTGGCTATGGATTATTGTTCGGGAGAAGAAGGTTCTACAAAATTATGATTTGAATAAAAAATACTGTTTCTGTTCTAACTATGACTGTATGTGGGTAAAAATGAATAAAGAGACAATCATTGTTTGTAATGTAGTGACAATATATTGATTCGAGACTAGATTCGGTAAATAGAAAACTAGATGCCGACTGCGGCTCAGCCCGCGTGGTATTAGTACTTTGCCCAATATCTTTACAAATTATAGTCTGCGTTATTCTGATGTATAAGATTTGTTTCTGTAATGTTTCATCAAAATCCGTTCAACAGTTTTTGTGTGAAAGAGAAACAAAATCCATCCATCCAACCTCACAAACTTTCACGTTTATAATAGTAGTTGGGTAGTCAATTGATAGGGATTAACAAAATAATCAAATACTAACACATTTCTTTTTTATCAGACATTTGAATTTGAAACTGTACTTGTGTTTGTATGAGGATAACATTACAAAACTGCGTATATCTCGAAAACTAAATGGCGAGAACTGGACCCTTTTTGCTTGGACGCTCACATATTTATATTATTACTAGTAAACTTTAAGAAATTTAAACACTTTCAGTCCTATCAGTTTTGTTATAATATTTTAGTCTTAAGAACATTATGGATAGGTACATAAAGTATTATAATGTCTCTTTTTAGGGTTCCGAACCCAAAGGATAAAAATAAAAATGGGATCCTATTACTAAGACTCCACTGTCCGTCTATCTGTCTGTCACCAAGCTCTATCTCATGAACCGTGATAGCTAGACAATCCCACCGCACTATTCCCAAACCACTGCAACTCTTGAAAACCAGAATCAACAGTGGCGACCACCAGAAAAGCGCCGAGGCAATGAAGCACGACGAAGTCCCGAAGAATGAATTTAACTGTCTTGGATCCCGCAACGAAATTAATCAGAAAAGAACAGACAGCCAGAGAGATAGCTAGACAGTTGAAATTTTCAGATGATATATTCTGTTGCCGCTATAACAACAAATACTAAAAACAGAATAAAATAAATATTTAAGTGGGGATCCCATGCAACAAACGTGATGTTTTTGCCGTTTTTTCCGATAATGGTACGAAACCCTTCGTGCGCGAGTCCAACTCGCATTCGGCCGGTTTTTCTTGCGTTTTTCAACTGCATCTTCTAGATAACCTGTGTCACTGCTGCTGATGATTTATAGAATAGAAAAGACCAGAAACCGTTTTTACCTCTCTCTATCTCAGAGAGAGGTAAAAACACATATTTCATCTTTCTGTCTTTTCGGGTATTCTCTTTTCTCTTTGTTGTCCGTTGTGCTGGTACCAGGCTCATACCCTGTTTTTTTTTGTATATGTATCTTAGTTTTCTCAGTAATATTTTCTTTTTAAATTTTTCTGTAATCATCTTATTATCAATATCTCGTCGGGGTTCAATATTTCTGCAGATTGTGTAGCTCAGTTTTCTCATAAATTAACGGGGCATTGTGCCTTCCTGCGAAAAAATACTGTTAGGAATAGGTAGATGTTAATGCATCTATGGCTAGAAGAAATGGGAGAACTATCCTTTAGCAAAGAATACGTGCCCATTTTAATAAAAATAAAAATTAACCAGAAAATAATAAAACTTATCAACCGTATTAAACTCTAGCCTTCAAAACTTAGTATCACACTTTTGAAATTGCAATTACTCTGACACTATAGAAGTCAGAGTATGAATTTTTTATCAACTTCCTTTGTTATTATAGTTTATTATACATTAGTAAAGTTTTAAATAATTAGGTATTGTGTATTTTTTTTTAATAAGCTTCACTTGACACAATGTTGTGATGTTTTAGGCCATTACATTTTAATAATTGGTATTGCCTCCTCGGGCTCTGATTACAGCTTCGAGCCAGTTTGGCATACTGAAGACGAGGTTGCGGAGGCTATTTTAGGCGTATATTTTATATATATATTTTTCTTTATATTTAACACGTTATTAATGTATCTAATAGATAAGGGCTCGCGGGCGGGCGCACGCACACACACACACATACATACATACACAATTGAGCTTATATTATATCATAGATTTTAATTTGCGTCCTGTTTTCTTTTATTTATATGTTTATTTTAGTTTATTAGTCTCCATTATGTAAATGTAAAATAGGGAAAGTAGCGAGTCGTCCCCAACACAAGTATTATAAATAACTTAATGAGGCTGCCTCATAATACACTTATGTAATTATTTTGGAACAATAAACAATTTATTATTATTTTATTTAATTTCAAAGAAAGTTAGTGAATTTTTTTATAAAACATTTTTTTCAACACACTTGCTCATAAAGTGGCTCTAATTTCACCGCAATTAGGCACATAATGATACCTGTTATCAAACTGTGACTTTTTCATTGCTATTATTCACAAGTGAGTTATAGAGTTTTTTTTTTAATTTATTGGTTGAGTTGCTTTGTTCTTAAAAAAGTTTCGATACAAAAAAGATCGTGCTCAATACTACAAATAAATTTATGTACCTATTGCTTGCTCATTTCATGCAACTTCGTATTTAAATAGATAATTTCAACTTGTACGTGCTTAATAAATAAAACTTTCACTCAAATATAAATTTTATTTTCTCTGTAATTAAGAAAAAATGAAATTCCCTATTTTGTACGTGGCTAAAACACTATCCACGAAAAGCCAAAAAAAAGAAACCTCATTCTTTTAGTCTATGGCCGATCGCCATTGTTAAATGCGCGCGCATAGGAATACAGATTAATTTTGCCCGCCATTGTGAAAAAAAATTCACAACTCGTTTATACTGTTGAAAATGATTTTTTTGTATTATTTTCTTCACAATTTTGATGATTACCATCCTCGGCTCTCTCAATGGCGCCTCAGCGGTAATCACCAACATTGCACACTTGTACCACAATGTACTATGATTTCAAAACTCTGACTTCTAATGTTTAGGAAAAATTGCAATTTTTTAAGTGTGGTACTAGTTTTTGAAGGCTAGTGTATTAAAGATGATCTATATAAGTTAATTCAAACATAGTTAATTTTATCTACACTTACAACGTAATGTTCCAAATATGAATGCACAAAATATTGTATAAACACGTACTTTTTTTCGTCGGTAGGTAAAGTTTAAAAAACAATAGTAAATTGTTGCATTGAGTGAAAAATGAGTTATTAATGCATGAATTTTATTTTGGTGCCCGAGCGAATGCGAGGGCACTAAATTAACTCGAGTGCATTAGTTACTCACTTTAGCGAGGTGCGTAATCTACTTTTCTTTCGACTAACAATCTACCTACCGTGATAAAATATACCTACTCAAAATAAAAACTCATGTTAATGAAAAATATTTATCCCGCGACTTTTGCGGCAAATGGTTATTGACAATTTAATTCCCAGCTGTATTTATACTTTCTGGAGTTGAATTCTTATCGCTATTCTATTTCTATATTTTTGATCAATGCATATATTTTACATTAAACTGAATGGGAGACATTTAATCTCTGTGGCAAATTTCTATCTAAATAAAACATAAAAAAACAGTGCATTAATGAAAAACTGTGTATAAATGAGATTCCATATAACATTTCTGCACTTTTTTGGTTTTAAGCAAAAAATACGTCCTTTGTAATCGGTTTTGTAGTGATTAATGATAACATTACTATGTAGTTGAAAGAAATAACCATTTAACTGCAACATTGTTCTTCAATTTTCAAACAATTGCATCTTAATTTTTTTTTTTTTAATTTTATAGCAAGCTTTTACTTTTTAAATTATTGGTGCGCATGGACTCTTTGACTTAATGTAGAAAAATAGTGTCATTGTCTATGGATGCGCGCGCTGCACAGTCATGCGCAATAGGAATCTAAATGTACCGCCATACCACATAATTATTTTTCCGTTTCCACTTTTGTTTTATTTCAACTGTATGAGTGAAGATAACATAGTGTATGCAACGGCATATCTTTAGGTATTAAAACACTCGTGTGATACTATTATCAAACTCGGCTTTGCCTCGTTTTTTAATAACCCCTTATATGACCGTTGCTTAAACTACTATTAATACATTATAAAAACTGTTCCGCCCAGCCCGTTCCATCATCGGACTACCAGACGTACGGCGATGCTTCATTCGTACATGGTGGACATCCCATTCCACCCATACGCACAAAACGTTTTGGGGACACTTTCATTATGCGTACAGCTAAGGAGTGGAATTCCCTGCCGGAGTCTGTGTTTCCCGATAGCTACAATCAAGGGGTCTTTAAGTCAAGAGTGAATGGGTTTTTTCTAGGCAAGCGTGCTTCACCGTCGACCTCATCATCGCTTGCCATCAGGTGAGATAGTGGTCAAGCGCAAGCCTATAGTTAATAAAAAAAGTTACGCTGAGAAAAATATGTTTGATAGTAGGTACCGTACTTACCAATCGCTCGCCATTGTCTTGCCGTAACGTAAAAAAACCGGCCAAGTGCTAGTCGGACTCGCGCACAAAGGGTTTGCGCACAGTATTCTGGATTTATTAGCTTTGTACGTACCTATAATTATAATCATTTTTCCTTTTTTTTGTGTCGGTAGGTATTTAATATTTCTTAGCCATCATATTAGATTTAACGAGACGGCATATAGGCTATGTTACATGGAGCACACATATGAATAAAAAAATATTTCATAAATTCAAATCTCACGGGTTGCTAGGAAGGAACAGATGAACATCACATTCAATCTGCCAAGCCATTCTCCTTCTAAATAATTCCAGTGTGCTTAGTGCGAGTTTTTTAACGTGATAACGTAAACTATCTCTTATGTCAAAATTTATACAAAAAAAGAGGTTTTGCCTTGCCCTCACCAGACGGCGCTTATCCACTTTCAATACGAATTGGCGTTAACGTTAACGCGATTGAGCGTGAGTAAAAACTCGCACTAAGGCCTCAGTATAATGGGAGTAGTTGAGTACCAGTATTTTAATTTTTAGCTACGGATGAACATCAAATGTAATGCTTAACTCACAATCACAAATTGTGATAAGCTGAATCCAAGTCATTTAATTTCCCTATATTTTCCTTCTATAATCCGATAAAGTCATCGGTGCATTAAATCCTTCAGAACTATGTTCTATGTTTGAGGGTTTGGTTTCCGCACTTAGTCGTTCTGGTGGACCATTGTGCGTGGGCCATGGCGGCCGTTTAGTGATTATTCCAACCAGCCCACCTCCCTCCAGAAGTCAATTAGAGCTCCTGGTTTTCTCAGAACGTCTGTGTAAGATCTGGGTGACCCGAGGGTTTGTGTTCTTATCAGGGTTACACCAGTGCATTCAAAGAGAACATGCGCAACGGTTTCCTCAGCCTCCATGCATGCCATGCACAGAGGACTGTCCGTTATGCCTATTTTTTAGTAAACAGTTAATATTTGAGCATTTAGCTTCCTAAGTAGATTCAGCTTGCTAAGCAAGGGGACCCCGACCATCCTTTCTAAAATCTCATCTGTTAAAAAAGATTTTCAAATTCTTGCAATGGGAAATGCATCATCAGACAGATAATTTATTTTCATTCATTTAAATTCATTCTAATTAAGTATATGCGTGGTTGTTGTTCGTCGAGGTCGTGGGTATGTAACTTTTTCAGATCTTGGAGATCGATGACATCGGTTACAGTTAATATAGTTTCGAAATCGCCAACACGTCTTGAGCAAGCGTGGTGATGTGGTGATCAATGCTCGTGCCTTCTCTGTATGAGAAAAAACCTTTGCCCTGCAGTTACAAGCTGGTATTACATATTATTATTAGATTAAGTCAAGTAAAAAATACTGATGGTATTCAAAAATCACGAAATGTAACGTAAGACAAGTTAAAACATATCACCATTTTCGATAACAGCTGAATCAAAGGTACTTGAGATATTCCTGAGGTACCTTGTCAAATTCATATAGTATAACATTCGTTGTAACAGTGTTTTTTTTTTTTTCAGGAAGTGCACGTACCTACGTACGTAACCGATGTTTCACAGCATTTTTTAAATAGAAACCTAATAACGCCAAAATGTGCACAAAAGAAATACGTTCGAAACAAAACGTTATTACAAACACAGTTTTGAAACGGATATCATTGTAGCAACACTTAGTTACGTGTTCACGTGTAATGACCATTATTTTAATTCACTATAGTCCAACACGCACATCCACGCATTCCAACAAGAACACTGTGTTAGGAATTTATTACAAAAATAAGACACAATGATACTCTGTGTCATACCGTGTCTCTAGTTTAAAGATCTCGGATTTGAACAATCTTTCCGAAATTAATTTAGCATATTTGTGGATGTTAAAAAAAGGGCTGAGTTGTATGATTAATGGAGGTTATCATGTGAAATAAACGTCGGGTATACGTCATGTCGGGAACAACGAGGTACAAGCTATCACGGCCGTTCCCGAGATACACATTTATTTCCCTAATTGGCTGCTTGTGTATTCGGCAAAAACAAATATAAAAACATTATAATATATCCGTAACACTGTTTGTTTTGTAACTAATAATAAATAAAGGTTGTATATATACCTGGTTTACGGTACACTGAGATATGTTAAAAAACCGGCCAAGTGCGAGTCAATTCGCGCACGAAGGGTTCCGTACCATTATCGCAAAAACGGCAAAAATATCACTTTTGTTGTATGGGAGCCCCACTTAAATATTTATTTTATTCTGATTTTAGTTATTAGTTGTTATAGCGGCAACAGAAATACATCATCTTTGAAAATTTCAACAGCCTAGCTATCACGCGGTTCATGAGATACAGCCTGGTGACTGACAGACAGACATACAGACTGATAGACAGACGGATCGCGGTGTCTTAGTAATAGGGTCTCGTTTTTACCCTTTGGGTACGGAACCCTAAAACATCTCAATTATGAGGAACAGTCACTTCTCACGCAATCCTTCAATGTTTGATCAACTTTACAAAAAAAATGTCAATAAATAGAAATGAATTACTTGCTTCTGTAGAATAGAAGCTTTAGATTTGGCTGCATATTATTTTGTTTACTGTAGGTATAAATCTAGACGTTGAGATTTTATAAAAGAAGAGAGAGCCTCGAAAATGTACTATACATTTGTGCCTACAGACAGATATTACACAATGGATTCAGAATCTAAACCCGGTTTCGTATTGTGTTGAGTCAAAGATTCGTTTTGCTCCAGCTATAAAACAGAGGTGCTCTAGTTGTAAAATATGGGTGTTTTGACCCACCGTCTTAGCTGTCGTACCAACCACTAATGTGGATTTTCAAACATCTGATCCCAGCGGTGGAGCAGTGGTGGCCCAGTGGTGTTAGCCGCGACTTACAAGTTGTAGGTTGTGGGTTTGAACCCAGGCAGGCACTTTACTTTGTATAAATTATTTCAATACCACTGCTTTCATAACAGTGAAGGAGAACATCGTGAGGCAATCGGCATTTCCTAGAACCGCAGTTGTTTCCACTGCTGGGACACAGGCTGATGATGATGACGATGATGATGATCCCAGATGCTTCTTTCTAATTAGACATCTCTATTGCCCGGGTATGCCCTCTTTAGTTCATATTTTAGTTGAATTCGCAACTTACAGCACAGTTAAATACTTTGCATATTAAGACCTCTGTCCTCGCTAGACCAACTGCCAGACGGTATGTTAGCAAAAATAAAAAGCTTTTACTCATGCGGGTTGAATACAATCGAGTACGAATATATTCAGAGTATAAAAACGACAGGTGTCGTGGGATACCTAGTTGGAACGAAGTTCCTTTCGTTATAAAACAACAGGCAAAATAACATAAAACATGTTTAAAAAATACTTTAAAACTGATGGATTCTCGTTCGTTTAACAACATTGGTTAAGTTAACGATAATATCATCCATCACATTATTAAGACATTTTGAAAACCATGCCATCTGTAAAAAATTGTACTAAAATTTCAAATATCGAACTAATACGAAATAACGTACTGGTCGGCGAAACGTGCGATAAGAAAATAATTACCAAAAACACCAAAAATTATAAGTTGTTTAATGGCCATAGAGTTACTTTCTAGTAAGTATGCACTATGAAATAACAAAGTAAAGTCTAATATTTGTTTCTTAAGACAATATTTTTGCGACAGATTTTCCCTGAAAGCATTTTTGTGTATCCACTTAAATCTTATAAGTTTCATCACCAGGAAGCGGCGTTTATCAAGCCGCTGCCTGGCAACTTAGAAAGTAAGCTTTTTTGGTCAAATAAAGCAAAACTTCGCAAGATGTTGCTTATCTAAATTTGTGAGTTGATATAAAAACATGACTTAAAAAGCATGTAAAGCTGTTGGTTTTGGATGTCATTAGCAGATTTTTGACAGCCGCTGCTCGTAGTCAGAAGCCCAAATGTCTGCCTAGACAAAAAAAAAACTGGCCAAGTGCGAGTCGCACTTGCGCACTAAGGGTTCCGTACCATTATCGCAAAAAAACGGCAAAAAAAACCCCGTTTGTTGCAAGGGAGCCCCACTTAAATATTTATTTTATTTTGTTTTTAGTATTTGCTATTATAGCGGCAACAAAAATACATCATCTGTGAAAATTTCAACTGTCTAGCTATCACGGTTCATGAGATACAGCCTGGTGACAGACGGACAACAGACGGATCGCGGAGTCTTAGTAATAGGGTTTTGTTTTTACCCTTTGGGTACGGAACCCTAAAAACTAAAAGGCAGGAATTTTGTGTTACGAGAAAGAGTTAGCATTTACATTGACATATTATCTAGAATGCTGAAACATCGAGCAACGAGTGCTCGTTTGAAATGAGGACGGAAGTTAAAAAGCGATATGCAAAAAACGTAGCTAAAATGCGGGGTCAAAGTGTTTATTTTTCATTAGGTATTTAGCCCGTTCAGTTTGTTGGATTTGCGTATCAATAATGGAATCGATGGAAAACTGTATTATTTTGGCAATTCAACAGTATCTATTCTTATCGAGTTATTCGATGTCGATTAGACGGATTCAATAAAAATAATAATGAAGCAATTAATGATATTATCGCGTGCTTTGAGATAACTTTTTGGTACGCATTTAGCTGATCTATTACTTCCATGGTAAATTAAGGTTTAGGATTGCTGCTAATTCCAAGGCTACCGGAATTAAGCTTAATGTATGTGGCGTACCATTGGATAGGCCATTCAAAAATATTTCGGGTCTGTGAAAATATTTTTCGATTTAGAGATCCGTTTGCGTAAAATTGAGCTTTAAATGTCTATTTTTTTCAGAGTCAGAGGGGGGTTACCTCCTGCCAGTTAAATGGTTGCTTTTGGATATATGAAAAAACTCGCTTCTGCCAGCGGCTTTAACCGCGTGAAAAGTGTTTTATCATCCCAAGGGCACATTCATCCAGATCCTTTCAGCCGTTCTAGCGTGATTGAGTAACAAACATACATCCACACATCTAACCAACTTTCATATTTATAATATTAGAAAGAATCACGGCATAAGTACAATATAACGAAATATAAAGGAAATCGATCACAGTTAAGTAGGCTTTACAAGTTTACGAGTAATAGTCGACCAACTTATAAAATGTACTTGGAAAAGTAAAAAAAAATGTATATTGATGTTTTCGAACGGTAAAGTTCATTTTGACTCTTGGTTAGAGCAATTTTCGGTGCTTTTATTGTTTATGAACGTTAGTAATGTTATCTATTTATTTTGGTGAATGAAGCTGTTTATACGGAATCCACTGTGCGCGAAACAGACTCGCACTTGGTTGGTTTTATTTACTAGCTTTGGCATAAGCTAGTAAGCGGTTTATGAGGAAAAAAATGGGCAGAGAGTGCCGACTGCACGGTAGAATCAACTTTTATAACTTGTAAATTTTAATGTACCTAACGTTCAAAAGTGCCGCTTGGTGGCCTACTTGAAATAAAATATCTTTGTCTTGTCTTGTCTTGTATTTCCTTAGTAAAAAGTCATAATTCGAGGTTTGGCTCTCGTCTCTTTCCTCCACCAATATTGGACCAATTAAAAAGATATTCCATAAACTGGTAAAGTAAGATATATACTATGTCCCTATGTTTTCCTTTTTTTCATTTATATTTGTCACATTTGTACACTATGCCTCTGTTGACAGCGCAATTTTGAGCATCTTTTGAGGGCTCTAGTGCTTCTAAAGATAATATATCATCAAAAAAGAAAACATAGGGACATAATATATATGTTTAATTTTTAGTTTACGGAATATCTTTTAAATTGGTCCAATATTGGAAGAGGAAACAGGCGAGAGCCAAATCTCGAATTATGACTTTTTACTAAGGAAATTCAGTCGGCGCTCTCTGTCCCCGTTTCCTCTTAAAATCTAAAGTTATCACACGATGATGGGTCTACCTGTGAGCCAACCTTCGTCCATCAAGCCATTTAGGTGAGTATAATCCAAACATATAGCGACTTGCACATTTAATTTTAAAATTTGTAGAATTGTGTCTTTTTATTCAACCTACCTACATTGTCCCACCGCTAGACAAACGTATCCCTCATACCCTTCTACTCTTAATTAAATACTGCCCTAATAAAAATAACTACGCGGGCTCCTAACACAGAAGAATGCTTTGTAAACTCAGTCGTACCGTTCCCTCTCTTAAACCTTTTATTAATATTTATTTTCAAAAGAAGATCGGCACAGAGAAGCTAATTAATTACCTTAACTCCCTGTGTTTACCGTCAAAACTGAAATAAAAATATAAAATTGAAAACAATTTTCTGCCATACCTGACCTACTTGAAAATGTAATGTATCATTTTAATGGCGAGCTCTTCCAACATACAGTTTAAATACAATTTATTTTTCCCCGCGATCTTACATTACAGTGCATTTGATACAATGTTCGCCATTTTATTATTTAAACAGCTTAAAGGTGCCACTGTGAGTTGATTCCTTCGTGGATCTTATAGGCAATGCAATTACCAGCATACAGCGTTGATAATTCACTTACCAAGCACTTAGTTCTAACTTTAAAATATGGAAAACATGGCAATTTTTGCTGTGACGTCATTCCACGGTTAAAATGGTAATATTTTTTCACGACTTAAAAAAAAGTAGGAGGTTCTCAATTCGACTGCATCTTTTTTTATGTATGTTACTCGATTACTGAGAGACATTCCTCAAATATTATAGGCATGCGTATAGCGTTTTTGGTATTTTCATCAACAATGCAATCATTTGCACTCAGAAAGTATCATTTGGTGAACTGGAACTGATTAAGAAGACCACAGATGGCCACTGGAACTCCTTAATGCTAAGTATGTCAAGGGGAAAAGATATCTTGAATAGTTAACCGACTAGGACGAAGCAAATACTCATAAATAAATGATACTGTTTTACATGGTACCATCGAACTGATCTGATTGGGCTTATCGGATTCATCATGAGATTTATTTTGGCTATAAATGATTTTCATGGTAATTGGAGGTACCTACCAAAACAAAAAAGTAATAAATAAAATACTATTAACAAAAAATCATACGGATTTCCAATACAAAACAATACAAAGCGAAAAATAACTTTTTTTGCCGAAGTCGGTGGCGAAAAACAGAAAACAATAGGTACCGAGGACACCGACGTCGGAAAAGACAGTTATTTTTTGCTTTATAGAAGTTGGTTTTATATTTTTGTTAAGATGATATTTATTTGTCTTATTAGGTCGCCACCTAATTAATATGACAAATGTAGGTGGCCCTTCTGGTGGACCATGTCTAACCTTGTTAGTGGACATCTACAATATTAGATAGGTAATTGCTGCAGAGGCGTTATCCCTAAGATAAATTTTAGGTAATGTGCACGGGATTGTCGCCATTGCGAATAGAATCTGGATAAGGCAAGGAACGTATTGATTAATTAGATCAAGAAAAGAGAGGCCTACGCTTGGCATTGTACGAAGTCGGGCTGAGGTTGATGATGATAATGATGATGATGAAAAATGTGCACGGGCACCAATCCTCTTAAAACGGAAACAGTAAACCTGAAGGAAGGTTATACTTCCTCATACAAATATTTCATGCCAACAAAATTTAATTATATTCACACAACTAAGAATTCCTTCACCGTTTTGAGAGCAGAACGTTATCGTGAGGAAACCGGCATGTCCTAGAACCAAAAATTCGAAGACATGTGACATCCACCAACCCGCACTGGGCCCGCGTGGTGGATTATGAAACACACACCCTCTCCTCCTCTCACAGAGAGGAGGCCTTTGTCCCAGCAGTGGGAACATTAATAGGCTGATGATGTGATGTGATTTGAAGTAAAAATTTAAAATTTTCGAATACCCGGCAATATTTTTTATTTCATACCTTTTAAACTATATAATTTATCTATTAGTACACACGCTTCGATCAACAAGCTATCAAGCACGTCATTAAGACAGGATATCTTGTGAAAATACTCCGTTTCAAACAGGAAACAACTCATAACTTTTGAACGGCTAAACCGATTTTCACCAAACATAGCTAAGTACACTCTCGACAAAGTCACCTTTTGAACAAAAAAATCAAAATCAAAATCGGTTCATCCGTTTAGGAGCTATGATGCCACAGACAGACATACAAACACACACAGATACACAGCAACACACGTCAAACTTATAACACCCCTCTTTTACCGGGGGTAAAAAATATGCACATACTAAGTATTCTTAGGCTCAAAATTCTTAACAGCGCTTAACTCTCAACAACAAAACACACACAGTACATTATAATTTCTTATTGCTAGAGCAAAGTTCCTATACTAATGTGAGGAGCTCTTTAAAACGCGTGCTTAACTTCCGTTGGAAAACTTGGGAACTCCTAACATGTATACTTTATTATAATTAGCTTTCCACTTGTTTTCATTTTGAACAGCCAGATGCACAGAGCACATTGCTGTTGTTAAAGCGACGACAAACGACAACGACCTAAGACTGTAGACAAAAGTGACATTCTAACGACTTTCAACGAAAGCTTCGCAATAGCGATTGGAAAAATGTATAGGATTGTCAACCGCTATTAAAATATCGTCGGATGAAACTTGTCTTGCCTCTTGGGGAAACAAAACTCGCACTCGCTTTACACCAGCGCGACCCAAAGTTAAGTAGTTTTTAATACTTTTCTAATTGATCTTTGTATTATTGATAAAAAAGCCGTTGATTATAATGTAGATAAGTAAATTTTCTAGTAGATTGTGAAAATTTCATAAAACACGCCCGATGGTTTTGGTGCGGTTGTAATATTTTTTGTCTACGTTCGGCATAACTTTATAAACTTGAGTTAGTTTGTACTAATTATACAAATAAAATTCAAAATTTTCACAGACCAAATTATTGAAAAAAATGCTCAAATATAAAATAATTTATTAAAAAAAAATACGTCTATCCGTTTAGACGTGCTGTTCATTTTAAATCAGTTACAGTGTTATATCTGCGCCTTTAGAAGTGCCGTGGGTTCATTTATCTACTCGATATTCTGGAAACTGTAGTCTGTATTCAAGTCAGGCACACATGCGGGACAATGTGCGAAGTTGCACAGTTGAAACAACGAGAAAAGTGCTTCAATTTGGCATGCAATGTAGTGTAGTAGGTTTGTGACTGAAAGTTTGCTACTGAATTAATTCTCTTTTTGTGTGGATTTCAAATTCGTATTTGGTTTAGGGCGCCTCCCCGAGCAAAACGCCGCGCTAGTCGAATTTTGTGCAGTTTTTAAGAGCTGTCTACTCTTTATTTAAAAAGAAATATCAATTAATAAAAAAGACATTAAATCTGTACATAATGTTGATTCTAAAATAGTAGTACACTTTTTATTTTAAAGTGGTATATGTGTCACTAATCTCCTTCCAACAACAACATAAAAATGTGAAATATTTATTGATAGCATGCATCTCCTCGTAAAGTGTTCATTAATTATTTTTTATACTAACACTAATGGATAGACAATTTGATAACGAACATTTTGTAAGTTTTATTTTTTTTCAAAAGACCAATGTTCGATTTTATAAAGATTTTATTCTAAAATCTGGGCGTATTCACTACCGTAATTCATGCGCCACCAGTGCCGCTAGGCCAATAGGAATGCTCATATCTCATGCTGATTTTTGGTCAGGGTACGGCCTTAAAAAAACTCACTGAGGCTTAAGATCTTTCTTGCATGTTAGAAATGAGTTGTTACACCTATTTGTACATTTCTTAGGTTATACTTTTCATTTGGTAATTTATTTAAAATATGCTAGTACCTAGTAATTCTAATAGAACGGTCTAAAAATAAACTCTTAACAAATTAATTTCTAGTTGTCTGGTAGATATCGCTGTCAGCGATAATACCGCCTTTGCACCCGTATAAATAAGTTTTTCTTGTAAATGTGTATAATTTTATGGTGTACAATAAAATATATTGTATTCTATTCTACTTTCCCAAAAGCCCAGGCGACTTTGAAAAATCGTCTAAATCGAAGTTTTCAAAGGTATTTTCCTAAACCTGACGACGGCCAACAATTTCTTCTTCAGATTTGCCTATTTTGAGTAAAGCCGCACCCGATCAAATAAAAATCAATGGGCTCTCACGTGTAGTGTAATTTTTTTAAAACTGACTGTGTACCCCTGACAAACGGGTTCCTATAATAGCATGACAGAAATCATAGGTACGACGGGAAAAGAACTAAATTAAAATCACGGAAGGCCATATTAACCTATGCATATTACAGTCACAGATAATAGAATACTAGCATACAGATGCCTCATCCCATACAAAGAAACCGTTCCGACGTAACTAGCGTTTTTCATCTGATTATACCGATAATTTTTTGTAAATTGATCGCGTTCGGTTCCGTTCCACGGCGATAGATAGATCACCATCTAAATCCGTGGAACGGAACCGAACGCGATCGATGTACAAAACAATAATCAGTACAGTACGTCGGCACGGTTTCTTTGTATGGGATGAGACACAACTGTTACAGTTAAGAAATAGCGTACACATACACATCCTGGAAGAAGAGCAACCTATACACTAAACATTGAGATGTACATAAGCCACTTTCAGCACTTCCCCTTAGATCTTGACGGTTCACACGCTCTTGATTAATAGTCGTTAACGGCTATATATACGCAGCGACTTACAAGTTGTAGGTCGTGGGTACGAACCCAGGCAGTCACTTTACTTTGTGTAAATTATTTCATCACCACTGCTCTCAAAACGGGAAGGAAAATATCGGAAGGGAACCGGTATGTCCTAGAACCACAAATTCGCAGACATGTGACACCCACCAAACCGCACTGAGCCGGCGTGGTGAATTACGGCCCTTTTCCTCTCTCAGTTCAGTGGGAACATTAAAAGGCTGTTGATGATAAAGGCTATGACTACCTACTGTTAGAATGAATATGAAAGTCCTCAGTTATCTTAGGAAAAAGCTTTATAATCACGATTCTGAGAACGACTCTTTAATTTCACAAATTCGAAACAAGCACAACGCTTTTCAAATTAAATCGACGTCACAGAAACATTCGCTTCAAGTGTCGTTGCTAAAACAATAAACTAAAGACTTGGCTGCCAGCCAACAAAACCATATTCAAGTAGAAAATTGAACGTTGTCGGCACCTTTGAGCAACAAGTACCGACGAAAAGAGCCGGATTCCCGAACTCGATCGAAACGATTCATGTTTCAGTTAAGCACATATATGCTTCAAACGTTGTTGAATGTTATTTTTTGAGTTTAGATCGTTTTGTTATCAAAATTCACGTGAAAAGGGTAGATATAACTGGAGATTTACATGAAACATTATCTGAATAATTTAGTAAGCGAATTTGCTTCATAAAAGATGGTGATTTAAATTGTCTGCTCGTAATTCAAACTGAGGAATATTAAATGTTTTCTGCTCATATTAAATTGCTAATCAATATCGATACATATAATAAATCTGTAGAAAATTCGTTTTTGTATAACGGAAATATTTTCAAAAAAAATAGCCAGACTGTTAGAGGATAACCAACAGAACCCATTTCCATAATTTCTGGATTTTTTGTCTGTTTGTCGGTTTTTCTGTTTATCTGTTTGTCTTGTTTCATCGCGATCGGTTCGCTCTATCAAAAGTTAGATTCATTTAAAGTGTTCAAGAAGTAAAATACCACAACACACGCTATGCAGATACTCGGACAGTTAAACTCCATATTCGATAGATGGCGTTGTGCATTTGACGTCATTTTCTGAATGGCGGGGTTAAGATTCTATTCGCGAAAGAATGACCCTAGAAAAAATGATAAGGTATTGGTACCCTACCTACCAATATCTGGAAATATCTGGATTTTTTGTCTGAAAAAAAAAAGATAAGGTATTGGTACCCTACCTACCAATATCTTATCTTTTTTTTTCAGACAAAAATTCCAGAAATTATGGAAATGAATCAGATTAGACTGGAAGTCCCCAACATAGATTGGGAAAGATTAATTAAATTGTCTCAATAATTCTCTGATTAATCTCTCTATAACACTGATGTTTGCTGTCAGAGAACCCAATTATGGGTTAAGCTCGCCTTTTTACATAAGTTTTCCTTTTGTATTTGAATATGTTTATTTTGTGTACTTTAATGAATATGAATAAATTGTGAGCAATTTAATTAATCTACCTAACCTATTCCATTTTCTGTATTCTTAAATAAAACTCCATAGGGCACGTTTTGTTTAGTTTTGAACGTAACGGAGGCAATGCAATTTCTCTGTGAATGACAACAGTTAGAGTGACTTTAGTTAGCTCTTTGAATCCATTATTCCATTTGCCTTGTTGAGTTACTGTCTCTATTCAAATAATGGCCTGTGAAACTGGCGCATGAATTAGTGATGCAACAAGCCATGCTTTTTGGTTTATTTATCCACAACGTTGTTGACATCGTTAATAAATCCCCTCGATGTTTGCAAATTAAATTCTGATAAAACGTATTATTCGTGCAGGTATAAAAGCTATCGAAACCGCGCTCTGACATTAAATTGCATGACAATAGAGATGAACAAATTGGGTACTGAAACTAGATACGATAATGTTATTGGTCGAGCTGGTTAATAGAAGCTGGAAGATCAATACGATGATTTATATCTATCATCAGGTACAAAAGCATAAAGCAGAGGCTTGGTTCTACGAAGTACGAATTTAGAAACTGCGTGATAATTGTGTAACACATTATCATGAACAAATACAGTAAGCAGACTAAAAAGAACAAAACCGTTCGAGTTTGTGTTTACTGTTAGTAAATAGTGTAAAGTGCTAACAAATAAACACAAGAACAAAGTGTATTCGTTTTAAGAGAGTTATAGAAAATTGCTAATGGGCCCTTTCTTAGTAAAGACAGTTTAAACGTATAGGTTATAATAAATAAAATTACTCATTACTCAATATATAAGGTTGGATTTAAATAAGATTAGCACCATTTAATAAACTCTAGGACAAGACAAACACATTATCAATGGTGTTTTACATTTCGAAAATTCAATAATATTCAATGAGCTAGTTGTTGAGTAGACAAATAAACATAATGAAGCAATGAATTTTATCTTCAGAATACGCACTTGGGTTACTGTTTCATGTAATTTATTTATTTATTTGTACTTTATACACAAGTTAAAACACTGTAAAAAGGCGGACCTAAGCCCTCCATTTTGTCTGTTATGGTGTGCTTGTATGTGTCTTTGTTTTTACAATTTGTCTGTGGCATAACTTATGGTTAAGCCAATTGTGGTTTACATTTTGAACATACTGATAGTATTTTAATTATTTAAAAAACGTTACTATTTGGTAAGTTAATTTAGCTTTTGGTGATGCCATTTTCTTAGTTTTGTAGTTACCTATGGTTTACTATTGTTGTAAATCGCTTTGTGCCCTCAGAATTGAATTGAAAACCCGGGCCCTATTTCTCTTATCTTGTAGTCATTTTATATTTATTTACTATTGAGTTCACTGCTGGTAGCTCGAGTTTATATTCATAAACTATTCAAATGGGTACATGAGTACCCACAGTAGTTGGCAGGGCACATTGCTCGCAGAACGGATGGCCGATGGGGCCGAAAAGTTCTGGAATGGCGACCGAGAACCGACAGACGATGCGTTGGAAAGCTTCTCACTAGGTGGACCGATGACCTGGTTAAGGTTGCGAAATGCGCTGGTTGCGAGACGCATGGGATCGGTCATTGTGGCGACACCTGGGGGAGGCGTATGTTCAGCACTGGACGTCTTTCGGCTGAAAAGACGATGATGATGATGACACAAATGGGAGTACTAAATATTTTAGTAGTTTAAGTACTTTCGTGATCTAGCCTGGTTGTGCATTTATACCTAATTATCTAGTTTTAACAGACATTTTCTTAACGAGATATGGAATACACTGAGACGAGAAATTAGTTAGGCAATGCGAGCGGGCATGGCTGGAAAATTCAAATAATTATTTCGGAGTAAGATGTGTTGCAGTAAATATGAATTTTCCAGTTAGCGACAATCTTGATAGCGATAGCGACGCGATTCGATTATTATCACACCGCTTGAAATTTTCTTCGAAAATACTTCTACGCACTTTTATTGCCTGTTAACGCAATTTTAATTGTGTTGCGCCATCAGGAAGGTCCCTTAATATAAAGCATTTAGGTAACGCCCGTGTTAATATCGTCTGTTTTTTTACTACAAAAGTACGCATAATAAACAGTATGCAATTCAATGAGTAAAACCACGAATTTGTCTATTACGTGGTTTACCACTATATTTCCACTCAAATAATTAGTAGAGAAATTATTGCACAAAATATGTGGTAGTTCCATTCGCAAAATTACACACCATTAGCGGACTGAGCATTAAAATCATTACTCCTGAAAACTTTTATATCAAACACGAAAATAATTAATCTGAAAGCTGAAACGAAAATAATCGAACCGGACCTCATTTTCAAAATGAGGTTCGGTTCGGTGCACATTTACGGATAAACAGCTCTAATAGCTAACAAATAGCTGCCCTTACACACTAAGGCAAGCATTTAAATAATGAATATATGGCAATGGGAATAGTAAGATGAATTTTCCCAGAGCAGTCGTTTACCAACGTACACGTACATTCGTTGCAACGCGTTACCGTGGCCATGGCAGAACGACATGGCTCCCACATGAATTGCCAGCTATACGAATGAAGCAATCCTATGATGCTTTTATTTTATGACAAGCAGAGAGGTTAAGGGAATTATAAATAATTATGTAAGTTCATTAGATAGGTATGCAATAAACTTTTGAGTTACGATCGAGTTGAAATATAATGCACGTACTTGTAATTTTTTATTCTATGCCCAAAGTTTCTTTGTGACAATTAGAATTTTTTTTGACGTGACAACGTCTAATAAATCGATGAACGCCGGCTGCACGCACGAAAAAAGAAGAATCAATGTAACGTTACGCTCAATATAACGTTACGCTTATTGTAATGTTAATCGTTATCAATGTTTTGTTATGACGTTTTCTCGTTTAACTATCGTCCGTAAACCGACTTTACAGACAACCAATTTTTAGAAAAGGCAAAAGAAACTACAGCAATTACTAAAGATACGAACAGCCTCTGACCTCAGCATTGAATACGAGCGCCAAAAATATATCATGTTAGGACACGTTCCTTCTAGTTAGGTTCTTATATAGCACACACAGGACTGAAAGGTTTCACCTCCGTATAACTTAAAATAAACGGCCAAGTGCGACTCGGACTCGCGCACGAATGGTTCCGTACCATTATCGCAAAAAAAAACGGCAAAAAAGTCACGTTTGTTGTATGGGAACCCCACTTAAATATTTATTTTATTCGGTTTTTAGTATTTGTTGTTATAACGGCAACATAAATACATCATCTGTGAAAATTTAAGACTACCCCAGCGCACGCGGATAAAGCAGTTCGATAGCGCTATTTCTTCCGACTTACTTTAGAAATATCAATATTTAAGGCTAACAAGGAATATAGTCTATAGCATTTCTTATGAATGTGGCTATCATATACAAAAATGATTTTCAAACGCGAATGGCAGTTCCAGAGATTAACGCTTTCAAACAAACAAACAATCAAACTCTTCCGCTTTATAATATTAAGTATAGATGATTTCATCGCCACATTTTCAGTGGATACGTGCTTTACCAAGAGAGTAGAGCTTCTGAAAGAGTGGGTCTTAAAATGAACATGGACAAAACCAAGGTGATGTTGAATGCCCATGTTACACCCACTCCTATCAAGGTCGGAGACTCTCCACTCGAAGTTGTGGATGACTATGTCTACCTGGGACAAACGATCCAGTTGGGTAGGGCCAACTTCGAGAAAGAGGTCAACCGTCGAATCCGACTCGGCTGGGCAGCGTTCGGGAAGTTGCGCGGTATCTTCTCGTCCAACTTACCACGGTGTCTCAAGACGAAAGTCTATGACCAGTGTGTGTTGCCAGTGATGACATATGGCTCTGAGACGTGGTCGCTTACAATGGGCCTCATCAGAAAGCTTAAAGTCACCCAAAGGGCAATGGAGAGGGCTATGCTCGGGGTTTCCTTGCATGATCGAATCAGAAATTTAGAGATCCGCAAGAGAACCAGGGTGACCGACATAGCCCGAAGAATTGCCAAACTTAAGTGGCAGTGGGCAGGGCACATTGCTCGCGGAACGGATGGCCGATGGGGCAGAAAGGTTCTGGAGTAGCGACCGCGAACCGGAAGACGTTGCGTTGGATGGCCTCCCACCAGGTGGACTGATGACCTGGTGAAGTTTGCGGGGATTTATCGGATGCGGGACGCACGGTACCGATTGCGACGCTTGGGGGTGGCCTATGTCCAGCAGTGGACGTCTTTCCGCTGATATTATGATGATGATGACTCTACACTCGAAGTTGTAGACGAATATATCTCAAGAATCAGCCTGGCGTCTGGACTTGCGCCCGATTGATGGCAATAGATTAGCCCCCTATTATATGGGACTTAACATAACTGGTGAAATGTGGGTACACCCACAGTACACTGTAGGTGCAGCACTGCCTAACCCTTCAGGGAATACAGTCGTTATGATTGTAATTGTAACACAAGGTAACGTGATGGAGATCGAAACCGCATGTGTTGCAGTAATTTACTGCATAGAGAGGGTAATTTCCCCCGGCGTATGATGTGGTCAACCCGACTTTAGATCCCGAGTAGTACATTATTACCTCAATGGTTCAAACGTAATTAATGCCGGTGACAAATCTTCATATTATAATGTATATGTCTTTGAACGAATTAGGAAAGCAAACAATCTATGTCTTATTAGCCATACTCGTACATCGATAAGGCACATTTGACATCAGGACATATCTTTGCGTAGAAATTATTATCATGCACGGATGAAAATAATT
Organism: Orthosia incerta; assembly: GCA_948252205.1. NCBI lineage: Eukaryota > Metazoa > Arthropoda > Insecta > Lepidoptera > Noctuidae > Orthosia > Orthosia incerta. Next base: position 37,943,778 of record OX411741.1, on the reverse strand, counting down.
GTAATTTGCGTTTTTTTTTCGGCTAGCATCCAAACTTGTTCTTTTTTGTATTGATTTTTTTAGGGTTCTGTACCCAAAGAGTAAAACTAAGACTCCGCTGTCCGTCTGTCTGTCTGTCACCAGGCTGTATCTCATGAACCGTGATAGCCAAACAGTTGAAATTTTCACAGATGACGTATTTCTGTTGCCGCTATAACAACAAATTAAAAACAGAATAAAATTAATATACAACTCCTATACAACAAACGTGATTTATTGCCGTTTTTTGCGATAAAGGTACGGAACACTTTGTGCGCGAGTCCGACTCGTACTTGGCCGGTTTTTTCTTTTAACAACTAGTTTTGTTGCTAGTAAGAAAAAAGTTCGCAAGTAATTTTTTTTTTTTCAGGTTAAGCACACAGTAAAGTTAGGCTTTTTGTTGCTTATTTCTAGCTACCATGTAGACGCGAAGCAGAAGGGCTTACTTCTACTGCATTCAGTTTTGGTGGGACCAAAACAATACGACGCAGACGGTGTTGTGTGCCAACAGTGTGCACAGTGTATGTTTACGAGGTTGAATTCCACAGCACTACTCAGCAAGTGCACTACTTATCGTATACATTTGATGCGCTTCAAAACGAACCGCCACTGATTTTAACTGTCACCGTCACACACATTTTGTTTCTTGTTTTTTTTTTTTTTTTTTTTATAATGCTTTGTAACCAAAGTCTTCATGTTCCTTTTAGAGAAAAACAACTTTATTTTACTCTACGGTTTTATCCTCGTCGCCAATGTAAAATATGCACATTTATCAATATTAATAGTCGACTCGCCAACGCACCACCGCACAGGCCAACAGACCGATAACGACTGATCGCCTTTTTTTTTTTTTTTTTTCTGCGGGGCGTCTCGTAGTTCGGTCAAAGTGACTGACAACTACTTAACCGGACTTTCCCTGTGGAGACTAAGCTATATAGCCTCCAGCTGGGCACAAATTTCTAAAACTAAGCGACAACGCTGAGGGCTACCCCAGTTGGGGTCGAACCTCGGCTCAGGGCGTCGCTGGGGGAACAGGCAATGCTGGATCTGACAAGTGATTTTACCATCCGTTCGGAAACTACCTACGTGGAGAAGAACGGACAAGAAACTCCTTTTGAGATCTAATAATTTAACTAGTGCTCAGCTTCGCGGGCTGGCGGGCTTTAATTGAAAGAGTACGCGACGGGCCTCGGCGGCGAGGACTGAACGAATCGGTCTGTATGCTACATTGTTCCTACTCCCTAGGCTCTTATGGAGCAGAGTGGAGATTATGGGGGTCGGGGTTGAGCCTCAGTTGGCGAAATCCTAACGGAAATGGTAAACGAATGCGACTTATATGCGCACCCATTGACCGTTTCTGTATACGAGGCTGTCTAGCTCCTCGGTTATGTTGGGGTACCTTTTGAAAAGGTCTTGGGATTCGGGTGCAGGCATATCACCGGCTGCCTCGATCCTTCTGATCTCAGCAGCCAGCGATCGGGCCTCATCGGTCATCCAGATCTTATATGCGCCAATGATAACCTCAGCGACGCAGCGTCTGTCAACGGACTCTGATTGGGGCAGGCTCTTGGCGGCGACAGTGGTGGGAGCCACTTGCCGGTTTTGAGCGGGCTTGGGGACGGCAGGAGCCTGAGGGGGGGCCGGAGTGGGTTGTTCCAGCAAGCCTGCGGTTGGCTGTTGGACGGTCTGGGGGGCCACCTGTTGGTGGTTTAGTTTGCCCCATGGCGAAGTCCTCTGAGGGGCTAGCCGGGCGGGGGGTTGTCCGGAGGGAGCTAAGTAAGCTTGGCGCTCAGCGTGGCGCTTGGCCATTTTGGGCGCCAGCTTGGGGGCTTTAGGGCAACCCTTGAAGTTGGCCGTGTGACCGACCTGGTCACATAGCACGCAGCTGGGAGGCTCCGTGCAATCGGCCGGGTTTTTGGGGCGGGGGCATTCTCTAGTGCTATGGTCGCCTCGGCACTTAACGCACCTGGGGCGGCCAAAGCAATTCTTTTGGCTGTGGCCGTATTGTTGGCAGTTGTGACACTGACCAACAACAGTGGGACGGTAGGGTTTCTCAATGGAGATCCCTGACAGAGAGCACAACGATTTGATTTTAAAAATCGGGTTGTAGGACTCGGTTGGGTCGCATTCGACCGAAACCATATCGTACTCCTGTCCACCTCTAGCTTTACGCATGCGGTGGACAGCAGTTACTGGGACCTTCTGGGAGACGAGATCCTCGAAGATGTCCTCAGCGGAGATCTCCTTCGGGATGCGTCTGATCACTACACGTACGGGAGCCTCCGAGGGGAGCGTGTACGTGTGGAAAGGGATCCTCTGGGTTTTCAGGAGCCTGGTCAGGTTCCTAAAATCAGTAGGAGTTTGGAGAGAGATTTTTATGCCCGCCTGACAGGAGGTGGCACTAAGAAAGTTGATTTTGCGATCAACGCAAACTTTTGATAGGTCGGTCCACTTAGATTTTTCGTGGACGAAGATGGGTGGGACTTTCTGCTTCTTAGTAGGAGCAGGACTGGGGGCGCGGCTCGACTTTGGGGAAGTGTCGGCCAAAGTCAGAGGGCTACGGGAGCGGCTCCTGGGGGTGGGGGAGCGAGCCGGGCGCCTGGACCGCTGGGAAGCGGTGGCGGGGGTGGGTTGCACGTCGGCGGAGGTGGACGGCCGAGCTGGGGAAGCGGACGGTGCTACCCTTTTGGCCTTAGAGACCTTGGGGTGCGTCTTGGTTTTCCTCTTCTTCCTGGCACCTTCAGAGGGAGCTTTACGGCTTTCTGAAGATCGCCCCACTACTCGGACCGGTATTTATAACCGAGCGACGTATGCGTACGAGACAACATTACAATACTGTTATCGGCTTGTAGCGCGATCTATTGACATCTACATACACTACAGTATCCATTATAATTATGTGACATTTGCGCATCGTTTCTCTATTTATATTGGTTATGTCAATGACACATGATGACAGAAGAACAGACTGTCAGTCACACGCTATTGTAATTCTAGCTCTGGAGGTGTTTCAGTAGCGCTTTCTTTCTATTGTTGGCGATCTTATGTTTCGCAACTTTTTTCCGTTTGTCGTGTTTACATCGTGCAACTAAATAGATGCTAACGCACGGCGGTGTTACATCACTATAAACACACGATTGTGTTGATGTTGCATCGCTAAATCGTGAGTCTACAAACAACATCATCAACAGGTGCTCACAGTTAGTCGCTACAGCGCATGACTGTATCGATGCTGCATCGCATCTATAAACATATTGTTTCTCGATAGTAGCGATGCTGAATCGTAATTACGATGACGAAGATAATATTATATAAGATCAGCGAAAGAATAGCAACTGTATTGTTATCTTTTTGCGATTGTTTCGCTACTGAATTACTGCTAAATGTCGCTATGGGGCATCTCCTTTATTTATATATACACCGCCTTATTGTACACCTTTTATTTAGTCTATGCATAATGAGTCCTAAATGTCTCCACTGCTATGACATAGGACTCCTGTGTATGAGAGGGAGTGGGTGACTTATAGAAAGTAATGCGCCTGCCTCAGTTCAAAACCACGACCTCTGTTGCCTCTGTAAGTCTACGCTTGTCAAACAGTACATCAATTTAAAACGGGTAATATCGGTAGACATATTATTTTATTTTGATGAAATGAATTGTATAATTAAAATTTCAAATTGAATTATAAGCTCTCTGTAATTGAGAGCTTTGCATGTTTAGGAGCTCTGAATTGAGTCTTTATTTAGCTGGCAAGTAATGCTAACTATAGGGTGAGGCCGACACTGTTTTTGTTTTTGTGGATAAGGACTCGGATTACCGTGAGATCGTGCCGATTATTCCTTTTATCTGTCTATTTCCTAGTTTTGTTTATCTTAGTTGGGTATAAATGCTTACAATGTTCAACATCTAACTAAAAAAGCAAAATAGGAAGTTATATTTTTATCATGCTCTTAAACTCCCTACTGATTTTAATCGATTTTTTTATTTTGACCTCCTAAAATAAATAAACGCCCCAACACTAGTACCTACTGATCCGTTGGTGCCAAATGTGGAATACAATTTTAATTAATAAATTATTCCACATTTAGCACCTGCGAAAAATATCGCATATTGAATACCTTAGGTGCCATCAACTCAGGTGCCGTTAAAACGGTTGCCAAATGTGGAATACGTCATAAAGACGATGGTCCTCGAAGCTACGATGGGAATGTGCCATCGTGGCGTTGCACCCGGTTCCAACTAGCGGACGGCTTGGGGTTTCACCCGCGTAGTTCCGGTTCTCGTTGAAATACAGGGATAAAAAGTATGCTTATGTCACCCGGGAATAGTGTACGTTCCCAACGGTGTAAGAATTTTTAAAATCAGTCCAGTAGTTTTTAAGTTTATTCGTTACATCCAAAAATACAAATCTTTCCTCTTTAGATGGATGTGGTAAACTATTTCCTGTTATTTCAAATCATTGAAAGAAAAAGCCCATTGAAAACAACCCTTGTAATTTCGTTCCTGAAGAAACTATTTAAAATTGTTCAAATTCAATTCACATCTCAGTAACAATCAATATCAAAGACATGTACTTAAGATATGTTAATTGCTCACCTCAAACAACGAATCATCACGATGGAGCAGAATGGCGCTTCAGTCAACGATATGCCTAGGGAATTTCGAGTGCCAGTAAATTTATATTTACTTACACACAGACTTCAATAAATTACCCACTGAAAAGGTCTTTTCTCACAAACAGAAGGCTCGAACATTATGAGCTCGCTTGTTGAAAGGGTTTCCTTCACCGATGTCAGTGACGTCCAAGATATTAATATGAATTGAAAAATCATATTTTTATTTGCCCCGATTTGAACCCACGTCCTCAAACACGTGAGCCAACGTCTTGCCTGGGCCTACTCTATATTAATGCAAAACCTTGGTTTGGTAGTCGCCCAAATATTTGCAAAATTTACATTCATATTTCGTTAAAGTCGCTGAATTTCATGAATAAATCAGTTTTGAGTTTCATATCCGCTGCAGCGGGGCAAAAAGTTGTAAACGAGGTAAATCTAGGCGTAAAAATAAAATCAAAATTTAGTAAAAACGGTAAAAGACTTAATTATGTTACTAAAAATAGGGACCAATTAATTCAACCAAGTTTCAGGCTGGCTAAAGTAGCGTCATCGTATATGGGGTACTTTATAAAATATTACAATAGAACACATTCTAGAATCTAATGAGACGAAATTTAAAACTTGTATTAAATACACACTATGCAGGCAGGCATATTATAAGTTGAGGGATTACATCGCTTATAAAAATGCTTGGCTCAATGCCAGTACTGCTCCACAACCACTAGGGCGTAAAAACAAGTGATAAGCAGAATAGTTATTTATGCTACAAGTGCGGAAGGTAGGTGATTTTCGATGAGTGGAATTTTAAACACGAGCGAGCGAAGCGAGTGAGTGGATAAATCGACACGAGTCGGAAATCATCTTACGCACGTGTATCATACAACATTTTACTATGCATTGTGCAAGGAAATAAAAAAAAATATCTGAACCACGCAAGAAATTATTTTCAACACACTTGGTCATAAAGTGGCTCTAATTTCACCGCAATTAGGCACATAATGATACCTGTTATCAAACTGTGACTTTTTCATTGCTATTATTCACAAGTAAGTTATAAGAGGTTTTTTTTTTAATTTATTGGTTAAGTTGCTTTGTTCTTAAAAAAGTTTCGATACAAAAAAGATGCTCAATAGTACAAATAAATTAATGTACCTATTTGCTTGCTCATTTCATGCAACTTCGTATTTAAATAGATAATTTCAACTTGCTTAATAAATAAAACTTTCACTCAAATATAAATTTAATTTGCTCTGTAATAAAGAAAAATTTAAATTCCCTATTTTGTACGTGGCTAAAACACTATCCACGAAAAGCCAAAAAAATTAAACCTCATTCTTTTAGTCTATGGCCGATAGCCATTTTTAAATGCGCGCGCATAGGAAAATTGATTAATTTTGCCCGCCATTGCGAAAAAAAATTCAGAACAATTTTTTACAGACGTAAATTTTTTTTTTGTATTATTTTCTTCACAAGTGTGTTGAAAAACGTCGCATGATACACATGTGTATTGATGATTACCGTCCTCGGCTCTCTTAAGACCCTCACCTACGGCTCGGGTCTCAATGGCGCCTCAGCGGTAATCGCCAACATTGCACACTTGTACCATAATGTACTATAAAATGACGGGCTTATTCAAGGGCGCTCAGCATATCCACAGATTAACTTTGACTGCGCATGTGCAAATAGCTGTCACGTCGTAACGCAAAAAGACACGAGCAAAATATTCATTCTGCCAAACATATTAATATACTATTTAAAATTAATTTATTGATCAAAATCTAAATCTAGAGTAATTAAAAACGCCTTAAATGAAGTATTAGTTTTGTTTTACCTTTTATATGAATGAAAATCTGTACTTTTAAACTTTTCTCAAATAATAAAAACTCTATGTGGCGGGCTGACGTTGGAGTTAAAATTAAAAAAGTAAAGGATAGTAAAAAGCACTGGTAAAAAAAAGTGACACTTTCCGCACAGTTTGCCTGCTTGGAAAACGCTCTTTTCGAGGACATGCATTGTAAAATATTTTTTTATTTAGTCCTTTGAGTCGCTGGTATCTAGGTACTCCGTACCCGTTTAGCGGTCGCTTTTTCGAACAGTTCTACGTATTTAGCTGGATAAGATGTCAAGCACAGTGCAAATAAAACATGACCTAAATTCCTCGACTGATCAAGGTCATAATTTTATGTTGTAGTTAACCTGTTGCACCAGAAAATCCCGTTCCAAAGTATTGAGTAGGTACTTACCGGAACTGGCTTATTCCGGTCGTCGACGAGCGAGTCGGTGATGGCAAGTTGTCCATCAGTGACCACGATCTGGAGGCCGAGGCGGTACACCCCCAAGACTTTGGGGGCGCCCCATCGCATGCGCGTCAGCAAGTGTAGTGTCACCACCTCGCCAGGGTCTATGGGGCGCTCCACCAACCATTCGAAGTGCTGAGGACAAAAGTAATGGGTTAATAATCATTGTATTTTGTTAGTGTATAAGCGTTGCGGATTTCCGAAGGTTGATTGTGTCTGACTGCTTTTGTCTCTCTTGTCTAGTAGTGGTAAAACTGATCAACGGTATCAGCGAGATCTCAGATAAACTATGAACATACACACATATGAACATACACACATATGAAATGAAAAGTTACTAAAAATTAACATTGGTAAAAGTATCGAATATCCAATAAGGTGGCGCAAGCATTTTGTTATACAAAAGGCTTCATTTTTATAGCTAGAGTAAATAATCGTTAATCAAATAAAGGTCCACAGTGACAGGTTTTCCGCTCACCACACAAATTGGATCGGATAGCAATCGAAACTATTGCTATCCGATCGAGTGCTTTATGAATATTTATGACCAACACAAGAGCTAGACCAAATTTTTTAACCAAGAAAAAAGGAGGAGGTTCTCAAATCAATCCGTATATTTTTTAATTTATGGTACGAGTATGTATGGAATACCGTCCTTCGAAAAGCTTGCTGAGCTGTTGGGCTTCTTTGCCCGGCTGTTATTTGTAGATCTTTGGCAGTCTTTACGGATAGTCAGATACCAGGAAATCTTACAGCAGTCTTGCCAAGGGTTATCAGGCTATACAGTTACTGGGTTATGGAAGTCGACCCCAATGTAGTTGGTCAAAGGCTAGGTAAATTGATAAAGACTACTTTGTAAAATTACCTATGTTATTATTGAAAAGTAGCTGTCCCCTGCGGGTTCGCTCCCGTCTATTTACCTGGGTCCTACTCTAGGGCCCTATCCTATCTACCTACTTTCCCTACCCTTCTCTACCTACCTACCCACCTACCCTACCCTACATACCTATCTACCTACCCACTTACCTTACCTACCTACCCAACTATCATTGCTACCATTCTAATCAACCTACACTACCGGGTAGAGTAATCTAACTACATACCAATTTTTCAGTCACACTCGCGGAGAAAACGCCAAAGGCATGCTGCACCGGTCTGGCGGTACTCTTCTTCAAAAAGGGTGACAATGCCTTACTGAAGAACCATAGGCCCAACTCACTTCTTAGCCTTGTCTACTATACAGCTGGGTAGGGCCAACTTCGAGAAAGACGTCAACCGTCGAATCCGACTCAGCTGGGCAGCGTTTGGGCAGTTGCGCGGTATCTCTTCATCCAACTTACCTCAGTGTTTCAAGACGACCTCGACGTCTATGATTAGTGTGTGTTGCCAGTAATTATACTCTCTCCTTGTCCGAGACGGTTTAACGTGTAGTAAGCTGTTTGTACCAGCGCCAAGTCACAACTTTAAAGCTATAAAAAAAAAAAGTTAGTTTCCTCGTGTCACATCTCTACTTACTTGTCATTACGGTTTTTTGTGCAGCGCTGTCACATATTCCTCGTGATAAAAATGTTATTTTTATTGTTTTTGTACGATAATAATAGCTTAAAACAATATTATATCAGTGTTATTATGAAGTGTTACGTGGTGTTGCGTTTTTACAATAATCTATATAGTATTTTCTGATACAAATAACAAATATGATGCGCGGCTCATTCAAGGTCAAGGTTTGTTGTGTAAACATTACATTGAATCCTTGTTGGATTTAGCGTTACAGGTATGTTTTGAAATATTACTACCCTTAGGAATTAGAGATCCTAAGTACGATAAAATAGGCAATCGACGTTTAACCTAAAATTTATGCTAATGTTATCTAAAAATAATGCATATATCCGCTTCCGGATACCGTTTAATAATAGTACAGATTATCCAGTATACGACCATAAATTTCCTTTTTTTTTACTATGTTCTGTTCACATTCCCACGAATGAACGAACGAATTTAGTGATGGGCCAACTCGGGATAAGTATGACTCGAGTTAACTCGAGTTGAAATTCACATAACTCGAGTTGAACTCGAGTTACGCAACTCGAGTTAGCAGAACGAAGGAAGTTAAGTTAGAATTAATTATTTATTAGTTACAAATCACTTTTTTACATATTTGACAGATAATTGGATGACTTCCTTGAGAATTGGCGAGATGAGGCAAAACATCGAAGGAGATGAAAGGAATGGGGGAAGCCTTTGCCCAGGAATTATATAATATAATCAAAAACAAAACTAGTTATACACATACAGCAGCTTTCACAAATTATCACAATCACAACAAATCATTTTGGTTGCAGCTAATACTGACTTTTACAATTGTAGCTTTCGATCGAGTTATTTATTAAAAAAAAAAACTTTTTCTCATGTTTTTTTTATTTTAGGTTTTTTGATAGTAACTCGAGTTCGGAAGATAACTCGAGTCAACTCGAGTCAGGCACAACTCGAGTTAACTCGAGTTAGTAACTCGAGTTGCACATCTCTAAACGAATTTACAATTTCTTTTTTCTAACGGTTTTTCCTGCCTCGGTTGTTCCTGCCTTCAAGTGCCTTCTTAAAGTTGAAAGTTATTTTTTGAGAACAGTGAGCGTGTGTTAGTTACCTTGGTATTAAAATGGGGAAAAGAAAAAGTAAAGATGCAAACCATCTCAAGAAAAAAATACGGAGACTAGAAGAGAAATTGAGGAATTTGTCTCAAGATTCAGAAGAAGAATCACCATGCCGCTCATCTTCACGACAGGATACGCCGCCGCCACCGCAGTCGGCAACTGAGACCGTGGTTATGGAGGAATCCATGAATATCAATGAGACAGAAACCAACAATTATACAGGTCTGTCGTACATTTCTCTTAGAATATCTAACCGATTTAAACTTCAAACGCCTGGGCCGTATACCTATAAATTTATTAACATTATAATTTGACATCAGGCGCTATCACTAGTGGATAGACAGTGTCTCACTAACAAATCTAAAATAGAGCAGGCGCTATCACTAGTGGATAGACAGTGTCTCACTAAAAAATCTAAATAGAGCAGGCGCTATCACCTTGCGGTTAGACAATGCTCCTAGACATTATGCTGTGTAATTAATATACCATTTATTGAAGCACTATCACTGAGCGGATAGACATTTCACTTCTTTTCTATATAAAGTATAATCTTTTTCAGAAAATGACCAACTTCCTGAAGAGTTTTTACTGGCATTGGGAAAAGAGGGAGAGGAGAAAGAAGAGTTTGGTGCTCCAATCCGACCTGAATTGGCCCTTCGCTGGACTAAAATCATGTCAGAAGGGCTGGGTAAGGATGCCCGTGACAAATTGATTGAAAAATACCCCACTCCATCTAACTTCCCTAATGCAGTTGCTCCGGTAATGAACGCTGAGTTATTAGCTACTCTCTCGGAACCATCCGTTAAGAGAGACCGAAGAATAGTTTATAGACAGAATCTTATTGGAAACCTAATGACATGCTTGGGTCGATCCCTAACAAACATAATGAAGGGCGACATAAACAGCAAGAAGCTTATTGAGGAGATAAACGATGCTGCTAAAATTGCATCGGAAATCCATCATCAAGACTCCTCTTCCAGAAAATTTTTTGCCTTATCAGGAGCTAGTAAAGTCATCCAGGAAGCAGTTAAAAACACAAAAATTGATACATTTTTATTTGGAACAGACTGTGCAGATAAAATAAAAGCTGCACAGTCTATACAAAGAACAAGTACACAGATCGCAGAATCGAGGAAGATAAAATCAACTACATCAACAAGGACAAAGAGACAGTTAAACTGGAGGGGCCCACCGCAGAACCCTCAGCCACAATACCAGCAAACTCGCGGTGGGCAATTTCAACAGAACTCATACAAGAAACAGCCACGATTCGATCAACCTCGCCAGACCAGACCAGACCAGGCCAGACCTCGACCTCAAACCAAACCCAAGCCCAGGCACTACCGCTAGAAAATCAGGTACATGCAGGGCGACTTAAATATTTCACAAACAATTGGCTGCAGATTACAAATGACCCTGTAGTGTTAGGATGGATACAAGGTTATGATATTCCATTTACTAAAATACCAACATCTCATGATACTGAGCCACAACACTGGCCAAAAAATGAGAAAATAATTATCTCTTCTGAGATTAAAAAGCTTTTACATCTAGGAGCAATCTCTGAGTGTTCATATTGTGCTGACCAATTTACATCTCCCATATTTTTAGTACCAAAACCCAATGGCTCATTTAGATTTATTTTAAATTTAAAGAAATTAAATCAATACATAGATACAGAGCATTTCAAGCTAGAAGATATCAGAACAGCTTGTAAATTAATGTCAAAAAATTGTTACATGGCTTCAATAGATTTGAAGGAGGCCTACTTTTCAGTACCAATATCAGCAAATAGTAAAAAATTCTTAAGGTTCAAATTTGATGGATTACTATACGAATTTAATGCCCTACCCTATGGCCTTTGTACAGCCCCTTTTGTTTTTACAAAACTTCTCAAACCAGTTAGTACATATTTAAGAAATAATAACATTTTATTAACATGTTATTTAGATGACAGTTTGTATTTTAATAAATGTCAACTTAAGTGCAGAAAAGATATTCAAATAGCATGCAAACTTTTACAAGAATTAGGTTTTATAATAAATTATGAAAAAAGTGTTATAACACCTAGCCAAACAAGCAAATATTTAGGTTTCATTTTGAATTCAACAGACCTCACATTGTCAGTTCCACATGAAAAACAATTAGTAATTCTAGAAAGAATTAAATTTTTTAGACACATTAATACTTGCAAAATAAGAGAATTTTCACAACTATTAGGATCACTTAATTCAATTTGCCCAGCCCTTCCATATGGTTGGCTATATACCAAAGTTTTAGAGAGACAGAAATACCTAGCATTACTGAAATGTAATGACAATTATGAATCGCCTATGAATATCTCTCAAGTAATCAAATCAGAATTGAAATGGTGGCAATGTAATATAAACAAAAGTAATCCAATTAAACAATATAATTTCCATGTAGAAATACACACCGATGCTTCTACTACAGGCTGGGGAGCTGTAAGCAGTCACAAGAAAGCTTCTGGGTCATGGTCATGTTCAGAACAAGAACACCATATTAATTATTTAGAATTGAAAGCTGCTTTTTTAGGGCTTCAGTGTTTTACAAAAGATACATATAATTGCGAAATCTTATTGAGAATAGATAACACTACTGCAGTGGCATACATTAACAAAATGGGGGGGGTTCAATTCCCACACCTCAATAATATCACAAGAGAGATTTGGCAATGGTGTGAAAATAGAAATATTTGGATCTTTGCTTCCTATATAAATACCAAAGATAATTTTGAAGCTGATAAGGAATCAAGGAAAATCAATATTGAATGGGAACTTGCACAAAAAGCTTATATGCAAATAACTGAGCGGTTTGGCACTCCTGAAGTAGATTTATTTGCCTCTAGGACAAATAAAAAATGTGCAAAATTTGTTTCCTGGAAATGTGACCCAGAAGCATTCACTGTAGATGCTTTCACCCTCAGTTGGACAAATATGTTTTTCTATGCATTTCCACCTTTTTCTTTATTGTTAAAATGTTTATATAAGATACAAAGAGATAAAGCCAAGGGAATTTTAGTTTTTCCTTATTGGCCATCACAACCATGGTTCCCACTAATAAAATCCTTGTGCTGTGAGGATCTTATTGTTTTTAGTCCTAACAAGAGTCTGTTGTCATCTCCTTTCAGAGAATGCCATCCCCTGCACCACCAGCTTACCCTGGCTGCAGGGCTGCTGTCAGCCAAGCGTTTATAAGGCGTGGAACACCACGCTCTGCACTAAAAGTGATGTTAAACTCACTCTCAGCAAATACATTCAGACAATATGATTCATCCCTAAAATTATGGTGGATGTTCTGCAGGGAGCACAATTTAGACACTTATCAGGCATCTATCCCATACATTTTGAATTTTTTAACCAAGTGTTATCAAAATGGGGCGTCATATGGAACAATAAACACTACCAGGTCTGCATTATCCCTCCTGATGGGACCCAAAATCGGATCTGACGACAGGCTAAAACGGTTTATTAAAGGAATCTTTCGGTCAAGACCACCAATGCCGAAGTATGACAGAACATGGGATCCAGGCATAGTACTTAATCATCTAGCAGGGTGCTACCCAAATGAAGATGTAACACTTGAAAAATTAACCAAAAAATTGGTCACTATACTGGCATTAACTACTGGTCACCGTGTTCAAACCTTGTCAATGATAAAGATATCAAATATGAAATTCACTGACAGTGGTGTAGAAATATACATACCTGATATAATCAAAACATCCAGAAGAGGTAGCATACAACCAATGTTTCACTTAAAAACCTTCATCCAAAAGAAAGAAATTTGTCCTGTCAACACCATTAAATCTTATATCGATCAGACAAGTTCTATAAGAAACAGTACAGACGAATTAATTCTTACATTCAAGAAACCCTATAGAAATGCATCAACACATACTATAAGCCGTTGGATCAAGTTGACATTGAAAGAAGCAGGAATTGATGTCACCATCTTCACAGCCCATAGCACCAGACATGCATCAACATCTGCTGCAAACAGATCTGGTGTCAGTATTGATGTAATTAGAAAGGCTGCAGGGTGGTCTCAAAATTCTGCCATTTTTGCCAGGCATTACAATAGACCTATCAACCAAGATCCATCCCAGTTTAGTAGTGTGATATGTAACACTGTTATGACATAAATTGTTGATTATTTTCCTTGCGTTGTTACCAATTAATGTAACCTAATGTATATATTTTTGATTAATATAATACCATATATTTAATACATAATTATTATTTTTTTATTACAAAATCTGGTTATTCACAACCTAACTTCAAACATCTACACGTTAAACCGTCTCGGACAAGGAGAGAGTATAATTATAAGATTAAACGAACTTACCTTAAGTGAAGTTCTATCTTAATTATACGAAGCTCCTTGTCCGAGACGGCAGTCCCAAAAACCCTCCCACTAATACTCATTGAGTATTATCCCAGTATTAGGGTTGTTCATAAACCTATCTTTAAACGTAATGACAAGTAAGTAGAGATGTGACACGAGGAAACTAACTTTTTTTTTTTATAGCTTTAAAGTTGTGACTTGGCGCTGGTACAAACAGCTTACTACACGTTAAACCGTCTCGGACAAGGAGCTTCGTATAATTAAGATAGAACTTCACTTAAGGTAAGTTCGTTTAATCTTATAATAACCTATTGCTCTACTCTGACACGTGGTCGCTCACAATGGGCCTCATCAGAAAGCTTACAGTCACCGAAAGGGCAATGGGCTATTCTCAGAGTTTCCTTGCGTGATCGAATCAGAAATGTAGATATCCGCATGAAAACCAGGGTTACCGACATAGTCCGAAGGGGCAGAAAAGTTCTGGAGTGGCGACCGCAAACCGGAAGACGTTGCGTTGGAAGGCCTCCCACTAGGTGGACCGATGACCTGTTGAAGGTTGCGGGGATCTACCGGATGCGGGACGCACGGGACCGGTCAATGTGGCGACGCTTGGGGGAGGCCTATGTCCAGCACTGGACGTTTTTCCGCTGGTATGATGATGATGATGACGCCAGATATTTGCCAGAATACAATTTATAGGCAAATTTTTGCTACTTTGGGTTACATTATTGCAATATTCTTAACTCAATATTCCCGTGAAAAAATTTAATCCTATTTGCTATTCCAGACAATTATCTATCTCTGTGCTAAATTTCATCCAGATAATGCCAGCCGTTTAAGCGTGAAGAAGTAACAAACATACAAACACACACACACAAAGTTTCGCTTTTATAACATTAAATAAAGTATGATACATTAACAATGTACAACGATAGATGCGAAACTAGGCCACCTGTGAATTAAACGCAATGAAAATTACGTAACTGAAGCTAACGTGGGATGGTTGACGTGTTGTTAACCTGTAGGACATGTTTATTGAGTTGATGTGCTGTACCTACTTGTGACAAACTAGAAGGTATGGCAAATGTCATGTCCGCAGGTGTACCCCAAGGGGTACAAGTGTGCCTATAGTATAGTGGGGTTAGGTAGAAGTGTCCTTATTAGAGTAGTAGGTAGATCTGAATTTCTCTAGTTTATTGCCATCAACCGGGCAAAAATCTAAACTAAGGTCTACTTACTGAGAAATTCCACATAGCAACCCGACAATACTTTGCCCAAATCGGGATTCGAGTCGGGATCCTCAGACGCAGCAGTAGCGCTTACGAGCACTAGGTACATCAATGCAGCAGAATTCGCGATTTTTTTATCTACACTAATAATATTATAAAGTGGAAAGATTTTTTTGTTTGTTTGTACCGAATAGGCTCTGAAAGTACTGGACCGATTTAAAAAAATATTTCACCAATAGAAAGCTCATCATTATTCCTGAGTAACATAGGCTATTTTTTTATCCCGCTAATGGGTCCTGTGGGGTGGTCCACGGGAGCGAAGCCGCGGGGAACAGCTAGTATAATTATAAAGAGGGTAGATTTTTTTGTTTGTACCAAATAGGCTCCGAAACTACTGGACCGATTTAAAAAAATCTTTCACCAATAGAAAACTACATTATTCCTGAGTAACATAGGGTATTTTTTTTAACCCGAAAATCCCATGGTTCACGGGAGCGAAGCAGCGGGGAACAGCTAGTGTTTATATAATTTAGTAGTTCAACCAACGATCTTAGATGGACCGTGTATACCCCTTTACAAATTAACCTACAGTGATTCCTTGCCCTTATGGCTGGCTGTACACTCTCGCGAGTGCCCGGATGATGTACATTACTCTCAGTAATGTACATCATCCGGGCAGTTCAATCATGAACTATATTGTTTAAAAACTCAATGTACAGCGTATCATCAGGCTCTCGCGCGAGAGTGTACAGCCGGCATTACATCTGAAATGATACGAAGGTAATGTTCCGTGAGTAAACTGTTTTATATCGTAATGTTGTTTCGTAAGCTCCTTATAAACTGGAGACACAATATTTAAGAAGCAACATGTGGTTACACGGTGAATTTAAGCTGGAGCTTTGTAATGTATAAGATAAACTCCAGGCGCAGTTATATGACTTTACTGATTTTAAAATTAATAGCACGCCTTAGCTGCTAATCGTAATTTTTTGAAAATAAATATTTCATACTAGGCCTTACTGTGGCCTTACTGTTAATAATTTTATCTGTCATCACCATCATCACAGACATACGAGTAAATCTAACTAGATGACGCAATTGTATGTACTTCGAGTCCAAAAAACGGAGTAAAGTTACGATCAATGATCGTAATCTGAGCTTTTCATTTAGCATTAGCGGCACCGGAAAACCACCGAAACCTAGAAACATACCTTTTTATGCCATATTGAGCTGTAAAGAATGTATAGAAAAAAATGGCTGAGGCATGGAAATGTTTTCTTGCATTGGTAAGTAAATTTGATTTTTGTGATAAAGTGGCACGCTTGGTTATCATACAGATGGAGGGACTTGCATTATCTAGTTAGATTTGTGTATGTGATCATCATCATACCAGCCGTAAGACGTCCACAGCTGGACAAAAGCCTCAACAAAGCGTCGCCACATTGAACGGGGAACCGTTCAATGTGGCGACACTTTGTTGAGGCCTTCGGGGCGTCTCGCATCCAGCGGACTCCCTCCACCCTCACCAGGTCATCTGTCCACCTGGTGGGAGGCCATTCAACGCCGGTTCGCAGTCGCCACTCTAGAACTTTTCGGCCCCATCGGCCATCGACTATACGTTCTGCGAGCAATGTGCCCTGCCCACTGTCACTTAAGATTGGTAATTTTTTGGGTTATGTCAGTAACACTGGTTGTCTTGCGGATCTCTTCATTTCTAATTGGATCACGCAAGGAAACGCCGAGCGTAGCCCTCTCTACAGCCTTCTGAGGAGGTCTATTGCGGGCGACCACGTCTCAGTGCCAATTTTATCTGTGAAAGTTTTATTTTTTATTTGTATAATCAATGTACTTAATAGTACTTAATTTCAAACAAAAAAACGCCAATCGCACCAAAACCACGGGGCGTATTTTTATGAAATTTTTATCACTTTAGTAATAAAAATTGTAATTTTCGGTTTTCTTATGTTAAAGTCAAAGAATAATAAGGAGAGTGCTAAAACTAATAATTTTTCGGTTATGCGAGTGTGAAGCGAGTACCGCATCACAAGATGCGGTACTCGTAGGTATAGTCTTACATTAAGTACCTAAACCTATTTTATTTTTGCTACCTAAAAACATAGTATCACAAAACCATGTTGGAATTGCGAATGAATAAACTAATAAGATACATAAAAATACTTAATAAAGATAGTTACTTAATGAATAAACTAATAAGAGGTTTCTTCGAGAAAATAGAAAATAAATAAAACCCACTTACAAGTTACTTATGTTAGAAAAGCAAAAGAGATGTTTCTATGAAAATAAATACGAGCGAAGGAAGTAAAGTTACATAATATATTAGGAAATAGGTTTGTGGAACTATTTACTCTTAGAACGCTGTGACTGTGAGTAACATGCCAAGGGTATTTGGCAAGTCATACAGAACTGTAAAGGGATTTAAAAATCATGCAACAATTCTGAAGCAGAGATATGCTTATACAAACGCTAGTTACGTTTAAGTTCTATATAATAGGAGTTTATTGTCATCGATCGAGCATAAATCCGAACACTGCTGCTACTCAGAAATTCCAGATGATAAAACCCAATAACACATTGAACGACCTTTTTTTTTTTTGCTATGCTAGAAATGCTCATGCATACTGCACTACCACGGGGAGATAGTGCAGTTATGTGGGACTCTAACCCACTAAAGCTCCACGGTGTCCTCCAGTGCCGCTTATGGCGGGAACATGGGCACGCGTTAGCACTCACCGCGAACCCGCCGCGGCTGTCCGTCACCGGACCCTCCTCGGGGGAGTACCCCCCATCACCGGCGCACAAGAACACACTGCACGCCGTGACCACCCCAGGGACCAAATCAGCACATGGGTGCCATACGACCCCGTGTATGACACCCTTGGTCCCACTGTGACGGGTCGAGGTCAATGGCCCCGCCACCTACCATTTTGCGGCCGCAGGGGATAGGGAGAGCGGCTAACGCTATACCGACACTCCTCTACCCCTGCGGCCCCACTGCGGCCGCCATCAGACGGTGGCGACCCCGTCAAGGCAGCGGAAGGTAGGGAGAGCGGCGCACCGCAATACCGGCACTCCTCTCCCGCCGCGACCTCCAACTCACAGCCGCGATATCGTATGGGACTTGGGAATCTCCATAAGACATCCCGGCCCGCCTCAGTTGCGATGTCACCTGTTACCAAGCGGCACCGCAACCTACTAGTTGGCCGCTACGTCGTCGGCTTAATCGGCAAAAGCCCTGACGAGCGGCCCCTCCTCGGGTTCCTCTTCGCTTCACCGTGGGTGACCAAGCCACGGTTACTGAGCCCCCCGCCTCGACAAAGCGGGAACCCTCCGGGGGGGACATTGAACGACCTGGGAATCGAATCCATAACAAGGGGGTGACCATAAGCTGTTAGAGTAAGGTTGTTTTGAGATCGCGTAAGTGACAGATGTATACAAGTCATATACATCTGTCCCTTACACACACTCAAAGTAACCTTACTCTAAGAGCTTATGCTCCCCTGGTGCTCAACAGTAGTGCTTGCCACCACTAGACCAACAAGGCGTTACAAGCCTTAAATCATATAATTGTTTTGAATTTTAAAAGAGAAATGTGTAATGGCTTATTACTTTGAAAAATACGCCACAAGGAACTCCACTGTACCTTTGAGTAAGGCAAAGGGGAAAGCCGCGTCTGCAAGCGCACGTATGCAGAGACAAACTTTTCCTTTGGCATCCGTTTCCTTCGCATAACCTTACTCGTACATAACTAAGACTCAGCAAGCCGAACATTTTATACAGGAACATGAAAATTCTAAAAATTGTTTTCCACATATTATTGCAGGAATGTGGTAAACGGGTTTAAGCTGAGAGTTACGCATCCACATGCTACGACGTGGTGCCTTGCATGTTATGAAAGTCATGCTGTGAATAGTATCATAAAATAGTTTCTAATTTAATAGGTAGGGATTATAAAAATAACCTTCGTGCTCGACTTATATCCCACCAATATTCTTTGTATGTTCACATGGATGCAATGCGATGAAATTCGACCGATTTTCACTAGAAACTTTCACTTCAAATGTCGCGCGACAGGGAGGTGACCATAAGCTGTTAGAGCGATATCAATTTGAGATCGAGTAAGGGACAGATGTATATGATTTGTATACATCTGTCACTTACTCGTAATCAGATAGATACCGTTCTAAGAGCTTATGGTCACCCCCCTGCACCTACCTTAGAGGTGTTTATAGGAGATTGGCCGTAGAAAACCAAAGACAAGGAGTGACCTTTGCCTTGCATTGGGACAAATAGGGACTAGGACTAAATACAGGTTAAAAAAAATGTTGATGGAAAAATATAAGTAGATATGGCTTGCAATGTAAAATAATCAAATTGAAACACGTAAGTAACAGTAATTTTGACTTTACTTTTTAATCAAATGATTGAACCGTGTAATCTGGCCATTACAAACATCATCATCATTTCAGCCGAAAGACGTCCACTGCTGGACATAGGCCTCCCCCAGGAGTCGCCACATGGACCGATCCCGTGCGTCTCGCATCCAGTGCCTGCCCGCAACCTTAACCAGGTCATTGGTCCACCCCGCCATTACAATGTTCTATATTAATTACTGTACACGGTATCATATTACGGTGTGCAAGCTGCAAGTTTTAACGTTAATGAGCTCTACAATTTATGCTTGCATGAATGAGATCTATCAACTTTGTATATTATTTGGTTGATTGCTTTTTCTTATTTTATTCATTTAGAAAATTAGACCTGATAAAAAGTTAATGTAAATCAGATTACTGCAATAAGAGTAGGGAAAGATCAAAGCACATCGTTACTTTGGTATTTCTCTTCTGGAAGGCCTATGCTTAGGCAAATATCAACTTTCTTAAAGTTTCCTTTAAAAATTGCTACAACCAAATAGGCCGGTATACGGTTGCCAAAATTTTATAGCAATCTTTGAGCAACTTTAATAGCTACAATACATCAAAGTACATTGTGATGATGGATATCGAAGAAGCAGCACTTGTTCCCATTTTATTTTATTTTTATTATTCTCAATTTACTTTACACAAACGATACAAATTCGACAGTTGCTAGTTGCGGCAATTAGAAACGAACTACGTCATCTATTGCACCATCTGAAAACTGTTGTCGATCACCGTAACTCGCAACTCGAGTTGCTAAATGTGCGCAAATCCATTGAGATATATGTAAACAGCTAGTTGCCAGTTGCTGCTATAGTTGTTTTATCTGCAAACCGCCTTAGAAAAGGGTTGACCACTGTGATGGTGGCTGATAAATACACAGGTGTAAAAGAAGAAGGCATATTGACATGTTAATATATTATATAACATTTATCATTTATATTTAATGTTTATAATAATAAGAGTGGCCCGGGTGAAGGATCAATCGTAGCGACCAAGAAAATTTTGATAAACGACTCGATTGAATAATAACCGCACGCAAATAAACTCAGTTACCAACAAGAAATTTAAGGTTTACCACCATTAAATAACTTTTCTTCCATAAGTATTCTAATTTAGAAGACTTTTCTCTTAAAATTCGTCCTTTAAGGGGCTCAAAAGGAATTTTGTTTGCACAGACAATGCCGCGGGACAGCTAATAACAAACCGTAATTATTCTTAAAGTCCATCACGGATAGAACGTGATTTGTATACGAAAACGTAGCGGAGATAAAAAGTTGTAAACATCGTAACAGTGTTACTATCAACGCCTTAGGGAGTAATACATTTCCAGAAGAATATTTAGTCCTGTTTTTAACCCCCAGCTCCGACGGAAAAAGAGGGGTTTTATAAGTTTGACGTGTGTACCTGTGTGTTTGTGTATATGTCTGTGGCATTATAGCTCCTAAACGGATGAACCGATTTTGATTTCGTTTTTTCGGTCGGTGACTTTATCGAGAGTGTTCTTAGCTACGTTTGATGATAATCGGTTTTAAGAGCGTTTTACTGTTTGAATCGGGGTGTTTTCGCAAGATATCCTGTTATAATTACGTGTTTAGAAGATGGTCGATCGAAGCGTGTCTACTACACGATAAATAGCATGAAATAAAAATCTTACTAGGGTTTTTAGAATTCTTCCATCTTACATATATCACTCAGTAGCAGCCCGGAAACTAAAAAGAAAGAAAGAAAAAGAAAGAAAGAAAGAAAATACATTTATTTGTCACAAGCCATTAGAGCACACAATATAAAAAATGAAAAACAAAAAACAAAACTTAAAAACTATACGACAATAAAAAAAAGAGAAAAACAAACAAAAACGAGACTTGTGTTTGGTCATAGAAATATAAAAAAAGGTGGCGATAAACTCACTCCCTATTACATGTGAGGCCCAGTTTTTTTATCGGTACTTAACTCAACCAATGGTTAAATATGCCAACCAATGGTTTTAAATTTCGCTTAAATGCGTTTTTTATCAATTGTTAGCCTCACAAATGATCAAATAATTAACTCTTTAAATTATTTGTCCATAGTAATGCCAACAATTGAGAAATAAACGCGTTTTACCGAAATTTGAAACCATTGGTTAGCTTATTTAACCATTGCTTGAGTTAACTACGAATAAAAAAATGGGTCTTAAATATATCTAGCGAAATGGAGGTTTACTATAGGTACAATTCTGCCTAACCCTGCGAGGAAAACAGGCGTGAAATTATGTTATTTTATTTTGATGTTCGAGCCCAAATCTTTGAAATATTAATTACGTTACGAATCGAAGCAAAACTGGGCGTTTCCAACGTCCCTAAGTGGTGGGTTAGTAGCCAGTTTGGGCGACGGTTTATATGCGAAGTATTTATTAGCACTTTTTTTCTATGTCTTTGTTTTCTTGGACTTGTACTAAAGAAACATGTCCTGAAGAAAAGGGGCTCTAGACTAGTGACATTCTATCAACGAGAGCGTCGCGAGGGCGAGGCGATTGTCATGCGCTATAGAAATGACACGTGATCAATCCCTGACATTTTGGCATTATGACTGTTACCATCACATAAAGGTTACACTTTATCTAGAGCTTCCAATAGCCCAAGATCCGACTTCAGAAATCTGCAGGAAACAGGATTTTTGATTATATTTCATTTTCATGAATAATACTTGATAGTAGAATAGATTGCAGCAGGGTTGCCTGGAATATCTAGCCGCAATTACCTTAAATAAATTATTTCATAATTAATGCCAAATATAAAAGGTTCTCAAGTGAACCCAACGTGATTTGAAAGAAAGTGGCGAAGAAAATAGTAAAAGGTAAGGTTGCCAGCTCTCAGTTAGCCGCAAGCTGTGGATTGTTTAGTTTACCTGCAAAACCTAAACAAGCCATAAAGGTAGCCTCCCTTTATGGGTTGTTTAGGTTTTGCAGGTAAACTGAGAGCTAGTTGATAAGATATGTACAACGATACTGCTGAGGTAAGAGCCTTTTTGGTCTCGCACGAGGTTATTTATTTTTATTATTGTTTGTGTTTTGCTTATCTCGTGTCTCCTGTGCGGTTCAAAAACATATATTTTTAATATATATTTTTACAGAAGAATTTAATGTTCTTAAAGTAATTTTTATGGAATTAAATCAATGTGAAGTTATATATTTGGCTAAACCATATTACATTGCCTAAATACATACTTGCTAATTAAGCTTTGGCTAAACTTAAAGAAAACTAAAAAATATCCTCGGAACCAACATGGTGGACCAAGCTAAGACCTCGCTTCTCTCGTCCTTGAGGAACACATCGTGAAGAAACCTAGACTTACAGTTAAAAGCTATAAGTTTAAAATCGCCAACCCAACTTCAGCAAGCTTGGTGATCGTACCCTCTCAAACAGACAGGCCAGACCGTGGTACAGTAACAGGCTGATATTGTTATTATAACCTCGGAAGTGCCGAATTATGCCCCGGGTTCACTTTAACCGAATTAAATCCTATAATTTCATCATTGGATGCCGTAGGGCTATTAATTAGAGATAATCAAAATCGATGAGGGCTTACCAGAATCCGGACGTGCGACCGAAATGCCGTTTTGAATTTTGATACAGTTAAGGTTTCTACTATGTATAGGTAGAGGAAATTTATGGTGGTACTTCTAATTCCTTATAAACATTGTCAAATAGTCCAAGAAACAGGGCTTGAATATAAAAAACCTTTAGCTGAAAGATAAATAGAACCAGATCTATATAGACACGTGATGACACCCCATTTTTTTTTTATTATTATTATTATTTTTTTTTTTTTGATTGGGATATCATCCAATGACTTCTCCCGCCCTGGGTGAAGCGGGAGGGCATGTCAGACTTTTTCTGACTAAAACCCACCCGTGTTCCTTCAGTTGCTTGTGCCAGGGCCGCGGTAACTCTCTTTCAAATTTATCCGCGACCCAACGTGATGACACCCCAAGTGTGATTATTTTATTAGTACCTACTTATGTCTTATGAGAGCGGTTGTGGCCCAGTGGTATTGGCCGTGACTTACAAGTTGTAGATCGTGGGTTCGAACCCAGGTGAGCGCTTTACTTTGTGTAAATTATTTCATCACCACTGCTTTCGAAAACGGTGACGGAAAACTTCGTAAGGCAACCAGCATGTCCTAAGACCAAAAATACACACACACACAAACAGACATGTGCTATCCACCAAACAGCACTAGGCCCGCGTGGTTGATTACGGCCTATCCCCTTTCACAGAGAGGAGTCCTGTGTCCCAGCAGTGGGAACATTAATAGACTGATAATAATGATGATGTCAAGCAGTAAAAGTCTTTGCACAGTGTTTTTTTTTTTATATCAGCCTGTATTATTATTTTAGTACGCGCATGATGTGAAAAGAATCAAAATGAATATACCTACCTGACTGCTAAAAAATACTATCAAAGAAAATTGTTTCAACTTTAAGTAATTGCCCAAAAATCGCCCATTTGTCTCCATCATCATCTACTATATCTTTAAGAGAACATATCATTGCTGAGTCAGCAACACTACAAAGGGTCTGAAAATAGATCCAAGCAGATTACGAGAAGTGGCTGAAAGGTCGATTACAAGATTAGACTAGAATTTTGATGTTGGTTTGACAGGTTCAAAATTGGATAAGAACATTGTTTCCTCGAATTATTTTTCACCTAATAAAATTACAGTAGAAAACTCGGTCGTGAAAAAGCCTGCGAACAGACAAGGGATGACATTCCCTGCTTGCTTGCTTCGGGTGAGATAGTCAAACGCAACTATACTACCCATACTAATATTAAATGCGAAAGTAACTCTGTCTGTCTCTCTGTCTGTAACCCTTTTCTCGCTTAAACCGCTGGACCAATTTAGCCACTTGTCTATAGCCTCTGGTTTACGTTGTTTGTATTTCTAGTAAAATACTATGATGTCAACAGAGACGCACGTACCATTTCCTCTTATTACAAGAGTTCTTTGTGAAGTGAATGAGCAACAAAGAAACCGAGGGATCACGTAATACTTTGTTTCCGTATTACTCACAAAGACACACAATGAAAAGCCCACTTGATTTGCACCTTCTTTTGATTTGTGTTTCTATCGTTGTTCTGAAAAGCTTGTTGAAGACACATCATTTTATTTGATACTTAGTTCTGGCCACGGCTACGCCAGCATGACGTGTGTTTTATTTGCCCACGGGATCATTATACCGCGTTTATTGGGACGAAAAGTAGCATACGTGCTATTTGTTACTCTTTTTGTTACAAATTTTATCCAGACCCGTTCAGCCATTTTGGCGTGATTGAGTAACAAATAGCATCCATCCATGCATCCGTCCGTCCAATCATGCATACTTTCCCATTTACAGTAGGATTTCGAGACCTCGACGTCGTCGCCAAATGGACAGGTTGGTCAGGACAGGCGGACTACGATGGAACTACAATACCTGTTTATTCAAGCTTTGAAAACTGACGAGTCTTAAGTGTTAGGAAACAGATGCTGGCTTAAAAGTTACACACTTCAGTTGTGTGCATAATTGGGTCTTGTAGCACTGACTGAAATACAATATGTAGAGGTTAAGCAAAGTTTTGCCAATGTACTAATGTGAAAATCTAGGTTAACATCGCCTAGCTGTAAGGTACCTATATTTTCACACTCAATATCCTTGTAATAAAGTTAGGCTTTTATAATACCTGTTGAATAAACATGGTCTAGAAAGAATTTGGTTTATTGAATCAGAACAGAATTTCAAATTAAATTTCATTGAAATCCAACCACGAATTTCAGCTCCAGCGGTCTATGTGTCCTTAATAATTAAACTGATGAAACATTGTTGGTGGCGGATTTACAACAAGTTTTCACCGTCCGTTTTGTTTCCTTCCTGTCAACTGTCACGCTATCACCGACTGTCTTTCCTGTCATATCACTCCTCACACAGTCCATCCATCTTTTCTTTGACCTTTCCCTCCCTCTACATCCCACATTTATATTCGTAACTCTTTTAGTAACATTCGTTTCAACACTCCTCATCACATGACCATACTAGGACAAATAGAAGGTTCGCTTTCAACTTTTCTGCCACTGGCGCTACTTTCAAAAACTTATGAATGACATGACTACTAAATATTATAAAACAAGCTGTCTCGGCGAACTACCTCAAACTCTTTTCCTGCTGCACATCAATGACCTACTTATGCCTGGTATTGTTGGGTACGCAGATGACAGTACTGTTTCAGTGAGATACTTGTCCAGCGCAAAAACCAGCGGGGATGAAGTTCGTTCCTTGAGAGAGGCTATGGTGGAGCGTACTGATTTGACCTTAAGTCTTGTCTCCCGTTGGGGTGATGACAATCTGGTCTCTTTTAACGCCACCAAAACACAGGCATGTCTTTTTACCGCAAAGAGGACTCATTTCATCAGAACGCCTACTTTTCGAGGTGCATCTGTTCCTGTAACTGATCGGCTCGAGCTCCTTGGCATGGAGTTGACATCCAGTCTCAAATTCGGCGCCACCATCGAGTACAAAGCCCGAATTGCGGCAAAGAAACTGGGCGTCCTAAACAGAGTGAAGCGATACTTTATGCCTGGACAGCTATTAACTCTTTACAAAGCGCAAGTCCGATCCTGCATGGAGTATTGCAGCCACCTCTGGGATGGCTCAGCTAAATATCAGCTTGCCGCGCTTGACTCGGTGGATCGCAGAGCCAAAAGACTAATTGGCGACGTCAAACTGGTGGATGCCAAGCTTCACAGCTTAGCTCATCGCCGTAAGGTTGCCTGCTTGTCGGTCTTCTACAGACTGTATTTTGGCGAGTGTGCTGATGAACTCCAAGACCTCACCCCACCGGCCCCCTTCTACCATCGGACATCTAGACGCACTGCAAGTTACCATCCTCACCTAGTTGCTATTCCACCAATTCGCACCAAGCGCTTCCAAACATCCTTCGTAATGCGCACAGCAAAAGAGTGGAACTCACTGCCTGCGTCTGTGTTTCCGAACGCATACAACCCGAATCTCTTCAAAGTTCAAAGTTAGAGTGAACAGGCTTCTTCTGGGTAAGGTCACTCCATCGTCGACTTTGTCTCAGTCACCTCTGACCTGACTAGAGACTAGACTAGAGTCAAGAGCAAACCTATCTCGAAAAAAAAAAAAAAAAAACAAGTGTATGGGAAAATAAATTAACCCGACTTTTCATTTTCAGAATAATCGACGACGTTATATACTGACATTACCGGAACCATGCAGTATACAACGCTATGTCCATTTTGGTCCGTGATTTGTTTCTGTCATGATGGTGCTAGTTTAGCAAAACGTATGGCAAAATGAATCTTCTTCATAACTTTGTTTTCGTTATTATTGCCGATATTTAAATAGTTATTCGGGCGGATATAAATCCAACAAATCAAAGAACATGAAAATGAAACATGACTTTGTTTTATATATAAAGATTTAATAGTTATTCTGTTATTCGGGGCGGAGATAAAACCAACAAATCAAAAAAAGATTATGAAAATCGATCCAGCCGTTCTTGAGTTATAAACGATGTAACTAACATGGCTTTGTTTTATATATAAAGATTAACAAATCAAGTTTATCGACATCAGTGTTGTTAACGCTAGTTCTCCATAACATTGTGGCCATACTTTTCTAAGCAACAATTGGTTTATTTCGCCGGCTGCCGCTAAGTAATTCAGAGATCTCATTTCAAGCCACTGCATTGTAAATGAAGGAGTTCGCAATAATACGTAATGTCCAGCGCTGACCTTCGTTCATAATTGAGAGGCGGCTACTCCAAGTCGTAGGCTACTGAAATCTCTATAACCTTTCATAATAAATGAGCGTTTTCTTGCATGTGGCTGTGGGTGGTCAAATAGCTCTGAATGTTGGGTTTGTTATTTTTAATACATTACAATGAAAGGGGTGTTGGTAAAGGATTTCTTCATTGTTTTTCTTAGTCATTGTGTAAACTTTTTAACATAACATCACGCCCGTATTTCCCGAAGGTTTAGGAAGAAATGTAGTTATAGTTTACTCACATTTCGCCAGTTAAAAAAGAAAGAAAGAAGGAAAGTAAGAAAGAAAATATATATGTATTATTTTTGTTACGTTTAAGTCCCATGTAATATGGTGCAAGCCTATTGCCATCCACTGGGCAAAAATCCAGACTCCTGGGTGCCACTGAGAAATTCCAGATGGAAATACCCAATAACATGTTATCCGACCGAGGAATCGAACCCAGCTCATGCTTAGCAATAGTAGCTTTTGCGAACATGACCACAGAGATAAACTTTCTAAACATTTTCTTAGGTAGAAGGCCCTTTTTCTCTCATGTAGGCACCAGTTATTTAAAAATGTTAGCTTAGGCAGATGGATTAACAGGTTCACAGTCCCATGAGCTACTTATGGTCTGCTGTATTGTTTTAACTAATGGGACTGTGACCCTGTTTTCTTATGAGCAGGTTGGTTCCGAAATGGCAATGGTTTCTTTTGTATTTTTATCGAGAAAAATTTCATGTTTCAGTACAGTAAGTTCCAAGTCACCTATAATATACGATGCAACCTAACATACTGGGTCCATAGACAAGTGACATTCTATCATCGAAAGCGTGGTGATAGCGATTGGAAAAATGACAAACGCAATTGAAATGTTACGTGGTCTATCCCTTACGTTGCGGGATCCTAGACAGTTAAATTCATTCGCCGAGACTTCGTCGAGCTTCATTGCCTCAGCGTTTTTCTGGTGGTCGCCACTGTTGATTCTGGATTTCAGGAGTTGCAGTGGTTTGGGAATGGTGCGGTGGGATTGTCCCAAAAAATCCTCTTACATAATAAGATTAATTGGCATTTCGACCATCGCCATCGCTGGCATCGAATGACACTTCTCTGGAATCTATGGACTATATTCCTTGACGTGTAGATATAATCTACGCCAAAACCTTGCCAACTTACGTGCCGGGCACTATACTGTTGCAAGACCGGAATATATAAGTGAAATGAAATTGTTTATGTCCAGGTTTTCATCCAAATTTTATTTTACACATAGTTAAGTACATAATCAAATATTATAGCTACTAATAGCTTGAAAAAAGTACTGAGCATAAAAAAAATACGAACAAAGAAATTAGCTTACCTACTCATTAAAAAGAAACTATATGAAACAGCTATACTACTAATTCAAATGTACTTTCTAAGTTTATCTTGGACATCGCAGGCAACGGTGAAGGAAAACATCGTGAGGCAACCTGGGCTTATATATTTAATGAAAGTCTGAAATAGCCAAGTCAGAGGACTGTGGTGTTCACAGAGGCGGCTTAATTAACTCTGACACCAGAGGTGGCCACATCCTCACACGAAAAGAAGAAGAAGAAGCTACGGTGCCTCACGTACGGATGTCAAACATGGTCGTTAAGTAAAGAAGACAAAGAACTTCTATGGAAGATCGCCAAACGCCAGAGGAAAATGGAAAGAAGTAAAACGAAACAATAAAGAATAAAATATAAAAATAAACCGGCCAAATGCGAGTCGGACTCGCGCACGACGGGCTCCGTACCATTATCGCAAAAAACGGCAACTTAAATACTTATTTTTTTCTGTTTTTAGTATTTGTTGTTATAGCGGCAACAGAAATACATCATCTGTTTTCAATTTCAACTGTCTAGCTATCACGGTTATTGAGATACAACCTGGTGACAGACAGACAGACAGACGGACCGCGAAGTCTTAGTAATAGGGTCCCGTTTTTACCCTTTAGGTACGGATACCCTAAAAATGTCATGAAGACATGACAAACTATGAGGCTACCTAATACGTTTTCGGCGTATGGTAGTAATGATACGCTTTGTCGCATCACTTTTATGTGACTCGTGCTATTTTAGAAAATTTTATTTAGAAGTATTAATTTTGCAAAGAAGTTTGTTATGGAGAAGAACGGACAAGAAACTTCATATTAACATTAATCCATATATCTAAGTGAGGACGATCCACCCAGACTAACACTATACTACGTGTAGGTATAAAGTATTACAAGCACTAACAGGTATGTCAAAGCAACCGTAGCAATTTCTTAGATGCACCTTGCATCTAAGAAGTTGCTACGGTTACCGCATGACCAAACAAAGCTGGCAATGTAGGGGCCTAATCCGAGAAACATCCTATCCTAGGAGCTATTAGGACTTGTACGAGACACCTTACAAGACCGGGCCGACTTACTTACTAGTGACTGCGTCTGTCTAAACCCAACATCGCATAGACAGGTGGCTTATTTAGCGCCAAGAACCTACGCGTGTCACAAAGGCACCAAGCGCGCTGTGCGGCCGTGTGTCCCACACACACGGCCGCACAGCGCGCTTGGTGCCTGGGAGTTACAAACAAACGTTCAATTCAATTTTACGTTTCAAGTTTAGAACGTTCGTCTCACTTTGCTACTAGACGGTCAAAATAACCGTGCTTTTTTAGCTGTCAATGTCACTCTTACGTCCTAACCTCGCTATTGGCGCACGAGGAGAACGCGGGGCGTCGCGCGGTTCGGCGGGAGTGGGGTCGTTTCACATATCGTGTGCACAGTTATTTTAACCGAGTAGTACTCACCAGTAGTTTAGCAAATCACCTGCCAGTGATTATACGAACTAAATCAACACTGCTCCAAACTAAACAACTTTTTGAGACTAATTCTAAATTCCAATGAGTTTCTGTTCAAAACCTGCCAACACTATTTTGCAAGCTTTTATTAATAATTTGCCTTGCTAGTTGTAGGTCAAGTAGGTGTGGGTAAAATTTTGTCCAAACGACTGACTTGAAATTTTTCTACATGTTTGCACGGTAAGTTAGAAAACTGATCAAATATTTTTTATATAAAAATATTTAACTCGCCTTGTTAGTTAGTTTTGGTTAATTAGTACATACGTATGTGTCAAATCTTGCTATTGGATATTAAAACCGTTATCCCCAAACAATTGCGCTGAAATTTTTCCTGCGCAATTTTGATATGCCCTGAACGTTTAGTTGACAATGCTCGATACCGACACTAAGAAGCTTAAAAAATATCGTTTAATTAAAAAAAATATCAGGTAGGTATGTTAAACCCGTACCTATAATGCATTTGTTGTGTGCTGATTTGCTTCTGCCAGCCGATTTTATTAAAGCGAATACGACAATTTATTAAGTTTTTTTCGGTAATTATGTGCCCCATTATCAGATGTATTAGGGTAAAACCAGGATAGTTGCCCCAGGAGTATAGTTGCCCCGATTATTACTCTAGTTTCGCGAATTATTCACATGATATTTCATTAATCTGTCGAAAAATTCACTAACTGCCACTAAGTTGACCGCGTCTCATGTCTCTATGCGATTGCATGGCAAGGCCAAATGCGATCAAAGTTTATAGGATAGATGCCCCGCCAAGAAATGGAACCTAATTTACATGGATTAGGCAACTATCCTATGTGGGATAGATGTCCCAAAATATAGAGGTCCGAATTATGGCAAATACTCTGGAAATATTAAATATGTTTTTTTTTTTAATTTTCTGGATGGAATTTGGAACATAGATTATAGTCTGGAATAGCACATAGGATACTTTTTATCCCGGGAGTATGTTCCCTTGGGATAATTTTAGACATAGCGACGCTTTCGTTGACAGAATTTACGTAACCCGCTACAAATAAGGCACTAAGTGCACAGGCTCACCGTCCGGTCTTAAGGTTACACTAGTCAACGGCACAATCTATTTTGTGCGCGGGGTTAAAATGCATTTTATATCAACCGACAACACGTGCGGAAGAGATAGATGCTTTGATGAGCACTAGGAAGCTAGTTCGCGTACGAATAAACACTTTTGCAAATTTGTAGCGAAATGGATAATGATTTAGGACGAAACCGAGCGCGCGAAATTTTATAAACAGACCTTTGGGAGTCTGGATATCATGAAAAACCATTAAACGTATCTGTTCAAAATTAAATTATTTGCATTGTTGAACTACTAATGTATCCCTGTATGGTGGCCGTTTTTCAATTTTCCGTCTTCTTATGGCATTTATTTGCGCCAAAAAATGCGTTAAAATTAGTGTCGAAATGTGGAACTTTCGACGCTCATAACTTTCAAATATTTTCTTTTTTTACTTTTTAGCTTCCATATTAAAGCTAGATAAGCTAGATAATGATGAGACAAATTGATATCACTTTTTATTTTGATCGTACATTGTCAAACAGTGGAATAATCCCTAGACTACGTTTGTATGGAAGAATTTTCGACCAGTGTACCCATAACGTTACACTAGTCGACGGCACGAACTATTTTGAGCGCGGGGTTAAAATGCCTGCTATCTAATCCGACAACTTGTGCGAAAGAGATAGATGCTGTGATGAGCAGTAAGAAGCTAGTTCGCCTACGAATACACTTTTGCAAATTTGTAGCGAAATGGATAATGATTTAGGACGAAACCGAGCGCGCGAAATTTTATAAACAGACCTTTGGGAGTCTAGATATCATGAAAAAACTACTAAATGTATATTTTCAAAATAAAATTATTTGCATTGTTGAACTACTAATCTATCCCTGTATGGTGCGGCCACCAAAGATGCGTTAAAATTTGTGTTGAAATATGGAACTTTCGACGCTCATAACTTTCAAACATTTTTCTTTTTAGGGTTCCGTACCCAAAGGGTAAAAACGGGACCCTATTACTAAGACTCCGCGATCCGTCTGTCTGTCTGTCTGTCCGTCTGTCACCAGGCTGTCTCTCATGAACCGTGATAGCTAGGCAGTTCGTCTCCGAGTTGCCTCGGTATTTTATCGGTTACATTTCGGGGAGTGTGCGATGGAATTACATGATTAATTTCCGCCCAGCCCGTTCCATCATCGGACTACCAGACGTACGGCGATGCGTCATCGGTACATGATGGACATCCCACCCATACGCACATAACGTTTTGGGGACACTTTTATTATGCGTACAGTTAAGGAGTGGAATTCCCTGCCGGAATCTGTGTTACCCGAGCTACAATCTAGGGGTCTTTAAATCAAGAAGTCAAGAGTGAATGGGTTTCTTCTAGGCAAGCGTGCTCTATTGTCGACCACATCATCGCTTACCATCAGGTGAGATAGTGGTCAAGCGCAAGCCTATAGACAATAAAAAAATAAAATAAAAAAAAACTTGAAATTTTCACAGATGATGTATTTCTGTTGCCGCTATAACAACACATACTAAAAACAAAATAAAATAAGTATTTAAGTGGAGCTCCCATACAACAAACGTGATTTTTTTGCTGTTTTTCTGATAATGGTACGGAACCCTTCGTTTGCGAGTCCGACTCGCACTTGGCTGGTTATTTCTTTTTGTTTCCATACAGAGCTAGATAATGATGAGACAAATTGATATTTTTTTTTATTTTGAACCTACAACGTCAAACAGTGGAGTAATCCCTAGACTACGTTTGTATGAAAGAATTATAGACTAGTGTAACCTTAAACCGTTAAACACAGAACCCTAGGCTGCCGGGTGTCGTGATGGCCACTTACCGCGCGTTAGTGCCATTTGTCTCACGGCTTTTATCTCAGCGAGCTTCTTTGATTGCCGGTAAGCTTCTATGTAGCTAGCAACCTTACTTAGTACCGTGTTGGTACCAGGTTTTTAAAACCCGACGGAAAAAGAGGAGTGTGATAAGTTTAATGTGTGTATCTAAGTCTTTTTGTGTTAGTGTCTTTGTCTATCTGTCTTTGGTATCATAGATCCCTAAAAGGAAGAACTGATTTTGATGTAGATTTGACTTTATCGATAATGCTCTTTGCTAAGTTTGATGTAAATCGGTTAAGCCGTTCAAAAGTTATGCACATTTTACTCATTGAATCGGGTATTTTCGCAAGATATCTTGTTATAATTACGTGTTTCAATGGATTGTCGATCGAAGCGTGTCTACTACTAGATAAATTATGTAGTATAAAAAGGTTTTGAGTCGGAGGTATTTTTTAATTTTTAATTTTACTTTTCTTTATAAATACACTAAATGCTATTTTAAGCTAGTAAAATAAAAACTTCTTTAGACGGGTTGAGCGATTTTTGGTAGGGCAACACTTATGGTTTCGCGTCACTGACATACTAATGTGACAGCGTCCTCGTCATGCTATTCTAATGTAATACGTGACGGAGTTCCAAAGTTTTAAGCTTTTACTTCTGTCTACAATCCTCATGACTGCCTGTTTTTTATTTATTGAGCTCTTCAATTTAATATATTGTAATCTAACTAGCCTCGAATTGTCCCTCTAGCGGAAAGCAGAGTTCTTTGGAAAAGAGAGACGGAGGTTTGCCCTGCTATGAGACCTGCACCCTAATTGCTTTACTTCAAAGAATGGCGCACACCTGCCTTGCTTGCATTAAGGCCGTACCCTGACCAAAAAATCAGCATGAGATATGAGCATTTCTATTGGCCTAGCGACACTGGTGGCACATGAATTACAGTATTAAATACGCCCAGATATTAGAATAAAATCTCAAAAAATCTAATGTAGGTCTTTTGAAAAAAAATAATTTACAAAATGTTCGTTATAAAATTGTCCATCCATTAGTGTTAGTACAAAAAAATATAAATGAACACTTTACGAGGAGATGCATGATATCAATAATTATTTCTCATTTTTATGGTTTTGTTGGAAGGAGATTAATGAAACATATACCACTTTAAAAAAAAAGTGTACTACCATTTTAGAATCAACATTATGTATTTTTATTAATTGATATTTCTTTTTAAATAAAGAGTAGATAGCTCTTAAAAACTGCACAAAAACGACTAGCGCGGCGTTTTGCTCGGGGAGGCGCCTTAATTGCTTCAATGTTCAAAGATTCGTCTACTCGACAGCGTACCTAAAACGCGCAATAAATACTGTTGGGCTGTCAAAATGAAAGGAAGCGTGCTTCGAGCTGTCAAAACTGTTACACAATAAGGGTGCTAAGATGTGCCCCATGTTACTTGGGGTCGGTGCAATACATTTTCTTCTTACGTTACCATAATTTTAATTTTTTACTTGAAGAATTCACTTCTATGTTTTCCTTCAGCTTGGATCGTTTGATTTCATTATATTTATTTTCCTAGTGATTGTATATAAAATACGTCAGCTATTCCCTTTTCATTGTCCTCTGGTTTACCCATACAAATGCCCTGAAGGCACTGAGCAAGAAAACATTGGCAACGAAAACTAATGCTGTGTTGTGCACATTCATATTACTAATGTGTTTTCTTTTGTCCAAGTTCTGCGTGAGAAATTATCGTTAGTGAAATACAAGCCTGTCGGCTTGTATTTCTTTTTTACTTTGGTACTTTATTGTTTATAGGCTCGCGTATGACCACTGTCTGACCTGATGGTAACCGATGATGAAGCACGCTTGTCTAGAAATAACCTTTTCACTCTTGAGTTAAATACCCCTGGTGGTTGGTATAAGAAATCATAGACTAGGGTACTTATCTATCTAAATAAATTAAATTAAATGATGCTTGAAGATAAGAGCATCGTTATAGGTTCTGTAAAGTGGGGCTTTTTGAGACTTCAGGGGCTATTCAGAACTTTAATAATAAAAGATTTGATCGAATATTTTTTTACTAGTAACATAACAATACTTTTTTACAAAATGGCAATACTACGACTAATGTCGGTGCCACCGGCGATATTTAGAGTTTATCATTGTTATTTCGAGTTAATTTGTACGTACTTTACTTCCAGTTGATATAACAACATTTTGAAGGTAAGTAGAAAATGAGTTCGTTCATGTAGGCATATGTTTTCTTGGGATTCTATTAGTGTTTTCCATTGTATTGTAACCTGTTTTACACGTAGAAATTATGAACTGTACAAATGAGGTCTTCATTTATGCAAAATTAACACCCGCCTGTTCGTTTTTAGAGTGGGTCTTTTTGGCACAAGTTGCAGGTTTAACCTCTGTTTTGTGCGTTTTAGTTTTACTTAGTGTAAAACCTCTGTTTAAAATAGCCCGAAACGTCTATTATTTTAAAATTTTGTTGGAAAAACGAAGTTAAGATTATGCCGATTCACCAATTTTAATAAAATTACGACTAAAAGTTGCTAAAAACTGCGAAAATCCCAAGAAAATGTGTTCAGCAGTTTCAGAGATTAGCGTGAACAGACAGACAGATGGTTCCTACTGTTTTCTAAATCAATGTATACGTTAAAATAATTAAATTAATAATACACATCTTTTTATTACTCTGTCCAACAAGTGTCCATTTTATTATTTCAATAGTTTTTAGCATATTGCTTACTCATATTGGGCATTATTCAAATTGTCTGGGCATTATGAATAATGCCGTATTAATCACTTGGTCTACAACATAATATACGTGTTGTACAGACAGAAGAATGTTGCGCATACCATGGACAGTCAAGCGCACGAATAAGTCCATTCCCGACCAGTTGAACATCAAAACCAGACTCTCCACGATCTGCTACCAACGAGTACCAATTTACTTTGGTCACATCGCCCGGAGACAGCCAGACAACCTAGAAAAACTGGTTATATCCGGAAACGTGGATGGAAAAAGACCACGCGGACGTTAACCTACTCGCTGGTCTGACCAGATCAGGATTACGGGACACGCGGTGACCACTGCTATGAAAAGAGCCGATGACAGGGTGGCTTGGAAGCAGCTCGTCGTTGACTCTGTCAAAGCTTTTCAAGACGGGCACGGCCTTCAGAAATGAAGACAACGAATAAGAAGAAGACAGACAGCGCGTTTAAACAATTGCTGCTTAATTCAAATCAAGATAGAAAATGAAATTTAATAAATAAATTATCAAAGAAATAAATCTAACTAGATGACGCGATTGTATGTACTTCGCGTGCCAAAAGTTACGACAAATTAAGTAATTGATTTGAATGGTTTTATTATTAAATTGTTCAATTAAGAGGGCCATGTTAAGTCTAGTATGTACTGGCAGTATTTCACAGTATTTGAACAGTTCCGTGACGTTTTCTTTGTATTGTTTTTTTTTGTTTTTGTGGGTAATATTAGGTTTAAAAGTCTAACTTGTATGTAGTTTGCAAATTCTTTCAATATACGATTTAAATGTTCGTGATTCCGTATGCTATAATTGACTCCGCCAAAGCAATGTACATGTTACGCAGGATTTTTAACGAAACTTTAGGTTTTAATATGTAGAATTTGGCCAATATGGCCCGCAATTTATCACAGACTGAATCTACGTGAAAAGACCGGTTGAAACGATTTTTAACGACTAAACCTAGGTACGTGTGGTGTATTACTTGATCTATTGCCTCACATTGGCATGCATTTGAAGAAGCAGACTGAAGACAACTGTGAGTATGTGCGACTATTTTAACAGAAGTAATTGGTTTTGTCTGGCTAAAATGGACATGGATGATTTTGGTTTTATTTGCGTTAAGAACCAATCCAGCATCGTGCGCCCATTTAGAAACTCTAGTAAAATCATGTTGCAGCCATTGAGCAGCTACATTTACGTCTTTATGAGCAGCTACCAGGCATGTGTCATCTGCATATTGATAGACAGAACAGTGGTTGACCACATGTTCCATGTCGTTGACATATGTCAGATAGTGTAAAGGTCCAAGCACTGAACCTTGGGCCGTTCCTTCAGTGATTTCAATGGCACCACTACTTACGCTATTGGTCTTAACATTATATTTTCGATTATGAAGGTAGTCCTTGCACAATTCAAGTATTGGTCCTCGAACTCCAGAGTTGTCTAATTTTGTCAACAAGGTGTCATGTTTAAGCGTGTCGAACGCCATGCTGAAGTCGATAAATAGCAAAATTACGTGATTTTTATCATTGAGAGATTCGTTAATCTCATCCGTGAATTTTGACAACAACTGTGAGGTTGATTTATTTGGTTGAAAACCGTATTGTGTGCTGGACAAAACTTCATTTTTTACATAAAAGTCTTGTATCTGGTTGCAAACATATTTTTCTATTATTTTATCAACAACTGATAGAATAGTGATCGGTCTGTAGTTTGCATAATCAGCAAAACTGCCTTTTTTATGTATTGGGTGCACTATACCAGTCTTAAGTTCTTCCGGATATTTACCTTGTTTGATAATAGTATTGATTAGTTTAACGATAACGCCTGTCATCTTGTCGCAGATGGCTTTTATGTCAACACATCTAGTATTTTTTTTATGCAGTTGTAAATCATATTTGGACATTCTGTATCATCAATTTCACTCCAAGTTACGCTATTAAGTAAAGTTTTAATTTTAACATTGTCAATTTGTTGTGTTATTTGGTTTTGTTTGTATCAGCATGTATTTTTGTTGGGTCAAGTCCAACACACGACAGTATTACCATGCGGTGATCTGCCAATACAGTTCCGAGTGCGGCCGAGTAAAGATCTAACGAGTGCGTTCTGGTACAGATGTGATCTATCCAATACAGCTACGTGTAGTGATATTTCCGCGTGTTTCAATCCTTGTGTAGTCAGATATCGCGCTCGTTAGACCACATTCGGACATGCTACTGACGTAGTAATCTCGGATGTTATCGAATGTTTTAAGGTCTATGTTTACGTCTCCTAGCAGATAAGTGTCGTATGATTTAATAGAGGTGTTTGATAAGATACTACTTATTTCCTTTACGAATAGATGCTTACTTTCGCTTGGTGGTCTATAAATTGCACAAATTTATGCATGGTAGTTGTGAGGAGTAGTGATTTGTCCCAAAAAAAACATTCACAGTGTGACACGAGTGATTTGTTTTTGTAAATGTGTGGCCATCTCTAACATACATTATTATTCCACCGCCTTTTCTGTTTTTGCGCTTTTTTCTGAACATTTTATAGCCATTAATGTTGTATATTTGGACAGTGATTTCATTTATATTTACTTCGGTTAGGATTAAGACATCTATATTTATGTTGGATGAATTAATTAATTGCGTTACATAACAAAAGTTTTTAACTATAGATCGAATATTTGTATGAACAATATTTAAATTAGTTTTATAATTAGAAGGTATAAGCTTACTGAAATCATTGATGTTTAAACGGTCGAATAACTCTTGGTGATCTGAAAAGAGGACCGGGATAACTTATTTAAAAACTATTACCTACAGAGATTCTGCCGTCTTGCCGGCGTGGTTGTAGTCGAAAGCTTCTCGATATCCGTTTCCCTCCTCACAACTGTAGGCTTATCTTTGTCCTGCTTACGTAGCACACCTTTCCATCCTGGAACCACACATACTTGTATGTTGGCCGCAATTTTTGTTGGGCTAGCCACAACAACGTTTTATTAGCTTTAGTCAGGGCGCGACGCAGGATCACTTTCGACTTTGCCATCTCTGCAGGCGCTTCTGATACGACATTTTCGAGCAGTACTTCGTCATTTCTGGAAGCCTGTACCCATGAGCGTGCCTGCGGTGCTTGTTTCAGCTCCATCTGGATCTTCCCTTCACGATCGTTTCGTTCGTCCATACGTTTAACGTTAATTATTTGGGATTTGTCCACGTTAAGGGTTTCAGCCAGCTTGAGGGATATCGAAACAAGGTCCTCCTCTTGAACTTTCGGTATTCCTATTACTTCTATCACGTTATCCAGACGCTGCTGTTCTATTTGACGCAGATATTGTTTCATCGAGCTCATTTCCAGCTCAAGATGAGTTTTTTCATTGCTAAGGTGGGTGTATTTTTTCTCCAGGTCCTGAATATGCTTATGTTAAGCTTCCACGGTTTTAGTTAGATCTTCTACTTTCTTTCCACAGAGTGTTACCGATAACTCGATAGGTTGCAGTTCCTTTTTTAGGACTTTTTTCAACTCGGCTGTGATATCCTTCAGAAACTAGTCACTGTCTATGATGCAATTACCTACGTTTCTGCTGGAGGCGACTTCTTCTTCTTCATCCGGAATAAAGAAAGATGACTTCCTATTAGACGAGTATTGTAAGTTACTATTATAAGAGTTCTGTTGTATATCTCCGAAGTTCTTCATCAGATCTTTACCCCCTTTTAACCCGTTTAGGAAAGTGTTGAAGTCATCCTTCTTTCAGTTACGAAATAGATTGACTTATGGAGGACGAATAAATTGTCTCTTTAGAGCTCTTAAAATAGATTAATTTACAAAAACCCTATACAATTAATAAACAGTTAAGTATAATTAATAGGTACCTACTTTGACTGACTTTACTGAAAACAATTATTGGGATTTGGGGTAAAGTTAATTAAATCTTAATAAATTAATACTTACAAAACTAATTAACAAATAGCAAAACTCTGTTTTGTTGGTAGCAAGGCAAAACTTCGCAAGCCCAATATTATTTTTCAGTGTAATCTTAAGTTGATATAACTTTGAGCTCCAAGGTACTTTAATCAAACAACATTTTTAGGTAAATCTTACTTGTCAAATTTCGGAACACTAATTGGGATCGAATCATAGCGCTAATTAGTTTCCGCTTAAGTAAGTACCTAATTATTTTAACATTTAACATTGCTAATTCATTCGTTTTGAAAAAGCGTCAACATTGTTAATTATTTAATGGAGGAATGATTAAATCTTTGTTAAACAGACCAGGGGTGGCTGCTTGGGAAATTTGTTGAGGGGATCTTTGTTGGCTGTCTATTTATAATTTTGACGTTCGTTATCTGAATTTATTAAGCACATTGTTTATTAACGTTTAAATAGCCATTTGGTTCTTTGTTTTTCTTTTTCTCGAGTCGATGGAAAACTTTTAAATATTTTGGGCCCAGTATCAGTGGCGTTTATAAGATCCTCTAAAGTGCAAGACGCATCATGCAACAGCTGACG
Source organism: Orthosia incerta (assembly GCA_948252205.1). Taxonomy (NCBI): domain Eukaryota; kingdom Metazoa; phylum Arthropoda; class Insecta; order Lepidoptera; family Noctuidae; genus Orthosia; species Orthosia incerta. The sequence goes on along the minus strand of OX411741.1, from coordinate 37,903,370 downwards.
TCGCTTGACTGGCCGTTTACTCATAATGTTTGCCCCAATTACCCACTATGTTTCCGTTACTATATGAAACTATAATAAAGTGTAAGACACACTATACACTATAGACTTTGTGTACTATCTTGTAACCTAAACATTGTAAATATGTGGGCCCATTAAAAGACCTTCACTTACACAGTAATTTATAATGATTCCGTTTATAAGTTAGTTACTCCAACACAAAGTATTGTCATAAAAAATAAAAACTGGCCAAGTGCGAGTAGGACTCGCGCACGAAGGGTTTCATACCATTATCGCAAAAACGGCAAAAAAACACGGTTGCTGTATGGAAGCCCCTCTTAAATATTTATTTCATTCTGTTTTTAGTATTTGTTGTAATAGCGGCAACAGAAATACATCATCTGTGAAAATTTCAACTGTCTAGCTATCACAGTTCATGAGATAGCCTGGTGACAGACAGACAGGCGGAACGCAGAGTCTTAGTAATAGGGTCCTGTTTTTACCCTTTGGGTAAGGAACCCTAAAAACGATTTAATGTTTACAAAGGCGGTAGCCTGTGTTACAAAATAAATTACGATTTGTCCACAAATAGAATAAGATCATTAATTGTAAACAACACTGTATAACCTATATATAAATAAATACCTTTCAAAATCAATCAATCTAAAGTGCAGGTGCCAAGTGCAATTGTAGTATGTATAAATTTATTTAAGATCATCACTTGAGACCGGCGCGAACGATGGGCTGTTTTTTTATCAGATCTATTCAAAAAGAGCTAGTTTATTCCTCGTAAACAGGGACCAAAATAACTCATTAATCCCATAGGGACTAAAATTTATTTGAATTTTGAATGTAGATATTGATAGTAAATTTCCAATCAGCAAAGAGATTACAAACAAACCATGCGGGCACAATGTATTGAATAACTAACTGGCTGAAAAACAACGACCGCGCCAAATTAATAAAAAAGTTGGTGAAAAATAAACAACGCGCGAATTAAATGCATTCTGATCCGTTCGTAGTTGTTTCAAATTCAGATTTTAGAGTTATAAAAAATGAATGCGTCTTCCTCAAGTGAAAGTATTTTAATCAAGTTTCACACCGTTTTCTGAGTCTATTTCTAATTCCCAAGCTGTAAATAAATCTACAACTGTAACGGATGGTACTAATAAAATTGTTACGATGCACTTCCATAATTGTTCAAATATAAAAGTTAGCCTCTAATTATTTATATTTTATGTCTTATGGTTCTTAATTTTATTTAAATAAATAAACATGTTGCGAGTTGTGCTTACTTATTTCTAGGGTTCCGTACCATTATCGCATAAAAGGTCAAAGATTCACGTTTGTTGTATGGGAGCTCCACTTAAATATTATTTTAAGCTGTTTTTAGTATTTGTTGTTATAGCAGAAATACATCATCTATGAAAATTTCAACTGTCTAGCTATCACAGTTCATGAGACAGACAGACAGATAGACAGACAGACGGACCGCGGAGTCTTAGTAATAGGTTCCCGGTTTTACCCTTTGGGTATGGAACCCCACTAAGATCGGCAGCAACACTATTTTAAGCTCGAGTGACGAACTTTTAATCCTACGCTACGCTCTGAATTAAAAAAACACTCGCCTTAGTTGTTTGTTCCCAATTTTTTTTTTTTTTTTCGTAATGGGTTTGCTCTTGACTCTAGTCTAGGTCATAGGTGACAGAGACAGAGTCGACGATGGATTGAGCTTACCCAGAAGAAGCCTGTTCACTCTAACTTTGAAGAGATTCGGGTTAAATGCGTTCGGAAACACAGACGCAGGTAGTGAGTTCCATTCATTCGCTGTGCGCATTATAAAGCATGTTTGGAAGCGCTTGGTTCGAATTGGTGGAATGGCAACAAGGTAAGGATGATAACTTGCAGTGCTTCTAGATGTCCGATGGTAGAAGGGGGCTGGTGGGATGAGGTCGTGGAATTCTTAAGCACACTCACCGAAGTACAGTCTGTAGAATACCGACAAGCAGGCAACTTTGCGGCGATGAGCCAAGCTGTGAAGCTTGGCGTCCACCAGTTCAACGTCGCCAATGAGCCTCTTGGCTCTGCGTTCCACTAGGTCAAGCGCGGCGAGCTGATACTTAGCTGAGCCAACCCAAAGGTGGCTGCAATACTCCATGCAGGATCGGACTTGCGCTTTGTATAGGGTTAAAGGCTGTCCAGGCGTAAAGTATCGCTTCATTCTATTTAGGATGCCCAGTTTTTTGGCCGCAATTTGGGTTTTGTACTCAATGGAGGCGCCGAAGCTGAGACTGGAAAACAACTCCATGCCTAGGAGCTCGAGCCGATCAGTCACAGGAACAGATGCACCCTGAAAAGTAGGCGTTTGATCGAACAGACTCCTTTTAGTGGTAAAAAGACACGCCTGTGTTTTGGTTGCGTTAAAAAAGACCAGATTGTCATCACCCCACTGGGTGACAAGGCTTAAGGTCAAATCTGTCCGCTCCACCATAGCCTCCCTCAAGGAGCGATCTTCATCCACGCTGGTTTTTGCGCTGGACAAGTATCTCTCTGAAACAGTACTGTCATCTGCGTACCCAACAATACCAGGCTGAAGTAGGGCATTGATGTGCAGCAGGAAAAGAGTTGCAGAGAGAACAGACCCCTGAGGAACTCCGGCATCAATAGCCATAAGATCTGAGGAGCAGCCGTCAATGACTACTCGGATCGACTGTTCGCTAAGGAAGTCTGATATCCAGCTACAAAAACCAGCGGGGATGCCATAAGCAGGAAGCTTACTGAGCAGACTCGCGTGCCAGACCCTGTCGAAGGCCTTCGAGATATCAAGCGATACAGCAAGTGCTTTGCCGTGTCTCTCGATGGCATCGCCCCAGCAGTGCGTGACGCACACAAGAAGATCGCCAGTTGACCGTCCCCGGCGAAAGCCATATTGACGGTCACTGAGGAGATTATTGTCTTCAAGATAGGTCAGCAACTTACTGTTCAGTACCCTTTCCATAACTTTACACAGAATGGAGGTAATGGCGATCGGACGGTAATGGGCAGGGTCTGCACGGTTGCCTTTTTTGGGCACTGGTTGCACATTTGCAAGCTTCCAGGATTTCGGCACCGTTCTTTTAACAAGAGAGCGGCGGAACAAGCGTGTCAACACAGGAGACAGTTCAGGCGCACACAGCTGCAGCACTCGCGCTGGAATGCCGTCAGGCCCGCTGGCCTTGTTCACGTCTAGACTGCACAATACTCTCCGGACCTCTTTAGTGTGCACAGCTATCTCCGACATCGAAGAGTCGCAATGAGGTACAGTAGGTTGTTGCTTGGAGTCAGCGTCTAGACGTGAATTGCTAGCGAAGACAGATGCAATTAAATTTGCTTTCTCACTCGCAGAGTGAGCCAGCAACCCATCAGGTTTCAGCATTGGAGGTAAAGTGGGACGACAGAAATTCGATAAACAATCTACCATTGTTGGGTTCGTAATTGTCGGAGCAAGGCTTGGATAATCAACCAGTAATTAATTTGCACTTGTACAAAGACGGGGCAGGTAGCTAGTATACCTAATAAAATATTAATACTAAACTGCAGAGATAATTCAATTTATCGGTAAGACAAAATTAGCATATTCCAGCCCCCGTAACTTGACGTGTCAAAACTTATCATGGTACGACTGTGAAAAAGGGACAGATGTTACATACATGACGCACACTGAAAATAACCTTGCTCTAAGAGCTTATGGTCATCCCCTGTTTTTGAGCAGGCAATTTCTAATAACATTGAAAAGGCAGTTTCCTAAGCAATGATTAGGTTGTTAATAAAGCGGGAATACCACCAGCTCCTTGGGCCACGTGTCCACCTACAACCAGCTCGCATACAAGTTGCATTATATTGGGGCTACCGAGATATAAACTGATCATCTTTTCTGCAGATTGGAACGGAATAAATTCATAAATACGTCCACCAATACTGCTGAGCGTGCTCGCCTACTGGCTGTGGGTGAGTGGGAGTCGGGCCTCTGGCTACAGGCATTACCGTCACCCAACATAGGTACAATGTTGAGTGACACTACCTTCCGGATCGCTACATGTCTGCGCCTTGGTACTGCCAGCGGAGCTCCACATCGTTGTCAATGTGGTGAAGCAGTCGACCGCCTCGGACACCATGGCCTATCCTGCAGTAGGAGCGCTGGTCGGATAGCACGGCACGCCAGCATTAATGACATCATACGTCGAGCTCTTGTCACCGCCGGGGTGCCAGCTGTTTTAGAACCCAATGGGTTGGCACGCGACGATGGGAAGAGACCGGACGGGATGACCATAATGCCTTGGAAGTTGGGTAGGCCTTTGGTGTGGGATGCAACATGTGTCGATACCCTTGCGCCATCCCATCTTCTTAGCACGGCGGGCTGTGCTGGGGCAGCTGCTGCTGGTGCATAAAACCTCAAACGGCGCAAATATAACAACCTTATTGGCAGTTATATGTTTGAGCCGTTTGGGGTTGAGACATTAGGTCCATGGGGTCCGAGTGCTCATCGAGTGTTTCGAGACATTAGTAAACGGTTAGTCGACTGTTCGCGTGACCAGAGGGCTGGCCTTTTCTTCAGCCAGCCATTCAACGTGGCAATGCTGCCAGCGTTCTGGGTACGTTTCCCATTGACATCGATGTGGATGAATTTTTTGATGCGCAATGAGCCCCTTTTCCTCTCCCCTTTGTATGAAAGTTTGTTTTGTTATTAGGAATAAGATTAGAAATATTTAATTATAAATAAATAGCCATGCGTGTGAAAAAAAAAAAAAAAAAAACTGATCAATCGTTCGGTTGTGTCCCGCAATGTATATTGCTTTTATTCTAGATTATACCTGGTAGAAAGAAATTGTGAAGCAAAATTTCTTAATTCGTGTAGGTATGATATCACAAAGCTCACTTTCTGATGGATCGACGCGATTTGATTTATATCACACCGCCGATAAGCAATTTTTATTAAGCGAAATCGCAAGTACGCTCCAATGGACGTAATGCGATACAATTCGACACTTTTGCGCTTGAAACTTTATAGATAATACGTGCGGCATATCGCCCATCGGCGCAGTTTAAATTGCGTCATGCCATCAGGGTAGGCTCAAAGTTTGAGACAAGAAAGGGTGATACTGAACCCTCTTTTTTAAATTGCATAGACTCGAAACGTAATTTTAATTGTTTAATTAATGAAGCAGCTGAGTAAACTCATCAAATATTCAGCAAAGATCTAATGGAAGTACTTTGTTTCTTCTCCCTGAAGATGACGGGTACAAGGTCTCGAAGATTTTCATAATGGTGTATTTTTCCTTTTATTTTAATTTAAAATAGAATAATCTAGCTTAGACTTACGCCCGTGTGTTGAAGAGTACCTTTATGTTATTAAATTATTTATTTCAAGGCACTAGCTTTGATCACCGTTTTGCCTTAGGTTAATATAAAATTATAATAATACTAGCACTACGCCCGCGGCTTCGTTCGATCCGTATTTATCCTACAGATGACTTTTTAGGTAACCCCCTTAAAGGTTGAATTACCAAATATCCCTTCTTAGTGCACTTACGGCACTTGAGGAACCTCCCTGCCGAATTTCATCTTTATACGTCAAGCGGTTTTCGATATTTCGTGATGAGTGAGTGAGTGACCTTTCGCTTTTATTATATATTTATATAGATTTAGCATTTCAAAATTTGGTTTATAAAACTTTTATAGAGACATAAAAATATGGATGGATTGTGTGAGTAATTATATGAAAGAATAGAAAGTGAATGACGGTAATTCACAGAGGAGAACGAAAGAAGTAAACATATTGCACCCACCTGACCCACCACTACTTTGAGTCAACATTTTCTTCTTCAAGGGCAGGAAGATGATAAGTCGGTCAACGCAAGCATTTTCGCGGAGCAATACTTAATAGATTTTTATTTTTTATTTGTGATGGGTTTGCTTTTGACTCTAGTCCAGGTCACAGGTGACAGAGACAGAGTCGACAATGGAGTGAGCTTACACAGAAGAAGCCTGTTCACTCTAACTTTGAAGAGATTCGGGTTGAATGCGTTAAAACCGTTGTTTAAACTTTAGTAGAGCCATTTAGGACATATTTTTAAGTACGCGCGTAACCAGCCAAGAAATCAAACGAAGAAAATTTAATATGGTCGTCCAAGTAAAAAGGGTGCAATAGTGGGATACTGAGTTAAGATAAGATTCGGTATCTAGAACAGTCAATTGATAATAAGGATTAAAAAAATATTCAAAAACTGGCACATCTTTTTTATCAGACATTTGACGTGGAAACTGTAGCTTGTGTTTGTATGAGGCCAACTTTACAAAACTGCGTAATTGCGTATGTCGCAACAAACTAAATGGCGAGAACTGCAGCCGAATTGCGTAAGTATATTATCCAAAGCAAAGGAATCGATTCTTTCCCAAAACCGACTTTACATATTGCATATTGATACGTAAAGTCGTTTTTGGGAAGGAATCGATTCTTTTGCTTTGGATAATATACTTACGCAATTCGGCTGCTGGAGCCTTTTAGCTTGGACGGCCCACATACATTGCATAACATCACGACTGTATTTCCTCGAACGGTCAAAACCTATAGAACACCGACATTTCGCCAGTTTTAAGTTCCATGTAACAGGGACCAAGCTTATTAAGGGCCTTCCACCACTTTAGTGCCGTAAAACATAAGGTTAAAAGTTTGAAAAATAAAATATTTAATAATGATTGCATGTACATTATTTGTGAAACATGATTTTTTCGTGTAACTAATAGTTTTCCTATAAAAAAAACAATTAACAACACGATATTTTTTCGCTACTTTTGGATACTCCTCCAAAATGACTTGGATGTTTAAAATTACTTTTACACAGAAAAATTGATGGCTACGATTCCTTCATAACTGAAATACCATATGTAAATCAAAGAATATTTTGCAAACTAAACTGGCCAAAAGGAGGTTCAATATTGGTATTCTTATTCCGAGCGGGAGTACGGCTAGTACTGCGTTAACATTGGGGAATATATACGCCTTAACGTCATCCGGGCACAAATCCAGGCTCCCCGACTGCTACTGTGGAATTCCAGATGGAAAATCTCAAAAACATTTTACCATGGGGCTTCGAACCCAGGTACTCATGATCAGGCAATTATATCTAAGTGACTTGATTAACTCTTTAACTTACCGCGTTGACGAAAATAATCTCATCAGGGTCGATAAGTAGTGCAGAGTATTTGTTCATGCCTGAAACAATAAAATAGAAAATGTATTGTATATATATATATAGTAATATATTTATAAAAATGTATATGAAACATTTATCTTAAAACTGATTTAATATTTGTCATCTGAGAGCGGTTTCAACAACTGCAACTGTACAGTGTCCTGTTAAACAGTTAGGAATACCCTCGTTACAGCTAGCGTGAGTTTTCCCCAGAAATTCAACGGTGAAGTAAAACGTCAGGAGAAAACCCTGGATATAAAGTTAATATAAGTTTGAAATCGCCAAAAGGCATGAAATGTACCTGATGTCGATGTACAAACATTAATAGCGTAAATTAAAGAAGTATACCACAAAACCTTTTCACAAAAAATTTACGACGAAATAAGGAACTGAAAACCAAAAAAGTAATTAGTCTAGCATTTTGAGGCGGCGCTGAACAAACCATCAAAGAAGATCAACCTAGCTACAATCATTCCACGGTTTAGGTAATTAATTTGCATGTTTGTTTGTTTGGCGCTAACTCAAAATGCGAGATTTTGTTTTTTTTTGCTTTTCTGTTCTTTATTTTGTCGGTTCGTCGGGTAAAATAGGTAAATAAATAATCGAAATGATCGCGTTAAATACCCGTGCTATACTGTTTTTTAAAAAACCTAAGTAATTCATAGATACCTATTACCTACAATTTTTCATTTCCCTTCCCCTTTCTACATTTCACGATCTGACACAATTTAGGTCATATCTTTTAAAAATGAATCTAACTAATCCCACCTTCCTTTTCTGGGCTTAATTTTACCGTTTATTAAAAAGGTATTTACAAAATTTTGTTTCTTTTTCAATGATTTTTGTCCTATACTGTTTTGATGCTCATTAAATCTGTTGTTACAACCTACCATAACATTTTTGTATCGCTCGGAGCGTTCTGGGTCCTGATCAAACGTTGACAGATCAAATAAGTATACTTACGTTGGCACAAGTCGCGTTATAAAATCAAATCGGAACCATCCAACCGACTTTTCAATACAGTCATCATCATCATCATTAAATTGAAAAATATTATTTGTAATTTGAAAAATTTCAAATAGGTACTTAGGTGTCATTATTATAAGTTGCCGACTTAAAATAATGATACCTATATCTTTTACCTGCAGTCTAACTCCGTAACATATATATACCTAAGTTCTTGAAATCGATCGCAATTGCATTCTTATTACCCGACTGCCGAAGGAGGATAATGAGTTTATCATTATATGTATATATGTATGTTCCTATGTGGCGTTCTAGCCAAACGCGTTGGCCGATTTTGATGGTTCTTATGTCAATCTATAATATTCGTCTTAACCCTGCGAGTAAAAAAATAACGACGATACAGTGTGTTGAAATTTCGAGTCACAATACGTTTCAGTACATTTTTTACTCAAAAGTGAGAAAGAACTTTGGTGTTCTTTATGTTTGTCAATTTTTATTGATCTAATCATCATCATCATCATCTGCCTAGCCTTTTCCCAACTATATTGGGGTCGGCTTTTTATTGATCTAATAATGAAGGAAATTCGAGTCCCATATTTTTTTGCTAATCTGACTGTCTAAACGGCATAATTATGTCTTCCCCAGGAATTATCACTATTAATGCAGGAAATAAAGAGAAAAACAACAGACTTTCAGCCGAACATAGAACCTCCTCTTTTTGGGCACATCACATCACTTCATCAGCCTATTAATCTGCCGTGGTATAACTAAAATGCCGTTATTCGACATCTGGTTTGATGCTATATTAATGAGAAAAAATATCTATCGATCCGTGTTTGCGAATTTTCAATACCTTGAACAAAATTTAAGGTCTTATCTATTCAAAGTATTGAAAATTCGCAAACACGGATCGATAGATATTTTTTTTCCCAATAATATAGTATCAAAACCAGATGTCGGATAACGGCATTTTAGTTATACCACGGCAGTAATGTTCTCACTGCTGGGACCAGGTTAAAAAAATTGTTAAATAATAAGTAAGGAAGTTAAGGAATTTGTCAAATAATAAGTATGTTATGCTATATTTATGGCCATGTAAAATTCAACGTGAGTGCCTCCAGCCACGAGGAACATGCAAGGAAGGAAGGTATGTGTTATGTCAGCCGTATCCAATTACCTATTGTAAGCACCTTTATTTTCCTTTGTACCGCGTTACCCAGTTGTAACCGCGGCTCGGCCCGCTCGCGTCCTTTGTTTTTCAGAATGGTTGAACATTATTAGGACATTTCGGACAGTAATTTTGTTAAATAAATGTCATTGATTAACTGATCGCTTAACTAAAGTTAGTAAAGGTACCTAACGATGCTGTTAACAATAAATATACCAAGCAAAGGTTGATTTTTGCAACTGTGACCCATTTGCCGTAAACTTTTAAAAATGCATCTTAGTTGTTATACTATTGCTAGTCATAAGTGTCACTTCTAGTCATAAATAAAGGTTATTTTACTTTCCCATCTCTAAAACAAAATATGAGGTCATAAGAGATCCCAGATGAACCTCAAGTCAACATAATTAACTTACTAAAACATTAAATTAATATTTTAACTAAACATGGCTAGGCTAATTACGCATAATCTAGGTTAGCACGTGAGGTCAAACTAGATTTAATTACCTAGTTAGAATTTTCCCCTCTTGCGGCCTAATGTGTTTATTTATTATTTATTTGTAATGGGTTTGCTCTTGACTCTAGTCTAGGTCATAGGTGACAGAGACAGAGTTTACGATGGAGTGAGCTTACCCAGAAGAAGCCTGTTCACTCTAACTTTGAAGAGATTCGGGTTGAATGCGTTCGGAAACACAGACGCAGGTAGTGAGTTCCATTCATTCGCTGTGCGCATTATTGTGTTTGACAGCCAAGGAGGGTGTTTTATGCAATTTGACGTCATTCGGCGCCGCCATCTTTGTTTTCAACCGACATTTATTTGACAGCGTTCAAATGATTACCTACTTCTAAAGTCATTCTAAGATGATTTTGACGGCTAGTTATGTAAATTGAAACTTATTTTATTAACCCCTGACGGAAATGGGTGTTATAAGTTTGAAGTGTGTACCTTTGAGTTTGTTTATTTGTATTTTTGTGTATCTGTGGCAACATATCTCCTAAACGGATGAACCGATTTTGATTTAGTTTTTTCGTTTGGAAGGTGACATTGCGGGAGTGTTCTTAGCTATGTTTGATAAAAATCGGTTCAGCCGTTCAAAAGATGGGCGTTTTACTGTTTGAATCGGTGTTCGATGGATTGTTGATCGAAGCGTGTCTACTACTAGATAAATTATGCAGTTAAAAAGTATGAAATAAAAGAAATTGTCAGTGATTTCGGCATTTTTTGCTTGTGTTAAGAATATTTGATGCAGATGGCAAGGTTTATCGTGGCAGATTATAACTCGAACGTTAGTTTTTTTTTTGTAAAGTTACAGCCGTTCGAACGTGTACGCATTCATCATACAAGAAACATTGCATTTTTAATTTCTAAAGCACACGACCGCTCTCATAGATAGCAAATTATGTAGCGAATTTGTTTCGGTATAGTATGACTCAATGATGTTTTAGTAAGTATGACCTATGTATGACCAAATTGTGGCGTCAGAATAATGTACGATCGTGTGTGAACTTAGACATAAACACCGTCAGAACCGTCCAAAAAGATTCATTTCCTCATATCATCTTGTCTTGCTATCTATCTTAATGATACCAGAGAACAAGTGGGCTCACGTAAGTTGTAAACGACTCACGTTAACCAATGGAGAATCTTGAGATACACGTAAATTAGGAAATCTATCAATGTTTTTCCCAAGACAAGATTTTCGTGCCCGAAGGCGATCGTCTTTTTTTTGGGCGGAAATAGCCCTGTCTCGGGAAAATTGAATCGTCGCAACGTTTCGTTCATCAATCAATTGCCACGTGATCTGAGTACGTGACCTGTAATTTATTTTATTGGGTTTTTGTTTATTGATTAATCTTTTAGGAGTGTTGTAATGCGGATTTGCTTTATTACTGAAAAGGATAGTTACCTAAAACAAAATAAAACATTTTGCTTTTTCCTTCGCCACAATGTCGATATGCAAAGAAGAGTCGGTGTCCGGTAAATAATGGACGGTGGCAGAAAAACCTTTTTGTTTTTTTTGTTTTAAGTAAACACCTCTTAGTTCAAAATAATAAATAACAATTAAAATGAATAGAACGGTTAAGCACACCTCTGATTCTGGTACTAGAGTTAAGAAAAGCCGTAGTAGATAATGATTTTTCACGCAAACTAGGTCAATTGTGATAGGTACCTATGCTCCTCCATCCTCTCCTTTGTTTGAAAGTTATAATTGTTATAATAATTATAGACAGAGAGCAGTAGTTGTGTATAGTGGTAAAAGTCGAGACTTACAAATTATAGGTCCTGGGTTCGAACTTCGAAGCTCTTCATTTAAATCCAATCCAGTGTTCTCTATCCAGTTATTAGAAATATTCGTACCCATGACTTATAGTGCAACATAATATCGGCTGAAGGGGTGATGAATCAAACCTGGCTTGACTTTTGCTTGAAATCCCGGTTCTTTAAGTAAGGCCTCTGCCGATCCCTTCGGGATACTTATTCACTCGTGATGTTATGTTATTCGATAACAAAACAATAGTTATTGCTCTGGTGGTTTCGTAGTAAATTCATCTTATAACTTATTTATTTGGTAAACTTCTTAAGAGAGATTTCCCTTTAGAGCATATTGAAAATTCCTAGAAAAGTACATCTGTGTATGTGTTATTTATTTAAATATCTTAACCTTTGACCTTTTTATAAACAATTTACTTTTCAATTACTATTTAATTCTACAAATATTAACTTAGTACGAGAATTAAGCATTATTTACCAAGAATAAAACTGGTAGTTTTGTTATCAGTGCTTTTCACTGATTTCCAAAATAATTAAAAAAAAACAAAATTCTACTGGCACATAGTTTTAGTAGTCTACTCGCGTAATTTTCGTTTAATTTTGGTATTGTTTCAATAACTTAATGCAGGCATTGGGCGATATTTTTTACTGACTTTCCAAAAAGGAGAATATTCTATGTTCGACTATATGTACTATTTTTAGGGTTCCGTACCCGAAGGGTCCAAACGGAACCCTATTGCTGTCACTCAAGTGTATGTCTGTCCGTCAACTGTCACATAGGATTTACAACCAATCGATTAGATCTACAGTCTTCAAATTTTAGCAGTATAAGCATCTTTTTGACCAAAAGCCATACAAATTGTCAATTTTTTTTTTTTATTTTTTTTAGGTGATCTCCCATACAGCTAAAGGGTGGGGGGGGGCGTAAAAAGAAATTTGACCTTCCCCATCGGACAGGGTTTCGTTGTTTATAGCTTATTGAGTAGATAAACAGTGTATTATTTGCTTCAAAAAATATTGGATACAAAGAAATGAGAAACCACCAAAGTCAACTATTTTTTACAAAAGTTTGTTCCGATGAAATTTTTAACTGCTTATTGACATAGGAACTTCAAACTTGGTGATAATGTTTAATACGTATATTTTACTAACAAATACCAATATGACGATAAATATTTTTTCTACAACCAACTTGATTTTGCGGTTTGGTACGGAACCCTAAATGTGCGAAGTCCGACACGCACTTGGCCGGTTTTTTAATGTATGATCACCGATTACTCCGTCAATTATGGACCGATTATGAAAATTCTTTTTTCGTTTATAAGGAAAATCCTGAATTAGTTTCATTGAAATTTGGTGAAAATCTGTAAAAGAACTTTGGAGATATTCAATGAAACTCTTCAACAAGTGAAGGCAAATCGTCCGGGATTGCTGCAATCGCATGTCTGATTATTGTACATTGCTATAAAAAATTCAAAAACTAACTAGGTAGCACAGTAAAAAAGTGAAACATGAAAACTTTGTACAAAAAAATACAACCGACTTCAACCAGAAACACCGACATTCGGCAAGTGAAGTTATTTTCCAGTTTTTTTTTTCTTTGAGTATCAATTAATGTTGCCTCATGTTGGATGCAAGATAAAACACCTAAATATGCATAAACTTTTTATCCTCCACCTGCACGTTGAACTTTCTCACCTTTACGGAACAGATAAGCCAATCGGAGGGCTTTCACGTAAAATTCATCGCTCTCAACGTATTCCCCCATCTACCTTATTACACAAAAGGGTGCAGAATTTCCCCTTCCATACTTAAGCATCTTTTCACATTGCAAATCCGTTCGAATGTTGTATTAGTACCTACTCATCTCTCCCTTTGGTACCTGTTAAGAGATTCCTTTCACAAGAAGTTCGTTTCTTAACAAGGGGCCTTTACAATGAATAACCACAAGAAATCTTACGGAGCCCGACTTTAACGGTTGAAGTGGGACGATTTACTAAGGTATCTCCCTATTTTTTTCTTCGGCAAAAGTTGAATAAAACTGCAATCATTCAAACATTTAAAGGCACTTTTGAATTCAATTGAAGCAAAAACTATACTTCTTGGCAAAATAAGTGTGTAAGAATCGTAACAGTGTGTATATGTGTTCTTAAATTGGATTCTACAAAAAAAAACCGGCCAAGTTCGTGTCGGATTTTGCAAATTTTGGGTACCGTACCAATTTATCAATATTATGGTATTTGTTAGTAAAATATACGTAATAATACACATTATCACCAAATTTCAAGTACATAGGTCAATGGGAAGTTAAGAAATTCTTCGGAATAAAATGTATGACAGACGACGGACAGACGGACGGATACGGGAGTGACAGCAGGGTTCCGTTTGGACCCTTCGGTTACGGAACCCCAAAAAATAACATTGTCAGCTACATTTCTGACCAAAGAAAACTAAACTACGTTATATATTTTTTATTATCTTCTTTCATTTCCAAGAATTGGCTGTAAGAGATCGAACTGTGTGAAAAATAAAAGAGCCTACACTGCAGTTATTTGATGAAATGTTATCCTTTGTTCTATTATTTAAGTACGGAATGAATACAAATAAAAAAACAAAGTACGAAAACGTATCTGTTACAAAAATGACGGCCGCAACTCGAGAAACATAACTTTGAACAAGAAGGCATATAATAAATTCTTGTATTCTCTATCCAATTGACGATGTTCCTAGTTTTCTTTGTTAGGGATTTACAATAAAGGCTGTCGTAGCAGGACGAGAACAATAAAGTCAAAAAAAAATTATAAACATTTATTACAGAAATAACTAAAGAAATAAAGGCTTTATTCATATAAGCTGGCCCTTCAAATTGCAGCTCACTTAGTACTAACTCAGGCAGCAGCAGTGAGATGGCAGCGATATATATGTTTCCACCTTGCTTAGTTGAAACAGAGTCTTTGTACACGAAGTACAGTCCGCTCAAACTTCCAGGGTAAGATTTCTAGCTGCAGTTCCACATTTTTGCGGGGTTATGGTTCCGTTACAACTTACTATCCTACAGTCGTAACTAACCATGAGTCTTTGGTCAACCGTATTTCTGTTCCGTAATTTTTGCATTGATAAATCTTCGGCGTATCTGTCTAAACATAAATAACAGGTATTTGTGAAAGTTATTTTACCTCTTTGTTTTTACGTGTTCATGAACTAGTTTGAGAACGTAAACAAACTCTGATTACCCAGAATGTTATGCGAAAACTTTCTACTATTGTAACGTTTCGAAAATATTCTTGTTTCATTCATAATTTAGGAGTACTCGTAACAGCAGTCTGTCAGTCCAACCCACATCAAGCATTTTAGATATTTTTTGAGTTGCTATATTACCACATTGTTACACTCAATTAGAGTTACGACTAAGCTGTGGCCTTATACCGAGTTTTTAGGGTTCCGAAGTCAACAAAGAACACAAGTTTCGCTATGCCCGTCTGTACGTCCGCAGCTTAGCTCAGAGAGTGTTAGTAATAGAAAGCTATAATTTGGCATGGATATACATAATAATAATTCCGACAAATTGGAAAAATAAAATCATGCTTTTGTTTTTTTCTTGATCCTCCTATACACGTAAAGTGGTGTTTGTGTGAAATGTTTTTTTTTCTCCTCTATCGCATGGTGTAGGATATAAGGCCGTGCAAAAATAGTATGGGTCTCTAAAAACCATGTTTCGATTCAGAGATCCGTTTGCGTAAAATTATTTTTTAGAGACAAGTTAAGCCAGCGAAATGGTTACTTTTGGCTATGTGAAAAAAAACACGGCAGTAGTATATATAACGAAATGAAAACGAAAACTATCACAGCTAAGTAGGCTTTACAAGTTTACGAGTGATAGTAGACCAACTTAAAAAACTGGCCAAGTGCGAGTCGGACTCGCGCACGAAGGGTTCCGCACCATTATCGCAAAAAACGGCAAAAAATCACGTTTGTTGTATGGGAGCACCCCTTAATTTGTTTTATTTTAATTTAATAATTGTTATTTTTTGAAGTGTATATACAATTAAATATTCTGTGAATATTTCAAGCGTCTACCTGTTGCCGTTATTAATATCGAGCAAAAACCGGCAAAAAAATCACGTTTGTTGTATGGTAGCCCCCCTTAAATATTAATTTTATTCTGTTTTTAGTATTTGTTGTTATAGCGGCAATAGAAATACATCATCTGTGAAAATTTCAACTGTCTAGCTATCACGGTTCATGAGATACAGCCTGGTGACAGACGGACAGACAGACAGACAGACGGATCGTGAAGTCTTAGTAATAGGGTCCCGTTTTTATCTTTGGGTACGGAACCCTAAAAATGTACTTGGAACAGTAAAATTTTGTACAAGTGCCATTCAAAAATTTGTTAAATAACAACTTTCGAGAACGAAATAGTGAACACTTTAAAAAAATCAAGTTCCTAAATAGAAAGAAACAAGGAGCGTGCGTAGGAGGATCCAGGAATCCAGGAACGAACCAACCATTCCCCGTGGATCCAACGCGCGCTCGTATCGCTATTGGCGTACTTCATATAGATTATTTATTGCAGCTTATGTACGTTAGTTGTTTGTTCCTATCATTGAATAATTTCATTTTACTTTTTGGTAGTGTTAATTGTTTGAAAATACTCATACTAAAATATTTGTTTTCGGCTTGTAAATATTTGGAGATTTTAACGAAGACTATCTCCGTACCGGCAAAACTGCAATATTCAAATTATTAAGTGACGCTGGTTATAAATCTTTATTACAAACGCATATCTACCCGCGGTAGTACAGAAATAGATAATATTTTTTCTAACTTCACTTGCGAAGTTGGATTTTATAACTCCTTCTTCAGTTACCATCGTCCTATATATATGGGCCCGTTTTTAGACGTTGTGTGCCGCTGAAACTGTTTTAATGTTCATGTAACAACAAAAACCCTCTTCTTAGTCCCTATTATTATGCAACTTCTGAAACCCTACTACTGCTCGTGGCCATACACGCACTTGGCCGGTTTTTAATTATAACTCGTACGATCGCGTTAATGTAAACATTCTCTTTTGTCAATTTGTATACAAATAAAATTATATCTATTTTTAAACAAGCTTTTTTCGTTTTATACCCATATCATGGTAGTGCACAAAATACAACCAGTCCGCCATCTTGAGCCGTCCGCCATATTGGATTTAGAATGACATCACTTAGCTAACCATGCATATACATACATACATTGCAAGATAAAAAAAAAGCTTGTAAAAAGTGGTTTTTCTTTACTGTCACCAGACGGCGCTTATCCAGTTTTTTATGCAAATTGGCATTTACCTTAACGCGATCAAGCATGAGTAAAACTCGAACTAAGCCCAATGAAATGACGCGTCTCACCAACGCATTTACGTACACAAGCAAATTTAAATATGGACGCAATACACATAAAAACACAATAAATTGGTCATTCAGCCGGCCGGACGGTTTGAGAGCACGCTTGATTCGATCGCAAAAGAACCTTAGGCATAGCACGCACTGCGATATTTATTCGCGCGAATTTTTTAGTACAATTAGAGCGCGTTTATTTGCCGCGGTGCGTGCAGCTTCATACATTTCCATAGGCCACAGAATGGGCGGAAAAAAAAGGCGCGAATAAAAAATGCCGAATAGTGGACACAAAAATAGCCTTAATTATTAAGTCCAACTTTCTGTCGGTAAATTACGCTTAACATTCATAAAAATCGCGTTAAAATCACTGCCACACATTAATACAATATTTCAGAACATTACTACCACGGGGAAATTCCAAGGGACGACCCTAGGGAATAAATATATAAGAAAGTCGCGTCCCGCATTTTACGGACATCATAGCATATAATATAGTCGAGGTATTACTTGAACTACGAAACTGGTACGAAACCTCTACGAGACCGCTACGAAACGCTACGGTTCAGCTAGAAAATAGAAACGGTTTTAAAGTCAGAACCGGATACATACAGTACACTGTATTTAAAAAAAATAAGAAACTGCAGAATGCCACCTGCCCCCCTAGCCAAGTTACAAACGTTTCATATCGAATCTCCTTCTACAACCGTTAAAGCATTCTATTTGTATGGTCTGACCACATGACTTAACGGTCAGGTGTGTCATTCCCGTACACTGATTCGTTTTCTACTAGCTTTATCGATTGTAGACTGTCAATTTGGCTACAGGTGCTGGTACGAGCCTTACACAGTCCTTTTGTTTTTTTAGCCATAGACGTACGCCGGTTGTTGTCATTCAAGACTGGTTTAATCAAGTGTGTTTCTAAATTCAGAGCAAAGACATATAGAACCATTGATGTATTAAAAGGAGATAGATACGGGACTGGTCACAGCGCTTGGTTCTACTAAACTATGTGATTGCCCGTAGTTGGCAATCAGTCGCGCACGACACATCGTTGATCACACAGCTCAATAATTTCAGTGTTTTTATGTTTTTCGCAGTAAATACGCATATAAATGACTTCTTTTGTAGCTCAACAGTGTTTAAATAATATCAAGAAAATAAGACATACGGGAACACTAAGTATATAGTCAAAAATGGTAATTTGTTGAAAATTACAATAATATTTAATGTTCGCTTCGCCATATTTGTGAGAGCGAGATAGATATTACAAACATGCGTGAAAGACACGATACGCACATAACGCGCGAGTTGCGAGACTCATACGCGACGAGTACAGGTGTACTAGACCGAGGTTGCATGTAGTCGTGCACCGAACCCAGGTTTACTGATTGCGATGTTAGCGCGTAACATATCTTCCTCCTTTTAATACATCAATGTATAGAACCTATAAATCTACAAAAACATTGGATCCGTTTATATTGTTCCTCCCTCAGGGACGGCAAGTAAACGGTCACAATATTTTAGCCAGTCCAAAGGCGCGACATGTCCTCCGAAGGGTCACTGTTCCAATAAATATTTAATTTGAAGGGATGGTAGAGCGTAAATAATAAATAGAAAGAAATTGTGACGTGTCCGTCTGAAAAAACACTTAAGGCAATCAATCTGCCGGAGTCTGTGTTGCCTGATACGTTAGACCGCATCATAGAATTCGTTATCTTTGTTAATAATTATGTATATAGTTTATTTTTTGTATGTTTGGTATGTGTATTTTATCTATGGGCCTTAGTTGCCTGAAAATAAAGAGTACATATTTATATCACTTACCATCAGGTGAGATAGTGGTCAAACGCGAGCCTACCAAAAACAATAGTACATTGTTATCCTAGGGGTGAAAGTAACTTATTCAGTCCCGAGACGGGGTTTGGCGCCCGGAACGAAGTGAGGGCGCCAATAGTTCGAGGGACTAAATAAGTCTTTAACCCGAGGTAAACACTGTGCTTTTCATTACAAATACAAGGAAATAAAAATAAAAACATGAATTAGCTAAAGAAAAAATGATTGCCGCTTTCCCGCCTATTTTGTTTGTTTTTTTTTCTGTGGCCGGCCTGCTATTCAGCCATTATTTTTTATTTTCATCATTGAAAAAATGGTAAATATTTTGCCCAAATCTAAGTTATTTTAAAGAAATTGTTGAAACTAAATTATAATAAAGTTATTTAAAACACATATATTCTTTAATCAATACTTAACTTTAAGTTATTTCAATTTTACTTCGTGGTTGTATAGAAAGTTGGAACATGGTTCAATAGATATGTGAAAAGGAACTAGTTTTTTTTTTAAATATTTGACAGCTGTCAGTTGAAAGCGATTCTCCCTAGGGCTGAAAAGTATTACTTTCAACCCGCTCCTCAGGCAACTTAAGACCTACTTTCAGAGTATGAGTAATGAAAAAGATTTTACTTCTCTATACGTGTTGCGTATGAATCCTATATTTAAAGCAAGTTACATATTATATATGTTACGTAATCCCTATGATTATATTCATATAATATCAAATATATTTATATATGTGGCTAACAGTCCTTGAAATTGATGAAAATAATAATAACGGTGAGTTCACAAAGGCAGAATGGATTTCAGCTTCATCTATAGCTATTAGCGATAAGGGCGTCTATTGTGTGTGTTTTAGTCAGTTTCCTTTTGAATGTTACTAAGGTCTCTAGAAAAATATTTAGGATTTTTGCTATTACTGGATCCTACAGTAGTATTAAAAAACAAAGAGAGGTCTTTAAATAGGTCGCCTTTTGAAAGTAAGAAAAATAAGTTTAGATCCTTTTGGTAAATTCAACGAAACACGAACTTGTGGATGGGTGTTTGTTTGTGTTCCCTGTTTTAGTTTGTGCTTGCCCGTGTTCGGCATCGGTGTCAGTTTTTATGCACACATCAAAGGGTGTTAGATAAACGTGTTTGCGATGTATCCAGACGCTTGTTAAGTTCAGTAGTACGCGCGAACTTGCAGTCGGCGGACGGAGTTAATAGTGGTGGTCAAATTACGAATAGTGACATTTTGTGCATCCTAAGCTAAATTGTAAGGAAAAATAAGGAGTTTAGCCCGAAAGTAATCGCTGCTACAACAAGCTCGTCGTCTGCCATGTCTGCTAATCTGGAATATACAAGCACGTTCGCCAAGCATGTGTATGCCAAGTTTGTGTTGGGTGATTGTGGTCAGTGTTTGCTACGTGTTTGCTGTTCGCCACTGTTTGTGGCAAACAGCAAGCGTGTGGAGGCGGCATAATACACCACCAATTTTCAACTTATAGGCTACTGAAAGTAGTTTTTTATACACAACGCGATATTTAGTATTGTTCACTTGAATGGACTGAAACAACATTTTTGATTTGTGGCAGATTGAAAAAACAAGACGAGGCAATAATATTCGAACTGTCCGTATACATAAGTTTCTCTGTGATTCGAACGTACTTTTTCATCCAATTTATTTTATGTATCTATATCCCAATCTAATTGTAATAATCTCCGTACACCTTCCATATATGGTATCCATTTCATCTAAATTGCCACATCATGCCGTGATTGTGATAGTGAAGATTATAATTGTGAGTACCCGTTAGTGGAAGTCATGTGGAAGTCTTATTTTATATATTCTCATTTTAACGCTATATAACAACATGCTTTATATTTTTCACACTAGATAGACTTTGCTTCCTTTGGAGTGGAACTGAGACTTAAACCAAGTTACTGCTTGGTGTGACCTTCTCTTTTAGAGTTATGTTCCTCTGGTACTCTGTGCAGATACCACCAATTCTCATTCCTCTCGCTGAAATAGACCTTAGCTTTCTTTACCGAGAAGCTGAGACTAAACTAAGTTATTCCTGCGTATGACTTCCTTTAGAGCTATGTTCTCCTGGTACCACGTGCAAGGAGCATGCCACCAATTCTCTATTACTTTATATTTCTCAAGCTAAATAGACTTTGCCTTACTTCACCGAGAAGCTGCGGCCTAACTTTAATTTAATGTAAATTGGACTAGACGGCGACGAAATTGTTTTATTGCATCTTTTACGCCCTTCCAGGTTTTGTTATATGGGCTGGAAACACGGTAAGCAGTCTTAAAATTTAGATGGGATCCATCGTTGCGGTAGTCTGCCCTAGGTTTCAAATTAGTTCCACCCAAGAAGAGTTAGTTTTTCACTCGTGAAATTCAGGAACGCAGCTTCATTTTAGTAGACAAAATGCTTAATCAATCAGAATTCTTCTGCAAATTAATTTAAAAAGAAATACTCATACTTAAGCACGCAATTTCATTTTACTGCTCTTTGCCAATTTCAATATTCCGCTTCATCGGGCACTTTCTTCAGTTTGATATAACTTAAACACAAGATACAAAATCAATAAACATAGCACCAGGCCTGTCAGAGGTGTTTCTAGAGTTCCCTGTCCTTTCGCCAAGTTATATTTTAAATTCCGATTTTATCGGGAGTGAGTCTATTTACCATCAACGGCTTCTATTGTGAAATTCTAAAGAAAAACCCTTTAAGATATCGTTCGTTCCGAGAATCGAATCGAGAACCTCACACTCAGCAGACTTCAGTAGAAACAAGATAAGGCAGTATTCAAAACATTTTTGTTAATTAAATTTGATACTTGAGATCTTACAAAACGCCTGCAAAGTTTTGACTGACAAGTTTATTGAAACTTGCATATCAAAAGCAAAGATTTATTGAAGAGTTTAATTGTTATATCTCCAAATTCCTTCATCAGATCTTCTCTAAATTTCAATAGCTTTGGATGAATCATCACAATCGGTTAACAAATAAGTACCGAACATATCGCTGAACATACATACCGATCCTTTTTTTTTGAAGTCAGTAGAAAACACATGAACTTTATTCGTATGCAATCTATGGGTGCTAACTTATCGAAAGTTTCATATTAGATTTCTCAGACTTTTTTTACTTTTGGCAGTGTGAAGTTCAGATCATTTCCTCTAACTGGAAACTGTCCCTCAACGTTAATGCACTTACAAATCATGTGGGATAGTCCGTTTCTAGGTTTAAACTACACTTGCGAGCAATAAACTAGAAGCATTTCATCCCGTGTTGCTTAGAACAATTTTTACAATTTCTATGCAATGAACTATGAATCAGTGGTGGCCCAGTGGTAACGGCCCGACTAACAAGTTGTAGGACGTGAGTTCGAACCCAGCCAGGCGTTTTACTTTGTGTAAATTATTTCATTACCGAAACCGGCATGTCCTAGAACCAATAATTCGAAGGCTCATGACCTCCACCAACCCACACTGGGCCCACGTGGTGGATTATGGCCCATTCCCTCTCACAGAGAGGAGGCCTGTGTGCCAGCAAAGGGAACATTAAAAGAATGATGATGATGATGAACTATGGATTGTGGCTTATCATTTGAAAGCTTTTTTTTAATTTTGTTAGCTTTTAACCTCTTTCAATATCATAACCAAAAATTATTCACCTTATGTCATGGAAAGTAAAAACAAAAGACATACATTTTAAAATAAAATACCATATTGTTTGGTAGTCCTAACCCTATATAAAGTGGGCGTTTATGAAAATTAGACATCCGACCAATGTCACGTCACTGGGAACAATGAAGCTAAAACAAAATGGAAACACACAAATAGAAGCCGCTCAAGTCATCATCCTAATCCAGCAAGGCTTATCTCAGCGCACTATCGTTCGACAGCTTCATCTGAGCCAGTCATGTGTCTCGAAGGTATACAAGAGGTTCAGGAAGACTGTAAACTTACTCCGGAGACCACGATCTGGACGACACTGATTTATATTCATCTCTCCGAAAACGACACCTGACCGGCGTGGACGTCCTGCAACAGCTGAGAGAAGTTCGAGGGAGGGCTGTCAGCGAGAGGACAGCGAGGCGAAGACTCAAAGAAGCGAACTTGACACCAAAAAGGCCAGCCACGGGACCCAAATTGTCTCCAGTTCACCGACAAGCCCGGCTACAGTTTGCTCGCGATCACTTAGATCGAGATATGGCCTAATAGAGTCGAGTCCTGTTCTCGGACGAAACCAAGATGTGCCTGCATGGTAGCGACCGTCGTCGGTGAGTCTATAGGAAACTGGGGGAGCGATTCACTAAATGCTGTTTTGCGGAAACAATGACATACGGGGTGGGTCCTGTATGATGTGGGCGGCGATTTCTATTGAAGTAAAAACGGAGCTGTTATTCGTACCTGGTGGAGGTCGGAGAAATTGGCTAACCGCAGAAAGATACATCAACGACATTCTGCTAGGCCATGTGCTCCCTTACTAATGCACTTTATCGGCGAAGATTTCCTGCTAAGGCACGAAAATGCCCGCCTCCAAACCGCTGCAGTTTCAGTTGCCAGCATTAGACTGGCCAGCCCTCAGTCCTAACTTGAATCCGATTGAACATATTAGGCGAGACGAGTTGAAAAGGCGGGTACGAGCAGTCCAGATCCAGCGTCTATAGAAGACCTGAAAACTGCTTTAGTCGAAGATTGGCAGGCATTCCCATAGGATCCCCAGGAAACTCATTCGGTCAATGGAAAACCGTTTACAGGCAGTCATCAGGGCCAGGGGGAGGGGCGAGGGTAACACAAACTATTGAGGGGTAAATAACAGAAATTGTAAATAATAAAAAACACTATTACTTCCTATTCATTTAGACGGCCACAATTTCGACCTATTGCAATAATTACCCAAATTTAGGTAGAATATTAAGTTAATTTTAAAATGGTTGACACCATTTGAAAGATAACAAAATTTCCTTAAAATAATATTAAAAAAAATGTTTTGTGAAATGCGCGATTATGTGATTCCAGTTTATTCTCTACTAGCTGTTACCCGCAGCTTCACCTGCGTTAACATAAGTTTTGTCAATTAATTCTAGTTGTCGACATACAGGGTTGGAAAATCCAATGTTGCAGTTTTAGTTTTATTCAAAATCATCCCCGTGACTCCTTTGACTGTTTTGTGCTATTCTTCATAGTGATGATTTGGCCATCCACGCACACTTAGAAAACTCAGCCTGTATAGGTACAGGAAGCATTAACGTATAAACGATTTACTTATTTAAATGAATAAAATTGTATCTACAGTTAATTTACATTACCTACCCAAGTAACACGGGAAGCATTTTAACAAACGAATAGCAAACTTATGTAGAACTTAAGGTCCGTATAAACTCTTATATAACCTCACCGAGCATCTTGACGCTTTATATTGGCATTTTTAAACCATTATGATGCTTTACACTGTATAACGTTTGGATAATGGCATATGAAAATGCTTTTGTAAAGCCTTTAGTTTTAGTCCAGCAAACCACAACGCAGCTGTAAAGCTTTCAGCTGTTTTAAGTGCATTTGGAATTACAATAGCATTTTTAATTAGTAAATGAATGCTTAATGCTGTTTAATAGCATATACATGAACCATTATAATGCCACGTAAATCCGCTATACAGCATTCAGCTGTTTTTAGTGCCTTTGGGTCTACAATAGCATTTTAAGTTGTAAGATAATGCCTAATGCTGCTTAATAGCATAAACTTGTGCCATTATAATGCATCGTAAATCCGTTATACAGCTTTGAGCACTTTTAAGTGGTTAGTAAAAGCCTAGACCTGCTGAGCAGCATAAACGTGAATCAATATAATGCTTGCATTTTGAGTTCTTTTGTATAGCTAGCAGCTCTTTAATCAAATACACGTGATTTATTGTATTGCGAAAAACTGTATATAGGTTCATTTTACTAAATTCGTAAAACCATTTGTCGGCCATTTTGAGGAAAAGCACAACATGGCTTATAAAAATCCTTTTTTTTTGTTGAAGGCCCCATAATAGGCATATGGAGATCATGCGTTCAGAAAGCTATTTTATCAGCAGACTGTTGACAAACGGATACAAATTGTACAAAAATACTGAAACGGGTTTTTTTTGTTTTGCTCAAGGATCCCCAAAATTGCGTTTAAGTAATAGCACTATTTCAGTCTACATCAAGTCTACTGGTATACTGGTGAACCCATATAGAACTACTTTACAGACAATGGCACTACAGTGGTTCATAAAAAGTCTTCTCTCTGGTCTCTGACTTAACAATTGTTTACGTGTGAGTATTTATACTGCTGGCGGCATTAATTAGCCATTATAAAGGCTCACCGGGCTGCCACAGACCGACACCATTTTGTCAATATTTTATATCCAGAATGTTTTATCACTCGGACCTATTTATCAAAGCAATAGGCCTTTATAGTAATAAAATAACTTAATTTAATACTGTCCAACCAATACTATTATGTTAATTGTGCAAAATTCGTTCTATACTAGGAATACACTATTGTTTTGGTTATTTCACACATATATTTATATTTTTTTTTTAACATAACTACAAAATATAGAAGGCGCGTGAAAATTTTAAATGAAATTAATATAGACATTTACAGTAAACTACTTTGCCTTGTACTACTGCCTTGTATTACTTGTGCCAAGTACACGTATTAAATCACTTTCAATAAATTACAACTATTAATTGTTCAACAAAAAAAGTAATTTAATGTAAAAAAGCGTGAGATGCTTGATATTAATTGTTATAATATTTTATTGACAGATAATTGTAAAAGTAGAGTAATTTTGAAAATATCTTAAAAAGTAGCCCACGCTTTTTACAATATTTTTTTTTGTTAATCACACTGTTCATAATTTAAAGTTGTTGAATTTTTTTTTCTATTTTTTGGTTTGGTTTTCTATTATAGTGTTTTTTTATATTATTAATTATTATTGAGATGTTAGTTGCTTTTAATATGATTTATCTGAGACGGCAGGGAAGTAATTATATAACTGTTACGGCATTAATGAAGTAATAAAATAGATAGACGCTCTCATAGCCACATTATCTACCTCCGATATAGGTACATACTAAAAAACTCATCAAATAATGTATAGGAAAACTAAGCTATAAAACTCGATATGAAAACTAGTGAAATGCCTGTGCAAACTGGATATCAATTCATCATAATTATCGACTCAGTTGTAGACGTTGTACGTGATGATTAGATTTGTGTAGGTACGCCTACTTCGTTAAGAAAGTTATAGTTTTGCTTTACGTTAAACTAAGTTAGTAAGATAGGTATTAATTCATCGGACTGTTTACTAAGTATCTCATCAGAGCGATCGGATGGGAAAACTTGAATAATCAAAATTAAAATGAGACTGATTGTAGTCATAAATAAAGTCGTCGGAATCGAAAATAATAATGTTTTATAAGTTTTTGTTGTCCACTTTGGTTAACTGTCCTAATTTGCAAATCTCTCTATGATACTGATTTTTGCTATTACGATCCAATAATGGGTTAAGCTCTCTTTATTATATAAGCTGTCATATTGCATTTGTATCTGTTTGCGTATAATAAAGAATACGACAAATATGAACATTGAACTTGGTCTCCTTCTTACTCGTTACGCTCTTGACAGAGCGGTTGTGGTCGATATGAGATATTTGGACGTGTGACCCGCTTAGTTATGCGATGCCATTCTTCGCTGAATGTTGCTTTCTTTAATGTTGGATGGTTCTAGTTTGTTTTGCTGTTTAAGAGCAAGGAAACACCGACCTCAACTAGTTTACATCGTCATACATAAGATTGAAGTGTAAAAGTCTTCCAACTAGCACTGGGCCCGCGTATTAGATTTTGGCACATTCCCTCTGATAGAGACGCCTTTGTCCCAGCAGTGAGAACATATTATGCTGATTATTATGTTATGTTAAAACTGTTAATTTTTAAGCAATTTACAAAATAAATGATTATCTATCACTTGAAAGGCGTGAAGAAGTAACTAACAATCTAGCAAAAATAAAAATAGAAATAAACTAAAGAAAAATTACAACTGTTCTAATTATTCTACTCTGCGACGATCGGTAATGAATTGGCATACGGCTCAAACGACAGTGAGAGATTATCACCCATTGCTAGATTGAATTATTGGAATAAAACTGAAAAAGGGTGTATTTTGCAAGCTCACAGGCAGTGAGCGTGTCTAGAGATTATCAGTTAAATCCGGTTATCAACTAGACCTAGCAAGGCTACCCATCTTACTGACGGTCTCATCTATTTATCACGTCATGAGCTCGTCTCGTGCCGCACGAACTAAAAGTAATATTTAAAAATGTGGGCGAAATACCTTTAAAAAAGGTTCTACTAATAGCCTGGTAAAGACAAACATTAAAATCGCAAAGCTTTATGTAGTATTGGTATGTTGTATGGATGGCAAGTAAAGTGTAGTGTAAATCAAAATTCGCAACCTGTGCAAGCTGAGCACCACGCGAAATACTGCTAAATTTTGGGCCATTTTTCACTTTTTGTTTTAGCTATTACGCTGTATAGAGCGTATTGTCAGTCGTTCTATACATGTAGGGCTCCCACACATAACTGCGATGCGATGCGAATTCGCAGTTATGTGTGAGAGCCCGTAGTCTGTTGGTCAACTACACGCAGAGGGCATACAGCGCTCTGCGCGTTCAATATAATAATGCATTCAGGATATTGATATGGGGCTGCCACGCTACTGCAGTGCATCAGGCGTGTTCGCAGAGGCGGCAAGCGATGTGCCTCTATGATTCCTAGGATACGTGGCAGCCCCAACAGCATACTGAAAACTCTAACAGACAGGTGGGACAGCCCCATACTGGGACATTGGCTGCGCCTACATGCCAGTGAGGCGTACAAATATAAGTAGTTGTATCTGGTAGCTATAAGTTATAATAACACTAGTTTGTCTATATTTAATATAATTATTAGTTATAATTTTCTTTTGTTTTATTTCTTATACTTAGTTGGTTTTTATATTTTCTGACATTTTAATTTTGTGTTATTTTATGTACTTTTATAATTGGACATTTTATTGTGAAATTTTCTGATATTTTAATTTTGTGTAATTATAGTTTTATGTATTTTTATAATTAGACATTCTAATTCACAATTTTCTACATTTCAATTTTGTGTCATTTTAGTTTTATGAATTTTATTTTATTTCTTGACATTCTAATTCTGTGACATTATAGAGTACATACATTTTCATTTGTTCGTACTTTTTGACAATTTTAATCGATCTTTAAAATTGTGTCTTTAGTATTTAATTTATACTTGGATCCTGTAATTATTATAAATTGCTTTCGTGTCATGTACTGATTACTAATATTAATTATAAGGTAGGTACCTACTAACAGAAATGGACTCCAAAATTGTCTGAAATTAAAATATTTTTTTGAAATTTAATTTAATAAGTTTTTTTATAGTTGTTTTAATTAGCAACAATTTAAGCTCAACCACAGCTCTATAAACCCAATAGGAACCAAGCTATGGTTCTTAGAATATTTACAAGATTTCCATGCGTGCCGCACCTAGCACCAAGTCCAAAAACGCCAACCAGGCGCTTGAGAAGGAGCCCACCGAGTGGGGTTTGGAAATGAGCTGCTGCAGCCTCTTCCCACTTATAAGTACCACGTTCTTAAAATCATAGTCTGCAAATGTAAGAAGAGATGCTGGAGGCCACAATTATATTTACCTGTGAGCTGGGCTGAAATGCGCAGTACTTTTTTAAAGTTCATTAAATTTGCAATAATTTAACCGCAGCTCTATAAATCGTGTATGGATAGCTATGGGTATTCAAAGATGTTCTATTGTCTGAAAATGAAAATGTTTAGTTTGGCTGCCGTCCGGAACGAAATCGCTCGTCCTATGAGAAAAGTCATCAGAAATAAAGTTTAAGTACATTTAATTTCCTTACATTATATTACAAAGCAAAGTCTGTGAGGCTAATAAGTTCACTTTCAATCTCGATAAAAATAAAAGAAGGTGAAAATGTTTTTTTTTAAATTGATGAAAACCCTCTGAATACCTATTTGTTTATAGGTATGGTACCAAAGAAATAGGCATAAAATTATGTAAAAAGGTATTTCAGCCCAGCTCGGGCAAGTACACGCCTCCTTGCATCCTTTCTTACATATGCATCATTTGATTTTGAAAGATTATAGTTTATATAGAGCAGCTGTTGGACTTAATTGTTGCATATTTAATTAACTTTAAAAAAATACTGAAACTTGTTTGTCGAAAAACGCATAATTTAAGACTTTTTAACAAGCAGTAACAAAAGTCCCAAAGTTTTGCAGTTTTTCGATATTGCGTATTTGGATTCACACTACCCTTACTGGTCCGTAAAACATACCAAAATGCAGTCCTACTCTTTGCGGCCAAACAGCTTTGCGATTTTAGCCCTTTTCAGCGTCGATTTCTACTGAGCTTTAAGGTCTCTGAACAAATATTTAAACGGGACCAAGTTGTGAAAATACACTAAAACTTCCAAACAAAAATTAATTATCCTCATATCTTCGGGAACGCTTTGAGTATCATTTGCCGAGAGGAAAACCTTGCCGTTCCTCACCATCTCTTCTCCTTCGTTTACGTCCCTACCCATAAAGTCGTTACGGATCATTTACTGTGCTGTCCGCCTCTGGAATAATCTCCCTCACTTCATAAGGGACAGCTCTTCGCCGGGGATTTTCAAGAAAAGAACAAGAGAACATTTCCTGGCAGCATGACGCGGACACTCGTATAGGTATGTATGTAATAATTAATTCAGGCTTTTAGTTATATTATAGTATGAATTATGTTTATACATTGTGTGCTGTACGCGTATTTGTTTAGTTTATTTAGTTAGTAAGAATTTAAATGTTAAGTTTTATTGTGCACTCATTTAATCAAAAATCTCTATGACACTGAGGTTTGCTGCGAATATGAATTACCTATCTAAATCAGTTAACGTTTGGCGAAGATCTTCCTATTTTTAGGTTATCTAACTGCGTACTAAATAGAATTTTATTGTCTACTTCCCTATTGATTTGGTAGTTTCTATAGGTGCTTGATGATCCTGAGTTAATCGGGCTCTATTCTACGAAAGGCAGTACGTAGCTGTTGGTTAATAGAGATTCCCTATTAATAAGTTTACGTGAGTACTTCTCTTAAATTTGAGTAAGTGTTCAAATCAAGCCAAAACCATTTTTTCTGCCAGCCAGCAAACTCTAAGGTTTTTCTCCCTTCAACAGGTTAAAATTCAGACATAATTTAAATATGGTTGTGGAATGTTTACTAGCGATGTTACGGAAGTAAGATTTCGATTCTGAAAAGTCAAAAAATTCCGATTGTTTTTCAACCTTCGATTTCGATATTGGTTCCGAAACATTCAAATCGGAGGTTATCGGAAGTCGATTTGAAGTCACTGATTTGATTTAATTAACTACTACACACATATTATTTAAATTACTATTAATACTGATGTAGATTTCATATTTTTTGTTTTTTTTACAACAAGGAGTTGTTAATTAAGGTTTTTTTTATTTATTATTGGTAGGCTCGCGCTTGACTACTATCTCACCTGATGGTAAGCGATGATGTGGTAGACGATGTAGCACGCTTGCCTGTAAGAAACCTATTCACTCTTGACTTAAAGGCTCAAGGTTGTAGCTATCAGGAAATACAGACTCCGGCAGGGAATTCCACTGCTTAGCTGTACGCATAATAAAAATATTCCCAAAACGTTTGATGCGTATTGGAAAAATACTTTGGTACAGATTGCTAAGATTGTATGGGTGGGATGTCCACCATGTACCGATGACGCATCGCCGTACGTCTTGTAGTCCGATGATGGAACTGGTTAGGAGGAATTAGTTCATGCAGTTCCATCGCACACTCCTCGAAATGTAACAGATAAATAATTATGTAAAAGATAAAAAATTCAAACCGACTTCCAGAACATATATAAAAAACTGCAAAGCAAAAAATTACTTTCTTTACCGAAGTCGGTGTCTTTTGTACCCATTGTTTTCCGTTTTTCGTCACCGACTTCGGCATCATAGTCAGTTCACTATTCGTGATATTTTATACTTGTGACATACTTAGCATTTAGGAGTTCCAGTGGCCATCTGTGGTCTTTTACATCAGTTCCACTGCACCAAATGATACTTTCTGAGTGCAAATGATTGCATTGTTGATGAATTAACCAATATCGATATATTTATGCCTATAATATTTGAGAATTACCCTCGATTTCTCTAGGATCCCTTCATCAGATCCTGACCTGATGACTATGGGACCAACTGAATAATTTTTGAAATCGGTCCAGGCGTCTTTGAGTAATCGGGGAAAACACATTTAAAAAAAATGCCGACGAATTGAGCCTCCTCCTATTTTTGAAGTCGGTTGAAAAAACTGATAGATTGGCAACTTGGCGCCGGTGCAGGACGCCATTACATTTTTCTACAAATAACAGTGCTTTTCAGGTACCATTTTAATGACATTAGCAATCACAGATGTGATGATATCATGGTCTTAAAGATAATCATTCAGCTCCAGATTGACATCAGAAAAATTGTATGACATCATACAAAATTTTCGCAAAAATACGTTTTTCCCATCAAAATAATCGCAAAAATATGAAAAAAGTAGGGTCCGAATAGGTACCGGTTTAGGTAAATTTATAGCATATTTTATCTTCAAAATTATAAGAAATTGCGGTATATGTAGTCCTTTACAGGTGCAGCTAATAATTTTTTACCTTAATCAATATTTTTTTTAAATTATTAGCTAAAATAAAAACACTTGCCGACTTCTTCATACATTTTGCACTCGCGACTCGCGGTTTATCATTCATTCCGCGCTCAGAAGCGCTCGTGGAAGGATGGGCGCTTCTTTTTTTATCTTATATAGGCTCGCGCTTGACCACCATCTCACCTGATGGTAAGCGATGATGGAGCACGCTTATGGGCGTATCGCTCTCTCGCAAAAAATAAATACGATAAATGTAATAGAAAAGATTGTAGTGTGCATGCATGTGAGTACCGCCGCGCGTCGTATCGTCGTCGTTTGTCGTGATCGAAAGGAGTTGATATTTTACGTATGCTCATTATGTAATGCTCCAAAAAATTTTGATAGTAATATTTTATATGTTCCATGTAACGCAATGCAAAATGTTCAAGTAATTTTTTAATCCTTTTGACCGGTTTTTTTTTTGTTTTAGGTATCTACTTATTTTACGTCGCGTTTTTTTTAAATACCTACTCAACTTACTACAACAAATTGAAAAGTAATTTTGTTTTCGGAAGTCGGTGCGGTACCTATTGTTTTTCGTTTTTCGACTCAGGAAAGTTATTATTTGTCTCTTTTTAGTTTTGGTTGGTACCCTATATTGGGTGTACTAAATACATCTGTTTACCCCCTAAAATCGTTCTAGCGTGAATGACGAGTGTATTATGGTATGGTAAAAACAATACATAAACTTATGGTCACAGTAATCGCAGGTCATTTGCTGTTTGTTATTGAAGAGTTCCATTGCCTATCTCCGAAGATCTTTATCGGATCCTACAATAAAACCTTGCCTAAAAACACATACATTTATCGACGAAAACCCGATCAATATCGGATCAGTAGTTTTTGAGAAAATCGCGGATACATACGGGTCAAATAAATAGAACACCTCCTTATTTTGAAGTCGGTTGAAAATACTAACCTACTTATCACGACGACGGTTCTAAGTAAAAGTTACCTAATGCATTTTCAAATTGCCAATTAACCTTCCTGAATAAACAACAATAAACTTAAAAAATAATATCGAGGACCAATATTATTGTAGTGATGTATAAAATCGAGCGCTCAGTAGTTTCAATGTGTGCGTACGCGTAATGTTGCTGTGTGTGACTAGATGCCTAAATTTGAGCTCGTCGAAAATGTAACAGCGTCCCTCATTGCCGATGAGCCTCTTGGGCCGTTTTTCGATCGACTCTAGTGCATCCAGTTGGTACTTGGCCGATCCGTCTCGGAGATGAGAAGTACTCCATACATGACCAAACTTGCCCTTGATACAATAAGAGCAACTTTCTGGCGTGAAGTACCGTCTCACTTTTGCAAGGATCCCCAACTTTTTGGTAGCCACTTGAGCTTTTGACTCAATGAATGGACCAAAATAGAGGGTCGATTTCAACGTAACGCCAAGAAACTCAAGATGGTCCGTTAGCGGCACGGTCACACCACGGAGAGAAGGAACCTGGTGGAATTGGCTCCTTTTAGCGGCAAAAAGGCACGCCTGGGTCTTAGCAGCATTGAACCAGATCGGCACTGCCCCACTCGGAGACTGTCTTCAAGGACAGATTCAAGCGCCCAACCATGGCCTCCCGGAGAGGTGTATAAATAACTATTTCTCTATGAAACAACATCATTTCAATATGAAACAATGCTGAAATGGCAGGCTGACAGTAGTTTTAAATACTTGCTTCAACCGCGTATTTCGACATGTCAGACTGTTGTTTTGACCATCATAAAAAAATTAGGTACACAATTCTACATTGCGTATTTCAATGTTAAATCTGGAATTAGAGCCCACTGAAGCCCGTCAAACTCGTGAAACAACGCAACTCTTTCAGTAATCAACATTTATTTTAAAAAATACTGCCCATAGAGAAAGTTACAATATTTTTTATTAGAAATTATGTTGAATGGCATATCTACTGAAACGGAACTCTGGAACATCGATTGAAATAATAACGTTCCTGAAGACCGTAATGAAAACAAGGAGACGTTTCGATCCATTAAGATATTGGAAAAATCATTGGTCAGCCAATGAGCAGATTTCAGATCAACTATCGGAATACATTAAAATAGAATATAGGTACTTTATTGTACACCATAAAAGTTATACACATTTACAAGAAAAATATATTTATACGCGTACAAAGGTGGTCTTGATCGCTCTACACAGAACCTACTTAGTGTTCTAAGTATGTTTAAAAGCAATCAAGCAATTTGTACTTCATCTATCTATTAAGAAATCAAAATGTAAAAGTTTATTTGTTGGTTTGTGCTTCTTTTACGCAGTAACAAAGCGAGTAATCACATAGGTACAGGCTCCAGGGGGAGGGTGTCATTCGATTTCGCGCTTAAGGGTACACTAGTCGACGGCAAGAACTATTTTGAGCGCGGGGTTAAAATGCATTTTATATCAACCGACAACACGTGCGGAAGAGA
Organism: Orthosia incerta; assembly: GCA_948252205.1. Classification (NCBI taxonomy): domain Eukaryota; kingdom Metazoa; phylum Arthropoda; class Insecta; order Lepidoptera; family Noctuidae; genus Orthosia; species Orthosia incerta. Next base: position 37,869,263 of record OX411741.1, on the reverse strand, counting down.
TAGATGCTGTGATGAGCAGTAGGAAGCTAGTTCGCGTACGAATACACACTTTTGCAAATTTTTTGGATAATGATTTAGGACGAAACCGAGCCCGCGAAATTTTATAAACAGACCTCTGGCAGTCTACATATCATAAAAAACTACTAAATCTATCTGTTCAAAATAAAATTATTTGCATTGTTGAACTCCTAATCTATCCCTGTTTGGAGGCCGTTTTGCAATTATCCGTCTTCTTATGGTATTTATTTGCGCCCAAAAATGCGTTAAAATTAGTGTCAAAATGTGGAACTTTCGACGCTCATAACTTTCAAATATTTTCTTTTTTTGCTTTTTCGCTTCCATAGAGGGCTAGATAATGATGAGACAAATTCATATCTATTTTTATTTTGAACGTACATCGTCAAACAGTGGAATAATCCTTAGCCTACATTTGTATGGAAGAATTTTCGACAAGTGTAGCCTTAAGACTAGGGTCCGATTTCAAAATTGAGTATTTGGAATTAAGAACGTGTCAATGTGTCAAACCCTACTTAAGTGCAAAAGTTTGACAGGTTTTTAGGCTAAAGCAGTGTTTGACAAATACTCAACGTGAAATACCTACATTAGAAATCGGGCGTAGGTCGCTTATCTTGCAAAATAGGTTAAACTAAGTTTAGCTCGCGGTGTTACGTGCAGTTTATGATTGTTTGAACGCCGGTTTCTTTAAGAAACTCAATATGTTTAGAAGCTTCTTCGATTACTATGTTTGCATTAGGATCATTGCTGCAGGAGTCCTTGTAAAGTTTTCAGTGTAGAAACACTTTAACACTTTCACAGCCGATCACGTGCAGAGTACTGACTTTCTTAGTGTTTGTTTTAAAACGACGTCCGTAGTCCGTGTTTGGCGTGCATTGATATAATAGTGTAGTGCTTTAGCTACGCACACATGTAAGAATAACCGTGGTGGGGCGCTTGGTGTGAGCGGAACAAGCTATCGAGTGTCGCGCTGCGCCAGTGTTCCCGCGCCGCTATTGCGAGTGCACGTACACGACTTTTTTTTTTCCCATAAAACCTCTTTTTTATTCTAAATTTTTAAATAAAAAAACTAATTTACGTCTGTTTTTTATTTTTATCCTAGAAATAAACAAGTCAATAGTATAAATAAAAAAATAATTATAGATTTATCATTGATAGTTCTCATTTTATAAATGTTGCAATATCGGCGAAAATCGCCGGCGAACCATGGAATCCGCGTTTTAAAATCTTCGGCTGTCAAAGTGTTAAGGTCGCAAAGTTAAAACTAGGTTGCAAAGTTGAGACTTGATCGCATATCTTGCAAAATAGGTTAAACTAAGTTTAGCTAGCGGTGTAGCCTGCGGTTTAGCATCGTTTGAACGCCTGTTGCTTCAATTGAACGAGTATAGTAGTTTCTTTGACGACAATGTTTGCATTACTAATGCTGCTCCAGGATTCCTTGTATAGTTTTCAGTGTAGACCCAGCTAAGATTGGAAAGTTAAGACTAGGTCGCATATCTTGTATTATAGGTTAAACTAAGTTTAATTCGCGGTGGAACCTGTGGTTTAGCATCGTTTGAATATCTGTTGCTTCAAGCTACTCACCGAGTTTCGACGCTTCTTTGACCGACGATGTTTGTTTTAGGAACGTAAAGACAGCACGTCTGGGCAGAAGATATTTTCTATCATGGCAAAGGCTATATATTGGTTCTATTTAGATTTATGTATTAACACTTACCTAAACTTATTTTTACTTAGAAATGTCAACCAAAAACAAATCATATACCGATACCAACAAGAATGGAATTCAATTATAATTATATTTTGATTCTTTGTGTAATATCGTGTATATTTGTAGTTGAAAGCGTTCGAAAACGCTTTTATGTTATTAGTCATTTTATTCTTCTTTTTTATGTTGGTTACTAAGCACGTTTTACTTTTTTTTAAGTAGCATATTTAGAATAACATGTTTCCATTCAGACTACAATCTATTTCCAACCCTAATTCGAAACAGTAACCTCTCTAGATACTAAATTGACATCCATTATCTAAGTATCTCCATGCTCAAGCTTATCACTATAACCTACGTTTAGCGCACTCTATTGAAACGTATTGTATAGTTAACGACGTGTCGCGTGAACAATATTTTGAATTTATGTTGCCGTCAAATTAACACTCGCTTTAATCAATAACGCGGATTAAGCCTTGGACACAATAATGACAGGTAGACGGCGCGGCGGTGCCACCTGCCTTTGACAACTATAAACTGGGTCGCAAACCTTTGACACCGTCGGGCAGTGTTTGATAAACATGACAGTGCCACCCACCTTTCAGCAGTATGCAACGACCACAATCACATTGCGCTTGGAAATCCGCTGTATTTGTAGTGCACTTCCGGTAGCATTGCGTATTCAAACAATACAGGCCTTTGTAAGACCCCAATTAATCCAACGGCCGCGGACCGCTCCTGAATTATCATGCCTGTAGTTGCAATAGCCTAATGGACCGGGAGTCACTAGTGCTGCTGAGCTGTTCCACCTTGCAGAGGACGACGAGAATATTAAAACTTGATTCATTGGAAAGGAAGCGATGATAGTAGAGTATTCATCATAATAGAAAGATAGAATACTCTTTATTATGTACAACATACAAAGTACCGAACACAATAGGCGACACGGAGACAATTTTAATTGCAACGACACAATAGGCGTTGCAATTAAAATGCTTACTCGTAAGATTTTTTTATCAAACATCAACTATAAGTTATAAGGTTATAGGAATGCCATTAACTAAGTTTTAATGTTGACTGGATAAAAACACAAAAAAGCCGAAACAAAGCGTTAATATAGACCTTACTGCCAATGTTTGACAACAAAAATACGACGGAGTGCCTGGTACTTTATAGCTAACATAAAAAATACATAAATGTATGTCGAGATATCATAAAACAAAGACTCTACAACAACAGTGTCTGAAATTCAGAGAAATGGCGAAAATAATGTATGTTGTTCTTAACTTTTTCACGAAAAGATCTTGCCGTCAAAAATTAATGAGAAGAAGTCAAGTTTGTTTCGACAGTTTGTCCAAACCTTTAAGTACAGTGTGTAAAATGTAAATATTAAGGAGTATATCCATTCAGAACGCGCGGTCGGAGTGGGGCCATTAAATATGATTTTATGAAGCAAACAGTTCGTACTCCTTCTCGGCGTGAGATGTTATCTTATTTGACGGAGTATACGGAGTAGCTTAGCTGTTGTAGCTTGATTGTGTTAAGGTACTTATTCTTGTACCGATGATCTTTTATTTATTTTGTAATGTTTTCTAAAGTTTATCTACCAGGGATGAAACATATTACAATACTAGCTGTGCCCGCGGCTTCGCTCCCGTCATCTGCCTGCCAAGTTGGCAGGCAGATGACGGGATCATCCAAGAAAACAATTCACAGCAAAGGTTATTATCGCTGTCAGCTTATCTAAGTGAGGATTATTAAAATCACTAGCTACTACCCGCGACTTCGGCAATAGCGTAAGTTTCAATAACTGAAAGATTTTTTTGTAGACTGATCCTAACTTCCGTCCGCGTCGCACAAGGTTTATATAGTAACAATTCTGTCTCTTCTAAATTAATACTAGTTTAACAGTACTTAAGTATTTTTATTTTAAATGGGAAGATGTTTCTATCTGCTGCTATATTACTATAGCTTGTGACGAGGTCCTTCCTTCCATACTCTTTCATTCTTTTATTACTGGCAACCTTTTATAGCAGGCCACTTCATCATTTATTTTTCACACATTATCATTCGATTTTTAATTCAAATTCTATACGCCACACATGCACTCTCATTCCGCCCAGCGTTCACTTCATCTTGAGAGCCCGCCGAGGCTAGTTACTGCCTGCAATAATAATCATCGTCTTATAATCTTAAATTCTTGTAATCTTTTGAAACACTGTGAATCCTTCTAATAATTTGGTGCAAGTAATAAATATTCTCCGGCCTGTTTTACTGTTCTTTCACTACAAAAAATAACGTGGTCCGGTGAGGCATCCTCAAATATACACAAGCTGGCAAGTGGGCAGAGGGCCTACCGGTACAAGCTTATACTCGTAGTACAAAAATAATGTAACAACAGCAAGAAAATGTAAAAACTGCGCTATTGTATTATTCAAGCTCACCTGATCCGAAAGCTCAGCTTCGAAGCTGCAACGAACGCCTTTTTATAAAAACCTTTTATTTAGTTTGCATTCTTTTTGCTTTTCTCTCTAATACATAGTAATTTAAGATTTCTTAAGAAGATACTAAAAATATTAAGAATTCATCTTATGCAAGTCCGCAACATTTTAATATTCTATACTTATTAGGTAAACAAGATAAGAAAAGATTCCCAAATTAGAAAAGATTTTATTTAATTTAATAAATTGTAGCTAAGAGTATACCGTCGAGTGTTTTCAGGTGAAGCTTCGGTTATTCATTCCTTTTTATGTCATCATTTATTTACTTTTTAAAATATTAATTTAAAAGGTGAGTATTTATGAACTATCAAGGTCAACATATAGACACACTTCAACCATTCACGAAAGCTGATAAAAATATTTTTTATAATTAATTACGATCTAACACGAAAGGAAGGGCCTTTTCATTAAGCCATCCGACTAGAAATTTACGTTTTCTCCCTAATATTCTAAGAGCAAAGTAGGAAGATTATCAAATTGTAACTTTTCACACAGAATATATAAGCTCCCGGAAGAGCAATAAAATTCTCATCTGCATCGGGTATGCCGTTTTGATGTTATAAAGGTAGACGTGGCACGGTGAGGGATTATATTAATAAATATCTAAAATATAAATGGCAAAGGTAATTCTTTTGTTTTGAAATGAAACCGTGCACCGTCCTTTTGGCGTTTCAGAAGTGCTCTTTTAGGTTTTTGTAAAATAAAATATTCGCCTTGCTGCCGCAAATAGAGCTTTAAAAAAAATAAAAAAATTATACATCAAAGAAGCTGAACTTAATTCCATACTCAAAATAAATTCCAAGCCGCTAAACATTTATTAATGAATTAAAATTAAAAGTCGGTTAAAAATGAATTATTATTAAACAAGCATCTTGTTCTATCACTACTGCACAGGTCCAGTCAACCCACAGCACTAAAGCTGCAAGTTCTAGTAGCCAGGCTTTGAATTTGGGCTGCTGTTTTGTTTTCTTATCATACGACGACAGTCGCCAACGACCTTGAAGGAATGAAACGCGCACTGGTTGCACACCCACGCGACCCAATATTCAAACAGCGCTAGATTAAAATGTAGATAATTAAATTGGCTTTGAGATGGTACAAATGTCATTAAAATACGTGATAGTGCAATTTTGCGAAATAGTGCGATTGTCATTTTTGTCCGTGTTAGATAGAAATTAATCTATATCTATACTAATATTACAAAGAGGTCAAGTTTGAGTTTGTGACGTTGTAAGGGGTAATCTTTTGATCTACAGAACCGATATAGAAATTTTTTTCACCAGTTGACAGCTATATTCTTCCTGAGTGTCATAGGCTACAATATATTTTCAAAAAAATTAGAAATCCTTGTTTGTCGAAATTGCAATAATGTAAACCAAGGTAGCAAAATGTTGTCTATAAAATTCATTCTTTGGCGTGCGCTGAGAAAACTATTTATGATAGATAAAAATTATTAGGTAGGTAGGTAGGATTGGGTAGGCAGAGCAGGAAGGGTAAGCAAAGTAGGCAGGGTAGGCAGAGTAGGCAGGGTAGGCAGGGTAGGCAGAATAGGCAGGGTGAGCAGGGTAGGCCGGGTAGGCAAGGTAGGCAGGGTAGGCAGAGTAGGCAAGGTAGGCACGGTATGCAGATTAGGCACGGTAGGCAGGGTAGGCGGTGTAGGCAGGATAAGCAGGGTAGGCAGGTTAGGCAGGGTAGGCAAGGTAGGCAGGGTAGGTAGGTAGCTAGTTGACGGGAGCGAAGCCGCGGGGGTCAGCTAGTTACATTATATAATTATAATGTAATTAATATACGAATAAAATTCAAAATTATCAACGATTTTTTTTAATACCTACGACTTTCGTTTAGAATAGCTACTGAAGGGTATCTGCGTCTTAAGTATTCTATGTTTAAATAAAAGCAAAACGCAGAAGATTCCTATTCTTCTTAACTGAATAAAAAATACTTATTTAGTTTAGAAGGCGTCGCGACGGACCACGCAGACGATCGCGAATTGAGCTAGCCAAATTAGCAATCAACGGTTTTACCCTAGACCGATTCAGCTACAAGTAATTGGGAGAAGCCTTTACCCAGCTGTGGGATGACGCAGGCTGACAGTAACAAGCAACCAGTGGTTTTATAAGCTAAGTGATGAAAACTACTTTTCAAACCAATTGCGTCACGGATTGACGTAATATTTATTTCAATTATTGTCCCCCTTTAAGGGCTTTTTTCTTTCCATTCCTCCCAGATTGACAGCTTGAACCAGTCCTCAATGTTGTTCCATCGAGCCCGTCCCGCTATCTTCGTCTGGGTACGCCGCGACCCCGTCGGACTTTTTCAATATTGACAAAATAATGAATGCCAAAATAAATGACCCAAATACGTAAGTCCACCTAAAAGAAAGTATTTGTTTTCGAAGGAAATCGTAATGTCCCTTCATTCTTTGTTCTGTTCAAGTTTAGGGACCTATTCAAATACCAAGGCTAGCGATATCTTTTACATTTCAATATTATTATTTTAATAAAACGAAAGGTGTTCTATTTATTTCCTTTCAGCAGAGGATCTGTTTCCTTTTCATTTATTTAATCGCATAGTTAATCATAAATCAGCCGGAGTAGGTACTTTTTATTTTTGTGAGAAAAGAAACTTGCAAAATGTGAGTGTCTTGCGAGTTTATACTTTTATAGTGGTGAAAGTGTACTTAAAAAAAGGTAATTTTCGTAAGCTTCATTTTTGGAGTAGATATTAAAGTAAATGAAGATACTGTTTTTTAGCAAGTCAGTAGGCATTACCCAAGAGATTTTCCGAAGAGTTTCTACAATAATAATAATTTGTTGTTAGAGTTTTTGAGAGTAACGAAAGATGAACGACTAATATATTGTGAAGCCGGGCCACGCTATTTCTTATTAGATCAGAAAAGTATAATATTTTTTTCAGAAACCACAATAAACTTTCCCTACTCAAATTTTCTTTGATTTAGATGTTTTGTGGCTTTACAATGCTATCCTGCGGTCGCAGACATCCGACTGACTTCCTAAGTAATATAGGCGAGAGCAAAACATCCAATTATGAATTCGAGGTTTTGCTCTGCGCTGTTTCCTCCTCCAATATTGGACCAATTTAAAAGATATTCCATAAACTGAAAAAGAAAGATATATGCTGTGTCCCTATGTTTTCGTTTTTGATGATACATTATCTTTAAAAGCACTAGAACCGTCAAAAGGTGCTCGAAATTGCGCTGACAACAGAGGCCTAGTGCACAATTTGACAACTATAAATGAAATATAAGGGTTCCTTGATGACTATGGAACCCTAAAATGGATAGCATAGGGCCACATTGCCTCTTAATGCCCTAACTATAAGATGTTTCATATAAACCTTGATTGGTTGCAATTGAAAAACCCATCTTCCTAAATGTGATGCTGATGAAATAAGTGTGCCGTCGAACCTTACCTAAGGCATGAAAAGCTTGTTGAAACAAGTTTTCTTGTCTGTAATAACCTTAGAAAGGTATTGTAAGAGATATTTAGGCAAGTAAGGCGGCGTTGACCCCAAAAATTACGGATTTTCGTAATTATTCAAGAAGTGGGTGCTGTAGTTTGCGTTAGTTAATTGTGAGGTCCTCGGTGGTTTACGTAAAAGACTTTTGTATTCAAGAGATAAGGAAATCATTATTGCGTTAATATTCCATTTTTTTATTTCATTACGTGAGTTTGTGTATGTATGTAGGTATGTATTGCTTTTTATTGTTTTTACTAGCTTTTCCAGTGGCGTAAATTATTCCTCTGGAACGTACGTTCTTTTTTCTTTTGTTTTAGAAATTGCAGATTAGGTTGTTATAAAAGGCGTTCCCTAAAGCTCGTATTATAAGATTTTTCATATAAATGCTTGATTACCTAAATCAATGTTATGAAAAAGCAGTTTTTCTTGCCTGTGACTACCTCAGAACGGAGTTGCAATAGGTAGACATTTTAGCTGTTAAAGCACACGCAAACTACCGCAGAAAGGTGTCGTATTTTAGCAGGCAATGGCAGTATTAACCTCAGATATAACGGATTTTCGTTATTATTTAAAAAATGGTGTCGTATAGTTTCTTTTAGTTAATTGTGAGGTCCTCGGCAGTTTACTTGTAAGACTCTTATCTCATCTTAGCATTTCTGTTGTATGTTTTTGGTTCAATCATTGTTGCATGTGGAATCGTGGTCGCCCGCTTGAAACTCGAAAATTATCAGACGGCAACGTGCTATTAGAATAAAAAGTATCCTTTGTACTTAACTAGGTCACGGTTTATCCCTGTGGCAAATTTTGTCCAAATCCTTTCAGCCGTCGAACCGTAATTAAAGCGCCCAAATATTAAGATTTCCACGTTACTTATTTTTGTAGGCAGTAAGATAGGCTATACTTTGCCCTTCTTTTTAAACCCCGACAGAAAAAGAAGGGTGTTATAAGTTTAACGGTGTAGTTGTGTATCTGTCTGTAGCATCATAGCTCCTAAACGGATGAACCGATTTTGATATCGTTTGTTTTTTGTTTGAAAGGTGATTTTATCGAAAGTGTTCTTAGCTATGTTTGATAAAAATCAGTCAAGGCATCAAAAAGTTATGGGTGTTTTACTGTGTGAATCGGAGTGTTTTCGCAAGATATCGTACCATAATTTCGTGTTCAATAGATTGTCAATCGAAGCGCATCTACTACTAGATAAATTATGTAGTATGAAAAAAAGGGCCGGGGGTTATTATAAAAGTAAAATAAAAAAATATAAAAATCACTTATCCGCCGCATTTTACCGCATCGTGGTCGTCTTTGTTGCATGGTTAATTTATTATAAATTCATTGATACGAAAGTTTACAAAGGAAAACAAAGAAATATCGCAATTTATATGGTGTTTTAACAAAACGGATCCGACCTTCAGCGTTCCATGTAAATAATGTGAAGAAAATAATTTTCCTTTCATATCTGATTGCATTAACGTAATTAAAACGAAGTAGACGATGAAAAATAATTTATTTAACTCGTAAAACATACAAAAACTTATACACTACAAACAAAACATTCAAAAATACAATAGAACAAAAATTCAAACAATATTACAAACAAACTTATACACATAACAGTCTACAAAAAATATAAGGACAAATTAAACCATAAATAAAATTAAATACCTTAAACAAGAAAAATATAAATAAAAACAATATTTAGGCGTCGAAACACAACTTACCTCTGAAGTCGAGGCGCGCGAACTTCTCCGTCTTACACTTTAGTACTTTAAAACGGTTTAATTTGACGATCAGCGACATGATTGCGAATTTTATTTAATCACGGCAAAGCCAAAATCACTGAGAGTCAGGAAAATAAATATTTTCTTGGGCCATTCATTGAGAATGGCCCGTTTGGCGGGAAGAGGAGGGTGGCCAGTGATGGCACGGTAGAACTTTTCCGCGTCGGCTATATGGGCTAACGGGCGACTGGCTCGGGCCGTCGTCACCGATGGAATGGGAAAGCTCGGCGAGGCTTGGGGCGGGCGGACCTCAGCAGCTCCCTCCCTGCCCGCAGCCCCAGGCCAGGCCATTTGCCCGCGCCCCGACCGCGCGTAGCGAACCTCTACCGCCTGTAGCGTATTTCAATAAGCTCCAGGTGCTGGATTCGATTCGCTTTTAAAGCACGATAAATATTTATAAGCCGTGTGCCATGTTCTTACAAGATACGTACTCGTAAATATTTGTTTTGTGGATAATATGTGACATGAATAACAATGGCATCTTAAGTTTGTAATAAAATATTCGTTTTGAGCTGCAAAATATAAGCGTATAATTAAATGAGCGATACAATAATGTATTCTACTCTGAAACACTAAAATATCATTTTCTGAAGCAGGTGTCCGACCGTACGTATAAAATTAAATCCTTGTGTCGCTTTTTGGAACGTCTTTCTTGATAAATTATAAATAACATGTTTGAGGGACTTCTGACATTACCATTTTAGATTTTATTGTTATTGAGTTTCTCCACTAGACAGCAGACCGTAGTCTGGATTAGTATGCGGTTGAATACATTAGGATCTTCCTATTACATAGGCTTTTAATACATGTACTTGTACAACGATAACCGGTGAAATGAGGGTGCCACTGTAAAACACCCCTGTTAGGGAGAATACAGCTATGATTTTAAGCTTTATAGTGAAATGGAATACGCAAATAGTTTGTTCTTGACGCTTGTTGCTTCATGACAAATGTGTCATGAAGTAATCTAGTTTAAATTGAGGCATAAAATAAACGAGTCAGATAAAATATAAAACATTTATTCGACATGGAAAAAAAGCAATTACAATGCAAAACTTTATAACAAAAAAATTCAACCGATTTCTAAAATAACTTTCTTTTCGGAAATCGGTGTCTTTGGTACCTATTATTTTTCGTTTTGAAAACTGTCTTCCGAAAAGAAAGTTAATTTTGTTTTGTTGTGGAAGTCTTGGCAGTCGGTTTAATATTTTTGGTAAAAAGCATTTTATTTTTCTCTTTTAATTTTATATTACCAGGTTGCCAGGAAGAGATCGCGGAATGCGATATGTCCGCCCGTTGTATGTTTTTAGTTTTAAGTTTATTTTTTGTACATTCTGGTGGGTAGTTTAGAGATCCGCAAAAGAACCAGGGTTACCGACATAGCCAGAAGAATTGCCAAACTTAAGTGGCAGTGGGCAGGGCACATTGCTCGCAGAACGGATGGCCGATGGGGCAGAAAGGTTCTGGAGTGGCGACTGCGAACCGGAAGACGCTGGTTGCGGGACGCACGAGACCGGCCAATGTGGCGACGCTTGGGGGAGGCCTATGTCCAGAAGTGGACGTCTTTCGGCTGATATGATGATGATGATATTCTAGTGTACAATAAACTTAAATAAATAAATAATTACCATGAAAATAATTTATAGCCTGCTTCTCAATTCCAACAGGCCTAAACACCAATGGGATACATTGTTTTGTTTCGATGTTCCGGTGCCTATCCGCCATTCATCACCAGATCAGTTCGATGGTAGGTACCATTTTCTTTAGAGCCATATATTTAAATTTGCTTCATCCCAGTCATTTAAATTCGATATAACTAATTCCCAAAACATACATATTGAGAAGATCCAGTGGCCATCTGTGGTCTTCTTCATCATTTCACCACGAAATGATGTTTCCTGAATGCAAATTCTTGCCATGTTCATGAAAATACCAAGAATTTTTTAAATCAGTCTACAATTGATAGATTTATCGGCGAACGTAAAGAGATAATAAAACATACATACAGTACAGTCGAACATAGAAACTCCTTATTTTTGGAAAGTCGGTTAAAAGAGAGGAATAGTTAATAACTTAATAAAGACCAAGTGTTAGTTTAAACCAATTTAGAATAGATTTGCATGCCATTCGACGTGGCAATGCTACTAGCTTTTTGGGTACTTTATCCATGACTAGCTGTTGCCCGCAGCTTCGCTCCCGTGGATCATCCCTCAGGACCCGTTTTCGGGTTTGAAAAATAGTTGGTGAAAGAATTTTTTCAAATCGGTTCAGTAGTTCCGGAGCCTATTCGGTACAAACAAAATAATCTTTCCTCTTTATAGTAGTATAGTATAGATAGCGCTGTGGCTGAATTTTTTGACGTTGTGAAGTTTCTACCTTGTCCATTTCGTTTGGTTTGTATTTGTGTATTATTTTAATTTTACCTTAATATGCATTATAAATATTTGCACGCCATAGCATTTGGCAAATATGTCGGAATCTTTTGTTATTTTTTGTTATCTTGCATGCATATTGTGTGTGTTACCCATGTGTTTAGCAAATAAATATATCTTATCTTATCTTAAAAAAAACAATATAGGAAGGTAAATATATAAAAACTTAATTTTATAATATTATCGCATATTATTCAGGACTGCGCCAAAATACCTCTATCCAGTTCAGCAAAATATCAGATAACTAGTAGCGGCCTGACGTTGTTTTTCTACTGAAACTGACGTTGAGTGTACGGATGGAAATGAGTTTTACTATACCTATTTACTGTAATAAAATTATAATTAATTGTGTATAATTTAAAATGTTTTTACTAATAAAGAATTCTAAATCATAATAATCCTTATAGACTCCGAAGCGGCTGGACCGATTTTATTGACAATTTCAGAGAATCTTTAGATTGGCCCAGCGGGTAATCCTGTAAAGTTTGGTGGCGACCGGAGCATCTTTTTTAACTTTGATCGCGGACGAAGCCGCGGGCAGAAGCTAATATGTCATAAAAAAGGTTCTCTAGCGCTCTATATATATAATAAGGTTTCAGAAGTAAATTCCCTTAAAAAAAAACAAACAATCTTGAACGCATTTAATTATTTTAATAACAAAAATTAAAGTACCCTACAAATCTGATTTATCGCTCATAACACCATTGATTAAAAGAAATAAGACACCAATCACACAGTAACAAAATAGCATGTACTTACAGAGCTTAATAACACCCTTATCAACTTTAATCGATTTGACAGACAATAACAAATCACGTCGACAACTACCGCACTCTACGAAGGCCAGCGAGCAAATGACCGATACAGCCGCGTTCGCTGCCTTTTATAGACATCATTATAAAAATAGAAAGTTATTCCCTAAATCGGCCTATCCCGACGTAGCGTCGTCCTCGGCGCGGTCCTCGTAATGCTCGTCTCCTACCGGGTCCGAGTCTGCAGATGTGTGTTCTTCGCTGCTCCTGGTCGCTTCAGCACTAGGTGGTATGGATGCTGATGATGACCCTGCACCGGGATCACACACTTCATCATCTGAAATATTACCACAATTAAAACTTGCCTTAAGTTTATCAAGTGTAAGCATACAAAACATGCAACTAATAAAATAAGCATCCATCCAGAGCTTCCATTGTTTTATTACTCAGTCTTCACATCGGCCCATGTCGCTTTATCGGTGGTGTTGAACTGCATCTGTGAACAAATCAGACAGAAGGCGTCCCCGCTGTCTGAGGTTGACGGAGGCATCGCTGAATCGCACGTCAACGCTTTCATCATAGACCAATACCTCTCACTATAGGTATGTCTATCAGAACGGAGGCATCACTGAATCGCACGTTCCATCACATATTTCTCATTAGTTAATAACACAAGCTATACACATAAGCTATACACATAAGCTATACACATAAGCTATGCCACATGATTTTGGGGCGGACGGAGGCATCGCTGAATCGCACGTCCTGCACACAAAATCATTTTTCACGTTATACGTACCAATGCGGACGGAGGCATCACTGAATCGCACGTCCGGCCCAAACAATCACCTTGAGTGCATGTAAGTAAGCCGATCTGCCACCATTTCACAACTCATATTTGAGTATGTAAAAGGCCAAATTGAGAAACTGAAATGTACGTGGCAAAAAGGGGCTAAAAATTATTAAGCTAAACATGATCATGGCAGAGCGACTTACCAAGACCGCACATGTGTAGGGCCATCATAACTCACCTTCAAAAAAACTTGCACACGACTCTGGACACCATTCACCGTTCCAGAGCACCATGTACTCTGCGGCTGCCTGAGTGGTCTTGCCGTATGAACCACTAATGAGTTTCAGCTGGTAACGGCCACTGGGTAGTGTTTTGATCACTCGATATGGTCCACGCATTCCAGGGTCTAGTTTGCCTGTAGACTGGGAGTATTTGACTACAAAAACCAGATCGTTAACATTAAAAATGCGTGGTGCTCGCCTCTGTCGGTTGACATAAGCGTCTTGTTTAGCTTGGTTTTGGGTCAGCAGTTGGTGAGCTCTGGTTCTGTCCAGCTCCCGCCGGCTTTCACGATTCTGAGACATCTCAACCGCGACATCACGAACTAGTGTCCGAACGACAGGTATGGTGGCTTCCGTGCCAACCAAGAGCTTCAGAGCTGAAGTTTGCGTTGTCTTGTGCTTGGTAATGTTCAGAACAAGTTGGAGTTTCCACAGTTGTTCCGACCATTTTGAGTGCTTATGATTTGATTCAATACGAATCATATTTAAAACAGTCCTAACGTATCTTTCCACCTGTCCGTTAGCATTGTGCATTTCGGGCGTTATGAAATGAATATTACAGCCAAACTCAGTTAAAAGTTTGGAGAATCCCGAGGATTCGAACATTCGTCCGCGGTCAGCCACTACAAGTTTGGGAGCACCAAAGAGTGAAATTACGTTGGTAAACGTGCGTTTAAGCTCACTCACATCTTGTTTATGAATGGGATATAACAAACAATACTTCGAAAAGGAATCAACCACCAATAAAACAAACTTATATCCTTCAGATTCGGGTAGTGGACCAAGTACGTCCGTATGTAATGTTTCGAAAGGGGTACTAGGCTTTTCCCAGGATGTAATTGGTTGGTGAGGGGCTCTAGGAACACGTTTACTTGATATACAGACAAGACAATGTTTTACGTATTTTGCTACAAATTGACGAAGACCGGGGAACCAGAAGTACTTAATGATTAAGTCAAGAGTTTTCTCCGCACAGACGTGCTCGTGTTCGTCATGGAAAATTCTTAGTAAACTTAACCTGTGTCCTTTGGGAATAAAACAAAGGAGTCTAGCTTCCTCTCCCACTGGCGTATATCGATAATAGAGGAGGTCGTTTTGTTGGACGTACCGTTGAGAGTCTAACTCTCCGTCCTGTAACTTCTGCAGAAGACTTTGCGTCTCATCGTCTGCAGATTGAGCGATTTGTGCCCAATTGCGTGGCCTAGATATTTGATGCACTATGGCATCTGGGACTGGGTTTCGGCTAAGGTAGTCTGCATGTGTCATCATAGTACCTTTTCTATAATCGATATCAAAATGAAAATCTTGTAAATAGATCCACCACCTGGCGACGCGCGGAAGCAGGTCCCTCTTATTTTTGGTGGCTTTAAGGGCGTTGCAGTCTGTGACGACTTTGAAGTTTATGCCGACAAGATAATGGCGAAATTTTTGGATTGCCCTTACGACAGCCAAAGTTTCCAGCTCGTATGAGTGATACCTGCTCTCGGCGCCCTGGGTGGCTTTACTATAGTAAGCGACTACATGCTTCGTACCATCGACCTTTTTCTGCATTAGTACTGCACCATAACCAACACTGCTGGCGTCAGTATGTACTTCAGTAGGTAGGGACTGGTCGAAGACGGATAGTATTGGTGATTTAGTCAAGCAGTCTATCATCTCTTGCCTAGCCCCTTCTTGCTCTGGACCCCAGCAAAAGGCGACCTCCTTTTTCATTAAGCGTGTTATACAAGCGGTTTTAGTGGCGTAATCCTTAATGTATCGTCGGAAATACCCCGCCAAACCTAGAAACTGCCGGACTTGTTTTACGTTACGCGGTGTCGGCGCATCTACAAGTGCTTGAATCTTCCGGGGGCTCGGTCTAACCTGACCCTGACTTATTACGCGCCCCAAATACTCAACTTCAGTGGACAGGAAAGAGCACTTTCGCAAGTTTATCGAAAAACCCGACCCAGTGAGTGTTTCCAGAACCTTTCTCAATAAGCTGATCCCCTCATTGACTGTGTTACTCATACAGAGTACGTCGTCGACGTATACCAACACATTGCCAGCCTCAATATGCTCACGAAGGGTGTTATTAATGATTCTCTGATAGACTATGGGAGAGTTCGTCAAACCGTAAGGCATTCGAAGGTACTCATAATGTCCTTCCGGCGTGACGAACGCAGTTTTACGAATTGAATCGTCTTCAATGGCTATTTGGTGGAACCCTGTAGCCATATCGAGGCTGCTGAAGTATTTAAAGTTGCCCAGCCTGTCTATGTGGTCGTCAATCAATGGTAATGGGTACCGGTCTCTAACAGTTAGTCGATTGAGTGCCCTATAGTCGACGCACATCCTGTCGCTACCATCCTTCTTCTTTACCAATATTATGGGGCTGGCGTACTCAGAGGTGGAGTCACGAATTTTTTATTTATTTATTTATTTATTTTGGAACAAAAACATGTATACAAATTACAATAATTGTGTACGGAAATGGCCGCATTAGTGAGACTGTGTCGCAGCCATTAACGCCCACCTCCAGAAGGGAGACGACAACGTTCCAACATTATTAAAAAGAAAATAAATACCAACAAAAATTAATTAACATTAAAAATCAATCAATAAAAATTTAAATCAAAATTACACTAAAAATACAAATTAAATCAAATACCTATTAAAATAAAAAAAATATAAATTACAAATCAAAACAAAATTAAAATAAAGTTACAATTAAAATTATAGATAAAGTAGAATTACAAATTAAAATTCAATCTTTAAAAATAATATCAAAATCAAGCACTACAACCATAATAATAATATCTAAATTAAACTAATATGCAAACATTTACCATAAATAATAAAAATCTATTATTAAAAAATCAAAGTCAAAATCAAAACAAAACTAATAATTATTAAAATATTAAGAATTAAAATATTATAATGAAATACAGATGAATCCTTCAATAAATTAATATAAGATAGACATGTGTATGCGTGGGTATATTAAAGAGTATCTGAGTGTGAGTGTAAGTAAGATTGTGTGGATAAGAGAGATCTGAGTGTGAGTGTGTGTAAAAGTGTGTGAATAACAGAGTGTTCGTGCGTAATGTATGTAGTGAGTGGGTAGACAAAATATCAGTGAGTTTGCTGATATTATGACAGAACCTTAAGCATATTTTCAGTCTCCTCATATGTGCGACTTTGTAGGTACGTAGAGACTTTGGTTTTGCATTCTCGTAGCGGAACAGAGTAAATATTTATTTCCTTATTTATCTTATTGAAGAGCATTGAGCTTAAATGGAGGAAATGGCGGCCTGCCAGTGCAGTCCTCCGTGGTAATGATTTACAAACCCTATCAGCCCTACGCTTATTTTTGGTTAGTTGGACATCAAAAGACAGTTGCGCATGCTTCCTAAGAATTACTTGCCTCACAAAAAGTTGTCGGACCGTGAGCACATTGCAGAGTCTGTACAGCTCAAAAGTGGGATAGCGGATAGGTTTAGATAGCATCACCTTCAAGACGGATCTCTGAGCTCTTTCTAGGCGTAGCATTATAGTTTTTGCCACTCCACCCCAAGCCGGCACACAATAACCTAGAATAGACTGAACAAGAGCAAAGTAAACCGATTTCAGAGTGTCTAGGTTTGCAACACATCTTAAATATCTAAAAACATACAGTATCTTCCGGACCCTACCAACTGTAGCCGCAACCTGCTCGTGCCAGCTTAGGACTTCGTCGATCACTATTCCAAGATACTTGAAGTTTCGCGTTCGTGCAATTTTAGTACAGACACAGGCTCGTTCCTGGCTAGGATTACACATGTGAGCCCGAATTGAAAAAGATTTTGGGGGCAGAGAAGCCAGCCTCGATCCAAATGCAACAAACTTAGTTTTCTCCACATTTAAGGTTAAAAGGTTACTCACTAACCAGCTCATGACCCGTCTGAGGGCTGCCTCAGCATTAACACTTACCTCCAACCAGTCTTTACCTTCGACGAGCAGAGCTGTATCATCAGCATACGTCACTATTTTGCACTTAGGGATTGTCAGTTTGCAAAGGTCATTGATGTAGGCAAGAAAGAGAGTTGGTCCAAGGACACTGCCCTGTGGAACTCCAAAATTCAGGCTCTCCTCCTTACTAACGTGACCGTCAATAATGACGCACTGTGATCGACCACTGAGATAACTCTTAAAAATGTCCAAAGCAACACCTCTTACCCCAACCGCCTCCAGCTTGGCAATCAGTTTAGGGATCGAAACCGTATCGAAAGCTTTGGATAGGTCCAAGAAGATCCCAACTGTTTTAATTTTACGGTCTATGTTATGAACAGTAGAGTCCAAAAGATCCATGATGGCATCCTCTGTAGACCTTCCAGGCAGAAAGCCGTATTGATTTTTGGCAAATATATCATTTTTGTTAAGAAATCGTATCAATCGTTTATTTAAAACCTTTTCAAATATCTTTGAAATAGAACTCAACACTGATATAGGCCTGTAATTATCCATATTGTCCTTAACTCCTTTTTTATGTATGGGGTGTACAACAGCTTTTTTAAAAACCCTAGGAAATATACCAGTACTCAAGCCAAGATTACAAACTCGGGTTATGACTGGTACTAGTACACATTTGGCAGCCTTCAGAATGCCAGCCGGGATGCCATCCCATCCCACTGCACAGTTACTTCTAAGATTATTGATGATGGACTCGATTTCACTATCATCGACACTATACAGTACCATGGAATTGGGCGGGCCCTCTTTACTGGATTCGGTTGCACCCTGGGGATTGTCACTCTCGCCCGAAAACTCAAGCAATTTAGAGGCTAACTTTTTTCCCATACCAGCAAAAAACTCATTCACTGTGTTCACGGCAGAGGCAGGATCATGTGACACAGTTAGCAACTCGCTAGATGTCTGTGATCGTTTCTGGTTGATGTTAGTGAACTGTTTTATAAGGTCCCAAGTTTTTTTTGGGTTTCCACTAGCTTTCTGGAGTTCACCACGTTCATAACAAGTCTTCACCTTTTTAAGCAGTTTATTACAGAAGGTCTTATATCGTGTGAAAGTAAGTCTAAGGACAGTGTTTTCAGGATCCTTCCTTAATCTCAATTGTAGTCTATCACGATTTCGAATGCAACGTAATAGACCAGGGGTGATCCACGGTTTCAGGATTCTTTTTCTACTGGGAATGGTTACACTATGTGAGTTTGCTTTAATAACTGCGGAAATTGTCGTAATTAGTTCTGTCGCGGCATCCTCTGCACTTGAAGCATTTAGGACTGATGAAAAATCAGTTTGCCGCAGGTCAGTTACAACCGCAGCATGGTCAACGCGTATAGATGTCCGAGTTTTTTTAGGTGCTTTCAGTTTAAGGTCACAGACAAGTATCACTGGGGCGTGATCCGTGAACATCGAGTCTAGGACTATCGTAGTTGCCTTTCCTTTAGTTCTGAGGAAAACATGGTCTAAACAGTTCATACCTCTTGTAGGAAAAAGATGGGCAGGCAGCAGTCCATGCTCAGCAAACAGATTAAGGTACTGGTCTGTCTGTGAATCAGGCTCCAAAATATTTAAATTAATGTCACCGATAACACCCACAATCTTATGAGAAACCAGTGTTTTTAAAGTTGCGTCCAAGCTATCAATAAAAGGATGTATGTCGCGGTGAGACGGGGAACGGTACAGTGCTACCAATGCCAAGTCCCGGCCAAATTTGAGTATAATACAATTTGCTCCAGCAAAAATAGGCTTGTCAACAGAGCACTGCAGGTGGTTCCCAACATATACCACAACCCCATCATTCTGATTTGTATAGTTGGACTCGTGTGAATCAAAACCAGCTAAAACTGGTATTACAGGACTTTTGGATAACCAACATTCAGTCAAGATTATGATATCCATCGAGTAATCGAGTCTATTCAGCATTATCAGGAGATGGTCAAAGTTGCAGTTTATACTTCTAATATTTACGTGAAAGATCCTAAGTCCACTTTCTGAGACCCTCAGAAAAGAACAGCATTGTTCTGGGCAAAGAATAAAGGATTCCGAGGGGGAAATTTCATCAACCTCATTAGTGATATTTTCACAGTCATGCATTTTCAATCATTGTGTTTAACATAGTCCAATTAAAAGTATTCAAAAGGGTTTTTGTGTTCACAAAAACAAGCATTTGACTTAAATATAGTAATAACTGCAACAAGAACTTATTGTAATATCCGTCGTAACATATAAAGGAATTATTGTAATATCCGTCTACTATGAAAAATGTGTGGTTTGAGTGAAAGAGTGAATCATAGTTTATGTGGTGGTGTGGTTGTGTATATTGTGTTATAAATTTGAGCATAGCACATGGTCCTCTATTTACATTAAAGTTAAAAGATACTGAATCAATTAGTATTAAGGTATAGATAGTAAGATACTTACTAGCTAACATGCAGTTCAACATTACAATTGATATCCTAGGGCATCGTGTAAAAACAAGAACATCGCGAAAGAAGACTAGTCAGGTTACAGTTTTTACATGGGTTTTTATCTTGGTCAAATCTACCTCGTTTTTAACAAGTATATGGGGATCTCCCTCCCTTTTCCGAAGAAAAATCTTTCCGTTAGATGTCCAGCAAAAAGTAAAATCATTTGATTTAGCAAAATCTCGGGTTAGGAAGAAAAGCCTTTTCAATTTCGGCGAGAGGTTTTCGGATATGAAAATTAACTTGGCTGGACCACTCAGCCTTAACTTTTCTGTAGTAAGTCTGTTGTTGTCCCTGATTGATTTTCGGTACATGCGGATGACCCGTTCCTTCAAGAGAGCACTTGTCAGATCTACAACAACAGTTTTGCATGTCGAATCCTTCGAATTGACGCGAAAAACGTCTTTCACCTCATGTGGTTGAATAGGCACTTTTAAAATATTGCCTGCGGTTATCACGGTTTGAAGAAGAGCCTCCTTGGATTCACCTTTTACAGTTGGAATGTTTTTTAATTCCAAGCAGGTAGATCTCGACATTCTTTCACAGTTGTCTAGCTTATCTTCCAGCGACTGTAAGTATTGAAGATTCTTTTTACGTTCGGCTTCAAGATCATTTATTTGGCTGGTAATTGATTCGTATTGTTTAGCCAAGAAATCCACAGAATCCTTAATACCACTGCTCTGGTTCTGTACTTCGGCAAACGCTGTGAAAATTTTCTCGAACTTTTCGTTCTGCTCTTGCTTAAAACTTTCCAACATTTCTCTCATTTCTGACTTGAACGATGTAAGTGAATTCTCACAGCTGCAGTCACCACGTTTAAATGATGTTGGTGAATCCTCATAGCAATCCCCACGTTTACGTTTGCCACCGTACGCATCACTGGGCGTTGCTAAGCCAATTTCATAAGGCGCATTAGTATTTCTTAAATTATTAAGTTCCGAGGAGCGAACTTGAGTCGCAACTGGTGATGATGATTCTGTCGGAGGAGTCTGTTTCAAGGGCATTATTTTGCAGTAATAAATTATAGATATTCAAAAAGTCGAATCAGATACCTGGATTCGAACTTGCGACTTGATATTGCTAACTGCTAGTTGTGCCACTGGGACAAACTTGCTTAGGTTGAGGTCGCCAAAATGTGTATGTGATGGTAGCCAGTAAACTACCGGTAACAGATATTGTTGAGGGTATGAAACAATTTTTTATATTGACAAGTCTTCGACTGCGCACTTATGATTTTTATTTTTTTGTTTTCTACTCACTGTTTTTGCACTCTCACCGGCACTTATAAAGTTAATTTAGTCTGGTTTTGATAAAATTCAGCGCTAACTTCACTTCAATTTGCACTATTAATACGGAACAGGTGCCAGGAATAAGGTGGTTGCAAACACTAGAGTTTCAATTCACTTTTAACACTTTTTCGGAATATTAAAGCTCGGAGCGAGTGAAAATACGTGTGTCTCGATCGGGCGCTACGGGGGGGGGGGATGATACCCTTATCCTTCAAATCGCTCACAATATCTCGAACTTTGAGTTTTTCCGAGTGTGAAAGTTTGTAAGGTCGGTAAGCAACAGGTGTATCGTCTGTAACCTTTATAGTCATTTTACCGGTTGAGACGGTAGTCGAAGCAGTGCCAGATATGAGGTATTTCGAAAATTGTTTTATTAAGTCTTTAAGACACTCGAGTTCAGCACCCTGAAGAGGTGTGTTAATCCGTAAGTCGTCATCGGACACTGCGTGGACGGCCCTCCCAACGGCTCGATTTAGACGCTGCCTATCCCTAGTACGCACGTACGTGATACCGTCACGGTTAAGGATATCGGTTCCTATCACAACGGGGGTAGACATACAAGAGCCTGGCGCTACGACAAAGTCGGCTTCAATAGAGATTTCATCAAACTCAATAGTTAACGTAACGTAGGAGTCGGTTTGGATAGTAGAGTCGCTGATTCCTTTCAAAACACAGTGCCGAGGTTTCCGTTCGCAAGTAAAGTGTTTCAATGCATCAGACGAGACTAATGAGACATTTAAGGCTCCACTGTCGATAAGAACATCGACAGGGATGCCCTGAATAATTGCAGTCTTAAGGTCGCTGCTTTGCGAAGAACCTGCCACGGGGGTAGAACATAAATTTATGTTACGCTTATTACGTGAGCCTGATCTTTCTTTAGCAAAACAAACATCCTCACTATGTCCCGGTTTTTTACAGAAACCACAGGCTAATTTATTGGTACTATCCGGGGTGATAATAGACGCCTGATCAGCTTTGAGCTTCTTGGGGCAAGCGTTAGATTTGTGTCCCAGTCTTCCGCAGGCAAAACATTTTAAGTTTGATGAACGGTTATTATTCGATGGCTTGGAAGGATGGTTCCGATTTTCTAATTTAGCGCGCGAAGGTTTCGTGTAAATAGATAAAAATGAAACTAGATCGTGTAACTTTAGATTAGCGTTGGCGGTCGCAGCCCTAACCTGAGCGTCTGTTATACCGCGTATGACTATCAAAGTCATCAGTTCGTCACTTAGTCCCTTAACTATCTTGAGGCGTAGTAACGTCCTTCTCGCATACTCAGCATATGTGCTGTACTTATCAGAAGTCGTATGCATCGTATCATAAAGAATATTTGCGTAATCGAGTTTCCGTGGGCACAAAGGCTTAAACTCGTTAATGAAATTGGTCCACGTTCGGTCACTGGTCACCCATTCATTTAACCAGGTGCGTGCGTCCCCTTTAAGGCATATCGATACACGCGATAGACACTCCGAATCTCCCCAGTTACTAGAAATTCTGGCTCTTTCAACTTCCTCACACCACACATCTATGTCATTGATAGTAGGATCGAAGTTAGATACGAAGTATTTTTGAGTTTTGTCCGAATTTATCGATCGAATCGCTTCAGCTAATATCCGCGCTGAATCAGTCACAGATTGTTCGTTACGGGGGTGTGTATCGACACTCGGCACCTCGGTCGTAATGCTCTCGGCCGTGGGTATATTTAACGTGGCCGTTGAACTAGGTAACAAAGTTTCAGGTATCGGGTTTCTGGCCTGAAGGGCCTGAGCGTTCTGTAATTCACTGATCGGGGGAGTGTGAGACCTTATGGGCGTGCTATGCTGAACTAGCTGGCTATGAAACTCGGTCGCATTACGTAAGGTGGAGCGTTCTGTTTCTAACGTATTTAAACGAGATAGAATCGATTGTAATGTTTGTTGCATTGTTACATTTTGATCGCCTAGATTAAATCGCGGGCGCACCCTACTGTTCGATCGAGATCTACTCGTGTGGTAAATTCTACTCCTGGAGCGAGTGCGGTCTCGCGAACGAGATCTATCCCGAAGTCTATCCCGAGACCTATCCCGAGACCTATCCCGAGATCTATCCCGAGACCTATCCCGAGACCTGCGATACCTATCGTGTCGACGTGACCTGTCACGAGATTCATGCCGGCTATCGGCCATGTCAAATCAAAAAACAAGTACCAAGGTTTTAAAATAAAGTGTTTGTTTGGTGTCCTATTTATTTATTTTTAACCGATACTAAAAATCAATAGTAGAATTTAGTGGGCGTTTTCTTTCGGAAAAGAATCCCACTTCTGAAATAAGGTTTCAGAAGTAAATTCCCTTAAAAAAAAACAAACAATCTTGAACGCATTTAATTATTTTAATAACAAAAATTAAAGTACCCTACAAATCTGATTTATCGCTCATAACACCATTGATTAAAAGAAATAAGACACCAATCACACAGTAACAAAATAGCATGTACTTACAGAGCTTAATAACACCCTTATCAACTTTAATCGATTTGACAGACAATAACAAATCACGTCGACAACTACCGCACTCTACGAAGGCCAGCGAGCAAATGACCGATACAGCCGCGTTCGCTGCCTTTTATAGACATCATTATAAAAATAGAAAGTTATTCCCTAAATATATAATCTCGTAGAACACCTCATTTTGGGAGGTCAAGTAGAATCTTAAATCTGAAATCCCCTTCACCTTGAATAAAAGTGCTTTGCTAAGCTACTCCACTCAGAACAGCGCATATGGGTCCCTTCCCTTATTTATTGAGTCAATGTGGGCTTTGTCCAATCCTATTGTAACCAATAAAATTTGACATGAGGTAGGTTTTGGAGTGCGACTGTACCAGGGACGTCATCATTGTACCTTTATAGGTGTTAGTCAGGGCATGATAGAATTGAGAATATGTAGATAGTGATTCGTAAATGGTACTAATTGGGAGTTTTTCTTACTCCGCCGCTTTATTTGAAATTGCTAACCTGTCTTGAGCAAGTATAGTGATCAATGCTCGTGCCTTCTGTGTATCAGAAGGGGCCTTAGTCCTGCAATAGGACAGTTACAAGCTGGTATTATTAATCTTCCGCAGTGTTGCGGATTCCGAGACAGTTGACTCGTCGAGCTTCTTTGATTCAGTGTTTTTCTGATGGTCGCCACTGTTGATGGCTTTCAGAAGTGCAGTGGTTGGGAATAGAGTGGTGGGTTGTCCCAGTAAAATAGAATGGTGCTAATTATATTATAATGCAATTTTTGTTGGAACTGCCTCGTTGGTCTAGGGTTTTGTAAATGGTGCTTCAACGAGATTCGGGTTTGGTCTGAGTTTAAACTATTATGGTAGAAATAAGGCTGAAATAGTTGAAAATCTTACTCTTGCAGCGAATTTTAGTTAACGTTCATCAGTCAAGAACTCTTCGGTCTCACCAGCCGTAAAGAGCAATATTTTCCATTTACGAGGTAAGCTGCCTCATCTTATCTTATCTCGTGGAGGTGGCGAGAAATTACTCGGACTCTTCGATCCATTGGGTCCTATTGTGGTCCCCTAGATAACCTACTCCTCTCCAATCTCGTTGAAAACCCTCTTCATGAGTTTTACAAGAGACTAGGAGATATATATATAGCCTACAGTCTTCTGGTTTTGTATATCCAACCCCAAGAGACTCATTTGCTTACCAGCCAGTGCATCGCATGTGCACATAAGGTGCTACATGCGTTCCGTTCCACACAATCTGCACATGGGTGTCGCGGTTAGACACATCTTCATGAGCATGTCGTTGGTTCCAAAGTGACCAGTAAAGGCCCCAAGCAGGTAGCGGATTTGCCGTCTGCTCATATTCCAAATGTATTCCCGTGCTTTGTACGTAGAGCCCAGAAATTTCTTAAAGTGTTCCAGACCGGTATTAGACAGCCAATGTGTTTGTTGTCTGTGATCTGCAAACTCCCTAAATGTGGCAATTACACGTCGAAATGCCTACACATGGTACTGGACCCACAAAATCATTTGCTGAGCCCTCTCTTGCCAGTTCATCTGCCACTTCATTACCATGGATTCATTTGTGCCCAGAAAGACAGCCACCACTCGGACTCATACGTTTTGTGAGCTATGTGCCGTTTGGTAATTCTTTAGGCTATGAGTTCATCCCCCTCAACAACTGGCTACCTACCTACCTACCCTACCCTGCCTACCCTGCCTATCCTGTCTATCCTGCCTACCCTGCCTACCCTGTCTATCCTGCCTACCCTGTTTTCCCTGCCTACACTGCCTCTACCCTGCCTACCCCGCCTATCCTGCCTACCCTGCCTATGCTGCCTACCCTGCCAATACTGCCTACTTTGCCTACCCTGCCTACTGCTTACCCTGCCTATCCTGACTACCTTGCGTAACCTGCCTATCCTGCCTACTTTGCCTACCCTGCCTACGCTGCCTACCCTGCCTACTCTGCCTACCCCGCCTACCCCGCCAACCCTGCCTACCCTGCATACCCTGACCTAATATTTTTTATCAATCATGGATAGTTTTCCAAGCGCACGCCAAAGAATGAATTTTATAAGCAACATTTTTCTACCTTGGGTTACATTATTGCAATTTTCATAAGGATCTCCATTTTTTTATTTATATTGAAGCCTATGACACTCAGGAATAATGTAGCTTTCTACTGGTGAAAGAATTTTCAAAATCATTTCAGTAGATCCAGAGATTACCCCTTACAACGTCACAAACTCACAAACTTTACCTCTTTATAATATTAGTATCATAGATAAGTTAAGAGTTGATTTTAAAACAATTGGTAGAACAGGAATCCGCTGGATGCCAGACCACAGGACCGGTCATTGTGATGGCACTTGGGGAAGCCTATTTTTAGCAGTGGATCTCTTTCGGCTGAAATGATGAAAACGATAATGACAAGAAAAAATTAAAATTTCCAAAAACACGGCATTTTTCATATATTTAATTGTTTTTTTTTATAACATATCTAGTATTAGACACGCTTTGACCAACAATCTCCCCGTCAACTCTCTGAAAATCCGAACACGTCGTTATTCAGACACGATATCTTCATCAAACAGTAAATCGCCCATAACTTTTGAACGGCTGAACTGATTTTCATCAAACATAGCTAAGAACACCCCCGATAATGTAATCTTCCAAATAAAAAACCAGAATCGGTTCATCCGTTTAGGAGCTATGATGCCACAGACAGATACACAAATCCAAATAAGCACAAATACACAAACACTCAGGTACCTACACACGTCAAACTTATAACACCCCTCTTTTTCCGTCGGGGTTTAATAGTACATTACAGTACAAGTGTGTAATGTTGGTGATTACCGCTGAGGGCCATTGAGACACGAGCCGTTAGGTGAGGGTCTTAAGAGAGCCGAGGACGGTAATCACTAATACACACGTGTATCATACGACGTTTAACAAAACACACACGAAAATAATACTAAAATAACTGTAATTTCAACAGTGAAAACGAGTCGTGAAAAATGTTTCGCAATGGCGGGTAAATTCATCAGTTTTCCTATGCGCGCGCATCTAACAATGGCGATCGGCCATAGACTAAAAGAGTAGGTATCTTTTTTTTTGGCTTTTCGCGGATAGCGTTTTAGCCACGTACAAAATGGGGAATTTCAAGTTTTCTTTATTACAGAGAAAACAAAAGTTATATTTGAGTGAAAGTTTTCTTTATTAAACAAGTACCACTTGAAATTATCTATTTATTAACTTTAACATAACACGGCCAAAGGCCAATTACATTAGTTAAAGACATGTTTATAAAAGCAAAGCTTCGTATCTATTTAAATACGAAGTTGCATGAAATGAGCAAGCAATATATCCGTTAATTTATTTATACTATTGAGCAAGATCTTTTTTGTGTCGAAACTTTTTAAGAACAAAGCTACTCATCCAATAAAAAAAACTCTATAACTCACTTGTGAATAATAGCAATGAAAAAGTCACAGTTTGATTATTGGTGTCATTATTTGCCTAATTGCACTTTATGAGCAAGTGTGTTGAAAAAACATTTGGATACCCTACTGTAAATAAATAATAATAATACATAAATTTTATTACAGTAACTTTACAACTTCTACAAAATATCTTACATAGGGGTCTCCTTTTAAGTATGAGAAATACCTGTGCTAGGAGGCCCCGCTCTTCTAAAACTAGTACAATAGTATGTAGGAGTGGGCTTACATGGAATTTTACAATTTCGTAACTTATAAACTAATGGAAGAGAAAAATAAAATTATGTAGGTATACAAACAAAAACGATTAACTTAAAACATGTACGTGTATGGGTGTGAGAGGGTGTGTGTTGTGTAAGTGTGTGTGGTGTATGTAAAGAGTGTGCCAGAGTATTCGGAGGTACGTTTGTGTATGCGTCACTTAATTAATATCATCGGATCATCACACGGCAGTTTGTAAAAGAGTTTCAATGTCGTTATAATTTTTGATTTTTAGCCATTTTGTCAGAGATTTTTTACAATCTCGATAAGTCATGGGAAAAATATTTAAAAGTTTATTTAGTTTGTTGTAGATAGAAGCGGATTGCCTGGTATACTGTCTTCTTGCGTATTCTTGCGTCATAACGGAGAACATGTCGTCTTAACGGAGACTTCCGGCGCAAAGAGATATTTCCTTCTTTTTTTGTCGTGGTTGATATCGTAAGGGAGAGTTTTATGGAGTTTTAAAACAGCTTGGACGATATATAATTTCCTGACTGTGAGAAGACCGGTTACCGAATATAGGCTTTCAGTAGGGAATCTATACGATTTGAAATACATGACCTTCAAAAGAGATCTTTGTGCTCGCTCCAACACCAAAAATTTAACTGTAGGGCTGTCAAGTATCCAAATGTTTGATAAGTATTGAAAAGTATTCAAATGTACTTTATCACTGTGATGAAGTACCTAACTGTAAAAAAGTACGTCTCATATTTTGTAGGTAAATCAACATATATAAAATTTATTCCAGATTTAACGACATGCATACGATCCTGCACAGATACCTATGCATAATTATAGTTTAATTGGGAGGCTAATTTATCGGTGGCTGTGTATGTGCTATGTATCGGTGGTATTACAATTAAATACGTCGCCAATAAATTAACACTGTGATTGGCAAAAGCGAGATAGTGCATGTGTCATTTGTCACGAAGTCATAATCATAACCATAAGCAATGTGCTTTATGTGAGTCATGATCTAATTATGCACTCTATCCTCCCCAAAAGGCAAGCAACATTTTTAAAATAACAGACATGCGAAAAAAAACATCTATCTTTCACAGATGGCATAGCGGTCGGCGCGGGCGACGAGTCCTTCCCTTCTGCGCGTGCGCACTGCCGTTGATACATCGTTTCTTACTGAGTAACATACACCGCTGGCTTTAAATGCTCGTTTAGTCATCGCTGGGGTATGAGACGAACGTTGTACGCAGTATTTCGGTGTGTTGTGACGTATCCGCGTGTGGGAGTCGTATCATGAGCGGGTGAGTCGGCGGGTTAGAAGCTGTCTCTGGTCTCAGTTGTGACTGGTTTCTCGTTCGAGCCGCTTGTTGGTGCCTTTTTAATACATTAAAGAACACGCTTCACGCTGCAACCATGCACGATACTATTCGGAATCAGGTATTTATTCCTCTTGTTTTTAAAGCTGTGTCAATGGCGAGGCGTATGTTTTTTTTGCGTTTATCCTGTGCTCTGCATCGCTATCTGTTTTATGCCGAAATTGCACATGAGGGTGTTTGTTCGTGAAATAATTTATGACCTAGGTTAAAACAGTGAACATTATTTTCATTGCGTTGTATCTGATGTGTATCATACGTTTATTTGCCCACAATTAAATATATCTTTTATGTATGAAAGGAGTGAAGTGAGCATAAAAATAAATGAAACTATTCTATAGAAATTTTTGTAATTAGAGGCGTTATTTGATAAGGAAAATCGTTGAATATTAATTATACATTTTCTAAAACAGCTTGTAATCGGCGACAATTGATTGCGCAGTGCCACACAAGGCCAAGGTCTATTAGTTCCGTAACTGGTGAGACATTATTATATGCATAATAAGTTTATTGTTATACAACATGGGTGGTCAATACGTTATAAAATTATCTCTCTATTAACGGCATAATAATATGAAGCGAAAAACTTATTTCCTAAATCACAAACATTGGGATTGGGTTCCTAAATTAAATGTGCCAATCCATTGATTTAAGAATAAGAGTTTGACAAATATAATAATAATGCCCTTTATTCTGAAATATTCTTTACTTTATTTGTGCAGTTTATTCCTCAATTCAGTCTGCTTATTCGCAAAGGCTTCCTCTAGTAGTTTCCACCGATTACTGTCACGAGCCACTATTCCCCAGTTTGGTCCCGCTGTTTGTTTTGGTTCGTCCTCTCCCATCTTCCTCCTGCTGCGTTTACTGTCTCTTGGATACTTATCGTCGTCGTTATTATTTTTACCCCATTGCTCTATAATTGCTCTCAATTGGTAATTTCTTAGATGATCTGAGTTTGTCAAATACTCAACTAGGTACTCAAAAATACTTAGTTTAGAATTGTACCTCAATGTTTGTTATAATAACAGCCTGTAAATGTCCTACTGCAGGGCAAAGGTCTCTTCTCATACAGAGAAGGCACGCTTGCTCAATGCGGATTGGCGATTTCAGAGTTACATTAAACATAAGTCCAGGTTTCTTCACGATGTTTTCCTTCACCGTTGTCTGTGATGTCTAAGATAAACTTAGTAAGTACATATGAATATGAAAAAGTCACATTGGTACTAGCCCGGATTTGAACCCACGACCTCAAGCACGAGAGGCGAGGTCTTAGCCACTGGGATCGAAATAAAAAAATATGAGAGCTTTCTTTACCTTTATCTCATCTGATGGAAAGAAATGGATGAAGTCTACGATGGAACTAACGTGATGCCTGTACAATTGTTTGGTAGGCTGCATCTTCCTGCCCTTGTCCCATGTTACTTGGAGTCGGCGCAACGTTTTCTTCTTCCAAACCGTCATGTCCACCGTCACGGTATCACTGACTTCCTTTTCATTCATATCCCTCCTCACTCAGTATATCCACCTTCAATCAGCCTCAATTAAGAACTGCAGTGCCCTTCAAAACTTAGTAGGTACCACACTTCTAAAACTGAAATTTCTCTTAATCGAGTTCTGAATGAAAAAATGTTTTATAGAAAATTTCATCAACTTCCTTTGATATTATAGTTTATTTTACATTAGTAACGTTTTCATCGTTAACCAAGCTATATAAAACCGCTTATAAAGATAATATAGTAGGGTGTTGTCTTCGCTTGTCTTTGTAAAAGTCAATATAGAACACTGGACATATTTCATGGTACGCATCATTAATATCATTATATACAAAAGCTTCGAAACGATTTGTTTTGATTTTCAGATGTATGTGTCATTGCCTTCTAGAAAGTTTCGAGATTGTTATCTATGGTAGAAAAACTACAATAGTGATCGACCATAGTCCTGTTTACAATGAGTTGATATTTAAAACACTATATTTTTACTAGTGATGCAACAGACCTTTGCTTCTGTTTCCGCAACTGCGGAAGTGCCGCACGATTTCTTACATCCGTTTCTACTTCTGTTTCCGCAACTTTTAAGCAGGACATTACGACGAGGTGACGGGCACGCGCGCCAGTAGTCTAGCAATTTGTGAAGGGCACCGAAGCAGATTTCTGGGTACAAAAGCGGTAAAACTAATTTATAAAATAACATTAACATACCATTACCTTCATTTAATTTTGAATGACGATTTATTAAAAAATTGTGCATTAATTATTTATTTTCATAGCATTTACACTTACTTTTCTGTTTCCATTTCCAGCTAAATTTTCTTTTTACATCTGTTTCCGTTTCTGCTTCCGTTAAGACACATCCGTTGCAACACTACTATTTACCATGTAAAGATAGAGAAGAGAGAAAAAGACACAGTTTTTCTCTAAAAGGTCTTATTTATTTGCTTCTCAATACTTAAATATGTAGTTCATAAGTAAACAGGACATTACGACGAGGTGTCGGGCACGCGTGCCAGTAGGCTAGCAATTTGTGATGGGTATGAAGCAAATTTCTGGGTACAAAAGCGGTAAAACTAATTTATAAAATAACATTAACGCTCATCTTTGGCGTCTAAGGATAGGCTGAAGGAAAGCTGCCGGCAGCGAGATGTGCATACGACATTACACAGGGTGGCATAGGGCTGTGAGGATTGGCACAAGAAAAGAGAGGCCCATCCCCACTGTGGGCGAAGTCAGGCTGCTGATAATGTTGATGCTTTAAACAGAATTAAGAATTTTAATTTGATTTTTTGTTGATTCTACATCAAAGTAAACCTTTCAATCAAGAGAAACCCTTGCTCCAAAATCTCGATTAAAAAGCCAGCCACACATATCTTTGACGTCTTAGTGTTCCTTCACACAGAACATCCGTATTTTCTGGATCGTTTTTACGGATCCGTCTCTACTGAGGGTCATGTTCACACCACATTTACAATACCGTTTAAACGGATCCTTCGCTACTGGGATAATGGCACGTCCCACGTGGCTTCGATCTGATAAAACGGGTTCTGTTGTGTTTTTGAACTCGCTCATACAACTACCTACGCCATTGCTGAATAAAAACGTATACGATAAAGCGGACCTGTAAAGCGGACCCCTGTGTGGACGAGTACTTAGAAAAAAATGTGCAGAGTAACAATGTATATATAATATGCCATCATAAAACGGTGAAGTTAACAACATGCATAAAGAGACAGATATTATTACCAACATACAATTTAAAATTGCCTCATTTTAATACAACAGTAGGGTGATAATGAGGTCAAAGACCATGTGTTCACCCAGTACGAACAACATTACATAACATCTTTTGTTCCCAATATTTACGCAACTGTTTAAGATTATATCAATGTTCATAATATCAATATCAAAAATACGTGACGCGTCGCTGGTAAGGTTTTAATAAATATGCCAATAAAATGTATGTACTGACGATGAAGTTGCAGTCAGCTAAATTATCATCGTCATAATTAAATCTGAAAAACGTGAGCTGCTGGTCATAGGCCTGCCCCAAGCGTCATCTGATCGATCAGTCCTCTGCTGGATATAAGCTTCCGCCAAGCGTTACTGCATATGGACCAGTTTGATGCTTGTCACATTTTGCAGATTTCGGCGGCCACCACTAGGGTAATTTCCACCACGTGGGAGGACTGCCACAGCTAAGTAAATGAGATAAAAGGCAATAGGAAAACAGGTTCCAAGTTAAGAACATTTATCTACTTTTATCACAGTCCCATGATAAATGGTAGACATCATTTTGAACGTTAATAGAGTGAATTTTGTCACACTGCTGACCAAAGGCCCTTTGTCCTTCCAAAACTCTGTGTCTTGTGCAATCTCAAATCTATGAACAGAATTTTATCCATCAAAATTTTTGTTCACAGTGCACTTAAAACAAAATACCCACAGAACAAAGGATATTACGATGACGTGTTTATTTGTATATGCGGGTATATAAAATAAACAACGAATTAGCGTTGATTTTAATGTTTGTCCTGGTTGTTTTTCAGAACCGTTCGCTCTTTGTTTCGGTTACAAATTTCGGATACCTATTCGTTTTACAAAAGCCAAAATATACGGTTCAACTAATTGATTCAAACTGATTGCATATTATGGCGGACCGACAGCAAATTCAATTAATCACTTTGCTTGCCCCTACCAGATTAATAACTGTTCTTCGACCAAATGATACACAATATCTATACATAAACCTAGTTAAATTGCCATAAATTATGAATTAAATTTTATTTAGGCACAATTCACATTGTGTTTGAAATCAAAAATAAATACAATCTCAATAATTAAAATTATAAAACCAACACATTCATAATACAATATTTTTTATAATACAAATTAAACATAAACATACTTACAGTATCTGGCGCAAATTAAGTCTTTTTCTTTCTTTTTGCACAGATAATTTGTCGAAATAAAAGTAGTCGTTGTAGGTACTGCCAGATTTTTTATCAGCCCAAAAAAATCGAATTCACCCAAAAAAATTCTTCGTTCCCTATATTTTGTCGAGTTTGTACCTTGTTGATGGCAACAGGTTTACCCCCTAATGCATGGGACTTAAATATAACATGTGAAACGAGGGTGTACTTTTATAAACAGCCGTTTTATTTCTTTTTTAAGATTTGAAAATTTTTGGATGTCTTAAATATTTGCGATGTATAGGTACCTATTTAATCATTAACTATCGGCATAAATAGGTCATACATAACAAGGTCCAGTTTTTATCTGCTCTGACAGTGGACGAGATTACTTTTCTAACGCTAATTTATTGAAATTAGATAAACTTATCCAAGTCGTACGATGTTTACAAAGTGATAACCCTTGTATCTTACAAATAACCTGTAGATACTATAAAAAGGATATTGAAACTATGTAATATTTATCGAAATTAATTTATTTAAGTATCTAATTTACACTGTATGCATTGAGTTATATGACACACAGCGACAATTATTGCCGTGTTATCAGTAACCTAAACACAACTGTCAAATAGTGACAGTTGTGACTAGAATTCAGACAATTTACTTCGGTAGTCATTATAATTTTGCTGGCGATGAATTTAGTTTTTTTATCTACACTCACAACGTAATGTTACAAATATGAATTCAAAAAATATTGTATAAAAACGTACTTTAAATTTGTGGATAGGTAAAATTTATAAAAAAAACCATTACAGTGCAACATTTTCCTTCGATTTTCAAAATACTGCATCATAAAATAACTTTTTAATGTTTATAGCACACTTTTACTTTTTAATTATTGGCGCTTATGGTCTCATTGACTTATATAGAAAAGTAGTGTCTTTGTCTATGGATGCGCGCGCTGCGCTGTCAATGCTGTTATGCGCAAAAAGAAATCTAAATTGCCCGCTATACCACATATTATTTCCGTTTCCACTTTTCCATATAATTAGGTAAACCCACGCTCGTGTTTTAATAAACCCTATTATTTGCGTGTCAAGAAGGTTATTCCGAAAGCCCGAAGTCCCTAGAAGTCGAAGCTAAAGTTCGGTGTGACTCTGAAATGAATTCAGTGATACAGTGCCGTATTTTGAAGCAAGAATCGCATGTCAGTCGCAATTTGTCACAATCGCCTTTCTCTCATTTTGAAATAGACAGATGATATTGTAACTATTACAATTTTTAAATAATATTTTTTTATTCTGATTATAGCTCGTTATAAGTAGCCTTGATATATCTGCAGTAGGACAGTCACAAAATTCTCTAACTCTGAGAATTATTCTAAATACATTATTCTTTCATTAAAATAAGATGAAACTGTATAAATTAAAATTACTAGGGTTTCGAGTCTGTAGCAAAACAAGCTCGAAATTAAATTTTCAGAATACGATTCTAAGCATAAACTAATTCTGTAAAATTGAAATATAAGTTACGCTCAACTTAAAGATAACAAACTAGCTTTTCACACAGCTTTGCTCCTGTACCCTATTCAATAGAAACAGAGCAGTTATCCAGGATTGTAGTGGAAGATATTATTGAAAAAGCCAATAATGCAGTATCAGTTGTTATTAAAATCGGGTCCGAGATTCGAGATTCACTTTCTAGGTTTTTCATATTACCTTGGTAAAACAAATTGGTTTAATAATTCTGTATCTACTAAAGCAATAAGATGCCTCTCAGAAAAGATCTCCTTTGATTCTTACTTAGAACTAATAAGTCCTAGGAAATATTACAGTACATCAAACTGTGTAATCAAATTCAATTTGAGTTTCACTTGTTGCAGCTGGTTCGTTTAGTTTGCACGGCAGCATCAATATTCTAATCATTTAGCGGATAACAACTAATTTCGCTTTGAATTAATTATTCATTACCATCTAAATTACAATGAAGCTCTTGATCCTATGAACTAGGCAACCATTGTTGCAGTATCTACAGAGTGTAGAAACGATGGAAAGATTTTGTCAAAGATTATCATCTTTGACGTTCTGGGGTGGCCACTGAGCTGACCACCTGGAGAATAGGGAAAATAAATTGGACTAAGGACAAGATAATGATGAGTAGTCACAAGGTATAATTAAATATCTATAAACTTGTAAAGCATTGGGAATAATTTCATTGTGGGTAGAGCTAAGGAGTGAATTGCCTGTGTATCGTATTAGCTACAACTATTTAAGTCAAGAGTGAATAGGTTACTTCTAGGCAGGCGTGCTTCACCGTCGACCACGTCATCGCTTAACATTAGGTGAGATAGTGGAAAGCGTACCATAATTCATTCTAATTTTTCGCGGTTTTTCGCCATGTCCTATAGTAAAATTTGTTTATAACGATGAGTAAAATGTACCTATCCTATAGAGAGGATTCCAATAATTTGGTAACCTGCCTTTTCGTCGAAAATTGTTTGGCAGATTATCGCTTGCCAACCAACGTTTCGCCGATGTTTCACTTTGACAACTAACGATTAGCAAATTGTTATATGACAACGTTTCATTTGGTAGAATTATTGATAAGCTGATTATTATAATGACACAAAACGTTTGGGACATTTATCATTTGTCAAAAATTTCACACTAGTCGAATGACGTTTTGTCAGTGTAACAGTTCCCTTTTCACACATTGATATAATGATAAAAAATAAACTATTTTTTACACACATTTTGTTATTAAAGAATCTAAAAAATAACATTAAGCCTTTAAATTGTCACAGTTCTAACCTAACCTATATTACTCGGACAAAATAACGACTAACTGGGTGGAATAAGTTAGGTTAGGTTAGAACTGTGACCAAACGCGCGCGAGACGAGCGAGCGAAGCGAGCGGTGCCACGGTAGCGGCCGGCGAGCGCTTGAAAACTCCTTTTTTGTCATTATCTTAGAGATTTTAGGCTTTGGGGTGTAATTTCGGGCTTTTGAACTTAGGGATATGGATCTTCAGGATTTTAAACTTCGGGATATGGATCTTCGGGATTTTAAACTTCAAACTAAAACATTCTGCTACTTGAAAGTTGGCATTTTAAAATGTGTCAATATGAAAAGCAGACCAAACGTACACTTGGTAACTGTGAGGTTGGGAAATAAAACAAAATTATATTTATATGATAAGTTGGCAAATAATTATTCGGCGAAATAAAATTCTGCGAATCGTCAGTTGCCTAGTGAAAATCTGGCAAACAATTTTCGGAAATCCACATCGCGTCTTTCATCTAGTATGTGATTGGTCGATTGAAGTGAGCAAAACCCTTTGCCTTGCCGAATTGACTTACTAAATTAGGCTGCTGGCATCCAAGCACGGTATATATGTTTTTTGTCTATAAACTACATTACTTTAACCTACACTGACCAAAAATATCAAAATTTATATATTATTAACGCCAGCTCTTAATTGTAATTGGTTATGATGAAAAAGAATCTAAGTATATATAGTATTATACTATTAGTATCGCAATAAATTAGAACCTCTATTGAAAGTGTAACATCGGAGGACGCTCAGTTTCAATGATAAATTATTTTCCTCTTGGCAAGAAAATATCCCTCCGTACCTCTATACAATTGAGAGCAAAACTATCACACAGGCGTATTTTGAATTTACATCGCAGGTATGACGAAATGAAGTTTACAATCAAATAATATACTTTATGAGATTTTGTACGGCAAGTTCTAGTCAGAAACACATAAAAACGAGTGTAAAAATCGGTATATTCGCCAGTTTCTGGGGCTTTATCAAAAACTATTTATTAAATTACGTGCACGCATTAACTGTAGCGAGCGTTAGTCGCAATAAAGTATTATTTGATTATGAACTTTATTTTGTCATGTTATCTGCGACGTAAGTTCAAAAAAGTTTGCCTGTGGTAGTGTTGCTCTCAAGTGTACTTTGCACCTTCGTACAAATATTTTGTAGCTTCACCAATACGCTTCTATTTTCTCAATTGGAAACTGAGAAGTGACGTATCGATATAAAAGGTGGGTCAGTCCGTTTCTTGAAACATCGCCTTATTCAGTTTTACGTGAGGCGGTTACAAACTTCGTCACGCCAACTGTTTGGTCACAGAGTGTCATCATTCTGACTAAAGCTTCCAGTATTTTAGGAAATGTTCTCATGAATTATGAACAACTTTGTATAGATGTGTTTATGTGTGAGTAATCCCTAACTCGTTGGCTAGCCAAGCCAATATACGTAGTGCTTCCGTGGGCAGAGCTGAGCATTACGCTAATAATAATTCATCCTGTATATTCTGCACACGTCTTTCAATAATCAAGGTGATAATATGAAATATGACGAAACGCCTGAACGCTGAAATTACACTTCAAAAGAGTATTGCACCACTTGAAAATACAGAAACGTTTCCTAATGACGATATGATAAGTATAGAAATAAAACTCCGTATAATGAAAATGAAGCTTCTGTACGTAGATAGATAGATATTATATTTCCTTTAGCTGCTTTAAGTACCTAAAAATCAAGATAACAGTACTGTATTATTAACTACACAAATATCAGTATTTGTAGATCTTCAATTTATTCTAATTAGAAATAGATCTAATGACATACTAATGGCTATTGAATGGTTCACTAAGTTTAAAGACCATTATGATAACCAATGGAATGTGCAGTTCAATGTGGTTAACTTTTTCTTTTATGTGGTGCTGGTGATATTGGTGCGCTTCTTCTGCCTTACTGAAATACTATGAAGTGATTATAGGCATTTCGGGGAGGGGGGGGGGGAGGGGGAGAGGGTTTGTAATTTTTTACGTTCATAATCTACTAGGCGGAAGCCTAATCTTAATAAATTATTTAGGTTTTTGATATTTGGATGAACATTTTATATTTCCACATGCACGAAGCAAAGTCCTAATTTGCGTTATTGAAAATATCACACAAAGCCAATACAAAGACAAAGTATAGAATATTCTTTTTGTTTTATTTTTAATTAACGCGTACCGTTTCTATTATTTATTGATAGATATTTGATATAGATTATTCTACGAACTCGTTATGGACGACGCGGACGGTTCTCTTTCCATGGCATGTTTTTTAAAGAGGAAACGTATATTATTATAATGACATGTATATAAACAATGAGTGATGAATTTAAATATGGATGAAGAGGGACATGCAGGCCAAAGAAAATATGGATAGATTGTGTGAGGAATAATATGAAAGGCAAATCAAATTTAAAAGTTTTAAAAACTCCCGGCACGTTTTTATTTCATGCTACATAATTTATCTAGTACTAGACATGCTTCGATCGACAATCAATTGAACACGTAATTATGATACGATATCTTGCGAAAACACGCCGATTCAAACAATAAAACGCCCATAACTATAGAATGGCTGAACAGATTTTCATCAAACATAGCTAAGAACACTCTCGTTAAAGCATTAATACTACGAAATCAAAATCGGTTCATCCGTTTAGAAGCTATGATGCCACAGACAGATACACAGGTACACATGTCAAACACCTCTTTTTCCGTCGAGGGTTAAAAAGAGAGTCAATGATATCGTGACGGTGGACAGGATGAAATGGAGGAAGAAAACATGTTGCACAGACCCCAAGTTACGTAGTAATAGAACAGAAAGATGTCGATGATGTGAATGAACCCGTACCAACTAAATATAGAAAATTAAAAAGAAAATGCAACTTTAATAACAGAAAAAGATACTGCATACCTTTTCTCGACTAAAATCGGACGCATAAAACAAACAAACGCGTTTCTTTACACATTAATGTGTATACAATTGTAAAACTTTCGACAGCTCGTAAAACATTCTGTAGTATAAAACACAAGAGTTCAGTCACCAGTTTTTTGTTATCACAACAAGTTCAACAAATGCAAGTTTTTCAAGACTTCAAGTGACTCACGCGCCGATATAGTCTAGATTTTTCTGTAATGACGTCACTCCTTGCGCCGCCGATCATTTCCAATGATTCCTTGTGTTCTCACCTCAAACGGAAACTGTAAATGGACATGCTTCTCAATCCTCGATATTTTTATAGACTATGACAAGTTAACAAACACTGGCTGTTTGAATTTTATTATGTTCCTACGGGACTAAAAAAAATCTATAATTTTAATTATACCTAGAATTCCTTTAACAATCGGTTATTATTTTGTAGAACAGACAAGACGAAATTTTACCACAAAATAGGTAGCCACCCTAAAATCAAAAATACCTCAGCACATTTTGCGTTATAACTTTGTGGAACATCACTAATATATTTTCTACATACTCATTTCACCACAGTCGAATATTATTTCTACAAGAAATGTCTCGGGCACAGCTAGTTTCCAATAGCATTAGAAAATAAAGGTTAGTTTCCAATATCATTGTACAAGGGAGGCAAAGGTCTTCTAAGAAAAATGTAAGTAAAGAAAGTTCCACTCCAGTATCAACAACATGCGTGGCATCTGACTTTGTAGGGCAAGTCCACCACTTTGGAATCGAAGCACGTTCCCAACAAAGTAAATAAGCTCTTAAATTAATTTAAAAAATAAAGGAGCTTTTAAATACATTCTGCGTTTCTCACTTATTAACTTCTGGTGTACCGCGAAGTACACCAGCACGTAAAAAACACCTGTAATTACGCTATTCGTATCCTGTTAAAGTTTGCCGTCCAATGATCCGTGGGATATGCTCGGAGTCACGGAGATGTTCGCCACGTTAAGCTTTGGTAACTTGATTGTACATAATCCTCCTCAGCGCTTACCTATGCACACTACGAATGAACTGAAGACTATTTTAGGCGTTTTTTATTATACAATTTGTGTCCGACACCGCATACCACAGCGTTATGCGTTCAAGAGACAACAGCATTAATTGTGTGGTTCATTTTTTTACCCTCCACCCATTCATGCAAATCGTGGTCGTGGGATGCAGTCACAGAGCTCGAAATCACCGGATCCTCCAGCAGCTTCTAACGAGTTCTGAAAAGTAAACTTAAAAACAAAAGTAAACTTCAACCGTGTCGTTGAAAGTGAGTAAAGCGCACAAATTCTTCGCCATTTAAATCCGTAGATTTATGTACGTTATTAGTGTCGTAGTGCGACATTTTTAAGTCCTCGCGTACACAACGCGATCACTACTGATAATATCTGACCGCGTAGCGAGTTCGCTTCAGTCTAGTAGGTATGAACTGACCTAAATATGACCAAATTGTGACTTCCAAAAAACGTGCGGTCCGCCCGTCCACTCAATGGATAATACTTAGCAATGTTTTTTACAAAGCGAAGCTACACGTTCGTAGCTTCACCGTGGGCTTCTGTGGAGCGATGCCTTAACCATTTTGCGGCGGAGGCAAATTCGCGTTGATTGACGATGAAATAATTACTCGAATGGATAGTGTTGTGGTTCCTGACCCGACCACGACATGGAACGGAGATTTTACTATGGCACAAAATGGTTATTTTAATTGTGTTTTATTGTGCCACTTATCTCAGGAATTTGTGCCTTGTACTTTTTGAGTAATAAGAGTATGATTGTGGTCGGGCTAGGGATCACGGTTCCTGACCCGACCACAACCAGATCTAATAAAATATCAATAGTGGGCAGTTACTGATTACGCCAAAAATATGTGTCAAATTGTGCCAATGGCACACACAACGCATTAAGTCAAGTAGTCACACACTATGTATAATTTAGTCTGCAATTAAACATTTTAATTCTGTTAGTTATGATTTAACTGAATTGTTGTCGTATCAAAACTGGTCATATAGGGTTACAGAGTAAGAAATAAAAATGGAGTTTATTTTGTCAGTTTTCTTATTATTATATATATTGAATTTTTACATAAAACAAAATAAAAAATACTTATTTTGTGAAAATAAGCACAACAATCATGATTTTGATTAACATAACTTTAAATTATTTGAAAAACCAGAGCAATAAATAACATGGTTACTATTATTGTAAAGGACATTCAATGAAATTTTTAATATGGATTCACATAGATTAATATGTATGCAGTAATTTGTTCATCTACACATGATTTTTGAATTGATTTGATTGGAGGTGTGGGGGCACAGACTGGAGATTGTTGGCCTGAAATTGAGCTGAAACAAAACTGAATACTTGTTTTGTGACTTCGGCGGTCTCTCCAGTTCCGTGACCACATTTCTCGCTGGAACGCCCATAACAATCTGCTCCGACTTCCGGTACCTAGAGTCGCTTGTCCAAGAGGATGGCGAGGTAGACCGAGACGTAACGCACCGGATCAACTCGGGATAGATGAAATGGCGACAGGTCACTGGCACTACTTGCGACCCACGGATGCCCCTCAAGTTAAAGGGTAAAATTTACAAGTCCGTGATTAGACCTGTCGTACTGTATGGATCAGAATGTTGGGCTGTGAAAAAGATGGATGAAAAGAGATTGCATGTAGCAGAGATGAGAATGTTGAGATGGATGTGCTAAGTGACGACAATAGATGAAGTGAGAAATGAATATATTAGAGGAAGTTTGAAAGTGGCGCCAGTGACAGAAAAGTTGAAAGGAAACCGTTTGTCCTGGTATGGTCATCTGATGAGGAGGGATGAAACGCATGTTACTAAAAGAGTTATGAATATAAATGTGGATGGACGGAGAGGGAGGAGACGGCCAAAGAAAATATGGATGGACTGTATGAGGAGTGATATGAAAGAAAAGGGAGTCAGTGATAGCGTGACGGGGGACAGGACGGTATGGAATAAGAAAGCGTGTTGCACCGACCCCAAGTAACATGGGACAAGGGCAGGAAGATGATGATGACACATGATTTTTGTTTTTTTTTTGCATGTCATCAAATAACACAAATTTCTGATCTTTTTTGCAATGTACATGAAAGTGCCCTGGAATGTATTCAACAACAGCCAAAATTTTGTAAGTATTATATTTAATACAAAAGTATTGAGGAATATCGCATAATTTAAGATTTTTATTGTTTTGAACCCGACTCGCATTTGACCGGTTTTTTATACACGCTTAATACTCTAATATAATGCTACAAAACATTGTGGTTGTAATGTTTTTTTATAAATACGCGTACGAAGTCGTGAACACATCCAGCAAAATAAAATAATGAAGTGCATAATTTCACAAAATAAAACTGCTTGCAAAGTCGTAGTAACATTGCATAGCGTGTGATTGACACACTTTTTTTCTTGATTATTTTTTTCTATCCGAATCAAGATATATTCTGTGATATGAATAGTGAAAGAATTTCGTGTGCCATAGGCACAATTTGACACATATTTTTGGCATAATCAGTAACTGCCCACTATTGACGTTTTATTAGATCTGGTTGTGGTCGAATCATGGTTCAGTTAAATCATAACTAACAGAATTAAAAATTTCAATTGCAGACTAAATAAAACATAGTGTGTGACTACTTGACTTGATGCGCTGTGTGTGCCATTGGCACAATTTGACACATATTTTTGGCGTAATCAGTAACTGCCCACTATTGATATTTTATTAGATCTGGTTGTGGTCGGGTCAGGAACCGTGATCCCCAGCCCGACCACAATCATACTCTTATTACTCAAAAAGTACAAGGCACAAATTCCTGGGATAAGTGGCACAATAAAACACAATTAGAATAACTATTTTGTGCCATAGTAAAATATCCGTTCCATGTCGTGGTCGGGTCAGGAACCACAACACAATGGATAAGGAATTTTTTCAAGCAGATGCAAGTGCTTAACACAACGTCCTGTAGGTAATCTAACATTAAATGTCTGACATTCAGAGACAGGAGACAGTAATTGCTTAATGATCACGCATTCGAGTTAAAACTAATTATAGTGCTGACAATGCGATCACAGCTGCTATCAAGAGTGTTTGGTACATAGGTATGCCAGACACAAGTAAGTAGGTATAATGCTATAGCCTAGTTCATTTTAGTACTGACAAAATAAAGAATCTTACTACCTACTA
Organism: Orthosia incerta; assembly: GCA_948252205.1. Classification (NCBI taxonomy): domain Eukaryota; kingdom Metazoa; phylum Arthropoda; class Insecta; order Lepidoptera; family Noctuidae; genus Orthosia; species Orthosia incerta. Next base: position 37,825,793 of record OX411741.1, on the reverse strand, counting down.
ACATAACGCGAAAGCTTGTGAGGATAGGATGTGTGTTACACTATTACGAAAAAACTACTGAATAGGTTTTGATGAAATGCCAGCTTGTTACTGTCCCACTGCTGGGCAAAGGCCTCTTATCATACAGAGAAGGCACGGGCATTAATTCCTGAAAATTTGGGGGAAAAGACCAGGTTTGTGGAATTTTTAAAAACCGCCCCGGTGATTACCATCAGCACATGGAACCCCCGTTACCTCTTAATAGCACACCCCGGAACCCCCTCTGTGCAACACCTGTAAGGGTACATCCCTGGGGAGACAGCGTCTCCCCTGAGCCTCGCTGTGCACGGCAGCACGTGACCACTGTGCCACCGGCCGCCCGTGACCCCGGAATCCCGACCGTCTGCCTCTGATACAGACGGGGTGACGGCGTTTTAGGCGTCGAGGCAGTTGCCTCCACGACACCTTCTTCTTCGAGCAGTATCACCCTGCGCACGATCCCGCTTCGCCTATAGTACCTACACCCATTGCACATTTCCATCCACCAATTGCAAGATATTGATCAATGTGGTCAAAACTGGGATGAAGTGGGGCGAGAATTCATTCCACATGGCAGATGTAATGGTAGTTTGGGAAATATAATTGTTATTGTGATACATTACTACCTATTGAATTTGCTCATGTTTATCTGTTTCACCGGATGTTATGTATTCAGAAGCGATCGATAAATGTTTCATTAGTAAAGCTAGGTATACCTAGTTCCCGCCGAACTTATTGGCCGCCCTGAAGTTGCCTTTGCGATGCGCAAGGCACGGCGTGGTGCTGTTTTTGTATGAGATTTACTACTTCATAAATAATTTAATATAGACATAATTAAATCATGTCTTCTTTGGTAAAAGATTTTTAACATTTGTTGTTAGATAGGATCAAAGAAACAGGAGCAGGACGGAGATGTGCAAGACAAATAGCCTTGTCCCTTTTTTACTGTCTCACTATAATATTTTTAACACGTCATGGTATAAGGCTCCTGGTCTTGCCATATTTAATCTTGCTATATTGAATTATCAAATTGATTTTCATAATTTCCTGATAGACAAAATCCGTCCATAAAATTATGTGATATTGCCTTTTCAGTTTTGCTACTGCCATATTCTATGTAATTTAATTTGGCATAAGTTCACAATATTCTTAGTTCATATGGAATTCTCAAATTATTATTGCAAACTGCGACTGCTGCGACTGCTGTACACACTCCCGAAACAATAGTATCACACACAACCGACTTGTCCTCCATTGCAAACAAATATGACGAAAAAAAGGATCGAAGAACTGTGATGAAACAGGTATGATTCTAGAGATCGTATGTTTAAGATATGAGAGAGGATTTAGGGGTCCTATGTATGATAGTGAACCCCCTAACATCTGAACTCGTGTGCTCGTACTTTTGACAATCATATTCGCTGACAGGATGACAGTTTATATAGCGATAAACAAATAAAAAACCTTTATAAAATTTTAGAGCTATGTAGCATTTGATATTCGAAACATCTGTTCCGCAATAGCGATTCAATACGTACCAACTTGTTGTATAGGTTGCTACGGAGATTCAGATTTTGCGATGCGAATGTATATTAGAATCGGTTTCGATACATTATTTTAGGAACGTATTCTCTAGAATTATCGTTATCCAGAAATATTTATCACTATTATTGTAGATAGCTATTCGGACGTTTGGGACTCACTCAGGGACCAAACTATAGTAGTGTAGTTTAGGGTCGGCCGGATGCACCTAACGTTTGCTTGCGTTTCAGGCATGATGGTGATCACCGTTCATCAGCGACTTTATAGACTAGTAGCTCCTACACGCTTACACGTTCTCAACACGGTGGTCAATTTCTTTGTCTTGTCTGTTTTCGAACGATATACATTGGTCGAAATAAATATATCGTCGCCCTGCTCAGCATTACAAAAATATAGTATTACTAGCTGTCCCACGCGGCTTCGCTCCCGTCAACTGGCTACGTACCTACCCTATCCTACCTACCCTACTCTACACCTACCCTACAGCTACCCTACACCTATCCTACACCTACCCTACACCTACCCTACACCTACCCTACACCTACCCTACTCCTACCCTACACCTACACTACACCTACCCTACACCTACCCTACACCTACCCTACACCTACCCTACACCTACCCTACACCTACCCTACACCTACCCTACACCTACCCTACACCTACCCTACACCTACCCTACACCTACCCTACACCTACCCTACACCTACCCTACACCTACCCTACACCTACCCTACACCTACCCTACACCTACCCTACACCTACCCTACACCTACCCTACACCTACCCTACACCTACCCTACACCTACCCTACACCTACCCTACACCTACCCTACACCTACCCTACACCTACCCTACACCTACCCTACACCTACCCTACACCTACCCTACACCTACCCTACACCTACCCTACACCTACCCTACACCTACCCTACACCTACCCTACACCTACCCTACACCTACCCTACACCTACCCTACACCTACCCTACACCTACCCTACACCTACCCTACACCTACCCTACACCTACCCTACACCTACCCTACACCTACCCTACACCTACCCTACACCTACCCTACACCTACCCTACACCTACCCTACACCTACCCTACACCTACCCTACACCTACCCTACACCTACCCTACACCTACCCTACACCTACCCTACACCTACCCTACACCTACCCTACACCTACCCTACACCTACCCTACACCTACCCTACACCTACCCTACACCTACCCTACACCTACCCTACACCTACCCTACACCTACCCTACACCTACCCTACACCTACCCTACACCTACCCTACACCTACCCTACACCTACCCTACACCTACCCTACACCTACCCTACACCTACCCTACACCTACCCTACACCTACCCTACACCTACCCTACACCTACCCTACACCTACCCTACACCTACCCTACACCTACCCTACACCTACCCTACACCTACCCTACACCTACCCTACACCTACCCTACACCTACCCTACACCTACCCTACACCTACCCTACACCTACCCTACACCTACCCTACACCTACCCTACACCTACCCTACACCTACCCTACACCTACCCTACACCTACCCTACACCTACCCTACACCTACCCTACACCTACCCTACACCTACCCTACACCTACCCTACACCTACCCTACACCTACCCTACACCTACCCTACACCTACCCTACACCTACCCTACACCTACCCTACACCTACCCTACACCTACCCTACACCTACCCTACACCTACCCTACACCTACCCTACACCTACCCTACACCTACCCTACACCTACCCTACACCTACCCTACACCTACCCTACACCTACCCTACACCTACCCTACACCTACCCTACACCTACCCTACACCTACCCTACACCTACCCTACACCTACCCTACACCTACCCTACACCTACCCTACACCTACCCTACACCTACCCTACACCTACCCTACACCTACCCTACACCTACCCTACACCTACCCTACACCTACCCTACACCTACCCTACACCTACCCTACACCTACCCTACACCTACCCTACACCTACCCTACACCTACCCTACACCTACCCTACACCTACCCTACACCTACCCTACACCTACCCTACACCTACCCTACGCCTACCCTACGCCTACCCTACGCCTACCCTACGCCTACCCTACGCCTACCCTACGCCTACCCTACGCCTACCCTACGCCTACCCTACACCTACCCTACACCTACCCTACACCTACCCTACACCTACCCTACACCTACCCTACACCTACCCTACACCTACCCTACACCTACCCTACACCTACCCTACACCTACCCTACACCTACCCTACACCTACCCTACACCTACCCTACACCTACCCTACACCTACCCTACACCTACCCTACACCTACCCTACACCTACCCTACACCTACCCTACACCTACCCTAAACCTACCCTACACCTACCCTACACCTACCCTACACCTACCCTACACCTACCCTACACCTACCCTACACCTACCCTACACCTACCCTACACCTACCCTACACCTACCCTACACCTACCCTACACCTACCCTACACCTACCCTACACCTACCCTACACCTACCCTACACCTACCCTACACCTACCCTACACCTACCCTACACCTACCCTACACCTACCCTACACCTACCCTACACCTACCCTACACCTACCCTACACCTACCCTACACCTACCCTACACCTACCCTACACCTACCCTACACCTACCCTACACCTACCCTACACCTACCCTACACCTACCCTACACCTACCCTACACCTACCCTACACCTACCCTACACCTACCCTACACCTACCCTACACCTACCCTACACCTACCCTACACCTACCCTACACCTACCCTACACCTACCCTACACCTACCCTACACCTACCCTACCCTACCCTACACCTACCCTACCCTACCCTACACCTACCCTACCGGCGCGGCGGCGGCGATCTAATTAAAATTTAGAACATAAAAGCTGCTATTGTGAGTCAATCTTAAAAGATAGACATATGCTGTTGCGGACTTTTTTTTAGAACTCTTAAAGAAGAACAATTCCATCATACATTATATTTGCGTAACTTAAACCGTTTACGCAGCGCACGCAACAAAAGCACTCAAAAAGGAATATTTTTGCCCGTTTTTGCAACATTTTTCATTTAAGCTCCGCTCCTATTGGTTGTAGCGTGATGTTATATAGCCTATAACCTTCCTCGATAAATGGACTATCCAACACAAAAAGAAGTTTTCAATTCCAACCAGTAGTTCCTGAGATTAGCGCGTTCAAACAAACAAACAAACTCTTCTGCTTTATAATATTAGTATAGATTCAAAGATACCTAATACATTTTAAAAGCACTACAAATGCACTGCCTGTCACAACTTGACCGACATTATCGTCAACCCTTCCCGCATCATTACGATATTGCCTTTCATCGTCATCATCCTTTTAGGCAAGAGACGTCAACTGCTTTAAATAGGTGTGCCCAAATCGCCACATCGACCGGTCCTGTGCGTATCGCATCCAGCGGATTCCCGCAACCTTAACTAGGCCATACAATGCAGCGTCTCCCGGTACGCGGTCGCCTCTCCAGAACTTTCCGGGCCCATCGACCGTCCGATCGCTTATTGCCTACTGCCTAGGGATGGGTTCGATATATCAAAACGTAACTTATATCGGATATGGGGTTCGATATCATATCATATCGATAACCATATCAAAATAACCGATATCACAAAAACTATGTATCGAATCAAAACTACTTGCGACGAACGAACGTATAACTCAAAACTTAAAACCGTAACAATGCAAAAACGTACGAACAAAACGCAAACTTCACAACCGATAGGAACCATATCGCTGTACTACTGATATCGATATCTGAAAACCGTTTTCGATATCGATATGAAAACTGTATATCGGTTACATAACCGTTTGCGCAAAAAACCGAAAACGCCCATCTTTATTACTGCCCTATTGTCCTAATCCCAATTAATTTGGAGTCGGCACAACAATTTGACACACTAAACTTTTTTCGACATTCGTTACCCAAAGAATTTTAATCACGCATCTGAGATTCATTAATAAATTCCAAATGTCGAATGTATGCTTACAAATGCAGATCTGTTGGTTCACTCGTCCAATTCCAAGATGATATGTACGCCAGACAACTCTCCAATCGAGGAATGATAGTTTGCAATAAAATACGTATGGCTGTGGCACTTTTTAGTGTTCCGTAGTCAACAAGGAACCCGTAAAGTTTCGCATTTTTTTGTATTTAATTTTTCACTGAGTAGAAACGATTTTAGCCCAAGGGCGAGCGATCGAAGAGCTCTGCATTTCTTGGAAAAATGTATTTAGGTTGGTTCATCGAAATACTACGATTAGTAGCTAAGTGCTAACCTTTTCCTTTTAATCCTTTTAGACGATGCCCAGTATCTAGATATATATCTTATATAAGGTCGGGTCACACTTTTATATAATTAGTGGTATCGCATTTGACACCTATCTCAGTTGATAAACGATGATGTGGATGAAGATGGAACACGCTTGCATAGATGGCTATGACAATAACCATCTATACAAGCGTATGTTGAGAGTATGTACTCCTGCAGATAATGATTCTTCTTAGCTGTAGGTGTATGATTGTATTCCCAAAACGATTTATGCGTGTAAATGGTAAATTGACAATGTAAAAGTAGTGCATCGACGTACTATTTGTTCGAAAATAAACGGGCTTGGCGGAACAAAACTTGCAGTACGAGTAGGCGGCAATGTTTTGTTTCTTAGCTAATTTTAAACGATTAAAGTTTCGGTGTCGCTACGACATTTCTTGTGGATTTTGTGTCAAACAGAAGCATTTAATTATGTTGCGTCTTGCGGACCCAACGAGGGGTAAAGAGCTTTTCTCGGTCTGCCTCTAATAACAGTAATTGGTCTTAATTACTCGACCACAGTAACGACGGCTTGACAAAGGATACACCGGAAAATGAAGAAACAAATTGTATGAAAAATTCTGTATGTTTTATGAAATGTATCCAAATGTATTTTTGTTGCTATAAGTATACGGACGCACGATGCGTTTTGGGGTAATTGAACTCGTTGTTTTGACAAATAGCTTTTTACGTATCAACAGGAAGATGAAACATTTGGTGTAGGTATCGACACGGTAATCGACACGAGTCGGAAATCATCTTACGTACGTGTATCATACAAAATTTTACTATGCATTGTGCGAGGAAATAAAAAAACATATCTGAACCAAGCAAGTAATTAATAAAACGGCGGGCTTATTCAAGCGCGCTCAGCACGGTTAAAACTCGCACCAGTGCGAATTCACCCCTCTTTGAATAAATTATTGTGGCTTATTGGCACGCTGTGCGAGTTTACACTCGAAATGGCAAATTGGCACGAGAAACTAGGACTCAGGAGGTGAGAAACACATGTTAGTGGTAAAGTCTGACAAAGTACCAGGAGGTAAGAATACACGAAACAATGGTTCTTTGTTCTAAAAGCGCGAGCATTACACATGAAATGCTTCCTGAAACGAATTGTATTTTCACTACGCACAGAACATTTAATTTCGTGATGACGCGGATATTTTTGTTATGTGAATCATGACCAACATAATTTTTACTGACGCTGCTTACTAAATAAACAATGTCGCAGATAATTGGCAGCCATATATCCTTAGTTAGGTACTAATTACAATTTGATTCGTAAAGTTTTTTTCAAACTAAGTTTTAAAACTGTGAACACACCTTTGTAGTAAATGGGTTTCTCAGTCGTCATCAGCCCATGGCAGGCCACAGCTGGATATAGACCTCCCAGATCGAAAGCTATTTAGTTCAATTTCCGACTACCCTTGTTTAGGTGCTACCAACGACTCAGAAAATATCGTCACTAAACTTAACTGGAATCTCACATGACTCTGTAAAACCGGTGAAGAAAAACATCGTGAGGTAACCGGCATCTCTTAGAACCATGAATTCGAAGATATGTGACAACAACAAACCTTCACTCCTCGGTGCATTATGGCCTAGACCCTCTCAAAGAAGTAAAGCCTGTGCCCTAGAAGTTATGACGCATTACAGGCTGGTTTCTGTGTTTTGTAATGACAAAAGTTATTTCTATTACGACGACAATGCGATTAAGCAAATTTTCAGTTTACCGAATGTCCTGAAGTCAATAAATGATCAATTCTAATGTTTACTGTTGTTCACCGTGAAACAATTTTTTTTACAATATTGGACAGTTTTATCATCCGTTCGTCGTTTCCACTACAGATGGTTTAAAATAAGAGTAGGTACTTACAGACGGCCTAGAATTCTAATCCAAATAATTCAATTTGACTGCTGCGTCCCATCTGTCCCAGCAAGTCGGTCGGCCTGTACCTATCTATACTTCTGCCAGCATATAAATGTTATAAATACAGGTAGTCGTGTCTAGGTTAAGACTAGTCTGCAACGCAAGGTTGATGTTGGTTTATTAATTAATTTTTGTATATACTTGGTAGTCAGTCTTTTTTTTATTGAACATAACAAAACAATGTATTCGATGCATTTCATATTAATTACGTTTTGGGAATACTTTCATTATGCGTACAGCTAAGGAGTGGAATTCCTTGCTGGAATCTGTATTGCCTGATACCTACTTAGCTATTAAATGGGGGAGTGATTGGCAAAAACTCTACAATGTTTGGGAATGCCAAGCAGTCGATAGTCACTTGTTCAATAACTTACATTTCGCCAATCGCCATCGCTCATAGATTGACATTTTGTTGAGCTGTAGCCTCATGTTGCTGCTGGCCAAATACTCAAAATGGTGGAGGAAACATCTTGAAGAAACCCGCATGTGGTAGAACAAAAAATTGGATGACCGTTACATCTACCAACCCACACTGAACCCGCTTGGTGGATTACAGCCCACTTTACACCTTTTCTTGGGGGTGGGCAATCATCCAATGACTTCGCCCGCTCTGGTTGAAACGGGAGGGCGTATCAGACTTTTACTGACTAAAACCTACCCCTGTTTCTTCAGTTGCTTGAGCCAGTGCCGCGGTAACTCTCTTGCAAATTTATCCACGACACAGGCATCGGCCCTAGCGAACTCTGTCAGTTTTTGCTGACATCTCATTGAGGAGCGCGTGAAACACTACGCGCCACCGACTCAGGTCTGAGGCTCTAGACAAGTGGCATTAGATGTCAGTGAAGGCGATAGTCGAAATGTCAAAATTTAAGGGATTGATCACGTGATTTTTCGATATCGCTTATGAATCCTATACAACAACAATGTTGCCTATTTGCCAATCGCTATCGCCACGCTTTCGATAATAGAATGTCTTTTGACTAGAGCCTCTGGTCCTTATCGGACGGCGAGCTACCCATTATTCGCCGTTCTCAAGCCCGCGCCTACGGTGGATGGGAATCGGCTTGCGACTTCCGACAGCCAGGGCGTCTCCTGCGGTGGCTGTGGACGTGAGGGCGGGCGTGTCTCCGTTGCATGGTCACCTGTGTCTCAATTAACGTGGACACGTTATAGGCTGGAACAGCTAGAATACTGATGATGTCATTGCGCGATTGTGACACTTACTTTCGCTATTTGTATTAAAGTTTTTTCTTTTTATGGTATGCGCCATACTGGACGCAAATAAACTCTTTTCTTTACTTTCTTTCAATAAGCTATGCTTGCGCTAAAACGCTCCGCGATTTAATCATAATAACAATAATATTAGGCGATCGCTTAGCGAATATACCAAAATAGCCCAAAACGTAAGCTTTGCGTGCCTAATATTATGTCATAGTGTATTTAAAACAAAAATTTGGACTGTGTACAAAACGACATCGTTAGAATAATATTATGTACTTTTTCGTTTGTTTTGCCAAATTATTTCACTTCTCTACTCTCACTATTTATATGGACTTTTGTATATTGTTATGCATGTACTTTGCCTATAACTTTTATGAATCTACATAATTTTCCCTATTACTAAGACCCCGCGGCCCGTCTGTCTGTCTGTATGTATGTCTGTCTGTCTATCCGTCAGTCCGTCTGTCCGTCTGTCACCAGGCTGTATCTCATGAACCGTGATAACTAGACAGATGAGAGTGAGAGATTTTCTCAGGTGATGTATTTCTGTTGCCGCTATAACAACAAATACTAAAAACAGAATAAAATAAATATTTAAGTGGGGCTCCCATACAACAAACGTGACTTTTTTGCCGTTTTTTTGCGATAACGGTACGGAACCCTTAGTGCGCGAGTCCAAATCGTACTTGGCCGCTTTTTTAAATAGTGCTAGGTATTAATTTGTGTCTATTCAACACACAAAATAAATCGTTAAATAGAAAAAAATATTTACCTGTTAAACGTATACAAACACACTAGTTTATGGGAATTTAATCGTCTCATAAAATAAAGTGCTCCCTTCAAATAAAATATGCAAAAGTAGTTCTATATGTAATTAAAATAATACCGACACAGGAGAAATGAGAAATCGAAATAATACCTGGTCATTAAAAAGCAATTATTTTAACATATTGAGTACTCAAGCAAACTGTCCTACTTTTATTGCGGATATATTTAAATAAAAGTTTGAACCTGTTTTTCTGTTTCTTATCAGTTTATTATAGCATAAAAATAATTCCCTCAATTCAATGAGATTGAAACTATATCAAATTATTATTATTCATACATAAATATTTTTTTTTTTTTTTAACATTAGTCTATAAAAAATAAAGAAAATGATTTAAAAAAATATTATATTATTTAATTGTGTAATATTTATGTATATATATCACTTTATTATGTGCAAGATAAGGTAATAAACAATTCCCAGTCTGTAGTATATAATATTTATTTGCTGTCGGCACCCCAGGCCCTCCGCGTCGCGTTATTGAAATAAGCAGACGAAAATAGCTCCACCACGTGGGGGCGACGGCGATAGAGCGTGCGCACACGCATCTACAACACAAACATAAACAACACGATCATTGTGGCCGCGGGGTGGGCAGAAAACATAGTTAAACGATTCATATCAAACTTTTATGCAGTACGTTCATAAAAGTTTACTAATAAAAATATTTTTTTAATAAGTTTTAGTTTTAAAAATTGCATTGTCTCTAGAAACAAACGTGTGTGCAACATTTCCGCTCAATCAAAGATTCGGCAGTGGGTCAAAGCGATCATCACAAGAATACGCTATCGTCTCATACGATATTCATTTGTACGTCAAACAGGGACAGGACGCGTTTTGAGATACAATTTTTAACTCGCAAGCTTTGATTACATGGTAGAGAAATGTCTAGGCAAATTGACTGTAAGAATTTTAAGAATTTATTTTTCTAGCAAGATTTTAGTTACGCCTGTCCTGGTGTTTCTCTATACACCAGGACAGGTGTCTGCCTATCCTTTCCCAACTATGTGGCTTAGCCTACTTGCCGATGCACGGAGATCTTCAGAAATAATTTGATTTAATTCTTACGTTATTTCAAAACAAACAGAGAATGGAATCGCCGTGGACGCGTGCCTAGAGACGCTAATAATATTCGTGCCTGGTGCACAAGTTTCAGCTGTCATAGCCATACCACAGATAATACTAGCATACAGATGCCTCATCCCATACAAAGAAACCGTGCCTACGTAACTAGCGTTTTTCATCCAATTATACCGATATTTTTTTAATTTTCTTCAATCGATGAACGCCGGCTGCACGCACGAAAAAGGATACCCAATGTAACATTACGCTCATTGTAACGTTACAGTGACGTTAATTGTATCGGTAAATATGCAATCTTTTCATCAATGTTTTGTTATGACGTTGTCACGTTAAACTATCGTCCGTAAACCGACTTTACAGACAACCAATTTTTTTGTAAATCCGTCACGTTCGGTTCCGTTCCACGGCGATAGATAGATCACCATCTATATCCGTGGAACGGAACCGAATGCGATCGATGTACAAACAATAATCAGTACAGTACGTCAGCACGGTTTCTTTGTATGTGATGAGACACCACTGACCATACTCAGAGTGGTCACGGGCTGTCAATTTCTATAGAATTGAATGGAAAGTTTTGGTAATAAACCTTCTTCTCTAGAAGTGGCCGCCCAAGTATCTCGGTAATCTGTGATACAAGATAAAATCCGTATATCCGTAAGTAAATTATTCATCCAATTAAAGTGTTATATTCTTCAATGATTATATTCTCGAGCAAAGTAGGTTTTGGTATGATTATTTTTATGCTGCTTGCCTTTTGATTACTGAATTGCATTGGTTCCAAGTTCCAACAGACGTTTTAGCTACTGTATCGTTCCTATTAAATCTCGGTAAGCATTCAAAATTGAATGGATGAACTGGAACAAATTATCATGTTTAGTTATGACTAGGAAAGGGGTGGCTGCTAAGCTTATAGAGAAGTATGAGAGAAGACATGTTGCACTGAATCCAAATATATTGAGATCCGGACAAGAAAGTGATGACATGAAAATATGTTATATTTTCCAACTGCTAATATTTCACACTCAATAATTAAACCAGTTTTAAAGTCATTATTATTACACCTGTAATAATTATTCGCAAACTAGAACAGCGGCCAGGTACTATAATATAATTTATTTCAGTGTCTGTCTGTGTACTTGAGTTTATGCCTAGAATAGCAGGCTAAAACTAGATATACAGTGATTCATGGAAACTAGTCTTAGTGGAGAACTATGTTATTGCATTTACTGGTAAATTCCATTTACTTGTAAACACTAAACCTAGAAAATCTGTATAAAATACCAGACTTGTGAAGGGTTATAGTATTGTCCAGTTCATGCATGGCGTAGTCCATTCAGATGCATTCGGTTAGACTGGTAGCCGACCAATTGATTTAGAAAAATCATCTAAAATCCAATTTCATGATAATAAAACATACACAAAGGACTTAGTACTTAATTACCTATTATTAAGTTACGTTTAATGAGAATATCTGACGAAGTGTGGCTACTCCTCTGCCTGACCCCTCGTGGATTACAGGCGTGATCATGGTTAAGTACATGTGTGTGCTATGTGTGTTTAGAAAGAACATTTGAAACTCGATTATTGGACCAGCGAAACTATCAACTGATAATTTGCATGCCAATTATGGACTATGCTCAGTGCGTTTTTTTTATAATTATTTTGTTTTAATATTTTGTTTGTTGTGTTTACTTTTCTATTCTGTAAATTTTAATTCGGTATAGACACGCTCAGCGAAATATCATTGTATCTTATTCTTACCGTTCTACTTTTATTTTTGATTGTTGCTATTGTGTTGTGTCTGGACCAAATAAATATTTTCTATTCTATTAATTATTTACAGTGTTGTGTGCCCTGTTGAATAAATACCTGGATTCTTTCATTTATTTAATCAAATTCTCTGTAATATTTCAGATAGAACAAGATGGTTATGCGGTCCTAGAAGAATTCCTGCACCCGGCAGAATGTGACGACATGCTGCAAGCTGGTTTAGAACTCACCAAGAACATACCTGACAAAGAAGAAAGAATTATATTTTCAACTGTCAATGCTGAAAAATTGGTAAATATTTAAAATCTTTGTCAACCAGCTTTATTGCCAGAAGCTGCAACGGCTCTGCTTTAATAATAATAATAATAATAAGCCGTTTATTCCATATTTCATAATTACATTTCAAATGTTGTTAGTATTAAGCTTAAATTAGTGTTGAATAATTATTATATAGTTTTATATTCCATGCATAATCATCACTGTGATTAAAATTCAAACAATAATTCATTGAAATTGTAAAACAGTAGAAATAATAATATTATCAGTTTTTTGCATGCATAAAAATGTAGTTCATTAGTTAATAATAAATTAAATATCTATTTCATATGGATTATTACATTATGAATGATTAAATTAAAATTGTTCATTTGTTATACAAATCCAAACAGATTATAAATTAGAATTGATTGTTAAATTAAGAATTATTATTTCAAATTAGAATTTAATGTTAAATTAAGAATTAATCATTCAAATCACAATTGATAAATATAAAAACAAAAAAAAAAAATTGATAATTAAACATTTTAATAATATGTTATGGGTATTTATTATTTATTTATTTGAAATATGGATCCCATCTTGGGTAAAGGCCTCCTCCAGCCTCTTCCACGACTCTCTGTCCTTGCCTAAATTAATCCAGTTGTTGCCCGTCGTGTTTGATAAATCATCAGCCCACCGTCTTATTGGTCTACCAACATTTCTTTTTCCTTTGGGGCCTTTCCATCTTGTGGTTTCTATGGTCCATCTTTTGTCCGTGTAGCGGGAGATGTGACCAGCCCATTGCCATTTTAGTGTGAGTGCATATGTGAGAGCATCGTTAAATTTAGTTTTTTGCCTAATGTATTCACTCTTCACTTTATGAATTTTCCTGATATGCAACACACTCCTTTCCATTGCTCTCTGGGTACATATGATTTTCTGTTTTACTTTATTTGTAAATACCCAAGTTTGGCATCCGTACAGTAAGCATGGTAAAAGGCATGTATCGAATAAAATCTTTTTCAAGTACAAGTTATAATTTCCTTTTAGTATTTCTCTTAGTGACCAAAATTTTTTCCAGGTTACGTTTATTCTCCTGGTTACCTCTTCTTCATTACTGGATTTAATAAATGATAGCTGCTTGCCCAAGTATATGTAGTCGTTGATATATTGTATGTTGTTTCCTTGTATCACGATAGGCCTTTTGTTGGAGTTTGTCATTATTTTAGTTTTGCTTATATTCATTTCTAAGCCGACTTTTGAGCTTTCATGATCAAGTGATTTCATCATTACCTCCAAATCCCTAGAATTTTCAGCTAATACAACTATGTCGTCAGCGAATCTGAGATGGTTTAGGTAACATCTATTTATTTCTATGCCTTTATTTGACCAATCTAAATTCTGGAATATATTTTCAAGTACTGCAATGAAAAGCTTCGGTGACAGGGGGTCTCCTTGCCTAACTCCTCTTTCTATATTTATTTCTTCGCCTCTTTTTTCCAGTTTTACTCTGCTTGTACTATGTGCATAAATATATTTTAAGATATTGATGTATTTTATGTCAACGTTTGCACGTTTCAATGCATTCCAGATTGAACAGTGTCTGATGCTGTCAAAAGCTTTGCAATAGTCTATAAAGCCCAGATACAGAGGTCTATTAAACTCTCGGTATTTTTCTATAATTTGTTCTAGTGTCTGTATGTGGTCAGTTGTGCTAAATCCTGTTCGGAAACCTGCCTGTTCCTTCGGTTGCAGTTTGTCAATATCTTGAGTGATTCTTTTTAGTACTATGGATGAGAACAGTTTGTATGTACTTGCTAGGAGGCTTATGGGTCTGTAGTTGCCTATATCTAAGGGATTTCCTTTTTTAAAAAGTAATGTTATATCGGATGTGCACCATTGTTTTGGTGCAGTGCCTGTGTCCAACACCATATTAAAAAGCTGCGACAGGTGGTGAATTAAAATAGGTGCACCTATTTTGAGAGCTTCATTACATATTCCGTCTGGGCCGGGACTTTTTTCAGCTTTCAACCGTATTATGTGTTCATAAACTTCTGAGTCTTCAATTGGTTTAATGCAATTAGTTCTGTTTTCATTACTTGATTTTATTTCAATTTCATTATCATTTCTTTTGCGGTATAAGTCTCTATAGAAGTTTGTTGCGTGACATATGATGTCGTCCCTTGATTTTGTTTTTTCAAATTTTTGTTCAAGTTGTTGTATCCATGTTTTGTGTGTAATTAGTTCTTTGTTGGCTTTTTTATAACTTCTAAAATTCCTTATGTTTCGTGTAATAATTTCATGTCTATGGTTGCTGTAGTCTTTCCTGATTGATCTATTGGTTTCTTTGAATATTTTACTAAGTTCATCTTTATTGTCTCTGGTTTTGTTTTTTATGAGTATTAATTCGGTTCGCCTTTTTATTAGTTGTTCTGTGTATTTGCTGAATATTTTCATTTGTTTTGTTTGAGTTAGGTTCTGTGACTTCAAACTGTCCTTAATGCTTTCTTCCAGGAGGTTGTAGTAGGTCTGAACATCAGTCGGTTCTTTTCCATTGCTGTCCATATTTGTTTGTAGACTTTTTACGTAGTTTTCGATTTCTTCTTCTGTCTTCGGAATATGGAGTGGTGTTACGAAGTTTTTCCTACTCTTTAGAGGATTTTTTAAAAGTAGTGTGCCTCTCAACAGTCTATGGTCCGAGGGAAATAGTATGTTGCTTAGTATTTCCATATTTATTATTTGTTTGGGATTGTTTGTCAATATGAAATCAATTTCGTTTTTAGTTTTTTGATCGGGTGATTTCCAAGTCCATTTATTCTCTTTTTTTTTCTTAAAAAATGTGTTCATTATTGACAGTTTGTATTGGTAAGCATAGTTTACCAGACGTTCCCCTCTTTCGTTGAGTTCTCCGACTCCGTATTTTCCCATTACAGGGTAGTGATTTATTTTAGGCAGCCTATTTTAGAATTGAAGTCTCCCATTACTACTACAACTTTCTTGTCAGCCAGTGCGTGAGCAGCCTCAATGTCATTGTAAAATTGTTCTATTTCATCTTCGGGTGATCTTTCTGTAGGTGCATAAACTTGTATTATTGATATAGGAAAGCTGTCGAACTTCAATTGTAAAAGTGCTACTCTTTCTGAAATACCTGTAAAGTTTTTTATATTGTCTTTGTACTTTTTCTTGATTAGGAATCCCACTCCGTGTAGACCTTTGGTTTGCCCAATATAACAGAAAATGTAGTCTTTATATTCTTCAATGTTGTAGCCCATTTTTCTGACTTCTGAAATCCCCAAGATGTCGCAATTAATGTTTTTTAGGGCATTATTTAATTCGAGGAATCTTTCCACTGTCGATAGCGATCTTACATTGAAAGTGCGGAGTTTTAACGTAGTTACTTTGTCTTTTTTATTTTTAGGTGGAGGGTAGTGGTCTAATTCCCCACGAGGACCAGTCGGATTGGGGATTTTTTTGTTTTTATTATTTTTTGGTTCTGGCTTATTAGTTGGTTTGTTCCGGTGGCTGATGATTGTATCCTATGCTTGCCGCTCTGCTGGAGGGTTTGCAGTAGGCAGGGGTTTGCAGTAGGCAGGGGTTTGCTTCTATTTCTCATTAAATCAAATGCATTCAGTCTATTTGTTTTCAATAACGTTTGTTGCTTGCGAGGCTGTTCCGCTGCGTCGGGCGAGGTCGATGAATCTCTTTTACGCTTCTCGCTTCCTGGTTTCCCCGGCTCTGCTTTAATAGTAAGCATCCTTTGTCCTAGTCCAATCCATTGTCTACCCGTGGTTCAAATTCGTTCATCCTTTAAAGGGTGATTGACAAGCAAGCAAACTTTTACGTTAGGCATTTACTGGAGATTAGCGCCAGAAGACAGTACCCCGGGAATAGTAGACGGACGGCTATGGAATCTTTGTTCTTTGACCAGAAGTGGGACAGAATAGGTTATAAAAACTAGTTAGCAGGGAGAAGGAAGGATAGTGGGATGACAAAGTATGTATATTTTGTAAATCGAACATGGTTCAATGAGTGAACGAATTTAGACGAAATTCCGGCAACAAACTCTTTTTTAGCATAGATAGTTTTAATCAAGTTCTCATTTGTTTTTCAGCAATTAAAAGAAGACTACTTTATGAAGAGCAACGAAAATATTAGCTATTTTTTTGAGGACGCTGCAATTGCAGCCGATGGCGAACTTACAGTGGACCCAAGCATATCACTAAATAAAGTAAGTTTGAGTTTTATTTATCTAAGTTTAGTGTTCGTCTGAAAAGTAATGAAGACCTCTTTATTGGTTGAGTCAATAAAATCTATACAATAGAAAAGGTCCGCTCCCACTCCACTTAAACTCGGAAGCATTATTCGGTTGTCCCTCTTAAATTCGTTTTCTCATCTTAAGTATAATTTATTTTCCTTGATTTCCTATCATGATACTGAGTACGAAAGCAATAGCCAACCAGTATCGGGAACAGGGTCAAAACTAACGGTGATCAAAGTTCAAGAGAGCTAAACCCCCACAGAGTCCGAACTGTGTCCAGAAGATTCGTTTTTTGAATCAAGTCATTGTCCCAGTTGCCTAGCAAGAGCCTTCTAAGGTGTTGGTCGAGCCTCATGGGCAGTAAGTGATTGGCTGACACGATATCGATACATTGGTCGCTGAGTCCGCATGGCACATGTGAACAACCAAGTGCAACGAGCAAAATCAAGTCAAGATACTTGATTTGCGTATCCTTCTCGGCTTTCACGAGGTTCCCGTTATGTCGGACCGTTTTTGAAATATTTACTACATGAATACTAAAGTAGCCTTTTCTAATACTGTAGTAATCTGTTTGCAGGTTGGACACGCGTTGCATCTCCAACACCCCATATTCAGATGTTATACGTACTGTGATCGCGTGCAGAAGGTCTGCCGAGAGCTGGCCTTTAAGGACCCAGCCGTGGTGCAGTCCATGTATATCTATAAGAACCCTGGTATCGGTGGCGAAGGTATGTTTCTAGGACACAATCACCATCATCGGCCTGGCCATATCCTTACTATAGTGGGTCAGCTTCTAGTCGAACTAAATTCAGCTGAATACGAGATTTTCTAAGTGAAGATTGAAGACTGCCTATCTGGCGCTAGTCCAGCCTGGATTATGTCCTAGGCCACGTTTCCACCTACAAGCAACTCTCATGTATAATTATCTGCTTTGCGGGCACGATCAAGCGATTGATCACGTTATACAGTATTCATAGCGGATGTTTGTGTCTCTGAAGTTAGGTTCTGCGAACCATCGCACCGAAACTGAGGTGACTACATTTTTGAAAAATATACTGAAAATAGTTATTTACTGACAGACTACAAATAACTGACTAATAAATCGTTTCAGAAATATATTTTTGCTAGTGAGTCCGACTCATACTTGGCAGACTTTTTAACCTTGGACCCTCTCACGACACATTTCTGTAATATCAAAATAAAATAGTCTTGCAAGGTCTTTTTTGCCAAAAACATGGTGATCAAAAGTGGACAGAATATAAAGCATATAAACTTCGTCCGCCATGATGCATGATTAAACGCCCTATACGTACGTCTTCGTATCTCATAATATTGTTTTTCCGCCTCGAGATGTTTCGCAATAATAACATTGCGGCGTAAAAAGGACATTCTTTATTTACAACGGACTATTAACATGAGCTTAAGACACTTGTCTCACCGCCACCGAGTAAGCAAGTAGCTATTATATCGTCGCTATCGACCTTTTTTACTCGCTCAAGAAAAGGATAAAAGATATAGATACCGTGCCAATAAAAGTACAAAACACATATTATAATAATATCTAGTTGATCGCTGGCTGCAGTGTGGGCATAATTTATTTATTTATTTATTTATAAGGCTCACCAACAATTGTTAACACTAAGAATATTACAGTAATTATTCACTTAAAACTATAGTTAAGTGTCACAATTTATTACAGGTAAGCACCACATATGCTAAAGTATTGAACAAACATTCAGAAACAACTTAATAACCTAATAGAATAAAAAAATGGTTCAAAATGATATCTAAAACATCTTACACTATAAAATTAAAATTTATAACCATAACATCGTGTGTCAATTTTCGGAACTTGATAAGTGAGTCCGCATGTACGTCTACTAAATCGCTGCAACTATTTAATAGTTTACACAGCCGAGGAATGGCCAAATTGTCACCGAGGACGGTTCTACGTGGTGGAGGGTAAAAAGGAGTGATAGAAGCACGGCATAATGCCGTCGAATACTCACTCACCACTAGTTTGTCGCAGCGAAAAGAGCTATAAAAGATAATACTCACACAGTGATGCTCGCTTGGCGGTCAGAACTCACGCAGTATTTTCAGATGGGCAGATATCAGTAAAATCCCATGTAAAATCCTTGTAATCTATCTAACATCTGGTTAGATTGGAAGTTGATCCTAAAATTGTTGGGCAAAGGCTAGGCAGATTGATTGAAGGTTATTTTTCACGTACACCTCCGTTGGTGTACAAGGGAAGAATAATGATGATAACGAGACTGTTATATAAGCTGCAGAAATTCAAGTCTTTAAGGCAAGAGTGAATAGGTTTTTTCTAGGCACGCGTGCTTCATCGTCGTCCACATCATCGCATACCATCAGGTGAGATAGCGGCCAAGCACGGGCGTACAGACAAAAATAAAACATGCTGAATCATCTACTACTATTATAAACGTGATAAATTGTGAGGATAGATATAATATAATAATAATATATAATATCGTTTATTTATAACATAAGGCACATTTTACAATAAAAATATCTTTAAAATATAAAAGAAGGCAGTTGCTTATTTGCCTGAACTAGGTTGAACATGTGTTTCAGACTATAAAGTGCTTAAAACTAATAATAATAATAGATTAACAATGGTATAGCTTGTATATGAATACTTAAATTAAAGACAAAGCAAAATTATTATTTTGTCACAGCCAGGAGATCTTCTGTCTCTCCGTAAGAGATGCGAAGTAGATGTTCAATAATAGTCTTTTTACAGCTAAAATAATTTAATTTATAGATACTTCATTTTCTATTTAATCTATTGTACAGAAATGGACCTAAGAATATTAAGAATCTATTTACAAATACATATTTTGAGGATGGATTAGAATCGCAGACTTCATTTCGTCTCTTATTATTTATGTATTCGGCGTTATAGGAAAGCATGGTGTGTTGTTTTAATACTAAATGCATAATGAAAACCTGGCGAACAGTCAGCACGTTGCAGGATTTGTAAAGAAGATCAGTGGGGTAGAGAAAATGGTGGAAAGGATGAATGTTTGTTAATCTTTCACGCAAAACTTTACAGAAATTTATATTAATATATAGAATATAGATCAGGACAACACATAGGGTATAATTTATAAAGATATTCGGAGAAGTACTAATACACGTGGACAGAGCCGCGGGCGATTTTATAATAATAGAATAAAGAAGAATTATAAAATTCTACAACTCGAGACGCCTCGTGCAGAAGGAGACGTACCTACATTAAATTAATCTCGCTTTTTCCATTTTTCGCGGAAGCTCGTGAAGACACGCCTCGTGCCATTAAAATTTGTACTCAGTCTTATTTTCCTGTACGAGGATGCTCGTAGCAGCGTTTATACAGATCTTGAAGTTTAAATTTTTACTATTAAAAAAATATTAAGGCTTTCCGTTAAAAGTGATCAATTTGCTAATTTCTCAATGAAAAACACAGATATTAACCAATTAATAGATTTTCTTAACTCGTGTGGAAACAGGTGTATGGGAAAGTAGCTTCCTGGAAAGATGTATTTTGTTTATCAATTTCTAGCTTTTCCCGCGACCTGGCCCTATCCCTGGAACCGTGTATTCATTCGGGACGAAAACCAATCTGAGATACTCGGCGAAAGTGTAGCTTTCCATAATGAATTTTCGGAATTGGATCATTATCAAATTTCAAACAAAATTACCTTCTTCAAACAATCAGAAAATTGTACCTCTTCATAATATTTAATTCAATCTGTTCTTTTTCTTTACAGTAATACCACACCAAGACATAACATACCTGCACACAGAACCAGTTGCTCCAGTTGGCTTCTGGATTGCTTTAGAAGATGCCACAATACAGAATGGTTGCCTTTGGGTAGTCCCAGGGTCCCACAAGTCGGGGGTGCACAGGCGACTGGTGCGGAATCCGGACAAGAGCAGCAAAGAAACGTTGATATACGACAAACCAGCTCCAATTTACCCGTCGTCTAGTTTTATACCAGTTCCTGTTAGTAAAGGTGAGAGATCTATCATATAGTCAGTGGTACTTGACCCAAGTCATATCTATTCCAGGTTTGTGACTAGGCAGTGTGACATTCTGCCAATAATAAGGAATGAAAAAAAGTTATTACTAACTTGACAGATTCTAATTAAGTATACCTAGAATCCGTCCAATAGGATATTGGTTTTTGACATAAAGAACTAATATTTGAGTAACATTTTGTTTTACATTTTAATTTGTATGTATTAACGATTAGATATAATTTTTAAGTGCTGTGTCGTTGTGGTTACTGTGTTTATTTAAATTAAATACATAACAGTTTAGCTTGCTTAAAATTTAACTCAATTCGCAAGTTTTATAGCAAAACACCCGGTTCACGTCGTGTCACAGTCGATTTTCAATCGACAATCTATTTAACACGTAATTATGACACTATATCTGCCGAAAACACCCCGATTGTAACAGTAAAACACCCATAACTTTAGAACTGCTAAACCGATTTTCATCAAACAGCTTATAACACTTTCGATAAAGACACCTTTCAAACAAAAAAACGAAATTAAAATCGGTTCATCCGTTTAGGAGGTATGATGCCACAGACAGATACACACTTTTTCTGTC
This sequence comes from Orthosia incerta, assembly GCA_948252205.1. NCBI lineage: Eukaryota > Metazoa > Arthropoda > Insecta > Lepidoptera > Noctuidae > Orthosia > Orthosia incerta. The sequence goes on along the minus strand of OX411741.1, from coordinate 37,803,805 downwards.
GGGTTAAAAATCTCGTCACGGTGTTTGTGGTCGCACTCCTGCGAAACGGCTCGACCGAATTTTATGTACTTTTTATGAATATTTAATAGGTCGTAATAGTAGTTCATGCAATGGTCATATAATAGGGGTTATTAAAACACGAGCGTGTGTTTATCATATGAGGCGAAGCCGAATGTGATAATATTATAAAATTTGAAACAAAACAAAAGTGGAAACGGAAAACAGATGTGGTATGGCGGGCAATTTAGATTCTCATTGCGCAAGACAGCGCACAGCGCGCCTCCATAGACATGACACTACTTTTCGACAGTAATTCATGGAGCCCATTAACGCCAATAAATTAAAAAGTAAAAGTGTGCGATAAAAATTAAAAAGTTATTTAATGATGCAGTTGTTTGAAAATCGAAGGTAAATGTTGCACTGTAATGGTTTTTTCAACACACTTGCTCGTGGCTCTAATTTCACCGCAATTAGGCATATAATGATACCTGTAATCAAACTGTGACTTTTTCATTGCTATTATTCACAAGTGAGTTATAGTTTTTTTTAATGGTTTCCTGCCTTCATTTTAAATACTTTTAAATTAAATTAATTTTAAAAGTGTCACAAATCAATCCAATGAAAAATAATAAAATAAGTCATTAATTCTAATCCAGTTAAAATTTAAGTATTTTCAATATAATAAAATGTAACATTGTTAATAAATTAAAAGTGTCCCATTCGACATTAATCTCTTTCTATTCCTGTCATGGAAGTAGTACTTACTATATCCATAACATGATATGGGTAGTAATTACTATTTCCATGATATCCATTAAATACATAAAATGTGGCATAGCTTCTAGTCAAACAATTCAGCAAAATGCTAGAACCTAACATATTGCTTGCTCATTTCATGCAACTTCGTATTCAACTAGATAATTTCAACTTGTATGTGTTAAATAAATAAAATTTCCCCTTAAATATAACTTTTGTTTCTCTGCAATAAAGAAAACTTGAAATTCCCCATTTTGTACGTGGCTAAAACGCTATCCGCGAAAAGCTAAAAAAAGAAAGTAACCTCAATTTTTAGTCTATGGCCGATCGCCATTGTTAGATAGATGAGCGCGCATAGGAAAACTGATTTAATTTACCACGCCATTGTGAAAAAAAAATCACAACTCGTTTTTAATTTCACAACTGTTGAAAATGATTTTTTAGTATTATTTTCTTCACAAGTGTGTTGAAAAACGTCGTATGATACACGTGTGTACTGATGATTACCGTCCTCGGCTCTCTTAAGACCCTCACCTACGGCTCGGGTCTCAATGGCGCCTCAGCGGTAATCACCAACATTGCACACTTGTACCATAATATACTATTTTTTTAATTTTACCTATCCACGAATATAAAGTACATGTTTATACAATATTTTTTGAATTCATATTTGGAACATTACGTTGTGAGTGTAGATAATAGTAGTTTATGATACTGTTGCATAATAAGGGGTATTAAAATATGAGTGTGTGTTTATAAACCGAGCCGTAGGTGAGGTTTTTAATAGTATTCACACGAATGTTTTAATACCTAGTTATGTGCAGTATCATACACTACTTTATCTACACTCATACATTTTGGGATTGAACCTACTTAATATCTTTTATTTTGCATTTTCCATGCCATAAAGTCGTGATAAATGCATCATGTAATAATCTCGACTTTGCTAGTAAGAGATTATGAGTAATTTCCTTCGCCGCATATAAAATATTATTGGCGAAGTCAAATTTTCTTCACATTCACTAATATCAGACATTTTAAGCAAGAATTTAAAAATGTCATGAAATTCAGTATAAAGTATGTCAATATAAACTCGTTTTGAAGTTTATAATTCGAATATTACGATATGAGAGTAGATGAAATATAATTCATACCGATAAAAAATAAATAAAAAAACGAATTTCACGCGGGCGCCAGAATAAATGTTTATTTTTCGGTTACGCTGGTTTGCATTTGCCCATTCCTGTAGACACAGAACTTTTTCGACTTATGCAGAAATGCTTCATCAAGTTATTTATTATGAGGCTTTTTTTATATATCTTTGTATAGTTTATAAAAAGCCAGGAAGGTGCGTGAGGACCTTTTCCAGCATCGATATTACTCACTGCCACACTTTAGAGTTTTGAGTATGCGTCTATGCCGTTTCTAGTAATAGCCACCAAGGCGTCTCGGTGCTCTGTGATAAGGAAGTACTTTATGCAATCTGCTAATAACTGTTATCTCTTTTTCCAGGTACTTGCATCCTTCTCCATGGCAATGTCGTCCACAAAAGTGCTCACAACAAGTCTGATAAGAGTCGCCATGCTTATACCTTCCATGTGGTGGAAAGAGACAACAACAATTATTCAGAAGATAACTGGCTGCAAGAGGGAGAGAAAGCACCCTTCGTCAACGTGTACACCACACGGCAAATTGTTTAATTACACAATTAAATGTTTAGGACTAATGAGGACTTGAAATTTTTGTCTGAATGCCGCAAATTGTAAATGTCGATTACCTTTTCTTCTGAAATTACTAAAAAATAATATTATAAGTGAAAAATATTTTGTTAAATATATTTTTGGTACTCACTACTGTGTTTTAATTTATTTCTTTAATAGGGACAATTTTTCTTTGTTCCTTTGCATAAGTAAATAACGTCATTTCACTGTCCACATCAATGATATTCAATATTGCATGCAAAATGATTCCTGTTAAGTGCTAGTAAGTACCATTTAATACCATAAACAGCACAAACATCACGCCTTCCGTGATCATAGTGAAGTATAGCGACGTATTTAAAACAAACAGTACACTCGAACAAGCTATTTGGAATAAATAATAATAAAAATATTTTATTGACACAAAGAAAAAGTTATACATTTCCATTTGAAACCCTGACTCCTGTGCTAGGTGAGACCTGTGTTACAGGAGTCAGTGTCCTCACCCGTTATTTATGGTACTTGTGTGCACTACAATTTATGCATCAGAATAGAAAAAAGAATAATAATCATTAAAAATAATACATACGTGCTCTTGCGTGGTGTGTGTGCGTGTGTTTATGCGTAGGTGTGAAAGTGTGAGTGTGTTGTGTCTATATGTGTGTGTGTGGTGTGTAGTGTGAGTGATCATGGTTGGTGGCTGGATTATGAGACTTGATTTGCCTACCTAACTATTTCATCTCATCGAATCCAGGCAAAATATGAAACTTTCAATTAGATCATCATTCTCTTCTCTCCACTACTCTCATAGCCATCGACCACTCATCGCCTTTAAGGTTGAAAATGCACTGAAAGGCAGCTTCTGAAGTGAAACCAGCGTTCTAAAATGTTGATAACTGACCGCACTGCATGCTTGGCGCCTTTGCGAGGGGACTAACGCTAGGCGCCAAGTACCGTATATTGCAGTATTCTTTGCTACTTGGAAGTTGACCCACTAACCTCTAGGCGCTAAAAAAGACAGTTTTCAGTCCAAGACAGTCATTATCACCATTTCAGCTGAAAGATATCCAGTACTAGCCAAAGGCCTACCCCAAATGACGCCACATTGATCGGTCCTGTGCGTCTCGCATCCAGCGCCTTCCCGCTAGAGGCTTTTAACAAGTGACATTCTATAGACGATAGTGTCGCAATATCGACATGTCACATGATCGATCCCTTACATTAAAACATTTCGACCATCACCATCGCTGTCATCGAATGACGCTTGTCTAGAGCCCTAGATCATCGGTCCACATAAAGGGAGGTCTTCCAATACTGCGTCTTCCGGTACGCGGTCTACACTCCAGAACTTTTCGGCCCCATTGACCATCCGTCCAAGAGAGTGTTGTAAAGAAAAACAATACCCTGCAAACTCACAACACAACATAGTAGATACAAACTTAGTTGCAATTTAGCTACCGGTATACCAAATAGCTTGACCGCCAGTATGCAAATCTGTGTGTACACTGTATATTGTTTTTGTCGAATAAACCGCTCACATGGCGGCACGTAAAAGTTCACTAGTTTCACAACGCTCATTCTTCGACTAACAATTAGCGGACTCCCATTGTGTGTTCGGGATTTAAAATGTAAGTCGCACGAGCATCCTCATCAGAAGCCTACATTTTTTCCCAACTAGAGGGTTCTGTGGTGGTCTCATCTAAGGTCCTTAAGACCTACCATGTACTGATGGTCATCACTACGGTGGTTTTAATCCCACTTCCCCTGGTCTTATCCCCAAGATCCGGACGCCTTTTGTAGGTGCCACTGAAACAATAAAAAACATTGCGGTTGTGGGTTCCAGTCTAACTAGATGTAGTTGAATACCAGTATTTTAGATGGAGCGACCTTGCATATAACGGTACTCTGTACTACGCTGACCCACAAGCCCTCGGTCTCAGTAACGGTGGCGATGATGGTAGAAAAGATGCAATTATAAGTTATGCTATACTTTCCTGTTCTATACTAATGTTGGAAAGATCTTCTATGCTTTGAAACTGCTGCTCAGCTAAACTCTTCTTGAGTGCACCGGTCATTATCAGGGCTTACATGCCATGACATGTCCTCCAATTTGGCGACAAGTAAAATCATCAAAAATTTACAGTTATGGCTTGTAATTTATAGACCTTAATCGAGGTTTTCTTTCGTACATGACCACTGAGTTGATCAAAGATCCTTCAAACTGAATCTATTAAAAGTCTTAAAACCGAATCAATTAAAAGTCAATAAATAACAAGTAATCCTGGAAATTTCTCTTCTCGTCTCAGCCTGTTGTGGCTGAGAATAGTAGTTTATGCAATGGTCATATAATAGGGGTTATTAAAACACGAGTGTGGGTTTATCACATGAGGCGAAGCCGAATGTGATAATACTAACACGCGAGTGTTTTAATACCTAATTATATGCCGTTGCATACACTACTTTATCTTCACTCTTAAAATTCTCTAAAATTTTAAATAATTGGAACATTACGTTGTGAGTGTATATAATAGTTATTTATGCTACAAGAGTCGGAAATCATCTTACGCACGTGTACCATACAACATTTTACTATGCATTGTGCGAGAAAATAAAAAAATATATCTGAACCAAGCAATAAATTAATAAAATGGCGCTTATTCAAGGGCGCTCAGCATATCCACAGATTAACTAATAGTTCATAGTTCCTCGGGCATATCTACTGCGCATGTGCAAATAGCTGTCACGTCGTAACGCAAAAAGGCACGAGTCATTCCCGCTCGTCCACACCCCGTCGTCCACACTGCGGACGACTGGGAATGTTGCGTTCTGTTCGTCTACACTGTGGACGAACAGAACGCATTATTCCCAGTCGTCCGCACCTCGTTTCATGTTTAGTTTAAGAGTTAGTGTTTTTTTTTTTTAAATTAAATAAATGATTTAACGGTTTAATTACTTTAAAAACAACATAACTATTAAGTTTTTTTTATTTAAAATCATCAAATGTTAAAATAATTAACAACAATTCTAGTTTTTAGTCGTCCACACCCCGTCATCTCACGTCTAGTCTAAGAGTTAATAAAAAGAAAATATGATGATAGTATTTCATTATTTATTAAACATACTTTTAAAATATTATATACTTAGCTTTATTACTTTAGTAAGGCAAATACTTCAAAAGTACATACCTAGTAAATCTAAAGCTTTTTTTCGTATCAATATCAGTTTAAATGCAATTAATATGTAAAAAGTTTTAAAGTTACAATCGCCTGGATATACTCAACTATTATAACTGCACCCTGTCGATCCTCCAACAAAAGATAGTCTTTGCACTCCGCTTATCAGTTTTGACGACGCTTCCGGGAATGAACAATAGATACATGGCCTTGAAATAGCCAATCAGCTCGCTGCATATTGCATGCTCACGTTTTAAGGCAATAAAGTGACGATGAGCTTTTGCATTCGGGATCATGTCGGGGTTAAGTGCACCGGCTGGTGGTTCAAGTGACCAAACTGTGCTCGTGTATATAAAAAGAAAGCACGGGACTGTTTTACTTCATGGAGGTCACCAATATTACGTTAGAAGAGCACACAAAAGTGGATTAAACGTTTGGTGTTGTATTAACAGCAAAAAATTAAAGTGCGGCGGAGTTATAAGGATAAGAGTAAGTATATTTTATAGCTTACATAAAATAAAGGAAACTAGATTTCGTTATTCGACGCACATCAAAACGTTTATTTGTATTATTACACAATTTTATCAAACAAAATAAATTTTATACGGCAAAGAGGTATCTAATGAGAATTTAGCTAGTAGCTAAATTCTACCAATTCTACTTACCAATTTGTTTAATAATCTCTTGCTCACTCATAGGTATTTGTTTTAATTTTGATGTTCCTATTATTGACGATCTTTTTTATTTTGTTTAAGGACGATAAAATAATTGATGAAAAACATCATATATGTTCGCCAGACTTCGACAGAAACAAAATCGATGAGTCGATTTATAAGTTGAAACAACAATTGACTACACCAGGTTTTCCTAAAGTACCGAAGACTTTTAATTCCACTGTTGCCAGTTTAAAGAATGAAAGTGCAGAATTATCACCTAATATGATTCCAAACTTTAGTTCCGTAAAAAGTTCGCTGTACAGACATCGAAATTCTGCAGCTAAACTGCCAAAATTACATTGTAGAAATGTCAAAGAAGTTCAAGTTCCACCTGATTTTGAAGATTTTCTCTTGGCAGATTATATGAATGGCAACACAAGAATTATTGTGTTTTGTTCAAAAAAAGCAAGAGAACTCATGTGCCAGATTAAAGATTATTACGGAGATGGCACATTCAAAAGTTGCTCACCGCCATTCAGCCAGCTCTACACTATTCATGGAGATGATGGAAGCACTCTAAATGACACAAATGTAGTGCCGTTGGTATACACTCTCATGAGCAATCGAACGGCAGAGTCATATAAAATCTTGTTCAGTCTAATACAATCTCGTATACCAGAATGGAATCCGATTAAATTTAAAACGGATTTCGAGAAAGCAGCAATGAAAGCCATAACGGAGATTTTTCCTTCTACTATTCTTAAAGGTTGCTATTTCCATTATAACAAAGCAGTTTGGAAAAAAGGTCGAGAACTGGGTCTCGTCAAATCAAAAGATATCAAGAAAAAACGCATGGTGTCACTCAGTGCAGTCCTTCCATTGTTACCACAAGCTGAAATAAGGAAGGGTTGGGATTATATTATACGTGATGAAAACGAAGATTCAGATGTCGCAAAATTTAAAACTTATATGGAGAAGCAATGGCTGGAGGACTCATTTATCAAAGTGTGGTGTGCATTTGGAGAAAAGCATAGAACCACAAATGCCTTAGAAAGCTGGCACCACAAATTAAACAGTGCCGTTGGTGAAAAAGGGCCCAATATAATGAATTTACTGCACTTACTAAAAGAAGATGCTTCTTTTTACTTGACACAGAATCGAAAAAGAAGTAATCAAAGACCCATGGCTAAAAGAAGTGAGAAATATATTCGTAGAGACGAATTCATTCAAGATGCTCAAATTGAATTAACCCACGGTGACATATCGGTTGGACATTTTCTTGAAATCATGCGGTGTTAATCTGTGTGCGTGTGTACTAACTTAACGAATTATTGAATGTGATTCTAATTACTCGTAAGTTTTTTAAGGTTTGTAAAATTGTACTATTACTGACAAAAATTGTAAATAGTTATGTTGTAAAAATGGTAATGTTTAAATTATTGTAAATTAAGTTGATCTGTGATACAAATTACTTTGTTGTTGCCCTTAATTATTGTAAAATAAGATGATCTGTGATGAAAAATACTGTTGAATTTAAACACTACTTAGTACATATTATGTTGTTATTATATACTTTAAAAATGTTTATATAATACCAACAAAATATTAGTTAAAATATTGCCTTTTAATTATTGTAAATTATGTTGATCTGTGATAAAAACTAGAATTGTTGTTAATTATTTTAACATTTGATGATTTTAAATAAAAAAAACTTAATAGTTATGTTGTTTTTAAAGTAATTAAACCGTTAAATCATTTATTTAATTTAAAAAAAAAAAACACTGACTCTTAAACTAAACATGAAACGAGGTGCGGACGACTGGGAATGTTGCGTTCTGTTCGTCTACACTGTGGACGAACAGAACGCATTATTCCCAGTCGTCCGCAGTGTAGACGACGGGGTGTGGACGAACGGGAATAACCCAAAGGCACGAGCAATATATTCATTCTGCCAAACATATTTAATGAATATTTAAAATTAATTTATTGATCAAATCTAAATCTAGAGTAATTAAAAACGCCTTAAATGAAGTATTAGTTTTGTTTTACCTTTTATATGAATGATAATCTGTACTTAACAAAAATTTTAAACTTTTCTCAAATAATAAAAACTCTATGCGGTGGGCTGACGTTGGAGTTAAAAATTAAAAAAGTACAGGAAAGTAAAAAGCACTAGTAAAAAAAAGTGACACTTTGACACTGAAAACGCTCTTTTCGAGGACATGCATTGTAAAATAACTTACAATGTAGCGTAAAGTCGTTAAGTCTATTACCAACTACATAGGTGCTATATTACATGCTATTCTACTACATAGGATATTAACATGTAGGTACTGTATTGTAAATAAATAATATACAAGTAATAATACCAGCCTGTAACTATGCCGCTGCAGGGCAAATGCCTCTTCTCATACAGAGAAGGCACGAGCATTGCTCACCACGCTTGCTCAAGATTCTACTCTAAGATACGCTTGTGTTGACGACCAGCAACAAACCTTTTTTATATACTGATTTGTTTCCTTTTTATTTTATTCTTTTTTTGTTTTTACAAAGAAAATGTGTTCTGTCAGTTGTGCGAAAAAGAAACGTTATAAAACTTTCTGTGATCAATAAAAAACGTGTTTTCATCTACAAGCCCTTCCTCATATTCAACATTGGTGTCAGAAGTGGGATGCCCAACAAAGATTTACTCTGATAATGGGACCTCATTCGTCTGCGCGGCAAAGATGCTGCCGAAGCTCTTCAATTTCTGCGCAAATGAGAGAATAGATTGGAGATTCATCCCCCCATCCGCACCATTTATGGGGGGGCTGTTGGGAACGGTTAGTCCGCTCGCTGAAGAGCGCCATCTCCGTGACCCTTAAAGAAAGGACGCCTAAGGAGGAGGTATTAAACACCCTGCTCCTGGAAGCGGAGTCTATCATTAATTCAAGACCACTGACACACGTCTCAGTGGAAGCTGACGCGGAGTTCGCCCTTACTCCTTTCACCTTCTTAATTGGAAACTCAAGCGGCGAGCCTGAAATTAATGTCTTCGATGACGCAGACTTAATCCGACGTGCTGAATGGCGAAAGGCGCATAGGCTGGCAGACCACTTCTGGCAGCGCTTCGTTCGAGAGTATCTGCCCACGCTCACACCTAGAAGACGGTTGCAGGAGGCTCGTCCATTTACCGTTGGCGATCTAGTTTTCATTGCAGACGGCACGCTGCCTAGGAACCAGTGGCCTCGAGGGTGAATCGCGGCATTGCACCCGGGGAAGGACGGGGTAGTAAGAGTGGTAGACGTCGCAACGAAAGGGGGCGTGTTGCGTAGACCCACTCGCAAAGTGGTGTTGCTGCTTGCCGGTCAGAAACACCGTCAGCTTACACCGTCGGGGGCCATGTTGGCGACCAGCAACAAACCTTTTTTATGTACTGATTTGTTTCCTTTTTATTATATTCTTTTTTGTTTTTACAAAGAAAAAGAAATGTGTTCTGTCAGTTGTGCGAAAAAGATAAGTTATAAAACTTTCTGTGATCAATAAAAAACGTGTTTTCATCTACAAGCCCTTCCTCATATTCAACAGCTTGCTATAAACATTATGGTACGCAATAAAGAATTGAGAATTGAATTGAAACGGGTTGGCAATTTCAAACTTATATTATAAGTCCAGGGGGGGTAACCATAAGCTCTTAGAGTAAGGTTATTTTAAGTGCGTGTAAGGGGCAGATGTATATGACTTGTATACATTTGTCCCTTACGCACACTCAAAATAACCTTACTCTAAGAGCTTAAATGGTTACAGGTTCCTCGCGATATTTTCCTTCACCATTGTCAGTGATGTCTAAGATAAATTTAGAAAGTACAATATGAATTTGAAAAAGTCACATTGGTACTTTATTACCACACCGGCATTTTATTACCACAAAAATGTAGTGTGTCGCCCATAAAGGGGTACCGCTACAAAGCTGGCAAGTTAATTGACCAATTATGTGAAAATATAATACTCATAAGTGTGTGGAACAGGTGATTGTGGGTTACTATGTACAGTTAATTGTATATTTTGTGTAAGGTTCCTTTTGATAATTATTCTTTATAATTACATATTCAGACATTTTCGTGAGTGTAATCCAGTCCTGACCTACATTTTGAGTACCAGTATAAGAAATTGACCAATCACATAAACTTAAATCCACATCACATCTTTCATCTCGCATGTGATTGGTCGATTTTCATACTCTTGGCCCTTTGCCTTGCCGAATTCATTACGCAATAAGGCAGCAGGTTTCCACGTACGTAAGTAGGTTTTATCCACTTTGTTTTAAGTTATTATATTCTTAAATACTAAGTAGGTTATTTAAGAATAATTATTATACAAAAATAACTCAAATGGTATCAATATAGCTTAAAGTCGAATACTTATATAAATATAGAATATCTCCATAAACAAAAACACGTTTTCAAGACTAAGAAAACTAAAGATTTATTAACATATATACAATAGAAAATTAAAAAAAAAATCCTGTATACAAATACAAAAGGGAGACGGAAAAGAGCTCATTGTGCATCAAAAAATTCGTCCACATCGATGTCAATGGGAAACGTGCCCAGAACGCTGACAGCATTGCCACGTTGGATGGCAGTGCTGAATTCTCTGGCCGAAGAAAAGGCCAGCCCTCTGGTCACGTGAAGAGACAACGAGCTTTGTGCTAATTTCTCGAAAAACACGATGCACACTCGGAACCCATGAACCTAATGTTTCAACCCCAAACGGCTCAAACATATAACTTCCAATAAGGTTGTTATATTTGCGCCGTTTGAGGTTTTTCCGCCCCAGCACAGCCCACCGTGCTAAGAAGATGGGATGGCGCAAGGGTGTCGACACATATTGCATCCCACACCAAAGGCCTATCCACCTTCCAAGGCATTATGGTCATCCCGTCTGGTCTCTTCCCGTCATCGCGTGCCAAGCCAAGACTTGAAAACATGTTTTTGTGACCTACGTTATTATAGACAATCTCACCTTTGTTATAAAATTCCCTAACAAATTTACTTTTTTCAGTCAATAATGATCAAATTAATTAAGAAATGGATACGAATGTAATACTAACTAGAACAAGATAACAACATAAAAGTAACACTTTCTACTTGGCCTAATTAGGCAGAAAATTTCTTAAAACTAATTGAAACTTGAAACAATCTGCTAAAAACCTTTGGGTATGCGGACGACAGCACTGTTGCTGAGAGATACGTGTCCGACGCGCGCGCTACTGAACCTCAGATCCGGTTTCTCCGGGAGGCCATGGTTGAGCGCTTGACTCTGTCCTTGAAGGCTGTCCGAATGGGGCGATGCCAATCTGGTCAGGTTCAATGCTGAGACCCAGGCGTGTCTTTTTTCCGCTAAAAGGAGCCAATTCCACCCGGGTCCTTCTTGCCGAGGTGTGACCGTGCCGAGAACGGACCATCTTGAGGTTCTTGGCATTACGTTGACATGGACTCTCAATTTTGGTCCATTCATTGAGGCAAAAGCTCAGCTGGCTGCCAAAAAATTGGGGATCCTCGCGTAGGTGAGACGGTACTTCACGCCTGAACGGCTGCTCAACTTGTATAAAGCGCAAGTTCGGTCATGCATGGAGTACTGCTCTCACCTCTAGGACGGATCTGCCAGGTACCAACTAGATGCACTTGAGTCGATTGCCAGACGGGCCAAGAGACTTATCGGCAAAGAGCTGTAACCAGCGAAATTATAAAAAACATAATAGTTATTCAGTACTTATTTTATTTCAATAACTTTATATAATCTGTAATGTTCATTATTTATTTTAAAATCTAAAAGTATTTAACAAGAGTATCTTTTAAAAATATTTAAGATTTATTGGCATAATTGAAATAAACAATTTGACTTCGGGTGGAGGCACTTGCCAGTGTAGCCTCCAGCCGTTCTACTCCCACGTAGCAAAAACTTTAATTTATAAAAACCAAACTAGGATAGATGGAGGCACACAAATATTTGTAGGTCGTGAGTCACGGACGTCTGTTGTCACTTCTGCAGGGATAGGTACTCCCCTGTAGTTGCAGGAGGCCGGCGATGGAAGTTGGTCGATGATCCAAGATGTGCTGTACGGTGATGTCTCTGGCAGCTAACACGGCGTAGCTGATCGATTCGCCTCAACACACCAGTGGCAAAGCGACAAATTGGTCTTCGGGACTGAGGCACGCAAAGACGATCGACATGCAGTATGTTTACCTGCCGTAGAAATTGTTGCTGGGTAAAACGATGCCGTAAAAGATGCCAGCTTATTAGATCTTAGCTTAATAACCTCCGTGCAGGGGAGACCACTGACGACAACAAGAAGAAAGTACCTTTTTAATTGTGGTAGTATTGACGTGGTTAATTTAAATTTCATAACTATTATTACACTGGTAGGTAGAAGAAAGTTAGGTAGTGTGGATGCAGCATAATAAGCAAATCGAAAGTGTAGATTATTTTGTTTATTTTTTGTTTTATTGTCCCTAGAATACCGATTCTGGTCACGGCTTTCGATCGTCAATTTGATCTTGTTTAATTCTATTGAACTTTTACAGTAGCTTCGACCACCTTGATTTTAGACATTCATACATTAATTCTTGGAGGAGCTCGTGGCTAAATAATAACAGCCGCACGGGTCGATCTACAAGGTTAAGCAACGCTTGACGAAGTCGGTCCGTGGATGGGTGACCATTTTCAACATACCGAGTTTCCTCCGTGCCTCGGAAAGCACGTTAAGCCGTTGGTCCCGGCTCTCATTCGAAGATCTTTGACAGTCGTTACGGGTAGTCAGAAGCTTGAGATCTGACGCCAGTCTTGCCAAGGGATACCGTGTTACCTAGTTACTGGGTTGTGGAGGTCAGATAGGCAGTCACTCCATGTAAAACACTGGCACTAAACTGAATCCGGTAAGACTGGAAGCTGACCCCAATATAGTTGGGAAAAGGCTAGGCAGTATATATATACATTAATTCTTGTAATCTCGTAAATTCACCCCATTCAATTTTTTGTCTTCTTTTTTTGAAACTCTGCTACTCACTAGGAATCTCTCCTGTATCGTGGGTGCGTATACAAACATATAAATTTACATACACAAACACCTAGATATCCGGAACAATTACGTAATGTTGGAATTTCCATGCCAGTAGTAGGATTTTAGATAGCTTATTTTATAATTTAGTCAAAATATATGCATAACTACTATTTGATTGGATGAAACAATACTTAAAATAAATATTAGAATATTTCCTTCTAAGTCATTATAATGTTTGTATGCTAGTACATTTCAATATGATTTTCTAGGCATTTTATTACGAAGTTAGGAGAGACACTTTCTTAAATGCCAATAACTGGTTAACTTACCCTACATTGATTAAAGGCACATGACTTTTAATCCGGGATTATTGAGATAATGCCCAACATTCACGCGGGTGACGCCGTTGCCAGAAGATCATCATCATCATATGCCTTCTGCTTCCAGTTTAACCGGATGCACAACCCAGTAACTGAGTAACACGATACCTCCAGGCGAGACTGGTGTCAGATTGACTGCTGGCAGAAGATAGTTAATAAGTAAACTAAACGCACCCATCAAATAAATGATAAAACTGGAATCCATAATGACTTCAATGAACAATCACTGTAGACTTGTTTCATATGTATGACAACGTAACGAAATTAATTCTCTTTCATTCTGAATTTTGAAACGTAAAAGTAAAACAACAATTTATTCTTACTATTCAAAATTCAATTATGTTTGAAATTGAAATAAGTTATAGAAAAGGTTGCAGTTCAGAAAATAACGAACCGTGAAATTAAGAAAATCCATAAAAATCTTCGACCAATAATTACCTTGTGTAAGATTTTTGTTTTGATGTTTTTTGAGTAACTAAGGAAGGTCGTTAATATGTATTGCTTTTATTACATAGCTTTGTGAATGCAACTTTTGTCATTGCATTTAAAGTTGAATTTGCATTAATGTATATTTAATTTAACTAAAATTTTTAGAATTACGTAAACACATGTGACAGTTTTATAGAGAACTGATGCATGGGATTGTGTATCTAGTGATTAATTGATCGAATATACTAATATTATAAATGCGAAAGTAACTCTTTAGACTTAAGTCTCACAATTTAGATCCATAAAACAACTCTGAATATTGAAAAAAAAGGGAATGACTAACAAAATTAGTTTTGCCTGTATTGGCTTTCGAGCTTGCGGCCTCTACCCTTTTGATCCAAATGCTGTCGATTATTCTAAATGCTTAAGCAAAGTTAGTATCCAGATGTGAAGATACTGTAGACATTTCAAATGAACCTGGAAAATCACTACCTCTTTCAAAATTATCGGAAATCGTAGTCGAAGAAATGATGAATAAATTTAAAGATATTAAAAATTTAATGAAGATATTCAAAACAACGAATCCTTTTTCATTCTCAAATATGGGACTTTTATCATTCGAATGCTACTGAACATACGAATGAGAATAATAATGAAGGGAGAAAGGACAATGGCACCACCAGACAAATGCACAAGTAGAAGAAAACTTTAACACAACAATTATTAACATTATTTCTGAAAACGAACGTCAAAATGTAATTATAGCAACGCACCAAAGCCTTGAAAAGATCCAAAATGATCAAAATAGCGAGAGAAGTGACCACCAGACCTCTCTGACCACGAACCCTTTAACATTTAATCTTAAAATAATGAACAAATCAACACTACTTGTGATCCATAGAATATGGACCAAGAACTCGTAATTTTAGAAGACCTAGGCATACCAAATACATGAAACCATAACCAAAAGTAACTGTTCAAAAACAAAACATTTTTTTTTGCAAGACCTTCAGCAGCAACCAGAAAAGTAAAACTTAACATTGAGAGGCTACCTAACTGTGGTATCAGGGCCAGAGAACCAAAAGATTTTGGAAAAGATCCAAAAAAGGAAGAGAAGAAAAAGAAGGCAAAAAGAGTCATGAGAGTCGTGTGAGTTAAAAAAAAGAAGAAAGGAAACTAGTGGAATAAAAGTCAAAAAATTTGGAAAAGACTAGAAAATTGAATCATTTGCTTGCAGTGGTGGGTGTAAAAGAGTTGTGAATGTCAGAAAGCATATCATAAATTATACATATACTTCAGGAGGAAGACGACCTTTCTTTATGTCATAACTGCTTTTGTACGGAAAATGATGAAAGTATTTCTAAGAACGAGGAAAGTGAAAGTGACGAGGACCATAAGGACCTTTTTTTAAAAAATCAGGTCAAATATAATTAGGTTTGAGCTGCGTAAAACTTTAATTAAAATTAAAAACGAGTCAATAATTTGATAAGATAAATATATATTGTTTGGCTAATTACTATGACTTGTCATGATAACGGGTGAGTTGTGAGTTCGTTCCGTGTTCAAGCATTTTCGATTGTTGTTTCTATGGATTAATGTTAAAAAATGTGTATGTATGTAAATGAAACAATAAGTTTATGAAACAATGGTATATCTTTTTAATTATTAAAAACCCCATGAAAATCCGTTCAGTAGTTTTTTAAATATATCGCGAATAGGCACGGCGCGTGCGGGGTCATAGTGATGTTATAAGTTTATGTGACTTTATCAACTTGATTTTATTGAACTCCAAAAAATAATTTCATGTTGTGTGGCCAATAACTATAGCATTCACCCTAGGCTTATTCTTTTTGCATGAAACAGAAGGGGGAGTAATGCGGGGCAGATTAACTTTGTATGTAACATCTTAGTTTGGCTTAAACCGCTGAACAG
This sequence comes from Orthosia incerta, assembly GCA_948252205.1. Taxonomy (NCBI): domain Eukaryota; kingdom Metazoa; phylum Arthropoda; class Insecta; order Lepidoptera; family Noctuidae; genus Orthosia; species Orthosia incerta. The sequence goes on along the minus strand of OX411741.1, from coordinate 37,787,737 downwards.
ATACTACAAAAAGATTGAGGGCAGAATTAGATATTTTTAAATTTTATTAACTTAGTTTTCTGTTTATTAAAAAAGTTTTATTTTTGGCCAGTTTATTTTTGACCCGACCCCGTATAGACATAGCAGGCATAGATGGAAGGATCCAGTGTACAATTTTTTCATAGCGGCTGGAAGTATGTCGTGGAGGGCGAAGGAAAACCAAAGTAGCAGTGCAAAGCGAAGGTATTGAGGAGAATTAGTTAGGATTTTGCATGATAGTATAGAAAAGGGATAGGATCTCGACGACACCGAATCGGCATCGTCAGTCACTTAATTCAATCTGTTCCGAAATTTCGACGCATGGTCGTATTTGCGGAGGCCAAAAATAAAGCGGATGCACAAGTTCTGCAGTCGCTCGAGTTTATTAAGGAGAAGGTAAGAATTTTTGGAGACGTTTAAGGGACTGAAACGAGTAAAGTACCCACTTACTAACAACAACAATATGATCCACCCTTGGAAGGTTAGTGTCCATATGAACCGCTAGATTTTTTTGCGCTTTTGGTGTAATTTATGGGCAGTCAATCTTACACTACCGGCGGGAGAGGCTAGTGATCCAATAGGTTGAGCATGTATGAGCAACAATGAGCGCTTTCAATTTGGTTCGGTCCAGTAAGAGCCCATAGGATTTACCCCATCTGCTTATATTTTCAAGGTCAAAATGAGAATAGAAGAGGAGAGAGGACGCCACCCTGAGTCAAGCCCGCAGTCAAGTCACACCATTTAGAGGAACACTCATTGGATTGAACAGACTGGGAGCGGCCCCGAAGATAAGATTTGAACCACTCAATTAAGTACCAGAGCACTTCAGAGCAGAGACATTAAGGGAGAAAAGGATTCTCAAAAGAATGTCAAATGTCAAAGTCAACTGAGTTGAAGGAAGTCCAGTAAAACCAATACAGTCAGAGATTTATTCTCCACTAGCTGTGCCCGCGGCTTCACTCCCGTCCGTTAATTGCCTACAGTGCCTACCCTACCCTAATTTACTTGCTACCTACCTAGATCGAGCGTTCGCTGCGTCTCCGCAAGAGGGCGTGGCGGATGGGTTGAAGGCACACCCATTCTAATCCTCCATACCAATTTTTTTCTAGGGTCATTCTTCCGCGGCAAATCTTAAAACCGCCATTCAGAAAACGGCGTCAAATGCACAACGCCATCTATCGAATATGGAGTACAACTGCGATGGATCAAAAACTAAGAAATACTTCAAGTTACGAACAATTTTATGTATAAAAATGATCTACATTGGTTTCGTACATTTCACGTGATGCGTGCCCAAATAAACAGACAAACAGACAAAAGTTAAAAAATGCTGGAACTAGGTTCTGTTGGTTATCCTTTAACACCCTGGCTATTTCTTTTTTATATTTTCGATGTAGGTATATAAACGACGTTTCCACAGATTTATTATTTATGTATTGATGTAACTGATATTGATAGCCAGTCTTATGTCAGCAGTTACTTTGTTGCAAATGTTAGATCCAAAATTCAATGTTATATTATCCACCAAAGACGGTTTTAACAGAACATTGCGAAAGTATGTTTTAGAATAGTGCCCTCTAGCTTAGCACTGATACATTACAATGTTGCTGAGCAGACAAACGTTTACAACGTAAATGGTTTCCACGATGTCTTATAGGTGGCGCTACGATGGCGCGGCTGGTATGTGAATTTGCTTATATTAAATGATGCACTACTATTAGCACTATTTTAACATATAACCTAGTTTAAAAAACAAGCAACGTAAACCCGTTATTTCTATTTTAATGGCAACGCAATTACAATTTTATTATATATTCCAATTAGGCCGAGTTTCTCACCTCTAAATTATCGCAGAATTAATGTAACAAATTGTCAAGCACACATTATCAGCTGTGATTGGTTGAACGGCTTTTCAACAGTCAATCACAGCAGATAGTCTTATTACCGAACTCTGTTGCATAATGCCGCCTCCACACGCTTGCTGTTTGCCACAAACAGTGGCGAACAGCAAACACGTGCCGAACACTGACCACAATCACCCAACACAAACACGGCATCCACATGGTTGGCGAACGTGCTTGTATATTCCGGATTGGCAAACATGGCAGACGACGAGCTTGTTGTGGCAGCGATTACTTTCGGATTAAACTCCTCATTTTTCCTTACAATTTAGCTTAGGATACAGAAAACGTCACGATTCGTACATTTTACCACCACTATTAACTCCGTCCACCGCCCGCAAGCTCACGCGTAATGAACAAGCGTCTGGATACATCGCAAACACATTTGTCGAACACTCTTTGATTTGTGCATGAAAACCGACACCGATACCGAACACGGGCGAACATAAACAAAAACAGGCGAACACAAACAAACACCCATCCACACACACGTTCGTGTTTATTGTTTGCTGTTCGCCATTGTTCGCCAAGAGTGTGGAGGTGGCATAATATTCTAGATGGCGCCAGTATTAGTCAGATCCTTGGACTGGCCATTCTACATCAAAAATGAGCCATTACGAAACACCTAACCATCGCCCTCTCTCGCCAACATTTACGCCAAGGGAATCCGATGAATCGGTACAACTATTAAGTATGACAGATAGTTTACCGAAAAACAGTACACAAGTCGGTAAAAACAACATTACAGTACCTAACAAAAATATTACACTCAACAGTAACTGTAGCAACGTTACTTTAAATTTTTCTTAATTATACCTAAGTGTTATTTGTTATAATTTGAAGATTATTCTGTAATACTTACCTATCATAATGTAGTAGTTACTACCTAAACTGAAATTAAAGTATCCGGCAGACAGCAGTGTGTTAATATCGCTAATATTAATGCCAATCAGGATATGATTTCATACTGCCCTGATTTATAAACACTAAACGCAGCGTTCCAGCAGTACATTGGATCCGATTTTGTTTCATATTTATGTGAATGATATTGTTAACGTGACATCAACAAACAGAAAGCGTTTATGATTAGTCAGAACTAATCATAAATGCTTTCTGTTTGTTGATGACATTTTAATAATCGCACTGAAAATATAAACTAATAAAAAGATAGAAAATCTTATAAATTGGCTTAATTATAATAATGTATCTATTAATCTCAATAAATCAGTATATGAACAATATATGTAGAATATATCAAAACTTCAAAAAGTAGCTCAAACTAAGTTTCTGGAAACGATCATAGATGAACATCTAAACTGGAAAGCTCAAATCGATAGTGTATGTAATGAAATCAATACACTTTCTTTTTCATATTTTAAAAATTCGTACACTCTCTCAGACGCATTAAAAATGGTGCAAACATGAAAACAGCTGTAATGTATAGGAAATTGCATTTTTTTTTTGGACAATCCCATTGCACTATTCCCAAACCACTGCAACTCCTGAAAGCCAGAATCAACAGTGGCGACCACCAGAAATGGCCGAGGCAATGAAGCTTGACGAAGTCCCGAAGAATGAATTTACCTGTCTTGGATCCCGCAACGAAATTAATCAGAAAAGAGTAACGGAGGAGTAGGAAAAAGCACAAATTGCCATATCAAGCAGGAGACAGAACAAACAAGGCCAATAGGCACAAAGGGTCGTTGACAACTGGGATAAGCCCAGTTGCCTAGCACCACGGATAAAAATTAGCATTTAAATTAATGGGTCCTACATTGTGAGCTGCTATATGTTTCCAATAATAGGTATTGCGAAAACACTTGAACGCATGGCAATTTGTTCTAGTTTCCACAAGCTCCGTATAGTAAACAACTCCTGATGCAGCCTGTACATTATTCAACATAAAATTGCGTTCATTCTACCAAAGAATACACTCCCATAAGATATGATGTGCAGTTTGTACATAATCGCAGTGAGACGTAGAACACTGACATAAAGGTGAGGCAACGAGCTTGAAGAAAAATAATTTACTTTTAAAGTTACCGTTTTTGATTACACGTACACTCGCTCCATAGTATCATTCCTATATACTTAGCGTGTCATTCCTTTATAAAATCAGTTGCAATCAAAAACAAAACCGAGTGTGTTCACTAAAAAACAAAAAAACTTGCTACAATGTTAACCCCGTATTGGGTCCAAAGTCCCGGTTCAACCTGGGACCTTCATAGAAGAACCTGCTGGCAACCTTCGATCATCGTCAACTCTGCGGGACGTCTTCCTGCTGGCGCGTAGTCCTCGGCCTTCCACGTCATCGTGACCGCTTCTGCTGCCAGGCCAGGATAGTACCTAGCGCCTACCTCCATGGAAAAAAAAAATAAGAAACGGCTTTTGTACCTGCGACCCTATTATAAAATTGTATGTAGATAGTGCTGCGTATTATTTATCTCAGCTAGATAGATTACCCGCAAACGCTACACTGGCTGCAGTCGATTTTGGGGTGGTATGGGATCTACCTCCTAGCGGTCCACCCCGGGCAACGGCAACACGGACTTGCCTGTGGTACGGCTGAACGATCCCACTTAAGAAAGAAGAAAGAAAGAAAGAAGACCACCACCATCCCACCGGAGTCCGGCGCTAAGCAGCTTGCTGTATTCCGTCGGTGTGTGGGAGTGCCAGTGCCTTTGGGGGAGAAGAATGTTGTCAGTTGCGCTGTTCAGAACCGGTCTTGGTCTCTGAGAATAACTTACCGGGCAGCTCATTCCGGAGGGTAGCGGGATCCGAAGAAGGTGCCAGCCGTTGGCCGACCGCAGCCAGTAGGAGGCCCAAGTAGCATGCCAGCCACGAGCCAAAGGCTGCCCCGACAACTCGCGAAAAATCCCGGTATGCTCCACCGTGCCAGCTGGCGACTGGATGGGAGGACCCGGTGAAATTAATGACCAAAGCAAAGAGAAATAAGGTTAAACAACGGCTGCACTTCCTCCCACTTAAAGTGCACCTCATTAGCATCAGGGGGTTGCACTCCAACCTTGATTCGGTCCACCACCACCTAGAGACCGAGAAGCCGCACCTGTTTTTTCCTAACGGAGACGAAGATAACAACCCCGTCGGACCCTGCCCACTACCGTCCGATAGCCATTACCTCCATACTATGTAAGGTTATGGACAGGGTACTGAACAGTAAGTTGCTGACCTACCTTGAAGACAATAATCTCCTCAGTGACCGTCAATATGGCTTTCGCCGGGGACGGTTAACTGGCGATCTTCTTGTGTTTGTCACGCGCTGCTGGGGCGAAGCCGAGAAACACGGCGAAGCACTTGCCGTATCGCTCGATATCTCGAACACCTTTGACAGGGTCTGGCACGCTAGTCTACTCAGCAAGCTTCCTGCTTATGACATCCCAGCCGGTTTTTGTTGCTGGATATCAGAATTCCTCAGTGAACGGTCGATCCGAGTAGTCGTTGACGGCTGCTCCTATGACCTTATTTATTTATTTATTAAAACTTCATGGTCTTCTGCAACTCTTTGCCTGCTGCACATCAATGACCTACGTCTGCCTGGTATCGTTGGGTACGCAGATGACAGTACTGTTTCAGAGAGGTACTTGTCCTGCGCAAAAACCGGCGGGGATGAAGTTCGTTCCTTGAGAGAGGCTATGGTGGAGCGTACTGATTTGACCTTAAGTCTTGTCTCCCGTTGGGGTGATGACAATCTGGTCTCTTTTTACGCCACCAAAACACAGGTATGTCTTTTTACCGCAAAGAGGACTCATTTCATCCAAACGCCTACTTTTCGGGGTGCATCTGTTCCTGTAACTGATCGGCTCGAGCTCCTTGGCATGGAGTTGACATCCAGTCTCAACTTTGGCGCCTCCATCGAGTATAAATAGTAATAAAACCCATTTTGCGGCAAAGAAACTGGGCGTCCTAAACAGAGTGAAGCGATACTTTATGCCTGGACCGCTATTAACTCTTTACAAAGCGCAAGTCCAATCCTGCATGGAGTATTGCAGCCACCTCTGGGATGGCTCAGCTAAATATCAGCTTGCCGCGCTTGACTTGGTGGAATGCAGAGCTAAGAGACTAGTTGGCGACGTCAAACTGGTGGATGCCAAGCTTCACAGCTTGGCTCATCGCCGTAAGGTTGTCTGCTTGTCGGTCTTCTACAGACTGTATTTTGGCGAGTGTGCCCATGAACTCCACGACCTCATCCCACCGGCCCCCTTCTACCATCGGACATCTAGATGTACTGAAAGTTACCATCCTCACCCAGTTGCTATTCCACCAATTCGCACCAAGCGCTTCCAAACATCCTTCATTATGCGCACGGCAAAAGAGTGGCACTCACTGCCTGCGTCTGTTTCCGAACGCATACAACCCGAATCTCTTCAAAGTTAGAGTGAACAGGCTTCTTCTGGGTAAGCTCACTCCATCGTCGACTTTGTCTCTGTCACTTCTGACCTAGACTAGAGTCAAGAGCAAACCCATAAAAAATAAACAATGAAACAATAAACAACAAACACACAATAACAATAATTTACATGGTAATTTGTTACATAAGCGTACAGCCATAGCTAAACAGCTTTTACCATATTTCGTTAATCGAGGCGTTTCATATAATACAAGTCTAAAGTCACGCCGATGCCTAGAGAATACGTCTGCTGCTGTTCTAAAAAGATCTTTGTGTTTCCGTACAAACACATGTTTCATATAGATATAGTGAGGGTAGTGGTAGCAAACCGATTTTTTTAAATATTTGTCGACACGATACGTCCGGTGGAATGCCTCGAATAGCTCGAACACATTTCTTTTGAGCGATAAATTCCCCATACAATAATTCCAGATCGCAGCAAGGACTTCACATATGCAATTTCCTCATATTTACCACATATTGACGTTTGGGAGGAACTTTTATCCGAATGGCAATGTAGGTGGGATAATTGCATCAAGGACCGACACCTCCATCAATTCTTTCCATCCGTTCGCGTGCGGCTAGCCAGGACGTGGCTGGAGGTGGATCACTGTGTTGCCCAATTTCTCACAGGGCCTACTCACCGCGAACTCTGCGACTTCCGGTTCCGACTCACGGGAACCAACTACTGGCTAGGCACGCATCACAAGATGTACGGACGACTCAAAAACTGCTATCTACCTCCGGTCTCCGGAGGGGAGTGATGTAGCGGCATCGACGCTGCCACTTACGAACTAATGACATGACGTTACACAAAATCCTGCATCGTGCAAGCAAAGTTTTCGACGCGATTAGAACACATACAACAGTCCGACAATAACCGTCAGGCAGTTGCCGGGACCAGACACAACACCCGTCTGGTCGGAGGATCCTCCCTTTTCTATGGAGATTTGTGGGACTTTCTCCCAGATCCACTTACCCCCAAAGTACAAATAGAATATTCACCGAAATAATTAGGGAAAATAATTTATAATATCTTTTTCAACACACTTGCTCATAAAGTGGCTCTAATTTCACCGCAATAAGGCACATAATGATACCTGTTATCAAACTGTGACTTTTTCTTTGCTTTTATTCACAAGTGAGTTATAGAGTTCTGTTTTAAATTTTGTTGGTTGTGTTGCTTAGTTCTTAAAAAAGTTTCGATACAAAAAAGATCGTGCTCAATAGTACAAATAAATTTATGTACCTATTGCTTGCTCATTTCTTGCAACTTCTTATTTAAATAGATAATTTCAACTTGTACGTGCTTAATAAATAAAACTTTCACCCAAATATAAATTTTTCGTACCACTTGCTCAAAAAAGTGACATTCTATGCCACAAAAAGCGAACGTTATGTTATTAATTAATAGTCATTTTTAATCTGTTAAAAACAGGGAAAGAAAATTGTATTGAATTTCATTCATCCTCTAGGGGGAGAATGTGATTTAAATTTGGAATAGTTACCGAAATTTACACTGAACTACATCTGTGCTTACACAATTAAGTTTGTATATAAAGCATTATACATCTTTTTGAATAAGGAATACGCATTTATTATGCAGTTATGATTATTAAATAAAATTACGAAAACCGACGAGGCCGTATGAGCTTGATGCCTTTGCTTTTCCGACAAAAAAATATTAGTCTAGGAATTTTCCGCGTTTTTGTTTTCTTCAAATACATAAACGTTAAGTTTATTTTAATTGTCATTATTTTTAATAAATGCTTATCTCATATTATTATTGAGTTAATTTTTTCGCAAATGGTACGAAAAGTAGAGTATTTTCCTCGGTGATAAAGCTGTCTTAGTCTTGGGTGAACTTAACTCCCTCGCTACACTCAGTACGCGAAAAAAAATTCACAACTCGTTTTTACTGTTGAAAATGATTTTTAGTATAATTTTCTTCACAAGTGTGTTGAAAAACGTCGTATGATACACGTGTGTATTGATGATTACCGTCCTCGGCTCTCGCCTCAGCGGTAATCACCAACATTTCACACTTGTACCATAATGTACTATTTTTTGTTTTGCTTCTTGGCTTTTTATACCATATAGGTTTGATTGTCTTGTGCACAGCTGTATCGTTTGATTACGTTGAGTTGGAAACAACTTGATACCTCTACACGTTCCAGAGAAAAAGGGCAAGACCCTTGTACCCTTATTTATACCTTATACCCCGACAAGACAATGAAGTGCAGGCCTATTAAGGGTTCTTTTTTTTCCTTTTGAGAAACGGTACTCTAAATATAAATCATCATTATCATCAATCATGATCAATTGTAGAAAAGTAGTTTTTGTACATAGAAAATATTCCAAAAAAGATAGCCAGGGTGTTAAAGGATAACCAATAGAACCCATATCCAGTATTTTTTTGCATTTTGTAGAAAAGTAGTTTTTGTACATAGAAAACATTAAAAAAAAAATAGCCAGGGTGTTAGAGGATAACCAATAGAACCCATATCCAGTATTTTTTTGCATTTTGTAGAAAAGTAGTTTTTGTACAAAGAAAACATTTAAAAAAAAAATAGCCAGGGTGTTAGAGGATAACCAATAGAACCCATATCCAGTATTTTTTTGCATTTTGTAGAAAAGTAGTTTTTGTACATAGAAAACATTTAAAAAAAAAATAGCCAGGGTGTTAGAGGATAACCAATAGAACCCATATCCAGTATTTTTTTGCATTTTGTAGAAAAGTAGTTTTTGTACAAAGAAAACATTTAAAAAAAAAATAGCCAGGGTGTTAGAGGATAACCAATAGAACCCATATCCAGTATTTTTTTGCATTTTGTAGAAAAGTAGTTTTTGTACATAGAAAACATTTAAAAAAAAAATAGCCAGGGTGTTAGAGGATAACCAATAGAACCCATATCCAGTATTTTTTGCATTTTTGTCTGTTTATCTGTTCGTCTATTTATTTGTGCACGCATCACGTAAAATGTACCAAACTAATGTAGATAACTTTTATACATAAAAATTGTGCGTAACTTGAAGTATTACTTAGTTTTTGTTTCATTGCAATCGGTTTACTCTATCAAAAGTTAGGTGAATTTAAAATTTCCAAGAAGTAAAATTATCACAACACATGAAATTCAGATACTCGGACAGTTGAACTCCATATTTGAATTATGGCGTTGTGCATTTGATGTCATTTTCTGAATGGCTGTGTCAAGTTTATCCGTAAAAGAATGAAACTAGAAAAAACAATTGTTAGGTAGGTAGGATAGGCAGGAAGGTAAGTAGGGTATGTAGGAAGGTTGGCTAGGCAGATGACGGGAGCGAAGTCGCGGGCACAGCTAGTTCAAAATAAAAACAAAACATAATAATATTATTGTAAAAAGTTCTTTATAAAAATAACTGACTAACAAAATGGAACCATAACAGATAAACCTGAATGTAAAATAATTTATTATAATTGATAAATAAATGCATTATCCCCGCAAGTTATTTGTGAGGACGATGACCTGCGATTTCGACAATATTTTCATTACCACACAAACAGAGATAAAAGTAATAATTTAAACTATTGAACTTCGCTATAGATTGTGCGGACAGTAGGTACTTTTGTTATACTCGACGATGACCAAATATTTTTTTTTTATCATTCACGGAATAAGACACTTGATGTTGTTTGTTATTATTTACATGTTTTTATTTTCACAATTTTTGTAATAATTGTACCGCGTTTACTAAGTCTAGAAATATCAAGAATATTCAAAGTTTTAGGTTAAATCTTACCCGAATACCTATGAGATGGAGATGGAGGAATGAGCTGCTTAAGGAAACTTAAAAAATGTGATAAGCTATCATGCAAAGTTACCACATTATGCACATTGAAACCTATTTTACTATTAAGTAATTGACGAAATTCTTGGTAGGTAAATAAACCTTATTTAATCTAATTATCACTAGTCAGATAAAAAAACAATTCCAAAACAAATGCATCTGTAATTAAAACAAGAATATTGTGGCGCGATATCAGCCAGTGCTCACAAAAATTTAGGGGTGTTAGTTAAATGGGATAGATATGTTGATATGACGGCCGTTCACACTGGTCGGAGGAAGTGCGTATCAGCTCGGCAGTACAGTTCGGAGCTTCATAGTGTGCACTCCTGCCATCATGCGTCCAAGTACTGTGCTCCTGATTGCCTTCCTCGCTTGCATCCAATGTAAGTACTTTGCGTATAAGCTTCGCAACCGCCAATGCATTTTTTTTACAACAGCGAATTATTTTTGGACTTCTAATCATAAAACCGGGTCCGAAATCAAATTTGATATTTGATGTTTGTTTATTTGTCTATCCGCAATAAAATCGATACTTATGTATTCACTTCTTGCTTTTAGTGTAGAATTTGTACCTTTAACATGACAGAATAAATATTATATTTAGTATCGCTACGCATAGTCAAGTCTCTTGTTTGGTAGTTAGATATCGAGGGGTCATGGGTTCATTCGGGTGAAATGAGGAATAGCTACTTCATTATGTGTTCTTGATTCAGGTGCCTTGAATGTTTCTGTAAAATGTAATAGGTATCTGCATGCACTTAAAGATTCTCATTGGGAAACAATACATCTCAGAGGTCATATTATTTAACCCCTTGGGGTCTCTGAATTAGAAATTTGATAAGTATGAGTATTTTTCAAACTTTACTTTGGCATGAAACTCTGAAAACACTTTAGCTTTAAAGCGGGTTTGACACGTTCTTCTCTCCACAATCTCAATTGAGAAACCGAGTGTTAGAAAAAGTCGGAGCGATAGAAAGAAACTTTGTAGGTTATCTCAATCTCTTGCTCCAATGGTGAACATAGATCTTCGCCATGCTTTTGTTGAAAGGTTATGAAGTAATTTAGTATAGCAGTTTTAATAAGTAGTAAAAAGACACATGCTTCACAAGAGAACGTTTTCCAAGGACGAGCCTGTTTGGTTTTGTTAGCCTTGGGTTGTACAATCTATAAGCAGCCTTTTAAAGTTCTCACTGCTGGGACACAGGCCTTCTCTCTTCTTCTTTTCGTGTGAGGATGCGGCCACCGCTGGTGTCAGAATTAGAGGCCTGTGGTCTCTATGAGAGAGGGAATGGGCAGTAATCCAACACGCGGGCCCAGTGCGGTTTGGTGAATGCCACATGTCGTCGAATTTTTGGTTCTAGGACATGCCGGTTTCCTCACGATGTCTTCCATCACCGTTTTGAGAGCAATGGTGACGAAATAATTTTCACAAAGTAAAGCGCGCCTGCTTTGGTTCGAACCCACGCCCTTCAACTAATAAAACGCTGCTGTTACCACTTTGCCACCACTGCAATACATACACATAAATAAAGTCACGTCTTCTTCCCCTGAGCGTAGACAGAATCTGCAGAATTCCACCTGTAACGATCCTTGTTTGTTAAAATTCAATAACGAATCGATGCATATCGCGCCATCTTGTGACATTTATTTGAACCAAATTTTGTTTGTTAGCGCTGCGACCCGTGCCCATACACTATAACAACGAGTATCATTCGTAAGCATAAATTTTAATTATTAATAGACTGTGATTTTTTTAAATTTCTTAGACTAAATTGACAGCTGCCAATGACCTTATTTTTTTTTAATGTTACAAGTGTAGTGCATATAGTGTAGTAGGTAAGACTCAATCAGGTGATTCATCGAATCGATGTGACATGATTCCTCAATTTAATTTTACTAATTCGTGTAAATATTTTTTATTAATATAAACGTAATATATTTAAATACAACAGTATTCATATACATAGTACATAAACTTTTATTGTGTTAAATATGATATGAACAATAAAATAAATGCGAGCGATAAAATGAAGTCAAAAATGAATTAAAGACATAAATGAGAAGAAACTAAATAAGAGTTTCTTAACAACTGTAATTTTTTGCCGTGAAATAGTTCCATTTTCGACCTACTTCGATTTTCAATCAACTTTCGATCTCTCACGATAGTCAGGATACGACACTATTTTTATGTAACTATAAGTGACAACCCCCCAAATGTCGTGTACGTTACCCCAGCAGGAAAGTGGCTCCTGGAGTATTATCAGTGGAACGTAAAATTAGAGCGTAATCTGCTGTGAATGTGCGCTACATAAAAAATATGAACGTGTCGCCGTTTTTGAAAAAAACGGAAAAAACCATTACTGCTAGGGAAAGGTTGTTCCAGCAGGAAAATTCTAAACGAATGATCGGAGTGAGAAATATTGTGCATAGGCAGAGAGCTTATAGTTGTGCAAGAATGTGCGCCGAAAATATAATTGGTGCGTAATCAGGTTTTCGAGATATTGCATTTCCTGCTGGAGTAACGTTTTGCACAATCGTGTATCTCTAAAACCATTGTATGTGCGCCTGTAGAATAAACATACACGAGTAGCTCTTGATTTGTGCGTATTTGTGCCGGCATTAGATTTAAGAAAATATTTATAGTTTTCAAGTAATCTCACTTTTTTGAAAACCCGAAAAAAAAATCGCAGCGCCTATATGAGAAAACTTATAAGCTCGCTGAAAACTGTATTCAGTCCATCTTGACGCTTGTATTAACCATAAAAAGTTTCAAAAGTATACATGCTTGCTTTATCGAAAAATATTGCTAAAAGTCAAAACGACGGTGTCATAACTTACGGCGAAATACAAGAAACCGGCTCAACCCAAGTAAGTAGGTGTAAAGCACAAATAAGAACGTTAAGTCAAAAATATATAATGAAAATATTCAGCTTGTAATTTAAACAAAAAACTAAACATGTGAACAAAGGCTGGTTATCCGACCAAATTCTAATGACTACGAAAAAGCGACGGATTCATACATATTGATGAATATATTTTTTTTAACTTCTTCCAAGACTGAATGATGTGACAAACGGCCCCTGACTGAACCTTTTCAATACTGCCTTCGATGAAGGAAACATCATCGAAGGCAGTATTGGATGTATCTTTCATCGTAGAATACTGTCCAAGAATCCCTGTAAAATCGTAATGTCAATGAGTGCGTGCAAAATGGCGCTTTGTTCGTGGGTAGTGGACTCTGTCTGCGGCACGCCGCCGTTTTCGTACTTTAGTGAACTGTGCTCTGATAGTAAAGGTTTATCCAATCAGAATGTACAATAGACCCGCTTTAACTTTCATAAATTGAATGTTATGTTTTCAAACTTCGCCAATACTAACAGAATCTTCATTTTTATCCTGTACCACCAGCCTATACCGTGAAAACTTAGGTAAATTGAGCTTCCAATCCTGTAGTGTTATTCTGTAAAAGTAATTTTACTTCACCTAAGTCATCAAAACAAGGGATTGATAGCTTTCTTCACCTAATATTCATGGTAAATTTATACAGAATAGGCTGACTGCTTGGGCTGGCGGTAGAATAAAGGAACCCTTCTACACTTCTATCATGTACGCTTCATGACATCACGCCAGAAAGTATACATCTTCTACCATAACACACGCTACTCTCCTTCACTAATATTACTTACCCGAGCCGATCTATTGGGATTCAACGCCATGTTACAACGAAAGGAAACGTCATCAGGGTCCGATCTAGCAATTTCGTCGCTCCAGACATAGACAATATTTGCCGCCCTTAATAATGACGCCTTCTAAGGATGTAAATGTTTCAGGATAATTATAATCTATCGAAAAAAAAATTGTTATTTACCGTCGGATCGGATAAAGCCGTTTTTTTTTTAAAGTTCAAGCGAAGTGAAAACCAAGTGAGCTCGAAAATTTCACCTATGAATTTATGCAACATTATGAATGTTAAGTTATTTAACGGTGGTTTACAACAAGAACCAATAACATTCGAAAGCAAAGCGAACTTGAAAATTTTAAAAGTATTATTTGTTGTTATTTTTTTTTGTTGCCACGATTTAAACAATGCACCTGCCATGTTTTCTCTTCAACACCCTTGGTTGACTGGTAGAGAATGCCATGAAGTTTAAATAAACACCACACCACGAATATGTTAGGTTTTCTGATGAAATGAAAAGGGCTGTTAGTGCAGTTTGGAAGGCCCACATTTATGCCGCTGTAAGCATTTAACTCGGCTCGCCCCCTAGATCCGGCCCTGGCGTCCCACGCCAAATCTCAGTTTAAATCACAACTAAATAAAGTTCTAGTCCATTTCTCAAAAATTCCTCGGCTCGATAACGTAAAACACGCAATGTATACTGTTAATTTGTCAAAATTAAGGAGTTTACAATTAGCGATGGATTGTGTGAATTTGTGCTGTGCAAAGATTTCCATATTCCATCATTAAATTACGCCATAAAGTGACCAATGTTACCCTTTTATGGAATGAAAGAAAAAAGTTATTCCTATCAGATAGGTACACGAATACCAAAAAAAAAAAACAAACTACAAAAAGTAGGTATAAAAAAATATAACATGCGTATCCGTATCGATTGCATAAATTTGTGCTGGGCGTAGATTGCCATCTGCCATCATAAAATCACGACATATGCAAAATAATAAAAAAGTATTTTAAAGAATGAAAGAAAAACAGTTTATTCGTGTCAGTGATAGTTTGTCGTGTCAAAAAAATTAAGAAACTATAACACTATCCCTCCTTTGCGTCGTCGCGGAGTTGCGTTAAAAGTTATAAAAATAGGGATAATATGCGTAATACACACATCAACACGGTCTAGGGATATTTCATACTCAATTAAATAACTCGAAAAGTACTGGCCGCATTGGAATCTTTTATACACAGATTTGTTTGTAATTTATCTCAGACAAATTCCAAATTCAAATTTTTTTTAATTCTTTTGTTTCGGTGGCATAAAAATGTCTTGATGTGTAGGAGAGGGAATTTTCATTTGTGCGAAATTTAGAAAACAATACGAATTACGTTTAGTTACAGTTTTGTTTTCATTTTTAAACGAGAGATAAAGTTAAAATTGAGGTATTTTAGCCATGCAACGCCAACATTTGACGAGGGCGGAGATCGAGGGAGACGAGGGTGGATTCCCACAGCTCGTAACATCTCCGCCCTCGTCAAATGTATCAGCATTCGCTGGAAGCTGGGTCTGTTCAGCGTAATGTTGCTGAGGCCATAGGGACCCACCAAAATGTAATTTCAAGATTGTGGACACGCTATCGTGCCACAGGTGAAGTAGCCAGGCCAAGTCGCATCACTACCCCCAGACAAGACCGATTTTTGCAAATTACTGCGCGAGCTACACCAAATGCAACGGCGACTCAATTGGTCCAAAGGCTGCGAGTGGAACACCAAGTGCTTGTGAGTGACCAAACTGTAAGAAGGCGACTGCATGAAAGCAATATGCGCTCTCGTAGACCACTCCGGGTCCCACCTTTACGGAGAGGCAATCGTGGACGACGATTAGAATGGGTTCGGAACCACGTGGACTGGGGCCGTAAGCAATGGTCCGATGTGCTGTTCACGGATGAATCCAGGTTCGGCTTCCATCCAGATTCACGAAGGACGCGTGTTTGGCGAGTTCCTGGACGATGGAGCCGTCTTCAGAACCCTCAGGAAGTTCACCCAATCCAAGGAGAAACAATTATGGTTTGGGCAGAAATTCGTCTTGGAGGACGGACGGATCTCGTTTGGGTGCGGGGCAATATGACGGCAGAACGATACGTCCAACAGGTGCTGGGGCCCGCAATCTTGCCCCACAGAACACAAATGGGGCAAGATTTCCTGCTCATGCACGACAATGCCCGGGCACACACGGCCAGAACGGTAGCAGCTTGGTTACATACACACAATGTTAGTGCCGCCTTAGACTGGCCTGCTCAATCGCCAGATCTAAATCCCATTGAGCATGCGTGGGATATGCTGCAAAGAAGAGCTCTGAAGGAAGTTCCTGAAAATCTGGCTACAGAAGATCAACTTTTTGCTCACCTCAGAAGGACATGGGACAATATTCCGCAGCAAGACATTGACAACCTTGTTCTGAGCATGCCGAATCGTTGCCGATGTGTTATGAACATCATGGGCGCTTTCTCAGACTACTACCTTCAAGTTTATAAACACAAATTAAATGATTTTTCTTTTTTTTTCAGTTTTTACTCATAAATTAAAAGTTAATTCATATACGGTTTCCATCTATGCTTCATTTTTTTTCCATAAAATCCTGAAATTTTAATCGAAGTACCTTAACCATTATTAAAAAATGGTAGAATATTAAATAACGTATCTTTTAAACATATACATGTCATATAAATAATTAACACATTGATAGTAATTCGCTTTTTTAAAAATATCCCTAGACCGTGTTGATGTGTTTATAATAATAAAGAAAAGGATTTTTAGTTTGTTTAGTTTTTTTTACAGTTTAAATATATCTCAAATGTCGATTTTTTTTCAATATTTCGCCGCTCGGGGCACTTAGTCAGGCATATTTTTTATTCTGTGCCCTTATATAAAAGCCATAGCTTTCTACTGGCTACCCTATAACTTCTAGATAAAGATATGACTAAACAGTTAATAAAAACAACGTACATGTTATAGCTCGCTGCGCTCGCTTATGTTGACAACAATACTTCCAGGGCAGTATGAATCAACAGAAAATCTATTTAGATTGGAGGCGGGGTGCTAAAATTTTCGAGCTCGCCTCTCTTGCTCTCGTAACACATTTGTCTTTTTCCTAATACTTTGAAGAATGGTCAAAACCTTAGTTAAGTCCTAAAATTTTTGAGCTTCTTGCCGAACTTTAATTTTATCAAAGATTATACAGGAAAAAAACCGAGAAAAACCGAGAAAAACCGAGAGGTCGCTCAAGAAAAACCGAGGAAATAGATAGATAAAACATTTATTTAATGCACACAAAAGACGGCACAACACACAAAACCACAATTAAATTTACAATGCATGTCCTCGAAAAGAGCGTTTTCCAAGCAGCCAAACAGTGCGGAAAGTGTCACTTTTTTTTACTAGTGCTTTTTACTTTCCTGTACTTTTTTAATTTTTAACTCCAACGTCAGCCCGCCGCATAGAGTTTTTATTATTTGAGAAAAGTTTTAAAAATTAGTTAAGTACAGATTATCATTCCTAAAAAAGGTAAAACAAAACTAATACTTCATTTAAGGCGTTTTTAATCACTCTAGATTTAGATTTTGATCAATAAAATATTCATAAAATATGTTTGGCAGAATGAATATTTTGGTCGTGCCTTTTTGCGTTACGACTTGACAGCTATTTGCACATGCGCAGTAGAACTATGAACTATTAGTTAATCTGTGGATATGCTGAGCGCCCTTGAATAAGCGCCATTTTATTAATTTCTTGCTTGGTTCAGATATATTTTTTTATTTCCTCGCACAGTGCATAGTAAAATGTATGATACACGTGCGTAAGATGATTTCCGACTCGTGTCGATTTATCCACTCACTCGCTTCGCTCGCTCGTGAATAAAATACCACTCATCGGAAATCACCTTTTTCCCGCACTTGTAGCATAAATAACTATTTCAATTTACACGAGGTATATAATAACAAGGTGCTAACATACAAAAATAATTAAAAAATTAAAACATACTAATAACATACACACAAAACACTAAACATACTACTATAGAGGTTATATTAATACGATCCGAAATGCACTTTTTTTAAATGACACCTCCGTAGTGAGAGAAAATTGCCCCTCCTCCTCCTGATCAAAATCCTACATTCGCGCCTGCATCCGCGCAAAACTGCGATCACTCTGACTACTGCTGAGAGAAGATCTAATTGACCTTCACACCATTACGAGGTGCATGCTCCCAGGATGCTCCAGAAACCCTTGGCACAGTTCCATCAATATAGAATACAAATTTTGCAATTTGGAACAACACTCGCACGCAAGTATACACTAGGCATTTTGTAAGTACTTGCATACAAATGCGCTTCCCGCGCAATTTGGTTCAATCAAGGCAATATAGGTCAGTGTTATCTGTTAGACTATGCACTAGAAACTAATTGACAATAGATATTATTATGCACCTAACGGGAGCAAGGATGGAGGGTGAGCGACGTTGCTATGAACCTAATCGACTCGAACACTGTGTTGTTGTTTTTGTTTGTGAATGAATAGATGTACTATGTTTTAGTTTTGTACTATAACATTAGGAATTAGGTACCAAACAATTATGCGTTAAAGAAAGATAGGGTGTACTTTGTTTTAATATAGTGCTACAACAAAGGTGTCAATACCTTCTATTACCCACTATCCCTTTCAGAACTGAGATTTTTTTCTGTCAGATTAGTTACATTTATATACTAAAAAACCGGACAAGTGCGAGTCGGACTCGCGCACGAAGGTTTCCGTACCATTATCGCAAAAAAATGGCAAAAAAACACGTTTGTTGAATGGGAGCCCCACTTAAATATTTATTTTATTCTGTTTCTAGTATTTGTTGTTATAGCGGGAACAGAAATACATCATCTGTGAAAATTTCAACTGTCTAGCTATCACAGTTCATGAGGTAGAGCCTGGTAACAGACAGACAGACGGACCGCGGAGTCTTAGTAATAGGGCCCCGTTTTTACCCTTTGGGTACGGAACCCTAAAAATCGACTAGTGTAACCTTAATGTTCGGTACTTTCATTGTTTATGAACGTCAGTAATGTTGCCTAAGTATTCTGTTGAATGTAGGCGATTATACGGAGCCTTCGGTACGCGAGTCCGACTCGCACATGGCTGTTACTTTTTTATGTTTTATAATTCCAAAGCTCTTTAATTAATAAGTCTTTTAAGTAAGTAGGATTCGAAACAGTTGCTTAGACGAGAGCACTAATGTACAATTTACTTATTTGCAAAACAGATACCGTAAAATGGGTTTATTGACATATCTACTTATATTATTACACTAGCTGTCCCACGCGGCTTCGCTCCCGTCAACTGGCTACCCTACACCTACCCTACACCTACCCTACACCTACCCTACACCTACCCTACACCTACCCTACCCCTACCCTACGCCTACCCTACGCCTACCCTACGCCTACCCAACGCCTACCCTACGCCTACCCTACGCCTACCCTACGCCTACCCTTCACCTACCCTACGCCTACCCTACGCCTACCCTTCACCTACCCTACACCTACCCTACACCTACCCTACACCTACCCTACGCCTACCCTACACCTACCCTACACCTACCCTACACCTACCCTACACCTACCCTACACCTACCCTAACTTAAACCGTTTACGCAACGCACGCAACAAAAGCTCTCAAAAAGGAATATTTTTGCCCGTTTTTGCAACATTTTTCATTTACGCTCGGCTCCTATTGGTTGTAGCGTGATGTTACATAGCTTATAACCTTCCTCGATAAATGGACTATCCAACACAAAAAGAATTTTTCAATTCCGACCAGTAATTCCTGAGATTAGCGCGTTCAAACAAACAAACAAACTCTTCAGCTTTATAATATTAGTATAGATAGATATAAGTATAGATTTTGAAAAATATGAGAAAATTGTTGTTTTGGCGACATTAACAAAACAATATATGTTTTTCAGTAGCAAAATAATAAAATCGAGCCCATTAAAGTTAAAATAAAAATCAAACCGACTTCCTGAACAAAAAACTACAAAGCAAAAAATAACTTTCTTTGCCGAAGTCGGTGTCTTTTGTACCCATTGTTTTCCGTATTTCGACACCGACTTAGGCAAACTTTTGATATTTTGTTAAAAAGCTTTTATTTTTCTGTTTTTAGTTTGGTAGGTATCTCCAATTAACATCACATCACACATCACATCATCAGCCTATTAATGATCCCACTGCTGGGACACAGGCCTCCTCTCTAAGAGAGGGAATCCGGGCCGTAATCAACCACGCGGGCCCAGTGCGGGTTGGTGGATGTCACATGTCTTTGATTTTTTGGTTCTAGAACATGCCGGTTTCCTCACGATGTTTGACTGTTCCAATTAACACGATAATCATTTATAGCAGCAAAGTACATTTCATGACGATTCCTATAAGCACACGACTAGAATGTAGCCGGAAGGTAGGCGCTGGACCTTCCGGCTTCATCATCAGATCAGTTCGATGGTGCTGTTTTCATCAGTACCATTTATTTATAAGTATTTTCACAGTCGGTTAACTATTCGAGATATCTTATACCCGTGACATACTTAGCATTTAGGAGTTCCAGTGGCCATCTGTGGTCTTCTACATCGTTCCACTTCACCAAATGATACTCTCTGAGTGCAAATGATTGCATTTTTGATGAAAATACCAAAATCGCTATATGTATGCCTATAATATTTTAGGAGCCCCCTCTATTTCTCTAGGATCTCATCATTAGATCCTGACCTGATTACTATGGGACCAACTAGGAAGTATACCCTTAAAAACAAAAGAAGAATTTTTGAAATCGGTCCAGGCATATTTGAGTAATAGGGCAAAATACATAAAAAAGAAAGCAAGATTCCGACGAATTGAGAACCTCCTCCTTTTTTTGAAGTCGGTTAAAAATAGGGTTACTTTGCTTTGGTACCACATTTTTTAAGATTGTATTTGTTCCACATTGTAATTTGGGGTTTTTTTATGTTACAAAAAATGACTTAAATTATTTTACAATTCATGTCCTCGAGCGTTTTCCAAGCAGCTAAACTGTGCGAAAAGTGTAACTTTTTCACTAGGGCTTATTACTTACTTTTCTGTACTTTTTTTATTATTTGAGAAAAGTTATACAAATTACTTAATTACAGATTATCATTGATATTAAAGGTAAAATATAACTAATACTTCCTTAAAGGCGATTTATAAACTCTAGATTTAGATTTGATCAATAAATTAATTTTAAATATTCATTAAATATGTTTCGAAGAACGTACATTTTGCTCGTGCCGTGCCTTTTTGCGTTACGAGCTATTTGCACATGCGCAGTACTAGGAGGGATCAAAAAGTAGTGAGAACGACATACTCCTTGGTACGAAAAAAAAAATACTGTACTGGCAGGCATAGCTCAGATACATATTTGTAACATGAATAAAGAAAAATATCTTCGGTTCTCTTTTGTTTTTTTCTGAATGTAGTCATTTGTTTGTTTCGTTTCGGAACATGTTCTCGAAAATGGAGAAAAACTAAGTGCGAGCCGTTATTAAATACCTCTGTTTAAAAAAGTTAACGACGAAAGAGATTAATTGCGATTTAAAGGCAACATTAGGAGAGTCTGCTCCGCCGTATTCCACTGTCGCAAGGTGGGCTTCTCAATTTCGAGTAGGGAGAAGGAGCACGGAAGACAAACATCATTGTGGCCGTCCATCGACGTCAGTCACCCAAGAAAATGTTGCCAAAGTCGAGAAAATTGTATTGAGCGATCGAAGAATTACCATCCGATACTTAATTCAAGAAACGGGCATTTCATATGGAAGTATTCAATCCATATTAAAACAATCTTTTAATATGAGAAAATCAGTCTCCGCAAGATGGGTGCCGAGAATGTTAACCGACAGTCAGAAACAAAATCGACTTGACATCTCGAAGATATTGTTGGACAAGTTTCAAGAAGATTCTGAAAACTTTTTGTCTCGTTTCGTAACAATGGACGAAAATGGGTCCATTATTTTGATCCCGAGACAAAACAGCAATCTTCGCAATGGATACGGCCATCATCACCGACCGCGAATAAGTTTCGTGTCGTGGCATCGGCTGGCAAGGTTATGGCCTCAATATTTTGGGACTCAGAAGGGATATTGTTGATTGAATACCTGGAGCGTGGAACCACTATTACAGGCCAATATTATGCAGCTTTAATTCCCAAGTTGAGGAATGCCATCAAAGAGAAAAGGAGAGGGAAACTTCGAAGGGACGCGCTGTTTCATCACGACAACGCACCCGTGCCCAGGTTGGCAGTTGCGATGGCTGTCATTCAGCAAGCTGGCATCGAATTGGTTGACCACCCCCCTTATTCACCAGATCTGGCGGCCAGCGATTTTTATCTGTTCCCTAAATTGTAAAAGTACTTAAGGGGAAACAGGTACGAAGACGATAACGAGGTGATGGATGCCGTGGAGAGGTTTTTGCAGGACTAAGACAAAACATTTTTAGTGAAAGGGATTGAAGAAGCCTTGGAAAAGCGCTGGACTCGGTGTGTAGAGAGAATTGGAAACTATGTAGAACAATAAATTATTAAGTTATCAATAGTCATTATATTCTATCTCATTCTCACTACATTTTGTTTCCTCCTCGTAGATATGCTCGAGAAACTATTAGTTAATCTGTGGATATGCTGAGCGCGCTTGAATAAACCCGCCATTTTATTAATTTCTTGCTTGATTCAGATATATTTTTTTATTTCTTCGCACAACGTAGGTATAGTAAAATGTTGTATGATCACCCCTTAAAAAGTTATTAGGTATGATTAAAATAACTTGACCTTGCGAACTTTTTTGATACTATCAACAAAACCAGTTTTGTATTATTTTATTAAAGTTTATTTCTTAATACTTACACTAGCTGTCCCACGCGGCCACGCTCCCGTCAACTGGCTACGTACCTACCCTATCCTACCTACCCTACACATACCCAACACCTACCCTACACCTACCCTACACCTACCCTACACCTACCCTACACCTACCCTACACCTGCCCTACACCTACCCTACACCTACCCTACACCTACCCTACACCTACCCTACACCTACCCTACACCTACCCTACACCTGCCCTACATACATGATTGCATAACTGAAACCGTTTACGCAGCGTACGCAACGGAAGCCCTCAAAAATTAATATTCTTTCCCGTTTTTGCAACATTTTTCATTTATGCTCCGCTCCTATTGGTTGTAGCGTGATGTTATGTAGCCTATATATATACACTCTGGAATAATGTAGCTTTCTACCACTGAAAAAATTTTTAGATGTTCCAGAGATTACCGCCTACATACAAACTTACAAATTTTACCTCTTTATAATATTAGTATAGATAACGTAAGTTTGCTTAAATATTACAAAACTCTTATGTAATTTTATTAAAAACTTATATTTTTTTTTTACAAATCTTTATTTTCGGTCCATCTTGTTCAGTGTATGACCTAATCCAGCTCTTCCTGTGATCCAAATTTCATCGAAATCTGTTCGGCTATCGAGGGGGAATTGATTAACAAACTGCCATCCAAACATAAAAACTTTCACAATTAAATAGGATAGGCTATTCTTTTCGTTCTAATTCACAAGCATTAGGTATTATTATGATTTTACTTCTGTATAATCGTAATCTTAATCTCTTATTAGACATTCTATTTTATTTCCAGTGACAGCTTGGGCTTGTGAACAGAGCGAGTCTCAAAATGGGTGCAAGATCTACGGTGGTTCGTGCATCTGTGACTACGGCTGCAGAGACGAATACATCTATAGGAGTCGACGAGCCTGTCTCTATGCCTTGAGAAGTAAGTAATGGCACAAAATAGAAAGTATACAGAAGGGCCACTCCCGCCGTTTCGAAAATTGACACCTAAACTTGACAGACTCACTAGGGTTGCTACTATACTGATTCTGAATTATAAAAAGGATTAGGTAGTATAAATTTACAAACACAAATGCATCGATTCGTCTAAACATACTTCACATCTTGCTTACATGCCTTAGAGGATAGCCAGAGCATCAAATGCAAAGATTGGCGGGTAACAAGATGTAATAATGGTGTAATAATGATACCACCGAAAACATAAAAATGTGAAAAGGCACCAAACTCGACAAAAACATTAATGTGAGAAAGGCGCCAAGTTCGACGATTTAGAGTTGAGATCTAGAAAGGCGACAAGTTTCATAGCCTTTCCTTAAACAAAGCTACAATCATTTTTTTTCGTCTATGGACTTTAATTAATTAATTGTTTTCTTAGGTATTGATTTTTACTTGTCATCTTGTTTTGTTTTTACCTTTCTTACTTACTAGCTGTTAAGAACCCGTTTACGGGAGTTAAAAAAATGCCTATGTCACTCCGGCATTATGCAGCTTTCTACTAGTGAAAGAATTTTTTAAATCACTTTAGTAGTTTCTGAGTTTAACTATTACAGACAAACATACAAAAAAATACAGTAAGCATCTTTATGTAATTTCAGGCTTCCTTACATTGGCTTTACCTACGTCGCTCACTGACGTGTGTTGTCAAGATTAAAAAAGCTATACGTATACGTACCTTTCATTGGAAAAATAATTACCAGCCAATTACTAGTCAGACCCGTGTGCCGAGTGTTCCGTAGGACTTAGGATTTTCGTTTAGGTTTCCCTGTAAATTATCAGTGAAGCCATTTATACCTTAAAATATAAATTTATTAAAATACTCGTTACTATTTTTAAAACCAGAAAGTTATTATTTTTTATTATTTTAGTAAAATTGCTATTTTAGTGTACCTCTGTTGTGTTTAAAAAACAAAAGACCACTGGTAGATTAAAATGGGAAATTATTAACCGAGGGAAAAATATACTGAATGGGCGACTATTATACTAAGTAAGTAACTATTTATCCGATTTGAGTAATACCTTTTAGGAGATTTTTGTGAGCTGCGGTAATAATATTGTTACATACTTTAATTGTATTTGGGTTTCTATTTTTTCTATTTTAGAATATTATTATTTTGAAAATAGCTGAACAACTATCGAGGTGACATCACTGTGCAGTGCGGGAGTTCGGGTTTATTCGTGTCCAAGAGCGAGCGAAGCGAGCTCGGGAACTTAGGGCACCCCGACACGGATAGGTTAGGTTCGAAGGGGATGACGGGAGCTGAAGTGAGCGAGCAAAGCGAGCGAACTTAGCTCCCGTCATCTCCTTCATGTTAGGTTACTTTAGACCCTGCAGACAGAAAAAGGAGCCCTGTCGACAAACTTATATTTTCAAGTCGCTGTTTTAAACATTTGTATTCGCCCACTGTTTGTCGCCCACTTAGTATTTCAGTAAGCCATATTCAGTATTTTTTACACCTTTAATTTGAATTTTTTTTCGCTCGTTTAAATACTAGCCGATTAAAATTAGGATTCATCGATTGTGTGACAGTGAGACAGACGCGACTGAGCTCGGTCCAATGTTGCCCATTATTCCCTGTAAAATCGCAATGTCAAAGTGTGCGTGCAACATGGCACTTTGTTCTTAGTGGACTCTCTGTCTGCGGCGCGCGACCGCTTATGCAATTTGTGGTAATGGGCTGAGTTGAGCATTATTATTACTAAGAGTGACTGCCAAACATCCGTCATCGTCAGCGTCAGGGCTACCATGGCCATTTCTACAGATCCATTATTCTGTTCACAAGCCTGCTGACCTTATCAAAGTAATTTTTATGCCAATGGGTAACAGTGTAACACAAAATGGTGTAGGTAACTCAACGGGAACAAAGGGCATTATTGCTATGTGCTTGTAAAATGTGACAACAAGTATTCTTCTAAAACGTGTTTAAATCTGTCATGTTACTTAAACTATTTTATTCTGAAAAATGCTTAAAATTGTTCTCACGATATTTCTTTATATTTTCACAGTGAGGAGTTCGAATATTTGCAACCGTTTACAATGCACGGGAGGTATTTGTATTCAAACGATACAATACCCCGGATTTACCTGCAAGTGTGACGGCACTGGATTTTATGGCCAGCGCTGCGAGAAAGGTATCCCTGTTTTTAATTTCATGAGCTGAGCTAATCCCTGTGTGGCTAAATAACCGCAAATGTCGGATCATTCACGGCCTCGGCAAGCACGCGAAATAGCCCAGTAATATTTCTTCATTTGCTTCGAAAACATCCTATTTGTATACTTTTACTGAAATTATATCGAACCTGATAGTAAAAATATTGGCTGCAAACTCCGTAAAATTGTAAGGGACAAAAAAAAGATTGGCTGTCAAAGGTCAACATTTCTACTTCTACCATAATGAACATAATTCCTGTAAAAGAACTTATATAGGCTTTGTTTCACAGATTGGCCTCTAATTTACAATTATTTTCCTGAGTTAAAACGGTTGGTTCCGGCTGTCATTAGAATATCTTTGACAGTCTTGACTGGTAGTCAGGAGCCATCGACCATACAGCCAACATAGTTGGAAAAAGGCTTGGCAGATTAAAAGACTATAATGTAAGCCTAGCCATATCATCTTCGTTATAAATAGGAACTAGAAAAAGCCCATAAGAGAACATTTATAACTTTATAAGTACAGAAGTACCTAGTCTACATCATTCGTCATAGCCAGGTTGAAAAAAGGATCAGAATTAACGTTACCTTATTTAATTTACAAAATAATTTTAAATCGTAGGTACGTCGGTAAACTATTTACTGGTGGACAGTAAAATATATGATTTATTCATTAATAACGATCTGTTTAGACCTTCATTAACGCAAAAAAAAGTTAGTTAATAATATCAAAATACCCGACTGCTTATGAAGCGAATTAAAAAGACGTAGGTAAACAACTGCAAGAAGAAAATCACGCTGTGCAGTCGAAGGATACATACCTATTTGCCTTTCGGTTTTTTTGAATTAACTATTTTTATTTATAACTTTACAGTGAACATATTTTTTTTGCATTATGTACATTTAAGCTTATAAGTTTTATATATTTTTGAAATCACCTCTTAAAATCCTTTATTTTGATACCCCATGCGATGGGTATGAGAGAAAAAAAAATTGGATCCCCACAATATGGCACTCAAACTTCGCCATTTTTTCTATTTTCCAATGTTAATGTAGCCAGTGACACTCGCAAGTTTAAGACGAATTGATTGACGTAAGAATTATCAAAATCGGCCAACGCGTTTGGTCTTGGAACGCCACATAGGAACAAATATTCATACATAGACTGATAAACACATATATAGATACTCTCCTTCAGCAGTTGGGTAAATAGGAGTGACCTAATTTTATTGTCCACCAGTTTACATAGTATGATAGTAACGATGTTACCTCAAAGCTCAATCAATCCAGTTTTTTTTTTAAATAATACTTATATTTCGGATAACTTATACACACATCATTATAAAACCCAAAATAAAATCGTTAAAACATTAAATTATATTACGTGCAACCATATTCCTCCGGACTGCTCCAGGTTCCCTCTCTATGTCAGCATCATCCTGCAACTCGACTGTCACAATGTGCCCCATATATTTAAAACTGGTCATTACACGCAGAGCCACACCATTAGATATGCATAATAGGTGGAACATGGACTGGACCACATTTTACACTCTTAAAGAACTTCGCTCTTCTTAGAATTATATCTCAGTCCATGGCCCACCGTATAAGTCGCACAAATTGTTATAAGTTTACGAACCGATGCAGCGATGGGCCCAGCAGTAACATGTCATCTCCATAACTGATGTTATTTACGCAAACCCCATCCACGAATCAACCCGCATGGCTTCGCTGCTGATCTCACCGATATCTTAACAATATATAGGTTGAAGACCAGAGAAGGGGTATGTTTCCCTGCCGCACACCACACTCTATGCTGCAGATAGAGCCCCCGCCCATCGCACTTGGCTTCGCTGGCAACGATTTCAATGGGCAAACACCGCGAGCTTCCGACGGCACACCTGCGTCCCGTAGCTTCCTCTACGGCCTCTCATATAAAACAGTATCAAATGCTCTTGCAAATTCCAGAAAATATGCGTATAAGTACCCCTGTCAGTGTAGTATCTGACAGCCTGCTTCAAACAATATATGGCGCTCTCCATAGAAAGCTCAATTCTGAAACTAAATTGAGCATCGTGTAACTCTATGTACGTTCTAAAGGTGTTATTAAGCAGGCTGTCACACACTTTAGGCATCACCGTAGCCAGCGAAATAGGCCGATAATAATCCTCACCCAACAGATCTCCAGTCTTGTTCTTCACTACCGGAACAACCTATCGTTCTAGTAAGATCATCGGGTAAATAACCATGATACAAAGACAGATCTTAAAACATGGAGAGCACGCGTGGCAGGTGATCACCCGCATAATATCTTAGATGTTCAACACTGAGACTGTCGCACCCGGAAGGCAGTCTCAGTCTCAGCATCATTAGGTACATCAGATTGTGACAGCCGAATATTTCACACGGAGCGATGGCTATCTGACCTCCTCTTGAATACTGTGACAATAATTCTTCACGAATGACTCTAGTCTATTTTTCTTGGTAGAGCTATAGTACCTACCGTAAATACGTCTAACTTATTAAAAATCTATCAGTATGTCTAATCTTGATACATGCGAATTAGCAACCGCATGCATCAAACCATATCGGAAAACAGTTTGCAAATACAAATGATGGATATTACCCTGGTTTCTAAACTAGGCAGATGCCTGCCTTAGAATTCAGTTTCCCTTCAAGAAAGAAAGTACTGTAACATTTTCTCCATACCTACTGGTGTGCAAAACAGTAATTTTACAAACGCCTATAAACACCCTTTTTAACTTCTTAATTTCGAATAATTTTCTTACTGATGACTAGTTTAATAGTGTACCTACTATACTCAGTTCCAATCTGCCTTCCAACATTGCATCTTTCGGTTCACAGTCGCCACTCCAGAACTTATCGGCCCCATCGACCAATCGTTCTGCGAGCAATGTGCCCACTGCCACTTTAGTTTAGCAATTCTTCAGGCTATTCTGTAACACTGATTCTCCTGCAGATATCTTTATTTCTGGTCTTATCACGCAAGGAAACTCCGAGCATAGCCATTGCCTTTTGGGTAACGTTAAGCCTTCTGATGATATTTATATACTTGATACATACATAACTAACTTTGAAATTAACAGTAATAACATAACATATTTTGTTGCAGCATGCCCCACTGTGCAGGTCCGCGGTATGGTCTTCCCTCACGAGTGCATCGTCATTTAAACAGAAGACAAGAAATGAGCACCCATATTTATTTAGTCGCGTAAAAGCTTAGCTTTATGTACAGTTGATACAATTAGGTATAATATTTCTACTTACCACCAAACTCAATATTTTATCAAATCGGTTTTAATCGGAAAATAAATATTGTATGAAAAATACCAAGGTCATTTTTGTCACAGGAAATCTGCACGAAATTATGGTTGTGATGACAACTCGTCACACTAGTTAAGTCGTCGCTGTCCTTAATAGGTCACTTTCACTAATACGTCACTTTGTACATGTAGTCAGCTTCCCAATTTGTCTCAAGCCGTATTACGTCTCTTTCCCAACTCGTCCGACGCCTATGTATATTATTTTGCAAAACACCTCTTTGCTATTACGAGGTTAAATTGGCAATATGTCATATAATATTGTCAATGTAATCTCCTGTTAGTGACTAGCTCTGAGTTAAGTTTTTCGTGCTAGTTGGCCGTAGTGGCTAGACTAGCCTAGCATTCTATATTGAATGTGAGTGGGTTATAGGAGGACAAGAAGGTCAAACAGTCGACGGATTGACTGTGTGAACGATGCCCATGGCTAGAAACGAGAGTAGTTTCTATTGAGATGAATGCAAATAGAATTGTCTACAAGCTTAAATATTTAAAAAACCGGCCAAGTTTTCTTTTCTTTTTCTAATTGTTTGGGTTTCTCTCCTTCGGCTGAAACAAGTAAGATAAAAAATATTATAATATAAAAAAATACCGGCCAAGTGCGTGTCGGACTTCACACGTTTAGTATTCTGTACCAAACGGAAAAAACAAGTTGTTTTTTAATAGAAAAAATAGTATATTATGATACAAGTGAGCTAAGTTGCTCGGCTGGATTAAGCCCTAGCCTGCAGCTCGGGCTGCAACCCGCAGCCTCGTGTGTAATGATAATGAGCAGAGCTCACGAGTTTCATACGACGTTTTTCAACACATTTGCGAGGATAAAACAAATTGAAAATAACATTTTAGTATAAAAAAAGGAATTGCTTATATCGTTTAATTATTAAAACATTTGGTGAACGTACAATTTTCAAAGCGATATTGGATTGATTTGGATGGCAATTTCAAAGATTGTGTTACATTGGTGCTTGCCACTTGTTTAGTAGATACTTTCGTTTTCTTCTTATATAAATGTCGGCGACAAAGGAATTTCGGGTTTCTTCATCCTTTGTTGTAATATTATGAAGCTCTTGTCGTCTACACGCAGCAATAACACCGAATATTAAGGCAACCTGCAACAAAATCAATTAATTAGTTTTTAAGAAGTTATGATCAGGGGGGTGACAGATGTATACAAGTCATATACATCTGTCCCTTATTCGATCTCAAATTGATACCGCTCTTAGAGCTAATGGTCACCCCCCCAGGTAACGCAATTATTTAGATACGTTTAGATTAATAACATTCAACTTACCTTTGTTGCTAGACACTGACTATCCGGAGCCTCTTTAAAACTCTTCCTCTCGGAAAATATTCAACGTCGGCTGGTAACAAAACATTAGATTTCTGACCAATATATTCGTACGAGCCGTCTCTTCATAAATGCCATCAGTTTCAGTACGTTTTGATATCAACACCATGTTTGAGCACCACCAGGAATAGATGCACCACAGTGAGCTGGGCTTTTATGTATTGGCGAGTTCAGAGAAATACGCCAAAAATACATTTTCACCATGCTCTTCCATTGTGGGAAACTATCGTAGGCAGCTCATTTATTATTTCTGGCGGGGTTAAGGCTTAGCACGCATTGCGATTTATATTCGCCCGAATTTTTGTCGCGTACTGAATATAACTAACCCGCACTGCGGGTAAAATGCCGCGCGATTTTTGTCTCCTTCTACCTGTTCATAGAGTTCAACATACTCGCGCGAATTTAATCCGCGCCGCGGTGCTTTGGATTCTGTGGCAAAACACGGCTTTCTTGCGGTATTATTGCCGCGCGATTTTTTTTCCGCAATGCGTGCAGTTTCATACAATTCCATAGGTCGTGGTAACTTTAAAAGTAAATTATTTTCCTTCAAGCTCGTTGCCTCACCTTTATGTCAGTGTTCTACATCTGACTGCGAATATGTACAATCTGCACATCATATCTTATGGGAGTGTATTCTTTGGCAGAATGAGCGCAATTTTATGTTAAATAATGTACAGGCTGCATCTGGAGTTGTTTACTATACGGACCTTGTGGAAACTAGAACAAATTTCCGTGCGTTCAAGCATTTTTGTCATACCTATTATTGGAAACAAATATAGCAGCTCACAATGTAGGACCCCTTAATATTAATGCAAATTTTTATCCGTGGTGCTAGGCAACTGGGCTTATCCCAGTTGTAAACGACCCTTTGTGCCTATTGGCCTTGTTTGTTCTGTCTCCTGTTTGATATGGAGGGAAGTGGAAATTTGAACTTTTTCCTACTCCTCCGTTATTATTTTCTGATTAATTTCGTTGCGGGATCCAAGACAGTTAAATTCATGCTCCGGGACTTCGTCGAGCTTCATTGCCTCGGCGCTTTTCTGGTGGTCGCCACTGTTGATTCTGGCTTTCAGGAGTTGCAGTGGTTTGGGAATAGTGCGGTGGGATTGTCCAGGTCGTAGAATGTGCGGCAAAAATTCGCGCTTACACAAGTCGCAGTGCGTGCTACGCCTAACTCTATCAATAATATTCATCTTCTGCACGAAAACTTAACATTTCTAAAATAATTTACCACAGCGACAAATACGATAAAAACAATATGTGAAAATTATGGGCAATGGCGCGCAAGCTGCAAACGCGCCAAATGCAAAGTGTGTGAACATACAGCCCACTTCAAAATTATAATTTCGAGTGATAAAATGCAAATATTTTATAATTATTATGAACTATTTGATATTATTAAATGTTTGTTTGACTTAATTAAGGATGTACCTACATTTATTTATTCCAAAAATGAATATGGATTTTCAGCGGCATAAAACCTCTTCGTTGTTACTAAAAAAAACTGTATTACCCGATTAAATTGAAAATGCTCTGTTTACTCGCATATAACTTGCAGAAAGGTAGCTACTAATTTAACTTTGTAGAGATAATTCTATTACGCACTAGTGTGTAATGTTATTATGCACATGTGTGTTTTGGCTCGGTTTATGGCCCTAAAAGCGATGAAATAAGGCTCATTTTAGGAGCAAGTGTGTTGAAAACAAATCCCACTCGATAGGATGAGTCATTATTTTTGCCGCGCCCCCTGTGCCTGTATGGGAGCCCCCCTTAAAAACCTTCAAATATATGTTTTGACATTTTTTATGGCTTTGGGTTAACAAGATAGAAGACTGTAGACGGACGGACACACAGTGCGGCAATTTGTAGGAGTTAAGGGATAGTGCTTACATTGAGGCCTCCAGTAGGTATGATAAAGATATTTATTTGTGTAACAGTATAATGGTTTACATTGAGATCTGGGGAATCTTTGATGATAACTTATTTTTTTTAGATCTAAAGCCAATTCCGTGAAAACGGAACATACCTCAATTTTATTTTTATATTTGAAACGCTGACATGTCGAAATAACGATGTTATTTTTAAAATTCACCCTAGCTATGGATAAATATAACATTTATTAGAGAGTATAAAACTTTAAGTAAACTCGGAATACGAAAATTTATTTATATTTTTCAAAATATACACACATCAATACGGTCTAGGGATATTTCATACTCAATTAAATAACTCGAAAAGTACTGGCCGCATTGGAATCTTTTATACACCGATTTGTTTGCAATTTATCTCAGACTAATTCCAAATTCAAATTTTTGAAAATTCTTTTGTTTCGGTGGCATAAAAATGTCTTGATGTGTAGGAGAGGGAATTTTCATTTGTGCGAAATTTAGAAAACAATACGAATTACGTTTAGTTACAGTTTTTTTCATTTTTAAACGAAAGATAAAGTTAAAATTGAGGTATTGTAGCCATGCAACGCCAACATTTGACGAGGGCGGAGATGTTACGAGCTGTGGGAATGCTGGAAGCTGGGACTGATCAGCGTAATGTTGCTGAGGCCATAGGGACCCACCAAAATGTAATTTCAAGATTGTGGACACGCTATCGTGCCACAGGTGAAGTAGCGGAGAGGCACCGGGGGCCAAGTCGCATTACTACCCCCAGACAAGATCGATTTTTGCAAATTACTGCGCGAGCTCAACCAAATGCAACGGCGACTCAATTGGTCCAAAGGCTGCGAGTGGAACACCAAGTGCTTGTGAGTGACCAAACTGTAAGAAGGCGACTGCATGAAAGCAATCTACGCTCTCGTAGACCGCTCCGGGTCCCACCTTTACGGAGAGGCAATCGTGGACGACGATTAGAATGGGTTCGGAACCACGTGGACTGGGGCCGTGAGCAATGGTCCAATGTGCTGTTCACGGATGAATCCAGGTTCGGCTTCCATCCAGATTCACGAAGGACGCGTGTTTGGCGAGTTTCTGGACGATGGAGCCGTCTTCAGAACCCTCAGGAAGTTCACCCATACCAAGGAGGAACAATTATGGTTTGGGCAGGAATTCGTCTTGGAGGGCGGACGGATCTCGTTTGGGTGCGGGGCAATATGACGGCAGAACGATACGTCCAACAGGTGCTGGGGCCCGTAATCTTGCCCCACAGAACACAAATGGGGCAAGATTTCCTGCTCATGCACGACAATGCCCGGGCACACACGGCGAGAACGGTAACAGCTTGGTTACATACACACAATGTTAGGGCCTTAGACTGGCCTGCTCAATCGCCAGATCTAAATCCCATTGAGCATGCGTGGGATATGCTGCAAAGAAGAGCTCTGAAGGAAGTTCCTGAAAATCTGGCTACAGAAGATCAACTTTTTGCGCACCTCAGAAGAACATGGGACAGTATTCCGCAGCAAGACATTGACAACCTTGTTCTGAGCATGCCGAATCGTTGCCGATGTGTTATGAACATCATCGGCGCTTTCTCAGACTACTAACTTCAAGTTTATAAACACAAATTAAATGATTTTTCTATTTTTTTCAGTTTTTACTCATAAATTAAAAGTTAATTCATATACGGTTTCCGTCTATATTTCATTTTTTTTCCATAAAAGCCTGAAATTTTAATCGAAGTACCTTAACCATTATTAAAAAATGGTAGAACATTAAGTAACGTATCTTTTAAATATATACATGTCATATAAATAATTAACACATTGATAGTAATTCGCTTTTTTTAAAATATCCCTAGACCGTGTTGATGTGTTTAGTTGAAGTAGATAATTATGTCAATTTTAATTTCAAAATTAGTCAATTTAACCGCGTTTTACATAAAAAGTTTTATTAAATCCAGCAGACATCCTCCAAGTTGATTTAACAATATATTAAAAACTGAAATCCACACGGGAAAAAAACCAGATTGATATTCAGAACTCACAGATGACATTGAAGAAAAAACTTTGGAAACGCTATTTTAATTTTTCAGGCTACCTTCAAGCTCTACGTCTGACCATAGATACAAGTCTTTCAGTCGGATACATAGACGGGTTTTAACATTCTCTAATATGCATTAGAATGCGGATGTAACAAATTCCAATGTTTTTTGGATTAACTATTTGGCAGCAAATTGTATCGAGTCAGCCTTCCCTCCCAGTAAGCTTTGCGGAGTTTGCGGAGGTAGTCAATACTACAGTAAAATTCTCCGCTCCACTATCCCGAGATCGCCTCTGTCAATGATTTTACATATTGTCCAGTTGCGTAGACAGTTGAGACACAAAACTACACCAATTGAATATCACAATATCTACTAGGCATCAATTTGAAAATAATGAACTTCACTTTCACTACAACACTGAAAAAAATCCCGCCAAAAACTCCAACTACGTCTGACAACCTAAATCATGCACTCTATATTAATCTACCAAACTAGTAAGTTTGGTAGATTTTCAGAGTCAGAGGTCTCTACAGTACAGTGTGCTCCGTATTATATTTTGTACTGAATGATGTCATGCTGCAATTATTGTTCTTGCTCCGTGTCAATATAGTTACTGTATGGTATTCCAGTAAAATACATTGGAGCATTATAATATATTATTATACTATTCCGAAAGCGTGTCGTTAAAAGTTATGCCATATATTTGGTGCGGTTGCTACTTTTTATTTTTTCGTCGTAATTATTTATTAAATATTATATTGTATTTATAACTCATATAATTTTATGAGTTATAGATACAATTTAATATTTGAATTATTTTTAACACCTTATATAGCACATGCATAGAAATATAAACATCCAAATTGAGAACCTCCTCCTTTTTGGAAACTCGGCTAAAAAACGCTGAAGAATACTTTTACTTCTGAGCTCAGCTGTAAATACTGTTTTGCTTTAGAACTGGGGGGTCACCACCCTGGAACATTATCTATTATTACTGACAGGACAGCAACATAATATTAGTCACAAAGAGGATCCTCCAGGGAAGAAATTACGTGTGTGCCTTGTGTGTTTGGAGGATGTTTGGGTTGGCGCCGTAAATTTTGCTTGCGCGATGCAGGATTTGTGTGACGTCATGTCATTAGTTCGTGGGTGGCGGCGTTGATGCCGCTCCATATGTTACGTAAGTATTGGTCATCGGCCTAGCACACATATTCGAGAAAAAACGCTTCTACAATTTTAACTCAGTAGAAAAAATGTGTTCATATAGGCATTAAAAACAAAAACACCATAAAAATAAACAAAATAAATATTTAATAATATTAATGCCAAAAGGGCCTCAGCTCAGCAAAATTCCAAATGGTAATACAGGGTATACCACCTGACGCTGATTTTCAGCTGCAGCCCACGAGTGCCATGCGCTCGAAAACACCAACACATATTTGTAACATACTGATTTTTTTGTAAAAAGCCACCTAAAATAAAATATCTTAATTATATCTTATAAATCTTAATTATAACACAACTAAAATAAAAGTTCTTTGTGCCCATTAACAAAAGAGAACAAATAAAATAAGTATTGTATTACGTCATTAAAGTGGGGGCAGGTCGCTGGACTAAAATAAATAAAAGACAATAATAAAAGCAAAAATCATAAAATCGAACAATGTATAAAATTGATTGAAAATTGTTTAAAATTGATAAATTAAAATATAAACAATAATGAAAAGTTACAATTATATAGTGAGGTCCCAGTTTAAGAGCTTCGTAGACCCTGTTCGATAGGCTGACCCATAATTGTTACTATTTGTTACACATCTGACACGGGGTTTAATTTCTACTGGTTTACGGTGCCAAACAGCATATCTTATGATTTCGTAGGATTCAACGCAAGCGTGTTGGCATTAGACCACCTGTTGGGAAGTACTATATAAATTAGGTATAACCTGGTCATCCTTTTTAACTGGCAATCCTGTGAGAATCACTGCACTGTGAAATCACTGCAAATTAAGATGCTTGAGGTCCGTATTTTAAAATTAAGAGTTTAAGTGAAATTTTGACGTTTATTTCAAGCAACGTCTTCTCGACAATCGAACACCTGGCGATCGTTATTTCGTAAGAATCACAAGAAGACAATCATGGAGAACAAAAATAAAATATGTCCGGCCACGTGGACTCAATTTACAAAGATTTGCAGTCAAATCGGACAATTGGAGGGAAAGGAACACGATTCTATTATAAAATATTGTCCGAAATAGTTATTTAAATACAAGGGCCGACATTGAAAATTTAACGGGCGAGATTGATTGTACCGACGACGCCGAATTTGAAAAGGAACTAAGAGAAGTAATGGCGTACAAGAAAAAAATGCCTGACATTGGAACAAACAAAGAAAAATTCTTCGATACCAGTTACAACGGATACTGTTACTAGTAATATCAGAAAATATAAACGGCTAGTTCTAGAAACAAAGAAATTTGATGGCAATGTGAAAAATTGGCTGGCATTCTGGGGTCAGTTCCAGAAGATTGACGAAGAAGCGTCCTTGGATGCCTCAGATAAATTTAAATACCTTATTCAAGCAATGACGAATCGTATCTGGCTACGTCCAATAGTTACAAGGAGGCCGTCAGCGACTTAAAACAGAGATATGCACGTAATATGCTCCTCATCCAAGTCTATGTATGAGAGCTACTTAAAATGATTATGAATAAGAGTAATCAGAGTTTGACACACATTTATGACCACCTCAGCACTCATCTTAGAGCATTAGAAACACTTGATGAGATTAAACAAGGATATGCCTCTTTCATATTACCAATGGTTGAGACCACATTACTCATGGATAAACTAAGAATGTGGGAACGCTTAAGACCAACAAACGGAGACGAACTTGGTGCGTTATCAGATTTTTTGAAAAAGGAAGTTGACTGCGAACAAATAATTAAAATCGCAACAGAATTTGCCTCACTAGAAAGTAGAAAAGACTAACAGTTTGAAAAAGAGTCTTAAGAACCGACAGCAGCAACACTTGTAGATGGGGTATTAAAAGGTGAAAGAAAACATCTTTGTATCTGGTGTGATAAAGATCATACCAGCACCGAGTGCCCTAAACTATACAAGTTTAGCATAGATCAACGTAAAGAGCACATCAAATAGAAAAATGCTTGCATGCTTTGATTAAAACGTGGAGAGTGCTCCACCATTCAAAAGTATGCAAAGCATCTGTACAATGTTTTTTTGCAAGAAGAAACATTCAGCAGTACTCTGTCTCGGCTTTGGAAATACAGATGGACTCTAAAAGTTCAACCAGCAAATCAGGCTATGAGCAACTTTTCTTCACAAGGAAATAATGTAACATTATTACAAACTATGATGGTGAAGATAGTCCACGGCAACAAAGAAGTAATTGTTCGAGGTCTCATAGTTAATGGTGCTCAAACATCATATTTAAGGAGATACATAGCACAAAAATTTGGTATAGGTACAAAGCTCAGGTAAAGAAGTATTGACACACAACTTTTTCAGCGGAGTCAAGGCAAAGTCTAGCGAACACAATATTTATAAAGTCCTTGTCCAAAGCATGTGTAGTCAATCTTTTGCAATAAATTTGATGGCTCTTGAGTAGTACGTAATTTGCAGTAACTTGCCTAGTTATAGTAAAGACAAAGATTGTGATACTACTACATGAAAAAACATGGTATAGTATTGAAAGACACAGATAAGGGAAACACTACTGACATTTCATTGTTGATTGGGCAGATTACTCAGGTTTCATAATGACCAATACTATGATACGTACGACTATACGTCTTCTCGACAATCGAGCACTACCGAACAATACTTTCAAGATCTGCATTAAGATCAATCAACGCTTGCTCGTAGTATTCCAGCTTAAATGATATATATACTTGTGTATCATCGGCATAAATATAGTATTTACACTTATTAATCATTTTAATCAAATCTGCACAGTACAAAATAAACAATACTGACCCAAGGATCGAGCCCTGCGGAACCCCTCTTACAACTGAGGATCGCCTGGAAACAACGGTCTATCCGTCCACCCGGCGTATTTCAACGAATTGCGTACGATCGCTAGTACCTACCTACTAGGTACCTATTGCTTCGAAGTGCTTACAGTAAAAGAGTCCATTTGTGATTATAATGGCTTTAGTGTCTTTCTTGGGAAGAAACATGTTTTGCCCATCAATCCGAATCGAAAGTAATAATCTAGTATATGTTTTCACACCTAAGACGATTTTATTAAATTTGTTCATAAATTTAGGTTTTTTAGGGTTCCCTACCCAAAGGGTAAAAATGGGACCCTATTACCACAGATAATATAATACTATCATAATGCTGCCCCATCCCATACAAAGAAACCGTGCCAACGTAACTAGCGTTTTTCATCTGATTAATCTTGTTATTTTTGTAAGTACATCAATCGCGTTCGATCCCGTTTCGCGGCAATAGATGCTGCTAGCTTGCAAGTAAAAGGGTTTACTAGGTTCGTGAATCTTTTTTTTCTTTAAATACAGTGATGGTTCGTTTTATAGTATTTTTTTGTACGTTTTTACATTTTTTTTCCACCAAAATGTGTTACAATGCAAATTTTAACAATCGAGTGGAATGCCTCAGAAATTTAAAAATGCGCCATCTACTGGCATAAATTTTAAATGATCCGTTGAAATAATCTTTGAAATGTGAATTAAGACCCCAATATTCCATAATTTTGTACATAGGAGAGTTGATTAAACAAGAACATACAATTTGTATGTTCAATTCCAGAAAATGTTAATTTTACACACAATTCTATTGAATTGTGTGAACATGTCGCTCCATCTAGTACGATTTATTTGAACCAAATTTTCTTTGTTAGCAATGAGACCCCGTGCTATTACTAAGACTACGCGGTCCGTCTGTCTGTATGTCTGTCTGTCTGTCCGTCTGCCACCAGGCTGTATCTCAAGAACCGTGATAGCCAGGCAGTTGAAATTTTCACAGGTGATGTATTTCTGTTGACGCTATAACAACAAATACTAGAAAAAGAATAAAAAAAATATTTAAGTGGGGCTCCCATACAACAAACGTGATCATTTTGCCGTTTTTTGTGATAATGGTACGGAACCATTCGTGCGCGAGTCCGACTCGCACTTGGCCGGTTTTCTTCATTTCTAGGTCCAGAAGAAGGAAAAATTTATTACCTATTACTAACTAACTTTGCCACAGCTTAGAAGCCGCAGGCAGAAGCTAATAGAAATAAAACCAAAAAAAACAGGCCGTAACTGCAACGGTAATCCTTTTTACCGGCTGGTGTCATAGCCATGGCTGCAAGGCTAGTCTTAAGAGTCCCTGGTACGGAGATGATCCTAACTATAAAATCAAGACAAAGATATAAAAACAAATCAACCTTCGTCATTCTTTATGGTGATAGGCCACAATGAAGTGGTAGAAAATTAGCTTGCAATGAACAATTATATTAAAATATATTTGTCAACCATATTTTTTGCACTGAATCTCAGTAACTTGTTATAATATGACAAACAGTATTATTTTCTCAAGATATTGTGGGCGCTCGGTATAGCAGATTTTGTAAATATAATTTTGGCAATACCGACATTTATGTCAGATTCTTCGGGTGGCTGCTCTGCTTTTCAGAGTCAACAGTGTCGCGGTGACGTAAAATAATTTAAAACTTTATCTTGCGTGCGGACGGTGCGGACGTCGTCACTTCCATAACGTAACAAAAACCAAGTGTGCCTGTATTGTAAAGGACACAAAAGAGATCGATGCGACATGGAGAAAGGAACCATACAAGACAGACAAAGAAGACTTCGGTGTCTGGCGAACGTGTTGGAGCAAAGTTTGAATAGTGATTTAAAAATAGAAGGTTGGCAGTTTGATCCTGAACTGAACTACAGGATGTTGTACAAGCTGAACTTCGTGGGCTGGATTAAAATCCTGCTGGATGGAAAGAATCCCCACAACACCAAACTAAAGCATATTTTGGAAAAGTTGAGGCAAAGTATGCTGAGGCACGAAGAAGAAAAACCATACGGACACCCGGACAAATTGCACTACATTAATAACTTGTTCAATACGATATACAGCTTGATCTAACTTGTTCGTCGTGAATGGCATAGCTAACGCTGTGCACCTGCTGTGTATTACTGCTTATATCGAATATGTTCGCGAATTCTTATGTTTATTTGCAAAATAAGCGATTGAGTCAAAATAGAATCTGCAAAAATGTTTCTTCGATATACTTTTGAAGCTATTTTGAACAGCGGCACAACATTTCTGCATACTACATAACAATCGTGAATGTATCATGGAAAACAAACGGAGGTGTGGAGTGAAGAGGTGTTATACACTATTGCCAAGTGATCTATGATGATAAGATTACAAAGGGGCTCAAATTCAGATAACACAGGAGAATAAAGATGCCAGCAATCAAAGAAAGAGTGGTGTGAAAGTGTGTGCTTTCGTTAATATTTTTTTAAGTTTTCGGTAGTTGTATTGGCCAAAATAATCATTGTTGCTTATTGATGTACCCCCGCCATGGATATCCCGGCTAAGCGTCGTGAAAAAATATGATTATTGTATTATGGTGTTTTATTGCCCCAATCCAAAGAATAGTTCTATGCTAATGTTGTATGGACGAAAATCCCAAAAATTAATCATCGTCCATCACAACGATCGCTGTGCAAATCAATGAGTAACAATAAGTTATCAAATGAGTGTAGGGGTAGGTACAGCAGACATTTAAAAAAAATCCGCTTATATCTTTACTACTAACACATAACATAAAGCCTGTATCCCCGAAAAATTTAATCTGAGGTGCGCTACCTAGTATGCACTCCACATTAGGGGTATTTAATTTCCGCACTTAGCCCGAGTGAGTGATGACCATAAT
This sequence comes from Orthosia incerta, assembly GCA_948252205.1. Taxonomy (NCBI): domain Eukaryota; kingdom Metazoa; phylum Arthropoda; class Insecta; order Lepidoptera; family Noctuidae; genus Orthosia; species Orthosia incerta. The sequence goes on along the minus strand of OX411741.1, from coordinate 37,746,258 downwards.
GTATTATTATTGTCGTGTCGTGTCGCGTTGTGTGCACATTTCATGCATTGTACGTATTCTATGACGTGAAACACCCTATTTGGTATGTGTTTTGTTCGCTATTTTAAAGAGACTTGATAATGCCTTCAAAAAAACTTGATTAATACAGGTGGGGTAATGCGAACACACAATCAGTCGCAATCCCTATACAGACCGTTTACTATAACTTGTCGCTTGCCGTCATGTAGCAGTTGCTTCTGTCGACAGCTGTAGTTGCCTCTGTCGACAGTTGAAGTTCGCTCTGTCGACAGCAAAGTGCTGCTCGTCTGTTTGAGGCCTTAGTTTCAATATTGAAACTAATAATATCTCGTACTTAGTAACAGTGCTACCAATCGCGTCACGGGACAAGTTATAATGGACGCACTATAGTAGAGTAAACGAATAAAATAACACATAAAAATACCCACGTTCCTATATACAGCACCAGCAGTGCGTTGGAGTGCAGTGGAGCAGTGGTAGCCCAGTGGTTCCACCATCGTAGTGAAAGAGTAGTCAGTTAGACTCCGCATTACCGGGTACTTGCTGTCCAGGGTACGCCGGGCGTTCAGAATCGCAGTACGATATTTTAATGCCACTTGTGGAGGTTCCTTTCATGCACCCCAGAGACAGAGAAGGAGTGAATTCTAGAGACGCACTGCAGTAACAGAGAAGGAGCCATCATAGCGGCTGGAAGTGTGACGCAGTACTCTGGCTCGAGAAGAAGGAGAAGAGAAGTGGCAGTGCGACAGAGCTTAGCCCTCGGGACGAAGTACTCAAAGCGTTCGCGAAGGTATTGAGGAGACTTAGGATAGTATAGAATAGAGAACGTATAGGATATGGGTATCTCACCGAATTGGCAGTCACGTTAAACTGCCGGCCGAGCACGGCCTCTGTGATAGACTGACGGTTTTTGATCCCAAACTGTGATAAAATGTGTGATTCAAGCCTGTCACAGTAGGCCGTGCTCACCTGCCTGGTCCAAAACTCCGACACACGGTCGTAGACGAAGACCGAATATAAAGCAAATGCACAAGTTCTGCAGGCGCTTGAATTTGTTTATGAGTACCTCCATATGAAACTCCCAAGAGAGGTTAGTGTCTGTACGGGATGGGCAAAAAATCGTGGGTCAAACGAAACAGGGTTATTAAGTTTGCAGTAGGGCATTTTTTTTTCTTCTTTTTCCTAGTCCCAACTATCGCCCAATTTCGTATGATCAAATTTTTTTTGCCCAGCCTGTATATACGCCTAGGCTATTCACGCTTGTGAGTACCTACTACGAGGGGCATGCCAAAATAAATTAGACACCAAAAAACTATAAAATGTTTTCTTACAATAATTATGGATGTAAGTATGAGCATGAGCACCCTGAGCATGTATAGACTTTTCCATATAACTGAACAATTGGAAAATACCTCTGACCACTCTTCTTCAGACTCCTCAGAAATCACCAAATTATAGGCAGCCAGTGCATCTTTTTTGCTTTCCCACCTTTTCCCCCTTTTGGTTTTTCTTAGATGTTTGTTAGGTAAAAAGCAAAAGGCGCAAGTTCAGGAGAAGACGAAGTAAGGGACGATAGGAATGTTTTATTTTTTGTAAAAAAAAACCAGAGGTCTGGCAAATGTGTGCCGCATTTCTAACTGCGGTCGCTTGTCACAGCAAGCTGATATTACCTACTATTGGAGCAAAAACTGTCACATACCATTCGGCATTTACCGTTCCGTGATCCTCTAGCAGAAAAACAAGGCAACCATTTGCTTCTGAGTGACCGCGGTTGGCGGCCGACATGTCTTCGCTTCATCTTCGAGGCGTCCCCGTCAGGAAGGGATCCAGGATTTCGCTCAGGGAGGGGCCAATGTCTCCTTCTAGAGGGGCGGAGGATCATAGAAAAATGCTGTTCCTGCTTTTTCAATCGTACTAATAACCGCGTAAGTTTGGTGTTCCAGTAGATTTTGTGATGAAATTAGACCATCGATTTCATAGATAGAATACTACTTCAGGTTTTGGCAATTTTACAGAAACAAGGTTAACTTGATTTTCTGTTTTTCATATAAACAAATAAAGAAGTTTTTTGTTATAAGTACTCTAAAAGCTTTAAATGCAATATGTGCCCCAAGTCGAGAAAAGCCTCAACTAAGCCAACATTCGAGACTATAATTTCCATAAACTCAAGAATGTGTCCCTACCCCCACATCCAAAGATGACGACAAATTATCAATATCATAATGTTGCTGTGAACAAGCAGATCGACCAATAGTAATATCCAAAACTTAAAAACATTTTTGAAGCTTTAAACCTTTTTTTATAGAATATGTAGGTAATAAACCAGAGCGCGAAAGTCACGTCGACTGAGCTCCATTGCTGCAGGTGAGTTCTGGCCAGGTTCTCGGCAAAATAATGCTCATCCAAATAAAATAAAAGGAAACGATTTGTGTTCTATATTCAAATAAGTATATCAATATAAAATAAAATAAAAACTAGCATGGTGTATAACTTGCCAATGTCAAATGAGTACAGAATATCTATCTTCTTTTTTACGAGTAAGTGTGATGGGAACAGAATGAAACTATGGTGATCATTAGATCACCGCCTAGATTGAGCATGTGACAACCATCTGCTCTTAAATGAGCGGTTGAGATTTGGTTGGGCTTAATAAGAGTTCAAAGTGTTAATAAGGGTTAATACTGTACCCTATATTTCCAAGGTCACTGATGGCAACCACAGCCTCAACGAGTTCATCTACATCATGTTGATATAACTTAGTTGAAAAAGGTGATAGTTAGATGGCCTTAGAGATAGCGTTTATAAATATTGAGAGCAAGAAGGGGAGAGAAATCGTCATGGGATCGAAACACTGCGAACAGCTGCGAAGATAAGATTTGAACCACTATATTACTGCAGCAGGAGAGCAGCGGTGGCTCAGCAGTAACGGCCACGACTTACATATAGTGGGTATTGGATTCGAACCCAGGCAGGCACTTTACTTTGTCTTAGATTATTTCATCACCACTGCTCTAAAAACGGTGAAGGAAAACATAGTGAGGAAACCGGCATGTCCTAAAACCAATCATTCGAAGGCATGTAACTTCCACCAAAACCGCTTTGGGCTCGCGTGGTGGCATATGGCCTATTCCCTCTCACAGAGTGGAGGCCTGTGTCCCAGTAGTGAGGACATTAAAAGGCTGATGATGATGGTTACTGGAGGATTCCTACGAGGTTGACGATGTTAACTAAGTTAAAGGTACTGCTGAAGTCCAGTAAAACTAATACAGTTAGACATTTACTATCCAAAGCGGATCTTAAGTCGTCAGTTATATTGACTAGGGTTGCCACAGTTCTATGGCCAGGTCTTAAACAAAGGATAAGAACAAAAACTGTTGCTTCTGAACAACACTCTCCAGGACTTTGTAGTGGATTGGGAGGATAAATATCGAATGGAACTGGGAGGATGAGGAGGGATTTGAAACTATAGAAAGTGTTATAACGTGAGCCTTCTTCTAAGCTGAAGAAAAGTAGTTACTGAATTTACAGTTTACTCTCTTGTGAACCCATCGTGTTTTTTTATTTATATTTATTACTAGCTGTGCCTCCGGCTTCGCTCTCGTCAACTTTCTACCCAACCCTGTCTATCTATCCTATCCTACCTACCTACCTACCAACCCTACCCTACCTACCTACTCTACCTTACCTACCCTATCCTACCTTACCTACCCTATCCTATCTTCCCTACCTACATACCTACCCTACCTAAATATCTATTGGCGCACGGTTGGCGCAGCAGTTGAGCGATTGACTGCTGCGTTGCGTGTTGCGGGTTTCATTCCCGCACGGAACAAATATTTGTATGACCTACAGATAGTTGTGCCGGCTCTGGGTGTTTGTGTATGTGAGGTTATATGTTTGTAAACGCGCCCACGATACAGGAAGAAATTCCTAGTGCGGGGAAATATAAAAAAAAACTACCTTTCCTAAATACCGACCTTACCTTCCTACTATTTTTTTCTATCTAAGCACCTTCTCCTACCAATAAAAAACACATCAAAAAAGAATTAGCGAAATCGGTAAAGCCGTTCTTAAGTTATAACGTGACCAGGAGAAATCAGGGTTCATTTTTATATATATAGACTAGCGACCCACCACGGCTTCGCCCGTAACAAATAATTTACAAAAACCATTCTCGTTTCTCACTCTTTCTATTGGTGTATACCGCATGGAAATCTGTTCAGTCGTTTTTGAGTTTGCAGCGAACAGAAGCGGCCGACTTTGTTTTATTAAGTACAAGCTTTTATTTAACTTGCAATGTATTATTGTATGCATGTAAGAGTGTTCGGGTCAAATCTTGCAACTGAATTTTAAAGCAATTATCTTCAACCGATTAAGATGAAATTTTGCATACACGTTTAGTTTGGGTGACAATGCATGGTTAGCTAAGAGACGTCATTCTAAATCCATTAAGGCGGACGGCCCAAGATGGCGGACTAGTTATTTTTTGTTCATTGCCATGATATGGGTATCAAAAGAAAGGGTTTACTTAGAAGAATACGAAAAAAGTTTGTTGTATAAAAATGTTTTAAATGTATAATTTATAATATGTAGTGATGTGATGATAGTGACAAGCTTCTGCCACCACCCGCGTGAAATTCAGCAATTATCCCAAGGGAACATATTCCCAGGCCTATGTGCTATTCAAGACTATAATCTATACCTGTGCCAAATTTCATCCAGATCGTTCAGTCGTTCTGGCGTGATTAAGTAACAAATATCCATCGATCCGTCAAGGAAGATAAATAAATCAGGAAGAAAGATAAATAAATGTGTAATAACTATTCCATTAGGCAAGAATTTGTTTTTAACGCCCATCCTGATATAATGTTTTTCGCTGACTGAAAAGACATAAAAGATTGACAACTGAGGATGCAAGACCGAGCGAAGAACCAAAGGATCTCTTTGATCTAGGTAGAAATGGTTGACATTTCCCACAGTCAAACCATTACTACGGTTTTGTAGGGCTTAGTTCATAAGTTACTTACCATTTTGTGAATAAAAATTTTAAATAAAAAAAAAATGTTTTATATAGGTTAATTTAAAATATTAGCTAATAAAATGGAACTATTATTTCTCAACATATTAATTAATTTACTTCGCGGCAGTCTGCCTTTATATAGAGAGAGCTAATTTAAAATATTATCTCGAACTTATTTTAATTATCTTACCATACTACTATCCAAAGGAATATTTTCATCTGGCCAAATTGTAACTTTGCAACACTGTTCTCAGAATTACGTCAAATAAATACCGCAAACTACTAAAAGTCATTGTCTTGTTGTCTTGTACTCTTGCTTGTGTATACTATAGTCGTAAGCTTATTTACATAGTGGCCAACGGCCAACAGTGCTCCACTGGCGGATATTAGGTTTACTAAAATTAAAATAATTAATTAAGTAGGTAGTGTTGTTTTCCGTGATTTAAACTTCGAACTCAAAGGATAAAAAACAGCCAGGTGAGTTTATGACTCGTATTTTTTACAAGTGTAGGTTTTCAAACTACGATGTTCAGTTGTTTACAAGACAAAACTGCAAAAGTTTCAATCATTATTGTTTGTTAGATATCTCAAATACAAAATGCGACTGTCTATTGTTTTCTCGCGATATATACGATTCGAGTAGCATTGAAAATGTCTCTACAAAGTGTTTCTTTGCGGCTATTCGGTTAATTTAATAATTGTGAATGACTGAAAGAAACTATCAATTTGCAATGTCATTTAGTTTTTTCAATCATAAACTTAATGTGTTCCTATTCAAATCATGATATTGAAACTACCTAGTAATAAATTTTTACAGATAAAATACTGGTTCAAACAAATCCTTACCTACCTACTTTCTTTATCAAAACAAAGGCACTTTCAACAAAATCCTTGCAAAAGTTTCTAAAGACCTTAAACTTTATTGTTGAAATAATACTCAATCATTGTCACTACAGTCATCAAATAACAACAAAGCCCCCGCTGCATCTGTCTGTTTGCGATAAACTCAAAAACTACCTACTGAATGGATTTTCATGCGCTTTTCACCAATATTGAGTGATTCATGCGGAAGGTTTAGGTTTATAATTTGTTAAGGTTATGTGTAAATTGGTTGAACTAATATTATTATGATGATAATTGTTGAAATTGTTGGCAAAAGTCAATCGCAAGTCTATCTACGATAACAAAAAACTGCCTGGGAGCTTTCTTCGAAATCCCTTTGAGATATAACAAAACAATGTATGGTGGAATTATTCATCTTTTATAGCTCTACAGAGTCCGTGATGGCATATGTCTATGTTTTAATGACAGCATACTATACCCATACTAACTTCAAAAAAAATGGTCATGTATAATGCGGTGATTGGAAAGCTATTTAGACAGATACAGTATTAATCCTTACGACTTAAATAAGTTTCCTTAAGCATTTCATGCACATTATGATAATCCTTTACACCATTTCATTTAAATGAATATCTTAGAAGTTATCGCAAAATAAAAGTTAATGTGCGCGAAAATAAATTCAAGCAATACCCTATGATAGTAAACACAAGTAGGCATAATACCTACAATTCGTGCGAAGCCGGGGCGGGTCGCCAGTATAAAAATAATTCCTTCTGTTATTTTATCCCCTTCTAAACAAAGCTGTATGCAATCGATAAAAATATATTTTTGTTCAAGGTGTTAGGTACCTATTTTCAAACAATAAAATATACTAGCTGTTGCCCGCGGCTTCGCTCCCGTGCCACCACACAGGACCCAATTTTGGGATTAAAAAATAGCCTATGTCACTCAGGAATAATGTAGCTTTCTATTGGTGAAAGAATTTTTCAAATCAGTCCAGTAGTTTCGGAGCCTATTCGGTACAAACAAACAAACAAAAAAGTCTTTCCTCTTTATAATATTATAGTATACATTTAATAAAAAGAAAGAGAAGATAAAGAAGTTGAAAGAGAGTGATAATAGTAACCTTTTTAAAAATAGAATGGTGAGAGGATCATCTCAGCTACCTTTTTTATTATAGACACCTCTGAAAACACAAACGAAACCATTTTTTAAACAGTTAGTGTGATGAAATAGTAGCTAACCAATTATGGGTTGCATTAGTTTGTAGTAAAATGCAAATTTAAATTACACTAAAAACTAGGACACAAAATTTTTCTACTTGTTGCATACAACCTTGCAATATAATGTTTACTTGTATACTTCATTTGAAATTACATTAAAATTTAAACAAGTTCTACTAGGCCATTCAACCGATTTTAACTTCTATTGCATTGGTGACATGAAAACAGATGGTTTTGGTGACAGCTTTATGCTTTTTATGCCATCCTTATATTTACGGAAAACTCAAAATCAGTCAAAATCAAAAACATATGAATAGTACAACTATTTTGGAAGGTCCTCAATGGAAAGTATGAAAACAAAACTATGTGGGAACACAGGAGGCAATGTGGTACTTAAAACCATCGCTTCACTCTCTTAGGCCAGTATCAATAACAAGCAAAAGGTCTTCTGTTGTTCGGTCCTTGTTATTAGCCTGTTCATGTGGCTCTAATTTAGGTCATGGTTTCAAAGTTGTGCTAGACAAAGATAATTTAATAATGATTATGCATAAACCTGTTATGTTTGTCTTGCACAAATTTAGGAAAAGTTTCATAATTGCCATAAACGATTTATGCTTTTCCATACTAATATTATAAATATCAAAGTGACTCTGTCTGTCTGCTGCCTTGTCACGTCTTAACCGATTTGGATGAAACTTACGTAGATCAAGTCCTGCATACATTTTATCTCAATAGTGTGTTCCCTTGGGATAGTAAAACACTTTATATCCAGGCTAAGCCTTATAAGCTATTTAAATATAATAGGTATGTGTGAATCCATTTGTAGACAGATAAATTATCTATATCTCACAATAAAAATACAATTTGAATATCAATACTTATCATTGATAACATAATAAGTACATACTTCATAGTCTTCATATTATCTTGTTTGCCCACAATAAAAATATAATAGGTACACTACATAACTACTTCTTAAGTTCTGCATATTAACTTTCCTTTATTTTAAAATAAAGTGCTGCAAAATACTGCAACGGTCAATAGGAGATACACAAAGGATATTTACTTTTCATGTCTGTTGCTGCAATTTATTTAATCCATCATGCCATTTCGCTCTCACATCACGCCACTTTCTGCCTTTTAACTCTCATTTGGTCCGTTCTGTGTGAACGGAGTCCGTATAGGCATTGATCTATTTCCATTCTAATACTATAAATGCGAGTGACTCTTTCTGCCCGTTTGATGATTTTTTTGTATAGAGACATATTGGACCTTGGAGAAGGACATATTATGTATTATGATACTTGTTCCCTTGGGCTATGCTCAGCAGTGGACGAAGTCGGGTTGGGGAATGTTTATGAGCATAATTTTCATAGTACAACTCATCTGTGCGCGCGTTGCCAAGTGTGCGTGCGCTTGTAATAATTACACATCTTTAAAACAAGTTGCTCGGAAGACGACTGCCGAGTGCCGCGTCACTCACTGCCACACAAATTAATGAAGTTTACTTATATTACACACACGCACCTATGGCGCCGTGCGCTCATATTTGTCGAACTAGGAACTATTTAAACAATCTTTATACAATCACATTAAGTTTGGCATTAATCGTTAAATCCGAGCGTAGTATGGGTGGGTTGCTAAAGTTACAATAATTTGGAAAAAGAATACAGTGTTAGCAAGCAAATCTTTATTAGGTATTGTTTTAACACAATTTTTATTTTTAATAGCAAATTTCCTTTGCAGGATGGCATGGACAGCAAATCAGAAGTTCCTAGCTATAATGCTAGTTGTGACAGGGTCTATTAACTCTTTGAGTACCAAATGGGCCGACAAATTGGAAGCTAAGGGTTCCGATGGCGTGGTCAGGCCCTTTGAACATCCATTTCTACAGGTATTTATCAGCATGTGTATGATTATGACTAAAAATTAATGAATGAAATGATATCAATGGATTATGACTAAAATTATATTTTTGTCTGTCAGGTAGATTCATAAATTATTTTTGACTAAACAAAAAATAACGACGATACAGACAGTGCGTTAAAATTTCGCGTGACGTCACGTTTATGTACTCTTTTTACGCACAAGTGAGGTCACAAACCCCAACTGAACTTTGATGAGCTTTTATCTTTGACATTTTTTAATTGATTTGATAAAGCAAAAAATACGTAACCAATACTTTTTGATCTAACTGGCGCATGGCGGACTAATAATTATTATTATTTAACCACGATCCATCCCTATTGTTTCTGATTCGTTTTGTTTCTAATATTTTAATTATTTTATCCCATCTAGGCCACAGCTATGTTTCTCGGCGAAATGCTGTGCCTCCTGACGTTCAAGCTTATTCAATTCAAAACCAAGAACACCGGTGGCCATGCCCTAATAAATGGCAACCAGAACTTCAATCCATTTATCCTGATGCCTGCTGCAATGTTTGACCTGGTAAGTTGTTTTTTACAAAATATACGCATTTTTTTATATTGGCTTAGATGTGCATCCTGGTTCACTTGTGAAGACTGAAGTTCCGGTGACGCTACCGCCGCGACCACTTCAATCGCAACGGCCGCGGCGAATGCGTAAGCCGCGCTGGTGATCGAGGGTGGGCCTTTAACTAAAAATCATCATCAGCCTACAGCTGATCAATTGCACACCATTTTTTTTCGGTTTTTGGAAACTCACCCAGCTTAGTTGCTACTAGCCAACCTGCGAAGGTCCTCGTTTCCCCTAGCATGAGGGCCACCTTGCGTTTACCATTAGGTACGCGGTCTCCACTCAAGAACACGTCTACCCCAACGGTCATCGGTTCTAAGGCTTATAATAATATGGCCGGCCCACTGCCATTTCAGCTTGCTTATTCTGTGATCTACGTCGACAACTTTGGTTCTCTGCCAGATCATCTCGTTTTGGATTCGATCCCTAAAAGTGACACCAAGCATGGTTCTTTCCATAGCCCGCTGAGCGCCCTTTGGACAGCTCTCTCCTCGGTACCGTAGGTCGTAACAGGTAGGACATACTGGTGACTTTGGTCTGTAGACTCTGTTATACACATATTGATGACAAAAATAGAACATATTTCTGACATTCGATACCCCACTTTCTGCCACAGAATAGTATAACGGACTGAGTTAATTGAATAAGTGCTTCACAAGTTAACATAGAACTAATTGACAGACTGAACGATATATATGTATTTATAAGTCAATAATTCAGACAGCTAAAGTGCTTAGTTCGGTTCGGCGCGCCGCCGATGATGTACTTTGTGGTTCTGTGCAACTGCAGCCGAATAAATCTAGAAATAGGGACTCCTGTTATCTCATACCTGTATTACTATGCACGGATGTTACAAACAGCGAATAGATCTTATCGCCGTGAACGCAATAAAAAGCAATATGGATTCTGTGACGTCAGAAATGCATTTATCTTGCGTAATGGATCTTTAATATTTTATTGTTTTGAGTTTGTATCGCAAACTGAAAACCTATTATGGCATAAATGATTTATAACTACGGAAACGTGGCACAACTGTGTATGGCTCGATGTGAATAGAGATGGTCCAATATATATAATAGATTTGTGTTTAATGATATCATCCTCTCTAATCCCTATAGTCATGTCCTCCAAATTATTTCTTGGTATTTTTTTATTTCGTCGTCATGGCGATTGAGTCGAGTGAAGACCCTTTAAACTGACTTCGAATATCGGTTTTATTTTATGTTGGTTAGTAGATATATTTATCCCTCTCTGCTTTGGATACCTTTGGTATGAGCCGTGGGCCAAGTTGTATTTTATCAGACATTCTATCATCATCAGCCTTTTAATATGCCCACTGCTGGGACACAGGCCTCCTCTCTGTGAGATGGAATGGACCGTAATCCATCATGCGGACCCAGTGTGAGTTGGTGGATATCAAATGTCTTCGATTTTTTGGTTCTAGGCTATGCTGGTTGCCTCACGATGTTTTCTTTCACCGTTTTGAGAGCAGTGGTGATGAAATAATTTACACAAAGTTCAGCGCCTGCCTGGGTTCGAACCCACGACCTACAACTTGTAAGTCGCGCCAGTTACAACTGGGCCACCACTGCTCCCATGTATCCTTCCATGCCGATATTGTGAATGTCTGTTAACTTTTATCGTCTTAACGTCTGAAAGGATTTGAATGAAACTTGGTATATGGGTTGACCATAACCTGGATTACGACATAGGATACTTTTCATCATGTTATGCACACTAGACCTAGACGTCAGAGTCTATAATAAACTTATCTTCCTAATTTTATTAACTATTGAAGTATTTTAAACTTCGTTGCTGATAAAAATTTCATGTTTGTTGACTAGAGCTAACTTTCCTTAAGGCCCGTTTTCAAGAAAAGGAAAACGTCTATTTACTCGACTGTCGAAGGAGTGTAATGTGTCTATGCATGTATGTTTGTTAGTATGTGGCGTTCTAGAGACCAAAAGCCGCTTTGGGTAATTTTAATGATTCTTACGTCAACCGATTCGTCTTAATCTTGCGAGTGTTACTACATTCAAAATGGAAAATAAAAAATGGCGGATTTTGGGTACCATATTGTGGAGGCCCAATATTTTATTTTGTTCCAAACCCATCGTGTGGGGTATCAAAATAAAGGGTTTTAAGAAGTTTTTTTAATAATATGTTACATTTATATGTTTAAATGTTCATTATTCGGCAATAAAATATTTACTAAAAAGCTCTAAATAAAAAATCTAAAATCCGCTTAAGATGCGAAGCGTCGGTTATTTTGACTTTTTCAAGTAATTGGGCTGTCATTAAAAATATACATATATTGCTAGACAACCAGACATATTACCTACTCATCGATGGATTGATATTCGATGTCTGACTTTATTTAGTCGTCGCAATGTGGTGCTTGAAAAGATTTTTTTTATTTTTTTTTATTGTATAATGAAAAACCTGTTCACTCTAACTTTGAAGAGATTCGGGTTGAATGCGTTCGGAAACACAGACGCAGGTAGCGAGTTCCATTCATTCGCTGTGCGTATTATGAAGGATGTTTGAAAGCGCTTGGTGCCAATTGGTGGAATGACAACAAGGCATGCGATAGGTAGGCATTTGACTAGGTGTACCTGACAATAAGTCCGCGAGTTAATCGAGAAAATAAGTATTAGCTAATCGTAACATCAAAGTACAGCCAAAGTTATGATAACCCCTACAGGTCCTATTTGTTTGTATTGATCCGTATTGATAATTAATACTCGTTTAATTTGTTTGCATGCAACACATACATTTGTTGATAAAACACAATGTTTGCGGAAAGGTCAAGGGTCAGTCCGACAGAAACATCATGTATGATCAACTGCACGTTAAACTAACAATATACGCCTTCACTGCTACGAAATATACTTAGCGAGTTATCGCTTCTTAGGTGAAACTGCTGCTATTGACGAGCGGTTGACTGTATGTTGTAGATAGCCGGCAACGTTTCTGCTAAGCGTTTCCGAGCAACAGGCTATCGCGAGAGGCTTGCGTCTTACTGAAATTGTAGTATGTACCTGTTGCAGTTTGCGGCGTATCCATTCATGAAAACCAATCGTATATTCAATGAAATATGTAGGTCGTCGGGCGTACGCTAAGCTCCCTTATTCATATTGTACATTAGTATGATAATTTTCAATGTACGCGTACGTTGTATGATGTTATCTACTAATTTGTGTACAAATTAACGCTGATTTACGTGTATAGTACTCATAGATACTTGGAAATGAAAGTTTATTAATCTTATTAGTGCCTCGTACAGAGGGGTGACTAGAGTTTTGAGTGTGCGTAAGGGACAGATGTATATGACTATTTATATACATCTCTCCTTTTTTATAGTCGAACTATCATAGTTTTGACACGTCTGGGTACGGGGACAGATTCATTTAGGTCGAAGCTAAAATATCCAGGCACCAGGCAGAAGCTTGCTGGCAAATCAATAGCAGTCACTTAACTGCTTGATTGAATTCTGCCTGCAACTGCGCAGAAGTCAAATAAAACCTGATTGAATATTGTGGCCTCGATGTTGCAAAAGTTGACAGGGAATAAATAGAAGAAGGTAGAAATGGGAGTAGATACTTCGTTTATTTTAAGTTGATCTTGAAATTAAGGAATAGGTATGTTTGAATATCCAAGTTTAGGCCTACATTGTAAGAAGTGTTTCCTTGATAACGGAAAAAAACCGTTATTCATGTCAATAAAGGACAAGCTATACTTAAATATGATTTGATTGATTCTGATTATATATTAGTTTTGGTTCAGGGTGGGAAATGACAGAATATACACATAAGTTTTCACATAACATAACATCAGACCTTTATGCCCCAACAGGTTAGGAAGAGTTGCACTTACAGCTTTCATTTCAATTTTTTTTTAAATATGACACTATAGTTCATTCTAAATGTTCCTTATGCGATTTTTGCCTTTGCGAAAAACTTTTAAAACCATAAAAAAACACTCAATTCTGTCTACCATCATAAGACTGGTTCGACGCGCTGGCGATTCCGATGGCAGAATATTACAGGGGTTTTTAGAAAAAACGCCCGTTCAAACTCTCTCAATGCGAAAGCCATTATGTTTTAACTCGCCTTTCCAATTTTATGGTGATGTTTAGAGAACAAACAAAAATAATCTGCAAAACTCTATTGAATTTGTTTTCCTACACAGGTTGGTACATCCATCATGTACATCGGTCTGACGTTGACATATGTGAGCAGCTTCCAGATGTTCCGAGGGTCCATCATTGTCTTCGTTGCTGTGCTGTCCATGACTTTCCTGGAGCGGAAGATCATACGCCGGGAGTGGGTTGGCATATGTAAGTACATTTTTATTATTTACCTACAGGCATGCTTTGGATCGACTTCGGGGAGTGGATTGTATGATTTAATTCCGCGTAGCCCGTTCCATCATCGGACATCAAGACGTGGCCATAGGCACTAAACATTTTGGGAATACTTTAATTGTGCGCACAGCTAAGTAGTGGAATTCCCTGCTGGAGTCTGTTTTTAATGATAGCTACTACTAGGGGGTCTTTAATTTAAGAATCAATAGGTTACTTCTAGGCAAGCATGCTTCACCGTCAACCAAAACATCGCTTACTTTCAGATGTGATAGTGGTAAAACACGAGCCTATACACTTGATGGTAAGCGATGATGCTGACTGATAGTGATAACATATCGGAAGAGCGATAGAGTGGATACAAGAACTTCAATTTCTATTATTACAATTTTGAATACAATTCTGTAGCTTGAAATTAATTTAAGTTAAAAGATATTTTGAAATCGATTTAACTTCACCCTTTTCGGAGCTTTTATTTTGGCATTGTATAAGAGCTATTATTAATTTAAACCCATCGACTATTCTGCCCATAGACTTGTGACGTGACACCCGACACGTGGCGAGAGATTCTTTTATGTTTACAATTAATCTTTTCTACAAAATCTGCAGTGCTATTCTGTCAACATATTATCGTGAAAGGGGTCTTTCAATTTAGACGTTTGGTACTGCGCACAACCGGTTAATATTTTCCATACAATTATTTATGCACACACAAGTCTTCCTGCTGCCGTGTGTGCGCGGCATCGGCGCTGCACCGCGCTCTTGTTGTATAAATTTAATGAAAAAATCCACCGGTCAGCGCAGAATGACAAACGCACCGCTACGGCACCGCAGCAGTTCCGCACCAAACGTCTAAATTGAAAGAGCCCTAAAGCCTCGTATCCACTTGGCAACATCGTCGTCGCCGAACATGTTGTGCGTCATGTGTTGAGCGTCAAATGTTGCCTAGTGGGTACGAGGCTGGTCCTCGCCAAACTTCTGGGCAGCTCTGAAGTTGGCTTTCCGATGCGCAAGGCACGAAACGGTGCTGTTTTTGTATGAGATTGCCTACTGCGCAGCCATTGGTACCAACTTCAGGGCGGCCAAGAAGTTTGGCGAGAACTTCGTGCACGAAGGGTTCCGTACCTTTATCGCAAAAAACGGCAAAAAATACGTTTGTTCTATGGGAGCCCCACATAAATATTTATTTTATTCTGTTTTTAGAGTGAGTGTCAGGTGAACTGTCATTCCACCAAATAAGGGTGGTTAAGTGTCTGTCTTAACTAAATATGTATTTAGGTATAAGTACAAACAAACGGAGGTCATTTTTAGCGAAGGGCAGATTTGGAAAAATAGTACGTTTAATTGTTTTGCAACAGTTGTTCGTTCTATTGGTAACCAAGATGCAAATTGACTGCATAAAATAGTTTGTCAGCTTTTTCATCTGCCTAGTGATTTCTTAGTGTTATAGAAAATTCAAACTTCGAGCGATTTTTTCGGTACGATTTCTCGCAGAATTTTAGGTTCAGCCCAGTATTGCGTACGTTCTGTATAACTGAAAAAAACGCGCCTGTGTAATTTTAGCTTGCATTCATTGTTTCATATATATATCATAAGTTGAAAAAGCCGGCATAAACACGCAATGAATACTATAGCAAGATCCCAAAGGCCTCAGACGTTTCTATCACAAAATGTGTGACCACGTTTGAACGTTCATAAATGTGGCATGAGTACATGCAACGTGTTGATATAGGTAAGCAAGATTTAAATTGATTGAAACACTGACCACGGGTGATTGTCACGATTGTATAAAAGGGTTCAGCGAACGAATAAATGTACTTAGTTACATGAATCAAGATTCTTTTTCAAACCAGTTTGCTTAGCCGTAACTAAGGAGTAGGCTTTAGAAAGTAACCGTTTTACGGCACTAAAGCGAAGTAAGGGTCTTAAGCAACGCTTTCTGAGGTCGGTCTGGGGTTGGGTGGCCATGCCTAGGCTAGCACGTTAATTTGATAGTACCGGTTGTCATTTGAAGATCTTTGACAGTCATTACAGTAGTCAAAGGCCATAAAAATCTGACACCAGTCTTGCCAAGGGGTTTTGAAAGTTAATCCATGTAAAATACTGATATTCAGCTGAATCCGTTGAGACTGGAAGCTGACTCACCTCCACATATTTGGGAAAAGGCTAGGCAGATTTAGTGAAATAAAATAAAGGCATTACATTAAAGTATCGCCTTGTGTTAATTAAAACTGAACAGTAGAGATAGTTACCTAAAAAACCTAACTAGTAATTAAATATAATAGAAGATTGTTTATTTAGGGAGCAAACAAAGGCGACAGTGTTTTTTTTAATCCTGAATGCAGCGAAGGATTCATAGTACGTCACTAGAGCTTAAAATAGTGTTGCTCCTGAGGTGGACACTCTACTTTTTATCACCCTCTATTAGAAAATAAGTAAGTGCAACTTATGAACGAGAACAACGTTTATTTATTTACATACAATCAGGAGCCATAAGACATAACATAGAAATAATTAGAGGCTAATGTTTATATTTGAACAATTATGGAAGTGCATCGTAACAATTGTATTAGTACCATCTGTTACAGTTGTAGATTTATTTTTTAATTTGGCTCGCGCGCGATTTTTCAGCCAGTCACTTGATCAATACAATGTTCCCGTGCGGTCCGAAATATAATTACAATCGCTCATTAGCCACCTCATACATTCGTCGTAATCGATTTTAGCGATGTAATCCTATGTCCAGCAGTGGACGTCTTTCGGCTGATATGATGACGATAATGATGAATCCTATTTTGGAATGCGGGTTGTGATTAATCTATTTGCTGATCGGAACATTTACTAACAATATCCACATTCCAAATTCAAATCACTTTTAGTCCCTTGGGATTAATAAGCTATTTTAATCCCTGTTTACTAGAATAAACTAGCTCTTTTTGAATAGATGTGATAAAAAATAAATATCTCTCCTATCTACGGATTAATTATTCAATAGCTCTGTAAATCTATACTGGCTGGCGATTTACTTAGGGGCGCATCTCATCCAAGTCACAATCTAGGGGTCTTTAAGTCAAGAGTGAATAGGTTACTTCGAGACATGTGTGCTCCATCACCGAACACATCATCGCTTACCATCAGGTGAGATAGTGGTCAAGCGCGAGCCTATAATAGATAAACTTTACATTTACGAAGTATGTATGTTTGTAATAATAAATAAACAATTATTTAAGACTGCAAATGATGTGAATCCTCGGAGCAGACAAGATCCCTATAGATTAGTGTTGAATGATTTGCCTAGGCTAGCTAAGTACTATAATAACTGCCTAGCAATGTGTGTTCGAATTTATAATAAAATGCCAATGCATTTTAAAACATTAAATACAGAATTGTTTAAAACTAAATTTTATAAATGGTTGCTTGAACATAGTTTTTATAGCATAAAATAATTTATAGATAAAAATAAATTTTATGTTTTAAATAGTTAATTTGTTGATGCCTCCTTTGCCTGACTTTGAAATTTTTCATGCTTTGTTCTATCCTAGCTATACATGTTTGTGCCTTATAAACTTGTATTTAACACCCATTGTATACCATGTTTTACGCAAATAAATATTTTATTATTATAATTATTAAAAAAATAATAAAAAAAGTCGCGTAATTACCCTTTGATATTAAATGCAGGTGCAGCGTCCCTGTTCGCTACCCTTAGGGCGCTGCAGGTCTCTTTCGATACGCCCGGGGCCGTGGGGGCCGCTGATGTATGCATGTAATTAGTCTCGAATTCGACTGCACAAAGGCTTTAATTACAGCCCACCTGGCGGTTATTACCTACAGACTATAGGGCTTGATTGCGAACCCGCTGTCTTAATAAATAATTACATTGCCACAAACAGTGTTAGGTTTCCAATTATGCATCTATGTTTGGCTTTGTCGTTCATTTAATAACACGATTATGTCTCGATCTTATTAGAGGGCTTCGACATTGCATCGCTCCCTATTTGTAAATAGTACATTGTGATACAAGGGTGGAAAGTAGGTTATTGCAAACGAGCTGTTATTAACAAGCCCGAGCCGAAGGCGAGGGTTTTTAATGACACGAGTTTGCAATAACCTAAACACCCGTGTATCACACGACGTTTTTCAATACAGCTGTGGGAAATAGTAAAAACAAATCAAAGAGTTACAGAAAATGGCGCGTTTTTGCAACTGTAGATATTTTTTTTACAAAGAAAACAAGGTAGTAAAATGTTGCCTATAAAATTCATTCATTCGTGCACTGAGAAAACTATTGATGATAGATAGAAAATTATTAGGTAGGTAGGTAGAGTAGGTAGAGCAGGTAGAGTAGGTAGAGTAAGTAGAGTAGGTTGTGTGGGCAGAGTAGGTAGAGTAGGTAGTTTAGGTAGAGTAGATAGAGTAGGTACAGTAGGTAGAGTAAGTAGAGTAGGAGGAATAGGTAGAGTAGGAGGAATAGGTAGAGTAAGTAGAATAGGTAGAGTAGATAGAGTTGGTAGAGTAGGTAGAATATGTAGAGTAGGTATACCTGGATAGGCGGCGGCCTGTGTAACAACTGTATTGAAAAATATTTTTCAATACAGTTGTTCATGACTGTGAGACAGCTGTTTGTACTAAACACCATCTTGCGCAGGCATGGTTCTCTGGAGTGCAATACTGGTCATCTGGCAAAAAGAAGATGTAAATATGTTTGTCCCATGGTAAGCTACAGAACTAAACTGGCCGAAAGACATTTTCGAGTATTAGGCAGTCGAATTTATAATGCAGTTAACAAGCAATGCGATATTTATGGTCTAAATAATTTCAATTGCAAAAAGAAGATTACTCAATGGCTTGCTACTCGTACATACGAGGAAATAGAAAAGTTACTGGGAAGGCTGTTCTAATTTTTACTGATTTTTAGACCAATCACCGCACAAACATATGGCGCAACTACGCCACATACACACGACACTTACACACAATGCATACACACGACACTTACACACATCACATACACTCAACACATACAGAAGACATATTATACTGTTTACTCTTATTTTTATTTTTATAAATCTTTAAGTTTAGTTTAACTGTTTTTGTTTTTCTTTTTTCTATTAACTTTGTTTTGTTTATGCTCAACAATGGATACTTTGCAAATGTAACTCCGTACTGGTTTGTGTAAGGTGCATAAATAGATTAATCGAGAGAGCCATGGCACCCATAACACAAGTTTAATCTTAGCTTGGGTGTCAGTGGTACAATCAGAGTTTATGCAATTAAAAATAAACCTTACTTACTTTGTTATACTTAATAGTACTTATCTAAGTTTTGTTCTTACTGTGTATTAGTGCAAGTGTACCTACCTTATAAACTTAGTCAGTGTAAATTAAAAGCTAAGAAACTATGTAAGTACTTTTGTTATAAATAACCATGTTTTAATGTTTACTACTGGTGTACTGTATCTAGGATGGAAAAAAAAAAAAAAAAAACAAAAATGGCGTACTTTCAGAGGCTATAATTATGATTCGAAAGTTAAATCTTACGCATAGGCATCTTTCTGTTACGCGGTCGTGACTTTTTTTTACGAGCTCGATCATTACGTTTGCAGTTTAGTTTTAAATTTATAAGTCAATTTAAAAAGTTTAGTAGCAAGGAGTTTTCAAACATAAAATAAAATGGGATAGATTTTCTACGAGGAAAATTGAATGATTCCGTACATTTTAGCATTGAATTCTCAAAAGTCTTTTAAATGGTTGTTTAATATGTTTAATTACCAGTTTTAATTTAATTATTTTCACATCAACATTTGTCAAAAATCGAATAGGCTGTATAGGCTGCTTTCATTGAAAAAAAAAAAAGTCCAGTTGCAAAAACACGCCATAAGTCAATTTAAAAAAGTTTAGTAGCAAGGAGTTTTCATACATAGAATAAAATGGGATACGATTTTATACGAGGAAAAATTAATGATGCCGTACGTTTTAGCATTGAATTCTCATTTTTTTTATTAAATCGGTGTTTAGTATATTTAATTACTAGTTTTAAGTAAATTATTTTCATATCAACGTTTGTCAAAAATCGAATAGGCTGTATAGGCTATATTGCTGTATTTTTTCTTTGTAAAAAATATGTCCAGTTGCAAAAACGCGCCATATTGACAATTTTATTTTTTGTGAATAAACAAATCTAATTCTTTGATTTGTTTTTACTGTTTCTCACAACTGTATTGAAAAACGACGTGTGATACACGGGTGTGTAGGTTATTGCAAACTCGTGTCATTAAAAACCCTCGCCTTCGGCTCGGGCTTGTTAATGACAGCTGGTTTGCAATAACCTACTTTCCACCCTTGTATCACAATGTACTATTTCAATACAGTTGTTAAACATGGCGTACTTTCAGAGGCTATAATTATGATTCGAAAATTAAATCTTACGCACAGGCATCTTTCTATTACGCGGTCGTGACTTTTGTTTACGAGCTCGATCATTAGTTTTGCAGTTGAGATTTAAATTTATAAGTCAACTAGCTGACCCGCGGGGCTTCGCTCCCGTCAACTGGCTACCCTGCCTACCCAGCCTATCCAGGTATACCTACTCTACCTGCTCTACCTACTCTACCTACTCAACCTATTCTACCTACTCGACCTACTCTATCTACTCTACCTACTTTACCTAATCTACCTCCTCTACCTACTACACCTACTCTACCTACTCTACCTACTCTACCTAATCTACCTACTCTACTTACTCTACCTACTCTACCTACTCTACCTAATCTACCTACTCTACTTACTCTACCTACTCTACCTACTCTGCCCACTCAACCTACTCTACCTATTCTACCTACTCTAGCTACTCTACCTATTCTACCTGCTCTACCTAATCTACCTACTCTACCTACTCTACCTACTCTACTTACTCTACGTACTCTTCCTACTCTACCTACTCTACCCACTCTGCCTACTCTACCTACTCTACTTACTCTACCTACTCTGCCCACTCAACCTACTCTACCCACTCAACCTAATCTACCTAGTCTACTACCTACTCTACATACTCTACCTACTCTATCTACTCTACCTACTCTATCTACTCTACCTACTGTACCTAAACTACCTACTCTACCTACTCTACCTACTCTGCCTACTCTGCCTACTCTGCCCACTCTGCCCACTCAACCTACTCTACCCACTCTACCAACTCTACCTACCTACCTAATAATTTTCTATCTATCATCAATAGTTTTCTCAGCGCACGCCAATGAATGAATTTTATAAGCAACATTTTGCTACCTTGTTTTCTTTGTAAAAAAAATATGTCCAGTTGCAAAGTCGCGCCATTTTCTGAAAATTTTATTTTTTGTGAATAAACAAATCTAATTCTTTGATTTGTTTTACTACTTCCCACAACTGTATTGAAAAACGTCGTGTGATACACGGGTGTGTAGGTTATTGCAACCTACTTTCCACCCTTGTATCACAATGTACTATATCTACACTCACAACGTAATGTTCCAAATATGAATTCAAAAAATATTGTATGAACACGTACTTTATCACCCACGCTCGTGTTTTAATAGTCCCTATTATATGACCATTGCATAAACTACTATTAATTGCTTTAGAGCTAGCTCTCTCTAGTGTTTTGACGATGATGATGAGTATGATGCCACCTAGCCGATGCATGTGGCTGCAACAACTGCATTCGTTGACTCTTTATAGCGGTTGAAATCTTAAATTTATCTAGGCTCTTTTGTATGCCCCCATTGAGCATATTCAACTTTGGCTGAAAACCTTTGATCACAATGCGGACATGTCAGTACACCATTGACAATATGATAAATTGTAGGTAGCTGTTGGTGGTCTAGCTTTAAGGTCACTTCGTTGCTGTTCTTATATCTGACCTTCAAGTGTCTATTATTGCTTCCAAACAAATAATTTTGCTTGAAGATCGCGCAGCTCTTGCTATGTTCCCTTGAAAAATAAAAGTATTTTTGATTATTTATTTATGTACACACAAAACACTTAACAGAGATAAGAAATAATACGTAGAGAAGAGCACAAAGATACTGCTTATTTCAATAGAAATTTCTTGCAGCAGACCTGCGACAGGCAAGTCGGATGATATACGAAGACAGTGTGTAGAAGGAAATAAGAAAACTTAAAATAGACTAACAGCTATATAACTTAACTAATTATGTATAAATAACACATATACCTTGACTAAATATATAGAATATAAAAATACATATAATAATTACAATATGGTGGCGAGGTAATGATCTTTGACTTGTTTCTTGAATAGATACTCGTATACATTTTGGGAATCACGAACAAATAGCGTGATAGGCCGGTATGGAAGAAGAAAACGTGTTGCGCCGACCCCAAGTAACATGGGACAAGGGCAGGAAGATGATGATTGGTTTCATAGTAGTCGGTTAAACATTTGAGATATCTTAGTATGTCATACCTATTAAGGAGTTCCAGAGGCCATCTGTGCTCTTTTTCATCAGCTTCACTTCATCAAATTATACTTTCTGAGTGCAATTGATTGCATTATTGAGGACAATACTAAAATCGCTTTATGATATAGCTATAATATTTGAGGATTGTCCTAGATTGCCATGGGATCCCATCAACAGATTCTGACTTGGTGACAATGGGACTACCCCTTTTTTAAACAGAAGAAGAATTTGCCAAATCTGGGGCTTTGAAGCCTGGGAGCGGGGACGGCGGCGTCTTTGATTAATCGAGGAATATACATACAAAGATTCCGGCAAATTGAGAACCTCCTCCTTTTTTTAATTCGGTTAATAATGTCAGACGTTGACCCCGATATATAACATTAGTAGAGGGACGCCCCGTTTTGTGGGATACGAGTGAAAAAGCGCCGCGCCAAAACGCGGGTATGCGCATAGGCCCATAGACGGTAATAAAATGTTTCACCGCCCCAAACAAATAAATTGCTATAATGGCAAGAGAACGATGTTAGCGGCATCTATAACACCAAATATTTATCAATCTATCTACATATTTACATGTTCGAAGTATTCTGAGACTGTATATCTCATAATCCTAATCTACTAACATAATGTTTGGTGTTCGCTCCGAGAAACAAAGATGTCGTACACAACATTGTAAAACATTCAAGACAGGGATACGTAAACTTTACGAGATGTTGTCAAAACAGTGGGCGGTTTGTTAGCAAATATGACTGCAAACAAACTACGGACAACGTGAAAACGTACCCACGCTTCGCTCTACTCGCCCATTGATACCAATCGATTGCAGTATAGTTTAAGCTTATTTGAAACTCCGTATAAAACTATAAACATATGTTTATGCTACATTGTTTGAAGTGAAAACATCCTGAAGCCGCGTTGAGCGATTTTTGGTAGGAGCAATTTATGGGTTCGCATCACCGACAAGACAATATGTCGAATTAAGTTGTCACTTATGTCGGGCCTTTTTTTTTTTGTGGTGCCTATTTTACTAACCGACTTCCAAAAAGCAGGAGGTTCTATGTTCGACTGTATGTATATTTTAATTTTCAGTCGTAAAAATTAACTTTTCATAGGTCAACACATATCTATCGACCAACCGATAACCGACCTTTTATCGGTTTAATTTTTATAGTATGTAGTTTTCGGGGCAACATTAAAGCTCTTATTCTGTGAAATAAATAAACCGTGCTTCCACCGCTGGATTGACTAAGATGATAACGCATTGCCGATGCGTCGGCTATTGTTGATCTACTTAAGCGTGGGGTGTATCCCCCATATATTCATCTGAATAACGAGATTATATAAAATGCTTGGAGCATCAAAACACAAGAAATTGTATATAATTTTAATCATAAAATCTTTTCGCTTCGCGGTATAGTAGGTTAATTTTAATAACACTGTTGGGACCAGTAGATTGCTATATTGCAGCGTACGTCACTGGGTACGAGTATTTGATGGAGCACATACATTATATTTGCAGCGGTCTATTTGGGTTCGCAATCGATTCAGTGTTTTCCAATTAGGCCACTACAATTCACGACCGAGAGGCAGATGCTCTTTGGGTTTAATACACAATATGGGGGTCCTCTCAAATGATTTCGAAAGTAATGCTGGTAGTTAGACAACTACCCGACATACAGTACAAGTTTTAGGGCATTATTAAAAATAAGCCTCTTAAAATTTGAGAACTTCGCTTTCCTTGAAACTTCCACTGGTCGGACGCTATTTCCAAGTTCTCGAAAACTGATAAAGAAGAACATGAACCCATAAAAGGCATAAAAATCCATTAAAGAAAATGGTCGAGCAATTAAATCGTCACTAGTCTCAATAACTATTACTTATAATGAAACAAAACCTGTCATATCATGTTACTTGTTGCACTTTCTGCAAACCATTTGGCATCTCTCCAGAGGAATGAAAGTGCTCATGCATATGTACAGTTTTGAGGCACCTAACAAAAGCGAGAAGAAGCTTCTGTTGGATTAAATTGTTTTTTTGCATGTAACAGCTTTTTATCGATATTGTAGAGGGTGCAAAAGTGTTTTCCATTCAATAGTAGTTAGTCGTAATTTCACTTTCAGTTGGACGGATGCCAAAGCCGATTTTTGTGCGGTTTGTGTCGTAAACATGTCTATCAGAAACGGCTGAAATGCGCTGAAAATAATAACATCGTATTTATTAAATAACCACCATGAACACATTTTAAAAGAGAGGTCACTATTACAAATCTTCTTCGCATCTCTTATTTCTTTCTTAAAGTTACGTATCTTATCATCATAATATGTATAGAGCAGTTCACTGCAGGTCATAAAATATGCATCTCGAATAGTACATTGAAGTCTATTCTAATTTTAGCCGCGTGATCGATCGGTTTGCCGACGGGACGGCGCTTTCTGTTATCACTATTGCGTTATAAAACTATTTTTCTATCTATAAATGGCTTTTATCACAGATAGACTTGATTATAAGTACTTGTAAATAGATATTTCAAGACTTTTTGGCACCCATTTTCTGGATAATAGATTAACAATGTTTCTTTGTTACCTTCATAGCTTTGCCTTTCTTCGATTTGAATAGTTAATGCAACGTGCAACAGTCTGAGAAGGCTGGACATCTACATGGTCAATACAAAAATCAGTTTAGGTGTACGGAGTGAGAACAAAGGAGATTTGTATCAATACTGTAATAAGCCAATCATATTATTTTTTCAATGAGCCTAAAGTTTATGATTGACACGATGCCAAATTCTATCTCCACATCATCTTTACACGAAAGATTCGACCAGATTCAAGTCATAATTCATTCCTTTGTTCCAAAGTCGTAGACTAACATAGGTAGTACAGTGCTCAAATGTCAGAGGTAGTTAGTATTTTCCGGGCTGGCGGAGTTGGGCGGATGCTGCAACCCCCTCATAAATCAATATCCGAGGGCGGGCATACGTACAGAGTGCATCCCTCTTCGCCGCGCAGGCCCCCTGCACGCACACCTTTCTACCCGGCGAGGTAGGCCACCGCCCGCCTCGGATTGCACTATGATTGAAATTGTAAAGTGAAATAGGACACGGTTATCATGCTTTTAGAGATCCGTATGACATAAATACTTGTGATTGTATAATATCACTCCATAACTTATGTTTTAACTACAACGACACCGTACTACAGGTTGCACTGAGATCGTGTTCTTTGTTTCGCAATAGCAACAAACAACAGTAGATCTTTGTGTGATTTTTAGGATGCTGTGTAGTGTAAAGCGATTAAGCGAGTGGATAAAAAAAAAAAATATGAGGAATCTGAGAGTGGTGCTGGTGACTGAAATGTAGTGTGGAACTCGTTTAGTATATATGATGCAGAGTAAACTTGTGACTATGGATGTAGAAAGAATAGACTGTGTGTACGATGAAAAGAAACTACGTAAGAGATGATTATTAAAGCCAAAGTGATGAGTAGAGCATTTTGTAAAGAGTTCACAAATTTGTTTAGACGCACTCTATAGGTCTTTAAATATTCATAAATGCACCCAGAATTAAAAAAAACACTTCGGTCACTGTAACAAGAATGCCATCGTCTGGGTAGGAACTCTGTATTCGCACTGGCTGTAGGGCGGACCTGTAATCCCCCATTTTGTTAGATTGTGTATATCTACTTGAACATGAGCAATATCGGTATGGATTCTGGAGATAGCTCTCAATCGATTGTGCATGACAATTTTCAGCTTTGTTTCTAAGACAGCAACGCACATCGATGCTTCTGGTATTGCAGACGCCTATAGGCGGTGATCTCTTCGCATCAAGTAGCTTGTTTGGCTCATTATCACACATCCAAGCTATGAGAATTACTGTGCATTTATGTTCACAAAATTTATCAATAACTTTATTCTCATATAAATATAATAATTCACTTACATGACAATATTAAAACTTAATCTAAATCAGTTATTATTAGGAGTATTACAAAAACCAAGACAATATAATTTAATTTTGAAACTAATAAAAAAAAATACAGATTAACAAGTTTTTTTTTATAACTTGGGACAATCCCACCGCACTATTCCCATGAGAAATTGGGCAACGCAGTTATCCACCTCCAGCCACGTCCTGGCCAGCCGCACGCGAACGGATGGACAGAATTGGTGGAGGTTTTAGCAAGTAATGGAATTATCCCACCTACATTGCCATTCGGATAAAAGTAATATGTGGTTCAAATAATCTAGAGATTTTCTCACGGTCATTCCGCGTTCAAACAAGTTTCCTTATAAAACAGCTGTATAAGCTAAAGGATACTCTGAAACTTTTGATTGCATTCCACATACGCTCGCACTTGACCGGATTACGCCCGAGGGGTGGTGGGTGGTCGGGCGAGTGATGCACCCACCCCCACCGGACTTTAATATAATCGGACGTTGCGATGTCTACCAATATTATATTACACCTATGTTGATTTACGATCGATAACACCTGCATTTCTCTCACACTGTCTGCCCAACAAGAGGGGAGTCTGCCTCCCTCCCAATATCAAATTGACATTAATAAATAGTTATTTATTTCTGTAGTTTTTAAAATGGGAATATTTTCTAGGCAATCGACGAGACTGTTAGACCAGTGCCGAAGCCTTTGAAAATGGTAAAAAGTGAAGAAAAAAATTGGGGTAGGTTTTTCGATATTAAGTAAAAATAAGATGAAAAATAAATATTTAAAATAAAAAAAATTACAGTGTATTTGGGACATGAAAAGGTAAGTTTTTACGAAACCAGGCGAAAAAAAAATTGTAAAAGATAAAAATAAATAACCAAAAACTTGGTTATTTGAATTTTTCACATACATTTTGAGGTAATGTGAAGAAAGTGTAAATACAAAAGTTGTAGATCTTTTTATTATCTACAACTTTGCCATTTAACTTTTTCCATAGGACTTGTAGTTTTGCCGGAAATCGAGATAAACCGTTTTCAACCTTAAAAACTCACTCCCTTCCACTTCCCGAACTCAGATCTCCCGTAAACTATTTTTCCTTTAATTTTTATTATATTCTCTTCCTTTTCTATTAGGTTTCATCCTACTTTATTTTTATTTCTTTTCAAAAGTTGTCGACCCTGGTCTATGTATAATATTCGCCGTCCCCCATTTCTCCCCCTTAGTGTTTTATGAATAAAAAAGTAGCCTATGTCCTTACCCGGGTCTCAAACTATCTCCATACCAACTTTCATCTAAATCGGTGCAGCGGTTTAAGCGTGATAAGGTAACATACAGACAGACAGAGTTACTTTCGCATTTATAATATTAGTATGCATATGAATACGGATTCAGACTGCTCCATACTTTCAAAATAAGCAACAAATGATAATTCTTGCTAGAGGCATAATTTAATTTCACAAATGTAATGTAATAGGTGCCTACGACACATTAGGTACATGAACTTACCATCTGTGCCGAGTGATTCATGTAGTGTTTGCCCGTTCCGTTCGTAACATTATCTACTCAAATGAGTCACTGCATATTTATTTGGAATTGATTGTTACTTTGCAGTTACTATGAAAATTGAGCTTGTCTTGTGAGTATTGTCATTGTCATTGCACCCAAACTGTGGACTGATCTTGCTAGCAGTACCAATGCTCAGCATATAGAATTTTAACCTTTGCTTTCAAGCGAAAAAATCTAAATTGCTTCATCCGTTTACGAGCTATGAAGTCACAGACAGATACACAAACACATGTACACACTTCAAACTTATAACACCCCTCTTTTTCCGTTGACGGTTAAAATAATAAGGAAAAATATTTTAAAAATAAGATTTTAATTAACTAATAAATACATAACATAACATCACGCCTGTATTCCCCGAAGGGTTAGGCAGAGGCGTACCTTTGTTACACCCTTTCGCCAATTATGTTTAAGTTCTATGTTAATAGGGTGCATTCCCAGGTCGGGCAAAAGTTTTAGTTGCTTTGTTTTCTTTTTTTTTCGATTTGTTTTGTCTATCTAGCATTTCTCAATTGCAGCCTCGAGTCTGCATTTACGCTCGGTTGATGAAATAAGCTCGTCCTTAAATGAACTAAAAAGTACTGAATGTAAAATCTATCTATCTTGTTTGATTGAGGAGGGCATAAGGCCACCATCATCTGTATCATCAGATCAGTACGATATCATTGCATTGTCTCCAAAGTTTAATAGGTATTCCAATTTGAAGCCTAACCGGGTGAAAGCTTGAAAAAAAATATTCCGCCGAATTGAGAACGCCCCCCTTTTTTTGAATTCGGTTAATAATGGATTACTTATTTGGAACCGGGCTCATGCGCTTGTAATAATTAGTAACGAGTAAAATGCAACGTTTTAATGCACAGTCATGTATTCGTATTTTCAATAAACGTCGCGACCTGAATAGAAATTCATTATTGAGGCATTTTTATCAGTAATAAACCATCATTGCTGTTTATATATTTATATTAAAACGGGTTTCAATATTTTTTTCATTTGCTTTTTCTAGTCTCATCTTTTCAAAGGTTGATTTTCTATGTTTTTCATCTTATGTTTTATATTAAATATTCTGTAATAAGAATGTCTTTCTAACGAGCTAATTGCTTCGCCTACTTTGTATTTGTTAGTATCGACTAGGTATCGATGATATTTTTTTGTACTGAATTATTTTCCCACTGGATTTCGATGTGATGGTGTTCTGCATGGGAGTATTCTTCTATGCTTGATTCCTAATGGCCCGATATAGTATAAGAGCCTCAAACAACATCTACTGTCTTCCTTAGCAACTCTATTCGCCTTCTACTACAGACCTGGTTTGCCCCAATACTTTGCCACTTCCACGACATCCTCTGTTGCAGCGCCTACATCACTTTGGACGGATGATTTTGACGTTGAAGTCATCGACGTAAGCTTCTGCAAACATACCTGATGCACTACAGAAACGGGGTAGCCCCACAAAAATCTTAACCCGTTATCTTATTATAATACTAGCTGTGCCCGCGGCTTCGCTCCCGTCATCTGCCTGCCAACCCTACCATACTTACCAGCCTGCCTGCCTACTCCACATACTCAAAAAAACTTTTTACAAAAAAATACTACCGACTTCCAAATAAAACTACAAAGTGAAAAATAACTTTATTTTTGGAAGTCGGTGTCTTTCGTAGGTACCAATTTATTGCGTTATGGACACCGACTTCCAAAAATAAAGTTATTTTTCACTTTGTAGTTTTATTTGGAAGTCGGTAGTATTTTTTTGTAAAAAGTTTTTTTATTTTCACTTTTTAGTTGTACCTACCTAATAGGCAAGTTGTTTAGTAAGTTACCTACTCGTATAACGCCAGAATATATTACCCAAATATCATGAAACTTGAACATAACCGGTGAAATGAGAGATCTGCGTACCCCTTAAGAGCGTACCGGCGTGATGTTATGTTATGAAATGGTATAAACAACAAACAGACATGCGATTGCAGCAATCCCGAGAGATTTGCCGTTATTTATTGAAGAGGTCTGTTGTATATCTTCGAATTGCTTCGTCAGTCCGACACCAAATTAAAATAGGACCAATTTTCGGCACATACTCTTGCAAAAAAAAGATTTTTTGAAATCGGTCCACAATTGACGGAGATATCGGTGAACATACACAACAAAAAAAAGCATACATAATGTCGAACATAGAACCTCCTCCTTTTTAGGAAGTTGGTAAAAAAATATACATACTACATACCAATTTTTTTTCTAGGGTCATTCTTTCGCGTAAAATCTAAACACCGCGATTCAGAAAATGACTTTAAATGCACAACGCCATCTATCGAATAGCGAGTTCAACTGTCCGAGTAACTGAATTGCGTGAGCTGTGATAATTTTACTTCTTGAACACTTTAAATTTATCTAACTTTTGATAGAGTGAACCGATTGCGATGAAACAAAAACTAAGTAATTCTTCAAGATACGCAAAATTTTTATGTATAAAAGTTATCTACATTGGTTTCGTACATTTCACGTGATGCGTGCACAAATAAACAGACAAAAATTCCAAAAATGCTAGAAATGGGTTCTGTTGGTTATCCTTTAACACCCTGGCTATTTTTTTTGGATTTTTTTTCGATGTACAAAAAATATTTTTGTACAGATTTATTATATGTATTGATTGGACCCGTAGAGCGCTGATAGTCTGCTGAGTTTAGTTGATCCACAAGTTGCACGAGTAAAACACTTGGCAACAAGACATTTGAAGACTAGTACTGTATTTGTGAGTTCAAATTTTTTGTTTGATCGTTATTATGTATAGGAAAATAAAAATAAAACTCTACGTATCAAGTCGAGTTTTGCTAACTACTGAATATGTTAAGGGTCACATTAGCGTTTATCCAGCGTAAGCATTTGATGAACGTATGCGCAGCGCAGACGTCTCTGCTGGGGCACATGACTACGCTGCGCTACTGCGGTGTCATGTACAATCAAGTAATAACAAGTATTTCTTCAGCCGATACAGAAGCCCTCAAATGTGTATTGTGCATCACTTTGTATTTGTTGCACAATTCATCAAATACCTATAGGTTTCGCCATTCGAAAGTAAGAATAAAAATATTTGTAATCATTTTTTAAGTGTGTATAAAGCACAAAATAATCACTATCCTTTGACTGCACACTCTATAATGTAATTATTTTATTCTCCCATATCCTTTTATTTTTATTCTGTCGTTTTCGCACCAATTTTCTGTTTAAAAGAAAAGCCATCAATAGAGTTGCTTCGTCAGAATCCATTTTGTTAATGATAATACCGAAACGACAACAAAATTGTGTGACATCTGCGCCGCTCTAGCGCAGCGTTCAATTTATTCCAGAGGACGCGACGCGAGACGAGGCGATCTATGAACGTATGCGCAACTCGTCGCTTTGTCGCGGCGTCTGCGCTGCGCATACGTTCATCGAACGCCTACGCTGAACAAACGCTAGTGTGAAGGGGCTCTAAGTAAATGAGTTTTCTTTGTCTATTTCAGTTAGCGTGATCGTCGGCCTCATTGTGGTTGGAGTAACTGACGCCCTGTACCAGTCTCCCGGGGAGGCCAAGGGCAGGAACAGCCTGATCACCGGTGACCTGCTCATCATCGTGGCGCAAGTCGTCTCCTCCTGCCAGATGGTGTATGAAGAGAAATACGTTGCAGGTAGGGCCTTCATACACCAGTTCTTCTAAGGTTAAGTCAGTTATGAATTTTATCATAACTGATTTTACCTTAGAAGGGGTAAAATTGTAGTTTTTGTTTTATCAAAATAATAATAGAAATAGTTGTAATATCAAAATAATATATTTTTAGTAAATGCATATGAACGTACAAAAAAAAAAAATCTCTTTGTTTCCGTCTGTCTTTCTACCTGTCTGCTTGTTCCGGCTAACCTCCGACAAGCCTGTACCGATTTAGACAGGGCTTTCATTGAGCCGGCAGATAGCTTATGTTATAAGGAGTATGATTAACTTAGGTTACAGTTGTTTTTAGCATTCTGCGCAAAAAAAAAAAAAAACAATATTTTTTAAGTTTTACTTTTTTGACGCGGACGAAATCGCGGGCAACTGCGAGTATATAAAAAAGTTATAACAATGTTATATGTCTGCGACGCGCACGTGTAGATATGCACTTTGTGCTCGAGAAAGCATAATATGAATTATATGTAGCAGAAATATATAATTTATGGTTTTATCTATCTATTATAAAACCATAAAGTTAGTCATAGTGTTCGTTAGTCTCGTTAATATTTAAAAACGGCTTAACAATAGAAGGGCGGTTAAAAAAAATGGAAATAGTTATTTATGCTACAAGTGCGGTAGGTACGTGATTTCCGATGAATGGATAAATCGACACGAGTCGGAAATCATCTTACGTACGTGTATCATACAACATTTTTCAATATAGTTGTTAAACATGGCGTACTTTCAGAGGCTATAATTATGATTCGAAAATTAAATCTTTCGCACAGGCATCTTTCTATTACGCGGTCGTGACTTTTGTTTACGAGCTCGACCATTAGTTTTGCAGTTGAGTTTTAAATTTATAAGTCAACTAGCAGACCCGCGGGGCTTCGCGCCCGTCAACTGGCTACCCTGCCTATCCAGTCTACCCTGCCTATCCAGTCTACCCTGCCTACCCAGCCTACCCTGCCTAACCTCCCTACCCTGCCTACACTGCCTACCCTGCCTACACTGCCTACTCTGCCTCTACCTACTCTACCTGCTCTAGCTAATCTACCTACTCTACCTGCTTCTATCTACTCTACCTACTCTGCCCACTCAACCTACTCTACCTGCTTCACCTACTCTACCTTCTCTACCTACCCTACCTATCTACCTAATAATTTTCTATGTATCATCAATAGTTTTCTCAGCGCACGCCAATAAATGAATTTTATAGGCAACATTTTGCTACCTTGTTTTCTTTGTAAATAGCTGTCACGTCGTAACGCAAAAAGGCACAAGCAAAATATTCATTCTGCCAAACATATTTAATGAATATTTAAAATTAATTTATTGATCAAAATCTAAATCTAGAGTACTTAATTAAAAACGCCTTTAATGAAGTATTAGTTTTATTTTACCTTTTATATGAATAATAATCTGTACTTAACTAAAACTTTTCTAAAATAATAAAAACTCTATGCGGCGGGCTGACGTTGGAGTAAAAAATTAAAAAAATACGGAAAGTAAAAAGCACTAGTAAAAAAGTGACACTTCCCGCACAGTTTGGCTGCTTGGAAAATGCTCTTTTCGAGGACATGCATTGTAAAGGAATTATTAGGTGGTACAAAGTTCACCGGATCAGCTAGTATATGTCCAGAAACATTATATTTTAATGATGTATGTAAAGCTGCCAAAGAAAATAATATGAATCATCTTTTGTGAACTACCTTGGCAAGAAATACACCATTTACTCAATTTTTCAACTCATATGTACTTTTTAAGTTTTTCTTTGACAACGCTTTTCGTTTTTCTTTACCTGAACTTTGGCCGTTCCTAATGTACTCATAAATTGTAAAAATAAAGAAAATATCTTGATAGAACCCTTGCACATGTAATGGAGATTCTAAATGACAAATATTTATTTCACAAACTTGTAAAGGCTTATTCAAATACACGTATTTCCTGGAACAAGTTTTATGAATATTTTAAACATTACTTTTCACTATCTCTCTTTCGCTTTGCCTCCTTTTCAAAAATTGCGCTGGATAAACCACAAGCTTTTCGACCATGCTCGCGTTGACGATAGAAGGACCGGGAAGGGCCCTCTTAATCATGGTAAATACAGCATCTACATTAAACCATGTTTACATATTGCCCCTTCATCATTTCCAGGTCAGAACATCCCACCGCTGCAGGCTGTCGGCTGGGAAGGTGTGTTCGGTTTCTCGGTGCTGTCCTCTCTGCTGGTGGTGTTCTACTGGACCCCGGCGCCACCACACTTCGGGAACAACGCTCGAGGCACCATGGAGGACGCAATCGATGGACTGATTCAGATTGGTGAGCTCAGAGCGTCATATTATTATATCCAAAAGATTTTTTACATACTGTATAGTATGAACCTATAGGATGGTAATACTCGCTGTGAGTGGAGTCCGTGGCTATGAAGTAATTATAGCTGCATGGGCCAGTCTTACCCGGTTACTGAGTTGTGGAGATCTAATTAACCTCAGAGAAATATGCAAGAAGACGACAAGTTGCGACGACCCCAAATGAAATGGGATAAGGGCCAGAAAGTGGTGATGACGATGAGGTAGCCAATGGGGTCGTTAGTGTGGCTGACTGTCCAGGGAGCGTTGGACGTACAGGTAGATTCAAACTTACTGGTGGGTCGGCACATGAAGTGAGGTGGAGTACAGCTCAGCGAAAAGTGATGGTACGGCACTACGGTATTCCGTAGCATGAGTCATGCTCAACTCCAGCTCGAAAACCCAAGTTGAGATTTATATCTTGTTATAAATTACAAGACATTAACGTGCTCCACTTGAGTTAACTCAAGTAAAGTAATATGCCAACTGATGAATCTTCTGTTAAACTTTTGACTGCACAGTCGAGTACCTAAGTTAATGTCAAAAAATAATTACCCATTATTTATTGTCAATTAAAATTTGAGCATGAGTCACGCTACGGAATACGCGTCTAGAAGTGTGTGGAAAGACTATAAATAATAAATGGATCCAATATTACACTATTTACCATTGTGTTTCACTCATTGTCATTCGCGTTTCCGATTTTATGATCTTTTTACTATTTAAACTAGTACATAAAGCTGCCATCTAATTTCTTTGTTTCATGCTTATCATAGATCCATGCGTAGTCGATACGATATCACTTTTTAACACGTTTCTAGTTAGTTGCCTGACGAAGGTAAAACGTCACAAATGTATTACACATAATAAAATATGGTAATTGGATAGGAATAAATCCTATATTAAGGGTACACTAGTCGACGGCACGAACTATGTTGTGCGCGTGGTTGAAATGCATTTTATATCAAACGACAACACGTGCGGAAGGGATAGATGCTGTGATGACCAGAAGGAAGCTAGTTCGCGTACGAATACACACTTTTGCAAATTTGTAGCGAAATGGATAATGATTTAGAACGAAACCGAGTGCGCGAAATTTTATAAACAGATCTTTGGGAGTCTGGATATCATGAAAAAACGACTAAACGTATCCGTTCAAAATAAAATTATTTGCATTGTTGAACTAATAATCTATCCCTGTATGGTGGCCGTTTTGCAATTTTATGTCTTCTTATGGTATTTATTTGCGCCCAAAAATGCGTTAAAATTAGTGTCGAAATGTGGAACTTTCGACGCTCATAACTTTCAAATATATATTTTTTTTAATTTTTTGTCTCCATACAGGGCTAGATAATAATGAGACATATTGATATCATTTTTTATTTTGATCGTACATCGTCAAACAGTGGAGTAATCCCTAGACTACGTTTGTATGGAAGAATTATCGACTAGTGTAAACCTTAATTGCAAATTACGAAGATTATTTAGACAGAACCTAGTTCTTATAGTAGGCGAAAATAAATTATAAAAATACTATATGACCCGAGAGCAGAGTTTCACAAAGTGTGCATCATTGTAAAATGAAGTTGACTCTATTTTTGTATTCAGCTGATGACACACAATTAATCTGATTCAAATGTAAGGAGATCCTATCGTGCGTCTGCAATCCAGACGTGGCAGAGACTGTCCAGCACATACTTGTAGAGTGCCCGTTATTTATCAGGGAACGATACCAACTCGAATGTGAGCTGGATAGGAAAATAACGAGGTAGAGCATGCATGGGTTCATGGACAAGAAACATAGGGAAAGATTCTTAATCTACTGCATTAGAGTAGCCACTGCGGTTATACATCGAGATAGAACCTGAGGCGCACTGTGCTTCATTAATAGTTCTGTATGATATTTAAATGGAAGCACATAATGCAGCCAGGATACGTATAGCCGGCAGTATTTTAAGTTAGTACCTAATTAGTTGTGTAAATTCTACTGTGATAACTTGTTCTGTGATAAACTGCACTTTTGTTTTTTATATCCCTAATTGCCATATATTTGTAAGATTGTATTCCCTGTGATAAACTGCAATTTTGCACAATTTGCGATAAGTATTTCCTGTGATAAACTGCACTATTTGCACAATTCTGGATACCGCATTTTTGTATTTTCTGTTCTTGTATATTTTACTTTTTAACTGTGATAGTTAGCATTTTCTGGAGTTTTTATTTCTGGGATAAACAGAACCCATGTATATTTTTAAATTTTTAACATGACTGTAATTAATAAATAAAAATGCCCGTAGTTACTTAAATAAACCCACACAGTATACAAGAAGATGAATGCACGATGAACCCTAGTATGAAGAATAAAAGTGCGAGAGGAATGGCACGAATGAAGTTTGCAAAGAATAGGCGCCAATATCTTTGGCGGGGATTAATGTTAAAAAAAATAAATATCTGATTACATAACCGAAACACTCGCGGGAAACTTGGGCTATGGTAATATTACAAAATGCAAATTTAAAGGAACGAACGCATACGCATCTGTGAAAGGTAAGGCTTTAGTTTACTGCATTTTTAGCCGTGTTTAAAAGATGAATAAAAGGCGACAATAGTACATTATGGGGAATAAATATGTTTGAGACCCTGGGAAGGACATAATAGAGTGTTTATCCTTGTAGTGTGATCCCTTAGAATGATAAATAAATTTTAATGCGGTCGACGCGGCAATCAAAAGCTAGTAAGCTATATATTATCACGCTATGCATTATGAGTGATAAGCACTGTTGCATTTAATCACAAAAAATCTACTCAAACTGTAATTTAATACTTTTCTGAATATATTTTCAGGAAACAACCCACTGATCCTCTTAGCAACTGTTGGCACCATCGTCTCCATCGCGTTCTTCAACTTTGCCGGCATCAGCGTCACCAAAGAGATGTCAGCCACCACTAGGATGGTTCTAGACTCCGTCAGGTAACTATAAAACTGAAATTATACTGACTGGATAAACCAGAGACAAAGGGTCTAATTTACAAAAACTTTTTGAACCATATGATTATTTTAAGATTCTGAATTCAAATGATTCATAGACTAGTGGCTTTGCGAGCTGTAGATTTCGCGAGTCTCTCTTAAAATTAAATAAACGTTCACCGCGCAACTAAAACTAAATTTTGAGTTTTTGGTTTGTTTATGTTATTTGTATCGACAAAAAAGAACCATATAACTATCGAACCTGCTCACAAAATTTCACCAGAATCAGTTGAGAATTGTGACCTGTATCATCTACGGTGTAGAGGTCTAGGTCTCTTCAGTGTCCGGATGTCCGGCTGTTATCCTTTAAAGCGTAGAGCAGGGATTCCCAAAGTGGACGATATAAACGAAAACGGATTTTGGGTGTCGACGAGGTCTAAAAAATCGTCCCCTATTAATTAACACACTTTCAAGATACTGTATAAGTTGTGTTACGTGTACCAATTTGTTATAAGAATGACTAATATTTTAGTAGGAAGTATCATTGTTGTACTTAAAAAAAAACCCAACAAGTCGATAAGCGTGCTCAACTTCGTCCCCTAAGTAGGTGAAAAGGAGACGGATACGCTTTCATACAATTTTGGGCCTGGATGTAAAAAGATTAAATTGGTGTCAATTGATAGCTACTATATTATCAAACATTCACTGAAAAGTTTGCAGATTTTGGCAATCTGAGAGCCGAGATAAAAGAGATTAATGATAAAAAAAACCGACTTCCAAATAAGAAAACTACAAAGTGAAAAATAACTTTATTTTTGGAAGTCGGTGTCTTTCGTAGGTACCATTTTTTTTGCGTTATGGACACCGACTTCCAAAAATAAAGTTATTTTTCACTTTGTAGTTTTCTTATTTGGAAGTCGGTAGTATTTTTTTGTAAAAAAGTTTTTTTATTTTACACTTTTTAGTTGTACCTACCTAATAGGCAAGTTGTTTAGTTAGTTTCCTATATTGCCAGAATAGATTACCCAAATATCATGTAACTTGAACAAAACCGATCAAATGAGAGATCTGCTTACCCCTTAAGAGCGTACTGGCGTGATGTTATGTTATGAAATGGTCTAAACAATAAACAGACATGCGATTGCAGCAGTCCCGAGAGTTTTGCCGCTATTTATTGAAGAGTTCTGTTGTATATCTTCGAAGTTCTTCATCAGATCTTCACCAAATTAAAATGGGACCAATTTCGGAACAAACTCTTTCAAACAAAAAAAGATTTTTTTAAATCGGTCCACAATTGACGGAGATATCGGTGAACATACACAAAAAAAAAAAAAACACAAGAAGTCGAACATAGAACCTCCTCCTTTTTCGAAAGTCGGTTAAAAAGTGAGGTTACGTAACAATCTATACATAACAGCCGATTTTTAAACTGCGATTGTTTTTTAACCGACTTACCAAAAAGGAGGAGGTTCTATGTTAGACTTTTTTTTTTCTTTTTTTTTTTTTGAGTATGTTCACCGGTATCTCCGTCAATTATGGACAGATTTTGTTTTTTTTTTTTTCCGAAATTGGTCTCATTTTAATTTGGTGAAAATCTGATGAAGAACTTCGGAGATATACAACAGAACTCTTCAATAAATAACGGCAAATCTCTCAAGATTGCTGCAATCGGATTTCTGTTTATTGTTTATACCATTTCATAACATAACATCACGCCAGTACGCTCGAAAGGTGTACGCAGATCTCTCATTTCACCGGGTATGTTCAAGTTCAAAGGCGTTATAGGTACATACTAAACAACTTGCCAATTATGTAGGTACAACTAAAAACTTTTTGCATTGGTACCTACGAAAGACACCGACTTCCTAAAATAAAGTTACTTTTTACTTTGTAGTTTTTTATTTGGAAGTCGGTAGTATTTTTTTGTAAAATGTTTTTTTTTTATTACAGCGACTAGTCGCTATGCCACAATTTACACAACGAGCCATGGTGTCAATATCCAATCGGTAGGCCATTCGTAGAATCCAAAATAACAAATTCAAGTTCAACGTTAAAGCGGGGTTCTCAGTGTCCGGTATGGTAGCAAGGCAAGGGTACGACCCTTACCAAGAAGGTAGATCAGAAGTCCGTAGAATGAAAGCAGGGGTCGAGGAAAATATCAATAAAACTATGGGGGACAATACACTCAAAATGCACACGCACTAGACGATACGAAACGAGTAAGTATCAGCATAGACCTGTGTTTTTCAACTTGTGGGTTGCGACACCCTGGGGGGTCGCAAGAGGTCGCGAAAACTACCTCAGTAAAAAAACAATAAGGTTTAAAAATATAGAACATCTCATGAAAATGCCAATAAGGCCAAACACGACTAGGATACATTGTTTTATTTCGGAGTTCCAGTGCCTACCTGCCCGCATCATCATCTGGGGGGTGACCATAAGCTCTTAGAGCGGTATCAATTTGAGATTGAATAAGGGATAGATGTATCTGACGTGTATACATCTGTCACTTACTCGATCTCAAATTGATACCGCTCTAAGAGCTTATGGTCACCCCCCTGATCAGTTCAATCGTACCATTATCATCATTACCATTTATTTATGAGTAGGAATATGCTTCATCATAGTCGGTTATTCGAGATATCTTATACTCGTGACGTGATAAGGGTTTATCATTAAGAAGTTCCAGTGGCCATCTGTGGTCTACTTCATCAGTTCCACTTCACAAAATGATTAATTCTGAGTGCAAATGATTGTATTGTTGATGAAAAATATATAATACCAATGCGGTATGTATGCCTATACATTTGAGGAGTTCCATTGATTTCCATGGGATCCTATCAGATTCTGACTTAGTGTCAATGGGACAACTTCGGGAGTATACCTTTTCAAACCCAAAAAGATTTTTCAACATCGTTCCACATTCGGCGGAGTAATTGTGGAACAAACATACAACAAATAAAAAATACATACAGTCGAATTAAGAACCTCATCATTTTTGAAGTCGGTTGAAAAAAACCAAGTTTCGGGGGTCGCGAAATATTTCTTCATATTATAGGGGTCGTGTCATGAAAAAGGTTGAAAAACACTGCACACGGCATAGACTATACAGAGTGTCATGTCATACATGTCAACGTCAAGTCAGAGTTAGCACAGACTAAAAATACAATAATCGATTAGTAAACGTGAATCGATTTATCTTAATTATGTAGAAATTTTTATTGGTTTAAACCATAGATTTAGAATTTTTTTTGCTACGCAAAAAGATACACGAAGCGTGCGAGCGAGAAATCCTAATCAAGTACAAACCACCCAAGAGAAAAAGAGAGCGTGAATGACGTACCGATATGTCATTTTTTTCGCGAATAAGTAAACCTAGCGGACAATCTGTTTTACGCCGCGGTGAATTTCTTGCATTTAAATAATAATCTTTAGATTTAAATTGATAATATTAATTATACAATTATGGTGACTTGTTCTGTGAGTGAATGTGACGTTACAAGACGAAATAACCCCAATAAATACACGTTTCACAGGTAAATACAATTTTTTTCCTTGGATTGTTTTGAACCATATTTTGACGAATTTCTGCTAGTAATCGGCTCAGAAAAAGATTCTTCCAATAGTATATTGATTTCCAATGTTATATATAAGTATATTTCGTATATATAAACAAAATTGGCGAAAATATTATGTAAAAGAGTAAATTGTTTGTTTACGCTAGGGCTTGACAAAGCGGTGACGTCATGAGTATCGATAAAAACTTAATCGTTTTTAGTGACATCATGACATGAATACAAACTTATTTAGTCAGGTTTTGTTAAAATAGATTTAAGTTACGATTGAGAAGATGTTTTTATCGAAACTGTACTTAAAGTTGCATGTTTATTGTTGCCTTTATTTTTCAAAAAAAATCGGAGTGTTTTGATGTTTTGTTACTTTGAGTAGGTTTAGGAATGTCATTATATTCTTCTCCTTAGCGTGTCGATGGCAAATATAAAAAGTTAAATATTGTGTTTGGCCCAGAATTCAGCCACGGCAATACCATTCGGTGACGCAGTCATAAGGTCTTCGTAAGTACAGGTGACAGGGCATGCTGCGCTCTCCGTGAGATGGGCCATGGTCTGCAGAGAGATGCTGCATAAGCACTGAAGACTAATGCCATCAGAGAACCCCCACTTGAGGAGGTTGTCCTTGCTGCGGCCAACCCGAGTGCGGAGTC
This sequence comes from Orthosia incerta, assembly GCA_948252205.1. Classification (NCBI taxonomy): domain Eukaryota; kingdom Metazoa; phylum Arthropoda; class Insecta; order Lepidoptera; family Noctuidae; genus Orthosia; species Orthosia incerta. Next base: position 37,705,102 of record OX411741.1, on the reverse strand, counting down.
TATTTAGGGTCATTATAATTGTATGCATTTATTAGTTTTACAGTGGCTAGAATACATCAGTGCTCTGCTCATCAGCAATTTTTTCTGTTGTGTAAATAATAATATATAATATTTATGTACCTACAGATTCCCAAATAATTCTGTATTAAGAGAAAAATGGATTCGAATTTTAAACAGAGATGGATGGTCTCCAAATAAAAACTCTACAATATGTAGTAAACATTTTGAATCGAAATACTGCATACAAAGAAAACATCGACGACTTCTAATGAAATAATCTATACCTACTTTAATTGTGCCTGTAAGAATGACGCTTCCTATCGTATGGTTAGTTAGTGGCCAACCTAGTGTTAGTTTTCAAACCATCTAGATACCTCTAACAGACCTCATCTACTTTTATAAAATATGTAAACGTGTTTGTACAAACCAACTTACAGAAATAATATCATTTATCATTGAACTATCTGCAGGCCATACAAATATTTGTTCCGTGCGGGAATCGAACTCGCGACACGCAGCGCAGCAGCCGATCGCTCAACCACTACGCCAACCGTGTCGTCAATTTCAAATACCTGACTGCGGTATTTTTTTATTAGTACTTCAAATACTTGTGGCTTCAAAATACATTCAGCGATTTTATTAATAGATGCGTTCTGCAGAAAATAGCGCTTGATAGCTTTCATAAGCAAAATGGCGACCGCGTACGTCAAATTTTCAAGTACCTTGTAAATTATCATTTTCATTTCAAACGGTTATTTTCACCGAACTTCTGTGTATTGATTAAGTTTATTAGTACGAATGTCACGATGAATGACCAATGAATGAATATTTTGTTATTTGTATTTTAAATAAAAATAGTTAAAATACTGTACTTTACATTTTAAATACACGACTTAAAAATATTTTGTATTTCGTATTTTAAATACATGCGAGATATTATTTTGTAATTTGTATTTTAATTTAAGCAAAGCATGGTTTTTGCCCAGCAATCGTGTTTTAAGGTGTTCACCAAGTATCGATATCCATATTGAACATGGACTTTTTATCAACACTTTTTTAACTAACACATGGACAAATTCCCTCACACATAGATTTTATATTTTCGGTTTCGTTTTCCATCTGACTCTGTGTATCTTGTACATACTATATCTATGGTTTAAACTGTTTAATACGTTAATTCAAATAGATTTAATTATTTTAATTGAATTAATCATCTGGTGAAAGCTTTCTTAATACGTTAATCGATATTCGATTTACTTCGTAAACTTTACTTAATTTTTGGATTTCGCATTTTCCAGATTGTGAATTAAGCTGATTTTTCACATTTTGAATTAGAAAAATATAATCCTTCTCTATTCAGGCCCAGAAATCCCCGTCTCCTTTGTTGGGCTTATATATTTGAAACTTGGCATAAATACTGACCTAAGTAAAAGTAAAGGTTTTCATAATTAGTTTTCAAAACTACTCCAAAAGACGATTTAGGGGGTGTTGAAAGATTTTTGAAGTATTTTACTGTACAGGGCTTCTTTTTATGATGCAGTGGAGCACTAATAAGGGATTTTTGGAAATTCAACCTATAAGGGGGTCAAACTAAAAATAACGCGAACGAAGTCGCGGGCGAAGTGCTAGTATATAATACAACTACTTCTATGCTTTTGGAGGATACCTACATACATTCGCGAGCTGGCTGACCCTCTGATCCTCCGACTGCACAGCATGATTTTTCTCGTTTTCAGCGTTTAAGATCGCTTCTTAAGCAGCTGGGCTTGATATTTAAATTACCATTTTTTTTTACAACTTTTTAGTCTTCTTTTTCGAGTTACTTTTAAACATATAAGTGACTAGGCGTCCGCCTCGCAGTTTCACCCGCGTAGTTCCCGTGGGGAATACAGGGACAAAAATTTGCTTAAGTAACCCGGGGATAGTGTAGCTTCCCAACGGAAAAAGAATTTTTGAAATTGATGCAGTCGTTTTTAATTTCATTCTTTATATACTAAAATACAAATCTTTCCTCTTTATAATATTAGTTTAGATATATATTTTTGTAATTACCTCTTAAAACCCTTTATTTTGATACTCGAAACGTTTGGAAAAATAAAAAAATTTAGACCCGCGCAATATGGCGCCCAAAATCCGCCATGTTTGTTTTTTATCTTCACCCATCTAAGAACACTTGGGCGGTCAAGACGTATCTAACGATGTCTTAATTATATAAATCCTTCTAGCGGTTTGTATGATATGAGGTAATAAAGAATATTACATAAAAGATACGCGCGAAAATTTTCCCTTTTCTTACAGTCGGGTAAAAATAGGATTGGCTAAATTTGTAGATCATGCAATTAAATACAGAACTGATTTTATACTTTGGCCCTATACCATTCTTGAGATGTAGTACAATATTCGCTAAAGTTTATGCCGCCTATGTACTTCAGTCTTCAGTCATTTTATACAGAATGATCAGTAATTTGTTGCATTCATTGAAATGGGGCTAATTTACAACTTTGTTCATCCCACTGACTTGGGGTACAAATTGTATTGATTTCGAGTTATTAAACCATGCGAATTAATGTAACCTTGAATGTCTATTATGACCGGACTACTTATAATGATTACCTAACTAAAAAACGATGAAAAAGAAAAGAAGCCCACCGACCGCGCTGCGACAAACCTTAACATAAAACATAACTGCATTTTGTAAATTCTGCCCCCATACTAACACGATACATTTTCTTAGGACCTTCGTCATCTGGATGGCGTCGCTGGCACTGATGTGGCAAGACTTCCACTGGCAGCATCTCATCGGCTTCGCTGTGCTCATTTACGGCATGTGCGAATACAACGGCGTAATACCGAGCTGCCGCCGCGCCCCCGCAGATACCCTCGCCGACGACGCCGAGAGCCAGGCCGTCAACACCGAGGCTGATCGACACGACACCGAGAACGAAGATCAATAGGTAAAGCATTCGTTACCAATTCAGTGTCCACGACCAACTTACTCTATTCATACCAGACATCTGGAATGGCCACTGAATTTGTAAACGGTTCAAACGGTTAAGCAGTGTAACTCAAACGTGAACATTCTATTTTGATGAAGTTTATAAATTTAAAATGCACTTTCAGACAAGTGGGCAAATAGTAAATACTCATATAAAAGTTCACTTTGGCAATATGTGTACGATTAAATTGTGATTTTATTCCGCGTCTCAGTGTGCTAAGCAATACAATGTAATGTGTGTTCTTTATTCGTGTCAATATTAATATAGAAAGTGATTAGAATTTTATGAAGATGCAAGTTTTCGAATCTTTATTACAATTTTATAGCTAGATGATATTATATAATATATGAAGTAGTAATTCATGTTCGATTAAATCAATGAATTGTAGGAATATTACACTATTTTATGTTATGTATTTACAGCTTATTGATTTTGCAGTTATTATTATTAATAAACATATTATGCCTGACATTTGTATACTGAGAACGAAATTATTTTCATTGTGTAGAGACCTTGATATATTTTATAAATCTATTGACGTTTAAAACAAATAGATATGTATGTTTTTATAATCTGTATGTTCACTATGTAATGTTTAATCGTAGATAGTGTGACATTAGTCTGAAACAAATTGAGGGAGGGGACATTGTCCCCTTACTCGTAGACATTAATCTTTGATGAATTATAATAAGGGTACTACATTTTTGCGAGATAATGATAAATGTCTTTGACTTATAAAACAGCTGAAATGAAATAAATAAAGTTACCAGTTACAAATTCATTTTAGAGTAAACATCTCGGAAGAATGCAGTCAGAATCGTTACTCCTTTTAATATACATACATTTATATTATTGCAGCTGCACTGGCTGTAGTGTTTAGAAATTTTAGAAGAATCAGATCTTAGCTCAATTCGTATAAATTTTATATCATAAGGTTTATGTGTTATAATAGCGTCATTCACTTTATCTGTAATAATATATGGAAAGAATTAAGACGCTGTTCCATTGCTGCGATCGTACACGCTACACACAGAGATGTGGTTTCATAATGTCATTGACACACGCGTGGCATGCTTGTTTAGGCCGAATTCGCGGGTCGCACACTGTTTGCGGTGTAAACAAAATTGCTGTTCGGTGACCGTTTTCGGTCACTGACTTGTAAAAGTGTGAACATATTCGGATTACATATTTAAACAAAACCAAAACAAATGGGGTCGATGTATTCGGTCACCGACCTCGTGTAATGCCGCATGTACACTCACGCGCGACAGCCCGAGGAATCTATGATTGAAATCGGTACTGAGAGCAATGTAGATCATCCTCGCGGGCACTCGCGTCATCGCGTGTGTACAGCAGGCATAAACTCGCGATTACGTCAGTGTTGTTCGCGGAGGAATAAAGTGGGAAAAGAAACACGCGCAGCTTGTACTCTAGTGCAATAGCACACAGAGCTAGTATTATATTATCTCTGACACAGATAACATACGTCGTCTTTCCGCGTACAACACACGCAGCAATAGAACAGCTTCTTGATTATAGTTACGAAATATCAAGAAAAAGTAACATCGTGATTGTTGTAAAGGAAAAGCATATAGGTTAGGGAGCTAGTGGTTCCTTCATATTAATATTAAGGATATTAAATTTAGTCTAAATAAGTCTTTGTATACATGTTTTGCTAAAGTTAGTCGTAGGATGTCATCAAATCAACAAAAACAATTTTCATTGACTTGGTGCTATGACATTTTCATATAGACACATAAGATATACAATGGTATTTTGGAAACGATGAAATAACTTTTATCGAACTCCATAGAAGATATGTGCACCTATTATAAGACTTATTCAAGGACTTATAAAATCGCATAAGATACTAGTAACAATTTAGGCACATAAAATTATTGTGCTATTTTTAAATTATACGAGTGCTGAGCTCCCTAATCATATTTTAAAGAAGTGTTTAAAAAAATATCAATTCAAGAAATCACATCTTACAGTACGATATGTGTAGATAGATTTTAAAAAGTAATTCCATTTACATTTTTTTATTGGTACCTATAGATTATTATGTAACTAGGAATATATCAAGAACATCAAATTATAATTGTCCTATATAACCACATTTTATGTAAGTGCAATACAATATTTAAGTCATCTACAGTTGCAACGTTAGAATACAAACTAAAGATTTAAGTGATATAAATATAATAACAATAGAATTATTATGTAAAGCGCCCTTTAAAACGATCAGAATCATTGAAACACACACAGCGTGTTCTTCAGAGAATGCTAACAAATAACCATACCGGCCCCTCGTTTGTTACAAACTGAAGGATTTTGTATGAAATTTCTAATCTTTAGCTTGTGTTTAAGCCATTCAAAAACCAACTCGCACCTGCAAATTTTTGAAACATAAATACCGCAATGAAAGTTGTTGCGAAAATGCCAACGTTAATATGGCAGTTTTAAACAAAAATATTGGCTTTGTAGTTTCTCGTTTCTGTTTAGTAAATTCATGTGCCTTATCAACTGTCATGTACTGCGACAATTCGACATTATTACATAACTAGTTATCACATTTTTGCGGTTGGTGCTAAAGCAGGAAACGTTTGAAATAAAACTAAAAAATTGTCAGATTGTTGCCTACCTACCGTTTGTAAGTTATATCAAATATTTATTCTGGGGCCGGAAGTATTCAATTCTGATCGTTTACGTGGCCCTTTACGAGACAAATACACACAAACAAAAAGCAATAAAATGAAACGATATTCTAAATGTTATATTAACCATTATACTTTATATTATTTTTTACGTTATATTATACGTTATTGTTTAAAAAGTTAATTTTACATTGGTTTTCATTCATTCCATTGTTATGATGTAAGGCGTAAGGCTGTGCGCAAGAAAAAAAACAATGATTCCAATGTGTCTATTTCCGTTCACTGTTCCAATGAGCAAAGGGTTTAAACTTAACTGGCGTAGTCACCCATGTAGGTATCCATTTTCCATTACATTTGGAGGTCAAGTTCTCTTATTAATAAATTACTCGATATTATATATATAGGTATGGCAGTGGTTTGCGATAGCTGCTCGTCTGGTCTATTGAATATGGCGGCTGCCCTCAGGGATCGGTACTCTCAGCAAAATTGATCTTGCTGCACATAAATTAATGATCTGCGGCGTGCTTCACCGTCGACCACATAATTGCTTACCATTAAGTGAGATTGTGTTCAAACGCAAGCCTATCTAATAAAAAAATTCTCTAAAGTGCCTCTTGGCCGAGATATTTGGATGTTCTCATAGAAGATCTTTGCCTCCAATCGGCAGCTTGTCACTTTACAGAACCATATCTAAGAACATCAAGGGTCTTCTGCTCGTACCTTTACATGGCAGTATCATAGTGCGCTGCAACTTTGAAAAAAACCAAGAAATGGGTGGCTATGCCAATACGGTTGAATGCCCTTTATGCTCACACTTGCATCAATGAACCCAAAGCATTGTATGGCTCATGGAATTGCGAAGTTCGTGCCCAATGTTGGTACCGATAAAAGTTTCTTAAGTATAATATTAATATTATATTATGTACAATATTATTATATTATGTATAATATTATTATTTTTATTCCAGCCAGTTTTTATCCTTTCCTAAAAGTCATACGGCGCTCCATACATTTAAGATTAATTTAATATACTATGACGAGAGTCTTCTTTATAATCTCAGTAAGTTTTTCCAACATCAAAGATTTGTCGCCTTTTTTACTGTTTTATATTGATTATGTAAATTGTCAAGGTTTCTATAAGTCGGCTTCATGTTTGAAGGAGTTCTTCCTCAAATCAAAATGTATCTACTGTAAGACCTAACGTAGAGCGAATGGTCTAAAATAGTAATAATTCGTGCTCTATTTACTTTAAATTTGTGTTCACGTTATTGTGCTGTGTCGTGTCGTGGCGCCTTCTGAAGCTCAGAATTCAATACTTGGTTGCATCCGACCAGTGGCTACGACACATCCCGACAAAGTAATGTGACCCTAGCTTAACTATTCTGCCTCAGCGATATAACAACCTATTCATGATTGCGAATTCAAACTTGAGCAAAAGAGAATGTTTGACTGACTCCGTAGCTCTCAGCGATGGTCATTCAGTGCCGAAGCCGGCTTATACGAGTACCTATTGCATGCAGATTGTTCGGCAAAATTTGACTGAATAGGTTTACTATACCTGTATTTAATTGAATGTGCTATTATAATGTAATAAAGTGTTGTTAAAAAAAAATCTGTCTTTTTGTGTGTGGAATGGATCGAAGGACCCGCATATAAAATATTGCCAATTTTGCATTTTAGTAAAATTGTGGTAGCCATTTCGTGTTTGTTTTAAAACAGCGCCATCTAGTAGGATTGGTACAAACTACGCAGAACACGATACTACAAAGGTTGTTAACTGACAAAAGTATAGAGGGCGCCACATGCCATGAACTCGGCATGGGGTACAACTGCCCCTGTGTATTGGTGTAGCGTAGAAGAGGAGGGGGACTATTGCGCCGATTCCGAGGGCGCAAGCGAATGGAGCCAGGAGACGTAAATGACCCCAGAGAGATAACTCAAGGCGTTTGCCTCATTCCACCGGGTACCAAATGCTTAAATTTGGTAATTTTTGGTGAGAAAACGTCCAGACACCTTGCACACCCTTAGGAGATAACGGATTTCTAAGTTTTTTATCTGTATATTGATACAGACAAACAACTTAGAAATCCGTTATCGCCGAGTATCATAGTATAATAGTTATCCATCGAGTAGGTGAGCGTCCGCGTGGCCTTTTCTCATCTGATTGTACAAATGGTGACATTTCAGGCAAGTGACCTTTCGTTAACGAAGGTTCTAATTATGATATATGAAGAACTTTTAATTGCTTTTTCTTGAATCAAACAACCAGTAAACATGAAAATTAATCGGAAATTTATTGAAACATAAATTTTATTCCGTAAGAAGTAAAACTTAGAAGCTGCTATCTTTTTACAGCAAAGACATACAAATATTCTCTCTATGAAATATCTACCCACAAAATTCTAGTGTTTAATAATAACATCTAGTACCTTGTGCCAAGTTATGAATTATAATGTATTTGTACCCAACGTTACAATTATGAAGAAAATAACTTCATAATTAAAACGTTGGGTGCGATATCAAGCTTTTTCTTTTTCTAATTGTTTGGCTTTCTCTCCTTCAGCTGAAACAAATAAGATAAAAATATTTTATATATAAAACCCGGCCAAGTGCGTGTCGGATTTCACACATTTAGGGTTCCGTACCAAAACGCAAAAACAAGTTGATTGTAATAGAAAAATGAGGCTGTTTCAAAGAAAAATCTGATTTATCAATATATTGGCATTTGTACCAAATTTTAAGTTCAAAGATCAATCGGATGTTAAATATTCATCGGAACAAAATGTTGTAAAAAATGCTGACTTTGATGGCTTCACCTTTGTTCTCCAATATATTTTAAAACAAAAAAAAAAGAGATAGATCTAAACAACGATAGCCTACTCGATGGGTTAGATCAATTTATTATTTCGCTTCGCCCTTTAGCTGTATGGGAGCCCCCCTTAAAAACATTAATATTTAACGAACTGTAGCTCAAAACGTTTGGCTGTAAAATCTGTGTGACAGCTAGACTACGGACAGACAGACAGATGGACACGTGAGTGACAGTAATAGGGCTCCGTTTGAACCCTTCGGGTACGGAACCGAGTCTCACAAGTACAAACTCAGGGTTTGTCAAAGAGTGTAGAAGATAAAAAACGGCCCACCTGACTCTGACCGTCTTCCCAGAGATCTGCGCGGGCGATATTGTAGTGCACAAGTCCGTATGCATATGCACTACATGTGTATATTGGGTACTAGCTTTGCCCCACTGGACCCGTTTGCGGAATAAAACAAGGTCATAAGAGCGTGTTAAAAATAGCCTGTGTCACTCAGGAATGCTACTGGTGAAGGAATTTAAAAAATCGGTTATGTTTTTTTTACTTTATCCATTACAAACAAACGAAATTACAAACCATCAAATATTTCCTCTATACAATAATAGTGTAGATGTAGATTAAGCTTATCGTCGAAATACTTCGATACACGCTAAAATGGAAATCGCTGATAATGGACAATACGAGTATGTCTGCTACACCGAAGTGGGAATGGGTAGACCATATACGTAGAATGTATCAGGAGAGATAGGCCAGTTACGCAATTAGAGCCGGGCACGGGTGTCGTTGCAGAGAAGGTGTTGGTCGGAGACAGCATCACACCGGGAATAAAGGAGTGGATCTTTAACCACCAGTTAGACAGTAGATCTATACTAATATTATAAAGAGGTAAAGTTTGTGAATTGTGAGTTTGTGACGTTGTAGAGGATAATCTCTAGATATACTGAACCGATTTTGTAAATTCTTTCACGAGTAGAAAGCTTCATTATTCCTGAATGTATAATATATTTTCAAAAAATTAGAGATTCTTATGAAAATTGCAATAATGTAACCCAAAGTAGCAAAATGTTGCATATAAAATTCATTCTTTGGCGTGCTCTGAGAAACCTATTGATTTTTTAAATATCTAAGGCGCACTTGCACGAACAACTTAACTTGGAGTTAGTTGCTAACACGAGGTTAAATTGACTATTTGTCATAGAATATTGTCAATTTAACCTCGTGTTAGCCACTTACCCAACATATCTCCATCAGCCCAGTAGAAGTAGCGGATGGAACTCTTGCCACGCTTCATGGCAATATCCTTCTCATCGGCCTTCAGAGATCTTCGCAAAACCTGCGCAGCTATGTTGGAGTAATTCACATAACTGAAATGATGCACAGGTATCTAGAGAAACTTTAAACCGTGTAACTTTAATAGAGAATGAAGTGGCAAGGTGGAGCTGACGAGTGGGGTTTCTACTTTCGCCTCAGACTTGGTTGCCAACAAACAATCTGCCTAGCCTTTTCCCAATTGTTGTTGGGGTCGGCTTACAACCTAAAGGATTCAGCTGAGTACCAGTGTTTTTACATGGAGTGACTGCCTATCTGACCTCCACAACCCAGTAACTGGGTAACACGATACCCCTTGGCAAGACTGGTGTCAGATCTCAAGCTTCTGACTAACCGTAACGACTGTCAAAGATCTTCAAATGACAGCCGGGACCAACAGCTTAACGTGCTTTCCGAGGCACGGAGCAAACTCGGTATGTTGAAATGGTCACCCATCCACGGACTGACCTTGTCAAGCATTGCTTAACCTTGAGGATCGACCCGTGCGGCTGTTATTATTTAGCCACGAGCTCCTTTTTCTCGTTGTAAACACGAGCTTAAATTTAAATACTTATGTCATTATAATGGGCCCGTGTTAGCTACTAACTCGAAGTTAGTAAGCAAGTCCAAGGCGGCGCGGCCCATTGGTGTAGGAAGGTACGATACCAGTAAATTCGTTCCCTAGTTTCACCTTTCACCCTTGGGAAATAAGCGAGTATTTTACGGTCACAAGCATTTCATCAACATTTCAGCCGAAAGGCACCCACTGTTGGTTATAGGCCACCACCAAACATCGCCTTATCGGTCTTGTGCGTCTCGCATCCAGCGAAAGCCCGCTGCCTTAACCAGGTCATCGGTCCACCTAGAGGAAGGTCTTCCAACGCTGCGTATTCCGGTACGCGGTCCCCACTACGGAACTATTACTCCACACACTCCCGGGCTCCTCCAAATATAATCAAACATAATGAGTACCTAATTCATGACAACAAAGACAAAATCATAAAATTATATAGGGTCGGTACTAATAAATAGGTAGACATACTTCAGTCCGGCATTCCTCCAGGAACTCATTTTCTATGAAATCCTGCTTAAATAGGTACCCATCTACTTTTAATTGCCTAGTAAAGTTCTTGTTAGGTAAACGTTTAGTTAAAATAAATAGGTACATAAAACGCCATTTAATTATAATATTGAATATAGTGTCAAAATTCTGTCAGTGACAAAATAAATAATATCGAAAAGGTTAGGTTTTTCTCTGTGTAGCAAAGACCTTATACTTCTTAAGAAATACGTATATGGTCTTTGTTGTGTTGTTTTTCGAAGATTAGGTATTACACGCCATAGTCTACTTCACTGTGGTTTAACATTCTTCAGTAAAATAGAAGTGTGTAATTTAGATTCATACGTATCATACGAAAGAAATAGTAGATTATTGCATCGAGCACAAAGTAATTTATTATTGCACCGAGTGCCTGATTTAGAGCCCGAGCGTTAGCGAGGGCTCTAATCTAACAGGCACGAGGGCAATATAAATTACTTAAGGCGAGGTGCATAATCTGCTTTTCTTTCAACTATTACCTATAGGAATAGTAGATAAAAGAAACAGTTAAAATAGAAGTTTAATTATTGGAATTAAAAGTTATACTTGAGCAATTATTAAACGTAAGGTTAAGTTTTGTTGGGCAAATTTATATTTGTTTGTTTAACTTGGGACTGAATAATATTATCAGACGAGTTAGATGGGCCTGGCTGATTTGTTACAATGAAGTCGTTATCACGGGAAGTAGATGGGCGCGGCCACGGGCGCGGCGATGTCGAAAATCACTTTTTTAAATTTCTTTCATTTTTAAATCAGAGTTAGCAGCAATCATTTTTTAAATTTGGAACAAGTAGAGAAACGAATAATACGTACGTAAAAAAAAAGTATTGATATCGGCTGGCTGAATAGAGCTAATCCATTGAGGTTGGCACCTTTTGGTGCGATTAAAAAAAAAACTGTGCAATAATGAAATTTCATACATTTTTATTGCTCTAGAGCAATAAAGACTCGCTTTGTACTGAGTTTTTAGTGTGATTGTGATGAAATTAAAGCATTGTTGGAAGAAAAAGTATTTATTTGCCCCAAAACGACAAAAATATTCACAAATTATTTTCATAACATATCATAAATGTTAGTGTAGGTACTGTTATATAGCAAAGTTGAGGCTATTGGGTAGAATTCCGAACCAGGAATCGATATTATGGTCAACAGTAGGAATTGACGACTAAACCAAAGTTATTATAACCCAATTTTGAACTACTTAGTTATTTGCATTAAGGTTACACTAGTCGAAAATTCTTCCATACAAACGTAGTCTAGGGATTATTCCACTCGCGTTCCCTGAGGCGGCGACCAGCCCGCTGGTTGAACGCGTCCCAAAGGGTCATGGCCATCCGGCTGGTCCGGGAATACCGCACGGTCTCCGGTGAAGCGGCGAGCCTCCTTGCCGGTGGTGGCGCGTGGAGGCGAAATGCCGGGGCGAAACACCGTTGCCGCGACAAATCGCGGCTCGGCGGACAGAGCTCCGACAGGATCTCATGGCGACATGGAGGGGGCGATTGTCGCAACCCAGCGCTGGGCACGCCACAATTGCGGCGGTAAGGCCCCTCTTTGAGGAGTAGCTTGAGAGGTGTCACGGCGCCCTCACCTTCCGCCTGACGCAGGTCCTCACCGGACACGGCTGTTTCGGGAGGTTCCTCTTCAGGTTAAGGCGGGAGGAAACGCCCGGGTGTCACCATTGTGTGGACCGCCCGGAGGACACGGTGGAGCATACGGTGCAGATCTGCCCTGCTTGGGCGGAGCACCGCCGTGTCCTCATGGAGGCGATCGGCGGTGGCGACCTCTCGCGTCCGGCCCTGGTCCAGGCCATGGTATGGAGCGAGAGGGCATGGGAAGCTGTCTCCTCCTTCTGCGAAGCAGTAATGCTCGCAAAGGAGAAGGCGGAACGCGTGAGGGAGACGCAAAGGAGACGCCCTCACACCCCTAGGCACCGCAGGAGACGCCCCGGGCGTCGGGCGTCGCAAGCCGATTTCCGGCCACCGTAGGCGCGGGCTTGCGGATGGAGAGTAATGGGTAGCTCGCCGTCCGATAAGGACCAAGCCCGAGTTTACGGCGCGTAGTATTCCACACGCGCCTCAACGAGATGTCAGCAAAAGTGACGGGTCCGATAGGGCCAATGAATATTGAAAGAGAGTTACCGCGGCCCTGGCACAAGCAACTGAATGCCCTGGGAGAAGTCATTGGATGATTTCCCAAACAAAAATAAAATAAAAAAAGGGATTATTCACTGTTTGACGATGTACGTTAAAAATAAAAAGTGATATCAATTTGTCTCATCTTTATCTAGCCCTGTATGGAAGCAAAAAAGTAAAAAAAGAAAGTGTTTGAAAGTTATGAGCGTCGAAAGTTCCACATTTCGACACTAATTTTAACGCATTTTAGGGCGCGAATAAATACCATAAGAAGTCGGAAAATTGCAAAACGGCCTCCATACAGGGATAGATTATTAGTTCAACAATGCAAATAATTTTATTTTGAACAGATAGAATTAGTCGTTTTTTCATGATATCTAGACTGCCAAAGGTCTGTTTATAAAATTTCGCGCGCTTGGTTTCGTCCTAAATCATTATCCATTTCGCTACAAATTTGCAAAATTGTGTATCCGTACGCGAACTAGCTTCCTACTGCTCATCACAGCATCTATCTCTGCCGCAAGTGTTGTCGGTTGATATAAAATGCATTTTAACCCCGCGCACAAAATAGTTCGTGCCGTCGACTACTGTAACCTTAAAGGTCTTATTTTTAAAAAGATTTTTAACCATTGCCGTAAGCTCCAAAAGAATTAAAAATCCATTGTGTTTCGCGTCGATCCACGTTTTAGGCACTTAAGGTTACACTAGTCAAAAATTCTTCCATACAAACGTAGTTTGGGGATTATTCCACTTGTAGCCACCATCATCAATCCACGTTTTTGACACTCTTTATTAGAAACATTGAAACAAGTAGCCCTTAAAAGGACTTTTGATCACAGTACGTTTTGACACTCTGTTACCAGAAACATTGAAGCAAGCAGTCCTCAAAAGAACTATTTACAGTACGTTTACGTTTTGACTATTCCCAGTTCTGAAAAGAACTCATCTGAGATCCCGAAGGAACTCATTTGTAAAGAAACAGGACACGAGCAGCCATCGCGCCGGACACGTCTGTCTTGCGCAACGGCCGCCCGAAGATAAAGGCCGAATCTACGCGCCACCTATATTTATAACTTCAGCGCGCAGAACGCCTCGTAGAATGCGCGCCAAAACGACCACGTGCGTCGATTGTGGCGACACTAACGGAACAAACACCGAACTACGCTACAACCCGATTGGACCCAAAAGAATCAAGCAACCCTATTGGTTTAGATTTTATTTCTATATTTGTAAACTTGTTTCTGTATTTTCATTGGTTAGAGTATAAGTGTCAAATAGTATTTAAGTGTGTGCAACTAAAAATAAAGCCCTTTTTACCACAACTTGGAGTCATTATTATTTCCATCAACCTGCGACACATCGCCAAAGTGCCGTCGCCAAAGTGGTGACCCCGGACAGAACACCCCCGGACAGAACACACGGAAAATGATGGAGAATTATATTCAACTGCCGAAGAATCTCAACTCCCGAACCGAACACATCTGAAGAATAATTTGCCGAAGAACCTCGACTGACCCAGTTCAAGATGCCGAATACCTGCTCAACAGAAGTCGCAGCCGTGCAGTCAACCGCTGTACCTACATCATCAGCACCGCTAGCAGATACGCAATTTATCATAAATGAATTAAGAAAACTATCGCTAGAAGTGGCTGAACTCAAGTCAAGACCGCAATTTAACAACAATTATCGCCGCAGCCGCTACCCTTCTCGACACCGCTACCCTTCAAGATCACGCAATCGAACAGAATCGCCATCACCATTCTGTTATTATCACAGACGATTCAAAGAGCAAGCTAGACGCTGCACGTTGCCTTGCTCATTCGTAAAACAAAATGCGGAAAACTAAACAGGACGTTGGCAGAGGCGGACACCGGCGTTCAACATAATTCTCACCGCCTATACATCACCGATAAAAACTCGAAACTATCATTCTTAGTCGACACTGGAGCCAACATATCCGTGCTACCAAGAAGAAAGGGTCAAGTAACAACGCCGTTACCATTTCAATTATACGCAGCTAACAATACAACAATAGCTACGTATGGCGAGAAAACGTTATCTCTCGATTTCAACCTACGACGCCGCTACAAATGGAAATTTATTGTAGCTGACGTTTCGAAGCCAATACTCGGAGCAGATTTCCTCAAGCATCATCAACTCATCGTCGACCTGAAAAACCGAAAACTCATCGACGATGTCACAAGCTTAAAGGTAAATGCCCCAATACGAGTATCAAACACGCCTACCGTACGCAGCATTGACATGTCGCAAACATACCACGACATCTTAGCTCAATATCCCAACATAACACGGTTAACATCGATGAAATTAAACTCCGACATCAAAGTCCAACATTTTATAGAAACACATGGTCAACCGTTGCATTGCCGCGCTCGACCCATCCCACCGCATCGTTTCGAAACAGTCAAGCGAGAATTCGAAAACATGATAGAACAAGGACTATGCCGACCCAGTAAAAGCCCATGGTCGTCACCTCTACATATCGTACCCAAGAAGAATGGCGATATTAGAGTTTGTGGTGATTATCGCCGACTCAACTCCATTACGATACCAGATCGCTACCCTGTTCCACGCATCAAAGATTTCACGCATCATCTATCCGGCAAAACTATATTCTCTACAATAGACCTCAATCGTGCCTACCAACAACTGAACGTAAGACAAGAAGATATTGAGAAGACAGCAATCATCACACCAATGGGATTATTCGAATTTCCTCGTATGTGCCCTGGTTTGAAAAACGCGGGACAAACGTTTCAACGATACATCCATGAAGTGCTACGAGGATTAGATTTCGTTTTCCCATTCATCGACGATTTGTTACTAGCATCCGAAAACGAAGCTCAACACCGAGAACACCTTCACATCGTGCTAAAGAGGTTAGAAGATAACGGTATCACTATTAACCCCGTTAAATGCAACCTAGGCAAACCAGAAGTCCAATTCCTAGGATACACCGTATCAACAGAAGGCATAAAACCCCCGGTCCATAAAATCGAAGTTATCACTAACTATCCCAAGCCGACCACCATCGAAGAGTTAAGAAGATTTCTCGGTATGATCAATTTCTATCGCGATCACATACCTAACGCCGCATCTCTACAAGCACCATTGAACGCATATCTACACAATGTCAAGAAGCGAGACAAAACTCAGATCACGTGGACCGACGAAGCAACCCAAGCGTTCGAGCAATGTAAAGCTAGCATCATCAACGCAGCTTTACTGGCTCACCCATCGCATCATGCAACACTAGCTTTATTTTGTGACGCGTCGGATAATTCAGCTGGAGCCGTATTGCAACAATACATCAACGAAACATGGCAACCGCTCGGATACTATTCCAAGAAATTCACCGATGCACAAAAGAAATACTCTACTTTCGATCGTGAGTTACTAGCAATCTACATGGCAGTGAAACATTTCCGAAAAATATTTGAAGGACGCCATCTTATCGTATTCACCGACCACAAGCCGTTAACATTTGTAATGTCGAAAACGCATACAAACTCAGAAACACAGAGGCGAACGAGACAACTTTTGTTTATCAGCGAATTCACCACGGACATAAGGCACGTGAGCGGTAAACAAAACATCGTCGCCGACACACTCAGCCGCATAGAAACCATTTCATGCCCATCTGCTGTAGACTACAAAGACATAGCCAGCGCACAACAAAAGGACAGCACCATAGAACAATTGTTATTACAAAAAAACATAACTCTAAAAAAAGTAATTATACCCAATACCGACGTTGAGTTATATTGCGAAACATCAACCCCATTTTTACGACCTTATATACCCAAGCAGTATCGACCAGATGTTTTTAACAGCTTACACAATATAAGTCACCCAGGTACACGCACAACGCGTAAACTTACGACCCAAAAATATTTTTGGCCATCAATGAATGCAGACATCAACCTTTGGACTCGATCCTGCATACATTGTCAGAAGAGCAAGATACAGCGACACACATTCTCGAACATAGCATCTTTCCCACCAAGTGAACGTTTTCAACACCTACACGTTGACATCGTTGGACCACTCCCTACAACAGCTCAAGGTCACTGATACTTAGTAACAATGATCGACCGATTTACTAAGTGGCCTGAAGCGATCCCTACCGATGAAATATCAGCTGTTCGAATAGCCGATATCGTCTACCAACACTGGATAGCAAGATTTGGTTGTCCTACAACACTAACGAGCGACCAAGGACGCCAATTCGAGAGTCAACTATTCCAAAACCTAATGAAGCAAATGGGAATCAAGAAAACTCGAACAACAGCTTATCACCCTCAAAGCAACGGTATCGTCGAAAGGTGGCATCGTTCTCTTAAAACTGCGTTACGCGCAAAAATCACAGACACAAGCACATGGATCGATGAATTGCCTACCGTGCTGCTTGGACTACGAGCCGCTCTACGTACAGATTCAGGCGTGAGCGCCGCCGAGCTTACATATGGCTACAATCTTCGTCTACCTGGCGATTTTTTCAATACAAGTACCTGCACACCTGCGATGGATTATACCTACGTTGAGAAACTGCGTGGTATTATTCAAGCAAACAAACCGCAAGCCGTAACCGAGCATCACAGCAATAATAGACACATGTTCGTGCATCAAGAATTGCCCACGTGCAGCCACGTTTTTGTCAGAACTGATGCAGTAAAAAAACCACTTCAAACTCCATATGAAGGCCCCTATCGAGTTATAAGCCGAACAGATAAAGTGTATTTCATCCAGTTACCAGATCGGCAAGTCAACATTTCCATCGATCGATTGAAGCCTGCATATGTCATCACAGAAGATACCGATACCTTACCGCCAACCAAGATTACCACACCAAAACCAGTGACCTTTACCAAAAAAACAAATACCGACCCAACCGTCACCAAGCAAGGAACTCAAGTACCTGCCGCCAACATGCCGCTACAGCCCGCCGTGAACAAAACCACACGTACAGGCCGCACAGTCAAGCTGCCCCGACGTGATATGAACACGCAACCTTCTGATGAACACGAAACACTGTTTGACGATGTACGTTCAAAATAAAATGTGATAACAATTTGTCTCATCATTATCTAGCCCTGTATGGAAGCAAAAAAGTAAAAATAAAATATATTTGAAAGTTATGAGCGTCGAAAGTTCCACATTTCAACTCTAATTTTAACGCATTTTTGGGCGCCAATAAATACCATAAGAAGACGGAAAATTGCAAAACGGCCTCCATACAAGGATAGATTAGTAGTTCAACAATGCAAATAATTTTATTTTGAACATATAGATTTAGTAGTTTTTTCATGATATCTAGACAGCCAAAGGTCTGTTTATAAAATTTCGCGCACCCGATTTCGTCCTAAATCATTATCCATTTCGCTACAAATTTGCAAAAGTGTGTATTCGTACGCGAACTAGCTTCCTACTGCTCATCACAGCATCTATATCTTCCACACATGTTGTCGGTTGATATAAAATGCATTTCAACCCCGCGCACAAAATAGTTCGTGCCGTCGACTAGTGTACCCTTAAGGGGTTAAATAAGCAGATTCTTAATTTAAATTGTGAGGTGAAATTTGAATACAGGTGTGATATTCAGATTATAATAATTCAAATCTATAAGGAGAGTTTGAAAGAATCTGCTAAATAGGTATTTCGCATTATAAATAGGTAGGCTGTAATTGCATACTATTCAAAATTACACTATCAAATCACAAGTTGTAAGGCACGAGAGAAGTTTATAATAGTATAGGTATCTACTAGCGAAGCGAACCGCCCCTGCTTCACACTTTCTCGTTTATCCCTATTTATATTGGTGTAAACTGTATCAAAACCCTGCAAAGTTCCTCTAAACCACCCAGGTTTAGAAGAACTTAGCAGAAACAGAAATTACGTCGATAGATTCGGACATGTTATGAATATGAAAATTTATCTCAATACGGATGCGGACGTAGTAATAATATTATCCGTTAGTTTCGGATAGCTTTGGTTACGGATATTAGATTTTTATAATAGACGTGCAAATGGAGTTTTGGCGGGAACGTGATGGATTCTATGTTGCTTCTATGTTTTATTTTCCTAAAATTATGTGAAATTGAATATTAATAGTGTAAAAATTGTGGTTTTTATTCTAATATTATTTGTGAATGTGCATGGGTGTGGGCAATTAAGTATAACATAGCGGTAG
Organism: Orthosia incerta; assembly: GCA_948252205.1. Lineage (NCBI taxonomy): Eukaryota > Metazoa > Arthropoda > Insecta > Lepidoptera > Noctuidae > Orthosia > Orthosia incerta. The sequence goes on along the minus strand of OX411741.1, from coordinate 37,685,883 downwards.
AACATGAGTTTGTTCATCTTGTTGACAAAATTTCGTGGAAGCTTCCAGTAAAGTTACCGCCATTTTACTGAGGCCTAACTAGGACAAAAATGTTAATGAGACGAACCAGGGGGGTGACCATAAGCTCTTAGAGCGGTATCAATTTGATATCGAGTAAGTGACAGATGTATACAAGTCATATACATCTGTCCCTTATTCGATCTCAAATTGATACCGCTTTAAGAGCTTATGGCCACCCCCCTGATATAACTTGAATCTGGCAAATGCACAAGATGTGCGAAGCCAAACTACTCAGATGAGGGGAAAAAAGTGGGCTAAAAATATGTAAACAAGAAGAAAATCATGCTGTGCAGTCGGAGGATACCTACATGTTTGCGAGCTGGCTGACCAAAACCATATGTACCTATCCTCCGACTGCACAGTAAGATTTTCTTCTTGTTTACATATTTTTAGTTCGCTTTTTAAGCATTCGGGTTTTTTGATTTTTTTAATTATTTATATATATATAATAAAATAAAAAAATAAAAAATAATTATTTATATTATATATATATACATATTTTATTTATAACTTTTAAATTATTATTTTTTTGAATTAGGTACATTAAAACATATAAGTGTTAAATCACCTCTTAAAACACTTTATTTTGATACCCCACACATCGGGGTTTGAAAGAAAAAAAAATTTGGGCCCCCACAATATGGCGAACAAAAGCCGCCATTTTTCTATTTTCCAATTTTAATGTAGCCAGTGACATTCGCAGGGTTAAGACGAATCGATTGACGTAAGAACCATCAAAATCAGCCAACCCGTTTGGTCTCTAGAACGCCACATAGGAACAAACATACATACATACATACATACTTAGACTGATAAACACATTACCCTCCTTCGGCAGTCGGGTAAAAAAACGTGAATATGACCCGCGCAGCTAGTGTGTCTGCTCAGCCGGGCAGCAAAACCTGTCATAACGAGACTGCACCTATACGAAACATTTAAATCGGATGGATAGATTATTATTCGGATATTTGATAGTATCGGTATGGTTTCGGAGCTCCATAACATTTCATAAATAGAGATTGGAGTTGAAGTACCTAACCAAGTAGTAGAGCACAAAAATACATTGTTTTAACTTCCTATGCTACAACAACAACAGCGTCAACAGTATCAAAACATGGTAATAAAACTTTATTACCATGTTTTGTTACTGTTGACGCTCATGTAATAATGATTTTAAACATACGTATAATTATAAATGACCTTTGACATCAATTTGGTACAACTGGAATTTGTCAGTTACCTATCAATTTTTTTATAGTAAGTAGAATAAGCGTAGTTCAGCGTTGGACATACCCCGTTGTCCCATAGGAGTGGGCAGAAACTACAGAACAACTCCATTTGCTTCATTTACGTTCAGACATATATACATAGTCAAAAAAATACGCCAGTTATGAGAACTTACTGGGCATCTAGCCTTTCTGAAGATTCAACTTCAAATAAGTTAATAAACCTTTTTAAAAGCTTTTATTTAACTAGCAATGTAACTATGTTTATATGTATGTATGTAAGAGTGTTCGGGTCAAATCATGCAATTTAATTTTAAAGCAGTTATCCTGCATCGATTAAGATGATGTTTTATCATACACTTTTAGTTTGGATAACAACAATACATGAGTAAGCTAAGTGACGTCATTCTAAATCCAATATGGCGGACATCCCAAGATGGCGGAATAGTTATTTTGTGTGCACTGCCATTATATGGGGGTATCAAATGAATGGGTTTACTGAGAAGAACACGATACAAGCTTGTTATAAAATTCAATTTCAATGTTTATTTTTCAATGAATATTTTTTAGGTTTTACACAGTTTACACACTTACGGTTTTTGGAACTTTTCTTTATTTGTGCTATAATATAAGACATTGTTCCTTGCCAAATTACATGATTCTAGGTCACCTGGAAGTATCCTATAGATTTTGATTCCATTGCGTATAAAATATGCGGTATAATAACGACAGCATCTTTTGATTGCGTTGATTTAGATGTTTTTTCACAATTCCAAGGAATTGCAGACCTAAGTACATAATATTAATTTCAACTTTCCACGCGATCCTGAGAAAAATATCTTTATAAGTAGACGGAATATCAACTTGTTATATGTATAAACAGCTGATTTTCCTTTACGCGCGAATCTACCATAAGATGATAAGTTGTTACTAACCATTGGACCAATGTAGTTGTATTTTTAACCGACTTTCGAAAAAGGAGGAGGTTCTATGTTCGACTTCTTGTATGTTTTTTTTTTGTGTATGTTCACCGATATCTTCTTCAATTGTGGACCGATTTTGAAAATTCTTTTTTTGTCGAAAGAGTGTTTCGAAATTGGTCCCATTTTAATTTGGTGAAGATCTGATGAAGAACTTCGAAGATATACAACAGAACTCTTCAATCAATAACGGCAAATCTTTAGGGACTGCTGCAATTGCATGTCTGTTTGCTGTTTATACCATTTCATAACATAACATCACGCCAGTTCGCTCTTAAGGGGTAAGCTGATCTCTCATTTGGTCGGTTTTGTTCAAGTTTCATGTTATTCGGGTAACCTATTCTGGCGTTATAAGAAACTTACTAAACAACTCGCCTATTAGGTTTGGTAGGTTCAACTAAAAAGTGAAAAATAAAAAAAAACGTTTTTACAAAAAAATACTACCGACTTCCAAATAAGAAAACTACAAAATGAAAAATAACTTTTTTTTGGAAGTCGGTGTCCATAACGTAAAAAAATGGTTTCTACGAAAGACACCGACTTCCAAAAAAATGTTTTTTTTTACTTTGTAGTTTTCTTATTTGGAAGTCGGTGGTATTTTTTTGTAAAAAAGTTTTTTTAAATAAATCATATTATTATTTTTACGTCTTTAACAATCTCGGGACTTTGAGGACCCGGTCCTTTGAAAGGCGTGCCAGCTGGGGCCGAAGCCAACTCGCAGAGTCCTCGTTAGACATGAATCAAGTATGTGGCACCAACCGACGATTATCCCTGTATGACTACGTAAGTGCACTCAAGGATAATCCCCGGTTGGTGCAGGATTATTATTAAATATGGAGTCAAATATATTGGGTTATGTGTTTGGGAGGTTTAGTGGATCGATTGCCTAGAACTTTAGAATTACAACTGGCCCCTGCCTGACCACTGTTGAATCACACGGGTATAAAATGGCAGGGGGTGACTTGCACACTCAATTAACAGCCCCCATAAACGGTCGCAAGCATTTGAGTGAGGTAGCGCCAAAGGGGGCAACATATACGAAGTTTTTGAATGAGTTTAGTTAGAGGTATACCTAACGTGACCAGACGTCCCGTTTTGAACGGGACTGCCCTTTTTTATAGTTACGATTCCCGGTGTCCCCGAAATGAACTCTGGGACGCAAAATTGTCCCGTTTGCCGAAACAAAGCGAAAATTTGAGTAGTCGAGCTGGCCGGACGGCCGCCGCAAGTGTTAACGAAATTACATCTCTGAAAAAAACATGTATTGAATGTAGAGCCCATGGCTACCCGTAGATGACGAAAGCATTATTGTGAAGATAATTTATTTTTTTATATTTACACGATTCCAGTTGAATCTCGTAAAGGAGTTTTGCGCCGAAACTGAAACGGAATATCAAAAAATGCTTGGCTATAGCAAAACCTGATGGCTTGCTCTTATGCCTGCCCTGGAAAGGGTCTTAAAAATGTATCAGCCATTAAAAAACTACTTTTTGAGTATTGAAAAATGTCCCCTGTTTATTACTAAAAAACTTTTTTGAAGATCCCACATCCGAATTGTGGCCTATATCCCGTTTTGAGTCAAATAATAAATTGGCTTCCAGGACCCAGACAATTATTATTATTTTATCCGCAAGGCAGCTTTTTGTGGCGAGCTTGTGGGCAGTGGCGACCCCACGGATCTAATATCCAGAGAGAAGTCTTATTCCTCATCTCTGCCTTGCCTTTATTGGCCGGTTGGAGTGGAAACTGACGGGGACCAGCAGCCTATTTGCGTAAGTGAATTCGGCAAGACAAAGGGTTTGACCGCCATCAATCGACCAATCACTACTATTCTGTCCAGAATATTCTAAATAGCCGGTAGTATAGGAATTGGCAAATAATAACAGGCACGGTGTCTATCACCTGCCTTATGGATAGGGATAATTATAGGTAGCTTTTTTTAAGTACGTCTAGAAAGACACCTCGTCCATGGCAAAGATTGAATAAATGCGTTTGGGGTGGAACAATGAAATCCTTTATATATTTGAGTGCTTCTCTTCTTCTTCGTCGTATCGAGGAATCCAATATTAAATACATATATTTTGACCAGAATTCAGCCACGCCAACAGCGTTGTCATTTGCCTCACAAAGGTCTTTTAAGGTGCAGGTGTTGTAGCACAGTGAGTACGACAAAAGGTGAGGCATTGTTTGGATCGTGGCTCCGCAATCACACTGTGGGTCATCACTTAATGACCCACAGTTCAGAGTGCTTACACTGTTAGAAATTGTATCATGTCAGACTGCGCTTAACATTTTAAGCCATTTATAAGTGACACGATCTTGTTTTCACCAGTGTCTAGTATTACAGACGAGTTATTGGTTGTGTGGATTGAGGCGGGAGCATCAAATGAATTTTGAGCCATTGGAGGACAGTTACGAATCATATTTGCCAGGGAACTTACAACATTAAAAAATAATCATTAGCCTGGTTCACAGATGTTTGAGGGGAATCACCAAGAAGGTTGGAGGCAGCTGGATTTTTACTACTTTCATCAAGAACATTATTCCGGTGAAATTACTTAATTCCTTTTCTATCGCAGATTGACCTCTAATACAGTTATTTTCTTATAAACCACAACGTTTTCTTATTATATCATTCCTCATTTCTTTCAACCTATCATCCAAAGTTTTCACCACATATAGGTACCTACTTCGCAAATATCTTTAACATTTTTTTTTTACTTTCTTGTCTCTTTTGGCATGCAAGATAGAAGTTTGTAAACAACGTACGTAAATGTAGGCAATAAGCATACCAATTATTTCAAATCACAATCTGGAAAACATGTTTTGTACCAAATCGATAACGCGTAGTTTCATCTGAATTTCACAAGATATTAGTCAGAACAATCATCTGTTTGCGTTCACTGGTCACCGTTTAATCTTTATATTTAGACTGTGTGTAGACGATATTTATCACGTAGGTATTTATTTCCCAGAAACCGGTCACTGCAACCGTGACTCAGATAGATAGTGATTATCTATTAAAATAAAAAATTAAGCAGTAGGGATTTATGATTTTTAAGTCACTTTTTTATTTATAACGTTTTAGTAAGCAAATTTCTTGAATTTCTTTTATACATAAAGGTTGTACTCGTAGGTTATATTTTTGTAATCTAAAATCCTTCATTTTGATAACCCTCAAGATGAAATAAGAAGAAAAAATAATTTGACCCTCACAATATGGCGCCGAAAAGCCGCTATTTTTCTTTTTTGACAATTTAGTGTAGCCATTTAACTCGCAAGATTAAAACGAATCGTTTGACGTAAGAATCATGAAAATCGGCCTACGCGTTTGGTCTCTAGAACGCCACATAGGAACAAACACATAAATACATATTTTTATAGACTAATACTCGTAAACGCATTACCATTAGGGTTCCTTTTTTGCGAAGCGCGTCGCGCTGTCCGGTAAATATGGCAATAATTCCGAAGCGTCAACTTCTCAACGAGAACGTAGCCTAACGTAGGCACAATTTATTTATTTGCACATGTGAACAGTCGAATTTCTAACAGCAATATCAGCACGGTTATCAGTAACCTTGCAGCTGTATGGTACGTTCCGCTCGCAAAGTAACAACATCGTGAAGGTCACTGAAATCAACTGAAATAAGCTATATCGCTATATGAACGTAACCATTCATGGGGAAGTGGACGACCGGGAAGTATCCTATTGGTTTCGGTTCTCTTAAATTGCGAGTGTCAAAATATGCGGCACAAATTAAATGACCCTAACTTGATTGCGTTGTCTTATATTATAAGTTTGATTCACAAATCTGAGTATTAGATATTAATTTCAACTTGATACCGATCCACGTGTTCCTGAGAAAAAGTGTCTTGACAGATAGACAGCTAATCAATTAAAAAAAGAAGAGAAAATATTTATTCGACACAGACAAAACATAACAGCAACAATCACAAAGTAGCAGAGATGAATAGTAAAAACCGGCCAAGTGCGTGTCGGGCCACGTGCAGGGTTCCGAAGTTGCACAATAATGCGGACTAAGGAAGGGGGTTCTGTTGTTACATGAACATTAAAACGGTTTCAGCAGCACACAACGTCTAAAAACGGGCCCACATAGAATGATGTTTTTTTTAAAATCGCATATAGATTTAAAAAAATATCATCCTATGTGGGCCCGTTTTTAGACTTTTGACCACTATCTCGCCTGATGGTAAGCGATGATGTGGTCTACGGTGAAGCACGCTTGTCTAGATGTAACCTATTCAGTATTGACTTAAACTAAATAAGGACTAACTGGTAACTGAAGAAGGAGTTATAAAATCCAACTAGGCAACTGAAGCTTAGTTTAGTTTAGTTGGGCTGTTTCCGCAACTCCACGACCAAGCGCGTATTTTGCGTACGGGTGGGACTCAGTCACATCATTCGATCCACCCCAGCTCCTCGAGAAAGCCCAACAGTGCCTTGGTGCTGCCGACTATCTCCTGCAGGGTACCTGGGTCGCCGAAGTATTTGGCCCTGTATCCAGCGATTACAGGGCAGCTCAGGAGCAGGTGTGCCGCTGTCTCTTCCTCCACCATGCAAGCTCTGCAGAGTGGGCTGTCCGTGATTCCTATGACAAAGAGGTGTTTATTAAAGGTCCCATGTCCAGTTGTCCGGCAGTAACTGCACGCAACTGTGGCTTTGTTAGTCGTAGGACCTTTTTTTTGAAACGGCCGTCAATGAGCGGTAGTGCCTCCTTGGCCTGCCTACATTCGCTAAGATCAGTCCATAGCTTACTGTGTTGATCCTTGGTGCGTTTTCTTACCAGACCGCGTAGATACCCGAAAGGTAAGGGCACTACGGGTTCCGGGCCCACCGGTGCCATACTTGAGCCCCTCCGGGCGAGCTCATCCGCAGCGTCGTTCCCTCGGGAGTCGCTGTGTCCTTTGATCCATTGAATGGTTACTTTGTTATGCATACCGACCTGGTTCAGGCGCCGGTGACACTCGTAAATCAGCCCTGAGTTGACCGTGTGGCTGTTTAGTGCTTGCAGGACGGCCCTACTGTCCGAGAGTATACGTATAGGGAAGTCCTTTACCTCCCTAGCCAGGACCGCAGAGGCCACCATGGAGATGCCTAGACACTCGGCCTGGAACACCGTGTTGTGGATCCCCAGTGGTGTGGCTAAGCGGATATTTAGGTCCTCCGAGAAGACTCCTGCACCCGTGCCTATACCTGTTTTGGATCCGTCCGTGAAGATTCGCAGTTCATCGGGGCGTAGGCTGGCTGTGAGGGACAGCGGTTATCTTCGTGTAGCTGGATTCTGTATTTTTTATCGAAAATGACTGTCTTAGGTATCCGGTCATTTATGGCCTTTGTTATTGGGATTTCGTGGTGGAGACCCTCGAGCAGAGCGGTGTGTTGAGTCTCTCTCTTACCCCAGAGATCCAGTGCCTTTAGACGTACAGCTGCCATTGTCGCTTCCTGTTGTATAAACAGATGCAGAGGGGGAAGTCCCAGCATAGCCTCGAGCGCTGCGGTCGGCGTAGTCCTCATGCAGCCCGTTGACGCCATGCAGGCCAGTCTCTGCATACGCTGTAGCTTATTTACGGCTGTAGTTAATTTAGTGCGAGGCCACCAAACCACGGCTCCATAGGTGATCATGGGCCGGATTATCGCGCTGTACAGCCAGAGTATAATCTTGGGGGATAGGCCCCACTTCTTACCTATCATTTTCCTGCATTGCCAGAAGGTGATGCATGCCCTGTTCAGCTTATTGTCTAAATGACTGCTCCAGTTCAACTTACTATCAAGAATGACTCCCAAATACTTGACCTCGTTGGATAGCTGGAGCTCTGTATCGAACAGCTTAGGCAGGCGGAAGGGGCCTAGGGCCCTTTTCTGGGTGAACATGACCAATTCAGTTTTAGTGGGGTTTACTGATAGTTCATACTCCCTGCACCATCGCTCCACTATACGTAGCGCTTGCTGAGTAAGGTTGCAAATTGTACCAGTCACCTTCCCGGGTACGAGGATTGCGAGGTCGTCTGCATACCCTATTGTATAATAACGGTGTTCGTTTAGTCTGGTGATGAGATCGTTAATTACCAGATTCCAAAGAAGGGGTGAAAGCACCCCTCCTTGCGGGCAGCCTCTGGCTATCAAGGCCTGCTGCTGCTCTCCTTCCAGACGAACCGCTCGTTTGCTGAGCATATTAGTAATACAGTCAATCAGCAACTGCTCTACGCCATGTTTGGAGAGTGCAGCAAAGATGCTGGCGAAGTTTGTCTTGTCGAAGGCCCCCTCGATGTCTATGAAGGTGCCCAGGCAGGAACCTTTCTGATGAATTGCTTCCTCTATTTGGCTTACCACCAAGTGAAGAGCGGCTTCAGTGGACTTACCCGAGCTGTAAGCGTGTTGGTTACCATGTAAAGGTAATGTAATTAGAGCGCCGTCTCGAAGCTCCCTTTCGCACAGTCTTTCCATGGTCTTTAACAAGAACGAGGTCAGGCTGATGGGTCTGTAGGACTTGGCGTTTGTATAGTCACTCCTACCTGGTTTTGGGATGAATATTGCTTTCACTTCCCTCCATCCTTGGGGAACGTGTCTGAAGGCCAGACACGCTCTGAACAGTGGCACCAGTCTTTCTACTACAGGCATATTATATTTATAAATGTAATATTTTATTTTATCGTGTTACCCAGTTACTGGGTTGTGGAGTTCAGATAGGCAGTCGCTCCATGTAAAAACACTGGTACTTAGCTGAATCCGGTAAGACTGGAAGCCGACCCCAATATAGTTGGGAAAAAGGTAGGCAGATGATGATGTGTTTCTGTTGCCGCTATAACAACAAATACTATAAACAGAATAAAATAAATATTTAAGTGGGGCTCCCATACGAAAAACGTGATTATTGCCGTTTTTTTTTTGATATCACTTGCTGAGATAGGAGCACTTTAGGTCTCGCACGGGGTTTTTATTTTTATCCTTCATTTAAATTCGTTTCATAATTTATACATTTTTAAATATTTTTATAAAACATACAGAATAAAAAAAAGCATTTAAAAATATAGAAAATAGTTGCCCACCGGTATGGGGAACAGGGTCCAAGCTACCGGCGGTCAGGGCTCCAGAGAGACGAACCTCCTAACAATACGAGCCGATACTTTATTTTTATTATTGTTAATTTTTTTGCTTATTTCTCGTTTCTCCTGTGCGCGTCATAAATAAATATGTTTCTTTTCTTTTACTTTTCAACAACAACGGCAGGCACGGAAATCAAAACAAAACAATAATAAAATAGGTACTTAGTTCTGAAATCAATGAAATTCAATATACACGATAAATCTAATAATTGATGGACATGGAAATTAAATTCGGTTGCCGAGGGATATTAAGAAAATAGTTGTACCTAGTGTTGCAGATTTCTGCAGTAGGATCTGATACTATATTTTTATGTCTGTCAAAGCTGCTTGCTTCACCAACTCGTTACAATTATTTGTTAGTTATTTTTTTTTGACAATTTGTATGGCTTTGGGTCAACAAGATGCTTATACGGTAAAAATTTGAAGACTATAGCTCCAACCGTTTGACTGTAAAACCTGTGTGACAGACGGAGGACAGACAGACAGACACGTGAGTGACAGCAATAAGGCCATTGGGACTCTTCGGGTACGGAACCCTAAAAAGGACTAGTGATCACATCAGTGATTGTTGACAGTCCGGAAGAAGAAAACGTGTTGCGCCGACAACAAGTCATAACTTTAAGAAACAAGGGAAGGAAGATGAGACGTGTTCGATAAAGATATCTCTTCTCGTCCTGAGAAAATTTACACTATTCTCTGACTTTCAAAATGCACTAAGCGTTATTTTTCAGAAAATGACCGGCGTTTGTTTGAAGGCACAATTAAAGTTGTATTGTAATGTTATCACCGCAAATGATATGTTTATAAAGAACCTTCTTACTGTTATAGCCATCGACATGGTTAAATTACGACTTTGGTCTCTACTATACTCCATTTATTATGACATTAGACAAAAGAGGCTCGCAGAAGCAGGAGTACGAAACCTTTTATTTTCAAGTCAAGTTCAAACAATTTTAATAAATAATGTATATGTTTTTTTTGTAAGTCACAATGTATGGCATACAATTTTATGTAAAAACTAAATAATATTAAATGAAGGCCTTGTAATTTCAGAAGGTAGATAGGTTAAATAAGTGCAATTAAGTGTGACAACTGTTATTTAAATTGATTTTATTTAACTCCACATCAATCTTGACTGTAATAGTGTTAGTTGTATTTTTATTACAAAGTGTGCACCTAAAAGAGCCTTTTTTAACTTCTGTCTAATGCTATAGTAAATGGAGTATACTTATTATTAATTCGGGATCAAAGTACCGAAATGACAAAAAAAATATCTGGTATTCTTGAGTGAAAAAAGCGGGCTTCTTTCGTCGAAAGCGGGCAATAGTACCTATCAAAATGTATATAATCAGAAGTTTTTAAATATTTAACTTTGTATTTGAGTTTAAAATTACGTTTACATGACAATAGATAGCAAAAATAGCCATTAAATACATGTATTTTTAATAAAAATATGATATTTTAAATCAGATTACCATCAGGTGAGATAGTGGTCAAACGCGAGCCTACCAAAAAAAATTGCTCTATCGTTAGGTCATTGAGTCTTCTTCGTCTTATGAATAAAGTACCTACCTAAAATAAAATACAAAAATTAAATTCAAAAAAGTTTTATTCATTAGAAAAATGTGGTGTTTCAAACAATAGTCTCAATGTTTTCCGGTTCCGAGTAATCCGAAACATCACCGTCATTCATATTTAAATGATTATAATAAATAAACTCTAGAATTTAAGAAAAAAAAAACATGTAAAAATCTTGATTTTTTTCATCTTTTAAAGGCATGCGCTTGACCACTATCTCACCTGATGGTAAGCGATGATGTGGTCGAAGGTGTAGCACGCTTGCCTAGAAGTAACCTATTCATTCTTGACTTAAAGACCCCGAGATTGTAGCTATCGGGAAAAACAGACTCCGGCAGGGAATTCCACTCCTTAGCTGTACGCATTATGAAAGTATTTCCAAAACGTTTAGTGCGTAAGGGTGGGATGTCCACCATGTACCGATGGCGCATCGCCGTACGTCTTGTAGTCCGATGATGACACGGGCTTGGCGTAATCAGATCATGCAATTATATCGCACACTCCCCGAAATGCAACCAAAAAAAGACCGACAAGCTGGCAACTCGGCGACGATGTTCAAGGCTTTGACTCAACCAGTGCCTCATTGCCAATGAGCGTTTTGGCCCGTTTTTCGATCGACTCGAGTGCATCAAGCTGATTTTTGGCAGATCCGTCCCAGAGATGAGAACAGTACTCCACGCAAGATCGAACTTGCGCTTGGTACAACTTAAGCAGCTGCTCTGGCGTGAAGTACTGTCTCACCTTCGCAAGGATCCCCAATTTTTGGCAGCCAGTTGAGCCTATTCCTCAATATATGGGCCAAAATTGAGTTTCAATGTCAACGTTACACCAAGAAGCTCAAGATGGTCCGTTATCGGCACGGTTACACCTCGGAAAGATGAAGCCGGATGAAATTGGTTCTTTTTAGCGGAGAAAAGACACGCCAGTGTTTTAGCGGCATTGAACATGACCAGATTGGCATTACCCCGTTTGTTTTTAACTGTTTGCTTAATGTAATTAAATTAAATTACGCACGCAACGCAACTCACGACTTGCTCACTGCAGACTAACGAGGGAGGGCCTGCATGGGCTCAGTCATGAGTAAGCAACACTGGGAAAAGTTTCTGATGTACTGTGTTAATGTGGCTTCCACCATCATTGCACGAAACCGAAGTTGAAGCGGCACTATGCTTCACCAGTATTATAAGAATATTTGTAAGAAGCATAATAAGAATAGCACGCACAAAACTGCAATGACGAACGGTGCCCTGGATAGTACCTAGCAACAACATATTGTCTGTATGATGAAAAATACCTGTAGTGCTTCTCATGCCTATTTGTAAGGCTTAATTTATATTTTGATTTCCTCTGTGATAAACAGCACTTCTGTACCTTAGCACTTTTTGCATAATTTATATTTGTAAACAGCACTTTTTGCACTTTTTATAACTCTTGTATATTTTAGCACTTTTTGTCTTTTGACCCTACAAGAAATAAATAAAGCTGCCATATAGGTATTAAAACAAAGTGTGAGTCCCACTCACTGAATACAAGAGATGTATGCAAGAAGAACAACTAGTATGAAGAATGAAAGTACGAGAGGCATGAAAGAGGAATAGAATTAATGAATTTGCTCAGAATAGGCGCCAACTTTGTTGAGCGGGATTAGTATTATTAAAAAAAAAAACACTAAAACTATTGCAATAGGTATGTCCGCACTTGTCTGTGTTCCACGGCCGCGCTTCCTCAGCACGGTCGAGTTATCCCCGAAAAGCGGCACTGAGACTGTCCCGCGCGAGACGTCCCACCCGACACATATAAATCGTCTAGCAAAGCTGGTAAGCGATGATGTGGTCGACGGTGAAGCACGCTTTCCTAGAAATAACCTATTCACCCTTGATTTAAAGACCCCAAGGTGGTAGCTATCAGGAAACAAAGACTCTGGCAGGGAAATATTCGCAAAACGCTTTGTACGTATGTGTGGGATGTCCACGATGTACCTGTGACGCATTGTCGTACGTCTTGTTGTCCGATGATGGAAAGGGCTAGGCGGAATAAAAGTGTGCAGTGCAGTTCCATTGTACACGCCCCGAAACGTAATCGATAAAAAACCGACATGATCCTTGGACTCTAGTCCTACTGGCTACTTCCCTTTAGAAAGTAGTTTCAGTGCTGGTCTTTCCCCACCTGTTCATATCTATTTGTGGCCAAAACTTTGGTGCGTTTTTATATCTAAAGGTGCGTCCTCACTGGGAGCATTATTTCGTGAGCATTTCTAAACAAGCAATCGTAGGCAAGCAAGTCCTTGCTTTACAAATGGCCAGTAATATTGCTACATTATTTGAGTACTCGCTTTCGAGCGTTTTATTTGCGTGAACATTCGAATGCGAGCCGTTTCCGCGAAAATCGTTGCGACGTCCACACGGGCCGAAGTTCGCGCTAGAGTGTAATAAATAAGCTTTGTAACGCTCGGCTCAACGTCCACACCACTCGAATATTCGACGTCGAATGCTCCTTCTCCTTACACGTGAATACTCTTAGTGGGTACGTTCCTTAAGAATCGATGAAGAATGGACTGACACACTGGCAGACATGATTGCTACGAACTGGTACTCTACACCATAATGGTCTTCTTCTTCTTACGCCATCCAGTACTAGCCTACATCCAGTGTTCTATGCACTTTACACGTTTGGCTAAAAATACTTTCTTATAATTTTGTGTGTGGCCGCAAATAAACTGAGAGTGATCATTGACAACATTCCACTTTTCTTTTAGAAGAAAAGTTGTCGCAAGTGTCAATATTCTCAAAAGCTGTCAAGATCCGTAGAAAAATCACTGAAAGCCACTTTTTTTTTGAAGAAATGTTTCGGGTGTCTAGATCTGTAGCTCCGCAGTTGGTTGACAGTGTACTACACCGGATTAGTACAAATGTTAACTGCATTTATGGAAGTATACCTGCTGGTGAGTAAAATTATTAGATAGTGGTACTGTAAGTATTACTGGGCCTTCTCTCTGTGAGAAGAGCCCTTTGCCCTGCAGTGGGAAAGTAGCGTCATCCCACTGCTCGATAAAGTTCCCATGACTGCCAGCTTTTTAGATCCTGGGCCAATGTGGACCACTGGTCGTTTCTTTTGTCGAGTTCGTCTTGCCATCCATTTGGTAGTTTGACCAAAAACGATTCTAGCAACTAATATCAATGCCCGTATCCAAAGTTGAACTGATCGTCGACTTATATCGTTGCAATTAATTTCGTTTCACGCGGTGTTAGTATTTAGGTCAATCTGGTAACACACATATCACTGGATACACATCCTCACACAGCTGCTAAAACAGACCTGAAAGCTGCAATAAGGAAAAGTATTTTTATCTACACGTATTCAGATCACTGAATACGTGATAAAAATACTTTTCCATCATCATACATCTGCATACATACCACTTAAAAACTTCTTCAAAATATGCCGGTTGGCTCAATCCATGCATGTTTTATTATTATGTAGGCCTAAAAGCAATATTTTATAGGGAAGTTCCGCAGAAATGATGGGTATAATAATAATACCAGCCTGTAACTGTCCCACTGCAGGGCAAAGGCCTCTTCTCATACAGAGAAGGCTCGAGCATTGATCACCACGCTTGCTCAACGCGGGTTGGCAATTTCAGTCTTACATTAAATATAACCCCACGACGTTTTCCTTCACCGTTGTCTGTGGTGTCTGATTAAACTTAGAGAGTACATAATGAATTTGAAAAAGTGACATTGGTACTTGCCCGGATTCAAACCCAAGGTTTGAACTCAAGCACGAGAAGCAGGCTCGCCCCACGACTGGGCGCCTATCGATATAAAATCTTAACTCATAATTTCTAGTTACTACATTATTATTTATTATAATTATACTTTATTGTACACCACAAAAACATCAGGACAAAGATTTATGAAAACAAGAAGTGTACAAATGGTGTATTAGCGGCCGTTGAACAGATAAGTTAATAAATAGTACCCTAAAGATAAAAACAATTTCATGTAAGTAACACTTGAAATTAAAAGTTTAACTTTAAACTTAAATAAATTAAAGCCTTGTGTGGTGGGTATTTCAGAGAGAATAACGATGTAAATAAAAATGCTTAAAAGGGGTCCTCACCCCGCGTGCTTTTTTCATATCAATAATGTTAAAGAACACAGTTTATTATAGGACTTGCCTATTGGCAATAATGATAAAGTTGATAAGCACCATATCTCAATAAAAATTTACACTTTCCAGGTTATCATTACACAGTTCATTTTAGTATAGGAAAACTCGTTAAAATAATATAAATAAAATTATCTGGATAGAAAACCGTAATAAAAAAATGTCACCTGTTTTTATATGGAGCAGTCCTACGATTCGATACCTCTGGGCTAAAAGGGCGTATAGCACAAAATAAGCCATGTTTGTTTTGTGCTTACGCCCTTTGAGCATAGCACAAAATAACTTATGTTCGTTTTGTGCTTTACGCCTTTTGAGCCCAGTATTTTACTATAACATCATTGGGAAAGTCGGATAGAACCAGACATATTTTTTTTTACATTAATTTAATTCGCACTGAAAGGGTTTGTTTGACATACCTATGCCAGATTACTGTGTAAGTATGTTTTTATGTTTGTTAATTACTTCTTCACCCCAGAACGGCTGAACGGATCTGGATGAATATTGGCAATGAGATAGATTATGGTCAGGAATAGGACATAGGATACTTTTAATCCCGGAAACATGTTTCCACGGGATAATTTTCGACTTTAACGCGGACGAAACCGCTGGCAGAAACTAGTGATATTATAAATTTATTTAAAATAAATTTATGAGATAAAATTTGGTTTGGAGATAGTTTGAGACCCTCGGAAGGACATAGGATAGTTTTTATCCTGGTAGTATGTTCCCTTGGGATGACAAAACACTTTTTACGCAAACGAAGCCGTGGGCAGAACCTAGCAAGAAAACAAAAACATGAAGTCGAACATAGAACCTCCTCCTTTTTGGTAAGTCGGTTAAAAATAGTTACCGCGGCCATGGCTCAAGCAACTGAAGGAACAAGGGTGGGTTTTAGTCAGTAAAAGTCTTCCACGCACACCCAGACGCTTCACCCAGAGCGGGAGTAGTCATTGGATGATTTCCCAACCAAAAAAAGGGGGTTGCAGACCTGAATGATATGAATTTCAACTTGATACCTCGATCCACTCGCTCCTGAGGAAAAGGGTTCCGTTTCTCCTTATGAGGTACGGTACCCTAACGGCAACGGAATAGTACATTTCGTGTCAAGCATAAAAAGTCGAGATTTTAACACGCGAGTGTTAAAATAAAGCATTTTTATGTGAGACACGAACCATTCTTTTTCCATTACCTGATGAGCTTACTTAATTAAATGCAAATAAGTGGCAACAACAATTTATTACAAACGTTCAGACTAAAAACCATAGACTATATACACACAGTCAACGCGCGCTTTTTCGAGAGGTAACAGTTTCAGTATAATTCTGACAGTTACATATTGATCCATACAAAAGTCATTTCGTAACTGGCATAGTGTTAACACACGCTCGGATTTGGTACGGCCGGACCACGGATTTGTGGGCGGGGTTAGTCCGGCCCCGACCATATCCGAGCGTGTGTAGAGTGGTCCGCGGAAATTATTATTATTAAATTGATTCCGTCTCGGTCCAAACAAGCGTCTGTAAGCGAGAAAGCATTTGTGGGCGGAGTCGGTCCGGCCGTACCAAATCCGAAAGTGTGTTAGCACCATTATTATGTAATTTTGTTATTTTTTTAATTTTAATTTTATAATCTTATGTCTAAATGTTCATATCTCGAAACGAATTTCTTAGGAAATGTGTTACATAATAGACAAGTTAGTGAAAAAAAACAGCTTTAATGTCAAAACTCGGATTTAGAATAGCCCCGTAATCCAGATTTTAGCTATTTATAAAGCCGAATTTACTGCAGTTTCAATATGAGCTTCTTTACTGCGATGTTTATTTAAATAACTTGGCCGCTTAATTATCGTCTAATTTTATTTATCTATTATTTTACAGGTACCAAATCTTCAAGAATGTACTATTCGAAATTCGTATCCCCAACGACAAGCAATAATAGCGAACAAGAGAAAGAATCTTCCTGCAAACAGTACACCACATTAGCGAGAATTTTCAATATTAACGCGGCCAAATATTTTGGCCAAGGCGAGAAAGTCAGCATCGTAGGCCTAGATGATATTGGGATGGCTATAGTGTACACTTTACTTACTAAGGTAAGAGCCAAAGAATAGGCTACTCCGATCGTACGTTGGTAGTGTTGGTAGGTAATCGGTAGGGTCACAGATAATATAATACTAGGCAATAATATAGTTTTATAGGCAATCGATCCACTACACCTACAAAACCCATAGACCAATGCTTTTTTTTTTCTCTATATTTTGCAATAGTCCTGCACCAACCGGGGGTAGCCCGTTGGTGCACTTGCGCAGTGCATACAGGGATAATCGTCGGTTGGTGTCACATTTCCTAAAACATGCCAAGGCACAACAAGGTCTCTGCGAGTTGGCTTCGGCCCCTCGCACGGTTTTCACAGGACCGGGACCCCGGGGGACCCGAGATTGTCAAAATATAAATGATAATATTAATATTATACTACCTATTTGTCCTCCACAATCTAATAACTGGTTAACACGACATCCCTTAGCATGACTGGCGTCAGATTGCCTGGCTTCTGAGTATCCGTAACGACTGCCAAAGATGTATACATCACAGCCGGAGCCAAGAGGCACGGAGGAATCTCGTTTTGTAAAGATAGTCACCCTACTACGGACCGACCTCGGCGGTACTTAATCTTGAAGATCGGCCCGTGCGACTGCTATTATTTCGCATCTTTGGATATTAATTATTGTTTTATTTAAGGGAATAACAAACAACATTTGTATGATTGATATGAATGAAGGGATATTGAAAGGTGAACATATGGATCTACAGTCAAGCGCCCTCTATCTAAATAATGCTAGGATCCAGGCCAGCAAAGGTAATGTTTTTCAAATGTTGTTGCTATTATAAACTGCGAATCATTGTTATTACAGAATTAAAAGACTTAGGCCGCGGACACGAAGTCAGAGGGCGCGGGCCGGCTGCGGCGGCGTCGCGGCAACGCATGGAGCACGTCGCTCCCCGCGCTGCTTCCTTCGAGACCAGTTCCATATAAATTCATTCCATGCATTGAAACGCGAGAGCGAGATTTAGTTTATTTATATAAAATTATTAGAGGCCGATTGGACTCCCCTTATCTTCTCGTCAAAATAAGTTTTGGATGTCCTCGCTTAAATGCACGCTGGAGAACTCTCTTCCAAATTGGTTTCTCCCGAACGTCCTGAACCAATTAC
The DNA here is from genome assembly GCA_948252205.1 of Orthosia incerta. Classification (NCBI taxonomy): domain Eukaryota; kingdom Metazoa; phylum Arthropoda; class Insecta; order Lepidoptera; family Noctuidae; genus Orthosia; species Orthosia incerta. The sequence goes on along the minus strand of OX411741.1, from coordinate 37,667,536 downwards.
GGCAAGAATACTTTTATTAAAAGAGCATGTCGTCTGTACAACGATATAATCTCACTAAAACAAAATCAAGATTTAGATATTTTTCGCCTTTCTCTACCCAAAAGGTTTTTGATAAGAAATATTTTGGCATATAAATTTAAATACATAATATAATGTTATACAATAATATAAGATAAATTGTGACTTCATTAACTGTGTGAACTTCTGGTTGTTGTTGGACTTAGGTTAATTTGGTAGAAAAATGTCCAAATCACGAAAAAATTGTAGCCCGTTGGAGCAAGGTCTAGGTTTCTAATTGCAGTTCCTGTAGAGTTAAAACTGTTTCTCGTGCTGTATAAGGTCTCACGTTATCATGGAGCAATAGTGGTGAAGATCGCTTCATGAGTCGGGGCTGTTTCACAGCTAGTTTTGCTATCATTGTTCGGAGTTCGGCACAGTAGACATCTGCCGTTATTGCTTGACCAGATCGGAGAAAGTTATAGTGAATACACCATGCTGTGACCACCAAACAGTTACCATTACCTTTTTATTGGTAAGCTTTGCTTTTTTAGGACACTGTTGCGGCGTTTGACAGGTCAGGATCAGCCATTGCATTTTTCGCTTACGGTTATCGTAAAGAATCAAATTTTCATCACATGTCACAATTCGATCCAAAATTCCGTCATCGATTCAACAAGGCAACACAAGTTTCAACACGCGTTTCTTTCTGTAGATCAGTGAAATCATGAGGCACCCATTTTTCATATTTATTTTATTTTATTGATTTGACGCAAATGAGTCAATATTATTGGTAAGGTAACGTTAAACCATGCCGCTAATTCCTGGGTAGTTTGGCTCGGATCGGCTTCTACCATCTCTTTCAATTCATTGATATTCACCTGTGTGAGCGGTCTTCCACGTGGTTCGTTCTTCAAATCAAAGTTTCCATCACGAAAGCGTTTAAACCAAAATTGCACGGTGCGTTCATTAGCAGTCCAAACGCAACATTGATATTGTGAGCTGTTTCTGCCGTGTTGGTTCCGCTTCGGCACTCGTATTAAAAAATCACTCGAATTTTCGAAGTACCTATCCATCTTTCTTGTCTAAGCTGAATAAAAAAACAACTGAAAGTCGATAATCGAATGTTACACATTTTTTAAAAGAAGTACTTCATAGGTACCATGTGAAAAAAGTTTCACTCAAAAATCTCAAACCATGAAGGTTCTATGTCAATTCGAAGTACTTATTACAATAAAAACCACCTATTACAGTACCTATTTCATACTTTAACCCCTATTGTTATATACTCGGCATGGCTTTTATTTTTTATACACAAAAACACTGCACTGATTCATGCAAAAGTATAAATATATATAATAAATCAAGAAAAATGCGAAGTAAACAAAACATGCGCGCGCGACCTGCCCGTTAATCAGCTGTGCGGGAGCATCACGGCAATTGATGAATACCCCCGAAACCGTGATCGGTTAAGCTGACTAGTCGGCCAAAGTCATAGTCGGAATATCTCTAGTTAATATCGTAAAAGACGGTAAAATGAATAGGGTAGGTAATACCACAAATGTTTTGCACACAGATCCCGAAGAGACTCGCGAGTCTAAAGTGTGTGTAATCACCACTGGCACTTATAAAGGAAGGGATGAAACAGACCACGACTACATCACTAGGAGTGCCGGCATCATCAGGGCGATCGTCGCACCGGTAAGTTGACACGGTAATGATGTCTAACCGTGAATTGAATAATTTATATTAAAGTATACCTATATCGCCTCTTTCCCGTTTAGGTAAGTTCACGGGCCCTACCTTGAACTCTAAGCATAGTTATTGCCACTGTGCAAGCGACAAGATGACTTGCATATCTGTGTCATATGCACAATGGATGTACTCGTAATCCTGTCCTAAGAGCTTATGGTAGATTAACTCATCTTAAACTTTTTCTATGGATGATGGTATGGTCATCCCATCGCCATTTTTTGTGCTATGCGAAATTGTGCCTCCCGTTTAAAATGATATTTATATAGAAAGATAAATTAACAATACCGACGTTGAATCGGATTCGCCAATCGGGGTCCCGTACCTTGGCAAGTTTTTTTTTTACTCGAATTTATTTCTCAGTCTATGTAGGTATGTATGTTTGTTCCTATGTGGCGTTCTAGAGACTAAATGCGAAAGCGTTGGCCGATTTTGATGATTCATACGTCAATCAATTCGTCTTAACCTTGCGAGTGTCACTGGCTACATTAAAATTGGAAAAAGGCGGATTTTGGGCGCCATATTGTGGGGGTCAAAAAACATTGTGTGGGGTATCAAAATGAAGGGTTTTAAGAGGTGATTTCTAAAATATATATAATACGTATATGTTAAAAACAGTTCATCCAAAAAATAAAAAAATAAAAACCGTCTGCTTAAAAAACCATAAATCTGGTTTTGGTCAGCTAGCTCGCGATTACGTATCCTCCGACTGCACAGTCTTTTTAGTTCCCTTTTTAAGCAGTCGATTTTTTCGAATTTTGAATAAACTTTTTATTTTCTAAGCTAAGCGGTTTATACTTTTTTGTATAGTAACTGACATCACCATTTTTATTTCGTGAGCTCATTATGAAGCCGACACTAAATGAAAACTAAAATTAACCTGATTTCTCCTCCTCCAGCTATCAAAATATAGTCCCGACGCCATATTCATAGTGGCGAGTGATCCAGTTGACATCCTGAGTCACGTGGCATGGCGGCTGACTGGCTTGCCGAAGCAAAGAATCATAGGAACTGGCACCCTGGTCGACTCGGCACGGTTCCAGTACCTACTATCGAACAAGCTAGGAGTAGCGCCCGAGGACTGTACAGCTCATATTATTGGAGAACATGGGCCTAAGAACAGCGGTATGACAATTTCATAATATGTAGGACTCATTTTAGTTTTGCTTGTAAGTTTCATGCTGACACCGATGCATTAAAAGCTAGTCCTGTCTCGCTCAGTAAAATGAACAGTTATCATTTGCAAGCTGGTACACGCTCAGCGCCAAGCCCTGTATGTCACATACAGGGCATACAACCAATCTTTTTTTCTCTAAAACTATCAAGACGTTATAGAAAACCGTTTTTCCCACTCCCCACTTTTCCCAACCCCTCCCCCAGTGTGAATCTTTTTTGGATTCACTGGCCTAGGTAAATGGTTTATGAAAATAGTTTCACTTGTGATATAATTGTTTGCAAATTTTGCTTCAATAATACTCACTAACGAATATTATGTTAACTTACTTTGATAAAACATTATATAACTTTTCATTTAAAACAATAAAACCACTATAGTAAATCGTTATAATTTCTAAACATTTTATCCAATCCCAACCCCAAATATACCAGGAAAATTCCCTGGGCCAGGGCAACATTCTTCCTATACAAAATGCAAAGTGTGCGCGTTAGCGATACACAACGGCGGCGGCGCCTAGACCGTCATTGTGCTCGTGTACAAAAAAGACACACAAGTTAGACAATGTATGTATATCGCAACCGATACACATGGCGCTGAGCGTGGTTAACTTGACAAGTCTCGAGATCCTCTAGCTGTATTTTACAGGGTGAAAGGTTGAAATAAAAATAAGTACAAGTACATTCAGAGCTGGAAATCGAACGAACTTAAATACGAAAAAAGAGTATTTCACTTTCAGTGCTCGCTTTAACTTGCCACTCTGTAAAGAGGTCTAGAGACACTCGTATCACCACTGGGCAATTAACTTTCGGCACTATAAACATCAAAGACTACATTACTTACATTGGTCAAGGCATATTAAGCCAACTCCTGTACAACCGTTGCTTTCAGTCCACTAAGAGCAGAGGGTGACGGCAAAAGAATAGGCAGATCCTCAGGGCAGTTTTGGCGCCAGCGTTAATTAGCATCTATACTACAAACGACCTTCTTATAGCCCAACACAGCGCTCAGCGCTTCCTGTACGCGGATTACTTTATCCTAGCGACATTTAAAAGTTCATACATAAGTTCATATATTATATTTGGCCCAAAATTCAGTCAAGCGAACTCCACTCGCTGACCTGGTCATATTAAGATTCTTAAGTACACAGGTGACATGGCATGCAGCGCCAGATGTAAGGTTGGTCATTGTCACCAGAGAGATGTCGCTTATACATTTAAGATACCTTCCATGAACCTCATGGTGAAGAGACCTCAGGTACCTAAGGGCTCTCAGATGGTTCAGTAAAGTTGTCAGAGAGTTCACGAACAGCTCACGCCAGAGATCATTTCGATATAGATTCGCTGGACCACCAATTTTTGTTTTACGTCGATTGATCCTCTGTCCTACTAAGACGTAGCTAACTCAGCATATCTTATTTAGAGCCGCACTAGGTTAGCATGAGCAGGACGGTTCCATACTGGACTAGCATAATCATCAGCGGAAAAGCTAAGCGCCATTCCAGTTGTTCGCAGGACTTGGGGAGACGCCTCACATCTGGTGGCGTAGCAAGTTATACTCTGTTGAACTTTGAGTTTTACATTTTACACTTATTTTAGTGGTATATGTGACCTAAGTAAGTTATAACGTAGTATTCTGATGAGTACTGTGGGCGACTGGTACTCCAAGCCATGAGATGTTCACTTTACGACTTTGCCTGTTACGAAGATGGCACACGCAGGATTGTGTTTTTGAGGGATTCGGTTTCAAAGCTTTATCAGTAAAAAACCAGTGTATTGAGAAGTTAGTGACAAGTCATCCGCGGTCAGATAGCGGGATGTGTTTGGGCTAACCGAATGATCGTTAGTGTATAAATGTTGAATAGTACAGTTCTCACTAAACTTCTTGCCGCCCTGAAGTTGGCTACAATGGCTGTGCAGTAGTAAGTCCCATACAAAAAAAGTACCACGCCGCTCCTAGCACATCGGAAAGCCAACTTCAAGGCGGCCAAGAAGTTTGGCAAGATCTATAGAAAGGCCAGCGCGCTACCCTGAGGTGGTCCATTTTTTTGGGCTTGACATCGACTTTTCTCTTCAATAAGCAGCTATACAGACCAACACCATAAACGGTTGCTGGCCTGCCGGAATTATGCGCGTTTATACTGATCTTTTTATCAGCTTGTTGTTACTTTTATTCAAGAAAAATTAAAAATATATAAAATCTAAACAATTTACCGAAGTAATCATTAAGCAAACAACAACGTTATACACGTTTTATAATTATTTGAAAGTTAAAATATGCATATTTTAATGGAATTCTAAGATCCAGATAGTTATCCTATCTAATTTGTACGTGAGGTTTTTTTTATCCTGGGCTTGACCCTAAAAGTGACGCAATCTGCGACTTTCAACGACGTGAAGTACAAATTTATAATGGCACTCGACTTATTTGAAGAATATTATGAAAGTGATGCTCTACGACCGAATCTGCTCAAAACACAGTCATGCGTACTCCATATTTGCAACAGGTACGTAAATCAGACATTCAAAGTCAACACCACGCGGCGTGGATTTATGCCCAACACTCCTCGAACCCTACATTTCTAGATGTGACGTTAGATAGGACCTCAACGTATAAACCACAAACAAAGCAGAATGTAGGAACCCGAAATAACTTGTTACGTCGCTTAAATTCCACCAATTGGTGAACGGCATTGATTGTCTCCGCTTAACTGGCATTCCACTAAGCTTTTCTGGTGGTGAATGTTCGAAACCAAATCAACTCAATAAGCTCTCCCCGCTAACACAGGTACCTTATCGCAGCACCTGCCGTACGAAGGGATATTATGTCGCATCGCGCTATAGATTGAGAACGCTGGGCTCTCAATCTAAAGCGCGATGTGACATTTAGGCGATCCCAAACATAATTTATTTTCTAAAAGACTAAATGTGAGGCCTCGAGTAGTGTTCTATGTACATTGAATGCCAGCATACCTGCTAAGTTGGTTAGACGGCCGATTTACAGGTACCTACATAAAGCTCCAGAGAATCTCTAAAAGAGTATAAAAAGCGACATCTATGGGCAGGAGGATCGCGCGCGCCATCTATGTGACCACAATGAAGTTAGTTTTCTGTAGTTATTGACATCGGTTCCACACGTAAGCGTGCAAGATACCAATTTGACAATAATTGTTTGATATTGATACAAAATTGTCATGCGCTAACCAACTGCAGCATATTTAGGCAGCACTGTATGGCTATAGTGGGGTGGGGTGTTGCGGGTTGAGGGGAAGTAGGTATAATAAAAATAAGAAATCAGGTTATTAAAAGGCGGTCTTTCAAAATAAAGGAGATTCACTTTTATACGTAGTATTATTTATTATGTACTTTATTTCATTTCTTTCTTATTTGTTACATTTTAAATATTTTTATAAAACACAAAAAAAAACATTTAAAATATACAAAAACTAGTAGCCTACCGGCACAGATACCAAATATAATACTAGCATACATACCACCGGTTTTTTTTGCACGAATTTTGCCGCAACTATAGTTTAATGTTTTAGTTTTACACTTACCAATTTTGGGTCAATAGTTTTCCACCCTCATTGTGATATGATGAATTTTATGAATAAGATAATATTAACAATTATTAATTTAAGTCCAAAATATGAATAATTACTGATTTAAAAAGTATACTGTTCCTTAATCACCTGGTCATCTTCGTTAGAGTAAACTTCATCATCAAACCAATTTTGATTCTTTATATTGAAGTCATCATCATCTGTATTATTATCATTATCGTCACTAACAGCTTCTTCTGCCTTTTTTACCCGGCTGCAAGGAAAGGGTTATGTTTTTCTTTCCCTTGTCCTAGGGTTATAGGGTTATTATGGAGCCTAATCATATTACATACAATCTAGCCTTATAAATAGACTAACCTCGAGTTTCTCAGCTCTTAATCAAATTGTGAAGCACACGGGTTATCTGCTGTGATTGGTTGAATGAATTTTCAACAGCCAATCACAGCAGATAACGCGTGCTTGACAATTATTCACATTAATTCTGCGATAATTTAGAGCTGAGAAACTCGGGGTAAAACTATTAAATTGTTTTTACTAAGAATGTGTGCAAAAGCCCTTTTTTTATTGACACTATTAAGGTAGTCAGAAAAAAAATATGTAAAACGCGTTTATTAATGAATTATTAGTCTAACAAATGATCAAATAATGAAATCTTCAACTTATTTGACCATTTGTGAGGCCAACAATTGATGAATAAACGCGTTTTACCGAAATTTAAAACCATTGGGCATCGGGGACTTACTTATTTGAAACTTGTAGTACACTCACAGAGAGGAACTGCAAATTATGTGACTTTTGTTGCACGTTTGGATACATAATTTAATTGTAATATCGTGTATGTACACGATATTACAATCGTTCTATTTTTCTTAGCAAGAATTGAGTACTGTCATGGGGTACTGTGTTAAATTCTATAACAAAATACCTTGTGATATATTAAAACTAAATGAAAGTAAATTTAAAACTTTAGTTAAAAGCACACTTTGTAAACAAGCATATTATAGTACATTATGGTACAAGTGTGCAATGTTGGTGATTACCGCTGAGGCGCCATTGAGACCCGAGCCGTAGGTGAGGGTCTTAAGAGAGCCGAGGACGGTAATCATCAATACACACGTGTATCATACGACGTTTTTCAACACACTTGTGAAGAAAATAATACTAAAAAATCATTTTCAACAGTAAAAACGAGTTGTGATTTTTTTTTCACAATGGCGGACAAAATTAATCAGTTTTCCTATGCGCGCGCATTTAAAAATAACAATGGCGATAGGCCATAGACTAAAAGAATGAGGTTTCTTTTTTTTTTGGCTTTTCTAGGATAGTGTTTTAGCCACGTACAAAATAGGGAATTAAATTTTTTCTTAATTACAGAGTAAATAAAATTTATGTTTGAGTGAAAGTTTTGAAATTATCTATTTAAATACGAAGTTGCATGAAATGAGCAAGCAATAGGTACATTAATTAATTTGTACTATTGAGCACGATCTTTTTTGTATCGAAACTTTTTTAAGAACAAAGCAACTCAACCAATAAATTAAAAAAAAAAAACTATAACTCACTTGTGAATAATAGCAATGAAAAAGTCACAGTTTGATAACAGGTATCATTATGTACCTCATTGCGGTGAAAATAGAGCCACTTTATGAGCAAGTGTGTTGAAAAAAACATTAGATGATTATATTCAAGATAAATTAGATGATTATATTGTATTAATATTTTTTATGAAATTGACTCACACACTGTTCCGTTGTTGTTGAATTAGGTATTTTACCTATGCTTGCAATATTTGTAAGTATGTGAGAACCATGTTCCTATTTATCAATTTAATTAATTTACCTGTTAATGATATTATTTAAAAAAAATTGTTAAAACAGCCCGTTTTAACCTAACCTAACCTAATCTAATGCTTATATTACTTTATACCTGTACGTAGTGTTATTTTTGGGAGCATCGTCCTCACATATATGAATTTATTCATGTATGTAGGTACTAAATATTGTAAAACACATATTTTTTTAAAAGAGTTTCTTCTGCGTTCTTCTCCATAACAAGCTACTTTTCCGAATGCACGGTAGACTCAATTGTTATTACTTGTTATATGTATGACGTTCAAAAGTGCCGCTTACTGGCCCAATTGAAATAAATATATTTGACTTTTTTTTTGAATTGTTGTTGTGTTGATTTATTGCACATTGGTGATGTCTCTGTTTAAGGCTTAGCACGCACTGCGATTTTTATTCGTCCTTTCTCCGGCCTATGGAATTGTATGAAGCTGCACTCATTACCTACGGACAAAAAATCGCGCTAATATATTACAAAACATTTCACGCGAATAAAATTCACACGCACAGTGGGCTGAGGCAAACTGTGAGTATTAGAAGGGGAAATCACTTCGCATAGATATCTCACTCTCTTCGAGGCACAAGCACAGATTACTAAATAGTTACTTCGCACAAGTACCGTCGCGTCGCGGTCATACTCGAGGCTAAATGTTTTTGTGGTCTGGGGGGATTTTTGGCCCTTGCGAGATTTGTCTGGCTGAACAAATATGTTTGAAAATATGCCCTGAGTAACATATGTATATAAAATTACGGGTAAGTATTATTATTTTGTCGGGTACAGTCAATTGGCAATTGTCGTCAATTGTTCGTAAATCAAGAAAACAACTACGGTTTGGCGCGTTTTTCTAACCGCTTGCGTGTTGGGGATAGCAGAATATGGCAGTATAGTTCTGACCGCCTCCAATTTAAAGACATCGAAGAATCACTGTCGATCCGTAATATTTGTAAGCAAAGTTTATAATTGTGACTATTTCAGTAAACCCAGTATAGGTATCGAATAATTTGTGTGATTTAATTATCCTGATTGCCCGATGGTTTGCATCTATCCCTTAATGCTACAAATATCAAAATCAGCATTTAGAATTCAAAATAATTTAGACCTATTTCTATTTTTTTTTACCTTTCTCACCCGGTATCTATAAATCGGCCGTCTAACCAATTTAGCAGGTATGCTGGTATTTAATGTACGTAGAAAGTATTCTAGTAGTAACTCGAGGCCCATATTCTTTTCTATTTTTCTTTTAGAAAATAAAATGTCTGGGGTCTCTGGGCTCTTGGTCCACTAGAAAAAGGATCAGTAATCCGAATCCCTTATCCCCTCTACAACTACAAGACAACTATGTATTGACTAAAAACTTGAATAGTTTCTTACGATCTACACAGACGATCCAGGACAGGCCACCTAAGAAGAATCGGTATCAACCAACCAACCATCTTATCTTCGTGAAGCCCAGAGAACACTTGCTTTCGGTCCGCACTGCAGTGGGGGCTTAATCACTGAATTGATTGCGTACCCAATTCGTGCAATACAAATATTATTTAGCAAAAATTATCAATCCATCCAAAACACACTGCAAGCGTAACGTCATGAGATTGCCCACTTTCTTGAGGTGTTCCATATTTATGTCCTGTCACCTGAACCCATGATGGTCTGAACAACGACTCTGGCGCCGCAATAATCTCGGCCACCTACGTTTGGACTGATTAGATGACCCATCACACCACAATTGAAAATAAGAAGATGTAGCCACATTTCGACACAAACACTCTTAGAGTATAAAATAATAATAATTTTAATCATTATACTTTCTCCTTAGTTCCCGTATGGTCAAACGTGAACATAGCTGGTGTTCGCCTCGTGGATCTGAACCCACAGATTGGTTTAGACGACGACCCTGAGATGTGGCAAGAACTGTTCCAAGAGGCTGTGAATACTGATGAGACAGTGCGTCAACTGAAAGGGACCGTCTCATGGTCCGTAGGTCTGGCTGTAGCTGAAATCTGTAGAGCGATCTTCTCGAATAAATACAGTGTTCTCCCAGTCTCTACATATGTTAAGGTATGCTGGTTGTTGGCTTTCAATAATTATTGACAATGCGATCAAATTAATAATAGAACTTTTGGACTGATGCTGGACTAGGCCTCTAAAACCCGAATTTTAGGAATACATTGTGTCGTCGTCTTGAGTCACTATAATTAAATGTCATTTCAATGAATTAGGTATGTCTAGATAACACGAGACTCTTACTTCAAGTTTCAATACCAAGATTATTCCGATCCGATCTCCTAAATCTCGTCCACGGCACCAAGATCATGTGATCTGATCTGTGAAACAGACTGGCATGAATTGATTGAGCCAAGTATTTTTTTTTGTTTCCAGGGCGAGCACTCAATAAGAGACGAAATATTCCTCTCATTGCCCTGTGTGATAGGAAGAACGGGCGTTACTAACATCGTTCGGCAGTCACTAACTAGCCAGGAGGCCTCATTGCTGCGCAGGGGCGCTACTAACATCAAGCATATCCAAGAGTTCACTAAAAAACTAACTGTGTGATCAGTGTTTCTTATAATTATAAACGAGTATAGGTATTACATAATAAAATAAATTCATGTGAAGAGCATTGAACCCAAATTGACTTATAGCCCAGGAGAAATCGACATTAAGCAAGACTAAAATCGCAAAGCATGATGTATTTCTGATTTATAGTGTGAATCCAAATTTGTAACTTTCAAGTCCAAATTTAAAACCTGAGCACGTTTTTCGAAGTTGCATGTATGGATTAACAATACCCTGATTGATCCATACAACATACTATAAAACCAGAACTAGGAAGGTAGGTACATCTAGCTTTTCGATTTTAACGACGTTTTCTACTGAGTTATTTTAGTTACCTGTCGACGATTTGATTTTCTTCAAAGGAGCAGCACACAATGATACTGCCATGATGGGAAACTAGATGAATGCCTTAATTATCGAAACAATTAAAAAGTAATCCACGTTTCAAGCACTCGAAAGGGTTAAACAAGCAAAAAATATCGAAAAATGGCGCCCTAAAGGCCTAAAGTGCCGAGATATTTAGAAGCAAAAATTTTAAATGAATACTTTAATTCAAATATCTTGGCAACGTGTTAATGGTAAGTTTAAGGTACTATATTTCGGTCCTTTTTGTTTAATTAACTGTAGGACGCTTTAACAATCAAGACATGTCGAAGGATGCCACGTTGGCGATATACATATTATTATTTGTAATTTAAAGTTCACAGTATCGATGCTGGTCTCGAAATACCCGGCAGCGCGATACTTCAGGGTACTATATCTCAGGAGGAATTGTTTGTTTGTCCAAGGGTCCTCGACCTATATGTATATCAGTTTCATCGTGTGCCGCAACTGTCATAGAAAAAGCCAAATTTATTATGATTACCGATTTATTTATGTTTTGTATTGGTTTTAGTTATTTTTGGTTTCTAATGGTGTTTATATCATTAATGAAGTTTGTTATTTTAAGTGCGTTTAATAAGTCTTGTGAATTATGTATGCCTCTATAACGATTGTTGAAAAACTGCAAAAAAATGTAATTAATAAAGTATTTATTAATAAATTAATCTGTGCATTACATATTTTTTAATACTACTTTCAGACAGGTATCTATAGGCGCCTAATTCTTTCTACACAGACAGATTAAATTAGCTATCGAAACTTTGCAGCCGGTATCGATTTAACTTATAAAAATTGGTTGTCTGTAAAGTCCGTTCACGGACGATCGTTTTACGTGACAACGTCATGTTGCGGCGCAAGCCGAACGCTCATGCATATCGTGCCTTTCGCTCGCTCGTGTAGCGCTCTCGCTCGGATCGTAACGTTACAATACAATGATTCATTCTTTTTCGTGCGTGCAGCCGGCGTTCATAGATTTATTAGACGTTGTCACGTCAAAAATAAGTTTTTATACTGTCATGGTAAAACGAACAAGAAAGAGGGCAAACCGATTTTTCTCCTCATAAATACCCACCCGCAATAACTTCAGTTTATCCGTGATCATGGTGCAACAGCACCATTATCAGTGCAACAGCACTGAAATATCGGAAACTCGTGACAAACAGTACACAGCACTGAAATATCGGAAACTCGTAACATACAGTAAACATGGTATATATCCCGTTTCTAATGTTAATGTTAACTAAAAAATACTTACTATGAAGGATCAGGCAATATGGTCAGGCGGTATATAATTAACCTCCTTCACCGTCAGTTGCGTACCTATGTATATCTTGAAAAGGACATAGCGATACCATTATGACAGCTGAAATAGTAGGTACGTGGCGGCGAAATGGACCATGGGCACTTTGGGCCAAATTTATAACCGCCTCAACACATATGATGCCGCCTCCACACACATGCTGTTTGCCACAAACAGTGGCGAACAGCAAACACGTGACGAACACTGACCACAATCACCCAACACAAACACAGCATCCACATGCTTGGCGAACGTGCTTGTATATTCCGGATTGGCAAACATGGCAGACGACGAGCTTATTGTGGCAGCGATTACTTTCGGGTTAAACTCATCATTTTTCCTTACAATTTAGCTTAGGATACACAAAATAACACGATTCATAAATTTTACCACCACTATTAACTCCGTCGGCCGCCCGCAAGCTCGGGCGTACTACTGAACTGAACAAGCGTCTGGATACATTGCAAACACGTTTGTCGAACACTATTTGATTTGTGCATAAAAACCGACACCGATGCCGAACACGCGCGAACACAAACAAATACCCATCCACACGTTCGTGTTTGCTGTTCGCCATTGCTCGCCAAGCGTGTGGAGGCGGCTTACTGACGCCAAATAATAGGTAATAGTGCGTATGCCATTTTACAGTATTGAAGCTCAAAATGTTTAACCCAATCAAATGTGATCCATGACAAATGTGATCCCAGAAGAACGACCGTTTTCTTATAACTTACGGATGCAAAACCCACGATGATTCCCGTCGAACTGCACTACATCCACCCCCCCCCCCGCGCTCAGGATACCCCGCAATAAAAGTTGACAGTCCAATGCGCCACCCTGTATAATACTCACAGCGGATCTTTGTGTCTCTAAATTGTCTGTAAGACCCTGCGCAGTAGCTATTTTTGTGTCAGTGTTTAAGGTGTAGATAGCATTGTATGTCTCTTACACTCGCTTACGTTTGTCGCATCGTCCTATCTCGCTTACTCTATGCAGTATACTCGATGACAAACTGTTTCTACCTCGATGACTTCACATTCGGAAGCTTCACTGATTCCGAAAAAGTGGGCCTCAAAAGGAATATGGATAAAACAAAGGTTATGTTTAATGTCTATTTAACACATACTCTCATCAGTAATTTTGAATTCAAATAAATAAATATTTAAACTTGTTATTTATAATAAGTCAATTTCAGCAATGCGCCGGCGTATAGGGTGGGGCAAGCCTCCCGCGCGTGCATACTCTACCATCAAGAAGCTGCTGGCGTCCCGCCATGAGAAGTATATTGACCGTGTGGACAAAGTCACGGTGGTCGGAGTGGGATCAGTCGGCATGGCTACTATCTTCGCTTTGCTTACACAGGTAACTTGCATTTTACTATCAGCTTTGCGAATTTCTTAATGCTTTGCATTTGTTTAGTCTAGAATTCAAAGCGGAATTAAAATTATTGTAATGCTGAATATAGTACACATCAAGGTTTGAGTTATCGAATCCGGCTATTTGTTGAAAATAATGGCTATCATTTCATCACTTACACAACTAGATGTAGCATCGGAAAACAATTGTAGATATGATCACATCTGAACTGATAACAATTGGTAACATTCACAACGCTCTCTGAGGCGGTTATAGCGCGAATAGCGTTGAATGGCGTGAAAGCGAGCGTTTTTTTACGAATGTTGTCGACGCTACTTAAAGAACTTTTTTTACAAAAAAGTACATCCGATTTCCAAATAAAACACTACAAAGTGAAAAACAATTTCGGAAGTCGGTGTTCCTATTTTCGATTCTTCGTTTTTTGACACCGCCTTCCGAAATTGAAGTTATTTTTCACTTCTTAGTGTTTTTATTTGGATTTCGGTTGTATTTTTATTTTTTAAGCGTTTTATTTTGTACTTTTTAGTGGTAGATTTTCATTTTTTTATACTTCAATTTAATTTTAAGTGGGTGGTTTTGTTTATTTAACTATAGGCTCGCGTTTGACCACTATCTCGCCTGATGTTAAGCGATGATGAGGTCGACGGTAATTTTAAATAATCTAGTTTCTAATTTTATTTCATTTTTTTAAAATTTAGTTGGATAAATTTTTAATGTATTGTTTATGCTATAACCCCCAGATGGGGCAGAGGGCGTCCGCAGATGTCCTCCATCGCGATCGGTCTTGAGCTTCACCTCGCTCCATGTCATTCCGATGCTTGTCGCTTCTGCCAACACGGTGCGTCGCCACTTTTGACGAGGACGGCCACGCTTTCTTTTCCCTTGGGGATTCCAGTCCAAAGCTTGCTTGGGTATGTGGGACCCTTTGGAGCATGTGACCAATCCAGCTCCACTTGCGACGCTTGATCTGGCGGTCGATCGAGCTCTCGTGGAATTTCTCCATCAGCTCTACATTGGCGATGGTCCCGGGCCAGTAAATTCCGAAAATGCGGCGAAGAAAGCGGTTAAAGAAGACTTGTATTTGGTGTGAGATGCGGATTTGATATTGGACCCGAAGGTTTTGAGTTTAATCCTTCGAGTCAGTTGCCGCGATTGCCAAACAGGTCTCAGCTGCGCGAAGGTAGCTCGGGCTTTGGCGATCCGTGAAGTGATGTCATCTTCACTACCCCCAGTCTCTGACACGAAACTCCCGAGGTATGTAAATTTGTGGACGCATTCCACTGCCTCTATGCCAATCAGCAACGGTGAGTGGTTCTTAACACCAGTTCTCATTTCCTGGGTCTTCTGGATGTTTATTTTGAGCCTCATTTTTGCCGCTTCCTGACGTAGATCGTTCAGCCTTGCTTGCATATGGCGTGGGCATGACCCAGCAGGCATAGATAATTGGAGTAATCCAAGTCTTCCAAGGCGTTGGATAATGCGGATAATCCCCACTCTATGCCGCGGCGCCTGTTATTATAGATGCGAAGCATAATTCCATCAAGAACGACTAGGAAGAGTGTTCGGCGACCAGAGGCAGCCTTGGCGGACACCCGCGTGCACTGTTATGAGTAACCTTACAGGAATATTTCTTGTAAATACTCTGCAACAGACGGACTATTTTTGACTGCACTCCAATGTACAGTAGGCGGGACCAGATACTAGACCACTTCAGCGTATCAAAGGCCTTTTCGAAGTCTACAAAGGTTAGATAAATCTCCCTCTGCCATTCTGATTCCTGTTCCAGTATGATATGGAAAGTGTTGATCTGATCCGTACCGGAGCGGTTCGAGCGGAAACCAGCCTGCTCCTTGCGCAGAAGAGGATCCACGGCCTTCCACAATCTATCCAGGATAATCTTGCAAAAAACCTTAGAGGAATCGAGAGCAACGTTATACCTCTCCAGTTATCAAACTGGCTAAGATAGTTATAAGAAGAACTTTTTTCCATTCATCTGGGAGTTCTTCGGCGATCCAGATCTTTTCAATAAGCGGCATCAGGAGATCGACGGTGGTGATAGCGACCACCATCTGGTAGTTGCTGAAGTCCGGCTCAAGGTTGCAGTAGCCCGTGCGGCTGGAGGACCTAGCAAGATTGGAAGAAGGTTCGAGGTGAGAAAACTGCTTTTTAGCTGGAATTGCGCAATCGCTTTTCTGTATTCGATGACGCTACGGACTCATTAGACGAGGAGTGGAACCGTATCAAAGTTGCAGTCGTTCTAGGGCACAAATCAACTCATTCTCGGGAGGACTGTATGTCACAACGTACGTGGAGGCTGATTGAAGATAGAAGGAATCTTCATCTGAGACTGCTTGAGACCCATAACAACGCCATACGAGCAGACCTTAACACGCAATACCGTCAGAAACGCAAGGAAATCTATCGCAGTACCCGCAAAGATAGGAGACGGTGGGCTGATGGTATTGCTGATCGTGCTCAATAAGCTGCAAACTCCGGCCACTTGAAAGAGTTGTACAAAGCTACCAAAACCTTGGCAGGTAACAGCAAGTCGAAGAAGAAGCCGCTAAAGTCAAAAGATGGTCTGTTCATTGTGACGTCAGAAGGGCAGTTACTTCGCTGGCGTGAACACTTTGAAGATGTCTTCCTTTTGTCAGCTGCATCGACGCCTGACGCGCTGCAATTCAGTTCCCCATCATCCCAGCTTCTCAACATTAACACGGAAACACTGTCAGCCTCTGAAGTTGCGGAGGCAGTCCGCTCTTTGAAGACAGGCAAAGCACCAGGACTCGACCTGATAACTGCGGCAATTATGAATTACATTATGTCTAAAAATAATGAATAATGAATTAACATTTTAATAGGAAACCGAAGCAAATACCTAATTAATGCATTAAAATATTTTCATCATTTCCCTATGCACGAGTGAGGTGCATGTTTGTGTAAGCGGACTGATACTACTTTTATTAAGATGGTTATTAGTAAGTTTGCACAATATCACTGGTCAATATCATTGGTTATTAGTATCTTTTGCGTGATTCTCAGCATCACTGACTTGGTAACAAGCATGTAACAAGCTTCCAGTGTGTAATGAAATCAAATATTGAATTAAATGATAGATGAAAGATTGAATGTAAATGAAGAGGGAGAGGAAGGTCAAAGAAAAGATGGATGGACTGTGTGAGAAAAAAAGGGAGTCAGTGATAGCGGGACAGGACGGTATGGTAGAAGAAAACGTATTGCACCGACCCCAAGTAACATGGAATAGGGGCAGGAAGATGATGATGAGTATGATCTGATGACAATGGGTGAAGGTAGAATTAGGTTTATTAAAAGAAAATGTTCCTTTACCAACTTTTATCAAATGTAATAGAAAGTTGCACAAAAATGTTGCAGAATTGGATGTAAAATTGTTTCATGGAAGAGAATTACCAGGGAATTCTTCATTTCCTCAGTCTCGTTCATCTCAACAAAAGTATATTTACATCGATATGGATTCATCAGCAAGATTGCCAGTCTGTAATAAAATTTATAAACTGGTCCTCGACTTACAAATTGCATTCTGACGAATATTTTGGATATATTACTATCAGAGATAACGCAGGAGTAGTCTAAGGTCCTAAAAAAGAAATGCATTGGAAGAAAGTGACATCAATGATGCCTTTAAACGACTCTTTAAAAAAAATACTAAGTGCGAAGAAAATTGCAGCAGTTTGGTTCGTATCGCATTGTAGAGCACCGAGTGGAAGAGATTTAATTGCCAAACAGCATCAAACTGAACAAACAAAGTATGGCATGCAGTGACACTTATAAATGAAGTATTGTTTTCGGCAATTGGAGATTTAGTCAGTCTTCTATATGTCGTTTGAGAACTCGTTCGTGTAGGACTATGTGACAGAGAAGTTGATGCATGCTCTCCAACACTTCGCCGTGGATGTATGGTGGCGCCCACTATACAAGGTTCTTAGGACTTCTTAAAATAAAAGTTTTAATTGATTTAAACTTAATTTTTTGTCGCATTTCTAGGGAGATCAGACATTTGCTGCCAGAGTGAGAGCCGCCCGTATGAGCCTAACACAAATGAAAGAACATGTATCTATTTCTTTTCTAGATACGATTCAGATTCAGGAATATACCTGACTGCAACACAGTCGGGTATCAAGGAACTGGCGAATAAAATGGTGGACATTATAAATGATAAACAAAATTATTACGAGTTCTTCAAGTATAGAAGAATAAAAGCCGACCCCAAGTAACAATGGATAAGTGCAGCAAGATGATTAAGTACGATTTCTTCAAGTGGCACAACCATTATGACACTATGACCTGTGTGAGTCCAACGACACAGTCAGATATTATAAATTGTGCGAGTTAATCAATAATAGAGAAAATTAGACATCTTAGTGAATGGTTAAGTCCACCATAAAAATGCCTTATGGAACCAATCGTGGAGTGTTCACATTGCTGAAGTAAGCAGGAGGGTGTTCGGCTCGTTTCGGTCTCTGAATTGTCCCTGCCTTTCCCGACTAAAGTAACTCTTGCTCAGTTTCTTCTTCTTCCTCTTATTGACTATGATAATTTCTGATTTCTTGATGTGATTTAGGACCTTCTTGAGAACGCTCGACCTCATCGAGCGTTTGCGAAATTTGTGCACCCGCTTCATTTTTAGCCTCCGAAAGTACAACCAATGAGTCGGAATTTCGGAAGCGGTTGAAGTGGCGGCTACCTATTCGAAACCGACAAGATACCCACACTCTTTGTCTCTCCGCTTCTTTTCTGTGCTTCACAATCCTTCCTATCCTTCGTATCTTCAGAAACGGTTTGAGTAGAGAAGAGATGATGAGGAACGGACCTTCTACTCTCGTTTTCCTCCCCACTCATCAAGTCGTTATGGTGGATCATTTACTGTTCGTGCTGTCCCCTTCTGGAATATCTTAATCTGCCTCATTCCATAAGCGATAGCCCTTCGTTGGAGATTTTCAGGAGAAGAATTAAGGAACATTTCCTGTCAACATGACGCATAAATATGTATGAATTTTAGTTATATATTAAAAAGTGTCTTTATGCATTGTGTGCTGTACACGTATTTTGATAGTTTATTAAGTTAGTAAGAATTGAAATAATCAAGTATTTTATTGTGCACTGTTGTTTACAGTCCTTTATAAAACACTAAGGTTTGCTGTCGGAGAACCCAATTATGGGTTAATATATAAGCCTCGCCTTTATATATAAGTTGTCCTTTCGTATTTGTAGATATATGTGTGTTTGTGTACAATAAAGAATATGAATATGAATGTCAATAAATTATTCTGTCCTCCTAAAACTCTTTTTTAACATAAAAGATTTGTTATAAAAATAAAATGTTAAGGAAAAAAAATAAAAAAAATGTTATAAGATTTATTGTTTCAACACTCTTTGTTACAAACTTACAGTCACAGATATAAATCTAACTAGATGACGCGATTGTATTCTATGTACTTCGCGTGCCAAAAAACGGAGTCAATTCAGATTACTATCAATGATCGTAATCTGAGCTTTTCATTTAGCATTATCGGCTCCGGAAATCCACCGAAATCTAGAATAATGACTTTTTATGTCATATCATATATTTTTTTTAAAGAATGTATAGAAAAACTTGGTCGAGGCATTGGAAACGTTTTCTTTCATTGGTAAAAGTAAATTTGTTTTTAAATTGTTTGTGAAAAAATTGGCCCGCTTGGTTTTCATTCAGATGGAGGAACTTACGTTATCTAGTCAGATTTATGTCTTTGCTTACAGAATTAAGATGTGACTTGGCATTTTTATTTTTCTCTCACTACCTTTTATGACGCAAATTATTTTTTCAGTCCGACAGCTAAGATATGATTTTAATGGTTAGGAACCAAATAAATCATATCAAAAAATTGTCCGTACGGCTCATAATAAAATGTTAAATACTGTGGTAGCGTTAGGTGAGACCACCGTGTATGTTGATTTCCGTAAGGATTGAGGAGCCACTTTTCGTATCTTAATGAAATTAATATACTTATTTAGTAGTAGGTTTGGAAATTTTGTAGGTTCGATCCTCGATTTTGTAGTATAATACTTCAAAAGTTACATGAACATAAAGGTGGCTCCTCAATCTAAATGTTTAGATTGAGGAGCCACGTCAGAACTAGGAACATCATGGATTAATATTTATCATCATTTGGTATGATTTTGTAGCATTTGCGAGTATTTAGTAGACAAAATCTGAGCTCGGTTGCATTCAAATCAAAAAAGTTACCATACATTATATGTGGCTCCTCAGTCCATACATACGACTCGTCATTTTTCATAGAAGCAATAGTTCAATTAATGCGCAATTTCTTCGTCATTTAGTAGTAAGTGTGTTCGAATTTTTAGCATATGGACAAAGTAATTTAACTGAGTGAACTTAGTATATAAACGCATTTTATTTGGCTCCTCAATCCTGACGTTACTGTACCTACCTGAGATCACAACGTTACTGTACCTACCTGAGATCACAACGGAATCAAAAACCAGTGACACTAAAATTTAGTATGAATATCTACTAAATACTTAAGTAAAGATCAACATTGTATATATTCGGTATCTGAAAAACAAATTACTTTTCGATGTTCCTTAAGAGTTCGCTATTAAGGGTGACCATGTTATATGAATGAAACCAGGATGACTAGTTTTTGAAATTTAATATTTAACAAATCGACAATATCAAAATATAGGTCTTAGGTATTTAATAGTCAAGATCGACGAAAAAAAAAAAAAAAAAAAAAATTATATAATTAAAATAAATTCAAGTCAAAGAATGCATTTATTATTATTGGTTAGTTTAACGAATTTTATAGTGAGCCTATTTTGCAGTGTGACATATACAGTTAGTGAGAGCCTGAAATAGCCAAGTCAGAGGCCTGTTGGGTTCCCAGAGGTGGCTAAATTAACTCTGATACCAGATGTGGCTATACATCCTCACACGAAAATAAGTGAGACTCATAGTCATCGAAACAAAACATCTCATCATTCCAGTAGCAAATTGTATCCCCAAAAGTCAATAATTATGACGTGATTAATATTAGTTCACTAATGGAACTGTAAATTATATATAATAAATATAATTTTTACGTTAAAATTTATTTATAACAATGTGGGAAATGGGTAGAAAAATTAAATTATGTTATAAATATTAAAATAATAAAAAATATTTCGTCCTAATCTTTCTGACTGTCCATGACATCCATCCAAGTGAAAAACCAAAAACAAATAACTATCTGAAAGTTGTTTAGGTTGAGGTTGCTACAAATATGTGTGTAAATTAGTGAGCTTCATCCCTAATGAATGTCAGGTTTCTAAATAAATACTATAGAGGTATGTAAACGATATTAATTTGCAGTTAGCCCCGAATAATGAGATGAAATAAATAAAATATATTTGTTTGTTTTGAATGAGACGAAAGGATTTTTTTTAATATAGTTTATTCATGGATACCCTTCAAAACTAAATGTTAGAAAATTAAAGAATAGTTAATAACTTCGTAGATATTTACTTTTTTTATGGCAGATTATACGTACAATTAGTATAAATTTATACAAAATAAGAAGCTTTTTTATTCCAAATTTCGTAACAAGTATAAGTAGATTACAGGCAAATCTATTTACCGAAGCATCTCAATTGAGGAGCCAGTTAAAATGTGCCATATCTCCCAATTCATTCATTTTTATTTACTGATTCTTGCCCTACAAATATTTTATACTTACTACTAAATGACGAAGAAATTGCGCATTAATTGAACTACTGCTCCTTTGAAAACTGACGAGTCGTATGTATGGTCTGAGGAGCCACATATGATGTATGGTAACTTTTTTTATTTGAATGCAACCGAGCTCAAATTTTGTCTACTAAATACTCGCAAATGCTACAAAATCATACCAAATGATGATAAATATTAATCCATGATGTTCCTAGTTCTGACGTGGCTCCTCAAACCAAACATTTAGATTGAGGAGCCACCTTTATGTTCATGTAACTTTTGAAGTATTATACTACAAAATCGAGGATCGAACCTACAAAATTTCTAAACCTACTACTAAATAAGTATGTTAATTTCATTAAGATACGAAAAGTGGCGTCACAATCCTTACGGACATGTATGTTGCCTATGAGCCTATCGGCCAAACCCGAATTCTGGCCAAACTAATTTGTCCTAGGCTTAACCGGTTTATCCTAGGCATGTCAGTATATAATAGTTTTAAATCCTCTCCTGTTAACAGTAAACCAAATTTTGTTGCCTTGATGATATAAATTTCACCGTTCTTTGTCACCTAATGATGCTTACCGTACCACAACCGTCCACTGAGGCCAATGCTGCTCGGTGACTTTTGGAAAGGCTTCAACACCAGTTGATAGTTGTAGGTAACATTTGTACCTCACTGTAGCAGTTACCAACCTATACGAGTCTACTACACTACACGCTTCGCTGAAAAAGCCTATTTATTATTTTATTAACTTTGGTCTGTATCACAACAATCCTGATAATTATAAATATGTGATATCATGTTTCAGCTATGCAGTGACGTATTTCTATGTTTTGCGTTTCAGTACAGTAGGCTTTACGTTAGTGATTTGATCTTGAGCTGGACTAGCATGGTAGATAGGTACTCAATAGAATGCGAAGCCATCTTATGCTGGTTTCATAACTATTGACGTGCGGGTAACTACACTGTTTGGTCTTATGACATCCTGTGGCTGATGTTACAGCAAGTGACAGGCAACATAGTGATGGTGGACAAGGACGAAAACAGGTTGATGGGAGAGTTGATGGACCTACAGCACGCTTCCAGCTTCTTCTACGAGGGCAATGCCATGATACAGGGCTGCACAGGTAAACACCGGTACTTCTTAGTCATATACAATCATAGATTAATTAGGCGACTAACACAAGGTAGATGATTTTGGATACTCCATGAGGATCTCCTGCTGGCTTTTCCACACTTCTAGAAGGACATACATAGACCTTACTGGTGAACTTCTTCAGAGAGGCCAGGGTGCGTAATACTTTCGAACATCGTACGTGCATCTATTGACTATTGTCAGAAAAGTACTTACTTAAATGAATACTCGTATTTACTTTTAAAATAAAAGGATTTGAGAAAAAATACACAAAATCGGCAAGTATCAAAATAGAGAAGTAAGTCTTTTAAAATTATTATTGAATCTTTACGACATAAAAGTTTGCAAAGAAAGGCTCGAATTCAGTCCATATGGCGTTTCCGGCGTATGACGACAAAATCTGTTTATCATTTTAAAACACTAACAACTTTGCCATAATTTGAGATGTCTATGTCAAAATATGGCAAATATGTCATGTTTTGATTTTTAGAAATTCTATAGGAAATCCTGTCAAATACCGTATTGTTCGTTTTCCACCACAGATTACTCAAAAACGAAGGAGTCTGCGGTTTGCGTGATAGCAGCCGGCGTGAGACAGATCGTGGGCGAAGACAGACGCAGTCTGGTGCAGAGGAACGTGGAAGTACTAAAAAAGATTATTCCTGAGGTCAGTGAAATAACCGATATAATGATATTATAAGAAGTCAAAATTAGTTAGGTAGCTAGAAAAACTTCTAAAAACAACACGGTTATGAAGTTGCCGTGGGCTTAGTGGGAGTTTTTACTCCTGCTCGATCGCGTTGACCTCAAATTTGATTGTAAATGGATAAGCGCTGCCTGCCTGGTGACATTGGGCCGGTTCGCACTTATAGTTAATTCATCAGTTTTCTTTACGCAATAATTATTTCCTTAGCTAATAAAACTCAGTCCGAAAACGATACTTGTGGTCGCGAGCAACCCAGTAGATGTCCTCACCTACGTGTCGTGGAAGATCAGTGGCCTGGAGAAGAACCGGGTCCTCGGCTCCGGTACCAACTTGGACTCGGGCCGATTCCGCTACCTGTTATCCGAGAAACTGTCTCTCGCACCCAATACATGCCACGGATACATTATTGGGGAACACGGAGACAGCAGCGGTAAGTTATCGAGAAAGCTAGTTAATTTATAAATTACAAATATTTAATTTGATTTACAATTCTGAATTTTGAGATTAAAAAGAAAATTTAGTGTTTCGGTGATTATCATCAGTTGGAGCAATAAGCTGGAGCCTTTACGAAACTTATCAAAATAGATGTGTTTAGTATAAGAACCAGCGTTGATGAAGACGAGTTTTGATTTTGCCTTTTAGTTAATAGCGTAAAATTCCTTTTCTCAAAAATTGTATGTAATGTTGTCATAACATCTCTAAAAAGTATTCAGAAAGTGAACTCTACCGGAGACTTATTCACAACTGTCCAGTAAGAAGCGAGATTTTAAATTTGGAACCTCATACTGTTCAGTAAGTAAGTATGTAATTTACTTACTGGACAGTAGTAGGGATTGGTCCGATCAAAATATAACTTATATCGGATATGTGTTAGATATCATACCATATCGATATATATCAAAATAACCGATATTACAAAAACTGTATCTAATAAAAACCTTACTAGCGTGCGAGAACGAATAAGTCAAAACTTAAAACCGTAACAATCCGGAAACGTACGAACTACGAACAAAACGCAAACTTCACAAACGATAGGAACCATAATTATGCGCTACCTCTCTTTCTAAGTATTATTTCGCGTTCGTTGTTAGTTTGCTCATCTAAATAACATCTTAACTTATGCAAACTGTACTAAATGATATCGAAATCTGAAAACCGTTTTCGATATCGATATGAAATCTGTATATCGGTTACATAACCATTTGTGCAAAAAACCGAAAACACCCATCTCTATACAGTAGGTCATCATCTTCAGATCTGCTTAGAAAAAAAAACATAGTACCAGCCAGACACATATTAGAGTTTAGCCATTATAACATGGTTATAGGAGGGAGGCTCCAAATATATATCTATCTCTCTTTTTGGTATGACATTTTATGAGATAGATATATTTTTGAGTCCGATAATCAAGACGTACAAAAAACAAATATAAATGCCCCCGGTAAATCGATCACAATATCTATCAGTAATTGCCCTAATATGAATGTAACCTTCAATATTAATTAAACGAATTTGTTGTTAAACTATCTTTCATTTTTGAGAAAAGCATTATACAAGCCTCAACCAGTAAGAAAGCCTTCCTGGCCTCGTATATAACCGGACCTCACCTGCGGTTCGGTCCGGTTAACTCATACTTGGCCAGGAAGGTTTACTTACTGGATTCTGCAGTAATATACTATACCAAAAGCCTTCTTGATAAGGATTTTTTTTTTTACACAGATCAAATAATAAAGCTCGACTGACAAGCTAAGGGGTAGTTTCGTTGTACGTGAGTGCGTGTAATTGTGTATTTGTACGGCAAGGCATAGTTTGAACCGGCTTCACTTTTTTGTTTGCAACGTTCCATCTTGACTTTTATTTGATCTGAGGTTCCAACCTACAGGAAATCTTTCGAACTCTTGTGTTGTGATAGGAAAGAGGTGTATCGCATCTATGGGGGTGAAGAATGTTGATGTTTATGAAAAACTAGCTGACACCCGCGGCTTCGCTCCCGTCCACTGGCTACCTACTCTACCTACCTACCCTACCCTACCTACCTTACCCTACCTACCCTACCCTACCTAGCCTGCCCTACCTACCAATTTGTTGAACTATTTATTTGAATAAGAAATAATATACTACTAAACTCCATTTGCGATAACATTAGACGTTTAAATTAGCCCATTTTACAACCCGTTCAACCGATTTTGACTTCTATTGCGTTGGTGATACGACATATTATGGTAGCTGTAGTAAACAGTTGGTTTTGGTAACAGGTTTATGCTTTTTATGTCATCCTTATGTTTACGGGATAGAACTCAAAATCGGTTGAACGGACTGTAAAAAGATTTGGAAACATGTCTAATGTTATTTCAAATGGAGTATATACAAATGTAACCAATTTCTGTTTCTACCGGCGGCGACGATCTAATTAAAATTTAAAACATAAAAGCTGCTATTGTGAGTCAATCTTAAAAGATAGACTTAAGCTGATGCGGACTTTTTTTTAGATCTTTTAAAGACGAACAATTCCATCATACATGGTATTTGCGTAACTTAAACCGTTTACGCGGCGCACGCATCGAAAGCTCTCAAAAAGGAATATTTCTTCCCGTTTTTGCAACATTCATTTATGCTCGGCTCCTATTGGTTGTGGCGTGATGTTGTATAGCCTATAACCTTCCTCGATAAATGTACTATCCAACACAAAAAGAATTTTTCAATTCCAACCAGTAGTTCCTGAGATTAGCGCGTTCAAACAAACAAACAAACAAATAAACTCTTCAGCTTTATAATATTAACAAGTATTTGCTTGGTGCGCGAGCTGCAAGCAGCTCGCGGCTTTGTCGTGTTTTTGAGAAGTATTCCTCAACCTACCCTACACCTACTCTACACCTACCATACACCTACCCTACACCTACCCTACACCTACCCTACACCTACCCTACACCTACCCTACACCTACCCTACACCTACCCTACACCTACCCTACACCTACCCTACACCTACCCTACACCTACCCTACACCTACCCTACACCTACCCTACACCTACCCTACACCTACCCTACACCTACCCTACACCTACCCTACACCTACCCTACACCTACCCTACACCTACCCTACACCTACCCTACACCTACCCTACATCTACCCTACACCTACCCTACACCTACCCTACACCTACCCTACACCTACCCTACACCTACCCTACACCTACCCTACACCTACCCTACACCTACCCTACACCTACCCTACACCTACCCTACACCTACCCTACACCTACCCTACACCTACCCTGCACCTACCCTACACCTACCCTACACCTACCCTACACCTATCCTACACCTATCCTACACCTACCCTACACCTACCCTACACCTACCCTACACCTACCCTACACCTACCCTACACCTACCCTACACCTACCCTACACCTACCCTACACCTACCCTACACCTACCCTACACCTACCCTACACCTACCCTACACCTACCCTACACCTACCCTACACCTACCCTACACCTACCCTACACCTACCCTACACCTACCCTACACCTACCCTACACCTACCCTACACCTACCCTACACCTACCCTACACCTACCCTACACCTACCCTACACCTACCCTACACCTACCCTACACCTACCCTACACCTACCCTACACCTACCCTACGCCTACCCTACGCCTACCCTACACCTACCCTACACCTACCCTACACCTACCCTACACCTACC
This sequence comes from Orthosia incerta, assembly GCA_948252205.1. Taxonomy (NCBI): domain Eukaryota; kingdom Metazoa; phylum Arthropoda; class Insecta; order Lepidoptera; family Noctuidae; genus Orthosia; species Orthosia incerta. The sequence continues at coordinate 37,640,288 of OX411741.1, read as the reverse complement.
CTACACCTACCCTACACCTACCCTACACCTACCCTACACCTACCCTACACCTACCCTACGCCTACCCTACGCCTACCCTACACCTACCCTACACCTACCCTACACCTACCCTACACCTACCCTACACCTACCCTACACCTACCCTACACCTACCCTACACCTACCCTACACCTACCCTACACCTACCCTACACCTACCCTACACCTACCCTACACCTACCCTACACCTACCCTACACTTACCCTACACCTACCCTACACTTACCCTACACCTACCCTACACTTACCCTACACCTACCCTACACCTACCCTACACCTACCCTACACCTACCCTACACCTACCCTACACCTACCCTACACCTACCCTACACCTACCCTACACCTACCCTACACTTACCCTACACCTACCCTAAACTTTGTTCCAAAAAACATAACCCTAATGTTTGCTTGTCCTCGCCAGGCACTGAGTTTCGCTTCACCCACTCAACCTTCGTTACGCTACGGAGGTCGCCGGCTCGCTTCGCTCGCCACCTCCCCCCTGCGCTGCACTCGGTCTCGTAGGTTCGCTCCACTCGGGATCCCTACGCTGAATCCGTAAAAAAACTGAAAGAAAAAGATTCGCCAAAACGGGGGGGGGGGGAGGGGTGAGATGGGGTGCAAGGGGGTCAACTTTGAAAAATGGTTTTTACTTTTCCGAGCCTCCTCTAAACGAATCCGTAAAAAAAAAACAAAAAAAAAGATTCGCCGAAACGGGGGGGGGGGGGAGGGGGGAGATGGGGGGCACGGGCGTCAACTTTGAAAAATGGTTTGTTTGTGACTATAGCATTGCCCCTTTATATGAATCTGAAAAAAGAAATGTTCCAAGTCTCTCAACTTCCGAGATACGCTTAAAGGGGGGGAGAAGGGGGGCGAGGGGGTCAACTTTGAAAAATGGTTTTTACTTTTCCGAGCCTCCTCTAAACGATTCCGTAAAAAAAACAAAAAAAAAAGATTCGCCAAAACGGGGGGGGAGGGGGGAGAAGGGGGGCAAGGGGTTCAACTTTGAAAACTGGTTCGTTTGTTTCTATAGCATTGCCCCTTTATATGAATCTGAAAAAAGAAATGTTCCAAGTCTCTCAACTTTCGAGATCCGCTTAAAGGGGGGGAGAAGGGGGGCGAGGGGGTCATTTTTGAAAAGTGGTTTTTACTTTTCCGAGCCTCCTCTAAACGAATCCGTAAAAAACAAAAAATACGGGTACCTTAGTTTCCGAGATACGATAGAGGGGGGGAGGAGGGGGGGGGAAAAGGGGAGGTTTGGCACTTTTCCCATACTCACGGGAGTTACTTGTTTACGAATCTGTCAAAATATACCCACCTCCCCATCCACCATCTGGGAGAACAATTATGTCAGTGAGTGAGTGAGTCAGTGAGTGGTAATGCAGTTTTATATAATATAATAACTAGTATTTGCTTGGTGCGCGAGCTGCAAGCAGCTCGCGTGTTGTTGTCCCTACACCTACCCTACACCTACCCTACACCTACCCTACACCTACCCTACACCTACCCTACACCTACCCTACACCTACCCTACACCTACCCTACACCTACCCTACACCTACCCTACACCTACCCTACACCTACCCTACACCTACCCTACACCTACCCTACACCTACCCTACACCTACCCTACACCTACCCTACACCTACCCTACACCTACCCTACACCTACCCTACACCTACCCTACACCTACCCTACACCTACCCTACACCTACCCTACACCTACCCTACACCTACCCTACACCTACCCTACACCTACCCTACACCTACCCTACACCTACCCTACACCTACCCTACACCTACCCTACACCTACCCTACACCTACCCTACACCTACCCTACACCTACCCTACACCTACCCTACACCTACCCTACACCTACCCTACACCTACCCTACACCTACCCTACACCTACCCTACACCTACCCTACACCTACCCTACACCTACCCTACACCTACCCTACACCTACCCTACACCTACCCTACACCTACCCTACACCTACCCTACACCTACCCTACACCTACCCTACACCTACCCTACACCTACCCTACACCTACCCTACACCTACCCTACACCTACCCTACACCTACCCTACACCTACCCTACACCTACCCTACACCTACCCTACACCTACCCTACACCTACCCTACACCTACCCTACACCTACCCTACACCTACCCTACACCTACCCTACACCTACCCTACACCTACCCTACACCTACCCTACACCTACCCTACACCTACCCTACACCTACCCTACACCTACCCTACACCTACCCTACACCTACCCTACACCTACCCTACACCTACCCTACACCTACCCTACACCTACCCTACACCTACCCTACACCTACCCTACACCTACCCTACACCTACCCTACACCTACCCTACACCTACCCTACACCTACCCTACACCTACCCTACACCTACCCTACACCTACCCTACACCTACCCTACACCTACCCTACACCTACCCTACACCTACCCTACACCTACCCTACACCTACCCTACACCTACCCTACACCTACCCTACACCTACCCTACACCTACCCTACACCTACCCTACACCTACCCTACACCTACCCTACACCTACCCTACACCTACCCTACACCTACCCTACACCTACCCTACACCTACCCTACACCTACCCTACACCTACCCTACACCTACCCTACACCTACCCTACACCTACCCTACACCTACCCTACACCTACCCTACACCTACCCTACACCTACCCTACACCTACCCTACACCTACCCTACACCTACCCTACACCTACCCTACACCTACCCTACACCTACCCTACACCTACCCTACACCTACCCTACACCTACCCTACACCTACCCTACACCTACCCTACACCTACCCTACACCTACCCTACACCTACCCTACACCTACCCTACACCTACCCTACACCTACCCTACACCTACCCTACACCTACCCTACACCTACCCTACACCTACCCTACACCTACCCTACACCTACCCTACACCTACCCTACACCTACCCTACACCTACCCTACACCTACCCTACACCTACCCTACACCTACCCTACACCTACCCTACACCTACCCTACACCTACCCTACACCTACCCTACACCTACCCTACACCTACCCTACACCTACCCTACACCTACCCTACACCTACCCTACACCTACCCTACACCTACCCTACACCTACCCTACACCTACCCTACACCTACCCTACACCTACCCTACACCTACCCTACACCTACCCTACACCTACCCTACACCTACCCTACACCTACCCTACACCTACCCTACACCTACCCTACACCTACCCTACACCTACCCTACACCTACCCTACACCTACCCTACACCTACCCTACACCTACCCTACACCTACCCTACACCTACCCTACACCTACCCTACACCTACCCTACACCTACCCTACACCTACCCTACACCTACCCTACACCTACCCTACACCTACCCTACACCTACCCTACACCTACCCTACACCTACCCTACACCTACCCTACACCTACCCTACACCTACCCTACACCTACCCTACACCTACCCTACACCTACCCTACACCTACCCTACACCTACCCTACACCTACCCTACACCTACCCTACACCTACCCTACACCTACCCTACACCTACCCTACACCTACCCTACACCTACCCTACACCTACCCTACACCTACCCTACACCTACCCTACACCTACCCTACACCTACCCTACACCTACCCTACACCTACCCTACACCTACCCTACACCTACCCTACACCTACCCTACACCTACCCTACACCTACCCTACACCTACCCTACACCTACCCTACACCTACCCTACACCTACCCTACACCTACCCTACACCTACCCTACACCTACCCTACACCTACCCTACACCTACCCTACACTTTGTTCCTAAAAACATAACCCTAATGTTTGCTTGTCGTCGCCAGACACTGAGTTTCGCTTCACCCGCTCAACCTTCGTTACGCTACGGAGGTCGCCGGCTCGCTTCGCTCGCCACCTCCCCCCTGCGCTGCACTCGGTCTCGTAGGTTCGCTCCACTCGGGATCCCTACGCTGAATCCGTAAAAAAAACTGAAAAAAAAAGATTCGCCAAAACGGGGGGGCGGGAGGGGGGAGAAGGGGGGCAAGGGGGTCAACTTTGAAAAATGGTTGTTTTGTGACTATAGCATTGCCCCTTTATATGAATCTGAAAAAAGAAATGTTCCAAGTCTCTCAACTTCCGAGATCCGCTTAAAGGGGGGGAGAAGGGGGGCGAGGGGGTCATTTTTGAAAAATGGTTTTTACTTTTGCGAGCCTCCTCTAAACGAATCCGTAAAAAACAAAAAATACGGGTACCTTAGTTTCCGAGATACGATAGAGGGGGGGAGGAGGGGGGAGGAAAAGGGGAGGTTTGGGACTTTTCCCATACTCACGGGAGTTACTTGTTTACGAATCTGTCAAAATATACCCACCTCCCCCTTCACCATCTGGGAGAACAATTATGTCAATGAGTCAGTCAGTCAGTGAGTCAGTGGTAATGCAGTTTTATATAGTATAAAGTTTTATATAGTATAATATAATAACTAGTATTTGCTTGGTGCGCGAGCTGCAAGCAGCTCGCGTGTTGTTGTCCCTACACCTACCTTACACCTACCCTACACCTACCCTACACCTACCCTACACCTACCCTACACCTACCCTACACCTACCCTACACCTACCCTACACCTACCCTACACCTACCCTACACCTACCCTACACCTACCCTACACCTACCCTACACCTACCCTACACCTACCCTACACCTACCCTACACCTACCCTACACCTACCCTACACCTACCCTACACCTACCCTACACCTACCCTACACCTACCCTACACCTACCCTACACCTACCCTACACCTACCCTACACCTACCCTACACCTACCCTACACCTACCCTACACCTACCCTACACCTACCCTACACCTACCCTACACCTACCCTACACCTACCCTACACCTACCCTACACCTACCCTACACCTACCCTACACCTACCCTACACCTACCCTACACCTACCCTACACCTACCCTACACCTACCCTACACCTACCCTACACCTACCCTACACCTACCCTACACCTACCCTACACCTACCCTACACCTACCCTACACCTACCCTACACCTACCCTACACCTACCCTACACCTACCCTACACCTACCCTACACCTACCCTACACCTACCCTACACCTACCCTACACCTACCCTACACCTACCCTACACCTACCCTACACCAACCCTACACCTACCCTACACCTACCCTACACCTACCCTACACCTACCCTACACCTACCCTACACCTACCCTACACCTACCCTACACCTACCCTACACCTACCCTACACCTACCCTACACCTACCCTACACCTACCCTACACCTACCCTACACCTACCCTACACCTACCCTACACCTACCCTACACCTACCCTACACCTACCCTACACCTACCCTACACCTACCCTACACCTACCCTACACCTACCCTACACCTACCCTACACCTACCCTACACCTACCCTACACCTACCCTAAACCTACCCTACACCTACCCTACACCTACCCTACACCTACCCTACACCTACCCTACACCTACCCTACACCTACCCTACACTTTGTTCCAAAAAACATAACCCTAATGTTTGATTGTTGTCGCCAGGCACTGAGTTTCGCTTCACCCACTCAACCTTCGAGGTCGCCGGCTCGCTTCGCTCGCCACCTCCCCCCTGCGCTGCACTCTCTTGTAGGTTCGCACCACTCGGGATCCCTACGCTGAATCCGTAAAAAAAAACAAAAAAACGATTCGCCAAAACGGGGGGGGGGAGGGGTGAGATGGGGGGCAAGGAGGTCAACTTTGAAAAATGGTTTTTACTTTTCCGAGCCTCCTCTAAACGAATCCGTAAAAAAAACAAAAAAAAAAGATTCGCCAAAACGGGGGGGGCAGGGGGGAGAAGGGGGGCAAGGGGGTAAACTTTGAAAAATGGTTTGTTTGTGACTATAGCATTGCCCATTTATATGAATCTGAAAAAAGAAATGTTCCAAGTCTCTCAACTTCCGAGATCCGCTTAAAGGGGGTGAGAAGGGGGGCGAGGGGGTCAACTTTGAAAAATGGTTTTTACTTTTCCGAGCCTCCTCTAAACGAATCCGTAAAAAAAACACGAAAAAAAGATTCGCCGAAAGGGGGGGGGGAGGGGGAGAAGAGGGGCAAGGGGGTCAACTATGAAAAATGGTTTGTTTGTGACTAAAGCATTGCCCCTTTATATGAACCTGAAAAAATAAATGTTCCAAATGTTCCAACTTTCGAGATCCGCTTAAAGGGGGGGAGAAGGGGGGCGAGGGGGTCAACTTTGAAAAATGGTTTTTACTTTTGCGAGCCTCCTCTAAACGAATCCGTAAAAAAAATATTCTACCGGTACCTTAGTTTCCGAGATACGATAGAGGGGGGGAGGAGGGGGGAGGAAAAGGGGAGGTTTGGGACTTTTCCCATACTCGCGAGAGTTACTTGTATACGAATCTGTCAAAATATACCCACCTCCCCCTCCACCATCTGGGAGAACAATTATGTCAATGAGTCAGTCAGTGAGTCAGTGAGTGGTAATGCAGTTTTATATAATATAACTAGTATTTGCTTGGTGCGCGAGCTGCAAGCAGCTCGCGGCTTTGTCGTGTTTTTGAGAAGTATTCCTTAACCTACCCTACACCTACCCTACACCTACCCTTCACCTACCCTACACCTACCCTACACCTACCCTACACCTACCCTACACCTACCCTACACCTACCCTACACCTACCCTACACCTACCCTACACCTACCCTACACCTACCCTACACCTACCCTACACCTACTCTACACCTACCCTACACCTACCCTACACCTACCCTACACCTACCCTACACCTACCCTACACCTACCCTACACCTACCCTACACCTACCCTACACCTACCCTACACCTACCCTACACCTACCCTACACCTACCCTACACCTACCCTACACCTACCCTACACCTACCCTACACTTTGTTCCAAAAAACATAACCCTAATGTTTGCTTGTCGTCGCCAGGCACTGAGTTTCGCTTCACCCACTCAACCTTCGTTACGCTACGGAGGTCGCCGGCTCGCTTCGCTCGCCACCTCCCCCCTGCGCTGCACTCGGTCTCGTAGGTTCGCTCCACTCGGGATCCCTACGCTGAATCCGTAAAAAAAACAAAAAAAAGATTCGCCAAAACGGGGGTGGGGGGGAGGGTAAGGGGGGCAAGGGGGTCAACTTTAAAAAATGCTTTGTTTGTGACTATAGCATTGCCCCTTTATATGAATCTGAAAAAAGAAATGTTCCAAGTCTCTCAACTTCCGAGATCCGCTTATAGGGGGGGAGAAGGGGGGCGAGGGGGTCAACTTTGAAAAATGGTTTTTACTTATGCGAGCCTCCTCTAAACGAATTCGTAAAAAAACAAAAAAAAAAGTTTCGCCAAAACGGGGGAGGGAGGGGGGAGAAGGGGGGCAAGGGGGTCAACTTTGAAAAATGGTTTGTTTGTGACTCAAGCATTGCCCCTTTATATGAATCTGAAAAAAGAAATGTTCCAAATGTTCCAACTTTCGAGATCCGCTTAAAGGGGGGGAGAAGGGGGGCGAGGGGGTCAACTTTGAAAAATGCTTTTTACTTTTCCAAGCCTCCTCTAAACGATTCCGTAAAAAAAACAAAAAAAAAAAGATTCGCCAAAACGGGGGTGAGGGGGGAGAAGGGGGGCAAGGGGGTCAACTTTGAAAACTGGTTCGTTTGTGACTATAGCATTGCCCCTTTATATGAATCTGAAAAAAGAAATGTTCCAAGTCTCTCAACTTCCGAGATCCGCTTAAAGGGGGGGAGAAGGGGGGCGAGGGGGTCAAATTTGAAAAATGGTTTTTACTTTTCCGAGCCTCCTCTAAACGAATCCGTAAAAATAACATACTACGGGTACCTTAGTTTCCGAGATACGATAGAGGGGGGGAGGAGGGGGGAGGAAAAGGGGAGGTTTGGGACTTTTCCCATACTCACGGGAGTTACTTGTTTACGAATCTGTCAAAATATACCCACCTCCCCATCCACCATCTGGGAGAACAATTATGTCAGTGAGTCAGTGGTAATGCAGTTTTATATAATATAACTAGTATTTGCTTGGTGCGCGAGCTGCAAGCAGCTCGCGGCTTTGTCGTGTTTTTGAGAAGTATTCCTTAACCTACCCTACACCTACCCTACATCTACCCTACACCTACCCTACACCTATCCTACACCTACCCTACACCTACCTTATACCTACCCTACACCTACCCTACACCTAACCTACACCTACCCTACACCTACCCTACACCTACCCTACACCTACCCTACACCTACCCTACACCTACCCTACACCTACCCTACACCTACCCTACACCTACCCTACACCTACCCTACACCTACCCTACACCTACCCTACACCTACCCTACACCTACCCTACACCTACCCTACACCTACCCTACACCTACCCTACACCTACCCTACACCTACCCTACACCTACCCTACACCTACCCTACACCTACCCTACACCTACCCTACACCTACCCTACACCTACCCTACACCTACCCTACACCTACCCTACACCTACCCTACACCTACCCTACACCTACCCTACACCTACCCTACACCTACCCTACACCTACCCTACACCTACCCTACACCTACCCTACACCTACCCTACACCTACCCTACACCTACCCTACACCTACCCTACACCTACCCTACACCTACCCTACACCTACCCTACACCTACCCTACACCTACCCTACACCTACCCTACACCTACCCTACACCTACCCTACACCTACCCTACACCTACCCTACACCTACCCTACACCTACCCTACACCTACCCTACACCTACCCTACACCTACCCTACACCTACCCTACACCTACCCTACACCTACCCTACACCTACCCTAAACTTTGTTCCAAAAAACATAACCCTAATGTTTGCTTGTCGTCGCCAGGCACTGATTTTCGCTTCACCCACTCAACCTTCGTTACGCTACGGAGGTCGCCGGCTCGCTTCGCTCGCCACCTCCCCCCTGCGCTGCACTCGGTCTCGTAGGTTCGCTCCACTCGGGATCCCTACGCTGAATCCGTAAAAAAAACAAAATAAAAAGATTCGCCAAAACGGGGGGGGAAAGGGGGGCGAGGGGGTCAACTTTGAAAAATGGTTTGTTTGTGACTTTAGCATTGCCCCTTTATATGAATCTGAAAAAAGAAATGTTCCAAGTCTCTCAACTTCCGAGATCCGCTTAAAGGGGGGGGAAAGGGGGGCGAGGGGGTCAACTTTGAAAAATGGTTTTTACTTTTCCGAGCCTCCTCTAAACGATTCCGTAAAAAAAAACAAAAAAAAAAGATTTGCCAAAACGGGGGGGAGGGGGGAGAAGGGGAGCAAGGGGGTCAACTTTGAAAAATGGTATGTTTGTGACTATAGCATTGCCCCTTTATATGAATCTGAAAAAAGAAATGTTCCAAGTCTCTCAACTTCCGAGATCCGCTTAAAGGGGGGGAGAAGGGGGGCGAGGGGGTCAACTTTGAAAAATGGTTTTTACTTTTCCAAGCCTCCTCTAAACGAATCCGTAAAAAAACAGAATACCGGTACCTTAGTTTCCGAGATACGATAGAGGGGGGGAGGAGGGGGGAGGAAAAGGGGAGGTTTGGGACTTTTCCCAAACTCGCGAGAGTCACTTGTTTACGAATCTGTCAAAATATACCCACCTCCCCCTCCACCATCTGGGAGAACAATTATGTCAGTGAGTCAGTCAGTGGTAATGCAGTTTTATATAATATAATAATAATAACTAGTATTTGCTTGGTGCGCGAGCTGCAAGCAGCTCGCGTGTTGTTGTCCCTACACCTACCCTACACCTACCCTACACCTACCCTACACCTACCCTACACCTACCCTACACCTACCCTACACCTACCCTACACCTGCCCTACACCTACCCTACACCTACCCTACACCTACCCTACACCTACCCTACACCTACCCTACACCTACCCTACACCTACCCTAAACTTTGTTCCAAAAAACATAACCCTAATGTTTGCTTGTCGTCGCCAGGGCAACCTTCGTTACGCTACGGAGGTCGCCGGCTCGCTTCGCTCGCCACCTCCCCCCTGCGCTGCACTCGGTCTCGTAGATTCGCTCCACTCGGGATCCCTACGCTGAATCCGTAAAAAAAACTGGAAAAAAAAGATTCGCCAAAACGGGGGGGGGGGGAGGGGGGAGAAGGGGGGTAAGGGGGTCAACTTTGAAAAATGGTTTGTTTGTGACTATAGCATTGCCCCTTTATATGAATCTGAAAAAAGAAATGTTCCAAGTCTCTCAACTTCCGAGATCCGCTTATAGGGGGGGAGAAGGGGGCCAAGGGGGTCAACTTTGAAAAATGGTTTTTACTTTTCCGAGCCTCCTCTAAACGATTCCGTAAAAAAAACAAAAAAAAAAGATTAGCCAAAACGGGGGGGGGAGGGGGGAGAAGGGGGGCAAGGGGGACAACTTTGAAAACTGGTTCGTTTGTGACTATAGCATTGCCCCTTTATATGAATCTGAAAAAAGAAATGTTCCAAGTCTCTCAACTTCCGAGATCCGCTTAAAGGGGGGGAGAAGGGGGGCGAGGGGGTCAACTTTGAAAAATGGTTTTTACTTTTCCGAGCCTCCTCTAAACGAATCCGTAAAAAAACAGAATACCGGTACCTTAGTTTCCGAGATACGATAGAGGGGGGGAGGAGGGGGGAGGAAAAGGGGAGGTTTGGGACTTTTCCCATACTCGCGAGAGGTACTTGTTTACGAATCTGTCAAAATATACCCACCTCCCCCTTCACCATCTGGGAGAACAATTATGTCAGTGAGTCAGTCAGTGGTAATGCAGTTTTATATAATATAACTAGTATTTGCTTGGTGCGCGAGCTGCAAGCAGCTCGCGGCTTTGTCGTGTTTTTGAGAAGTATTCCTTAACCTACACCTACCCTACACCTACCCTACACCTACCCTACACCTAACCTACACCTACCCTACACCTACCCTACACCTACCCTACACCTACCCTACACCTACCCTACACCTACTTTACACCTACCTTACACCTACCCTACACCTACCCTACACCTACCCTACACCTACCCTACACCTACCCTACACCTACCCTACACCTACCCTACACCTACCCTACACCTACCCTACACCTACCCTACACCTACCCTACACCTACCCTACACTTACCCTACACCTACCCTACACCTACCCTACACCTACCCTACACCTACCCTACACCTACCCTACACCTACCCTACACCTACCCTACACCTACCCTACACCTACCCTACTCCTACCCTACGCCTACCCTACACCTACCCTACACCTACCCTACACCTACCCTACACCTACCCTACACCTACCCTACACCTACCCTACACCTACCCTACACTTTGTTCCTAAAAACATAACCCTAATGTTTGCTTGTCGTCGCCAGACACTGAGTTTCGCTTCACCCGCTCAACCTTCGTTACGCTACGGAGGTCGCCGGCTCGCTTCGCTCGCCACCTCCCCCCTGCGCTGCACTCGGTCTCGTAGGTTCGCTCCACTCGGGATCCCTACGCTGAATCCGTAAAAAAAACTGAAAAAAAAAGATTCGCCAAAACGGGGGGGCGGGAGGGGGGAGAAGGGGGGCAAGGGGGTCAACTTTGAAAAATGGTTGTTTTGTGACTATAGCATTGCCCCTTTATATGAATCTGAAAAAAGAAATGTTCCAAGTCTCTCAACTTCCGAGATCCGCTTAAAGGGGGGGAGAAGGGGGGCGAGGGGTCATTTTTGAAAAATGGTTTTTACTTTTGCGAGCCTCCTCTAAACGAATCCGTAAAAAACAAAAAATACGGGTACCTTAGTTTCCGAGATACGATAGAGGGGGGGAGGAGGGGGGAGGAAAAGGGGAGGTTTGGGACTTTTCCCATACTCACGGGAGTTACTTGTTTACGAATCTGTCAAAATATACCCACCTCCCCCTTCACCATCTGGGAGAACAATTATGTCAATGAGTCAGTCAGTCAGTGAGTCAGTGGTAATGCAGTTTTATATAGTATAAAGTTTTATATAGTATAATATAATAACTAGTATTTGCTTGGTGCGCGAGCTGCAAGCAGCTCGCGTGTTGTTGTCCCTACACCTACCTTACACCTACCCTACACCTACCCTACACCTACCCTACACCTACCCTACACCTACCCTACACCTACCCTACACCTACCCTACACCTACCCTACACCTACCCTACACCTACCCTACACCTACCCTACACCTACCCTACACCTACCCTACACCTACCCTACACCTACCCTACACCTACCCTACACCTACCCTACACCTACCCTACACCTACCCTACACCTACCCTACACCTACCCTACACCTACCCTACACCTACCCTACACCTACCCTACACCTACCCTACACCTACCCTACACCTACCCTACACCTACCCTACACCTACCCTACACCTACCCTACACCTACCCTACACCTACCCTACACCTACCCTACACCTACCCTACACCTACCCTACACCTACCCTACACCTACCCTACACCTACCCTACACCTACCCTACACCTACCCTACACCTACCCTACACCTACCCTACACCTACCCTACACCTACCCTACACCTACCCTACACCTACCCTACACCTACCCTACACCTACCCTACACCTACCCTACACCTACCCTACACCTACCCTACACCTACCCTACACCTACCCTACACCTACCCTACACCTACCCTACACCTACCCTACACCTACCCTACACCTACCCTACACCTACCCTACACCTACCCTACACCTACCCTACACCTACCCTACACCTACCCTACACCTACCCTACACCAACCCTACACCTACCCTACACCTACCCTACACCTACCCTACACCTACCCTACACCTACCCTACACCTACCCTACACCTACCCTACACCTACCCTACACCTACCCTACACCTACCCTACACCTACCCTACACCTACCCTACACCTACCCTACACCTACCCTACACCTACCCTACACCTACCCTACACCTACCCTACACCTACCCTACACCTACCCTACACCTACCCTACACCTACCCTACACCTACCCTACACCTACCCTACACCTACCCTACACCTACCCTACACCTACCCTACACCTACCCTACACCTACCCTACACCTACCCTACACCTACCCTAAACCTACCCTACACCTACCCTACACCTACCCTACACCTACCCTACACCTACCCTACACCTACCCTACACCTACCCTACACTTTGTTCCAAAAAACATAACCCTAATGTTTGATTGTTGTCGCCAGGCACTGAGTTTCGCTTCACCCACTCAACCTTCGTTACGCTACGGAGGTCGCCGGCTCGCTTCGCTCGCCACCTCCCCCCTGCGCTGCACTCTCTTGTAGGTTCGCACCACTCGGGATCCCTACGCTGAATCCGTAAAAAAAAACAAAAAAACGATTCGCCAAAACGGGGGGGGGGAGGGGTGAGATGGGGGGCAAGGAGGTCAACTTTGAAAAATGGTTTTTACTTTTCCGAGCCTCCTCTAAACGAATCCGTAAAAAAAACAAAAAAAAAAGATTCGCCAAAACGGGGGGGGCAGGGGGGAGAAGGGGGGCAAGGGGGTAAACTTTGAAAAATGGTTTGTTTGTGACTATAGCATTGCCCATTTATATGAATCTGAAAAAAGAAATGTTCCAAGTCTCTCAACTTCCGAGATCCGCTTAAAGGGGGTGAGAAGGGGGGCGAGGGGGTCAACTTTGAAAAATGGTTTTTACTTTTCCGAGCCTCCTCTAAACGAATCCGTAAAAAAAACACGAAAAAAAGATTCGCCGAAAGGGGGGGGGGAGGGGGAGAAGAGGGGCAAGGGGGTCAACTATGAAAAATGGTTTGTTTGTGACTAAAGCATTGCCCCTTTATATGAACCTGAAAAAATAAATGTTCCAAATGTTCCAACTTTCGAGATCCGCTTAAAGGGGGGGAGAAGGGGGGCGAGGGGGTCAACTTTGAAAAATGGTTTTTACTTTTGCGAGCCTCCTCTAAACGAATCCGTAAAAAAAATATTCTACCGGTACCTTAGTTTCCGAGATACGATAGAGGGGGGGAGGAGGGGGGAGGAAAAGGGGAGGTTTGGGACTTTTCCCATACTCGCGAGAGTTACTTGTATACGAATCTGTCAAAATATACCCACCTCCCCCTCCACCATCTGGGAGAACAATTATGTCAATGAGTCAGTCAGTGAGTCAGTGAGTGGTAATGCAGTTTTATATAATATAACTAGTATTTGCTTGGTGCGCGAGCTGCAAGCAGCTCGCGGCTTTGTCGTGTTTTTGAGAAGTATTCCTTAACCTACCCTACACCTACCCTACACCTACCCTTCACCTACCCTACACCTACCCTACACCTACCCTACACCTACCCTACACCTACCCTACACCTACCCTACACCTACCCTACACCTACCCTACACCTACCCTACACCTACCCTACACCTACCCTACACCTACTCTACACCTACCCTACACCTACCCTACACCTACCCTACACCTACCCTACACCTACCCTACACCTACCCTACACCTACCCTACACCTACCCTACACCTACCCTACACCTACCCTACACCTACCCTACACCTACCCTACACCTACCCTACACCTACCCTACACCTACCCTACACTTTGTTCCAAAAAACATAACCCTAATGTTTGCTTGTCGTCGCCAGGCACTGAGTTTCGCTTCACCCACTCAACCTTCGTTACGCTACGGAGGTCGCCGGCTCGCTTCGCTCGCCACCTCCCCCCTGCGCTGCACTCGGTCTCGTAGGTTCGCTCCACTCGGGATCCCTACGCTGAATCCGTAAAAAAAACAAAAAAAAGATTCGCCAAAACGGGGGTGGGGGGGAGGGTAAGGGGGGCAAGGGGGTCAACTTTAAAAAATGCTTTGTTTGTGACTATAGCATTGCCCCTTTATATGAATCTGAAAAAAGAAATGTTCCAAGTCTCTCAACTTCCGAGATCCGCTTATAGGGGGGGAGAAGGGGGGCGAGGGGGTCAACTTTGAAAAATGGTTTTTACTTATGCGAGCCTCCTCTAAACGAATTCGTAAAAAAACAAAAAAAAAAGTTTCGCCAAAACGGGGGAGGGAGGGGGGAGAAGGGGGGCAAGGGGGTCAACTTTGAAAAATGGTTTGTTTGTGACTCAAGCATTGCCCCTTTATATGAATCTGAAAAAAGAAATGTTCCAAATGTTCCAACTTTCGAGATCCGCTTAAAGGGGGGGAGAAGGGGGGCGAGGGGGTCAACTTTGAAAAATGCTTTTTACTTTTCCAAGCCTCCTCTAAACGATTCCGTAAAAAAAACAAAAAAAAAAAGATTCGCCAAAACGGGGGTGAGGGGGGAGAAGGGGGGCAAGGGGGTCAACTTTGAAAACTGGTTCGTTTGTGACTATAGCATTGCCCCTTTATATGAATCTGAAAAAAGAAATGTTCCAAGTCTCTCAACTTCCGAGATCCGCTTAAAGGGGGGGAGAAGGGGGGCGAGGGGGTCAAATTTGAAAAATGGTTTTTACTTTTCCGAGCCTCCTCTAAACGAATCCGTAAAAATAACATACTACGGGTACCTTAGTTTCCGAGATACGATAGAGGGGGGGAGGAGGGGGGAGGAAAAGGGGAGGTTTGGGACTTTTCCCATACTCACGGGAGTTACTTGTTTACGAATCTGTCAAAATATACCCACCTCCCCATCCACCATCTGGGAGAACAATTATGTCAGTGAGTCAGTGGTAATGCAGTTTTATATAATATAACTAGTATTTGCTTGGTGCGCGAGCTGCAAGCAGCTCGCGGCTTTGTCGTGTTTTTGAGAAGTATTCCTTAACCTACCCTACACCTACCCTACATCTACCCTACACCTACCCTACACCTATCCTACACCTACCCTACACCTACCTTATACCTACCCTACACCTACCCTACACCTAACCTACACCTACCCTACACCTACCCTACACCTACCCTACACCTACCCTACACCTACCCTACACCTACCCTACACCTACCCTACACCTACCCTACACCTACCCTACACCTACCCTACACCTACCCTACACCTACCCTACACCTACCCTACACCTACCCTACACCTACCCTACACCTACCCTACACCTACCCTACACCTACCCTACACCTACCCTACACCTACCCTACACCTACCCTACACCTACCCTACACCTACCCTACACCTACCCTACACCTACCCTACACCTACCCTACACCTACCCTACACCTACCCTACACCTACCCTACACCTACCCTACACCTACCCTACACCTACCCTACACCTACCCTACACCTACCCTACACCTACCCTACACCTACCCTACACCTACCCTACACCTACCCTACACCTACCCTACACCTACCCTACACCTACCCTACACCTACCCTACACCTACCCTACACCTACCCTACACCTACCCTACACCTACCCTACACCTACCCTACACCTACCCTACACCTACCCTACACCTACCCTACACCTACCCTACACCTACCCTAAACTTTGTTCCAAAAAACATAACCCTAATGTTTGCTTGTCGTCGCCAGGCACTGATTTTCGCTTCACCCACTCAACCTTCGTTACGCTACGGAGGTCGCCGGCTCGCTTCGCTCGCCACCTCCCCCCTGCGCTGCACTCGGTCTCGTAGGTTCGCTCCACTCGGGATCCCTACGCTGAATCCGTAAAAAAAACAAAATAAAAAGATTCGCCAAAACGGGGGGGGAAAGGGGGGCGAGGGGGTCAACTT
This sequence comes from Orthosia incerta, assembly GCA_948252205.1. Taxonomy (NCBI): domain Eukaryota; kingdom Metazoa; phylum Arthropoda; class Insecta; order Lepidoptera; family Noctuidae; genus Orthosia; species Orthosia incerta. The sequence goes on along the minus strand of OX411741.1, from coordinate 37,623,329 downwards.
TGAAAAATGGTTTGTTTGTGACTTTAGCATTGCCCCTTTATATGAATCTGAAAAAAGAAATGTTCCAAGTCTCTCAACTTCCGAGATCCGCTTAAAGGGGGAGGAAAGGGGGGCGAGGGGGTCAACTTTGAAAAATGGTTTTTACTTTTCCGAGCCTCCTCTAAACGATTCCGTAAAAAAAAACAAAAAAAAAAGATTTGCCAAAACGGGGGGGAGGGGGGAGAAGGGGAGCAAGGGGGTCAACTTTGAAAAATGGTATGTTTGTGACTATAGCATTGCCCCTTTATATGAATCTGAAAAAAGAAATGTTCCAAGTCTCTCAACTTCCGAGATCCGCTTAAAGGGGGGGAGAAGGGGGGCGAGGGGGTCAACTTTGAAAAATGGTTTTTACTTTTCCAAGCCTCCTCTAAACGAATCCGTAAAAAAACAGAATACCGGTACCTTAGTTTCCGAGATACGATAGAGGGGGGGAGGAGGGGGGAGGAAAAGGGGAGGTTTGGGACTTTTCCCAAACTCGCGAGAGTCACTTGTTTACGAATCTGTCAAAATATACCCACCTCCCCCTCCACCATCTGGGAGAACAATTATGTCAGTGAGTCAGTCAGTGGTAATGCAGTTTTATATAATATAATAATAATAACTAGTATTTGCTTGGTGCGCGAGCTGCAAGCAGCTCGCGTGTTGTTGTCCCTACACCTACCCTACACCTACCCTACACCTACCCTACACCTACCCTACACCTACCCTACACCTACCCTACACCTACCCTACACCTGCCCTACACCTACCCTACACCTACCCTACACCTACCCTACACCTACCCTACACCTACCCTACACCTACCCTACACCTACCCTAAACTTTGTTCCAAAAAACATAACCCTAATGTTTGCTTGTCGTCGCCAGGGACTGAGTTTCGCTTCACCCACTCAACCTTCGTTACGCTACGGAGGTCGCCGGCTCGCTTCGCTCGCCACCTCCCCCCTGCGCTGCACTCGGTCTCGTAGATTCGCTCCACTCGGGATCCCTACGCTGAATCCGTAAAAAAAACTGGAAAAAAAAGATTCGCCAAAACGGGGGGGGGGGAGGGGGGAGAAGGGGGGTAAGGGGGTCAACTTTGAAAAATGGTTTGTTTGTGACTATAGCATTGCCCCTTTATATGAATCTGAAAAAAGAAATGTTCCAAGTCTCTCAACTTCCGAGATCCGCTTATAGGGGGGGAGAAGGGGGCCAAGGGGGTCAACTTTGAAAAATGGTTTTTACTTTTCCGAGCCTCCTCTAAACGATTCCGTAAAAAAAACAAAAAAAAAAGATTAGCCAAAACGGGGGGGGGAGGGGGGAGAAGGGGGGCAAGGGGGACAACTTTGAAAACTGGTTCGTTTGTGACTATAGCATTGCCCCTTTATATGAATCTGAAAAAAGAAATGTTCCAAGTCTCTCAACTTCCGAGATCCGCTTAAAGGGGGGGAGAAGGGGGGCGAGGGGGTCAACTTTGAAAAATGGTTTTTACTTTTCCGAGCCTCCTCTAAACGAATCCGTAAAAAAACAGAATACCGGTACCTTAGTTTCCGAGATACGATAGAGGGGGGGAGGAGGGGGGAGGAAAAGGGGAGGTTTGGGACTTTTCCCATACTCGCGAGAGGTACTTGTTTACGAATCTGTCAAAATATACCCACCTCCCCCTTCACCATCTGGGAGAACAATTATGTCAGTGAGTCAGTCAGTGGTAATGCAGTTTTATATAATATAACTAGTATTTGCTTGGTGCGCGAGCTGCAAGCAGCTCGCGGCTTTGTCGTGTTTTTGAGAAGTATTCCTTAACCTACCCTGCACCTACCGTACACCTACCCTACACCTACCCTACACCTACCCTACACCTACCTTACACCTACCCTACACCTACCCTACACCTACCCTACACCTACCCTACACCTACCCTACACCTACCCTACACCTACCCTACACCTACCCTACACCTACCCTACACCTACCCTACACCTACCCTACACCTACCCTACACCTACCCTACACCTACCCTACACCTACCCTACACCTACCCTACACCTACCCTACACCTACCCTACACCTACCCTACACCTACCCTACACCTACCCTACACCTACCCTACACCTACCCTACACCTACCCTACACCTACCCTACACCTACCCTACACCTACCCTACACCTACCCTACACCTACCCTACACCTACCCTACACCTACCCTACACCTACCCTACACCTACCCTACACCTACCCTACACCTACCCTACACCTACCCTACACCTACCCTACACCTACCCTACACCTACCCTACACCTACCCTACACCTACCCTACACTTTGTTCCAAAAAACATAACCCTAATGTTTGCTTGTCGTCGCCAGGCACTGAGTTTCGCTTCACCCACTCAACCTTCGTTACGCTACGGAGGTCGCCGGCTCGCTACGCTCGCCACCTCCCCCCTGCGCTGCACTCGGTCTCGTAGATTCGCTCCACTCGGGATCCCTACGCTGCCTGGTCCACTTCCACCGGACAGGTTTCGACGACCGATATTAGGTAGGGGAGGTTGGGGAGAGGAGGGGTGAAGAGAGGGGTGAAGGGGGGGAGAGTGGGGAGTTTTGAAAAATGATTCCAACTAAAGCATTGCCCCTTTATATGAATCTGAAAAAAGAAATGTTCAAAGTCTCTCAACTTCCGAGATCCGCTTAAAGGGGGGGAGAAGGAGGGCGAGGGGATCAACTTTGAAAAATGGTTTTTACTTTTCCGACCCTCCTCTAAACGAATCCGTAAAAAAAACAAAAAAAATGATTCGCCAAAACGGGGGGGGAGGGGGGAGAAGGGGGGCAAGGGGGTCAACTTTAAAAACTGGTTCGTTTGTGACTACAGCATTGCCCCTTTATATGAATCTGAAAAAAGAAATTTTCCAAGTCTCTCAATTTCCGAGATCCGCTTAAAGGGGGGGAGAAGGGGGCGAGGGGGTTAACTTTGAAAAATGGTTTTTACTTTTCCGAGCCTCCTCTAAACGATTCCGTAAAAAAAAACAAAAAAAAAGATTCGCCTAAATGGGGGTGGAGGGGGGCGAAGGGGGGCAAGGGGGTCAACTTTGAAAAATGGTTTGTTTTTGACTAAAGCATTGCCCCTTTATATGAATCTGAAAAAAGAAATGTTCCAAATGTTCCAACTTTCGAGATCCGCTTAAAGGGGGGGAGAAGGGGGGCGAGGGGGTCAACTTTGAAAAATGGTTTTTACTTTTCTGAGCCTCCTCTAAACGAATCCGTAAAAAACAAAAAATACGGGTACCTTAGTTTCCGAGAAACGATAGAGGGGGGGAGGAGGGGGGGGGGAAAGGGGAGGTTTGGCACTTTTCCCATACTCACGGGAGTTACTTGTTTACGAATCTGTCAAAATATACCCACCTCCCCCTCCACCATCTGGGAGAACAATTATGTCAATGAGTGAGTCAGTGAGTCAGTCAGTGGTAATGCAGTTTTATATAATATAACTAGTATTTGCTTGGTGCGCGAGCTGCAAGCAGCTCGCGGCTTTGTCGTGTTTTTGAGAAGTATTCCTTAACCTACACCTACCCTACACCTACCCTACACCTACCCTACACCTAACCTACACCTACCCTACACCTACCCTACACCTACCCTACACCTACCCTACACCTACCCTACACCTACTTTACACCTACCTTACACCTACCCTACACCTACCCTACACCTACCCTACACCTACCCTACACCTACCCTACACCTACCCTACACCTACCCTACACCTACCCTACACCTACCCTACACTTACCCTACACCTACCCTACACCTACCCTACACCTACCCTACACCTACCCTACACCTACCCTACACCTACCCTACACCTACCCTACACCTACCCTACACCTACCCTACTCCTACCCTACGCCTACCCTACACCTACCCTACACCTACCCTACACCTACTCTACACCGACCCTACACCTACCCTACACCTACCCTACACTTTGTTCCAAAAAACATAACCCTTATGTTTGCTTGTCGTCGCCAGGCACTGAGTTTCGCTTCACCCACTCAACCTTCGTTCGCTCCATTCGGGATCCCTACGCTGAATCCGTAAAAAAAAAAAAAAAAAGATTCGCCAAAACGGGGGGGGGGGAGGGGGGAGAAGGGAGGCAAGGGGGTCAACTTTGAAAACTGGTTCGTTTGTGACTAAAGCATTGCCCCTCTATATGAATCTGAAAAAAGAAATGTTCCAAGTCTCTCAACTTCCGAGATCCGCTTAAATGGGGGGAGAAGGGGGGCGAGGGGGTCAACTTTGAAAAATGGTCTTTACTTTTCCGAGCCTCCTCTAAACGAATCCGTAAAAAAAATGAAAAAAAAAAGATTCGCCTAAACGGGGGAGGGGGGGGAGAAGGGGGGCAAGGGGTCAACTTTGAAAAATGGTTCGTTTGTGACTATAGCATTGCCCCTTTATATGAACCTGAAAAAAGAAATGTTCCAAATGTTCCAACTTTCGAGATCCGCTTAAAGGGGGGGAGAAGGGGGGGAGGGGGTCAACTTTGAAAAATGATTTTTACTATACCGAGCCTCCTCTAAACGAATCCGTAAAAAACAAAAAATACGGATACCTTAGTTTCCGAGATACGATAGAGGGGGGGAGGAGGGGGGGAGAAAAGGGGATGTTTGGCACTTTTCCCATACTCACGGGAGTTACTTGTTTACGAATCTGTCAAAATATACCCACCTCCCCCTCCACCATCTGGGAGAACAATTATGTCAATGAGTCAGTCAGTGAGTGGTAATGCAGTTTTATATAATATAACTAGTTTTTGCTTGGTGCGCGAGCTGCAAGCAGCTCGCGGCTTTGTCGTGTCTTTGAGAAGTATTCCATAACCTACCCTACACCTACCCTACACCTACCCTACACCTACCCTACACCTACCCTACACCTACGCTGCACCTACCCTGCACCTACCCTACACCTACCCTACACTTACCCTACACCTACCCTACACCTACCCTACACCTACCCTACACCTACCCTACACCTACCCTACACCTACCCTACACCTACCCTACACCTACCCTATACCTACCCTACACCTACCCCACACCTACCCTACACCTACCCTACACCTACCCTACACCTACCCTACACCTACCCTACACCTACCCTACACCTGCCCTACACCTACCCTACACCTACCCTACACTTTGTTCCAAAAAACATAACCCTAATGTACAAACATTCTTCGCCAGGCACTGAGTTTCGCTTCACCCACTCAACCTTCGTTACGCTACGGAGGTCGCCGGCTCGCTTCGCTCGCCTCCTCCCCCCTGCGCTGCACTCGGTCTCGTAGGTTCGCTCCACTCGGGATCCACTCGGGGAGGTTGGGAAGAGAGGGGTGAAGGGGGGGAGAGTGGGGAGTTTTGAAAAATGATTCCGACTAAAGCATTGCCCCTTTATATGAATCTGAAAAAAGAAATGTTCCAAGTCTCTCAACTTCCGAGATCCGCGTAAAGGGGGGGAGAAGGGAGGCGAGGGGGTCAATTTTGAAAAGTGGTTTTTACTTTTCCGAGCCTCCTCTAAACGAATCCGTAAAAAAAACTGAAAAAAAAAAAGATTCGACAAAACGGGGGGGGGGGGGGGGAGAAGGGGGGGCAACGGGGTCAACTTTGAAAAATGGTTTGTTTGTGACTATAGCATTGCCCCTTTATATGCATCTGAAAAAGAAATGTCCCAAGTCTCTCAACTTCCGAGATCCGCTTAAAGGGGGGGCGAAGGGGGGCGAGGGGGTCAACTTTGAAGAATGTTTTTACTTTTCCGAGCCCCCTCTAAACGAATCCGTAAAAAAAACTGAAAAAAAAAGATTCGCCAAAACGGGGGGGTGGGGGGAGAAGGGGGGCAAGGGGGTCAACTTTGAAAAATGGTTTGTTTGCGACTATAGCATTGCCCCTTTATATGAATCTGAAAAAAGAAATGTTTCAAATGTTCCAACTTTCGAGATCCGCTTAAAGGGGGGGAGAAGGGGGGCGAGGGGGTCAACTTTGAAAAATGGTTTTTACTTTTCCGAGCCTCCTCTAAACGAATCCGTAAAAAACAAAAAATACGGGTACCTTAGTTTCCGAGATACGATAGAGGGGGGGAGGAGGGGGGGGAAAAGGGGAGGTTTGGCACTTTTTCCATACTCACGGGAGTTACTTGTTTACGAATCTGTCAAAATATACCCACCTCCCCCTCCACCATCTGGGAGAACAATTATGTCAATCAGTCAGTCAGTGAGTGGTAATGCAGTTTTATATAATATAACTAGTATTTGCCTGGTGCGCGAGCTGCAAGCAGCTCGCGTGTTTTTGTCCCTACACCTACCCTACACCTACCCTACACCTACCCTACACCTACCCTACACCTACCCTACACCTACCCTACACCTACCCTACACCTACCCTACACCTACCCTACACCTACCCTACACCTACCCTACACCTACCCTACACCTACCCTACACCTACCCTACACCTACCCTACACCTACCCTACACCTACCCTACACCTACCCTACACCTACCCTACACCTACCCTACACCTACCCTACACCTACCCTACACCTACCCTACACCTACCCTACACCTACCCTACACCTACCCTACACCTACCCTACACCTACCCTACACCTACCCTACACCTACCCTACACCTACCCTACACCTACCATACACCTACCCTACACCTACCCTACACCTACCCTACACCTACCCTACACCTACTCTACACCTACCCTACACCTACCCTACACCTACCCTACACCTACCCTACACCTACCCTACACCTACCCTACACCTACCCTACACCTACCCTACACCTACCCTACACCTACCCTACACCTACCCTACACCTACCCTACACCTACCCTACACCTACCCTACACCTACCCTACACCTACCCTACACCTACCCTACACCTACCCTACACCTACCCTACACCTACCCTACACCTACCCTACACCTACCCTACACCTACCCTACACCTACCCTACACCTACCCTACACCTACCCTACACCTACCCTACACCTACCCTACACCTACCCTACACCTACCCTACACCTACCCTACACCTACCCTACACCTACCCTAGACCTACCCTAGACCTACCCTACACCTACCCTACACCTACCCTACACCTACCCTACACCTACCCTACACCTACCCTACACCTACCCTACACCTACCCTACACCTACCCTACACCTACCCTACACCTACCCTACACCTACCCTACACCTACCCTACACCTACCCTACACCTACCATACACCTACCCTACACCTACCCTACACCTACCCTACACCAACCCTACACCTACCCTACACCTACCCTACACCTACCCTACACCTACCCTACACCTACCCTACACCTACCCTACACCTACCCTACACCTACCCTACACCTACCCTACACTTTGTTCCAAAAAACATAACCCTAATGTTTGCATTCGTCGCCAGGCACTGAGTTTCGCTTCACCCACTCAACCTTCGTTACGCTACGGAGGTCGCCGGCTCGCTTCGCTCGCCACCTCCCCCCTGCGCTGCACTCGGTCTCGTAAGTTCGCTTCATTCGGGATCCCTACGCTGAATCCGTAAAAAAAAACAAAAAAAGATTCGCCAAAACGGGGGGAAGGAGGGGGGAGACGGGGGGCAAGGGGGTCAACTTTGAAAAATGATTTGTTTGTGACTATAGCATTGCCCCTTTATACGAATCTGAAAAAAAAAATGTTCCAAGTCTCTCAACTTCCGAGATCCGCTTAAAGGGGGGGAGAAGGGGGGCGAGGGGGTCAACTTTGAAAAATGGTTTTTACTTTTCCGAGCCTCCTCTAAACGAATCCGTAAAAAAAACACGAAAAAAATATTCGCCAAAACGGGGGGGGGGGGAGGGGGAGAAGGGGGGCAAGGGGGTCAACTTTGAAAATGGTTTGTTTGTGACTATAGCATTGCCCCTTTATATGAATCTGAAAAAAGAAATGTTCCAAGTCTCTCAACTTCCGAGATCCGCTTAAAGGGGGGGAGAAGGGGGGTGAGGGGGTCATTTTTGAAAAATGATTTTTACTTTTCCGAGCCTCCTCTAAACGAATCCGTAAAAAACAAAAAATACGGGTACCTTAGTTTCCGAGATACGATAGAGGGGGGGAGGAGGGGGGAGGAAAAGGGGAGGTTTGGGACTTTTCCCATACTCACGGGAGTTACTTGTTTACGAATCTGTCAAAATATACCCACCTCCCCATCCACCATCTGGGAGAACAATTATGTCAATGAGTCAGTCAGTCAGTCAGTCAGTGAGTGGTAATGCAGTTTTATATAGTATAACTAGTATTTGCTTGGTGCGCGAGCTGCAAGCAGCTCGCGGCTTTGTCGTGTTTTTGAGAAGTATTCCTTAACCTACCCTACACCTACCCTACACCTACCCTACACCTACCCTACACCTACCCTACACCTACCCTACACCTACCCTACACCTACCCTACACCTACCCTACACCTACCCTACACCTACCCTACACCTACCCTACACCTACCCTACACCTACCCTACACCTACCCTACACCTACCCTACACCTACCCTACACCTACCCTACACCTACCCTACACCTACCCTACACCAACCCTACACCTACCCTACACCTACCCTACACCTACCCTACACCTACCCTACACCTACCCTACACCTACCCTACACCTACCCTACACCTACCCTACACCTACCCTACACCTACCCTACACCTACACTACACCTACCCTACACCTACCCTACACCTACCCTACACCTACCCTACACCTACCCTACACCTACCCTACACCTACCCTACACCTACCCTACACCTACCCTACACCTACCCTACACCTACCCTACACCTACCCTACACCTACCCTACACCTACCCTACACCTACCCTACACCTACCCTACACCTACCCTACACCTACCCTACACCTACCCTACACCTACCCTACACCTACCCTACACCTACCCTACACCTACCCTACACCTACCCTACACCTACCCTACACCTACCCTACACCTACCCTACACCTACCCTACACCTACCCTACACCTACCCTACACCTACCCTACACCTACCCTACACCTACCCTACACCTACCCTACACCTACCCTACACCTACCCTACACCTACCCTACACCTACCCTACACCTACCCTACACCTACCCTACACCTACCCTACACCTACCCTACACCTACCCTACACCTACCCTACACCTACCCTACACCTACCCTACACCTACCCTACACCTACCCTACACCTACCCTACACCTACCCTACACCTACCCTACACCTACCCTACACCTACCCTACACCTACCCTACACCTACCCTACACCTACCCTACACCTACCCTACACCTACCCTACACCTACCCTACACCTACCCTACACCTACCCTACACCTACCCTACACCTACCCTACACCTACCCTACACCTACCCTACACCTACCCTACACCTACCCTACACCTACCCTACACCTACCCTACACCTACCCTACACCTACCCTACACCTACCCTACACCTACCCTACACCTACCCTACACCTACCCTACACCTACCCTACACCTACCCTACACCTACCCTACACCTACCCTACACCTACCCTACACCTACCCTACACCTACCCTACACCTACCCTACACCTACCCTACACCTACCCTACACCTACCCTACACTTTGTTCCAAAAAACATAACCCTAATGTTTGCATTCGTCGCCAGGCACTGAGTTTCGCTTCACCCACTCAACCTTTGTTACGCTACGGAGGTCGCCGGCTCGCTTCGCTCGCCACCTCCCCCCTGCGCTGCACTCGGTCTCGTAGGTTCGCTCCATTCGGGGTCCCTACGCTGCCTGGTCCACTCCCACCGGACAGGTTTCGACGACCAATATTAGGTAGGGGAGGTTGGGGAGAGGAGGGATGAAGGGAGGGAGAGTGGGGAGTTTTAAAAAATGATTCCAACTAAAGCATTGCTCCTTTATATGAATCTGAAAAAAGAAATGTTCCAAGTCTCTCAACTTCCGAGATCCGCTTAAAGGGGGTGAGAAGGGGGGCGAGGGGGTCAACTTTGAAAAATGGTCTTTACTTTTTCGAGCCTCCTCTAAACGATTCCGTAAAAAAAACAAAAAAAAAAGATTAGCCAAAACGGGGGGGGAGGGGGGAGAAGGGGGGCAAGGGGGTCAACTTTGAAAAATGGTTCGTTTGTGACTATAGCATTGCCCCTTTCTATGAATCTGAATAAATAAATGTTCCAAATGTTCCAACTTTCGAGATCCGCTTAAAGGGGGGGAGAAGGGGGGCGAGGGGGTCAACTTTGAAAAATGCTTTTTACTTTTCCGAGCCTCCTCTAAACGAATCCGTAAAAAAAAAAAAATACGGGTATCTTAGTTTCTGAGATACGATAGAGGGGGGGAGGAGGGGGGAGGAAAAGGGGAGGTTTGGGACTTTTCCCATACTCGCGAGAGTTACTTGTTTACGAATCTGTCAAAATATACCCACCTCCCCCTTCACCATCTGGGAGAACAATTATGTCAGTGAGTGAGTGAGTGAGTGAGTGGTAATCCAGCTTTATATAATATAACTAGTATTTGCTTGGTGCGCGAGCTGCAAGCAGCTCGCGTGTTGTTGTCCCTACACCTACCCTACACCTACCCTACACATACCCTACACCTACCCTACACCTACCCTACACCTACCCTACACCTACCCTACACCTACCCTACACCTACCCTACACCTACCCTACACCTACCCTACACCTACCCTACACCTACCCTACACCTACCCTACACCTACCCTACACCTACCCTACACCTACCCTACACCTACCCTACACCTACCCTACACCTACCCTACACCTACCCTACACCTACCCTACACCTACCCTACACCTACCCTACACCTACCCTACACCTACCCTACACCTACCCTACACCTACCCTACACCTACCCTACACCTACCCTACACCTACCCTACACCTACCCTACACCTACCCTACACCTACCCTACACCTACCCTACCCCTACCCTACACCTACCCTAAACCTACCCTACACCTACCCTACACCTACCCTACACTTTGTTCCAAAAAACATAACCCTAATGTTTGCATTCTTCGCCAGGCACTGAGTTTCGCTTCACCCACTCAACCTTTGTTACGCTACGGAGGTCGCCGGCTCGCTTCGCTCGCCACCTCCCCCCTGCGCTGCACTGGGTCTCGTAGGTCCGCTCCACTCGGGATCCCTACGCTGAATCCGTAAAAAAAAAAAAAAAAAAATTCGCCAAAACGGGGGGGGAGGGGTGAGAAGGGGGTCAAGGGGGTCAATTTTGAAAACTGGTTCGTTTGTGACTATAGCATTGCCCCTTTATATGAATCTGAAAAAAGAAATGTTCCAAATGTTCCAACTTTCGAGATCCGCTTAAAGGGGGGGAGAAGGGGGGCGAGGGGGTCAACTTTGAAAAATGATTTTTACTTTACCGAGCCTCCTCTAAACGATTCCTTAAAATAAACAAAAAAAAAAGATTAGCCAAAACGGGGGGGGAGGGGGGAGAAGGGGGGCAAGGGGGTCAACTTTGAAAAATGGTTCGTTTGTGACTATAGCATTGCCCCTTTCTATGAATCTGAATAAATAAATGTTCCAAATGTTCCAACTTTCGAGATCCGCTTAAAGGGGGGGAGAAGGGGGGCGAGGGGGTCAACTTTGAAAAATGATTTTTACTTTACCGAGCCTCCTCTAAACGATTCCTTAAAATAAACAAAAAAAAAAGATTAGCCAAAACGGGGGGGGAGGGGGGAGAAGGGGGGCAAGAGGGTCAACTTTGAAAAATGGTTTGTTTGTGACTATAGCATTGCCCCTTTCTATGAATCTGAAAAAAGAAATGTTCCAAGTCTCTCAACTTCCGAGATCCGCTTAAAGGGGGGGAGAAGGGGGGCGAGGGGGTCATTTTTGAGAAATGGTTTTTACTTTTCCGAGCCTCCTCTAAACGAATCCGTAAAAAAAACAAAAAAAAAAGATTAGCCAAAAGGGGGAGGGAGGGGGGAGAAGGGGGGCAAGGGGGTCAACTTTGAAAAATGGTTCGTTTGTGACTATAGCATTGCCCCTTTATATGAATCTGAAAAAAGAAATGTTCCAAGTCTCTCAACTTCCGAGATCCGCTTCAAGGGGGTGAGAAGGGGGGCGAGGGGGTCAACTTTGAAAAATGGTCTTTACTTTTCCGAGCCTCCTCTAAACGAATCCGTAAAAAACAAAAAATACGGGTATCTTAGTTTCCGAGAAACGATAGAGGGGGGGAGGAGGGGGGGGGAAAAGGGGAGGTTTGGCACTTTTCCCATACTCACGGGAGTTACTTGTTTACGAATCTGTCAAAATATACCCACCTCCCCATCCACCATCTGGGAGAACAATTATGTCAATGAGTGAGTGAGTCAGTGAGTCAGTGGTAATGCAGTTTTATATAATATAATAATATTATAGTATAGATAGATAAATACCATCTTAAAATTTTAAGACCTCGAAATAGAAAAATATGGTTTACAAACTTAAAATCTTGAAATGGTTTTGGAATAGGCATGGGTTTATTTTTACGTTACATACCGAATTGTGTTTACGATGAACCCGCACATTCTTAAAGGTAACATCAGCATTTGCATATCTACGGGCGACTATATATATAAAGTGATAGTCTATATATATCTATATACAGGCTATCGACATACATTTGGAAAAGGTGAAGAGTCATTCGGGGTAACTGGGCCCATTTTTCATTGATGCCTCGTCTCTCATAAAATTGATGGGTAGATAAAACATATTTATTAGAAACTATAAATTAAGTGAAGAAACAAAACCGTAATACACAACACACCAAATATTTCTAGCAAATTCAAAACAATTAGAAAAAACTGTTATGCGTACTTGACCCGTGTTGCGGGTCAATCTGCGCAATCTTACGGGGTAAGTAGTCGCAGTAAGTGTTCGCATTGGTTCGTTCAAATAGAAATAAATTGTTTATAAATTACTAGCTGTTACCCACAGCTTCGCCCGCGTTAACATAAGTTTTGTCAATCAATTCTGGTTGTCGACATACAGGGTGAGAAAAAACCAATGTTGCAGTTTTAGTTTTAATCAAAATCGGCCCGTGACTCCATTGATTGTTTTGTTTTTTTTTTATTCTTCATAGTGATGATTTGGCCATCCACGCACACTTGGAAAACTCAGCCTGTATAGGTACAGGAAGCATTACGTAAAAACAATTAACTTATTTAACTGAATAAAATTGTATCTACAGTTAATTTACATTACTTAATTATTTGGTTAATCATGGGTACAACATTTTATGACGCTGCTATATACTATGTTGTATGTCCTTTCATTTATGCTAATACATACACATTCTGGGCTTTGGACATACGCGAATAACAGCAGCCACTGTAGCTGGTCGTGGGTAAATCATGGCTTTTCCAAATGCTCTAAGCTAAGCTCAAGGATAGCAGTATCCTTGAGCTTTGTTAATAGTAATAGCAAAACTAAGTTTGATTGAAAACTGGAGTCTTTTGATTTGATATGATAGGTCAGTGGCGATTATTGGGATTCGACGTATGAGCACGCTTTCCCCTTTTCACATCCCTGTCAATATACTGGCACCTATGTGAAATACGAAGCCTCATCCCATTACATAATCTAAATTAATATGCAGATCTCAGTCATTTGTTATCAAAAACAACCTGCAAAGTTTCAACCAAATCAGAATCCGAAATAATAAGTTTCATACAAAGTTCAGCTTGCCCCATTTACCCCCTTAAAATTAGAATTTACAAAAATCCTTTCTTAACTAACGTTTACTATCTTAATACTACCACCTGCCAAAATTCAGCTTCATGAAAAATATTTGTACATTTTATCTTTACATCCACAACCCCCTTTTAGGGTTGATTTTAGGGGTAGTTAAAAAAAACAATTAATTATGATTATTTGTTTCGGAAGTATTGCCGCAAAGTTTGAAGAGAACCGATCTCTATACTAAAAAAAAAAATACAAAACTAACGGCTCCCATTTCACCCCCTTGGATTTTGATGCACAAAGAAGTATGCCTATGTCCTTCTCAGGGTCTCAAAGTATCTCCATATCTAATTACATCTTAATCGGTTCATAATAATAAGAAGTTGCATGATAAAAAGTTACATACAAAATTAATCGTCCCTCCCCTTCGTGTTTTATGCAAAAAGAAGTAGCCTATGTCCTTCGCATGGTCTCAAACTATCTCCATACCAAATTGCATCTAAATCGGTTCATAATAAGAAGGAGTTGCATAATGAGAAGTTACATACAAAATTAACCCTCTCTCCTATTTCTCCCCTCCCCTCTAGCCTCCCATCCATCCATCCATCTAAATCGGTTCTTAATAAATAGAAGTTGCATGATAAAAAGTTACATATAAAATTAACACCCTCCCCATTTTTTCCCGTTCATGTTTTATGCAAACAAAGAAGTCTATGTCCTTTGCAAGGTCTCAAACTATCTCCAAATAAAATTTCATCTAAATCGGTTCAGCAGTTTAAGCCATAATAAGACATTTCATTCAAAACTACCCCATCCCTATTTTCTTCCTCTTAGTGTTTTATTGTGATATACTTGGCTCCAAATTTATATTCCTCGTAATGCGGGAGCTAATTTCTTCCTTATTTCTCATCGAGTCATCTATGTAGCCCTCGGCTACACTGTTCGACCGCCACCCTCCGTGGCGTTTTATTATCAATAAGTTCGCACCTGAATCGGCGAGCAATGTAGCCGAGGACCTTCTGAAACTGTGCCCTGTGTATTCATGTGGTTCATCCAAATTTAAGAAAGTCGCAATTTGTTTCGGCATTGCTCCAAATTTATTTGTCAATGGGTTGGCTAGTGCATTTTCCATTTTGGAAATTTTGAAAAAATTTACGTCGCTTTTGTTGAACGAAGCGCTTCGTATTTCATCACAATATCGTGAATTGTGAAACACTTCCCCCTGTATTGTGAACGATCCTGGAATTTTATTTTTTGTGTTTTTCTGGACAAGAAGAACCCGCCCATGGTTCTTGACATCATTAGTTGTGATGTTTGCCAACTCTTGACGTCTACATGCACCATTTATGCCGAATATTAATACAACCTGAAAAAAGATTAAAACAGCGTACAAAACACCTATATTGTGAAGAAATACGAAAGTGAAAGAAGTTAATAACAATAATTTAGTTTCAACTGACCTTTGTTGCCAAATATCAGCAATCCGGAGCTTCTTTTAGGAACTTCTTGACCTTGTCAGCCGAAAATACTTTCGACTTTTTACTCACATGGCCACTTAAGCGTCTTTTTAGAAATGCCAGCAAGTTGGAGTATGACTTGATATCAATAAGTAGCATATTTTGTTTTCACAGTGCTTTTTAGAATTGAATAGTAGCACCACAATGAGCCTGACTTAAATTTTTGAGAAAGTTCCATGAAATAGGCTGAAAACACACTTTCTAAAAATGAATTTGCATCTTTGCATGTTTTCCATAAGATTAAATTTTCATACGCTTGTAAATATCTATCGGTCGTGCAAGAGGCTTAGAGTAGCCTTTTTCGCTGCCTCTGAGACTTCTGGCGGTGTCGAATTAATAAATTCATCATTACTTGACGACATTTTCAAATAAAAACAATACAGTGAAAAGAAAAAGCGCGCGGAATCATTTTTACTTGTTCACAATTTTTTTTTTTTTTTTTTTTGTTTGTTTGTTCCTTACGGAACAGGCTAAGGTCTGAGACCATGCTGCCTAGTCTTTAGTGCAATTTTAACATTCTTTAGTATGCATTAGAATACGGATGTAACAGATTCTAATGTTTTATGGAGTATTTGGCAGCAAATTGTATTGAGTCAGCCTTCCCAGTAAGCTTAGCGGAGGTAGTAAATACTACAATAAAATACTCCGCTCCACTATCCTGAGATCGCTTCTGTCAATGATTTCACATATTGTCCAGTTGCGTAGACAGTTGAGACACAAAACTACACCAATTTTATATCACAATATCCACTAGGAATCAATTTGCAAGTAATATTAACAGCCGCTGAACTTCACTCGAAAAAATCCCGCCAAAAACTCTTGTTCACAAATTTATTTGCGCAACAGCGCTTTTTTTTGTAAGGCAAAGGCACAAAAACAGCCAGTATTACTAATAAAGTAAATTAATATTTTTGTCTTGGTTACAGATAAATGGTTGTATTTTATGATCAAAATTAATTAAATTAAATAATAATTTTTTTATTAATTATATTTTATCTCCCAAAGTTAATTTTATTCATAAAATGTTGACCGTTTTTCTGGCATAAAAACTCTTTGCTAAGATTTAAAAAAGTACCGTTCGTTTTAGACGGAGCATCTTGATAAACCGTGCGTAGGTATTACCTTATTAAAAAGAAACTCGTGCGTTTTACATTACAATAACGCACAAGTACGAAATAAGAGACCCTTTACGAGCAAATGTGTTATAAAATAACTATCCAACGACATATATCTTAACGCGGTTGAGGGTGGGCAGCAATGCCCATTGTAACTCAACACATATCTGCAACATGTATCTACGTTTTGCAGATATGTGTTGAGTTACCATTATCGCAAAAAACCGCAAAAAATCACGTTTGTTGTATGGGTGCCCCACTTAAATATTTATTATATTCTGTTTTTAGAATTTTTTGTTATAGCAGCAAAATAAATACATCATCTGTGCAAAATTTACAGTCTAGCTATCACGGTTCATGAGATACAGCCTGGTGACAGACAGATGGACAGTGGAGTCTTAGTAATAGGGTCCCGTTTTTACCCTTTGGGTACATAACCCTAAATATATGTATACATATATAAAAAATAGAGGCCCACCGATATTGGTAACATAGGCCAAGCGGCGGGCGGTCAGGGCTCCAGAGAGGTTAGATTACATATAATGTATTTATTTAAAATCATAAGGCAAAATATTCAATACAATTTTGGCTTAAGTCTATGTCAAGTTCACATGTGTTATGTGCCTGAACTAGGTAATCCTGTGTTTCAGGCGAGAAGAGGTACATTTCTATAATTTTATTTTTCAAAATAATCACAATTAATCAAATATAATGTTTATAATAATCTTAGGTAATATTTTAAAAGTTGTAAATAATATAATACAATTCTTATTTTCTATATCTATTTTAGTTCAAGTAATAACTTCTCTATAGATATCTTCGTAGGACATAGGTAGATACTTTGAAGAGCTTTTTTGAGAATTTTCTTATTGTTACAATAATTTAGGGAATAAATATTTGTTGTTGCATTTAGTCTGTTGTAAAGTATTGGTCCGAGGCACATAAAATTTGTCTGTGAATGTATGTTTTGTGCTTTTTGTAGGGAAAACTACATCGTTTCGTCTTTTATTAGTATGCTCTGTGTGATAGGAGAGGGCTGCGTGTTGTTTTAACACGATTCTCATTATGAATAACTGGCGAACTGTTAGTACTTCACAAGTTTTATAGAGGTTAATTGTTAGTGGGAAAACGGGCGGCATTCGGAAAGTAGACACTTTGAGGATCGCTCTTTGCGCTCTCTCGATAGGTAGTAATAAAGTTTTACACACCCCATGAGCTAATGCAGAATGATTAGGATGGGGCACATAACTATCTCCGATGCCACAAGATTGTATTGTTGTGCCTAAGCTAGTTTTCTTCATTAGCTAGACGAGAAAAAACAGAGATAATGTAGCCGATTGATTCACCCAGACGGTGACATGCCCGACAGGTTTCAACCGTGCCATCCTTCACAATAAATCTGTTAGTTATTCGTCATGATAACTTCTTATTTTTATTATTATTAAATTTCTTTACTTAATTAAAAGGCAAAGTCTAAAGTTGTCCATTCAACAACACTGAATGTTATTAAGAAAATATTATTGTACATTTCCACAGTTCCAGTTTGGTCTAGCGTGAACATCGCTGGCGTGACGCTCCGGGACCTGAACCCGAATATCGGCAAAGATGGAGATAGTGAGAATTGGAAGGCGATCCACGCCGAAGTCGTCCAGAGCGCATACACGATCATCAAACTCAAGGGATACACCTCATCGGCCATCGGCGTCTGCCTCTCACAGATCGTCAAGAATATCCTCACCAACGCGACCAGTGTTCATGCAGTCACTACTTGTGTACAGGTGAGGGTATTTTAATTGACATATATTTTTGTTTAAATAGAAGTATAAAACCCGAATTTCATATATTTATAACATGCCAGTGGCTCTTCACAAAAATATAAGATGTATAAAAAAGGGGAGTGTTTTTTCAAACAGGGATATTTCCTTTTTATTCAACAGAATGTTAGCTTATCCTAAATTCTCAGACGAAATAATTTGGTATGAGACAATATTTTCACACCTTAAAATAATTAAAAAGGTTTATGAAATATATGAAATCAGACTTGAAAATGCGTATATTGACCAAAAAAGGATACCTATAATTCCCGAGAGAAGCGGGAACTCGATTTTGGAGTTTTTAAATGGGATGGGGTGTCTAGGGTAGTACCTCCACGCTTGCTTCGCTCGCTCGGTGTTTTGAAAAAATCTAACCTAACCTATCCAAATCGGGGTATAAATATTACCGAGGATGCGTACTTGGCGAGGTCGAATAGGTTATGTTGGAAACACCGAGCGAGCGAAGCGAGCGGGGCGGCACTCTCTAGACCCTAGACATTATTATTTTCTTCTTATGAAAGAAGTTCACTGCACCTCCTCAATTTCAGAAGATAGTTTTTCTCCATTAATTGATGTCAAAATAACGTTTTTTAACGAAATTGCCGACCATAGTTGCCGACAGACTCTCTAAAATTAATATACAGTCGGCCTCATTCGTTATTGTTGTTTTGGACCAAATATTACGTACTTTCTTCGCACTTCGCAATTGATCAGATTATTCGATGCACGCCATCATCCATCCTAAATGTGGCTCTGGATGACCGAGAGTGGCTGCAATCCACACTACCCGGTCACTTCGTTGCGCTCAGTATTTGAAAAAATTCTAGTATAAGCCTACCGGCACGTGTCTAGTACTGAAAAGTTAAACAGATAAATCTTGTTGCCATCACTGGTTAATTGTGTAGTGCCGTGCTCGACCGATGCAGTGAATGCTTGCAAAGTAGCTTGCCCGAGAACCCATTTTCCCAGAGACAGTTGGATGAACCTCTCCAGAGGTTGGTACGGAATAAACTTTAGATAGGTCCACCAATACTGCTGAGCGTGCGAGCCTGCTGGCATTGGGTCAGTGGGAGTCGGGCCTCTGGCTACAGGCGCTACCGTCACCCAACATAGGTAAAGTACAAATATTTTCTTAATGTTCCTCGGCAAATTTCTTGTTTCGTCAGTAGTCGGCTTTCTGTCAGTTAGTTGCCCTTTGCACTTGGTGCAGACCGGACGCTCTCAATCAACTTATAAGTATTATATATTAGAGTTGATAATACTTTTATATGTAATTATATAATGTAATTTATTTTAAAAATTGGCGGCAGGCTGCTATTTTTAGGGTTCCGTAGCCAAATGGCAAAAAACAACCCTTATGGATTCGTCATGTCTGTCTGTCTGTCCGTCCGTAGGTATATCACAGCCACTTTTCCGAAACTAAAAAAACTATGCTGTTGAAACTTGGTAAGTAGATACCTAGATGTATTCTGTGCACCGCATTAAGATTTTCACACAAAATAGGAAAAAAAAAAAAGAAATTCGGGGTTCCCCATACTTAGAAATGAAACTCTAAATATTTTTTTCCTTCAAACCTATGGATAGGTCTTCAAAAATGATATTGTGGTTTCTAATATCTTTTTTTTAAACTGAATAGTTTGCGCGACAGACACTTCCAAAGTGGTAAAATGTGTCATACATACATATTATATTCATAGTATTAGTAACAATTTATATTGTTACTAATACTATGAATATCAAATTAAAAATACTTTATTTCAACTAAACCATTTAAAGACATTTTTGAATAGACTAACAAAAGATGAATCTAGTTGTACCTATATTCACAAGCGTCAGTAAGTCTCTATGGAGAAGACCGTGCAAGAAACTCCACGGATACTCTTTTCCATAAATAAAGTACAATTACAAGTACAGTACAAGTACAAGTATTTGGTTACAGGAAAAATACATAGATATGTGAGAACGATGTATAAAGACTTATATCTATGTTAGTAACACAATAACAACAAACAACATTTCAACATATACGAACAAACATTTAACACTTACACACAGGCAACCATCATTGCTTCAGTATTCCAGAACGATTCAATACAAAACAGCCTGTCAGCAAACATGCCCAGAATGCTAGATATAATAAATATAATTATCTACATTATTGTCCACCATGATTTGCCACACAATCATTCACATTTTACGCATTATGTAGGTATATAATTAAATTAATATATGAATAAATACATTTGAATAATATAATGTATTCATCGGTTGGAGGATTTGATCGCTTTTTTTTAATTTTAAATATTGCGCGGTTTTATGTACTATCGCATTGCTTCTCGGTGTGAGCCGACCATAAGGTGCAAAGTGTGTAAACGTCTAATGTTGTTTGTTGTCATTTCGAATCATTATTTTAATTTACAAGCTTTTAGTTGAAAATCTGTTATTTGCGACGGTTCTTTGATTTTAGAATTAACGAATCCAAAAAGAACTTGCTTCACTCAGTTCATCATCATGGTAAACTTAATAAAGAAGCAAACAAGTAAGTTGATTGCACAGATACGTACAATTTGAATAATATAATGTATTCATCGGTTGGAGGATTTGATCGCTTTTTTTTAATTTTAAATATTGCGCGGTTTTATGTACTATCGCATTGCTTCTCGGTGTGAGCCGACCATAAGGTGCAAAGTGTGTAAACGTCTAATGTTGTTTGTTGTCATTTCGAATCATTATTTTAATTTACAAGCTTTTAGTTGAAAATCTGTTATTTGCGACGGTTCTTTGATTTTAGAATTAACGAATCCAAAAAGAACTTGCTTCACTCAGTTCATCATCATGGTAAACTTAATAAAGAAGCAAACAAGTAAGTTGATTGCACAGATACGTACAATTATGTAAAATGCGCTTCATCCGCTTAATCCCATGAGGTCTCATGTAGTAAGGTAAGAGGCGGGCTTATTGCCGTGCACAGCTCACAGAGTGAAGTTTTGACCAAAGAAATAAAAATCTCGCTTTTTATTTCTTATATGAGTATGAGTATGTGGACAATCATGGTGAACAATAATGTAGATATATTTATTATATCTAGCATTCTGGGCATGATTGCTGACCCCCATTGCTAACCCCAGCTCGCGAATCATCTCTGACCGAACGTCTCTTACCACTCCGAGCTCGGAAAGCTAGATGGTATCGTCCAAGGTGTCCCCAGCAGTGGCGTATTTTTAGTAGAATTCGTCAGAAAAAAAAAACTCACTTAGTATGAATATAAATTGCACTTAGTCACCTCTCCAGAATACAAATTTTGCATTTTGAGTTTAGTTTAAGTATTATTCTGAGTTTCCATTATATTTGACTCCTCAGTTTCGAAATTTCGATGAGGAGTCCAAATTCGTAAGCTAATTTCGAAATTGAAAATGTACGAAACCCTAGTCGTGTTGCTCCCCTAACGCAGTTACTCCTAGTGCGGTATTGTCTATAATCACTCATTTTTATTGTCGTAGGGTGAGCACGGTGTCAAGGACAATGTGTTCCTGTCGCTGCCGTGCGTGCTGGGCCGGAGCGGAGTGCTGGATGTGGTCCGCCAGCAACTCAGCGACCACGAGAGGGAGATGTTCCGCAAGTCTGCGTCCATCATGGCCGAACTTCAAAAGAAAATTAACATCTAGGTCAATCTTCAATGTACGCTCGTGCTTTAATCACGAATATTGTTAGCATTCATCTATGTTTCCTAAGAACGTGTTGAAATACACTTATGAACAAAATTGATGTCTATTTTGCATTGCATGCTTTTTGGGACCATATAAGTAATCTTTGTGAGCTTGTATCGACAACTCAAACGATATGTATCTATGTATTGTTAGATACTTAGTCTCATATCATCACAATAGACTCTTTTATAATATGAAGTTGTTTCTAATCATAGGTGGGTGCAAGACAGTTAAATCCATACATAATATTTTTTTAATCCTAAAGTTACGGACAGTTAAAAAAAAACACTAGTTTTAGACGTGGTATTATATTATCTGTGGACGTGGTTTAAGGTTACACTAGTCGATCATTCTTCCATACAAACGTAGTCTGGCGATTACTCCACTGTTTGACGATGTACAGTCAAAATGAAAAATGATATCAATTTGTCTCATCATTATCTAGCTCTGTATGGAAACAAAAAAGTAAAAACGAAAAATAATTGAAAGTTATGAGCGTCGAAAGTTCCATATTTCAACACTAATTGTAACGCATCTGTGGGCGGAAATAAATACCTTAAGAAGAAGGAAAATTGCAAAACGGCTAACATACAGGGATAGATTAGTAGTTCAATGCAAATAATTATATTTTGAAAATATAAATTTAGTAGTTTTTTCATGATATCTAGACTCCCAAAGGTCTGTTTATAAAATTTCGCGCGCTCGTTTTCATCCTATATCATCATCCATTTCGCTACAAACTTGCAAAAGTGCTAATTCGTACACGAACTAGCTTAATCTTACTGGTCATCACAGCATTTATCTCTTCGCACGTGTTGTCGGATGAGATAGCAGACATTTTAACCCCACGCACAAAATAGTTCGTGCCGTCGACTAGTGTAACCTTAATGTCAGAAATTAAAAGTTTGCTATGTTTTATATTAAAAGATATACCGTAGCTAAATATTTTTTATATAGTTTTACACATAGGCGTTTTTTTGTTCTGTGGTTTTACATATTGTTTTTCAAGTTTTACTTTTGTAAATCTTCTATGTTTGTAACAAATAAAGTATTTTTACTAAATGTTTGTTCATTTTTAGGGTTCCGTACCCAAAGGGTAAAAACGGGACCCTATTACTAAGACTCCGGGATCCGTTGGTCTGTCTGTCTGTCTGTCACCAGGCAGTATCTCATAAACCGTGATAGCTAGACAGTTGAAATGTTCACAGATGTATTTCTGTTGTCGCTAGAATAACAAATACTAAAAACAAAATAAAGTATATGTTTACGTGGGGCTCCCATACAACAAACTTGTTTTTTTTTTATCGTTTTTGCGATAATGGTACGGAACCACTGACCTCTAACATACAAGTACGCTGGACTAAATATATTATGTCCGTAAGGATTGAGGAGCCACTTTTCGTATCTTAATGAAATTAATATACTTATTTAGTAGTAGGTTTAGAAATTGTGTAGGTTCGATCCTCGATTTTGTACACTCGTTCCACTAGGATCCCCTAAATCAGTCCCCCAGGGGGTTCTACAGCACTCAGTATAATACTTCAAAAGTTACATGAACATAAAGGTGGCTCCTCATTCTAAATGTTTGTATTGAGGAGCCACGTCAGAACTAGGATCATCATGGATTAATATTAACCATCATTTGGTATGATTTTGTAGCATTTGCGAGTATTTAGTAGACAAAATCTGAGCTCGGTGGCATTCAAATCAAAAAAGTTACCATACATTATATGTGGCTCCTCAGACCATACATACGATTCGTCAGTTTTCAAAGAAGCAGTAGTTCAATTAATGCGCAATTTCTTCGTCATTTAATTTAATTTAATTCGTAAGTATAAAAGATTTGTAGGACAAAAAACAGTAAATAAAAATGAATGAATTGGGAGATATGGCACATTTTAACTGGCTCCTCAATTGAGATGCTTCGGTATATAGATTTGCCTGTAATCTACTTATATTTGAGACGAAATTTTACAAAAAAGCATTTTATTTTGTATAAATTTATACTAATTGTACGTATAATCTGCCATTAAAAAAAAATCTACGAAGTTATTAACTATTCTTTAATTTCCTAACATTTAGTTTTGAAGGGTGTCCATGAATAAAGTATATTAAAAAAATGCTTTCGTCTCTTTCAAAACAAACATATATATTTTATTTATATCATCTCAATATACGGGGGTAACTGCAAATTAATATCGTTTGCATACCTACCCTCTATAGCATTTATTTAGAACCAAACATTAAGGATAAAGCTCACTTATTTGCACACATATATTTGTAGCAACCTCAACCTAATCAAGTTTCAGATATTTATTTGTTTATGGTTTTTCACTTGGATGGATGTCATGGACGGTCAGAAAGATTAGGACGAAATATATTTTATTATTTTAACATTTAAAACATAATTTATTTTTTCTACACATCTCCCACATTGTTATAAATAAATTTTAACGTAAAAAATATATTTATTATATGTAACTTACAGTTCCACTAGTGAACTAATATTAATCACGTCATAATTGTTGATTTTTGGGGGTACTATTTGCTACTGGAAGGATGAGATATTTTGTTACGACGACTATGAGTCTCACTTTCACTGGGAACCCAACAGGCCTCTGACTTGGCTATTTCAGGCTCTCACTAACTATATAAGTCACACTGCAAAATATGCTCACTGTAAAATTCGATAAAACAACCAATAATAACAAATTCATTCTTTGATTTATGTCGATCTTGACTTGACTACTAAATACCTAAAACATATGGAGAATATCTGTACATACCTATATTTCGATATTGTCTATTTGTTAAATAGTAAATTTAAAAAACTAGTCATCCTGGTTTCATTCATATAACATGGTCACCCTTAATAGCGAATTCTAAAGGAATATCGAAAAGTAATTTGTTTTTCAGATACCGAATATTTACAATGTTGATCTCTACTTAAGTATTTAGTAGACCTTCATACAAAATTTTGGTGTCTCTGGTTTTTTATTCCGTTGTGGTCTCAGGAAGGTAAAGTAACGTTGTGATCTCAGGTAGGTACAGTAACGTCAGGATTGAGGAGCCAAATAAAATGCGTTTATTTACTAAATTCACTCAGTTAAATTACTTTGTCCATATGCTACAAATTCGAACACTAACTACTAAATGACGAAGAAATCTCGCATTAATATTAAACTACTGCTTCTTTGAAAAATGACGATGCAACCGAGCTCAGATTTTGTCTACTAAATACTCTCAAATGCTACAAAATCATACCAAATGATGATATATATTAATCTACTAGCTGTCCCACGCGGCTTCGCTCCCGTCAACTGGCTACGTACCTACCCTACACCTACCCTACACCTACCCTACACCTACCCTACACCTACCCTACACCTACCCTACACCTACCCTACACCTACCCTACACCTACCCTACACCTACCCTACACCTACCCTACACCTACCCTACACCTACCCTACACCTACCCTACACCTACCCTACACCTACCCTACACCTACCCTACACCTACCCTACACCTACCCTACACCTACCCTACACCTACCCTACACCTACCCTACACCTACCCTACACCTACCCTACACCTACCCTACACCTACCCTACACCTACCCTACACCTACCCTACACCTACCCTACACCTACCCTACACCTACCCTACACCTACCCTACACCTACCCTACACCTACCCTACACCTACCCTACACCTACCCTACACCTACCCTACACCTACCCTACACCTACCCTACACCTACCCTACACCTACCCTACACCTACCCTACACCTACCCTACACCTACCCTACACCTACCCTACACCTACCCTACACCTACCCTACACCTACCCTACACCTACCCTACACCTACCCTACACCTACCCTACACCTACCCTACACCTACCCTACACCTACCCTACACCTACCCTACACCTACCCTACACCTACCCTACACCTACCCTACACCTACCCTACACCTACCCTACACCTACCCTACACCTACCCTACACCTACCCTACACCTACCCTACACCTACCCTACACCTACCCTACACCTACCCTACACCTACCCTACACCTACCCTACACCTACCCTACACCTACCCTACACCTACCCTACACCTACCCTACACCTACCCTACACCTACCCTACACCTACCCTACACCTACCCTACACCTACCCTACACCTACCCTACACCTACCCTACACCTACCCTACACCTACCCTACACCTACCCTACACCTACCCTACACCTACCCTACACCTACCCTACACCTACCCTACACCTACCCTACACCTACCCTACACCTACCCTACACCTACCCTACACCTACCCTACACCTACCCTACACCTACCCTACACCTACCCTACACCTACCCTACACCTACCCTACACCTACCCTACACCTACCCTACACCTACCCTACACCTACCCTACACCTACCCTACACCTACCCTACACCTACCCTACACCTACCCTACACCTACCCTACACCTACCCTACACCTACCCTACACCTACCCTACACCTACCCTACACCTACCCTACACCTACCCTACACCTACCCTACACCTACCCTACACCTACCCTACACCTACCCTACACCTACCCTACACCTACCCTACACCTACCCTACACCTACCCTACACCTACCCTACACCTACCCTACACCTACCCTACACCTACCCTACACCTACCCTACACCTACCCTACACCTACCCTACACCTACCCTACACCTACCCTACACCTACCCTACACCTACCCTACACCTACCCTACACCTACCCTACACCTACCCTACACCTACCCTACACCTACCCTACACCTACCCTACACCTACCCTACACCTACCCTACACCTACCCTACACCTACCCTACACCTACCCTACACCTACCCTACACCTACCCTACACCTACCCTACACCTACCCTACACCTACCCTACACCTACCCTACACCTACCCTACACCTACCCTACACCTACCCTACACCTACCCTACACCTACCCTACACCTACCCTACACCTACCCTACACCTACCCTACACCTACCCTACACCTACCCTACACCTACCCTACACCTACCCCAGCGCATGCAACTAAAGCTCTCAAAAAGTTATATTTTTGCCCGTTTTTGCAACATTTTTCAATTATGCTCGGCTCCTATTGGTTGTAGCGTGATGTTATATAGCATATAACCTTCCTCGATAAATGGACTATCCAACACAAAAAGAATTTTTCAATTCCAACCAGTAGTTCCTGAGATTAGCGCGTTCAAACAAACAAACAAACAAACAAACAAACAAACAAACTCTTCAGCTTTATAATATTAGTATAGATGATGTTCTTAGTTCTGACATGGCTACTCAATCCAAATATTTAGATTGAGGAGCCACCTTTTTGTTCATATAAGCTTTGAAGTATTATACTACAAAATCGAGGATAGAACCTACAAAATTTTTAAACTTACTACTAAATAAGTATATTAATTTCATTAAGATACGAAAAGTGGCTCCTCAATCCTTACGGACATAATAATATATTAGATGAAATGACAGTTGATATTTTTGCCGATTCATAGCGCCCCGCTCGAGGGTCTCAGGAACTAAAATTGACACATTTAGAGATAGTTTAATACCGATATTTCTCAGATTAGGTAATACTAATATATTTGCCTGGAAATATTATAATATTGTAACTAATATAGGTATCAGTATTAGTGGTATTTTTACATTACACTAATATCAAAATAGTAGACTTGGCAAGGCGTATCACTCATCTACTGTATTGACTCTGCGTAGTATGTTGTAACTAAATATCTCATAATGGTATTGGTCATGAATGTTATATGAATGCCTAATAATCAGTAATAATATGTTCAAAAGCAATGTGTAAATTCTGGAATCATCATCATGATCATCTACAATTCCACAGTCCGACTTCGCCCGCTGCTGAGCACAGGCCCTATCTTCTTGTATCAATCACCTCGTTCCTGTGCCTGGAATTAATTCTGGATTCACGATAATTATAATTTTATTAACAAACTAGCTTTGCCCGCGGCTTCGCTCCCGTCATCTGTCTGCCAACCCTATCCTACTTACCCTCCTACCTACCCTACTTACCTACCTATCAATTTTTTTTCTATAGTCATTAGGCTTCAATTGCACAACGCCATCTATCGAATATCGAGTTCAACTGTCCGAGTATCTGAATTGCGTGTGTTGTGATAATTTTACTTCTTGAACACTTTAAATGCATGTAACTTTTGATAGAGAAAACCGATTGCGATCAAGCAAAAACTAAGTAATTTTTCAAGTTACGCACAATTTTTATGTGTAAAAGTTATCTACATTGGTTTCGTTCATTTCACGTGATGCGTGCACAAATAAACAGACAAACAGACAAAAAATCCAAAAATGCTGGAAATGTGTTCTGTTGGTTATCCTTTAACACCCTGGCAATTTTTTTTGAAAATTTTTTCGTTGTACAAAAAATATTTTTCTACAGATTTATTATATGTATAATATTGATTGATGATGATTGATGATGATTGATGATGTTTTGAAGTCAAACAATTTATATCTGCATCTGAAACAGAGTTGAAACTAAGACTTCACCTCGCTGGAATGCGATGTCACTCTTATTTGCACCTTAACTCTACAGAGACAGGATCTCAGCGATGAGAGCGAGAAATACGTACGCAAATATTTGTATGAATGATGTTCCCTTTACGAATCCGATGGGCGCCAACCGAGTGAATCCGAACTATTAACTAACTTGTGTACTTGAGCAAGGAGATACTCGCTCAAATAAGGATAAGTTGTTAACCTATCCCCATATTTAAATCTCACTAATCTGACAGTAATACGCTATAACTTTAGTAGCACGCTATCTACTAGTTTATAGCTTGCAATACGACTGAAAATATTTTTCAGTTAACCTTTAAAGCAATCTTTCTATTACTTAAAAATGAATTACAATAAAAATAACTAGGTATTTTTTTCTCTTACTTATTAAATTATTCTCACGTATTTTGTTACCGAAGCCTGTGTCCCATCTCTAATATTAGTTCCATGGACTCTCACATTAAGTCACGTTGCTATCAGCGCCAAAATGACGAAAATCAAATGTCTTAATTTTGTCATAATTTTTCTTCATATTATGAAGTCCAGCATACTTGTATAATAGAGGTCAGTGTGTTAATTTTTCTGATACTTTCTGAGATCTGGCTGATGGTCTGTGAGGATTGAGGAACCACACTTTAAGGGCTGTAGTTTTTAATATATTTGTTTACAAATTCCCAGATTTGTACTACAATTGTTTTAAGTGTACTACTAAATCCTAGGATTTTTATTTTGCGAAATACCAGTGTGGTCCCTCAGTTCACACGCACACAAGAAAAACGAGAAACTCAAAATCACATGCCCCTGCCACGCTAGAATAATAAGTAGTTTAAAGATATGAAGCCACGGATTAGGAACTCCTTTCGGTTGTGATAGAAAAAAAATTGCGTACCTAATACGCTAGTCAGCGTATTACGCAATTTGCTGGTATCCTAGTTCAATTAAAAGTCTCACGTAATCCCTCGAATGCAAACGGGATCTACGGTTCCCAGAAACTAATGTTTTTCTATTGTGTCTGCTAATTAGCACTCAAGGGGCTATATAGAAAGAACAACTACGAAACGTAAAATCATAAAAAAACTTGTTTAATTTATGGAGCGGCATTCAGTTAGAAGGTGTACTAGTACTCGTAATTTCTGCCTACCCTCAAGGTAAAAAGGTAGTCACCGCCAGATAACAAAAAAATAAAATTTACTAACACCGGTCCACCAATGTTTCCAATATTTCAAAATGATACGAAAAAATGCATGGGCAGTGACGCCAAAATGATCAAACAAAAGTGTCGAGATTTATAGTGTGTGCTTGATAGGGTGGATAAACGGAATAAGCCGACACTTTCACTTGGCACCTTCAGTAATGAGTTATCTTACAAACGCGTGGAATGGTTCTACGCCTATAAAATACCTTCCATACGAGTCTAAAATATCTCCCATGATTTCAAGTTGCGTAATTATTTTTTTTGGTACAAGTTGGATCAATAAATTTTATTTTTTTGTCGGAGACTAAGACTTTCGGTATCTGTCAAATGAATGTGTCTTATATTTAGTTCTGCATCTAGTTGATTAGATTGCATTTATAATGATGCTTTCGTTTCATTTTAGACATGGCATAGGTGGTAAATACCTACCTAAAATCATTGAAATGCAGTAGTGCATTGGCAAATGACTGACTTAGCCAACTTCGAGTGTATCCAATGTTAGAGAGTTGTGAAATAAAACAAGTTAAGTAAACACAATTCAAATTTATTAGTTCACTTATTATTCGCACAAATTAAATAAAATTTAAAAATAAAAACAATAACAATAATTTAAAAAAAAATCTAGCTATTTATATTTCTGGTTGGGGTTTCATCTTTGGTGGTTTCAAGATCGAACTACTCACTCCGTTTCTCCGCTTCGTGATCTTTTTCGGTTTCTTCAAGTGCGCAGGAATCCTCACTTTCTTAACCCTTTCTTTCTTTACCTTCGGTTTCTTTTCCTTTGGTTTCCTTTGCCTTGGTTTCTTTTCTTTTGGTACCTTTTCCTTCGGCTTCTTCTCGGTATCAATTTTTATTTTCTTAGGTTCAACTGGTTTATCTTCTTCGTTTTCCTTGACGGCTGTTGCGGTTGTTAAGCTTTCGCCTTCCGGATTCTCTGGTGTATCTTTAACTTCCGTAGTTTTCTCTTCGATTTTCACTGTTTTCTTCTTTAACTTCTTTTTCCTTTCGGGATCTTTGTTTCTCTTTGCCTTTTCAGTCTTTTCTTTCTTCGGTTTCTTTGTTTTTGGTACCTCTTCTTCGACTGAGGCAAGTTTGAAGGATCCTGAGACTCGTATTCCCTTTGTTTGGATGATGATTCCTTCTTGAAGGGCCGATTTTATAGACTTCTTGATGAATAACTTCAGTTTTTTTGTATCAACGTTGTATCTATCTGCTATGTACTTCTTTACGGCAAATAATGATACGCCTTTTTTACTATGCAGATCCATGAGAGCTTGCATTATCATTTCCTTGGTCTTTAGTTTCAAATCCTCTGTATTCTCAAGCAAATCATTAGTAAGACTGTTTGACGTCTTCTTGTCCGTCGTTTCTGGCAACGCAGATGTTATGTTAATGTCTGAGCCATCGGAGTCTGACGAATCTGAAGCCATTGTGGGTATTTACAACAGATAGTTTAACAATTTTACTACAATCTGCTTATTTTCGGTGCAGTTAAGTAGATAAACTTTACCTTAATGAGGACTTGGAGTGACTATTCAAAAATGAGGGTAGTTAGTAAACGTTTTTTGAGTGTAGGTGATATAAAAGAGATGCTAACTTGTTATTTGTTTAGTAGTCTCTAAGCTAGCGTAGATATGAGTTGTTGTTTAGATGTCAGTGGAGATAAAATTATGGATGTAGGTAAATGTAGTCCTATAACGTCTTGATAAACTAGTTTATTTACATGAATGAAATAGCTACTTATATAAATTTATCTATTATCAGTATAGGAATACTTTAAACAAAAACTCCTACGTGTGAGTATATCTGGCAGGCCCAAGATTAAGATTATTTTAATTATTGTTATACTTTTAGATCGCGCAATAGAGCGAGTTAAAAATTATTACGTACCTTTCAAATCCAAAATTTTTACTTTCTTTGAGCTTTGCTTCAGAAGGTATCGTTATTTAAACAAACGTCCAGCCAGCGGGCCCTTTTTAAAATACTACTCTTTTATGGCATACAATAGTGTTGGGAGCTTGATACTATTATGTACCTTACAAATCCAAAATTTCGCCTCTCTGTGAGCTTATACTTCAGGAGACATTTGTAAGGAACATAATAGTATCAAGCTCCCAGTATTTAAAAATAGCCCGCTGACTGGACTTTTGTTTAACACTTTCCGGGACAGACCGCCTCTTGACGTTATGTCGGTATATCGTTACGTGACAGTACGGCTAAGGGCGGTGAACTTTATTTCATGTAATTTGGCAAACCGTCGATAGCCGTTGCTTGCCCATAGTATTCCTAAGAAGCACATGATCTAGTGTCACATCACGCGACTTCATTTGTTCGTGGGTGTCACGGCAAACTCTTTTCGAGTCATTTTTCAACACACACATAGGTACGCAGTGCTTATGCACCAAAACAACACATGCACACCGCCGACAGGCGTAGACTGAGCCATACAAGTACAATGATGTTGATATTTAGTGTCATATCAAAAATTTAAAAATATATGTAATGAGGTAGTACGGCTGTAGACGGTATGACAAAATGTATGGGATTTTGAAGTGTCATATCATTACATTTGCAAATAGTCAAGTGTCCCGGAACGTGTTAAATAAAGAATATCTTCTGAAGAAAGAAAGAAAGCTGAAATTTTGGATTAGTAAGGTACATATTAGTATCAAGTTGCTAACACTATTGTATAATATAAAAGAGTATAGAATAGTATTTAAAAAAGGGGCCCGCTGGCTGGACGTTTGTTATATTAAATATCTTCTGAATTTATAGCTCACAGAAAGCCGTAATTTTGGATTAGTAAGGTACATATTAGTATCAAGTTGCTAACACTATTGTATAATATAAAAGAGTATAGTATAGTATTTAAAAAAGGGGCCCGCTGGCTGGACGTTTGTTATATTAAATATCTTCTGAATTTATAGCTCACAGAAAGCCGTAATTTTGGATTAGTAAGGTACATATTAGTATCAAGTTGCTAACACTATTGTATAATATAAAAGAGTATAGTATAGTATTTAAAAAAGGGGCCCGCTGGCTGGACGTTTGTTATATTAAATATCTTCTGAATTTATAGCTCACAGAAAGCCGTAATTTTGGATTTGTAAGGTACATTATAGTATCAAGCTCCTAACACTATTGCATGCTATAAAATAATAACAATTAAAAAGGGGGTCCGCTGGCTAGTCGTTTGTTTAAATAACGAATATATTCTGACACACACATGTTGCTCACAGAAAGTCGTAATTTTGTTTTTGTAAGGTAGATAATAGTTTCTAACTCCGTGCACTATTGGGTGATAAAGTATAATAACAATAAAAATAATCTTAATGGACCCGCTAGCTAAACACTTCATAAAAACGTCATTCAATCAAAAACTGTTGAGGTACAAAATATATCTTATTTATTTTCTTTAGGTACAAAATAATGTCTTTATGAAAAATCACCTGTGATAAATCTCGTTGGGGCCTGCCAGATAGACTCACACAACTCCTACCTAACTTAGCCTAAAATATATCGTTCGGACTAGATATTTGCCAATCAGGCCGGTTTAAACTAAACTTTTGTAGTCTTTCGAATTAGGTAAGTGTTATTTTGATTTCATTCAAAGACACTAAGCACCTATCCATTATTTCGATAAATTTTGTTATCTATACTAATATGCTAATATTATAAAGGGGTAAAGTTTGTGAGTTTGTGACGTTGTAGTCTCTGGATCTACTGAACCGATTTAAAAAATCTTTAACCAAAAGAAAGCTACTTTATCCTTGAGTATCATAGACCATAATTTATTTTCAAAACATTATGAAAATTGCAATAATATAATCCAAAGTAGCAAAATTTTGCCTATAGAAATCATTCTTCGACGTGCGCTGAGAAAACTATTGATGATACATAAAAATTATGTACTACTTGGTTAAAGTCTGCAAGAGAATATATGTAACTATCATAGTTAAGTCACAATAGCAGCTTTTATGTTTTAAATTTTAATTAGATCGCCGCCGGTAGAAACAAAAGTTGGTTGCATTCGTATTTCAATAAAATACGCTCAACGGTTTTGGTGTGATTGTCGTGTTTTTGTCCGTAAACTTAACTTAACAAATTAATTACACTATGTTATACGAAGAAAACTCAAAATATTCTTAGATGAAATTATTAAGATAATGGTTTATTGTGACATATATTTAATCCAAAAAAATAGGAATAGCAGTCTAGACGTGATTCTCATTTTTTTATTATTCATTATTCATTCAGCTACTCAAGGGAATCGGCGTCTTAATACATATTAAAATAAATACCTTAAATTGGTAGGTAGGGTAGGTAGATAGAGTAGGGTAGGTAGGGCAGGGTAGGTAGGGTAGGTAGTGTAGGTAGGGTAGTTAGGGTAGGTAGGGTAGGTAGGGTAGGTCGGGAAAGTAGGGAAGGTAGGGTAGGTATGGTAGGGTAGGTGGGTAGAGTAGGTATGATAAGTAGGTAGGTACGTATAGCCAGTTGACGGGAACGAACCCACGTGGGTCAGCTAGTTCATAATATGTAGATAATAATATGCACATTGCACAATGCGCTGTCCTGTCCACGGGGTGCGTCATCTGCGCTCCTTAACTTAAAATCAGGACTTGTTGTTGCGATTTTCTTGCGTAAAACGATTTGACTCGCCCCGCTTCGGTAAAACATCGAGCGCTACAACGCTAAAGTCCTCAAGTAGTACCGTACCTATGTGCAAAATAATTGCAATTTGAAAGCTAAGTTCATATTCCTAATCCTATACCTGCATGGTTTGGTATTTTCCTACTTAGTTTTAGGTCATTACATACAGGGTTAAATAATTAGTTACTGCCTACCGATGTAAACACTTATGGCAATAATAATTTAATATATAACAAAACTAAGCTACTACCACAGCAAAAAGCGCAAGTACTTATTACGACTTGCAATAAAAATCACCACAAATACATCCTGCAGTTTGGTTGTAGGTGTGTAGCATTCAGAATGCCGCATTCTCCACACCTAACGCTCTCCAGAAGCGACCACCGATCGACAGGTGTTCAAGGTCGGCTAATTAGCTGTGAGTAGATGCTATTCTACATTTATTATATCTACACTAGGTAACACACAAGCACAAACGCGGAATGTTTTGTGAAGAACTGGAATGTTCCTACAACTTTTCCCCTCCGCATACCGCGGGTAAATAAGGCCCAAAAAAATCAAAACTACCCACAACATCTTGAATATACCAAGAGTGGGGACCTAAAAAACTATAAAAGGCGTCAATTCTCTCACTCGCGTAGGTCTATCAGATTGTTCACACACTTGTCATCGTCACTCGTTAGAAAGAAATAAAATAAAATTAAACCAAGATGGCACCTACAAAGCGGGCTTCACGTAAGCAGCTGGCCACGGCCGGCGTGAAGAAGCCGGCCAGAATCGCGCTGCTAGAGATACGCCGCTTCCAGAAGACCATCAGGAAGCTGCCGTTCCAGTGCCTCAAGAAGGAGATTGAGCAGTTACAGATTAATAATCTGTGTCGAGCAGTACGAGGCCGATGTAAGGTTCCGGACCTCGGTGATGATGTCGTTGCAGGCAGCCAGCGAGGCGTACCTCATGAGGCTGTTTGAGGACTTCATGGCTCCAGCTGGCTAGGAGAGAGCGTGAGTGATCACATAAAAACAATTGTTTCAAATCTCAAATAAAAATAATATACTATTAATCTTGCTAATGTTATGTAATTTAAAGCAAAGACCTGAGAATCAGGGCTGAAAAATTTCCTGTTTCTTTGGTAGATAATGTTAAAACGTAAATAATAAAGTCCTTTTCAGGGCTGATATTTTTTTTACAGACGTCAAAACGAATATAATAAAAGCCCTTTTCAGGGCTGTTTCTTTGTCAGCCGTCAAAACGTATGTAATAAAGCCCTTTTCAGGGCTGATGTTTCTTTGATAGATGTCGAAACGTAAATAAATCCCTTTTCAGGGCTGATGTTTCTTTGGTGGATGATGACAAAACATAATTTAAAAAAAATACCGTTTTCAAAGCTGATGTTTCTTTGGTGGATGATGTCAAAACGTAAATAATAAAAAGCCCTTTTCAAGGCTGATGTTTCTTGGTGGATGACAAAACGTAAATAATAAAAACCCCCTTTTCAAGGCTGATGTTTCTTTGGTGGATGTCAAAACGTAAATATTAAAAAGCCCTTTTCAAGGCTGATGTTTCTTTGGTGGATGACAAAACGTAAATAATAAAAAGCCCTTTTCAAGGCTGATGTTTCTTGGAGGATGTCAAAACGTAAATAATAAAAAGCCCTTTTCAA
Organism: Orthosia incerta; assembly: GCA_948252205.1. Taxonomy (NCBI): domain Eukaryota; kingdom Metazoa; phylum Arthropoda; class Insecta; order Lepidoptera; family Noctuidae; genus Orthosia; species Orthosia incerta. The sequence continues at coordinate 37,587,226 of OX411741.1, read as the reverse complement.
GGCTGATGTTTCTTGGAGGATGTCAAAACGTAAATAATAAAAAGCCCTTTTCAAGGCTGATATTTCTTGGTGGATGTCAAAACGTAAATATTAAAAAGCCCTTTTCAAGGCTGATGTTTCTTTGGTGGATGACAAAACGTAAATAATAAAAAGCCCTTTTCAAGGCTGATGTTTCTTGGAGGATGTCAAAACGTAAATAATAAAAAGCCCTTTTCAAGGCTGATATTTCTTGGTGGATGTCAAAACGTAAATAATAAAAAGCCCTTTTCAAGGCTGATGTTTCTTTGGTGGATGTCAAAACGTAAATATTAAAAAGCCCTTTTCAAGGCTGATGTTTCTTTAGTGGATGTCAAAACGTAAATAATAAAAAGCCCTTATCAAGGCTGATGTTTCTTGGTGCATGTCAAAACGTGAAGAATAAAAAGCCCTTTTTAAGGCTGATGTTTCTTTGGTGGATGTCAAAACGTAAATTATAAAAAACCCTTTTCGAGGCTGATGTTTCTTTGGTGGATGATGTCAAAACGTAAATAATAAAAAGCCCTTTTCAAGGCTGATGTTTCTTTGGTGGATGGTGTCAAAACGTAAATAATAAAAAGCCCTTTTCAAGGCTGATGTTTCTTTGGTGGATGATGTCAAAACGTAAATAATAAAAAGCCCTTTTCAAGGCTGATGTTTCTTTGGTGGATGATGTCAAAACGTAAATAATAAAAAGCCCTTTTCAAGGCTGATGTTTCTTTGGTGGATGATGTCAAAACGTAAATAATAAAGCCCTTCTCATGGATGAATCGTTTATTTAGGAGATTTCAAAACTTTAATGATAAAATGTCCTTATCAGAGGGGTGTCCAAAAAAAATAAAAAAATAACAACTATATAAAATAAATAACCTTGCTCTTAGAGCAAGTACTTGTACGGGGGTAGGGCTGATTGTTTTCTTTGACAGTTGGCAAAACGTATTAATAACGCCCTGTTCAGGGCTTCGACTTTAAATAGTCTTATTTTAAAAACCGGTTCAACTAAAACCCAGGTTTAAACCTCTAAAAAGTAAGGTGTAAACAAGGTTTAAACCTGGTTTTTTAGTTAAACCGCTTTATGTAATAAGACTGAGTCGTAGGTCTTAAGACGACGACTAACGCCAACGACCTTGAGGGAACAAAACGCGCAATCGTTTCACACCCGCGCGACCCAAAATTTTGTAGTTTTTTGTACTTTCCATATTATTCTATGACTTTAAAAAAAAAAACACTAAGATCAAAATGTAGATAATTAAATTGTCTTTGAGATGGTGTCGATTTCAATAATATACGCTCAGCGGTTTTGGAGTGATTGTTTTTTTTTCCGTTTTAGACTTTACAAATTAATTACACTATGTTATACGAATAAAACTCAAAATTTTCTTAGATCAAATTATTAAGAAAATGGTCTAATGTAAAAAATATTTTTTCAAAAAATTACTAATAGCCGTTTAGACGTGATTCTTATTTTAAAATCAGCTACTCAAGGGACTCGGCGCCTTAAGGTTCGAACTCGGGCAGACCAGCAGACTCATAACTTTGTGAATTTTGTGTGATTCATTTCATGACCACCACTCTCAAAATGGTTAATAAAAACATCGTGAGAAACCGGCATGTCCTCGCTAGAAATAAAAATTAAGAGACATGTGACATGCGTGGTAGATTACCTACAGCTCATTCCTTGTCACAGGAGCCGTTTGTCCCAACAATGCAAACAGCTGATTACTTATGTCTTTTCAGGACTGATTAAAGTAGAACTATTGAATCTTTTTATAAAAATTAGTACGTCGTTTGGTAGGCAAGTAATTAGGTTCCTAATGCTTTTATTATTAAATTGACAAGGGAAGGTAGGAGCATTTCACACAATATTACAAATCACTGCCATGTAGGTAGGTAGTGATAGAATTATTTTCCCTGAATACTCGTTTGTCTGTCTCAGTTTATTTTCAACTAGGTAGCTTTTCTCCGCGACTTCGCAGCCGTGGCTCGCCCCACAGCACCCGTTTTCGGGATATAAAAATTGCTATGTCACTCAGGAATAATGTAGCTTTCTACTGATGCAAGAATTTTCAAGTAAAGCAAACACAAATAAATTAGAAGTAAATGTTTATTTCCGTTCACTGCAAAAGCCCCAAAAATATGCCAATAAAAAAACCGTAATTTAAAAAAAAATGAGTCCTATATCTTGAAAACGGTTAAGTTTGTGGTACGGTGTTTCATTAGTCAAATCAGTCAGGAATGATGTAAACTACAACCTCTTAAAGGATCTAGGTCGACTCCCTGTATATACTATAGTGTAGATGTAGATAAAGCGACGTACGTAAAATATTATTATTTCGCCATCCTTTCCTTTTGTGTCACTAATAAATTACATCAAAGGAATGGAAATTCCACAAATACGGGATTATTTTAGTATTTTTTCCACCTAGCATGATTCGATGATTTGGTAAACTGCAGCTAGTTTTAAATATTAACTAATATTTATTAATAACAGGTAATTTATTGTTTGTTTGTAAGAAATCATCTCTGGATGTAACCACCTACTGACCCTGTCCTGCTGGCCATAACCGCATGTAAAAACCTAGTTAAGATTGGTAACTGCTGAAAGTATATTGTGCTATTTATGAAAACAGTTAGATTTCATAAATAGCACAATTTCTTCACAGCACCAGCTGTTAATTATCTGTTAGTTAGGTCTAAGCGCGTATTTTGCGTAATTATCTGTTATTAAGGTTACACAGTCGAAAATTCTTCCATACAAACGTAGTCTAGGGATTATTCCACCATTCCGGGATTGTTTGACGATGTACGTTCAAAATAAAAAGTGATATCAATTTGTCTCATCATTATCTAGCCCTGTATGGAAGCAAAAAAGTAAAAAAAGAAAATGTTTGAAAGTTATGAGCGTCGAAAGTTCCACCATTTCGGCACTAATTTTAACGCATTTTTGGGCGCGAATAAATACCATAAGAAGAAAATTGCAAAACGGCCTCCATACAGGGATAGATTAGTAGTTCAACAATGCAAATAATTTTATTTTGAACAGATAGATTAAGTCGTTTTTTTATGATATCTAGACTGCCAAAGGTCTGTTTACAAAATTTCGCGCGCTCGGTTTCATCCTAAATCATTATCCATTTCGCTACAAATTAGCAAAAGTGTGTATTCGTACGCGAACTAGCTTCCTACTGCTCATCACAGCATCTATCTCGTCCGCACGTGTTGCCGGTTGATATAAAATGCATTTTAACCCCGCCAACAAAATAGTTCGTGCCGTCGACTAGTGTACCCTTAAAATACGAATTACAGGAGCCACTTAATTTCACCGCCCTAGGAGGGTACCTACTACAAGACCGATCAAGGTCAAATGAGAGTCATTCGCCATCCAGAATTTGAAGTAAACACAATTGGACAACTCCAGCAAGAAAAACAACTATATAGTTACTTATTTAATAACGACTTCAAAAAGGAGGAGGTTCTCAATTCGAGTGTATTTTTTATGTGTGTCACCTCAATAATTTTACTAGGTGAACCGATTTTGACCTTATAATTCTAAATTTAAAGCTGGTGGTTTGGTGATGATCTGATGAAGAACTTCAGAGTTAAGCAACAGAACTCTTCATTAGACTTTAAAAGCAAAACACTAAAAAGTGCAAAATAACTTTCGTTTGGGTAGTCTGTGTCTTTGGTACCTCTTGTTTTTATTATTTTTCGACACCGACTTCCGAAACGAAAGTTATTTTGCACTTTAGTGTTTTGCTTTTGAATTCAGTTTATTTTTAACGACTTTAAAAAAGGTGGTTTTTTCGACACGTTTGTATGTAATACTGTTAGAACTGCACAATATTCACAGATATTATTCTGTGGGCTTCTAAAAGCACGTATGCCAAATTTCATAAGTGTATGTTTGTCCACGCATTTCGCCGAAACTATTACTAAACTATTTAGGAGAAATGCGTGGACAAAAATACATACATATAAACGTACAAACATACACTTTTGAAATTTGGCATAGAATATCAAGGTACGTGAATATTACGCAGTTCCAACAATATTACAACATACATAACTACGTGTTGTATTGATTACCTCCTTTTTTTTTGAAGGCGGTAAAAAAACCACTACAAAGTGAAAAAATCAAAATCAAAACAATTTTTTTTATTTTACTTAGGCCTACATGGACACTTATAAAACGTCGACAAAAAGTGCACGGTTCGAGTTAGTCGTAATTTTACACACAATTCAATAGAATTGTGTGTAATTGTGTGTAATTGTGTGTAATTTTACACACAATTCAATAGAATTGTGTGTAAAATTAACATTTTCTGGAATTGAACATAAAAATTGTATGTTCTTGTTTAATCAACTCTCCCAAGTACAAAATTATGGAATATTGGGCTCTTAATTCACATTTCAAAGATTATTTGAACGGACCATTTAAAATTGATGCCTAGATGGCGCGTTTTTTAATTTCTGAGGCATTCCACTCGGTTGTTAAAATTTGCATTGTAACACATTTTGGTGAAAAAAAACTGTAAAAACGTGCAAAAAAAATACTATAAAACAAATCTTCACTGTATTTAAAGAAAACATATTCATGCACCGAGTAGGTAAACCCTTTGACTTGCCATGGAACGGAATCGAACGCGAACAATGTACAAAAACAAAATCGGTTTAATCAGACGAAAAACGCCAGTTACGTCGGCGCGGTTTCTTTGTATGGGATGAGGCATCTGTATGCTATTATACTTCGGGTCTCAACCGAATACGATTACACAAATTTACTTGCAGCCAATGATATTCTAGTAAACAGATACGTTATACACATACGTAGTATCTATAAGTCATCTGTGTTATACACTCACAAAACAACCGTAAAAAGTGTTCCGCTCAGCAGCGGCAGCACACAAACTTATACACACTTTTCATTCATCTGACATTTCACTATAAGTCGAAAGGGATGGCTTGATAAAACCAACAAGAAAAAAGAGAAAAATGAATGTAAACAAACATTATTCTGACCACCAATGTTTTTTTCTTTTTCTAACCTCCAAATATCAGAATATTAGGAAAAAATTAAATAAAAATAGTAAATTGAGGTTTAATGCGTACTTACACAACAAAGCGTATCGCTCTTCGCCATGCGTGGCATAGACTTAAGACTATACGTCCCAATTAGGACGTATTTTGTTTTTGTTTTAACAAAGCATATCGCTTTTCGCCATGCGTGACATAGACTAAAGACTATACGTCCCAATTAGGACGTATTCGAGTCTTCACAATGCGCGCGCTCATAACATATCTGTTCACTAGAATATCCTTGCTTGCAGCAGTACATGAGAAGGTGCCGGTCTTATAGATAAAAAGAAGAAAAAAACCATGATGTAGTGTCCTGTCTCGCTCCCACCGCCCGCCCGCACGCGGCTCTATCGCTCCCGCTCTTTATTCATTACATGTTTTCGTGTTGTCGGAGACTCGGAGTCACACTGTTTCAAACTTTATCTCTGTTTTTTAGTTTGTGAAGTATTGAAACATCGAGATAGAGGAGATCGTGGCTAAATAATAACAGCCGCACGGGTCGATCATCAAGGTTAAGCAACGCTTGACGAGGTCGGTCCGTGGATGGGTGACCATTTCAACATACCGAGTTTCCTCCGTGCCTCGGAAAGCACGTTAAGCCGTTGGTCCCGGCTGTTATTTGAAGATCTTTGACAGTCGTTACGGGTAGTCAGAAGCTTGAGATCTGTGGAGGTCAGATAGGCAGTCGCTCCATGTAAAACACTGGTACTTATCTGAATCCGGTAAGACTGGAAGCCGACCCCAATATAGTTGGGAAAAGGCTAGGCAGATGATGATGAGAAACATCGAAGTTTCAAATCGGAAAACGAAAGCGTTCGCGATCTAAGGATAGTGATGATTATTATCATAGTACCTATAATTATTTTATTATAATATATTTTTATTTTATTACAACATTACACACTTATACCATAATGTACTATTATTCAACTTAAACACTTTAAAATGGAAGATTACAGAACAGCATTAAGGTTATTAGATAAAAATAATTTTATGGCAACTTTAGATTTAAAGGACGCCTATTTTTTATCTCTATAAATACTAATGAGAGGAAGAAATTACGTTTTGAATGGCAATCACAACTATACCAATTTAACATTTTACCCTGTGGGCTATGTACTGCCCCGTTTGAGTTTATATAACTGTTAAAACCTGTTCTACAGTATCTACGACGCGACGTCGAGGTTTGATGTCAGTTAATGACACACAATCATAATGATGAATGTGCCTTCAATATTAAAAAGACAATAAAAGTCAAGTAACGCCAAAGACAGAATGCAAACTTTTAATCTCTTACTAATAAACGCGGTATAAAGTTATACCAGGTATAACAAAGGAATAAGGATAACCATACATTTTCATTGGTTTATACTTGGTATAACTTTATACCGCGTTTATTAGTAAGAGGGTTAGGATTTATTTTCAATATCGTAGATTTGACTACTTATCTTCCTGAAGAGAAGAAACATCGTAGTTTAAACAAAGACTGCTACTTTGCTGAATTTATAGGCTTACTGACTTCTGCATGCCCTGCAGTCAGTTATGAATGGATTTATACAAAATGATTTGAAAGGGCAAAATTTCTAGCTCTGGGTAACTCATTTGACTATAACCGCATAATGACATTGGTGGAGAATTAATATTAAAAATATTTCCTTTTCGTAATAAGGATTACTGTCTCGAAATATACAGCGATGCATCAACCACTGGTTGCGGTATAGCTTGCGGTAATGAAAGTTCACACGGGAATTGGACTGAATCAGAACTTAGTATGCATATTAATAGTTTAGAATTGAAAGCTGCTTTTTATGGTTTAAGAATATTCGCTTCTAAGCTAAGACATTGCAATATTCTGCTGGGAATCGATAACACAACGGCGATCAGCTACATAAATCAAATGCACTTTAAAAGTAGTGCATTTCATTTAAATATATAAATATATATATACAGCATACATATTTAAATGAAATAACCCGCAATATTTGGCAGTGGTGTGAACTTAGAAAAATTCATGTAGGTATTTGCTTCATATGGCAATCTTCGGATAATATTATTGCTGATAGGGAATCACTTAAAGTTAATGTGGACACCGAATGGGAGCTAGCTGAGTATGCATTCTTGGAAATCATAAATAAACTGGGTGTACCCAACTTTGATCCTTTTGCTAGCTTACAAAATTACAAATGACCAAGATAAGCCTCATGGAAGCTTGATCCCCATTCTGAAATAGTAGATGCCTTCACTTTCAATTGGAAAGACCTTTCATTCTATGTTTTTCCCCCGTTCAGCATTATAACCAAAGTTTTTTAAAAAATAATTAGAGATAAGGCAGAGGGAATACTAATTGTACCCTACTGGCGTTCACAACCTTTGTACCCACTATAGACCAAGTTAATAATACCAAAAAATAAGTTTTTGGACCCGATCAAGATTTGTTGTATTCTCCTTTCAGAACACACCATCACACACATCAGATGCAGACCTTATTCTAGTGGCAGCGAGATTATCAGGCAATCGATGATAACTCGAGGTGTTCCCGAGACATCTTTGGGTATCGTAATGGCTTCATTTGCACCAAAAACCAAACAGTAAAATTCAACGAAGGGGCTATAGTCCAGTCATTATAGACATTTAAAATAACAAAAAACTCCCGCAAAGCCAAATGTTGGTGGAGAGTTAAGGTTTACCATTACAAATAAAGTTTTAAAAATCCCCATCGATCCTATGTGTGCTACAAAATTTGAGGTTTTTTTTATTTTTCTCGAAAACGGTAAGTTTTCTCAAAAAAAACCTCAAGCCGAAGTTGTAGATCTTAAAATTCTCTACAAAAATGGTCCAAGGGGTTTTTTTTCCTAAGAGTTACCATTCGTGAGATACCGCGATTCTAAAAGTCACATTATACATGATATGCACACATTTCCACGCCACCTGTGTGTTAGTGTACTCGGCGCGTTTTTTTACCGTGGTTTCCCCTGTAGGACTCCACTAACTGTCATGACAATTTTAGGATAATTTAACGGAACAATACCGTCAAGTTCTAGATATTACCTTATTACTGATATTGATTATTGATATTGCTATTGATTATTGGGTTAACTATTGTTTTGATTTTTTTAGATATTTTAATCAGGTTCATACTCTTGAAAGTCTACTTCAACAGTCATGTCTTATTCGATTTCTTCTTCTTCCTATACCTCTTGCTGGATGTTCATAAATTGTTCAAATGTGGCTGAGTCATTGGTCTCTTTATTAAAATCACAGGAATCTTCCTCTATTGTACTCAACTGGACATTTGAGCAAGACTGACCTTGGCAATTGATACACGCTGGAGAACACAGCCCACAAGTACTGTGGGCTCCAAATACGCCTCACCGCCTTCACGTCAGCCGCGCATAGACTGGGTGTAAACCTGGAAGTGCTACGGAATGCCGCAAGTTGGAGTAATAATTCTAATCTATATACACACATCAACACGGTCTAGGGATATTTAAAAAAAAGCGAATTACTATCAATGTGTTAATTATTTATATGACATGTATATATTTAAAAGATACGTTATTTAATATTCTACCATTTTTTAATAATGGTTAAGGTACTTCGATTAAAATTTCAGGATTTTATGGAAAAAAAATGAAGCATAGACGGAAACCGTATATGAATTAACTTTTAATTTATGAGTAAAAACTGAAAAAAATAGAAAAATCATTTAATTTGTGTTTATAAACTTGAAGTTAGTTGGCAACGATTCGACATGCTCAGAACAAGGTTGTCAATGTCTTGCTGCGGAATATTGTCCCATGTCCTTCTGAGGTGCGCAAAAAGTTGATCTTCTGTAGCCAGATTTTCAGGAACTTCCTTCAGAGCTCTTCTTTGCAGCATATCCCACGCATGCTCAATGGGATTTAGATCTGGCGATTGAGCAGGCCAGTCTAAGGCCCTAACATTGTGTGTATGTAACCAAGCTGCTACCGTTCTCGCCGTGTGTGCCCGGGCATTGTCGTGCATGAGTAGGAAATCTTGCCCCATTTGTGTTCTGTGGGGCAAGATTACGGGCCGCAGCACCTGTTGGACGTATCGTTCTGCCGTCATATTGCCCCGCACCCAAACGAGATCCGTCCGTCCTCCAAGACGAATTCCTGCCCAAACCATAAATGTTCCTCCTTGGTATGGGTGAACTTCCTGAGGGTTCTGAAGACGGCTCCATCGTCCAGGAACTCGCCAAACACGCGTCCTTCGTGAATCTGGATGGAAACCGAACCTGGATTCATCCGTGAACAGCACATTGGACCATTGCTCACGGCCCCAGTCCACGTGGTTCCGAACCCATTCTAATCGTCGTCCACGATTGCCTCTCCGTAAAGGTGGGACCCGGAGTGGTCTACGAGAGCGTAGATTGCTTTCATGCAGTCGCCTTCTTACAGTTTGGTCACTCACAAGCACTTGGTGTTCCACTCGCAGCCTTTGGACCAATTGAGTCGCCGTTGCATTTGGTTGAGCTCGCGCAGTAATTTGCAAAAATCGGTCTTGTCTGGGGGTAGTGATGCGACTTGGCCCCCGGTGCCTCTCCGCTACTTCACCTGTGGCACGATAGCGTGTCCACAATCTTGAAATTACATTTTGGTGGGTCCCTATGGCCTCAGCAATATTACGCTGAACAGACCCAGCTTCCAGCATTCCCACGGCTCGTAACATCTCCGCCCTCGTCAAATGTTGGCGTTGCATGGCTACAATACCTCAATTTTAACTTTATCTTTTGTTTAAAAATGAAAAAAAAACTGTAACTAAACGTAATTCGTATTGTTTTCTAAATTTCGCACAAATGAAAATTCCCTCTCCTACACATCAAGACATTTTTATGCCACCGAAACAAATGAATTTTCAAAAATTTGAATTTGGAATTAGTCTGAGATAAATTACAAACAAATCGGTGTATAAAAGATTCCAATGCGGCCAGTACTTTTCGAGTTATTTAATTGAGTATGAAATATCCCTAGACCGTGTTGATGTAGGTATATAAAACAAAGACGGGTTTGTTACTACACTTATAACTCGAGACCGGCTGGATCAATTTTCATGGTTATGTTTCTTTGGATTTGTCTCCGCCCTGAATAGCAGAACAAAAAAAAAAAAAAAAAAATACTTTTGTCTGTATTTTTTTTAATCAATTAAAAAGGTTGAAAAGGGTAGGTGTAGGGTAGGTGTAGGGTAGGTGTAGGGTAGATGTAGGGTAGGTGTAGGGTAGGTGTAGGGTAGGTGTAGGGTAGGTGTAGGGTAGGTGTAGGGTAGGTGTAGGGTAGGTGTAGGGTAGGTGTAGGGTAGGTGTAGGGTAGGTGTAGGGTAGGTGTAGGGTAGGTGTAGGGTAGGTGTAGGGTAGGTGTAGGGTAGGTGTAGGGTAGGTGTAGGGTAGGTGTAGGGTAGGTGTAGGGTAGGTGTAGGGTAGGTGTAGGGTAGGTGTAGGGTAGGTGTAGGGTAGGTGTAGGGTAGGTGTAGGGTAGGTGTAGGGTAGGTGTAGGGTAGGTGTAGGGTAGGTGTAGGGTAGGTGTAGGGTAGGTGTAGGGTAGGTGTAGGGTAGGTGTAGGGTAGGTGTAGGGTAGGTGTAGGGTAGGTGTAGGGTAGGTGTAGGGTAGGTGTAGGGTAGGTGTAGGGTAGGTGTAGGGTAGGTGTAGGGTAGGTGTAGGGTAGGTGTAGGGTAGGTGTAGGGTAGGTGTAGGGTAGGTGTAGGGTAGGTGTAGGGTAGGTGTAGGGTAGGTGTAGGGTAGGTGTAGGGTAGGTGTAGGGTAGGTGTAGGGTAGGTGTAGGGTAGGTGTAGGGTAGGTGTAGGGTAGGTGTAGGGTAGGTGTAGGGTAGGTGTAGGGTAGGTGTAGGGTAGGTGTAGGGTAGGTGTAGGGTAGGTGTAGGGTAGGTGTAGGGTAGGTGTAGGGTAGGTGTAGGGTAGGTGTAGGGTAGGTGTAGGGTAGGTGTAGGGTAGGTGTAGGGTAGGTGTAGGGTAGGTGTAGGGTAGGTGTAGGGTAGGTGTAGGGTAGGTGTAGGGTAGGTGTAGGGTAGGTGTAGGGTAGGTGTAGGGTAGGTGTAGGGTAGGTGTAGGGTAGGTGTAGGGTAGGTGTAGGGTAGGTGTAGGGTAGGTGTAGGGTAGGTGTAGGGTAGGTGTAGGGTAGGTGTAGGGTAGGTGTAGGGTAGGTGTAGGGTAGGTGTAGGGTAGGTGTAGGGTAGGTGTAGGGTAGGTGTAGGGTAGGTGTAGGGTAGGTGTAGGGTAGGTGTAGGGTAGGTGTAGGGTAGGTGTAGGGTAGGTGTAGGGTAGGTGTAGGGTAGGTGTAGGGTAGGTGTAGGGTAGGTGTAGGGTAGGTGTAGGGTAGGTGTAGGGTAGGTGTAGGGTAGGTGTAGGGTAGGTGTAGGGTAGGTGTAGGGTAGGTGTAGGGTAGGTGTAGGGTAGGTGTAGGGTAGGTGTAGGGTAGGTGTAGGGTAGGTGTAGGGTAGGTGTAGGGTAGGTGTAGGGTAGGTGTAGGGTAGGTGTAGGGTAGGTGTAGGGTAGGTGTAGGGTAGGTGTAGGGTAGGTGTAGGGTAGGTGTAGGGTAGGTGTAGGGTAGGTGTAGGGTAGGTGTAGGGCAGAGGCGGCTGTACTTTAAGTTCACTCGTGCACTGAACTGCCAGATTTAAAAAGGTTTAGAAATAAAATAAAAATGTTTAATAATATCTGATTAACGATCTATTCAATATTTACGAAATTATGACGAACAAATTTAAGCTCTTTGCTAAAGTAATAAGACGTATATTGCTGTAAAAAATACTCCCCGTGCGCTAGGTTAAAGCGCACGGCGAGAGTTCATATAATTCTATGAGAAACAAGCGAAAACGCCTGGCGCGTGAGACAGAGATAGTTCAATAGAAAATGTACGGCGAAATATGACCACTCTCGTGCGCCGCACCAGCGAACCGAAGATTACCGAGAGCGGGCGAGGTTTGACGAACGAAATTTATCTTAGGGTCGAGTACCAACATTAAAAGTTGTACAACGACGTAACTAGATGGCGTTGGCGTCGAATTAGAAGTCGCTAGCGAGATGGTTTGCCGATTTACATAGGCTCCTGTGAATTTTAGCAAATCTTGACTTCCGATGACCTTTCTTCTGAAGACTTTCAAGTCGTTCAGGGCGGAAAAAGAAAGAGGAAAAATAGGGGCAAGTCCAACCCCAAGTCCAAGGCCAAGAAGGTGACTGCGTCTCCCACCAAGCCCTCGACTGTGCCGCCCACCTCTCCCGGCGCACAGCCCCCCCCCTCCCCCGCCTTCTCACCAGCCACCACCCCTCTCGCACCTTCCCCGAGGTCAAGTCGCTCGGGTAGCCCCATGACCGTGGCCGACGCCTCTCAAGGGTCGAGCCGTGCCCCTAGCCCTAACAAAGCCCCCGCCAGTATTTCTCCACGATAAAGATAAGTGGACCGAAATTTCTAAATCTTGCGTTGAACGCAAGATTAATTATGTTAATGCCCTCGCCTGTCAGCGGGGTATCAAAATCACAGTCCCGACCCCTAGTGACTTCAGAAAGCTCACTAAATTTCTTAAGGAAAGGAACTTTGCGTTCCATACCTACACGTTGCCCGAAGAAGCGCCCATCCGTGTTGTGATCCGGCGTATTCCCAAGGAAATTCCTATTGACGAAATTCGCGCAGAAAGTCCCCGTCCTTTCTGTCCACCGTATGCATAAAGCTAGAGGTGGGCAAGAATACGATATGGTTGTCGTAGAGTGCAGCCGTACCGAGTCCCACAATCCCATCTTCAGAATTACCTCAGTGTGTTCTTTGTCCGGTATCTCAATTGAGAAACCATACCGCCCTTTCGTAGTTGGTCAGTGCCATCGCTGCCAACTATACGGCCACAGTCAGAAGAACTGTTTCGCGACCCCCAGGTGCGTAAAGTGCCGAGGGGACCACAGTACAAAAGACTGTACCCGCCCCAAGAACCCTGCCGAATGCACGGAGCCCCCAAGCTGCGTGCTTTGTGACCAAGTCGGTCACACGGCCAATTATAAAGGGTGTCCCCGTGCCCCGAAACTTGCGCCTAAAATGGCCAAGCGAGCAAGTGAGCGCGAATCACGCGCAGCTCCCGCATCCCAAGCCCCACCCAGACTAGCCCCACAGAGGCAGTCACCATGGGGTAAACTAAACCACCAAAGAGTGGCCCCCCAGACAAACCAGCAGACTATCCCAGGTCTGATGGATCACCCCATCCCGGCACCGACCCCCAACCCGGCCCCTCAGGCCCCTGCCGCCCCCATGACCGCTCAAGGCCGCCATATGGCTCCCAACACTGTCGCCGCGAGCCAGCCTAAAATCAACTCTAATGCCAGACGTAGCGTCGCCGACATCATTTTCGGTGCCTACGCAATCTGGATGACAGACGAGGCACGATCGCTAGCCGCTGAGATCGAAAAGATCGAAGCTACAGGTAATATACCTAATCTAGCCGAATCCCAAGCCCTATTTCATAGGTATCCCTCCATAACAAAGGAGCTAGATAGCCTAGTATTCACAAATGGTCAATGGGTGCGCAAGTAAGTCGCAACCTTGACCCTTTTATTATTATTTACACAATAAAAGTGTAATCTCAGTAACATCATGTTTTTTCGCCAACTTAGGCTTTGTCCTTGACCCCATGACCTCTCTACCCTGCTCCTTAAGAGCCGTAGGGCGTAGATACAAACGTACATACACAAACCGATTCGTTACGTCCTCGCCGCCGAGGGCCGCCGCGTATTCTTTTAATATTTCCCGCCAGCCCGCGATCAGCTGTGCAATAGTTAATCATTATTCGATTTAAAAGGAGTTTCTTATCCGTTCTTCTCCACTTAGGTAGTTTACGAACGGAAAGTAAATTCATTTAATTTAGATCCAGCAATAGTTGTTCCCCAGCGACGCCCTGAGCCGAGGTTCGACCCCAACTGGGGTAGCCCTCAGCGTTGTCGCTTAGGTTAGAAAATTTGCGCCTAGCTGGAGGCTATATAGCTTAGTCTCAGCAGGAAAAGTCCGGTTAAGCAGTAACAAATCACTTTGATTGACACTGCGAGACGCCACGAAGAAAAAAAAAAAAAAAAAAAAAAAGCAAATCTTGAACAATTACCCAGTGAGACGGCAGAGTGAACTACCACTACTACGATCCACCAGCCGCCACTGGTGTAGGGTAGGTGTAGGGTAGGTTATATAAACTCGGTTTTCCCGAAGGGGTTGGCAGAGGTGTACTCACATTAACGTACATTTCATTTATAGTACATTCATAGTTTAAATTTTGTTTTCAAGTCTCATGTTGGTGGGCGCAAGCCTATTACCATAACTGAAGATAAATTCAGACCCTAGATTTAGAATATTAAAATTAATAATTGGAATCAAACTTCACGGTAAGTTCGTTTTTATCTGTGACCATGCCTACGAATTCCACTACGCTACATTTGGCGTTCCGCTTATAGGTGACGTATATAATGTCAGTCAGTATTTAGTACTTACTGGGACACAGGCCTCCTCTCTGTGAGAGAGGGAATGGGCCTCAATCCACCACGCGGGCCTAGTGCGGGTTGGTGATAATCAGCATCTATCAATGTGGAAGCTGTCGTTTCCCTATTGTACCGAATGTCACTGACGAGACTTATTATCAAGATATCTACAGACAAAAAACACATAAAAGTATCCAGATTATTCTTAAAATCAAACTGGATTTGAGTGAGGGTGACTGACCTCAGTCAATTCTCAACGCTGCCAAATTATTTATTATTACAGTCAGTATCAGACATAATTTTCTAGATTCTAGACTAGTTTTATTCAACCTCAGATCTTATGGCCTAGGACTATAAAGCCGAAATTGGGCGGAAGACTGATGAAGCAGTTTCGTAAATTAAAGTCCAGTAATAAAAATGTGTCGTTGCTGGAAAAACAATCTTATTTCTGCGAGTTATGGTTTGTTTTTCTATGGGGCGGGTGTAAATTCGGGCATGCGCGATGGCGTGGCATCCAAAAGTACGGTTGAAGGTCACATTGAGTGCGGCGGCGCGGTGGCGGCGGTGAGCCGCAGCCGATCCAACGCGACACGACGCACGGCGACAGCAGCCGTGCCGGCGTTGTGCCGGCCGCTACGTGACCTGGCTCACGGTTTAACACCAGCCAACTGTAACTTCACTTTCCATCTCTACCTTGTTCTATATGGGATAGTTTTAAAAAACGATGTAGGTATTTATTAATGATTCCTGTATATTATTTGTGAAACATGGTTTTTTCGTATGACTAATACTTTTGCTATAAAATAATAATTAAAACCATATTTATTCGTTTCTCTTGCATACTTCTCCAAAAAGACTTGGATGTTTAAAAATATTATTGCACAATATTAATGGTTAGAATTTCTTCACATCCTATACTCAAAGTAGGTACGTAAGCGATGGCGTCGGCTCGCTGTTTTGTTTTGTGCCTGCACATAGAATAAGTAAATCAAAAAGTATTTTTGCAAACAAAACTGTCCAAAAGGAGGTCCAATATTGATATTCTGGCATCGAGCGGGCGCACGGGCAGTACCGCGTTAATATTCGGGCATTTATTTAATCATGCGCCGTAAGCGAGGTCATCCTTTCAGCCTGTTTCAGCCGAGGTCTTCGACAGTATTAGTAGTCTTTGGTCCACAGCTAAACATATATAGGCCTCCTCTAAGTTATAAATCCCCGGCAAGTAATTTGGCAAGAGTCGTTAGATGCGCAAAAGTCGTTTTTAGGTCTCTTTGGTAGTGAATCGGGGCGCGTCGAAAGTTCCGAGCGCACGATTGGTTGGTCACTTAACACAAGGATCGACTCAGGATCGACTGACCATTTGACCAATCGCGTCGCGTCCACGTTCCGTTCGCTCTATGTGGTGGTTGGTCAGTTCGCGCAATATGCGCGTACTTTTTCCCACTACGCCAAAACCATGCCAACTTACATGCCGGGGACTTTATTTTTCATTCAATCGTTCTTTGTAAACTTTTTAGAATTTTGCTAAATAGCGGCAGCTTTAAAATTTTCTATCTTATACCACAAAGTACGTAAGCGGCGGCGCGCCTTATACGCAAGTTATACAGCTGATAGTGACGGTGGTATCGATGACATGGTTAACGTTGCCTAGGTTGCAACATCATCATAAATCATACTCGTATACCATAGATCTATAATTTGAACCATAGATAATTTATAATATTTCTATGTCATAAACAAACTAGTCCAATATTTTTTTACGACTTTGATAACAATGAGTAATTTTCTAAGTATGTAAAAATTATATATTTAAATGTATGTTTAATATTATTTACTGCGAAAATAATGAGAAAGATACTTAAATTCTTATCAACGAATCATCGACGGATGATGCATTATATTGTCACGGTATTTTAGTTAGCATTACCGTAGTAGGTATTGTAACCGTTGAGCTCATCGAATTATCTACGTATTAACATCACTAAATACCTACTTAGGTAATTTTATATTGAGTCATAAAAGTTAAAACGGCAGACACAATTCCTCTAATTACCTACAACATGAATGTTTATAATGTATGTGCAGAAGGCATTATGCCAAATCTTTCAGAACTTTCCTCGTTATATTTTTACACAAATGACATTAAAAAGTTTTCCAAAATATTTTCACTCTCGCACCATTTGTCTTGACCGTTTTAGTCAGTCGTTAATTTGTTGTTATACTTAATACTTACTTACATAAGTTAATTTCGAAATAACTTTTAGGTATAATTCCTAAAAAATGTTTTGGTCTATCGAATCAATACAAAGTTTACTCTTTGGCCATTAACCCCCGTGTCCTTGCTCCTGTGACCTTTTTGACCTTGTCTCACCCAACATAGCACGTCTCTGGTGCAATGAGCATGCGTGTATCCGACGCTCCCTACATTTTCGCGCGCAGCGCACACATAAACACAATCACATCATCACATGGCAGCACTCTTTCGTTCGGTCGTTCACTCATTCAGTAAACACATTTATAAGAAGACCGGTTTGATCCGCTCATTCAGTCAGTCCCAGACGGTAGAGAGAAGTGAACGCGTATTTTGTATCTCTGATTAAAATATCGCCGCGAACAACATAGTGTATTGATATTTTTTTAATTATAGTACTATTTTGATAAAATATTTCGGAGATGGCTGAGAATAATTCTAACAATCACTGCTGCGAGAATGGCGATAGTAAGTTAATTTGTTTGTATTGTAGTGTAGTGCTTGCACAATTAAAAATCCAGCTGACGTTGCATAGCAATGCAAACTGTATTTTTAATGCGTGGAACACCATTAGCTTTGGCGGAAATTGCATGGTGTAGGTAGAACAGGATACATAATTTATGTAGTTACCATTGTGTACTTTAGAAACTGTTGATTTGTTGAACTTTGTTATAAATTTGATTGTATTTCTTCTGTACCAAAATAATTAAGTACTATAAATTAAATTAGTTCAATACATTTCAATTGAGTGCCTCGTAAGTCGCTACTGCTGAGCATGAGCTCCTGGGTTCGATGGGTTTCATGATATCAGGCTCAGCCCCTATTACATGGGACTTACACATACCTGGAAAAATGTGGATACATACCTACATGTTAGAAGTCCCGAGTTCATTTACTCTTCCCTGCTCATTGCAAGGTTGAAGTAGGCATCCATCAATCTAAATCGCATAAATTATCTGAAAGCAACCAACATCTAGCAACAACAACATCATCTTGGTGTTTGCGAATGTGTGTAAAGTAAAAATAATTTATTCGTTTTATTCCTACTCATTCGTATTCTTTTCTGATTAATTTCGTTGCGTGATCCAAGACAGTTAAATTCATTCGCCGGGACTTCGTCGAGCTTCATTGTCCCTGCGCTTTTCTGGTGGTCGCCACTGTCGATACTGGCTTTCAGGCGTTGCAGTGGTTTGGGAATAGCGCGGTAGGAATTTCCCGAGAAACAAAAATCGTTATTCGCCCAGCTAAATTGGTACAGGAAGTTTAAAATAAAAGTTTTCCTTGTCCTCATCCTCGCGATTTTGACTCGAGTGGTTTATTTGGCTTGAGTATTAATAGAGGTCTAAATAAAAAATAGTTTCTGGAAAGTCCAATACAAAGTTATGGACTATCACGTACGCACGCGCGCGGCCTTTGAAAGCATGGCAAACGATGACGCATTCATTAGCAACACTAGCTGTCTACAAACTCTTCGGGTCACACCTTTTGCTTCTGATATGATGATGATAGATATACTATACCAATTAATAGACACTAATAAAAATTTAGAGTTAACAGTACTTCTAAATAAATGTTTTAAAAACACCAAATAAAAATTACAGTAGGTATGTCATTGAGGAAAATAAAGTTCATCAAATTATTTATTTTTGTACAACAAATAAATAATAATGAAAATAATTTATGTCATAAAATAACGTACATTTGATAGGTATCTGTTGGATTATTCAGTGAATCGTCCGTCTGAAAAAAAAGCGCGAAAACATAAATTTGCAAAATTTTTCATTAAAATTTGACACAATAGCTGTCACGGTGGCACTTTCATTCTTTATAATAAGTAATGAATGTTATTAGACGATTAAAAAATCGACACTAAAATATTTTTTTGCAATTCAAATTATTTTCTCCTCGCAAGTGTTGAAAATCGATGCATGAAAGTGCGACTGTACCTATTATTTTGTCATCATTTCACTGGAAGTTAGTACTCTACAGAAACTACTTATGTGACCTTAGTGCTCAATTATGACTGTGAAAGTATTCAGATACGTGCATTTACCGCACTGTAGGGTTTCACCGCAGTCGGCACTGTAGGGTTTCGGGGAATATTTGTGCTGACATTTCAAAACTGCAACACGAAGACTAAATCGTTTATTTTTTGTGTTATCTTCCCACCTAAACCAAACTCAAACAAGCACTAAAATGATTAAGGAAATGCTCATGGGATAAATGTTGATATAAAAATGATGTAATACGTTGATAGTTAAATACGGAGTGCGAAGGCCACCGCCAAACAAAAACCCGGCGCTCAGACAGATTCAACCTAGCATTAGCCGTGGTCGCACTATGAGACGCTTGGTGCAGAGTTTGGTGATTAACAACTTGAAGAGAGCTAGGCAGAAGGAGTCTATATTAACCTCGCATCTTAATCTCTTGTTAGGTAAGATGGCGACTATCAGGAAGCTGCTCCAGTCGCGGCAGGAGAAGGTTGTGGACACTGGGAACAAAGTGACAGTGGTCGGCGTGGGACAAGTCGGCATGGCTACTGTCTTCTCTTTGCTGACACAGGTAACTTGCATTTTATTAATAGCTATGCGAATTTCACTTGTTTAGTCTAGAGGCTGTTGATAAAAATTCAATAGACATCAGCTGCTATGCCTATGCTCCAGCATAGGCCTCCCACGTATCTAACTAAAATTTAACTAGCATATTTTTAAGCATCAACTATTTAAATAACAGGTTTTAGTGGCGACACTGAAAGGACTTTGTTATATTAATTGTAAATGTATTGCCCGCAAACGATGAATGTGCATGAAAATTTATTAATTATTTATACTTCGACATCATAAACACGTATATGTATTGACTAAAAAAAATAACTGTACATAGTGCACTAAGCTATTTCCAAACGTTTCCACATGATTCAAGTGTTGCAAGTGATCGTTACAATACATACAGCTATTAACTCACGGTTTCGCCTCGATTGCGTCAGCTGCCCATAAAGGCTCATCCAGAAGCAAAATATATCACTCGGTTTTCCTCGTTTGATTGTGAACAGTTTTTTCGTACAGTTTCCCGTCATAGTTGTTACACAGTGCTATGCCAGGAAAAACTGGCTCATGTTTATTTTTAGGGGTACTTTAATCGAGTGTTTTACTTAGCGACTTGCCTGAGAGCTCGAAGCGGTTCCATTTATTTCACACCGATTAGCGATTTTTAGCGAAATTGCAAGTACGTTCACATGGACGGCGCCTTTTGTCGAAATGCAAATTGCGTCGCGCCGCCCGTTAGGAAGATCCCTTACACTCAAAATGAATCAGTTAACAACTTTTTACTAAATTATTTAGTAGATTTATATATAAACCTATAGTTATAGTTGAGTTACATCCTCTTGCATGATTAGGGTTCAGTTAACGGAAGTTAGGTGTTTCACAAGTTCGACTCGGATTTATTTACAAAATAACGAATATTTATTATAACTGCGAACAAAAATACCAATTCAATAATATTACGATAGGAACCGTACCGGGTAAATACTTGCCAAGTAATTAGCATGTAGCATTGCGAATATTAATTATTATTGTTTCAAGCACAATAGCTTAGCTGAAGCAAAACGCTGTGTCGTACCATACTATGAATAGTTTTATCATTGTTTCAACCGAAAGTGAGTAATTCCCCCGTGGAGCTAAACCCCGAGTGTTTACACTGTGTAAATAAGTTTGTTCGTTGTAAGCGGCAGATTTACAGATAATACCAAAGTAAATAAGTACCACAGAATTCACTATGTTTGATAAAAGCACTCATTTGTAATTAAATAGATATACCTACGTAGAATATATTTATTAGACACAGACAAAACAACAACATGGATGAACTCCATCCATGTTGTGTGTATGATGTGTGCCGTAGCTAAATTATAACAGTCGCACGGGTCGATCTTCAAGGATTAGCAACGCTTGCAGACACATCCGTGCCACGGAAAGCACGGCTGTACTGTGCACGGGTAGACAGAAGTCAGAAAATGTGACACCATGTCTTGCCGAAGGGTTTCGTGTTAGTTACTTATTTACTGGTTTGTGAAGATCACAATCACGCTCATCAAGGCACTGGAACTGGGAGCTGCGTCCGCTTACAGCGACCCCAACATTTTTGGGAAAAGGCTAGATAGATTGGCTAATTTACAGTGAAACTTTCTTGTCTCTGGATTTGCTCGCATTTACAAGATCTAATCTCTCGTCTTCACATCCTATCGGAAGCAGTGAGAGGCGGTTTAACTCTGTGACTTCTTTTCGGACGTTACTTCTCACTTTTTTTTTTCCAAATTAATTTTATCGGCTTTTGACAACGCTATCATATCAACACTGTTTAAGCCCTAAGACTTCAACTGCTGGGCATAGTCCTTTTTTTGTTCCATTTTGGAAAATCCTCTTTGGATGTCCTCCGCCCGGGGGTCAGTGGTCCTCCGGGGTTTAGAGGGGTCTGGCAGAGTCCTACTGACTAAAAACCACCCCGGTGTTCCATCTCACACCTACGCTGGTGCCGGTAAGTACCTCGGGTCGGAGGGGGGAGTGAGGTGTTTGACGCCCCCCGCGACATAAAAGAGGGGCGCGCGTGGAACATTACGCGCCGCCTCCTCGCGGATCTGGACCTAGGCCTCCTCCAACCTTCACCACGTCGACCGTCCTTGTGCGACAACAATTCACAATCAATTGAAACTTCACTTTGATTGAAATTATTTAATTATCACATAGTCAAAAATATTATAACATGATCAGTAGCGTAGTCGATATTATTGCTACATTCGATACGTAAGTTAATATGATGTCAGAAGATGCTGATTAGGGTTCAGGGTTGGTTGACCCAACGTAACCATGGAGTTGATTGAAACCGTTTGAATAGAGAGTAGGTACTAGTTACTAGCTAGTTTTCAATTGTTTCGAGTCTAACCATTACCCAATACCTTTTCCGGGCTGCGAGACGAAACTTTTAACTTGCAGAGGTTAATAGGTAATACAGACAGATCTAAGCGTATCCTTATATTCTCTGTTTTTGAAAAATGCCCTGAGCTGAAAGTCGTTCTAGATCCACATAATTGTACTAGACTATCAGTCTCTTGAGTACAAGACATTATTTTGAATTCCACGACATTCAAACAAACAAAATGACACTGCATTCATCATTCTGTCTGAATGGTTCCAAAACAAAATATATTGTCTTTCGTATTAAAAATTCCAACTATGAGTCATTCCGCATCATGCAAATAAGCGCAATTGACCCTGATGTGTAGGAATATTTTTAGATTATGGACAACACTAGTGGCAACACTTCACGTTTTCGTATTGACGTCAATGGTACCTATAACATATATTATGACCAAATTTGAATGTAAGTAAACAAATGCCTAAATGACCATAGTGATCACTGCTTCTACCATGAAGCTACATGGCGACAATCAACCTTATTATTAAGAGCATACAAGCGAAAAGTGATTGAACTATAGGTAGGTATAGCTACTAAGCTATAGCTTAGTTCATTTTCTCGTAGCCTAGAAGGTTACATGAAAATGAACTTTCCAGACTTCTATGTATCGATCAACCTCTAGTATCTAGGTCACAAGGGAGGAGCTCACAAGGCACACGTCCAAAAATAACTGGCTCACGGCAAATAAAGTGGTAGATGAAAATAAACTGAAGCTTGCCATAGCAGGCTTCCAGCCTATCAAATCCCCTGGTCCGGATGGCATCTACCCAATACTATTGCAAGAAGGGGGCTCTGTTCTGATACCCGATTTGAATAAGCTCTGCTTATCCTTTGAGTACGTACTCAAGGCATGGGAGGGAGGTTAAAGTTACCTTTATATCAAAGGCTAGTATACCTACTTACAAAGAAGCTAAAGCTTACAGGCTTATCAGTCTATCATCATTTGTCTTGAAAGCTCTGGAGAAATTGATAAGAGAGGTATCGCTTAAAGAATTCCCTCTACATAGACTACAGTGCGCTACAGCTCTCGAAAATCTACGGAAACGGCATTGCACTATGTTGCGAGTCGAGCCGAGGCTGCGCTAGAGGGACAAGAGATTTGTGTCGGGGCTTTCCTCGACAAAGAGGGAGCCATGGAACATGGCATCAATGATAACACATGCAACTGGATTGAAGCAGAATAGTCATATCGGAACTGATGGGAGATAGACTTAGTGCAAAAACAACAAGAGGTTGTCCGCAAGGCGGAGTGCTGTCACCATTATTGTGGTGCTTGATAGTAGACTCGCTACTTACCAAACTCAATACCGGACCATTATACACAGTAGGCTATGTAGATGACATAGGTATAATGTTTTATGGTAAATTCCCGAACAGTCAGTATTATTGAAACAGGCATGAGGATGACAGAGGAATGGTGTACAAAGAACCATCTCTCTATAAATACAAGCAAAGCAGTCATTATGCCATTCACGAACGAAGAGAGAACTAGTAAACCTAGGAGAGCCGTCCCTCAATGAACACCGAAGTTAAATATCTAGGTGTAACTCTTGATAAAGAACTCAGGTGGAAAAAGTTACGACAAAGGTCCTGCGGGTGTTCGGCATTTGTCGTTCCACCTACGGTAAAACTTGGGGGCTAAAACCCAAAGTGGTACAATGGCTGTACTGGTCAATGATAGCACCTATTATCACATATGGCGGCATAGTATGGCGGCCAAGGACAAAACTTGCCTCGTGCAAAGCGCCACTCACCAGGCTACAAAGAACAATGTGTCTCGGAATCACGGGTGCTTTCAGGACAACACCTACAGCAGCAACAGAGAGATACCTCAACATCCCTCCTCTGCATATGATGGTTGAACTCGAGGCAAGGAAGACATTACATCGTCTTGCTGTTGCTGGACTATGGGATGCCTCTATGCCAAAGACTATCAATCAAAATTTGATGCATCTGGATCGGGTAACAAGCATGATATCCTATAAAATGCAAACTACGTTTGTATTTGAAAGTTCTTTCAAAGGTCCAAATCCCAACAATAAAGGACTGGAAGAAGGGACTTGATGCACCAGAACAAGATAGTCTGGTCTGGTACACTGATGGATCCAAAATGGAATCTGGTACAGGGGTACAAATGTATTAAAAGCAAGTAGGGAAGATGGCAACTGTATTCCAAGCAGAAACATATGCCATAATAACCTGTGCTCAAAATAATATAGATACCAGAGGTAAATCTATATATATTCTTAGTGACAGTCAGGTTGCAATCAAAGCCATGGCATCCTACAAAGTGGCCAAACTTGTTCTGGATGCTATCTAAACCCTCAACAGGCTTGGGAATCATAACAGAATAAGACTGATGGGGGTCCCAGGACATAAAGGAATACATGGTAACGAAATGGCAGATGAACTGGCAAGAGAGCGCTCAGTAAATGATTTTGTGGGTCCAGAACCATGTGTAGGCATTTCGACGTGTCTCGTGAAAGCCACATTCAGGGAGTTGGCAGACCACGGTCAACAAACACATTGGCTGTCTAATATCGGTCTGGAACACTCAAATTCCTGGGCTGTACGTTCAAGGCACGGGAATGCATTTGGAATATGAGCAGGGGGCAATTCCGCTACCTGCTAGGGACCTTCACTGGTCACTTTGGAACCAACGACATGCTCATGAAGATGGGTCTAACCGCGACACCCATGTGCAGGTTGTGCGGGGACATACGGAGCGTATGGAGCACCTGGCTAGTAAGCGAATGAGTCTCCTAGGGGTAGAATATCCAAGACCAGAAGACTATTGGCTCATATCTCCTAATCTCATTGTAAAACTCATGAAGAAGGTTTTCAACGAGATTGGGGAGGGGTTAGTTATCTAGGGGACCGCAAAAGATACTCGAATGAAAGAATGGGTCGAAATGTCCGTGTTATTTCTCGGCCTCTCCACAAGATAAGATGAGATCTAAGTCACAACATGGTTTGCTTAACAGTATAAAACTATAAACTAATATTATAAAGAAGTAAAATTGCTTAGTTTATAAACAAAGGCTACGTTTTATTAAAATAAGTTCAAAAACGAAAACCCAACTACTAATAAATCACGCTCTAAAAAGTATCAAACAAATATGCCTATAGTTTTTAGTTTTTGTTGAATTTAAAGCATTTTCGGTTTTTTGCAGAGTCTGAGGGAACAAATGAAAATATGGATACATAATAATATATAATAGTTTTCATGACTTTGACGGGATATGTCTCGTAAACGGCACGCTTGACAAAAATATGATGTACCCATAGATTTAGAATTTAATTTGCTAGATGTACCAAACTCTAACTTCATTTTAAAATCCCTGTTCAATGACATGATGGGGTGAGGTGAAATTTATTTTTTTGTTCTTTAATTCGTGCCCCTAGAGGGCGCCACATTCAATTTAATCTGACCTCACATATACTTTAACCAGTAGACAAACAAGACGCTTCCAACGACACTTCATTTGTCAATTTATGATAAGTAGTTTAGAGGTCATGAGGGAACAGATGAACATACATACATACATCCACAGACACATACCGGTCAAAAATATAACCCTCCCTTTTGCTTCGCCGAAGTCGAGTAAAAAAAACGTTGATCTGTGGACTAAGCCAAAGGAGCGATGCCCAAAGTAAATACTACTAAATAAAGTCCTGTGTTCGTATCAGCTGAAACAATTGAACAATATTTCTTTACTGCAGCCACAATTAAGGCCGGCTAGTGTTTCAGCGAAACAATGTAATACACACTAAAAGGCGTGATCACGCGAGTGCCCCTTTCTGGGCTATTCATGTTACGTCTGACGAGTCTGACTTTTGACGACTGACTTCTATGGCGGCCTTTTATTATTTCTTGGTTCATTGACCGATGAGCACAATGTTCTAGACAAGGAACCGGTTTGAAAAAATTGCATTTAGAAATTGTCTCTTTAAGACTTAAATGTATTATATTGAATAAAGCAAGCAAGCATGTCTACAAAACAAGCTACCGCAGATATAATATGCACGACGCGAGAATCAAATGCAACAGCGACTGGACAACGCGTTTTTTTTTTGTTGAAATAACATAAATATTTATTTTTCTTTCAACAATTACATAAAAGTGTTATTTGGTACAACCACACTTCTATGAAAACGCCTCTATGGTAGGCATTCTCTTCTTCCAAATTTGATAGTGGAAAATCAACCTTAGGGTCACCTCAGACTAAGCCGCGACAAATTCTGACATCGTGCATTACTATGATATAGTTTTTTTAATTACAAAACATAGGCTTGCCTCGGACAAAAAAATAAAATTGTAAAACTTTCGATAAGGTTTTGATTTGATACTGGTGTTGACTGCATATGCTTATAAAAGTGAATTGATTAAAATTAGGTAGATTACACTAACAATCGTATTATCTTTTATTATCTGGCTTCGTAAAAATATGATTATTTAACGAAAAGAGCGTTGACTTTTCAAATATGTTGGTGCCTATTGTCAGCGAAAAAAGTAGAATAAAAAATTACCAATGACATCCTGGACTTCAGTGTTGGCAGACCAACCGCCAGGCAGTCATGTGCCTAAGCAGTGTTTGCCTCGTCAGCCACTCGTGCTGAGCGTGAATGTTGCAGTCCCTTTAATCTTATCAGTCGCTACTCGGAAATTTGTGATTATAAAAATGACGCCCGTGCTATGAAACGATTGCTGACATAACTCTGAGTAATCGATTAAAAAATATAGAACTATTAAGACCATGAATTTGAGTTTATACAGTTTTTCCTGCTCGCCTGTATAAGGAAAAGTGAAGGGAAGTGGAAGTTTGTATTTTTTCCTACTCCTCCATTATTCTTTTCTGATTAATTTCGTTGCGGGATCCAAGACAGTTAAATTCATTCTCCGGGACTTCGACGAGCTTCATTGCCTCGGCGCTTTAAAGGTGGTCGCCACTGTTGATTCTGGTTTTCAGGAGTTGCAGTGGTTTGGAAATAGTGCGGCGGGATTGCTCGCCTGTATACCTTGATTGTGTAGTCTATCTATTTATCCTTCTAAGCAATTCTCGACCTATCCTGTTAATGTAAGGCAAAATAAATCGCATGAAATGTATTCGTAGATTGAAATCTACTTTATTTCGTATATTTATTCACAAGCTATTAACTCTGATAATGGATATATTATTTTTATTGTCGCTAGTGTTATGCCACGGCATGGTCCGATGAAAAATACCATTTATAGGTCAATAAAACAAACATAGTTCTATAAACATATATCTCTTCATGATATAACGTACTTAATATTTTAATGTAGACCGAAATCAAAATTACTCGTGCGTATATTATACTGGAGCAACGATACGCTCGGATACCTACTGTTTATTTTATATAATGGAGCCATGTGGTCATGTGGATATGATACGCTGAAAAAGCCCATTTATTTTTTATCGATTTGGTAGTAAAACAATCCTGATATAGTCTGTGATACTGTGACGTATGCATATAGCCGTCTCATACGTCAACCACAGAGGAACTTATATGTACTAGATACGGACAACGTCAACAAATATATTGGCTGTCTAATACCGGTCTGGAATACTCCAAGAAATGCCTGGGCTCTACGATCAAAGCACGAATGCATTTATTTGGAATATGAGCAGGGGGCAAATTCGCAACCTGCTTGGGGCCGTTACTGGCCACTTTGGAACCAATGACATGCTCATGAAGATGGGTCTAACCTTGACAACCATGTGCAGATTGTGTGGGGAACATACGGAACGCATGGAGCACCTTCTGTGCACATGCGATGCACTGGCTGGTAAGCGAATGAGTCTCCTAGGGGTAGGATATCCAAGACCAGAAGACTAGGATAATATCTCCTAGCCTCGTTGAAAACTCATGCAGAAAATTTTCAACGTGATTGGGTTGGAGTAGGGTATCTAGGGTACCACAAAAGATCCCAATGGGCCGAAGTGTCCGAGTTATTTTTCGGCCCCCCCACAAGATAAGATAAGATGCATATAGCCGACCGTAACTGCTTTACCACTTTTCGCACAAAAGCATAATAAGCATATTCAGACTTTAATGGTCTCAGGGCAAACATCTATCTGAGAAAGTGTGTGCGCTGTAGTCTACCACGTGAGCCCACTACGGATTGGTAGATGAGGATGTCTTTGAATTTTTTTAGTACCAGGACATGCCGGTTTCCTTACGATGTTTTTCTTCAATTTTGTGAGATGAGAGCAGTTGTGATGAAATAAAGCACCTGCATGGGTTCGAAGCCACGACTTTCAACTACTTAGTAAGTTTGGGTCGTAACCACGGGGCCAGCACTGCTGCACAGGAAATTAAAACTTCTCAGATTTGAAATCTTACTGTTACATAGAGAAACATGCTGTTTTAAGATGGCAACGGACACGGACCTTACAGAGATAAAGTTAGTTTCGAGGGCAACAGAGAGCAGTGGTGGCCCAGTTGTTACGGCCCCGAGTTACGAGTCCTAGGTAGTGATTGGTCGAGAGAATATTCCCTCACAGAGAAAGTTCTTCGATCGAGAATTTTCTGGAATGTTCCTTTCGACGGAGAATTTACAAGAATTTAAAATTGGAAGTAAAATTGCTCAATTTTAATACACTATATTTAATTTCAAGATCTAAAGTCAACTTCTTTTCTTTTTGTTGTTTTTCATATTTACACGAAAAACCTCTATGAGGTTACAGAGTGGAAATTGCTAACATATTTTAGTTAAGAAATATTAGTCGCGAGTACAACAATGACATCAGCTGAAAAAATAGACGAATTATAGTTTGTTCTTAACTTGACTGAAAGACACAGTATTTCAGTTCAACAACTGTTCGAAGAAGGGTCTAAATATAAATTCGGCATTGGTTTATGGAGCAAAGAGTTTATTTAGGAAACAGCCAAAAAAGTCAAGCTAGTTGCGTGATAGCAAATTTATATTCAAAAACTGAATTAGGATCAATTACTCTGAAATTTATGATTTCTCCAGCAATTTCTGTTTCTATGGAACGCTCTTTTCCACATTTCTGAACAAGCATTCTAACAACCGCTTCAATATGGGTATCAAATGTAAGGGTTTGACTAGTAGAATGAAAAATTCCAAATCTAAGATGGCCGCCGGTACAAAATGGCGAATTTCATATATGTATTAAGAGTCTAAGACATCATTATCATTTCAGCTGAAATATAGTGCCCGGCATGTAAGTTGGCAAGGTTTTAGCGTAGTGGGGGTATATTCGCGCATATTTCGCGAACTGACCAACCACCATAATAGAGCGAACGGAACGTGGACGCGATACGATTGGTCAGCCGATCCTTGTGTCAACTGACCAACCAATCGCGCGCTCGGAACGGTCCTAACCATCCCGCGCCCCACTTCACTACCAAAAATATATAATAAACGACTTCTGCGCATCTAACGACTCTTGCCAATATGCGTGCCGGGGATTATACGTCCACTGCTGAACATAGGCCTCCCTAAGCGTCGCCACTTTGACCGATGTCGACCGTCTCGCATCCAGCGGATTGCCGCAACCCTTACCAGGTAATCGGTCCACCTAGTAGGCCTTCCAACGCAGCATCTTCCAATTCGCGGTCGCCACTCCAGAACTTTCCGGCCCCATCGGCCATCATCGAGTTCTGCGAGCAATGTGCCCTGCCCACTCCCTCTTATGTTTCGCAATTCTTCGGGCTATGTGGGTAATTTTGGTTCTCCTGCTGATATCCTCATTTCTGATGCGATCCCACACGAAAACTCCGAGCATAGCCCTTTCCACCGCCTTTGGGTGCCTTCTGAGGAGGCCCATTGTGAGCGACCACGTCTCATTTATCACTGGCAACACACACTGGTTGTGGACACTGTGGAATATTAGACGAGAACATTCTACGTAACATCCCGGAAGCTGCATAGCCGAGTCGGATTCGACGGTTGACCTCTCTCTCGAAGTTAGACCTACCTAACTAGACCGTTTTTCCCAGATAAATTGATTTGAATTGCATTTTACGTCGTAAAGAATAACACCAGCCCATATCTCCCCATGGGGTCGTAAGGGGCGACTAAGGGACTCACCAGAGAATGGGCAGCAGCGTTCTCGTATGTATCAAACATACAGCCGCCGATCGATTATGGCAAAACCCCCATAAAAACACAAGGAAAAAAATGGCCGTACCATACCTTAGTTGAGGGTAGACAGGCTGCCGGGCAATAGGGGCCAATTTTGGTCCTACCGGACCTGGTAACATACAACACAAGTACACTCCGGACCGATGAGAAAATCAACGAACTCGAAGAGGAATTGAGCAGAAAAAAATATATTTTAATTTTTATGGCGTCCATATTGGATTTTGATTCTTTTCATAATGTACTGAGGCCTTAGTGCGAGTTTTTACTTACGTTTACGCGTTAACATAAACGTAAATTTGTATTGAAACTGGATAAGCGCCGTCTGGGGACGGTAAGGAGAAACATCTTTCTTGTATACATTTAAAAATAAGAGATCGTTTACGCTATCACGAGTGAGTACGTTAAAAACTCGGCATAAGCACACTGAATTCAATTAGTCAAGCCTTGATAGGTACCCATAATGAAGGGGTTGTGAAAAAATAATATATATGCCGCCATTTTGTGGCGGCGGCCATCTTGAATTTACAATGATAATGAATAATATTATATTAAATTATATTTCAGAACTAAAGGTGTAGGTATATCAAAAAACAAGGCAAGCCAAATAAAACCGTTTAAAAAAAAAGGCAAAAGAGCAGGCAAAATTTGTCTGATTGATCACAATTGGAAAATTATGAACAAAGCAAAACCATTAAACAAAAAGTCCAAAATAACTATCTTAATTTAACACACCACATGAAATTTAAGAGAATTTATGAGAATTTTGTCGACAATATTCTCGGGCATGTTCACGCTCAGGAGAATTTACTGAGAATTTAAGTAGTTGAGCAGATTAGTTTGGCGGTAACTTCGTAAAACTTTCAAATGCACTGAAAACTTCAAAACTATTATTCTAAAAATAACTCGATACAATAGCGGCATCCAATTTTTAAATTCTAGTAAGTTCCTATTCCAAAAGAATATTCTCGATAACTTAACAGCAAAGTTCTTGCAAGGAGAATATTCTCGGGAATCACTAGTCCTAGGTCGTCGGATCGAAGTTTCGAATCCAGGTAGGCGCATTATTGAAAAAAATTATATCGCGGGCATTTAACTGATGAATGATTTCGATTATTTATTTACCTATTTAAAAAGAATAACCGAAAAATAAAAAATAAAACAAAAAAAAAAATATTATCTTAAATAAATTATCGAAATCATCGCGTTAAATTTCCGTGATATATTGTTTTTCAATTATGGAACGCGAAAGTTTTAAAGTTAATATTGGCGCATTATTTTTGTAATTTATTGCATCACCACTGTTCTCAAAGCGGTGGAGGAAATAAAATTTCGAGGACATGTGCCTTCTACATACCAAACCATACTGGGCCCGCGTGTGGTAGATTAAGACACATTCCCTCTCAACTATACATTACAAAGTAAAAGTTATTACTTAAGTAGTGTGTGACCCTAAACATATGTTCTCCTAAACATTTCATCTGATGTTGCAGGGTGTAACCAACAACATTGTCATGGTGGACACGAACGCAGACAAACTGAAGGGAGAGATGATGGACCTACAGCACGGGTCCGCCTTTTTGTTCAACGCCAATATACAGGCCGGCACAGGTACGGAACACTGCAGCAGCCATAAGAAAGAATAATTGGATTACCACAAAAATATGTAGAAAAGCCCCGTTTTTGTGACGGCATCTTTCTGTAGATCAAACGTAATAATAATACATTAAGTCACTTGATAGGAGCTATAGGTTAGATAACACTAGCCATCACTTGGCCACTACTCCATGTGTGGCTTTAGCCAAAAGAATAATTTTGTAAATCCTCCTACATGGAAGACCTACGGGCTACGTCCCGATTAAGGTCACAGGCATCCACTGGATGCGAGAAGCACAGGCCCAGTCGATGTAGATGTAGCGAGAAGCACAGGCCCAGTCGATGTAGATGAAGCGACGCGCAGTGGGCATCCAATGATGGTGTCAATAATGTGATGTGTTGTGTGATATATTTTTCTATACACCACAGATTACGCAATAACGGCCAACTCCCAGATTTGCGTAATAGCAGCCGGCGTGAGACAGCAGGAAGGTGAGGACAGACGCAACTTGGTGCAGAGGAACGTGGAAGTCCTCAAAGGAATTGTTCCTCAGGTAAGTGGTCCGGTACCTTAAAGGGCGATATATTGAAGGTAGAAAGTTGGAGTCTTAGGCATATAAACTTGACTTGTATAAATCACGCTAGTGTTGCGGTCACACAACGTGTTGGAACTTTGAAATGGATCCATAGGTTCAACTGTTTAATTTTAAACCATACTGAGATACATGCTCCTTCAAGCTTTTTTTTTAATATTGCTCGGCTCTAAATTAGGCCGCTATCTTATCTGATGGTATGCGATGATGTAGTCGACGGTAAAGACACGCTTCCCTAGAAGTTACCTATTCAGATCACCAGCTAGAGCAATAGGGTGCATGCCTTCTACAAAATACAAACATAATCATTGCCAAATCCGTAAGTTCCACTATTTGTACTGTTTACTTAGCAACCTTTAGTTTTTGCATCGGCTTTCTCTAAAACGCAATAATTATTTTGACAGCTACTAAAATACAGTCCGAATGCGATCCTTCTAATCGCAAGCAACCCAGTAGATGTCCTCACCTACGTGACGTGGCGGATCAGTGGCTTACCCAAGCACCGCGTCATCGGCTCCGGTACCAACCTAGACTCCGGTCGGTTCCGCTACCTATTGTCCCAGAAACTGACCATCGCGCCGACCTCTTGCCATGCCTACATCATTGGAGAACATGGAGACAGCAGCGGTAAGTTATTGGTGACACGAGCGAAAAGTCATCCTACTAACTTATCTTACTAATATTATAAATGTGAAAATTTGGATGGATATTTGGTGAATGTATGTTTGTTACTCAATCACGCCAGAACGGCTGAACGGATCTGGATGAAATTTGGCACAGAGATAGATTATTGTCTGGAATAGCCCATAGGTTATTTATCCCGGTATAATTGATTAAATAAATATAATTTAATGTTCCCTTGGAATGATAAAATACTTTTTATGCGGGCGAAGCCGCTGGCAGAAGTTCGTTATATATATGATAAATGTGAAAGTTTGGATGGATCGATGTTTGTTACTCAATCACGCCAGAACGGTTCAGCCGTTCGCATCTGACCAGATTGAGTTGAAATTGAACTGACTGAAATTTGGCACAGATATAGATTATAGTCTGGATTAGCACATAGGCAGATTTTTATATCAATAAACACTGTATAATGTCCCTTTGGACTTATAAAAGCTAAAACTCTTTTGACGGGCAGAAGTTAGTAAAACAGTAATGTCTCATACGAAACGTGTAGCGGAGAAGAATGTCTGGCTTAGGGTAGAGAGTTCAGCATTTTCCCCCACCTTGGTGTTACAATGCCTTGTAGGAATACGGTCGTCTCATCCTTGATTCTCGCCTGTACTTAAAAATGCTGAATTATAAGAATAGATAACTCAATGTACCTACTTAATGCTCGGTGTTTAATCTCTGTGATTTCTGACATGGTTATACAATATTCTGAACCGTTATAAGATTTTTTTTTAAATTTTTGTTAGACTCGCGCTTGACCACTATCTCACCTGATGGTTACCGATGATGTGGTCGACGAGGAGGCACGCTTTCCTAGAAGTGACCTATTCACTCTTTACTTGAAGACCCCCGGTTATAGCTATCAGAAAATATAGAAAATTATTAAGTTAAGAAAATTATTAGTCAAATTATTGGTAACACAAGCGAAAATTAATAAAACATGTCCTTTATAAAATGTGTAGCAGAGGCTTAGGGACGAGATCTGAGCTCAGAATTTACCTCCACCTTGGTGCTATATGCCTCGCGGGAATACGGTCTTCTCACCATTGATCCTCGCCTGTACCAGAAATGCTGAATAGTTAATGCTCAGCCTTTAATTTCCCTAATATCAGGTGGGGCAATATACTGAACCGTTATGTAACTAATCAAAATTGTACATTTTGACAGTGCCCGTCTGGTCTAGCGTGAACATCGCTGGCGTGAGGCTCCGGGACCTGAACAAGGACATCGGCCTGGACTCCGATGATGAGAACTGGAAGGAGACCCACGCTCAGGTCGTCCAGAGCGCGTACGAAGTCATCAAGCTCAAAGGATACACCTCCTGGGCCATTGGCCTCTCCCTCACGCAAATCATTAAGGCTGTCCTCACCAACGCGACCAGTGTTCATGCAGTCACTACTTGCGTACAGGTAAGAATAGAATAGAAAAACATTTATTCGACGCAGACACAACACAACAGCAACAAGCACAGAGTAAAAGAGAAGAATAGTAAAAACAACAAACAAACAAATTGCGCTGCGCGTGCGCATACCGAAAGGGTTAGCGACTCAGCATTATGTAACGACATTATTTATTTACCTGCTTTACTCTTACAAGGAATTTAAAATGAACCGTATCTTATCTCAGATGTTTAAGGAAAAATTTAGGTGTGCACTGCGAGTTTATTTATCGAGAGGATAACAACAATAATTTTATTGGCAAAGCGCCCACCGAACCTGTAAAAATATTAACACTTGTCTGTCTGGTTTTCCTAAAAACCCAGAAAAACTCAGTCTCAATATTCACAGATGTGAGAATAGCGTTCGATTATGTATAAAAATACAACAACCTTTTATATAAATTTAAAGATTATGCATAAGGGGCTACGTAGTCTATGTAACGGATCGAAAACGATATTCAGAAATATCGAGAACATGCACTAAAGGTAAACGCAAATTTAAATATTAATTTCCTGTTACGAAATTGGGGAGTTACCAATGTAACACAGCTCACTTGAAACAAAAATAAATCTTATTAAAAATAATATAGATTACTTGGTTATAATTAAAAACTAATTAGCATGATGTGAGGTAAAATGCTTTATATAAAGCATTATATTATGCATAAATGCTTTATATTAATGCATGACTTTACATTATTAACAAATAAACGATGTATATTTCCTAATGGGATTCCCGTGATGAGGATGCTCGCACAAAATAGGTACCATTAGTTGTCAACATCCGTCTGAACCTCTTATAGATTCGGATTTCCCCATACTACCCTAGTTAATAATAATAACTAGTAGGTACTCACTTTACGGGTTTTCTGCTGTCAAAAAACATTCCTTGTATATTTTGTTTGGTTTTTACATACATAAATAAAATCACGCCTGACGGGCTGCTATTAGGTCTTACAATTTCTTATTTTTTTTGCAGGGTGAACATGGTATCAAGGACGAGGTATTCCTGTCATTGCCGTGTGTGTTAGGCCGCAACGGTGTGCTCGACGTCATACGCCAACCCCTCACCGAGACGGAGAGGGAGCAGGTCTTCCAATCTGCGACCCTCATGGCCGAACTCCAAGCTAAAATTAAGTTCTAGACCAATTCTCAATGGACGAGCGTCCATTAGTCGCGAATGTTGAGTTCCTGGTATATTTATTGTGATAGGAACTGCATTTAGATCTAGATTCAGACCTGGAGTGCTATTCTGTGAAATTATCATCGTGGAAACTTCGGTGTAGTAAACGTGAAACAAAAACAGCAAACACAACAAGCTGAATTGACAGTTAGCTGACTTCACATAAGTTTTTACGGTGATATGTTTACAGAATAGACCGGCTGCAGCAGTGAGTCTAATTAATACTAAACAAGTTTGGCGTCACGCCTCTTGTTTATATTTATTTACACGAAATTAATGTCTATTATAATTTTATCTGAATTGCATTTGATGTTCATAAGTGTTTCATGTAATGTTGTAATCTACATCTTGTTAGAATTTTTTGACTACTTCAAATTAATTTATTTTTCCTGTCTATGTGTAGGTAGTATTGATAGATGATTAGTCTCATCTCATAACTTATGACATTTAAGTCTGTTACAAGTTGATCTTTTATAATTTATTTGAATAATATCCAGTATTAAATACATGGGCGAAAGAAGGATAAGTCTCCATATTTTTATACCAGTTTAGGAAGTGTTTTTATTTCCAAATTAAACATCAGAATAGTTCATCAAATAAATGATCATATTTTTATCAAATCGTACACAATTTGTACGTGTTATATTTTTATAAACCATTTTATTAATGATTGTAATTTATCTTCACGACCGTTATTGACTAACTCAGTGAGATAAGTTCCAAAAGATGTTAGTACCTCGCTAATGAGTTCCATTAACATGACATTGATACGAATTTATCTATTTTATTCGCCGTTATCTATATGATATCTACTATTATTTAAGATAGCACTTTTCGTATATTTACTATAGAATAATGTTTGTTCTTTTATGAATAAAATAAACTTTACTAATTAATGTGAATCAATCTTTTCATTGACTAAGTTATTTCCTGAACCCATAAATATTATAAATGTGAAATTATGTAAGTTAACCTAAAATAACTTGGATCAAACTTGGCAAAAGAAAAGACCGTACATTACTGCAGCGGCCAGCAAAAGAGGCATTGATGGGCTAACATGTAAATGTGTTCCGAGGCACTCATACGTAAGTCCTAAAAGATACTTTTCTCAATCATGCTTAGTTGAGCATTATTTTTACAACCTTCTTCGAAATAAATCTAAATTACTGTACCTACTGGCCAAATACAAGCGAGCAGCGGCCGGCCAAAAGTTTTATGAAAAGTCATATCTGTCGTGGTAATCTATCTTCTATAATATAAAAATGAATCGGTAAACGTGTTGCTAAGCGCAAATCTCGAGAACCACTGAACCGATTTCGCTAATTCTTTTTTTGTTGTGTTTGTTATTTTTATCTTCTATAATATAAAAATGAATCGGTAAACGTGTTGCTAAGCGCAAATCTCGAGAACCACTGAACCGATTTCGCTAATTCTTTTTTTGTTGTGTTTGTTATTTTTAGGAGAAGGTTCTTACGGATAGAAAAAAATAAAAAAATGCCTGAATAAGTCTAAAACAACTCCTTTCTATACTCCCATACAAACGATTCTTAATAATACTTAAAATTCAATTTGAACTTTAATACCATATACCATAAGGTTGTAAGTGTTAGTGGAGAGGTTCCTGGAAGGCAAAACAATTGAGTGACGTGACGTTATCGTATAAATATTATTGTCAATACTCAAGGTAGGATAGTGTAGGGTAGATGAATGTTTGGTGTTTTTAGGTCAAACCGCACAACGCGTCAGCGAAGCGACGCGACGCGACATGACCAAATATACTTAGTATGAAATTGTATGAGATAAACCGCACTACGCGGCAGCGGAACTACGCGACGCGACACTTTATCTCATACAATATATTTTGTCGCGACGCGCAGTTACGCCTATTGCGGTCTGACCTTTTATAGCAAAACAAAGTGGCTTAGTCGTTAAATACCCAATTCGCAAAATGCCTAGCATACTACAAATGCCTAATTCGGGATATGGCTGATTCGCAAAAGGACTAATTCTTAAAACGGCTAATTCGCAAAAGGACTAATTCTTAAAACGGCTAATTCGCAAAAGGACTAATTCTTAAAACGGCTAATTCGCAAAAGGACTAGTTCTTATAATTACCAATTCTCATAAGGACTAGTTCTTAAAATTACCAATTCGCAAAAGGACGTATTCTGGAAATACTTACAGACATACATAAATAAATACACATTATGAACGATCGAAAAATATTATCCTCCTTACATATTTCCATGTTCTCCTTTATTCAATGTGAATCACAATTATATATATTGCACACTTATACATGTGCAATTTATCCTACAATTATTCATAACGGAATTATGTTATCTAAGTTTTCACTTATACCGTCTTATTAATAAACGTGGACTAAGGTAAGAATAACTTTATTCCAAGCATTAGGTTGGTACTAAAAAAAATCCGTATTAATAAACACGGAATAAGGAGGGATTATACTAATCTGACACTAGTCTCGGACTAAAAGTTAAACCATGGTGCCAGCTAGTTTAAGGTCGGAATAAGAGTAGTGTAACTATGGCAACCACAATTTTTAATTTTTTTTTGCATCGCCCTATTCGGGCAGGCTAAGGTCTTAGACCATACCGTCTCGTGTTCAGTGCATAATAACATATTGAATTCTTTAGTATGCATTAGAATGCGGATGCAACAAAGTCGAATTTAAGATAGGGCAGCTTTGGTTACAGGTAGGGTGGAAAAACGTTATCATAATTGATCTGCCCTCGAAGCACGGGCTCCTAAATCAATCACCATGTATATCACTGACCTCTAGGTCAGTTATGTACATTCAACAGCTATTCGTAGACAAATAATTTCTTTGACAGAACATGAGCAGATCGTACACGGATGTTTTGAGGAAACCAGGAGCTCTAATTGACTTCTGGAGTTTTTTGGAGTATTTGGCAGCAAATTGTATCAAGTCAGCCCCAGTAAGCCTTCCCAGTAAGCTTTGCGGGAGATAGTCAATACTACAATAAAATTCTCCGCTCCACTATCCCGAGATCGCTGCTGTCAATGCTTTCACAGATTGACTAGTTGCGTAGACAGTTGAGACATAAAACTACACCAATTTAATATCATAATATTCACTAGGAATCAATTTGCAAATAATATTAACAGCCGCTGAACTATACTCGAAAAAATCCCGCCAAAAACTCTCGCAACCACAATTATTACATAGACTCTGATTTTTTATTTCGTAGATGTGGAACATTAAAAAAAATAAGGTCATTGGCAGCTGTTTAGCTTTAGTCAACGAAATTACAAATTAATTAATTAATTAATCATCATTTTATGTAATTTTTAAGTTTAAAGGTAATACGATAATTTGAAAAGGAGGGATCCTTCACCTTTACTGTCAAACCTCTATGGCAGATGTAATTTTTTGTTTTTTTTCTACATAATGTCTTCAACTTGCTTATTTTTCATTCACTAGTTCATTCTTTTTACTTTTAAATTCAATTGGGTTGCCAGAGCTTACGCGTAAATCCAAGACTAAGAATTGAATAGTTAGTCCGAGGTTATTCCATGTTTATTAATAACATTCCTAGATCTATGTTAATCCTTAGTTACTCCGAGATTAGCTAGTCCAAGAGTAACTTCGGAGTAAGCTGGGAATACGCCATTTTTATTAATAAGACTGTAATAGTCTTATTAATAAAAATGGCGTATTCCCAGCTTACTCCGAAGTTACTCTTGGACTAGCTAATCTCGGAGTAACTAAGGATTAACATAGATCTAGGAATGTTATTAATAAACATGGAATAACCTCGGACTAACTATTCATTTCTTAGTCTTGGATTTACGCGTAAGCTCTGGCAACCCAGTTGAATTTAAAAGTAAAAAGAATGAACTAGTGAATGAAAAATAAGCAAGTTGAAAACATTATGTAGAAAAAAAAACTAAAAATGACATCTGCCATAGAGATTTGACAGTAAAAGTGAAGGATCCCTCCTTTTCAAATTATCGTATTACTTTTAAACTTCAAAATTACATAAAATTATGATTAAATGTTCCAAATCAGTGTCTATGTAATAAGTGTAGTTCAGCGGCTGTTAATATTATTTGCAAATTGATTCCTAGTGGATATTGTGATATTAAATTGGTGTAGTTTTATGTCTCAACTGTCTACGCAACTGGTCAATCTGTGAAAGCATTGACAGAAGCGATCTCGGGATAGTGGAGCGGAGAATTTTATTGTAGTATTGACTACCTCCCGCAAAGCTTACTGGGAAGGCTGACTTGATACAATTTGCTGCCAAATACTCCAAAAAACATTAGAATCTGTTGCATCCGCATTCTATGCATACTAAAGAATTCAAGAAGGATATTATCCACTGAACACGAGGCGGTATGGTCTAAGACCTTAGCCTGCCCGAATAGGGCGATGCAAAATAATTTAAAAAATTGTGGTTGCCATAGTTACACTACTCTTATTCCGACCTTAAACTAGCTGGCACCATGGTTTAACTTTTAGTCCGAGACTAGTGTCAGATTAGTATAATCCCTCCATATTCCGTGTTTATTAATACGGATTTTTTTTAGTACCAACCTAATGCTTGGAATAAAGTTATTCTTACCTTAGTCCACGTTTATTAATAAGACGGTTATAGTCTAGTAGCAATGGTAGTGATTTAAAAGAAGTACCTTTATAAGGGTGTAACGTCACTTGTAAATACCTTGTTTTTGTAAGAATGGAGGTTTTTATACTTCAATGTTAATACTATGGTCGAGTAAACTCTCTAGACAGAGTTTAAAATCTGACATCTATTCTTATTGTGTGAA
The DNA here is from genome assembly GCA_948252205.1 of Orthosia incerta. Taxonomy (NCBI): domain Eukaryota; kingdom Metazoa; phylum Arthropoda; class Insecta; order Lepidoptera; family Noctuidae; genus Orthosia; species Orthosia incerta. Next base: position 37,546,998 of record OX411741.1, on the reverse strand, counting down.
TCGTTTTTCTCGTTGTGTCATGAATTTTCTTATGGTTTAAAATAAATCTATTTTTTACCAAAACTCCAAGTATCAGTGAATACATTCCACATCTTTATTCAAGATAACTGCGTGCAAGTTAGTTGGTGTGAACAGTGAGTTATACAGCTATAGGCTCACACCAACAGTTTTATATAAATTGTTTATAAACTAACGGACAAGCCGATTTTCTTTGTACATAAAAATGCCACTACCTCTCGATGAAAAAAAGCAGTTTATGACAGTCACTCCTGTCATCCGGCAAGAAAATAATATTATGAACTGATATCTGAATTTTATTGCTTTAAGGGTATAGTCAGCTCAAATTATATTAATTTAACAAACACGAATAATGTGGGTAGTAATTAATATTTGATCGAAAGGAATCAATTCCGGTGTTTCTGTTTTGTTGTTGTGTTACTCTATTGTGTGAACTCGCGTTTAATAATGGAAGAACTTGAATTTAGTTTTGATAAAAATCAGAAAGGTAACGATACTCTGCTCCATAAAGGGCACCGTTACAATAAATCGAGGCAGGTGAATAAAAATGGCAGCACATTTTGGCGATGCATAAGCAAAATGGAGTGTAGTGCATCGCTAACATTGGACGTGACAAAGAAGAAAATTTTAAGATTGTCCAGACATAAATGCGAACCCGACGAGGAAAAAAACATTGTATTTCTTAAACGGAATGAATTAAAAAAAGAGGTGTGTCGAAATTTGAGACCTATAAAAGGAATTTTTGAAAAGACTTGATAATTTGCCGGCGACAAGCTCATCTAAACTCCCATCTTTTCATTCAATAAAAGATAGTCTGTATTCAGCCAGAAAACGATTTTTACATGCGAATAAGTTGACTTTTCGTAACGTGGAGGATATATTTGTACCAGAATGTTTAGCAAAAAAATTTCGGATTGCTAACGATGGCGAAACCGACAAAATATTAGTGTTTGCTTCGGAAATATCAAGAAAGATTATCCGTGGTGCAAAAAAAGAAAAGGCTGCTTCTATGGAGATGGAACTTTTAAATGCGTTCCTAGCCCCTTTTATCAGATAAACTCTATACATTTTGACCTAGCATCAGACAAAAACACAACCAATATAATTCCCGTAATATATTGTCTTCTGCCAAACAAGACTCAACAAACATATACGCGGCTTTTTAATGTATTAAAATATCAATTAGGTCTGAATATTTGCAACTTCAAATGTGATTATGAGGAGGCAGTTATGAATTCAGTAAGCAATGTTTATCCGAATGCAAAGGTAAGTGGTTGTTATTTTCACTACCAACAAGCAATTTGGAAAAAAGATGCAAAGAAAACCGTAATGTCATTCGTATGGCCGCTGTATTACCACTTTTGCCACCCCGCTATATACCAGAGGGATGGCAAATTATTTATGGAAAAATTGAATCATTAACTGCAGCAATGAAAAAATAAAAATATTTAGAGAGACATTGGCATCGACTATCCCTTCATTATTAAGTTGTTCCGGTCAACGCCACCGAACCACCAATGCTGTAGAAGCATGGCACAGGAGACTCAATGTTGTCATTCCAAAACGTCCCAGCCTATTTTTATTTATTCATAAAATAAAAAAGGAATCTACACATTTTGATGTGAATATTAAACGGAGTTTATTTAATGGACTTAGAAAAAACCGAAGTAATAAAGTTATCTTATTCGACAAGAAATATAAAAAACTTCTCACAGCACTAAAAAGGCAAGAGATATCGGTTCACGATTTTTTTTAAAAGATGATCTACTTCCAACTTCTGGTGTAATTTATTACATAAGTATACATGATGACTTTGCATTGATAACACCTACATTATTACTCTAAAATAGTAAGTATCATCCAATGATGATATTATGTTTTTTTTATCTCGGCGATATTTTATGTTATTTTTCCGTTTTTTTTTTCATGAGTTAACTTTTGTTTTCGTACGTATCAATCGATGATACAGTCCGATTTACCGAAGAACAATTGCATTTTATTTACAGATTTGTACCTTAATCAATGTTGGTATTGTATACAATCGATAGTGACTGTTATTACTTTTAAGAATTACATTATATTTGATTTGTACCATCTTTACGTATTAATCAATACGTAAAGTCGTTTTTGGGAAGGAATCGACTTGTTTGCTTTGCAGAATTCACTTACGCAATTAGGCTGCAGTAGTTCCTGAGATTAGCGCTTTCAAGTAGGTAAACAAACAAACAAACTCTTCAGCTTTATACATTAGTATAGATGAGGAAATAGGTACATAAAATAAAATTGCCGAAAGACGGTACAAATCAAATATAATGTAATTCTTCCTAAAAACGACTTTACGTATTAATATGCAATACGTAAAGTCGTTTTTGGGAAGGAATCGACTTGTTTGCTTTGCAGAATTCACTTACGCAATTAGGCTGCTGGTCCGATTTGATAAATTCTTTGTGTTAGATAGCCTATTTATCGAGGAAGGCTATAGGCTATATATCATCACGCTAAGACTAATAGGAGCGGAGGAGACGAAGTTGCGCGGGTCAACTAATAGTATGTAATAGAGTTACAGATAGTTAAAGTTGAATGGGATTTTTTGAAAATTGCGCCTTTTATGAATTAGGCTTTCTAAGAATTGGGATTTTTAAGAATTGGACTTTATGAGAATTGGGTTTTTTAAGAATTAGGCATTTCCAGAAATAGGTATTTTCAGAACTAGGTATTTAGCGATTTAGCCCTTTTTCAAGCTGTTGGGCATTTTACGAATTGGGTATTTAACGACTAAGCCAACAAAGTTTGCCGGGTCAGCTAGTTACCTAATAAACCATAATAAACTCATATCTGTCGTGTAATTTAAAAATGGAACGATCTTTTACTACGAAACATAGAAGGTAACTTATCAAAGGTTTTATTTAAATTTCGAACGTAGTTTACTTATTGAAAAAAAAACAATAATCTTTAACCTTTTGAGTGCCAAGCGGTATCGAACGCGATGTGTTCACCACCGCCAAACTTCCGTCTAATTAATAAACGTGGACTAAGGTAAGATTAACTTTATTCCAAGCATTAGGTTGGTACTAACAAATTTCCGTATTAATAAACACGGAATAAGGAGAGATTATACTAATATGACTCTAGTCTTGGACTAAAAGTTATTCCATGGTGCTAGCTAGTTTAAGGTCGGAGTAAGGTTGGATTAAGAGTGTATCCATGGCGACTACATTTATTATTTTTGATTGACATTTTGTTCGTTGTGATTTGATGATGCATATTTTTAGTTTAATATAAATATATTGTAGGTACTAGACAGGAAACACTATTTCAGGAATTGGCATGAAGATGTGTTTAATACTTAGGTATTTTACTAACATTAGTATGAGAGATACACTCGTCATCAGATGTATCTCTCATACTAATGCTGTTGCCCGTGACTTCGTCTGCGTAGCATTAGTACTCCTAATAGCCTATTTTTAAAGTCGCACTAATTATATTGTGAGGGCCGCCTTACTTGAGAAATTATTAGTTCACCATACAAATTTCTACCTTCCTTGCCACCATTACATTGGATAAAAACTATCGTATGTCCTTCCCAGCATTTATAATATTTTTTAATTTTTTTTATATGCGATTTAAGGATGACAGATGTCACTTTTTTTTTTTTTTTGTATTTCAGGCTAAGGTCTGAGACCATGCTGCCTAGTCTTCAGTGCAATTTTAACATTTTTTAGTATGCATTAGAATACGGATGTAACAGATTCTAATGTTTTATGGAGTATTTGGCAGCAAATTGTATTGAGTCAGCCTTCCCAGTAAGCTTAGCGGAGGTAGTCAATACTACAATAAAATTCTCCGCTCCACTATCCTGAGATCGCTTCTGTCAATGATTTGACATATTGTCCAGTTGCGTAGACAGTTGAGACACAAAACCACACCAATTTTATATCACAATATCCACTAGGAATCAATTTGCAAATAATATTAACAGACGCTGAACTTCACTCGAAAAAATCCCGCCAAAAACTCTGTCTTCAGTGCAATTTTAACATTTTTTAGTATGCATTAGAATACGGATGTAACAGATTCTAATGTTTTATGGAGTATTTGGCAGCAAATTGTATTGAGTCAGCCTTCCCAGTAAGCTTAGCGGAGGTAGTCAATACTACAATAAAATTCTCCGCTCCACTATCCTGAGATCGCTTCTGTCAATGATTTCACATATTGTCCAGTTGCGTAGACAGTTGAGACACAAAACCACACCAATTTAATATCCACTAGGAATCAATTTGCAAATAATATTAACAGACGCTGAACTTCACTCGAAAAAATCCCGCCAAAAACTCTGACAGATGTCACTTTGTCAGCTATTTTTCTTTCTTTTTCTACTTTATGTCATCAAATTTCTTGGTTTCATTCAGTGGTTCACTCTTTTTACTTTTAATTTTTTTATAAAATTTGTCATCGTGTGGGGTATCAAAATAAAGGGTTTTGAGAGGTGATTTTAAAAATATAATAAATATAATAACACTTATATGTGTACGTGAAACTGAAAAAAAAATAGAAAAAGTCATAAATAAAAAAGTTAATTCAAAAACCGAACCAAAAAGACGTAAACAAGAAGAAAATCATGCTGTGCAGTCGGAGGATACGTATTCGCGAGCTGCACATCATGATTTTCTTCTTGTTTACGGCTTTTTTGTTCGCTTTTTAAGCAGTCGGGTTTTTTGAATTATATCACATCTATTCAAAAAGTGCTAGTTTATTCTTCGTAAACAGGGACTAAAACCCTCAATTACAAAAAGAACTGCGAGAATGTCAAACGGAAAGTGCACAGTAGAAACAACTTGCTGCGCCGCCTAACGACCACCGGCTGGGGGGCGTCTCCTCATGTTCTGCGAACTACCGGTATAGCGCTCTGTTTCGCCGGCGCGCTGGTGAATATGCTAGCCCAGTATGGAGCCGCTCTGCGCACTCCAAATTAGTGGACGCAGCCCTAAATGAGACATTTTTTATACGGACTGCTACTGGCTGCCTTAAACCGACTCCTGTGCGAATGCTGTACCCACTGATCGGTATTGCGCCCCCGGAAATTCGCAGAACTATAATGGCCCGCACAGAGAGGGCAAAACTAGATAACGACCCACGCCACCCAATGCACGGGTGCGGCTCGGTGCCTCAAAGGCAGAAAAGCCGAAAAAGCTTCATTAGCTGTGTGAGCCAATCTGATGGTGACGCCGCCTCGGAGAGATGCGATCTTTGGCGGGTTAAGCTCAAGCTTCCTGACTACTTCATTGAGCCATCGGAGAGTCTCCCTCCTGGGCAAGCGTTGCCATGGCCGACCTGGAAAACTCTTAATAGACTCCGCACGCAGGTCGGCCGCACCAAAGACAACCTTCACAGGTGGGGATTCTCGGATGGCTCCAACCTTCAGTGTTTGTGTGGTGTCTCCCCGCAGACCATGGTCCACCTTTCGTCATGCGCGGCATGCCCTGCCACCTGTGCATATGAAGACCTTAAGGCCGCGTCACCGGTTGGTATTGCCGTGGCAGTATTCTGGGCCAAACACAATATTTAAAGACTATTTTTGCCATCGACACGCTAAGAAGAAGAAGGGACTAAAATAGCTCACTAATCCCTAGGGACTAAACGTGATTTGAATTTGGAATGTGGATATTGTTAGTAAATGTTCCAATCAGCAAATAGATGAATCACGAACCATGCGGTCCAAAACAGGATAACATGGCTGAATAGCTGAAATCGATTATGACGAATGTTTGAGGTGAATGAGCGATTGTATTTTTATTTCGGACCGCACGGGGACATTGTATTGAACAAGTGACTGGCTGGAAAACCGCGCGCGAGCCAAATTAAAAAATAAATCTAATATTGTTACGATACACTTCCATAATTGTTTAAATATAAACATTAGCCTCTAATTATTTATATGTTATGTCTTATGGTTCCTAATTGTATGTAAATAAATAAACGTAACATTCTTGTTCACAAGTTGCACTTACTTATATTCTCATAGAGGATGATAAAATTAGAGTGTTTACCTCGGGAGCAACACTATTTTATGCTCGAGTGACGTACTTTGAATTCCTCGATGCGCTCTGGATTAAAAAAACACACTCGCCTTTAAAATAGTTGTTTGCTCCCTAGATAAGCAATCCACTATTTTATCCCGGTGGCCATTCCTGTGGGATCGACTAACGCGCGGGCGACGGCGACGCCGCGGTTACAAGCTAGTGGATATTATCAAGGTTTAGGGCATGTGTGCCAGCAGTGGGAACATTAATAGGCTGATGATGTGATGTGTGATGTGAGGGTTAACAAAGAAAACATGTTTTATTTTTATTTGTTTTAATACGATTTTATAATATACATCAGCTTTAGACAATATGATATCTAGAAATGACACTGGCGGGTAGCTTGCTACTTATTGATAAAGATTGGAGGCACAATAGAAAGTTAAATGAAGGAAAGCATGGATTACATACGGGCAACAAAGACGCAGCATGCCGGAGGCGAAGTAAGGCCACGCTACATACAACGAGAGCAGTCATTTGTTTCACAAATGTTCCCTCTCATTGTTGACTTAGATCACAAAACTTTGGTCAAATCCCTTCGTTTAAAATAGCTATTTGTGATGCGTCAATGCACTTAAAGATTTGTGCGTGCCGTAAGACGGTGGTGAAGGCCTTAATTGGAAGATATCCGGAGAAACATAGCATGAAACATTTCTAATTCAATATACATGTTCATATTGATCACAGATCATTAAGGCGTCTTCATATTCTAACAACTCTGAATAAACAAGGTCTAAGATATTTTTATAGAAATCTGAAATCAGTGACGTAACACATGAAATACTAACGCCAAAATGCAATAAATTATTGAGCAAAGGAAAGGGAACTGAATATGTGAACAATTTTAAGTTAGAACGTGTACAAGTATTTCCCATAACTATATTCTGAATGTACCCCACTTCTATGTCATTTTGTTTAGATATCAAAAGCAGTATACCTTATCTTAGTGTTTCCTTTATAATAGGTGATTCATATCGACTGAGTTAAAAGCTTAAAATTGTCCAAAGTAATACTTTACTAACAATATCTAAGGTTACGAGTTACATTTCATTTCATTGGAAAGGCGTCTGTTGCGGCAGAGCGCACATCGGCAGTGTAGCGGCGTACATTCCATCGTTACGTTACAACTATCATATAGGTACTACATAATATCTCACGTTTATACTATAATGCGTCGTGATACATCAGACATACACGATTAATAAATTTGCATTTTGGTCACAAATTAGGATAAAAATGACGCACTAAAACTTAATTCTATATACAATTCGTTAGTGTATGTATAATCAATTTATTATTCATTTAATTTAAAAAGTACATACGATAAAATTAGGAATAAGCATGAAAAATTCATTTTTAGCATAAATCACAGACACTTTCTTTAAAATCGGCCACTTTAGGAATATTATTCAAACTTTACAAACCGCCCAGTTCTTGATTGGTTCATTTGTTTTACAATATGCGGCCTGTCAATGTCGAGCTTACGACTAGTCTTGCTGACGGCGGCGCCAGAAAATTTGGCGGAAATTCCAAATAAAACATGTTTAAAAGTCGCCAAACTAGTTGCGAACAAATTTCAAATAACTAAAAATACCAAACTCAACAGGTGGGCACATTGACTATAGAACAATTACAGTAAACTACAGCTTAAGAGAAAATAACGTAATCCTATTGAGTGAATATTGAATAAGATCTACATTTGGCTAGCGCCTTTGTTCCTTAATTACTTGCACATAACATGTTGGCTACAAGAAGAATGGTTATTATCTGAAAACGTTGATGAAGGCAACGTTTTCATATCGCTTCAGTTGGTATCAGTTCAAGAAGCGACTGTTCACTTGTCTGTCATACGATGATACGAGACGTCGATGCATATACGCTATGACATGGTATTCAAGAATAATGTCTAACGTAGTCGAGTGGGTGGTTGTGTTCACCACATGGTACTTGATCACATAAAAGGTGGTTGGTATACTGAGCAGATTAGTCCGCTTGTGATGATAGTAAGTGATGCGCGATTGTGAGCACATATGCATCGACTGGTGCAGCTAGAGTGGTCCCGGGGCGCGGTCGGTGCGGGCGGACGCGGGGACGCCGCGTCAGGTGTCGTTGGGGGAGCGCAGCGAGTGCAGCGCGTTGCCGTGCCCGGCCGGCCGCCGCCGGTCTAGGAACGTCTTCAGTTGTGTTGCCGATAGTGCTGTTGTTGGTGCCTGGAAATATATATACAAGAAGATACAAAACCGTTCGATATATTAGAAATCTACGTCACTACTTCCAATTTCCGTTTTTTGCGGCATGGATGTAATGTCGGGCTCTATATAATATCATCATGAACTGATTTTACAGCAGAGAACAAAAACTGTATCTTTTTACCCGACTGCCGAAGGAGGGTAATGTGTTTATCAGGCTATGTATGTATGTATGTTTGTTCCTATTTGGCTATTCTTACGTAAATCGATTCGCCTTAACCTTGCGAGTGTCACTGGCTACATTCAAATTGGAAAATAGAAAAAGGCGAATTATGGGCGCCATATAGTGGGGGCCCAATTTATTTTTTCTTCCAAACCCATCGTGTGGTGCATCAATATAAAGAGTTTTAAGAGGTGATAAAATATATAACACTTATGTGTTTAAATGTACGTGATTCTAAACAATAATGTTAACTAAAAAGTTATAAATAAAAAAAAGTTAATTCAAAAAGTCAAAAAACCCGACTGCAGCAGGATACATCTGGTTTTGCTCAGCCAGCTCGCGAACATGTATCCTCCGACTGCACAGCATAGTTTTCTTCTTGTTTACATCTTTTTAGTTAGATTCTGAAGCAGTCCAGTTTTTTGAATTAACTTTTTTTATAGGTACATTTAGTCGAGTAGCATGCGCTTGACTAAATGTATTAAAAATGCATGTCGTCGTTTATCTTTACTAAATGTTATAAAATTGATGCATAATTCACATTACATTTAGAAAAAAAAATACAATTTTCTGACAAGGAACGTTTTTCAGTATCACCGACGATAAGTGTCCCCACCAAAATACTTAATCATTTTTAACCGACCTGTTTAAATATTCATTTTGGAAAGCAATTTTGTTTTAGAGACCCTAGAGTACAATTGCTGTTAACGATTAACCCGGCTGGCTATAAGAGCCATCACCGACTACAGGCAGGCAATTTTATGTAGTAAAATACGCCGACTGACCTCGTCAAACCAGGTGTCTTGCAGCGCGTCACGCGGCGCCAGACGGCGCGCGGGCGCTGGCTCCAGCAGGCCGCGGATCATGAGTTGCGCGCGTTCCGCCACGCCCGCCCAGTGCTCAGGCGGGAAGCAGTAGTCGCACTTGATGATGTTGGCCGTCGTCTCTTCTATGGACTCGTCTAGGAATGGCGATAGCTACGGAATAAGAGAACAATGTTATGCTTGGCTGTTATTTAACCTATTGAAATGTCGACGAAACTGGCATCTATGGAAGAAGAGATGCGGCGCGGACCCCAGATACTTGGGATAAGAGCCGGAGGAAAATAACTGTCCGATCTCATCTAGTTTTGTGTTGGCAAGAAAATATTGACCGTGTAAAAGTACCAAATTTGCAAAAATTTTATTATTTGTCCCATGTAATAAAATGAAACACTCACCCCTGTCAAAAACACGTAAAGGAAGACGCCGGCGGCCCAGGCGTCCCAGGCGGCGGCAGGAGGCCGGCCCAACACGCACTCCGGGGGGGCGAACTCCAGCTGCGCGGGCGCGGGCGGCAGCACCTCGCGCCCCGCCGTTCCCGCTCCCCCCTCGCCCGTCTCCACCGCCGAGCCCAAGTCCACCAGCTTCAATTGCGGCACCGGCCCGCCCAGCTCCACTAGGATGTTCTCAGGCTGGAAAGAAAATTTACATAAATATAGAAACATATTAGGTGACAGCAAACGGTATGTATAAGGAAAACGTGATTGTAAACGCTGGAAGGTCAAGCCCTACAAGGATATACACGGTTTGGCCGACCACGCAAAACCATGAAAATGACATCTATGACGATGAGTTAGCAAATTATCGTCGGCGCCATCTTGGGTTTTGGTTTAAGCTCTTAGAGTAAGGTTATTTAAAGTTTGTGTAAGGGGCAGATGTATATGACTTGAATATATCTGTCACGTACGCACACTCAAAATAACCTTAGTCTAAGTGCTTATGGTCACCCCCTGATTTGTTATTTTCGTCGGCGCCATCTTGGATTTTGGTTTTCACCCCAAATTCGTCATAAGCGACCGCAAGAACCACGAAAATTATTGACCAGGCGTTGTTCTTTCACGAATACAGTTTGGTGCCCATTCGCTCTCGCTAAAATTAGGACAAGAGATTGTTGGAAGAAACGCAGTGTATCGATCTACATAAGTGTGTTGCTCGAAACCCACTGCTTGCCTAGATGATGTTTTATTCTAACATAATAAATCTTAACAAACCTTCATATTCGTACAGGTATGCAGAGGGTAAGAAAACAATTAGACAGATAAAAGAAACTCACTCGAACGTCAAGATGTGCCACATTGATGGTGTGCAGCCAGTCGAGCGCAGATAGCAACTGGCGCGTGTGCAGCGCCACCATGCTCTGCGTGTATGCGTGCGGCGCGCCGGCCGCCCAGTCCAGCAGCGGCCCGCCCGACACCAGCTCCAGCACCAGCGAGTGGGCCCCCGCGCGCGGCACCTCCGCGAACAGCGCCAGCGCACGCACCACGCCACCGTGCGCGCCGCGCGACAGGATACGGTACTCGCGCATAGCGTCCGCGCCGCGCCCCGCCAGCACCTGCCAGTGCCAAGAATGTTCATTATGTGCTCAATAGATCAAATTAAATAAACTACAGTGAATTGCAAGTTCAGCTTACCTGTTTCAATGCTACTCGTTGTCCGGTGCCGGTGTCCCGAGCGGCCAGCACGCGCGCGGTGCGGCCGCGGCCGAGCTCCTCCTCCACGCTGTAGCGGCGCGCGAACTGCTCGCGTTGCCACGCTCCACCGCCCCCGCACGCCGCCGCACCGGACGCTGGCCCGGGCGCGCCGCTGCGCGCACAGATCAGCCGGAAGCTGTACTGGCCGGCCGGGAGCTCCTCCAGCGCCAGCGTGTTGGCGGCGGCGGGCGTCTCGGTGGCGCGGCGCCACTCACCCTCGCCCACGCGGCAGTACTCCAGGTGCGCCGGCGCAGGCTCGTCCCACTGTACCACCAGGCCGCCACCCGGGTGCGCGCGCACGGCGGGCACGCTAGGCGCGCCGCCCGCGCCCACCGTCAGCCGCGCCGAGCTCTGCACGCCACCCAGCTCGTTGCTGACGAGGCAGCAGTACACGCCGGCATCTGACGCTCGGCACGCGTGAATAGTCAGTGTGGAGAGTCCATCTGGACTCAGTGAGATGGCAAAACGGCCCCCGTGGCGCAGCGCGCGCGTCTCCGGAGCCGTCTTGCGCCAAGAAGCGGAGGCACGTGTAGCGATTGCGCGGCACGACACGGTGGCGCTGGCACCAGGCGCGACGGTCACGTCGGCGGCTGGCTCGGAAAGCTCAGGCGCGCGCAGCTCAGTCACCACTCCGTCGGCGCCGGTCTCGGCCGCACCGCCGGCGGCCGGGCAGGAGCCCGCGCCGCGCCTCAGCTTGAGGCCCCACGGCCGCTTAGACAGGCCCTGTCGTGACACACGCTGTAGACGCGCTGCCGACGGAAGCGTGCCTCTACGTCACAAGCGTCGCATGCATGCTCACCCGCGCTCCACTCCGTCGGCATCGTCCAATTTAGGTACTTTACAACTACTATTTACAATTAATAAATTAAAACTTAAAGTCAATGGCGGTTATTCCAAATCACTTAGCACATAGTTGCGCGTCAGTCAAACGGCCCGCTATCACAGTCTATGTTAGAAATGCATTCCCGTGTATATCATACCTACAACAAAAGAAATATAGAAAGCGTTAAAATAAGACATGCAAAAAGAAGAAAAAGCTTAAACCACCAACAAGTGAAATAAAGAAAATATAGGTAAATGAAATAGTTCGTAAAATATAAAAGCGTAGTACTCCCGCAGGTATACTGGAAATATAGCTCGGTCAAAATAACTGAGCACCCGAAATGTCAATGTCACTCTGACATTCGACTCTATTAGTTTGGTGTAGCCGTACAGTAACAACAACCCTTCATAACCCCAAGAGAGATTTAAAAAGGATTTAAGTATACCTACGGGGGAAAAAGAAACGGGTCTTAGTAGAATATAAAATCTATTTCTGGTTAAAAAACTGTGCCCAAAAATCATCTGATGTGTTCATTAGAACCATATACCATACCATTTATCATCCATGTTACATATTCCCCTAACAGAAATTTTGGCAACAGCCGTGCTTTTTCAAGTATTCGTAGAAATTCTTAGTTCATTTCATTTCATTGAACATTTTTTTGTTTACCGATATGTTAATAATTACTTGGTCAAATTAAGATAATTAACTGCAGTTGTAAAGCGTATCGGTATCTAAAGACGAAATAAAAAAACAATTTATACATCATTTAAGGTAATTATTTTCCTAGTAAGAGTAAAGATGCTTTTTTAGGTTGCCATACCCAAAGGGTAAAAACGGGACCCTATTACTAAGACTCCACTGTCCGTCTGTCTGTCTGTCACCAGGCTGTATCTAATGAACCGTGATAGCTAGATAGTTGAAATTTTCATAGATGATGTATTTCTGTTGCCGTTTGTTGTTTAACAAATACTAAAAACTGAATAAAATAAATATTTAAGTGGATTTCCCATATGACAAACGTGATTTTTTGCCGTTTTTGCGCTAATGATACGGAACCTTTCGTGCGCGAGTCCGACTCGCACTTGACGGGTTTTTATTTTGTCTGCCCGTGTTATTGTCATTAGATGTCAATTTCCGTCATATCGCCGGCGTATCGGTAGTTTGTAATGACCACCGGGTCATAGAGTTATACAGATAAGGTCCAAAAACTACATGTTTGCAGGTAGCCTGTAGGTGTACTATAACCAATGGCTGGCAGATAAGAAAAAACATCGAAGTACTGTCGACAAAATTGATTCATGATTCGTATTAAGCGTTACACATCGACCATGCTATCATTTCAATGCCATGCCACCATTTTAATATCTATAGGATGTTTTTTTTAGAGGTATAGAACTTTTAAGTTGGCCACACTGTTTTAACTGGCGGCCATTTTGTCCGCTGTCAAGTGATGTGTGTTTAGTTTGGTTTGGCATTTCAACATGAATAGCAGCCTATTCCTGAAGAGCGCTTCCAAATTGTGCGAATTTCTTGTTTTGTGCAAATTGACCAGAACGTTACAGTCAATGGTGACCGATATAGAGCCCTGATTATTGACTTTTTATTTCCACATTTGAACAACCATGATGTGCAGGAGCTGTGGTATCAATAAAACGGCGAAACATGTCACATAGCTCGTGCCACAATTGATTTACTGAAGGAAACGTTTGGTAGCCACATTGTTTCACGTTCCGGAGGCCTCCAAGATGCGATTTAACGCCGCTAGACTATTTTCTGTGGGGATATGTGAATTCTCTAGTCTACGCCGATAAGCCCGAAACGATCGACCACTTGGAGGACAACATTCGCCGCGTTATTGTCGATATACGGTAACAAATGTTGAAAAAAGTGATTGAAAATTGGACCTCCAGATAAGATTACGGCCGAGGCTGCCGTGGCAGTCTTATGCCAGAAATCATATTTAAATTATAATGCCAAAAGATTATCTTTTGAATGAAGTCAATTTCATGTCAATTTAAAAAATTCATCCTTTATTTATTCCATTTCAAAGTGAAACCTCTAAAAAAACACCCATTACTTCTCGTTTTATTATTTGGAATTTTCTTTTAATTTATATATAAGCCTCTGTAACCGAAATAGATCGTATATGTTTGAGATAAGTGTACCATGAGACGTACAACAAGAACACTGAATTTATTTTTTATTTGTTATAGGCTCGCGTTTGACCACCTTCTTGCCTGATGTTAAGTGATGATGTGGTCGAAGGTAAAGCACGCTTGCCTAGAAGCAACCTATTCACTCTTGACTTGAAGACCCCTAGGTTGTAGCTATCAGGAAACAAAGACGCAGGGAATTCCACTCCTTAGCTGTACGCACAATGAAACTATTTTCAAAACGCTTTGTGTGTATGGGTGGGATATCAACCATGTACTGATGGCGCATTGCCGTACGTCTTGTAGTCCAATGGTGGAAAGGGCTAGGCGGAATCAAATTGTGCAGTTCCATCGCACACTCCCCGAAATGTAACCGATAGAAAACCGACAGGCTGGCAACTCGTCGTCGGTGTTCAAGGCTCTGGAGCTTTGAGTCAACCAGCGCATCGTTGCCGATAAGTCTCTTGGCCCGTTTGTCAATCGACTCAAGTGCATCAAATTGGTACCTGGCAGATCCGTCCCAGAGGTGAGAGCAGTACACCATGCATGACCGAACTTGCGCTTTATACAAGTTGAGCAGCTGTTCAGGCGTGAAGTACCGACTCACCTTCGCAAGGAACCCCAACTTTTTTGCAGCCAATTGAGCCTTTGCCTCAATGAATGGACCAAAATTGAGGGTCGATGTCCACGTAACACCAAGAAGGTCGAGATGGTCCGTTATCGGCACGGTTACACCACGGAAGGATGGAGCCGGGTGGAATTGGCTCTTTTTTGCGGAAAAAGACACGCCTGGGTCTTAGCAGCATTGAAACTGACTAGATTGGCATTGCCCCATTCGGAGACTGCCTCCAAAGACAGGTTCAAGCGCTCAACCATGGCCTCCCCAAGAGACCGGACTTGAGGCCCGGTAGCCCGTGCGCCAGACACATATCTCTCAGCAACAGTGCTGTCGTCTGCATACCCAATGGTTCCGGGTTTTAGCAGGTCATTAATGTGCAGCAAGAACAATGTTGCCGAGAGCACTGACCCCTGAGGGACTCCGGCGTTGTTACCTAACTGACCGGACGAGCAGCCATCGATAACCTCCCGGATGGACCGATCCCTCAGGAAGTCAGCAATCCAGTCACACAGACCACTAGGCAGACCGAAGGAAGGAAGCTTACCAATAAGGCTCTCGTGCCAAACCCTGACAAAGGCCTTCGATATGTCAAGGGAGACAGCAAGCGCCTCCCCGTGCTTCTCGATGGCCTCACTCCAGATGTGGATGGCATACGCTAGAAGATCCCCAGTTGACCGGTTTCGGCGGAAGCCGTATTGGCGGTCACTAAGGAGGTCGTTGTCTTCTAGGTATGCCAGGAGCTTATTATTCAATACACGCTCCATACTCTTACAGAGGATTGACGTTACTTTTATGAGTCTGTAGTTGGCCGGGTCAGCTCGACTACCCTTCTCGGGCACGGGCTGAATGTTAGCTTGCTTCCAAACCTTCGGCACTTTTCCAGTCACCATCGAAAGGCGATATAGGCGTGTCAAGATCGGAGACAATTCAGGCGCACAAGTTTTAAGTACAATTGCTGGTATCCCGTCCGGGCCACTAGCCTTGTTCACGTCAAGATTACACAGCACCCTACAGACCTCCCTCTGATGGATGCGAATGTCCGACATACTCGTCTCACATCGAACAGCAGAAGGAGGGAGCCGCGTGCCATCAGTATTCAGATGCGAAAATTCCCCAAAGAGGGAGCCAAAAAAGTTTACCTTGTCCTCAGCGGAGTGGGCCAGCGACCCGTCGGGTCTCAGCATTGGTGGTAGTGAGGGGCGACAGAAGTTTGATTCAACCGATTCAGCCAGGGACCAAAACGCCTTGCTACCTGCGGGGTGTGAAGCAAGTTTGTCCCCGATCCTGCTACTGTGGTCAAACCGTGCCCTTCGAATCGCCTTTTTGCAGGACTTGGCAGCCCTGTTGAAGGCTCTCTTCTTCTGACTCACGTCCCCTGCCTTGCGCACACGAGCGTCGACCCATGCTAGGTCGCGTTTGCGCGGTCACACTCGGCACCAAACCATGGACGGTCAACGCTAGACACTGTTACGTCAGAGAACGGAATGTAGTACTCCATCCCCTGACGCAACACGTCCGTCACTGCGTCAGCGCATGACGATGGGTCATCCGAAGAGAAGCAAGTGGGCCGCCAAGGATAGCATGCGAAGAAAGATCGCATACCATCCCAATCTGCTGACTTGTACCGCCAAACCCGCCGGGTGCCTCTTGGGCTGGGATCGGGCGGGGAGTAGACGGATACAGACTTCACCAGACAGTGGTCGGAACTACCAAAAGGAGATGTTATCGACGCAAGTGGGTGGTTGCAAGCCTTCGGCCGAAGCCGACCACCAGTTTGTCACCCGATTTGCACCACCCGGGGACCACGTGTAGAAAAATCTAATGGGGTACACTCCTACTGACGTGGGTAACTCAGCCCCCAAATGAAAAGTTTGAAGTTATTAAACGAAGTAGCAGCTGAATAGGTCATGATTCAAACATCTTGACGGTGCCTACACGAATGTTGTTGTATACTCGATCATAATTACAATCAGTACATAGAACTAATTAGCGATCCGGCAAATCAAATTAGATTCCACTATCTTTAATTACTTCGATACTGAATAATGTAATGGTGCCAATCTCAATAAATAAACGTAGGTATATAGTCCAGCTTTTTATGTTAAACAGCAAGCAAATGGCTATATAGAAAGAAATTTAATTAGTTACTGAAAATCCCCTGATGTGATGGGTCGATATCTCACGAAACACAAAAAATGTGTTAATCTTTTAGTTTCAAGTACAGTATGCCAAGGGTGTAACATTCTTTAGTAGTGTAGTTACTTGAAATGATTATTATTTATTTATTTTTAATTTTATTTGTTCCTTAGTTATGGACACTTATTAAGACTGCGAAATCTCGCTAGTAATTTTAATTTTACATTGTATATATGTTTCATTGTTTTATGTTTTTAGCGGCTGTTGTTTTGTTACCACTTTTCTTCCACTGGAGTTGTCAAGAGTTCGTCTTTACTTTACCGTTACTTTATTTACGTAACAGAGTCCCTAGTTAAGTAGATACATACTTATTAGTGTACGTTAACCCAAAAGGAAAGTGTCTCCTAGAGTGATATGAGTGGAACGTATAATTAGTGCGTAATCTGCTGTGAATGTGCGCCACATAAAAATTAGTGCGTTTCGTCGTTTTTAAAAAAAAAACGTATAAGCTCGCTGAAAACTGTATAAAGTCCATCTTGAAGATTGTGATAACCATAAAAAGTTTCAAAAGCATACATGCTTGCGTTATCGAATAATATTGCTAAAAGTCAAAACGAGGGTGTCAGAACTTTGACGGCAAAATACATGAAACCGACTCAACCCAAGATAGGTAGGTGTACACCACAAACAAGTACGTTTAGTCAAAAATATATAGTGAAAACATTTAGCTTGGAATGTTTCGCATTAAGTAGATTTCGACAAAAAACTAAACATCCAAAAAGCCAAAAATAAATAAAAAGCCTTGTCATCCGACCTAATTCGAATGACTACGAAAAAGCGACGGAAACGATGACCTTCTTAACTTTACTCACGAACCGGTTGAAACGTGTTGTGCCTGAGTATACTGAGGTAGAAAAGTAGTAAAAATATCTACTTGTTATTGGATTATATTCTACTAGCTGTTTCCGTGACTTTGCACTTGATTAGGTAAGTAAATCGAAATTGCAGTACCTACTGGCCAAATATATGCGAGCAGCGGCCGGCAAAAGTTGTATGAAAATCCATATCTGTCGTGTTTAGCGGCCAAATAAATTACATAGTAAACTCATATCTGTCGTGTAATTTAAAAATGAAACGATCTTTTACTCCGAAACATGGCAACCAAGGAGGTAACTAATAAAAAAATTCGTCTATAATGTTAACTTCGTCGCCTTCCTTTCGAATGTCATGTGTTGAGTGCAATGAATTAATTAAATTGATTGCTTTATCCCCAAGACAAGTGTGTATTAGTTCAGAGATCACAACTTCAACCATGTGCTTAAAATATTCAGTTAGAGAGACTTTCATGCTGATTACGTGATTAGGGCAGCAAGCCAGGCCCGATAACCTAGATGAGCGAAGAAGTTTTGAAAGAGTTTGTTTCAAAATTTTCTGTCCATGCAGTAAGATGATTTTAAAGTCACTGTGCCTTTGTAGTTTGTCAGTAGGTATATCAGTCAAGTTCCACTTTCTTAGGTAGTCTGCATACTCTGTGATTTACGACGGCCTATGTAGGAATAATGCCCACTGTCAGTGAAAGTCAGCAGTGCCTTTGTAGGATTATCAATGTCAGATCTTTGAAACAGCTCGTATGCGTAGTGCTGACGCTGCGTAGTTACTTAAACTTGTTAGAGAGCACTCACAAGATGTTACGTGTAGGTTTCTGTTTCTAGGCTATGTTACTCACTCACAGTTGTGGGTTATTCAAACGAACGAATGAATGTTGAATAGAGATTAAAACTAGCTACTCCTTTCTTCTAGGTAGAAAAGTCAGTCTAGAAAATCGTTCCAGTATTATTTTACGTCTGGCAACTATATTTAAAAGCCGTAGGTATCTCAGTATCTTATCAAGCCCCATCTCCCATTGCATCCTCAAGCAGTGGCATAAAGTTACTAATAATCTGTCGATTAAATATGTTTACATGGGGTGTGTGTTTGACTAAAAAGTCAGTTCCTAGCATATTCTTCATATCTCATGACGCTCCGTGGAAAAAAGTATAGACCAAATGGAAACCACCGTTAGGTTTTCCTTAATATTGCGTCAGCAGAAGCACATTTTAGGTGGATATGTTAGCGTCCTTGACTGATTTTATATATATGTATAGAATATCACTACACTAGTGTCGTTCCTTTTCTTTAAGGATTTATTATCTACAGATCTCCAATATATGTCAGTGTCATGTCAGTGACACCGACTCTCAGTATTGAAGTAATTTTTTATAAGTTAAAGTCAAGTTATGTTAATTTAGAAAAACGTAGAACAGTAAATAGTTTCCTTTATAAATAAAAGGAAGTAAATAAACACTACACTAGAAGTAAAGGCTTTAAATGTGGTTTTTTTGTTATTTCAGGTATGTTACTCTGTTTAGAATGTGTAAACTGTGTTAAAACTTTGTATTCAATTGTGTTGTGAATAAAAGTAATTTTGTTATTACAGAAAACGCAATTTCGTCTTTATTTGACGACAGCATATTACTATTATATATACATGCGGGGAGCATTTCATAATTATGTGTACTTTAATTTTAACGTTATACTTACAGTTACCTGACAATTTTAAACCTGAAAGACGCTCAGACATGTCGGTGTCTACTAAAAGAATCTTAACTATTATCTGTCATCAGTTTTATCAGTCAATGTTTCAACCGTTACCTAATATTTAATTGGTATTGTGAGCTTTATCCATGTAAACAGACTTCTCCGACAGACTATGCAGGCTCTGAATCGTATACTTACATTAGCTTGCGGCGGCGAGGTAGGGCTAACGGCAGTGCTGCCGCCGCTCTTTTTCCGCTCATCGGCGCGTATAGTCGTGGTGGGAAGGTTGATAGTGTTGGCCTTGGCGTGGGGCCGCTGGGCCCGTTGCCGCAGCTCGGGCGCGAGCCTCCCGCCTAAGGACGGCGGAACACTCTCCGTCTTGCGAAGCCCGCACCAACCCTCACCTACACTATCGGGACGGGAATAGGAATGTTAAAATCAAAATAAAACAAAAAAGCGGGTGCACCAGCTTTTGTTCCACTGTGTGTTGGGGCGAGTACTTTCTACTTCGACTTGTTTTCAAGTTAAGACTGAGTAGTTTGCATTCTTCCAGTATACGACTACTGCAGAGTCTAAAACTGAAGGTTATTATGTGATTGTATTATATTTTTTTACCATCTGCATGATTATGTTGAACATTTGAAGAAATGCTCAAATTTTATTAATTAGTTTAATTAAAGTATTTGGTTTCAATATTTCCAAGAAGAAAGTACTCGTAATACGGTTTAAAATAATAAGGGATAAAATCTCAAAAAAATGTTTCTTCTTAGTGTGTTCAATAAGGCTGATGTAACTTCTTACTTTGTTAGTATTTAGACGTTTATAAATGGCAAATAAATTTCTATTGCACTAAATAGCGCGCTATAGCGAGGTGTTGGTAGACTAATGTTAGTTGTTAGTACGTTAGTGTTAGTAACTACAGCGCTAGGCTCGGTGTTAGTCTATTAGCGCCAGGTAGCCAAAGCTGGGCCCCAAATTATAACAAAACAAAACATAAAAAAGCATGCGGGACTAAAAGCACAAAACCACAAGCAAATTTTATTGACATTTAATGGTTACTCATGTAACATAATAAATAGTCAAGTATTACAGTGATTGTTAGATGTTAGTATTATATACATAACTTAGGAGCCGATAGGCGATATATACATACGAAGTTACAAAACTATAATAAGTACCTAAGTGCCGTGACACTCGAACAAATTAAAAATTTTTGGTCGAAAATTGATAGCAAAGATACACTTTCGTAGATACTAAAATATAATATACTAGTACAGATCATGATAGCCACGATCGTATAATATCGTGGTATTGAAACTACACATTTTATTTAATATAATAATTAGGGTTTACATAGTGTTAGACAAGCATAAAACACAGCGCAATGATGCGCAATCACAAAAGAATCGCCGACAAGTAAGCCGCGCCTCAAAATAATATTACATCTAAATCATAATACAATTTAAAATTAAGTGAGTAATTAACTAGGTAGCGATAATGAAGCGTGGTTAGACCCTCTGTAAAAGCGAGGTCCCCCCCAGCCTAACAATGGTTAGTTAACATAATACCTTAGCGGCGAGCCACGGGTACACTGGTGCCTGGACAGACGTGATCGCTCCATGGTACCCGTGCCTTCCCGCTCTCAAGCGAAATGCGCTAGCTCAGTTCCAGTACATCGACTATTAGTCTGCTGCCTCGGTAGCGTAGCATAATTTAGCAAACCATATACAATATAGAACTTAATCTGGCACCTTACATACTAATATTATAACATCCAAAGCTGATTTCATTAAGCATTTCATGTTAATATTATCGTTAATTCTTAAATACTAACTTGGATGTTTGTTCCTAAATACATGATAGGATGAAGAATAACCTACGTATGGACAAACCAAGTGAACGCAAGTGTTGGCCCCTATACGTGAATAATTTTGATAAAATCTTTCCAAACAAAGGGTTTGTTTTAATTTTGTATAACTTCGGGAATTTGTATCGGGGTTGGTTTGTGTTTGACATATTCATATTACTTTGTGATTAAATGCTTCATTTCCTTCGTGTTAGTTTCTCTATGTAGTAATGATTAAACTGTGGTTAATTATTATTTAGTTATAGCTAGTAAACATTTATTTGGGCGCTAATATTACTGTAAATACGTGAAACACCTAATAAATATGTAAGTTAATTTCATGTAAGAAAGAGCAAGTCCGGGTGCGGCGGCGCGGCGGCGCGGTGGTGTCCTGTTGGTATCGTGTAGTTCGTAGTGGTGACAAGGTTTGAATATTCGAGTATACGTCAGGGCTCTATAACTATCCCTACCGCGCGCTATGTAATATGTATGTCAAATGTATGTGACTTACCTAAGCATGCAATACTTTCTAAGTCCGACCATTCAAAATATCGTTCACTCCTTTAATATCCAGTCTTCTTCGATTCCTACTTAACAACTAAGCGAAAAGTTAAATAATCGTTTAATCAAACGATGCAGCACTCCCATAGTCAGTGAGTCTCCGAGATAGAACGACTATACTATACAGAACAACGAAGGAAGTCAGAGTTGAGAGCGTAGCCTTCACGAATATACTGCGAACAGTACACGAACGTCTCTCAACTCCGGATACAGAAGGTGGGTACGATATCTGCCTAGTTAGAGATCTACTGTTTGCCTTTATTGTTGTTTCTTGTGCAGGCGTCAGTTTCTCTACATTCATTAAAAGTACTCCCGATTATAATTATGTACCCAGAGAGTATCTTATTTACTGAGTAGTGTTTGACATTATTAGATGAGTACCTTTCAAAAAGCTATAGGCAATTCTTTATGGTGTGTTAGAAGATAGCGCTGAACACAGTTGCCCAGTAATCATCAATGTTCAGGGTGCTTGTCACGTCAGGGTGCGCGAGGTCCGTCTGCTGAGGCGAAGCGGAGGCAGCAGTACTGTACTATATGCAACGCCACTACTATTCCGCAGCAATTATAATCTACGACGTAGTGCCTACCAACACTCCTCTGCTGCTTGCCGACTTCGCCTTTGTGCGTTTACTTCAGCCACGTTATTTAATAACGCGTGTATATTATTGTACGTGGTGAAGAGTGAATACAACATGAGCAGTGTTTCACCAACGTCATTGGCAGACGCTTACATCTAAATCTATTCAATGCACTAACAACTAAAGTAATCTCACGTATTTGGGCAGTGATTACTAAATGCAATATGTTTAATGGCAGTATGTTATTGCTAGGTGGGAACGTGTCGCGGTGCAAGGCTTACTCACAAACACGCTTGTCTCTCTCAGTTCATCTCGGTCGGCTGATAGCCGCAAGTTATCACTGCAATCGAACAGAGATCGCAGCGATAAAGTCTTCATGAGCACAGCTCTGACTCAAATCGATCAACACTTTCATTATTGCTACACTTTAACATAATTAGGTACCTATCTCAACATTAAAAAATATCTAAATAAATGTATATCTAAATATCAATTCCAGTGTTTGTTAACCTAACATGGACAATTATAGTATTCGCTAGTCGACGTTTTGTGACGTCTGTCACACTCGTCACGCGTGCCCGCCCGCTGGCTTGGTACACACTCGATTGTATTACGTCACTTTATTATCGCATTAGTTAATAATGATTTATTTTTATTAAAGATCAAGCACTATCTATCACACGTCTAGAGGTTCTAAATAACGCTGAAACGTTAAATCGTATAAATTTAATGTATGTTTATGGTGATCTATGCTCTAGTCGTCTAGAGCTAGACGCGTGTGTGCCTATGAAGCGCGCAGTTCCTGCGAATATGTGCGTTGTGCAGTGTTCCCCATTTCCCACTCGTGCGATTGTGTTCAACCCGTCACCGTGCTCATACATCTCCGTGCTAGAGTCAAGCTGTTATAATTACAATCATAACACTACCGGTTTCCTACAGATCTAACCTTTATTCACAATGAGTTTGGTGGAATACCACTCCGGACCTATTACTAGTAGTAGTTAACCTATAGTGAGATACACGATGACAGTTAAATGACGCCGATAAACTAGACGATATTGCTTATGGCAAGCATGACTGATGAAAAGCTTTTGATTCCATGTCGAAGTAGTTTGTCGGCACCTTCTTATTTCCTAGTTGGCAGTGCGCCGACGACATATGAGATATTTTTTTCATACGTGATTTTATAACTACAGTTTTAGGTTATTCGAAAGTCAGTGTTGAGATTTTGTATTGGTTGGATAACATAGTCGCATCTGATACATAAATACAGTTGTTGTTACTGAAACCAATCAATCACTAGTAATTATTTTTTACAGTTTCTAACAGAAGCTAGATATTGCGATCGTTACACGTGTAATGTGTGGTTGTTGGTGTTAGTAACTGTTAGTATGGCGAGTTAGTAATCAGTTATCAGGTATTGAAGCGTCCGGGTGAAGTCTTTGTCCGGGGTCGTTACTTACGCGGCGGGGTCGCGCGCCGGATCGCGTGTCAGTTGCTCGCGCAGATAGGCGCCGGGGTTCTCGAGTGCGGCGCCGAAGTTCATCTGCAGCGTCAGAATGCTGGTGAGGGTGGACACCCAGTTGGCGCGGGTGGCTTCTGACGGACGGCACATGTATGCCATTTTAGGCTTGGTGGCGTCGTCTGTGCGCACTATGAAAGCAGCGGTAGCCTCGACTTCTTCCATCTCCATCTTGTTCACCTGATCGATGTGATACCAAATCAATATTATGCTAATTTGTTACGTTTTCAATATTATTTTGAAACCTAAGCAAAGACAGGCTTTATTACTTTTAAAATTTACTCCTCATTGTGTATTCAGCAAGGTGAACCAACCTGGATGTGAGCCTTGTAGTTGTATGTTGGGCTGCTATACTGGCTCTTCTTGCCGACGGCCTCGCTGAAGATGACGCACTGCTCGAACAGGAACACCTGCAGCTCCTTGCCTTTGTCGTTGCCACCCATCATGTCCGACACCACCATGTACTCCTGGATCAGCAGCTTGCCCTGGGCGGTTATGTTGCCCTGAAAATTATGAGAACACGCTCTTGTTAACTTGCTCGCTTTGTCACATCGGAATACTAAATCCGCGTATTCATTGCAAGAAAAAGTTGAGAAAAAGTAGCGCAACTTAGTTGGTCGCAATATCAGGTAACAATGTTGCTCAGCTTCTCTTAATCACAAGATACGGCATATTAGCGTACTCCCAGCGTCAATGCAACATTTCAACATTCTATGTTGCCAGCAAAATCGCTATATTCTATGTTGACAGCTACTATGCACACTCTATGTTCCAGCCACATTGAAACATTCTAGGTTGCCAGCAGCATCGCAACATTCTATATTGACAGCTACTTGCCACATTATATGTTGCCCGCCACATTTTATGTTGCTAGCCATATCCGCAAAATTCCACATTACAAGCATTGCAAGATCCCATGTTAACCGCAACAAAAGCACCTATTGCTGATACTACGTTGAGCAACTTTGTTTTCCAATTAAGTTTAAAGCCTCAACTCGCCGATGACGCTTAGCTACCAATATGCTCAGCTGAGTCAATTCTTGACCTGGTTTTGTTTAAGCTGGGACTCGAACACCTGCTTCAGACGCGGGTGATATATCTTGACCGACGTCAAGTTAAACATATGCGCACGTATTTTGTAGATCGCAGCTTACGGCATAGACAATGGCTTGCGCGCATTGGATTGAGCTGCTACAGCAAAAAAACAGCTAGATTCGCTTTGCATTCTAAACATAAAAATCGCATCGGCTGAAACATTTGGCAATAGAGCTAAAGTGTAATAAAATAGGTGCTTACCGCGAATCCCTGAAGACGGCCGACGTCCATCATCATGTTAGCGTTCTTTGGTATGATGTCAGTGCACTCGACGGCCTCGCGCAGGGAGGCGATCACATGAGGAGCGCAGTTGGCGTGCTCAGAGTATGACAGAATCTTCTTAACCAGTAAGTGGTACTTCTGGATGCGCTGGATGGGCTTTATCAGCAGATCTCCTAGCTGAAATACCGACGGGTGCATATTACAAAAAACGCGCGCTTTACGAAGACACCGCGATCATGCAAACACAGGAAGCGACAACAACAATCATCCAATAGCAAATGTGTTAGAATGTGTGTGAGTCGTGAGAAAAAAAACTTAACCCCCAAAACAAAAAGTAAAAGTGTGGTGATGTGAGTACAAGTTCCTGGCATGCACGCGAATACCTGCGGTGAGTACGTCGTCGTAGAGAACGGTTAATTACATTGTTACAAACACACACGCAACTGAACCTTCCAGTTAAATGTGATACGTGAGAGAAATACACTTTGTACTGGCATACCTACATCGTATCGTATGCCATACTACAGACGTTAGCGGGCAGGGCAGTACGCCACGCCCGAATGGCAATAGTTAAAAACTAAAGTAAGAGCAGAGCTGGTGACACCAGATTTGTATCAATGTATAATTTAGAATTTCCAATACTTCTAGAATTTTCTGTGTTTATCGTATACAGTGTGAATTGAGTAGCCAATAGTGCAGTCTATCGGACTGCAGTGTACACACAGGTACCAGCATTGCTTGATAGTTTAATATTGAACTCCACTAGTACCTGAGACAGAGTTACGCGAGCCCCGACGAGGGCTTCCCGTTCCCTAAGGCGGACCTACAATCAAGCACATGTCACCCAACTATGTATGCCGCGGCGATCTCTCATGATGCGCTCAAAGTAAAAAATGTTTCAACAAATATGTCAGTTTTAGTTGGCAGTTTGTGAAAATCAGTAAGTGTTAGTTTTCTGAAGTATGATTTTATTGAAAGCTGTGATTTTGCAGAGAACCGCAGCAATAACAGTTCCGTTATGCAAAAGCGGTATGACCCAATGAAAGTTTTATTAATTTTGGAGCTTTTAGCTGTTAGTCCATAGATCATGCGATGACGTCAAGTGTGCATGTAGCTTTCAAGTGTTGGGGCTATTTGCTAGATTAAATATTTTATCCTCTAACACTCTTATCTATGGTACTCTTATTATGTTTAGGTCGACTCCGATACACGGAGATAGATCAAAAATTTAAAATGTGCATTCAATTATAGTTATACAAAATGGGTTCACATTCAAACGTCCAGAAGTGAGATGCACCGAATCCAAAAACTACATTTAAAACAAAGTAGAAGAAGCCTTACATTTTGTTTTCGACAAAGACATACACAGTAACTAAACGGCGTTACTATGACGTCAGCAACCCTAATTGAAAGATGAACGCCTTCGTGTATCGGTGTCTATTCTCAAAGCTGACACTGAGGTCGCAACGCACCTGCAGTTTCTGTCCGAGCTTGACGCGCAGCTCCTGGAAGTAGCTGTCGTGCTTCGACACGATGTTCTCGGACACGGGCTTGTTGCGACAGTAGGCTTCGTACAGAAACATGCGCTTCTCCAGGAAGCGGCGGAACAGCGGCCCCAGATGTTCGGGCTCCTCCACGCACAGGTGCAACTCCCTGACAAATTTACTGCGCAAGACAAAATTTCATCATGTATGCATATTTGTACAACATTATTGCGGTGTGTTTTTGCGCGAGCTTAGGGTCGCTAGCACTAAGACTGTATAAGCACAGCTATATAAAATAAAACATTTAACATCCCATTTATTTGCAAACACAGGTTTCAGTATTTTTATTTAATCGTATCTTTAATATACAAAGTATTAAATTTTATAAATTGGTATTCATATGCCTAGCCTATTGAAATTATAGTTATATACTTATAACATTACTAGACATCATTATTTTTATTTCTGTCTGTTTGTATTTTATTTTTTTTATTAAATAGAGTGAAAATTGGAGAAGTTTAAATTAGTATTACAAATCCACTGCTTTCATA
The DNA here is from genome assembly GCA_948252205.1 of Orthosia incerta. NCBI lineage: Eukaryota > Metazoa > Arthropoda > Insecta > Lepidoptera > Noctuidae > Orthosia > Orthosia incerta. The sequence goes on along the minus strand of OX411741.1, from coordinate 37,519,806 downwards.
AAAGGCCATTTCCTAAAAACCGTTATTCAATCAAACACGAAACCATATTCTGTAAAACAAACAATCGCACAGCGCTGTAGCACATTCGCACAAAATATCACAAAACTGTAGCCATCAAGTTAAGAACCTGCTCCATCCTGCTCCCGGTTTCATAATTTTCCATACCAAATCATCTGATTAGTACAGGCGTAACTGCCCATTGTTTCGTTAACTGTTATTTTAATATACCAAGCGAAGATACCAAGTCCCTTATAAAGTCACTGGACAAATAATGATAGTTATTATAATTAAGGTGGAGTACTTACTCGCGATGCCATTCGTAGATAGCTTCGATATTACCGAATATCATGCGGTGCCGACGATCGCGCAAGCCTTCGGGCAGTCCCGGCTCAGCATTCGGGTCCTGCGCACGTAACTTGCATAAATATATTTTTCACAAAGATTATCTACAATAAAAAGCAATGTTGGATAGTTTATGTTCATTTTGTAAGTTGTGTAAATCTACTTGTGGCAGCTGTTGTTATTACGTGAGATTTTTTATGTCCGAATATGGTTAGCAGCCGTTGTGCCATCAAGTTGCACAACAATACCTTTTAAAAATGTCTCTCATGAGGTCTACAGTGGACTAACATAATCTGAAATGCCCTAGAAATACTTTAAGACGAAATCACGACCAACATGGTGGCACAAAAGTACTTTAGAAAAGGAAATGTAACAGGTCAATTCGAAAAGAAGATGAGTTTAAAAGCGATAATAAAATACTTGTAAAAACCTGTAGTACCATCTGACTTGCCTGCACGTGGCGCATGTAGCCTTCGCAGATGAGACGTAGATCGGACACGTATATCTCTTCAGTATCGACGAGTTCTCTCAAAACGTATTCTCTTTTCTTAAGAGTGGCCTCGTAAGAGTCAGGTCCGGGAGTCACCGGTACCTCCTCCTCTTCCACCTCTCCGCATCGTCCAGAAGAAGAAGCAACGCCATGCGACTCCTATAGCACACGAAAGCTTTTTTATACGGATTTTATTGCGGTTTATTTTTCTGCTAATTGGGCAATCTAAAATTTCATAATAAGATGTCTTACTACGAGTAAAAGCTTTTCATCCAATGAGTCCGTAATAATCACACGTAGGTGCGAAGAGTAGGCAATTATTTACGTGTGAAGAGTACGGAGACAGCTGTTGGACTAATCAAATTCTTTCTCGAAAATGATGAATGATAATACAATTACCAATGCGAATTGTAACTGATGGCTATAGCGTCATACATTACCTGCTTGTGTTATAACTAAATGACTAAATATCGAGACTGCGATACGAAAAGATCAAATATAACACAGTCATGCAGAATAAAACAAAATAAGAAGCCTCGACATGCATGTGATACTAAGCGATACGACACAATATAACGAAATAGATATGTGCTGCAAACTCAAAAGGTCACTCACTTTCTGAAGCTCTTTTGGAAGATAACATGTCTTTGTTGAGCTTTTTACTTAATTATTTTTTGCTGACAACATCAAAGAACAACGTGAGAGAAAATAAACTACGGTAATATGGCACCGCATACTGTTCAAAGCAGTTATTATTTAACAAATAGAAAAACGGTGTCTTTGTACATAAATTCAAGTGAGAATCTTCTCTTAACTAGATGAAATGACTTTCCTTCAACGTTCCCTTAAACGTTCCCATGTTATTTATTTAAGGTTCCCTTAAATAAATAACATGTCGATTGGGCGTGGAAGGTTGTCAAAGGATGTTGCGCCAGGGATGGTGTCAATAGTATGAAAAAAATGAGAAGGATGAGATGTATGAATGAGATATTAGTTGTACAAATAAGTCGGGAATGTCGCATAGCACTATCAGTGCTTATTATTCGCCATCGCAATTTGAACAGTATGGGTACAAAACAAGGGCAAGAAAACCAAACATGCAAACATCATGCGCTGAGATAGAGCCGAACCATTCTTTCTTTGACGATTTGCATTATTTCGTCAATATCGGCAGATCCTCCATTGGTTTCGATGGCATCCATGGCCAAAGAATTCTGAAAACGTTGAAGATTATAATGGTTGCGTGAGTTCAGTAGCACAGGGCTAGAGATACAATGTTGCGATTGATTTGTCGAGCGTCGATATGTTTTCCAGGAAAAAAGTTAAGTGTTAGCGGTAGATAGAAGTGGTACTTACGCGTGCGACCGGGGCGGAGGTGACCACGGCGGGCTGCGGTGCTTGCTGGAGCACGGCTTGCGGGTTCTGACACAATACAGTACATCTTAATATGCTTACGTGTAAAAAACGCAATAAATGGTGTCTTCAATTTCAATAAGAATCGAAATTGAAGACACAATTATTTTTTTGCGAATTGTGTATGACTGCCTTGAAGAAAGTTGTTCATATACATGGGAAGAAGCAGTATTTAAAATATGTTCGCACCTTTCCGTTACAACCTGTTTATTATGAGTTCAGGGTGCCACTGCCAGTATGGTTAGTGCATTAGCGTCTCAATCGAAAATAGTGTTCAGTGAAGAGAGTACTGCGGGGGTAATTGCGTAACTCACAAATTCATCCAATCGATCGCAAACCCTATTTTTTTTTCAATTAACAATATTCATTACATGTACGTTGCATCAAATATGATAAACGTACCTACCGGCCAAGTGCGTGTCCGACTTTGCTCGTTTAGGCTTCCGTACCAAACCGCAAAATCAAGTTGGTTGTAATAAACATAATGAGGGAATTTCAAAGAAAAATGTGATCTATCAATATATTGGTATTTTTTAGTAAAATATCATAATCATCTTCCTAGCCTTTTTCCCAACTATATTGGGGTCGGGATTTTTTTATTTTTATTTAGTAACATATACGTAATAATAAACAATATCACCAAATTTGAAGTTCATAAGTCAATGGGTACATAGTTAAAAAATTAGTACCTGGGCGACCGAGCTGAAAAAGAGAAAACGACGTTTTCTAAAAATCAAACCTAGCTAGATCGATTTATCGCCCCCGAAAATTTCATGAAAATCGTTGGAGTCATTTCCGGAATTCAGATTATTATATTATAGCACCTGGATGACCGAGCTCTGGTCGGTTGAAAATAGAGAAAACGACGTTTTCTAAAAATGAAACCTAGCTAGATTTATTTATCGCCCCCGAAACCCCCTGCATACTATTTTTTTTTTGTTTTTTTCATTTCTTACGACTTATTGTCGGGCCTACGTTGTCCCCCCATATCCAAGTACTAATGCTGTAACATGGAAATATTGTATAACCAAACCATTTTTAAAAGAGTAACCATGGAGTTTCTTGCCGGTTCTTCTCCATACGAAACGACTAACCCGAACCGTGCACCTTTTGTCGACGTTTTATAAGTGCCCATGTAGGCCTATGTAAAATAAAAATAAATATTTTGTTTGACTTTGCTGGCTTCTCAGTCCTTTATTTTCCAATATTCTTAAAACAAAAATACAGTATTTATTTAAATCAACGAGTATGCAAAAAAAAATATTTTCACGCCCCTACTCTTTTGCTGTTTGGAAGTCCTCCTTAAAAACTAAAATACTTCTTTTTTCAATTTTTATGGCTTTGGGTCAACAAGGTGCGTATACTGTGAACATTAAATTTGAAGACTGTAGCTCCAACCGTTATGGGGGCGTCCATAAATTACGTGAGGTGTTTAAGGGAGGGAGGAGGTCGAGTCAAATCTCATCTAATCTTACGTTGGAGAGAGGGGGGGTCTCGGCAAATATCACACAATTTATTTTTCTGATTGAAACAAAAAAAAATACTATTTTGGTCCATTTAATCCAGATTGTAATACGTTCGAAAAAAAAATATTTCATTCATACTTCGACTTTATACATCTACTGACTGTCAAACCACAATATTTGTTTTATACCAAACAGCTAGTTAATCTGAATTTACGGTACAGTGTAGCCCGTCCTTTGTATTCGCGCCACTGTCAGCCGAACGCGCGACTCGATGAACGAGAGCGTACGAGCTGAATGAGCTGAGCTTACACTTATAATTAAACTCTCAGCAATATTGATTACTAGTCTTAACTAGTCGTAAATAAAAGCACAAAGCAATTTTTTTTTCTTTTTACAATAACAATCCAACGTGTTTACGTAAGCAACCCACATTTTGAAACATCTCACGTGAGATTGGGGGATGGGGGAGGGGGTTGAATAAAATCTCACGACATCTCACCAGGGGGGATGGCGGGAGGGACAGAAAATTAAAAAAAAAACACCTCACGTAATTTATGGACGCCCCCTTTGGCTGTATGACCTGTGTGATAGGAGACGGACAGACAGACGAACAGACAAACGGACAGACGTCTGTCTGCCCTTTTGTCTGTCAGACAGACAGAGATAGACACGTGAGTGATAGCAATAGGTCTTCGTTTGGACCCTTCGGGTACGGAACCCAAAAATACTAGCTTTTGCCAGCGGCTTCGGTCGCGTGAAAAGTTTTGTTTTTTATCCCAAGGGAACATTATACCGGGATGAAAAGTAGCCTATGTGCTATTCCAGACTATCTATATCTATCTCTGTCTTAAATTTCATCCAAATCCGTTCAGACGTTCTGGCGTGATTGAGTAACAAACAGACACACATCCATTTAACGTTAAAGATATAAAATAATGGTAAGATAGTAAGATAGAATAATTGCAATTTCATTAGGTTGTGATTGAAACTGTGATTTAGTTTAGGGTGTTACTTAATTAGAGTGACGGACGGTCGACAGTTTATTTACTACTTCGCTGATAGTAATGAAGAGCTGAAGTAGCTTATTTGCATAATATTTGCGTATGTAAAAGATTTTCGAAAAAAGAACCTTATGGGACTAATCATTGAAGGTTAAATATTTTTTCGAATACTCTTTTTTCCATGTACAACATATAACGTGAATGAAGAAGGAAAACAAACCATTTTTATAGACTAAACACGATCTAATTTTGGTAGGCGTTACGTCACCCACAATATCGATAAATAAGCGGTAGGTACATTTGGTTACTATGTTTGTAAAGTTGAGTTTTCGGGAAAAATGCGAACGCACTCACTGACAACCTTAACCTCATTGTTGGAACAAAGATCCCTATGAACTTAATATATGAGTCGCCATGGAGATTGAAAACAAAATGACTAATCACATAAAAGCATTACCAGATTTGGTTAATTATTTCGTCTGGTTTTCCTAACTGCCTCATGTAATAGAAAGAGGAAATTTACTGACCATTCAATACCTAACTATAAAATTATCAGTATCACTTTGTAATTTTATTGGTATTAAATAACGTCACAGCATTTCATTTGACGATTATCCTGTTAGGATATACGCATTAACAACACAGCAGTTGTTTCATGCTTCATGAATGTCCTAACAACATAATTAATGAGTAAACTGCGCCTGTTTCTGTGTGCTAAGGGGCACGAGTCACCATGTACGGTAACAATGCGGTGATTTCACTTCCCAGGTGTGTAATTGCCGACTGGGGACTTGTTCAACCGCATGTTCCCCGTGCGCCTATGTGTTTGCACCCTTACGGCCCGCGCCGGTGTGTTCACTGCACTAAATATTGAAGTTAACCATTGTTATCTGCGAACTTTCAGCTTCTTCGTGCCCTTCTGTGACAACTTACTAACATGTTGAAAAGGTTTTAACGATATAAATACCTTGTTTATCATAGTAAGAGATCCCAAATAGGCGCCAGACGACCCCGTGTATGGCACCCTCGGTACCCCTGTGACGGGTCAGGACAGTGGCCCCGCCACCTACTTTTCAGCCGCAGGGGATAGTGAGAGCGGCCAAAGCAATAAAGACACGCCTCCCCTGCGGCCCCACCGTGTCCGCCATCAGATAGTCGCGAACCCGTGCAGGCCCCGGAGGGAGAGCGGCGCATCGTAATATCGGCACTCCTCTCCCGCCGCGGCCTCCAACCCTCAGCCGCGATGCCTCAGATACTCGACATCACGGCCCGCCTCAGTTGCGTTGCCACCCAAGCGGCACCGCAACCTAATTGTCCTCTCATCGGGTTCCTCTTAGCTTCAGTGTCCACTGTCCAGGGGGCTCAGTGGAGGTGTCCAAGCCACGGCCACTGAGCCCCCCCGCCTCGACAACGCGGGAATACACCGGGAGCGGGGGGGAGGCCGACCCAAGGACGTGCGCGCGGATGCATCGAAGCAGCGGTTTGGAAGCATCGTACATTTCCGCGACCCCCGGCGTAGGTGTGAGAGAGAACAGTAAATACCTGCAGTCGTAGTTTATGAACGAGTTTTTAATAAGGCCAACAGCTTGATGTAGACGCCCTGTAAAGAAGTTTATCTCCACTCACAACGTAATGTTCCAAATATGAATTCAAAATATATTGTATAAACATGTACTTTTTTTTCGTGGATGGATAAAATTAAAAAGAAAACCATTACAGTGCAACATACGGTCAAGGGCAACAGACTAGACAGTCGAAATTGGCTATACCGAATGTATAAAACAAAATACTTCTCAGCCTAAGTAGAAATAACCTAAAAATAATCATAGGAACAATTGTTCCGGCTACCGGCAGTTGTTCCGGCTCTGGGTGTTTGTGTATGTGAGTTTATATGTTTGTAAACGCACCCACGATACAGGAGAAATTCCTAGTGTGGGGCAACGTTTTTTTTAAAAAAAGAAAGAAAGAATTACAGGCCATAACTTCCTTATAAACATATATTAAAAATATACGCCACAGACAGCCCGCTTTGCGGCTGCCTAAACGCCGAAGAATCGGCCGCCCAAGTCATCCTGGAATGCGAGGCCGTGGCTTCTCAACGTGAAGAAATCCTCAGAACAATGAAGTCGCTGCGCGAAGCCTTTGAGAGCTTCACAGGCTTAATACCCAAATTTTCTCTTCAAAATATTCTAATTTTTCTATAACATAATATATTGATAAACCAGATTTTTTCTTCGATATTTTTTTTCTATTACAACCAACTTGCTTTTGCGGTTTGGTACGGAACCCTAAATGTGCAAAGTCCGACACGCACTTGGCCGGTTTTTTATTGTAAGTAAGTCTTCTGTGTAGTCTGTAGTGAGATTATTCTTATGTACCCGGTCTCAGAAGCCGCCTTTGACTTTGACCACATAAGGGATCAGTACTCCTATAACATCAAAGCGGCCTTTCCTTGAATAATAGTTTGCCTGGATGGGTTGTAATGGGTAATGACCGCCCCTCGTAGACGGATTAATCTCGGCGTAAGCTGTCGCATGTCCGCCAAAGATCATAATGGGAATGTAAATGAGATATAGTGGTATATGTAGGCCTACCTGTATTGGTTTCATGGGTGGCGGTAGTTCCACGTCAGCAGCCTCATCTTCGGCCTCGTCCAGTACCGGGTTTGCTTTGCCTGGGTCATGATCATCGGCGCGTCCGTTATCACCGTAAGGAAGCTGCACCAATAACAAAAACGCATGTACTCCATATTACCTCTTCTAAGTTATTATTACCGCTTCGTACATTTATGTAACACGGTCTTAAAGAACAACAGTAGTCAAACAACACTTTGTAGCTTAATTATTCTAAATAACCATTAATCAATTACATAAACATGAACAGTAAAAGCTTCCGGAAGGTCGGTTTCGGTCGTCGGGCGGCGAAGGGTTGAAACGCAAATTTCTGGAGATGACGAAAAACAATGCCGTGAACGATAATAAAATTTATACAATTTTACATTCATTGAACTTGGATGAAGATAATGAATCTTTGTGCAAGGCATCTCGTGCTGCGTTTTAGCTTTATCGCTTTCGGTGAAGCGATATAATGCGACCGAGTCAAAATATTGAATGTGAAAATGTGGGTTTTAAGTGCATTTTGTCGTGTCGTCAGGTTTTTCTAAAATACTTTCTAAGGGCTCTAAATATAATAGAACCAATTTCGTCGCGTTTTTCTCAAGTGGTGTTGTTTTGTAACATAGGACGACGTATGCTTCCCAGCGAATTTCTTCCGAAAACTTTGAAATGAACATGCATAAATAAGGCCATTCAAAAACATACCTTGAGCTTCTTGTCTGACGGTATCTTCTTCAGCGGGGCAGGTTTGTCTGTAGTTGCGGGTGATTGTGCTCCGCTCGGACCCTTCTCGGTCTTCCCCTGGGACTGCTTGCGAAGTCCCAGCCATCGTTTCCTTCGTAGCGAAGAAAGTAAAATGTCAGTTAATCATCACTTTGAATAACACGAACAAAAAGATTGGAATAGAAGGTACGTGAACCCACATCATCACGATGTATGTTATCAAAGACATCTCCCGTATAATTAACGATAAAAAACATAAACATTCTCGGCAGTCTCGTAAAAATATAATAGGATATAACTCTTAAAAAAATCACAGCAGTATTTTGTGATGAAACTTTTAAAAGGCACGAGATATTCAATTTACTGTTTCCCCCGAACGTGACAAGCCATCTGCCCGCTAAACAAAACTAATCACATGAAGTTTAATGGAATAGTCGAGTGTTTACGGATAAATTTTCACATAGGTAACTAATCAAATATGGCACGTTAGGCTCAAACATCGCACGGATACAGTAAATACTTTAAATAAGAACAACTCGTCGAATAATGTTGCCAACAATTTAACTAATTGGATACGTTTAGTTCTTTATATTTATTTCACAATTCACCGTACGCCAATTCAGGTGGAATTCAGTTGAATGCACATGTACGTGTACCGACTTTATGTCTACAGTTTCTGTAGGACTATCAGTTACGGTTGCCGGAAATTGATAGCGTTGCAATCGTATAAGTTTGGACAGATTAGACATCGCATTTACTTCAAAACTGGAAATTGCATGTAAAAAATGAGATGTTTTCTGCTCAAAGAATCCTTTTTCCCAGCGATTTGGTTATTGCTCTAGAAACAGTAATTTAGATAAAACTCCTTTTAGGGTCCCGTACCCCCCGAAGGATCCAAACGGAGCCCTATTGCTGTCACTGACGAGTCCGTCTGTCTGTCTGTCGTCTGTCACACAGGTTTTACAGCCAAACGGTTGGAGCTACAGTCTTCAAATTTTTACAGTATATGCATCTTGTTGACCCGAAGCCATACAAATTACCGAAAATATTTAGGCGAATAGGTTAAGAGAAGAGCAAAATTGAATATTTTTACGTACCCCATCGAGTGGGGTATCGTTGTTTAGAGCTTGTGGAGTAAATGATTGTTTTAAAAAATATTGGAAAACAAAGGAATGACAAGCCACCAAAGTCAGCTTTTTTACAAATTTGAACCGAACATGTTTTTAACTTCCCATTGACCTATGAACTTCAAATTTGGTGATAATGTTTATTATATATTATATATTACTAACAAATACAGCAATATTGATAAATCCGATTTTCTTAAAAATTTCCTAGTTTTTAGGGTTCCGTATCCAAAGGGTAAAAACGGGATTCTATTACTAAGACTCCGCGGTCCGTCTGTCTGTCACCAGGTTGTACCTCATGAACCGTGATAGCTAGACAGTTGAAATTTTCACAGATGATGTATTTCTGTTGCCGCTATAACAACAAATACTAAAAACAGAATAAAATAAATATTTAAGTGGGGTCCCATACAAGAAACGTGATATTTATGCCGTTTTTTTGTGATAATGGTACGGAACCCTTCGTGCGCGAGTCCGACTCGCACTTGGTCGGTTTTTTCTATTAAAAACAACTTGCTTTTGCGGTTTGGTACGGAACCCTAAATGTGCTAAGTTCAACACGCACCGGTTTTTTTATTCTGTATCTTAGATGCATCTTTATGCATCTAAGTTACCCACAAGCTGACAGACCATCATTGATATTGCCCACAGAAGTGAACATGCTCGGCATTCTGTGTATATGGATGTGAGCTGTGGTTAGCCAGTAACAAGGCGGCTGAGACACTGCTAGTGTTGTACGAAGTATTCACAGCTGCATCGATTTAGGCACAGCGCCTTGCGTTGGCCGTGGCCAGCTATGGACCACAATACACACATATGTAATCCAACACTCAAACCACAATGCTTGGACTACATATATTGTGCGTCACTATTTATTAAAGTTTTCCTTGTGTTTGATTGTCATTGCCAGTTTAACATGGCTTTTCAAACGCAAAAATAGGTAATTGTGACCATAACATTCAAATTAAAATGTTTGAAGAAGAGTAACCTATTAATATTTTAGCTATGGTAACCTATTAATATTTTAGCTATGGCCTATCACGTCAGAAATCACGTTAGTTTGAGAGAAGTTCATGAAGTTTTCATTAGGAATAAATGGAGTTAATAGTGTTAATATTCTGCCTGCCAATTTGAATCATTTTCATTCTATCAATTATCACCTGTGTATCTGAATGTTGATTGAACACGTAAAGGTGGGTATCTTACCTACATGTTTGCGAACGTTGGAAGCTGCATGTTTGCAAACGAACTATGTGGAGCTGTTTCAGAAGGGCGGCGCGTAAGAGATTCACGAATATAGTGGAGACCCACCTTAAGCTTACCACGGCACAAATTACTAGGTAATAAATAGAAATATGTTGGTAGATGCAGTGTGAAGTCATTTCACAAGACTATACTGTCAGACGACACAGCTCATCCGCATAATGACGATCGCAGGCAATAAGGGAGGAACCGTCTACTTGCAACGGAGGTACCAAGATCTACTTTGACACAAAATGATACAACACTACATGGTATGGTATACATGTGACCATTTATTCTATGACTTAAAACGGGACATTGACCACAATCGGATGTGGGGAAATCATCAAAAAAGTTTTTCAGTAACAGGGGACATTTTTCAATACAAAAAAAGTAGTTTTCTAATGGCTGATACATTTTTAAAATCCTTTCCAAGGCAGGCATAAGACCAAGCCAGTTGGTTTGGTATAGCCGAGTATTTGTTGATATTCCGTTTCAGTTTCGGCGCAAAACTTCGAATCGTGTAAATATAAAAAAGAGTCGGAATTGGACACGAAGGGCTCCGTACCATTATCGCAAAAAACGGCAAAAAAAACACGTTTGTTGTATGGGAGCCCCACTTAAATATTTATTTTATTCTGATTTTAGTATTTGTTGTTGTAGCGGCAACAGAAATACATCTGTGAACATTTCAACTGTCTAGCTATCACCGTGTTTTTACTCTTTGGGTACGGAACCCTAAAACGAATATATCTTCACAATAATGCTTTTCACAATAATGCTTTCGTAATCTAAGGGTAGCCTGTCTGCAGCAGATTTTATTGCATTGTGAATTACATGGGCTCCACATCCAATACGGCTTTTACGCATCTAATGGCTTTTTCAGAGATGACTGTAATTTCGTTAACATATGCGACGGCCGCCCAGCTGGCTCGCCTACTCAAATTTTCGCGCGGTTTCTGAAAACGGGACGTCTGGTTACGTTAGGTATACATGAGTATTGTATCTACCTATAGCTGTCGGAAAAACCGAAGACTTTGTACTATTTCAAGGTGATGCCAGTACCTACATTTAAACAAACTATAATCATCAATACAGTAAGGCCAATTAGGTGCTTAAATCTAATCAAGATAGTGAAATATCTACAGCTGAGTGCTGGCTGTTTATCTAATCAGTTATCACGTTATACTATCAAATAAAACAAAGCTCGGATACCTAATAATAATATTATGTTTTTCAGTTTTCTTAAAACACTCGACACATAGGTACAATTAAACAATGAACAAACGGGTACCGGGACTCAGTTTGAACTGGAGAAGCAATTTCGAGCATCACACGGTAGACGCATCCTAGGTCACTTTTTCACAGTCTTTTTTATTGAAAATCTGTTCAACGGCGAAAGATTCAGCATATTATCAACCGGAATTATAGTTAAATGACTAATGGTATAAAAACAAAATCTGCAAGAGGAAAGATAAAGCGCTTCCAATCGTACGAAGATGCTTAGGTAAAATTGCCACAAAAGTAATGGAAAAGGATGGATGTTCACATTTTATGAAGCAGCAGCAAATTGGGATTCGTTACGTAGGATTTCAGTGTTTAGGGGCTATTCGGATTAAGAAATAAAGCCCGGTAATGCGAAGTACGTTGAATACATAAATTGAAACGGATCCATCCGAAGTTTGCACCGGGATCAGTCGATTTTGCTGAAGTTTAACTTTATGGAACGGAATGAAAACAATACTATAAAGCTTACAGAAAGTGCGTTGCTACGGTCTCTTGAATCCATTCGTAGATCCGCAAGCATATTTCCCGGCTACAACTTATTTGCAAATACAGTTTTTGAACTCGGTGTATTTCCCCCATGCCTATTGCATAACCAGGATGTTTTTAAGTTTTTATATATTGCTTCTTTAAAAAAAAAGGTGAAAGGACCGGATTATATTTAATTTGTCACAGTCGCAAAACACCACGGTGCATTAAAATTTTGAAACATTGAAACAAACCGAGACAGTTATCACCCACATGAAAAGGTTTCATGGTTGTGATTAATGATACTGATACAAGGTACGTACCGATAAATAAAGTGGACCAGTAACGCGAATTTAACATATAAATAAAATGTGCGAATTATTATTATTGTGTGGTGGCGTGGACGAGCATTCAGGTCTACGCTGAACCAAGGACTCATCACCGCATTGCGGTCGCATTCGCGCGACACCCGACAAAACATATCCCAACTGCAATGAACAGAGTTCGGATCTCCGCGTTGCGTAACCCGCAACAGGTCACACCACACACGGTAGCATGCACTCCAGGTCGAGACTTACTTCACGCAAACAACTTGATTCCACATCACCGTAGCGTCGCGCTAACATCACTGTCACACGCGTTCACTGCTGCGGTCACGTGTACACTGACTCACATGCAAAATGTGCACAAACACTGTTATCTAAGTTCTATTTCGAAGGAGTAAATAATCTGATCGGGGGACGGTCGACAAGGAGCGGTATCAGACGAGATACAGTCGCGATAATGTTGTAATTGTAATGAGCGAGTGTGTATAGGAACACGGTCGCGGCGACGTCGCAGGCCTCGCGGCCGCCATGCGACCGCGCGCCGCCCGACCGCCCGTCTCACCGATATGCCGACGCGACCATCAACGACACCCTAATTACATATCAATTAGGTAATGAACTCATCCGACCTATCGTCGTACGTTACTGCAAACATTCACCTAGAGTGGCGTCGTATTTGGTAAATCGATGAAAATTGCTATAAATTCACTTACAATTGGGACTAAGCTCGCAGAGTGTAACTAAGTACGTCCAAGTGAATATATTACGAAATATTTAATTATCTCTAGTTAAGTTATGTACAATGTGAATAGACAAGATTAGATAACGCAAATTGTAAAGAATCGATAAGAGTGACTTAAGGGTGCTGTGTGATACTCGACGGAGTGAAGAACAAATACAATAATTCACCTAACTCAAAGAGAGAAATTAGGTACTCGCACTAACTTATTCGGAGCGAGTACTGAATCAAGTTCTCGGAAAACAGAGAATTTCGTGAAAGCTAACAGATCCGCTCGGTTGTTTGCATTGTTGTGTTTGACAGCACCGGACAAAAGAACAAGCGAATACAGTTTGAAAATATAAAGACGGCGTTAGCTGTGGGATAGGTAAAATAAGTGATTTACTCATGAGCTACATCACAACTTTATATATCGAGTAATGTATTTATTAACTTCTTTATTTTCCGTAACTTGGTGATTAATGAAGACAGCTTGATGAATAACAATTAACTGCGCACTAAAGACAAATTTGATACATGTCGGAGACTCGGAGATCCAATCTGATCCAATCCAAAATGTATTATACTTAGACTTGAATGCACCGATGATTGATACAAAACGTGCAAGTATCTATTGAAATTCATCGAAAACACTTCATTCTCAGTTATTCAACAAAACTGTCTTGTAGACTGTTTTTACGAATTACAAGAGCTGAGAATTACAATATTAAGACGGCTTCCTGAATCCATGTCGGTGATCTGCACGTCAGATATCTTGAATAACGAGTGGATGCATCTTTTATTCAGCTGCTACGGCCAAAGAAATAACGCCAAAAAGTATACGCTTACGTCATCTCGTTACGTAATGTTTTTGCGCCCTAAGTCATTGACATGATGCAGTGGGATAAACACCTCGAGTATTTGCAAACAACAGCACAGCAAACACGTTTGAACAAGAACACTGACACACCGGCACGAAACGTGAACCATTGCGGCATCGAACTATGAATAAATGAATTCAGGTGTAGGAGTGAAGATAACGGTTGGTGAAACAAACAACCTGATATGGTGGAAACAGTTGGCACAACAGAGGCGCGAGCCGTCCGCGTCGGCGTGCATCGTGCTGCGCGTGCGACGTCTTCGCACCACTGAGCGACTGAACCGCAGCTGCGCCTGAACCGCGCACCGCCGCCGTATCGTCCGAGGAATTAGATAAAACCATACCAAGATAAAAGATGACTAACAAATAGGAAACGAAGAATCATTCATTTCGAGTAACGAATAGATAAGGCTATTGTTTTAGACAGAGAATCTAAATGATAGTTTTTATTTTGAAAATGTTATCGCGACTTTGTACTGCATACGAGTGAGCCAGAAAGACACAAGGCGACCGCAGCTCCGTTAGCTATAGTACTTCATGATTATGATTCTTCATACTGCTATAATATTCCTAGAACAAAAGTTAAATCACTAACCCGCTAAACGCCTTCCGTTGTTTTACTGGACTGGCTGCGCTGACGCTCCCTCCAGGATCCGAGTTGGAGGCCTCTGCAAAAGACAATACACTTGATTAAGAGGAAAAAAACTTTTAAATTTTATACAGATTATATTTACGAACTAAAAATGTAACACTATTTTGTGTTCCCTTAGTTAAATTTAAGCTCATTAGTATGGCTGCAGGTAGTGAGTATCAAAATTCATTTGATAAAATCTGATGAACGGACAGCAGAAACCATAATTAAAACCAATTGGTGCACAGTAATAAAAGAAATGAAGGGAACTTCAAAATATATGAACACAAAGGCAAATATTTCGTGACTATTGAAATGTCCGATATAATTATCACATCAAACTATATGAACAGTTTTAACAATCGGATTTCAATACAAAGGATATTATTTCCTTTGTACCCGTTGTGACATAACATTTCAATGATCCATACGGTTGACAGCGAAAAGCAGAAAACAAACGAAAAATGTCCATTGTAATCCAATTCCTATGAATTTCCATTTGATTTTTTTTTCTTTTATAGTCCAGTTGGCATGTGTATTGTGAAAATCCAGGCTTTTGAATTGCTCTTTGAGGTGAAAATCAATTGAATTTTTCGTAAAGGTGAACAAGGAAGAAATAAAAAGTGCGTAGCAAAAATGCGAATGCGCTTTTACAAGTTCTTTGAAGAATCCCGATGTTTAGACGGAGAGTTTGCTCTTAGTTCGACAAAGGACTCCTAGTTATTCAAAGCAATCTCCTGTAAATAATGTGTCAATGGCAGACGTGAAGTAGCAAAATCAAGGTATGCACAAATGCCTTTTAAGCTAAGATGACACTGACAATTCTATTTAGAGTCCATAGTTACCCCTCTAACGTCCGGGCTACACCGCCGGACCAAATTTCTGTCGTTGCATTCGCATGTAGGTATGGCCTCTCGAGTCTCGACTCTCTACAGATGAAACTATCGCCGTAAATGGAATGCATTGTACGAAGTCTACTCCGAAAACAGGCGACGCATCAGCTTGTTACCATGTTATAAAAGCGCGTATTGTTGTATTTTCGTACAGTCTCAAGAATAATTTTGATAATACATGGAAATCCAAGATAAATCGAACTGCATACACACAGCAGCAGCATAATAGCAGATCTATGCTTTTGTGACAAGTAAATATTTTTTTAGGAACCCCACAATTTCTTAGGATGTATGATTTCCTAGATTTAGTAATCTAGGTTATAATTATGTACATGTAATTCAAATACAGTACAACACGATTATAATTGTTGACAGGGACAGCGGCAAAATATTATTATTATTAATCTAGTGTCAAAGGGTTCGTTCCGTTTCACGCAGCAGGGGTCCGCAAATAATTAATACGCCGCAATCAATAGCTTTGTTGAGCAATGTGCTGGGCATACTCAGCCGCGAGCTGCCACCACATGGCTAGCACAAGGCGATTTAATTGTATCTTCAGATAAAGGATTGCCTGCACATTCTAATTTATTTAATACAGCAAGTCCTCATAACCCTTCGTATTGAATGTTTAATAAACAATGAAATAAACAAAGGAAAGGAGAAGGAAAATGCTCTTCATAATGAAGTTTCAGTTAATGTCACCATTGCAACGGAATTGAAGATAATAGGATTACCAGTATTTGCCAGACTGTCTGCTAGCGACGGCGTCGATATGATGGTTTACTAAAAGCGATGGGTCTTGTTTAATTTTAATCGTTCCGCACCATACCTCCTCTAGATTTCCATATTCCTCGCTATGAAAATTAATGAAGCGCAGCAGACGCAGAATTTGGAATTTGCTAATCTAATTCTGTTTACTGGGTTTCGATGGAATCTATCTCAAAATCAACAAAGGTAATCATTTATGAGCTTTGAATTCGCGAATAGATTCTATTGATTACTATGTTACCAATATCGAATGTGTACCTTCTATTGAATTGTACCTAGCCTAATTATCTGTGTGTGCTACTAGTTCGATAGCTCTGAAATTCTTGCAAGGTTTATTTGTTTTTGCTATCCGTTAAGTTTTAGTTTTGAATATTGGCCACTTCGGCGCTCGACGACTGGGACAGTCAGAAATTGAATATCTGTCAGCCGACTGCTCGTACCTAACTATCGACATAATATGCTGTCAGTCTGCGGTCAGCGGTGAGTGGTTGGTCCGACGTGCAGGTCGGCGGGATACTTCCCCCTTTCACCCTTTTCTGTTTTATATTGCTCTCTGATAATCTCTCTGTACTTTCAGCGGTCGTGTTTGTTAATGTGATGTGCTACTAATTTTAGGTGTTTTGTTATGTCGCTGTTGTATAACCGTTGCTTGCGGCTAATAGGGGCAACCTGGACTGATGGTTAAATTTAAAAATAACGAAAGTATGATCTTCATGTGTAGAGGAATGCAACAACATTAATGGCACTTTTATCGGTTCTATTCACAAGTTAAACCGGGACAGAGAAACTGATTACACGTACGATCGGAATGCGTAGGACATAACTAATTGGGGCACGTAAGGTATGCGTGCCGCAATTCTATTAGCAGCCAATGATATCCGTGTGGACCTAATATTGAGATCTCCGAAGGTCGAGAGACTTATGGGGGCTGCGTAAGCTCTGGCTATTACCGAACAGTATTAGCCTAAATACTCATGACATTATAGTAGTATCTACAATTGTAGATATACATCTTTCACTGTCGTTGTATAAATGGGACATACAACTGCGACCATCTGTTAATGAAGAATCGTTTGTGCACATGTTCCAGTGATATTAAAGTGTTATTAGAGAGTGATTTTAGGCCTGAAGAGAACGCAATACTGGACAAATCAAGTGGCGTCACATGCGAGAGCTTAATGCACAACAAATTGTAAGAGCGGTCTTTAACTGACGTACAATAACTAGCTTTTCTTAAGAGTGTGCATTTGGGATGATAAGAAAACAACGCAATACGTTCTCAACGCGCAAAAATTGTTTGTGAGAACAATGTGAGCGCGTCCTAAATTAAAACTTGTTGTTCACTGACAAGGTCTGTGTATGATCAACAAATTGATTCGGAAACAACACACCAGTTCGCTGCTGAATGAATAGCATCGAGTGTTGACTTGAAAAAATGAAACTAAAACATGTTACGCTAATTGAATGGGATTTCATCGACGATTTACGTTAGTTAAGGCACACTTTATAAGCGAAAAATATGACGTGGCAGTAGCACGTGACGGCGTCCACTGCTAACTACGACCACATGTTTGTATACAATAAGGCATTTCCAACTATGTTTAACGAGATAACATTTTCGTGAGATTGTACATCGGGTTTTTTATAGGGAAGGATTGTGAATGATAGTTATTATTATGTACCTGCCAAAAACAGCAACGCTCTGTAACACCACGAACAGAGAAACATGTGGGGCGCTGGCTGCCTTCCCCTCGACTGCGACTGAAGCGACACGCTATAGTGGTAGCGGCAGCCCGCCTTAGTGTTGTCCATTCATTATTCAGCACGCAAATTAAGCTAATCTTATTTTCCGCCGATTATTTAGTGGCCGTTAATTAGCGACACGAATTTCATAATTGTTTTAATTCTGTGTATGTTAGTTTTTTTCGTAGAGTTTGATTGTAATGATTACAGAGCTTGTAGACCACGAATTAGTAATGTTAAAAAATGCTGAAAAAACTTCATGAAACGATATCATTCAAGGAGAAGCTGAAAATTCTTTTCCTAAAATAAAAATAAGAGTGTCTCGTGCCTATTGGTAAAGGCAGAGTGTAGCCGAAAGCAGTGTTCCGTGAGATCGGCTTTGGAATCGGGCGGCGCGCGGCGTGTTCAGACAAGCCTCATCTATCGATTCTCTCGCGTGAGGTTCTGTCCGGCCCCAGGTCGGCGATCTTGACACTTCTTTTAAATATAATGAGGCAATACCTCGGGAGGGCCTTTATTTTTACTCACATGAAACGATGAACGTGAGATAGTTTATTCTGAGAATTTTTATAGAACAAAATTTTACACTGAGAAACCAAATAGATTTACCTCAGTATTTTTGTGCGATACATTTGTCTCAGAGTAATATTTTAACAGATATGTGTCGGAAAGACAAAACAAGGTTATTTTTATAATTTTATCTCAGTCTATCTGACAACCACAGGATGCCTACTAATAAACTAATTAGTCGTTGCGGGCAATACAGTTCAGGCTTTTATGCACTGTAATTTAGGTAAGTAATACAAACATATGTAGTTTCCACATTTCAATAATAGGCTTATATCAAAGTTTGCGGTCAAGTTCTCCTTCAGTTGCAATGTAACGTTGAGTGGTCATAACAGATACAGGTAAAATAATTCCAGCAAATGGTTTGGAAGATGCCAATTATGCCAAGTTTGGCCAATAACCGGCAAAGACAGTGACGCAAAACTGCTTGTATTTATGTACCGAGATCAATGGAATCGGCGGGAGACCTAGTATAGAAGCGATAGCTCCGAGGTTAGCGTAGCTAAGTATAGACACGCTTTCACTACATGCCACGAACGAGCCATAACAAAAGTGTACGGTTGGCAAGCAGTAAAAGCGTAACGATATCTATAATCTATTTGTTACCGATTAGACGGACGTGCGAAAACGCTTGGCGTCCGGCCCAATTGTTATTTTTTCACAGCACCGGCGTTAATGCGGCTGCGATTGTCAAAGAATAACATTATGGTTTCATTGTCACGCGCGTGAGAGACGCCGTCGTTTCTCAACGCGCCGATTGTTTATCTTCTCAGTCTAAGGGCTTGCAGATTTTATTGTTGTACAGCGTTGTCTTCTTTGTTTTGTACAAATACTTCAACGGTTTTAAAGTGTGAAGATTTGTTATTAGTCTTGAATCAAATTTAGTATTGAATTTGATTTTTTGGATATTATCATTTTATTGAAATTGTAATAAAATAATATTCGCCCAAAAAGAGAAACTGAGACTATTTGGGCAACTGACTACATGTATCAAGTCAGATATTAGTGAAAGTGAGCTATTAGGGACAGCGACGAAATAGCTGGTGTGATGAATTGTCATCACAATCCAAAATTTATAATAGGCACAAAGTTTAATGAGGTTTCTCAAACCGCATTAACATTAAGGATTCTCCAGCAAAGATAA
Source organism: Orthosia incerta (assembly GCA_948252205.1). NCBI lineage: Eukaryota > Metazoa > Arthropoda > Insecta > Lepidoptera > Noctuidae > Orthosia > Orthosia incerta. Next base: position 37,499,965 of record OX411741.1, on the reverse strand, counting down.
TTGAAAGTTCATACAAATCCAAGGCCAAAATTCTGATAGGAGCCACATTTTAATTTAGCTAACTATGCCATCAATTTTATGGGTGAAATCCTTATGCCTTGCATTTAATAAGATAAAAATATTATAACACCTTTAGGTACGGCCGCTCGTCAGGACTTTTGCCGATAATGATGTGGCGGCCAACACGTATAGGTTGCGGTGCTGCCTGGGCCACATCGCAACTTAGGAGGGCCGCGATGTCGTTTGGGGCCTCCCATACCCATACGATATCGCGGCTGAGGGTTGGATGCAGCTGCGGGTACCTACATAGGTAGGGTAGGTAAGGTACCAAATTTTTTATTTCTCTTATTACGAAGGTAAGTTAGGGTAGGTAGGGTAGTGTAGGTAGGGTAGGGTAGGGTAGGTAGGGTAGATGAAGGTTTGGTGTTTTTATGGTAAAACAAAGTTTGCCAGGTCAGCTAGTAGATAATATTTTTCTAACTTCAGTTGCGAATTTGGATTTTATAACTCCTTCTTCAGTTACCAGTTAGTTCATCTTTAGTTTAAGTCAAGAGTGAATAGGTTACTTCTAGGCAAGCTTGCTTCACCGTATACCACATCATCGCTTACCACCAGGCGAGTTAGTGGTCAAACGCGAGCACAAGAATAAAAAAAACATCAACCTATGTGGGCCGAAACCGTTTTAATATTTATGTAACAGCAACAAAACCCTCTTCTTAGTCCGTATTATTATGCAACTTCGGAACCCTATTACTGCGCGTGGCTCGACACGCACTTGGTCGGTTTTTCATGATATCTAGACTCCCAATGGTCTGCTTATAAAATTTCGCGCGCTCGTTTTCTTCCTAAATCATCATCCATTTCGCTACAAACTTGCAAAAGTGTTAATTTTGTCTAGCTAATTTTGTTGTCGGATGAGATAGTATGCATTTTAACCCCGCGCGCAAAATAGTTCGTGCCGTCGACTAGGGGAACCTTAAGCGGTAGTCTAGGACATCGTGGAGTTTTAGTGGGTTGGAGTCCCACATAACTGCGCTATATCCCCGTGGTAGCGTAGTAGGCATGAGCATTTCTGCTCGCAAAAAAAAGAAACAGCCAGGTCGTTGTTTTTTTTTTGCCAATTCGACGAGATCGATTCTAGACTGGAGATATTGTGTTTTTAACCATTCAATGATGCAAGGGTGAATGCCTCGAATGTTTAAGAATGTTATTATATCGTGTGCCGCGAATACGTTGTAATTTTTTAAATCTCTGTTTAAATTTGTAACAGTAGCTACTCATTGTGATGACTACATCCTTATCTAAATACCATAGACGGAAGTTACGATTTTACACAGGAATATACAAATATATGTATTCGAAACCTTTTAAATTTTGTTTTTCCTTTTAGGATTTCAACGAAAACACCAAAACATAAGATATAAGATACCATTTTGGGGGTAGGTGGAACAGGGTGTAAAGTCCCACAAACCTCCATAGAAAAGGGAGGATCCTCCAACCAGACGGGTGTTGTGTCTGGTCCGGGCAACTGCCCAACGGTTGTTGTCGGACTGTTGTATACGTTCAAATCGCGCCGCAAACTTTACATGCGCGATGCAGGATTTGTGTGACGTCATGTCATTAGTTCGTAAGTGGCGGCGTTGGTGCCGCTACACCATTTTTGCCAGAAGTAAAATCACTTTTACAGACTGCTAAAAAAATCCCCATCATGTTTCAATAAATAGAGATTAATTTAGCATACTCAGAACAAAGACGTAGTTGCAATAACACCGTCTAGGCACAGACTTCGGACCAAACGGTGCAGAAACTTGTAATGCGCCCCTTCGTACCGAAAAATTATAAACTAATGAACACCGTCCATATTCCTTCGTTTTCCCGATACACCGTCAAGAATGGATAGTGCGTAAAATATGAAATGAATACATAAGAATGAATACATGAAGTAGTATAATAAACTAACATAAAAATGTGTTCTTTTGTGAGAGGATTTTCCTAGAATTTTCACATAACTACAACACCATTATGGGCAAATAACTAAGATGTTTAAATGGAATACTTCGCCTTCAAAATTAAGCTGACAGGACTGATTAACACTAGTACCTGAACAAGACAAACTTGACCTTAGTCGAAACACTTTTATCTGGGCGATTTCGTCAAAGCGGACTGGGACTTTTTCAAGTTAAAACTAGTTTTAACTCAAAAGCATTAAAAACTAGCAGTGAAACTTAACTGTTAGTTGGAAAAGCTTCTTCATTCTGAATCTAGATTCAATTATAAAAATGCATTTCCGATTAAACGATAACATACCGATTTTTTAAATTCATTAATTAACGAAATTCGTATTGCATGTTTTTTATTGATTCGTAGATGGCTTGTTTTTAAGTCAAAAATATAAATGGTTGTTGGAAAGTTGCCTTCACGGATTACAAAATGAATATTTTTATTAATGTAAGGTTGCTACACGCTGTATATGGCGCGGGTAACCCAGTGGCCGAGTGGTAGTAACTCACTGTGTGCCTACACCAAACCACGCACAATATTACCCCGGCACATTAGAACCCTAACGAGTAAAGAATAAAGTTTAAATTGCATTGTTGTGCCGGCAACAAAAACTTCGTACAAGTACAGATGCGAAGTTATATTTAAATCACGGCGCTCATCTGCAATGTTAAGGTTGAATTCCGGAACGTTTGCGTCACTCGAGTACACCCGTGTATGGTGTTGTACTACTTTACACTTCGTAAAATAGGGTCGCCATAGGAAACATTAATGAGTATCGATCTAATAAGAAATTGTATGACCTATTTTCCGGGGTTTTCATTTCTCTGTGTCTAACAAGTTTTACTGCAAGCTGACTTATTGCACCAATATGAAAGTTGATCGCTCTTTGATGAAGCACGTCTATCTAAGTAGCTACTGAAGTTGCGAGATGAATTCACCTGCCTGCGCCTACCATGTTATTGGTTTTTTATTATGGTACCCATTCTGGTGATAACTTTTAATGTGCGGTCTTTCTAAACCTCTCATTAAAAATGAACACCAGACTGCCCGATTGACATAATCTAACTACAGACCAGTCATGTCCAGTCCGCTGGACTGTGCCTGCATATCGCCCATTGTCGCCCGGTGTTTCGTACGCGTATGTAATTCTCTCCCAATTTACTTGCTCTGTCAGCTTTGGTAAATTGCAGCAAGCAAGGACTTTTGATGACTTGTCAAAGACTTCGTTCTTTCAACTTATGTTAAACACATGTGAAGAAGGGAAGGATCGTACCAAAGCATTCGTTTTAATTTGGAAGAATTTGGTTTTATTCTTAATCCTGTGTTTGTGAGCCACATACAGAATCGACAAGATTGTGCGATACCGTTGCGGACAACATTTTCCATAAAAATCGTTGTACGACTATTTGTAGAACAATTTCTATGGAAAATGAAATGCCCGTCGCATCAGTGTCGCATCTGGCCTGTGGGAGCCTTTACAGTGTGTTTGTATTTTTATGGGCAGGTAGAATAACTAGTTTCATAACAGCTAACGGAAATAGTATAAAAGTTACACTCGTATACAAAATTATGACACAGTTCGTGGATTAAAATAATATAAAAGCTTATTTTGAGCGCGTGCGCGGTAGCGCGTCGTGTCCGCGCTAGGCGCCGCGCGCGCACCGTAGGTCTGACACACTTATCAAATAAACGAAAATTAACCTTGTACTCTATGTAATTCACGACGTTTTAAGTAGACTGACATTGGCTGCGAATAGTTTTAATATGGACGTCTGTTGATACATTTATTTCCTTCGACGCCAATCGTACATACTGCAACTAGCAAACAAAGAAGCAAAAATAATTATAATTTTGCATTCCACTGTAGTCTTAATTCATGGCGGTGGCTATCTCGAGAGTCGCTTGCGAATTGAATATATTAGAGAATGAAGAAAATCGACATGTTTTATCAAAACGGTGCATTATATAGAAAGCAACGCCGCGCTCTGTGAATCTAAATAAGCGTGCTTTAAAAAAGCTCATATGGTTTCAGGGCAAAATTAAAAAATAATAGCGTTTTCAGTTAATTAAATCAACCTGGTTTAGCCAGTATTAAAAAAGTTATTAAAAAAAACATCCCTTCCTGTACAATTAACAGTTGCTATCGTTGCTAAAATAAATTTAGATAAAGGGATGTTATTTGGCACACAGATAAGTTGATAAAAATGTGTAGATTTAAAAAAAAAATGTATTGCAAATATTGAACAAGTTGCATTAAAAGGTACGTGCAAACATAAGGCGCCGACGACACCGCGCGCGGTCTAGTGGTCAGAGTTTCGAGTTCTGCGTTCCACGTTCACACTTGCACACACTGCGAGCGGTCTAGTTTGGAGTTCAGTAGGCATGCTTCTGCAGCGATTATTTTATTAATATACTAGCTGTCCCACGCGGCTTCGCTCCCGTCAACTGGCTACGTACCTACCCTATCCTACCTACCCTACTCTACACCTACCCTACACCTACCCTACACCTACCCTACACCTACCCTACACCTACCCTACACCTACCCTACACCTACCCTACACCTACCCTACACCTACCCTACACCTACCCTACACCTACCCTACACCTACCCTACACCTACCCTACACCTACCCTACACCTACCCTACACCTACCCTACACCTACCCTACACCTACCCTACACCTACCCTACACCTACCCTACACCTACCCTACACCTACCCTACACCTACCCTACACCTACCCTACACCTACCTTACACCTACCCTACACATACCCTACACCTACCCTACACCTACCCTACACCTAGCCTACACCTACCCTACACCTACCCTACACCTACCCTACACCTACCCTACACCTATCCTACACCTACCCTACACCTACCCTACACCTACCCTACACCTACCCTACACCTACCCTACACCTACCCTACACCTACCCTACCCTACCCTTCCTACCCTTAGTACTATACGAATGTAACCTGTAAACTTTTGTTTCTACCGGCGGCGGCGATCTAATTAAAATTTAGAACATAAAAGCTGCTATTGTGAGTCAATCTTAAAAGATAGACATATGCTGACGCGGACTTTTTTTTAGAACTTTTAAAGAAGAACAATTCCACCATACATTATATTTGCGTAACTTAAACCGTTTACGCAGCGCACGCAACAAAAACTCTCAAAAAGGAATATTTTCTCCTATTGGTTGTAGCGTGATGTTATATAGCCTATAGCCTTCCTCGATAAATGTACTATCCAACACAAAAATAATTTTTCTATTCCAACCAGTAGTTCCTGAGATTAGCGCGTTCAAACAAACAAACAAACAAACAAACTCTTCAGCTTTATAATATTAAGTATAGATGTGGAACTCCGACAGAACGTGCGTTCACTTTGACCGTCGCGGTTCGACTGCTTTGGTGTGTAGGATTCTAAGCCACCATATAGGTTACAGTGAACGCGGAACGCTGAACTCGGAACTCTGACCGCTAGACCGCGCGCAGTGAGGTCGGCGCTTAAAGTGATGTTTGGACGCAAAGTGCATCTGAGCAAGTAGGACATCAATCGAAATCTAGACAAATGCCTAATTATGCCGTATTGATCTGTAAAAACTCGACAAAAAACGTTGCCCTAGACAAAAGAAATATTTTCTTTCATTGCTCCATAAATTGGGGTGTTCCCCGAAGTGAACCCACTTTGAAACGCACCAAAAATATTACTCGAAAAGCACAAAGCACCAACGATGAAACATACAAAATAGCATAAAGAATTCGTAATAAATGAAATCGATAGACGTTTTAAAATTCAACTGTCCTAATTGTTTATTTATTAAAACTACCAGGAAAGCAGAAATGAACTGGAACTAGGTGCTTAAGCGAATTACTAATTAACAATTGATCTTATTACAGAAGACAAAGATTCATTAAATCGCCAGGAGATCAACAACCGAGTGTAAAGGTGTACTGAAGAGTGAAGATATCGACTGCGAGTGGATAGAACAGACGCAATTTCACAAATCTAGCCAGTTACACGGTGTACTTTTCTAACTAAGGGGGAGTCAACTCTGCAACATTAAGTTATAAGTTAAGTTTTCGCTGCATATAAACTGAGTTAGAGCGCTTTGCATGATTGTATCCCTGTAAAAGCGCCGAAAACTCACAGATTGCTGGGTGACAGACACATTTTTAGTTGCACGAACAACGAGTGCGCAATCGAACCGGTACTGTTTCATCAAGTTAAAGATACATTTGTAACTTGTCGAAATTGCTTCGGTACGGCGACGGAGTTTTATAACAGGTTAGTTAAAACTCTTAATTAACACATACAAACGTAAATTCACACCCTTTTTTTCCATGGGGTAGGCATAAATTACAGAACGCCACCGGCTACGATCCTTACAAACTCATCATTACTTTTAATTAATGTTAATAAATATAGAAGCTCTAACTTTAGCAAAAGTGAACTTAGAAAGTGATTCTCCACAATGTTGAGAGCACCAAAGTCAAGCTCTCCTGGATTAATGCATGACAACGCACGCAGAATATTACTCAGAGTCGAAGCTGTTGATTAACAGATTAACAAGATGTTATCCACATTTTGCGAGTTACGCGACGGAACGTGCAAAACATTGAGATTGAGACGTGTCGGCTTGGATTATAGATGTACCGATATCCGAGTCGCGTACACGTAGCTAATTTGTTTTTCATAAAATCTTCTAGGAAAGAAACCAACGCATCAATGAAAACACTAACAGTAATAAAATACAAATAACGTACCCATTCATAAGTTGTTCCGCGTAAACGTGGAAGTATAGCGGACAGCAGTCAATGTGGTGCAAAACTTTACGATTCCGCGGCTGTTACTTGTTGCACGGGTAGCACCCGCTACTGCGGTTATTACGTATTAATTGTTCCGATTATGATTTGCGAATTGCGATGTCACTGTAAACCGCGTCTAGTTCACTGGGAACCGAGGCATGTTTATTTCGCGCTGGAGGGAATTTATTCGGCAGATGGCGCCGCGTCGCGAGCCGCGTCGTCGTGATGAAGTGGGCCGCGGGAGCGCTACGCAGCGATTCTCACCGTTGTCTTTATCCATTTACACGCACCGTTGCAGCCATCAATCAGAGTTAGATACGAGGGCGGCTAATGAGTGCAGGAGACGCGCCGCGGCGGCGGACAAGCGGCGCTGCTCCTGCGCCGACCACGAGTTCACTACTCGAACATTATTGTGCAAGCCTCGTGCCGAGTCCTATTCAATTTCAAATATGGTCGCAGGCGCGCGCGCACGTTCCATTGGACAGTTACAGCATAGGAACGAAATGATCACAAATCGAATCGTTAATAAATCATTGGATCACTGCTAATATTTACTTACTTGCTTTGGACTTTAGACAGTCAAATTCCGGTGCAGACCGTACGGGAAGTGGCGAATAACTGTGGTCTCGGTAAACAATATATACGAACGTTGCCATTATGATTTATTGGATAACGGAGAAATCACATTTAGACTCAGTATGAATAATTTTTTTTTAAAGATGCGGCCGAGAGCTAATCAGTTTTTTAACATCTTTACAAAAATACAACTATAATGGGTAAATTTAAAAAGCAAAACCTTATCTAAATACAAAAATTTCATCCAAATCGTTAGAGCCGTTTTCGATATACTTATTTGGCGTATCTCGGAAACGGCATTTCTAAAGGTACAAGATTTACTCGTTGAAATATAATGATTTGGTACGAGTCTATACAGGGATAATCATGTTAAAAGTGCCGGCACTATCTGAATGATACTACCCTTGAATGAAATTACGAAAACCACTTTTAAAAATGTCAGTGTCGGAGCTTAGCAATATTTATTCCTTACATCCTTCTATACTACTTCAATTAAGTGCTGCAATGTGAGTGACATCAGCGATTTTTATAAGAATACTTAATCTTGGTTTGATGCCCGAGTATTTTAATACGAACATTTTCTTAATTTTTCAATGGACAACGCGCTTTTTAGGGTTCCGTACCCATACGGTCAAAACGGGACCATATTACTAAGACTCCGCGGTCCGTCTGTCTGTCACCAGGCTGTATCTCATGAACCTAGACAGCTAGACAGTTGCAATTTACACAGATGATGTATTCTGTTGCCGCTATAACAACAAATACTAAAAACAGAATAAAATAAATATTTAAGTGGGGCTCCCGTACAACAAACGTGATTTTTACCGTTTTTTGCGATAATGGTACGGAATCCTTCGTGCGCGAGTCCGACTCGCACTTAGCCGATTTTTATTATCTTTTTAGACGTCGTCATCATTGTAGGATAATGATGACGACGTTTTCTTGTCCCACATTACTTGGTGACGGCGCAACACATTATTTTGACCGAAATCAATGAAAATCATCAGAAATCACCATCATAAAAACTAAAAAAAGTCGGTTAATAATAGTAAAGCATTTAAGAGACTACGACGAGACGAGAAACAATATTTTAGAAGAGTATCTAAATTAAAAACTGATCTTGAATATCATAATGTCGTTTGGTACAAAATCATAAAATTCCGCGGGCTACAAAACTACGGTCCGGTTGTGATCCAAACAGAGGCATTCTGTGTTTAGAAATTCTCATAGCCAGTACCCACAGGAAAGTATCGAGTAGCGACTATGTACTAGAATTGCCACACACGTATGTTTTACTAGTAACAGAGCTCGGATAAACATGGAGTACCAATATATTAACACGATAGTGCGTATCGTTTACTATTCGCTCGGCTGACTCACTCGCCTCTGTTTTGTGTAACGCGCGATTTTTCACACCACTACAACAAGATTAACCGCGCACCGTTTCTGAACAAACGAATATTAGGTACCGGGTGAGTTTATAATATTTTAGAAATGCACGTAATTTTTAACCGACTTTCGAAAAAAGGAGGAGGTTATATGTTCGACTTCTTGTATGTTTTTTTTTTATGTATGTTCACCGATATCTCCGTCAATAGTAAACCGATTTTATAAATTAATATTTTTTTACAAGAAAATAATACTTGTTTTTCAAATTGAATTTTATTCTAACGTTCATTTTAATAAAAATTAAATAATATTATTTTATTTTAATTTCGACTTACCTTTGGCACTGTCATAGCCACCATTCGTGGTTGTGGAAGTTGACGGTTGGTTATTCGTATATGTAGAAGTTGAAGGTTGGTCAGAATTGTTGTTGTTATTGTTAGAATTCGAATTACTACTGTTATTCGAATTTATATAGTTGGGATTAAGATAATTATCATTGTGATAATTAGGCATAAATTTGACCAATTTGTCATAAGCCGCTTTCATGGATGGTTGTTTTGTTTTGGCGGCAGTTCTGGGGGGCGTATTTTGGATACTGGACGTTGGTGGTGAGGTGTCATATTCAGAGTCGCTGAATGACGACGAACTTGAGTCCGTTTCACCAGAAAATAAACTAAAACACCTAAAACACGCCCGAAAACAAATCTTGAGGCCGTAATTTAACTGTTTATAAAGAAAAAACTTCAACACTTAAAAGTGTTGAAGTGAAGTTAAGTGAGAGTTAGTTGAACGCGGCCGGTTGCGGAGCCAGAGAGCGCGAGCGGGCGAGCGGGCAGTTGCAATGCGTGCAATCACACCGGAAGTAGAGCAAGTTATGAACGCATCGCCGTAATGTCAGATGTACCCCGGGGACCCGGGAGGCGTTCCTCAGTGCACGGGGCTGCAAGCATGCAACAGGAGGGCCGACGGGCAGAGCTGCGGGTCAGAGGAGAGCCGCGGGCGGGTCTGCGCGTGCCCGCCCGACTTATTTGCCCGGCGAAAGCACGCCCATCCATTGTCGCTAACACCTCTACCACTGTACCACCACCACCACGCCTCTGCGTGCCTCGGAGTGCTGACCCCGAGCCACACCAGCGTCCGCTGCAGCACACACACGCGCGCGCCACACACTTACGAGCCGCCAACACAGATACATCAACAACACTAATATTCCATCGCCACAGCGCTGTGCTTGCAGGCTTCGATTACACACACTAACAAAACTGTTCAATTGAAACTTCAATTTTGGAAATACCGAGAAATTATTTCAGCAATTTAAATAACATATTATACAGGAGGTTCGTGTAAAGTAGGTGTATAATTTTACCGTGTGTACATGAACACTAGCTACGTCATAACAAAAAGTTTACGAAAAATGAAGTTTAAATGAACTAAGAATATCGCTTTTTCGTGAGGAGCAACGATGACACAACAAGTCCACGGGCGGGTTTTCTTTGCACTGTGTGTTATTTAACCGCGATTTTAAGCGTCACGACACTAATAATAATAGTAGTGTGGAGCGGGGAGCGGATCAGCGTTGTCGGTACAACGTAAGATCCCGGCCGCGCGATTTTGCAATCGCTACGTGATTAGCGTATTGTTGACAATAACAAATAGTCTTTAACGTCGACCGCGTGTTGGGACACTTTACGTCGCGGAAACATTCATTCGTCAACATCATAGAATAATCAAAATGAATAAAAATCGTTAGATCTACAAATTGTTGGCGCCACAAGTAATCAGTACTTAAAGTTTGAATATAATTTCTGAGGACAGAGGCTCTAGATTTCTCGGCAATGCTTGCCATTCTATCAGCGATGTTGATGGTTGAAATGTAAGGGATTGATCTCGTGTCATTCAATAGCGCTTGGCTTTCCCATCCACGGCGACGCTTTGACTGACGGGAAGTCACTTGTCTAGAGCCTCAGATTTACTTAATTATTTTGCAAGTACATGTACTGTAAATATGTATATTTAATTAATTCACCGCTCAGGCGGAACCATCATAATTACAGCAAAGTTTCCATTGTTTAACGGAGATACAATCTACGTTTAAGCGCGGCAGCACTGAAAAAAAATAATTGGGACTTGCGAACTTTTTTCTTACTTTAATTTTGAAAATAGTCTTAACATCCAAGTCTGCAAAATCGGGCAAACGCATGACCACATGAAAACGTCGCACCGTAGTCACCGGGGACTCCGGAAAGCTCGTAAAGGCTCGAATAAACAGTCGGTTAATTAACAAGTAGGTGCTGGACACGTAACGTAAGCTAGACCCAACCTGGGGAGCTTTTCCAGCTCGCGTGTTGACAGACAAAGTGTGAAACAGAGGCTTTAGTCACGCAAACGATATCGCCGGACATTAGTTTGTATGCACGCAACTGGGTTTGCTTAATTCATGCGCTCAGCGGGTTCAGTGGGCTCAGCCTCTCGTTCGCAACTTGATCACGCTTGACAGATTCCGCGGGCAAAATTGTTCAATAAGAGTGTTCGATTTTAGTAACACTGTAATTTAGTATTTATGACGATAATCATCGTTTTGTCACTCGACATCAGTTTTTATTACTAGACATAAATATTTGAGTGCGAAGCACGCGCTTTATTTTCCGACGGTACTCGGCGGTCGAGCTTTTCCTGTTTCCCGCCTTACGCATTTTAAAGGCGTTTATTCTGATTTTTCTTGTAGAGAGCATTATACGATGTAATTATTTTTATATACTTACATACATAAACTGACGCCTTCTATCCCCGTGGGCAGAAAGCATAAGTTTATTATTTTTTGTTTATTTATTTATTACAATTACTCTGTGTCTGTGAGTGGTGGTGGCCCAGTGGTATCGGCTGCGACTTACAAGTTGTAGGTAGTGGGTTCGAGCCCAGGCAGGCACTTTACTTTGTGTAAATTATTTCATCACCACTGCTCTCAAAACGGTGAAGGAAAACATCGTGAAGAAACCGGCATGTCCTAGAACCAAAAATTCGAATATATGTGGCATCCACCAACCCGCACTGGGCCCGCGTGGCGGATTACGGCCCATTCCCTCTCACAGAGAGGAGGCCTGTGTCCCAGCAGTGGAAACATTAATAGGCTGATGATGTGATGTGATGTGACTCTGTGCACTAAGTTTTATCCAACGCGTGCAGAGTCAACAATTATTTTATGTTCTAGAATACCTAGTATAGTTTATAAAAAGGTATAATTTTTTTAATTCTGCCGCAGAACATCAGTTCTCTGTTGGTAAAGAGGAATTTGACTGGGGATTTTAATATGTCATTTATACCCTACTTCTTCTACAATATTGACGCTGTTTAATGACTGATTAGCAAAATTTCAATTAAAAATTTGAATTTGAATTTAGAATCTGCTAAAACCATTGCAAAAAAAATGAATGAATCATGAATGTTTTTTTTTAAATAAAAATGGCCCTTTACGTTAAAACTTCCGGAAGATATATAGCCTGAACATTGAACAACATCTCAAAGTCTTTACGTTTAATTCCATTTTACATCCCAATCTTTGGGGTTAAAATAAAACAAGAAATGCAGCGGTAATAAAAGGTATGACGCTGCAATTTTGACTAAACGGACCGTCCGTAACCAGAAACTGCTTGAAATATCATCGTCCCTTTTGCACAGGAAACATTTGATTTGCTCCGGCCGCCTGACCTCTTAGTCCCCCTCAAGGCAACAAACTCACTGCTACCCGGATGATATGTATTTAGCACACTGAGATGACAAATAGACCCATAATTGCATATTCTACTAAAGCAAAACATTCGCCACCATTCCCCCTCCAACTCCATGGTACTTAAAAAATAAAACTGGCGGAATGTATACTATAAGTGGAAGTGCACACCTACCTAAACCTTTGGGGAATGAAGGCGTCAAGTTATGTGTCTTAAACATAATTTCACTCCTGTGCATATAATCGCGAACTTACTGACCAAAACCATGTTATGTATCCTCCGACTGCACAGCATGATTTTCTTCTTGTCTTTTTAGTTCGCTTCTTAAGCAGTCGGTTGTTTTGTTAATTTTTTACATTAACTTTTTTTATTTATAACTTGCTAAATAAGTATTTTTCTTTTCGAATTACTTTTAAACATATAACTGGTATATATTTTTGTAATCACCTCTTAAAACCCTTCATTTTGAAACCCCACACGAAGGATTTGGAAGAAAAGCAAATTTGGACACTAACAATAGGCGCCCAAAATCTACCATTTTTCTTTTTTTTTTCATTTTAAAGTATCCAGTGACACTCGCAAGCTAAAGACGAATCGATTGACGTAAGAAAAACCAAAATCTCTAGAACGCCACATAGGAACAAACATACATACATAGACTGATAAACACGCTACCCTCCTATAAGTCGCGCAGTCGGTTAAAAAAATATACCAGATAATTTATGGCAAATTAACCCTTGAAAGCTTTGTAGCTTTCAAACCAGTTTCTTGCCGGTTCTTCTCCATAAGAAAACAACTAACCCGAACCGTGCACCTTTTGTCGGCGTTTTATAAGTGCCCATGTAGGCCTATGTAAAATAAAAATAAAATATTTTGATTTTGAAAGCATTTGATCGCAAATATCTGCTCGCACGTATTATTTATATAGATATCGCTTCGCAGTTTTTTGTGGGCGCCCTTACTGTTTGAATCGGGGTGTTTTCGCAAGATATCGTGTCATAATTACGTGTTCAATAAATTATCGATCGAAACGTGTATAATACTAGGAAAATGATGTAACATGAAATTAAAAATGTGTCGCGGGAATTTATATATTTTTTAATTTTACTTGTAATCTAAGGGCCACTTGCGCGTGTCTGGGTTATCCTAAATAACCCGATGTTAACAGCTAGCTCAAGGTTAATCAGATAATTCATCTTGGACCACCAAGAGTTACGGGTAAATCTAGAGTTAAACTTATAAATTTACTTAAATATTTAACTCGCCGATATGGGACAGTTAAGTCGCTAAATAATTGTATGTAATGAATCATTGATAATGAAACCTAAATATAATTTAATAATTTTGGTTCAAACGAAAAGTAGACCGTGAAATGATTTTATCTGTTTGAATAATGTAAATCGGTCCACGCGTTTACGAGATATTCGCTAATCAGTGTAAGGGAAATGTTGTTTTCTGAAGATGAGGCAGAAATTTTTCAATGACATGCCTATATTTTATATTACCTACCGATGTGAAATTATGGGTATGAAAGCGCGATTTCTATCCTATTTTGAACAAAAAAACTTAGAATTACCGCAAAATGTTTATAATTTATGTTTACGACTTAAGGTTACACTAGTCAACGGCATGAACTATTTTGTGCGCGGGGTTAAAATGCATTTTATATCAACCGACAACACGTGCGGAAGAAATTGATGCTGTGAAGAGCAGTAGGAAGCTAGTTCGCGTACGAATACACACTTTTGCAAATTTGTAACGAAATGGATAATGAATTAGGACGAAACCGAGCGCGCGAAATTTTATTAACAGACCTTTGGGAGTTTGGATATCATGAAAAAACGACTAAACGTATCTGTTCAAAATAAAATTATTTGCATTGTTGAACTACTAATCTATCCCTGTATGGAGGCCGTTTTGCAATTTTCCGTCTTCTAATGGTATTTATTCGCGCCCAAAAATGCGTTAAAATTGGTGTCGAAATGTGGAACTTTCGACGCTGATAACTTTCAAATACTTTATTTTTTTACTTTTTTGCTTCCATACAGGGCTAGATATTGATGAGACAAATTGATATCACTTTTTATTTTAAACGCACATCGTCAAACAGTGGAATAATCCCTAAACTACGTTTGTATGGAAGAATTTTCGACTAGTGTACCCTTAACTTCGAGTTTACAAACTTTGCATGTATTTATTTAACACGACTAAACGTGCAAGTGGGCCTTAGTGGTATAGAAATACAACCATCAAAGTAAGGGTGTTAAGTTGAATCAAAGGTTGAGGTGATGATAAATTAAAACACCAAAAGTAAAACACAAAATTTCAAGTGAAGAGACTACAGAAAATCCTTAAAAAAAAACAAAAGTAAAACACAAAATTTCAAGAGAAGAGACTACTGAAAATCCTTAAAAAACACCAAAAGTAAAACAAAAAATTTCAAGTGAAGAGACTACAGAAAATCCTTAAAAAACACCAAAAGTAAAACACAAAATTTCATGTGAACAGAATACAGAAAATCCTTAAAAAACACCAAAATTAAACACAAAACTTCAAGTGAAGAGAATACAGAAAATCCTTAAAAACACCAAAAGTTAAACACAAAATTTCAAGTGAAGAGAATACAGAAAATCATTAAAAAACACCAAAAGTAAAACACAAAATTTTAAAGTGAAGAGACTACAGAAAATCCTTAAAAAACAAAACTAAAACACAAAATTTCAAGTGAAGAGACTACAGAAAATCCTTAAAAAACACCAAAAGTAAAACACAAAATTTCAAGTGAACAGAATACAGAAAATCCTTAAAAAACACCAAAATTAAACACAAAACTTCAAGTGAAGAGAATACAGAAAATCCTTAAAAAACACCAAAAGTAAAACACAAAATTTCAAGTGAAGAGAATACTGAAAATCATTAAAAAACACCAAAAGTAAAACACAAAATTTTAAAGTGAAGAGACTACAGAAAATCCTTAAAAAACAAAAGTAAAACACAAAATTTCAAGTGAAGAGACTACAGAAAATCCTTAATAAACACCAAAAGTAAAACTCAAAATTTTAAAGTGAACAGAATACAGAAAATCCAAGAAAATCAGACAATTGCTGTCAGAACTTGCGATACTTGTTACTGTAGTTTACATCTTCTATAATTGCATCTTATTAAATTAGTCGTAAAACAAACTATTTTCATGCTAAGGTCACAAAGCCTCAACTTCAAATTCTCAATATCGAAACCTGCGTGTAGCACCCGCGGGTACTAGTCTATAATAAAAGCAGCCGTGACGTCAGAACGCCGAAACACTAAAAACTATCCAATAAACACTTTTTCAGTTGTTAATCAGGCTATTATAACCAATACGAGCGAGTAGTTTCGTTTTCATTCATAGCAAACCTCGCCCAATCGTCGAGACCTTGGTCGGTATTTTGAGAGCAAAGTGAATCATCGTGATCCATAAGTGGAATATTAACGATCGTTTCACCGGGAACTAGATAATATCGTATTTATGCGCTTGTACCGCAGATGCCCTGGTCAGCACTGATAAATTCAATTCTACTAACATGTTATACCATCTAAAATGTTTTTAGTGCATTACTAACTTCGAGAAGCTTGTTAAAAACAAAACTGATTGTTTGTCAAGAACAGTGAAGAAGTATGGGCTATATACAACCAACGTTAAGTTTTTAGGGTTCCGTACCCCTTCGGTCCAAACGGAGCCCTATTGCTGTCACACACGTGTCCGTCTGTCAGTATATCCGTCGTCTGTCACACAGGTTTTACAGCCATACGGTTAGAGCCACAAGCATCTTGATGGCCCAAAGCCATACAAATTGTCAAAGGAAAAGGTGGGGCGCACAAAAACGATTTGATACGGAACCTTAAATGTGTACGATGTCCGGCATGCACTTGGCCGGATTTTTAAAAAAACTCCACAAAGTCCTGATTTGAAATCACAGTCCTTCTCAAACGCGCAAAGCTCAAAGCTAGAAAGGAATATTATCATTGCCGCTACCTCTATGTAGTGGCATCGCGCATCGTGACGTTTAGCGAGTAGGAGGTATATCTAGGAGTATACATCGTTAAAACTGTTGCACTATTCATCTGGTCAAATAATGGAACTCAAGCCGTCCTCCCTCGACTGTCCATCATTCGCCATACTCATCATTATGGACGCATGATTTGATTATAAGCGATCGATGGAGTCTGGTATAGCCAAATGAATACACTGACCTCTCACTCTCCGAGAGGGAGAAACCATATTCATTGTGTTGACTCCGGTAATGATTTGATTGATTCTATACCTGTTGGCGGTGTCTAGGGTGTATTTATTATTAATTAGAGATCGAGACGGTTTGTAGAGTTCAATTTACTGCTTGTTTAGTTCTGTAATTAATTGTAGAACAGCAAATATAATGCCGTGACTGACAGAGGTACGGAAGCTTTCATTATTACCATGAATAGGGTTGGAAGTTGCAACAATATGTAGTTATAGTCATAAACTTCATCATCATTCATTATTAAGTATTTCGATAGCTGATGACCGTCGCGTCGCCGGATATTGTAATCCGTTTGAGAACTATGTGTTTGCACATGTGTGTGTTATCTCATAAGCGTAAATAGCTTCTACTCACACATCCCCTTGATAGAATCCCTGAGTCACCACATTTCGAAAATACAACAAACGATAAGGGTAGCAAGTTTTCACGAGCAGTAGTACGTATAATGCCGAAAATAGAACTAGTCATCAATATTAAAGGTACTGTCAGGACTTACAGATGGTTTCTTAAGACGACGACTAACGCCAACGAACTTGAGGGAACAAAACGCGCACTCGATTCACACCCGCGCGACCGAACATTTAGTAGTTTTTTGTACTTTCCTTATTATTCTATGACTTAAAAAAAAAAGTCTCAGATCAAAATGTAGATAATTAAATTATCTTTGAGATGGTGTTGATTTTATTAAAATACGCCCAGCGGTTTTGGTGTGATATTCGTGTTTTTGTCCGTTTTAGACGTAACTTTACAAATTAATTACACTATGTTATACAAATAAAACTCAAAATTTGCTTAGATCAAATTATTAGGAAAATAGTCTAAAATAACATATATTTTTTTCAAAGAATTACGACTAGCCATTTAGACGTGATTCTCATTTTAAAATCAGCCACTCAAGGGAATCGGCGCATTAAAACGAACTAGCTCGGGTTAAGATTTAAGTCAACCGAACAAAAATAGAACATACATAGTTGTTACACTCCTAATAAGTTATGAATCTTTTAATACAATTGGCGTGCCCTACTTTAGACAAGCTCATAGTACTCTCACAAACGATTCGATGAATAAAACGAGTAAGCACGCGGCAGCCAGTGCCTCATATTTGCAGAAAACCTTTTACACAAGTGGGTTACACATGATTTCCTAAGAGACCCATAGTCTCATCTGAGATTTATCGAAGTTATTGAGTTATACTTATGAGCCTCGATACACCAACCAGCCTAACAAAATTAAAGGAAACCTTATTTAGCGTACAACAGTCACTTAGGTTGAAAATTTAATGTATCTTGTCTCTTCGACTCATTTCTTAGAAGACGGTCTTAAGGCGCAGATACCCCCCTCAGTAGCTGATTTTAAAATAAGAATCACGTCTAAACGGAATGTCGTAATTTTATGGAAAAATATATGTTACATTAGACCATTTTCTTAATAATTTAATCTATAAACATGTTGAGTTTTATTCGTTTAGCATAGTGTAATTAATTTGTAAAGTTATGTCTAACACTGACAAATAAACGACAATCGCACCAAAAACGCCGGGCGTATTTTGACAAAATTTTTACCACCTCAAAGACAATTTAATGATCTACATTTCTCAAGCTCTTTTTTTAAAGCATAGAATAATAAAGAAAGTTCAAAAAACTATAGAATTTTGGGTCGCGCGGGTGTGAAAAGAGTGTGCGTATTGTTCCCTCAACGTCTTTGGCGACTGTCGTCGTCTTAATGAAGCGCTTTTTCTCGGCACTCACTCAAGTGTAGCGTAATGGAAGTCGAAGTAGCCTCTCGATACTATTTCACTCGCAACATCAACATTGTGTTTATCAATAGATCTTATTTTTAGACAAGTAAACAAGTAAATATTGATACCCGTACTCACTGGTTACAATTTACGAGAAAGCGTTTTACATGGGAAAATATTTTTCTGGAGACTATTATTAAAGAGTAAGTTATATTCTGGCTATTTGTATATTAATCATGTTTGATTTATACCATAATTAGTATGAATCAAACGTGAATACGTTTTGCGGAAAAGTGAGAAAAATCACCAGATAAGCAAGAGAATAGTCACGGTAGAATTTCCTTTTGTACTTATAGATGTAAAACCATCAGTACCGAGTTACCGAACGTGTCATACTAAAACGGTCAGTTCTAGGCAAATGTGTTGAAAAATCGTTTTTATTTTAAACACGGTGTAGACGGTTTTACTGCGAAGAGTTACGACTGATAATAATAGCATCGTAATATTGGTTTTAAGTATACCGATGTTCGCATCACTCGGTAAGACGTTTCGTGGCTGAAGTCCGCGGATCTCGCGCGATTGTTTCTATTGATATTGGAGAATACAATCAAAGAACGTGGTCAAACGTATAAAGCTGTGGTGAGTATTTTAGAGATGTACTTTTGTAAGGCTAATTAGGTATGGCTTTAACATAGTCCTGAGTGGCGCAATTAACTATCTGCCTACCTATAATTTTCAATGCCCGGGCCTAAAAGCAAATCTGCTAAATGTGAAGCTAGAATATCTTACATATTATATTAAATATATATAAGGTATCAAATTCAAATATTTTATTGTGGATCATAGGTTCATAAGATGTTGTGTTGGTTACGGGTAAATACTGCTATGTCCCGCCGTTAGACGTAGGCATACAAAACAACAGTGAAAATAGTGTGTACCGAAGCTGTGTCAAATTGGGCAGTAAAAATTAAATATGAATTTTAAAGACCTCAACAGATTTTGAAGCAAGAATATCATACATAACACCAATGATTATAGATTTAAAAGATAGCATTGAACAATAGTTTGTACCGAAGCTTTGTCAATTTGGGAAGTAAAAAAGTATTTTTCGTATTGTAAGGCCCGATACGAGGAATTGAGGACATGATTGAAGCAGGTACTCTTGGCAGGCATTGCGATTCTACTCCTCATACAGAAACGATGACCTGCTCGTTATTCATTCGTCGACCCCGATTGAATTTTTTGTGTCCTTGACGTTAAATTTCAATCTAGTTAAACAATAAACAGACATGCGATTGCAGCAATCCCGAAAGATTTGCCGTTATTTATTCAAGAGTTCTGTTGTATATCACCGATGTTCTTCATCAGATCTTGATGAAATTTAAATGGGACCTGAGAATCACCATAAATATAAAAAGAAGCATCAAAATCGGTTCACCTAGTAAAAAGTTTTGAGGAAACAAAGATTTAAAAAAAACAGTCGAATTGAGAACCGCCTCCTTTTTGATATCGGTTAAAAACTAGTCACAAGTTGTTATACTCAGAGACGCTTATCAAAAACTGAGCATCACTCACAATATTGCTTGACTGGGCATTCCCAAGTAACGGCTCTGGATTTAATTCCATCAAGCAAAACTATACAACACTGACCAACTTCTATACGAATACACTCAACAATCGGATATACCTATAATTAGATTTCCGGCCACACCATTTGTAAACTAATTGAAAGCATCAAACTCCTGAAAGGTAAAGCCGCATACGTGTTTGGGGCGACAATGTAGCGCGAACCGCAGCCGTGTTTTCACTCTTTGAGCGAGGAGCACAGCGCGGTTTTACACCACACCGGGCGCACTACCACTCGCCACACCCAAATAACTTTATAGATGTATGTATTGAAATAGCCTACTATCATTGAATAATACTCAATATTGTGTATACAGAGTTTTTTACTTTGCGATCAGCAATTACACCAATGGAGCCCAAACTTATACTAACCATAAGTCCAGAGGCTTCTAGACAAGTCATTCTATGTCAGCGATGGACGTGATGGCGATAGCGTTTGACATTCCCATACATTTTTGACATTCTTTCAATCGCTACCGCCACGCTTTCGATGATAGAATGTCACTTGTCGGGCGTCAGGTTTCCTAACAAAATTTTCCTTCTACGTTTCAAACTTTGAAAGTACATGTAAATTGAAAAAGGTAGATACTTTATTGACCTGTTTTCCCGATAAATATAATATAAACTGAGTCTTGAATTCAGTGAATTCTCATCTGGTGCGATCTTACTAACGACTCAGAAATACAACTTCTTTTAATTACCTATCGACTTTCAAAAAGGAGGTAGGTAACCAATTCGACACGTATGTATGTAATATTCTTGGAATTGCACAATATTCACATACGTTACAATTCGCACACGTGTTTAGAAGCCCATACGGCTTCTAAACACGTGTGCCAAATTTCATAAGTGTATATATGTGTGTTTTTATGTTTGTCCACGCATTTCGCCAAAACTACTTATTGGATCATGAACATTCTTTTTTTATTGGATTAAGTAACTCTCAACTTAGGGAACAGTGCAAGTTTCATCAAAATCGGTTCAGCAGTTTTCAAGATATGGAACATACAATTACCGAACTCCTTAACGACAAACAGCGCGAATGTGTAATTTAAGTTATTATGGGTATTTTATTTTATTAATCCTTTAGGCACCTGGCTATAGACCGCTCACTTTTTAGTGATACTAAAATTAAAAATGAGTTATAAAATCTTTTTCCACAATAAATAAAGCAAGAAACAAATAAAATAGAACAAAAATTACTTTCGATCCGGAAGTCGGTGTTGAAAAGCGATAAAAACAAGTGGCACCAAAGACACCGAATTCCGAAACGAAAGTTATTTTTGCACTTTTAGAACCACTAAAAGTGCAAAAATAACTTTCGTTTCGTTTCGCTTTAGAAGGCGGTTTATTTTTTGTGTAAAAGTTTTGTTTAACAGTCCGACTTAACTCATTGCTTCATTACTAAATCATTACGAAAATGTTTGTTGTTGGCGTTACAAGTTTAAATGCAGGCTTTAAAATATTTTGGCAGCCTCCACGCCAGACGTATCGGCTTACGTTGCATTTAATTTGCGAGAGTCCGCCGCACCAGCAGCGCTTCTGCACATCGTTCGGCAGTCCGGCTTTGTTTAATGTTGTTACCCGTACAACCACTGATTTAATGCAATAGGACGCATCCATTAATTGTAGCTGTGATTAAGGCTCCCCTATTAACATTTGCGCGAACAGACTGTAATTATGTTAGAGGCCGTTCGCGAGCTGATAACCATAGTTGAAGTCTGATAGATTTTGCTTATGCAGGAAGAGATATCTATAAAATTAATTACTCGTATTAATAAGCTGCGCTTTATCTCCGTATTTGTTTTTTATAAATGCGGCACAATGGATGAGAGTAAAAGAAAGGAGTGGGCAAGCAAATTAAATTAAAAATGCACAACGCTTGTTCTTTATGGCTTAACCCTTGTTATCACGGGGTCCCAACGCTAACAAAGAAAATTTGGGTCAAATAAACATCTCTAGATGGCGCAATATGCATCGATTTGTTATTGAATTGTGTGTAAAATCAACATTTTCTAGAATTCATTATAAAAAAATTATGTTCTAGTTAAATCAACTTTCCTATGCACAAATTATGGAATATTGGGCTTTTAATTCACATTTCAAAGATTATTTGAAAGGATTATTAAAATTGATATTAATAGATGGCGCGTTTTTAAATTTCGGACGCATGCCACTCGATTTATTAATTTGTATTGTAGAGTCTGGCAAACGAAAGTAGAGACTGAAAAAGCGCGGCAAATTTAAAAAATATCAGCATAGCAACCCCAAAAACTAGTATGCAATACCTGGAATAACCTAATTTGATACTTTAGAATTATTGATATTACTTTGTCTGAATAAAAATACTATAGGTACATTTAGGTAGGTAATACTTTAGATATATCAGTCTGAATAAAAAAACCGTCCAAGTGCGAGTCGGACTCGCGCACGAAGGGTTCCGTACCATCATCGGCAACGGAAAAAACGGCAAAAAGATTACGTTTGTTGTATGGGAGCCCCACTTAAATATTTATTTTATTATGTTTTTAGTATTTGTTGTTATAGCGGCAACAGAAATACATCATCTGTGAAAATTTCAACTGTCTAGCTATCACGGTTCATGAGATACAGCCTGGTGACAGACGGACAGACAGACAGACGGATCGTGGAGTCTTAGTAATAGGGTCCCGTTTTTTTCCCTTTGGGTACGGAACCCTAAGAAGAAACGGTATTCTATAATAATTTTGGTTTATTTGCTATCAATCAAAATCTGAATCTAAGACTTTCATGTGAAAAGATTCATAAGAGTCACAGGAATCATTGTTTTCTACATTAATAATGAAACTTTTAAAATTATTAAATAGAGAAAATGTTTTTACAAAAATATAAATAGTGATTACGAATTAAAACAAAGTATCAACTTAGTAGCGTCATACGGAAAATTGGGGTTGACATTAGTTTATCATTGCCATATAAAAAGTTTGCAAATAATTCCAGTGTCTACTTTCGTTTGCCAGACTCTAGCACATTTTGGTGCAAAAAATACTATAAAACAAATCGTCACTGAAAAATAACTTCTTTTTAACTTCTTGTTTGCAAGGTGACTTTATCGAGAGTGTTCTTAGCTATGTTTGATAAAAATCGGTTAAGCCGTTCAAAAGTTATGGACCGTTTTACTGCTTAAATCGGGGAGTTTTTTCATGATATCGTGTCATATTTACGTGTTCAATAGATTGTCAATCGAATCATGTCTACTACTAGATAAATTATTAGGCATGAAATGAAAATTAACGGGAGTTTTTTAAATTATACTTGTTACTGTTTTAAGCTAACGAAAGGTTTGGTTCAAAGTTGCATGTTTTATAGATAGTAAAACTCACTTTTGCGCGCGACGCCATGTGTCCGTGCCATAGATATAATTTTATATTTCTATGGTCCGTGCGCTGTACGTACACTTGTAAATATACAGCTTTCATTTATGAGGCAGTGACGTAGCAGTCGTCGTCCGAGCAAACTAGGTTACCCTCACATAGCGCCGCGCGCAAATATGAGTTGAACTATCTCTACACAATGCTTAAACATCCTGTAAAATCGAGCACTATACTTTAATTTGTATAAATGAATGAATTAATATTCCAAACATCGATAACCGCTGCGGTTGTTCAAACATTTAATTAACTTATAATTAACGTAGTCAAAGTATTAAATCCAAAAACCCAAACAGTTTCATTTAGAGCATTCCTGTTCACATTCGGGAGTATGGGCAGGTATGCGAACGCTGTTTATTTAATACGCGAATATCTATTAAGCTGAACTGATACCAACGTTAAACAATGCACGTTGCATTATCGAATTGAAAATCCGTTAAATATTTTAACAGGTTCACATTCCCATAGCGCACCTATTTCATTTGTGATTGTTTTAACTTTTGTTTTTGCTTTATGGAAAATGAACTTGGTTGAGTTACTTATTAATTAAACATAATACATTTCCGGTATACTTACATACTTTTGTATAAATCATACAAAATATATTTGGAACTATGAATGAGTTACTGCTGTATGTTCCGCTTAAAAAAACTTTTTTACAAAAAAATACAACCGACTTCCAAAAAAACACTACAAAGTGAAAAATAACTTCAATTTCGGAAGTCGGTGTTCATGTTTTCGTTTCTTCGTTTTTGACACCGCCTTCCGAAATTGAAGTAATTTTTCACTTTTTAGTGTTTTTTTGGAAGTCGGTTGTATTTTATTGTATTTTTTTTTCACTTTTTAGTGGTACATAATGGACAAGTTCTATAGTAAGGTACCTATAATGTTCACAGTGATGCAAAAATAGATTACCCAAATAACATGTTATTTGAACATAACCGGTGGTATGAGAGTGTACCAGGGTGACCTGGGCACATCTGAGTACCCGTTTAGAGCATATTGGCGTGATGGTTTGTTATGAACTGGTGAAAACAATAAACAGACATGCGATAGCAGCAAACCCGAGAGATTTGCCATCATTTATTGAAGACCTATTGTATATCGCCTAAGTTCTTCATCAGGTCTTTACCAAATTTAAATGGGACCATTTCGGAATAAACCTCTTTCTACAAAAAAATAATTTTGCAAATCCATTTAATAAATGACGGAGATATGTCCGAACATACATAAAAAAAAATAGAAACATCCGAGTTGAAAACGACGACGCTCTATGCATGAGTAAGAATCTTCTAAGTCGACTTCTTACAAAAAAAAAGCTTTTTTACAAAAAAATACAACCGACTTCCAAATAGTGAATGAAAGTGAGTAAACTGTTCTTGTTTTTGTTTCTTCGTTTTTTGAGACCGACTGCCGAAATTAAAGTTATTTTTTACTTTGAAGTGTTTCTATTTGGAAGGCGGTTGTATTTTTTCAAAATGGTTTTATTTTTCACTTTTAAGCTGTGGTAAATATCTATAATGCCCACAGTTGTGCCAGAATAAATTACCCGTATAATATAAAACTTGAATACAACTGGTGAAATCAGAGTGTGCGTGAACTGTACACATCTGCGTACCCGTTTAGAGCATACCTGCGTGACGTTATGTTATGAAATGGTGTAAACAATAAACAGACTTGTGATTGCAGCTACCCGAGTCCCGACAGATATGCCATTATTTATTGTAGAGTGCTGTTGTTTATCACCGAAGTTCTTCATCAGATCTTTTAAATTGGATCACATGAGAAGCAACAGCTTCCAATTAAGAAAATAGTCATAAAAATCGTTTCACTTAGTAAAAAGTTTTGAAGTAACAAACATTAAACCAAAAAACCCAACTGCTTAAGAACCGAACTAATAAGACGTAAACAAGAAGAAAATCATGCTGTGCAGTCGGAAGAGACATATTTGCGAGCTAGCTGAAAACCAGATGTAAGTATCCTCCGACTGTACAACATAATTTTCTTGTTTACGTATTTTTAGTTCGCTTCTTAAGCAGTCGGATTTTTTGATTTAATGTTTGTTACCTCAATAGATTTTTAGAAGTAACTTCTTTATTTATAATTTTTTAGATAACATATTATTTTCGTATCAGGTACATTTAAATATATAAATGTTATATATTTTTGAAATCACCTCTTAAAACCCTTTATTTTGATATCCCACACAATGTGTATGGAAGAAAACAAAAAATTGGTACCCCAAAATAGCGTCTAAATTCCGCCATTTATAGGCTATTGTTATGCCTCAAAGTTTTTTTAAAGTCAGTTTAGTAAATCTGTGTCTCGCCTTTGTATTCAAGTTGGATTAAGGTGTCGAAGATTTTCCCGTTTCCCTAATCGTTGCTGACGTGAGCTGTCTATGGTTCAACCAGATGACAAAGGCCGTATCGAAAGTGCACACAGTATTATGTTATAATCATCACGTCGGCCATTTTGGTATAAAAGGGGCCTGGACCATGGGCGGAGCCTCAGGACACACCTCCAGTTTTCCAGGTATCGCCGTAATATTTAGTGCCATGGTGTAATACAATATTGTAGGCGCAAAATATAATAGTAATTTATGCAACGATCATATAATAGGGGTTATTAAAACACGAGTGTGGGTTTATGATATGATAATAGTATCACACGAGTGTAAAATATATATTACAGCCAGTAAAATATATATTTCTTATTTAGATGACAATGTTTAATACAGAGCAGAAATAGGTGCAAAGAAATTGCGATGAGAGCAGAACGATGATGACGTATAAATACGAATAGTATAAATAGTATAATAACATTATATTATTTTTAACCGACGAAAAAAAAGAAGGAGGTTCTCAATTCGGCATGTATATTTTTTATGTATGACCATGCATAACCTTTTATAGGGCAGTGCTAATTCATATTTTTTTAATTGATAGAGTTGATCATAGTTGATCCAATTTAAAATTAAAAAGCATCAAAAAACCCGACTGCTTAAAAAGCGAACAAATTATTTGTTTTAATGTTTTGTACCTCAACAGATTTTTTGAATTAACTTATTTTATTATATCTTTTTAGTTAATATATTTGTTTCGAATTATGGAACACATTTTAACATATAAGTGTTAAATATTTATGAAATCACCTCTTGAAGCCTTTTATTTTGATAAGATACGCAAGGTTCAGAAGAATCGATTAATGTACGTATCATCGAAATCGGCCAACGCGTTTAGTCTCTGGAACGCCACATAGGAACAAACATACATACATACATAGACTGATAAACACATTACCGTCCTTCGGCTGAAGGTAGAAAAAAGGATTTATTGATAATCTACTAAATTTTTAATTGTGAATCGATTCTAATGAAATTTAGTAAACTGAAAAGCGAAAAAATTACTTTGTTTTTAATAGTCAAACCGACGAAATAACTAACTTAAAAGTAAGAAAATAAAAAAAACCTTTTTGCGGCGCCAAACAAACAATCAACGAAGAGCTAATAGAACAGCTACAATCATTATCTGCGCTTTAGGTAATTAATTTGCATGTTTGTTTGGCAACGCTAGACTAAAACTTTATTTTTACTTTTTGCTTTTCCGTTCGTCGGTTAATCTTTTTTTAATAAGGATTTTATGTATACTGTGCCGACCTTTTAGGGAACCATCAGGCCGACCAGACAATTATATTAACCGCTCTTCTCCATTTCTAAGTTCTTACAAAGTTCACTAGGTACTTTTAAATCTGATTCAACTTTAACATTTAGCTGATTGCAAAATTCGTCATTTAGAAATCGGGGGAATTCCCCCCGATTTCTAAATGACGAATTTTTATTTGAATATTTGACAAACTCTACGTTCGTCTGAAAAGCTGAACAACATTTGGCATTCAATTTAATATTAAATTCATAAGCCAGCCCAAAACCGTAATTTTCTCGCTTGAACTGTACTTATACCTGCAGTTATATCATTTTATCGATTGTGCAAACTTGAAACTGACCCAAATATCAATACCCCTTCCCGAGGGCAACCTTGAACTCACCCCAAAGAGTAGTGTGCCATATTTGAGGGATGATATTGTTTAAAAAGGGTGCAAGTCTGGTGATCGATGCTCGTCATACCGATCTACTGGGGATGTCGGCGATGCTTTTCGAAGTCTAATTTTTCTAATTTCTTAATCTATACTAATATTAGTATAGATTAAGATTAGTATTAGATAAAGCTGAAGAGTTTGTTTGTTTGTTTGAACGCGCTCATCTCAGGAACTACTGGTTGGAATTGAAAAAAATATTTTTGTGTTGGATAGTCCATTTATCAAGAAAGGCTATAGGCTATATAACATCACGCTATGACCTGTAGGAGCGGAGCATAAATGAAAAATGTTGCAAAAACGGGCATAAATCCTTTTTGAGAGCTTCCTTTGCGTACAATCATGTATGTGGGGTAGATTAGGTAGGTAGATAGGGTAGGGTAGGGTAGGTTGGTAGACCTTCAAATTCTTACTTTTCCCAATTCTAATTTTTACATAATTATTCCGAATATTTCATATTCATTTATTGACACTTTCTCATTATTACATGTTCTATTTTATTCCACATTCTGTATTTTCCACATTTAAGTATAATTACAATAAAACTTTGTAACAAATTATGTTCCACGCACCATTCAACTTGTGGATGACCAAAATCTGCTTTGATTTGTGGAGTTGTTCTAGTGAACGCCATAGGACAACTGAGGCTTTAAAGGGTTTGGTACTTCCGTTTAAATAAAAAGGTAGAAAGAAGCATTTTATTCTATTTCATATATTTTCTAAAAAAAGAGGCATAATTTTTTTTATTTTTTTTGCCTATATTGCCCCAATGCAAAAGGGCAAAGGCCTTTATATTATGAAAAGAATATTAAAAGATGACAAAATCGCAAAAACCATTGATGATTTATTAAAAAGCGCAATATCACCTGAAGAATGTTTAATGAAATTATGTTGGTTCTAGTCTCCAAAAAACAGTTTCTTTTTTATTTCAGAAAAGTATTTGAAAGGGAATGAATCATTTTGCCTATCTTTTATTCATGTTTTTATCTTTTTATTCACATACGTAGTATAAGTTTGTATTTTGCTCTCAACCTCTTTCTTTTTCTTTCTTTGATATTTTTGATGAAATAAATGGTTTTGATTTTTTGTTTAAGTTCGATCGATTTACAAAAAATAATCGGTATAATCAGACGAAAAAGCTAGTTACGCCGGCACGGTTTCTTTGTGATATCTGTATGATAGTATTATATTATCTGTGGTAAGGTGCTTAGTTTTATTAAATACAAAATTTGTGTTTTCTTTTAAACGGGTCATTCAGATCTGTGATAACTACGGTTTGACTTGGAACTATTCAAATAAACTTTAATTTATAGGCTTTTTATTTGTTATTCGTGTTTATCATGATTTTGTTTTTCTGTAATATCACCATCGCCATACTTATAACCATTTTTATATGAAACTATCTTCGGCCCACAGCTTCGCCCGCGATCATTGTTCAAAAAAATGCTCCGATCGCCACCAAACTTTACAGGATTATCCGCTGGGTCAATCTAAAAATTGTCTGAATATTTCATTAAAATCGGTCCAAACCGTTTCGGAGTCTATAAGGAACATACATACATACTTTATCTTTTATATACATAGATAGATTTAATAAAATTCGTTTTATTATTGAGAATGAGTTGTAACAGTGAAAAATTATTTTTGTCCTCCGCGACTGAGCTCTGTCCAATATTGCCCGAGAATCCCTGTAAAATCGTAAAGTCAATGTGTGCGTGCAAAATGGCGCTTTGTTTGTAGTGGACTCTCTGTCTGCGGCACGCCCGCGCCTTCGCGTCGTCGTAGCTTACATACTTTGTGGTATTGGATCCTTCTGTTTTTTTTTTGTATTTACAAAGATGTGCATGAATATGGCACCCTCAAGTAACAAAATACACTCCAATCAGATTTTATGCTATTGTTAAGCCCGATTTCAACGAAATTTGCGGCAAAACTGCTGTAAAATAGGGCGCTCTGGTATAATCTTTTGAACGCGTGGTTTTAGTTTGCTATTAGACAAGGTAGTAATGATTATACCAATGTAATGTAGAGATCATAAGGAACAAATTAACTTTACAATGCATGTCCTCGTAAAGAGCGTTTTCCAAGCAGCCAAACTGTGCGGAATGCGTCACTTTTTTTAACTAGTGCTTTTTACTTTACTGTACTTTTTTAATTTTAACTCCAACGTCAGCCAGAATTTTTATTATTTGAGAAAAGTTTAAAAATTAGTTTAGTACAGATTATCATTCATATAAAAGGTAAAACTAACTAATACTTCATTTAAGGCGTTTTAATTACTCTAGATTTAGATTTTGATCAATAAATTAATTTTAAATATTCATTAAATATGTTTGGCAGAATGAATATTTTGCTCGTGCCTTTTTGAGTTACGACGTGACAGCTATTTGCACATGCGCAGTAGATATGTCCGAGGAACTATCAACTATTAGTTAATCTGTGGATATGCTGAGCGCCCTTGAATAAGCGCCATTTTATTAATTTCTTGCTTGGTTCAGATATATTTTTTTATTTCCTCGCACAATGCATAGTAAAACGTTGTATGATACACGTGTGTAAGATGATTTCCGACTCGTGTCGATTTATCCACTCATCGGAAATCACCTACTTTCCGCACTTGTAGCATAAATAACTATTTCATTACTAGACAGGCATTTCGACCTGGAAACTACGCTTCAAAAATCGATTATCTCCTTTTCTTAGTGTCAACGGATATGAATATGGAGAAATTACAGAAAAAAATCGTACTCATTTTTCGCTTTGTAGTGTTTTGTTTTGGAAGTCAGTTTAATTTTTTTGTTAAAAAGTTTTTTAAGGTTTCAGTGGACCAAAATATTTTATTAAATGAAATTTATATAACTTTGTAACACTTTCCGATGCCTGCGTCGTTGGTCGCCGCGCGCCGTGGTAAAGTTTTGTATAATTAACACTTTTTACGTTTGCCCACCTCATCATCATCATCTTCCTGCTACTTATCCCATATTACGTGGGGTTCCTTGTTATTGTTGTTGATTTTTTGCCCACCTATTAGTATTAAAATTAACATTACCTATTTTCGCCATTCTTCGAGTATTTTTCAAACTAATGTTATTACTTACGTGCCGTAGAAGTATGACACGCCATTAAGGGACGCGACTTACCTATAAACAATAAAACATAATATTAATGCTAATCAACTAAATTGAGTGTCTGGGAGTTTCATGAAATGTTTAATAATTCATTATTTCATAAAGTTGAATATGCGGTCACGGCAGTTGTTGATATTAACTTCGGCTGGCCCGACAAGCTGGCTTTGTGGCGAGACATATTTGCTTTAAAAAGTTATTTTTTAATTAATTCACTACAACTTATTTAGTGGAATGACTTTACCGGACATACAACCATATAAAAGGAAAAAAGAACTGTAATACTTCTATAATTTCAATTTATATTTATATCCAATTCGTCTCGTGTTTAACTTTGTCCCAATAACATGTTTGTATTAATTAAAATGTCTTTCTACTGTAACAAGATGTCAAATGCATTTTAAACGCGTTTTCACGCACGATTAATTATTATTGAACGTCACATTTTCTGGTTGATTTATTTCAATTAATTATCGCGTGTTGATTAACTGTCTTCGTATAAACGGGATGTGAATGACGTTGCCGACCAAATATTTACCAAACATGAGCATACAACGAGACTTAAGTTACTACTTAAAACAACGAGGGCGTAAAAAATTGTTGGTTCAATATTAATTAAAATGTATTTTAATTTTTCCTGAGTGAAAGTGGAAACGGTCAGTGGCAATATTGGCGACAGCAAATTGAGGTGTTTTGATTTTTATACCTGGAAGGATTAGGCCCTTGCTTTTTAAATGCTCGTCGTCTCTTAGGCGCAGGCCACACAGAAATGGCGTCGGGCGCGGACATGGCACAGGCGGCTTCCTATTCCATTCAAATTTAAAACAAAATGCATAGAAATAAAGTGCAATTTATGACACACGGTATGTCATCATAACCACCTCCGAGTAACGACATACCGTGTATCCTAAATTGCACTTTATTTCTATGCATTTTGTTTTAAATTTGAAACCACTTCGTTGTAATTTTATACCTCAAGAACGGGCTCACCTATCCATACCAAATGTTTAGGCTTTGTTCTGACTATTTAGTAGATGGTTTATGTGAAGTTTTTCTTTTTTTAGGTATGGTAGGTAGGGTAGGTAGAGTAGGGTAGGTTAGGTAAGGTAGGTAGAGTAGGGTAGGTAGGTAGGGTAGGGTAGGTAGGGTTGGGTAGGTAGGGTAGTGTAGGTAGGGTAGATGATAGGTAGTAGGGTAGGTTGGCATAAATACTAACCTAAGTAAATAGTAAAGGTTTTCATTATTAGTTTTTTCAAAACTACTCCCTAAAAGACGATTAAGGGGTGTTAAAGATTTTTATGAATTTTATTGTACAGGGTTTCTTTTTATGGAGAAGGGGAGCACTAAGAAGGGATTTTTGGAAATTCAACCTTTAAGGGGGTGAAACTAAAAAGTCATCTGTAGGACTAAACACGGATCACGCGAACGAAGTCGCGGGCGAAGTGCTAGTACTATATAATAATTTCCTCTGACTTTAATCTAACCTTAAGTAGAACTTCATGAATCGAAAATAATTCTCGATCCAGTCAGTTGCTAGAGCAGTTAATTATGGAAAGGCTAAATAAGAACGTCTTCAACAGAGTGCAAGTAGCAGAAATTGTAGGAAACTAATTTTCCGACTTATCCACAAGGCGAGGCAGGTAAAGAGACATTCAGTAGTAAAAGACATTGCTTTGACTGAATGCAATTTATATTAAAAGTTAATAGCAAATTGTACTATTTATTTATTTTATTCGTATAAATTAAATTACAAGATTGCCGTGGTAAAATGCGGTTGACTTATTACTTTTTACCCGGTAAGAAATGAGATAAAATACCGCGAATCAAATCAGCCAGGTGGTGTAAAGATGAAGAAAAGTCTTCTCTATCTTTAGATATTATATCGTTCTTTTTATATTTGTTATAAAAAGAACGATATAATATCAACTTTTAATAAAATACCTACACCTATCAAAATTACTTTTTATTTATCGATATTTTGGTTAAGGTAATGTCAGACGTCTCCGCGATCCTGAAAAATCACTTCACATATGCATTTTGTTATTAATAGGTTATTAGCATACTTTAAAGTCCATTTTCTAAATTAATAGTTTGGCATTAAGGACATGTCAAATCCTAATGCTAAACTTTGACAAATTATCAAGTAAAAGTAGAACAGTTGCTCTACTTTTACTTGATAATGTGTCAAATTCTTTATTGAGAAACCTGGGATATGTGTAGGCACATTTTATAAGATGGTCAAAAGCAATCGAGGCAGTTATTTTATCAGACGGTACCGAAGGGAAAACAATTCTAGTAATACGTGTATCAGAATCTTTAATTCTAGTTAGGTATTTACATATCTACGTGAGTCTAGGATTAATAAAAAAACAAGTTATATTCTTGAATATAACATTTCATTTCATTTATACAGCGAAAGAAGTGCGAAGCCTTCCCAAAAACATTATTGATAGAAATAGGTATTGTTAATTAATACGGTATTAGGCGTGGTAAAGTTTACAAAATTATTAAGTACTAGCTGTCCCCCGCGCTACCTACCCTAGGGAAAGCCCAGACAACACGATATGTTAATGGAAAATGTAAATAAAATCACAACCTGATAATCAATTCAATTCCCTGCACTTTCAATTTGTAATATTAGTAATCAACTTTGGAAAATACAATTCAAAATTTAAAAAAAATAACGTTTTCTATAAAAATTGTGAGCCCTTAAGTAATAAAACGCCTAAGCACTTAGTCCCAGTTCATATCTGCTTTCCTGGTAGTTTTAATAAATAAACAGACGAATTTTAAAACGTCTATCGATATCATTTATAACTAATACGTCATGCTCATCTCTATGTTTCGTCGTGGATGCGCTTCAATGCTGGTGCGCTCCGAGGAACATCCATATTAATTAATATTGTCCGCATTAACGCAGCCGGAGTTATCGGACCTGTATTAGACGTTTCTCAAAGCAAATCGTTCAAGCACAAAATCGATAATCGCAGTTAATTAGTGACATTGTACGGATTGCACTGGTCATATGTAAGTAAGTACAATCTTCCGTGTCAATCTATACTTATATAATATAATAAAGAGGTAAGATTTTTTTGTTTGCTTATTTGTTTGTACCGAATAGGCTCCGAAACTACTGGACCGATTTCACCAATAGAAAGATAAAATAAATATTTTATTCCTGAGTGACA
Organism: Orthosia incerta; assembly: GCA_948252205.1. Lineage (NCBI taxonomy): Eukaryota > Metazoa > Arthropoda > Insecta > Lepidoptera > Noctuidae > Orthosia > Orthosia incerta. Next base: position 37,465,995 of record OX411741.1, on the reverse strand, counting down.
AAGGCTATTTTTTTATCCCGAAAACAGGTCCTGTGGGGTGGTCCACGGGAGCGCAGCCGCGGGGAACAGCTAGTGTTTTATATAATAATATAAATCGTACCTTCTAAGTTTATCTCGGAAATCACTGACAACGGTGAAGCAAAACATCGTGAGGAAACCTTGAATTACAGTTGATATATGTTTGAAATCACCAACCCATCTTCAGCAGGCGTAGTGATCAATGCTCGTGCCTTCTCTGTATGAGAAGAGGCCTTTGCCCTGCAGTGGGATAGTTAATCGTCGGTTATACTTAAATTCATGATTTTTCGCTTTTGATAGCTGCTGGCCTATAGATCTCAATCAGACTCCAGTATTTATTCCATGCATTTGACATACATTCTACCGATAGACAAGAACATTCATGAAAACTATTTGTTAAAATGCTGGTGAGTTAGTACTAAAGTTCGCTGCAGCGCTACAACATTATTTACGTTGTCAAATCAAACTATTAAAACATGCAGCGCTAGATCGCTTAGAGTTTAGTTTACTTGCGTTCAAAACTTCGTAAGCACCATGAAATCCATGGCGCCTATGCGTTTCGTTCAACTGTGTCTAAAAAAGTTGCTGGAGTTAATTCTTAAAATACAAAAAATACAAGGCTTTTTAGTTTCATTTATTTTATATTAATTGTATTATGAACAAGTTGTTCTTAGAATATCCTAATTCAGACGTTCAGCGAAAGCAACTGTGAATACTTCAAAATGTTTTGATTTGATCTCGTGGCATTTTAGTAACGCGTGTCAATTTCAAGCTCACATTTTATTAACTTTTCGTTAGTAGTTTTCTACACTAATATTATAAAGAGTAAATATTTGTTTGTAATGGATAAACTCAAAAAGTACTTAACCGATTTTGAAAATTCTTTCATCAGTAGAAAGCTACATTATTCCTGAGTGACATAGGCTGTTTTTGATCCCGAAAACGGGTCCTGACTCCTGTTGCGTGCGCCACGGGAGCGAAGCCGCGGGGAAAAGCTTGTCGCCGGTAAAATGACAGTTTGCTAGAGCCCCTAGGCAAAGTTACTTTTAAAATTGAATAGTTACGTTTGGAAAAAATCTTTATTTGTGATCCGATTAGCAACAAAAGATGTTCATAGTAAAATACAACTTGCACTAAAATCGGAAAGATATTCGAAGGCAATAAATAAATCTTGTTTAAAACAATAAAACAGCTAGATATCACGTATTGAAGATAACAGTAGACGTAGCGGCCATATTAAAGACAGCTTTATTACCAGATTTATACTGAATTGTATACGATACGACTAGAGCATAAATTGTATATTTTAGAAAAAATAACACATGCTGTATGTATGTAACCTTGGTACGTATTTAAGGCACATAGGTGAGTATAATAGTATTTTGAATTTTCGTTTATTGTACTGCCAGTCATTTGAATCAGTTATGATCACGTTATGATGCTCAAGTGTTTTAATTACGTTGCATTCGATTGTCAACGACACGAAATATAATATTTTGTTTTTTGTCGAAAACTCTATACTTAATCTACGCTTTAGTTCATGGTTTGGACTGACTGACTTCTTAATCATCCAAAAGTGTATGTAAATGATTAAATTAAAATGTATGATTATATTTTTAATGATATCTAAAAAGGGTTCCTTTCATCTTCCTCAAATCACATAGTTTCATAGGTGTGTAATCTCCACATACGTTATAAACGCGTAGGTACTAGTAGGTAGCGCTGAACTATACGACTGACGTCACAAAAGACAACAACCACAACTGGAGCGGTATTAGTAATATCGCGTTACTAACGTCCACGTCGACGTGGAATCCAGCTCAGAATCATACAAGACAAGTAATAGATTAATTAACGTAACGGATTGATTCTACTGACACATTGTTATCGATAGCCTGACTGGAAACCAATATTGATCAGTTGGTAGTATTTAGTCGATGCGCCTAGTAATAATGCTGACTTCGATCGCCTTTTGTTGAAGGGCACGCAGTCAGCAGAGTTGCAAATGAAGGCCGAGGTTCCGGTTTCTGATTTGAGTGTTTGGAGTTAGAAACCCTAATTTAATGCAACAGTACCTAGGCGACCGAGCTCTGCTCGGGTGTAATTTAGAAAACGACGTTTTCTATAAATAAAACCAAGCTAGATCGATTTATCGCCCCTGAAACCTCCTGCATACTAAATTTCATGAAAATCGTTGGAGCCGTTTCCGAGATTCAGATTATATATAAACCTACATACAAGAATTGCGCGTTTAAAGGTAGTTAAGTAAGATTTAGATGGCTTTTCGGGCTCGATATTGAGAAATACAATGTTAACAATTCATAATTGAGAAATGCGGGATTAGTCTTTGTACAAACCTTTTTGTACATCGGCACTAGATGCTTGCTAATTCGCCCAAAATGTATTGATCTTCGTCTTATAATGCCCGTATTAATCAAGGAAGCTTTTAATGAAGTACTAAGCCTCACGTCAGTGCTTATAATTAGAGATGAAACAAATATCTGGTAACCGGCCCATCCGGCGGCCTAGTTACTATCCGGCCGGATGCCGGATAACCTCCTATCCTAAAAATATCAAATTTATGTAATTACTTTATCTTTAACTATCGCATAACAAATACAATCAATGATCACAATATTTTCATTCTACAACTTTAAAAATAATTAGTACCTACTCATACTGCACTAGGGCAAATTATGGTGAATGAATACAAATTTCTCTGCATTAAGAGATAAGAAGCGGTTTCGCTTGTTTTCATAAACAAGGCCAGCTTCAGAAACCGTTAAAATCGATAATACTTTTTAGAATCATAAAAATACTTCAAATAACAAAAGCGCATATTTTAATAAAATCAAACGATTGTGTTTGCAATCAATTCAAAAAGTCAATGAAACAGTTGCTAACTTCGCTCATGAACGAAAATACTTGACTTCGACCAAGTCTTCGCCCGATCGTTCTTGCGCCACCTACGCGAACTCGCTTCTTGCGATGCACTAAAACGGCAATGTTCCGTCGGCTATTCGGCTACAAGGCTGGCCGAATATCCGGTATCCGGCCAAACAGTTATCCATATCATCTCTACTTGTAATACCAGTAAAAGCAGCTTTTATTCATTTGAAACTCCGTAATATGCAAATGTTACCACCAAAATACTGTCGACTGGACACAATTTTCACTGGTACGTAAGTCTATTCATTGAGCTGCCCTGAAATTACTCTCAATACTCGGTACGTTATTACGAAATACACCGAAATGCAGTTTTTAATTAAGGTCGTAATTATAAGTGATTTAATGGACCGGCTTATTTTTATGGAATCATGCAGGCACATATTTACGCCAGCCCAACATGGCAGATGCATCGTTCATTTCATTGTCTGAAAATTTGGCAAAAAGGAAATGTTCCATGTTACACGTGTGCGTGTGCGGTAGGCAAACAGCCGAAATCTTTTAAATATAAATATCGTTTTTCTTTGTGAAGTGAAGTCAAATGGAACAATGGATGCAAAACTGCGTATTGATTTTAGGGGAATAAAAATTGTGTAGGTAATAAGTACATTATACACTTGTTTGAATAATTACTCGGATTTTAAGATGGTCAAGGAAAGCTCAAATTCTTCTTATTGCATTAAGTATCTCTCAACTTAGGGCACGATGCAAGTTTCTTTAATATCGGTTCAGCAGTTTTCAAGATATGGAACATACAACCGAACTCCTTAGCGTCAAACAGCACGAATGTTAAATTAAGTTATTATGGGTATTTTGTCAAACTTTTAGGTATTTTACTATAGAAATTGCTTACTTTTTAGTGATAGGGTTCTAAAACAAAAAACAGAGAAATAAAAGCTTTTTCATGAAATATAAACCGACTGCTAAAGAAATCAACACTAACAAATGCAAAAATTACTTTCGTTTCGGCAGTCGGTGTTAAAAAACGATTAAAACAAGAGGTACCAAAGACACCGACTTCCGAAACGAAAGTAATTTTTGCAGTTGTTAGTGTCTTTTTTCTTTATAATTCGGTTTATTTTTTGTGAAAAAGTATTTTCTTTAGACTCACAACATAAACAGTAATGTTAACTACGTATTTGACTTTATTATAGCTTATTAATCGATATGTAGGTACACTAACATACATCTCCCTGATTATATTCTAATACGTACCTACTTCCTAATTATATATCAGTCTTTAACTTGCAGCGGATATAATTTCTGCTGTTGCGTACTTGAGATAATTTGGTTAGAATTACATAATTTGCCACAATTACCAGTGGCATGCTGAAACAGGAGCAACACTTGAGAACTAATTAGTCTGTCTACAGGGTATTAATGATTAGGTCGTCGTACCTAGTTAGGGACGATCCTCGGTCGGTTGCATAGCGGCATTGTAACATGACTATCGAATTGTATTAATTACAATGTGTAGGAGCTAAGGAAACCGCGAGGCAAGCTAATTATCCAATTACGTCACAAGATTAATTGTTGTCGAATACAGGGCTGTTGGTATAGATATTCAGCAAAGCGGCTAACTGGTCAATCAAAGGGCTGCTAGTTAATTACTGCTTCAACTAAGTAATTATAATAAAGGTTATGCAATTTAGATACCTATAAAAAATAACAAAGATACAAAGTGAAAAATATTTTTATTTTTGGAAGTCGGTGACCGATTTCTATTTTTTGTGAAAAGTTTATTTTTATTTTTCCCTTTTTAGTTGTACCTACCTAATAGGCAAGTTGTTACGTAAGGTCATATAACTATAATGCCAGAATAGATTACCCGAATATCATGAAACTGAACATAACCCGTGAAATGAGAGTGTATCAACTGTACACATAATTATGTGTACCCCTTTATAGTATACTGGCGTGATATTATGTTATGAAATGGTATAAACAATAAATAGACATGCGATTGCAACAATCCCGAGAAATTGGCCGTTATTTAATGAAGAGTTCTGTTCATCAGATCTTCACCGAATTAAAATGGGACCAATTTCGGAACATACTCTGTCACAATTGATGGAGATATCGGTGAACATACCTACATAAAAAAAAAACAAACATAAAGTCGAACATAGAACCTCCTCCTTTTTGGTAAATCGGTTATAAATAGGGATATAAGAACTAAGTATTGCAAAACTAAGAATTATACGCGCGTCGGCTTGCATAAGTGGCGACTGGCTTTTCGAGCACAAAAGCCGACGAATATACTCGTAGCTCAATTAAACCGAATATTCACGTAGCCATATTCTTGTTAGTCTTCTTGTGTACGTTCGTGCGTTCAATTACGAATTTCCACTAGTTTCGCGTTCCATAAAAATAAACCAAAAGAGTTTCGGCTAAAATAACCACCCAATATTTCCTGGTTCTGTATTTTGTGCCTAAATACTGTAAACTCGTCTCGTGTTTGTACCGTTCTGTGATTTGTTGTAGCGTAGATTTTCCTGGAAGGTGGGCAACACAGAGATTACATCGACGACATATGAATGGAAACGTGGAAATGTTTCGTTTTGATACAAAAATGTTTTAACCGGTATCACAGAACAGCGAGAACACGCATATGTATCAGTGCCTCGAAATACTGGAACTAGAAAACCGCTTATGAAAAACGCTTGAGTAACCCGGAACGATTGTGTGAACGCGGGGTTACGGATTACATAGGGAGGCCGCTCGTCGGACAATAGTCCCCGTCCTGCTCAAAAATAAAATACCGAGTTGGAAACTCGCTCGCGTTGTGAAATCAGGCTTCGCGTATGAATCTTGCAGGAAATTACTTAAAGCATTATGTATAAAATCAAGTTTTCCGATATACCTAAATGTATAGAACTATTGTCCAAACCTGATCTTATTTAGATACATTCACGAGTAGGTACAACCCCTTGAAAAGCGCCAAAAAGGCACTCTGTATAAGACGCCTTGCATATTGTCCGATTAAACAGCAGCAACTCATAGTCCTTAGTTAACACAACATGGATAAATGGAAACACAACCACAACGATATTAGCCTGCGGACACGGCGTTATCCTGTACCTGATGTGGTCCTGGGTCGAGCGATGGCGAACCTTACCACGCGGGCCATTTGTAGCGCGTGACTAAACAACTCAGGCATACCAATGAAAGATTTTAGTAGGTATCTAACTAATTTGCAAAAGCATATAATTATAACGCTAACTTTATTTTATTGATTTCTACTGACGATGTTTTTTTATATTAATGTTTTTTTTTAATTTTTTTATTAAGAATTTTGTTTCAATATATTAATTTTAAATAATTGGGATTGTGTGCCCTTTTTAACCGACTTTCGAAAAAAGAGGAGGTTCTATGTTCGACTTCTTGTATGTTTTTAAATTTTTTTATTTATGTTCACCGGACGGAGATATTCCGTCAATTGTGGACAGATTTTGAAAATTTTTGTTTTGTTTGAAAGAGTATGTTTCGAAATTGGTCCCATTTTAATTTGGTGAAGATCTGATGAAGAACTTCGAAGATATACAACGGAACTCTTCAATAAATAACGGCAAATCTCTCGGGACTGCTGCAATCGCATGCCTGTTTATTGTTTATATCATTTCAAAACATAACATCACGCTAGTACGCTCTTAAGGGGTAAGCAGATCTCTCATTTGATCGGATGATATTCGGGTAATCTATTCTGGCGTTATAGGAAGCTTACTTAACAACTTGCCTATTAGGTAGGTACAACTAAAAAGTGAAAAATAAAAAAACTTTTCACAAAAAAATACTACCGACTTCCAAATAAGAAAACTACAAAGAGAAAAATAACTTTATTTTTGGATGTCGGTGTCCATCACGCAAAAAATGGTACCTATGAAAGACACCGACTTCCAAAAATAAAGTTATTTTTCACACAAAGTGAAAAATAACTTTATTTTTGGAAGTCGGTGTCTTTCTTATTTGGAAGTCAGTAGTATTTTTTTGTGAAATGATTTTTATTTTGAAGAAATTTTATTTATTTATATACTTTTTAGATTAACATTGAACAGTAAATAATGCTATTGATTGCCATTAGGTTTTCGGGTTTGTCTAGTTATTTGTCCAATAAAACACTAAGTCAAAATTCCTTGGCGTACGTCTAAGACACATTTTTATTTTTATATCAAAATGGCGCGCTCGTTCATTTAACTAATAAAGCTTTGCCTTCCCTGCCGTATAAGTCACAGTTTTTCCTAGAAACAATCAATATATTGGTGCCTCGATTCAATTAAATCGGTGGCGTTGTAACACCGTAACTGATCGGACATTCTCTATTTCTCGTAAACCTCTAAGTTCCCTATCAACCAACCAATTATTAACTTGCTACCGTATTGTGGCACAACATTGGGTCGGCAGTGGTAAACCAGTGTTTGTAATATTATTAGCCTAAAATTATAAGGTTGAGTAGACAGATATTAATTTTGTTTCAAATAGATAATTGGAGCCACACCCAAATTTTGGTAGGTATTGTTCATAGGAGCGTCGAGCTCTTTAAAGTTTGAAGTTGAGTTACTCTTAATTAAAACTTACAAACTCATTCGAAAAAAATAAAGCTAAACTAAAAAGTTGTAAAAAAAAAAGTTAACAAAATCAAATAACCCGACTGCAAATATGTAAACAAGAAGAAAATCATGCTGTGCAGTCGGAGTATACAAATTCGTGAGCTGGCTGACCAAAACTATAAATATCCTCCGACATCCCTTATTTTCCGTGCATCGGAAAGCACGTTAAGCCGTTGGTCCCGGCAGTCATTTGAAGATCTTTGACAGTCGTTACGGGTAGTCAGAAGCTTGAGATCTGACACCAGTCTTGCCAAGGGGTACCGTGTTACCCAGCTACTGGGTTGTCGAGGTCAGACAGGCAGTCGCTCCATGTAAAACACTGGTACTCAGCTGAATCCGGTAAGATTGGAAGCCGACCCCAATATAGTTGGGAAGAGGCTAGGCAGATTGATTGAGTTTTAAACATATAAGTGGTGTATATTTTTGTTATCACCTCTAAAAACCCTTCATTTTGATACCCCACTCGATAGGTTCCGAAGAAAAAAAATTGCAACCCCCATAATATGGCGCTCAAAACCCGCCATGTTCCTTTTTTTAACGGCACTTACTACACGCAACTAAGAACACTTGGGCGGCCAAGACCTATCTAACGATGTATTAATTATAAAAATCCGTTAAGTGGTTTGCACGATACGAGGTAATAAAGAATATTACATACAAGATACGCGCGAAAAACATAACCCTTTCTTTGCAGCCGGGTAAAAGATCACTTCAATGCTCAATTCCACAAAGTTACTAACATACACAATTATTCGGTTTATTCAGCAGCAAACAGCATCATCTTCAGGTAAACCGAAGCTATTTAGCTGTCGGTGCGATTTATTCTTTTCTAATACCAAAAACTAATACCACTGGTATTTGTGTCAATTCATATTATTTTTTTATACCGATCGGATACCACTCTTTAAATAATTAAATTTAATGTGCGAACGAATACCAACAACTTGAATTTTGTACAGTCAGCACAGTCAAACATAATCAAATAAATAGGTTATCTAATAGTTTTATGTGAACAGTGAACCTGTTTATATAAATTAATATTTGATTTTCTGAGATATTTTGTATTTTTGTGATTGTAAGTAAATTGTTCTTGTTTTGATGTAGTTGCAAAAAAAATATTCAAGTACAAGGAGTAACTAAAATCTATAATTAAGTTGATTATTAGTAATATTTTATTATTGAACTGGTTTTTTTTTTCAATTTAAGGTCTTATAATTTTTACTGACTGTACCTTATATCTTTGTTCTTGTTTTGGTATTAGTTTAAACCATGGTATCCGTTCCGAAAAAAAAGAAATATGATTTTAAACAAATACCAGAGGTATTATTAGTTTTTGGTATTATTATACGGAATAAATCGTCGGTGCAACTCAGATTCAGAAGTTTATAGTTTATGCAGGTGAATATTCATATTTAATTAGAAACACAATCTCCAACTATCTATATCTGGGATTGCAGTTCCGGAATAATTGCTGAAATTTAGAACCGCTCTATAACTGTCTGAGATGGAAACTTTGCGCATAATTTTGTGTGAATGTAGATATTATTTTCATTTGTTACAGCGCCCTGCCCCAGCTTTGTACGGGTGCAATTAAGTTTTTGGTGGCTTTAAAAATAAACATATAACCTTGTCCAGACAATTACGAACAAAACAAACACGTTCTGTATTGATGCGCTTACTTAAATTCGGTATTTGATCTTAATTTATATGGAATATATATAGATTATTTCAGTGCACTACGATAAATAACAAATAAGATTTCTTAAAACGTGCATACTAGTACACTACGCAAACTACAAAGGTACGAAGGTACGAACAAAGTATTCTATCTTTAGTAACAAGGTAGGTACTCGTTATGATATTATATATTTGCAAGCACAGCATCATATTACATTTTTGCATTCCTATTTTTAAATCACAAAGGTGCATGCTTTCAAGCCTTTTATATTTATTATTAGATCTTTGTATGACGCACCTTTGTTTTACAAAGAGCTGGAAATAAATAACTTGTGTATTTTAGATGTATTTAAACTGATTTTTATTTATTGAACCTCATTCCGGAGTATTGCATAAACTAAGTGACGTCAAAGCAAATCAAAGTACCTACCTAGGTATCTGTAAGCAATTCTGACTGCAGTAGAAATAGAGTATTTTGCCAAATATGTTCGATTCACCTTCCTGTCAAACGAAATACAAGCCAATATCAGTATGTATTATAATATGTACCGATTGCAATTTGACGTCTGTTTACAAATAGATAGCACGGATGAACGACAAATTGATTTCAGGTTCTCTACGAGGCAAATTGAGTTCACGTTCACCATGCATTAATAATGGTCAAACATGCGCATGCAGACCGCAGCAAGAGCAGTTCAGCCACAAATACCGAATCTGTGATACAGCTATAAACCCCTTTAAATCGACTTAACTCTATCTTGATCATAACCAGCGCCTAAACCCCGTTTAATTTTGATTGTTTATAGATTACGTTATCATAATAGGTAAATAATCGTTTCGTCATTTACTGCTTAATCATAGAGCTGGTTGGTAACCTAAATGATACCGATAACCGATAGTATCACTAGAAAATTGCCGGTTAATTTCAGACACGTGGCGTCGCCACGTTGCACTATAAGTTGCTAGATTAATGTTGTGTTTGTTCGAACTTATTTGTTCGCGTTTGGTTAGTGAGGGGCTCATGTGCGAATTACTAGGCAGTTTTCAGGTCGACGATGGTAATTATACTCATTTCATCAACCGCATAATTTATACAAGAGGTCCAAGTGAGATTATATCAACAAAAGCGTCTCGATAGCGATTGGTAATAAATTACTATACATTTTAGACATTTTACGTGGCCAAACTCTTGTCAATTACAAACTGGTTCAGTGCCAAAGTTAATGTAATTTATTCCAGTGCCTGAAGCTTTTAAAAACCTTGAATGACAGTACTTGTACCCACTAGCCTTGCAACTTAAGTGTAAAATTGAATACGCAATTGAAATACGAGAAAACTGATCTTGAAACGAACTTTGATGCTACGGAGTTAATTAAACTAAGGCGAGTGCGCGCAGTCAACGCAGATCTTACCCCCATTTCAGAATTAAGAATATTAAGTTGGGTATTTGTTAAACTCTACTTTTTCAACCTGTTAAATTTTAACATTAAAATACAAATATATAAAATACGGTTTGAAACGTTTCTAACTTGCTAATACTCAATTTAAAAAGCGGCCCAAAGCCGAAAACATGAGTTCTCACTATAATTAATAACGACGTGAAAGTTAATGCGATTTTTTTATATTATTATTATCATTTCAACACCCGACTGTAACTACACTCACTTTAGTATTGTTCGCTTCGGTCACAGCCTCACAGCTAATCAGCTTAGCTGAGTATTAGTCAAATTATTTGATATCTGCTCAGCACGGATATAAATCTAACTAGATAACGCAAGTCCCTCCAACGTGAAAACCAAGCTGCCTCATGTTCACACATAATTAAGGAAAATATTTATTTTATTTTGTGTATTGTTGTATAGGGACAACTGTTTTCGAACGGCAAACTTAATTTCGTCCCTTCGTTAGAGCAAAGTTCGGTGCTTTCATTGTTTATGAACGTACCTGTTTATATGGGACCCTCTGTGCGCGAGTCAGACTTGCACTTGGCCGGTTTTTTTAACACGTGAAGTACATACATGCGCATATCTATCTTATAATAGTTCACTAAGTCCTGATCATTAGGTCTTAATAGGAAATGAAACGTCTTGAGACCGAATAGACTTTCTTAATCGGATAATAAATATAGAGGTTCATAATAATATTTAGGTAGTGTATCTCTATAAAAATTGGACCTGAATTAGAACGAGTATAGATTTCATGTAAAAAAAATGTTATGCGCGTTAACGATGTATTTTTTACGTAGTATTTTGGCGCGTGTTGTATGAGCATAAAATAATGGACTCCAATATCATTGTGTGCATTTTCCGTTTATTTTAATGCACCTTCCTGTTCAAGTGACTGTTTCTCTTTTAATTAGAAAGCTCGTGTGAGTTAGTTTAGTTACTATATAATTATAGTAACTAATATTTTTCGTTCAAGTTCAAGTTTCGTTAAAGCCGTTCCGTACAAAATGTTTGAGAAAACTGTCTCTTCATTATTTTTTTAACTTTTTCGATGTTTTAAAAGTTTTTCTGCTATTCAGGGCGGAGACAAATCCAACAAATCAAAGTTCATTAAATCGATCCAGCCGTTTTTGAGTTATAAATAGTATAACTAAAAGTCAGTGGCCATAAAGAAAAAGTCGGTAGCATATTTTTGTAAAAAAGTTTTTTTATTTTCGTTTTTTAGTTGTACTTAGTAGGCAAGTTAGAGGAAGTTGGTGTCCATAACGAAAACGAAAAAAAGTGGTACCTACCAAAGACACCGACTTCCAAAAAGAAAGTTATTTTTCACTTTGTAGTGCTTTTATTTGGAAGTCGGTAGTATTTTGCTGTAAAAAAGATTTTTTAATTTTGATAGCTGTTTTTGGGTATTATTCAAATTTGTACTTGAATAATTATTTATTAGTTGACACTTTGGAGCGATCATAATTTTTGCAGAATGACAATTTACCGTCGCACAAAAATGTTATCACTATCACTAGCGGCACTTCATATTTTCGTAAGAAGCAGTTCATTAAATCACGATCAAATTGTGAAGCTAACAAATCTCAGAGCTGCGCTTTGGAGTGGTGTCGTACAAATTTGGAATTATCAGAAGCGACAAGAATGATAGTTGCCTAGCGAGGGTAGCAGACGGTATATAAAAATAGCCTGCTAGAAATGGTTCACAACATTCACATCCGATGCGACTCCGATTATGTATTGAAACGTTAAACGAACGTCTCGCAATTTTGTCGTGTATATTATTTTTGGTTCACACCTTTCACAAGACTAGGGACCTTATTTATCTTGACACTGTTCAGCAATTGTTTAGCAGGTTCTAAATTCAAATTGAGAGGCGTGATGTGGGAGTATTATAGAAGTGCCTCTGCCTAACCCTTAGGTGTATACAAGCGTAATGTTATGTTTACGTATAAAATCTCATTTTCTTTACAAAATTTGAATATAATATATTTTCATGAACTGACAATACCGTCGAGATTTTAATAAATAAGGGCGTTACAGTGTAAATTCTGAATTGATTAAATATCGAAAGCACATATTTACTCTTATAACTGCTAAACTAACTTGGGCCTTATGGTCATTATAAAAATAAGATCGTAATATGCTAAGCAGGCTGCAGTAAGGTGAAAAGGCACGTTTTCGTGGCGGCTGATGAGGTTAGGACATGTCTACGAACAAGAAACCAACTCAACGATGAAACTAAGCTTTGTTATATGTAGCCTTATAAAAGTTATGGGAGTTGCCTGTCAGTTACAAGTTTTCAGTCATTTTGAATTATTGTATAAAACTGGAGGTAGGTACTATTTAAAATCCAAACAATATATCTAACGTAATGAAAAAAAAAATTGTAATGATTTCATGAGTATTTTTTGACTTTAAAAACACGTTGCCCTACACTAGGAGTAACTCTTGTATCGTGGTTGCGTCTACAAACATTTAAACTTACATACTCAAACAGCCACATTACATTAGGTATATTATATATTGGTAGGTAAGTAGATGACATTAGATATATCTACCCAGGTATCTATCCACACTACTTTATATAAATAGGTGACATTAGACATAGGTATCTAATTAATATCTTTGTTAATTATACTGAAGAAAAGTCTTTCAGATCATCGGGGAAAATCATAGATATTTTTTATCAAGCAATGCTACTTGATTCCTATCTGGAATGATTTAAATTGGTTCTGGAAAGATATTACTAAGGTTACCGAGAAATAGCATACACCTACGATATACTAATGAATATGTGATGAATGATATCACGTCTCAATACAAAAATAACTTTATTAAGTATCGGAAAATATATTTTCTTGTTCCGCTTACTAATTAATAAAAGAGGGAAACAAAACAATAATTATTATTTATACTTAATAGGAAAGATCATCATCATGAGATGACATACCTAATTTTTTTTTGTTTACATTGATATTTATTATTGTATTTCTAATAAATAATTAACATTTTGATTTAATACCAGAGTGTAACTGACCCACTGCAGGGTGCTGCTCATAAAGAGAAGGCACGAGCATTAATCAACTCTTTGATGTATTTAAAAATAATTTAATTGTAAAACAAAATTAAAGATAAGGATACTCGTACACTAAGGTCTAAACTTCACACAACCTACCGTCATGACCCGGTATACAACTTAAGAAAGCATAAGTTGAAATCACATCTAAGTGACTTTTTGCATCAAGTCTCTGACCTAAAGGTCTATTGATTTTAGTTATCTGATAGTGATATGGATAAGCGTCGTTATAAAATATTTATTCAGATATAGCATAAGCTAGACTCTCTTCAGGTCATAGTCAAGGCCATAATTAAGGCCCTTGAGAGCGTCAAGATTTATGAAATATCATAAGTGTATTGCTATTAAAAAATCGGTCAATAAGTATTTTTGTATTTATTCGAGCAGAACACAAGGCATTACACTCCTCCACTACTTGTCGTTTCGCAAACAATATAACCAACCAACGCGTATATTTTTTCAGTGCTTTCAGTGGTGCATGTATAAATTCTTCATACGCTTTTGATAGGGGAATAAAAGGTAAAACTATACATGTGTAATTGTGTATGTTCGTTATAGCGTCGCCAGTGGCATCGCTCCCCCTTTGCAACCATTTGTTTTTGATATGAGATTTAATTGATACGTGTACCGCCCCTGTGCGTAACAACGTCGCGTAACTCATAAATCAATACCGGTATGGACAGACAGTCACTGTCCAAAATGTTACCTACAATATTCTAATACAAAGAAACTTTGATCAAACTTTCGTCCCAAGCCCATAGTGCATTTGACGTCCATTCCGTTCCGCCGTTCTGTTCGTCGGAGTTATAATATTTGCTGACGCTCAAAAAGTAATGTTGCATCTAAGAGTATGCCTGTCCGCAAAGTAACTGAATATGGCCTCGTTTGATACCTTACACCGAGCTTTGAAGCTTTATCGTGTGACAACATAATCGTATATAGGTATGCTGCAAAGGCCAGAGGCAGCGTCGCCGTCGTTACTGGAATATAATGTTAAACGGCTCGCAAACTAATTGATACGTCCGTACAACATGGATGGCAACGTTGCGGACGTTTGCTTTATGCTGGACTCTGAATACTATTGTCGGAAAGCGTTGATTGAAACTAGGTATAACTCATACCTAGTTTCAATCAACGCTTTGGATACAACATCTTTGAACATAGGAACACCTCCCATCGTTGGCTTCCAGTGGTGTCTTCCCACAAGCCTAGAAATATGCCCAAATTATTCTTTTACCCAAAACTTACATCCTGCATCTTTCTCTGACTATCGACCCATTTCTATTCTTCCATTCCTATCCAAAGGCCTTGAAAAGCTTGTCGACCACCAGCGCAGCACGTTCCTTTGCGACCACAATCTGTTAAATCTTTTCCAATCTGGTTTACGACGTGGACACAGCAATACCTCAACACATCACGGACGGATATTAGGCGGGTCTGCACGGCCTACTGTGACAGGCTTGAGTCACACATTTTTATCTCAGTTTGGGAGCAAAAACCGTGACTCAAGCCTATCCTGGTCAGGCATGGAGATGGCGAAGTAAACGGTACTTGCTCTGCTTTACTTCAGCAATGCCTTCAATACTGTTGACTTCGAGATTTAGCTTGACGTCCTAGCTCTTTTAACATTATCTCCTCTGGTAATTGACTGGTTTCATAGTTACCTGTTTAACCGCCGGCAACGTATTTGCACTGATGAGTCTTTCTCTTCTTGGTATCACACCTCTGCCGGTGTGCCGCAGGGTGATCTCCTCTTTTCACTCTTCATTCATGCTATCACTCAACGACTTTCTTCTTTCTGCCACCCGTATGCTGATGATCTCTAAATTCATATATAGGCGATTGGAACACTGAGTTCGGGCTGAAGATCAATCCAACAGAACTCAAGTGACAGTAATTGGTACCGCCCGGACTGTCTCTAGGATCGATTGGTCGACACTTCCCCAGGTTTCTTTCAATAATACCACTATCCCTATTAATCATATTGTGAGGAACTTAGGGATTTATATCGACAGCACTCTATCTTGGACCAAACAACTGCAGGAAGTCATTCGAAAACTGTTTGCATCTGCGGGCTCACTAAGACAACTTCGTTTTTTTCTGCCCATCACTTTAATTGCGATAGCACAATCTCTTCTTCTTCCTATCCTGGACTATGCTGATGCCGGCTATCTTGATCTCATCCAAAACCAATTGGACAAGCTTAAACAACTTCAACATCTATGTATCAGGTTCATATATGGCTTGCGCAAGTATGATCACGATTCTGAACTTCATGCTAAGCTCAAATGCCTGCCTATTCGCCTTCACCGGAATGTCCACATACTTTATTTGCTTTATAACGTGCTTTTTAATCCTTTTACTCCTTTTATCTCAAAGAACGCTTTCAGTTCCTCTGTGACATCCATTCTAATTCCTTGAGATCATCGGTAAATCAAAAATTAAGTATTCGTATGCATTCCACTTCCTTCTTTGACAAATCTTTCACGATTCAAGCAGCTCGGTTATGGAATGTATTGCCTATTGAAATAAGACGTGCTCAAACACTGCCAACGTTTAAGAAAATGGTAAAAGAGCATTACCTTTCACTATAATTTTTATTTTTTTTCCTTCTCTGTTAGATATTTGATATGTATTAGTATATTACATAATTAGTGGTGGCACCAAGTCAATGAATTGATACTTGTTAGAGTTGGGAGTCTCTTAATTAAAACGTTAGAAAATGTATCCCGACATTTCAGGAAGCAAATAACGAGTTCGTCTCGAGCACTCCAGCTGGATGTGCTTTTATGAATATTATCACACTTTACTTTTATGAAGTAATAGTTTTAATGACTTAGTTGTTAATAATCGTTTATTGCAGGCAAAACACCCATATACAAAAATAGCATTACAATATAAAAATAAATAAATTAAAACCACATTAAAGTTTACACATATGAAGGTATGTATAGGTACCCATAGTCTTATAAAACTATATAGTCTAACGTCATTTTTTGTTCTCGTTCAGGACCAGAAATCCAGTTTTTAAATATGGGACTAGCTAGGTTGCACGAGACAGCCCTCAAAATACTATTACTGGAACGTCTCAAACTTTCCTTAGTAATACCTACTTTTGTTTTACTTTTTTTATTTATCTCCAAATAGTATAAAACGAAGTTGCTGTGTGTCTCCGTTTCCTTATTTTAAACGCAACGGATATTGTTACAGTTTTCACTAATTGAAATAGCGATAAACGATTAAGGTTTTTGTATAATGTGTCCCGTGCGAAGCCGGTGCAGGTCACTAGTTCTTTAACCTCAGTGCCAGAAACGTCGATCCAAGCGCGGCACAATGGCTTTTTAATTGTTTCGGTAATTATGACATTCAACCGGTTAATAAACTGGGTTTAGTTTAGTACTAACCTATAGTTTCATCGCAGGGTTGGCTTAAAGGCCGTCGTGAGGGCGACGTCTTCTGTTGCGGGTGGTGGTGTGGCTGCAGCTTCAGGACATGGCCTGGCACAGCACCTTCGACTGGTGGCTCCCCAGGCACGCGGACCACCCACCAGTCGGCGCGCGCCTGCCATGGTTCCACTACCTCAACTTGCTGTCCTTTTGTTACGGATAGTTCGCCTGTGCCTGAGGCGTTGTGTTCTGCTAACACCCACGTCATTTCTGGACCGGCCTGGACAAAGAGAAAGAGAAAATTAGTTATGGTGTCATAAAGTCGACATGTACTTATGTTTTGATGCAGTGAGAGGGCAAATACACTTTAAGATTGTCTTCGCCATCATTTTCAATAAGTGTGAATAGGTCATAGTATTCAATATCCTTGTAGTTGCAATATGTTTTTAGCGAGTGAATGTTAATGTCAAAGTTCTTTAGGTCACGGGTTCACGACACGAGTTGCCCGCTTCAGTATTGACGAGGAAATAGGTCGAGAGTGAATTTCCCTTAAAATCTTTAACGAGGAAATTTAATTATAATTGCTCTTAATGTTATTTGTATTATCACAAATAAAATGTAATTTCTTAAAAATGATAAACGAAATATATTTTTTTATTTGAAACGTATCCTTCGTTAGTATCACTTCTATGCTATCCTTCCTTTTTGGAGCAACGTTAGCAGATTGTGCATGTGAGTGCATTACTCAATAGAAAAGTCAGGGGTGAGTGCAACAACATTACAATAGGCACTCTGGAAACTGTGTCATGATCGCGGCGTCATACTTAGAAGATATTGAGTCATGATGCCGAGATGCTGTGCACTTTGGCGCGCGCCGATCTTAAATCTAAAGTAGTAGAGAGTTCCTTAAGAGCAGCTCGGTACTAGGCAGGATCGATTGCGGCTCGATACGAGTTAGCAGATAAGAGAATTCGCCAGATAGGAGATAACGTCCACTGTCGACAACAATACGGACACTGATAAGGCAATATATTTAGATAACGTTTCTAGTGGTTTTCAGCAACCGTCCTGTATTATGTTGGACTGTAAACGTTGGTGGTCATTCGAATTACAAAATATAATAGGAGGAAATTATTGTTGTTATGATATGAAAATTTGAGTAAAATTTTTGAGAGAGGCAGTCCATTTAAATGAGTCATACATTCCAAAACGTATTACGAAAACGCTCGTCAGCTAGACATACACACATATTGATGTGTCGCTTCCGCGGCGTCACTCGCTTACCAGATGAACAAGCTGAAGGTCGTGTAAATCTGCGGTTTATAACCAAATTGCTTTCAATATAACTAGCTTTTGATATTGACCTCGGCCTCGTCTTTGTCTATCGAACGACAAGAACACTCGCTACGTTAGGTAACTTAGGGTTCATTATCCAGGTTGTTACAAAATTGACACGCGACAACATGTGTAATGTGTTTTTGTACAGGTATATTAGACAAGAATATCTTGATTTGTTTAGTGTATTTATTTTGTTATGTACGCCGAAATTAACAAAACAAAAACTTTTAAAACGAAACAATGATTTAATCGATCCTGGCACAAGTGATATATCTAGAACATGCTTGCTATAGAGAAACATTTTAATAAATGTTGATCGATCTGTGGAGGCCCGCCCTCAATTACCATTTACCTACGATCACATCATGGTGCCTTCCTTTATCCAACTTCGATAGGCCCGAAATATTAGATTGAGAGCTTCAAGTTTCTTAACATTTATTTTCTTCTTTTGATTATAAAAGTGGCGAGTTTATTTATGCTTGTATTAGGGTTCCGTACACAAAGCGTAAAAACGGGACCCTATTACTAAGACTCCGCGATCCGTCTGTCTGTCTGTCCGTCTGTCACCAGGCTGTATCTCATGAACTGCTGATGTATATAGCTAGACAGTTGAAATTTCACAGATGATGTATTTCTGTTGCCGCTAAAACAACAAATACTAAAAGCAGAATAAAATAAATATTTAAGTGGGGCTCCCCTACAACAAACGTTATTTTTTTGCTGTTTTTTGCGATAATGGTACGGAACCCTTCGTGCGCGAGTCCGACTCGCACTTGGGCGGTTTTTGATATATATGAAGGGAATACAATAAAGGAACTGGAAGTACAGAATAAATGCAAACTATCTGGTGAACTCTGGCAGTCTATTCTGTTAAAATGTCACCGGTAAAGCTTAGGTGAACTGAGCGAGAAATGAACTGCCATCCCACCTGAGGTTAAAGCTTGACAGCTGACTTTAAGATCAATTTGCCTAAGTTTTCGCGATAAGATCTATTCTGATGTATAAGTTATATTTCTGTAGTTTCATCAAAATTCGTTCAGTAGTTCCATCTATCCATACATACTCACAAACTTTCATGTTTATATAATAATAATAGGAAGTAGGATCGTCATTGACCGCCAACGTTTCAAAAATGTCTTATAAAATTATGTCCATTACTCGATTAAGGTAACGCAAGAAATAACTAATGTATATGGAAACGAGCAATCCTGAAGAGAGTAATCGACTTGAGTGTTTTTTTCGATATAGAGAAATTATACTACATACTTACTAAAGTTTGTTTTGCTTCGAAACCGTCTCATGAACTGTGTGTGTATTCATAAATAATAAAAGCTTTCCAATTTGGTGTAGGTCGGCAAAGATGGGCAAATTCATACATATAATATTTCTATGGGCAAATTAGAAAAGTGCGATATTCAGAGAAGATCGAGTCATGGAGATCGAAACACTCAATAATTTTGCTTGGGTCATCATCCAATGACTTCTCCCGCTCTGGGAGGGTGTGTCAGACTTTTACTGACTAAAACCCACCCGTGTTCCTTCAGTTGCATGTGCCAGGGCCGCGGCAACCCTCTTTCAAATTTATCCGCGACCCACTAAACTGCCCCTATAAAATAAAGACAAAACCGAGAGACGCTGTCAGACCAGCACCCTTTAGCTATGACCGACAGAACGGCTTGTGAAAAGAGGAAATAAATTTTCCGGTTGGCCAAACGACGTCAACGAGGGAAGATTTCATTGCTTTGTTAATTAAAAATAATTAAAATTATTGAAAGGGAAGCACATCTTGTTATGGCGGATAAACAAACGATAAAAAAGGTGTTGTCGGGATTATGGCACCAACGCTGACAATGAATTTCCTTTCATGGACTTGACAATGAAAATTCATCTCGTATTCGCCTTAAAGAAGGTAAAGAAATGTTGTTACACGTGACCATTAAAAATAAATATATTCAGTTACTATTCTTATCTGAATTTTGTGAAGATCGTGTATACAAAAGCCTAGTTTAAAACTAAAGCAAACTAAGTTATAAGGGTCACCTGCCGAACTAACTACATACATATGTATACGAATGCATGGGCACGCTTATCGACAGCAGAACTGTATAGGATAGGTTACCTATATGCTCTTCAGATGTCCCTGTGCCTTAGACACGTACATGGTCTTAAAAGTAATTTAGGAAGCGGAAGAGTAAAAGGAATAAGACCATTAGACAATGACTTAAATACTTGGGGTTCAATCAAATTGTCAATTATAGGTGGTTATCTATTGACATTAATCGAGGGCTTTTGTTCCGTCTGTTCCATCCGTATTTATAGCGACTGAGTTGATTGTAGTACTTCTCACGACCCCCTACCCTGACTACGAATGACAGCCAGGAAAGCACGTTAATCCGTTGGTATCGCCAACGGATTAACGTTCTTTCCGAAATAAGGAACCCTGCTTGCCATGTATATGGTTATCAAACCATGGATCGATCTGTTGCAAATCTTGATCCGGGCGTGCGGTAGTTACTTCTGGGGTTTAATAATTAAGCACCAAAGCGGAGGAGGCAAATGCATATTACGGTAGCTGCATCTTAACTCATCCACTTCTTTACCAGATAAGTATGTTTTAGTTCTAGGTGCAAGATGTTAGCAAGTCCCGGCAAGCCTATTCACAACGGGGCACCCGGGCACTTAAAATCCTCATCCTAATCTTAGGGTGAAAATTGAAAAATAGGTTGCAAGCACGACTGTTGATAGTTGATTGCTGAATGTTGCAAAGCTAGTGTTACATAATAATATGATTTAGAAATAAAGAAAGTAAGTAGGTAGTTATGTGCATAGTGGTTCTGTGCCTGTCCGACAGAAAAAAACACAAACTATAACCTTGTAGAGATACGAGGAAGATGTGAGACTGAAGGATGTACTTAAAAAACAAACTAGAAATGTGTACCAACATTAACTATGTGTATATGACTAAAACAAAGTAGGGATTGAAGTTTTTATGAAATGAAATGCTGAACGGTAGATACCCGCCACTTTTATTAATCAATCGCTGCACAGCTTCTGGTACGAAACATATCACTTATATCTTAGGCATCACTTAACTTATGTTCAAGCGGGCAGATCCTGGATGAGTTTGGCTCAGGAGCGTGAATATTGGAACATAAAAAGAAACACCATGACCAAGCACTGGACAAAGTCGGACTGCTGGTAAGCTTAAGCTAAGATATCTTAAATTAACCGCATCTTATTTTCAATTAGTTAATTTTGTTCTATAAGTAAATTTCTCTATTATTTTTCAGAAAAAATTGTTTCCTTTAGAAACTGTATTCATATTTAATGAATAAAGTTAATAAAAACTCTTATAGAATCCTTTATGACGACCTAAAACGTGAAGTGTCGGTAAAAAGTTATAGAGCTTATAAACGAGTTAGGTTGCAAATTGTGTTCCAGAGATCTGACTAATTTTATTTACCATAATTTATGTGTAATTGATTTAAATGAAGTAACGTAGTTTTAAACTAACTTAACAAATTAACTTAAAATATGGATTTTATAATGCTACAGTCTGTTTTAATTTTCTGCATTTAGGTTAGTTATTCAGTAGATATTCTTTCATTATAAATAGTACTGTAAAGGGTGGGTGAGTTCAATGACACACACGGGGTGTCGTGTCAATGAACTACCTGTACCTAAGACAAATTATTTCTCAGAAATGATTAATGCAGCGATGCGTTCCTTTGAATGGAAAGCGAACTTGCCCTCAAAGTGACGTTCACTTGGCCTCCTAGACCTTAGGTAGTATAGGAATTGAAGAAATATTATTAATTCTTCTGGTATTATGGACCATCAACCATGGAGTTTCTTGCCGGTTCTTCTCCATACGAAACGACTAACCCGAACCGTGCACCTTTTGTCGACGTTTTATAAGTGGGCACTTATAAAACGTCGACAAAAGGTGTAGGCCTATGTAAAATAAAAAAAAACTGATTTGATTTGATTATGAATCGGAAATAGTTTAGACGGAATTAGAACGGAATTTAGAAATTGAACTCGGGCACTTTAATTTCCATTTGAAGGACAGCAGAGGGGATCTGCGTTGTGCATCAGTAATATTTCTTTTTTCAAGGTGAAAACGCAACTGACAAAAGAATAAGCCCAGCACCGTTTGCCGCCAGGTCCATTGTGAGAATGGAAAAGCAAGTCTGTAAATGTTCAGTTGTAACATCATAAATATTTCTAAAAGTATTTATTTTTTAGATTCTGTGTAGAGCCCTAAAATAAAATACGTTTATAGGAAACTTAGAGCCGACGCGACGTGACGGTAGATCAGCCGGTATGACCAAAACACCGGGAAAAAAGGAAGGCTATAGGGAAGCGCTTTTCGCAGCAGTGGGACAATACAGTTATAAATAGAGATAAATGGGAAGCATATCGCCAAAACTTTCTCGTTTCACTAATTATTATTCAATGTTCGTAAATACCATCCAGATTCGTTTTTGATTATCTATTTAAAGTTACAATATTTGTTAGAATCCATTTTCAGGTAGATACTATGACATCCTATCCACTGCCTACCTCAATAAGCCTTGAATTATATCCGAGGGTGCCAGCTTAGCCTATAGGTCGCGTTAATAAGGAGGTAGCTCAACGCCTTAACCTGGCATTTAGTGGAAGCCTCGATGATGCAGGTTGCTTAACCAGAACTATTAAATGACGTGGAAATCTATTAAAACTCTTCAGTAGTATCATTCTAAATGTAGTTGCAAATAATCTGATTATGCACGATTAATCATGCATGTATCGTAGCAGGTGGCGTTCTGTATTTCTGCATAGTCCCATGGAAAGCAGGGGTAAGTTTGTGTATGTTTGTAAAACAAAAAAAGCCCATTGGAATGTAATTTATCTTTCTACATAAAAAAATCAACTACTTAATTGTCGGTCCTCTGGGTGGGCGTCTGGGTGTCATCGCGTCAGTAATTGCTGGTGATATTTATACAGCCGCAAATTGATATTCACTGTTAAAAGTTTGGAAGTTGACTATGACTTGCTTTTCTCTTTATATTAGGACACGCGATGTCAACACAAATGTACAGGTTAATTATTCAGGCACCTAAAAGCTATGTGTAAGGGATGACATGGTCTGATAATGACATAAATGAAAGCTTCAGACAATACTGAATAATAAATATTCCGACTGGATAAGTTGAAAGCGGAACTAGAAATTGTTATGACAACAGATATGAGTACTTTTACAACATAAGTAAGGGATTTTCAAAAATTACTTTCTATTCTTAAGTCGGAGCTTTCAGATCTGATTTTTTCTGTCACGACATATGATATGATTCATTATTTCACTCTGATCTGGTTGAAGGTTATCTGAAGAATGTTCTTTATATTATATCTAAATAAATCTACAGATACCTTACTATCTTTATCTAGCGTTGCGTTTAACTCGCTATAACACTTGATGAACACATTAGTTGTAGCCGAGGTAATAGCGATCAGGCGGTACACGAGCTCCTGTCGTTGCCCTCGCTTAATTATAACTGTCTAGGCGACCGAGGTTTAAAGGTTTTAATAAAAACTACAAGTGTATACGTATAGGTAAACTTAAAAAAGTAAAACCTTATCTAGATACAAAATTTAATCGAAATCTTTTGAGTTGTTTCTGAAATACGTGAAATAAATGCATATACATTTGTATATAAAATAATGTCTCGTTTAAATATATAAGACAAGCTGCCGCCCGCGTGGTATTCGTACTTCTCTCAATATCTTTATAAATTATAGCGTCTGTGTTATTCTGATCTTTGTAAAGTTTCATCAAAATCCGTTCAGTAGTTTTTGCGTGAAAGAGTAATTCATACACTTTTATTATGCGTACAGCTAAAGAGTGGAATTCCCTGCCGGAATCTGTGTTTCCCGTTAGCTACAATCTAGGGGTCTTTAAGTCATAGGTTTCTTCTAGGCAAGCGTGCTCTATCGTCGACCACATCATCGCTTACCATCAGGTGAGATAGTGGTCAAGCGCAAGCCTATAGATAACAATAAAAAAAAAAACCATCCCCAAAAACTTGAACGTTTATAATACTCGAAGTAGTAGGATAGATTATACTACACAAAGTGTCATTTTATCAGCGACGGCGATTGTCGAACAGCCAACAGAGCTTGACAGCCATATACATTTAGGAAACTTAATTTACCAAATGTTATCTATCGCGAAACCATTCAGGAACATTTTCGACTATCTATCTATAACTTAATTGTGGCTAAAGCTAGAAGTCTGGACGAAAACAAACAAATTTACTGGTTTGGTTTTACATTCGATCTCACAACTTTTTGCGGTGGAAGAACGCGAGACTTGTGTTTTTTACATGTTTTGTTTGTTTTGTTTTGATGGGTATCAATTGTCTAGAGCCTCTGTAGTACTCACTTAATGTAAATAGTATCTTCTAACGCCAACGCAGATAAACTTACACTAATTGACGCCGCGGAGTGAATACGAAGTGTTAGAAGCGGAACTAGGTCGACCACGGCTCGTATCAGCATTTACCTCTTTTGAAAACATTAACTTATTTATATTTTGTACTTAGTACGTTTTGCACGAATACCTGATCTCATTAACTGCAGAATAGATACATTTTATGTATTGTGCTAGTATATTGTATGGCACGATTTACTGGCAAAATTAATCAATATAATGTTTACAGCCCTGCAAAAAAATAGCTCATCATTTGTAGATTGATTTTCAGTAATTTTAACTGGCTGTTTGGCTGAATTTTCAATAAAATAAACACACATTAATCAAAGATAAATTTTAATTAAAAACCAATATAACTATCATTTCAGCTACCCACACACTCCACAACGCCCACTCGTTGTTAAAAACTTTCGGCTTAATAGAATTAATGATAATTTTAACCTTTCCTGATGGCGCTTATTATAACTACGTGCGATAGTGACTGAATATTAATTGCAAATTCACGGACTTTATGATTAAAGTGTACTGAAATATTCGGTACTAATTTTATTACATATGCAATAAGCTAATAACAACCTGTAAATGGTGCAATCTAGTCCAGGACCCGGTCAAAATATGAATCAGGAATGTGGAATTTCAAAATTCGAGATATTTTGACATTTTTAGTTCACCACTCGATTCACGACCTCACGTGAACTCATTTGTCGTTTGAAGCGTATGGACTGACAACTCCACTCAATATCTAGTAGTTTATTTAGCTATTTTATAATATTATAGTTTATATATCCTGGATTTCGTAAGTTTACGCGTCGGGTTAAGAACGAGGCCTGAATGCGTCGCTCAAGACTTGAGTAGGCATGATACGAAACCTTCAGCGAGAGAAACTCGTACTTAAACCGCGTAGTTATAGACATCAAGGCCTGGTTTTCAGAAAAATAGGGCCAAGAGATGTCATGAAAAAATAAAATACTATTACTTAATCATGTGGTTGTACTATAGGTACTCTGCCTAACCCCTCGGGGAATACAGGCTTGATTTTTTGTTATATTACATTACTAGTTTCTGCCAGCGGCTTCGCTCGCGTGAAAGTCGATTATTATCCCGAGGGAACATATTACCGGGATAAAAAGTAGGTATCCTATCTGCTATTCCTGCCTATAATCAATCTCTGTGCCAAATTACATCCAGATCCGTTCAGCCGTTCTGGCGTGATTGAGTCACCAACATACACCCACACACACATCGATCCAAACTTTACATTTATAATATTAGTAAGATTCGCTATTTCCGATGTTAGCTTGTACGCAATACAACCTATTGGTTGTTTAAATCTCCGTCTTCGCTTGATTGAATGGAAGCGAGCCCTAACCCTTGACTCCTTTCAATTAGGCGAGTGGTCAACAAGTGTCAAGTGCCGTCTTTAAGCAGTGAAACAAAACAAACATCGTGTTATCGTATTGATTTTATAATATAACCTCGTAAGTTAGGTCGCTCAACATTATCAGCCATTTTATTTCGTTCTTGAGTGAATTTCCACGTGGGTATATTGATTTTGAGATACATTAGATTAGAAGCGATATTGCCGATCCAATTTTCCTATCGCTTTCCTAATAACGTTAGGCCTATTAGCAAAATGCATATCTCCCTCGTTGGTTAATTTCATTCGATAATTTTGTGTGGTAATTTGATTAGCCAAAATATTATTGGCCTGTGCCACCTACTCCGGACATGTTCCGGTTCGCTTAACTGGTAGATAATTTCGTGAAAGTTAATTAAGGGTGACAAAAAGCTGTCACCGTCATCATCATTATGGAAGATTGCCACCGACGACGGTAAGCTCTTGAATGCAGAGTACCTGTGCTGATCGCGTTCAGATTATTGGTGAAATTCGCCTAGGCTTGCGCTTGACCACTATCTCAGCTGATGGTAAGCGATGATGAGGTCGACGGTGAAGCACGCTTGCCTAGAAAAAACCCATTCACCCTTGACTTAAAGACCCGTAGATTGTAGCTATCGGGCAACACAGACTCCGGCAGGGAAATCCACTCCTTAGTTGTACGCATAATAAAAGTGTCCCCAAAACGTTTTGTGCGTATAGGTGGGATATCCACCATGTACCGATGACGCATCGCCGTACGTCTGGTAGTCCGATGATGGAACGGGCAGGGCGGAATTAAATCATGCAATTCCATTGCACACTCCCCGAAATGTAACCTATAAAATCCGACAAGCTGGCAACTTGGCGACGATGTTCAAGGCTCTGGAGCTTTGACTTGACCAGTGCCTCATTGCCGATGAGTTTCTTAGCCCGCTTTTCAATCGACTCTAGTGCATCAAGCTGGTATTTGGCAATTTAGCTACAGTTTAGCTACACCAAACAATATTGAAGCCAATCTTCAACTTTTAGTCATCCCATGGCAAGTTGTCGCCTTTTCCAGCTTTGTCTGTCGTTTTTAGTTTCAGATCGGTTCAATGTGCTTCGGCACTGAAACATCGTGCACATGTCTATTTTAATAAATTTAAAATGTGTTTTACTCCAGCTCTGTAATTGCTATTGCCATCAAAAAACGATTGGGTATCCCTTTAAAGTGTTAAATTGATTCGTTTTATCCGGTTACGTAATTTTTGTGTCATTTATCTCTCTTTTTTGTTGTGAACATGTTACGACTAAAATCTGAAGCTGGCTTCCATGGTTGAAACTAAGTCGCATACGGGTTAGGTTTGGAACAAACTCTACCAATAGAGATCTGAGCTCTGATTCGGAATCTTATGATATTATTTAAGATTAGATTCGTAGTCGTATGTACTCGTAACTCTAGTATCAGTTTCATGTATTCTTATGACATTCGTCAAGAGCAAATTACCAGAGATATCTGGCCTGTTTATCCATTTACGCATTTATCCAGCTTAACTAATTATCTTTTCATTACAATTCTTTCCTTTGTCAGATAATTTCGTTGTAGTTCTGCCGCCTTATTGCTTGAGTGAATACGGCAACACAAAGGGTTTGACCGCTATCAATCGACCAATGACACAGACGGAAATCCACATCACGTCATTCATCTCGCATGTGATTGGTCGATTTGATAGCGGTTCAACCCTTCGCCTTGCCGAATTCACTTGCGCAATTCGGCTGCTGTAGTGTTTTTATTATAGGTATCCTGAGCACCTATCCTATCCTGTGTGGTACACTGCAAGGCACTAAAATTGGTTACTATGATTCTAGGTTGCCTATTTAATACATACAATCTTCTAGGTTCCGTAATTCTGTACTTCCATTCTCTTATGCGTATGTATGAATCTTCTGGTATACGAAGTGAGAAGGCACGTCTTTCAATGTCATCTTTTCTGAAAGACAGCCAAGTCTCACTGGTGTTAGGATAGTTACGCCAACACCTAGTTCCCTACAACCTACAATAACTAGTTATAACGTAACTCAAAAGAAGGCTTACTACAGTGTTGACTTATTTTTGTTTCCCTCTCTAAACTTAGCAGGAGCGTAGTGATGTGGCGTTCTGTAGCTTCTACCTACCCCAAGGGAACGAAATTTTCCCAGTGTAGGTATATTTATGTACCTATGTGTGTAAATCTAAACTTAGATTTTCAATTCAATTCCTTGGAAGCATTTACTGCCAAGAAACACAGCACAAAACGGAAAAACGACGTCTCGATCATAAGCTACATAGTTGCGAGCAGCATCAATCTCTTAGGGTTATCTAGAGACTATAGTCTTCCTCTAGGGGTTCACTATCCCTGGCTTTAGTACCCTTACGTACTCGCAAGTAATCACAGATCTGTGTCACCTCGTAAAAGCGCCTCATACACTCTCGGACCGACATACCGACGCGGCTTGATCGAAATCGATACTAATTTGAATTGTGTTTTGGCAATTCGAGGCAAGCATGTGGAGGCATTACTTAAGAACTTGGGTTGGGATACGAGAATTGCGATTTAATATCATAATGGAGATTTTGTTTACGTCTGAGAGGTTTGGCTCGACTGTTACTTACCTATGTAACCCGATTATTTATGTATCTACAAACATTACCATACCTCTCCATATAATGCAAATGTAGCTTTCTATATTATATCTAACTATATTTGTTCACCGCCGGTTCCCAACAGCCATTAAATTATGATGTGTTGATTCCATATGTAGAATGGACTCTACTATCTACGAATGGTAGACAAACATGAACTTCATATGTAGAACTGTGACTTGTTGGTTAAACGACATTTCGTCGAACTTATCTTCATACATACATAAACTGTAAATTTTTCCATGGAGGAAGCTGCAGAACGCCTCCTGTTACGATTCTTACATTCTTTTGATCCATCATGATCTCTGATTCTCAATTTATTTGGGATAGTCGTAGTATTTCTCTTTTTTATCGATTACCTAAGGTAGTCTATTTCGATTAGCATCAAAATCACCACCATTTCATTGATCCTTACCTAATTACTTCAATTTATTGTGTTTTCAGCCAACGTTTTGTGTATCTTTTTATAGCAGAATACACCTGCTCCAAAGTTGGCAGCGTACCCCAGTTGTTTGATAACAAGCGTAGCATGTTTTGGTTCAAACACGCATCGTGTATAACCACTAATTTGACACTAGCGCTAAATTGTTCTGTGTCGCTTAATCCTTCTCTTATATGATTATTATTAATCTTTTGGTTTTACATTTCTAAGAGTTCAATCTTATAAATTGATGTAATCATTCCCATTTCCTTTGTCTTCAAAAGCAATCAGTACACCGAAACCAAAACAAAAGTCCGGATAAAGAAATGAAGCAATTAATGTTTTCCAAAACTTCAGAATGACACTTACGTTCAAGTCGTTTATTAGCATTCGAACTGGAGGGTTCCGCTGTCGAGGACCTTTAGGCGATAGCAATTATATCATACCGGTGACAGTAATCAAACTCGAAACCTCAATTTAAGAAGACGTCTTTGATAATCCTGTATCGTCGAAAGGTCAAACGGTCGAGTGTGTGGAGGTGAGGCTCTTCATCAATTTCACGAAATGGAGCAAATAATATTAATGAACTGAAGTCTTCTTGCAAAAGTTCGTTATAAAACAGCTTTTTTCTTGTCCGCAATGCCGGAATCCCTCATTACGAGGTTTAAGAGCTCCATTCAGCATTATTAAAAATGTACTCAGCTGAATAAGTTGGCTTGGTTTAACAAATTTTTTGATGTTATCGCCCTTTGTTCGCGGTATTTGATTAGTAGTCACTATTTTGAAAGACGAATAACAGGAATAGGTATGTAGTGTAGCTTTTATTACAACTACACAGTTATGTAACGTCTTATTTTTATTATATGTTATATAATTCTGAACATTCTTCAGACGACATGTGCGCATCATAATTTCCCGCACGCTTCTTTGGCTGCATTCCGATCTTTACATTTACTTTATTTTCACGTTTCGATATCTTCTGATGACGCTGAGATATATCACATAGTCAAACGGTCTCGTCCAACACCTTACTCCGGAATCAATAAACCTAAATAATATAAGACATAGCTCTAGTGTTCTTACTGAGTGTTGGCACTACATATTTCCACGATTGAAAGACTTGACGTAAATGTATAAACTTGGAAATGTGGGATACAACCTTAGTCATTAAGGTTTGATCCATAGAGATAGCAACTTCAAAGATCACACGTAAGCTATTCATTATGCATATTTAATATCAAGGTGGTGCTTTCATTCTTTAAACATAAACCTGTTGAGGCAACGTAGTAAAATCACCACATGATGGCTGAGCCATAAAACATAAACGTTAGCATCTATAAATTATCACTTGTTCATTAGGAGCTAGTTAGCGATTCTACCGCAGCAATAGTTACTACTTGTTTATATTTAGATTTTTCCGTTTTCCTCGTTGTCTTAAATGCGGTGAAGACCATAATGCATCCTTATGAACACGTATTATTCTGATTAGCCATACCCGTCAGTAGATGTTGATACGAGTGGTATAATTGATGCAAAGCTGTGAGATTGTTTATCACTTTATCGGCTGTCGTAGAATTTATTAGCTCGAGTGACAGATAACCGATTCGTTATCTCGGTCAATTGGCCAAGATTGCCACTCTGTCACACCAATTATGAACGTGTATTCTGTGCCAACTGCTTTTAGTTGACAATATACGTGGAGAAATGCGTCAATTTCAGGTTAGTGACTGGGTTCATTAGAGGGTAGCATGCAAGTGGAGTATAACAACTAATAAAATACGAATAATTGTGCCAATTGGTAAAATAAAGGATGTAATTTTGATAACGACAAAAACAATCGAAAACGTAATAATAAATGTACACTAGACATTGCTTTTATTACTTTGTTCTTTCTTTTTTTGAAATGTTCAAAATTAATATATAATTAGTAGATATAATCATCATCATTTCAGCCGAAAGACGTCCGCTGCTGGACATAGGCCTCCTCCAATTAGTATAATATAATTATAAAATGATATATTATTATTATAAACCTTTTATGTACATTAACATTCATTTCCAAGTACAATATTATTTTCATTATTTTTAAAATGTTTGAAAATCAATATAAGAACCGACACAATTCTTCGTTATTGTATACTAAATTTTAATCACTGTACATAGGTACATTTATGATGGATTGGTATATGAAAATGTTGCAAACAATATTGTCCAATGGTTAACAAATAATTTTACGTACAACATGGATTCACATATTATTAGCACTTAGTATTGTTAGTTTAGTAAACTGTACTTTGCTTATTGTTTTCAGCGGTTTATTTGTTGTTTTGTAAGTAAAACGCTGTCAATTCAGCAAGCAGTCCCATCTCGAAACGCAAAAGCGACGCAGTGGATGTCGGTTAGTGGTGTTATGATCTAGGATGTGGTGCAGGTGAGTGCAAGCGCGGGAGTGGCTTGCGGTGCGGGGGGCGCTGCAGAAGCGCGGGTGCGGCGGGGGGCGGGTGCATCACTGAGTCGGCGTTCGGCGGTCGGGAGGCGGGTGATCACCTGGCGTTGCCGGTTGCCCTTCAGCAGGCGCGCGTGGAATGAGCTCGGCGTGTCGATGGTGTGCTGGCGGGAGAGCATCGCGTGCGGCGCGCTCACCGAGCTCTGGCGGAACCATGGCAACGAGATTTTCCGCCGGCTTTTGTGTTGTTTGGCGGCGGCTGGCGGCGGGGTAGTCCCCATCGCGCCGCCGACACGTGCCGGCACGGGTGTGCGTCGCGACGCCTCCGTCCGTCACGGCGCGCGGCTCTGTCGCCACTGCCGCCGCCGCGCGTCTCACCGCGCCGCCCGCTCCTTCTCGCGCCTGGCTCGTCCACTCACTACGCAGCCTCCGTATCGAGCTACATTTCCCGAATTTATTCCACAAAGGCACACGCCACCGCCGCAGCGTCGTGTGAAGGACGCGCCTAATCCGTTCGCAGCGGATGGAGAAGTGGTTGTCACCGTGAGCGGTGAGCGACGCCCAGCGCCGCGAGGCCGCCGTGTCTAGCGGCTTACGGTCAGCGGACATCAAACGTTACTTTTGAATGTCGCCTAGTGTCGATGCCGATTTAATGATGATATACATTTTATGGGACAAACAAATTTAAACTTCTGCTTGTTTTCCCAGGAGCTGAGGGTAGATAAACTACGACATGAATTAAAACGTTAATAAACCAAAATTATTGAAATGTCAATAATCTTTATGAAACAGAAGTTAACAAACAAATTGTTCAGAGCGGAGCTATCGGAGCGCGATGTCATCGTTATTGTCACCGTTAAGACGAGATCGACGTCTGAGCACTTAAGTCCCCTCACGCGAGCAAATCCGTCAAGGCGGAGTCTACCGTTTGTCACCGTAAAGGTATTGGGTACACGGCGCAAATTACGACTTCGACTTCAATTAAAACACATTTTAAACAAAACAAAGAGAAGGTCACTTCGTGAGGTGTGATCAAATATCCCAGACGGCAAGAAATAATGGAGAATAAGTAATTTAAACTGTTAATATGCAAAGACCTAAATTAACTCAACCCTTAAAGTTATAGCAATATCAGCATTTGGGAAACGCCTACGCCACAAAAATGATGTTCGTTATCTGTCAGCGACCTTTGAAACCTAAAGCATTTATTAATAACGATATGATAAGTATCTATTACATGTTTTATATAGTCCAATAGAACTGGAAACTGGCTACATTCAAGGATTCTTTGATGATAGTACTACAGCATTTTATGCAAGGTTATACCCGGGTTTTTCGAGTTCAGGTTTAGATCTGTCCTTGACTGGTCCTTTGAAGACACCGTTTGGCGTTTGAAACAAGTTAGTATGTAGTCTTCTTCTTTGTCATACGATACTTAAATTCTTACATGACAGTTTTGACGTTAGCCCAGAAGCCAAAAAAGTTTACACGACATTGTAGGTGTTAGTATTGTCAGTAATTGGGTTGCAGAGGTGAATCGTTTTATGTGAAGAACGTAAATAAACTAAACAGCACCTGGTAAGATTGTGTAGTTTGGTAGTATCTAGTTTCGAAGCCCGGCTAGGATGAAAACAGGCAAGAGGGCAATTGTGTCCTCTTTGTATGATTTGGATGGTGTCTGAAATATTCTGGGAATAAAATAGCAAAAGGCATCGGTATAACAGAACTCAGCGTTAGTTAGGTGGTAGGCAGGTATTAGATATTCGAGGTGTAAAAAGACTTAGTCAAAACTTTTAGTTTCCTGGCTCTATAAAAATGAACATGTTAGGTGTCAGTCACCGAAGTATACTAAATTCTACTTCCCCAAAGTATTTACGTAGTACTTGCAGGAAAAGCGACAGATATTTTCTATTCCGATTCCCAACGGACCGAACAGCCGACGGTCATTTTTATTTGCATGAGCAATATCTAAACGCACACTTTACTTTTTAGATATCAATTAAATTAAAAGGTGGTCATAACATGTGTCTTTATTCAACAATAAACCCCTTTAATTCTTAGATTTAATATTCAGGATAATATTTCACCATAAGCTAAAATTGTTTGAATTGATAAACATGAAAAGGCAAATTAAAATCGAACTAAGCATAAATTGCGGGAGGTTAGCAGAGGACACGTACAATTCAAAAGATATTGTTTCAATTATACAATTTGGCTTTAGAATCCATAACTATTGTTGCAAATTATCAACTTGAATGAACTTTGATATCGATACCAACGCACCCTTTATTAAGGGGTAACATTTACTATTTATGTTGTACGCAATCGAGTTGGTTATGATTGAGATTAAATTTAATTATGGTAACTTTTCTTCATAGCTCAGTGCATCAAACAAACTTAAAAATATATGTTCGCTACCCAAACTTATCGATGGTCCCCTTACCCAGAACTTGGAATATTGCTCTCGTACTTGGAAAGGCTAGATAGAGAGCTTGACTTAACAATCCAAACACTTTGAAGCGGTCTTCATAAATCCATGTAGATATTGTTTGTAAATTTGGCTTACATAATAAAGGGCAATGACAAAAATAAGTACAAACAGGAAATAAACGCTGCTCTCCAAACATCTGTACACTGATTAGGAAAAAAATATACAGCTTCATACATAGGTGCCGAGGTAAGCCATTAAATCTTAAGGGTAAATATAAAGGGGTAGTTCTGACAGAA
The DNA here is from genome assembly GCA_948252205.1 of Orthosia incerta. Lineage (NCBI taxonomy): Eukaryota > Metazoa > Arthropoda > Insecta > Lepidoptera > Noctuidae > Orthosia > Orthosia incerta. The sequence goes on along the minus strand of OX411741.1, from coordinate 37,431,393 downwards.
ACTGACTCAATCAAATTTCTTGAGATTACTGTAGTATTTTGCTCCTGGAAGAACCACGTAAATGATGATTACGGTAAAACGAATAGTTTTATTTACCCTCCGAGAGTATTAGCTGTGAAATATCTAGAAACGCTGTAATTACTGCGTATCACGGCTATATTTTGTCCATATTGCGGTAAAGCATCATTCTTTGGGGTGTTGAAATCGATAATGCATTCATGCAAAAAAAAGTGTTTACGAGCCATATTCGGGTTAAAACAAATAGAATCTTGTCACCTACTCTTTAGTAAATACAAAATTTTGACATTACCATGCATCTATATTTTGGAATCATGTATATATGTTTTCAAACATAAGTGGTTTTTGAGCAAGCGACAAGTTATAACTCCCCTCGATCACATAATACTAACAAGTTGCATCGACCAAAACCTAATCTTACGCTAACATCCAAAAACAGCTATATTATGTGCATTAAATTGTACGATAAAACTCCGAGTACCATAAAAAAACATTACCAGTCTTTTTTAAGCGTAGTTTAACAAACCTAATTGATAATAGCTTTTACAATGTACAGGATTAAATTGTAAAGCGGTAGAAGACAATAGTGATACTTAAATTCTAATGTTCCAATTTCAATCTATGTAATATAATTTATTTTTAATTCAATAATAATTTAATTAATCTTAATTAATTGGACTGCACGCATGAATTTTGACTTTTAAGGATATAATAACTCCTATGACTAATTTGCACGCCGAAATTAAAGGCAGAATTAGCGATCTGTAGGAACTTTCTGTATCTTATTGACGCAAATAAATGATTTTGATTTGATTTGAACCCTTTCACATTCCTTGAAAGGCTTAATATCTGTATTAGTGGAGCAGTAATGGGGTAAAACCACCTTTGATTTATTTGAAACCAACCAATCGCCCTTCTACCCCTCTTATTATGGTTATTTCCCAGGGGCGTGGTTATTTTATTGGAATTCAAGTAGCGAAGGAAAGAATTAAGTGCTTTTTTACGTTATGTCACAAAATATTCGTATGTACATGCATATCAAATTTTGCTAGGATGAACAGCTACCGTTTTCATATGTCTCTAACAAAGACTCCAGTCAACAAACAATGTCTTCTGAAGTATCACCATCATCACACGCTTTATCTCATATACCAAAAATAAAATAGGAAAGTTTATACGTCAACGATCAATCACCTTCGCAACGTTAGCGCACTTTTGATTGTAATTTATTGCGGAGTGAGTGCTAGCATGGTGACCCAGATCAGCAATGGTCACGTAAAGTCTTGCCATCCTGGAAACGTATAACTTCCCACCTGGAAGCCGTCACGACGGATGAAGTTAAATGTATTTATTATATATTTAACTTCATCCGTCGTAGCAGAAACGGGAGTTCTTACGGTACGATTGATTTCCACGTAGCGTAAGGTACAGAAATGTGATGTTGTACTGAAATATGGCACAGCTAAGACGCAACAAAACAATGCATTTATCTTCAGCAAAAATAGTAGAAAATTTAATTTATCTGATCTAATTATTGTCTATCCAATGTGTTGGCTAAGTATGTCAACCTTCGCGAACATTTCAATATGTTCAATTTGCCTCAATAACCGTCGGCAGGAGTGCAATCATGTACGCTTATCGTTAGTTTGCATTCATACTATTTCTATGAAATAAAGAGGTAAACAAGCAAACATCATTAAATTTAGGTTCTATTGGATTAACATTGTATGAATTTATTTTTATCCATGTCTGTATTTCATTTACTCCAACTTTTGAAAGTTATGCCCAATATTTTTCCCGGTAAAAAGTTAAATAACATGTTTACTACGTTTTCCAAAAACCTTGACGTAAGACGGGGTTTACGTCTTTATTTTGTTATTGAATGGAGCAAAATCGACAATAAAATTTGGATCAATAGTTCAGAATCTTTTAGATTTATAATATAACAGTGATCTAAAACAGCAGATACTTAATGCTCTAGTAGACCTTGAATATGAATCGTATCATATTTCCACGGCGAGTAACTTAATGAAGTTGACTTTCTTTGTTTATTAAAAAATAAAAGAGGCGTAAGCTTTACACTCCGTCGCGCGGAGCAAGCGGCTGGATCAAATTGATGGCTCACGGTATGGATGCAGGGCTATGTAGATAATCTTACGTAGAAGATGGCCGGCAATCGTCTCAGCTGCGCAGTATGCCGCACTGTATTTTGTCTAACGAGCATTTGTGTTCTTTACGAAACGTTTCGGTTTCTGGGTAGCTTGCTCGCTTCTGCCCCGCCTCCCCTGACGTTGTACTGGATTCGTTTAAATATTTTTCTATGTATAATAATAGGTGCCTTCAAATTGTAGCGTGAAGTTTAATTGGGTCTTAAATTACTAAATGACACAAACTTGCCTTAGTCTGTTTTAGTAATACTCCTTTAGATTACTGAATCAACCATAATGGTACTGGATTTGCAGCAAAAGCAAAAATAAAGAAGGAAGCTTCATCAAAAAAAATTGACACTGAAACACTCGAAAACGCACGATAAACAATCAATATTACATACGCACCGAAATAGAAGCACCTTATTTTGCCAATAATGCAAATGTTATTATAGTCTTCAACTACTCTAGCGCTAACAATAAACATCGGATATAATGGATTGGTATTGTAACTAGATAGTAAACAAATGAATTTGTGGCGTCGGCTTGTTTGTTGAAGGTGCTTACAAACAGATATCGGTTGAATGTTGGGAGAGGTCGGTAGGACAGGAAATAACGAACTTCTCCTTTCGTGATTCGTGACATTGATACGATGGCGCCACTTAACGACGACGGAGATTAACCCTCTCAAATCTAAAATAGGGGAATGCCCTTTCCCTCACCTCTAAGTTTGCAAATAAAGTAAGATAATAGATTCTTGTAAAGGTTACCCGGTAAGCTACAACCCGCCAATCAATAACGGTGTTTGGTTTTCTGTCCGAGAATGACATGGTAAGCTGTTCTTGTTAAACACTTTCGTTCGAAAAAGTTACATACTAACTACTTCTCCTCTTTAGATTTTATAATGGTTATATAAAGCGGCAGGATAGCAAATTGAATGAAATTAAATTAATAACTACCCAGCCTCAGCCCGCACCCGGTATTTCACACGGTAATTAATTGAAATATAGTCGCATTCACATGAAATTCTGTTACTGAATAAGTAGGTACCACGAATAATGCTGGCTACTGGATATTAAAATTGCACAGGAAGCCCCTACGTAAAGTCACAGTAAAATTACTTTGAAATTCACGTGAAGCTACACACATACGGTATCCTCGATAATTAGACCCGCCCCGAGAGCTGTCGAATCACCCCTATTGCGTGTACCCGGTGTACTGATGCGGTGAAAATTTTATCACGTACAAACCGAGATTTTGCTTTGAATTATACTCCTGCGGAGTCCTGCCTATCTACATCAATAATTAAATACGGTTGTTGTGTTTTTACTTTTACCGCAATCATGACGAATTGTGTAAAATGTCGATTTACAGTATGAATACTTTACTATAGGCTGATTAGAAGTAAATTAGTTAGTAAAAATGTTGATATATGTATATATATATATATCAATAATTGATATATATATACATATATGAATGATATTTATATATAAAAATGCCGTTGGCGTATGCTAACGGCATCCATATGGCATATGGCACTCCATATGGCATAGAGGTCAATCAAGTTATATATTGCCCACTTTATGATTAACCTACCTACCATGTTTACCCGGCTCGTTTTTTAATGAGGATTCCTTTACCTCTTGAACATTTAACGAAATGACCACTGAAAGTATATGATCTTTGGACAACTCAAGATTACAAAGTGGTGTATTTACTCTACTCAGCTACAATTTATGTTCAGAGAAACTAGGCCACATGTTACGTCACGTTGTGGTTGTGTAAAAAATGCTGGATGAAAGTGCCAACCCCATCCTTTCAAAATTAAAAGCTATAGTGGTGTTGCACGTGCAAACCCATTTTTGGTGCAAGTGTTATTTCTGTCGCGGAGATTGTATAGCTTTACGCGCGCTGCATATCACTGTAATATTATTTCTGATCTTGAAGGCCGTATTTAGCTTCACTTGTCAGTTCATTAGGATTGAATCTTGCTAGCTTTTTTATAGCGTTACGCAATGTAACTAGGCCAAGAGTAAATAGTAGGAAAGTAAAAAAATTAAGATACAGGCAAAAAACAGGGAATGTACTAATTAATAGATTTTGAGAAAAACGCAGTTAAAAGTTTAGAAGTATGTAATTTTTATCCTTCTTCTGTACCGGTATGTCATGGACATTCCCGGTTCTTTTCGTTTCCGTCATAAAAAACGTATTTTTGGCGCCTTACGTTTACTTTAAAAAAAAGTTAGTGATTGAGAATAAAACTACCATATATAAAGATTTGCTTGCCAATAAAAAATAGAAAAATTAAAACTTGTGACATTCTCTGTTCTTTGCCTGTACCCTTCAAATGGTAAATAACGCTGGTCAATAAGATTTTATTAGATGTAAACAAAAAAAGGCCACTTTTGTAAACTCAAAAAGGAATTTTTATACTAAAAGTATAAAAAGAAAAATTTAACTTTATTTTGGCTTCTTAAACATACAAAGAAAGTTTAGTATCCTGACGTGCCATCTGCTAAAACACCGATCCTTCCCAGTGAAAATCTACCTATACCAAACCACTTGATGATATCTGATATCTCCAGTTTTTACATAAAAGATCCACTTCAAAATCATATTACAAAAAATCTGTTCGTATCTAAATCATTCTAATGTCAATTCTACTATACTCAACTACATTTTTTTCATAATCAGATTAATATTTTAATTTTACATAAAAAAAGTGTTTATTCGATAATCAGTTTATTTATAGCAGTTCAGTATGACCCCGAATATTTTTATGACCACACGTAAGTACGTGTTAAGCAACAGGTGCTTAGATTACAGACAATAACTTAACGTGTCCCATTTATATAAAATAATGTCCCCTGAGCGACAACGCTTAAACCCGTTTACATTATATTGCATGCATCGTTCTGTTACCTAGTCGACAAAGCTTTACAAACTTGCACGGTGCCTGTTAGCCGCATATTTCATCGTATCTCACCTGGTAGAGATGTTCGATAGATGTTTTAAAAAATAGTATTAATATGATTTTTAGGAACTCTTTGTGATTCTATGATTATCAGCTGGTGTTATTTGATATGGTATTTAAAAACATTTTAAAAGGCCAATTGCCATGCATATGTCATAATTGTCATGTCATAATTAGATCTTAGAATGCACGATGTAATGAACAAGTAGGCATTTCATGAAATAGGACTACATTGATAAATAATTTACCATATCATGAAATGGCTTAACCAAATCAATAAAAAAAGATCGTCTGACAATATGGAATTATTCTTACTTTCATTATGCAGGCACGAGGTACATAAAGACTCGGTTATTGAAAATCTGTATTCGAATGTTTGCAACGTTCAAACTATTTTGCAAATGCATCGTATCATTTTGATTTGATTCATTTGCAACGTTCAAACTATTTTGCAAATGAATCGTATCATTTTGATTTGATTCAAAACCAAACTGCGCCAGGAATGTTTTATGCTATATTTGGCAATAATTGGAGAGCGCTGGGTATAAATTAAACGCCAGGCTACGTTTGGAATTTAATATTGCAATATCGTAATTGAATAATATCGTAATAAGGTAGTGAATGATTCGCACAGAAGCAATAGAACCAAAAAATGTTGAACGATCGTTTTGAAATATTTTGCATCGATGGTTTTGTTAGTAACAACGTCCATATGGACAAGGGATTTTAGCATGCTTTCTATGCAGTATCCGTTTTTTTTCAGCATTATACTGCAATAAACTTCTAATAAACTTACTTTAAGCATATCTTTTATCCCAAGCCAGGAACACGGTCAACGAGACTAAGCAACGAAGCTTCGATCATTGTCCGACCTATGGACAAGGGATTTTAGCATGCTTTCTATGCAGTATCCGTTTTTTTTCAGCATTATACTGCAATAAACTTCTAATAAACTTACTTTAAGCAAATCTTTTATCCCAAGCCAGGAACACGGTCAACGAGACTAAGCAACGAAGCTTCGATCATTGTCCGACCAGCTTGTTTGCAGTGATACATTTTTGTTTAATACTCAATAGTTTGCACTGTTGGGCGTCGCTCATGGCCAATCGGGCTCACCGAACTAGCGTCTATATTAATATGTGCTATGTAAGAGATTCGAGTTCGAGAGTCTGCAGTAAAAATGTTTTTTCGGGTAAAATATTGTCTTTATTTCCCTGCCTAGACTGTGTTTGAGATTTTGTCAAATATATGAAAGTGCATATGCACTTTTATATATTTGACAAAATATCACTCACCGTTATTTTGCTAAAGGCGGATTTTTGAATTCGGATGTAAGAACGTATAAAAACCTACTTTAATGATAATTTTCACAGGTTTTCAGGCTAAAGTAGTTTGACAAAATACTCAAATACGTAGATTTTTCATCATTAATAGATTTCGCGGGTACTTAAAACTTTTCGAAAACATTTATCATTCTGCATTTATCACATCCGTCAAAAAATGTTTAAGATAGCAAACGTCTTCCTCACGTGTACCTAATATAAAATCCGGCAAGCAGTAACTTTTATGAGTGCTTACTTTGCTTATGATCTATCAAACAACGATCCGGGCCGTAACTCTATTATAAAGCCTATTACACCGTAAGATACTATGAGTACTATGAGTGGTTAGGTCGAGTGACGATAGACGTAGGGTGGCTATTATAGTAGCAGCTAAATGCGAATTGCCGAGCATCGAGATGAATTGCGTACAATTGGAGAGGCTTTAGTCTAATTGTGTGGAAGCTAGTACTGCTATAGGCTACGATGATTTATTTATGAAAAAAATATGCTTGGAGAAGAACAATGGATAGTTCAATAAAGTTCAGAGCTAGGATGCACAAATCTGAATCCAAAAGGCGCCATGTGTTGTTCAGTGACGAAACAGAAGACGATTCGTTAGATGTTTTTGCTCCAATTATTTTGCCTTTGTGCGTTCACTGGAATTGGATTGCTATATTTTTCCGAAAATCATAATAAAAACGGTTTGAAATAGGTTTTTATGATTTGTTTTTTCCTATTCCTTCTATACTAATATTATAAAGAGGCAAGATTTTTTTGTTTGTTTGTTTGTTTGTACCGAATAGGCTCCGAAACTCCTGGACCGATTTGAAAAATTCTTTCACCAATAGAAAGCTACATTATTCCTGAGTGACATAGACTATTTTTTTTATCCCGAAAACGGGTCCTGTGGAGTGGCCCACGGGAGCGAAGCCGCGGGGAACAGCTAGTATAAAATATAACGAATACGAGTGAGCACACTGCTGGCACACTTTTAAAATTATTATAGATAGGTTCGCGCTTGACCTCTATGTCACCAGATGCTAAGCGATGAAGTGTTCGACGAATTTGAAGCACGCTTGCCAAAACTTAAAGACTACTAGGTTGTGGCTATCGGGAAACACAGACTCCGGCAGGGTACGATACGGTGTAATGGACGGAAGCCCTATGCAAGCCCATCTCCGAGACTCTCAGGTGCGTAATTAAAACTTTACCACCAGTGGAGCCGGGTTACCGTTCGGAAATGTTTTGCAATTCGGACAAAGGGAGTCACGTATTCGTTTGTAAAATTTAAGTGCAAGACCGTTGGACTACAGCTTTTAATTAATTATTATGAATTACATGGCTGTAAAGGTTTATTAAGGTTACACTAGTCAACGGCACGAAATATTTTGTGCGCGGGGTTAAAATGCATTTTGTATCAACCGACAACACGTGCGGAAGAGATAGAGGCTGTGATGAGCAGTAGGAAGCTAGTTCGCGTTATGAATACACACATTTGCAAATTTGTAGCGAAATCGATAATGATTTAGGACGAAACCGAGCGCGTGAAATTTTAAAAACAGACCTTTGGGAGTCTGGATATCATGAAAAAACGATTAAACGTATCTGTTCAAAACAAAATTGTTGAACTACTAATCTATTCCTGTATGGTAGCCGTTTTGCAATTTGCCGTCTTCTTATGGTATTTATTCGCACCCAAAAATGCGTTAAAATTTGTGTCGAAATGTGGAACTTCGCTCATAACTTTCAAATATTTACTTTTTTGTTTCCATGCAGGGCTAGATAATGATGAGACAAATTGATATCACTTTTTATTTTGAACGTACATTGTCAAACAGTGGAATAACCCCTAGACTACGTTTGTATCGATCCTTAAAACAGGTTTTTAGGAAATAATTAGTGAATCAAGTAAGTGAAAATATAATGAAGTAATTCTCAGTGAAATGATAATAAACAATTTAATAATGAGTCGACTATTCTCAAAGGCGGCAGTCTAACTCTAACCAAGAAGGTAAAAAAAAATGAGGAGTTTTGAGTTCTAGTAAGAATATTTTTTTCGGTTTTGATACTTAATGCCAAAGAAAAATGCTGCCATATTAATAACTCATATTTTAGCAAATTGTCAGATTTAATATTATTTATTATTGAATATATAAGATTCGCATCGTGATCATCCACCAGCAAACATATTAACGGACAGTCTGGTGAATCGTACTGAAATTCAAAATATTTTGTCTGCGACTCGCATAAATTTTAATCAAAGGATAACTATTGGTGGTGGGTCCAATAGATATTTCTTAATTAGTCCGTTTGTTTAGCTGTGAAATGTTAACGATGCCTCACCCCTATCAGAGAATGTGAATGTGGACCATATAAATACCGTATAGCGGATTCTATTCATTATGAAGAGGATGATCAAAACACCAACTATACATTTAGTTCGCAATAAACGTTTTGACTTTGACTTTGAATGGACTAATAGTAATATTATTTGAACGAATGATGTATTGTTATAGTAGTTTATGCAATGGTGGGTTTATCACATGAGGCGAAGCCGAATGTGATAATTTTAATACGCGAGTGTTTTAATACCTAATTATATGCCGTTGCATACACTATTTTATCTTCACTCATACAGTTGAAATAAAATAAAAGTGAAAACGGAAAACATATCGGATTGCGGTATGGCGGGCAATTTAGATTCTCACTGCACCATGACTGCGCAGCGCGCGCATCCATAGACAGTGACACTACTTTTCTACATTAAGTCAATGAGCCCATAAGCGCCAATAAATTAAAAAGTAAAAGTGTGCTATAAAAATTAAAAAGTTATTTTATGATGCAGTTATTTGAATTTCGCAGGCAAATGTTGCACTGTAATGGTTTTTTTTTAATTTACCTATCCACGAATATAAAGTACGTGTTTATGCAATATTTTTTGAATTCATATTTGGAACATTACGGTGTGAGTATAGAAAAAATAATTTAAGCTGTCCGGATGACTTTAACGTCCATGTTCGATGAGGGTAGAGAAGCGTTTTATGACTTTTTCCTCTCATGTCGAAATATCTACAGTGACTACGACTAATTTCTAATTTTTATGGAACAGATGGAAAAATCACAATGGCGAAATTGGACGTGATGCGTCAGCGTCAGGGCCAATGCAAATGGCGTAATCCAAGAGATAAGTCATTATGGGGATAAATCAGGTATGAGTAACAACGGCAACAAAATTTAAAAAATCGATAATTTCAGCAAAATAAAAAACATAATTTCAACAAAGTACAGTAGGTATTACCGAAAAGTTTTCCTATCCCGGTTGCAACAAAAGTGTCAATAACAGTTCCAAACCCGAAAATTACGGTGTAAGGGTTTCAAATTTAACTTTATTTATTGAAAATGAAGACAAAGACAATCTTAAGCAAATTCTTACCTGCTTGAGTGCTATACCCGTTACAAAAAACGAGTGCGTATAATGTACTTGTATGTCATATTTACATAAAGATACAAAATATATCACACTGTAAGTAATGCAGAATTAGCTATCGCCGAAAAACCCGTTTAATCTGTAATCTTCTATGTTAAAATATTGCAGTGTAAGTACTTACCTTATCGGAATCGGTGGTGTTCCCACTGCCGAAAGACGCTAGCGAGTTTCGGTCGAGATTCTCCGTCGTATCGTCTAGTATTGTGTCTTCCAGATCTCTGTAAACAAACGTTGTGTTAAGTGCTGCTAAAAATAACGCGGTAAGCGATTAGTGATGATTTAACTCAGGGCGAACGAAGCTGGCGTTGAATTCTTTTATTTTGTTCGAACGAGTATAATAGAGAACGATAGCTGACCTAACTGTTTCATAGGACACAGAAAACGCTTCTCTGTTCATTCTAGTATTTTGTTCGTAGAGCTCAAACAACAAAATCACAGATTATAGTATGATTATTTCCAAAAGAAAAAGATCTAAAATTTACCTGCTAGATCGCTGAGAGCTAGTAGGCCGTACGCGGGCAGGACTTCGAGGCGGTTGCTGCAATGAACCACTGAAGTACGTTTCCTGTTGAATGACAAACACATATTAGACTATTCCAAACAATGACGAATTTCCTAATTTGGAGCTGACTTCATGATTACCTAAAAGAATGGAAATATTCGATAGGTATAACTTCCAATAATATTATGTAGGGCACAATAACAAAACCAAAGCTTTCAGAGCATAATTCGATTAAAGCTTTGCGTATAGCCAACACAAATACGGGGTTCGTAAAGTGCAATGGTCTGTGTAGTCTTTTACGTAGTTGGTGGGTACCTGTATAACTTCTCTGAGACGCCGCACCCACGTCTGCTTGACTTCGAGCGAGGGCGCCTTGAGCACGATGCGGCAGTCGCTTGCCATGGGATGATCGCGACCGGTCCACACTGAGAACTTGCACTCGTCGCCTTCGATGTGCTCCGTCACGCCAATCTCGGATGTCTGGACAAGGGATAAATCAGTTATACTCTATTAGGTATCTGCCACGTATTCATGAGTCACAAAAGAGTCCAACATTGTTTTAGCCAGGTGTTTTGATATGCCAGAATCATGTTGCGGGCAACATTTCATATACCTGCGAAACAAGTTAAAAAGCAGCAACACATGTCATAACGACGTAGTCTGCCGTGAATACAGGGCTTAAAGGGACCAATCAAAATTGCTCCAGGTCCCAATATTATGACCAGATGTACCATCGATACGACATACTTCGTCGAGGAGACGGGGCTAAAGTTAGTATCGCACTGATCAAGGTCGTAACTCACCATAAACTTAGTCTTGTAAATATACTTCGCTTTCCCATGCGAGTCCTTGACCTCCTTAGCGAGTAAGAGATGCAGATCGAAGAGGAAGACGCGCCTCTCCCGTCCTTTCTTGATGATCTGGCGCAGATCCCACACGTGGAACGAGTCTTGGAGGACTACCTCGCCGAGGCTGTCGGTGGGGACATCGCAGCCCTCGAGGAGAGACAGGTGCATGGCGTCGTTGGCCTTCTTGGGCACTGATAACATAACCTCGAGACCGTCCTGGTAGAAAAAGAGAACCATTAATTTGGGACTTACAAGGATTGATGATTGCTCTTACTTGGCACACTATTTTTATTTCCATTCGCAGGATCGGTCTGCTAGCATGGATTTCCAGATTAGAATCTCATCACTTCGATACTGTTTCTACCAATAAGATTCGATTGCGTATCATTAGCTTCATTATCGAAATAGTTTACTCATATTTTACAACTAGCTGTGCTCGCGGCTTCGCTACCGTCAACTACCTAGTGCCTATCCTACCCTACTTACCTACCCTAACTACCTAGTCCTACCTACCTACACTACTTACCTTGCTACCTACCCTAACTTTTTTTCTAGGGTCATTCTTTCGCGGCGAATCCTAACAACGGATAACGCGTAATTGCGTGTGTTGTGATAATTTACTTCCTGAACACTTTAAAATCATCTAACTTTTGATAGAGTAAAGCAATTGCGATGGAAAAAAAATTAAGTACGAGTAATACAACATGTTTTTATGTATGAAAGTTATCTACATTGGTTTCGTATATTTTACATGATGCATGCACAACTAAACAGACAAACAGTTAAACAGACAAAAATACCAAAAATTTTGGAAATGGGTTCTGTTGGTTATCCTTTAACAACCTGGCTAATTTATTTTTGAAATATTTTCGACCTTCTCCTAACAATAACAAACACAACAAAAAAAGAATAAGCGAAAACGGTCCAGCCGTTCACGCGTGATGCCGTGACCAAGGGAAATAAGGATTCATTTTTATATATATAGATATTGATTATAGCGGTGTCATTTATTTTGGTGACTTGAGTATTTCGACAGACGCCACACCAATTGCGAAGAGAACCAGTTGGAAAATCAATAGGACTCAGCGATTCGAATTTCTGTAGTGCAAGCTTTTAAAAAGAGACGGATCGAGCTACAGTCGGAAACATGACAATAGGGTCGGAAAATACAAGAGATTCTTTCATAGAAGAGTCTTTAAATACAAAGTGTCACAAGCTACTTCGTTGTGTGTATTTTCTTCGTTCGTAATTAGTATCCACTAGCAAGCGCGTATTTTGCGTACGGAAAATAAACAACGAGTATCATTCGTCAGCATCATGTTTAATAATTATTAAGTATTTTTATAGCTGTCTAATCCGAATTCTTAGATTGTCACGACAATAAGATGGTAAATTAACAAACGAGCAAAGTAGTCGTTAATTAATTTCGAGTTCGTATGGTTCCGTACCCAATGAATGCTAACAGGGTTATCTTACTATGCTTACACAGTTAGTAAATCTGTCACAGAGCTGTAACTTTCAAACCAGGAAGATAGGCACTTAAAATTCTGCAAACAATACTATATATTACCTTCAGGACGGTAATATGTTTTAGTCCGGAACTATACATTTGTTACATCAGTCAATTTATTCCACAAGAATAACTCTAAAATAAGTAGATGAAGATTAATTCGTTTCCCCCCCCCCCCGCGCTAACTGTCGTATGTCACAAACTGCCGTATCTGCACTGACATTACTCGTATCTACGTGTTCATAAAATTGTAAAGAACAAGTGCCCTCTAATCGTCGTATTTGTATCGTTTACGTATGTGCATATGGAGAGAACAAATGTTTTTAATGCCTGACGTATGAACATACTACAGTTAGTGAGATATTTTTTGCTTCTTGTCGGCTATATATATGACCGTAGTATGACATACGGCACTTAGTTAGAATTTTTGTCTGCAATGTTTACAAAATATTTTTCATTTACGTTGCTTAGAGCAAAAAGTTTTCTTTTGAAAAATAAGATTAAGTCACATTTTGTACCGAACCAGCTGTCACCAATTTTTTGACGGGCATGGAAAATTAAAACCGTACGAAGTCAATGTTCTTACAAACTGCGAATGCCTTGATTTAAAAAATATCATCAGCCGACCTTAGGATGCTATCTGTTTATAAAGACGATGAGGGCCGATACCGATGAACTAGACAGAAATGATGGAATTTTCTGTAAAGAATGTTGAACCTCAAATTATTAGGTACTAATTTACCATTGATTTTACAAGATAGTTGTTTTTATAATTTAACTCATTCTTAAATATTAAGACGTTGTATTCCTATAACACAATTATTAACCTGATTTCTAGTTCCTATGTTCAATAAATAAGATTGATTGACTGTAGGTAAGCTTAAACCTTATTATAAACCTTATTATAAACCTTTATACGTATCACGATTAAAGCTCCCGACCGAAAAACGCTTGCCCTGGAAAAACAGCAAATGCTGCTCGACAGTTGGCGGGGAGGGTGACGAATTAGCCATGGGAGATAAGTAGTCAAATTATAAAAAACAAGTTTGTTATACCTATGTTAAAGTTCACATCACTCTTATTATTATAATAATAAAGGCACATGATTCAACGGCTTATCAATGTTTCTACATAAACAGAAACAGTATTAGGAAAATATGGTGGCTTTAGGTATAGGACAACCGAATGAGCAACATTGTGAATATTACACAAATATAATAAATAATAAACTACAAATCAAGAAATAAATAATTTGCATTCGCACATTGCCGCCATTTTGTCTGGTAGATGGCTTATGTTTGACGTAAAGTATCGTCAGCGGAACCATCATACCTACTAGACTTTAAGTTAGAAGTTTTTCAAGTGAATTAGACGTAGTGAAAAACGATAAAGGCATTTTTTATTAATTCGGTCCAGATTACATCAAATAATAAATATAAGAATACATTCTCAGAAGCTGCACCAGCTGTAGTAGTAGCTAAAAGTATCAAAACACAGCACATTAGACATCAAACAAAAGTAATACGTACATTTTTAAGAGCGAGCGGGCCGATCCTATTTGCTCTCGAATTTGTTATATACTTCAACATGATCGATGTTAACACTTCCACTCCGAAGAAAACCATTACATTTTACTGAATTTTAAATGAATAATCGCAAAACAGAACGCGACTTGCGAATGCGTCCGAAGGGAACAAACTGTGCCACATGGGCGTAAGGTGGATGAGTCACAAGGAAAATATTGAACTAAATCAGTTGTTAATTACCAGTAAGTGAACTACTTGTTTAATCTCAAACAAATCCAACGTCCACTGCGTTTAAACAATACTAAATTTGTCAGATACAACGTAATGGGTTTACGCCATTACCATTACTACGTTGGGGAGCGATAAAACAGACTGCCGGTTTATTCGGCATATTGAATATGCATTGTCCTGAATCATCAAGGACAATACGAACCAGATTACTAAACAAACGTTTCAAAGGAATATTCCTCAAACAATTGGAACAACAAAGAGAACATAATGAAAGAAATCTGATGCTAGAAAGAGAGACGGAAATCAACGATACAGTTTCCTCTGAAACTCACGTACTCGAGGAGTCCACTTCAACTAGCGGTGTTTTTTTTTACAAATCGTATTTATTAAAACTTGTTCTCTACTGCTCTGCTAGGTAAAATATTGAGAATGAAAATAGAAATTTATTTACAACTCAAACAGATTTTCGAAATAATCGACACTTGAGATACTACTACCTGTTTCTTTTGTACTAATGGCCAAATTTGGGGGACGGTCACTCTGAGCTCGATCCTCTCGTGCTCCTTATTTCAATAGAACCTACAGCTTAAGCTACCTTGCCAGTTCTTAGCTAGCGTTGAGAACAGAAGATCATTTAGAATTGTCACAATGTTTGCAGTTTGTAACAATTTTGGAGCAGTTAAAGTTCCACAGTCCGTAAGTAACAGTTTTGTGTTGTTGTTCTGATACGGTTGAGCTAATGCAATGCAGGGATTATGGTATCATTAAAAGAAAAGTCCCTGTTTACTGAACGAAGAAATAGCTAGACACAAACGATGCGAGAGCAATATGCAGCGGACTGCGTAATCCCACACATTTATTCATGCATAAAAAACCATGAATGCAACGCCTATAAATACACATAGCATGACACTAGGACACGTCACAACTCTAGTAAGATGACTAATATTTTTTTCCTATATAAATTATGCTGTGATGATTTTTATTAAAACAATTCAAAGTACATATTTCCTATAATATTAAATGCTATCTTATTTGGCAATTAGCTACTTGATACTGACGCAACTTGTTTACGAAATTGACGGCTAATGTAAAGGATGCCCAATTAGTAGACTCAATCTTGGACATACGTAAATTCTGGCTAAACGACCATCTTGGAAAACTTAGGACGGGTGGGAACAATAAACACATAGTACTAATTACATTTCAATTGTTACTTACCTGTCTTAGATATTTTGATGAGTAAACACAACAATTGAAAGACGTTATCTGCCAGTTGTAAAGTTAGCACTAATCGAGAAATTAAAACAGATAAAATCCTTAGTATTCGCAGTAACCTCGGTTTTTATTATATTTTTTCACGCAAAATGTTCGTAATATATTGTCGCGGTAACGTCTAGCGTCAGACTTGAGTTTTCCTGTCGTCTTTATCTTATCACTACCGGTAATCTTTAAGCGTACGTTTTCCGATAATTGTTACGTACGTTAAACACATATTACGTGTCCAAAACTGAGAAATGAGTGTTCGTTTTTAGTGGTATTCGGGTATTAACGTTATGATGAGTGCAGCTGACCCTGAATGTAAGCGATTGTGGGTTATATTGAAGCACTTTACACGTCAATGAGATTAACGCCGCTGTTTATTACGAATAATCTGTATTTATGTGGAACACCAATTAGCCTTGTATTAAGGGGCCCAAAAATCCACTAGCATACAAATTGAGTGAAAAAGGTCGTTCTAAATTTATATTAGGGACTTGATGACAGAAAAGGTTATCCCACAGTGGCACTAGAAAGGAAATCAAATAAGAAAAACGGCTACCGTGGACGCCTAAGCCATGGGGCAAAACGGACCTAATTCTATATGTATTTTTTTGTAATAAATTAATATACATTCACCTACAAATAGACTGAATGCTTTCTGCTATGAACCAGTTCTAGCTACAGTTTCTTAACACCTATTAAATACACATTCAGTTCAACATTCCATCTAATTGAAATACAATAATAGTACATTATTGCAAAGGCCGGGCAATAGACAATTGCAGGTCGAGTATGAGTTTGACTAATACGAGACAGGCAATTGCCATTTCCGCCGAGGCATATATAATGCTTTTCTCAAAAGAATGCAGGGAAATAAAAAAGTTGTTAAATTTCCTTCATTTTTAAAGTTAATGCCATTTTTAATATGAACTGTACATTTCAGCATGGAATAAATTGCCCATAATGTAGATGGCTTTTTAGTTTCAGAAATAAAATCATTAAAATACGCCAAATATACTGTTTCGGAGAAAATGTTCATTTTTTATCGTTTTTCCAAATCATATAATGTTCATATACTCTCAAGTATTTTTCTTTTGACTTCTCTGGAAGCAGGTTTTCCATTGCCAATTTGGCTTCTGATCTTAAATCTGCTGGACCGTGAACCGTTGGCACTCATTTTAATTATTAAATTTATATTGATTAAATATTTAAATAACAAATCAAGACGAATTTTCAGCTTTGCCGCCGATTTTCTATTTATCATCTGTGCCGAAAGGCAAACGCATTTATGGCTATACAGCCACGTGAACGCAATTAGTACTAAGCAAAGAGACTTACTTTGGTATGCCAAGAATGATAAAAGAGATCCAATCAAAGAGTATCTAATAACTCCAGCACGCCGTTTCATACAACATTGCTGGAGCGTTGAAATGTTCCAAATTCAAAAAACGCTCCAGCAATGGATTTGATTTTCTTTGTCCGTAAATTCGGTACTTCGCGTGTTCTTTTTTCTAAAATAATGACAATATTTCCATGCATGTTTGAGAAAATGTATTTTCCTCAAAAATGGTATGTAATGTTGTCATAACATCTCTAAAAAGTATCCAGAAAGTGAACTCTACCGGAGACTTATTCAGAACTGTC
The DNA here is from genome assembly GCA_948252205.1 of Orthosia incerta. NCBI lineage: Eukaryota > Metazoa > Arthropoda > Insecta > Lepidoptera > Noctuidae > Orthosia > Orthosia incerta. Next base: position 37,413,918 of record OX411741.1, on the reverse strand, counting down.
CAGTAAGAAGCGAGATTTTAAATTTGAAATCTCCTACTGTCCAATAAGTATGTAATTTACTTACTGGACAGTAGTAGGGATTGGTCCGATATATCAAAATGTAACTTATATCGGATATGTGTTAGATATCATATAATATCGATATCCATATCAAAATAACCGATATTACAAAACTGTATCTAATAAAAATCTTACTAGCGTGCGAGAACGAATAGGTCAATACTTAAAACCGTAACAATGCGAAAAAGTAAGAACTACGAACAAAACGCAAACTTCATAAAACCGTAACAATGCGAAAAAGTACGAACTACGAACAAAACGCAAACTTCACAAACGTTAGGAACCATATGCGCTACCTCTGTTTCTAAGTATTATTTCGCGTTCGTTGTTAGTTTGCTCATATAAATAACATTTTAACTTATAAAAACTGTACTAAATGATATCGATATCTGAAAACCGTTTTCGATATCGATATGAAAACTGTATATCGGTTACATAACCGTTTGTGCAAAAAACCGAAAATCTCTAGACAGTAGGTCATCCTCTTTAGATCTGCTTAGAAAAAAAAACATAGTACCAGTCAGACACAGATTAGAGATTAGCCATTATACCATGGTTATAGGAAGGAGGCACCAAATATATATCTTTCTCCTTTTGGTATGACATTTTATGAGATAGATATATTTTTCAGTCCGTTAATCAAGATGTACAACAAACAAATATAAATGCCCCCGGTAAATCGATCACAATATCTATCAGTAATTGCCCTAATATGAATGTAACCTTCAATATTAATTAAACGAATTTGTTGTTAAATTTTGGTTAATTTTTGAGAAAAGCATTATACAAGCCTCAACCAGTAAGAAAGCCATCCTGGCCAGGAAGGCTTACTTACTGGATTCTACAGTAATGTACTATTTTGATAATAATATATATCGTTTATTTATAACATAAGGCACATTTTACAATAAAAATATCTTAAAAATATAAAAGAAGACAGTTGCTTATTTGCCTGAACTAGGTTGAACCTGTGTTTCAGACTATGAAGTGCTTAAAACTAATAATAATAATAAATTAACAATGACATAGCTTATATATGAATACTTAAATTAAAGACAAAGCAAAATTATTATTTTGTTACAGCCAGGAGATCTTCTGTCTCTCCGTAAGAGATGCGAAGCAGATGTTCAATAATAGTCTTTTTACAGCTAAAATAATTTAAGTTATAGATACTTAATTTTCTATTTAATCTATTGTACAGAAATGGTTGATGCACAATGAGCCCTTTTCCTATCCCCTTTGTTTTTGTATATAGGTTTTCTTTTTTTTTAGAATATTCTATTTCATATATGTTTATATATTATAAATAAAATAACATCATTGACAAACAGGATAATATTGTTTCTTCGCAACAAAAGGACGTAAGGCGTATTTTCCTAGTACCAATTGATTAATAAAATAATTCTCAAAAATAAGGATAAGTAACTATAATTTACTCCATCGCCTCAGGTAAGGTATTTGACGAGGTATTAGTAAACTCTACTAATTAGTAGTAAACCGTTGAAATCCGTTTTGCTAAGTCTTGCACGCCACACGCGCATTGAAGTCGTCGACGCAATGCCGTTTTTAGGGTTCCGTACCCAAAGGGTAAAAACGGGACCCTATTACTAAGACTCCGCGATCCGTCTGTCTGTCTGTCTGTTCGTCTGTCACCAGGCTGTATCTCGTGAACCGTGATAGCTAGACAGTTGAAATTTTCAGAGATGATGTATTTCTGTTGCCGCTATAACAACAAATACTAAAAACAGAAGAAAATACATATTTAAGGGCTCCCATACAACAAACGTGTTTTTTTGCTGCTTTTTGCTCGATATTAATAACAGAAACAGGTAGACGCTTGAAATATTCACAGAATATTTAGTTGTATATTCACTTAAAAAAATAGTAATGATTATATTAAAATAAAATGAATTAAGGGGGCTCCCATAGAACAAACGTGATTTTTTGGCCGTTTTTTGCGATAATGGTACGGAACCCTTCGTGCGCGAGTCCGACTGGCACTTGGCCGGTTTTTTTTTTTATCAGAGCCTATTAATAAAATTATACAATATAATTTGGCATCAGTCCTGTGTTTTGAATACAGTTGTAATCCGCACAGACAAGAGAAAGCATGCAGTGTTATAAATATTTCTTGATACTACATTTCGTATAAAAATTACTAAAAATAAAATATTTCGAGTGGTCAAATATTTGTTCTAAAACTGTACAAGTATGAATCAGAAATCAAAGTTGAACTGACTGAGAGTCGTGTTTCTTAAATTTATTTTACGGTTTTATTCAAACAATGAAGATAAACGGTTTTTCTCACGTTCATTTTGAACTTCTATTTGATGTATCAACAACGTGCTAGAGTAAAAACGACGCATAAACTCTTGAACTATTTTACAATTCGAAAAGTATTGTAAACATTGCATAACATTCATATTCCTTGATATAAATCTTAATGAATTCGATTATTTATAATAATCGAATTCATTAAGATGATACAGGAATTTTGAACACTGACCTTGATTTCGCCTTGCCCCTCGGCGCAGCACGCCTGCAAGTCTTTGAGCAGCAACTGATACTTGGTAATCCGCTGCACCGGCTTGATCAAGTAGGCAGCGAGTGGATGCTCCAACTTCTTCTTACGTTGCACCCTGCATCACAAAAGACAATGATGTACTAACTAAAGCACAGGCCACTGTACAAACGAAATGACGGCCATTATCTATACTGCTTAGTTAATGATTTTGATAAGAGAATCTTTTAGTGGCATAACTATTGTGTTTGTGTACACAATGCGATATCTCTGCATCTGTACGTCCAGGACTAGAGTGCACAACGAAAACTAACATTTGTCAGTTCAAAGAACGAATGCTGATGACGCCTGTGGAACGATAAGTGTCTATTGTTCGGGACGTGCAACGGTCTCTATGGGGCTATTCTTTAAAAGGATGATAAGATGATAACAAACCATTGGATCGCCCAGTCTTCAAATAAATGGTCAGTTCCATAAGAGTTAATGAGTATGGCAGTTGGAATGTGCCGCGTTTGCAGCTGTTTGGCGGAAACTAGATAAATCTGTCTAATTATGTCTTATGTGCAGCCAAATGAAAGCAGTGCAACACAAAACAAGACTCACTTGAATCGATAAGGGCGCTAAATGTGAACTAGTTTATCGGTGGACACAAATAAACGTATCTATGAGTAACTGCAGTATTCGTATATAACTTTAAACTAACTTGAGTCTTGTAAGTAATTAGAAACAATATTATATTTCGATACTAGGTTCGCAGAAACCGCTAATAGAAAATTGCTAGGGATTCCCATTTTTTCTGGCATAAGCTGTCGAAATATAAGCAAATACTTTTGGTCACCGATTTTTCGCTGGCTTTGCAGCAAAAGCTATTTTGACAATTTTATACGGTATTTATTAATCTCACATCATTAAATGAAACGGGATTACGTGACCTTAGTTCAATAGTCGTTTGTCCAGCCATCCACCAAACACCGGTCGATTCATCCCTCCCTAGCATAAGGGATTTTGGGAAGTGTTACAAAAAGCAGCTGTTTATTGCAGCGCAAATTGTCCCGAAGATTTCTGAATCGCATTCTTAATTTGAACATTGCGATGAATATTTATGACGATTTACGCAAACAATTCGTGGCAAGCACAACTTTTTTCACTCTAGATTTCATTTTGATAGGAATAATTAATAGAGAATACGCATGTATATTTTATTTCATAAATTAATTGCTTATTAACATCAACAAATATGAAAGATGTTTTTCAAAAATCTTCATCGGCACGACGCGCGACGCCAATACAACTGCCATAGAACGCGGCGTTTTTGTAGAGAGGGACATATATATTTCTCTTTAAAATATTTATATCTCTTTCGTTTTTTGATCAATTTTATTTATTACTAGCTGTGCCCGCGGCTTCGCTCCCGTCGTCAGCCTGCCAACCCTACCCTACTTACCTTCCTGCCTACCCTACATACCTACATACTGCATACCATAATTTTTATGTAGTGTCATTCCTTCGCGTAGAATTTTAACACCGCGATTCAGAAAAAGACTTTAAATGCACAACGCCATCTATCGAATAGCGAGTTCAACTGTCCGAGTAACTGAATTGCGTGTGCTGTGATAATTTTACTTCTTGAACACTTTAAATTCATCTTACTTTTGATAGAGTGAACCGATTGCGATGAAACAAAAACTAAGTAATTCTTCAAGTTACGCACAATTTTTATGTATAAAAGTTATCTACATTGGTTTCGTACATTTCACGTGATGCGTGCACAAATAAACAGACAAACAGACAAAAATTCCAAAAATGCTGGAAATGTGTTCTGTTGGTTATCCTTTATCACCCTGGCTATTTTTTTTGTTTTTTTTTTCCGATGTACAAAAATTATTTTTCTGCAGATTTATTATATGTATTGATGATTAATTTTAACAATCTCGGGACTCTGTGGTCCCGGTAATTTGAAAGGCGTGCGAGGGGCCGAAGCCAACACGCAGAGGCCTTGTTAGGCATGTATCAGGCAATGTGATACCGACGCGACGACGATTATATGCACTACGCAAGTGCACCCAAGGGCAATCCCCGGTTGGTGCAGGACTATTGCAAAATATGAAGCAAAAAAGTATTTGGCTATGGGTTTGGTAGGTTTACTGGATCGGTTGCCTAAGACTATAGGAGGATTACTGGCACCTACCTGACCACTGTTGAACTACACGGCTATAATATGGCAGGGGGTGACTTGCACCTCAATTAATGGGCCCCCATAAAGGGTCGCTAGCACTTAAGTGACGTAGCGCCAAGGGGGCAACATATCCGGAGGTGCTTGAGGAGTGGAGAGGTATACCACGGCTATCAGGACAATCCCGGCAGTACGGTCAAGATCCCTACCAGCGTCTTACTGGGTTAACTTCCTTCCTCCGAGCACATTTGCTCTTGCGAATCTCCACTCAAGCCAGCCAATCAAGGCAAGCCAGAGATGAGGAACAAGGCTTCTCCCTGGAGATCAGGTCCGTGGGGATTGTACCCTGCGGATTGCATCTCTCTTAGTCTGGCCTCTCACCCTAGGCATGTTACAGCAAAGTAATTTTATTATTATTTATTCATTATTAGGCGATGTCCTAATACAACGCGATCATCGCGCGAACACGCTACCGTAGCGTTCATTTGTATGGCGAAATCGAATTGGTATTCTATTTTATTGATTTTATCGATAAATTGGTAAATAACAAATATTTTATCAATGCATATGCATATTTTTAGGGAATAGAGAAGAATGTGACTGAATAATTAAAAACACTAATTGTGTATTAAGCGATAAACACTTGCAGATATTAAGAATTTGGCAAGTCAAGCCAAGTTACCATGTAAATTAAGATACGGTTCCGTAATACCGCTGTTATAACTTTTACACGAGTTAAAATCTTTAGTAAATTTTAAAGAACATGCTTAACAAAAACGCTTAAATATTTATTTGTTATTATTTTAATAACTTGTACAGAGGCGGACTTAAAACAACAACAATAAACGTGTTTACTGAAGTAAAAGACGATACCACTGGTTGATTTCCCTGTTGTTGAGTTTGCTAAGGCTGCATCATCAGATCATCTCTACTAGGGAATGCAATCTCGCGAGATCTCGACTTCACTGAAATCTGGCGAGATTGCAATTATTTTTCTTTTTTTTACAAAATTGTCACAATACTGGGTTTTTGATATAGAAATAATAATATAGATTATATATTTAAAAAAATATTTATTTCTATCTGTTTTCATTAAAATAATCAGACTTTAAAAAAAATAAACAATTGAACAGAAAGTTCAATAATCAACATTTTGGAAATAGCTTCGCAAAAAGCGTATAGTATTTAAAGTGTCGTCCGATAGACGGCTTCGTATTTTGCATGCCAAATAACCAGCTGCAGAGAACGCTCTTTCAGCTGTTGGGAAACACATGTATTTATGCTACTGTGCAATCTCGTTTATGTCGCGAGATCTCGTCCAATTTTCGACCGAGATTAATCTCGGTAAATATGGCCGAGATCTCGCGAGAACGAGATCTCGCGATACCGAGATTGCATTCCCTAATCAGACCAAATAAAGTTATCGTCATCGGACCGGAAATATTTCACAAAACTGGATTGGCTTGGAGGACCAAAACTACATAAAAAGTTGTAAATTAAATGAAATTAACAACCGAAATAATATTAATTTCACCAAAAAAAATTACAAAGAATTACATAAAATATTCTTACAGGCCAGTACCTAAAATTATGCAACATGGGAACAACTGTAGCCGAACTAGGACGAGTCCTGTATCTCGGCATTTACACTAATAATGAGCTTAATGAACTCCGGCTATAAATACAATAAATAGGATATCAATCTGGTAATAACGTAGCATTTATTGCCGACAAGAACCGTTGAGACACACAGATTTCCAAAGTTCAGAAGTTGTGACGTAGAATACAATTCTTCTCCATAACAAGCTACTTTCCGAATGCACGGTAGAATCAACTTTTATAACTTGTAAATTTTAATGTACCTAACGTTCAAAAGTCGCTCACCATCAGGTGAGATAGTGGTCAAGCGCGAGCCTATCAATAATGAAAAAAAATATTAAAAAAAGTGCCGTTTGGTGGCCTACTTGAAATAAAATATCTTTGTCTTTGTCATTCCTGGTATAATTGTCACGAAGAACTAGTACTTATTGTTGTGACAGTGCGAGCCATATGGTCTCGTCTGGGCAACATTTTATATGAAAATTATGGATAATAGGATGTTTCTTTATTCAAAACCACATATTTAATTACATGTTTGGAAACTAATTCGCGAACGCAGTATATACTTACGCACGTTTGCTTTGCCATCATTATCATTCACCCAAAAAACCCAACTGGATACTGGTATTCCTCAAGTATTGCCACAACTACCCTTCTTAAGCGTACATGCAGTATGCTCATGAAGGGTAGTCTAGTGACCTTCACCAACTTGTTGGTTCAGTTTTGGTTACGACGCTATTCATTCGTAGAATAGTATCCTGTTATGGAGGTAGCGCCATCTATACTGCTACATATGAACTACGACAAAGAACTACACCCTCGAAACAAAGCGCGCCCTCTTTCATTTTGAAAACTTAACCGTAATCATTGCGTGTTTTACGGACGGATTTTTGAACATATGACGCAATGATTGCAAACAAAGCATACCTGCGCCATTCTTTGAAGTTACGCAATAAGGGTGCTGGTGTCATACAAATCATTCTTCGCGCAATAAAGTTATCCGCGCGATTTGAGCTTATACAACAGCCCGACACCCATCAGGCTGTTGCCCACCAGACAGCTCCAGTATAGTTGGATGATCTGATCCTCGCTTTTCGATGGAGGTTGCGAACTGTACACCCAGTTGCGCTTACCTCCATAAGTATAGCCTAAGCAGCCAATGCTACAAGGGATTAACTTCAAAAAATTAGAATGGAGCGGGACGGAACAGGGAGGTGAAACGTGGTTAGTGTGTTTTTTGTTCACAATACGTTGACGTAGTTCTTGTTGTAGTGTAAATCCTAACATTTGTTCTTGATTTGTCATGTCATGACAAAATATCGTAGGTCTGTTTCTTCGTTTTTATCAGTAGGCAATATACTAAACTTTTGGACAAAACCCTTCCCTTGGTTCTTCCAACCTTGCGGTCTTGCAAATAACCGACACTACCTTTGCCGCGGTCGATCTCGCCGGCGGCTAAGGTAGTGTCGGTATGTAAATCCTTTTGTTCTTTTCGTGTAGATTTCAATACTCACCTATTCATATTTTATCCGTCTAGTATGGCTACTTGGACAGCTCTGTCATTCGCCACGTTTAGATACTAAAAAATGCAGGTGCTTAGGCATGAGGGGCAGGATAGGAGGTGGGGCATATCCTGCGAACGGGCTTCATACTGGCGTCGTGTTTGAGATTCGACTCTGATATTCCATTTGGTTAAGTTGTTTTACAGTGGCCAACCTAGGCCCGGGCGATTGTAAATAGTCCGCGAGAAAGCATAGTTTTTATTTCGTTAAAAAAATATGGCAACGTCTTACCTCTCAAAGTAATCGCCAGCATGCTGCACGACGGCCGCATTGCTGTCGGGCTTGTTGCGGCAGTACGACACGTACATGTCGAACTCGCGCGCCCACGTCACGAAGCAATGGCCGACGTCTTCGGGCATGGTCTCGTACTTGTCCAGCTCGCGCAGGAACACACGCTCGTGGAAGCGGTGGATCTCTTCTATGTTGCCGAATATTATCTCCTCCTGGACAGAAACAAAAGTATTAACAATAACAGTCGCACGGGACGATCGTCGAGAATAAGCAACGCTTGCCAAGGCCAGTTCATAGATGGGTGACCATTCCTAACATACCCAGACTCCTCCGTGGCTCAGAAAGCACGTTAAGCCGTTGGCCGCGGCTGTCATTTGTACATCTTTGACAGTCGTTACGGGTAGCGTCAAAAGCCTGAAATCTGACACCAATCTAGCCAAGGGGTACTGTGTTACCCAGTTACTGGGTTGTAGAGGTCAGACAGGCATTCGCTCTATGTAAAATACTGGTACTCAGCTGATTCCGGTCAGACTGAGAGCCAAAATGCTAGGCAGATTGATTGGACAGAAACAAAAGTGAATTAGTCTTGGGAATTCAGCACCAATTTCCTACCCTTATCCCATAATACTTGGAGTCAGCGCAACACGTTTTCTTCTTCCATTCTCTTATATCGAACTTCAACACTAACATTCACTCAGAAACAAAGCCAATTAATATTGAAACATACTTCTGGAAAAACATTGCTTTCTGGGCCTGATAATGGAAGGTAATCGAAAAGAGCCCGACATATTTTGTTTTAATATTGTACATCATGCTTGGCCTATTTTGATAGAATTAGGTCTGGCATACCCCCGCAATTAGATAAAATAACCTATACTTGGTAGTAGAGATAATAAGAAGAGTATGACATATGTCAACTTTGTTTTAGGAATGACAATGCTCTAAGATGTCATTGATATAGTTGATGTTCAGAGCAGCGGTCGCCACATTCGATCACCACGCATTGCCATTTCTTTCCAATCTATATATAAAAGAGTACACACATCTCTTAGGAAGTGAATTTTTTCATAGTTTTTGGCATCGTGTCGCATAACCAGTTAATCTAGAGAGACAGTAGTAGAGGAGGAATAAGGGATAAGACTGCCATTGTACCCATAGAATTAAGTCTTTTGAAAAAGAGATCCGTAATTTTTTGGTGTATAATAAATAATTATATTCTTTACCCTATTATATCTTCCGCGCTTTCAGATGGGCAGCCTGAACCATTTGTCACTCAAAATGATAGTAAAGCGAACGTACCTTCCCCTGTAGCGCCTGTGGCACAGCGCCGGGGTCGGTGCGCATCTCTCGTAGGTAGCACGTGATGCACGTCTCCAAATCTTTGACGTAGGCACGCTCCGTCTGCAGTAGCTCCGCCATTATAAACCTAAGGGACAACGCAATAACGGACTGTCAGTTTCAATTGCATCATCAAGTAATTTAAGTGTATTATTCGCTAGATATTCATTTATTATTTATAAAAATCCCTGAGGTGAGTACCAAATGCATAGTAGATTCTAATTTTAAATTCTCTATGGAAAATTTGTGTATAGAATGTGGTAAACAGTCGCGATCAGATTTTTATAAATAAGGGTGATGATGATGAAAAAATGCTGCGTACTCTTTGCGCCTGGCACTGCGTCGTTTGTCGTCCCCGACGGCCGTGGGCTGCGGCTCGGCGCGGGTGTCGTTCTCCGCCGACTGCGACGACGCTAGCGACGGCGCCACGCCCGAGTCACTTTCAGGCTCGCTCTCACCACCTTCCATGGAACCGCTGAACTCCGCATATCTGGGTACAATACACACCAAATATAAATCATTACACTTAATCAACTCACTTAATTTACTCATTTGGCAAGCTTTGTTAGCCATCGCTCCAAACGTGCTGTCAATAAAAGTAATGAAAGTAGACTCGTGTGTTATTTGACACTCGGCCAAGAAGAACGTGTATAGACATATTAAAGTATAGCGTTGAATGGAATAGTTTGGCTAATGATTACCTGGCATCAACAGCGGCGACCCACTCCTTGATCTGCACGGCATGCGGGTGCCCCTTCTCGACGAGGCCGTCGGCTAGCTGCGCGAGCAAGCGCACTCGCTCGCGGGACTCCCTGGCGACCCCGCCGGCGGCCGCCGCAGCTGCTGCGCCGCACCGCTCCTGCGTCTCCTTGATCCATTCGACGGCAGCGCGGGCCGAACGCTCAAACAAAGCGAACTGTTGGCACTGCTCTAAACGCTTCTTGCGGACTGTCCAGTGTTCCAGAACCTATTGGAATAAAAGTGGCTTACAATAGGTCTCATAATAATTGCTGATTTACAAATTCATCGCGTCGTGATAAATATCAGAGATGTTTTAATGTAATTTTTTATGTGAATGAAATTTTTTAATGGACGAAGATAATTTAATTTAGTATAACTCTCATAAATCATATTCCTGTAACTACACATCTACAGCACACAATTTCCTGGCCCTACACACTTGAAGAAGCTTTTTGATGACATGAAAATATACCGGTCGTAATATCACCATAACAAAACTCTTTATCATGTTCACACAGAGCGCGCGCTTGAACTAGACACATGGTGTATGTAGGTGCCGAGGCTCATGCTAGTCTGCCCTCGAGATACCATCAACGCGCCATTCAACAAAACCTTATTGTTTCCGACTCCATTCTAACGCGACGACACTGACACTGCCAATGCCACACACAACTAATAATAAATCTCCAATAAATCCGTTTTGCATAAATGTTTTCGAGTGACATAATTGGAATGGCCAATTCTTGTGTAAACAAACAAACAATTTCGGTTCGTAGCGAAGGAAACATTTATATGTTTAACAACAACGTCGCGCAAAAATAGCTTTGCTATGAACACATCCGATTGATATCTCTGAAGGGTTTCTATTCAGTTTTATTTTTACATTTCCTGTGAACAATGTAATTCTATAAACCAGTTCTCCTGTCGACCTTGCCATGCAAAAGTACTGTAAATGTTTCATTTTTATAGAGTACAAATGCCTTTGAAATTGAATGCTAATTCATAACATTAATTCGTTGAAAATACTTATCAAGTCGGGCGGGTATTACAATTACGTGTGTAATCATGATTACGACTTGCGTGCTCGTTAAACGGTTATTTAACAATGCATTAGGCTCAAACGGACAACAAAGCACATGCATTTTGGTGCTATGCATCTTTTGACGGGATCTCTGCTCCTATATACATTCTCCTTAGTCGCACAGTCCTGGGTTGCGACTTTTGCGAGACTTCTCCATCATATATCTCCTTGAGGTCTACCAATCTTGTAGGTGAGTGTGACGTACCGCGAGAATATTGATCTTCTACTCTTCCTAGCACCATTAATCGTACCAATGAGCTTTCGTTGCTGATGCTATGTCCTAGCGTCTTAGGCATGGTATAACGATGTCACCGGATAATTGCATACACCGTAAGTTTATAATAAATCACGTGAGATTGTAAACTCATTCTTCCTAATAAAAAACAGGTAATTAATTGAACTAGCGATTTGGATGGGTTTTATTGTATTTCAAATGTTCACAATAAATCGATAATTTATAATCTCACAAAATTATTACACTTACGGTGACTGCAATAGTCCGGTGAAAGTGACAATCGATTTCGAAAAGTTTCAACAAATAGAAAGTGCTATGTATCGTCATCATTCAATGTCAAGTTCCGTGCATCGAATAGCCGTTCATTTGTATGTTCTAAATTATTCAAAAGTCGACTTAAACTGCAGTTTTCCATTACGTTATACATTGGAAAGCCTGTGTTTAACTTGTTAAGTCGCGTACTCGATCCGCATAACCCCCTCGTCGCAGCCGGTTAATATTTAATGAACTTGAGTGTATGCTCTTTGGTTTTGGTCTCGTGATCGCAAGTGCGACTGCTGAGTGTGAGATTCCAGTGCTCGATGCCCAGATCGGGCAGTGTTATTGGCTTTTCCCATTATGAATTTCTCTGTGCCAGCCCGTGGAATTTGGAAGTTAGCTGTGCGATCCCCCGTGCCTCGGCAAGACACGTTAAGCCGATGGTTCTACGCCTGATCTCTCCTTGTTCGTGTCGGACTGCCAGCCCATCGGACTAAGATAGTGATGGAACAGAGAGTGCACATGTGTTTGAACACCCACTTATGCACTACAAAACGTGTACATCCCGTGCCGTTGGTTAGTATCTGCTGAGATTGGCCGCCGTGGTCGAAATTCGTCTGGAAGACTATTTTTTTTTAACGTGATTATAATCTAATTTAGCAACAATCGTAATAGTGGCAAGAATATATCGCTATTGCAGGACAGGGATATGGCATGGTACAAGCACTAAGATGAATCTTGACGTCTGAAGATTGATATTTATTTAAATGAACATTAGCTATTAACATAGTAGGTTGTAGATGCCGTATCTCGGTGTTTTCGTACGTCTCTGGGTTTGTATTATTTCTCAAGGCATAAAGCATCGCAAGAGGCTTGCCTGGTTATAAATTATGGTTTAATCGGAGGACCGATGATTTCGGTTCGGAAAATCGGTCTTTACAAATATTCGCTAGATCCCTACAGTAACTTAAATAATTTTATCCTACAGTCCTATTACAAGAAAAACGTCCGTTTAGAAGAGGTGTAGTCGCATGCACATATTGAGGGTTGGGACGTGCGTCGTTGAGCTTGCACGTACAGAGCTTGATAGAGCCATTTGGTTTTGGCCTCGACGCCGCAGGACCAATTTATACAATAGATATGTAAGAGGTAGTCTCAGAATCCTCGTGAACTCGCTCTCTCTTATCCCAACATGGGTTTTCTCACATATTATTATATCATAACATTCACGCCGTTCTCTATCATGCCATTACTTACACATTCCATATGTTATTTGCAGGCTAAGTATTCGCAGCCATATTCTCATTATAATCTCTACCTAGTAAGATTATAATGAGAATATGGCTGCGAATACTAGGTAGGATTTTAACAAAATAGGGTGATTTTATAAAAATCGCGACACTATTTAGCAATTGTATTTCATATTCTATACCTAGTATTTTTATTTAGGCTGCTAAGTACTTGGTACGCATCTCAGAGACTTTTATAAATAAGGTCCAAAAAGTTGAGTGGTCTCTCACCTTATTCTCTTGCGCCAGCAACGTGTCCAGTATAGCCCTGGTCTGTTCATGATGAGCCTTGCTGGCGGCTGCGGTCTGGCCGTGCACTTGCGCCGACCGTGCCGCGTACTTGAGGAAGGTCTCGGCAGTTCGGCGCGCCAATGTGCAGGCCTTGAGAAACGCCTCTTTCTGCTCGCCATGTTTTACTATCAATGCAGCCACCTGGAAGAAAACGTAAAAGGCATTTGAGTGAATATTTGGAATAATGTCAAAATATTTTTGCAACAATACCTGCCTAGGCAGTCGAATGACAGAATTTAGGTGTACTTTTGGTAGACTACTCTAAGGCAGCTTCTTCTCAAAATTAACGATTTATTATGTTCTACACTGAGTGACAAGAGGCCTTTGCCCCTGCGTTGAGACAGCAACAGACTGGTATTAATATTACTAGTGGCTCTGCGAGGAGCCACTAGCGAGTATCTTTTTGTTTTTTTTCTTGTATTGATTATTCTTTATAATTATCGAACCTGCTCATAAAATTTTACAGGTTGAGCAATGCGACCAGGGGGATGACCATAAGCTCTTAGAGTAAGGTTATTTTGAGTGTGTGTAAGGGACAGATTTATATGACTTGTATACATCTGTCACTTACGCGATCTCAAAATAACCTTACTCTAAGAGCCTCTGGTCACCCCCCTGTAGAGGAGAACAGCCGGATATCCGGACAGACAAACGAATTTTTGCCCAAGCTAAAACGGAGACACTTCGCGCTCGGTCGGTCAATAAATAAAACTCAAATTTAATTAAAGTTATAGGGCTCCCCCGAGTCGAGTGCATTTTACAGAAATGGTAGCACTTTTAAGGTAATCGATAGAAATACTTCTATTCACATATGCAAATTGCCTTGAAGGCAAAGCGTCAATTGGGGATGTTTTGCCGCCTACAGTTAAAATGTTGTGTTATTGTGATTGTTGCTGTTATGTTGTATCAAATTAATGTTTTTAAATGTTATGCTAATCCGCAAACAATGAGATATTTGACATGTCCTACGAGCCCTATAACTTCCATGTTTCCGAAACTTACGAACGGCTAATGGGAACACCAAACTCGTACCTAGCTAAGTTCTGGGATGATATGTTTCTTATTAATTGGGCCTGATCTTGACATAGATTGCTATAAAAGAAGTTGGAGGGTTACCTGCGCGGCTTTGTCAATGGTAAGCTGTAGGGTCTGTTCGTCGGCAGGCGGCGCGGCTGCAGAGCCGCACCAGTCCTCGTCGCGGCGGTACTCCCGCTCCAAGGAGTCCAGCACCGAGCACACTTGCTCTGCTGTCTTGTAGAAGTTCAGCGACGCCGTCACCAGCTTGTGACGCTCCTCCGCGCAGGTCACTAGCCGCTGCCACCGTTCAGTTACTTCTTCTGATATTTCTCTGTAGAAAAATGCTTTGTCAAAAAGCGTTCTACGGTGGTACATTACAAGTCTGGCTCACCCTGTTGTATATGTAATTATTGCACCAACATTATATTTTTCATTACTCATACTCTGAAAGTAGGTCTGAAGTTGCTTGAGGAGCGGGTTGAAAGTAATACTTTTCAGCCCTAGGGAGAATCGCTTTCAACTGACAGCTGTCAAATTATTAAAAAAAAAACTAGTTCCTTTTCACATATCTATTGAACCATGTTCCAACTTTCTATACAACCACGAAGTAAAATTGAAATAACTTTAAGTTAAGTATTGATTAAAGAATATATATTTTTTAAATAACTTTATTATAATTTAGTTTCAACAATTTCTTTAAAATAACTTAGATTTGGGCAAAATATTTACCATTTTTTCAATGATGAAAATAAAAAATAATGGCTGAATAGCAGGCCGGCCACAGAAAAAAAAACAAAAAAATAGGCGGGCAAGCGGCAATCATTTTTTCTTTAGCTAATTCATGTTTTTATTTTTTATTTCCTTGTATTTGTAATGAAAAGCACAGTGTTTACCTCGGGTTAAAGACTTATTTAGTCCCTCGAACTATTGGCGCCCTCACTGCGTTCCGGGCGCCAAACCCCGTCTCGGGACTAAATAAATTACTTTCACCCCTAGGATAACAATGTACTATTTCAATACAGTTGTTAAACATGGCGTACTTTCAGAGGCTATAATCATGATTCGAAAGTTAAGTGCATAGGCATCTTTCTATTACGCGGTCGTGACTTTTGTTTACGAGCTCGATCATTATGTTTGCAGTTTAGTTTTAAATTTATAAGTCAATTTAAAAATATTTAGTAGCAAGGAGTTTTCAAACATAGAATAAAATGGGATAGATTTATTACGAGGAAAAAATAATGATTCCGTACGTTTTAGCATAGAATTCTCAAAAGTCTTTTAAATGGTTGTTTAATATTTTTCAATACAGTTGTTAAACATGGCGTACTTTCAGAGGCTATAATTATGATTCGAAAGTTAAATCTTACGCATAGGCATCTTTCTGTTACGCGGTCGTGACTTTTGTTTACGAGCTCGATCATTATGTTTGCAGTTTAGTTTTAAATTTATAAGTCAATTTAAAAAAGTTTAGGAACAAGGAGTTTTCAAACATAGAATTTCAAAATGGGATAGATTTTCTAAGAGGAAAAATGAACGATTCCGTACGTTTTAGCATTGAATTCTCAAAAGTCTTATAAATGGTTGTTTAATATATTTAATTACCAGTTTTAATTTAATTATTTTCACATCAACATTTGTCAAAAATCGAATAGGCTGTATAGGCTGATATCGTTGTAAAAAAAGAAGTCCAGTTGCAAAAACGCACCATAAGTCAATTTAAAAAAGTTTAGTAGCAAGGAGTTTTCATACATAGAATAAAATGGGATACGATTTTATACGAGGAAAAATTAATGATTCCGTACGTTTTAGCATTGAATTCTCAATTTTTTTTTTAAAGTTGTTTAATATGTTTAATTAACAGTTTTAAATTAATTATTTTCACATTAACGTTTGTCAAAAATCGAACAGGCTGTATAGGCTGTTTTCTTTGTAAAAAAATGTGTCCAGTTGCAAAAACGCGCCATATTGAAAATTTTATTTTTTGTGAATAACAAATCTAATTCTTTGATTTGTTTTTACTGTTTCTCACAACTGTATTGAAAAACGTCGTGTGATACACGGGTGTGTAGGTTATTGCAAACTCGTGTCATTAAAAACCCTCGCCTTCGGCTCGGGCTTGTTAATGACAGCTCGTTTGCAATAACCTACTTCCCACCCTTGTATCACAATGTACTATTTCATTACCAGTTTTAATTTAATTATTTTCACATCAACATTTGTCAAAAATTTAATAGGCTGTGGCTGATTTCGTTGAAAAAAAATATGTCCAGTTGCAAAAACGCGCCATAAGTCAATTTAAAAAGTTTATTAGCAAGGAGTTTTCATACATAGAATAAAATGGGATTCGATTTTATACGAGGAAAAATTAATGATTCCGTACGTTTTAGCATTGAATTCTCCTTTTTTTTAAATAGTTGTTTAATATATTTAATTACCAGTTTTAAGTTAATTATTTTCACATCAACGTTTGTCAAAAATCGAATAGGCTGTATAGGCTGTTTTCTTTGTAAAAAAATATGTTCAGTTGCAAAAACGCGCCATATTGAAAATTTTATTTTTTGTGAATAAACTAATCTAATTCTTTGATTTGTTTTTACTGTTTCTCACAACTGTATTGAAAAACGTCGTGTGATACACGGGTGTGTAGGTTATTGCAAACGAGCTGTCATTAACAAGCCCGAGCCGAAGGCGAGGGTTTTTAATGACACGAGTTTCCACCCTTGTATCACAATGTACTATTACAAACCTATTCGTTATTCTAACAAGGAAAACGAAGATACAAATTACTATGCAATTGTTCTACTGGATTTGTCAGTTACGATGATAAATTACTATTACAAAAAAAGCCGAATAGAAGCGAACTTGCGATTTAAAACACGCGATCTGATCAGTTGTCAGTCAGCTTTTCTATTAGGCATTGCATTTTAAATGGCACACGGGGAAGCAATAAAGATAAGGAATAATACCTTCACTTTTCTAAAGTTAAATCTCGGCATAGCGATTTTTTCAGTGAGGCCAGACCTTTTTACCCAGCTGCAAGGCAAAGGTTATGTGTTTCGCGCGTATCTGGTACGTATGTATGTAATATTCTTTATTACCTCATATGTTTCAAACCACTTGACGGATTTATATAATTGAGACATCGTTAGATACGTCTTGGCCGCCTAAGTGTTCTTAGATAAGTGCCGTAAAAAAAAACATGGCAGATTTTGGGCGCCATATTGTAGGGATTGCAATTTTTCTCGTTCGAACAAAAACCGTGACTAGCCAGCCGCCCAGTGCCGAGCTCCGCGAAATAAATCATAAAACCATGTAACAAGTGAAAGTGTTGTGTTAAATTATCAACAATTTTTCTAAAAAATCATCAATTTTTTAAAAAAGATGTAAACAAGAAGAAGATCTTGCTGTGCAGTCGGAGGATAAGGTATTGGGCAGCCAGCTCACGAATATGTATCCTCCGACTGCACAGCCTGATTTGCTTCTTGTTTACATCTTTTTAGTTCGCTTTTAAGTTTTTTTGTTTTTATAATTTTTATTTAACATTTTCTAGTTATACTTTTTTTTTCGCATACAGGTCTTCTATTATTGTCACCAGATGGCGCTTATCCAATTAATCGTCTTTGCCGGGATTAAGTACGATAAAAAGTCGCACTAACGCCCGTAGATCATTAATTTCTCTGCCTTTCTATTTCTTTATTTCTCTATCTAATACTAAAAAGTTAAATTAAAATAACCCCCATATTCATTTTTATTTCATGCTACATAATTTATCTAGTACTAGACACGCTTCGATCGGCAATCTATTGAACACGTAATTATGATACGATATCTTGCAAAAACACCCCTAAACAAACAGTCAAACGCCCATAACTTTAGAACAGCTGAACCGATTTTCATTAAACATAGCCAAGAACACTTTCGATAAAGTCACCTTTCAAACAAAAATATACGAAGTCAAAATCGGTTCATCCGTTTAGGAGCTATGATGCCACAGACAGATACACAAACACACAGGTATACACGTCAAACTTATAACACCCCTCTTTACCCGTAGGTTTTCAAAAAGTTTTAAAGTACAACACTCACCGAATCGTGTGTGGGTCATAATGATTAGCGGCCCTCAGCGCGTCAGCCCTGTACTTGACTTGTACAGCGCTGGCGTGGGTCTTCTCCACGGCTACTTGGAACTGGTCGTGTTCCCGTTTGAGCTGCTCGGCTTCCGACAGTGTACCGGGAATCGAGAACGAAGCGGCCAACATCGCTTCGCCATTACGTATCCAACTGACGACTTGGGCTGCATCTTTTTGGAATTGGCCTGTAACAAATGTAACATAATAAAATGCATTATTCTTTTTTTTATTGTATTTCCTAGAACTGGCCAAATAACTCCCATTCTCCTTCTAAACTCAAAGTGGTTTTGAAAGTTTATAAAAGGAGGTTTAGATCTCATGTTAATCCAATAACACACGTCGAACTAGCGTGCATGTTACGTCAAGGATAACAAGGTGCCACTGGCAATAGGATCTTCGGATTTTTTCTGTCTATCACGCCGTCAGTGCCTCGTGAAACACATATTTGCAATAGGAGCTTCGGTACTTCCAAGTTATTTTTAGTCAGTAATGTGGGTTTTTTTTTCTGTCTATCATACCGTAAGTGCGTCGTGAAACACAAATAGTTGTTTTTGCCTGACTTAACAGAATATGCCTATGATTTAGTTTTTGTGAGTAGTAATCGGTCACACCATTTTATAAACAGATCGTGTTTAAGCGGCCAAGCAAATAAAATATTTTAAAATTGAATAAGCTAATATAACTTATGCTTCAAAATTATACCTTCTTCCCCCAGAGGAGTATACATAATATGTATACCACTGTGGCGTAAAATCCAAAAAAATTGATCCATAGTTCAGAAAATTACACATACTCACAACCTTGTCAAACACAAACTAACCTATGATTATGTAGACAATAATAATTGATTTCCTTGTTGTTATTAATTACCAAGTATTATACAATAGTATAACATTATAAATATATACCTTGTTATACTTTATATTAGATTTTACCTAGTTAACACGAACATTGCTTTACTTTACTAGTTTATGAATCAGCTTCCAGTAGGTAAATCAAGAAGATGTGGTTTATGCGATGACATCTAACCTAATAATAATATTCAAAAAATTATCATATTCTTTAATCATTATAGTATGCAGTTTTAATAATACTCCTGCCATTCAACTTAAGTTTGGGTCTTCATGTACTAGAAAATTGGACCCATGAGGGCTGGTAATCCCAACAAACGGTCTTACTCCCGTCAGTTTGTATTGAAACTTGATAAGCGCCGTCTGGTGATATTAGTAGAGAACCCCTTTTTTAATACAAATTGACATAAGCACACATTTACGCCCGAGTGTTTTTAACTGCCGAGTGCGTATAAAAACTCTCGCTTCCTCTGCTCTGATTTGTTACATTTGTTGACCCAGCTACAAGCTTTCTACGTGAATCCTCCCTATGGCACGTCCAGAGACTCTCACCTAACTGCACGCACTGCTCGAACCGAGCACGCCGTTCCTCTGCCAGCTCTTCGAGGTCCAGTTGCCTGTCGTGTAGAAACTCCAGCAGTAGTTGCACGCGCGCCTGAGCGTCTAGAGGTGCCGCTTCGGAGCCGTCGGAACCACTCGATGCCATTACATCTGACGCTTCTGCGATAGCCGCAGCGAGTTCTTGACCTTGCTGGACCACCTGGATACAGAGCAATATGTTTAAAATGTTGCATGCATATTTATACATATAAAAGGCCCCGAGGCTTCGCTGTCATGACCACCACAAGACAAATATTTTTTTTGGAATAAAAGGCCAGACAACTCAGCAATACACAATAGCCGGTAGTTAGTTCCTGTGAGATTCATGGGACAAGGGCAGGAAGACGAAGCTCCTCTTGATCGATGATGTCCTGCTCATGATGAGGTCATTTCGCTTGTTGGAGAACTATGAACGTGTCTATTTGACGGAACGGTCGTACTCAGAAGAAGTCTGTAATTACCTACCAAACCTACACCCTTATTGCAGATAAACAAAACCTGAAGTATCAAGCAATTTTGAACCATGTGCGATGCAATTATTAGTTAACTGTCGCCTTGACTTGTCCTGTACTTACACTGCCCCGCAACCAATTAAGGATGCGGGGCCCTGTCTAATATTGCCTTGAAGATTGACCGGACGTTCGACCGCAGTTTAAGACTAAACGCAATTTAGCTCTGAGCTCTGATCTACATTGCCACCGACACCAAGAAATAGCGTAATTGACGAATTAGCGAATTGTGTGCATCTTATCCGTAATAAGGATGTAGTTAGGGTGTGAAGTTTGTAGCGGGAATCAATGAGTGACATTATTGTCTCGACTGACGAACTATTGAAATCATAATTATGGCAATACTGGCAACGTTTTAACTTGACAATGTAAATTAATTTTAAGCCTATACAAACGCCAGTTTTCAATAACACAATATGACACCAAAATCTATGCATACTTAATGATTGCATATTTGGAATTACAACTCGCGCCGCTGCTCGAGCATTGAAAATCCATAAGGGCGCGCTTTTATTTAGGTGTAGCGTCAGTAAAACTGACCAATACTGTATTAACAATCTGTTTGATCAACTAGTTAAACTTACTTGTCTAAACCGAACGTCATAAAATTATTAATTTAAAATGACAAGTACTAGAAGTATCATTGCATCAACTTGAACCAGCATTACAATATCAAACGGAAGGAGAGCCCAGTTGAGACAAAGTGATAAGTGAGACACTCGAGTGAATCTTTCAATTCAAGCAATTAAGACGTTGTATCGATGCATCAAACAAGACGCTTATGTCTTGGGTTTTTTCCTTGTTAAGAGATTCCCGACTCTTTTCCTAACAAACACTCGCGTCCTAACACTACCTGTCCAAAGATTCGACAAAAACTTTCATCATTATTTTCCGTCAATGGAAGTAGCCACAGTTAGAGGTAGCTGTCAGTCACTTGTTTATTTCGTCGATGTACCGTCATCTTTGACGTCGTCATTTGTATCGCTTTAGTGACAAGGTTCCAATTTGAGCTACGGTATTTAATTTATAAGCCGACTACACATAAGTCGGTAGTAGACAAGGCATACTGACCTGAAAGGTGGCATGTTGCATTCTAGCGACACTTTCGTTATGGGCAGCGAGGGCTTGTTCAGCTTGCTGAGGGTCTCGAGGAGGTTCGGTACGCTGGAGCTCGTCGCCCCACAGTTCGAGTCGAGAAGATACCTGGAAACAACACCGACACAGTCAATACGTGGGACCAAGCTGTTCTGAGAAAAGAAATTGATCAATGCATTTGAAATTGTATCATTCACACGCATTAACTTAGGTATGAAAATTTCTAAATCAAGTATTGGAAATCTTTTTAACCGACTTCAAAAAGGAACAGGTTATTACATCGACTGTATTTTTTATGTTTGTCACCTCAAAACTGGGTGAACTGATTTTGATGATTCTTTTTTATTTGAAAGCTGGTGATCCTCATGTAGTCCCATTTAAATTTGGTGAACATCTGATGAAGAACTTCGAGTTATACAACAGAACTCTTTAATAAACAACGGCAAATCTCACGGGATTGCTGCAATCGCATTTCCAAAACATAACCAAAGCCCAGAAATTTTTCGTTGTGAAAATACAGAAAGACAATCGACCCTACAGAAATTTAACGCAATAGCCCCTCAAAAATTTGATAATAGTCCACTCCACTTCCTAGCTGCCCTGTTTATGGAAGACAGTTTTTCAACCTTTATTGGCGCCAAAATTAAACATCTATTTCGCCAATTTTTCCAAAATTATCCGAAATCCTTCTTTCTTATATTCGATATTCACTCTTATTTGTTATCGATTTTTCGACCTTTTATCAATTTTCTCCACTCTTCCCCTTTATGGAAACTGTCTCACCTCAGAAAAAAATCAATGTAATCGTTACATCCATCTTAAATGTAGCTTTGGATCAAAGAGCGGCCACAAGCCACACTACATATTCGCGTTGGTGGGGTCGACATCAGCAAACATTTAGTTGACTATTCACGTGACCAGAGGGCGGGCCTATTTTTAACCGACTTTCGAAAAAGGAGGAGGTTCTATGTTCGACTTCTTGTACGTTTTTTATTTTTATTTTATTATATTTGTTCACCGATATCTCCGTCAATTGTGGACTGTTTTAAATTTTTTTTTTGTTTGAAAGAGTATGTTTCGTGATTGGTCCCATTTTAATTTGGTGAGGATCTGATGAAGAACTTCGAAGATATACAACAGAACTCTTCAATAAATAACGGCAAAACTCTCGGGACTGCTGCAATCGCATGTCTGTTTATTGTTTATACCATTTCATAACATAACATCACGCCAGTACGCTCTTAAGGGGTAAGCAATCTCTCATTTGATCGGTTTTGTTCAAGTTTCATGATATTCCGGTAATCTATTCTGGCGTTATAGGAAACTTACTAAACAACTTGCCTATTAGCTATATAGGTACAACTAAAAAGTGAAAAATAAAAAAATAAACTTTTTTACAAAAATATACTACCTACGAAAGACACCGACTTCCAAAAATAAACTTATTATTCACTTTGTAGTTTTCTTATTTGGAAGTCGGTAGTATTTTTTTGTAAAAAAATATTTTTTGGAATCAGCATTCGCATTCAACGTGGCAAAGCTGCCAGCATTCTGGGAACTTTTTACCATTGCCAGCGATGTGGACGTATTTTTTTATTCCAAATGAGAATTATTATTATTATAAATAATAACTTAGTTAAATTCTGTTGTAAATAAAAACACACTACTGGAAAACAATTTGTAAAATGTTCCCAAAACATGACCACACAAACCAGCGCATGGGCGGAGATAATTTATTTCATTCACTATGTTGTTGCCATGCAAAATAAAAAAAAGATCATTTCCAATAACATGTCAATAAAAAAGGTAAGCCAAGCCTTACTTTCCAGTAAGTAGGCAAGAAAAATGTCGCAGAAAATATTGTAAGGGAATGTCAACTTCAGAGTTTTCTGATAGCTTATCATTTAAAGATGGCTTCCCATGGTACTTATGATAATTTAAAACATTTTATTTGTAAGGGCACAACGGGTAATGATTCTTTTAATATCAGGTCACGGACATTATACAACTAAGGAGCGCGTTTTAAAGGTTTATAACCTTTTGATTACGTTTTTGCTTGTTATATACGTGTGATCATTGTTTTATCATATATGTATGTATGATGTAAGCAAGAGTACTTCTATTGTTTATGGTTAGCATGTTTAATGTGCAGATAGTGTACTCCATCAATATCAAAAAAACTACGTACTTAAGTTAAAGTGACTTATTACGGTATTAACTGCTTTATTCGTTTACATAATTAGTTCATTTACGAGCCTATTGTTTTATGGCTTGATTGGTTATGGAATAATAAGTACTATAATACGGGAAACTAAATGCATTGAGGTATATTTCATTGTTGTGGCATTGTTATGACGGACTGTGTTCACGTTCTTATCATTTGGCTTCACGGGTGTATAGCTGATGGCAATCAGTGCTTTGATTGTGCAGAGCCTATCGTGGCGTGATGTGCAGTGGCCCGGACTGATGGCATTGGATCGTTGCCAATAAATTGTTTTAAATTAGCCAGTAGTTACTGTACGTTTTTTTAACCCTTCAACAATTTGATCCAAAGGTTGACATGTGAATATTCGAAATAGCCCAGTCTCTTTGTAGTTGTTGTATTTTTTTGTCACAGGCTCGCGTTTGACCACTATCTCGCCTGATTTTAAGTGATGATGTGGTCGACGGTGAAGCACGCTTGTCTAGAAGTAACGTATGCAATCTTGGCTTAAAGACCAATAGGTTGTAGCTACCAGGAAAAAAAGACTCCGGCAGGGCATACCATTCCTTATCTTTACGCACAATAAAAGTATTCGCAAAACGCTGTGCGTATGATGGGATGTCCACCATGTACCGAGGGCGCATTGCCGTACGTCTTGTCTTCTGATGATGGAAAAGGCAATCGGATCAAATTGTTCCATCGCTAACTCCCCGAAATGTAACCGTAAACTCGGCGTCGATATTCAAGGCTCTGGAGCTTTGAGTCGACCAGTTGCCGATCAGCCTCTTGGCCTGTCTTTCAATCTACTCAAGTGCATCAAGTTGGTATTTGATAGATCCGCCCCAGGGGTGAGAGCGGTACTCCATGCATGACCGAACTTGACGATCGATGTCAACGTAATACCAAGAAGGTCGAGATGGTCCGCTATCGGCACGGCTACACCACGGAGCTGTCATATTGGACACGAGATTCACCCGGTCGTGATTGAAACACTAAAAACTTTTCGAATTAGATGGGAAAATGTCCACCACCAAATATAGAAAATCTCTATCACAAATAATAAAACTGCGTACTCTCCATTCAAGGCCAGTCCAGGGTAATCAATTAATTATATTTTGTATCCTATTAGGGTTGTTACTACGCTGCGATCGACCCCCGCCCATAGCCCCGGGCGGTCGGTCCGGTTGCCACCCCCACCCTACACAGATCCACCCTCATAATCCGTCAAAAACAACTGCATTTATTAAACAACGTATCATATAGAAATAGAACAGGACGAATCAATAACAGGTGAACTTTCAAACTTGACTAACTCATCGACTCACTGGATCGTTCTTATTTAAACTTCTTCATCGACCACATCATGGCTTATGTGGCCCATCAGGCGAGATAGTGGTCCAATTAGAGCTTATGAATAAAAAATAAACTTTCTATAATCTCGTGTCACATACACATAGCTAGGAAGGTAATTTCATATTACCCTGGTAGGCGTGCTAAGAAGAATATTTCTAATGCTATCGGTAATCCAGCACGGGGTGTGCTCAGGCACCAATAACGCATTTTCATTGTAATTAAGTCGGGCAATTCCATCATAGTTTCTGATAGGTTCCAACATTTTTTACGTCGTAGAGAGCAGAGTTTTTATATTCGTTATTCATCATGCTATCTCATTACTTCGAGAAATTATGAAAGACATTAATTAACGAAAGTTAGCTTACCTCTAAAGCGTCTCGTTCAAAATGCCTGAGCTGCAGAGTGAGTTCGAGTCTTCTCTCCCGATCGGACCACAGCTCCTCAAGGGCGCCCCGAGTGCCCCTAAGTCGTTCCAAGGTCGTTTCTACGGCGGCAGTACTCGCAGCATCCGAATCGCCCGATGATCTGCAGACAATAAAACAATACTCAACATGCGTAACTCTCTCCATAGGTTCTTATCTTTCGGCGCCTTTCTTTTGTTAGGATCCATGATCGATATTGTTGAAACTGCATTTTGATGAAGGGTGTTTTATTTTTAATGGGGTCATAGCAATTTAATTTCGACAGATGAATGTATAAATAATATTTGTGGTTATACATACAAAAGACTTAATCAAAACAAATAATAGAAATAGTCATCACAACCATCATTTAGCCTTAGTTACTGAAAAAAGAAAAAAAAGGAAAAGTATTTATTGCCACAGAAACTGACATGCCTATAAATTATGCTTAAACAAAAATCCACCGCTTTAATGTCGTAAAACGGTTACTTTCTAAACTCCTTAGTAACGATAACGGCTAAATAAAAAGGTTAGAAAAAAAATAAAAAAAAATAGAACATGGGTTCCCTCTGGGGTCGGTACTCTCAGCAACTTTATTCTTGCTGCACATTAACGATCTGCTAAAACCTTTGGGTATGCAGACGACAGTAATGTTGCTGAGAGATACTTGTCCAACGCTCGTGCTACCGGGCCTCAAATCCAGTCTCTCCGGGAGGCCATGGTGGAGCTTTCGAACCTGTTCTTGCAGGCAGTCTCCGAATGGGGCGATGCCATACTGGTTAGGTTTAATGCTGCTAAAACCCATACTGGTTAGGTTTAATGCTGCTAAAACCCAGGCGTGTCTTTTTTCCACTAAAAAGAGCCAATTTCACCCGGCTTTAACTTTTCGAGATGTGACCGTGCCAATAACTGACCATCTTGAGCTTCTTGGCGTTACGTTAATATCGACACTGAATTTTGGCCCATACATTGAGGCAAAGGCTCAGCTGGCTGCCAAAAAGCTGGGGATCCTTGCAAAGGTGAGAAGGTACTTCACGCCAGAACCGCTGCTCAGCTTGTATCAAGCGCAAGTCCGATCATTTCAGAGTCGATCGAAAAGCGGGCCAACCACGAGGCTCATCGGCGATGAGGCATCGGACTACCAGACGTACGGCGATGCGCCATCGGTACATGGTGGACATCCCACCCATACGCACTAAACATTTTGAGAATACTTTTATTATGCGTACAGCTATTAAGCTGCATTCCCTGCCTGAGTCTGTTTCCCGATAGCTACAATCTTGGGGTCTTTAAGTCAAGAGTGAATAGGTTACTTCTAGGCAAGCGTGCTTCACCGTCGACGACATCATCGCTTACCATCAGGTGAGATAGTGGTCAAGCGCGAGACTATTTTGAATAAAAAAAAGAAAGCATTATTTGTGAAACATGTTTTTTTCGTGAAACCACAGATAATATAATACTAGCATACAGATGCCTCATCCCATACAAAGAAACCATGCCGACGTAACTAGCGTTTTTCGTCCGATTATACAGATATTTTTTTAAATAAGTCGATCGGGTTTGGTGCCGTTCCACGGCTATAGATTGTTATCAGCGACATGCAAGTAAAAGGATTTTCTCAATTCGCGACAATTTTTATATTTATCATTTATTTCATAGTATTTTAGTGCACGTTTTTACAGTTTAATTGTACGGAAATGTGTTACGATACAAATTTAAACAATCGAGTGGCATACTTCAGAAATTTTTAACCGCGCCATCTATTGGAATCAATTTTAAATGATTCGTTCAAATAATCTTTGAAATGTGAATTAAGAGCCCAATATTCCATAATGTTGTGCTTGGGAGAGTTGATTTAACAAGATCATACAATTTGTATGATCAATTCTAGAAAATGTTAATTTTACACACAATTCAATAACAAATCGATGCGTATCGCGCCATCCATTGATATTTATTTGAATTATTTTTTCTACTTTGAAGACTCCTCCAAAACTTGGATGCTCAATAATATTTTTAAACAGAAAAATTTATGGCTAGAATTTCTTCATCATAACTGAAATAGCAGATATGTAAATCAAAGAATATTTAGCAAACAAAACTGTCCAAAACGAGGTTCAATATTAATATTCTGGCTCCGAGCGGGCGCATGACCAGTACTACGTTAACATTGGGGAATATATACGCCTTAACTATAGTATTAAGTGATGGTTTTAAGCCAAGTTTTTCATTATACAATATACACCTTCAGATAAAAATTACCAATGAACAAAACGGCTGCGTCAAGTCGTGAAAGTATGTAAGGAAGGTGTCGGCAAAATGATGAAGTCTCGAGTCACATTCCAGGTTTAACGAACTGTCGCATAACAAGAGTTAATTACACAATTACCTGCAAACCGGCAAACTTATAACAAGCACATTGCCCATTACAATTAAAACCTTGATTGTTGATATGAGAATATTCTCGTAATACGCATAAATGCTCATTTTAATGATCAACTTGCCCTGGCAATGACATGTTTCTGTTCTTTGCCATTCGCTTGAGGATTTAATGTTAGGAAAAATCTACCCAGTATTTTATCTGTCAATAACACGAGAAGAAAAGAAATTTACAAGTTATAGTCCTCGCCAAACCCCTGGGCCGCCCTGAAGTTGGCTACAGCGGCTGCGCAGTAGTAAATCTCATACAAAAACAGCAACGTTTCGTGCCTTGCGCATCGGCAAGCAAACTTAGTAACAGTAATAATAGTTTATTTCATAATGGGATTGCAAAGTTTACAGTACTTCACCCGTCTTTATTGTATAATTGAACCTTAAAAATATATAAATGCAACATTTGTAAACTTTGCAATCCCATTATGAAATAAACTATTATTATTATTATTAAATTGGCTTTCCGATGCGCAAGGCACGAAACGTTTTTTTGTATGAGATTTACTACTGCGCAGCCATTGTAGCCAACTGCAGGGCGGCCAAGAGGTTTGGCGAGGACTCAAACGTTAAAGAGAAAGTAAACATTAACTATTATTAAAAAACCGGCAAAGTGCGAGTCAGACTCGCGCACGAAGGCCACGAGTCTGACTCGCACTTAGCCGTTTCCGTACCATGATCGCCAAAACGGCATAAAAATCACGTTTGTGGTATGGGAGCCCCACTTAAATATTTATTTTATTCTGTTTTTTTGTATTTGTTGTTATAGCGGCAACAGAAATACATCATCTGTGTAAATTTCAACTGTCTAGCTATCACGTTTCATGAGATAACGGACAGACAGATAGACAGACGGACCGCGGAGTCTTAGTAATAGGGTCCCGTTTTTACCCTTTGGGTACGGAATCCTAACTAACCATATGAAAGAAAATATCAAATATTTTTACTTTTTGTTAATATTTGGGGGATGTCCTTGGGCCGCTTGATTTGCAGATCAATGTACCTATTATTATTACCTCTTAATAACCAGACATTAAGTTTGCTAAACTAATTGTAATGTTAATTATTCCATTCATCCAAGTAAAGCAATCGTAAGCCACAAGGCCTCGTCCAAGAATACCAGCATTGGTCTAGCAAACGACTGCCATGCTAGAAGATGTATTGGAAAATCAAGAAGCAGGTCTGCACGTACTGTCACTTACATTCAGTCCAGATCAGTTACTCTACCAAGGCATATTAGTGAGCAACACAGTATTACTTACTGTCACAAATAAATCAACTTTCTTTAAATCAGTAAGGTCCGTATAAAAATCTTAATTACAGCTATAATATTGCAACAATAAAACTTGCATTAATTAACCAATTAACGCAAAATTACAAAAAAATAACTCGGACTCTGTTTTTCTATAGTGGAAATTTAGACATAAAAAAGAATATTTATGTGACGTTTGATGAATTATCATTTCCTTATCGTGCAAAACAAAGTTGCAATTTGTTGAGAGCTCCGTCATGATATTATGAGCCATAATTGGCAGACGGAATATCATTTTCGATTCGCACTAACATGTAAATGTTTAGGATTTTGGGACTGCCTAATGATGTTGCGTGCTCGATCTTGCCTGGCTTTCAGCTGAATGCCATAATCTCGTTACGAATGCTTCACGTTTTCATTAAAACATGAACTGAACATTTGCATTAATGCCACAGATTTAACATTACAATATGCGGTTTAATGGAACTCCGACTGCAAGATTTTAATTGGAGAAATTCATTGTATCTCCTTTGCCTGGTTCAAGATCTTTCATTAACTAACTCAATGCTCGGTCCTGAGAGGTGCTTATCCACTATAGGGTAGCCGGGCACCTTCCAGCGGAGCTTCTAGCCTTGATTTTTTCCGAATGTAAGATGTGTGTTAATTTCATCTCTCTGCGGCCACTAACACTCTATCAGAGGCATCGCTGAGGCATTTGAAATAGCAGTTCATAGGCTGTATGCATCGCAGTATATTTAGGGCAATCTTTCCAACATCCCAAACAGTAGTCTTCTGTCGGCATCAGCTGTGTGAATGGGGTGTCCACGCCACTATTCCAATTCTGAAGACCTGAGAAGTCACCGGTCTTTGCCCTCAGTAAGTAGCTCTGATCTTGAATGGCTGTCATAACAAAACATAACGCGATAGTGGATACTTTTGAAAAGCATCCGCTGGAGTGCACGGTTCAGGCTAAGTAAGGTCAGTTTATGTGTCGCAGGTAAGGAAAATATTGTATGATATCAATGTGTTGAAGTAGATAAAAAGTGAAGATTTATTTTCAAGAAAACTTCATGCTGGAATTCTGTTTATTCCACTTAAGCAAACACGTTGGTTAGTAGTGTAAAACTTAAAAAACCGACCAAGTGCGAGTCGGACTCGCGCACGAAGGGTTCCGTACCATTATCGCAAAAAAAACGGCAAAAAAATCACGTATGTTGTATGGGAGCCCAACTTAAATATTTATTTTATTCTGTTTTTAGTATTTGTTGTTATAGCGGGAACAGAAATACATCATCTGTGAAAATTTCAACTGCCTAGCTATCACGGTTCATGAGATACAGCCTGGTGACAGGCGGACAGACAGACAGACAGACGGATCGCGGAGTCTTAATAATAGGGTCCCGTTTTTACCCTTTGGGTACGGAACCCTAAAAACTAACGTCTGCCTGGTGCCAAATTATAGCTGGTGCAATTTACAGAACTCATTTAAGTAACATACACTGGATCACTGAATTATGGTGAGTATAGCTTGATTTGAAAAAAAAAAAATGTCATACCTCCATCGTAAACACTGTACCGGCGATTTATGCCTGTGAGAGCGCCGATGATATTTGAGCATTTTGCACAAAAATGTTCATTTCACCGGCGCAATCATATACGATAACACTAACCGTCGCTAATCGTCGTAGAAATCACTGCACTGACACTGCGAATACTAATTGCCAGCATTTATATCAACAGTTATATTTGAAGCACGTAATAAGGTTGTTATGGGTAGCAATTACTTGAGCATAGTTATTAAAACCAGACGGTGACCTACAATGCGTATGCACCTACTGTTATGTTACGGTTGGATAGTGAATTTCTTACAATGATCTGCTTCTTGGATGTTATCTCACAATTAATTCAATAGCTGCGATTCAATGAAAAA
Source organism: Orthosia incerta (assembly GCA_948252205.1). Classification (NCBI taxonomy): domain Eukaryota; kingdom Metazoa; phylum Arthropoda; class Insecta; order Lepidoptera; family Noctuidae; genus Orthosia; species Orthosia incerta. Next base: position 37,382,768 of record OX411741.1, on the reverse strand, counting down.
TTTGTTTATACATACACTTCGTTAAAACACCGAATTAAATTTTAAACTAGATAAAAACAAAAAACTTTGATCATACCAAACAGGCAAACACCGACGGAACGCGAGTGAAACACCTCTGCGGCAAGTTAATTACAAGTTAACTTGACCATGTGTCAACTTTGGGTACAAAAGACATGTAAAGTGGACGGGACGGTAGGTAACATACGCAAGTATAATGACTCTTTAGGCCGTGAAGGACAAGATGTGTTTACTAACAAATATCCTAAGGTATGTCATAACACGTAAAACAATTTCACTATTGTTTCTGAATAACAAAACATAAGTAGATATCAAACATGCCATTATTTCATATTTTCACACGTTTCTCTAAAAAGAAGAATAGTTTTTATTGTATTTGTCCATTATGATTGAGCGAGTAAGCCCTCAATCCTAAATCATATTGCACGCTCACAAACTCGTTTTTAATTGGATACCTTACCTATAGATACATATAAAATCATATTCGGTTTTGTCATAAAACGTTTTTCCTCTCAGCAATCCTTTTAATTTGATACCCATTATACCCATATCTTGGAGGTGCATCCAAATAGTTGGTCCGCTACCTTTGGCAGTTCACCTAGTTGGATTTAGAGTGATGTCACTCACCTAATAAAACCAACCGTTTGTGCAAAATTTCGGATCAATTGATTAGAGATTGAATTGCTTTAAAATTCTGTTGCATGATTCGACCCAAACATAACTACTAACTATCTAACAAGACGAGTTAAATAAAAGGTTGTATAAATGCTTATCGACAAAACACCAACATCACCTAGACAGGTGATAAGAAAGGATTCTAACAATCAAGCTCGAAGCTCCATAACATTCGATTGAAACTTTGTAGAGCAAACTAAACCATATAATGTTCAAGCTTTCACATAAATACGATTGTTCCGCGGAAACCTCGCTACAATAGACGCTTTAAACTAATGAATTGCGTTGAGGAGTCAATTAGTATCATAATTGACTACTTCAACAGCTTTACCACTTAATTCCGGATCGAACTAAAGAATACTGGGAACTACAATACTGGGAATACACAATACTGCAATAAGCAGAGCATCTTAAAACCACTCAAGCAGCTTTGAGTATTCGCAAACATTTAAGAACGTACACCCAGCAAAATTAATTCCTGAGCAAAATGTAAATAACCATCAATTTCAAATCGGATGAAATTGTTGTAATATGTGCCAGAAAATCTGCTAACTATTTATTTCGTCGACTGTAAAAACCTAAGTATTAATTTCTAATTATCGTTTTATTCGTAATATGTATATATACCTACAGGGAAGTTGAGTTTCGAAAGGCGGCGGGCAACATCCCGTCATTGTGTTCGAGGGCCGTCCAACTAGGCTACGACAAATTACCTTAATTATAATGATTAGCGTATTTGCAAGGCTGCGTGACAGACTTCGCAATCAAGTAACGGTACCAGGTCTTAACAAAACTATCTTAGAAGCTGTCATTTGCTTCTATGAACACAACAGATGATGTCAACTTAAGCCCTTTCCTGATGGCGCGATGCAATTCGGTTTATATCACATCGATAAGCGGTTTTTATTAAGAGTAATTGCAAGTATGTTCACATGGACGCAATGCGATGCATTTCGACTGATGATATTTTCTTAGAAAATACGAGCGCAATTTAAATTGCGTCGCGCGATCACGAAAGGGCCCAACTTTATTTTGGATGGATATGGATTCTTATTATTTTATTATGGAACCTTTTAACTCGCGTACGTTCTCCAACTTTGTACTATCATGCGAAAAGACGTTCTACACTTAACTACGAAAAAGATTCTACTAGGGTCCCAACTTCATCATAGAATTAGAGTAGCCCACTACTCTGCTTCTCACATGCACTTTGTCTCGTTATACTCATAAATATATTAGCCTTCTTAAATTTTCAGTTAGGAGCTGGTCCGCTGAAAGTTTGATCCTACTTTACCGAGCATTCGCCAGTATTGAAGCGGGGAGCTTAATTGTCTACAACACAGAATTGTATACTTATGTTCGAAACAGCAGTCAGTTTATGAAGTAGCTATTTAGTGTTTCAAACAATATGGGGAACAGAGCACTGGCTTGCTTTTATTTCTAGTCTATATTATAATCGGCTTTGGAAAATAGGAACAGAAACAATCTACCGCTATGTATGTCTTGCAGCAGTCTATGTTTTCATCTTTATACTGATCATAAAAATAGAACACTGGTTCGTTCTTATTTGTAGAATTTATTTATAATCAGCTTTGTAGACCTACCACTATGTAAGCTTTGCAGCAGTCTATGCTTTTATCTTTATACTTTTCAAGAAAATCCCCGTCCCCGTACATCGAGCACCCAGTTCGTCCAGTATGTGGGCGAAACAACCGACCCTTTTAAAATTTGCTGCCTATTGAGCTGCGACGACGGTGATTTGCGCTTTGAGTATAGTTAACTCTGCTTCAGATTCGGTTTTAGATGTATCAGAGAGTTAGGTAAATACTGATTGTACAATATATACAGGAATTCTGGATAGAGAATTAGCTCCCATGTAAAGAAGAAAAAATAAACAATGTTGAATAGCCGGAATAGACCTATCACACAACTATATAAAAGCAGTTCTTTAGCAGTATCCGGAAAGACGGCCCTAAGCACAATTTTAAACGTTTCCATTAAAAACAAACAATAGATCCAACTGGTCTTGCCGTCCGTCCGCGTGAGGACCGCAATTGCTCTGACACGAGTAACCGACTAACAACAACGATATTATGTGTGCGCACGGAGATTGTAAATGTTGATAACGTTAGGCACCACTGAGACGCGAGCTGCGTGCCTAATTCGAAGAAAGTTCCCGCAATTCCTATATTTTGCCAACATAACACTACCTACTTGTCACACAAAACCAGTTGACTCGGTGCAATCGTGCTACCATCTCTGACAATGATCACGACATGTTATAAAAATGTGCGCGCGGTTCTATAATATGTCGCGCGGACAATGAAAGCGTTGTATTTATTATACATTCTAATGTGACTGCACATTGCACAGCCCTACTAAACCGTTTTTTCATTATTTACTAGTTAACAACAGATGTTTGTTGTTATGATGAAGTTTTCACAGCTTGGTGATTGTTTTGTTGACCCTAAGTAGTGGCATTTAAAAATAAGATTCAACGTTTGTTTCCTTTCTTTAATTTCGTACGGGAAAAGGAGCTTAGTTATAACGGGTTGAAAAGCTGAGAAGCTTAGACAGGATTGAAAAACTGTTCAAAAATTAAAATGAGTAAAAGCAAGTAAATTCCTGTAAGTAAACAGAAGTAGCTTGGAACACTCACAACCACTGAACCATGGTAAGCGAGAAAAAACAAAGAAAAAGTAAAATGAAGACGTAGAAAGAGGAGAGTGAAGTGTTAGGAACATATGAGTAACGGAGTAAAATGGGTGAATTTTCCTGAAGAAAAATATTCGAAAATAAAAAAAAAACAGGTATTTCGGTTACGACACCAGTTATTTATCGGATGGAAGATGAACGGCCAAGACATTTACGACGGCATACAGCCTCAAACTATATCTTAATTATGGAAGTATTAATCATGTACAGACAAGGAGATGTGTACATTCCGGCGCACAAGACGGTTTCTAGTGTCGCCGGAGCGCGGCGCATTCCGCACGCGTCGGCGGCCAATCGGAACCGAGAGATTTCCACCACATTCGTGCCAGCCTCGTTCTTATGCACTATTCATATAATAAACTAGTTGTGTCACAAAACTACCACTGTTTAGGGAGAAAATGTGTCTATATTATCAGGATGATGCTCGTCGACTATGGAGAATTTTCCGTTGCGCGGTTTCTGATCTTTTCCAACAGTGCGGGTTTGACTATAGTCAGGGTTATTCACATAGGAAGAACGGCGTGATAATCATATTTTCTTTTCATGATTACAATTCTATCAATTGCTTTACGGTTTAAGGACCAGGCATAGCTGACCAGGGGCTTTGCCCTGGACCGAAACTCCTTTACCTTTGAGTTCCTTTCAAAGACCAATTTTAATATTTTATCTTGCATTTGCAAACCATTTCTGCATTTCCTAAATAAAATAATCATTCTAATCCCAAAGCTTACGTGGAGTTAACCAGCTTTGATGTAAAGCTCAAGGTAGCAGAAAGGTTTGCTCCGAACAGACTTAGCTTTTAAAAAGAGAATTTAAGAATTTTTCCTAGACACACGAACACCACCACTTATAATAGTTATTACCTGGGCGATCGAGCTCTGCTCGAATGAAAATAGAGAAAACGACGTTTTTTAAAAATGAAACCTAGCCAGATCGATTACTCGCTCCCGAAACCGCCTGCATACTAAATTTCATGAAAATCGTTGGAGCCGTTTCCGAGATTCAGATTATATATATATACAAGAATTGCTCGTTTAAGGGTATTAGATAAAACCGTCACATTTATTGAGCTTTCCTGTCACTGCATCTGGCCACAATTTTAATTGTTATTTCAATTTCCCTGCTGAAATTTCTACAAGTAATATTACTTTACGACAAAATGAAACCGAGCTCTTCCTTTGAAAATTAATTGAATCTAACTCGGTCTTGATAATATACTACCTTTAATTATAATAATTCTCAATGCAAATGCAATTCTGTTTTATTTCTATAATAGCGTCGAGGTAGTAGAGTAGGTACCGAAAGCTGGGTAGCATGGCTTTAATAACAATGCTGCGAAAACATTAACATAATATTATCTAACCACTGACGATACCTTTGTGCATCTTGCTAGATGACATTTTTGCTCTCCAATCTTGGAAGTATTATTAAAGTTAGCAGAATAATATAACATTATTCAAAACACATAACGAAAGAAAACAATCATATCACGATAAAGGAAGACATCAACAAAACGCTCGTTAATGGAGTGGGAATCAAAGGGCGATAACTGTTGAATACAGTTGTAAACTAAAATTATGTACGCAAGGGGTTCCACAGCGAAGTGTGGCTCGGTTGTGTGTTTAATTTAATGACCATTGAACCTCGTAAAAATTCTGCTCATGATGCGAACAGAAGCCCTCGAGAAGGGACAACTAGCTACCCGACAATTAGGGCTCAGTGGTAGTTTTATGGGCAGTTAAACGCATCCATCGACGGACATTTTATATCCGGTTTTAATGGCGCAAAGCAACGGCGCATCGGGATTAAAAAGTAAGCATCGGGCGCCTTCCTGCCCTGTGCGCACCACGCATGTAGCATGCTGCCTCGCCAACCATTTACTCGACTGCATACTCTTTATGACGCCGTACCGTTGTAATTTGTATTGCCAACGCTGTCTTTCACTAGGTATTGAATATTTTGTGGACCTCATTGCTGTAATTCACAATACCGGTCAAGCTAGAAACAGTAATAAAATACAACCGGGAATAGCAACAATGCACATGGAAATGCGAAACCCATTAGTGCATAGAACTGCAATATCGGAACGATGTAAGTAGGGGATCGCTTTAATGTACACGGGTCAGTAGAAAGTGGGATAGTGCTCAGATCCTCAACTTACATAAATGAAGCAAAATCTAAATAATACAGTCAGCGTACAACTTAAGAGGAGTCTAAGTTGAATAATAGAGGACAAGAAGTTAAGGTAGATAATAGTACGCGAATTTTTAAATATTATCATTATAAATTGTGTCGTCAGTAGCCACCATTGTGTTGGTACCTACGACCGACGGCGCACTCCCGTACGTGGAGACTTTTTTGATAAACACATTCCGCACTTGCATTATTGCAGCGGCGGTTACGTCAACGATCCAAGGGCATCAGATATCAATAACAAAGCGACAGACCAAATTAATAACAATCGGACGTTACTAAACTATGGAACAGCTCCAATAGGCAGTTAAGCCGCTTTTTATAGCCGACTCAGCGGCCTGCATCCTATCCTGGCAGAACAAGTTTAAGGATGTTATATAATTATTTTCTCGCTTCTGTCAAGAGCCCACCTTGTTATAAATAGTTTCCCTTAACTTTTAAAGAGTTTTTTACTAAATAGAAGGTTGTAATAATCATTATGATCAATTTCTACCACCACCAGCAAGATAACGGCCGGAAGACGTTTAGCTATGGATGACGGATTACTATGCTTTTGTCGATTATGATTCAAAAGTCTTGTGGTTATTGCTATGCTAGTCAGGCATGTAAGAGTAAACAACAAGATACAAAATCTTGTTTGTTTTCAATCTCGATCGTGATTAGCGAGAAAAGAGCCGATGTCACGGATTGAAGTGCTAGGGACGGCGAGTCAGCAAACAAAGCGACATAGACCGACTTCAAGCAGGCACCTCTTGTAGACTACTTACGGGAGGCAGATGAAAAGTTGTAGATTACGGTTAGAAAAGTTGATACAGAAATCTGCAAACCAAAATAAATAACAATTTATTAGTTGTACAAACAAAACCCGGTGCCCAGATAAAATTAAAATCGGAAAAAAATCTGCTGCTAAACTCAATTTTTCTACCATCCGTTCACAAAATAAAACGAGGAAAACGCATATAACACTTGATGCCAACAACACATTGGTGTATTGGCTACTTTCTATAACGACTTCGCAAATTGCATGAGCTTGTCCTGATAGAGCGTCGCGTTGGAATATATAAATTATTACAGAGATTCAAACGTGAACGTTCAACGTTCATGCAAAGCGGGGGACACTCGACACGCTAATTGAATTTGTATCAACACGTGAAAAGGACTATTCAATAGCGAAACAAGGGATAGGCTAAAATCTAGTTAACGAAACTGGAAGTTTCGCACTGACACTGATATAATCAGAGTATTCCACATTCATATGCATATATGGTATATACAAATACAAAGATATGGGTATTGGTAGATATAAAAGCCGTACACAGTTGTGATTTGTTTTAAAAATATGTACACCAAAGTGTCACTTTCATTTATAACTCAGTATATAATCAAAATATTAAGTTTCGTGAAAAGTGCAATTTATTTAAAACTACATAAAAGCAACAAAAATATACAAACATCCCATAAATAAACCTCTTTAATATACCACTTTCTATTTTTCCTTTTCTCACAAGTATTGCGAACAGTATTATAAAACTGGCCAAGTGCGAGTCGGACTCGCGCACGAAGGGTTCCGTACCATTATCGCAAAAAACGGCAAAAACAACAGGTTTTTGTATGGGGCTCCCCACAAAAATTTATTTCATTCTGTTTTTAGTATTTGTTGCGGCAACAGAAATACATCATCTGTGAAAATTTCAACTGTCTAGCTATCACGGTTCATGAGCTACAGCCTGGTGACAGACAGACAGACGGATAGTGGAGTCTTAGTAATAGGGTCCCGATTTTACCCTTTGGGTACGGAACAAGTGATGCGCTTAACAAGAACAGCATTCAATTTTTATTTGTATAGGTAGATTGCCGAAAAGGCGCTTATCCTTTTCATTCCCCGAACGGCGACTGTGCAAAAATTGTCCAAGAAACAGAATACTGCGAAACGAGGATTTCAAAAGCATGATAAAAGGCTTTGATTAATAGTGTTCCAGGTATGAAAAATCAATACGAAATGTAAAACAATAGCAGAGTTAAATCAATATGTTGCCATTACTTTACAAAAACATTCACAATTTCGCATATTTCCCGACCGCAGCACTAGTTGTTAGCAACATCACTCCATATGAACCCCTTAATGCTGCGATAATTATTACGTGCAGCACAATGGTTCCGCATCGGTAATTAAATGATTCTATGGTAGGACAACTGCATCCAGAAACACGAGAATACAAACAGACCACAATGATTTGAATTTGATAAATGGTTGGGATAATTAATTAACGGTGAATATTGTCAGACTGACATTACGTATACATAGACAGATAGATATAATTATACGGACAGTCAGCATGATTTTATTGGGTTTGGCTCTTTTGGGGAGAAGAATGCACTGTTACTTTTTTTTTCACGTTTTCTAAAAATAATTAACTACTAGGCATGGTTGAAACTATATAAACCCCGATTATGAATGAAATAATCGTGTGATGTAGTGTGTGAAATAGTGGCGTTTTTGTCAAAATCTAGTTTAGTTTAAAGACTGTAAAATTTTCTATTTAAGCAGGGTTTGATATTTTCTTAACTCCAAATATTCAGCTTATAATTCGGCCTTAGCTGTCGTCACATATACTAATAGTCTTTGTCGGGTTATGATGTGCAAGTGATATTCAATTTTAGCAATTATACAAAAATAACAAGAATGGTGAAAAATTGGTTTTCCAATCACTTTTACTTTAGCTCGATTAATTGTTGTCTATAAAAAAATGCAATACTAAAGTAGCTTCTCCTTTCCAACCGCTTCTAAGCGGAATGGATTGATAAGCTATCCAAGGACTTTAGAGTGAGAACAGAATGAGACTAATTTGGACTGCTGCAGGATTCGAGGATATTTATTAACTGGCCTCTTCTTGCCCACAGCTATGCAAAGACGCGTAATCCCATCTTTACAGAGTCTCTCACTCATTTCTATCCAAATAATGTACATTTCGTTGGCTTTAGGAAAATCGGAAACTGATTATTCATTAGTTTCTTCATAAATAAGGAGCTTTACCGTTCTAGGAATTAATTAATAATGTAGGTTAGATTTAAGCCGATACGACGAGTCGGCAACGCAGACACATATCCGCAACGATACTAATTAACACAATATTATCCACGAAAAGTATTAAGTAAATAAAGATCGACGGTATTGCAAGCCGCTTCGACTTCCACTTACCCAGTGTTCCTTATAAAATGCATGTGAGCAGATGGAAAGTGAAATGCATACGGTTCAAAGAGGGCGGGGGTGCACTGCACTTAGTGCGACGAGGCCAGAAACAATTAACTGCATAATGATTAGCTCCCGCGCAAACCTCTACACGATCCCATCAAGAGAACTTACTAACTACTCGTACACATCAGACGGTTCGACTTCTGAGAATAAAATAATTAATAAATCGATTAATTGCATCAGTCACCAATTTACTCCGAGAACATAAAACAGCAGCTGTGATTAGGAATCTTTCATATGCAGGAAAACATCGCAACATACATACCATTACATTACAATCGCAATAAGACAAAAACCGTGAGAAGGAGCTTAGACTCCATAATAATAAAACAAATCAGACGGCAAGATTAACGATGCAATCGATTATAAATAAAGATAGTAATTTATACTTTCGAATTGTATTAGTAAGAGATTTTTCCCATATCGGCAAACAATGATTTTCCATAAACTAATTTAATTATAGCAGCCGGGTGGCATTGTCGAGTTGGGAACAATCGAGACTATTTGTCGAGAGGGTATTTGTATCAGTACAATCGTAGTGCACGTAGGTGGGGTCTGGTGCGCCGCCGCCCCTGTGTCGGCGGGGGTCTACGCGTCCTTAGCCGCAGGAGCTACCGGAAGAGGCGATTGTGAGACAATTTAAATCACTCTCCGCGACCCGTCACCCATTGTTGTCGACTTCCCGACCACAATCACTACACCGTCTATTACGGATCAAAAATATAAATGACTGGATACACCGTTTATTTTATTAGTGGATTGACTATGGAAAACACTGATTATGTCATTTCCAGGACGCGGGTTTGGACAATTGTTCCGTATGGTGCCGGACGTAAAGAATTTCACCATCCCATGTCTTCCCGTGGGTGTCGTAAGACTAAGGGACAAACCAGAGAATGGGCAGCACCGTTCTCTGTGCTTCTACAACAACCATACTGCGGTCGCCAACCCGCCTGTCAAGCGTGGCGATTATGGCAAAAGCAACCCCCCCCCCCCCCCATGAATAGCACAAATAAAAAATGGCCCCTAGTGCCCGGCAGCCTGCCTACCCTCGACTACGGTAGCGGTTGAGATTACGGCATGGCAAGGGGTGCCAAGAATCTTCGGACGAGATCCGGCTACCCAAACAATAACCGACGACTGTACCTGGCAACGTATAACACGCGCACACTTCGGACCGACGAGAAGATCACCAAACTCGAAGAGGAATTGAGCGGGTTGCGATGGAGTATTATAGGTTTATCTGAAGTCCGAAGAATGGGGGAGGACTCGATAATCCTCAAATCCGGTAACCTGCTCTATTTCCGAGAGGATGACCGGCAGTCCCAGGGTGGTGTCGGGTTTATGGTCCACAAGTCCCTTGTGAACAACGTGGTGAAGATCGAGAGTGTGTCTACCAGGGTGGCGTGCCTTATAATCAGAATATTCTCAAGATATTCGCTGAAGGTCATACAGGTCTACGCCCCAACCTCGGCACACCCCGACGACGAGGTAGAGACCATGTATGAGGATATCGCCAGAGCCATGCATGGTTTCAAAACTCACTTCACCGTTGTCATGGGGGACTTCAACGCGAAACTGGGCAAACAAGACGAGAATGAGCTGTAAGTGGGGCAATTTGGAGTTGGACGACGGAACCACCGGGGTCACCTACTGGCCAGTTTTATGGAGAAGGAGGGCCTCTTTATGATGAACTTCTTCTTCAAAAAGCGTGAACACAGAAAGTAGACCTGGCAGAGCCCCAAAGGTGCAACAAAAATGAGATCGACTTCATCATGTCAACCAAGAAGCAAATGTTCAATGATGTCTCTGAGATAAATTCGGTAAAAACCGGGAGCGATCACCGCATGGTAAGAGGCACATTGAACATTAATATTAAGCTTGAAAGGTCTCGACTGATAAAGTCCACGCTCCGTCCAGCACAGATCCAGGTCCAAAACCCCGAGAGCTTACAGCTCGAACTCCAGAATCGTTTCGAGTGCCTAGGGAGCTCCGTGGACGACTACGCCGACGGGTTCGTGGAAGCTGTCCATACGGTCGGGTCTAAGTTTTTCAAGACCCGTCGTACAGATAGAAAGAAAAAGATCCTACCCTCAAGCTTATGAAGGAGAGGCGTGAGATGATCCCGCAGTCAACAGATGAGGCGTGCAAATACCGGCAGCTCAATAGACAGATCTCTAAATTCTTGAAAAGAGACCACCGCCGCTTTAATCCCGAACGTATTAAAGACGCGATCGAGCGAAATAAAGGTTCCAAGGTTTTTTCAAGGGATCTGGCTATTGGACAGAGCCAGCTCACGAAACTGAAGACCGACGATGGCAGGATCGTATCCGCCAAACCGGAGCTTCTGAGGGAGATCGAGACATTCTATGGGCAGTTGTACACATCAATCAGCAAGCCCGTTGCGTGTCTAGCAAACGACCCAAGAACTAGATTGACCCGACACTATACCGAAGATATTCCGGACGTCAGCCTGTACGAGATTAGGATGGCTCTGAAACAGCTTAAAAACAACAAGGCGCCGGGTGATGACGGAATCACGGCTGAACGCCTGAAGGCGGGTGAAAACCGGTACTTAAGGCCCTTCAGAAGCTGTTTGATTCCGTCATACTCGAGGGCAAAACGTCACAGGCATGGTGCAGGGGTGTACGTTTACAAAATAAATCATTTACTTATTACTCAACAATGATTTTAACGATTGCATAACAAAGCATAAAATTCGGTTCCCGTTACTTTCGTCAGACGGCATTAATCGATTACATCTAAGAGAAAGGTTATGCCTGCTAGCGAGGGAAAAACCGTTGGCAACAATGTATATTAGAATCTAGACTTCCTTTTATAACAATGCATTATGAGGGAAGTTAAAGTAACAGGCGTAGAGCGTGGAGCTTTCTCGTGCTAATGTTGACCGAAAGCTCCTCCGAAGCTGGTCAGTGCAGTCTAATAAAGGGGACAACGTAGACTTTGGAGACAAGTGCAAACAGATCCACATCTGTTCAATATGCCGCAGGCTGTGAGGGCTGAGATCTTTGTGATAAGAGCGTTGCAAAACGTTGCAGCGAACCGTATTAAAAAATTAAAAAGAACGTCCCCTCAGGGATCAGGATTCACAGATATATCTTTACCCAAATAAAAAGACAGCATTGACGAAAACATATATTAATTCCTGCCTCTTGATCATAATAATTTCAACATTTAGCTATCTGAATGAACATCGTTGGAAAGATAATCTACTTAGGTTATTCCTTTTAACAAGTTTTATCTCAAAAGCAGAGTAGCATGGATTGAATGGCTATTGAAACGTTTAGCAAGTTACGCAGAAAATTCGCCTGAAGATAAGTATCATCTCTTGAACAGGTGCATATTTTAATAATTTGCAAGGATAATTAAGTATTCCTTGGATCGGGATCGATGATAAAACGCTTATTACCGAAATTTTAAACCATCGGTTAGTATATTTAACCATTGTTTGAGTTGACTACGGATAAAAAAACTGGGCCTTTGACTCCTGGTTTCGCACAAAGACATTCAAGGAGGATATTTTTAAAATTGTAAAATTTTCGTCCAATCAAGTATTAATAAAGGAAATTAGTTTTTTATCAGTTGTGAGAGGCGTGGAAACTATTGATTGGTTCAAGATGGTATCGGTTCTTACTGACGGCTGATGGGAAGCTAGCCTTACACCCGACGCTCGGCACTATCTCAGTTCGTAGCCTGGCAATCTTCATTATTCTCAGCAATCAGTGTACGGATATCCGGGCCCGTCAATACACTATTACATGTACAGTGTGCGATAATATACTGCAATACTTCGCACATCACGAAGAAAGTGAAATGTAAAAAACTTCAATAAAATATATCGGATAGCAAGACGTGTTCAGTAAGATTTCCACATCATTGAATCTTGAATGATATAGGAAAAATCTGCCACGTGACGTGGCTTCAGGCGTGCCTAGAAAATAACTGTTATTTTAGCCGTAGCGAAAATATCTTCAGATGGACGTAGATATCCGAGTTATTGCAGTACGCTTTTAAGTTCAGTGGTTTTCGATTCTGTATACCTATATCAGATAAATTCTGAACGCTTTTTTTATTAAACTTAAAATATTTACGGACAAGCACGCTACATCATGTTAGCTGTATTAAAATCCCACAGTGGTACCATACGGTATTCACTAAATGTAATGGGGTGCCATTCAGGAGTGCTTTCGAGTAGTTTTTATAATAGCTGGCTTCTAGCATTACTAGCAATTAGCCTTTGTTATGGACCTAGCGAACTAGGGGCATTAAATACCTTTGACCTCTTTGAAAAAACAATTGTACTTAAAAAAGAAACAGAAATACTGCATTTTAATAATCAGTTTTGCATACAGCAAATTGTCCAATCAGCTGCTCACAAGGACTGTTATGTTTATACACAATTATGTTTGACAAGGTAGAAGTGCATCGCATATATTATTTTCTGATAAATCAAATTATTGTGTGAAGTATTACTCTAGTGGTGCATTCACCCTAGGTATTATGGATGTTATGTAAATGGGTGTATGGTGTTGAGAGAACATTGTCCTCAAAGCTACTTTTGCTTAGTAAGGTTTTTAGTGTTTAATTTTTAGGCACACCCCCTATTACATCTATACTAATATTGATTGTTTGTTTGCATTGAATAGGCTCCGACACTACTGAAACGATTTGAAAATTCTGCCACTGTTGGGAAGCTACACTATCCCCGGGTGAAATAGATATATTTTCAAAAAAAAATGGGATCCTTAATAAAACTCCAATAATGTGGTCCTAAATACCCCAAGGTGATAGAATAAAATAATGTACTACGACTTTGCAGAACACATCATTATTTATAAAAAGTGTCGCGTCAGCATACGTCTAACTATTATAGTTATGCCACAACAAGTGTTGAAAGTCGCTAGAAAAGGCTCTTTATTTGTATCTTGGTATTAATCCTTATCAAAATAATTTAATTCATATTCAAGACTGCTTCAATACTTTATAATTTATGCATTTACTAGCTGACCCGGCAAACTTTGTTTTGCCATAAAAACACCAAACATTCATCTATACATACACCTACCCTACCCTACTGTCGAACGGAATAAATAGTGTAACTAACACGACTTTCTTTTATATATATAGATTGGTTTTCGGAAATTCTACCTGTAAAGGGGTAAAAAAAGGGTTGAAAGTTTGTATGAAATTTTCTAATTTGTAAATAGGACACATGAAATTTTGGATTTACGCTCTTGGTTGATAAAAAGAAATTCATGTATTTATTGGTTTTTGGCAATTCTATAAAATATATTCTATTCAATTTGATAAAATAGGGGTTGAAACTTTATGTGAAATTTCTTCGGTTTGAAATAAAACATCTGAAATGGTTCTACCCCTAAGGGAGTAAAAATTTGGTTGAAAGTTTGTGTGAAACTTCTACGCTTTAAACTGTGACACATGAAATTAAAGATTTAAGCTTTTGGTTGGTAAAAAGAATTCATGGTTTTTGGGAATTCTACGACTAAGGAGGTAAAAAGGTGGAAATTTGTTGGGCTTATATATTTGAAACTTGGCATAAATACTAACCTAAGTAAATAGTAAAGGTTTTCATTATTAGTTTTTCAAAGCTACTCCTAAAAGACGATTAAGGTGATGTTACAGATTTTTGATATTTTTTACTGTACAGGGCTTCTTTTTATAATGTAGGGGAGCACTAAGAAGAGATTTTTGGAAATTCAACCTCTAAGAAGAAGTGAATCTAAAAAGTCATCTGTAGGATCAAACACGGATCACGTGAACGAAGTCGCGGGCGAAGTGCTAGTAGGATATAAAACATAACTGGCGAAATGTCAGTGTAGGTACTATATATGCACCTCCGGCTAACCCTTCGAGAAATACAGGCGTGATGTCATATTGTTTTTTTTAATAATTATAAATTTTGTACCTGGGCGACAGAGCCCTGCTCGGGTAAAAATAGAGAAAACTACGTTTTCTAAAAATTAAACCTAGCCAGATCGATTTATCGCCCCCGAAACCTCCTGCATGCTAAATTTCATGAAATTCTTTGTAGCCATTTCCGAGATTCAGATTATAAATATTTATACCTTGTTGATTTTCATACTTTTCGCTTACTCATTTATCCTTCTAACCCCTGGCGTCCTATACCAAGTACATGAAAATGTCAAAATGCCTGCACAACAGTTAATAATATGTTTTCCATAAATTTACAGTCGAAACGTGTTGTTTATGAACACATCTTTTAGAAAAAAAATATGCTGTTACTCGACCCAAAATAGTACTTTTTTAAGAAGAACGCAGACGGTCGCATCTCCGCTGGAAGCAAATTTTTATATCGTTAGTCAAAGCATCTATTGAAAAACTTAGTTACTACTTATTTTAATAATTTTATTAATGACCCGCTGTGCCCGCAGCTTCGCTCCCGTCAACTGCCTACCCTACCCTACTTACCTAGACCTACCTACCTACCCTACCCTACTTACCTTGCAACATGCCATACCTATTCTACTAGCTACCTACCAATTTTTTTCCTAGGGTCAATTTGCCGCGGAGAATCTTAACATTGCTATTTATAAAACGACGTTAAATGCGCAACATGTTGTGATATTTTACATCTTGAACACTTTAAATTCATCTAAATTTTGATAGAGTGAACCGACTGCGATGAAACAAAAACTAAATAATACTTAACTTGAACGCATAATTTTTATATATTTAAGTTATCTGAATTTACATGATGCGTGCACAAATAAACAGACAAACAGACAAAAATTCCAAAAATGCTGAAAATTTGTTATGTTGGTTATCCTTTAACACCCTGGCTATTTTTTTTGGAAATATTTTCGATGTACAAAAACGACTTTTCTACAGATTTATTATATGTATTGATAATATTTATTCATAACTTCAAATGACATTATTTTGTCTCATTTCACATCTGGTGTAGGTATTATGTATTACATCAGAAAACCCATTTTACTAAGTTTGTGTTTTTTCCCCAGGGCTTTGGTACATTAACTAACAATCATACCAAGTTTGATCAAAATTGAAAAGATTTCATTCTCAGTCTGCGCCTTGGTACTGCCAGTGGAGCTCCACATCGTTGTCAATGTGGTGAAGCAGTCGACCGCCTCGGACACCATGGCCTATCCTGCAGTAGGAGCGCTGGTCGGATAGCACGGCACGCCAGCATTAATGACATCATACGTCGAGCTCTTGTCACCGCCGGGGTGCCAGCTGTTTTAGAACCCAATGGGTTGGCACGCGACGATGGGAAGAGACCGGACGGGATGACCATAATGCCTTGGAAGTTGGGTAGGCCTTTGGTGTTGGATGCAACATGTGTCGATACCCTTGCGCCATCCCATCTTCTTAGCACGGCGGGCTGTGCTGGGGCAGCTTCTGCTGGTGCAGAAAACCTCAAACGGCGCAAATATAACAACCTTATTGGCAGTTATAGGTATGTTTGAGCCGTTTGGGGCTGGCCTTTTCTTCAGCCAGAGAATCAGCATTCCCATTCAACGTGGCAATGCTGCCAGCGTTCTGGGCACGTTTCCCATTGACATCGATGTGGATGAATTTTTTGATGCGCAATGAGCCCCTTTTCCTCTCCCCTTTGTATGTAAGTTTGTTTTGTTATTAGGCATAAGATTAGAAATATTCAATTGTATATATTATTTAAATTATAAATAAATATCTGCACATGGTAAAATATCCGATACGAAAGTTCATTATAGGATTAGGTTAAACTATAATGAACAAAAAAAATCCAGCTCAACTGCTGTGCTGCCGTGGTGTAACTGAAATGCCGTTATCCAACATCTAGTAGATTTTTTACTTTTGATGCTATATTAATGAGAAAAGAAATATCTATAGATCTGTGTTTGCGAACTTCAATACTTGAACAAAACTATACAAGGTATTGAAAATTCGCAAACACTGATCGATAGATATATCTTTTCTCATTAATATAGCATCAAAACCAGATGTCGGATAACGGCATTTTAGTTATACCACGGCAGTGTGTCAACTATTGTATTTCGTCGTAGCCGTTTGTATCTACATCGAATGGCAGTTGGCACTGAAACTAAGCTAAGAATTTCAGAAATCTGAACCACTACCATTTATGGTGAACTACAAGTATGGTCATGAATTAATTGTACAGTCAGAGACAAAAGAACTTGATCGTTTCGTTTTTTTTTTACTTTTTTAAGACCCACAACCGTAAACAGCTGTAAGAAGTGTAAAGTACGGGCGAGGAGGATTTTGCTCAGATGTGGGATTAGTACAAAGTAGGCTTAAGTGGTAATATTCAATCAATCTAACCAAATTCAGCTAAGGATGTAAAAAAACACTCAGCATCACAAAGACGCACCTTTTTCTCATAATATTCTTCAAAGTATGAGTATGACTATGATACACCATTTGAGAGACAATTTATTTAGTTCTCAGAACAAGTTAAGGGTTCCCGGTTTCATTAATCAAGACATGAATAAAACGGCTTAACTGAATTATAATAAAATCAGTTTAAGAGTTGTTTTTCTGGCTGTTGGGTTCCAATAGTATTCAATTGAAAGTCTGGATGCCGAATTACTCTCTTTTGACCTTGATCAGCCATTTTATGCCTTTCTAGGTCCAATTTGTCCACTCCTTAAATGCATATTTTAACAATAGTTGTTTAACGGCCCTTGCTATAAAGAATTGTGTTATTTGTGAAATCTAACTGTTGTTAACTTAAAGGTAATGAAACATACTTTCAAAAGATACCAATATTAGCTGGGTTTAATGCATGCGTTTCTGGCAGGACAGGCTGGACTGCTATTTTCAGAGAGGTGCAATTTTTTTGGATGTCATGGACCAAGTAATTAATCAGGGCACTATGTATAATGCCTGGGTATTATGAATCTAGTCAAATCGGGCAATGTAACGAATACTGATTTAAACTTCTACATTTATCACATTGTCTGGTCATTATGAATATTGCTACGTAACGGTTTGGCAATTCGATAATAATAGTCAACGAATTAGTCTAAGAGCGAGCAAAGCGAGCTCGGGTGCTTAGGGCACCCCGACACGGATAGGTTAGGTTCGAAGGAGGTGACGGGAGCTAAAGTGAGAGAACTCAGCTCCCGTCATCTCCTGCATGTTAAGGCGCAGATATCCCTGACTAGCTGATTTTAAAATGAGAATCACGTCGAAACGGCTAGTCGTATTTTTTTGAAAAAAATAGTTTATATAAGACCGTTTACTTAGTTTTATTATTTTTATTATTGTTAGGCTCGCGCTTGACCACTGTCTCACCTGATGGTAAGTGATGATGTGGTCGACGATGTAGCGCGCTTACCTAGAAGAAACCTATTCACTCTTGACTTAAAGACTCCCAGGTTGTAGCTCTCAGGAAATACAGACTCCGGCAGGGAATTCCACTCCTTAGCTGTACGCATAATGAAAGTGTATTCCCAAAACGTTTGGTGCGTATGGGTGGGATGTCCACCATGTACCGATGACACATCGCCGTACGTCTTGTAGTCCGATGATGGAAAGGGCTAGGAGGAATTAGTTCATGCAATTCCAAAGCACACTCCCCGAAATGTAACCGATAAAAACCGACAGACTGGCAACTTGGCGCCGATGTTCAAGGCTCTGAGGCCTTAGTGCGAGTTTTTATTCACGCTCAATCGCGTAAACGTAAACTACAATTTGTATTGAAACCGGATAAGCGCCGTCTGGTGGACGGCAAGGCAGAACTTCTTTTTTTGTATACATTTTGACATAAGAGATCGTTTACGATATCACGAGTGAGTACGTTAAAAACTCGCACTAAGCACACTGGAGCCTAGACTCGACCAGTATCTTTATATATATTTCCATATATATATATAAAGATACTGGTTATACTGGTGCTGGGATACATTCCATATATTTCCGATGAGCGTCTTGGCCCGCTTTTCGATCGACTCTAGTGCATCCAGCTGGTACTTGGCAGATCCGTCCCAGAGGTGAGAGAAGTACTCCATGCATGACCGAACTTGCGCTTGATACAAGCTGAGCAGCTGTTCTGGCGTGAAGTACCGTCTGACCTTTGCAAGGATCCCCAAATTTTTGGCAGCCAGTTGAGCTTTTGCCTCAATGAATGGACCAAAATTGAGAGTCAATGTCAACGTAACGCCAAAGAAGCTCGAGATGGTCCTTTATCGGCACGGTGACACCACGGAAAGTAGGAGCCGGGTGGAATTGGGTCCTTTTAGCGGAAAAAAGACACGACTGGGTTTTAGCAGCATTAAACCTGACCAGATTGGCATCGCCCCATTGCGCGAATGCCTGCAAGGACAAGTTCAAGCGCTCCACCGTGGCCTCCCGGAGAGACTGGACCTGAGGCCCAGTAGCACGTGCGTTGGACAAGTATCTCTCAGCAACAGTGCTGTCGTCTGCATACCCAAAAGTGCCGGGTTTTAGCAGATCATTTACGTGCAACAATAACAATGTTGCTGAGAGTACCGACCCCTGAGGGACCCCGGCGTTGATATCCAGTTGGCCAGACGAGCAGCCATCAATAACCACTCGTATAGACCGGTCCCTCAGGAAGTCTGCGATCCAATTTCACAGACCACCGGGCAGACCGAATGACGGAAGCTTACCAATAAGGCTCTCATGCCAGACCCTGTAAAAAGCCTTCAAGATGTCGAGGGAGACGGCAAGGGCTTCCCCGTGCCTCTCGATGGCCTCACTCCATATTTGAATGGCATACGCTAGAAGATCCCCAGTTGACCGATTTCGGCGGCAGCCATATTGGCGGTCACTGAGGATGTCGTAAGCTTCTAGGTATGCCAGGAGCTTGGAGTTGAGCACCCGTTCCATACTCTTACAGAGGATGGAAGTAACTGAGATGGGTCTATAGTTGGCCGGGTCAGCCCGACTGCCCTTCTTGGGCACACGCTGAACGTTAGCTTGCTTCCAAGCATTCGGTACTTTTCCAGTCTCATATGAAAGGCGAAAAAGGCGAGTCAGGATCGGAGACAGTTCAAGCGCACAAGTTCTTAGAGCATTTGCCAGTACCCCGTCGGGGCCACTAGCCTTGTTCACGTCAAGATTCCGCAGCACCCTACGGACGTCTTTTTGATGTATGCGAATGTCCGACAAACCCGTCTCGTATCCATCAGGAGAAGGAGGGGTACGCGCGTTACCAGAATCCAGGTGCGTGGATTTCGCAAAAAGAGAGGCAAACAAGTTTGCTTTCTCCTTAGCGGAGTGGGCCAGCGTTCCGTCGGGTTTCAGCAGTGGTGGTAGTGAGAGTTCGATTCGACCGACTTAGCCAGGGACCAGAACGCTTTACTACCAGCTGGATAGGAAGCAAGTTTGGACCCAATACGGCTTATGTGGTCAAACCGAGCCCTTCGCAATACCCTCTTGCAGGACTTGGCAGCCCTATTGAAGGATCTCTTCTACTGGCTCACGTCGCTAATCGCGTCCGAGCGTCGACCCATGCCAGGTACGCCTCATGTTTCAGCATGTTGACGCGATTGCACTCGGCGCCAAACCATGGCTGGTCAACGCTAGACATTGCTACGTCAGAGAACGGAATGAAGTACTCCATTCCCTGACGCAACACGTCCGTCACGGCGTCCGCGCACGACAAAGGATCAGCCGAAGAAAAGCAAATGGGCTGCCAAGGATAAGATGCGAAGAAAGAACGCCTCCCATCCCAATCTGCTGACCTGTACCGCCAAACCCGCCGAGTGCCTCTTGGGCATGGATCGGGCGGGAAGTAGACGGATACAGACTTCACCAGACAATGGTCGGAGCTACCCAAAGGTGAAAATACCGACACAGAGTAGCGGTCTGGACCTGTTGTCAGCAGAAGGTCCAAGCAATTGGCAGTATGCGAATCAACATCCGGCAACCTTTTTGCTCCCTGGACCAGCTGGGCGAGATTTAACGCAAGCGCAAGCTTTCGGGTCTCGCGCCCAGCATGATCAGTGCACTGGTATGGGAAGAGCCACTCCTGGTGGTGGGCATTGAAATCCCCCAGTATCACTAATTGGGCAGAAGGTTACCGCTGCTGTGCCGTATCAGCCGCCTCACACAGATGTTCCGTGAGCCTGGTTGTCTCCTGATCTCCACTGTGCGATCGGTAGACACAGGCGTAGATAATTTTATTCAGGCCAGTGTCCACCAGTGTCCAGATCACGGAAAACCTGGCGTCCTCTAGGTTTCGAAGACGCCGATAACAGATGTCGTCTCGGGCGTACATGCGTACACCCGCGCGTGGTTTAAAATTGTGCTTCATGCTAAGGGTATGATAAGTACGACACGTCTGACGGACATCCGACCTGCGTCTCCGAAAGGAAAAGAAGAGCTGGTCTATCAGTCTCCAGGTGGTGATGAACTGCTTCGAGATTAGTGTGCAGCCCGCATATGTTGCTGAGGTGCAGTTTGAGTGACAGGGAGTGCTGCCAGTAGCTTTTCTTTTATTTTTCCTAAGCATAGTTGAGTGAAAAAGGTGAGGAGAAGGCAGTGAGATAAGATTCCACGCTGGCAGCCCACAGACACGAACTGACAGGACGCTATCAATGGGGGACTGATCTGGAGACTGCGGGGACGCCCGAGCCCCCCCGGCAATGTCCATCGGGCCCTGTCCTCTGGTCGCCAACCAGCACGATGGTGCATTCCGGGCTTTTTCGACAGTTGGCGGGGCAGCCTTTCGTGTGTGACTGGCACACTACTTGGGCCCCCAACTACCTGCGGTCGGCCAGCGGCGCACCGTGCCTCGGATCCCGCTACCCTCGCGACTAGTCTCCCGATACGCCCATAACAGCGCGCGTCAGGCTGGAACGCTTGCAGTGGAACAGCTATCTCGACCCAACTCCTCTAATTGGCTACAGCGAGCATCGTACCGGAACACGGCTAGCCCGCTTGGCGGTACGTCTTTGCCCGATGGGTGGTCGCAAGCCTTCGGCCGTAACCTACCACCAGTTAATTAATGTCACCTGATTTGCACCACCCGGGGGCCACGTGGCCACCATTCGTATAGGGTGCTCTCCTACGGACGAGGGCAACTCAGCCCCCAATTAATCATTGGATCTAAGAAAATTTAGAGTTTTATTCGTATAACAGTGTAATTAATTTGTAAAGTTATGTCTAAATCGGACAAAAACACGACAATCTCACCAAAACAGCTGGGCGTATTTTAATGAAATCGACATCGTCTCAAAGACAATTTAATTATCTACATTTTGATCTGAGGTTTTTTTTTAAAGTTATAGTATAATAAGGAAAGTACATAAAACTACTAAATTTTGGGTCGCGCGGGTGTGAAACGAGTGCGCGTTTTGTTCCCTCAAGGTCGTTGGCGTTAGTCGTCGTCTTAAGTTATTTAAGACCATGCAGACAAAAATAGGAGAACCGCGCAGCGGGGCTCCGTCGAATTTGTTGATTAAATAGCCAGCAGGCATTATTCAGAAAGCCCGGTCAATTTAATAAAAATTAAAATATTTTAAAGTTATGAGCGTCGAAAGTTCCGCATTTCGACACTAATTATAACGCATTTTTGGGCGCGAATAAATGCCATAAGAAGACGGAAAATTGCAAAACGGCCTCCATATAGGGATACATTAGTAGTTCAACAATGCAAATAATTTTATTTTGAACAGATAGATTTAGTCGTTTTTTCATGATATCTAGATTGCCAAAGGTCTGTTTATAAAATTTCGCGCGCTCGGTTTCGTCCTAAATAATTATCCATTTCGCTACAAATTTGCAAAAGTGTGTATTCGTACGCGAACTAGCTTCCTACTGCGCATCACAGCATCTATCTCTTCCGCACGTGTTTTCGGTTGATATAAAATGCATTTTAACCCCGCGCACAAAATAGTTCGTGCCATCGACTAGTGTACCCTTAATGCAAAGAAAAGCTAAAATCGTATCTTGTTAAAATTAAACGAAGGAGTATATTATGTTTACAAGTTTGTAAATTGTTAACTTGTTGTTGCCGACGGTACCGCATACCGGTTCCAAATAAAACTAAAGTGCAAAACCGCGACCTGCACTCGTAACCTGAAGTTTACCGCCTTGACTGTCAATTGGTATGAATATAAAACAAATTGACATTATTACTGTCGTGAGAGATCAGATTTCATTGGGTGTGGATTACAGGTACTTACCTAGTACCTAAGTAATGCTATCAATCAGTAATTACTCACTGATAATAGGATATGCACCAGTAAGTAACGACTAATTAGTTTAGATCACGGCGATAATCCCTTTTAGCAAACCTATATAAGGTGTAACTGAACGCATCGAAATATGAATATAAATGTGGATGTATGGAGAAGGCCAAAGTAAAGATGGATGGGCTGAGGAGATGGGATGAGGAGTGATATGAAATAAAAGGGAGTCAGTGATAGCGTGACGGTGGACAGGCCGGTACCTATGTAAGAGGAAAAGGTGTTGACAAGGGCAGGAAGATGATGATGTGTAACTAAACGCAAATGCCTACGCTAACTCCACAAAATGTACTGCACACCTGTTTTGTTTTTTACAATGTAACATAACATCACGCCTGTATTTCTCGAAGGATTGGGCAGTGGTGCACCGTACATCCACATTTCGCCAGAAATATGTAGGTCTCATGTAATTAGGGGCGAGCCTACTGCCATCAACTGGGCTAAAAGCCAGATTCTGGGTGGCTACTAAGAAATGCCTGATGAAGAAACCTCGTAAAGTTTTATAGGGTTTGCCATCTGGAATTTCATCAACTGAGGACCTCATCTCAGCAGTAGCACTTCTACAATATACCTACCAGAGTAAAAATACCCCTTTTCAGGAATGGCGTTGTTTCTGCTGCACCCAGCATATCTGGTGTGTAAGATCTACCTGTGTCACGTGTCGATTCAAACTTCGACAGGTCTGTATGTGTTGAAGCTACAAAGGTACCTGCATGAAGACAAAATCGTGGTAGTAGACAGTAGTAGCATTAGTTCGATTGGACATGTATACTCGTGAAGGATTGACGGCCCCTAGCATGCTTGATACTAATCTGCACAAACTCAGGGAATCCGGACACTAACTAGTTTATAATGTTAAGAGATTTGGTAGTCTTAAGGCGCAACCTCATTGAGAACTGTAGTTTTTTAGTTATATTAGAGCTATGCAGCAATAAGATCTGCAAGGTCAGTAATGGAAATATAATTGGTTACTACTTTAGAACTAAGTAGCGGAAGTGGATGGATGGAGAGAGAGCTGCAGGGCAAAGAAAAGATGGATGGACTGTGTGAGAAGTGATATGATAGATAAGTGAGTCAGTGATAGCCTGACGGTTGACAGCTAGGACGGTATAGAAGAAGAAAACGTGGGAAACTAATAGCTCTGAATGGGACCGCGTGAATCGCGTCCTTAGCGCTGGGAATATGAAAAATATGTCAATGAGCTGGGTATAATAGGGATGTTTCCTGGCTAGAAAATAATTATATTTAGTCCGTCCGTGAGATTATCAAATAGTATTAGGCCCGTATTTTATGCTTCATGAAATTAATAAAAACTGACAAAGATAAAGCGCATCAAAGTTCAGGAGTAGGGGCTTGTGACATCACTTTGTCAGTAAAAGTGTAGCACACCGTGACGTCACACGATATGTGAATGCACTGTATCATCGTATTTTTATGTTTACGTGGCAAAAGAAAAATTAGTGTCACATATGTTTTAGGTCATCTAACTGGCGGACTTAATAGATGTTTTTTGTCAACTACCCTTTTACTCTTTACTTTCTTCGGGATTCACTCTCTAGTGAAACCCGAAGACGACATTCGGAATATTTGCGACAAAAGGATTGCTAGATAAAAGGACTCATTTTAAAACAAAGGGTTATCTATTTATATGAAATAGAGATGTTTTGTTGTCATTTAATGATTGTTTAGTCTTCGATCAAGACTTAAAGCTTTATACAAACTAAACCTTCTCAAAATGATGACTTCGAATAATCGTAATAAAATACAATCGCGGTTACGAACCCGTCGTAACAAGCTCTTTGCAACCCATAAGACTGGGAAACGATGAGTTTCAGAACTTTATGAAAAGTTTGATAACATGAATACTGGTTTTGTTACCAAGAATATCTGTTTATGAAAGATAGATAAGTTTTGTCAGTGTTTTAAAGTTTGTTAAATCTTCGAGCAATAGTACCTAAAGCTTCATACAACATAAACCTTTTGAAAGTTATGACTTCAACGAATCGCAATTAAATACAACCCGTAACCAGCACTGCAAGCCTTTGAGATACTTTAGAACTTCATAATTATAATTATGAAAAGTTTGATAACATGAATACTAGCTTTGTTGCCAAGGATACCTATATGTTGATAGATATACTTTTTTAATATTTGAATAATTCCAAAATCTTCTAACAAACGATACATTTTCATACGATCTAAACCTTTTAGAAGTCAAATTAAATCGAGAATTTAATAATAATGTTTTCAAACCCGTAACCAGCGCTTTCAACCCATAAGCCTCTGGGATACGATGAGTTTTAGAACTCCATATATGAAAAGTTTGATCAAGTGAATATGGGGAGGCTTTTTGCCATGCAAACATCCAACACCCCAATCGTCCCATCCCTTCCATCAAAAAAATGACACTGCACTCTAATATTCGGCAGTATTCGGCGTTTATTATTTAGTTTCGTTCGTGAAACAATAGCCGAGAGAGCTGTAATGAAAACGTAGGTATTGAAAAATCGGTTGAAATTTGAAATCACCCCTAGCACACTAATGCGCACGGGCCTTGGAATAATATTTTGGTTTTTGAAAGTGTACACACGCGGAAATAGGCACCGGATGGAGAGCGCCGTGTTTAATGAAATATTTTATCTCCGAAATTGCAGCTCGCTTCGTTTCAGCACTCAATAATTACTGCGAAAAGTTTTGTTTCTGAAACGGAACGATTTTGAGGGATTGGAAATATTAATATAGTTCTAAAACTATCTACTACATTAAATACCTTGTCTCTATCACGCCGAGTCCAGATTGTTAGAACCGCCACATTACCATTTTAAACTTAAATATAAAATACATATTATAAGAGCCTACTTGATACCAGCAATAAAAACATTGGTACTAAACAAAACATGCAAACACAAAAGAAGAATAAAGCTGTAAACTCTTTTGATTTCCCTTCGAAACGTACTGACATTGATGAAAATCTTTTTGATTCATTCGCCTCAAAGCTGAGGGGAGTACGCGTTTGTCGAGGCGAACAGTTGTTGAATTGAATCAAACATAGGCCGGGAGTCGACCTCGGATAATACATTATCTTTGAGGACGTCAACGTAACTAGGCTGCCGTTATTTTGTTTGTTGATGCAGCCGAGTACTATCAGAGCTATCTAAGCTATCTTTGATTCGAATGCGGGTAGCGTTTGTAAAAATTCACGCATCAACTGAAAAATCGGCAAAGTTGACTGATACATAAATGAATACCGGGGCGGGCTATCTTTAATGTTTTTTGCCCATCCCAATTGGTATTGAAATAATATGGTTTTTTACACCCATGTTAAATAATTTACTTAATTGTAGAAAATGCTTATTTTTCTTGTCATGGTAAAACTAATTACCTATCTTTTGCCAATAGGTAAAAATTTTATTTTTTTGTTGTTGTTATGGCAGGTAATCTATTCCATCCAAGAATAACTAGCAATAAAAGTTACTGAATTGAAGTTTACACCTTAGAAAAGTGGAAAACCATATTTAACTGGAATGCCGTATCTAGAATTAAATTTGTACGGCCGGTAGTCAAGTTGCAAATAACTGTTATTAGATGAGTAGCCCGTCAATGGCCAGACTAACTAAATCCCCTCTGCGGAAATTCAATCATAGCTACCAACCAGTGTTATCGATATAATTAAAAGGGGACCGTTAGCACTGACCATCGATAGCAAGCCCGGTAGTAGCGCCGATAAAACCTATTACACATGAAAACATTGTGTTATAGTGTAAACAATATTTCCTGCCGATTAAAGGTCGTAGAATAAATAAAAAATCTTGACGTAACGTACAATGTCAAGAAAATCCCATAAAAAGCAACGAAAAAATTTCGCGATAATAGTTTAAGCTACGCCGTAATAAAATAAAAAACCGACGATCATGTCATCGCAAAAGCTCCTTCGGTTAGCTTCCAAAACAAATACAATTAAATGTGGAAATAATGCACTAATCACAAAAATAAATAATACACAGAACAAGCACGCTCTACTGATTCTAAAAATGTTGGCAATTAATATTGAGCAAATATTATTAAAACTTAGAGAAATTAAAAAAGAACAAGTACATTCGAATAAAAATGATTGGCGCGAAAACGCGTTAGTAGTTAGAGCGCGAAGTGTACGTCACACCGCGCTCTTTCCCGAGTGAGGACTGCGAGATGCAGCCGCCGGCCGTCGTGCCTGTAACCGATGAACGCGGCTGTGCACGACAAGAATTTACTAAAGAAAATCAAGCGGCACGGGGAAAATTCTAAACAGCAGCAGTAAGTGTAAAGAAAATTTAACATTTTGAAGGATCGAGAAGGCTTGGACATCCTTCAAAATGTTGTCTAGATTATACTTAAAATATTTTAAGCATACATTTCCCTTTCATAGATTCATAAAATGATTTTACCCGTGAAAATATTTTCTGCATACACGATCACTTCACAACACTCAAGAAGCTACACACATTATTAAAATATTTGCAAGTTTTTGAATAGCACAATACAATGGGTGTTAAATATTTTTTATAAACACCTTACAATAATCTAAACACTGTTGAACTTCAACAACACGAATTCGCAATGAACTTTGCACATGACGTAGGTTTATTTTTTTATTGTATTGTTGCCGCGATGGACGCCTCAATTTTTTCGGCGATGCCTGTGAATAGCGGCGACGACAGGCTTAACACTAAAATCAGTTCACAATAAACGCATTGTTTAAAAGAACGCACTATTATTACTTGTATAAATTTGATAGATCATTGTTTATGAATCATAAGTACTTTGTGATTCAAAAAATAATTTCTAACCAAGATTTTTGTATGACGCAGTAGAGTAACAGATGATTGAAACAATAATTGTACAGACAGTGAAGGTAAATGCTGTGCAGATGGACTACTACGACGGCTACGGCAATTTGCCAGGTTAAGCCATTTTACTTGACTGACAACGAATATCCAATAGGATTTCAGTTTATGGACAATCGATGTCTATTAAACCCTAACCGTCTTACTAATAAACACAGAATAAAGTTAAACCAAGTTTAAACCTATGAATATGTATGGTTTTGCCTTTGTTATTCCTGGTATAACTTTATGCCGTGTTTATTAGTCAGAGGGTAAATAAATAATTTTCAAACGTTTCAAAATTCAACAAGGAAAATTTTAATTAGGATATTCAATCGGTTTTCTTCGACCCACCGCTTTAGTGCCGTACGTAAAGCAGTTACTTTTTAAAGCATACCCCTGAGCAAAGGCTAGGTTAAAAGATTTGAAAATACATGTACATTATTTGTGAAACATGACTTTTTCTGTTGCTGTCTAATAGTTTTGTTTAAAAGAAAATTAACAACACCATATTTTGCCGCTACTTTTGGATACTCCTTCAAAACGACTTATAATAGAATATTTCTACACAGAAAAATTTATGGGTAGAATTTCTTCATAACTAAAATAGTAAGTGTAAACCTAAGAATATTTTGCAATCAAAACTGTCCAAAGGGAGTTCAATATTGATATTCTGGCCCCGAGCGGACGCACGGCCCGTACTGCATTAACATTAGGGAATTTATACGCCTTAAGCAGTTAAGCATTTAATCCTAGTCGCAACGGGTAATCAGAAGCTCTAAAGTCTGACACCAGCCTTGCCAATAGGTATTGTGCCACTGGGTGCCCCTGGATTATGGTGGTCAGCAAGGCAGTCTCTCCATCTAAAATACTGGTATGCAGATGCATCCAATCAGGATGGAAACCCGACTCCAACATAGGTAGTTGGGAAAAGGCTAGGCGGTATGATAATTATTATATTTGATGCACGCTTTTAATTCCTATTTGAGTACTACATGTGTTCATCTGTGTCATTTCAAAATTAAATTACCGAATTTAAAGATGGACATCGCATACCAGCATAAGGCTGCTTTTCCACCAGAGATGTGCTATGTTATGCATGCTACTTTGCCATGCATGCGTTCAATATTCACCAATCATATTTATTGGTCCTCATAGCATATCACTGGTGGAAACGGGATCAACTGAGCTATGTTTTTTATATGGAAGGATGCGTGCTACGGACGGGAGCTATGGATGCGCGAGTGCTGTAGCTATGTGCAGAGTACGTACAGTAGCCGCTCCCCGATCCTTCCTTAGGGTGCCTTTCCACCAGAGATATGCTATGCTACGTTACTATGGATACGTTTGATATCCACCAATCATATTCATTGGTCCATATAGCATAGCACTGGTGGAAACGGATTCAGCTAAGCTATGTATATTACATGGATGGATGCATGATCTGGATGCATTCTCTAGACGGGTGCCATGGATGGCCGCCCCTCCCCACACCGCGCTGCCACCGCGCCGCTCCCCGTGCCTTTCCTACTGTCGATACATCGCATAGCTCGAGCTGCGCATCTTCTTCGTGGAGGCGCATCTTCATATCGCATCTTACTAGCCTGCTACAGAGCTTAGCATCAGTAGAAACGGTCACATAGTTTCGTAGCTTAGCTTTCAGATCCTCGCAGCTTAGCTGCACATCTTTGGTGGAAAGGCACCCTTAATCTTTGTCGATGCATCGTATAGCTCGAGCTGCACATCTTCCTCGCACAGCTACCTCGCGGCGGCGCTTATTTCTCGCACATCTTACTCGCTCCGCTACACAACTTAGTATTTAGTGGGAACGGTCACATATTTTCGTAGTTTAGCTTTCACGTACTCGCATCATAGCTGTAAAGCACATCTCTGGGGGAAAAGCAGCCGTAACATAGTGTAGTGAATGAAGTACAGAGCAAATAAGGCAAGAAGCAAATGGTTTTATGTTGCAAGTTCCCTCCGACTCCTAGCTAAAATAAATCTAGGTACCGGTGTTAATACTCGTATTTAAGATAACTAAAAACGTGTTTTTTTTTGTAAAAAGCATACAGGAATATCAATAATAGAATATGGTTCAATATGGTATTGAAATCATATTTGTATTTCATGTAAGTAACAATATTTCTGGTGTTACAAAGAATAAAAATCTTTTAATTTCGGATTAGGTACCTACCCACGGTCTTTGTGCCGAAACTTAATTAAAATTAAACATCTTTCAATTATTTGAAAGATGTTAAAACATTGTCACGAATAAAATCTGAACCGCGGCAAACTATTATTTTGCCCGTGCTCTCATTTTTAACCGACTTTCGAAAAAGGAGGAGGTTCTATGTTCGACTTCTTGTATGTTTTTTTTTTTTTTTTTTTTTTTTTGTGTATGTTCACCGATATCTCCGTCAATTGTGGACCGATTTTGAAAATTCTTTTTTTGTTTGAAAGAGTATGTTCCGAAATTTGTCCCATTTTAATTTGGTGAAGATCTGATGAAGAACTTCGAAGATATACAACAGAACTCTTCAATAAATAACGGCAAATCTCTCTGGACTGCTGAAATCGCATGTCTGTTTATTGTTTATACCATTTCATAACATAACATCACGCCAGTATGCTCTTAAGGGGTAAGCAGATCTCTCATTTGAACGGTTTTGTTCAAGTTTCATGATATTCGGGTAATCTATTCTGGCGTTATAGGAAACTTACTAAACAACTTGCCTATTAGGTAGGTACAACTAAAAAGTGAAAAATAAAAAAACTTTTTTACAAAAAAATACTACCGACTTCCAAATAAGAAAACTACAAAGTGAAAAATAACTTTATTTTTGGAAGTCGGTGTCCATAACGAAAAAAAATGGTACCTACGAAAGACACCGACTTCCAAAAATAAAGTTATTTTTCACTTTGTAGTTTTCTTATTTGGAAGTCGGTAGTATTTTTTTGTAAAAAAGTTTTTTTTCTTCATTCATATTTTGGTTGAAGCGTGTATTTGCGCTGAATGTAAAACTGAAACTTAGATTCAACGTTAATCCCATGAAATGGAAACTACGCTTGTTTTAAAGTTCGATTAAATTCTGTTTTTAAACGTGCATCCTACTAATCCTAACTATGCTATTTCTGCCAATTTAAAAATGGATAAGAAAGCCTTTATGTTTGGATTTTTTTAAATCAATCACGCTTCAACGGCTGAGTTAATCTGTGTGACACTTGACACACTACACGGGTAAACAATGACCTGGATTAGGTTGGGCATAGAATGCTACCGGGATAAATAAGTATACACAGGAACATACGATCCTATGGGATAATTTTAGATTCGCACGCGGTCGAAGCCATTGACAAAAGGTAAGAAGCTATTCTATAATTTGATTGTTTGATGCGATTTCCTTTTTTTCTGTCGCAAACTGGATCCTCAAAGCTGTGTTTGTATTCTCATTCTCACATGCCAAAGATATGTTACGATACAATAATGTTTACTTAACAAGACTATAACAGCATAAACTACCGCGCGATCACTTTTGCTGTGTAATATTTTTATGCAATTATATACTAATTGGACATTACGTTATCTTTATTTACGACCATAAGATACGTCACGGCAGCTTCACACGGGCCTAATAAAAGCTAGCGCATCAATAACAGACATACTTGAATAGGCACACTAACACTGGTAGCAGTTATCATTAAATCAGTATACAGCCACTTTAATGACAGATCACAGTACTCCGACATCGAAGTTTGTGATTCACTTAATAAGTGCAACAAAAACTAGTAATAACTGTGCTAGTTGTCTATGTATAGGTACAGGTGGTTTGGCTAGGTAGCTGGTGGCGCTACAGCCCCGCGCGCCTTTGTTTAAGATTCCTCGTCATCCCATAGGAACCCGCCGCCGACGCCATGTCCACTTTTCCTCTTACGGTAAACAAGTTAGACAGGGGCTGATTCATTTTGTATCGCGAACCAATTATTTATAATGCTTGCAAACGAGTATCACTACAAAAGGACCACTACATGCATCACTATTAACTTTACTTATTTTGTATGAAAAAGTTGTTGCGGCCTAATTTAGATAATTCTGTTCAACATTACGTTGCATCGATTTGGAATAGGTACTAATCTTTTTAGTTTTAATGTCCCACAGAAATTTATACTTTTTTATATGTTCATTAGAACTGGAATGTTGAGTGATTATCAGGTGTATTGAACCTTAATACTCGGCAGATCCCAGAAGGACTAGCAACTTAGTCATAAGAGCAATTTCGTATTGCAAACTGGCTTGAGTCAACGAAACGGCAAGTTTTTCACGCGTTGAGTAAGAGGCGAGCGTGCGACGGAAGCCCGCCGAGTTCTGCGACCTTTTAGGGCATATGTCTCGGTATACTTAAAATCCACAGAGGATATAACGAAACTGATAGCAATCATTTATGTTATGTATGTGATGGATTTTTAATTTAGTTTTCCTGCTGGGATTTCCTTCATTTAAGTTAGTCTGGCCCATGTATGAAATTGATTAGAATTGATTTAAAAACTTAACTAAGTTTTTATTTAAGTCCTAAAAGTAAAAGTTTTCAATAACGCTTGACTTTTCCAGTTCCTTACCGACGGATTTACAATTAATTAAAGTTTGACTAGTCGATAAATTATAGGTCGATGAGATGAGGCTCGAGCCGCGCAATTTCGGGCCAATCAAAATTGTAGTACAGTTAGTTTATAATTTATATTATTTTTTAATATAAACTCAAGCGCGACCTATGGTATGTTTGAATGAGTTTTAGCGGGAAAGAAACCAATTCAAAAGAAACTATAAGATTTATTTCTATTCTCAATTAAAAAAATAATATAAGGGCAGCAAATATAAAATAAAATAATTCCACTTGGTTTACATCAAGAAAAGGGCGAAGGCACATTCTATTAACCGGCGACAATAACACATGTGTTCATTGGGCTGCTATAATGTGTCTGGCACATTTGTGTGGCGGATGGGCAAATAGGAGGAATATGTCACTATACATCGTTGTTGCTAAACCTCTGAAGGAAATGAAAGGCCGCGAGGAGCAATGCTAATGAGGGTTCCCTCAGGTAATGATATCCGTTGAAGTGAGCTGTGCCGATGAAGAAGTAAATGGCTGACGTGCAAAACTTTAATATAGCGTAATAAATTTCATAATGGAAGGTTCTTTGGTCAAACATTTATGATTTCTTTTCGTAACCGATACGCGATAACTTTATCAGTGATAAATTTTGATGTTTGTTCCCGTTGTTTTAGAGGAATAGTGACTTTATAATGCCCTGTGGAAAATTATTTGCAAAAACACAAGGTATGGTTAACCTTATTACTTCATATTTTCCAACACGTGCTTAGTAGGCGACTGCGACAGGTGACAGTCTTTACAAAAGAGCAGCCTTTCATGGACAGCCTTATTGTTCCAGACCATCCACACAAATAGACAAAGAAGTATGTTAAACAAACCATCAATATATGAAAGCTTGCAATTGATATGCAAGCAGAAATCGCAATAGCTATACGAGGTAAAAAAAAACGAGAGCCTGAACAAAAATAAAATAATCCATTACCGTCACATTTTTCTTGTACCTCAATGATGTACCGACTACGCAAACGTTAGTCTCGGTACGGAGCAAGACAATTTACGCACAGACACCCGTCAATCTCATCCGGTAAGACGCTTTGATAAATTATACATTGTTCGAGCCACATATCTGCATCGCGTGTCCGTCCACACTTGAATTTTCACTGAAAACAGAGTAACGCTCTGGCAATGCGCATTCGTCTTAGAAATTGGGTCGCATACCGTTGTGTAACGTCCCGAAAGCAATACGACCACTACGGCTATTGTGTACGAATTTTTAATATCGAAAAAACCAGGATTCTCATTCAAATCACGCCAAGTTACAGAGACTTTGTACCAACGTAAATAGAGGACACGGAGGATACATTCAAAAGCGAAAGTCAGCATGGAACCCTGGCTAGAAAATTAAGAACCCCTACAAGTTTCACGAGCTAAACACAGAAAGCAGCTACTTTTTCAGCGCAAATTTCTCAATAACTACAAGATATATGATAAATCTTTTAATGCAACTTTTTGCGACACGTAGTTACCGATGCCGGCGCCTCTTTGGCGCAGAACTGTATCTTTGGCTAAGCGAGGTGTTGCACGTATTTTATTATTCGCGACTGCCGCTTCCAGGTCGTGCATTTGCAACTATTTGTATGCTCACGATCGTTAGTAGGTACGTTAACTGCCACGATGTCACAGGAAATTACTCAAGTATTTTTACATTATCTAATCGTATAGTAGCGAAAACAAATGATTGTATAATTCTATTTTGTATTTATTCGTTAATCTTCGCACTGGAACGCCTTGCAGCAATTACACTAAAGGAGAAAACTTATAATTAAATAATTATAAGTTTTTCTTTACCGTTGTCTGCAATGTCAGCGATGTCAAAGATAAACTTAGAAAGTAAATATAAATTGAAAAAGTCACATTGGTACTGCCCGGGGTTAAACCCACGACATCAAGCACGAGAGGCGAGGCTTTTGCCACTGTGCCACCATCTGTAGAAATTACACTACAATAACACTGGTTTCTGAATGATGTCCTTACCTTGATCATAGGTCTTGATAGCTATGGGTGGCTTGAGCTATTTTATTTTGGGACGAAGGGACGCCAATTCAATGAAATTTCATCTAATTTAAATTCGAAACTAAACTAAAGCGGAACGAACGTCCGTACATAACAAGTCTACAACAAGTCGCATTCAAAGTTAGCACCAAAGTGTGTCTGAATAGGGCACATGTCACGAGAAACTATTATCTCTTCAACAGATACTCGGCTTCGAGACACACGTAACGTTGTACAGAATATAGTGAATACAAGTTCGCTGTGGAAAATCGCACGGTCCGAGTCGGCCATTCTCGGACGTCAAGAGCAACTTTAAGTCAGACAAGTGTAGCCGTCGGCGATACATAGGCAACACCTAGAAACTTTGTGTTACTATCTATAGACTTTGTATTTCAATGTTTAATACTATGGCTTTTATAAAGACCCTGGACGCCTGCCTCGTCGGTGTAGTTGTTTTTTTTTAGGGTTCCGTACCACGAAAGTAAAAAACAGAACCTAGATATAAAGCTTGATACCTCCACGCGTTCCTGAGAAAAAGTGTCTTGACAGACAGACGGACGGACAACAAAGTGATCCTATAAGGGTTCCGTTTTTTCCTTTCGAGGTACGGTACGGAACCCTAAAAATAACAAAATTACATAATAACAGTTAAGAAATGACTTTTGTATGCAGTTTTGATATCATTATGTAACTGGCCGAATGATACTGAACCTGTTACCTCTTGAAAAAGCGGGCGTTTATTGTGTGTATGTAGTCTGTGGTTTTTAGTCAGAACGTTTTTAATAAATTGTTGTTGGAACTTATTTGCATTTAATCTTAGATTATTTAGTAAATAATCTAAGCATTTAATTAAGTAAGCTCATCAGGTAGTGGAAAAAGAATCGTTCGTGTCTCGCATAAAAAGGCTTTATTTTAACACTCGCATGTAGCTTTTGACATCGACATCGGCTTTCGAAATTGGCTACATCGCCAGCGGCGTAGCTACCTAGGAGCTAGGTGGGGTAGTGCCCGGGGGCCCTCAAGCTCAGGGGGCCCTCGAATCCTTACTTACCAGAAAATCTCAATCGAATTGAACTTTTAAAAATATGACAGGTTGCAACCGAACTTTAATCATGGCAACTCAGCCTCTAAATTATTTCTGTGGGTTGGCAGTGTTGTCAATTTGACGGATAGTGATATGTGCGTTTTATTATTCATCGATGTGCGTTTTATTGTGAATACGAGGCAAGATTTTTTTTCGAGAACGCTTAAAAAATTAATGCTGTATCAGGAGTAAGTCAGCTAATGTCAATAATAAACTTTTTGATACCGGGCAATATAGTGTAATTTTATTTGATTTTAGTACCACTCATATTGATGTCCGTTACGTCAATAAATCATGTCAAATCTATAGATTTTTGCTACTCATTGTAAAACGCGAAATATCGTGAAAAAAAATGCAGGTCATCTGCAATAGGTGCATTAATTCAGGCCCGCGCGCGAGGACATCATTCTTGTGTCATTCTTGTCTCGTGGTAGCACTAGCGGCGATAAAATGTTTGCCAGGGATTCCCCAACGACGTCTTGTAGCGTATCATTACGTTTCTCCTTCCTTTTACTTTTAACGTCGTCAGTGAATAGTGAGTACCTCGCCAGTACTCGAGCACAATCTAATATAAATATTGAATAAATAAATTAGAAAAACAAAATTATGGACAAAAAGAAGAAACCCAGTGGTTCATTTAAACCCAAACAACGCCAAGAAAGAGAAGATAGATAACCAAAATTTGCCAAAATTAATATGTTTTTAAAGTAGCTTAGCATTTATAAAGTATTTGTATATTTAATATTTTTACTTGATAATACCTAACCAGTTTAGATAGCAGTGGGCACATTTTTTTATTTGCCCTTGGTTACCTAGCTACGCCACTGTACATATCGCTCGAGTTAAAATCTCCACGTTTAATGCTCGACACGAAATGTACTATTTTATAATCATTCCATCATCATTTGAATGCCATTCTTATTTTAAAATATTTATACAAAGGTATGTTGGTTGCCTAAGAATAGACGCTTGTTAGTAACTTCAGTACCTGTTCTATAACACAATATGGGTGACGGCAATACGGCTACAGGCAAGTGCTGTGACGGTAAATATAGTTTACAAAAACGAAGCTAATTGGAGACGGTATAATAAGATGAATAAAAATATAAATGTCTTCTAATTTTAGTGAAAATAGTTTTGCATCTTTAATTTCATTTTTTTTTTTTTTTTTTTTTATTTATGATGGGTTTGCTCTTGACTCTAGTCTAGGTCATAGGTGATAGAGACAGAGTCTACGATGGAGTGAGCTTACCCAGAAATCAAACATAAATCGTAGGTTTAAAATAATAGTGAGAAGCAAATAAGCCCAAAATGATTATTTCCACAAGAGTGGTGA
Source organism: Orthosia incerta (assembly GCA_948252205.1). Lineage (NCBI taxonomy): Eukaryota > Metazoa > Arthropoda > Insecta > Lepidoptera > Noctuidae > Orthosia > Orthosia incerta. The sequence goes on along the minus strand of OX411741.1, from coordinate 37,345,730 downwards.
GCCATTTTAGTATTTTTTTTATAAATACTTTTTTTTCGTGTCGCTGGCATGATAATAATTAAATACATTTTTGCCCAAAACTTTGCCACTTCAGCATTGTCGGTGGCAGCTCACAGGTCACTTTTATCAATTTTCTGGGTAATGAAATAAACAAAATAGCATAGCTAATAAAAAAAGCCAGGTATACAGACGAGCCAATTTGATCACAACAACGATTTCATTAATTCTCATTTGAACACGGCGACTGCAATAATAAAATGGGAACCTCGACAGAAACGCAATGTTGCGCGGTTCACAGACGAACGAGGGACTTTTCCGTTGTTTTCGTACAGACTGCCTTTTAACTAAAAATACAGTATTCTATATTTGCTCATTATACACAAATACACACGAAATTTCCCGTATCATCAGTAAGTTTTATACCTTTTATCAACAAGGCAAATACAAACTCGCTGCTTATTTATTCCTACTGCCTTTTACGAGCGTTCCTTTACTTTTCATTACACTGGTCTACTTTGGAGTTATAATTTTTCAAAGCTCATAACAAGACTGACACATTCGTTCATAAACATCGAGTTGCAGTAAATGGTGGGACATGATACTTACATAAAACTCTTGCACAATTTTCATAAATGCTTTCACGATGTCAAACGAATTATTTGTAATCTGTTCATTTAGAGATCGTGTACTTCCAGACAATGGTCTACTGAAATGTGAACAAATAAAGGGATTATGCACTCTGGAAATAATTCAACCAAGCTTTGAACACCTGTATAAACATATTGCTTGTTTTATTTTTAGTTATTTGTCTGCGTAAAGAAATCCTCTTCGGAAAAATTGTCGTTTAGTAAGAGGACTCTTTCAGAACTTCAGGCAACAAAGTGTGCCTGATAGACAAAGGATTGCTATTTGGTATTGTATGTTCTTGCTGACATTTTACAGGAGAAGATATTAAATGAACGAAATTTTCATTTTTTTTTGCCTTTCAGTTTTTACACAAAGATATTCTGAAAGGAGACTACTTGTAAATAAAATGACGGCAAAGTAATTAAGAATGCATGCTGCGCAGACCCTTGATAAAATGGAACTAGGCCAAATAGTCGGGGCAACTTCGGAATAGAACGGCCCAGTAGTAGTAACGGCCCCGACTTACGTGCCGTAGGTCGCGAGTTCGAACCCAGGCAGGCGCTTTACTTTGTGTAAATTATTTCATCACCACTGCTCTCAAAACGGTGAAGGTAAACATCGAGAGGAAACCGGCATCGAAACCAAAAACTCGAAGACAAGTGATATCCACCAACCCACACAGGGCGCGCGTGGTGGATTAAGGCCCATTCCCTCTCTCACAGAGAAGAGGCCAGTGTCCCAGCAGTGGGATCATTAATAGCCTGATGATGATGGCGATGGAGTGTATTTAAAGAGCGTCCGGGAGTGAAAACATCAGAGGCAAAGTGTCATTCTATTAGAAAATGCGGTCGTCAACATAACAAAATGTAAGGGGATTGGTCACATGACATTTCAATTGCGCTTGACATTCCCATACATTTATCCAATAGCTATCGCGACATTTTCACTAAAATAATGTACTTGTCTAGCCCCTTTGGAGCATTTTGCTGCAAGTCGGTGTTATCTTACCCTACCTGCTGATTTACAATGGTGTTTTACGTCTTCTGGAGCTTTTATCGCATATAACTATAATAGATTATCTGATGATAGAAATGCAGCAAAAAGGATTGGGATATTAGGGCTACATGAATAATTGATTTATGGGTGTAAATGTCATGACAAACTAACACGACGAAATGCTAAATACGCAGTACATACCGAAGTAAATAATTCTGAAATTACTAAAGTTTTTGCATTTACTCAATGGTAATAGCTCCCTGGAAGCCTTCAGTTCAACAGAGCTAGGCGATCTTTGCCGACAGGATCTTCACGCACAATGTACCGAATCAGAGTCAATAGTACGCTCAACAGATTTCAGTCTGAGAGCGAGTATGTTCGAGTGAAGTGTGAATTTGGATTCATATTACTTTAACATTCGTCGTGCTGTACCACTAAGTGTGGTTTAAGAAAGAAAAAGTTTTTATTGCTACAGAAACTGACCTTTACATAAATAATGATACAGATGATATATTTTCACTATCAGCAGCTTACAGGCTGTTGTGAATACTTGTGATGACTGGAATAGTTAGTCGTGCTATGGGGTAGCCTGTACCCAAATGTCTAAATAGTCGCGAACTGCATCTTTATTACTAAACTTACCTTAGATCCTGTAACAGTGCTTCTCCCTGCCCTATGGTGGCTGCACAGGCGTCGAGGCTGGCTGCTCGATGTTGCGCACATTGATCGAGGGCTCTTCTTGCAGCCTCCGGAGTGTCGTCAGACGCGCAAACCCCGCCGCCACTCCGCAATGTTTCGAGCCATTGCAGTAGCTAATGGAAGAACGTCTTATAAGTACATTAATACAAAGAACTTAAGGCGCTCGAATGACATTCTTCCTCTTATTTTCGATTCGATTAACACTCGATCGTAATAACATAAACGATCCCTTATGTAAATTTGTATACAAAAAAAGAGGTTTCTCCTTACTGTCAACAGACGGCGCTTATGCAGTTTCAATACAAATTGACGGATACCTTAAAGCGTGTCCGACGGAAACCGACGGAAACCTTAAAGTGGCTACTTAGAAAGCTCTGACATTCGCCACGTTCAGCTCCCAAAAGTTACAGGCGGCTGGGCACGAAGGCCAGACAAGGAAGTGGGGCAAAACTTGCGAAGGAACCCCACACTGGCACTGTGTTTCATTCCAATCGACACGTAAAGCAGAAATTTATGATACTCCATTTAGCTAGATTTTTTGAATGACTTTGTTGGTAATATTTGTGAAGTTTTCTGGGAAAACTGTATTTAAGGTAATAGCATAAGTTCCGATTGTAGCCACCCGGCAAAATAACTCAGTTTAGCTTTATATCTGGTGTATTGTGAGATGAGTGTATGACTGTCATGTAATGTATATTTTATTATTTCAAGTTATGTATTTTAATGATGTAAGTGGCCTTTGGTCCTCTTACGCTAAAGTAAAATGAATAAAAACCGAAGAATGTTGTTTAGTAAATAATGTCGCATATTGAGATGGATGACGCATGCTTTTACGCAGTTCATCCGACAATTTGTTCAGTACGCATGCAGCTTATACTGCATTTTTTCCATATAAGAATTGTCAAATGTAGACAATCATCGATAAGTAATGAATTTATATACATTAAAACAAAAATTAAAGTGTCTTCTGAAAATACTGACTGCTTCAAAGTTTATACTGTCTGCAATACGCATCCGATTTATGCTTGCCTCAGGTTTAATGACTTACAAGTCACGCCAAGAAAAGATTTATAGAGCAAAATATATAAGTGAAAAACGGAATCTTGTTTAAATAAAACAGAGTTTCTTGGCAGTAGTTAGCGGACAAATGTTAGTGAAAGTCTAGGCCTAAGGCCATATAGACAGGTGACTTGCTTAGCGGCTAGGATCTGGCGTTGATCCAGGTAAAACAGGCACGTTTGTACGCACACCCGATCGACCTCAGCGAATGTTGTGCAACGGAGTGAGTTGTGAAAATATCAATGAACTTTTGGCGAGCAGTTGAACATGGAAAGTCCTATCTCCGAATGTACTCCTATAAATAAAAGTTGTGAGTGCACTCACATAGCTACCCCTTCCTAATGAGAGTAGTTAATTATCAGTCAGCATCATTATCTGACCGCCGGGCCAAGGTGTCCCAAATGTATTGCACCTAGACTTAATTTGGACTATTGCTTATCCAGCTCATTCTATTAATTTCTAAGAGATCTATTACGATACAAGTCTTGTGTCACTCCAATGTTTACACATTGGAGTGTTGGTCATTGTAAGCCTTCAGCAAATGAGGCGAAATCATTACCAGATTACAAATTATTTGACACGCAACTGTACATCGTACGTCAGTGACTTTTGTTTTGTTAATAATACCAAGAATACTGCACTTACTGGCATGTTAGCAAACCTCGTTTTGAATTTCGATTTCTTTGAAACATACCAAGTCGTTGGTCAATATGGCGATGCTATGGAGAGGCCTGTAGATGTGGGCTTGTGGATGTCAAATTGTGGCTTTCCTTAATTGATGATGGTGATAAAGTGTCTTCTTTTCTGTTACTTAATATTAAAAATACCGTAACAAACCTCTTTTTCGTGCGTATATAAGAGAACGGCGAGGTCGAGTCGCCGCCTTCTCCTGTCAACGCGAGCTGCGAACGCCGCGACATGAGCCTCTAACTCTCGTGCCACGCCCAGCACTTCTTCAGGGTCGCACTCGCCAGACCTGGCCAGTTCCTCAGCGCCAGCGAGTAACTTTTCTGCATTTGTGTATGTGTTCTGTTGGAGAAAGGAGTGAGGTAAGTTCTCATGATCGAATCAAAGAGCTACATAAGAAAGTCTACGTAAACGGCGATAAATACATTGTTTCGGTGACCCCTGGGCAGTATTACATCTTCTTGCTGACTGGCCACATTGTTACTGATATTGTTACCAAGGCAAGAGTTTTACCCAAATAGTTTGTGCCTATACGACAGAAGATTTTCGAATTTGAGATTATTAAGTTGGCGACAAAGCACTAGCAAAAACTTTACAGACATAATTAAGGGAATCAATAGATCGTCATTTAACGAAGAAGAACATTTAGTCATATGTCACAATAATGCAATAGTCATTTAAACATTTACCAACAAGTATTTTCTTATGATTCAATTCATATTGAATCATAAAAAAATTAGGTTCATAGAAAAAACTTACTTGCGCTACGTTTTCAAAGTGTTCATGAGATTTCTGATAAACTCTAGCTTTATGGAGATTCCTTCCTATTCCAGTATTCTTCTGTAAAAATACTTCCCCGTGATTTGCCAACCAATCGAGGACCTGAAACAAAGGCATTTTATAGTCATTTCATAAATATAAGGTTGTTTTAATAATGCTTGCTTATCTCCCTTTGTTTAATACCAGACAGTAATCTAGGTATTCCAATCCATCATGTGGACATTTAATATCAAATAAGCTTATAGGTTGTTACGTCTACGTATATTTTATCAAAGGAGATAGCATAACAACCTTTGAAGCTAGTCAAGTATTTTGTAAGTGTTAGTACACCTTCGCAGCGATGTATGTAAACAAACTTTCGGGTAGTTGGAGTTTGAGTTGATAGGCACATTTTTCGGAACCCGGACATATGGTCGTAGATGGTGCAAGCTTCAGCATTATCGTATTAGCAGAATGACATCTGACGTTAAAAAAAAAATCCTCCACATAGATTTTCACTGCTGTTCGGAGCATCTGCTATCTTTAGCAGCGATTTTTTGCAACATTGGTCGTGCGCATTTTGGGTCCTGGATAGGTTCTTCCCGAAACTGTTATATGCTACTGTATTTTTCTAGCTTTCTGTCACATCAGTGCGCAAAAAGGTATGGCCATGTATTTGTCAGCGGATTATTCCAGACACGGTAAGTTTGTAATGAACCTCGCTAGGGTTATAAAATCTCGATATATTGAAAAGAAAATTCCAAATATTCCCCTCCAAATTCATCGATGGTTTACAATATATCCGTGCCTTATTGAGAAGAAAGAGTTCACAATCTCACTCGATTTATTACATACTTACGGTGTTTGCAATAACTCAGTGACATAGCCATATCGTTGTTAGTACATCTTAGGCCCACTTGCACGACAAATTTAACTCAGAGTTAATTGATAACACGTGGTTAAATTGACAGAATTGTATGACAAACTGTCAATTTAACCTCGCGTTAGCATCTAACTCTGCGTTAAGATTTTCGTGCTAGTAGGCCTTGCATTTGTTGTGCTACTGACCTGCCTACAATCTTCTTTGTACAACAGCAAGGCGAGCCTCTGATGCAGCTTGAGCCTGGCCTGATGATACCTGGCCTCCAGCGCTCTATGGTGGCCTAGTATCTGATGGATGACGGCTAGGACGTGGTTGGCGCCGGAACTATAGTCGGCCGCTGGGTCGCCGCCGCTACTGCCCGCGCTGCTTACCGTGCCGTCGTTCTGTTGGAATAAATATGTCGTTATTGTCTAGAACGTTTTGTTGTGTAGCTTTATTGAACGAGTGAGGTGAGAATACCTTGCATAATATATTGACGAAGTTGACACTAAAGCCAGCGTCATACTCATACCATGAGAAAGTTTCAATAAGAATTAGCGCAACCTCTTAAGTTTACGTTGTCAAACTGTTTTTAACACGCTTTTATTAGCTTAGTATGTATCTATGTATCAATGTAACGGAATCTTTGAACGTGATTTTCACCCCTTTAAAACGTGGGATTGATTTGAAACTTTGCACACTTATCAAGGACCGATGACAATGCAATAATTTAGTCAAAGCCAAAGTCAAATATGTTTATTCAACTTGGTTCAAATTTACAAGTAATGAAAATTGATTCTACCGTGCGCGTTAAAATAGTTTGTCTCATTAACCTTACCAAGATCTTCAGGATTAGCGACTTTTTAGTTCAATTTACTATTAAAGCGTGTTCTTTAGTTTTTAGAACGACAATTTATTAGAGACCTAGATCTCCCTATACAATGCACATGATTTAATTCTACTGGTCTAGCAGTCTCAATAATTATATTTCATCTTACTTTATTCATCATGACCGGACTTTGACTTTTACTTGTGATAATAAAACTTTAAGGCCGTAAAATAAGCTAAATTTTATCGATAAAAACACCACACATAAGGGGTGAGATCGTTATACCCTCAAAGATAGAGTAAACTTACTTACTTATTATGGTGTCCACATAGTGAAACAACCATAACTTTAGAACTAGGTCTCACAGAGGCGCACATAAAATGTTATTTTTACGGCCATAGCAAAGAGAATAAATAAATCTAACACTAAATATATAAGATATTTTTTTATTGAGATATAAAAGTCAAATTTTAAACGTAATTTCACAAAATTCTGCAAAATTCTTAGGGATTTTGGGTTTTTTTTTATAGTCTTTGAGTTTGTCTACACATTGACAAAATTATTCCGCGGGCGGAACTTAGTAACTTAGTAATATTAATAATGCGAAAGTTTGGATGTATGTTTGTTACTCAATCACGACTGCACGGCTGAACGGATCTAGATCTAAATAATGGTCAGGAATAGGCTAATTTTCATTCCGCTATAATGTTGTCTTGGGGTAAGAAAACATTATAAGTTTCATGCGGGCGAAGCCACTGGCGGAAGCTAGTATTCTCTGAAGAATGTTTATGTCTTTTTACTGTATTCGCTATAAGTTCAGTTATAAACTGTGGCCTTTGATTACCATATCGTGAGAGAAAAAGTGTCAATTAAGTAAGCATAAAATAATCTTAAGTGGTTTATTTAAAACATGTCTATTTCAAATGTAATTGGCCCTTGGCCGTGTTATGTTAAAGCACAATTAATAAATCTTACCATATCAGCAGGATCAGTTTGATGGCACACTTGAACAAGATGATCCAGCTGGTACAACAGCTTCTTACTAGTAGAATGGACCTAAAAAATACAAAAATGTTTTAGCCATTTTACTGTTCAGCTTACTTTGAAGATACACATTTGCTTTACAATGATTATCTAGCTAGAGAAGGGCTTTCTCATTTCATTCGTCATTAATTTCTCCTTTAGCAAATAATTCATTTCATACATCACTATTGTCTCAGAGTTTACATATATTTTTCGTTTATTTCATCATTGTTTAATAATTTTGTTGTTGCTCATTTAATTAATTATGCAAATATTAAAAAAAACATCGATCCCCAGTGAACATTATTTGGGGTTGGTCCAATATTTCGTCCGTATTAGCTGCTTTACTTCCAAAACTGAAAAGATGGATGGATTATCTGAAAAATAATGTCTACATTATCTTTCAAATAATCCATCCACCTTTTCTTTGCGTTGCCTCTCGTCTTATGAATTTAAACCGAAATCGTAAGTTCAGTTTAGTCAGGATTACTCAGGTTTTTAGCTATTCTCATATCAACTTACCTCAGTATAAGCTTGGCACATATGTTCATACAGCTGTCGATGCCTCTGCGCATGTTGCTCGAGCGCTCTAGGATCGTTGCAGGGTGCTCCGCCTTGTCCCGTGGCTAGTTGTAGAGCCACCGCACATTGAGCGCCCCAGCCACCGACCGCCGACACGTAGGCCTCCGCCTTGTGGTGGAATACCACGGAGAGAGATAACACTGCTGAACGTTCTTCGAGACCTATCAACAAAGATGTTTGAGAATGCATTACCACCATCGCCTTCGCTGATACTGCTGATAGCATGATACTTTGTCTTGGATGTTCTTCATAGCGTGTCGCGGTGTCGATGGCATTCTATTTTAAGTGGGACCAGAATTTAGCTACAAGTTTGTCGCTATCAGTAGTATCCATCAGTTTCTGGCATAGACTGCATAGACGGTTTCTAAATCCACGGTAACTTACATTTCAGATTTTTTTTCTAGTAACCATAGTGGTCTAATAAGAATCTGTTTATAAAAATTAAATCGCTATGTGTATCATTTTATAATCCATTCAATTAAACATAATTGAAGTGTCTGTTTGTAATGACAAAATAACAGCTGCTTACTAAATGCATATACAAGTATATACGGGTAATTTTAACAAAAAGACAATTATTGTCCTTTTGTTAAAACTTATGACATTCAGTCTATTCATTTGTTCCGGTTAATCTCCGAAACGGCTGGACCGATTTTGACGTAACTTTCTCTTTTTCTCTTAGGCTACTTTTATTAACAATCATTCATTAAAAACCCATGTTTTTTTTTAGTTTTGACACGGACGAAGTGCGAGCTACAGCTAGTTACTGATAAAATGAAAGTTTGTTACTTTATTGAAAATCTCGGAAAACTAATTAAACAGGACATTATGGAAACTAACTAGAAACTAAGAAAGCTGAGCTTACATTCAAATCAATAAAAAATACCAGCAATTATATTGATTACTGTAATTTTAAGTTATGATCCATTACGTTATTATGGTTCGATACATTTTTTCCGATTTTCGTTATTTTGTCGGAAGTATTAGAGAAACTGTAAACATGATAATACCAGCACTGACGTACCGTGGCGCAAAGAGCATTTAACAATTTGATTTATCAATACGATTTGTTTTTTGTGTAAAACTCCTTGATAAAACGGGTTTGGACCAGATTTTATTACAATTGTCAAAGATCTACAAATGACCAACAGCTTAACATCATTTCCGAAGCACAGAAGAGTCATCCATGGACCGTTTTCGACCTTGAAGATCATCATGTGGCTGTTATGTGTCGATGTACGATTCTATTATTCCTTTATAAAACTAAGTGCCTGCCGTACTTGAGGTCGTGGTTCGGGCTAGTACCAATGTGACGTTTTCAAAATGTGTACTTTCTATGTTTTATCTTGGACATTGCTGACAATGATGAAGGAAAACATCGTGAGGAAACTCTGGTCATATACTAATAGTAGTCTGAAATTACCAACCCGTCTTGATCAAGCGAAGCGATCAAAGCTTTTAGCGAGCACTTAGTTACATTTTTTTACTGTTGAGAATATTTTCGTTATATGGCTGATTAAAACAGATACGGGATTTACCAAACACTGCCTTATTTAAATATTTATGTACACACAAAACACTTTACAGAGAAAAGAATGAATATAGATAGAAAAGCACAAAGGTGCTGCCTTAATAGAGTTTAATGTTTAGGAAAATGCTACCTAACCTTTTTTTAAACTCTTTTTTTTTACTCGCCCTTTTACGGCATTAGCAATGCATTTTAATTCAAATTTTGCTTCCGTGCGCGTACAATAGCTATATTTATGGATCTTAATCACCAGTGGCGGCAACCGGTTAGCAATAAAAAAGGTGAAAAAAAAAGGCTCCCATTCCGGTGCCTTCTCTGTGTGAGAAGAAGCCTTTGCCCTGCAATGGGACAGTAACAGGCTGGTACTATTAGGTATTTAAAATACTTGTGCTCAGCACACTCACCAGCCGACAGTTGCTTGTAGGCTCGTTCGAGGCGATGCGCAAGCGCAGAGATCTCGGACTCTGCGTAGTGTCGCTTGTCGGCCAGACGTCGCGCAGCCGTGGTCACCCGGGCCACGCTCGGCCGTCCACCACCTGTACAAGCTGCTGCGAACCTGAGGTATAAAAAGTTTGGTTTTTTTAAGTGATTGATTTAGCTAAAGCTAGCCAAAGCCAGGCTTCTTTATTTCTATGGGGAGATCTTTGCCCAGCTATGGGATACAATAGATTGAATAAAAAAAACGATCCTTTATGCTTATTTGTTGTGGATAGAGTAGTAAACAAACAGGCGGCCCACCTGATGGTAAGTATGGACGTCTGCAATATTAGGGATACCACAAGAATATTGCCTATCCTTTTCAAGAAGATTTTTTTGACATAGACATGTCTATGTCAAAAAAAATCTTTTCTTCTACGATGTAGGTAGAGTTTAGAGCATCCGTGTCGAAGATTCATACTTTCTTTGCTTATTCAACGTTCACATAATCTTATCGTTCAAGGCGGTACTTTATGTGGATTCATAAACAGGTTGGTTCGAGTAGAAACATTTTCATAATATTATTACTGCTAGAAAATGTCTACAAGTTTATAATTTTTCTTATCTACTCTCACAATGTAATGTTCCAAATATGAATTCAAAAAATATTGTATAAACACGTACTTTATATTCGTGGATAAGTAAAATTAAAAAAAAAAGCCATCACAGTGCAACATTTTCCTTCGATTTTCAAACAACTGCATCATAAAATAACTTTTTAATTTTTATAGCACACTTACTTTTAAATTCTACTTTTAAATGTCTATGGATGCGAGTCATGCGCAATGATAATCTAAATTGCCCGCCATACCACATATGTTTTCCGTTTCCACTTTTCTTTTATTTCAACTGTATGAGTGAAGATAAAATAATGTATGCAACGACATATAATTAGGTATTAAAACACTTGCGTGTTATTATTATCACATTCGGCTTCGCCTCATGTGATAAACCCACGCTTGTGTTTAATAACCCCTATTATATGACCATTGCATAAACTACTATAAGGAGTCTTAATCTGTTTGAATTAGGTAGCCCAACAATATACTGACACTAACATAATGTCTTGTCTTTTAGTAGAACAGTAGCACAAAATACTGTTAAATTTGTATGGTCACATAATCACAACAATAAAATGTTAGCCCCCATCAAACAAACTCCAGAGGAGATGAGTGAAGAAATTTCAAATCAAATTATCCAATAATTTACTTCCTGCTATCCTATCTTACTTCTTACTTAATATTATAAATGCGAAAGTTTGGATGGATGTATGTTTGTTTGTTACTCTATCATGCCAGAACTGCTGAATGGATCTGGATGAAATTTGGCATAGAAATATATTATAGTCTGGAATAGCACATAGGCTACTTTTCATCCCGGTATCATGTTGCTTTGCGATAACAAAACACTTATCATGCGGGCGAGGCCGCTGGCAGAAGCTACTGAAATTATAAATGTAAATGTTTGGATGGGTGGATGTCTGTTACTCAATCACGCCAGAACGAATGGTTGAACGGATCTGTGTGAAATTTGATAATTAAAGAAATAGATCATAGTCGAACGAAGTAGCGAGCCACAGCAAGTAAATCATATTTGTGTATATCAACGATCTAACGTGCGATTGCCAGTATTTCAACAAAATGTATAGCTTACCTGGCATGTTCTTCCTGCAGTCGCTTAGCGGCGGCACACGAGCGGCCTATCTCCACGTATGTCGCCAGGAATGCGGTGCGGTGATTCACGATCCACTCCAACATCTGCGGTATGTAAACACAGTATTATTTTTATGAATGATCCCTGAATTCTGCGGTTGTCTTAGATATGTTTGAATGGTTTTGGAGGTAAATAAGTTTCAACTGATAATATTCTGCTTGAAATGTTATCAAACATAGAATACACATTACTTTATTTCTTATACACAGTTATGTCGATTGCTGTTAGTGAATTTTACACGCTTTTTATGAATGACAAATAAAGTTTGCCGTAGTCTCAATAACCACGTCTTTGTTTGTTTATTTCCAATACTCTTACAACATTTATTCAATAGTACGCACGTTCAATCAATGAATTGGACCGAACTACAATCGATCATGTTCAATTTACCAAACGTGTTACTAGGGAGTTTTGCGCCACTTTTTGTCCCCAAATAAAATATTAAGAAGTGGTGAAGGGCGGATGTTTTTTTGGCATTTCTAGCTTATTATGAGACATTCAATAAGTGCTGATTGTTAACCTACTAACTTGTATACTTAATACTAGCCTACTGGCCTACTATATTATACTACGTGGCCTACTATAGTAGACCAGGGTAACACTTTTTGCTTTTACTTTTTAGTTAAGAGCGTTAGAAACTTGATCTCGCGGCCTGTAGTCGCCTGTTGTCGAATCGCCGGCCTATTGAATAACTTATCCGACAGCAAAAAATCAGTAAAGGAGCTATGTTTGGCAACACAGCTCAAGAATCTTAAGAAATTCAACATGATTTGACTCCAAAAATGGAGGAATATATCTAAAAACAAAGGTTGTAAAGATAAGTAAAATAAATATATATTCCATTCTATTTATTATTTTAATCAAATGATTGGAAATATATAATTTTTTGACATTAAAAAATGACCCACTATAGTGTTAAATGTTTTTTGATTTTGAATCTCGCCTGATATAAATGGCATTAAATCATCTAACCTTTTCGCAGTCCTGTTCAAACAGCCGCAGCTGGAAGCACTGGTCGAGCTGCATCTTCTTGTGCTGCCAGAGTTTGTGCGCGTGCGCATGCGCTGAGCGCACAGCGGACAGTTGCGCCCGCACGGCACCCGGCGAGCCGCAGTGGAACGCGGCCTCGCCTCCGCTGCCGCTAGCCTCGGAGCAAACCGCTTCCGCTGCTTCTAAGCGCTGTAGGACACGTTCGCCTGTGGAAATAATGTTTTGTTTCGATGGTAAGGTCACTTAAATTAGATCATCCTGCGCTAACTTTTCTAGGCTCGAACTACTTCAAGATAGTGCAGTGATAATCACACAGCTTTTTGGAAACATTTTTTATTTTAGCATAACATCACGCCTGTATACCTGCCAGTTACGTCTAAGTCCCATGTATTAGGGTGCGAGCTTATTGCCGTATATTGCAGAACCGATTGACGATAAAGTTTTAATTCTAATCATGATAGGTAAGAGTTGGTTTAACAATTAAAGCCTTGATCAGGGAATGTCATTGTACTGATGTTTAAGTCTCTAGGGTTAGGCTCTTTTATGCCAATCAAGCTATCGTATTAACTCCGAGTTAGTTGGTAACACCAGCCCATCATGTACGGTTTGCCATGTTAGTAATTTAATCTCGTGTTGGCTACTTACTCTCGTAAAACTCACGTGTAAGTGCCTGTAGTGAGTTAAATTGCAGCGAAATATTACAGTTTTACACTGATTACCTGTTAGTAGGCGAACTTACCTAGTAGCCAACATAGACATAAGAACTTATAATATTATGAAAACATTGTATTATATTTTGGTGGCAAAGTAAATATTGTTCTGTTATATTAAGTCGGTCAATGCAGTCGCAAATCAAGCAGAAACTCATTATGGCGGATGTTGTAAACCGCATCGAGTTCTAGCCGGCCATCGTAAACGACTGAAAGTTGCAGATTGACTATTGTTTCAATAGTTTGCTACCTTATTACCTTTCATCAGTACAGAACATTTTCTATCTAAGAATGGCATAATAATACGTTTTTAAGTGCATATGCCACAATAATGTCTTGTGCAAATGCAACTTTCTGTAATCGAACGATATATGAAATAGGGGAACTCATTATAGTCATTAGACATGTAAATGAGAATAGTTGATTGTTATGACTATGTTTCGCCAGGCAAAAATAAGCAAGACATCTTAACATTGCTTATCTATTAGATTAAATAGTTTTTATGCAGTCACTGTAGATGAAAATGTTATTTATTTGCAGGCAAAGGAGGCCTTGAAAGCGATCGCCCGCCGTTTTACTTTTATGGTCAAACTAATTCAAACAAGAACTAAGTTTACGTGAAAGAATGTGACAGCGAACCACTTAGAAATAAATACAAAATTACTCGTATCGTACCAGGCTGTTCAGAGCTCCACAAACAATCGAAACACATCACTATCATTAACATTAAAGGATCATAACACGACACCCTTCAGCGTTCCACTACAGCGAATGCATTCACAGACTACCCGCGCTGAAACCTGAGGTTATACAACAAGTCGACAGCGGCTTGACCACCTCGCAGACTCGCCACCGCGCGCCGTTCAACCATAACCAATGTTATGTGAATCAAAAATAAATAGACAAGCAATTCCGCAATTTAACGTTTTCTAATGCACTTTATCATTTATTATGCACATACTTTAAACGTATATGGATACGTAATTATGCGATCGAGGATTATAAAAGCATTTAACACTTCTAACTATTTGATTATCGAGTATAATTACCCCTTCAAAATTACGTCTGAAGCTGAAAAGTGAGCAGGTAATCGTTGCGAAATTGAAAATTATGGCAGGCCTTGTAGATTTTGAAGGCAAAGAGTTCGTGTGTATGCATAAATATGATTAAATTAGATTATGAAAGTACCTTGCCCCTCCAGCTCATCGACGGGGACTTTAGCGAGCCGTTTGCTGATGTCTGCATGTGCGTCGATCGCTCTCCTCGCGCCCGTGACGTCATCGGCGAAGTCTGCCCTAGCAACATCTTCTTGCAGGTCATCGAGCCTGTCTAGTAGCTCACCAGCTTGCCACATTAGCTCCTCCAAAGCCTAAAAACAACGCTCCTTGTAAACTATATTCTTAAAAAAAAATAACTACTGGCGTTTGCCATATATATGACCCGAACTTAATAAAGGACCAACACAACGTTAGTTTCACTTTTTAGGTATGAGTTCTTCACTCACTGAATAAGGGTATCCAACTAACAATAGTCAGACAATGCATTATTTACGTCCCGCTTACTAAGTTACGAGGAGTGGTGGCGAGTGGAATGGATAGCAGAAACATAATTCACCAACTCGCCGACTACTTTGCTTTACAATTTTCTACGAAACAAATATGTTGACTGTTTCTATCATTACAACAGTTAGCGCATTCGTTTTACTGCTCCGCTAAACGTAGTATGTAGAGTAGAGAAGTAGGTACTGTTTTAAGCGCTACTTATTTTTTCAGGTTATGTGCCTCGTAAATCGAGGAAACATAATTACAATTTGTGTATTTATACACGCGCTCTTAAACAGTTTCACCAACGCGATGATGATGACGTCATTGGTGTCTGAGTGTGCGCCGGCGCACGTATGGCGCATACGGAAAGGTGTGGGCAATATGGGAAGTACGATAGCATTACTCACAATCTTCAACAACGAATTCCTGTAATTGTAAAATTTAGACTAACAAGTAATGTATGAGTAAGTATGCTTACCAATCTAAGGTCTATCCATTGCGCATGATCATATTGCAGTGTACCTTCTAAATCAGGTGTAAGTTGAGATATATCTATCACTTTAGGCAGTGCTTCTAAGCTAATCATGGTTGTCTGAAACAGAATTGGCATCATATAATAACAACACATTTATAAGTGTCGAAATTCAATCATTTGTTTTACAATTCTAATAAGAATCAAATGAAGACTTACCTCAAACTTGTACTTATGTGCTCCTATGGTTGTGCGTTGCTTTTGCCAAAAATTGTCAGGTTTAACTACCAGTGCCTGATGGACGGATGAAGGGAAGTGTTCTTGCAGAACTTTAAGGATAGGTTTTATTGCTGCCCATGCTGAACCTCTCATATCAATCAGTATTGTGAATCCATGTGATCTCACTGAATCACTAAAACAACAAACAAATTGACTAAGTGACCATTTATTGAAATAATAAAATTAAATAGATTAATCTTGATAATCGCGTAATGTTCGCGAAAAACCACGACCACAAGTAAAATGGGACAAAAATTATGAATATCGTAATTTTCGGTGAATGGGTCTTTTTTTATATTTCGTATTTTCTTTTATAAGTAGAGAACAGTACATAATTGAGCTACTTTTGCCACAATACTACTCATTAGAACAAATTAAGCCGCATGGAATATTTACTAACCACAGGAAAGTTGCCATACTGTACACAATTTCTTTGAAGTTGACTAGTTTGTCGAGCCTAGAGCTCTATTGTTCGAACTCCATGTTAATGAATGAAATTACCCATTATTCGCATGTTACCAGGAAACACTCTGATGTAGAACAAAATTGATTATTGCAGGCCTTGTTTCAGTATCGAGATTTCATTATGTAACAGGTCAATAGCTCTAATATTGATACTAAGTATTACCTGTGAACTCAGATAAAAATTGAATTCTTGAGAGTTGACTGTATGCTTTATTGACCTAAATTAAAATAGGTTGTACCCTCTATGCTACCTATAACTACATACATAAGCTCACGTCTTTTTTTCATAACCTATAACTATTATGAGGAATAACTTTTATAGGGGACTTCATCCATCTTTCTACTCTTATCCCAATTAAATTAGGGTCTACACAGTATTCCCTCTTCTTCCATACATCTTCTAATAACAAAGATAGAAAGAATAATATTTACCTTGGAATACTGATCAAATAGTGCAGCAAACGCCTATAGTCATCTGGCGCGACGCGGTCTCGCCTGGAATTGGCCGGGAACCATATAATAGGCCCCCCGCGGCGGTCGCGGCCGCCGGTCAGGGCCGCTACCCGCTCCTGGAGTAGCGGGAGCACGTCCAGGGCGCGCGCCCCAGCCTCCATCGCTGCCCCTTCTCAGTGACCACCTTGAAGATGCCTGTGTATTGAGAAATATGTTAGTTTTTGCAAAGATAAGTAGACATTATTGCAAAGGTAGGTTGTAGCCTGTGTATGTTGAACGAAGTTTCTGAAAGATGACAATAAGGTTAATTACAATATTACTATTAGCCTAGATGCCTACTATAGGGGCTGGTTTGAGGTGGCTCAGGCAAAAAATACTTGGAAGGATATGGGGCAGGCCTTTGTTTGCCCAGTAGTGGGACAGCGTAGGTTAATAAAAAAAATACTCTCTGCACTAACAGATGCTGAGTTTAATATTTATAGCAGTACCAATCAAAGTAGTGAGAAGTAAAAATGCAGTACATTTATTGTCAACAAAATAAATAAACAAGCTTCAATATACACAAATAAATATAACATTAAAAGAACAGAAATCATCAATAATCTGACACAATTATGTCAGTATTTAGACATTTATGTAAACATTACATATTTACCAGTTAGTGGATTAGTTAAAAGAAAAGGCAACTCAATGCTAACTTGAAAGTAACCAATGCTACAATGTTTGTTATTTCAAACACAACACGTTAGCAAGTTATGATTGACTGCCATTGCACATGCAAAGAATACAAATAAGACTGCATGTAACCTATTGCTTTGTTTACAATGCACAGTACTAAATTTAATTTTTCTGTAAACAATTAAGATTTTTGACAAAACCACTTCTGATATTGTTTATTTGAAATGGTTAATGACCTTAACATGCTGTTGTTTTGTCTCAAAGTCTCGGAAATATGTTTTTATCACTTACAACATTATAACTGGAAGTAAATATACAGACAGCAATGTCATTGTTTTATAACAAATAGTAACATAGTTTAGAATTTAAAAAAGTAATAAGGATGCATCCATTCCATTAGCCTTACTTATCAGGAAGGAGCTATGGATTCCAAACAATTAATGTTTGTAAAAGTCTAATTGGCTTGATTACCCAACAAGCTTATCAAATTAATTAGTAAATTTAAATAGTTGACCTACAATGACTCACGGTCATATTTTGTGATAAGTGTACCAAAATAATTGGTTACTTCCACTACTAGACATTGCCTTGGAGAATATTCAATGTGTTTTGACAAAAACATGTAAGGAAAATGCTTAAATAAACATTTATTTAGGTTCAGTTATTATCAGCAGGCTTGCATTTTGAAACATTTATAACAAAACTAAGTTGGTCTCTTTTGTTGGAATAAAATAATTAATCTACTGACCTTTTTTTTGAAAAGATGAAAATTATTTGGTTTTCTGTACCTTATTAGAATAATATGTTCTGAAAATTGTAAAATTAATGTTTTGTTCAAAATAAATTATAAACAAACAAGCAGTAAATAAAAAATGCATGATTCATAAAAACTTTAAACCTATGAACTTCAGTTTAGACAAAACTTTCTTTTTCTTAGTAAAATACATAGAAACAGCTGTTGCAGAGCCATGGTTTTATTTCAAATCAGATAATAATATAGAAATGTTATAAATATTATATAAAAATTAGACATTTAAGAATGTTTAAACACTGAAATAAATTTAAAATATTATTTAAACATAGCAAACCTGATTGATAATCAAACTAACCAAATAAAAATAGTATGTGCGTGATACAACACAACAGCATAAAGTTTAGTGAAAACTGCATCCAATAAAATTAATTCAGTAATCAAACTATGTTTACTTGCAATGTATGTTCCAACTAGTACTTGATGACACTGAGATGTATCATATTACTTTGAGGTTCTTTCATACTTGCACATTAAGTTCTATGACAAGTGAGTAAGTTATTGGACATATGAATTAATCTGTTAAATTACACACTGCCGTCAAATTCATTACTGATTAAAGTTTACCTCAGATTGCAGTAATACAAGTGGCAAAGAAAAATCTTACGTTCTTTATAAAGCTTACGTCCAACGCCAAGGGTCGCAAAGCTTGTATTGTGTAAAATTATGAAAGAACATGCTCAAATTATCAATGAATTGTGCTAGTGAGTTCCTGTAGTAAATAAAGGCTGCATTTCTCTATGTTTCGAAACATATCTACGATAATTTTATTAAACGCTGATGACAAATTGTTGCAGATATTATATAGCTAGCTATGTCACAACAAATAACCTCAGCCATCAATTTGAACTAACCGTGGTGACTCAAAGCTGCTCGTTAGTCAGGTATAAAAGGTTCGGCACGCATTATTGTCACTGTTGTTTTTTGCAGTATAACATTCGTAAAAAATATATTCATTACTGTCCCTATTCTTATTAAAAACACACAAGCTGTACGAAAATGACAAACTGAGGAACACCACCACACAATGGCGCGCCAGGGCTGTTACAACTACAAATCAAAAAACCGGTGTTAACTAACGGATTTGTTCTAAATTCAACTCGATTCAAAAATAATCGAATAAATTGGTTAGTAAAAGGATAATTTATAGAAATTGTTTATTGGTGCCTTGCATGTTTAACGTTACACGTTATGTAAAAAATACATGAGAAAGAAATTAAAGATAAATTTGAGATAGGTATTCCAAAAATACCATGTCAGAAATTATTTTTATTTATTTATTTTATTTATTTATTTTAGTACATGGAAGACTTACAGCTAATAAAAACAGACAAAAAGTAAACCATAGTCAACAGAAATAAATATAAAAAAAAAAAATAAAAAAAAAAAATAAAAAAAAATAAATCATTATAAATTTATAACTGATCTACTTCTTGATCTCTCGATTAGTCACTGCTGTTCAAGGTTATTCTGTAATATAATACGAATAAAAAAGGGATTATTTCGAAATTTTTAAGTAATGCTATAAAATCGAAAACACTGCCAAAATTTCATCGGTGCCATCTTCGTTTATCAATACGAGCCCATTATCTTTTTGAGCGACCCTGTAAACCATGTAAATGACACACATGACGAAATGTAGAAAAGTTTTCGGCGGTCTTGGATTTTGGTTTCGACCCTATATTTACTACTAATGAGCCCGAGAACCATGAAAATAATACGCATGACGAAATAAATACAAATTCTCGTCGTGCCACAACAGCCTGTTTATATTTACCACAACGCTTTGTGGCCGGTTATTAAGGTGCTGTGGCATGCTAAATTCGCGATGTGGCCGTTTTGCGTTCTGCGCATTTTTTTGCTCAATGAGTGTTTTCGGTCTTTGTCGGTGTTCTTCTGTTTTTTCTATTTTTTAGCAAACTAAAATATTTATTTTCTGACCTGTGTTCATAACTACCTGCACCCGAAGTTCACAGCCGTGAGACGTGGACGGAGTGGAGTCTGACCTTTGCTCAGCAGTGAAGCATTATAACCCATCATTAAAAACTACTAATAATAATGAATTGGCCTAAGAAACCTCGATGTATCTATTAGTGTAAAAGGGATGCTTGCAAGTTGTGAAAATGCCATCGCCAGTTAGTGAAAAATAAAGGTATTTTTTTAGCAGGAAGATCTTGCAAAATCGTCACAGTATTAGCGGTTCAATCAAAAAGACTGATTTGAAAACTTTAATGCTGATGATGAAAAATCCGAGTCAATTTTATTCGACAAATGCCATAATACGAAAAAAGTCTAAGTCTCTCTAAAATAAGGCTAAAGGTACCTGTGGTACAGGGGAATAAGGTGCCCGTTTTGATGAGATTACTCTTAATTTCAAAAAGATCCGTGCTCGTTAAAGTGCTAACACACGTCCGGATCTGGTACGGCCGGACCGACTCCGCCCACAAATGCTTTCTCGTTTACACACGCTTGTTCGGACCGAGACGGAATTAATGTAATAATAATAATGTCCGCGGACCACTCTACACACGCTCGGATATGGTCGGGGCCGGACTAACCCCGCCCACAAATCCTTGGTCCGGCCGTACGAAATCCGAACATGTGTTAACACTATTAGTAAAAGAAAAATGTATCAGACATTTGAAATAGATTCACTTAAATTGGTTCAATAAAGAATCATCTTTCTAATGTTTTTTTTGTTCTATGGTGTCCCTCCATCCATCGGCCATCACGCAAATTCAAATTCAAAATGAAGCGCATGCCAGCAACTTTAATTTAGCCAACCAGACAGCAGGCAAAACACGACTTTGGTCGTTCCTTCCTTTTTCCACCGAAGATTAGGGTATTTTCACTTTGTGCCTCGTATTTCTTCGTAGGTATTCACCTTTCACAACGATCGCTCGTATTGTACAAAGTGCTGCTCCAGATTTAGCCGTATTCAGTTGATAATCAAATATGGTATTATAGTTTGAGTCTATCTATAAGGCTGGGCACGCACGTTCAGTTTCCTGATTCGAAATTCAGATTCCAGAAGCTGAATGCACACATCATCCATACTATAACTACTACATATTTCCACAAATAATATAATACTATCATACAGATGCCTCATCCCATACAAAGAAACCGTGCCGACGTAACTAGCGTTTTTCATCTGATTCATCTTGTTATTTTTGGAAGTACATCAATCGCGTTCGATCCCGTTTCACGGCAATAGATGGTGTTAGCAGCGACTTGCAAGTAAAAGGCATTACTAGTTTCGTGAATATTTTTTTCTTTAAATACAGTTAAGGTTCGTTTTATAGTATGTTTTGCACGTGTTTACAGTTTTTTAGAACCAAAATGTGTTACAATGCAAATTTTAACAATCGAGTGGAATGCCTCAGAAATTAAAAAAATGCGCCATCTATTGGCATCAATTTTAAATGATCCATTCAAATAATATTTGAAATGTGAATTAAGAGCCCAATATTCTTAATAAAATTATAAATTTTGTACTCAGGAGAGTTGCTTAAAAAGAACATACTATTTTTATGTTCAATTCCAGAAAATGTTAATTTTACACACACATCACATCATCAGCCTATTAATGTTCCCACTGCTGGGACACAGGCCTCCTGTCTGTGAGAGGGAATGGGCCATTATCCACCACGCGGGCCCAGTGCGGGTTGGTGGATATCACAAGTCTTCGAATTTTTGGTTCTAGGACATGCCGGTTTCCTCACGATGTTTTCCTTCACCGTTTTGAGAGCAGTGGTGATGAAATAATTTACACAAAGTAAAGCACCTGCCTGGGCTCGAACCCACGACCTTCAACTTGTAAGTCGCGGCCGATACCACTGGGCCACCACTGCTCTCATTTATACACAATTATTACAAATATTACAATTAAATTTTACACACAATTATATTGAATTGTGTGTACGTGTCGCGCCATCTAGTGAGATTTATTTGAACCAAATTTTCTTTCTTAGCAATGATATTACACCGTGATATTACTATATACGCGCCACCGGCGGCTTACGTACTTTATGCTATATATCTATACTATGATTATAAATGCGAAAGAAACTCTATGTCTCTGTTACCTTTTCACGCTTAAACCGCGGCACTAATTCAGGTATGGAGACTATTTGAGTCACTGGCAAGGATATAGGATAGATTTTATCCCAGAAATCATGCTGGTCTTGAATCGTGGTAAGGTATAAAGGTTGGTAGTTTGTATGGTGAAACAATAATTTTTCAAGAAATATATTATTTTGCAATGTAAAAAATAAGCTACTCAAAGTACTAATGCTTAAAGTCACGGGCAAAGCTAGTTTCATATAAAATGTTTTATGTAGCGCTCACATATCTTTAATTTCTGAATGAAAAAAGAACCTAACGTTTGGTTTGAAATCAACCTCGCGTTCGACTTGGAAGAAAGGAAAAATAAACATCAAGTTCATGTTGGGAAAAATCTGGTGGAGAATGCTTTGCTGCATTAGGTCTATGTATCACCATTGTACATGAGGTTTAAATAAATAAATTAATAACTTTACGCTTTTTAGCATCAGGGAGAAGTTTTACGTGGAGCATTCTACGTTATAAAGTTTGAAAAAGTTTGCCTATAAAATTGTCTATAAAATTCTGATAAAAATTTATTTTACGTGGGCGTAGTATTATCAACACTATTTTCACTTAAAATACTATTTTATATTAATTATGAACAAAAAACATGAACGTGTGCCTTTAAACCTTTCCTAAAATGTTGTTGCGCGCCCGCACATGATCATATTATTCAAAATACCCTGCCTCCCCCCGATATTGCAGTGACAAAATCAGAATTTCTTGAAATCTAGCAATAATATTGAACAATACCGCTAATGGGGCCGCACAAATACAATATTATTTAAAATAATGTATTGCCTAAATTGACAATAGAAAACCGTACGTCTGTGTGGCTAGCCTAATACTAGCGCAGACGTTAGGTTTTCTGTATTAGTATTTTAGTTTCGGAACGAACATCATGCTTTATCCATTCGGCAGATTATGGAGGATAAAGTTAAAGGAGAAAGATACCAGTGACTGAACGTCAACAAACTGCTACATTCTTACCACACCCTTTGCCGCTACTAGCGCCATTTTGGAACTATTATTTAGTACCTACTAGCTTGTGCCAGCGGCTTCGGCTGCATGAATTTTGAAGGATAAACTTTCCATTATGGGCCGATGATTTTTGACGCGGGGAGGATGCGGAGGGGAGGGTGGGAAGTTTACTACACCCCTGTACCATCCCCACCACTCGGAGCCCCATGGTTATGGAGATATCCATGGTTAAAGTTTTCAGGTTAGACTAAAAATTTACGTAAATGTCCATCGTTTTGAGGGGCGGGGAGGGAGTGAGGGCAAGGGGGGTAGGGGGCTACCCCACTGTACCATCCCCACCCCACGGAACCCCATAGTTATGGAGATATTAGATATATTTTATACTTAAATATAATTAGCGAGGTAAAAAAATGTGAATTAGTCCAAGAGTGAGCGAAGCGAGCTCGGGAGCTTAGGGCACCCCGACACGGATAGGTTAGGTTCGAAGAGTCACCGTCATCTCCTTCGTGTTAGGTTACTTTAGACCCTTCAGACAGAAATAGAAGCCCCGCGCAGCGACTTTGTTGCTTAAATAGTAATCGTAAAAACTTTAACCATGGATATCTCCATATACATGGGGTTCCGTGGGGTGGGATGGTGCAGGGGGGTACCCCCCACTCTCCCCGCGCCAAAAAGCAGCGGCCCATAAAGGAAATTTTAACCATTTAAAAATTATCCCAAGGGAACATATTTCCGGGATAAAAGTTTCCTATGTGCTATTCCAGACTATAATCTATATCTGCGCCAAATTTCATACAGATCCGTCGTGCCGTTTGAGCGTGAAGAAGTAACAAACATACAAACACACACGCACTCACAAACTTTCGCCTTTATAATATTAGTGTGATATATATAGTGAGTTGTGATAGCTAAACACTTTTTCAACTTTCACCCCATAAGAGATCGTTCTCATTTTACTCTACCCTCCGGAATAATATACGAACTTGAGGGCACAGAACACAATTTATGTATTGTGTGCAAATGTGCATTCAGGTTTTTATTTTTGATTTTAGAACCAGGCAACATAGTCAGGGAAACCAACTGCTTTGGCCAGCCTAAGGATGGCAACAACAGAGGTAGCAAAATAATAACTCAAAGATATAATAATTAAGGTTTTATATAGGTATAGGTAAGTTAAAAAAATAAGTTCAAAACCTAAAACCCGACTACTAAAAAATCACGCTCTATAAAGTATGAAACAAGAAAATACCTACCGTAACAAAAAACACATTCTGCGAAGTGGCATACGATCACGGTTATCCTCTACGGAATAGTTTGTACATAACAATTTCAGATGAGAATATTTTCTTGATGGAGGGCGTACGATTTTTTTATTTTTATTCTTGACTACGTGTCCCCTAGAGAGAGAGCCATAATAAATTCAATGTCACGTCACATAGCTTAGCTTATAACCAGCGGACAAACTAGACGCTTCCAACGACACCTCATATGTAGTTTAGAAGTTATGAGGAAACAGATGAAATGATTTTGCTTCGTCGTATTCAGGTAATAATTTGAAAAAGATAGTGACTCAACCGTAAAAAAAGTTGAAAACGATTATTCGATTGATTCATGAAATTTACGGTTATTAAAAAATACCGATTTAATAGCACTTCACTAGCTCCGTGTGTTTATTGATTTTTTGACATTACCGCAAACTTCGTTTGAATCCGTTTGAACCCGTAAATCTGGACGATTTGGAATAATTCCTTAATTTTACTAAATATGTGTAAAACAAACAAAATGCCGTTACAAGTGCGTCAGGTATATTATTGAAAATATAATTAAATCGTAAATATATACAGTTGCATTACATACGTACCCAGTACTACCAATAATATACCGCAATGTAGGTACACAGTGAAAATCTTTTTGCGAAAAAGGTATATTAGATTTTAGTTAAATTCTGATCAGAATATTGCGTTTAGATTATAGATCGCTAGCTCTGCGAATTTTAGCGATGAAACAATGTTGCTTGCTACTGTTCTAGATTTTTCATATATTCTACTTAAATTAATTATCAAAAGTGCTGCAAACAATCTGATACACATTCAAAAATAATATTTTTCTTATTTTGGGCCTTGACCACAGATGAGCCTCTAATCTTAATCTGTAATTTTTTGTGATCAATAATCACACCAAGTAGGTACTTATTTTACCTATTTATTCCAAGTTTATTTCAGATGTGGCAGGTAAGAGCTCATCTCAAAAAAATTTAATATGGATGTTTTGCTCTTTACAAATCTAATCTGCCCTAAGAATAATAAAAACATACTTACAACAATACTTGAAGCTGGCTTTATTATTGTTACTATGGCTCCGCAAATGAAATTAAAAAGATTTATTTATAATTGTAATGCGACTGACTTTTTGCATGAACAGAAATTTAATATTACCAAACCTAGCTATTGATTTCAATGGATGCACAATGATGATATTGCAGAAGTAAAAATATACCAACATGGCTCTAATGATGCAAGTGCCGGAGTTACGATGTATGGAACCTGAGAACTATAAGAAATATTTTCGAGCACTATGTTGGAGTGGTACCAAGTAAGTGTAATATATTATTCATTTTAGAAAATCTCTATGTCACCATAAAAGTCTATAAGATAACGAATTTGAAGTAACTGTCTGGTTTACTGGTCACTTTCTAACAGCTATCCTATAAAGGGTTAACAAACACTGAATCTATTTGTCAAGAGGCAGCAGCCCAGCCATCCGATCAGTGCAAACAATACAAGTCAATTAACATGTCTCTCTGTTAATCAATAAACTATGGTTATTAAAAAAAACCGTGTTAGCCAGTATTATGATTTCCAATGTAACAGCTGTTGCTACCAAATACTTACTTAATACACACATTTTTGCTGCTTTTCACTATACAAAATATTATCAAATGCTCCTTGGTTTATAAAGACCTCAGAATATGTGAGCATCTATAAATAAGTACTGTAGACAGGGAAATACACACACACAAACAACATACACACAATACTAACACATAACACAAATAAAACACATATAAAAACATACAAACAAACATTGAATAACGACACATACAAACACCTTAGCCATAGACATAGGTCTATGGCTAAGGTTTTTGTATGTGTTGTTACGTCGTGTATGTGTCGTGTCGTGATAAGTGACAATCTAAGAAGTCCGATGTTGTTTCTCATTTTACATGCCGCAATAACTTTGTATGTAAGAAATTAAAAAATCGAATTCATAATCCTAATTAATTACTATGTTATTCATAGACGAAAGACATAAAATAAAGAGTAACATTTGTAAGCATCAAGTTTAATTATTATTAAGTATCTTTATAGAAGGGAGGCCTTTGCCCTGCAGTGGGACATAACAGGCTCATAATAATAAAAAAGTTCCTTACAACAGGAATAACCCACCTGCTACACAAGTCTGGTAGCACCGCGGAACCAAATTATAGACCTATTACATGTTTACCAACGGTATATAAGGTTCTAACATCCATTTTGAGAGTTAAAATTAATAAACACGTCGACGATAACTCGATCATGTCGGTCTCTCAGAATGGATGTAGGAACGAGTCCTGCGGTACTAAGGAGCTACTCCTTATTGATATGGCCATTAGCCAACAGGTTCGTCGTTCCCGAAAGGATCTGTCGACATGTTGGATAGATTATAAGAAGGCCTATGACTCGGTGCCTCATACATGGCTCATGAGGGTGCTGGAATTGTATAAAATAGATACAACTCTACGCACCTTCCTGATGTCGTGTATGGGGCAATGGAGCACAGTCCTTCGCTATCCAGGATGTCGAAATATCCAGAGGAATAGCGAACCTGTAAGGATCGAGCGAGGTATATTCCAGGGCGATAGTTTGAGTCCACTTTGGTTTTGCCTAGCCCTGAATCCTCTAAGCATGCTGCTGGAGAATTCAGGGCTAGGCTATCGGTTGAAGAGAGGTGGTCAGGTTATATCTCACCTCCTTTACATGGATGACCTGAAGCTCTTTGCCCCCAGCAATCTTCAGCTGATGGAGCTAGCTGAAAGTAACTGAAACTTTTAGTAACGCCATCAGGATGGAGTTTGGTGTGGACAAATGTGCGGTCATGCATGTAAAGCGAGGGGAGATTGTGGAATCCGTAGGCATTCAACTCGCGGATTCTATAAACCTGAGATCCCTCTCTCCAAACGAAACCTATAAATATTTGGGTATGTCGGAAGCCTTAGGTATCAGCACTACTGACATGAAGCAATCGTTGAAGGAACGCTTCTTTGGCCGCCTGAAGAAGGTATTCCATAGGCTTCTTTCGGGCGGAAACAAGGTGCGCGCCTTCAACGGTTGGGTCATGCCGGTATTGATGTACTCTTTCGGCAAACTCAAATGGACTCAAACGGAACTCGACGCCCTGGATAGGCGGGTCCGTACACTGCTGACTGCATATCGAATGCATCACCCACGATCGTCGGTCATGAGATTGTATATCCCGCGGAAGTGTGGAGGCCGAGGCTTTTTAAATGCTAAAAACCTCCACAACCGCGAGATATGCAATCTCAGGGAATATTTTCTACACACCGACGTGGGTATGCATCGGAATGTAGTAGCAGTGGACAAGGGACTCACCCCGCTCTCCTTGGCGAATGAGATCTGGCGCAAGCCTGTAGTGCTTGACACTAACGACCGCAGGGAAGTATGGCAGAGTAAGGAGCTTCACGGACGCTTTTTCCGGGCCCTATATGGGTCCGATGTGGACGAAGCAGCGTCCGTAGCCTGGCTGCGTTTCGGTGACCTCTTTGGGAAAACCGAAGGTTTTGTCTGTGCAATTATGGACGAAGTTATCATGACGAATAACTACCGGAGATTTATTGTGAAGGATGGCACGGTTGACATCTGTCGGGCATGTCACCGCCCGGGTGAATCGATCCGCCACATTATCTCTGGATGTTCTCGTCTAGCTAATGAAGAGTACTTGCATAGGCACAACCTTGCAACCTGAAATACACTCTTGTGATGCCACATGGTGGAAGTACCGTACTACAGGTATGTGCCCGACCCAGTTCTCGAAAATGGTAATATCACATTGTACTGGGATCGGTCCATCATCACTGACAGGACTATTGTAGCCAATAAGCCTGATATAGTGGTGGTGGACCGAATCGAGAGGCGTGCAATGATTGTTGACACGCATGACGGGAACCTCGTGAAAGCCGAGAAAGATAAGCAAATCAAGTATCTTGACTTGGCTCGCGAGGTTGTCGACATGTGGGATGTGGACACAGCGATCATTGTACCTATAGTCGTGTCAGCCAATGGCTTAATAGCCACGAGCCTCGACCAACACCTTAGGAGGCTCTCGTTAGGCGGCTGGGTCAAGGGCGTGATCCAGAAAGCAGTACTGCTGGACACGGCTCGCATTGTTAGGAGGTTCCTCTCTCTGGAGCCCTGACCGCCGGTAGCTTGGACCCTGTTCCCGATACCGGTGGGCTTCTATTTTCTATATTTTTAAATGTTTTTTTTATTCTGTATGTTTTACAAAAATATTTAAAAATGTATAAAAAAAGAAACGAATTTAAATAAAGGACAAAATAATAAATAAGCATTTATTATTCTGTTTAAATAACCTGTTCATATTTTCTTATTATTATGTCGGTAAGATCGAAAAATATTATTCATATTTCATCAGTAAGTAATTCGTATCTAAATATAATTTCCAAAAAGTGGAACTCTATTTTTTATATTTTTAAATGATTTTCTTTTTTGTATGTGTTTTGTAAAAATATTTAAAAATGTAATTAATAAGAAAAAAAAATTATAATCTTTATAGCTGTCAAATCCGACTTCTTAAATTGTCACGGGTAAAAGTGAACCAATAACCACGGAAAGGGACATCTGGAACTTTACCAAAGTAATGAGTAATGGTCCGATGACTTCGGCAGTCAATATCTACACAAAAAATCTGCTAAAGGTTTACAATCAAATGCAAGATAAGCAAAGCAAACAAAAAAATAAAAATAAAATAACAGTATTGTGCAGTAATTTAGTGCAAATACTGGCACTCAACTGCACCTGTTTAGACCATGAAGACAATCCCAACATATTTGGGACCAACTAGATTGATTATCGCTATAGTGCAGATATTTACACAACAAACAGACTATTGTGGCTGTTGATGTCACATACATTAGTTATGAGGGTGCCTTCATATTGTGGTCATTATTATTCAGTTTTAGGACATAATAAGTAAACTGTTCATAACATCAAACAACTTAGCATTTTGTAACACTACTAAGTAAGTAATCATTTTATTTTGCAAAAGGATTAGCCTAGGTTACATCAATATTTGCATTACAAAAAAAATACATTATTAGACCCCTTCTGAAGAACAGTTTTCTCTTGTTTCATCTTGAAGAACAGTTTTCTCTAAATGGATTGACTAGGTGGCTCAAGTATAGTGTATGCGGTCTATCTCCTAAGACAATGCCCTTATGCTTGTGACTTTACGACTGCATCAGTGAGCGGAGGTGAGCAGGCTGTATGGGCTTCGTGTACTTTGAACACCACACCCATACAGTTGCATCTTTATGAACTTTAGAGCTGTGGACCTTTGGTGGTTGTATGGTGTAGATAATTGTAGAATAACAATTATCATCTTGAATATCGAAACCACAACACAATGAAGTGACGCATAATATGTGATGAAAATAAGAATGGATGGAGATTATTACAAGTATAATGATTAGCCAAAGCATACAAAGCTTTACACAGTGGCGGATTTACACATTTGCCGCCAGTAAGCTATTCAAATTTTGCCGCCCCTACTGATCTCTACAATTCGATATTATAGAAAGAAAGAAAGAAAAATATTTATTTGTGACCCGCACAGGAGACAGGAGAAAAAGCATAAAATTAAACAATACTAAAAATAATAAAAGCCCTGTGCGAGACCAAAAAGTCTGCTATCTCAGCAGCTCCTATCTCAGCATATATGCAGCGATGTCCGAAAAAGAAATAACGTTGCGCTGATATTCTGATAGGGCCCACTGTTGATGCCACGGACACACTTACGGAGACGGAAAATACTTAAATAATAAAATAAAATAGAGTATATAAATAACAAACAAAATAGAATAAACACAGAAGGTGGGTCAAAGTATGTATAATTAAGTGTAAGTATAATACAAATATATAAATAAAACATTAAATGTAGGTATAACTGAGTAGACCGAGAGGTCCAATGAGGTAGGGAGACGTCCGCAATGCTCAATTATCATTTGTCGAAACCATAGACAAACGACAGAGCGCGCGGACCAAAGAGTAATTTATTAAATACAGAAAAAATCTATGGTCATAGTTCATAATCTAATTTATAAAAATTGTCGCTGAAATTGCAACTTGCTTTTGTGCACTACCCTCCTCATTAAATCAGCTTTTTCCCGTTATTAGTATGATTGTGTTGTGAACTAGGGATTTGATGTGTCATTTCCTAGATTATTTTCGGATTATATTTCTGAGCTAAGAAAAGCTCAATGCTGTACTAACCTATAAGGGGTATAGAGCTTATGGGGTTAGGTATGCCTTAAAACTACTTACACACAAGGCCGTTCAATGCCGGGGCCATTGGGCAC
This sequence comes from Orthosia incerta, assembly GCA_948252205.1. NCBI lineage: Eukaryota > Metazoa > Arthropoda > Insecta > Lepidoptera > Noctuidae > Orthosia > Orthosia incerta. Next base: position 37,314,748 of record OX411741.1, on the reverse strand, counting down.
ACAAGAATTTGGGACCCTTTTGGAAAGTAAAGAAAACGAATCATACTAAAAATGTTTTACTATGATCCTCTATTTACTATGGGTAATCAAATAAACCTACAATAATATTATGTCATCAATGTTATTGAGAGCAGTGGTGGCCCAGTGTTATCGGCCGCGACTTACAAGTTGTAGGTCGTGGGTTCGAGCCCAGGCAGGCGCTTTACTTTGTGTAAATTATTTCATCACCACTGCACTCAAAACGGTGAAGGAAAACATCGTGAGGAAACCGGCATGTCCTAGAACCAATAATTTGAAGACATGTGACATCCACCAACCCGCACTGGGCCCGCGTGGTGGATTACGGCCTATTCCCTCTCACAGAGAGGAAGCCTGTGTCCCAGCAGTGGGAACATTAATAGGCTGATGATGATGATGATGATGAAAATCTTCTATTATATCCTCATAGCAGAGTCAATTTTTTGAAGGATGTCACTGTCTATGCATATAATTGACAAATTACTTAGTCGTTCTTGTAACATTGTTGTTCGCAATTAATTTTTTATTCTCTTAAGCTGCGAAAATGAATGCTCTCCACTACTATTGGTAACCATTAAGCAAAGGAATATTCTTGTAACAACTTCAACGTTTGGAAAAGTTTCTTCTAATTTATCTGACTTTATTAGGATACGCGAGGTTGAGATATTTAAATATACTGATTGCTTTGCTATGTTTTTTAATTATTGGCTTAAATGAAAACATTCTGTTTTGAGCTCACATGCATTAATAGCAAACATTCATGATAAAATTCTGCAAATTCTTTGCATTTTTTGGTCAACTCGCCAGATTCCAAGCCAAGTTTAAGCTTATTTGTCATAAATCGATCCTAACTAAGTTAAATAAGTAAAATCTAATCAAATGTTATGCAAATTTTATACTTCTAAAAGAAATAAATTGTAGTTCTAAAAACAAAAAAACACGCTTTAATGGTAAATTGAACTAAAAAGTCGTTAATCCTGTAGATCCTGGTAAGGATAATGGGACAAACTATTTAAATTATTGCATTGTCATCGGTCCTTGATAAGTGTGCAAAGTTTCAAATCAAGCCGACGTTTTGAAGGGGGTGAAAATCACGTTCAAAGACTCCGTTACATTGATACATACATACCAAGCTAATAAAAGGGTGTTATAAAGTCAAAGTCTGACTTGATTTTGCCTTAATTTGGTTAAATAAAAAAACTTTTTTACAAAAAAATACTACCGACTCACAGACTGGTAAAACGACCAAAAACATGGCCAAAAATATTTTGTTTGTTTTTCTTTATCAGATAGGTGGCCCATGACGAGAAATGATATTTTTCATAAAAAAATATAATTTTGAAGATATTTGGAGAAGGAGAAAAATAAAAAATATAATTAAATAGGGAGAAATTTTATTGTAGTAACAAAGAATAAAATATACTTTGAAATACAGTGAAACTATATTATTATATACAAAAATAAACAAAAAATCTTTAAAAATTAAATAAAACTAAAATTTTAGGTACAAAAAAACATCATTCATCATCACTTATTGTCTCATCTTCAGGTATAAAAAAAGCTGTTGCTTCTTTAGTAAAAGCCTGTTTATTTTTATTTCTCTTTTTCTCACTTTGTCGGCTACTTATGAAAGGGTCAGATGTCAGAAGAAGCCGGTTCAGCACATCTTCATTGCAGGCTTTTGAAAAGTTCGTCATTTTTTTCAGCAGGGCACTTTGTCATTTCCACTAACTTCTTGTCCAAATCTTGGAACTTTCCGTCAAGCAATCGCTGCGGACTAGCTCTAACTAATTCGTGAAGCTCTTTCCTAGTCATAGATATGACACAATGTAGAGAGTCTGAAACAATCAAAATAATTGTTAGAAAATCGCGGGTAAAGAGACGTTTTCAGAGTTAAAATTATCTTTTATGTGAATATATGTGAATGTTTTTGCTACCTAGTATAATTGCACATATCCTCTAGTTTATTGAAATGATACTATGATGCAGTTGCGATGAGTTGCACATATTTAAAAACACGAATTTATCAAAAATTTGAGGAAAAATTCAATATTTTTAGGCATGTTGATATAATGCAAAGTAGGTCATGAATAAGCTCTCATAATAAATAAAACGGATCATAGAATGTAGTACATACCTTGATTGATAGAATCCATAGCACTTTTTGTATCTTGAAGCACTTTGCACATAAACTATGGGACGTAGAAATAATGGTTTTTTAGAGTTGCCGTGAACAGAGACGAGTGTTGTCAACAAGCGCTAAGTTCCGACTGCCCGTGTAGCGGACGGGGACTCGGAAGCAGGTAGAGATTTTACCTAGTGACGCGTGGATTATCTACCTTTTATGGGATTAAGTTTGAAGTCTAGTAGACCATTTCGAGAAATTTGATTAATGGCCAGGTTTTGAGTCGTTTTACCAGTCTGTGCGACTTCCAAATAAGAAAACTACAAAGTGAAAAATAACTTTATTTTTGGAAGTCGGTGTCTTTCGTAGGTACCATTTTTTTTGCGTTATGGACACCGACTTCCAAAAATAAAGTTATTTTTCACTTTGTAGTTTTCTTATTTGGAAGTCGGTAGTATTTTTTTGTAAAAAAGTTTTTTTATTTTTCACTTTTTAGTTGTACCTACCTAATAGGCAAGTTGTTTAGTTAGTTTCCTATAACGCCAGAATAGATTACCCAAATATCATGTAACTTGAACAAAACCGATCAAATGAGAGATCTGCTTACCCCTTAAGAGCGTACTGGCGTGATGTTATGTTATGAAATGGTCTAAACAATAAACAGACATGCGATTGGAGCAGTCCCGAGAGTTTTGCCGCTATTTATTGAAGAGTTCTGTTGTATATCTTCGAAGTTCTTCATCAAATCTTCACCAAATTAAAATGGGACCAATTTCGGAACAAACTCTTTCAAACAAAAAAAGATTTTTTTAAATCGGTCCACAACTGACGGAGATATCGGTGAACATACACAAAAAAAAAAAAAAAAAACATACAAGAAGTCGAACATAGAACCTCCTCCTTTTTCGAAAGTCGGTTAATAAAAACGTCATCATTTTGACTAGAATTTTAGTTAGTTTTATTTTCGACCCGGGTGCTCACTGTTACTGTGCCCGCAAAAATGTTTTGAGAATAAATGTGAGAGAAATTTTCGGTCCTTCGGAGCCCCTGATGTTGGGGGCCCTGGGCACGGGCCCCGTGTGTCCTTATGGTAAAGACGGTACTGCTTACACAATATGAACACAGCTTACACAACTTAATGTACATTTGGTAAACGCTGTTAAAAAAAAATATTGTACTTACAGTTTAAAAACATTACGAACAATACTCTATTAAATTATCTGCTGGTCTATCTGTAAACATCTCAATGGAAAACTAATAATACGACCACTACATTACTAGTAGTAGTAGTAATGTAGCGGTAATAGGATAAAAAAAATAGTATATAGTAGTAGTAGTACTAAAGCAAACCCATCACAAATAAAAAACAAAAACCCCATTCCTTACAGCACGCGCTCAACGTCTTTTATCTAAAAAATGGCTCACAGATATTTCGCCTGTTTTTTTGGCCGCAATTTGGGCTTTGTACTCAATGGAGGCGCCGATGATTTTAAAGATAAAGGGGTATAGAAAACAATTTGCCTCCCAAGAAGGTGGACCGGTTGATCCGTGTGGACAAATGTGCAGTCATGCATGTAAAGCGAGGGGAGATTATGGAGTCCGTGGGAATACAACTCTCGGACTCCATACACCTTAGATCCCTTTCCTCAACTGAGACTTATAAGTATTTGGGTATGTCGGAAGCACTAGGCATCAATGTTACTGACGTGAAACAGTCGTTGAAGGAACGCTTCTTTGGCCGCCTGAAAAAAGTACTAAATAGTCTTTTATCAGGCGGGAACAAGGTGCGCGCCTTCAACGGCTGGGTCATGCCGGTGTTGATGTACTCTTTCGGCATACTCAAATGGACTCAGACAGAACTTGACGCCCTGGATAGGAGAGTCCGCACATTGCTTACCGCAAATCGTATGCATCACCCACGGTCATCGGTTATGAGACTGTATATCCCTCGGAAGAGCGGGGGTCGTGGCTTTTTAAATGCTAAGACCCTGCACAACCGCGAGGTATGCAGTCTTAGGGAATACTTCCAGGCCGCTGACGTGGGTATGCATCGAGATGTGGTAGCAGTGGACAAGGGCCTTACCCCGCTCTCCTTGGCTAACGAGAACTGGCGCAAACCTATAGTATTAGATACTAATGACCGCATGGAGGTATGGCAGAGCAAGGAGCTTCACGGACGCTTCTACCGGGTCCTACATGGGCCTGATGTAGATTTTTTGGCGTCCGTGGCCTGGTTGCGATTTGGTGACCTTTTTGGGGAAACCGAAGGTTTTGTCTTTGCAATTATGGACGAAGTTATGATGACGAACAACTACCGGAAATACATTGTGAAAGATGGCACGGTTGACATCTGTCTGGCATGTCACCGGCCTGGGGAATCCATCCGTCACATTATCTCCGGTTGTTCTAGTCTAGCTAACGGAGACTATTTGCATAGACACAACCTTGTAGCCAGGATTATCCATCAGCAACTTGCTCTTAAATACAATCTTGTTGAATCGAAAGTGCCTTACTATAGGTATGAGCCCGACCCAGTTCTCGAGAATGGCAATGTCACGTTGTATTGGGATCGGTCTATCATCACTGACAGGATATACATGCACCAAAAACTATTGCGTGCCTCTTCTTTCACTTTAGAAACGCCTAAGTGTCCTGAGTGCAGCTCGGTTAATACTTTATGTCGTAGACTTTGAGGAATAACCAATCTATGACCTCTCATCAGACAACTATTTCCTACTGATAATTCTAACCGGTGGCTAAAATAATCCTTCAATAACGGGTTACTAATTTTACTCGGCCAACCATTTGTCAAATAGTTGATGACGGTTTTAAAATAACATTATCTGTTTTTACCGCATCTTGGATATCTGTCAGTGACAAAAATCTCTCACCTTCGTAAACAAAACGCACATAACTAGATTTATCTACTAGTGACTCATCACGCTCCCGCTCTCGGGAATGCCCTTTTCTGGATTAAAAATTGAAACCAGGGGTTTATGGTCTGTTCTTAAAATAAATGGTTTGGTTCTACCATATAAATATTGGTGAAACCTTCTTATACTAAATATTATTGCAGTTGCTTCTTTTTGGATTTTGCTCTAGTGTTTTTCCGCTGCATTTAGAGATCGAGAAATATAAGAAATAGGTTTTTCTACACCACCTTCGACCTGTGACATAGTGGTGATAGACCGACTAGAGCATCGCGCAATGATTGTTGATATAGCGGTCCCCCATGACGAGAACCTCGTGAAGGCTGAGAGAGATAAGAAAAGCAAGTATCTTGATCTGGCTCGCGAGGTTGTCGACATGTGGGATGTGAATACAGCAATCATTGTGCCGATAGTCGTTACGGCCAATGGCATAATAGCCAAGAGCCTCGACGAACATCTGAGGGGGCTCTCGTTGGGCAGCTGGATCAAGGGCTTGATCCAGAAAGCGGTACTCCTGGACACGGCGCGTATCGTTAGGAGGTTCCTCTCTCAGGAGCCCTGACCACCGGTAGCTTGGACCCTGTTCCCGATACCGGTGGGCTACTATTTTTTATATTTTTAAATGTTTTTCTTTTTTGTATGTATTTTGTAAAAATATTTAAAAATGTAAGAAATAAGAAAGAAATTAAATAAAGGATAAAAATGTTTATTTATCTCCACAAATTACATCCTCAACTTAGCTGTTATATTGACAGATATTTAAATATAATTAAAATCGTAATTTGTGAGAGATCTGGGGGGTGACCATAAGCTCTTAGAGCGGTATCAATTTGATATCGAGTAAGTGACAGATGTATACAAGTCAGATACATCTGTCCCTTATTCGATCTCAAATTGATACCGCTCTAAGAGCTTATGGTCACCCCCCTGGAGTCTAAACTAAGCCTAGGCCTGTATTTCAGAACTCCAGGCCCCTCATTACATCGTTTTACATAAAGATTGTCAACATGGAACTAATAGGAAATGGTGTGTGGATGGTGCGTATGTGTGTGTGTGTGTGTGTGAGTGCGTGAGTGTGTGGTGTGTTTGTATGTATGTGTTTGTGTTTAATGCATAATAGTTTATTGTAAATTTAAATATTATATAAATATACTCGTACATAGAACGTATACATGTTATAAAAAAAAGTAAGAATACCTATAATTGACACACCCTGCTATCTTGCTACATCGAGTAATTTTTCTGTTTCCATATAATTGAGTTTAAGTAACCATTTTATAATTTTACATTTACATTCAACTTTATGACAGTTCGCGATCTTTATAATTTTATTCAATTTATTAAACAATTCACCTCCACGGAATGGAAAAAAACTTTGCGCGAAGCCATATTGTGTAGTTTCTTCTGGAGAGGGCTATGCGTTTCCTCCTTGCCTCGGATAAGTTGGAACGTTGGAGCATTGTCGTAAGCAGTACGTACAGCTGGCGTACCGTTAGCACTTGCGCTTCCTCATAAAGTGTTGTGGTGGAGAAAACTCGCGGTTTGGATAAGCTAACTTTTAGAATCATTCTTTGGGCGCTTTCAATAGTTATCATCTTAGATTTGCATGCACCACCCCATGTCGTGATGCAGTATCCAATGATTGATTGAACCAGAGCCTCGTATACCATCCTCATCGTTTGTTTCTCTGCTACATCACGGAGTTCCTTAAAAATATATGTGAGCTTTCTTATTCTTTTGGATACAACATTAATGTGGCTTTCAAAGGTTAAATTTGCATCAATTTGGATGCCGAGATATTTTAGACATTTAGAAGGACTAATATTAGGACAACTACAGTTTGGAGTTGGAGGAGTTACACTTATGTGCATAGATATTACAATTGGTGAGATTTTCTTTTTCATTACGAATAGAGAATAAAATGTATTTGGTTTTATCTTCATTTAAAGTGAGAGAATTTGATGCTAGCCAGTTACACACAGTGTTAAAACCGTCCTGTGCGTGATTAAAAAGCTCATTCCAGGAATCTGCAAAGAAGGTTAAGGCAGTGTCATCTGCATATGCGGAGGTGCGACAATTTTTGATAGTGAGAGTACAAAGCTCATTTATGTAGCAGAGAAAAAGAGTAGGGCCCAATATACTGCCTTGTGAATTTTAAAGCTGTATACTGTAAAGATATAATTTCGTATAAATATTAGGAAATATTATACTACTATAATGGTACTTAAGGGTACACTAGTCGACGGCAAGAACTATTTTGTGCGCGGGGTTAAAATGCATTTTATATCAACCGACAACACGTGCGGAAGAGATAGATGCTGTGATGAGCAGTAGGAAGCTAGTTCGCGTACGAATACACACTTTGCCAAATTAGTAGCGAAATGGATAATGATTTAGAACGAAACGGAGAGCGCGAAATTTTATAAACAGACCTTTGGCAGTCTAGATACATGAAAAAACGACTAAATCTATCTGTCAAAATAAAATTATTTGCATTGTTGAACTACTAATCTATCCCTGTATGGAGGCCGTTTTGCAATTTTCCGTTTTCTTATGGTACTTATTAGCGCCCAAAAATGCGTTAAAATTAGTGTCGAAATGTGGAACTTTCGACGCTTGTAACTTTCAAATATTTTCTTTTTTTAATTTTTTGCTTCTATACAGGGCTAGATAATGATGAGAAAAATTGATATCACTTTTTATTTTGAACGTACATCGTCAAACAGTGGAATAATCCCTAGACTACGTTTGTATAGAAGAATTTTCGACTAGTGTTACCTTAAGTGAAATAAGTAACTATTATTACGTTTTATTAAAATTTTAATTACAGTTTTTTTTATTTCATATTATTAGATACTATCAGAACCAAAATTAAACAAATTAAAACTTGACATACGAGATAACGCACGACCCATCTCTGGATATAACTCATTCTTATTCTTATTCTTTATTGTATACAAAACATAAAAATACAAAAAGAAAGTGTGAAACAAAGGCGAGCTTAACCCATAGTTGGGTTCCCTAACAGCAAACCTGAACTCATGTGAGCCAGATATAGACAGTTTGGTACAAAGGACAGCGGTAGCTACCGTCGTTGACGGCGGACTGACACTTGACAGAGCGTGCCGGAGCGGCCTGCGTTGCCCCCCCGTCTCGCCGCGCACATAACTCAGGCGCGGTACACCGTACAGCGATTTCGGTCAAACTATAGTTATTTTGAACTGCCATGATATGGGTATCAAATGAAAGTTTTTGCTAAGAAGAATATGATTAAATTATAGTAATAAACATTTAATTAGTTAAGTGCTCTAAAAAAGATAATATAAACTTTAAATTAGATAAAACCCATCAACTGGCGTTGGAAAATTGGCCCTCAGGCCGCTATCCCACTGGCGTTTTACGAGCGTTGGGTTGGCGTTCCTCCAACGTCAGCGCAGCGTCGATGCTGCGCAGACGCGACGTTGACGTCGCGAGACTCTAGTGGCAAGCGTTACACGCGCTGAACGCAACATTAACGTCGTGCACATGCTACAATTTGAGGAGTACAATCAAAGACAAAATGGATTCCGACGAGGAAACACTATTGTTGGCTTTGCTACTTCGCCGAAAATTACGTAAAAGAAAAAGAAACATTGTCAATTTTTGGTAAATCCTCAATTCTGGTCCAATCCTTTACACGAAAGTGAACATTTTGCACTGAACTCTAATAATATTAAAAACTAGCTGTTCCCCGCGGCTTCGCTCCCGTGGACCGGCCGGATTATTGACTTCTGAAAATTCAAACTTCGATATGCTTTTAGTTTGCTGCCCGGCGATGCCCAGAACACACTTAGCTGTCGCGCTTGAATACTGTTTGACCAGTAGACCTTCGTTGGCATAAATTAAAATCTATCGGGACAGATTTAGAAATGAACGATTTCTCCTTCCCTATGTCCCTCAAGGGTCCCATGACAGGTCACGATCTTCGCTTTCTATTAGGTTTTCAAAGATATCTTCTAGGCTAAAAAAGATAATTGTGATTGTTTTTTAAAACAACAAATATATTTTAGAAAAGAAAGAAAATCCCATAAGCGCATCGGTAAGAAGGAAAAACTCAGGCGACTAAAAACAGCCAATGCACTAGCCGTTTGCTATGCTCCCGCACTGCTGGGCAACCCATCACATTTCGCGGTGTACGCCAGCGTCCGGAAGTCCATCCTCGCTCGCTGGCGGCATCTCCATGGCCCCCACGAGCTGTCTGATGACAGCGATGGTGAGGAATCCTCACCAGCACCCATGAACAAACTACCAAAGGTAAGTTTATTTGGAAGAACCTCTGATTTTGAAGCTTTTGCAATAACGTCGTAGTTTAACTTAAGCTCACCCTTTTTCTGAGGAATTATGATGTGACAGTGGTGTTTCCCCACCTATTTGAGTATTATTCGAATACGCCAAAGCCTCATTTAATTTCTGTGAAGTGCTCAATAAATATCTTTCAATAATCAAAAGTTTCGATTCATGCCTTTGTATAATTTTTTTCACAGATTACAGGAATTGGCCTTAAATCCGTCTTCTCCCTGATATCGCAAGCACGGTTCTCAAATGCACAATTCTGTGAGCAGGCCCTTGCGGCTTTAATGGACGTGCTGCAAGGGCATGCACCCGAAGAACTGTCGCAAGAGCCTACTGATGTAAGTACCTAGAGGTACTAAGAACCGAAAATATAAATAACTAGCTGACCCCCGCGGCTTCGCTCCCGTCAACTGGCTACCTACCCTATCCTGCCTACCCTGCCAACCCTGCCTACCTGGCCTATCTTGCCTACCCTGCCTATCCTTCCTATTCTGCCTACCCTGCCAACCCTGCCTACCCTGCCTATCCTGTCTATTCTACCTACCCTGCCTACCCTGTTTACCCTGCCTAACCTGCCTACCCTACCTACCCTGCTATCCCACCTAATAATTTTTATCTATCATCAATAGTTTTCTCAGCGCACGCCAAAGAATGAATTTTATAGGCAACATTTAGCTACCTTGGGTTACATTATTGCAATTTTTTTTAAATATATTGTAGCCTATGACACTCAGGCATATGATAATGTAGCTTTCTACTGGTGAAAGAATTTTCAAAATCGGTTCAGTAGATCCAGTGATTACCCCTTACAACGTCACAAACTCACAAACTTTACCTCTTTATAATATTAGTATAGATGTACAGCTATCCCATGAAAAGTATGCGCTTCGAGAATCATCGTATATCTTCGGCAATAAGAACGCAAACGCCCAAGGCATTAAGTCCGCCTCTGTACGTTTGTGTGCATAAAGTATTAATTAAATAAATAAACGCAACAAGGATTACAATATTCTACATTAGCATCTCTATGCAATGCCAGATATTTTTTTTTATACTTTTCGAGTGACAAATGGCGATCTGTGACTGGAGTAAGTAAACCGATAGAGAAGAAACTTCATTTAATCGCGCAATGATAGTTGCACTAAATTGCGGCAATACAAAATAAAACACATTGCCGCTGTGTGCGAATACTGTGAGGCGCGACGTTCGAGCTAATACAGAAACACGAACATAACCGAAGCGGATACCATTGCCCGTTTTTTTTATTTGTTCGGTGTTCAAAGAGCTTGCAATAACTGTTCTGCATTTTATGAAGGTTCTAAGCAACTCTTTATTTCTAGATCATAATAAACCTCCACACAATGCTCGTGGAGGTATCCAGCGGCAGCGGCCCGGGTGGCGTGACAGATGATCCGAGCAACCTGACAGCGCTCAGTAGCTCGTGTCTTATAGCCCTTTCGGTTGCCAGGGGTGAATCAGAACTCATCCTGAACGCCGTGGCTTCCCTGATTATGTCACCGGCTGCACTTTCTGATCAAGAGCTACAGGTATGAATCCTGTAGAATAATATGTATTGTCTTGTTTTAACATGAAAGTGAATATGGATAGGTTCAAAGACTTTTGCATGTTATCCGCCCGGAGGATCAAATTTACCAAATTTGTTTAGCTCGAAGAATTGCCAAACTGTTGCAGTGGACAGGGCCCTTTGCTCGTAGAATAAATGTAGCGTTGGAAGGCCTCCCACTAGGTGGACCGATGACCTGGTTAAGGTTTCGGGAGGCTGGATGCGACACGCATAGGACCGATCGATGTGGCGACACTTGGCCTGTGTTCAAAAGTCTTTTGAGTGAAGTGATAATGATGATCCGACACCACATCAACTTAAAGCTACTTTTGTTTACCATGAATTCAAGGCTTCTTCTAATTCCATGATGAACACGGCACGAATTTGGCTAATACATCATTATTTTTCCAGATCCCAACAAACCTAATAACTCTTCAAAGGAGCGTCCAATCGGTGATACTAGGTTCTCCGTCCCGCAACCTCTGGTTGAACTATGGCGTCCCCCACCAATGTCTAGTGAACAGCTTCCCTGTCGATTTACCCCCGCTACTGACTGGCTCCGGCGAGCTCGTGGTTCGCTCCTTAGTCTCCGATGGCTGCTTCCTATACGTTTTTACGTCCAAAGGCCTGCTGAAGATTGGATCAGGGTACGGCAGTTCCATAAGGCAACATGTTTATTTGCACAAGCCAGACTTCTTTGCGAGCGATCGACATGGCTGGCTAGGTTATTGTAAGGTGAGTTTGCAACTTTGATTGAAAAACAGTATGGCAGCTGGTAAAAGTTAGGACTTTTTTAAAGTATTGCAGTACTCATAAAATGATATTTTTATTCTGAGGGTCCCAAAAAAATATTGCAATAATAAAGCGATTAATACCATTCAGAATTGCCATGCTGTAAATTATGACGTTCTTTCAATTTACATACAGACACTTAAAATAACTTGGTCATATTTCAGAATAAATTATATCTAAGGATAGGCAGGAAAAAGACTGAAGTATATGAAATAGATAGAGAGACATTGGAAGTGAGAAACATGATACGATTGGAGCCCGGCCAGCCTGCTGCTGTGGAACCTAAGTCAGCGGTCTTTACGGACGGAAACCAATTAGGACTGATATTATTAACCAATTTTGTAAGTGGACATTTTTGATATATTTTTTTTCAAACCTAACCTAAACCTATATCAATTTGTCTCATCATTATCTAGCCCTGTATGGAAACAAAAAAGAAAAAATATTGAAAGTTATGAGCGTCGAAAGTTCCATATTTCAACACTTCTTCTTCTTTCGTGTCGATCAACTCAAACTATTCAGATTTTGTCCGACCAGTATGCAGCCACTCGCACAGCTCTATCATTAATTAATTTAATTTTAACGCATATTTGGGCGGAAATAAATACAATAAGAAGAAGGAAAATTGCAAAACGGCCTCCATACAGGGATAGATTAGTAATTAAAAAATGCAAATAATTTTATTTTGAAAATATACATTTAGTCGTTTTTTCATGATATCTAGACTCCCAAAGGTCTGTTTATAAAATTTTGTGTGCTCGTTTTCGTCCTAAAGGATCATCCATTTCGATACAAATTTTCAAAAGTGCTAATTTGTGCGCGAACTAACTTCTTATCGAACAGCATTTTTCTCTTTCGCACGTGTTGTCGGAAGAGATAGCATGCATTTTAATCTTGCGCATAAAATAGTTCGTGCCGTCGACTAGAGGAACAGTATAATATTTCCTAATATTTATACGAAATTATATCTCTACAGTATACAGCTTTAAAATATCGTAAAGTCATATCGTAAGATCTATTACAGGACAACCTTACTATCCGAATGTATGACGCTGACGCACAGCCTGAACGCAACGAAGGCACGGCCACGACTACTCTGACGTCACAGAAAGAGATCAACGTCCATCTACTCAGGCGCAGGACGTTAGTTCTCGGCCGCAGCCCGTTCGAAGATGGGGTGTCGAGACGCACGGTGGAACTGGATGCACCAATCGCGATGCAGCTTGACGATTGTGATGAAGATCCCCTGTTGAGCATATGTGGAGGGCAGGACTTTGCGCTTCTGACTACTGCCTCCGGCAAGGTAAGAGAGAATAGTCCTTAAGATTTAGGTAAGTGCGTTTTATATTCTTAGGGCGGATTTCGAAGTTTAGAAATATGAAGGAATCAGCAGCCTAATTGCCTAAGTGTTTTCGGCAAGGCAAAGGGTTTTGACCCCATCAATCGACCAATCACATGCGAGATGAAAGAGGTGATGTGGATTTCCGTCTATGTGATTGGTCGATTAATGGGGTCAAACTGTTTGCCTTGCCGAATTCACTTACGCAATTAGGCTACTGGAGCTTTCAAAACTTGTTAATTTCTTACTTTCAATGTTAACATGGCTGCCTTTCTTATTTTTCAAATAGTAGGGATTTTATTTACAATCAACTGTATCTAGCACTAACTCCGAAAAGTTATTAAATCTCTATGCCGATTCACTTGTTTAATTATCCTGTATTGTTTTTGTTAAGGTATACTATACTGGCAAAGGGGCCAGTCTAGGCTACAAGGCGGCTTCGCCTCAAACCGGCCGTTGGACCCTCATGAAGGAGACTATATTCTCTAGGAATGAAGCACCCAACGTCAAGAGGTGCAAAGTTATTCAGGTAAGCTTACAACTTTTAAGTATCACCAGTATGAAAATAGGTAATAAGTACATTGTGATACAAGGGTGGAAAGTAGGTTATTGCAAACGAGCTTTTTTTTTAATGACACGAGTTTTTTGTTAATGTGAAAATAATTAAATTAAAACTGGTAATTAAATATATTAAACAACCATTTAAAAGACTTTTGAGAGACGGAATCATTCATTTTTCCTCGTATAAAATCTATCCCATTTTATTCTATGTATGAAAACTCCTTGCTACTAAACTTTTTTAAATTGACTTATAAATTTAAAACTCAAAGTAATGATCGTGCTCCTAAACAAAAGTCACGATCGCGTAACAGAAATATGCCTATGCAAAAGATATAATTTTCAAATCATAATTATAGCCTCTGAAAGTACGCCATGTTTAACAACTGTATTGAAATAGTACATTGTGATACAAGGGTGGGAAGTAGGTTATTGCAAACGAGGTGTCATTAACAAGCCCGAGCCGAAGGCGAGGGTTTTTAATGACACGAGTTTGCAATAACCTACACACCCGTGTATCACACGACGTTTTTCAATACAGTTGTGAGAAACAGTAAAAACAAATCAAAGAATTAGATTTGTTTATTCACAAAAATAACATTTTCAATATGGCGCGTTTTTGCAACTGGACATATTTTTTTACAAAGAAAACAGCCTATACTGCCTATTCGATTTTTGACAAACGTTAATGTGAAAATAATTAACTTAAAACTGTTAATTAAACATATTAAACAACTTTAAAAAAAAAAAGAGAATTCAATGCTAAAACGTACGGAATCATTAATTTTTCCTCGTATAAAATCGTATCCCATTTTATTCTATGTATGAAAACTCCTTGCTACTAAACTTTTTTAAATTGACTTATGGTGCGTTTTTGCAACTGGACTTATTTTTTTACAACGATATCAGCCTATACAGCCTATTCGATTTTTGACTAATGTTGATGAGAAAATAATTAAATTAAAACTGGTAATTAAATATATTAAACAACCATTTATAAGACTTTTGAGAATTCAATGCTAAAACGTACGGAATCATTCATTTTTCCTCTTAGAAAATCTATCCCATTGTATTCTATGTTTGAAAACTCCTTGCTCCTAAACTTTTTTAAATTGACTTATAAATTTAAAACTAAAATGCAAACATAATGATCGAGCTCGTAAACAAAAGTCACGACCGCGTAACAGAAAGATGCCTATGCGTAAGATTTAACTTTCGAATCATAATTATAGCCTCTGAAAGTACGCCATGTTTAACAACTGTATTGAAAAGTACATTTATACCGTTCCTCCTCTAAAAAGCTTATTTTATTCACTGAAAACAGTGAATAAAAAGCACTTTTACTCACTGTTTTGGTGTTTGAATTTAGAACACACCAATATATATTCGACGTCTGAATTTAGAAAAAATGTGAAACCCTGAGTTTACACATTTTTTTAAAATTTCGAAGGTAATATAACTTTTATTTAGTATTTTTCTTTGTGATTTTCGCTTAAATCTTTCTTTTTCTCGTAGTCATGGTATAATAGTACATTATGGTACAAGTGTGCAATGCTGGTGATTACCTCTGAGGCGCCATTGAGACCCGAGCCGTAGGTGAGGGTCTTAAGAGAGCCGAGGACGGTAATCATCATTACACACGTGTATCATACGACGTTTTTCAACACACTTGTGAAGAAAATAATACAAAAAAAAAACATTTTCAACAGTAAAAACGAGTTGTGAATTTTTTTCACAATGGTGGGCAAAATTAATCAGTTTTCCTATGCGCGCGCATCTAACAATGGTGATCGGCCATAGACTAAAAGAATGAGCTTTCTTTTTTTTTGGCTTTTCGTGGATAGTGTTTTAGCCACGTACAAAATAGGGAATTTCAATTTTTCTTAATTACAGAGTAAATTAAATTTATATTTGAGTGAAAGTTTTATTTATTAAGCACGTACAAGTTGAAATTAATACGAAGTTGCATGAAATGAGCAAGCAATAGGTACATTAATTCATTTGTACTATTGAGCACGATCTTTTTTGTATCGAAACTTTTTTAAGAACAAAGCAACTCAACCAATAAATATAAAAAAAAAACTCTATAACTCACTTGTAAATAATAGCAATGAAAAAGTCACAGTTTGATAACAGGTATCATTATGTGCCTAATTGCGGTGAAATTAGAGCCACTTTATGAGCAAGTGTGTTGAAAAATATAGTATGCAACTCTTGGATAAAACGGATTTATATCGAGGGCCATGAATCACTTGCATTGCTCAGGATTCTAACACTTGAATCACTCCCTACGGTCGTGATTCAGTTGTTAGAATCCTTCACTTGCTCGTGGTTCATCTATGGCCCTCGCTTTAAAACCGTGCTTTATTCACGAGTTGCATAATATACTATTTATCAAACATGCTTGGAAATTTGAGCATTATTTCGATAACCTTCTTCGAGATAAATCAAAATTGGTGTACTGGCTAAATATATGCGAGCAGCGGCCGGCAAAAGTTGTACGAAAAGCCATATCTGTCGTGGTTTAGCGGCCAAATAAATTACATAGTAAACTAATAATATGTCGTGTAATTTAAAAATGGAACGATTTTTTAGTCCGAAACATGACAACCATTTATTTAAACTTCGAACTGGCTTGGAAATAGAAAGTGAACACTTTAACGCGGGAAAAATTATTGTTGTTCGTAAAATTTTAAAACCTCTGGGCTCAAAGGGCGTATAGCACATAATAACCCATGTTGTTTTAGTGCTTTACGCCCTCTGAGCCCAGAGGTATCGCGTTGTCGTCATTGTTTTTGAAAAATAATTGTATTTAACAAAATGTTCTAGGTACTAAACAAAATGACTATTTAGTTTTAATTGCCGCGTATTATTTGAGAAAAGTAATATGACAAGCCTTGGTCACAACTAGTCATTGATGGAGTTACGTATTACACGTTCGTCCATCTATGACTCTTGCTGGCTGCTGCAGTAATGCACTATTGTTCCTTATGAGGAGGCAAAACTCTCAACATTGCACTACTAGCTTACAGCTTCGGCGCGTATGATACGACCAGTCTCGCTTCTTCTGTACGATACTCCTATACTGTAGGTGTGCGTATTATTGAGTCGTAACTGGAAATATTGTATGAAGAATTGAACGAGTATAACATTGGCTTCAATGAAAGAAAACTAAGTGTAATTTGAACCGATTGTTCTTATGTTATAACTGTAACCAATTCAATCAATCAATCAATTCAGCACGGCGCTCTCCACTGAATTGCTGAGGTCAAATAGTCGAATGCAATTATCGATACGATCTCGTACGGTAAAGTTGGATTTATATTCGTTGTATCCCACTTTTGAAGCCCACTTTATTGTTTTTGGCGTTGGATCCCAAAACATTATTATGTATTGCCGCAGGATCCCAAATTTTAAAAATGCAAGAGAATTATGTTTTACTGTCGTTGAATCCCAAAAACTATTTCCGTTGGATCCCAAACGCTTAAAAAAATCTGAATGCGGGTACTTTCAACAACAAAATTGTTTATAATACAATGAGATTATATTTTATACTAGCTGTCCCACGCGGCTTCGCTCCCGTCAACTGGCTGCCTACCTACCCTACCCTACATACATGAATGTTGCGTAACTTTAACCGGTTACGCAGCGCACGCAACGAAAGCTCTCAAAAAGGAATAATTTTGCCAGTTTTTGCAACATTTTTCATTTATTCTCTGCTCCCATAGCGTGATGTTATATAGCCTATAACCTGGGGAGGCATAAATCGACCAGGTTTCATATTTAGAAAATATCGTATTCTCAATTTTTTTTTCTTTTTCTATTTTTCTTTATTTTCACCCGAGCAGAGCTCGGTCGCCCTGGTACTTTAGTGTAAAAAGGTGACCTGACCTTTTAACACTAAAGTACATGATTTGTGTGCAAATAAAAAAACTTTTTTACAAAAAAATACTACCGACTTCCAATAAGAAAACTACAAAGTGAAAAATAATTTTATTTTTGGAAGTCGGTGTCTTTCGTAGGTACCATTTTCTTGCGTTATGGACACCGACTTCCAAAAATAAAATTATTTTTCACTTTGTAGTTTTCTTATTGGAAGTCGGTAGTATTTTTTTGTAAAAAAGTTTTTTATTTTTCACTTTTTATTAGTTGTACCTACCTAATAGGCAAGTTGTTTAGTAAGTTTCCTATAACGCCAGAATAGATTACCCGAATATCATGAAACTTGAACAAAACCGATCAAATCAGAGATCTGCTTACCCCTTTAGAGCGTACTGGCGTGATGTTATGTTATGAAATGGTATAAACAATAAACAGACATCCGATTGCAGCAGTCCCGAGAGATTTTCCGTTATTTATTGAAGAGTTCTGTTGTATATCTCCGAAGTTCTTTATCAGATCTTCAACAAATTAAAATGGGACCAATTTCGGAACATACTCTTTCAAACAAAAAAAGAATTTTCAAAATCGGTTCACAATTGACGGAGATATCTGTGAACATACATAAAAAAAAAAAAAAAAAAAAAAAACATACAAGAAGTCGAACATAGAACCTCCTCCTTTTTCGAAAGTCGGTTAAAAATATGAATTGATTCATGTTTCATTGTTCTGTCTTTCATTCATTTAATCATTTAATAGTCGATGATTTTTAAATGTTTGCTAGAGGTTAATCACTTTTCTTCTGAAAAGTACACATGTTGTTATAATATGGGATTCATCGCCAATACCTAAAAAATGGGATCTAAAAGTGGAATCCATCGAAAATAAATCTAAAGCTGTTGTTCAACTGCGTCATTTGTTTTGCAAACTGGCCATTACTGCACCGGATACTAATGCTAGATTTGTACTGTTTAACTTTTTTCTTTTAACTACGTAGTTATGTTATCATTAATCACTACAAAACCGATCACAAAGGACAAATTTTTGTTTAGAACCAAAACAGTGTAGAAATATTATATGAAATGCAATGTTGCACAGGTTTTCATTAAGGCACTGTTTATTATTTTTAGGGTTCCGTACCTAATGGGTAAAAACCGGACCCTATTAATCTACTACCGCGATCCGTCTGTCTGTCTGTCTGTCCATCTGTCACCAGGCTGTATCTCATGAACCGTGATAGCTAGACAGCTGAAATTTTCACAGATGTTATATTTCTGTTGCCGCTATAACAACAAATACTAAAAACAGAATAAATTTTATTCTGTTTTTAGTAGTTCAATATTTAAGTAAAACAAAAAACGTGTTTTTTTCCGTTTTTTGCGATAATACGGAACCCTTCGTGCGCGAGTCCGACTCGCACTTGGCCGGTTTTTTATTTAGATATAAATTTACCACAGAGGTTTAGTGGCGCCCATTAAGTTCAAATCAAATCAAATAATTTATTTAAATATAAACGGAGATTGTAGTACATGGGCATATACAAAGTTCAATAAGTACAAGTTTATACCATAACAATTACAATTATGTGGGTGAAGTTCTGCTTTCCTAGCTAGGTTACAGAATAACCTGTATTAAGGAATAACAGTCCCTGTCCCTTACAAAATGTTGAAAATAAACTAGTACAATAAAATCCAATACTACAGTAGGTAATTTAGAAGTTATATAATATTACAACAATGTTTATTAGTCGACGGGGTGATGAAAATTACGTCACGAAATTCAGGAATTTATATGAACCTTCAACATTCTAATTTGTTCAGAAAAATAAGTTTACGCAGCTATGCTGCAAAATGTGTACAAAATACGAATTATACACCTTTTCAAACGGTAGACAACGTAGATTCGCTCAAAATATATGCATAAACAACCTTTTCGCTTGGTGCATAGGAGTAAAAGGTAAAAATAAAGATATACTTAATCTTTCTATTTGCGTTCTTATTTTTGTAATTTTTCATGCATCAGTTCCTAAAAAACAAGAATAAATCTTGAACAAACTCGATCGAATTCAAAACCTAACCATATCACACTCAACTCATTACTCAATATATAATATAATAATAATACCCGCCTATAACTGTCCCGCTGCAGGGCAAAGTCCTCTTCTCATACAGAAAAGGCTCGAGCATTGATCACCATGAGTGCTCGATGCGGTTTGGCGATTTCAGACTAAAAGACCAGGTTTCTTCATGATGTTTTCCTCCACCGTTGTCAACGATGTCCAAGATATACTTCAAAGGTACATAAATGAATTTGAAAAAGACAGATTGGTACTTGCCTGGATTTGAACCCATGACCTCAGGCAAGGCGAGGTCTTTACCCACTGGGCCACCACGACACTCATTACGATATAACGAATAATCATAAAATCATTGGTTCCCCGAAACGAAATTTGTATATGCTTGCGTTACATAAAAATATACTAGGCACTCTGTATCTTCTGAGAGTATCAAACATTTTATGGCTCAATCATTATTATTTTTATCTATACTATAATAATATTATAAAGAGGTAAAGTTTGTGAGTTTGTGACGTTGTAATCTCTAGATCTACTGAACCGATTTTGAAAATTCTTTCACCAGTAGAAAGCTACATTATTCCTGAGTGTCATAGGCTATAATATATTTAAAAAAAATTAGAGATCCTTATGCTTGCTATATAAAATTGCAATAATGTAAACCAAGGTAGCAAAATGTTGCCTATAAAATTCTATTAAAATTTAAATTTATTATTACGTTGAGAAAACTATTGATGATAGATAAAATTAGTAGGTAGGGCAGGGAAGGCAGGGTAGGCAGGGAGGGAGGCTGGGCAGGCAGGGAGGCAGGGTAGGTAGGTACGTAGCCAGTTGACGAGAGCGAAGCCCCGGGGGTCAGCTAGTACAAAATATTTTAGAATAGCGAGCGGATACCGAATTTAAATTTTGAATCGGATAGAAAATTCGGCGCGAAATTATCCACGGTTCGATGAATTTGTTTAGTTGGTGTTAGTCCGTAATTTTTTTATGTATGTATTGTATTTTATGCCTAAAACGGGTTAATTCTAATTTTTGAGAATCGATTTGGGTTTAATTGTCAATTAATCGAATCGATAGATAAAAAAAAAACGATTGCTAAAATCGTTTTGGCACACCACTATTACAATAAAAAAAAAAACAAAATCATTGACGTTTTGTAATGGAAGTTTTGAACATAAATAAAGTAGTGGTAATAAACTTTACGTGTTATGGGACCGGTGTTTGTTAATTACGTTAATTATATTTAAAGACATAATAGTCGTATTTGTAATCATTTTTACGTGTAGGTGGGTGATATTTGTGTAAAATAAAAACGTAAACAAACACGATTGGCGCGAAACTTCGACTTCGATTATCAAATAACTTCATTACGACTAAATATTTAGTTTGAATTATGGATGAACTCGTCAAATAATTAAACGATGAGCAAACCCTGTAGTGGAGTTTGGGTGTACGAAATATGCTTTTTTATGTTTTTTGCCTCGACGACCACTGTCATCAAAATGGCGATTATCGCATTAACTAACTTGTAGGTATTTAACAAAGGTAAGTTAATAAACTTGCAAACTCAATAAATAAAAAATGGCGGTAACATGTAAGCTTTTTATCGAAATGTATAAATTAACGCCCCAAAATAAGATTCTTTAGTTATCTGAATCAATAATTACGTTATTAATTAGGATGTTGTATGACGTAAATCTGGGGTCCAAAATGAATGAACCATTGCTGAGCCAGCGGAGGTATGCTTTTCACGCCCCAAAGTGAATCCGCCCCGAACTATACGGTTAACATAAAATGTATGCATTAGATCCAAAAATACTGGCTGAAAATAAAAATCGGCTGACTAAAATCTACTTGATGAAAAAAAAAAACAAATGGCGCGCATTTTGTACCATTGTAAAACTTTGATACTTCATATTTAGCAAGAAAAGTTAATAAAAATGGAAATACGCAGCGACAGCGATATGAATTCAACTCCAGAAAGTATAAAAACAGCTGCAAATGAAATTGTTTATAACCTTTTGCCAAAAACTCGTGGGATAGATAACTTTGTTTTCATTAACTTGAGTTTTTATTTTGAGTAGGTATATTTTATCACGGTAGGTAGATTGGTAGTTTATAGAAAAGTAGATTACGCACCTTGCTAAAGTGAGTACTATTTATGCGGTCGTGTTAATTTAGTGCCCTCACTTTCAACAATCTACTATTATTCACCGTTTTTATTTAAATTCGATCGGGCTTTATAGTCACAACAAAAACCATAGTCTTAATGCCAGCAAAACATAGAAAGTTTTATGACAGGTATTTAATCTCGCGACCACACTTGGTCGCTCGCTATCAATCGGACTCATTATATTTTTTTTTCAATACAGTTGTTAAACATGGCGTATTTTCAGAGGCTATAATTATGATTCGAAAGTTAAATCTTACGCATAGGCATCTTTCTGTTACGCGGTCGTGACTTTTGTTTACGAGCTCGATCATTATGTTTGCAGTTTAGTTTTAAATTTATAAGTCAATTTAAAAAAGTTTAGTAGCAAGGAGTTTTCATACATAGAATAAAATGGGATAGATTTTCTACGAGGAAAAATGAATGATTCCGTACGTTTTAGCATTGAATTCTCAAAAGTCTTTTAAATGGTTGTTTAATATATTTAACTACCAGTTTTAATTTAATTATTTTCACATCAACATTTGTCAAAAATCGAATAGGCTGTATAAGCTGTTTTAGTTGAAAAAAAAAATGTCCAGTTGCAAAAACGCGCCATTATTTATAAGTCAATTTAAAAAAGTTTAGTAGCAAGGAGTTTTCATACATAGAATAAAATGGGATAGATTTTATACGAGGAAAAATGAATGATTCCATACGTTTTAGCATTGAATTCTCAAAAGTTTTTAAATAGTTGTTTAATATATTTAATTACCAGTTTTAAGTTAATTATTTTCACATCAACGTTTGTCAAAAATGGCTGTATAGGCTGTTTTCTTTGTAAAAAAATATGTCTAGTTGCAAAAACGCGCCACATTGAAAATTTTATTTTTTGTGAATAAACAAATAGAAAGAAAAGAAAGAAAGAAGAAAGAAGGAAAAATGTTTTTAATTTTCACAAAACGACATACAATATAAAAATATGCTTATGCTAAACACTTAACAGTAGTATTAGTAGTTCAAATCTAATTCTTTGATTTGTTTTTACTATTTCTCACAACTGTATTGAAAAACGTCGTGTGATACACGGGTGTGTAGGTTATTGCAAACTCGTGTCATTAAAAACCCTCGCCTTCGGCTCGGGCTTGTTAATGACAGCTCGTTTGCAATAACCTACTTTCCACCCTTGTATCACAATGTACTATTTCAGTTCACTGTTTAGTGTCGTCCTAATAGAAAGCGTTCATTGTGTGAATGTGTGATGGTCGCGTTCATTCGTATGGCAAAACTGAAAAGCGCCCTCCGTTGAAGACAAATGTTGGGTTTGCACTAATATAAATGTTTTTCGTTTAATAGGTGGCGGTAGGTCACGAGGGCGTCCACGCCATCCTAGTGCTGGACAATGGCACTGCGCTTTTCACGGGCATCGCACGCCGTGGCGAAGATGGTGACGCTATGAAACATCGCCGACAGCCCAAACCTACGCGCCCCAAGAAAATATTTAAGGTAAGAAACAATAAATTTCTTTGTGATATAACAGCAGAATATTTCGTAAAGGTTTTCCACCATATCTGTACTGCCGGCTAGTAGCGTTGTTCAGGATTGAAATGTATGGGCGCCGGAATACAGGCCATATTATATATCTATTTGTGTTATTGCAGATAGCTATGATGCGGCTTGGTAGTTAGTTTACCACCAAATTTTATTTGCAAGTGTTATTTTAAGAACGATATATGCAACTGTTGCGTTCTTATTCCTCTGTTAGAAAATATTACGGAAACCCAAATCTAATCTAATGAGTAATTTTCCAGGCGGAGGGTCACTTCGTCGTATACGCTGCTTGCAACTACGGCTCAACAGCCCTAGTGACTCGGCAGGGACATCTGTTGATGTTCGGCAAAGACACGCAACACTGCGACGCAGCTGGTCAAGTACTAAGCTTGAAGCAAGAGAGGGTTGTGCAAGTAAGTTTAATTGACAAGCAATGGCCTCACACGCTACGGTTCATAAGACAGGTAGAGGTAGGGCAGTCTAACTTGCATACGATATAGGAAGAGACCATGATGTTTAATTCCATCAATATTCAAGTAAAGCTCCGTTTCTCTCTCGCATAGGAGTCTTGATAACATTTTTAATGCCGTCCCTCAAAACTTTTGATTGAGACTGAATAGCGGCGTTACCTCAAGTCCTCTCCGGTTAAATTACACCGAAGAAATACCTGCAGAGATAGACCGGTGAAACAGCTTGTTTGTATGGCTTACATTAATCTGATGGAGCAATAAATTCAACTTAATAATACCAATAAATCGTTTCCTAGGTCGCTCTCGGCAAGGCTCACGCCGTAGCTTTGACGAACTTCGGACAGGTCTACACATTTGGCATCAACAACAAAGGCCAGTGTGGACGCGAATTTGGATACACCAAAGAGAGTAAGTTATTCTATGATTGTATTATTTACACAATTTTGGGATGAAAATGATTATGAGTGCCATATAAAGTCAATCAGCAAAAGCGCAGGCCACTACGCCACTTAGGGAACGAGCGAGTCGGGCCAGCATCGTTTCACTTCTTTGCATACTTCGGTTCACACCCCGAACTGCAGAGATAAACTACGTCAGCGATAGAAACGATGCGAACGAAATATCCGACGATGCCAGCGATGCTATTCGTTCACTTCGTTAGCGTAGCTTAGCTCTGTAATTCCCCAATAAAAATGCTACATGCTCATTTTATTGCTAAACCCCTGAAATGTATGCACTGCTTAGGACCAATCAAGATAAAATGAAGGGTTGAATGGTTGACCTAGAATTGTCAATTTTGCCCAAAAGCGGTTCAAGATAAAAACATAATTGTAAGCAATATGCTCCATACAAGCAAAGCAAGACTAAACAAAATTAAGAAAAAATATTTCAATGGCAGAAAGTCAGGAATACTTAAAGTGTGTTTTTTATCAGAGATATACCAACATCGTCGTCGTAGCGAAAGCAAGGAAGATGCTCGACTGTGCACGGGGACACATACCTGGACAACGGACTACTGCCGCGTGTGTGTGGTGTGCCGCGACTGTACAGGCTTCTCGAGCGCGTGTCACTGCTCGCATCTGCCCAACAGGGTGCCTGGAGAGTAAGTATTACTACTACTATTCAACACGTAATCGAATCGAAATCGAATTAGTAAAGACCCAAATGTCTTGGCGAGGGTAGGCCAATGACAGAACGAAATTGAAGAAGGTTGTTGAGGTGGCCAAGACACAAAAAGGTTGTAGCGCCAAAGGAATTAATGAACTCTTTATCATAATCTTTATTTCAATCCAAAGCTGTCCACTGTTGGACATAGTTACTTATATTACTAACACCTTTGAGGCTAGGGGCATGGGGTCTCAATTCAAACAAAATATAATTAGTCTTAAAAAAAGATTATAGATGGCAGATTATAGTAACAGCTTTGAAAGTAACAATCACTTAAAAATGTTAAACAGTAGATTTAGTAAGTTTAGTAAAAAACAAAACTTCTTTCTTAAATGTTAATTTATCCATTTACACTCGCTAATCAGGTTTTTTGGACAAAAAAGACAAGTGAAGACTTTGTATGTTAAAATAGTTAAAAGTAGTCGTCAACTTTTCGTTTTGTTTTGAGCTTTTTGCAATAGATGGCGTTTTTCCCAATTTTTCCTAAACTATATATCCATCGTATAAAAAAATATATCATAAAATATCATCATTTATAAGAACTATTTTGTAAGACAATCATTTTATTTTTTATAGGCGTAATTTAAAAGATATTATCTATTATCGGCGTAGTTTTAAATATTTACTTCTTAGTTTTATATTTACTTCTTACCTACTTAAAATCACTTTTTTGTGAAGCTTGTTTACAAACAACCCGAAGTCACACAGGACCCGAACGGATTAACTATACCTACCTCGCTGAAACAGGGCTCGTATCGCGCTAGGGCCTACTCAACTCGCACGGGTTATAAAAATAAGAGAAAACGTGACGCGTGTGCCGCTTGCCGTCCGAGCTTACGCGACGCATTGTAGGTACAGTTTGATTCAACGTAATGGCGGCTCGAAACATTTCGTGAGTCGCTACGCACTAATAATTTTATGTGACAGCGGGGGTGAGGGGTAGGGTACTGCGCAGCGAGTAGCGTTTTTTTAAAACATCATGAAGTCTCACAGTCACCAACGGTCCATAAGTAGATAAATAGGAGTCGCGCATGCATGTGCGCATGACTGTAGCATTTTTTTCCTTGGAGACTGACGGCTTTACTAATAGAGTTCGATTCAAACTTATGGTGGCCCAGTGAGTAACGAATTTTACAGTCGCTATTAAGTTTTAATCGACGTCCCGTTAGTAAATAGGAATTGTGCATCATAACGTAGTTTTGTTCTTGTAATTACACGGCTCCACTACTCGTACAGTCCGATTCAAACTTAATGTCGGCTTGGAACACTCGTATGAGTTGCTGCGCACCCCTAACCGCCGCACAGTATACGATTTGACTAATCTAGGTGGACAAAACTCAATAACTAAAAAAATGCTTTGTTTATTACATTTAAAAGAATAATATGATAAAAAAGGCCAAATGGAATGTAAACAATATTATTTTAATATTTTAACAAAATAAGTACATCTTTGTCTTCGTCTCGATGTACTGTTTTCTTGGAAGTTTTCGTAATAGCGTGATGAGGGGTTTGAAGATATCAGTAAATGCTTTATTAAATCATAATTGGTTCTGTATCTTGAGGTTTTCATTGTATGGCCTAATCTGGCCTTCCTAATTTCTTTATTCTTGGCTTCAGAAGCCTCTTCAGACATTTGGGCGTCTATGAAGGAAAATGATAAATATATTATAATCGCAAAAAATCGCAAGTAATGAGTACTATATCATCAAAGTATAATAAACACGTAATCTATTAAGACTATTATCACAGCTTGACTGCGTTTGACTACCAAGTATAACTCCAAGTCAAAATTAAGTAGAGGAAAAAATACGAAATCTTCTATGTATTTTTAAACAAACGGCACACATTCGTCAAAGTAGAATATTGATTATTTTAATATCTTAATATACAAATAATTATCTCTATTTGACGACTCCATGAAAAAAACTACTCGAAGTTGCTCAAAACACAAAAAAACATGTACACTCTTTAGCGTTAACGGTCACACTGAGCGGGTCGGCCGACTAGCTGCAGGGTTTGAGTACTTTCGCCCTTTGTTATAACCACTTTCGCGCGGTCTAGGGATAAATTACTGTTATTGTCAGTTAAGTAATATATTCAAGGATGTAAGGAGATCAGTAAATCGTTATTTTAAATATTATATTTAAATACCTATTGTCCAGCTAGATTGGTCAAATCGTATACTGTGCGCCGCTGGCAAAATATTTTTTAATATGTAGTGTCTGTTGCGAGTCGCTATTAAGTTTGATTCTAGACTAAGTACATCAAATTTGTTCAAGTTGCCCATGCTACGTACCTAACTAAACTATTAAAAGTAAACATTTTTGTAATCAAAACATCCTGTTCTTTATTTATCTAAGTACTTACATAAAATAAAAAAAGGATAACCCTTATAATGAATAATAAAATGATATGAATTAAGTACCTACTTCATGTTATTCCGTTGCCGCGGAAGTAAGCTACCTACATTTAACTGTACAAGGAATTCTATAGTTTTGAATTGATTGATCTGGATTATTCGTGTATATCGTGAAATTCGCTACACAATGCGACCACTTAGATTTAACAAGTTACCGCGGTCTGAGCGGAGTCTGTCCCGATCATACCTATTGTTGTGTTGTTACTAACTACGAATACGAAGTAAGCGTTCAAGGACAACTGGCAAATAACGTCTCTGAGCACATGATGCGATTCCTCGCTCAGACAAATTGCCATATTTATCGATGCCATTTAGTATCTTGACAAACTACTAGATGGCGTTAGAAAACTACAGTCTCGGGCTATTAATGAGTCACTGGTGCTGCCGCCTGTTAAAAATATGGAGAAAGTAAAAATAGCTCGACCAATAGCCCGATTTAGGGAGGTGACATTTCTTTGTATGGGATTGGGTATCTGTACTGTAGTATTATATTATCTGTGCTAGGGGTCAGGTTGATGCTGTGTATACAGATTTTGCAAAGGCTTTTGATCGGGTTGATCATTCGATTCTTTTTATAAAATTGAAACATGCTGGAATTCATGGTTGCCTATTGCGATGGTTTGAGAGTTATCTAAGTAATCGTTCTCAGATTGTTGCCTTAGTCGGCTACGAATCTGTACCATTCACTCCAAGTTCAGGTGTCCCACAAGGGTCTAAATTGGGCCCTTTGCTCTTTTTGGTATTTATTAACGACCTGTTGGATATGATAAGCTGCGATTGCCTAGCCTATGCTGATGAGCATTAAGAGTTTGACTCAAGCTCTTAATGCTCATTACCCTTAACTGATACGAGTATAATGTAATAAATGTTAACCTAGTTTAGTTATAGTCTTAATTTTGAATTTTGTAAATGTCATGCATACCTATAATCTGTATGATTGCTATGTAATTTTCACTTTAAATGTATTATTTTTTGGATGGTTTTAAGCAGTTGTACTGTTGGTGTGCTTTAACTAAATAAAATAAAACATAGGGTTTTCCCAGGAGTGTCCACATAGATTGGTCCACAAATAAAAAACTTTTTAACAAAAAAATCAAACCGGCTTCCAAAACAAAACACTACAAAGCGAAAAATAACTTTGTTTTGCTGCAGTCGGAGTCTCTGGTACTTATTGTTTTCCGTTTTTCGGCACCGACTTCGGCAAAGAAAGTTATTTTTCGCTTTGTAGTCTTTTTTTTTTTTGTTAAAATGTTTTTTATTGTATCTCTTTTTAGTTAAGGTAGATATCACAAATTACCATGAAAATCATTTATAGCCAAAATATATCTCATGACCATTCCAATAAAAGCAAACACAATTAGGATACATTGTTTTATTTCGGGGTTTCAGTGCCTCCTTTCCGGCTGCATCATCAGATCAGTTCGATGGTACCATTTTCGTCATTACCATTTATTTATAAGTATTTGCTTCATCATAGTCTGTTAACTATTCGAGATATCTTGTGACATACTTAGTATTAAGGATTACCAGTGGCCATCTGTTCCACTTTACCAAATGATACTTACCGAGCTCAAATGATTGCATTGTTGATGAAAATACAAAAATCGCTATAGGTATCGCCTATAATATTTGAGGAGTACCCTCGATTTCTCCAAGACCCCATCGTCAGATCCTGACCTGATGACCATGGTCATCTGGGAAGTAAATATACCCTTTCAAACAAATAAACATTTTCCAAATCGGTCCAGGCGTCTTTGAGTAATCGAGGATGCACAAAAAAATATATGATTTCAACGAATTGAGAACCTCCTCATTTTTTCAAGTCTGTTAAAAAGTCCCTTCTCCTCAATATAAATAATTTTTATAGTAATATAGGGTATCAAAACTATAAAACGAGAAAAACAAAATAAACTTTTTTTGTGACATAGGTAGGTAACTGATTGTTCTATAATAATATTGAACATTTTTTTTGTCCATTTTATGATCATTAATCGATATTTTTCTCAACTACAGGAAATGTGGCTGCGGCGAAGGCGACAGCGGTTGCGCCGTATGCGGGGTTTGCCGACGATGCGCAGACGCATTCGTGGCCGCAAGTCGCCCCGAACGGCCCCCAACTGTCCCCGTCACAGACCTCGATGATGATGGTGAAGCTTCGGCCAGACCCGACTCTAGGATTGGTGAGTGACTAATGTAGTTATGTAACGGTTTTCTGTCATGGTATCGAATTGGTTTTAGGCGATTTTCATTTTGCTGAAATGGTTGGCCGTTTTACATTTTATAGATTAATTTATTGAATTTTTATGCCTTATGTAATGTTGACCTAAATATACTCAATTAAAAACATATTTATATGTATATTATTCATATAGGTATGTACCGCATATGTAGAGTAGAAAAATATACAATGAAATCTTTAAAAATTGAACCCATTTTTATGAACATAATTTTAGTATTGTTGATCTAATTACACAAAACAAGGTAACACAAGTATCATTAAGCTTTAGCAGTAATGATTTGCTTCTGCCTACACTTGCTTAATTCATTCGGCTTATATTCGTTTTTTTCACTTAATATCAACAATCATTCACAATATTCGTATTTAGTCTGAATAATTCACAATATTAATTTTACTTTGATGGAGGTCAAAGCGGGAATTTTATAAAGCCATATATTATATGCCATAGAATATGATACTTAAAGTATTTTGTTATCAATTGGCAACGTAACGAAAATTTAAATGTTCAGGTTATGGTTAGCAAGGTAAAAACAAACTGAAATAATATTCAAATAAACTTGAAAAATGATCTGGCAAGAATATGGTTGACTCGTGCGGCCTGTTTGCGCAATGAAATTCGACCAAAAGTAATTTGGTCCGACGAGAGACAAACATTGTGCGAACTGAATTTCGCATTGACAGTCCTAAACGCCTGTTCCGTCGTATCACAGATCTTGACGACGACGGAGAAGCCTCGGCTAAAGTCGACTCGAGCGACGGTGAGCAATCTTCTGTTACATAGACATAAGTTCAGATAGACTACGATAGGAAATTAGGATGGATAAAGACGTGCCAGGTCCCTAGTTAAGTCTTAAACGTCATCGAATGCATATCATAACATAACAATAGGGAAGATGGATACTAACTGGTCTAGTCCCCCAACCAAGCTTTTCCTTGTGGTTAAAATAGGGCCTGAATTAAAATATTTTAAGGTTACATTGGGTTTTAGATTATCTGTAGTTGCATAGATAGTTGTTTGATTCAAAACTTTCTATGCCTTTAATATGAAACCTTCCTTTTTATGATTGTGTACCTACAAAAGACAGCGTTATTAAACGTTTCTTCTATCAATCAGGTCTTGATAACGCCTGTGGCGGAGCTACAGCTAGACTCGACAGAAAAAGCGGTAAGTTTTCTCTTATTTTCGTAGATGTGACTTCGCACAGCAGAAACCTGCACCCTAATTTTCTGAGTTCAAAGAATAGCGCACGGTATATTTTCCTTGCAGTCGTTGCTTCATATGTTCAAAAATCCATCTCATCGACAGCATAAAACACGGAATGAATACTGTTGAGTTATCAAAATGAAAGGAAAGGAGTGTGCTCGTGCTGTCAAAACAGATAGGGTGCTGGAGCTCTTCTTTGGATGATGAATATAGCTTGAAAATTGCCTTGGTAGAACGCCCGTTTTTCTGACGCCACTGTTTGGCCATACATATAGGTCATACTAAACCGAAGCGACCTCGCCACGCAATCGGCTATCTTCGGGAGCGCTGGTGTGCGCGAGACATTATGAATGGCGTGTATCTTGTATGTTGAACGCGTATGAGTAAACGTTCGTGCTGCCGTATCATTACTATTTATATCTATGACCTCTATGGAACTGAAATATAAAAAAGTAAATAAAATCAAAAAACCCGACTGTTTCAAAAGCGAACTTAAAAGATGTAAACAAGAAGAAAATCTTGCTGTGCAGCCGGAGGATACATATTCGCGAGCTGGCTGATCAAAACCAGATGTATCCTCCGACTGCTTAGAAATTTACATCTTCATCATCTTTCGAATGACTTTAAACATATAAGTGGTATATATTTTTGTAATCAACTCTAAAAACCCTTCATTTTGATACCCCACTCGATGGGTTTCGAAGAAAAAAAAATTCAGTCCCTACAATATGGCGGCCGAAACCCGCCATGTTTCATTTTTTTTAACGGCTCTTATCTAAGAACACTTGGGCGGCCAAGACCTATGTAACGATGTCTTAATTATAAAAATCCGTTAAATGGTTTGTATGATACAAGGTAATAAAGAATATTACATACATATAAACAAACATACACACATACAAGATACGCGCGAAAAACATAACCCTTTCCTTGCAGCCGGGTAAAAAGGAGTCGTAGGTTGTAGGTTCTTTCAATTAGACTTGGACTACGTACATATAAAAGACAGCTCCAAAATTGTGGTTCGTTTACCGCTTTCTTCCACGCTGGGAAGAATTGGCATAACAATCTCTAATAGTTCAAATCGAGACGTGATATGGCTTGGGATAAGAGCACAATATTCTGCCAAGATATTTATAATCTCTGCCACAAATAGGCATTCATACTAAAAGCATGTTCCGTTATCACAGATCTTGATAATGCCTGTGGAGGAGCCACCGCAAAGATGGATAGAAAAAGCGGTGAGCATTCTCTAGGATAAGTAGACCTAAGTTTGAATAGGAAAAAATGCATTTATTATATTGGTAACAAAAGCGTAGTCAAAACTATAAGCCGGGTGATGAAAAATGTAGAATAAAGTGAAAAAAAACTACAAGTGTCCAAATCCTCGAAATGCATGATTTTAAAATAGCTTACATTTTTATGACCTTGACATGTCTCCAAATCTTAGCTAATATTATAAAGACGTATACTTTGTACGTTTGGACGTAGGAGGTAATCTCTAGAAGTACTGATTTGATTTCGATAATTCTTTCACTAATAGAAAGCTAGGTACACTATCGCTGCGTGCCATAGGCTACTTTTTGTCCCGAAAAATCAACAGGTCCTGTGGGGTGGACCATAGGCGCGAACCCACGCTTATAAAGCTAGTATAAAGAAGAATGTATAAGTCAAAGAGTGAATAGGTTACTTCTAGGCAAGCATGCTTCACCTTCGACCACATCATCGCCTCCTGAGGCTAGATAGAGGTCAAACGCATATGAGTATAAAAAAAAAAATATTGGTGAACTGATACAAACAATTAAGGCAGGATTCGTTGTTACATGGAACACACAGAGTTTGATTTGTAATACTCTGCATGCAATTAAGCAAATTTTAGTGGAATTCGGAACATGAGTAACTTACTTGAGAAAGGTAGGCAATCGTTATAAACGAGCCTTCTGTCACAGATCTTTATGACATCGCTGAAGTCTTCGCTATACTAGAGTCGAGGAATGGTGAGCATTCTATTCTAAGTTACGTAGACAAGCTGTGCTAGGTTATTTGTATGTAACATAGGATAGCAAAGACCTTAGGTGTTCTTGACCGCCTAGAGCTTAGTAAGTACATTTACTGTTTAAGAGAATGGATTTTTAAAATAGGATCATATAGCTCTTATAGGGACGCTCCATAAAATATGCGCAACCCAATGTCTCCTATCTGCCGTCGCCAAATTTGTTGGTCAAACACACTGCAATGAAGTGTGATAGAATTTAAGTACAATTAACTGCAACCTGTGATTACAGCTTATGATCAAAATCAATTAATGCGATTTAGATTTGCAACTCTTGAATAGTCCATCGCAGTCGTACACCACTATACTAAAGTGGATCGCTATGAAATCAACTAATGGATTACAGTCCTTCTTAAGATCAAAATCAATTAATGCAAATTAGATTTGCAGCTCTTGAATATTCCATCGCAGTCGTACACCACTATACTAAAGTAAATCGCTATGAAATCAACTAATGGATTACAGTCCTTCTTAAGATCAAAATCGATTAATGCAATTTAGATTTGCAGCTCTTGAATAGTCCATCGCAGTCGTACACCACTATACGTAATATATTTGCAATATATCACTAAAACAGACTTTTTTTTCTTTATTTAGAAAAAGACAACGTCCGGTTCACTGTATTCGACGGACAGTCTGCCAACTCGGAGGTGGATCGGGATGCGAGTATCAAAGTGTCATGCTTACCGCCCGCTCGTGTGGCCGTGCCTGGAGGACACCGCATTACCGCCGTCTCTTGTGGCCTGCATCATACCGTGTTGCTGACTGAGCATGGTAAGTGAAATTATCGTCGAATGTTGGCCCTATAATAGTGCTATCTCGCACCTCTAAGAACAATTTAATTGGTATGAAATGATCAGCGGCCTAACACTTGCAAACATCTTTGTTTTATAATTGTGATACAAGTCAGAAACTATTTATGATCTATGCTTCATGTATTATTAGAGTTGTCAATGTTCTTTTACAACATGAAGCATGTAGACCAGCAATATAGTTATTTATCAACCACGTTTGAGTTTAAGTAGACCTGCACTTTATAGCTAACGACAGAGCAATCCGGGTAGCTACATACTGATCAGTCAAATTTTAGTCAAGTCGACACGACAGAACAGGAATAAGCCAAGAAATGATGGATGCTATTTCTTATATGGAGGGATAAGGGTTTTAATACTTATATGGGTGACTTATAAATTTAAACGAAAACTTAACGAAAATATGCTGCATCGACCCTAAAAGTAAATTGGCAGCAGAATGACATAATCAGTCGTTAAATCTTCGCTGACTAATATCAATAGCCAAAACATATTCTCCTTATTAAGCATGTTATCTCTGTAGGTGAAGTCCTAACCTTCGGTTCGAACCAGTACGGTCAACTGGGCGCCGGCGACATATCGGTTCATCACAGGATAGTACGCGTGCGCGTACCTAAAGCGCAAAGCGTTGCCTCAGGCAGCAATCACACCGCCGTACTTACTAGAGAGGGCGAGCTGTACACTTTCGGCAGTTATCAGGTTAGTAGTCGCTGAGATACAAGTTCAGTAGCCGCATGTCAGGCAGTCCCTCTTCAAACCAGAGCATGCCAGACATTAAATTTCAGCTGGTCTAACGAATAGTACGCAAATTTCAATAGTGTACTACTACTACTTTAATACTTTCATTGTGCGTACAGCTAAGGAGTGGAATTCCCTGCCGGCGTCTTTGTTTCCTGATAGCTATAATCTAGGGGTCTTCAAGTCAAGAGTGAATTGGTTGCTTCTAGGCAAGCGTGCTTCACCTTCGACCACATCATCACTTAACATCAGGCGAGATAGTGGTCAAACGCGAGCCTATAACAAACAGAAAAATAAAAAAAAGATTAAAAAGTTTTTTTTTCCAACTGGCGTAATATGCTGGTCCGAAGGAATACTGCTACCATACTTATTTCTGCCGCCAAGGAGCGTTGCTTTGTTCTTACTTGAAGAGTAAGGGTTCACATGAGTCGTATAGCACGCATACGTTGTTAAGCAACGGTGACTCCTTACCATCAGGTTGGCTGTCATGATTTAAGAAACTTGCATTTTTAGTGAAATATTGTTGTTGTTAGATTTCCCTTTGTTTCTGCCTACGTGTCCTTGTTACCCTTATCGAAACAAAACACGATCGTGATTTAGCATTGTAGTAACGAGCTTATCTTTCTTCATCAGAAAGGCGCACTCGGTCGTCCTCGTATGGAGGAGCCTCTTCGAACAGAACGAAGCCCTATCTGGTACGCCACACCCGGCCGGGTTCCCAGACTGGGGCCGCGTCACTCCTGCAAGGCAGTGTGGGTGTGCTCCTCGGGAGATCAGACCTTCGTGCAAGTGTCCCAAGCGCTGATCAAGACGGATACGCTGTTCAGCTCGACTATCACGTCGAACAGTAATACCATAAGTAAGTTAAACTGGTTATTTTATGTAACTTTTTAGTACCTTGGCTATTGCTGAGTTCTACTTGCACTCTACCTACGTTCCGTCAGTCGATGTCTGAAAGTATTACAAACACTAACAGGTGTTAGTGCTTGTAATACTTTCAGACATCGACTCTCAATCTTGGGCCATACATTGAGGCAAAAGCTCAGCTGGCTGCCAAAAAGTTGGGGATCCTTGCAAAGGTGAGAAGGTACTTTACGCCGAAACAGCTGATCAACTTGTATCAAGCGCAAGTTCGATCTTGCATGGAGTACTGTTCTCATCTCTGGGACGGATCTGCCAAATACCAGCTTAATGCACTAGAGTCGATCGATGGAATTGCACGATCTAATTTCACCTAGCCCGTTTCATTATCGGACTACGTCTTGTACGGCGATGAGCCATCGGTTAATGGTGGACGCCCACCCATACGCACAAAACATTTTAGTAACACTTTTATTATGCGTACAACTAAGGAGTGGAATTAGCTGCCGGAGACTGTTTCCCGATAGCTACAATCTAGGGGTATTTAAGTCAAGAGAGAATAGGTTATTTCTAGGCAAACGAGTTTCACCATCGACCACATCTTCAACAACTAAAAAGCTGTAAGCAAGAAAAATTATGCTGTGGATACATATTCCCGAGCTGGCTGACCCCCTGATCCTCCGACTGCAAGTTATCCGACTGTTTTATTTACAACTTTTTAGTTATATATTTTTTTAGTTTATTTTAAACATAATGTGTTATGTATTTATGTAATCACCTGCTAAAACCCTTAATTTTGATACCCCACTCGATGGGTACGATAATAAAAAATATATGGCGCCCAAAAGCCGTCCTGTTTTTTTTAATTTCTCTTATCTAAGGTTACTTGGGCGGTCAAGACGTATCTAACGATGTCTTAAGGGTACACTAGTCGACGGCACGAACTATTTTGTGCGCGGGGTTAAAATGCATTTTATGTCAACCGACAACACGTGCGGAAGAGATAGATGCTGTGATGAGCAGTAAGAAGCTAGTTCGCGTACGAATACACACTTTTTCAAATTTGTAGCGAAATGGATAATGATTTAGGACAAAACCGAGCGCGCGAAATTTTATAAACAGACCTTTGGCAGTCTATATATCATGAAAAAGCGATTAAATCTATCTGTTCAAAATAAAATGATATGCATTGTTGAA
This sequence comes from Orthosia incerta, assembly GCA_948252205.1. Lineage (NCBI taxonomy): Eukaryota > Metazoa > Arthropoda > Insecta > Lepidoptera > Noctuidae > Orthosia > Orthosia incerta. The sequence goes on along the minus strand of OX411741.1, from coordinate 37,278,280 downwards.
CTACTAATCTATCCCTGTATGGAGGCCGTTTTGCAAATTTCCGTCTTCTTATGATATTTATTTGCGCTCAAAAATGCGTTAAAATTAGTGTCGAAATGTGAAACTTTCCACGCTCATAACTTTCAAATATTTTCTTTTTTACTTTTTCGCTTCCATACAGGGCTAGATAATGATGAGACAAATTGATATCACTTTTTATTTTGAACGTACATCGTCAAACAGTGGCATAATCCCTAGACTACGTTTGTATGCAAGAATTTTCGACTAGTGTAACCTTAATCATATAAATCCGTCTAGCGGTTTGAAAGATATGAGGTAATAAATAATATTTTATTCATACAAACATAATACATACAAGATACGCGCGAAAAACATAACCCTTTTCTAGCAGTCGGGTAAAGAGTAATTGTGGAGTTTCTTGTCTGTTCTTCTCCATAACAATCTCTTTGCGAATGGACGGTATGTTCAATTATTATTTTTTAATTTAAATCATTGAAATACAAAAAAGTGCCGCTTAGTGGCCTAAGTGAAATAAATAATTTGACTTTGTCTTTGACCTACCTGCGCTTTATCTGTGCTCTTCCTGCGCTTTACCTGCGCTCTATCTCTGCTGAAACTGCGCTCTACCTGTGCTGCTAAAAAATGCTGTGCTGAAAAATGTATCATGCTGTTGTGATTACTGCCTAAAACAAGTACTATAACCTAAATTTCCTTTACAGTAATCCTACCAAACCGGGCAGAACATACATTCAAATGCATAACCATAAACAAGATGGATGGCTCATGCAACACATGGACGGGTTCAGAACAGGTGGACTTCGTCAACAGCCTCGCTTGTCTCGACCCTCTCTACGACGTCCTCTGGTGCTACCAACCACAGATGAGGGTCATGAAATGCTACAACATACTTGCTTTCGACTCGCACAAACTGCAGAAATGCTGCAACGATCCCGAATCTTATTTCGGTGAAGGAGACTTCGAATACCCCAACTACGGCAGCATGAAACGCTTAGAAGATTTCAAGAACATGGAGAATTTTGATCTGTCATGCCGAGATGAAGATAGGCCGACAGATAATGTAGCATTGTCAAATATGTCCGTTTTGAATCAGGAGTTGGCTATCCCATCGGCTTCTGGCTGCACAATTACAAGGATGCATGCTGCGTTGCATCTTTTAGGGTGCTTGGATTCGTTGACTTATGCTCATGACATCAGGTATGTGAAAATCGGGTTGCGCAACATTGTAACAGCAACATGTGCTGCGATTTGTTAGAAACTGTTAAAACTTAATTGTTTCTTTTTCTTTCGTTGTTGAAACAATGTTGTGAAAGTTTAAGTGTCCATGACTAGATGAACATCGTATTTCAAATTCTATAACAGAGAACTAAAGTTCAATTTTATTTTCAGGTTAAATGCACACGATTCCAAACGAGACACCATAGGCTCACCAATACTTCCGGTCAAGGAAGACTATCAGACTGTGAACCGCTTTGATAGTAACGGCGGTGGGTGGGGCTATTCTGGACACTCAGTTGAAGCTATACGTTTTATGTGCGACACAGATATCCTACTGGGTAAGTATGTTTCTTTCTTATCAGAAATTGGGAAAATTGAGATATTTTTTCAACTAGACACTAGTCTAGTCAGTTTATTAAAAGGCACTAAGTCAATCTTCATAAGTTACAAAAGAGAACTTGACAAACATAATAAAAATAAAGGGTTGTGTTAGCGTGTAAAATGATCCATTCCGTTTACTAATACTTGCTTGTGTTTAAATAGCAGTAGAATACCACCGGCCCCAATGACATTATTCTGGACAGTATGCACATACGCAGGTTCAAAGATATCTTCACATTGACACTGTATCTTATCCTCAAAAAACCATTTAACCATTTCCTCAGGTGGTATAGGCCTATACGGCGGCCGAGGCGACTACACGGCAAAAGTGAAGCTGTATGACATTGGAGCGGAAGGCGGTGATCAAGAAGGCGACGGTGAACTGATAACCGAGAGCGATGAAATCGTGTACGAATGTCCTCCCAGGGACCGCTTCCCTGTCATGTTCGACAACCCTATACCGCTGACGGTGAGTCGAATAATATTACAATACCAGCCTGTTACTGTCTCATTGCAGACTAAAGACCTCTTCTCATACAGACAAGGACCTTATTTACAATTCTTTCGTTTGATTTTATTTGAATTACATGTTGCTTTGCAGGCAAACCGCTGGTACGTTGCTTGGGCGTGCATAAGTGGACCATCATCTGATTGTGGCTCCTCAGGCCAGGCGATGGTCATCAACGACGAAATAGGTTTCCACTTCAAAACCTCAAAGAAATCAAACAATGGCACAGATGTGAACGCCGGACAAATCCCTTGTTTTATTTACAATACCGTTAGCCCTGACCACAGTTTACCACTCAAAATTGTTGACTTGGGAGAACCGATAATAGTCCTAACCAAAAACTTATCAAGAAAGGTGACAGTACCGTGCTTCAAGTCACTCATAACCTTACTGCAATGGAGCTGGACTACTTTCAAAGAAGTAATTCTAGAAACAAACGGACTAGTCCCGATCAACTACCAGAAGTTGACCGTCATGAAACATCAGAAGAGACTAGTGTACGTTATCAGAGCTTGCTTGAGACTTGTCAGGTCTTACATCAATGAGATATACCCTCAGAATAACAGGAAGCGGAACTCTCACGAGTATATGTCGTACTTCGAAGCTATTGCTGAAGTACGGAACTTAATTCAAGCAATAATGGCGGATCAGACTCCAACATGCGCCATGTTGCCGAGAAAACCAGGGAAAAGCAAGGCTCATAGAGTGTGCTACGTACAATTTGCACTAGAATTGATTACGTCGATATTGAAAGAAGCGCATGACACGATAACGGCTTGCTTCCATGCCTTCTTTCCTACTCCTACGCTGAAATGGAATCATCTTTGTTCTTTGCTGTATCATGTCAAGGTAGGCTTACCATATATTACTAATAAAATGCACTTGGCCACTAATATGCCAGACATCGTGTTTTAGAAGACATCGTCTTTGTAGAGTGTCGACTCCGGTATAATCCCCGGCACGTAAGTTGGCAAGAGTCGTTAGATGCGCAAAAGTCGTTTTAAAGGTATCTTTGGTAGTAAAGCGGGACACGATTTGTTGGTCAGTTGACACAAGAGTCGAATGACCAATCGTGTTGCGTCCACGTTCCGGTTGCTCTATATGGTGGTTGGTCAGTTCGCGGAATATGCGCGAACTTACCCCCACTACGCCAAAACCTTGCCAACTTACATGCCGGGCACTATACTCATACTTATCATGGTTGACGGTGACAGTCTCCATAGACTAATATTATATACTACAGACAGTCTCCTTCTAAAACTCGTTGTCACAATATACATGTTGTAATATTACTGATATAACGTTAATTACCATATTTATTTCTTGCCTATTAAAATTAATAAAACATTGTCCTTCCAGGAGGGAGTAGTTCCACCATCACAGATTCGTGAACTTACGTCGACCTGCGCAGCAATGTGCGCGTCGCGCAGTTTACGTGACGTGTTGCAATATGTGGTTCCTGTCACACAGAGCTATATTAACACCTACGAAAACCGGCGGCCGGATAGCAAGGTAGGAATACAAACACTTAAAATGTATTAATTGAGCTCTTGAAGAATAATATATAAAAAAAAGTGATTTCTCTACGATTAGCGAGTCAAATGTTACAAAAATCTAATGTTCAAACAAACTTTTAATATATTGTGTAGGTACTCAAAGAAGTTCCTTCCAAGTCGGCTACAGTACCACGATCGTCGCATGCGCAGAAGCCTCCGCCAATTCCTCCTAGGGCTAACAATAGAGATACCCCGAAGGTAAGTTTATTTATGTTACCGTTTAATTTGTACTCTTAATCAAACGGTAATAATCAAGTTGTTATAAAAGCCTCGTTTTATCATTTTAAGGTATTGTTTGATTTGAGAGACGCCGAAAATCCTGGGTGGCCGATTTTTGCTCGGGTGAAAATAGAGTTTTTTTTTCGAGAAAACCGATTTGCCTAGATATGAGACCTATACTCCAGCCATTTTGAAGATACAATGTTTACTAACAAAATAAAACAGCATTTTTTAATGGCAACCCTCTACTCAACAACAACAATAAAACGAATTTGATATAGAATTTTGTATCCGTTCTACAGTCGGTAATAGCTGTTACCTGATCCACCCTGCCTTTAGCTGACCCACTAAAAGTTAGACGATTTTGAACCTTCTGCAATTAGCTGTACATAAGGTTATTTGATACGTATGAGCTTATCGAACTAGAAAGGCTTGTTCAAGGTAGGCAAATATTATAGAATAAAGTTATATCAATTTAATCCGTTAGTGTAGCAGTAAGCGTTTGAATACTCTTTTTTCGCCATGATGAACTTGTTAATTTCAACAATATTTGTTAAGTCAATTTGGTCTAGTGGTTGCATCAGTGAACCTTGTCAACATGTTTGCGAGTTCAAAAGTAACCATTGACTTCTTGTTGCTTTATGTTTACAATATTCAAATATATATTTTTTTTTAATTCAATATATTATTTATAATAAAAATATATTTAAATTAACTATTTAAATACAAATAACAGAAATTAAAAACAATAATGATTATGATAACGTTTTAAATCCATATAAATATTAAGTAATTACTTGTCATATATTTAAAGCCAAAACATCTAAAAGAAGTTAGAATACTGAAATACTTATGATAAACCTGGTTTTTTTATTTAAGTTGTTAACGCGACAAAAAAAAAACAGTTTCTTCGTTTCAATAGTGCCCATGAAGTACCCATTTTTATTTTAAAAGTAGGTAAGTAAACTGTTACATACTATACAAAGTGTAATGTAATGAATCAACATGTTATATGTTTAGAAATATGTAATATTTCTATTTTATAACAATAACAACACCATATTAACTGTCTTACCTACTTTATAAAATATAAGTGAAAATAGCACTACATACTTTTATGTTTTACCTACTTTATAGATTTTTTATAAGTATTTTTAGTTTTAAATATGGTTATGATCGTAAAAAAGACCTGCTTATTTATTGTATGAAACACATCCTTAAAAATTATGATAACAACAGTTTAAATAACACATACACACTGACACGTAAATATTGTTGATTGCGGGAGGTAATGCTGTCTTAATAGCGAAGTGGACCATCTCTTTCTATAATTTGTTGCACGTGGCACGTAATATTCCCAAACTGACTGGTGACTATTAAATCGGCCATCAACTTCTATAAGTTCACCAGGTCACATGGAAGAGCCTCCAGTAACCCAGAGTTATTAAACCGATTGTTCTACACATCAGTAAACAAACTGACTGTATTTCTTTAAAACAAAGAAACGAAGCAGGTGTCACTTTACGTTTAAGTATGTAAAAAATGTTTGCTTACTTCACGGCATGAGTAATAGCTAGGTATAAAAACGAAGTATACAATTTGAAAAATACAGTTACTGCTATATTATTATTAAGTCTCCTAAGCAATCTCTCTGATCCCAACATTCTACTCGTATAAATAGATTATTTTGCAATTGAGCCGTGATGAATCTATATATATAAAAATCAATGCCACTTTTCGTTGTAATTTTTTTACTCAAGAACGGCCTCACCTATCCAAACCAAATGTTTAGGCTTTGTTTGGACTATTTAGTAGATGGTTTATGTGAAGTTTTATAGGTAAGTTTTAGGTAGGTAGGGTAGGGTAGGTAGGTAGGTACAGTAGAGTAGATAGGTTAGGTAGGGTAGATAGGTAGGGTTGGGTAGGTAGGATAGTGTAGGTAGAGTAGGGTAGATGAATGTTTGGTGTTTTTATGGCATAACAAAGTTTGCCGGGTTAGCTAGTAAAATTATAAAGGGGATAAATATAATGACCACCTAAAATTACTTTGTGACCATAACCTCTATTACCTAAAATTGTACTATGAAACCCAAATTTAGTAAATTGATCACCAAATTTAGTAAATTGATCACCAAATTTTAATAGCAAATTATTGCGCTATTTAATGTTGTAAAATAGGTTAGGTTAGGTTAGAACTGTGACCAACCGCGCGCGAGCCGAGCGAGCAAAGCGAGCGGTGCCGCGGCAGCGGCCGGCGAGCGCTACTTCCAAGTTGCTCCCAGAAATTTTATAATCTTTTTGGTCATTGGTTTAATTTTGGTGATCATTTACTACTTTTGGTGATCATTTACTACTTTTGGGTTAACAATGATTTATTTGGAGTCATTTTGCCTAAACAGGATAGCGAGATGTTAAAACTTTGGTTATAATTTTACAATAAGATGCGGGTTTAATTTTGGTGATCATTTACTATTTTTGTCTGTTATATGTTACTATATCTGGTGGTAAGTTAAACATAAGCCAATTATAAAATAGAAATTAAATATTGGAAACAGACGTTGTTTTTCGCAATTTAGTAAGGCAAGGTAAAAAATGTTCGCGTGTAGTCACTGCAATTGTGCTTAGACTGGCTTCAGCTTAATTGTCACGGTTCATTTTTATTTTTCGACACTTAACTTTAGTAACATTTGACTACCAGTTTTATAATGAATACGCATATATGTCTTTCAACTACCCACTTATTACAAGTTAGGCGAAAATGTTATCAATTTAGAAATTTTATATTCGAGGAATGTGTTCGTCTATAGTTCTTTACAATAATACAAGAAACTCTTATTAAATAGATTATAAATTGAAAGCAAAACAATATATCCTCGACGCACAGGCTTTGAACTCGCATCTTGTTCGTCTCAGCCACGAAGAGAACATACACGAACCACGAGACCAGATCTACTTGAATATAACAATGAAAATAAGCTATTAGTAGCAATGATACTAATTATATCAGTGCTTTGTTAGTAAATATTGTACCTTCATCTTGGCCAGAGTATAGCTAGAATTTTCGCCCCCGAAAACCCCTATTTTGCATTTTTATAAATCGTTAGAGCCGTTTTCGAGAATGTGATTACAAATATATATATAGGTATATACAAATATCACAAAACTATCAATCGTCTTAAGTGCGAGGAATAGCACATAGCTTGAAACAAACTTAGCATAAGAGTCGTGACGAACATTTAAATCTATTTGAGAGTTTTATCAACTTCTATTACTCAATTAATTATAACATTATGTTAACTTTCTTCTACAGCAACCGGAACCAGAGCTCAGGCCAAACCACACCGAATGGCACTTACTAGACGTGTTACCACGTTTGTTGGACATAGTGATGATTCCCATCAAGCAGCAGATGATGACGCGTCAATGCGGACAGCCGCACGACCATGGAGAGATCAAACAGAACGAGAGGCTGTCGGAGTTCTGCTGCAAACTGACTGCGAGGATCGTGGCCGAAATGTCCACTAGTGCTTCGAACATACGGGTGAGTTTTATTACGTTGTCCCTTTAAGGAGGTGACTGTAACTCGACATAAGTTACCTTTGACATTAATCAAATATGGGGTACCCATTTGTAGCATTGTGACAGTGTTCTGTGTGCTACATACAAATGAAGAAGCCGTTAGGACTTGCACCCCTGACATACTATCACGCCTTTATGTTGAGTTATAAATCTCGCTGTATATAAGAGTACAGCAAGCCTACTTTTTCGATGCCATTAATTATTTATTTTTTCTGCGCACCTTTTTGATTTACTTAGAGTCATGGAATAGTCGAAGTTTTTTAAGGAACTTCTCAGTGTTGAGTTATGGTCTCTTAATTCTTTTTGTGCACCAAAAACAACATTTTACTAGGTGAAAATAATGTTCATGTAGGTAGGCTAGCTTATTTACCCTATAGTATAGAACACAAAAAACAGTAGCTGCAAATATATTTTAGGTACAAATATTGCCGCCACTTTATAATATTGTATGTACTGTCTTCTTTACAGGAGGATACCGACACCAACTCAGTGAAAAATCATGTAACCCCATCCCGTTTCATGCGAGTGAACCAGACCCGAGCCTGGAACACCGGCAACGGCAGCCCGGACGCCATCTGCTTCACGGTAGACCGTGCGGGCGTCTCACTGGTCGGGGTCAGCGTGTACGGCGGGCTCGGCAACTATGAGTACTCGCTGGAGTTACTGCACGATGTACGGGTAAGCGATGTTCTACTTCTTAGGGCTTCGACAGCTCAGAATTTGGATACGAGATTGGCGCTGTCGCTGCTCTCTGCGACGTGTAGTCAGCAAAACACGATTTCAGATGTAGCGTCAATTACTTCAAAAAAAGGTGTTCCGTCGTTAGATATACCATCTGTAGCTATAAGATACTTATTAATAGGATTTTGCACGGATAGAAAAGTAGCCTTTGTCACATTTATTTATTACCAGCTTATGCCCGCGGTTTCGCCTGCGTAAGAAGTGTTTTATCATCCCAAAGGAATACTAAACTACTAAATTTCGTCTAAATCGGTTCAGTAGATCCACAGATTACCCCCTACAACCTCACAAACTTTACCTCTTTATACGTGGACCACCCCACAGGACCCGTTTTCGGGATAAAAAAGCCTATGTCACTCAGGAATAATGTAGCTTTCTATTGGTGAAAGAATTTTTTAAATCGGTCCAGTAGTTTCGGAGCCTATTCGGTACAAACAAACACAAAAAAATCTTTCCTCTTCATAACATTTGTACAGATTAGTATAGACTGATGGGCTCGCGTTTAACCACTATCTTACCTGATGGTAAGCGATGATGTGCTTGACAGTGAATCACGCTTGTCTAGATTTAACCTATTTTTGGGTTATAAACTGTCTTTAAACACATAAAATCACGTCGATTTGTGTTTTTCTTGATGCATGGAATAAAGGCAAACTAAATCAAAAAGCCTTTTCCCATTTATAATGTAGTGGGAAATATCTAGTATTGGATGTGTTTTAAAATAAAATCTAGGCTAGAAAGAAATTCAGTATTGAGGTGGTGGCAGTTAAATTATCTGAAAAAAATGAAATGCTTTGGCGACCTGAAATGGACTGGAATATCGGTAGATGGGCCACTTTTCCTTAAATTTCTTATCATTTAGGTTTTGAGCCTGTTTACAATTATTTTTTCACAAGCTGTATTCGACTGTCTTTCATTCTTTTTCTCTTTCTGGTCGGGTAAATATAAGATAACCTTAAGTTTCTGCTTATGGAAGAGTTCGGACAACCTTAACCCTCTTCTTTCTTGTGATAGCTCCGCGCATCAGCGGAAGAAGCGAACCCCACGCACTGCTGGGTGAGCGTGGAGATCGCGCACGGAAACTTCACCGCAGCAGACCTGCAGCACGACACCGTGCAGCTCAAGTTCGAGCGACCTGTTCCACTGAAGGTAACTGTTACATCACGTAACATAATAGAAGCCAACCCCACGCACTACTGGATGAGCGTGGCGATCGCGCGTGGGAACTTCACCGCAGCGGACCTGAAGATAACCTATTATTTTGATGCAGTTCACAACATCCCGGGAAACAAAGTAGTTGTATAAGGCTTGCACCAAGTGAAACGCCGCCGTTTGTGCCTAGGTCCGCTTTGTACAAAGGACAAAGTCTATTAAGCATTTTCAAATTACTCGCACGCCAAACCAGAGATTTTGCATGAACTTCTTCTATTACTTTTCATTACTTCTCATTTGACATTTACAGGAGGACCTTCGCTACGCCATACGTCTCTGCAACCACGGAGGCCGTACGTCCAACGGCGACTGTGGTCTACCATCAGTGAAGGGACCTGATGGAACTACTTTCCGCTTTGCGTCCTGCTCGCTCAGCTTTAACGGGACTACGCTGGCTAGGGGGCAGATACCTAGCCTTGTTTATTATGGGTAAGATTTTGTTATTATACCAAGTTTGTTCTTTATTCTAGCCAAGATCAAGATACAATGCTTACTAACAAAGCACCGACAGCTCCTGACAGCTCAATCAGCTGACGGCAGGGGTGAAAATCATTTTTAATTATAAGTTTGCTCTAATCTAATCTTCTAGTACCTGGGATATTGTATGTTCTCAAACTATCTTATATCTGTACTAACTCGGTTAAATCGATGTACAACAAACGCAACATTATTTATCGAATTTATCGTTTTATTACTTCAAAACATTTGTTGTTGAGTGGAGGTTGAGTTTAATATATTCAGCCTGGTTACTGATAATAATAACATGCAGCGTCAAGTGAAACGTAACATCTTATTCAATAATAAAACTGAATTAAAATGATGCTCAATTACTATGAAAATGGTATGGTTAATGCTCTTCTATATTTCGGGTTGTTGTCATAAGACCGCCAATTGTTTGCCGTCCAGAATGTCATGTAAAAGAAAGAAAAGAAAGAAAGAAAAAGTATTTATTTGTGACCCGCACAGGAGACACGAGAAATCAGCTTAAAATTAAACAAAATTAAAAATAAAAACCCCGTGCGAGACCAAAAAGGCTCCTCATGTCATGTCTGATGATGATCTTATCTTTGTTTACTTATTGAAGATTTGTAAATCTTATTGAATAGATTTCTCATATAAATAACAATTACAAATGAAAATTACCAATCTTATGAGATTTATAGGTGAAATGACAATAATTTTGTAAGTACATAACAATTTCATGTGGATAACCCTAACAAAATTAGCTGTTTTCGTTTGTTAGTAAACATTGTGTTGAAAATGGCTTATTTATAGGTCTTTATGCAGATGCCACACTGACGCAGCAACTTTCGAAAACATGGCAAATAAAATGCAAGGCGTTATGCAGCATAATGGCTTGCGCTAGCGTCTATTAATATTATATTTTGGTTACTGTTTTACAAGATTCTTTGATAATACACTTTTCTACAAGATTTTGTTTACCTTGACCTGTAGTCAAATCTTGCAAGTTAAATTTGACTTCAACCCACTTCCTGGTGTTGGATTAAGTTGAAATTTTGCACACAGGTTTGTTTCTTGTAACAATGTAATTTTTAATGTAAAAGCTTGATTAAAAGTACTTTTTTAATATGAAAGTATTCTTCTTCAGCAAATAAAAAATGTTTACAATGTTTTGTATTATTCCAGGTCAAACAAAACGTTATCAAACTCTTCGGAATCAGCCGACAGTTTGCTGTGCTCGCTCCGCTTCATCACTCTCCGCGTGGCCTCAATAGTCATGGAGCGCAGTGCCGAGTTGTTCTGCACTCTCCGCAACGAGCTAACAGCCGAAGACCTGAGGAGGAATGCCTCGGTGTTGCAGAATTCGCCTGCTATCAACATTCTGATCCCTTATACTCTCGCCAATTTGGATGGTGTTGATGATTCGAAGGTGAGAATTGCTTTGATTACGCTTAATTCTATAACATACTTTTCATATCTCTATAGCAAAGGTTAATGCTTTGGCTTAGATATATTCCCGTCTCTATTTTGTACTTGTGCTTGCAAAGTATAGTGATCTCCAATCTGAAGAAACCTACTTCAGATTGGAGATCACTATGATGACCAATGACTGCGATAATCTTATACTAAAACAGCATCACGCCTTGTCATGTGCATCGGAAAGCCTACCTTCAAGCCGGCCAAAAAGATTAGGGTTTACTGTACTTGTTCAGTATGACACTTATAAATCTCTACGCAATGGAAGTCTAGCGTCTGGCGTTGGTTGGTGTGGCATAGGCCTACGCCTAAGTGAGATAACGTCACATTTACATGATGTTATTGCAAAATATGTCGTTTTGATGCAGCGTATACGCTCGGCGAATGCCTAGTCAGTAAAACCGCGCATTATGAATTATTTTAACACAAACTCCCCTTTGATTTAAAAAAATATTATGATTTATGCAAGAACGAATCACAAGACTTTTTTATACCACAGGCGTACAAATTATATATAACTTAATTTTATGATGTCATCTTACAGAGCGTCATTAAAATCTTGGAGATGATTCACAAGCTGCTCCCGCACGTTGCTGCGATGAACCTACTTGTTCCCAACATAGAGGAATGTACTACAACCACAGGACACTACTACACGTGGCTCGAAAGCGACCATCCTTACAAGCAAGCCACCGTCACTAACATGAGGTTTGTAATACTTATTTTTCACCTACATCCAAGAGGCTTGAGGCATCAAGTCGTAGTCAGAATATACTTACTGGTAGTAGAGCCAAGCTTAAGCGTTATGTTCTACTTTTCTAGTGAAAATTTTGCTCCAACCAGATCAAATTTTGAATTGAAAAGTAACTTCACTATTGTAAAAATATTTTTTTCAAAACTATCAAATGTATGTCATTAGTGTACTAACTTCCTTCCTCACTCTAGGGTCCTATTCCCGACCAGCGTATCCTGGGTGGTCCTAGAAATGGACCCTCGCAGCATCACCGCGCAGCCGGAAGACTCTCTCACCGTGTACGCAGTCGCGGGGACTCCTAAACACCGGTGCCATTGCGCCAACGAGGTCCGGGTCTCAGACCCGCCTTTCAGAAAGGTATATAAGGTAGAAAGTCGTCCATCATTCACGTCATTCATTTTAGTGCTAATGCCTATTATGAAATGCCTAGGAATGTTCTAGAGTTAGAAAGAAGAAGGTAGGGCCGGTATAGTGGTAACTGCATACCAAAGCGGCAAAGAAAGGATTTTTATTGTAAGCCATCAGTATGTTGTTGTGAAGCGCAGAGAAGAGAGTTCTCTCTCTTCTACACTACATCTCATTTCTTTCCACTTGAGTGAAAACAGGCTCTTTAGTGATGATTAGATGAAAATATTTTTCTCAGGTTCTAAATGCAGTACGTTGAGAGGTTTTTATGTATAAAACTCTTGCGCAAACTGAGGTTTTACAAGTTTAAGCCGAACTTGATGTGGATGGGCGTCTGTTTTGGAATAAAGGGATTTCTGAAATAAAAGCCATCAGTTTTCTCTAGTAACTTAGGATTTTATTTAGCCTTACATAGACAAGTAATCGGATCCAACACTGTCGGACAAGCCTATAATGAATCAAATATCAAAACATAAGTGAGTATTTGATACTTAATAATGATGTAAGTTACACAGTTATTTGCCACACTTAGTCTGGGTGATGAAGCAATCAAACTTCGCTCAGCTAACTTCATTCATTGTAGATTTCCTCTATTCTTTAGAGCCAGTTTAGTGGTTCACCATTTCCAAGTAGATTTCTAGCCTTTAGTATAAATAGATGAATTATGCTTGAGTGAGATCCTTAGTCCTGACAAGGTTGGTCACGTCAGTACAAAGTGTCTCAAAACTTCTCCTGATGTTAGAACTCCTTTGACCTCTAGATTTGTGCCCTCTATATGTATATACCTATCTCTTGCCCTGCATCCTAATTGCGTATGTGAATTCGGCAAAGCAAAGGGTTTGATCCTGGCAATCGACTAATCACATAGACGAATCCACATCGCGTCTTTCATCTCGCATGTGGTTGGTCGATTGATGGAGTCAAAACCCTCTTTGCCTTGCCGAATTCACTTAAGCAATTAGGTTGCTGGTGTCGTACCCTGGGGTCAATGTCAAAAGTTGAAAAAATGAAGATATTTGAAAGGTCAGAACTTCTATTGCATGGAACTTACTATAAATACACACAATGGCAAAAATAACGCAACAAGAAAAAAAAATTGCATGATGGTTTTTCTTTTGTTTTATAATAAAACCAATTCCGTTTAATTGATAAAACAATTGAACCTCACTTTTCAAGAGATTGTTTTAATTTTATTCGAACTTGGTTTTGTTTTAAAATTTTGTACAATTTCCATTAACCTTCTGAGTTATTTGCTTTATTTTTAATGTTCAGATCTTTTTCAAAGTTCAGGACATCATTGTGTCCAACTTAACTGAGAGGGTAGGGCACTTGAGATTAGAAGAAATGATCAAACCTGCAGAGTGCTGTGTGCTTATTTCATTGTTTACCTGTTTCAACCATTTATTGAAGTTTCCAATGATTTAGAGAGAATAATACTTTTGTGAGAGTATCAGGACAAGGCAGAAAACTCGTACTTCTTACAGAAAGAATTGTTTAAGCCAGAAAAGGCCTTTTAAGCCAGAAATGAGCTGTAAGAAGTTCGAGGTGCAACATAAAGTGAGTTTATAGTACGAAGAAGTTGTAAAGAACTGGTTTTGTTTCGTTCGTCTCCTCCAAAGGTCCAAAAATTAAGGTATACCATCTTTGAAACAGAATAACTTTTGCTAATGGAGGACTAATGGAGGAAAATATTGTTTAGTGATGAGTGTGGAATTAATTTAAATCGAATTGACGGACGGCAATCAATGTGTAAACATGAACAAAAACATCTGACATTTTTTTAAACTTATGGTAGAGGACAATATTGGATTCAAATAGAATATGTTTGGGAGCTCGTACGGACTTGATGGTGATCGATGGGGATTGTATATCGCTGTAGAAGTGTAATTTAAGAATAAAACGTGGTATTATTTGCCCCGTTATCAGAGATCACTTTGTTTTGATCCAGGATAATGCTCGGCTGCATACCACTTTTTCAGCTCTAGCCTATCTTAATAATGTCAATATCGCAGTTTTCGCGGCGCTGACGAGGTCTCCAGTCATGCATCCGATAGAACACGTCTCAGACCTGCTAAAACGAAGAGCAAAGTTCATACCACCTACACCTGTTAATGTGGGTGAACTGTACGCCGTTGTAAAGAAATGATTAAGACTACCACAGGAGACAATGAACAATATTATTCTCAACATGTCTAGGCGGGTGAAAATTTTATTAAGAGCAAGTGGAGGAAACACGCGATATAATGTGATATTATTTTATTGAAAAAATGATTTTGGAATTAACTTTTTAACTTTCCTAGGTAACCTTAAAAAATCAACAATGTTCAGTTTTGCTATTAAGTCATGTTACTCACAATTTTTTAAATAAATGCTATTACATTTTATTTTAAAAGGTGTATTTTTAAGTAAGGAAAAATGTCTTAATAAAAGTTTTTTAAATGTAAACTCATTTAAATAAAAATGGTAATTAGGGTTCCGTACCCAAAGGGTATAAAGGGGACCCTATTACTAAGACTCCACGATCCGTCTGTCTGTCTGTCCGTCTGTCACCAGGCTGTATCTCATGAACCGTGATAGCTAGAGAGTTGAAATTTTCATAGATGATGTATTTATGTTGCCGCTATAACACATAAAAACAGAATAAAATAAATATGTAAGTGGCTCCCATACAACAAACGTGATTTTTATGCCATTTTTTGCGATAATGGTTCGGAACCCTTCGTGCGCGAGTCCGACTCTCACTTGGCCTGTTTTTTTTTATTTTGTTCCGTTAATTTTGCCGGTGTGTGTATGTATCATTTGTGGGAGTACTGGATTGATTTGGTAATGGTATACTGGGTTAAATAGAAATGACTGGCACCTATACAGGTGGTAAAAGTACTTTTGTATCAATTTGTATTGAGATCGATACAAAAATGTAACAAAAAAAAATATTTTTCAAATTTTGATAGAATGCCAATATATTTCAATGTCAGCCGGTATTACAAACTTTTTGAAAGAAGCAAATATATTCATTTCGTTTTGTTTTTCTTTTTAAATAGCGACTAGTTCAGCTAACAAATGAAGGCGAGGTCGAAGAACTGGGAGACGAACCTGATAGCGACGGCGTGTGCATGCATTATAACTGCACATACGTCAGCGTGACGCCTAGGCTGGCTAACAAGTAAGTTATAACTTGTACTTGGAGGTTTTATATGATGAAAGTACAGTTGTCGAACTAGGCGTAGGCACCTCCCTTTTTTGTTTTGGTAATTGAATCTGCTTGAGTTCTCTTTCTATATTAGACCATTAGGTCAATGGCTGGTGCCCTGAACTCCTTTTTGTTACGGTAGGTGCAGATCGATTTGCAACGAAGGAGAATTTTTGTCCTTTTGTCTGTGATAGTAGCGACTTTGAACTGGACTTTATGGAAGAAAAAAATGTGTTGCGCCGACCCCAAGTAATATGTGACAAGGGCAGGAAGATGATGATGATGAGTAGCCACTTTGAACTGTTACTTGTTTATGATCTGGTAATTTATTCGTTACTGAAGAGAAGTGCCACGTTCATTAAAAAGGGATACAAAAGGCGTTGGTATTATTATTAATGCGTGTTTTTGTTGCAGTGCCAGCGACTGGCCACAGAAGGCACTGTTGGTGCCAGGAAATGAAGTAATATTCTCATTGGAGACAGCATCCGACTATTTGACAGAGTTCAATAAGTCTAACAAGTAAGTCAATCTATATTTGAACCATTTGCACTAATCTCTGCGCTGTCTTACCAAATGAAACAGAACAGCTTATTGCGCAGACCTCACATCTCCTATTATTCTGTGCAATATAATTTACTGGGGCTGATAATAATAATTATGAAATAACTAACGCTATCCAAAAACATTCAAAACATAGGAAACCTATATTTCCGTTCGTGCCGATTGTGAATAAAGACTCACATACATATAAATTGATGCCCATAATAAAATGTATGGGAAATACTTATTAATAAAAGAGTGACAGTTTTAATCACTATACACTAAAATGATCCTCCATTTTCAGTGACGACAACCGCTTCGGCTTCCGCTGCCTATGCGTGGGTTACGAAGACACGCCACTGACCAACCAACGCGTAGGGCTGGTCGCTCTAGAAATGGAGCTGGTATACGCTGGCGCCGCTTGCGCATCCAAGCTCTTGGCTCCGGATATCGAGATACCACCGCTGACTTTTTGTGAGTATTTCTTCGTCGATTTTTGTGGTTTTGTACCATTAGTATTGTGGCCATAAGGTGCACCGATGATGTGATGAAGGTCGCAAAACTTGGCTTGAAGTGTGAAGCTTGGAGGAGGCCCATGGCCAGTATTGGATGTCGTTCGTGTGAAATGATCACGAAGCAGAATAAGTATATCTAAGCAGGAGATGTTCCATCGTTTCTGAACCTCATAGGGATTCGACATTGCGTGAGATCATGTACGTGTCTGATGAATATTGAGATTTCATGGACAAATCTTCTGTATATTTTATACCGTATGATGAATTTCCTGTTATAATTATAAATATATGAGTCTGCATATCCGGTATATTAGTATCTCCCAAATGCAAGGTCAAAGTTATAAATAACACTGAAAGCATGTTGTTTTCGAACAACTGACTAGATGGTACGGGGATTACCAAGTTCGGAATAGCTGATTAGTAACTATTCGTATACTATACAATCTCATGCGCATGTGAACTGCTGATGACAGTGTTACCGTAATCGAAAATTAGCCTATGTTCAGCAGTAGACGTCTTTCGACTAAAATTATGCTGATCATGATAAATAACTATTTTTGTCATCGATTTGCTTACAAAATACAATAATATTCATATACTTCAGTGCTCTAGGCCTTGTAAAAATATCTTTAACCTGAGCGTCTTAGAAATATAAGTAGAAATCGCATAAGATGCGCAAGCGCCTGTAGCATTTCTGCATATCCCCAAGTGTACATTTTATATTTTAGTTCTTAATGTAAAATAATAAACAAAATAGTTATACACCTATTAAAATATAGTGTGAATGTGTTGATACAACTAATATACATTTGCATGTTGTAATAGGTAAATGAGTAAAACTTCAAGGTCTTCAAGGTAAATCTTGTTTCTCAGTAACTATCATGTCTATTTTAATCGTTTTTATGATTCCGTTCTTATGGCTTCTTGTTTTAGCTGATATAATTTTATGATTTATGAATGAACGAATTATTCATATGCGGTTAGTTCAGTAGCGCCAGCAATCCGGTTGTTACCTATTTTTATAAATAGAAGTAAATATAACAAAGGGCACTATGTTATAATTTCATTACGCGATTCCTGAAACTAAAAATTTTGTTGGTTTGTATGCTTTTTTCTTTAGGTCATAAGGTCTGTTTTTGAAAACAGAATAGGATTTTGGAGTGTACAATATTTATACAAATCATTTTAGTATCAACTCATAAATATGTATGGATTTCAAAGGTTTTGAAACTTTAGTGTAAAGGTTGGATGAGCATCATTTGTAACAACTATGAATGAATAATATTCGCACACTCAAAATTTGCAAATTCAAATCTTATGGCCTTGACATAAGGTTCCCTTTCCTTATATGGTACCAGGTTCAGTACCACAAGCCGTTATCAGATAAATGATTTATTTTAGAGTAATTATATATTGTTCCTAATCATAACGCGAACCCCAGCCGTGCTCGGAATGTATTGGTGCAGGTGTACCGCACCCATTGTGGTCTTTCGCACAACCTTTGTGGAATACTAATCGATTTGCCATTTATGTCCAAAAGTAAGCAGTGAATGAGCACTTTTGCAGTATGAATTAATTTATAAATTTGCAGTTTAGTACTTTGTTAGAAAAAAGATTTCACCAAAATATTGTTGCAACTTTGAATAATAAATGTCAATGAATGATTTGTCAGTCTTGCTCATTCAGAATGATATGATACTATTAGGACTCATTTCAGTGCTTCAAATATTTTGTTTAGATTATACTAATTTCTGCCAGTTCAATATAACTCTGATTATAGAATGATATATTAGATTAGGCAATGGGTATCCATTGCCTAATCGCTTTTATCCACATAAGCTATAAGAATAACTCATGGAGTTATGGCAACGTTATAATATTGGCAGTCAGCAAGTATTACCGATGCTTACTGCCCGTAGTATCACAGACGTACCTACAATAAAGGATCTCACTCTATTCTCAAAAGAAGGATATGCTTTAATGAAAAAGACCCCTACGCATTTTTAAAACACTTTTCTGATGACAACATTACTTAATTTCTTTACCTCTTTTTGTTTAGCAACCTTAGTGGAGGTTCAAGTGAACGCCATGATGGGCAGCAGCCCCGGGGGTGTAGAAGGAGACGGAAACGATGGAAGCGAGGCAATCTTGCTATCAAGGGGACTGGAACTGTCCTCGCCCCCCTCGATACACCATGTTCTGGATGGACAGCCGCTGTTGCGGTAAGTACTTTAGTTTATTGGTAACATTGTGCATTGGAAACAAAGACATATCTAGCTAGTCAAATGCCAAAATACAGGCTTTTTTTTACCTAGTTCGGCAGTAGATGTCCGCTCTGAAAATAGGGTACTGGCGGTAGTGAAAAATAAATTGTGAAATGTGATATAATTTAAAATGTATGTAGATAGATACTTAAATATTTTGATTTTGAGTCATAAAACCACATTATTGTTTTAATATATTAAAATTTGATATTTTTAATCTATATTTCACGTGACCGTGACGTGTTTTAACACTTGCCGCAATGGCGTGACGTCTTAAAGGCATAAAATATTAGTTGTTATCTGACAGTTCAGTCTAAACAGCACAGAGTACATTATAATATACCTAAATAGCTATATAATACCTTATTTATAACGCCTTCGGAACACCCCACGAGTCCCAGCGCAGTAGCAAATCCATGTGACAAAGGGTATGGTACTGCGCAGCGGAATGCAAACTTCGCAGACATCCTTAAGTTTGGATGGCATATCCTATATATCGTGGTATAAACGAAATAAGAACGGACAGCTATGCCAGGAAAACAAATGCTTGATCAATTTAATTACTGTTTTAGGTGACACCCAAATTAATGCCGAAGTAATAGCGCACTATTGTATTTTCAACTTTCGGCGCTGAGCCAAGCGTTGAAAACCCAATCGCTTTTTGTGCGCATTCGAGATAAAGAATTTGTTTCCAACAACAGAGATTCGTAGCTTGCCTTTAAAAAACATATCTTTTTATCATAACAAATACATTGATAAGCTAAACAAGAAGTAATAGTAATAAGTAGATTCTTAATAATTACAGTGTATTCCCTTAAGGAAAACATTATTCTTCTATTGGACAAGTTTATAGCAATTATCCTATCGGTAAATCTCGTAAGTTATTATACAAGTATAATCATACATTATACTTCCTGATTTCAAAGTAATTACAAACCCACATTGTTGTAATTGTTTACTAACATTATTATGCAAGTATTATTGCATCGCGAGGAATGCTAAGCTACTATAATTATATGAAACTGTAATGTTTTTGTTTCCAATTTGCAATATATTGTTTTATTATGTAAATGATGGATGTTGACGCAAGTTTTGCCTGATGAAATCGAGGATATAATTTGTCTTGGAAAATGTGAAGAAGATTTTGCAGTCTGCCATAGTAAGTCAGTATGTCCCTACCTAGAAAGTGGTTTCTGTTTTTCATTCTTATACTATTAGTATGACGTATAATTTCTGCGCGATTAAACCACTAGAATAATGCAATGAACCTTGGACATAAAAGTTATAAAGAAGATTATTTGTATAATTATTCTTTCTCTATTTGATGATCTTCCACAGGAAAAGCCACAAGCAGATTTACATATTTATTAAAACAAAATAACGGGCTGAAATTAATATATATATATAATATAATCATATTTAATTTGAATAACAAAATTAATCAAGCAGAGATAGTATCAACAATTATTTTAATAACATCGTATATAATAGATACTATATTATATCATCGGTTCATAGCATAAATAGTTCATACACCATATAGAATGCATGCTATCGTAACAGTGCCATTGTTACCTATATCTCTGCAGGCAGTGAGGAATTCTCAATGGTCTACTCCTACGGTAAGTATGTGATGCGAATGAAATATGTATGACATATCATCTAAAAGGTACAAACAGGATTTATCGTCGAGGAAGCACTGTAAGTCATCGTGTCTTCAACTCTAGAAGAACTCTGGTCTGCCGATTCCCTTGATCACAATTTTAATTTGATTATTAGAAAGGAACATATTATAACTTAAGAGCTGTCGGTTTTCGTTGAACTAAAACTTCTATAGATGGTTGACTTTTCAGAACGTATAGACGAAAAATATGGCGTTGTTCAATGCATAAACTATTTTACATCTCTAACGATTACTCCGATTTCTGAATTAAGAATTTGAAGTTTAGTATTTGGCATCTTTCATTAAATCTGGGTTTTACACGTTCGAACGCTATATACTCAATTTTGTAACCAGCCCTTGGTTCTTATCTTATACCTTTCTTCTCTCAAGCTATAAGTATATCAAGAGACTTCAATGCGCGCATTCTAGTTTAGTTTCTGAACAAGGGAGTCGGAGCCACTATACACATACCATGAAAATTAACATGATAATACGTTCATACAGGCTGGCAATAGCACTATCAGTAGGCGATACAGTGGCGTCCTTATATTCGATTCATGCCGTGTCCCTAATCATAAGGCATAACTAACCTACTGCTCTGTTCAGGGCTGGCAGGATTAGATGAATTATTATATTTTATACCATCAAGCGTGTATTCCCCGAAGGATTAAGCAGAGGTGAAACTATAAGCAGATACGATAGGTATATATATACATACCCACAATTTGCCAGTTATGTTTAAGTCCCAGGCCACCATCCGGGAAAAAATCCTGACTTAGTGCTGCTGACAAATTCCAGATGTAAAAACCCAATAACACTTGGCCCGACCCGGGAACCGAACTCAGGTTTTCATGTTCAGCAGTAGCGCTTACGACCACTAGGCCAACGGGGCAGGAGGCAGTAGGAATTATTACAACCAACTATATAATGTTAACTTACAACTTTGTTATATTTCTCAATCGCAAATGCTCTTTATACAAAGACGCATTAAAGAAGTTTGTTTACCTTTACCATGAAGTATATGAACTCATTGTTATAACGGCCAATAATGCAACCGTTGTGACGACTGAAAATTTATTTCTTCTGCACAATTGTTTGAAACCAGTAAAAGGTGCAGAGTGTTCAGCGAAGAAACCATTAAACCATTTTGTCCCCTTATGTCTAGGTACTAGGGCTTCTAATAGTTTAGCACCTCTCAGATCAAATGGCTATAGGTCAAGTCGTAAAATGTCAAAAACGTGCACAAGCCGCTGCACTTGGTTAATGCCTATGGTAGGATAATACAATATTGGTAATAGAATAACCGCACCTATAGGTATAAACTGGGTAAGTAAGTTAAGTCATTTAGAGAATGTGCAATAAGGTAGCTCAAATTATGTTGACGGGCAATGTTTCTACTGTTTTAGAATTGATCTAGTGCTTGAATAAACTAGTTAGATGAAATAAATATGAGACTATGTGGAGCTGCACTAAGTAGTACTAGTAATTGTGCATTAAACACAAAAGCAACAACTATGCCTAATGTATAAGTAGTCGCATATCAGCAATTGCAATTACCTATAGGTGTCTACTACTGTCTACCTACAGTAGGTAGTGGAGAGTAGTATTTGAGTTATTGTCCTGTGTTGTACGAACACATATTGTCGTTTGCAAAACTACTAGAAATGCGCTTACATCCAAGTTTTACATTTACAAGTAGGTCGCCACAGCTCTGTAGTAACGCACGCAATTTTATAGTCACTTATAAACTGTAGGTCATTTCGTCACGTTCGCCGTGCAGTGCGTCATAAAATACTAACATTATAGTGTGACTTTCGCAAACATTCGCAAAGCTTTCATCTATCGCAGGAACGTCATAATGAAACACAATATTCGTTGTACTTTTTATTAATCACAATAATTTAACGCTACCATTAACAAAAACCTAAGTAGTATCTTTTGCAACACCACATCGCGTAATACTGATCAGTGTATAACTAATGTTGGCACTTTTATAATGACGGAGCGGAGGAGCTCTGATGCTGCCACAATTACGTTTAATAACATGATGTTGGGGCCACGCGGCGAGCGCGTGCCAGGGTCGCGGCTTCGAAAACGTGCCGTGAAAACTGTTGTCAAATCCAGCCAGACCTACAGTGCAGCAGTACCGAAGCTCCTGAGGTAGAATTCTGAACGCACAAATAATAAATTCACAGAGCGTCTGAATCATAGAACTAGTCATCTATTGCTTGTCACCAGATACACAATGACAGAGATCAATTGCTCTCACAACACAAACAAATCATAAATCTGTCGTCAGGAGCTCTGCTCTCTCAACAACGATATGGAACTCCGTTTCCCTGTAAGTCTTCCCATCTGGCATGACTATCTGCACTTTCTTCTTCTTTTCGTTTTCTCGTCTAACTATAAAGAATATGGCTATGGCTGCTATAACTAACACTATAATTACTCCTATGACTACGAATATCCAGAAGTTTTGTTTGAATGGGCCACATCTACTGTCCACGTAGGTCGGCAACGATACGTAGTAGCCTTCGAGCTCGTACCAACACGTCACAGTACCACCTTGTTCTTTTAACACTTCACGCCAGTTTTCAGCTAGCTCACAAGCACAGGATGTGTTCAGGTTCAAGCCGTCCACTCTTAAAGTCAGTCTCGTACGGTTGTACATGAGTGAGGACGGCGTTAAATTAGTCACAGTGTTGTTGTCGATCAGCAACTCTTGCGGTCCCATCACCGACGCTATCTCCAAGTCTACACTGAACCCAAAAAATGCTCCCTTCTTCAAATTGGTCACTGTATTATTTCTAAATGTAATTGGTCCTCTCGTAACTATGTGAAATCCGTCGCTTTCCAAAGTTTCTATGTTGTTACTTTCTATGAGGACCCTCTTTGGTGAATTGACAAGAAAAGTTAAACTATACAAATACTTAACAGTAACTCCTTCCATCCGGAACAGGTTGGTCACCTCCACGTCTGACAGAAACCTGCTCGGTAGCGCGTTTATCCTGCCGCCGCGCAGTACAAAGTTATCCACGGTGAATTTCTTAAAAGCCTGTATCTCAATGTTTTCGAAGACATTATCAGACAACTCAATGTTGTTGACTCCTGTGAGGCTGGAGAACGCGAATGGCTTCAAGTTCTTGATTCTACTATTGCTGATGACGATATCGTTGACTCGTCCCTGTATGGCATGCGAAGCGATCTCGTCTATCGTGCAGTTGTTTATCGAGATCCGTAGTCCTGGGTTCATTTCGTTCCGATTGGAAAACGGAGACCAAGATAGCGCTCGCTCGTTAATGACAACGTGATCTACATTTCTTAGTTCTATATTGCGAAGTTGTATAAGATTTCGAACCGTGTCGGGCAGGAAGGTTACCCGAGAACAGTTATCGATAATGATACCAGTGGCAGTAGATGGAACTCTGTAAGCCCCGTCTGGCCGTAGTGTCACCTCCTGTAACAAATGCAAATGAACGCGATTGATAAATTATTGTTTTCTCAGAAGTCATTTCTACTAGCTTGGTATGAAACCTGTAGAGTGCGGCTTGATATAACTTCCTTGAGAATAAATACGATGTCAACATACGCAGGTAGTAATTTCAACTTTATGTTAATTCAAATAAGATCATAAAGATGATATAATCATATTAGTCACTGTATCTAGATTAGATCATTGTTGAAACAGTCAAGCGTGGTAAGGGCATAAGTTTTATGAACGTTACGTACGGGATATTCTCTGGTGCATGTGCATATGACTCTGGTGAAGGGGTCGCAGCGGCAAGCCTCTTCCTCGCATACGGTCGGGGTGTTAGTCTGCGCCAGGGTGCGCGCATGTAGCGCCACCACTACCCACCACCAACTCGACCAGCGCATGCTGTTCTCACGTCACCATCTCACACTGTTATTCACGCACTGAAAACAACGAACACGCTAATTAGCAATTTAGCATCATCACACCGCAAACAATTATTCACTTAATTTCACTAACATAAGTTTTCCTCGTATTTTAGTCCAAATACCAATGCAACAAATAGACCAACGTATTCTCGGGCTAATGAAGTCAATCTGAGTCAGCTAGGTATCGGCCGTTATCGCGACCGCTGTTATCAGATACGTGGAGGTAGGTACAGTACTCGTGCGACATCGAAACCTCAGATAACGGGCAGTAATCAAACTGCAGATAGTTCTTCAAAAGAGTAATATTCAGTTTGTTAATGGAAGGTTCGTTTATAAGGCGTAACGAACGTCTTATATTAGCGTGTCTCAGTACCTGACTGACCGATCACCGAGTACTGTTAATTTCGGTTGCTGGAACGCGTGACGTACCAATGAGTGTGCCTGTTATAAACCTATACTACTGTTGGTTGCCTGTAATCCCGCGTGTTACTTAGCGTAGCATAGGTACATGAATTTAGCAAGACTAACAGGGGAGATAGCGTACCCGATTAAGTATGATAACGGCTATGCCATTGTGTGTTTATTTACGCAT
This sequence comes from Orthosia incerta, assembly GCA_948252205.1. NCBI lineage: Eukaryota > Metazoa > Arthropoda > Insecta > Lepidoptera > Noctuidae > Orthosia > Orthosia incerta. Next base: position 37,253,087 of record OX411741.1, on the reverse strand, counting down.
TGAACGATATCTGCAAGACAGTTATAAAAAATAATTAAAATTGAGATAAGGTACTTGTCTTTTCCTTACACTCGAGAATGCAATAAGTCCAGGGGGGTGACCATAAGCTCTTAGAGCGGTATCAATTTGAGATCGAATAAGAGACAGATGTATCTGTCACTTACTCGATCTCAAATTGGTTTATTCTCAATTGCTCTAAGAGGTTATGGTCTCCCCCCAGTTTTCATAACTTTTTAACCGACTTTCGAAAAAGGAGGAGGTTCTATGTTCGACTTCTTGTATGTTTTTTTTTTTTTTTTTTTTGTGTATGTTCACCGATATCTCCGTCAATTGTGGACCGATTTTGAAAATTCTTTTTTTGTTTGAAAGAGTATGTTCCGAAATTGGTCCCATTTTAATTTGGTGAAGATCTGATGAAGAACTTCGAAGATATACAACAGAACTCTTCAATAAATAATGGCAAATCTCTCTGGACTGCTGAAATCGCATGTCTGTTTATTGTTTATACCATTTCATAACATAACATCACGCCAGTATGCTCTTAAGGGGTAAGCAGATCTCTCATTTGATCGGTTTTGTTCAAGTTTCATGATATTCGGGTAATCTATTCTGGCGTTACAGGAAACTTACTAAACAACTTGCCTATTAGGTAGTTACAACTAAAAAGTGAAAAATAAAAAAACTTTTTTACAAAAAAATACTACCGACTTCCATATAAGAAAACTACAAAGTGAAAAATAACTTTATTTTTGGAAGTCGGTGTCCATAACGAAAAAAAATGGTACCTACGAAAGACACCGACTTCCAAAAATAAAGTTATTTTTCACTTTGTAGTTTTCTTATATGGAAGTCGGTAGTATTTTTTTGTAAAAAAGTTTTTTTTAATGACATTATTTACTTTTTAATGAATTACGCGATAGGCCGAAATTTCAAAAAAAAAGGTTATCTGGTACTAATCTAGTTTTCCGGCTACTTGTTAGAAACCTAGTTTTATCCTTTACGGACACTCGAAACTTTCCTCGTTGCAATATTATTGGAATTAGTGCTGTGCTTCATTGTTCTCTTCACGTCCGACTAGAGAGATCACCCTTAACTTAGTTTCCCTAAAACTGTTAACGGTAATTTATTTATTTCATCATCCTGCTCATACAGGCAAAATTTCGAAGACATGTGAGTTGTGACCTTTAGTAATCTGCACCGAGACCGGCGCGGCGTGGGAGTTAAAGCGGCCTTCCAGATGGCTCGACGCGATTCGATTTTTACCCGACTGCCGAAGGAGTGTAATGTGTTTATCAGTCTTTGTATGTATGTTTGTTTCTATGTGGCGTTCCAGAGACCAAACGCGTTGGGCGATTTTGATGATTCTTACGTCAATCGATTCGTGTTAATTTTGCGAGCGTCACTGGATTACAATTGTACAATAGAAAAATGGCAGATTTTGGGTGCCATATTGTGGGGTCGTCGGCATCGTGTGGCGAATCAAAATAAAGGGTTTTAAGAGGTGATTGCAAAAATATAAAACACTTATATGTTTAAATGTACCAAATTCGATAAATAATGTTAACTAAAAAGTTATCAATAAAATTAAGTTAATTCACAAGATCTTCTTGTTTATGTCTTTTTAGTTCGCTTTTTAAGCAGTTGGGTTTTTGATCTTTTGAATTAACTTTTTTTAGTATCACATTGATAACCGAGTTTTACTAAGCCAAATTGCAATTGTTCGGGCGCCTTGGAATTTTCTGAAAGCAATACGTACGAGACATCGCCTATCAGTAAGGTCCCTTATTCCCCTAGAAAGAATGGAGGCTTTTGTACCAACAATGGGAACGTTATAGATATGACATGATCATTCTATGCTATGCTAGGTGTAATTAAGATCCTGTAAATGCACCAGATCTGTTCCATTTATTGGGCCCGGAAACAAAGGAAAACGAATGTAGGTCCTAGCAACGTATTGCCTTGGAACCTGGTTCATTGGATAGGCTTTATATATAGCTCGCCGTCGGAAACTATGGCCTAGATGCATCGAATTTAGATTTATTAGTAAATCTTTTGTATATTGCGATTTTTCAGTTAACCTCAATTCCATGAAATCTGTCTATTGTAGTGTAAATATTGCCGAAGTTTAAAATATCACCCAAACTCACTATTTGTCATACTCATTAATAATTTGCTTAAACTGAGTAATTTCCTTTCAGAACATTGTCGCTGCCGCATTTCTAAAGTTTTTATTTTGTTTTGATGTTTATTTTGTTTTTATTTTGATACATGTTCAACCACAATATGGTTGAATTTTTGTTAAATTTGTGCATTTCTATTATTATATTGCGAAAATAATAAGAGAAAAGTATTTGAGTTAGTTATTATTTTAGTAAGCAAAGTTATTATTTTAGTAAGCAAGATCCCATCTATCGTCATTGAGCAAGCATAAAAATTAGGTTTTCTTTTGTATTTATTTAACTTTTGCCCTCACTTCCTGCATAATTGACGCAACTTTGTGTCAACAGAATAAATAATCTTAAGATGATCTTCAATATTTATAAAAAATATTAGGGTATTAGGTATAAATAGAGTTTAATTACTATCAAATTGAAAGTTTTCTAACATTTAGCGGCAGCATAGAATCCGAGTTTAATGAACAAAATTGAATAAGTTCAATGAACTAGGAGCAGGTTTAAAAAGTTTCCGTGTGTTTTAAACTGTACCTGTATAAAAACTAATTAAATCGGCGTGGTATTCACGTTTGCTCCGGTATCACGGCACTTTCGATCGCCTGGCCGCACCCTCGCACGGTTTCGGTCGCGAGTTTACTTAAATATAGCAGTGTAGTGTAAGAATGTACATCTATAAGGGCATTCCATCTTTAAAGCGTCTGCTGGCTATGCTAATTACGATCTTGGTGTTGTTTTGCGTGAAAAACGGCACTGAATTATGCGTGTCTACAGTTTGTTCTGAAATATATCGACTATCTCCTATCTACCTCGTTATTTCGACTCGATTCTCTTCTGCATTACAGCATTTTGCAACTGATCCGTGTTTGTCAAGGCAATCACTGAAAGCTTGCCAGTAGGTATGCAGTTAGAATTTTATGCGTTTTTCTAGAAAAAACCTGGAGTTCGTGTGAAAATGATTCACTTGATATTGAAGCAGAATGTACTTAGCAACGTCTGGTGCGAAAATATGAATAATAGCTCCACGTAACGTTAATTATGAGCTGGCCGTAATTTCCGTTCATAAACTGTGTTAAACACGTCATTAACTTTATCTCGAGTTACTATATTTTGGACAGGTCATCATCATCATCAGCCTTTTAAAGTTTCCACTGCTGGGACACAGGCCTCCTCTCTGTGAAAGAGGGAATACATTGGCTTGGATTAGATAGTAGTTAGTTAACATTAACTTACTACCTAGCTGTGGTTGCGGCTCCGCTCCCGTCAGTCAGCTACCTACCCTACTTACCTACCTACCTAGGTTTGCTTACCGTTCTACCAGTACATACCCTACCTACCTACCAATTTTTCAAGGGTCATTCTTTTGCGGAGAATCTTACACCGCCGTTCAGAAAATGAGGTCAAATGCACAACGCATTCTATCGAATATGGAGTTCAAATGTCCGAGTCCGCGAGAGAATTCAGACAATTGCGTGTGTCTGCGATGACACAAAAACTAAGTAATACTTCAAGTTACGCACATTTTTTATGTATGGGTTCTGTTGGTTATCCTTTAACACCCTGGCTTATTTTTCGATGTACAAAAACGATTTTTCTATAGATTTATTATATAATATTGTTCGAGATGCGAAACCCTGTCAGTGATACTTATCAATCGCTACGTTGGCATACTGTAGTAACCGACCATTGTGGTAACAAATAACAATGATCTTGTCCATGCCATCAACTGTCATAATAGTTACCTGCCTGTAATATGCAGGCATATGTCGCAGATATAATCTATATCGAACGTGGCATAGTATTTGCTAGCTAACCAGATGCTTCCCAATATTAGGTCCAGATTATTAATGTTTACAATTCAGAATACCGCAGGCGGCTGTTTGCTTTCAATCCAATTATCTCTCGACATTGTTGTGGTCGCTCTAAAACTGTCCTTAAATACCTTTCGGAACTAATTAGTGAATTTAGAGACATTTTATCATTGTTTAAACGAAATGTAGGTAGCAAAATTATAATTTTATTATTATGTTTAATTTTAATACTGGCATGCTTGACCGTCTGTCTCTATGTCTGGCTAGTTTAGCTGTTTCTAGGTTGCAAACGTGACTTGATAATGAGGGGGGCTAGGTTCGAATTTCGGGTCTGTTAATCGCAAAGGAATTAAGTTTGACTCCTATTATATGGAATTTAAACATACTGGCGAAATGCATAAACTTTTTGTAATAGACGTCTGCCTACTTCTCCGAGAAATAACAGCATGATGCTATGTTTAAAAGAATCAATAGATATTTTAATATAGAGCAGTGGTGGCCCAGTGGTAACGACCTCGACCTACAAGTTGTAGGTCGTGAGTTCAAACCTAGGCAGGCGTTTTACTTTGTGTAAATAAAATATTTCATAACCACTCCTTTCAAAACGGCAAAGGAAAGTAATGTCCTAAGAACCAAAAATTCGAAGGCATGTGCCATCTACCAACCCGCACTTGGTCCGCGTGGTGGATTACGGCCCATTCCCTCTCATAGAGAGGAGGCCTGTGTTCCAGCAGTGGGCACATTAAAAGGATGATGGTGATATAATAAATCTGTAGAAAAATCGTTTTTGTACATCGTAAATATTTCCAAAAATAATTGCCTGTCTGTGAATTAAAGGATAACCAACAGAACCAATTTGCAGCATTTTTGGATTTTTTGTCTTTGTAGTTGTGCACACATCACGTAAAATCGTAAAATGTACGGCACCAATGTAGATAACTTTTATACATAGAAATTGTGTATACTTTACACATGTTTCGTTTGTACCAACAATAATACATAACGAATACATAATGGCGTCTCGAAGAATGTTCGCTGCACCTTTGTTATCGCTTGTTTCAGGTTTCATATTAATCGTATGCGGCAACCTGACGATTGTATTGTTGTTCTTTGTCAAAAGGAATTTATTAAGTTCAGGACTTACACTAGTAAGTACTTACAGCAGACTGCATTGTTTAGTATAGAAAGAAGTTATTTTCAGTCCTTCCTGTTGAAGACCGTAAAATAAGATTATTTGCTTTGATTCAGCTAAGTAATATTATCAAATACGACAAAAACAGCTAGCTGAAAAGGAAATTAAAGAGGGTGGCCTTTTCGAAAAGGGGTGACGAATGTAGGCACATGGACCAGGTGCCTATGGTATTGTAGTGGTGATCACCTACCACCAGATGGGCCGCCCACATGTTTCCAGTATATGGTATAAATACCGTTTAAAATCATAACCTTTCTTTTGGCTTCGCCGTAGTCGGATAGAAAAATAAATCATACTGCAATCATAGACAGACTGCAGCTGCTCAAATTTTAATAAATTGACTCAATGTCTGAACACGATAGGTATTTGCATGGCTTCAATTACTTCTGAACTTCTGATAAACTCAGATCAATATTATTTTGCTATATGTATGCCTATAATATTTGAGAGGTTCCCTCGATTTCTCCAGGATTCCATCATCAGATCCTGACCAGATGACTATGGGAGCACCTGAAGGGAACACAAAAGATTTTCTCGAATCCGTCCAGGCGCCTTTGAGTAATCGGGGGAAATACAAGATTCCTACGAATTGAAAGCCTCCTCCATTTTCTGAAGTCGGTTAAATATTAATCACGAAACGTCGTAATATGCATTTTAACAACTGGATAAAATCATAATTAAAAATAATTACTTGCATCATTTTCGGTAAATATTTACCTCTCATCTCTATTGTATGATTTATTGTACCTACATAGGTAACACTACCAGGCCATAAGGCTTAACAGGAGTGATTGGCAGATGAATCTCTCAAATTCTCCATCAATCAACATGTACATCATCATACGAAGTTGTATTGGTTTCAACGTTAACGAGGCTTTATACATTGTTAAAAGGTAAACAAAATACATCCGTTGCCGTGACCGAATACTGGGGCAGATAAGGGATACAAACTGCAATCTTTCATTTATAAAAAAAAAACATTTACAGGTACTATTGAATTATCAAGCAGTCGGTCAGTCCAAAACATGAAGCTGCATACGTAATTCGTTACAAGTTCGCATGCGTTGGTAGATAGATCTCTATGGTGAAAAATTTGCAAGAAACTCCACGGGCAGTCTTTTCAATCAGCAAATAATGATTACAAAGTATTGGCTTAAGATATAAATAAGAAGATTCTATGCTTGTCATCAACACGCTCAAGGAAACAATAAAATACATACCTACACAGTACTGTATTCCGCGAAGGGAAACGAGGTTTATAGTACTACACACCCTCGTTTTTTCAGTTATATTTAAATCCAATATAATAGGGGGCGAGCCTACTAACCGGCTTAGCAATAAAAAAATTGGAATTGAGTGTTTGTCAAGCTCTAGACTGAAAATCTATCATTATTTAGAATTATTCAAGTAGGGTTTATAACGTTCTTAACTCCAAACGCAACTTAGAAAACCGGTATGATAAGATCTTCATGGGAAACTGTAAAATGCTTGAGACGATATTATTACAGACATTTTAATAAATTTTATTAACTTGGCAATTGCCTCGAGCTTGCTTATTTATCTAATCTCTTTAGTGTTAAGAAGTATACGCAAGTATTAGTAAAGCTACTGCGATTCAGCCTCCCGATTACATCCTACCATGTTACTTACGAAAGTAAATACATAGATATTTAAACAAAATTATGAGGGAAACGTAACGACAACATAATTATGGACTATACTGTCTTCATAACCAGTTAGGGAAAGTGAACTGAATATTCGACCGGGTAAATCGGTCTGACAGTTGTTATTGAAAAAAAAACAAATAATCTGGAAAAAATTTAATGGTTATGACTATTGTTTCACTCGTCACACGACAGAAGAAATTGTTATTGTTATAGTTTGTAAAAAAACGGCCAAGTGCGAGTCAGACTCGCGCACGAAGGGTTACGTACCATTATCGCAAAAAAGTAAAAATAAAACACATTTGACGTTTAGGAGCCCCACTTAAATATTTATTTTAATCCGTTTATAGTATTTGTTGTTATAGCAGTAACAGAAATACATCATCTGTGAAAATTTCAATTGTCTAACTATCGCGGTTCATGAGATACAGCCTGGTGACAGACAGACAGCCGGACCGCGGAGTCTTAGTAATAGGGTCCCGTTTTTACCCTTTGGGTACGGAATCCTAATAACCTGGCCAATCGGCCTAGTTCCAAACATCAAAGAGTAATTTGACACCCACAACTACAATACCCAAACCAATTCACTCTCACTCTTTACTATATGACAATAAAGTACGAGTGTTTCTTAATCCAAATTTCGCATTCAACGCCAAATAGTCCGGGCATTTATTTGCGTCGAAAATACATCAACGCGTCCGAAGCTACAAGGCTTATGTCACAAGCTGTATAAGGTTGAATGTTTGTTTGTGTATCGTTTTTACGCTCAATTTGCCATCGATACGGCAACAAAGACGCTTCGTGGACTTCTATGATCATCTATATTCTGATTATTCAGAGATTACGTCATACTCTAACCGGGTTGTCCTTCGTTGAATGAGTTATGTCTAGAACCCTGTTGTGACTTCACATTTACTTAACTTTGATATTTGATACGCGATAAATGTGAAACTATACTGAGTTTATCGTGCATCGTGCCTTGCCTTTAGCCATTTGATATTTGCACAGTAGGTACCTTAGTAGGAGCGTAATTCCAACAAGATTTTAACAGAAAAGTTGGAATCATGTTGGAATACATATTAATAAAGCGAACATCAATTTTGCAATAAACCGCTGTCACCTTTATAAACCATATACAACTATTGAAAATTTCAACTCTTCTATAATAATTATTGATGATTACAATATGGAGCGCGTCCCTGCGGCCCTGCTAGTTTATTAAAAGCAAATAAACTTAATGCGGAACGCAAACTCGTACGCACGTACTGGTGCAGGTTTTCAGGATGTAGTATTATGTTTAATAACTTCATAAATGTTCGTCGTCTCGAACTTATCAACCCTAAATGTAGGACTGCCATGTTTTGTATAAATCTACTTCTATTTCATTTAGTGTGGATTGACTAAAGTTATTCCAGACTTTTCTATTTCTACCTAGACTGCTTTATCATTGGGTTCTCCTAATGCACTACTTGGGCAACTCGTTACTCTAGGTGATAACCTAGACCTAGAGTAACGAGTTGCCCTTCGAACCTCAGTGACGGTTCCCGAACTCACTACTTTATTTTTGTGTTGATTTTTATCTCATCTAAGGTCGTTTGATCTTCATGATGTACCGACTTTTTTAGTTATTAGCATGATGTTCTTGCATTGCAAGATTTTTACATAGTACCGACAGGTAGTAAGTAGGTACTTAACCTAATTGTCTCCGGTGACCTCATCATCTCTAAGGTCAATTGCATGATAGACATGTGACCTGATTTGATTAATGATAGCACTAAACAGAGTAGTTATCGCTGAACTTAATTCTATTACATTTTAACTTGAATTCAAAGAACAGGGCTTAATCAATGTTTTATCCGTTGAGTTCTGTAGACATACTTCGCGAACTATTTCTTGTACAGTCAAGAAATCAGTCTTACGCTTTGTTCTAGTAAAAATGCATTTTCCTTGCAGACTCTTTTCAACTTAGTATTAAATGTACTTTCTTGGTATTGAATGTAAAACAGTAAACAAAACCTCAAAAGCTTTGTTATGTTTATTCTAAACGGTTTGGCTACTGCGCGTTTTGCATCCACAATTCGTGCAAGCAATTTATTTACCAATCATGGGAGAGTGACAGAAGATATTTTTATTACAATGCAAATGTGAGACTTTACACTAAAGATTTTTATTGCGCATAAATATTAGTGTAACAGTTTCATTATTGCCTGTCTGACCGCCTTGTGTATCGCAGTGGACAATGGCTGCGTCAGTCATGCAGGCGAAAGTGTCGAATACCTCTCGACATGAATGAAATGGAGCTCGCTATAGAATCGCAGGAAGCGAACAGAAGTCTAACCTCTCGGCACCCTAGAACTGTCATCCGTGTAACGTAGCACTGGCACTGGCTTTTCCATTAAACAAGTTATAACGCAAAGTTCTACATTCCTAAGATGTAGTTCTTGACTTTTTTCCTGACAGTCGCGCGATATAAATGCGAAGTTTATTAGTATTGTTTCAAGTCACGCACAACATAACACATCGGATTTATAGATTGAACCAGTGCACACGTAATTGCACTTTCTGCTCCGTGGCTGTCGCATACCGAATAAAAAGTAATAGAACTTTGAAATAGGTTCAGGCCATTTCTAGATCATTAGTTCATTACAAATTCAACATTGTCTCGTGGAAAGCGTCAACAGTAAAAAGGTTAAATCGCCGACCGCAGTTCAGCCAATCCGACTTTATTGAATTAAGCCTTAACTGACCATTTCCCGGCTCGAATGAGCTGCATTTAAGTAGTGCTGCATTCGAGTAGTTGAATAATATGTTACTTAATTTGTTTGAATACAATGTTTCAATAACGCGAGCTAAAAGGAATTTGTAGTATTTTCTTTTAATCAATAGATCACATCACATCACATCATCAGCCTATTAATGTTCCCACTGCTGGGACACAGGCTAAATAAAAAAACAAGCCAAGTGCGAGTCGGACTCGTGCACGAAGGGTTCCGAACCATTATCGCAAAAAATGGCATAAAAATCACGTTTGTTGTATGGGAGCCCCACTTCACATCACATCACATCATCAGCCTATTAATGTGCCCACTGCTGGGACACAGGCCTCCTCTTTGTGAGAGGTAATGGGCAGTAATCCACCACGCGGGCCCAGTGCGGGTTGGTGGATGTCACATGTCTTCGAATTTTTGGTTCTAGGACATGCCGGTTTCCTCACGATGTTTTCCTTCACCGTTTTGAGAACAGTGGTGATGAAATAATTTACACAAAGTAAAGCGCCTGCCTGGGCTCGTTCGTACCCACGACCTACAAGTTGTAAGTCGCGGCCGATACCACTGGGCCACCACTGCTCTTCAATCAATAGATATTTTCTTGAAAATTTCGTAACCGCTTTGTTGCACTTTGAGACAGGCGGACATTCTTATTGTTAGTTATGTTATGGCTTCAAATATTGTTAGTGGGTGACGATACCATTTCTTGAATATGTACCGACTGATATAATAAAGTCGTCGTCAGTCGGCGGTGTCCGTTTACACTATCGACAGTTCTCAAAACTCGGTCTCAGTTTGTTTACACTTAACAGCACTCTATGGGACACGGGATGGGTCGGCACTTTCGCCGCCGTGCTTATGTTATGCTTATGATGTACTCGTTCCATGAACCACTCGTAGAATGTGATTTAACGTAATGTTCTATGTAATCCGATAAGGCATGACGCATGCGAAATGTTAGGATGTCGTAAGTTTCAGTTATTTAATGCATAAGGAAATGTTATTCGTAATAATAAAGTTAATAAAACTGCTGAAACGCAAGTTTACCTTCACGGTTCTTACACTTTCGCACTTTTATAATGTTGACAGGTTAATTTACTTGCGCGAAACTCAGCGTCAGCTTTTAAATAAGTGCATCCCTTTCTCCAAAGTGACCGATTAAAAAACAGTACGAATTCCTTATGACTCACTCAGGTCACATATGACTCAGACATTTTAGATGTAGCCAGCAGAAATATCAATAAAATACATTTTATAAGTAAAGATTATTCGTTCGCATACACGTGATAGATGAATCAATTTGCGGCGCTTGATTTCCGTGTGATCATACACTTTGGTACTGACGCACAAAAACTACACTTCATACTCAAGGGCCACGTGTTTGTTCCAAAACTTTGATCTCGAGCCAACTCTAATAACCAACATTTGGACGTTAAAGAAACAATAATAGTACCCACCTCATGAGAGCAGCTCAATGATTAGCTCGAACAACTGATTGTAGGTAAACAAAACGGAAAATCACTGTTGCACAAACGCGACGAACATTTCGATTAGAAGTGCAGTTTTAAATGTTGTTCAAGAACTATTACGTGTCAATGCTGCTGTAGATGACACAATAATTCAGAAATTAAATTGTATTAATATAGTGTTGTGCGCAACAATGCGCGCGTCAGTTATGCTCAGTTCCCGCGCAAGCGACTGATATGAGACTTCAAGCGAGCCGAGAGGTGCGCCAGCGCCTGCGCGGTTGCTGTGACCTTCGCTCCACATAGGTACTCCTTTAATTCACAGTGCGCTAACGTCTTTGGATAACGCATTTGCTAAAGAAATTTACACTTTGGAAAATTATTCAATCGCACGATTGAAATAGCAAGTGAGTTATCTGCTGAAGTTAGTATTGAAATTTAATCCACAACATCCTTTGTAACAGAAGACGTTAGACCTTTTGATTCAAGCACTATTTTCATTTAACCGCACTGTAAAGCACTGCTTGCCTTTCAAATTTTACTTTAACGCTTTATGTGGTTTTTCTATAGAAGGTGTAAGTAACCTACTACGTCCCCAGGCTGATTCTTATTGCTTCCTCTACCTATTGTTTTACATTTCGGTACTAGGGTTAATCCAAACAGATATTGACTGGTACCTGGTTGGTACCAATGATCTAAATAGGTGTCGTAATTCGTAACAATTGAGAATATTACTTTCCCCATGTGAGCGGATATGATTTTCTCGTCTTACTTTTTTGAGTAACCAGCTTAATCTTAAGTATATTATAAGAACTGTCCCAGTTTATGGTGTATAATATGGCATATCTCATTAAAATTGATGTGCATCAAAGCTTTGAGTAGGGATGAGCCCACTGGCGTTGTTAGTAAGCACTTGCAAATTGTTGCTTTGGTCTTAAATAAAAAATGTTTTACCGCTGCAGGTATAGATTGAAAAAGTTGCGCTTTCTTTAAGGGCTCGTATTAATGAAGTTTAACTTTTATTTTATACTTAATGCATATTTTATAGTTGTTATATTTCTGGTCTCTCAGTTTTACTTCCTTGTTCCGTTCTATACGACTATATCATAGATTTGTTTGATCAACTACCAAAATGCTGTGTTAAATGTAAATTATTTTCCAAACTAAACAATTCGCTAAGTTGACTCTTTTGTGGGTACTGGCTGTAATGTGACACTTACTGGAATGACCTCGACTTTTGTCGCTTTAATTTTGGGCTGAAACATAAACCCCGTGAATAAACGAATATACCAGTTGCGTATATATGAAGATATTTTATGTCAATTTTGCGGTTTTAGTCGAGAATGTACGTGGGGGATGACCATATGTTCTTAGAGTAAGGTTATTTGGATTGTGCGTAAGGGACGGATGTATACTGGTCATATACATCTGTTCCTAACACACACTCAAAATAACCTTAATTTAAGAGCTTATGGTCACCCCCTTGTCCATAAATCACGGAAATGGATATGTTATTTTATTATACTTGGAGAAGTAAAAATTGATGTAGGTATTTGTAGTAGGCGGCTGGCGCCACCATCTAGCTTGCGGACTTCCCCGAAATGGAGGACTTCCCCGAAAATATTCTTTATTATCGCAACAGTTGGTAGTCAACGAAACGTGTTGAGTGACGACACTTTACATAAGTAATGGAAGCTGTAATATTATTATGTGCAAGAGTACTTTCCTAGAATCCATTTCCTCCATTTATAGGAGTTTAGTGCCTGAAAATGCATACCATAGATTAGATTCATGAAGTTACACCTCAACCTCTCTTCAGCCTCCTCTGCATTTAAGTACTCTTGCACTCTTTTGGGAAAATATTGGTTGGTTGAAAACGATGTTTAAACACCTGAAAAATCAAAGGCGATGACTTTCAGACTAGATTCAAAATTATGGTTTTCAATACTATATCTTCGCACAAATTATACAACTCCACCTAAGCTTATTTGGTATTTAGACACAGTTTCTATAGTAACACCCTAACACCTGCTTTGATCATTACATCTTGAAGTTTCTTGAGCAAACACCAATTTACACAGACTTAGGGTGTTCAAATGCAACTGCATTGGGTTTAATTGCAGTGAATCCAGGAAGTTCTGAAATTCAAACTATGTATTAATTTAACTTCGACTAGACCTTCGTGTGCAAAAGTTTTACAATGGGGAGCATACACGAGGAGTCGTGACCAAACGTTACTTTCAATGACACACTGCAACTCACAGCAATTACAAAATAAACTCTCATCATACCGTTTCACTAAACATTACAGAGTTTAAATCATGCGTACGACGCAATTTTCCTTTGACGCCGAGCCAATTATTCATGTAGGTAAAGTACTACAGCAAAATGAATTTCAATAGATTAAATACTGGTATTACTGCGGTGTTATTTACTTAATTGTTACAGTTCTAGTTACCAGGCTACTGCGAATTATGGTCACCTATATCAGTCATGTAGTTTAGTCACGAATTGTTGGTTCTCGTAACTGTTTCGAAACGTTACTACGGCAATTTGTATCGTCCATGGGAAAGTCTCAGGCCAATGTAGTCGTTAAGTGTTTTTGTTAAGTTAGCCCTAGACTTGAACGAATTTAACTTCATAAAGACGAAACCCTCTATCACTTCAATAATCGAGTATTTCCACCATTGAAGTATTATCACAACAACCCGATAAAATGCATAACAAACTGCTTTGTTTTATTGAACTTAACTTTCAATATTGTTCTTTTGAACATAATTTACTTGAATCACAGAAAAAGCAAATAATTTTGCAAAATATACTGTAACTGAAACCAATTCAGTCGGAATTCTCGTATCAATCAATAAAACTGAAGTGGACCACTTAATTCGTTTCTATTAGCTGAACATTTTGGTTGACTGTTACAACAACAGAATTTTTAGGATTTGTTTTGTCAGGACTCAGGATTAAAATGACTTGATAAATTAATTGCTAGTTCTGATCGGGCGTTATCTTACTTGTTTTATGCACGTTGGATAACCTAGGGTTACTTGCGAGTTAATCTCGGTTCCGTACGCACATCAAAGTGCATCGCTACCCTTGCCGACAGGTCACTGCCACTGGGTTATCAACGTAACCAAACATTTTTATCTCAATCATCCGCTTAGGAACTTTCAAGGTGAATTCTTTGATGGCCTTTGTCAAAGGTCATCATATCGCTGTTTTTACGATGTAGACGCTTTATTTTTGCTATGAAATTGTCAACAAGTTTTGTCGTTTTGGTCATTTGAATACAGTGGCTCGTTTTGTTGTTGTTCTACTTTCGAAACGTGTGTGTGGATATTTTCGGGCAAATACTTTGGCGTGTTCACACTGAAACCGAAATGAGAATTCGAAATTGAGAACTTGTCACTCTACTTGAACAACTTCTTAACTTCAAATTCTCAATTCAGAAAGCGCGTGTTTAGTCTGCCAACAATTTTTTTATGGCATATATGTATATTCTCATAGCCTACTCGCACGCACCTTAATATTCACCATGACTACATAAACGAGGTCGATGCAGTGATATATATTTAAATGCACATTTAATAGGCGAGTCCGATTCCATGGCTTTTGTGCGAACGTTAGCAAATGGCATGTTTACATTTATGTCAATCTATGGTTAAACATTACCTGTCAGTGTTCATTCAGTGTCAAATACTTACCACAGTGATTCGTTGCGGTCAAGCATCTAGTTATCATGAATGCGTGATAATTATGGCAGTACGTATGTGTTATTGTAAGGACGCAATTTTAGTACTATTTATCGGTATAGAAAACTGACATCTGCGACATTATAAATAAGCAGATAGATAAGTAATGTTCGATTAGTGGCATTTGTGAGAAGTCTCTAGAATTTCGACATATTACGATTAAAATAAATTCAGTTATAATTGCAGTGTCAGAATTTGCTTATAGCATTGATCTAGAATTTCAATCCAACTGTGTAGTTGGAGTGCAGAGCACTTTTGACTCAGTGAAGCGTCCAGTAAGTGCCCTGTGCTGGAAAAGACAGACTGATTGGTCGAATTTCGTTCCGGTTCTACGGGATTGAACCTACTAAATACCTTTTTTGCATTTTCCATGCCATAAAGTCGTGATAGCATTTATCATATAATTTTCTCGACTTTGCTGGTAATAGATTATGAGTAATTTCCTTCGCCGCATCTATAATATCGGGGTCAATCGGTCAAATTTTCTTCACATTCACTGATATCAGACATTTTTAAGCAAGAATTTAAAAGCTCATGAAATTCAATAAAGCAACACCTGCAAAACGTATGAATGGCGCCAAAACCCAGCACAAGGTTTAGCACGCACTGCGATTTTTATGCGCGCGATCTTTTCCACCCATTCTGCGATCTATAGAATTGTATGAAGCTGCTCGCATTGCGGTAAAAAAATCGTGCAGAAATAATACCGCAAGAAATTCGTGTTTTGCCACAGAATCCACCGCACCGCGGCGCGAATTTAATTCGCGCGAATATTTTGAGTTCTATGAACAGAGGCCTTAGTGCGAGTTTTTATTCACGCTCAATCGCGTTAACGTAAACTACAATTTGTATTGAAACTGGATAAGCGCTGTCTGGTGACGGCAAGGCAAAACCTCTTTTTTTGTATACATTTTGACATAAGAGATCGTTTACGATATCACGAGTGAGTAAGTTAAAAAACTCGCACTAAGCACACGTAGAAAGACACAAAATTCGCGCGAATAAAAATCGCAGTGCGTGCTACGCCTAAAGCGGGCATTGTCATAGACAAGTGAAAATTTGAATCTAATCTTTTTAAATAGGTACTATAAAAATGGCATTACAAAAAATTATTAATGAAAACTCCTCGTATCGTAATAGAAAAAAAAAATTGTATTATAGCATTATTTTGTTCGAGAAATAGTGTTATAATAAGATTCTATTTTAATTTTCGGTATTGTATTTGTAAAGTATGTCAATATAAACTCGTTTTTAATGTTATAATTCGAATATTACGATATGAGAGTAGATAATAATACTTCATGTAGTAAGTAACACTTCTATTGTAAGTGTAGACTTGTCTTGACATTTATTTATTTTATTCGCCTGTATTGTTTTTGTTTCCTGATCAACACAATAAGATGGCAGATTTATTTAGATACCATGTTAAGAACATTCTGTATAATAATACATATGTATACTATATGGAAGCTCCAGCATTTTAAAAACCTTTGATACCTGTTTTGTTTATAGGACCGGTTCAACGTCTGTTTGGTGCCATAATATATATAAAATTCACATGTGTGCCATAATAGCTATAAGGAATTTTCCGTTCTAGTTTTTAGTTGCGTATAATATATTATTAATTTTTATGTTAACTACAAAATACCTAATTGTCGCTGCATAATATTCAACCCTGGGAGTGTTTCGGGTTCATATGCCCCTTAATTTAAACTAAATATTCTATGCAGCTTTTCCATGCACCCGAAGATCATGTTTTAGACTCAGTACCATGAGGCTGGTATTGTTCGGGTGTCCTTATTGTGTCTTGCCTCCGAGCATCGTATGTTCCTTGTATGTTCGTTACCGGCGGTCCTTTCAGAGGTCTATGATCCTAGATTAGACATTTCGCAGAAATTGATTATTTGTGTCTGGGTGCACATGGGATAGCGCTTGCTTCTCGTATATTTCACACCTCCATTCAAGTTTATTCATACTTTCTTCCCCAAACACTGAACGTAACAGACGTAGACGTACCCACGTAACTAACCGCATTTGAATTAATTGACCGCAAAAATAAACAAGTTCATCCTTCTGTAACAAGACCGATTTAGGCGAGCACCTTTATGTGGACAGAATAGAGTTAAAAATCCAACGTATTGATTGGCGATATTTATTCAAAAAGCATAATGGAGACACTGTGCAGGCTTCCGATAGAACGTAACTTTGTTTGAATGCTGTCCGTAAGTTTACGTAACGACCGACGTATGAGTGTTTGTTTATTCGATTTCGATTCACGGCCCGCACGTTACTGTGAAAGTGTGAACACTTTTTTTTCCAAGTGTCAGTTTTATATCGCTTTTCTGCTAGTTAAGAACTTATACTCATAGACGGTAGGCTCTTGAACTTTTCTACTGAAAGAAAAGTTGGATCTAAGTGTAATCTAAGGTTTTATCAAGACACCCTCCCGTTTACGGCGAAGCGTTTAGCAAAAGGCGATTATTAAGAATTCTGAGCTTTATTACCTTTTAGTAGGTGATTTTTCTTTTCTAGCACTATCGTCAATGCTTTTTGAATTCAGAGAAACTATTCGTGTCTTCGTATTTTCCTACTGCAACAATTTTCTCTGAAATATGTGAAAGTGCTTCGTTTTTCCAGGAAACTTTCACAGAAGAAGCTTTTAAAAATAAGCTTTCTTTGGCAACATACACACAAAAGCTTATTTTTCTAAGAACTAGGTGCTACCTAAAGTCTGTTTGAGCTATTTGAATCCTTAAAGTAGAATCCAATGTCTTTGGCATTAGCTAGGGGTATTAGGATATGCCGCGCTTAAATGTATGGTAGCTTTTAATGTCAAAATTTGAGAACCAAGTTGCCTGCATACTTGGTTAGGCAGCTGCAGGCCAGATTATGATACCACAGATAATATAATACTAGCATACAGATGCCTCATCCCATACAAAGAATCCGTGCCGGCGTAACTAGCGTTTTTCATCTGATTAATCTTGTTATTTTTGTAAGTACATCAATCGCGTTCGATCCCGTTTCACGGCAATAGATGGTGTTAGCAGCGACTTGCAAGTAAAAGGGTTTACTAGGTTTGTGAATATTTAATTCTTTAAATACAGTGAAGGTTCGTTTTATAGTATTTTTTTCCACGTTTTACAGTCTTTTTGCACCAAAATGTGTTACAATGCAAATTTAAAAAATCGTGTGGAATGCCTCAGAAATACAAAAATGCGCCATCTACTGGCATCAATTTTAAATGATCCGTTAAAATAATTTTTGAAATGTGAATTAAGAGCCCAATATTCCATGATTTTGTACTTAGGAGAGTTGATTAAACAAGAACATACAATTTTTATGTTCAATTCCAGAAAATGTTAATTTTACACACAATTATTATATTTTATTGAATTGTGTGTACATGTCGCGTCACCTAGTGAGATTTATTTGAACCAAAATTTCTTTATTAGCAATGAGACCCCGTGATGATACTAAACAGGAGTTAGTAGTATTATCTTAACACAAATTAAGTGTTGTGAATTTTTGGTCTAAATGTAAATATTTAATTTGGTGGCACATGATTTGACATCAAAAGTAAAGTTCTCTGACTGTCTCTTAATAGTTGTAAACTATGTTAAAAATCTACAGGAAATTTTGTTACCATGAGGATTAAACCTAAGTTACATGTAAATAAACTACGGCTCAATAAAGGTAACCAATGTTGCCTATACGAAAATAATCTTAAATCGTTTTCGATCTGACAAACCAACAAGAGCCATCTTACTACTATTATAAACGTGAAAGTTTGTGAGGATGGATGGATGTATAGATGTTTGTTATTAATTCACGCAAAAACTACTGAACGGATTTTGATGAAAAAAATAACACATAGGCTGTGATATTTTATAAATATATTGGACGAAGTAGATACTAATACCACGTGGACGGTAGCTAGTATTCTTATAATTACAAAAATAGTAGGTGAAGGTGTTACTAAACCGTGACCTAAACTAAACTGAGACTGCAAAGCTATTTACGGTTTCGATTGACCGGCGATGTCTGGTTCCGTAGCCAATATATTTATAGACTCCACTTGTTTCCAAGCGAAAGAAAAACACAATATTTATTGTAAATTGCACTTGATTGGCATCTTTAAAAATGGAAGTAGGAAAACTAGGAATAGATTTTGTACCCGTGGAGTGATTGACGTTAGCCACTTAGCTATTTATAGGAGAATGTTTTACGTAAATAAGTGCTTTAATATGTACTTACATAAAGTAAACTTTACGATGATTAATTATAAAATAATTTGTCTAAATGTTTCAAACTTGCATAATTATTAATTATGATATGATTTAATATTTCTATTTTAACATTTTAGAATAATAATTTTAACATTTAAAGTACATGATTTTTTATAAATAATTTGTGTATAATTATGACATTCTTGATTTTTTATTTTGATTTAAATTTAGTTATTTTGATTTTTATTCTATTATTAATATTTGCATGCCATAATCTAAAGCAAACATGCCGCGATGTGATTTTTAAATTTTAACATACCATACTTATTGACAATTATTTGTTGTGTGTACTGTACACATGTTTGAGCAAATAAATGATTACTTACTAATATCATGTACTTTTATTCTAAAGAAAATTACTACTTATTGCCATGCTTGAAAATGGTAGCAGAGAAAACTAGTAATATAATCTTTACCCGTGGAATGATTGAGATAAGCCACTTAGTTATTCAAGGGAGAATGTTTTACGTAAACAAATTACTTTATATGTACACAGTTATTAAAATTTTCAACATACTGCGAAACAACTATAACACTATACGTGTGCGTCGGATGCTACGAGTACTCACTCAGTTCACATTACATCATCGTATTGGGCCAAATTAAGACCAATGTTAATCATGTATTATACTTTAGTCATCGTTTTTTTACGATCTACTTAGCTACTAGGACTTTTTTGGCAATAGAACTGCTAATTAGTAGCACATTCCTAATAATGTCCTCGTTTAGACTAGATATATTAACGGTAAATTAAAACTTGAAAGTACCGTTCGTCTTAAAATTGTAATTAGAAACTAAACTGTTTTAGTTAGGTGTGTCTTTACATGTCGCCTTTATACTGGTATCGTCTGGAGACATAGTTTTGAACTAGTCCCAATAAATATTATGGCTTTCTTCGGTAGTCTGATATTAAAAAATAATAGTTTTAAAACAACTAAAAAAACACGCTTGAACTGTAAACCAAACCTTTTTAGTAGAAAATAATTTTCAATAAGTGCATACAGCGTGATTAACAAAAAAAACAAATTTATAAATTGCAGTTCTAAAAACTAAAAGGCACTGAATGGGGAAAGGGAAGGCACTGAATCGGTTGCGCACCCTGTTAGGCCGCTGCAAATATAATTTGGAAAAATGGGGGATTATTGGTCCATTGCACGCTGGGTGCGATTGCGGTGCTGTACAGACTATGCCTCACTTGCTGGAGTGTCCCAACTGTCCACTTGCACCTTGGATGAACTGTATAATGCCTCTGACGCTGCAATAAACGTGGCCACCTACTGTGCTCAAATAGTTTCATCGAAACGAAAAAGAAAAGATTTAAATATATTGAAAATTATATTTATTTTGAACTTTTAGTTCAATCGCTAATCCTGTAGGACCACCTGATATGATACTGATAAGGATAATGACACAAACTATTATAGTAGTTTATGATACTGTTGCATAATGAGGGGTATTAAAACATGAGTGTGAGTTTAAAAACCGAGCCGTAGACGAGGTTTTTAATAGTATTCACACGAATGTTTTAATACCTAGTTATGTGCAGTTTCATACACTACTTTATCTACACTCATACATTTTGGGATTGAACCTACTTAATCTTATTTTTTGCATTTTCCATGCCATAAAGTCGTGATAAATGCATCATATAATAATCTCGACTTTGCTGGTAAGAGATTATGAGTAATTTCCTTCGCCGCATATATTTGGCGGCGTCAATTGTTCTTCACATTCACTAATATCAGACATTTTAAGTAAGAATTTTAAAAATTCATGAAATTCAGTACAACGAAACCTGCAAAACGTATGAATGGCGCCAAATCCCAGCACATCACCGCATTAAATTGCGGTAAAAAAATCGTACGGCAATAATACCGCATGAAATCCGTGTTTTGCAACAGAATCCACCGCATCGCAGCGCGAATATAATTCGCGCGAATATTTTGAGCTCCATGAACAGGTGGAAAGAGACAAAAGTTCGCGCAAATAAAAATGGCAGTGCGTAATATGCCTAAATCGGGCATTGTTACAGACAAGTTAAAATTGGAATCAATTTTTTTTTATTAGGTATAAGAATGGCATTTCAAAAAATTTAAATAATTGATAGAATCTCCTTAGTGATTAACTTCTTGGATTTGTCCTTTATCATAATAGAAAAAAAGTTATTAGTTTAATGCGGTATTATTGCCGCACGATTTTTTTACCGCAATACGAGCAGCTTCATACAATTCCATAGGTCGCAGAATGGGCGGAAAAATTCGCGCGAATAAATATCGCAGTGCGTGTGCTAAGCCTTAGCGCATGCGATATCACGATATCACGACTTTATGGCATGGAAAATGCAAAAAAAAAGATTAAGTAGGTTCAATCCCAAAATGTATGAGTGTAGATAAAGTAGTGTATGAAACTGCACATAACTAGGTATTAAAACATTCGTGTGAATACTATTAAAAACCTCGCCTACTCGGTTTTTAAACTCACACTCATGTTTTAATACCCCTTATTATGCAACAGTATCATAATAGTACATTGTGATACAAGGGTGGGAAGTAGGTTATTGCAAACGAGCTGTCATTAACAAGCCCGAGCCGAAGGCGAGGGTTTTTAATGACACGAGTTTGCAATAACCTACACACCCGTGTATCACACGACGTTTTTCAATACAGTTGTGAGAAACAGTAAAAACAAATCAAAGAATTAGATTTGTTTATTCACAAAAAATAAAATTTTCAATATGGCGCGTTTTTGCAACTGGACATATTTTTTTACAAAGAAAACAGCCTATACAGCCTATTCGATTTTTGACAAACGTTAATGTGAAAATAATTTACTTAAAACTGTTAATTAAATATATTAAACAACCATTTATAAGACTTTTGAGAATTCAATGCTAAAACGTACGGAATCGTTCATTTTTCCTCTTAGAAAATCTATCCCATTTTATTCTATGTTTGAAAACTCCTTGCTCCTAAACTTTTTTAAATTGACTTATGGTGCGTTTTTGCAACTGGACTTATTTTTTTACAACGATATCAGCTTAAACAGCTATACAGCCTATTCGATTTTTGACAAATGTTGATGTGAAAATAATTAAATTAAAACTGGTAATTAAATATATTAAACAACCATTTATAAGACTTTTGAGAATTCAATGCTAAAACGTACGGAATCGTTCATTTTTCCTCTTAGAAAATCTATCCCATTTTATTCTATGTTTGAAAACTCCTTGCTCCTAAACTTTTTTAAATTGACTTATAAATTTAAAACTAAACTGCAAACATAATGATCGAGCTCGTAAACAAAAGTCACGACCGCGTAACAGAAAGATGCCTATGCGTAAGATTTAACTTTCGAATCATAATTATAGCCTCTGAAAGTACGCCATGTTTAACAACTGTATTGAAAACTACTATTATGATGCAGTTGTTTGAAAATCGAAGGAAAATGTTGAACTATAATGGTTTTTTTTTTTTTAATTTTACCTATCCACGAATATAAAGTACGTGTTTATGCAATATTTTTTGAATTCATAATTGGAACATTACGTTGTGAGTGTAGGTAAAAATTATTGCATTGTCATCGGTCTTTAATAAGTGTGCAAAGTTTCAAATTAATGCAACGTTTAGAAGGGGGTGAAAATCACGTTCAAAGATTCCATTACATAGATACATACATACCAAGATAATAAAAGCGTGTTCAAATCTGTGAAGTGATCATTGATTTCTTTTAAATCATTTTACAGTCGAATTTTACTCAAACTCGAATAACTGCGGTTTCTGAAATAAGAATTTCAGTATTTTTCAAACGCTAGCATGAAAACTTTGCCCTCGCTTTTAACGTTAATGTAAGATTGAACAAGTGTTTTTACTTGAGTTAATAAACTTACGGAATGTTATTATTTTTCAGTATTCCTGTTAATCTTTGTAGGAACTCTTTTGATTGAAAGGGAAATGGCTTTTTAAATTGGCTGCCTGAACTTCGATTTTTAAATTGGCTTTCTGAACTTCGACTCGGACTCAATCAAACTGCCTAGCCTTTTCCCAACTATGTTGGTAGCTGAGTACCAGTATTTAACATGGAGCGACCGTCTATCTGACCTCCACAACCCAGTAACTGGGTAACACGATGCCCCTTGGCTAGACTGGTGTCAGATATCAGGCTTCTGACTACCCGTAACGACTGTCAAAGATCTGATGACAAACGGGACCAACAGTTTAACGTGCTTTCCGAGGCACGGAAGAAACTCGCTATGTAAAGATGGTCACCCATCCACGGAACGACTTTGGTAAGCGTTGCTTAACCCGTGCTGCTGTTATTATTTAGACACAAGCTCTCTCCACCTCGACTCTGATTAAAAAATTAATTTAATTATATATAAACGATTGCTCACATTCTGTAATCGTTCTCGTTTACATTCTCGGTACCAAGACCAATACATTTCTATATTTAATTAGTAACAAAACAAGTAAATAAACTCCTCTGTAGCACGACACATATCGCGTAATTAATGTTTTTATTTAAGCCTTCTCTTTGATATTCTGCGACAAACAAGCATAATTATTACTCATATTAATTAGGTATGATATCTTATTTCCATTGAATTTTGTTATTTATGTTTATTGGAAGAGTAGGTAATAGATTAAACATCATATTATTATTCTAGTGCAGTGCTATTCAATAAAAAAAAAGCTCAGGTGAAGTGAATTAGCACGCAATGCGATTTTTAGCCGCGCGGATCGTAACTAACACGCACTGTGGATAAAGTAAGTACTGCGCGAATTTGACTCTTTCTACTGTTAAGGTGCCTCCCCGAGCAAAACGCCGCGCTTTGTGTTTTTGTGCAGTTTTTAAGAGCTATCTACTCTTTATTTAACAAGAAATATCAATTAATAAAAATACATTAAATTTCTACATATTGTTGATTCTAAAATGGTAGTACACTTTTTTTTTTAAAGAGTTGTAAGTATCACTAATCTCCTGCCAACAACAACATAAAAATGAGTAATAATTTTTGATAGCATGCATCTCTTCGTAAAGTGTTCATTAATTATTTTTTTGTACTAACACTAATGGATGGACAATTTGATAACGAACATTTTGTAAGTTTTATTTTTTTAAAAGACTAATATTCGATTTTATAAAAAAAATATTCTAAAATCTGGGCGTATTAACAACTGTAATTCATGCGTCACCAGTGCCGCTAGGCCAATAGGAATGCTCATATCTCATGCTGATTTTTTGGTCAGGGTACGGCCTTAATAGAGCTCAAAATATTCACGTGTATTTAAATCGCGCCGCGGTGCGGTGGCTTCTGTGGCAGAACACGTATTTCTTTCGGTGTCATTCCGGCGCGATTTTTTTACCGCAATGTGTGCAGCTTCATACAATTTCATGAGTCGCAGAATGTACGGAAAAACGTGTGAATAAAAACCGCAGGGCGTGCTAAGTTCAGTTCACCTCAGAAATGTTAAGGTGCCGAAAATACCAGCTGTTTTTCCATTATCCGTAAATTCATAATAGCTTATACCTAATATTAATGATTCCAGTTACTCTTTCGTAATCAAAATGCACTATGATGATTAAAGTTCGCCCTACTCGGGCAGGTTAACAAACAATCAAGACTTCACGATAACCTATAAAGCACATTAGTTTAGCACACGTTGAAAATTATTTAATACCCAATTATATTTTATAGTTTAAACATTGCACCTGCCATTTTATTTCTCCACCACCCTTGGTTAACTCATAGATAATGCCTAAGGCAGGTCTGCATTTGTGCCTTTGTGCATGGTACATCACTTCTGTACATCCCGAGTTGGGCAGAACATGAAGTCTAAATAAATTTTCTTTAGCGAAATCTTCTTTCACATCCAGGCTCTGCTCGCTGCTGTGTTTCCAAAACACTCAAATTGTTCCTATTAATAGTATACATAAATTGTACTATCAATGAGACCACGCATGTTTTCAGCACGAAGTCAACCGTTACTGATACTTTGAAATTATTACAAATAGCTGTTGCTCCCGACTTCGTCTGTGTAGCATTAGTACATCGATTAGCTTATTTTTTATTTATATCGCTATAATATTCTTAGTTTTCCATACAAACACCCACCCTCTTAAGGGTGAGATAAAAACTATCGTATGTCCTGCTAGTTCGAGTCCAGATAGATTGAGACCCTGGTCTCAAACTATCTTAATTCAAATTTCATCAAATCGGTTCAGCGGTTTAAGCGGGCAAAGGTAACAGACAGACAGACAGGACGACAGACAGACACTTTCGTATTTATAATATTAGGATAATGGATTATCCCTTTTTCTGTCGTAGTCAGATCTTTGCTCCACGCGATCAAAAGCTTTCTCTGCTTTTAGCTACAAAGCTAAATGCATTTACGCTTAAATGATGCAGGTACAAGAAAAATAAGATCTTTGTTCGGTACCAGTGCCACTGCCGAAATTAATGCTACATTCTTACGGAAAAAATGCTGTGCCGTAGGATTTGTTCACATTTCAAAGAGTATTTTTAATGAGTGTACATCAGCTTCCCGTCAACACCTTAACCCCATAACCCAGATTCATCCCTAATCATATTAACTCACCTTTCACAAACCCCACAGGAGTAAACATAGCTCTCACGTGGCCTTTATGTACATTATTGCAATCCTAGCCTCCACTAGGGTTAGATTAACCATGTGTTGGTCAGTAATTGGATTCTGATAGGTTCCTAATGTTTAGACAAAAGGTAGGTATGTAGGGGCATTCGAAGCCAAGCTAGCATGTAAGCTTCTAAGTCCGTTTGTAAGCTGCATGCTCACCTATATCGTGCATTGTGGTCGTTCCGTAAGCACGGTAGTAATGGTTATCGGTGCCATCGGCGCTTGCTTACCGATAGCGCACGTTTGCGGGCAAGGTAATCTTACAACCTGTTACATTGAGCACGCTAGTTTTGTGGCTACAGATCAACTGCTACTCATAACTGTAAGTTTCTTTGAACATCATTTACGTACTTTTGTAGGAAGTTGTGGCGAAGTTCACACCTGCGTACCCCTTTAGAGGGTACCATACCAGTTTGATGTTATGTTATGAAATGGTTTAAACAATAAACAGACATGCGATTGCAGCCTTCCCGTCATTTTTTGAAGAGTTCTGATGTAAATCTTCGAATTTCTTCATCAGATCTTGATGCAATTTAAATGAAACCACATGACAAGCAGCAGCTTTCAAATTAAAAAAGAATAAAAGTAAAGTAACAAACAATAAAAGTACAGTCAGATTGATCACCTCCTTCTTTTTGGGAAGTCCGTAAAAAATCTAACTCCAGACATAATTGTTAGATGATGCACACTTTTTAATTGAATCGAACCCGCAACTTTGACTAAACAAGACAAATAAACACTTGGTCATCGAAATGCATACCTTGTTAAATGGACTGATAAACTTTAAATGGGACATATACTGCTGTCGAAATATTTAGAAATAAACCCGTCATAGAAAAAATAGTTGTAAACTAAATATGTTACAGTTTCAAACTATTTTAGACCAGCTGGGTAATAGTTGTCCACTCTAATGGCAATGTTGTGCTTCACGTCAGTTAGCTTGCTAAACACTCAGTTTGGGTCGCGGGAACACGCGGAAATGTAAATGGCCAGAGACATTGTAATAACTAGACATAACATATTTACGACGAAAAAGAAACTGTGAATTCTTTCGTTCTTACTTATAGAAAAACTCTATGAAAAAAAAGAGACAAACATAGACAAACGCAACCATCTTAAACGTCAAAGAGACAACTTTTTAGTCACTGTTGTAACCCATCGGTTAGCAGCTCTAATTAAAGTTTTTCGCTGTTTTCATGCCTTTGTTTCGTTTGTATCAGGAAGAATTCTGTTGTTTAATTATCTGCATGAACCATGTCGTGTGTAGCTATCGGTTGCAAGAGTAGAATGAGTGTATTAACAGAACATAATCAAAGGATATCTTTCCACAGGTGAGTTATCGACTAGCATATTGAAATTATTGTGCAGGGAATACAATTCATAGGCTGTCCGGAATAAAGGAATATAAGTTCTAAATACGTCGAGGACGTATGGTATCATTTAAACCATTCTATTAAGTGAAATAATTTACTTTTATACGTTCGCTGATAGTGCTATGACAGTTTACGTACTTACGTTCTGATGTTAGAGATGTGACAAAAGTCACGAGTAAGATTTATCGATACTGTATTTTTATTTTACTTACTTTAATTTATTTCATAAACTTTATTTGCTATTTGTTATTTTTAATCTAATATTGATTGTGCACAGGCTTCGTAAGAGTACTTATTTAAGAAATAAGTGGATCAAGAATATAAAACGAGCTAACTGGACACCTTCACTATATTCTCGCTTGTGTTCACTGCATTTTAATGAATCATGCTATCGCTGGGTAGGGCCAACTTCGAGAAAAAGGTCAACCGTCGAATCCGACTCGGCTGGGCAGCGTTCGGGAAGTTGCGCGGTATCTTCTCGTCCAACTTACCACAGTGTCTCAAGACGAAAGTCTATGACCAGTGTGTGTTGCCAGTGATGACATATGGCTCTGAGACGTGGTCGCTTACAATGGGCCTTACAGTCACTCAAAGGGAAGCTTACAGTCACTCAAAGGGCAATGGAGAGGGCTATGCTCGGATTTTCCTTGCGTGATCGAATCAAAAATGTGGAGATCCGCAAGAGAACCAGGGTTACCGACATAGCCCGAAGAATTGTCAAACTTAAGTGGCAGTGGGCAGGGCACATTGCTCGCAGAACGGATGGCCGATGGGGTCGAAAAGTTCTGGAATGGCGACCGCGAACCGGAAGACGATACGTTGGAAGGCCTCCCACTAGGTGGACTGATGACCTGGTTAAGGTTGCGGGAAGGCGCTGGATGCGAGACGCACGGGATCGGTCAATGTGGCGACGCCTGGGGGAGGCCTATGTCCAGCAGTGAACGTCTTTCGGCTGAAATGATGATGATGATGCTATCGCTATCCCTTGACCCATTTATGGACACAGGTTGATGAATCATGTTTATTTTCATATATTACTTTTTTAATTAAAATTTTTATATTTAAACCATATTGTTATTATTTATTTTTTTACATTTATATACACACTCGTCTGTAAACTTTCTTTTCAGTCATCTTCAGTATATCGATCAGTACATGTCTATACAGTCGTACAAGTGTACCAAAAACTGTCACTTTGATCTCATGATGTACCTCGTTTTTGCGCAAGATATGAATAAACATTATTATACAACTCGTGTAATGCGCAGAAAAATTACGAAAGAATGGAATTGTACTCTTACAATGACTCACTAAGTTCACTCTTTGTACGAGTACACATTCATTCTTTAAATATTTATTAAGAATCCCTACAAAAAAACGTAAAATTAGTCGCAGTCAGGGACGATTCTTACAGACATTTGACCAAATTTGTAGATCGTTCCAAAACTAAACTCGATAATATCGATATGACAGTGGCGCAGATCTAGTACTGATATATGTCTATAGATAAGTATCTATAGCATACTCACCACACTGGGACAAAAGATGGCATAGACAAAAGTATATCTATCTCTTTTTGCTTATGACGTTATCTGTTAGTGCGAAAGTGAATACCGATATTGAAATTGCGTCTTAAATACGTTCCGTCTAGGTATTACAACGTCTCTGTAAATGGCCGTCTAAATTGGCCATTGAGTTATTTTGTAGGCAAGTGTTGCTATGTCTAAATATAGTTCTTTGAACTTAAATACCCTCGATTTCCGAATTAAGATATCGTGTTAGCCAGTTGAATCCGGTCACACTGGAAACCGACCTCATCATTGTTGGGGAAATGCTAGGCAGATTGATTGACGTAGAGAACACCTACATACCTCCGATTTCTGTATTTAAAATATGCAGATGAGTACGAGTAGCTATTTGTCAATGTTTAGTCTGAAAAACTCTCAAACTTAAATTCAAATTCAATTTATTCATTAAAGTCGGGTTTGACACGTACTTAAGTTCAAATACTTAATTTAGAAATCGGTCCAAACTACGGCAGTCATGGTTCACTTTAGCGACATTACGCATGGCTCGAGAAGATTCATTTATACCACACCGATATGCGATTTTAACTAAGCGAAATTGCAATCACGTTCACATGGACGCAATGCGATACAATTCTACCGATTTGCTCTTGATTTTTCTCAGTAAATACGTTCACGATATCATCTAGCAGGAAGGTCTCAGGAATTGTTCCTGCTGACTTAGAATTCCACGAAGATACCTTAAATATATGACACAGCTTGAAAAGAAACCGTTGCAACCTGAATGCAAGTTTAAGATTCAGTGAACCAAGTAGTTACTGCGCCGCATTTCCATTAATATTCATCTTAGGTGCTGACATAAAAGGATCAACAGTGCTCCTTGCTTTTGGACCTTTTGCAGACCAGACTATGTTTAATGCAGATATTGGACGAGCTCTTACTACTTGACTATCTACGCACAGAATTGTGTGTAGGTACACAAAATTCTGTATATGTTGTGTGCCTCTTGATCACATTTCGCACAGAACTATGGATCTAGATTTCGTCAAGTTGCCAAGCTCTTACACACTAGATGAGACACCAGTGAATGAACTACCTACTCGTAGGCAGTAATTACAGGCACAGTAAAACTATTGAGTCTCGCGTTACACATTCCATGCTATCATCATCATCTTCATTTCAGCCGAAAGACGGCCACTGTTGGACAGGCCTCTCTCAATCGAAGCCACATCCATCGGATGCCCGCATATCATGCTATGCTACGATACATGGCCCTAATAAAGTACTGAGATATATTCCAAAAATATCATGCAGATTAAAAAGAAACCTTGCGCTGAATGCAACTTAAAGATTCACGAACCACCTTTGAAATTCATCTTACGCTGGCTTACAAGAATCAGAAGGCCTATTGTCCATAAGCAATTCAAGCCATGTTCCATGCAGATATTGGACGAGCTCTTACCACGTGATTGCTATCTACGCGCCTACGCACGGTTCAGTACCTATTCTATGTATCGTGAACTCTATCAAATTTTGGACAGGACTCTTATAGGTATCAGCAGAGTGTATCATAAACAACGCAATTCCTGAAAGACCATTATGTGACCAATGAACAATTTTAATATGGGGCTAACCCCGTAATTTTCTGAACAATTCTGTAGTGTCGGCCAGACCCCATGAGAAAAGGGCGTGAGTTTATGTATGTCTCGTATCTATGTAACCCCGAAATCCCGGAAAATAAATTTATGTCCCTCAATAATCATTTACGATTTCCTAGCTCGACAAATTGTACTGAACAGCTGGTTTTTTTGCGATTTCAGGTTTAGTCTAAAAGTGCCTAACGGTTGTTTATAAGGATAGGTACAATGACTCCTTATCAGTAATTGCGTTATTTCAGTTATACCTTGTATATTGTCAAGTGGAAACAACAGATGAGGCAGTAACGACTATGATATGAATGCAATCACAGGCACAGTAAACCGCAATCCATGATCCATCTACGATACAATGGGATAATAGTACAGAAAAAGAAAAAAAACATCGTACTTGTAAGGCTTTCAAGTGAATAATAAGTTCATTTAAGTATAGGTACAGGTGGCTTGACCCAGTATAGTCACACTTATTAGGACTGTCCAAAAATGGGTCATAACTACAAAAGTTGATTATGAATTGAT
This sequence comes from Orthosia incerta, assembly GCA_948252205.1. Lineage (NCBI taxonomy): Eukaryota > Metazoa > Arthropoda > Insecta > Lepidoptera > Noctuidae > Orthosia > Orthosia incerta. The sequence continues at coordinate 37,222,245 of OX411741.1, read as the reverse complement.
TGTGCAGCGTACAATGTAATGTAAGTATCAAACACAAAGAAGTGGGAGTTTTTGATAAACGGCGATAAGATAGACGGAAAGAAAAATAATAATTTTATCGCTTTGAAACACAATGAATGTGGGTTGCCTAAAAGAATAATAGTGACGTTATCGCTGTAATTTAATGCTATCGAGATATAGTAGGCATACCTCACGTGCAGGTAAGGTTATCCAACCCTGCAACTATGACCTAATATTCTACTTTAGTTTTACGTAGATGTGTATGTGAATGGTGGTAAATACAAAATAAACAAAGCATCTCACATTTAACATTGAATTTATTTATTATTTAAATTGGAATAAACATAACCCTTCCTTCATGAAGTCTTTGTAATCAACTCTCAAAATAACATACTTTTATCTTTCTTTCACAGTAAAATTAAACATAATGACTGAATTGTTTTATGGCATAAAAACATGTTATATTCCGTGAGACATCAATAATTTTGATTTAAATCAATAAATCTATTTCTTAATTATACTAAGTTCTATATATTAACATTTAGTTATGAATAGGACAGATTCAGGACTAAAATAAATAGGATCTTTTATAAACATCTTAAATATGGCCTAGATGATAGTAATTGATATTTTGAGCTCAGTACATTAGGGTAAATTTCATCGAAAGTAGAATACTCGTAATACATAAATAATTTGTATACTCTGAAATGTAAATTTTTATAGAAATACATATAATATTTGATTTGATACAATATACCATATCAAATAAAAGTTTAACAAGGATTCACTAACCTTTGGGACGATAGCTGGGGGTACACAGGTAATATTGTTTAGGGATGACATACAACATTTATTTATCTTATTCAATGATTTAGAAACATACGTTCACGGATAAAATGATTTAACTGCTATGACTATAAATCTTCACTCACTAATAAACAAATTTAATAGTGATCGTAGTTATAAATTTCTACTTGAACGGTTTAAAATTCGTATTTAGATTCATTAAAAATTATTAAATATATTTTAATATTGTATTTGAAGTGTAATTAAAATATTAATTACTTGTCTTTTAAAATATTGATTAATGCATATAATATTGAAAAGTGATTAAATATCAGATAATTATACCAGTAGTCCGTATTTCTTAGCAAAGGTGTCGTTAGAGGAATCATTGTATGCTAACATTAAATGTTGCAACTTTACATTCTTATTAAAAAGCAGCAATATATAAAGCGTTGTTAAACAAGAAACGAACCCAATACAGGCTCGTACAATATCATTAGATCACGCCATTGTCGGCTCAACATTAATCATTAATTAATTACAACTCATAAATTATTTACAAATAAACATACAACTTACAGCGTCTGGCTTGACATAAATCACTCAAAGGTAATAATTACAAATTAAAGTAAACAAAATTAATATCACAGCAAAGAAATGTTTAAGCATCATCTCGATTTTCGCGTCGTTATTCGCCCGTTTAGGTTGTTACGCAAGGATCCAGTTGCATCACAAAGTCCTTGCCGCGTTGTCCGGGCGGCGACTGCGGTCGGCGATGCGATTCTTTGCGAGGGCACTTCCTCGGAGCCCTGTCGCTGAGCGCTCGCGCCGGCCGCGCGGGGGCTAACCCTCAACCGTGCCGCAAGGAGGTTCCCTCACCCGGGTCCTGGCTGGTGGGCTTCTCCGGCAGAGGGCGGTTTATCATCTTGGCCGAAGTGTTAGACGAGTTCGATTTAATGGTAGACATGCCGCGGGATCCGCTCGTGTTCAGAGACTTAGCCAGTGCGTTAGGTGGGGGGCTTGAAGCTGAATTCTGCTTTTCGCGCACAGCGCGGAGGTAGGGGCCGCGCGGCACCGCCTGCTCCCCAACAAGATCAGGCATGTTTCCCAGAAGAGTCCTCTTTTCTTTTTCAATATTAGCTATTTCGGCGTACAGGTGCACAGCAAGATCTTTGGGCTCGAAATATTCATGAACCAGGGCAGTTTGTCTGTTATATGGTGAGAGGGGCATCAACTTGTCAAGAGATGGGGTCCGAGTTCCAATGCTGACCATTTGCTTCTGGTTCCTACCTATGCGAGGAGTAGTATTTTGGAACGGTAATTCATAAATATTCTCCTCCACGTTGATCAGTTTGGGAACAATGGCGTTGCGGTTTTCTTCAAGTTTAGTAAGCACGTATAAGTGTTCGATGGTCTCGCGAGCCTCTGTGTAATTTTCCGGACTTTCCAATCTCGCTTTTAGATTCTCGAGTAGTTCTTTAGTTAGCTCTTCAGGTAACGTTTGAGTAGTTTTGTCTTCAGTCGGTACAAGTTCCTCATGTATATTTGGTTCTGTCATTATATCCTGCACTCGTGTTGGTTCGTTCAAGCAATGACGTTCAGAATACTCATTTACAGAAAGTCGGGAAATAGATCTTGCATTGTCCAAACCGGTTACGACACCACACGTGAAGATCCGTTCACAAAACGAGCCACAGGAAGAGTTTGAAGAAAGAAGTAAATTCTTCACATTAATACAGTAGCCCTTGCGGCGCATCCATCTTACAAAGCTGATTAACATCACTATGACAACACATCCTAAGCATGTTACTATTACTATTCCAATCACCTTCTTATCACGCTCACTGATTATTTGTTCGTGCTTGTTCTTATGCGGAAATCTTGGATTCTTTATTTCTGTAGAACTTCCATCAGCTTTTCTCATGTAAGATTCACAATGAAAAGTTATTGAATTTTTCTGACATACTCCGTCAAGGAACTTGTCGAGTAAAATATTCTGGTCGGGTTCGTTAAAACAGCGAGCTAAGAACTCGTCTACTGTACAGTGGGTTTCTGTGTTAAAAGGTTCATCTGTATTAGTGCCTAAGACTTCGTGCAGCCAGCTACTGATATTGCAGTAACAAGTTTTGCCGAAGTAGTTGTCTTTATATTCAACTGAGTAAGCGGCATGTTTTTGAGCTTGGCCTATAAACTTGAGACTATCAGAATGGGCCGTCTCAATTTCGTTTTCAATAAAAGTTAGATAATGTCCAGATTGTTCGTGTGTCAAAGTGTCCATAGCTACTATTGCATTTGGTACGAGCTCATCAAATGAGTTCCTTTCCATGTGCAGTTTATTCCATGAAGATAGTTCTATACTGCGCTCCTGTAGGTAGTTGAATTCGGTATCCTGAATCAGCACGGACGCCACAGTGATGTTGATGGCGCCTGTTCCCATACTTTCAATCCTGAAATGATATAAACTTAAGTTAAACGCTGAGGCAATCTATTGTTTGGCGTTGGTAAGCGGTAATTTATTATTTTCTATTATTTATACAAGAACTAAATTTCAAAATCTAATATTTATTAATTCAGTAAACGTTTAGACGAACAATTAGGTGTAAAATACTCACAAGGTGTATGAAATATTGAGGTTTCCAACGGCTGACTGAACTGCTCTTGAACCGATTGCCTGGATTTTACAGCCAAAGAAATACAGATTGTTAATCAGAGAACGCTGGGAGAACGCGTCTTCATCGATGTTCTCCACCGAGGAGTTGAGCGCCATCACCACGTTGTACGTGTTGGCGGAGAAGGCTCCGGCGTAGATCTCATTTATCCTTACGTTATCCAGAACAATTTCAGCTGCAGACGATCCAAAGGCAAAGGCGGGGATTGTGGGAATAGTGATGTTTTTCATCCTGATCTGTAACATTTAAAAGTTCATTTTGAGTATTGTTGTTAGGTGCCCGGTGTTGGAATAGCAAGTTCGCATTAGCAATCCGTTCGCATTGCGCTCTATTTGCAGTTAACGCTAAACGCTCAATTAGTTGGCTGTAAAGAAGATATACTGACCGTCATCCCAGGACCATGCTCGCCAACGTTGCCGGCAGAGCGGTCCAGGGTGAATGAGCCGGCTCCAAGTTGCAGGGTGGACACATTGGTAGCGTTAAAGTGCAGCAGCCATGAGAAAACTTGTCCTTCCGTCGACACAGTCTCGACGTTCTCGATCGTTACGGAAAGTGGACCTGGAATCAATCAATGTTCTTTGTTAATGTTTGTGAACTATATAAATCCATTAACTTTCATACAATATTACAATATTTTGTTAAGTACTACGCCTGAAGGTCAGAAATTATTCCAAGGGAACGTAATTCCGAGATAAAAGGTATCCTGTTGTAATCCAGGATATGGTCTACCCGTGTGCCATTTTCATCTAAATCCGTTTAGTTGTTAAAACGTGAAAATACAAACAGACAGACAGGCAAGTAACTTTCACATTTATAATATTAGTAAGTATGGATAACGCGGAATGGGTTCGGGGAATGAGTTCGAATACGTTTTCATTTTATTGCTTCTGAAAATATTACGCCTATTTATAATTGAATCTGTAGTTTGGGCAAAGTAGGTACAGTAGTCATACGGTTATCGAACAGCTTTCATTGTCTAAGCAATAATATGAAAGCTTTCGTATTACACTATCCTGTCTCATGAGTCATTATCCTTTGGCACACTAATATCGAGTCGGAGAAATAGTGTATTTTAAGATGCAATCCGCGGACTGGCGCTCCTTGCCGTCATCTATTGACTCCGGAGGTGTCCTCGATTTGGACTTTAAACTGTCATCTTCTCTATTTATGTGATTCTCAACTTAGCAGCTTACCTTATTGATGCTAAGGCAAAAGATTGGGTTGCAGTTATATTTTACTATCGTTGTCCGTTAATTCCACCATAGCGTTGTTAATAATGTAGTAGTGGCATTGCCTATATAAAGCTTTCTCAATGCAATACCTATATTAATAAGTGAATAAAACTCGTATAACGGTGCTTAAGTTCAGTTGAATGAGTACGTCGATGTGGACCAGCGAAAAAGACCCCACTTTACGTGTTGGTGAGACGGCAATCTATAGCGATTAGTGATTTTAAGAGGTCTTACTAAGTGGATGCGACACCAATCGAGAAAAGATTGCATTGGAACCAATGGAACTGGTTTCCAGTAACCTGCGTAAAGTAGAAGAATATAATGACATTTAATTTTGGCTGCAGTAATAGAGACTAATTTAATAAATAAGTAAGTAGACTAGAAATAAATAGTCCTTATAAAATAAATTCGCAAAAGCACACAAAGAAGCCATAGCTGTCTTAATAATCGGTTATTAAAGAATACGGTAAATAAACTGATTGACTAAATAAACTCTTTACCGCTAAGCCTATAAAATAAAACATATCGTATTAACCTATCTTGTGTGCACGAATACATCTGGAGCATCCTTGGCAATAAGCTCAACCCTGCTGACACTGTCCGTACAGTAATTGACCTACTGATAGAAGAAACTGATCACAATAATTTGACGATTTAAACAGAAATAAAGAAAAGTTCGGGTACTCATAACCAGCGTGCGTGTATGATTACAATGTAAGGAAGTAAATGAAGCAAAAGGACTATGTAAGGATTGTAGTAGATGACGTTCAGTAATTTCTACCTACAAAAGTCGGGCGTTTAAAAATGTATGTATGTGTGTTGTACAGATCTTACGCGTTATCTAGGGTGTCCTTTACACGAACTAGTCGAATGAGGCCGGCATTTCGCACTTCCAGATGAGGATTTATGACCTCCTGCACTTACCCACGTACCTCTCCAGTAAGTATACTTACGGAGAACGAGCATTGGAAGCGATGACGAATTTCGATATCTTGTAGCTATGTTAGTTTCCAGAATTATAGGAGGGATTGGTGTTATCCTACTTCGTTCTAATATTATAAATGTGTGTATGTACGTTTGTGTACACAGATAGTTTATAACCTGGGTTAACACTTAGGATAGGGCTTTTTATCGCGATACACTCGTTATAATGTTCCCTTGAGATGATAAAACACTTTTCAATCGGGCGAAGCCGCGGGCAGAAGCTACTCGTTCATAAAAATAAAGCAGGCAATGTAGGTTGGGTTCGGGGAATAGTTTATGTATGAAATAATACTAAAACAGAATCAAAATTGATCGAAAAACGAACGAGATATAACAATTCAAAGAAATATATTTGGCCTCCTCTACGAAAACTAGGACAGGACACTTAGGACATGATGAGCTCGTGGCTAAATAATTACAGCCGCACGGGCCGATCTTCAAGGTTAATCAACGCTCGGCAAGGTCGGCCCGTGGATGGGTGGACATCTTTATATAGTGAGTTTCTTCCGTTTCTCTGAAAACACGTTAAGCCGTTGGTCCCGGCTGTCATTTGAAGATCTTTGACAGTCGTTACGGGTAGTCAGAAGCCTGACATCTGAGGCCAGTCTAGCCAAGGAGTACGTGTTAACCAGTTACTGGGTTGTGCAGGTTAGATACGAGTAGGCAGACGCTCCATGTAAAACACTGGTACTCAGCTAAATCTGGTTAGACTGGAAACCTGCCCTAACATGGCCGACTCATCCGACCGGACTGGGAGCCGACCTCAACATAGTTGGCTAAAGGCTAGGCAGATTGATTCCCTATTAGGAAATCAGTTACGCTCTCAAATTGTCAATTTTTGTCTTACAACCTGCTTACGGGCTGGTGATGGTTCTCCTAAATGTTGTTTAGCATCAACGCAGAAATGTGTAGTTTAGAAGATGATATGGCAAAAATTGAAATAAATATCGCTATTTATGGAAAATACATGCTACATACATATACGAGTTTATGCAGGATAGTCATGTTTTAAAAGATTGTCTCTAGGATTCTTGCTCGTTCTTCTGCATAGAGATCTACGATTGGCAACTGGCTTCAACTTTCTAACTGAACGACCCCTTGACTGTTCTAAATTGTCTGTAAATGATTTCACATCACATCACATCATCAGACTATTAATGTTCCCACTGCTGGGATACAGGCGGGCCACAGCCATCACGCGGGCCCAGTGCGGGTTGGTGGATGTCACATGTCTTCGATTTTTTTGGTTCTACTCGTAGGACATGCCGGTTTCCTCACTATGTTTTCCTTCACCGTTTTTGAGAGCGTTGGTGATGAAATAATTTACATAAAGTAAAGCGCCTGCCCGAGTTCGAACCCACGACCTACAACTTGTAAGTCGCGGCCGTTACCACTGGGCCACCACTGCTCTGCACTGCTGTAAATGATTTAGTTGAAATAAATGCTTGAGTTTCGTAAACCCGCACGAAAATGACGTATAAAAAATATACATTTAGTCGTGTCCATGAACTTAATGAAATTTTCGGGCCAAATTACAAAATGGCAACTCCTAAGTCTTTATTTAGGGCCTATAGCCAACTTACTGCGCGTATAGATAAAATCCTGCATCTTTACCGTCTATATACTTCGAACTTCTCACGTCCTCGAGGTTCCTATTGAGGCCGTACGAATCGATGCAGTATTGTTAACCTGTATCCCAACAAGAAGCGACTGCGCAGAGGCCTGGTGCGAAACTATTGTTACTTAGATTAGAGTATTGCCTTGTTTCACAGAATTAGCTTCCTCTATTTACCAGCTGAATAGTGAAATAGGTACTCGCTTTGAGGTGCCGCCGGGACAGATATTGTATAGTTCTTGCTATAAGCCAGCCAGTAGTATTGTATTGTGCTATTAACTATGACCCTTTCAATTTACAGTACTAATCAAATACCGATATATTAAAACCTCACAACTTAAACAGATCATACTAATAGCTAATCATCAAATCACATATGTATATTATTTTTCATAACTAATAAAATAATTCTCGTTATTTTACCACAGAGTCTATCATAAGGAATGTATATGCCTGCAGCTGTTCCATTGTTATGTTACCTAGCTCTACTGTTATATCCGTACCAATCAGTTACTAAGAAAGATGTAAAACGATGCTTTTCACAACACCATACAGATGTTTAAGCACATAATTAAGCGGCGAGTTATTCGACAGTAATGCAATACAAACACATTAATACACACAAGTATATGTAGGTCTTTATGAACGGCGGGGACACAGAAATAGTCCAGAATTAGTCATCCAGCCGCGCGCAGGCCACGTTGTGTGTAATGTAAGCGAAACTTTGTACAACTTGCGAAATATACTTTATTGTTTGACTTACTTGTTTCTTTTAAAACTAACTGGTTGTACTACAAGCGTATATGTTGTTAACTGGCATGTCTGTATTCCGCCATCCCACATATTTCTACCAAACGGTCAGGTGCTCTTCAATGTTATGCCTGAATGCTCCGATGGGGTTGGAAGAGCATAGCACGTAAACATTCCGCTGTCCTACAGACTCTATTGCTATCAACCTGTCAGTATGTGCTGTTCAATGTCATGCCTGTATTCCTCGAAGGGGTTGGAACAGCAATGCATGTAAACTTGCCGCCGTCCTACAGAACCTATGGCTATCAAACGGGCACCCGGACAGTTCGTAGTATTTGAACTTAGCTTCTATTCAGTATTCTAAACAGTCAGTTTCTATGGTCAGTACCTTTGCCTGTGTGCGGAGATAGCCGTGGTCAACAAATTACTCACTTGAACTCACATCCACGCATCGGCACTCAGTTCCCGCAAACGCTTGATCGATACAAAGGAAACTGCATATTATAGTTTGCTCAGTATACAAGCAAGCTTTTGCGCATATTCCATCACCAAATTATATTGCAAAAATTTAAAAAATCCTTAGCAAAGAATATTTTAACGGCAGTCGGGAGTAAGTGCAAAATAGTTTTTATTAATTTAATGTAAAGTTCATATTTGTATTATTTAAATGTTGCACGAATCCATTTATTTCAATCATTCTTTTTTAATCTTTGTGTACACATTGTTATTATTTTATTCTGTGTATCGCTACTATTTGTAACGCGATGTATACATGTGAAAGCTTGTAATTAGCCATTTTCCTTACCTACGATTTTTTTAAATGTTTTTATTAGTCTGTAAGCTTTAAATAAATAAATAAATGAATAAACCTGATTATATAAATAATTAAAATTAAACTGTCGAAGATCATAATAAATGTAAGTAATAAAGAAGCTGTCTTCTGTGCTGAAAACGACTACGAACTTAAAATATATTGCGAGACTGCTTTGAATACTTGAACTGATTGATAGGTAATCTAATCTAATATCTTCTTCTATGTTTATTATAAACACTCATACCGATGCCTTGACTTCGTAAGGACAATTCAATCACATTTATTAATTATATTATTATACTCAGTACTGCCCAGACTTTACCTTAGTTACACCCACTTGTCTAGACACAGGTGTTTTTCTATAACCAAATTGTTTCACTTGATCGCCGATATATGTGCTCCACTATGCCTCGCACGTGATATGTGGGTAATTTTAATGCCAGTTTATTTTAAGAGGCCGCAAGCATTTCCCGTATTGCCGTCCCGGGATAACGTGGTGGACACACACCGTCACCGCCTCCCTGGAATCCACTATGTGGCATATTTGTTTAGACTAAGGCGACGTTACTCATAATAAGTTGCGTTGCAAGCCTTTTAAAATCATATCTCTACCATGAAAGGTGCACCGATATTTAATAATTACCTTACCTAAATGAAATTTACACCAATTTTTCTAATTTCTGTATTTGTAAGATCTTTCAAAGTTGAACATTTTACGCCAAAAACTACCATAACGATGCAAAGTATTGCTTTCTAATTGCTTTAAACTAAACACTTGAGAAGCTGTACGGAAATTGTTAAGTTATTGATACATTCCGTCTTCACGTCGGATACAACTCTGACCGCATCTGCTGAAATAACTGTTTGAATTAACACATTTGTATTGTAAGATACCTATATCCGGCGCGGCGGGTATTCAGTTGTTCCTATTTGTGTGGAGTTATTGATTTCGACTACTTTTGAATAGTCGGTCGTTGATCTAATGGCCCAGTCTTATCTATCTTTGGTTTGGGTGGTTGCAGCATATTGTATATTTTTTGTCGGCTGTAGTTATGCGGCGTGGTATGTCATGTGCGTCAGTGCACAGCTTCTGTCCACATGTCGAGATGTTGCGACATCGTTTCTAATGATACGCTTGCTCCCGACTTGTGTGCATTACAGGAAATAATCGAGCACTGCCATTTTCTCACTTAAGATGAGATTGAGTTTGGCCACGGCAGTGGTAACACTTACATATTGTATCGAGATAATTTTGGGCTACATTTCAGCTATTCTCAAGACAATAGGAAATCTATTGTTGCATGTTCTACTGTAACTGTTTTGGTCGCTCTGCGGGTCAATAGATGCCTTAATAACTTGTCATTGCATGAACGTGGACCTAGCCAAGGGATTGTTTACGAAGACACATAGCTTTGTTCAGTTTCTGTCTACGCATTCGGAAAAGGGATGTCAATAAGTAATATTATGATATTCGGTCTCTTTAAACTATATTGTTAAAAAGCGATGACTCTAGATGTTTGTGTGAATGATTCAAATCACACATTAATGTTTTCTATTCTGCAAGCCCGTGGTATATTAAATAAGATCGATACCAATAAGTATTTCTATCATCAGTACATACAACAGCATGTACAAGACTTCGAAGAAATGCTTAATTTATTGACACAAATCTGCCTGAACTTTTAAACGTTGTACAAATTGAAGTTCAGAAAGCAGGACACAGCTAACTTCATTCGTTCCAACTTTTTGAATGGACTTAATCTGGAAACTTGCAAACTGTGTAACGATTAAAGTGATTACTAACTTGTGACTACTCTTAAAGTTACGCAAGCAGCTAACTACCATAATAATGATGAAGTAGTTACGTTACGATTTAAAACATGGATTTTGGTACTTACATTGATATTTTAGTAATAAAAGCTGTTCTGTAAAGCTTAATGATGGTGTAATAAATTCGTTTAAAACAGATGAATTGTTGTTAATAATAATACCAGCCTGTTACTGTCCCACTGCAGGGCAAAGGCCTCTTCTCACATATAGAAGGCACGAGCATTGATCACCACGCTTCCTCAATGCGGGTTGGTGAGTTCAGACATACATACTGGACTTATAGTAATTATTGTTGCAATTGAATTATTGTTTGGCGCTCAAAGCTAAAATAAAAGCACTCAATCCATTAGTTAATCGGCTTTCAACTAATTAACGCACTAATCAGTATTTAACTAGAACACGAGATGATCGGTATTGTATTGTGTAATCTAGTGTATGAGTGATGCAGAGTGCACTATGGTGCATGCGGGTTGGACAATAAGAGCGGGTTTGTTTGTCATAACAGCATCTAATGCAGTATTTGTGCAGAGACGGGGTTTAATGGGGGATGACGCGTATTACAACAATACTTCAATTACGTCTTTGTTGTTCGCAGGTGACGCTCGTGTTTTGTCAATAGCATTGACTGACTAAGCTATGAGTCTTCGATCGTAGAAGGTATTACGTCCCTAGGTTAGATGGATAATATGTTATCTTTCTTCAGTTACATTGTTTGACATCTATAAATAAAGGGTAGGTATCAAAGTTTTTACATTGCCTGCTAGTTGGATCCTTTCAAAAGTGTCAAGTAATCGGTTTTATTTTTGTTTAGTTTGCAGATGAACTTCTTTGTCTGCAACTACGAACCGTATCTTTTTCTTTAATATGTTGATCTTCAGCATTCAATTAGATTTCTAATCAATACATTTCTGACAATAACGCGCCTTTCTTACAAGATTTTTTAGCAAATTTTATGAACTCACATGATCTAATCTAGAACCTAGACCAACTGGTCGACCAACTGGTGGAATAGTTTGATAGATCATCGAATTAATACATTCATTCAGATCACTCACATCTATTTAATTAGGCCTATAAAAGTTGATATCCTGGTTTCGTTAGAACGAGTTACTGGTACTGGCTACATTGAGCTCTGCGATAAAGATGAGAAAAATATCCCCTTACTCAAATTCACTGCTCTTATTACGAGTACTTGTCACCGTTACGTGATGAAGGAGTAATTGTATGCGACGTCACTGTCGTCGTTGTTTGTGCGCACGGTGGCCCATATCTAATGCAGATCTGTAGTCCAGTATATCTGTACAGACACTGCGTTTTTTGTACTCAACGCATAAGTTGTAAGTGTACTTAAGTATATGACGGATGATAAGGTTTTCTTGAGAAAGATCAGTTTTTGGAATTTTATATTAAGTATTTAAGCCGGAACTGCCCACGTTTACTGTATATATCTTTTATTTGGTGTGCAAACAAATTTCAAATCTATTTCGTTGTATTTGTGATTTTAATTTTGTTAGAATAGAATGCATTTATTTGTCAGAATATTGTACAAAGCTGTTAGGTGAATTATATATTACGATCATAATAGTCTGCCGTTTCCGGCGTACAAATATGGTTTGTAAAATTATGGGTCATCATTACATTGAAATTTAGTCATTTAACATTGGAATTAGAATTACAAATAATTTAAATAAATTGAACAATAGTAGTAAAAGAGATTAATTATATAAGTTAAAATTCAAATGTTGGACTAGTACCTACTAGGTATCTATCTAGACTGAGAGATTAGAGTTTTTAGTGTAGCTTTAATGGGATTTATCGAATAGTTTAATAGATTATATCTGGGATTTGACCAAGCCTTTCAGCACATGTAGGTACGATAAGTAGTTGTAAACGCTACAAATACGTTAGGGCACTGACATCTAGAGCTCATAATAATGCATCTAATATCCACATCTCAAGACTTCAAGCACAATCAGTACAATAAAATAATGAATGTCGTCCATCTAGTTGAATATTGGCCGACGACCTGTTAATCGGACCCATCCGGGGCGGCTCGCCACTATCGGGCCACCGACCCAAACCGGCTACAATCTAAGCTACTACATAATCGTAGTAAGGAAATATGCCTTATATTGCCGCCTCACACCTTACAAATGAATCTCTCCACACGAAAATTGCTCCATCTCTCTCGTGTAAATCAATTTAATAGATCCCTCATTCGATTTAAAATAAGCACGGCTACAAGGCTGCACCATATTGAAATGGACACATCGCGAGTCATGTTAAGAGATAATGTAACGATACGAGAAGTCGATTTAGCTCCTATAGAATTTCAATTATCAAGCGGAGTTTTCTTTGTCGGATGAGTGAGAAGGGAATCGAATTCTTCGATGAACATGACAGAAAAGAGAGAAATAATGCATAGATGGACAACGTACCAAGCTATGTGAAGTTTTACCTAAGCTATACTTATTGCATCTTTGAGTAATCAATATACATGTAATATAGATTTATCTACTACTACTATGTAGAATATATGTTTGCAACCTAGCGCACAAATCAATAATAATGGTTGTAGGTTTGTTTTAATAAATAATAGCGCTACTGGGCAACTGGTAAACAAAACCAAGAAGGGTTAGTAAAGTGCGTTGCAATGATAATGAAAATTATTATCAACAAAGTCATAATTCCAAGTAGACCCTTTCACCAAATCAATATGTATTTAGTAACTATAACTAACATTGAGAAATGCAGCTGCCCCGTCACCAAGATTATAATTTCCGACTTACAAAATCTAATTTATGGTTTGACCGCTTAAACATAAAGCTACTGTTTTGCCTATAAATCTGCACTCACGGCTCACCCATAGTAAATCCTATTTATTTGTACAAGAAAATCGCAGCGCAATTTATAGACAAGTTGCGACATGGATCACACTCCTAAAAATGTAATCACATCGATGCAATAAGATAAACAAGATTCTTTTGAGTTAGGCGGAGCATTATCGATCGCCGAAGGCAGGAAGACTCGCATTGCATAAAGGTAGAAAGTTGTTCACTAACCTTTGATGTTTGTAAAGGCCTTCTCTTCCAAACGGAAGACGTTGCAGTTGTCTACGTCCAGGTGAAGGTTGACCACGTCCAGGTTGGAGGCGGCGTAGGATCTCATGAAGACGATCTCGGCGCCGGTGATGTAGATGCGCCGGGCGTCCCGCAGCCTGGATAGCGAGTTAGCGCCGAACATTAGAACCCCGGCGCCACTCACTATCAGGTCCGTAGTCGTATCGGGTAGATCTCCCTCGAATATATCCAATTTCTGTAAACCACAAACATAGTTTTCAAATCTGTTGAGTGACTGATCGCAGTAGTTTTGAGTTTTATGACAAACAAATGACGTCATTATGCTATGAGTTGAAAAACATCTGCTGCGCTAATTCTAAGCTACTGTGTTTAAAGAACAATTTTGCAAGGTAATGACTAATATGAACGTAAATTATTTTATTATTAAATCAGGTCATGTTTATGTTTAACGTGTACCTGTGAGTGTAAGACAATACTAAATGGCTCATAACAGACGCTTTGTTTTAGCCGATAACAATGTTTTTCTATACATACATGTTTATTGTGTTGTACAGTACACTAATGACGTTAAACGGTCTTTAGAATATAACGAGCCTTCGTGATAAAATAATCAGGTAAGAAGGTTACGAAATCACACTTAAATTATTTCATTAATGTGTTGTGGACATGGCTTGGGTGTCCAATACTCCCCTATTAAGCTTGTACGCTAAAATTCAAACGAGATAAACGATTCCGGTGGTCCTTAAAGTGGAGGGATTCAACGGATACGGGCTGCTGATTAAATTACGCGTGATGTGGGGAAAGTGAACGACTTGGCCGGGAGGACACCTACGCGCCCCGCGACAGCGCCCATCGACGGCGTAAGCTTAGCCTTGACCAAATAAATAACCACACTCACTTTCGAGGTTCACTACCATCCATACCAATTGATCCAGTCAATATTTTGAACAATCCCCATTCTAGACGCTACGTTATCGACTAATGGCGGCTTCTTGTACAGTCTCTGTTATCGAGTCGCTGGCATTCATTCCCAGTAACATAGATAACGAATATGACTCATCAAGCAAGATAGTACAACAATGCGCGTTACGAAATATTCATAACTGTTACGTATTTGTGCAGTGTGCTCTGTTAATTTTGGCGGCTGTAAAATGTTGGTATAGTAAACGAAGTTGCCGCTTCTCGGACTGAAACTATGTAACTACAAAGAAACGAATAGATGACACGTCCGCTCTCACATGCGTGCAGCAAAATAAAAATAAACACGCACACATATACATAAGTATAACACCAATCGGATTTCTCGTCCATGCTTGACTACTTGAACTTTGTCTGTTTATCTTGTTATTATTCGGTCCTTAATTTGTTAATTATTATATCACTTGCAAATTTACTTTTGTTATGCACTGCCTTTTCCATGCCTATATTAATAAAATTGCTAATGTATAATTACTCATTTGTATTTTCACTGTAATTTGCATGTGTACGAGTACCACAACCATGGCAGATGCTCGGAGGTGTTGTGTTATTAAATAAGTACACAAACCGATCTATTCTAAACGCTTGAGATTATCGGTTTAAATATAGTTTACATTCCGTGCCGCGGCAGAGTTTTCAATGTTAAATGCTGAATAAAATTCGTCAATTGAGCTGCGTTAAAGACGTCATGGCCGTCGTGTCAGCCAAAAAGTATCACCGTCACCGATTCACTTTTTTTCATTCACGGAAAAGCGATACAGCTCTCATGTGTGTCCCGGTGTTGTGTACTCAATCAGCGTGAGTCACAGTCGAGTCTGTGCACTTTTGTAAGTGTTGCCATGTACGGCAGTAAGCTCAGAGATGACCGCGAGATACTCAAGTACTGGTCACTGCCAATTTTCAACCACTTCAGACTTCAGATACCTGTTTAAATGTTACTTGAGATAAAAAATAAATTTTACGACCAGACGTATTATGCGCATTATTAACACAGTCGAGTGTTTCAAAAGACGTCAGTGGCATAACTCTATCAAAGGCCTGACCAAGTACAACCTGAAGTGGATATTGTGTTTTATTCTTGCCCTATTGATACCTGTTTTACAGCAAGATTAGCTGCAGCTTAATCGGCCGTCCAGATAAAGCACTACGCTTGAAAGCTATTAAACAAGAAATCTCTGATAAAACTTAGGATATAATGAAAATAATAAAGATAAATAATGATTTATCTCGTAGACTTAATGTTGTGGTCGACGAATTAAGTCGGTAGTCGGCTCTGTTGCGTGCGAAACCTGTTCGTTGGGTGAGCCATACGGCGGCCGCGGGTCAGAACAGCATGACTTGTTTCTTATAATGCGGGTCGCAATTACACTGGTACTTGTTACTTTATAATGCCACACAAATCGGATACCAATGACGGGCTAGCATTAGGTCGTGCTCTAGTTTGCCAGTTGGCTGGACGCTGTAGAACTAGGTGGATTCAACGGAAGGCGAACACAATGCCCGGAGACTTTCGACTGACTGATGGGGCATAAGTCAATTGAAACAATAGCTGGGTGCGATCTCGATACTACTGCGCTCGACTATTTACAATCTCGGCACATGTGTTCGCAAATTATATTGTTCTAGATTTACCTCTTGTTTTGTAGATCCGACCAGACACAGTCAGTGTTATGTTAACCAATTAATTAAGAAACAAATATTATAATCCCCAAAATGTCCTCAAAAAAGTCCCAAAGGCACGATTTTATCAATGCGTCTGTTGTCTTTTATACAATAATCACACTTAATATTCAAAAACATATGACGTTGGTCTTTGGCAGGCAGAATCTAAAACTACAGTCATGGTCCCATTACTTCTTAAGTTGGTGACCTGTCTGCCAGACCGGGTGTTCACCTTTTTCATTGGGCGTCAATTAGCCAGATTTGCGTCGCAAAGCGCCAGCATATCTCAACACATTCATGCCCGGTGGAAAATGAACTCTACTACAGTGACTTACTGTTAAAATTAGTTTGGTCATGGCGAAGATACTACATACTGTACGGTTCAAGTGTAACTGAGTCATTTGAGTCACTACAGAAACGAGTTGGCGCTGATTTCCAATTACAGACAATTTACTCAAGATTTTACAAATGTCACTGCGTAGGTATTGCCGTGTTTATGGGATACCATCGATTGCGTTTCTGTTCATGTGTTCAAGGTAAATTTCCATTATTTCTGATAGTGTTACTACTTCCGCCGAAATATTTCTACGACATTAATAACGTTCAGGGACTGTGTAATTACATTATGTATACGTAATTGGTATTATAATAGTTTTCTGTTGCGACCTTGTTGGCAAACAATGAAACCGCTTCATATAATGTAGCACTCCAACGTATCTCGTTGACAGTATGGTTCAAATGATCTAAAGCAATATACACTATCATTTGTTTCTGGTTACGTGAACTCATGTGTATTTAAATACTGTAAGTAATGTTAACTGAAATCAGAGTTAATAGTGGCGTTTAAATATACAATTTACATTAGCCATGAAAACAAACTGAGCAAATGTGTTTGCAGAGTATTACATCAGAGACCATGTTCAAGAATATTATTGTACTTGGACATAATAAGTGTTAGATAATAGCAAACGAGGTATCTCTGCTCCTTGTTCGTTGTAACTTGTAATGCAGAAAACTACGTATTGCGATGGGGCTATGCGGCCGACTGGGAATGACAAGTCGGGGAATATTTTGTCACTCGCAGAGAACTAACAAAACATTGAAGAAAGGAATACCTATGTCATTAGAGCAATTGGAACGATTGGAAATAAAAAAGCAACCCATTTATTACCTACTAAATTGTCAACGATATGTCTTTTTGATTCGTTTGCCAAAATTTTGATATTATGTAAGCTTTTTTAAAACACGGACTACATTTTTTTTTAATGTACAAACTTTTTTAAACATTCTTTATTGATTACCGTGCTATGTTATCCTAAACAAACGTGTAGATTATGCAAAGTTTCAGCCTCAATCTGTTGGGTTGGGAATAACTCTTTTAAAATTCAGTTGCAAGAATTGACCCATACAGGTTAAATAAAAGCTTATAAAATGTAATCTAATGAATACATTAGGTATAAAAAAGCCAATAATCCAGAAATTAGTTCTAGCCACGGAAGATGATAACGAAGGACCGAGCACCATTCAATTGTGTTTTTTGCATTCCATATACATACTTCCAGACGCTAATAGATTCCTGTTTTATCTAGTCAAGCAAAGTAAAAATGCATATTAAAATTATGAACGAATTCTGAGACTTAACTGAATTGGATTTTCATTCGTGCATTTTTAATTAGAAGCTTATTCCAGCGATTTATTTACTCGCTTGATTAAAAGATTTTAATAAAAGCTCATAATCTGATTGCCCGAGAATATTGACTACCTTCGTGCATATTTTTGAACATATAGGTAGTATCTTGTACTCTATCATGTAACAATAAGTACGTAATAGTATATGGCATACATATTTCTTTATATGGAAATTGGGTCATTGTGGCTAAGCAGCGATTTTATAAAATACATTTTTAAATAACCATATTCTCAGCAGAACTTGTTGAAAATGCGACGGATTCTGAAATAGCCAGCTGGTAACACTTCATGACTTTTTGTTAATTTTTTTTTATTTTTTATGGGTTTGCTCTTGACTCTAGTCTAGGTCATAGTATGTACTTTATTATGAGTTGAGCTTGTACTTATCTAGTGAACCGAGAGCTGCTTGCTACCCTCATTGTACTGCCCGTACTTGACTCTTAAGGTCGGAGCGCCAGAGGTAAACCAACATAGATACTATATAAATACCCACCTTTAGATAGTTGCAAAAGATCAATGCAAAACATTAAAATCCTTGTTTATAAAAATCTCGGACTGTTCAAACGTTAACAGTTTAACTGATCAGAGAATTTGAATTCAGAGCATACTACGTTCATAATTCAAATTCTCTATAGAAAATATAATTTATGAATTTGCTTAACATTTGCTAAAATGAAAAGCGTCAAGATTTTTATATTATTTTTTTTTATAAATAAAGCCTTACCTACATTTGCCATTTTACGCAGATCTTCGAAATTACAAACACAGCGTTTCGGCGCGTTTGTTTAGCAATCCGGACGTTTCGATACTTTGTTCAAAGCATAGAACAATACTCGTAGTTTTAGAAAGTTGCAGAGAGAACTATTTTATAGCACATGTTGCACAACGAGAGGATTTTAAAGCAATTGTAACTATTCGGTCAAATCATAGTTCACAGTTCGATAAAAGCGAAAAGAAGCTGCAAGTTAATTAAGCTGCAGCTTAAGTTTTAACACGATTGGAAAATAGGAAAGTAATTACTTTTTAATTTTTAACTTCCACGCAATGACTGGGTTCCATTCTTAAACCTTTACAAGGTTTTTATTAACTTGCTCCGTTCGTATGTGTGCCCGGATGTAGATATTAATCCATTCCATCCATTTTTCAAGCTATTTTTTGGATCGTATTAAGCTTATAGAGGAGTTGGTCTGAAGATGCAGCCGGGAGGTGGCCATAGGAACTCCTGAACCAAACAAGATAGCATCATCATGTTTGGGTTGATTGGATATGTATTGACTGATACGTTTGCATTTAGTATTTTAACTTAATTATAAGCACGTTTTTAAATAGTAGTTTATGAAATGGTCCTATAATAGGGGTTATTAAAACACGAGCGTGGGTTTATCACATGGTATATCACAAATTTTCATTACATTCACTAATATCAGACATTTTTAAGCAAGAATTAAAAAAACTCATGAAATTCAGAATAGCAAAACCTGGAAAACGTATGAATGGCGCCAAAACCCAGCTAAGCCTTACCGCATACGCGGTTAATGCGGTGATTAACCGCGCATGCGGTAAGGCTTAGCACGCACTGCGATATTTATTCGCGCGAATTTTTACCGCCCATTTTCGACCTATGGAATTGCGTGATTTTTGATTGCATTGATATGGAAAACACTCGCGTGTTAATGTTATCACATTCGGCTTCGTTTTAATACCTAATTATATGCCGTTGCATACACTATTTTATCTTCACTCATTCAGTTGAAATAAAATAAAAGTGGAAACGACAAAAATGTGCGGTATGGCGGGCAATTTAGATTCTCATTGCACCATGACTGCGCAGCGCGCGCATCCATAGACTGTGACACTACATTTCTACATTAAGTCAATGAGCCAATAAGCGCCAATAAATTAAAAAGAAAAAGTGTGCTATAAAAATTAAAATAGTAGTTTATGAAACTGTAAGCGCCAATAAATTAAAAAAGTATGCTATAAAAATTCAAATAGTAGTTTATGAAACTGTTGCATAATAAGGGGTATTAAAACATGAGTGCGTATTTAAAACCGAGCCGCTGGCGAGATTTTTAATAGTATTCACACGAATGTTTTAATACCTAGTTATGTGCAGTTTCATACACTACTTTATCTATACTCATACATTGAGATTGAACCTACTAAATACCTTTTTTTGCATTTTCCATGCCATAAAGTCGTGATAGCATTTATCATATAATTTTCTCGACTTTGCTGGTAATAATTTATGAGTAATATCCTTCGCCGCATCTAAAATACCGGGTTGAGTAAAATTTTCATTACATTCACTAATATCAGACATTTTTAAGCCTTACCGCATACGCGGTTAGTGCGGTGATTAACCGCGCATGCGGTAAGGCTTAGCACGCGCTGTGATATTTATTCGCGCGAATTTTTACCGCCCATTTTCGACCTATGGAATTGTATGAAGCTGCTCGCATTGCGGTAAAAAAATCGTGCGGAAAGAATACCGCAAGAAATCCGCGTATTGCCACAGAATCCACCGCACCGCGGTGCGAATTTAATTCGCGCGAATACGTTGAGCTTTATGGACAAGTGCAAAGAGAAAAAAATCGCGTGAATAAAAATCGCAGTGCGAGCGGGCATTGTCACAGACAAGTTAAAATTGGAATCAAATCTTTTTAAAAGAGGTACTATAAAAATGGCATTACAAAACAAAAAAATTGATGTAAACTCCTTAGTGATTAACTTCTTGGATTTATCCTGTATCTAGTAGTTTATGATGCAGTTGTTTGAAAATCGAAGGAAAATGTTGCACTGTAATGGTTTCTTTTTTAATTTTGCCTATCCACGAATATGAAGTACCTACGTGTTTATGCAATATTTTTTTAATTCATATTTGGAACATTACGTTGTGAGTGTAGATAAAATATTTTTGTTTATACATATTACAGTTGCATACACAGAAGCAAATGAAAAATTCCTTCGTCAAATCACAGTTTTTCGTAAACCGCCATGCTCTTTAAATCGAAATTCACAGCCTTATCTAGGTATTAGCAAACGAGATAGACGTGTGAAAGAGTTATTTTTAACCAATTTGCAAAATTGATATACATAATTTATAACCATCTTGAAGAACAGACACGCCTCTCATAAACGAACTTCTCAATGCTCTTAGAGCCGACAAGTTCGAAGCTTGACAGATAGTCACCGTCGCAAAGTGCACGGCGGTGTATCGGATCATTTGACGATTTTAATATTAGACGGAATTCCTAGTATGTGGTGGAGGAGCCGCTCAGATCGCAGCTATTAATGAATTTTATTATTTCGCTGAATAACTTCTTTGAAAAAATATTTAATAACGTGAAAATACTGCATCCTTTAGCACACGCATCTATTTGTCATTTAACTCATTTAAAAATCTGTATCATCGAACCGTTCGCATATCATTTATTCAACTTACATGGGATAAACCTGTGATAGGTTTATTCAGTTTGCGTCTTACATTTTCTAAATACTGAAATACTTTGCATAAAATCCACCAAGCGTGCATTTTCGTATCTACTTTCTGTTTACATGTTGCCGGTGTCGTTTTCATTAGAATAATTATATCAAAGGAAAACACAGCCACAAAAAATATATAGACAGGTAGAAATATAAACTAATAAAAACATTGCTAATATTGACGACAGTGCAACTCCTGACGATAATGAAAACAAAGTAAATGCAAGCATAACTAAGAATAAAGGAATTTCAAAATGATACTGTAACCTAGGCGAGCAATTGTAGAATAAAACACTACACATAACGAATGTCAAGATCAAAACAGAATTGAACTTGAAACAATAAGTAACAACAAATGTGACTCAATAAAAACTAAAAACAAACTTTATATGACTGCTTAACTTAAGGCGCCTCCAAAGCAAACGGAGCAAAACGCCGCGCTAGTCATTTTTGTGCAGTTTTTAAGAGCTATATATATACTCTTTATTTAAAAATAAATATCAATTAATAAAAATACATTAAAATTCTACATAATATTTATTCTAAAATGGTAGGACACTTTTTTATAAAGAGGATGGTATATGTTGCACTAATCTCCTTCCAAAAAAACCATAAAAATGAGAAATAATTATTGATAGCATGCTTCTTCTCGTAAAGTGTTCATTAATTATTTTTTGTACTAACACTAATAGATAGACAATTTGATAAAAAACATTTTGTAGGTGTGTCTTTTTTCAAAAGACCAATATTCGATTTTATAAAGATTTTATTCTAAAATCTGGGCGTATTCACTACTGTAATTTATGCGCCACCAGTGCCGCTAGGCCAATAGGAATGCTCATTTATCTCATGCTGATTTTTTGGTCAGGGTACGGCGTTAAATAAGAGTTTTATAAATGCAAAATCATAAAC
Source organism: Orthosia incerta (assembly GCA_948252205.1). NCBI lineage: Eukaryota > Metazoa > Arthropoda > Insecta > Lepidoptera > Noctuidae > Orthosia > Orthosia incerta. The sequence goes on along the minus strand of OX411741.1, from coordinate 37,199,758 downwards.
GCAAAATCAACAATCCTTGGTTACTAATGTCATGGTTCATAAATTCTTAATATACTTACTCAATATGTAAGTTGATAGAGCCCTACATTATTATTTGTAGGGATTTAGTTGTATCCTTTATCTAACTTCTGCAATTCTCCTTTATCATGTCAATATTTAACATTGTTTTAATATAATGCGAATTTTATCGTATCTAATTAATCAAAATAGTTGAAAGCTGATTGTTTTTGTTACCTTATTCAGGTAAACCGTAGTTATACATTTTATGAATCTACCTCTTAGTCATGAATAGAACAATGGTACTCAAATCACCACTTACATAATCGGAACCGATATTATAATTTAAGTATTTAATATACATAAGTTCTTTCTTGTTTATTAGTGTCATTAATTAAAACAATGCATGTAACTGTAATTATTTCCTTATATAATCTCTCTTTTTGGCCCCTTCACCAAGTTTAATGATGACTCCATGCAACAAGAGAAAGTACGTTACGTAATTTAATTTTGTATTTCTCACATGGTTTTATAATATCTATAAGTTTATGCCGAGTATTAAATATATTCGCGGTATAGACATGAAAGAAGACGTCAAAGATTCCCGTGTCAATTATTTTCTGCTAAATGTTATTTGTATAAGCTAAGCTTTGTATCAATGGCTGCTGTGGTCTTCGCTAGAAGCCTTTTCAGCTACTGTATGTATTTTTAATTACTAAAAACGTTTTTCTGTTTACTGTTACAGACTTCATATTTTCCAACGCAATTTCAGCATCTACTAGAATTGAGAAGATACTATTATTACCTAGCTCCCTTTTTTATCTTCTCTCTGCAAGTTAAACACCCATACACATAATAGCCACCGTAATTAAATTCCCAATCACATATTGCCATGTGCAAAAATAATTGTGATTGGTAATACTTTCCAGAAGTTTCTTGATACAGGGATCCTCTGTCAACGGGCTTATTTTTTGTTCCTGGAAGCTTTGCTTTTTGAGAAACGAGCGTACTACACACACACACACATACAGTTAATAAACACCAGTCAATCTTTTAGTCTACACATGTTAAAAAATTGTGTCTAACTAATATTTTAAAATTTCCTCTTGCGTTTATTTTATGTAGTAAGTTTCCGTTTACACTAACATAGGTTATGAGGATAATATAAACATTTATCTACTCTTGAAATAAATATTAGTGATGTAAGTTTAGCCGAATGCTACTCCAATGCGATTTGCGCACATCGATTTAAAATAACACTGATTACGGATCTATCATGAAGTTTGTTTTATTTGCCATTCACGTCAGTATTATAGTGGCTTTCGTTTCATACTAAAAAATCTCTGTGTTAGCGACTTGCCTGATGGCTAGACGCGACACGATTCATATCACACCGATAATCGATTAAAATTGCAAGGACGCAAATCAATGCGATGCAATTGGAACGATTTGCACTTGATGCTTGTTTAGCAAATACGTATATTATGCGATATCCGACCGATAATGCGTATAGATTCAATTTAAATTACCTAATTGTAATTTCTCATGTAGTTACTGTAATACTTACTTCATTAAATTACCTAGCCATTTAAAATAACATAAATTTTGGTTTGTTTTAAATCCTTTATCCTAGACGTACATTTAATGATGCTGCAATAGGCCTATATAAGTCATACGAACTTTTACGAGGCCTTTTAAATAAGATTCATCTCTACACGTTACTACTTAATAAAATACTCGTAGCTGCGAGCAATGGCGACTTTAAAAATAACTGAATATTGAAAAAAAATATGTCCGCTTTAACACATCACTTTTTCAAGACTGTCATTCCTGTTGCCACTTTGTGCTGACAAATCGTTTCCCAGACTTTCAATTTTTATTATGGTATCAGGACTGGTTTCAATCAGTTCCTTGTAATTTTGCGTTTTGAGAGGGGTTCTTGCAAACCTTTCATACTATTATTTAAACTACAAAACATCACAGGTAGAAATATAAAATATCCATCGGATTCATAACATTACATAACATCACGCCTGAATTCCCCGAAGGGCTACGCAGACGTGCACCTACCATGCATTACACCCACATTTTGCCAGCTATTTGTAAGTCCCATGTAGTAGATGGCGAGCCTATTGCTATAAGCCGAAAAAGCCAAACTCTGGGCTGTTACTTAGGAATTCCAGATGGAAAACCCAATAACCCGAACCGGGCATCGAATCCAGGACTTCATGCTCAGCAGAAGCACTTGCGACCACTAGACCGACGAGGCATTTTAAAGGATTCCTTTTTTAAATAAATAATCATCAATTGCAGCAAAACATTATTCATATGCTTTTGTCAAATTTTGTTCCCCAAATTCTATTTTATATCTGTTTTTCACTGTACCATTTGCGGCAGTAGGTTTACATGTAAATACTAAATTAAAATAATTGTCCAAGGAAATATGCAGCTTCATTTCTAAAGTTTAAACAGTATTACGCTATCAAATATCCTTTGACGATCGTGGGAATTGTTTTACATATTACTGTTTGCTTTGCTCAATGCAACAAAGTTGTTCCATGTTCGCAGATTAATGCGCTTTTGCAAATATATACAATAGTTTGTATGTACTTTCATTTCAAATGTAAAATGATCGTATATTATCTTCATTATAATTGCTTGTCCTCGTTGGTTCAGTTTTTTATTAGTAGTCTTATTTACAGTTTAGTTATAATAATTTTCATTGGCAATACGACTGCAAACTAAAAAATATTGTTTATTTATTGTTGCGTCCTACGCCCTAAATATTGAACGGAAATTCATAAAATCTCGTAAACGTTACTAATGTCCGCAGTGGAGTTTGTATCAGAATACCGTAGTAGAGGCCTCGGTCGCCGCAGGAAGCGATCTCTCATTACGTTTTTTTATGGTTTGTCCGATGCTCCCGCCCGGCCGCGCTGCGTTCACGATGCGTGTTGAGTTGAGACCGGCTCATATGATTACTTTTATTTATTTTTCTACAATAGATCGGATTATTTTTAGTAAGCCGCAGTATTTGAACATAAATAAACGAAATGGAATGGAATGCGAAATGATCAAAGGATAATTGGTGAATAGGTATTCCATTGTGATTGCTTTGTTGCATTTTGTAATTGAAGTTGCAATTAAATTTTAAACAATATGAATTACACACATACTATCGAAAACATACTGTTAAAAAACAATGTAAATCTAATTCACGATACAGTCTGTTCTGTAAATATTTTGTGCTCCTGTGGTTTTTTTATACTTCAGAATGCCAATGATACTGAAAGAGTTAATTATAGAGTCGGGTGACACGCAATGTTCAATATGGCTATATTGAACATTTGTCAGCGTGTCTGTGCCGAGGCCACCCTTCGTGCTCCAACGTCTCGAGATGCAGTTAACCGGCTTCTCTAGCAACAGGTGTAAGCGTGGAGCTCTAAGCTTTTTACGACACTCCACTACGATATAAATTCCCACATATCGAAGTCGACTAACAAGCACGTGTATTTGATGCATCTTTACACCTCGTTCTTGAATCTTGACATGTTATGTTGAATCTACCCATATGTACTCCATATGTTTATATTTGTAAGACCTTGAAAACTTTAAAAAGTTTTGTATCAAAAGTTTCCGCTTGGTAACCGGTTTTGTTGTTTTGTTTATGTTTAACATCACTCTTCCATTTGAAAAGCATATTTTTTGCATTCACAAAGTCAGAATAAGCTTCCTTTCGTCACGCAGTGCCAATTTTGAATTAATATTGCTAGTTAAAAAACAGTTTACAGTCCGCTCATAATTTTAAATCATTGGCTATTTTGACCGAGTCGTGGCAATTTTTATTTTCACTGACCTTCGTATCCTCGTAGGGGTCTCAGTAGGGTCCGGCAATTCCAAAACAATTTGATTGTATCATTGTGCTACAATTATACTAAACTATACCGGACCGTAATTGCAGGAAAAAACCATTTCGCATTCTGTGAAGGATCACTCTATGCTTGGTCAAGAGTTTTGGCGATTTCAGATCATTCAAAGTTCAAACTTAATGATTTCGCATTGTTTTTACTGCCGTCACGTCAGTCAGTGATTGCTAAGATTAGTAACTAACTTAGTGATCTCATGAAATTGGGCAAGACTCATTGGTAATGCCAAGACTTATACGCAATACCTCGTGCTTGGTCAGCGTATCTCTTATCCTCTTTGGCCATCACGGCATGCATCCATTCATTACTAATTTTGGAATTGGCACGAATATTCAGGCGTTTCTTACCCGGACATTAGTTTACTTTCTCAATTTGAGAATCAATTGTTTATTCTCACGGATGAATCAGTTTTGCATTGTGATTTTTAGTATTTTTTTTTGTCGTTTTGATAATTTTATAATCATAATTAACTTTTTCCTTTGTCTTTCCTGATTTGCAAGGCCCAGGTTTTCCCGTCTATTTTTATCATTTTATGGACACATATTTCTATGCTCTTGGTCTTTCTTCGATCAATTACTCTCGAGTCTCGACTTTTATTCTGCTATTTGCGTGTAGTAATTGACATCTTCTTTTTGGTCGTTTCTTCTTTTCGATATCTGTTTTTTGACTAATCGCTATCGCATTTTGTACTGTTTCCGGATTGAGCGTATATGTTTCATTGCACCGTGTTTCCATCGTTTTAAGATGCGATCAGTGAATGCAAGTTCGAGTTTACCGAACGCATTGCGTCTTAGCTGAATGCATCTGTTGATTGCCTTGTATCCTCTAGTTTCCAAATATAGTCTGTATTTGTTTTAAAAAGGTTTCTCATAAGCGCCTGCAATTTTGTCTTTTCTGAAGAATTAATTGCTATCGGCATGAAGAGCTTCTGAATTTAATGGTAATATAGACTGTTTAGTTTTGGTATCGGCCGGTGGTTGCTCGTACATCGCGTGCATGCAGATGTCGGCTCCTCGTCCAGTATGTGTAGACAATGGCCCCGCGAGGGCATACTGCGACAGTAATTAACTTCCTGTTTTATTCGATGCTACAATCGGTGGTCACCACTGTGTGTTGGCGTGGACTAACGCACACATATCATCTATCCAAATGTACCGTTAGCTCGTATAAAATGGCCCACAGTTGTTTTTGATGCGCCGTGTGTTTTAAAATGATTCACAGCTAATCATTAATATTTTTAGACTTTCTAAGAATTTCGCATGTTCCTTCGCCGTGTTTGTTATCTTCCTTGTTTAGTCCATCCGTTTTGTGTTATTTTTTGTCTGCCGGGTTATTTTGTTTGATTTTAGTTTCCTATTGGTAGATAAATTGCGCTACTACAATAGTTGAAATATGCTTAAATTCATATTTCAATCTAAAACGGACGCAATACCGCAACGGTCATTGACTTATATTCCTATATTTTTTTCAGGATTTTGAACCGTGTCCAATATTTGTCTGCGCGCTGTGTGTTTGACATTGTTTCGATGCGAGACGCCGGTTTCCTTCATACGAAACATATTTTAATTTAGAATATCTGAGAGTCGACGTCTACTTGGACGCGTGTATTTATGTATGAACTAGACTTGAATTTTGCGAGTGCGCCGACACCGCAAATAGCCGGGTCGGGGGAGCGCCGGCCGATACGGACCTGACACTTAGCGACCAACCGCCTGGCCCATCTCTACTCGGCTTTACAACTTTATTGATACAAACGGGACCTATCACTCGACCTTTGTGCAGCTTCTACCTTTTGTCATTCATGCCTCCCTTGTACAGAACATAATTCTATCAATATACCCACATACATTCCGATAGGTATTTTCTCCGAACAACCAAATAAATCAAGTTTAAAACAACACGGTCTTTAAATATTGACGTAGCAGTTAAGATAATATTTTAATGTTAGAAATCTGGACCAGAGTACCTAATGGAGTCGAGTTATTAACAAAGACCATGATTGTCCATCTAATTTAGCATTCGTTGTGTGTATGAGTAATGAGATCATTACAGCTCGATAGAGTGTATTATTTGAGTGACGCATAAAAGAGAAATATTTTTAACGCTGATATTGGTGAGTATTGTAAATTACATATATCGTAATGTATTTGGTTGTATCGATGCAGGCCTTGCTCCTTGTTTGAGTGCAGACAATGCGTCGAGGGGTCGGGCCTCAGGTAGACTTCGTTTTATTTCCAACTTTTTGCTGTAGCCACTCTTTTTTTGCGACTGCCTGCCGCCTGATGATTGTTTGTTTATATCGTAATGAAGCTTTTTTGAGTTGTACAAGCTGTTACGTCTATGTCATGTCTGGAAGACATAAGACTAAAGATGATACATAATATTTCAGACACTGTTGCAGCAACCGTACTTTGGAATTGGTGTCACACAAGCAGGAAATATCGTTTCTTGTGTGTTTTGTTTGGCACAAGTTTGGCTTTTTGCGTTTTCATTTCAATATCACGCATCATTCAAAAAATAGACAGGTATGCCGAAATTCAGTTTCATAATAAATGTTTTAACTACTCGTGTTTTAATTGAGTGATCAAGTAGCGTAGGTAAATCGGGGTGATTCAAAAAATTCCATTTGAGATGTCGGTGTTAGCTTCAAGCTATTTTTGAAATGCTACTACATTGAATTAGTACTATGGCATGACGTTTTGTTCAATTTAAAACAACATTTACTCCATGGTTATTGACGTAATGTGTCTTGAACATGTTCCGACGTGCTAAGAATCAGAATAGGGCTCCTTCCGTTGTTTATCGTTTCCTTCTATCAAGGGCTGCTTATCATAATATATGTTTGATTTACATTAGCAATAATTAAACTACACAGTTTCCGATTATGAACGTGCCTCTCCGTACAAAGAACTTAGCGAATCAAACTTTTGAGATACATATCTAAGCGGAAAACTTTTCTGTCACTTTGTACCTATTCCTAGAAATAAGTTTATGTCCGAATAACTGAGGGCGTCTGACCGTACATCTGGCAAAGCACGTTCACTTTTGTTTGTTTGAAACATACGAGTATAGTAAGACGTACCTGATCGTTCCGGAGAGTGCAGTTGACTATCTTCCAGGAGGGATGAGTATCAGGGGTACACTTGCAATAGTCCAATTTGCAAACTCCTATTTGATGTTCACCACTTATGAGAGAAGTTAGCGCTGCGAGCGCAAGCAACGCCGCGAGAGGCGACATGGTAGCGCGCTTCGGCGCAGAGACCGCGCGCGTCGAGCGTCATGCACAGACTGGCGCGCTCGCAGGCTCGCACTCGCAGCTCGCACACTATCACTGCTAGTGATGCCTTGCACTGACGCTCCCGCTTATTATAGATATCGATGATGCGATTTCATTTGTATTATTAACACCCAAAACACTATTTAGTTATCACGATTAGAATGTTCAATGCTAAAACGTGATGATTTAATGAGATGGTAATTATGTAAAATTCAAATTAATTGATCACGCTGTATTAACTGAGTTATGTAGAATGTTTGCTAGGAATTTTTCTGGGTCTGTTTTAAAATATTTTACGAGTATTTTCATCAGTTTATTTTTATTATTTTTAGTCAAAAAATAAAACCTGTATTTAGTTTATTAAATGTTTATTATTAATTTTTAGCTATGCCCATAGAACACACACATCCAACACACTGAACAAAAATTTAAACAATTGTAAACGTTCATATTTATTGGAACAGCTATACACTACCAAATACCTAAGTACTCTTAAAAGTCTGACAATAGTACAAAAGGGTAGAAAGTTGAGGGAAGCAACTTGTTGACTATTTGCTAAGCGTAACAACGAGTCGATGGCGATCGACTCAACCGAGCCTCGGTTTTGTATTTCCATGAAAACAAATATAGCTGCTCTCATATTCATATTTTGTTCTGCTTGTATTATGTAGTTTGAGTGCATTATTGAATGGACTGTTGATTCGGTTCGATTAAACTTCTATGTGGGAAACATTCGCAATATATCATTTCCTCTTCATAAAAATGCATTACATACCCGTTCAAAATGAGTGAAACATATCAGATTATATCCCTTAGTTAAAGTTCTTCCTGTATTATCCAACTGATTATTTATCTCTTGCCATCCCAATTTATTTGGGGTCGGTGCAATAGTCTTCCTCTTCTATACAATTTCACTGGCCATCATCACCTCCGGTTTTGCCATATATCCAATAATTACTCAGAATATATACCTAATAACACTTCTCAGCCTCAGGAACACCATTGCAACTATCATTGTTTTATGCATATTCCTACCAATTAATATAACAAGTAAAATTTAAAAACCTCTGACTCATTTTTATTTCATGCTACACAATTTATCTATTAATAGACACATTTTGATCGTCAATCTATTTAATAAGTAATTATGATTCAAACAGAAAAACGCCCATAACTTTTGAACTGCTGAACCGATTTTCATCAAAAATAGTTAGGAACACTAGATAAAGTCGCCATTCATACAAAAAACGAAATCAAAATCGGTTCATCAGTTTAGGAGCTATGATGGCACAGATAGATACACAAATACACAGGTACACACATCAAACTTATTTAAACGCCTTTCTATTTCCGTCGGGGGTTAAAAAGGATTAAGATGCGGCGCGTGGCCACATTTTCATAGTGGGTTCACACGTACGTACATGCTCGATATACTTGCTCGATCTCGAGCTAGTACGAACGTGTGTATCTGTGTACCATGCAAGTCACAAGACAAATGCTCGAAGCCAACCAAAATGTTCGATTCGAACAAGATTCAAACGTCCATATTACTTGCTCGATGTTCGAAGCAAACATATTTGTACGTGTAGCCGCGACGCCAAGCATGTTAGTCGTGATTGATATTTTTGTGAAGAGGGTGTGGTGCGCAGATAAAATATCGGACTTTCGTTCATTTTCTCGAGTACCGAGACGAAGATTACCTTCTTGTGGAAAACTACGTTAAAAGAGAGATAAGGGTAAAAGAAACGCAGCTTATGCACGTTTGATGCCCATCAAACACAACAACAAATCGTCCACAGCTCGAAAAGTTTCAACACACACTAAACATGTTCTTCGAGCAAGTTTTTACGTGTAGACGGAAGGTGGAACATGTATGGAGAACAGCTATGTTCGATTAGCCTGTAAGAACGTGTGTACCCAACATCTTTTTAAAGATGTTGGATATAGGTACCCTATATTTATAAAACAGTGTACGTACCAGGGCTTTTATCAACGCTTGGTATTACATTCTGATCTTGTATTTCTTCCTATTATAATGCCAAGGACGCTTCGGTCGGTTCCACTGTGTACAATAACGTGGTATAATTTGATTTAAAAATTGCATACGGACGCCATTGTTGTCATCACAGGTCCTGGAAGAGATTGGCAAAGAATCCATACTGAAACGTGGATATTGGTACAGTCAGGCGTATAAATATTTTGCTTTATCAAGTCACAATTCAAAGGCGATATTCTCGTGAAATAACGATAAGGTCTTCGTCTAGTAGTGAGTGCAGTCAAACTTTGAATAAAGATGATAATAGCTTTATTTATTTTTAAGTATTCGTCATTTGTCAAAATAGCGATAGAATAAAAAAAAAACATAATCAGCAAACTGTACAACTTTTTAACAGTAAAATTTAATTTCTACTTTTTTAAGAAAATTAACACTTTGATTTAAAGTTTTAAAGTATCTAATAAACACCTCTTCAACTCAAATATCGATATAATTACAATCACAATTCTATCACAACCGAGAAAACTATCAAATAAAATAATATTCATCGATAAAGTAAACACTGCACATGCCTACGCGTCGAGATACAGAGGTCGGCGGGTGCTCGCAGCGGGCTGGCGAAGCGCGAGGTAGCGTCTCTGCGCGCTGCGTATGCACTCACAAGCACAACATAACCCATGCACTCCTCCGACTCCAGAGCATAATTATCTGATGAGTGCGCTACTGTGACAAACAAAAGAACAATTCAAAAACTGGGCTAAATGTTTCTCTCAACCTATTCTTGAGGCTTGGTTTTTTGTCTGCCTAATATTTAAATTTACCTCGCGGTGTGATGCGGTTTAGAATTTAGATGTAGCATAATGTTTTTAAGTTTGTTATACAATAACAGCCGCACGGGTACGGGCCGTGGATGGGTGACTGTCTAATACTTACCGAGACTCTTCCGTGCCACGGAAAGCTCGTCGAGCCTTTGTCCTAGCTGTCATTTATCGTTACGCGAAGTCGAGAAGTAAGAAAATCATTTTTGGAAGGCGATCCTAAAATAGTTGGGAAAAGTCTAGGCAGAATGTTATACTTACAAATTCAAAATGTTTCTTGTACTGATATAAAATAATTTTATAAAGAGTGTAAACAGTCTGCAACTAGGTGCAAGGTTCTAATCAGGCGTTTCCGGAGAGCAACCGGCGAGTAAAACTATGGTTACTCTTTTAAAAATTATCTAAGAAACACATGTCATAACATAATGCAAAGCTATATATGAGTTCCAATACGTTTGTTTGGATTTTCGAATGTAAATCCCATCGAAGTGATTCTGATGATTCAATATAATAAAAACAAAAGATTTTCTTATAATACCTCCTATGTCACGTCACATTTTTTAACTGACTTACTAAAAAAGGAGGAGGTTCTATGTTCGACATTATGTATGTTTTTTTTTTTGTGTATGTTCACCGATATCTCCGTCAATTATGGACCGATTTTGAAAATTCTTTTTTTGTTTGAAAGAGGTTGTTTCGAAATTGGTCCCATTTTAATTTGGTGAAGATCTGATGAAGAACTTTGGAGATATACAACAGAACTCTTCAATAAATGTCGGCAAATCTTTCGGGATTGCTGCAATCGCATGTCTGTTCATTGTTTATACCATTTCATAACATAACATCACGCCAGTACGCTCATAAGGGGTACGCAGATCTCAGAGTGGAGGTGTGCCCGCTTGGGTGGAGCACCGCTGTGCACTCGTGGAGGCGATCAGTGGCTACCTCTCGCGTCCGGCCCTAGTTCAGGCCATGGTACGGAGCGACAGGGCATGGAAAGCTGTCACCTCCTTCTGCGAAGCAGTAATGCTCGCGAAGGAGGAGGCGGAACGAAGCCGCCCTCACGCCCCTAGCCACCGCAGGTGACGCCCTGGGCGTCGGGAGTCGCAAGCCGATTCCCGGCCGCGGGCTTGTGGACTGCGAGTAACGGGTAGCTCGCCGTCCGATAAGGACCAGACCCGAGTCGACAGCGCGTAGCGTTCCACGCGCGCCTCAAAGAGATGTCAGCAAAAACTGACGGGTTTCGCGAGGGCCGATGATGCCTGTCTGGGCCGCGGATAAATTTGAAAGAGAGTTACCGCGGCCCTGGCACAAGCAACTGAAGGGACACGGGTGGGTTTTAGTCAGTAAAAGTCTGACACGCCCTCGGGACGCCTTGCAGCCCACGCTGAATCAGCATTCGCCATAGAGTCGCGGGATGTTATGGTGACTAGGCCTAGCACACGGCGTATTTCAAACGCGCAGACGAAGTCATTGGATGATTGCCGAAACAAAAAAAGAAATGTTCACATTAGGTCGGACCGACAATTTAACCGTTGTCCGACTATCGGGTTATGGTGTTCAGACTATAAGCGGCTGGTCCGACGTAATGTGAACACCTCCGTCGTCAACAACTGCCTGGCTTGCCATAAAGCAGTTGTGAGTTGGCTTCTATGTACAATGGACGAAGACGACGTTCTCAAACTCCTGTCTTCTACAAGAGAAATCAAAACATCTATATTAATTTCGTCCTCCATGTTTATAAACGTGTCCTCCCTGCGTGCTCGCCCGCCGGCGAAACTTCTGGCGAGAGCGGGTGGGTGACTGGCGGGCGGGTGGCTTCGCCTCTACGAGCGCGTGTCTGTGCTGTCATTTGTCATCAACACACGATCTTTGACAGTCGTTAGGGCTTATCAAAAGCCTGAAAATCAGACATCAGTCTTGCCAAGGACTATTGTGGACTGGGTTGTGGGGGTCAGGCGACCGCCTATCTCCATGTAAAACAGTTGTATAGTTCTCGCTAAACTTCTTGGCCGCCTTGAAGTTGGCTCTGCGATGCGCAAAGCACGGATCGGTGCTGTTATTGTATGAGATTTACTACTGCGCAGCCATTGTAGCCAACTTCAGGGTGTCAATTTTGGCGAGAGCTATACTCAGCCGCATCCGATTAGAGTTGTAGTCGATATCAGCATGGTTGCGAATAGGCTCGGCAGATTTATAAAACAAAGTTGTTGCACGCGACATCATCCTCGTTAAATTAAAAACAGGCAGGCGCTTTACTTTGTGTAAAACATGTAGCATCCACCAACATGCACAGGGCCTGCGTGGTGAATTATGGCCGATTCGCTCTCGCATAGAGGAGGCCTGCACGCACAACAGACCAAATACGAGTCTAAGTGCGGAAAAGGGGTCCATCTCCTATCCTACTATACGGGTACTTCCTGTTTACGGCTTACTGTTAATGATCTACAAATGACAGCAGGGACCAACGGCTAATCGTGATTCCCGAGGTACGGAGGAATCTCGGAGGAGGAGGAGGAGGTAGGTATAAGTTTCATATTTGGTTTGCGCAAATATGACCATGTTTCCGAATTTCGTGTGAAGCTCAAGTGGTTGCCAATTCGCCTTCGCCGGAATGCTCATATTCTTTCTCTTTTGTTTAATGTGCTCTTTACTCCTTCCACCCCTCTTTACCTGAAGGATCGTTTTCTTTATCAGATAACTTGCGACTTAAAATGCCAGTGCATTCCACAACTTTCATGGATAAATCTTTTACTGTCCAGGCTGCTCGTCTGTGGAATGCATTGCCTGACTCAATAAAACGTGCTCAGTCGTTGCCTGTATTTAAAAAACTTGTCAAAGAACATTACCTGTCGCTGTGATTGTGCTCTTGATTTTTTGACATAATGTGCTATGATTGTTGTACATCATTTATTTTCATTGCTTATATATGAAGTATGTATGTATTTATGTATCTATTATTTATGTGTATGTATTTTTGTTTCTAGTAAGTATTATTGTATAAATATTATGTTCATTGTTGGTATTGTCGCACCACTGACAACTCCATGTCATGTCCAGGTAATCTCTGTCCATTCCAGGTTGCCTGGAAGAGATCGCGGAATGCGATAAGGCCGCCCATTGTATGTTTTTAGTATTAAGTTTCTTTTTTCTTCTTTATTATGGTGTACAATAAAGTGTAAATAAATAAATAAATCTAGGTTTGTTAAGATGGCCATCCACGGACCGACCACGGCAGACGTTTGTTTACCTTGAAGATCGACCCGTTCGGCTGTTTTTATTAAGCCACGAGCTCCTCTATTGCTTCAGGACACTATGACCATCAAAACATTATATTGTCCTACTGCATGGCTTAAAGCCTTGTGATGCCACTGCCGTTTGAAGCTATTTATGAGCACATATAACCACGCTTGTTCAGGGACTTCAATATATACATTTTAAAATGAGCTTCCAAGCCACGTACAAGATCTAAGCCTTAATAAATTTAAATCATTCATTAAACGTAAGTTGTGCCAGAAAGCGTTTTATACCGTTACAGATTACGTTGAGGATAAAAAGGCTTGGGATTGAGCTCCAATTAATTTTATTTTTTGCATCCTGAATTTTGTTTATTTTTTGGTTGTCTTGCAATGACAAGAATATTTACTTTTTTAAATTATTATATTATTTCATTTTAATTATTGTGAATGTTGCAGTTAGTTTTTAATCATGGTCTGGCAATTTGAGTAATTTATGCGGCCCACCCGAAGAATGTCCTTTCTTTGGTATTGTTCGTCGAATCGTTGAGCTCCTTAAATTCTGAGTTGAGCTGCACGGTTATTGACAAATGCGTGCACTGACTGGACAGGTCCACTCAATCTGGCTGGTTCTTTCCTCAAATGACCATTTCAGACATCAATCTACATGGTCTTCACATGATCAACCAAAATTTTGTCTGGACTTTAAAAGAGACTGTGACCTCTGAGTTTGTTTCGGCCTTTCTTCTCAGAGTAGTCAGAAGGGAACGCCAACCTCATCTAGTTTTAAAATATAAACGACGTGTAAAAGTGTTTGTATAAATCAATTGTCAGAAATAAAATAATTTATCGTTTATCATTATCATTAAAAAAAACGGTCTAGCAGTTTTCAAGATATAGAGCATACGACCGAACTTCTTAGCGACAAACAGCACTAATCTTTTAATTGTTTGTTTGATTGTTTACTCCGGATGAAGCATTATTGCTTCATCCGGCGTAATTACATATAAGGTCTCGATAAGGTACCATACCAGTCATGTCAAATTTCTATCTCTAATAGGCAAATCTACTGACAGTTGACATCGACCGTAAGTTAGCTGCTACCGCTGACGCTGTGAAAGTGGCGACATTTTGGGCAAACTAAAATTGATGAATATATTGACCAACGATATTGGCAACAGAATCTGACCATTCTTATAATCGCCTACTAATATTCGTCTCTATAATAAAATAGACAGGGAACAAAACGCTTCTATAAATTCCATGCCAGATTTTGATTGCGCTACTGTGGTTTGACTGCGCTTTAAATAACTTCCAAAACTCGGATACCCATCGTAAACTGTAGTATAATGAAAAACTAAAAGTAGTCCACCGTTTTAGATGGTTATATCTCTTATTGTTTACGCATCGCATCTTGCAGTCGGATAAATTAATTTAATTGTCTATGTTGTTTATTTTTTTTTTTTTTTTTTTTTTTTACCTCTGCCTCAGATAAAATATAATGCTAGCATATAAATGCCTCATCCCATACACAGAAACCGTTCTGTCGCGACGCGTCGTTACGTCTAGTTACGCCGCGAATATTTTTTACTTTAAATACAGTGACGATTTGTTTTATAGTAATTTTTCTGGTTTTTACAGTTTCAGACTGAACAGTCATGGGTCATAATTGCAGTCGCTCACTACATGTTCGTAATCGCCCACACGCGAATGGCGTCCGCGAGCCTGATCAAACGTAGTCCTAAAATTCGTTAATGTTATCGAATTAGTCGTAGCTGAGTTGTGAGTTTGTGAGGCTGTGCAACTTGAAATCGGGTTATATGTGTTCCAATCTCGGCAGCCCAAATAACTATTCGTTTTTTTTGTGTATCCTACACTCATTGAATTTATGAAACAATGCATAAAGGTTGAGCAAAAATGATGCAACCTTTAAATAGGTACCTGGTCTATGAAATACATAGCGCTTATACCATGGGTTTTTATTTTAAATACATAGTAGGGTATATTGATTTTTACATAAAATATGCCAGTCGTTTTAAAAAATATATTTTTACTCTATTTGTTTTTATTATAAACTAGCTTCGCCCGCGTTCAAAGTTAAAAATAATGCTCCGATCGCCACCAAACTTACAAGATTATCCGCTGGGTCAATCTAAAGATTTTCTAAAAATTTCATTAAAATCGGTCCAGCCGTTTCGGATAAGGAACATACATACATACTTTCTCTTTAATATATATATATATATTTATTTTTGATATATATTGACTATCAATAAATGAGGATATAGTTTAACTATTCATTTTTACAAGAAAAAGAGGATTGAATCTTGTTAAGTCAACTCAAGTTGATTTGAAACCGTTGGTTTCATACTCATTTATCATAAAAAGTCGTGAAGACTTGAATAAAAAGTCGTGAAGAATGAATACGTGGTGGCCGTCCACTTCTTACACAACTCTGGACACTTCCTTCTTTCTCAAATCTCGTTACTCAACGATTCGAGAGCCTGTTCTTCTTTTAAAAAATAAAGAAAAGCGATAAATTTGCTTACCTACTAAACATTAAAAATCATGCACTATATTTAACAGATCATTGCATTATCTTCATTAAATATATTATAAAAACAAACAAAAAAAAAAAAACAATTTACAACAATTTTTGAAAGTAACTTTCATCATCCAGATTTATTAGACATTTGAAATACATTATATTAAGCCCATTCAAATGCAAGGCAACAAAATTTTGTTTTGTCTTGATTTTACACTTTATTTTTGCTAGTATTTTGATATTCAAAAAAAACAAACTCCACAAATAAAATAGCCCAAGCGCTCGTATCAAAATTTTCCAACTAACCATGTCAAACTGGATTCTGGCTATTATAACTCTGCAGAACTTATAATTGGTATCCCCAAGAAGTTTTGTATGTGGTATGCTTTTTCATATGTTACTTTCGTGTTAATTGAGCTGTCAGATAGCTTACGCTGTACATTTTTTTTCACAAATTCAATTAGAAAAACGGTTAAACCTATTGGAAGTGAATTGCAGAGTTATTATATTAAACGTTATGTAAATTCCAAGATGTGAAGGAACAGCGCGATATCATTCTTAGCCAAAACCACACTGTTTGCAAGATATCGTAACGTGGTCTTGTACGTCGAGCTGATTTTGATGTTTTGCCTTTTGATATTTGCATAATAGATTATTTAACTAAGAACATTATTTCAAATACTCATACGCTTTTTCATGTTGTTTACAAGAAGATCGTGTCAAATTACAACATTACGATTCAAAACAAATTGTGTGGTTTTGCAGTAATCACACACTGAGAAAACAGTCACTCACAGTGATTAAACTGTATCAAATTCACACTGCGTAGTACTAGTTACTATTCTTTTCCAGTAATGAATCAGAATATAAACAAAATAGCCTATCAAAAACACAAAAAAAAAAAACAACTATCAAAATCAATTTTCATAGAACAGACGGTGTTACCAGCCCTAAACATCAAGATTCCCACATTTTTTGAATAACGCAGTTATAATAGCCAAAGCTGTTCGTATTGTTTCAAATCAACCCTCAGTTTCTATAATTATAACGAAGAATTATATACAAGTTTGTTATTTAAAATATTAAAAGTTTACCCTCATTTACTGTATATTATCTTTTTCTCATTTAAATTCAATGCGAATGCATTCAGGACCCAATTAGCTGAATACTTAACGTAAATCTTTCTAAAGACTGAACCCGTTCTTTAAGTGTAAATCATAAGAAAAGGAGTTTTAGGATTAAAATCTTTAAATTAAAAAATAGACATTTATATTCATAAATTAGATACGTGTTTAAAATTATAAAAATAATATTAGTAAAGTTTTTATAACTTACGAGATACGAACTAGGATCATACTGGTTTATCTCACCAGCAGTGCAAGATGGACACTTTCGTTTGACATTGAAATTAAACACCTCATTCTAATACGGTCGCCCAGGTACTTATATTATAATAGAGATGAGGGTGGATTTGAAACACCACCACCCTAATTTTTTGTTATTTTAATAAATAGTCTGGCAACAATTTAATTATTTGTAATGGTTAATAACAAGGTTTCGAAGTTTGATTAATTGACGATATGGTTGATAAGGTGGTATGATGTAAAAAGGCATGTTGTAGTATGGCTTTGTCTAAGTTTGATAATACTTTGTTCACAGGTGTGTTTCGACGGAGCGCCAGTTCCTGACGGACTTCGTGGCGGGCGCGGAGAGTACGGCCGGTGGCCGGCTGGCGCGCTGGCTTGCGCCCACCTCGCGCGTGGAGCCCTCTAAGTGCGAGCTGAAGGCGCCCGCGCAGCCCGTGCGCCCCGCAGCCAAGATCACGCTGCCTATACTCGTCCGTGATCAATACGGTGAAAACGTGTCTTCACCGGCCCTGAAAGTTGAAGTAAGTTTGTAATCTGCTACAGTTAATATTCTTATTTTTCAACTTTTAATTGCGGCCAAACAAAACTGCAGCAGCAACCGGCATCCACTGTTCACAAACTATCGTGCTAACAAACTCTACTCAAATATCGGTAGCAAACACACAAATTCATTTTGTGAGCCTCTCAATGAATCACTGCGGTATTTTCCTGGAAATATCGAAAATCTATCAGGCTTTCGCCACTATAGCGCTATTTTAGGTATCAAATGTATTGATCCGCCTGCTACCTGATATTTAACAACGCTTGCTATTTAATCCAGTCATGCAGTAAATACAACAGAACTTTTATTGATACACCACACCGTTAGTGCATAATGGGCAAGTTATATAGTAAAGGAACCCATATAATGCCCAAAGTGGTTCCAGAACAGATTAAGTACCCTAATATTATGCAACTTGAACATAACCGGTAGAAAACCAGGGTGAACTGTATACATCTGCTTACCGTTTCTGAGTGTACCGGCGTGATGTTACGTTATGAAATGGTGAATCCCGAGAGATTGACCGTCATTTATTGAAGAGTTATGTTGTATATCTACGAAGTTCTTCAACAGATCTTTACCAAATTTGGTCAGTGGATCGTCTTTTAAATGGTTTTCACTTTCAAACAAAAAAGAAAGAATTTTCAAAATCGGTTCATAATTGACGGAGATATCAGTGAATATACACAAATAAACATACAGTCGAATATAGAACGTCCGCCTTTTTGGAAAGTCGGTTAAAAATGGAATGATGTAAACACTTCTTGACTGAAGCAGTGGGCCCACCCTTTTTTAGGAATCTCTTTCACGCCTTTTTCTAACGCAGCCATGGCATCTTCAGGGTTCATAAAACGAATTCCTCTAAGTTTATCTTTTATTTTAGGAGAAAAACTTTGTTTACTAAAAAAATTACACCGACGAAATAACGAACAGAGAAACAAAAAATAAAAATAAACTTTTTAGTCTAGCATTTCGAGTTGGCGCCAAACATATATAATATACATAACATATAATAGTCACAACGGATCTTAGTGTCTCAAGTTGGCTCTGCCAACCATTGTGCAAGAAACAGTTTGTCCAACGAGTATACTGCATAGAGTAAGCGAGATAGGACGATGCGACAAAGGTAAACGAATGAAAGAGACAGATATACAATGCTATCTTCACTTTCAACATTGACACAAAAATAGCTACTTCGCAGGGTCTTGCAGCCAATTCAGAGACACAAAGATCCGTTGTGAGTATTATAACTATACATTTACAGATTCCCAAAGAGTACCTAATTCTAAATTTTAAAATGTTTTACCACATCTATTCAAAAAGAGCTAGAGTCTGGCAAACGAAAGTAGACACTCGAATTATTTGCAAACTTTTTATATGGCAATGCTATACTAATGTCAACCCCAATTTTCCGTAAGACGCTACTAAGTTGATACTTTGTTGTAATTCGTAATCACTAGAGTCTGGCCAACGAAAGCTGTCCAAGGAAAAAGGCGGGAATTTTAAAAAATCTAGAGCTTACAACCCTGACTATACACTGCTTAAACGGAGTTGATACTATTTATTATTCTATCATATTATGCGATATTTACATCAGTATTTCAGATTTATATACTAAGACCATAATAAGGTTAGAGTGAACAGGCTTCTTCTGGGTAAGCTCGCTCCATCGTCGACTCTGTCTCTGTCACCTTTGACCTAGACTAGAGTCAAGAGCAAACCCATCACAAATAAAAAAAAAAAAAAAAAAAAAAAGGTTATTAATGGTTACCAGTTTGAACATATAAAAACAAAACAAATAATAAGGTTTTTACCCCTGGCATATGGAATTTTTTTACTTCTGCGCACATTGAAGTTCACAGATCCAACTTACCTGGCACGGCATTATATAGAAAAGGGTGAATTAAAGAAAAAGTTATTAATATAAGTTTATATAATATAATGCAGACACTGATGTAATGACACAATAAAATCAACACAAAACCATAACCCCTATGGGTTATGAGTCATAGTCGAAATCGGATTCCAACATTTCTACACCTGACAATATTGAATCAGCTTCATTGCTTTCTTCACTGCTACTGCTACTGTCCCCAACATTTATTATGAATCGTTCAAGTTCGTTTTCAAGAACACGGTCCCTTAATTTGTACTGATGTTCAACATTTAAAACATGATCAGTGTACTTCTTCCAGTCATCAGCAGTTATGGATAGAAAACATTCTTTTATTAAATTTTGCATTTCAGACCCTGGTATTCCTATATTTTTGCTTGCTACTTTTCTCTTCGCTTGACTCCATACAAGCTCGATAGCATTGAGGTCGCAATGATACGGAGGAAGCAACAAAATTTCGTGATTGTGGATATGACTATATTTTTTTAAAAGTTCTTCTGCTTCGTAAACAGCTGCAGGTTTATTATCTTTCACCAAACACATTAATTCTGCTTTAGTATGATATTCTTCAAAATGTTTCAAATGTTAGTATCAGACATAGTAGGGGGTTTGTTCAATTGTTTCACATGATAACTTGCATTGTCCATCACAATTACACTAGGTTTAGTGAGATTTGGTATCAACATTTCTTCAAACCATTTCATAAAGTTGGTAGCGTTCATATCATCATGGTAGTCAGCTGATTTGGATTTTGTGCTGAATACTAATAATGCACCTGGCACAAACCCTTCCTCCGATCCTGCATGCACAATGATATGTCTTTTTCCTGACGATATATTAGTAGTGACACCACTTGTTGAAGGTCCTTGCCACGATTTTTTAACTTTATAGTTCTGATGCACATATGTCTCATCAAGGTAAATAATCTGTTTACCTTCTAGTCGCTTTTGATTTATTGTTCTCAAGAATCTGTGTCTCCATGCAGCAATATCATATTTTTCTGTAAGTAAAGCCCGTTCATTTCTATTGGTTTGAAAGTCAAACCCGTTCTTGTGTAAAATTTTTCTAAGGGTTTCACGGCTTCCCATAAATCCAATTGCTTCCTTCAGCTCATTGTGCAGGCTTCTCAGGGTTGGGACTTGTTTTTTCACTCCATAAAATTCGTTTATTTTGTTTCTTATAGCCGAAATAATTATCAAAATTATCCAAATTGGAAACTTTTTCTGAATGTGGACGTTTTTTCCCCGGAGTATTCCACTGTCCTTGATTTTTAGACCCTTCAATTTTAATTCTTCTTAAGGTCTTCACACTTACGTCTGAAGAGAACAAATACAAAGAATTATGTAACAGTGTAATAATATTTACCAGATACTTTTATTTTAAGTCTTTGGTTAGTGCACTCAGTCATAAAATTCAAAAACCAGAATAAAATACAAAGACTGTGAAAGTGACTGTTATACCTATAATTTCTGAATTATTATGAATAGGTACCTGTCATTGAAGATATCTTTTCTAAATAATTTGTTTCACAAGTCGACAATTCATTTTTTTCGAGAGTTTTCAATTTCTTTACTGTTTCCACAATTCTAAGTTTTGTCTCCTCGTCGTTAGTACTTCCTGAAAAGTAGATAAACCGTGAATAGTTGTGCCATCTTTTTATAAATAAAAAAGTATCAAGATGTTATAAGAGAAATTCAAAAAACTAACCTAAAAGTGAAATGATTGAATCCAGTTGTCGTATTTTCTCTGCAGATTTCTGATTCAAATCACTTTTTATGTCTTTATATTTGTCAATCATAGTAAATAGTAGCTTCCTCGTAGAGCTTTTGATTGTTTTCGGCATTATTTTAAACAGAAACAACGAAAATAAGATGCACGTAAACACAAGATGACTCAAGTACGAAACGTCAATGTGACAATTTTGACAGCCCTAAATAATTGCCATCCTAAAAGTTTAGAAATTAATTCGTGGACAGCTTTCGTTGGTCAGACTCTATTTATCTTTTTGTAAAAACATTTTCTCTATTTGATAATTTAAAAACTTTCATTATTAATGTAGAAAACAATGATTCCTGTGACTCTTATGAATCTTTTCACATGGATGTCTTAGATTTAGATTTTGATTGATAGTGAATAAACCAAAATTATTATAGAATACTGTTGCTTTTTTTTATTCAGATTGATTTATCTAAAGTATTACCTACCTAAATGTATTTAGGTAGGTATTATAGTATTTTTATTCAGACGAAGTAATATAAATAACTCTAAAGTATCAAATTAGGTTATTCCATGTATTGCATACTAGTTTTTGGGGTTGCTATCCTGATATTTTTTAAATTTGCCGCACTTTTTCAGTCTCTACTTTCGTTTGCCAGACTCTAGTTTAGTAAACTTCATAATTAGTGACTAAAATAGCTCATTAATCCCTAGGGACTAAAAGTGATTGTTTATTTTATTGAAATAATATCATCATCATATCAGCCGAAAGACGTCCATACGGACATAGGCCTCCGTCGCCACATTGACCGGTCCCGTGCGTCTCGCAACCAGCGGATCCCCGCAACCTTCACCAGGTCATCGGTCCACCTGGTGGGAGGCCTTCCAACGCAACGCCTCCCGGTTCGCGGTCGCCACTCCAGAACCTTTCTGCACCATCGGCCATCCGTTCTGCGATTAATGTGCCCTGCCCACTGCCACTTAAGTTTGGTAATTCTTCGGGCTATGTCGGTAACCCTGGTTCTCTTGCGGATCTCCACATTTCTGATTCGATCACGCAAGTAAACTCCGAGCATAGCCCTCTCCATTGCCCTTTGAGTGACTGTAAGCTTTCTGATAAGGCCCATTGTAAGCGACCACGTCTCAGAGCCATATGTCATCACTGGCAACACACACTGGGCATTGACTTTCGTCTTGAGACACTGTGGTAAGTTGGACGAGAAGATACCGCGCATCTTCCCGAACGCTGCCCAGCCGAGTCGGATTCGACAGTTGACCTCTTTCTCGAAGTTGGCCCTACCCAATTGGTTCGTTTGTCCCAGGTAGACATAGTCGCCCACAACTTCGAGTGTAGAGTCTCCGACCTTGATAGGAATGGGTGTAACATGGGCATTCAAAATCACCTTGGTTTTGTCCATGTTCATCCTAAGACCCACTCTTTCGGAAGCTCTACTGAGATCTTCGAGCATTGTACTGAGGTCCTCCATGGTCTCAGCCATAACCACTATATCGTCGGCAAACCGAAGGTGAGTGATGTACTCGCCATTGACGTTAATGCCTAGCCCTCTCCAGTGCAGAACCTTGAAGACATCCTCCAGTGTAGCGGTGAACAGTTTCGGAGATATGACGTCTCCCTGTTTCACACCTCGCTGCAGAAGGACGGGTTCCGAGGCCTCATCCTGAATTCGAACTGACATGGTGGCGTCTTTGTTTACACTTCAACACTTCGATGCCGGTAATCAATTTGGCAAGCCCAAGTCTCGATCGAATCGAAGGCTTTCTCGTAGTCCACAAACGCTAAACAGAGAGGCTGGTTGTAC
Organism: Orthosia incerta; assembly: GCA_948252205.1. Classification (NCBI taxonomy): domain Eukaryota; kingdom Metazoa; phylum Arthropoda; class Insecta; order Lepidoptera; family Noctuidae; genus Orthosia; species Orthosia incerta. The sequence continues at coordinate 37,176,625 of OX411741.1, read as the reverse complement.
TCTTCGGTTTTCTGTATAACCTGCCGCAGCGTATGTATGTGGTCTACGGTGCTGAAGCCTTTACGGAATCCGGCTTGTTCTAGAGGCTGGAAATCGTCAAATCTGCGCGCGAAACGATTCGTGATGACTCTTGAAAACTGCTTGTAGACATGGCTAAGAAATGAGATGGGCCTATAGTTCCTCAGTAGGGCATTGTCACCCTTCATGAAGAAGAGCACCACCACACCCCTGCACCATGCCTGTGGCGTTTTCCCCTCGAGTATGACGGAATCAAACAGCTTCTGAAGGGCCTTAAGTACTGGTTTTCCACCCGCCTTCAGGATTTCGGCCGTAATGCCATCATCCCCCGGTGCCTTGTTGTTCTTAAGCTGTTTTCAGAGCCGTCCTAATCTCATACAGGCTGACGTCTGGAATGTCTTCGGTGTCGTGTCGGGTCAATCTAGCCTAGACCTTGGAGCCCTTATCCCGCTCAAACGCGTCTTTAATACTTTCGGTATTAAAGCGGCGGGGGTCGCTTTTTTTTTTTTTCAAGGACTTTGAGATCCGTCTATTTAGCTGCTGGTATTTCAACGCATCGTCTGAAGACTGCAGGGTCATCTCATGCCTCTCCTTCATGAGCTTGAGAGTAGGATCGGAAAGCTTTTTGTTCCTATCTGTACGGCGGGTCTTAAAAAACTTAGACCCGACCGTATGGACAGCCTCCACGAACCCATCGCTGTATTCGTCCACGGAGCTCCCTAGGCACTCGAAACGATTCTGGAGTTCGAGCTGAAAGCTCTCGGGGTTTTGGACCCGGATCTGTGCTGGACGGAGCGTGGAGTTCATCAGTCAAGACCTTTCAAGCTTAACATTAATGTTCAATGTGCCTCTTACCATGCGGTGATCGCTCCCAGTTTTCACCGAATTGATCACAGAGACATCATTGAACATTTGCTTCTTGGTTGACATGATGAAGTCGACCTCGTTTTTAGTTGCACCATCGGGGCTTTGCCAGGTCCACTTCCTGTGCTCACGCTTTGTGAAGAAGGAGTTCATCATGTAGAGGCCCTCCTTCTCCATAAAACTGGCCAGTAGGTGACCCTGGTGGTTCCGACGTCCATCTCCAAATTGCCCCACTTCCAGCTCATCCTCGTCTCGTTTGCCCAGTTTCGCGTTGATGTCCCCCATGACAACTGTGAAGTGAGTTTTGAAACCATGCATGGCTCTAGAGATATCCTCATACATGGCCTCTACCTCGTCATCGGGGTGTGCCGAAGTCGGGGCGTAGACTGGTATGACCTTCAGCGAATATCTTGCGGATATTCTGAGTATAAGGTCGTCACACTCTCGATCTTCACCACGTTGTTCACAAGGGACCTGTGGACGATAAAGCCGACACCACCCTGGGACTGCCGGTCACCCTCTCGGAAATAGAGCAGGTAACCGGATCTGAGGATTATAGAGTCCTCCCGCTCTCTTCGGACTTCAGATAACCCTATAATACCCCATCGTAACCAGCTCAATTCTTCCTCCAGTTCGCCTATCTTCTCGTCGGTCCGGAGTGTTCGCGTGTTATATGTTCCCAGGTCCAGTCGTCGGTGTTTATTGGGGTAGCCGGGTCCACTCCGGGGATTCTTAGCTCCCCTTACCACGACATCGCCTCGACCGCTACCGTAGCCGAGGGTAGACAGGCTGCCGGGCACTCGGGGCCGTTTTTTCGTTGTGCTATTCATTACCTTTGTCCCTTAGTCGCCTCTTACGACACCCCCTGGAAGATATGGGATGGTGAAATTCTTTACGTCTGTCAACATACGGTACGGTGTAATAATATATGATATATAATCTCATCAATAATTTCATCGTATTCTTCTTCCTCCTATACCATGAAGACCAAGTTAAAATGGATATTCTAGCCTCACACCACGCTAAGAATGATTTTCGTAGTTTCTGGAAACACACAAATAAATTGAAGGCCAGGCCGGGCGTCCCTGTGAGCGTCGGTGGCATGAATGAGCCAGAAGATATAGCAAATCTTTTTAAAGAGGCGTTCTTTGTCAAATCTCCTCTGGGCCCATCGCGGTCGGTGCCCGATGTTATGCCCGGGATGGAAATAGGGGTTAAATTTAAGGCCGCAGAGATTACTCGAACGATTAGATGTATGTCAAGGGGTAAGTCCCCCGGCTATGACGGGCTTAGCATCGAGCACCTCCGATATGCTGGCCCTCACTTACCTAGGGTACTTGCTATGCTGTATAGCTTTTGTATGGGTCATAGTTACATGCCTAGTGAGATGATGCGAACAGTGGTTGTACCAATCGCTAAAAACAAAACTGGTGACCTCGCCGACAGCAGTAACTATAGGCCCATTTCCCTGGCCACTGTTATATCAAAGGTTTTTGACAGCATGCTTAATGCAGAATTGAATAAAAGAACAACCATACATGACAACCAGTTTGGTTTCAGAGCTGGATTGTCAACTGAGAGTGCAGTGTTGTGTCTTAAGCATGCTGTCACATACTATGCGAAGCGTGAGACGTCTGTTTATGCCTGCTTCCTTGACCTATCTAAGGCTTTTGATCTGGTTTCCTATGATATGTTATGGAGTAAGTTAGAGCGGGTTGATTTACCTCCAGAACTTATAAACATTTTTAAGTTTTGGTATGGAAACCAGATCAACACTGTACGATGGGCTGGGGCGTTGTCTCATCCGTACGGGTTGGAGTGTGGGGTGAGGCAGGGTGGGTTGAGCTCACCTACGCTCTTTAACCTGTATGTGAACGAACTCATTGCCGAGCTCAGCAGTACCAGAGTTGGATGTTACGTAGACGGTATCTGCCTTAATAATATCAGTTATGCGGACGACATGGTGCTGCTGAGTGCGTCAATCTGTGGGTTGAGAAAACTGGTTGCCCACTGTGAGGCGTATGCTGGGTTACATGGCCTTGCATATAACATCAAGAAGTCGGAGATCATGGTCTTTGAGGCTGGGGGTAGGAGCCCTAATAAGGTGCCACCTGTTTTACTGTATGGCACGCCTTTAAAAAGAGTCCATAAGTTTAAATATCTAGGTCATATATTAACCCCCAATCTCAAAGATGATGACGACATTGAGCGCTCCGCGTTCAGTACAATAATGCGTTTAGGATGCTGGTGGGGCTGCCTCGCTTCTGTAGTGCGTCGGGGATGTTTGCGGATGCGCATGTAGATTGTTTCTTCACAGCCATGCGCAAAAGGTGCGCATCTATGGTGCGCAGGGTGTGGGGCAGCTCCAACAGTATCCTTAGCATGATTTCGTGTCGCCTCGACTGTGTTTTCGTGGGTCACTGTTGTTCCATCTCACATGGGTTGTCGCAACGGTGATCCACTGTTATTTGTTGTTTTGTGTTTGTAGTGTCAGTTTGTTAATATCTGTGTTACTAACATAGTTGTAAGTTTTACTAACCATCTTTTGAGTCATGGATACTCGAATAAAGAGAAATTCTATTCTATTCTATTCTATAGTAACTTGATATCACAGCTTTCCAATATAACTGATTTCAATGACTTATATCGAGGAGAGTTTGTGAGCGATACATGTCTCGGTCTCGCCCCAGAACACACCACCCGAAACGAGACGCGCGAGCGAGACACGGTGCCTCGTTCGCGCGTCTAAATCTCGCGTTGCGGTCGCGCGGTTTACTCGCAGCTTTACAGGCACACATCTTTTTTTTTTTACTTTGTCCCACACTAGGCTTTTCTTCCTGTATCGTGGGAGCGTTTACAAACATTTAAACTCACATACAAGACACCCGGATCCGGAAAAACTGTCTGTAAGCCATAGTCTATAAGTCTGTCTGTATTATTAGTTCCGTGCTGGAATCGAACCCGCGACACGCAGCGGTGCAGCCGATCGCTCGACCACTGCGCCAACTGTGTCGTCAAAAATGAATGTGAAATACCTAACTTTTATCGCCGTTTCATATTCACGACGTTCTCTTTGAACTTGATATGCCGAACTGAGTATGACGGTACTTGCAAATACCATTGCACCGGTGGCATTTATTGGATTTCGTCGACAGCGGCGGCGAGGGTAGTTCGTAGTGCTGTCCACTACTCTCGATAGTGACACAGCCAATCATTGTCCGATTGATTGGTAACGAACGGCTTTAATTCTCGTCGTCAATATTACAAGTAATCATTGAATTCTGTGCAATGCCCTTGCACAAAGACGGAACTTATAGGACGGAAAGATAGGAATAATAATTGCTCATTTCAGATATGTTTAGATTTGGTTGTTATATTATCGTGGACGTCATCCGCTTTCCATCGGGCTGATCGAGATCAAGAACTATTGCATCACGTCACGAAATAACAACTATTTTAATTCTTAATAAATAAATAATTCTTTATTGGACTAAACATTTCGTATAGTCAAACATTATGCTAAATACATATGTATTTGTTCTTTCAGCATAATGTTTGACTAGAGAATAACGAAAATATATGCCAGTAGTAAGTATTTTTATAGAATTCAGGCATCCAAAGAAAGATTAAATTTCTGTTATGGGTACCAGCAGTATTGCGTAAGTGAATTCGGCAACGCAAAGGGTTTGACCGGTATCAATCGACCAATCGCACAGACGGAAATCCACATCGCGTCATTCATCTCGCATGTGATTGGTCGATTTGATAGCGGTCAAACCCTTTGCCTTGCCGAAATCACTTCTTCTGCAGGATCCTCATTGCTTGTGTTTCATATCAAAATTTCTTACAATTAAACAAAAAAAAAAAAAATTTAGAACATAGGTACTCGTACCTATTCATCTACGCCCACTGCTCTGTGCTGCTACGGCACCGTCGGCGGCGCTATAGAATGACCCGTGAAAGCCCTATAGGGGGCTATAGGCGCTACAGGGCCTACAGTCTACGACTACGCAAAATAGCTCACAACTACATGAGAAATAGTCGTTGCGAAACACAGTTCAGAGGGCAAAATAGGCTTCACATTTTATTTTGTTATTTTTTTTTTTTTAATGCTATTCGTTATGCCTTTTTACAAGCTTTTATTTAACTTGCCTTGTTATTTGTAGTTTAGTTTATGTGGGTCAAGGTCAAATACTGCAACTGAATTTTAAAACAGTTATTCCAAACTGATGGAACTGAAACATTCCATATTCCATATTGTTTGGATGACAATGCACGGTAAACGGGTAAACTAAAAAATTTGTTTACAAAAATATTTTATTTTTTAATTGGATAAAAATATTACATTAATTGGATAAAAATATTACATTAATTGGATAAAAATATTACATTAAATCGAATATTATTACTTGTGCAAAATGCGTTTTAATATCGTAATGCCCGCCATACACGATCCAGTTTACTGAAGTTTGTAGCGCGCTTGAAGCGGCGTCCAGTTTGCAGTACATCCACATAGACCACTCACGTTCAACTTTGCCATCAATTTTGCATGATGCCGCACCAGTTGAATCCATGGCGTCATAACTGACGGACGACGACGCGATAGCCATCCTAGGCTTATTGCTTGCAATTAAGAACAGAAAGTAAAGATCGTTCAGCGTGGTGCCTAAACTGGTCATTGGAACCAAAAAAATATCACATATATAAAATTACGATAATATTTTCGAGCATACCGCTCGAAAATATTATCGTAATTCTATACGAATGAATAAAGAAACTTATTTAAAACTCCTTCCATGGTGTCTCAGCTAGGAGAAGAAATGCTATTTCAGCACATGAAAGACTATTGGTAACTTTAAGGTTTTCATCAGAGATATTATATAAATATCGCCTCAAGCATTAGGACGAATAATTTCGTTTATTTTTTATTGGCCACAAACATGGCTCATTTCTGTAAATATTAATTAACCGCTGAGGACTTCTCTATAGCGAGCAATATTTTGCGACATGGCGCTCGTCACGTGCGTGCGCGCGTCTTCGCCTGCCGAAACCGACTATCGTCATGTTTACTTGACGGCTCAAGTTTTCATGACGCTGCATACTTGATCAAGTCGGCAAAATAAAAATTAAATTTTTGCTTCAAGTAGACTAACTTGTCATGCATACCCATAGCTATACTCGTACACCGTCAAGTTTACCGGACGCCGCGCCGCCGCGCCGCTTCAAGCGCGCTGCAAACTTGACGGTTAAATGGATCGTGTATGGTGGGCATAATAGGCTTGCCCTCATGGTTAAATGTAACTTGTCACAAAAAGGTATAGTTGACTAGGATTTTTTGTCAAAGTGGTATATAAGGAATTGCCCAGAATCTAAATTTAAAAAACGCTGTGTGGAGTTTCAACGAGTTTCAAGTCCAGATCATTTTATTGGATAAAGCGCAATATGATCGCTTCGTTTTCCCTAGTGGATAGTTTCGTCAATAGTTTTCAATGTATTGCTTGCAAATTTATCCGAACCGGTATTCAACAAGTTCAGATACTAGCAAGGTTGGGGTCGGAGTATGTTTACTCAGATTCCTTTTTCTGCTCTCGTTTATGTTTAGCTTTCTATTTGCAGTTTGTAATTAAAACTCAGCTTCGTTGGTCAAAACTATACGTATTTTTGATACCTTTTTAATACATGGCTGGGTTACGCAATTAATTATGTTAGTCGATTTTAATTACTGACTAAATAATTAAAGCTGAAAAGTGTGATTGTACCTTCTGATTATACCCATCTGTTTTATCAGTATCGATTTCTTTTGAAGTGCTTTGGTATACTTATTTAATGACATACATTTCTTGAAATATTAAAGTTTATCTGATGGTTTGCCTAGCTAGAGAGTTATATTTTGTTTATTTGTGTTTGTTGTTTGAGCCTTTTTTATTTTTTGTTTATTACGTTTGTTTTTTTACCGACTTCAAAAAAGGAGGTTATCAATTCGATGCGTATATAATGTAATATTGTTGGCATTGCATAATATTCACAAATTTTATCTCTATGTGGCTATTTGACTTGTTAGTGACCTACTAAAACTACAAAGAGAGAAATAAAAACATTCTCACAACAAAAATACCGACATGTACCTAATCAAAACACAAAAAATAGTTCGTAGTTTCGTTTCGGAACTTGGTGTTGAAAATACGACAAAAACAAGGGGTACTAACGACACCGATTTGCGAAACGAAAGTTATGTTTGCACTTTTTTGTTTTGCTTTAGTAGTCTGTTTATTTTATGAAAAAGTTTGTTAATTGTACCCGTGTAGGTACAAGGTGCAAGCAATGCACTAATATAATGTTATTCTACTTCAACGATGTAATGTTGCTGAAGGGAAGATGCGTTAGGCTGTGGCTCTGTGTCAGATATATATTACTATTACATATTTATGACAGAGACACCCAATCTCACACAGAGGACCATCGCGTTAATTAATACTACTGCTTTGTCAGTGTCCAGATTATAATGAATTTCACCAACAGTAATTAATTCCTGACAATCGATAATTGGTGGACCTGCTGAGTATACTGTCCTGTAATATACTGGGTATAACAGACATAACGCAGTGCCTGGCAAGGGGTCTTTGTACTCATGAACAACTTTTACTATGGGTTCAACCCTGATATCATGAAAAAGCAGCTTTTCACTGCATGTTGTCGAGTTATGCAAACATAATTAATGTACATAATAATAATCCTTAGTACAACTATAATTTAATAAATTCGAAAGTAACTCTGCCTCTCTGTGTGTCTGGAGCAAGGAGATAGATGGCATCCTGGGGAAAGACAGGCTAAACTTAGACTCAAAAACAAAAATTCTGAGAAGGGTCGGGTAGGTGGGTACCTACGTACCTACCTACCATACCCTACCCGGGTATGGTAGGTAGGTACGTTGGAAGGAAGGCTAGGTAGGTAGGTAAGTAGGATAGGGTGGGGTAGTGTAGTTAGGTAGCCAGTTGATGGGAGCGAAGCCGCGGGGGACAGCTAGTGTAAAATATTATCACATCACACACATATATATGTAAATTGTAATGTATGTGTGTGATGTGATAATAATAATGTGTGTGTGATGTAATGTACGTAAAGTGTATGGAAATGTATCCGAGTAGTTAATTTTTAGAGAAACGTTGTTCATAATTATAAGTACAATGACCAATTTTCAGAAAATGCTGTCTTTTGTACATGTATAGGCACAAATATTCCGTGAGCAAATAATCATGCCGGATTCAGAGATCCTAATTTGATTGTCCGTAATTGATATTCATTGACATAGATATGATCGCGATCTCCGAACCCGCCTTAGCCTTGTGAGTAGTTGCGAGATGATTGGGAGTGTCGGCTTGTGTCTGCACTTTACCTACAATCTACTAATTATCCAATGTTATTTTCTGTCGTATCCACCCTAGGATAATATCACTACTCTTCGTTTTGTCTTAAGGCGCCTCCCCGAGCAAAACGCCGCGCTAGTAATTTTTGTGCAGTTTTTAAGTGCTATCTACTCTTTATTTAAAAAGAAATATCAATTACTAAAATACATAAAATTTCTACATAATGTTGATTCTAAAATGGTAGTACACTTTTTTTTTAAAGAGGTATATGTTTCACTAATCTCCTTCCAACAAAACCATAAAAATGAGAAATAATTATTGATAGCATGCATCTCCTCGTAAAGTGTTCATTAATTATTTTTTGTACTAACACTAATGGATAGACAATTTGATAACGAACATTTTGTAAGTTTTTGTTTTTTCAAAAGACCAATATTCGATTTTATAAAGATTTTATTCTAAAATCTGGGCGTATTCGCTACTGTAATTCATGCGCCACCAGTGCCGCTAATCCAATAGGAATGCTCATATCTAATGCTGAGTTTTTGGCCTTAATTAAATTACTTATGTTCGTAGCAGAATATTCAACGTTTTCCAGAACTATATTACTTGTCAGCAAATTATCCATATCGAAACACTTCCGTCAGTGCAGAGTTCAGTTAGTCGAGAAGAGAACAAGGGCCGTTGCAAAAAAGCTCAATATACGATTCAGTTTTAACGAACACATGCAGTTTTAATTTGATTAAAGCAATCAATTAAATCATTATAACTCGGATATACACGCATTCCTGCCCGAGCCTTTCTGACTAAAGCTGGCAATCCATCGAGGTTGAGCGAAGCAAAGCGGACCGGAGGAAAATTTACCAATAGAGTAAGCGCTCGAGAGACACGGCGAATCACTTGCTGTATCGCTTGATATCTCGAACGCCTTTTATAGGGTCTGGCACGCACGTCTACTCAGTAAGCTTCTTGCTTATGGCATCCCAGCTGGTTTTTGTAGCTGGATATCAGACTTCCTTAGAGAACGGTCGATCCGAGTAGTCATTGACGGCTGCTCCTCTGACCTTATGGCTATTGATGCCGGAGTTCCTCAGGGGTCTGTTCTCTCTGCAACTCTTTTCCTGCTGCACATCAATGACCTACTTTATCGTGGTATTGTTGGGTACGCAGATTACAGTACTGTTTGTTTTTGTCCAATGCAAAACCAGCGTGGATGAAGTTCGTTATTTGAGAGAGGCTATGGTGGAGCGGACAGATTTGACCTTAAGCCTTGTCTCCCAGTAGTCCCAGTGGAGTCATGACAATCTAGTCTCCTTTAACGCCACCAAAACACAGGCGTGTCTTTTTACCGCTAAAAGGAGTCGTTTCGATCAAACTCCTTCTTTTCGGGGTATGTCTGTTCCTGTGACTGATCTGCTCGAGCTCAGGCATGGAGTTGACATCCAGTCTCAACTTCGGCGCCTCCATTGAGTAAAAAGCACAAATTGCGGCCAAAAAACAGGGCATCCTAAATAGAGTGCAGCGATACTTTACGCCTAGACAGCTTTTCACTCTACACAAAGCGCAAAGCCGATCCTGCATGGAGTATTGCAGCCACCTTTGGGATGGCTCAGCTTGCCGCGCTTGTCTTGGTGGAACGCAGAGCTAAAAGGCTCTTTGGCGACGTTGAATTGGTGGATGCCAAGCTTCACAGCTTAGCTCATCGCCGCAAGGTTGCCTGCTTGTCGGTCTAATACAGAACGACTTCGGTGAGTGTGCTCAAGAACTCTTCGACCTCATCCTACCGGCCTACTACCATCGGACATCTAGACGTACCGCAAGTTACCATCCTCACCTGGTTGTCATTGCACCAATTCTCACCAAGGGATTCCAAACATCCTTCATAATTGCTACAGCGAATGAGTGGAACTCACTAACTGCGTCTGTGTTTCGGAACGCATTCAACCCGAATCTCTTCAAAGTTAGAGTGAACAGGCTTCTTCTGGGTAAGCTCACTCCATCGTCGACTCTGTCTCTGTCACCTCTGACCTAGACTAGAGTCAAGATCAAACCCATATCAAATAAAAAAATCAAATAAAAGTGCTTACTTTGTACAGCTTCTCTCTGCTAAAGATTTTTACTCGCTCCGTGCTTCGGTGGCATCTGAGCCTTTGGAAAGGGTGCGATGTATTCTTTTTTAAACGAATTGTTTTTTTTTTCGATTGATTTCCATCCTAACAATCGTCTGTGCAGCAAATTTGTAGAAAATATAACATGATTAATTTTATTGTTGATTGAACATTTAAAAGTTTTGTGTAATCCGTTCTGTCCGTATTTAATACGAGTTGGTATAATACAATATGTTGCAACTGTAAACAAGTTATTGATCGGCCGTTGAGTGCGCCTAAACTTTAACATTTCATGACTTGTTAATGTTTAAAAGGGGCACTTCCTTTCCGGTTTCTTAACATTTAGTTGAAGTTCTAGGAATTACTCTAGGAAAACATGAAAGCCCTGGACTTATTTTCCTTAAGTTCCTTAAAAGTGGTGGCCACTTAAATGCCTGGTGGACCAGGAAATGCTTTTGACATTTCTTTTAATGGTAGTCCATTAAAAAGACTAGGTGAGAAATGGGACTTTAAGTTACTGATGGAAAATAAATATATATTTTTGAACATGCATTAGGTATACTGCTTGTAGTTTGAAGAGCTGCTTTTAAAGTTATTCTGTAATTTTCTTGATTTTTCATGTCTTACTTACCGGAATAATTCATTTCCTATTTTAAATAAATTTATAATACACAATGGTCCTTTAAAACAAAGCATTACCCTACCTACACAGCCTTCATAATATCGGTAGGACGTTTTTTATTGCACTGACCTAATTTACAGACTTCGTCAAAGAGGTCTTTGATTTAATGTAAAAGGTAATTTTCATTCATCAAAGCTACGTTTGAGCTTTTAATATTAGTTATTAACACCCTTGGGTGCGATATTACCTTTGCCATATTATGCAGTTTCTTACTTTTATTCGTTTTCTTTTCTGTTCGGAACATGTGGTTAGTCGCAAAGTAGAGCATCGTAGGGTTCCCGTGGTGATCGTTAAAGGTGTTTTATAAAAGCTTATCACTGTCCAACTGCAGCGCAAAGTCCTCTTCTGATACAGAGAAGGTAAGAGCCTTCAACACCTCGCTTGCTTAAGGTGGCTTAAAAGATTGGAATCTGTAGTCATTCTGTGTTTTGCATTCTTCATTACTCTTTGAGCACAATAAATCGCAAATGGTTCCATCATACATTTTCGGCCGATTATTGTACAGTAAATGTTATCTACTCGTAAGTCTTCTTATACGTGTCCTTGGAATTCCAGATATAAAATGTAATATATGTAAACAAAGAACTGTCACAAAAAACGTGTGCGGGTGTTTGCTCACGCAGAATTATGCAAAAGAAGGTGTTACATGAGGCCTAGCCAGATAAATAATATCCCAAAAATTAAATAACTAACACATGATGTAAACTCGTATGGCGGTCAGCGCTTGACGATAATATCCGAACTTCGCCGGACGGAACCGAACATCTCGAGAGGAAGTACAACTCTAAACGCTTTTTCGTTACGTGACGATTTCTACCAGCGACTCCTACCGTAATACGCGAGGAACTTCGTTCCAAAAAGTTCAAAACTTTTTTTTGGAAAATTATAAAAAGATTTCATTGGACACCGGAAAGCTATCAGATATTTTTATAGGAACTTGAACAACGAATGGCCTTGTCCACCGAAATTTTCTTCGTAATAAAACTTTCATTGGCTCTGGAATCTGATTTTTAATCACTTCAGTGAGTGAGTGCGGGATAGAAACTTTTACTTTTATCCAATTGTTTCAAACAATAATTGCCTGCAAACATAAATTTATAAATGCCAAGATATGATAAGATTACATATATTTATTTGCCCAAACATGTGTATACATACAACAAATCATTACACGCCATACTAGCAAAAAGAAAAAAAAAACTTAATAATGATTAATTACTCCAATGAATTTAAAAACAATAATTTCAAATGTCAACAGTAAAACATAATAATAATAATGTCAAAAAATATCAAGCATATGTCAAATCTTTTTAAAGTTATGAATAAAAACGTCAAAGAACAATAATTTATGGCTAGTCTATGTTAAATATCAGTCAAATGTCAAATCTAAGTAAAATATCAATCTTAAGTAAAAATAATGTTAAATGTCAAATATGTATTTATAAAAATTAATCAAAATAAAGGTCAAATCTTTATAAAATGTCAATCGAATCATCATCATCATCATGCCCTTGTCCCATGTTACTTGGGGTCGGCGCAACACGTTTTCTTCTTCCATACCGTCCTGTCCCCCGTCACGCTATCAATTGCTTTTGTTTCATATCACTCCTCACACAGTCCATCCATCTTTTCTTTGGCCTTCCCCTCCCTCTCCATCCATCCACATTTATATTCATAACTCTTTTAGTAACATGCGTTTCATCCCTCCTCATCAGATGACCATACCAGGACAAACGGTTTCCTTTCAACTTTTCTGTCACTGACGCCACTCTCAAACTTCCTCTAATGTACTCATTTCTCACTTTATCCATTCTCGTCACTCCGCACATCCATCTCAACATTCTCATCTCTGCTACATGCAATCTCTTTTCATCCATCTTTTTCACAGCCAAACATTCTAATCCATACAGTACGACAGGTCTTATCACGGACTTGTAAATTTTACCCTTTAACTTGAGGGGCATCCGTGGGTCGCAAGTTGTGCCAGTGACCTGTCGCCACTTCATCCATCTCGAGTTGATCCGGTGCGTTACGTCTCGGTCTACCTCGCCATCCCCTTGGACAAGCGACCCTAGGTACCGGAAGACGAAGCAGATTGATATGGGCCTTCCAGCGGGAGCTATGGGCACGGAACTGGAGAGACCGCCGAAGTCACAAAACAAGTATTCAGTTTTGTTTCTGCTCAATTTCAGGCCAACACTCTCCAGTCTGTGCCCCCACACCTCCAAAATGTCAATCGAATATAAAGATAAAAATACTGGATTTCAAATATCTACTTGTAGAAATTGTACAAAACAAATGTATGCAAAATATCAATCAAAACAAATGTCAAAATAGTAATAAAAAATCTATATCAAAATAAATTGTAGTTCTAAAAACTAAAAAACACGCTTTATTGGTAAGGATAATGGGACAAACTGTTTAAATTATTGCATTGTCATCGGTCCTTGATAAGTGTGCTGAGTTTCAAATCAATCCAACGTTTTGAAGTGGGTGAAAATCACGTTCAAAGATTCCGCTACATTGATACATTGTTACATTGATACATAGATACATACATACCAAGCTAATAAAAGCGTGTTAATGATTGATTCTGCCAGAATTTCGCCAATACTTTAATAAGCTCTGTTACTTAGAAACAACTAAAGAAATTAAATATTGCAACATGTTCTGAAATTTCTGTGATACCGGTGTGTGTACTACTACTAGATAAAGGACATTTTCGAGAACTGTTTTCTAATCACAATTGCATGGTTTGTACGATATACTCGTACGTTCATGGAATTTATCAAAACATAATGTGAACATTTTCTATAGGTGATCTATTAAACGTGAATTCTAATTAGGCACTGTCAAAATCTGATATCATTCGTTATTTGTAATTGAATTCATACAACAGAAACAACATAACATATAATATCGGCAACATTTAACTGTCTGTAATTTGTGAATTGGTAAAACTTATATTAAAATATATCATTCTATTGCTCTTATCCGATTATTTATTTGGGGTCGGCGCTGCATATCTTCTTTTATACTTCTCTTTTTATTTCATCTCAGCAGTCAATCCCTTTCTAGACCTAATATCATCTTTTACACTGCCCATTTTATTCGTAGTCTTAATACAAATTAATACGTCAAAGGGCTAACGTGTAACGTGGCAGCGTCGGCGTCGCCTCGATCGAGTCCTTTAGTTATTGCTCTGAGATCGAGTCCTTTAATGGCTAGAGACAGTGTGGATGTAAGTACTCGTAACCAGTCGTGCAAGGACGGAACTGCAAGGGTCCTTTGTACTATGATTGGTGCCAAGTTTGGACATCAAATTGCTTTTGAATTCCTTAAATGAGATATTTACATCATCTCAATTGAAGTACCTATGGGTATAGGTCTAAAGAAAATTAATTTCAAATAGTTTTGTTTCAAATACTTTTTATGATATGAGTAAGGGAGTCAGTGATAGCGTGAAAGTTGACAGGACGGAATGGAAGAAGATAACGTACTGCGCCGACCGCAAGTGATATGGGACAAACGGTAGGAAGATGATGATGTTATGTCGCAAAATTATCAAACAACAAACTAGCAAACATGATGCCACAATGACACGAATGGCACGGCATTTGTCATTCGTCAATTTGCGCATTAGTCAACCGAAATCGCAACTCCATTGCAAGTAGCGCAATTTACTGTTCGAATGATGCAGCTAATCGTTGAAGTAGCCGAGTTCCCTCGTGTCAAATCCCAAAATAGGAAACTGGAATTTAATTAACCTAATACCTATAATCTGGCATATTTAATTACCCGAATACCTGTAATCTGGCATATTTCATCGACCTGATGCTGTGTCGAGTGATTGTTCGTCGTTTCATATTTCGGTGAAACACAGCAGAACGTCACTATTTCGGTCCGGGGGTGTGGGTGTGTTATGACAGCTTTATGAAATGAAGCATTCATTGCACGTGTAGCTACGGGACCTTACTGAAGGCTCGTTAGGAGTTTCTTTTTGTTTACACGTATTTTCTAAGAACATTTTAAGTGCAAATTGGTCGAATTGCATCCCAATGCGTCCGTACGTACGTGTAAACGTACTTGCATTTTCAATCGCCTATCAGTGGGATATAAATCGAATCGCTCCGAGCCCTTAGGAAAGTCGCTTAAAGTACAATAATATGGATGTTGTTTTTCTTTGTGAATGGAACGTATGTCAAGTAAGCATAGTTTTTCGGTAGCTAAGCAGGTGACTGCTTCGTCGCTTAACATCACCAGGTACAACTTCCAATAACAAATAAAACTTATCAGTATCAGTCTTCATTCTTAGTACCTAATCAAAAAATTGCCACCAACCATGCTGTGATTTGCTTCTGATTTTCTAGACGAATGAAATCTGAAAAGAAAAACCTTAAGTTACAACTTAACATAATCTTCGTTAGTAATTATTCTTACCTATCAGTTAATAACATAAAAGCGTAGTTTAAGTAGTTAATAAAAAAAAATCTTAGTGAAATAGTACAAACAAAATTTTTTTTTTTTTTTTTATAAAAACGTTGCCCCACACTAGGAATTTCTCCTGTATCGTGGGTGCGTTTACAAACATATAATTTCACATACACAAACACCCAGAGCCGGAACAACTATTTGTAGATCATACAAATATTTGTTCCGTGCGGGAATCGAACCCGCGACACGCAGCGCAGCAGTCAATCGCTCAACCACTGCGCCAACCGTGCGCCCAAAATTAATTAGTAAATAGCAAAAGTCTGTTTTGTTGCTTGTCTGCATTCGAAAGGCCCAATTATTTTTTCTGATATCATCATCATCAGCCTATTAAGGGTACATAGTCGACGGCACGAACTATTTTGTGCGCGGGGTTAAAATGCATTTTATATCAACCGACAACACGTGCGGAAGAGATATATGCTGTGATAAGCAGTAGGAAGCTAGTTCGCGTACGAATACACATTTTTGCAAATTTGTAGCGAAATGGATAATGATTTAGGACGAAACCGAGCGCGCGAAATTTTACAAACAGACCTTTGGCAGTCTAGATATCATGAAAAAACGACTAAATCTATCTGTTCAAAATAAAATTATATGTATTGTTGAACTACTAATCTATCCCTGTATGGAGGCCGTTTTGCAATTTTCCGTCTTCTTATGGTATTTATTTGCGCCCAAAGATGCGTTAAAATTAGTGTCGAAATGTGGGACTTTCGACGCTCATAACTTTCAAATATTTTCTTTTTTTACTTTTTCGCTTCCATACAGGGCTAGATAATGATAAGACAAATTGATATCGCTTTTTATTTTGAACGTACATCGTCAAACAGTGGAGTAATCCCTAGACTACTTTCGACTAGTGTAACCTTAAGGCGCAGATAACCCTCAGTAGGTGATTTAAAAATGAGAATCACGTCTAAACGGCTGGTCGTAATTTTTTGGTAAAAATATATGTTACATGAGACAATTTTCTTAATAATTTGATCAAAGAAAGTTTTGATTTTTATTCGTATAACATAGCGTAATTAATTTGTAAAGTTATGTCTAACACGGACAAAAAAACGACAATCGCACCAAAACCGCAAGGCGTATTTAAAAAAAAAATTCACCATCTCAAAAACAATTTAATTATCTACATTTTGATTTGAGGCTTTTTTTAAGTTAAATAATAATAAGGAAAGTAGAAAAACTACTATATTTTAGGTAGCGCGGATGTGAAATGAGTGCCCGTTTGGCCCCCTTAAGGTTATTGGTGACAGTCGTCGTCTTAAAGTTCCCACTGCTGGGACACAAGTCTCCTCTCTGTGAGAGGGAATGGGCCGTAACCCACCATGCGGGCGAGTTGGTGGGTTACGGCCCATTCCCTCTCACAGTGCGAGTTGGTGGATGTCACATGGCTTCGCATTTATAAATTGTTCTGGGACATGTCTCACGATGTTTTCTTCACAGAGTTTTGCGAGCAGTGGTGATGAAATAATTCACACAAAATAAAGCCGGCCTGGGTTTTTCAGTGCAGAAACGAAAACGCAACGACAGGTCAGGAAGGTGGCTAGATTTACTAGTTTGAATTGAAACAAATGACACTAATAAGAGCTTGTGAAAAGTTGGGAGCATTCCGTTGAACCCTTTTTGATTTAGTTAGGTTTACATTGATTATGCCATGCCCGAGGTTGGTAATGCATGAGTAATATCCGAATATCAGCACAGTTCACTATCCGCGCGCCCAATTACGGCATTTGTTTGCAATTTGAACCTCTCAACCATGTGAAAAATGATAATTTTCCCAACTTTTCAATAACATGTCTCGGCCTTCAGTCTATGTGAAGTTGGTTAACGATACAGTGATTATTTCTTTTAATGAATCTTTCACGCGAGGCTCGGGAAAGATCCATCCATTCGCGAAATAGTGCAAAGTTTTAATGTAACTACCGGTAACAGCAGATATTGTAGCAGTTTTCAATTCATTTTTGTAAGCAATTATGTGATTGACGATAAAGCCCGCTTGCATAGAACTTAGAAGTATCCTTCCTATACATTCTTCACTTAAAGACCCCCAGGTTGTAACTATCAGAAAAAAACAGTCACCGGCAGGGAATGCCACTCCTTAGCTGTTCGTACAATGAAAGTATGCCCAATGTTTAGTGCGTATGGGTCGAAATTGGAAGCACCGATGGGAATATACCGATGGTACATCACCATACTTCTTGTTGTCTGATGATGGAAAGGGCTAGGCAGAGTTAGATACTCAAATAATTCTACTCTTCTAAGGCCTATTGGAACAGATGCAGGAGGCCTTAATAGGTTAAATAAAAATAAAGTACAGAATTGTAAATTCATCATCAGCCTTTAAATGTTCCCACTGCTGGGACACTGGCCTCCTCTCAAAGAGATAGAGGTCTATAATCCACCACGCGGGCCCAGTGCGGACTGGAAGATGTCACATATCTTCGAATTTTTGGTTCTAGGATATGCTAGTTTCCTCACGATGTTTTCCTTCTTGTTTTGAGAGCAGCGGTGATGAAATAAATTATAGTTCTCGCCAAACTTCTTGGCCGCCCTGAAGTTGGCTACAATGGCTGCGCAGTAGTAAATCTCATACAAAAACAGCACCGTTACGTGCCTCGCGCATCCGGTAAACCAACTTCATGGCCGCCCAGAAGTTTGGCGAGGGGTATACACAAAGTACTAATGCGCCTGGGTTCGAACCCACGACCTAAAACTCGTAAGTCGGGGTCGTAACCACTGGGCCACCACTGCTCTGTATTGTAAATTATAGGGCAATAAAGGCTATTTCTTTATTTATTTATAATATCTATTTAAGGCCTACTGGTTGTGTTTTATCATCGACACAATAAAAGTATTCAACTTATTTCTGTGCATCAATATCATCTAAACACTAATTTTATCGTAACATAAATATTTCTATATAACCATCGATAGTTTGATACTCGGAGTTTTTCTATTCCAACTTTCAGTTTGTTACGAAATTTGTATTAGACAATGTGTGAGTTTAGACATAAAATCATAATTAATTTAAACCCTAGTTGCACAAAACAGTTTGAAAACTTATATTGCATAGATGGATGGTTATGCTCACTTTGAATGTGTGTATAGCTGTATGTGGATACCTGAAGTGATAATCTACTTTTGATTCTAACTTTACCTAATTAATTTTAGGTTCTAGAGTTTATAGAGATTCAACTCCAGTTTCTGTTCTGATTGAATTTGAAGTTGGGTATTTGACAAACTCAAGCCTGAAAACCCGTTAAAACTTCAAAGTTCCTACTTTGACTCGTTCTTAAATCCAAATTCTAAATTCAGAAACCACCGCGGTCCTTATGGTATGTACTTGCTCTTTCTAACATTGCTTTGATTCTATGAACCAAACGACGACGGCTATCATAGCTGAACTCGTTTTATAAGAACTTGTGGGAATACGTATTGTATTGTATAAAATCATACATTTGAAATTGTGTTCTGAATTTTAATAGGTTTCTTTTAACAAGCTTTTATTTAACTTGCAATGTATGTATGTATGTAAGTGTGTCCGTGTCAAATCTTGGAACTGAATTTGAAAGCAGTTATCTTCCACCAATGATGAAATTTTGCATACACGTTTAGTTTGGATGACAATGCATGGTTAGCTAAGTTACGTCATTCAAAATCCAATATGGCGGATGGCCCAAGATGGCGGACTAGTTATTTTGTGTGCACTGCCATGATATGGATATCAAATGAAAGGGTTTGATGAAAAGAATACGAAAAACGCTTGTTTTATAAAAAGATATTTAATTAATAATTTCATTACTTCCTTTCCCTTGAAGGTTCTTTGAAATAAATAATTACCAAAGAAATTTTAAGTCTTTGAGAGTGAAGTCGAGAAGTTCTATAGTTTTAGTTTCCTTTGATGAGCAAGCTATGATAATACCTTGGTATCTAGACTTGGTATGTAGGTGCAAGCTCTACAATCAGAGGTGTTCGTTTCGAAAAATTTCTAGTGAGTATAAGAGAAGGTGTACCAGAATGTATAGCTTTAGATTTATTTATTTATTCTATATACCCATTTTTATAAAACACATGTTACTAAAACGGTTATGGATATAAATGTTATGGATGGAGAGAGAGGGGAACGTCAAAGAAAAGGTGGATGGACTATGTGAGTATTGTGAATAAAAACGGAGTCGGTGATAGCGTGACGGTTGATAGGACGGTATTTGGAAGAAGAAAACGTGTTTCGCCGACCTCAAGTAACATTGGATAAGTTCTAACCGATTCTTCGTGTAGGTAAATATTTTCGTTAGAACCTGATGAAAAAATCCGAAATAAGAAAGGGATTAATTCTGATTTAAAAGCAATACAATATTGGAAAACATGTGGGATAGCTTTGGCATTCACCTATAAACTCACACGCAGTGAAATTTAAGCGGCTTTAGGATAAATATTGTTTTTTGCTGTTTGTTAGTTTTTATTAATATACAGATCCTCGATCCATGGTTTTGAGATTAAAAAAAGTCGTACGATTTTTCAATCCCCATGTCATCAAAGTTTTGGCAAATATTAAGAGGGAATATGGGCAGAGAGCGCGAGCGCCGACTGAATTTCAGTCTCTCTCTCTGCCCCCGTTTCCTCTTAATACGGGTGCAAATGTCGTTGCCGGATATAGGCTTATTGGATGCATGTCAAACTAGACAGTGTCCGCTCTTTCCAGCTTTTATTAGACTTTTTAAATTTTTACATTGGGTTTGACTTTCATTGAATACTCAGAGAAAATTTCATACAATACTTGAGTATAGAGAGAAAAGATGGATGGACTGAGTGAGAAGCGATATGAAAAAGGGAGTCAGTGATAACGTGACGGGGACAGGACGGTATGGAAGAAGAAATCATGTTGCGCCGACTCCAAGTATCTTGAGATAAGAGCAGACAGATGATGATGACTCAAAGAAAATTGAAGTGTAAAGAAGAGTTATTTATCTTATTTTCTTTTTATTATAGATGTTGAGAAGATCATAATAAAGCATTGCAAATCATGTGATTAAAGATAAAAAGCCTGGATTTTACAACAATAATGTTTTCATTTACCTAGGATTAGGGGCCGCCATATAAATTGAGTATTTGGAGTTAGAATTTGATATACCATACTTTTCCGAACTACTATGCCGAAGTTTGACATGTTTTCAATTGAAGTTACAAAAACTCAAATTCTTTATTCTGAAATCAGGGATGTGTGCCTCAGTTTTATAGGAGTCCGAACTTTTTAGCCGAAATTCCGGCTAAACTGGCTGCGCTATTTGACTCTCCGGTTTTGAAACCAGCCCCCCTAGCCAAGTTACAAACGTTTCGTATCGAATCTTTTTCTACAATCGTTAACGCCTCCTATTTGTATGGTCTGACCACGTGACTTAACGTTCAGATGTGTCATCCCCATACATTGATTCGTTTTCTACTAGCGTTATCGATCGTAGATTGTCAACTTGGCTACAGGCGCTGGGGCCCTACCATGACGTGTCAAAACTGTCATGGTTCCACTGTGAGAGATTGATGATGCTATACAAGATAGCTTACCCTTTTTCACAGTCGCACTATGATACTTTTGAGATATCATTGCCCCTGGAACCCTAGGCTCAATAGAGTTCAGAAGAAAAATACTAGCTCCATCTGTTCCTTTTGTTCAAATCAAGTCATATTCGGAATACATTCTTTTACCGGTAGGTAAACCAGACTGTACCAAAATAGCACTGTCAATCGTAGCATTCGTAGGAACTGGGAGTATTCCCGAAAACTAGTTAAGATTTAAAACTATTAATAAGTTTAAACTAGTTACTATTTACTAGTCAAGAGCAAACCCATCACAAACAAAAAAAAAAAAGAAACTGCAATAGAATGACTACATTCAGTTCGCAGTATTTGCCGCCTACACGAATGTCCTACGATGTATATATTTTCTAAGAGTATGCGAATACTGATTCCTACCAAGGCCGAAGGTTCAACAAGATATTTTTGTTTTACTCATTTTAACGTGAATACGGTCTTAAAATAGTCCCGCCCTGTACGCGATTAATATCTGTAGGTGTTTCCAAAATATCTCGTGTTTCAAGGGTTGCATTGCAAAATGTCGTGCCTATTCTGGAAAATATAGACGAATTGCACTTAAAATAAGCCATAATGTAAAGAAAATGTGAAAGTGCGCCGTTTATGATTTTTTAAAGATGTATTTAGTACCTTCTTTTTGAAGGAGTATTTATTCAGCATGGCACACACATCACCAAAAATCAAAAGTAACAGTAGGGCAGAACAACAATGACATACAAATATGAACAAAGCATAATTATAAAATTAGTACCTACCCAAACCGAAAGGATAACTAACACAGCATTTTGTTGGGCGGTAAACATGGTTTGCAATGTTACTTTGGTTATAATGAAAAAAGGTTGTACCTACTTAAAAATATTTTAATCAGTCGTAACAATTAAAACTCCGCCACACGCTAATTTACGTGATGACTTAACTCAACATTGAGCGGCTCAGGTTACTAGACAGTAACATAAAAATGTAAATACAAATGGTTTGGTGTTAAAGTAACTTCTATTACTACCGGGTTACTCGTTAATGAAGAGAAAACCCCAACATCTTTTGGTCCTTCGAGCGGGATTTCACGGGTCCACGGGAACACATCGTGTGAATCATCGTGACTCCTCATCGAGCAGAGTGCTTAGCGTGGTATATCCCAGTTACATTAGTAAATCGGTGCTGCTGGCCTCCTCCTACAAGCGGGTCTTACCAATAGCATATTACTTAAAGAAGTGTGAGCTGCTGTGTAACTTATGACTTATCTGTCTGTATGTCTTTTCACGAAAAACGTTTTCACGACACAAAATGCCGGAAGTGTTATGATATTTTCCTCCCTGATCTTTTTATACAGATGATCGCAATACAAGTCGGTGGTAACACTGACTTTGAACTAGCCTATTAAAACAATATGCCAGTAGTGTAGCAATACTACCCTCTCCGATATTACTTATACAGCGGATTGCAATTCGGTGGTAACACTGACTTTGAACTAGCCTGTAACAACAAAATGCCAGTAGTGTAGCAATACTACCCTCTCCGATATTACTTACACAGCGGATTGCAAGTCGGTGGTAACACTGACTTTGAACTAGCATGTAACAACAAAATGCCAGTAGTGTAGCAATACTACCCTCTCCGATATTACTTATACAGCGGATTGCAAGTCGGTGGTAACACTGACCATGAGCTGGCCTAGCGGAATATCACAGTTTATTTTTTATCTGTTGTAGTATTGTCTATGGGGTTTCATTAGAATATAACAAGCTTGCACTAGTTATTAAAGACACAACAACAGCTGGGATGAGCATCGAACAATAATTGCCTTAGCCTTAGCCTTAACCTACTTTAACTAACTGAAATTGACAGATTATAAAGTATTGTGTCTGTTTGTCCTGCAGGTAGTGGTTCAAAGGCTGAGTGCCGGCTCCGGACGCTCTTCAAACGTCGAGAACCAGCGCAACAAGATCCCCGACGTGCCTTACCAACCCACCGTAAGAGAAACCATGTGCTTCCATGCCATTACTATGATGAAGGTAATTATTGTGGTATGATCATCTCTAAGAACCACGGATAGCACCCTCGTCATGAGACGCACTGATGGTTCTTTTGATACGCACTGGCATGGTAGGCAGCGTCCCATACACTTGGAACTATGTATTATATTAAGCGCATACTTGCTCCAGTCGCGGCTGCCACTAGGTGCTCGCCACTAAAATAAAGTGTCCACTGAGCACTACTGGCAGTCGTCACCAATAGAATGATCACTGGATAAAGTGAATGATATAATTTAATTTTCGCACTCCTCTGGGAGTGATATCAGTATCTACCTGGAGGTTTCAGGTGTAGTAATGCAAACGTCTTAGCACCAGTTATAAATGTCGCGGGAGGCGAGATTCTGTAGATGCCTTATTGTTAAGCGTTTTGAATGTCAAGAAAATAAGTTTTAGATAAACAAACAATTTGGCTATTGTATCCCGTCCAAGTACATCAGTAGTTGTTTACATCAGTTTATTTAAAAAAGGCCAGTGGCAGGCAGTGTCGTAAGTAGGAAGATTGGGGTACTCCAAGCTATTTTAGACTTTCTGATTATGCAAATATGTATTTATGTAACTAAAAAAAACAGCAAAATCGCTAAAACGGGCATAAAAAAACGAAAAAAAAAAACATATTTATTGAACCAATTCAGTACAAACACGGTTCTTATAGTACTTGCACCTACATTTGATTATGCAAATATGTATTTATATAACTAAAAAAATCAGCAAAACGGGCATAAAAAGCGAAAAAAAAACATATTTATTAATGCAATTCAGTACAAACACGGTTCTAATAGTACTTGCACCTACATGTGAAAATCAAAAGAAATGTC
The DNA here is from genome assembly GCA_948252205.1 of Orthosia incerta. Lineage (NCBI taxonomy): Eukaryota > Metazoa > Arthropoda > Insecta > Lepidoptera > Noctuidae > Orthosia > Orthosia incerta. The sequence continues at coordinate 37,152,655 of OX411741.1, read as the reverse complement.
AACCAGATATTCAGATAAAATTTAACTGGCACTGGAAGTTGAAGCCTCTCTAATATCTCCATCAGCTGCTTTTAGCCTTGGTTTACCCTGGTTCAAAAGTAGGTAGAAGTCGTTGATTTATTTTATGTCGCTAACCACTCATAATATCCGCTAGAACTAGCGCCAAAGTCACGGCTACACTGCTCGCGTACGTTCCTAACACACATCCCTCGCAATACATTCCTGGCAGAAATCCCTCGCAACACATCCCTCGCACACATCCTTCCCTTGTTTTCTATGTGCAAAAACCTAGCGCGGCTGAGCCGTTTCCACTCGAGCTGCACTGAGAGAGGCTAAGTAAATTATGTGGTTCTATTGGTTCTTAACAAATATATCCCTCGATACGCATCCTCGCATATCTCTGTTGGAAACGCAGCATTATGTCGCGCACTGTCTGACTCGCACAGCTTTCTTTGAGGAAAATGTAGTGCAATGTCTTCGCGACGGAACCATGGCGACAATACTTATTAGTTTTGCTGTGTTTTGCATCATGTTTGTGATTTTTTTAAGAGTCTAGAGACTTTTCCCATGGTTTCGTCTAGCTTTTATATTTTTCATAATATTCAGTGCAACAAGCATAGCAAGGTCCATTCCACCATGGTTTACAATCGAGTTTGTAGATAGCCTTTCATCATCCTGCAGTAACTTTGCGTAACGAATTCGCATCTCAAACATTGAGTATCAGTGGTTTCTCGAGCGTAATATCTCAAGTACTGTCTGAGTCGTTTCAGCTAACTCGTTGTTCAGTTTGCAACGGCTACATTGTGGGGGCGTTTGATTGTGAAGGGCGCTATTTGCAGGCTTCCATCACGTTTACGTGTTTTATAAGATCCAGAGCGCAGCAAACTATAATAAGGACACTTCATTCTTGAGACTCTCAACAAGCCTCTTGTTACAATCGTCCATTTATTCCTTTATAATATATACAATGGAATATTACAAAATTTATGACTAATTAACAAAACAAACCTATAATTATACAAAGGTGAGAGCGAAAAGGGCTTATAAATTCGTCCACATCGATGTCAATGGGAAATGTGCCCAGAACGCTGGCAGCATTGCCAAGCTGATTCTCTGACCGAAGAAAAGGCCAGCCCTCTGGTCACATGAAGAGTTGACTAACCGTTTACTTATGTCTCGAAACACTCGATGACCGGACTCCGGACTCGGACCCCATGGACCTAATATTTCAACCCCAAACGGGTCAAACATATAACTGCCAATAAGGTTGTTATATTTGCGCCGTTTCTGCACCAGCAGCAGCCGTTCCAGCACAGCCCGCCGTATTAAGAAGATGGCATGGCACAAGAGAATCGACACATGTTGCATCCTACACCGAAGGCCTACCCAACTTCCAAGACATTATGGTCATGCCGTTTGGTTTCTTCCCAAAGTCGCGTGCCAAGCCATAGGGTTCTAAAACAGCTGGCATCCTGGTGACAAGAGCCCGAAGTATGAAGTCATTAATGCTGGCGTGCCGTGCTATCCGACCAGCGCTCCTACTGAAGGATAGGCGGTGGTATCCGAGGCGGTTGATTGCTTCACCACATTGACAACGAAGTGGAGCACCGCTAAGAATACGCAGGCGCAGACATGTAGTGATCCGGAAGGTAGTGTCACTCAACATTCTACCTATGTTGGGTGACGGTAATGCCTGTAGCTAGAGGCCCGGCTCCCACTCAACCACAGCCAAAAGGCGAGCATGTTCATCAGTATTTGTGGACGTATTTAAGAGTTTATTTCTTAAAATCTGCAGAGCGGCTTATCCCACTGTCTTAGGGATATGGGTTCTCGGGCAACGCCGTATTCGGGCAAGCCACTTACCAGGCGCACACTGCGTCGATCGAACACAACACTTCACAGTTAACCAATTATAGAGATAAAATGTTAGTGGTTAGCGTTTCAGTGCTGTGGACCGAAGAACGTCGGTAGGTTTTACTAGAAGCCTCAGTATCAGCAAAATTTATATTATAAAACTACCGGCGGCGGCGGGTGGGCTCACCGAAGCGAACAAGTACTGTGTGTGCACCCAGGCTGGTCATCTGAGGCCACATTTAAGATAGACTTCAGAGTGCATCGAATAATTTCGTTTTTTTTTTCCACGAGAAGTGGCCACTTCCATAAAGGGGAAATAGATTTACTCCCAAACCACTCTGTTTTATAGTTAAAAGATTAATGGATAATTACTCTTCTCGTCAAGCTAAGCTGCAGCGACAAAGATTGTGAAATCTGTACAACCAATAGAAACTGCGTCAAGATTCACAGCGCCAGGTTTCAACGTCGTTTGCAAAGCCTTTGTTTCAGAGTTCCACGACGAGGCCTTATGAAGAAGCCACATCAGAAGTGGGTTGTTTCTAGGAAGATCCGGTGATAAATATAATTATTGCAATTCTTTTTGTGCCAAGAAGCTGACGCCTTTCTGTTCCCTTTTCCCCATTCAATGGCAATTTTTTTACAGGCCTTCCAAGACTACTCGTTTGAGGAGCTTCGTTTGGCGAGTGAGTCTTGGAGCGAGGGTGGTGCCATTGGCGGCGCCTTCGTCAATGGTGGCCGCATACCAGCTGAGCGGCTGCCGGTGCGAGAGAATCCTGACGGGTCGTTTGCGGCGACCTGGGTCCCGAGGACACCTGGAGCTTATATCTTCAGATGCACTCTTGATGATCACCCGGCGTCACAGGTTAGATAAATACAAACTTACAGTACAACTATTTTCTTAATGCCCCTCGGCAATCATCGCATTGCCGATTACAAACAAATGCAAATTTCCATGTCCATCAATTATTAGATTTATCGTGTATTATATACGTTAAATCTCAAAACAGAACTCAAAAAACTAAAATTTGAATACAGAACTAAGTACTTTATTGTTCTTTGTGTTGATTTCCGAGTGAAATTTATATAGAGCTGTAAAAATAGCAGCTATAGCAGCTTTCCTCCCATTTTTTTAATAAATTACATCATGTTAAAAGAATATGCACAACTCTATATACTTCCAAGTTGATTGAGAGCATCCGGACTGCACCAAGTTTGCCGAGGGACAATAATAAATGTTTCTACTGTACATTGGAATTTTAAAATCGGTTTCTACTGATTCGTCAGTTTCGCTACTCCTACCCTCAATCAGTGACATCTACTTTTACCACGTTCGGTGCCAAAACTCGCCTCGCGCGTGATACAATGGCGATTTAATTGTTTCAGTAATTGCGGCAGCGAACTTGTTAATATTTGCTTTCTATATTGGAAATCATAGTCTGTAAAGGTACCTGCTGCCGATAGATTTAATTTGGAAAATTTGTAATTGTATACGAGTAGCTGCTGCAAACAATAGTTTTACTCCAGTTTATTATACAACATCAGAGTTACTGTTGATTTTTGGTTTTTTATAACTATAATATATACCTTTAAGCTGGACTGTCCCATGTGCACATACGCCTGCACTTTTGAGGACTAGATGAACGCCACTGATGCCCGCTATTATCATGGCCATCTACTGGGCAAAATCTTAAAAGTTAAGCACCGACTCGATGATTATCATGTGAATTGTAGGAAGTGACAATAGAAGTGGCGGAGAGTATAGTGGAGCCTGCTGAGCGCGCTGTGCAGGCCGGGGGCACGCTGCCGACCACTCCACCCACGAAACTGCGGCGCTTCATCTCGCGCTTCAGCGCTGGTCTTCGCGTGAGGGCCAGTCCTAGTCTTCAGTCTGAGGAGCTTGGCCGAATACCGTCCGGCGCTAATATCGCCTTTGTGGAAGAAGTAAGTTCATAAGTGTTGTTCTTCTATTGCATTTGCTAGAAGTTGTTTAACGTGAGAATAAACTAGATTTGAAATTTGCTGTGCAATCAGTATCTAAATTGGAATAATGTTCAACGATAGTATCCATTAAAAATTTCGACTCAAAATCTCGGGATAAAATATTTCGAATACCTACGAGAACGATAGTAGGTATCACGACTTTTGTCATGAAGTCAAGATAGTAGTAAGAAGAGTTTTGATTTAGACAATTAAATATTTAGCTGGATGCGAGAGGCACAGGACCTTTCAACGTCGCGACGTTTAGCTTCCTTAGCGGAGGCTTAAGTCCAACAATGGACGTCTTTCGCCTGAAATGATGATGGTTGTGAATGTTATACCCTCTACCTGCGAACGTTTCATTATTTTCCAGGTTGTGAACAAAGACGGAACTTGGGTGCGATTGAGTTCCGAATCCGTGCGCGCCTACACGGACGGCGTCGCTGAAGTGGCGTGGTGTTTACAGCACCACCGACATCTGGATAGAGCTCTGCTGGTACCCGTAGAGCCTACCACACCAGCTCCACTGCAGGTACGTAAAAGATATAAGTATATGTAGATACAGATTATAACTACCTATTAACATACACTAACATGGTTACGGGACTGCGTTGGAAGCGAGACGCGCGGGACCGGTAAATGTGGAGTTACTTGGGGAGGCCTATATGCTTCAGTGCACGTCTTTCGGCTGAAATGATTAAAGTAAGCATTACCGAACAACATTGACTCGAAAAGTCAAAGTTTTTGGGATAGGTCTCGTGACATTTCGGTAGTGCGGGCCCATCCTATACTGCTGATATAATTTGTTTTTGTTTTGAACCTCAACTGAGTTAAATAAACCCGACTCTCGTCACGTCCCATGTAACAGAAGGCGAGCTTATCGCCAATATAAAACCACAACACATCTCACCAACATCAATCTCTTTTGCAATAGTCACATCTAGTTATTGCGACTTTGATCTCCATGACGAAAAGATGAAACCTGCCCCCCCCCCCTACCGTGAGGTGTCAAAAGTATCATGGTTCGACTGTGAAAAAGGAACAGATGTATACAAGTCATATACATCTGTCCCTTAAACAACCTTACGATCTTATGGTCACCCCCCTGGAATAAGGTTATCGGTAGAAACACTAAATCAATTCAATTTGCCTAGACTTTGCCCAATTATGGTTGGAGTACAGTATTTTTCAAGAAGCGACTGCCTATATGGCCTCCACAACTTAGTAACTGGGTAACAAGACACCCCTTGCCAAGACCGGAGTCAGATTTTTATGGGTTTCGACTACCGTAACGACAGTCAAAGATCTTCAAATGTCAGCCGGGACCAACGGCACAACGTGCTTTCCGAGGTAAAGAGGGGTCTCCGTATGTAAATGGATCATCCATCTACGGATGATTGGACGGAGATTCCGTTAATCTTGAAGATCGACCCGCGTGGCTGCAATACCTAGCCACGAGCTCTCATAGCATCACTAAATATAACGTTAAAATAACGTCAATGTAAATTGTTCCACTGTAGGATGAATGTACGGGCGATGGATGGAGCGGCTATGGCGACGCTCAAGTAGACTTGCAGTCGTGGTCCGTAGACGAAGACGACGGCGCGTTAACTGGTAAGGACAAATTAGATTATACGGGGATTATACATTGTCATGGTACAGAATGCCGCACGTCAGTGGTAAAAAAAGCCAGTGTAATCAGCCTAGCCAGCCTAGCTGGTCGATTTATGGCGGTCAACCGCTTTGCCTTGCTGAATTCACTTGCGCAATTAGGCTGCTGGTCTCGCATTCTATTGAAACTCCGTACTCGCTAGATCAGCTACAAATCGTGTGCTATTAATATTAAGGCCGCTTCCGCCACCATGGCTTATCTTACTTACTCCGAGTTAGTAGCCTCGTTAACCTCGTTTATTTTAGTCTAACTCTGAGTTAAGTTTTTCACGCAAGTGGGGCTCGTCTAATCTCAAAAAAAAATGCATTCCAAGATTTCACCCTCAGTAGAAAGGAATTTTCTTTGCTAAATAAATTACTGAAGGTCGACATTTTTACTTGATTTCCTTGAGTTTGTAGCAAACAAACTGCAGTGGACGGCAGTGACCTTTTGTTTGTCAACAGAGAGGGAGAATTTGTACCTTTATTATTATAAAAATCTTATTTTTCTAAATGTTTCCATGTAATTTTTTATCAGTCTGATCATGACACCTAGCCGTGAGATAACAATGTTGTTTACATTTTCTATTTTGTTGCAGAGATAACATGTATTGATGACAGAAGCTTCCCGTACGGACAAATACAGGTGATATTTTTATGTGATATTGACTGGTACAGCATCGGGGCATTAATATGGCACATCCAGTATGATCGTGAAAGCCAAAATTTTCTAAAACTTGGCTATCAATTTAGGAGCTGGGTACTCTAGGTACCGTGTGGTACCTTGTCATAACTAATAACAAAAGGAATGAATTGATATAACGTCAAGACAACTAAACATTAACTCTTCATCCTAGTTAGTTCTTAGTTAAAAACTGCTCAATACCAAGAATTGGTATAACGTTTCTTTCAAAATGTTTTAAATGTTATCGTAATGCGAATTAAATGTTTTATTTTTCCTTTTACACGTCCAGGCCGACGGCAGCTCATTCATGATCGCGGGCTCGTCAGAACCCAGCAAGCGAAGCCGCGCGGTCCGCGGAGAAGTGAGCTCCACATCATCAGCTGCGTCTTCGCCCAAGTACGTACTTGATTACTTAGGTAGTGTCAAGCGGATTTACTCAAGCACAAGAATCGGCCCGCATGCGCATGCATTTCCTTACTATTGGGTATTAAATTATAGACAGCAATTTGACTGCCGTGGTCTGATAGACTGTTGAACCAAAATAATAATGATGTGACATGATCTCGTCTCATAATATCTGATTGCGCCCGTATTCATCAAGCGCTTACCGCTTGATAAATAATGCTTCGCACTTCAAGGGCGTTTTTAGCATGGCACTAAACTAAAAAAAAAAAAATTCGTTATATTAATCGTTTCTACTATAGTGAAAAACAGTAAATAACTGTTAAATTGAAACAACTGCATATTTAATAATAACTTTGCAATAACTCAGAATCACTCTGTCTTTACTGTTAGTACTACATCAATAAGTTGCATTATTTGTTCACTAAAATGTACAGTACAAACATTTTCTTAATCCCCTCGGCAAACTTCGTGTTTTGTCAGTCGTCGGATTTCTATCAGTTGCCCTTTGCACTTGGTGCAGACCGAACGCTCTCAATCAACTTGGAAGTATATATAGAGTTGTTAATGCTCTTTTAACATAATTTAAAAAATGGGAGGAAACCTGCTATTTTTACAGCTCTATATATTGCACACGGAAATCAAAACAAAACAACAATAAAGTACTTAGTTCTGAATTCAAATTATTATAAACGATAAATTTAATAATAAATTGATGGACATGGAAATGAGCATTCGTTCGTATTCGGCAATGTGATAATTGCCGAGGGACATTAAGAAAATAGTTGTACTGTACTTATAACAACTTATAAACTGTTGTATTGCAGACGTTCCCAGCGTCGCAGCAACGGCAACAGCGACGAATGGTGGTCGCCTATAAAGCAACGATTTGGTGACAACGGAGATGCCAATGCCATACAAGAGGTTTGGTTCATTCAGTAGACCTGATTACAAGCCTTTTTTGACGGGGATGTCACCTTCAAAAGGCGCCTTTTATCTCACCAATAGTACTCCGCTGATCACCATCAGCACTCGGAACCCTATTACCTCTTAAAAGACCACTCCGAAACCCCCTCTGTGCAACGCCTGTTAGGACACGTCCTTGTGGAGACTGAGAAGCGTCTCTCCTGCGCCTCGCTGTACACGGCAGCTCGTGACCATGTAGAATTGATTAGAAGCCTACAGTTTGTGGTAGAAATTTACAAATACCAATAAAAAAAACTTTGTCACAAAACCTACCGACTTCCGGTTTTACAAGAATTCAATCTTCGCCACTGTTGTAACCATCGGCGATTTGTCCCGCGCGAGCTAATATGGTGCCCTAAGAGCACGCGTGGGAGGGTTGTAATTACGTGTCAATAATTTGCCCACTGATGAGCTTTAACACCGCTACCGCACAGCGTTGCTACCTCAGGTGACGTCTCTGTTATATGACAGGTTAATGCCATAACATGTCCAGCTTATAATGTTCACTCTGCTGGGACATAGGTCTCCTCTCGGTATGAGGGAGTGGGCCGTAACTTACCACGTGGGCAAAGTGCGGGTTGGCACATGTCTTCGAATTTCTAGTTCTATATATGCCGGTTGTTTTTTGGTAAGATAAAGTTAATTTTAAAGGCCTATTGGATAGCATTTGAGTCCTAACTTCTTTGCCGAAACTGATAAAAGTAAAATGTTTAAACAAAAATTTAATAAGATGTGTTTAATGTGTGTTGTGTTTAGAACGTCAAATAGGTATCTAAAAGTTTTCTCAAAACAATTAACAACGAGGTCATGTTTGTGACTAACTAAGTATTGCTATTGTTATTAATTTTTTGCGGTTAATTTTATGATTACACGTCCTATCAAATTGTGTTCGATGGCCCTCCAAATAAGTTAAAGATGAACATTCATACATACATCTCCTTTTCGTGTCGATTGACTCAAAATTAAATATCATCAGACCAGTGTTTAGCAATAGCAACCTATACAGCGGCTCTAGACAAGTAACATTCTATTATCGAAAGCGTGGCGATAGCGATTGTAAAAATCTAAATCACGTGAAAACGAATGACACTTGTCTAAAGCCTCAGCTCAATCATTGGTCTCGTTTAAATCCTGGAAAGTGTAGGTGTTTGTGCGCGACGGGCAACAAAGGAGGTGACGCATGTCCATTCATACATTATTCTCAAAGTAAATATAGACCATCTCACATTTATTCACTCTGGCCGTCGATCCTGATACAATTTTGAGTCCATTTGACACATTTGAATTCGATTTTAGATTCAGAAGACAAAAGGTAATGAGAACACGCCAGCTGTGTTCTTAGTAAATCAATTATTCATAATATTTATCCTGTGGATGAGTAACGAAAATAATACGTGCTGCAGGACCGGTCCTTTGGAGCATTATGACCAGCAGTTGATGTCTTTCCTGTACAGTTCCCAAAGTTAATAATAATAAACAGTAGACCGAATTTCATTTACGATGGCCAGAGTACACAGTAGATATAATAGTGCACGCACACGTCTGTGTGCAAATACTGGTACACTCTCTCTTATTACTCACTCTCTTATAGTCTGATTAGACGGCATTCGGAATCGACCGGCGAGAGATTATACATAGTTATCCAACGTTTAATACCTAGACAGATTTATCTGTTGAATCTTTTTATGATTATCGCTTACTTCTAGACTATGTCGCATTTGTTATATTATGCTTATCAATTTGTTTACAGACCGAGATAGAACCCGAGCCGACCATTGAGAGTCGCAGCAGCAGCAAGGTCGCTCAGACCGGCACTCAGACCTCCCCAGAGAGAAGCGAGAGCTCAAGCTTGTCAGCCATGCAGCTCTACATTGGCACATCCAAGGTGCCTTCCCTTACCTAACATAATATCATATCTATGCTCCCCGAGCAGTTGCAGTACACCATCTCAAGCCTAATACCATTAACTGAGGCAGTGGTCAAACACGTGTCCACCAATAATATTTTTTTTTAAATCTGGGCACAAAACTAGTATCTGTGCTGGTACTGAAAAAATCTTGGGAATTGACCCAGAAACTCGCTTGCGATCTCTATATCAATTAAGTGGTCTGAAAAAAATGGCTCTGTTCTATTGCTGACATGAGCTAGCCGTAGATTGAACTCTTGACATCATAAAAATAAAGATAGTGTATTTGTACCATAATGCGACGGGAAAATCTCGTCTCGATTGGTTTACATTCAAGGCTATAGGAATCGCAGCGGTTAGAAATAACAGTTAGGTTCGGCGTCCTTTCATGAATCAGAGTTAGTTATCCATCTTTTCGACGTGAGTAATGCAAGAGAAACCCATGTCGTTAGTAAAGATAAGCCAGTCTTCAAACTAGGAATCGGGGGAAATAATGCAACAAAGAAAAGACTAAGTTGGTTGCAAATGTCACTGGATTTCCAACCGTTTATTCCTTTATCTCTGTTTTACCTTATCTGAATGTCTGACTCACAACTTGACGAAGACTCAAAAAGGATAAAGATAATACATATTCAGTTTCGAGACGTTAGCGGTTTATTACTTTCTCATAATGCCAATAATAATTTGCTTGAATGAGTTCTTAATGTCCAGATTATTCATATTATGCGAACAGGAAAAACGTATCAATTCGCAGAAAAGTACGTAAACATTTATGTCCATTTAAATTATTGAATTATTTTCAAGGTGACGAAAATAACGGTAAAGTAATTCCCAAGATAGGGATATATGTAACAAAGAACTTTATTGCGCAAGCATTTTGTATATGTGATGGTTTTAATAAGGAAAGTGAAACAAACCATCAGCAGCCTAATTGCGTAAGCGAATTTGGCAAAGACAACTTTCGTATTGCGTAATACACTCGAAAGGGGATAGGTCATGGATAGGATATGTGACTTCAACTAACTTTAGGGTGGAGGACGTAACCTTTCTAAATTATTTAAAAATATTTAATCCGGAAATATTTAATAGGAATGTGTCATACCCTTTCATGGAGTTGTTTCATTTTGCGCTGCCGAACTCACTTACGCAATTAGGCTGATGGTAAAGTTACCTACTGCTGAATACTGTTCATTCATGGTGTAGATTGAGCCTTGCCTACTGTGTCTTTAAGATCGGTGAAGGTTTGGGCAGTTTGTTGTTAGTGTTTCTGGCTAGGCGATTGAACAACGGCAAGGTAAACGCTACGAGATGGGACACGTCTAAACGATGATGAATTACTCTCTTACAACATTAAAATTTAAAAAAATTGCTAGCAGCGTTGCTGTACATCTTTATAACTTTTTTAGATATGATTGGTAAAGGATAAAAATACTGTACCTTCTTTTAAATATAATATTGTCTGTGCCCAGGACCAGCCCGGTCGTCTCAGCCCTAAGTCCATGGCTCGCGAACGCCTCGCAAGCCGCGCGCGCGCTTACAAGCGCACGACATCACCGCCGCCGCTACCATCGCGATCGGCGCCCGCACCACCACCACCTAGGAAGCATGCGCTTAGTCCCGCGCAGGCTGAGTGCCTGCGAGCGGTATTCGCCGCTCTGTTGTGGCATGAAGGTATAGTGTCTCTTGCTCTATTTGGGGGTGGATATGACAGTTTTGATGTAGGTTTTAAGGACACATCGCCAAACGAGGAACCCGCAAAAGGTAAGGTAAGATAAGGTATACAGCCACACTCAGAATGGTTCATTAAATTAGTCCTAATGAGTACTTAACTAAGTAACATTAAATCCGTTAATGAACGATACATCCCAGAGACAAAATTTAAGGTTTCATTAGTTAATGACAACTTTAAGTATCCGTAGGGCGGAGTATCGTCAAATCATTCTATCGATTGCACATCGATAAACGGTTGGTGTAGCCACACTTGAAAAAGTGTTATTATTAAACAGCATAAGAGTTCATTTAAACACATTGAAAGCATATAAATAAGTAATATAAATGAAAATAAGTTCTTTTACCGATCGTTTTTAATAATAGACAAAGCGAAACAGCTATTTTCATATAAATAAAATAAAGCAACCGGTCCTTTTTTTTCTGATATCACTTATGGCCAACTGTCAAAGTGTCATGGTTAAAAAGATTTTTTGTTGAGGAGTTTTGGCGGGAACGTGATGGCGTAGTTGCTTCTCTGTTTTATTTTCCTAAAATTGTGTTAAATTAAATATTAATAGTGTAAAAAAGGTGGTAATAATAATATTAGTGAACGTGCACGACTGTGGGCAAGTAAATCACAGCGGTAGAACATGAGTTTGTACATGTTGTAGACAAAACTCCGTAGAAGCTTCAAATAAAGTTATCGCCATTTTATTGGGGCCTAACTTGGACATTGGATTAAAATCCAAAAGAAACCAGAACTTCTATTCTAAACGTGCCACTGGCTAAATGCACAAAGCGTGCGAAGGCAAAACATAATAATAATTTAAAAAAAATTTTGACTGCGCGCTTTGCGCCTTTGCGCCACTCGCGCCCTCTAGGCGCTAGGATAATGATTGCACACGGGCGCTACATGGGGTAAAGACGCCACTGCAAATTCTTTTATTATCTACATAATATTTTTTTTTTAAACAATTCAGTTTAATCCAATAAATAGGTTCCTACTAAGTACTAACCCGAAAACTGCCTGTAGCAAAGTAGCGTAATGTCAGCGGTAACATTATTTTCGGGGCAAATGATAATCCTCTTTTCGTTGGTTTCCTTAGGTCGGGTGCCAGCAAAGGCAATACAATTTTTTTACAGATTATAAATTTTATTATTTTTGTTTATTTTTTTTATCTTTTATTTTATTTAGAAAATGGATCTGAATGATAACGTAAATATCGCCTCGGCCTCACTTCTCTATACCTCCTGGCATAGTCCACAAAATCAATGAAGTCTGCCAGATCAGACATTTTTGCTATTGATATACCTAACACACTCAGCTTACACATATTCTTATTAAAAATAAAAATATAACCTCAAACGTAAATGTAAAATCAATCATTAAAAAGTTAAGTAAGGCTTTAGCTGTACTTAACTTTAATTGTCATTTAGGGACGGTAACGAACCGTTAACTGTCTCTGAGAGTGCACTTTTTTAAATCTTAACTAAGGAGCGGCTTAAGTAACCGTTAAAGGTCTCTGAGTGTGGCAGTTAGTGTCCTATGCTCTTATTGACTCAATATAACACATGTGGAGTTCCAATATGGATATGGAGTGCCGTTGTGTGCCATCATTGTACAAGTCCAATTCAGCCCATTGGAATAAACCTAACAATACTATATACTTAGTACTTAATACTAACTATAAACTTCTAACTGACCACAAACATGTGTACACCACCATGATATTTACGTATGAACTTACTGACTGCGTAGGAGCTAGCGCGAAAGATGAGTAATTAGTAACGAAGCTATTTTTAATTAATAGCTTGTTTTTTCAAAGTATTGCGACAAATTAATAAACTTTTCTAAGAACTATGTATACTGCTATCGACTATGTTACTCAAATTCTAGGAGGTAACATCGTTTTTAGTACTGATTGTGTTTTTGATTTTATTTGGATTTAAACTTACCTAATTACAGAAACAGGGTAGTATAAATGTATTCGTATAAACAAATTAAGCACAAACATCACACGGTAAAAAGTCTTATTTGTACCCTGAATCAGAATTCTTCAAAACGAAAAATTATCAGATTATACATTCATATTTATCATTAACAAACCCAACATACTTACACTCGATATAATTAAAGTAACGTTTCATGCTGACCATAAGACTAAAAATTCTGCCAGCAGCCCGCCGACAATGTCTGTATTGACGTTGGCAGTTGTTTTGGAACCCTTATAAGATCACTCTCTTGTCCGTCTGTCAGTGTGTCACCATCTATTTTCTCAGGAACGGGTGGACCTAGCAAGTCTAAATTTATACCAGATACTGAGGTCTATATAATATATTATAATATTTCCAATCTTACATAGTAAGGTTTTACAAGTAAACTTACAACTAAAATAACTTAACTATATAACATAAGGTACTTAATTATTTACTTATCTACTAATATAATTTAATATTTGACACCGGTATTAAGATTGTGTTGCACTTTCGATTTCGCAAAGGCTTCCCCTAGAGCTTGCCACATTCTCCTGTCATGGGTCATGCTGCCCCAAGTTACACCAGCGGTTTGCCGGATATCGTCTTCCCATCTTAGACTCTGCCTCCCTCTTTTTCTTTTATTATGCCTTGGACACCATTCGGTTACGTCCTTCGCCCATTTTTCTATCTTACTCCTCATCAAATGTCCTGCCCACCTCCATTTATGTTTTTTAATGCAATATCTTACGTCGTTGGTTTTCGTTTGTTTTCTTAATGTTTCTAGTTTTATTCTGTCTTGTAACTTGACGTTGAGCATGCTTCTCTCCATACTGTGTTGGCAGGTTTCAAGTTTGTACATTTTTTGTTTTGTTAGGTTCCATGTTTGGCATCCATAAGTCATGACGGGTAAAATGCATGAGTTAAATATTTTCTTCTTTGCTTTTATTGGTACCTGAGGGTTTTTGACCACTTCTTTAAGGGACCTGGGACTGAGGTCTATAGTCCCTATTAAATGTATAAAACTCCTGAATCAAGGTCCTGAATCAACATGATAAAAATATATTGGCAAATTTAGATTTTCGCGAAAACTTGTAAGTACCAAAATTTACCTTAATTTCAACTTTTATATTTCGGAATTTTCCCTTTACTTGTGCTGACGACCTTGCTCACGACAAGACCTTGCTTTTAACCAAAATTGATAATTCTTGGTCAACCGGAAGTACCCTATAGGTTTTGGGTCCAAAACCTATATGGTAGTTCCCGTTGACCTAGTTACCTAATTATGTTGGTGAATATAGCTGTTTGTACGGAACCCTCGGTGCGCGAGTCCGACTCGCCCTTGGCCGTTTTTTTTTATTATGGATAGCCTCGCGCATGACCCCTATCTCACTCACCTGATGGCAAGCGATGATGTGAGTTTACGATTATTGAATGACCTCGAGTTCTCATATTCCACAACAACATTAATACATTGTGATACAAGGGTGGTAAGTACTCACCCGTGTATCAAAGAATTAGATTTGTTTATTCACAAAAAATAAAATTTTCAATATGGCGCGTTTTTGCAACTGGACATATTTTTTTACAAAGAAAACAGCCTATACAGCCTATTCGATTTTTGATAAACGATGATGTGAAAATAATTAACTTAAAACTGGTAATTAAATATATTAAACAACTATTAAAAAAAAAATGAGAATTCAATGCTAAAACGTACGGAATCATTAATTTTTCCTCGTATACAATCGTATCCCATTTTATTCTATGTATGAAAACTCCTTGCTACTAAACTTTTTCAAATTGACTTATGGCGCGTTTATGCAACTGGACATATTTTTTTTTCAACGAAAACAGCCTATACAGCCTATTTGATTTTTGACAAATGTTGATGTGAAAATAATTAAATTAAAACTGGTAATTAAATATATTTAACAACCATTTAAAAGATTTTTGAGAATTCAATGCTAAAACGTACGGAATCATTCATTTTCCTCGTAGAAAATCTAGCCCATTTTATTCTATGTTTGAAAACTCCTTGCTACTAAACTTTTTTAAATTGACTTATAAATTTAAAACTAAACTGCAAAACATAATGATCGAGCTCGTAAACAAAAGTCACGACCGCGTAACAGAAAGATGCCTATGCGTAAGATTTAACTTTCGAATCATAATTATAGCCTCTGAAAGTACGCCATGTTTAATAACTGTATTGAAATAGTACATTGTGATACAAGGGTGGAAAGTAGGTTATTGCAAACGAGCTGTCATTAAAAACCCTCGCCTTCGGCTCGGGCTTGTTAATGACAGCTCGTTTGCAATAACCTACACACCCGTGTATCACACGACGTTTTTCAATACAGTTGTGAGAAACAGTAAAAACAAATCAAAGAATTTGATTTGTTTACTTACAAAAAATAAAATTTTCAATATGGCGCGTTTTTGCAACTGAACATATTTTTTTACAAAGAAAACAGCCTATACAGCCTATTCGATTTTTGACAAACGTTGATTTGAAAATAATTAACTTAAAACTGGTAATTAAATATATTAAACAACTATTTAAAAAAAATGAGAATTCAATGCTAACACGTACGGAATCATTAATTTTTCCTCGTATAAAATCGTATCCCATTTTATTCTATGTATGAAAACTCCTTGCTACTAAACTTTTTTTAAATTGACTAATGGCGCGTTTTTGCAACTGGACATTTTTTTTTTCAACGAAAACAGCCTGTACAGCCTATTCGATTTTTGACAAACGTTGATTTGAAAATAATTAACTTAAAACTGGTAATTAAATATATTAAACAACTATTTAAAAAAAATGAGAATTCAATGCTCAAACGTACGGAATCATTCATTTTTCCTCGTAGAAAATCTATCCCATTTTATTCTATGTTTGAAAACACCTTGCTACTAAACTTTTTTAAATTGACTTATAAATTTAAAACTAAACTGCAAACATAATGATCGAACTCGTAAACAAAAGTCACGACCGCGTAACAGAAAGATGCCTATGCGTAAGATTTAACTTTCGAATCATAATTATAGCCTCTGAAAGTACGCCATGTTTAACAACTGTATTGAAAAGTAATTTATTAATGTTTCAACAGGCATAGTTCACGATGCGATCGCTTGCGCAGCTTTTCTGAAGTTCCACCCGCAGCTGCCAAAGCAGGGCGCTCGCGTGGTCACGCGGCCCGCGCATGACGTCACGCCCGCCAGGCACCAGAGGCACTCCGTCGAAGTGTCCAATGCTGGTAAGTCAAACACAGGAATAGTACATTACTGCAGAATCCAGTAAGTAAGCCTTTCAAGTATGAGTTAACCGGTTACATACGAGGCCAGGATGGCTTTCTTACTGGTTGAGGCTTGTATAATGCTTTTCTCAAAAATGAAAGAAAGTTTAACAACAAATTCGTTTAATTAATATTGAAGGTTACATTCATATTAGGGCAATTAATGATAGATATTGTGATCGATTTACCGGAGGCATTTATATTTGTTTGTTGTACGTCTTGATTAATGGACTCAAAAATATATCTATCTCATAAAATGTCATACCAAAAAGAGAGATAGATATATATTTGGAGCCTCCCTCCTATAAACATGTTATAATTTGTTTTGGGCGCACGGTTGGCGCAGTGGTTAAGCGATTGACTGCTGCGCTGCGTGTCGCGGGTTCGATGCCCGCACGGTACAAATATTTGTATGACCTACAGATAGTTGTTCCGGCTCTGGGTGTTTGTGTATGTGAGTTTATATGTTTGTAAATGCACCCACGATACAGAAAGAAATTCCTAGTGGCAGTTTAAAAAAAAAAATAGCTTAACTCTAATTTGTGTCTGGCTGGTACTATGTTTTTTTCTAAGCAGATCTGAAGAGGATGACCTACTGTCTAGAGATGGGTGTTTTCGGTTTTTGCACATTTTGTAACCGATATACAGATTTCATATCGATATCGAAAACGGTTTTCAGATATCGATATCATTTAGTATAGTTTTCATAAGTTAAAATGTTATTTAGATGAGCAAACTAACAACGAACGCGAAATAATACTTAGAAAGAGAGGTAGCGCATAATTATGGTTCCTATCGTTTGTGAAGTTTGCGTTTTGTTCGTAGTTCGTACGTTTCCGCATTGTTCCGGTTTTAAGTTTTGACGTATTCGTTCTCGCACGCTAGTTAGGTTTTTATTAGATACAGTTTTTGTAATATCGGTTATTTTGATATAGATATCGATATGATATGATATCTAACGATATAAGTTACGTGTTGATATATCGGACCAATCCCTACTACTGTCCAGTAAGTAAATTACATACTTACTTACTGGACAGTAGGAAATTCAAATTTAAAATCTCGTATTACTGGACAGTTGTGAATAAGTCTCCGGTAGAGTTCACTTTCTGGATACTTTTTAGAGATATTATGACAACATTACATACCATTTTTGAGAAAATTAGAATAACTTGATAATATATCAATGACATCAATGAGCAATAGGAAGTTTTTAAGAGGTAAAGCTGAAATCACACTGAAGTGAAAACAACTTAATAGGTCACGGGGTGCATTATTGCCGCACCCATATGGCAGTCACATATTCAAATTTTATTGTTTCACGTTTCCATCTGCAACCAGCTCGCATGCAAGTAGCATTACATTGCGAGCTACCAACGTATAATGTGATCAATCTCTCGATCGTATCCTACAATGCTATATTGCATGCGAGTTGCTTGCAGGTGGAGATACTGCCTTTGGCTATAATATTTGCGGAAGACTGTGCAACGCCCATCTTTTTTACGCAGTGTCGTCATAACATAATGGTGCATGATGCAGTTTCAAAAATGCCGATCATCATAGCCCACCCTTTTTCCAACTGTAATGGCTTTCAGTATTTTATATGGAGTGACTGCCTATCTTACCTTCACAATCTTTTTAAGACTTCATGTAATGATTCTACTGCTCTTTTCAAAATCTCCGAAGCCGAAACTAATGTGTTTGGTATCCCTGTTCCCGTTATTAGCAATACCTGGGCAATGAATTTGATTATAAAAAACGTTTTTTCTTAGAGGATTCGTATAAATATATTTATTATTTTGCTTCTTTAGGACTATACCTACGCATTCACCCAAGAACCCTAGAAACGTTGACACGTTCCGGTGTCGAGGCGAGCACGAGTCGCATGCGCAAGGTGGACTTCGACATGCCTATACGAGAAGAAGACAACATACCAGGACCTAGCAGTGAACCAGGTTTGTGGGAGCATTTTTTCTGCGCACTCGTTGCATACAGACGTGCTCATCAATGCATTAAAAATAATATAAATTAACGTTTTAGCATAAATAGTGACCTAGTTTTAGTATATTGACGTGTAATACAAACAATCTTTGAAGTGCTAATAGGTGGAATAATGGACTGACTGGATTATATATTATTATAATCTGAAAGATGGAAGGCAGCCCCTTTAATCGGAGTGGGTTGATGCGGCGCAGCCCTCCTTCAACACCTACACCGACCCAGCCCCAACAACCGAGACGACTTCAAGCCAAGGAAGAAATGGAGGTAGTCTCAACTGCGGAAATACAGAACTGGATGGGTTCCATTGAACAACACTTGGGTGAGATATGTGCTATTGCTTCTGAAGGAAAGCTAAACTCAGACCAGAAGCTAAAAATAACCAATTTGTACCGAAAGGTTGGATATGGAGTCTCGCAACTGGCTGTTCAATACCAGTCGCTTAAACAAAATGCCCTTAGGACCCATAACTCCCTAAAAATAATGACCGAAGAAAGAGACTGCGTAACGGACCTAAAGGAGTGTGTAATGGAGATGAACCGGACTTTTAAGGAATCCTGTGCAAAGCGGCAGGAAACAGCTGCATCATCTTTTGCAGACATGGTGAAGAAGGGGTCTAACAACTTCGTTCGTCCTAATACTTTTAGCTCCGTGGCGATTTATCCCACTGACAGTTCAAAGACCAGCGATGAAACCAAGAACATAGTCCAGAAAATTATATGCCCAGGTGAAATGAAGCTGAAAGTGAGAGGCGTAGGTACGCAAGATAGGGAAAGGAGGACTAATAATTAGCACGGAGACGAAAGAGGACCTAGATAAGCTGAGGCAATCAGTACAAACTGCTTCGTCAGGGCTTACCGTCGATGAACCGAAAAAGCGCAAACCCCGCATAATAGTGATTGGAGTTCCAGCATCAATGGCGGAAAATGAGGTATATAAATCCATTTACGATCAAAACTTAGCCGAAAAACTGCCAACTATATCCAGAGATAACTTCTTGTCCTTAATCAAACTGAGCCACAAATCTGGTAGAAAAGATGTTGAGAACTGCAACTACATCTTAGAAGTCCCTGCGATCATTCGCAAGGCTCTAATCTCACAAGAAAGATTGTTCATAAATTGGACTTCCTGCCCGGTAAGAGACTTCACACTGGTAACGAGATGTCACAAGTGCCAGCAGTACGGTCATGCGGCTAAGACATGCAAAGTAGCTGCCCCCACATGTGGACATTGCGGTGAAGAAGGACACACTATCTCCGACTGCACAAAGAAATCCGAAGCGCCAAAATGTGCAACATGTCTGCGCTTCAAAAAACCAGCCAGCCATAAAACGGGAGAACAAGAGTGTCCTGCAAAAAAATCTGCCGAAAACAGGTACATTAACTCGATTGATTATGAAGGCGCCTAAGAGCGCCACATATTCGAATATTTTTAAGACTTAATTTTATTGTTTATATTTTTCTTATACTATGGACATTTCGCACCGATGCAAAGTCATGTGAGGAATATCAAAACTCACTAACCATACTGACTCAAAACATTCGCAGTATTTATAAGAACATAGATAGCTTTAACGTTTTTCTTCACAGACTTAACTTTGATTGTGACATAATGGTACTAACCGAGTGCTGGCTATCTAACCGACACAGGAACACCTTCCAGTAATGCCGGGATACAACTTATTGTATACTACAGTGAACAACAATCAAAACGATGGTGTGGTTGTTTATTGTAAGGAATCATTAATGGTCACAATCGAAGAACCAATACTTCAAGACTGTGTGAGTAATTGTTTGGTTATCAAAATTGGTACAAGTACAGCAATAATCACTGTTTATAGGTCCCCTTCTGCAAGAAATTTAGACTCTTTTCACGCATCCTTAAACCAGATCTTTGAAGCACTAAGTTCATTTAAGAATGTTATATTAACAGGTGATATATATAAACATTAACTTGGAAAACTGCGACCCTGGGGCCCAAGATTACCTTAATATCTGCTCATACCATGGTTTTCTCCCCGCACATACTTTGCCTACTCATCAGAGTGGTTCCTGTCTGGATCATATGATGATCAAATCTAACTTTTCATATGTTACGCTTGTTACTAACTCAACTATTACAGACCATCACGCTGTTCTACTAACCCTAAACTTAACGCTGCCTAAGCTAAATCGTCCCCAGACGAAAACGCAATTAAACATAAACAAACTCGAATGTGATTTATGCAATCTTGACTTTAACCCAGTTTACAATACTGCTGACGCTAATTTTGCTTTATCGTACTTAATAAAACATGTTCAATTAGCAATATTACGTAATACGACTTCTATTATAGTAAACAAAAAACTTCGTAACATCAAGCCTTGGATGACTCCTGGCCTAATTCGGTGTATAAGACACAGAGATAAACTTCATCAGAGATCTAGGAGTAACCCTGATAATCTAATCATTAAAATAACCTATAAGAGATACAGAAATTTTTGCAACAACCTCCTAAAGAACTTAAAAATTAATTACGATAAAAATGAATTAAATAGAGCAGGAAACAATAGCAAGCAACTTTGGAAACATATTAAGAACGTCACCTATAGGACGAAACAGCGTGAATCAAATTCGAGCTTGCTGCTTTCTAATCCATCACCTCTCTTGTCAGCCAACCACGTTAATAACTTTTTTGCAAATGTTGGGAAGACTCTTGCCGAACAGATTCCAAAACATTACTGTGTTCTACCATCTTCCCAAAATAATAGATGTCCTTTAAAATCTTTTGGATTGCTGGATACTGACGAAGATGAAATAACCCGAATCATATCTGGACTAAAGGATGACTGTGCAGTTGGATGGGATAATATAAGCAATAAGATCCTTAAAACCTTTAAGCATATCCTAGTACCTCCCTTAACGCATATATTTCGTATTTGTTTATCTGAAGGTATTTTCCCTAGATGTCTGAAAAAAGCAGTTGTAATCCCTATCTTTAAATCTGGAAACAAAAACTTAGTAAATAATTATAGACCAATATCTTTACTCTCTTCAATATCTAAAATACTAGAGAAAATTGTTAACAGTAGACTAGTTAATTATCTAGAAAAAAACAAAGTATTATCATCTGCGCAATTTGGGTTCAGAGCCAAACTATCCACAGCCGATGCGGTGCATAGTCTGACAGATTATATCGCAGAAGAACTTGGCAAAGGAAACCAGACCCTGGGGGTTTTCCTTGATCTAGCCAAAGCCTTTGATACGGTGTCCGTTCCTATGCTTCTAAAAAAAATAGAGGCTTTAGGAATAAGGGGAACACCGCTGAAACTTTTTGCTGACTACTTAGATGAACGATCTCAATGTGTTAAAATAGACGACATTATTAGCGATGAGCAAAAAAATACTGGTTATGGTGTTCCTCAGGGAAGCATTCTGGGCCCAACCCTATTCCTGATTTACATTAACGATCTGTGTAATTTAGATATTAAACAAGGCAAACTCATATCATATGCCGACGACACGGCGTTAATCTTTACCGCGAAAACCAGTAATGCATTGTACGAATATGCTCAACAAGGTTTCAATACTGTGACAAATTGGCTACAAAACAATTTACTAACACTAAATGCTGACAAGACAAAATATATTCACTTCTCCATGCGCAAGCCTCAATTTAACATTGCTAACTCTCATCTGTATGCCCATAAATGTGGATCCCACCCAGTCAGCATGTGTAATTGTCCATTTATCCTCAAAACAGGCAACATAAAATATCTCGGGGTTATTATAGATGAAACACTCTCATTTAGACCTCATATTGATAGCTTAGTTAATAGAGTGCGCAAATTAATTTATGTTTTTAAAAAGTTGAGAACGATTGCAGATTCAAAATTGATTAAACAAGTCTATTTGGCCCTAGGTCAATCTGTAATCAATTACTGTATCACCTCATGGGGTGGGGCACCAAAAACGAATCTACTGCCTCTTGAAAGGGCTCAGAGAGAAATTTTAAAAGTAGCCTATTTCCACCCTTTTCTCTACCCTACTGATCTTCTTTACAAATCCTGCAACGTGCTGACTGTTCGCCAGCTTTTCATTATGCATTTAGTATTAAAACAACACACCATGCTTTCCTATAACGCCGAATACATAAATAATAAGAGACGAAATGATATTGTCTGCGATTCTAATCCATCCTCAAAATATGTATTTGTAAATAGATTATTTACATTCTTAGGACCATTTCTGTACAATAGATTAAATAGAAAATTAAGTATCTATAACTTAAATTATTTTAGCTGTAAAAAGACTATTATTGAACATCTGCTTCGCATCTCTTACGGAGAGACAGAAGATCTCCTGGCTGTAACAAAATAATAATTTTGCTTTGTCTTTAAGTATTCATATTCAAGCTATGTCATTGTTAATTTATTATTATTATTAGTTTTAAGCACTTTATAGTCTGAAACACAGGTTCAACCTAGTTCAGGCAAATAAGCAACTGTCTTCTTTTATATTTTTAAGATATTTTTATTGTAAAATGTGCCTTATGTTATAAATAAACGATATTATATTATATATTATAATTTTATTAACCATTATATTTGTGTATACTAAGACACTTAGGACCGACCCCAAAAACGGCTACAATCTTCAAAGACCTGTGTCTAGTAAGCAACTTTACTGATTGTTTCGTTATTAGGCTCGACTGCTATGAGACTTCACGGGAAAATACGTATCCAATATACATATGTGTGATTCAACACAATATTGGCTCCTACGTATAAAGGTGAGAAGGTACTTCACGCCAGAACAGCTGCTCAGCTTATATCCAGCGCAAGTTCGATCATGCATGGAGTACTGTTCTCATCTCTGGGATGGATCTGCCAAATACCAGCTTGATGCACTAGAGTCGATCGAAAAGCGAACCAAAAGGCTCATCGGTGATGAGGCACTGGTTAAGTCAAAGCTCCAGAGCCTTGAACATCGTCGCCGAGTTGCCAGCTTGTCGGTTTTTTATCGATTACATTTCGGGGAGTGTGCGATGGAATTGCATGATCTAATTCCGCCCAGCCCGTTTCATCATCGGACTACCAGACGTACGGCAATGCGCCATCGGTACATGGTGATCCCACCCATACGCACTAAACGTTTTGAGAATACTTTTATTATGCGTACAGCTAAGGAGTTGAATGCCCTGCCTTAGTCTGTGTTTCCCGATAGCTACAATCTGGGGGTCTTTAAGTCAAGAGTGAATAGGTTACTTCTAGACAAGCGTGCTCCATCGCCGACCCATCATCGCTTACTATCAGGTGAGATGGTAGTCAAGCGCGAGCCTATAATACATAAAAATAAAAAATAACTTATAGCCCCAGTTCGTCACAGCCACCATTATCGGAACGTGTTATTGCTAAACGACACCTACAAGAACTTATTTAAAGATGGGCCCTCTATGGGTCCTCGACATGGCTCATTCACTTTTAGCTTATGTAAGCCAGAACTGCAATGGCACCCGAATTATAATTAAGGGATCGAGCTATTTTAGAGCTACGATATCATCGTCATTGATAATCCGGTCGAAAAAACTGAACTCTAAAGCTGACATTCTGAATTCCTCTCTGAATTCAGAGTCGGTATTCATAATGTGAATGCCGGCAATGAGTAAATCATAATCTGAAAAAATCAGAATGTGTATGGGGCATAATGAAATTGTATACATTGCCGGGCTTTCTTAATTAATAATATGGATTCAGAGAGCAATTCAGAATGTGTAAGAGGGCTCTTACTCTGACGTGTCAAAAATGTCATGTTTCCACTGTGCGAGAGAGACGGAGCTATACAGGACGAATAGCACTATCTCTTTTTCACAGCGGAATCATGATGGCTTTAGCACGTTATGGTACGAGCCTTGATCTGGAACAAGATCAGGGGGGTGACCATAAGCTCTTAGAGCGGTATCAATTTGAGATCAAATATGGGACAGATGTATCTGACTTGTATACATCTGTCACTTACTCGATATCAAATTGATACCGCTCTAAGAGCTTATGGTCACCCCCCTGTTCTTACTTATGTATGTGGATATTTTATGTATGTTAACCTTTTTCTGGTAAGTGATATTGATGACATATTCTCTCCCTTCTTACGTAATTTTTGTACTTAGTATAGTTAGATTAGTGTCGATGGGTTGCGGTAACAGCCGCAACTTTTCGACGACTTTCACGACAAGCGCGTATTTTTCTACTTACTATATGTTTTCCTTCGTAGCGGGATCGTCGCGATACGTTGTGAACGTGCTGCCGCCAGCACTGCGCGCGCTGGTCGCGTTATGGGACGCGCTTTACGATGCTGATCAACTGATTTCAGCTACTGACAAGTAAGATCTATGTGTTTCATTTTTGTTAGTGTTATCATATTATTTAGCAGTTTCATAATTATATGTTATCCATCAGATCAGGTTTAACACGGTCCACTTATGAAAATGATACTGCATACAAAAACTGGATCTAAAATTTAAGCTTAGATCTAAGACTAATATAATTCTCATTTTGTAATAAAACCGTAGATTTTCATTCACTCTCCACAAGGTTATTATTTTTTTCAATTATATTTCAAGAATTACTATGTTTTTGTCATATAATAAATTAATACATTTCTCAACAGTTTTTCTGATTGTTCTGATAGACTGAAAAATGTCGAGAAGAATGAAAACGAGGATCCACGACCTCAGAGCGGTATACGCAAGAAGAGGGAATGGAATACAAGGAGCGGTAAAACGCCTTATTCGGGTGAGTACTATTGATATAATGTACTGTTTGATTTCGATGATATTAAAATGTTGTGCTAGATCAGGTTAAATATTCCTAAATATGAAGTTCAGGATCTTTTGGTTCTCTCACTGGGGCTCAGTTTCTCTTAAGGAACTGGCAATTTGGATAAACTTGTTCACATCATTTCAGCACCAGATTTATCTTAATTTGTTTACAAATTTATTTTTTTACAATTCAGAAAAAATCTCGACGCTGTTTAGCTAGTGATTAGCAGATGTTTTTGTAGATAGTTCACAGCTCAGATTTTATTCGTAAGGTCCTTTATCATAATGACCATAAATTTTCACAACAGTACAATGCGACCTCTGCGGCGGTGCCAACGTGCCTCCACCACTGGCGGCACACATGCGAAACGCCCACCAGGGCTGCAAGACAAACACCTCCAAAGGCTTCGACCGCACCGGCAGCTACCAGCAGGTGGACCTGCCGCCGGGGATCGAGGAGCTGTGCCCTGGGGCTTTTTGCGGACAGATGCTACAGGGTAAAATCTCTTCTTTTTTGTCCAAACCTCTTCCCAGTCTAGCTGGGGTCGGGACTCCTTGTATGTACGTCTGCACCAGAGATCTCTGTTCTGGGTTGTCTGAGTGCTCAAGTCCTCCCTCAGGGTCTTCTTTTTGTATGCTTGACCACCAGATGGCGGGCGGTCGTCCCTGCCTCGCGGTTGGGTAAGATAATGATATATGCTTGATAATCTTCGCTCAAGTGTCTGCCAACATCTACTTCTGCTCCCAAGCATTGTATTGATGCTGGGGTAATAACAGACTGCCTAGGGACAAGAGGACCTGTGCCCTTCGTTCACCACCTCCTATTTCTGGCCCTAAGCATTGTTACTGTGTACCCTTTTGAAGGGTATGGGTGGCGGGCTAATAAAAGGCTGCCTAGGGACATCTACAATGTCTCATACGTTGCGGTTGCAGGCGACCTCATACAAGCAGGCCGTCGATTTCATTGCCTGTAAAGTACTTCCAAATCTTGCGTCCTGCGCTATTTCTATGTAGTTTATTATAAACTAGCTGTCCCACGCGGCTTCGCTCCCGTCAACTGGCTACCTACCTACCCATCTACCCTACCCTACCTACCCTACAAACATGATTGTTGCGTAACTTAAACCGTTTACGCAGCGCACGCAACGGAAGCTCTCAGAAAGGAATAATTTTGCCCGTTTTTGCAACATTTTTCATTTATGCTCCGCTCCTATTAGTCGTACCGTGATGTTATATAGCCTAAAATTCCAACCAGTAGTTCCTGAGATTAGCGCGTTCAAACAAAGAAACAAACAAACTCTTCAGCTTTATAAAATTACGGGTACACTAGTCGACGGTACGAACTATTTTGTGCGCGGGGTTAAAATGCATTTTATATCAACCGACAACACGTGCGGAAGAGATAGATGCTGTGATGAGCAGTAGGAAGCTAGTTCGCGTACGAATACACACTTTTGAAAAATTGTAGCGAAATGGATAATGATTTAGGACGAAACCGAGTGCGCGAAATTTTATAAACAGACCTTTGGCAGTCTAGATATCATGAAAAAACGACTAAATCTATCTGTTCAAAATAAAATTATTTGCATTGTTGAACTACTAATCTATCCCTGTATCTAGGCCGTTTTGCAATTTTCCGTCTTCTTATGGTATTTATTTGCGGCCAAAAATACGTTAAAATTAGTGTCGAAATGTGGAACTTTCGACGCTCATAACTTTCAAATATTTTCTTTTTTTACTTTTTCGCTTCCATACAGGGCTAGATAATGATGAGACAAATTGATATAACTTTTTATTTTGAACGTACATCGTCAAACAGTGGAATAATCCCTAGACTACGTTTGTATGGAAAAAAAATCGACTAGTGTAACCTTAAGTATAGATTTGCTGAGGAGCTTACAATTCTGTCCCTCATATCTTTAAAATGTTTAATCGTTAGTAAGTTTGTTAATTTGTAAACAGTATCAAAAATGTCGTTTTCAGCAGAAACTACAAACTATACTACCAACCTATTCTTTTACTTCACCAAAATGTATGCATTAGCTTACATTACCTTTTCTTTTCCAGCTCACCAGCTTTGGTATATGTTCTGCGAGAAATGTTACGACAAAGCCATAAAGGCGGCCCCTTCCATCAGACAAGGTAGAGCCAAGAGTCGAACCGAGATGGTGGTGTATGAGCGCAATGAGCAGCCAATCAACATCGACCATAACACTATCAAGGAGAATGCCGTGTTCCTGTTGGATCTAGCACCGCTTACTACCCCAGGTATGTATGATAGATTTTTATAATAAATAAATCTTGTAAACTTGATAGTTTTAAACTATATCCTAGCTTCAAAAACTGGCAAGCTGGCTTGTTATCCTACAAAACGGATAAAAAGGTGTATATTTCTGTAAATACGGGCTTGAGTGAGTAGCTTGCTTGCGTCAAAAAATTAACTCGTGTAACCCATGCATAAAAATACCAGTCTCCATGAGAGACAACAAGCATGTCCACGCGGCTGTATGAGATGATTCGTTAGGATTCTACCTATTCCTCATTCAGTTGATTTGCAAAAGTAAATATTTAAAACTATTGTTTTTCTCCACAGAACCAATCAGCATGTCAGCTTGGGCAGACAATGCATCTCGTTCCCCGCCGACACCCCCGGGCAGCGTGTGGCAGCCGGCGCCGCCCTTCCAGTGCCTGCCGGCTTTAGGGGCCGCCCCTAAGACATACGCAGCATCTGATGCTGCGAGGTATCACTCCTTGGGCAGGCCTATGCCACCTGCAATTGCGCCGTTGGTAAATGCAACATTAACTATTAACTATATGCTTTTTAGGGTTCCGTAGCCAAGGGGTAAAAATGGGACCCTATTAATAAGACTCCGCGGTCCATCTGTCTGTTTGTCACCAGGCTGTATCTCATGAACCGTGATAGCTAGGCAGATGAAATTTTCACTGATACGTTACGTCTGGTGTACTCTGAGCAGTCAACCTCGATAGTGATCAGCATCAGTTCCTCTTCATAAGCTTTTATTGCGTTATTTGAACAAAACCGATTAAATAATGTTAAATATTGTAAGAGCCTGGAAGGGTCCTACTAAATAATATACCTAGATTATACTTGCTCGAATTGTTATTTTTACATGCATTATAAAAACATCAGTCGTGCGTCGCGCTTTCAGCCGCCCTGCCAATTTTTGACAATCAATCCAATCTATATACGAATGACTCGTTAAACATTCAGTCAGGAACAATTAATAAAAGGTAACCCATGCAAATGCATCTATTGCAGTATCTATCTGACTGAACGGTACATTTTTGGACATCTAGTCCACTGGTTAAAGCGACCTAAAGTGAGTCTTGGCCTCAGAAATAACATATCAATGGAAAAAATTTAATCCAATTCTTTATCACAGACATCAGGATTCGGCGGAATGGAAAGCAATGGTGGTTCTAACTGGCCGCGCGTACATCGCTCCGTGTCGATGGGCCAGGCTGACCACCGCGACCTCGCCAACGCTGCGCGACCTCCCCTCGCACGAGACACTCCCATGGACCAGGATACGCTCAGTGGTAAGTCTTGTGAACACGTTCTTATCTGATGAGAGAGAAACACTGCTGAAAACTTACCCTAGTGGACCTTAACAGACATAATAGCGAGTTTAGCATTGAACTGCGATCAACCAGCTGATGACCTCTCTTTGGTACTCATTAAGTCCTAAGTCCACCACATGAGGCATCATGTGCATTGAGTGTATACCTTATTTGGCGCACGGTTGGCGCAGTGGTTGAGCGATTGACTGCTGCGCTGCGCGTCGCGGGTTCGATTTCCGCACGGAACAAATATTTGTATGACCTATAGATAGTTGTTCCGGCTCTGGGTGTTGTGTATGTGAGTTTATAAGTTTGTATACGCACCCACGATACAGGAAGAATTTCCTAGTGTGGGCAACGTTTTTCTTCAAGGAAAAGAAATTTAATGTTTAGACATCCCAAAAAGATCAGCATCTTCGTTACTTTTGTGCCTCATTCGGTTTCGATAGTATACATAAAAGGTCTACTTACAGTTCGGATATACTTATATCTTGAAGGTCAACCTCAAGTATATGGATATTTATAAGGTCAAGGCTTTTCATAATTCCGATCATCTGGAATCCTATATCCTTATTTCAAACGCACACAGATAGCCGGTCGATCAATATTCGACAGCATTTAGGTACTCTTACAAACATTGAATCTGGAATCTAAAACAGCTTAATAGTTACTTATAAAAATGTGTGGCTCTATTGTTAACAAATATGTCTTCTGTAGGCGCCGGATCATCACTCCTGGCACAACCCAGCGCTTCTCTTCGTCGTCTCATCGGTGGCGGTGAGTGGACTGCCGGAGGCTCACTATCCGCCTTTGAAGCCCCTCGAGTGGACTCGGAAGCTCTGATGAGCAGCCCTGTGATGGCTTTCATTCTGGCCAAGAGAGACTTGCATGCGCACAGGCAGAAGATGGATGCGGCTGTACGCATCAATACTGTGAGACAGTATGCTTTTGAGGTGAGGAAGTTGAGGTAAAATGTAAGATTTTAACGCTCGGCTCAGGGACAGACAATTCGTTGATACTTCAATTAAAATCCAACAAATATGCCCTTGTACAGAGCATGACCCACTTGTTGGAGAGCTCTTAGTGCCCATACACCTGCACTTTAGAGGACTTGATAAACGCCACTGATGACGCTATAAAACTGGTCTCCTACTGGGCTCAACTGTATAAGGGTTAATCACCATCTTCTCAAAAAGAGGAAGAAGATTCATAAACTTGAACCTGTAAGGCTTTTCTGAAATGATGTGTCTTTAGATCGCATTACTGAGACGACAGTTCTAGACACATTTCACAAAACCTTATGTTTTCTGACATTAGTTAAATTGATGTCATGTTGACATTCCATTTGCTAAAGTGGCGCCAACTAGTGGAGTGAATTTTCCTGAAAACCCTCATTACAACAAAAAACCTTGTTTCAGGCAATGAACTGGCTCCTTCGTTCAGCCACGCAGCCCTCGTGCGTGCATGACGTCATGTGGTGGTTCTGCAACGCGCTTGATAAGTTCGCGCGTATCGTGCCGCCGCCCAGTCTTGCTATCGACGATAATAAAGAGGTAATCATTATCAATTCTTCTTTTAAAGCTTTGAAATGGTGCTATTGTAAGTATGTTAGAAGTTTGTAGTCATCAGTGAACTAAGCTGATTCCTTTCAATAATAAAAATTACAGAACGCCGCAAACGAGAGTCCCCGCGGCGTGATCCCAACGGCATCAGCGTCAGCCATCTGCCCCGGCGCCCGCTCGGCCAGAGGCGCCCGCGCAGCTTTCCACGCGTTCCTGGGCTCCGTGAGCGCCCTAGCGCCCTCTCTGCCGCCGGCCAGCGCCGCAGGACTGCAAGCTGTTAGGTGCTGGGCGCTTCACTACTCGCCGCATGATCGGACGTTCCTTCATAGGTAAGACTTTACTATTTCATAATCAGTTTAAAATATTTCCACCACGACTCAGGCAGCCGGGCTGTATTCATGCGGACGTCGTGCAGCTTGATGAAGGATGTCTTCGAATTTGTGGTTATGTATTATGTATATTATTCATTTTAGCGCAGATAAACTGAATTCGTAAGACTGTCTTCACTCGTACTGAGCGTACGTTCAACAAAGATTTCGACGTCAAATTGACGATGTGCTAGCGCCGTCTCAACATGATCATATCGGAAATACGTCGCGTATACTATGAAGAACGCATTTGCAATAACACCGGTTGAAAAGGCACCCTTGAAATTAACTAGTCTTTTTGATAATATAAAAGTTTAGCGTTCAAAGGTTTGTAACTTGCGGCGTATCGTCTTTGTACTTTTTTTTACTAATTTTCTCTATTTCTCTGTTTTTTTTTTGCTGGTGTGTCTGTGCCTTCATATACATATGTTTCTCTGTTCTATTCTATCCTAACTGTGTATTGAGTGCAACTAACCACTAACTGTAATAATTTTGAATAACATCGTATACTTCTTGATTAGCTGTCATTTAGTTGTTCACTAATCATTGTCATTTCATGTATTTATGTATCTATATGTTAACGCTGCTCGGATAGATCACAAGTGTTCAGTGTGATCAGCAAGATTCTCTCGCACTCTGAAGACGGCGCGTACGAGGACGGTCTGCTCGGAGCCATCCAGGAAAGCTTCCATAGCTATCTTAACAAGGTATCATCAAATGTGTATTTTTAAATTTACGGTCGACTTATGATAACTTTACTGAACTGCTGGAGTAGGCAAATTCGTTTCTCCATTATTTGAGCCTACTAATATTTTCTTTTATTCGACTCGGCGGCATCTACTTTCGTGGAATTTGCAAAGTGTACAAAGTTTTCGTAAACTGATCGACCCATATTTGAGAATTCACCACAATATTTTCTTACACCCACCCCTCATACTAAAGTTAACCTGACAATACATTAATTTCACTCGCTTACGTTTGTCAAATCGTCCTATCTCGCTTAATCTGTGCAGTATACTCGATGACAAACTGTTTCTTGCGCAATGGTTGGCAGAGCCAGCTTCAGACACCTAGATCCGCTGTGACCACTCTATTAACGTTTTCTAAATATATTTTCCAGGAGAATTACGTATGGAATTGCCCTGACGTGACCGGATGGTGTGACATAAGCGTTTCTTCTCGCCAAGGCATGGCCGGTGCCCTAACTGATGGCAGTACTGAAACCTTCTGGGAGTCAGGAGATGAAGACCGGAACAAAGCCAAGTGGATACAGATGGCGTATCCTGGAGGCACCCCTGATGATCGCCCGCATATATTGTGTGTGCATCTCGATAATACGAGGGATACTGTGGTAAGTGCAAGCTGTTTATACGGCTAACGGTTAACCGCTGAACCCAATGAAACAGTCTCATTTTCTAAACATAAATAGATTTTGAAATATCCATACAGAGAATGTCAAAATCCTATCCCTAATAAGCAAATTTACTGACCGATTCGTTTTGTTTTTGCCGTTAACGGTTTCTTGGGATGAGATGTACCTTAGATTTTAAGTTAGAGCAGTAGCTATACGATGGTAAAAGTCTCACTGAAATCCATTCATCCTTACTCTTATGATGGCGCAACAAACAGATAGGACGAATTTTATATCTATGCCTCTTCTTTCCCGAACTTTTCAATTCCGATCATCCATAAAATATTGTTATGGCATTTGTAACAGCTGCCGTCTCAACATCTTGCTACTTGAGTATTTGCACAACATTGTTGATAACATACACCTTTTCACATATTATAGAACAAGACGCTGCTGGTATCGTTCCTGTACAGCGGCGGCTCCAGCGAGATGTTCCACATGCAGGATGTGGAGGTGGACCCCAAGTGCGCCACCTGGCTTTGCTACACCATGCCCAGTAAGTGATAATAACACAAAGATGAAGTTAGGCTTTGCCCTTACGTGCAGACTTTGCTCTTGCGTGCAGGCTTTGGCCATACGTGCAGACTTTGCTCTTGCGTGCAGATTTTGCTCTTGCTTGCAGGTTTTGGCCATATGTGCAGACTTTACTCTTGCGTGTAAGGGCACAAACTAAGTCTAATGCTCTATTGTTCATAATAAGCGTGCTCTTAAATTTCATTTGAATTGGAGCTGACAGCGTTGACAGAAGTTCTAAGATAAAATTTACTACCCTTTCAGGGGGATCCTGCACATCCGTCCGGGTGCGGTGCGAGTTGCGCGGACCCGAGCCGGCGGTACGAGTACGACAAGTGCGAGTTCTCGGTTCGCCCTCACCACTCGCGTCTGCAGCTGCCACCCCCGCGCATGTGTTGCATGGATTGTCGGAAACTGACACTCTGAGGGTGTTCCGGCTTCTTACGTCACAGGTAAGTCATTCATTTATTAAGTCCTACCCGCGGCCCGCGGCTTCGCGCTCGTCATTAGCATTATGATCCACTATCCTACCTACCCTATCTGCCCTCCCTGCCCTACCTACCCTTCCTGCCCTAGCTGCTGGACCTACCCTACCTGCCCTATCTGCCCTACCTGTCCTACCTGCCCTATCTGCCCTACCTTTCTACTTACCCTACCTACCCTCCCAAGGAAGCTATTTTTTTTTTAAACTACTCCTGCATTCTGGCGATTAAAACTAAAATAATTATTGAAATCGGTCTAACTGCTTTTGAGTTTTAGCGAGACTAAGGAACATGAAAAGATTTTTACAAGGTTTATTTTACCTATCTTTTGTATGTATGTCTAGCAGCTAGTTATCTGCCCTTCATGCCCGACCACCTGCACCTTACGGGATTTGAAAGTAGCAAATGACAGTGCTGTCCGAGTAGCTACATACTGGTCGGACAAGATCTGAATGGTTGTATAGTTAGAGTTAATCGACACGAAAGAAGAAGAACTAGTTATCGAATTTTCAAGCACTTCCTGGCATCCGA
The DNA here is from genome assembly GCA_948252205.1 of Orthosia incerta. Lineage (NCBI taxonomy): Eukaryota > Metazoa > Arthropoda > Insecta > Lepidoptera > Noctuidae > Orthosia > Orthosia incerta. The sequence goes on along the minus strand of OX411741.1, from coordinate 37,118,986 downwards.
TTAAGTTGAAACTTGGCGTAATTGTGTAACTTTTGAAACATTGAAATAATGTGTTACTATGGAATTGGTCTCATGATGCAGCCGGAAGGTGGCCATAGCAACTCCTCAACCAGTCAGGATAGCACCATCGTGTTTGGGCTTATTCGAAGTGTATTGAAAATTTGAAAAGCGATATTACTTTTTATTTAATTAAAAGCTTATTTTTAAAAGATTTTTACTTATTATTTTATAAAGGAAGAAGAAGACTAGCTCTTCAAGCGGGTTTGCCCGCGAGAAGTTAAAAGTCTAAAATACAATTTAGTACCCAATAGTTGCTAAGAACCGATTAGCCGCAAGTAGACACAATTATTATTAAGCACGCAGAAAATTTCAAATGTAATTTCAAAGTCATCATTACCGAGAATCATCGAACGACACTCAATTGGTCGCTAGCCATTTTCCACAAATAAGACCAATAATCAAGTTTGCTTGCGTCAGTTAGCATATTTGATAAAAGCTCTAATTGAGTTCTTTACAAAGTTCTCTTTTCTTCGTTTCCAGGTGTTCGGAAAGCTCCTAGAATGGGACCGCAGCGGCAGCGAATCTGGCACTGAGGCCGCGGCCGCAGTGGAAGACGGCGCCGCGGCAGACGACAGCGATCTTAGAGAACACGTCGTCGGTATACTGTTCGCCGGACATAAGCTTACTACATTACAGAGACAGGTATGAAAAACGAGTACATACCCAGGTTAGGGTCTGTTGCCAGACTAACTGGATACAGCTGAATAACAGTACTTTACATGGAGCTACTGCCTGGCTGACTGCCACAACCCATTTACTGAGTAATACCATAACCTCTTGGTAAGACTGGTTTGGGGCTTCTGATCTCAGAGAACAGTTGTATAGATTTTGTTCGCCGGCCTAGGCTGCAAAGGCAGGTACGAGTACGTAATACATCTTCATCATCAACGTAAATACAGACATTTGAATATAAGGCGTCTGGAATGTCTACTGTTCAACACAGGACTTCGGGAATGTCAACTGTTCAACATAGAACTTCTGGAATGTCTATTGCTCAACATAGGGCTTCTGGAATGTCTGCTGCTCAACATAGAGCATCTGCATTGTCTACTGCTCAACATAGAACGGGGAAGCGCTTGACGTCTCCCTCGATATCTCGAAGGCTTTCGATAGGGTCTGGCACGAAAGCCTTATCGGTAAGCTTCCTTCATTCGGACTGCCCGGTGGTCTGTGTGATTGGATTGCAGACTTCCTGAGAGGTCGGTCCATTTGAGTGGTTATAGATGGCTGCTCTTCGGACCAATTGGATATTAATGCCGGGTCCCTCAGGGATTGGTACTCTCAGCAACATTATTTTTTTTGCACATTAACGATCTGCTAAAAACCGCCACCTTTGTGTATGCAGACGACAGCACTGTTGCTGAGAGATACTTGTCCAACGCGCGGACTACCTTGCCGCAGACCCCGATCTCCGTGAGGCCTGGGTGGAGCGTTTGAACCTGTCCTTGCAGGCAGTCTCCGAATGGGGAGATGCCAATCTGGTCAAGTTTAATGTTGCTAAAACCCAGGCGTGTCTTTTTTCGCTAAAAAGAGCCGATTTCACCCGGCTCCAACTTTCCGTGATATAACCGTGCCAATAACGGACCATCTTGAGCTTCTTGGCGTTAGGTTGACATCGACGCTCAATTTTGGCCCATATATTGAGGCAAAGGCTCAGCTGGCTGCCAAAAACTTGGGGATCTTTGCGAAAGTAAGAAGGTACTTCACGCCAGAACAGCTGCTCAACTTGTATCAAGCGCAAGATCGATCATGCATGGAGTACTGTTCTCATCTCTGGGTCGGATCTGCCAAATACCGTTCTTCTCCATAACAAGCTACTTTTCCGAATGCAAGGTAGAATCAATTTTTATAACTTGTAAATTTTAATTCATATATGTATGACGTTCAAAAGTGCCGCTTACTGGCCTAATTGAAATAAATATATTTGACTTTGACCAGCTTGATGCACTAGAGTCGATTGAAAAACGGGCCAAGAAACTCATCGGCAATTAGGCACTGATCAAGTCAAATCGCCAGAACCTTGAACATCGTCGCCGAGTTGCCAGCTTGTCGGTTTTTATCGGTTACATTTCGGGGAGTGTGCAATGGAATCGCATGATTTAATTCCGCCCAGCCCGTTCCATCATCGGACTACCAGACGTACGGCGATGCGTCATCGGTACATGGTGGACATCCCACCCATACGCACAAAACGTTTTGGGGACACTTTTATTATGCGTACAGTTAAGGAGTGGAATTATTTGCCCGAGTCTGTGTTTCCCGATAGCTACAATCTAGGAGTCTTTAAGTCAAGAGTGAATGGGCAACATAGGGCTTCTGCATTGTCTACTGGTCAACATAGGGCTTCTGGATTATACACTCTAGGATTGTATAGCCTATATTGAGTAATAGACACTCCTAGAGTGTTTATTGTTTGACTTATGATTCCTAGAGTATCTTTGTTCTAGCACTGCCAATATTATAAAGTGGTTATGTACGTATATAAGGGCCAAAAGTGCAGTCAAAAACAAAAAAGGCATTTTTTTTGTAGGCAGCAGAATTTCAACTTTTCGCAGGTAGTAGGAATAATCTATACTTTAATTTCTATACAAAATATTAAATCAGTTGTGGATAATTTAACTTCAAAAATTAGCCATTTGAGTTTTGGGAGAGTATGACTGGATTTTTGACCCTTGCCTGTACTTTTCAGGTGATGACCCATATAGTATCCGCTATCGGCTGCGAGGCAGCTCGAGTTCGCGACGACTGGGAGACGGCGCTACTATGTGCGGAGGCGGCTGAACGCACTGCAGAGGAACTGCCCGCCAGGCCTCCGCCCCTCATGCAGGACAACTACTGCTTTGAAATGTTGTCGCTGGTAAGATATAGATTTATGTTGTAGCTTCTGCCAGCGGCTTCGCCCGTTTATGTGTTGTTTAATCCCGAGGGAATGTTATACTGGGATAAAAATGATCCGTTTAGCAGTTCTGGCATGATTGAGTAACAAACATCCATCCATCCAAACTTTCGCATTTATAATATTAGTAAGAAGTAAGATTACGTTTTTCTGATTGATTCCGTTACGGGATCCAAGACAGTTTAATCTTTTGTCCGGGACTCGTCGAGCATCAATGTCTCGGCGCTTTTCGGGAGGTCGCCACTATTGATTGAGCTTTTAGTGTGTCGGGTATGTCCCAAATACCAGGCATAGTTTAGTTAGCAATACCGACTCTTCCATTTAGCTGTAAGTCTTCCAGAGTAAATAAATAAATATTGAGGATTTCCAATACAATATTCTGTAATAGGTTTATTGATTGTGTTCAAAGTAGTCTGTTGTGAAGGCTCCGCTGGCTATCATATACTAGGGCTACCATATATTATGAGTTTATGAACCTGTCTGTAGCGCATACGCCAATGACAGCAAAGACCGCACTATAAACCGCTTGCGATCTAATACGCACGGTTGTAGTAACTACGAGAATAGGACGCAAATAGCAAGCTTACCAAAGTTCACATTTTTTTTTCTATTTTCTTTAAATTAAAAAGAAAAGTTTAATGTCTGGCAGCTCCAGCTATTTTCATGTGCAACGTCTGCATAAATTGTGTGTGAGACACGTAACATCACGTAGGCAAAGCGATCAACAATTTGTATACCTAAACCAATATTTCATCATTCAGCCGAAAGATATTCATATCTAATGATAGAATTGCGACATGCCCAACTTACAATACGTTAAAGCAGTCGTGTTGGCGAACGACTGATTTCCCCAAACTTCGTCAGATCAATGTTATTTCTTCAATATTAACTATTTTGATTACAGTTGCTGGCTCTAAGTGGTAGTGCAGTGGGTCGCGCACATTTGGCACAGCGCACAGAACTACTCGCGGATTTACTAGCCCTCCTACACACAGGCAGCGAGCGAGTGCAAAGACAGGTAAACACAACATTCTGTTATAAAATAATGGACTCAATAGTATGGAGTTCATTCCTAGCCTGTACTAAGGTGAATTTTATGTAAAGTAGTTCCCATAGAGTTGTTCAGTGACTATCTGGCATTTGTACATACATAAAATACATGTGTGAATTTTTGCGTGTTAAGTGAGCGTGGATGGCCAAATCCGATCCGAAACACTCACAATTCTCTATTAAAATTAAGACTGCGTCATTGGATTTAAAAAAAAAGTAATATTTCTGGCCAGGTATCCGTTTCTTTTGTAAAAACAAATGTTGTAGTGTCGCCACGGGTTCGCAGCGTTAAGAATGAAAATTTGGATCAAATAAATATAATTAGATGGCACGATATGAGTTGTTTTTTTAAGTAAATCGTTCGTATTTTTTTTTTGTTTTGATCATATAAATTGTATGTTCTTGTTAAATCAACTCTCCTAAACACAAAATTATGGAATAATTGGCTCTTAATTCACATTTGAAAGATTATTTAACCGAATAATTTAAAATCGATTACAATACCTATATGGCGCGGTTTTAAATATCTGAAGCATGCCACTCGATTTTTAAATTTGCTTGTAACATATTTTGGTCCAATGAAACCGTAAAAACATGCAAAAATTACTATAAAACAAATCGTCAAAAGTACTGATTGTGACATTATATTAAACAAGGAGAAGCTAGAATTCGTCGATAAAACGGTTTTCCTGGGGATCACGCTAGACTCAAGGTTGCAATGGGGTCCTCATTTAGTATCCCTTGCGGGGCGGCTGAGTTCGGCGGCTTATGCTGTTGAAAAGATTCGTCGGTTGACGGATGTGGATACCGCCAGACTAGTCTATTTTAGTTATTTTGATAGTATAATGTCTTACGGTATCTTACTATGGGGAAGGGCTGCAGACATTAAGTCAATTTTTATTCTGCAAAAACGAGCCATCAGAGCGATATACAATCTTCGCCGGCGCGATTCTCTAAGGGAACTGTTTAAGGACATTAACATCATGACGGTTCCTTGTCAATATATTTATGAAAACATCATGTACGTGAGAAAGAATTTACATCTTTTTAGTAAAAACGGCGACAGACATAATTATGTTACTAGAAATAGGGACCAATTAGTTCAACCAGGATTCAGACTGGCTAAAGTAGCCTCATCTTTCATGGGGTACTGTACAAAATGTTACAATAAAAATCCTCCCCACATTCTTGAACTGAATGAGACGAAATTTAAAACTTTTATAAAACGCACACTATGCAGGCTGGCATATTATAAGTTGGGGGATTACATCAATGATAAAAATGCTTGGCTAAATGCTAGTCCTGCTCCACAGCCACTAGGGCACAAAAACAAGTGATATGCAGAACATTATTGTTTTGAATTATTGTTGGACCTTCTTTAGACTGTATAAATATATTTGTATTGTATTAACTCAATTTCATTCATCAAGGTATGTACTTATGTACCTAAATATTGTAAAAAGTTTTTTTTTTTAAAAGTAAGTATGGAGTTTCTTGTGCATTCTTCTCCATTACAAGCTACTTTCCGAATGCACGGTAGAATCAACTATTATTATTTGTAAAATGTAACGTTCAAAAGTGCCGCTTGGTGGCCTACTTGAAATAAAATATCTTTGTCTTCGTCACTGCATTTAAAGAAAAAAAAAACACGAACCGAGTAAACCCTTTTACTTGCAAGTCGTTGCTAACACCATCTGTAGCCGTGGAACGGAACAGAACGCAATCGATGTACTTAGAAAAATAATCAGATTACTCAGACGAAAAACTCTAGTTACGTCAGCACGGTTTCCCTGGAAACGTACAACACGCGCACACTCCGTACCGACGAAATAATCACCGAACTCGAAGAGTAATTGAGCAGTTTACGATGGAGTATTATAGGGTTATCTGAAGTTCGAAGAGAGGGGGAGGACTCGATAATCCTCAAATCCCAAGTCTCCTCAAGTCTCGTTTTTCAAGACCCATCGTATTGATAGGAACAAAAAGCTCTCTGATCCTACTATCAAGCTCATGAAGGAGAGGCGTGAGATGATCCTGCAGTCTTCAGACGATGCTTTGAAATACCGGCAGCTAAATAAACCTCAAAGGATCTCAATGATTTCACATTTTGTCCAGTTGCGTAGACAGTTGAGAAACAAAACTACACCAGTTTTATTCCACTAGGAACCAATTTGCAAATAATATTAACAGCCGCTGAATTTTACTCGAACAAAGCCCGCCAAAAAATCCGCAAACCACCATCTTACATGTAGCCACCAGGCCCAAACATTTAAAAGTACTACTCTTACTCAGTATTAAAACATTATTTTTTAAATACAACGAATTGAATAATTATAGGAACTGTAAAAATATTTAAATACGTTTCAAAGTCTACGAATCGTTCGTTTTGGTATAGCATAAAAAAGAAAAATATAAAATTTTCTACCAAACCCATTGATTAGTTGAGCTGGCAAGACGTCAGAAAGGACATACTACCAGCGGCAACCCTCTCGCCAGGACCGCTTTTGGTTAGCTACCTACCGCTTATAAGGAAATAGCTAAACCAGTTGTATGATTTTAGCTAAACAATAGTACATTGTGATACAAGGGTGGAAAGTAGGTTATTGCAAACGAGTCATGTCATTAACAATTGTCATTAACAAGCCCGAGCCGAAGGCGAGGGTTTTTAATGACACGAGTTTGCAATAACCTACACACCCGTGTATCACACGACGTTTTTCAATACAGTTGTGGGAAATAATAAAAACAAATCAAAGAATTAGATTTGTTTATTCACAAAAAATAAAATTTTCAGAAAATGGCGCGTTTTTGCAACTGTACATATTTTTTGACGAAGAAAACAGCCTGTACAGCCTGTTCGATTTTTGACAAATGTTGATGAGAAAATAATTAAATTAAAACTGATAATTAAATATATTGAACAACCATTTAAAAGGTGTTTTGAGAATTCAATGCTAAAACTTACGGAATCATTCATTTTTCCTCGTATAAAATCTATCCCATTTTATTCTATGTATGAAAACTCCTTGCTACTAAACTTTTTCAAATTGACTTATAAATTTAAAACTAAACTGCAAAACTAAATTTTTTTCAATACAGTTGTTAAACATGGCGTACTTTCAGAGGCTATAATTATGATTCGAAAATTAAATCTTACGCATAGGCATCTTTCTGTTACGCGGTCGTGACTTTTGTTTACGAGCTCGATCATTATTTCTCGATGAGCTCGATCAGTTTTAATAAAATGGCACAGATTTTATACGAGGAAAAATGAATGATTCCGTAAGTTTTAGCTTGGAATGCTCAAAAGTCTTTTAAATTAATGTTTAATATATTTAATTACCAGTTTTAATTTAATTATTTTCACATCAACATTTGTCAAAAATCGAATAGGCTGTATCCGTTGTAAAAAAATGTCCAGTTGCTAAAACGCGCCATTTTCTTAATTATTTTTTTTTTGTGAAAAACTAATCTAATTCTTTGATTTTTTTTACTATTTCCCACAACTGTATTGAAAAACGTCGTGTGATACACGGGTGTGTAGGTTATTGCAAACTCGAGTCATTAAAAACCGTTGCCTTCGGCTCGGGCTTATTAATGACAGCTCTTTTGCAATAACCTACTTTCCACCCTTGTATCACAATGTACTGTTACAAGATAGGGCAACGCCATCTAGTGACGAGTAGAAGAATTATGTAGTTACTAGTGGCGCCATCTAGTATCGAATAGCGGAACTAATCTTCTCGTGTCGAATGGAATTTTCCAGAACATTCGAACCGAACATTCTGGAAGTTTCTAGTCTCTTCGGGAACAGTGAGTTCGAAAGTCGATTGTTCTGGAAGTTTCTCGAAATATCTAGAACAGTGTGGAACGTTCTAGAAACATCTTCGCTGCTATAAAAAGAGCGGTCGGGTTCGTCGTGGGTCAGTTTCGATTCGGAAGCGACACAGAGCGATCACCAAAGGAAAATAGTGCGAAGTAATAGAATTGTTTAAGAAGTGTTTTTGTAATAAAGTGTGATTAATTGAAGTCTGCTGTTTAAATAATTTATCCCTGAGCCCCAGCTCGTAACAAATTGGTGTCAGAAGTGCGGGATAAATTATGCCGGTTCTACCAAAAGAAGAAACTGAGGGAATGCGCACCAGAAGTCAGCGCCAGCAAGACGTAGACCAGAGTCGCTTTGGAGACGCTCCCTCACCATCATCAAGTGGACAACGAGACTCCGCGACTGCAGCAGCTCCCGCTCAATCGCCGGTGACCCCTGACCTCGCCGCCCTTATGGCTTTTATGCAGGAGCAGGCCCGCCGCTTGGAAGAACAGCTGCAGCGTGACAAGGAGGAGCAGGCTCGCCGTCAAGAGGAGCAGGCTCGCCGTCAAGAGGAGCAGGCTCGCCGTCAAGAGGAGCAGGCTCGCCGCATAGAAGAGCAGCTGCAGCGCGACAAGGAGGAGCAGGCTCGCCGTCAAGAGGAACAGGCTCGCCGTCAGGAGGAGCAGGCGCGGCGCTTGGAGGAGCAGCTGCAGCGCGACAAGGAGGAGCAGGCTCGCCGTCAAGAGGAGCAGTTCTTGGTGATAAAGGACCTCCGCGGAGCCATCGGGAAGGAGATGAAAGAAGTAAAGGACCAGGTCCAGCAACATGAGACCCGCATTGTCGAGATGGAAAAGACAATACGTGGATTCAAGTCTGGAGGCGGGACCGTGGCAGCTGCGGTAGTGGCACCTTCGCCTCGTGGTTTTAAAGTGCCACCATTCGATGGCTCTTCGTCATGGTCCGCCTACAAGATTCAGTTTGAGGCCGTGATGAAATCGAATGGGTGGACCAACGAACAGGCATTGACTGCTCTAACTTTGGGCCTCCGCGACCAGGCCTTGTCTGTATTAGAAGCGCTTGGACACAACGTCACCTTTGAGAAGCTTCTAGAAGCATTGGAAGCTAGATACGGCGACGCACACCTGGAACATGTGTTTCGGGCCCAGTTGAAAGACCGATCGCAACGGGTTGGTGAAACTCTTCAGCAGTGGGCTCTTGATGTGGAAAAGCTGGTCCGAAAGGCTTACCAGTCATCACCGGTGCTGATCGACGGGAACCTCGTACAGGCATTCACGGATGGGATCCGCGACCTTGAGGTTAGGGCTGCAGTAAGGCTAGGGCATTTCAAGAACCTTAAGGACGCCCTAGCCCACGCTTTGGAGGTAGAGGCAGTACGGCGGGACGAACGAAGTCACCGAATCAGGGAGGTTGCGACTTCACCCCGATGCTATGGCTGCGGAGAGAGAGGCCACATCCGATTGAGCTGCCCGAAGCGAAGGCAACCCCACGGTAATAAGCAGCCGCCAGTTAAAGGTTCACCAGACATCCCTGCTGGGCAACAGCAGCAGGGAAACGAATAGACGCCAGGACTAAGGGGCGGGTGCTGGCTGGTGATGGAAGAGCCCCAAGGATCTCGATCTCACAATCCTGTGACGGGAACAGCCTGATCATCGTGGGCGAAATTAACAGAACACCTTGCAAGCTGACATTGGATACTGGAGCTTCTCGGACAGTTGTCAGTTTCCAATTAGCAAGACGGTTTCTTGGGGACTTCTTCGGGAGCCATGAAGGTGTACATCTGAGAACAGCCACCGGTCAGCACATATCCGTCCGAGGTGAGAAGGAGGTTGACATGAAGTTAGGGAACAAAGTTTATCGCCACAATGTTATCGTGGCCGACATAGTGGACGACTGCATTCTGGGTTTGGACTTCATGCGAAAACATCAGTGTGAGATTGACGTTCATCAAGGAGTGTTGAAGTGTGGCTCAGAGGAAGTCTTCATGGAAGGTGCATCATCGGGAAAGGTGTACTGCGTCAAGAAAGTTATTCTTCGTCCAAGGTCAGAAACAATCGTACCAGTTTGTCTACCAGGAAATTCTGGTCGGGAAAACCGATGTGTACTTATAGAAGGATTAGATAACGATGCTTCATGGAAGATTGCACGCACCTTGGTAAGGGGAACTAGAGTTTCATCCGTACGTGCACTCAACACAAGTGATCAGGACCTAGTACTCAAGAAAGGCACAATGTTAGGCACTTGTGAAGGAGTGGTTTGGATGCGTAGATGCCACGAAAACCCTACCAACGCCAAAGTTCAAAGTGCAAGATACGACGTGACTTCGCTTTTGAAGGACTCCCAGAATAACTTATCGGAAGAAGAAAAGAACAAGGCTAAGAAGATGTTGAACAAGTTCGCCGATATTTTCTCGACAAATGATGCCGACATAGGGAAGACTGCGTTAGTTCAACACAGAATAAATACAGGAAATGAGGCACCAATCCGCCAGCGACCAAGACGTGTGCCAGTGGCACGGGAACGTGAAGTTGACGCCATGATCAAGGGTATGGTGAAAGATGGCGTGATTGAACCTTCATCCAGTCCATGGTGTTCACCGGTAGTGTTGGTGAAGAAGAAGGACGGCAGCATGCGCTTCTGTGTTGACTATCGCCGACTAAACGACATCACTAAAAAAGACAGTTATCCGTTGCCAAGGATCGACGACACGCTGGATACGCTTACGGGAATGAAGTGGTTTTCTACCTTAGATCTGAAGAGTGGCTACTGGCAGGTCGAGATAGACCCTCGAGATAAAGAAAAGACAGCATTCTCCACAGGAAAAGGATTGTGGCAATTCAACGTCATGCCATTTGGTTTGTGTAATGCTCCTGCCACTTTTGAGAGATTGATGGAGCGGGTGCTTACTGGACTGATTGGAGATGCCTGCCTTGTCTACTTGGATGACATTATCATCGTGGGTAGGAACTTTGAAGATCACCTCCGCAATCTGGAGCAAGTGCTGTCGAAGATACGAGGAGCCAATCTAAAACTAAGCCCAAAGAAGTGCGCGTTGTTCAGGCGGCAAGTGAACTTTTTAGGACACGTGGTTTCCGAAAAAGGTATTCAAACGGACCCGGATAAGCTCTTTGCCGTCAAGGATTGGCCAGTTCCAGAGAACAAAACGCAAGTCAGGGCATTTCTCGGTTTGTGCTCCTACTATCGACGGTTTGTGAAGAGCTTCGCTGACATTGCCCGACCTCTTCATAAACTAACTGAAGACAAGATACAGTTCTGCTGGAATGAGAGCTGTGACGTCGCATTTCAGAAGCTGAAAGAACATCTGTGCAATGCTCCCATCCTAGGCTATCCTGACCATGAAAATGAATTCATAGTTGACACAGATGCCAGCAATACTGGAATCGGCGGGGTGTTGTCACAACGAAAAGGAGATCAGGAGGTTGTAATTGCGTACTTCAGCAAAGCCTTATCCAAACCTGAAAGGAACTACTGTGTCACTCGAAGGGAGCTTCTAGCTGTAGTAAAAACATTGCAGCATTTCAATAAATATTTGTTGGGGCGGAAATTTCTCCTGCGAACGGACCACGCTGCACTGAAATGGCTACTGCAATTTAAGAACCCAGAAGGACAGGTAGCAAGATGGATTGAATTATTGCAAGAGTTTGATTTCGTAATTCAACATCGTAGCGGAACGTCGCACGGTAATGCTGATGCTCTCTCGCGAAGACCATGTCCAGACCAATGTAAACATTGTGCGAGACAAGAAGCTAAGCAGGTAACACTAGTGCGGGTTTTGAGGACGGATCTTAGCGAAGAGTGGAAGGAAACCTTGCAGAGTGCTCAACAGGAAGACAGAGACATAAAACCGATCCTTGAATGGAAGAAATCAGGTGCTCCTAGGCCTCACTGGAGTGATGTCGCAGCAACCAGTTCCATCACCAAGAGTTATTGGGCACAGTGGGAAAGCTTGGTTATCCAGGATGGAGTTCTGTGCAGGAAATGGGAGAATGCTCGCGGTAACCAGTGTCATCTACAAATGGTCGTACCTAAAGTTAAGGTGCCGGAGGTCTTACAGCTCTATCACAATGAAAGTTCAGGGGGTCACATGGGAGTTAAGAGGACTTTAATCAAGATCCGAGAACGATTTTACTGGATCCATTGTCGAGAGGACGTTGAGGAATGGTGCCGCAAATGCACAAATTGTGCGGCTGTGAAAGGACCACAAACTCGAAGCAGAGGGGCACTAAAGGTTTACAATGTTGGTGCACCGTGGGAACGAATAGCATTAGATGTTGCGGGACCATTTCCGGAAAGCCAAAGCGGGAACAAGTACTTCTTGGTCGTCATGGACTACTTCACAAAATGGCCGGAAGTGTTTGCAATCCCTAATCAAGAAGCCGTTACGGTGGCTGATAAGTTAGTTCACGAAGTGTTTTGTCGGTTTGGGGTACCCTTGGAAATCCACAGTGATCAAGGCCGGAACTTCGAGTCAGAAGTGTTCAAGGAGACGTGTCGTGTGATGGGTGCTCACAAAACCAGAACTACTGCTTATCATCCACAATCAGACGGGATGGTTGAACGATTCAACCAGTCACTAGAGAGATATCTTGCAAAGGTTGTGGAAAACAGACAGAAGGATTGGGACAAACACATTCAACCATATCTCATGGCATATCGCAGTGCTGTTCATGAAACCACAACAGTAACACCAGCTTTTGCTAATTTCGGCAGAGAACTAAGATTACCTGCAGATCTCATCACTGGCATCCCACCTGAGTCTCCACGCAGTATAACAGATTATGCAAACGAACTACGGAACAGGATGAATGATGTATATGAGCACATCAGAGAGACAGGTCAACAGATGTCTGAGAGGATGAAGACTCGCTACGATCGGAAGGCGAACAATAAGGGCTTCGATGAAGGATCACTGGTATGGTTACATAACCCGGTACGCAGCAAAGGAAAATCGCCTAAATTGCAAGCAAAATGGGATGGACCGTATCGCGTAGTTACCCAGATTAATGACGTCACCTACCGAATTCAGAAGGGACCCCGAGGTGCATCAAAGGTCGTTCATGTGGATCGGTTGGCCCGTTACCATGGGTCTAACGATGCTCGGGACGAGCATGTCTAAGAGGGAGGCAATGTTACAAGATAGGGCAACGCCATCTAGTGACGAGTAGAAGAATTATGTAGTTACTAGTGGCGCCATCTAGTATCGAATAGCGGAACTAATCTTCTCGTGTCGAATGGAATTTTCCAGAACATTCGAACCGAACATTCTGGAAGTTTCTAGTCTCTTCGGGAACAGTGAGTTCGAAAGTCGATTGTTCTGGAAGTTTCTCGAAATATCTAGAACAGTGTGGAACGTTCTAGAAACATCTTCGCTGCTATAAAAAGAGCGGTCGGGTTCGTCGTGGGTCAGTTTCGATTCGGAAGCGACACAGAGCGATCACCAAAGGAAAATAGTGCGAAGTAATAGAATTGTTTAAGAAGTGTTTTTGTAATAAAGTGTGATTAATTGAAGTCTGCTGTTTAAATAATTTATCCCTGAGCCCCAGCTCGTAACAGTACTATTGGTACACAGTCTAGTAGTAAGAAATACGTATAAGGTCTTTGGATGAGGCATCTGTTTGCTAGTATCATGTTATCTGTGGTGTCGCTAATAATTATCGTATTATGGGAAGCAATGTCATGCGTAAAACTTAACAAAAGAGCTAATTTTTAACAACATATTTTTTTTATTTCTTACGGGATATGTAAAAAAATAAATCATCAAAGACTGACGAAGACAAAGACAGATTTTCTAAATGTTTCATGATTTCAGGTGATATCACTACTAAGGCGAATGATCACAGAAATACCCCCGCAGAAGATGTTAGCTGCTGTCAATTATGGCAACGAAATAAATGCAAGGTAAGAGAAAATTATTACAATCGGAAACTTTTGTAATTCTTGAAAACACCTCATAAATTATATCACCCTACTCACATACGGTCCAAGTGCTAAAAATTAAACATTCGTTCGTTATTTAATTAATAATAATGTACACGATTCTTTACTTACTCCACCTACTCACCGACTCAGTGACTGCCTTGTTGGTCTAGTGTTCGCAAGCGCTACTGCTGAGCATGAGGTCCTGGGTTAGAATCCCAAGTCGGCCAAAGTGTTATTGGGTTTTTCATTTGGAATTTCTCAGTGGCAGCTCATGGTATGGTGCCCTTTTGATGGCAATAGCCTCGCCTCCTATTACATGTTGTATAAATTTAACAGGCAAAATATGGATGTACAGAGGACAAGGTTAAAAAATGACCCATTTAACTAAAAAGTCATTTCATTATAATCATCTGCCTGTAGCAGTCCACTGCTGGACATAGGCCTCTCCAATTGCACGCCATTTGCTTCGTTCCCCGGCCACTCTCATCCAGCTGCTACCAACTAACCTGCGAAGATCGTCGCTCCACCTTGCCTGACGGTCCTACCTTACGTTTGCCAGTTCGCGGTCTCCACTCAAGAACACGTCCACTCCAACGGTCATCGGTTCTGCGGCTAATATGGCTGCCCCATTGCCACTTCAGCTTTTTTACTGTCTGAGCTATGTTGACAACTTTGGTTCTCTGCCGGATCACCTCGTTCCGGATTCGATCCCTAGCCATAGCATAGCCCTTTCTATAGCTCGCTGAGCGATCTTAGGCTGATGGACCAGCCGTACCGTTCGCATAATAGTACTCATAAAGCAAGGCTGTGTGGCATACGGGCAATCGCCCGAGAGTTAAAAGTCTTACGAAACACCGTGAGAAAATGGATTAGACGGCACCATGAAGAAGCCTGTATACACGCGTTCTCAATGCAAAGAAGTGCGGGTGCAAAATATTTCTAAATGTTCAACTTCTTACGTACTAAAGAGTCTTGAATCAAATAGAACAAAATTAAATAATTTATAATAAAGTAAGTAAATGACGACATGAGTCATGTCAGTTAAGGTAAATGTTGTTGTCGAGTTGTTGTAAAATAGAAGTTAATAAAATTGATAACAAGTTGGTTTCTCGGGCAATATAAGCTTAAGCAAAATTTGACGTAATTGTTTTAGAATGTCTGTAGAAAAGTTACGTTATGGTGGGTCAGTTTTTAATCTTGTCGAGTGTACCATAGGTGCACCACCTGAACGGTTGGCTTTCAGGGCAAACCAGACACAAGCGTGATGTTATGTGTTATGTGTGCCCACCTACTCATTCGAATAATTCTGTATTGATTTTTGGCCCACTTTCAACCAGTTAATCTTTTTGTATCTATTCGTTTAAAGTTTAAAAGCTTCCTGATAAAATACCACTTAAACATCATATTACAATATTGGCCCACATTTATTTAAGTACACGTTTTTACCTACTATTTATTTTCAGAGTGACCCTCTTAGACCACCTTGTCTGCTACCTGGGCAAGGCCATCACCGTCCAGGTCAAAGTAAAGGGCACCAGTGGCGCCACCCCCGCCTCGGTGATGATGGGTGGAAGCGTGGGACAAGCGGCGCCGGCGACCTGGTTCATGAGGGGAGAGACTACGAAGAAACACGCGCATTTAGTCGCCAAGCTACTGACGGATATGGCTGAGGTATGATTCTTTTTACGGTTTTTTGTTTTATGTTGTGTCTATACTACTTACTAGCTGCTGCCTGTGGCTCCGCCCCTATAAATGTCGAAAATTATCCCAAAGGAACCTACTACTTGGCTAAAAAGTATCCTATGTGTTAATCCAGGTTATGAACTATCTGTATGCAAATTTTCATTCGAATACTTCCAGCCGTATATGCGTGATTGAAAAACAAAAAGAAAAAATATTATAAATGTGAATGTTAAAAACATTCACATTTATAATATAATAAGATAAGACGTCAGATTTGCTGTGCTCGTGGCTTCACTTGCGTCTTCGTTAACTACCTACCTACCCTCCCTACTCTGTCTACTCTGCCTTCCCTGCCTATCTACCTACCATACCTTGAAGACCCGTGCGGCTGTTTTAATGTCCTCCTCCTATCTTTTCTCTTATTCTTTTTATTTATTTTTTTCAGGACAAAATCTCACCAGCCTGGGGCCTGGAAACCCGCAAGGCTCTAGCGACATATGTGTCTGCCGTAGCTCAGCTGTCCGAGTCGGATCGGCGCCCCGTGCGCTGCATTGCTGCCCCTACGATGTGGGTGGCGCTGGCAGCGCTGTGTGTCACGGAGCAGTCGCATGTGGAGCTGTAAGTGAAGTAGTAGAGACCCGCAAGGCTCTAGCAACGTAGTTGTCTGCCGTAGCTCAGCTGTCCGAGTCGCATTGGCGCCCCGTGCGCTGCATTGCTGCCCCTACGATGTGGGTGGCGCTGGCAGCGCTGTGTGTCACGGAGCAGTTGCATGTGGAGATGTAAGTGAAGTAGTAGAGACCCGCAAGGCTCTAGCAACGTAGGTGTCTGCCGTAGCTCAGCTGTCCGAGTCGCATTGGCGCCCCGTGCGCTACATTGCTGCCCCTACAATGTGGGTGGCGCTGGCAGCGCTTTGTGTCACGGAGCAGTCGCTTTTGGTGCTGTAAGTGAAGTAGTAGAGGCCCGCAAGGCTCTAGCAACGTAGGTGTCTGCCGTAGCTCAGCTGTCCGAGTCGCATTGGCGCCCCGTGCGCTGCATTGTTGCCCCTACGATGTGGGTGGCGCTGGCAGCGCTTTGTGTCACGGAGCAGTCGCTTGTGGAGCTGTAAGTGAAGTAGTAGAGACCCGCAAGGCTCTAGCAACGTAGGTGTCTACCGTAGCTCAGCTGTACGAGTCGCATTGGCGCCCCGTGCGCTGCATTGCTGCCCCTACGATGTGGGTGGCGCTGGCAGCGCTGTGTGTCACGGAGGTGTCGCATGTGAAGCTGTAAGTGTTGAAGTAGTAGTTGTTCTTAGAGACCCGCAAGGTTCTGGCGACGTACTTACGTGCCTGCCGTTGCTCAGATAAAAAATATTGCTTGCATGCGCCCGCATTTTTCACTAATAGCAAAGTGTGCCAATTCCGTGGCCACGACTTTTTCTTAGGTCTGGCTAATTCTTATTGTGTCGTTATGAAGACGACATCTAACCGCACGCTTCGCAATAGTGTTACGGCTAGGCCTCTTTCTCTCAATCTTGGCTGAAATTACAAATTAAACCTTCACGAAATGCCAGCTGTACGTTATTGTGTTTACTAATTTCCACCATTTTTGCAGTATAAACAGCAGCGGCGATGGGCGCGAATCTCGGCGTGGTGAGTCAGACGGGCGTCCGCTATGCTCAAACCACGACGACGGTGCCACAGCCGCCGTCATCGAATGCCGCAGCTGCGGACCCTTATGTGCCGAGTGCGACCGCTTCCTGCATCTCAACCGGTCAGCCAGGACGCACCATCGACAGGTCAGTCCAGTTAACTTGAAGTTATCAGGCGATAGTCAACTAAAAATAGTAACATAAAGATACCAGGGCAATACAAAGGCTAGGTCAATAATAAATGCAGTCGTCAGTGTGAGCTTGCGCATGATTTAAAACAGTGCTTTGTATGGATGCACCTCATACTGAACTGACAAGGGGTCGGCCAGTCAGAAAGATGAAGCTAATCGCCCGTTTAAAAGCGTACGTTCCTATGGAATAGATCTGACCAAAGCCATGTCTTAAATGCAAGTTACTCAACCTCATTATGTCTTTCACAGATATGCAAAGAAGAAGAAAGCGCTATTCGCATCGACATCCACGAGGGTTGCGGCCGAGCAAAACTGTTCTGGCTTCTGCTCCTAGTCGACCGCCGCACTTTCAAGGGCCTGGCCGAATTTAGGGGCATGGAGAGTGGAGTATGTGATAACGGCGCGGGAGAAAGCGCAGCCATACTGCCTGGTCCACCTGGACTAGCGGGCACGTGCCGCTTCTGTGGTACCCGGGGCAATTCCGGGCTACTGGCCATTGGCAATGTGTGTGCAGATCAGCAGTGCCAGGTAAAAGCGAACATTTAGAAAATGAATACATAGTTGGTATATCGGTTTTGTTCATAATAGATCTATGTTACACTTATTGCGCTCTGTTTTAGTGTCATCAACATCATCTTTCTGCTCTAGTATCGTTTTACTTGGGTTTGGTGCAACATATTGTCTCATTCCTTTCAATCCGATCAACCGTCCTATATAACTGACTCCTCTTTCTTTCATATTATACACCTCACACACTCCATACATCCTTTCTTTGGCCTGGTATCTATCCATATATAATTTTATATATTCATTATTTATAGCCCTGTTTTCCACACGCGTTTCAGATGTGTGTCTATTTGTTCAGTTTTTCGACGACATGACTTTGGCAAGCGTTGCTTTGCTTAAGTTTAAAGATCGACCCAGCTGTATTTTTTTAGCTACGAGACCCTCGACAATGTATTATGACATTCCCAATATGACAAATTTTGGCAGCGTATTTAATCTTAAGTCGGGTTCATATTATTGTGTTGCGTCCTGACATATTCTGACGCAGTTGATTGGCTACAGAACTCGTTATGTCTTGAACATATTCGATGGACTCACGTATTCCGCGCCAGGACACACCCTGGCACAGTAACGTGAACCTAGCTCTACTCCAATCCAGGACCACGGCAAGGAAGCCTGCAGTCGCGTGCTCCCATGCAGCCACTTGTGCGGCGGCGTCCGCGCCGAGCGCACGTGTCTGCCGTGCCTGTTCGGGTGCGCGGGCGGCGATGAGTCGGCGCCTCTACGACAGGACG
The DNA here is from genome assembly GCA_948252205.1 of Orthosia incerta. Lineage (NCBI taxonomy): Eukaryota > Metazoa > Arthropoda > Insecta > Lepidoptera > Noctuidae > Orthosia > Orthosia incerta. Next base: position 37,100,412 of record OX411741.1, on the reverse strand, counting down.
CCGACGACATGTGCATGATCTGCTTCACTGACCCGCTGCAGGCTGCGCCGGCTTTACAGGTAAGTCATATAGTACAGTTTACTCTTCTATAGCGTAATCTTTTCAAATCCGTTCTTTTATCAAGTCAGATGTGCTCAGTGTCGTAGTTTTTGTATATGTCATACAAAAACTACGACACTGAGCAGACTACTGCATAGAAATCTATATTGAATCACTTTAAGACAAAGCTCAGCCTATAACATAATAATATTTTTATCGGTTTGACATCAAATTAAAACCTTTTTAATTGACTGGTATATTTGACCGTACCTACTCTGCTATGTAGAATGTGCACGGAGAGATTTGGCATAAGCCGTATTTGTTCGTAGTGAGGCAGTGGCCAGCTGTGGTTTGTCTTTAAACAAGCGAAAGAAACTATTAGCTGTGAGCTAGTCTTGAGCGGCACCTTGAAATTTCATAAAAAGCTGTACCGAAGGATAACGACGACCGCCTGTATATAAACGAATAATAATATGTATTGTTCATTTGCAGCTGAAATGCGGCCACGTATTCCACCTTCACTGCTGCAGGAAAGTCCTCGCCAGTAAATGGATAGGCCCCAGAATAACCTTTTCGTTCGCACAATGTCCCATCTGCAAGGTAAGTTGATTATCATTTTTTTAGACCCTAGTTATCAATTGCTATAGTTAGGCCACATTTCCACCTTCAACCATTTTCGTTACACTGTGCGCTCCCGAGATGTCGATCGTGATCCGTTTTATTATTAAACTTGCCTGCGAGTTGCTTGTAGGTGCAAACGCGATCGTAGGCTTATCAAAGACCATTACAATGAAATATTGAATGGGCTGATCCGTATAGGGTAAGATGCCCCGCGAAGAATTAGCTGCTCGTAATAGCTTGGTACATGTCGACCAGCCTATCTTTTTACAACAGAGTCATAGTTTAAAGCATCATTCTGTCTCGCTCAACTACATCCACACACAAACTTAAATTCGCCTATGGTTCAAAAGGGCCATAATATGGACTCTGTCAAAATCGAAGCTTCAATGCTAAATATCGAATAAATCAGACAGCATTCAGGCTCCCCCTTAACATTAATGAGACGCATTTACAATGGCTTAGTGAGTCCTAAAGGGTTAGGCATGATTAGGCATTGTCGAAGTTTAGACAAACATTAATGTCATAGAAGTGTCCTAAACCTCAACATTTGCAAATAATCTTTCTAGGAGGATATGAGCCACTGGACTTTAGAAGAGCTGCTGGCTCCCATTCGTCAGCTTTACGAAGAAGTAAAGCGCAAGGCGTTGATGCGGCTTGAGTACGAAGGTTGTGCTCTGCCCGGCGGCGCTAAGGGCAAGGTGCTACCTGATCCAGCCACCTATGCCATGGAGAGATATGCTTACTATGTGTGTCATAAATGTGGGAAGGTATGTCAAAGTACTAAGTGCAATTGGTATATGAAAACTTAGGCTCGTATGCGACCATTATCGTCCGTTCATCGATAAACCGTCGTATATCTTATGAGGCATTGGTGGATCAACCGTAATCTAGTTACCAATTTCCTTAGAATTTTGTTATATTAACATACAAAAAAAAATATGCGTCAGTGACCTGACCTTTTTGTGATTATTGAGGTCGTTAAACTATGAGCTTTGAAAGGCCTCAGAATTATTTCTAAAACGATGCAAAATTTAGTTTTAAAGTTGTTATTGTTTGTTTTTTTTTTATGCTTAGTGGTCTCGACAAAGATGATGTACAATGTAAACCTTAAGTTTTGAAAGATTCATCACAATATCGTTCTTAACTTCTATGTCTCAAATTTATGCCCGTTTATTCTACACATTCAAACTATTTGGAATAATAATAATAATAATAGCAAAGCAGTAGCCAAAGCAGTTCGTCCGCTACCGAACTGGAAGTCTCCGGGACCGGACGGACTGCATAACTTCTGGCTAAAATGGTATAGCAGCTCACACGCGTTTCTGGCATCTCAATTCCAGTCATGCTTAGAGTCTGGGTCGCTCCCGCAGTTTTTAACAACAGGAATAACCCACCTGCTCCATAAGACAGGTAGTCCCGCGGAACCCAAGAATTATAGACCAATAACATGCTTATCAACGGTTTATAAACTTCTTACATCCATCCTGAGAGCAAAAATTTATAAACACATTGAAGATAACTCAATAATGTCTACCTCTCAGAATGGATGTAGGAATGGGTCTCGCGGCACTAAGGAGCTACTCCTCATTGACATGGCCATAAGCCAGCAGGTTCATCGATCCCGCAAGGATCTGTCCACATGCTGGATAGACTACAAGAAGGCCTACGACTCTGTACCACATACATGGCTCATGAGGGTGCTGGAGTTGTACAAAATAGATGCAACTCTATGCACCTTCCTTGAGTCATGTATGGGGCAATGGAAGACAGTCCTTCGATATCCAGGATGTCGACCGATTCAGGGGGATGATGAACCTGTATGGATTAAGCGGGGGATATTTCAGGGCGACAGTTTGAGCCCACTTTGGTTCTGCTTAGCCCTGAATCCTCTAAGTACACTGCTGGAGGATTCAGGACTGGGCTATCGGTTGAGAAGAGGTGGTCAGGTCATATCTCACCTCCTTTACATGGATGATCTGAAACTCTTTACCCCCAATAAATTCCAACTGACGGAGCTACTGAAGGTAACTGAAAACTTCAGTAACTCCATCAGGATGGAATTTGGTGTGGAAAAATGTGCAGTCATGCATGTAAAGCAAGGGGAGATTATGGAATCCGAGGGAATTCAACTCTCTGATTCCATACACCTTAGACACCTCTCCTCGACCGAAACTTACAAGTATTTGGGTATGTCGGAAGCGTTGGGCATCAACAGTACTGACATGAAGCAACTGCTGAAGGAACGTTTCTTTGGCCGCCTGAAAAAGGTATTAAATAGCCTTTTGTCGGGCGGCAATAAGGTGCGCGCCTTCAACAGTTGGGTCATGCCGGTTTTGATGTACTCTTTCGGCATACTCAAATGGACTCAGACCGAACTTGACGCCCTCGATAGGAGGGTCCGGACACTGCTGACTGCAAACCGGATGCATCACCCACGATCATCGGTGATGAGACTGTACATCCCGCGGAAGTGTGGGGGTCGAGGCTTTTTAAACGCCAAGACTCTTCACAACCGCGAGGTGTGCAGCCTCAGAGAATACTTTTCAAAAGCTGAAGTGGGTATGCACCGGGATGTGGTCGCAGTGGACAAGGGACTCACCCCGTTGTCCATGGCTAAAGAGAACTGGCGCAAGCCTGTAATACTATCGACTGATGAACGCAAAGAGGTATGGCAAGGCAAGGAGCTACACGGGCGCTTCTATCGGGCTATTCATGGGCCCGATGTAGATTTCCCAGCGTCCGTATCCTGGCTACGTTTCGGCGACCTTTTCGGGGATACTGAAGGTTTTGTCTGTGCAATTATGGACGAAGTTATCCTGACGAATAACTACCGGAGACATATAATGAAGGACGGGACGGTTGACATATGTCGGGCATGCCACCGTCCGGGTGAATCAATCAGACACATTATTTCCGGTTGTTCTAGTCTGGCTAACGGAGACTATTTGCATAGACACAACCTTGTAGCCAGGATTATCCACCAGCAACTTGCTCTTAAATACAATCTAGTGGAATCGGAAGTGCCTTACTATAAGTATGTGCCCGACCCAGTTCTCGAAAATGGCAATGTCACGTTGTATTGGGATCGGTCTATCATCACTGACAGGACTGTTGTTGCTAATAAGCCTGACATAGTGGTGATAGACCGACTAGAGGGTCGCGCAATGATTGTTGATATTGCGGTCCCCCATGACGAGAACCTCGTGAAGGTGGAGAGAGATAAGAAAAGTAAGTATCTTGATCTGGCTCGCGAGGTTGTCGACATGTGGGATGTGAATACAGCAGTCATTGTGCCGATAGTCGTGACGGCCAATGGTATAATAGCCAAGAGCCTCGACGAACATCTTAGGAGGCTCTCGTTGGGCAGCTGGATCAAGGGCTTGATCCAGAAAGCGGTACTCCTGGACACGGCTCGTATTGTTAGGAGGTTCCTCTCTCAGGAGCCCTGACCACCGGTAGCTTGGACCCTGTTCCCGATACCGGTGGGCTACTATTTTTGTATTTTTAAATGTTTTTTTATTTTATTTTTTTAGAATGATATTTAAAAATGTAAAAATATGTAAATGTAATAAATATATAATAATAATATCGTTTATTTATAACATAAGGCACATTTTACAATAAAAATATCTTAAAAATATAAAAGAAGACAGTTGCTTATTTGCCTGAACTAGGTTGAACCTGTGTTTCAGACTATGAAGTGCTTAAAACTAATAATAATAATAAATTAACAATGACATAGCTTATATATGAATACTTAAATTAAAGACGAAGCAAAATTATTATTTTGTTACAGCCAGGAGATCTTCTGTCTCTCCGTAAGAGATGCGAAGCAGATGTTCAATAATAGTCTTTTTACAGCTAAAATAATTTAAGTTATAGATACTTAATTTTCTATTTAATCTATTGTACAGAAATGGTCCTAAGAATGTAAAGAATCTATTTACAAATACATATTTTGAGGATGGATTAGAATCGCAGACAATATCATTTCGTCTCTTATTATTTATGTATTCGGCGTTATAGGAAAGCATGGTGTGTTGTTTTAATACTAAATGCATAATGAAAAGCTGGCGAACAGTCAGCACGTTGCAGGATTTGTAAAGAAGATCAGTAGGGTAGAGAAAAGGGTGGAAATAGGCTACTTTTAAAATTGCTCTCTGAGCCCTTTCAAGAGGCAGTAGATTCGTTTTTGGTGCCCCACCCCATGAGGTGATACAGTAATTGATTACAGATTGACCTAGGGCCAAATAGACTTGTTTGATCAATTTTGAATCTGCAATCGTTCTCAACTTTTTAAAAACATAAATTAATTTGCGCACTCTATTAACTAAGCTATCAATATGAGGTCTAAATGAGAGTGTTTCATCTATAATAACCCCGAGATATTTTATGTTGCCTGTTTTGAGGATAAATGGACAATTACACATGCTGACTGGGTGGGATCCACATTTATGGGCATACAGATGAGAGTTAGCAATGTTAAATTGAGGCTTGCGCATGGAGAAGTGAATATATTTTGTCTTGTCAGCATTTAGTGTTAGTAAATTGTTTTGTAGCCAATTTGTCACAGTATTGAAACCTTGTTGAGCATATTCGTACAATTCATTATTGGTTTTCGCGGTAAAGATTAACGCCGTGTCGTCGGCATATGATATGAGTTTGCCTTGTTTAATATCTAAATTACACAGATCGTTAATGTAAATCAGGAATAGGGTTGGGCCCAGAATGCTTCCCTGGGGAACACCATAACCAGTATTTTTTTGCTCATCGCTAATAATGTCGTCTATTTTAACACATTGAGATCGTTCATCTAAGTAGTCAGCAAAAAGTTTCAGCGGTGTTCCCCTTATTCCTAAAGCCTCTATTTTATTTAGAAGCATAGGAACGGACACCGTATCAAAGGCTTTTGCTAGATCAAGGAAAACCCCCAGGGTCTGGTTTCCTTTGCCAAGTTCTTCTGCGATATAATCTGTCAGACTATGCACCGCATCGGCTGTGGATAGTTTGGCTCTGAACCCAAATTGCGCAGATGATAATAGTTTGTTTTTTTCTAGATAATTAACTAGTCTACTGTTAACAATTTTCTCTAGTATTTTAGATATTGAAGGGAGTAAAGATATTGGTCTATAATTATTTACTAAGTTTTTGTTTCCAGATTTAAAGATAGGGATTACAACTGCTTTTTTCAGACATCTAGGGAAAATACCTTCAGATAAACAAATACGAAATATATGCGTTAAGGGAGGTACTAGGATATGCTTAAAGGTTTTAAGGATCTTATTGCTTATATTATCCCATCCAACTGCACAGTCATCCTTTAGTCCAGATATGATTCGAGTTATTTCATCTTCGTCAGTATCCAGCAATCCAAAAGATTTTAAAGGACATCTATTATTTTGGGAAGATGGTAGAACACAGTAATGTTTTGGAATCTGTTCGGCAAGAGTCTTCCCAACATTTGCAAAAAAGTTATTAACGTGGTTGGCTGACAAGAGAGGTGATGGATTAGAAAGCAGCAAGCTCGAATTTGATTCACGCTGTTTCGTCCTATAGGTGACGTTCTTAATATGTTTCCAAAGTTGCTTGCTATTGTTTCCTGCTCTATTTAATTCATTTTTATCGTAATTAATTTTTAAGTTCTTTAGGAGGTTGTTGCAAAAATTTCTGTATCTCTTATAGGTTATTTTAATGATTAAATTATCAGGGTTACTCCTAGATCTCTGATGAAGTTTATCTCTGTGTCTTATACACCGAATTAGGCCAGGAGTCATCCAAGGCTTGATGTTACGAAGTTTTTTGTTTACTATAATAGAAGTCGTATTACGTAATATTGCTAATTGAACATGTTTTATTAAGTACGATAAAGCAAAATTAGCGTCAGCAGTATTGTAAACTGGGTTAAAGTCAAGATTGCATAAATCACATTCGAGTTTGTTTATGTTTAATTGCGTTTTCGTCTGGGGACGATTTAGCTTAGGCAGCGTTAAGTTTAGGGTTAGTAGAACAGCGTGATGGTCTGTAATAGTTGAGTTAGTAACAAGCGTAACATATGAAAAGTTAGATTTGATCATCATATGATCCAGACAGGAACCACTCTGATGAGTAGGCAAAGTATGTGCGGGGAGAAAACCATGGTATGAGCAGATATTAAGGTAATCTTGGGCCCCAGGGTCGCAGTTTTCCGAGTTAATGTTTATATTTATATCACCTGTTAATATAACATTCTTAAATGAACTTAGTGCTTCAAAGATCTGGTTTAAGGATGCGTGAAAAGAGTCTAAATTTCTTGCAGAAGGGGACCTATAAACAGTGATTATTGCTGTACTTGTACCAATTTTGATGACCAAACAATTACACACACAGTCTTGAAGTATTGGTTCTTCGATTGTGACCATTAATGATTCCCTACAATAAACAACCACACCATCGTTTTGATTGTTGTTCACTGTAGTATACAATAAGTTGTATCCCGGCATTACTGGAAGGTGTTCCTGTCGGTTAGATAGCCAGCACTCGGTTAGTACCGAGTACTGGCTATCTCTGTAGTAGAATGTGACCCCTAAGCTACATATGGATCTTAGAGGATCAGGATCCTCTGATTCTTAAACGCCTGCATTATGACCTATTTTCTAAATAATATTTTATTCTCCAGGCATATTTCGGCGGCCTGGCCCGCTGCGAGGCGGAGACCAGCGGCTGGTGGGAGCCCGCTGAGCTGGTGTGTGGTGCCTGCAGCGACGTCGCTGGCGCCCGCACCTGCCCCAAGCACGGCGCCGACTTCCTCGAGTACAAGTGCCGCTACTGCTGCTCTGTGAGTACCCTGCGTTTTTGAAGTGATGCTTGAAGACGCCCTACCATAAGCTCTTTGAGGAAGATAATTTCCATTGTGTGCACGGAAAGATGTATATGACTTGCATGCATCTTGGATATAAGTCTTACGCACAATTGATATAAAATTACTATAAGAACTCATGGTACGGGCCCAGAACAAACGAACCTGGAGTTCGGCCTGAAGAATAGGGCTGCCCGTATTTGTAGAGAGGATCTCTTGCGGTATGAACCTTTTTTTTTCTGTTGTGGGATCAAAGTTTGGCAGAGATTCCGAGGACAAATACACTATAGATAAGAATTGGCTTTAGTTATTACCTAAAGATCGAGGAAGTAAGTAAAATGCATAGACTTGATAATACCTCCTCAAAAGCCCGATAACATAATATAAGCCCGGCATTTAAGAAATTACGAATTACTTATATAATTAAATAGAAATACTATAACTTAAAGAGCTTTGTTTCATGTAAAAAAATAATTCTTCTAAACTCTAAGAAACATTGTAATTTTGTAAGAACATAAGAATGTCATGGTGATAACCCTAAAAAATCAGCTGGGCTTATACTCATCGCTCCACCCAGAGGGAAGCCTTCCAACGCAGCGTCTTTCGGTTCGCGGTCGCCACCCCAGAACTTCTCGTAACATCGAACATCCGTTCTGTGAGCAATATATTGCCACTTAAGTAGTTTTTATGTATAATCAAACACTTCGTTTACAGGTGGCAGTATTCTTCTGCTTCGGAACGTCGCACTTCTGCAACTCGTGCCACGACGACTTCCAGCGCGTCACCAGCATCCCCAAGCACAGCCTGCCGCAGTGTCCCGCTGGTATGTATCATATCATTATGTTTGACGGCACTGTGGTGCAGTGTGTGAGCGATGGGCTGCGTCACTGCTTGTCCCAGGTTCGATTTCCGCACGGGACAAGTATTTGCATGGCATACAAATAGTTGTTTTGATTGTGTTTAAATGTTTGTAAACGCACCCGCGATACAAGAGTGATTCTCGCCCTACCTATCCTATCCTACCTATCCACCTACCCTACCCTACCCTACCCGACTCCCCTTGCGTGTATTCTGGCGAATCAAACAACAAGAAAAAAACAAATCGGTAGTCTTTCTCAAGTTTGGCGTGAGCAAGGGAAATAGGGATTCATTTTTATATTATATCAATTAAGCTACTGCCTCTTATTCGACGACGATCAAACTGCCTATTTTGAACTAGTTTGTGTAGATTTTACTTCTCGATCGGTGTGTGGTATACCGAGTATGTTTTGTAACTAAATGTAAATTGCATGACGGCGATCGTTCGCAATAGAATGACTTTATTATTATCCTATAAGCTTACTAAAAGGGCTGATACAAAGATAATAACGGTACGTTTATCTTTTCTGCAGGTCCCAAAGGTGAACAATTGCCCGGCTCATCAGAAGAGTGTCCTCTACGCGTGCAGCATCCAGAAACCGGCGAAGAGTTCGCTCTAGGGTGCGGCGTGTGTCGGCACGCGCAGGGCTTCTGAACAAGGGAGTGCGCCATAGGCGACCATAGAGCACCAGGGTTCTACCGCTATGGCCAATAAACATTTATAAACAACAGTGTCAAAGAACAACAGTACGACGAACTTATGAACCTGGTGAAAACATCTTTTTGGCTATGCCATTGTCGAGTGCAAACGAATTCCACTAAACTATGTCGACATCAGAACAATTATACGGACTGGATAAACATTATCAGTCTTATTTATATAAAAAAATCTAACCATGTCATTAATTTAAATACAAATTCCAGTTTGCCACAGTATAATTGAATTAAGAATCTACTGATCAATGATTAAACTAATAATGTGGTTTAAAAGTTTTTATATAAATAAGGTCCTTTAATAGTTATAAAATACGATTTTACGACAAAATTGCGACATTTAAACTTTAAACAATGAATAACAACACGGATAATACACGACAGAATTATATTGTAACTTATTTCAGCTGTGTACTCGCTAGGTAACTGTTGACGTGTAACGTTGCAAACGCAAATGACATTGCACGGTTGCACGCAACATGACGTGTAACACGTTACCATGCACAATATAGAAGTCTCTTAACGTTGCGCATCTATGGTTGCCTCGCCAATACACCCATTTAACAAGGCAAAAGAGATAATAATATAAAACAAAGGAGACACTTAACTACCACAAACATAATAATATGACCTAATTTCCTGGAGATAGGACTAACCCACATAAAAGTGCTTGCATTCAGGCATTCTCATAACCTATGCTACCATATTTTTGAATATGTTGTAGATTGATCATATTAAACTCTCATTTAAACGTTAAATCTATATTATGTAATAGAATGTTAAATGTTTCCACATCAATAATCTCAGTGTTGTCAACAGTAAAAACGATGTGTCATTTTATCTCTGGTTATGTGTCTATGATAAACATAATAATATATAAATTTTAAAGACGTTATTCATAAATGTTTCTATAATTGTTGACTCAATAGATCATTGTCGTATTTAACGTAAATCTAAGATCATCGATGTCCAATGTGTAATTGTTGTGACTCAGCAGTGTTCTCGTTGTATCCACTTGACGGAAGCCGTGTCCATATCTTTAGGATGTCTACTCTATCCTTAGACTGACATATTATAGTCAGTTTTCTGGCTGTTATTTTAGGTAGATAAACTTAGTTTAAGTCCGTACTGTATAGTATTTTATGCAGATTTTTAAAACAGTCCCTTGGCCTCAGTTAAACTGCAGACGAATGCTTGCTTCCAGAATGCTTGTACTTATTTGCGTGATACAAAACAAAATGTAAGGAATTTATTAACACTGTACTTATTTCTTATTCAATATAATGTAAGTTCTGGGATTTCATACGTTGTGATTGAAATGTTTTTTCGCCATTAATTTGCTTTCGCCGATGAACTGTGTGATAAATTTGAAGCTATCCCGTTTGCTTCGACGGTCTAAATCTGATCATAAACTTCCATAGTTATACATTGCAAGCAAGGCTTCCTTTTTGCTAATATTTTACTGTGCATTATACTCAAACGGAATCTCTATTTTCTTTAATAATAAATTATTATTACATACATAGATGTCGTAGGCATAGCAGAGTTTTATTGTTGTTGTACGAATAATTGGATGTACATAACTTATCATGATAACATATTATTAATAGTTGTAATAGTATAATATTATTAATTTACTGTCCCTCCGAGTTTATGCGTATTGTGATCTTATCTACCTGCGTATCTTTATTAACAACCTCAAGTTGCTTTTGAGGTGGCGCTAGTCGAAAGTTTCACCATCAATTTAAAAAAAAGTGGAGTGATCTACTCCACAACGTTCCACTGTTTGGCGTCGTACGTCCAAAGTTAGACATGATGTTTATTTGTCTAGTTTTTATCGATGACTGTATTTAAATAGAATAGTCAATTAATTTCAGCGCTAACGTTTTACAACAATAATAATCCAACGCAACAGTTTTTAAATAAATGACAAACTTAGTATGATATCTCCAAAGCAAAATTCACGCGCTTATCAGTTGAATTATTATTCAAGAAATCGAATAACATTGAATTAATACTATATAGTACATTAGAAAACGACACTAAAAAGGCTAAATTGCAAAGCATGATGTAGTTCTGATTTATCTGTATGTTGTATGCACCAGTTAGGGTAGTGTGAATCCAAATTGCAACTACAAAATATAGCTCGCTGCGCACCACTACAAAATTAAAGAAAAACTTTGTTTTTTTTCACTTTTTGCTCTTAAAGTACAAAATCCCGTACTTTTTTAAAGTTCATTTAATTTGTAATAATTTAAGCTCAACCGCAGCTACTACGCTATGCAATTTAAGACCTAGTGTCCTTCAAAAAAGGAGGCGACGGCGTCCCACGCGCACTTTATTCCAACCTTGGAATAGACCACAACCGGCAGCGAAAGGCTATCCGCAGCACGACTGCCGCGACGATGTCACGGCGCTGCATTGCCCAGGCGGGGCATTCCTCAAGGGTGTGCGGCGCCGCGTCGTCGAGGCAGTCGCTCCCGGCCTATGCGGCACAGGAACTTACCGAAGCACCCCTGCCTGGATAGTACCTGTGTCAGCCGGCAATTAAGTGTACCTTGCCAGACGGAGGAGACCCACATAGAACCTTCTGCAGGAAGTGTAAGGCCTCCTCAGGTTAGGTAGCAGCCGCGAGAGTTCCCATCAACCAGGGAACCAACAGCTCGAAGTGCGGCCTGAAGTCCCACCGGCGGTCGGGGACTAATCCCCGGTACTTCATCGTCGATATGACACCGATGTGGAAACCCCCTACCACGATGTTGGATCCCAGAGGTAGCGCTCTTCGGAAACCGTGGAAACAGCCTCCGATTTGTGCAATGCCACCTGGAGACCCAACCACTGGATCCTAAATACGACTTGCACAACCCCAGTTGTTGCCAAGATTGTCTCTTCCCAAAGCGTCTTCCCCCGCGCCGTTACCAGCGTGTCGTTGGCGTAACAGATGACGCCAACACCAAGGAGGAGCACACCGCGCAGCATTCAGTCGTATCCGATGTTCCACAGGAGTGGCCCCAAAACCGAACCCTGTGGAACACCGCACGACATCACTCGCCGGCCCATCCCTTTCGACCCGGGAAGACAACGATCTGTGCATCAAATAGGCCCCGATAGTGCGACAGAGTACTAAGGTCTCATTTCTGGAGACGCGCCGCGCCGGGCGGTCCCACACTAAATTCAAACATATGGCGTTGTATGAGAGTGTTCAGGGAGAAGCGATTTGACACGCGTTTGATTAATATGCAGGCGTCGCACGCGGCTGTGCCCGCGGTGTTTCGGCCGGCTTACGGTAAAACGTAGCGTCACCCGCGGCGTCGCACGCGTATTAAACTTGTGCCAGTCTTGTTTGAAAAACGCACAACGCAGACTAGAGCCACCAGAAATTATCGTCATTTTTCCAGAAGATAATTCGATGTTAAAATGTGAATTATTTAATATAAGAAATGGCAGATTCTGATGCCCGCCGCGTTCAACACTACACGCTAGAGGGGCCGCCGCGGTCGCAATGGCAGCCACCGCCACTCTAGACACCCCGCTCAACGCCCCGCGCCTCCATATCTTTGCATTTTCCCATGCAATGAAGTCCAGTCCAGAAACGAGATGTGTAGAGTATGGCGTTACTGTTCCATAATATAGAACATATTATGGAACAGTAAGGCCATACTAACTTTAGAACTAAGTACATCAAGTTTTTCTATTTTAATGTCGATTTCTACTGGGCTATTACTAGATTTTTCACAATAACCTTACTACTAAGCTTTGTTTATACTATATTTTTCGGCATAAATCGTCGATTTTCTCGTTTAGCCTTTAGTTTAGTCAGTTTAGACTTTAGATGAGACAGCATGAGTTTAGCTACGCCCGCCTACAAACGAGCTCGTGCTATTGACAAGAGTCAACTTTATTATTTAAAGGCAATACAAGTAGCGTGCTCACTTTGCTTTCACTATAATTCAACCTTTATCTGCAAGTATAATTTTTAAATAAACGTGTTTTCATTCTACATGATAACTTTAATTAATATTCGTAGCTTTACTTACTTTGTGTTCAAACATAATTTAAATAAAATAGAAGTTGTCTAAGTACCCACTCTTGTTCCTTAAGTAAAAGAAGTGAATTCCTTGTAACGGAACTGTAATCTTAGTATAAGACTGCATTTGAAGACTTGATAGTGGAATTTCGAACGAAGTATGACAGAAATGTTTATTGGAGCAAATTATAAAATCGATGAGTGGTCGTTGTTTGAATATTGAGATGAAAGGCGATACAAGATGATGTATGTCAATCTTCATCGTAGGGGCATCAAGTTCTCAGCCCCAAAGTATTTTAAATACTACACAAGTACGAGTATAAAGAACTTGAAACAAAAGTATGATATTATTATTGTATTTTCAACCTTAGTGGTCTAATTGTAAGCGTATAATTTTATAAAAACTATTATTTATTAGATAGATACTATCGAAATCTCTTTTTGATCATGATTTTACAATGTTATATCGAGATTAACTTAATTTTGGTGACTATTATTTAGAATTTTAGTTGCATTTTATTTTGTAGTTAAAAGGATTTAGGTTTCTTTTTGGAAATGTGATCGTTATTGTGATATGATAACTGATGACATGGAGTCAATGAAAAAATAAATAGGAAGGGAATGTCAAGTCTTATGTTTTACAGAATCGGATAAGGGTTCTTACCTAATATCTTTGATCTCCAGAAAACCAAAGATCTTTCTCTTGTGATGCACAGAGTACAGAGATGCCTTGGCTACCGCTATTACAGACGGCAATGTCGTCACTTTCCATACAAACTTAACGTCACCCTTTATTCGCACTGCGACACAAATGACGCATGAAAACGTGCGGCACGACGTTTACAGCTAAAATTACAAAAGATGTACAGTGCTTGCCACGAAAGGTGAGACTTGACACACCACGTGGTTTTACTTGCGCAGTAGACGATTATAGGTCTCTTTAGCGGTATGAAGACTGAGTGCGGGAAAAACCGGGGGTCATCGGGGCGACGGAAAGAGCGCGGGACGCGCGGTCAATTCTCTTCTTTCATGGCACGTACTGTACGCTCAACGCACTTTCGGCGTCATTTTATTATTACTGCCGCCTCTAGTCGTTGTTCCGCGGCAATGGCGTGCTCTGTGTTCTGAAGATATTTCTCAAAACCGTTGTTTCTTACTATTAATTTTTATTACAACATAGTAAGGAAATACACAAAAATATATATATGTTTTCTCAAACAAAATTATTGCACCTTAGATACTACTCTTGATGTAGTTATTAAATATAGTGTTGTTAAGATAATAATTATTTTACAATAAAGCTTAAAATCCATATTTTGTTTTTCATTTCACTCGTTGTCCTGAAGGAAAGTAAAAATGATTAGATGCTGAGTTGTAATTTATCAACATTTTTTATTTCAATAAAAGTTCTACACAAAATACATAACCACTGAACGTAACATTACAGAAATCAAACAAAAAATCTCAAATCAAAATTCTCTAAAATCGGCCCGATTGCTCTGTGATGTTGATATCACAGGGCAATCGAAAACATTTTCCATTTAAAAAGAAACTAGAAAAAAACGGGTAATTTAATTTACCTGTGATTACTGTTACTGGCTAGTAAAATAGTAGAAATGCTTTAAAGGAAATGGTTAAATTACCATCAAGGATGGGAACGGTAATCAAAAACAGCACGAGCGCAGCAATGGGTCCAAAATATGAATGCTGTAATTGGGTTTGTAAAAGAAATAGAAAACACCACATAAAACCAGACCTCATAAAACCAGGCTCAATGCGATATGAATTTATGACATGAGATACCTACACTAGTGATTTAAATATTCTAAAAAAGCTCGGCATCGCGGCGAATAGTCTCATTGATCCATTTGATGTGCGGTTTCGTCGGGGTTATGAAATCCATAATGACCAGTCCTTTTTTATTAACCGAGGAGCACAATCTAATACTTTCCAGGCTTAAACTGTTGATACCGACGACGCCGGAGGAGTGCAGCATGGGCCCGCCTGAGTCCCCGTCGCACAGACTCGACGACGACTGGCAATGCATTGCCACACACTTTGTTGGAAGCGTTGATTCGTTTTTATTGTCAAATCGTACTATAAAGAGTTTCAGTAACTGTGGCGGAGTCGTCTTATTAAAAACATCAGTCCCACCTATTCTAAGAGATCCATTAGCGTTTGTGTGACCAAGTAGAGTGACCTCATGGCCTCCTAAAGTATTGATGTCTATTGTGCTTAAGATAGCGAATTTATTTAGCCGAATAATTTCCGTTCTCAGTAGTCCAATGTCATTGTGCATCTTTAGTTGAGGATCATGGAAGCTGGGGTGAAGGACGGACGATATCACTTCGGCTATGCTACTGTTGATAGATCCATATCGTATAACTGTTTGGATCCTCAGGTTGTCGGAGAGGTCCTTCATGGGGCCGGCGCTGTCGACACAGTGGCCCGCGGTCAGCGTCCACGAGGGACTCAGCGCGACGCAAGTACACAAGTGCACATTATTCTCAGCACTAATTTTATTATCGAATTTTAATATTATTCGGCTTTCCAATTTCACAATGAACGGAAATTCATCATTATTAGCGTCTCTACCGCCCCCAAATTTTAAACCAGAAGGCACGCAACCAATTGTTACTAAAAAATATGTAAACACTATATACACGATAGAATGCATTTTGTATTTGAATGCCTTCATATTATTTTGTTCATTATGGCTTTCCTTTACGACCGCGTTATAAAAAACGTTATGTGGCAATCAATTTATATCTTAGAAAACACTGAAACAAAACATTCAATACGATGAAATCTATAAAAATATGAAAATGTTTCTGTCGAACAATGTAGTGGGCATTATAATTTTTATCAAAGAATAATGACTTATTGCGCGTTATTCAGGAGAACTCTGTTATTGTTCTCGATGGTTGAAGTGCATACGGTAGACCGTTCAGCATTGCGCATCATTGGAGGCAGAGAAGCGTTACAAGATGAGTTTCCATATGTTGTTAAACTAGATGTGGTACCTGTGGATACGACTGCGTCGAGAGAAGCTCGAAACATCACTGTCTGTACGGCCTCCGTGTTAAGTTTGACGTGGACCCTGACAGCAGCGCACTGCATCCAATTCCTTGATAGATATTCAGTCTACCATCCCGGCGTAGAACATAAGCATATGATTAGAACGTGGCCCAACGGCGCTGTATTTGATATATTGGATATGTTTAAGCACCCAGCGTTTAAAGGGATTATTGTAGATGATTTAACACTCGTTGAAAATGACATAGGTATGCTGAAGACTGTGCCAATATTACTGCAGCAATACGCTAAGGTGAGTGCAGTGGACTTCGCTGCGGTGAAGGGACAGGCGGTGCACGCGGTGGGCTACGGACTCAGTGTCATCATTACTAAGTTTAAAGTGAAGCAACACCAGCAACTGCCGAGGCCACTGAAAGTGTTAGATCTAATCGTAGTTCAATGCCCAAGGGTATTTCACGTGTACCCAGCAGTATGTGTGGCGCAGCGCTGCGGGCGCAACCCCACCATGTGTGCGGGGGACTCCGGAGGACCGCTCATCCATCCTTCGGGTATTGTTGCCATCACCAGCGTGAATGTAGCAGGAAACTGCAATGTGGAGGAAAAAGCGCGATCACATACGGTTGGAATATTGACCGCTATTAGTCCGTACCTCACTTGGATTACTAGTCTTGTTCGAAATGATCAGTGACGAAAAGTGTCTTTAATAGCTAAGAATCCGATTCCCGATCTCCTCTAAAAACACACTGCCCCAGGTAGACTTAAGAGCCGGAAGAGTTTTCTTCGCTTACCATCCAAGATTAACCACCTAAAATGAGAATCTCATTGGTAGTAGGTAGCTGCGGGCAGAACTTCACCCACCGTCACCCGACTTGAAATGCCAGGCGCATCTGCCATATGGACGCGATCTCCAGTAGGCCACTGCTGCTTTCCATATAAGCACTCAATAGATAAGCTGCTATTAACACAACGTGGCTTAATGGGTTTTTATGGGCCCGTCGGTTATTCAATGTGACTGCGATGAGTCCAAAACATAATAAAAAAACAACACACATTGGAGTGCCCAAAGTGGCCATACACCTGCAATTTAGAGGACTTAATAAATGCCACCAACGCAGCAATTAATTAACGTGGCCACCTACTGGACCCAAATTGTCTGAAGAGTTTAACCATCAAGCTAAGAAGAAGAAGACTTAATAAGTTTTTTTAATAAATATTTTGTTAATAAAATTATTTTTTGTAAGATAATGCAAGAAACTATATTCTCAAGGCATAAATACTCCTTGTATTCCTTGAGAACCAAAGGGAATAGCTTTTGTAGCAAAGGAGAAACTTAACTAACTTACTAAACGAACGATGCGTGAAAACAAATGTCTCGAGGAATGTAGCCAGGGATGTGCGTGGTCCGACTTTTTGATTATTAATAGGCCCGCGTTTGATCACTCACCTGATGGTAAGCGATGATGTGGTCGTTACCGGTAACGTTATCTTATCTTATCTTATGGCGGGCCGAGAAATAACTCGGACACTTCGACCCATTGGGATCTATTGTGGTCCCGTAGATAACTTACTCCTCCCCAAACTCGTTAAAAACCGTTTTCATGAGCTTTACAACGTGATTTGGCGATATGAGCCTGTAGTCTTCTGGTTTTGGATATCCAATCCCTAGGAGACTCATTCGCTTACCAACCAGTGCATCGCATGTGCACAGTAGGTGCTCCATGCGTTCCGTATGTTCCCCACACAACCTGCACATGGGTGTCGCGGTTAGACCCATCTTCATGAGCATGTCGTTGGTTCCGAAGTGCCCAGTAAAGGCCCCAAGCAGGTAGCGTATTTGCCCCCTGCTCATATTCCAAATGCATTCCCGGGCTTTGAACGTAGAGCCTAGGAATTTCTTGGAGTGTTGTAGACCGGCGTTAGACAGCCAACAAGTTTGTTGTCTGTGATCTGCAAACTCCCTAAATGCGGCTTTTACGAGACACGTCGAGATGCCTACACATGGTTCCGGACCCACAAAATCATTTGCTGAGCCCTCTCTTGCCAGTTCATCAGCTACTTCGTTACCATGGAATCCTTTGTGCCCAGGGACCCACATAAGTCTTAACCCGTTGTGCTGCCCAAGCCTGTTTAGGGTCCGGACAGCATCCAGAATAAGTCTGGAGTCCACTTTGTAGGATGCCATGGCTTTGATTGCAGCCTGACTGTCACTAAGAATATATATGGATTTACCTCTGGTTCCTCTATCTATATTCTCTTGAGCACAGGTTATTATGGCATACGTTTCTGCTTGGAATACAGTTGCCATCTTCCCTAAGCTTTTGCTACATTTGTAGCCTTTTGCGTATATTCCCGCTCCTGTATCTGATTCCATTTTGGATCTATCAGTGTACCACACCAGACTATCTTGTTCTGGTGGATCGAGTCCCTTCGTCCAGTCCTCTATTGTAGGGATTTGGACCTTAAAAGACCTTTCAAACACATACATAGTTTGCATTTTATCGGATAACATGCTTGTTACCCGATCCAGGTCTTCATTCTCATCGAACTTTGTATGGTTAGTCTTTGGCTTAGAGGCATCCCATAGTCCAGCAACAGCGAGACGATGTAATGTCTTCCTTGCCTCGAATTCAACCATCATATGCAGAGGAGGGATTTTGAGGTATCTCTCAATCGCTGCCGTAGGTGTTGTCCTAAAAGCACCCGTGATGCCTAGACACACTGTTCTTTGTAACCTGGTGAGTGGCGCTTTGCACGAGGCAAGCTTTGTTCTTGGCCACCACACTATGCTGCCGTATGTGATAATAGGTATTATCATTGTCCGGTACAGCCATCGTAAAACTTTGGGCTTAAGCCCCCAAGTTTTACCGTAGGTGGAACGACACATTCCGAACACTCGTAAGGCCTTTGTCGTAATATTTTCCACATGAGTTTTCCACCTGAGTTCTTTATCAAGCGTGACCCCCAGATATTTAACTTCGGTGGACCAGGGCAGTTTCATTCCAATGAGGGAGAGCTCTCCTAGGTTTCCTAGTTGTCTCTTCCTCGTGAATGGAATAATGACTGCTTTGCTTGGGTTGATAGAGAGGTGGTTCTTTGTACACCATTCCTCTGTCATCCTCAATGCCTGTTGTAATAATCCAGACACTATGTTCGGGAATTTACCATTGACCATTATGGCTATGTCATCTGCATAGCCTACTGTGTAGAATGGTCCGGTATTAAGTTTGGTAAGTAGCGAGTCTACTACCAAGCACCACAGTAATGGTGACAGCACTCCGCCTTGCGGACAACCTCTTGTTGTTTTTGCACTAAGTCTGTCTCCCATTAGTTCCGATCTGACTATTCTGCTTCTCAGCGCTCAGTCAATCCAGTTGCACGTGGTATCATTGATGCCATGTTCCTTTGCAGCAGTGCGTATGGACTCAAATGTTGTCTTGTCAAAGGCTCCCTCTATGTCGAGGAAAGCCCCGACACAGATTTCTTGTCCCTCTAGAGCCTCGGCTCGACTCGCAACATAGTGCAATGCCGTTTCCGTAGATTTGCCAGGGCTGTAGGCGCATTGTAGTTTATGTAGAGGGAATACTTTCAGTGGACCCTCTCTTAAGTACCTGTCTACCAGTTTCTCCAGAGTTTTCAAGAGAAAGGATGATAGACTAATGGGCCTGTAAGCTTTAGCTTCTTCATAAGTCGGTCTACCCACCTTCGGTATAAAGGTGACTTTGACCTCCCTCCATGCCTTGGGTACGTACCCAAAGGCCATGCAGGCTCTGTAGAGCTTACTCAAATGGGGTATCAAAACAGATGCCCCTTCTTGCAATAGTATTGGGTAGATGCCATCCGGACCAGGGGATTTGAGTGGCTGGAAGCCCGCTATGGCCAGCTTCAATTTATTTTCATCTACCACTTTCTTTGCCGTGAGCCAGTTATATTTGGACGTGTGCCTTGTGAGCTCGTCCCTTGTGACTGGTTCCTCTTCATCACCCTACGCCTACCGGTAATGTTATTGCAGGGACCGCCGAGGCTCGCGCGCTGGCTTCTATAGTGCTTTCCTCTCATCGGCAGGGTAGCTGTCAGTGACCCTAAAGCGCATGTGTGTGTGTGTTTGTGTATGTGTGCACTCTGACCCCTGCGCCTCTCGCCCTCAGAGAGATAATCTACCCTAAGATACACGCTGAAATCAGTTCAGTACTTTTGGAGATTAGTAGATCTAGACAGAATACCGGCGACGCGTCAGTATTTCTGAATATATATTATTTATTACATACTAGCACTCCGCCCGCGACTTCGTTCGCGTGATTCGTTTATCCTATAAATGGTTTTCTTATATGCAGTTAGTGAAGGCGATCAAAAATTTTCTATTGTTTTATAATAGATTAAAACAATAGAAAATGGATATCATAGATATACAGGGTTTATTGGGTTGGGACGATTCGTTATTTGACTTCAAGTATAATAAATTTTAGGCTACCGCCACAAAGTAAAATCCTCCCTTAAAAACTTATCAACCAATAATATGATGTATATATGAGTTATAACTAAAATCTGAGGACGTAGTCAGGTGCTGCGAGAAGGAAACAATGGTTTGACTTTTATCAGATATATTTTAGTAATAACGAGCCTGCCTTCAGGCGACCAATCTAGTCTATAGTTACATATTCTTCGAGTACGACAAAATACCTGTCAAGGTTCGTCTTCGTATTTTTCAATTTTACTAACATTAATTTATCTGAATGCTTTTCGATATTATTAACTGTTAGCTGTAATAGCTCGTTATTGCGACACGCTCCACTAATTCCTATGATCAGTACAACCTGTAATGAAAATATTACATAATTAATATGCATAATATGTATAACATTTACAGCATCTTTTACATATCCTAATAAATATTTTAACAGTATTGCTAAGCCAGACTAGGATTCATTGCGTCTCAAAAAATTAGTAGTAGGCAGTAAGTACCTTTGTACACAACAGTCCACACACAAATTATAATAACTAACAACATAGATTCATATAGGTATCACTTTAGCGGCAAGAAAAATGCAGTCCGGAGCTTCATTAAGAAATTTTTCTGTGATAAGGGCCGTGAAAATTTTGGACTTTTTAGCCTTATGCCCAACTGACATTCTTTTTAGAAAAGATACGAGTTTTGCGTGTACTTACCAAAAAGGAGGAGGTTCTATGTTCGACTTTGTGTATGATTTTTTTTTCTTTCTTTTTTTTTTGTTTATGTTCACCGATTGTTCCGTCAATTGTGGACGGAGATATCGGAGAACGAATTTTGAATATTCTTTTTTGTTTGAAAGGACATATTCCGAAATTGGTCCCATTTTAATTTTGTGAAGATCTGATGAAGAACTTCGGAGATATACAACAGAACTCTTCAATAAATAACGGAAAATCTCTCGGGATTGCTGCAATCGCATGTCTGTTTATTGTTTATACCTACCATTTCATAAAATAACATCACGCCAGTACGCTCAAAAGTGGTACGCAGAACTCTCATTTCACCGATTATGTTTTGAGTTTCATGTTATTCAGGTAATCTATTCTGGCGTTATATATATACTTACTAAACAACTTGCCTATAGGTACAACTACAAAGTGAAAAATAACTTTATTTTTGACACCGACTTTCAAAAATAAAGTTATTTTTCACTTTGTAGTTTTTTATTTGAAAGTCTACCGACCGTATTTTATTGCAATAAAGTTTTTTGTTTTTAAAGTAGCTTTCAACATTGAGTAAATACTCCACATTGTAGATGATCGCCTCGTCCGTGATAAATCTAAAAAATAAGATAGCAACACCGTCCCCGAAAAACTGCTTGCGCCCTTTGTAAGTCTCCAATCATTGAAGTCATGGTACCTATGCTTTCAGATATTTCTTGCGAGACTTCTCAGGTAGGAAACTGAATTCTCCATTACTAACTTGTTGTTTTAACTCTTCCGGAGTTAAAATACTGTTCTCGTCGCTAGTTTCACTCATATTTTACGATTATTTTAATATTTTTTAACCAAGGCTTAGCACGCACTGCGATTTTTATTCGCGCGAATTTTTTTCCGCCCATTCTGTGACCTATGGAAATGTATGAAGCTGCACGCACTGCGGAAAAAAATCGCGTTCAAATAATACTATAAAATATATCTATCGATTTTTATACGCGCGAATAAAAATCGCAGTGCGTGTCGCCTTATTCAACTCCTTACGCCAGCTACTGAAGTGAAAAAAATATTGCAATCCTTTTTTCCGTTAGACCAATTTTATTATTCATAATTGAAAGAGATGTTTTAAAATTTGGAAAAAAACACTGTAACGTAACTCATTTGTTATATTTTGAACATTTAGAGCTTTATGGAAGATAAGTACGTTATTGTACCCAACTTAATCCAAACTAACCCTTGGCAAGGACGCTTGAGATGAGAAGAAATTACCAAATCTACAGAGTGATGTTCATATTTTAATCTTTTACCTGTTTCAACCATTTATGACAGTTTCGAATAATTCAGAGAGACTAATGCTTTTGTTAGAAGAACAAGAATAATAGTTTCATTCCGTTTCGTGTTCGCAAATACCTGGGTTTAAATGCCGTTCAAGCCAGAAATGAGCTGAAGGAAGTTCGAGGTGCAACTGTAAGCGAGCTTACGGTACGAAGGCGGTTAAAAGGAAGCTGGTTTTGGTGCGTTCCTGCCTACATTCGTTTGTAGCTAAAATATATCGTTCAGCGAATCGAAACACTTCAAGATTGTGAAGGTTAAGGTTACACTAGTCAACGGCACGAATATTTTGTGCGCGGGGTTAAAATGCATTTTATATCAACCGACAACACGTGCGGAAGAGATAGATGCTGTGATGAGCAGTAGGAAGCTATTTCGCGTACGAATACACAGTTTTGCAAATTTGTAGCGAAATGGATAATGATTTAGGACGAAACCGAGTGCGCGAAATTTTATAAACAGACCTTTGGCAGTCTAGATATCATGAAAAAAACAGGTAAATCTATCAGTTCAAAATAAAATTATTTGCATTGTTGAACTACTAATCTATCCCTGTATGGAGGCCGTTTTGCAATTTTCCGTCTTCTTATGGTATTTATTCGTGATAAAAAAATCGTTAAAATTAGTGTCGAAATGTGGAACTTTCGACGCTTATAACTATCAAATATTTTCTTTTTTTACTTTTTTGCTTCCATACAGCGGCTAGATAATGATGAGACAAATTGATATCACTATCAATTTTATTTTGAACGTACATCGTCAAACAGTGGAATAATCCCTAGACTACGTTTGTATGGAAGAATTTTCGACTAGTGTAACCTTAATCAAAGTCTGAAAATAAAATTTAAGCAAAGTCGCGGGACTATATAAGACCAATTAGCAAGTTCTGAAACTGTGACATTCTGAAAACTATAGTTCTACTATTCTAGAATGTAGAGGTGCCAATTACGAATCATGTCGATGCATGTTTCACCCCTCGTCTTGCAGACGGTGTTTCGTCCACGCTCGCGTCCGACGCTTGCGCTCGCGCACTTTTCTGTTGCACATTAATTCCATTAAAAAAACAATGGTATCGGAGGTACGTAGCCAAGCTTTTTTGTTTTTACACCACTATTGAAGATAAGTTGTTTACTTCATCTTTAAAGCCCATGGTGTGTTTAGCAAGTATTGCCCAAAAAAATATTTTGGCCTAAATATTTCTAGCTTTCATTTAGCTTAGGACTAGCGGACGCCCCGCGGTTTCACCTGAGTAGTTCCCGTTCCCGTGGAAATACAGGGATAAAAAGCCTATGTCACCCGGGGATTGTGTAGATGCCCAACTGTGAAAGAATATTTGAAATCGGTCCAGTAGATTTTTAAGTTTATTCGTTACATACAAAAATACAAATTATACCTCTTTATAATATTAATATTGATATATTAGTATATCAGTATTGATATGTAAGTGTCAAGCAAGGGTTAATTCAGATTTGGTTGATTTAAGTTTGTAATTAATTCTATAATTAAATCAAGTTCATACGTGCCCTGAAAACCATCTGCTGCTCCACTCTGCAAACCTCTACACTGTTTCTATTTCACCCTGGTGAGCAGTTCCTTCATCATATTTAGGAAGGCCTGACCTAGAAAATAATCTTACGAAAGTAAGTAAATACTAACACCTAATTATTACTATAGAATTACTCAATAACAGCTGATGCTGTTTTCCTGTAACGGATCTGCATCTTCCGAAAGTAACGATTTAGTTTTATAAAAGGTCACAAGTCCAGTGTTAGTAAACAATATTTGACAGTCATTGTACGGATATAAATAGCTATTATTTACTTTCAAAATAGCGTCGGGTGAGTCACGAATTTGGTCGCGATGTCCTAGCCCGTTGTATCTTGGTTGTGGCATGATAACGACGGAACACTTGAGAGCAACAGCGGGACTGATAAGCCGCTTTCGCAGATCGATTGTGTCGTCCAATAGATATGGTGGTTTATCTCCAGGTTATCTAGAACATTGGTAAATCTTAGTGAGTTCTGGTGCAGTGTTATTATGTCAACAGTCGTGGTTTCGATAGAAGTAGGTGTCATGTGTTCCTAGTGACTGGATCTGGGGCTAAAATCGGTTGGAGATGGTCAGTTCTCACAAACTAAAGGTTCGTATGTTTTATGCATTATTTTGTTTTGCGTTGCCTGGTTACGTTGTGTTAGTTCTAACATGAAAATTATGAAACTTTTAGCTTTAGATTATCAGTGATTTTATTATCGCAATTTTATTCTCTAATAGTTTAAATGCTACATCCCTTTTCTGAACAGATTATTTAGAATTGCAAGATTTATTCAGCCTTTTTCAATAAATGTACCTAAACTGTGATAAAATACCGTTTCTGTTACCGCGTTTGATGCATGATTACACCTGAATGGAAATTAGAACATCATAGGCCAAAACTAGAAATCTACTAGTAAAATAGTCCGATGCGAAATTTACCACTTTAACTAAAAGTAATTAATATAAATAAAATTGAAATACTTCAAACGGAGAAAGTCACATTATCTAAAATAATCGTTATATATCCCCTCTCAAAGAGAGAAAGCCTGTGTCCCAGCAGTGGGAACATTAATAGGCTGTGATGTGATATCCAGCGGTGGACTAGTAAATCAATGTCATAGATTGCCCCCATTTAGGTACCATTAAAAAGTGTCCAGTATCTACCTGTTTCTGTATTGTGACTCGTGTAAATGCTGTAGTCAAAACAACTATACTCCATTTGAAATAACATTAGACACGTGTCCAAATCTTTTTACAGTCCGTTCAACCAATTTTGAGTTCTATTCCGTAAACATAAGGATGACATAAAACGCATAAACCTCTTACCAAAACCAACTGTTTACTACAGCTACCATTTGTCGTATCACCAACGCAATAGAAGTCAAAATCGATTGAACGGGCTGTAAAATGGGCTAATTTAAATTTTATCGTAAACTAGCTGTCCCACGCGGCTTCGCTCCCGTCAACTGGCTACGTACCTACCCTACCCTACACCTACCCTACACCTACCCTACACCTACCCTACACCTACCCTACACCTACCCTACACCTACCCTACACCTACCCTACACCTACCCTACACCTACCCTACACCTACCCTACACCTACCCTACACCTACCCTACACCTACTCTACACCTACCCTACACCTACTCTACACCTACCCTACACCTAATATTCTTTCCCGTTTTTGCAACATTTTTCATTTATGCTCCGCTCCTATTGGTCGTAGCGTGATGTTATATAGCCTATAGCACTCAGGAATAATGTAGCTTTCTACCAGTGAAAAAATTTTTAGAATTGGTTCATTAGTTCCAGAGATTACCCCCTACATACAAACTTACAAACTTAACAAATTTTACCTCTTTATAATATTATATAGTAATATAGTATATATAGTATAGATGGAGTTTAGTCAAAGCCACGTCAAATAAATGATAATTCACTATGTACATCGTCAACTCTGTCAGGTAAAAATGAATCAATAAAGACCAATAAAGGCCTAGAAGCTTCATTCATGGAGATTCCTTCAGAATCATGGCAACTTCTGGCCACTAGCTGGCAACCAGTTGTTACAGCAAAAGTCTCCATGATAGTGATTCCACCTACCAATTAAAGAATTGTACATAACCTTGTAACTCTTGTGGTCCTGCTGGTCTATTGTAAACAATAACAATAAAATAATTTTGACCTAAAATGTCTTCGTACTTAACTTTGTTTGAACCTACAATTGGCAAGAATATTGGACTGAAAATGACCGAAAGCATTAGTATCGGAACAATATTGTGTGTTTTTAATCAACTAGGCACAAATGAATGCTTGATGTTGGATATAGGCTGCCATCCTCTAAAGACAGTATCTAAAAATTAATTGAAATAAGTGTTTAACATAACACTATCATTGATCTCCAGGAATGGTTAAATTGGCCTTTGATCCGTGCTCACCTATGCACGGCGGCAGTAGCAGTGAGCTTCCACGCCACCTGGCTCGGTCCTCGTGGGGCCTTCATCCATGGAGGGGTGCAGTACGGAATAGCAGTGACTGTGGCTCTGATGTTCGTGGCCCTGCCCTTGGTCTTGATGCAGCTATCAGTCGGACAGCTGAGCCAGCAAGATGCAGTTGGAGTTTGGAGGGCAGTTCCTTTCTTTCGAGGTAAATGTGTGCAGTTTTTAGTTACCTTAAAGATAAATAAAATTTGGTAACGGTAAATAGGTTACTTCTACACAAGCGTGCTCCACCGTCGATCACATCATCGCTTACCATCAGGTGAGATGCTGAGTAAAGACGAGCCTATCGATACAAAAAAAAACATTTTGGTATGTTTTCTAACTTTGTCATGACTGATCAAAGCAATGTTTCCATTTGTATACTGCCAGAAATTTGGATACAATTTGGAGTGTTTTATTTAAATCTTAGTAATACACACTCAACAATATTGTTTGAAGCGAACAAATGACGCAATCTGTAGAAGCTGACTTTACAATACTACTATGTCTTAACTTTGAGAATTTTATTTACTGCCGTTACTTTAACGCAAGCCATACAGTGAAGATTGCGTTTGATTTAAATATGATTGCTGGAAGGTCAAAAATCTCGTAGAATTAGATCAACCTCATGAATCCTAGAATCTCACGATAGCTTTTTTATATAAACAAGTAAGTAACTTCTCCTCATCGTTACGGTCGTCAACTTTTATTTTTAATTATAGTGACCCGGCCGGCTTCGCTCTGTGAAATTTTACTTCTAGTGAAAAGTCACAAAAAATAGATATCATACAAACCTTGTCTTGGAAATTTATTTATTTATATATGTTACTGTAAATGGCCGAACTACGCTAAATCCTAAGATTTACCAACTCTTATTGGTAAAAGTCAGAAATTATCTATGATACTCCTTAATTTCGGGCTATTACTATCTAGCAATCACAAGGTAAATATTATGATTCCTCCCACAAAATTATTATGTCTATGCCACACTATGATACAAAATGATGAGAACAATTGAAAAAATGCCTTTGTTTTGACTTTTTGAAAGCCATTGAAAGTTTTAAAATCATGTAGGTACATTTTAACATGTAACAAATGCAATACCTACTTTGGTAACCCGTAATTGTTTACATTACTTCGCATTATAGTGTGTCATAGACCCTAAATTTTTTGAAATATTGAACACGTGATTGCTAGTAAAAGCTCGAAATAAGCGATTATCTTAGATCATTTCGGACTTTTACCAGTATCACATCATCACACATCACATCATCAGCCTATTAATGTTCCCACTGCTGGGACACAGACCTCCTCTCTGTGAGAGGGAATGGGTCGTAATCCACCACGCGGGCCCAGTGCGGGTCGGTGGATGTCACATGTCTTCGAATTTTAGGTTCTAAGACATGCCGGTTTCCTCACGATGTTTCCTTCACCGTTTTGAGACCAGTGGTGATGAAATAATTTACACAAAGTAAAGCGCCTACCTGGGCTCGAACCCACGACCTTCAACTTGTAAATCGCGGCCGATATCACTGGGCCACCACTGCTTTTACCAGTAAGACGTGGTAAATCTAAGGCTTTACCGGTAAATCTTAGGTTTTACCGTAGTTCGGGCTTTTACAGTAACAGCAACATATAGGTAGATAAAACGACGACACGAGATACTGTACCTACGAATCAAATGATATCTATATATGAGTATTTTACTATGAACATGGATTTGTAATTGATATGGAATGTAAAATATTACTGAAGCGTAAGCGCACATAACATGCAACTGATTCTGATAGTCTTCATTAATTTTTTGGTATTATTTGGATAATGTCATAAGGTTTTGTTTTTCTTCTAGGTGTGGGATATCTGAGGTTACTGATATCGGTACTGGGCTCAGTATACTCAGTAATATTCTTGGCGATGACCATAACTTATCTGCTTTACACGATAACTAATTCTCTGCCGTTTTGGGAATGCATTGAGTGGGTTCTTGAACATGTAAGTTATCAAGAGCTTATTGCATTAACTACTTATAATCCATTCCATCTCTTGCCTTTGTTATAATAATTTCGGGTAGTAATTACATACAAATTTTCAGGAGGAATATGTCAATACTGTGAACGCATCTACATGTCTTAGGTAAGTTGGAATGTTTTTTCATCAATCCTTATCAATCCAAAGGTCCTTTATAAAAGACTAGCTGTTCCCCGCGGCTTCGCTCCCGTGGACCACCCCACAGGACCCGTTATCGGGATCAAAAAATAGCCTATGTCACTCAGGAATAATGTATCTCTCTATTGGTGAAATAATTTTTTAAATCGGTCCGGTAATTTCGGAGCCTATTCGGTACAAACAAACTAAAAAATCTTTCCTCTTTATAATATTAGTTTAACCATTTATTTTTCTTATAGAAATTCATGATATTTTGTTCATGTATTTCTTTCAATTCATTGCTTACTTTACAAGCTTATACCGAAAATGGGCTGTTTCTACTGAAACTGAATTCTTTTCCGATTGTTTTAGGGATAAATTTA
This sequence comes from Orthosia incerta, assembly GCA_948252205.1. NCBI lineage: Eukaryota > Metazoa > Arthropoda > Insecta > Lepidoptera > Noctuidae > Orthosia > Orthosia incerta. The sequence goes on along the minus strand of OX411741.1, from coordinate 37,071,241 downwards.
TGGGACCTGTGACTGAGAGACCAGAATATTATTTAGCAATATCTTTAATCATAATTTTCTTATGGATAGTGTTTCCATTTATGTAAGTATTGAACCTTGACGTTTATTTAATCATTTGATAACAATTTTCGGAAATAATTTGAAACTGTTGTTCCTCTTCATTATCAATATCATACATATTTTGTAATTTTAAAAGTTTTGCTTTCTGTCAAATAAAAAGATTTGTAGTAGATTTAGAAGCTTCAACGACGTTACTATACATATCAACAGAGTATTTTTCAGTTTTTACAATCCGGTAAAACTGATGAAACGGATTTTCTACTTGCTGGGTCCCGTCGTGATCATTCTCATAGTGGTCATCATGGCATGTATTGGTACCGGGGACAACCTGACCGCGTTTTCTAAGGTGGTTAACTGGAACAGTTTTCTGGAGCCTGGCATATGGCACGGGGCGATTGTGCAAGCGTTGCTAGCCTCCCAGGTAGCTGGTGGATACCTAATATCTTCTGGCGACACTGTCTATTCCAGTACAAACGTGCAGTGGTAAGTTTTTGATGACTTTAATGCTCTATCCATCTGACATTGATATGGTGACATTGTTGAGTAGATGTTGGTAATGGGTGTGTAATCTTACTTTGAACTTACTTCTTTTCTTCTTATTTCGTATTATTTGAGAATCCGGCAAAAGGGACAGATGTACCTACCCTTATTCAGTGCAACATAAAATGTTAATATTTATTTCCAGTTTCCAAAAAAACATATATTTACTTTTGCATTCTTTGTTCGTCTGTCCGCATCATTTGTTTGTTTACAAGATATCTCCTTTTCCAATTAATACCAATACCAGTGCTCGTTAGCGTGACCATGCACTGGTCGCTCACTCACATTTACAGCACAATCAAGCAAACCTTGGTGACCACACGTGTGAAGGCTATCCACCAGGCGAATACTCTGATAATGCAAAACATGAGTATCCCGCAGACAGGTGCGAAGTGACAATGCGACTTTGACGCGACGACGATTTTATGTAGAACTATTTTCTGTGCGCGGTTTCGCCCGCGTAAATAGATTTTTATCATCCCAAGTGAACTAACTACCGGGATACAAACAATCCTATGTCCTTCCCAAAAATAACAGAGTTACTTTCGCATTGATGCTAATTATTAAGAGTAGTATGGATGTATATACCAGTTTTAGATCAATTTCCATGGATATGCATCGTCGTCGTATCGTTGCATATTCGGCGCAGGGTGCGAAAATCTGCGTGCACCCGCCCCCCCGCTCTTGTCAACGACAAGAGCGGGGGGGAGGGTGTTGGAGGCGATGTTTCGTTTATTTACTACTCTGAATTTTTTTATTAATTTCAAATTCGAGAAATACCTTTCACCTTAAAAAAACACTTAAGAACACTACCACTAATACCAAACGTAATTTGCACAAAATCACAATCAAATGATGTAGATGTAATCAATGTGTGTGGAGCGTAAAGTAATTATCATTAGGTTTTTGGGGAAACTCAGCGGCTGAATGAATTTAAATTCTTAGTTGAATTAACTTGCACATCGCGAACGGTAGGACACGTGCCGTAAGCGTCATCTTTAGTAAAACAATACCAATGATGTATAAAGAACTAGCTGTGCCCGCGGCTCCGCTCGCGTGGTCACAGTCACAGTGTATGTAGGAACTATAGAAATTTATGGCGGTCGGCTTGCGCCCCCTAGGACTCTGCGCCCGGGTGCACCGCACCCATTGAACCCCCGGGTAAAGACGGCTATAGTTGTCGCTCTGTTTGTCTGCGGGAGCCGTGTAGCCTTAATGTAACCGTATTTGATTTACAAGCTTATGACATGATGCCGCCCACTTGCATGCAGTTGTAACAAAGTAATTCCTAACAACATAATGGCCGAATCAGGGCCAACATTCATTTGATCGTATATTTGTTTTCCTCGGTTGGTGTCATAATAGGCAGGCACTCGTTTTATTAACAGCATGCTATGACAGACATTTCCCGTGTCTACCCGTATGATTGATAATAAACCCGTGGAGGCAATTTTGTGCCCGCCTGACATTGGACTTGTTTACGAAGTGCATTTTATAAAATTGTGTTGCACTAACAGTCTTAGCTATGTCTGGTAATGATGAAAATAAGTCAAGGTAAGAAAGTAGCTTAAATTAAAGAGCTCTAGTTTAAGCTTCTTATCGTACTTTGGCTTTACAGTCGCAGTAAAATTCCGAATACTTTTCTTCTTAAAAATAACTCCAAATTTTGCCACGACAACATCATCATCCTTTTGGCCAATTTATTCGGGCTAGCTGCATCATGTTTTCTTCATCTCGTTAAAATTACGAGTAACATTTACACAACTTAAAAATTTGAAAACTATGCAAGGTGTCGACTGAAACCTGACTATACGAGGATCAAAAACTTTCCACGACCAACTTCGCAGCAAGGAAAATACAGTGCATAAATCGTTCGAAGAAATAGTTGAGTGGAGCCATTAGATTGTAGTATATTCTAGTACCTTCAACTCTCTGATACTGCACAAGCGCAGCACCAATTGAAGATCAGATATAATGGGTAGCATCCGGCCGCCTGATCCCGACAATAGATAACAATAGGAGACAGCAACTGGCTAGCTCGACCATCATACCAATCTATAAAAGAATTACATTTCTAACGTTATGAAGCTGAAAAGTTTGCGTAAATGTCTTCCGAATTAATTATAAGTTCATTATACAAATGTGACTTATTACCTAGTGGGTAAACCTACGCTACAAAAAATAGAATATCGAAAAACATACATTATATCTGGTCGAAGACTATCGTGAGTCGTGACGCCACCGCAGGGTCCAAAAATAGAATAACGGGTAGTAATGATGGTAATATCTTTAGTAAGAAATATAATGAATTTTCACCATACTTATTTTGCAATTCATATTGTATCAGCTTATAATTAAAATTATCCTTACTTAATATTATACATGCGAAACTTTAACTCTGTCTGTCTGTCTGTTACCTTTTCACGCTTAAACCGTTGAACCGATTTAGGTGAAATTTGGTATGGCGATAGTTTGAGACCCTGCAAAGGACATTATGATAGTTTTTAACCCGCGAAAAACCTTAAGGGGTGGAAAGGGACTGGAAATTTGTATGGTGAACTAATAATTTCTCAAGTAAGGCGGCCCATCTGCAATTTTAATACGCGATATAAAATAATAGGCTATTCGAAGTACTAATGCTATGCAGACGAAGTCGCGGACAACAGCTAGTCAGCTTATAATTACATTTCTAACGTGCACTTCAAAAGTTTGCGTAAATGTCTTCCGAATTGATAAGAGTTCATTATACAAGTGTGACTTATTAGTAGGTATACCTTTATTTTGTTAACGGGGGGAAACCTTCGAAAGGCGCCTGGACTTTTGGGGAAAAGACCAGAGAGTGTGGGCTTTTTACCTCACTAAAACCAACCCGGTGATCACCATCAGCACCTGGAAAGCCCGTCACCTCTTAAAAGACCACTACGGAAACCTACGCTCGAGAAAACATGTTATATTTGATCGACTATTTGTTAGTCGTGAGCCCACAACGCGTTGCGGTAAATAAGAAAAGACAAGAAAGCGAATTCGTTTCGTGGCTTTCATACTATTCGACCACAACGCGTTATGGCAGTGAAGAAAAGCCATGACGCGATCTGAGCGATTAGACCTCTGTTGCCCGATATTGGTTGGATTCTTTTTTGTGCCTTTGCTGTCGTATTCTTGGTTTTTGGAGTCGCTAAAACGATATCTGCAATGTTATGTCTTGTGTGTGTGTGTTATAGTTTTAAGGATTAAATAAAAGATAATAGGCTCAAAATGAAAACCCGCCAAAGAAATAATGCTAACTTTTCGTTACGTGTATCATTTTCGTGGTTTTCTTGAAACAACAACGCGTTCTGAGCCACTTTTTTCACTCAATGAGCGTTTTCGATCTTTAAACCTGACATCATGTGGTATCGAAAGTTAGTAGGTACTTTGGAAATCCTAAGACTTTTATTTTCTTAGCTGATACTACAAAATATTGGATGTCATCTGCTAATTTTTCCTTAAAAAAGTACTAAATTCGGCGCTCATTTTTAAACTCTTCCATTCAGCCAGAATTATCGGAAACAAACATTACCCTTGCCTTTCAGGACATCCATTGTATTCGTAGTAGTGAATGTTTTGTCAACCTGGGTGAGCGTGGTGTTTTGGTTCTCCATAAGTGGACCTGATAAAGATACTGGTGTCTTTGCTGTACTGATCCAGGCTTATCAGCTGGGAGATGAATTTGGCACAGACTTGGCGTGGCCAATCACCGTCTTCGTCATTCTTCTTCTCTCTGGATTAATTACTATGGTAAGTTTTAAAATGAGGTAAAGTGTGATCGGGTTTTCCCTTTACGATATTCTCAGCAGCAGTTTGGATGGCATCTGGTTTTCTGGATTACTACCTAATTGATGGTTACAGCTACAGGGTTCGCCTCAGAAGAGGCCTGTAGTCTGGGTTTGAGGCTGGGGTAACAACATTACGAGGGTTGCTTCCCTGCCCTTAATTAGACATTATTATGAATTATGGGTACGACTACTACTACTACTACTATATAACTCTGCCTTTGTGGAATAAAAACATGATATTATAGATTAATCCGTCCAAAGTCACAGAAAATACTAATTATAATTTACCATCTTCCAGCTCTCTCTCCTCTACCCAATATACGACCGGTTCCGACGCATCGGCGGCATCAAATGGCGGTTGCTCTCCTTCGCGGGGTCCCTGACTGGTGCCTTCATAAGCCTGGTGACTTTGTGGGGCAGGCTGCCAGTCCTCAGTCTTTTGACAGACTACGCTGTGCCCCTGCTCGTCAGTATTGCTACTGTGCTCGAGATACTGGCCTTCGTGTTTATATATGGTAACTGATTCATCTAATCTTATCTTTTGCATATATTTCTATATTTCTGTCTTAAATTATTTGTAGAAGGTTATAGACAATACCGATGACAATTTCTCTCTCTCTATTTTGGCACATATATTGAGGCAAAGGCTCAACTGGCTGCCAAGAAGTTGGGGATCCTTGTGAAGGTGGGACAGTATTTCACGCCAGGACAGCTGCTTAAGTTGTATCAAGCGCAAGTTCTATCTTGCATGGAATACTGTTCTCATCTCTGTGTCGGATCTGCCAAATATGCTGCACTAGAGTCGTTCAAAAAACGGGCCAAGAGGCCCATCACACCCATACGCACTAAAGGTTTTGGACATACTTTTTACATTTAATATGCGTATAGCTAAGGAGTGGAATGGAAGTGGAAAAAGTCAAGAGTAAATAGGTTACTTCTAGGCAAGCGTGCTACACTGGCGACCACATTATCGCTTACCATCAGGTAGATAATGGTCAAGCGCGAGCCTAACTTATAATAAAAAAGACAACAATTCTATCATTGATAGAATTGTTTGTCTTTGTAGAATTGTCTCATATGCTACTTTATATCCCGTGGGATCTATTGAAGTTTCTAGGATCTATTACAAAAAAACACCGGTTAGTCTTTTAACTAAAAGGTTTTTATCATGCACTTATTTCACGAAAATTCAGGCATCAATTTAAAACCGTTCGGTAAATAAAAAATCGATTGTCAGTAAAATGTGGAAATCTGTCGCGTGAAAATTATATTTATAATGATTTTTTATCGTCCGGCAGACAAATGTGCGCCCCCTTATAAGGACATGCACAGAAGGGTCGTCTCAGTCAGAACGGCTAGAGAAGGATTTTCTCTATTGTACTCATAAAGGAAACCCTTCCATATAAAATCGTTACCGCCGCCGCCACTGGGCAACGACCTTCGATAACCTCCGATTCGGAATCGAACCTCCATAGTTAAAAGTGTATTTCGGACTGCTCTACTTTAGAAATAGTTAGTAATTCCTGCAGCCGCGGGTTATAAGGGTTTTTATTGGTACGCCTAAAAACATAGTTGTGAGTTTACATTGTTTTGACTAAATATGTTAGTGAACAATACGCCGAAACGTTAAAAAAGTAAGCATGGCTAAGCCTTAATATTACTTAACTAGAATGTTAATTAAGACGTCGACTAACGCCAACGTACTTGAGGGAACAAAACGCGCACTCGTTTCACACCCGCGCGACCCAAAATTTAGTAGTTTTTTGTACTTTCCTTATTATTCTAGGACTTTAAAAAAAAAACCTCAGATCAAAATGTAGATAAAATTGTCTTTGATGGTGTTGATTTCATTAAAATACGCCCAGTCTTTCATTAAAGTACGCGGTTTTGGTGCGATTGTCGTGTTTTTGTCCGTTTCAGACATAACTTTACAAATTAATTAACACTATGTTATACGAATAAAACTCAAAATTAAGCTTAGATCAAATTATTAAGAAAATGGTCTTATATAACATATATTTTTCCAAAAAATTACTACTAGCCATTTAGACGTGATTCTCATTTTAAAATCAGCTATTCAAGGGAAGCTTATGCTAGACCTAAACTTATATGTAACTCATGTCGGAGAAAATAGGATTCGAAAGCCATACTTAAACATAGGTAAGTGAGTAAGTACCTACGTTTATTTATGTATATGTTTACGGAAAATTGGCACGAAATTCAAGCAATTGCGTAGATCTTACACAAGGTTAAGTAGGCCTCACGTCAATGGTAATAATACCGATAAAAGCTAAATATATTGAAACTCCTTACGTACAAACAAATCGACCTTGAACTTAAGGTCAAAGTTATACCTATAGTAAAGTAAGTTAGCCCGTCATACCGATACTTACGTAAAATAATCTATAAGTACCTACCTAGGTCACTGACCTCAGTATCGCAGACAATACATAAATAATTTATAACAAAAAAATAAAATTTAAAAAATGATGAAACAAGAATCCTTTCCTTGTACAGATCACGTTGATGTATAAGATATTGGCATATTAAATACCAATGAATCGGTTACCGACTGTCCATCCAACCATTATAGGAGTTAACCTTTGTTTAAACGAAATGCTGGTTGCATACACAAGTGACTCACAACACCCCGATGTGTTTGTGATCAAATATACATAAATATCGAGATAATACAGTTTGAGTACGTTTCTGCTTTAGAAATAATAGGACCTAAGGCCAGAATTATTTGCCAGTATCATTATTTTGTCCTTTCATGAATCGTCCCTGCCGAAGTCTGTGTTTCCCGATAGAGCTAGAACCTGAGTGAATAGGGTTCATCTTCTTCTTGCATGCGTGCTTCACTGTCGAACAACATTATCGCTCACGATCAGTCGAGAATTCGAGATGCAAGGTATCGAACCTATCGTAAAAAAGTCATCTCAGTTGTCTGCTCCTATATAGCTATATAATATTTCATACAGTCCACCCATCATTTCCGTTGTCTTTTCCATTCCTGTATAAAAAAAGTTGGGTTATAAATTTGAATCTCTCTTGACCGCTGATCACGCCGCTAGCAGGGTTATTATTATGACACATTTTTTTATTTATAAATGCACGCGTACGAGAAGGGGAATTACAAATAAGCAGCTGGCACAAATATTAGGGTGAAACTTTGTCGTACAGATGATGATCCTGTTTAATAATATGTAATACAAAATATCCTTAGAATGTCGCATGATTCAGAATACTTTTATTAAGAGCTCCTTTGATTATCTAAATAATGTGGTCAGTGAAAGCCCAGTGTTGTCAGCACAATGTTCCTTTTTGTTTTCTGTTTCCCATTGTGACTCTTAAAACCTTTTTGGAGAGAAATAAGATCAAGGGAGGTCTTTTCAACCAATGGCTTTTATTCAACACGTCCAAGCTTCGTAACGAATAAGGGGGAAGCCAGCAAGGTTGATTGATCAGTTGGTCAGTAAAGTGAAAGATTAATTAACACAACCTTCTCTTCTTTTTAGGTTGGAAAGTTCTAGTAGAAGATGTGGAATTCCTAACGGGTCGAGATCTGCCAAAGTTCTGGGTGCTGGGCTGGTGTGCTGCGCCAGGAATCATAGCCCCGTTCACTGTATGGTGGATGACTATGGTAGTCATCCGAGACCAGACATGGTTCAACGCTCCCTGGCCAGCTATCTCCGTGATATCTACTGCTGTGCTGGGATCCCTCATTTTCATTATATTCGCTTCAGTGGCTGTAGCAAAGCAGGTTCAATTTGATCTGATTGGGGTAAGACATTATGTGAAGATACATTGTGTTTCCTACTGTGTGTAATATTTTTTTCTGTTAGCGAATTCCGTTTTGGTATTGTATGATTTTTATATTATTCTGCTGACACCAATGTCGTCACCAATACTGATAGTGATAGTGACATTGCGAACTTTCCTACAATGCTAGTGATGCGATACATAGCCTTGCGATTGCATTAAGATGTACCCGAAATTTGGTTTTAATCTGGCGGTCGTTGGAGGAACGTCGAACGGTAAAAACCCCGCAGCTGATGATAAAATGAATATCCCAATAATCAGGGCATAATAGATTGGTTATAATTCATCATCTGAATATGCTGCATAAACATGATATGCAAACCTTATGATTCTTCGTACGTAAGCGATAATGATAAGACATAAAATACATGTAAAACTCCAATTCTATAATAATATGTGTAAAACCAATTCCACTGTCACATTAAGCGATCGTGTTTAAAAATAGACACACCTACATTTTAATTGCCTCTTAATTGCGATTTAGTGAATCATTAAACCAAGTTCCTTATTACTCGTACGTCGACAAGACGTTTAGTATGCATTGCGAATGTGACGCCATTTCCCTAAGCGGCATCTAATATACTTTTCCTATTGCCTTAATTTTAAGGCCACAGCCTTGTCTATCGCGACACATGCTAAGAATTCCTCACTAGTTCCTGTCTTAGAGGAAACACTCTTCCGCAGAAACTGAAGTCATCGTTCAAACCGGATCGACACTGGGGACCGCGGGATCCCATCACGCACTACTATTGGCTGGCCCGGAGGGAGGAGATTGAGAGAGGAAACCAGGGGAGAAGGGGTTACCAAAGGAGGGAGTTAGGACAGCTCTCAGGCAGACCAAGCTTCCTAAATGTGTCTGTAACAATCCAAGACGAGTCTACTAGCAGTTCCGAAAAAACGCCCACTAACTCCGAAGGCTCGTTGTACACCCTCAGCCGGAGAGATTTGACGTGCGATTTAACTAAAAGACCCAAATCTTTAGACTGGAGCTTCCCGAACGTGAAAGTCCCCAGCGCTATAGAAATGAAGAAGTTGAACCACTATGACTATAATTTAGAATCTGTGCCGTCTTTAGTAGAAAGTAAAAATAATATGACGATATAGTCGATAAGACAAATTTGTACCTAAGTAATCAGGCAGTATTTTGTTGCCGAAGTGATCAAAGATTTAGATTTCATTTGAGAGTACAATAGCAATAGCCTCTCGAGCCTATCCTTCATAAGCTTATCCTTTCGAGGAATAGGCGTTATGTTATGTATTTTATAAGTTTGCATTTTTTTTGTTATAAGTTAAGTTTTATTAGTAAAAAGTTTACTCACTTTGAAAGGCATTAACCAGTGTTTTTATCCGTTACTACTTGATTTTTATCCCTTATTTCATTCCCATACATCGAGATATCCTGGCATAGATTGCGTGAATTTTCTTGATGCCTGAAGCAGAGGACTAGGATAGTAATGCTGCTACTTATATGGGGCTTAGGTCTACCTGTCTTTCCGTTAGAAGAGATGAGTATGCCGTCGCTACAAGGCCGCAAAGAATAGCCTGGAAAATGTGAAAATAGAATTAAAATCAGCTGGAGTTTATATTTTTCTAATGGGATCGCGTTTGAACACTATCTGATCTCACCTGATGGTTAGCGATGAAGTGGTCGACGATTGAGAGCAATTGCAATTGCACAGATAATATAATACATACTAGCATATAACTTTAAGAACCCTTGGTTGGCATGGTTTGCTACTTTAACGCGATTGGTCCACGTGACTCTCCATTGGCCTTCGTTGAGGAGCATCTCTATTACTCATCCTGAGCCTCTTTGTTGGCATATGCATCTATTATGCATGCTCCTCACGAAACCACGCGTAATCATCTGTCTGAAATGACGACGTTAATCTTGTATAGGTAATGTACCTCAACCTAAAGCAGATAGGTACCAAGCTGCTTATTTAAAACCCATCGAGCTTTTAGTAAAAGTTGGGCGTTGAAGATCATATAATGCGTCAACCCTTATACTATTTTTTTTTACTCATATTAACTCACCAACAATCAAAATACGGTTTTATAATAACCTCAAGACCAACCCAAGACCTGAATAAGATTATAAGCGATTATAAGCGTATATAAGACTGGAAAAGGGCCCACTTTATAAGTATATTTGCACTTTTAAGATATTTATAATGTTCCGTTGAAATGCTAATTAATACGAGGGGTAAATATTTGAGTGTGCAGGTCCCGAGAAGCTCAAAGAATCGTATAACATGTAGCCTGGTGGCTTTAATTGGAACTAGCGAAATCACAAGTAATATTGTCAAAGTCTGTATTATTTTTAATCCCTGGTACAACTGTCACTAGCATCTGTATTTTTGTTCTATTATAAACGTTTCATCATCGGACTACCAGACGTACGGCGATGCGCCATCGGTACATGGTGGACATCCCACCCATACGCACTAAACGTTTTGAAAATACTTTTATTATGCGTACAGCTAAGGAGTGGAATTCCCTGCCGGAGTCTGTGTTTCCCGATAGCTACAACCTAGGGGTCTTTAAGTCAAGAGTGAATAGGTTACTTCTAGGCAAGCGTGCTCCATCATCGGCCACATCATCGCTTACCATCAGGTGAGATGGTGGTCAAGCGCAAACCTATATAAGATAAAAAAAAAAAAAAAAAAAAAAAAAAACGACTCATGTCGTTTAGTTTACTTACTAAGTCAATAACTAAAAGAAATAAACCTCTTTGCAAATACAACTAATGTTATCTCAATTTGAATTAAAAAAATATTTAAAATATGGTTGAGGTCGAATACGATTTTAAACTTCAATGTTCCTGTAAAACAATAGAAAGAAAAACACAGAACATGGAATGGTTGTACCTAGCAAAAAAAAAAACTAAATCTATGGTTGTACCCAGCGCGCCGGCAGTGTTTCGAAATTACAGAACTATTCAAATCTCCGTATCCATTTGTTTCAATCTTTATTTCTTTCTAACATAAGGCACCTAGAACTGACCAAAATGTGTCAAATTCGTGAGAAATTGAGTACCATCATCGTTTTAACCAAAAGTCGTCCACATGTGGACATAAAACTCACCAAGAATTACCACATCGATCGATTTTTTATCGTAAAACTAATCAACAAAAGAAAGCAGCACCAGTGACAGAAAAGTTGAAAGGAAACCGTTTGTCCTGGAATGGTAATGTGATGTGGAGGGCTGAAACGCATGTTACTAAAAGAGTTATGAATTTAAATGTGAAGGGACGGCCAAAGAAAATATGGATGACTGTTCGAGAAGTAAAATGAAAGAAAAGGGAGCGTGACGGGGGACAGGACGATATAGAAGAAGAAAACGTGTTGTGCCGACCTCAAGAAACATGGGATAAGGGCAGGCAGATGATGATGATGACAATGATTTCAGACTTTTACCAGTAAAACTTAGTAAACATTAGGTTTTACCGGTAAATAATAGGTTTCATAGGTAACATATACGACACATTATCTCTCTTTCCGAGATTCGCTATCGCTAAAATGACTGGGCTGTGTCAAAGTACAAGTTTAAAAAATGAGGTTAGATAGCCGCCGATCGGTTCAAAAAACCCCATCAGTCGTTTGGTTACGGCACTGCTAAGTTTGTTAGAGGTTAAAACGCGCACATGTATTTTAAGCAAAACGGTGCTAGTGCTGCCATCGCTTAGCTGCAGCACTCTCCGGTAGTATTCGAGTGGGGTCGCTACCAGTCGCAAAGGGGATGCCTATTAAGACGACGACTAACGCCAACGACCTTGAGGGAACAAAACGCGCACTCATTTCACACCCGCGCGACCCGAAATTTTGTAGTTTTTTGTAGATTCCTTATTATTCTATGACTTTAAAAAAAAAGCTCAGATCAAAATGTAGATAATTAAATTGTCTTTGAGATGGTGTCAATTTCATTAAAATACGCCCAGCGGTTTTGGTGTGATTGTCGTGTTTTTGTCCGTTTTAGACATAACTTTACAAATTAATTACACTATGTTATACTAAGAAAACTCAAAATTTGCTCAGATCAAATTATTAAGAAAATAGTCTAATATAACATATTTTTTTCAAAAAATTACGACTAGCCATTTAGACGTGATTCTCATTTTAAAATCAGCTACTCAAGGGAATCGGCGCCTTAATTTTCATTATAGCTATTAATACACATGTTCTGTAAGTCGGTATCGCTGCGTTAAAACGGAAATCGGGCGGCATTGGCGTTGCGTGGGATGTTTGCCGTCCGAGGCCAACCGGAAATTCACCCCCTCCACTCCCCTAAAATCATCATTAGTCAAGAAAAGTAGCAAAATGACAAAATATGTATAAAGTAATTTTTGAATTATTAAAAATGTGCTACTAATTGTATTTTTTTCAAAGCAAAATCTTTTATACAACTTTTAATGTCAGTATAGCGTAATGGTCGGGTCTGATAACTATGACCTGACTCTACCGTCTAGGTCCGCCTTCTGGCTCCATTAGCTGCCACCCCCTGAATTACGGTCGTCCGGGGCCATAGCACCTTTTGCCACAGCTACGGTCCGCTACTGTCACGCGGCCCGCGGTAACGGAGGGTTGGCGCGTTGCGGCTGCCGCACTGCTGCCGCGTGGCTTGCCATAAAGGCTGGCCCTGTCATTTTCGCGGGGCTGACACGTGTATGCTTCGGGGATAATGTGCCGTTTGAGCGGCGATCGCACGAAATATTATGCCGTCTGTCACCCGCGACAGGTTCCGTTCTCGTTCGTTCGGTTTGGTTTCGTTCCCCTACCCTACCTACTCGCTCCAGTCATTGCAGAATCTCTTGCTCGCTCATAGAATTGAAAACAGTGCCTGATAAATAGAACGCATTTTTAAGGCTCATATAATTATATTCGGAGTCAAATAAACTACAGTATACTATTATCTACCATATAATAAACTATGGGCATAGTGTTTTGCACTTTTCTTGTAATACATGCTTGACAAGGGATATCTTTAAAAGTAACTTGACTTAGCATCGGCATGATATAAATTGTCACAGGCGCATACGTTTCACCCACTTTTATAAATCGGATCTCTGTATTTATTTACACTAAATCTGACTTATTGCTTAAGGCATTTTCTGCTAAGTCAATCTTTGGGTTAAAAAGACTATAAGACCGCTATGATATCATAGATCCATACATACCAGACAAAATAATTATGCATAACAATAGTTGACGTTCTCAAGGCCAGTCTTGTGTCTGGATTCTCGCTTGATTAGTGACAAAAAGCGTTTTCTTTGTTTTCTTATGGGACAAAAATCCAAAGCAACACTTATGTATATTAAATTTAATCCCCTTTATCGATTCCGACATCGGCGACCCCATGAAATTATCGCCCAGCGCGTGCCCCAATATGGCTGACCAGACTGAATTTGGTTTTATCTAAATACTCGGTCACGCCTAATGTTGTAAGTACAGTTATTGTTGTACAGAATTAAAGTTACAGGTATAAGATAACCATTTGTATTTAGGTACATAGACAAGTTAAGTTGACCTATATATACATTATATATACATTGATATATAAAATAATATATCAATGCCTGTACAGCTCAATTTTGGCCAGGCGCTCAAGGCGTACATAATAAGCTATGTCAAGGACAATTAAACATATTATTAAAGACAATGAACATAATAAATGAAGGAACAAAACTTGATTCCATTTCTACCATTTGACGCTGATATATCTTCCAACTCTTAAAATAGCGTCAATGAATCTAGAAGAAAGACCTAATTTAACAAAAACTGGGTAACAAAACCGTGTCGAGTACAAAACCCAACAGTTAGGAGTTATAAATGAAGCCGTCAAGCCTACGCATGCTTATTATATGCTAGTACAGTAATATGGAGAACTAATTAAGTAGGTAAGTACCACGAGGTGGCGTGTTGACGAAAAACATTTCGACTCTCTGTTAACATCGGATGAATTTATCATTCGTCACGAACTGTACTGGTGGACTTGTAGAACAAAGTGTACGAGTAAGTACTCGTACAATGAAATCTCGTGTTCAGAAGTGAAAAATATATTATTGAATACAATATAAAATGTGTCATTTTTTTATACATATGGCATTTAATTCGTTTTTTATTTTTATTGGGTTTTGACTTTCTAGATAAAAAAATTAAGATTCCTGTTCTATATCAATAATTTTAATTTCGCAGAAAGGAAGTTTGTTACCCAGTCTCGAAGTGTTTCATTTTGTGGTCCCAGCAATGGTAAATATTTCTTACTTATCGCCAAGATTGTGGCTTATAGCCTTAGTAAGATGAATTAGAGTATTGCACGCTCATTAAGAAGCGTTGCTGATTTCTAGGGTATGGCTGCCAGTACGATACGTGGTGGATCGTGTATGATACGTGGAGTAAATGGATCCAGTATGATACGTGGAGTAAATGGACTTACAATAAATTAAGTATACTCGTATAATCAAAATTAATATGCAACAAGTGTGAAAAATTAACCCAGCTATGCGAACTAAACTACAAGTGCTTAGATCTTTGTCTGCACCTAGAGTTAATCACTCTTAATTGCAATGCTATTTTTTTTTTTGTTTCATGTAAATTATTTGTGAAACACAAATAATTTACATGAAACTTGTTGTTGTTGTGTGGTTTTTTCGTGTAACTAATAATTTAGCTTTAAAAAAAATTAACAACACGATATTTTTCGCTACTTTTGGATACTCCAAAACGACTTCAAGTTTTTTTAAATACTTTGACTCAGTAAAATTGATGGCTAGAATTTCTTCTTAACTGAAATAGCTTAAGATAATCAAAGCATATTTTACAAAAAAAACTGTCCAAAAGGAGGTCCAACTTCCCAATATATTCTGGGTCCGAGCGGGCGCACGGCCAGTACTGTGTTAACATTGGGGAAAATATATGCCTTAAGAACGAGAATAAAATAAAAAAGAGTTCTTCTCCATAGAAAACTACGCTTTGGAACGTGCAACTAGCTTTGTCTTTTTGGCTGACCGACCTTGACAATTTAAAAGTGTTTAAATGGTTTAATTGAAATTAATGCTTTGAGTTTGACTTTACAAAATCAGAGACCTAGGTACCAAAAGTGATCGTCTGTCTACGTTTTTACAGTAATATAAGGTGAACCGTTCTGCCGTGAATACAGTTAATCCAATATTTTTGTATGATTGATACAATACGCCTCTTTGGCGGTCACTTAGTCAATGTCCAGAAACTTAACGGTAACCCTGACATCTTGATTATGATATAACATGGTAACCGTAAAGTACTTCATTAATAGCGAAGTTAAGTGGAAAGTTGAACTAGACTGCCGGATTTTTAAGTTTCCGTTCCTCAAAATTAATAAGGAACCTTCATACGATCATTTCATTGTTTCTGTAGTTAAGACCCCTTTTCTCAGGAAAGCGTGGAGATATCAAGTCGAAGTTAAGTATTAAGAATCAGGTTTGCAATTTCTTGGAGCAGTGAAAAAACAAATTTCTAAGTATAGTAAGGGAATCAAAACCGAAAATCCATATCGCGTCTTTCATCACGCATGTGATTGGTCGATTGATGCCGGTCAAACCCTTTGCCTTGCCGAATTCACTTGCACAATAAGGCTGCTGCAATCATGAAATTTGGCTAGAAGAAATGTCTTACAGCAGTAGTAAAAGGAAAGACCCGAAAATTTTCCGTTACGTCACAAATAATTTGAATGGGAATATTTCTTAAATTGTAAAAATAACTTTGTAGTAAGAGTACGAGAATCGATATAACCAATCCAAAATTCACTGACATTAAAGTAAAAAAAACATTAAATATTATGCAGGTTTCACGGAAACCTGGGACGTCCCAGTCTTATATATATTAGTCTATGGGACGTCCGTTCGCGCCCAGGTTCCCGAGAAGCCTGCCGACTGCCGCCGTACAGCGGGATGCGCGGCGACAGAGTCGTTGTGGCAGTTGCCAGTGGCTGATAGTCAAATATTACATACCTCAAAAAGTTACATTTTCACGAGAAAAGTTAAATTACCTTATTTTATGTGGAAAACGACACTAATACGCTCGCTCGCTGTAGTCAGCGGGATGGAAGATTTAAAAATATACGTGAGTGAGTGAGTGAATATGCAATAGGTACGTCAATTTGTGTGTCACAAATTCAGGTGCGACAACACGACGAACGAAAACTTCCATAGATGCGTTTTACGATTATTTTTTGATTGCTGAATTTTTTTTCGTTATTTTTATTAATTCCTAAAAGTTACGTAAAAGTTTCATTTTGAGTCGTGTTACATGAGAAGGTCAAACGTAAAATTCTGGCAACGCTGGTTTCAGTACTCTGTGTATAGGTAGAGTGGGGGAAGAGTTGCAACGGTCCAAAAATCGGCATACGGAACAGACTAGCCAGTTTACACAAAGTTCTGGGTAAAAATGCCGGACACCTTAAGTTATTATGGATTTTGTGATTTAGTTTTAAATGAAATACATTATTACATTTAAATCTAGGTTGTTTTATGGGTTGTGATGACAACTCGTCACACTAGTTAAGTCGTCGCTGTCCTTAATAGGTCACTTTCACTAATACGTCACTTTGTACATGTAGTCAGCTTCTCAATTTGTCTCAAGCCGTCATAGAGTGGTCCGATTTCAAAATTATTTTTTACCTTAAAGTAGGTCCTTTATAATTAATTTTTACCTAAAGGTAAAAAAAAGATTTATTGATAATTTTCCCACAGAATTTTCTATTGTGAACTGATTCTGTTGAAAGTAAGTAGTCTGAAAAGCTGTTAGCGCCTACTCAAATGCTAGACTAAGATTTTTTTTGGGTTCCGTACCCTATTACTAAGACTCCGCGGTCCGTCTGTCTGTCTGTATGTCTGTCACCAGGTTGTATCTCATGAACCGTGATAACTAGACAGTTGAAATTTTCACAGATGATGTATTTCTGTTGCCGATATAACAAATACTAAAAACAGAATAAAATAAATATTTAAATGTGGCGGAATACATCAAACATGATATTTTTGCCTTTTTCTGCGATCATGGTACGGAACCCATCGTGCGCGAGTCCGACTCGCTGGCCGGCTTTTTTTGTTTTCCTTTCTTTATTTCGTCGGTATTTTTTTTTGTTATAAAGGTTTTTAGCTTCAGTGATGTTGCCTAATAATTAAGTAACAAACAGTTATTTGAAATGCAAGGCCGCAAAATGGTTTCTTGGGTGCGAGTACTTGTATTGAAAACTGAGCGTAGCGTGGGTTTTAAATATACGAGACGCGGAATAACTTTGCTCCCGAGCGCAACACAGAATTTTTCACCTTAATACAACGAGGACAATGCTACGTGCGAGAAAATCAGCATACAAACTAGTGTTCAAATATTTTAAAATTAAAAATTTTATTTGCTACAATAAAATTGGTAATACTGAAAGTTTTTTTTAAACTGTTATGCTTGTGTTTGTCACTTGTAGACTATTACTGGCGCACGGTTGGCGCAGTGGTTGAGCGATTGACTGTTGCGCTGTGTGTCGCGGGTTCGATTCCCACACGGAACAAATATTTGTATGACCTACACATAGTTGTTCCGGCTCTGGGTGTTGTGTATGTGAGTTTATATGTTTGTAAACGCACCCACGATACAGGAAAAAAATCCTAGTGAGGGGCAACATTTAAAAAAAAAACGATACAAACAACTACGTAAATTATTTGGAAAAAAATGCTGTAAATTGTTAAATTTCAATGGATTACATTGTGAATGTTGGAGACAGACGGATTGGCAGGCGATTAAAAACGATTTTCTATCGTGCTGTCTTTGGAACTTGAAGGACGAGTCCAAGGATCTGGCAAGACTGTTTTAAAGTTATACCTCCAACGATGCCATTGCATATTTTTAACTTGTTTTCTATAGAGTTCTCTATATGTCCTTCTGCTACGGTACTGGACTTCCTGCCGCCGTGACGCTTAAGCGTGGTCAGATCAGCGCCCGAATCAGCCAAAAGTGTGGCCGACGTCCTCCTAAAACATTGACCGGTGTGTTGTCCTGGTTCCTGTAGTCCAAGGAATGTGGCAATTTCACGTGACAAACCACACATTTTAGTACCTTTCTTATGCTTTATAACACATTTCCTTTTGCGATATTGCAAAAGGAAATGTGTAGGTGTAATGTAGGTTCCGAAGTAAACTTCGGAACCCTAAAAACTATCGATTGGTGTATTATCAGGTCGCAAGGCTTGATAATTATCTACAATTTTGACATATTCGTCACGAATCAAGAAGTTCCTATCAATATTGGTCTTCGTGTTTGATAAGTTCTCGGATCGATTCTCCAATCTCTCTTTGTATCTCTTTCCTCGGAGTACAAACAACTCTTAGTCATGGGTTTTTCTATTTCAACACCGACCTCTCGAAGAATAACTCAAGATCGCGCAGACTGAGAGCAATCCTGGAGTCGTCGAGTCTGTCACTTATTACGCTCAATCCAACTCATCTTAATCCTGACTCAAGTGATACCTGACTTAATCTCATGCTCGCGTCTTTCGGGCATCTAGTTGCTAACCATGGCTAGATTGCTGCCCCTGGGCTATCTAAACATGATTTAATTTACCTGTCATACAAAATTAAGCCAGCTTAACAGCGGCCTGCCATTTGCCAGGAATTTTGCAAGATTGAACAGTGACAAACTCAATGGTGATTCCAAAGCTATTGATTGGGTCGATGTTGCGCAGGCATCCACTGTGGATGTGAAAGTGGATATGTTCAACAGGTCCGTGCTTCAGCTTTTTGATGCGCATGCACCACTCAGAGCTGTCCGTGTTAAGCGCCCTCCGGCTCCATGGATTAGTCCTGCAGAATAATTGCGTAAATGAATTCTGCAAAGCAAACAAGTCGATTCCTTCCCATAAACGACTTTACGTATTGCATATTAATACGTAAATTCGTTTTTGGGAAGGAATCAACTTGTTTGCTTTGCAGAATTCCATTACGCAATTAGGCTGCTGGAGTTCGTTTGGCGATGAGACGGCGTGACAGGGCTTTTAGAAGATATATCTTCGAAGGGATCGCAGTGAGGAGAAATGGAATTTGTACAAATTGGCTAGAAACCGCTGTAGTCAGATGGTATAAGAGCTTCTAAACGCCGATACATTTCTGAAAATTTCTTAATACTTCACCGACATATGGAAGTTTCTCAAATCAATTGGAATCACACAATCATCCCCTTATATTTGTATCATCTCATATGTCTTTGAATGATTTGAATAATCACTTTTTATCGTCAACTATGCTTGTGGCTGTTGTTAAGAATAATATTCAAGTAATAGTAATAGTATTGAGTCAAGAGCAAACACATTACAAATAAAAAAAAAAATGTTATATTACTTCACTACTTTTACTTTTTTCTTCAGATCGAGATCCTTAAAACGTCCAAGGCTGTCGGCTGTGATGGAGTGAGCAGATCCATATTATCCCTCATCTATTTCTCTCTGCAGGCTGGTGGGTTGTCTACAACCTAGCGTAAGGCATTCGATATCCCTCTTCCAAAACATTTCAACCCCACTTTATCTAATCACTACAGACCAATCTGCATTCTCCCTTTCCTATCTAAGATCCTGGAAGCAGTTGCTCTGAACCAAATATCCTCCTTTGTGTCCCGGCCGTTGTCCCATTTCCAATCTGGTTTTCGGCCCGGCCATAGTACAGCCATAGCCTTGCTTAAAGTTACTGAAGACGTCAGGAAAGGCTTGCAGGTTTCGAGGTGTTGGTTTTAATAGATTTCCCCAATGCTTTTAATACCGTCAATCACGACATTCTCCTGGTCATCCTGTCTCAAATTGCGGTTTCTTCGTTGGCATGGGATTGGTTTTCATCATATCTTCGTGGTCACCAGCAGGCGGTACGTGCTGATCAGAAATTCTCTGATTAGTGCGCTCTGGAAACAGGCATTCCACAAGGCAGTATACTCTGTCCACTGTATTTTCTTTATTTATTAACTCTATTACTACTATCTTCAAATGCTCTTACCATCTGTATGCTGATGACCTGCAGCTCTACGCGCAAACTGACATTCTCAATGTGGATAACTGAATCTGGTGAATGCTGACCTTCAAGCAATCGCTGACTGGTCTAGCAGATTTGGGGTTACTGACAATGTCAGCAAATGTCAGGCTATCCTTATTGGTAGTTGATATTTTCTATTTAACTTGGACACTAGCCTACTAATGCCGCTTATTTTCGGCAATACCGTCAAGCCTCTCTCGCCTCACGTTAGAGACTTAGGCCTATATATTGATGACAGGTTAAGCTGGATAGAAAATGTTAATTTTACACACAATTCAATAACAAATTGATACATATCGCGCCATCTAGTGACATTTATTAGAACCAAATTTTCTTTCTTAGCGCTGGGAGCCTGTGCCAACAGTAACTTTTATGTTCCGTTCGCGCAATTTTCAGCATTATGTACCGCTTGCACTAACTCTGCAGGTGTTAAATTTTTATCTTAGTCGCTGCTGGACTCGCTCATGTTTTATGGCGCAGGCCAAATAGAAATGGCGTCGCTTTATTTCCATGCATTTTGTATGAAATTTGAATGGAATAGGAAGCCGCCCGTGCCATGTCCGCGCCGACGCCATTTCTATGTGGCCTGCGCCTATGATTTCTTACGATTTTATCAAAAAACTAACCAAAATGATGGATAGTGAATTGATTAAAGAGAAGAAAATTTTAAAACTTCGGTTCCCTATAACTGCGCGTGTATACGGGCCACGCGCAGAATATATAGAATTTGTGATAGTTTTCCTTTTAATTTCGTTATATTTACTATTGCCGCGATTTTTTTCACAAAGCCAAGAGCAACCATTCCGCTGGCAGGAGGGGGGTGACTCTTACATAAATTTGCAATTCAAAGCTTAATTTTACGCAAACGGATCTCTGAATCCAAAAATGGTTATAACAAACCCATAATGTTATTGAATTGCCTATCCAAAGATACCCCCACCATGGGAAAGACTAGAAAAAAAATCATCCCCACTTTATGTCTATAGGAGAAACCCCAAAAATAGTACATTATGGTACACGTGTGCAATGTTGGTGATTACCGCTGAGGCGCCATTGAGACCCGAGCCGTAGGTGAGGGTCTTAAGAGAGCCGAGGACGGTAATCATCAATACACACGTGTATTATACGACGTTTTTCAACACACTTGTGAAGAAAATAATACTATAAAATCATTTTCAACAGTTAAAACGGGTTGTGAATTTTTTTTCACAATGGCGGGCAAAATGAATCAGTTTTCCTATGCGCGCGCATTTAAGAATGGCGATCGGCCATAGACTAAAAGAATGAGGTTTCTTTTTTTTTGGCTTGTCGTGGATAGTGTTTTAGCCACGTAAAAATATAGAATTTAATTTTTTCTTAATTACAGAGCAAATAAAATTTATATTTGAGTGAATGTTTTATTTATTAAGCACGTACAAGTTGGAATTATCTATTTAAATACGAAGTTGCATGAAATGAGCAACCAATAGGTACATTAATTTATTTGTACTATTGAGCACGATCTTTTCTGTATCGAAACTTTTTTAAGAACAAAGCAACTCAACCAATAAATAAAAAAAAAACTCTATAACTCACTTGTGAATAATAGCAATGAAAAAGTCACAGTTTGATAACAGGTATCATTATGTGCCTAATTGCGGTGAAATTAGAGCCACTTTATGAGCAAGTGTGTTGAAAAATGTATTTTTCTTTATTTTATTTTACCACTTTGTCGGCATTATTAATATGTATATCCATGTCAAATTATAGCTTTCTAGTACTTAGATTATCTGAGCTAAGCTGCGGACGGACAGACGGTCAGAGCGAAACTATAAGGGTTCCTTGTTGACTTCGGAACCCTAAAAATGAGTTTGGCGCTCTGACATGAAATAAGTAAACGCATTTTCAGTGGACTAGCGGTAGGTATAGAAAATTATTGAATAGAAAGATTCAAATTTTAAAAAAATTGCCAGCGGATAAAATGCACTTTTATACCATTCCTCCTCTAAAAAGCTTATTTTATTCACTGAAAACAGTGAATAAAAAGCACTTTTACTCGCTGTTTTGGTGTTTGAATTTAGAACACACCAATATTTATTCGACGTCCATCTCAATGCTATACAACCTCTTTGCGCATAAAATACTCGATACAAACTCCTTGTGCAAAGAATATTCGACTTTCAAACTTCTTCATCGATTTAATTTTCAGTTTGTTAATATTAAGGATTTCAATAATGATTTTGATTTTAGCCTGGGATGTTTAGTGAATACTTATTTGGATTGAAATTGTAATATTAATTGCATTGGTGTTTAATTAATTATAATTATGTAACGTAACGGAGGTGGTCACTGGCCCCTGGAACACAGATGCTGTTACCTAGCTCAGCTTCAAGTTACAAAAATGTGAAACACTGAGTTTTTTTTTTTGTAAATTTTGAAGGTAATAAAACATTTATTTATTATTATTCCTTGTGCTTTTCGCTTAAATCTTTCTTTTTCTCGTAGTCATGGTATAAAATATAGCATGCAACTTTTGAATAAAACGGATTTATATCGGCCATGAATCACTCGCGTCGCTCAGGATTCAATTTTTTTATATGTGACGTGAGCTTTGCTAATTTTTTTGACCGTGCCCTCTATTGTATCCTTACAACAGACGGTTGATTCTACGCGTTTGTAACAAGCAAACCAAGCCAAAGAATCTAAGTCTATAACCTTTTTCACGATTAGAGCTACTTAATGAATTGATTGTTCAACATCCTTAATGCATTATTTACAGGAAAACCTATATGATCGTCTTAGTGAGCTCTCGTTCGGACCGCGTCGCTGACGTCCTAGCGAACACGCAGAAGCGCAACTATTACGGCATTATCTATTAATTTATTATTAAAATAATAATAGCAGGTTCCAGTGATACCCGTACGGCAAAAGACGTGCCCTTGGCCCATATTACGGATACTATTCTTACAGAGGTAAAATATAGAGAGTATTTTATAAGGAGGATTTTAAGGCAACAGTGATAATTATTATCTTCACGTGATCTTAAACTATGCAGTGACGTGCGCAGGAGTGCTCATTTATATATTTTTCAAAAGAGAAGAAAAGTTCAAAAGAGGCTTCGGCCAAAAGCAAAAAGTTATTTTGTAAATCGTCGAAACGTAGTTCGGTTAAATAATACATATGCCACATATATACTTCGATAATCTGAAAATATGTCAAATAAAGCATATAGCAAAAAAGACGTCGGTCAATAGTTTTCGGTAAAATGAAATTCGAAAAACAAAATTGGAAAAGTGATCGGTTCCCAATGGGAGGCAATGGAATAATAAAACAATAGATAGCTTGTTAGTAAGTCAACACCATTGTGCATCTACATGATGTGCGGATATTGGAACAAACATTACACTTTAAATGTTAAGCAGTCTCGACTTGAGGTACAAAGGCTACTCGGTGCAGTTACATCTATTGGATACACAGGCCTCTGAGACTATTTTAACTATAGAAAAAATCCAGCCAAGATTCGCACATTTAGGATTGCGTACCAAACCGCAAAAACAAATTGGTTGAAATAGGAAAAATGAGGCAATTTCAATGAAAAAATTTAATTGTTCAATATTTTGGTACTTATTAGTAAAATATACGTAATAGTGAACATTATCACCAAATTTGAAGTTCATAGGTCAATGAGAAGTAAAAAAGTTCTTCGGAATAAACTTATATAAAAAATGCTGATTTTGGTGGCTTCTCATTCCCATGTTTTCCAATATCTATTTAAACAAAAAATTCAGTATCTATCTACCCAACGAGCTCTAAATAACTAGGTTGCGCCCCCCGAGTGCTTTATTGGAGCTCTGCTTATAAACCTTTTTTTTTAATTTGTATTGCTTTGGGTCAACAAGATGCATATACTGTAAAGTTTGGCTGTAAAACCTGGGTGACAGACGACGGACAAACAGACGGACAGTCAGACGGACAGACAGACAGATCGACGGACACTTCAGTGACAGCTCCGTTTGGCCCTTCGGGTACGGAACCCTAAAAACCTAAACGATGGTGACGAGGCAATGAGGTTTCCCACAAGACGAATTTTGACTCGGGTTGAGAAAAAATCTTACTAGATTCTAGCACTACTTTGCCTCAACCCAAGGCATTAGTGACCAGACAGTCCAGAAACCCATAATGATTCATAGTTCATAGTAGTATAGATTCATTGCTGTTTACAGAGGCGTAAGTTTTTAAGAGATGTAATTCACTTGAATTCGAGAAAGCAGCAGCCTTATTGCGTAATGAATTCAGCAAGGCAAAGGGCAAAGAGTAAGAACAATCGACTAATCACATGACGAGATGAAAGCAGCAGCCTTATTGCGTAATGAATTCAGCAAGGCAAAAGGCAAAGAGTAAGAATAATCGACTAATCACAAGGCGAGATGAAAGACGCGATGTAGAGTTACGTCTATGTGATTGGTCGATTGTTCATACTCTTTGCCTTTTCGCTTGCCGAATTCATTTGGCAATAAGGCTGCAGGTGTAGACGTGGCAAGTGATGGTGATGAATAAATGACGAAAGAAATATCCTATCCTCCTAATATTATAAACGTTAAAGCTTGTGCGGATGGATGGATGGATGTTAATTACTATTTCACGCAAAAATACTGAACGGATATTTATAAAACTTTATAGCTTATACAGCAGAATAACACATAGGCTATCTATCATATATAAAGCTATAAGGAGAAGTACTAATAAAACGCAGGTGGAGCCGCGGGTGGCAGCTAGTGTATAGATAAATACTAACCTTGGAAGGTACCTACTTACTGTTAGCTAATTAGAAACCATGCAGTAATGCATAGGGAGTTTTGATTGGTCAACTAAACAAGTTCGATCACTAATTTGAATTCAAATCGCAAGTTTATACTGGAGATGCAATAATTACAACATTTGCGCAAGACTCGATGCAAGTGTTTATCTTAGTTTATCCTCCTAAGCCTTCGTCAAAGGGGATTTTTATAGAAAGTTCTTTCCTGTTGCACTCTCATTGATTCTTCGAAGGGGTGACTTTAGAGATATTGTCGTTGGTCACGTACGCAAACTTGATTTTATAGCATTGAAATATCGATCTGTTTTAAAACAGCTATATAATCCAAGATTTCACCTTTTAAACTTAAACTGTGAATAGTGGTCAAAACAAGTATGAACTCAGTTTTATTTACACTAAATTTATAGTTAAGTCATGAATCAAACCCAATCTTGTTGGCTAAGATCATTGAGGTAATAATGTAGTACGTAGGTTCATATTATCTCAATGGCTAAGATATAGCAATTATTGTGTTAAAGATATGCATATTATTTTGTAGATTATATTACAGTACAGTAGGCACAAAGTGCAATACATTTTGGCGGTAGAAACAAATATGGTGATTGTAATTTCCCGCATAAAATCATTCATAAGCTTGTGCTAATGCCAGTTGGTGTTATTTTTATTACCCATCGTGTTACGTCATAATTGTGACTTACCATGGAGGCTCGATCCGTTTACCTCCTTTCATATGCATTATAACAAAATTGCTTATCTGGGGACAGAGCCAGATCTTCTGTTTAGTCATGTTTTACTGGCAAATTTCCTGTAGCCACGTCACTTTAGTTTGAATCTAATAAAAACTGAATGCCTGTATGAAAATCATTTTATTATAAAAGTAGAGATATACGAGTATCTTATTGTGCCAGTCTTACCAAGGGGTGTTAAGTTCTTCAGTAACGTTAGATACTCGTAGTCAGTCGCTCTATGTATAGATCTGGTACTCCGCCGAAATCAAAATATTTCGGTAAAAAGAAAACAGATGATGGTCTTTTATGCATGTAGGAAGTTTATTAGATATAAACCTTAAATTAATTCAGTATTCCAGATGCTCATGCTCAACTCAAACTGGAAATCAACAGTTGAGTTTGGATGGCTTGTTTTTTTTTACATTAACGTGCTCAATTCTTTACGCGTGACGTATAATGAAATAACAAAAATAATAATTTGGAACCATAAACAAATCATCCATTCCCGAAAGTTTCTTGACTGAATGTATGTCAAGCTGAAGAATCATATGCCAAACTCGTGAGCTATGATAGCAACGTAGTGTTACATATGATCGCAACTACCAATTTTGAGTTTGAGTCGAGCATGAGCATCTACGGAATTGTTGCAGGAGAATACGGGCCTGAAGTTGGTATTTCAGAAGAGCGTGTATCATTTATATAATAAATGCTGTTGCCCTGAGCTAACTATTATGCATGCCATTCTCCTGCAACAAGATTCACAAATTACATAACAAATTGGACAGTCGTTGTTGCATTTGAAATTGCACAGTTTCCTCGCTATGATGCATTACTGTCATTACAACTATCCGTTTAGCCTTAAAACGAAGGTTCAAGCGGTAAACTCTTCACAACTACTCAGAAAGTAAGTTTCCATGTGGATAAAGATACGTAGATATGTGAATAACACATTCATATAATTATGACTAAAGATAAAGAAATACCCAATAAGTATAACCGTTACTTCTTCGCGTTGTAATTATTTATATTAATTTCCGCAGCGGGTAAAACCCCACTAGTGGATTCAGCCAATTCAGTACGTCACCTACGTAAGACTGGTCATCTCCGAGGGTCGAGAGAACTCGTCCCCCCCGCATGCATTTGTTAGTAAACTCGCTCGACGGGCCGTAGTAAGGGCGTCACGAACCTGCGCCCGCGCAGACTACGTTCAAAACTACATTCAGCTCTCAAACTGCGTGCGAAGCGGATCGCTGAGCGGTGACGGTCGCGCGCTTACGAATTGCTAGTATACTTACGAGTTACAACTAGTAGACGGTTCAAGTGGACAGTCTAGGGTTCAAAGATTATAGTGATGTCGAAGGATAATCCGAGGTTGAGTCGGCTGGGAGTGCTGGCGCCGGCCGCGCTCTCCGCCTGCATGGATGCCTCGGTGCTGGCCGTGCCGGCTGCCGGAGCCATCGTCTCCACAGTCCTCAAGGAACTCAGCAAGGCTTTCATGCTGAAAAAGTAAGAGATGTTAATTTTTTTGGCCTGATTTATCAACATTTTGCGACATTATTTGTAAAATTTATGTTAAGTGTGTGATTCTCATTATTTTCCTGTTCTGACTATAGGAATCCTTCAGTGTTTTTTTATGAATGGTGATAAATTGGGTCTGCTTTGATTATTTCTAATTGATTATGGCTTGCGATATTCTATTTATAAGACTAATCATTTGTTTTACGCAATTTCCGTTGTAAGATTATTTTATCTTATAGATTTAAGATTATTTTATCATATCTTGAGAATGCGATACATAGCAATAAGTTACATTTATAATTATGTATATTATGTCCCATACCAGTGCTATTCCTAGAAATCAATCTATGGACATTATTTTAAGATAAGTAATATATGTAAATTATATGTTTGTCATAAATGCAGCTTTTGGCTTTTATTTGCCAGTTTTTAGCATTTAATTGCTAATATATACATTGAATAACATTTTTATTCGTCAACGATTTATTTGCATCATGCATTATTACGTATCGTTCTATAGATTTTGAATGTCCTAAATGTCTTAAGAAGTGTCTCTAAATTTCCTCCTACAAAAAAATAACTATAAGGTATTACTTAATACAGTTTCCTCATTCGTAAAATACCAATAAACATATAAAATATGCCAAATAAAAAGAACCATTTGAAGCAAAAACTGGTCCAAGTATGATAAACTCCAAGGAATTCGCGAGCAGATTCTCGTTTTGATAAAAAGGTGTACGCAAAAGGAAAAAAGGACGGCTGTGACGACATGCTCTTAGTCATATGTGTGTCCTGGATGCCAGCTCCTTGTAGGGATGGCACGCAAGATAGCAGACTCGATACCGATAGCTGTATATACCAACATTTTCATTAATCATTGTTTTTCTACCTAATCTTTATAGATCGGGAATGTGTAAACAGAATATCGTATTATCGACACATAGATAATCTGTTTGTCACTATCTTGACTATTGTTAATTGCTAGTACTGTAATAAAAGAAGGATGTTAAGGACATAACTATATCGATAGACAAGAGAATAAAACTACGTCTACCGATTTAAATTACAAGTTTAGCCGACAATTTCGGTGGTTTTCCGATTAGATTTATGTAATGTGACAGGGTTTTTCAAAATTACATATTTTTTTCGATATCGTGATACTCTGGTAACAACGGATAATGGTTTACAAATAGACTTAAATGATTAAAATCTTGAGTAAAAGTTGCGACTGTGCAGTCATATACTTAGTATATTTTAACAGGTGCAACAGATCATGTTTCACTGTTAGAATAAACAACGTACAATCCGTTATGATTAATCAATTGCACATCTGCTCAATTTCGTTGAAATTCACGGAACGTATTGCCCAGGGCCTGCAGTCTCGACATAGATAACGATCGATAACTCGTAACGATCGGTAGATAAGTCCTAACGATCGTTAAATATGGATTTTTGGTAGTCTCGACTTTCAAAGTTATCGATTTTTGACGTTTGTCATCGTTAACTTAACGTATATTTACGATAGGTTAACGATTTATCGGTATCTCCTAGCGAGCATTTTTGACAGCCCGATAAGTATTCGTAACGATCGTTAACATTGGTTTTTTGAGTTTACGCAACAATAAATAAATATTTAGCGTGGGATTTAGTCGTGTTCGAACACAGAAGCGATATAATAATGAGGTGACAAATTGCACGAAACCGGCGTGAAGGTGAAAATCCTTTGGATTTAGAGGATGGCCAAATTCTCTACCGAAAAAACAAGGAGATGTTGCATGAACTTCGCCCATCTATTCAAAGACGACGGCGTTACGGACTTTCTGTGGATTCTCAAGTGA
The DNA here is from genome assembly GCA_948252205.1 of Orthosia incerta. Classification (NCBI taxonomy): domain Eukaryota; kingdom Metazoa; phylum Arthropoda; class Insecta; order Lepidoptera; family Noctuidae; genus Orthosia; species Orthosia incerta. The sequence continues at coordinate 37,042,081 of OX411741.1, read as the reverse complement.
GTGTCTTTGCGTTGGGTACCTACCGTGCCTAAATAATATTTCTATTATGTTTTTCTAATATCCAAGATGTACATAACATTTTCTTCTTAATAGATACTGACGGCACTCCGATTTTACGCAAGTGGGTGCTACCAAAAACCAGTACCAGTGCTAGCTTGCAGTGGGGCTGCAGCATAAGCCAATATACCTACATGCTGTAACTTAGGCTATCAATGAAAACCTTTTAAGAAGATACGTCAAATTTCCCATAACCCAAGAAGAACGGTGGGCAGTTAAAGAGAAGTTTAGAAATGCTGCAACACCCTGGGTACACCGGAGTATCAATAAACAAATGCTCATTGTTCAGCAAGAAACGTCGTTGTAATATGCTTTGGTGTGCTAAATTCTGCTTTTAGGTATCTACACCACCAACGCCAGTGGCTAGTGGTGTATGGCTCATACATCATATGAGCCATACACTGCTGGCCTAATAGTCAATGCATGTGCAGTGATACACAACATGCACATAAAATATAAATTACATGAACCGGAGGTCACTACACCTATGCAAATAGTGGACAATTATGGTAGAGTTCATGATGATGGCCTAGAAGTTACAGGTGCCAAATCAATTGATTTATTTTAAGGTATTCATTTAATGTTTTATTATATTATATTTCCTTTATTCAATTAATGTACATACTAAAAACATTTTAAAATATTAGCTTATAAATAAAAACATATAAAAGTAGCCCACCAGTATCGGGTCCAAGCTACCGGTGAATATATTCATTCTATTTATTAATTACCTACATTTGCAGAATATATAATTTTACCCAGATCTTTATACCTATTTCATTGGAATCTCCATTTATTTGACCCAAAGGTGATAGATAATGACTTACAGCATCAAGTCTGCCTTATGTAACACCATTGTATGAATACTCCTAAAATCTTGTTTTTGTTGTACAGAACTTGTACCTATCGTGCACTGGGCGAGCTGTTGCAGAGTGTATAAGAAGAAGACTCATTAATACTAGATTTACATAATTTTATTTTATTGACCCTCTGTGATTTAAATAAAAAACATATAAATTCATTTAATATTTTTATTTACAAATGTTGTAAAAGCATCAGCTATTTTATTTGCAGCCTATGCAAATAGCATTCCCGCCTCGGCTTGTACCTTGGCTGCCTCAGCCTGCATCTTGGCAGCGTCTGCTTGCACTTGAGTTGCAGCTGCCAGCATCTGTAAAAAAGTTAGATGTACTAAAAATGTCTCTTAATACCCTCTAGCGTGCTTGTGATTCTAATAATAAAAAAGGAAATAGCATAACAATATCAAAATATTTCTTTTTATTTCACATAGGCCTTCATGGGCACTTATAAAACGTCGACAAAAGGTGCACAGTTCGGGTTGGTCATTTCCTATGGAGAAGAACCTTCAAGAAACTCCACGGTTACTCTTTTGAAACTTTTTAACGTCCGGGCAGTCGATGCCAAATGTGTACTCTACACCAATTAAGGATGTCATACATCTCTCCACCTCAGTCAAAGGAGCAGTGATGATGCCTCGGTTGCCAGACTGTATGATTTATTTATTTAATTTAGCTGCCTTAGTTCAAGCTGTAATTAGAATAGTGTATTTTACTAAATATAAATAAAACTGACGTGGATTGTACTTACAATTAAAAAGCAACTTGTGATTTAACGTCATGTACTGCTCGGGCTACTTGATGGATTCCTTGGCAACCTCCTTCCAGCCTGTATCAAAATTTGCCCGTGTGGGGATATGGTCGGACTTCTAAAGTCGCCAAAAGCGGATCAATCTGCCCCGAAGTACGCCTGAAACATTTAAGATATTCATTAAGTAAACATAAACACGAACTTCTTTGGAAATACGCAAAGTAGGTATTCAATTTAGTACCAAAAATTGAAATCGAAAATTGTTGTAGGTTGTATTTACCTGACGCTCACGCTGCTGGCACTCGGGCTCAGGCCTGCGCCTTTGACACTGTCCTCCACCATCAAAATACGGTTCTTTTCCAGTTTTTCTATCAATTCCAATTCTATCTCAATGTCCTAATTTGTGTACAAACAAAGTTGACACTGTTGACGTTGACAGTTCGTTTCCCATTTTCAACGTCTGTGTTGCAAGGAAGCAAACTATTTTCTTCTTTGTTATGCGTATTCTTAAAAACGGTATATGCTACTTACCCGTTTGTATGCAAAAAAGTGTTAACATGATAAGGTTTATCTATCTTCTGTACAATTTTCAAAGAAAAATAGTTTTTTTTGAATATCTTGTCTACGAATTTTCCCTAAAATACAAGGATTTTTTTCAACTGCCATAATTTTACAATAAAATCACCGCACTATGAATACGAACATCGTTATCGTACCGACAACGCTAAGTCAAGTTAGTGACCGATTTTGCACGATAACTCGGCTGTCGAGACTTGCATTTAACGTTAGCGTCGTTACGGCAAGCGTATTTTATCGGTAAGAGTTAACGATCGTTAGCTTACTTATCGATCGTTAACTAAGTCGAGACTGCAGGCCCAGGTGTACTCAAACAACGCACAAAGAATGAGTAACAAAATCAAAATGCAGAAGCACATCTTAAAATGGTAATAATAAAACAATTTCTTAAACACATATACTCCAGTATTAAGCCAGTTCGACGTATAAGGTCGTAGTCTACATTAATTCGCGCCTTTTCTATATATTTTCATCTGCCTAATTTAGTCTATGTTCCGTGTGTGTGTGTGTGTATCTATGCCATCACAATTCACAGTATACAGACCGTTTCTTGTCCCTTGCCGTCATGTAGCAGTTGCTTCTGTCGACAGCTGCAGTTGCCTCTGTCGACAGTTGAAGTTCGCTCCGTCGACAGCAAAGTGCTGTTCACTTGTTTGATACAGTGCTACCAATCGCGTCACGGGACAAGTTATAATGAACGCACTGTACCTGAGCTGCGTTAGAAGTAAGCTGATACAGTAGCCTCTTTGACTTCGCACAGGATATTTACATTGTTAGATTAAATAATGCCTTTATTTTTGTATTTCTTTTGCGATTAGTAAAAAATCATTTTTATTACTTTTTTTTACATAGCTAATTATTAATTACAATTTAGTCATGCCTTTTCTACTTCATAAACGTTTTGTCGTATTAGTATTTTCGCACTCGCTTATTTGAGACGTCGAAGTACCTATACTTAATAGTTTAGTAGGTGAAAAACTAGTCTGTGACCAGTGTTTTGTAAGCAAGCCCACGTGCTGCCCAATTTGTGTTTCTATTCGTTAATAATGATAACGTGACAAAACAACAACACGCTAGTAGTCTCCAAATTATGCTTAGCACCCACATTTACGTTGTTCAGTTACGTTGTAAAGTTTATTGTGATGTAATGGTATTCCATCAGGTACTTGTACTGAGCAAAATCAAGTCTCAGCACAAACTTTCTCGCAACATAACATAACATCACGACAGTACTCCCCGAAGAGTTAGCCAGAGACGTAGGAACCTATAGGGCTATAGTACTACTGGCAAGTTTCGTTATAAAGTTTCATGTGAGATTCCATCAGTTACCCTATAGGTACTGTTGGGAATGTTGAAATGGTAAAGTCAATGACACTTTGTTTTAAACTGGATGACGTTTTTATTAGATCTTTGAATGTCATTACGGGCAGTCATAAGCCCAAAGGCTGATACCAGTCTTGCCAAGAGGTATCATGGCACACATGCGTTTTGAAGTTCATATAGGCCAGGGGTCACCAATTACTTTCATATGGGCCCTTTTAAAAAAATATTGTGACCGTCGCGGTGAGCTAGGTTTGAAGCTAACTAAACAATAAATAAATAACTATAGATAAAATATCAATGGAGATTTTGATAAGATGATTCGTCACTTGATTCGTCGTCAGGAGCTCGTGGCTCCATAATAACAGCCGCACGGGTCAATCATCAAGGTTAAGCAACGCTTGACGAGGTCGGTCCGTGGATGGGTGACCATTTCAACATACCGAGTTTCCTCCGTGCCTCGAAAAGCACGTTAAGCCGTTGGTCCCAGCTGTCATTTGAAGATCTTTGGCAGTCTTTACGGGTATTCAGAAGCTTGAGATCTGACACCAGTCTTGCCAAGGGGTACCGTGTTACCCAGTTACTGGGTTCAGGTCAGATAGGCAGTCGCTCCATGTAAAATACTGGTACTTAGCTGAAACCGGTAAGACTGGAAGCCGACCCCAATATAGTTGTGAAAAGGCTAGGCAGATGATGATGATTCGTCACTTGCCGAATCTACTGCAGTAAAGACAGCACGGGATAAAATTAAATGATTAAATTACGTACCTACTCAAGTTACACTAGTAAATTATATTGTGCTAAGACGCACACAAAAAACGTCGACGGTCCGGATCCGGAGACCGCGGCCCACTATGTGGTGACCCCTGATATAGGCAGTGGGTCCATGTCAAATACTGATATTCTATTGCATTTACTTAGTCATTAAGCTTACTCCTACATAGTTGGGCAATATTAAGCGGCTGTTTTTTTAACACAAATACATACAAAATTTAACTTAAGAGGAAATATGGGCAGAGAGCACCGACTGAATTTCCTTAGTAAAAAGTCATAATTCGAGGTTTAGCTCTCGTCTCTTTCCTCCTCTATTATTGAACCAATTTAAAAGATATTCCATAAACTGGTAAAGTAAGATATGTACTATGTCCCTATGTTTTCCTTTTTTCATTTATATTTGACAAATTTGTACCCTAAGCCTTTGTTGATAGCGCAATTTTAAGCATTTTTTGAGGGCTCTAGTGCTTCTAAAGATAATGTATCATCAAAAACGAAAACATACTGACATAGTATAAATCTTAAATTTTCAGTTTACGGAATATCATTTAAATTGGTCCAATGTTAGAGGAGGAACGAGACGAGAGCCAAACCTCGAATTATGACTTTTTACTAAGGAAATTCAGTCGGCGCTCTCTGCCCCCGTTTCCTCTTAACGTCATGGTGGACCAGCGGCTCGCCTCTTGTGCTTGAGGTCGTGACAAGTACCAACGTGACTTTTTCAAATTCATACGTACTTTCTAAGTTTATCTTGGACATAGTTGACAACGGTGAAGGAAAACATCGTGAGGAAACCTGGGCTTACGGTGAATATAAGTCTGGAATCACCAACACGCGTTGAGCAAGCGTGGTGATCAATGCTCGTGCCTTCTCTGTATGAGAAGAGGCCTATGATGCCCTGCAGTGGGACAGTTACAGGCTGGTATTTTATATTTTTACCGACTTTCGAAAAAGGAGGAGGTTCTATGTTCGACTTCTTGTATGTTATTTTTTTTTTTTTTTGTGTATTTTCACCGATATCTCCGCCAATTAGGAACCGATTTTGAAAATTATTTTTTTGTTTGAAAGATTATGTTTCGAAATTGGTTCCATTTTAATTTGGTGAAGATCTGATGAAGAACTTCGAAGATATACAACAGAACTCTTCAATAAATAACGGCAAAACTTTAGGGACTGCTGCAATTGCATGTCTGTTTGCTGTTTATACCATTTCATAACATAACATCACGCCAGTACGCTCTTAAGGGGTAAGCAGATCTCTCATTTGATCGGTTTTGTTCAAGTTTCATGATATTCGGGTAACCTATTCTGGCGTTATAAGAAACTTACTAAACAACTCGCCTATTAGGTTAGGCAGGTACAACTAAAAAGTGAAAAATAAAAAAACTTTTTTACAAAAAAATACTACCGACTTCCAAATAAGAAAACTACAAAGTGAAAAATAACTTTATTTTTGGAAGTCGGTGTCCATAACGCAAAAAAATGGTATCTATGAAAGACACCGACTTCCAAAAATAAAGTTATTTTTCACTTTGTAGTTTTCTTATTTGGAAGTCGGTAGTATTTTTTTGTAAAAAAGTTTTTTTAACTTTCAAAATTAAGTAATTGTGTGCTATGAGTATTTAACAGATTCCAATGACTCTGTTTTGTTCTTATGGCTGCAAGGTGAGGCACCACTTTTAGCTTTAAACTTTAAAGTATGCACTAATAACACGGTCACCTCCAAATGGGTGGTTGGTGCGGACCTGGGGGTGAGTCTAGGCATGCGCAGAGCGTCCACTAAAGGGGTAGTGCGGGGAGGGCATCCTATATAAATGGCGGCTGCTGTAGCTCAGAGCTTGCCACAAGACGTGGTAGGGAGCAGAGCGCTACCTTATGACGTCTTCTGGCACCATAAAGCCTGTATATGTACCCTGAAGGTTTCATCAGAGTTGTTCCTATAGTGTATCTACATTTTGCCGAGCCTATTGCTACTGCAGAAATTCCAAGTGGAAAACCACCACACTATTTTGTATATTAAAAAAAATATATAAACTTGAAGTTGTCATTTTGTGTATGATAAACCGACTTCCAAAATAAAACACTAACTTTCTTTTCCGAAGTCGGTGTCTTTGGTACCTATTGTTTTCCGTTTGGAAGTCGGTTTGCTATTTTTGTTAAAAAGTTATTTATATATGTCTTTTTTAGTTTTCGTAGGTACCTCCAATTACCATGAACTTCTTTTATAGCCAATGTACAACTCATGACGATTCCAATAAACCCATGACACGACTAGGATACATTGTTTTATTTCGGAGTTCCAGAACCTTCCTTTCGGCTTCATCACCAGATCAGTTCGATGGTACCATTTTCATCAGTACCATTTATTTATGAGTATTTGCTTCATCATAGTCGGTTAACTATTCGAGATATCTTACACCTGTGACATACTTAGGATTAGAGAGTTCCATTGGTCTTCTTCACCAGTTCCACTTCACTAAATGATACTTACTGAGTGCAAATGATTGCATTGTTGATAAAAATACCAAAATACTAATGTATGCCTATAATATTTATGAGGTTCCCTTGAGTTCTCCAGGAACCCATCATCAGATCTTGACCTGATGACCATGGTACCACCTGGGAAGTAATATCCTTTCAAATAAAAGGAGAATTTTACACATCGGTCCAGGCGTCTTTGAGTATCCAAAAGAAAAAAAAACCGGCCAAGTGCGAGTCGGACTCACGCACGAAGGGTTTCGTACCATTATCGCAAAACGGCAAAAAAACACGTTTGTTGTATGGGAGCCCCACTTAAATTTTTATTTTATTCTGTTTTTAGTATTTGTTGTTATAGCGGCAACAGAAATACATCATTTTGTGAGAATTTCAGCCGTCTAGCTATCACGGTTCATGAGATACAGCCTGGTGACAGACGGACAGACAGACAGACAGACAGACGGATCGCGGAGTCTTAGTAATAGGGTCCCGTTTTTACCCTTTGGGTACGGAACCCTAAAAAGATTCCGACGAATTGATAACCTCCTCCTTTTATTGAAGTTGGTTATCTTATCTTATCTTATGGAGGGGCCGAGAAATACCTCGGACACTTCGACCCATTGGGATCTTTTGTGGTCCCCTAGATAACTTACTCCTCCTCATTCTCGTTGAAAACCGTTTTCATTAGTCTTACAACGAGACTAGGAGATATGAGCCTATAATCTTCTGGTTTTGGGTATCCAACCCCTAGGAGACTCATTCGCTTACCAGCCAGTGCATCGCATGTGCACAGTAGGTGTTCCATGCGTTCCGTATGTTCCCCACACAACCTGCACATGGGTGTCGCGGTTAGACCCATCTTCATGAGCATGTCGTTGGTTCCAAAGTGCCCAGTAAAGGCCCCAAGCAGGTAGCGGATTTGCCCCCTGCTCATGTTCCAAATGCAATCCCGGGCTTTGAAAGTGGAGCCCAGGAATCTCTTGGAGTGTTGTAGACCGGTAGTAGACAGCCAACAAGTTCGTTGTCTGTGATCTGCAAACTCCCTAAATGCGGCTTTTACGAGACACGTCGAGATGCCTACACATGGTTCTGGACCCACAAAATAATTCGCTGAGCCCTCTCTTGCCAGTTCATCAGCCACTTCGTTACCATGGAATCCTTTGTGCCCAGGGACCCACATCAGTTTTACCCTGTTGTGCTTCCCAAGCCTGTTTAGGGTTTGGATAGCATCCAGAATAAGTCCGGAGTCCACTTTGTAGGATGCCATGGCTTTGATTGCAGCCTGACTGTCACTAAGAATATATATGGATTTACCTTTAGTCCCTCTATCTATATTCTCTTGAGCGCAGGTTATAATGGCATATGTTTCCGCTTGGAATACAGTTGCCATCTTCCCTAAGCTTTTGCTACATTTGTAGCCTTTTGCGTATATTCCCGCTCCTGTACCTGATTCCATTTTGGATCCATCAGTGTACCACACCAGACTATCTTGTTCTGGTGGATCAAGTCCCTTCGTCCAGTCCTCTATTGTAGGGATTTGGACCTTGAAAGACCTCTCAAACACAAACATAGTTTGCATTTTATCGGATAACATGCTTGTTACCCGATCCAGGTCTTCATTCTCATCGAACTTTGTATGGTTAGTCTTTGGCTTAGAGGCATCCCATAGTCCAGCGACAGCGAGACGATGTAATGTCTTCCTTGCCTCGAATTCAACCATCATATGCAGAGGAGGGATATTGAGGTATCTCTCAATCGCTGCCGTAGGTGTTGTCCTGAAAGCACCCGTGATGCCGAGACACACTGTTCTTTGTAACCTGGTGAGTGGCGCTTTGCACGAGGCAAGCTTTGTTCTTGGCCACCACACTATGCTGCCGTATGTGATAATAGGTATTATCATTGTCCGGTACAGCCATCGTATCACTTTGAGCTTTAGCCCCCAAGTTTTACCGTAGGTAGAACGACACATGCCGAACACTCGTAAGGCCTTTGTCGTAATATTTTCCACATGAGTTTTCCACCTGAGTTCTTTATCAAGCGTTACACCCAGATATTTAACTTTGGTGGACCAGGACAGTTTTATTCCATTGAGGGAGAGCTCTCCTAGGTTTCCTAGTTGTCTCTTCCTCGTGAAGGGAATAATGACTGCTTTGCTTGGGTTGATAGAGAGGTGGTTCACTGTACACCATTCCTCTGTCATCCTCAATGCCTGTTGTAATAATCCAGACACTATGTTCGGGAATTTACCATTGACCATTATAGCTATGTCATCCGCATAGCCTACTGTGTAGAATGGTCCGGTATTGAGCTTGGTTAGTAGCGAGTCTACTACCAAGCACCACAATAATGGTGACAGCACTCCGCCTTGCGGACAACCTCTTGTTGTTTTTGCACTAAGTCTGTCTCCCATTAGTTCCGATCTGACTGTTCTGCTTCTCAGCATATAGTCAATCCAGTTGCACGTGGTATCATTGATGCCATGTTCCTTTGCAGCAGTGCGTATGGACTCAAATGTTGTCTTGTCAAAGGCTCCCTCTATGTCGAGGAAAGCCCCGACACATATTTCTTGTCCCTCTAGCGCAGCCTCGGCTCGACTCGCAACATAGTGCAATGCCGTTTCCGTAGATTTGCCGGGGCTGAAGTTGGTTAAAAATGGAAACCATTTATAGATTTTGAAAGTCATTACGGGTAGTAAGAAGCCCAACAGAAAGACATCCAGTCTCACTAAGGCGTATCGAGTCACCCAATAACTGGGTTGTGGAGATCAGCAACCTTATTGTGTAATGAATTTGCCAAGGCAAAGGGCAAAGAGTAAAGAGAAAAATCGACCAATCACATGCGAGGTGAAAGACGCGATGTGGATTTCCGTCTATGTGATTGGTCGATTTTTCTCTTTGCCTTTTGCCTTGTCGAATTCATTACGCAATAAGGCTGCAGGCAGTCGGTCCATGTAAATAATACTCGTATGCAGCAGCATCCGGTTAGACCGGCTGTCAACCCCAACATAATTGGAAAAAGTCTTGGCAGATGATGATGATGTTATGTAGAAATTAAAAAATGACTACAAATTGGTTTTACGAAGATGAGACAGGAAAACCTGTAGTTCTTACTCGTCCCACCTATAGCCCAGTGGAAATCGACAGAAAAAAGGCTAAAATGTCCGCAGCTGTACAATGACTACGAACTAAAGCTCTAAAAACTCTATAAATGATATAGAGTATTTAGAGCTGTAGTTGGACATATAATGTTACAAATATAATGAACTTTAAAAAAGTCCTGAATTTTGTTTTTAGAGCAAAACGTGAAAAAAGTTCTCGCTGTTTTAGCGTGGTGCGCAGCGAGCACAAGTTTTTCGAAGTTGCAAATTTGGATTCACACTACACTAATCGGTCCATACAACATACCACTAAATTAGAAATACATCATGCTTTGCGATTAAAATGTCTATTTCTACTGGGCTACCAGTATAATTCACTCAGGCGGTAACATATTATCCACACACATAATTATGTTAAGATAATTGAGAAAAAGCGATGCACATGACTAATAGGCAGATTAAAGTTCATACTACGTAATTTTCCTGTACTCAGGTTATAATTTTCTGTCCATTTTTCTTTTTGTTTAATATATAGTAACATATACAACTGCAAACACGTCAGTTTTACGCAGTTGAATGAAAATTAGACAATAGTACATTATGGTACAAGTGTGCAATGTTGGTGATTACCGCTGAGGCGCCATTGAGACCCGAGCCGTAGGTGAGGGTCTTAAGAGAGCCGAGGACGGTAATCATCAATACACACGTGTATCATACGACGTTTTTCAACACACCTGTGAAGAAAATAATACAAAAAAACATTTTCAACATTAAACACGAGTTGTGAAAATTTTTCACAATGGCAGTCAAAATTAATCAGTTTTCCTATGCGCGCGCATTTAACAATGGCGATCGGCCATAGACTAAAAGAATGAGGTTTCTTTTTTTTTGGCTTTTTGTGGATAGTGTTTTAGCTACGTACAAAATAGGGAGTTTATTTTTTTCTTAATTACAGAGCAAATAATATTTATATTTGAGTGAAAGTTGTATTTATTAAGCACGTATAAGTTGAAATTATCTATTTAAATACGAAGTTGCATGAAATGAGCAAGCAATAGGCAATTTGGCGCACGGTTGGCGCCGTGGTTGAGCGATTGACTGCTGCGCTTCGTGTCGCGGGTTCGGTTCCCGCACGGAACAAATTTTTGTATTACCTACAGATAGTTGTTTCGGCTCTGGTTGTTTGTGTATGTGAGATAATATGTTTGTAAACGCACCCACGATACAGAAAGAAATTTCTAGTGTGGGGTAACGTATTTAAAGAAAAAAAAAATAGGTACATTAATTTATTTGTACTATTGAGCACGATCTTTTTTGTATCGAAACTTTTTTAAGAACAAAGCAACTCAACCAATAAATTAAAAAATACTCTATAACTCACTTGTGAATAATAGCAATGAAAAAGTCACAGTTTGATAACAGGTATCATTATGCGCCAAGTGTGCAATGTTGGTGATTACCGCTGAGGCGCCATTGAGACCCGAGTGTCTTAAGAGAGCCGAGGACGGTAATAATCAATACACACGTGTATCATACGACGTTTTTCAACACACTTGTGAAGAAAATAATACTATTAAATCATTTTCAACAGTAAAAACGAGTTGTGATTTTTTTCACAATGGCGGGCAAAATTAATCAGTTTTCCTATGCGCACGCATTTAACAATGGCGATCGGCCATAGACAAAAGAATGAGATTTCTTTTTTTTTGGCTTTTCGTGGATAGTGTTTTAGCCACGTACAAAATAGGGAATTTAAATTTTTCTTAATAACAGAGCGAATAAAATTTATAATTGAGTGAAAGTTTTATTTATTAAGCACGTACCTACAAGATGAAATTATCTAATTAAATACGAAGTTGCATGAAATGAGCAAGCAATAAGTAGGTACATTAATTTATTTTTACATTTTTTTTTCAACCAATAAATTAAAAAAAAAGCTCTAACTCACTTGTGAATAATAGCAATGAAAAAGTGTTTGATAACAGGTATCATTATGTGCCTAAATGCGGTGAAATTAGAGCCACTTAATGAGCAAGTGTGTTGAAAAATGAGTATTTTTGTAAGAACTGGTAGATTTCCCGTTTGGCTACGTTGTGATTGTTGATTCTTAATTAACTTGACATTTAGATACGTTTGTAGTTTGGTATTTATTGTGTATTTATAGAATACAAGAATCGTAACTAATTAATAAATGTATTTATTGAATGCTTTACGGATCTAAATAGATAATTACAGATGGATGATTTATAATTTTCATCATCATATTTATTTTGATTTTCTTTGTACCTATTTGGAATCGGCGCTCAACTTTAATATTTCTCTAAGGAAATAAAGTTAGTCCGGTATTCCAGATGCTCGTGCTCAACTCAACTAAAACTGGTAATGGACAGTTGTTATTGGTTAAATTGTTATTTTTTTGACTTTATTGTGTTCAAGTCCAAGAACCAAGCCCCAAATGTTACCGAAATCTTTTAACACAAAATTAGTGGCATTGAGTAATGTTACAATGTACTTGGAACGTACTCGTACTTGCTAACTTCTACTTTCATTTTCAACAATTAAGTAACGTCTGGGGCGTCTGGGCGCTTGCTCTATTCCACATATGCCAAGCTGAAGAATCATATGCCAAACTCGAGAGTTGTGATTGGTTGGCAGTTGATTGGTAGGTGCGGCCAACTGAGTTTCAGTCGATTATGAGTATTTGGAATACGGGCCTTAGTCGAGTGATTATGATTAGTCGTCATCTTGGTAGTAGTTTCCTTATAGTAGTAATGTCCCTATAATAAATTAGCCCAACATTAGAGAGCACAACAGTGGGATGACCGTAACCTCTTAGAGCAGTATCAATTTGAGATCGAATAAGGGACAGATGTATCTGACTTGTATGCATCTGTCACTTACTCGATATCAAATTGATACCGCTCTAAGAGCTTATGGTCACCCCCCAGGTGTAGGTTCGGAGTTTGGTTTTTCCTTGGAAAAAACAAAGTAAGATATTGTGAGAAGCGCTAGATTTTATGGAATAGGTACAATAATCATAGCTTTACAAATACTTTTCGAAGTAGTCTATTATAACGAAACCTATATGCGTCATGGGACTTCTCGTCAGCAAAAAATACAAATGTGGGTGTGATACTCCGGTCGGCCGGTGGTCCGTGTTGCTCTATGGTGTGATATAATGATAAACCTCTATTTTACCCCTTAAGACAGGTAGAACACACTTTATATGTAACCTACTTGAAAATTTAAACACATTTTTGGTGTAGGCAGCACAATATTTCTTACTATATGACTACGTACAACGGCTGACTTAGGAAATTAATTTTAAGAAAATCGTTGAGCTCACCTCACTTTCGCTGTAGGGGACTCTGGTGCAAAATTATATGCTTCTATACCTAGCGGTGTAGGATGTGCGCTGTCTATTAGTTTATCAGTTTTTAACGAATTTTGTATACAGTAGATAGTTCCTGCTGATCTAATCAATGTTGAGAACAGCACATTCACCATCAGCCATACTGCAAGAACGTCCGGTTTCCATAGAAGAAATTAAAAAGAAAGAAAACAATAACTATTTGTGACTCGCACAGGACAAACAAGTAAATAAAATTAAGAATATAAATCAAAAGGAATATAGATCACATTAACAATATTAAAATCACAAACAAATGACAATTGATTTTGCCACTTCTCTCGTAAAACCGTCGTTACCGTTATATCGGCTTGCACTTTAATATTATTAAAATAACTTTTTAGTTATTATTTTGATCGTTTTTATTATTATTATACATAAACACGTAGCCCTTTCCTTGCAGTCGGGTAAAAACAGATGAATGCGTCCATCTGTTTCAAAATGTAGTACTATTCTTGAAAGTATGGGGTGACCATAAGCTCTTAGAGTAAGGTTATTTTGAGATCGCGTAAGTAACAGATGTATACAAGTCATATACATCTGTCCCTTACACACACTCAAAATAACCTTACTCTAAGAGCTTATGGTCACCCCCTGAACTGATTTTCTCCATTTTTCACATTTAGATAGTGTTTCTCGGCAAATGTTTAGGAGTATATTAAACATAATATTATTATGTAAATATACTCCTAAACATTATTTATATTATATAGGTAGTGAATAAACTGAGGTACCGCGGCGCGGATTATGTAAAACAGTCGAAAATATGGTTCTAAATAGTTCTGTGTGAATTTCAACTTATGTACATATGAATCATGTGATCGTGTCTGATTTGAAATTTAAAACTATCATAGGCTATGATAGTTTTAAATTTCAAAACAGACAATAAGGATTGTGAACGCTTCGGTGTACTTTCCTTAGATAGATTCGTCACCATAAGTTTGGCATTTTCGTAGAAGAGTCATAGTGTATCGTGTGTAGTGTATCGTATTTTCAATAAATTGTGCATTATTCATAATATTATCAAAGTTCAATGCATTACATATTAATTTATTGTTTCGATTTATCTACATACTGATTACCATTTTTATTATATCTACGTAGGTATCTAATATGATATTCAATAATTTGGCATTCAGTATGGCAAAGTGAAACCCAAAAACACCATAGAACACCCACATGTCGCCATCTATCAAAAATATGAACTAATAAATTCAAGATATTACTATATCAACTATTTCGGAACAAACGTTTCGCCACAAATAGCTATATAGCACCTTATAATAGGCAATCTATACATTTAATGTGACACATGTATATTGACTTGAATTTTTCAAGGAATGATTTTTACTTTATCTACTTTCATTGCTTTTTGTTTTTACTATGTTGTATTATACACTAGCGACACGCCCCGGCTTCGCACGGTTAGTAGAACATATATTATGCCTACATGTTTTTCTGTCGTACAGTCCCGTCATCGGTGTGAAACCTGCGCTTGATTTATTTTCGCGCGTAACTAACATATTTAAGTTGATAAGGTAAGGTAACTAACATATTTTGTTGAAGTTGGAATCGGTATAGAAACCTATCATTTATAGACATATGCCATCGCGGACTTTTGTGTAGACCTTTAAAAGAGGAACAATTCCACCATACATTATTTGTTTTATGAAATTACATACATTATTTATATTTTGTAATTCGATTGTTTGTTCGATGAAAGCTTTCAGGCGGCTTGACTTTTGGCGACATTTACAAAAAAATCAGGATGTTTCCTGGGTAGAAAAATTATAATTCTATTTAGTCCGTCATCAGTGAGATTATCAAAAATAATTGGACCCGTATTTTTGCTTTTCAAATAAATAAACATTGACAAAGATAAAGCGCATCAAAGTTCAGCAGCCTAATTGCGTAAGTGAATTCTGCAAAGCAAACAAGTCGATTCCTTCCCAAAAACGACTTTAGGTATTGCATATTAATACGTAAAGTTGTTTTGGGAAGGAATCGACTTGTTTGCTTTGCAGAATTCACTTACACAATTAGGCTGCAGGAGTGGGCTTGTGACGTCACTTCGTCAGTATAAAGGTCAGACCGCACTAGGCGTAACTGCGCGTCAGCGGAGCGAAGCAACAAAATATATTGATGAAAGTGTCGCGTCGCGTAGTTCCGCTGCCACGTAGTGCGGTTTATCTCATACAATTTCATACAAAGTATATTTGGTCATGTCGCGTCGCGTCGCTCCGCTGACACGTAGTGTGGTTTGACCTTAAGGGTACACTAGTCGACGGCACGAACTATTTTGTGCGCGGGGTTAAAATGCATTTTATATTAACCGACAACACGTGCGGAAGAGATAGATGCTGTGATGAGTAGTAGGAAGCTAGTTCGTGTACGAATACACACTTTTGCAAATTTGTAGCGAAATGGATAATGATTTAGGACGAAACCGAGTGCGCGAAATTTTATAAACAGACCTTTGGCAGTCTAGATATCATGAAAAAACTACCAAATCTATCTGCTCAAAATAAATTTATATGTATTGTTGAACTACTAATCTATCCCTGTATGGAGGCCGTTTTGCAATTTTCCGTCTTCTTATGGTATTTATTTGCGCCCAAAAATGTGTTAAAATTAGTGTCGAAATGTGGAACTTTCGACGCTCATAACTTTCAAATATTTTCTTTTTTTCCTTTTTGCTTCCATACAGGGCTAGATAATAATGAGACAAATTGATATCACTTTTTATTTTGAACGTACATCGTCAAACAGTGGAATAATCCCTAGACTACGTTTGTATGGAAGAATTTTCGACTAGTGTAACCTTAAAGCGTAGCACACCGTGACGTCACACGATATTTCAACGCACTGTATTGTCGTATTTTTTTGTTTACGTGGCGAAAGAAAAAATATGTGTACAAAATTATTAGGTTATCTAACTGACGGACTAAATAGATATTTTTTGTTAAGTAGGCAAAAAATATTTGCAAAGTTGCCGTTTGACATTTCCATACAATAGGGTTTGTATGGGAATGTCAAACGCCAACTTTATAAAACTAAAAGAAGAATACTAATAGTATTCGAAATAATTTAACAAACTGTACTTATTATAAAAAGGTACTGGAACAAGATATGAAATAACCGTATAATGTATAGATATTAGAAGGAACTTGGAATATGTAAATATAATACTGTAATTTCTACAAGAAATAAAAGCTTTTCATTTTGTTATATAAGACATCCTTACACAGTAATGGACAAATAATATTGTACCAAATTGTAAGTTTTTGATGTACCCTTAGTATACAAAAATAGAACAAATAATAAACGTGATAAAAAAAAACAAATATCGGGCATTGACACAAGGTTTGAGTATTCTTGAAATTACTCTTGTAAAATCTTGAATATTTGTTAACCATGCACATTAATTTTGGCAATAATAAATTTATTGCATCCTAATAAATATTCTTCCAAGTTACTTTTAAGGTTCAAATCGTTATAATAAACAAAACAAATGAACAAACAAGCCAAATTCGTAACAAACAATGTTTTCCGAATTTGTCGTCTGTGGGTGGGTGTGACGAAACGCCAATGTTTGTCCAATGTTGGCGGTCACGGCGACTTGTATCGAGGTCGATTATGTACGATAATTTATTATTATTTGCGCTATTCATTTTAAACTTCCTGACGGATAAGATTATGACTTCTTTATTATAAATTGTATTGTAGTAACAGCCGTGCGGTACAATATTCGAGGTAACGCTTGACAAGGTCGATCCACGGATGGGTGACCATCCATTTCAAACCGAGACTCCTCCGTGCCGTCCTCGATCCGTGTAAAATACTGGTACTTAATAATGCCCGCCAAACTTCTTGGCCGCCCTGAAGTTGGCTACAATGGGTACACAGTAGTAAATCTGATACAAAAACAGCACCGCACTATGCCTTGCGCATGGGAAAGCCAACTTCAGGACGGCTAAGAAGTCTGACGAGTACTGTACTCAGCTGCAACCGGTTAGAGTGGAAGTCAACCTCAACATAGGAAAAGTTTAGAGAGATTATTTGATTGAGAATGTGTCATCATCATCATATCAGCCGAAAGACGTCCACTGCTGGACATAGGCCTTTACCCCAAGCGACGCCACATTGACCAGTCCCGTGCGTTCCACATCCACAGGATCCCCGCAACCTTCACCAGGTCCCCTACTGTTCATAGGTTCCCGGGCGAATGTGTAAGTTGACAATACGAAATCAAAAATACAAATATAATACTTTGTTTTGATGAATTATTGATGAATTTTTGTTGCACCCACGGATATGGGTGTGATTCTTGAATAATTTATAAATGATAGTATTTAAATACCTATTCTTGTATGATGTAAAAGGAAAATCATAACCAAATGTTTCTTCTATATATACAGTCCGAAACTTAGATATTTTTAAATATTCAAACACACACCTGCGAATAAATTAAAAACCTTCCTCTATAGAAAACTTCCTTGCATAGCAATACAAAACGCATTGATTAGATGACTAACAAAATGTGACGTCATCAGTCATGTTACCGATGCATAACAGTTCAGGATAAAACACACTGCACCGTTAGCATATAGTATAGTGTTACATACGATAGTGTTCTGAACATTGATCAGTATTTTTTCATATTTACCGTGCGTAATTTCGTTCAATGCCGATAAATAGGAAAGCAAAATGTGACGATGTTAGCCACAATAATTATGTGTTAATAAAACGCAACGATTCAATGTCATAAAAACAAATAATAACTCTAAAACCACTTCTAAAGTCACATTATAAGAATAAGGAAGACCAAAATAAAATCAAACGATCGAATGTATTGTATGTAAGACCAGCTGTCCCACGCGGCTTCGCTCCCGTCAACTGGCTACGTACCTACCCTATCCTACCTACCCTACTCTACACCTACCCTATACCTACCCTACACATACCCTACACCTACCCTACACCTACCCTACACCTACCCTACACCTACCCTACACCTACCCTACACCTACCCTACACCTACCCTACACCTACCCTACACCTACCCTACACCTACCCTACACCTACCCTACACCTACCCTACACCTACCCTACACCTACCCTACACCTATCCTACACCTACCCTACACCTACCCTACACCTACCCTACACCTACCCTACACCTACCTTACACCTACCCTACACCTACCCTACACCTCCCCTACACCTACCCTACCTACCCTACATACATGATTGCATAACTGAAACCTACCAATACCTACCAACCTACCAATATATCCTCGATAAATGGACTATCTAACACAAAAAGAATTTTTCAATTCCAACCAGTAGTTCCTGAGATTACCCCCTACATACAAACTTACAAATTTTACCTCTTTATAATATTATAGTACAGATAAAATGGGAGCCAAAACTGATATTCCAAAAGATGTACTGAAGAAGAAGGGTTTATAGTTTAAGCATAATTTATAGGCATGACAGTTTTCGTGACAATAAAAACGTTTTCTTTCCTTTTTTTCTAAGATATGCTGCTTTGAACCAAAATTAATTTAAGGGAGGACATAATAACGATGTGATATCTCTTGAACTGTAGGAAGTAAACCCAGTAGGTACAAACAAGCTCTTAACTTTGATATATAACATTGGATTACATGTCGTGTCTACTACCTACACGCAGCCTTTAACCGTAATATACAAAACGGCCATGATCACGAGCTTCACAAAGTTGAGAAGGTCGGGGCTTCATAAAAAGCAAGGGCCAATCGATATTATGGACTAAATTTGTATAAGTTGCGGTAGGTAAGGGACGATTCTTCCCCTCACAAAACTGGAACAGGGGCACGAAAAGTTCCGCTAAATTGTTACGTTGAACTTGGCTAAAATTGGCTTTTAAAGTCAACAATTACAGATCGAAATTTAGTGAATGGGCCACTGTGGGCATAAGAAAAAGCCGAGATAATTTATATAATTTATATTACGATAAATCTTTGACTACCGATCAAGTTTTCCACACATATGTTAGAAACTATTCCAAAATATTCAAAAGAGTCTGCGCTCATGCAAAATCTCAAATAATAATTAACAAAATTGGTGTTTCTAATAATAAAATAAAAACTGTGTGGCAAGTAATTAATAGAGAAACTGGAAAGACACAACAACGCGATCAGAATGAGTTGTCTTTGAAAATATCTAATCAAACCATTTCTGATAAGCAAGAAGTCGCTGAGACATTAGAAAATTTCTTTACCAACATTCCGTTAGAGGTTACGAAGTCACTTCCCTCCTTATCTAAATTGGCTGCAGCTCTTCTTAAGGAATACTTTACTAAAGAAATACCAACCTTTAAATTTAAACCAATATGCATTGATACAATTAAAAACGCGTTCAAAAGTATCAATATAAAAAAACACTGAAGACTTATGGGGGATATCCGTTAGGGTTCTTGGAGATATTATTGACTCAATTGCTCTTGTCCTAACAGGCATATTCAATCAATATCTGGACAGCGAGAGGCACGTTTCCTGACTTAATGAAACACAGTAAAGTAGTACCAATTTTCAAATCAGGCCGTAAGAGCGATCCCTCTGATTATAGACCTATATCCGTGCTACCAGCATTGTGTAAAATCTATGAAAAAATCATGCTGGACCAGATGTTGCCTCATTTCAATTCAAATGGGATCCTGCATAGTCAGCAGTTTGGTTTCACGAAAGGTCGGTCGACAACGGACGCGGGAATAAAACTCATCAGCCACATCTTGGAATCTTGGGAGAAGTCCCAGGATGCCATTGGCATTTTCTGTGATCTTTCAAAAGCGCTCGACTGCGTCGACCACAACACACTGATCTGTAAATTACAACACTACGGAAATCGAGGGCAAGCTGCTGATCTTGTGCTTTCCTATTTATCAAACAGACAGCAAAAAGTAAATGTTAATGGGGCGACGTCCTCCGGGTCTCTAGTCAAAATGGGCGTGCCCCAAGGTTCAATTCTCGGCCCTTTCCTTTTTCTTGTTTACATAAATGATCTCCCTTTTATGATGGCCAAATTATCGGATATAATTCAATTTGCTGATGATACTTCGCTAATTTTTAAAATAGATAGGAAAGATACGGATGTCTTACATGTCAACGAAAGTCTAATTGTTCTCTCGGAATGGTTCGCAGCTAACAATCTTTTACTGAATGCGAAAAAAACAAAATGTCTAAAGTTCTCTTTACCAAATGTACCTCAACGTGACCTAAATCTTGACGGCAAAAATCTTGAAATAATAACGGAAACTGTATTCTTGGGGATTACTATCGATTCAAAATTGCAGTGGGTCTCGAAAGAGTTGTAATGCCTATGCAGTAAGGAAGATAAGGCAGTTAACCGATGTAGCCACAGCTAGACTAGTATACTATGCTTATTTCCACAGTATTATGTCTTATGGCATTCTGCTGTGGGGGTCAGCAGCTGACGTTGACTTAATTTTTATCTTACAAAAGGGGGCAATCCGCGCGATCTATAAAATGGGTCCTCACGAGTCCCTCAGAGAAAAATTTAAAGAGATCGATATACTGACTCTACCTTCACTTTATATTTTGGAATGTGTATGTCCGCAAAAATCGAGGGCTTTTCAAAACTAGAAGTGACTTCCATAATTTAAATACACGCATTAAGCACGAAATCTCTAACTATTCTCAATCTCATTTGTTTTCTCTTTTAATTAGACTTTTTACAATATTTTTCAATCATCATTATAGCCCTTTGCTAAGAATAGTTACAGCACTGATAACAGTATTTGTGCCACATATTAAATTTAGTGTTGTTTTATTTTTTTATTTTTTTTATTTGTTGTTTTTTTTACCTTTGTATAGATTCTTTTACCGATTGTGAATGTGTGAACATTGTAGGCTTTCTAGATTTCTAGATGATTGTTAACATTTGTTAAATTTTTATTTCGTTTTACATTATTTTTTTTGTTTGTTTTTTTAATTTCGTACGACTTATTGTCGGGCCTACGTTGTCCCCCCATATCCAAGTACTAATGCTGTAACATGGAAATATTGTAATCACATTTTTTTTTTAAAAGAGTAACCATGGAGTTTCTTGCCGGTTCTTCTCCATAGGAAACGACTAACCCGACCTTTTGTCGACGTTTTATAAGTGCCCATGTAGGCCTACGTAAAAAAAAAAAAATATTTTGTTTTTGATTTTGAAACGGGGGCAGATAGCGCCGACTGAATTTCCTTAGTAAAAAGTCATAAATCGAGGTTTGGCTGTCGCCTATTTCCTCCTCCAATATTGGACCAATTTATAAGATATTTCATAAACTGGTAAAGTAAGATATATACTATGTCCCTATGTTTTCCTTTTTTCATTTATATTTGTCAAATTTGTACACTAAGCCTCTGTTGACAGCGCAATTTTGAGCATTTTGGGAGGGTTCTAGTGCTTCTAAAGATAATGTATCATCATTTCTTGCCGGTTCTTCTCCATAGGAAACGACTAACCCGACCTTTTGTCGACGTTTTATAAGTGCCCATGTAGGCCTACGTAAAAAAAAAAATATATTTTGTTTTTGATTTTGAAACGGGGGCAGATAGCGCCGACTGAATTTCCTTAGTAAAAAGTCATAAATCGAGGTTTGGCTGTCGCCTATTTCCTCCTCCAATATTGGACCAATTTATAAGATATTTCATAAACTGGTAAAGTAAGATATATACTATGTCCCTATGTTTTCCTTTTTTCATTTATATTTGTCAAATTTGTACACTAAGCCTCTGTTGACAGCGCAATTTTGAGCATTTTGGGAGGGTTCTAGTGCTTCTAAAGATAATGTATCATCAAAAAGGAAAACATAGGGGCATAGCATATATCTTTAATTTTCAGTTTACGGAATATCTTTTAAATTTGTCCAATATTGGAGGAGGAAATAGGCGAGAGCCAAACCTCGATTTATGACTTTTTACTAAGGAAATTCAGTCGGCGCTCTCTGCCCCCGTTTCCTCTTAAGATAATATAGTTCTCCATAGAAAAAAATAATTTATTTAATCTGTGCTTTAATCAATTATTTGCTTAAAAGTATTAAGAATTAAGGCAAATTAAAAATTTAGATAATTCTAGTTTCACCATGTAGAATACTTACTGGACGATCTCCAAGGATAAGCAAGCTTGCCATTGGAACCATTTATTACACAGCGAGACCCCTCCGTTTGGAGAATACGTTATGCCGAGAGGAACGGCTCATTCATAGACCTTTGACAGTCGTTACGGATAGACGTCTTACCAATGAGTACGTGGAACATGGATATTAAGGTCAGATAGGCAGTAAACATCATAAACATCATTATCTGCCTGCCCTTGCCACTCAGTGTAAATTACTCTTATTCAGCAGCATCCAGGACACTAGAATCCGATCCCAACATACCTACTGACTGGGCAGGCTAGACAGGTGATGGTTGTGTGTATATGGTTGAACAGATGCATTTATCAATCGGCATCAAATGTGCATTCCGCACTGTATTTGCATAAAACACCAGTCAGCATCTTCTTTGTGTTTGCATAAAAGACAGCACAGTTAGTGACTTGGTGCGCTAAGATAGTGGATGCCCCAACATAAGAAGTAGTATACCTTTTCTTTATAATGTAAGCGATCGTATTTAAATGTTCTGCAACTCTTGGGTCTGCACCCAACTGCACCAACCATGAACCAGTGTAATGTAGATTAAATCTCAGGCTTTCCATAATATTTCCAATATATGGGATGTACATACAGCAAACATGTTTAGTCTTACGGGTTTCGTACGAGTTGTTAATCAACTATCAAATAGTTTGATGTTTGTGACCTACAAACATCAAACTATTTTACAACTGTGTTTACCTCGTAAAGAAAAAAGTGAATGAGTTGACCAACGAACATTTCGCAAGGCAAGCGCGCCTACACATAAATTAAGTGTTAAGATGCAAATGTGGCACAATTTTGAAAAGTTTAACTTTCAATTATTTTTGGATCTTGAATAAATTAATTTATTACGCAACAGATGCAAAACATTACACGTGACTCTTAAACACTTTGCGTTTTGCATCGTTCCGCCTTATTTGGGGACGCAAGGACTTAAGTAAATGTTTTGGCAGGATGTTTTCGGTTTTCTTTGTTTACCTACTTCCAATTCTGCAGGTATTAAAAATAAATATTTTGTAATAAACCTTTACCCCGTTCGAGATTTTTTTGCAAGGAAATGCTTTATTTACAAATGAGTTTGAAAATATCTAAATTGAATCGCATTTTTCAAAAACATTATGTTTTCGAAAAAAACAGAGAGATGTGTAGGTAGAGCCATAGAGAAGGGTTTTAATCATCAAAACACATAGTTTAGTGATATTGTTCATTAGTACCTGGCGACTGGGATATCTAAGTAAGATCTTAAACGTCCGCGTCCAAAATTTTTGGATTCAAAAAGCTGTTTCCGTTAATTACACATTAATGTTTGAACGTTTTTATGAGTTTTTTGGCATTACCCCAATATGATTATTAAGCATGGTGTTAAGGAAAAATAATCCTCTTCTAACGCATGTCTTCACTTCGCTACCTGCTCACATAGGCCGCAGATCGGAATGGTTTGAACTTAAAAAACAATGCCTCATTCGCAGCGAAAGGGTAACGGCCTAACATAAAACTTAATAGACAGAAGCCTACGAGACCAAAGTCACGTCTGTAGTAGATTAAAATACTATGATATCAGTTGTAATGAAGGAATATGTACCTACGTACAGTCGACTAAACGTTAGAGGTACCACTTCCACTTTAACTTTGAGATGGCCCTGCGTTGCACGGAGTTTCAAAATAACTCAACGACAGCTTTTGCTGGTATCCTTACCGTTATTACAGATATTGTGATCTATAGAATCTCAAAAACATCTGCATGACTTCTATTTTATTCAGTTACTAGCGGCATGCTCCAGCTTTACCCAGGTTATATATAAATATACATAATATTTAATATATATTTTACTTTAATTATTATTTTTATTATTAATATAATTAAAGCCCATCTGAAATAGCCTACATTTCAAATAGTGTTTTTTTTCCAATATGAGTTCCGGTGATTACCTCTCCTCGCTAATTTTTATTATTATTATACTTTTAAAATAAAGAATAACTATCGTTGTAAACTTAATTAATAAAATTATAACTTTCAAGTAGGTAGGTATATTAATTTACTCATTCGTAACTTGCGCCATCCTGTATTTAAAGTCCTACAATATATACAGTTCACCTAAAACATGCACATGCAGGCGAGCTTTCAAAATTTAACTACGGTTCCAATTCAGATAGGAAACAATCCTAGGAATTACAAAGGTACCTCAATAAGGTTCTAGTGTTCATAACAGCCGCAGCGGGTTATACTCGGCCCGGTAACGAAGCCTTAGCGTAATTAAGGATTCGGCTCTAACGAGACAGCGCCATCTAACGGGTGTTTTTTTATAGTCAGAGAACTTTAAATTGAAATAAAACACACAAAAACAAAAAAAAACGGCTTTGTTTGCGGGCTATATTTTTGGCATTAATGTTTAAATATGATTTCGGATATGTGGAGAAGTCTAATTTGCACTCACTCTTGGCAGTAAAACAGGCTGTATTTTGGCAATAACGCATCGAATGTTGGCTTCCAAGTGCTACATTTTTTTCCGGTTTATCGGCGTAGACATGCGACTTTACATATATCCAGACAAAATAACACTCGTTCCACTAGAATCCCCTAAATCAGTCCCCCAGGGGATTCTACAGCACTCAATGTTCCGCTACGATCCCCTATGCAGGGGATTCTGTAGGTACTAATAAGTTCTATTCCTTTAAAGTCCCTTCTAAATAAAAAGCCATCTATAAAATAACAATATGTAAAACATAGAATTAAAAGTCGGTCTACAGAGGGGATTACAATGACTTAAATTAATTTTTCTAAAATAAGTTAGTTATTCGCACGTACGAGGTGGCCAGTTAATTGCTGGTTTATTGTAGGATGACAACAGATTTATTAATAGGTATTTGTTGTTGCTACCTATACTCGTGGTACTCTTATCTAATCTGCAGAGATCGCAACATTTCCGTAAAAACCAAAACCAAACACTTTAGTCTTCTCGATCTTTTCGTATGGCGCCGCAAACACATCGACGCCTTTGGGATGTGGTGCTGGAGAAAGATACTCCGTGGACAGCAATTCGGACTAAATGCCTGCATATTGCGAGAACTCAAAATCTCCTCGCGGCTGTCATCCGAGTGTCTGCGAAATGTTCTAGAATAGTTCGGTCACATTGCAAGGAAAGACGGCGGCAACCTCAAGAAGCTCATCGTGACTGGCAAAGTAGGTGAGAAAAGGTCTTGTGGACCCAGCCCAACACGTTGGTCTGACCCTGATTCGCACGCTGCTTTTGACTCTACAGTACACAATGGCCTCCACACCGCCAGAGGCAGAATCAGATGGAGAAAGATCGTACGAGATAAAGTGATGCAGAAGGGAGGTCACG
The DNA here is from genome assembly GCA_948252205.1 of Orthosia incerta. NCBI lineage: Eukaryota > Metazoa > Arthropoda > Insecta > Lepidoptera > Noctuidae > Orthosia > Orthosia incerta. The sequence continues at coordinate 37,016,234 of OX411741.1, read as the reverse complement.
GCCCTCAATACTGAGGAATACGAAGCAAGGAGGAAGACTCGTGGTATTAGTAAGAGCTCTCGTAAGTACTTAACATTTCAATTAATTGACATTGTAGTTTTAGTTACTTTTTCTAATTTAATTTAACTTGTAAGTAAAATAAAATGAATGGCGGTTAGCTTATATTTTTGACAAGTATAGGAGCTCGACATGACGCCGTGTGTACAAAATGCTACGTCGCTTACTGCATTATTCGTTTGAGTCTAAGCTCTTTATCACTTATTGTTTAAACCGCTCTTTATTTGGCTGTAAACTCATTAGGTTTCAAGGTGTCGCCGGCATCACCGCATAATTGTGCCATTATAATAATTTTCACATTAAAATCTACAAATCGGGTCTTCCTTGCGTCAATCGACCGGTAAATGATGTACTCGCATTTTGTTTGAATGGTTGTTATTGTAATTGATTTGAGACCTCATTCTTCATACATAAATAAACCATAGCTACCATAGCTGTCTTGACCAGTGCTAAGCATACTGAATTGTCTTCCGAACAGTATTTTTAAACAATTGTGACTCTTTTTACCCGACTGCCGAAGGAGGTGTTTATCAGTCTATGTATGTATGTATGTTTGTTCCTATGTGGCTTCCAGAGACCAAACGCGTTGGCCGCTTTTGATGATTCATACGTCAATCGATTCGTCTTAACCTTGCAAGTGTCACTGACTACATCAAAATTGGAAAATAGAAAATGGCGGCTTTCGGGCGCCATATTGTGGAGGGCAAATTTCATTTTTCTTCCATACCCATCATGTGAGGTATCAAAATAAAGGTTTTCAAGAGGTTATTTCAAAAATATATCACACTTATATGTTTAAATGCACCTAATTCGAATAAAAATATTAACTAAAACGTTATAAATAAAAAAAGTTAATTATAAAAATCAAAAAACCCAACTGCTTAAAAAGCGAACTAAAAAGACGTAAACAAGAAGAAAATCATGCTGTGCAGTCGGAGGATACATCTGGTTTTGGTCAGCCAGCTCGCGAATATGTATCCTCCGACTGCACACCATGTTTTTTTTTCTTATTTACGTCTTTTTAAGTAGTCGGTTTTTTTTTGCTTTTACAAGACCTATCTACATCGTTTGTTGCTTGGTTGTTGTTTTTAAGTACTCCCATAAAATATTTAAATCCCTTGCCGCCTGTTGCAGATATATTTTTCGTCATTTATTGTTTCCTCAGTGCTTTCTTTTGTTGCATAAGGAACGCTTGTGCAACATTTTACGCTTCTTTTTATTTTGGATTTGGCTGTACATTGTCTGACAGTGAAACAATGAATTCAAGATTTTTTATTGATGGAGAGTAAAGATAATTACTTATACTTAAACATGAACACCATAATATTGTTAGTTTATGTTCCCTGATTAAATAAAGTGATGTGGTACCTCCTTAGGTAGTCAAGTTCAGAATATATTTCCCACACCATTGAAGTCGTGACAACTGAAAAGTCGTGGCCCAACCTGCCGATAAAGCCTAAAGAACTGATGTAAATAAATTTTAATGAAAAGAGTTTACCATTTAAAATAATTGCTCAGCAAACATTGTTTGCTTGTATTTGTTGTTTCTTTGTATTGTAGCTAATAATTAGTTTTTCACACCACCTGCTTGACAATATCCAATTACATGTACAATACAATCTCAACGTAAAGTAAACTTTGCCTCCCAAGAGAGGTAAAGTTGTAGAAACTCCCAAAGGAGTAAAGTGATTTGAACTTGGTACGTCAAATCGTGTGGAAACTCTTGGACACTCTAAGTAAAAAAATTACCATATTGCTTTGTAAAGAGGTTTGTGCGAAAATCGAACTGGCCACCATAAGCAGAACTAAAAAAAAAACAGCCCAAGTGCGAGTCGGACACGCGCACGAAGGGTTCCGTACCATTATCGCAAATAACGGCAAAAAAATCACGTTTGTTGTATTGGATCCCCACTTAAATATTTATTTTATTTTGATTTTAGTATTTGTTGTTATAGCGGCAACAGAAATTCATCATCTGTGAAAATGTCAACTGCCTAGCTATCACGGGTGTATCTCATGCAGCCTGGTGACAGACGGACAGACAAACAGACACAGACAGACAGAGAGAGAGAGTCTTAGTAATAGGGTCCCGTTTTTACCATTTTGGGTATGGAACCCTAAAAAGATAAAAAAGGTGCAATTTCAAAGAATGTGAAACAAAAGATGAGATTTTCAGTGAATTTTATTGCAATATTCGTGTTGAAAAAAAATGTCGAGCGATAGTGATACTACTCCAGAGTTTATCTAAACAGGCCCTTTAGAGATTATTAATAAATCTACAACCGGAAAAAATTAAATACAGATACGAAAAAACCTATGACGATGTTGTTCAATGAAGAAAAACAAAAGTAGGAATCAGGGCTGTGTCGGAATCAGGATTCTTTGTTACGCTCAGGGTGCAATATGCCGCCCGTGACGTAAGACACTGCTTTATCCCCTTGCTCGCCAGAGTAAAAATGGAGTGTCAGCTCTTATACGTAAACTCACGCCCTCTTCCCCCACGGGTAGGTAGAAACCACCGACATGCAGAAACTAAAGAACGCCACCTTTTTCTTCATTTAAGTTCATAATCTGTCTGACTATGTGTATACACGCACGCCGGTTATGAGTACTGCATACTAGCCTCTTCTGAACTGAAACACATCACCGTTCATATCCGTGTGTCCCTAGGGCTCCCAAGCTTTTGTTAGTCGCCTTTCATTCATCCAACTACAATAGGTATTTAACTTAACAATGTGTCTCTGAGATTTATACCTACCTCTACGATGTTGTTGTAAGTCTAAAATCAATAAAAATAGTCCAATAAAAGATGGTGATAGAATTAATCTCTGACCTATAACAGACACTATGTAAAACATTGAGATTATTATATTATAACACAAAGAGTGAATTTGCAAATAGACCGCGCCTGAAATATTAAAAAGAGAGCTGAACAGCTGTATTCTATAAAAAAAATAAGCAGTTCTCACTTGGACCAAGTAATTGTCTTGCTGTTAGACTTGTTGATTTGCTGGGAGAGAACTCAACTTTGAGCTAGGCAGGCCTTTGTACTTGTTCTTTATTATCACTGTGCATTGTACTAATGTGATGTGTTCTTAGGTGTACAATAAAGAATAAATTGTCAGTTTGCCCAAAATTGGCTCATGTTCTTGAGTATCCGCTTCAAAAATTTCCTCCATCTGGGGCAGACAAATGGGGGTCTATACTTATAGCCTTCTTATAAGTCTCTTAGAAGCAAATACTACACAGTGTTCTGCCAGTTTCTGTTGGCCGAACTCTTAGCTAGCTTAACTACTTAAGAGGAAGAGCATTTCCTCTTAACGCCTTCCATTTTCGTCTTCTCAGAGTAACTTCGTCATTAAGATAGAATTTCCTTTTAATAAATTCAAGCGATTTTTAATAAGCTTATTAAGAAACTTAAGCCCTCTTTGATTTTATATGTAATCTAATATTTATCTGAAGATTAAGTTTTCGGCTGGTGGTTATTGTTATTTTCTAAGGGTTTTATCGTTCATAACTTGCGTGTTAAGGTTAATTCCAAGAAGCAGTTCAATTATGTCTAAACTAACTTCAAAATTCAAAACATTGCGATAAACCATTCAAATGGCTTTCTAAGATCACTTGAGGAAGATTCTGAATGAACTTTGAGAATGAGAGCATTTTTTCTAAGAAAACTCTAAATATAACTAGAATTGTGCGTGAAATCTGATCGGATTCGTCTCGCACGGGAAGGGAGTCTTCACTTTGCAGTTTGCACCCCCGTTTCATTGACCCATTTCATGCCACCCTCATCATGTGTCGATCATTTTAGAGAGAGGTAGAAATAACTATCCAGCTTTAATATGCAATGATTTACTTGTTTTGCGATATATGCAATAAAGATGAACTTCATTTATTAAACTATTGCACGAAAGAGATGGTTATATTTTTGTTATTATTCGTATCTACTGCAGACCGATTATCTGACTGGATATACTTAAGTGTACTTTTACGAATTCCCCAAAAATAGTTTTCAAATATTGGAATATTTCGAGTTGAAGATAGATAAGTGAATACTTAAAACTTTGGAATAATTATAGCGAAATGATTTGATTTTCTCGCACCTGCACAAACAGGTTTCTTTGCCCTTCAGATTATGAAATGCTTTGAAACTGAGATGACAAGCGGAAATTTAAAAAAAACTACAACAAAGTAACTACTTAATCTAAACGTTACATCATGGCTACAATTTGCGTTTAAATAAGACTTCAGAAAAAATAAATAGGTCACATTATTTCTCAAGAGTCTTTCGCACGTTTTTAAAACTATGTTCAAGAAATGTTCCCACATGTAGGTACATAGACGTATGTACTTGGTAGTTAATAACTGTTCAGTATAATTACTTGTGTCGCTTCAAGCAAAATCGCGGGCAATGTTGATTGTATATCATAAATAATGTTCATGCGGGTATTTTTGTATAGTATGTGGCGATGGATGCGACGTGTATATGTCTGTACATACATTTGCCATGGAATGCTCCTGTCCGGTTTGACAAGAGTCCATTTAGAGATTGAAAGCTTCTGATGCTTCCAAAATGTTTTTGGTGGATGCTAATCTCAGCTTGAATAGTATTCAATATTGTAGCTATGTGTAATAAATACAAGCCGTGTGCCCGACAGCAATTCCGTTTTCAACTTCTATACAAATTGTAACTTCTACGAAAACTCTTTGAGCAGTAGACGTTCAAAAAGCCTTCCAACGGTTGTTCATTTGTAGACCCAGCGATTTAGGCTGTGCTTTATTTGAAGTCATCATCATTATCATCAGCCTAGGTTAGGTTAGGTTAAAACGAGCTGTTTTCCGCAACTCCACGACCAAGCGCGTATTTTGCATACGGGTTAATGTTCACATCAGCCTATTAATGTTCCCACTGCTGGGACACAGGCCTCCTCTCTGTGAGTGGGAATGGGCCGTAATCCACCATGCGGGCCCAGTACGGGTTAGTGGATGTCACATGTTTTTGAATTTTTGGTTCTAGGACATGCCGGTTTCCTCACGATGTTTTCCTTCACCGTTTTGAGAGCAGTGGTGATGAAATAATTTACACAAAGTAAAGCGCCTGCCTGGGCTCGAACCCACGACCTACAACTTGTAAGTCGCGCTCGATAACACTAGTTTGAAGTGCATGAATTTATTGACGTAAAAACTTTATTAGTCGCGTTGAGGCACAAAACTTATGGATTCGCCGAACCGACATGCTAATATGATTTGTACACTTAAAACTTTGGAATAATTGGCCGCTAGTAATGTTTATTATTATCGGCCGGTTATTTCAAAGTTTTAAGTTTTCACTTTTGTCAGCAGTCCACCATGACTACCTTTTTTTAACTTAAAATTGTATACTCAAGTTTGAAGTAAAATCAAATATTTGACTTTAAGCAATCTCAAAAAAATGCTTAAAAAGACCTGACTACGAAAAAGACGTGAAAAGATGCTACTACTCTGTATTGTAATTATATTTTTATGTACACATACATACATGTTTAAAACCGTATTGTTTCCGGCATACCGGTGTCTTATCAAGTGAAGTTATGTCTGTTCAAGTGAAAATTTATATCCCTTTGTCTCTTTTATGTTACATGTCACTGTTTACTGATGATAGGCTATCCGTTCTGTTTCCTTTTCCTGATTGGTACCGATTTGTTTAGCACTGACAAATTTACCTCTACCTAAGAGGTAAATTTCAGTGCACTGTAAAAAAATATTAGTAAAAAGGAGGTTAAAAAGGCTGCCAAGATTACCAGTACCATTGACTAACGTGGTTCAAAAAAGTCATTTATTCAAATTCGACTGTGAACGTCAAAATTTACATACAGACCTCCAAAACGCCCGCCCTTGACCCCTTCCAAGTGTTTAAGCTGCGAAGAAGAAGTAGTGCAACAAATACCATTTGAAGAGCTTGAACGAATACGAGAGTATTTGATTTATAAAGTCTTCTACAGCGTACAAGAACATAATACCATGAAAGCGAAACTGATCCCAAGCAAACAAAGTACTTACAAACAAGTAAAACCTGAATCGGAACCAGCAATAACAATAATGATATTGCCTTCATTCAATTCGGCGGCAAAGCAGCTCATTGGTCACAGTGCCCGGGCTACGAGTACTTCCGAAGGTCCCCCGAAAGGGAACACTTTCGTTTCCTCGCACTTGTCCGACTAGTTTCGTTTAACTAAAGACAGGTGCGCATCGAGGATTTGTTCGCTTTTTGCGGGGAACTTTCGGGTGAAGAGTGGAAGAGTTACGAATATGAATGTGGATGGAAAGGGAAATGAAGGTCAATAAGTGGATTGTTAGATAAACGATAATTATGAAAGAAAAAGGAGTGAACGACAGCGTGACGGTTGACAGGGGAGGGTGGAAGAAGAAAACGTGTTGCGCTAATATCAAGTAACATGGGATTGGGCTAAAAGGTTTCCATGTAACAGACTTTCTTATAGGCCTAATGGCTTTCTTTTTGGGACCTATTATTGAACTACTTCGCAAGGTTGCAATTCACATTCTGAACTCTTCAGCCGAATAAAGATTTATATATATGTTATCGTGCTTTGGAATGCTTATCAAGAGTATGTGATATGTGTTTTGAGGAGAATATTTTTAGTTGATTGAATCACTAAAAGTCATAATATTTTTCTTTCTTTCCAGTCAATGTCAGCAATAAAATTGTTATCCCAATTTTATCAACTTTTAAGGTATATTTCTGGAAACCATGACATAATAATAAATATTGTCCAACCTGATATCGATCAAAGCGGAGTCTTCGATACTATTTGCCTTAGACTTAAATTCATTCAACCTTCAATTACTCAGACATATCAATATTTTCGTTAACAACATATTTTAATTGCCAGCTTCAAATCTGAACGTAAAAATAAGATTACAAGAATTGAAGGATAATTATTGAAATTGTTTTAGTTCTTCATTTGATATGCGGTATTCGATTCGGTGTGTGCTCACCCTAACATCCACAAGGTGCTTGAATAATCCAAGAAACCGGTCCGAGATACAGTCTACCGGTCACAGAAATCTTACAATAGTTATGCAAAACGCACATAATGATACACGTAATTACTATAACTTATTAGTGATTGCTATCACTTTTTAAAAGAACCGGTTAGTTTCCATTTCCATAGCAGTGAGCGAGAGAAAAGCAGCACTTAGTGTGTCGGTGTTCCGTACAGAACAGGTGGTCAGACTGATGGAATACTGGTCAATGTTGTGGGCTGTGTCCGTGGCGGGTACAGCGATAGTTATAATACAACTCTTGCATTATCTAGCCGCCTGGTACCTCGCACTAAGACTTTACAATACCTGCACAGGTAGGTAATACCGAATTTTATGACATAAAGCGTTTGATCGCGCGATGATTGCTGATTCTTACGTAATAAGCCTGCGGGAGGGATATCTACGACAACTGCGTCGCGCGATTATAGTTCGGTAGGCTTATTACGTATCTTTTGCAAGAGCCAAACGATAGCCATTTTTGCGCAATAATTGATTTTCAATACAAAAGTTTTAGAGTTGATGTCGGTTTTTTTTTTAAATAAGTGCATTTGACAAACAGCGAGCGATTAGCAAACGATTGTGTAGGACCTACCATACCTACACTGCAGGTAATGCCGACTTTTATGACATAAAGCGTTTGATCACTATCGTCTTGCTCTTGCAAAAGATACGTAATAAGCCTACGGAATACGGCACCTTCGCGGCAATTTTATTTGTAATATGATAAAATATGATATTTAAAGAAAAATCTACGGATTCCATTGATCTTTTCTCAATCTTAAGATTCACGCAATGCTAATTATTAAAGAAAAAGTTTACTGCTTTAATTCGCATGGTTTATCTCAAAAAAAGTAAATATTATCATTATGCGGGCACCGTTTCCAAAAATAGGGATAAATTTGCCGGTTGACCGTGAACTAAAAACGTGATATGTCTAATTAATAGTTTGCTCAAGTCATTGACTACAATAAAAACCTTGTAAATATAGTTCAAATAATATATATTTAAAGATTTGACCTTCTGTTGCTAAAGATAGCGGTACTTGGATTTAAAATGTGACAAGTACAGATTTATTTATTTTTATACCTGCCAAAAGAGGGACCTGTAGAGGATAAAATACCTAGAGGATGAAGCCCGAAGGTGGTCGTACCTACCAAATATTGGAGCATCTGCTGATACCTGTCAGTGCCGCACTCCTAAGCTGCCTATCGTAACAGTTGCAGAAAAGCCGTCGATAAGCTGATACGGAGTCACGATTCTCAGCAGCAAGAGAGTGATAATAAAGACGAAGATCTTGCAAAAAAAACAAGAATATTATTCTGTTATCAACAAACGAGTAAGTGTCGAGTTTCTTGTCCGTTCTTCTCCATAACTATCTATATTTGTGAACGGACGGTAGAATCCACGGAGTAGATAAGTACTGTTCCGTGGTAGAATCTATTATTATTATTTATTTTTAAATCGTTGACATTTAAAAGTATTGCTTAGTGGCCGAATTTGACTTTGACACCAGTTAATATTTTTTCCAAGTGTGTGCATTTTTCTTTGATTTTTCCTCGGCTAATATATAATGACCTATCAATGACGTAATATATACCTACTTTCATTCTTTCTTACATTTCTTTCTTTTTTATTTCCTAGAAAAACCTTTTTATGCAAAGTAAAACCATCGTTTTACCCAAAGTTTTGTCTCAATTTTTCTAAGTGTCTCTCAATAACAAGTGTTGTGTTATGTAATAATATCTAGAGTCTTAGTATATTTACTTGTAGGCACGCCTAGATATTTATAATATGACTATTCTACAATTTCTTGTGGTTTCTCGTCGTTTTGGATTTCTAACAGTTTATTATTCTTACTGGTTGAGGTTTTGAAAGTACACGTTACTCGTGTATGTCGAGGGTCTAAAAGGGAGGAATCATAAAAGTTTTGGGAAGGAAAGAATCTCACATTTCCAGTCTTATACTGTATCGCCCTTTACCTTCACCGATCGACCTTCACAAAATGGTCTCACCATCTGAAAACAAAATCCCGCGCTATCTCAGATCATTTAACCATCTAATATTCAATATCTTTGAAGTAAATGCTCTTTTTCTAGTGGATTTAAACGGTAGTTCTTAACAAGAAGCCCTAGGGTCCATTCCTGAACCAGGAAAATTATATTGTTGGATTTATTCATCTGGAATTTCTTAAGATGACAAAACTTTGGATTCCAAAATTACTAGCTAAATGTGCATGTATTTCATACATTTCTGCCTTACCATTCGAGGAATGCATGTGTGTTATTTATATTATGGTTATTTTTGATAAATCTGTTATAAGCGGTTTTCACGTTATCATATTTTTTTATTGATAGTAACTGTTTTTTTTTTTACATTTTTACGCAAGTAGTTGATTCGGAATTGTTCCAATTAATTAACACGCTTTTATTAGCTTGGTATGTATCTAGGTATCAATGTAACGGAATCTTTGAAAGTGATTTTCACCCCCTTCAAAACGTCGGATTGATTTGAAACTTTGCACACTTATGGACCGATGACAATGCAATAGTTTAAATATTTTGTCTCGTTATCCTTACCAGGATCTTCAGGATTAGCGACTTTTTAGTTCAATTTACCATTAAAGCGTGTTTTTTAGTTTTTAAAACTGAAATTTATTTATTACGACGAGTCGACGATTGATGATGATCATGATTGTAATCTAAACGACGTTCAAGTCTAAAATTGGTGGAGAACGCTTTGCACCATTGTTTACAAGATTGCTTAATTCATAGGAGTATACAATAGTGATTGATTTGATAGTAGTAGTTGATTTCACGAATTAAATATAATAAATTTTTCAAGGTCCCACATACTTTTACATCGTATTAGGACAATGATATAGTAGTCAAGCACGAGCCTATCAACAATAAAAAACAATGAGGTTAATAGGGTAGTTTACTGAAAATTAGTTTTTTGTCCGTCAGGTAGATTAATAAAAAATATTGGACACGTATTTCTTTTGACACGTAAACATAAAAAGACGACGATAAATGCGTTGAAATATCGTATACTTATTATAATTTTTCTACCCAGGAAACATCACTATTTACAAGATAAAAAAATGGAACAAATGGGCTCAAAATGAAACACTGAAGCATAAAGACAAAGACAAAGACAAAGATATTTTATTTCAAGTAGGCCACCAAGCGGCACTTTTGAACGTTAAAATAATAATAATTGATTCTACCGTGCATTCGGAAAGTAGCTTGTAATGGAGAAGAATGCACAAGAAACTCCATACTTACTCTTTTTAAAAAAAAATACAATATTTAGGTACATAAGTACATACCTTGATGAATGAAATTGAGTTTATACAATTACAAATATACTTATACAGTCTTCAGAAGGTCCAACAATAATTCAAAACAATAATGTTCCGCATATCACTTGTTTTTGCGGCCTAGTGGCTGTGGAGCTGGACTAGCATTTAGCCAAGCATTTTTATCAGTGATGTAATCCCCCAACTTATAATATGCCAGCCTGCATAGTGTGCGTTTTATGCAAGTTTTAAATTTCGTCTCATTCAGTTCAAGAATGTGAGGAGGAATTTTATTGTAACATTTTGTACAGTACCCCATGAAAGATGAGGCTACTTTAGCCAGTCTGAAACCTGGTTGAACTAATTGGTCCCTATTTCTAGTAACATAATCATGTCTGTCGCCGTTTTTACTAAAAAGATGTAAATTCTTTCTCACGTACATGATGTTTTCATAAATATATTGACAAGGAACCGTCATGATGTTAATGTCCTTAAACAGTTCCCTTAGAGAATCGCGCCGGCGAAGATTGTATATCGCTCTGATGGCTCGTTTTTGCAGAATAAAAATTGACTCAATGTCTGCAGCCCTTCCCCATAGTAAGATACCGTAAGACATTATACTATGAAAATAACTAAAATAGACTAGTCTGGCGGTATCCACATCCGTTAACCGACGAATCTTTCCAACAGCATAAGCCGCCGAACTCAGCCGCCCCGCAAGGGATACCAAATGAGGACCCCATTGCAACCCCGAGTCTAGCGTGATCCCCAGGAAAACCGTTTTATCGACGAATTCTAGCTTCTCCTTGTTTAATATAATGTCACAATCAGTACTTTTGACATTCGGCAAGGAAAATTTTACGCACTTGGTTTTTTTACCATTTAAAACTAAATTATTGGCAGTGAACCAATCCTGAACCTGCCGTAGCGCGTTATTTACGTCGTCAACCTGACAAGTACGTCTATTTATTTTAAAAATTAAAGATGTGTCATCAGCAAATAACACCATGTTAAGTTTGTTTTCCAATAAACGGGGTAAATCGTTAATGTACACTAAAAATAAGAAAGGACCTAAAATTGAGCCCTGGGGTACACCCATTTTAACGTTTAACCCGGACGAATTCACACCGTTTATTTGAACTAATTGCTGTCTATCATTCAAATAAGATTTAACCAAACTTAACGCTGATTGACCTAGCCCGTAATGCTCAAGTTTCAGAAGTAATGTTTCATGATTAACGCAATCAAACGCCTTCGACAGGTCGCAGAAGATACCTATGGCATCCTGCGAATCTTCCCACGCATCAAAGATGTGTTTTAATAGAGCGACACCAGCGTCAGTTGTACAACGTCCTCTGGTGAAACCATACTGTCTATCATGCAAGATGTTATTCGTATTAAAATGAATGAGCATTTGATTTAACATTATCCTCTCAAAAACCTTGCTGAAAACCGGCAACACGGATACTGGTCTATAATTATTTGTGTCTTTATTGTCCCCGGATTTAAAAAGTGGTATAACCTTACTATATTTCATTAGATCCGGAAAAACGCCTTGATCCACACACAAATTGAAAATCAACGCTAAGTACGGCGCTATAGTCTGAATTATGGAGGTACAAGCTTTGATGGACATTCCCCACAGATCTTCAGTCGGTTTGATCTTGATTTGCTTAAAAGCTTTTATTACTGTCATGGGGTTTATATGTGAAAAGTTAAATACAATCGGGCAGGCTGAAACGTTCGCGTTTAATAATCCAAAAGCAAGCGAGGGCGAAGAATTTAAAGTTTCAGTAGTTTTAATTGGGATGTTGGTAAAGAAATTAACAAATTCTTGCGCAACTTTTTTGTTATCTCTAATAAGTCCGTGTGTGGTCTCAAGCGTGTAATCACTACTATTTCTTTTATTCCTATTCGTTTCATTGTTTATAATCTTCCAAACCGTCTTGATTTTATTTTCTGCTAATTTAACCTTATTGCTAATGTACAAGACCTTAGCTGCCTTGCAAGTATTTTTAAAAATTCTTGAGTAAGTAGCAACATACTTATTAAACGTTTCAGTGTTAATACAGGGCTTAAGGCCATATAGCTCGTAAAGTCTTTCCCTACTTTTTCTAAGTCCTGTAGTCGCCCAGTCACTGAATAAAAACTTAGGGCATATAGTTTTAGTTTTCTTCTTAAAAGTGTTATTGAACTCTTTTTGAACCACTGAGAAAACTTCATCATACAAAATATTACCATCATTCACTGTGAGGTCCTGGTTGCTTAACTTACTGATTAAAGTGCTGTTAAATTTATTTAATTTACCGGATGTTATTGGTCTTGATTGAATCTGCACTTGTTTTATTAGCATAATGGACTCAAAGGCTACCAGTAGCCCACTATGATCCGAAGGCAGATAATTTATAATGGCCTTGTCCAAGTAGTTGCAGCTACAAAAAACATTATCAATACATGTAGCAGAAGTCAGTGTAGTTCGGGTTGGTTCCATAAACACATGTGACAAATTAAATGATTTAAAGAGATTTACTAACCTACTGCTGTCTGAATTATCTTCTAGAATATTAATATTAAAGTCACCACAGACAATTATTAGTTTATTACCCATTGCAAGTTTTGCCAAAACATCTTCCATCACTGACTCGAATATAGAGTAGTTCTTATAATTAGGGGGTCTGTAAACGCACACTATGACATGCTTATCCAGCTCAACACAGGACAGTTCAACACTATGTTCAACTGATAGGTCTACTATATCTTTACGAGGTTTTGATTTAATACCATTTTTAATTAATATAAGTGAACCCCCACGCAACATAATATTTCTGTTAAAACAACTGCCCACAGTATAATTTTCATAATTGATTAACATTGCATAATCTTTCAGCCAATGCTCAGTGAAACAAACAATTTCATACTTAGATTTTTCTAAAAACAGTTCGATTTCAAATTCCTTCGAAGAAAAACCCTGAATATTCTGATGGAATAATTTCAGAGAATTCTGCTCAGACCTTTTTTTCAAATTAAATTTTTGCGAGCAAGAAGGTACCTTTTTGATGGTGGATATACTCGTAACTACTCCGTTATTGGTACCCTCCCTTGTCCTATCAACTAGTTTAAAGAATAAATATTAATAGCATTTTTGCTAACGTTATTCAAGGTATTGACCATATTTAAATTAGTACTATTACTAATATCAATAATAACTGGATACTTCGACATACTACTTATGTCTGAGTTTAATGTATAAGATAATAGCCGAGCTATTTGATGTCTTACCCTAAGAGGCAGATACAAAGTATCGCCTGTCGACTTTAATTTACCAACAAAAATGTTGATGTCAAAAAAAACTAGTTTATCACTATAGTGACTCACAAGAAAGTGCAGATGCTTATTAAGCATGTGAATGTGATTATTTTGTCTATTTGACAATTTATCCAAGTAAGGGAAGGCACACAAAATAATTTTATTGTAATTTAACTTTAACATCTCTTTTACACACTCAGTGATGTCATCTTTTTTTACTTTTATACTGTTACCTACAAAAACAGTTATTTTGGTATCTGGTTTGTATATATTCTTTGTCACAGATTCCATTATTTGCTTGTATGATGACCCGGGCATGCAATAATTGAAAGTGGAATGACTCTGATTGCCATTCATTAATTTACCTAAACCTTTTCCAACACCATCCGAAAACATAACCGAATGAAAACCTTCTTTTCTATGACTAGATGAAAAGCCAGCACTTTCAGGCCGGTCTAATTGAGGCAAATCTTGTGCTACATTAGAACTGTCTTGTGCGAAGACAGTGTCTTGAGACACCCTCTCAGCTTGGACCGGGTCCTCCGCAGCATCAGGCTGGACTGCCATTTGATTTGAAACTGTCTGGCAGTTACATTGACACATCACTAACTCATTTGCGGCCAAAATGTGTTCTTTAATTTGTAATTTTGAATTTACATATTTATTGTAAAGAGAACTAAGTCTGTTCTCAAGTACCTGGATTTCTGTCTGTAAGCGGTGTGTGTCTATCTCATAGATATTTTTGCTGTCTTCTAATTTAATTTGGTAATTATTTAATTTATTAACTAGGTCAACACGTTCTTTCCTGAGTGGAATATTTTTAATAAAGAATTTGTGTTGTTTCCTAAACTTGTTACAATTTCTAATTATTTTATTTAGTTTTGCATATTTTTTGAGTTTGTTATGACTAACTTTGGAACAATTTCTCTGTTTTATTAAAGAATCTTCAGTTAGGTCAATTGTTGGTATTGAATCAGGTTTAAAATTTGATTTAATAAGTTCATCATACAAATGGCAAGTTTCATCAACCCGAGTTGATTCCTGTTCTTTTTGTAATTTAAAAATATGAGAGTTTGCGTGAATCAATTCTTCTTCTAGATCCCTAACTTTACTTAAAGCCTCCTCATAAAGATAACTGCAGTTATTGAAACCATCCGTGACTACCCTCAGTTGGTCGCGTTCATCTACAACATTCTGGTATCATTCATACATTGTATATACATTGTATATACATAGCATACATTGTATATACGGGTCCCTGGTTCCCAATGGAACCAGGGACCCGTATATACAATTGAAGGAAGAAAACTTGGTCTTCATTCTGAGTTGCTTCAGTGTTTCATTTTGAGCCCATTTGTTCCATTTTAACACATAGCGTACTCACAAGATTCGACATGAATCAAAACAGTTTTGTGTGGCACTGTCCACAGAAACTCACGGCGTACGATTATTTTACCTTCCGCATGGGCCATCTTTAGGCTCATATTCGGGTAGCACCACTACTTGTTGAGCCAATGTGACTCACGAATTAGCATACCATGTGACTTCCATTAAAGTACATAGTAAATACGTAATTGGTTCCGTACCCATAAAACTAACACATTAGTGGTTTTTGAGTTACCTTGTTGTAAACGTACTTAATAAACAAAGCCACAGTGTCATCAAATCTACGTCATCAAATTGGACGGCGCTATGAAAATGAATTAAGCGTTCATCAAAATGAGAAATCAACGTCAGTTTTGTAAAGTTGAGTAACACAATCTGAGGTGCACCTTTTTATGTTCAAGGAAAATAAATTGTAGTTCTAAAAACTAAAAAACACGCTTTAATGGTAAATTGAACTAAAAAGTCGCTAATCCTGAAGATCTTGGTAAGGCTAATGGGACAAACTATTTAAACGCGCACGGTAGAATCAACTTTTATTACTTGTAAATTTTAATTTTTGTTTGACTTTCAAAAGTACTTTGATTTTGACTAAATTATTGCATTGTCATCGGTCCTTGACAGGTGTAAAAAGTTTAAAATCAATCCGAAGTTTTGAAGTGGGTGAATATCACGTTCAATTCAAAAAACAGTAAACTAGTTGAGAGTTCTCGATGGGACTGCGCGAAGAGTAATTTTTCAACAAAAACAATTTTTAGTAAAAGATTAGGTGACGTAAAAGAAAAAAGATATTTCGCGTAATTCTATGTATCACAATACCCTCCAACAATGTGAGTAGCTACTCTACGTAGTTATGTAGACAACTAGCGCAATTCTTGACTCCGTAATGAGAAGTCAAGGATAGTGTCCGAAATCGGCTAAGTATCATTAGATAGGTATAGATAGGCATTAGGATATATGCAAAATATAAATTGAAAAATTTAAAAATTTCTTGGCCGCCCTGAAGTTGGCTACAATGGCTGCGCAATAAAAAATCTCATTCAAAAACAGCACCGTTTCGTGCCTCGCGCATCCGGTAAACCAACTTCAGGGCGGCCAAGAAGTTTGGCGAGGGTTATACTCGTTTCTTTATTCGAGTTTCATAGATCGTAAATAAATGGGACGTGAAACTTTCTGTTTCTATTATTTTAGATGGCAGGCATAAAAATGCGTAATATCCTTAATTGTTCGAAGATAACCGATAATGCAAAATGAAACTTATATATAATAATATATAATATGATATAATATAATATAATATAATATAATATAATATAATATAATATAATATAATATAATATAATATAATATAATATAATATAATATAATATAATATAATATAATATAATATAATATAATATAATATAATATAATATAATATAATATAATATAATATAATAAAACTACTGGACCGATTGAAAAAAATCTTTCACCAATAGAAAGCTACATTATTCCTGAGTGATATAGGCTATGTTTTATCCCGAAAACGGGTCCTGTGGGGTGTTCCACAGGAGCGAAGCCGCGGGCAACATATAGTGTTGTATATATCCGAAGTTCTTCAGATCGATCGATTGATCAACAACAGCTTTCAAATAAAAAAAAGAATCATCAAAATCGGTCCACCAAGTAAAAAGTTCTGAGGTAACAAACATTTAAAAATAAAGTAGTCGAATTGAGAACCTCCTCCTTTTTGAAGTCGAGTAAAATTGTATCATCATCATCATCATCACATCATCATATCAGCCGAAAGACGTCCACTGCTGGACATAACCCTCTCCCAAGCGTCGCCAAATTGTAAAAAAAATGTATGGATAACTAAATAAATTAAAAACATTGTTAGAATGGTCTTTCAATGATTAGTTCATTACCTTTCGACCCTATGACAATTAGGTAATTAATTTAAGAAAAGCAAAACAAGGCAATAACCGTGGAAAGCAGAATGAACACCTATGATGTTGCAAGAATATTTCCGTCATTATCTTTTATTGATAAGTAGTCATAAAATATCGTTAAATTATCGTTATTTATTATTAATATTAATTCAAGACGTAATGTGGACCTTCACTTAGTTTTTATAGTGGGAATTTCTCAGTATTATTTTTACCTGCAATTCTTACCTTATAACGTTTTAATATTTTAAATATTATTACCCTAGCTTCCTATCCAGTGTATTTACTGCAAGATACACTTCATTCATCTTCAATCTATATGTAATTGACTACTACGTAATTGACTGCACAGTTAGCCCCTCGGCGGCCTAAAAGCGTCTCCTTGCCCGGCCTTCACGTATCAAAGTTCTCTCATTTTGCAGTATAAATTTTTCTACACAGATATACATCTAACCAGGGAGTTTATGGATATGAAATTACGGATGTGGATACGTGTAGTCGCAAACGGATATAGAAAAATTATTATACCGGTTTCGGATACGGTTACGGATATGAAAATATTTCGGATTATCCGTTAGTTTCGGATAGTTTATTTTATGGTTATTAGATTTTCAAGAATTTGTAATAGTAATACACAAAGACTATTTATGACTAAGCAATTAACAAACATGCAAGTGATGCGCGCGGCTAGTGTCTCGGTTCGGCTGGGAAGAAAAACTGCCATAACGTGTCTCATTCAGACACCGCCCCTATTCGAAATTATCTAAAACTTTTAAATCGGATTCGGTTACGGTTACGGAGCTCTGAAACATCCCTGGATCTAACTAGATAAAGTACCTCATCTTTATTAACACCAAGCGTGCTACTTTATCACACACAATTTAAGAACAAATATACCGACGGATGAAAATGTTTCCATTGTCTCGACCAACTTTTTTGTAGTTTTTACAGCTCAATTGCCGGTGCCCATAACGCTAATTGAAACAGCTCTAAGTAAGAGCATTGATCTTAACTTTACTCCCTTTTTTGACACGTGAAGTACATACATTCGCTTCATGTAGTTAGAAGACATAGAATTCAGTGATTTTTCTCTTACACTTAATAATTTCGTTTAGGTATATCGTCACAAATGCATCGGCCAGTGGTGGCCCAGTGGTAAATTTATTTTAGGATAAGAAAGATATTCCGTTTTTCTCATTTAGACTCCCATTTGGTCCATTGTGCGTGCAGGCCTCCTCTCTGTGCGAGAGAATGGACCGTAATACGCGGGTCGGACGGTTGGTGGATGTCACAGTTTTTCGAATTTTTGGTTCTCAGACATTCGATCCTCACGATGTTTTCTTTCGCCATTTTAAGAGCAGTAGTGATGAAATAATTTACACAAAGAAAAGCGCCTGCCTGAATTCGATTACCACTGGGCCACCATAGCTCAACTACCGACATTTTAAAGCAGAATAAAAAGTAGTTTTCTCCAGCCTTGAGTGCCTAGGTGCAAAATGCCTACATGACTGTATTGAAATTACGGGCTTTTAAAATAAATTCTTTAGCACATCCTGCTCAAGTATAATTGCAGTAGAAAGGACATTCCTTCTTGTCAATAATTGATGCTTTTCGACCTTGTGGTGTAAGCGAGGTTGTTATTGTTAGTATTAAGTGCGTAGGTACATCGGAAATCCTTTTCACTAAAGAGTAATGTAACGTGTTTGTTAAGAGGGCTATTACATTTCGACCGTGATTTTTGTATTGAATAGCCATTCAAAACAAAAATCACGATTATCAAACTTTGCTTATTCGGAGAAAATTAAACATTTCGACAACTTTGAGTTGTTGAATGGTAGAGAAACACGCTTTTCATAAAATGCGCGATGGTAATTTTCTAAACTAGTGGAGTGTATTAACTATACGAAGCAAAGTAAATTCAAAATAAATAATAACACCCTATAGTGGTTTATTTCATAGCAGTCAAGGATTTTTTTAACATTATGTATTAAATATATCTAGAGAAAAATCATATTCGAAACATTATAACTACAAAAACGCTCAGAATGTACTAGTTTGTTTAATTTTTGTTGCTAGTCGAGTTCAGTGAAGTGCTACTTGCAATCCATTCAAGCATATAAACAAAAGTAAATAGTTCTAGTAGGTAATGAAAATCATGACCAGACGTTTTGCGACGGTGACCGAATATGACCTTTGTGAATTTATTGTTAATTGCAATGCGATTGTGTGGTTTACGAGTAGTTAAATCGAAGGCAGTGAAGACTAATCGAGAATTTAGCTATATAAGTTGCATAATTTTAGTATTATATAGTACTTTTTTATATTAATATTTACTCGTAGGTAGGCTCGCGTTTGACCACTATCTCACCTTGTGGTAAGCGACGTTGACGGTGAAGCATACTTGCCTGGAAGTAACCTATTCACTCTTGACTTAAAAATCCCAGGTTATTGGTTCAATAGGATGGCCACGTTAATTGCAGCAATGCCTGACGGTGGCAATGATTAAATCTCATAAAATACCTACTGTATGGGCACTCCAATTTGTAACTTAAATAAAGAGTAATACGATACTATACAGGGTGTCCCAGAAATCGACGTCAAGCCGTAAATGGGTGATAGACCAAGTTATAACAGTTCTCAGAAAAATACGAAAAAAAATCTATCTCATGTTTTTAAAAATTTATGGTCACTTTAAAAATTTACTAAAAAAATCAATCCCTGTAATGGTTCTTTAACTCCAATTGCTACAAATCCCATAATTTATCAATTTTTTTTATTATTATGTAATCTTGAATAATGCTTGTGTAGATTTTTGCCTAAAATTCAAAGCCAACTCCTCCTACTTGGAAGAAAATTAAACTTTTTCAAAACCAAATTATTCAAATTTACTATTTCGCCCAACTTTAACTGACTGTACTGAAAAAAAAATGTACTACGCTAGTTTGGCAAGTAACATGAAAAATTGGCGCATTTAATAAGGATTCAAAAATGGTGTAACACTTGCTAGATTACGTTTTCAATAATTGGTCAAATTTTTTTTTGTAAATAGTATCGGTTTTTACCCAAAATGTCCATACTTCCTTAAAATGACTTTAGCTTACCTAAAGCTTTGCTAAACTCCGTTTCTAATTCGATAGAGACGGAGAGAGTCATTTTACGAAGTGTGAGCGAGATAAGAAATCGAAATTTTACGTAATTTAAGAGCAAAGTTATGATAGTGACTCAACCTTTTTACTTTAAGTCAGGACCAGTTTTCTCATCTTAGAAAAAAAAAACAAATTATCAGTTTTTTTTTTTTTTATTACAATAAATGTTCAAACTGCCTTCCTTCGACGGCAATGCAAGCACGACATCTTCTTAAAAAAAATCTGGTTATTTTCCGGGCAAATCTGCCCCTATTTACAAAGACAACTCAATCTCCGTTTCATGATAAAGGTTGTGTCACTGATAAAGGTGGCGACACTCTCTGTCTCGCTCACACTTCGTAAAATGACTCTCTCCGTCTCTATCGAACTAGAAACGGAGTTTAGCAAAGCTTTAGGTAAGCTAAAGTCATTTTAAGGAAGTATGGACATTTTGGGTAAAAACCGATACTATTTACAAAACAAAATTTGACCAATTATTGAAAACGTAATCTAGCAAGTGTTACACCATTTTTGAATCCTTATTAAATGCGCCAATTTTTCATGTTACTTGCCAAACTAGCGTAGTACATTTTTTTCCAGTACAGTCAGTTAAAGTTGGGCGAAATAGTAAATTTGAATAATTTGGTTTTGAAAAAGTTTAATTTTCTTCCAAGTAGGAGGAGTTGGCTTTGAATTTTAGGCAAAAATCTACACAAGCATTATTCAAGATTACATAATAATAAAAAAATTAGATAAATTATGGGATTTGTAGCAATTGGAGTTAAAGAACCATTACAGGGATTGATTTTTTTAGTAAATTTTTAAAGTGACCATAAATTTTTAAAAACATGAGATAGATTTTTTTTCGTATTTTTCTGAGAACTGTTATAACTTGGTCTATCACCCATTTACGGCTTGACGTCGATTTCTGGGACACCCTGTATAGTTGGAATGGAAATTAAAAATGATTTTCGGACTCACCGCACTGAAAAAGAAAAAAATGTTTAGTACTTTTGTCTTATTAGCAAAGAAGCGGAAGAAGTTTTGATACTTGCTTGTTAATTTTTTATTGTTTTATTATAGACTATTTTGTAACAACTAAAGTTTAGCTTTTTAAGTTACAAAATTGTTCGGTTTTCCTTTTTATTCAGTATAATTAGGTTTTTTATTGTATATAGTTGGTATTAAGTCTTTCATTTTCTAATTGCTTAGTGTACTAACCGCTGTGCCACTGCTTTGCGTTTAGACTCTTTTGTTAGATTTGTGGGTCGGGCAAAATATTGTTCTGTTGTATCACACTAATCACACTAATATTTTAAAGGCGAAAGTTTGTGAGTGTGTTTGTGTTTGTTTTTTTGTTACTTACACGCTCAAACGGCTGGACGGATCTGGATGAAATTTGACACAGAGATAGATTATAGTCTGGAATAGCACATAGTATACTTTCACGAGTGCGAAGCTGCTGGCAGAAGCTAGTTATGTATAAAGGATGCCACAGAGTACCCATACTGGATACTTTTAGGGAAATCCTCTAGTGCAGCCTGGAATTTGGATTAGTGTTCGTTAATTGGCCAATTAGTCCAGTCAGTAGGAATTAGAAAGACCTTGTACCATTAATAAATTAATAATAAACATTGAGCTGTTTTGCGACTGATTTGACGATTTTGTAAATAAATTTTCCCACGACGGAAAAAGAGGGGTGTTATATGTTTGACCTGTGTATTTGTGTATGTGTATGTGGCATCATAGCTCCTAAACGGATGCATCGATT
Source organism: Orthosia incerta (assembly GCA_948252205.1). Lineage (NCBI taxonomy): Eukaryota > Metazoa > Arthropoda > Insecta > Lepidoptera > Noctuidae > Orthosia > Orthosia incerta. The sequence goes on along the minus strand of OX411741.1, from coordinate 36,994,322 downwards.
TTAATTTACTTAGCATTTTTTTTTGTTTGAAAGGTGGCTTTATCAAGAGTGGTCCACCTGTATTTGATGAAAATCGGTTCAGCCGTTCAAATGTTATGGGCGTTTTACTATTTGATTTTCGCAAGAAATCGTGTCATAATTACGTGTTCGATACATTATTGATCGAAGCTTGTCTGTGTCGGGTTTTTAGTTTTATAAACTTTACTTGTCATCTTACGCTGCTATAACTCGATACGTCATGTGAGATTTACAAAAAAAAAGCTCGAAGCAGTAATTATGGATTATGGTCAAGTGGCCAAAGACTGGCCCCAGTCAGTGGCTAATATTTACTGTATGCGCTTTTGAAGAGCGGTAAGTTCTTGTTAAAAATATATAAAAACGATTGCATAAAGTAGTCAACAGTTTCTGACGCTTTGTCCGAAACTAACTTTTTTTAATTACTTAGTGCAATAACCTGAGTAGCTTGCAGAGGTTGAGGGTTGCGACTACAAGTGAAGCTTCTTATCGTTAGTTACTGAAAAATGGACACTACAGTCCATTTTTCAGTATCTAACGATTATAGGCTTCACTTGTAGACGTTTGTTATCACAACAATGCACAATCAGCAATGATCAACCCAATTATGCTTACCTAATTTATAGAGCAGTTTCGGATACCTGATAAATAAACGGACTATAAACACTTGTTTTAATTTGCTTCAAACAAGAACTTATCGTTTTTCAAAACGAATACAGTATTATTTGATTGCAAACTTTATTTTTCTACTAATATCTGCAATTTAAGTTAAAAACTATCGAACAAGCACCCTGCCTGTTCAATTGTTTTGTAGATATCAGAATTAGTGATTTTAACAGTTTGATAACAATTAGAACGTGAACGTTCCATTAAAATATGTCAATTACCCTTCTAAAATCCCCGTCAGGAGAAGCTATAAATTTTGTAAATAAAGAACTTCTACTAAATGTAGCGACAATTAAATCAACAACAAATAAGCCCATATTCAATGAACTCAAAGTAACATACGTGTACATACGAAACTAACAAGCAATTTCGCTTGGTTGGGTTTTGTTTTAGTGATATAAAGCGCTGTCGTCTAATGTTTTGTGGTACTGGAGCTGGAGCGCGTCTGACTGATAGAACCACAAAACATTAGACCACAGCGCTTAAGGCGCCGATTCCCTTGAGTAGCTGATTTTCAAATGAGAATCACGTCAAAATGGCTAGTCGTAATTTTTTGAAAAAAATATATGTTATATTAGACTATTTTCTTAATAATTTGATCTGAGCAAATTCTGAGTTTTATTCGTATAACATAGTGTCATTTATTTGTAAAGTTATGTCTAAAACGGACAAAAACACGACAATCACACTAAAACCGCTGGGCGTATTTTAATGAAATCGACACCATCTCAAAGATAATTTAATTATCTACATTTTGATCTGAGGCTTTTTTTTTTAAAGTCATAGTATAATAAGGAAAGTACAAAACACACTACAAAATTTTGGGTCGCGCGGGTGTGAAACGAGTCCGCTCTTTGTTCCCTCAAGGTCGTTGGCGTTAGTCGTCGTCTTAATATCGCTAAAAGCTCCGTAACTTAATATAAGTTCTTTATTTACAAAATTTATAGATTCTCGTGACGGGGACTTTAGTCACAGTTGACTGAATTGAAGCTGATATTCATAAAACTCGACAGAGTACTCAAACTTTGGGATGAAAGTACGGTTAGACTCGTTATTATGAAGACTGCAAATAAGTGTCTGAGATTGTATTTTTAACCACCTATAAGATTTGATTACTTAGATAACAGGGTCTTCTTCTTTTGTACAGTTAACAATAACAACGACAAGCTTGTCAGCTTCTTTTCTTTTGTACTGAGGAGCAAGGGTAGACCTTGGATAAGTCTATACACTACAGCCAAGTCTAGGACATAGGATAGGTTTTGGGACATTTCTTTTTCGTTCAAACTTTTTCAATCAATACCTAGCCTTTTCTGTACTATGTTGGGTTTGGCGTCCAGTCCAAACAGATACTGCTGAATACCAATACCACAATTTTTACATGGAGTGGCCGCCTATCTGACCCAGTAACGAAGTAACACGATAGAGACAGGATTGGAGTGAGATTTTCTTGAAACGGACTTGAGCTTTCTGAGACACAAAGGAGGCACGTTGTATAATAAATGGTCACCCATCCACGAATCGATCTTGGCTAGTGTTGCACTAACGCCAGCGACTTCGAGGGAACAAAATGCGCACTCGTTTCACACCCGCGCGACCCAAAATTTAGTCGTTTTTTATACTTGTCTTATTATTCTATAACTTTAAAAAAAAAGCTTCAGATGAAAATGTAGATAATTAAATTGTCTTTGAGATGGTGTCGATTTCATCAAAATACGCCCAGCGGTTTTGGTGTGATTGTCGTGTTTTTGTCCGTTTTAGAACAAAATTTACTAATTAATTACACTATGTTACGAGTATACGCATACAACTCAAAATTTGCTCAGATCAAATTATTAAGAAAATGGTCCTAATGTGACATAATTTTTTCCAAAAATTACGACTAGCCGGTTAGGCGTGATTCTCATTTTAAAATCAGCTACTCAAAGGAATTGAAGATAATCCCGTGTGGCTGTTATTGGGCAGGCTCTCCTCTGGTTGATACTTCGAACTGTTATATATTTCTCACCAGCAGAAAATTTAATGATCCCGGTCCAAGTACATAATATACAGTCATACATATTCTTGCGAAAATTAGACACGATTTTGTCCAAACATTTTTCGCTGTTGTTTGTTTAATTTCACACAATCAAGTCTATAGGCAGGTCGGTCATCGAACTCGGGCAAACTGTTAAATATGTTCAATGGCACTGGGAAATGACTAATTATTCACTGACAGAATTTCGAAGCAAAATCTTTTCATGTTGAAATGAATGGGAGTACTAAAATGTGTTTTTATTTACTTGTTTACAATTATTTCGATAATTGGTCTGCACAAGACTACATCTGTTGTATTTTGTCAAATCATGTTGTCAACTTATAGTACAACTATCGGTGAGTCAGTTTCTGAAGAAAACTTGCTTGAGTTTTTTTTATGTCTGTTTAACAATATAACCGATTTTGATGATTCTTTTTTTTATTGTAACGAGGTGGTTCCATTTAAATTTGGTTAAGATTTGATGCATAACTTCGACAGAGAGAGAGAGAGAGAGAGTATTTTTTTATATTTACCCAACACTAGGAATTTCTCCTGTATCTTGGGTGCGTTTACAAACATATAAACTCACATTCACAAACACCCAGAGCCGGCACAACTATCTGTAGGACATACAAATATCCGTCTGTCTTTCTGTCTGTCCGTCTGTCACCAGGCTGTATCTCATGAACCGTGATAGCAAGACAGTTTAAATTTTCACAGATGATGTATTTATGTTGCCGCGATAACAACCAATACTAAAAACAGAATAAAATAAATATTTAAGTGGGGCTCCCATACAACAAACGTTTTTTTTTTACAGGTTTTTGCGATAATGGTACGTAACCATTCGTGTGCGAGACCGACTCGCACTTGGCAGGTTTTATTTTCGTTATCCTAACAATATGGGTATCAAATGCCAAAAAAAATAGTAGCCTATTTAGGCCATTCCAAATATATATATATTGTAACACTTTTATGCACTATTTTGGCACAAATTCAAGATAAACGTAACTTTGATAGCTCAATAATCTTTTACCACATAACTTATATGGAGAGTTATCCATTCATTCATTACTAACTAAAAAGTCTGAAATAATAAACAAATTATTCCACCTCATAATATTTAATGCATAAATTATATCTGTCCCTTATTCGATATCAAATTGATACCGCTCTAAGAGCTTATGGTCACCCTAGGCATTCTTTACACCCTGTATATTCATACAGTATATTTTTTTCTTTTTTTAATTATTGTTGGGTTTTATTAACATACCAACACAAACCATCGCGGGAATAACAGCGGTTTAAAATTTTTAATTTATTGGTGTAATATTTTTAGGGTGCCGTACCCAAAGGGTAAAAACGGTACCCTATTACTAAGACTCCGCGATCCGTCTGTCTGTCTGTCATTTCTTTTCAGTTAATTATTTTTTAGCAGTCGGGTTTTTTAATTTTATAATAATTTGTTTTTTAACAAAAAGGTAAATTAATTAACTGTAACTCGACAACGGTTTTTTGGCCTATTTTACTCGGGCGATAATAACGAATCGATTGACATCATATACGCTACGGAGGAACATACGTAAATACAAACATACATACATACAAAGCTTCCTTTTTGCTTCGCCGTAGTTGGGTAAAAATAATAGTAATCGGATACAACAAAGTCCATGTCCTCGTCTATAATATACGTTTTGTTTCGCCGCTAACTTCTAAACAACTAAAAAGGATTTTGTTAAGTACGGTTTTTACTAATAGAATGAAGATTAAAACAAGAAAGGTGTTTGAATATTATTTGTGCCTTGCGAAGAAGGGGCGTGTCGCTATAAATTAATATTTAGGTAGTGCGTAAATATTACACACTACCCACTAAACTACAAGTAAAAGTGATTTTTGTGTGTGTGGCGCTCAGTGATAACAGTGCGTTATTATTTGTGTTATCGTATTAAAAACTAGTAAGGAAAGCCTTCATTATACTAAGTATTAATTATTTTGCTATGACTACATGTGATAGTTTAAAAATTATTAATTAATAGTGTTTCGGTGATGCTTAAACGACAACAACATGGTCGAGCGAGGAGGATGCTGAATTTTGCACGTAAGTACTTAGTTAAAGTTTATTTATTAAATAAAGCCGCCCCTATGACGACCCACTGACCAAAGGGATGATATCTTGGTAGCTGAAAATAGACGATGGTTATCATCGATAACACGTAGTTCATCGTGAGGAAATCTGCATGTCCCAACTAGAGTAAAAAATTTGAAGACATGTAATATCTACCAACCCGCACTGGACCCGCGTGATAGATTATGGTCCATTTCCTCTCACAGAAGACTAGTGTCACAGGTGTGGGAACATTATAGTTAATGTTCTATTGTGCTCTTTACCGTTATCATCATAATCAGCCTTTCAATGTCCCCACTGCTGGGGCACAAGCCTACTCTCTGTGAGAGAGGGAATGGGTCTTAATCCACTAAGTGGGCTGAGTACAGATTGGTTGATGTCACATGTCTACGAATTTTCGGTTCTAGACCATGCCGGTTTCCTTCAACGTTTTTAGATCAGTGGTGATGAAATTTACACAAAGTAAAGCGCCTGCCTGGGATCGAAGTTCGAACCCACAACCTACGATTCGTAATTCGGGGCAGTAACCACTGCACCACCACTGCTTGGTACCTGTTATACGGACTACAATATTAGGGAAGCCTATGCCCAGCAGTGGACGGTGTCTGTGGGCAGCAATGATAATTTGTTATTATGGTCTGCATACATTAAGTTGGTTACTTACCAATTCCTTCGAATGCGACCCCGACTCGTAATTGTGTGGTTTTTAACAGTATGTAGGAGTTTTTGTATATCTATGGTAACACTGTCATTACATTATTAACAATTTTTTTTTTAATTTTAGGCTGTGAAGAAACCGACTCTACGATTCCAACAGCAGCTGAGTATGCATCAAGTTTGAATACCAGTTAAATCTTCTAGTTCGATTCGAAGTTTTAAGACGTATACCATCGATCAACTAGGCACATTGAGGAAACACTTCCATTACCTTCCATTACATACTTATTATTCATTGACTGTATTATTAAATAAAACCATAGACTTAAAATGTAGGTTTAAATTGTCTTTGAGTCGGTGAAAATTTCATAAAAATACATCGAGTGATTTTTGGTTTTTTTTTTTTTTGCCTGCTTTAGACATAACTTTACAAATTAATTACACTACCTATGTTATAAAAATATAATTTAATATTTTCACAAATCAAATTATTATTAAAATTGTTTAGAAAATACGATTAGCCGTTTAGACGTGATGTTCATTTTATTCATATCAAACTAATTATAATATTGGATTAGCGCGTATAAGAAGCGGAAGAGGGAAATAATACTTTGGGCATAAAAATAAACATCCACATTGCTGACAATGGAAAAAATGCCCAGAACTCTAGCAGCAAAACCATGTTGAATGCCAATGCTGATCTTAACACTCTGGTTACGTCTACTTATGTCATGAAATATATCAAAAGTTTTCAATTATAGCCATTAACATTTTGTACCACACAGGTACGCCAAACATTTAAACAAAATGTACTGATCATTCGATGACAACCAGCAGTGGCGTACTAAGCCTGCCAGAGGCCCGGGGCGAAAAAACTAACCTAGGACCCTGCTCCAATACGACAGACGGGTATATATATACTTACACATAGCAAGCAGAAAGCTTGCGCCCATCTAGCAGCGCGAGCCGTTACGATAAAGGCCGATAAATCGGTTCTAAACAAAGATAGCAGTAAAAGTAATGTTAATATCATGCCTTTATATTTTAGATTATAAGTTATAAAAACCGACCAAGTGCGAGTCGGACTCGGAAATATAAAATACAAAAACCACGTTTGTTGTATGGGAGCCCCACTTAAATATTTATTTTATTCGGTTTTTAGTATTTGTTGTTATAGCGACAACAGAAATACATCATCTGTAAAAATTTCAACTGTCTAGCTATCACGGTTAATGTGATACAGCCTGGTGACAGACAGACAGACGGACCGCGGAGTCTCAGTAATAGGGTTCCGTTTTTGACCCTTTGTGTACGGAACCCTAAAAACGCCTTTTACATTTATATCTATGGGACCTCCAACTCCAAACTGCATATTAGATTAGGAGGCCCCCCAGGACCAGAAGCCCAAGCTCTCTCTTAATCAGCCAGTGAAAACCAGTACATATATTTTCAACCTTATGTAACTGATACAGAAAGCTTGCAGGAGTAGCAGTCGGTATATTTAATACCTACTGCTACTCCTGCAAGCTTTAATCAATAATTACATTTAATTTGACGTCAGTGGCGTTCATAAGGTCCTCTAAAGTGCAGGATATTAAATTACACTTGTGCAAAGTCGGGGCGGTTCGCTATAGTAAACCTAATAATAATATCAAACTGCAGAGATAATTCAATTTCTCCGTCAACAAAGTAGGGTAGGCCGGTAGGGCAAATTAACTTAAAAACCAAGTCTGTGTAGGAAATTTCTAATAGCATTGAAATGCAGTTTCCTGAGCAATAATTAGTTGTTTACTAGCTTCCGCTGGCGGCTTCGCCTGCGAGAAAACTGGTTTATTATCCCAACCAAGGTATTATTACTAATTATTAGATATATTATCACGTATTATAGATAGTTTATCACAGTAAAAAGTATGCCTATGTGCTGTTCCAGACTATGATCTATCTTTGTGTCAAATTTCATCCAGGATCCGTTCAGCCGTTGTATTGTGTTTTTTTATGAATATTTACCCACACTATGAATTTCTTCTTTTATCTTGGGTGCGTTTACAAACATTATAAACTCACATAATAATATGCAACACCCAGAGCTGGAACAACTATCTGTAGGTATTTACATTATATATACAAATATTTGTTCCGCGCGGGAATCGAACCCGCGACACGCAGCGCACCAGTCAATCGCTCAACCACTGAGCCAACCGTGCGCCCAAAACTTAGAAGATTGGGTAACTTGTAACTTAAAAGATTAAGTAACAAACATCCATGGATGGATATCCATACAAATTTTCGCATAATAAAATTAGTGGGATTAGAAGAGCAAGAATAGCACCTGTTCTAGTGAAACTGATGACATTCGTGCGTCCAGTCACGTTTCCACCTTCAATCAGCTCGCATGGAAGTTGCATTACATTGCTGGCTACCGAAGTATAAAGTGATCAATCGTTCGGTCGTGCCTCGCAATGTACTCGTAATGAAACTTGCATGCGAGTTTTTCGAATGTAAATCGTCAAGGAGGCGATTTAGACTCATTTCGAGGGCAAACACCCTAAATATTTTTTGATGCTTGGAAAAAAATATTCGTAGATCTAATAAATAAATGTATTGAGGTCGGAGGTGGTTAAATAGAAATGGAAAAATTGATTCCTTGTTTTATTTTCCTTTACAACCCTTCCATTCCTCGTACTTTTAGACTGATCCATTTTCCCTTACTGCTCTTCTGTTCTTGCTCTAGGCTGATCCAAGACAGTTAAAACATTTTTTTTTTTTTTTTCCTTTTTAAGAAGGCTTACAGACTAATTACAAAAGTATATAAAAAAAATGATACTTAAAATTGCTAATAACAAGCCTCCACAAGTAAATATTATTCTAAAATTAGTTCATCCTGTCTAAGTTTACTTATTATCACAATACTAGGTGCAGTATATAATTACTAGTACTATCAATTGTATTGCTAGGTCTAAGTACATGTCACATATTCATGGTACTAGTAAGAAGAATAGTATGAATAATAATGACACTACAGTTTGATCGCCAATAATTATAATTTTTATTTAAAAAATTGTTTGGCTAATTTCCGTCTCGTTGTGCTAGCGGAAGTACAAAAAAGATCAATGTTCAACTCACGCGGTAGGTCATTAAAACTTGACGCGCTCCTGGCAAAGAAAGCATTTTGCCTATAATTTGTAGCAGTAAAAGGTATGCTGATGAGTGGACGTTGACGTAAACAAAGTTGGTTCGTTCGCAATTCCAACTTAGAAACAAGCTCGGGACAGTCAATAGTGCCATTTGCTATATTCATTATAAAACATACATCATTTATGCGCCGTCTACATTCGAGAGGTAAGAAATGGTATCTGTGGCAACGATGATCATAATCTGTCGAATACTGATGTGCTTTAAAGTCAAGATATTTTAAAAACTTCTTCTGTACAGCTTCAATACGAGACTTATAAATACCATATTGAGGGTTCCATACTTGAGACGCATATTCCAAGTGACTACGTACAAATGAGCAGTATAATATCTTATTTCTCAGAGACTCAGAGCTTCTTTGTTTTGATGCTAAACTAGCTATCTGGCGGTGGCAACGGTTTATTCTGACTTTGAGGATTCAAACTCGAACTGAAATATTTATTTGTAAAACATAGATGTGTAAATATGGGTTGTACTAAAAAAACCGGCCAAGTGCGAGTCGGACGTCGTCGCGCACGAAGGGTTCCGTACCACTATCGCAAAAAACGGCCAAAAAATCACGTTTGTTTTATGGGAGCCCCACTTAAATATTTATTTTATTCTGTTTTTAGTATTTGTTGTTATAGCGGCAACAGAAATACATCATCTGTTAAAATTTAAACTGTCTAGCTATCACGGTTCATGAGATACATGAGCCCGGTGACAAACGGACAGACATACAGACGGATCGCGGAGTCTCAGTAATAGGGTCCCGATTTTACCCTTTGGATACGGAACCCTAAAAACGACACGTGTTGTCCCTTATAAGTTAAATATGAGAAGTAAAACTTTTTAAGCGCGATGGAGAGCGCCAAAGTTAACGGTTGCAACTCTTAATATTTATCAGACATCATTGCTATTTTGGTCTTTATTTTATTAACAAAGCGTTCCCCCGACGCGAATAAAAAGTATAATAAGAGTAAAAAGTAAAATTAAGTAAAAACTTTAATAGATAAACAAAAATTAGAGCAACAGATTTTTTTTATGAAGTACAAAATAGATATGTATTTTGTACTTCATTAATAAAATCTGTCGTAGTTTAATTACAATGTTTGTAATCGTATATTTTCTGGCTTTAAATTTAGGTCACGTGGCACTGGTAATTAAATAAATAATAACCCTGTCGCAAATAACTTTAATCTCAATAAATAACTCACTTCCTGAATCGAACTCTCGGTATGGTATGCACCTTCCTTTTTTTTCCTCGGTGTATTACGCAGTATAGCGTCTTCAACCTTCTAGGCGACTTTTTTGTCGCATTCGATTATTATTATAATAAACGTTTTATTTCGTATTGTCGCTTGACTGACGCGAGCTTCAAGGGCTGGGTATTGGACCAAGACTGCTCGCGTATCTGTTATGTAAGGCTTAGGCCTACGTGATTCAGATCAGAGTACCTAGATAAAGTTACATTCTATCAAGGAATCGCGATAACTATTGATGAAATGTCAAAAATGTATCGCAATGGAAAAAAAATAAACTACATGTGTATTCATACAATTGTTACATAAAAAATAACGCACAATCTTTATGAGGCAAGATTATGTGCGCTATCAATTCAGGTTAAAGTTACTCGCTCACAGGTCTCTCAGGTTGCAGCCCTCTCTCCCATTCTAGACATTCAAGGGTAAATTAGATTTTCAAGATTGTTTTTCATTTTTCAAATTTATTGACTTATTTATTACTATTTATTTATTGATTTATTTCCTTAGGCAGTTTGTTCAGAATGCTTGGAAGAGCTTATGTCCAGACCCTTTTTAGCATTCGTGTTTTCATTATTTACTTTCGGCAGTTTATACAGAGTCAAGAACGACATCATCGTCTTCATATCAGCCGAAAGACGTCCACTGCTGGACATAGGCCTCACCCAAGCGTCGCCACAGTGACCGGTCCGGTGCGTCTCACATCCAGCTGACTCCCGCCAGCCTCACCAGATCATCTGTCCACCTGGTGGAAGTCCTTCCAATGCAGTGTCTTCCGGTTCGCGGTCGCCACTCCAGAACCTTTCGGCCTCATCGACCATCCGTTCTGCGAGTAATGTGCCATGTCCACTGTCACTTAAGTTGGCAATTCTTCTGGTTTTCTTCCTAATAGTAATCCTGGTTCTCTTGCGGATGTCTTCATTTCTGATTCGATAACGCAAGGGTTTCCTTGCGTGATCGACGCCGAGCATAGTTCTGTCCATTGCCCTTTGGGTCACTTAAGCCTTATGATAATTAGGCCCATTGTGAGCGACATAAATTATGCTTAAACTAAACCCATAACGATATTCTTAATAGCAGTGCCTACTTAAATTGTGTTAGTTAAGGCAAATTTACAATATACTATCTACATCATCGTTTCATCATGTTGTTTCTTAACCTTGATCTCTAATATCCAAAATTCATTTTTCCAGATGGTTCCACGGAGTGATGTCGGCGAAGGAGGCGGAACATCTGATCATGGAGAAGGGGAAGAACGGTTCTTTCCTGGTGAGGGAGTCTCAGGCCCACCCTGGCGAGTACGTGCTCTCCGTCAGGGTATCCGGCAGGGTCAGCCACGTCATGATTAGGAGACAGGTTAGTCTTAGATCTCTTTAGATACCGTGGTTCCCCACCTTTTTTTTAACCAAGGACCACTTTGATTTCTTGTTTGAAAGCAGGAACCAGAAGTCCAGAAGAAAATTTTAAAACGTTGTTAATCTTAAAATAAACTTAGGTTATAAATTAAAACTAATGGCATATCTATTCTTTAAATTCAAAAATAATGAGCATCATAAAAATTACAACACTTCTGATAGAAACTTGAAAAAGGTAATATGCATCAATGTTATTTTGGAGTTGAAAAATTTTACATTTTAAACCTTTCGCGGACCGGTTGGGAACCATTGCTTTTAAAGTAATGTTTCATGTTCACAAACGATATTTCGCCGTTGAAAAACTACGACTTATTGATTTATATCCAAAATTATAAACTACAGAGGTAATGTGAATATATTTACATTACCTCTGTATTATGTCCAGAAACCATGCATTGATACGGCAAAAAACGCGTGTGAACACAAGAATCTTAAAATTAAGAGTTTCTAATTTTGCGTCGTCCACTTCATCGGTTTGGTGTGACATCTATTCTGGATGAATTAGAAAACACTCTGCCCTATGTTAGATATATTTAGATTTTCTAACACTAAACGTTTTGCAAATACTTTCATAATGCGTACAGCTAAGGAGTGGAATTCCTTACCGGAGTGTGTTTTTCCCGATAGTTACAATCTATGGGTCTTTAAGTCAAGAGTGAATAGGTTACTTCTAGGCAAGCGTGCTACAACTTCGACCACATCATCGCTTACCATCAAGTGAGATAGTGATCAAGCGCAAGCCTATGTACGATAAAAAAAAAAAAAAACTAATCCTGATACATAGGTTTTTGGTTATAAAACATCTTCGAGAAAATATAACTATAATGTCATCAGTAACTTTTGTTAGTTTTAAAGATTGTAATTTTTATCACTAAATGTAAGATTTCAAGCGTTTGATGGACATAGAGAGCTATACAAATACCTAACAAGTATTATTATTCTCTAAAAATGCTGACTATCTACACAAATATTAGAAATTTAACAAAAATCTAGAAGATCCAATTGTCGATTTGAATAATTTATTATTCTTGTTCGCGATTCATGTTATAGGTCATAGAGTTAATTGAATTAAGAAGGTAATTGAGTATTATTCTGACCTCTGTCATTTTGCCTCGATTGTTGGTAATTGACAATAATTGGAGGTAAATTTGAATAATTATTTGTCAGGTAATAATTTGTTGTTTGACCTGATTGGTGTTGCGATCGACTAAAACATATCGATATAACAAATTTATATTTTTTTAGTTGACCGCTACCTTTCACTGCGGCGAATATACGGCTTATATGTCATTTATTTCTCAAAAGACTAACATTTAGGAAATTGCTAAGTTTCATTTTTCGATAACTAGATTTTTGTGTTCTTTTTTCACCTTTTCTCTTTTTTTTTTCTATTTCCGTGAAGAAAATTTTTCATCGAAATAAAAAATTAATTAATGCTGAATTGAAATTAGAGGACGCATTAATTAATATGGTCCTGTTCATATTCTTAAGAATACTCGTAACAACATGATACTTTATTCGCTTTTAAAAATTTCAAGTAACCATTTATATACCTATTGGCATATACTCGTAAGTTCCGATTGCTAGGTTACGATGAGAAAATTATACTTCAGTCAATATTTACGTCATCTTCAATTAATACGTGGTTTTAAGTATTTTTTATGTTAATGCTAGTGGCCAGCCCTGGCTTTGTCTGGTTCAAAATAATGTATAGCCTATAACCATCTGGAATAATGTATCTTTCAAATGGTAAAGTTTTTTTCAATTAAGTGCACCACTGCACCAGAGTTTATCGCTACACGTTGTAACAAACTCACAAAATTCGAGCTTCCTCTTTATAATATTAGTTATGATTAAGATTATAAAATCATTATAAGTATTTTATTAAAACATTTTAACAAAGCTGTGCTATTGGTGAGATTCTTCTATGCTAATATTTCATTATCAGTATTTTCAATAACGCAAATAATCTGCAAACAATCTGGACACAACAACATTTAAGTCTGAATCCTGTACTCGAATCGTTAGACTGTTTTAGTTAATTAACAAAAACTGATTACAAATTAGAGTAGATAGTAGTAGACTTAGAGAAAATAAGAGTAGATATTAGTAGACCTAGAGAATAGTACAAAATGACATAATGTAATACTAACTTTTTACAGAGGGTACACCTGCGTGAAAGTCAAAAATACCTAGTACTAGGGTTAAAGGTAGATATGATACGTATAAATGCAAGTCTTTTTCTAAGGGCGGGGCGTAGGCAGAAACTACAGAATGCCAACTCTTAAGATCCTTACATACCTTCTCCTTTTACTTAATCTACGTTCATACATCTAGTCGCACGCCGCGCAGGTCATAAATCTATCTACGTTTTGCGCGGGACAGGCTAGGTCAAGTTCTACCCGAGTTCCAATTCATCAGAATTCCATTGTGCGTTATTATTATTACAAATATACAGATTTTTACATTTGTAATATGAAGGTGATATGTTTATGTGAACAAAAAAGTGTGTTGTTATGAAGGGGATAGGATTTATCAGGCATTGACGGTTTTGAGAAAGATACTGATGACTATTTCATGTTTTTTTCTATTCTTTCCTTGCTCTTATATTTATTAAACAACAGCATATTGTATTTTTCATACAATATGCTGTTCATCAACATGCTTGGAAATTAGAGCATTATTTGGACAACCTTCTTCGAGATAAATCGCAATTGCTGTACTTGCCATATACATGCGAGCAGCGGCCGGCAAAAGTTGTATGAAAATCCATATCTGTCGTGTTTAGCGGCCAAATAAATTACATAGTAAACTCACATCTGTCGTGTAATTTAAAAATGGAACGATCTTTTACTCCGAAACATAGCAACCAAGGAGGAAACTTATCAAAGGTTTTATTTAAATTTCGAACTGGCTTGCATATAGAAAGCTGTTTTTAGAAAAAAAATGAACACTAACACGGTTGTTCGTCATTGATTTCGAAAAGTAATTGTATTTTGACAAAATGAGTTCTAGGTGCTACTTAGTTTCAATTTCCGCGCATTATTTGAGAAAAGCACTATACAAGCCTTGGCCACAACTAGGCATTGATGGACTTACGTATGTGTGCCTCAATGCCTGTTTTGCTGGCCGCTGCAGTCATGTACTATTTCATACGATTCTACAGTAGATAATAAATAATTTATGTACAATTTACTGTAGAAACGTCTAATATAAACCATATTCAGATCGACATCAGTTGAAATCGTATTACCCAGTTACTGGGTTTTGGAGGTGAGATGGCAGTCGATCCATGTAAAATACTGGTATTCAGCTGCACCCGGTTGCGTAAATACAAAGGCGGATGCAACACAGACAGTAGCTAGCAGTTCTGTAGCGCAGCCGGGTCCGTATATGTATATAATTACAAACACGACTATACCACAGACATTTGGAAACTATCTGCACTGTGATCGTTTTCGAAAGACATTGTTTTAACAAAAACGGCTGCAATCAGCTGCATGCAATACAGAACAGCTCATTACCTATTCGTTAGTGTCTGTACTACTCGTATGACCGCGTTCGCAACCATAACGTGTCGCACAGATACGGCGGCTTTGCAGATAGATCGAATCTTAATTTGTCCACACACACAATAGTTTCCCACAGTTGGGCAAAGGCTACGCAGATTCATATTGGTTATAATTTCTTAGCGCCATGATTCGATCCAGTGCACTTACATTCTTGTATGGCAGGTAGGTATAAATGAAAGGGCTTAGAGGTGATTCAACTTTGCCATTAACGCAAGTACCATTGACAAAACAGTTGCGTAAGTAACAATAAATAACACAAATTATAAATAATAACCTTTTTAAAATAATAAATAAAACCCTTACAGATTCTAAATCTAAAATAATGATAGTAGCCTGATACGTATAGTTCGTGTAATGCTTCAAAGTATAACATAACGCCTAAAACACCGATTTTATTTTTGGTTGGGTTCAGTCCCATGTACCTAAAAGGAGGCGAGCTGTTATTTAGTGTCACAGATCCAGGATCCGGGCTGCTACTGAGTAATTTTAGATAGAAAATCTCATTAACGCATTAATTTATTTTGCTGCCCGACTGGTGAATTTTACCCAGAACCGTTGTACATTTATCAGCTAAACATTAAAATACCGGTGACTATGCCATTCAGCTACTATCAGGAACTAGCTTCTCGTCAAACTTCTTAGCAGCCCTAAAGTTGACTTTCCGATGCGCAAGACACGGCGCGGTGTGAAAAAGGTCTATGGCATTGACCCTACTGCGCATGTAGCCAAATTCAGAGCGGCCAAGAAGTTTGGCGCGAACTATACTAGCGTCTGCCCGTGGCTTATCGCGCATGAAAAGTGTTATATCATTCCAAGGTACTCGTAACTTTATACCGGGATGACAAATAGAACCTGTGCGCAAAATTTCAGCCATTTTTGCGTAACTGAATACAAACATTCACATTTATAATATTAGTAACTCGAGCACTATCTTATGATTAGGAATTTACTTACAGCTCAGTTATTGTACTGATTGTTGTTGCCTACCGTACAGCCCGACCTTGTTTTTTACCGTTGTCGCTACTGTCGTACAGATATGGTGGCTTCAGGAATTCCATAGTGAACTAATAACATGTATTATGTTTTAACATTTCTCATAATTAATTCATTATGTAGCATATTCTACATACTTCGTGTGGATCGTGGAAAGTTACGAAGGTCCTTGGCTTAAATGTAGGTTATAAGGTTAGGCTCATTTTTTTGACACGTAGTTAACCCAATTAATTTTTGAATTTGAAATTTTGGTAAAACAAGTTTATTCATCAATTGTTGGCATAATTAATTAATAATTATGAATTAAATTATTATTATATGTTATTGAATTTACAATTAATAATTTTTAATGAAGTTATTATTATATTAAATTTATAGTTAATTATTTTATTTTATTAATTAATGGAGGTTTAATCTAGTGTTCGCAAGTGCTACTGCTGAGCATGAGGTCCTAGGTTCAATTCCCAGGTCGAGCAGTGTTATTGGGTTTTTCCATATGATTTTTTTCAGTAACAGCCCGGAGTTTGGATTTTGTGCCCGGTTGATGACGATAGGTTTGCTCCCCTATTACATGGGATTTAAACATTAAGGCGAAACATTGGCTGCCTAACCTTTCGAGGGATACCGACTTAGTGTTATGCTGAATACGAGTATAAAAACAAAGTCGGGTTAGTTACACAATTTATAACTAAAGTTCGACTGAACCAATATCCATGATTTTTGAAATGTTGAATTTTTCTCCGCTCGAAATACAGAATATTAAAATATTGTAAAATTGCATGAAAACAAACTGTGAAGAAAATAAATACATTTTCAATTGATTGACTGATTTCGATGTTTTTTTGTTCGTCTCGGCACAACCTGTAGAAGCGGCGGTGGGTTTCGAGCTCAAGTAGTTATCCTCGCGCGTTGGAAAAGTATGGAAATCACAAAAAAAAAAAATACTGCGCCATCTGTGATATGTGACAGAAACCAAACACGGACCAAAATGAACCCACATGGCGTGGAAATTGGAATACTTGATCCGGTGATGCAAGTGATGGCGTTGTATGTATTTTCCTTTAACAGCTGTTTCAGATGCGCGGTCATTTCATTGCGTACAATCATAGACTCATATTATATAGAATGAGACGTACCATTACAAGAAACTGTGCAGATATGCACCACAATTTATAAGCATTTTTTTCATCACGAATTTTTATTAATTTTTCGGCCGTTATTGCACTTATATTTGAATTCAATTCAATTAATAAACATTAAATGCTGCAAGTTGGTACGCTTATCACTTGAGAATGGCTGGACTGATTTGGTTTCTTATTTTTTGTTCTATAATATGTTAATAATAATTTGATCATCTGACAGTACAAAGTCTGTCAGGGCTGCTAGTTTATTATAAGACAGGCACCATCACGCTAGCAATACTCGAGCGGATAGACAGAGGTAGGTATATCTATAGCAGGCTTTATATTTTCTCTTACATTTTCGCCGGCCATGTTGAAGTCATGCTGTGTAATAAGAGGCAGGAAGGTATCGCATGAAAAGCAGGCAATCGTTATGATTAAGAGGAAATGCGGTCGCAGAAATCTGACTGAATATCCTAAGTAAAAAATACAACCAGCTTCCAAAAATAAATAAACTACACAGTAAAAAATAACTTCAATTTCGGAAGTCTGTGTTCCTGTTTTCGTTTCTGCATTTTTTGACACCGCCTTCCGAAATTGAAGTTATTTTTCGCTTTGTAGTGTTTTGTTTTGGAAGTCGGTAAATTTTTTTTGATGATAATTATATTAGAAACCTCAAGAGATGAAAGAATTTCGTTGTCCACAGAGGCCGAGTGTACAAATTTGACAACTATAAATGAAAAAGAAAAACAGAAGCAGAAAATATGTCTTTTTATTCAATTTATGGAATATCTTCTAAATTTGTCTAATAATGGCGGAGGAAATAGGCGAAAGCTAAACCTCGAATTGTGACTTTTTCTAAGGAAATTGAGTCGGAGCTCTTTGCCCGCATTTCCTCTTAAGTACTATAAGTTCTTGATTTTACGATTACTCCTGTCGATCTACTTGCGTGTTTATTATGATATCTGTAAACCCTCATTTCATGACAGACTTTTCCAACAACTGTATTGTAATTTAGTAGATTTTACATAAAAACGTAATCTCACGCCTTTTTCCTATGCGGGTTGCCAGAAACTCTGAAACGCCATCTACTTCGATTCCTACATAGTTATGCTCTAAGAGTACTGTAGATTTTCATAATGATATTAAAACAAATGGAGGCCTACCACAATATATTGAAGCCCAAAAACAAATGGCGAATGACCACAAAACGACCCTGCATTGTTAATCGCGCGAAACCATTACCTTCAAAATTCGGCGAAGAATCAAATTACCCAAAGAAGGATATAGGAAAAAGCTCGACTTTTTTCGGTCCTCTGTACCCTTGGCCACTTTGGCCAGGGGTCAACCAAACCCATGACTCAGTGCAATTACGGCAGATTCCACCGAATGGCAATAGATACCGATACTTTCATTCGGTGAAATAATTTATTTCTTCCTTTTCGGGTTTTCCGTAACTTGCCATTTTATACGCAACGGGTTTACGCAATTATTGATGACGTTGCGCAACAGATGGGTTTGTCCTTTAGGTACAGTCAAGCAAGTTAATTCATGACCCTATCAGCTGATAATTTGTTTGAAAACTTCAAAACATTTAAGATGTGATTTACTATATTAAAATAGTAATTAATTTTTATATATTTTTACTATATAAAAATTAAAACAAAGCAGAAATATTGATTTTAATTTGGCATTAACTGTCGCCCAGTATTGCTTGCTTAGAAAACAAGTTCAGAACAATGTTTCATTTAAAAACATAACTGAACTATTTCGGCCACAGAAGCTTATTTTTAAATTAAAAGAAAATTGCCAAATAATGAAATGTCAAGTAAATATGAAAACCATAGATTTAGATTTTTTTTTGCTACGTACATCCTATATCTATGATGAAAACGGTGGCATTTCATTGAAATGACAGAAAGAGGGGTAAACTAATTGTCTTATTAAATCGAAACCTAAAGGTGCAAGTCCAAACCGCGACCGCGACGCAAGAGCGCGACACGCGACCGTGGCAGGGGACGCGCGATACCACTAAACTTGTCCGGCTTTGTATGGGAGTGAGTTCGCGTGCAAAATCCCGACGCGCGACCGAATCCCACTACCACTAGCCGGTCTCACTCGTCTCTCTCATCTCGCGAGTGGTGTCGCGTGTCGCGCTCGAAATGCCCGAACATTTTGTCATTTTGGGCGCATGGTTGGCGCAGTGGTTGAGCGATTGACTGCTGTGCTGCGTGTCGCGGGTTCGAATACCGCACGGATAAATATTTGTATGACCTACAGATAGTTGTTTCGGCTCTGGGTATTGTGTATGTGAGTTCATATGTTTTTAAATGCACCCACGATACAGGAATAAATTCTTAGTGTGGGGCTACGATGTAAATAAAAAAATGTCATGTTTTAAATTACCTATATACCTCTATTTGTATGTATATAATTCATTGATAGCCAGTCTTTGTTCATTTTTATAAAAATAATATTATATATATCATCGTATTATTCTGCCTCCAATAGTAATTTGGGTGACGGCGTCGTTGCGACAGTTTGTAGTGTGGGGGTTTAAAGGCTGCTGATACCGAAATACTGAACAGATCAGACAGTGCTATATGGAGATAGTTTGAGCCCATATGATAGTTTTATCCCGGTAGTGTGAACAAAGATAGCTAAGGGAACCCTTGGGATGATACACAACTTTAAACACGGGCGAAGCCGCGGGCAGGAGCTAGTATAATATTATGGGGAGGGAAAGAAAGTTCATTAAACCAATGTTTTACAAACCTATTTACTGAATCAATAACTTTATTTACTTGACATGGACGACAAATTCACCAGATTTTATATAAATATTACAAATTTTTATATATTAATCACGTGTCTTTTATTTATACAACACTACGAAACAAAGGGGAACAAAATGTTTCTCCTCACGGGTTTGCAACAACGTTTTTTGTCGTATCAGTAGGGAAGGTGCAGAGGTGTCCTATACGGACTGTGGGTGTGTTCTACGCCGATTTCACAATTCTAAAACAAATCATAACATTACGCATGCTTGTAATCCAAGAAGGGATAGGCACACGTCAACAGGGCACAACTTACCTGACCCGAGATTCAAACACGTGGCTTATGGGTACACTAGTCGAAAATTCTTCCATACAGACGTAGTCTAGGGATTATTCCACTGTTTGACAATGTAAAATGCCATAAGAAGACGGAAAATTGCAAAACAGCCTCCATACAGGGATAGATTAGTAGTTTAACAATGCAAATAATTTTATTTTGAACAGATAGATGTAGTCGTTTTTTCATGATATCTAGACTGCCAAAGGTCTGTTTATAAAATTTCGCGCGCTCGGTTACGTCCTAAATCATTATCCATTTCGCTACAAATTTGCAAAAGTGTGTATTCGTACGCGAACTAGCTTCATACTGCTCATCACAGCATCTATCTCTGCCGCACGTGTTATCGGTTGATATAAAATGCATTTTAACCCCGCGCACAAAATAGTTCGTGCCGTTGACTAGTGTAACCTTAATGCTTAGCAGTTCAGTATATGCAATCACTAGATTCGGAGGCAGGCTTTCGAGGCAATTTTTTTGGAGTCCGTTAAATTAGAATCATAACAGAGATCATTCTAAACCAAAAACATGATTACTCACTCCAGAACCGTAAATTATGTTTGGAACTTCTTTGTATTAACCTGGCCAAATGATACCCTACCAAACAAGGCGATCGTGTTAATCAATTAAATGACACGTAATCTTCGAAACAATTGACTTTAACGAACAAAAAATTCAAGAAGAACAGAGGACATTAAGATTTTTTGCTTGTTACAAGACATGTGATCGTTAGCGAATTAAAATTGGGCTCAAATTCGCCCACATGCCAAATAAAAAAGGTTCCATACCACAGAGTTCATAAGCAGGGTCTCGAGGCTATATAAAAACAGCTGATCGATCTTCAAGGATTAGTAACAGTCCAGGAACGGGTGACCAACTGTTACATACCAAGACTCCTCCGTACATCGGAAAGCACGTCACACCGTTGTTAGTCCCGACTGTTATTTTGTAGATCTTAGATAGACAGATAGTACGTTCCCACGACACCCGGCTTAGGTGTTAAATGAAATACCGGGGTGGTTTTTAATCAGTCCGAGTCTGACAGAACTCGCCGCCCCTCCAGGGCGGCGGACATCCAATGAGGATTTGCCATGCACCCCAGTACGAAAAAAGAACCATTATCCGTCCCAGTAAATTGCGGGCCAGGACAGTTTAAGGCGCATATACAGTTTGGCCAAAAAGTCGTAGATCAAACGCAACTAGGGGTTAGATGGGGCCATCAGCTGCAAAAAAAATTGTACGGGAGGTCCTTAAGGTCAACCCCTGCAGAGATATAATTTATTTTGTGTTTAAATTAATTTGGTATTGTTCACAATCGTTATTTTGTTCTTTCGTCCTAGACAGATATTAGAGCCAGTCATGACCATTTTTTTATTTACTTCGGACCCCACTGTGAAAAAAAAATATTGTACCGAAAAGTGACTGTAATAATTATTAAATTTATACCTGTATTACAAGTTTTGGCGCATCAAATAGGTATTCTGAAAAAGCATAACACATGCTGCATGTGTTATAATGTTAAGTTAGACCTGTTTCTTAATAATTTGATTTAAGAAAATTACTTTTTATTTGTATAACATAGTGTAATTAATTTGTTAAGTTATAAACCGCCGGCCGTGTTTTAATGAAACTGTCACCAACTCAAAGACAATTTTAATTATCTAAATTTTGCTTTTTAAGTCTTAGAATTTTAAGGAAAGTATAAAAACAACTGAATTTTGGGCCGCAAGGGTGTGAACTGTGAAAAGAGTACGCGTATTTTCCCTCTAGGTCGTTGGCGACTGTCGTCGTCTTAAACTATGACTGTGACAACTTAAACTTGTGCCAAGCGCAACTTGTACTTACGGTAACAAAGACTATAAATTGATTAGGTACTAATCGTGTTTCTAGAATCTCCCAGTAAGATGATTCTGTGATCTGTGTTTCATACTTAGTTGGCACAGTTAGCTGTAAAATATTATTGTTAGTGTTATCTACCTATTTATTTTATTTAAGTAAGCAAATTACCTTAGAAGTATGGTTAAAAACTTTTTGTCTAAGCGCTCATAATTTGGGGTCATGATTTAAAGAACCTTAGTTTTGAAAGAAACCAATGGGATTCGGTAGCCCCAGAAGATTGTATAACAAATCATATCATCACGCCTTTGTTCCCTTAAAGGTTGAGCAGCTGTTATGTTTAAGTCCTAATAGGGGCCGAGCCTATTGTATCACAGTTCTTTCAAAGTACCATTAAATTTAACAACAAAATGCTAAACAAGATGGCGTAGATAATTATGTGAATGTAGAAAATAAAAGACTTGCACTGAGGGTTACTTACAATAATTATATTCTTGAGTATCACAAATCACATCACAAAGTGGTAATGTAAATAACGTGAAACCGGAATGGATTTGAACGAAGTTGAATGATAATTATGGGCCATAGATATTTACAAGAAATTGAAATCTTATAATATTGCTTTAATTGGAAACAAGGATTGTGGTGCGGAGGTGTGACGAGACTAGACAAAGTACGAAACGAGCATATCCGCGGTTGTTCAAAGTTATTCCTATATCAGAGAAACTAAACGAAAGCCGTATCAGATGGTTTGCTCACGTGATGCGAAGAGACGAGGAACATGTAGTGAGGAAAGTATTGCAAAAACCTGAACACAAGAGAGGTAGAGGACGACCTCCGGCCATGTGGTGGACTAGCATGACGAAACTCCTATCGGAGGAAGAACTGCCCGACCCGACAACTCAGAACAGACTGTCCTGGCGCCATAAAATTAGGAGAGCCGACCCCACCTAAAGTGGGAGACTGTTAGGAAGTAGAAGATAAAAGTCTTATAATATAAATCGCATGAAAAATTGTGTTCGAGTCATTCAGGTCTTTTCGTTTTGTCTTCTTTTGTCAATCTTTCAAAAGTCGTAGATCAGGCCAGTCAAGTGATCAGGTACTAACATATCGTGATGTGTAATAAATACTTCTTTGAGTAGACCTACATAAATAACAAAAACATTAACTATAGCACATAACCTACAGACTATAATCCGTATAACAGTATCAATAACATGTACATAATATATTGAAGTATGTATATCACAAGTAGGTAGGTGTCATGTAAGAGGAGGAGGGAGATGTCGTCGAACTTTTATGTCACACGGCTCTAAGAAGAGGATTATCGCGACTGGCCTTGATACAGATTGAGAATGGCCTGAAAATAGACCAAATTAGCACGTGGATGTTTGGGTAAATTCTTATTAGTTTTGGATAGCTATTTTTAATATAAATGACGACATTTTTTACTGTTTTGAATTTCAACGTGTGCACCTGGGAATGCTGAAAGAAAAAAACCGGCCAAGTGCGAGTCGGACTCGCGCACGAAGGGTTCCGTACCATTATCGCAAAAAAACGGCAAAAAAATAATGTTTTTTGTATGGGAGCTCTACTTAAATATTTATTTTATTCCGTTTTTAGTATTTGTTGTTATAGAGACAACAGAAATACATAATTTGTGAAAATTTCAACTGTTTAACTATCACGGTTCATGAGATACAGCCTGATGACAGACAAACAGACAGACAGACGGACCGCGGAGTCTTAGTAATAGGGTTCCGTTTTTACCCCTTTTACCCCGAACCCTAAAAATCGCTTCATTGAAAACTAGAGTTGGAAACTTCAGTATTCTATTTCTTCTTCTCTTATGTTTTAATTTATAACAGAAACCCTTACTTTAGATTCCACGACCTTTTGAATGAACTCTAACTCAGAACCAAAAGGTCGTAGGCTCGTAGCCGACTTATAAGACACCGCTGCGACCCGGCAAAATAATGTTCATTGAAATTTGAGCTAAAGACATACTTTACATTGAGAACACAAATTAGCAGACAGCTTGCTGTAAGCTGTAAGCGAGCTTACCGACATCGTACCACTCGATAGTTGACGTCCCGCTTACCGCATGCTTACTACGAGCTTCAAGCACAGACTGTGCTTCAAGCGAGCAAACCGCGCGCTGTTCGCACGCTTCGACCGCTCGTTTGAAGCACGTTGCTAGCTTAGCGAAAAAGGAAGGCGAAAGCGGAGGGCGCGTGGACAGCTGGTTGAATGCTAGCTGTCGGCGCGTGGACAGCGAGCAGTCATCACATCTCCTTTTGAGTCGGTGTTATGCGGGAGCGGTATTGAAGCGGAGTCATTTAAATGTGAGAGACCTTTAGGCTTAGCACGCACTGCGATTTAATTCGCGCGAATTTTATTCGCGAGAATTTTTGTCCGCGTACTGAATTTAACTAACACGCACTTTTTTTCTCCTTCTACCTGTTCATAGAGTTCAAAATATTCGCGCTAATTTTATCCGCGCCGCGGTGCGGTGGATTCTGTGGCAAAACAAGGATTTCTTGCGATATTATTTCCGCGCGATTTTTTTTCCGCAGTGCGTGCAGCTTCATACATTTCCATAAGTCACAGATGTGCGGAAAAAAATTCGCGCGAATAAAAATCGCAGTGCGTGTTAAGCCTAAGGCTAAGCACGCACTGCGATTTTTATTCGCGCGAAAGATATTCGCGCGAATTTTTTTCCGCGTACTGAATTTGACTAACACGCACTGCGGATAAAATTTTGCGCGATTTTTGTGTCCTTCTACCTGTTCATAGAGTTCAAAATATTCGCGCGAATTTATTCCGCGCCGCGGTGCGGTGGATTCTGTGGCAAAACACGGATTTCTTGCGATATCATTTCCGCGCGATTATTTTTCCGCAGTGCGTGCAGCTTCATACATTTCCATAGGTCACAGATGTGCGGAAAAAAATTCGCGCGAATAAAAATCGCAGTGCGTGTTAAGCCTAAGGATACACCCGATAAATAAACTAACAAACATATCTTGCAAATGACTGCTAGAAATTACTCAGGTAATAATAATAAGCCACAAACTTCTTTATTAACCCAATCTAATTCCAAACAGGGTAGATCCGCCTAGGTTTCTCTATAACCTAACTCGGCTGCCTTGACCGTGATGACAGCACTAACACATACATATACATAGACCACTCATACATATACATATATATAAATACAGCTTGACCTACCGTCAATGAGTAACAAAAACAATTGATTCATATAATATATGTAAGTTATAGTCCAGAAAATTCTATACGCAGATACATAGTTATTACATTATGTATGTGTTTACATATTTTCATTGTTGAGTGGAAATTTTCTATAATTATGTAGTTTAGTTAATTCTTAGGCTGAATTACGTATGAGTATTATCGTTATTAATGTATTTATTACCTAAGTGTGTCATAATTTTAACCGACTTTCCAAAAAGGAGGAGGTTCTTAATTCAGATGTTTATTTTTTTTTATGTATGTTCAGGCATAACTCCGTTATATATAAAAATTTTTGTTCGGATAAAGTTTATTCCGAAAAAATGGTCCCATTTAAATTTGGTAAAATTCTGATGAAGAACTTCGGCGAAATACAAAAGAACTCTTCAACAAATGACGTCAAGTTTATTGTTTACACCATTTTATAATATACCATCACGCCAGTATGCTCTAAACGGGTACGCAGATGTGTACAGTTCACCCTGGTACACTCTCATTCCACCGGTTATGTTCAAGGTGGGCATTACACCTGTAATAGGTACCTACCTTACTTTAGAACTTGTCCATTATGTACCACAAAAAGTGAAAAATAAAAAACTTTTTTACAAACAAATACAACCGACTTCCAAAAAAAACACTACAAAGTCAAAAATAACATCAATTTCAATGTCAAAAAACAAAGAAACTATAACAGGAACACCGACTGGACTGCGTGTATTCACTTTGTAGTGTTTTTGTTTGGAAGTCGGTTGTACTTTTTTGTAAAAAAAAATGATACCTATAGTTTCAATGCTTTTTCTGTATTTCATGCGAAGAAAAGAATGCTCTATTTAACTGAGGTTTGCTGTAAAAGAACCCAATTATGGGTCGTATGTATGTATGTCGTAGGCCAATCATTACAAATGGAACTACATTACGATGCGCCCAGCCATATCTCGATGTGGAAGTGACTAGTTGGACAAATCGAAAAATAGGTTGCTCTCATCGATCTGCCCAACTTTATGTTAGGGCACATCATGAAACAATTGGCCAAATCACGAAATGTATATAGTGATAGGCAGATCTCGATTGGCCCAGTTCAACGATTGGCTTACGACATATTGCGCCAATTTATTTAGGTTATACGCCGGCAAGTAGCGAGGTTGGCGCAGTGGTTGAGCGATTGGCTGCTATGCTGCGCAAGTAAATACAGTTGTTCCAATTTAACTCTGGCTGTAAAGTTCTGTAGTAGGTAACGTTTTGACTGTTATCAAGTTAAAGAAATGTGAATTATTATCACATGAACATATTTATTTGCGGCCCTAAAAAGGGCCTTTTGTTATTTCTCCCGCCATCCTGCGGTTGGTGGGTGTCGACTGTCGAGTTCAGAGACGTTTGTCGTGGCTCCTTTCTTCGTGTCCGCGATACGTGACGATGCGATGCGTCTCGTCGTGCAGAAGGGCTGGTAGCAGCTGGATGAGAGTTGTTGAAAATCGATGCAATTGTAGAGGCTTTTGTTATCCAACAGTGGACTGCTGTAGCCTGATGATGATACGCCTCGTCCGTACATCACAATTTACCCCGCCAATTAGTCCCGATTTACCTAAAACAAACAAAATACGTCATAAATACCGTGGAGCGATCATTAGCTATTATATTATTACCTTCAAAGTTTAGCATGCCTATCTTCAAATGTCAGATATCAACGTGCTCAACAAATTGCATGCATTAAGGCAATATGATAATAATTAAGATCTTTGATTATATACATGTATATAATCAAAGAATTAAGATATAAAAAAAGTTTTGTTGAACACGTGTGTAATCACGTGTTTGTTTTTTTAATTACATTAGTACCTACATAGATATGTAGATAGACATTTAACAATGTTAGAGAGTTCAGTGCCTAAAACAATGTAATTTAACGCCTGTGAAGGGACGCCTGCTAAAGGAGAACCAGTTTTTTTTTTTTAAATGTCTACATACACCCTGATTTTGCGGCGATCCTATCGCCATCAACCGGGCGCAACTCGAAACTTGATGATAACCTTGGTCAAAGAAAAGACGGATGGATTCTGCGAGGAATTTTACAAAGTGAGAAAATAGGGATGTTAACTGAAAATTAGTTTTTGTCCGTCAGGTACCTAGACTAATAAAAAATATTGGGCACGTATCTATTGACACGTATACAAGTGACGACGATATAGTGCTTTGGATATATCGTGTGACGTCACGCTGTTAGTACACTTTATACTGACATAGTGACGTCAGTAAGCCCCTACTCCTCAATTTTAATACGCTATAACTTTGTCAATTTTTATTGATTTGTTAAGCAAAAAATACGGGACGAATATAATTTGATAATCTCACTGACGGGCTAGAATTATTGTACCCGTACCGGAAACATCCCTATTGTAGCTCAGTTGGGTAACAAATGAATAACATGATGTTAGAAAAGATATGATAGGAAAAGGAGTGAATGTGAATGTTAGCGTGCCTGTTCACACTTGAACAGGGAAGATGGATAAGAACACTTGGTACTTACGCCGAACACAAGTAACATGATGAAGATAATCAAGCAATCAATGTGCCCAGCATTTGCAATATGTTGGAGTCGGGTACCAGTTAATCAGCTTTTAAGCTGAGTACCAGTACTTTATTTGGAGGACTGTCTATCTGACCTCCACAACCCAGTAACTGGATAACACGATACCGCAGAAAGATGATAATGAATGTATATAACTTTAAAAAGTCTAAAAAAAGAAACATAGTCGTGAACAGATGGTACACCTAAATAAAACATAAACACACCTAATCTTTTCTGTATCATCAAATAAGTTAGAAGAGCAGGTCAATAAAACTATTTAAGATATTGTAATAATACATTATTATTTTTTGTCTATGACAGAAATATCTTAGCGATGGAAACGAACCGCGTGGGATGTATCGATGACTGTTTTCAAGATCAAACCGTTCGACACACCGACCTTAAGGTTGGACAGCGGTTTCCGAAAACACCTGTTATATAGTAAAAGGAATCACACGCAATGACGTCATAATTTTTATTCATTGGTGGTCAAGGTTGACCTTCGACAAGGCCAGATAAATGCACTCGGCACTGTTCCAAATACGAAAACACCTAAATATATGTAATTTTCACATTTTAGGCGGCTACGAGATGATTAAAACACCTAAAAGATGAACGGTATATTATTAATATAATATATTCCTGTTTAAAATGACTCCATGAAATTTGTAGACGTATCTATAAAAAATTCGTAATCAGTGTTTAATAAAACAATCGAAAATATTGAAATCAACTAAGCTTTCTACATTGCCTGGCTATTTATATAAATATATATATATATACTGCTAGACTTAGGCCTTGCCCAAGTTGCTCCACAACAACCACTTCTCCACCTTCTACCCATTCCATCTCAGCCTGTATGTCATACCAATAGATTTACTATAAACACTTTACATTGATGATATTATAGTCTATTTATATATATAATAGGTATATCAAAAATGCAAATAGCGTCAACTTTATGACTAACTATAATCATGACAATCTAAGAAGTTCGATGAAATTCTCATTTTACATGCCGCGGTATCTTTATTTGGACGTCTCCGAAAACTCAAACTCATATTCGTAAGTAATTGCTATGTTACCCATACAAACAAAGAGTACAATTCGTAAGCATCAAGTTTAACATAATATGTAACGTACATATATTTATGGTAGTAAAATCCGGCTTCATAGATTGTCGCGACTTTTATCGATTCCTTGAAAATACAAAAGTGCCTGTAAATGTTTGAGTTGAAATAAATACTTTGTGTTTGGGCATGTTAGTCAGTCAAAACGTCCGTGTGTTCACCGCGCAGTACAGAACAACTTGGCCTGATGTTTACATATGCTAATATAGTTAACAAAGCGAGCACAGTGCGCGGCAACCACTCTAGCGCGTCGTATACTTTCGAGAACTCATGTAAGTCATTCTCACTATGAAAATTGCACAAAATACACCTTTAAATACATTTAAATTCGCATTTGCGACCTTATTCCATACTTTATTTTAATATTATGTGAAGTTTTTGCATTATTTGTATTTGCTTTTCCTAGTTTTCCATGCGTACTTCGCTTATTTTGTTTGGTGAATATGTTTTTCCTTGCCTTATATAGTTTCTTAGTTAAAATTTTATTGTTTCTGTTTTACATTTGTGAATAATACTACATACCTAACATTCTTCTGAATCCATCGAAATACGTAGTAAGATATTCATTCGGTGTCTTACTGCGTTTCTATAGAAGTGTCTTCTAGATTAATATTCAAAGAGCTATGTTTTACTGAGGTTTCGGACGCATTAAAATATGCAACTATTGGCATGTTCTTAGTTCGGAATCCATTGATTTTTGTATCGTATAATATAATGTGTTTCTAAACTAAATTTGGAGCATCTTGCACGTTTTTCTGTACTAAATTTGGAGCATCTTTGTTTTGGAACGTACAAAATAGTTACTACTTTCTGACAAACTAACCTTTACAGTTCAATAGTGTCTTAAGGTTTAATTAAAGTAGGTACCTAAATGTTTTAAGTTTGAGTTTAATAAATTTACCACGATTTGTTTACGTCGCGTCAAGTCCTACGATAAATGTATTGCTCTTAGTATCATTATCAGCCTTATAATGTTTCCACTGCTGGGACACAGGCATCCTCTCTGTGAGAGAGGTAATGGACCTTAATCCACCACGCGGGCCCAGTGCGGGTTGGTGGATGTCACATGTCTTCGAATTTTTGATTCTAGGACATGCCGGTTTCCTCACGATATTTTCCTTCACCGTGTTAAGAGCAGTGTTGATGAAATAATTAACACAAAGTAAAGCACCTGCCTGGGTTCGAACTCACGACTTACGACACGTAAGTCCGTTACCAATGGGCCACCACTGCCCTGTTTGCTCTTAGTATACGATTCCAATTTATCATATGAACATGTTAGCCCCGAATATCACACCTCTTGATTTACCGTGAAAGGTCGGTAGTACTTAGAGGTCGCCGTCACGCCTTCCATGCTTTTGACACACTTCTAAACAAAATGTTAATTATTTATCAGTATCACACAGTCGATAATTATGTTGCGCAAATCCATTACAGCGTTGCCATTTAACGATATTGCACATTGCATGGTATTCTTTTTATTTTTATAATTACATTTATTTTTTATTATATGAATAGTTTCACGTTCGGATGTTGCGTCAATTGATTAGATTTTAGATTGCTTTTTAGGGTTCCGTACCCAAAGGGTAAAAACGGGACCCTATTACTAAGACTTCACGATCCGTCTGTCTGTCTGTCCGTCTGTCACCAGGCTGTATCTCATGAACCGTGATAGCTAGACAGTTGAAGTTTTCACAGATGATGTATTTCTATTGCTGCTATAACAACAAATACTAAAAACAGAATAAAATTAATATTTAAGGGGGGCTCCCATACAACAAACGTGATTTTTTTGCCGTTTTTTGCTCGATATTAATAACGGCAACAGGTAGACGCTTGAAATATTCACAGAATATTTAGTTGTAAATTCACTTCAAAAAATAATTATTATTAAATTAAAATAAAATAAATTAAGGGGGGCTCCCATACAACAAACGTGTTTTTTTGCCGTTTTTTGCGATAATGGTGCGGAACCCTTCGTGCGCGAGTCCGACTCGCACTTGGCCAGTTTTTATACAGGGTGTTTGGAAGGGAGCTGTACATACGCCTAGGGTAGAAACTAGGGATAGTCTGCTACCTACCCCCGCCCATTATATTGACCTTGGCCTCAAGGTTTTTTTTTAATTTATTTTTATTTTTTATTTGACTTTTTTGTGATTTTTTGACTAAAACTACCTGTAGCTCAAAATCTATCCATGGGACCGGTCGGCTAATGGTCTTGTTTTAATCGTTAGAGTCTTAGGGTCCTGCAAAAAATTATTTTACACCAGAAAATTGTGGAGAAGAAAAGTTATGGGGCCTGAAGTACCATAGAATTAATTAATAACTTTAAAACTAAAAGTGATAATTACACTTTTAGCATATCGTTAGAAAGGGCATGGACTGAGGATGTTTTAAAAAAATCAGAAGAACTCCAACCCTGTTAGTTTTTTTTTAAACCCCATAGAAAGTTGCCCTTAAAATTATTTCTTTACCTTACTACGGTACTTCAGGCCCCATAACTTTTCTTCTCCACAATTTTCTGGTGTAAAATAATTTTTTGCAGGACCCTAAGACTCTAACGATTAAAACAAGACCATTAGCCGACCGGTCCCATGGATAGATTTTGAGCTACAGGTAGTTTTAGTCAAAAAATCATAAAAAAGTCAAATAAAAAATAATAATAAATTAAAAAAAAACCTTGAGGCCAAGGTCAATATAATGGGCGGGGGTAGGTAGCAGACTATCCCTAGTTTCTACCCTAGGCGTATGTACAGCTCCCTTCCAAACACCCTGTATAACTATTTTATCTAAATAGTGAAATTGTTTTTCTTTTGGGAATGAAAGGTTACACTATCGTCGCTGGGTGTAGCCTTCTTTTAATCCAAGAACTAGCGACCCACCTCTGCTTCGCCCGTGACAAACACCTTCCTAGTCCCACTCTTTCTATTGGTGAAAACCGCATGAAAATCCCTTCAATAGTTTTTGAGTTTATCGCGTACAGACGCGGGACTTTATTTGTAGTGAAAGTGATTATGCAGGGATCTTTTAAGATAGGCTACTGGACCATTACCTACAAGTGTCCATAGTATCTGTATCTGTAAGTTATGGGTGATATGACATGACAATTATAGGTTAGATATAGACAATTGAATTTTAAGACTTATATCGATATAGTGAATAATAACAAATACTTTATATTTTTCTTTGTGTCTAATCGTTGGTGCACAACTTAGTGAGATCGTTTAGGCGCCTACTTCCTGTTCATTTCTTCACCCTGGTACTTTTTAAAACAACAAATGATTCAATTTAAAAACCAGTACTTTTATCTTTATTGAGCTAAGTAGTTATTCGCTTAAGCGACTAGTTCCAGTTCGTTTCTGCTTTCCTGGTAGTTTTAATAAATAAACAAGTAAGACAGTTGAATTTTAAAACCGCAAAGGGTAAAAACGGGACCCTATTACTAAGAATCCGCGGTCCGTCTGTCTGTCCGTCTGTCACCAGGCTGAATCTCATGAACCGTGATAGCTAGACAGTTGAAATTTTCACAGATGATGTATTTCTGTTGCCACTATAACACAAAATACTAAAAACAGAATAAAATAAATATTTAAGTGGGGCTCCCATACAACAAACATGATATTTTTGTCGTTTTTTTGCGGTAATATGGTACGGAACCCTTCGTGCGCGAATGATTTATTACGAATCCTTTATGCATTTCCCTATGTTTCATAGTGGGTGCGCTTTGAGCAATACTTTGGTGCGTTTCGAGGAATAAAATTCTAATACTTTTGATTTCCTTAGCGCACCTGAATGAGGCACCGGTGCGCTATATTTGTTGCGGTTCTAAGTTGGTGCTCTTCGAGGAATAGGCACCCCGATTCAATAACAGTGAGACGTAGTATTGTTCTCAAAACAGTTTAGTCATTCGACTAATGTATAGTCCATTCCGTTAATAATGTAATCAGTGGATACATTTACATCTCAGACCTATTTACATATCTATCTTTTGACCGTTTTGCGCATTATTATCGGAAAATTTTCAATAAAACAGTGAGTCAGAGTGCATATATTTTGATCGGTAGTGTGAGGTGTTCGTTCTCGGCAGCCGTCACAGTATGAATCAAGTTTGAAGTCGGAGAATGAAACCATATTCGGTAATACTGTGGGTTTAATGCAAATTATATAAGTTCAGTCTTCGTGTGACAGTCTGATAATAATTATATGAGAAAGAAAAATATTTTTAGAACAGTTTAGCTCCTAAACTGTTCATCAAAATTAGGCAAATGAGGTGTAGTTGGATTCATAGTTTATGCTTCATTTAGTTCTAGCTGCCACCTGCGGCTACTAGAACTAGATATATAAACTATATTTTTGTAAAGTTTCATCAAAATCCGTTCATTCGTTTTTGCGCAAAAGAGTAACCATGCATCCATTCATCCATCCTCACAAACTTTCACGTGTATAATAGTCCTCGTTCTCCTTTTATATGTATAATAATTCGGATGTGACAAATAATAATCAATACTTCTAGTCTTTTCCCAACTAGATATGTTGGGATGGGCTTTCAGACTAACTGGCTGTAGCTGAATATCAGTAGATGCTTACCTAATTTATTTACAAGAAGTGACTGCCTACATGACCGCCACATCCCAGTACCTATATAATTTTTTCATACTAGGAACAAAACTAGATTAAATTTTTTAATAGCATGAATTATAGTTTATTTTCTAAAAACTAAAGTTTGTTAAAATTTTACAAAACATTTTTTTTTTAAGTTTGGAAAAAATCAAGCAAACTTTAGTTTTTAGAAAATAAACTAGTTTTGTAGCTAGTATGAAAAAACAAAGCCAAATTATTTTTTCGGTGTACACAATATAGCAATGAGCGCCTCTAATTATGTTATTGGCTGCGAATGAACGGTAACCATAACCACCCGATGTAAAGTGGTTTCCTATACAGGGTGACATACTGACAATCTTTCTGGTGGTGAAAGTACTAATAAATATGAACAACTTCCACTACTAAACCAAGTCTGACAATGCGAAAAACAACCGCATCCTACATTTTCTCACTTTACGCGAACATAAATTTAATAAACAGCAGATATTTCTTTCAAAATTCAATTTTGATATCATAGTAAAAAATTCGCGAGTTCTTTCACCATCTTAAACATTGCCAATGACTCGAAATCTATTATATATATCAGTAATCCAATACCAGATGCATTGTCATCAATGAGGCAAAGTTGAATCGCCTCACTTGTCGCCTATGTGTGTGTGTGTGTATATAAATTGTACTTACTTTTTGATAAAGATCAAACTCAATACTACTAAATAGCTTATGACGAACCAGTATGTCTATCCCCGGCAAGTAAGTTGGCAAGAGTCGTTAGATGCGCAGAAGTAGATTTTTAGGTATCTTTGGTAGTGAAGTGGGGCGCGGGGAACGTTTAGGACCGTTCCGAGCGCGCGATTGGTTGGTCAGTTGACACAAGGATCGACTGACCAATCGTATCGCGTCCACGTTCCGTTCGCTCTATGTGGTGGTTGGTCAGTTCGTGGAATATGTGCAAACTTACCCCGTCTACGCCAAAAACTTGCCATCTTACGTGCCGGGCACTATACCTACTCTTTAAATAACCT
Source organism: Orthosia incerta (assembly GCA_948252205.1). Classification (NCBI taxonomy): domain Eukaryota; kingdom Metazoa; phylum Arthropoda; class Insecta; order Lepidoptera; family Noctuidae; genus Orthosia; species Orthosia incerta. The sequence continues at coordinate 36,959,792 of OX411741.1, read as the reverse complement.
TAAGATAATTATTATCCATTAACTTTAATTAACGGTTCTGAGTACGACGCAAAACGATTAGTACCTTCAGTGCGGTCATAGTTATGTATACAATATTACATTATATTCTCCTAGTGTAAATACACAAGCTGTTAAGTGCAATTTTTATTATTTATAATTTATTTATTTAACCTTACGTCCTCAAGGTGATCGCGGCTTATGTGAGACCTTCGAATAATCTTCACACTTCGTTTTCTCATATCGTGTTTTCTTTATCCAAGAATTGATGTTGGTTTCATGGTTTAGGTTTTTATTTATAAAAAAAACATAAAAAAATGCATTAATGTAACGATAATGCTTGATTTTACTTAGGTATTTTTATGAATTTATAAAAAAAATATTGTGTTGGATCAAATTAAATTGTTGAAAATTTATATTATTTGATAACAGATACGATACAATAAGCTAAAATACCGCGTACTCTAAGCGACTTATCTACCAACCGTCTTCAGTAGTACCTCCTTAATCTTTTTGTACATTAAAACAAAGAATAATTAGTACCTATATCCTACTTACTACCCTGCGTACTTAATTTAGTTTCCAAACACGTAAACAGATACGTGGTTTTGTAGCTAGTAGGTATTATTTAAAAACTCACTAAAAAAAAAAAAATTGTACCGCAAGCTATACTTTACGGTAGGTACTTAAGTTATTTTTTCCAAAAAAACGTTTTAATTTTAAGAACTTGTTTTTAAACTATAAATTGTGAACGAAGTTTATATGTAAAGCAACTTACACGTAAACCGTAACACAGGGAAATGTAACCAAATGTTAGTTAATATTGCGGTAAGTTAATGCCAGTGTCAAATACTTAAGAGGAAATGCAGTCGTAGACATCGGACTGAATTTCCTAGGTAAAAGTCATAATTCGAGGTTTGGCTCTCGTCTATTTCCTCTTCCAATATTAAACCAATTCAAAAGTTATTCCATAAACTGAATAAGAAAAGTATATATACTGTGCCCCTATGTTTTCCTTTTTGATGATACATTATCTTTAGAAGCACTAGAACCCTCAAAAGATGCTCAAAATTGCGCTGTCAACAGAGGCTTGGTGTATAAATTATAAATTAAAAGAGGAAAACATAGGGGCACAGTATATATACTTTTCTTTTTCAGTTTATGAAATATCTTTTAAATTGGTCCAATATTAGAGGAGGAAATAGACGAGAGCCAGACCTCGAATCATGACTTTCTACTTAGGAAATTCAGTCGGATGCTCAGATGTCTGCGAACGCATTGCCTCAAATGCGAAAGAAAGGCTCGTCACTGTATCCCCGCTAGCACCTGGAGCATGGCAGCGTGAATCGGAGCCCTGCTCCTATTATTTTATAGGTTGCCTACCTTTGGCATGGCGATTAACAAGTGCATGTCTACGACTTGTCTATGTATTCATGTAGCATAAGCTACAGGAGCGGGTCGCGTGTAGGTGCAAGCGAGAGACTGCAGGACACTCGATGGGGCCCTTCAAGCATCTTGCAGTGAGCTCCGAGCCTCGGACGCTGGATTAAAAAGTGCTATCCTCCCCTCGGCGGGTTAAGGATCAATGTCTTATTGCGCATGTCTAGACTTTCAGACCCCCTCACGCTCACCGTCTAACGACATAAGGTCCAAAGGAAAAAAGGTCTACACAGAAATAAAAATTATATGACACTGAATTCACAGTTTACTTTGAGTTTCTCCTGTGAAAGAGTGACCAAACCCTGAGCCCCGCAATTATAAGACAATACGAACCCCATGTAAGTTTATTTTCTTAGTATTTAGTGAAACATAACGTAAAGTGAACGTTGACGTTGACGTTTCATGGTAAATAATGCCACTGCCAGGTAATTTATGTTGGACAGAACATGACCTGGGTGCTCCAAAGGCCCCAGGCAATGTTCTGCCCAGACTGAGCTCTGATCAGACGGGCTAGGCCTTATAAAGGGTTTCTGTCCCTCGCTCCCTCCAGCACGACCTAACTGCGCATGCTCTAAGTCCCCCTATAATTCACGCCGCGAGCAGTTAGTGCGGCAATCTAAATATTACTTACGACGAAATAACTAAATACTATTTGGTTCAGATTGTATTCCTACCAACGGTACACACCTGACACACCCTGACAATCAGTAGTTTAATAATTACACGACAAATGGCCTATTTTATATCAAAACCGACCGTTTAGTAAATACTTTTTTCAGGCAATATTGAAAGTAGGCAACCGTTCGCTTGTCTGCCTTCAGTATTGCTGACGCGTTTGACGGGCGCAGTGTGCTATAGGTATATACCCCGACATCCCCTCACGATGGACTCCGCGCATGCATAACCAATCTCACAAAAGGGACCCATCATAGGGACCCATTTATTTATTAGACAGACCGATGTTTTTTGTTGAAGCAAATATTATTTTTGACACAAGTGTGATCGTCGACCGAGATAGAACTCGTTTTAACCCACTGATGACAAATATAAACAAAAACGTTTTTGATCTAAACAAGATGATCAAATAATTCTCATTTTAGAAATTACTGAGTTATTGTTTTTTGTGACCGACCGCTTCTAATAAAAATTATGAACCAGATTATTGTAAAATAATAAAACGATATCCATTTTTCTAATAAGACTGATCTGGGGGGTGCTTAAAAACTTCATTGCTCTAAGAAACGTTGAGCAAAATATGACCAACACAGAAAAACTGATTCAAGAGAGTATTACAAAAATAACAAGTGAGACATGACGTAATACTAGCAATATTGTTATTAAAAAAGAAATTGAATATATGAAATATTTTGACACTGATTCAGAATTAATATTAAACTTACAAGATGACAGTGAAGAAGAAACTGACTCTGAAGAAGAGTCTAGTTACGATTCTACTTGCAATAATAATTTAAATAAAATATTAATTGTGAAATATGTATTGTACCATGTCTTATCTATACATAGAAAAAAATCTCATAACTTTATTATTTTATTCATTAGGGATGAGCTTGCTAACGCTACCTGTAGTTACGCACACAAGAGCGCGTGTCTATACGAGTTACAACTACAAGTATGGCTCACCCGCTTTCGTGAGATAAAACAACTGTAACAAGATTGAATTAGTAAAAACTCCAACTAGGCACACAATAGTTGACGAAAACTGATTTTAAGCTAAACAAGATTTTAATAAGAATAAATGCACGATATAGTTTTAGTTTAAACTATATATATTATTGACATTAAACGCCCTATATTGAATACCCTTTTGAGGTAGGGAACATGCGTGAAAGACTAAACTCCACACTGACTGAGATTTAAATAAAGTTAGTATAATAACACGATATATCTAAATAAGTCTGGCAACTCTTTGCGGCAGTTGCCCCATAGTTGCCCGACTTCCTCTCACCCCACGTATAGCCACACGCGTGCGTAAATGTCCCTATAAGAAAATGTAACCCTCAGTGAGGTGATGATGTCGTGGCAGGAAAAAGTTAAAACTTGGGCGTCGTTTAAGCATCCCCTGCCTAATGAAACCGTCCGATTTATTTAAGTTCAGTTAATATTGTTTTGTTTTAATCAGAAAAATAATTATATTTAAAAATAAAAGCTCAGAAAGTTAGCCCTTCACGAATAAGGCAGACCGGTTTTTAGTCAAAGCTAGTTATGTTTTGGTATTTTAATGAGAGTTTTAACGAACGCGAAGAACTGTTCTCTGGTCCACCTTGCACGGACGCAATGAGCCAAGGTAACAGAAACTCAACCTCCTCCCGCAGACTGTAATCCCTCCGCGCTTGCGTAGATGAGCCCAAGAAAATATACGGCGCCCCGTTTACGAAATCATCGAAAAAAATATTTAATTTAGTTTTGACCCAGACTGAAATTGAAGTAAAATATTCATCCGATTGTTACCCTTTTGTAATAAGAACCGAATTTTTTCTTGTCAAAGCTAGCTAGTTTTTGACTTCTTAACTGGCACAAGGGCCACTGATCTCAAAACATTAAGAAAACAGTAGCTAAGCGAGACTTAAACGAGCAGGATTTTTTACCTTTAGGTACTAATAAAACGCACCAATATAGATATTACAGTTAAATCCAGATAATTATTATTAGCGTTATAATGATTTTAAATACAGACAGACAGCTCTTTCCGATAAACGACGAGTATTTTTTTTAAATTAGATGAATAATATTTTTATTATGACAATCCGGAAACTAGCCAACTGTTCACGTGGACAGGTGCCGAGCTACCAACGCGCGTTGAATAGACGCAGCGAGCTACGTCGGCAGAGACCCGACCTTCCCCCGCACATTGCCACCCGGCGCATGCGTAGACGAGCCCAAGGAAATAAACAGATCACGAAATAATCGAAAAATAATTAAATTTAGATTTTAAACCAACCCGAAAATGAAGTTAAATTAACACCCGATTTTTGTCATAAAAAACGACCGTTTTTAACTAAAAGCCAGTTTAATGTTGGTTTCTTTGCGAGGGATTTAACGAAGGCGGAGATCCTTTCGCATGCTGCCTTCGTTAAAACTACCGTGTTCAACGGATGCAGTGAGCCACGGCGGCAGCATCCCGACCGGCGCATGCGTAAATGGATGCAAGGAAAACTTACCGCAATGATCACGAAATTGTATTAAACGGGTCTTATTTAGTTTTTACACCGACCGAGATTTTAGTAGATATAATTATCACACGACGAATAGCCCTAAATTGACTGAGTCTAGTTAGTTTATACCTAGCATGTTTTAACCAAAGCAGAATTTTGACCGACACGGCGACCGACCCGTGAACCGCTTTCATTGAAACTGACTGAACGTTGGACGAAGACGAACAATGCAGGGGACGCGCTCCTCTGCCCTAAGTCACCCCTCGACGAATCAGAGGGAACAAATAGTGATGTGAAGAAAGCACATTCGAATGTTCAACCGAAGTCTTGTTCATGACCCTTTTGTGTCTTACTGCATAGAAAAGTCAGTCTTATTCCATTCCTCGGTTCCGTTCTCATATTGTTATATTAAATTCGATTTAGACTCGCATTGCTGTTCTCTGCTTAATTTTATGCTTGCTTTAGACCAGGACCACAAAATGGCAGACCGCGGTTCTTAGCCGAACCGCCGACTTGAGGTCATGAAATGTGGTTCCATGCGAGATATAATAGCTTTTTAATTGTTTCGGTCTTACGGCATTCAATCGGTTCAGTTTACTGCAGTACCTACAATATAATTTGACCATTCGTTAGACTAACAATTGTGGTAAAAACGTGGTTTTCGGCAATTTTAAACTACTATATTTAAACATTGGTTGAGTTAGTTAACTACGGATAAAAAACTGGGCTTTAATTTACTAAGGAGATTTTCCGAAGGAGTATTTTGCATTGAAATTAACAAACATATTTCATCTCATCTGCTCATAGTCAACCGAATGTGTGCAAGAATATGAATAAAAGAAAATTTCCAAAATATAGTTTTATACCTCCAAAAAAAATTTTGTCTCCAACATTTTTGCATTTACAAAGTCTCCTGCGACAATATGTAGATACAAATACATAGTTATATTCAACCATCATCAGTCCCAACAAGGGTGTTATTTGATGTTTTATTTTAATTTACCATTTTCCAAAATAAACCCAACGTTTCGTCTACCATTCGACATTCGAACGTGATTCAGCGTCCCAACACTATTAGGACAACAGACGCTCTCCTAAAACTCAATACCGGCTTCCAAAAATCTTCTTCTATCATCTTCCACCTTAGTAGCATGAAAGAAATATATGGATGAGCACAAAATAATTATAAATTTTAAAGTTATAAAAATAGTATAATTATTACGCTCTCGTGGGAATCATATTTTTTTTTTGCATAACTACTTAAAATAAATTGCTAACATATTTGTTAGTCAATAGAACTAAGTAGTCTAAAAGTAGAATAGGTAACCAGAAAAAAAAAACAAAAAGAAAACATCCGTCATTCATAAAACATATATTTATATTATATTTTTATTAATTGTTCTATCGCAGATATGATTTCTTTAGAAATAAGCGTTACCGGGAAACGGGGATAAATTGATTAATTTTGAAATTAAAATTGACATAACTTCAACAGTATTTTGTAAAATATGAAAAAAATGCAGTGTTGGGGACTTTACATAAAGTTTTATATTCTCTATTAAAAAAATTATATTACCTTGAGCGAAAAAAAGGAAGGGCCTGTCAACGTAAAATAAATATAGGGATCCTTTGTTTCTTCATTGTAATTCAATAAAAAGTAACCCCCAATTTACAATTTATTTGTAATGAATTCTCACTGTACAATTTAAAATATTTTTCTACAGCAAGTAAACATATTCTTGTGCTGACTATGATTCAAAACATGGCTGAAATGTCAGTGTCGCAAAGTATAAAAAGAAAATTGAGGTGCGAACCGTTTTCACGGAATTAGCTTTAAAAAACCTAAAAAAATTACTTGTCGTCAATGTTGCCTTAGATCTCAATTTAACCCCGTTCCACCAGTCAGTTTATTTCTATTTTTCTGTTCTTTCAATTTATCTATACATTTATTTAACCATTTATGCACACACACATAATATACAGACAAGATGAAGAAACAGAAAAATAGGTACATAGGTAATGCTTATTTCTATAGAAATCTCTTCCAGCATACCTGCGAAAGGAAAGATGAAAAAAAGAGATGTAGACATAGTGTGTAGAGTTGAATAATAATTAACTTGAATAATTAACTAAAGTAATAACTAATAAACAATACTGATAACAACTTAAATATACCTACTGATATAAAAATATATATACGAAGATATTTATAAAATAAATATTAAAACAATAAATACGAATACCTATATATATAAAAAATAACAATACATAATTATGCAACTGTGACGGAATGGAAAGGTAGTGGTCTTTCACTCTTCTCTTAAAAAATGCAAGAGTTTGGCAGTCCCTAATGTCAGGCGGTAGAGAGTTCCACAATCGCACGGCGTACACAGTAAAAGAGTAGGGAGTAGAAGTCGGTAGTGTGGGATGGGATATTAAGGAGATTTTTAAGATGCGACCTGCAAAGTGCATCGGAAGGACGTGAGTAGGAAAAGCGTTCACGGAGGTAGGAAGGTGTTTTAGGATTGTGAAGGATGTTAAATAATAGACACAATATGCGAGAGTTCCTGCGAAGTCGAATAGGGAGCCACTGGAGTAACTTGCGAAAATCTGAAACATGATCATACTTTTTAAGGTTGAAAACAAAACGAATACATACATTTTGCAAACGCTCAAGTTTATTTAAGACGATGACTAACGCCAACGACCTTGAGGGAACAAAACGCGCACTAGTTTCACACCCGCGCGACCTTAAATTTAGTAGTTTTTTGTACTTTCCTTATTATTCTATGACTTTAAAAAAAAAACCCTCAGATCAAAATGTAGATAATTAAATTATCTTTCAGATGGTGTTGATTTCATTAAAATACGTCAAGCGGTTTGGTGTGATTGTCGTGTTTTTGTCCGTTTTAGACATAACTTTACAAATTAATTACACTATGTTATACACATAAAACTCAAAATTTGCTTAGATCAAACTATTAAGAAAATAGTCTAATATAACATATATTTTTTTCAATGAATTACGACTAGCCATTTAGACGTGATTCTCATTTTAAAATCAGCTACTCAAGGGAAACGGCGCCTTAATAGCTCCTCGGTGGCATCCAAATAACAGGCGTCGGCGTAGTCAATGATGGATTGAATGAGTGTTTGGGCAATGGGAAATTTTGGTTTTCAAGGGCAAAAAGCTCTGGAGGCATTACCTTAGCGACATGGGCAGTCCACGACAAATAGGAGTCTATGATTACCCCCAGGTTTTTAGCCGTCTTAGTGTACCCAATCTGTACTCCATTCAACCAGAGTGGAGACAGCGACGCAACATCAAGCCTGTTCCGCATATGCCTGCCGCCGATAACCATGGCCTGAGACTTCCTAGGGTTTATTTGCAGCCAAAAGGACTGCGACCACTCCCCAATCAACTCCAGCAGCCTAATTGCGTAACTGAATTCGTTATTGGGAAAGAATCGATTCTTTCCCAAAAACGACTTTAGTATTGCATAATACACTCTGAAACGGGAAGGTTTTGCTCCTTTCATTTACCAATATTTTGACGTAGAATTGATTGTAAAAATGAACGAAAGCGGCAGAATCGAGCTTAAACTTCAATAATGAATGGGATTAACGCTTGTCATTGTCAAATATACTTGACATTGACATTAATATGTCCGATAATTTTTGGCGCCGATTTGTCGTTGCACATTATTGTGATTTATTCGTATTAGTTTCAAAATTAATACGTAAAAGTGTAAGTCAACATCTTCTTGAATGATTGTGAAAGTGATTTGGTGTGAAACCCCAGTTATTAATCAATATTTGTGATATTTTAGATACCGCCGAAATACTCGGGCGCTCCAAGTAAGTAACGTGAAGTTTACCTCAAACTTAGCTATCTTCTAATTATATTTTATTGATTTTTCAGCATCCACAATGTCACGAGGTTATTTGTTGCATCTCGGGGAAGAGGAGCGCCTTAAAGCAATGTTTAAAATAAATCGTAGTCTTTTGAGAAGTGCCAGCAACCCCCTCGATTTGCCACACAATTACTTCGTGGCTAACTTTAGGCTCACCAAACCTCAATTCTTGATGCTTTGTGAGGAACTGTTTCCACTTCTAGAAAGGCGTCGTAATTCCGCTGTTTTCCCTCAGCGTAAGGTAACTTTTGAACCTTTCTAAGTACTTATTGTTAAGTTTAAAGTAACCTTTACACACTTGCTAGACGTAGGTTGGCAAAGTTAAATTATTTATTTCTTTAGTCAAGCTGCCAGTCAATTAGTCACAAAGTTGGAGCTAGTATTTCAAAACATAGGTAACTTATGTGGGGCAGAAACTTCATGGCCAGTAAAACCCAGTTACCTATCAAAAAATCTAAGCACAATATGGTGCTTGGATATAAGTGTGGAACAAGGCCTTCAAAATAATTGCTTCAAGAAATAATATTTTATTGCAGGTTTTAGCAGCAGTTAGTTTTTATGCTAATGGGGCATATCAAAAAATTATTGGTGCGTATTACCGTCTGGGGCTATCACAAACAACAGTACATGATTGTCTGTGCGAGGTGCTACTTGAATTCTTTTGTATTTAAACAGTGGTGTAAGTTTCTGACAAATATTCTTTTTATTTTAGGTTACTGAGGCTCTCAACAGCATTGAGATTCTTCGAAGATATATTAAATTTCCTATGACACAGGAAGAGAGGGGTGCTGTAAAAAGGAAGTGTGTATGAAATTAGATAACAATGAAAATCTATGACTATTATTTACCATTGTTTTAAACAAAAAATAATGAGAATCAGCATTTATGTAACACATTTATTACCTACAGAGTGTTTGATTTTATTATGTATTAAATAAATACATAATAATCCTAATTATTTGGTTTCAGATTTATGGATATGTTTCAATTTCCCGGTGTTGGGTTGCATCGATGGAACCCATGTTGCTGTGATCCGACCTCATGAAAATGAGGAAGCTTATTTCAACAGAAAGCTTTATCACAGTCTTAATGTATTAATTGTAAGTATTATTCTTGTTGCTGCAATTTTTTGTTTTAATAAAGTTGCGACTAAGTTTTTGTATTTAATTATATCCGTCTGATAATTTGAACTAACTCCATTAACAAAGACTTGAAGATTAAAAGTTTAACGAGTGTTAGAAGGATATGATTAAAAAAATTAACTGCACAACTAGAACATATGTATAGTATATATGGCAGGATATTTGATGAGATTTAAATGTTTCCTAAACTTTTAGATTTGTGATGCCAACCTACACATTCAATATAATGATGGGTCATTCGGGGGCGACTCCCATATTTGGAAGTATCCTTTCCAAAATATCATGCAGCACTTACATGATGAAGGCGAAGTATAGGCTACTAGGTAACCAAAATATTCATTATAAAATGTATTATGTTCTTGTTAAAAATAAAAGATAAAATTAAACAAGATTGCCTATACGAACTTATTTTTTCAGGAGACGCCGGATACGCGTAAAGATAGATCTTAAGACACCGATGCTTCGTTCTGCCCCAAAGTCACCAGAGGAAAATCCATGTTCACACTCGCAATGTGGTCGAGCGCTGCATTGGGGTTTTGAAGAGTCGCTGGCGATGCTTACTAGCTCACAGGGTATTACATTATTCTGAGGAAATGCGTGTTTGAATGATAGACGAGGAATGATGTCATAAGGCATGTTGTGGTTTAAAGAAGATATAGTGAGAGACATTGAAGAATATGCTTAGATGGTGAACACCCATGCTGGTAAGAGGAAGAATGAAAGGAGATTAATAATAGGTATCTACTAGGCAGATTTGAGTACTCATAACTGGCGTGCGTGTATGACTGGATGTATGAACGTAAATTAAGCATGTAATCTGTGTGTACTTACAATATTTTTTAAGTAAACAGGATCTCAGTTAAATAGATTGTGCAATGGGCTCACCGGGGAAACCTTGTTAAAAAAACGCGCCAAGTACACTATCTCACAGGAGACTTGGGGACGTGTGCATATCATGAACTACAAAACTTTTTCAAATTCTTGAATTTAATCAGTTGCAAATAAATACAATATGACAATTTTTTGTTGTATTATTTTCTGTTCCTACCCATTCTATACATACACTTAGCTAGCTGCTGACAGCTTATAGGTACACTAACGACGTTAAAGTATATTCACATCAAATATGAAATAATTAACCTAAGAAATAAGTGATAACATAGAAAATAACAAGGACAATAGATTGTGGGCAGATTTTTCAATCGTCAGATGACTCAGGGGAATTAAAATGGCAATTTGACAGCACAGCTTTTGCATGTAAAAAGTTATACTGCTGATATTTATTATCATTGAAAATTACATTGGTATGAAATTTCTGACGTTTATAAATAGTTATCCAATATCAAATAAAACCAATATATTCAGAAAATACAATATTTATTTAAATAGTCACGATGTCATACATGAAAGAATTAATCCATTATAGACAAAACAAAGTCACCTACTAGCAACTAATTTAACCAACGTCATACATGGTAAAGTATAATTGTCATAATCAAATACAAAACATGTTAAAATCCAATAAGTTAAATATGTCCAAAATCAACAGGTTTGATTCCTAAATAGAAATAAGATTTTTCAAAAATTTAATAATGCAGTTATAGTTTTCATAAAAATCGGGCCTGAGACTCGACTCTCCCTGTGCCTCTGTTGAGGACTAGTGATAAACATTCAAGTATTTTATTAGTCCTCGAGAGACATTGTAGGGCCTTGACAGAATTCAGCAGATGGCTGGGGTCAGGCAGAACATGCAAAAATGTTTACACATATATTATACACTACAATAATATAGGGGAAGGATTTGATTGTTTGTAATGGATGAACTCAAAATCTACGTAACTGATGAGTCAAAGGGTCTTTAAATCAAGAGTGAATAGGTTACTTCTAGCAAGCGTGCTTCACTATCAACCACATCATCACTTAACATCAGGCGAGATAGTGAACAAAAGCATGCTCCTCCGTCCTCAGAACATTCTGCAGAGGCCCTGCAGGGCTTCTGCAGTCATCTGCTTGCGTCTTTCCTCCATTTGAGTGACCCACTGGGGTGCAGGGCCATCCGATTGTCTGAAAACATAATTTAATTTTGATTCTATCTAATATTTTAGATTCTAATAATTATGTATCAATAGATTCTAAAGTTTTAGTCATATTTTAGTTTTACAAAACAAATAGGTAATACATACATGGTCTCCTCGCCCTCGGCACGGACGCACATGCACCAAGAGTTCCTTAAAAAATAAAATAAAACAAATGTTTAATCCTCCAATAAGAATAAAGTCAAATATTTAATTGCATAATAAAGGTTATTACAAATAATAGCTGATAGATACACTGTGTTTTAAGATTATATAATAAACTAATGCATATATTATTAGTATATATAATAAAAAACTGTAGAGTTTGATCTATTGGTATCACTGGTTGAGTCTTAAGGGAATAATTCCATGTCCATTTTAATTCTATTTATTATAATGTATAGACGTCTCTAAATGATATCCATCGATAGAATACAAAAAAAATGTGTCATGCTATATATAATCATAGAATATACTTTATTGTACACCATAAAAGTTACACATCTATTTTATAAGAAAAACATAATTATACACGTACAAAGGCAGTCTTATTGTTGACAGCGATATCTACCAGATGACCGGTATCTACTTGCCCTGTATATATTTTGCCTTCTAATAACAGAAACAAATAAATTCATTGTTACTTTTGCAACATTCCAGTACTATTAAAGTTAAATTAAACAAGCATTATTAAATTAATTAAGTCATCTATAATGATTTAACACAGGTTAGCTCCTCACTACGCTGCAGCGCGCCTCATTCACCTGCTTTATTTATGTGGTAGTATTATGGATATTTATATACCCAAAAATTTTTTGATGCATAAATTGAAATTCACCCCCCTGTACCATACCACCCACCACGCGGAGCCCCATGGTTATGGAGATATCCAGGGTTAAATTTTTCAGGTTAGAATAAAAATTTCCATCTTACTAAAATATAATTATTAGTGAGGTACAAAAATTGGAATTAGTCCATGAGCGAGCGAACCTCCCCCCCTTCCTACCCCACCCTCCCCGCGCCCAAAATCAACGGTCCATAAAGGAAATTTTAACCTAAGGGGGCCTTATTGGTTTCCAGATAATTGTCAGGATAAAAACTATCCTATGTCCTTCCCAGGGTTTCAAACTACATAATCTCCATGATAAATTGCATCAAAATCGATTCAATGGTTTAAGCGTCAAAAGAAAACAGACAGACAAACATAGTTACTTTCGCATTTATAATGTTAGTATGGATTCATAGTATTAGTAAGGTTTTTGGTGTTAGTAGGTCACCAGTGACCACCCACCACTAAGGTTTAAATGCGCAGTTTTTTGGATGAGCTTTAAATTTATAACAATGACATGACGGGCAGAATTTAAGGGAAATTTAGGTATAGCTTGACATGTCGTCGTCACTTCACAACTAGCACACTCACATACATTACAATTACAACAAATTTTATGTAATAATTACACTTACTTTTTGCCACTCCTTTCCTGTTTTAGAGCAGCAGAGCCCCTCGCTGTTGAGGCGGGCTGCGAGCTCATCCAATTTATCGAGGTTTGCCAGCTTTGCCCTGGGACCTTCGTTCGTCACCGATCCCCTGGCAAAGCTGGCATCTTCCTCCATAAACGCCAGCAGGATCTCTCACTGGCGTTCTGATATTTTCGCATGAGCAGGCATGACTGAAAAAAAAATTCAACAGAACTTAAGTAAAAGCAACGAACGTAATACTCTCTTCTAGAGTAGGGTTACTGTTTTTACCTTACAGTAAGAAATGAAATTGTTGGCTAGGTAATTAGGTACTTACTAAATTTCAGCTAAACAAAGTTTTTTCTTTACTGCCGTGCCGGTACATATAAAAAAGTCCTCTCCTCTGTGGCCGGTACGTTTGTAACCATAGAGTATACTGAGTATTAGAGATGAAGCGTATATACTAGAACAGATCCAGAGATTAGGTATCTAGCGAGACTAGGCTGCACCTATTCTAACTTTTAAAACACTCGATCCACCTAGTCTCACTGTGCCTGCGCAGCACAGACCACAGACTTGACAGACTACTTAGAGAATAGAGATACTACGTATCTGCGCAGTGCACGGCACCCGCGGCCCGCGCGAACGCGAATCAAAGTACCGATGACGCGGCGTCATGTTTGCCAAAATCATACGTGTGTCAGTCACTTGAATTTGATACCTAATTCAAAGTGCAAAAAGTAACGCGACGCGAACTAGTGTTTACATAAATAATTCGTGTGCCAGTCATTTTAATTTGAACCATATTTCAATGGCATAAAAGTCACGCGACGCGCACTGTGTTGTGCTAGAATATATTCTGTCCTTTTTTAACTACACTATTCCGCAATCCTTTCATCCTTGTCTGTCAATACTCGATACTCGAGACTAGTCGGGACTAGGCAGACTTTATAGAATAGGTACTTTGACGATACTCGATGCGAATGAAGACTTTATGATGCAGTCTAGTATCAAGTACGGACTCATGTGGATGTGATCTCTTTTGACGTATTGTTACCTACTAGTCGTCGCAAACACGTACTATCGGACTTATTTAGTGTGATCGGTTTTCGTAACGAAATTTTGATAAATCATTTAAGAACATACATCTATTTTTTATAACGACATTAATTCATGTGTTTATTGTTTAAAAAATGGTAACCAAAGGAATTAGTGTATTAAAAAAACAATAACAAAACTAATTAAGTACTCTGAAAAATTTATAGAAATCGTTTAATTACGCCAACAATCTTTAAGGTAGATAAATCTTTACGATGACAGTCAAATCTGTGTGAAGTATGAAGGGAAGATTACATTTCATTACTGCGTACGTACGTAGGTATCTACACGTATCGGTGGTACGCAAAGACTAAGCATCTATAAAGTATGCGTATTTCATGGACTAGGTGGGCTAGGTGGAACAGGTATTTGAATCGAGTATTTCTACGGATTTGGACTTGGTGCACTTAGTCCAAAATTCACCTAGTACGACCCATCTCTACTGAGTATAGTAATAGTTGTAAGGTTTAAAACTTCACACAGTGTTGCCGTGTGAAATAAAGAATATACACACAAATCACAACATAAACTAAAAAACTATAATTTGCTTTAATTTTAAAAGAATATCTAATTACTCATATTTAATATTAATATGCAATTAATTTAATTTTTTTTTCATCTTGCAGCGCAGAAACCTTGTGTATCATAGATTAAAAATCACTACCTAGAACGACTGAATAAATGCGTTTAATTACACCGTAGGCCACGGCGTATAGCGTATTGTACCGTTTATTTAATTGTTTTGTCAGTTTTATACATTTTTAGCATTAGAAGACCATTAGTTGTAAGTAAAACAAAATTAATTTATGTCCTAATTATTTGGAAATAAATCATTCGAGTTTGATGAAACATAACGCAGTAGATGAAGTTCAACTCAAAGGAGTCAGTTTGGTTTCGTTGCAAATTAGTTTCACAATACCGAAAAAGTTGAAAGAAAATATTCTGATTCTTTGAAAGAATCAACTCTTTTGCTTTGGGGAACGACTTACGCAATTAGGCTGCAGGTCACTGTTTAATGCAGACACGGCAGCTTCCGCATCAGAACTAAGAAAATGATGGTAAAGCTGGAGGTCGTCAGCGTAAAGATGGCAGTTACAGGAGATGATTCTAGTAACAGTGTTAATAAAAATAGAAAAGAGAAGAGGAGAGACAACGCCACCCTGGGGCACTCCCGCAGCAAGATTTATTACATTATTAAGATAACTAAATACATCAAAACACTTTAGTGCGGTAGTGCTAAGGAGTTGTAGAAGCTGGCAATAATGAACTTAATGAACTTCAACTACATACAATGTATGGAATGATATAATCGGCTTATTTGCAAAAATATTGAAACTTCTTTATAAAATCATTATAATCTATGTTGCGTAAATAAAATTCACCTACATATTATGTGGTTTGTATAATTACAAGGGTAATTGAGACTATCCTATAATATACAACATCCCACGTATGAATCCTATTCTATAAACCAGATCGATCTTATGGTATACCTACTTCCTCACCTACACAGCTTTTTATGAAGTTGTTATGTGGACATTTTACCATTATCGTGACCTTCGAGACTTGGTATTCAATATAGAGTAACGTATGCAAAATTATACAATAATTGATTATTATTATTATTTATTTTAGATGTGCATCTATTCGTATCATTAGTTATTAGTTGTATATGTCATTTGTTGGAGAAGATTTGTGTATTATAATTATGTGTACCTAATCCTAATCTCCAAAAGTACTGAACCCGTTTCATTCATGTTACTACAAGATAGAGTGTATCTTAGCATTTAGTGTATTTAAGACGCGTGGATCCACGCGAGACACAACCGGTTAAAGAACATTTAGGTGTATATTGAATACTTATACGTAGTGTATTTGCTGATAAAACGCAGATTATCTGCAGATAGTCGTAAAACGGTTTTACCTTCGAGACTTTATATTCAATAGCAAAATTATAGGTATAATAATAAACTATTAATGGAGATATGCATCTATCATTAGCATTTTCTCTCATGTCCCGTGTATTGGGATTGACGCAATAAGTTTTCTATTTCCATTCTCCCCTGATAACCCTCACGCTATCATTTAATTCCTCAAACAATCCATACACATTTTCTTTGTCATTATCTCTCCTTTTTCATCCATAAACACCTACAATTTGAGAAATCATATTCATAGGTCATTTATTAGAATAGAATACTGGGTAGGTACTATAGCACAGCGCACAGCGACTTACACCCCAGTAATGCAATGCACTACTATAGCCTATTAAGTATTATACAAACAAATGTTGAAGAGTACGGTAATACGGTCATCTTCATTTCTCACACGAACACTTCTCAGATGTTATGCGTCCCTGGTACATTGAATACGTGCACTATAGTGCTATGTATGTATATAGTATGTACATATCTTAACACATAACGATATTGCGAATTGTGGGTCGTAGATTAAGACCATCTCTGCCTAACCCTTCGCTGAATACGTGATGTTAAATTATGTGTTTTCCTATATCCGTATTTCAACTGAAATAATCATCTCAACCAATGATAATGTAAACCGTCTTTGATCCCTACAGTACAAAGTAAAGTTCTGTTTGAAAGTGTCTACCAATATCAAAAGTTTAGGACGGATTTCATTATTTTACGGATCATCCTTTCGCTGTTCACGTTTAACCAGCGCGACGGCGACGCGGCGGAGACGCAGCCCAGAGTCCCCCTCACACAAAACACCCCCGTTCACCCCATCGCGCACCCCGTCAGAGAGCGCTGTTCTTGTTCACTCGCCGCCCGTCTATGCTTCAGTCCAGATCGGACTGCGGCACGCATTGGTCGCCGCATCCGATCGGGGCTAAGCAAGACTAATGTAGAAGTACCTAATATTTAGAACAGAATATTACATAATTATCTGCAGATATGCCATTCTTCATTAATGTACCCATTGCTACCTCATGACTGGTAGGTTAATATTAATTTGTTATTAGAAAACCCATGAAGCGGGTTTTCATAATTTCTATTTACCAATCCTAACAATCAATTCCATTCACCAAATTCTATTTACCACACGAATCCTAACAAAGTAAAATTGAAGCAATTTTTATCGCATGCAAAAAATCTTTTGTGTTCTGTGTGCAATGTGGTTATAATATGTTATAATGTTATTATACGCATTTGGTCGTACAATCGTTGTTTATTTGTAATTCGTACTATACAATGTAAATAATGTAATGTGTAACTGTTTGTTTTGCCGAATAAATAAATAAAGTCGGTTAAGAAATTACTGAAATTAATGTTACCATTATGTAAATATTATTCTCAGATCAAATAAAAAAAGGTAGATAGCGCACGGCCTATAGTTTAGGTGAAGCCAACAAAACCCAGCCGATTGAATAAACACACGCGCTCACGCACACACAAGCAATAAAACCACGCTGATTTTTGTTAGTATCTTACGGACCGTCATGCAATAACATTGCCTAAAAAATGCCGTCCTGTGTTGTCAAGTGGTGCAAAAACAACACTATATTGAACAAAAAGTCTTTAGGAGTATCGTTTCCCACGTAATTACACACAAAACTATTTGTTTTTTGGTTTTCCAACATAATTTTGAGGTTATTCGAAACAGATAATGTTATTTTCCCGAAATTGACATATTGGGAGAGTGTTGCCAGTAATTCTTATTTCTAATTACCCAAAATGTGGGTAATTAAATTGTAGGCAAAGTCAAAGAAAAGTAATTGAGTAGAGAGTTGATCTAATTAATGTTTATTTTCTATTAAATCACATGATTTTATGTATGTTACATAAATCAAAGTCAAGGTAAACACTTAGTTCTTAACTAATTTATTTTTGTTTAAATTCATGAGTACCTTCTATTTTGTTATCAAATATTATGGTTTTAGGTTTTCACCGAAAACTTTAATAAGAAACGAATGGGTAAATGCTATAAGACTAAGCCGAAATGAACCATAATGGCAGCCATCGTCGTCTATTGTAGTTAAAAAATAATAATTTTCATTATGTTAAGAATACACAAAAATTACAACCTATTTCTGACATCCGACTGCATGTCAGAAATAGGTCACCTTGTTTCAATCTTTTTTAGGGTTCCGTACCCAAAGGGTAAAAACGGGACCCTATTACTGAGACTCCGCGACCCGTCTGTCTGTCTGTCTGTCTGTCTGTCCGTCTGTCACCAGGCTGTATCTCATGAACCGTGATAGCTAGACAGTTGAAATTTTCACAGATGATGTATTTCTGTTGCCGCTATAACAACAAATACTAAAAACAGAATAAATAAATATTTAAGGGGGGCTCCCATACAACAAACGTGATTTTTTGGCCTTTTTTGCGATAATGGTGCGGAGATCACGGTATGCGATAAGGCCGCCCGTTGTATGTATTTTAGTTTTAAGTTTCCTTTTCTTTGTTTTAACTTGGTGTACCTACAATAAAGCATATATAAATAAATAACCCTTCGTGCGCGAGTCCGACTCGCACTTGGCCGGTTTTTAAAGTTCACTAAGTTTGTTAGCATTCTGTTATAAGTTAATGCTCTATTTTGTACTTACTTAAATACTTATACATTTCATCTGAAAAAGTATATTTTTAATTCCATGGAATGGTTGTATTTGTGATATGTTTGTAATAAACCTGTTTCACATAATCTTTGTTGTATGTTTAAGTAAAATAACTTTTTCTGAGCTGCTCGGTGCTCTTACACACGAGCGACACATGTCAACGACAGGGGCGACTGCACGCGTTTATTAAAAACAAAGAGACAGATTTCCTTTCACATTCGCATAATAAGTACTTACCCATAATTATGAAATTAATATTTAAACCCATTTAAATAAGTTGAGGGACTTTTTTTAAAAAGTGGCAACACCGCAGTGACTCACACATAGTTGAAAAAGTGGTTACATTTTTCTGTTCTAAGTGCGCTATCTACCTTTTTTTATTTGATCTGAGATATTATTAAATATTATGAAGTATCGCTACCAAAGATTACTACTATATACTGGTGCGACCTTCGCCCCAAGGATGTAACGGAAGTCAGAATCTGCCGTACGGGCGCGGCGTGCGGCGCGCGGCGACGGCGTCGTTGCGGCAGTTTGTGTAGTTAGGGTGGGAGTAGGGTTGCAAGGGTCAGACAGTTTACATACCTTTCTAAATTTTAAATGTAAATCATTATTATATACAGTGCCTGGCTTTTTTATCCTTTATATAAACTGAGTATGTATAATATTCCAAAGTACTTATCGTATTTTAATATTAAAATTTGTTGGACCATTAGATAGTCTTGGGGAAGGTTTAGATGCTCTAGACAAGTGGCAGTCGATGTCAGCGAATGCAATAGTTGAAATGTCAAAATGCTCGTCAATCCCATACAACTTTACATTTTTGACAGTCGCTATCGCCACGCTTTAGATGATAGAATGTCAATTGTCTAGGGTCTCAGGGAATATATTCTTAACAAAAGAATGTTGAATTATCTGAGCTACCGCAGTCGTAAAACGGTCCGCGGTAACCAAAATGGAGGTAATCCTGCTAAGTGTATAGAAACAATGTAGTTGATGCAAAGGGGTCATTGAACTCATCATTATGAAAAGCTTTTACTATAGGACCAGTACTGAAATCGCGGAAAAAAAAACAGCTATGTCGAGTTATGCAAAACTTGCAAATTGTCTTTTTTCGCGATTTTCTTTGGTCGTCGCTTACCATCAGGTGAGATAATGATAATTTAAAAATAAAGTGGAATGCGTGCCAGGATGAGCGCTCATCCTGGCACGCATTCCTTGAGACATTTATTTTGTTTTATTTTAGATTTTGCGTCCGTTTAGCCCTTTTCCTGCAGAACTGCTCTGTGAGAACAATTATGTAATCCTTTTGTAATAAATATACAAACAATAATCAATTTCGCTAAGCATGTCCGCTCATCTTTAATAGAAAGGAAAGTTAAAGGATTACTTAAGTACATCTTTTGCTACAAAAGCGATTTCCTCTGATTCGCAAGAAATACTCCGTAACATATTTTCCAACATTAGTGCATTATAAATTAAAACAAGTAGGTGCATTGCGGACCACAGAGAAAACATTTAAACGTGTGGCCGCTCCGCGCATCGGAATGAAGTTTTTCGAGTTAACGTCGTAGCTGATTGCAGCCAGGGTTGGTAGGCGACATACCAGGCGCAAAAACAGAACCTGGAATGTAACTGCTTTATAATTATGCATCCATTATACGAGCTCCCTAAGGGGATGGGCGTTTTTTTACCCGGCTGCAAGGAAAGGGTTATGTTTTTCGCGCGTATCTTGTATGTATCTTGTATTGTAATATTCTTTATTACCTCGTATCTTTCAAACCACTTGACGGATTTTATAATTAAGACATTGTTAGATAGGTCTTGGCCGCCCAAGTGTTCTTTGATAAGTGCCGTTAAAAAAAAGAAACAGGGCGCATTTTGGGCGGCATATTGTAGGGATTGCAATTATTTTTTTCTTCGAAACCCTTCGACTGGGGTATCAAAATTAAGAATTTTTAGAGGTGATTACAAAAATATATTCCACTTATATGTTTAAAGACATTCGAAAAAAAAATTGGTTCAACTAAAAAGTTGTAAATAAAAAAAGTTTATAAAATCAAAAACCCGACTGCTTAAAAAGCGAACTAAAATGATGTAAACAAGAAGAAAATCTTGCTGTACAGTCGGAGGATACATCTGGTTTTGGTCAGCCAGCTCGCGAATATGTATCCTCCGACAGCACATCAAGATTTTCTTCTTGTTTACATAATTTTAGTTCACTTTTTAAGCAGTCGGGTTTTTTGATTTTATCAACTTGTTTTATGTTAATCGTCTGGTTATGGCTGAGTCCCGTAGTCTATGTAGTAGGTACTGCTACAACTTTGAATATATCTTCTCTAGCTTTTTCGTGTCATCGCGTTTTTCGGACCCGTTGCTTGTATCGCAAAACCGTGTAGTTTTGGGTAATAAAAGTAGTTTCAGCCAGCAATAGTGTAACGTTCTATTATTGAAAGCATTCTCATAGATTCAATCTGATCAGTGTACTTACTTACCCCTTACAAACGTAATTTGTATCCCAAAAATGTTACGGAAAAATCTAGCCTGTCTTTGTACTTTTCCATTTAAAATATAAATCAACAAGGGTTTTTGTAACTACCGTGACAGATGAAAATACTACGTTTAAAGGAAAAGCTGTTTACTATTATGACCTTGTTTTTAATTAATCAATGCGACTAATTAAACGTCTTTACTCTTTAGTACTTTACTTATAATAATTGTTGTTAGCGATTTCCACTTCTAGTCACCGGTAGGGATTCACCGTTCAATCTTGAAACTTTGCTGGATACAAGCAAAACATCATGGTTTTCCAACTGTATAATAACATTACAAGCCTATAATCCCAATTCCCACTGCCGGGACATAGTGAGACACCTATATTAAGTGAGAAATTAATATAGTTGTTCATAGTAAGGCCCAAGAATCTTCTTCATGAATTTTTACTCTGTTTTTGTTCCAAAATCTTCAAGTTTTTGGACGGTACGGTTCCAATACCGTAATTTGAAACTGTCTGCTACCCTTTTCAATGTAGCTTGTTTTATTTGAGACCTTATTTGTGTTAGAATAACGTCTAGTTTTATGTGATAAAACCGACCCTAAAATGCCAACCCTAGTATGCACCGGGGAATAGGGGAGCACAGGGCATGCGTGGGAATACTAGGCCATTAGTGCTATAGGTAGACAGACGGACTTCGCTATTATGCATAGCTATCCATAGAGAACTGCAAAATGTACCAGGCAGGCAGATGCAACGCGGAGTTATTCGCTAGTCCGCAGCTGCGCTGACTAACGTGAGCCGTTTGACAATCATTTTGTGATTTATTTATAAGGTAAACAACATAATTTTAACGTTCTTAGGGTCGTACCATGTTTTTACATAGTGTATTTTGATAAATCATGAAAATTGATCGCCTTTTGTTCCGCGTACTGGAGATATCCCATAAAAATGTATTATTATTCTGTTTGCAAGTCGTTGGTGATTAAATTATGTAGAACCAAAGACAGTGTGGGATAGTTTTTATCACAAGTCGTGAGCCAAGTAGACAGTAAGTTTTTTGTGTTATCTGATAATCTTTTGTTTTTACCCGGCTGCAAGGAAAAGGTCATGTTTTCGCGCGTATCTTGTTTGTAATATTATTTTCACAGCACCTGCTCGGCAATGACGTCATGCTCCCCAGACACCCCATCAACTATTTTGCTGTTTATAAATTCATAGCACAATTGTACGCAATGTGTACCGAATTAGTACCTACTTAAAAAAATAAGTACCCTAACAGATTAACAGGTACAGGTAACTGAATTATGACTTGCTGTAGAGCATCTCCCCAGCAACCCCAAGTAAAATTTTAATAATTTTACTTAGGCACTTACTTAATGGGTAAACAAGAGGTTGATAAAAATTGTACTCTTATTTTAACCACTGGATTTGCTAGCTATGGCTACTTAAACGTTTATTTTAAATTTCGATTACAAGCCCCTGAGAAAAATAAATAGCAAAGTGTATTTTAATCTCTTTCGATATCATAAAATTAGTAGGTGTTGGGTAGTAAATAAATTATAGACACAATTTAATTAATTTATTTTTGATTAAGCAAAACTATTGTAATAAATAATATTTTCCTTTAGCTGTTATCACAAATATTGATTTATTTGTACGTTTATTGTAAAAACGTATGTTAAAACGTTTATTTTAAATTTCGATTATAAGCGCCTGAGAAATGTGTGTTTGTCTGTGGGTAACTACTAAAATTAAATAAAAACTAATTTAAATAAAAAAAACACGATACCAAAAAACATAGACAAAAAAAATACAAAAACTATAAAAAATAACGGAAAAAAAATTCTTACAGAAGTAAAAAAATGTACAAGGAATACATAAACAATTATTCACTAATCTAACTTTCATCCATCTTCACTCAAAAACATAAACATCATCCTGTGCTAAGTATGTCACGGATATTAGATATCTCGTATAGTTAACCGACTATGATGAAGCAAATACTTATAAATAAATAGTACTGATGAAAATGGCACCATCGAACTGATCTGATGATGAAGCCGGAAGGTAGGCACTGGAACTCTGATATAAAACAATATATCCTAGTCGTGTTTGGGCTTATTGGAATCGTCATTATATGTTCTTTGGCTATAAATGATTATCATGTTAATTGAGGATACCTACCAAAACTAAAAAGAGAAAAATAAAAAACTTTTTAACAAAAAATCAAACCGACTTCCAAAACAAAAAACTACAAAACAAAAATAACTTTCTTTTCCGAAGTCGGTGTCGAAAAACGGAAAACAATGGGTTTTAAGAGAAAAAAACTGAACAGCGGCAGCACTCACTCTCACATAAGGTGCACCTCAGCAACATCCGAGGTCTGCACTCTAACCTTGTCGCAGTCCATCACCACCTCGAGACTGAGAAACTAGCACTTTTGTTCCTTACGGAGACGCAGATCGGATGCCCGTCAGACGTGGCGTACCTATCTTACCCAGGGTTTACCCTGTGTAACGGCTAGGTCCTGCGCTAAGTAGCTTGCGCAGGCCGCTAACTGATAGGTAAGTAGGTAGATGCAAAGTAAAACAGCTGGACAAGTTAAAATTTAGAATCACTATGATTTTATTTTATACGTACTGAGGTATTAGTAATTCCTACATACAAATAAATCAATATTTGTGATAACAGCTAAAGGCGGGCAAAATCGCGGCCAAAAAGCTGGGCATCCTAAATAAAGTGAAGCGATACTTTACGCCTGGACAGCTTTTAACACTATACAAAGCACAAGTCCGATCCTGCATGGAGTATTGCAGCCACCTTTGGGATGGTTCAGCTAAGTATCAGCTTGCCGCGCTTGACTCAGTGGAACGCAGAGCCAAGAGGCTCATTGGCGACGTTGAACTGGTGGACGCCAAGCTTCACAGCTTGGCTCATCGCCGCAAAGTTGCCTGCTTGTCGGTCTTCTACAGACTGTACTTCGGTGAGTGTGCTCAAGAACTCCACGACCTCATCCCACCAGCCCCCTTCTACCATCGGACATCTAGACGCACGCAAGTTATCATCCTTACCTTGTTGCCATTCCACCAATTCGAACCAAGCGCTTCCAAACATCCTTTATAATGCGCACAGCGAATGAATAGAACTCACTACCTGCGTCTTTGTTTCCGAACGCATTCAACCCGAATCTCTTCAAAGTTAGAGTGAACAGGCTTCTTCTGGGTAAGCTCACTCCATCGTAGACTCTGTCTCTGTCACCTATGACCTAGACTAGAGTCAAGAGCAAACCCATTATAAATAAAAAATAAAAATAAAAAAAAAATTACAAACAAATTACTATAGTTTTGCTTAATCACATACCCTCTTACTAATAAACGCGGTATAAAGTTATACCAAGTATAAACCTATTAAAAGGTATGGTTATTCCTTTGTTATACCTGGTATAACTTTATACCGCGTTTATTAGTAAGAGGGATAGTGTCTATAATTTATTTACTACCCAACACCTACTAATTTTATGATATCGAAAGAGATTAAAATACACTTTGCTATTTATTTTTCTCAGGGGCTTGTAATCGAAATTTAAAATAAACGTTTAAGTAGCCATAGCTAGCAAATCCAGTGGTTAAAATAAGAGTACAATTTTTATCAACCTCTTGTTTACCCATTAAGTAAGTGCCTAAGTAAAATTATTAAAATTTTACTTGGGGTTGCTGGGGAGATGCTCTACAGCAAGTCATAATTCAGTTACCTGTACCTGTTAATCTGTTAGGGTACTTATTTTTTTAAGTAGGTACTAATTCGGTACACATTGCGTACAATTGTGCTATGAATTTATAAACAGCAAAATAGTTGATGGGGTGTCTGGGGAGCATGACGTCGGCAATGTCCAATTACATATCATGCAATCGTAAAGTAAAGCATTACCTTTTAATAAAGTTGTATGAAACTCCCAAAAGTACTAAAGGAGTAAATTGATTTGAATTTGGTGCGATTTCAAAGAATGTAAATCAGAAGACGGTAATTTGCCACCCATGACATAAGACACTGCTTTATCCCCTTGGTGCATAATCTACTTACTATTATTATCTCATACGTATCTATCAAACCGCTTGATGGATTTTATAATGAAGACATCGTTAGATAGTTCTTGACCGTCCAAGTATTTTTTAGATAAGTGACGCTAATAAAAAGAAACATGCCGACCGTACCATACAATACATTTTTCTTCCGAACCTATCAAGTGGGGTATCAAAATGAAGGGATTTTAGAGGTGATTACAAAAATATATACCAATTGTAGTTTTATTAAAATACATTCGAAAAAAATGTACCTAACTAAAATATAAATAAATTAAAAAAAAAGTTAATTTAATCAAAAAACCCGACTGCGGCGAACTAAAAAGATCAGGATAGAGGAGGATATTTATAGTTTTGGTCGGCCAGCTCGCTCCGACTGCACAGCGTAATTTTTCAGACATCGGGCAATGTGTTTATTTACTATTTTGTTGTCATACCATCTCAAAATAATCTCTATCCCCTATGTTTATTTATATTTAAGTTGTAGAGTAGAAAGTAAAGTTTAGGTATTAAAAAAAAAACATACAAATATGAACCTAAACTTTATAATTTATACTAAGTATTTTTATAGCTTATAATCTAATCACATAAATATGTCTCGTATATTGTGGCAATCATTGTTGCGTTCATAATGAATATTCTGCTCATTACTGCTGGTCAACCTATTAGCCTAGATGTGCACATAATCATCATTATCTTAAGTAGGGGGGAGAGCTCTCCCACTATCACATCCTCTCCTGAAACGTGCAGGTGGATGAACCGGTGAAGATAGTTTGAAAATCTTGTGAAACCTGTATCATAGGCAAACAAAAACAACATCAGATGGATAACGAAAACATGTTTCCTTTGGCCATTATAAATAAAGGGACATACGATCAGCGATGACTGCTAAAACAAACACAACATTTATGGGACTGTCATGTGCTACCAAATATCATGTGGTCAATTAATGATAAATGATTTTATTTCTGTTAGTTGGTTTGTACAAACACTTTTACATGTCGATCATATTTTTAAAACTAGATGAGGTCGGCGTTTCTTAACTGACTACTCTGAGAAGAAAGGCCGAAACAAACTCAGAGATCACAGTCTCTTTTGAAGTCCAGACAAAACAAAAATCTTGGTTAGATCATGTGAAGACCATGTAGATTGATGTCTGAAATGGTCTTTTGAGGAAAGAACCAGTCAGATTGAGTGGACCTGTCCAGTCAGTGCACGCATTTGTCAATAACCGAGCAGCTCAACACAGAATTTAAGGAGCTCAACCTCAATATTTAATACCATATAAGTACCTACAGTACAACTATTTTATTAATGTCCCTCGGCAAACTT
This sequence comes from Orthosia incerta, assembly GCA_948252205.1. Taxonomy (NCBI): domain Eukaryota; kingdom Metazoa; phylum Arthropoda; class Insecta; order Lepidoptera; family Noctuidae; genus Orthosia; species Orthosia incerta. Next base: position 36,933,008 of record OX411741.1, on the reverse strand, counting down.
CGTGTTTCGTCAGTCGTCTGATTTCTATCTGTTGCCCTTTGCACTTGGTGCAGACCGGACCCTCTCAATCAACTTGGAAGTCTGATAGACATCCGACGACTGACGAAACACGATGTTTACCGAGGGACATTAATTAAATAGTTGTACTGTACTTTTGGTGTTGATAGATTGTGACTTTATCGTTTATTATGAGCTCCTTAACAAAATTTTGTTTTCCTTCCATTATGTCAATGCTCACTACGCCATTCACAAAACGTTACATTCAACCAGAAAAGAGTAATAATTTAAGTGTCTTGGAATTAACAAATAGGTTGTCTATAGAAAGCTACCTATCTTAGTTTTCATTTTTTTCAATACAAGTATGTAAATATATAACGTTGCTTCAGTAAGAGTCATGATCACGTGCGTGTTGCACCTAAATTTCCACTTCCCACCATCGTACACGATAATGATTCGACTGTCATCACACCATGGGAAATGTGAATATACAGTACATACTGTAGTATATGTACCTCGGCATCGCGTGTCGTCGCAATTGACTCGATTGCGAACCTACCTTTACTATGCACTGAATAGAATAGAATAGAATACTCTTTATTATGTACACCATATAAGTTACAGAAAGTATAGACGAAGAAAACATTACACTGGGTGACACAATGGGCGGCCTTATCGCTAAAAGCGATCTTTTCAAGACAACCTTTGGATGGATTTAAAAATGAAAGGAAAGACAGTACTGTAGGTAGTCTTTGGTGTACTATTTATAAATAAATATATATTTATATTATATAGACAAATATATACAGTAATAGGTATGAAAAAAAAAAAAAAAAAAAAAAAAAAAAAAAAAAAAAGCATAGAAATCAAGAATAACAACTATTAAAGAAAGAGGTAGTGATTCTTTACCATCGTTTTAAAAATGGACAGAGATTGAGCACGCCTTATTGACACGGGCAAAGCATTCCACAACCGCACCGCTTGAACCGTAAAAGATTTGTCGTAAAAGCTGGTGGAATGCATCGGCATCTCTAGTCCCAAGTTTTCCGATGACCTCAGATATCTATTATGTGTGTCATGAAGGAACTTGAAACGTTCTTTGAGATAAGAGGGGGTTGTAGGATTGTATAGAATACTGTAAAGCAGAAATAAAATATGAGAATCCCGGCGAAGACGTATGGGAAGCCACTTGAGCTTTGTCCGAAATTCAGAAATGTGATCATATTTGCGCAGGCCAAATATAAATCTTATGCAAAGGTTTGGCTGAATTAGGCTGAACTAGTTTTTATTAATTTCATTATTCATCTGTGGGATTTTCTTAGTGTAGGTTCTGTTCGTTATTTATATGGTTTGAAGAATCGTAAACGGATATACTTAGATATCTAGATCTACAATGTTTTGCTAAGAATATTTGCAGTACTTGGTAAAGGTTTCAGAAATGGAGCATCTAAAATCAAAATTTAAAGTCACTTTTGGCAACTCCAATTATTTTTATCGTAAACAACAGTTTGAAGTTTAAACGAGAGTTAATCAGCGATGTCCGTGATAAATTTCTTGAAAAACTAATGCGTCAAAATACTGCATATATAAATGTGGGTACAATGGTACAGCAAATTAAAGGCTTCAAGGTAAATAGTACGTAGGTACTTCATACTTTAGTAACCCAGTCCCATATTCTCACAACAAAAACAATAACAATATCCTCTGGCGAGGCTCCAGACAAACGTCTTATTAGATCGTACAAACGCACATTTCGCACAGTTTTCCTATAAACATAGTAAACAGTCGGACGTGAGCAGAATTCGTACGTGACCGAATGAGTGAACTGAAGTGGCATAGCAATGAACGAAGAAGGAAACACCATGGAATAACAAGGACGCCTGGTCGAACGTGACTACTGCACGGTGGTGTGGCCTTGGATGGGACCTAGGTGATAATGGTCATTTTTATTAGACCATATTATGTTTATCCTTATAGAGGTATTTTTGTTTTTGTATAGGCAAATATCGCAAGTAAAGTTGTGCATATGAATGAATTTAGAATAAGTTATAAGACTGCGAAGGATGGATAGTGTGAAAGAAATAATAGTTATGGTAGAAAGGTGATGACTGTTGGAATGACGAAGATTATTATGGAAAAGAAAGAAAAGGAGAAGGGCGAATTTCTGCGCAGACCTAAAATAAATTGAGATAAGAACAACAAAATGATGAAGACATACGTCTTTTTGGTACGTTTGATTTACGCCAAGCAGATTCCATTAGATTAGATATGTCACAAGCATTAGTTATTTGGCTCATCTATCTAACATAATTATTATGTACCTACATAACTTAAATTTTCAGAACACTATAGGTTAGAACTTATCGCTTTGTCTGCGGGCAATCAGCAAAATTCAGTATTTGTGTTAAAATATTAAAATACCTCATAAAATCCGCACTTGGTCAATTTAAACATTGAATACATCAGTTGGATTAGAGATCCTTGAGTTTTGTTTCGTCTTTATAGGGAAAACAGTATAGGTAACATTTTATAGCGTTGTTAGGGCACCTCACGTACAATATAATGGACATTAAAAACTATGTTGTGGGCTGATGGCCTCAGAAGCGCAGTTGTCGATGTTATTATATGGTCGCAATTGGGCACAGCAGAATAGTAGGTAAGAAGAAGCTTGGCTTGATAATATCTATTATTTATCTACACTCACAACGTAATGTTCCAAATATGAATTGAGAAATAGTACATTACTGCAGAATCCAGTAAGTAAGCCTTCCTGGCCGAGTATGAGTTAACCGGACCGAACCGCAGGTGAGGTTTTGATGGCTTTCTTACTGGTTGAGGCTTGTATAATACTAAAGGTTTAATATTGAAGGTTACATTCATATTAGGGCAATTACTGATAGATATTGTGATCGATTTACCGGGAGCATTTATATTTGTTTGTTGTACGTCTTGATTAACGGTCTCAAAAATATATCTATCTCATAAAATGTCATACCAAAAAGAGAGATAGATATATATTTGGAGCCTCCCTTCTATAACCATGTTATGATGGCTAAACTCTAATCTGTGTCTGGCTGGTACTATGTTTTTTTTTCTAAGCATATCTGAAGAGGATGACCTACTGTCTAAAGATGGATGTTTTCGGTATTTTGCACAAACGGTTATGTAACCGATATACAGTTTTCATGTCGATATCGAAAACGGTTATCAGATATAGATATCATTTAGTACAGTTTGCATAAGTTAAAATGTTATTTAGATGACTAAACTAACAACGAACAAACTGGGTTGTGGAGTTGTTTGCTTCTTGTAAAGTACTGGTGCAGCTGCATCCAGTAAGGGCGGTTACGCACTACATCCGTTCCGTGTCCGTGAAATTGCTTGGGAACCGACATTTCACAGACACGGATCGGATGTAGTGCGTTACCGCCCTTAGAATAAATCTTAACCTGACTACATAATAAAGTATTATTTTCGTTTGTCCACAGCACAACAAGTACGACGTGGGCAGTGGGGAGCAGTTCGACGATCTAGTGGGGCTTATAGAGCACTTCAGGTCCTACCCCATGATTGAGACATCGGGAGACGTCCTGCGCTTGTTGCAGCCGGTCAGTGGCACCAGACTCCGAGCACACGACATTGATCGCAAAGTTCAGGAGATGCAGGTAAACCTATACTTAACTGCACCTATTTCATCATCATCATACTTCAGACGAAAGTTCCACATTTGATCAAGTCGGTCGATGTGGCGACAATTGGAGGAGGCTTTTGACCGATCCCGTGCGTCTCGCATCCAGCAAATTCCCACAACCTTAACCAGGTCATCGGTCCACCTAGTGGGGGTCTTTACCTTGTTATTCATCATCTAAGAATTTCAGCGGAATGACGTCCACTGATCGACCTGTGTTTGAACTTCACGCGTCATCCGGGTCATCGGTTAATTTTGCCCACACACTATGTTGCCTTATTACATAGGAATTGGTTCCAAATTAATGGAGATTTCAATAGGAACCACACATTTCCCTAGCATAAAATGTATCCTGAGTTATTCGGGTACAAACTAGCTGCACCTGAGTAACATGTATCGGCAAAATAATTTGACTTATTGCCTTGTTGTCGTGTATTTGCTAAAAATCCTCCTACTGTATCAACTGTGAAAAAACTCAAAAATAAAACAAAGTCGGGCTAATTACACTATTTAAAACTCTGGACTGATTCCGATCTTTGATTTTTTGGATTGGTCTCCGTCCCGAATAAAAGTTTGTATTTTTTGTGATTATTGTAGTAGTGGAGTCTCTTCTTCTTAGCGGGTCGATGACAACCCTTCCTGCTCGATCTCTTGCCTGGCCCAGTCGGCAACGCCGTCCGCTGACATAGCCATTAGATCCTCACAAGAACAGGCAACAGGGTATGCGGAGCAAGATAAAAGGTGCTCCATGGTCTGCGGAGAGACGCCGCACAAACACTCAAGATCCATCCGAGAACCTCCACCTGTGGAGATTGGCTTTATTGCGGCCGACCTGAGTGCGGAGTCTGTTTAAACCCTGCCAGATATGCCACAGCAACGTGTGCCCAGGTGAAAGGCTCTCCGCAGGCTCGATGAAGTGGTCAGAGTGAAACTTATCCCGACAGAATTTGCACCTATCCGAGCTAACATTGCCATCCAACGGCAACGAGCTCACACAGCCAAGGAAACCCTTTCGACTTTTGAGCCTCCGGGGGACCGAGCTGCGGTTGTACATTGGGTGGCGTGAGTCACCCTCTTGCTTCGTACTTTCCATGCGGCTTCCCATAGTCCTACGAATTGCCGGGGGTCCAAAGGTGATGAGTGGGTACAACATTCATACTGGGGTCAGTTTAAGGCAACCAGTACAAATCCGGCCTTTCTCTCACTGAATGTCTCATTCAGTGCTGTATCCACTAAGTTGGAGTGGTCGGAGCGGCTCCACACTGGGCAGGCATATTCGCCAGCGGAAAAGCAGAGCGCCATTCCAGTTGTTCGCAGGATTTGGGGAGACGCTCCCCATCTGGTAGATGTAAGATGATAAAGCAGGTTGTTCCTAGCGTGGACTTTCTGCCTATCATTCTCGCAACTTTTCTTAAAGTTGAGGGACCTATCCAAAGTGATGCCGAGATATTTTGGGTGGGGACTATGAGTGATTGGCAACCCCTGCCACAAGATGTTGAGTGTTCGGCCCGCTTGTCTATTACCAAGGTGGAAGGCACACGATTGTGTTCTTGAGGGACTTAAGAGTTCGAGAAAACTTTGGGTCCTCTGTTAATTTGGTTACCTTCCAAAACAAGTGCCTAATGTTAATGGTGTCGTAGGCTGCCGACAAGTCCACGAATACTGCACCCGTCACTTTCTTAGTCTCAAACCCATCCTCGATGTGTTGCGTGAGGATCAGTATCTGACCGGAGCAAGACTTTCCAGGTCTAAATCTAGCTTGCTCCGGCATTAATTTCGGATCGGCGACACCTGAGCGGCGAGCTAGCAGTAGTCTTTCAAACAGTTTGTACGTGGGGCAAAGGAGCGATATAATGCGAAAGTTTTTTTAGGATCATGTGTCTTACCAGGTTTGGGAATAACAATGACCTTAGATCTCCTCCAAAGACGAATGGTTAAAGAGTTGCAGCAACCGTGACACAGATACTGGGCCGAGGTAGTTAATCTGTTTGACTAAAATGTCGTCCAGTCCGAAGGCCTTGCCAGAGCTCAGCCTTCGGATGGCTGGGACGATGCCTGCTAGCTGTAATGGGTCTCACACAGATTCACTTTTGGGTGATAATTTGTCTAGCATTTTGAGGACTCTGCTCAGGCGTTGTGATGATTTGCCTTTCAGAAGTTGGGGCGTTGTGATGATTGTCAGTTATGAATTTGGTGGCCAACTTTGTTAGCCTTCACTGCACTGGGCGTATGGGGTAATGGTGGTTCGCTGATATGTTTGCGAATAGTGGTCCATGCCTTTTTGCTGTTATGTTTCATGGCAATACCAGTTACCCTATCCATGCATTTTTTTCTGGCGTTGTTAGCTTATAACGGACAGCAGTTTTTCACCAACTTCAACGGTTTCTGCTGAGAAGGGGTCAATGTTGAACAGTTGCTCGTACGTCTTTAGCAGATTGCCAGATTCCTGGGATATGTCGGGGATGTACGATGTAAGACACCCTCGGAGGATATATTTCCGTGCGACTACGCTTACGAATTTGTCGTATTTTAGTGAGGTAGGCGGGATGTTAAGCAGCTCGTTATCTACGGTCTTCGAAAATTGTTGCCAATTAGTTTTCAGACAGTTAAAGCGGCGTTTGAAGGGCAAAGCCACTGGGTGGACGGCGGACTGGATACTGCACATGATCGGTCTGTGTTGGGATAGGTTGACATACAAACTTTTTCCTTTGAGTGGTCGATCCGAGTAGTCATTGACAGCTGCTCCTCTGACCTTTTGGCTATTGATGCCGGAGTTCCCCAGGGGTCTGTTCTCTCTGCAACTCTTTTACTGCTGCACATCAATGACCTACTCCAGCCTGGTATTGTTGGGTATGCAGATGACAGTACTGTTTCAGAGAGATACTTATCCAGCACAAAAACCAGCGTGGATGAAGTTCGTTCCTTGAGAGAGGCTATAGTGGAGCGGGCAGATTTGACCTTAAGCCTTGTCCGGGAGACAGGGAGTGGTGTGATGACAACCTGGTCTCCTTTAACGCCACTAAAACACAGTCGTTTTGATCAAACTCCTACTTTTCGGGTTGCGTCTGTACCTGTGACTGATCGGCTCGAGTTCCTGGGCATGAAGATGACATCCAGTCTCAACTTCGGCGCCTCCATTGAGTACAAAGCCACAATTGCGGCCAAACAACTGGGCATTCTAAATAGCGTGAAGCGATACTTTACGCCTGGACAGCTTTTAACGCTATACAAAGCGCAAGTCCGATCCTGCATGGAGTATTGCAGCCATCTTTGGGATGGATCAGCTATGTATCAACTTGCCGAGTTTGACTCGTTGGAACGCAGAGCTAAGAGGCTCATTGGCGATGTTGAGCTGGTAGAAGTCAAGCTTCACAGCTTGGCTCATCGCCGCAAGTTTGCCTGCTTGTCGGTCTTCTACAGACTGTACTTCGGTGAGTGTACTAAAGAACTCCACGACATCATCCCACCTGCCCCGTTCTACCGTCGACTCTTTCTCTGTCACCTCTGACCTAAACTAGAGTCAATAGCAAAACCATCTCAAAAAAAAAGATTGCTGATATTTGTGCTGACATACTTAACGTACAACTATAATTTTGTGGAGTAATATATTTGTAACTAAAACACTTTTTCACCTCATAAATAAAAAAATAAATACGCTTAATACTCACATAAAAAGTAGATAATTATAGCAAAGTTACTAAAAAGATTTTTAATTTATAAATCTCGAAGGGAAAAAGTACTAAAGCACCTAAAGCAAACAAAGCAAAGTATTAAAGTCCATCAATTTTTAAGTAAGGCAAATTTACTAAGCGGCGCATTCGTTACAATTTGCTGCAAGTAATAATGACTTATACACCATCAATTAACCGAATTAGTAATTTTAGGTTTCTAATCAAGGGTCGACAGTCAGATAGCAGTAAGAAAAAAACTAACTGAAAATAACAATATATATCATGTAAATTCCTCTAGGTAAGTAAAAGAGACATAGCGAGAAAAAAGAAAAATATCAATGCTAAAGCGCCACTAACTTTTTAAATAATGCTCAAATTACCACGAGTCCAAGACTAATGTATAGAGAAAAATAAACTTATCCAACCATATATAAAACTCATTTTAGCTAAAATGGCGCTTTAGTACTTTTGCCTTTCTGGTGACGTTATAGCCAATCAGCTTTACTTTATACCTACGACTAGTAAGAATCTATCATCTTGTGAGAAAAGTAGGAAAAGTAACTTAAAAAGTGGGAATGTAATTTGTCTCCGGTTGCAAGGCGTACTTTGCTTACCTATGTAAGAACTGGTTAGAAACTTTATGCTTTTTCAATTGGTAGGCACTTAGGCATACCATGTAGGTTGACATTGCTTTCGTGATAAATAAACATAGTTGCTATGTATTGTTAAGTCAGTCTCATGACTCAAGATCAGCGACCCGAAGCAAACCAATTATAATAGTGGTGCTTATAGTTTGAATAGCCGCGTAAACGCTGCAGTAAAGCCACTTAAGGTTGCACTAGTCGACGGCACGAACTATTTTGTGCGCGGGGTTAAAATGCATGCTATCACATCCGACAACATGTGCGAAAGAGATAAATGCTGTGATGAGCAGTAAGAAGCTAGTTCGCGTACGAATACGCACTTTTACAAATTTGTAGCGAAATAGATGATGATTTAGGACGAAAACTAGCGCGCGAAATTTTATAAACAGACCTTTGGGAGTATGGATATCATGAAAAAACTACTTTTTTTTTCAGGCAACTAAGGCCCATAGATAAAATACACAAATTAAACATACAAAAATAAACTAATACATAATTCTTAACAAAGTCAACACAAATCTATTTAATACGTTGGGTCGGCGACGTATTGCGCTGAGTCGTGGTGTCATGTAGCCTTCCGCGGAAACGCCGATACACGACGCCCGTCGACCAAAATTCTTCCTTCATGAAGGTCTCCAAATGATGAGTCGGAACCCGCACCACAAAAGATTTGAAATTAATCTTGTGACGCGACTCCAACTGCTCGACTCTCAGGGAGAATTTAGTCTTGATCTTTATGTACACCACGACCTCTTCGACCTTCGTGGAGTGCTGCAGACGTGACACGTCCAGTTGCGTAGAAGGAATAGCGGGCCGCAGCAACATGTTCGGCCCTGTCAGTGCGGAACCGCACTGATTTCGACAAGCAGGCTTCTTCTTCTTCTTGTTCACCACTCGAACGAAGCCTTCTTTATCGGTCTGTCCTTTTCTTGTTACCGCTGGCAACGAGTTTCGAACCTGATCAGAGGGCACCCCTTGCTTGCTTAGGTTGCCACTGATCTTTTGCAGGAGCAGCAATAACGGCAGCCGAGTAAGCACGTCCCGGTGTTGACATGCTATTATTCGCCGGCGCCCTAACGATGGGAGACGCGGGGCAGGCGGTGCGCGCTTTTGCATCGCTTGCAGTGACGGCGGCCGGCGACGAGTCAAATTTTGCTGACACGAAACTCAGCTGCAATGCATTGAACGCGCCGTGACGTGTGTTGTCGTTGTTAGCTGGCTCGTGTGACATACATACCGTGTTGCGTAAATCTGCCATCTCGGTACGTAAATCACTGATGGTAGATTGCGATGCTTCCAAATTCAACTACAATTCGACCAGGCTTAACCTGAGGGTTGTGATGTCAGTAGCCTGGTGATGTCGACGTGGTCGAATATGACGGGAGGCAGCTTGCGCAAATCCTTCGCCACGAAAGTCGGCACGTCGTCCGGGTCAGTCTCCTTCAACACTTTAATAGTGTCCTGGAGACTCCTCTCTCCTTTTACATCCCTCCTACGGGACGGTAACCGGTCAGCCATATGTAGCGACTCATACAGCAGTGTTTTTGACCTGCGTATTTCCTCTTCATTGAAGTTAGAAGTGCAGATCTGTATCACACTGACCTCGTCCATGAAATCTAGCTGATACTGCAGGAATGCCAGGACCTCGTTCGCGATAAGCTCTTCCGAACGCATGGTGGCAGCGGCACTTGCCGCGCTCGGCACTAATTAAATAATTTTCGCGTTCAGTGTAGTCACGTCCGAATGTAACGGCTGATCGCACTGCACTCTTAAGTGTATCTGATCAAGATAAAATTATTTGCATTGTTGAACTACTAATCAATCCCTGTATCGCGACTGTTTTGCAATTTTCTTTCTTCTTATGGTATATAATTACGCCCAAAGATGCGTTAAAATAAGTGTTCAAATATGGAACTTTCAACCGTCATAACTTAGAAACATTATATTTCTTTACGTTTTTGTTTCATACAGAGCTAGATAATGATGAGACAAATTGATGTCATTTTTTATTTTGAACGTACACCGTCAAACAGTGGAGTAATCGCCAGACTACGTTTGTATGGAAGAATGTTCGACTAGGGCAATCTTGAGTGTGTAAGACTGTGAGTATAATGAAACATTTAAAACCATAGTCGAATCGTGTTAGCGCAGCGAATACGCTCAAGGAACGGCTCTGCCAGATTCGCATGGCACTTTTGTAATAGTACCTAGGTGTCGCAAGTCGTTCCGGACAATACGAACGAATACAATCATCATATAATTTGTGACAAAGAGCTTTATTGTTATGCCTAGTGACTGTTTGAATAAAACATGAAACGCTTAAGATATAACCATTAAATGGGCACGTGTTTGTCAACATGCGCCTGAGTTGGAGGCATTTTATAAAAACGCCACGCGTCTGTGTCTGCATAGCGCTTGCGCATGTGATAATGTCATGCTGGTCGATCTTACGCAAGAATCGGTGGGAAATATACATTTTATTCTAAGTCTTGAGATTATTCCATTGTGTCTGGGGATAATGAAGGAGAAAACAAATAAATCTCTAATTTTATTTTACTCATAAGATTTGGAATTAGATTATCATTAGGTTTGGCTACATAGGTAGATACTAACCAGTTGTTAGTACGCAGTAGTAATGGACAGGCGAGTAGGTGATAGAAAATATATTGCATTTTGCTTAAACATAAACAATAAAATCATAGCACCTACTTTAACTTCTGCATTACATCCTTTATAAGTAAGTCTCTTATTACTTGCTTTCAGGAGATCGAAGACTATCAGAAGCTGAACTACAAGTGTGGCTTCGATGGAGAGTTCCAGTCGCTGAAGATGTTGGAAGACATACACGTGTTCACCAGTTTCGAGGGCACCAAGCCAGAGAATGCAACCAAGAATAGATACAGAAATATTCTACCTTGTAAGTATTTTTTTAAATCTTTTTAAACGAAGAAAACATTTTTACAAAGACAAAGACAAAGACAAAGATATTTTATTTCAAGTAGGCCACCAAGCGGCACTTTTGAACGTTACATTAAAGTTTACAAATAATAATAGTTGATTCTACCGTGCATTCGGAAAGTAGCTTGTAATGGAGAAGAATGCACAAGAAACTCCATACTTACTCTTTTAAAAAAAAAACTTTTTACAATATTTAGGTACATAAGTACATACCTTGATGAATGAAATTGAGTTTATACAATACAAATATATATAGACAGTCTTCAGAAGGTCCAACAATAATTCAAAACAATAATGTTCTGCATATCACTTGTTTTTGCGCCCTAGTGGCTGTGGAGCAGGACTAGCGTTTAGCCAAGCATTTTTATCATTGATGTAATCCCCCAACTTATAATATGCCAGCCTGCATAGTGTGCGTTTTATACAAGTTTTAAATTTCGTCTCATTCAGTTCAAGAATGTGGGGAGGAATTTTATTGTAACATTTTGTACAGTACCCCATGAAAGATGAGGCTACTTTAGCCAGTCTGAAACCTGGTTGAACTAATTGGTCCCTATTTCTAGTAACATAATTATGTCTGTCGCCGTTTTTACTAAAAAGATGTAAATTCTTTCTTACGTACATGATGTTTTCATAAATATATTGACAAGGAACCGTCATGATGTTAATGTCCTTAAACAGTTCCCTTAGAGAATCGCGCCGGCGAAGATTGTATATCGCTCTGATGGCTCGTTTTTGCAGAATAAAAATTGACTCAATGTCTGCAGCCCTTCCCCATAGTAAGATACCGTAAGACATTATACTATGAAAATAACTAAAATAGACTAGTCTGGCGGTATCCACATCCGTCAACCGACGAATCTTTCCAACAGCATACGCCGCCGAACTCAGCCGCCCCGCCAGGGATACCAAATGAGGACCCCATTGCAACCTTGAGTCCAGCGTGATCCCCAGGAAAACCGTTTTATCGACGTATTCTAGCTTCTCCTTGTTTAATATAATGTCACAATCAGTACTTTTGACATTCGGCAAGGAAAATTTTACGCACTTGGTTTTTTTACCATTTAAAACTAAATTATTGGCAGTGAACCAATCCTGAACCTGCCGTAGCGCGTTATTTACGTCGTCAACCTGACAAGTACGTCTATTTATTTTAAAAATTAAAGATGTGTCATCAGCAAATAACACCATGTTAAGTTTGTTTTCCAATAAACGGGGTAAATCGTTTATGTATACTAAAAATAAGAAAGGACCTAAAATTGAGCCCTGGGGTACCCCCATTTTAACGTTTAACCCGGACGAATTCACACCGTTTATTTGAACTAATTGCTGTCTATCATTCAAATAAGATTTAACTAAACTTAACGCTGATTGACCTAGCCCGTAATGCTCAAGTTTCAGATGTAATGTTTCATGATTAACGCAATCAAACGCCTTCGACAGGTTGCAGAAGATACCTATGGCATCCTGCGAATCTTCCCACGCATCAAAGATGTGTTTTAATAGAGCGACACCAGCGTCAGTTGTACAACGTCCTCTGGTGAAACCATACTGTCTATCATGCAAGATGTTATTCGTATTAAAATGAATGAGCATTTGATTTAGCATTATCCTCTCAAATACCTTGCTGAAAACCGGCAACACGGATACTGGTCTATAATTATTTGTGTCTTTACTGTCCCCGGATTTAAAAAGTGGTATAACCTTACTATATTTCATTAGATCCGGAAAAACTCCTTGATCCACACACAAATTGAAAATCAACGCTAAGTACGGCGCTATAGTCTGAATAATGGAGGTACAAGCTTTGATGGACATTTCCCACAGATCTTCAGTCGGTTTGATCTTGATTTGCTTAAAAGCTTTTATTACTGTCATGGGGTTTATATGTGAAAAATTAAATACAATCGGGCAGGATGAAACGTTCGCGTTTAATAATCCAAAAGCAAGCGAGGGCGAAGAATTTAAAGTTTCAGTAGTTTTAATTGGGATGTTGGTAAAGAAATTAACAAATTCTTGCGCAACTTTTTTGTTATCTCTAATAAGTCCGTGTGTGGTCTCAAGCGTGTAATCACTACTATTTCTTTTATTCCTATTCGTTTCATTGTTTATAATTTTCCAAACCGTCTTGATTTTATTTTCTGCTAATTTAACCTTATTGCTAATGTACAAGACCTTAGCTGCCTTGCAGGAATTTTAAAAAATTCTTGAGTAAGTAGCAACATACTTATTAAACGTTTCAGTGTTAATACAAGGCTTAAGCCCACATAGCTCGTAAAGTCTTTCCCTACTTTTTCTAAGTCCTGTAGTCGCCCAGTCACTGAATAAAAACTTAGGGCATATAGTTTTAGTTTTCTTCTTAAAAGTGTTATTGAACTCTTTTTGAACCACTGAGAAAACTTCATCATACAAAATATTACCATCATTCACTGTGAGGTCCTGGATGCTTAACTTACTGATTAAAGTGCTGTTAAATTTATTTAATTTACCGGATGTTATTGGTCTGGATTGAATCTGCACTTGTTTTATTAGCATAATGACTCAAAGGCTACCAGTAGCCCACTATGATCCGAAGGCAGAGAATTTATAATGGCCTTGTCCAAGTAGTTGCAGCTACAAAAAACATTATCAATACATGTAGCAGAAGTCAGTGTAGTTCGGGTTGGTTCCATAAACACATGTGACAAATTAAATGATTTAAAGAGATTTAATAACCTACTGCTGTCTGAATTATCTTCTAGAATATTAATATTAAAGTCACCACAGACAATTATTAGTTTATTACCCATTGCCAAGTTTTGCCAAAACATCTTCCATCACTGACTCGAATATAGAGTAGTTCTTATAATTTGGGGGTCTGTAAACGCACACTATGACATGCTTATCCAGGACAATACAGGACAGTTCAACACTATGTTCAACTGATAGGTCTACTATATCTTTACGAGGTTTTGATTTAATACCATTTTTAGTTAATATAAGTGAACCCCCACGCAACATAATATTTCTGTTAAAACAACTGCCCACTGTATAATTTTCATAATTGATTAACATTGCATAATCTTTCAGCCAATGCTCAGTGAAACAAACAATTTCAAACATTGATTTTTCTAAAAACAGTTCGATTTCCAATTCCTTCGAAGAATAACCCTGAATATTCTGATGGAATAATTTCAGAGAATTCTGCTCAGACCTGTTTTTCAAATTAATTTTTTGCGAGCAAGAAGGTACCTTTTTGATGGTGGATATACTCGTAACTACTCCGTTATTGGTACCCTCCCTTGTCCTATCAACTAGTTTAAAGAATAAATATTAATAGCATTTTTGCTAACGTTATTCAAGGTATTGACCATATTTAAATTAGTACTATTACTAATATCAATAATAACTGGATACTTCGACATACTACTTATGTCTGAGTTTATTGTATAAGATAATAGCCGAGCTATTTGATGTCTTACCCTAAGAGGCAGATACAAAGTATCGCCTGTCGACTTTAATTTACCAACAAAAATGTTGATGTCAAAAAAAACTAGTTTATCACTATAGTGACTCACAAGAAAGTGCAGATGCTTATTAAGCATGTGAATGTGATTATTTTGTCTATTTGACAATTTATCCAAGTAAGGGAAGGCACACAAAATAATTTTATTGTAATTTAACTTTAACATCTCTTTTACACACTCAGTGATGTCATCTTTTTTTACTTTTATACTATTACCTACAAATACAGTTATATTGGTATCTGGTTTATATATATTCTTTGTCACAGATTCCATTATTTGCTTGTATGATGACCCGGGCATGCAATAATTAAAAGTGGAATGACTCTGATTGCCATTTATTAATTTACCTAAACCTTTTCCAACACCATCCGAAAACATAACCGAATGAAAACCTTCTTTTCTATGACTAGATGAAAAGCCAGCACTTTCAGGCCGGTCTAATTGAGGCAAATCCTGTGCTACATTAGAACCGTCTTGTGCGAAGACAGTGTCTTGAGACACCCTCCCAGCTTGGATCGGGTCCTCCGCAGCATCAGGCTGGACTGCAATTTGATTTGAAACTGTCTGGCAGTTACATTGACACATCACTAACTCATTTGCGGCCAAAATGTGTTCTTTAATTTGTAATTTTGAATTTACATATTTATTGTAGAGAGAACTAAGTCTGTTCTCAAGTACCTGGATTTCAGTCTGTAAGCGGTGTGTGTCAATCTCATAGATATTTTTGCCGTCTTCTAATTTAATTTGGTAATTATTTAATTTATTAACTAGGTCAACACGTTCTTTCCTGAGTGGAATATTTTAAATAAAGAATTTGTGTTGTTTCCTATACTTGTTACAATGTCTAATTATTTTATTTAGTTTTGCATATTTTTTGAGTTTGTTATGACTAACTTTGGAACAATTTCTCTGTTTTATTAAAGAATCTTCAGTTAGGTCAATTGTTGGTATTGAATCAGGTTTAAAATTTGATTTAATAAGTTCATCATACAAATGGCAAGTTTCATCAACCTGAGTTGATTCCTGTTCTTTTTGTAATTTAAAAATATGAGAGTTTGCGTGAATCAATTCTTCTTCTACATCCCTAACTTTACTTAAAGCCTCCTCATAAAGATAACTGCAGTTATTGAAACCATCCGTGACTACCCTCAGTTGGTCGCGTTCATCTACAACATTCTGGTATTTCTGACTAAGTTCAACTAGCTCCCGTTTAAGGATTGTGTTTTTATAAACAATGTTCTCAACTTCTACTTCACAATCCTCTCTCTCTTGCAACATCTCCCGACATTGGCTCTGTGAGTCCTTAAGTTCCTGGAGTGCCGTTCTCAATTTAATTTCTAAGTCCTGAGCGGTAGCCTTACGGGTCATCGGAGGCATGGTTTCCGGATTGGTTACTAGAAATAGAAAAAAAAAAAA
Organism: Orthosia incerta; assembly: GCA_948252205.1. Classification (NCBI taxonomy): domain Eukaryota; kingdom Metazoa; phylum Arthropoda; class Insecta; order Lepidoptera; family Noctuidae; genus Orthosia; species Orthosia incerta. The sequence continues at coordinate 36,917,128 of OX411741.1, read as the reverse complement.
AGAAACAGTGAGAAACAAAGGAAAAGAGGAAAAACAAAACAAAGCAAAGCTGGAAATGGAGGGAATAGTTAGTGTAGTTCAGTAGTGAAATGAGGCTGTTAAATTGGCTTATCAAGCTATTTATTACTGACTTTAGTTGCTAATGATTTTTATTTTATTTTTTATTGTGGGTAGGATGGCCAGAATTTGAATTAATGTTTTATCGTAGTTTTCTATTTAAATTATGCAAAATAACGATCATAGCGTTATGTAAATGTTTATTATTAAGTTATCTGAATATATTAATAGAATTATGCACATTGGGATCTGTTTTATTTCGTTTTCTACTATATCAACAAAACTATTTAGATTCACTGCACAGTACTAGAACAACAGAATTTAGACGTTAAAACTAACAAGAACGTGTTACAAGGTTAAATTTACACTTTGTGTGCTATAAATAAACAATACTGCCCTTAGAATATCCGTAGTTCAGCACTTTAGACTTCAGTCGTCAGCTGTTTGATAGGTTACCGGTTCCGTGTCACAAACTTTTGTATAACTCGATATTTTTCCAGTAAAATAATAATACTGAGTATTTATAGCGTTTTGTTGAGTTTTTACTACTAATTATATCCTAATTACACTTAAATACTAATTAAAAACAAAAAATACAACCAACGTCCAAATTAAATCACTAAGTAAAAAATTACTTCTATTTCGGAAGCCAGTGTTCTTGTTTTCTTTTTTTCCTTTTTTGAAATCGACTTCCGAAAAAGGTATAATTATTTACTTTTGTTTTTATTTGGAAATCGGTTGTATTTTTTGTAAAAATGTTTTGTTTTTCACTTTTAAGTTGTGGTACCTAATAGGCAAGTTCTATAAGAAAGGTACCTATAATGCCAGAATAGATTACCCTTATATCGTGAAACTTGAACATAACCGGTGAAATGAGAATGTACCAAAGTGAACTGTGCACATCTGCGTACCCCTTTAGAGCGTACCTACTGGTGTGATGTTATGTTATAAAATGGTAAAATATATGCTATTGCAGCAATCCCGAGAGTTTTTTGTCATTTATTGAAGAGTTATGTTGTATGTCTCCGAAGTTCTTCACCAAATTTAAATGGGTGCAATTTAGGAACATACCAAATCAAAAAAAAAAGATCATGATCGGTCCACAAATGACGGAGAACACGGTGAAAAACACAAAAAATAATTTAAAAAACAAAGTCGAACACAGAACTACCTCTTCTTTGGCAAATCGTTTAAAATCGGAGCAATAAGTATATGATTATTGCAATATGACAAGACTAAACGGTGCATAGGGTTTGTGACAGACGTCGATACATTTAGAAAGCTGATGAGCGTCTTTTTAACTACTACAAACTAGTTGTTGTAATTAAATTATCACACGCGTCGATTCTGTATATTTTCAGCTATACAGACGTATAGCTGAAACTATACAGATTAATATTATTAGAAGTATTATTTTGGTGGAGTTGCAGTAATTAACGAGATAATAAGCTTTTAATTGGAAATGGCACGCGCCAAATTTCTGGCTGAGACGTAAGACGCTCCCCGGACGTTAGATTCAGTTGTGGGCGTGGCCATTAGGACGTCAGAGTAACATGCCTAAAGGCGGTATGCCTTTTAAAAGCTGATCGAGTAGCTAAAAAAACTCTGCATCTACGTGATCCACGTAAAATAAATTTAGATAAACCTGAGATGGTGATAAAAGGTATCAGTGTAAGAAGAGGTCCATAAATCAATGCATTTCTGCGTAAGAGTGAAAATGCTGACACGAATACTGTGACGTCAGCTAGCACAATTTGTCAAGCTTTGTTCAATATCTTGGTTATACATTGAAAATAAATCGTAGTTCGTAATCATAATAGTAAAAAACACACATTAAAAAATGTTAAAACCCTATTTTATACACTATACAAGGTACAGGAAATAGAAAATTAAAACGTTTTATTTTCAATTTAACTATTATTTTAAAAGACCGAATATTTCATTTGAAAAACATTGCAATCTAGAAATAAGTGTTTGCATTTATTAAACGTCTACAAAAATTACATAGTTACATTACAAAATAATAATAATATGTAACTAAACCAACTTACATTGGGCCCGCGTGGTGGATTACGGCCCATTCCCTCTCGAAGAAAGGAGGCCTGTGTCCCAGCAGTGGAAATATTTAAAAGGCTGATGATGTTGTAACCACAGTATTTTCAAATGATTGATTAAGTATCTTTTAAAACAAGCAGATTGATCCATCACGACGATATACTGCAATTGACGTCTTCTTGGTTCGTCGGCCAGATCCACATCAGTCTTGTCTTGTCTTGACTTTGTCTGCTCCATCGTCAAAGCCGAATATAAATATAAATTGAACGTACCTATACTATTTTCTTTCCTAATCTTTGTCTTTAATCCTCCTTCACTCCTTTACAGATGACCAGACGCGTGTGGTATTACGCCGGCGAGACTACCGGCCCGATTCTGACTACATCAACGCCAGCTATGTCCGGTCTTCACGACTCAGCGCCTCCTCCTCCTCCGTGCAATCCTCCAATGAAAGCCTGGATAGCGTACAATGTGAGTAGAACAACTAAACTGGGTACGGGATAGGTGATCTAGACGACTTACTGCCGAATATATTCACTTATCTCTCAGTAGATTTGCCTACTAGAAGAAATAAGAATTTTATTACTTGGATGGAACATAAATGTAAGCGTAAGCGCTTGTGGATGTCGCAGAAATCGAAGCAAAGACTTGGCCTATTAACTTCTGTCTGCTTTTCAAACTGATATCAATATCAGAAATTTTAAATCATCGTTAAAGTTTGATTGATCTACTCCAGTCCTTACCACGTATATACCTATTCTGAGAAATATACGAACAATCAGACACCCAGTTACCTCTGGTCTCCAAATATGATAAAATACAGTAATTGTACCTTTAACTAATGTCAAACTAGTTCAAACCAATAGACATGCCTAAAATTTGCATTAAAGCAACTTTCAATCCAAATGATCATAGTTATGGATTCAATAACCTAATTGCATTATTAAATAGATGTCAGTTGGTTTAACATGCGATAGGTGCCAAGTAGGCACCATTCTGTGGTAAGTTTATTATTTTATGACTGCTTGTACACCTTGGTGTGTAAAAACTTGTTATGAGGGCGTTAGGAATATTAACATAGACATCAAACTACATGCCGTGTTAGTAAATTTGACATAATAAATAGTAGGTGTAGAGTGTTCCAATAAGGTTTCTGCCCCGAAAATTTGGATTGTACGGTACTTTAGGCAACAGTGCCCTCTCAAAGAAATTCTATATGTATTCGTCTAATACGAATATTTCTTGCGGTCCTTTCAAAATCATACATTTCTGAAAACTTACTTCTCCTCTCTGGTCTTATTGGTAAGGAAAATTCCCAATTCCGTAGTAGTTACGTGAATAGGCAATGTATGTAGATTCGATAATCGAACACCAAATTGATTGATAGGTACGTGAGCAGAATTTTTGCGGGACAAGGAAAATATATGTTTGCTTCTGAGCCAAAATTAAAGATAAATGGCTTGTTTAACGAAAAAATATAAATGGATTGGCCTGCCTAGCTCCACCGTGGCGCTGGCTATTAGAACCAGGTGATTAGAGACACCGTTGTTAATAATATTAGGGGTCATGGCAATTGCGATGAGAACAAGTTTCGGTTGTCACATTGTGATCTGAATTGACACAATTTACACATAACGTCTGTATATAAATTCTCTCCAAGTTTTATTGCAGTCGTACTAACTGCATTCAAACTGCAAATTTGCAGTCGGAGTGCAGTTGAAATGCAGTCATCTGTCTAGAGCCTAGTTAGAAAGGAGGTAGCAAGTTCGGCAAGGTTTACTATTTTGTTTAATATCGACTACAAAATATAGTGTAGGTAGGTGCATACCTACCCACGTCATACAAAAACACCAAAGAGAATACTAATGATGATGGAAAACAATGAGCGAATACTATTAAAGATTTGCACGTACTTGCGGTTTTGACTCATTTGAATATGTATGGTTATAAGTCGAGATAAATAAGTTTGGACTTGTTACCTGTGATAGTAGGTACTTAGTTAGACACATGTAACCAGTAGGATATTATATATGTTACATATATAAACTAACGCGTTTTCGCCACCTTCTACAATCGATCCTTACATAAATATGTCTCCACCATTTGCTTCATTTTCGGTATACATTTATTATCTCACACGCACGTCGGTTATGAGTACCTACCTACTATGATCCTGGCCTTTGTGAAGAACATCACCAATAAGATCTGTGTAGTTATGTTATTCTAAAGCGACCCCTCCCAGCGTTTCCCTCACGTCTGTCACCCTTTAATAAGTATGACCAAACCATCTAAGCATATTCTTTTCAATTCTATTCTATTCTAAATTATATGTTCTGTTATTTCAGCTCTAATACTAAACAGCGACATGAAGAAAACTCCGCCACTGGTCACCAAGTCGCTATCAGATGAAGCATTAAGAGAAGTCAAGAAATCATTTAAACTCGACAAAATTAATGGAAACCTCTGCCGCGATGTAACAGGTGAGCCGCTTGTAATGAAAGAAATAGGGGTTTGTATTAGGCTTATTTCGAAAACTTTCAAAAGTAGTAAAAGATGAAAACATTGAAAAATCTGCTTCTCTATCTTATTCACTAGTGACAGTATAGGCGGTGATTGCCGTGCACAGACGCGAAACGAACAATATATATACAATATATATTTTTATATATACGCCAAACGCGTTTTTAAACGTTTTCTTAATATTATATTGTTCTGTTGTGTTATGATTCTGCAATGTCCACTTCGACTGTCGGATTTGTTTTAAATGGATCTGTATCCATAATAATATTACTGAACCATTTCTTTAATAATATTTAGTTTCACCTATCCCGGAATAAAAGTTACTAATTTTGATTCTATATATAAAAGCTTGTTTGTGATTTCAGTAAAAGACAAGGCGTACATCGCGGCGCAGGGCTGTCTTTCTAACACAAAGGATGACTTTTGGCGAATGATTTGGCAAGAAGACGTCAGAGTCATTGCTATGATCACTAACGAAGTCGAAAATGGGAAGGTACTTAAAGAATATCTATGATTTATTTAAAATTGACTCTGAAACGAAGAAAAGTGAAAATTGGAAAGCTTACTGCCAAATTAGTTGAGCATAGATGTCGCTGTTTGTATGTTACATTAAAACTTTTTTGAGGGCAGGATCCACACCTGGCTTTTAATGAGCTATTGATTTAGAAAACTCATTACACATATTTATAGTGCACGCAAAACAATGAAGTTGGCTTGCCCGATGCGCAAAGCATGAAACGGTGCTGTTTTTGTATGAGATTTACTACTGCGCAGTCATTGTAGCCAATTTCAGGGCGGCCAAGGAGTTTGGCGAGACATTGGAATATAATATATTATACATTGGAATTTGCAGTTGTAATAAAAAAATATGTGGATTAATTTAAGAGTTACATATCTCACAATATAATGTCTGTGAAACAATAGTTGTTCTGTTTTAGTGCCCTATACCTAGCTATTGTGACTGATTTCTACGTACCTATCTATATATTTCTAGTAGATACATAATTTATGTAACTAACAATAGTTACCTCTTTTTACAGAAAAAATGCGAACGCTATTGGCCCCTTTCTGGACATGAGGAGAGGTTCGACGGTCTCACAGTCAAGTCCATCTCAGAGACACATTACGAGGAGTACCTCTTGAGAGAATTCGATGTCTGCGATGACAAGAGCTGTCGGACAGTTTTCCAATATCAGTTCACGGTAAGAACTTGGTTTTGTTTCCACTTTTCACCAAGTGATACCACTAGGTATCAGCCACTAGGCTCCGACGAAACGAGTGTCCGAATATAAATGTTGCGAAAGGAAAGCGATGTAAAATGGATGGATTTTACAGGCAATGACATAAAAGGAAAGAGTATGATTGATAACATGATGGTTGACAGAATGGAAGAAGGAAACATCTTGTTATCATCATCATCTCATCATCAAACTCTAAGTAAAATCAGAAAAGGGCAGGGGAGAATAAAAATGTGTGACCTGCCCCCGTACCATGACGTGTCACAACTTGTAAATGGGACAGATGTACCTATACAAGACATATAGGTACTCGAGACATCTGTCCACGTCCACTCAAAATAACCTTGCTCTAAAGAGCCTCTTCTTCTATATCTATTTGTTGAAGCGATCCATTCAATGCTGATTCAATATGCATCAATTTCTGTACATAGGTCTATTGTGTTGAATCTAACATCAAACACAAAATAAATGATATGGATTATTCTTGTAATTGCCCATATCTGTGAGGAGTTGAATATTGAAGTGGACAATATACTTATATATTACCTACTCAAAAATCTCTCCGTACAAAGATTGAAAAGCTTGTGGGTTTTTTTAACCGACTTCAAAAAGAAGGAGGTTATCAATACGGCTGTATTTTTATGTGTGTTACCTCTAAACTTTTTACTAGGTGGACCGATTTTGATAATTCTTTCTCCATTTAAAGGAAGTTGATGTCAATAAACGAAGAATTAAAAACAGGAAGACCGACTTTTGAAATTGAAGTAATTTTTCACTTTTTAGTGTTTTTATTTGGAAGTCGGTTGTAGTTTTTTGTAACAAAGTTTTTATTAAAATTTTATTATGTATAACTTTTCTTATTACATTATTGTTATCAGCAACCTTTAGCAGTCCATTGCTGGACATAGCCCTCTACATTTGTCTCATTCTCGGAAACGCTCATACGTCTGCTACCAGCCACCCTGCGTCCATCATCAATCTAATTACATGTGTTTGCTTAAATTCTAGGCCTGGCCAGACCACGGCACACCGGGTGACCCAGACGGAGTGCTGTCTTTCATAGACGATATCAACAGGAGAATGCTAAAAAATGCACAGGAAACAGATGCTCCTGAACAGGTTGGAACTCTTACTTATTTGAGCTGTAACTATCTACAATTTGTTAATGATTGGTAACTATCCCGAAGAATTGCTACACGTGGCAGTGGCGAGGACCTGGTAATATCAGGCTACGGGAGTCCGATGGATGCGAAGCGCACGGAAACGATCAGTGTGGCGACGATTGGGGGAGGCCTATGTCCAGCAGTCTGACAGTCAGTCTTTCCGCTGAAATGATGGTGCTGGTATTTATCTGCTAAGTGTTTTGCTGTAAGATCGTCTTCAGTCACATTCAATTCCTTTATCTGTTTGGTCAACTATTATGATTAGTGGAAGCATTTTGGTCCAACCCTTCCTTATTTACAGTACCTATTCGCCGATCCCCAGTAGTTTATTTTGATGAAAGATCTACTCCTCTATAATATTCAAGTAAATGTTTCAGAACATCCTGTGCGTGCATTGCTCAGCTGGCGTCGGAAGGACGGGCACTTTCATAGTCCTCGACATACTTATTGACAAAATTAAAACATCTGGTGAGATTCAATATCTACTTTATGCAAAATTTTCTATAAACTTTGTGTTTTTTTTTTGGGCTCTTGCGATGTTCTTACTCAGTTTTTACAACAAAGCGACATTACTGTAAATTGTGATAGCATAATGTTCATAACTAGGTACCATTTGCGAATTATGCTCTCTCTTTATTACAGGCTTTTATATAACTTGCAATGTATGTATGTTCGGGTCAAATCTTGCAACTGAATTTTAAAGCAGTTATCCTCAACCGATTAAGTGACGTCATTCTATATCCAATATGGCGGACTCGTTATTATTTGTTCACTGCCATGATATGAGTATCAAATGAAAGGATTTGCTGAGAAGAATACAAAAATACCTTGTTTAAAAAATATATATTTTTAATTGTTAATTTGTTTACTTACGCTATAGCTAGTGTCTATATATATTGTTTCTCTAACAGCGAATTGCTTGCTATATATTTTTTATTCTTAGTACCTACTATTTTTTAAGATTTATTTATAATTGTTTTTTTAGCAGTCTTATGGTTATATCTGAAAATTGCTTGCAAAGTATATAAGTTTTCCAAAATTGTGAATGACTCATGTTTTATACCTAACCATACCATAATCTTACCTGTGTTTTTTTCTTTATAGGGTTCAATTGTGACATCGACGTTCACGACACGGTGAAACTGGTCCGGGCGCAGCGGCACGGGATGGTGCAGAACAAAATGCAGTACCGATTCATATACCTAGCGTTGCAAGAGTACATCGATTTCCGGAACATGAAGTTGCGGAAAAAGGTGTGTAGATTTTACTTTTAAAGAAGAGTCTGAAATGAGCGTTGACTTAAAGAGTATGGAAAGGGCGGACTATGCCTTTTTCTGACGGCTGTATTTGGACATACATAGGTCATACTAGACCGCAGTGAACGCGCCACACAGTTGGCTAGAGGTCGTGTGCGCGAGAAATGAAGCTTTGAAGCAAACGATCGGATTGCCGTATTTTCTATTTAAATCTATAGATATGAGTCATATCTTTAGCAAAGAATAAAAGACGCTTCATCGAGAGTCGTAAAAAGTGACAAAAGCAACCATTGTTAGAATAATGTTCAAGTTCAGAAATACAGAAGATAGAATGATATGAATATTGACCGAATGTGGACAACATGATTTCTATAGCTGTGTGGGTACGCACGAACGATCAAAACATGGTGAACACGAACATCGATCACGGAACATTTGGGCACGAACCATTAGTGGATGTAAATTAGCAAACCGAACACGAACACAGTAACCATAGATTCACCGTTGGAAGTGGTCGACAGTGAAAATACAAAATTTTCGGCGAACACCTTCCGCACAGAACAACCAAATTGGATCGCCACAATCATTTTTACGAACAGAGTGTTCGATGTTCGTATTCACCGTGCTTTTGATTGTTCGGGCGTAGACGGCTTTCTGTTTTTGAGGACTATAGATGTCAGACGGCAGTTTTTCCGCAAGCCTGAAAAAAACAATATACCTATATTGCCTACCTATTTCGTTTCAATATTTTTTGAATGAATGTTTTATTATTATTATTTATGTTTTTCCAACCAGATGCACGTGAATGTCAATATTTTATGCGGAGCAACTGACCGTCTGAATTCACCAAGTCAACTGGTAGTAATACCGATATCATAAGGTTAGACCCCAGTTGTGATATTTTGGGCTTTTAATTGCCTGTGACCAGAAAAATCAAATTTTCTGTCAGACCTTTTTTATGATTTTCTCTAGGCCCTCGCCTATATCGATGCATGCATAATTATGTACATTTACTAGAAGGTACCTACTTACTTCAATGCCATGCTAATTTCCATCTGTGACTTGTAGGAATCAGTCGCCCTGCTCATCAATCATGCTTCATTATATGTAAACCTAATAGGTTTTTAGTTTAAGAAGGTGCCTATGTAATTATTTTTTTGAACCTAAGTAAATAAATTGTTTGTCTTCGGTACAAGTCAATTTTATTTTATTTTCGCTCCATTGAATTCCTTAGGTACCTATTGTTTACCTTTAACATATATTTTTTCTTTTCCAGATATACAGTACGTCAGACGCATAAATCGTCCTTTTTATTAAAGAACCAAAGTGATTATTTAGATTTATTTAATAATTATAACTTAATCAAATCAATTTAGTTGTTAAAGTTTCGGATCCGATTCAGTCATTTAATTATGTATTTTGATTAGTAATCTTTAATAAACATTTTTGTTTATGATTTAGTTAAAACGTCTTTTATTTAATATCCGATTCAGTCATTTAATATGTATTTTAATTTTAAGTAATCTTTAATAAACATTTTTGTTTATGATTTAGTTAAAACGTCTTTTATTTAATATCCGATTCAGTCATTTAATATGTATTTTAATTTTAAGTAATCTTTAATAAACATTTTTGTTTATGATTTAGTTAAAACGTCTTTTATTTAATATCCGATTCAGTCATTTAATATGTATTTTAATTTTAAGTAATCTTTAATAAACATTTTTGTTTATGATTTAGTTAAAACGTCTTTTATTTAATATCCGATTCAGTCATTTAATATGTATTTTAATTTTAAGTAATCTTTAATAAACATTTTTGTTTATGATTTAGTTAAAACGTCTTTTATTTAATATCCGATTCAGTCATTTAATATGTATTTTTAATTTTAAGTAATCTTTAATAAACATTTTTGTTTATGATTTAGTTAAAACGTCTTTTATTTAATATCCGATTCAGTCATTTAATATGTATTTTAATTTTAAGTAATCTTTAATAAACATTTTTGTTTATGATTTAGTTAAGTATGTCTTTTATTTACCTGTACTATGATATTATTTTATCACAATTTAAAACTTTTCCCGACATTATATATTAAGTATTACACGGGTAGAGGATTTGGTTCAAATAAATCTCACTAGATGGCGCGATATACACCGATTTGTTATTGAATTGTGTGCAAAATAAAAATTTCTGGCATTGAACATAAAAAATTGTATGTTCTTGTTTAATCAACCCAAGCACACAATTATGGAATATTGGGCTCTTAATTCACATTTCAAAGATTATTTGAACGGATCATTTAAAATTGATGCCAATAAATGATGGCGCGATGCCAGTAGAAGATGGCGCGGTTTTAAATTTCTGAGGCATTCCACTCGATTGTTTAAACTTGTATTGTAACACATTTTAGTGTAATGAAACTGTAAAAAATTGCAAAAAAGCACTATAAAACAAATAGTCACTGTATTCCACGAAAAAATGTACACAAACCGAGTAAACCCTTTTACTTGCAAGTCTAATAAGACGAATTCATAACGAAATACCCAACATAAAGGCGTTTAAGTTGCTGCGTCGTAAATTTGAAGCGGTCTGCGATAGCGACTAGGTACCTATTTGTTTAGAGAAATGATACCACCACTCTAAAGAGCTACGATGCCATTTTAGTGGTCCCTTCTTGTTCATTTAGAGCACAAGTGACACACACATTTTGTTTTTAAATTCAAATCAAGAAGAGATACTTAATCTGCAATAGTTATCCTGATTATAATTAGGTTTCTCATTTACTTAGATCAATAGCGCAAAGTTAAAATGAAACACCAGTAAACTTTCTTTATTTATTTCACATTAAAACATTTTCAAGCTATCTTGATTTAACTATTATACAATTAACATGATCTTTTTTATTAAAACTAAACAAATAGTACTTAATCATAATTATATTAACAATAGATTCTAATAAGGTTGCTTTAAGCTAAAAATCATTTGCAGATAATATAACCATTTAAAATCGATAAAACATCGAAATTAATCATAAAGAGCTTTATAAAACCATTATTTTTTAGTTTTGCTTTAAACGTCTTCAAAAATGGGTAAATTAACTAAGTAAAAATACTAGAAAAATACTTATGTAAAAGAAGCATTGATTTGGCACGTTCAGACAAAAATGAACAAATTACATTAGAGGAATGAACATGAAACGATTAAATAAATTCATTGAGAGAATTTTGTAAACAACAAAGTAATAGACAATTCCTTAAGGTAAGACTAATGGTGTTACATTTAGATGGAAAAGCTTATTTCTTTAAAATATAATTTTGCTACACAGTCATATTTTATATTTCAATGCCCATAAAAGTACAGCGATTTAGGCTCAAAAAAGCTCAAACAATAATATGTAAATAAAACATTTCAACTTTTCATGAAAATTGATTTTTTGCAAGAATGAACTTCCAAGTGCATGTAATTTATTTGTGATTTGCAACGAACATTTAAAAAGCGCAAACATTAATTTTGAATACCATATATCTATGACTAATGTTCTAGATCTATTCCATCTTTCTAATGTAGATATATTTCGAGTCTAAAAATAAGGTTATTTTATACAACAATATTTATAGTATTTTTTTAAATTTTTCGCTAATTTCGACATATATATGCACATAATTGATAGACTTCGTGATAAGTGTATGTGTGAATACCTATAAATATCTAATATTGTTGACGGTTGTGACTAATTGAATAATATTATTTAAAAAAATCTGAGCTCAGACGGTATCATACGGACATATAAATAAATTGATATTAGTAAGTTAGAAAAGTATCCACGATTTTATTTTGATCAATTCTTATGCATTTAAATTAGGTAACTTTTTCTTATCACAGTCGATTTATATATTCCGATTATACATATACTTTTATAACGAGCCGTCAAGAATATTAAATAGAAATCCCTACAATTTAGTAGCTGGTAATTTTGTATCATTTGTTATGTATACAACTTACTGTTCGTTGTATCTGATGGCGTCTCCAGGAACCTTGAGTATAGGCCCGTATTAACCAATCAGTCTCAGTTGAGTGCTCCTCTTATAGTATCTCGGCTACTTAAGATGCTGTTTTAAAATGAGAACTTTCTTGCAGATGACACAATGTGACATTAGTCACTGAAGTGAGAGTGGTCCATTAATACGGACCACTTACGTTTCTACGATTTTTAAATATCGTTGCTTACTTCCGAAAATATAGTGAATAGACAAGGATAGAAAATAATGTTGGCACTCGGTATGGTAAGGTATCTTAAGTGTTAGTCGTTACAGTAATAAGAGATGTTAGGATCTAAGTTAGAAGGTACAGTTACACCTAAGAGTGATTTATATAATATATACATTGATAATAAGACAAGTTTCTACGAGTTCTGATTCTGGTATCATCAACTCATAGCACAGGCTGACATTCAAAATACGAGTAGAACAGTGTTCACGTGATATATCTATGATGGAATATTATTACTGGCTACACATTCATAATAATGATTATATTGTTTGACTAAAAGATAACAAATACAGGTATTTTTGTTTGTTAAACAATCTTCGTATCCGTGTCGCTGGCGTGACATTCATTTACTTTTTGTTGGGCCAAAACTTTGCCACTTCACAAAACAATAAAAATACCTATATTTTTAGATACCATTATTTCATTTGCCGTTGAACTTGCTTGAAAGTCGTTGTTTGGGGAAAAAGCATGCGGGATTCTAACTTAATATCGAAGTAGGTATCAAAATGAGATAACAAACCTAATAAAATTAGCGAATTATCATGTAACGTAACAGTAGGTAATAATACTATTTCAATTAATTACTAACAATTATGTATACATAGGAGCCCCCGCGCATTAGGCAGTTAGTATTGAGCGATTGTTTAACGTCACCGATGCGCGACGATAGTGACGATACCGCTAGCGCCGCTCTTGTCGCCAACTTGCGGCGGCAGCGGCGGCGGCGGCGCCTGATGCGCGCGAACTCTTACACAGATATGAAGCATCGACTACAAGGTCACAGTATGTCAGTCTCGTAAACCTTATTAGTAGTGGCCACAGCTTCAGGCAGCTTGCCTTTGTCGTTTGTCAGCGATCCATCGACGTGGTTCTCGGCAGCCAGGTGAGTCATGCTGCCGGACAGCGCGGCGGGAGCAAGGTTTAAATTCATCTTCGTCAGCAAGTTGGACTCGCTGCCAGTCTTCTTAAGGTCGGGCTGCGCCGCGGGAGGCAGCGTAGGCCCGCTGCGCTGGATCATCTGCAGACGCGCGTACTGTTCTTGCAGCGCCTTCTGCTTCTTCAGCAGCTCTTGGTGTCGCTGTTCGAGCGGCGTGTTGTGTGCGTGGTGGTGGGTGGCCTTGTCGTCGTCATCGGAGGGGTCGGAGGGGTGAGGCAGGAGGGCGGGGTCGCGGGGCGAGGGTGGCGAGGCGGGCGAGGTGGGCGAGGCGAGCGGCGAGCGCGAGGTGGTGCGCGGCGGCGGCGGGGGCGGCGCGCGGCGCGCGGCCAGCGCCAGCAGCTCGGGGTGGCGCTCGGGCACGGGCGGCTTGGGCGGGTGCTGGCCGCGCGCGCGCACGGGCGGCGACGCGTCCGTGTCGCTGCCGCTGGGGTACGAGTGCAGGCGCCGCAGCGGGCCGTCGCCGCGCGCGCGCTCCGCCGGCTTCGCGAACGTCTGCAGCTCGTCTAGTAGCGCATCGAGGGCGTTCTCTGGCCGCACGTCCGCTCCCCGGGCCGCAGCGGCTCGCCCGACGCACACGTCGCCGGTGCCCTGCGCACCATTCCACGCACTTCTAGCTGTGCTCGCCGATCTCCAACAGACATTATAAAAGAGCGGTTGCAAGTAAGCCCCTAATACTTTACACTCGACTTTTTTTTTTCATCTAGTTACTAAAACTTGAAAGCATTATTGCAACCGCACTTTTAATACATTTAGACACTCATCAAAACATTTAACACCGCATTCAGTCCATTGAAGACACTTAGAATTGGACAAGACTATGTCTGAATGCGACCACAATCATTCAAAAAGAATAAAATAGAAACGAAAAAGGCGAATGCCTCTCTTTTTTGTCGTTGAATATAATATGCAAATGTAATAGGCAAGGTAAATTAAGATTTAACATTAATTGATCCATATATCGAGGAAGCTCATTCAACGACAAAAAATGAAAAGGAAGTGTAGACGAGCGGCCTATGTCTAGTGGGAAGTAAAACCGAAACGTGGTGGAATAACGTTGGAATAACGTAATGTATACAGGTGAAGAAGTAAGATTATAATTATTAGAGATACATATGGATAGTTACACAAATACATCGGGTTTCGTGATATTAGATAAATAGCGCAACGATTTAAGTTGGTGACTTAACATGAATAGAAAATAGAATTGTGATTAGATTTTAAAGACGATTCACTCTTAACAATTGTGATGATTTTGCCATTAGTCAAAAAAATTATAAAGTGTACATAATAATATTAGATACTATACTTATTTATTTTACCAGTATACTACTAAAGGAAGCTAATGTCAAAATGACATTTGAATCAAAAACTAGTCTAAGAAAAGCTCAAAGTGGATTACTGCGATCGCTACCATGGTCAATACATTATCGTCAATGTGCAAAGGTATACTTTTTCAAAACGACAGTACTTATTTCAAAGCAAATACAATTTTTAAGTAATTACCTGTGCTCCGACGGTGTGTGTTAGTTTATTTATAGTTTACTTTTAATTATTAATTAGGGATAGATATATCGAAGGAATTTGAAAGGAGCACAATGTATCTTCAATAATTAGAAATAACAAAGAAAATGACATTGGACTTTGTCCGACAGGAGGAATTAAATGATAGTTAATGAAGTCACGTCGAGGGTGATAGACTCTAACAGTACTAGGAAGACAGGAAAGTGAAGGAGGTTTGTTAAGGCAATTCATTCATTTCCGGAAGTGTCGGGCTGTGAGCGGCTCCTGATATCGACAATGCGCTGCAACAGAATAGAAAACAGCAAGATGCACAAACTATTGTTTTAAAAGCCACTACTAGTAATTACAACATGCTTGTTATTCACTCTATTGATACTGACGTTGTTTTCATATTTCGCACACACATATATATGATTATAATTTAATGATTAAACAGAAAACAAACGAAATCATCGAAACAAAAATAATGAAATTAAATATGAAAGAAATATGAACACACGTCTGAATAACTATGTGCTTCAGACCACTCTTCAATCGTGAACTTTATTAATCAAGGTGAGGTTAACTTTGTTTGCTTTAAACTTGGTTGTGAGCACCACATCAGTTATTGAAATAATTAACGACAGCTCATACGAAGTGTATGCCAGAAATGGCTGAGCCGTCATACTGCAACTGTACGAACTGAAAAGTCTGGTTCACAAGAAAGGTTCGTATTCTTACTGATAACTGACGTGTCGCAGTCAAACAAGTTTATGGACCTTTGTTTCCGAATTATTAGACACTACGAAAATACACACAGCTTATCGCATGCAACGTGCCACACGATGTAACCTTCGATTCAGACTAATTTATTGTAAGGGAGTCCCAGGGTAGCTTGGTGCCTCAGTAGCCTCGAAAGGACTTGAATATAACATGATAAATTGAATATATATAACCTGACAGAAGACGGAATAATATAAGAGTAGAAAAATTAAGAAGAGAATAAGAATAATTAATTTAAGAGTAAATTATTTCTATTCTATTCTTAATTGTCTATAACAAAGACGGAATAATGTAAGAGTAGACGTCTTTGTTATATTGAAGCCCTTCAGGTTATATAATATATAGCATTTGCTCGTGGCATTCAATCATTGATTTAGATCTATTAAATTATTGAATGGGTGTACCTGGTATAGTCTAACTAATAATGGTATAGTCTAAAAAAATAACTTTTCAAGATCTGTGGCCACCCCAGGTCTTCCCTACATTTTCACATTAAAGTAGGCCCAATTTAAAAGTTTATATTTTATTCGTATAAATAATTAATTTAAATTTTGCCGTAATATTGAAAGACTTTTGCACAGTCAACTTTCAACACATTAGCACCAAAAACTAATTTGGACACTTATAGATGACGATCAGACAATGCTCGGTCAGTTGAAAGTTGCGTGTCATTGGCCAAAGATTAGCTGTTAAAATTCAACGTATATCCATTGTAGCGGAACTCTCATGTAGAATTGAAAACCATGACATTTCAAGCATCGTAGACGGATAGAAGTTTCAAAGATATATCGTTGAATTTTAAAATCATTAGGATTCAAGATTTATTTATTTTATTGATATTACTTATGGAACAATTTACTATTCTTTTAATAATATGTAAGCATGCGTACCGATTCTTTTTTTCAAAACTGTTCGAACTGGAAAAAATATGCAAAATGTCTGTAAGTCTTTCCAATATATTTGTCATATCAGTCAAGCGAATTTGGACAAACTTTATTTCTAAAGCGTAGTTTACAAAATCCAGTGCACCAACATGCCTACAGATAATATAATAATACAGCAAAAATTTGTGATTAAATTACATAAAATAGACGATGTTAATATATTGAAAGTAAAATATAAAAAAGTAAAAATACAGATGTAGAATAAAAATATAGAAATAAATAATTTAAACGTATTTATGAATAATAATGGATAATTATAGTATTATGAAGAGATTTTATTACTCGTTAACAACAATAGCTTCCTTGAAGTTAAGACTCTCTCTCCAAGCGAACTGCCAGGTACCATCACGGAAAAAAGACCATGAAATCCATTGTTAAAACCATTTGATAATAATGACACAACATAAAAATATCATAATGTATAAGAGTTAGGTGGAGATGTGTGGCTTAGCGTCCAGCAGAGGGAATGTGTGCCGCCTGTCCTGTTCCTGGTGCCTACCACAGAGGACGCTGCCGGTGGACACTCATATGCAAGGTACGTGTGATACAATACATCTACAATGGGGTGCTCCGACAAGGTGTTCTTTGACTCGCATACGTTACTCATTCTTAGCAAAAACTTATATTCATTAGCCCTGCAGTTTACTGAAGATATAATAGATGTTGAAGTTCACATTTCAGTTAATCATCAACCATATTTCGAACTTGTTACGAAAAGTTTACTCACTAAAGTTTATTTCTTACAAGTAACTTAAGTTTTTCAAGAAGGCTTTTGACAAGGTCAAGCAAAAAACAAATCATTAAAAAATATTTGAATGTGGTAATTTAGCTAAATCGATGAGCTTTTGTATTTACTGACACGTTATAACTTTCATTCTAGTTCTCATCTTTTTACTGCCATATACAATATGGTCTTCTTCAAAATAAGCAGGCGTCTCCCAGGGCTGCACACGGATGCCATATTACTTGTTATGCGAGTCAATATAGACTTGGTCGAACCACATGCATCGATTACTGATGATCATATTATGTTGGAAACTTACAATGGGCTCATTACCTATTTCATCGGATACTTTTACATCTAGTTGGAGTGTACAATCAAGTTTGGATGACACTTTTGGGCGTGGCAGTGAGTGGCAGGTCCTTCTAAATATGGTTGATTTATTGTTAAAATTGGCATTATTTTCCGAAAGCAAGGATTATAAAATGCAACGTTTACGGATGGTGCATTGGTTGCAGGGATGTGTGCAAAAGAATGTCAAGATTCGTTGTATTCTTTAATATTACGTCACACTCTAAAAAACTTACCAATATAAAATCATAGATTCGTTCTTTATTACTTCTGGCGGGTTTTTGCTTAAAATAGCAACATTTAGATCTAACAAATAAATATTTCCTTTCTATTACAACTGCAAAGTCCTGTATTATTTATTGAATTACACAATAATTATTTTGTTAAAAAACAAATATTGTTATACCTTTATCTCTGTTCTTATCTCGGTCGCTCATCGATGGTAGCATCAATGACTTCCGATTAATTATCTGGACATCCGTCTGCCACGGACTCTTTTAGTAAAGAGCTTTAGTTGTGAGAATCTATTTGTTGCAAGATGTCCACCGTGTTGAACTTGAAAGTATTAGTATGTATTCAAATTATCAAATTATGGTTTATAAAGCAGGACGTGCATACTCTGTGCAAGGATTGGTACTAGTGCTGTCTTAAGAAATCAGCAAGTGTATTGTTTTATTACCGTTTTTAATTACTGCATATTTGTTTTTTTTTTTAATATACTTGAATCTAACCTTAAATTCTAATATAAGCACCATGTTGGGCAAACAGGTTGGAAACCGCAAAGCCAGCCTTCTGCATCTGGTGATGAAACTGCGAACCTGCGAACCTTGTAAACCGAGGCAACTATACTCATAAACTTGTTTTTTGTATAGAAATATCATTTATTTTTGGTTCTGTATCGTCTGGTAGAGTACTCATACCTTTCTATACATGTCATACATTTTTATACTTCGGTTACAAATTCGTGTTGGACGAATTTATTTATTCAAGTCTTTATTAATACAGCTTCACCAAAGTTCGGAATGAAAGGTCTATGATTAAGCAAGTCGTGAAACCATTTTGCGTGGAAGGAAAATACATGAGTAGTGCCTTTATTAAAGAATCTGGGGCAAACAATAAGGGTTTTAAACCAGTTATAAATACTGACTCGTATGTCACATTGATTTACAACAGGTATGACACGACGGTATCATTGTCGGAAGTGTTCCTTAGGTCTACACGAACGATGTATGTACCAGTCACTGTAATTACAAGGCTCTATAAAACCATGAATCGTGATCTTACTATCCATATTATGTTAATAATAGCTGTCCCACGCGGCTTCGCTCCCGTCAGCTGGCTATCTACCTACTCTACATACATGAATGTTGCGTAACTTTAACCGCTTACGCAGCGCTACTAGCTAGGCTAGTAGGTAGGGTAGGGTAGGGTAGGTAGGTAGATAGCCAGTTACGGGAGCGAAGCCGCGGGGGACAGCTAGTGATATTATGAATGTGGAAGTTTGGATGGATGGACGTATGTTTGTTACTCAATCACGCCAGAACGGCTAAAACTGGATGAAATTTAGCACAGAGATAGATTATAATCTGGAAAAGCACATAGGCTTCTTTTCATCCCGGTATATTGTTCCCATGGTTTAAAGAAAACACTTTTCACGTGGGCGAAGCCGCTGGCGGCAGCTAGTGATTGATTAAAGCGTCGTTCACGCTTCGGAAAGCAAGATTTGTGACAGGCATTTTTATTTGCATAATTTCATATCTCACGTTAATGACGAGTTTCGTGGCATAAGTTATCAATCTGTGTTATACAACCATCTTAACTTATAAATCATGATATTATAGTTTATTAGAATATAATTAGTTAAATTGATTTTGTCGAAACGTATTCTGTCTATGAACTTATAATGATATTTGTTTCATTAGCCACGATAACTTGCTAAACTTTGCTATTGATTATAACTACAATAACTACCGAGTTCTTTGTAAAATAGAGTGTGTCGTAATATTTTTGGATGCGAATTTCAATTTGTATGCCAATTTTGTTTTTAGTTGAATTTGATGAACAACACTTGCGTGAGGAGAAATTTTGAGGCCAATTTCGATAATTTAGATAACACCCAGAATACACAGGACAGTTTCTAAATAATTTATTGGATATACAAAATGCGTAATGGACTAGTACATAGGAAATATTTTACTATAAATAAAAGGAAAATAAGCCAGTATAGTCAGCTCGTAGAGATGATGTTAGGATACGCTAAAGAACAGGTGCACAGATCATGCTAACTCTTCGTGTCAGAACAGAATAGGGGCGCATGCTAGTACAAACGAAGCCATCGTTGGTATAATGTTAGTTCGGGTGTGATACCCTGCTAGGGGTGGTGTGAACAGCAAATAAACAAAACTAACACTTCGCAAATAAATCGAAGTGTTGGAAAAAAATGCAAATTTTATAACTCTTGGCAAACCTGCAATTGTTAAGCGCATGGTATATATTAATAAGTATGAGCATCAGGAACTGGAGTTATCTTAGTATAGACATATATCTGCTTAAACTATCTGCAAAAAGAAGTTTTAATACTTCATGTTACTTCGATAGGGGGATCCAGAAATAGATTTTGTATTGAATTAGTAGAACAGGGGGACATAACAATATTATATTCCTTATCTATATAAGAGAAACCAACCACCAACAATTTTTCATTTAATAATAGACCTAGTATTCATTTTATTGCTAGAATTGAGAAGTAGAATGGTTTCAATACCTTGTTGTGTGCCATGGCATTGGGGCAAGTGCTGTCGGAAGCGCACTCCTCGGAAGAGGGTCCAGCAGTGAAGCTGGAGCTCTGCGAGGACACCGGCGACACGCGCCCGTCCGACATCGGCAGACGCTGCTCCTGAACGCAAGCGAGGCTGCCGAACCAGTAGCAATAATTATATTAGTAATTTTTTTATTTAATCAGACAAACTTCTTAATTGTTTGTAACAAAAATTAACTTACAAACTATGTTAGTACAGATACACCACAAAATAATGGTATACAAGGTATGCTGGTCTGGGACTTTGCGTTCGTGTTCAGGAAATACTGACAAGCTATCTGAACAGTATAAACAACCAGAACCAAAGACGGGAAAGATTCAAGATATTTGTAGAAACATGATTATATTAAACACGTATTAACTAATATAAAGCATATGAAACACAGAGTCATCATTGCGCTTACAAATTGTTTAGCGATTAGACTATTAAAAATATTCCGTTTGAAATGGCTACAACGTTACTTCATATAATGTTTCAATCTGCTAGACCGCACATTTCCTAAATCTGTACAAGTTTAATAAAAAAAAATTGAAGTGGGATTTTGTAACTTTCCTGACATTAGTTAGAAAATTGACGATAATAATTAATTATTATACCGTTTGAGCGTCACCAGAGTTCCGGTGAGTTTCTTGCAGCGACGCAGAGCAAGCTCTAGACGCTCGGGTTCTTCCTCGAGCATCTTCTCCTTGCGAACCACCTGGAAACGACAGAGAAGAACGTCACGAAATACAAAAACAAACAAGAATACTTAGGGAAGATTTCGCCAATATAAACTAAACGCGGTTACCATAGAGTAAAGTAATATATCGCGTTCTACGCGGTTATTTAACATACCTACAAAGGACTGTCTGTGTCAACTACTCCATAGACACTGAGCTTAGAAGTAATTTATTTTATTTTATACTTCATGCGGACTTAAATTCCTTAGGCATTTTCTACCATTCGACCCTTGGGTGATGCAGAGACAACTAGTGGCAGGTGCAATATTGACAGTTACACGAATCATGTTTATGTATTTATAATTTATATATAATAAACTATAATAAAATATAAATACAATATAATTATACTATATATACTCATAAGAATAATCTAAATATATTTACTTAAAAATAGTAATAATAGATTAATAATTGAAAAACATTAGCGCTGTGACGATAATACTGGCAACTTCTTGCGAATGTGCTCGCGAACTTTAAACTTTGAAGGTTAACCGGTTGTTTGCCATCCTGATTGCCTGGGAGAACGCATTCCACTGAGAAATGGACTGAACGAAGAAAGAACAGTGAATGAAGTCAGTGCGGTGAGTAGGACATTGAAGAAGGCGGTTATGGGATGAGCGTAGATTTTATTGTGGTTGGCGCAAATGTATTTAAAGATAACTAGGGGAATAAGAAGAGACTAAATTAAGAAATAAGAATAAATTAGTTAGTGCCCTTTCCCACAGGGTCTCATTGCTAAGTAAGAAAATTTAGTTCAAATATAAATATCACTAGATGGCGCGACATGTACACACAATTCAATAGAATTGTGAGTAAAATTAATATTTTCTGTAATTGAACATACAATTTGTATGTTTTTGTTTAATCAACTCTCCTACCTAAGTACAAAATTATGGAATATTGGGCTCTTAATTCACATTTCAAAGATTATTTGAACGGATCATTTAAAATTGATGCCGTAATAGATAGCGCATTTTAAAATTACTGAGGCATTCCACTCGATTGTTAAAATTTGCATTGTAACACATTTTGGTGCATAAAAATACTATAAAACGAACCATCACTGTATTAAAAGAAAAAAATATTCACGAACCTAGGAAACCCTTTTACTTGCAAGTCGCTGCTAACACCATCTATAGCTGTGAAACGGGATCGAACGCGAATGATGTACTTACAAAAATAACAAGATTAATCAGATGAAAAACGCTAGTTACGTCGGCACGGTTTCTTTGTATGAGGCATCTGTATGCTAGTATTATATTATCTGTGCCTTTGCTCTTTGCGCTGGCGTATAGGCAACCACTTTTGAAGCGTTCGATGCGCAGAGTCATGATCATATTTACGCAAATTGAAAACATATCGTATGCAGTAATTTAGAAGACGGTCAATTTGATGAGAAGATCTGCATTCAGGTCATAGTAGCACACGTCACCATAAACGATAATAGGAAATTTAGGGCCTGCACAAGCATTGCCTTCCTTCGTCATTGATCGGGGAATAGGCTTGCGCAAGGTTGCGAGTTTTTTTTTGGCTAGTCGGTACTTTGAAACTTTTTGAGTGAAAAAGCGGGCTTCTTTCGTCGAAAGCGGGACATAGTAAAAAAAGGTACATAATCAGAACTTTTTAAATATTATCTTTGTACCTATTTGAGTTTTAAATTACATTTACATTACAATAGTTAGCAAAAATATGATATTTTAAATCAGATTTGAACTATCTTTAGGTAGTTGAGTCTAAATTACGCACACAAATAGCGCAACACACGACTTGCCCACTGCTTGCCAACCACTAAAACAATTGCAATAGGTATTCGTTATTCCTTCGTACGTAATCGTGCGTTTTCGCGAAATAGAAATTTATAAACAAATGGGAATAAGAAAAGAGTGAAAGAAAAGTGTCGGGGTCGCATGCACCGATTCCGTGACGCACATTATCTGCGAGCGGCCAGTCCGCACTTGTCTGTGCTACCCGGCCGCGTTTTCTCAGCACACTGCACACACGTTCGAGTTATTCTCCGTAAAGCGGGACTGAGCCTGTCCCGCGCGAGACATCCCGCCCGACACATACAAATCGGGACGTCTGGCAACGCTGAGCTTGCCCCTTATTAACTGGAATATTTTAGCATATTCTGCACCGGCCTTTGTCTTTGGAAAATAAAATTCGAAATGTTTTATTTGTACTGTGACTGTTTGTAGGTAACATCGAGTTATAGAAAAGTTTGGCTTTGTTGAGCGTCGACCTTGTTTGAAACTCCATTTTCAGATTGGATGTGCCATATTTACGCCCGGTCACTGTATACTCCAGAAAGTGGCGACCACGAACCGGAAGGCGTTGTGTTGGAAGGCCTCCCTCTAGGTGGACCGATGACCTGGTGAAGGTTGCGGGTATCCGCTGGATACAAGGCGCACGGGACCGGTCAACGTGGCGACGCTTGGGGGAGGCCTATGTCCAGCAGTGGACATCTTTCACCCGATATGATGATGGTGATGCCGTGCCGGTACCGTAATCATTCTCATCGCTGACGCATATTACGACGGAACAAAGTAACATTCTAGACGTTTTTTATACGTTTTGACACCGTATCGCAGTGTTGTGTGTCAAGAAATAAAAGATTCAGGGTCTTATTTCCTCACCTTCTCCATCTCAGCAGCCAGCTTGGTCTTCATGGTCTCCTGCAGGATGGGAAACTTCAACTTCCAGTCAGCCACAGTCTTGCTGCTCTTGGAGAGCACCATGGCAATACGCTCAATGTCAGCCATGTTCACGCGAGTCTCCCTGGAATCATATGAAATGAGGTGTTAATGAAAAGTTAAGATAATCAAAATGTATCGATTAAACTCGTGTATTAACTAGGGCAAAAATGTTGCAACGACGTGACATGGTAATAAAGATATGTGTTGTGTGTTTAAAATTCACTACCGAATACATGGTCTAAGGCGAACGTAAGAGGTTTGTGAGATTTGGCGAGGCAGTGCAGAAAGCTATTTTATTCAAAATAATTTCGGTCGAATTTCGCCTATCAGGCGACTGATAGTAAAATAAATGTACTAAAGGTCATCTTGTAGTGGATCTAGCTCAGAAAAAGGGGGTATTATCAAATATACTAACCCAGCATTTTAACGTCTAAAAATAATCGTGTAAAATATTTTAAGCACAGTATTCAAGATGAACTACTTTTATTTAAGGATCAATTAGGAAATATATCTGATTGTATATAAAGATCCAGCTTTATACAATATAATGATACTGGTCACCTTAAAATACTATACACCATGACTGTTCGACGTTAGATATAAGATTTACCTATACCTGTTAGCCGCCTGGCCACGCAGGCGTTCTACGGTAGCCTCGAGCTCATACAGATCATTCTCTAGGAGCAGCATATCCTGACGATAAATCTCTTCTTCACGACAGAGTTGCTGAAAACACAGTGAATATTCTTAATCATCATACAAACTGATATTTCCTTTTGTTTTTGTTCTTTTTACGGTATAGAATACCAGCAGTGAGAACATTACAAGGCTGATGACGACGATGAAGATGATGATGGTATGCGACGTGCCTGGCGCAAATAAACTGTATTTATTTATTTCTTTCTAGAGTTAATATAATTATTACGTGGAAATGACAAGAAAAGCGTGGATAGGGTTGGATTATTATTAAAACCAGCCAGGTCAAAGAACAGATGGATATTGTGAAAATGACATGACTGGGGAAGTGAATACTGAGGTCACATCGTCTAAACTGAGAGGACGTTTTGCATTGCCCCAAAATAAAATTGGAAGTATAGTTAATAATCACTACACCTGAAGAACTTTTGAAATTTGCGAACACAAATATTAAATTGTATACGCACAGAGTTGGGATCAAGCTCGCAGAAGCTTTCAGCAATAGCTCCAATCTTGACGATCGCGTCGCCCATGAGCTGCCTCATCTGCATGGCGTGAGTCAGAGTCGAGCGGCGCATATTGCGGGTCTGCGAATCAAATTATCACTTAAGACTTAACACCAAACATATACCAAAATCCAAATAAAATATCGCAGTTGCTAAAATTTCGCTCTTGCTTTTGGTAGTTGTCGCATTAGTTCGCGCACAGAGCATAACATATTCTAATGATATCGACACCCTGTCAACATACCTCAATCCTCAGATCGCGACCTTGCTTCTGCAGCAAGCGAAGCTGGCCGTGGAAATCGGGAGTTACATTGATGGTATAAGACTTCTGAGGGACAAGAGCCAGTTGCTGGCTGACCAGTCCAGCAGGCTTGGGCGGGGGAGCCGGCTTCAGGCGATCGCGCTCTGCAATACAATGTAGTATTTGCCCATATATCAAACGATTACCAGGTCGAACCCTTTGGAGAAAGCTAGTAATAAAAGCATGATTTTTAAATTGCATTAGCTTTACTCCAGCAAAGTGTTTTTCATTCAGTGGAACATCATTCAAAGCTGTTGCTAAGCTTTTAACGAACGATGCCGCGTTGGTTAATGTTTATACCATGAGAAAAGGATACACGGAATTAAAAATGAACAAACCTTTAACAAATTATGAACCCTTATGAACTGAACCAATTACGGACGGATAGATATCGTGCACCCCCATCCGTCCAGCTTCCGGAGATCCTCCTCGCGTGGTACACTTCTAATTCCACCATCACGTTTATATTGTTAAGTACTTATTAATACCGGATGATCCAAAGCTAATGGCATTAGTAGATAAACCTCTGTTGTTATTTTATTAAATACGAATATTCAAATATCAATGGATATCAAAGAGTTACCTTGAGATGACGTCCTCGGCAAGGTCGAAGATTTGATAGCCGGTTTGGTGGGTTTGGAATCAGCTTGTTATGGCAAAGAAGTAAGCGGAAAGAAATCAAATACAAGAATTATGAACATGGTTATGATATTAACTACGACAGTGAATAGAAAAAAAATAACCAGCAGACGATTCTATCGACTTTGAGAATGGTGTGACCACTTTGATCACGTTGGCAAAAGAAACAATTACATACACTTTCACATTCTCGCAAGTTATTAAAAAGAATATCAATGTGAGCCGAGGATGTCGTCATTCTATTGTCGATGATAGTAATGATGCTAACTGGTAAACAAACAAAAATAATTAATAACCGACATTGATTAATATAAATGTATAATGTGGGGAACCATTTCATCTCACACAAGGGGTTTGACTGACTGCTGGTATTGTTATCAAATAAAATAAAATATGAGGAGTTGACTTGTGTGTAAAAAAGGCTAGCATCAAAAGGGTTGTCAATGTAAACGTTAAAATAGATTAAAACCATACAATACAGGCAACACACGTTCTTTATACATAGCTCTGTACTGTCGTGAAACTTGGTCAGCCACGAGAGATACGCGAGCGTCATGTCGGTACAAATACCAGGTCTATAACAATATATAAAACAACCACCACCGAGGGTTTATGCGATTCAGTTACCATACTCTCTGCACCCTTTACTTACGTAACTACTTAATAGACTACGAATGCAGTCAACTTGCAACAAGGGCTTTATACTTAAGTAAACAATGGTTTGTATGCGTACCTGTGTGCTGAGGTGAGTGCTGCTTTGGCGAGCTCATATCAGGAGGATCATCGCTAAATGATACGGATTTCTCAAAAGAGACAGACTTTTCTGAAATAACAAATTTTTATTTGGTCAGTCAATATTTAAGGTCAGAGTTTTTTGTATCTCTGGCACGATGCATTGATATTTTAAAACCTATAACAATAAAAGTACAGAGACTGTCTGTACACAAAAATAAATGAAAGACCCAATCAGTAGCAAAGTGCATAATAATGCGTTATTATTCTAAGATAATAATATTGATTATCAAAAATAATTTGGTGGGGGGATTTAAGAAGATAGTGGTCAGTTGAGTAGTCTTGAGTGGTGTTCAGTGTGTAATAAGTAAAAGAAAATACAAAATTAAGTGCAATATTCTACGTTGGGATCATGTATGTGTGGGAAGAAAGTATCAATAATTTATAATTAAAAATAGTACACTTTGGCATTCGGTGTCCAATCGGGGGCAAAAAAAGAGATAAAATCATAGCACTGTACAATAATCATAAAGTCAATATCCAAACATTACATACTAAAGACAAACAATACAACTTAGTAAAACTTGCGAACTACAAAATTAACCAAACGAGATGTGATCAGTGAGTAAAGTTGATATTGCCGCATGTACCACAAGACGATGGCTACACTACGTAAACAAACTGGCGCACGTAATAACCAAGTTCAGCAATGATTATTTTCTACGTAAACAAAGCCTTTACTACCTAGGTACTCAAAATTCATCGTTCCGATGATAAGAGTAACAGTAATTTGGTTTGGTCAAAATTCACAATGTATAATGAATTCAACGATTGCATGAGATGACAATAATTTCAAAACGAAGGTATAATACAAAACAGATGCACTTGAGCCCAATACAATTGTTTTTTAGAAAGCTGAAATAAGAACAATACCACTCGATTTAGCAAGCAAGCGTTCGGCGTGATAATGATGTAGTTTGCTAAATGCATTGCGAATGTCATAGGTTTAACGTTTTTTATCAAATTACGAGTCCAACATAAAGATGGCGTGAAAGTGACGCTTTCCCTGTCCAACGTGGCAAGATGTGCGGAAGCATTTTTGCCATCGCATTTACTCGGCTGGTAATGGAATGTGGTAGAACCCATAATTTGCGGTTTTGTTTTTCTCCACTACAGCTGTTAAGTGTGACGTCAAACGCTCAGGTTGTATTCCTAACATTGGAAATTGTGGAGAAACCAGAGTTAAGCGTCGTAACCTTTTAAATTATGAGCTTTTACTTATAAATTACTCTTTTCCTTGTTCCTGCGACTGATTGTCTTAATATTCGCCGGTCTCGGAAATTGTGTTGTATTGGGGGTGTTTCCACTTGACACTAGCAATGCATCAGCCTTAACTCTTTAGCCGCCTCCGATGTCACTTACGAAATTTATCTCTGCCTAATTTAGGAGGTCTCTCGTTGCTGGTAAATCGTGCCGCATCTGAGTGCAGGAAAACGCAAGCTACATTAACGGATGAAGCTTTAAGTTAAAAGCTACTAAGCCGTTAGGCAGAGCCACAGTAGATCAAACTGATGGAATTGATTCGATTCTAGGCTTGTGTTAAGTTAGAAGTTCCCAGTTGACTTATTAGCAGCAACTTCCTTAGACTGTATCAAAGGTTGATATTTGACAGCAGTTGCATTTTGTACTAAATATTAGTACTTTAGTCTTAAAAATTTAATTAAGACGTTTTGTAGGCCAGCCAATGAGATATTAAGGTCTTAAATTGTGTTTCTCATTTACAGTTTTGCCACCTCACCTTGGGTCGCTGGTCGCACATGGTAGGCCTGGTAGTCAGCCTGTCGCGGGGCGGGTGCCGCTGGGGCGGCAGGCTGGTTGGGGACCTGCAAAGCTTTCTGCACGAGCCCCGTCAAGTTGGCCAGCTGTCGTTCCATCTTCTCAACGCGCAGGCGTTGCATGTCATCCAATTGCGGCCTACAAAATCTTGATTAGAAATCCTATCTATATGTATCGGATTATCGATACATTTATATAGAGTTTCATACATTCACTGTTTTTGAAAATACGCAAAAATCGCTTTTGGTCTAAATCGCAATGCTGTTGTTTGAGAGGGAGATGAAGAGAAAGTCTAATATTGTCTTTAAATTATTTTATATTGTGGCCACAATATGCTCAGCATAAGTATTGATACTGAAGCTACACTCAATCCAAAAGAAAAGGTTTTAATTTAATTTTTAGCCAGCAATTGATTGAAAACTTTAATGAGAGTGATTGAAATAGTGGAATTTCTGATTCTCGAAGTTACCTGGCGTCGTACGGCGGACGAGGCATGGGCCGCGGCGCGGTGGTGATAGGGTTGCCGTACATCCCGTACGCATCATCTATGAGACCGGCATCGCTGACGAAAGAATGCATGCAGATTCAACACCATGTAGTAGGCATATCAACCAACTTCGAATTCATTTTCGCCGTTACTGAGTACGACTTTACTGCTGTTTTTTTTTCATTCCATAATAATATAAAACAGGTCATGAATATAAGGAACACGTATGTAGCTAACTAGTCAAGGGACCTGAACTTAATTTTCAATTAACAATAGCTTACCCTGCTTCTTCATCGATGATGGGAGCGATGTTGGGCCTGCCGGCAGCTGGGCCTAGGTACTGCGTGTAGTAAGGATCCTCATAGGGAGTCCTAGCGGCGCCGCGCTCCGGGGATGACATGTACCCCTCGGCATGGCCTGCACGTAACACCACATTGACAATCATTCCAATAACGATACCATCGGCGTTAGCGCTAAAGTTATTTTGAAACTGTCGGAAAATCAATTTCCCATAAATATTGAGTAATCGAAGCTAGAATACAATGATCATCAAAGCATGCGATTGTACAAAAATATACTAAATATATAAATGTGAGTATAATGCCTCTGTAAATAAAAAACGAGTAATAGCTCATACAATACCTTTTGATTCAATAGAATTATGGAGATTTGATATCCACAGAATATTTGGGAAATAAGACATTTAAGAGTGAATCAAAAAACGACGAAACACCTTAGAGGGTGTGCGGACAATGTACAAACTTTGAAAATGTTACTTACTTTGGCAAAGTTATCAAGGAGCGTTATTATTTAAAAATAAGTATAGAAATCCAATGGGGTAAGTAGACAGTTGATTAAAAATGTAAGATCAAACAAATTCATCAAAAGTGCGTTCGTTAGCGCAATATTAAAAGTTTAAGGTAAAGCATTAGCAAATTAAGGTTTATAAGCGAAAGTAACGTGTTTGTAGGACGAGGGCCTGTTACCGGGGATCGTGTACAGTTGTTCGGGCCCCCGGGCGCAATCGGCCGCCGCGAACGGGAAACAGCGGTCCGAGCCACTGCCAGGGATGTACGTGCGCAACGGCTTGGCCGGCGCTGTAGGACCTACAAACACCGCTTTTACCCAACTTAATAACCTCGGAACTGCCCCAGATCTTCACAGAATCCCGTTTATCCATTTACCAAATAAAGTTCTTCTTAACAATATTTTCACGAGACGAATTTTAACTGAGAGGGTCAGAGCTGCGGAAGAATTCTTCCAAATCTAATTGAAAGGGCAATGGTTACAATTTGTTCGCTTCCTGATTCAACTTGCGTGTTAATAAAAATTGTCAGCCTTGGCCACCTTTAGTTGGTTCTTTGTTGGGGTTTATTAAATTTGAGGACCCTCACCTGAAGTGGAGTGGGGCTTGACTCGGTCGGCGGGCACGGGCGGCGCGGCGGGTGAGTAGGCGCGCAGCATGGAGCCACCGCGCGGCAACGTGCTGGGCTGCTGCCCCCCGATGTAGTACGCGGGAGCCTTCACCTGCTGGACAAACATAACATACGGTCAAAATCTTTGTTTATCACAACACTGCCGACAATAAACCCGGAAAAGTTGAATCCTTCATGCATTAGACATTGTTTCGCATTGATGCAAAACATCATTTACTCATGATTCATTCTATAATCCAACAAAGTATTATGTTTGCTATTAGGTGTTCACGTGTTCAAAATTAATAGTAGATCATGCACCAAGGGGATAACGCAATGTCTTACGTCACGGGTGGCATTTTGAACCTTGAACGTAACTAGGGGCTCTAGAGTTAACTCCCGAGCGAAGCGAGGGAGATAGGTAGAGTCTTGAGTGAAGTGAGGGGTTCAAGCTGACCAAGACGAAGACAGGCATTATCCCAGAGGAGCATACTCTACTTTTCACACCTTTTGCGAGACAGTAAAAAGCCAGGGTCATAAATTAAGTGTTTATTTTGTAATTAATATAAATCAAAAGTTAATATTGATGTTGGACACATATTATTAATCCAGTTATGGACGAATTTTTGTTCGGTACATTTATGAAAATTGTGGAGTTTATTTCAGTACTCAAGTTCATTTTCGGTCGTGAACATTGGTGACTAGAATACACCAAACACCCACACTTTGTTTCACATTCTTTGAAATCGCATCCTTTTCTTTCTTTTTTTTGAGTTCTGCTTATGGTGACCAGGGGGGTGACCATATGCTCTTAGAGCAGTATCAATTTGAGATCGAGTAAGTGACAGATGCATACGCGTCAGATACATCTGTCCCTTATTCGATCTCAAATTGATACCGCTCTAAGAGCTTATGGTCACTCCCAGTTTGATTTTCGAATAAACCTCTTTACAATGCCATATGAGCATTTTTTACTTTTTGATCCCTTAAGAGGTAATGTTTTAATTTACGTTGAAATTTAATGATATGTAATTAGACTTTGTCGAGCAGGTGGTGTAAAAATACAATTACACCATTTCTAGAGCTAACGAAGCAAAAGTATTTTGAAGAGAGTATTTTTCCTCTTTGATATATTAAGACAATTTAGTAGCTCTGTGATGAAAATTATGATAGGAATCTCGAGCATTCTCAGGTATACGAACAATGTGTTTGTGTAAGACTATTTATTATTCAAAGGCTAAATCACCGGGTCGATGAGAGAGCGGTTTGTTTTATAAAATTATTTACTGAAGCGCAATCATAACAACAATGTATTGTAAGAAGTATCATCGAGGTTTACAAACATTATGTGGCGTTTACAGTCCCCTGTGCAACGGAAAGGAGTAGTCAGTCTGCACCTTGATTTTCAAAAGAAAACACTAGTTGGCTTTCTAATAAATAGCTTGAGTTAATAAAAATACAGTCATTAGTGTTGTTATCAGCCGCTCGACGACAGTATCGTTTGGATTATGATTAGTTACTGTTGCATCTTCATGAACGCCGCTGCTTCCACGTTTATTTGCTCGGTCATTTCGACATTTAAATAAACATAGTTCATATTTGTACAATGCCGTGGTTCATTTTAATTGTGCTGTTGGGTGTAGCTTCGACCGGTCTGTCGATCAATAGGCCCGTTTACAAAATAGTATTGAAACAGAAAGGATATGCACAGGTTTGTATAAAATAAATCTATACACACATTACATACTTGAAAAAGAATTTGAATGACCTAATTAATATATTTTTAAATACATTGTAGATACGAATAACATTGTTTTATGACATTGAAATGCCCGACTTTATATTGACGCATTGTTTATTTACCGACAAATACCGAGAGTGAACAAAATTGAAAGCAAACGTAAAGAATGGTTTGTTTTGGCAGATAGATGGTGAGATATTTAACGTTCTGTATTAATTTCCAGTTCTTACAATACGACCTAGACACACCGCCGCTGCGAGAATTCACGATCTGCACATGGATTCGCATTTATGACCTGAATGGGGACCAGAGCATATTCACATACGTCGGTAAGTGCTTTAAAGCGAATAAACTGTAACAACTAAAGTTTTATTTATTAAGGTCACGATAAAAGTTATCGTGTCGTGAAAGTACACCGCTGCCGGTGAAACCACAAAATCAAAGTATTGCGATTTACTTTAACAAATAAGGATTGCGATATAATAATTAAATTGACCCCCTTATACCTGAACTTGCTTGCAATTCCAGTGTTTCATAATTTTGGCATTTTATCGTAGGTAAATATATGGTTTGCTTTATTTTATTATTTGGTACAATAAACCACACAATTGCGAGATATTTTGAGCTTTTGAATATTTATTTTGTGTAAAATTTAAAGATGATGTAGGTAGTAGTCATTTATGTTCTCTAGTTATTCTTACTGGGTATAGTAACACTCTGGAGGGACCCGTACTAGGCTACTCACCGGTTTCACGCCACCGGGCCCCGGTTGGGTGACAACGGATTTTCTCTATATGATTTGTGTTTCTTACAATTTGTTTTTTCATTATCTTACCTTTTCTAGTGAAGAAGGTCTTCTTGTTATTAGAATTTGTTTTTAGGGTTCCGTAGTCAACAAAGAATCCGCATAGTTTCACCATGTCCGTCTGTCCGCAGCTTAGCTCAGAGACTCTTAGCACCAGAAAGCTACAATTTGGCATGGATATTAATTAGATATTAATCAAGCCGACAAGTGATAAAATAAAATCACGAAAAAATATTGTTATGGTTTCTGCTGTACTCGTAAAGATAGGATGTTTTTTTTTCAAATTTCACAGCAGTAGTATAGTAGGAGGTATTTAATGGAGCAAGTGATTAATCATTTTGATTTAGTCAAGTCAAATCATCATATACATATCACTTTGTCTGGTCATTATGAATATTGCTAAGTACCAGTTGGGCAATTCGATAATTATGGTCAATGAATTAGTCCAAGAGCGAGCGAAGGGAGCTCGGGAGCTTAAGACCCTGACACGGATAGGTCAGGTTCGAAAATATGACAGGAGCTGAAGTGAGCGAGCAACTCAGCGCCCGTCATATCCTTCATGTTAGGTTACTTTAGACCCTTTTTCATTTTATGTTTTTGACTGGGAAATCATCCAATGAATTACTTTAGACCCTGCAGACAGAAATAGGAGCCTCGTGCAGCGGGGCTTCTCCGACTTTGTTGCGTAAATAGTAAACGTAATTACCTACCATACTAATTATATAATAACATCAATGTCCACATTAAAATAATTTAATAAAACACATCTTTTTAATATCCTGCGCAATAAGTGATGAGCATTATTCAGACAGTCCGGTCAATTTAATTATTTCAATATTTTTTATCATATTACCTACTCATATTGGGTATTTTTCTAATTGCTAAGGCATTATGAATAATGCCGCTTTGATCATTTGGTCCATAACATATAAAATGAAATTAAAAGGAAAACTATCATAGCTATGTAGACTTTACCCATCTTATTAATAAACGTGGACTAAGTTAAGAATAACTTTATTCCAAGCATTAGGTTGGTAATAAAAAAAAACCGTATTAATAAACTCGGAATAAGGAGGGATTATACTAATCTGACACTAGTCTCGGACTAAAAGTTAAACCATGGTGCCAGCTCACTGACCTCTATCATACAAGTACGCTGGACTACATATAATAGATGAAATGACAGTTGATTTTTGTGCCGAATCAAAGCGCCCCACTCGAGGTTCTCAGGAACTAAAATTGACACATTTAGAGATAGGTTAATACCGATATTTCTCAAGATTAGGTAATACTAATATATTCGCCTGGAAATATTATATTATTTTAACTAATACGAGTATTAGTAATATTTTTAAATTACACTAATATCAAAATAGTAGACTTGGCAAGGCGTATCACTCATCTACTGTATTGACTTCTCATAATATGTTGCAACTAAATATCTCATATTGGTATTAGTGATGAATGTTATATCAATGCCTAATAATCAGTAATAATATGTTAAAAAGCAATGCTAAATTCTGGAATCATCATAATGATCATCCACAGTCCAACTTCGCCCACTGCTGAGCACAGGCCTCTTTCTTCTTGTATCAATCACCTCGATCCTGTCTGGAATTAATTCTGGAATAATGGAATAATATAATTATAATTGTATTAACAAATGTTTTAAGTCAAACAATTTATATCTGCATCTGAAACAGAGTTGAAAACTGATATAAGTCTTCACGTCGCTGGAATGCGATGTCACTCTTATTTGCACCTTAACACTACAGCGATGAGAGCGAGAAATATGTCCGTTGTAAATTATTATCCATCTCATTCGTACACAAATATTTGTATGAATTGATGTTCCAACCGAGTGAATCCAAACTATTGTAAATTTAAATATTAACTAACTAATATACTTGAGCGAGCAGATTCTTGCTCAAATATACTAGTTTTAAGGATAAGTTGTTAGCCTATCTCCATATTTAAATCTCACTGATCTGACAGTAATGCGCTATAACTTTAGTAGCACGCTATCCACTAGTTTATAGCTTGCAATCTGATTGAAAGTATTTTTCAGTTAACCTTTACAGCAAGTTTTCTATTACTTAGAAATGAATCTCAGTTAAATTAATTGGGATTTTCTTGTACTCCTAAGTATTAAATTATTCTCACGTATTTTTATAGCGAAGGCTATGTCCCATCTCTAATATTAGTTCCATGGAATCTCACGTTAAGTCACGATGATATCAGCGCCAAAATGGCGAAAATGAAATGTCTTAATTTTGTCATTGATAATATGAAGTCCAGCGTACTTGTATATTAGAGGTCAGTGTGCCAGCTAGTTTAAGGTCGGAATAAGAGTAGTGTAACTATGGCAACCACATTTTTTTTAATTTTTTTGCATCGCCCTATTCGGGCAGGCTAAGGTCTTAGACCATACCGCCTCGTGTTCAGTGCATAATATCCTTCTTGAATTCTTAAGTATGCATTAGAATGCGGATGCAACAGATTCTAATATTTTTTGTAGTATTTGGCAGCAAATTGTATCAAGTCAGCATTCCCAGTAAGCTTTGCGGGAGGTAGTCAATACTACAATAAAATTATCCACTCCACTATCCCGAGATCGCTTCTGTCAATGCTTTCACAGGTTGACCAGTTGCGTAGACAGTTGAGACATAAAACTACACCAATTTAATATCACAATATCCACTAGGAATGAATTTGCAAATAATATTAACAGCCGCTGAACTACACTCGAAAAAATCCCGCCAAAAACTCTCGCAACCACAATTATTACATAGACTCTGATTTTTTATTTCGTAGATGTGGAACATTAAAAAAAAAAAAAGGTCATTGGCAGCTGTTTAGCTTTAGTCAACGAAATTACAAATTAATTAATTAATTAATCATCATTTTATGTAATTTTTAAGTTTAAAGGTAATACGATAATTTGAAAAGGAGGGATCCTTCACCTTTACTGTCAAATCTCTATGGCAGATGTCATTTTTTGTTTTTTTTTCTACATTAAGTCTTCAACTTGCTTATTTTTCATTCACTAGTTCATTCTTTTTACTTTTAAATTCAACTGGGTTGCCAGAGCTTACGCGTAAATCCAAGACTAAGAAATGAACAGTTAGTCCGAGGTTATTCCATGTTTATTAATAACATTGCTATATCTATGTTAATCCTTATTATAGTTACTCCGGGATTAGCTACTCCAAGAGTAACTTCGGAGTAAGCTGGAAATACGCCATTTTTATTAATAAGACTGTACAAGTTTACGAGTAATAGTCGACCAACTTATACGAGATGGAAAAGTAAAATAAATGTATATTGCTGTACGGGGACAATATATCTATCAGTTTTTGAACGGTTAAGTTTTTTTTGTGCCTTCGTTTGCATTATTCGGTGTTTTCATTGTTTATGAACGTTAGTAATGTTAACTATATATTTTTCAATACAGTTGTTAAACATACAAAACCCATATTTGCGAACTTTGACCATGAATAAAAAAATTTGCAAGTTTGGGATCGATGGGGACTTTTTACATTTCATTTATGATGGTGTTCCAAACAGTCGTACCAACTTTCAGCTCTATGCGAATTAATGTAAACCTACGCCTATTTTTTGGTCTAACTTGACCGGACTATGGCGTACTTTCAGAGGCTATAATTATGATTCGAAAATTAAATCTTTCGCACAGGCATCTTTCTGTTACGTGGTCGTGACTTTTGTTTACGAGCTCGATCATTACTTTTGCAGTTGAGTTTTAAATTTATAAGTCAATTTAAAAAAGTTTAGTAGCAAGGAGTTTTCATACATAGAATAAAATGGGATAGATTTTATACGAGGAAAAATTAATGATTCCGTACGTTTTAGCATAGAATTCTCAAGAGTCTTTTAAATGGTTGTTTAATATATTTAATTACCAGTTTTAATTTAATTATTCTCACATCAACATTTGTCAAAAATCGAATAGGCTGTTTTCGTTGTAAAAAAATATGGGAAATTATTAACCGAGGGAAAAATATACTGAATGGGCGACTATTATACTAAGTAAGTAACTATTTATCCGATTTGAGTAATACCTTTTAGGAGATTTTTGTGAGCTGCGGTAATAATATTGTTACATACTTTAATTGTATTTGGGTTTCTATTTTTTCTATTTTAGAATATTATTATTTTGAAAATAGCTGAACAACTATCGAGGCGACATCACTGTGCAGTGCGGGAGTTCGGGTTTATTCGTGTCCAAGAGCGAGCGAAGCGAGCTCGGGAACTTAGGGCACCCCGACACGGATAGGTTAGGTTCGAAGGGGATGACATGTTAGGTTACTTTAGACCCTGCAGACAGAAAAAGGAGCCCTGTCGACAAACTTATATTTTCAAGTCGCTGTTTTAAACATTTGTATTCGCCCACTGTTTGTCGCCCACTTAGTATTTCAGTAAGCCATATTCAGTATTTTTTACACCTTTAATTTGATTTTTTTTTCGCTCGTTTAAATACTATCCAAAAAATATGTCCAGTTGCAAAAACGCACCATTATCTGAAAATTTTATTTTTTTGTGAATCAACAAATCAATGTTTACAAGAATTTAATATTATTCTAGTGGTCCAGTTCAGGCGTTTTGGAATTAGGTATCTCTGCTTGAAATTAGGTACGGTAGGTACCTAATTTCAAGCAATTTAACCTATAATTATTTGCCTCATTCATTCTACAGGCCGTTAACGTTATAATTATTTATGTAATCTAACATAGAGGTGTTAATAGTACGAGTAGTAGTCAAATATTCTAAAATATTCATGATAATCAAATTATTTCGTAACAGTAGGCACTCATTGCGCGTGATTAGGGCTAATATGGAGACATACATAATTAATGTGTACTCGATATGCGACTTCACGGTCCGAATAAACTTTATTCAACAACGTATTAATGCATTCGATGAATGTTTTAGCGAACGGCAACAATCGTGTTGTAAGGCTGTGGTTGGATTCGGGCGGGAAGCACATCAACGTGTCAATCAATGGGCAAGTGACCTCGAGCTCGGCCGTGGACATCACTAAGGACGTGTGGCGCCACATCTGCTTGTCCTACCAGTCGGACTTCGGAGCGTGGGCTCTGTACGTCGACTCCCGCCTCCTTTCCTGTCAAGCATCACAGACCGTAAGCAAATTATAACCGTTAACCATCGCTTCTTAAGTTTATACCGCGTAACTACTTAGATGTAAAGTACAAAATAAGGGTCACGACAAGTTCAGTGTGCAGTCACGAAAACGCACGAACAAATTACTCAGCTAAAAGACAAATGACCGCATAATCTTATCCGGATCGCTAAGGTCACATCGACCACGACTAAGCATACATAACATATTTGATAAATCGACATAGACAGTTATTACGAAACTAGATCTCCCGACAAGGCTGTCGCGAGTATCCATAAAGAGACAGTTCCCTCATAAAATATCACGATTACCTGCGGCTAATCAATACCACAAAGTACGTAAGCGGCGGCGCGCCGTAGACAGAGAGGCCACTACGAACAAACCGTCATTTTGCACACACACATTGACATTGCGAAATTACAAGTAATATTGGACAATATTGGACTGATCTCAGTCGCGGCTGTCACGAGTGCTTTGTGCGGGCTTTGTCACATCATTCATACATAAAGTACTGTAACAAGTTTGCATTGGCCGGGTTACCTTTAATAATTGTTACAGCATTCATTTTTAAGTTCTGTAGGTCATTCACTTTTTCAAGATGTCAAGTTAGAAATTCAATATCCAGGAAAATAATAAATTGTTTAAGTCCATAGACAACATTGGAAAGGTTATGAAACTTGTCATAATAATATGGTTTAAGTCATCCAGCTCACAAATATGTTTCCTCCGGCGCACAGCATAATTTTCTTCTTGTTTAATAAATATTTTTAGTTCGCTTCTTAAGCAGTCGGGTTTTTGGATTTTATTAACTTTTTTTCACATTTATATTTTTGTCGGGCTTGGTGATTTCACATTTTAATGTTTTTAGTGGGACAATTATAACACTATTGTTACGTCTTGTTACCCTCAAACCTTGGTCGTATGTGGCGTCGTGATATTTAATGGATATTTGATGCTCTGTTTACCCTCTAAGGCATGTAAGAATGACATGATGTATGTTTAGACGAGTCGACCTATTACTACGTATAGTTGTCAAATTTCGGAACGACGGGAGTGGCCCTTCTGTATACTTTCTATTTTGTGTCAATACCTTGATAATGTGTTGAGCAATCTGAGCGAATTTTATGGCAAGGGTACATGTTAAGTATTGTTTAATCGCCCTGTACGCCTACAAAACAAATCATTGCCGTCGAATTTTTAAAATTTGCAATATTGTAATGTTTCAGCTACAAGGATTTGTGCTGCCAGGTGGCGGCAGTGTGATCATTGGTTACGGCACAGCAGATGGAGGTACATTTTTTAAAACAAAAACTAACGTACCACTTAATAACCATAGGCTGATAAAATTTTGGTTTTTCCTAAATCACCCTACATTTATTGTTAAAGTCGGTTGCCCCCGGCGCTACATGTGACAGTTCCTAAATTACCCTAGGCTGAATATTTTTTCGTTTTCTAAAATTATTCTACAGTTGCTAACTTATTACTTACTTACATTTATAACAAATTGCAGGTGCTCCAAACGGCCTGGAAGGAGAAATATTCGGCACGAACATGATATTGGCATCAACTATCGAAAGAAACTATACGATTCGAACCGATCCTTTCTACGAACAAAAAAGATTTTATAAAAACAGAATGAAAAGTACCAGCATGCAAACCAATTATATAATTTTAAATGATTTACAAACAGGAGAACTAAAAAATACTTTTGAGACAACTCAGCTTCCAACAACAGCTATAACTAGTAATAAGACGAAGAGTTTCATAAAATTTAGGACACCCCACAGCTTTATCGACCATGCTGTCGGTTTGGAATATTCTTCAAAAAAACCTTCTCTACTGGACATTCCTAAAGATTTCACCGAAGAGTTAATGGGATTAACGGTTACTAATAAACCTGAAAAAACTGATGGCCCCAGCTTTTGGAGTTTAAATAATAATGAACAAACTGGTAAATATACCATAAATGATCCTACAACCAACGGTCCACTTACACTATCTGAGTTTGAGACGCCACCACCTGCACCAAGATACACGTCTTTATTTGATAAAACTTTGGGTTTGGGGCAAACTTTGCCAGGCCCAACGTTTAAATTTAAGGCCGCAACCGAGCCGGGTAAAACTTTAGTCACCAGACAGTATTCGGCAGAATTATCTGAAATCGAAACTCCTCCTCCCGTAAAAAATAATGATAAAAAAGTATATGGTCAATGGACTAGTTCTAAATTCGCAGGTAGTGTTTTAAATTACCTAAAAAATATTCAATTACGTTCTAGAGAACAAAAAAAGATACCTCAAACTATTCCATTGACAAAGATATCTGACAGCTTCCCTTACGCAACTGATTTTAAAATTGCTAAAGTTAGACCACCGTTTCAATTCCAACGAAGAAATTTAGTACAAAAACAGTTTGAAACTAGTAAACGAAGTCCTCAAATTAATGTTCAAATATTTGAAGATGATTTAAGAAGTAACATAATAAAGGCCCATGCACATACTCACCCTGTTCACGTTGTAATAACAAATAGAGGAGTTAGACATAAAAAACAAGAACACAGATTTTATAGAAACGTTGACAGTCAGGAGAGTAATGAAAGTTCTGGAAGTTACGAAAGTATGAGCACTCAAAAACCTTTTGCACCGGCTTATAAAGCAAAACCAAAATATACAGCGGATTTAACTTTGCAAACTAATAATTTGCTATCTATACTTCCTTTTTTGAAATCTTTAGAATATTTTGTGGAAAGCTCGGAGTTTGACGATACAGTAAAAGATAAAAACGAAGAAAAAAATGACATGTATACAAGAAGTTTGGCCAATGGTAACAAATGGCATAATGTTAAATCCTACAGTAACGACTATACACCGCGCGAGGTCAAACTTGACCCTGATAATGGACAAAGCGCTTTAGAGCAAACAATTGCCAATGTGAACAAAAAACACCCATCTATTCGACTCAACTATAAGCATGAAGATCGTAACCTTATCTCGTACAGAGAGGATCCAAATCTAGTAAAAAGTCGGGCGTTAGCCATGGAGGTATCTAATCAGTCAGACCACAATAAAGATTCGATATCGATTTTAAAATATAATCATGGTTTTTTACCAGGACACAACAAGAAACTCAAACTGGCTGAGAAAATTCACGGGACAATGAAAGTAAAAAGCCATGGTAGTAATAAAAAAAGCAATTTTAACAAACAAGTAAAAATAGGGAATGCATTGAACGAACGTCACGTAATTGGTTTTAATGCCGAGCAGAACAAACAAAGTTTTGTCGGGGGAAATGAAAACATACCCGATATAAATAAATACAGATCTGATTTAGATAATGTTGATCCATCAATACCGGGCTCCTTAGTTCCAAGAGTCTGCAAAAACATAGATCTACTTGATCGAGTGTTATATGTCCAGTTTGACGAGAGCATCGACATGTCACACATACTGTCGCCGGTTAGACTTAAGAATACCGGCGTAGAGTTCATTATGCAAAACTATAAAAAGTGCTCGCTGGCGGAATCTGATTTACAAAACAACCCGATGCTGTACATAGATTGGAGCAGAACACCGGTTAGATTATTTGGTGGTTCTTATCCAAAAACAACGACTGATTTGTGTGGATTTTTTAAATGATTGCATAATTAGATCATAAGTACTATATTGTTTTTACTATTTTCTAAAAATAAGCTATTTGTAAATAAAGTCTAGAATTGAATAGCTAAAGTTACTATTTTTCATTTGAAAACAATACATCCGAACATAAAATGGAATACATGACTTTGTATATTTTATTACCGACTTAAAAAAAACGGAGGTAATCAATTTGATACGTATAATATTACTGGAACTGCACCATATTCACATATATTACTCTATGTGGGCTTCTAAACAAGTGTGCCAAATTTTATAAGTGTATGTATGTTTGTTTGTCCACGCATTTCTTCGAAACTACTTATCGGATCGTGATTATTATTTTTGCGTTGGATTGAGTATCTCTCAACTTAGGGATAGGGCAAGTTGCATCAAAATCGATCCAGCAGTTTACAAGATATGGAGCATACAACCGAACTCCTTAGCGACAAACAGCACGAATGTGTAAATTAAGTTATTATGGGTATTTTGTCAATCCTTTAGAACTTGCTCATTTTTAGTGACGGTGCACTAAAACTAAAAACACAGAAATAAAAAAATTTTTACTGATGAGATTTTGACAGCCTCTTATGTACCTATCCTCTCTTAATATATCGCCTGCTGTGATCGAGTGATTTAATTCTTACCTTCGGGATCGCTCGCAATCGGTTCGCTCACAGGAGGCTTTCTCTAACTGATGAGATCTCGCTGCGGGTATTCCTCAAGGTGGCGTCCTTTCTTCATTACTTTCCTCTGTTTTCATTAACGCTGTCACTAAGGTCTTATCTTAACACTATCATCTCTATGCCGACGACCTGCATCTTTATCGCTACTTCTAAATAGAAGAGCTCACTGGTCCATGCCATCAATAATGATCTTAAAAATATCTATCAGTAGGCTAAAAGTTTTGGACTTTTAGTGAACCCAACCAAATCACAAACTCTCATTATTGGTGGCAGACATTTCGTAAATTTACTGAGTAACCAGCATCTCCCTCTAGTTTTGTACGATTCTGTCGCTATAGTCTATTCCAAAAAAGTAAAAAACTTAGATCTTTTCTTAGACTGCAACCTATCTTGGGACGTTCAAATTGCGGAAGTAAGCAGGAGGGTTGTTTTGCTTGTTAGCAAAACACCAAAAAGGGTAAATTAACTTTCGTTTCGGCAGTTGGAGTCGAAAAATTATAAAAACAAGAGTACCAAAGACACTGACTTCCGAAACGAAAGTTATTTTGCAGTTTTTAGTGTTTTGCTTTTGAAGTCGGTTTCTGTTTTTGTGAATATTTTTTTTCCATTTAATTCAATAGGTTTGTGTAACAATCACACAAGTTTCACTATCTCACATCTAGTTATGAAGGTAAATGGGCTGGTAGTATAGAGTGTATTACATATATATCCACATGCTGCATTCCTTGTGTCATAATTATCGCTTAAATTCCCACAATTATTTTAATGTATTATCATTACATTATCAATATATGAATTACGAACAGTTGTGAAGTTTACGCTTTAAAACATAATCAAATAGAATCTGCAGAAAACACGATAATCTTAAATATAGTTATATACAAAAATTTATCTAACAACTTCAAAAAAATAAGAACATGGTGTTTGCCACCCTCAAAGATAAAATATCATCGTAACCGTTTATTTGTTCCAAAGAACAATAATTTATCAAAGGAAAGTAAAAATATACCGTATTGTAAAATGCAAACTTAAAGGTTTATTTTATCAGATTTTTAAAGGAAAACTCGGTAAGTTCTAGAAAAGACATATAATGAAACTCACAAGTACACAATATAATCGAGTATAAAACTAAGAACTTTAATAGTGTGTTTATTTAGGTTAATACTTAACGTCATCCTTAATTGCTTACAACCCACGGAGCTGATGTTGTTCGTGACAACAATTTGGAACTTGTACTTGTAAAGTAAAAATTAGTTCAAGGCCTGCCCATTATAGAAATGAAATAGTAAGACGTAACTGTGTCTCATTGACGGAACGAGTCAAACTAGTTGGAAGACATGAGTAGATAATTAAACAGAGACCGAACTTCATACAGTCTCAGTGAGTGGTCAGTTTCTACAAAGTTTCGCGTACAAAGCCGTGCCGCTGATTCAGTTTAGGCTCTGGTTGGACGACTACTCTTCTGACTTGCAAATGAGAACGCTTAGTTACATAACTTTAACCGCACTCAAACATAACGTGCCGAAATATTAAGTTAGTTTGTCGTATTCCACACCTTGTAACATTACGCCGTTAGTTAGGTAGCTCTGCAGGAAATCTCGTCATGGTTAGTGGACTCCTGTTTGACTTTGCACAGATTAGGTACCGTAAGGATGCAACCAGTGAAGAAAAATAATGCCTTACGGTAATGATAACATTGACAAGTTATGAAAATGTTGTTAATGTAACATCATTTCAGCCGAAAGACGTGCACTGCTGGACATAGGCCTCCCC
This sequence comes from Orthosia incerta, assembly GCA_948252205.1. NCBI lineage: Eukaryota > Metazoa > Arthropoda > Insecta > Lepidoptera > Noctuidae > Orthosia > Orthosia incerta. The sequence goes on along the minus strand of OX411741.1, from coordinate 36,872,692 downwards.
CAGGCGTCGCCACATTGACCGATCCCGTGCGTCTCGCATCCAGCGCCTTCCCGCAACCTTAACCAGGTCATCGGTCCACCTAGTGGGAGGCCTTCCAACGTATAGATAGATAGATAGATAAAACATTTAGATGGCAAAATGGTCTGCGTTCCGAAAGTAACAATGGTTCCTCGCGGCACGATAAACTAAATTGGAAATGGTATAAAGACAATGGTGAATTAGGTAAGTAGATGACTTTCTTGAGGGTGCAAGCATCAAAATCAAAAAGCTGTTTTATAAAACCCAAAGACTCAAAATGAAAGGATGAAGACAAAAGATCAAATAACACCAAAAACTTAATTTAAATACGAATTATTGTGAAAAAAAAAAGGTGCTCTTACAAAACAATTGTAACTCGTCAGTCTGATTGACGTTGCTTGTAATCTTGCTCGACTAAATCACGAGGTGCTCTGTTTTTACTACAGTCCATGCACTGACTGTCCATCACAGTCAGCTGTATAAATCGCGAAACGCAATGTAATGTAAGAGTGCTTGAGTTATTTAGGTCGCCATTAGGCTTAGAACGTCCTGCGAATCAATCTGTGCACATTACTTACGAAGGACGTTTCTTAAACTTGTCTCAGTTTAAATTCAGTGATTTAATTTGGTTCGATTCTGAAAACAGGTTTTTTTTTGCACATCGCTGACAATGGTGAAGGAAATCATCGTGAGGAAACCGCTTCCTATTTGGGTATTGTTTTGACAACACGAAGCATACTCCTTTCCTTTCATTTTGATAACCCAACAGTATTCATTACGTGTTTTACACTGTCGAGTAGACGGATTTTTGAACTTATGAAGCAATGAATGCAAGGAAAGCAAAGGGTGCTGGACTTATAGTTAATATAAGTTCGTTCCGGGAATCACAGTCAGTCGGCCAATATTAAGACGAATTCATGTTACGTCTTACCCGCGTCAATTCATAACGCTTAAAAGAATTGAGTCGTGTCATTCTTGAAACCTGCTATTCAGTTATTTTAGCAGTGAACAGCAACCAACTCATTTTAAGATCGGCCATACGTTTACGAGCTTTGACAAAATTACAGATAATCCTTGCCCCCTTTGCATTCAGATGTTTAATTAATTTAGTTATAATAAGAAAATAATAAATGTATATCTATACTGCAAGTTCTGTCGAGGCAGCAAGTTAGAAACAGAAATCCAGTTTCTGAATCATAGGAGTTGCTAAAATTCGTAACTGTCATTTCAAATTAATTTTCAGCAGCCACAAGTAGCATCAAACCTGTTGACGGTTATTTTCTAATAAACTTTTGTTTTGGCCTGTTTGCACAGTTCACAGCTTTGGTGCTACTGCCAGGTTATCATTTCCTGCGGTCAAGCTATTTTAATTAAAAAAAATATTTTAATCAAATGAACTCACTTACAAACGTCTGCAACCTTTAATTATTTATAACAGCTATTTTATTTGATCGATGAAGCGCTTTAACTCAATCGTTCTTTATTTTTTATAAAGAATGTTATTAGAAACTTTGGTACCGGACACTTAGTCTTTCTAACCGCTGACGCCTACTGCGATGGGACAAAGGACCATTCTTGATTGAAATGCACAAAGCTGCCATTGATGATACCGGACACTTAGTGTTTCTAACCGCTGACACCTACTGCGATGAAACGAAAGACCATTCTTGATTGGAAAGCACATAGCTGCCATTTGCGGTACCGAACACTCACTCTCTCTAACCGCTGACGCCTACTGCGATGGAACAAAAGACCATTCCTGATTTATATGCACATAGCTGCCATTTGTGGTACCGGACCCCTACTCTTTCTAACCGCAGACGCCTACTGCGATGGAACAAAAGACCATTCCTGATTGATATGCACATAGCTGCCATTTGTAGTACCGGACCCCTACTCTTTCTAACCGCAGACGCCTACTGCGATGGAACAAAAGACCATTCTTGATTGAAATGCACATAACTGCACTTTGCGGTACCGGACACTTACTCTCTCTAACTGCTGACGTCTACTGTGATGAAACAAAAGGCCATTGTTGCTTGGAATGCACATAGCTGCCATTTGAGGTACCGGACACTTACTCTCTCTAACCGCTGATGCCTACTGCGATGGAACAAAAGACCATTCCTGATTGATATGCACATAGCTGCCATTTGTAGTACCGGACTCCTACTCTTTCTAACCGCAGACGCCTACTGCGATGGAACAAAAGACCATTCTTGATTGAAATGCACATAACTGCACTTTGCGGTACCGGAAACTTACTCTCTCTAACCGCTGACGTCTACTGTGATGAAACAAAAGGCCATTGTTGCTTGGAATGCACATAGCTGCCATTTGCGGTACCGGACACTTACTCTCTCTAACCGCTGATGCCTACTGCGATGGAACAAAATACCATTCCTGATTGATATGCACATAGCTGCCATTTGTAGTACCGGACCCCTACTCTTTCTAACCGCAGACGCCTACTGCGATGGAACAAAATACCATTCTTGATTGAAATGCACATAACTGCACTTTGCGGTACCGGACACTTACTCTCTCTAACCGCTGACGTCTACTGTGATGAAACAAAAGGCCATTGTTGATTGGAATGCATATAGCTACCATTTGCGGTACCGGAAACTTACTCTTTCTAACCGCTGACGCCTACTGCGATGTAACCAAAGGCCATTCTTGATTGGAATGCACATAGCAGTCATTTGCAGTACCGGACACTTACTCTTTCTAACCGCTGACGCCTACTGCGATGGAGCAAAATACCATTCTTGATTGGAAAGCACATAGCTGCCATTTGCGGTACCGGTCACTTACTCTTTCTAACTGCTGACGCCTACTGCAACGGAACAAAAGACCATTCTAAACGTTTTGCGTCTGGAATTTCTCTTTAACATCCCGGAGTCTGTATAAGTACCCGGTTGATGGCAATAGGCGCCCTATTAGTTGAGTCATAAACATAGCGATAACTTGTATAGGTAGATATACCTCTCACTAATACTTCAGGAAGTAGGTTGAGGCGCGAATGGACTTCCCTAAGCTGCAATAAGACCATTTATATTATTCCCACATAAAATTTAGATTGAGAAACACTGCTTCCATCTAAAATAAACAGAATGTCATGTAAAGGATGCCAGATAAGGCCGTTTTTAAACGCAATAGTCATGGGAAGGCCTAATTGGCCGGAAAGCGTTTGTGTAGTTTGTGAGTTTTATTAAAAACATTTAAACGTAGCATGACTGACGTCTTGGTCTCAATACATGACTCGCTTTCACACATCAATTATAATTTATGTCCGTCTGATCAGTTTTATTACGCGAACTCCTAAAACACGTTCGCAATTTGACGTGTGAGTTTTTTTTTCAAGGCTATAATATCATACATAAACGAGCCAAAATTCTGACGACTTTTTGAGAAAGGCACCAAGATATGGCTCCTAAAATAACATTAAGTTATCCGTTTGTTAAAAATTAACACGGGTTTATGGGCCTGGTGGAGTAACAACGCAGGCGGAAGAATGAAATCAAATAACAAAAATCACATTTATGAATAGACAAAATTGGTTTCATTTCGTGATTGTAATTAAAATTGTGGGCATCCTCTAATCATCATCATGACCTTGGTCTGCATGTGACACGAGTTTTCATTTCGGGCAACCAGCGGAAAATTAACTACCTAGTTCAACGCACTCGTTGAAATAGGTCACCAGTTCACCACACTCGTTTTTAAATGACTAAACTACAGTGTAGGTATCAAGATAAGCCTCCCGCAGATAAGCCGCAATGCCACTATGCGACAACAGATTGTATAGAAGATATTTTTAAATGGTTCAACACTTGGGACAATTTCTGTGACCAATTTTTGTCACGTCGTCACGTGGCGCCTATCGGCTTTAAGCAGGTCCTAATAAAAGAGATGCTTGTTTTATACCAAGAACGTTTAGGATGTCAAAAAATTCATGAATGGTCTTAAACCTACCTTTCCACGAAACCATTTAGGTAATTTATGCATTGTTTCGCTAAAAGCTTTCATTAAATTTGCTCGTGTAACGCTGCAATAATGAAAAGCATTGTTAATATCTTCTATGAAAACATGGTTCTTGTTCCTATCAAAATAATTATTTTTGTTTTTATAATTTCTGATAACAGAACAATCGAGTGTAAACCATAGTTGCGAAGTTCATTACCGCGATGTACGTTACAGCGAAAGTTTACTATCGCGACGTTCGTCGTTGCGAAAGTTCTTTACTGCGATGTACGTTACTGTGAAAATTAACATTGCGAAGTACGCTGTTGCGAAAGTTCGTTACTGCGATGTATGTTACTGCGAAACTTAACCATTTCGACGATCATTGTCGCGAAAGATCTTTACTGCGATGATTGCAGTTTCTATAACACGGTATTGCGATGTAGGTGATGTAGGAGGGTTGCTGATACTAGTGATAGTAGAAAAATATTATATTGTTGGACATGACTAATTAATGAACAATGATAAAATCAACAGAAACAAAATTCATACACCTATTTAAGAAGACTTGTTATTGGAACAAAAAATAACAACAAAAACAAAATTCATTTGGGGTGCCTTTCTATATACACCGTGAAATTTAAGTGGTTGTTTTCCCGCGGCAGAACGACTTGCCTTAAGGAGTACTTTCGAAGCATAGAGTTAAAGTAAAAAAATAACGATGTTTTTGTTTTAAAATAATTAAAAAAAAAACCTATACTAGAAAAAGTGAGTAACAATAGTAACTAGTAGGTACTAGGTACTACGGTGAATAATACGGTGGTGACGCGAGTAGTACCTAGTACCTACAAGTTACTATTGTTACTCACTTTTTCGAGTTGATGAATATTTTTCAAATTATTTTAAAATAAAAACATCGTTATTTTTTTACTTTATCTCTATGCTTCGAAAGTACTCCTAAAGGCAAGTCGTTCTGCCGCGGGAAAACAACCACTTAAATTTCACGGTGTATATTTATTTATTAAAACTTTATGCACAAGTACAAAGACGGACTTAATGCCTTAGGCATTTTCTACCAGTCGACCTTAGGGTGGTGCAGAGATAAAAAAAGGCAGGTGCAACTAAATTAAAGGATAATAAATAACACATAAAAACTGCATCTATGTTAATTGCTTTAATCTATGTTATACGCAGGTCCACCCAAATAATCTTCAATATTCATGTCATTATTTCGTGACGACTTAACAGTTTTTTTTAATAATTTGTAGTGCTTCTTTTTCGCTTTTTAATTTTAGCTCTTACTCTTTTAGCGTCGTAATCTGGGTTGGTTTTTTTCCTTGATCAAAACTTCGAATGTTTCATATATATGTTAATTTTTTTTCGGTTCAGAAGATTGTTCCATTTGTTAGCAACTTTTGATTGCATTTTGAGTGGTAGGTATGTTTGCAATTATTAGACCAGGGTCGATAATTTTTGAAACCAAATAAAATAATAGGAGTATGAAACCCACTGAAAAAGGAAGAGAAGATAACAAAAGGCGATCTGAGGTCGGGAAGTGGAAGGACAAAACTCACAAGTTTTTAAGGGTGAAAACGGTATATCTCGATTGCCGGCAAAACTATAAGATGTACATAAGATCTACATCTTTTGTATTTACACTTATTTCACATAACCTCAAAATGTATGTGAAAATTAAAAAAAAAAAACAAGATTTTGGTTTTTTTATTTTTATCTAATACGAAAAAATAAATTTACAAGGTATTTGGTGAAAATTTACGTTTTTATGTCCCAAACCACTGTAATTTTTTTTATTTAAAATATTAAATATTTCACCTTATTTTGACTTAATATCGAAAAAACTACCCTAATTTTCAATCGAAAATTCCCACGGCAAAATATCTACTTTAAAAAAAAATTGGGTGGCCTTTTTGTTCGTTGAAATCTCTACTTTCTGATGGTGTAAAGAAAAATATACATTATTATGGTAAATAGGTTTCATCCTACTATTTACTTTTTCACTTTTTATCATTTTCAAATGCTAAAACGTCAGGAAGATATCTAGGCGGACATTTTTCAATTTCAAGTTTATGAATTATGTTTAGGGATGTTGATTTTATTGTTATTATCTTTTGGTCCAATTATAATTAAATTTTCTTACAGTTTTTGCTCATTTATTAGTCTTGTCCAACAATATAATATCTCCACTATCACCAGTATCAGCAACCCTCCTACATAGCAATATCGTGTTATCGAAATTGCAATCATCGCAATAAAGAAATTTCGCGTCAGCGAACTTCGCAATGGTAAACTTTCGCAGTGACATACATCGCAGTAAAGAACTTTCGCGATAAAGTACGTCGCAATGGTAAACTTTCGCAGTAACGTATATCGCAGTAAAGAACTTTCGCAACGACGAACTTCGTAATGATACAGTTTCGCAGTAACGTACATCGCAGTACAGAACTTTCGCAACGACGAACGTCGCGATAGTAAACTTTCGCTGTAACGTACATCGCGGTAATGAACTTCGCAACTATGGTTTACACTCACAAAATTAATATAATTAGATATAGAATGGCAGAGTAGTGTTGGCCGAGTGGTAACGGCCCCGACTTACGTATCGTAGGTCGTGAGTTCGAACCCAGGCAGGCGCTTTACTTTGTGTAAATTATTTCATCACCACTGCTCTAAAAACGGTGAATGAAAACATCGTGAGGAAACCGGCATGTCAAAGAACCAAAAATTCGAAGACATGTGACATCCACCAACCCGCACTAGGCCCGCGTGGTGCATGGTGATGATGATCCCGCCTATTACCTCTCTCACAGAAAGGATGACTGTGTCCAAGCAGTGGGAACAATGTAAGTCTGATGATGTGATGTGAGATATAGAATTACTCGAGTGTATTTACTATTTACAGTTATTATTACAAAAGAAGCTCTAGTTTTAATTATTTGCAGACTTATTGGCACCTAATAACGTTTAGACGAAGGTTTAGAAAATATTCAAAGAGCATATGCTAATTTTAGCCTATTCGATTCCAATCTCGGACGGATAACAATATCGGAAGAAATAGATTCGATTGTATAGTTCAGCTAGATTAAGAATAATTAAATGATGCCTAACTTACATAGTACAAATAAACATATGAATAAAGGGCACAATTTAGATACCGATTGAAGATCAAGAGGTCAATTAAGGGACCAGCTTCTCAAGTACTCAGGACGTGGGCGCCTTCGCTAACCGTTGGACGACTTCAGTACGAGCGACAATCATCACAGGGTGGCTGGTAGCATCTGTATGACAGTGACAAGATTCAAAATGAATGGCGATTGAAGACGCTTATGTCCAGTTAATAATGGCAGCCCACTATCTACGATTGCACGAGTAGGCTGACGACAGTGATATTGGGATAATAATAAGCTTCAGCTCAATATTATATTGTTTTGAATATTATAAGTCGTAATCTTCTCATTTTACCTCCAATTAGTCAACATAAAACAGATTTGCATTTGATAGGCCCTTATACGTTTCACAGCACCCACTGGCACGACGCTGCCGACCATATTGAGTAAGCGACAATTATTCAATGCCGCCACGGGTGCCTACATATGAAATATAATATCGTGTACCTATACTGCAAGGACTTGCAAGGACAACGACCAAAGTAGGTATTAATCTAATAGATTATAATTACAAACTTTAAAACAGAAAAATCATATATGTTAAAACAGAAAAATCATATATAGTCTATTTGTTTTTTTTTCTTTTGGCCCGTTGGCAATTTTCTGTTGATAGTTTTTTTGTTGCTTGATTTGTTATTGTTTGGTGGTTCATTTTTTGTTTTTCTTTTCTATTGAAAATATCTGATTTTAGTACAGTATGTGTTACTATTTGAGACTGACGAACAAGCACCTGAACCATAACAATCCGATCATCGAAACTTGCAACGTTATTGCAGTTTAAATTCAATAAAATAGATGGAATAGTGAAAACAAGGACAAGGGTGAAAAATGGAAAACAAGATACAAAGGATGTAGTGAGCGGAATCCAGACAACATGAAAGTGGAGGCGACAGAGGATGTTGAATAGAATCAAATCACCAATTCTATCGGATGTAACACCCTCAAAGCGCGGCACAATAGCTGCGTGGAGAATGTTTTATCCGATAGTACACAAATAGATATCATTCTTGTGACATAGAGTCTACGCAACTAGAAGAAAACAGAAAAGTATTATCTTACTACCTACTCCAAATAAACGATTTCTAGATATCTGCTTGCGCCGTTAGAATTTACAGAGATCTTTCCTTATTCTAGTAACTATTTGTTCCTTTATGAATTGAGATGGCGCAAGCGAATTGCTTTTTGAGCTTCAAATCGAAACTTGGATATTCCAACAAAAAACCACAACCAACCAATTCCGACAACTTAGACATTTTCATCCTTATATGGTTTGGACTTCTTGAGAGGATATATGAAAGGCGACTAACAGAAGGTATTCACAAGACAAACGTAAGGGGACGCCCTAGAAGTACATACATAAATCTAATTGGTGCTATTCTTCAGAAGGGAAGGGTGCGTAGTAACCACCTTGCGTGTATGACTGACGAAGCAAAAGCAGTATATAAAGATCGTAACCGGTGGCGTTCTTTAGTTTCTGCCTACCCCCCACCAGTAAAAGGCGAGAGTTAAGTACGTATGTATTTTTACATTCGTTTCATTTCAGCAAACAAAACATGATAGTTTAATAACTAACATGAGGAACATACTAAAAATCGCACAAAGTCATGATTTAATTAAAAAGCTTTTTTCATGAATCGGTATTGAATTTTCGTATATGTCGGCAAAATGTTGACTGTACAAATAAATTCCCTGTATAAATATAGGCAGGACTGTGATCCAATGTCGATCACATTCCTATAGTTGTGCCAGAAAGCGTTTTATACCATCAAATATTACGTTGAGGACAAAAAGGCTTGGGATTGAGCTGCTCCACTAAAAATTAATTTTGATTTTTTACATTTTTCACCGTGAATTTTGTATTATTATTTTTTTGGTTTTCTTGCAATGACAAGAATATTTACTTTTTAAAGTATTATATTATTTTATTTTAATTGTTGTGGATGTGAAGACTATGTGGACTATTATTTTTTTTGTTTTTATTTTTTATTTATCTTAGTTTTTAATCGTGGTCTGGCAGTTTGAGTAGTTTTGCGGCCTACCCGAATGTCCTTCCTTTGGTATTGTTCGTCGAATCGTTGAGCTCCTTAAATTCTGTGTTGAGCTGCTCGGTTATTGACAAATGCGTGCACTGACTGGACAGGTCCACTCAATCTGGCTGGTTCTTTCCTCAAAAGACCATTTCAGACATCAATCTACATGGTCTTCACATGATCTAACCAAGATTTTGGTCTGGACTTTAAAAGAGACTGTGACCTCTGAGTTTGTTTCCGCCTTTCTTCTCAGAGTAGTCAGATAGGATACGCCGACCTCATCTAGTTTTAAAATGTGATCGACATGTAAAAGTGTTTGTACAAACCAACTTACAGAAATAAAATCATTTATCATTTATATGTCGGTACCTAGTGAATATAAGAAGCGGCAAGGCGGCGAAACACAGGGAACTGTTTCTGTGATGTCGCTACGTCTTGCATCAAACGCCTATTACATTGTTGTCTTCAACAATGGAATCCAACTTTCTTTCATACGAGTAGAAGTGTACGTCTTTGTATTAGTCCTTTTTTACATGTCGTTTCTGTATTAACTGCGAGTATAAATTAGCGCTTAAGTAGATCCCAAAACATCATTAATCCATTGGCAAACATATAATATCAAGGCAAGTCATAAAAGGGTTCGAGAAACAGCTGAAAGTAACTGTTCACCAATATTATTATTTGCTAAATAATTTGTAAGTTACGCTCGAAATGTTGCCGAACTCTCCATAAATGACCAACTTTCCACTATCAAAATTAAATCAATTGGGTAATGGTTTTCGAAATTCGTCACAATGTAACTAACTCAAAGGGCTTGACGTCTCCATCAATATGATTGTGCTAATGATGATGACCCCTACCCTTACCCCAAAAAGGTTCCTGTCCACCTGGTTGCAGCTAAGCTGCATTAAGTTAACAATATCCCATCTTCCACGAATTAATCGCCATCAGAAATGCTATTTGTCGAATACATTAAATTTGATGCCGCGATGACATACATGATTGAGTTACGCAGTAGATACTTATGTGAGGATGATTTGCTATAAATAATATTAAATTGCACATGTTAGTAAGGAACAATATGTCGGGAGGAAGGTTTTGACTATAAACGTCGGTGTTTAAAATAAGAGGCGACCAGTTGAACATCAAAACCAGACTTGCCAAGATCTGCTACCAAAGAGTCCTAAATATTAACCTGGAAAACCGGTTATAGTGGGAAAAACTCGATGAAAAATGGCTACACAGACGCAAAAACACAAACAATTATAGTACTCAAGGTTTCCACTGCCCTGAGAAGAGCCGAAGACAGAGTGGCTTGGAAGCAGCACGTCAATGACTCCGTCAAAGCTATCCAATACGGGCAGCACGACCTTCAGTAATGAAGACAACGAATAAGAAGAGCAAAATAAGACGAAGTCTAAAGAAACGGTGGATGGATTGTGTGAAAGAAGTGAATACTAGGAATGATGTGACTTACGAGATGGCGATTGGCGACGGTTTAATAAGAAGAAAAAGACATACTGCACCGGCCTCAAATAAATTGGGGTAACGCCAGTAAAATGATGAAGTCAAAATGAAAAGGATTGCAAGGGCTACGTAATTAAGCTGCCGGTTGCTTTTAACGCCCTTCCACCAAACATGTAGTGCGATATTTCACAAGCCCGCATGCGGTCGGGTGCTTGCAAGTTATGCCATGTATAACCGCAGCCGAAGTGCAAACCGCATCGTGAAAGCCCAAATTGCATTAGTCAGGTTTCATACTCACGCGTTTGAGTAGAGGCGTTAGCCGCGACCCCACATTTATTGGGTTAGAATGGTCACAAGCACATCAGAAGATAGTTTAACTACGAAATCAGACCTTATTTTTATATTTAGCAATAGCGGAAGTAATGGCGATATCAATAACAAATTGCTATCCCGGTCGTTCGGTTGCCTGTATAGTAATTCGTTAAAACATTTGCTATTTGCCATTGGTTTGGCTATGAAACAAGCCTTACATAGATCTTTGCTAATTGCAAGAGCTAATTGCATACCATTACTTAGTTCCTACGAAGAAAACGGCAAGGGATTGTTCAATTAGGAGCTATCCGCTATTCTTGTGCAAGATCTTTCACCACTGTGCTTGAAGATGCTGGTTCTAATTTACATAATGTGCCTTGGTGTTGTGAGCTTTACTGTAAGGGCATAAAAAGTAAAGACAATTCGTGCAATAGCCTACCAATAACTTGCAGTGCAGTAATAATATAATCGTGCTAATATTTTAATAATTATCTCGGCCGAACTCAACCTAACTGTACACGTAGGTATGCCATACCTAACTCTTCCTGTAATATTTTATCATTTAGACGAGCCTATTAATTTATCAGAGCATCCAATATGGAAGTCTTATAAAACGACATTATAATAGCAATAACAAAAGCCGTACCAGCTAAAAACTTACTGAATATCCATAGTAACAAGCAAGAAATCTACTTCACCGCGAACGGACGATAAATCACTGATGGATTCAATATTATTGACAACTCAATTTATCGCTATTTATTTGTAAGTAAAAAAACATGCATCTGCATGATTCATTTCAGAACTACTAAACCGCGCTTAACTCGGTGGATCGCAGAGCTAAGAGGCTCATTGGCGACGTTGAACTGGTGGATGCCCCGCTTCACAAGGCAAGGTTGCCCTCTTGTCGTTTTTCTACAGACTGTATTTCGGTGAGTGTGCTTAAGAACTAAACGACCTCATCCCACCGGCCCCCTTCTACCATCGGACATCTAGACGTACTGTTAGTGCCTTTCTTCATTCTTACCTGGTTGCCATTCCACCAATTCGCACCAAGCCTTCCAAACATCGTTCATAATGCGCACAGCGAGTGAGAGAGGCACTCATTACCTACGTCTGTGTTCCCGAACGCATTCAACACGAATCTCTTCAAACTTAGAGTGAAATGGCTCCTGGGTAAGCTCACAACATCGTCGACTTTTTCTCTGTCACCTAGTGCCAACTCAAATAAAAATAAATAAAACATAACAATCATCTTAAGGAACGAATAAGTCACTGATTTCAAAATATGAATCGAACCGTGCACAGCGATTGGATTAATTTAATACCCCAGCTAATCATAGTGTTTATTCGCTTTCACCGAACTGAAATTAATCTTGAAGACGAGGCGCTTAGTAATCCAAGTACTAACTTAGTAATCTAAGCGACTGCATTTATTGCAGCGTTGTACTTGAATTGGAAGAAAGGCTCTTTCTTTCTTCCATTTCCGTACCGTAAGTATATTTAATACCTATAAGCAAATATTTTAAGAATTTAAATACTTAACTTGGATTACTAAGCGGCTCGTCTTCAAGATTAATTTAAGTTAGAGCTACCCTACGTTAAAAGTTAAGATCACTTTAGACTCACACGTAATATGATTCAATAAGTCAGATTAATTCAATAGTTGTATTGTTCTGTCCTGAGCAAGGCCATTTAAATAAATCACTCAGTTGTAAAATCTTCCAATGCTTTCTACGTAGATAGAAAATCGAAGTTTTCCTTGAACGCGGTTAATGGAAATATTTTCATCTGTTCGGTTCCCTCTCTGAAACTTTCAGACGAATTGTTTTAATATTTTAATTTGGAAAATGAATTATGTTACGGTAAAATGTGTCAACGGAACACTCAAGTATACTTACATAACGACCGCGATTTGGTGTTCATGTAATTATGGGTTAGATAAAGTACACAATCAGTGTATTGAATCTACTAAGTACACGCGGTTTAATGAGAAAAAAAAAATGCGTTCATTCAACGCAACGGAAGAGAAAGTAGGTATAGGTAAATCTTCTTTTTAACTTTGCATATATGAACTCGCAAAAGTATGATATAATTGTATCATTTTATTATTAAATAACTGTGTGTTGTGCAATAATGACTGACTGTAGGTACTTTAATAAATAATGAAGTTACTATTCTAGTTAGTTACGATGCAATTATACAGTTCGAATAAGCATAGTGTTAAATTATGTGCGATTTCTAAAGTATAATAAACATTTCAACTATTGAGTTATGTTGCACTGGTGGGAATTTTGTAATAACATATTCCATACACGAATTTTGTACCCGTTAATGAAAAAAGCTTCTCTGCAACCTTCCTTGTTTGTATAGTCGAGTTCTGAGAATTATTATTCAGTAGGAACTTAGTTTTCAGAACATATTTGCTACATTTAGAAATATTTGTATGACCTGCAGATAGTTGTTCCGGCTCTGGGTGTTGTGTATGTGAGTTTATATGTTTGTAAACGCACCCACGATACAGGAAGAAATTCCTAGTGTGGGGCAAAGTTTTTTACAAAAAAAAACAAAAAAAATTGCTAAATACTTACGTGTAGAATTTGCGAGGGTGGTAAAGCTAAAATAATCCTTTATCAGCGAAGCATATGAAATGTTTACAGCTGAACATAACAGATTTTAATGAAGGTGTTCTGTTGTCACACGGTTTTCCGAAGATGAATTAGCATCACCAAATAATTTATATATCGAAATAAACTTGCAAACATTAGACAATTGGACTCTATTGCGACCCAGTTGTAAAGGGAAAAACATCATAGTGTAGTAAACCTTATATCTTGCACAATATTACTACCTACAATAGTTTCAAAATTCGTCGACCTTCCTCGTAGCTCTGAGCTTAATACAATGCATAATATTAACATAAATTATGTACATAGTGTATGCAGCAAAAAGCTTTCAATAACCATATAATTGAATTACTTTTCACGCTGCTTTAAGTGAACAGGATAGATGAACAGTTCTGGCATAGTTATTAATTGCATATAAATAAAACAAAACAAATTAAAGAAGATCATTAATACTTACTGATACCTTCATCATAACAATTCAGTCGGCGTAACAATTGTGCCTACCATTAAGTGGCGTTAACTTGAAATAGACCACAAACTAATTGGCTCAAATCAGTTACTGGCAACCTAACTAGTTACAGAACAATCGAAGGTGTCAGAATTCTATCTCTATACCAATAACTAGGTAATAGGTAGGTAGTATGCATACAAGACGAAGCGCATCGAAGCGGATAGATCGAATCGAATAGCTAATGCTAAGCCCACAGAATCAGCAATCATAATACTAACCAATTAAAGTTGCATTATAATTTATAATGTTGATTATTTTAACCAGCTACTTTAACGATCAATAGATGGCTGGTATGAATAATATAACTCATACATATTCAGAGTTTATAGTAGAACGTTATGTAACAAGAATTTGAAAATGTAACCTCTTTTCTAATGTGCAACACCCTACGTAGGTCGCGTATTTCATTAGTTAAGTTTATATTTTTCCATACAAACATTAGGCAATGGAAAACTTAAAATGTGTTGAAAGAAACTTTTATTGATGAACTGCAGGCTATGTGATTACGAGATGATTCGGCAGAGAACCAAAGTTGTCGACATAGCTAAGAGAATAAGCAAGCAGAAGTGGTAATGGGCCGGCTATGTTAGACGTAGAACCGATGACCGTTGAGGTAGACGTATTCTCGAGTGCAGACCAGAAATGGGTAAACATAGCGTGGGACGCCCTCAGGCTAGGTGAAGCGACGATCTTCGCAGGGTGGCTGGTAGCAGCTGGATGAGAGCTACCGAAAATCGAGACCAATGGCGTGCGATTGGAGAGGCCCATGTCCAGCAGTGGACTGCTATAAGCTAATGATGATAATGATATGATCCTCAATATATACGATAACTTTACTGAAATCGTCAAGTCCGGAAGCTATTTGCCACAGTTTAGACCATCTCTATCCATACATCATTAAAACGAAACGAGTATGCAAAATTGCAACTTGATACGCAAATGAAGTTATCTAGTTTATTTCAACATACTAACGAGGGAAACTAAATAAAAGCTTGTTTTATAAAAATAAAACACCGCGGACTGTATCATAGCTATTTAACAACTAGCTAACTCTTGATGAAGTTCTCAGCTGAATTAGCTGCTCTCTTTAACTTGCTGTGTGTGCTTAACCGAGTAGAAAAGTATTTGAAACTTCATTAAAGTTGGCATTATGAATTCTCGTATGTAAAAAAAATCTTCAGTCGTATTTTTCACTAAGTATAGGTATTATATGTCGATTATTCTGAAAGTGGCACTGGTGATCGAAAAGCTGTGTGGAAATCAGTTTTTATGGTATAGGCATATACTGGGGAGATATGAGAAAAACGTCGTGAGAAAAGTTATAAAAGCCTATAGTGTATAAAAAAAAGTATTAATGTAAATGTTTACAGGGTGGAGGAAAAACCAAAACATTGATTTCAGGATTGCGTGAAAGAAATATGTCTAGAAAATACTGTTAAGATAACAGTAAATAAATAGTTATAGAAGTAAAAGACATTCTTCGTCGATCCCAAAAAAATATGGTTCATTACGCTTGCAAGACTTAAGGAAGGTTACACTAGTCGATAATTTCTTCATACAAACTTAGTCTAGTGATTACTCCACTGTTTGAAGATTTACGTTCAAAATAAAAAATATATCAATTTGTCTCATCAAATCATGAAAAAAAAAAAGTAAAAGAGAAAAATATTTGAAAGTTATGAGCGTCGAAAGTTCCATATTTCAACACTAATTTTAACGCATCTTTGGGCGGCAATAAATACCATAAGAAGAAGGAAAATTGCAAAACGTGTGAACAAAATGGTGGCCCATACAGGGATAGATTAGTAGTTCAACAGTGCAAATAATTTTATTTTGAAAATATGCATTTAGTTGTTTTTTCATGATATCTAGACTCCCAAAGGTCTATTTAAAATTTCGCGCGCTCGTTTTTCGTTCTAAATCATCATCCATTTCGCTACAAACTTGCAAAAGTGCTAATTCGTACGCAAACTAGCTTCTTACTACTCATTACAGCATCTATCTCTTTTGCACGAGTTGTCGGATGAGATAGCAGGCATGTCAACCCCGCGCACAAAATAGTTCGTGCCGTCGATTAGTGTAACCTTAAGAAGGTCTTTGATATCGGTTAACGGGTAAAGGAGCTCAAATGGAGTTGCGCAGGACACATGGCAAGGCAAGGTGATGGCAGGTGGAGTAGGGCAGTGATCAAGTGGCTTCCAAGGAATGACAGAAGAAATGTTGGTCATGCATTGCCTACATGGGCAAATAACACTGTTGCCATCGCAGGGAGAACCTGGATGAGGTTGGCGCAGGAGCGTGGGGATAGCGTTTGACCACTCTTGACTTAAAGACCCCAAGGTCGTAGCTAACAGAAAACAAAGACTCCGGCAGCGAATGCCACTCCTTAGCTGTGCGCACAATGAAAGAATTAGCAAAATACATTCTGCGTCGGGTTGCGGATGACGATGATGATGACGCTTGTTCGAAAGAAAAAGTAACCATGAAATGTTGTGATACATGTCGTTTTCATTCTGACACTTATTAGAACAATTACTCAAAAGATGTAATAATTGAACTTATGATATTCGCATCTAACTTTGAAACTAGTTTGTGTGTCGAAAATATCTATAGTACCAATTTGTATTTCGTTATTCAAAGCAATCATAGACAAGGATGAATAATTATATATTTGCAAGATTGCAGTGCAGCGGTAACCGATGCACAGCTACTAATTTCTGTAATAATCAAGTATCGTCGATTCCGATAGATTCCACAAGATAATGTTAGGATGATTCTACCTAACCCACAATCCTTTTGAAAATTCTGAAGGCAATTCATGCAAATATTATTTCTCGCCTTAATGTAAACATTCAATTTGGATATCGATAACAACTAAGTTTATATATTCTACCGAGAAATTGTAAATCTGGTGACAGATATAAAGTCAAAAATAGAACGATGGGTTATTTGTAAGATCACGCGAACCATCATAATCTCACCTTATCAGTGGTTTCAGAGCATCTATATTACCTAATACTTTGATGCACTACACCAAGTTACACTTCGGGCATTTTAAGACCGTGAACAAAGTTTAAAATAAGTATTGATCTTAATATAATTGATGGATATCTATCTGAGCTTTGAAAGAAGAACAATGCATCATCTTTAAAAGGCCAGGGTCGAATTCGGCTTCTGTCTTACCATGATGTAGTTATAGTATCCGGTTCAATTATCTGAATGATTTAGTGATCTTTAACGAGTCCATCAACGTTGGCATTGACCCTGAACTTTGGAGTATTGAGATTAAAGAGATAAAAATGTAGAATTCACCTCCGATAGACCGTACAGCAGCGGACATGGGTCCGCGTCTATATGTAGAAGAGTACTTCTCTTTGCGTTTCCTTGGTCCTAACTCGTGCAATGATCTATGACGCACTCCGTCAGGTATAAATCATATTTCACAAAGCTCATTTACAAAGATACTTATCAGAACCCTGATATTTGAAGTGCCAACTTCTAAATGCTGCAGACACCCTAAAGGCATTCACCACGAACGCAGCGGAATCTTTATAACATCAGGGATAGTACCAGTGAAACAATGCATAATTCGATGTTATTCGAGAATTTACTAGTAAATTATAGAGCGTGCTAGCGATCAATCGTGATGTAAGAAGAAATTATTGCACTAGCCCGTGTCAATCAAACTGTATGGATGTTCCGTAATTGTAACGATTACTAACTATTATTATATGATAAGTATCGTGAACTTGTGGTTTTCTTTTGGATCAGTAATGATTCAGCTTTAAAATACAAACGTTAAGGAAAATATAAAATACCTCGCGTTTTTAACATGTTTAATAAATTTCACTTAGTGTTAAGGCGCCTCCCCGAGCAAAACGCCGCGCTAGTCTTTTTTGTGCAGTTTTTAAGAGCTATCTACTCTTTATTTAAAAAGAAATATCAATTAATAAAAATACATTAAATTTCTACATAATGTTGATTCTAAAATTGTACTACACTTTTTTTTAAAACATGTATATGTTCCACTAATCTCCTTCCAACAAAACCATAAAAATGTGAAATAATTATTGATAGCATGCATCTCCTCGTAAAGTGTTCATTAATTATTTTTTATACTAACACTAATGGATAGACAATTTGATAACGAACATTTTGTAAGTTTTATTTTTTTCAAAAGACTAATATTCGATTTTATAAAAAAAATATTCTAAAATCTGGTCGTATTCACTACCGTAATTCATGCGCCAACAGTGCCGCTAGGCCAATAGGAATGCTCATATCTCATGCTGATTTTTTGGTCAGGGTACGCCCTTAAGTAATGCCTTCCAATTCGAATCCACCTTGAATCATTAAATTGACTGTTATAGTTTGTTATGGACGACATTCATCGAAGGCTTTTTCCGTGGACTGGGTCGACTGGAGGCCCTACAAACTGACTTGGAATATGAGCCTTAGTACCTAAAAGAAATTAAAATTGAAGACCTTTAAAAAGACTGACTGATAAAACTTGAACTACTTTTTTAAAAGGCCAAGAAAGTTCGAATTGGTTGAAATTCAATTTAACTAAAACCTCTGTGAACTAAAGCAGCGTAAAATTCATTAAAAGTTTTACTTGGAATCTCTTGTCCTTACGGGAAAAAATACCTTTTCTATATTGTTGGAAGAAAGCCATTTTTCAACTAGTTACATAGGACAGAAATGAATTTCTATAAAAGACTTAAGTGCTACTCTCCGACCTATTTTTATTTCTCTAGAGTCATCTTCTAATGTGTTAAGAAAAAATTAAAGTTTATAAAAGTCGTTCATTTAGTAACAGACAACACACAGCACTTTAACCGCTGGTTCTAGCTAGAAGAAACGTGAATTTGGCTATTAAGGAAGGATTTTTCCATCTAAAGAAATTAAAGTTAGTATGGAAGTTTGTCGTTTTTGATGGATGGAAAATCCCTTTGGGAAGACTTGTTAAATTATAAGTTTTGAGATTGTATGTTCTACATACTATTTAAAGGGAGTATTCTAATTTATTTTTTTGCAAGTTTATTGCATTACAGAAAACATAACATACAGAAGTTTAAGCAAATGCTCTTATTATGAATGTTGCCGTTCCATCCGTTTCATAAATCTGTAGATCTAGCAAAACCTTTCCTCACTGAATGTATGAAGGACAAAAAGTTTTTTAAAATGTAAACCGTTTCTGTTTGAGAAATAATCCAATTAAAGTGTTGTAGCAATTAATCACTAGGTTGACATACGTCGAAGTCGCAGGCGAACGACTGTTCGGTTGCTAGTCCGAAGCCTTCGGGCAATTTGTCGCATGTTCAAATGTCTTGAACTCTCTGACATTCCTCGACACTTCGACGTTTAAGTATCTTGAGTTTCTAGACATTTGTGTATTTATAGGTTACTAGCTGTTCCCCGCGGCTTCGCTCCCGTAGACCATCCACTAGGACCCGTTTTCGGGATAAAAAAATAGCCTATGTCACTCAGGAATAATGTAGCTTTCTAGTAGTGAAAGTTTTTTTTTATCGGTTCAGTAGTTTCGGAGCCTATTCGGTACAAACAAAAAAATCTTTCCTCTTTAAAATATTGGTATAGATGATTGCGAAGCATAAATCGTTAAGGGGGCTTAGATTTATATCGATAGCGCCTGAACGCTTGACAGAAGTGCTTATTGGCTAGGATCTTAAGATTTGGGCTTTAGATTACAGTTTTGGGTGCGCCTTATACCTTCTTGTGTTAATTAATCATTATTTTCCTCACCAACCTATAGCTACTAAACTGTAAATTGTAATAATGAATAGAACAATGTTCATAAGAAAAAGTATAGGGACGATTCTAAAACTAAGTCATAATGTAAATATTATAGAAATTAAGTGGCCAACTAAATGCACATAACCAGTTATGTGCATTTAGTTGGTCATAAATACATGAAGATACTTTTGTATGTTGCATGGTAGAACGTAGAGATATCATTACCGTGACGTAGAGACTGAATAACATCTAATTGTAATGCTACATTCACAAGCAAAATTGATTCGATTTGATTGGTATCATAGTGGTGCAATAATAAATCTGCCTCTGATTTCTGTAAAGCTAGATTTGTCTAAGATCGGTTTTATCGATAATTTAGATGATGAAGGCCGAGTATACGATCAAAATGCAGCCGTATTAAAAGCTATTCAGTGACGTTTTATTTATTCCTTTATATATGATCTGTATTATGCGAATGCTTTGTGAAAATCACATCGATGAAAGCATCGATGTGATTTGTGATTTATTTATTCATGGTCTCTACTGGTCCATTGTTCGAATTATTGGGTTAAAACATATGCATACGTACCGTAGCCATCGATTTTTTGTTAAAATAAGTTATTCGAATTTATCATTCGTTTGTTTTGCAATTAACATTGGGACGACTTTTATGTACCTACAAACAGTATTTCTGATGGAATTGCCTACCTGCAAAGTGTTGAACTTTTTACCTAGGTACCTACTGCCTGACCTTATGCTCTTTAGATAAGGTATTTTCCAACAATCCTACCTTAATCCTCAGTTTTTGTTGCATAGGGAACCCCCTTGATATGTCATGTTCTAGACCTAATTGTTAAAGGCCGTGCGTTGACTCTCAGAGAATAAATAAATTTAACATTTATATTATGTAGATTGGAATAAAATTATACGTTTTTGGTGGCTCTTAATCTTTTAAAGGACATTTTTGCTAATGATATAATAGTTTACTATAATTTTTAGACAAGATAACCGTTCATTCGGAGACGGCGCTCCTAAAAAGTTGAGGTAGGTCCTGGTTCGACGACTAATTTCACTTCGTCAGCTTTGCATTGAAAATGATGTTCAAGACAAAGAATATTTCTATCCTGCGAGTTGCGACTATTAACAAGTAGGTAAGTACATTTATTTTATGTACATACATTTTGAATGTTTTGTTCGTTTGTTTGAATGTTTAGATGTTTGTTAATCAATCACGCCTCGAATTTTGATGAAATATGGCTAGACCTTGACCGAGACTGTGACATAGATTTTTTCCCGTCCCTTAAGACAACGTTCGACTTTACCGCGGGCGAAGCCGTAGGCAATAGCTAATATATGCTACTGAGTAGGTAGTTTTTTTTAATAAGAGCTCACGTGCAATTTTGACGGTGCAGTTACAACAGCGTATTGTGACGCAACTCAACTGTCGCACAATCGGTGATCTCTAAAAATGGACTGTATTCGGAAGAAAGCCTTAAAGGAGGGGAACGGTGTGCGCGTGCGCAGTGGTCAGTGTGTGCGTAGAACGCGATCTCGTGCGCCCGCGTTTCAAGATTCCATTTCGAGACAGCTAAATCGTAAGTGTTCATTATATTTGTGCGCTCAAGTGTTTACCGTTGCGTGATAAGGGTAATTTTGGTTTTTCGCATTGCGAGTTATTTTTTGCTTTTGCGATTTTTTTAATAACGCTTATATTATTTGGATAATTGATGGGTTTTTTAATAACGTACAATAGCTTTTTTTTGGCGTAGGTGTGTTCAATATTTTTGTCAAATATTATTATTCTGTTAATTCATCTTGATATAAATGGAGGTAAATAATACTTCTTATTTAATATCTGCAAAAATAATTAAAACAATAATTACTTACATAATTTGTAATAGATAATTTATTGTGTATTTTGTTTATATTTGGGAAAGATTCCGGAATATCTTTAGTGTTAGGTTGATGTCTTTGCACGCATTTGCGTGTTTTTTTTTAAATTTGATCACCAGTCTTGAAAATAATTAAATCGGTATTGGTAAATATGTATATACATACAGGGTTTAAAATTATAAAAATATCATGGTGCACCAGGCATTTAACATTAATCAAGCATAATTAGGAATATTTTCCAAACATTTTGAAGATTAATACGTAATACCCAGATTGAGATATCTACTACAAGGTATAAATTAAGGGCCATTTGTAGAGTACATTAAAATTACAACCATACATTCATTTACATCATAAAAATGTTTTAAAGAAATGGCAACAATGTTTCCGTGAGAAACATCTTATGTGAACGAATTAATGTTGTTATAATAACGAAATGTTATGTTCACAATGCGTCTACAATATACGCGGAATACAGTCTAAATTGCCATCATTTATACAATTTCACAATGTAGAGAAATGTATCTATTGTAACTTTATCAGACTCTCATGACGAAAGTCGGTGACTGTAGATGTCTATAATATTAAAGAGCCCAATAAGTCGTAATGATAAATAGCTAAAATGATAAAAAGCTCGGCATAATAGAAACTTGTTTCGCAATATTTCCTAAATAAGTGACATTTCATTTGCAATTCATTGGTGGCTAAACCGGTTAAGTGTGAGTTTGACGAGCACTGCACGATAATGCCACAGACTAAGCTATGTTATGTAGCGAGAGGATTTTGTGAATAGGTAGACAGGCACGCCTGTTTTCAGTATAAAGGTTGGTTTGTGGACATAAGTCTCCAAAGACTTGTGTCCACAAACGGTGTCCCAGCCCAATTTATTCTAAAGTTCGGCACAGATGTTGGTATTTTGAATATTTTGAGTATTTTGATACTGTGTCAACATTAAAATCGTGAAGCTACCGAATTTCGTTACAATGCGGCGACTCAACTATCTTAATTGGAGGTAACCAAGCATTTTAATTGATTGTGCTCTAATTTATATGTAAAGGAACATGACAGACTGTAATCTGCATAACTAAATATCTAGATAATTTGTACGATTATTTATTGCTAGCCATTTTTGTTTATTGAGCATAACATTCGGTATTGCATTAACGGTAGCTTTTAGAAAACTTTGGCGTATATTTCTCTAACAAGACCACTGACTTATTTGTTTTACTATAGAGGTAGTTATGCTCCTACTTTGTGAGTTTCAAAAGCTTGGAATACTAGAAGTGGGCACTTGTACTATCGAAAAGAACTCTCAATAATATTACTTACTAGTAGTTCTGACCTCTAGGAGCCCTTTAATATTTCTTTGGTTACAAATAGGTAGACAAGTTTTTTGCTTGACAGATTTATCTGCGATAAACAAAAACATTATTATAAGCGTTAACTTATAATTAGATCAAACTAATTATAAGTAAACGCTTATAATTAGTAATTATAAGCAATTTCAAAAAGGTGTGATCTAATAAATAGGAAAACAGACGATCAATTTAACCGATTACTTGATTCGTTGTGGCTCGAATCTATGACAATGACATTCACCGGGTTATTGTGTCAATGAATTGCCATGACCGGAACTATTGTTACGAAGTCAAGTTAAAGGTTAAATGTTGAGACATAGGAACTATTGAACTGAAGAGAAATACGCGCTTTGTTTGGTTATTGGCTGGTTGAGGAAAGCAGGATTCTGGATGCAGCATTGGAGAAAAGAGGAGTATTTCTGGTCCCACAAATGTGTAGGACATTAGGCTGAAGTCAAACGCTTAATTTGAAATATTAGCTAGACAAAAGTTACTGTTATTTTAAATAGTAGATTTCTAGATACTTATAAGACGTGCCAGCTAGGTACCTACTTCATTGCTCAACTATGTAAGTTATAGAACATAATCGACACTTGTGTAAAAATACTTATTTCTGATAAAATCTAGTGCAGGCTATTTATGTGACCAGCTACATACTTTAATCAATAATACACCAGAGGACGGGTATGCGCTTCAAAGACGGGCCGAAAAATCAAAGCACAAATTCGGTTGTGATCTTATTTCAAATTATTATGGGCAGTGGTAGCGGCCGCGACTTGTAAGTTGTAGGTAGAGAGTTCGATCCCAGGCAGGCGCTTTACTTTGTGTAAATTATTTCATCACCACTACTCTCAAAACGGTGAAGAAAAACATCGTGAGGAAACCGGCATTTCCTAGAACCAAAAATTCGAAGACATGAGCCATCCATCAACCCGCACTGGGCCTGCGTGGTGGATTACGGCCTATTCCCTTTCACAGAGAGAAGGCCTGTGTCCCAGCAGTGGGAACATTAAAAGGCTGATGATGATGATGATGGCCCAATCAACATTAAGATGTCACAATGCCGCAGGGTGCGTTAAAAATTGTGGAAGGAATATCTTTTTTTCGTTAAGTTTATATCATTAAGTGTCTTTCATAAAGTAAAAAGCGAATTAAATAGTAAATATGAATCAATTACCAAACATAATGATTGTTTGACTAACGTTTACGTCGACAACGCACCAAATATTATAACTAACATCAACTCTTCTGGAACTTTATAATTTATACTTTAAAACATGCGTGTAAGATTACATTTGTTGCATTTTACATAGCTTAGGCTTAGGCTTTATAGGGATTGTGTATCTAGTTTATTATTTATCGAAGTCTACATAAATTCTCTTAACAAACTCTCGAAATTTTGCTTTGGCAATTAACAAGAAAACATTCCTGGAAGCAACAATACCTACAAAGATAATTCAATGAAGGTATCTTCATTGAATTCAACCACTAACCAGAAATGTTTATCAAAGAATTTTTGCAGATTTTTTGATCCAATATAAGTGCTCTTTAAAATGGAACGGGAGTTTTTTTTTACAAAACAACGGAAAGCACTACACTCTAGAGCATATACTACACTATCTAGTTTTAATTGTGAACTATATACCTTCGAATTTATTGGAAACGATTTTTGTAGTATTGTAACTAGGTCACTCGACGTTGTCCTCTATTCTCATTCTATGAAAACCCAGCAAAAAAAGTAATGTCGGTTTTTCCACAATTTTCCGGGAAACTATTCCAATCTTCGGCCTCTAAAAACTAATCCGGATTATTTCTAACATATGTTTTCTAGCGTTAGTCAAAACGGGCATAAGAACACTATTACGACAGCACACAGAAGCATCTACTTGGGCTCTGTTTAAATATTTACTTTACTCATAAGAATTTACTAATTAAACAACGAAACACTATATTTAACGGGAGTTTGCTGTAGTGGAATGTAATCAAATAGAATCTCCGTTGCGAAAAAATGAGATACCTACTGGTTATTTATTCTAAGGATTTACATCATTGATGCTAGAATTCTTGTTATTAGATATATTAATTCCCATTGTTTCAAAAATACTTTTTATGATAACAATTGAAATAAATGTATTGATAGCTATACTGTAGAAGAGCTTTCAATCGAAACCGAGGAAAAGTTGTTTGCTGTGGTAGGTAATTTCTGCTCCGATTACCACAATTCTTTCACTGAAACAAACCGAACATTGCTGAGTTTAGTTTGTATTCCGGTAAAACGCACGGATACAAGATAGGTCACAGGAGCAGAGCCACGCGAAAAAGCTGATTAGTAATAAATTACCTACCACACCCTCACTAATAACTTTAATTATTCTCACTTAACAACCAAAATACATCACATGCTCACGCTATAACGACCTATTTCCTCTATCACTTTAAGAAATAACAACAAAGTACTTGATTAAGATGAACAGAAATTACTTAATAAACGTCTGCAGCAATCATCGAGTTAACTTGTTAAGATAACAAGTACAAAAGGGTGCTTGCTCTCCTTTGTATAATATGCAATTGCAGACAGGCCGACAACCTGCAACAAGCATCATGCAACGTTGCACATACACTGAGGGTAAATCATTGCCTATTGTGACTGTTCCAACTTTGCTTAACTCTTGGAGGTACTTAGATATTATTTTGTTTTGAGAATATACAAAATAACCCTTCTTAAACCTTTTTTGTGGCAATAGAATTCCTTAGTATAGTACAGGGATCCTGGTATTCTGCTAAGTCAATGACAAATGGCTCGCTAAGTCCCATAGAATAGGGGCCATGGAACTACATATCTGCCTTAACTCCAGTGTGATGTTGTGATGGGTCTTCAATATTTTGCTAACAGCAAGGCTGAATGAAAACAGCAGATACTACCAATACCAATGAGAAAAACGTTCTATTACTGTAAAATAGTAGGATATGTAGGTCGTCAGTAAAAAGTTCAGTATTCAAGCTTTTAACGATGCAATATCAAATTATTCAGTGGTTCATATCAGAATAATACAGCATTAAAATATCACTTTTATAAAAGGCCGGACTAAATTCGCATTTTTTTAATATACCTTACAAAGTTTTTAGGCAAATTAAATACGAAATGTTGCACGGCAAATTGTCAGCAAAGGGTTAGTAATATAATCACATCACACTAGTCACACTAATATTATAAAGGTGAAAGTTTGTGAGTGTGTGTTTGTATGTTTGTTACTTCTTCACGCTCAAACCGCTGGACGGATCAGGGTGACATTTGGCACAGAGATAGATTATACTCAGGAATAGTACATAGTATACCATTTATATCCCGGTATAATGTTCCCTTTGGATAAGAAAACACTTTTCACGTGGGCGAAGCCGCTGGCAGAAGCTAGTGCAAATATTAAATACAAAGGTGAGCTAAGATGACAATGAAAATGCGCTACAGGAACTGTTCCAAATGAGATATTTCCTCTTCACAAAGAACTTCCAAGCAGTATCTATCCCGGAGGAAACTGTTCATTCCGCTTTTCTGAAAGATGCATATTACTTGTAACGTGCTATCAAAAACAAAAGCACCTTTTAATTAGCGTCCCAGCTAAAATGCTATAAATCATTTATTTAGTTGTTTACTAGAACATGATTGAAGATGGGTGAAGGTATTAACCGTGTAATTAAACTATTTGTAGGGATTTGCGTAAAATTATGATACGAAAGATTCAACTTAATTGCTTAATTTAGGGCAAACGTTAAATAAAGCAAACATCGCAGCGATTAGAAACGAATAAAATGCCTTTTCGAATCGTTGCGATGTTTGACGACTTTAGATTAAAACGCCACTTAATTATAATTCGATGAATGAAATCCACCACTGCATAAAACAGCTATAATTATCGGAAAACAGACATTAGTAATCAGTCCAACTTCATTCATTTTCATAGGCTTTTTACGATTTTGGAAAGCAAGACTTAATGAGACGAACTCCGTGTTTAATTATTTGGAAACTACGAAGTCAACAACCCACAAAGATGATTAATAATTATGTAGATATATTACAAAAACCATACATAACTTGAACGTTACAAAAACAAATAAATATTACGTAGTTCGCGTATTACCGAAACACACACATTCCGATTCGATAATAAATCAAATGATTTCATAACAGTGTGACTGGCTTATTCGTCAAGCTTAGCTGCATGAAACTGACAATTAATCAGTGCTAAGCTACTTTGTAACTGGCTTTTTATAAGCGCGGATTGTGTTGAAGGTTTGCAGTAAATCGCGTCAGTCCGGAAGACTTCGTTACACAACGTATGCACCACGGAGCCGCGCGCGCTGCATAATTTCACTTATCACAAATGCGGGACTACGCCATATTACGGGGAGCTGTCATTGGCTTAGAAGTGAACTTGTTTCTAGATTACTTTGTGGTAATTTTGAGCTAAAATAATAATTCTATCGAGCTATTTTCTAACTTTTCCAGACTTATAGTGTAAAAACCAGTAAAGTCGTTAATGATGCACGAAGATGCGCACCCGAGAACATAGTACACTATATGTACCTTAATAAGATTATAAAATTTTATGAAGTAAAAATTTCCTGACCAGATGTTATTCCAGCAACTCGATCAAATTCAACTAAAAGACAATACATACCGATATATTGAGTTTGACTGCATTCATTTTATTGTAGCATTCTTTTATTTCGTTGTATCGTTTGTGCCTATCCAAGTTGAAAAACTAAAGTAGGTAGGTACCTAAACGAAAACCTACTCGATTAGAAATACATTTAGATCAATAGCTGTCACATATAAAATAAAATATTCCTTGGCATCTAAGTTACATCAGGAATGCATAAGGGAATCGTTCAGCCGGTATGAAAAATGTGCGATTGCAAGCATGACAGTATCGCAGAGTGTCACAGGCACGTGTGATACTACAGTATGTCACGGATTTCGTGCACGTATTGCCCGCATAGTTTAATACTAATACGTCTCTAGTGAGCATGAATAGTTATTAGGTGTTGAAGAGCTGAGCCAGCACTTTACACGTTTAAGTGACAGCTATCGAACGCTCTGTGTAAAGCTTTACCTACTCATTTACATAGCAACACTGCCTGCAAAGTTGCTACAAAGTGAAACAATATTTACTTGTCTTAGTTATTTGGGTGGAAGGTTTACAGTGGCATTATGTAACCCTCGAACACTGAAGTTATGTCGCTAATATACCTACATATACTAATACCTATTAATATTATGTTCGTAGATAAATACCTATTATTATTTGGCTGTTATCTGAAGATCTTTGACAGTCGTTACGGGTAGTCAGAAGCTTGAGATCCCAGTCTTGCCAAGGGGTACCGTGTTACTCAGTTACTGGGTTGTGGAGGTCAGATAGGCAGTCGCTCCATGTAAAACACTGATACTTAGCTGAATCCGGTAAGACTGGAAGCCGACCCCAATTTAGTTGGGAAAAGGCTAGGCAGATGATGATTATGTCCGTAGATGAAGAAATTTCCCAACAAATGTTTGCTTTACGCAGCCGAGACTTTGTCTCAGACTGAACCCAAATTGAAGCTGAATACGATCCCCTATTAGGTCCATTAAATCTCAAAGGTCTTTTCCCTCATTATTTTTCTAAGTACCTTATTCCGACATGGACGTCTTTAAGGATAATGGGTATCCTCATAAGAAGAAAAGGTTTAAGATAACGGTAATTTATATATTTCTTTACAAAAGCATTCACTGAATAAAAGGTAAAATTTGGTACAAGCTAGTACATGTTTGGGAAATAAAGTAATCACTTAAATGGAAGCGCAGGGGATTACAAAAGGGTATTTTATAACGTGCGTATAACGTAAGAAAAATGGTGTGAGATTTTGCTGTAAAGCTAACCTCACACTTTCGCTTATTGAGCTTCCAAAAATAATTCCCTGTTGCAAACCTTATACAAGAGTAAATCTTGAAGGGAATTTTAATTCAATTTGCATCTACAAACAGTATACATATACGCTTCGCTATGAACGCCGCTGCATTTCACTACTTTATGATAATATTTTCTGGCTTTTTACCCATTGAAAGTTAAATATCAAAGGAACCAGATGCATTTTGTTTTTAACAGACTTCAAAAAAAGGAGGAGGTTCTGAATTCATCGGAATCATCTTTTTAGGGTTCCGTACCCAAAGGGTAAAAACGGGACCCTATTACTAAGACTCCGCGATCCATCTGTCTATCTGTCTGTCTGTCCGTCTGTCACCAGGCTGGATCTCATTAATGGTGATAGCTAGACAGTTGAAATTTTCACAGAAGATGTATTTCTGTTGCCGCTATAACAGAATAAAAACAGAATAAAATAAATATTTAAGTGGGGCTCCCATACAACGAACGTGTTTTTTTTGCCGTTTTTTGCGATAATGGTACGGAACCCTTCGTGCGCAAGTCCGACTCGCACTTGGCCGGTTTTTAAATTAATTAACTTGAAAATGAAATGGGCCACGAAGATTTTGAGCCTACTGTGTCCATTGATTTTTGGGAGGTAAATGAAAGTAATGATGAAAATGTTTCTCAAAGGAGAAATTGGAAAATTTAAAATACGTTTCGGGATTCTGGTCGCAAACAATGGAAAAAAACTGGATGGAATAACACAATAATGGAAGTCCTAGTAGCGCTACATTGTTTAATTAAAATATATGTAGGTCCTGTACTGTTAACGTCGGGATTTCACTATCGATCGTCGTCATTTATTATCCCTGGCAAGTTTATTTATACGATAATTTGAAGCATCACCAAGTAGTCAGCGGCCCGATAAATTCATTTTGCGCCTTCGACATCGTTGGTCCCGGAGCGTGTGCCGAAACTGGGATGTGTCGTGAATAGAATCACAGGAAATGCTGCATTATTACATACAAGGTTATCTGTAGCAAGCGTTTAGGGCAACTTTTAAAACCTTTCTGAATTAATAGCAGTGTTGTGCCCGGTGAAAATCAGCATAAGGGGGATGCTGCAAAATATTATGGTTTTGGTTCTAAGTATCGGTTTCATCATCACCATCCAATTTATTTGGCTCGACGCTGCAAAGGTGTACGTAAGAAGAAGTTCTTACGTACACCTTTGTTAGTTGTACCTCAATCATCACCATCTGCCTCGATATTGGTATCATTTTTCACAAATTTCATATTTTGTTTCTTTAGTCTTTCTAACCCCGCCTTCATAGTCAACCGTAATATCAGTGTCGACAGGGATAGGTTTTACTATTAATGGTGGCACCAAAATTCCTTTTTGAATACCGATCACGCAAGGTCTGCATGCGACAAGTTAGAAAAATATTTAAAAATCAATGTTGATATTTAAAATAAAGCGAACGTGAAAGTAAATTGAATTCTTCCTTGTTTCATTCAATTAATTACGAAAAGTATGTGTACTTTTGTGTGTGCATTTCTGGGATTTACGGAACCTACCTGCCTATACCTATTTACCTGCTTCAAACTTTATGAACGGTAATTGCAAATAAAACCAGCCTGCTGGTAATAAAGAAAATCATTACATTAGATTTTCGCACTACCTTTGACAAAAAGTCTGACCACTAGCTTAGGTCTCAAGCATGTCATTTTTCTTTGAAATGTTTTACCTGAAGAATATAAATTCTAGCACAGATAATTAGCATGTCTCCATAACTGAGTTCAAAAGGTTAATTAGAAACATGGATTCATGTGGAATTTGTATCCTAGGTGTTAATTTTCAAGTGTGTACATGAAATATGTTTATCTTTCAGAAAGGTCAACATGTGGGCTTTCAATAATACCTAGTTGTTGCCACAACCTTACACTTCCAAGTCTCGCTAAAATAGATCCTAATCGAGGTTAAACTTATTTGACCATTTTCCTCTTTATTTCATCGTTTGTGTTTTCACGTTTTCAGTTAAAATCGCAAA
This sequence comes from Orthosia incerta, assembly GCA_948252205.1. Lineage (NCBI taxonomy): Eukaryota > Metazoa > Arthropoda > Insecta > Lepidoptera > Noctuidae > Orthosia > Orthosia incerta. The sequence continues at coordinate 36,841,621 of OX411741.1, read as the reverse complement.
TCACTCTCATGGTCTAGTTAACTAACAAGTTCTATCAGATCTGCATACTCCAGGCAACTCAGCAACAAACAGAGTTCCGACATTGAATTCAAATTGTTGTATAATGAACATAACTTCAATGCATTAAAAGCTTCGCTTACTTTGACTTGTACTGTGCGAGATTTTTCGATACCTATGAGAATCAGGAAAATAGTATAAAGTAGAATTTTGATTTTGAATGTGAAAAAAGTAGAGGAGACAAAAATGGGTAGGTTGTAGAAAAGATGATACAAGATGACTTCTGAGATGATGACAGTAATGACAGGTTGTGCCGACCCCGAATGAATTGGTGGAGGTACTTAAATTAGTTCCAATATGAAAGTAGTCGGAGAACAATTGAGAAATGTACCAAAAGGAAAAAGCAAAGCCTTTTGGCTTCAGCTTTCAAAAGTCGTAGTTTAATTAGGTAGGTAGGATCCGTGTGAAATAGAAAGCCAGACGTTCTTTAGTCGTAGCAAAAGCGGATTTAATGAAATAAATGTGTTTTTCATTTGTTTTTTAATCTGAAAGAAAACTCCTATTAGATATCCGTAGTTTTAAATGCTTAATTTCGCGGTAACTAGAGTAGCCAAGTAGGTAAACTAATGGCAAAACAGGTAAAATTACTGTGTTTGTTAATTGTATTGTAAAAGATGATGTCAACTTCAAACTAAATAAGTCAGCGAAACTCTACAGAGGTAATAAGGCCACGTGAACTTGATCCCATAGTCAGCTACAGTTACCTTGTATGTTTTTTTAATCTTCATTAGATATGAAACTGTTAACCATTAAGTCTTTAAGAGTATCTCCAATTAATTTAATGTGACCCTCTATCTAGATCAGTTGGACCTTAGATACTTTACCGTAGTTAGTTCGTTTGGCCGTATAGAAAAGCGGATGTAGGCACTCACGGCGGATTTCTTTGTTTGAACAAGACCCACATATCCAGCCCATTGCCCGAAACTCAGTGGTATGCGCACAGGCATTTGATCCGCCGAAAAAGCCGAAGATCTACTATTTGAATTTCGAACGAGGATTTTGATTGGAATTCGAATTTTGCAGTTTAGACGTAGCCGCGTCACGAGTGTAGTTTAAAATACATACAATGATTGACAACACAATTGTATTTAAATTCACAAAGGATAGAGAGAAAGTGATGGGTGTATTCCGATTCTAATGTAAAACAGCACGTATGTAGTTACTTTCACAGTGTGAGATAATAACCGTCGTGTATGTAACATGTGTATTTTAGAGCCAATAAAAAATAAACTCAGTATTCACGTGAAAGTTTGATCAAAGATTTTTAAATAAAGTACTGTGTTAAACAGCTATTTTGTTGGTTTTTAACTGACTTCACAAAAAGAAGATGGTTGTTGAATTTTTTATTATTTTGTTTCGAAAAGTTCCACATTCGCACATTACCGCATTAAACGGTAATGTGAGAAAATATGTAAAAAAAAAACAGTCTTAAATTTTTTTACATAATCACTTATAATATATAGTCGACACTCACTCGAGTTAAAACATTTAATCCCGGTTATTAATTATGAAATATGAAAAGTAAAAACTTTAAACCAAGCAATTTTAGCTGATTTAGTAAAAAGTACAACAAATAAATGAACTCTACAAAATTGAATAGGTAAAGGCCACCTATGCTGTAGTATGTTAAAAAAAATCACGAGAGCCTTCTCCTATTAAATATTTCATAAGGCATACTCAGCTTTTACTCATAATTTAGAGTGCGGGTCCTTGTGTAGCTCCTATACTTTTTAAAGAGTTTGTTGAATCTTCATATTCGAGAAATATTGCCATTAATTTTGTAGTACACTGGAAAAAGGTCAGGGTCGTCACAGAGAACTAAGCGAGGATGGTTAATATGCTGGAACTTTCAGAAAATAATTCACTTTACGTTAACACCATCAAATTCTGCATTCGCTCAGCTTAGATATTCTTAACACAATAATCAGTTACAAACTATGTTTAAAATTGTTAACGTATCAATTATTATTTAACATAATAATATCATCATCATCTTTTCAGCCGAAATATGTCCACTGCTAGACATATGCCGCCCCCAAGCGTCATATTATTATATATTCACATCATAATTATATATTTTATATATCAAATCATAATTAAATCAATCATCACCACCATCATCATTTCAGCTGAATGACGTCAACTGCTTGACATTGCCTCTCCCAAATGTCGCCACATCGACCGTCATCATTAGTAAAATTTAGTTCAGGATTATCATAAATTATGCAATTCCGATAAGTGCGTACCTACTTAAGTTACAGAACACATGTGATTAAATACACATACTATCTTCCATGTGCACTAAGCTTGCCACAAGCCATCTTAGCTAAAACAGTCATCATCATCATCATCAGCGTATTCATGTCCCCACCGCTGCTACACAGACCTCCTCTAAGGGAGGGGGAACGGGCCTTAATCCACCACACGGGCCCAGTGCGGGTTGGTGGTTTTCTTCGAATTTTTGGTTCTAGGACACGCCGGTTTCCTCACTAGGTTTTCCTTCACAGTTTTGAGAGCAGATAATGAAATAATTTACACAAAGTAAACCGCCAGCCTGGATTCGAACTCACGAGCTACAATCTGTAAGTCCGTTACCACTGGGCCACCACTGCTGTAAAACCAATCACTGCCAAAACAGTATATTGACCGAATCTGATTTACTTTCGAACATTCAGGAAATTGAACCGCCAAAATTCGGGTTTGTTCCTGAGCGTAATCTTACGAAATCTGTCTTCAAAGAAATCATCAGACTAACACACTTGCCGCAGATTGAAATATGAGTAAATTATGTTAATATATTTTATCAGGAAGAATCTACAAAAACATAAATATTTAACAATTTGTTACCCGTTGTGGTAAATCATTACTCCTAAAACTTTATACAAATAAATCGTAGCGTTTATCTGTCTGTCCGTCAACGTTATTACTTTATAAATTCCGTGATTTATTGTGTATTACATAGCTTCATTTTATACATTTCGGTGAGCGGAGTCGTGGATAGAGCTAGTTTTTAAAGTGAAATCGTTACGTAGTGTCGGCGATATCTAAAATAACATGAAGAATACGTTCATTATATCTGATGCCTAATTGCAATTTACCTCAGAGATACAGGCAGTCAGGGAATCTGAAGATATATGTATTCAAGTTTCTAATTCATTCATAATCATTGTACTAAGATATTATTATATATGTGGAATATTCAATGATAAAGCTCAAAGGTCAAGTGGTGTTCATAAAAACTTAGCCTACAAGAGATCTGTACTTGGAGCAAAATAGGCTTATTCTGTAGTTTGTAGGAGTCTGCCTAGACTATATAACAAAAATCCTTTTAATGAGTCATCTCATAAAATCTAAAATAGTAAGTGTTATGTGTTTATGTGTAATGAACACGCATCTTGAATAATAATATGGTATTTCTCAATTCTCTGAAAACATGGTACGGTTTTTCTATTTCTCATTTTTAGGGGTATTAACGAAGCCATTCGTGTTGAAGCACGAGTACAAGCATATTGAATAATATAAGATTACAAGAAATTATAGCAAAGAAAGATAAAATAACATGCAAATTGGATAATGACTTGTCTTCACCTAAAGATAATCTTGAATTATGCAACAAGTCAGAAAGCATGACAAAATAATACGAACGGGTAGTTCTCGTAAATTATAGATTTTACACGAAATAGACAGCAGCAGTAATAAATTGTAGTTCTAAAAACTTAAAAACACGCTTTAATGGTAAATTGAACTAAAAAGTCGCTAATCCTGAAGATCTTGGTCAGGCATTTGGGACAAACAATTTAAACGCGCACGGTAAAATCAACTTTTATTACTTGCAAATTTTTATTTTTGTTTGACTTTCAAAAGTACTTTGACTTTGACTAAATTATTGCATTGTCATCGGTCCTTGATAGGTGTGCAAAGTTTCAAATCAATCTGACGTTTTGAAGTGGGTGAAAATCACGTTCAAAGATTCCGTTACATTGATACATAGATACATAGTTACATACATACCAAGCTAATATAAAAGCGTGTTAAAAACCGAGAATTACCAGCTTCGATTCAGTGGAGCAATCGCTGGTTAGGACAGAAGTCATATGTGACTAACTATAATTCATATAAGTAGATTTTGGCAGTCTTGCTTTAACAGCAAAAAATTTACAAACTACATAAACTTTCACAATCTAATCACGTAAAAGATAGCAATTTCTTTGACAAGTCATATTTTATGGAAGTCATAAATGATGAAATTGATTGAAGTAAAATAATGAAACAAGATTTATTTGATGATAATGCTAATAGTAGATACCTACTATTTAACGGCAATTTGAAACTGTAAATCCAAAACCTCAAAAGAATTTAGAAATTAGAGTAGGTAGTGCTATTGGCATGGAAATTTAAAACGCTATGTTTCATATTTGAGCTCCGATAGGTATGCCAATCAACTTCGAAAACATGGTAGTATATGTTTCAGCAAAGGCTTGTCAAACATGTTTTCGATTCCGTGAAGCCTTGATTAGAATCCTACTTGTAGCGTGCAACTACATGTAGTTAATATATGTAGTTGCACGTTATGCAACCAAACCATGAATGCATGAAACCAAAATTTAGGTACGAGCTTTGATTGCTCCGGCATTTCCCGTAGGCCCGCTTCGCCTAAAACCGACATCCGGAAATTGACTGTTTATACCCGTTATAGAGAGTACAGTGGTGGCTGGCAGAGTAATTTGTGTAAACTATTTCATCAACACTGCTCTCAAAACGGTGAAGGAAAACATCATGAGGAAACCGGCATGTCCTAGAACCAAAAATTCGAAGACATGCGACATCCACCAACCCGCACTGCGCCCGCGAGATGTATTACGGTCCATTCCCTCTCACAGAGAGGAGGCCTTTGTCCCAGCATTGGGAACATTAAAACGCTGATGATGATGACGATACCGGTTATAATATATCGAAGATTGCATGTGACGTTTATGGATTGACATTTCGGATTGTAATTTTGTTTTAATTACAAGTTTGAAGACTCGCACAGACTCGGTGGAGGTGTGCTTCCACACCACAAAAAGGAGGAGGCGTACCTTAATTCAGCACATAGGCGGAACATGGCTGCCAATTTTGATGATGATGAACATATTGATAAACTCCTTGCTTCAATTACCACTACAGCAGTAAATTATTCTAATAACATACCTAACTCAATCATCGTATAGATAGGTGATTGAAATAAAGTGCATGATATCGTAACGTCTAATAAAAGCGTTCGCTATTTCCCTTCCGTGCAAATTACATAGAATTAGAGAATGTTCCGTGTTTCTCCGAGTTACAATCAATCACATGGCGTGTTGATTGATGCTATTTCCATATTTACACTACCGGTTTGCAATCAAAATAACGTCGATTACATGCTAAAGATGCACGGATTTACGACATTACAAATTATGTCAGTATCTTTCGACAGTTTAAACGATATCATGCGGTTTTTATTTCATCATTATTTTTAACGTAACATGGTTCTGGAGAAGTCTAAGATAGACTGAGTTAGTAATTTGATTTGATTATTACATGGTCGTTGATTTTTGATGCCATTTTAAACCATTATGCGAAACGGCATGTTAAATTATATCCGCATGTAAACGTTTTCCATTTTGGAATCGTATCCAGCTCTAGTGAGATTTGTACCAATATTGTGCGGATAAATAATTTAATGCATTTAATACATTCAAGAATTTCTTAACGCATGGCTCAATCTGCATACATAAATAATTCTGCGGCATATTCATTCAAGTAAGACGAATACTCAAATGCAAATCTATTTTCGTTTAGTCATCAAGTCGCCATCTAGTCTCAGGCTAAACAGATTCGGTCACTTGAAACTTTATTGAAATATAGACTTTGAGAAAGTCTAAAGTTAGTCGTTTGAATATTCGAGAGTTCTGCCGATAAGACGATTTCTAAATCCGATTGGCGAGGATTTAAAATGTTTGATAGAATAAAAGCGATTTTTCTGGTATCGTAAGCCCTTGTTACTCAGATGCAGTTCGACGTTCCATGGAAAAATATATCCAAACAAAAACAAACTTACGCTGGTTAATCCTCGGTAGAATATGGCTGCATATTGGAAATTGCAAATAAAGACTAAAGTGGCAAATGCTGAAACAAAGCCTCTCAGAATGTATAACGCATGTCTTTTGAGGTGCATTCATTCGTATTGCCATCGGCAGCATACTATAACTTGTTACGAGCGGATTGGTTCTGTGGTCTCCACACTACTGCACATTCGCGCTTACAAATGGAAAATTTTAATGAAAAATCTGTACCTTTCAACCAGAATGGTCCTTCAGTGAGGATGAATTAATTACATTTTGGAAGGCAAGGCAAGTTTGTGATTGCAGCCAACCCGAAGGACTAACTAAATTATTTAGTGTCGCGAAATAAACCGAACATTCACGGAGATATGTAGTGGGACCAGTAAATGGTGACATGTGGGGCATATTGCAATATAACTAACTCTGCATTTATTGAACCCATATAACATGTTTAGTTTCAGCGTGTGAATTGGAACGCTATACGACGGACGAAATCAATATTGACAAGGACCGGACGTATTTTGATTCGCGAAGACAATACACAGAAGTTTGACAGGGCACAACTTATATCAGATTAAAAACTGATATAAGTTTGTGCTTTTGCAAAATAGGTCGTTAAAATAATTTCCGAGTGTAATTTATTTTCTACCAAAATGCTGAGAATGTATTATCATAAATATCGCATAATTTGTGTCAGCTCTGGACATGCTGCTTTTCTGCCGTCGGGATTTTATCTTCTTGCAAAATTTATCAGATTCACTGTCCACATAGCAGACAGAATAGTTAAATAATCACGTGAGTCATATAAATTATTCATCAGGGAAGAGTTCAAAATAGATCATCAGACATGTTTTAAGGATTACTTTCTTAAAACATGTCTGAGGATTTTTCTATGTTGATTTTATGTATAAGGTGTTGTTAAAATATAGCGTTACTACAATCTCGCATTTTATTTTTCGCACTTCCGAACGGTAGACAACAGAAGAAAGTCGCTCTATTTTAAATCACTATTATTTAGAAATGAATACTTTCGAAAAGTTGGAAGAGAGTATTTGCTTTTGCGAAAGAGGGAAAATCGAGGCTAATGAAAATATTGAATTAGTTCGCAAAATAAATATTTTACAGCTTGTTTCAAAACAGCGCAAAGTTTTGAATCAAGCCGTGTGGGAAAACCCATGAAGTAGTGTATAAACAAGGGTCTCTTGTATTTATTTTAGTTTTCATTAAATGGTTTCTTACGAGCTCTGAGTCTGTTATTAATAAACCCTTAGTTGAGACACACACACATCCATAAAGGATTTATAACCTCGTTTGAAAAGTATTTTTAGTCAAGGTCTAAAGTGGCGCCAGTGATAGTAAAATGCAAACGTATTTATGTGACTAAAATAATCGATTTAAATCCGGCTTCACGGAAAGTGGCGGCGTGGCCGGCATGACGGTCGACAAGACGGAATGAAAGAATAAAACGTGTTGAGACAAATCTAATTAATATAGACTGAAAGATGATGATTATGCCTGACATTAATTTTCTTTTGGTATTGCAATAAAATTTACTATTATTTGAGGGACATAAGTAACCTCAACGAAGAATGCCGTTATAAAGTAAATACTATTTTTAACTCACCTAGATTGCGAAATCGACAATACTTTAAGTTGGGTACAGGTCTAAGTTTAGTCAATCGACTTAGATGTAGAGCAAATAACATGCAATTAGCAGTTTAAACTATGGACGTATAAAGGTACAGGTGCTTATTAAAACTAAGTTTTTGTAGAAGCTCTAAAATTTTAGTATTCATTTATTCGTAGTGTTGTCACTATAGGTATGGTTAAATTAAGGCGGGCATCGTAGTTCATTTTAAGAACAGAACAGTCAAGACACTGAGAAGTTAGCATCGTAAATCAGAAAGGAAAACTAATGATAGAAAAGATGTTGTGCCCACCCCAAGTAACACTGTACAAGGCGAGCAATATTATGATGCCTAGAATGAAGTCCTAGAACGAATTCGTGAGAAATACACAGACAAGCACAGGTTAGTAAAATATGAAGCTTCAGAAAGAGTAAGAAATCGAGAAGTATTAAAAAAGTACTGTTATTTTTATAAACAATACTACAAAGATTTTAAACCATATAATTAGTCTCTGGAAATACTCCGAGACCAAAGAACATAGCAGAAAGTCTGCAAGTGGGTCATTGACAAATATACACAAAAATAAAATAAATAAACCTGATATTAGAGCGCTGCAGTAAAAACTGGAACAACGGATAATATTATAGAATTTATTTACTTCATAGGAACTTATTATTGTTAGTAAAATAAGCACTGACAACAAACGTTTATCTATTCTAAAGAATATGCAGTAGAATATGGACGATATTATAGAAGATGACTAAAGATTTATTTTGATGTTTATATTTAACTACAAACGAAGTCAGATGAATTTCATAATAATTACAAATATAGCCAAATCAATCACGAATAAATACACCCGTAGTGCTCTCTAAATTGTCAATCTTCAAAGATGCCTATACATATGTAATGTACCATGCTCGCTCACACGAGAACGAAGTTGCCGTAATAAAAGAAAAGAGGTCCCATAACACACCCTTTCATAGATAAAAAGTTATAATTTAAACAAAACCAACTCAAAGAGAAGAGTTTACTGAAAATCAGAGTCGAACCATCAGTAACTACTTTGTTCGACACAACTATGAAATGTCATCAAAATATCTAGTGGAAAGTTGGATCCTCGAGGGATGACCCTTTGGGCCTGTCCCATATATTACAATGTTTCTACTTTCTACTAACAAGTTTGTGTATTATACCAAAGTACTTACTAACATTCGTCACTGTGGAAGGATAAAGAGTTAAAAAAATACGATGGTTCAACCCCATGTGACCGAAAATGTCCAGAGTTCTAGTAGTAGGAGCATTATAGACTGATTATATACATAGACAAAGACAAAGATATTTTATTTCAAGTAAGCCACCAAGGGGCACTTTTGAACGTTACATTAAAATTTACAAATAATAATAGTTGATTCTACCGTCATATGTAATGTATAGTACAAGTGGGTTAGCTAGGGGCTCTGAAATGGAATAACAAATGAAAACAACCCTAATGAACCGCCTACCCGTAAAATCAGTATTGGTATTTTAGACAAAACCTACAGATAGGGAAGACATGGCTTATATTTCGGCCGCCTATTAAAAACTCCGCTTCATGGAATATTAATGTCCTGTGAGATGAAAGACCACGTGATTGATGATCTTATTAGTGCTGCGAATAAATTTCTACCTCCAATTAACAAGAATTGTTGTCTGATCTGAAAATACTTTATAATGAAATCGTTGTCGTTATTTTTGATTGCTTTACAAATATCATGGTCAACTTTGTCATTATTAAAACATTGAATGACTATATTTTTCTTTACGGTATTTGATTGTGCCTGAACTTTCCCCAATTGATTTGGGTCGGCGCAGCATGAATTTTCCTTCCGTTATATTTTTGGAAATCGACGCAGCCAGCCTATTCTTTATAGATCTTTTTCATCTCATTGATTTTTCTTGCAACGCAGAACCAAATAAAACAGTAGGCCTTTAATAAACCTGTTAAGTTAATTTATTATAATCCTAAAACAAAAAATCGCCCACATTTAAAACTGCAGATCAATGTTTTGAAGTGTGTGTAATAGGTAAATAGTTAATTGAACACGCGTGTCAGCATTTCAACCGTAACGGAGTGACAGTGGTTAACGTAATGACACACAGTTAACCAAAACACGTAACTGACGATGATATAACCTAATATGTTCGTGTTAACCAACATTTTTTTTACTCGCTTCAGTTTCAACAAGAACTAGTCGTTAGTAGGTTCGGATCACTAACTTTATAATTCGTTTTCGAAAGTGTGAGCAAAATTGGATTTTCGTTTAACGTAACCTAAAACCCTGGAGCCATGTTACCAAGGGGGGCGCCAAATATCGGTAGTCCGGAGTAATTAGTTTACGGCGGTCAGTTGACACTCGCTTCGTAGCAAATACGGCTGGAAGGCCAGAGGAATACTAATGTAGATACGAATATGAGCGCAATCAAATTAGCTAGTTTCTTTTTTAAGGTTTTATAGAAAATCGCTAATGTTGTTGCCAAAACAACAGATTTTTCTATAATCTGGACACCTCTTAACTGTCGCCAAAATAATAGGACATTGAATGTTTTTCTGAATTATGGTAGCAAAAACAATGTGACAAATTTTTATTAGCAAAATCTATCGAAATAGTTCAATGCTGATTTCGTCTCAAGCTGTTGTAATAGACCTCTATTGGACAAATTTGACGATGTTGGCTGGTTGCCCAAGCTGTTCCATGACACGCCAAAGGAAGTGGGTCCTTTTATAAAAAGTTCTTGGAAGTATTTTTTATTTTACTCTCAGAAAAACAGGCATTTAATAATACAGAAGGATTCTATCTAAATCAGTGATTATAACAAGGAAAAGCCCAGATCACTTCATTTTATTTGTTACTTGATTCATTAAGTGTTACCGAAATACATAATGAAATAAATAAAAGCTTGTAAATCAGCGACGCCGCACATCATCAAACCAAAAGAATCATAATCACCGAGAAATAACATGACAAACTTAAAAATCAAACAATTTCTCGAAATTAACATAAAGGTACTTTATTAAGCGTTGGTATTTCGAGCGTGAACGAAGTTGGGAACGAACCTCTCTCACAAATAGTTAAAGAAGTTCTTTGCCGTGTGGGAGAAATTCGTAAGACAGGTCTCTGAAAGTTTTCCAACTTTAATACTGCTAAGGTTGCCTGCGATGTGTTAGTTGTGTTTATTGAGCAGTCAGGCAGGAACAAGAGGCGAACGCGGAAACAGCATGGGATACCACTTTTCCTTCCACAACTATCTACGCCTATGTGTCGGTTGGCGGACACAGCCTAAAAACTGCCGGTTTCGCTATTACGTTATTACCCGTTTATTCAACACGGTTACGGGAAAGATTTTAATGTATCGATTTCCTTTTATTTAAGTAAGCTGTGGTGTTGGTTTATTCAACAGTTAAACTGTGTATAACGCTACGTTTATGTATTTTTATCTCAATTATTAAACAACACGCTAACAACGTTTAATAACTTTAAAACAACATGCATCCGACAAAAGCCCGTAGTTGCTCCAGGCGAATCTCGGTAATTGCTTTATTAACTTAATTACTTTACATTTAACTCACCTTTCAGCCGCACTTTAAATTATTAAAGCTGTTATGTTGTTGCAGAAAATGCGATTGATCGTCGTTGTTATGCTCTTCGGGGCTGCTGTGGCGAGGGAGAGTGACTGGCATCCAATCCTGCCAGAGTCTAATGTGATGTACTCCACCTACCATACTTCGGATAGATCTTTAGATTCTGGGTGAGTGTAACACTATTACATCTTTTAATTATGCTGTAAAACTAGCACAGGTAAAAAAAATAAATTTAACGACCACAGTATTTTACCAAAAATGCACCAATAGATGGTATGAATATGAACAAAGCGACTGTTACATACAAGAAGAATTATTAATTAAAATTCGTGAAAAATGCGCCAACATCAACATCATCATCAGCCTTTTTTTTATTGTTCCCACTGCTGGGACACAGACCTCCTCTATGAGAGGGAATGGGCCGTAATCCACCACGGGGCCTAATGCGGGTTGGTAATGCGCCAACATCTGCTTCTGTTTTGATGAGAGCATATGCTTTATTATGACGTTTTTTGAATACTGTTTTCTTTACAGTCCACACATGAAGATCGTGAACCGTAGGCCGATCCCATCGCAATACGGATCCGGCAACAAAGTGAGCTTGTTCAGTCCTTCGGGCCAGATGACTGACACCTGCAGCATCCACAAGGTTTCCATGAACCAGGAGCTATTCTACCAGTACATGGAGTACGAAAAGGAGATACCAGACCTCAAGGAATTTACTCTCTGCATGTGGACCAAGTTCCACAACCATTCTAGTGATCATCCTTTGTTCTCCTATTCTAGTGAGTATTTTAATATACATTTACTATTCTTCCTCATAATATCCTGCTTAGGATATATTATTATTTATTCCGGGAATACATTCCCTTGGGAATTCCGGTAATGAAACACTTTTGACGCAGGCAAAGCCACGAGCAGAAGCTAGTAGCTAAATAAAATATTGCGACATTGCCTAGAGCGTAATTGCAAGGGCTATTGACATCACGTTCAAATAATAGAACAGTTCTATTATATTTCTGCAACTTCAAAGAGTTTTCAAAAGCATTTGATGTCAAAAGGTGAGTAACGTTATTAATTATATGAAGTGCAATGGCTGCCGTGACTGCCATCGATAAAATTTGAAATATATCTTTTTGACTTGTTTGGCCTCTTTTTGATGTTAACAGGCAGACGATTATTTTCTTTGAAATGTACCCAAGTGACCAAATATTACATTTTATTTAGATGATATGAAAATTCTAACTATTCGCGAAATGACTTTCTGTCCGATCAAACTCTTTTCTTAAAGCGGGGATAGGAAGGATTAGGCCCAAAGCATTTGATCTTTATATACGGACTGATATTCGATATTCACGTTGAACCGAAGCCATTGATTGCCTGAGTTCCGAAAATCTTCGGCTTTCACCTCAAAAGATCTGTCCTAAATAAACTTGGTTCGTGAACTGAGGCGGGATATTTGTTACTTTTTGCCGTTGATCCGTGAAAGATATGAATCTGCTCTATGTACAAAAGAGTGTTGCTAGGTGCCGTTTAGGTTCGCGAATTTTGTATTGCAGAGTATAATTTTACAATTTCGTGGTCCTTGCACACAGTATAATTACAATTGGGCAACGATTTAATAGCTATGTTCTATTTTAAAACGTTTATAATTATTAATATCATACGGCAATTTGTGTTGCGTTCGGGTGCCTTGTAATTTGTTGTTAGTGACTTGGTTTTATGCATATTGAAAGTAATGCAGTGTTATTAGATTAATTTAGGTGACATAATAATGTAGAGCCTATAAAATATACACTATACGATTTTCCGCGTTATACTCTTTATGACGCCAAAGAATTAGGACATGAAGAAACTCGCTACGAATGCCTCAATCCAATGAGTTATGTATTACCTAACTTGTGTAATGTTTGCCATAACATTAAAGGGGTCATTGTGACATAAGTATTAATATTTCCACACAATTTCCTATATTGGAAACTAAGTTTCACAAAAGTTTAAAATGAGTTATTTGAGTACATTAATTAAGTTTATGATAATGATAATGCAATCCCATGGTAATAGGGAAAAGCCCAATTTTCGTACTCCAAAAGCGATTACATCAGCCTTTTACTTTGAATTTAGCATTCGTATAAGGCGCGTTTGTGCTTTAACTCGCTTTGATTTGCATAAACATGGAAATTGTAAACGAATTTATGGTGATTTTTGCCTTCAATGTAGTCAGTAGATAGCTAATATAATTCATCTACCTCATCTGCCTTGCCTTTTCCCAACTATATTGGGGTCGGCTTCCAGTCTTACCCGATTCAGCTAAGTACCAGTGTTTTACATGGAGCGACTGCCTATCTGACCTCCACAACCCAGTAACTGGGTAACACGGTACCCGTTGGCAAGACTGGTGTCAGATCTCAAGCTTCTGACTACCCGTAACGACTGTCAAAGATCTTCAAATGACAGCCGGGACCAACGACTTAACGTGCTTTCCGAGGCACGGAGGAAACTCGGTATGTTGAAATGGTCACCCATCCACGGACCGACTTCGTCAAGCGTTGCTTAACCTTGATGATCGACCCGTGCGGCTGTTATTATTTAGCCACGAGCTCCTCATTAGATAGCTATTATAATTACTAACCATGATATACCTACCTAGCAGACATGGTTACTTATCACATTAATATTATAAAGGCAAAAGTTTGTTAGTGTGTTTGTATGTTTGTTACTTCTTCACGCTCAAACGGCTGAAAGGATCTGGATGAAATTTGGAAAAAGATATATTATAGTTACGTATTTTATCCCGGGCATATATGTTCCCTCGGGATAATTTTCGACATACACGGGTGTTAGTTGCAGACAGAAGCTAGTTTAAGATCAAAACAAAGATATAGATATTTAATTAAGATTTAGATCTATACTAATATTATGAAGAGGAAAGATTTTTTTGTTTGTTTGTACAGGATAGGCTCCGAAACTACTGGACCGATTTAAAAATTCTTTCACCAGTAGGTAGCTACATTATTCCTGAGTGACATAGGGTATTTTTTAATCCCAAAAAAGGGTTCTGTGGGGTGGTTCATGGACGCGTAGCCGCGGGGAATAGCTAGTATTTAATAAAGAAATAAAACTAAAACTTAGTTTTGGACCGCTACAATCTCGATTCCCGTCGCCATTTTGGATCAGATTACGTAATTACCATACATTTGTCACTGTTGCAGTGTCGTAATGTGTCAAGAGGGGCAAATTTACCGATCACCAGTCACGAGTTACGAGCTATAGTTGCACTGCCAGTTTCATAAAGGAACTTATTTAAATTATGTAACGTGCACTAAACAGTCGCTTGAAATATTATAATTTATGTGACTATTCATAAATTTTAATCAAGTCTAAACGTAACGTTTCAAAATCATATAGTTTATTGCAAATAAACCTTAGAGGTACTTATGAATTGTCAAACAAACAAAAAAAAAAGATGACTCTAGTTGCAAATTCGCAAGCGTGGCCAAACACAGACTTATGTAGATAAAAAAAATTGTTCACAAAATCTAGAACCTGACTACTGAAAAATCGCTCTCTAAAAAGTATGGAAAAAGAAAATATTCTCATCTGAAATTGTTATACAAACTATTCGATATGTATCGCGTATTAAATAAACAACTTACATTTAACACATATGATATTGTATTTCATATTATACAAATAATATGAAATACAATAAAATATATTATACATTAAATTACATATTTATAATATAGTGATGTGCACATTGCGACGCCGAAGTCGGGTAAAAATAGTTTTTATAACTTAAACGGGATATATCTCGCAAACTATCGCTTGAAAAAAATATTATGTACCAAAACCCTATCTTCACTTTAAAATGCCTGAACATCATATGATGGGGTGGGCGAAAACTATATTTTTGTTCTTGACTTCGTCCCCCCTTTAGGGCGCCATATTCACTTTAATGTGACGTCACTTACCTAGTCTATAACTAGCGTACAAACAAAACGCTTCCAACGACACTTCATTTGTCTAATTATGATAGGTAGTTTAGAAGACATGAGGGAAAATATGAACAAACATACACAAATACAGGTCATAAACATAACCCTCCCTTTTGCTTCGCCGTACTCGGATAAAATAGAGTGTGACTGGAAAAATATTGTCAAGCAAAGCTAGCAATAGAAGTATATTATACCTACCTATAAAATATAAAACGTTTAATCCATAGAATAAATCAAGCATTTTATCGCCTTACAATAATTTGCAAGGCAGCAGGCTACGAAGGGTAACTCAGTAACAAGAAAAAAATAATTGCTAGACGAGCTTGTTTTCTTCAATTAATTAATTTGACTATTATAAATTATTACAAGCTGCAGGAACTTGACTATACGATTTAAACCAGGGGGGTGACCATAAGCTCGTAAGAGTAAGGTTATTTTGTACATTTTATTTCAATCAATATAAGTAATTTTGTGTGTCAAGGTAAATAAAAAAATCAAAAGCAAGGTAAATTAAATAAACATAATTAACATTATCTAAAGGAAGGACATTAATTACGTATTTCACATAAAACTAACATGAAATTAAAATGTTGCTCTAACATGTTTTCAAGATAGCGTGACCTCTACTAACATTAACATTTGTGAGACAATGGTAGCTTGTTAGTAACAGAAGTCAGTTATGAAACAGCAAAGGCCGGTCTGAAATAGCCAAGTAAAACGAACAGCTGATTGTCAGCCTAGCTTGGCTTAATTGGTTGATAACATATGGCTTGAGAATTTCGTCCGAATCTATTATAGCGAAATGGCAGAAATTCTATTGGCAGATACAAGGATTATCGTTCTAGGTAGAAAAGAATATTTACTAAATAAGCTTATAGAAGCCAGAGTTCGTTATGAAGCTTTTCTATTCGAGGGTAAAACCTGTAACAAAAGAATTCGTAGAAAAAACACTGTTTTGTTTCGGCTACTAACGATTTTTTTTATCTTTGAGAAGTTGTTAATAAAGAGCAAAATATGATATTGTATTCATATTCATCTGATGTAGGAACGTTTTAATGTTGATTAAAAAGGTTTAATTTCAAACGAATTTTTTCGCAGTTGGAGATAGCCCGAAAGAGATTTCTGCCTTGATATCAAACACCGAGGAGGCCAGTTACTTCAGCATGGCTGTGCATGGACAGACCTTCTTCAGGCTAAATTATCCCCTCAAGCTGAACGCGTAAGTATCATAACACTTTTAAACTATTCAACTCTTGACGCCGGGATATGAATATTTATTAATCGCTTGCCAATTTATAACCATTTTGAATATAAGCCCTCAGCATGATGTCCACTCACTTTTACAACGCCTATTACACATAGCACAATCCTACAAACAACCAGGATGTCCAACAAAAGTTTCTAAAGTCCTACTTTCTACTCAAGCTAAGGTTATTGTCAAAATATTTAATTCACGCCACTGAGACAATGGTGTAATTAGGGACGCGTGCGCATACGCATCCTTGTGTTGCCACACTCACACGTTAATCGCTTCGCTCTGATTGGCTGCAACACACGCGAAGTCATTAAGTACTTGCATGCACCTGACGGCCGCGATTAGCTCGTCTAAGCTGTATGCGTGTTGAATGATTAAAAATATTCAGCGCTCCCCTTTGATTTATAACCGTAATTTGCTTTACATTTTAAAACGATATTTTCAGATATAATGATTTAAGGTTCCCCTAGTCGACGGCACGAACTATTTTGTGTGCGGGGTTAAAATGCAAGCTATCTCGTACGTACGAAAGAGATAGATGCTGTGATGAGCAGTAGGGAGCTAGTCCGTGTACGAATTAGCACTCTTGCATGTTTGTAGCAAAATAGATGATGATTTAGGACGAAAACGAGCGCGCGAAATTTTATAAACAGGCCTTTGGTAGGTAGACTAAATGTATATTTACAAAATAAAATTATTTGTATTCTTGAACTACTAATCTATCCCTGTATGGTAGTCGTTTTACAATTTTCCTTTTTTATGGTATTTTTTTTTACTTTTTTGTTTGCTAGATAATGATAAGACAAATTGATATCATGTTTTATTTTGAACGTATAGTCAAACAGTGGAGTTATCCCTAGACTACTAATTATCGACTAGTGTAACCTTAAAGTAAGCGATTGGCTCCGGCTGTCGTTTGTAGATACGAGTATGTAATATAAGTAGTTACGGATAGTACTTACGGATACTCAGAAGGCAGAAAATCGAACACCAGTCTTGCCACGGGGTCGACAACTAATACTTTTGTTGTTATCCATATACTAGGTTATGGAGTATTTAGCTTTGATGACTAGAAGTCGATCCTAACATTACCGGAAAAGCTAGGCAGATAAATTGCATTATTTTGTGTATTTATGATATATTGTAAACACGTTTGCGAGATATTTTACGAGCTCCTAAGCACGTTTGTGGCTGTAGTGTTATCTTGTTTCTGAAGTGTAGATCTGTTTTATGGGTAGTACGTAACTGCATCTCCTCGGATAACAAGTGCCGTACATTTCAACTGCATAAGTCACATGTTATTCTGAGAATAACAAATTTGCACTAAACATTTATGCCAGACTAACCCTAATTGAGTTTACCAAAAATAACTAGGGTTCATATCACAAACCAAAACAAAAGATCTAAATGATTTTATTTAGATTTTTGTCACGTTTGGAAGGTTTACGTTTCTCAAATTCAAATTATGTATTATGGTTGAAACTCAAGTAGACTTCAGACAAACCCGTTGAAAAGGTTCGGTATGAGCGGGTTCCAACAGAACTGTGGAACTTCCACGTGTTTTGTTGTACAAGGAAAAGTTGAAGAATTCTCTTTAACTTTTGCCTGAGAAACGCAAGTTCTTGAAAGTTTTCTTGTTTACAGACATAATTAATTTTTATCCGCATAATTATTGCTTTACAATAAATCATCACATTATAAACTTACAGAATAAGGAAGCACCCACATAAGATTATTGCAATATTAAATGCTAATGCATAATATTGCAATGAATATATTACAGGCGTTGCCTAGTGGATTGTTGCGATAAACATCGGGCTTTCCCTACAAGATTAGTTAATTATCGTTTAGTTTAACCACCGCTAACAAACATTTGTGTTGTGTTTAACCCTGTTTGAAAACAGGTTACTCAATCAGGAGCAATGTGTTTACTCATTTTGGTGGTTCGCCGATATTGTTTATGCGTTTTTAGAGTTCCGACCTGTATAAGACAAGGGACCTCTTTATGATGTATTTTTTTGCATTTGGCTCGCTGGTGGTGTTTTTGGTTATATTGCTTACTTTTTGACATCCGATCTTCACCAAATTTAAAATGGGACCACCTCGGGTCAATACTCTTCCAAACAAACAATAATCGGTTAACAACTGCAGACATACGATTGTAGCAATCGCATTTATTGAAGAAATACTGTATATCTCCGAAGTTCTTTATTCAGATCTTAACAAAATTTAAATTGGACTACCTCGAGGTACTAATCAGGTACATTATCAAATAAAAGAAAAGAATCATCAGTCAGTTAAGGCGTATATATTTCCCAATGGTAACGCGGTTTTGGAAGTGTTCCCGCTCGGAGCCTGCATATCAATATTGGACGTACTTTTGGGCCGTTTTGTTTTCAAAATATTTTTTGATTTACATAACCTATCTAAGCTAAGAATAAATTCTAACCATATTTTTTTCTGAATAAAAATATTTTTAAACATCCATGTCGTTTTGGGGGTGTAGTAAAAACTAGCGAAAAATATCGTGTTGTTATTTTTTTTTAAAGCCAAACCTATTAATTACACAAAAAAACCATGATTCACAAATAATGTACATTAATCAATAATAAATATTTTTGTTTTTTTTCAAACCTTTCAGCCTATCCGTTACTAGGGACACAGATTAATTAATAGTACCTACAAGTAGGCTTTAGAAAGTAACCGTTTTAACTAAAGCGGAGTTAGGCCTTAACATTTGGCGAATATATATCGCTGAATAAATATACAAAAAATAAACATTCAGCCGGATTGAGAACCTCGACCTTTTTTGAAGTCAGTTAAAAATAGCTCTTAATTTTCTCGAAGATGACAGTTTTATTCACTGTTTAAATAATCTCTATTTAAGATGTGGAATAGAATCTATTCAAACCATTGCTGTCTAGGTAAATTTCCAGAGAAGATAATTAATTGTGGCCTAACCTTAATTTATTTAAAGTTTTTAATATAGCTTTAAAATGTCCTTGCCCACTAGGAGTTTCTCTAGCCTAGGAAATTAGGTCTAGACGTAATGTTTAATTTACGGCATTTATAAGTGATACAGTAACATTAACATATACACGTTAATTTAGTTAAAAACACCGACATATTTGACAAGAAAGTCAAACTTGCCTTATTTGTAAGACGTAGGTAACATGAACGAGTAGGTGCTATTTTCTTAAGCATGAAACAGCTTTACTAAGAAATTTCTATATTAACCAATAAAATCAAATAAGTACACTTGCGGGGATTCAGTCATTGAATTGACCATAATAATTACAACCAATAAAATAATATTACATTATTTACGTGAATTACTATAAACCTTACTTTATTCATGGATGTTGACATCACTTAAGAAGGAATGCATTTGTCGCGCCGAGTATCTAATGATATTTAACTTTCTAGGTATATTATAATTAGAGTTACAACACCGCCATTTAAAAAATCAAATTGCGTAAAGTCGAACGTAAAAATAAATGACCGTGTCTTCCGATTTGTTTAACTAACGTAAAAACACCGCACTCTAGAAAACGAAGCCGTTCAAGAAAATATGTCAATTCTAAATAAGGGCGGGACCACCTCAAAACACTCCAAACGTTTCTAAACAATTCACTCAAACCTCCTAATTGGTCGCTACACAACTTGCCCAAGTAATTGTTTGCTTATGTTTTCTAACCAAACATCGAATTCAGCAGTTGAAACACTGTTTTGTATTGATTGATTTAGGTACATTATCTGTAATGCTCATTGAAATTATTGTTCCAATTGGTAACAATTTTCGACCGATTCAATTTATTAATTTTGCTTTTACCAAATTTGATTTTCAATCCTATGTGAACGCCACTTTAGACACCATAGTTCATTTCGACGGACTCGCCTAGACTCGACGGACGGTAAACACACACACACAGTTTCCGTGTAAGTAATACAAACGTGTTCTAATCTGGGTCATTTTTACTACACTTAAATACAACGTAACTTATGTAACAGATAGTTATTAGTATCAGACAATATCCAAATGGTAATGAGTTTTCGTACAGTCACTTCATTCATTGGTTGGCTATGACCGAAGACACAAAATTACATCATGGAGAAATAGTGTCCTACATTTATTTGCAAGAGTCTATTATTTTCACTTCTATTTTTAGATAAGAAAAGGTTACTTGCAAGTAAGAATAGGCATTTATTTTTAACTGAACATGAACTTGCCATTTGAATTTTCAAAATGGCGAATTTTCGAGATCTAAATCTAAGAGAAATCTAAGAGATGACTAAGCAGAATTGATAACCCACTCTTGAAAAACCTTGCGCTTTAGGTTAAGAGACATGGTTATCTATATAAGTATTTTTTAATGACTGGTTACTTCCTCTGCAACAGCATATGAAATTATGAAGCAACTATTATTGTCTAATAGAACATAATCGTACTATGTCTGCTTTTTGATCATATGGCTGCATACATAAACCATAAACTAACAAATGAAGCTAAAATGTTTCACGTTCAAATGTTAGCTTAGTTCACTCGGCGAGCTTAGTGAAATGATAATTTTTAACTAGATTCTCAGGCAAAATGCTAAATAGGTCATTGGGATGACGAGTTTATATCCATCCATTGTGAAAAAGCAGCAGACAGGTAGCGGCCTACATTATCAAGTCTGAAACTATGCATCAAAACATGATTTTCAAATTACTCCACAAATATATATACAAAAGCGATCAACCAAATAACTGTGCGTACAGAAATATTTGGCGGAACAGCATTACCTAAAGGCATATTTTTATTCTTTAAGTGAGATTCCGACCACTAAGATTGGGTTCGGTATTTCTTCTGGGCCAGCTAAGAAACACCGACCTTACCTAGTATAAAAAGTCGAAAAAAATATAAGTTTTATTTTTAACCAATTCAAAAACAATTATCATTCATCATGAACTGGATGCTCGGCAAAGCGTTCTAGTATTATTGTGACAGGTACAAAAATCTTCACTTATATTTTGCAAGCATGTGTTCGCAGTTACGCTCTGGTTCACTATTAGGTCACTAGACACGTCAGCTAAACGACTTGAATGTCAGAATAATTCCTTGAAGTATTCTACCCAAGACTTGATTTGAGTATAAAGTACCGCTTCCATTAATTGGCAATTCACACACTGTACTAATTAAATAATTACAAAAGCTTGCAGGCGGCAAAATACACTAGACTGGCTCAAGCAGTTTTAATAGAGTATTAAAAACGGAAATAGAAATATTCATTTCTGCAAAGAAAAATACTTCACAGCAAATGATTTTCTGTCGAGTTCAATGAAGGTCGGTAAACACAGTAGGTACTTTAGGAATACAACCCTTTCAGAAAACAGGACTATTTGTAAAGATTTGATCATGATCCCCATGATAATATTTGTGGTTAAAGGGTAATGTGTTTTCTAAGGACTACACAAAAGTTCGGAGCGAAACAACTTTCTATATGCGACGGGTTTGTCGAACAACAGACTTTGTATAAGTTTTTATTTATGATTTTTCCTGGTCTGGAAAAGCGATAGCGAGTCCGCAATTACATACAAAAACAATATTTCATACTTACATGCCACGTAATTTCGTTCGAACAATTAGACATTAGATTAAAATCAGATCTATTTACTTTACACTTTTACCAAGCATCCAGAAATCTCAGACATACATACTAACGTAACAACAGTAATAGCACGAAGGAAGACACTAATCACAGTTCCTACTGTTACGAAGAAAGAACACCAGGTAACAAAAAACTTAAGAAACGTAGCATACGATCGTGATTTACCGGATTTCGCTTCCATTCAATTGACATCCCTGTATTACATAAGATGATTAACAATGGCGACCACGCACGACAATTTCTTTTTTTTTTGCCGTAACTGCTATGTGCACGCAATGTGCGTAAGAGCACTTTCTAACAGTCATCGACCTCCAGCTCTTGTATTTTAACAGACGGCGTTAAATATTAATTGCTCCGTCATTGTTTCTTCGATATTGATTATGATTGAGCAAAACTGTAATGTCAAGAGTTTCTAACATCGAGTGTAGTCTCTTAGTTGTTTCAAACAATTACTTTGAAAATAGAAGCAATAACATTGCTACTCATGTATCCGACGAAGCACCCATCGAAAAAAAAACTAAATTCCTTAAAAACACAACCTCTATTTAATGCCTTTAGGCGCAAAGTCATTCTAAGTTTTTAATTTTGTCATTATAATCATACCTAAGAAAGGACGTCTTGTGCCATCTTCTGCTTCGAGATTATAAGTTGATATTTGCACAGATATTTCAAAGCACTAATGCTTGGCTGCAAACATACCACAACTCTACTGCTAGGAAAGTATTTACATACTGGTACCGATTCTTGGTTTGACCATACCACTATTGCCCTGTGTGTTGTTGACAAACCACATCAAGGGCTAGCAACAAATTAACTGACTGCCCGCGCGTTGTAAGTGGCCTCTAATTTCGCTTTCTGCAGGACTCGCGGTGTCAGCGTGTAAAGGCACAAAGCTTGACGCGACAGCTTATCGGTAGACTTACCATGGTTGTTTAAAACAAGGATAAAAATGTAAAATCAAATACCTAAAATAGAAAACTTATCAAATTTCCAAAAAATATCCAAAAATAAAGAAACAGTAAAACTGACCATAAAGTTCTTTTTTAATAGGAACAATATTTAAGCAGCATATTTAAAAATGGAAACTGCCTGTTTGTTTCAAACCACTTTACTGAAATAATCCTGAACGGTTTTGATTTAAATTTTGCATCAACAAAGTGGCTTTTGTGGTTTACGTGCATGTTCGTGATTTATTATTCAAGTTCAACTGTGTGAATTTACACAGCTACTACCTAGTGTAGTACATTGATTTTAGTTTAGGTTATCAAAATGTTTGACCATAATTTTATGCGGTTTGTGCTCAATTAGGTAGAGTGATAGCAAAGCCTCACAACCATTACTGAATTATTAATATATATATAACATGTACTGTACTGTTCACGCCATGAAATGAAACGAAATTGCAAAGGTTTTCATTCTCTGAAACTGAAATAAATACGATATAAAAAGAAACCGTCCTTATAATGAAATATAACATTATAGTCGACATCGATTAAGAAAAGAAAAATAAATTGAAATGGTGACGTAAGAATCCCAATATAAAATTCAAATTAAAGTGTCCTATAAGTTATGCAGCTGCTAAGACTAATTCCGTGAAAGTGCTGTACTTACACAAAGTTGAGGGTGGCGCATCGGTTAATTGCCTCCTGATGCTTCTGAGACAGTTTATGCTAAGAGAGAAATGTCTCAGTCAACCGTTTTATTACCTCGAAGTTAGGGAAAAGCTTCACTCGTACATAATACAATTTCAGGTTACTTTTACTATATTTTATACAGATTAAAACATTGGATTTAGTATTGCCAATGTGATATTACAAGTTCATTATCGTCGTCTTCATGCTCTTGTCGTAGGTTGGCGCAACACAGTTCCTTTCTTTCATTCTTCCCCGTCACCGAGGACGGTATCATTCACTCCCTCTTCTTAATATAATTCTTCACATTGTTCGTTTTAATTGACACCCCTCCCATTCATTTACATTTTATTCAGTTTTTTTTATTATTCCCGGGATAAAAAGTATCTATAATCTATATCTGTGCCAAATTTATCCAAATTTGTCAAGCCGTTTGAGCGTGAAGAAGTAACAAACACACTCACATACTTTTGCCTTTATAATATTACTGTGATAAGTACACGTGACCAAAATATACCGGTGCGGCTTACAATATCATCGCAGCTACTGTAAATAATGCAGCAAATATTTAATAACAGACACCTTGCAATATCAAGACCTAAATAGCTGTATCCGGTATACATTCTTGGGTAACGGAAAAAAAAGTAAAGTTTACTTACTATATTACAGAAAGAACACGTCATTGAATGAGTTTGTTCAACCACAGATATTATTATGCAATTGCTAGATGTTACCAAAAACGGAGGTGGACCGTTAATGGGCATGTTTTTGTGAATTAGGCTTGTAGAATGGACAGGAAAAACCCCACTTAATCTTGTATGTACGTCTGTCACTCGCGGTTTTTACTGAAAGTATAAAAGCTGTGGGTATTGTATATTAGTTATCAAATTCAACATAGTAATTAAATAGTACTGTAAACAAAAAAAAATACTCAAGCACTAGAACGTATGGCACCATACACCTACTAACGTTCTTCAGCATTAGAAAGATAAATAAAAGCTTGCCTAATAGGCAGCAATAAGTGTTATTTCCAAAGATTAATGCCTACAGGATACTCACAGAACGTAATTACACCAGTTTTGACTTAACAGTTAATTACGACATGGTTAGGTAACCTAGACAAAAACAAATAAATTTTAACTATGATTAACATGCTACAGAACTGGACTATATACGGGTTGGATCGCTGCTTGCATAACTGTTCTATTTGTTATACCCAATCATAATATTCTGCAATATTATTTCTATGATCAATATTGCGCAAACTCTTAAAATAGATTTGTATTAAAAATATATTATTTGTGTTGAATTTTTAAAAAGAAAGTAGATAAAATATAAAAGCTATACTAAAACTTTTGCAATGCGCAATCTTTTCTTGACAACCTTAGGATGGCCTGACTTCAATGCTAATACTGTACCTAATACAAGGCATTATAGCATTGCGGTTCACCGAGTTAATTTGCTTGAGCACCAATTGAAACACATAATATTTTAGACATTTGGAATGGCGGAATGAACATGATCATAAAATCAAACTATATTCCGCAGATGGTATCACTCTTGCCAGTCATGGAACGGAAAAACCGGCGAGTGGCAGATTTGGGTGAACGGTGAACGAGTTGGCAGAGGATTTAACAACAGAGTAAGTCTAATTAACATATTAACAAAATACAATATTTGGCACACATTATATTCATCCTATCTGTTCCAGCTCGTCGGCCACGTCATAAAAGGAGGCGGTTTAGCAATATCCGGCCAAGACCAATCACTGCTCTACAAGAAAGACAACATAGAACCAGTTGCAAGTGAGTGTTGGATCACGAAACGTGTAATTTCGCAAGCAGAACCTGCTAACATACAATGTAATAACTGTAATAACGTAACTGTTTTGCAGGACAAGCCGGTTTGTTGGGCGAGATCACAATGCTCCAGTTATACCACGTCGCGTTGACTGCCGGCAAAGCTCACAAGGACCACAAGCACCACCACGTGCACCACTTCAAGCACGACGGAACTCCCGTGGAGTCTTCCACCGAGACAGTGACAGAGCCTCCTGCGCCGGTGCCTACTCCTCTTGGAAACGGAAACTTCTTAATTGGTGGCCAGCTCCAAAGAGCGCCCAACCTAAATTTGGCCGGAGCCCAGCAAATGGTACCCGTCCAGCTGCCAAATGGTCTTCAACTCCAACAAGAATACATCAATGGCCAACTTGCCAACAGGCTCGTTTCCGAACAACTATTGAACAGCGTTCAGCCGGTTTCTGATCACTTAAGTGGCGGATTTGGACAGAGTCAAGGTTTCTCCAGGTCACCTCTTGGCCCGTCCAAGGGCACAACTGTAGTACTATCTGGGTCACTTTTGAACCCAGCTAATGTCAAATACATTGACGATACAGTATCCCATAATCTTTTCAAGAGGAATTCCGGGAAACGTGATAAGAGAGATAACCCCGAAAAAGAGTTGAAAGAAGAACTTGCAGCATCAGGTTAGTGAATATTGTACGAACGTAATACACTAGAGTTTAAATTCGTTATGTCTCGTCTTAATAAAGCATTTAATTAATTAGGAGTGAAAAACATGTTAGTGCAAACGGGATGTCAAAAGTTACGAGCACATGCAAACGCTGAGAATGTTTGTTTGGAATGAACTTTGAAATGTTGCTACTTTGCTCAAGTGGAAATATTTAAATACTCTTAAAACAATTTTGCGCTGACTGCACAAGAGCAGACTGATCTAACATAGGTACAGATTAATTTAATGAAATCGTTAATTACGTCTTCGATAGATAAATCAATAGTGGCCCGGAGTAGGTCTTGGTCGGACTTAATATTCAAATATTAGAAGACCGGTCGTGACCGTTCCGGTCTAGTCTATTCTAGTTTGTTATCAAACAAAGGAGATTTTATAACTATGTCAAATGAAACATTGATAGAGTCTGGCAAACGAAAGTAGACACTCGAATTATTTGCAAACTTTTTATATGGTAATGCTATACTAATGTCAACATCGATTTTTGGTGATTTGTTGTGGTATTGATAATAGCAATTTATAATGTGAAAAATGAATAAAACAATTAAAAGATGAGAAGGCAAATAATAATAAAAATTAAAAAAAAAACCTTTTGTATTAAATTTATTACGGGAGATGTCGTTTCGCATGATGTCTAAATATCAAGAAGAACATCAGGAGAAAGACGCCGAATTCAAACAAAAACAAGATTGTTTAAGTGTGGTGTTAGAATTCATAAGTTAGAATGACGCTAATAAGTTGTATAAACCAAAATTATTATAGAATACTTTTGTAGACTATAATAATTTAACTTTTGTTTTTATTGGGATTGATACTTATTATCTAAAATATTACCTACTACAATTACCTATAGTATTTTTATTCAGACGAAATAAAATAAATAATTATAAAGTATCAAATTAGGTTATTCCAGGTATGTCATACTAGATTTGGGATTGCTATGGTGATATTTTTTAAATTTGCCGCGCTTTTTCAGTCTCTACTTTCGTTTGCCAGACTCTATTATGAGTCACTGTATGAATACAAATATGAGGACCTTCTTATGCAATTACCTACTATACATATTATTTGTATTATGTGGCTGAATTTTTACATATTTCTTAAGGATTTTTTGTGTAATACCGGGCCGATTTAATCATTTTGGGAACTCTTAAACCCAAACAGGAAACATGGAAATGAATGAACTTGGTCATTATATTATATACGCAATATTGTATTTGATTTAGTACCTAACTAGGTACATTGCAATGATAAATAGTGCTGGTACCTAGTTCGTATTAGTTAGGTGTCAGATACTGAGATGCCTTCCACGAAGTCCTGGCGTGGGGTGTATGTCGTCGCAACAGGGCCACTCAATACCTGTCTCCGCTACACTATGCCATAAATAAACGGCAATACGTTTTTACAGAGGAAGTAGGTAGTATAATAGACTATGGAACACTTTTACTGTTTACAACTCATGTTATAGAATTTACGTAAAACATATTTACGAGAACTATTTAAATACCTAGTACTAATTTATAATGAGACAAATCTGACTTTTACGTGAATGAAACATTCGCTATTTTTTATATAAATGAATGTCTATTTAGTATTTATAATACAAATCATTAACAATGCAAAAATAATTATTCCTAGTATTAATAATAACGTCATTGAAGAATATTCAACAAAAGACTTACATCTAACACAAGAAAGAAGGTTCCTTGAATTGGAAGAATATCAATTCACTGCAGTAACAATCGAAATTTTCTCTACATACCTACCTATGGACTTTCCTTACGATTTCTTCAAATGACAAATGCTCACAATTAAGAACGTTTCAAACACTAATGATTTCCTCCGGCAACCGAAAAATTCAGACAAAAATATAGCGTAATAATATTTCAGGATTGACCCGTAGGCCGTAAACAAGGATATTAGTGCTGTTATTATTAAAATCGGATTCCAGATTCCACCTACTCGGAAATAAGAATAAAATACATCGAATACGTAAAATTACTGATAATCAATTGTGTTTACAGGAAAGAAAGACAAACGAGGCTTAGTTGCTTTGTCCGACGGCTCTATTGTCGACGAGGCTTTATTGAGCCCTGATCTGATCGAGGACAACCAGGAGGACGAGGCCTTGTTCCAGCAGTCCCTGCTCAATGGACTCGCCGGCTTTGTGGGAAACCTACCAGTGCAGAACCTGCAAAAGAAGACTGTAAGTAGAAATCAATCCAACAAAATGATTTCTCCGAATGGCCGTAATCTAAACTACAAATAGAAGTGTGACGTCATGACGTTCTGAGGCAGTTATATTCTCCTATCATTATTTATTTAGTGCCAAGTTAGATTTCCATTTTAGTTTGGACTTCGTCAAAGCAAAGCTTGGAGATTTATACATATATTTTTACCCGGCTGCAAGGAAAGTGTTATGTTTTTCTTGTTTTTATAAGCACTTCGGATACGCGGTTTTTATGTCTGAGGAACTATACTCTAGCCAAGATGAAGGTACAATATTTACTTACAAATCACTGTCATCTCAATCAGATGGCAGCAGAGGTGAAAATTTTAAAATCGCTCTAATATAATCTTCTAGTCCTGTGACCTTGGATATTTTATGTTCTCAATATATCTTTCATCTGTACTAACTCAGTTAAATCGATGTACAAAAGATACCTACAGCATTATGTATCGAATTCGTTTTAACATTTGTTGCTGAGTAGAGAGGGTAGCCCTAAAAATTTTGTTTTACTTTGTTAGTAAACATTGTATCTTCAAAATGGCTAGAGCTTTATATTACTGTAAGTAATCTAAAGCTTGATGGTATGTACGTAAAACATAAGACGTTTTTTATTTTTTAGTATTATTGATAGGCTAGCGCTCGACCACTACTGGTTCAAAGGCGTTGTTAGATCAACACATATAGGATACTCGGCATCCATAATGCATGACTTGCGCACTTTAATAAAAACTCTTTCAGTAACGACGTCGTTCACTGCACAATAACAAGGATAGGTAACTCGGTGACTAGGATGTTTTGTATCATCTATAAATCTATCTCATACCTTTAAACGAGCAATTCTTGTATATATATATATATATATCTATACTAATCTATAATATTTTAATATTATAAAGCTGAAGAGTTTGTTTGTTTGTTTGAACGCGCTAATCTCAGGAACTGCTGGTTGGAATTGAAAAATTCATTTTGATTTGGATAGTCCATTTATCGAGGAAGGCTATAGGCTATATTATATCACGCTATAATCAATAGGAGCCGAGCATAAATGAAAAGTGTTGCAAAAACGGGCAAAAATATTCCTTTTTGAGAGCTTTTGTTGCGTGCGCTGCGTAAACGGTTTAAGTTACGCAAATATAATGTATGATGGAATTGTTCTTCTTTAAAAGTTCTAAAAAAAAGACCGCGACAGCATATGTCTATAATTTAATATCGACTCACAATAGCAGCTTTTATGTTCTAAATTTTAATTAGATCGCCGCCGCCGGTAGAAACAAAAGTTTACAGGTTTCATTCGTATAGGAGTAGGGTAGGTAGGGTAAGGTAGGTTAGGGTAGGGTAGGTAGGGTGTGCGATCGATGGCCCTGTATGGGGCCCTGATCTGGGCGGCTGACCTGACGGCCGGCAGCATCGCTGTTCTGCGAAAGCCGCAGAGAGCGATGGCCGTCAGAGTCATCAGGGGGTACCGCACGATCTCCTACGAGGCGGCTTGTGCACTGGCCGGATCCCCGCCCTGGGACCTTGAGGCGAAGGTACTCGCGTCACTGTATCGGTGGCGCGAGGAAGCTAGTAGGCGAAGGGCTGATGCAGCGACATATGGAGTTGCGTCAGTCTCAGCTTCGCGAGGTCCTGGTGGCGGAATGGCGGGACAGGCTTTCACGCCCTACCGCCGGCCTCGTTACCATCGAGGCGGTCCGGCCAGTGCTCGAGCGCTGGCTCGGGAGGAGGCACGGCTCCCTGTCGTTTCGGGTGACGCAGTTGCTCTCGGGGCATGGTTGCTTCGGGAAGTACCTGTGTCGCATAAACAGGTAGCCGGACGCCCGGTGTCACCACTGCGTCGACTGCCGGGAGGACACGGCGCGGCATACGCTGGCAGAGTGTGCCGCTTGGGAGGAGCCACGCCGTGCCCTCATCTCTGAAGTAGGCAGTGACCTGTCGCTGCCGGCCGTAGTCGAGTCTATGGTCGGCAGCGAGGAGTCCTGGGACGCGGTGGTATCCTTCTGCGAAACAGTCGTCTCGCAGAAGGAGGCTGCGGAGAGGGAGAGGGAGATTTCATCCGCTAACCCGATCCGCAGCAGACGTGCCGGGCGTCGGCGGAGGGCAGACAACGCCCTCTTCCAGCCCCCCTAAATGGGTCCAGGGGCGACGGACTCGGGGACGTCCGTCGCCCCCCACCCATCAGGACCCGAGGTGGAGGCGCGTAGTGTTCCACGCGCGCTCCTCTTAGACGTCGCGGGGGGAGACCAACACCTCACTCCCCCCAAACCCGAGGTCGTGGCCCGCAAAGGCGGGCCGGCAGGCCTAGCCCCAGCGTAGGTGTGAGATGGAACACCACGGAGGGGTCTGTCAGACTCGTACTGGCTAAAAACCATCCCGGTTTTTAGTCAGTACGAGTCTGACAGACCCCTCCGCCCGCCCCAGGGCGGAGGACATCCAACGAGGATTTCCAGCCCGGAAAAAAAAAAAAAAAAAAAAAAAAAGTAGGTAGGGTAGGGTAGGTAGAGTAGATAGGGTAGGGTAGGGTAGGTAGAGTAGAGTAGGAAGGGTAGATAGGGTAGGTGGGTAGGGTAGGTGGGTAGGGAAATAAAAAAAAATGGGTAGGTAGGTAGGTAGGAGGAGGTAGGTAGATAGCCAGTTGACGGGAGCGAAGCCGCGGGGGTCAGCTAGTATATATATATAATCTGAATCTCGGTAACGTATCCTACGATTTTCATTAAATCGATCTAGCTATAAAGGGTTCATTTTCAGAAAACTTCGTTTTCTCTATTTTCATCCGAGCAGAGCTCGGTCGCCCACTATACTTTATGTAATATATTCTGTAGTACCCACCTAGCTGTTATTTTTGCAATATAGGGAATATTCCAAAAATTACAGCCTAGCCCCCTAGCAAGCCCCTCATGCAAGGAAAGCACTATAGCATGATTACATTCAAAATCTCAATTGACGTAGTTTGTACATATAAGAGGTAATTTGTTCACAATTCTGACAGCCTGACTGTTCTGAATAATTCTGGCAGTCACCATTCTAGAACTTTTCGGCCCCATCCGTTCTGCGAGCAATGTGCAATGGCCACTGTCATTTAATATTCGCAAATCTTCGGGCTTTGTCGGTAACTTAGGTTACCGGTTTGGTTTGCTTTCTGCACTAAGTAAATAAAAATCACACACGCAAACAAGGGAATATCGTTGACGTCGACTGACTACCTGACCTCCGTAAACCGTAACTGAGTAACACGACACGCCTTGGCAGGACTGTTGTCAGATTGTCTGACTTTAGACCATTTGCAAAAGAGAGCTAGAAATGTCAGCAGGGACCACCGGCTCTGTATGTAATGGAGTGATAGATGACCGCGTGCCTCTCCAAATAGGGTTGTCGGATGTCAAGGATTCGTCAGGATTCACTCGACATTTTAAAGGATCAAAATCTACAGACAAACAAGTTCTCGGAAAGTGTTATCAATTCCTGTAAGAAATGCGTAGGTACTGTGAAAGGATGTTTAGTTTGCTAAATAATTTATATACCAAAGAGAGAAATTGATGGCTTTTGAATTAATAAAAGCTGAGTTAGTAATTAGACCTAACTTTAAAGTAAATTGTTTGAATTTTAGATCATTGCCGTATACGGATCTAAATTGGTGGACTTAGTAAAGTCCAATGCCAAATACATGTAGCATCCTAAAAATTAAGAGGAATTACCTAAATTATTTATGTGTCATCAATATTAAGTCTTTTTTACTTTTTAATTTAATTTTTTTAATTTTATTTTACATACTTATTTCACATATTTATTTATTGCCCGACATCAACCATAAAATCACATTATCAAATTTTCTCCAGATGTTTTGGTCTTCCGATCTGGCAAACCTATCTCCAAGCGTTGCTTCACCTCGAAGTTAAAAACGTGGGGCTGTTATTGTTAAGTTACGAGTGCCTCGTACTCTATTCTTGTTAAATACATATTTAACTAATTCCTGCAGAAACTGCATCATATTGCTCGCACCTATCTATCAATGTAAACAAAGTCAAAACTAATTAAGTTAGGGTCTTGGTTTCTGGGAATTCGGGTAAGGAATATTGTTAATACATGTCAATTAAGTAGACTATACCTGATCTATGTTACAACTATGTCAATAATAATTGCTTAATCAATGTTGACAAGGTTGGAAATTAGATAATGTACATCAGGTTTCACTAATGGGAAACAACTTCCTCAAATGTCCTAGAATAAGTCTCTCTACGAGTACGCTACGATTGCCCGACTGAATGTTTGGTCGATGGGCGATTGATCGAAAGGGCGATTAACCGAAGAACGTTTCCCTTAAATATCGTTTGCCGATAAGGACTTTTATGAGGATTCGTGATGCGATTAACTGCGGTTCCATTTCACTCCGATGGCTTGTACCTAAAACATCATATTTATATTTCCAGGTCGACGAGAGAGAGCCAGCAGAAGCAGAGGTGAAGGCAGTGATGCAGGTCTGCAGTGGCTGCGCTCCGGAACCCTTCAAGAAGGCGCTCGTCATCTCCTGGCGGTCAACCCCCAAGAAACTCTACAGCGGCGCTCACTATTACAAGGGCTTACCCATCTGCCGAGCCTTTTAACTTAACTTGGATTCTTACTTTAATGTACAAAGACTAATCCACTTATTTATAAACGTTTTATTGAGTCGGAATTGAAATTGATACAAGCGCCTTTCTATTGTCATCTTGTACTGTAGACGGTGCGATATTCTAGCACATCTACCGAAACAAACAATTAAGTGAAGGTCACGTGGCCAGTTCAAAACAATCAGAACTTATTGACAATCACCGTCATTACCGATGTAATCTTTTCTAGCCTTTTTGTAAATTACACCTGTAAAACGTTTATAAATCTCAAGTTTGTATAAATGTCGTGGCCAGATCATAAAATTAATCACTTCATGATGTGGCCGACCATTTCATGATATGGCCAGCTAAAACTGACCATATAATTTAAACATCAACCTTTGATGATATGTCAATCCACGTTTGGCCATGTCATTAATTAAGGGTTTACATGATAGCAAAGATTTAATTTCTTTTTCTTTAGTATATTTGTAAAGTTCAAGTAGTGTTGTGTCGTAACCATATTACACTTCACTTTTATCTTCAATTGGCGAATTATTATTAGCTTTTTTATCATAATAGTTGTTCGCCGCCATGATGCATCACAAAAACATAAAGATATCAGCGCCTCTAAAGGTGGATTATGTACGTAACTATTTTACAATGGTCACTAATGTTTGACCACATCATGAAGTAGATTATTCATTGATCTGGCCACATCATGATACAGTCATGATGTGGGCAGCAGTTGTTTTCTATTTCATGAAATACAACCATTTCATGAAATGGTTGTCCACATCATGAAGTAATAAATCAATTCTAAGATCGGACCACGACATAAACATAGGGTTACTCTATTATAAATCTTTTTAACGGCACGGAGGCAAGCTTTATCTACGACTAAGCATTGATTTTCAAATGTCTTTCTAATATAAACGCCATTTACTTTAAGTGTTAAACATATAAAATATTTAGTTTTATAAAAAGTACTACAATTAATTGATTTGAGGCTGCCAGATGATATTGATCTGGGATGTGTAAATTAGTCATTGGGTGTCGAACACTTCACGTGTTTATATAATTTATTGTAGTTATAAGAATGCATTAAATGGTTACTTGAATTTTTTCTTTAGTTTTAAGTACATCTTACCAATTTGTTACCATTTTTTAAAATAAATATATAAATTGTAAGTTTTTATTGTTTTATTCTGTTGCTAGTTCGGGCTAACGTTATTGGGTTTTTAAATTTGGAATTTCCCAGGAGCAGTTCGGCGTATGGATTACATAACTGGTGAAGTTTGGGTGTACACGTAGGTGAACCCCTTCGAGGAATATAGGCGTGATGTTATGTATCTATGTTTGTGTATGTAGAAGTATGTGTGCACACAGGGAGACCAGCAGCCTTATTGCGTAAGTGATTTCTGCAAAGCAAACAAATCGATTCCTTCCCAAAAACGACTTTACGTATTAATATGCAATACGTAAAGTCGTTTTTGGGAAGGAATCGACTTGTTTGCTTTGCAGAATTCACTTACGAAATTAGGCTGCTGGAGTTCAGTGAGCCGGCTGATAAATTATTTTGTCACCACTTAACTATCACGAGTTTTAACAAAATCATAATGATATCTATTATAATGAACATAACCCCTTAAAATTTCTAATATGCGCCGCTGTAAAAAAAATACAAAAGTAACAAAATTCACCTACCCTTAATTGGTGATCAAGTTCTCTGGTTATGCTGGGACTCCCACTTACCTTGGTCTTATGCACGTGCTGGTGATGGTACTCTGAGTCAATCTCAGGCTCGCTGAAGTAGCTCTGATCCTATGACAAAAGATAAACTGTAAATGAAACGTGAGAAAATTGCCATAGTGACGTCAAAGGATGACCTAACAGAAATGAATCATAACAAGAAAAGATCAATGGCTTGTTTTATCATTTTTTTTTTATAATTATTTACCAGATTAACAGTCGTCTTCATTCAACTTATGTCATTATGATTTTCTTTCAATAATCCTTTTGCTTTTTGTGAATGCGAAAATTGATCTACTTATCTTTGGAAAACAGTTACGGATAATTTGGTGTTGCAAATGATTTGTATAGTTATTCTTCAACCCTAAAGAAAAGAGACATTTAATGTCTATTAATGGTTGTTTCTTTCCTGCTCCGATTTGCTTCAGCTCTTCAGCACATGGGCAGACAATGGCGGAAGGCATGACTTGTTCACATCATTGGCCAGAAACTACGTCTGCTGTTATTGTGGACAAGTTAGGTGCTGAGAGGAAATTTTCTGACATTCGCTATGTATTTACTTATTATTTTATGAACTTATCGCTTCGATTTGCATCGTATCGCTTGCTGAACTGAACATGATAAGGGCACTCCATTCCATCTTGTTACTGAACAAAACCAACAATTAAGACACGAAAATCTCACGACTGTTAAAATGAAAGAGGACTTAAACATGTAGATATGAGTATATAAAAATCTAGTAAGAAACGACGACAAAGTAAAATGCAGTTGTCTACTATTCTAATTCTGTGAAAAATTTACCGAGAAAACATAGCTGTTGTGAGCTTGAAGTGATCTGTCATCCCACCTTGATTGGATGGATTGACGGCTCACTTCAATTTACTTGACCTACAGTTTCACAGTGAGTGTTTAAAAAAACAACAGGTTTGGCAAGTGTCCTTGTATCAAGTGGTGGACTATCATATTTTGGTCTCCTCTAAAAAGTCTAGAAGTATCTGACAAAATAATTCATACTCAAAGTTCTGTCTGATCCGTCCGGGCGAGACGAACTAGACAGATTTCGCTAGAACTGAACTGACAGGAGGAAACGCGGGCTAGTAAAAGGTGGAAGAGTTGGAGGAACTCAACTCATGTCAAAACTGCATTAGTGATACGCACTTGATCCCAGCTCGGTGGTCCAGAGCACGGGGGTGCGGCGACGGCAGGAGGCATGGCCAGGGAACCCACGCCAACAGCGCCAGGGAAGGCACCTCCTCCTATGTCCGTAGCCTCGAAGAGACGCAGGACGGACCGGTCTCGGATGTCCCGAAGATGAGCTCTGCAACAGAAAAAAACATGTATAAGTATGCCGCAGTTCTGATGGAAGTTTTAATCTAGTTGTGGAAACCATAGAAACCACTGATCACAAGTTTTTTTTCAAGAACAATTCAAATTTAGCTCTCAGCTGTTTGCTTCACCGGTTCGGTTAAGATTTATCTTTGTGATTAATTAACTTAAAAACAAAATCAATCGTCAGTATCAAAGACCATTTTTGTATTCAGTAGATAGACGGCGAGCTAGATTGAAATAAATTGCTGAGACTGAAATTGAAATTAAATTGTTGATGAAATCGTAAAGTATGGCGCCTGCAGCTACGGAAGTGATTTCGCGGGTGAAGTCGGGTCAAAATTAAATTGGTTCAACTGTACATTTAAATGGTACATTTTTACACAGCGCCACAGGATGGGTGACTTTAGGTACTCATTCGGCTTTTAAAGAATCTTAATCTTATAAACTCAGAATTCGTTCTACAACGGATGTCGCCAGTGAAAATCAAAAGCTTTTTATTTTATTGACTTGAAAGCATTTCTCTAAGTAAATAAGATGGGATGATACACTTAACTTACTAAAGAAAAATGAGGAAGACATTTCCAAGTGAAAATACGTACCTAATAATGAATAGGAAATGTTATTTTACGTTTTCAATGTATTTTGGTAAACACTGCAATGCTCTCATTACAGGTTTCACAGAATGCAGTGTTTCATTGTGTTTCTAATAAAGAAAGGTTTTTATTCATCAACTAAAGGAGTTGTTGTTGAACAACACTGAGTTGCCGTTAAGAAGAAAAGTTGACGCTGAGCCAACTTTACTGAAACGGTTAAATGTTCTACCAAAATTTACCATTTAATTTCACTACCTGTTGCGGGCTATCTGGTTTTATTTGTGACCTGTGATTACTATCTGTGTTTCAACGATTTTATTCGCAGAACCATGCAATGGTCCTATACAGGGCTACTTTTAAGAGGAAATGCGGTTGCAGACATCCGAATGAATCATCATCATCATCATCATCATCATCATGCCCTTGTCGCATGTTACTTGCGGTCGGCGCAACACGTTTTCTTCTTCCATACCGTCCTGTCCCCCGTCACGCTATCACTAACTCCCTTTTCTTTCATATCACTCCTCACACAGTCCATCCATCTTTTCTTTGGCCGTCTTCTCCCTCTCCATCCATCCACATTTATATTCATAACTCTTTTAGTAACGTGCGTTTCATCCCTCCTCATCGGATGACCGAATGAATATCCTAAGTGAAAAGTAATAATTCGAGGTTTGCTAATTTCTGCTCCAATATTGAACCAATTTTGAAGATATTCAAAAAAAATGAAAAACAAAGATATATACCGTGCTCCTATGTTTTCCTATGTTTGATGATACATTGTCTTTAGGAGCACTAGAATCCTTAAAATATGCTCAAAATTGTGCTGTCAACAAAGTCTTAGTGTACACATTTGACAACTATAAATGAAAAAGGAAAACATGCTTAATGTTTTCCTTTCCGTTCACACCATATATCTTTCTTTTATTCAATTTATTGAATATATTTTAAATTTGTCCAATACTGGAGTAGGAAATAGGCGAGAGCCAAACCTCGAAATATGACTTTTAACTAAGGAAATTCAGTGGATGATCTCTACCCTCTTCAGGGGTATAAGCTTGTGAATAAGTGAAACTTTTATAACTGGACACAAACTCAGCTGATATCGCAAATAAAAAGTCTGCTGATCGCCAAATTTTGTCCAGCTTTTCAAAATAAATATTTATCTTTTGTTCGAGTTAAATTTTGCAAATTTTTTGTGCAAGCCATGATATGGATATCAAATGAAAGGGTTTTTTTTTAATGAATTTATTTTATTTTATATCTAGTTATTGTCGTTATCCTATATTGCCTTACTATTTCAGGTTTATACTAAGTTAAGGCCCGCTTATGCCCTGGGTTATCTTACTAACTCCGAGTTAATAGCTAACCCCGTGTTATTTATGACATTGATATATTTTATGACACATATTAATTTAACATCGTGTTACTCTGAGTGATGTTTTCGCGCATGTGGGCCTGTCCGTAACAAAGAAAAAGCTTGAGATGATTGTGTTTATGTTTGTTATTTTTTCTGCGAAGTCCTCATTAGAAACTACCTACTCGAATTGATTCGGAAAAACAAAATAGGTACTTTTATATTAACAGCCATATCAATTCACTCGACAAATATTAGGTACCTAGTTTTTAGTACCTATTGTGTTGCTAACCAATCGACTTCTCTTAAACAGCGGCATTATAGGTAAATATAGGTATTTAGGTACTTACTTACTACTTGTTTGTATGTTTACGATCTGTGTTTTGCTTTCGTTAATAAAGTACCTAAGATAAGCACTAAGTACATCCTAAATTCCACGTGGAAATTCGAGGGTATTCGCGCCAATAAACCAGCCAAATCATTTTGTATCCTATACTCCAGAGGTTAGTTATCATTTTAGCTTGAACCTAGCGCAAACATTCGTCAATACCAATTTGTTTTCATCCAGGAAGTCAGCGTAATGGAAAATTGACTGAAATGAAGGTTTCAGATATTTGAATATTTCGTAAATTAATATTGCACCGCTTTAAGTAGTGGATTACGTTTTTCGGTTAAATGTTTATTTTTTGTCGGAGTTATGAGTACCTACAATGTTCGAAAGTAAATCGATAAAGAATTCCTACGTAAAAAAGTTAAGAAATGATTTATTTTTTATAATTTGTGTTTCCAACCGTGTTTTATAACTCGTCGTGTTTATTAAAATTAGTACTTAATTATTACGCTTGGCATTGTGTAGTTGTACTAAGAAACCGACCTTTTTTTAAAAATAAACGTCATTTAATATTGCAGGCAGTCAGTCGAAAACTGTTTGCATCTGCGGGTTCCCTGAGACATCTTCGTAATTTTCTTCCCAACACCACTAAAATTGCGATAGCACAATCTCTTCTTCTACCTATTCTAGACTATGCTGATGCCAGCTATCTTGATCTCACCCAAGACCAATTGGACAAGCTTGAGCGACTTCAAAATCTCTGTATCAGGTTCACATTTGGCTTGCGCAAGTATGATCACGTTTCTGAATTTCGTACTAAGCTCAAATGGCTTCCTATTCGCCTTCGCCGGAATGCCCATATACTTTCTTTGCTTTAAAATGTGCTATTTAATCCTTTTACTCCTTTTTATCTCAAATAACGCTTTCAGTTCCTCTGTGACACCCATTCTTGGTCCTTGAGATCATCGGAAAATCTAAAATTAAGTATCCGTATGCATTCCACTTCCTTTTTTGACAAATCTTTCACGATTCAAGCGGTTCGGTTGTGGAATGTATTACCTATTGAAGTAAGACGTGCGCAAACACTGCCAACGTTCAAGAAAATGGTGAAGGAGCATTACCATTCACTATAATTTTTATTCTTCTCCTTTGTCTGTTATATATTTGATATGTATTAGTATATTATGTAATATTGTATGTATTGTATTTTATTAAGTCTAAGTAATATTATTTTTGATATTTTGTACACTGGCAACCCAAAATTCTTCTCCTATCATTCAGTCCATCCAAAGGTTGTCTGTAAGAGATTGCCTAGTCCGATAAGACCGCCCATTGTACACTTTTATATGTTAACGTTTGTCCTGTATGTTTTTTTGTGGTGTACAATAAAGTATATAATAATAATAATAATCAGCCAATGACTTAATAGCCACGAGCCTCGACTAACATCTTAGGAAGCTCTCGTTAGGCAGCTGGGTCAAGGGCCTGATCCAGAAAGCAGTACTGCTGGACACGGCTCGTATCGTTAGGAGGTTCCTCTCTCTGGAGCCCTGACCGCCGGTAGCTTGGACCCTGTTCCCGATACCGGTGGGCCTCTATTTTTTATATTTTTAAATGTTTTTGTTTCGTAATTTAATTTATAAAATATTTAAAAATGTAAACAATAAGAAAAGAAATTGAATAAAGGAGAATAATAATAATAAGTTTATATTTTTATTGTTCTCGTAGTTCTAGTGGTCGCAAACGCTACTGCTGAGCATAGGACTTGGGCTCGATTCCTAGTTCGGGCAAAATTATATTGGAGTTTCTCCGTCAGAATTTCTCATAGATCTGCCTGCAGTCTGACTGTGTACCCGGTTTATGGCATCATTAGACCCTTGATACATCTCTGCTTATCCCTTTGGAGTAAACAGGCGTAATGTTATGTTGAATAATTTGCTCTACCGATGTAATACCTATCCGTATACAAATCAATTTAAATAGAAACACGTTGACGCCTTGTCACGCCTTTTCATGTTTTTTTTTTTGTTTTAATAAGATATTTCTTTTATTTCAGAAAGTTGATCATAATTATTATTTCTCTAGATTCGATTTAATACCTACAAATATTTGGTTCGAGGTGTTGTTATTACAGGCTTTAGTTAAAAGTAATT
The DNA here is from genome assembly GCA_948252205.1 of Orthosia incerta. NCBI lineage: Eukaryota > Metazoa > Arthropoda > Insecta > Lepidoptera > Noctuidae > Orthosia > Orthosia incerta. Next base: position 36,800,836 of record OX411741.1, on the reverse strand, counting down.
ACTGACAAAGGCGTTTCAATAGTAATCCCATTTGGATAAGATTTTATCTCAATTAATTTGAAGAAAAAAAGCCATTGAAATGCAATGATGTACCTAAATACTCGCCAAAGTTAAAAAAGATTATGAGGTAACCAGAGTTCGATTCTCCAGTTAGGCAGTGTTATTTCGTGGGTTTTTCCCTTTAGAAATGTCTCCGAAGCAACCCGATGCTGGATTTGTCCCCGTTGTAATAAGGAGCCCACCTTATAAGTCAAATCCTATTGATATGTACTAAAAACCGCTGCTCCCTTCGGGGATTACTGGCGTGAGGTTATGTTTATGAGAAAACAAGATGGTTAGTACCCACAAGTCTAGCCGCAACGTTTTTCTTTAGAAATAAAGTAGTTCTTTTTTATTTGTTCGTTCAGTCAACCTGTGTTTTGTTTATACTTTGAGTCAAAATATTATTTATATCTTCAATCCAAGATGGCCGCATGAAATCTGATTCAAGGTCGAACAAAGGTACCTACTTCCTCTAAATTCAGTATTACTCGACCAAAATAAAGCAGACGACTATACAAAACCCTCCTGTAACTAAGCTGCAAATAACGCATGTTCAAATCAAACAAACAATGCCTTCAATCATGCGTAGCCTTGATTATGTCAAGTTGATTTTATTAAAAGTAATAAAACTAATAATTTATAATTTGATACCATTGTTTACAATTTTCACTAGTAGCAACACCGACTAGCTTAAAACGTCAAACGTCAAACGTCTTCAGCGCGTTACCTTTGAACATTATCAAAATAACTATCTACTGATATTATTATTATACAATCCAAAACCGAACGATATTATCGATGTTTAAACAATAATATAAAAAATACTACCCAAAAATATAAGACGTCATTGGGTCGTATTTACTATACCGATTCCATGCAACATATTTAAATAACTGTATTTTTATCACGAATAATCACTTTAGATTATAGACTAAGGAAAACCCTTTCAACAAAATAAATCACAACAACACATAAGGGGGACAGGTTTAAAAATAGAACCTCTCTATAATATACTAACATTAATAATAAAAATCAAAACAAAAAGTAATAAAAGGCACTTACGGGCAGCGATAGTCGTGAACATGCTGAAAACTTCGGCTGGGTCTCATTGAGAGGCGCGAAATCGTACCTACTTTTACTTGGAGCGACTGTATGGATAGTCCAAAGTCGGGAGGGACACTGATTGCGAGCCTCCCTCCGTAGGGGTGTGCGCCCCCGCTACTGTCCGCTCCGCTCCCGCCAAAACAGTTGTCAACATGCGTACCTATCTCTAATGAACTTTTACGTGTTATTTTGTCGATAATATCCTGTCGCTTTAATCGAATAATATTTTTGTAGCTGTATTTCATTTCTAATCGTCATTTAAGACAGGATTTTCTTCAAAGTTAATTATTGTTTTACCACCGTAGGTATCTTTTATTTAAGTTGTTGTAGGTTTTTCTTTTAAATTAATATTAGAATTAAAAATAGCTATATCTAACCAAAACGATTGCGTCTATTTTATCTCTCTACCTAGTATTAGCTCACCAGGTTTCTGGAGCGAGCGAGTTAGAGATAGGTCATAGTTTCCGTGCATACCACCCTGTGTGTTGACAAGAGGCGATCTGTATTGAAAATGAAACTTATCAAATTGGTTGTTCATGATATTATGATGTCTTATCCTTAGCTGTTGTTAAGTTTAATATCATATTTATGACTTAGTTTTTACGTATTGGTACAGGGTTGTATAGTAGATTTAAAAAACCAGTCAAGTGCGAGTCGGACTCGCGCACCGAGGGTTCCGTACTAATAACAGCAACATTCACCAACATAATTAGGTAACTAAAAAAATACCTAGTATTGACAATTTTGGTTAAAATCAAGGTCCTACAGCACAAGTAAAGTGAAAATGCCGAAAAAATAAAAATAAAGTTGAAAATTAAGGTAAATTTTGGTACTTACAAGTATAAAAAATCTAAATTAGCATAAATCTTTTTATCGTGTTGACTCAGGACCTTGATTTGTATACACCTAATAGGGACTATAGATCTCAGTATCTGGTATAAATCAAATTGCTAGGTCCACCCGTTCATGAGAAAATCGGTGGTGACACATAGACAGACGGACAGACGTACAAGAAAGTGATCTTATAAGGGTTCCTTTTTTACCTTTTGAGGTACGGAACCCTAAAAATAAGAAGCCACACGTTATACAATATGAATATTAGGTAAGAGAGAATGCTGAACATCACAAATGATTTCACGTTCATATTCATAAGGTCATGAAAAAGGAAAGAAAATGGAGGGTAAAGTGAAGTCAGGTCAACATTATGAACACAATTTTGTTTTAAAGTGGAAGTATATTGTCAAGTTACGGAAACCAACTTGTTTTTATCCACCAAATTCTGATGGGTTAACCACCGAACTAATAAAATTCACAAGGTATACTAGTAACGCCACAACAACATTTTATTAAGGCGTATATATTCCCCAATGTTAATGCGCCTCGGAGCCAGAATATCAATAATAAACCTCCTTTTGGACAGTTTTGTTTGGAAAATATTGTTTGATTTACATATGCTGTTTCAGTTATGAAGAAATTTTAGCCATAAAGGTTCTGTGTAAATAGTTATTTATGCTACAAGTGCGGGAAGTAGGTGATAAATCGACACGAGTCGGAAATCATCTTACGCACGTGTATCATACAACATTTTACTATGCATTGTGCGAGGAAATAAAAAAATATATCTGAACCAAGCAAGAAATTAATAAAATGGCGCTTATTCAAGGGCGCTCAGCATATCCACAGATTAACTAATAGTTCATAGTTCTACTGCGCATGTGCAATAGCTGTCACGTCATAACGCAAAAAGGCACGAGCAAAATATTAATTCTGCCAAACATATTTAATGAATAATTAAAATTAATTTATTGATCAAAATCTAAATCTAGAGTAATTAAAAACGCCTTAAATGACGTATTAGTTTTGTTTTACTTTTTATATGAATGATAATCTGTACTTAACTAATTTTAAAACTTTTCTCAAATAATAAAAACTCTATGCGGCGGGCTGACGTTGGAGTTAAAAATTAAAAAAGTACAGGAAAGTAAAAAGCACTAGTAAAAAAAATTGACACTTTCCGCACAGTTTGGCTGCTTGGAAAACGCTCTTTTCGAGGACATGCATTGTAAAATATTTTTAAACATCCAAGTCGTTTTGAAGGAGTATCCAAAAGTGGCGATTTTTTTTAAAGCACTTTTTTATGTACACTAAAAAAACACGTCTCAAAAATAATGCACTGTTTGTGATGAATATTTATTTTTATTCTTTTAACCTAGCCGTAAGAGGTATGCTTTAGAAAGTACCTAACCGTGATACGGGCAATAAAGCGATGAAAGACCCGTAAGTAGTATTACCATTTTTTCAGTAAAACACAACTTACGAAAACGTTACTAGTGTTTCCCCACGGCCTATTCCTGGGATCTATTCTCAAAGACAAGTATTTTTTCGGGCAAGAAAAGATACTCTGCGATGGTAAATATGGCTTTCGATCAGTGAAATAATTTTCGTATTCCAACAGGATTCACTGTGATAATATTTTACAAACATTAAATTAATTTAACCTCTAAATAATATACTCGTCTAGTATTAGTTTAGAATTGAGAAACTTTTTTTTTGAAGTCGGTTTATAAATACGCGCTACGCAACAAATGTGGGGCGTTATATTTATTCGGTCTAAATAAATACCTACTATATTATTTTCGTGCCTAAAAAGACTGCTGAAGCACTGCCATAGCTTTTCTGCTGAAAACCAACTTACAACGAAAGGCTTTTATAAATAACGTAATTATCTGATTGAAGTGCATCAGGGTGACTTTTAATTCATTAGCAATCTTGCAGTGAATTAAATCTTCTTTTATATATAAAACAAGGTCGTGTTAGTTATACCATTTATAACTCGAGAACTGCTGGACCCATAAACATAATCTTTAATTAGTTCGATTTATCTGCGCTCCAAATAATAGAATAACTAGCAAAACATCGGAAAAACTATCGAAAAAAAATATTAAGAAAGTTTATTTTCCATACGTTTTGCGAACACAGCGCCATCTCTGATACATGACAGAAACAAAACACTCAAAAAGGCTTGACCTACTTTTTTGTTTTGTTCACCAGAATACAGGATATACATTCATAAAAACGAAATAATAGGTAGGTAGGAGGTTTGTGGGGTAGGGTAGATAGGGTAGGGCAGGGTAGATAGGGTAGGGCAGGATATGTAGGGTAGGTAGGGTTGTTAGGGTAGAGTTGGTAGGGTATGGTAGGGCATTGTAGGTTGGTAGCTTGGGTAAATGGGTAGGTTGGTAGGGTAGGTAGGGGGAAGGAAGGGTAGGGTAGTTGACGGGAGCAAGCCGTAGGCACAGCTATGTGCATAACTCCAGCTTCCTCATATGTGGTAGAATAATTCTATCTATGCCAATAATAAAAGCATAATAGCAGCAATCAAAGTTCCGAGTCTTAATTTAGCTGCCATAAAAACTTCGTTATAATGAGTCGTTTAGTATGTGTTAGCTGGAGTGACGTCTCCCCGGCTTCCTCATTCAATAGAGGCAAACCAATGAGGTTAGGGTTTTGGACTATAGTCAAAAAAATAAGGCATAATAGCTGCACATGGAAGGAAAGAACTGAACGATAATACTTGTGTAGTCTGCTCCCAGTCTATAATCTAGTTTTAACAACCTCAAACTGATAATATAGCGCACGGAACGGCAAAGCTCTCCGTACCTCCTTCGAAGTAATAATTTGATCTTTTTGCATAATGCATAATCATAACTTCTTTCGTTCTGAAGATATGACATGAGTAGCTGGGGTGCCGTCACTCCAGCTTACACATATTTGTCGGTTTAATAACTTATAGAGTATTTTGACCAGAGATTTAAATTGCTGCCAATGGCTGCTATTCAGCCTCAATTTTTGAGCTATAGTACATAATCATATCTTCTTTCGTTCGGAAGATATGACATGAGCAGCTGGGGTGCCGTCACTCTAGCTTACACATATTTGGCAGTTTAATAACTTATACAGTATTTTGACCAGAGGTTTGAAAATTTTATTGCCAATGGCTGCTATTCTGCCTCAATTTTTGAGCTATAGTACATAATCATATCTTCTTTTGTTCGGAAGATATGACATGGCAGCTGGGGTGACGTCACTCCAGCTTACACACACGTTTTTTTATCATAGTTTCAGCACTTTTTAAGTATTATCGTTCAGTTCTTTCCTTCCATGTGCAGCTATTATGCGTTATTTTTTTGACTATAGTCCTAAACCTTAACCTCACTGGTTTGCCGGTGTTGAATGAGGAAGCTGGGGTGACGTCACTCCAGCTAACACATACTAAACGACTCATATTAACGAAGTTTTTGTGGCAGCTAAATTAAGACTCGGAACTTTGATTGCTGCTATTATGCCTTTATTATTGGCATAGATAAAATTATTCTACCACATATGAGGAAGCTGGTGTTATGCACATGGCACAGCTAGTTATTCATGAATTATGAACGGTTTTTACAACGAAAAAAAATACTACTCTTGGTACAATTACGCGAACATTGTTTTAATCATGATTTTTTTCTTATTTTAAAGTTGATCTAAAAGTTGCCCTGAAAAAATTGTCAATGAATTAAAATTCCCTTAATGACTTAATAAATGATAATAATCTGGGTTTGCTTTTACAAGGCGATAGTTAAGTAGAGCGAGGAGCTCGTGGCGAAATAATAACAGCCGCATGGCTCGATCTTCAAGGTTAAGCAATGCTTGCCGAGGTCGGTCCGTGGATGGGTGTTCATCTTATACAGGGTTACTGGTTAAGTCGACCTAGATCCATTAAAAGGTTATAGTTCCCATCATTTCTGACTAATTTGACTATGAAACACCCCAGCCTAAACCTAACCGTTTTTGAGATATTGGACTTAGAAGGTTTTTTAAAAAAATATGCCAATTTCTTGAGAATTGGCATTTTTTTTGTCTTCTATGGCCTTAATTTTTTTCTAATGCCGATTTTTGAGTACTAGAGAAGTTCTATTATTATTCTAAATGCAAAAAGTCCAAATATCTGAACCATAGGTGTCATAGTAGAGGACTGAAAGTGTAAAAAAGAAATAAATTTATAAAACATTTCTTTTCTTTTAGCAAAATTTTTAAAAAATGTTTGGCAGTTGTGCTGCAGATATGCTAAATAATATCTTTGTTCTATTAGCTATCCAACAAAGTATAACAAGCTAGGGGTCTTATCACAATTCTTAGAAAAAACTTTAGTAAAAAGCTCACAGGTAGAGACAAAAAATGATAAAATTAAAAATCCATTTTTATAAATTTATTTCCTTTTTACACTTTCAGTCCTCTACTATGACTCCTATGGTTCAGATATTTGGACTTTTTGCATTTAGAATAATAAACGAACTTTTCTAGTACTCAAAAATCAGAATTAGAAAAAAAATAAGGCCATAGAAGACAAAAAAAATGCCAATTCTTAAGAAATTGGCATATTTTTAAAAAACCTTCTGATTCCAATATCTCATAAACGGTTACGTTTAGGCTGGGGTGTTTCACAGTCAAATTAGTCAGAAATGATGGGAACTATAACCTCTTAGTGGATATAGGTCGACTTAACCAGTAACCCTGTATAGCGAGTTTCCTCCTCCGTAGGTAAGTGTTAGAAGGCTGAGATCTGACACCAGTCTAGCCAAGGGGTTTTGCCCAGTTACTGGGTTGTGGAGGTCAGATAGGCAGTCGCTCCATGTAAAACACAGGTACTTAGCTGGACTGGAAGCCGTCCCGAAAATAGTAGGGCAAAGGCTAGGCAGATTTAATTGAAAAAAAAACCGGCCAGGTGTCCCATACCAAATGTAGAATATATTGGTATTTGTTAGTAAAATATAAGAAAATTTCAAGTTCATAGGTCAATCAATGGGCAGTTAAAAAAATCATCGAAACAAAGTTTTGTGACAGACGACGGACAGATAGACGGATAGACGAATACGTGAGTGACACCAATAGAGCTCCGTTTGGACCCTTCGGGTACGGAACACTAAAAAATGGCTGTCACTTTACCTGAAGAGTCCACCCGCTAAGTGTGGAATCAATGGCATTGCACAGCATAGACAAGAAAGAGTTGCGCGATAACATAACGCTTGCAATTTATTGCAAAACTATGAAGCACTTTATGGATTTACAAAAAAATGTATTGTGTTATTAAAAAAGTTAAATTAGTTACTGTTATTAATTTTACCGATGATGACGTAAGTTTCCAAGTAATAGATACAGATAAAATTTTAAAATAGTCAACATAAGACCGGCCAAACAATGTCTGGCAAGACTTGGGCAGGCCTTTGCGCAGTGGGACAAAGATGGCTAGACTAAAAATAAAACCGGCCAAGTGCAAGTCGGACAAGCGCACGAAGGGTTCTGTACCCAGGGTGGCGACAACTATGTATGTATGGGGAAATCCTTTAATTTTCTGAAATATTTGTTGTAAGACCTTACTTTTTGCCGAATTTCGTGATTCTAGATAAAATTAAGGTAAATTTTGGTACTTACAAGTTTTCGCGGCATTCTGATTTGTCCATATCTAATTAACGTGTTGACTCAGGACCTTGATTTTTATACACCTCATAGGGACTATAGACCTCAGTATCTGGTATAAATCATCTTGCTAGGTTCGGCTTTAGTGAATTTATAAAGTTAACAAATAGCAAATAGATACGTATAGTGTTTTCCAAACGAAACAACAAAAGACATGTGACTGTTTTTTCGACGAAATGAGATCTAGAAAATTACACAATTATAGATACATCCAAGAAAATATTCAACTGACGGTACTGTCAGTTGAATATTTTCTTGGATGTCGAAAAGTTTTATAATCGGCTTTGATTCTAAATTTTATAAAGAAGGTACTAGTAATTTAATAAGTTTTTGAGAACTTATGAAAATAGAAATAACCGAATTGTTTGAACATTGTGATATAATTTATTAACTTGGAGTAAGATATCAGTGAACGAATCTACCTATCTTCACGAAAAAGACGTTCGTAATGGCTTTAATTAATACCTACTCATATTATGCGTGGTTTAACTATTACACTACGAGTCTTATAAATTTAATTTACTAACAATACTAGTTAATTACTGTAAAGATTCAGCAACTACAGAGTCAAAGACAAAGATACTTTATCTCAACTAGGCCACCAAGCAGTACTTTTGAACGTTACTTTAAAACTTACAAGGAATAAAAATTGATTCTACCGTGCATTCAGAAAGTAGCTTGTTATGGAGTAGAACTCACAAGAAACTCCATACTTACTCTATTAAAAAATAGTTTTTTTCAATATTTAGGTACATACATTACATTGCTAAATTCATATATGTGAGGACAATGCACCCAGAATAGCACTACACACTATACTACGTACAGGCATAATAGTAGTTTTAATACCTAGTTATGTGCAGTTTCATACACTACTTTATCTACACTCATACATTTTGGGATTGAACCTACTTATTTATTTTTTGCATTATACATGCCATAAAGTCGTGATAAATGCATCATATAATAATCTCGACTTTGCTGGTAAGAGATGATGAGTAATTTCCTTCGCCGCATGTAAAATACTTGGCGGCGTCAACCTTCACATTCACTAATATCAGACATTTTCAGTAAGAATTAAAAAAAGTCATGAAATTCAGTACAGCGAAACCTGCAAAACGTAGCAAATCACCGCATTATCCGCGCATGCGCTAAGGCTTAGCACACGCACTGCGATATTTATTCGCGCGAATTTTTCCGCCCATTCTGCGACCTATGGAATTGTATGAAGCTGCTCGCATTGCGGTAAAAAAATCGTGCGCCAATAATACCGCATGAAATCCGTGTTTTGCAACAGAATCATCGCACCGCAGCGCGAATTTAATTCGCGCGAATATTTTGAGCTCTATGAACAGGTGGAAAGAGACAAAAGTTCGCGCAAATAAAAATCGCAGTGCGTAATAAGCCTAAAGCGGGCATTGTCACAGACAAGTTAAAATTGGAATCTTTTTTTTTTATTAGGTACTATAAAAATGGCATTTCAAAAAACATGAATAATTGATGGAATCTCCTTAGTGATTAACTTCTTGGATTTGTCCTGTACTGTAATAGAAAAAAAAGTTATTTTATGATGCAGTTGTTTGAAAATCGAAGGAAAATGTTGCACTATAATGGTTTTTTTTTAATTTATTCCTTCCACGAATATAAAGTACGTGTTTATGCAATATTTTTTTAATTCATATTTGGAACATTACGTTGTGAGTGTATAGATAAAGTATTAGAATAAAAATACTCACACATGCACTGTGCAGTTATATATTAGATACTAGAAAAACATTAACATCCGAAGCAGTTAAGTTATGACCAATCCCAACTGACGGTGTCCGTTCACGAACATGACGCATGAATTGGCACTACCCAGCTCAACCATCATGAAGGGAACCGGATGATCCAACACATGTGCCACCATCAGAGAGACTTTTGAGAGAGCATGACACACTCAACTGCCAGGGCACACAAGTCAACGAACGACACATAGGTACAGTAAATGGTAGATTTTCAGTTGGGTACATAGTACTCACACACGTGCTGTGCAGTTATATAATACTAAGGAAATTTAGTTTATACAATACAAAGATATTCATACAGTCTTCAGCAGGTCCAACAATACTTCAAAACAATAATGTTCTGCGTTTAACTAGCTTTTGCGCCCTAGTGGTTATAGAGCAGGACTAGCATTGAGCCAAGCATTTTTATCAGTGATGTAATCCCCCAACTTATAAGCCAGCCTGCATAGTGTGCGTTTTATACAAGTTTAAAATTTCGTCTCATTCAGTTCAAGAATGTGGGGAGGAATTTTATTGTAACATTTTGTACAGTACCCCATGAAAGATGCGGCTACTTTAGACAGTCTGAAACCTGGTTGAATTAATTGGTCCCTATTTCTAGTAACGTAATTGTGTCTGTCGCCGTTTTTACTAAAAAGATGAAAGTCTTTCTCACGTACGTTTTCATAAATATTGACAAGAAACCGTCATGATGTTAATGTCCTTAAACTGTTCCCTTAGAGAATCGCGCCGGCAATGATTATATATCGCTCTGATGGCTCGTTTTTGCAGAATAAAAATTGACTCAATGTCTGCAGCCCTTCCCCATAGTAGGATATCGTAAGACATTATACTATGAAAATAACTAAAATAGACTACTAGTCTCGCGGTATCTACATCAGTTAACCGACGAATCTTTCTAACAGCATAAGCTGCCGAACTTAAGTCGCCCCGCAAGGGATACCAAATTAGGACCCCATTGCAACCTTGAGTCTAGCGTGATCCCCAGGAATACCGTTTTATCGACGAATTCTAGCTTCTCCTTGTTTAATATAATGTCACAATCAGTACTTTTGACTTTCGGCAAGGTAAATTTTACGCACTTGGTTTTTTTACCATTTAAAACTAAATTATTGTCAGTGAACCAATCCTGAACCTGCCGTAGCGCGTTATTTACGTCGTCAAACTGACAAGTACGTCTATTTATTTTAAAAATTAAAGATGACACAACAGCAAATAACACCATGTTTATATGGTTTTCCAATAAACGGGGTAAATCGTTTATGTAAATTAAAAATAAGAAAGGACCTAAAATTAAGACCTGCGGTACCCCCATTTTCGCGTTTAACCCCGACGAATTCACACCGTTTATTTGAACTAATTGCGGTCTATCATTCAAATAAGATTTAACCAAACTTAACGCTGATTGACCTAGCCCGTAATGCTCAAGTTTCAGAGTGAAGACTAAAGTTCAGTTTGTCTTGAGGAAACATTACGTTTACGCTTTACCTAGCAACATGCACATGTCTATACATGTAAATATTGAGATGCCGCCGAACTTGACTTGACAAAAACCACAGTAAAATAGTAAGTTTCGAAACTTACAAGTTGTCTACTGATAAAGTATTTGTGAAGCGTGAGCTTAAAACGATTACTTTACGTTAGGCATGCTTGACTAGGCCTGATTTAAATCTCTACAAAATGTTCAAAACACAAGATTTTTCTGTTCAGTTGCCACATACATAATTTCAGAAATGCATGAAACGAAACGTTTTCCAATAGCATGGCATCCTCCTGACTACGTTATAAAAGAAGAAGTTATTGTCAGAGGGCTCTTGGTAAACATATGGTGCTTACCAGGACTGCAGATTACTTCAGCTAGGTTTATCGCTATAGAATTGGCTACACTACTTATTAACACCTGCGCAGTATAGTCCATTTTGCTCTAAAACACTAGTACGCATGTGTATGGACGCCGTTTTAACTATGTCCTTTTTACGTCCTGCTCACACTTCCGTACCAGCGCTGCCATTCCGAAAGCCTGGTTTCAGAGCGTACTCTTTCGTCGGATAATCGGTGGGAAAATATAAGTAGGACCCCACCATAAACACAATATCAGCGTCAACCAAATCTGACTAAAACATAAACGTATTGTTGATTGTTTTGATTTCCTTTGGCCGGGGTCGGGCAATTGCTCGCCCTAGCGGCTATTTTATAACAACAGTTTCATCTCACAGGGAAAACAACACGTTTCAATAGATGGCGTTGTTACAAAGAACCACCCCGGGTTTTTTAGTTTGAAATATGGCGGGAGATGGCGCTAGTGAGCCACAAAGTGATCTGACTGACCATCCATGAAACTTGGTTTTAAGTTCGAGCTTAAAATCGAAAACGATTCGATTTCATCCACAACATTGTTTTACTGTTTTATATATTAGAACTAAGAATGTGTAAGGATGAAAAACCGGCCAAGTGCGAGTTGGACGCACACGATAGGTTCCGTACCATTATCGGAACAACGGCAAAACAATCACGTTTGTTGTTTGGGACCCACTTATATGTTTATTTTATTCTGTTTTTAGTATTTGTTGTTACAGCGGCAAAAGAAATACATCATCTGTGAAAATTTCAGCTGTCTAGCTATCACGGTTCATGAGATACAGCCTGGTGACAGACGGACAGACAGACAGACGGATCGCGGCGTCTTAGTAATAGGGTCCCGTTTTTACCCTTTGGGTACGGAACCCTAAAATAGGAAAAATCTGTATGGGATTGTTAAAGACTAGAAATTCTCTAAATTACTTTTTAAGGTGCCTATAAATGGGCTACAAAAATTGCATCTTGTTGACCAATATAGCTTATTATATTTGCAACTTCAGTCCTTGCTGAAATTTCACTGTGCAATACATTGCCAATTCTGCAACTGGATTGCGAAGGAATTTTGTTCGTACACGCGGAGCAATTATTGAGGCTAGATCTCAGTAGTAGTTAATGACGATTTTTAATTATGCCTCTTCGGTCGTTACATGAAACTTCGCGGCAATTACGGCCAAAGCATCCTTCTTAAGGTTACGCTCTTAATACGTACTAGCTTCTGTATTCCATAATTCAGGACGTACATTGATTTTGTTGATACATTTTTAAATATGTTTGACCACTCAGCCGAACGAACAGAATAAAATCAACAACGGTTACAAAACCACTTCACTAATCAGTCAGCGACAGGACGAGGCGGGGGGAGGCGAGCGAGGGAAAAGAGATGCACCTATACATCAGAGCAAATACGATATACGGCGATATTGCAGTAATGTCAAAGCGGGATAAATCAATTGCAATCTAGCCGGCTAGACATTGAATACATGCGGCAACTATGAAATATATTGGCAATATCGCCGGGCTACACTGCAACATTACAGCAATTATTGCACTGTGTTGAGCGACATATTTGGCAACTTGACGGCTATACTATTTCTTGTTGTATACCTTTAGTAAATTCTCCTTTCCAGACAAATCGCCTTACTCTTATAGCCATCCACATTCATACTCAAAAGGAAATTGCCCATTTTGTGAGGTAACTTGGGTTCCTTTGAAAAACTGTTGTGTCCTAAAGATTGTTGTTGTATACTGTAGAATTCATAATTAGAAAACATTTTCTTATTATTCACCCAGGTTCACGAAATATATTTATTCTGTTGTTAGAAATTAAACTTTATTATAATTACATAAGGTGCCTACAAATGACAAAGTGAAGTAAACTGATGTGAAAATATGCGGATGCGATGGAAATAAATTGCGTAATAAATGTCAAGAATACAAAAAACATATTCTATTTTCAACCGACTTGCCAAAAAGGAGGAGGTTCTATGTTCGACTTTATATTTGTTTTTTTAGGGTTCCGTACCCAACGGGTACATCATATCATATCAGTGTTTGAGTTAGTTTTATGACGTATCATAAAACTAACTCAAACACTGAGTTCCGTTGTTACCCTGTCCGTGCCCTATCCAATCAATACACAGAAACAGTAAAACTAAAACAATATTTTCAAATTTGTGAGAACAGTTATCTATCAAAAGGTTTGTTTTGAAGCCGGCAGTATTGGTTTTTTGTTAAAATGTTTTTACGTAGGAATTCCAATTCTGCGTGGATTTTAGCAGAATTCAAGGTATGTTGGCATTGTTTTAATCAAAAACTTAATTAACATGTCATGCTATTGTTTCGTGCAACCGACAGTATGATTTTTATTTTACATTTGTCTATTTTCAGGTACTCAGATTGAATAAACCTTTCTGATTACGAGGAATCGTAAATTAAATGCGTCGCAATTATATTATAATGCAGGTCGTGACATAATAGGAACTGTGCCATTTTGTGGTTAACAAGAATTGGTTAACCGCTAAACCCAATTATGATTTTGGCATTTACATGATTATAAGCCCCAAAATTGACCCAGATTCACCTATTTATTCACCTGATTCATACATTATGAACCCAAAAAATAATGACGGTCACAAAGACAGTCTACAAGCTAAGAACGTCTCGTGGCTGACGGATAATGATGAACTTGTTGCGACAGTTGACCATACAGAGACGGCTAAGGTAGGTAATGTACATGAAATACGGAAATGTACTGAGAACAGTTTCCTTGTGTCATAGAATCATAAATGAAGACATCCGCAAGAGAACCAAGGTTACCGACATAGCCCGAAGAATTGTCACACTTAAAGCCCGAAATAATAATTTATTTATTTATTTATGTTACTATATAATATACCCGGCATTCATCTATGACGAATACACTATTGTAATATCAATGGATAGCCAATAAGCGTTCCGGAGTATCAAGAACATTTTTAGAATTCATCATCATCATCATCATCATTTTGGCCGAAGGATGTCCACTGCTGGACATAGACCTTCCCCCAGGCGTCATCGCTACATTGACCGAACCCGTGCGTCTCGCTTCCAGCAGATTCCCGCAACCTTAACCAGGTCATCGGTCCAACTAGTGGGAGACCTTTCCAAAGTATCAGTTCGTGGCAGAAAAGCGAAATTTTATTGGCAGTGGGCAGAGCACATTGCTCGCAGATCGGCATGCCGATGGGCCAAAAAGTTCTGGAATGGCGACTGCAAACCGGAAGATGATGCGTTTTAAAATTCGTACTAAAATAGTTAAAACGTTGTGTAAGAATGTTTTGTTAAAAAAAATGTTCGTTAGTTTCTGTTTCTGAATTTGGTATAGTAGACTAGATTTTTTTGCAGCCGTAATTGTTACATTTTCTTATACTTTTGTTGTCACGAGTTTGGTGCTCAACCAAACGTACGCCTATGTTCATAACGATACGATTTGTTGAATGTTGTTATGTAACGTGTAACGTTCGTAATACATAAATACAATATTTTTTCGCAGTTCTGCGGCTAACTACCGTCGTTTGTAGTTTGGGTTCTTACCATGTTAATACCGAAAGTTGGAGCTAGTTGATGACTGATAAGTGTTGTTTAATAATTAAGTTGAGCATCACTTTCAGTAATCACAACACTGCTAAATGTGGTGATTAACTAAATATAGTGTGATGACAATTAGCATTACAGCTTTTATAGTAATTGGTGTAATATCAACCTCCGCTGAATCACTCATTCGTTTACACATTTGCTGTGCTACCCTACCTGCCTTTATCTTAAACTTTGACTACACAAAATGCGTAAGTTACGTTGACTGCCATCTGCATATAATCCAAAGCAGAGGTCGTAGAAACTCTCCGTGACATAAATGACATGATCTTTGAAGTCAATTTGCAGACCGAGACCAAGAAATCCAACCACAAATGAACAAAAAAATGTGTTAAACTTCGAGTATAACTCGTAGTTTAACACAATTTTTTGTGCTATTTATATAATTATAGTGTTTAATCCCCGTTCTTTGTTTGCTCCAATTATAGTTTTAGAATAAAACGAGTTCAGTACGTGCCGCCGCAATTGCTACTAGTATATCGGACCGAATATTTTTAGACACGGATTGAACAAGTACTGATTTAATTTTATATCTGGTTCAAATATCTTATTGCCAACTCGCATTTAGTCGTACATACATTTCAACATGAAGAGTGTTTAAAAGTATGTAAATAGTAAACCCAATAAGCAAGATTTTATAACATTTGACTGAAAACCTCCGAGTTGAAAAAAATATCAGTGGCTAGGTGAGCCTAATATGGGTGTATAATGTCATATAAGTGTAAATAGGTGTGTTATAAGGTCAAAATAGTAGCGTAGGATGTTTTCAAAATAAAAACACCAAGCACAAATTATCTCACGTGTGTAGTGAATCCTTTCCACTAATTTGGTATCAAAACAACAACAAGTGAATCAAACCTAAACTTTTAAATATACTCTCGTATTGTATGTAGACCGTAGTCACCGTACATCCGGTTTTCCCTGGAATACAGGTAGGCGCATTACCGCCTTGATAACTTGATAATAGTTTTGCCACGGACATTACCTAGCTGTTCTATATTTTTATAAAACAGTGTCGTTTAGAGACGCAAGTTTAACGAGCCGCCACCATGGAACTACATTTAATTAATGGACATTAAACACCACAAATTAGAAAATAAATCACCAGCTCTTTCACAGAATAGAGATGAAACAATTGCCCATATAATGTACTGAATTATATAGTAATATAATATGTAGAGTAAACTCTAAAGTTGGACCCATTTAAATTTAAAAAATAAAGCCCACCTAAAGGTAGAAAATAGTACATTATTGCAATGGCCGGGAAATAGACAATTGCAGGTCGAGTATGAGTTTGAAGGCCGAGCCGTAGGCGAGGACTTCATATATAGTGCTTTTCTCTAAAGAATGCAGGGAAATAAAAAAGTAGTTTAATTTCCTAAATTTTTAAGTTATTGTAATTTTTAACATGAACTGTACATTTCAGCATGGCATAAATTGCCCATAATGTAGTTGGCTTTTTAGTTTTATAAATCTCATTAAAATACGCCAAAAATACTCTTTCGGCGAAAATGTTCATTTTTTTATAGTTTTTCCAACTCGTAAAATGTTCATATACTTTCACGTATTTTTCTTTTGACTTCGCTGGAAGCAGGTTTTCCATTGCCAATTTGGCTTCAGATCTTAAATCTGGTGGACCGTGAACCGTTGGAACTCATTTTAATTATTAAATTTATATTTATTAAATATTTTAATAACAAATCAAGACGAATTTTCAGCTTTGCCACCGATTTTATCTATTTATCATCTCATGTTATATAGACACTGACCTCTATTATACAAGTAGGTACTGTATGTTAGAGGTCAGTGTAAATAGATAATAAATAATAATAAGAGTAGATAATATTTTTTTGATTTTTTATTTATGGCTATACAGCCACGTGAACGCAATTGTACTAAGCAAATAAACTTACTTTACGCCAAGAATGATAAAAGAGATCCAATCAAAGAGTATCTAATAACCCCAACACGCCGTTTCATACAACATTGCTGGAGCGTTAAAATGTTCCAAATTCAGTTGAAAAATAATTTATTGAATATTTTTCAACTGAATTTTCAATTGTGAACCGATTCTGTTGAAATTAAGTGTGAACTGAAAAGCGAAAAGAAAGCTTTTTAACAAAAAAAAATACCGACGAAATAAGGAACTGAAAAGCAAAAATCTATAAAAAAAATAGTCTATCATTTTAAGGCGACACCAAACAAACCATAAACGAAGATCAGCCTAGCTACAATCATTCTACGGCTTAGGTAATTAATTTGTATGTTTGTTTGTTAGGCGACAACTCAAAAGATTTTTTTTTTATATTTGCTTTTTAGTTCCTTATTTCGTTGGTTAATATTTTGTTAAAAAGCTTTCTTTTCGCTTTTCAGTTCACTTAATTTTAACAGAATAAATGCCAACGGTTATAAATGTTTTTAAAGCTTTACCTAGAGAAATGCTAAAACCTTACTATTAAAAATGGGTTTTCTCATAACTAAATTAACCCCGAATAAAATATTTTTTAGATATGAAAATCAGTTCGTGTTTCTGACCATGTAAGGCATATAAACGCTACACGACAGGTAAAGGATATCGGATGTTACTCAGATGCCGTAAAGCTCAAGTTGAATTGGGCCTGACATAAAAACACGCGGCAAAGCCGGAGAAAATGCCAGAAAGTCGACTCCGACCGAAAACTTACTGCGAGGCGAGTACGGCCTACTGTGACAGGCTCGAGTCACACATTTTTATTACAGTTTGGGAGCAAAAACCGTAATAAAATATGTGACTCAAGCCTATCACAGAAGCCATGCTCGCCCGGGTGGTCTGCACTAGCAGAAGACCGTATTAAGCGGCATTTACCCTGCTTTGTTCGGCTGATATGATGATGATGGTGATGATGACATTCCCTCATTTAATGCTACAATTCGCAGTAGTATAGTGCCCGGCACGTTGGCAAGGTTTCGGCGTAGTAACTTACCCCCAAGTTCGCGCATATTCCGCGAACTGAGCAACCATCATATAGAGCGAACGGAATGTGGACGCGACACGATTGGTGGTCAGTCGCGCGCGCGCGCTCAGAACGGTTCTAAACGTTCCCCGTGCCCCATGCTCATGTAAGTTGTTCTATCTCACGGAGGCGGATTACTTGAGTTTTATGACTTGGAAATAAGAGTAATTTTGCTACGATCCATCCGCCTTCGTGAGATGGAACAACTATACTACAGAAAGCGAATGTTCCGGATGTTATGCAGTACCATAACGTAAACAAACAGAGGGATTAGTGTTCGGAGTAATGTCGGATTAAATTAAGTGATAGAAGTAAAGTGCCGACGTGCCCCGACGTAATCGCATAGAACTGAAGTTCATGGAGGCCGGTGGACATGCACATGCCAAATTGGTTAAAAGGTTCCAGAGGCCCTAGACTAGGGACATTCTATCATCGAAAGCGTGACGATAGCGATTGTCAAAAAGGAAAAATTGTATGGCATCGTTATGCGATACAGAAAAATCACGTGATCAATCCCTTACATTTTGACATTTCAACTTCATCTTCGCTGACATTGAATGCCACTTGTCTTGAGCTTCAGGACGGACATTTAATCCGTTGCAATAATAGGGATTGTTACTTAGAACTGACATAGATTCCGATACTGGATATATATATATCCACTTGATATGAAGATGGGGGCTGAGTCACCCACGTCCGTAAGAGTGTACCCCATTCTGATACTCTACACGTGGTTCCCGGGTGGTGCAAATCAGGTGACACCAATTGGTGGTAGGCTTCGGCCGAAGGCTTGCGACCACTCACCGGGAAGCGGCTTAGCCGTGTTCCGGTACGATGCTCGGTGTAGCTACTTGAGGAGTTGGCTCGAGATAGCTGTTCCACTGCAGGCTGACCAGCCTGATGCGTGCTGTTATGGACATATCGAAACATTGGTCACAGAGAGTAGCGGGATAAGAGGTACGGTGCGCCGCTGGCCGACGGCAGGTAGTTGGGGGCCCAATTAGTGTGCCAGCCAAACATGAAAGGCTGCCCCGCCAACTGTCGAAAAAGCCCGGAATGCGCCATCATGCTGGTTGGCGACCAGAAGACAGTGCCCGATGGAAATTTCCGGGGGGGCTCGGGCATCCCCGCGGTCTCCAGACCAGTCCCCCAATAATAACGTCCTGTCTGCGCGTGTCGGGTTGCAAGCGTGGAACCTCATCTCACTTCCTTCTCCTCTCCTACCCTTGTTCACTCTCAATCATGGCAAGGAACATAAGGAAAAAAGGCGGTATAATGGCAGCACTCACTGTCACATAAGGTGCACCTCTGTAATATCAGAGGTCCACACTCAAACCTTGATGCGTCTAGAGACTGATAAACCGCAGATCGGATGTCCTTCAGACGTGGTGTATCTTTTTTTATCCAGGATTTACCCTGGAGCACAAGTTCAAGCCACGCCCGTGACGACATCTGTTATCGGCGTCGCCGAAACTTTGAAGACTCTCGATTCTCAGCGCTCTGGGCCCTGGTGGACACAGGTCTGGATAAAATTATCTATGCTTGTGTCTACCTGTCGCACAGCGGAAATCAGGAGACAACCGGGCTTACACAATACCTTATTGAGGCGGCTGATGAGGCTAGCAACGATACCCTGCCGCCCAACTGGTGATACTGGGCGACTTTAATGCCCACCATCAGGAATGGCTCTTTCCGATTCAGTTCACTGACCATGCTAGGCGAGAGACGCGAAAGCTTGCGCTAGCGTTAAATCTCACTCAGCTGGTCCAAGGGCCAACGAGAGTGCATATGGATTCGCATACGGGCAATTGCTTGGACCTTCTGGTGACAACAGATCCAGACCGTAACTCGGTTTCGGTATCCCCACCTTTGGGTACTTCCGACCACTGTCTGCATCCGTCTACTCCCCGCCCGATCCCAGCCCAGCGGGTGCACGGTGCTCAGACATCCGGCGGGTATGGCGGTACAAGTCAGAAGATTGGGATGGGATGCGATCTTTCTTCGCATGCTATCCTTGGCAGCCGACTTGCTTTTCTTCGGCTGATCCTACGTCGTGCGCGGACGCAGTGACAGACGTGTTGCGACGGGGAATGGAGTACTACATTCCGTTCTCTGACGTAACAATGTCTAGCGAAGACCGACCTTGGTTTGGCGCCGAGTGTAACCGCGCCAATTCGCTTAAACATGAGGCGTACCATGCCTGGGTCGACGCTCGAACGCGCAAGGCGAGTGACGTGGCTCTGAAGAAGAAAGCCTACAGCAGGGCTGCCAAGTCCTGCAAGAAGGTGTTGCGAAGTACTCGGTTCGACCACATTAGCCGAATAGGTATCAAACTTGCTTCTTACCCAGCAGGTAGTAAAGCGTTTTGGTCCCTGGCTAAATCAGTTTAATCAAACTTCAGCCGTCCCTCATTACCACCACTGTTGAAACCCGACGGATCGCTGGCCCACTACACTGTGAAGAAAGAAAATTTTGGTTCTCTTTTTGCGGCATCCTTCTCCTGTTGGATGCGAGACGAGTATGAAGGACATTCGCATCCATCAAAAGAATGTACGTAGGGTGCTGCACAACCTCTACGTGAATAAGGCAAGTGGCCCCAACGGTATACCAGCAATTGTTCTATGAATCTGTGCGTCTGAATTGTCTCCGATCATGACACGCCTGTTTCACCATTCGTATGAGACTGGAAAAGTGCCGAATGCTTGGAAGCAAGACAACGTACAGCCCGTACCCAAGAAGGGCAGTCGAGCTGACCCGGCCAACAACAGACTCATTTCTATAACGGGTGCTTAACAGCAAGCTCCTGGCATACCTAGAAGCTAACGACATCCTTAGTGACCGCCAATACGGCTTCCGCCGAAATCGGTCTACTGGAGATCTTCTAGCATATGCCATTTACATATGGAGTGAGGCCATCGAGAGACACGGGGAAGTGCTTGCCGTCTCCCTCGACATCTCGAAGGCTTTTGATTGGGTCTGGAATGAAAGCCTTATTGCTAAACTTCCTTCATTCGGTCTGCCCGGTGGTCTGTGTCATTGGATTGCAAAGGATCTGTCCATTCGATTAGTTACAGATGGCTGCTCATCGGACCAATTGGATATTAATGCCGGGGTCCCCCAGGGGTCAGTACTCTCAGCGACATTATTCTTGCTGCACATAAATGAGCTGGTAAAACCGGCACCTTTGGGTATGCAGACGACAGCACTGTTGCTGAGAGATACTTGTCCAACGCACGGGCTACTGGGCCTGGGCCTACAAGTCCGGTCTCACCGTGAGGCCATGGTGGAGCGTTTGAACTGGTCCTTGCAAGCAGTCTCCGAATGGGGCGATGCCAATCTGGTCAAGTTTAATGCTGCTAAAACCCAGGCGTGTCTGTTTTTCGCTAAAAAGATCCAATTTCACCCAGCTTCAAGTTGCCGTGATGTAACCGTGCCAACAACGGACCATCTTCAGCTTCTTGGCGTTACGTTGACATCGACTCTCAATTTTGGGCCATACATTGAGGCTAAGGCTCAGCTGGCATATTTAAATACATACATACATAGAATGATGGTAAGCTTCCTTCATTCGGTCTGCCTGGTGGTCTGTGTGATTGGATTGCAGACTTCCTGAGAGATCGGTCCATTCGAATGGTTATCGATGGCTGCTTGTCGGACCAATTGGATATTAATGCCGGGGTTCCTCAGGGGTCGGTATTCTCAGCGACATTATTCTTGTTGCACATTAACGATCTGTACCTTTGGGGATGCAGACGACAGCATCCACCGTTGGTGATTAGCGCAAGGCTTTGTCATCGGGAGTTAGAGGGTAGACGGGAACTTTCTCAGAATAAAAGTGTTTTATCGCCCAAGAGACACAGATGGAATTTTAATAAAGCTGATTTTCACGGTTTACATAATTCTCTTGGGTCGATCAATTGGGAGTGTTTGCTTAGTATTAATGACTCGGAGGCTGCTTTCAACTACTGTTATAGAACAGTAAATGAGGTCCTTTAAGTCATGTTCCTAAGAAAACTGTTAAAGTAAATAAGCAGGGGTCTAGGTTTAGTTATCCAGAATGGTACACTTCTGAGTTGATTAGAGACATAAAAGATAAGTGGCGTTATCATAAATTGTATAAAACGACTGGCTCCCAGAGTGACTATGAAATGTTTTCTTGTTTACGAACTCGTGTTAAATTAAAGATAGCTTCAACCTATGAAGTCTATCAAAACAGGCTTCAGAAAAACCTGCAAATTGATCCGAAATCGTTCTGGAACTTTGTTAGGACTAAACAATCTCGACGCAATGAACCCAAGGTCACAAAAAACGGCTTGTTGCTAAAAGAGGAGGAGTGTGCGGACTGTTTTGCCTCGTACTTCCACTCGGTGTACAGCGAGAAGCGACCGGCGATAGACCCGGTAGCCGCAGAGCGCGCGGGTGGCGGGGCGGCAGGGGCGGCGCGCGTCCATGTTGACTGCCTCAGCGCGCGAGACCTGAGCGCGGCACTCCTGCGTCTCAAGCCCAAACGCTCAGTGGGTCCGGACGGCATACCACCGTACATTGTCAAGGATTGTCGTACGGTTTTTGAAGAGCCCTTGTTGCACATTTTTAGCTTGTGTTTGCGGGAGGGTCGCTACCCTGATGAATGGAAGATCACCCGAGTTATCCCAGTCCCTAAAGGGGGTGCAGACACCGACGTGAGTGGATACCGACCGGTGGCGGTACTGTCGGCGTTTGCTAAGGTATTTGAATCTGTGTTACATGCAGGAATTTATACACAAGTGAGCTCACAACTGTCTGACTCTCAACACGGCTTTCGGCCGGGTCGCAGTACGGGGGGTAACTTACTGTCATTTGTGATCTACCTATCGCCCGTCATTGACGCTGGAGGGCAGGTAGATGTGGCGTACTTTGACTTCCGGAAAGCTTTCGATACCGTGGATAATGATGTTATTTTGTACAAGCTCTCGGCTATGGGATTTACACCTCACTTACTTAAACTCTTTGCCAGCTATCTAAGCGAGCGCCGACAGTACGTCGAGTATGGGGGACGTGAATCGCGTCCTTATTACACGTTCTCTGGGGTGAGTCAAGGCTGCAATATTGGACCTTTGGAGTTTATTTAAATGATCAATGATCTGCCTACAGTCGTAAAAAGTGTCTGCTGTTTGCAGATGACTTGAAATTATATTTGAAGGTTAAAGATACTGCTGACTGTAATAGACTCCAGTCTGATATTGATAATGTAGTCGCATGGAGTAAGTCCAACAACCTACATTTCAATGTGTCTAAATGTTGTGTTATGAGCTATAGTCGCGCGCGTGCTCCATTGCAGCATCAGTACGACATGGACGGTGTAGTTATTCCGCGTGTCTCACATGTACGAGACCTGGGCGTTCAGATGGTGTCGGAGCTGACGTTCCGGAAACACATAGTTGAGGTGTGCGGCAGGGCTTTCAGAAATCTCGGATTCATCTTAAGACAGTGTAAGGATTTTACCGACACTGCTGTTGTAAAAGTTGTTACATCGACTTTGGCATGTTTAATTTATGTTGAATATATTGATGTAATATTAATACTTATTTTTATTTTATTGTGTGTAATTTTGTTGCTAGGATAGTTTAGTATTATGTAATTTAGTGTGTTTGTGACTTGTAGCATCATAATGGATCAAACTGTAAAGATGTTATAATTGGTGATAATAAATAAATAAAATAAATAAATAAATCTTAACCCTGCAAGTGTCACTGGCTACATTAAAATTGGAAAATAACGGCTTTTGGGCGCCATATTGTAGGGGTCCAAATTTTCTTAATTCCAAACCCATCTTGTGGGGTATAAAAAAATATTCTACCCACTCCAGTTACAAAATATTAAATTGTATAAAAAATAAGTTAAAACAAAAAAACTAAAAACCCGACTGCTTGAAAAGCGAACTAAAAAGACGTAAACAAGGAGAAAATCATGCTGTGCAGTCGGAGGATATATCTGGTTTTGGTCAGCCAGCTCGCGAATATGTAATAATAAGTTTTCACTAACCTGTCATCTTCTAATTCGTAAAACATATCTTTCGAGGAGTCGTGAATGTAGATCTTGACTAGAGGGCTGTCCATGTACTGCATCGTTAGTTGTTTGGGGAAACTTCTTACAAATAATGCTTTTACAGTATCTATAGAAGTTATTTCGTTCGGCAGTAAGGCTCGTTTCGTTTCATTCCGGTACTGAAGGAAGACTAAACCTGCAACAAAATATTTAGTATAAGCTTTCGTTGGTTGTTAACCTGAGGGACAAGTATGACTATTTTACTATAAAGATCTTAAAAATAAGACAGTAATGCCCGTTTTCACTAACACCCTTTCCAAGCAACGCCAACGATTTTCAACTCTCGGCGCAGAGCTGAGCATTAGAAAACCTGTGCGCTTTTATTTATGCATTTATTGTTCATGAAAACGGACGTTAAGACGACGACTAACGCCAACGACCTTAAGGGAACAAAACGCGCACTTGTTTCACACCCGCGCGACCCAAAATTTTGTAGTTTTTTGTACTTTCCTTATTACTCTATGAATGACTTTAAAAAAAAAGCCTCAGATCAAAATGTAGATTGTTAAATTATCTTTGTGATGGTGTTGATTTCATTAAAATACGCCCAGCGGTTTTGGTGTGACTGTCGTGTTTTTGTCCGTTTTAGACATAACTTTACAAAGAATTACGACTAGCCATTTAGACGTGATTCTCATTTTAAAATCAGCTACTCAAGGGAATCGGCGCCTTAAGGGTACACTAGTCGAAAATTCTTCCATACAAACGTAGTCTAGGGATTATTCCACTGTTTGACGATGTACGTTCAAAATAAAAAGTGATATCAATTTGTCTCATCATTATCTAGCCCTGTATGGAAGCAAAAAAGTAAAAAAAGAAAACATTTGAAAGTTATGATCGTTGAAAGTTCCACATTTCGACACTAATTTTAACGCATTTTTGGGTGCAAATAAATACCATAAGAAGACAGAAAATTGCAAAACGGCCTCCATACAGAGATAGATTAGTAGTTTAACAATGCAAATAATTTTATTTTGAACAGATAGATTTAGTCGTTTTTTCATGATACCTAGACTGCCAAAGGTCTGTTTATAAAATTTCGCGTGCTCGGTTTCGTCCTAAATCATTATCTATTTCGCTACAAATTTGCAAAAGTGTGTATTCGTACGCGAACTAGCTTCCTTCTGCTCATAACAGCATCAATCTCTTCCGCACGTGTTGCCGGTTGATATAAAATGCATTTTAACCCCGCGCACAAAATAGTTCGTGCCGTTGACTAGTGTAACCTTAAGGTTAGGAACGAAACAATTCATTTTACTCGTATTTACATCTAAGACGGAATGGATGATAATAATATTGTAACGGTGATGTCGATTTGTCGATACAGTTTTGAACGCTTTAACGAATTTAACTTTTTTGAAAGATAAATAAAATTAGCTCTATTGGGCTAGAACCTAACCTTTCGAACTGCGAAATTTACCTCTCCCAAACGACTGATCGACTGACTAGCAAAATTCAACGGCTTAGCACATTACATAAAATAAAAAAATAGGGGAACCCTCCCGGGTTCTTCTATTTCTCATGCAACCTGCCCAATTTTCATTGTACAGAAAATTGACCGACCAATACCCGCCGAGCCCGCCAAAGCTAAGCCGCCATATTGAAGCCTCCCCTCCAGTCAAGCCATGTCAGCAACGAGGATTGTGTTAATATAAGCGATTGCCCATCATTTTATTTGTCTCTTTCGATTGTGAATACAAGATCTGAACAAAGCTCTGCCCGGTTTTTATTTATCCGTTTCACTCAGAAGTGGGATGAACAAAAATTTATCTTCGTTTAATAACACATCCACGCCACAACCGCAAGATCACCTGACTCTGAAGAAAAATCGAAGAAGTTTGTGTTTTTCACCAACGGAACGACACTACAACAAGCTTTACGGCGTGAGCTACACTCTGCCATCGACCCAACTGCACGCCGAGCAAGACTGCATCAAACCCTGTACTGCGTGTGACTGCAAGGAGAGGTCCTAACAAGGGCCGAGAGCTGCCAGGAGCCACAGCCAGTTTGCCAGGTACGTTGTCTTTCTCATTTCCATATCCGCAATATCGATAACTCTAATTCTATCCAGGCCGTAGCCACTTGTTTTATTCGTCGCCGTATTTTCAATAATAAAGACAAAACTAGTTTGCATAACCAGCATCCGTGTATGTGCGTGTATGACTATGTTTTTACGTAAACGAAACAAGAGTATAAGGATAGTAGCAGATGGCGTTCTGTAGTTTGTCTACCCTCATGGGAAAAAGGCATGACTTCATGTATGTGCTTATTTACTGTGCCCTGATCTGAGGTGCTTATAATTAACTCTTATTCTAGCCAGGCCATAGCCACTTAGTTTAGCAGTGGGAATAAATAGATTAACCAAATACAAATATTGTTTTGCTTCGGGTACACACAACTGATCAACCCGTGTATAGACATGAGACATCCTTAGATACTGGAATCTGAATCCAGTTACGTTTATCCGGTGAACTAAGTAAAAAAAGAACGTTGATATTAAGCTTTGTCACAAAATAGAACGCCGCCGCTTACATACTTTGTGTCTCTGTGTTGATTACCACGCTTTAAATGTCCCTGTAAAATGAAAGATTTCCGTTACCTTATATAGATGATCAAGTTTCTGGAGTTATCTGGCAAAGATTACTTTAACTGTTACGTATCAGTATTGTCCAAAGTTAGCAATTAATCCAGATGATACTCATAAAACAGATTTAAGAACTTGCAAAGGTAGGAAGTAGGTAGTATAAGTATACCGGGGTTAGTTTAGAAAAGAGACCTTCAGTGTGAGATTTATTAATATAGTACCTAACATAATCTGTCGTTAGATCTGTCGATACCCAAAACGAAGTAGGTATTGGCATTTTTAGAAGATTTACTTCTACCCTCAACTGATTTAAATTCTGGTGTTATTATTTTATAAAATGTCGAACAAAAAAAGGACTTAATACCGAAAGTTAAATATGAATACTCGTTAAAACAGTAGTTTTGAAACAAACAAATCGCTTAAATGGTCAGGTCAAATTGCCACCAGTGGCAGACAACCGTGTTTGCAGTTTCAAGTTTCATTTGCCTAGTAATGTGTGTCATGTGGGTACGTCAATTTATCGGATTGTGCAGTTATTTTAAGAAGTTTATTCCAAATTTCACGTTGTTTGTGTACCCGTTAATGGATTAGTTTTGAATAATTGCAAAATATTTCGGGTTCTAAGCCTGTTTTCGCTTTGTATGACCTCGCACTTCCTACAGAAGTACATACGGATGCGTCTAAGTTAGGTGTCGCCGGTATATTGATGCAAAAACAAACTAAAAGCAAATAAAATTCATTACGACCAGTCGTGTTACCCATTACCATTATTATGAGCTTCAAACTCTCGCTGTTGGACTCGTTACGTAGATTTCGCGTGTATGTTATAGGTAAATATGTCGTGTAAAGGTTGTTACCGATTGTGCAGCGGTCCAAGGTACGGTCACGCATCGCAAGATAGTGGTTTTTGATAAAATATTATAACATTAGTGTTGAGTATAGGCCAGCCCATCGTATGAAACATGTAGGTGCACTTGGCAGAAATCCAGTCGATGAAATGAATAAAAAAAAATCGTCTCTAAGTCACTGATACTGGATATATACGTTACAATGCCATGACGACAAGCTTTAGTTCACTAATTAACCAGCTAAAAACCAACACCGTCGATCCGGACATAATAAGCAATTACTTGATTGTTGACGAGAAGCTTTATAGAAAAACCCTAAATGGCAGTAGACTGGTAGGAGCTTCGGAGCGTGGGTAGATAGATAAGATAGTGCAAATGCATCATGATGACTTTGGTCACCATGATTTTAATAAATTAGTATATTGGTTACCAAAAATGACTCAATTCATTAGAAAATACATGACCGCACGTCTTCATTGTGCATATGGCAAGGGCAGTTAGTGTATGAAAGAACGAACATTACATCTAAATTCCTAAACCGTCTGAACCAATGCTTATGATTCATGTAAACCATTTAGGTCAGTTTTGTTAAAAAAGGGGTATTTGTACAGTTGTCTCATGGCTAAATAATAACAGCCGCACGGGTCGATCTTCAAGGTTAAGCAACGCTTGACGAGGTCGGTCCGTGGATGGATGACCATTTCAGCATACCGAGATTCCTCCGTGCCTCGGAAAGCACACTAAGCCGTTGGTCCCGGCTGTCTTTTGAAGATCTTTGACAGTCGTTACGGGTAGTCAGACGCTTCAGATCTAACACCAGTCTTGTCTAAGGGGTATCGTGTTTCCCAGTTACTGGGTTGAGGTCAGATAGGCAGTCGCTCTATGTAAAACACTGGTACTCGGCTGAATTCAGTGTAGTCAAAGTCAAATATATTTATTTCAATTAGGCCGGTAAGCAGCACTTTTGAACGTCATACATATATGAATTAAAATTTACAAGTAATAAAAATTGATTCTAGAGTGCATTCGGAAAAGTAGCTTTTTATGGAGAAGAACGCACAAGAAACTCCATGTACATGTGTCCATGTGTACAGTTGGTAATGATTGTAGGACGAAGAGTTTTCCACATTAGTTATTGCCGAGTCGACACTTGCGTACTATCGATTCTATCGTGACGATTCGGACACTGAAAAATATATTTTATCTTTTTGGTTCTCCCAATCATGGTATGAGGTACCATATTAAGGCCTTCACGAGCAAACGTGGTTTGTTAAACAGTTTAGGTACACATTAAATGATATTGCTTGTCCACATGCTATTGGTTACTCGTAGAAATCAAACCATTTATAATGCTTGGCGGGCTTATGATTATAGTAAAGCCAAGTCAAGTAAAGTCTAGCAAAGTAAAGTCTAGCAAAGTAAAGTCTAGCAAAGTAAAGTTTAGCAAAGTAAAGTCTAGCAAAGTAAAGTCTAGCAAAGAAAGTCTAGCGAAGTAAAGTCTAGCAAAGTAAAGTCTAGCAAAGTAAAGTCTAGCAAAGTAAAGTCTAGCAAAGTAAAGTATAGCAAAGTAAAGTCTAGCGAAGTAAAGTCTAGCAAAGTAAAGTCTAGCAAAGTAAAGTCTAGCAAAGTAAAGTCTAGCAAAGTAAAGTCTAGCAAAGTAAAGTCTAGCAAAGTAAAGTCTAGCTAAGTAATGTCTAGCAAAGTAAAGTCTAGCAAAGTAAAGTCTAGCAAAGTAAAGTCTAGCAAAGTAAAGTCTAGCAAAGTAAAATCTAGCAAAGTAAAGTCTAGCGAAGTAAAGTCTAGCAAAGTAAAGTCTAGCAAAGTAAAGTCTAGCGAAGTAAAGTCTAGCAAAGTAAAGTCTAGCAAAGTAAAATCTAGCAAAGTAAAGTCTAGCGAAGTAAAGTCTAGCGAAGTAAAGTCTAGCAAAGTAAAGTCTAGCAAAGTAAAGTCTAGCAAAGAAAAGTCTAGCAAAGTAAAGTCTAGCAAAGTAAAGTCTAGCAAAGTAAAGTCTAGCAAAGTAAAGTCTAGCAAAGTAAAGTCTAGCGAAGAAAAGTCTAGCGAAGAAAAGTCTAGCGAAGTAAAGTCTAGCGAAGTAAAGTCTAGCAAAGTAAAGTCTAGCAAAGTAAAGTCTAGCAAAGTAAAGTCTAGCAAAGTAAAGTCTAGCAAAGTAAAGTCTAGCAAAGTAAAGTCTAGCGAAGTAAAGTCTAGCAAAGTAAAGTCTAGCAAAGTAAAGTCTAGCGAAGTAAAGTCTAGCAAAGTAAAGTCTAGCAAAGTAAAGTCTAGCAAAGTAAAGTCTAGCAAAGTAAAGTCTAGTAAAGTAAATTCTAGCAAAGTAAAGTTAGCAAAGTAAAGTCTAGCAAAGTAAAGTCTAGCAAAGTAAAGTCTAGCAAAGTAAAGTCTAGCAAAGTAAAGTCTAGCAAAGTAAAATCTAGCAAAGTTAAGTCTAGCAAAGTAAAGTCTAGCGAAGTAAAGTCTAGCAAAGTAATGTCTAGCAAAGTAAAGTCTAGCAAAGTAAAGTCTAGCGAAGTAGCATTTCTAGCGAAGTAAAGTCTAGCAAAGTAAAGTCTAGCAAAGTAAAGTCTAGCTAAGTAATGTCTAGCAAAGTAAAGTCTAGCACAGTAAAGTCTAGCAAAGTAAAGTCTAGCAAAGTAAAGTCTAGCAAAGTAAAGTCTAGCAAAGTAAAGTCTAGTAAAGTAAATTCTAGCAAAGTAAAGTTAGCAAAGTAAAGTCTAGCAAAGTAAAGTCTAGCAAAGTAAAGTCTAGCAAAGTAAAGTCTAGCAAAGTAAAGTCTAGCAAAGTAAAATCTAGCAAAGTTAAGTCTAGCAAAGTAAAGTCTAGCGAAGTAAAGTCTAGCAAAGTAATGTCTAGCAAAGTAAAGTCTAGCAAAGTAAAGTCTAGCGAAGTAGCATTTCTAGCGAAGTAAAGTCTAGCAAAGTAAAGTCTAGCAAAGTAAAGTCTAGCTAAGTAATGTCTAGCAAAGTAAAGTCTAGCACAGTAAAGTCTAGCAAAGTAAAGTCTAGCAAAGTAAAATCTAGCGAAGTAGCATTTCTAGCGAAGTAAAGTCTAGCAAAGTAAAGTCTAGCAAAGTAAAGTCTAGCTAAGTAATGTCTAGCAAAGTAAAGTCTAGCACAGTAAAGTCTAGCAAAGTAAAGTCTAGCAAAGTAAAGTCTAGCAAAGTAAAGTCTAGCAAAGTAAAGTCTAGTAAAGTAAATTCTAGCAAAGTAAAGTTAGCAAAGTAAAGTCTAGCAAAGTAAAGTCTAGCAAAGTAAAGTCTAGCAAAGTAAAGTCTAGCAAAGTAAAGTCTAGCAAAGTAAAATCTAGCAAAGTTAAGTCTAGCAAAGTAAAGTCTAGCGAAGTAAAGTCTAGCAAAGTAATGTCTAGCAAAGTAAAGTCTAGCAAAGTAAAGTCTAGCGAAGTAGCATTTCTAGCGAAGTAAAGTCTAGCAAAGTAAAGTCTAGCAAAGTAAAGTCTAGCTAAGTAATGTCTAGCAAAGTAAAGTCTAGCACAGTAAAGTCTAGCAAAGTAAAGTCTAGCAAAGTAAAATCTAGCAAAGTAAAGTCTAGCAAAGTAAAGTCTAGCAAAGTAAAGTCTAGCAAAGTAAAGTCTAGCGAAGTAAAGTCTAGCAAAGTAAAGTCTAGCAAAGTAAAATCTAGCAAAGTAAAGTCTAGCGAAGTAAAGTCTAGCAAAGTAAAGTCTAGCAAAGTAAAGTCTAGCGAAGTAAAGTCTAGCAAAGTAAAGTCTAGCAAAGTAAAGTCTAGCAAAGAAAAGTCTAGCAAAGTAAAGTCTAGCAAAGTAAAGTCTAGCAAAGTAAAGTCTAGCAAAGTAAAGTCTAGCAAAGTAAAGTCTAGCGAAGAAAAGTCTAGCGAAGAAAAGTCTAGCGAAGTAAAGTCTAGCGAAGTAAAGTCTAGCAAAGTAAAGTCTAGCAAAGTAAAGTCTAGCAAAGTAAAGTCTAGCAAAGTAAAGTCTAGCAAAGTAAAGTCTAGCGAAGTAAAGTCTAGCAAAGTAAAGTCTAGCAAAGTAAAGTCTAGCGAAGTAAAGTCTAGCAAAGTAAAGTCTAGCAAAGTAAAGTCTAGCAAAGTAAAGTCTAGCAAAGTAAAGTCTAGTAAAGTAAATTCTAGCAAAGTAAAGTTAGCAAAGTAAAGTCTAGCAAAGTAAAGTCTAGCAAAGTAAAGTCTAGCAAAGTAAAGTCTAGCAAAGTAAAATCTAGCAAAGTTAAGTCTAGCAAAGTAAAGTCTAGCGAAGTAAAGTCTAGCAAAGTAATGTCTAGCAAAGTAAAGTCTAGCAAAGTAAAGTCTAGCGAAGTAGCATTTCTAGCGAAGTAGCATTTCTAGCGAAGTAAAGTCTAGCAAAGTAAAGTCTAGCAAAGTAATGTCTAGCAAAGTAAAGTCTAGCAAAGTAAAGTCTAGCAAAGTAAAGTCTAGCAAAGTAAAGTCTAGCAAAGTAAAGTCGAGTTGAGTCGAGGCTAGTAAAGTAAAGTCGAGTCGAGGCTAGTAAAGTAAAGTCGAGTCGAGCCTAGTATTACGCCTAGTAGGGCCTAGTATTACGCCTGGTAGGGCCTAGTCTTACGCCTAGTAGGGCCTAGTGTTACGCCTAGTAGGGCCTAGTATTACGCCTAGTGGGGCCTAGTATTACGCCTAGTAAAGCCAGGCAAGCCAGCCGAACCAGCCTAGCCAGGCAAGCCAGCCAAACCAGCCTAGCCAGGCAAGCAAGGCAAGCCAGCAAAGCCAGGCCATTAAGCGGCACTTTTGAATGTCAAGTATAGAATGTAAAAATAAAACTTCAGATAACGCAAGAGTGATAATGTGTACAAAAGGGTTGTTTTTCTGACTACAATTAGTGCAGCTAGAGTCAATACAAACTGGATGACTATTATTCAGGTCATAATATAGTAACTAAAGTCAATGTCAAACCCATAGCCATAACATATTTATTATAGCCATAATTTATTTACGTTGAATGTGGTACAATGGTTTGCAAGAATCTGTTAAGTTCATTTACGTTAGTTAGTTTATTTACTTTTGTTTAGTGTTTAAGTATGTACACTATTTTTCATAATTTTAAAATATAGATGGAAATGAATTTTTCAATACAGTTGTTAAACATGGCATGCTTTCAGAGGCTATAATTATGATTCGAAAATTAAATATTTTGCATAGACATCTTTCTGTTACGCGTCCGTGACTTTTGTTTACGAGCTCGATCATTAGTTTTGCAGATGAGTTTTAAATTTATAAGTAAATTTAAAAAAGTTTAGTGGCAAGGCATTTTCATACATAGAATAAAATGGAATAGATTTTATACGAGGAAAAATTCTCAAAAGTCTTTTAAATGGTTGTTTAA
This sequence comes from Orthosia incerta, assembly GCA_948252205.1. Classification (NCBI taxonomy): domain Eukaryota; kingdom Metazoa; phylum Arthropoda; class Insecta; order Lepidoptera; family Noctuidae; genus Orthosia; species Orthosia incerta. Next base: position 36,768,045 of record OX411741.1, on the reverse strand, counting down.
TATATATTCTTCCAACTATGCTTTAATTGCATCACAATCACACTAAAAACTCAGTACAAAGCGAGTCTTTAATGCTCTAGAGCAATAAAAAAAATGTATGAAATTTCATTATTGCACTGTTTTTTTTTAATCGCACCAAAAGTTGCCAATCTCAATGGATTAGCTCTATTCAGCCAGCCGATATCAATACATTTTTTTACGTACGTATTATTCATTTCTATCCCACTTGTTCCAAATTTAAAAAATGATTGCTGCTAACTCTGATTTCAAAATGAAAGAAATTTAAAAAAGTTATTTTCGACATCGCCGCGCCCATCTACTTCCCGTGATAACGACTTCATTGCAACAAATCTGCCAGGCCCATCTACCTCGTCTAATAATATTATTCAGTCCCAAGTTAAACAAACAAATATAAATTTGCCCAACAAAACTCTTAACCTTACGTTTAATAATTGCTCAAGTATAACTTTTAATTTCAATAATTAAACTTCTATTTAAACTGTTTGATAATGAGTTTCTTTTATCTACTATTCCTATAGGTAATAGTTGAAAGAAAAGCAGATTATGCACCTCGCCTTAAGTAATTTATATTGCCCTCGTGCCTGTTAGATTAGAGCCCTCGCTAGCGCTCGGGCTCTAAATCAGGCACTCGGTGAAATAATAAATTACTTTGTGCTCGATGCAATAATCTACTATTAATCACCAGTTTTAATTTAATTATTTTCACATCAACATTTATCAAAAATCGAATAGGCTGTATAGGCTGTTTTCGTTGTAAAAAAATATGGCCAGTTGCAAAAACGCGCCATTATTTATAAGTCAATTTAAAAAAGTTAAGTAAAGTAGTTCAAGGAGTTTTCATACATAGAATAAAATGGGATAGATTTTATACGAGGAAAAATTAATGATTCCGTACGTTGTAGCATTGAATTCTCAAAAGTCTTTAAAATGAGTGTTTAATATATTTAATTACCATTTTTTACTTAATTATTTACACATCAACATTTGTCATAAATCGGCTAGGCTGTATAGGTTGTTTTCGTTGTAAAAAAAATATGTCCAGTTTTTATAACTCGTGTCATTAAAAACCCTCGCCTTCGGCTCGGGGTTGTTAATGACAGCTCGTTTGCAATAACCTATTTTCCACCCTTGTATCACAATGTACTATTGCTCTATTCATTTCGTCCGACTGTAAATGTATGTAAATAAACAAAAAGTAATATAGATACTACAAAAACACATTGTCTCTCTGCCGTGCTCACATAAGTAGTTAAATCAAGAACCAATTGGTTCTATAAGTCGATCTACGATTTATTTACTGTACACAAAATATATTAATAGTATCGACTAATTAATAAATTACATGTACAAAGGGGTACTAAACTCAATGTTGTTGGTGGTTAGTACCTACCTAGCAAACCTCACAATTTAGACATCACAATAGTGGTGAGGATGCAGAGTATAATTGCTTAAATAGAATTAATAATATTAAGGTTTTTTAATTGTTAGATTATGTTATCTGACTGGGTTTAGGCATCATACATATATTATGCTTCATTGATTACTGGTTTATAGTACGCTGTCCCGGCCAAAGAGAGATTTTTATTAATAATTCACAAGGAAAGGCGGTTTGTTCTTTGCTGGTCTGTATTGTTTTATAGTTTTTGTGTTTGAGACAAAGGGAGGTCCAAACGCCAATAAAGCGGTATTGATTTAACAGACCTTATGTGTTAGATAAATTGCTGAATTTTGCAAAATATCCTTTAAAGGTTGATTTTAATTTGGGTCGTTTATTTGTTTAACTTTAAAAAAAAAATAAGTCTCCTTTCAATAAGATATTTTTCCTTAATCGTATGGCATTTTTCCGTATTCTTATACTTATATTCCAAGTCATGTCCTACAACACTTACAGTTAAAAACGTGTCAGACCCTATTTTAACATCAATGTTTGACAAATTTGCAGGATAAAGTAGAGTTCGACGAATTTGCAGGATAAAGTTGAATTTGATATGTTTGCAGGATAGAGTTTGACAAGTTTGCAGGACAAAGTAGAGTTTGATATGTTTGCAGGATAAAGTAGAGTTTGACAAGTTTGCAGAATAAAGTAGAGTTTGATAAGTTTGCAGGATAAAGTTGAGTTTAGCATTATTTTCAGGATAAAGTATAGTTTAGCATTGTTTGCAGGATAAAGTAGAGTTTGACAAGTTTGCAGGTAAATTATAGTTTGACAAGTTTGCAGGATAAAGTAGTTTGAAATGTTTGCAGGATAAAGTAGCGCTTGATAAATACTCAATTCAAATTGTTAATTCAAATCGGGAGTAAGCAATATTATTATATCTATGAATCAACAATGAACCCGACTTATGTTTGAACTATTGCATTTTCAACTCCTGGCTTTAAGCCGATAATATAAAATTCAACGCCGTTCGACGTCACCTAGTATTAGTGGAAGCAGGTATCAGTGTAAGTCACTAGTAGATATATATACTATACGTTAGTAACAAACCTTGTGCAAATTAGACTTAGAGCAACACTCACCCATGCCCTACTGACATTTTCCGATCCCCAATATAACAAGCTGGAAGTCATGAGCCTTAGTATAGCAGTGGGATTATGCAGTCTGACAGTCACCAGAAGATACAAGACACACTTGAATAATTCCAAGTACAATCGTTACTTAAAAGTCCTTCTACTGTATAGTTACTTTTCTCAAAAATGGTATGTAATGTTGTCATAACATCTCTAAAAAGTATCCAGAAAGTGAACTCTACCAGAGACTTATTCACAACTGTCCAGTAAGAAGCGAGATGTTAAATTTGGAATCTCCTACTGTCCAGTAAGTAAGTATGTCAAAACGTAACTTATATCGGATATGTGTTAGATATCATATCATATTGATATCTATATCAAAATAACCGTTATTACAAAAACTGTATCTAATAAAAACCTTACTAGCGTGCGAGAACGAATAAGTCAAAACTTAAAACCGTAACAATGCGGAAACGTACGAACTACGAACTAAACGCAAACTTCACAAACGATAGGAACCATAAATATGCGCTACCTCTCTTTCTAAGTATTATTTCACGTTCGTTGTTAGTTTGCTCATCTACATACTATTTTAACTTATGCAAGCTGTACTAAATGATATCGATATCTGAAAACCATTTTCGATATCTGTATGAAAACTGTATATCGGTTACATAACTGTTTGTGCAAAAAACCGAAAACACCCATCTCTAGACAGTATGTCATCCTCTTCAGATCTGCTTACAAAAAAAAACATAGTACCAGCCAGACACATAATTAGAGTTTAGCCATTATAACATGGTTATAGGAGGGAGGCTCCAAATATATATCTATCTCTCTTTTTGGTATGACATTTTATGAGATAGATATATTTTTGAGCCCGTTAATCAAGACGTACAACAAACAAATATAAATGCCCCCGGTAAATCGATCACAATATCTATCAGTAATTGCCCTAATATGAATGTAACCTTCAATATTAATTAAGCGAATTTGTTGTTGAACTTTCTTTCATTTTTGAGAAAAGCATTATACAAGCCTCAACCAGTAAGAAAGACATCCTGGCCTCGTATATAACCGTACCTCACCTACGGTTCGGTCCGGTTAACTCATACTTGGCCAGGAAGGTTTACTTACTGGATTCTGCAGTAATGTACTAATTCTGCAGATTCGAAGATGTTACATAGCTATAACTATTTTGATTTTCATATTGCATGAATTTAAATAAAGTATAAGATAGGATAGGCTGAAAAATGCATAATAATGCGCATTATGAGCATAGCTTGGCTGGAATGCACCATAATTAGAAAACTAATTATCACAAATCAGGAGGAAGACAATTTCGTACTAATTTTATTCAGATATCTATGAGATAATGGATTGGTTTGAAACATGCAATGAATTGCAAAAGTATTAGGTCCTTACGAAATTGGCGTTTTGTCGTACTGGCCACTTTGATCTCAAATATCTCCTCTTTGGTTTGGAATTCCAATTTTGAATTTATACAGCTCTTTTTTTACTCATGCTTTTGTGTTTGGAAAACCGTAATTCATTTGTTTTTCCTCTTTTGGTTTTTTCTTTGCGCCAGTCAGTTTACAAAATGGAAACTTGAAATATCGCGTTAATTACGAGTACGAGTTCCATCGTGGCACCAGTGCTGCAGAAACGGCTCGAAGAATTAATGAAGAGTATGGCGACGGTGTCGCAAAAAAAAAACACAGTGCGTTTTTGGTTCCAACGTTTTCGTTCTGGAAATTTCGACCTGCAGAACAAGCCCCGTGGACGGCCGGAGACCAAAGTTGATAATGAAGAATTGAAGGCTATTGTGAAAGCGGATCCATCGCAACGCAAACCATGTCCGAGTTAGCTGCACTTTGCGGTGTTAGTGATAAAACAGTTTTAATCCATTTGAAGCAAATTGGGAAGGTGAAACAGCTTGAAAGGTGGGTACCTCATGAATTGAGTGCAGCAAACCGACAAACGAGCGTCGACTGCTGCGTTACATTACTCAACCGGCACAATAATGAAGGAATATTAAATCGAATCATTAACTTTGATGAAAAGTGGATCCTGTACAATAATCGGAAACGCTCATCGCAATAGCTGAACCCTGGCGAACCAGCCAAATCCTGCCCCAAGCGAAAATTGAGTCAAATAAAATTACTTGTGAGCGTTTGGTGTACTAGTGCCGGTGTCGTTCACTACAGCTTTCTTAAATCTGGCCAGACGATTACGGCGGAAGTCTATTGTCAGCAACTGCAAACTATGATGGAAAAGCTAGCTGCTAAACAGCCGAGGCTGGTCAATCGCTCTAGACCACTGCTGCTTCAGGACAATGCTAGAGCACACACTGCACAACAGAAGGCTACCAAATTAGTGGGGCTTCAATTGGAATGTCTAAGACATCCACCGTACTCCCCGGACCTTGCTCCAACAGACTACCATTTTTTTCGAAATTTGAATGACTTTCTTGCAAGGGAAAAAATTAAACTCCGATGGGGAAGTCCAAAGCGCCTTCAAAGATTTTATTGATACACGTCCGAATGGTTTTTTTAGTAAAGGATCAATAAACTACCTATGAGATGGCAAAGTGCATAGATAGCAATGGTACATACTTTGATTAAATAAATATATTATACTAGCTTTTGGCCGCGGCTTCGCTCGCGTGGAATTTGGTCTGCCAAATAAAGTTTCGTGACAAACCATTTTAAATAAATAATTTAATGACGCGTCATTGCTTGGATCACATGGCCCTTCCTCGCTTTTCCCGCCGCGGTTATTTCGGTCGCTCGAGCATGTCAATCTTATCGTGATAACTTTTAAACTATGCGTTCAAATTACTTAGTGTAAAAGACAAAGTTTATCTACATTAATTGTATAAAGCGACAAATGTGTCGATTTTGATAAGTTTGTTATATATTCTAAAATGTGCATTGTAAAAAAGTATCCAATTTAATTATATTTAAGGTTCTATTTTGGTCATAGTGGCTTCCACATAAACGGTTATAGGATATAGGTTATGGGATATATGCTGTCGCGGACTTTTATTTAGAACTATTTAAGACAAACAATCTTACGGTGCAAGATATTCCTAGTGTGGGCAATGTTTTTTATAAAAAAATAAAAAAAAAATTATGTATCTCCAACGGTTTAGGCAGCGCACGCGAAAATAGCTCTCAGAGGGCAGATTTTTTTCCGACTTTCTTGACATTTATCGTTATATTATGACCAAATTACAAAAAAATATTATAAACTGTAGCCTATGTGTTATTCTGATGTATAACCTATATTACTGTAATGTTTCATCCAAATCCGTTTATTAGTACATACATCCATCCTCACAAACTTTCGCATTTATAATATTAGTAGGAGTAGGATTAAAAAAAAAGACTTTATGTTCCTCCCTTACAAAACGCCAATTTCATATGTAATGACCGAATATAAGGCGACGGTGGTAAGAATTTTATGGTGGTGTACTTAGAATAGAGATTTATAGACAGAAGAAGCTACATTAAAAAAATACAACGATGACGACGTCGTCGTGAGGAGGAATTGTACATAACGAAATGAAAAGACATGTGACTTCCATCTACACGCGCTGAGCATGCTTGGTGGATTACGGCCCACTTCATCACACTGGAAGGATGACACCACACAAGAGGTTGATGCCGTTATGTAATCAGAAATTTTATGCTATTTAAGAAAATAACTATTTTAAAGCATAACATCAGTTGGTCCTTTGTTCTTTGAAGTGTTGGGCAGAAAAGTTTAGTAGGTACAGCTTACATGCATATTCAAAATCATTTACTTCAATCATTTAAGACTTCGTTCAGTCATTCTCAATCAAATTGACAGTTAAAGCTTGTTATTTATTCACATCAATGAGTTGAGGAAGTTTCTTTATAATATAGGTGGAACTGTAAGTCTATTTTAATAGGGGCTACCCTATTGTCAGCAACCGGGCACAAATTCAAATACCGGGCTGCTGATGAGACATTCCTAGTGAAAAATTCCAATAATAGTTTGCCCGACTTAGGAATCTAACCCAGGTTCCTACGCCTAGCAGTTGCATTAACGACCGCTACACTAATGAGATATTCGAGGCAGGCATTTATAGCTAGCTCATGGTAAGGCAATAGTGTCATTACTTTCATCATTGATTTCGGTGGGATTGTTGCCAAAATTTATGATGGCTGCCAAACAATCGCACAGTATACTGTAGATACTAGTAGACGTGTGACCAGTTTATGTAGGTAGACGTGTGACGCTTTTTAGTGCACGTCTTTTTACCTCGTTTTTACATAATGTTATGTATAATTTTGCAACTAGAATAATGTAACCAAATACTTGTAATTACAATTTATTGATGGAAAAGAGTGACTATGGAGTTTCTTGAACGTTCTTCTCCATAGAGACCTACTGACGCTTGCGAATGAGCTAAGCTTCATTTTAGTTTTTTATTGATGACAATTCAAAAGTACCTTTTAATGGTTTGGTTGAAATAAAAATAATTTGATTTTTTATTTCGATGATGAGCGGACGGAGTCTCTCTGCAGCCCGTGCTCCGCTACAGCGGACAGGTTCGGGACAGCCGCAAGCCTCTCGTTCTTTATTATAAACCGGCCAAGTGCGAGTCAGACTCGCACATGAAGGGTTCCGTACCATTATCGCAAAAAATCACGTTTTTTGTATGGGAGCCCCACTTAAATATTTGTTTTATTTTGTGTTCAGTATTTGTTGTTATAGCGGCAACAGAAATACAACATATGTAAAAAAAACAACTATCTAGCTATCACGGTTCATGATATACAGCCTGGTGACAGACAGACAGATGGACAGTGAAGTCTTAATGATAGGGTCCCGTTTTTACCCTCTGGGTACGGAACCCTAAAAACCATCAAGAGTAGGTAATAATCGACGAATACGAATTACGTATCATTTCACAGTTTTTAAGAGCGCTGGTGGAAAATATTAGATTGATTTTTAAGTACGACATTTTCAAAGATATATTAACTCCTGAGGCTATAGTTGTATTCCTTATTTAAGGCTGTTCCTGTATGTGCTACCTTTTTCAGAATACATACTTACCATTATGTCAGAATTACCATAATATTGCAGGTTTTGATGAATGCATCCGAGCGCAGTCCGAGAAAATCGCCACCCTCCGTCAGCCGACATTACTTCATATTTATTTGCAATAAAATCTGAGCTGTTTAGCGACTGGTTACTCGCTAAACAGCCTAGAGTTTTTTTTTATATATAAGGGTAACAGGTGAATTATAATTCGTGTAATTAATATTGTAGCGACATTAATTTCATGTTTGAGTGTACAAACCAAATTAAGAAATGAATATCTGCTAACAGATATTAATTTGTTCCTACTAGTTAATACACTGAAGCATTTTAAGAGGTAACTTGTACAGCTAACTAATGTTGTTTAATTAAAACGATGATTTGATGGGTACGAAGGTTCATTTTTAATTTTTTTGAACATAGAAATTTAAACAAGAATAATGTGTCTAATAAAGATATATGATTTATTAACATATATACAATTAATTATTCTAAAAAAAAACAAACCTATATACAAATAGAAAAGGGAGACGGAAAAGAGCTCATTGTGCATCAAAAATTCGTCCACATCGATGTCAAGGGGAAAAGTGCCCAGAACGCTGGCAGCATTGTCACGTTGGATGGCAATGCTGATTCTCTGGCCGAAGAAAAGGCCAGCCCTCTGGTCACGTGAAGAGTCGACGAGCTTTGTGCTAATTTCTCGAAAAAGTCGATGCGCACTCGGCCCATGTGTCTAATACATTAAAATGTTAATGATATAATTACATAATATACAATACATTACATTGTACATAATATTTACAATAATAAAAAATAGTTTATTTCTTTAACGGTTCTTTTACAATATTATTCAGTGGCTGGAACTACCCAGGAAGCATGTAGTAATGCTTGCATTGGGTGGTTCCGCTCCTCCCTTGGATCAATATACATATTTTTACGTAACTAGTTAACTAAATAATTTTAAGTAAACTTTACATCTATGAACAAAATTAATGTGAAGGCAAAGATACTGGTACGACTTTTTGTGCTTGTGTGCGACACACATGTGTGTGTGTATGTGTATGTGTGTGTGTGTGCGTGTGTGAGTGTGCCTTTATGATAGTTATTAAAACATCTATTTCTCGTATAGTCTTTGTGAATTATGCTCCTATTGGGAGATTTCTAGCCCTACGATGTAATATCTTGGGATCGGGAAGTACCACTAGAAATCATGACTATTGTCTAGAGATCGTATTTAAATAATAAGTTCTCTGTATCACAGTATCCAAGTGGCTCGAGTTCTTGGCCATTTGTTGTGAAACTTATTATAAAGGTAGGCAGAGTGGGCTAGAAATTGACGTCTGGCAAAAAGAGTTCTACAGGGAGGAGTAGTCACTGCTTTACATTTTCTTCTACCTGTATGAGCTTTATATACGTAAGGTAAGATTTTATGTAGCTTAAGCATTGAGTTGACAGTATAGAGTTTTCAAAGTGGCAATATTTTATGAGTTAGATCAGTAGAAAATCTGAATGGCTTATAGAACATCGTCTTTAACAAGCATCTCTGGGCTCTTTCTGCTTCAAGGAATTTAGTTTGAGTGGCACCACCCCAGATGGAAATACAATAACACATAACTGATTGTGCCAATGCAATATAAGTACGCTTTAGTAGATCTTGAGAGGTGACATGTCTCAACTTTTTAAAGACCCATATGAGTTTACGGATCCTATCATTTATAGCTTCAATTTGAGGGTGCCAAGAAAGTCGGTGGTCCAGGATTACTCCAAGGTATTTAGTGGATTTAACACATCTAATCTCTTCGCACCCACATTGCGTAGTATTAGTAAAGTCACAAGTATGCATCCTTAATATTAAGTTTGGGGGGGAGGGGGTAGTTTACGCTTATTTATAGCAAAGCAAATATAATTTGTTTTGGGGATGTTCTGGGTAAAAATGGCAGACCTGAGCCAGTTTCTAGATATATAATAATTCTAAGAAGATTTTTCTATCTACTTACTACGTTCGTATAATTATATTAGATTAAACATTTTATTTAAAAATGAAGATAGATTTTAATCAAAATGACCTATACGGCAAATATGGCTATCATAAGTTAAACGTTCTTCGGAACTCATCGATGTAAAGCTATTTATTGTGTCAGAGTTATCTACGTTGAGAGACGCCATAGCCGTGTTTGAACCAGTTTGAGTCGCGACATCTTGTAAAGCTATTAACAGAAAACAGATAATTAGTAAACACACATAAACACACATAAAGTTAAACTAGAGGGTCATTCCATAAAATGTTAGACATTAATTCAAATAGTGTGTAATTTCTAAATCTAAACAGCTGTTCCGATACGAGAAAAACTAGACTAGACTAGATTGTTACATATGATATAAATTCGTATGTACTGTAAGTACCATAGGTACCGGTTCAAGTAATTTGTAAATATTTTCAACTTTGGTGCTGTAGCTGAAATAAAATAAAACAAAAACGCTGAAATAATACAGAAGAATAACTATGTCCACGCTTTACAATATTGATCAATAAATTGTCGTGTGCTCGATTGACTGATTGACAACTGATAGAGTATTTACGTATAAATCATCCTACTTGTTGCACAGTTAGTGTTATTATACCCACATTAAATTACATCGCACGCACGTTTAATAAGTAGGTACCTACTAGTCCCAACCGCAAAACAACAATTCCACGCAAACATATTCATCGCGCTATATATATATATACCTATACCTATTTCACAAACCTGAAACCCTGTGCGTTGTTATATTTTTCAGATTTTATTAAATAATTATTGTTCCGGAAGGCAATTTTTAAGAACAATAAATATACACACACAAATAGACAAGAGGCGCTAGACAAGTGGCATTCGATGTCAGCGAAGGCGAAAGTCGAAATGTCAAAATGTAAGACTGACCACGTGATTTTTCGATATCGGTCGTCAATCCCAGATGATCCCATACAATTTTGCCTTTTTGACAATCGCTATCGCCACGCTTTCGATGATAGAATATCACTTGTCTAGGGCCTCTGAAGAAGGACCAGAAAAATAGGTAAGTAAGGTGGTGCTTATTTTGGTTTTTCTTTTATTTAATTATGTTTTTAAGTGGGGATGACTTAATCAACAAGTTTATTTGCTTTTATTCAACTAATTTCTCAAGTCATCCCTCTATAAGCTTTCATTTGAAGCTACAAGCTTAATAATGATGTCATAACTCTATTATTTTTTCAAAATTTACCATTTGGTTTAGCATGCATCTCTATGATTACGAAAAACAAGTCGGCTTAAGGGTTACATACGCTTCTTATCCTAACAATTACCAAGTAAATACATATTTCAAACACAGTTAGTTTATTATTAGTGAGGACAAATGAAAATACTATGGGATGCCCGGCCTTTGTCACAAATAAGGCTTTGAATAGAACATTGTACGGCGTTTTCTGGGAAACTAAACAGTGTTTTTTATAAAAGTATGCACAGATGAAAAAGACACATTACAGCTATCGACAGGAAATTCTTCCACTTGTGAGTCGCGACATGAATAACAAAAGGGACAGCTTATCGGAAAAATATGTAAAGCTCTTAATCCAATCAGCGGATAGAAGTGGTTTGAATAATTCTTTGAATGTTTCATGTTTACTGCATTTGTCACAAAGCTAGGCTAAAAAATCGTTCACTTTTAAAAGAAAATAAAAAAGTTTATTTGCGCCAAATATTAGGACGCATAGAAAAACTCGACGTAAAGTTACATTCCACTCCAATACACCCAAAAATATTATAATATTTTTATTTGAGTGGAAAAGGAAAGCGCTATTGTTTTTTTATGATAATGCATAGTTGGAATGAGTCTTTGCAAAAACCAACTCCAGCGTGTTATTTTTTTTTGTCACAGAGAAATGACAAGGTAAAAGGAAATATTAGTAAAAGTAAAATTTAATAAACTTCAAACAAAAAAAAAATAAGTCATTAACGAAGTAAATTAAAAAAAGCTGAAAAAAACGTTTAGTTTGTGATGTAATGAAAAGAAAGAATAAAATACCCTATTACAATACATATCTGTGAGTGTTTATAATCAAGTAAAGTTTTATACTAATGAGTAAAAATCGTACTAGGCTTAGAGTTTATAACAATTTTTTAAACAATAGGATTTTTTTTTACTAAATGTCATTTTTAAGTAGCTTCTGATCACAAGAAAACAAGAAAAACATTCTAATGTTTAATAAAGCTTTATAATTTCTCACTTCAGTGAATTGTTAATAACAAAACGAAAATAAACAATTTTTAACTTTTCTTACGGGAATCTATTCTAAGACCTTTGAAAAATAGCTCCACGAAAGGAAAAATATGTCAGATTAATAGTTTAACAATTATCGCATGTGCAATGTTAATGTTCGTACTACAAAAAAAAAAAAAAATTTATGGATAACTTATTTAAAAACCGAAATTATTATTTTTTACCACGGATTATTGTTCATTGATTTATCCTGCAGGCGCATGATTTTTTTCAATTTTTAGTTTTCATATTTATTAAGTTTAAATAATATTTATTCATTAAAGGTCCGATGGGGGCGTCGCTTGCGCAAGCACCCGTTTTCAGGCGTATTTTCAACCCTCGGGGAATATTATAAATATTGGTCCAACAGTTCCGGGAGTTAGTACTTTTTTTAGGAAGTTTTCTCCTCTTTTTGGATCTTTTTTCAAATTTGAGATATTGATGAAAAATCAAATCTTCTTTTTTTCACTTAATTGTTTATAACTATTGCAATTATTGCGAGCGGTCTTAGTATTTTCTCAAAAACTATCTACATGCCATTCCAAATCGAATGAAACCTCAATCATAATTTTCGGAGAAGGCGAAAAAATTTTGACCTAAAAAGCACTTGTTGACTAGACGAAATAGCCTCTCCCAAACGGTACTATCTCAATCCAGGTTTCATTGCAAGGTTTAACATGATTTTCTGTGCATTTTCAGATCAAGCGTAATACTTGCGACAAAGCCTTCTTTTCCCTGTTTTTCGAATAAACTGCAGTAACACGATATCAGCAGGGATATCGCCCACGCGATGTCACTGCCCGGCCCTCCTCTATAGGTAAGGTCCAGAATGTATTCTAAGAAATATTTTAGATAAGCAAATATTGAGCTTGTAATATTTCTTTACTCTTTTATTCGTATTTATGCGCAAGTTCGTAGGTACCCTACGTAGATATACTTGACCGCTTTTCTATGTTATTGTAGAATCTGAAATTATTACACACGTGTGAGCATATTCGTAAGCGGCGCGGACGTTACAATGTATGCCCCCGTTTATCAGAGCAGCTTTTTATTCGCAACGAGCTTCCGGTCCACTTCGAATAAACGAATTACAAAAAACACTTAGGAAAAAAGCAATATATGATTTATAATCTAGATTACACATTATATTATATCCGATGAGAACTTTATTTTCCAATGGTAATATAATGTGTAAATAATACTTAACTAGTCGTACTAAACTAAACTTTAGTAACTTATATTACTTATATTTAATTATAATTACTATCAATAACGACTGAATCATAAACCTAAACCTGCTTCCAGGTTTAGTGTAGTTTGCAAGTGTGACCTATAGGTATACTTCTGAAGCACTGGTAAAACGTGTGGATGACTGTACCTGCTTCCCGACTAACATGGTATTCATGAGCTGGTTTTAATGCGTCATATAACAATTTGTTCCATAAAATTCCACGGCACCTTACAATTTATTGTGGGTAAATATTTAAATAATATTTTCTTCTACCGCGACCGAAAAATATATCATATTTTTATGTAACTAGCGCAGGTTGATATTAAGACCTTACTATTGTAACTATTTACCCCTCAATAACAACGTAAATTGATTTAGCTAGAAAAGCGTGGTTAAATTTCCTGGCGAACCTGTAGCATCAGTTTAATTGCATATGTTATTAGATGCGTTTGCCAACTAGGGTTCATTTCAGGAAGGAATACCTGAAACGATAACACAGAAACAGCGATGCAGTTTCGTAGTAATTATAATAAGGAAGGAATAGCACAAAATAATACTAGGTACTAACCTTGCCTCAACATTATTTATCTTTACCTATTACTGAAAAATAATGTTGGTCTAAGTTCTAAATCATGCATCTGCATCTATCTACATACTCCTAATAGGCAATAATGCACGCACCATACACCATTTCTAAAAGAATTTGATGAATTGAATTTGAAAATATTATCAAAATTAAATTTTATAGATAACTTAAATTTATAAAATGTTCAAGGTGCTTTTCCTTCAAATGATGTAAAGTATTTCCACTTCACATACTGATGCGTGTCGACGAGCGCTCAGGACACATTTTTCTCGTTTTACTAGAGTGTTTTACAGCATACTTCGTCGAGTGAACGCTTCCGCGCCTTGATACAAACTAACTTGTATAATAAGGCACATACTCTTACTTCGTGTTTTTGGTCAATTATTAAATAGGACACATTTTGCATCAACATGATTCGTAATTAATGTTGTAGGAACGACATTATTTGACATATTACTTACGTGGAAAACTTTGAAATGAAGCAACTATTAATTTTAATTAGTGAAATATATAGACATAAAGCATTAGTTACTGCAAACGTTTGATATGCCATATTTTGTAGTACAGTGAGAAAAAGAAGTGGAATTGATTATTCTTTCAAGAAGGTAGGTCGCGACTAAAATAGGTTTGATTGATTGAACTTTTTTATCTATTTCGGGGATGACCCCGTAATAGATAAAAAAGTTCTCGAATGATCTATTTGCTTTATTCTTCAACAGCCTCTACGAAACTTTGCTTCTGATAAGTTATGCCTTAGCAGTACAGTTAGGACAGTAAATTGTATGACGAGTTGCCTACGCAAACGGTAATGTCAGAGGAGCAATGCTGATTGGTGTAGATCTATTTTATTTGCATATTCGGTATCTCTCAAGAACTTCAGAAAGGATACAATGAAAATATGGCTTACCCTCAAAAATGTGTAGAAAAAAAAAAAAACCTATATACAGGATTACCTATCACTACAATATTCTTTTGAAACGCGATACAATTAGACTACGACCATGAGAAGAATTTCTCTAGAAGCATTATTTAGCATTACATATAAGTATTATATACATATAGAGTTATCATAGAAAAATGCTTGATTAATTTACAGAACTATATCTTTTTGCGCACTTTACAGTTAGAAATTCTTTTGTATTTTATTTTGTCTGTAATTAGTCTAGATTGCAACACCTTCACTTACTGTAAGGGCGTATTATATTGCTGATCATAACATTCTCAGAATTTTTAAAGTGTGTACTGGGGTGTGACCATAAGCTCTTAGAGCGGTATCAATTTGGGATCGATTAAGGGACAGATGTATCTGTCGTGAATACATCTGTCACTTACTCGATCTCAAATTGATACCGCTCTAAGAGCTTATGGTCACCCCCCTGGTATAGAAATAGCATTTGAATTGAAGCAAGAATCAAGAGACGGGGAACATGGTCCGTAAATGACGCCCCAGAAATAGTACTCAAAAAGAAATAAAGGAGGACTGCATAAAAAAAATTAGTTCAGATCAAAAACATAACATGTAACAAAACACAAATCTTGCGTTCTTCTACCACAAAAGTAGTGAGATCGAATATAAAACCAAGTCGGATAATTTATAAAGTAAGTATCTTAATAATTAGGTTACAACTTACAAACAAACAAATTAACCGACTTGGTTTTACATTAGAAGAACACAATAATGTCGAACCTTTATTTAAAAGTAAAACTAAGTCGATCTTCTTCTTCTTTTCGTGTGAGGATGTGGCCAACTCCGGTGTCAGAGTTAATTATGCCTAATTATGACTATTTGAGACTTAAATTAACTATATAAGTCCAGGTTTGCTCACGACGTTTTCCTTCACCGTTGACGATGTTCAAGATAAACTTAGAAAGTACATATGAATTTGAAAAAGTCACATTGGTACTGCCCGGATTTGAAACCACGACCTCAAGCACGAGAGGCGAGGTCTTACCCACTGGGCCACCACATGCGTCCATTCCGTGCGCGTAGTAACAACGTTTGGCAGCTATATTTAAGGACTCTACTCGCGAGTGACGCCAACTGGTTGATCGGAAGGAGTGGGTCTCTACGGATACAGATTCTTCTTCAGAAATATTAAATGTTTATGTTAGTAGATTTTCAGTTAAAAATAAAATACACAGAATCTTAGCATCTAAAGTTGTGATCTGTCGTTATCATGTGAAAGATTTGCTGGGAGAAAACTCACCTTTGTATGTGTAAAATGTATGATTTGTGTAATTAGAGAAATTTCAATTCAAACTTCACTCATTATTGTGCTTTAGTTTTAAAACCAATTTAATTTATATTCAAACTTAGTTAAAAAATGGGCTGTTTTTTTACA
The DNA here is from genome assembly GCA_948252205.1 of Orthosia incerta. Taxonomy (NCBI): domain Eukaryota; kingdom Metazoa; phylum Arthropoda; class Insecta; order Lepidoptera; family Noctuidae; genus Orthosia; species Orthosia incerta. The sequence goes on along the minus strand of OX411741.1, from coordinate 36,752,006 downwards.
GGTAAGCATGATATTCCACCATTGACCGATTTTATATCAGAGCTTGAGTTATAATTCCGGTAGGTTACTACAATGATTCAGTCGTCTTTGATAAAATATTGTGACGTAGATACCTAGCCGACCAAGTAATAGATAACCGACATAATGTTTGTGGATAGACTCCACACACCTCCACAAACATTATGTCGGTTTTCAGTGTTCAGAAGTAAAAAGCGTGGCAGGTATGCCAGATTCAACCCAGTTGTATACCCCCTATATTTTGGTCGCCTGGTAGACAAATATATTTTTTTAAGTATACAATAATATTCAGTTCACCTTGATACGTACCCAATGGCCTCTCCAATGTCTTGCTGGGGGTGCGGACCACCGGGAGCGACGACCGCTGTTTGCCTCCCCGCCGAAATCCAGTTGAGGCCGTTTCGACCTCGGACATGATGCCCGGGTCTTCGTCGAAAAGCAGAGTGTTTGTGGGGGGACCATAGCGACCAATCGGAGGCTGAAACAAAACACATTGCTCAATAAAAGTGTAGATGTCCCTGATGTTCCGGAAGTAAAGAAAATTCCAAGCCAAGGGGTACAGAATATCAACAATTTATTAGAGAGCAAGATTCAATCTAAGATGTCCATGATGTTCCGGAAGTAAAGAAAATTCCAAGCCAAGGGTACAGAATATCAACAATTTATTAGAGAGCAAGCTTCAATCTAAGATGTCCCACATGTTCCGGAAGTAAAGAAAATTCCAAGCCAAGGGGTACAGAATATCAACAATTTATTAGAGAGCAAGCTTCAATCTAATATCTAATTATTGACATTAAAGAGGAATTCAATTTATTAGTCTTGGTACATGATTACTTTATTAGTTGCGAAGGTGTGGTAAGTAACTGACACCTTCACATCTAATGGAAACAAAATGTAAATTTTCCGCCCAAAACACACCTCAAATGCTGCATAATGTTGATGAAGAATATTTATTAATAAAATATAAGTACATAATCTAGATACAATTACTTAAAGATTTTATTTTGTTTGAGTTTACTATTAAGATATTTAGGTTGAGAACGCATTATTAAGGTTGTCTGGTAGATATCGCTGTCAGCGATAAGACCGCCTTTGTACCCGTATAATTAAGATTTCTTATAAAATAGATGTGTAATTTTTATGGTGTACAATAAAGTATATTCTATTCTATTCTATTAATCCTCAAATATTTATAAGAAATTACTCAATCATCATGGGTGGTTACCAATTCGACCCGAAAGACTGGAAAAACGTGTGTCCAGTTAAGTTTTGTTTACAGTCATAAAAATCAATAAAAGCCTGAGTTTATAGAGAAAATGCAACGAAAGCTAGCGCAATTTTACAACTTATTCATATTGCATTGTTCGTTATTTTTATTGAGGGACGTCTCGCAAATAAATCAAATGATATTGGGTTATATCATTCCGTAGTGGAGCAGTGGCAAACAATAACCCGTGTGTGTGTGAGTGGCCTTTCATAAAGGATTTCCCTAACGCTCGGCTGCTCGACAAAACAGGTGGGTAACTCGATTTTTAACACGCTTTTATTAGCTTGGTATGTATATATGTAACTATGTATCTATGTATCAATGTAACGGAATCTATGAACGTGATTTTCACCCACTTCAAAACGTCGGATTGATTTGAAACTTTGCACACCTATCAAGGACCGATGACAATGCAATAATTTAGTCAAAGTCAAAGTAATTTTGAAAGTCAAACAAAAATTAAAAGTTACAAGTAATAAAAGTTGATTCTACCGTGCGCGTTTAAATTGTTTGTCCCATTAGCCTTACCAAGATCTTCAGGATTAGCGACTTGTTAGTTCAATTTACCATTAAAGCGTGTTTTTTAGTTTATAGAACTACAATTTTTTGTAAGAGACTTTGAACATTTCTCGACCATCAAAGTTTTATATTTATATTTAATACCTTAATAATATTTATTAATGCAACAATGCATATTGATAGGTACTGATCAGCACATTTATCAGGATTCCAAAAAAATATAATTTAGCGCGGGACTTTGGGAGCGGAGACTTTTCCAGCGATTTTATAAAGTGTATCGCAAGAAGTCAGGGATCTTAGCAAGAGCCGTGAGCAAACATTTCTAGCAAGATTAATACTCAGCTCTTATTGCAAATAATCTGTTTTCATGAGCTTTATTTTATACTAGCTGATCCCCGGGGCTTCCCTCCCGTCAATTGGCTACCTACCTACTCTACCCACCTACCATAACTACTCTACCCACCTACACTATCTACCCTACCCTACTCTATCTACCCTACCCTACTCTACCTACCTACCCTACCCTACCCTATCTACTCTACCCTACCTTACCTACCCAACCCTACCTACCCTTCCCTACCTAATCATGTAGTACATATTTTTTATGTATCATCCATAGTTTTCTCAGCGCACGCCAAAGAATGAATTTTATTTGCGACATTTTGCTATTTTGGGTTACATTATTGCAATTTTCATAAGGATCTCTAAATTTTTTGAAAATGTTTTATAGCCTATGACACTCAATAGGGATATTTTTTTTATTTTTATTTGTGATGGGTTTGCTCTTGACTCTAGGTCATAGGTGACAGAGACAGAGTTGACGATGGAGTGAGCTTACCCAGAAGAAGCCTGTTTACTCTAACTTTGAAGAGATTCGGGTTGAATGCGTTCGGAAACACAGAAGGATGGAAGCGCTTGGTGCGAATTGGTGGAATGGCAACAAGGTAAGGATGATAACTTTCATAGCGTCTAGATGTCCGATGGTAGAAGGGGGCTGGTGGGATGAGGTCGTGGCGTTCTTGAGCACACTCACTGAAGTACAGTCTGTAGAAGACCGACAAGCAGACAACCTTGCGGTGATGAGCCAAGCTGTGTAGCTTGGCATCCGCCAGCTCAACATCGCCAATGAGCCTCTTGGCTCTGCGTTCCACCGAGTCAAGCGCGGCAAGCTGATACTTAGCTGAGCCATCCCAAAGGTGGCTGCAATACTCCATGCAGGATCGGACTTGCGCTTTGCATAGGGTTAAAAGCTGTCCAGGCGTAAAGTATAGCTTCAGTCTATTTAGGATGCCCAGTTTTTTGGCCGCAATTTGGGCTTTGTACTCGATGGAGGCACCGAAGTTGAGACTGGATGTCAACTCCATGCCTAGGAGCTCGAGCCGATCAGTCACAGGAACAGACGTACCCCGAAAAGTAGGAGTTTGATCGAATAAAATACTCCTTTTTGCGGTAAAAAGACATGCCTGTGTTTTGGTGGCGTTAAAGGAGACCAGATTGTCATCACCCCACTGGGAGACAAGGCTTAAGGTCATATCTGTCCGGTCCACCATAGCCTCTCTCAAGGAAAGAACTTCATCCACGCTGGTTTTTGCGCTGGACAAGTATCTCTCTGAAACAGTACTGTCATCTGCTTACCCAACAATACCAAGCTGAAGTAGGTCATTGATGTTCAGCAGGAAAAGAGTTGCAGAGAGAACCGACCCCTGAGGAACTCCGGCATCAATAGCCATGAAGTCAGAGGAACAGCCGTCAATGACTACTCGGATCGACCGTTCACTGAGGAAGTCTGATATCCAGCTACAAAAACCAGCGGGGATGCCATAAGCAGAAAGCTTACTGAGTAGACTCGCGTGCCAGACCCTGTCAAAGGCCTTGTAATAATGTAGCTTTCAACTGGTGAAAGAATTTTCATATCGGTTCAGTAGATTCAGAGATTACCCTCTACAACGTCGTGCATGTACAATGCGTATATTTATTTAAACTAAGCGACTTTGACGTGTATCAAAAGTTCGTCGACAACAACCAAGCTAATATATATATTTTAGACTTGGATACTAGTCTTTTTACCAATCATTAATTGAAAGTAATACTTTATTTCTACTATACTACAGTATTCTTACCTACCTGCAAGGAACATCTGTTCCTTGTTCTGTTCTGCTTGGTAAAGTAGATACTTTTAGACATAAACTGTATTAACTCATTTACTGCAATAAATACAATAATGATATTATTACTTAATATAGTTACTACTTGTCACATAGAAGATAAAATATATAATGGCATCACTAAGCTAAAGAAATTAACTAATAAATCAAATAACTTTTAATTTATTTCGATTTTTGCTATCCGTTTTGAACCAGCCCAATTATACTTTAAAAAACGTAGACAATTAATAAAATTTCTTTCGTATATACGAGTAACTCACTTTCAGACGCTCAAATTTAAGTCAGCAAAAATTTCGCCATTCTTCTTTAATATTGTTAGACTTTTCAACAAGTTATTTCTCAGGAGCATAACCATAAACACTTAAGATTATGTTAATCTGTATTGTTTTTAATTTAGTGAAACTGAATGTTATTATGTAAAAGTCATAATAATACAAATATTAGAAAGCAGAGCAGCAAAATAGTTCAAGATAAGTTCATTAAACTGTTGCAAAGCAGAGGTTAATAAAACACGATTGTCTCGGTAATTGTCGTAAACGGCGCCCCGCACCAACATTCCATCGCTTGAATAAATGCTTTAACTAGGTATATAGACTGTACCTTAAGATAAAAAAAACATAAATAAAATATTTTGTTATGAGAAGTTGTTTTTGATAAAATATCTTAATTTGATTGGAGTCAAACGTGTATGAAGTCTGTAATTACATTTTTTTATTAAATACTAGGCTTGCAGAATGTGAGTAGATGAAAGCAATTAAACAAATTGGTAGGAACGTAAAGCTCGGCGTAGTAAATTTTTTACACCACCTGCACGATAGTTTCATATTAAAATGCCATGCGAATAAAAGTAATTAAGTCGTGAAGTAAATTTCATTTTAGCCCGATGGCACCTCGCTGGTCAATAACGTGATTTGTAAAACTTCATCTCAAAAATTGCATAATATTAATATTTTTATGTACATATGTAAATAAATAAAAATATTAAGAAAGCTTTTATTTACCATGGGGATCGGCATCAAAAGAAAATTCACTCGAAAATCTTGTAATTAGATTTCATTATCTTGCAAAAAGTGAGAAAAGTAGAATATTCACTTCTGGGATAACAGCATGTTGGACGGAAAATGCAAACGGGTTTCTAGTCTTAACTCCCTCGCTCCGTTATGTCGTTAACTCTAGACCCTCACTGTACCTAGTTAACCCTAGAGAAGGTCCTTATGCTCAGAATTAAATTTACCCCTGACCGAAGAAGACACTGTATAATCCCCTTGGTGAATAATCTGCTACTGTGATTAGTTAAGCACATAAACATCGAAAGTATTAGTGACATCAACACCCAAATTGTGTAAATTCACAAATACTACCTTCTTGTTCATGATCTTGCCAGGCGTCTGATCGCGAAACTTGCAGATTGTCGCATACTCTGGTGTATTCATCGGGAGACCAGGAATGGGCTAATAAAAAGAATAAAAATGTAGGATAACATGGCCTTAACAGCTAGTAGCTATATCATATCAAAATCCAGTTAGCACTCCAAAGTAAAGTTTCCATAACAGCGCAAAAGCATGAATTGGGTTTGGTAATAAATGAAGTATCACGAGTTTTATAAATCAATCAACCCCGATGGGATAAAAAAAGGATTGGCATGTCTATACAGCCGCAACCTTCACCAGTTCATCTGTCCACCTGGTGGGAGGCCTTCCAACGCAGCGTCTTCCAGTTCGCGGTCGCCACTTCAGAACTTCTCGGCCCATCGACCATCCCTTCTGCGAGCAACGTGCCCTGGCCACTGCCAGTTAAGTTTCGCAATGCGGATATCCTCATTTCTGATTCGATCACGCATGAAACTCCGAGCATGGAAGAATGGAGAAGGCATAAAGTCACCCATGGAGAGGGCTTCTCCATGGGTGACTTTAAGCCTTCTGATGAGGCCAATTGTGAGTGACCACGGCTCGGTACCATAAATCATCACTTTTTTTTGAGGCTTTCGTCTTGAGACACTGTGGTATTTTGGACGAAAAGAGACCGCCAATTTCGCGAACGCTGCCCAGCCGAGTCGGATTCGACGGTTGACCTCTTTCTCGAAATTAGACCTACTTATGTGGACCGTTTGTCTCAGGTAGACATTTTGGTCTAAAACTTCTGCTATGTTCAGTTTCTGATTTTTATAGATGGGTGATATTGGCAGTCGGTGTCCATAACGCAATAAATTGATACCTACCAAAGATACCGACTTCCTAAAATAAAGTTATTTTTCACTTTGTAGTTTTCTTTCTTACTGTTTCGTGGGTGCGTTTACTAACATTAAAAATCATATACACACGACACGCAGATCCGGAACTATCTGTAGGCCATACTAATATTTTTTTAGTGCGAGAATCGAACCCGCGACACGCAGCGCAGCAGCCGATCGCTCAACCACTACGCCAACCATGTCGTCAGTGTATTTAGCAACTGGTATTGCCTCGCATCGTCTGAAGACTGCAGGATCATCTCACGCCCCTCCTTCACAAGCTTGAGAATAGGATCAGAGAGCTTTTTCTTTTTATCTGTACGACGAGTCTTGAAAAACTTAGTGCCGACCCCGTATGATTAGTTTCCATGAACGTATCGTTGTATTCATCCACGGAGCTCCCTATGCAATTGAAACGATTCTGAAGTTCGATCTAAAAGTCTCGGGGTTTTGGATTCGGATCTGTACTGGACGGAGCGTGGACTTCATCAGTCGAAACATTTCAAGCTTGATATTTATGTTCAATGTGCCTCTTACCATGTGGTGATCGCTTCCAGTTTTCATGGCATTGATAACCGAGACATCATTGCACATTTGCTTTTTGGTCGCCATGATGTAGTCGATCTCGGTTTTAGTTGCACGATTAAGGCTCTGCCAGGTCCACTTCCTGTGATCACGCTTTTTGAAGACGAAGGTCATCATATAGAGGCCATCCTCCTCCATAAAACTGACTAGTAGGTGACACTGGTGGGTCCGAGGACCAACTTCAAATTGCCCAACATGCAGCTCATCCTCGTCTCGTTAACCCAGATTTGCATAGAAGTCCCCCATGGTGAAATGAGTTTTGAAACCATGCATGGCTCTAGAGATATTTTCATACATGGTTTTTACATCTTCGTCGGGGTGTGGCGAGGTCGGGGTGATTATCTGTACGACATTCAGAAAATATCTTGATAATATTCTTACCTTATCTTGAGTTTATTGTAATCCATCCTGGTCGACACTCTCTCGATCTTCACCACGTTATTCAGAAGTGACTTATGGATGATAAACCCGATACTACCCTAAGACTTTCACTCACCCTCTCGGAAATAGAGCAATTTACCGGATTTCAGAATTATCGAGACCCTCCTTCTCCTCTTCAGATTACAGATAACCCTATAATACCACTCGTCGCAGTTGCCAGGTCCAGTCGTCGGTGTTTATTGGTCTCCGCCAGGGATTCTTGGCACTCCTTTGCCATGCCGTAACGACGACCGCTACCGTAGTCAAGGATAGACAGGCTGGCTCTATGGGCCGTTTGGCAGGCGGGTTGGCAATCGCAGTACGGTTGTAACAAGGGCACTGAGAATGTTGCTGCCCATTCTCTGCTGAGCCCGGAGTCATCTCTTACGATACTAACGGGAAGATAATAGTAAAAATAAAATTAGATTAATAAGGAAAGAGATAAATTACTCAAAAACATTATTATTTGAGAATTTTTGTCATTATTAAAAAGATGAATCAGACTAAAAAGCGAGGAACTATCCTCGCTAATATTGCTAAGATTTTAATGCAACTGCTTACACTTTATAAAAACTTAATACGACAGATAAGTCTGTTACAGGATTTTGATATAGGGCAGTCGTACTTTGGGCAGAACACAAAATAAAAATAATTCTAGTAATGGAAACTGAAATTAATCATTGTTTGTCTGTAAGTTCCTCTTGGTTAATTTGAACTTCAACTTAAATTGTATTTGGAGATCCAATTGCGTTAGCCCCATTGATAATTTGTAATGGTTTGGATGCTTCGACAAAAGAAACACTCTGATACTTGTACAAGGTCAACTCTGGAAACGATACAATTTTGATTGTAATTTTCGATTCGGTTAGGCTGATAAACAGCAGTATGTATTTTTTTTGTAAAGGCCACTCTTTCAAGAAGTAGGTATTTCCTATGGAATATTACTTTTTGGATTTGTAAATGCAAGTAAGCATCCAACACGTTTTCTATCCAGTTGACCCTGCTTATGATAAAAGATAGACTAGAGCGCTAAGCTATCTTCTTTCGTATCGACAAAAACTATAACAATAGATTAATCAATGTAAAATACAAGAAAGACAGCCCAGCAATGACGTAGTCAGAATGAGTGCCGAATATGGCGTATAAATATTACATTACGAGTATACCGACACTCGTGGATACTGTTATGGCTTATGCTTAACTAACCACCAGATCTAGTAAAATGTAACGACAAAAAATCAGTAAATATTGCCAAAAATAGTAAATGATCACCAAAATTATATCCCCATTTTAGCGTGAAATTAGAACCAAAAAATTTACAACTTGTAATCCAACTTAAAACAACCAACTCCAAATTATGATTGTTTAATCCAAAAATAGTTAATTACCACAAAAAAAAAAAAAAACTGCGAGCACCTTGGAAGTAGCGCTCGCCGCGGCACCGCTCTTTTGGCGTTTGGTCACAGTTCTAACCCTAACCTATTTCACAACATTTTATGGCAATCAATCGGTGTATTTAGGTGAAAATAGCGCAATAATTGCTATTAAAATTTGGTGGTCAATTTACAAAATTTGGTTTCATAGTACAATTTTAGGTACCTAATAGACTTAGACTTAGACAAAGTTATTTTTGGTGGTCATTATATTTATCCCCACTGTTATCACCTTTTACTACGTAGCAAGATCCCGAGCCAAAGTTTATACTTTGATAGATCAAACAATCTTATTTAAAACTAGCTGTGCCCGCCGGCTTCGCTCGCTTCCGTCAACTGCCTACCCTACGTGCCTATACTACGTCCCTACCCTACCTACCTACCAATTTTCTAGGGTCATTCTTCCGCGGCGAATCTTAACACCACCATTCAGAAAATTAAGTCAAATGCACAACACCATCTATCGAATATGAATCGCTATGCTCGAATATGTAGTTCAACTGACCTAATATCTGAATTGCGTGTGTTGTAATATTTTACTTCTGGATCACTTTAAATTCATATACCTTTTGATAGAGTGAACCGATTGTGATGAAACTATATTTACATTGATTTGGTACATTTTACGTGTTGGGTGCAAATTCTCGATGTACAAAAACGACTTGTCTACAGATTTATTATATCTATATTGTCTTAATTGTGACACAAACCAAAAACTATTTAAACAATACTGACGATATAGCAGAGAGCACTCCAATTATTCAAAAACGACAGACCGTCGATTTTCAATTCCACCTGTCCCCGTACCGTGACATGTCAAAACTATCATAGTTCGACTGTAAAAAAGAGACAGATGTATACAAGTCACATACATCTGTTCCTTATGCACACTCAAAATAACCTTGCTCTAAGAGCTTATGGTTACCCCTCTGAGCCAAAGATTTTAATGAACTCTGTAAGTATTCTAGCTCTAATGATAGTCACAACCTGATGAGGAGGATACATATAGAAACGCTAAAACTTCGCCATATCTGAAGAAATTACTTCGATGGCCACATGCTCAGGGTTGTGATGTGGGTAGAGGAGCAGTTGGTTGCCGGCCAGGGTGTGCCGCCTGGGGTCGTCCCTTCGAGAGCTTCGCCCACGAGCTGGCCCCCGTCCAGTTTCACTGTCCGATAGCCCGCCTGTGAAACAGAAACAGACGTAAGCACATGTCGATTACTTAAGGTGCGTCTACGAGAAAAAAGCCGAGCCAAAATTCGTGTAGGTGGACTGATTTACAATCCTGTAGACTTGCAATTCCGTCTTTATGACGGAACTGCAGCCTAATTGCGTAAGTGAATTCTGCAAAGCAAACAAGTCGATTCCTTCCCAAAAACGACTTTACGTATTGCATATTAATACGTAAAGTTGTTTTTGGGAAAGAATCGACTTGCTTGCTTTGCAGAATTCACTTACGCAATTAGGCTGCAGTTCCGTCATAAAGACGGCCATGTAGACCTCGAACGAGCGTGCTTCGAGCATTTGGTTCGTGCTCGACTGTGCTCCGCCAACTGTCGCGTCGGTTTTTGGACGAATAATAAGTGATTTGCATCGCGCTCGCAGTGCGCTCGTGGACGTGGTGACGGTGAGTGAGAGACGTTTAGCCAGTCGCTCGAGCATCATGGAAACGTGTAGTTGCTTTTTGATCTCCCAAAGTGGTTAACAAATCTAGATTTCGTTGACTGGGTCTATCTTTACATAAATTGTAGATCGTCTTGGCTTTTTAGATTTTTTTACTGACATTGGCTATTATAATCGCAGCATCAGCAGCGGCTGCTGCAATAGCAAACTCGTCCATATTCGCCAAGAGCCGCGATTACACTGCGAAAAACTACGTTCGAGGACAGTGATCATTGTGTAGGTCCGTTGTAAGTCCACACTAAACTTGACGCCGCGAACGGCGACGCCAATAACGGCTTCGAGAATAAAGTATTTTTGGGATAAGTGGCTGCCGGATACCCAAGTTGGACGTTTATATAAGATATTTTATTTGAGAAACTAAAAGCCAAAATTTATACAGATGCAACATTTTTTTAAAGGAGGTGAGTCTTAATACTATATGATTTTCGATTGACGACAGGATACTTCAATGCTACATCACAGTTTAGCCACTTGTTGCGTTTGACTGCCATATTTTTTTTATTTTTTTTTGGTGGGTTTGCTCTTGACTCTAGCCTAGATCAAAGTGACCGAGACAGAGTCGACGATGGAGGGAGCTTACCCAAAAGAAGCCTGTTCACTCTAACTTTGAGGAGATTCTATGAATAGCGCGTCGCACAGAGGTCACCGTATTCTTCCACTGCAACTGTCACCCGATTGTGTGCGGATATAGCGTTCAGTCACTCTTCTTATCAATCAATAATTTTTCTTTCTTTCCTTCCCCCGAAAAATTAATTAGTCCCTAATTTCATCTATTTCGTCGTAACTCTCTAATGAGGAACACGCGTATCCAAGCTATGCGGTCTTTCACATACGGACGGCTCGGTACGTGCTGCCTACGACAGTCTTCTTTATAGCGTCTATTCAGATTTCTAGTGATTCTTCCTTGAATATGTTTTCGTTGTACTCGGCCTCTTATAATGCATTCCATATAATTGCCCACATGAACGTAATAATGTCCAATATGCTCCTGGCAGATTTCAGGTAGTCCTTGGTGCTGTTGACTTCGTCCAGTATAGACTTATTTATTCTCATGGCGAAGAAGAAGTCGCCGCCAACAACATATCACAAAAATATCGATCTGAATGCACGTTGGTTTTCGTTGGATGGCATGATTCCTACGAATTCCCCAGATTGAGCATTGCACTTTAAAAGTTTCCTGGATTGATTGAAGATTCATCTTGTCATACCCGTCAAGTGGAGATTAGAGGAATTATAAGTCCGTCTACCATTTTCATTTCTTGACATGGTTGATTTTAAGTCCACGCTTTTCAGGCACTCTTTGCTTCTATTTTCTTCAGTAAATCTCCACAGCACGTTTTCAGTAGATGTAGATGCGCACTTGATGAATGGCACAACAGACGTTTAGGAATAATGTACGTTACGACAAAAAGAGTAGAGAAGAAAAAGGAAAGACATAAAACCACATCATAAAATAGAATGTTTAATTTATCAACATTTAATTTAATTTCTAACAAATAGATATTTTTGTTTACTACAACTACTAAGTTATTTTATATAAGTATATATTCAAATATATTTGAATAGAGTGCCACCATTTTGATATGAGGCCAATGTTTTCTGTATTATCATATCCATTTGAAGTTTAAATGACATTTCATTTTCGATTGTTTTCAAGACAAAAACCCCGGTATTTACTTCAGTAATGGTATTCTAATGGACCAAACATGAAATTGGTCCACCTAGTGGGCAGCCTTCCAACGCAACGTCTGCCGCTTCGCGGTCGCCACTCCAAAACTTTTCGGCCCCATCGGCCATTCGTTCTGCGAGCAATGTTCCGTTGTCCTAATGATGGATGCGGGGATCCACTGGTTGCGAGACGCACGGGACCGGTCAATGTGGCGACACTTAGGAGAGGCCTATGTCCAGCAGTGGACGTCTTTCGGCTGAAATGATGATGAACATGAAAATAATAATAGCCAACATTTTATCATAATACTCACGACTAAATCTTCACGTTTAATAAATCTTTACCTGTTTGCTGTTAAAAACGTTTTTTTGTCAGATTTGTCATAAATATTTTGCATAAATGTTAGACATCCCACTATCAAAGTAGTATAGGAGTCAGAGCATATTCACACACAAACACAAAGTGCTCCTGCGACGATCGCTTTAGGAACACTGAGCGGTGGCTGGCGCACTGACCGCAACTAGTTTTTATGTAGCGAGATCAGCGCTGATTTAATGATTATGTTCAACGACGGGTAATTCACCAATTTTATTGTGGGTAGAAGATAGAAAACAATTTAGTAATCTATATATATCAAAATGAATCCCTATTTCCCTAGGTCACGGCATCACGCTTGGACGGCTGGACCGATTTCGCGTATTCTTTTTTTGTTGTGTTTGTTATTGTTAGGAGAAGGATGTTATAAAAAAAAATTGGTAACTTACCTACAGAGGTAAGGTAGGTAGGGTAGGTAGCGTAGATAGGGCAGGTAGGGCAGGTAGGGCAGGTAGGGCAGGTAGGTAGGTTGGGTAGGTAGGGTAGGTTGGGTAGGTAGGGTAGGTTGGGTAGGTAGGGTAGGCATGGTAGGCAGGGTAGGCATGGTAGGCAGGGATGGCAGGGTAGGCAGGGTAGGCAGGGTAGGCAGGGTAGGTAGGGTAAGGTAGGGTAGGTAGGGTAGGTAGGGTAGGTAGGGTAGGTAGGGTAGGTAGGGTAGGTAGGGTAGGTAGGGTAGGTAGGGTAGGTAGGGTAGGTAGGGTAGGTAGGGTAGGTAGGGTAGGTAGGGTAGGTAGGGTAGGTAGGGTAGGTAGGGTAGGTAGGGTAGGTAGGGTAGGTAGGGTAGGTAGGGTAGGTAGGGTAGGTAGGGTAGGTAGGGTAGGTAGGGTAGGTAGGGTAGGTAGGGTAGGTAGGGTAGGTAGGGTAGGTAGGGTAGGTAGGGTAGGTAGGGTAGGTAGGGTAGGTAGGGTAGGTAGGGTAGGTAGGGTAGGTAGGGTAGGTAGGGTAGGTAGGGTAGGTAGGGTAGGTAGGGTAGGTAGGGTAGGTAGGGTAGGTAGGGTAGGTAGGGTAGGTAGGGTAGGTAGGGTAGGTAGGGTAGGTAGGGTAGGTAGGGTAGGTAGGGTAGGTAGGGTAGGTAGGGTAGGTAGGGTAGGTAGGGTAGGTAGGGTAGGTAGGGTAGGTAGGGTAGGTAGGGTAGGTAGGGTAGGTAGGGTAGGTAGGGTAGGTAGGGTAGGTAGGGTAGGTAGGGTAGGTAGGGTAGGTAGGGTAGGTAGGGTAGGTAGGGTAGGTAGGGTAGGTAGGGTAGGTAGGGTAGGTAGGGTAGGTAGGGTAGGTAGGGTAGGTAGGGTAGGTAGGGTAGGTAGGGTAGGTAGGGTAGGTAGGGTAGGTAGGGTAGGTAGGGTAGGTAGGGTAGGTAGGGTAGGTAGGGTAGGTAGGGTAGGTAGGGTAGGTAGGGTAGGTAGGGTAGGTAGGGTAGGTAGGGTAGGTAGGGTATGGTAGGTTAATTTAAATTCCTGTTACCTGTAAGTGTGTCCTGTTACCTGTAAGTTAAGTAACACTTGCAAGAACACGTTTTTGTGTGGCGCAAGCTACCATATCAGAATATCAACAAACAAAAATCCAGACCGAGATGAATTACGACGTGGGCGCAGTATCCGTGCAGTCGCGGCTGCAGTCTAGTCTCTAGTCCCTTTTGGAGAGAAATTCCCCGTGTCTGGTACATCCAAATGACCAGAAGTTCCGAAATACGACACCCGCTACCTAAAAAGAACCTATCCTAAAGGGAAATACGAAATAACTAAAGAACGCCTACTCGAAGCCTACGATAAATCAGACGTCAAGAATTTCCAAAAAATCAGCGGCCAGAGTTGGGAAATCAGAAGCCATCCCAGCTGCTAAGGAAGATGCTCGAGAGCTTGGAGCTCACAAGCGGCATTATTACCGAAGAATGTCTCAGAATAGAATGACTGAATCACCTACCCGCACATGTTCGAGTTGTCATGTCCGTAAACAACGAATCATCTTTGGACACCTTAACTGCGATGACCGAAAAAATGGTGGAGTACGTAGAGAGTTCCGGCGTCGCCGTAATCACAGCACCAGTACCATCCTCATCGTTTACCATATCCACATCCATGACACAATTAGAAACTCTGGCAAAACAAATGGAAAAGCTCACGCTTGTGATCGCCGAGCTACGTCGAGGACGGCCACCACAAAGACCCCGTCGCCGCACGTACAATCCTCGCTTTCGATCCCGTTCACGCTCACAGTCAACGCAACGTGGACCTGCACTGAGACCTGGAGACGCCAACTGGGAATGCCACTACCACTACCGTTTCGTAGACAAGGCAAAGCGCTGTGAATCGCCATGTTGTATAAGGAAGAAGCCGTCGGTATCACGTACACCAGTAATCGCCTTTGTATACACGACCATAACACTCACGAACATTTCCTCGTGGACACAGGCGCTGACATATCCATCCTGGCCATTAATTATAAGAGAAATAACACTGCATGCGTCTACAATTATACGCAGCAAACAATACACCAATCAAGATCTACGGACAGAAAGCTATCAGGCTAAATTTTGTTTGGTCATTCGCCGTAACAGAAGTCAAATCTCAATACTGGGAGCTGATTTTCTCCGTCACTTTAAACTGCTGGTGTACCTGGACAAGAAAAAGTTAGTTGACAAGACTACCGAGTTCGGTAGTCTTGTCTTGGCTTATTATAGATAGTTATCTATAGACGCATTAGAAGTTTCTACAAACACCGAATCTGTTCACATCATAAGCAACAATCAAGCTAGCAGCCTGCCAGCATACCACAATACATTGAAAGAGTATTCTGATGTCTTACGCCCCATGTCGCTGATACAACCACCGAACCCCCGAACAAGTATAAGGCAGCCAAGGAAGAGTTTGACCGCATGTTAGAAATGGGCATCTGCAGGTCAAAGTGTGGGTCTTATCACGCTGCCGTATGTGATAGTTTCTTCATTACTTAGGCATGAGTCGATTTTAACAGCCATCTCCCTGTTTTGTAGATAATCTCTGAAGAGTTCGAGAGGTTTATTACGGAAACCTATACACTCCAGTTTGAAGAGAAGGGTGGGCACAGAGACTGAGTAAAAAGCATTATTCCAATCTAGGAAAACTCAATCATCTAGTTTTTGTGATACAATTTTGGTTAGATCGATAACTGCGTCTTCGCTGGAGACTCTCTTATTGAACCCGTATTGGTTGGATGCTCCAATGTTGTACTTGTTCAGATAGTTTACTAAGTGACTGTTTATCATCTTCTCCATTACTTTTTAGAGAGCCGAGAGTACCGAATTTGGTTTATAATTGTTGGCATAGTCTCTGGTCCCACCCTTGTGAAGCCTTCTGAGGGTTTGTCGGTATTCCATCCAAGCGTGTAGCACTATCGTACCTCAGGCCCATGATGGTGGACTCCTCCTCAGATTTGGAAGAAAAAAGAAATCTTTCATGAAATACAAAGGAATTTGCGGCGGTGTTTCGTTTAAAGGGGAGTTGTGAAGTTCTAGGTATTTTTGTGGCTAGGTCATCGCCAATCGTGGCAAAGAAGTTACATACACGTACTTCAGTAATGTTATCTAATCATTAGGGTGAAAGTAGCTTGTACGGAAACCTCGGTGCGTAAGTCCGAATCACACTTTGTCGGCTTTTTACAACATTGACTAGTCTCTGGGGTAAATCACATGTTTTACCGTGTGATTGCTGGAAAAGGCCCGAAATTAGCGATTATCAAAGATCATTTAGACTTTTACCAGTACGACTTGGTAAATCTTAGATATTACCGGTTAATCTATATTTAGTAAAATTTAAAATTGTATACAGTTTTTTTTTGAATGAAGAAGTGTTATAGTTTTAGAAGTCATAATATTGAACAATACGCTTGGTTTTTTTTTTTTTTTTTTTCGAATTGTTTTGGATGGTTCAAGCTGTATTGATACAATATGGTATAAGAATAAATATCTATTATAAAATAGAATTAATATCTTTTAAAAACTATATTATTAAGAGAGACCATCATGGGAAAAACGACGGCGACGACCAGTCTCGATGATCAGGTGAGCCCGTTTCGCGCGCTGACGCATGCCTTCCCTCTCTATAGCTGTCGCAATCCTGCCGGGGCGAGGGATTTCCACTGTACTCCTGAATTGAAACCCTCTCTGCTGCCTTCTACTGTTGCATTTAACTGAAAAAAAATAAAGAAAATTTAAACCTTATGTCAAGGTATTGGATTTGCTGTAGTTAAGAAAGAAAGAAAGAAAAACGTTTATTGCCGCCAAGCACGACGCTTTCCATAATTTTTTTTTAAAAAAAAACTTAAATACAAATACAGAGTATGCGAAACAACCACGCAAAACGGCCATCGCACAGCATAATGCTGTGCAAAGGGCTGTTTTCTGCATTAAGATTATTTGGAATTAGAATAGAATATAATAGAATATACTTTATTGTGCACCATAAAAGTAACACATCTCAAGATAGCCGAACTCGAGGAAGAATTGAGCAGGTTACGAGGGAGTATTATAGGGTTATCTGAAATCCGAAGATAGGGGGAGGACTCGATAATCCTCAAATCCGGCAACCTGCTCTATTTCCGAGAGGGTGACCGGCAGTCCCAGGGTGGTGTCGGGTTTATCTTCCACAAGTCCCTTGTGAACAACGTGGTGAAGATCGAGAGTGTGTCGACCAGGGTGGCGTACCTTATACTCAGAATATCCGCAAGATATTCGCTGAAGGTCATACAGGTCTACGCCCCGACCTCGGTACACCCCACTGACGAGGTAGAGGCCATGTATGAGGATATCTCTAGAGCCATGCATGGTTTCAAAACTCACTTCACCGTTCTCATGGGGACTTCAACGCAAAACTGGGCAAATGAGACGAGGATGAGCTGCAAGTGGGGCAATTTGGAGTTGGGAGTCGGAACCACCGGGGTCACTTACTGGCGAGTTTTATAGAAAAGGATCTCTACATGATGAACTCCTTCTTCAGAAAGCGTGAACACAGGCAGTGGACCTGGCATAGCCCCGATGGTGCAACTAAAAACGAGATCGACTTCATCATGTCAACCAAGAAACAAATGTTCAATGATGTCTCTGTGATCAATTCGGTGAAAACCGGAAGCGATCACCGCATGGTAAGAGGCACATTAAACATTAATGTTAAGCTTGAAAGGTCTCGACTGATGAAGTCCACGCTCCGTCCAGCACAGATCCAGGTCCAAAACCCCGCGAGCTTTGAGCTCGAACTCCAAAATCGTTTCGAGTGCCTAGGGAACTTCAGCCTCTCGAACAAGCCGGATTCCGTAAAGGCACCGCCGACCACATACATACGCTGCGGCAGGTTATACAGAAGACCGAAGAGTACATCCTGCTTCTCTGTTTATCGTTTGTAGACTACGAGAAAGCCTTCGATTCGATCGAGACTTGGGATGTACTGCAGTCTCTCCAACGGTGCCAAATTGACTACCGGTACATCGAAGTGTTGAAGTGTTTATACAAAAACGCCACCATGTCTGTTCGACTTCAGGATCAGACCTCGGAACCCGTCCTTCTGCGGCAAGGTGTGAGACATCTTATCTCCAAAGCTGTTTACCGCTGCACTGGAGGATGTCTTCAAGGTTCTGGACTGGAGAGGACTGGGCATCAACGTCAATGGCGAGTACATCACTCACCTTCGGTTTGCCGTCGATATAGTTGTAATGGCTGAGACCATGGAGGACCTCAGTACAATGCTTGATGATCTCAGTAGAGCTTCCGAAAGAGTGGGTCTTAGGATGAACATGGACAAAACCAAGGTGATGTTGAATGCCCATGTTACACCCATTTCTATCAAGGTCGGAGACTCTACCCTTGAAGTTGTGGGCGACTAAGTCTACCTGGGACAAACGAACCAATTGGGTAGGGCCAACTTCGAGAAAGAGGTCAACCGTCGAATCCGACTCGGCTGGGCAGCGTTCGGGAAGTTGAGCGGTATCTTCTCGTCCAACTTACCAGACGAAAGTCTATGACCAGTTTGTGTTGCCAGTGATGACATATGGCTCTGAGACGTGGTCGCTTACAATGGGCCTTATAAGAAAGCTTACAGTGACTCAAAGGGCAATGGAGAGGTCTATGCTCGGCGTTTCCTTGCGTGATCGTATCAGAAATGTAGAGATCCGCAAGAGAACCAGGGTTACCGACATAGCCCGAAGAATTGCCAAACTTAAGTTGCAGTGGGCAGGGCACATTGCTCGCAGAACGGATGGCTGATGGGGCAGAAAATTTCTGGAGTGGCGACCGCGAGCCGGAAGACGTTGCGTTGGAAGGCCTCCCACCAGGTGGACCGATGACCTGGTGAAGGTTGTGGGGATCCGCTGGTTGCGAGACGTACGGGACCGGTCATGGTGGCGACGCTTGGGGAAGGCCTATGTCCAGCAGTTGACGTCTTTCGGCTGATATGATGAAGTATGGTAAGCCGAAGAAATTGCGCTGTGCGGGGCACCTTTTTCTTTCAGGAGGGTTTAAAGGAGCCTAAGCTTTCCTCGTCGGGGTGCCAAAGTTCCCGAGCTTGCTTCGCTCGTTCTTGAAGTACTTATTCGAAGATAGAGCAAATGTAATATAATTTTATTGAGTGACACCCCTTATAAATAATATTTTAATGCCAACCGAGTTGACCGAACAATCATTTTGTAATAGGACTATACAATTTGCAAACAAACATTACAAGCTGATCTATATTATCTACTTATTTTTGATAACCCTTGATGTATATGTAGTTGCTGACTAGGAATTGTATTGCTGCTGTAGTGATTGTGTCTTTTTCTTCCGCAGACAAAACATACTCGTATTACACAGTCAAAATAACTTTTATCTACTCTCAAATCGTAATATTCGTATTATAAACTTCAAAACGAGTTTATATATTGACATACTTTATAAACAAATACCGAAATTTATAAATAGAATCTCATTATAACACTATTTCTCTAAAAAAAAAAATCCTATAAAACAATTCTTTTCTATTACGATACAGGACAAATCCAAGAAGTTAATCACTAAGGAGTTTTCATCAATATTTTATTTGTAATGTCATTTTAGTACCTATTATAAAAAGATTTGATTCCAATTTTAAATTGTCTGTGACAATGCCCGCTTTAGGCTTAGCACGCACTGCGATTTTTATTCGCGCGAATTTTGTCTCTTTCTACCTCTTCATAGAGCTCAAAATATTCGCGCGAATTAAATTCGCACCGCGGTGCGGTGGATTCTGTTGCAAAACACGGATTTCATGCGGTTTTATTGCCGAACGATTTTTTTACCGCAATGCGAGCAGCTTCATACAATTCCATAGGTCGCAGAATGGGCGGTAAAATTCGCGCGTATAAATATCGCAGAGCGTGTGCTAAGCCTTAAGACTGCGCAGAGCGAACGAGGCGCGCGACAATTAGGTATTTGCTACAGCGCGCTAGTCGTGTGCGTCGTCACACACACAATCACAAGTTCGCTCGAGTCCCGCTTGCAGTTGCACGACAAAAGTTGGTAACTTAGGATTTTTAAAATTTGAGGCGTTGTGTTGAGTGACTTGAAAAGGCGAATATTGATTATTTAGATGTTTATGTATGTAAATAAAGCCCATAATTAAATCTAATAGTCTATATTTTATAGAAAATAATGTTTGTTTGTACTATAGTAATACATTATCCGTTCCGTTACTATTCATCCGATTGCGATGAAATTTTGGCGTTGTGGATTGTACGCCCGGGAATTTTACTGGGTAAGTAGGTAGGCTAGGATAGTTGATAAGTAAGTTAGATGGGTAGGTGTATTGTATAGTAAAACCAGTCTGTAATAAAAAATATTTATTTACCTAATATGCGATACCTTGCGTGTTTTTCCATTTTACAAAATCTTACACAAAACCCAGGGAAACGTGGTATATTTATTATACAGAGTGTAACAGAAACGTCATATTTTAAAAATTGCTTCTAATTCTGTAAATGAACAACCATCTCCAGGGAAGTCAAAGGCATTTCCTAAAAACTAATGGAAATGGAAAAGAGACAAGAAGGGTAATATCAATCTCATTTAAAACATGATTGTATTTTCAATCACTGGTGCATTATGGAAGAACGTGTTACGTGTTCATGCGATGTATTGCAGTTGTTTATAGAGGTATGCGAAATCCATTATTCTATTGCCATTTATTATGATCTCGGCTTTGTATTTAGTTTCTTCTTCTACCAAAATGTTTGAATATGAATCCGTATGTTTTGAAGAATCCTGAAATAAAATAAGATAATTGTAAGTAGTCCCTAAGCCACGGGCAGAAACTAGTACTAAGGCACATTTAAAAATGTATCTAAGAACAATTAACTTACATAGAGATTGTTGAATGGAATATCATCACTAACTAAAGGTTTTTCACCAACGTATGGGCAAGGATCTTTATTGGTCAGCATTTCCTAAAAACATGATAAAATATAGTTATTGTAAGTTATTTAAGAAAATTGAGAGCAGCGGTGGCTCTGTGGTATCGGCCGCGACTTACAGGTTGTAGGTCGTGGGTTTGAGCCCAGACAGGCGCTTTACTTTGTGTAAATTATTTCATCACCACTGCTCTCAAAACGGTGAAGGAAAACATTGTGAGGAAACCGGCATGTCCTAGAACCAAAAATTCGAAGACATGTGACATCCACCCATCCGCACTGGGCCCGCGTGGTGGATTACGGCCCATTCCCTCTCACAGAGAGGAGGCCTGTGTCCCAGCAGTGGGAACATTAATAGGCTGATGATGATTTAATAAAATTATTAAATTGACGTAGTTATCAGATGTATTATCAACCTAACTCTTAAAATGTTGTGAACAGACTAAAAGAAATATAGTATACATAATACATAAATATTTTCCCATGTAAAATACTTGCCAGCAAACACTAGCAACAAAATAAGTATAATGAATTTAAAATTTCGTGGTGACCCCTTGGCCTCACTTCTCGTGCTTGAGGTCCTGGGTTCAAATCCAGGCAATGCGTCTTTTTCAAACAAATTTTTACCTTCCATGTTTATCTTGGACATCGCTGACAACGGCGAAAAAAAAATGTGTATTCTAAAATGAATGTCAGAATAGCAATCGGCATATTCGGCACCCCCAAATAACCATTACACGATACCCATATCGAATGTTTGAGAAAAAGATGCATCCGCCATCTTGGATTTTAAAAAGAATGTCAGATTGGCAATCGGCATCCCCAAAAACCCATTACACGATACCCATATCGAATGTTTGAGAAAAAGTTGCATCCGCCATCTTGGATTTTAAAAAGAATGTCAGATTTGTAATCGGCATCCCCAAAAACCCATTACACGATACCCATATCGAATGTTTGAGAAAAAGTTGCATCCGCCATCTTGGATTTTAAAAAGAATGTCAGATTTGTAATCGGCATCCCCAAAAACCCATTACACGATACCCATATCGAATGTTTGAGAAAAAGTTGTATCCGCCATCTTGGATTTTAAAAAGAATGTCAGATTTGCAATCGGCATCCCCAAAAACCCATTACACGATACCCATATCGAATGTTTGCGAAAAAGTTGCATCCGCCATCTTGGATTTTAAAAAGAATGTCAGATTTGTAATCGGCATCCCCAAAAACCCATTACACGATACCCATATCGAATGTTTGAGAACCAATTGAAAAAAGAACGATTACATGCGCCATTATGTTAGATTTTTTTTTTACAAAAAACATCCGATATATACAACCGACTTTCAAATAAAAATATTACAAAGTGAAAATAAATTCAATTTCGGAAGTCGGTGTTCCTGTTTTTGATTCTTCGTTTTTTGTCACTGACTGGCGAAATTAAATTTATTTTACATAATAGGTATTGTAGTGTTTTGATTTGGAAGTGGTTGTTTTTTTGGCAAAAAAGTTTTTATTTTACACTTTTTAGTTGTGTACACAATGGGCAAGTTCTATAGCCTGAATGAAATTAGAGTGTACCAGGGTTTACTGTATTCATCTGCCTACCCCTTTAGAGCTTACCGGCGTGATGTTATGTTATGCAAATATGGTGTAAACAATAAACAGACATGCGATTCCAGCAATCCCGAGAGATCTGTCGTATTTTTTTAGGAGTTCTGTTGCATATCTCCAAAATTCTTCATCAGATCTTCACCAAATTTAAATGGAACGTAATCTTTCAAACAAAAAAATAATTTCTAAAATCTGTCCACAATTGATGTAATCGGTGAACATACACAAAAAAAATCCTTCTTTTTGGAAAGTCGCTTAAAAAGGAAATAATGTCACAAAATAGAAATATGTACTTTTTATGAGAACATTCTTTTTCGGAAATGAGCGCCCACTTTCTTCTTATAATATGTTTCCTTACGCTTTCCCATTATAACTAAAATAAACATTTAAAAAAAATGTTACAGAAATATGCATTGAACAGTAAAAACATAAAAAGTAAATTTTAGTTATGTATAAAAAGTCATACTCAAAAAACAAAATATATAACTTACCTTATTCAACTATTTGCAGCAAGGTATACGTACACAATAGATCGTGAATTATCGTTATCGGCGCGTCGCTCCACAAAGAGACGTGACCACTCTCCGAGCTCTCGTGGACGACTGAATTGGCGAGCGGTTTACGTTTCGCATGATCCAAAACAGCGCAACAATTAAGAAAAAAAATAAAACTAAAATAACCGAGTGTCTTTTCGAAAATGTTAAAACTATAAATTGTGGTATGACAATTAGAGATTAATATGAATTAAAGTTTGTGAAAAAATTCAACAGTTTACTATAAATATTCAATAAAACACGAGCATGCTATTTTAATATTTTTGTCCAACTTTACGTATTTTTGTTATTTAAACTAAACAATATTTTTTGTTTTTGCCAACATAGAATCGTTAACACATTCATTGTGGTGTTCATTACATATTTTTTATGGTAATTATGGTAATAATATTGATTAAATCCCTATAACTGTGACGATTGTTTTGGGTTATTTTGCTCGGCACAGTCTTAACGCATGCGCAGATAATGCGATGATGTGCTGGGTTTTGGCGCCATTCATACGTTTTGCAGGTTTTGTTGTACTGAATTTCATTCGTTTTTAAAATTCTTGCTTAAAATGTGTGATATTAGTGAATATGAAGAAAATTTGACTCCGCCAAACATTTTATATGCGGCGAAGGAAATTACTCATAATCTCTCACCAGCAAAGTCGAGATTATTATATGATGCATTTATCACGACTTTATGGCATGGAAAATGCAAAAAAAAAGATATTAAGTAGGCTCAATCCCAAAATGTATGAGTGTAGATAAAGTAGTGTATGAAACTGCACATAACTAGGTATTAAACGTGTGAATACTATTAAAAACCTCGCCTACGGCTCGGTTATGTTTTAATACCCCTTATTATGCAACAGTATCATAAACTACTATTAAGCTGATGTTTCTTGACAAACAAATAAAAAAAATCATTTTAATTCTAGTGCTCGCCAAACTTCTTGGCCGCCCTGAAGTTGGTTTACCGGTTGCGCGAGGCACGAAACGGTGCTGTTTATGTATGAAATTTTCTATTGCGCAGCCATTGCAGCCAACTTTAGGGCGGCCATGAAATTTGGCGAGGACTATACTTCCCTACATTATGAACTTTTTGACAATGGTTATCGCTAACAATGTCACTTTGTACCTGTATCTACCTTCTGAAATAAATTTTCGCCACTGCGAGATTAACCACCACTGCGACCATTAAGATAACTGGAAAAACCCCTCGATTAATGTCACGTTACTATAACAAAATATAATTGTCAATCTGATTGAGTTGAGTAGAGGAAGTAAATTAGAACATAGGTTGATGTCTTGTTTAAGCAACTTAAACGAGACGTAAAACCAAACAACATTAACAACAACAAACTATATTTTTTATAAATTCACGATGAGCCAGCCAGTAACCTAGGCAAATAATAGGGGTTAAAGTATGAAATTGCCGTTTTATTGTAATAGGTAGGTACTTCGAATTGACATAGAACCTTCATGGTTTGAGATTTTAAAGTGAAACTTTTTTCACAAGGTACCTATGAAGTTCTTCTTTTAAAAAATGTGCAACATTCGATTATCGACTTTCAGTTAATTTTATTCAGCTTAGACAAGAAAGATGGATACTTCGAATATTCGAGTGATTTTTGAATTCGAGTTCCGACGCGGAACTAACGCGGCAGAAACAGCTCGCAATATCAATAATTGTTGCGTTTGGAGAGGGGACTGCACAAGCAGCACACATAGCTGTATAGTCGCTGGACAACAGAATTTTTGAAAACTCGAGGCTGTTATACTTTCTGTATATAGGCTGTATATCCCGCTACACAGCTCCTATAATGCTCGATTTAGCCCCAAATTAACCAGCCCTTAGCGTTATGGTAGCTTGTTAACAGCTGTCGAGCATTCTAAGAGCTGTATAATGGCTAAGACAGCTACCAATAGGCCACTATCCAGCTCCTTTAATTATCTTAGACAGCCAACAGATGGATAATGGCTTAGTAACGGCTATTGTTAAATCTACAAAGAAATATTATAGCAACAAACATATGTTTTGCAGTGTGCACACTTTAAAGTGTTACGTCAAGGCGGACTTATTATTGCTGTAGACAAATAATAATTTCTAATCTAAGCCAAGTTATTTAACACGTTTGTTTTGTATGTCTATTGGTAAATTGCACTGCGGATGCCACTTTACTGTCAATATATATAGGTGATATTATCAAATACTCACGCGCCATCGAAATAATATAGTTTTACTAAAAATATTATACAAAATAAATACGGTGTACGAATTATTCAAAGATTTTTACTCAATATTTTCTTTTTATTGAGCATTATTATCTATTTGTAACAATGAAATAATTAGTTTTTACTTTAACAGCTCTCAAATATCATGAACATCTAACAGATATCAGTGATTTTTTCATACGAAATTGGCTTGTTCACATTAAAATGTCGTCAATTTGTTATCCAACAATAATTCTAACTAAATACCCTTGACCCACTCTTTTCTGTTCAATGGCCATATTTAAGTCCATTAATCAGCTGGCAACTGTACGCTAGCTGTACAATGCTTTTCGGTTACTCTAACGACTGGTTAGAGGAGTAAAGTGAGACTATACAACATCGTCTTAGGAATATCTAATCTTGATTAGAAAACTTTAACTCATTTCGAGTATTTCGTACTCAAGTAACTTAGGTAGGTACTTTAATTGATTTTTCAACACACTTGCTCATAAATTGGCTTTAATTTCACCGCAATTAGGCACATAATGATACCTGTTATCAAACTGTGACTTTTTCATTGCTATTATTCACAAGTGAGTTATAGAGTTCTTTTTTTAATTTCTTGGTTGAGTTGCTTTGTTCTTAAAAAAGTTTCGATACAAAAAAGATCGTTCTCAATAGTACAAATAAATTAATGTACCTATTGCTTGCTCATTTCATGCAACTTCGTATTTAAATAGATAATTTCAACTTGTACGTGCTTAATAAATAAAACTTTCACTCAAATATAAATTTTATTTGCTCTGTAATTAAGAAAAATTGAAATCCCTATTTTGTACGTGGCTAAAACACTAACCAAAAAAAAACAAAAAGAAAAAAACTTCATTCTTTTAGTCTTTAGTCTATGACCGATCGCCATTGTTAAATTAAATGCGCGCGAATAGAAAAACTGATTAATTTTGCCCGCCATTGTGAAAAAAATTTTACTGTTGGAAATGATTTTTTACTATTATTTTCTTCACAAGTGTGTTGAAAAACGTCGTATGATAAACGTGTGTATTGATGATTACCGTCCTCGGGTCTCTTAAGACCCTCACCTACGGCTCGGGTCTCAATGGCGCCTCAGCGATAATCACCAACATTGCACACTTGTACCATAATGTACTATTGTGAGGCTACTTATTCTCACCTGTTTCTCTATTTAATCATTTAAAAAGTTTCATTATTAATGTAGAAAACAATGATTCCTGTGACTTTTATGAAACTTTTCACATGAAAGGCTAAGATTGAGACTTTGATTGACATTGAATAAACCAAAAATATTATAGAATACTGTTGTGCCTTTTGTGTTACTAATAATGAGTGTGCCTTTTTTATTCAGATTGATATAACTAAGGTATTACCTACCTAAATGTACGTATAGTATTTTTATTCAGACGAAGTAATATAAATAATTCTAAAGTATCAAATTAGGTTATTCCAGGTATTGCATACTAGTTAGTGGGGTTGCTATGCTGATATTTTTTAAATTTGCCGCAATTTTTTCAGTCTCTACTTTCGTTTGCCAGACTCTAGTACTTAATATGCACTTAGAACGTACGCACACGTGCTAACTTGACTACCAGTTTACAGTTACCAGGAAGGTAACTGTAAAATAGTAGTGTACTGGTCTCAAGATTACGTAAAAACACTACTCACTTTTCTTAGTCTGCGTGCCAATTTTGATGTATAATTTTCACTTTTATAAGATAAATAAGTCGATTTTTGACTTGAGTAGTATTTGAGGTTAAGAGGTTTTCAGGCTAAAGTATACTTTGACAAATGCTTAAGTCGTTCATAACCTCAAATACTCAACTTACTAATTAGACGTAACATATTAATGTGTATTTATACTAGTCTAAGAGCTAAAATCGATTATAATATAAATAAATGCCTTGATATTAATTATACTACTAAAATTGTAATAATAATAAGACTAATTGAAGTATGCATGGTAGGCAACCTCGAGATCCTATTCTCAAGGCTGAAAGATCACAGTATCCCTCACATTTTGTGGAGAAAGAATAAAAGGTGGATTCAGACTTATAACAGTTGCTGGCGCCACTAGGCGCTTGGCTGAAAATGTATTGTTTATATCCAATCCGTCTAGATATATTTCTTGTCATATCCACACGTGAGAGATAGGGAGATAGATAGCTTGCATGTGGTTATTTTTATAAGTCATTTATATTGTTCATTCCTGTTCTCTATGTATAAAGATGTATGAATTTTAATGTTCTGTCTTCAATAAATTTTCGAGTCATATTAAAAAAAAAACAAACGTGCACACTCTAACGCACGGGTCGGTATTCAAGATTAATCAACGCTTGCCGAGGTTGGTCCGTCGTGGATGATCATCCATTCAATACTGAAACTTCGCCGAACCCCAGAAAGCACGTTAAGCCGTTGGTCCCGGCTGTCATTAGAAGATCATTGACAGTCGTTACGGTAATCAGAAGCCAGAAAAGTCTTGGCAGATTGATATTGTACTACGGGCGATTTACGTGATTTTATAGTTCGGTAGAGCAAGCTTAAGCCATGTAGTTCCATATAGATTTTATTAACTTTGCTGTAGAAGCTTTTTTAGCAATATATTTCTTATTCACACTGTGATGGCATTGAAAGTGTTCACTTAGTTAGTATTTTGTGGACTTAGTGACAAGTGGTAGGTACTAATTCTGAAAGCTATTCTAACATGGATGATGTAAACAATATTTTGTAACAATATTTTATAGAAAAGAGTGTCCATTGAGTTTCATGTTTGGTTTTCTCTATAGAGATACTCTTTGAAGCGTGCAACTCGCTTAGATTTTCTGCCCGACTACTCGTACTTGGAACTAATAACATCGAACCTAAGACTGGTAGGTTAATTAATATGATTATTCTGAGGGCTATTCTAACATGGATGATGTAAACAATATTTTGTAACAACAATATTGTATAACCTGCCGCAGCGTATGTACGTGATCTACAGTGCTAAAGCCTTACTCAAGTAAAAAATTGACCCTAAGAGATTTATAATTATTTAACAATTATTTATCTTATAAAAGTGAAGATTATACATCAAAATATGCACGCAGAGTAAGAAAAGTGAGTAGTGTGTTTGCGTAATCTTGAGACCAGTACACTACCATTTTACAGTTACCTTCCTGGTAACTGTAAACTGGTAGTCAAGTTAGCACGTGTGCGTACGTTCTAAGTGCATACTAAGTACTAACACTACTCTATCCCACAAATGTATGGCAAGAAGAAGTACCAAACATCTAAGTGGTCATGGGATGTTGCTCCGTGCACTGTTTTAAGACGACGATACCCGCAACGACCTTGAGGGATCAAAACGCGACATCACTTCACACCCGCGCGGCCGAAAATGAAGTCATTTTTGTACTTTCCTTTAATTGACTTAAAAATAAAAAGCTGTAGACCAAAATATATATAATTACATTTTAATTGAGACGGTGAAAATTTCATAAAATTTCGCCCAGCACATCGCAGCCCAGCAGTAGTGTTACAGCAGTTTGAGAAACCGCATTAAACTTTGTGCCTATTATAAATATTGGACTATATTTGAAGGTTGTTGACAATTATTTACGAATTGAAGTCGGGCGGTCTTTAGTATGGGAATGAGAGAATAGTACGCCTTACCTGGTGATTGAAACCAGCCCACGTGTGGTGGCGAAGACTGGCGAGCCGGTGATTCTTCTTACTCCAAAATGGCGACGGCATCAATCACGTTCACAACAAACGGCACTTTTAAACCGCGAAGCGGGTAATAGACAAAGTTTATAAAGTTCACTGCAATCGAAATTATTGGATGCATCAGTCTCCAGCCATGTGGCTTAGAGAGATGGCGGTGAGAATACGTTGTCCCCTCACGGTCAAGGTTCAGATGGTGCTAACAAGGTAAAGGCGTACATAATCGATCCGGGAAAGGTAGGGGGTTCGCCCGTGTGATGTCAAAATGCCCTGTCAACGAATTTGGTCATTGGTTTATGACATGTTGCAAGAGATGGCGTTACCAAGTGGTTTTGGTGCGATTGTCTTATTTTTGCCGCGTTGCCGGGCCAAAAAATAAAAAAAATTGCGCATGGATAAAAATTTCTGATTATATAAGCAAATCTATATAAAAAAGTGCGATTACAAATCGAAAATATTTGCTTTTTATGAAGTTATAGCGATTTGACAATTTTTGATTTTCGCGCCCGGTTAATGTCGGTCTTTGCGCGCTATCGCTGTTGAAAGAGAGGTAAGAGGGCGGGGGGGTGTGTTTCTTGCGTCTTTCGTTGTGTATGGTAGTAGGCATGGGCTAACTATATCCGGTAAAAGATTGGATATGTATAACGACAGTATGTGTTTGCATATTACAGAGGTATAACGCGTTTTATTTTTCTCTGTATCGACCTGTACAAAATGGCTTCGAGAAGTTGTAAACTAGACGCTGACTCGTTTTGCTATATTTGCGGCGAATTTATTAAAGTTAGAGAGAAGAAAGTATGATTTAAGTACAAATTTAAAGATTTGCGGGGCATATCAAGCTGGAAGTACCATCTACCTGTTAAAAGTCAAATATATATATATTTGGGTTAATAAGAGAAATTTCTACTGAACATGACAGGAAAAGTAAAACTGTTCATTTTTAAACATTTGGACTCCATTTTAAAACTTCTATTGTAAGAATGAATCATAAATGGATGTTCGGTATCTTTAATAAATCGTCTATGTCTATTTTTATGTATTTTCATTGATTTGACATTTTACATTTTAACACATAAAAGGAAATTGAGAACATTTTTTTTATTATTCTTATTTCTAGGTATAAAAGCAATAAAAATAAGGTATGTATAAGTGTATAACCCATGCGCAAAAATGCTGTACCTAGACTGGTGTTGTGTTTACAAAATAATTAAACTATGTTATCAGAACATATTATTAAAAAAATGGTCTAGTATAACTGAACTTAACATCACGCCTGTTTTTACTAAAGGGTTGGGCAGAGGTGCACCAATAGTGAGCCCACATTTCGTCAGTTATATTAAGTCCTATGTGCAAGCCTATTGCCATCAACCGGGCAAAAATTCAAACTCCGGGCTGCTACTGAGAAATTCCAGATGAATAAAACACAATACTTTTCCCAAACCGGGCATCGAACCCAGAACCTCATGCTCAGCAGTAGCGCTTGCACGTTGATGCGCTTCATCCTTGTCAGTTTTTAGGGTTCCGAAGTCAACAAGGACCCTAAAAACCCTTAACCCTTATAGTTTCGATCTGTCCGTCCGCAGCTTAGCTCAGAGAATCTAAGTACTAGAAAGCTATAATTTGGCATGGATATACATATTAATAATGCCGACAAAGTGGTAAAATAAAATAATGAAAAAAAGTTTTTTGTTGTCCTCCTATAGACGTAAAGTGGGGATGTTTTATTTCTCGCCATCCCATTGTGTGGGGTATCGTAGGATAGGTCATTCAAAAAATATTATGGGTTTGTTAAAACCATTTTTCGATTCAGAGATCATATTGCGTAAAATTAAGCTTTAAATTGAAAATTTATGTTAGAGTCAAGTGTGCCCCCCTCCCCTGCCAGCGAAATGGTTGCTCTTGGCTCTGTGAAAAAAATCAGGGCAGTAGTAAATACAACTAAAAGGAAAAATTAAAAGGAAAACTACCACAGATAAGTAGGCTTTACAAGTTTACGAGTTATAGTCGACCAACTTATAAAATGTACTTGGAACAGTAAAAAATTTGTACACATGCCATTGAAAAATTACTTAAATAACGTTGTTAACTGTGTAAATATATGCTTATGAACCATGTAAAAACATACAAAAACAATATCATAACAGGCCTGTTATGATATTGTTTTTGTATGTTTTTACATGGTCAGTCTATTCTCCTGTATTGCTTGCCAGCTTGGCCAAGCTGGCAAACAATACAGGAGAATAGACTGACAGATTGGTGTTTCTGAGTCAGCCGAACCACGCAGTTTCTTAAAGATGGAAATGAGTCTGCAAACCCAGAGGCGGTTATTTCTAGGCAAGCGTGCTACACCTTCGACCACATCATCACTTACCATCAGGTGAGATAGGGGTCAAGCGCAAGCCAACTAGAAAAAAAAAACACTTGCAAATTGACAAGAATCTGAACTGGTATAGTCATCTAGATAATCTAGTCACCCGAACGTGCAAACTCATTTCCATCTTTAAGAAACTGCGTGGTTCGGCAGACTCAGAAACACTTATCTGTCAGTCTATTCACCTGTATTGTTTGCCAGCTTGGGGTGGCGCCTGCAAAACATACATTCTGAAATGAGATAGAGCTGTTCTCAAAGTTATGTTCTGCAGGCCCTGTAGATACTCTACATTGGAACTTTTTAGGGAATGCAGGGTTCCGTCTGTGAGAGGGTTGTATGTGTTACAATGTGTATTAAGAAAACGTTACATATTATCCTTCCACCATTTAGTTAGTCACAAAACTACATTCGCTCAACACCAATTCACCTACTTCAAATATATTTTTATATATTAAAATCAATAAGTTTCCCCAGATCCATAGCTTAAATTATCACCAATGCAAAAACTCAGTAAAAAATAGCTGATTGAGAAATCATATGACGAAACCGAAAAATTGCTCTTCCCATCCACTTGAATTGAGGGGAGAGATCTGTCTTAGGCATATGCCTAAGACAGATCTCTCCCCTCATTTCAAGTATATAGCACACACATACATACTCTCCACTTCCACATTTACTCACGCACTCTCCACATACTACACCTACCACAACACACTCACTCTCACTCTAACACACATTTTTTATGTTTAATTAATTTTCTTCTCTATTTAAACACATAAATAGTCATTATATTGTATTATATTATGTTACTGGTGAAAACAAATTTTTGACATTCTATGTACCTACCGCTATGGAATCACGTACCCAAGTCACAGGCTATAAACCTAGTTTGGGAGCCAGGAGATAATACCTTATGCACATTATGTTGTATCATATTACTGTATATGTAACCTTTGTCAAGTAATTATTGGAAATAAACATTATTTATTATTATTTATCTGGTTATGTGTTTCGATGTTGACAAATGTGATATTCATTCGTTCACAAAAAAGAGGTTTCTCTTTACCGTCACCAGCCGGCGCTTGTCAAGTAAATTGACTTTTACGTTAACGCATTCCAGCGTGATACAAAACTCGCACTGAGCCCTCTGATAGCCGCTTCAGAAACGATGTTAATTTAGAATATTCTTTTATATCCACTTTGTGTTTGGTATAGACTGTGTTTTTTAACATTGAATATAATTATAGACCATAATGAATATGGTATAATTATTTTTGGACATTTCACTAAAATACGTTAAAAACACACTTTCGGACACTGATTTTACACGAGTTTCGTTTCTCTACTTCAATGTTATTCTAGTAAACAGATATGTTATGAGCACGTGCATTGTGAAGATTCGAATACGCCCGAATTGGGACGTATTGTCTTTAGTCTATGACACGCATAGCGACGAGCTCTGTTGAAACAAAAACAAAATTAAAAATGCCATCGTGTGTATTTAGAAAATGTACCAATTATGATATCAAAGTTTATAAAACACCAGAGATCTCATACCGTATGTAAGTACGCAATACATATCAATATACTACTAATATATATTTCATTTTATTTCCTAATATTCTGATATTTGGTAGATTATAAAAAAGAAAGAGATGATAAATATATTTTTGCCGTGAGGACGACAAGAACGTGTGCACTCCGGATATAGATTATAATTACAGTTGCGAATATCTTAGGCAGTAAACTCATAGTTACCCCACAGTGCTATTTTCCTTTTTTATAGTCTTGTATTACTTAATCATTTTGTATTATGTAGTCTTACTAATATTATAAATGCGAAAGTAAAAAGTAAAATATAAATAAAACAATACATTTGAATCACTTATTGAATATTCTAAACAACAGGTACCTGCTTTAAATCATCGCATACATTACTAAAAACCATAATTGAATAATACACAAAAGTTCGCCTCCATTCTGCTCATAAAATAATCCCGAAAAAAAAAGCTCTCCTTAGGGCCTGTGCAAACCACGTTTTTTAAACGCGCCGTTGACGCGCGTTTGTAGCGATACAGACGCGAGATTAAATTAAGATTAATTATTATTTTTCTTATTTAATCCCATTAACATCATTTCGATTTGTAGTGAAATGTAAGATGAATGAAAATTGTATATGTGTGCTGCCGCTGCTGCGCAAATAGTAGTTTATGATACTGTTGCATAATAAGGGGTATAGGCGAGATTTTTAATAGGATTCACACGAATGTTTTAATACCTAGTTATGTGCAGTTTCATACACTACTTTGTCTACACTCATACATTTTGGGATTGAACCTACTTAATATCTTTTATCTACTCTCATATCGTAATATTCGAATTATAAACTTCAAAACGAGTTTATATTGACATACTTTATAAACAAATACCGAAATTTAAAAATAGAATCTCATTATAATACTATTTCTCTAGCAAAATAATGCTATAAAACAATTTTTTTTCTATTACGATACAGGACAAATCCAAGAAGTTAATCACTAAGGAGTTTCCATCAATATTTTTTTGTAATGCCATTTTAGTACCTATTATAAATAGATTTCATTCCAATTTTAAATTGTCTGTGACAATGCCCGCTTTAGGGTTAGCACGCACTGCGATTTTCGCGATAGTTTTGTATCTTTCTACCAGTTCAAAGAGCTCAAAATATTCGCACGAATTAAACATGCGCCGCGATGCGGTGGATTCTGTTGCAAAACACGGCTTTCATGCGTTATTATTGCCGCACAATTTAATTACCGCAATGCGAGCAGCTTTATACAATTCCATAGGTCGCAGAATGGGCGGAAATCATACTCGCGAATAAATATCGCAGTGCGTGTGCTAAGCCTTAGCGCTTGCGCGGATAATGCGGTGATGTGCTGGGTTTTGGCGCCATTCATACGTTTTATTTTGCAGGTTTCGCTGTACTGAATTTCCTGAGATTTTTTTAATTCTTGCTTAAAATGTCTGATATTAGTAAATGTGAAGAAAATTTGACTCCGCCAAATATTTTACATGCGGCGAAGGAAATTACTAGAAAAAAATTGTTTTATAGCATTATTTTGTGAGAGAAATAGTGTTATAATGAGATTCTAATTTTACATTTCGGTATTGTGCTTATAAAGTATGTCAATATAAACTCGTTTTGATGTTTATAATTCGAATATTGCGATATGAGAGTAGATAAACACTTTTATCTACTCTCATATCGTACCGCACTGCACGATTTTTTTACCGCAATGCGAGCAGCTGCATAAAATTCCATAGGTCGCAGAATGGGCGAAAAAAATCGCGTGAATAAATATCGCAGTGCGTGTGCAAAGCCTTAGCGCATGCGCGGATAATGCGGTGATGTGCTGGATTTTGGCGCCATTCATACGTTTTGCAGGTTTCGCTGTACTGAATTTCATGACTTGTTTAAATTCTTGCTTAAAATGTCTGATATTAGTGAATGTGAAGACAATTTGACGCCGCCAAATATTTTATATGCGGCGAAGGAAATTACTCATAATCTCTTACCAGCAATGTCGAGTAAAAAGTATGAGTTTAGATAAAGTAGAGTATGAAACTGCACATATTAAAACATTCGTGTGAATACTATTAATAGTCCAATAGCCAGAAGAATATTCCCTTCGATAATTCAAAAGTTTTTTATTTTCGCCGGGTGGATACCTTATCTGAATTAATTGCTATGTACAATAATGCTAACAGTTTAGAGTTATGCATTAGGTACGAAGTAGGTATTTCATATTATTTCGTTTTATAGCAATAATATAAAATTTAAATAATTTGCTGTGCCTTTATTAACTCTATCTAAACTTTATATTAATGAACATGCTAACAGATAGGTACTGTGGAATATTGGAAAACTGAAAATGGTTCGTAACTCTTTCAATAAAAGATTTAAGTTTTTAAATCATTTCCTATATGGTTATAGAGATTAGTTATACCTTACAACAAAAGTTCTAACAACTAAGTATTGTGCTGTACAGGTAATTGTATTTTTACTTTGTGATATGCGAAATATTAAATTGAAGTTTATAATTTCGCGCCTGTATATTCGAAGTAATAAACTCTGCCACCATACAAAAGTTTAAACACTTACGTG
This sequence comes from Orthosia incerta, assembly GCA_948252205.1. Lineage (NCBI taxonomy): Eukaryota > Metazoa > Arthropoda > Insecta > Lepidoptera > Noctuidae > Orthosia > Orthosia incerta. The sequence continues at coordinate 36,716,641 of OX411741.1, read as the reverse complement.
CTATGCCTTTAGTTTAATAAATAAAATACAATTTGGGTATAGTGAGGCGCGGTGTAGGTATGAACCATTAGTATTAAATTCTTTGAGTTATAGAATTAACGGGGATTGTTGATTTTTAGAAAAACATTATCACGCAAATTCTTATTTCAAACTGGTGACTAGAATCTGACAGAACGTTCACTGTTATTTTGCCTATGAATGCAACCTTATGGCTACGAAAATAAAGATCACTAAAACATATAATCTGGCATGTGTTAAACGAGCCTTCGCCATGCGAATTGAATAAATATTAAAATTATTTCTGGTACTTTACGACCATATAAGAACGCAGTAGGTGTCATTTTTTATAATGTTTTTAAACCCTGAAAATCCAATCTTTTTATGAATTTTTCTCTATTGCGATGGACTGTGTAATTTTAACCTGGGAATTTAATATTTGAATAGAGATTTGGTGCTTTAATTAATAAATTATACCATTATTTACAATAGTCCCTTCAAATTATAAAAACACCTTAAATAAGCAAATATAAATACTCAATAGGTATTGAATTGTCTTGTTTAGATTTATGAAACTATTAATATCATTTGTGTTATTACGTACAGTTCATCTCTTAGCCTTGTGTAATACTCGCAGATTTTTTTTTTCGTTTGGTTACCATAGGCTAATTCAAAAAATATTTATTGCGCTATCCTGGAATATAATAGTTTAAGGCATTTACTAGGTTTTGATGTACAGCAGCCGTGCGGTAAGATCACGTGGTGCCTATTTTTCTGTTTAATAGAGTTTAAAAACAAATAGACAGGGCGCAAAAAACACTATAATGTAAAATGTATAAACCTTTAAAATAAAAAAAATACTATAAGTGTTGGTAAGCGTATCACAAGGGAACGCGTGAATCATTTTTTTTTACACGACTGCAAGGGTTAAGTTTATCGCACATATCTGTATTACATACATACAGTTTACAGACGGACCACTCCCGCCATCCTCGAAAATTGACAGCTGAACTTGATGGACTCTCTAGGTTTGCTACTATATTGATTCTGAATTAAAAAAATGAGTAGATATTATTTAACAAAAATAAATACATCGATTCGTCTAAACATACATCGTATCGCGCTTACAGTGCTATCCACTAAAGCTTAGTGTCATGTGACAGTTGCACTGGTTAGATGTGTATATTTCATCAGTCACATTGGACAAGGCTGTTTTCAGTCGAACCAGATGCATCTGAATACCAGTGTTTTATATGAAGTGACTGCATACCCTGCCAACCCAGATTATACGGTAATCCTACTGGATAATACGGTACCCCTGACTCGTAACGACTGTCAAAGATTCACGATACGGCGAATTTTATTATTTTTCTACATCTCGAGACACTGTCAGCACGGCAGGTACGACCATTCCGTGTTCTGTGAATATTTCCTTGATATTCTTTTTATAGTAACGAAGAAGGTAGAAATCGTATTCGACCTCAACATTAAAAAAAACAAATTGACATAAAATTAGATTTTATCAACGTGGTTTAAATACAACAGGAAAAGACTAGTGATTTGTGAGATGTGACAGTAATTAAATAATTTCGCACCTCATTCAATACGTTCAGAGTGTCACCGCGCCGCGCCGCGCCGCTCGAATGATCGTAGGTAACCTACACCGCACCCCGCAAGACCCAAACTGAAGGCATAGCACGTAAATGTTAAAACTTTTGTATGGTGGCAGAGTTTATTATTACGAATATGTAGACGCAAAATTATAAACTTAAATTCAATATTTCGCGTATCGCAATGAAAAATTTTAATTACCTGTGCAGCATGATACTTAGTTGTTAGAACTTTTGTTGAAGGATAAAACTACTCCCTCTATGCATATAGGAAATTATTTGTAAAACTTAAATCATTTATTGAAAGAGTTAAGAGTAATTTTCAGTTTTACATTGTTCCACTATACCCATCTGTTAGCATTTTCGGTAATTTAAAGTTTAGATAGTTCTATTAAAGAAACAGTAAATTATTTAAATTTAAATATTTTATTATTGTTATAACACAAAATAATAGGAAATACCTACTTCATACCGATTGCATAACTCTAAACTGTTAGCATTTTAGTACATAGCAATGAATTCACATACGTTATCCACCCAGCGAAAATAAAAAACTTTAGAATTATCAAAGGTTATGTGAAAAATAATTATATCCCTACTGGACTATAAGGTTTTTTTGAAAAACCTACTTCAGGCACCAGTCTCTTGCAATGGTGTATTATAAATTAAGCGTTGATTGTAATGTTAATTTTAAGGTAACCATTGTAAAGAGAAAATAAATGAAAACATTGAAAAAAAAATTTTATTAAAAACCGAGCCGTAGGCGAGGTTTTTAAACTCACACTCATGTTTTAATACCCGTTATTATGCAACAGTATCATAAACTACTATTTATTATTATTACTAGCTTTTATTCAACTTGCAATGTATGTACGTATGTAAGTTTGTTCGGGTCAAATCTTGCAACTGAATTTTAAAGCAGTTATCCTCCACCGATTAAGATGAAATTTTGCAAACACGTTTAGTTTTGGATGAGAATGCATGGTTAGCTAAATGACGTTATTCTAAATCCAATATGGCGGACTAGAACACACAATATGGAGAACTAGTTATTTTTTGTGCACTGACATGCTATGGGTATCAAACAAAAGAGATTGCTGAGAAGAATACGAAAAAAGTTGTTTTAAAAAAAGATTTTTAATGAATAATTTCTTTACTTACTATTTCAAACACAATGTGAATTATTGTTCCTGCATAAATTGAATTGAATTGAAATACTCATTTTTCTGAAGAAAGTGTTGAAACCATATTGAAGCGAACTCGAAACGTTTTTAAAAATGTTCCACACATGTGGAACAATAAACCGTCTGCTTATTTCGGTTGTTTTGTGAGTATACCGTAACTGTTTACTAGGATATCAATGCTCTACTTCATCACACATCACATCATCAGCCTATTAATTTTCCCACTGCTGGGACACAGGCCTCCTTTCTGTGAGAGGGAATGCTCTACTTAATAAATATAAATGTTTTCTATTAAAGGTTCGCCATCCCTGCCCTAGAGACTGGCAAACAAAGGAATGAGAAGCCACCAATGTCAGCTTTTTTTTACAAAATTTTGTTCCGATTTTTTTTTACTTCCTGTTGACCTATGAACTTCAAAGTTTATAATGTTTACGATTACGTATATTATTCTAACAAATACCAATATATTGGTATTTTGATCAATCAGATTTTCTTTAAAATTCCCTTATTATTTATTTTCCTATTACAAATAACTTTATTACGTGGTTTGGTACGGACGGAACCCTAAATGTGCGAATTCCGAGTAGTCCGACACGCACTTGGCCGGTTTGTTGTAGACATCTAAAAGCCCCAAATGTCTTTCTTTGTGTGCAACTCGGCTAGTATGTCCATCTGGATTTGCTCATGGTGATTCTGGCACCACCATAACTTAGATTTAAAGATCTTACGAGTGTAAAACATTTCTTCATATCTCACGCCTAAGTAGGTTTGCCAGTAGGAGTGAGCCTCGCTGATGTGCTTATTCCAACCAAACATGCGCATCGGCCTTGTACTATTATTTATTCTGTGATTCGGCCTCCTACCAATGACTCGGTGTCTCCCTGTGCGGTCCCTCAGAGCGGATACCACATCCCGATACAGGCAAACAATTATTTGATTGTGGTTTCCGAATCACCACAAATGCGATCACAACAATTGGACAAGAAAATATTCAATTAGTGGGGGAGTAAAATATTAAATAAGTTTCGTTTAATTTAAAAGAATTTAAATTCCTGTTTTCACTAAACCTTTTACCTAACACCTAAGTGGTGGTGACGCCTAATTAAAGCCCGCTGTTGGGTTTTCAAGTGCTCAGCACTGACAGTTGTCAATCCAACATTGGAATGTTATTTAAGCATACATTTAGTGTAAATGAAACGGGCATGAAGAAAAAGAGGGGACAGGAACTGCCTCCTAATTCCTACTATCCCGTTCCAACAGCGGACTACAAGACGTACGGCAATGCGTCATCTGTACATGGTGGATATCCCACCCACACGCACCAAACGTTTTGTGAGTACTTTTATTATGCGTACAGCTAGAAGAGGAATTTCCTGCCAGAGTCTGTATTACCTGATAGTTACAACCTGGGAGTCTTTAAGTCAAGAGTGAATAGGTTTCTTCTAGGCTAGCAAGTTACATCGTTGACCTTATCATCGTTTACCATCAGGTACTATAGTTCTCAAGTTTGAGACTACCAATAATAAAAAAATAAATTATTAAATCAATGAAAACTTAAATGAATTGAAAAAAAAATGTCGCGTAGCGATGACCCGCTTAGGTCATGTTTATATCTAATAACGCGCCGCGCATATTTTTTTTTATTTATGTGCCGTAACAAGGAGTTTTCATTATATCAGTGGGGTCTCTGAAAGTTTTTTTAAATAAACCAAGTTACAAACAAAACAAGTTAATACATCAAGTTAAATACTAAGTTATATTCCGAGTGAAAAAAGTTTAAATAAAATAATCTGTTCTAGTTATTAACATTCATCCTTTAATAGCCAATCTAGTAATGAAATGAAAAGAAAAAATATGTAATACAAACTGACCATCGGTTTCAGGAAAGAAATGATCAGTCACCAACTAAACGCAAGTCTAGTGATGTGATTACCTAACTTTTGAAATTTAATTCAAAACATTAATTAACGTTCCAAGAACTGGTCCAAAACGAAATCAAAGAGAACAATAAAAGAAAATGAAATATGAAAATAACACTGACACGTTGATGGTCTCTAATGGTAGTGGTATTAAAACGTTAATTAAGTCGATACGAAAATGAAAAACTTTCAGAAACATAATTTTACTTTAACAAAAGTTAAGATATTAACGATAAACTTAACTTGAACTACTTATTAAACCGCTGTACACCGGGTAAAACTGATAGATGTCTACTTGATCCCAAGACATTTATAAAATATCAGACTAAACTTAACCAGGAAAACGTTTCCTCCTATGATATCCACAAAATGCAAAAAAATAGTCGCGCTAAAAGAATAATTTTATGAAACTAAAAATAAATGGTAAGTCGATTGGTATAAGTAGCTATAAAACCAGATTTTTTGCCCCTATTAACCTTCCAATTATCCCACTCCTTAGTAAAAATACATTACAAATAAATAATCAATCAAAATTTCTTAATAAAAAATTCGCAAATACTAATGGAAATTATTCAATGAAAACTGAGGTAATTTTAAACTACTTTTATTTCTGACTATAACATTCATGTGAAAAGCCTAAAACAAATTCGCTTTGCAGTATTTATAAAAAAAAAAACTAATTACTTACGAAATGTTTCGAGCTCAGCCATCATTGAGCTTGAACTCAATGATTCTTCTTTACAAAAACAGCCACATGTTATTATTTTGATGAAGGTGGCGAAAGCTGGAAAAAAAATAAATTTATTTTAAAAAGTGTTTATTATCTAATCTCAGTATCAATACCTTTGTCAAAAATTTTATTAGTTTGGAATATGCATACTATTTTTTTACATTTACAAAACAGTAAAACTTCAGTTAAGAGTTCATAGAAATATTAAATGTAAAACAAAGAAATAAATATTTATTTTAGAATGCGTTAAAATATTTTCCTCGTAGTTTAACTTAATTCAACATTAATTTCGGGCACAATATGTTTTTATCACCCCCTTAAAAGTATTTGACATATTGACACTGAGATTTGTTTTCAATGTATATTAAACACAAGAACTGTTTGAAACTTACTGTTCCGATTGCAATCCATTTTTAAAAAACAACACGGGCGTCTTCTTCCCTGGAAAGTCGTATTCTACCGGCAGAATGAATCTGATAACGAAAGCACCCACCAACTACTGCTGCCACCAACGATACCACAGTCGTCGTCCTCAAAACGTAACGTAGATCTGCCGTAGCGAGAGTCTGCCGCAGCTAGAGTCTGCGTCAACGTAGTTGCCGCTATCTAGTTGAACAACAGTTATCAATGGACAACTCTTATACAACTAGCGATGACATGTTTTGTCGGCTGACTCCCGGGATAATATCACGTATCCTGGTGTTTGTCGCTGGTTTTGACTTGAACGCGGGTAAAGTTGCGAGTTCGTTATGGTAAGCGCATTCAACACTACCATAAAAAAATTAAAATATGATAACTACGTACGTAGTAATCAATCAACTTAACTAGGATTTAGGTAGATAGTAAAATCTAAGATAATACTAATATATTTACAAAATAATTTGTGAGACTGTGTTTACGTGAAAGGTTTTATCTCTGGAACTACTGCACCTATTTCAAAAATTATTTTATCATTAGATAGGCTCATTATTCCAGATGAACATAGACTATTTATTATCTATAGCAATTCTTGTACATATCTATATATATACTAGCTGAACCGGCAAACTTTGTGTTGCCATAATAAGACCAAACATTTATCTACCCTACCTACCCTACCTACCTTACCTACCTTACCTACCCTACCTTACCTACCCTACCTACCCTACCTTACCTACCCTACCTACCCTACCAATTTGTTTTTGAGTATTGACATAATATTTATACGATAACGTCACGTCACTCAATTGTTTTGCCTGCCAGGAACCTTTCCACTAACACTTTATGGTATGGTATTAAAGTTCAAATTGACTTTTAAGTATTATTACGAATCGTTTGTCGAAATCGAGTATAGAAAAGTGTTATTTTTAGACTTTTTCAGGCAATTTTTGATTTTTTTGCGTAAGAACCTTATCCTAACAATAACCAACACAACAAAAAAAGAATTAGCGAAATCGGTTCAGTAGTTCTCGAGATTTGTGCTTAGCAACACATTTAGCGATTCATTTTTTAACCGACTTTCGAAAAAGGAGGTGGTTCTATGTTCGACTTCTTGTATGTATTTTTTTTTTATGTATGTTCACCGATATCTCCGTCATTTGTGGACCGATTTTGAAAATTCTTTTTTGAAAATTCTTTTTTGTTTGAAAGAGTATGTTCCGAAATTGGTCCCATTTTAATTTGGAGAAGATCTGATGAAAAACTTCGAAGATATACAACAGAACTCTTCAATAAATAACGGAAAATCTCTCTGGACTGCTGCAATCGCATGTCTGTTTATTGTTTATACCATTTCATAACATAACATCACGCCAGTACGCTCTTAAGGGGTAAGCAGATCTCTCATTTGATCAGTTTTGTTCAAGTTTCATGATATTCGGGTAATCTATTCTTTCGTTATAGGCAACTTACTAAACAACTTGCCTATTAGGTAGGTACAACTAAAAAGTGAAAAATAAAAAAACCTTTTTACAAAAAAATACTTCCGACTTCCAAATAAGAAAACTACAAAGTGAAAAATAACTTTGTTTTTGGAAGTCGGTGTCCATAACGCAAAAAAATGGTACCTACGAAAGACACCGACTTCCAAAAATAAAGTTATTTTTCACTTTGTAGTTTTCTTATTTGGAAGTCGGTAGTATTTTTTTGTAAAAAGGTTTTTCATACATTATAGATATATTATCTGAATCTCGGCGACACTAACGATTTTCATGAAATTTAGCATGCAGGACCTTTCGGGGGCGATAAATCGATCTAGTTGGGTTTCATTTTAAGAAAACGTCGCTTTCTCTTTTTTCACACGAGCAGAGCTCGGTCACCGGCGCGACAGCGAATAGCGATAACAGTAGCGCTACGGCAGTTACAGCAACACTCCGAAAAACGCAGCAGGTCTCCGTCAATCGCAGCAATACCTCGACAGTCGTAGTCAACATCCCGACAATTTTATCAAGACCCGGCTAGTTGCAGGAACAACCCGACAATCTCAAACTTTCAACATCGACCCTACAATCGCATTAATCTACATTGACATATCACAGTTTACTATTAATTAAGCGTTTAAAAGTAACACTGGTTTTTACATGTTAAAGGATGCCTTATATGATTCTTGCGAAGCGTTAAGTCATGAAGTTCACGGATAAGAAAACTTAAACGAGCTGTTCAATCGTGCTTAAAACCATCAACGTATGTGAAATTACACCAAGTCAAGCGAACGCTCATGAGTATGGTTATGCACATCAACGCATACGACAACGCAATCAACGACAGCATCCAACAGCTGGCAGCATACAATAGCCATCTATTTCGTATACGTGTGTCAAAACCATCTCAGTAATTTCGATACTGATTTATGTATGTATGCGGCATCAACGCCGCCACCTACTAAACTAACTAATGGCATGACGTCACACAAATCCTGCATCGCACAAGCAAAGTTTTCGGCTCGATTTGAACACAAACAACAGTCCGAACAGTTGCCCGGACCAGACACAACACCCGTCTGATCGAAGCATCATCCCTTTTCTATGGAGGTTTGTGGGACATTACGCCCCGTTCCACATGCCTCCAAATGTGATTCATAAAGTGTTGGGACTACGAGTAATAGAAAGAAAAAATATTTTGTAGAGATGTCATGCATTTAATTTAGCATCCAGTATCGACCCCCAATAATGTTAGGATAAGAGTTATGACAGTTCTGCCGATACTTAACCGATACTTTATATACGAAATACCAATCAATCAAACAATCCATAATCTATCAATAATAATTTATCAATTTGTTATACACAGCAACAATTCATTCACCAGTTGTGAATGAATTGTTGCTGTGTATAACAAATTATTTATAATGTATCTTCTTCTTCTTCTACCTAGCGTTTATCCCGGTTGCTCATCCCGCCCAGCGCGGGAGAACCCAGGGTCCGCTTTCCTACACTTCCTCCTCCACTTTGCCCGGTCTTCGGCATCCCTCGCAACTAGCCCATTGGCGCGCATGTCATCCTGCGCGACATCAAGCCAGCGTTTCTTGGGCCGTCCTCAGCTCCTGGTGCCAGGTAGGGTCATGTCCAGGCATTTGTTTCCCACTGCCGTACGTAAGGACAGGCCTTATGATGGTCTTATAGACCTGTCCCTTCAGCTTGACCGGCATTTATAATGTATAGGTTATGCACCAAATTTACCGGATTTTTTAATAATGCCTATCACTTACTAGTTACTAGGCTCGGGTAATAAAAAAAGTTGTTATTTATTTCTTTTAATGTTGACATTGATTTTAATATAGAATAGGTAAATACTATTACTATTTAAGCAACAAAGTCGACGGAGCCCCGAAGTGGGGGACTCCTATTCCTATCTGCTGGGTCTAAAGTAACCTATTATGAAGGAGATGACGGAAGCTGAGTTCGCTGGCTTACAGCTCCCGTCATCCCCTTCGATCCTAACCTATCCGTGTCGGGGTGCCCTAAGCTTCCGAGCTCGCTTCGCTCACTTTTGGACTAAGTAATTGACCATATTTATCGAATTGCCCAACCGTTACGTAGCAATATGCATAATGACCAGACAATGTGATAAATATAGAAGTTTAAATCAGTATGCATTACATTGCCCGATTTGTATTGACTTGTAAAACAAGTGCCCGGGCATTATACATAGTGCACTAATTAATCACTTGGTCAATGACATATAAACTCATTTAAAATAATAAAATTCTTTTAAAATACTAAAAATTATTGAATAAAATTTTGCAAATTAAATTCATAAACCCTAATGAATTTTATTTAATATATTTATTCTATATTTTGATCGCAAAACTCGCCAGAATGTATGGACCAGCTCCAGCTGGATTCCTTACCGACGAAAGATTATTTATGTTGCCAAAGAAGAATTAGGTTAAAAACAAAAAAAAAACTATTATTAAAACAAACCAATTGAATTCAATCAATCAAAACCTTTGAACTGAAAATTCAACAAGAACTATTGCTCATTCAGTCCGAAATAATTTCTTTGAAGTTTTACCTGCAATGGTTTCAGCAACCCCAGTCTTGTACAATTCAGTTGTAAAATCCGTAAAATTCAGGCTTCGCCAGTTCGATTTGGGATTAATAAGAACACGCGTAAGCTATTATGAACAACACACTATGTTTACACATTTTAGGATTTATTTGCGTCACTCGTGCTGAATATACGGGCAATATCACAGTTCTTTTTCTCACCAATGATTCACTTGAACTCATTTAAAAGCAGATCACGGCACTGACGGTACTATTGTAGCTTAATCCGGCATTACAAGAACACGTGTCAATGATGACGACGTAGCACGCGAAGCGTTTGTCGAAAACTACGATTCGTCGTGTTGAGATCAAGCAACGGCTGAAGGAAACGCGCTGATTGTACCGCCCGTAAAACAAACCCAGATGTACGGCAGTGCGTAGCTAGAAATCAACACGAATAGCTAAAAATAAACCATCCACACAAACGCAATGGTGTCAAGAGTCGGGCGTCCCTAGTTACTGATAAAAGTCAGTTTCTTTGACCGGCCATGCTGAAAATTGTAAATTAAAATTATTTACGCAAAAGATTCTAATGATAAATATTCCCTTAGTAGGTTTTTATTTTACACCTTGTTATTTATCCGATCTTTGTATTAGTGCGTCATTAATAGAAATTGTAGGTAATGCTAGCCTGATTTCTGAGCAGCAATATTGTTACCAATTTTGTTCATGTTTCGTGTCAATGTACCTACTCAGTTCAAGACCTTCAAGAGCTTTACAGCCTACTATTACACAAATTTGAGCTTTTATTCTTCATTCAAATTATTACTAGCCATTATTGTCTGTTTCACATGTTGCATGTTGTGCGGCTGAATCAGTCCCATAACTTTCATTATGTTGCTGCGGGTGTGCTTCTCTTGATACTTTCTTTAATTCATTTCGTAATTTTCTTCTTTCGGTTAACTTCATTCATGTTATATTTTTTAATTAAACTGCTTTTGATCCTTCTGCATGGCTCACATTTGGGCACATTTGCAAACTGACGTCAGCCAGTTATTATTGCCCTGGTATTGACTCTGGACTTGACTTAGATCATTCTTAGTTCCAAACGGTTTTAATTCAATAGTGATTTTCTTGTTTTGCGTCATATTCATATTTATTTGTTTCTTTCAGGTCTCGTCAAGGCCCTTCTTGATCATATTGAGATTGTGGCCGGACTGGAAACCCGCAGGAAGGAACTATTATTATAGGATATTTTTAGGGGCTATGACTGGTTATCTCGATTAGGCCCTTATTAGTTCAAGAAAACTATCACATTGTTCGTGAGGTTATTTTTGGGCGTCAAGCAGGTGATGTTGTATCCAACGATGTCCGTTTTTGCTTTGTACACGGTAGCTATCAGTTTTATTTTAAGAGTGTTTGTGTTATCTTGCAGTTAATATACCGCGTTATCTACAGGATAATATTTTAAATGCGCGAATACGACTTGCACTTGTTGAAACTAAGATGAAGTCTTCGTTTTAATTGAGAAGACTGGGCTTAGAACAATAATATTAATGATTAAAAGGTCTCCTAGGTTAATAGGCTTCAATTTACTTGTGTCTGTGCTCAATAAAAAATTAAATAACGCGCTGTTCAACAAATACACCAGTAACGCAAAACACTTATAGTTTTTAAAGTTAAAACCAAATTTCACATTCGCTGTAGGTAAAAAAATTACTGTAATTAGTAATATCGTAACCTACTAAAATACTAAATAAGTTTTTAATAACAGATATGTATCTGGCACTTATCACTTAATGTTTTAGGTATAAGTAATTACATTAATTGCTATCACTTACCATCTATTCGTCCGTCGCCATGCCAGTCTTCTTCTGAAACAAATTTTCGTTGTTTTAGTAAATAATATTCTTATACAACAGCAGGTTTAAAACATAATCGAAACATCTCATAGCGCAAAACACACACTCAATAGTCTTTTTCATCCCACTGAAGATTTTTAAGGTCAATCAATTATTCTCTTGTCCATAGAATTGTCTATGGACAAGAGAATACTGTGTACAGTTTTACATGTAATTAAATGATAAATGATTTATTTTCTGTAAGTTGGTTTGTACAAACACTTTTACATGACGAACATATTTTTTTAAACTAGATGAGGTCGGCGTTTCCTATCTGACTACTCTGAGAAGAAAGACCGAAACAAACTCAGAGGTCACAGTCTCTTTTAAAGTCCAGACAAAATCGTGGTTAGATCATGTGAAGACCATGTAGACTGATGTCTGAAATGGTCTTTTGAGGAATGAACCAGCCAGATTGAGTGGACCTGTCCAGTCAGTGCACGCATTTGTCCATAACCAAGCAGCTCTACTCAGAATTTAAAGAGGTCAACGATTTGACGAACAATACCAAAGAAAGGACATTCGGGTACGCCGAATAAACTATTCAAACTGCCAGACCACGATTAAAAACTAAGCTAAATAAAAAATAATCCACATAATCTCTGACATTCACAATAATTTTAAATACTTTAAAAAGTGAATATTCTTGTCATTGCAAGAAAACCAAAAAAAAAACTAAATTCACAGTGCAAAATATAATAAAAAACAAAATTAATTGGAGCAGCTCAATCCCAAGCCTTTTTGTCCTCAACGTAATCTTTAATGGTACGCTTTCTGGCACATCTTACGTTTAATGAATTATTTGAATTTATTGAGACTTAGATCTTGTACGTGGCTTGGAAGCTTAATATAAAAGCGTACACATTGACATCTAAACGAGCCACCTATTTTCTTGAGCCTTGTTGTAGATACTACAATATTGTGCATGTTCCTAATATTTATGTTATGGATGTCACTGTATTTTTTAAACAATTTTATATTTTTATGGGCATATAAAAGATTTTCATAAATATACTGAGAAGGCACAGTCATTACATTAATATCCTTAAATTTCTCTCTGAGAGAGAGTCTCGGGTTTAATTTATAAATTGATCGAACAGCTAAAAGAATATGCTGCGGAGCTTAGCTTCTTTGACAATTTATCTATAGGTATGTGGGCCCCAATGAAGCTTAGCATCCAAAGTTAAACCTAAGAAAACTGTGCTATTGTTTCAGGATTCAATTCTTCGCCCTTTATCAACACATCAGTTTTCACCTGCCTAACGTGAGGTAGGGTAAACATAGTGCATTTTGTTTTTTTTCATTAAGAAGTAAATTGTTAACATTGAACCAGTGAACTACTTTTGAGATCGCGCTAGTTACATCGTCAGTAACCAGCTGCTGACGTTTAAGTTTAAACAAAAGTGAAGTTTCATCCGCAAACAACACTATATCATGGTTATCTTTTATGAGGTAAGGCAAGTCATTAATATAAATAAGAAACAAGAAAGGACCAAAAATTTAGCCCTGCGGGACTCCCATTGTTACCAAAGATCCGGGAGATCTTTTTCCATTAACGTCAACGCTCTGAATCCTATTACTCAAGTATGAAGTAAGGAGAGCCAGAGCGCTGTTCCGGATCCCGTAGTGGCGGCGTTTCCTGATTAGCGCTTCATGAAGAACATAATCAAATGCCTTGGACAAATCACAAAAGATTCCCAAGGCATTGCACTTATCTTCCCATGCATTATACATATGTCCTAAAAGCTCATCACATCAGTAGTTGAACGACCCCTTGTAAAACCGAACTGTAATAATAATTTATGTTTATTAAAAAATCTTTGGAATTGCTCCAAAATTAATTTCTTAAATATTTTACTAAACGTAGGTACTGAAATAGGTCTATAATTTTTAGGGTCTGTTGTACTACCTGATTTAAACAAAGGTATTATTTTACGATTTTTAATTCAGATGAGTTTAGGGATTCAGTAGTTGAAATGGGAATATATGAAAAGAAATTTTCAAAGGCCACTGCGAATTACTCCCAAATTGCATATTTCAGAAAAAAACAACTTCACTAACCCGTGGTGTATCCTGCTAACAAATACTACACGGTAATAGTAGTCCGGTCAAATTAGACCAAAAAATATAAGTGAAATTACAAAACATCGCATCCAGCTGAAAATTGGTGGGACTGACTGTTCAAAACACGATCATAAATGAAATCTAAAATTCCTCATCGATCCCCTGGAAAAAACACGGGGTCAAAGGTCACAAAACAGATTTTTTGCTATTTTCAGCAAAACGGTAAGTTTTTATCATAAAATTAACCCAGACAAAAATTGTAGATCAGATAATTATCTATAAAAATGACTACAAACTTTTTTCCTAGAGTGCGCGCAAGATAAGTCTGCGCGCGGCCAAAATCGGAACTAATCGTTTGTCATATATGTCAGGTGTCAAGAGATTGTGTTGTATTCCGTGTTTTTATTCGTTTCCGAAGTAAATAATCGCCATCATTATGCCAAAAGTAATTTAAAGTGGTCCTACATTACCGTTTTACAAAGATAAAGCCTGCGTTGCTTATTTGACAGGTAACTTTTAGGGATACCATTATACTAAAATTTCCCTAAACTTTCGTACTACCGGTGCCTGACAGTATTGGTTTTTGGGTGGAACATATAATTATACCAGAGGGACAGGACCGGTATCATGTAATATAATGCATCATTGTTATTTTGTTTTAGGCGTTTCTGAATGCAGAGTCACTCAAGAGGGTTATGTGGCAACAACTTCTTCAAAAATTGTTGAAGAAGAAATTAAAAAAGATTCCGACGATTTAACAGTACCTCGGTCCTACTAAGTATTCAATAAAAGATTTACAATAATTGCATGAAGCTTTTTTCATCATATTATATGCAAGTAGAAAAAGCTAGTAATTAATTATGCTTAACTTAAATTACTTTAAGTTTCGATTAATGAAAAATGACTTTTGATTAAATGAAGGAAAAAAGATCAGTTATGCTGGCAACATTAAACACGCCACCCGTCGCGCGCAGACTTATCTTGCGCGCACTCTAAGAGAAAGACGTTCCTTTTCGTTTTTGAGACAGTACGATTCAAAAAGTTGAAAGAGTTGTTATTTCGTTATCATCAGAAAACATTTCTCTTACCCTGATTAGCGAATATCTCCTAAACGCGAACACCGACTTACATTTTTAAACGGATCAAATGGTTATTTCAATTGAAACCAAATGAAATCTCTCTAAACAAAAATTTTCAAGTTACGTAATTTATTTTGATAATTCTTACAATAATAACCCAGGACTTAGCGACTTAACTCTCCCACATCGGCGGGTTAAATATTTAATTAAATTTATAAGTTTAACACTAAACTTATAAAAAACTCTTATCTAACTCTTGGTGGTGCAAGACGATTTAACTGCTTATTTAGGATAACCCAGGAACGCACAAGTGCCAAAAGACAGTAAGCAATCTTTAGTTTACAAACGATAGGTTGATTACTGACTTTTACGTTCCACCCTTCGTTGTGTAAGGAGATTTTGTGTAAAATTTCATGCTTGTATACCTAGGGTTTCAGGCTGTACGTCGCCTGTCAATATATGACATATTTTTATTTAAGATCGAATCAGATTTCGTTAACGGAAGTACCGATTTGAGAGAGGGAAACGAAACGCACAGCTTTGTCTCCCTCCCTCAAATCGCAATAGACTGAAACAACACATGCCGTAACTAGTAATACATTGTTTTATTCTTCACACGGGATACAGTCTCAGGCAGTTTTTTGTGTTACGCGGATTTGCTAACGCACGCGGGCTTTACAATAAAGCAAATAATAAAATACGCATGCGGGGCCAAATTCGGGCCAATCCGCGTAATACTAACACGGATTTTCTTTTTATGTTTTATAATGATTCTCTAAAAATAATAGAGATGAATTATGTTTACTTATCATGAATAGAATATTCGTTAAGGCAATAGAAAAAAAATATATATTTTAGCGCAGCTTCTACCGGAAGGAGATGCGCGGGCATTTATGGTGGATCAATAGCTGAAGCTCGCAGGAATCAGCTGGATTCGCCGGTCGATGCAGCGACCCTGCACAGGCTCGGGCTAGGTCCCGCAGTGGCCGCTGAATAACAATGATTCGATGATGATAAATTAAATCAAAGGAGCACAGAATTAAGGTGTCATATTTTTTTTGTTGATAAAATCTCGTAAATAACTCAATAATTAACTTTCAAGTAAAAAATATGTTTTATTCCGTATTTTCAAACTACTAAAATGAGGTTAGTGATAAGTTTTTCATGGCATTTTTTTTTGTTTGTAACTCCAGTACCTATGTTTATACACTTTCTTCTTTCGGTAGGTATTAATTTATAATGTCAATAATATTTTTTGGAGCTAATGTGTCCAGCGAAAATGGCCTCCGATTTGACTTACTCAGGGAAGATACAATTTAGCTCCATGTTGAAAATTATTGTGTTTTTCTGATAATTATAAAATAAATTAAGAATTTCCTCCTTTTTACAAGCTTTTTATTACCTTGCGATGTATGTACGAGTATGTATGTTCGGGTCATATCTTGCAACTGAATTTTAAAGTAGATATTCATTATTATTAATATAAAGTAGATAGATTTTCTCAACCGCATAAGATGAAATTTTGCATAAGGTTTTGGTTTGGATGACAGTGCATGGTAAACTAAAAAGCTAGTTTTTTTATTTCTCGGAAAATTTTCGGCCATGTTAACTGAAAAGAAAAAACAGACAAGTTAGAGTCTATTTCCCTTCTCATTTGCATTTTCTTCCTATACGATATGACATCAAAAAACCGGCCAAATACGAGTCGGACTGGCGCACGAAGGGTTCCGTACCATCATCGCAAAAAACGGAAAACAAATCACGTTTGTTGTATGGGAGCCCCACTTAAATATTTACTTTATTCTGTTTTTAGTATTTGTTGTTATAGCGGCAACAGAAATACAGCATCTGTGAAAATTTGAACTGTCTAGCTATCACGGTTCATGAGATACAGCCTGGTGACAGACAGACGGACCGCGGAGTCTCAGTAATAGCGTCCCGTTTTTACCCTTTGGGTACGGAACCCTAAAAAGAAAGGAAATTCTCAATTTGTTTGTATTTGGTTTTCTTTATTACATGCGCCAGCGATATCGCCATTACATAATGTAAGAGTTTAATTTCATTTTGAATATGATGCTTACTGTCCACGGACACGTATTCATCATTATACTCTTGGTGTATGCCTATTGCCTACATGCAGCTTACATACAGAACTATGAAACTCTATCGACGAAACGGCAGCGTCACGCTCGTGTCTCTGCATTCAGGCTTCATGACGCCTGGCTGTACCGCATGTCATACGTAGTGGACACATGAGTTAATTTCTTTGTAAAAATGGCGGGAACGGTAGCGAAATTTAGTTTTACTCATTCTATAGAATGAGTGTACACTATCATCATCTAATAATTCTCTTGGCGCTACGAACAATCCACAGTTGATATTTTTTTCGTAATATGGATCCGCCCAAATTAATCGTCGTCGTCGGCGACTTCATAGTAATAAGCCAAAACAGCATCTTCGTCGTTCAACATCATTTGTCATAAATGATTGAAAACGTACGATAACAATATATATTAGCTGCACGGCATATTTTGAGGAGTTTATGTACATACGGCTCCGTGGACAGTACGCCTAAGCATGCCAAATAAAATGATATTGTGAAGAAAACTACTTAAAAAAAAATAGGATTTGTTGTCATTTTAGAGTTCAAACCTTTATTATGTGTACACAACCCAATGCCAAGAAGGTTTTTAAGTAGGAAATTAGCGCTCAGTCAGCCCTTCAGATCAACTAAATGTGCCTTATTACAAAAAGCGGTTCACCGTACATTATAGACGTTTAAACCTGGGTTTTTAGTAAAACCGCTTTTGGTAATAGGGCACAATGCGTTATAGATGTAACGATAATACAGCATTATTTATAATGCTTAGGCAATTTGAAAGATGCCCGAGCGTAAAAGCCATTGAATCTACCGCAATAATTAAATTGACCGGGCTTTCTAAATAATGCCCATCACTAATTGGCCCGGATAATAAATATATGTGTTTTTTTATTATTTTGATGTTGACATTGGTTTTAATATAGAGTAGGTAAGTCCGATTATTATTTAAGACGACGACTAACGCCAACTACCTTGAGGGAACAAAACGCGCACTCGTTTCTCACCCGCGCGACCCAAAATTTTGTAGATTTTTGTACTTTTCTTATTATTCTACGACTTAAAAAAAAAGCCTCAGATCGAAATGTAGATGATTACATTGTCTTTGAGATGGTGTCGATTTCATTAAAATAAGCCCAGCGGTTTTAGTGTGATTGTCGTGTTTTTGTCCGTTTTAGACATAGCTTTACAAATTAATTACACTATGTTATACGAATAAAATTCAAAATGTGCTCAGATCAAATTATTACGAAAATAGTCTAATATAACATTTTTTTTTTGTCAAAAAATTACGACTAGCCATTTTGACGAGATTCTCATTTTAAAATCAGCTACTCAAGGGAATCGGCGCCTTAAGCATTAAAGTCGACAAGGCTCCTATTTCTGTCAGCAGGATCTAAAGTAACCTAACATGAAGGAGACGACGGGAGCTGAGTTCTTTCGCTTTGCTCGCTCTTGGACTGATTGATAGACCATGATTATCGAATTGCCCGACCGTTACGTAGAAATATTCACAATGACCAAACAATGTGATAAATATAGAAGTTTAAATGAGTATTCATTAAATTGCTCGATTTGACTTGACTAGATTCATAATATAATGCCTGTATCCACCCTCCACCGAATGGGTGGTGGGTTAAGCTGGTAGTGGAACAATTTTTAGTATAGTTTCGTTTAACTTTCATGCACCTAATAGAGGGGCCGAGCCTTTTGTCACCTCCCCAAATGTAGTCAGAACTCAGCCACTGAACTCTCTACGAAACCATCCATTTTTTTAACTGAAATGGTTGAGTTTAAAAGACAAAACTTAGAATAAAATAGATGCATTTTAATATCGCTGCGTAGATGCGACAACGGCGGGATTGCGAGCGGATTTAGAAAAATAACCAATTAACAATGACTCCAGACTCTAATGAGTCTTGCGTTGCCGCAAGTGTCGCACAAATGAAGCAGTAAAACAAACAAGTGCTTACCATTATCCCGTCCTTTCCGCTTCTTCTTTCCACTAGAACTAGATGATTTTGTCTTGTCAGACTTATCTTTACTTTTCCAACGACTTAACATGGTTACTTATTCACAATATGGAGCACATCACATCTTACACAACACATTTTTATATTTACGCACTATAACTTGAACCACTTTTTAGTTTATGAATAAGTTTGTCACTCACTAAACCACCGTGTAGAGTAAATCCGCACATCTTCATAAAATGCTCCAAAATTCACTTAACTTAGATACACTTTTAGTATCGGGTTACTAGGTTTTTTTTTATAAGATATGTATGTATTCGTTTACTTCAATTCCGCTTTATCTCGATGAGTTTTGCTACAATTATACGAACATTTGTCTTTGATTTGTGTTGACATTACTTCTACTTATTTTTACATATTTTCACTGTTTTAAAGCTGATTTTTAAAGATTCCATATAATATTTTTCACACTATGCCTGGATAAAAGAAAAATAGAAACTTGTGGTTAACTCTTGGATGGGCTTAAATTTTATATTCTTTTAAATATTTTAACGATTAAGTTAGCTATTTACTGAGCCAAATTAACACAGATTGGTATCGACAAGCTAAGAAAACCGATTTACTTGAAGTCATAAAATAACGGAAACAATTTGCACCGAATATTTATATAAATTTTTCTACATACCTAGTATCTAATCTATACTTATACGCTCATCATAACCTAATCGTTACCCCTAACAATATAATTACATTGGCTGACATAAACAACAGAATTTATGTCAGAATACTATTACTAGGTACATTAGATTATCCAGATTTGATCCTCGTCATGATTATGATGCAAAAATTTAAATAAATAGCCTTAAATAATAATATGGCGATTTATAGAGGTTTATGGGAGATGTTGCACCGACCACAAAAGAAATTAAATCAATAAATTAAATTAAATCAATCAATCTGCCTAGCCTTTTCCCAACTGTATTGGGGTCGGCTTCCAGTCTTACCGGATTCAGCTGAGTACCAGTGTTTTACATGGAGCGACTGCCTATCTGACCTCCACAGCCCAGTAACTGGGTGACACGGTACCCCTTGGCAAGACTGGTGTCAGAGCTCAAGCTTCTGACTACCCGTAACGACACGAGGAGCAGTGGTGGCCTAGTGGTAACGGCCGCGACTTACAAGTTGTAGGTCGTAGGTTCGAACCCCGGCAGGCGCTTTACTTTGTGTAAATTATTTCATCACCACTGCTCTCAAAACGGTGAAGGAAAACATCGTGAGGAAACCGGCATGTCTTAGAACCAAAAATTCGAAGACATGTGACATCCACCAACATGCACTGGGCCCGCGTGGTGGATTACGGCCCATTCTCTCTCACAGAGAGGAGGCCTGCACGTACAACGGACCAAATGCGAGTCTAAGTGCGGAAAAGGGGTCAACCTATCCTACCCGTAACGACTGTCAAAGATCTTCAAATGACAGCCGGGACCAACGGCTTAACGTGTTTTCCAAGGCACGGAGGAAACTCGGTATCTTGAAATGGTCACCCATCCAGGGACCGACCTCGTCAAGCGTTGCTTAACCTTGATGATCGACCAGTGCGGCTGTTATTATTTAGCCACGAGCTACTCGATTAAAATAATCGAATAAATTTAATTAAATAAATCAAATCATTTAATTTAATGAAAACATTATTAATATTAATATTTACTTAAATTGTGATAAGGACAAGAGAATGATGATTTAAGTATTATTTTATAAGCCTGAAAAAGTATACTAGGTAATTAATACAGAAACCTTTATTATATATTCGTTTTAAATAATTTTAATGTTGGCTAAATCGGTATTGAAAAAGAAAAATGTATTTGCATACTCCCTTCAGTTATTTAAAACACGTCAGTAATTTAATCTACAGCTTTTTTATGTAAAGAGATCGATGGTATCCTTTATCTCAAAATCCTATTACACTTTCGGCATTGTCTCAGACAGATCCAGTATTAATATGAAAGTGTGCCTAAAACTGGACCCGCCTAACTTTATTTACTTTTAATAAGCAATGTAACGGTGAACGAGCTAAGAGCACCGCTTTTGATATTCACCAGTTAAAAGACACCAATAAAATTAGCGATACTGCGTGACGTCAATCATTAATTGAGAGACAAGAGCGTCCCTGGTGGAGGCGGACAGGCGGCATGAATAAGTTGGGAGCAATGAACTATTAAAGGACAGGATCAGAAAAGCTGTGAAGTAGTATGATTATGGTGTACCTTTACGATACAGAGTATTTTTTTTATATTTGTGAGGTTTTAAACGTGCCTATTACCTACGATTAATATGCCTTGCACTTTTAATACATGCTGTTTGGGATTACTAAACTCGAAAAATACCGATACCGATACGATTTTAATATTAATAGGCACTGAATTTCTAAGACTATGTCCGTATAGTATTTTTGGAATTACTAATATTAGAAAATAATTAAGGAATTCACTTTTGATTTTTGTAATTAGATAAGATTCTTTTTAGAGCAGATTTAGGTGTTGTGTGTTTCTTCTTTTTGTTTCGATTTTACTTTTAAAATATATTTTACAAGTAATGAGCCATGACGAAAAATCGATGGTAATTTTTCAGTATAACTGTACTTTGACAGTAGGACGTCCTGATATTAGAACGATTTGCTAATAGGTAATTTTGAGAATATGACGTTCTACTCATATATATATGCCATTTTACGAATATGACGTTTTGATACAGGGTCATTCTCGAGTCTCGACTCCGTAATCTAAACGCCCTATTCGCAAAACGACGTATAAGCAGATCGTCCTATTCACAAAGTGACCTAGTAGGAAAAAGTCCTACAAAAAAAATAATAGGAATAGTACAGTCATACCACACAAATATGAGATTTTTAAAGGAATTATTTTATTCAAGATTTTCTAGAGACTGTAAAATTTAAAATTAAAAAGCGTTTTTGCGTTTAACGCGAAAGTAATCATTTCCAGTTTAAGTTATAAAACGGTCCAAGTGTAGAAATTCTTGTGGATATTCTCCGCCCTGGAGCGAGCGGAGGGGACTATCGGGAGTTGCATAGCCTAGGCTGGGAACTTCTCATGTCGGCGTCGCCTCCACCCTCCCGCATTACAGTTTTCTGTTCCATCAAACCCTTCACCAAACCTGAAGTAACACCATCATCAGACGGTTGATTCGCCATAAAATGCTAATTCAATTTTGCTTTAATTCTTCATTTTGTTTCAATTTAAGAAAACCATGACGTAATAAAAAATAGTCTATAGTATTTCTTTAGCATGACGTTACTTTGGCAGTAAGTCATTTTGCTAATAGATCATTTTGAGAATAGGACAATCTGCTCATAGGACGTTTTGCGAATAGGACCTTTTGATACGGAGTCTTAGTTCTACCACAGTTATCGTATCCAAGGCCCTAATTGACCCATGACTAAATGGGACAGCGTTTAGGGAACCAAAAATCAGCGAAGCATATACAAAAAAATATAATTGTTTGTTTATTATTTAGTTTATTTGCGGTATCTTGAATTACTGAACTGATTATGATAATAGACTACTGTTTATATCGGAAAACTAGCTTCTGCCCGCGTAAATAGTTTTTATCATCCCAAGGGAATACAAACTATCCTATGTCTTGCCCAGGGTCTCAAACTATCTCCATGCCACATTTCATCTAAATCGGTTCAGTAGATCCAGAGATTACCTTCTAGACCCTAACAAACTTAGCCTGCGTGGACTACACGATTTTGGCTGTTTCGATTTTTGCAGTTCTAGCGGGATATTGCAAATTATTATCCAAAAATAGCTTTCCGCCCGCATATATGTTCGCGTAGACTACAAAATTTATTACTTTATCGAAATACATTTTTTTAATGTAAATTGATGTAAAATGAACATAAACTGAACTACCGTCGCGTTCTAATAGCTAGAGCGTTAGACTTTCATTCTGGAGGTCTCATGGGATGGATTTCCATGGGAAGGTACAAATAGTTAAAGACCACTATGCTTCCAATTTCTGAATCGTACTACCGATACGATAGAAAATAAATACAGGTTGGTGCAAAAGTTACCACACGATGTTATTGGCCTGCTTTTTTATGAATGAAATACTTTGGTTCTGCTTTAGGATAATGTTTGTTTGGTGTCTTAATTCATTTTCACATTTAGTCGAGAAAATGATACTCTTGCCAGAACTGCCGGTGGATATTATCGTTGAGGGCTTCAAGAGTCTGAGGCTTGTTGACATAGACTCGTGACTTAAAATGTC
This sequence comes from Orthosia incerta, assembly GCA_948252205.1. NCBI lineage: Eukaryota > Metazoa > Arthropoda > Insecta > Lepidoptera > Noctuidae > Orthosia > Orthosia incerta. Next base: position 36,693,330 of record OX411741.1, on the reverse strand, counting down.
ACTGAAAGAAGCCTGGAATAGTTAAATCAGGCGACCATACCGGCTAGAGTAAGTCTGGATAATGCAGCCCTCATAATTTTGGTTGTGCCTCGTGTAGTAAATGCCGTTGCTCTATCCTGTTGGAACCACATGTTCTCCAGTTCCATTTTTTATTTTATTATTGATAGGCTCGCGTTAGACAACTATCTCATCTGATGGTAAGATAGTGGTAATAATACTGTATATAATAATATATTTATTCCTTTTAAGGATAGAGAAAGATGTTGATCATGGCTCTAGAACCTCGTCGACCATAGTATTCGTTTGGCGGCCCGATGACGCTTCCAGCGTAAACAAAACCCTATTTTTTTTTGCCTGGTGATATGCTCATATATACCCCTACTCAAACCCACTTTAACTACCGACCGATTGCTGCAATTTTGCATGTCTACACGTTTTGTTTGAATGATAATGCACCATTTATTGGCCAAAAGCTTGCGTCATGTTTTATTTACATTCCCAAGTATATTTTCGGCGGATCTATCCAAATCTTGCCAAAAACAATTAGATATAATAATCAGAAATCATTAGACAAAATATAAATACAACTTTATTGGCAATAAATAAGAAATAACTTCAAAAAAAACGTAAACCCTTGAAATAAACGTTGTTTCTTAGTTTCTTTCCGCATTGGTTTTCACCGTGTCCAGTAATAAATTTAACAAAAAAGCTCTACCTCCGGCAATAAAGTTGTACTAAGACAACTTTCCACAGCTATTTTCAAGCCGCCCTAATTTTGCATAATAACTCAAGAAAAGGAATTACAGGAGTTATTATACAACATTATACATAGGTATAAGTACTATCAGAAATCAGTTATATAAACAATACGATATTTGCGACGGTTCTAATACACAACCCTTTAAAAAGCTCCATCCCCGGTAATAAAGTAGAACTAAGGTAGTTTTCACGTCCGGTTTCCACAAGTGCGCGTTGTGTGCGCAAAATTAATCGCAGCAGAATATGCAGTTTACAGCGCCATCTACTCAATGTCAGAGTCAGACAAGGTGAGCGAGAGCAAAGGTAGCACATCCGTTATTACGAGTAGTAGGGGTTGTGCATCGCTACGCTATGCGGCGGCACTGGAGTTTACCACTCGTTATCTTATTAATTTAAATAAATGTTTTGAAGACTTTTATATCCTAAAAATAAAAAGATTTTAATTGTATCAAAACATAAAATAAAAAAATTAAGACCGGATATCGAAACACCAATTTTTTTGCAGTAGACAGTGCATAGATAAGCTAGCATCCCTTCGCGCAATCTGTGTTCGTCGATACGTGGAAGCGAACAAAATAAGACTCATTTATCAAATAACTTAAAATACAGTGATATTTTGACATTAACTAGTAAAGTGCGTCTTCAAAGGTAACAGTGAGTGTTGAAACAAACAATGTGATATTTAGTGCCAATGGACCTCGGGTTTACGAGTATGTTAACAAAGACTTGTAGTCCGGCTTCAATATGGACTCCGTTCCCAAAACTTTTAGTGCATTTTACTGTTTGTTCATTTATCTTGATTTGATAATCAAATTTACTAACGTATTAAATTTTACTAATGAATTAAATTCGAAGTGCGCGTTAAGGTGTAGTGATAATTTTATGTAGTTAACACATAAATTATTGAATACATATACAGTATTATTTTAGACAGGAAAACGTGCATTGATGAGCAACTAAACGTATATACCTACAATAAAATATGTCACTAAACAATGGCTACACATTAGGTATTAGGAAAACCAAGAATTCACAATTGTTCGTGAATATTAAACTAATAAACAAATCATTAAAACCGGTCTATTTTTATATCGATTTAAATAAAATATTTCATACTTATAAAATGTAAGAACAAAACCCATTTTTTTAACCATTTACCTTTTAATTATCGGTAGAAATCTAATAGCAATGTATCATAACTGATAAATATCATTTTATATAAATAATAATAAAAAATACCTTTAAATCAAAGCTACACTAACATCGATTTGATTTAGGGCATTTAAGAGGAAATCCGGTCGCAGACATCCGACTGAATTTCCTAAGTAAAAAGTCATAATTCGAGGTCTGGCTCTCGCTTATTTCCTCCTCCAAAATGAACCAATTTAAAAGATATTCCATAAATATAAAAAGAAAGATATTTATACTGTGCCCCTATTTTTTCCTTTTTGATGATACATAATCTTTAGAAGCACTAGAATCCTAAAAAAAAGCTCAAAATTTCGCTGTGCTCAGATTCCTAAAAACATATGGCTTTTAATTCAATTTATGGAATGTCTTTTAAATTTGTTCAATACTGGAGGAGGAAATAGGCGAGAGCCGAACCTCGAATTTTAACTTTTTACTTAGCAAATTCAGTCGGAGCTCCTTTTTGATTCTAGTGCATTAAAGACATACAAATACATATAAATCTAAGCAATGAGCAACCTAACTAGATATAAACTCAACGTCGGCAATCTCTGTATCAACACGTTTTTAGGATTCCGTAGCCAAATGGCAAAAAACGGAACCCTTATGGATTCGTCATGACTGTCTGTCCGTCCGTATGTCACAGCCACTTTTTTCCGAAACTATAAATACTATGCTGTTGAAACTTGGTAAGTAGGTGTATTCTGAGCACCGCATTAAGATTTACACACAAAAATAGAAAAATACAATAAATTTTGGGTTTCCCCATACTTAGAACTGAAACTCAATATTTTTTTCAGCAAACTCGTACCTGTGGGGTATTTATGGATAGGTCTTCAAAAATTATAGTGAGGTTTCTTATGTTTTTTTTTTTCTTAACTGAATAGCTTGCGCGAGCACGCGAGTGACACTTCCAAAGTGGTAAAATGTGTGTCCCCCCGCCTCCTGTAACTTCTAAAATAAGAGAATGATAAAAATAAAAAATATATATGATGTACATTACCATGTAAACTTCCACCGAAAATTGGTTTGAACGGGATCTAGTAAGTAGTTTTTTTTTAATACGTCATAAATCGTAAACCGCAATTTACCAAGTACGGAACCTTCGTGCGCGAGTCCGAATCGCACTTGGCCGGTTTTTAGGGTGTCGTACCCAAAAGGTATAAATGGGACCCTATTACTAAGACTCTACTGTCCGTCTGTCTGTCTGTCACCAGGCTGTATCTCATAAACCATTATAGCTAGACAGTTGAATTTTTTTACTGATGATGTACTTCTGTTGCCGCTATAACAACAAATACTAAAAACAGAATTAAATTAATAATTAAGTGGGGATCTCATACAATAAACGTGACTTTTATACTGTTTTTTTCGATAATGGTACGGAACTCTTCGTGCGCGAGTCCGACTCGCAATTGTCAGTTTTTTATAATGAATGCATTTACAGTTTTAAGTTGGTATCCATCCAAAGTGATTTAAATTGTTTTTTGTTTAATCGCTTTAAAATCACATTAGTTAGTCTTAGTCAAATGTCCATTAGGAAAATACAGTTGCAAAAGCAAGGATACAAGCAACATCGAACGGTATTAAAGTCGTTTATTGTAATTTCATTATAATTAAATAAGTACTTTTTTTAACACATATTTTATTTTATCTACACTCAGAACGTAATGTTCCAAATATGAATTCAAAAAATATTGTATAGACATGTACTTTATATTCGTGGATAGGTAAAACTTAAAAAAAAACCCATTACAGTGCAACATTTTCCTTCGATTTTCAAACAACTGTATCATAAAATAACTTTTTAATTTTTATAGCACACTTTTACTTTTTAATTTATTGGCGTTTATGGGCTCCTTGACTTATTGTCGAAAAGTAGTGTCATATCTATGGAGGCGCGCGGTGTGCTGTCATGCGCTATGAGAATCTAAATTGCCCGCCAAATTTTTTCCGTTGCAACTTTTGTTTTATTTAAAATTTAAGAGTGAAGATAAAGTAGTGTATGCAACGGCATATAATTAGGTATTAAAACACTCGCGTGTTAATATTATCACATTCGGCTTCGCCTCATGTGATAAACCCACGCTCGTGTTTTAATAATCCCTATTATATGACCATTGCATAAACTACTATTATAATCAAAACAGCAAGATATTTTAAATTTAAAAGAAAATGAACTTGGTTAGATCTGTTATTATTTCAATTAATGTATCTCAACATATATAAAAAGTTATATGCTATATCTATACAATTTGTAGGTGCTTAGTTAATGTTGTCTGCATGTTTTCTTTGTTTAAACATTGGAACAACTGTTATAAATGTACCCATTTCCTTACTAAATAGGAAGATAGGTACAATTAGTATCAGACTATGCGATTCAGGTGTCCACATAGTGCTAAACCTTCAAAGTGACCAACCAATTAATCTACAAAAGTTTTCGGATTGTTGTGAGCGCCCAGTGTTTCAATAATAGAGATGATTAAGAGATACACACATTGACAAAAATATTTCATAGTCAACTGAAATTTTTAATCCCGATAAAATGGCGTCGCATCTTGTTTGTTTTTAAGATAAACCACTTTCTGTGTATAACCAAATACTGCTCATTGTAAAACTCTACTCAACTTTCAATGAAGCCTCATACATTTCTGTCAGCTCATGAAAAAATCAAAAACAATCTTTTAAAAACGAATTCACCAAAAATAACCGTATTGCTGTAAAGCCTTCACAAAATGGGTTCGAACTATTCTTCTATAGAGAAATAAGTGACCGATGGGGTAGAAGCTTCCAAAGCTATACAAATGTGCAGCTTTCTTTCATTACTGTTTGTTTTGTTTCTTTTAAAAACAAACTATTGCTCTTTGTTGAATATTAATAGGAACACATACCACATAAATACATTAGCGACTTTGCAAAAATCTAAATAGTGAAGGGTTACCGTGCCAATTTGGTTCAATTTCTTTAGATAATGTTACACAAAAACAACCCAACTTTGGGTCTAAATTATTGCTATCTTACACTCTTATTTATAAAAATTCTAAACACTGATTAGCTGATCTGCTAATAACTGTTTAAACTAAACAAATCATTAAAAAGTATCACACTATATAATATTATAAAGGCAAATGTTTGTGATTGTTTGTATGTTTGTTACTTCTTCACGCTCAAGCGGCTGGACGGATCTGGATGAAATTTATAGGCACAGATGTAGATTACAGTCTGGAATAGCACATAGGATATTTTCTATCCCGGGAATATGTTCACTTGGGAAAATTTTTGACATTCACGCGGGCGAATCCGCTGGCAGAAACTAGTATTTTTATAAATAAGGCTTATATGTATGCAGCTCCATCTAAAGAAGGCAGAGTGCCGTTGAATTTCAGGCGGTTGTAAGCTCAATAGTTAGACGAGTAAAGGCTAGGTGGCACAACCATCGCATTCCTGAAAACATTGATCTTTGCAAGCTAGCCCTAACACATACAGTGGGAACCCCGGGGGAGGGCTGAGTCCAAAACATAATAGGTATTTTTTATCACTGGCTTGCTTGAGCAAAAATGTTATAAAAATAATAATTTATAAATATTAAAGAATTAAGATAAATCTATCGTACTTTACTTTTTTTTTATAATTAGTATATCAACGCAAATCATTTCCCATATAAAAAGATTGTGTCTCACATACATTTTTACTAGCTTCTACCAGCAGCTCCCCCCCCCCCTTCCCCCTGAAAGTCGAAAATTGTCCTGAGGGAACATATTTCCGGGATAAAAAGTTCCTAATGTAATAAGTATCCTATGTGCTATTCCTGACTCTAATCTATCTCTGGGCCAAATTTTTAATACAGATTCGTTCAGCCGTAGTGGCGTGATTGAGTAACAAACATACATCCACACACACATATCCATCCAAACTTTCACATTCATAATATTGTAAGATAGTAAGAGGAATCAAAATAAGCTGAAAACGCAATTTCAAGCAAAACAATTAAAAATAATTCCCCCTCCCTCACAGGGATGGACCCAAATCCTGGGTACACCCCTGAATACTTATAACCCCTCTCCCGGCTACATTTGAAAAGAAAGCACTCTGGCAAAACAAATAAACTGATTACTACTAAATTCTATTTTCAACACTAATATGAGTACACACACAAATTCCAATTGTTCCGTTTAATTTTTCTGTAGGATTCTAATACATTATGTCCTATGCTTACATTACTTCAGGTTAAGTATTTGGACTCCTATTTCGTATAACTGTGTAATGTGTTGTAATTATTACAATTTTAAAAATAAATGTTTCCTACCTACCTAAATAATGTTCTTCTATAATATATATGTACCTATGTGCTATATGTGTATCTGAAAACACTACTGTTGTAATATATTGTATGCTTAATGTCTTTGACCCTTTTGTTTTTTTTTTTTTTGTCTTTGACCCTGCTGTCATAATGCAATGTAGGTATAGTTCTCGCCAAACTTCTTGGCCGACCTGAAGTTGGCTATATGGCTGCGCAATAGCAGTGGTGTCTCATCCCATACAAAGAAACCGTGCCGACGTACTATACTGATTATTCTGATTATTTTTTGTACATCGATCGCGTGCGGTTCCGTTCCGTTCCGTTCCACGGATATAGATGGTGATCTAACTATCGCCGTAGAACGGAACCGAACGCGATCGATTTACAAAAAATAATCGGTATAATCAGATGAAAAACGCTAAATACGTCGGCACGGTTTCTTTGTACGGGATGAGGCATCTGTATGCTAGTATCATATTATCTGTGGCAGTAGTAAATCTCATACAAAAACAGCACCGATCCGTGCCTTGCGCATCGGGAAGCCAACTTCAGGGCGGCCCAAAAGATACACGAGAACTATACAGTTCCACCAAACTACCACTGGTCAATTTTAGTGGTAATTATTGTACCGCTCAATATAAATACCATTAACATCCATCGATTGTCAATAATAAATTCAATTCAATTTAACTATTTGGCATCAGTTTTTTTAACCAAAAAGTAGCAATATGTAAAAATACTTAACTAGCTTCACTACTTCTAACATTAAGGCCGATAAAGTTTAGTCTCCTTTTGCATTAATTCTTATATTGTCTTAACTTCTTGGTGGTATAGTATAGTTTTTATTGAAAATGCCAAGGGACAATCAATCCTTTGTGTGAATTCTTCCTTGCTTGTAAAGCTAAGCTTTATTGTTACCTAGCTTAATGTTACTGTTCTAATAAATGTCTGTATATCAAAATGTTGCTTCTGTATAATGCAATTAAACTAAAGTTGCTTTAATTTTATGATTTTGCCATCAACCCTGCGGTTTTTCTGTAACGTTGTAGTGAGAAAATAAAGTATCAATCACTCAAGCGATGGTTTTATTTGTGCGCCATCTCACGGAATGTTCGTGAACTATGCAATTGCATGTTGCATTGTCAGTTTGCGCAAAATGTTCGTAGAGGGCGCTTTTAGTGTAATTCAAGAAAACATAAAAGTTATATTTTATGTGCCATAAATATTTTGAGTTTTATTTATAAAAGCTTTTCAAACATGTGATTTGTTCAAACACTGCACACTGATAAGCTGAAATCAAACTCTCCATAGAAAATTCGAATAAAGAAGATTCTTTATTCGAATTTTCTATTTTCTTTTTTTTACCATAGTGTAGGTAACTAATATTATGGTTAATAAGTTTTCATAAATAAATAACTTTCTTAAATTCATTTCACATGATAATTTTACTTGTTTGGTATGCAGCTCCATCTAAGGAGGAGTGAGTGCACTTGCAGTTTCAGGTGGTTGTAAGCTTAATAGTTAGACGAACGAAGGCTAGGTGGCGCGACTATCGCATTCCTGAATACATAGAGCTTTACAATAACATCTCTTCCTATTTATTTTTCATTTTGTGTAATTTTTTGGACTCATAGTGATAATTTTTCGTTATTGTAATTTATGGTTGAAAGTTTACAGAAAAACATTTTAAATTATTCGAAACGTAAGGGGTGTATAAAATATGTACTATACAGATACACCCCTTAGGGGTAAGTTTAAGGTGAACAATATTTATTATATATATTGTTTACAGGTGGAAAGACAAGTGTAGACCAAATAGCTTGTTTGATTGTAAAGTCGAATAAGTAGTTGTATTGCCGCACTTGAATAAACAAAGTTAGTATTTTGAAACTTCAGACACTAAAGCGACTTTCAGACTACCTACGCTATAATATAATAGGTAGCATATAGTATATAGCTCATAGCACTACAATATCGCGCACCATACATTGTTATGGACACGTTCACACTGTACTGTACTATATATTACTGGCTTACTATACGCTATAAAATTGGTGCGATGCGCTGAGTTCATGCTGTGATATATCACACGCCGCCCTCTTCCTCCTCACTCACCCCGGGTCGTCCCGCATGCTGTGCTGTGCAACTGTGCACACTCTTCAAAGATCGCGGTCAACTGAGCTTTCTATATATACCATATATACTATAAATGCTTGCGATATTATTGCGCAATGTGAACGCCATGCTATATAGTATAGTCCTTCTTTGCTATACTATATAGCACAATAGTATAGCGTAGTCTTAAAGCCGCTCTCTGACGTGCAATGCATGAGTGATATTCAACCCTTGAGTGAAACAATAGGGACGTTGACAAAAATATCTAGTAGTCCGTCAGTTAAATAACATAAATTATTGGACAGTATTTTTATTTTGCCGCGTCAACAAAAAATTACAACGCACTGTGCGTTGAAATATCGTGTTGCGTCACGGTGTGCTACACTTTTACTGATAAAGTGACGTCACAAGTCCCCATTCCTGAACTTTGATGCGCTTTATCTTTGTCAATTTTTTTTATTTGTTATACCTAGCAAAAAATACGGGTCCAATATTACTTGGCAATCTCACTGACGGACTAAATAGAATTATTATTTTTCTACCCAGGAAACATACCTACTACCTACCTACTTAATGGCTGACTGACTTCATTTAGATGCCAATCAAAAAAAAAAAATTTTTTTACCATTTTTAATCGGTTGTCAAATTATTTTATAATACGACTGCAAATTCTTAAATAAATCGCATGGGGGTGTGCAGTTTTCCCATTAAAAAAAAACCTTACTAAACTTATAAATAACTAATAATTTCGCGAGCTACTTTAAAGAAACTAACTAGATGAAAGAAACTATAAGGTTAATTAAATTAGGCTAATTTCGACAGTTACTTAATACGAGTTATGTAATTAATTAGTTACTTGAGAACCTTGTCCGTAAATAAGGGGTTGTCTTACATGAATACGTTACCACCCAACATCGCCTGCGTTCGTAATTATATTTCTTGGCCACAGAGCAAGAAAACGCGTAAGCAGCCGCAATTTGCTTGCAGCTTGCATTATAACACTAATCACGTATAAGAAATTAGCGAATGTTTTTGCTCAGCAAACCTTCGATGTGGATTTTAAGAGGACTGTCGTCTGTAGACGCTGTTGCCTGACGCAGTGATGCAGTACATTATGTGGTCGACGAACCCGACCGCATTGTCGCGGTGGCGACAAAGGCCGGTATCAGTTTTTCGAGCGCGAGGATCGCTTTCATTACGACACGGTTTTAGGATAAGAACTTAAACAGACTGGGTTATTAAAATTGAAGTATTTCAGTTAGGTATCAACGTTTTGTTTATTTTCTTGATGAATGAATGTGTGTGTCTGAAGGGTGGGAGTTGGGGTTGGGTCTCGCCTTTTGTAACTTCAGATGCACAATGATTCTAATTTAATCAGCCTAATTTTTATCTTAATCAATATTATAATGAAGTAAAATTGTATGTTTATAATATTTGTGAAGGGTTTATCTCTGCAAGTATTGATCTGGTGATAAAAATTGTTTCACTAATAGAAAGGCACTCTAACGCTAAGTGTCTTATATATTTTTAACTCCCCTGAAAAAGTAGCAAACCATTTTTGCGGTATAGAACGAATAACTTTACTGGCGAATAACTTTACTATAATTTTTACTGGCGTAAATTACATACATAATCGAACATAATCATTTGAAATAACCTAGTTTCAATAGTTCTGTAACTAGCAAAACTCCACAACTTAATATTTTATGTATCAGTACCTACCAGGGGGGTAGCCCCCCTACCACCCTTCCCCTCCCTCCCTCCACGCCCCTTAAAACGATGGACATTTACTAAAATTTTTAGTCTAACCTGAAAACTTTAACTATGGATATCTCCATAAACATGGGGCTCCGAGTGGTGGGGATCGTACAGGGGGATAGCCAAACCACAACCCCTCCCCACCCCACCCTCCTCGCGCAAAAAATCAGCGGCCCATAAAGGAAAGTTTATCCTAACATTGTACTGGCCTTCAAAACTTAGTACCTAACAAACCTTTGCAATTGCAATTTCTCCTAAACTGTAGAAGTCAGAGTTTTGAAATAAAAAACGTTTTATAGAAAATTTCATCAATTTCGTTAGAAATTATAGTTTAATAGCTGTTTCGCGCGGCTCCGCTCCCGTGGACCACCATAAAGGACCCGTTTTCGGGATTAATAAATAGCCTATGTCACTCAGGAATAATGTAGCTTTCTATAGATGTTTTTTTTTTTAATCGGTCCAGTAGTTTCGGAGCCTATTCGGTACAAACAAAACAAAAATAAACTCACTCTCACACCGATGATACCACCCTACGACAAAAAAAACATGAGAGGCATAATATGCTCTACTACATGTGTGAAGCCGGGGCGGGTCGATAGTGTACTATAATTTCAAAGGAAGTGGATGAAATTTTTCATTTCAAAACTGTGACCGGTGTAGTTAAGGAGAAATTGCAATTTTAAAAGTGTAGTACTAAAAATGTGTTACTAAGTTTTGAAGGCCAGTGTAGGCAGCAAGAGTAGGTGTCGCCTTTCATCCGCCAAGTTTTTTTTGGGTAGTTAGGAACTTTGTCATTTGTGTTCTTATTCATAATGCCAGTACTGTCACTCAGTCGCATTTTAGTGCCTCGCAGATTACTACGTTATTTTATCTTTTTCGTTCAGTACCTACCCATACTATACCTACTACAGAATTAGCCACTTCACTGTCACTGTTAATAATAAATCTGTAGAAAAATATTTTTTTGTGCACGCATCACGTGAAATGTACGAAACCAATGTAGATAACTTTTGTACATAAAAATTGTGCGTATCTTGAAGAATTACTTAGTTTTTGGTTCATCGCAATCGGTTCACTATATCAAAAGTTAGATGAATTTAAAGTGTTCAAGAAGTAAAATTATCACAGCTCACGCAATTCAGTTACTCGGACAGTTGAACTCGCTATTCGATAGATGGCGTTGTGCATTTAAAGTCATTTTCTGAATCGCGGTGTTAAGATTTTACGCGAAAGAATGACCCTAGAAAAAAAAATTGGTATGTAGTATGTATATTTTTGAGTATGTGGAGTAAGCAGACAGGCTGGTAAATATGGTAGGGTTGGCAGGCAGATGACGGGAGCGAAGCCGCGGGCACGTACAAACCTCAGCTTAAAGGTATTATAGACCTGAGTATTTGATATGAATTTAAATTTAAGGCGACTCCCCGAGCAAAACGCCACGCTAGTCGTTTTTATGCAGTTTTAAGAGCTATCTGTCTACTCTTTATTTAAAAAGAAATATCAATTAATAAAAATATATTTAATTTCTACATAATATTGATTCTAAAATGGTAGGATACTTTTTTTTATAATTATTGATAGCATGCATCTCCTCGTAAGGTGTTCATTAATTATTTTTTGTGCTAAGTAGTAATGGATAGACAATTTGATAACGAACATTTTGAAAGATTTTTTTTTTCAAAAGACCAGTATTTGATTTTATAAAGATTTTCTTGTAAAATCTGGGCGTATTCACTACTGTAATTCATGCGCCACCAGTGCCGCTAGGCCAATAGGAATGCTCAGATTTCACGCTGATTTTTTGGTCAGGGTACGGCATTAAGGGTACACTAGTCAACGGCACGAACTATTTTGTGCGCGGGGTTAAAATGCATTTTATATCAACCGACAACATGTGCGGAAGAGATAGATGCTATGATGAGCAGTAGGAAGTTAGTTCGCGTACGAATACACACATTTGCAAATTTGTAGCGAAGTGGATAATGATTTAGGACGAAACCGAGCGCGCGAAATTTTATGAACAGACCTTTGGGAGTTTGGATATCATGAAAAAACGACTAAACGTATCTGTTCAAAATAAAATTATTTCCATTGTTGAACTACTAATCTATCCCTGTATGGAGGCCGTTTTGCAACTTTCCATCTTCTTATAGTATTTATTCGCGCTCAAAAATGCGTTAAAATTAGTGTCGAAATGTGAAACTTACGACGCTCATAACTTTCAAATATTTTATTTTTTTACTTTTTTGCTTCCATACAGGGCTAGATAATGATGAGACAAATTGATATCACTTTTTATTTTGAACGTACATCGTCAAACAGTGGAATAATCCCTAGACTACGTTTGTATGGAAGAATTTTCGACTAGTGTAACCTTAATACCTCTACGCGTTCATGAGGAAAGGGGTAGTAAGTTTAAAATTATTAAACATAATCATTTTTATTATATGATGTAACTAAAAATGTACGGATCTCGCAATTTTTCCTTTATCTGTGCTATAAGACGTTGCTTCGTACCAAATTCAAAGGTTCTGAGTTCACGGACAGTACCCTGTAGGTTTTAATTCCCTTGCGAGTGTCGAAAATTTGCGGATATTCGCGGCTGTATCTTTTGATTGCGTTGGCTTAGAAGTTTGATTTTTTCACAGCTTTAAGGGACAGTAGACTTAAGTATTTGATATAAATTTCAGCTTGATAACTCCACGCCTTCCTGAGAAAAAGGGTCTTGACAGACAGGCGGACGGACGACAAAGTGATCCTATACGGGGTCCGTTTTTTCCACACCCGTTTTTTCCTTTCGAGGATATTCCACGCTTTTGTAGCATGCTTTGTTGATCACACTATTCTTAGTTTAAATTTATTGAAAATTATTTTCTTGTGTTTAGTTTGGTTTTCTATTAAAACGTGTTTTAACAAGCTTTTTATTTACTTGCAATGTATGTTTCTATGTATGTATGTAAGTGTGTTCGGTTCAAATCTTGCAACTTAATTTTAAAGCAAAAAACAGAAATTTTGCATACACGTTTGTTTGGATGACAATGCACGGTAAGCTAAAAAGCTTGTTTAAAAAAAGAGTTTTTATTGGAAAAACTTATTTTATTTTTATTAAACTATTATTTATTTTTCACTTTTTAGTTCAATCGCATTTCCTGAAGATCCTGGTAAGGATTTTGGGACAAACTATTTAAATTATTGCCTTGTCATCGGCCCTTGATAAGTGTGCAAAGTTTCAAATTAATCCGATGTTTTGAAGGGGTTGAAAATCACGTTAAAAATGCCGTTACATAGATTCATAGATACATACATACCAAGCTAATAAAAGCGTGTTAGTAATATCAATTCTATTCTACTAGTTTTGCCTATATGGCGAGCAAAACCGATGTCGACTATTCTGCCTGTGTCGAAAGTTATTCTTTCATCAGATATTTCAAAGACAGCGGTGGTCACCATCTTTTATGAAGTAGCAGAATCTGAATTAATTTGTGTTCCATTGGTGTTTTTGCTGCAAGACGTTCCAGTGCGAGGATCAATGAAGTCATGTAAGTACCATCATTTATTTTCCTGATAACATTACGTTTTTAGCAGTAAGTAATATATTATTGGCAGTAAAAAAATCTCAAATGCAATAGCGTTTACTTATTTTTAAAACAAAAAAAGCGTTGTTAATAAAATTTACAACTGACCTCTAATAAAGATCCATCAACTAAGCCACTACGGGTACCTACTTGTATCTAACAACACACAGTCCGGTCAAATAAGACATATCAAAGTGCATTAATTCGCATAGAGCTGAAAATTGGTACGAATCTTAGGAACACCATTATAAATGAAATGTAAAAAATTATAGAAAATTGCATAATCTAAATTTTTTGTCATAAAACTTACCGTTCGGCTAAAAACACAAAAAACCCATAGTTGCGAACTTTGACCTTGAATAATTTTTGCAAGTGGGGGGCGGGTCGATAGGGACTTTTTAAATTTCATTTATAATGGTGTTCCGAACATTTGTACCAATTTTCAGCTCTATGCCAATTGCTGTAAACCTACCCCTATTTTTGGACTAATTTAAACGGACTATTATATGTAATGTTTTGTATGTTTTTTACCACAACTGCCGATACAATGAATTGATGGATGAGTATTTTCGAAACAAGCAAAAACTTTAATTAATAACTGTAATTGGACTACTTTCTTTTTTATTTTAGCCTTTGTTACCCGGGCCATAATAATGAATCGATTGACGCCTTATTTATCAAAATCGGATGAATAGTTAAGGGGCTACGGAGGCACATATGTAAATACAAAAAACAAACATAGACTGCTAAAGTCATAACCCTTCCTTTTGGCTTCGCCGCAGTCGGGCAAAACAGCAACTACGGGTACTCGTACCTATCAAAGCTTCTATGTATTATTTTGTATGTTTTTTGCCACAACTTTCGATACAATGAATTGATGGTGGAGTACTATGTGCATAACTCCCGCTTGCTCACAAGTGGTAGAATATTTATATCTATGCGATAATATATATTTAAGGCATAATGGTAGCAATCAAAGTTCCGAGTCTTAATTTAGCTGCCACAAAAACTTCGTTAATATGAGTAGTTTAGTATGTGTTAGCTCGAGTGACGTCACCCCAGCTTCCTCATTCAATACAGGCAAACCAGTGAGGTTAGAGTTTTGGACTATAGTCGGAAAAATAAGGCATAATAGCTACACATGGAAGGTAAGAAACTAAGAACTGAACGATAATACTTAAAAAGTGTTGAAACTACGATCAAAAAACGTGTGTGTAAGCTGCAGTGACGTCACCCCAGCTGCCATGTCATATATTTCGAATAAAAGAAGATATGATTATGTATTATAGCTCAAAAATCAAGGCATAATAGCTGCCATTGGCAGCAAAATTTTCGAAGCTTTGGTCAAAATACTCTATAAGTTATTAAACCGACAAATATGTGTAAGCTGGAGACACGGCAACCCAGCTGCTCATGTCATATCTACCAAACGAAAGAAGATATGATTATGTATTATAGCTCAAACATTAAGGCATAGCAGCTGCCAAACGAAGCAAAATTTTCAAATCTCTAGGCCTTGTATTTTCCACGTAATAGACAAAAAATAGTAACCGCGACAAAAATATCAAATTGTTGCTTTGGATGAGGTGAGGAGCGGAAGTTTTAAGTCGCTTAGTCGCCTCTTACGACACTGATAGTTTATTCACGTCCGACACCATACGGTGCTCAAAAATATGTGATTTCGAAAAACCCGCTAATGGTTCACAAACTAGCTGGTAGCATCGGTTTTAGGAAAAATTTACAAAAGTATGAAAACAAAAGGTTTAAAAAAATGTGGGGCTGTCAAGCTAGATTTATTTAGGCGTTAGTCCCATTAAAATCCATCACGTTTTTTTATGCATGCAACGAGCGAATACAACGAGGCGGGGCTGACGACGGATGGGCACTCTCCTACCAATTGAATTTGTTTGTGTCAGATTTAGGCTCTTTATATACACGGAAATTTCGTTTTAAAATTTAGACTTGTTTATTTTTGTTCGAAGTATACGCGAATTAAATTACATTAATAGCCGAAACATTATGTACGTACACTTCCCACAAACTTGCAATTTGAGTAACATTAGTGCATCAAAATGATCTTTATTATTGAACTTTAAAATTTGCAAAGTTATAACATGAATAACGCTGCCTGTCGGGAATAGAAACTAACACAATAACACCTTACTAGTGCCAATTAAATGTGCATCAATAAAGCAACATTGTGTTCACAGGATGCGACAAATGTGATGACCTAATACTCCTACACCTGTTTGCACGAAAGAGGGACGTTTCCATGACACATGTTCGACTTCACACGATGTATGCGCAATCAATAGCATACCAATATACATTAACGGTCTTATTTCTTAACAATCTTTCAAACCCTATGATAACACTGACTAGCAGATTGATAATGATGTTTTATCACATCAATTCAAAAAGAGCTAGATTATTCCTCGTAAACAGGGACCAAAATAGCAAAATAGCATTAATCCCTTAGGTACTAAAAGTGGAATGTGGATATTGTTAGTAAATGTTCAAATCAGCAAAGAGATGAATCACATTGGCTGACAAACTGCGAGCAAGCCAAAATAAAAATAAAAGTTGATGTAAAATAAACAACGCGCGAAATTAAATGCATCCTGCCTTCGTTCGTAGTTGTTTCAAATTCAGATTTTAGAATTATAAAAAATGAGTGCGTCCTCAAGTGAAAGAATTATAATCAAGTTTCTCAAAAACTACATCCTGAGACACCATTTTCTGATACTATTTCTAATTCCCAAGCTGTAAATAAATCTACAACTGTAACGGATGGTACTAAAAAAAAATGTTACGATGCACTTCCATAATTGTTCAAATATAAACATTAGCCTCTAATTATTTCTATGTCATGTCTTATGGTTCCAAATCGCATGTAAATAAATAAACGTAACGTTCTTGTTCATAAGTTGCACTTACTTATTTTCTCATAGAGGGTGATAAAAAGTAGAGTGTCCACCTCGAGAGCAACACTATTTTAAGCTCTAGTGATATACTTTGAATCCCTCGCTGCACTCAGGCTTTTACTTTAGAACCCCTCGCTACGCTCGGGATTCTACTCTAGTATCCTTCGCTCCGCTCTGGATTCAAAAAAACACTCTCACCTCACAATCTACTATTATTTTTACTTTTTAGTTGTACCTAATAGGCAGGTTCATTAGTAAGGTACCTATAATGACAGAATAGATTACCCGATTATCATGAAATTTGAACATACCCGGTGAAATGAGAGTGTACCAAGGTGAACTGTACACATCTGCTTACCCCTTTATAGCGTAATGGAGTGATGTTTTGTTATGAAATGGCATAAACAATAAACAGATATGCAATTGCACCAATCCCGAGAGATTTGCTGTCATTTATTGAAGAGTTCTGTTGTATATCTCCGAAGTTCTTCATCAGAAATTCACCAAATTAACCTCTTGAGCGGGTCGGCCCACAAACTTCAAGGCCGCGGCACGTGACCTACTGCGATATTTTTAATTTTTGGTTGGGCCCTCAGTGTCATCCCAAGGCTCAGTATCATCCCCTATATCTTTTAACGCTGTACACCAGCGATATCGCAAAAGATAAGTCGGCCCAGTTGGCACTATTCGCTGACGACACGGCCCTCTACTACACAGTGGCCATGTACCCAATGCCACCGCCCGCAATCTCCAGAGAGTCGCCAACACATTGGCCAAGTGGTTCCGCCTCTGGAGAATTGAAGTCAACCCTGACAAAAGCCAGGCTGTCCTCTTCTCGAGGCCTGACTTTTGTCAGGGTTGACTGTTGGTTGTCACAAAAACCCCCGTCCACCCAAACCCATCACTATGTACGGTAAGCCGATCCCCTAGGAGGAGCAGCCAAGTAGTTACTTGGCTGCTCCTCCCAGGGGATCGGACACCTAGATAGGTGTCACCCTAGATAACAACCTCACTTTCGCCAAGCACATTAAAGCGGCGCGCTCGCGAGCCGCCTTAATGTGCTAAAAAATACCAGCACAATTCGCAAACACAAACCACCTTCGTGCCGTCCTCGCCGCCGAGCCCGCCGCGACGACCCCGTCAAGATATGCAAGCCAGCCCGCGCAATTCAGAGCCGTTTTATTCTAGTTAGTCAATAATTTGGAGTTTCTTGTCTGTTCAAAATCACTTTATAATGATCCAGCCCTAGGTGTCCCCCCAGCGACGCCCTAGACCGAGGTTCGACCCCACAGGGGGTAGCCCTCAGCGTGGTCGCTTAAGCTTAGCGTTTTGTGCCTGGCTGGAGGCTATATAGCTTACTCTCCACAGGATCGCTCGGTTAAGCAGAAGTCAATCACTTTGATTGACCTGCGAGACGACCCTCAAAAAATAACTTTAGATTTCTGCTATTAAAATAATTTTCGGCACTCAAATAAAAAGAGAATTACCACCTACTTCCTACATTCCCTTAAAGTATCTCCATAGTCCTACCGAACAACCTGTACAATTTGATCAATCTTTTTCCTCCGATACCCCCCTATTTCCCTTCACGAACATAGCACCAATAAAATCCAATACAACTTGAGTTCTAGCTCGTAGCTTTAATCATTTCCGCTAGTGCCTGACGCTTAGCAAGTTAGGGACACTCAACTGGATCACGGTCTGCGGTGAGCGTCTGTGGAAATGCGAGGCGGCGTCCTTGAAACGGGCGGGAATGAGTTTCTCCCGCTACCCCCCGCACCGCGTCGGTACAACAGAGTGCTATCTCCAGACGCCAATGACAAGACGATCTCGCTCTTCCAACTGTCATTTGACTGAATACAGAGTTAGAAATTAATCAGGGTTCCTACTTAATTGTGTTAGAATTTTTACTTCGTTGGGGTTTTTTAAGTTCTCTAAAAAAAACATTTTTCCGCCATCAACTTAAACATTCCCAATTTAAAATCATTCAATAGATATATATATATATATATATATATATATATATATATATATATATATATATATATATATATAATAACATTATATTATATTGTACACCGTACACGTAATAATATCTACGATATAAACACATCAACACGGTCTAGGGATATTTCATACTCAATTAAATAACTCGAAAAGTACTGGCCGCATTGGAATCTTTTATACACCGATTTGTTTGTAATTTATCTCAGACTAATTCCAAATTCAAATGGCATTTGGCATTCGGTGGCATAAAAATGTCTTGATGTGTAGGAGAGGGAATTTTCATTTGAGCGAAATTTAGAAAACAATACGAAAAACCTTTAGTTACAGTTTTTTTTAATTTTTAAACGAAAGATAAAGTTAAAATTGAGGTATTGTAGCCATGCAACGCCAACATTTGACGAGGGCGGAGATGTTACAAGCTGTGGGAATGCTGGAAGCTGGGTCTGTTCAGCGTAATGTTGCTGAGGCCATAGGGACCCACCAAAATGTAATTTCAAGATTGTGGACACGCTATCGTGCCACAGGTGAAGTAGCGGAGATGCACCGGGGGCCAAGTCGCATCACTATCCCCAGACAAGACCAATTTTTGCAAATTACTGCGCGAGCTCAACCAAATGCAACGGCGACTCAATTGGTCCAAAGGCTGCGAGTGGAACACCAAGTGCTTGTGAGTGACCAAACTGTAAGAAGGCGACTGCATGAAAGCAATGTACGCTCTCGTAGACCACTCCGGGTCCCACCTTTACGGAGAGGCAATCGTGGACGACGATTAGAATGGGTTCGGAGTTGTTTGGCGAGTTCCTGGACGATGGAGCCGTCTTCAGAACCCTCAGGAAATTCACCCATACCAAGGAGGAACAATTATGGCTTGGGCAGGAATTCGTCTTGGAGGACGGACGGATCTCGTTTGGGTGCGGGGCAATATGACGGCAGAACGATACGTCCAACAGGTTCTGGGGCCCGTAATCTTGCCCCACAGAACACAAATGGGGCAAGATTTCCTGCTCATGCACGACAATGCCCGGGCACATACGGCGAGAACGGTAGCAGCTTGGTTACATACACACAATGTTAGGGCCTTAGACTGGCCTGCTCAATCGCCAGATCTAAATCCCATTGAGCATGCGTGGGATATGCTGCAAAGAAGAGCTCTGAAGGAAGTTCCTGAAAATCTGGCTACAGAAGATCAACTTTTTGCGCACCTCAGAAGGACATGGGACAATATTCCGCAGCAAGACATTGACAACCTTGTTCTGAGCATGCCGAATCGTTGCCGATGTGTTATGAACATCATGGGCGCTTTCTCAGACTACTAACTTCAAGTTTATAAACACAAATTAAATGATTTTTCTATTTTTTTTCAGTTTTTACTCATAAATTAAAAGTTAATTCATATACGGTTTCCGTCTATGCTTCATTTTTTTTCCATAAAATCCTTAAATTTTATTCGAAGTACCTTAACCATTATTAAAAAATGGTAGAATATTAAATAACGTATCTTTTAAATATATACATGTCATATAAATAATTAACACATTGATAGTAATTCGCTTTTTTTTAAATATCCCTAGACCGTGTTGATGTGTGTATCTTTACCTTTAGCGTGAATGCAAGCGTGATGCTGTACATAACACCGTAGATAGTTACGATTGATGCAACGAAATTAGAAAAACTTAAAGAAAGCAAAAAAAAATCTTGCGGGAACGAGTGTCGCCGAGTTCAGAAAATGCGGCCCGCCGCAAAGTATTTGCGGAATCTTAGTGAAAACATTCACCCTTATTTATATTAAAATATCTCAGAGCTCTTTAGCAACTCATTAGCAGATTCTTTGTTCAAATTTTCTATTGAGTATTTGAATTTAGAATGGAGCGGTAGGATCAATTGTTATTACTTTAAAATTAAAATTGTTGTTTTTCAGAGGTGCCGCTCAATGACCTAGTTGAAATAAAGAATTTTATACGAATGGTATCTCTACCCTCTAAAAAGCTTATTTTATTCACTAAAAACAGTGAATAATAGTACATTATGGTACAAGTGTGCAATGTTGGTGATTACCGCTGAGGCGCCATTGAGACCCGAGCCGTAGGTGAGGATCTTAAGAGAACCGAGGACGGTAATCATCAATACACACGTGTATCATACGACGTTTTTCAACACACTTGTGAAGAAAATAATACTAAAAAATCATTTTCAACAGTAAAAACGAGTTGTGAAAATTTTTGACAATGGCGGGGTAAATTAAATCATTTTTCCTATACGCGCGCTTCTAACAATGGCGATCGGCCATAGACTAAAACAATGAGGTTACTTTCTTTTTTAGCTTTTCGCGGATAGCGTTTTAGCCACGTACAAAATGGGGAATCTCAAGTTTTCTTTATTGCAGAGAAACAAAAGTTATATTTAAGGGGAATTTTATTTATTTAACACATACAAGTTCAAATTATCTAGTTGAATACGAAGTTGCATGAAATGAGCAAGCAATATGTTAGGTTCTAGCATTTTGCTGAATTGTTTGACTAGAAGCTATGCCACATTTTATGTATTTAATGATATCATGGAAATAGTAATTACTACCCATATCATGTTATGGATATAGTAAGTACTACTTCCATGACAGGAATAGAAAGAGATTAATGTCGAATGGGACACTTTTAATTGATTAACAGTGTTACATTTTATTATATTGAAAATACTTCAATTTTAACTGGATTAGAATTAATGACTTATTTTATTAATTTTCATTGGATTGATTTGTGACACTTTTAAAATTAGTTTAATTTAAAAGTATTTAAAATGAAGGCAGGAAACCATTAAAAAAAAAAACTATAACTCACTTGTGAATAATAGCAATGAAAAAGTCACAGTTTGATTACAGGTATCATTATATGCCTAATTGCGGTGAAATTAGAGCCACTTTATGAGCAAGTGTGTTGAAAAAAGCTTTTTCTCACTGTTTTGGTGTTTGAATTTAGAACACACCAATACATATTCGAAGTCCATCTCAATGCTATACAACCTCCATGCGCATAATATACTCTATACGAACTCCTTGTGCAAAGAATATTCGACTTTCAAACTCCTTTATCGATTTGATTTTCAGTTTGTTAATGTTAAGGATTTTAATAATGATTTTGATTTTAGTCTGGGATGTTTAGTGAATACTTATTTGGATTGTAATTCTAAAATTAATTGTATTGGTGTAAATTAATTATAATTATGTAACGTAACGGAGGTGGTCACTAGCTCCTGAAACAAAGTTGCTGTTACCTAGCTCTGCTTTAATTTACAAAAAATGTGAAACCCTGAGTTTTCACATTTTTTAAAAAGTTTTGAAGGTAATAAAACTTTTATTTAGTATTTTTCCTTGTGATTTTCGCTTAAATCTTTCTTTTTCTCGTAGTCATGGTATAAAATATAGTATGCAACTCTTGAGTAAAACGGATTTATATCGAGGGCCATGAATCACTCGCGTCGCTCTGGATTCTAACACTTGAATCACTCGCTATGCTCGTGATTCAATCATCATGAATGTCGTGATTCAGTTGTTAGAATCCTTCACTTGCTCGTGGTTCATCTATGGCCCTCGCTTTAAAACCGTCTTTTATTCACTAGTTGCATAATATACTATTGACTTTGACTTTGAGGTAGTGAGTTAAAGAGCTTATTATGTTAACAATTTAACAACTGGTATGGAACACTATTAACTTTCAAAATTAAATCACACGTGCCTCGACTTGGAATGCCTTAAGTGTACAGTACAAATATCTAATAATAAATCCTCAATTACGTTTGAGTGCCTATGCCTACTATGTAATTGGGGCGAACCTACAGTTTAATTCCATTGCGATAAGGCACAAATCCCCACTACGGTCTTGGGTCCCAACAAAATATTTAAATAAACATTTATTTCTGATAAAACCCAACAAATTTTATAAGACACAACATCAAATCAGATTTCTTAATTAAAGTGATTGTTTAGTACACCCAAGGGTCAAAAGTGCAGTCACATCTATCAAAACTAAATATCCTTATTTATAACAATATCTCAAAGTAAACAACCTTTTTAAACAATCTCTACCGTGTTTAGCAATCCCATAGATGTACAGTATCCATTTTGCATCCATTTGTATCAATTTTTCACAAACTCAACACACTTGGTTTCCGTACGTCATGTCCTCAATGAAAATCAGTGCCGTGCTGTGGGTCCCCCACGGCACAGCATTATGATAAATGGAAGCCTTCTTGGCACAACCACGACATGCATCTGCTTTTATTTATGATTACATTTGTTAGCCTTTTTATAACTTGTCTTTACTAACATAAATTAAGAACCACTATTGTTATTGTTCATGTAATCTACTAATGTTTGTATGTCGTTTTGTGGCATTTAAATACTTTTTTTCTTTCTTACGGTATAGTGTGCCAATTATGCTTGAGTGCCTACTGTGTAATTAGGCAAACCTACAACTTTATAGATTTACAATAAGGCACTACAAATCCCGACTACGGGCTTGGCAACAATGGCAACAACTTTTTTTCCCTGATAAAAGTCACTGATTTGTAAGTTTCAGACCAGTATTTTTCAATAAAAATTACAATATTTTATTTACAGACAAGGGTCAAAAGTGCAGTGACATCTACCAAGACTAATAGTACATTACTGCAGCGGCCAGCAAAAGAGGCATTGCTGGACGAACATGTAAACACATACGAAAGTCCATCAATGCCTAGTTGTGGCCAAGGCTTAATAGTACTTTTCTCAAATAATGCGCGGAAATTAAAACTAAGTAGTACCTAGAACTCATTTTGTCAAATACAATTATTACATTTCGAAATCAATGAGGATAAACAATATTTTTTACAATGCGTGTCCTCGAAAAGAGCGTTTTCCAAGCAGCTAAACTGTGCGGAACGTGTCACTTTTTTTACTAGTGCTTTTTACTTTCCTGTATTTTTTTAATTTTTAACTCCAACGTCAGCGCGCCGCATAGAGATTTTATTATTTGAAAAAAGTTAAAAATATTCGTTAAGTACAGATTATCATTCATATAAAAGGTAAAATAAAACTATTACTTAATTAAAGGCGTTTTTAATTACCCTAGATTTAGATATTGATCAATAAATTAAATTTAAATATTCATTAAATATGGTTGGCAGAATGAATATTTTGCTCGTGCCTTTTTGCGTTACGACGTGACAGCTATTTGCACATGTGCAGTAGATATATTATGTCCAAGGAACTATTAGTTAATCTGTGGATATGCTGAACGCGCTTGACTAAGCCCGCCATTTTATTAATTTCTTGCTTGGTTCAGATATATTTTTTTATTCCCTCGCACAATGCATAGTAAAATGTTATATGATATACGTACGTAAGATGATTTCCGATGAGTGGATAAATCTACACGAGTACCTACCTGCCGCACTTGTAGCATAAATAACTACTCCCGCGTTAAAGTTTTCATTTGTTTTTTTTTTCAATAAACAGCTTTCTATTTGCAAGCCAGTAAAATAAATTTAAATAAAACCTTTGGTAAGTTACTTCCTTGGTTGCCAATTAACATGTTTCGGAGTAAAAGATCGATCCATTTTTTTTTGGATTTTCATACAACTTTTTCCGGCCGCTGCTCGCATTAAACATTTAACATCACATGTCGCCGGTCATTTTAAAGTCTCATGTAATAGGGGGCGAGCCTATTGCCGCACAAATCCTGACTCCGGGCACAAAATTTAAAGTATACAGAAGGGCCACTCCCGGCGTTTCGAAAATTGACACCTAAACTTGACAGACAATAGTGGCCATTATTCTCTGTAAAATCGTAATGTCAATGTGTGCGTGCAAAATAGCGCTTTGTTCGTAGTGGAATCCCTGTCTGCGGCGCGCCGCCGTTTATATATTCTGTGCTCCGGGCTAGTAGGTACTGTGAAATTCTAAATTGCGATTGCGAACAACATACAAAAGAGGCATTCGAAATTCAAACGAAAGTCAAATTTTCTATACTATGTTTGAATTTAGAATCATTGAATCAGTTGCTATACACCGTGAAGATTATACAAATAAGTGTGTTAGTATCTAAAATTTATTGGTGAATAAGAAAGTATGGAGGTTATCAATCCTCTTAACGTTGCGCGCACACCATGAATTCGTAATCTATTGTTGTTTCTACTGTGTCTGCTAATTAACGTTCAATAAGTAATCTATAGCATAGACACTAAAGTCCATATTAAACTAGTCGTACTCTGAAACCATTGAGCTTCTTCTAAAAATAAATATTAGAGACTGCATTTCTGACCGTCTACTATCTAAAGGTTTTTACTTAACATTAAAATCCTTACTACTTAATAACGACGAGCATGTATAAGAGTTCTTAGACTTAGAACTCGCGACCATTTTCAATTTAGTAAATGAAAATTTTCCTTACAGCTTGAACAGAATTTAACCCGAGCCCGCCATCGATTGCAGTGCAGCAACTGCGAGACGTGGTCGAAATCAATCTGCTTGATGAAGTGGAAAAAATATTAAGTATAAAAATATTCATAGCCAAAGCTATGCGAGCTTTACTCTAACGAATCAATAAAAGGCGTGTTCTTTTGTGATATAACCTCAAAGAATGCTTCATACGAAACTGTACCAATTCAACGGTATTTTTTTAATTCAGGCTAAATGATTAATTTTATTTTATACAATTGGTTTTTATAGACACACCCACTTTTCGATTTGTTCCTAGCTACATACTTTAAAAGAAAAAGAATACATACATATAACAGTAATACTATATATTAAAAAAAAAACATTATACCAACGTATTTACTGTTATGAATGAATTATTTTTTTGTACGAAAGTGGTACACATTTTGCCTCAAAACCGTAAAGCATTATCTGCCCGTCAAACTCGTAAAAAGGAACAGGATACAAAAAAAAACACATAATATTTGAAAATGTAATAATTAAAATATGGATTTATGAAACCATAATAATAATATTGGCATAACAATAATCATGACGAAGATTAAATAAATAAAAAATAAGTAATTGAGCACTTAAAATTGTCATTTTTTAAATTAGGTACATAGTTTACCTATTGTTTATACTATTCTACTTCTCTTTTATTTTCCTTTAGAGGAATTAAAATTACTTATACCTACCTACCGTTACATCATAGGCAACAACTATCACTTAAACTTTTGCTTGTAAGCAGTATTTCACCGTTAAAATTACCTACACAAAAATACTAGAGAATTAGTTAAGTACCCATTTGATTTGGTGTAAGAAAACATATGGGTCCTCGTACCAAAACACTGCGAAATCTAGTTTGTACCTAAGTAAAATTTACGAGAAAACCCACTTCACCACACCACACAACAAAAAAAAAAACTCACACTGAACTCAGTTTAACTAAACGACTTTTTAACTCGCACTGTTATTTTGCCGTCATAAAGTTATTGAGAATATTTCAACATACGTAACTTGTTCCTCAGTACCGCCCGGATCGGGGACAAAACCGTACTGATGCCATGCGAATTATCCACAGAGGCGAATGGGCAAGCGGTTTGAAATAGAACCGCCCGCCGCCCTCGGGCAGGCGCCTCTGAGTGTGTATGCATGTGAAAGAGTCTTTACTAGTACGGGGAAGAAACTTCTTCCAAAAGCTATAATATAGGTGTTTAAATTATAGACGCTGATATTTGACCGATTTTTCTTTAAAAACCTATAAATCACATAATTTACAGTTTTTAAACATTTCATGAAAAAATAAAAATAAACCGGCCGAGTGCGAATCGGACTCGCGCACCTAGGGTTCCGTATAAACAGCGGCTTTCAACAAAATAATTAGGTAACATTACTGACGTTCATAAACAACGTAAGCACCGAACATTGCTCTAACGAACAGATAAAAATAATTGTTGCCGTCGGAAATCTGTTGTCCACACACTAGGTTGCGGTCAGTTTACCAACTGCAAATCATTTAAAGATCTTTTTTTTTGATGTGACAAATTTACAGTTTTCAGAATTTTTCCTTTACTTGTGTTATAAGACATTGCTTCTTGCCAAATTACATGACCTACGGGAAGTACTCTTTATTTTTTATTACCTACCTTGCGATTCCTAAATACACGCAACAAAAAAAACTGAATCTTTTGGTTGATTAGAAAGTTTGATATTTTTACAGCTCCATGACATTGCAGATCTGAGTATATCATAATAATTTTAACTTGATACCTTCACGCGTTCCTGAGAAAAAGGTCGTAACAGACGGAATATCTTTCTTTTTGGTTGGTAGATAGAAGGGTGGTCAAGTAGGTACTATAGGATATTCTACAACATGTTCAAGCCAAACATATATTTATTTTCATCAATAAAACTGAAAACATTTCCAATCGATGTCTCTACAGTCTTTAAGAGTGTGTACGTTATCTAACTCAAAAGTTATAGGCAACTGTCCAGCACGGTCCTTCGAAGTTTGACAAGCTGTTCGATTTACAGACAACGCAACAATTAATTTCCATAACAGTTATTCGCGACTACTCGTATATCTGCCAAAGTGTCGTGTCAATAGCCTGTGGAGAATATTTTTTGATTTAAAAGGAAACTTCTAGGTACACGGTACTCTTTTGGAGGAAAACTTAATGAAAACGTACCAATCTTTTGTTTCACAAATGCTTCAATCGTAAACCTACGTAATCCAAAGAAAGTACTTACTCACGTTGTTTTCCTTCAATGTTTTACATCCATGTCACTTGTATTTTTAAATGGCAGGTTCATTAGTGTAATTTGATTACAATGTATACCTACGTACTACAAAGACAAACAAGTTATTTTTAGCATCATGCAAATACTTTCGAACAGTGGGTGGTATAGAGAATATTCGATATTATTTGATACATGGAAAAAAGTTGACGATGCGGACCGAGTTAAAATTAAATAAATGGGTTTGAAATGCCTTTTTTTCGTGTCCATGTATTCCGATTGGCCCTGATTAGTGCCTCAATTGCATTTTTTGAATTGGTAA
Organism: Orthosia incerta; assembly: GCA_948252205.1. Classification (NCBI taxonomy): domain Eukaryota; kingdom Metazoa; phylum Arthropoda; class Insecta; order Lepidoptera; family Noctuidae; genus Orthosia; species Orthosia incerta. The sequence continues at coordinate 36,665,693 of OX411741.1, read as the reverse complement.
CATACAATAACGTTATTTGTCTGTGCCCGGAACCTCGGTTTAATATAATGTCTGCACGGACGGCAAAGCTCAGCGATCTTCTGCTCCATACTAAGCTGATATTTCATTTCACAAAAATGAAACTGGTAATTCCATTAGCTCGGTTGCAATACGAGTACGTATTGTCGATATTTTATATCAAAATCGCTTTAAAGCTGTAATCATATTTTCAGATGAAATCAAATGAAATCTGGTACTCGTATTTAAGCGCTTAATTAGTTTTCGTATTCGGATCGGAAACATAATAGGTATGCGATTTAATTCAGTCGCAAATAAATCCACTTATTGAACGTTAAAAGTGAGTTCGACGTAGTGAATAATAAAAACCGACCAAGTGCGTGTCGGATTCGCACATTTAGGGTTCCGTACCAAATTTAAAATATATTGGTATTTTTTAGTAACATATACGTAATAATTAAAATTATCACCAAATTTTAAGTTCATAGAAAAATGGGAAGTTATTCGACTTATTATATACTCAATTTGTAGATTTAAGTAAAACGCAGTGTTTGATGTTAGTGACATGTAATCAGCTGTTTTTCTCTTTTTTTTTAACAGGTGACAGTAGTTTGAACCTTACATCAAATAATACTTTCTATGGCCAGGGTAGCATTGTAACCAAAGTAACCAAGAAAGTTTAACACCTCCCCGCAATGCGAACATCCTGTATAAGACAAAAGTATATATCAAAGTAATTAAAATAACTATAACAACACACACAAACACACAAAAGTCCATCACTAACAAGGTTGTATAAAAAAAAAAACTATCAAATAACATCTAAATTAAACCTAAGGATTGCACACATTTTGCGTGCTTAAGTTTCGCCAAAGGCTTAGTTAGAACATCAGCAATCATTGACTGTGTAGGTATAAATTTAATTTCAATGTGTTGATGTGTTACTGTTTCTCGTATGAAGTGATGCTTTATATCTATATGTTTAGTGCGTGAATGATACGTGTCATTATGAGCTAATTTTATGGAGCTTTGATTGTCTGAGTATATGACTATGGAATGAGTGGGGATGAGAAGGAGTTCATTAATGAGGGTTCTTAGATAAATGGCTTCTTTGCAAGCTTCAGCTAGAGCCATGTATTCAGCTTCCGTTGTGGAAAGAGCAACTGTTCGCTGCTTGCGAGCTTCCCACGAAATAGGTCCTCCGCTCATTATGAAAACGTATCCAGTAAATGATTTCCGATCCACCATATTGTTTCCATAGTCTGCATCTACGTAACAAGTAGGATAAAACAGACTTGTCTTATTGTAACTAAGTTTAAGTTCCTTAGTACCTTTCAGGTAGTGAAGAACTCGCTTAGCGGCCCTCCAGTGTACCTCCCCGTAATGTGCATTGAACTGGGAAAGGTACGAGACCGAGTGAGCAATGTCAGGTCTTGTACAAATGGCAATGTACATTAAAGAGCCGATAAGTTCTTGATAAGGAACTTCAGCTTTCGGTTCTTCTTTTTCAGGAAGAGAAAGCTTTAGTCCTGGTTCCAGGGGTGTTGAGACAGTAATTGCGTCTGTCATGTTATATTTGTGTAAAAGTTTCTCTATGTATTTAGTTTGATCGAGAGAAATGGAGTCGTCATTATGTGTAACTCTCATTCCTAGACAATCCTTTAGAATGCCAAGGTCTTTTACAATAAATTGTTTCTGGAGTTCCTTTTTGAAGTTTCTCTTTAACGTGTCGTTTGTGCTTACGATGTAAAAATCATCTACAAATACAGCTACCAGAAGCAGATCATTTGCTTCTCGTCTAAAATAGAGACAATGTTCGGTTGCTGTTTGTGTTAACGACAGTTTGCGCATAGCATCGCACACCTTAATATTCCACTGTCGTGGAGCCTGTTTGAGGCCGTAAAGAGCCTTTTTGAGCAGATACACTTTGTTCTTTGGGTCAGTAGAGAAACCCTCTGGTTGCTCCATGTAGATTTCTTCTTCAAGATCTCCATTTAGGAATGCGGTTTCTACATCAAGATGGTCAACCTGTAACCCTCGATGGGCAGCAAAAGCTATCAAAAGACGTACTGAAGATAGTCTAGCAACTGGTGAGAAAGTTTCCCCGTAATCAACTCCTGCTACCTGGGTGAAGCCTTTAGCTACTAATCTAGCCTTATACTTGGTAACTTGACCACTTGTGTCCTTTTTGATCTTGAAGACCCATTTACATTTTGTTGTTTTTCTGCCAGCAGGCCTGTCAACGAGAACCCAAGTTCCATGTTTCGACAGTGAATTATATTCCGCTTGCATTGCCTCGATCCACTTTTCTTTATTTGGGTGGACAGTTACTTCTTTATATGATTCTGGTTCCAGTTCTACCATGTTCGAGTATTCTAGTCTCTCAGGAGGACGCCTCGATCGAGTAGGATATCTCGTATTCGGTTCATGAGATGGCTCTACAGTTGGTTCAGAATCAGAAGGAGATACTTCCGGTATCACAATATCTTCAGAAGCTGATAAATACTCCGTTGACGATGTTTGTGGTATCTCAGAAGTGTCCAGTGGTGGCTGACGTTGCTGTTGTGAAACAAGTTCTTGATCCAATGAAGATGGTTGCTCGTCAACAAATGGTATAACTACTTCATCTAGAAGTGAGTCTTGCGTGCTACTATCAGAATTCTTAGATTCTGTATGCATTTTGTCTTCTATGAAGACAACATCTCTCGCAATTATAATTGTCCGAGGATTTTTTGGATCTATAAGGCGATATCCTTTACTTTCAGTAGCATAGCCCACAAAAATGCATGACTGGGTTTTTGATTCTAGTTTTGTCCGTTTTTCTTTAGGCAAAAGAACGTGAGCTTGACAACCAAACACTCTTAAATGTGAGAGGTCGATTTTCTGCTTGGTCCACAGTTCCTCTGGAATCTTGTTATTTAAAGATAGTGTCGGTACACGATTCTTTAAATAAATTGCTGTATTTACGGCTTCTCCCCAATATGCTAAAGGAAGTTGTGAGTCTTTAAGCATTGATCTGGCTTTTTCAATAATAGTACGGTTTGCGCGTTCAGAAACTCCATTCTGCTGGGGTGTGTACGGAATCGTAGTTTGGTGGATTATACCGTTTTCCTTGAGAAATGTAGTCATGTCTCTGTTTAAATATTCGCGACCATTATCGGAACGTAAGATTTTTATCCGTTTGCCCGTTTGATTTTCAACTAAATGCTTAAATTCAACAAACTTTGTAAAAACATCGGCCTTTGATTTTAAAAGATATCCAAAAGTTTTGCAACTAAAATCGTCTGTAAAAGTAAGTAAATAAAGAGCTCCACCCCACGAGTGCGTACTCATAGGTCCGCATAAGTCCGAATGAATTAATTCTAAGACTTGACTCGATCTACTTTTCGATTTTACAAAAGGTTTTCTCGCAAGTTTGCCTTGTAAACATGGTACGCAAGTTTCAGTGTAAGAGGCACTGAAATCTATTCCTATACCTTTATTTTTAAGGATATGCATACTTTTTGCATTTAGATGGCCAAGGCGCCTATGCCATAGCATAGCAGACTCTTTAGTGGCTGTACACAGGGCATGTGAACTCATGTCAAGTCTATACATGCCTTTATGATTTGAAGCTGTAGCAATGACATTTCCTGTCACTTGACAACCGCTGCTTTCAAAGATTTGAGCACCTTTCGATGTAAATAAAACATCGAAACCTTTTTTTACCATATTGCTAACAGATAATAGGTTGGTAGCTAGGTTTGGAACGTATAGTACCTACATCGCTGATTTTATTGACACTATCAGAAATATTTACATGAACAGTACCTTTGCCTTCACTCAACAGCTGCTCTTTATTAGCAACTGTTATCGGCGAGACGTAGGAATACATATTCTCATACCACTCTTTCCTGTTGCTCATGTGGCAACTTGCACCAGAGTCTATGAACCACTCATGTGAACTGTAAGGAGGAAGGACATTAATGAAACATGATGAAAGTGTGAACTGTGATGTATAATTTGTACAATTATTTTCAGTCAAAACATTTTTGGGTTCTTTGCCGAAACTTTCTTTTTGTTTCTACATTCTGAGACTAAATGTCCTAACTTTTTACAATATGAGCAAAACTTCTTATTCGAGTTCTTATTGTAAAGCGCCGTGTTCACGGAAGATATAGGTCCTGAGGTACGAAGATCTTCCTTCAATAAGGCTGCTACGACTGACTCTGTGGTCAATTTTGCTTCAGGGGAATGTTCTAGTGCCATAACTTAACGAGTTGTACTTATCAGGTAGTCCAGTGAGTAATATGATCGCCACAAACTAGTCTTCCACTCCTGCTCCAATAGCAGTCAACTGTTGTTGAATGGCCAGGGTATTGTTGACGTACTCTTGCATACCTGATGACTTATTTAGTTCATTGCTAAGAAGCTTTTTCATAAGCGTAAGTCTTCTCATCAAACCACTATTAGAATACGCTGTTTTTAAGCAATTCATAGTTTCATAGGCTGTTTTCGCAGATCTGATTACTGGATAAACCGACTCGTCGCACGCTAGGCAAATTTTTGCTTTTGCTCTTTCATCTTTCCGCTTGATGATAGGATCCGTGAGGTCTAGCTCCTTGCTGATGACCACGTCCCATAAGTCGAGTTCAACTAACATGCATTCAACGCTGAAGATCCAGTTAGGGAAATTGTTCCCCGTCAACTTTTTGAACGTTAACGAACTAGATGTTGATTTTTCCATCGCTGAGTCGCCCATAACCACTTATTATATACTCAATTTATAGATTTAAGTAAAACGCAGTGTTTGATGTTAGTGACATGTAATCAGCTGTTTTTCTCTTTTTTTTTAACAGGTGACAGTAGTTTGAACCTTAAATCAAATAATACTTTCTATGGCCAGGGTGTTGGCATTGTAACCAAAGTAACCAAGAAAGTTTAACAATTCGGAACAAAATTTTGTGGAAGACTAGATAGACAGACGGACACGCGAGTAACGAAATAGGGCTCCGTTTGGACCCTTCGGGTACGGCACTCTAAAAGTTGAGTTACCGCTAATTAGTTACGTAGAAGCTATAAAGTATATAGCTTATACTTTATAGCTTCTACGTAACTAATTAGCGATAACTCAACTTCTATTTGTTGTTACATAGAACCACGGTTTACGATGAAATAATAATTTATTTGTTTTTCAGTTATTAGCTTAATTATTTATTTCAAAACCTACCTTACTTTCGCTGTTTTTATTTCTCAATAAATCTGAAATGTTTAATTTTTCTCAAACATTATAATTCAAGTAGGTATAGATACCTAAAAAAAGACGAGCTACTACACAACGCGAGCAATAAAAAAAAATTATGAAGCTTTTTATCGATTTACTCAAAATTTTTATTAAAATTTTAGAATTACCAAGTTCTGCTATAAGATAATTTTTCGTTATTTATATTATAATTCGTTATTCTTATTACGAGTAATTTAACCAACGTTGGCAAGTTATTTGGATAAGATTTTCAAAAAACCGAAGTAAGTGATAAGTTTACCGACCTCTTACGTATCGATATGTTTAATACTAAAACGTGTTTGAAAACAACCTAGTTCTCAGAAAAAAAAACATTTTGAAATAAGGAACTGATAAGCAAAATATAAAAAACTTTTAGTCTAGTATTTTGAGATGGCGCCAAACAAAACAACATGCAAATTAACTACCTAAACCGTAGAATGATTGTAGCTAGGTTGATCTTCCCTGGCCCCTGAAACACAGATGCTGATACCTAGCTCAGCTTCAATTTACAAATAATGTGAAACCACGAGTTTTCAAATTTTTTGTAAATTTTGAAGGTAATTAAACACTTATTTATTATTATTCCTTGTGCTTTTCGCTTAAATCTTTCATTTTCTCGTAGTCATGGTATAAAATATAGTATGCAACTCTTGAATAAAACGGATTTATATCGAGGGCCATGAATCACTCGCGTCGTTCAGGATTCTAACACTTGAATCACTCGCTATGCTCGTGATTCAATCATCATGAATCACTCCCTACGGTCGTGATTCAGTTGATAGAATCCTTTACTTGTTCGTGATGCATCTATGGCCCTCGCTTTAAAACCGTCCTTTATTCACTAGTTGCATAATATACTATTAAATTTAAAAAAAGAAGAAGAATATCTAAATCTACGTGGGGTCTCCACGTACATTTAGATATTCTCGTTAAGGTATAGAAATTATTGTTAGCTTTTTCACCGACTATTTTAATATGATCTATAAATACAAAATTCCTCTCTAACACTACACCAAGATAGCACACGGACTGCTTCCTTTTAACGGGAACGTTATTAAATTTTATAGTAGGACACGATTAAAGATTAACTTTCAAAATAGTTGAAAAGTTTTGTGCGGAGCAAAGGTCAGGCGGTTTCGATCGCCCCACTGAGCTATTAATCATTGGCAAGTTTCAGCCAAGTTCTCGAGTCCGGCTCGAGTACTTAATTGTATGAGCAGAAGACCGTCGTCCACGTAACCGGTTAATGAACAGCCGCTTGGAAGCCGAATCGCGAGTAAATCATCATAGTCTAAATTCCATAAAGGCGGACCAACCCTGAGGACATCCCATGGTGAGGGACTTCGACATGGAATGATGGCCGAGTTTGAGTTTCGCGGAACCATTTAAAAATTTAGAGTTAACTAAATCTTATATTTTAATAATATATTATTTATACTATTATAAAGAGGAAATATATTTTTGGTTGTTTGTTTGTACCGAATAGGCTACGAAACTACTGGCCCGATTTAAAACATTCTTTCACCAATAGAAAGCTACATTATTCCTGAGTGACATAGGCTATTTTTTAATCCCGAAAACGGGTCCTCTGGGGTGGTCCACGGGAGCGAAGCCGCGGGGATCAGATAGTTGTATATATGTATTTCTATAGCAGCCTCGAGTTTTCATTTTTAGTAATAGGTCGCATTGTCCACCATGCGTTATCAAAAGCTCCAGAAATGGCAATTACGTACTTATATTCAGATGTATTAACTATTTGCCTAACAGTAAGGGCCTCGTCTACGGTAGATTTTCCCATCGTGAAACCGAATTGATTGTTATGAAAATTTGGTCCATCCGGTAGCAAAGGTAGAACGATAAGGCGCTCCAGGAGTTTGCTCAAGGAAGTAATGTTATGGGCTGGTAAGACTTTGGGTCGTCCGAGGGTTTGTCGCCACTTTTCGGTATGATTCGTATAAATCCGCGTCGCCATATACGAGTACGCCTAATACGCCTTCCGCAATACAACGGTTGTAAACGGTTAAAATCGCATCACCGGCTGTTTTACCCGCGTCTATAATCATCCGATTAGATATTTTATAATTTTTTTATATTTTTTTAAATTTTGGTTTCAATATGTTGAACTTCGCCAATATAGGTCGCAATTTGTACAGACTGAGTCTATGTGAAAGGCCCAGTTAAAACGATTGTCTACGACTAAACCCAGGTATGTGTGGTGTGTTACTTGATCGATTGCCTCACATGGACATGTATTTGATGAAACAGAGTGAAGACAGCTGTGGCTATGTTCGATTATCTTGAAAGAGGTTATTTGTTTTAGATGGCTAGAATGAACATGGATGATTTTGGTTTTATTTGCATAGAGAACCAGTCCAGCATCGTGTGCCCATTTGGAAACTCGAGTGAAATCATCCTGCAGCCATTGAGTAGCTATTTAAGTCTTTATGGGCAGATACCAGGCATGTGTCATCTGCATATTGATAGACAGAACAGTGGTTGACCACATGGTCCATGTCATTGACATATGTCACATAGTGTATAGGTCCAAGCACTGAGCCTTAGGCCGTTCCTTCAGTGACTTTAACGGCGTCACTGCTTTCATTATTGATCCTAACACTATATTTTAGATTGCGGAGGTAATTCTTGCACCAGTTAAGTAGCGGACCACGAACTCCAGAGTTATCTACTTTTGTCAACAACGTGTCTTGTCTAAGCGTGTCGAAGGCCTTACTGCAATCGATAAACAGCAAGACTACATGATTTCTATCATTCACCGTCATCACCACCACAATCATATGTCATGAACCGTGATAGATAGACAGTTGAAATTAAAATTTAAGTGGGGCTCCCATACAACAAACGTCTTTTTTTGCCGTTTTTTGCGATGATGGTATGGAACCCTTCGTGCACGAGTCCGACTCGCACTTTGCCAGCTTTTTATATTTAAATTATTATTTTTGAAAGCTCTTAAGATTGTTTCGTCAACTGATCCTAGGGTTGGTTTGGTTTAGATTTTTGTATTATTCGACGAATATGTCATGAAGGAGAAAAAGTGTTCCAGGAGATAACTTTTTGATCATAATTCTTGTCGATGCAGAAGGAACTCTTGTGCAATTCTGTATTAAGCAGTTCAAGCTGTAACTGAAAAAAAATTATGCATGTTTTTAAGAATGTTATAAAGTACTAGTTGACCTGATAGACGTTGGCCGGTCCACTGAGATCATACAAAAAATCCAAATAAAGAAGCGCTTCCAGAATTACACGAATTTTAAAAATTACCTTCATTTTTCCCCTCCATAAAAACCTTACACATACTATAACGATCAATTTTAAACAATAAAAAACAAAATCTTCCCAGCCGTTCTCAAGTGATGCGCTTACCAACAAACGGCATTTCATTCATATTTATATTGATAATGCCTATCTAAGTAGGAACTTCATTCTATTTAGAAAGTCGGTTATAATATCGTAAAGGCAAGGTTAACAAAAAGAGTCGTCTGGCCTTCTGTTAGTAAATAGCCTTGCGCAAGGCGACTGCCGTCAACAGATAATTTAATCACGCTGGACAAAGAAGCACTGCAATCGTATCGAACATTTTAAACGATATTTATTCGGTACAACTTGACTTTATTTCAAAACAAACTAGCCTGTTGTAGGAAATCGATATACTAGTGTAATGAGTTTATTTAAAGATGTCATACCTACTGCTTTACATAAATCTACATTATACATATAATCTTTGAACTGTTTACCACCTACTAAGCAGATTCTTAATTCCCTATAATAAAGCATAATTAATGGGTCAACCTCGTAATGAGAAATAATAACCTGAAAACTCGTTTACGCCTTTATTTTAGTGTTCTAAAAATTGTTTCAAAAGTCTTTTAAAAAGTCTTGTCTGCGTCGTAAAATGGTATATTATGCAACTAGTGAATAAAGGACGGTTTTAAAGCGAGGGCCATAGATGAATCACGAACAAGTAGGTAAAGGGAGTGATTCATGATGATTGAATCACGAGCATAGCTCGTGATTCAAGTGTTAGAATCCTGAGCGACGCAAGTGTAACATGGCCCTCGATATAAATCCGTTTTATTCAAGAGTTGCATACTATATTTTATACCATGACTACGAGAAAATGAAAGATTTAAGCGAAAAGCACAAGGAATAATAATAAATAAATGTTTTATTACCTTCAAAATTTACAAAAATTTTGAAAACTCAGGCTTTTACATTTTTTGTAAATTGAAGCTGAGCTAGGTAATAGCATCTGTGTTTCAGGGGCCAGTGACCACCTCCGTTACGTTACATATTTATAATTAATTTAACACCAATGGAATTAATATTAGAATTACAATCCAAATAAGTATTCACTAAACATCCCAGACTAAAATCAAAATCATTATTGAAATCCTAAATATTAACAAACTGAAAATTAAATCGATGACGAAGTTTGAAAGTCGAATATTCTTTGCACAAGGAGTTTGTATCGAGTATTTTATGCGCATGGAGGTTGTATAGCATTGAGATGGACGTCGAATATATGTTGGTGTGTTCTAAATTCAAACACCAAAACAGTGAGTAAAAGTGCTTTTTATTCACTGTTATCAGTGAATAAAATAAGCTTTTTAGAGGGGGAATGGTATAATAGTACATTATGGTACAAGTGCGTAATGTTGGTGATTACCGCTGAGGCGCCATTGAGACCCGAGCCTTTAGGTGAGGGTCTTAAGAGAGCCGAGGACGGTAATCATCAATACACACGTGTATCATACGACGTTTTTCAACACACTTGTGAAGAAAATATACTAAAAAATCATTTTCAATAGTGAAAACGAGTTGTAATTTTTTTTTCGCAATGGCGGGGTAAATTATTCAGTTTTCCTATGCGAGCGAATCTAACAATGGCGATCGGCCATAGGCTAAAACAATGAGGTTACTTTCTTTTTTTAGCTTTTCGCGGATAGCGTTTTAGCCACGTACAAAATGGGGAATTTCAAGTTTTCTTTATTGTAGAGAAACAAAAGTTATATTTAAGGGGAAATTTTATTTATTTAACACGTACAAGTTGAAATTATCTAGTTTAATACGAAGTTGCATGAAATGAGCAAGCAATATGTTAGGTTCTAGCATTTTGCTGAATTGTTTGACTAGAAGCTATGCCACATTTTATGTATTAATGGATATCGTGGAAATAGTAATTACTACCCATAAAAAGATGGAATATAGTAAGTACTACTTCCATGACAGGAATAGAAAGAGATTAATGTCGAATGGGACACTTTTAATTGAATAACAGTGTTACATTTTATTATATTGAAAATACTTCAATTTTAACTGGATTAGAATTAATGACTTTTTTTTATTAATTTTCATTGGATTGATTTGTGACACTTTCAAAATTAGTTTAATTTAAAAGTATTTAAAATGAAGGCAGGAAACCATAAAAAAAAACTATAACTCACTTGTGAATAATAGCAATGAAAAAGTCACAGTTTAATAACAGGTATCATTATAAGCCTAATTGCGGTGAAATAAGAGCCACTTTATGAGCAAGTGTGTTGAAAACAACTTTTTTGGCCCTTTGAACTTAAATAACTTCAAGTTCAAAGGGCCAAAAAATTTGTTTTTTGCTTAATTCTCGGCATTTTATATTATATAGGTATGTATACAAAAATTGTAGTGTTTTTGTTTGAGAGCCGGTTTGTTTTTTTTTTGTTAAAAAGTTTTTTTATTTACTCTTTCTTTTCTAATATCTTTATTTTCTCTTTTTAGTTTTGATAGGTACCTCAAATTGCTATAAAATTCATATATAGCCAAAGTACATCTCGTGACGATTCCAATAAGCCCGAACACGACTAGGATACATTGTTTTATTTCGGAGTGTCTACCTGCCGGCTTCATCATCAGATCAGTTCGATGGTACCACATTCAACAGTACTGTTTATTTATAAGTATATGCTTCGTCTTAGTCGTTTAACTATTCGAGATATCGAAGACCCGTGCCATATTTAGCATTAAGTAGTTCCATTGGCCATCTGTGGTCTTCTTCACCAGTTCCACTTCACCAAATGATACTATCTAAGTGCAAATGAATGCATTGTTGATGAAAACGCCCAAATCGCTATATGTATGCCTATAATATTTGAGGAACTCCCTCGATTTCTCCAAGATCCCATCATCAGATCCTGAACTGATGTATATGGGACCAAATGGGAAGTATACCCTTTCAAACAAAAGAAGAATTTTCCAAATCGGTCCAGGCGTCTTTGAGTAATCGGTGTACATACATTAAAAAAATACCAATCGAATTGAGAACCTCCTCCTTTTTGCAATTTATTTATAATAATTGAGTTTCCAGAGAAATTAATCGAGTTTCGAGACAAAAAAGAATTGTAATCTACTGTTTGTACTAACATACCCAAAAGCAGAAAGTTTTAATGCTTTCTGGTTCATTCCGGAAACACTCAGCTTCGCTCTATAGGGCCGTATACATCTACATGGGGCCTACTTGGGGTGGATTCGACCGAGCAATTCAGTGCCCCCCTTGACCTCAATTGTACGGGAGCTCGTAAAACGACAACAGAACGGTAACTGTAACAAGACTGGACGGGGTGCTAAACGCTTTCACGTTATTATATAAAAACACCCTCATTAACTGTGTTGTTACCTGAAAGCATGAGACAAGATTCCATTGTTAATAGTACAGAAGGTAACCACAAAATCTCTGCATAAATAGCAGTAGGTAACAAAATACCTAACTAAAAAGAAACGTTTCCATTTCGAGTGGGTCCAGTTGCAAAATTATTAAAAAAACCGGCCAAGTGCGAGTCGGACTCACGCACGAAGGGTTCCGTACCATTATCGTAAAAAACGGCTAAAAAATCACGTTTGTTGTATGGGAGCCCCACTTAAATATTTATTTTATTCTATCTTTAGCACTTGTTGTTATAGCGGCAACAGACATACATCATCTGCGAAAATTAAATGTCTAGTTATCACGGTTCATGAGATACAGCCTGGTGACAGACAGATAGTCTGACGGACAGTGGATTCTTAAAAAGAGGGTCCCGTTTTTACTCTTTGGGTACAGAACCTTAAAAACAGAACAAAACTGAAAATCCAGCAACAGGCCGACAGAATTTCATGATTTTTTTAATCATTAATCTTTTTCCGTCAACACCGAAGCGGGGAGGTATCTCTGGCGTTAATCAATTAATTTGGAATTTCATATTTACCAACACCTGCCGAACGATAAAATGGTTTAAAATTATTCGCACTATTTCCCTTCGCAAGAATTTATCATAGATAAATGCAGGTGTGTGAAGTAGCAGGATGCTGTAAGCGTGCTCCTGACATGTGTCAGGGGAATAAGTCTCGGTCCTATGATCCTGTCACTATTGATTAGCTCCCCACGCTGTGATGTCACATGTTCAGTGAACGTAGCGAAAATAAACCACGTTGAAACAGAATTTTCCGCTATCTAAAAACAATATTTATTTTCTGATGTTTTATTTATCTACAAACTCAGTATATTTCAAAGACCAACGTGGTTCAATGTTTATTTGCTAATAATATCTATAATTGACAAATAAAAGATATGAAGCTATATACGTACATTAATATTACTCATCTAAATAGGGGCATCATTTAGATGGGCGATCCTGTAAGAGCCAAAAATATGAAAAAAATATGTTGTGAATGTTAGGCTATTTCCTCAATAGGTGTGCACATAGTTATTTTTTTCCTTGGATGTTAAATTAACTAATTTAACATCCAAGGAAAAAAATATTAAATGGAGGGAATACCGATATTACCGACTGCAAAAATTATAATGAATGCCTACACAAAGCCGCTCCTCGTTTAATAAATGTTTTGTTCCATGGATTATGGTTGCTTTTTGTAAAGATCGCTGTACCTACGCCTCGCTATAGGTATCTATGATGATTTTGTGAAACAGTAGGCGTAGGTACGTGCCATAGTCTGTACTGTAGGTAATCCTTATTAAGAACGTTGATTAAAACACAACCTACTGTAAACAGTTTTTCACACTAATGAAATTTTAATGAAGGCCAATGGAAGCTTCAGAGATTTTGCAATCCTTCAATAACTTAGCTAGGTGTCAGCGCCGATTCTTTCGAGGGTAGGAATAATTTATTTCCTGCTAGCATCGCAAAAATCAGAGTATTTAAGCGTCTATGTCATTTAAATCAATAGCCTTGAATGGGAAGCTCACCATTCAAAGCCATTGATTTTACATGACAATCATTATGCCAATTTTGGTAAAAGAACAACTTTGCACTATGTACAAATAAACTCGTTTAAATCGAAGCTCCTCGGTATGGTTTACAGATAACTTGCAACAATTGAGATAATCCGTTTTACATATTAACAGCGTCCGTATCATGCCGTTAAGTACGTAGGTAGGTACATTCCTATCCTCTTCGAAACCATGACGTAGTTCCACACGTATTACCAGCATGCATAATTCATCGAGACGGTCCATCCTTAGTTGATGAATAAAATACAGAGTGTGCATAGCCCTGACTAACTATTAAACTTTGAGAGGTCGCTAACATTGTTAGGGTGCACACTGAACGTGGTTGGTGTTAAAAGGCACTATTCAACTATAAGCTGTGTGCCTGTTGGCGACGAAAAACTTTCACAGGATATTTCACTCCCTATATGGGTCAAACCTTTAAGGGACGAACTATTTAAAAAACTTGTTTAGGTGGTGCTCTTCTTCGTAATTTAAGATTGAAAATTATCTTGTGCAAAGAACATTGCTTGCCGCCATGAATTCTAAGCGCCAAATGTGATAATTTGTCAATCACGCGCTAGCTGCCATGAATGGTTGGATGAATTTCCAACAGTCAATTACATCTATATCGCACTTGCTAGCGATCGCATCTATATTGTCACTTAATTTGCGTTTAATTTGTGACGCGTCGATGACTTATTTCTCTACTTAATAAAAACTCAAACAGATACATATGCTATATAATAGATACATAAATACATAAATCTATATATATATATATAAGAGAAAGTATGTATGTATGTTCCTTATAGACTCCGAAACGGCTGGGCCCATTTTAATGAAATTTTCAGACAATCTTTAGATTGACCCAGCGGATAATCCTGTAAAGTTTGGTGGCAATCAAAAATTTAAATGCGGTAAAACAATAAATATAAAAGTTCAAAATTAAAAAAATATTTTCCAGCAGTCGCTCCATGTAAAACACTGGTACTTAGGTGAATCCAGTAAGAATGGAAGCCAACCCCAATATAGTTGGGAAAAAAGGCTAGGCAGATGATGATAGACATTAAAAAAAATGACGTACAACAATCATAGACAAATTTTATGTAAAAAATCTAAAAGCACAATCACAGCAATAAATAATGTTCCTTGATGAGTCTTTTAAACACAGGCAACGACTAAGCACGTTTAATTGGGCCAGGCAATGCATTCCACAAACGAGCAGCCTGGACAGTAAAAGATTTATCCATGAAAGTTGTGGAATGCATTGGCATTTTCGCAAGTAAACTGATGAATTTAGATATTTCGTGTGAGAAATATAAATAAACTGAAAACGATCCTTTATAATAAATATCAATCACATCATAAAATAGACAAACGAATTGTACACGTATTAATTCGATTCATGCTTCAAATCTAGACCCAGCAGTAGGCTATGTGTTGTTTGTCAATGAACGAATTTCATATTTTAACAATATGATGTTATTTCATATAGTTGTTATTTCGATAGTTAGCTCAATCCCTGACGTTGATAGATGTCGATCGGTCGATTTAATTTTGGCATTGAATTCAGGTCAACCAGTTTATCCGACTTTAATCCAATAGTTTCCATCAGTTTAGCGACGGATGCGGGCCTTACCTCAGAATTTAGGCAGCCAATTAAACGTCAAGTGATTTAGTTCATCATCAGTATCGGCCTTTTAACGTTCCTTCTACTAGGACACAAGCGTCCTCTCTGTGAGAGGGAATGGGCCATAATCTAACACGAGGGCCCAGTGCGGGTTGGTGGACCTCACATGTCTTCGAGTTTTTGATTCTAGGAAAGCCGGTTTCCTCACGATGTTTTCCTTTACCGTTTTTAGTGCAGTGGTGATGAAATAATTTACACAAAGTAATGCGCCTGCCTGGGTTTGAACCCACGACCGACACGTAATTCGGGGCCGTTACCACTGGGCCACCACTGCTCCAGTGATTTGTTTGATTACGCCGATTCCCTTGAGTAGCTGATTTTAAAATGAGAATCACGTCTAAACGGCGAGTCGTAATTTTTTGAAAAAATATATGTTACATTAGACCATTTTCTTAATAATTTGATCTAAGAAAATTTTGAGTTTTATTCGTATTACATAGTGTAATGAATATGTAAAGTTATGTCTAAAACGGACAAAAACACGACAATCGCACCAAAACCGCTAGGCGTATTTTAATGAAAACGACACCATCTCATAGTCAATTTAATTATCTACATTTTTATCTGAAGCTTTTTTTTTAATGTCAATATAATAAGGAAAGTACAACGAAACGAGTGCCGTTTTGCTCCCTCAAGGTCGTTGGCGTTAGTCGTCGTCTTAACTGCCGGTTACCAATCATTGTCGTAGACGAGGGAGAAATTCACTGTATCAGACAAGATTCAGCTGTCAGGTGTTACGTTAATGACCGCAAGAGCAGTTTCTCAGAATAGCAATTTCATTCATATGCACACCGTTACGAACATACATTTTCATTTCGATGTTATGACTTCAGACTTTCATTGAAATGTATTAGATTATAGTATTCCTTCCAGATAGTCCATACATTCCTAAAAAAATTGTCGTGGGTAGTTCAAATATTTTAGTAAGAACATGCAAGGTTCTCATTTTATAATAAAAGGTAAGAAATATTATTTCATTTTATTTATAATGGTGCGCCCACACCGCTGTTTAAAAATGTTTACAAAACAACTTTCCTAACATTTGTTCGTAAATGTCTTAATGTATAAGTGTTAGAAAATGTGTCTGTGTGTTTACGAATATTTGGTTCTGAAGAACAGTGAATAATATGCGGCACGTAAGTTGGCAAGGTTTTAGCGTAGTAGGGATAAGTTCGCGCATATTCCGCGAACTGACCAACCACCATATAGAGCGAACGGAACGTGGACGCGACACGATTGGTCAGTCAATCCTTGTGTCAACTGACCAACCATTCGCGCGCTCGGAACGGTCCTAAACTTTCCCCGCGCCCCGCTTCACTACCAAAGATACCTAAAAAACTACTTCTGCGCAGCTAACGCCACAAGGCCTATTCGAATAGACATAGTTTAGGCTGATACTTTATCTACATTGAAATAGTGAATGCTTTTAAACTGACAATTGAAATCCATTCCAAGTTTGAAGAATAGAATAATAATATTATCTATAGACTATTATGGAGTCTATGGTCAGAGATGGCGGGAAGCTGCGCGGCTAACTCAGAACAATCGTCTGGCGCACAATTGACGCGGCTCACGGTTGCCACTAGTGACAACGAGAGGCTGCCGTGCAATTAGGTCGCTTCGACCGTGGACCCAGGTCATCTGAAGGTAGAATTCTAAATTGCACTCTAACCACGTACACGCAAAACCAGTTTCCCGTTCTCTGCAAAATCAGAACTCATGATGAAAGCACTAATGCAACGCAGATACCAAAATTTTTTTATAACTAAGTTGAACACAGTTCGCTTATGAATTTCGAGGTTGTTTACGGTTTACGTGTTCCGAGTGGTTTGAAATTCATTTCAAGCTAAACAGTTTTCTGTGTAAAGTTGTTGTAAAGTTTGCAGACTATAAAGAGTGTTTGATGAGAGATATAACTGACTCGTTTGGCGCGGTCTGTTACAAAGTTTTCATTTATCTAAATGTGGGCTTGGTTTAAATTTCTGTTAAAGCCCCGCAGGTTACAATAATAGATTTTACGTGTATTAGATTTTCAGGGTATTTAAGCGACAAAAAATAGTTACCAAGTTTGACTAATTGACATGTTATCAGATGTTGGTAACATAACTAACAAAGGTATTATTTCAAAGCCGCAATTGTTTCGCATTGTGCATCATTGATCGGTACTGAGAATTTTGTTCATGGTGTGCAACCACGAGCATTAAAATTTACAGATCTTAAAGAGATTTTTCATGATAAAAAAACAATTGCATATTAGAGGTATAATTTCATTAAAAACAGATAATGTTTTTGTTAATGCACCCACGATAGAGCAGAAATTCGTAGTGTGGGGCAAACGAATATAAACAAGTTCAAAGTATTTTCGGACCCTAACGCAAAAAATAGATAATTTATAAAAAAAATTGATGCAGCATGTAAACTACCTAAACCCAAGCACACACAAAAGAATCCGAAAAAATAACAGCCTACCAAAATAAAATGCGTCGAAAATTCTCCGCATTGCTGTCTTTATTACCCACGACGTGACCCTCCCCCTCTCCCTCAACCACTAACACTGCGTTTGGTCCGCGTATTTGCGAAAGGCAGGCATAATAAGTGTCATTTAAAAAGTCCTATTTCTTAACGAACGTGTCCGTGATGTAATTATTCACTGACGTACGAAAGAAACTGCGTCAAAGTTCGGCGTATAATAAATTTTGTAAAATGCACCCTCCTTCGGCAGTCGGGTCAAAATATTTTTTTACCCGACTGCTGAAGGAGGGTAATGTGTTTATCAGTCTACGTATGTATGTATGTTTGTCCCTATATGGCGTTCTAGAGACTAAACGCTTTGACCGATTTTGATGATTCTAACGTCAATCGATTCGTCTTAACCCTGCGAGTGTCACTGGCTACATTAAAATTGGGAAAGAAAAAAAAGGCGGATTTTGGGCGCTATATTGTGGGGTTTTATTTTTTTTCCTTCCAAACCCATCGTGTGGGGTATCATAATAGAGGGTTTTAAGAGGTGATTTAAAAAATATATGTCACTTATATGTTTAAATGTACCTAATTCTAAAAAAATAACTAAAAGTTGTTAATAAAAAAAAGTTAATTAAAAAAAACAAAATACCTGACTGCTTAAAAAGCGAACTAAAAGACGTAAACAAGAAAACCGTGTGCGGGTCAAAAATAAATAATTTTTCTTTTCATACACGAGAGTTAAGAGATAAAACAAAACAAATAAATAAACAAATCAAGACACGCGGCAGGGTGTCAAACCAAGTTCATTATAAATTTCATGATGCAGAGAACGAGTAAATAGAACATAAAAAAGACGTAAACAAGAAAAAAATCATGCTGTGCAGTCGAAGGATACATCAGGTTTTGGTCAGCCAGCTCGAGTATATGTATCCTCCGACGACTAATTTTATACCGCAAAAATGCAATTAGTAAAGTTTTTCTTAGGCCATCTTATCTTATGGAGGGGCCGAGAAATAACTCGGACACTTCGACCCACTGGGATCTATTGTGGTGAATATATATATATCTATTCTTAGGCTATAGTAGTCGTTAGAAGTTTAGATCTATTCGACTGTCACGAAATGATTTTCACTTCTAATAAGTAGTAAGTTAAGGAGCAGTGGTGGCCTAGTGGTAACGGCCGCGACTTACAAGTTGTAGGTCGTAGGTTCGAACCCCGGCAGGCGCTTTACTTTGTGTAAATTATTTCATCACCACTGCTCTAAAAACGGTGAAGGAAAACATCGTGAGGAAACCGGCATGTCTTAGAACCAAAAATTCAAAGACATGTGACATCCACCAACATGCACTGGGCCCGCGTGGTGGATTACGGCCCATTCCCTCTCACAGAGAGGAGGCCTGCACGTACAACGGACCAAATGCGAGTCTAAGTGCGCAAAAGGGGTCCACCTATCCTATCCTATCCTAAGTAGTAAGTTAAGCCGAAGTAAATGTCATTCGGCATCTTAGTATGGAAACCATACCCATAGCGTACATAAATGAAATATAGTAGAATGTATTGATATATGGTTCTGGTTTACTATGGCATGTGAGTTAATGTCAATAACGGGAATGTCGAAAAAATATATACCATTGTCATATACTGGTTGTGTTTTTATGTGGGTCAAATTCGAATCTATGAGGAAAAGCTGTACTGAACTCACGGAGCACGAAACCAGTGGAGAGAGCGTGCCGGGACTACCGCGGGCGCCAAGCGTATGCAATATCAATCACATGCGGCGAAATTTTAGTCAGTCGCAGCATTCGTAGGTAGGACGTACGAACGTCACGCGCTTCCGTCTTTAAAACAAATAAACTGAAAAGTAATGCCTTTTTGTGCAATTAAATGATGTGGAAAGTGTTCTAATACTTCAAGTTACACAAAAGATGGTTTAACATTTCACAGGCAAGTGTTTTTCTACTCCATTTAATAAATTTCATGAAGTAAAATCAAATATTTTTATTTCTGGATGGTTCCGCTGCTGTCTCTTTCTGGTACACTGATTCACGCATTAGTCGTTGTCTCTTTTTTTCTCGATAGTGCTGCATCGCAGCATCACGACGATTATATCGATATGTTAGGCTCCAAGACGGAAACCGCTCGTCGAGCGAAAAAAATACTCAGAATGTTTTATTATTAAGCATTACACAATACTTTGTTGCCGTAATTAATAAGAACTGCAGCTGTGTACGTTCTTTTGCTTTTTATTCAAATTCAAATATTTTTATTTGTAGAACATAGGTAAATAAAAGGTACAGTTGACAATGTTAATAAAAATGAACGCTATGTCTTGCCATCAACGGCGTACAAATAAAAGAGTTATCTTTCTTGGAATTTGCAGATTTCCCAACGATGACATCGAAAAGAACGAAATTTGGATCAAAGCTACACATAGAGACAATTTTTTTCCAACAATGTTTAGTGTCGTGTGTTCTAGACATTTCACGCCCGATTGCTTTAAAAGTTTAAAAAATAATAGACGCTGATTATATAGGTAATACACCTGTTTTATTTCAAAATCGAACCCGTAATCTCTGCAACCTAAAAAAATCCTTACACTATTAATAAGTTAAACAACTATCGATATCGATATTTTTTTAATTACTTGTTTGGAATCCCTAAAGAATCAGCTGTCATTTGGTTGTCAATCTGTCGCCCAATCACAGCGAAGGAAGGTTACCTCTGACCCCGCCGTTATTTGGTGACTTTGATTTAGAACAAAATCGTGCCGATGCTCTCTCCACTGGTTTCGTGCTCCGTGACTGAACTGTATTATGGGCATCGACACTGTTGATTATGAAAAACAAATACGCCGACTATTACACGATCCGATAGCGTCGCTCATAGTTATAATATAACGATACAATTCCGGAAATTAATGACATACGGTAAATTAAGGAAATACCAATTTTTTTACAAAATGTACAGACGAAAAAAAAAGTTCTCTGAAAAAGTTTTTTTTTTAACGATTCGGTACATTTTTCTCGTTTTGATTAAAATAAATATAATTATGCAATGAAAGGTCATATTATACTCTTTAGTTTAAAACTATTTTGGTTAATGTCCGCCAGTCTTCGCAAAGATTATGCCTAGTTATTATTTAATTACACGAAGTGCTTGTTGTAAAAATAAACTCTTGAAATAATTGTTGGTGCGGCAATTATTATTATTACCAATATAAGTTTTATATGATTAAAAAGGATAGTATTTAAACGAGCGAAAAAAAAATCAAATTAATGGTGTAAAAAATACTGAATATGACAAACAGTGGGCGAATACAAATGTTTAAAACAGCGACTTGAAAATATAAGTTTGTCGACAGGGCTCCTTTTTCTGTCTGCAGGGTCTAAAGTAACCTAACATGAAGGAGATGACGGGAGCTAAGTTCGCTCGCTTTGCTCGCTCACTTCAGCTCTCGTCATCCCCTTCGAACCTAACCTATCCGTGTCGGGGTGCGCTAAGTTCCCGAGCTCGCTTCGCTCGCTCTTGGACACGAATAAACCCGAACTCCCGCACTGCACAGTGATGTCGCCTCGATAGTTGTTCAGCTATTTTCAAAAGAATAATATGCTAAAATAGAAAAAATAGAACCCCAAATACAATTAAAGTATGTAACAATATTATTACCGCAGCTCACAAAAATCTCCTAAAAGGTATTACTCCAACCGGATAAATAGTTACTTACAGTATAATAGTCGCCCATTCAGTATATTTTTCCCTCGGTTAATAATTTCCCGATTAAAAACACTTAGACTGGAACTAAAAACTGATCAAAATGTTGTAAACAACCTTTATCGAATGTCAATAGTCAACGTATTGTCAATACCGATCCAATATGCGTAGTCCCTTGTTTACCAACCGGAGCCTATTCAATTAAACTGAAGCCCGAGGCAATTTAGCATTGAAACCATTCGACGGTGACGGTTACTATTGCATTTATACGTGTACGAGCGTCGTAGTAGCGCTGCGTATAGCGCTATTTTCGCCGGTCGAAGTCTAGACTTCTAACAGACATATGACGTAATCGGTGGGTACTACTTGCCGCAATGCTATTGTATTATCCCGTGCCCTAATTGTGATGCGAGCCGTGCACTGCAAACAGTGCGTTTTAAAACGGGGCGATGTTTCTTTCGGCATACTATAAATGTAAAAAAAACGCGATACATAAGACTCTAAAAAGCAAAAACTAAGCCTCGTACTCGCGTCGGGGAACCACTAACGTTTACAGCAGTTTATTTTATTTTAGGGTTACCAGACGCGAGTACGAGGCTTATTTTGTGCTTTTTAAAGATTTTGTGTCGGCGGTCTTTTAAATTAAATTTTATTTCATAGTTTTAAACTACATATAATATAGTAGTAGACACGCTTCGGTCAACAATCCATCGTGACATGTAATTAAGACACGATATCTTGCGAAAGAATCCAGATCCAAAGAGCAACTTGCGGATAACTAATTTTAAACGGGTCAACCGATTTTAATCAAACATAGCTAAGAACACTTTTGACAAAGTCACCTTTCAAACAAAACAATCTAAATCAAAATCGGTTCATCCGTTTAATAGCAATGATGCTACAGACAGACACACATATACACAGACACACAGCAACACACGTCAAACTTCCCCTCCTCCCCCCCCCCGTCCCACAGTATACGATTTGACTAATCTCGGTGGACAAAACTAATATGATAAAAAAGGCCAAATGGAATGTAAACAATATTATTTTAATATGTTTACAAAATAAGTACATCTTTGTATTTTCTCGATGTACTGTTTTCTTGGAAGTTTTCGTAATAGCGTGATGTAGGGGTCTGAAGATATCAGTAAATGCTTTATTAAATCATAATTGGTTCTGTTTCTTGAGGTTTTCATTGTATGGCCTAATCTGGCCTTCCTAATTTCTTTATTCTTGGCTTCAGAAGCCTCTTCAGACATTTGGGCGTCTATGAAGGAAAATGATAAATATATTATAATCGCAAAAAATCGCAAGTAATTAGTACTATATCATCAAAGTATAATAAACACGTAATCTATTAAGACTATTATCACAGCTTGACTGCGTTTGACTACCAAGTATAACTCCAAGTCAAAATTAAGTAGAGGAAAAAATACGAAATCTTCTATGTATTTTTAAACAAACGGCACACATTCGTCAAAGTAGAATATTGATTATTTTAATATCTTAATATACAAATAATTATCTCTATTTGACGACTCCATGAAAAAAACTACTCGAAGTTGCTCAAAACACAAAAAAAACATGTACACTCTTTAGCGTTAACGGTCACACTGAGCGGGTCGGCCGACTTGCTGCAGGGTTTGAGTACTTTCGCCCTTTGTTATAACCAGTTTCGCGCGGTCTAGGCATAAGTTACTGTTATTGTCAGTTAAGTAATATATTCAAGGATGTAAGGAGATCAGTAAATCGTTATTTTAAGTATTATATTTAAATACCTATTGTCCAGCTAGATTGGTCAAATCGTATACTGTGCGTCCCGTCCGTCTCTTTCCCCTGTTTTTCCGTGTGGGGTTAAAACGAGTTGATAAGTGGGGGACGGAGGCCACATGTCACTTACATACTTTGTACATTTAGTGATGGATATAAAGTCTTAATTTGACATGCTGACTTTTGAAAACTTTGATTATATTGAAACCATGTAACATGAACCACAAAAATACCATACTTTCATTAACTAAAACTCGACTACATGAAAATAGTATCTGAAAAGTATGAAACAAGAACATAGGTACCGAAGGTCCTGCACGAAAAACTTAACACAGAGTTAGTTGCTAACACGAGGTTGAATTGACAGTATGTCACAATATTATCAATTTATCGTTTTTTTATCGTGCAACTAACTATGAGTTGTCGTGCAAGTGGGCCTTAGGCCCCGCTTTTTGATCCTTAGTTATGGGTTACAACCCATTGGTGCTAACCAATTGTTTCAAATTTCGGTAAAACGAGATTTTCATCAATTGCTTATAGTCTATCAAATGATCAATTAAGTTAGAGAGTAATTTATTTGATAATTTTATAGGCAATATAAAAATTAAATAAAGCATGTTAACGAAATTTTAAACCATGGTTATGATATTTAATTAATAGTTAAGTTAAACGGATCAAAAACTGGACTTTAGAGGATAGCCGTGGTCGTATGTCAAATTGATAAAAATACGATTTCACCGAGTTTTCTGTAAACCATTCAAAACCAGAACCAGAGTCTCTAGACAAGGGCCATTAAATGTCAGCGACGGCAATGGTCAAAATGCCAAAATATAAGGAATTGATCACGTGTCATGTCGATAGCGGTTGACAATGCCATTACATTTTTGCATTTTTCCAATCGCTATGGCACAAAGTAAGTAAGCGGCGGCGCGCGGCTGGGGACGCTTTCGATCATAGAATGTCACTTGTCTAGAGCATCTGCTCTTCTTATTTTCTCGTTTAAAAAGTTACAAATACAGAAATTGAAAAAAAAAACTACCTACCTACACAATTATTCTGAAATTCGGTAGGTTTGATAGCAACACGACTAAAGAGTAAAGTATAGTTGTCGCCAAACTTCTGAGCCACCCTGAAGATGGTTTTCCAATGCGCAAAACACCGATCGGAGCTGTTTTTGTATGAGATGTATTACTGCGCAGCGATTGTAGCATACTTCAGGGCGGCCAAGAAGTTTGGTGAGAACTATACCCTCGGATTACTAGTTGGCAGCCGACACTGTAATCTGAACAGCAAGTTTCCTCATTTAACCTAAGTACTTCAAACCCTGCTCTGTTCTAAACTCAATTAAAAGCTAACGAAATTAGCTAACGTGTTGTATAAAACTCTCAAAATGTAGCACCTTTTTCCAAACTGGGTCCTTTCAATTAAACGCGGCCAAAAGCGAGTCAAACTCGCGCGACCTTAATCTTCAATAATGGCGAACACCGCGCGTAGCGGGCAACGGTTTTCACGAAACCTCATCTCATATACACGGAAAAGATCCCGTGGCAAGTCGTGTTGCCTGAGCAACGCGACTTGCCACGTGTTTTGCGGGCGGGCCCCGATCATTGATCGCGTCGGTCGCAGATTCCCGGCAGTGTTGCCAACTTATGATAATCTCTATGGTTTAGGCCTCATGACACTTAATGTAGATTCCAAAGCATAATTCATACCTTCTGGCGGGTAAATTTTGGAGGCTGATGTTTTTTTCTAGTAATAAATTTTTGTTAGTTGAAAACAAGGCAACTATTAAATAAATGTCTTGAAAAAATTATAATATCATGTAGGTGCTACACGTATTGTTTGTCTATAACATTTTTTTTTTCAATACTGACCAATCTATTGGATTTATGAAGAACTGGCACTATGGGACTCGGAAAAATTTGCAACACTGATTCACGTGAAAATCGCTAACTATTATACACGGACACCCTAATTTTAAGTTCGCTCTTTCAACTACAATCTGAAGGAATTTAAAGAAAATTCTTAATTTGTGGCATGTTATTGTATAGTAGTGGTAATTGCAAACTTGTTATGTAATAACCTCGTGCTAACCCCTGACCGACTGCGTGCGCAGGCGGAGTGCACTAGGCATCCGGTAGTGGCTGCGGCAGCAGCGGCCGCGTTCGTTGTGCTTAGCAGGTATTTAATAATAGCGCTACCGTACGTAGCGAACACCGTTTGCTCGAAAATGATATCCAAAGGTAAGCAATATTTATTAGAAGTTAAAAGACGAAAACTAGCTTACTTAATGAAAGCGAAAGCGGTATGGGATAGGCCACGGGAGCTGAAAGCTATTTAGTATGGTTCTAGTTTTCACCCTGCCGGTACGGAAACCTAGCTTGGTATAGATATAATTATTTTATCTCACGATGACGGGTTACATGGCTTTTATGACGCCGAAATAAGATTTATTTTGCTACGATTCCTCCGCCATCGTGAGATAGAAGAACATTACCCATATTAGATGCTTTATTTGTTCTGTTTGCTTACTCAAAATGTAAATTTAATGCTTTTGTATGATTTAAAGAAATGTAGTTTATTTATTTATATATTCATTAACACATACATTTGTTTTAACAGGTAAAGCCCAAGCTAACAAAAGTAGTCATAAATTACTAATAGTACAGTCCCAAGTTACAAAAAAAAACTTTCGAATTGAAATATAAAATCAGCATTATTTTAGATACCGTTTTACGTAATGTACCGCTAGGTCTCAATTAAAGGAAGTGGCGAGAAAACGTGACACCCTTTACGTGTGATACGTCAAGAGTGCATCGTTCTCGTCTGGAATAGGTTAATGTGCTCTTTTGTTGTAGTTTTTCTTTTTGCACTAGTTTGCAGTTGTTACTTTCCGGCAACAACCTTTTACTTAACTATAGACTTAACAATAAAATACAACCTACTCACAAAAAAAAATACTACAAAGTGAAGTATTTATTTTTACCCTTTTAACTGTGGTACATAAAGAGCAAGTTCTCTCGTAAGATAAGAGACCTACAATGCACAAAGTTATACCAGAATAGATTACCCGAATAACATGAAACTTGAAAATAACCCCAATGCATTCCACTATCTTCCTGGACTAATCTTTTACTGTCCAGGCCACCCGTCTATGGAATGCATTGCCTGTAACAATAAAACGCGGGCAATCACTAGCGATCTTTAAAATACTAGTGAAGGAGCATTACCTGTCACAGTGATCTTCTTCTTGTTGGAGCTGTATTGTTTTCTTGACTTTATATTTATATGAATGTATGTATTTATGTATCTATTTTAGTATTTTTTATTTAGTGCTTTTTATGTTTGTTACTTATTGTTTTATTCAAACTTGCACCAAGTGCAGCCCCATGTCGTGTCCAGGATTTCTCTCTCCATTCTGGTTTGCCTGGAAGAGATCGCAGAACGCGATAAGGCCGCCTGTTGTATGTTTGTTTTAATTTTAAGGTTTCCGTATGTACACTTTAAAGCGTACCGGCGTGATGTTATGAAATGGCGTAAACAATAAACAGACATGTGAATGCAGAAAGCCTAAGAGGTTTGCCGTTATTTATTGAAGATTTCTGTTGTTTTTGAGTTCTTCACCAGATCTTCACTAAATTTAAATGGGACTACATGAGAAGCACCAGCTTTCAAATTAATCATCAAAATCGGTGCACCTAATAAAATGTTCTGAGTTAACACACATTTGCATCTTACAAGACATTCATACCATCTCGTTAGACTAAACATATACCTTTTTACATAGGCTTCAAACTATCGCAGAATAGCCTTGTGACGCTTTGGTATTAAGAAGACAATCCGTAATACGGCAATGCCACAAAGCTTAGACCGCACGAGATGACATGGTCTCGAGAATGCCAACCGCCAACGGAATTGATGAGACATCTCATCAATTCCGTGGGCGGTTGGCATTTTTATTTTTTTATTTCATATAGGCTCACGCTTGACCACTATCTCACCTGATGGTAAGCGATGATGTGGTCGACGTTGGAGCACGCTTGCCTAGAAGTAACCTATTCACTCTTGATTTAAAGACCCCTAGATTGTAGCTATCGGGAAACATAGACTCCGCATTTACCGAAATCTCAAAGGCTAGGAACAATCTTTTTTTGATTAAGTTTGAAATAGTTATTTATGCTACAAGTGCGGGAAGTAGGTGATTTCCGATGAGTGGTATTTTATTCACGAGCGAGCGAAGCGAGTGAGTGGATAAATCGACACGAGTCGGAAATCATCTTACGCACGTGTATCATACAACATTTTACTATGCACTGTGCGAGGAAATAAAAAAAAAATATCTGAACCAAGCAAGAAATTAATAAAATGGCGCTTATTCAAGGGCGCTCAGCATATCCACAGATTAACTAATAGTTCATAGTTCTACTGCGCATGTGCAAATAGCTGTCAAGTCGTAACGCAAAAAGGCACGACCAAAATATTCATTCTGCCAAACATATTTTATGAATATTTAAAATTAATTTATTGATCAAAATCTAAATCTAGAGTGATTAAAAACGACTTAAATGAAGTATTAGTTTTGTTTTAGTAGGCGTTTTTTTGTTCTGTGGTTTTACCTTTTATATGAATGATTATCTGTACTTAACTAATTTTTAAAACTTTTCTCAAATAATAAAAACTCTATGCGGCGGGCTGACGTTGCAGTTAAAAATTAAAAAAGTACAGGAAAGTAAAAAGCACTAGTAGAAAAAAGTGACACTTTCCGCACAGCTTGGCTGCTTGGAAAACGCTCTTTTCGAGGACATGCATTGTAAAATACTTTATATTTAAAAACGTTGCAGCATGATGGCAACGATCACTCGTTTCACGTGTACGTGACCTAGTTAACTAACTTACGACATGATTTTTGTACATTTATGTAAACTTTATCAATACTTAAAAATTGAGTTTGGAGTCATCGCGGTGAAAGGATTTGTCAGCTAGACTCTGCATTACCGGGTGCTAGCTGTCCAGGGTGCGCCACGATCACGAACTGTAGTGGTGAATCTGGCAATCCCTGAACCTAGTGCGGACCCCGGCCGCTGTAGAAACAACCTGGCCAAATAGAGTCTCATAGATCCATCCATAACACAGTGCCAGTGTGGGGCCCCTTCGCAAGATATGGTCCACCTCCTTGTCGGCCCTTCATGCACGACCAACTGCACCTTTCAGGATTTGAACGTAGCGAATGACAGAGCTGTCTGAGTAGCTACATACTTTTCGGACAACATCTGAATGTTTGAGACTATAGTTTTAAGTTGACCGACACGAACGAAGAAGAAGTACTTAAAAATTATTTGAACACCACAACCGTCTGATCAACTGATGCTTAACCCCTTGAGTGCCTGACACATGTATCCACGCGAGACACAATAACTTTTCTATTGTTTCGGTATTCAACCGGTTACTATTTTGAAAAAGTAGTTTAAAAAAAATCTTTACTTTAATAACTTGAAATCTGAGTGTAATGTACGGCACTTCAGACAGATTTCAAGTTCTTTTTTTTTATTAACTCCATTGTGTCTCGCGTGGATACACGTTTCGTTGGTGATAAAACATAAATACTATAACTATCTACAATGTTGCATTTGTGTATTGAATTTATTGCTCAGTAAAGACATGATGGTTGTCATTTAAGTTCAAAATTAATTGTCTATGTAGTCTGTCAATGAATTACGAACCAAAACGCTTGGTGTCTTGTCTTCGTTAACGAAAAATAAATTCCTTTGACTTTAACACGCCTTTTAAATAAATCAGAAATATTCCTTGAATTTCTATTTTATAAATAGTTTTGGAACTAAATATTTGGACGCTTGTTTTCCGTAGTCATTTGTTATGTTCAGTTGAACAATTTTTTTCTCTGCCACACTTTTTATAAAATTAATTTCTAGCAGTTACTAAGTACATCATTATTACAGTGTTCGTAACGAGACTTAAGTCTGAACTTTAATTAAAAAACGTCTAGCTTTGCACTGGTGACCAGTGTATAAGACACTTTATAGCACAGACTTCGCACTTCAGTCTGTTAGTTCCACCTTCATTCCAGTTAATGGAATATAAATTGGTTTTCAGTTGATGAATTTTGGGCACTGAAAGCCTTTGAGCAAATCTCAATTTGCTCCTTCGTTAGTTTTGTTTAGTGAGTTGTCTGGCACAAGTTGATTGCAAGGATAATTTGATTGCTTGCAACGTTGCTTTAGCTCGACAGAAGCAGTTGAGCTACAAAGTGTTTGCATGTCGCTGTCGGAGACACGAGGCAATCTTGTTAGTATTATTGCATTGTACTGCCTGTACCAAGTAAAGTTGTGGTAAAACTATGTATTTTAATTGTTTGGTAAGACGTCATTCTTAAATAGGAATCTACTTATTTAATACACAGGTATTTATCAAAGTGAATAAATATTACTACATTATCCCATTCACACAGGTGCATAGGTGGTATTTAGTAATATTTATTCGCTTTGTTTGTTATAATTTCGATTTGTTCACATTAAATGTAGTAATTGAATGTATTATTAATTTTGAAAATTTTAAGAGTTTCCATTTGAGAAAATTATCATAACTAATGAACGATGAACTGTTTTAATATTACTCACAAGGTTAAAAAAGCAAATAGTAATTAACTCCCAACTATTTAAGGAAACAAAACATACTTTGCAAATACGAAATTAAGCTTTATTTAATGAATTTGAAGGCACTGAAACAAGTTTAATAGAATACTTGTGGAACCACTACCGCGTCCAGAAAGACAAAAGAGACTCGAGGAACAATATAAGAGCGGAATGCGGCAGCATCGGGCGCTTTATGCGAGCCCGCCAGAGCTTGGGCGCAAAATAACCCAGAATTGAATAAAACACGGGGGTGAAAAATTGCATTCCCTATTCACATTATGTTTAATGCGAGTATGGGGCGATTGAAGCGGTAAATATTGTGGGGTTGTGGACTATTCTAGGCCTCGAGAGAACCAGTTTTACCGACAAAGCCAGAAGAATTGCAAACCGTTAAGTGGCCGTGGACAGGGCACACTGCTCGTAGAACGGATGGTCGATGGGGACGAAAGCTTCCCACCAGATGGTCAGATGAGTGGTTGGCAGGAGTCCGCTGGGTTCGAGACGCACTAATCCGGTCAATGTGGAGACGATTGAGGGAAATCTATGTCCAGCAGTGGACGTTTTTCGGCTGATATGATGATGATCATGATGACGATGATGAAGGGACTCGAAATGAAATGAGGCTTTGACGGACTCGGACTCCTTGCCCTCGCCCCTTTATATAAGTGTTTTTTCTATATCTTTTTAGTTGCACTCTGTTGTGAATAATTCAATTAAAATTACTTAAGCATATTTTATCACATTATGAATGCAGTGGTAACTAGTATTTCTTTAGCTTAGAAATACTAGTTATATCTCGCAAATCCCTCTAGGCATTTTTTCCTGGAGAGATTATGTTACTTATTTGATATTTAAGTACATACTTAGTACGGTCAGCTAGTTTAACATAATTTATCTTCGTCAAAATTGACATGAAATAATTCAGCATAATAATGTACTTGCTCTGCTGTTTAGCATTTCATGACAAGATAGTGAGCTATAATTTTTTGATCAACCTTCAAAGTTAAGCATCGCTTGGTCGGTCCATAGATGGGTGGATTTTAAGATAACTTACCGAGATTTCTCCGTCCCTCGGCAAGCACGTTAAGCCATTGTTCTCAGCTGTCATTTGAAGATCTTTGGTAGTCATTACGGATAGTTGAAAGCTAATTGCAATCTGATACCAGTCTTGCCAAGGGTGTGGAGGTCAGGTAGCCAGTTAGATACTGGTACTTAGCAACATCCTGTTAGACTGGAAGTCAAACCCAAAATAATTGGGAATAAAAGCGGTCAAATGCGTGAACGGGCCACGCGCAGTAAAAGGGTTCCGACGTTGCATAATAATGCGGACTAAGAAGAGGGTTTTGTTATTGTTACATGAACATTAAAACGGTTTCAGCGGCGCACAACGTCTAAAAACGGGCCCACATAGCATGATGTTTTTTCTAATCTATATGCTCGCGTTTGACCACTATATCGCCTGATGGTAAGCTATGATGTGGTCTACGGTGAAGCACGCTTGCCTAGAAGTAACCTTTTTGTATAATTTTACATGGTTCATAAGCATATATTTACTATCTGTTTTACACAGTTAACAACGTTATTATAAGTTGGACGACTATTACTCGTAAACTTATAAAGCCTACTAAACCGTGATAGTTTTCATTTTAATTTAGTTATATTTATTACTGCCGTGGATTTTTTCACATAGCCAAGAGCAACCATTTCGCTGGCAGGGGACGACGACACTTGACTTTAACATAAAATTGCAGTTTAATGCTTAATTTTACGCAAACTGATCTCAGAACAGGAAAAGGGTTTTAACAAACCCATAATATTTTTGAATAGCCTATCCAACGATACCCCACACCATGGGATAGACGAGAATAAAAAAAAGCCATCCCCATTTTACGTCTTTAAGAGATATTTTCCTAGTTTTATTTTACCACTTTGTCGGAATTATTAAAATGTATATACATGCCAAATTATAGCTTTCTAGTACTTAAATTCTCTGAGCTAAGCTGCGGACGGACAGAGCGAAACCATAAGGGTTCCTTGTTGACTTCGGAACCCTAAAAAGGCTGCACTATTTATTCAATATCATGTTCGACTGGACATTAAATAACACAAATGACTATATAGTATGATTTAATAACAATATAATTGGCTGTCATTGCTGACTGTTACCGGTGTAACATTAAAAAATAATATAGCTCCATTCAGAAAATAAAATATAAAAACAGTTGGGATAAAGCCTGAAAATGCTTCAGTAAATAATTAACTGGGCTTAAATGAATGTTGATACATCATATTTCCTTTTTGTTCTGAATTATTCATCGCGTGAAGCTGTATATAAATAAAATACAGAATATTTTTGAAATGTTAGCTTGAGCTTTTATATTAACAAGTTTGGAAGGGGTTAGGAGATGAGGAGTAGGGCGTTACAGATCCACCGAGAAATAAAATGCATGAAAGTTGAGTCCACTAAACTCGATACCGACCCGTCGTCTCTTTTGTTATATAATTTATGAGGTTGTAACAAAAGGGAGGAGAAGGCGAGGTGATCCGCGCTGACAATGTCCCGGGGGCGGCGCTGGATAACAATCAAATATTTAACCAGTTGACCCACTTTACCACACCGTGTTGTTTTATATTCATATTCTGTAACCTATTTTACCGATGTCCAAATCCACCGCTATCATGTCGAAAAGAACAAAGGAATCGGTGATTCAATTTAAAACTACAAAGCTCGTGCATGTACGCTCAGAACTTTTGAGTTAAAATTGTTGAAATTATATCGGTCGACACAATTTCACGCAATGGTGATCGATTTATGCGATACTGATACGAGCTGTACCTACACCAAACAATTGTATTCTCTGTATTTATTCCTATTGGCTAACGTGGGATTACATATGAATTTATACGTCCAATTCGGTTTAAACGTGTAGGTACATGTATCCATTATTTATGTAGATTTGCACTTCGCTGAATTAATGATTGTTAGCAAATATCATTCTACTAGAAACATGCTTTTCCCTTAGCTTATCTACGAGTAGATAATTGTTCAAATACATAAATGTATGTGTTCTATCATTCTTAGAAATATAACAACATAAATTTTATATAAATACCGAACAGTATTAATATAAAATATTATTCAATATAAATACTGTTTGGTACCAAAAACTCGTCATTTAGCTGACGAAAAAGTCTTAACATAACCATGTTCATTACGTATTTACGTTACCGTGTCGATTGTTTCAAAAATTTTGAATGTAGCAATAATAAATTTGGTTATTTAATCGCAATTATTGCAGCAAGCAAGATAAACAGAATTTCCGCAGGTATTGTTTGTTTGTTTGTTGTAAAAAAACGTTGTCCCACTCTAGGAATTTCTCCTGTATCGTGGGTGCGTTTACAAACATATAAACTCACATACACAAACACCCAGAGCCAGAGTTTATTTGACAATAAACGACTGTATTATTTCAAATTGTTACATGCAAATGGAAGTACAAAATGGAAGCTTTCTGCATTTTATCTTTAAAGATACTTACAAAGAGTAAGAAAGTCGACTTAGTATACATAAGTCTGCAAGCACTGTCTCATAAAATGTTTACTATAAATCGAGTTGGTTCGGCTTCACACTTCCAAGTCGTGGTTCTTTTGTGAGACGACGCCAGTAGAACCTAGTCTTAACACTGTTTTTTTATTTCTTACATTATAAAGGGGAAAACCAATGTGTATTTTAGCCTTTTCACTGTTAGTAGACTAGATTTCTGCACCGATGACAAAGGACTAATTGGAATCCTGACAAAGACGTTTGTGTTTTGCTTTTGTATCTACTGGTGTGAAATAAATAAATTGTTTCTTTTCATCAGTTAGTTCGAGTTTATTCATAGTACAGCATAACAACGTTATATGCACTTGTATATTTCTATGTTAGCAATGAACTAAAATAAATAATTTCAAGGAAACTTATTATTAGTATTCACATCTTTGAAATAAGAATCCTGACGATTCACCAGAAGAGACCTTTTTAAAAGATAAATTATGACTATAAACAAAACTCGGTAAGGAGCAATAAAAAGTAAAGATAGCAGCTATATAAATAAGAGTTTCATCGTAAACCGTAGCGTGAAGTGTATTACAACCTCCAACGAACGTCCCACGAACACGAACAATAATAATCAAGTTGAGGTTAACGTAACACGTCCACTGAGATTTAGCCACAATAGACAATGAAAAAAATGTTGAGTCATATAATCCCATATTTTTTCTGGCATATTATTGCTTGGCATAACATTTTCGGATAACTTTTATTAGCATAATAATACTGTGGCATAACTATACTTTGGCATAATGCATTGGTTAGCATAAATGTCATTTGGTCTGATTTTTTTTAGCATAATTTGGAGTTGCATAAATATTTAAGGCATAATGTTTATTTGTCATAATAATTTTATGGGTACATATTTGAACGTCGAAAGTTAACGTACGTACGGGTAAAATGTCAATGTTCAAAACATCGAAAATTTTAATATCGAATGTATCGAATTATAAAAATTGTTATAACTAAGCTGAAAATGACTAAGATTGAAATGTCGATTGATTTAAATATGAATTATTAAAAATGTCGATAGTCATTATATTCAAAATGTCAACATTAATAAATGTTGAAATTTTACTTAAGTTTGTAAGAGTACAAATAAATATTGAATAAGTAAAAAAAGTTCGAATCTGTTCCAAAACCGAATTGGGGCACCCCAACAGCTACTACGTTTTGGATACTACCCCTAGAGTGTATATGAAAAACCAGAGGCGCGAAGGGATGGCAGCCCCCACCCTCTATAACAAAGCTTAGGCACCCGTGCGGCGGCCATGCTCACCACCGCAACAAGCCGATGCTGCGGTGGTGAGCATGGGTGCCCATCCTTTGTTACGTAAGGGCTAAGGGGTTGCACTTACCGCAGCGCTGGAGAAGTTGCAGAAGCAACTTTATAGTGTCAGGAGCAACTCAAACGTGTTTTAACATCGATGTTTAGGACATTCGATACCCTGCATTTCGTTATTTTTTATTTTAATTTAATTTAATTAAAAATACGTTACATAATTGAATAAGGTTAAGGTGCGCCGGGGATGGCCCTTGGGCCACCCTTGAGCCGCGAATATGTTTGTATTATATTACAAAGAAAATTATGTGTACATATCATTATGCGTTTATAACATTATGCTTTATAAAATTATGCATCATTATTATTATGCCAACAGTATTTATGGCAGTATACATTATGGCAAAACATTTATGCGTAATGATCGTTATGTTGAATTTAGTTATACCAATGTAAATTACGGGAATGCGTTTTATGCTTATCATTAGTAAACCTAAAACGGTAACTAACTCATTGCTTTGTGTGCCTTATATAAAATCAAGTATCACAAAAGGAGGGTTTAATAAATTGCTGGGAAAATTGTTATGCAAATACCTTTGAAGGTGAATTCACTGGCTTTATTTCTTAACATGAATGAAAGATAAAGATTTTCCAATATCGAACGGGCGGTATAAGTTCGAGACTTTAAGTCTCCGTCTCGAGCAGACGTTGCCCGGTCGCAGTTCAGAAATCTTTCCGTAACATCTTTTCTTATTTTATTTTCTGCTATCGCAAGTGGACAGGAATTTCTGTGGAAGTTGAACGAAATTTATTTACAGAAAGTACAAATTCGTAGTAACTTCAGCAACGTAAAGGTAATTAAAATTAGGGAAATCGGATTAAAGATAACTTCAAAGTTTTTTTAATTATTTGTGCGTTTTTAAACGTTTACATTAAAACGTACACAATTTTGTTAGTTGGGCTCAATTTTTGGAATACTATGTGTATGTAAATTTCCAAGTCGATACTATTCTGATGAAATCGATATTTTTCTGCGTCATGTTTTTGTATGTTTTAATGGCCCTATTACTTACGAGATGCCATATAGCCTAACTACTCAAACAAATCTGATGACACCTCACTTGTCTAATCTCATGCTTAGTTTAGACGCACACATAAACTGCCAAATTCATAATCCTCCAATAGAAAAGCAAAATTAAAAAAACTAGCTTATTTGCTTACAAATTAAGCAATAACCTACATTGCCTACTGTCAATCTGTCGAAACAAAACTCTGTTGAATGCCAAATAAATAAATTAGCTGCCAATAATATTTTAGAATTACACACTTAAATGAACTAAGTTCCGGATTGGCACAAAATTAATTAGATATTCAGGTTTTGACATTTGAACCGTCAGTTCGCCGCGGGCATAAGGAAATATCCGGCGTTTAATATTGACATTCGCTACGGGCCTACGCGCTACGAGCGTGCTACGAGGCTACGGGACTACGAGACTACGAGCTCTAATAACCGCTAAAACATACATAAGTATAAAGGTCGTTAAACATCATAAATTCAAAGTAAAAACATTTCACTTTGCACTTTCTAATTACTTCTCCGTATATATCACTGAAACATATTTCACTTTAATTTTCTTGTTTTTGAAACACGAAGCACCAGTTGTGTAATTAATTTACATAGGTGCAGCTCGTTGCCTTGCCCGAAGCCTTGCTCATTCATTAGTGTTCCGACTGAAAGCTTATTAGAATTACTCAGGACGTGTGTTTAACCTACTTGAATTCAATGCTGTCTCAAGAAGGTTGTTTTTTTGCGTTATAAAAAAATTAAAAGGATTAACTTTTCATTATTTATTTCTTTCGTTAGTTGTAAAAAAAGGAGCTCATAACACAGTAGGGATTTTAATAGGCTTTTGATATAAGATACAATTCATAAAGCAATTCAATTCATACCTTGTTTGTGGTCCGTTTGACTTTATTTTTTTTTGGTATCTTTTCAAACTACAGTATTGGTAACAAGTCTGTTGAAGTGAAGCTTCATACATTCATCTATACTATAATATTATCAAGAGGAAAGATTTTTTTGTTTGTTTGTACCGAATAGGCTCCGAAACGGTCCAGTAGGACCGATTTGATAAATTCTTCTCTCTCACCAATAGAAAGCTACATTCCTGAGTGAAATAGGCTATTTTTTAATCCCGAAATCGGGTCCTGTGGGGTGGTCCAGGGAGCGAAGCCGCGGGCAACATCTAGTATTATATAAATATTTTCTACATAAAATCCGTCAAACCACGGTTTTCATACTTCAGATTAAAGTTACCTGTCTACTCATTCAAGAAATACCAAAAACCTAAGCTATTTTAAGTTACAAATAAGATACCCCCTTAATGTTCCCGCTATAATTCTTAGAAACATAGATTAAACTCACGCCTTTTTCGCATGGGCGTAGGCAGATACTACAGAATGCCACCTGATACAATAAATGTTAAGTTATTATGCCACTGAAGAACTAGTTTTTCAGCTGAACTAATAGTAGTTCTAAGGTCAGACTATCATGCACTAATTGATTTCCCAAACACTAAACAAACTTAATTAGACCAATTAAGTTAAGAAAAAAGGATTCTACTTGTTCATTCATTTTAGCGAAACCTAAATATAAACCTTAAAATAATATAATATATATCACGATAATTTGCTACCTTCTCGAGGCATTTGTTTTATTTTAAAGTTACTTTAAAAAAAAGATTAATGTCCCATTTTAGCCTCGCAGACTTGTCTCTTATAGGGGGGTTACACATCGGCGTCGGGTTAACGATGATATACTTGGGACTCGTCCTCGACAGCCGGTGGCATTTCGTGGAGCATTGCCAGACAGGAGCGGGCCAGGGCTGCCCTCATGCGGCTCCTGCCCAATCTAGAGGGTCCAAACGCCGCCTGCCAGACTCGCAAGATCCGGCGCTGCTTTTTCGGTCGGTCAGTTTAATTTGCAGAATGCTGCGCTCCATCGCTCTATGCCATGCCTTAAATTTGGCATTCTGAACCTTGGTCAAAGAACAAGTCTGAGCGCCAAAGGTCAGGTTGGGCAGGATGCACATGTCGTCGAGCTTGCGCTTTAATGAAATTGGTAGGTTACCCTTATTGAGCACCGTCATGAAGATAAATGTATTGAACATGTCTTTTACTATTCCAGAAAAATTACGCTGGCTAACTTTGAAATAATTCTTCACTTGGATTATTTGCCTTTAACTTGTGGGGTATAATAGACATGACAACGTACTCCACGTTAAAAGATGTCCTGCGAAAAGTTCAACCACACGTACATGTTTTTTTTAGGGTTCCGTACCCAAAAGGTAAAAACGGGACTCTATTAATAAGACTCCACTGTCCGTCTGTCTGTCTGTGTCTGTGTTGCCGCTATAACAACAAATACTAAAAACAGAATAAAATAAACATATAAGTGAGGCTCCCATACAACAAACATGACTTTTTTTGGAACGAAGTTCCTTATCGCGCGTTGCGAAAGGGGCCTAGACGGAAAAAAATCTAACGTAAAGTTGTAACGACACTTTTTGCTATAGTTGTAAGCCATGCGGCGTGCGCGTGTTTCGTGCGTGTTCTAACCTATACGCTGTTGTGTTTACGAAGTCGAGAGAGTATATATACATATATATATGTATATACTAAAGGAACTTCGTTCCATCCGGGTGTCCCTTGACACCTCTCAAGTTTTGCGATAATGGTATGGAACCTTTCGTGCGCGAGTGCGACTCGCATTTGGCCGGTTTTTTAGTATAGTATACGCTTTTTACTTTGTAGTAAAATCACAGATTATTGTTAATTATCATAACAATCTTTTAGCCAGTGGACGGTGGTATTTATTGGATCAGTATTTATACGTGATTATAATTATTAATTTAACAAGTAGGTACGAACTTCTAAAATAAAAATAAATTATATTTGACTAAATTATCTTTAAAAAATAATCATTGGATTTCTTAAAGAATACAGGACTAGGTAGAAACAACACAATTAATACATTAAAGTTTTTAGCAATACAAAATCAACAATTAAAAAATAAACAATTTTCTATTAATAACAATCAAGTAAGAACCAGAAAACTTGCTATGTTTATAAAGCTACATTTTTTAAGTTTAGGTTTTTTTTGTTTTGAATTCGTTTCTTAGGCTTGCCATCAGGTGAGACAATGGACAAACGCGAGCCTATAGATTATATGAATAAAAACTATGTATAGAAAATAAGTTATTTAGAATTAAATATAATATTGCCTGACTGTATAAATGGCACTGAATTGGCAGTAAAACATCTGGTATAATTCTTCGGGTTTAGTCTAATCGGGTTGAGTGGACACGGACCCAATAAAAAATGTGCGGCACTAGTTTATAAAGCACATTTTATATTTTATGTTAGTAAATAAAATTGGTTATTAATCTATTGATCATGTGAACCAAACCGCTTTGGGACGCTAGTGGCGGCGTATTACGTCACTGCAGCATTAACCTACGCTATAGTTAATACGTGTAACGACAACTTAAGGATTATTTTAGATATACTTTTAGATTTCAAATAATTTAAATGTTAAGTTTCACAACTTAACATTTGAAGTATTTGAAATCTGAAAGTGGCCACAAGAACGCGTTCTTGTGGGAACTTTTAGATTTCAAATAAAAATATTATTTTATTTGTTTTAAATGTATATTTCAACAAGAAATTGCTACTGTGTGTTATAATATTTGGACGGTCCTCTATGCTATGATACTTAGTTTCTACATTTCGAAAAATTGTCAAACACCCCGTTCTGGCAAAACATTTTATTTTTACCTAAGTATCGATCGTATCATAATGTAACAAAAAAAATGTACACAATTTTTCTCTGACTTTTATTAACAAATAAAAGCCTTTTCGATACGATTTACCATGACGAGGTTTTGTAATGTGCATTTATTTTTACCCGACTCCGGCGAAGCAAAAGGGACGATTATGTTTTTGTTATTATAAGGACCGCTAAGTTCAAATAAGTATAAGATTAGAAAAAAATCGCATGTAAAAATTTATATATTCAAACAAAATTTTTCCGGCAACATATACTAACATATATTTTGACTTCATAAGGAATACTTACGGTTCCTACAGAATGATCAGCGTTTAATCACGAATATTAATTATTTTATCCGACAATGATCTATTATGATATATTACCGCACACTGCAGTGTTTATTAAAAGTTAATGAATCAGCTGTCCACGAGAGTTCACGCACGAGGTCGTCGCAGTATACGCTGCATTGTCGCTGTCTCGTTCTCTCAAAGTCACCGCGGTGACACGCCCACACAAAGATCACTATGCAACAGACACGTAATTAGGTATTTAGAAAGTCCATTAAAAAATTAAACTAGATTTTATTTAAGTTAGTAGTTAGATGTTACGTTTTGAATTCTAAGTTAAGGTTTGTCAATCTTTATTCACTTAAGAATACAATAATTAACTTATATGTAAATATTAAAATAATAATTTTATTATAATAGATAAATTATTTATTGGGCGTATTATACGCAGAAGTAGGACACTATAATTCAATATTAAGGGCAGATCAAAAATATAACTACTTTTTTGTTCGACACTGTTTCAAAAATTGGAATAAAACATGTTATCGTTAAAATACGGTCAAGCGTATACTGGATGTGGCTCGAAACTACTTTAAGGATTGTTTCATAATCATTATTTCTTTAGTAGTAGTAGTTACTAGCTCTAAGTTCAAAAGTTACTAATAATAAGTTCTTATAATATTAGGTCGCTTTCTGTCAAAAATATGACGAGTTGGGAACATTTAATTTTTTGACACTTGCCAAAATTATGCTGGTTAGTTAAATTTAACGATTTTTGTTGTCACGTCTCAAATGCGGCTGTAATAGGTAAGTATATCCTAATTTTAAAGGTGGAAATGGCCAAAATTCTGATGTAATAATATTATACACTAGCTGTGCCCGCGACTTCGCTCCCGTCATCAATTGCCTACCCTGCCCACTTACCTACCCTACTTACCTTGCTACTTGCTACTTACCCTACCTACCTACCATTTTTTTGGGGTTCCGTACCCAAAGGGTAAAAACGTCACTGTCAATGTCACCAGGCTGCATCTCATGAACCGTGATAGCTAGACAGTTGAAATTTTCACATATGATGTATTTTTGTTGCCGCTATAACAACAACTACTAAAAATAGAATAAAATAAATATTTAAGTGGGGCTCCCATACAACAAACGTGATTGTTTTGCCGTTTTTTACAATAGTGGTACGGAACCCTTCGTGCGCGAGTCCGTCTCGCACTTGGCCAGTTTTTTTTTTCTAGTGTCATTCTTCCACGGAGAATCTTAACACCGCCATTTGGAATAAGACGTCAAATGCACAACGCCATCTATCGAATATGGAATCAACTCTCCGATTATCAGAATTTTTTGATATTTTACTTCTTGAACACTTTAAATTCATCTAACTTTTGATGGCGTGAACCATAAGATACGCATAATTTGTATGTATAAAAATTATCTACACTGGTTTCGTACATTTTACGTAATGCGTGCACAACTAACAGATAAACCGACAAATAGACAAAAATGCCAAAAATGCTAGAAATGGGTTCTGTTGGTTGTCCTTTAACACCCTGGCTAATTTTACCGACTCCAAAAAGACGGAGGTAATTTTGGAAATATTATCGATGTAAAAAAACGACTTTTCTACAGATTTATTATATGTTGATATCAATGCACAAGGAAATGCAAAACGCGTACTTGGATTTTTTTGATAAAGGGATGCAATAGACACAAAACGAATAATCATATAGCGAAGAGCGAACGAATTAATGAACAGAGATTGCAAAAATGATACAAAATGTTTGAAAAATTACTCGAAATTGCCATAAAGTCAGCATCAATAAAAAACGAATAATAATGATATGAGGATATGCCGCATTTGAACGTCAGGACGTTCACACGAGACGCAGCGCTGGAAACGTAGGGAATTAATTCGTACGGAGGAATTTGATTTACGCTCGTTGCACCAGCGCTACGAAGGGATAAAATATAAATTCGAGTTATTTCAAGCCTCGTTTACACGGGCAGATTCTCGCGAGTCGGCAGGCGAGATTATTTACATTTATGCTTCATCTCCCAAGTTTCGTTCCTTTCCTTCCTTTCCTGCTAATTTTAAGCTGATATTAAGACCAACTACTAATATGGTATTTTTTAATTGTTATAGATATTAAATCTCTTTACGAGTAAATGTTTTTGTTTACAATCGATAGATAACAAAATGCGCGCCTAAATTGTCTGGTTCTATTTTATGTTTTTCGATCTGTGTATGGAAAGCTTTGATTAGCAATAGTAGCAAGGGTTGTGCAGGCAGTTTAACTTGTGAAAGAAA
Organism: Orthosia incerta; assembly: GCA_948252205.1. Lineage (NCBI taxonomy): Eukaryota > Metazoa > Arthropoda > Insecta > Lepidoptera > Noctuidae > Orthosia > Orthosia incerta. Next base: position 36,623,582 of record OX411741.1, on the reverse strand, counting down.
ACGTCATGTAGAAATCGGAAAGTCGTAGAACCAAAACATCAAAGACATGTGACATCTATCAACCTACCTTAAGCCCGCATTTATTATCACAAAAAGGAGGCCTGTTTTTCAGCAGTAGGAACATTACGGGCTGATAGAATATCGTGTGACTCGTAACTATAACAGCAATTTTTTACTCAGACGCTTAATTTCTATTTTCAAATGCTAGGCCATTTTCGCCTTCAACACGTTAAAATCGCTAATAAATACCAACTGTGTCAAACGAGTCAGTATTTTAATGTTTTTTTTTCAAATCGAGTCAGTTTATCTATAAAAATAAATTCTCAAGCGAGAAATTTTACCTACTCGTGTAAACCAGCCTTGAGCGCTGCGCTGGAATGCTGGAGCGGGCCAATGAGCGCTGCCCGTTTGAAGATGCGGGCCACAAAACCAAGTGATACGAATATCGAATAATAAAACATTGTATTCGATAATATCACACCAATTGAATATTATAGACTCAGAATGTATAGTATAACCGACTCCATATACACCATATATCACACTATGTCTGATACGTACCTACGGAAGACTATATAAATATTGATTTTACCTCAGTTATTGAAATTACTCAAATGTCCGGTAAAATATCGTCTTTCAATTCTTGAGAATCCAAACAGCGTATATACAGCTTAGCTGTAACCACTTGAAAGTAATGCACCTTTCAAGCAGTTGAATCCTAACCTAAAGAATTTTCGTATTAAAAATTAATTTTCTTCTGAAAGCCCGAGCATAAAAGGTTTAAATAATAACATAACATACATAGCATCACGCCTCTATTCCGTGAAGGAATAGACAATAAAAATAAAAAACCACAATATTTATTGCTTCGGTTTTAAATTTAAGCTTTTTAATTAACTTCCTGGCCACACACTGGCGCTAGCCGAAACGGGGCTGGATTCAGTGTCCACGATTTGAACATGTTTCCGTCGAACTCTGCAGTATTACGGTCTGCGCTAAAATTAGGTTAACGCGATCCAATTATGCAAGACTATTTAGAATGTTTTTTAAGGATGATTTTTTGATGATTTCTTATTGCTATTTTGTTCAAGTTTAATATTAAATTAAAAACCATTTAGTTCTCCTGCCCTAATATTTTTGTAGTAAACTAAGACTAAAAACAACAAACAATGACTAGCAGAAGTTATTATTAGTTTCAAATATAATCACAATAAAAAGAATAAAAAATCTCAGCGTTTTTTGTTGACCGTGAACAGTACACACTGACCTAGTGACAGCCAATACACGTGCTGGGGTTGACCGCTGTATAAAAAGCCCTCGCTAGGACAACCGCCATTTCCAATTACTAGTATGACGCACTGGGTACGAGATAGTTAATTATAGGTGTTATCTTACACGTGTATCTCACACCTTAATCAATGGGGAAATTAATCAGTTTTTGAAGTCAAGATTAATTATTTTTATAATAATCACCGTCAATTTGTAATCGAGACTACGTTTAATTTTCTCGAGTTTGCACCATGAACTAGATAGTGAGGTTGGATCGCCGAAACGGGGAACGCCTGCGGTATTAGGTAAAGGGAGACGCCTTGTTACACGTCTCTAATTCACTACCTTCTCGTACAATTAGTGTCGATCGTTTCACTGCTGAGGTTTTGTACCACTTTTCGTATTATTTTAAATGACATTAAATGGTTTTTACGTAACTTACTCATCATTAGCCTATTATGTAATTAATTGTTCTTGCATATTCTTGTATTTAGGGTTTAATGAAGAACAAAAATAATTCAAAATATTTTTTATATTACGAAATAATATATTTTTTTCATTTTTATTTTTCTATTGAATTTTATTATTGCTACTTTTTTTACTTACCCAAATAACAGTAACCACAAGCCCAGCACCAGGCCTTAAGATATTTCTAATTTTGATTTTTAACTCTTTTTTTTAACAATACGGTTTTACCTAGTTGTTTTGTTTTATTCTTGTATGTGTGCACTGTTTAGTTGTTATGAAAACTTAAGATTGTTTTTTTTTGTATAGGTTATTTCTCGCGGCGCTTACTGCTCGTGTTTTCGGCGCGAAGATTTATCGCGGACTGCTGTGATCAAGGCCTGGGTATGGTAGCATTGTTCACCACCATACATTGCGCGGGAAAACTAAAAATCGTGAACATAATATGATTATTTTTTGTTCTGTTGGGTAATTTTGATGGATTTGTAATTTGAGTGTGTATAGTATTTGAATTTTTCCTTTTAAACTTGATCTGTTCTAGTTCATATAACATGCCATTTTGTTATGAATTCCACAAGCGTAATCAAAGGGTTTTATTTAGATAGATAACTGTTGAACTGCATTAAAATTATCTGTCTAAGGGTTTAAAAAAAGGCGCGCGCATCCGACCCTCGAATGTTTTCATGCGCATGTTTTTTTATGTGGATAGAAATGTGTGCATTACGTCGAGGAGATAGAGCTCAATATGCCATGTACATTTTCACGGCTTCGCTTTGACTCTGTCTCTATGGGCTTTAATCTTATTATGGGAACTAGCTAACAACACGACATTTATTTTATGTTTAATATAGCTGATAAATATTGAACATTGATTATGTTTTGCACAAATTCATCTATTGATCCTTTTACGTTTCTCTTCCATTGTACCCAGCATTCATTGTAAGCTATTCCTAGAAAACGTCCCTAACAGATCCTGCCAGAATCAACTGCCTGTACCATGGCAACTGATTGCCTAATAAATTTTCAGTCACTGGCTCTATGTTTAGTTTTCCTCTAAAATACGTGCCTACTCAAAGTTGTTTATCCATTCACGTGAAAACGTTTGTATCAAATTCTGGTGAATAACCGAAATTGTACGATGTTTTGATAGTACAATTTCAATTTTTTTTCTTTTGCTTCAATGAGTGTTCCTTTCTTTTTAAATACAAATAGTACGATATACCTACGTGGTATTATGATGGTTAGTACTATTTGAATTAATCGATATACCCACAATGTTTACAATACGCTAGCCAACTATTACACTGATCTAGTCCCACATAATTATAATTACGATCGAACGCGTGAATGCCCCAAAGAATTTCGCCTTGAAATATTTGGCTGACAATCGATCGGATTTCGCGGGAACACCCTTCTTGCTACGGCGCTACGCCGCTACGAGCGCCTACGAGAGCCTACGAGGGCCTACGAGTCGAATTATATAATTATAATTATTATTTCGTCTTCAAAGAAAACGAGATGTGGTTCAAAACGGCTTTACTTATCAATACCTAGTCTCTTACCTAATTATTAATGATGTAGTGCGATAATTATTATAAATTCTATAGATATTGTTTTGTCTTTTTATTGAAGATTATCAAAAAAGTATTGTTTTGTCACTGTATGTCCCTGAAGTCACAGAATAACACTAAGTTACAAATAAAAATGTGACACTAGAGGATCTAAAGCAATGCTGCGGGCAGATTGCGCCAAGTAAACAAGAGTAAACAAACATTTTTTAAAAAGCGCAGCAATATTTCTGTCCTTTTTTTAAATATTTTTGTTTGATTTTCTAAAAGTTTCATGCGGGTTAACGTAAATGTAGGTTTATAGGTAACTATAGCAAGAGGCTAGAAAATATGATCATGTGTATTTCAAATACAAAATAATCTCAAAAACAGTCGTCTAACTATAGACGGGGTAACACCAGTTCATTTTCTCTTGGATCCTGCCATCTAGCCACAGTTGTAGGAAACCTTAATGCGGCGTATTTACTCCGCCAGGAGGCGTAATTCACTAAGAAGAAGGATCCTATCCCATCCCGTCTATTTTTGGTGACTGTTTGGTGAATTATCTTGAGTTTGAAAACAAATCAAATCAAAATATTTTATTTCAACTGCCATTTAAAGATAATTTTGAATTAACATATAAAAAAAAATGAAGCTGGTTTCACATTCTCAAGCGTCAGTAGTAGTCCAATAGCCAGAAGAAAATGCCCATCGATAATTCAAAAGTTTTTTTTTTGCCGGGTACCTTATGTGAATTCATTGCTATGTACAAAAATGCTAACAGCTTAGAGTTATGCATAAGGTACGAAGTAGGTATTTCCTATTATTTCGTTTTATAGCAATAATATAAAATTTAAATTTAAATAATTTGCTGTGTCTTTATTAACTCTTTCTTAACTTTATATTACATGCACATGCTAACAGATAGGTACTGTGGAATATTGGAAAACTGAAAATGGTTCGTAACTCTTTCAAGAAAAGATTTAAGTTTTTTAAATAATTTCCTATATGCTTATAGAGATTAGTTATACCTTACAACAAAAGTTCTAACAACTAAGTATTGTGCTGTACAGGTAATTGTATTTTTACTTTGTGATGTGCGAAATATTAAATTCAAGTTTATAATATTGCGCCTGTGTATTCGAAGTAATAAACCCAGCCACCATACAAAAGTTTAAACACTTACGTGATATGCCTTTAGTTTAATAAATAAAATACAATTTGGGTATAGTGGGGCGCGGTGTTGGTATGAACCATCAGTATTAAATTCTTTGAGTAATAGAATTAACGGGGATTGTTGATTTTTAGAAAAACATTATCGCGCATATTCTTATTTCAAACTGGTGTCTAGAATCTGACAGACCGTTCACTGTTATTTTGCCTATGAATGCAACCTTATGGCTGTGAAAATAAAGATTACTAAAATTGGTAACCTGGCATGTGTTAAACAAGCCTTCGCCGTGCGAATTGAATAAATATTAAAATTTATTTCTTGTACTATACGACCATATAAGAACGCAGTAGGTGACATTTTTTTCTAATGGTTTTATACCCTGAAAATCAAATATTTTTATGAATGTTTCTATGCTGCGATGGACTGTGTAATTTTAACCTGGGCATTTAATATATAGAGATTTGGTGCTTTAATTAATCAATTATATTATCATTATTTACAATAGGAAAGTCCCTCCAAATTATAAAAACACCTTAAATAAGCAAATATAAATACTTAATAGGTATTGAATTGTCTTGTTTAAAGGCTTGTAAAATATTCAATAGATTTATGAAACTATTAATATCATTTGTGTTATTACGTACAGTTGATCTCTTAGCCTTGTGTAATACTCGCAGATTGTTTTTTCGTTTGGTTACCATAGGCTTATTCATATAATATTTATTGCGCTATCCTAGGGGGTGACCATAAGCTCTTAGAGCGGTATCAAATTGATACCGCTCTAAGAGCTTATGGTCACACCCCTGGAATATAATAGTTTAAGGAATTTACTAGGTTTTGATGTACAGCAGCCGTGTGGTAAGGTCACGTGGTGCCTATTTTTCTGTTAAATAGAGTTTGAAAACAAATAGACAGGGCGCAAAAAACACGATAATGTAAAATAGATATACCTTTAAAATAAAATAAAATACTCTTAAGTGTTGGTAAGCGTATCACAAGGGAACGGTTGAATAGTTTTTTTTTTACACGACTGCATGGATTAAGTTTTTCGCACATATCTGTATTACATACATACAGTTTACAGACGGACCACTCCCGCCATCCTCGAAAATTGACAGCTAAACTTGCCGGACTCTCTAGATTTGCTATTATATTGATTCTGAATTTTAAAAAAAAGGTAGGTGGTATTTCACAAAAATAAATACATCGATTCGTCTAAACATACATCGTATCGCGGTTACAGAGTTATCCACTAAAGCTTAGTGTCATGTGACAGTTGCACTGGTTAGATGTGTATATTTTTTCAGTCACATTGTTTGGAAAAGGCTGGCTTCCACTGTTTTCAGTCGAACCAGATGCATCTGAATACCAGTGTTTTATATGTTATATGAAGTGACTGCAAACCCAGATTATACGGTAATCCTACTGGATAATACGGTACCCCTGACTCGTAACGACTGTCAAAGATTCACGATACGGAGAATTTTATTATTATTGTCATCTCGAGACACTGTCAGCACGGCAGGTACGACCATTCCGTGTTCTGTGAATATTTCCTTGATATTCTTTTTATAGTAACAAAGAAGGTAGAAATCGTATTCGACCTCAACATAAAAAAATCAAATTGCCATAAAATTAGATTTTATCAACGTGGTTTAAATACAACAGGAAAAGACTAGTGATTTGTGAGATGTGACAGTAATGAAATGGTTTCTCACCTCATTCAATACGTTCAGAGTGTCACCGCGCCGCGCTGCTCGTATGATCGTAGGTACTTATCTACACCGCACCCTGCAAGACCCAAACTGAAGGCATAGCACGTAAATGTTAAAACTTTTGTATGGTGGCAGAGTTTATTATTACGAATATGTAGACGCAAAATTATAAACTTAAATTCAATATATCGCGTACTGCAAAGAAAAAAAATAATTACTTGTGCATCATGATACTTAGTTGTTAGAACTTTTGTTGAAGGATAAAACTACTCCCTCTATGCATATAGGAAATTATTTGAAAAACTTAAATCATTTATTGAAAGAGTTACGAGTCATTTTCAGTTTTACATTGTTCCACTGTACCCATCTGTAAGCATTTTCAGTAATTTAAAGTTTAGATAGTTCTAATAAAGAAGCAGTAAATTATTTAATTTTAAATATTTTACTATTGTTATAACACAAAATAATGGGAAATACCTACTTCATACCTATTGCTTAACTCTAAACTGTTAGCATTTAAGTACATAGCAATGAATTCACATTCGTTATCCACCCAGCGAAAATAAAAACTTTAGAATTATCAAAGGTTATGTGAAAATAATTATATCCCTACTGGACTATAGGTCTCAATGGAGAAGAACGTGCAAGAAACTCCACGGACACACTTTTCCATCAATACAATTTAATTACAAGTATTTGGTTACATCATTATTTTTAGAAAATTACATAGATGTGAGAAGGATGTAAAAGACGTGCATGTAAAAGTGTCTACAATAACCAACATACCCAAAATACAATAATTAATTAAAAACCGACTGAGGCACCCCAGTTATGACCAATCCCAACTGATAGCGCCCGTTCACACGCTGACGGCACATTCAATTCAACGAACGACATAATAGGTACAGTAAATGGTTGATTTACTGTAGGTACTTAGTACTTATATTGTGCTATGCAGTTATATGATGCAAAAAGAAATTGAGTTTATCTACACTCACAACGTAATGTTCCAAATATGAATTCAAAAAATATTGCATAAACACGTACTTTATATTCGTGGATAGGTAAAATTAAAAAAAAAAAAAACCATTATAGTGCAACATTTTCCTTCGATTTTCAAACAACTGCATCATAAAATAACTTTTTTTCTATTACGATACAGCACAAATCCAAGAAGTTAATCACTAAGGAGATTCCATCAATTATTTAATTTTTTTGAAATGCCATTTTTATAGAACCTAATAAAAAAAATTGATTCCAATTTTAACTTGTCTGTGACAATGCCCGCTTTAGGCTTATTACGCACTGCGATTTTTATTTGCGCGAACTTTTGTCTTTTTCCACCTGTTCATAGAGCTGAAAATATTCGCGCAAATTAAATTCGCTCTGCGGTGCGGTGGATTCTGTTGCAAAACACGAATTTCATGCGGTATTATTGCCGCACGATTTTTTTACCGCAATGCGAGCAGCTTCATACAACTCCCTAGGTCGCAGAATGGGCGGAAAAATTCGCGCGAATAAATATCGCAGTGCGTGGGCTAAGCCTTAGCGCATGCGCGGATAATGCGGTGATGTGCTGGGTTTTGGCGCCATTCATACGTTTTGCAGGTTTCGCTGTACTAAATTTTATGACTTTTTTAAATTCTTGCTTAAAATGTCTGATATTAGTGAATATGAAGAAAAATTGACGCCGCCAAATATTTTAAATACGGCGAAGGAAATTACTTATAATCTCTTACCAGCAAAGTCGAGATTATTATATGATGTAGGTATTTATCACGACTTTATGACATAGAAAATGCAAAAAAAAAGATTAAGTAGGTTCAATCCCAAAATGTATGAGTGTAGATAAAGTAGTGTATGAAACTGCACATAACTAGGTATTAAAACATTCGTGTGAATACTATTAAAAACCTCGCCTACGGCTCGGTTTTTAAACTCACACTCATGTTTTAATACCCCTTATTATGCAACAGTATCATAAACTACTATTATACAATACAAATATATTCGTACAGTCCAACAATACTTCGAATCAATAATGTTTTGCCTATCAATTTTGTTTGCGCCCTAGGGGTTGTGGAGCATGACTAGTATTGACCCAATCATTTTTATCAGCAATGTAATCCTCCAACTTATAATGTCCTGCATATTGCACGTTACATACAAGTTTTAAATTTCGTCTTATTCAGTTCTAAAATGTGGGGAGGTATTTTATTGTAACATTTTATACAGTACCCCATGAAAGATGAGGTTACTTCAGCCAGCCTGAAACCTGGTTGCCCTAATTGGACCCTATTTCCTAAATTTCTATGCAACATACCTACTAATTTTTATCTGATGTTTAAAAAAAAACGGTTTTGGACGTTACTGGCGGCTACATAAATAACTCATTTAATAACCGACTTCAAAAACAGGACGTTACTAAATTCGATACTTGTTGGAATTGCAATATATTCACATATTATTTATACTCCATATGGGCTTCTAAACAGGTGTGCCAAATGTTATTAAATGTATGTATTGTTGATAGACGAGGAGTTATAAAGAGACGTCTATGAACGATTAAAATATAATAATTATTATCAAATTACATAATTTAAATTATTATTGAGACACACACACGCGCACAAACATTAATTAAAATCAGAATTACATTGTTAAATATATTGTCTACACGTGCAATATTTCTTATTCTCATGACTTCTTTCGATTGTCTTATCTTATTTTGAGTAATTAAGTAGGTATATATTAAATTCTGATATTTAGTCAATGGACTTGAACTTGGACTTTTACTTTTTTTAAATATGTTTCACTAAATGTAATATTCCTTATCCGTAACTACGGTACTTAATTAATTGCCTATTGAGGTCATTAACTCCAAAAAAATAGAAATAATTGTTTTGTGTATTCATGTATTTATCATTTAAAATTAATATCAATAAAATAAAATGCCTTGTAAAATCCAAAAAAAAGAGATTAAAATACATTAAGATTAATTAAAGTTCTGTAAAATTCATTAAAAAATTTAAAACAAAAGTCTGTGTTCAGTAGGGGTCAACTTGCAAATTTACTAAATGTATTACTTCTTGACATGTAAACGAACACAATGCCACAATATTGGGCAATCTGTTCGGCCCGCTACAACGCTAAGAATGCTGTTGTCACTGCCGCGGACACGACTTAGCAGCTAGGCGGCACTATTTCTAAGGATGGCATGAAAGCCATCGACATTTGAGTCTGCAAACATGCCCGATGCGCTACAGTACCGCGGCAGCCGCATCAGCATCCTAAAAGCGTTATTATACTGAACGCGCAGGGCGTTGATTGTCCCCTGCGTATACTCGTAGTTGAAGACTGCACGTGAAAAAGATTGGCAAAAAGCCCGAAATAATGTTACTTTTACTGTCTTTGTGCAGCGTGCAAATCTACGAGCCAACATATTGCATCGAACAGCCAACGCCCGGCGCTCCCTCTCAATGTCCTCGTGGTCTGAGAGGTCATCCGAGACCCAGTGGCCCAGGTACTTCCCAAGTAACACATCAAAGCAGTATAACGGCCGACTTACAGCATTTCTGTATCGTTTTCGCTTTTTAGTTAGTTCTATAGTAGCATTACAAACGATTATACGGCTACTGTAATTCTTATTTGGGCACAAATTATACGGCTTTAGATCCTAAATAGGTTCACAAGCGTAGTTTAATTGCATTGCAGGCGCATTATATTAGCATTATTGTGGTCAATGAAGTTGCCTATCGCATTAAAGAATCTATATTACGGTCAATGAGGTTGACAATCGCATTACAGAAGCATTATACTAGCAATATTATTGCTATTGAAGATGTTATTTGCATTTCATTTCATTTCAAATTACAAAAGCATAAGACTAGCATTAGAATGTAGTAAAATAATTATTGGAGCTATTTATGTGTTCACAGTTAGAACTTAATTAAACCCTACATCGTTGCAAAACATCTCTAATACCACGGTACAAATGTTATAATAAAATTATCGTTGTCATTTAACTAATAATATGGACGATGAGGGTCAAAACTGAGGGAGTGACATATTTGTTTGCATCAAAACAAAATTTATAACACTGTTTTAGTTTTCGTCTCTTTTGTTATTTCATGTCTTCAAATATTACTGCGCAATGTAGTTTACTGTAAATGTCTATATAAGTTTAATTGAAAAATTTCACATGCCTTCGATATTTTGTGTTAAAAAAAAAAAAAAAAATGTGTTAAATAACCAAAATAATTGTATATTCCTAGTATACGGCGAATTTTGCATAATTAACATAATAGTATTGATTGAACAGTATTAAATTAAGTTATATTATTACTATATAGGCCTATTATTTTTATAAATAGGTCCGAATGATAATACTTTTTGGTTATAAAATATTTACAAAATGGTGTCGGTCTGTAGAAGCCCGGTGAGCCTTTAAAAGGCTAATAAATGCCGCCAGCAGTACAAATACTCACACGTGAACATTTATTAAGCCAGAGGCCTGAGATAAGATTTTTGATGAATCACTGTAGTGCCATTGTCTATAATAAAGTGTTCTATACTGCTTCACCAGTATACCAGTAGACTAGATGTAGACTGAAATAGTGCTATTATTTGAACGCAATTTTGGGGATCCTTGAGCAAAACAACTAAACCTGTTTCAGAATTTTTGTTCAAATTGTATCTTGTATCTGTTTGCCAAGAGTCTGTTCATAAAATAGCTTTCTGAACGCATGAGCTCCATAAGCCTGCGCATGGCTTATTAAAATGATGATGGTGCAGTCAACAAAATAAAGCATGTTTATAGCGAATATTGTGCTTTTCCTCAATATGGCCGACAAATGGTTTTACGAATATGGTAAAATGAACCTATTACCAGCTTTATACATTACAATAACTCACGTGTATTTGATTAAAGAGCTGTTAGCTATACAACAGAACTCAGTTGATCTTTAAAAATGCATGCATTACATTGATTTACATTTATGCTGTTCAGCAGCTCTAGGCTTTTACTAACCACTTTAAAGTGCTATTATACAACAAAGGGCATCAAAAATAGATGAAAGCTGTATAACGGATTTACGGTGCATTATAATGGTACAAGTTTATGCTATTAAGTAGCATAAACTTTATACTAACAGGGATTATCTTACTACCTAAAATTGCTATTGTAGACCCTAAGGCACTAAAACAGCTGAAAGCTGTATAGCGGATTTACGTGGCATTATAATGGTTCTTGTATATGCTGTTAAACAGCATTAAGCATTTATTTAGCACTTATTTATTTTTCATTTAGAATCTTCTGCGGATCCTCACGAAGTCAGCTGTTATGGCATGGTTGTCAATCGAGAAAGGGCTGATAATTAAAATCTAAGATGTCGACCATACAATTTATCGTAATGGAAGTCATGAACATGATTTTCGAGGGTGGTGATCCAGAAAATTTATTCAAAACAAATTTAAGAAGGCGGTGCATCTGCATACGTACCAAGCTGCATTACGACAACTTAATATATACATAAGTTAAGGGCTGGCACATTCTCTTAATTCACAAATTAAAGATGGCGGCTATTTAAAGCTATTTATTATATTAGCTATGTTCTAAAGGATTTTTCTCCTGGGGTGCTACTCGTACTACCGCAAATTTTAAATCCAAGATGGGCGCTATTTCAGGTTGTTTATTTTTCTATAATTTCGATTTTAAAGCCCGTATTTGTTATTAGTGACCCAGAAAACTATGAAACAGTCCGTGGATGGGTGACCATTTCAACATATCGAGTTTCCTCGGTGCCTCGGAAAGCACGTTAAGCCGTTGGTCCCGGCTGTCGAAGATCTTTGACAGTCTTTACGGTTAGTCAGAAGCTTGAGATCTGACACCAGTCTAGCCAAGAGGTATCGTGTTACCCAGTCACTGGGTTGTGGAGGTCAGATAGGCAGTCGCTCCATGTAAAACACTGGTACTTAGCTGAATCCGGTAAGACTGGAAGCCGAACCCAATATAGTTAGGAAAAGGCTAGGCAGAGATGATGATGATTCGTTATTTAGATACACGGAAACCAAGAAAATAAGCCCAAAAAAAAAAAGTTAACCACCTTTTGTCGGAGAAACCATTAAAATTTCCCAATAACGAAAATCAAATTATCGTCGGCGCCATTTTAGAATTTCATTTTCAGCTTAGTTGCTTGACAACCATGCCATAACTCACACATCACTCAAAATACGCACAAGGTTATTAACAATAATTGTTTTGGGGAATGCAGAAGTAAATACAAACCAAACTTATGTTCTTAAGCCGAAAATAAACTTCTAAAAACCGGCCAAGTGCGAGTCGGACTCGCGCACGAAAATACGGCAAAAAATCGCGTTTGCTGTATGGGCCCCACTTAAACATTTATTTTATTCTGTTTTTTGTATTTTTATAGTTGTTTAGTAGTTATAGCGGCAACAGAAATACATCATCTGTGAAAATGTCAACTGTCTAGCTATTATGGATCATGAGATACAGCCTGGTGACAGACAGTCAGACAGACAGACAGACGCACCGTAAAGTCTAAGTAATAGGGTCCCGTTTTTACCCTTTGGGTACGGAACCCTAAAAAGTATCTATAGTAGGTAACCAATGATCATAACATTACAACAGACTCGACTGAATTCAAAACCTAAACATACCATACTCAACTCAATACTCAATATATAATATAAAAATAATACCAGCCTATAACTGTCCCACTGCAGGGTAAAGGCCTCTTCTCATACAGAGAAGGCACGAGCATTGGTCACCACGCTTGCTCAATGCGGTGCGGCCCAACCCGCATTATATAAGACCAGGTTTCTTCATGATGTTTTCTTTCACCTTTGTCAACGATATCCAAGATATACTTAGAAAGTACATAAATAAATGAATTTGAAAAACACACATTGGTACTTGCCCGGGTTTGAACCCGTGCCCTCTGGCAAAGCGAGGACTTTAGTCACTGCGCCACCACGACACTCATTACAAAATAACAAATAATTATAAAATGGTTGGTACCCCGAAACTAAATTTATCTACGCTTGCGTCACATACTTACATAAAAATATACTCGGCACTCTGTATACTTCTAAGACTAACAAACATTAAAAGTCAATCATTATTATTTTATACAAAATATTTTTGAATAGCGAGCGCATTCCGAATTTAAATTTTGTATCGGATACAAAATTCGGCGCCAAATTATCCACGGTTCGATGAATTTGTTTAGTTGGTTTTAGCTAAATAATGTCCAAAAATCTATTAAGATTACTTTAAGAAATTATTAATAGTAATTATTTTAAGTACTTATTGTATTTCATGCCTATAACAGGTTTATTTTAATTTATAAGAATCGATTTGGGATAATCAGTCATTAATCGAGTCGATAGTATAAACAAAAACCGATTGCTAAAATCGTTTTGACACACCACTATTACATTAAAAAAACAATATCAATGACGAATTGGAAGTTTTAAACATAAATAAAGAAGTGGTAATGAATTTTACGTGTTATTGGACCGGTGTTTGTTAATTACGTTAAGTTCTGGGCTTCTTCTTGTTGTTTATTATAGAGTCGTCGGTTGAGACGACTTATTAAGTCGTGCAGCCTTGATTTAGAGACATAATTGACATATTTTTAATAATTTTTACACACAATATCACCCTTTGTGTTAAACAAAAGTGTAAACAAACACGATTGGCGCGAAACTTCGACTTTGGATAACAAATAACTTCATTACCACTAATTATTTAGTTTGAAATATGTATAAATTCGTCAAATAATTAAACGATGAGCAAACCACTAACCCCTGCAGTGAAGTTTGGGTATCTCAAATATGCATTTTTATGTTTTTTAGCCTCGACCACCTCTGTCATCAAAATGGCGATTAAAACACTTGTATTTAACAAAGGTAAATTAATAAACTTGCGCGTTTAATCTAAAAAAAATATTGGCGCTAACATGTAAGCTTTTTATCCAACTGTTTTAATTAACGCCCCCAAATAAGTTTCTTTAGGTATTTTAATCAATAATTACGTAATTAATTAGGATGTCGCATGAAGTAAATCTGGTGTCCAAAATGGGTCGCGGCTGAGCCAGCGGAGGTATGCTTGTCGCGCCCCGAAATGTTACCCCGTCCGAACTATACAGTTAAATTAAAACTCTTTTATACTAAAATGTATCCGATAAAATATTTTGAATACCGACCACATTCCGAATTTGAATTTGGAATTCTTGTGCGTAATAGATAATTCGGCGCGAAATTAGCCGCGAATCCGTTATTTTTTCTCAAAAGACTGTTAAGATAACATATTACTATAAGTTATTACTATAAGTTGTTATTGTATTTTATGCCTATAAAAGGATTTGTTCTAATTTTAAAACAATACATTTTTGATAATCACTCATTTATTTAAATGAACCGAGTCGATCGAAATAATTTAAAATTATCATTTGATACACGTAATCGTTTAGGCTGAATGCAATTTTTAATCGATTATGAGACGGGTGATAGTCCAGTAGGGATATAATTATTTTTCACATAAGCTTTGATAATTCTAAAGTTTTTTATTTCTGCTGGGTGGATAACGTATGTGAATTCATTGCTATGTACTTAAATGCTAACAGTTTAGAGTTATGCAATAGGTATGAAGTAGGTATTTCCCATTATTTTGTGTTATAACAACAGTAAAATATTTAAATTTAAATAATTTACTGCTTCTTTATTAGAACTATCTAAACTTTAAATTACTGAAAATGCTTACAGATGGGTACAGTGGAACAATGTAAAACTGAAAATGACTCGTAACTCTTTCAATAAATGATTTAAGTTTTTCAAATAATTTCCTATATGCATAGAGGGAGTAGTTTTATCCTTCAACAAAAGTTCTAACAACTAAGTATCATGCTGCACAGGTAATTAAAATTTTTCATTGCGATACGCGAAATATTGAATTTAAGTTTATAATTTTGCGCCTACATATTCGTAATAATAAACTCTGCCACCATACAAAAGTTTTAACATTTACGTGCTATGCCTTCAGTTTGGGTCTTGCAGGGTGCGGTGTAGATAAGTACCTACGATCATACGAGCGGCGCGGCGCGGTGACACTCTGAACGTATTGAATGAGGTGAGAAACCATTTCATTACTGTCACATCTCACAAATCACTAGTCTTTTCCTGTTGTATTTAAACCACGTTGATAAAATCTAATTTTATGGCAATTTGATTTTTTTATGTTGAGGTCGAATACGATTTCTACCTTCTTTGTTACTTTTTTTTTATTCACAGAACACGGAATGGTCGTACCTGCCGTGCTGACAGTGTCTCGAGATGACAAAAATAATAAAATTCTCCGTATCGTGAATCTTTGACAGTCGTTACGAGTCAGGGGTACCGTATTATCCAGTAGGATTACCGTATAATCTGGGTTTGCAGTCACTTCATATAACATATAAAACACTGGTATTCAGATGCATCTGGTTCGACTGAAAACAGTGGAAGCCAGCCTTTTCCAAACAATGTGACTGAAAAAATATACACATCTAACCAGTGCAACTGTCACATGACACTAAGCTTTAGTGGATAACTCTGTAACCGCGATACGATGTATGTTTAGACGAATCGATGTATTTATTTTTGTGAAATACCACCTACTCATTTTTTTTAAATTCAGAATCAATATAATAGCAAACCTAGAGAGTCCGGCAAGTTTAGCTGTCAATTTTTGAGGATGGCGGGAGTGGTCCGTCTGTAAACTGTATGTATGTAATACAGATATGTGCGAAAAACTTAATCCATGCAGTCGTGTAAAAAAAAAAACGATTCACCCGTTCCCTTGTGATACGCTTACCAACACTTAAGAGTATTTTTTTTATTTTAAAGGTATATCTATTTTACATTATCGTGTTTTTTGCGCCCTGTCTATTTGTTTTTAAACTCTATTTAACAGAAAAATAGGCACCACGTGACCTTACCACACGGCTGCTGTACATCAAAACCTAGTAAATTCCTTAAACTATTATATTCCAGGGGGGTGACCATAAGCTCTTAGAGCGGTATCAATTTGATACCGCTCTAAGAGCTTATGGTCACCCCCTAGGATAGCGCAATAAATATTATATGAATTAGCCTATGGTAACCAAACGAAAAAACAATCTGCGAGTATTACACAAAGCTAAGAGATGAACTGTACGTAATAACACAAATTATTGTATAGTGTTATAAATATATTGAATATTTTACATGCCTTTAAACAAGACAATTCAATACCTATTAAGTATTTATATTTGCTTATTTAAGGTGTTTTTATAATTTGAAGGGACTTTCCTATTGTAAATAATGATAATATAATTGATTAATTAAAGCACCAAATCTCTATTATTAAATTCCCAGGTTAAAATTACACAGTCCATCGCAGCATAGAAACATTCATAAAAATATTTGATTTTCAGGGTATAAAACCATTAGAAAAAAATGTCACCTACTGCGTTCTTATATGGTCGTATAGTACAAGAAATAAATTTTAATATTTATTCAATTCGCACGGCGAAGGCTTGTTTAACACATGCCAGGTTACCAATTTTAGTGATCTTTATTTTCATAGCCATAAGGTTGCATTCATAGGCAAAATAACAGTGAACGGTCTGTCAGATTCTAGACACCAGTTTGAAATAAGAATATGCGCGATAATGTTTTTCTAAAAATCAACAATCCCCGTTAATTCTATAACTCAAAGAATTTAATACTGATGGTTCATACCAACACCGCGCCCCACTATACCCAAATTGTATTTTATTTGTTAAACTAAAGGCATATCACGTAAGTGTTTAAACTTTTGTATGGTGGCTGGGTTTATTACTTCGAATATACAGGCGCAAAATTATAAACTTGAATTTAATAATTCGCACATCACAAAGTAAAAATACAATTACCTGTACAGCACAATACTTAGTTGTTAGAACTTTTGTTGTAAGGTATAACTAATCTCTATAAGCTTATAGGAAATTATTTAAAAAACTTAAATCTTTTATTGAAAGAGTTACGAACCATTTTCAGTTTTCCAATATTCCACAGTACCTATCTGTTAGCATGTGCATGTAATATAAAGTTAAGAAAGAGTTAATAAAGACACAGCAAATTATTTAAATTTAAATTTTATATTATTGCTATAAAACGAAATAATAGGAAATACCTACTTCGTACCTAATGCATAACTCTAAGCTGTTAGCATTTTTGTACATAGCAATGAATTCACATAAGGTATCCACCCGGCAAAAATAAAAAACTTTTGAATTATCGAAGGGCATTTTCTTCTGGCTATTGGACTATGAATGGACAGCACAAAAAAAAACAACACCAAAGAAAAGTCATAATGCATGGTTACATCCAATTTTTAAGCAAATTTTGGCTTGTTTTTTTCATGAGCTATTTTATGAAAAATTTGGTACCTAAGAACGCAAATAAAATGAGTATATCTTTATTTTATCGTTTTGCATCTTTTCAGCAAGCGAAAAGGTTGTTTATGCATATAATTTGAGCAAATCTAAATTATATACCGTTTGGAAAGGTGTAGTAATTCGTATTTTGTAAACATTTTGCAGTAGTCTGACGCGGCCGACCTTAACATGTAAATAAAGATATTGTTACAAATTTACTATGTAAAATAGCTGCGTAAACTTATTTTTCTGAATAAATTCGAATGTTGAAAGTTCAAGTAATTTCCCGAGTTTCATGACGTAATTTGCAACAACCTGTCGACTCAGCTGGTTTGTCATGTGTCAAAATCTTGTCGAGCAGAGTGTTTGTTCTATGTTAAAAAATAGCTATATTCGGTTAGACATCTCAAATAAGTCGCTAAATAAGCATGAAAAGTGACACTTTTACTTAAACAAACTTTTTTATTCACCTAACAATTTACTTTTAATCCCCGCTCTAAAGAAATTAAAGCCTATTTAAATCAATCAATCAGCCTAGCCTTTTCTTAATTATTTTGGGGTCGGCTTCCAGTTAAGCCGGCTGCAGCTGGATACCAGTACACAGTGTTTTATAGACCCAAAAAAAGTGACATCGGCTTTTTATTGGCTATTTCTACCTAATAGTTCATTACAAATGCACGAGTAGAACTCCCATGTGCCAATTTTGAATACTTGATTTTAAAAAAAATCGTAATGTTTTCGTAACCTTGATGCCGGAAAGACCAAAAAAAATTCGTAAAAAAAAAACTGTTCATAATTGTGCTTTATTCGTTTTGCAGGTTTATGAAGCAATTCAAGGAGAAAATTATCCCGTATTTATGAAATTAAAAACGATAATAGAACTCACGAAAAAAAATGTTTTACCGAAATCAGTATTTATTTTTTTATTTCTTTTCTAGCTCGAAGTCGAACCTCTGTCTGGTACAAATAGATTGCTTTTACAAAGATTTATCACCCATAAAAATATTACTTTCAATTTGGGCCTGGGTTTAGAGAAAATGATTTTTATGTACCGAGGTCAAAATTCCAAATTTAGGGGTGTCACAAGGGTCAATCATTATTGGCTTTTTATAATCAACTAAAATTAATTATAATTTAGTTTAAAAGTATTTATGACTTATCGATCATAGTGCATGTTGCAGATATAGTCTATTGAATCGTAAACAATAACACCCATTATAACTCAGAGAGGTTAAGTAGAAGGTAATCGCGGGGACTCCTGTGTATTTATTTGGTAAGTAGTAGACAGACTGTCAAAGAATGTTATTTCTGATCTTGATAAAAGGCCGACGTTCGTCTAATTTCACATAATTAAACACAAACACAAGAGAGGTGACTAGAAAAACAAGCCGGAACTGTTGCGTTTCCGAAATTACAAAGGCGGGCACGCAGTCACAGGACCTCGGTCAGTGGCGCACTGAACTGACCCGTGACCGTGACCTATATACGATTAGATAAAGATTTCGACAAGAAAGCAAAATCGAACTTAGCTATCTGTTTCGCACTTACCTAGTTTCATGACACAATGACATGAGTGCGTAACAGGAAGTAATAAATTTCGCATGCATTCTTTCTTTATTTAGTTAAGATGGCACGTTTTGACTCTTATGGCTCAGGCATAAGGTATAATTTGCACTGAATTGCATCAGGAAGCGAGCTGGAAACGTGTGGACGTGGGATTCGTTAATCTGTCGGTGCTCACCTATTAACAGATACATCATAAACGCAAAAAAATAAATAATAATGTCCGGTGGCTAAACTACTGGATATATTCGTTTGCATTTACACATAAAAATGTTTACGTACGTAAACGGAGTTTAATTTATTGTCATCTCTACCCTATAATAGTATAGGCAGGTGTATATCAGACAGTAATCAAACTAAGAAGCTAAGAACCCAATTACGGGCTAAGCTCGCATTTGTACATTAACTGTCCTATTAAATTTGTATGTTTATATATTTTGTGTAGAATATCACGTGAAAAGTGTTTTAAAATGAATCGTTAGAATTATACCAGTATAGAAGATAAAAGACCTGCTGATTTTTTGTGATTAAAACTAATCGTCACAAAAGGTCAAAATAGTGACAACCCTAACACATATTTTTGAAAATCATTTTCTCAAAACCCAGGCCCAAATTGAAAGTAGTATTGTTATGGGTGATAAACCTTATTAAAAGGAATCTATTTGTACCAGACAGAGGTTCGACTTCGAGCTAGAAAAGAAATAAAAAAATAAATACTGATTTCGGTAAAACATTTTTTTTTGTGGGTTCTATTATCGTTTTTAATTACATAAATACGGGATAATTTTCTCCTTAAATTGCTTCATAAACCTGCAATACGAATAAAGCTCAATTATGAACAGTTTTTTTTTTACGATTTTTTTTTGGTCTTTCCGGCTTCAAGGTTACAAAAACTTTACGATTTTTTAAAAAATCAAGTATTCAAAATTGGCACACGGGAGTTCTACTCGTGCATTTTTAATGAACTATTAGGTAGAAATAGCCAATAAAAAGCCGATGTCACTTTTTTTGGGTCTATAAAACACTGTGCAGTAGAATAAAACCAGTATAGTAGCCCCAGGGGTATCTGATCTTATCTTGTGGAGGTGCCGAGAAACAACTCGGACACTTCGACCCATTGGGATCTTGTGTGGTCCCTAGATAACTTACTCCTCCCCAATCTCGTAGAAAACCTTCTTCATGAATCTCACAACGAGATTAGGAGATATGCGCCTATAGTCTTGTGGTCTTGGATAGCCTACCCCTAATAGACTCATTCGCTTGCTAGCCAGTGCTTCGTGTGCACAGAAGGTGCTCCATGCGTTCCGTATGTTCGCCGCAAAACCTGCACATGAGTGTCGCGGTTAGACCCATCTTCATGAGCATGTCGTTCGTTCCACAGTGGCCAGTGAAGGCCCCAAGCAGGTAGCAGATTTGCCACCTGATCATATTCCATTTGCTTTCCCGTGCCTTGAACGTAGAGCCCAGGAATTTCTTGTAGTGTTTCAGGCCGGTATTAGACAGCCAATGTATATGTTGAACGTGGTCTGCAAACTCCCTGAATGTGGCATTCACGAGACACGTCGAAATGCTTACACACGGTTCTGGACCCACAAAATCATTTGCTGAGCCCTCGCTTGCCAGTTCATCTGCCATTCCGTTACCATGGATTCCTTTATGTCCTGGGTCCCTTAGTCTTATTCTGTTATGCTTCCCAAGTCTGTGTAGGGTTTGGATAGCATCCAGAACAAGTTTGGAGCCCACTTTGTATTATTTTGTGCCCCAGGGGTATAGTTGCCCCGATTGTAATTACTCTAGATTCACGGATTAACCGCATGCTTTTTTATTAATCTATCGAAAGATTATTCAAATACCACTAAGTTGTCTCTGTGACATTGCATGGGAAAGCAAAATGCGATCAAAGATTTTGCCAAATAGAGGTCCTATTTCTCGATATATTAGGCTACTATCTCCTATGTCGGCTAGATATCCTAAAATATAGAGGTCCGCAAGAATCGCTTATACTCTGGAAATATTAAAGATACTATTTTTTTTACTTTTCATGTAGATAAAAACCAAGTACCTTCCAGTTTTACAAATAAAGTGATTTGCTTTTTGTACTGAGAGATATAGAGGTAATTTCAAAAAGTGTGGCAACTATCCGGTTTTCACCCTATATTATAATGAAACGACTGCTTATCTGACTTCCACAATCCAGTAACTGAGTCAGACTTTCTGTCTAGATCTTCAATCAGATCAAACGGTCGAAGATCTACAGATGACAGCCATAACCCACGGCTTAACCTGCTTTCCGAGCACGCAGTCTCGGTAGGTAATGAATGGTCACCCATCCGACGAACTGACTTCAGCAACCGTTGTTTAAACTTTTTTTTTTTTTTTTTTTTAGGGTGGGAAATCATCCTATGACTTCTCCCGCTCTGGGTGAGGCGGGAGGGCGTGTCAGACTTTTACTGACTAAAACCCACCCGTGTTCCTTCAGTTGCTTGAGCCAGGGCCGCGGTAACTCTTTTTCAAATTTATCCGCGACCCAGACAGGCATCGGCCTTCGCGGACCCCGTCAGTTCTGCTGACATCTCTTTGAGGCGCGCGTGGAACACAACGCGCCGTCGACTCGGGCTTGGTCCATATCGGACGGCGAGCTACCCATTACTCGCCGTCCGCAAGCCCGCGCCTACGGTGGCCGGGAATCGGCTTGCGACTCCCGACGCCCAGGGCGACTCCTGCGGTGGCTAGGGGCGTGAGGGCGTCTCCGTTGCGTCTCCCTCACGCGTTCCGCCTCCTCCTTCGCGAGCATTACTGCTTCGCAGAAGGCGGAGACAGCTTCCCATGCCCTCTCGCTCCGTAACATGGCCTGAACCAGGGCCGGACGCGAGAGGTTGCCACCGCCGATCGCCTCCACGAGGACACGGCGGTGCCCAGCCCAAGCAGGGCAGACCTCCACCGTATGCTCCACCGTGTCCTCCGAGCGATCCAAACCGTTGTTTAACCTAGGAGATGAACCCGTGCGGCTAAATCCCTATTTGATTCTATTAAACTTATTATGCATTCATGACAGTTAGATGTGGGTCAAAATAGTCTTCCTAAATAACTTTCCAGTCCATCAAAAAATGTCGTAAGGTCACATTATCTATCCTTTAGATATTTTCGTCAATGTTTTTAATTTTTACAAAACAATATACCTATACATACACTTCATCATTATTTCAGCCGAAAGACGTCCACTGCTGGACATATGCCTCTCCCCAAGCGTCGCCACATTGACCAATCACGTGCGTCTCGCATCCAGCGTATTCCCGCAACCCTAACCAGATCATCGGTCCACTTAGTGGGAGGCCTTCCAACGCATTGTCTTCCAGATCGCGGTCGCCATTCCAGAACTTTTCGGCCCCAGTGGCCATCCGTTCTGCGAGCGATGTGCCCTGCCCACTGCCACTTAAGCAACCTACAGCCGTATATATAAGTTTATCTGTGACTGCTAGAATTATATTATCTGTGACACTTGGTCACAGATAATATAATACTAGCATACAGATGTCTCATTCCTCATAGACGTATTAATCGGATTAGTTGCATGTAAGTGTTTACTCGGTCCGTGATTTTTTTTCAATGTTTACAGTGACGATTTGTTTTACAGTATTTTTTGCACGTTTTTACAATTTCATTGTACCAAAATGAGTTACAATACAAATTTAAAAAAACAAGTGAAATACCTTATTACATTTAAAACAGCGCAATCTAATGGAATGGACATTAAATGATCCTTGTAAGTAATCTTTGAAATGTGAATTAAGAGCCTAATATTCCATAATTTTGTGCTAAGGAGAGTTGATTAAACAAGAACATACGATTTGTATGATGAATCCTAGGAAATCCAAAGGACAGTGGCCGAAACCCATACATTATTTTAGCTGAATTAAATTCCTACGACTCTAAATGAAAAATATCTGGTTTAATTCAGGGTCATGTTCTGAATAAGTTTGTGCAAGAATTTTTGTTCTAGAACACCGAGAATAATAGATATGCAGTCATGAACTTTTGTAGGTTATGTCTGGGTAACATGGGTTTAATAATGTGTTCAATAGGTAATATTATTAAATTTTGTGGATGTAAAAGGGCAATATCGCATTAGTATTTCCCTTTCCTAGTTATTTCAGCATGAAATGTAAAATATAGTCTTTGGAAAGAGTATATTTATTTATTTAAGCGCCTACTATATTTATTTATACTAGTTTTGCCTATCATTAATTGAAAGTAAATAATTCATGTATTTCTACTACATTACAGTATCGTTACCTACCTGCAAGGACACCCAAACTTAGACATAAACTGTATATTGTTAATTCATTTACTCCGTTTTATTAAAACAAATATAATGATATATTTACTACAGTCACTACTTGTCACTTAGCAGAATATGTGTAAAATGGCAACACTAAGCTAATAACGAAAAAATCAATTAACTTTCATTTAAAACATTTTTTTTTAATCCGCGGTAAACCAGTTAATGTTATACTTTGAAAAAAAACGTAGTCAATTAATATAAATTCTATAGTATATAACTCACTTTCAGACGCTCAAATTTAAGTCAGCTATGATTTCGCAATTGTTCTTTTACACAAAATTCAATAAAAATATGCATATCGCGCCATCTAGTGATATTTATTTGAACTAAATTTATAATATCTATGTCACAGCATCTCTGTATCATTTGGTTAAATTAGCCGGCTAATTGGACGCTTAGGCCGTTCATTAAACGCCAGCATCCAATTGGATGCCTAGGCCGATAGTTAATTGAACTAGAATAATTCAACGTTTACCAGCGTGGCGTATTGAAAGTCACCCCTTTGATGATGACTTACCAAGACACTCAGCCAAGTGATTCAAATTTCGTTCAGTTTTTATGCGCTTCGCTCAAAAGTTCAAACTATGCGATCAACGACTTGGCTAGTTGCCCTAACGATGCAGTTTAAATCATCTATCCTATATTGTTCGTTTACTTATTAAAAGTTTCTTGGATAAATAATGCATCCCCTACTTGGCTTTATCTCTGTTTGTCCGTAAAGTCCGTAAAACTAAAGGTTCGATTTCATAGCCGATTGCAGACAGCAGCAGCGGACGACGGCGGCGTATCACTGCGACACTACTGGTTTCTATGTATTTATATGATATAACTTCCGCAGTTAGCGACACGTCGCCTGACTATACGTCGCACGATTGCAGACGAATGTTGCCCGAGTTCCGACCGCAGATCAGTATAGTGACCAGTAGTGAGTGAGTGTAGTCAGACATCTTGTATCATATCACGAACACTCAGAACCAAAAGTAATACGGCGCTGCCGTCTGCAGTCGGATTCGGTATCATGACTGCAGTGACATGACGCTGCGACTCGTAACTTTAGTTTAATGTGAGCTTAATTTTTCCAAAACAAAAAAAATATTATGTCTAAATAGTAACCTAATAATTTACTTACCAAACTCATTTTTAAAGAAATCAACTCCTATTTTAATTTATTTAGGTTATTTTGTAATAAGAAAATGAAATAACTGCCAAAACACCGTTCTCTAGTAAGTATTTACTAATGTTATATTACGTTAAAAAAGTATGTCTGATAGATTGCAAAATAAGATATAATCTTGGAGATTGAAATACTCTATGGGCATCAAAAGACAGACAAATACCAAATTTGTATTATTGTAAGCTTGTATGGGCAGATAACTGGCCAGAGAAAAGAGCCTTTTGCAAAAAGGTACCATGGTGGACTCATGAACTAGCTTAAATACGTCAGGAAACACGACAGGCCTTTTATGATGCAAAAGCCAGGAAAGATTATTCTGGCTATCACAGCATGCTAACGAGGTATAACACGGCGGTACGCAAGGCCAGAAGAACTAATTGGCGGCAGCATTGCACTTCCATCGAAACTCTGCCAAATGGGATGAGATTGTGCAAAGCAATGTCCATGACTAAGACAAACCCACTATCATCTGTAAAGGATGAGAGTGGGCATCTCACGAAAACTGGACAGGACACTCTGGGCGTGATGTTTAGGACCCACTTCCCAGAATGTATACTGCGCGATAGCGATGAAGAGGAACCAGTCACAAGGGACGAGCTCACAAGGCACACGTCCAAATATAACTGGCTCACGGCAAAGAAAGTGGTAGATGAAAATAAACTGAAGCTGGCCATAGCGGGCTTCCAGCCACTGAAATGCCCAGGTCCGGATGGCATATCCACCCAATACTATTGCAAGAAGGGGCATCTGTTTTGATACCCCATTTGAGTAAGCTCCACAGAGCCTGCATAGCCTTTGGGTACGTACCCAAGGCATGGAGGGAGGTCAAAGTCACCGAAGGTGGGTAGACCGACTTATGAAGAAGCTAAAGCTTACAGGCCCATTAGTCTATCATCCTTTCTCTTGAAAACTCTGGAGAAACTGGTAGACAGGTACTTAAAAGAGGGTCCACTGAAAGTATTCCCTCTACATAAACTACAATGCACCTACAGCCCTGGCAAATCTACGGAAACGGCATTGCACTATGTTGCGAGCCGAGCCGAGGCTGCGCTAGAGGGACAAGAAATCTGTGTCGGGGTTTTCCTCGTCATAGAGGGGCCTTCGACAAGACAACATTTGAGTCCATACGCACTGCTGCAAAGGAACATGGCATCAATGATACCACGTGCAACTAGATTGACTATATGCTGAGAAGCAGAACAGTCAGATCGGATCTAATGGGAGACAGACTTAGTGCAAAAACAACAAGAGGTTGTCCGCAAGGCGGAGTGCTGTCACCATTATTGTGGTGCTTGGTAGTAGACTCGCTACTTACCAAACTTAATACCGGACCATTCTACACATTAGGCTATGCAGATGACATAGCTATAATGGTCAATGGTAAATTCCCGAACATAGTGTCTGGATTATTACAACAGGCATTGAGGATGACAGAGGAATGGTGTACAAAGAACCACCTCTCTATCAACCCAAGCAAAGCAGTTTTTATTCCATTCACGAGGAAGAGACAACTAGAAAACCTAGGAGAGCTCTCCCTCAATTGAATGAAACTGCCCTGGTCCACCGAAGTTAAATATCTGGGGGTCACGCTTGATAAAGAACTCAGGTGGAAAACTCATGTGGAAAATATTACGACAAAGGCCTTACGAGTGTTCGGAATGTGTCGTTCCACCTACGGTAAAACTTGGGGGCTTAAGCCCAAAGTTTTACGATGGCTGTACCGGACAATGATAATACCTATTATCACATACGGCAGCATAGTGTGGTGGCAAAGAACAAAGCTTGCCTCGTGCAAAGCGCCACTCACCAGGTTACAAAGAACAGTGTGTCTAGGCATCACGGGTGCTTTTAGGAAAACACCTACGGCAGCGATTGAGAGATACCTCAATATCCCTCCTCTGGATATGATGGTTGAATTCGAGGCAAGGAATACATTACATCGTCTCGCTGTTGCTGGACTATGGGATGCCTCTAAGCCAAAGACTAACCATACAAAGTTCGATGAGAATGAAGACCTGGATCGGGTAACAAGCATGTTATCCGATAAAATGCAAACTATGTATGTATTTGAAAGGTCTTTTAAGGTCCAAATCCCTACAAAAGAGGACTGGACGAAGGGACTCGATCCACCAGAACAAGATAGTCTGGTGTGGTACACTGATGGATCCAAAATGGAATCAGGTACAGGAGCGGGAATATACGCAAAAGGCTACAAATGTAGCAAATGCTTAGGGAAGATGTATTCCAAGCAGAAACATATGCCATAATAACCTGTGCTCAAGAGAATATAGATAGAGGAACCAGAGGTAAGTCCATATATATTCTTAGTGACAGTCAGGCTGCAATCAAAGCCATGGCATCCTACAAAGTGGACTCCGGATTTATTCTGGATGCTGTCCGGACCCTAAACAGGCTTGGGCAGCACAACAGGGTAAGACTTATGTGGGTCCCTGGGCACAAAGGATTCCATCGTAACGAAGTGGCTGATGAACTGGCAAGAGAGGACACAGCAAATGATTTTGTGGGTCCGGAACCATGTGTAGGCATCTCGACGTGTCTCGTAAAAGCCGCATTTAGGGAGTTTGCAGATCACAGGCAACGAACTTGTTGGCTGTCTAACACCGGTCTACAACACTCCAAGAAATTCCTAGGCTCTTCGTTCAAAGCCCGGGAATGCATTTGGAACATGAGCAGGGGGCAAATCCGCTACCTGCTTGGGGCCTTTACTGGGCACTTTGGAACCAACGACATGCTCATGAAGATTGGTCTAACCGCGACACCCATGTGCAGGTTGTATGGGGAACATACGGATCGCATGGAGCACCTACTGTGCACATGCGATGCACTGGCTGGTAAGCGAGTGAGTCTGCTAGGGATTGGGTATCCAAAACCAGAAGACTACAGGCTCATATCTCCTAATCTCGTCGTAAAACTCATGAAAACGGTTTTTAACGAGATTGGGGAGGAGTAAGTTATCTAGGGGACCACAATAGATCCCAATGGGTCGAAGTGTCCGAGTTATTTCTCGGCCCCTCCATAAGATAAGATAAGATTGTAAGCTTAATTAAAACTGAAAATGTGTTATAAGGTGCGTCTCTGCCTACCCTTTCGGCGAAAACAAGTATGAAGCACAGTAATGTCTTGAAAAAGTAACCTACATATTACATCATTTCTTTCAAAATATCTTTAATCATGTCTACTACTCACTAACTTCTGCCCAACCCTTCGGAACATAAAGGCGTGATGCTGTATTAATCATGAACATGACGTATGGGCCAAAGCACTTTTCTTCAACTACACTCTAATCTAAACTAATAAAGCAGTTAAAATTATCTAACCTAGATGCCTTTAGGACACTTAACTTTTTATCAAAGATATCCAAAATATACATGCCTCTGTACTTAGACAGTTTTATTTTATTTTATTTATTTTAGATGGATTTGCTCTTGACTCTAGTCTAGGTCCGAGGTGACAGAGACAAAGTAACGATGGAGCGAGCTTACCCAGAGCTACTATCGGTAACACTATCTTAATGAAACCCTAATTCTTCCAAAATGTAAAATAACTCTCGCTATAAGTTTCCTTTTTAACACGATTTTAATTAGCTTGGTATGTATGTATCTATGTAACGGAATCTTTGAACGTGATTTTCAGCCCCTTCAAAACGTCGGTTAAATTTGAAATCATGCACACTAATAAAGGACCGATGATAGTTCAATAATTTTAATAGTTTGTCCCATTATCCTTACCAGGAACTACAGGAACAACAGCAAAAGGTTTTTTTTTATAGCCGATACCCGGTAGTATCTTTGTGCCAACTACCAAGGCGCGTGCTAAGGGATGCGCATGGCTTAATTTTTTGTTATATCCGAAGAAACGATAGTGCCTTGCGCCAAGTACACGTAAAAAGTAAATGTTCCGGAGGGAGAGCCTGAGAAACGGCTATCACATCCAGGGAAGGCAGTACGCACGCTAAATACCCACTTCCATCACAGGGAAGTTGTAATGCTTTAGTAAATTGTCGTTTAAAACTAAAAAAACACGCTTTAATGGTAAATTGAACAAAAAAGTAAAAAATTAATAATAGTTTAAAAATAAGAAATCCATACAAAAATTCAGAAAATAATTTCCAATAAATTTAAATTAATAATAAAGAGACCAACAAAAAAAATGTACCTACGTTTCCTTTTTTGATAAGTATAAGCTAGATGAACCTAACAAAAACTTACGTTTAACTCGTACATACATACTAATCAACCCCAATTAGATTTAGATTTAAATTAGTTCGTATTCATATAACGGTACACCTACAAGTCTGCAAGTTGATGGCATTTGCCCTAAAAACCCAATGACCTAAATCTCGCCTCGAGACGGAAGACTTTAATTAGACTGCCCTTGTTTACATCAGCTACCTATCTGTATCTATCAATTAAGCTGAGAATGTTCGGAATACTCGCAATTGATATTATGTTAAAGCCTTTTCAGTTATATAATATGTAAACAGCCTTGACCTTCTATTCAATAAATAGTTTCCAATTTCTCAACTAGAAAATTCTTCAGACTTTGGCAAGATGACTGAAGTAAGGTTTGGCACGTTCTTAATTCAGAAACCAACCCACAACCTAACAATTATGCCATCTTGACCTAGGCCACAGAAAAGTAGCAAATGCCCTAACTAAATTCTAATTACCAACCGAAGGCCGGATCGACCCCGTACTCGTATTATATATTGTCAGGGTCAGTATCAAAAGTCGTAATATTATATCATGAAAAACCTTGATGTTTTTCATAAGTTATTTTCCTTAAAAATTTCGGCGAAATTAATGAAAAACAAGGAGCTTTTAAGGGATTACTCTCTGTGAATGTTTTATTAACAATTAATAAATAAAGTATTTTTCCCCAAGTCTTTAATATTCCTACGCTTGATATTTTTGTAAGTGTTAATAAGATAAGGAAAATTATAGATTACGTGGGGCTTGATAGTATACGTTCGAATTGCGTATTGTATTTTTTTTTTCAAGAGACTGTTACCTATATTTATTTGTGTACCTACTTTTCTCCTTAATTACTGTCTGAAAATATGTGCAATCATATCTACTTCAGTATCATACGTTAGGTTCATTTTCTGAAATAAATCCCCTAATACTACTTACACACATTTTCATTTTTATTAACTTCACATTTTGACACATCCAAGAAGTCTTGTTTACTAATATTAAAGCATAATTATGAATGAACGAAACGTGTGTATAATAATATAAAAAGTTTAAATGTCATTGTCAGTTTTAATAATTTGCTTCCTATTCTATCATGGCCGTAACCTTGTAGTACTAAATTTCCAAGGCTCAAGGACCGCTAGGTAATACGAACATAATGCTGAAAATCATGAATAAATGCTAAAAGCGTCCATATCTAAAAATAATTGCGCCCGTAATAGCGCATGAATGAAAAGTTGAGCGCACGTGGCCCGGCGAGTGGTAGTAAATTTGAACTGTCTTACAAATAGACTAAGGGTGCATTGAGTGATTTATGAAAAGGCATGATACTCGAGTTGAACGGCGACCGTAAAGCCTTTGATTTAAGGTTGAATTCAGTCTGTGTCGACATCTAGAGTTATGTTGCAGGGGAATAAGGGCTTAAACGGGGGAAATGCAATGCGCAGAATCGTAAATGCAGGCCGGAGCTCGTGGCGGCAGGGCGCGTTTATACGGCCAGGCAATAGATCATGACAGCGAGGCGTCCCCTGCGGACCTGCGCGACCACGCTACGTGAGTAGAAAATATTAACCCAATTAAATTTTAACCATTATTAAAAATATTATACTTTGTTTTTATTATTTTATTTATAATTAACTATTTATTATTGAGAGGGATATATGATTCTAGTGTAGTGAGTACCTAACCTAATTTGGTGTTTGTTTTTTCACAGTTAAAAGTTAGTTGGAGCGGCTGATGCGCGATCGGCCTTCATACATCGCGGCCGATTCAAGGTCGAGGGCGCCGTCTGCGCCCACGGACACCCTCTTTGAGACTGAGCATTCTGAACAATTCTGCTAGTGTTTTTGCCGTACATATGTACCTACGTACTTATTCAGCTAGTTATATTGGGCCCGTTGCGCAGAGAGGGGAGGGGCACGTGCGCACAGCAGACTTGTCGCCAACCCGATCGATAAGGCCGTCGACCTTGCGCGGTGGAATACCAAAACGCCTCTTTCGACCATGTCTTCACACCAAAATTTAGATAAATACTCGGGAAGAACCCCGTGAGGCGATCGAAATGAAACCGAAGGCGCGCGCAGGTCCACTCGTACGGCGCGCGCAGTGCCACTCGGCCGGCGCGCGCAGCTCGCCAGCGCCACCTTCCCTCAGACACGCGCCGTCGCCGTCGATAGATGGCAGCGGGACTTTCCTAAAAACAATAATATTGCACCGGCGCGCCGATCCGCTCCGAGCCGAGTCGGTATGCCAGGAAATAGAGGTAAACACGAGCGAAAAGCCGTGACAGTGCGAAGGTTAAGGCCCCTGCTTCCCTACACAAGATCGCGAGTTCGAATCGGGGTCAACCTATAAACCTGATTTTAATTCTTTTTTGTTTTTTTTTGTGTTGTTTTTTTTTTGTTTTCCGATTATTATATTAGTACTATTTTAATGACATTTGTTATTTTAACTTCAATCATGAATTTTTACCCGATCTAAAACGAGTATAATTTTATTATTAATAATATATTAAAACTAATAACAATAATATATATAATCAAAAAAATATCGTGTTGACCATGTCGCACGAATCCACCCGGAGAGATGGGCGAAGATCGGCACTCACTAGACGCGTGGGGGAGACCATCGACGAGCGGCGCGCGCCGCCGCCGCCGCCGCGCTGTCAGGTCGAACGCTGCGAACACACGTGCGCGGTCCAAACTTGGCCAGAGTTCGCGCAATAGAGAAGTTTGGCAGGAGAAAGGGAAGGCCTTTGCCCAGCAGTGGGACATAATTAGACGACAAAAAAAAAATACAAAAGAATTACGCGTTTTTTTTTGTGTATCCATTATTTCTGTTAAAATGGGAAAGAGGGGTTTGTTCCCATGCTGCAATAAGTAAGGCTTAACTTTGCTGTATTCTAAAGTGGGCAAACTGCAAGCTAACACTATTATAAATGTCGGTCAGTTCAATGTAAATAGCATATTTAACGGGCGGCGATATTTATTGCAAATTTGGTCTCGCTGTTTAGTATGGTTTGTTGTTCATTCAGCCGTGGTCGACGCAATCAAACGAATGGTACAGAATTATTATTTTTATAAATAACATCGTGCAACACATTATATTTGGGACACAAATAAATACAGTTGAATTTGAGTTTCGATTTTATTTTGTTGTCAAAAGTGAGCATCCATGCGCCAACATAGGCAGATTCTCCGTTCCTTTACCTTACCTTACGCTCAAAGTCCGATAGAATGGAAATCAGAAACGACCGAAGAGGGGTAAGGCACAGTACCAACGGTTTTATTAAGAAATGCCTTATAGAAAAATTCAATACCAGTCAATTAAACCCGCTCAGCGCGCTTGTGACCACGAAAGCAACGGGTATACACAAAGATAAATCAAATGTATAAGAAGCGAATAAATGGGTCCGTAGATACGAGGGCAGGCAACATACTGGATCAAATTAGACTAATTTATTAATCGGGGTAGCTGTGATCGGTCTACGAATGTCAATATAGGTACCTACAGCTGCAGGGAAACTTCACCCCCTGTAGATACGAGGGCAGGCAACATACTGGATCAAATTAGACTAATTTATTAATCGGGGTAGCTGTGATCGGTCTACGAATGTCAATATAGGTACCTACAGCTGCAGGGAAACTTCACCCCCTGTAGATACGAGGGCAGGCAACATACTGGATCAAATTAGACTAATTTATTAATCGGGGTAGCTGTGATCGGTCTACGAATGTCAATATAGGTACCTACAGCTGCAGGGAAACTTCACCCCCTGTAGATACGAGGGCAGGCAACATACTGGATCAAATTAGACTAATTTATTAATCGGGGTAGCTGTGATCGGTCTACGAATGTCAATATAGGTACATACAGCTGCAGGGAAACTTCACCCCCTGTAGATACGAGGGCAGGCAACATACTGGATCAAATTAGACTAATTTATTAATCGGGGTAGCTGTGATCGGTCTACGAATGTCAATATAGGTACATACAGCTGCAGGGAAACTTCACCCCCTAGAAGTGTTTAAAAAGCGACCATCTATGGGCAGGAGGATATAGGGGTACGTAACCAAACGTCAGCACTGCACCAATTAACAGCACCTTGGCGAAAAAGTTAAAATATAAATTACTGGTATATGGTGCTTACAATGCCAAGTGAAAAATATACGACAGAATTTGTCTTTTTAATAATAGCAACATCTTTAATACGAAAGCGTTCAAGATGGCGTCAGTAAAGTGATCCAAAGAAGTCGTTCTGCAGTTACTGTAATTTTTCGGTCATTTTAATTCAACGGCGGTAAGTTCATTCATTCCTTTGGCGCTACAACCCTTTGTGGGTCTTGGCCTCCTCAACGATCTTCTTCCATTTCGCTCTGTCACTGGCCTCCTTTCGCCAAGATGTTTTCCTTCCTATCCTCTTCAAATCTTCCTCTACACAATCTATCCAACGCTTCCTGGGTCTTCCTCTGGGTCTTTTTTTAATCGGAGTCCACTTGGACATGACTCTAACGGCTCTGGTATTGCCCATTCTTTCCAGGTGTCCTGCCCATCTGAGCCTTTGCGACTTGCAGAACCTGACAATTGTTTCCCCATTGATCAGGTTTTCCTGATCAACGGCAGTAAGTTCTTACTTCAATTAACATTCTATTTGTAGTGTTTTAGACGGTTGTAATAAAATTTTAGAATAAGATATTTAAAACTTTCCGTTACCTTATTGCAAAACAGAGGGTGCCAACATTTGGGTAAACATTTTTTAATTTTCTAATTTTCATCACTCCAGGGGGGTGACCATAAGCTCATAGAGCGGTCTCATCTTGATGAAAATTAAATGGGACCACATGACAAACACCAGCTTTCGAATCATCAAAATCGGTTCACCCAATAAAAAGTTCTGAGGTAACACACAAAAAAAAATACAATCGAATTGATAACCTCCTCATTTTTGCGAAGTCGGTTAAAAAGAAAAATCGACGTTCAAATAAAGTTGTTTATTTTACTGTGTATTTTTAGAAGTTATGACATAATAACACACTGTATTATTTTGCTTCAAAAGCAGAGATGAGACTGTTTCCATCATTTTAGACAGACCGCATTCATAGTAATTAGTGTGACACTTGTAATTAATGCAATTTGCTATTCCGTTTACACTCGTCGCTTGTCGCTCGGAGGCACGAGTCAAGCACCTAGCGGGGGGTGCACGTCAAACGATGTGGCAATTCCGATGTGAATATTTCAAAGTCCATACGCGGAAAGTATAAGCTATATAAATTAAATTCTTCTTAGTTTAATTAATTCTTTATCGAGTAACTGCCACACTCAGAAACATTTAACAGTTACTTAAGGCGCCGATTCCCTTGAGTAGCTGATTTTAAAATGAGAATCACCTCTAAACAGCTAGTCGTAATTATTTGGAAAATATATGTATGTTACATTAGACCATTTTCTTAATAATTTGATCTAAGAAAATTTTGAGTTTTATTCGTATAACATAGCTTAATTAATTTGTAAAGTTATGTCTAAAACGGACAAAAACACGACAATCGCACCAAAACCGCTGGGTGTGTTGTAATGAAATCGACATCATCACAAAGACAATTTATTTGTCTACATTTTGATCTGAAGCTTTTTTTTTAAAGTCATAGAATAATAAGAAAAGTACAAAAATCTACTAAATTTTGGGTCGCGCGGGTGTGAAACGAGTGCGCGTTTTGTTCCTTCAAGGTCGTTGGTGATAGTCGTCGTCTTAAATCGCTTCTTAGTGTAAGCTTTTGACTAAAAATCAATACTAAGAATCGCCTTTAGTAACCGTTAATGGCTCTGAGTGCGGCAGTTAGATACATTTTGCTACTATATACTGTTCTATTCTTTTGTCTGTGTGACTCTCTCTTCGTGCCATTAATACTATTAAAAAAAAAACATCGAGTCGAACATAGAACCTCCTCCTTTTTCGAAAGTCGGTGAAAAATGAATTTTCATACTCGAATTTTTAATTAGCCGGATATTTTAAAACGTAAATTCAATCAGAGCGCCACTTTAATATTACTTTGGAAATTGGAGCCTGAATGGCATGCGGTTTGCGATTGATCAAACCGTTGAGCACTACCGCGAATATTTTAACTGGATGTGGCAAATTGTATACACGCTATTTTATTCAAAAGAGCAATTGGTAATTAACTGAATTAAATGTTAAATGAGCTATCGAATTTCAGCAGTGCGTGCAATGTAAACTAAAAACAATAGCACCACGTTGATTGATGTTTATTCTAGGACAGGCTATTCAAAATGTTAAATTTATTACAGTCCATTATCATAAATTAAGTTTTTGTTATAAGTACCTACTTTCCTTTGTAATTACTAAAAGGCTATTATTTTGATATATACACTTCTATTTTAATATTTGTTTATATGGATAGCATTTAAAGTTACATACTTTCAGTAACGTGGCTTTTATCCAAGCAACAACGCTAATATAGGTAGGTAGATAACTTGCTCAAAACAAAACCAGTCAGATTTCCAATTTAGTCACTTTTCGTTTTTACTGGAGCTGCTTAAATTACTGCGGCTCTAGACCGGAATACCTGTAGGGGAGCCGGAATTCGTTTGGCTCTTATTTGAAATTCGACGTGGAAAGCCGGAACAGACCGGTATGCGGTAAGACAGCGGAGTTCTTCATGCTAGAAAAGTTTTATGTCAACGGAAACTTTTAATCCGACTTTAAACGGCGACGTTACATTTTCCTGCCTTTATATCAATATCCGTCATTGTGTACTTTTGTAATGTGTATGGTTCAAAAAGATGTTTAATGAAGAATTATCATAATTATGGTTTCAAACCAAAACTTTGATTGTATCCCGTCATACCGCAGCAGTCAATTGCCTTTCTGGCTTACATTTGCTATGCATATCATAAAATTAACGCGAAATCATTTGTGGCCGATTCGTTAATTGTCAAATATTAAAATCGAATACATTGTTTCATTCGTGAATAGGGGTAGTTTAATGAAATAGTACATTACTGCAGAATCCAGTAAGTAAGCCTTCCTGGCCAAGTATGAGTTAACCGGACCGAACCGCTGGTCAGGTTATATACGAGGCCAGGATGGCTATCTTACTGGTTGAGGTTTGTATAAAGCTTTTCTCAAAAATGAAAGAAAGTTTAACAACAAATTCGTGTAATTAATATTGAAGGTTACATTCATATTAGGGCAATTACTGATAGATATTGTGATCGATTTACCGGGGGCATTTTTATTTGTTTTTTGTACGTCTTGATTACGTCGGACTCAAAAATATATCTATCTCATAAAATGTCATACCAAAAAGAGAGATAAATATATACATTTGGAGCCTCCCTCCTATTACCATGTTATAATGGCTAAACTCTAATCTGTGTCTGGCTGGTACTATAGTTTTTTTCTAAGCAGATCTGAAGAGGATGACCTACTGTCTAGAGATGGGTGTTTTCGGTTTTTTGCACAAACGGTTATGTAACCGTTATACAGTTTTCAAATCGATATCGAAAACGGTTTTAGATATCGATATCATTTAGTACAGTTTGCATAAGTTAAAATGTTATTTAGATGAGCAAACTAACAACGAACGCGAAATAATACTTAGAAAGAGAGGTAGCGCATATGGTTCCTATCGTTTGTGAAGTTTGCGTTTAGTTCGTAGTTCGTTCGTTTCCACATTGTTACGGTTTTAAGTTTTGACTTATTCGTTCTCGCACGCTAGTAAGGTTTTTATAAGATACAGTTTTTGTAATATCGGTTATTTTGATATATATGTTGATATGATATATAACACATGTCCCATATAAGTTACGTTTTGATATATCGGACCAATCCCTACTACTGTCCAGTAAGTAAATTACATACTTACTTACTGGACAGTAGGAGATTCCAAATTTAAAATGTTCAATGAAATGAAATTCCAAATTTAGGAGCTCGTGGCTAAATAATAACAACCGCACGGGTCGATCATCAACGCTTGACGAGGTCGGTCCGTGGATGGGTGACCATTTCTACATACCGAGTTTCCTCCGTGCTTCAGAAAGCACGTTAAGCCGTTGGTCCCGGCTGTCATTTGAAGATCTTTGGCAGTCGTTACAGGTAGTCAGAAGCTTGAGATCTGACACCATTCTTACCAAGAGGTACTGTGTTACCCAGTTACTGGGTTGTGGAGGTCAGATAGGCAGTCGCTCCATGTAAAACACTGGTACTTAGCTGAATCCGGTAAGACTGGAAGCCGACCCCAATATAGTTGGGAAAAGGCTAGGCAGATGATGCTTCTTACTGGACAGTTGTGAACAAGTCTCCGGTAAAGTTCACTTTCTGGATACTTTTTAGAGATGTTATGACAACATTACATACCATTTTTGAGAAAATTAGTTTTTTGTCCGTTAGATAGATTAATAAAAAATATTGAACACGTATTTTTCTTTTGATACGTAAACCTATAGTGACGAAAATATAATGCGTTGAAATATCGCGTGACGTCACGCCGCTAGTACACTTTATACAGCCTTAGTGACGTCACAAGCCCCCACTCCTGAACTTTGAGGCGCTTTAACTTTGTCAATTTTTAGGGATCCGTACCTCAAACGGTAAAAATGGAACCCTTATATGATCACTTTCTTGTCCTTATATGATCACACGGACAGACCCGTGTGTCACCACCGATTTTCTCAGGACCGGCTGGACCTAGCAAGTTGAAATTTATACCAGATACTGAGGTCTATAGTCCCTATTAGGTGTATAAAAATCAAGGCAAAAAGTAAGGTCATAAAGCACAAATAAAGGAAAAATACCAAAAAATAAAAATGTTGAAAATTAAGGTAAATATTGGTATCTACTTACAAGTTTTCGCGAAAATCTAAATTTGCCCATGTCTTTAAAACTTACATGATACCAATTTTATTATGGCGGTATAATAGATAGGTACGGAACCCTCGGCGCACGAGTTCGACTCACACTTGACCGGTTTTTATTGATTTGGTAAAGCAAAAAATATGTTTCCAATATTATTTGATAAAATCACTAACGGCCTAAATAGGATTATCATTTTTCTACCCAGGAAACATCCCTATTCGCGCGCTGGGGTATTTAAAGCGTCATCTGTCTATGTTTAGTTGTCCTGATTTGCCACTATTCTCTTGTGAACGAAATGCAAATTTACCACACACAAAGCAAAGCACAACTGAAGCCTTTAATTATGATGAATGTTACACGTAGCAAATTGTACGACCAAGAGTCGCATTATCGCGTATCTCTAGCGAATGTAGTTTCATTTAATGAGCATTTACTATTCCTTGCTGCAACTTTCGCTCACATGTTTTTCTTTCTTTGTACCAACGCACATTTGAACATACCTGCCTTTTACTGACCCGAAGGAAAATGTTAAGTTCAGATTACGATTAATTATAAATATTTATTACTCGAATAAAGATCCTTCATGTACTCCAAAAGTCGTTTTGTTCCTGACCCAGTAAAAAGTTAGTACCTGCTGCTTCTTAAAAATGTTTTATACACCAATTTATCTTAGAAGACGCACCTGTGTCTTTGCTATTATCTTCAATATTCATGTTACGAAACTCTTACGTTTTAAGTCTTTCATGAGATTAAGAATACTTTTTGTTTTCCTAGCCAAAATTAGGCAAACAGAAGACTTATTTTGTCAAAATAACCCCTTACAGACAACCCTTCTACGATTAAACGACCAATTTCTTAATTGAACAAAATATCGATACTAGTTACTTCTAAGACCTACATAATTTGAGAGAGCACGTTTTCCATTATCTTTTTAAACTACATGATCTTGGTCCATTTTTATTTTGTTTACTTATCCGTCCCAGCGCTTGCCCGCTCTTATTGTTTGAGTTCAATTTGAAC
The DNA here is from genome assembly GCA_948252205.1 of Orthosia incerta. Classification (NCBI taxonomy): domain Eukaryota; kingdom Metazoa; phylum Arthropoda; class Insecta; order Lepidoptera; family Noctuidae; genus Orthosia; species Orthosia incerta. The sequence continues at coordinate 36,584,765 of OX411741.1, read as the reverse complement.
AAATAGAAAAAGTTTTGCGCACATTATTAAAAGCACGGGCAGAACCCAATCGGAAAGTACTAAGCTTATCGTTACAAAATGTTAAAAGGCATAGATTATTTATACTTAGATCAAGTACAAAATATTATAACACGGAATTGAAAAATTTTCTTTAAAACTACACAATCTACAACTATTAGTTATATTAGTTTTTATTTATAACCTTTAAAAACTAACCTGCTTATGTAAGAATAAATTCGTCCAGAAAGTATGTCGACGACTGAAACGAAGCATTCATCCGGCCCCGTTGTATTCACAATAAAAAGCTAGAATAAGGCCATAAAAATAAAAACACTACATTATGACGGACATTAAACCGCTCTCCGCAGTGACGTCACAACAAAAAGCTTCGTCACACTTAGCAATTAGGTGCAAAGCTTGCTGGGTTGTTTTGAATCGCACCCGCGTCCGCGCCCGCTTGCCTTTGTATCTCCTGTAGACTGTGTAAATGAGTATTTGTCGTTTTTGCATATTACAGTGCCGTTTTCATTTGTTTTCTATTGTTATCACCTGTGGTCAATCGTTATTTGTATTATTAACCGCAGGAAACATGTTATTAACCCGACTTTCCGGGATTTCACAAACATGTGAGCGCAAGCAAATAGTTTACCGCAGTCATGACTTTTTAAATAAAACTTCTATACTTGTCCCGCAATCTGAAATATTGAAAGGAAACCGTTTATCTTGGGTATGGTCATGTGATGAGGAGAGATGAAACGCATGCTACTAAAAGAGTTATGAATATAAATGTGGATGGATGGAGAGAGAGGGGAAGGCCAAAGAAAAGATGGATGGACTGTGTGAGGAGCGGTATGATAGAAAAGGGAGTCAGTGATGGCGTGACGGAGGACAGGACGATATGGAAGAATAAAACGTGTTGCGCTGACCCCAAGTAACATGCGACAAGAGTAGAAAGATGATGATGACTTGTCACGCAATCTGGCACGCATAAACGCCCTGTGATTTTAACTTACGCCAGCTACGAGTTAATACAACTCCATAAATACACTTGCCGGTTTAATCCCATTTTCTCTTAAATGAAGCACAATAATATGAATGCAAAATGCACGGCCATTCATCACGTTACATTGCTGCCGTGTAAGCACTTGCTAACTAATGGAAACCTGTCCGTTAATTAATTACTGCCGGCTTTACTCGTGGAAATGTTCAATCCAAACGGCATAGGTTAGGCAAAGTTCCATCGCTTTTCACTTACACAACACACGTCGCAAACGTTCGGTTAGGCGTTTTAACCGGGGCTTTTAACAAAGTAATCCCGTGTTTTTGAAGGCGGATTAAAATATAAGGGAAGAATAATGTTATGAATGTTGAAGGCTAATGATGAAATCGGACTATTATTAAAACTTCGGCGGTTCAACCGAAAAAAGTCAGTCAACCAATTAGACAAATGACAAGTAGTTGTCTAATAGCGGCCAGTTTTATAATTAATGTGACAAATTGCAAAGCGCACTTTAACTGGTGTGATCGGACAGTAAATTATTTAATAACTGACAATCGCATCATCATCATCAGCCTATTAATGTCACACTTCTGGGCCACAGGCTTCCTCTCTGTGAGAGAGGATGGGCTGTAAGCCACCAGAGCGGGTTGGTGGATGTCAGTCACATGTGTCGCACAGAACGATCGTATCGCTTGACTTTAATTTGTGTCGAGACTGGATGAAGACTTACGATCACAATACAGTTGATTCTGTAGCAGATGAATTTGCCACGAAAAATCTGCAATTGCCCGCAAGAGAATAAAGTACGAGGTTATGCCTGAAGTACCACGAAGAAACAAAAGTGATACAAAACTTATAACACATTTTTCATCAGAATAATACTAGATTAGCTTTGTACTGACTGGTTGTAACAAAAACTTTTTACAAAAATATACAACCGACTTCCAATTCCAAATAAAAACACTACAAAGTGATACTTAACTTCAATTTCGGAAGTCGGTGATCCTGTTTTTGTTTCATCGTTTTTTGACACCGACTTCCGAAATTAAACTTATTTTTCAATATGTAGTGTTTTTATTTGGAAATCGGTTGTATTTTCTGTAAAAAAGATTTTTAAATTCTCACTTTTTAGTTGTACCTAATGATGCCAGCATAGATTAACCCAAAAACATGGACCTTAAACAAAACCGGTGGAATGAGAGTATACCAGGGCGAACTGTTCACACCTGCGTAACCCTTTAGAACGTACCAGTGTGATGTTATTTTATGAAATGGTGTAAACAATAAACATACATGCGATTGCAGCTATCCCGAGTGATTTGCCATCATTTATTAAATAGCTCTGATGTATATCTCCGAAGTTCTTTATCAGATCTTGATGACATTTAAATGGGTCGACATGACAAGCACCAGCTAGGTTCACCTTGTAAAATGTTCTGAGGTAACAAACAAAAAAAAGCGGTCAAATTGATAACTTCCTCCTTTTTGAAAGCCGGTTAAAAAGAAAGCGAGCTCATTTTATGATTTGACTGCAACACACGATGTTTGTATAATTATTTATTAAAACAAATGGCACGCTCGTAATCCCTTCATTACAGCTGTGCACAGTCAGGGTTCAAGGGATTCTAATTAATTTGGTCACAACCCTAAGCATGAGGAGGCTGTTAATTCACATCTTAACCCTAACTAACAACCAACCTAATAAACTTGAATTGTATTTGAATTTTAGAGAGGTTAGTATTAAGTTCACATAGGGTTTCAAAACATTCGTGTCGAAATAACTAAAGTCTTTTTTTTTATCTCAGAGACAAAATTGACACATGCAAATGTCAAATTACTTCTTTTAGGGATTATTAGGCCTCAGCTCTTGTAGTCTCAAATACTGGGTAAAAGGATTTACATTATAACATACCTCAGGACTCCTCAGGAGGCCTAATAAAGAAGTAATTTGACATTTGCATGTGTCAATTTTTTCCCTGAGATAAAAAAAAGACCTTATGCATAGTAGCGATTACAGAAGAGCGGACAAACTTTTCTAATATTTCACCAATATTAATTATTTTTAGCTTACAAAGTTTCAAAACTTCTCTAGGAATAACTTCTCGTAGTTTGTTACTCACTTTGTGCAATTTTGTTAAATGCATTTAAATTTTAGTCGACTTGACTCATTCAAAACGTATACTTTTTAACCGACTTCAAAAAAGGAGGAGGTTCTATATTCGAATTTACGTTTTTTTTACTTGAAATTGTATCCGTTTTATAACCGCAATCGATTGGTTCTTGTACATAATGTTCAGTGAAGTTTTGATTTCTGCTTATGGCAGCCTTTGCTTAAGCCGGCGTAAAATACAACAGTTTTAAAACCAACTTTAAAGAGATTCTAACAAATGCCCTTTGTTTTATGTTCTGCAATAAATAAAAGGGTTGCGAACATTACTGTTACACATTCAATATGCGGTTACCCTGAACACGGGGTGTCCAGCGCTAACAAAGAAAATTTGGTTCAAATAAATATCACTATGTGGCGCGATATGCATCGATTTGTTATTGAATTGCGTGTAAAATTAACAATTTCTAGAATTGATCATAAAAAATATGTTCTTGTTTAACCCCTCATATTTCGAACGATCATCTACGCGAGACTCAATGGCTTTTTAATTGTTTCAGTTATTTACGGCATGCAAGTGGTTAATGAACTAAACTAAGCACAAAATTATGGAATATTGCGCTCTTAATTCACATTTAAAAGATTATTTGAAAGAATAATTAATAATATATGTCAATAGATGGCGCGGTTTTAAATTTCTGAGGCCACTCGACATTTTACTATGAAACTGTAAAAACGTGCAATAAAATACTATAAAACAAATCGTCGCTGTATTTTAAGAAAAAAATAGAACAAAACGAGTAAACCGCTTTGCATGCTAGTCACAGCTAACACCATCTATGCGAACACGATCGATAAACCTATAAACGCTACGTCGGCACGGTTTCTTTGTATGGAATGAAGCATATGAATGCTAGTATTTATATTATCTGTGCCCTGAGTATAGAAAACCAATCTGTCCGTTGGACAGATTCAAGTTCGCAGCAATGCGTTTCCAATGAAAGCTGCAGCTACAGCCAACAGTGAACTACAGCCTTCGTCGTTGTGCCACATTATGCAAAGAACTAACTAATGAACTATACTGCAATGCGATGCGAGGGTGCGGCTGATAACTGAATCCCTATTGGAAACTAACCGACTGAATCTGATGTGAAACGACACGATCGCGTTTATATTGAATGCTTCCTTAGTATGAGGGATCTGGTTTGCAGTGTTTGTAAGTTAAGGAATTCTGGTGAACTTACAAAGAAGCGAAAGTGGAATTAAATTAATTTCAAAGCAGTAGGTATAATTTCTCATTTTAATTTAATTTACTGTTTACTTACGTAGAAGAACAAATATGTATAGATAGTAGGTATCTAACGGTAAATATAAACAACGTGAGGTCACCTGGAAAATCTCAAAGAAACGGTGGAAAAAGGTGATTAGAGAGTCCATTCGGAACGCGAAGCATCCGTTGCCCTGAAAATGCTCAATCTGTACAGGCTTTATAATTATCACGTAATTTATTAGTATGAAGACAAAAGTAGCAAACTTAAAACCTGAGCCACAAAAATATTAAAATGTCATGTTTGTAATATAAACACAATAATATACATTTATTACGTGAACGTACTCGTATGTAAGTTAATCTACAAAAAAGTAAACACCGAAAGAGGAAAAGAATTTTCCTTTTAAATGTTATTTTTCAAGTACGTAACTTACTACGCTCGTAATACGTCCCACGAGTGTATTTATTTATTCGCTGTTCTAAACAAAAGAGGCGTAGCTACGTTCAGTAGTTATCGAATAAAAAAACTAGGAACAATGAGAATTAAGTTTAAGTTCAGTTTGAATGTTTTGCACAGCGTTTATGAGCAATCGAACAAAAATTTTGCAGCTAATTAAGATTGCAGTTCGTTGCTGAAAACTATTTATGAGGTAGAATAAAAATACACAGTGTTAGCTTGTTGTTTGACTAGCAGCTTCGGGTAGACGCCGTATCTACATGTTCTCTTTAGTAGAATGTACTGCGTCTCGTTCCTGTAGTTTACTGACGTTGATTATTCAGTTTGCTGATGTAATTACACTGAATATAGACACCTTGTTAGCATAAACTTTGAATACGTAGAGAATACACGTGCCCGCGTTAGAGGATGAAGACATACGTTAGGGAAGGGTGAAACTTAAGATGCACATCGTTCGTCCGTCAGTGATTTTCTTGCAAGATAACGTGCTGTGACGATCTTACTCAGAAACTCAGAACATTTGTATACACATGGTAATAAAATGTAATGCGGAAGTGTGGTGCCGCTGGCGGCGGTAGCAAGTAGATATCAATTAGCTGTTATAACTTAATCTATACTAGTATTATAAAGAGGTAAAGTTTGTGAGTTTGTGACGTTGTAAGGGGTAATCTAAGGATCTACTGAACCGATTTTAAAAATTCTTTCACCAGTAGATAGCTACTATTATTCCTGAGTGTCATAGGCTATAACATATTTAAAAAAAATAGAGATCCTTATGAAAATTGCAATAATGTAACCCAGCGGTCTATAAAATGCATTATTTGGCGTGCGCTGAGAAAACTATTGATGATAGATAAAAAATTGTAGGTAGGTAGGTAGGGTAGGGTAGGTAGGCAGGGTAGGCAGGTTAGGCAGGGTAGGCAGGGTCAGTAGGCAGGGTAGGCTGGGTGGCAGTGTAGGCAGGGTATTATAGGTAGGTAGGTAGCCAGTAGACGGGCGCGGGCCGCGGGGGTCAGCTAGTCTTTTATAAAGGGTCCAAACACGAAACTACGGTGCGACGTCGCATCGTACATATCTACGAGCTTGTTGCTTGTTACTGCGTAGCTGTTTTCTGCGTTGCGAATGCGCATCGCGTCAATTCGCAGTTTTTTGTTAGGGCTCTAACTTCGGAGCGATGCGGCTGTCTGCAAACATACTATATAAAAAAGTGACGCAGCATCGATACAAAATTGATACAAAAGTATTAAGCTTCGTTTTAAACTAGATTCACTATGCACCAGTAATAAAAAATAAACGGTTTTCTTTTATTTTTTTCCAGTCTCAATGTTGAATCGATACGATGCAAATGCATCGATGAATTTAGCGATGCCGAATTGATACATTAAGAAAATAACGGAATTTTTACTACAAGCGACTTTAGTGATGCAGTCAAAACGCGAATAAAATGCTCCATTCTATATAGCTTCATCAAATGAAAAACGCGATTAATTTTATTTGCTACACCTACAAACGTTGTGTTCGGATAGACAAGGATCTTTTCAAGTCAAATTTATTTGCATAGTATAAAAAATAACTTACGATGGTACAATGTGTTATAATCTAATGACTTGCACATAAGTACCTACTTAATCAAAAGCAGTCTTACTTATTATATAATTGTGGTTTTATCAAATTATAATTGCAGTCGAATACCAAAAGGAACACCCAAACAGCACGCATAAATAAACGAAACGATGGTGTTAAATATCACACAACAACCCCACTACATAGTCCCTCGTGTGTCGTGTGTCTTTATGCGGACGATACATCGCATATATCCAGGTGAACAACCTTCCGGGACTCACTTCAAATGACTGCGACAGGCACAACTCATCCCTATTAACTAGGATTTCTGCTCGAGAATACTCGAGTTTGTCTTTAGTCGAGACGGGAAAAATCTCAACGCCTCGAGAACTCTAGAAATAAATTCCGTGCGTTAGGTAACTAATACAAATACAAAAAACACGCATATAATGCTCTTGTATTTCTGAAAACCAATTTTATAGGAAAATTATTAAAAAAAAAAAAAAACGGGTTACTGGTTTAGTTATAGTTGGCATACTACGCTCAAATTAAACCATTGACATCGATGTGGACGAATTTTTTGATGCGCAATGAGCCCTTTTCCCTCTCTCCTTTGTATGTAAGTTTGTTTTGTTATTAGTCATAAGATTAGAAATATTCAAATATTATAAAAGGCATTTTTAATCTAAGTTGTTAACTAAATGTTCGTTTTGTTAAACAAGTTTTTATAGTTAACTACCTATATTTACTAGTAATTTAGTTGATTTAATTTTGTTATTTATTTAATTAAAAACTGTTGTACATTTGGGAATTGGTACGGTTTCAATAATTATGTAAAAATTAAGTACTACCCTACTCTTTACTTTTATTGATCGCTAGTTCTATAGTCCAGAGTCCTAACACGACCCGCTTTCTGTATGCAGACGACCTGGCATTAACTTGCCAAGCCACTAATTTTGAGGAGATTGAAACCAGCCTTTCCGTCGCACTTTCAGACCTCAGTTACTATTATACAGAAAATGCATTGAAACCAAACCCCTCAAAAACGCAGTCGTGCGCCTTCCACCTCCGTAACAGACAAGCGGGTCGAACACTCAACATCTCATGGCAGGGGCTACCAATCACCCATAGTCCCCATCCAAAATACCTCGGCATCACTTTGGACAGGTCCCTCAACTACAGGAAAAATTGTGAGATTGTTAAGCGAAAGGTGCATGCCAGGAACAGCCTGCTACGTCGCCTTACATCCACTAGATGGGGAGCATCTCCCCGGGTCTTGCGAACTACTGGAATGGCGCTCTGTTTCTCCGCTGGTGAATATGCCTGTCCAGTATCGAGCCGTTCCGCCCACTTGAGCTTAGTGGATACAGTACTAAACGAGACATGCCGAATATCCACTGGATGCCTTAAACCGACTCCGGTACGATTGCTGTATCCACTTATCGGCATTGCGCCCCCGGATGTGCGTAGGACTATGGGAAGCCGTATAGAAAGGGCAAAGCAAGAAAGTGACTCGCGCCACCCAATGCACAACTACACCTCGGTGCCCCAGAGGCTTAAAAGTCGAAAAAGTTTTCTTGGTTGCGTGAGTCCATCTATTGGAAACATCACCACGGAGAGATGCGATCTTTGGCGAGAGAAATTTAAACTCCCTGATCATTTCCTAGAGCCATCGGAGACCCTTTTGCCTGGGCACGCATTGCCTTGGCCGACCTGGAAAACTCTGAACAGGCTCCGCACTCAGATTGGCCGCAGCAAAGACAATCTTCATAGGTGGGGGTTCTCGGATGGTTCCGATCTTCGGTGCTTGTGCGGAGTCTCCCCGCAGACCATGGCCCACCTTTCATCTTGTGCCGCATGTCCTGTTGTCTGTTCACCTGAGGACCTTATGACTGCGTCAGCGGAGTGCGTTGCCGTGGCTGAATTCTGGGCCAGGCAAGGCATTTAACTAAAATGAGTGTTTGTCATCGACACGCTAAGAAGAAGAAGAAGTTCTATAGCTACACATAATTAATACAGGAAATGAGGTACCAGCCAGCCAGCTACCATTACTTGTGTAGGACGGCGTGATGCCTTCGTTCAGTCCATGATGTTAACCGGTAGTGTTGGTGCAGAAGAAAGACGGCAGCAAGCGATTCTGTGTAAACTGACAGTTATTCATTTCCCGAGATCACATGACATGACGACATGCTGGATGCGCTACCGGGAATGAAAACTACGTGCAGGTCGAGATAGACCGTCGAGATAAGGAAAATACAGGATTCTCTACACGCAAAGGATTGTGGCAAGTCAACGCTATGCCATTTGGATTGTGTAATGCTCCTGTCACCTTTGAGAGATTGATGGAGCGGGTATTTACTGGATTAGTTGGAGACGCCTGCCTAGTCTACTTGGACGGTGTTATCGTCGTGGGACGCACCTTTGAAGATCACCTCCGTAATCTGAAACAAATGCTGTCGAAGATACGACGCGTTGATCAGGCGACAAGTCAACTTTTTAGTATGTGAGATATCCTAAGAAGGTATTGAAATGGACCAGGATAAGATCGTTGACATCGCGGAGGATCGGCCAGTCCCTGAGACAAACCGCAGGTCAAGGCATTTCTCGGTTTTGTGCTTCTACTATCGACGGTTTGCGAAGAACTTTGCTGACATTGCTCGACCTCTACATAAGCTAACTGAAGATATGATACGTTTCTGCTGGAAAGCTGTGACGTCGCCGACGTCGCATTGCAGAAGTTGAAGGAACATCTGTGCAATGCACCCATCCTAGGCAAACCTGACAATGAACATAAAATCATAGTAGACACAGATGCCAACAAGACTGAAATCGGCGGCGTGTTGTTTCAATGAAAAGGAGATCATGAGGTTGTAATAGCGTACTTCAGACAGTGTTTTTTATTCTTATCTTTAAATGTAAAACATAGTTATTTTTGACGCAGACTGATAATACAAGCGTAGTAATTATTTAAAATTGTTACTTAGTAACAACTAATAAACCATCTATAAAAAACAATATACCTTAAATGAAATTGCTGATCTCTTGTTAGCTACTAGTACAAAGGATGTATCCATAAATGATTATAATTGCATAATAAGCTGTGTGCAAACTATAATTATGTGAATGTTTGCCTGTTGACGTTTTAGAAGCATTTAATTTTGTTAATTAGATATTTTGAAACACTATTTTTGTCATAAAAAGTTAAGTTCAAGATTTATTTAAAAATAGCAATTTGCAAAGGGAAGAGTTTTCTATGTTCTTTTTTTGTTTTAAGATTGTTTTTAATCAACAAGATTGTGATGAAAATTTTAAATAAAACACTTTTATTTTTTCTTCTTAAAATATGAACATCCATATTTTTAATAAAAGGCCACAAGAACATACTTGTGACAAATATTTTAAGGGTTTTTATGTTCTTTTTTTGATATAAGATTGTCTTTGTTCAACAAGGTTGTGATGAAAATTTTAAACAAAACACTTTATTTTTTTTCTTTTTGTGACCTTTATTCAAAATGTGAACTTTCATATTTTGAATAAAAGGCCACAACACAAACACACAACAACAAAAGGGTGAAAATGATGAAATAAATATTATAATGGTCCCTTGTACAGTACGTTGGTGTGGTAACAACAGCCAGACTTAGAGTTGCCGGAAAAATGGCATAACATTTCATTGATAAGTTAATAAAAACATAATTTGATTTATTTTCTGATGTTATTTATCGATGTTCATATTATACTGGTCAAGTTAGTTGGTGAAAACGCCCACCGCATGTTTGTGTCTCTTTCTTTTTAAAGTATTTTTTTCGGTATCTCTTCTCCTCTATAATTTCGTAAACAAAACTACTAATGAACCATATCCTATGACCAAATCTGTTATCGATAGAACTAGAAACGAAACGAAACCTTACAAATAAAGACATTAAATTGAATAGTTTATTAATTGTGAAAGGATTTCTTGATTATGTTTTTTACTAATATTACTGTAATTAAGAATCAACGACCGAAAAAAGTATGTTACCTTTAGAATTTTATGAAAAAAAAAAAGAAATTTTTTGTTAGCTCTCCTGGAAAAACTTAACTTCGATTTGTGGCACTTTAGTTTATAAGCAGCGATATGTGTAACTGAGTCGTTGGTGTGCCTTGTTAATAAATAAATCATGACCCAAAAATGGCAAGGGTTGGGGCAGCTTATTGTGTTCGTTCTTTTTTATCGACAACAATAGAAATCCTTTGGAATACAAAGGATTTCTAAAACAAACCCGCGGCGAATGAAAAACTTTGTTGAATAACAAAGTTTTACATTCGCCGCGGGTTTATTATTATCCAAAACCTCATCAAAATCCATCGAGTAATTTCAAAACCTTCTCGCAAAATAATAAATATATAGGTAACAACCGCGTCGCTGTTAAAAAACTATTTTAAACTATTAAAAAAGTGATGAACTTTATTTGGTTAGACTTCAAACTGCACTGGATATTTTTAAATAACAATACAAGTTTATTTGAATACCATCTTCTTGAACTAATGATCAAATTAAGCTATTAAGACATTCAAAGTCAAAGTCAAAGCACTTTATTTCAAGTAGGCCAGTTACAGGCACTTTTGAATTGTCAAAAGACAAAATAAAATATTACAAAATTATGGTGCTACAGTCCCAGTCACAAGACATAATAACTGTGAAAGTACCGTAGATGCCCATTACCGTAGATGCTCATTTACACTTTTATTTTGAATCCGATTGCAACGTGTTTTCTCTTGTCCATTTTTTTAATTATTTTATTAGGCAGCCGTACACCGACAGTAAAAATGGTCCACAAGTTGCTGTAACTAAATTGTTTACAGAAACACGGAATCCATGTTTTTTTTAGAATTGATTGAAAGCACAGTGATAGAAGCTTTCAGCCGGTTAGATTTTAAAATTGTGAAAAAATTTAATAGCGAAACCCCATAGAGTACCTACTAAAATATTACTAGGTACATTAAAACGAAGATCTTTTGCTGAAAACTTTGTTCTGTTGACTATTCCCAAAGTTTTAAGACTCTAGTGCAGTACTTCTTAACCTGACCCGTGGGGGTTCGCGACTTCGCGAGTATATGTATAGGGGTCGGTAGTGTCTTCTATGGACCATTAATGAGTAATAAATAAATGCCACCAATAGTCTTGTAATCGCTAAACCCTTTCAATAGAGATGTTACTGATATCACTGGCTAGACAATGGCACAGGAAAACCAATTATAGAAATATCTTGTGATTCAGCTTTGAAACGTTATTTCAAAGAATTCTCCGTATCAAGTTTTTGGGTCAATGTATAAAAAGACTATAAGGAAATATTAGAAGAAGCACTGAAACATTTACTGCTTTTCCGACCCACATACCTCTGTGCAAAGGCATTATCCGCTCTTGTATATATTAAAAACAAATTCAGAAACAGATCAGAAGTGGAATCCGATTTGAGATTACAACTTAGTAGTAACTTCAAACAAAATGCAGGACCAACTTTGACATAAACGTATGTTTTTATGAAATAGTTATTTATGCTACAAGTGCGGGAAGTAGGTGATTTCCGATGAGTGGCATTTTTTTTTTTTCGACACGAGTCGGAAATCATCTTACGCACGTGTATCATACAACATTTTACTATGCATTGTGCGAGGAAATAAAAAAATATATCTGAACCAAGCAAGAAATTAATAAAATGGCGCTTATTCAAGGGCGCTCAGCATATCCACAGATTAACTAATAGTTCATAGTTCTACTGCGCATGTGCAATAGCTGTCACGTCATAACGCAAAAAGGCACGAGCAAAATATTAATTCTGCCAAACATATTTAATGAATAATTAAAATTAATTTATTGATCAAAATCTAAATCTAGAGTAATTAAAAACGCCTTAAATGACGTATTAGTTTTGTTTTACTTTTTATATGAATGATAATCTGTACTTAACTAATTTTAAAACTTTTCTCAAATAATAAAAACTCTATGCGGCGCGCCGCGGCGGGCTGACGTTGGAGTTAAAAATTAAAAAAGTACAGGAAAGTAAAAAGCACTAGTGAAAAAAAGTGACACTTTCCGCACAGTTTGGCTGCTTGGAAAACGCTCTTTTCGAGGACATGCATTGTAAAAGTATTTTTGCCTTTTTTATTTATTAAGGAACAATTTGAATGTAATCGCTAAACCCTTTCAACAGAGATGTTACTGGTTATCACTGGCTTGACAATGGAACAGGGAAACGGATTATAGAAATATCCTGTGATTCAGCTTTGAAACGTTATTTCAAAGAATTCTCTCTATCATGTTTTTGGGTAAATGTAAATAAAGACTATAAGGAAATATTAGAAGAAGCACTGACACATTTACTGCTTTTCCCACCCACATACCTCTGTGAAAAGGCATTATCTGGTCTTGTATATATTAAAAACAAATAAAGAAACAGAAAAGAACTGGAATCCGATTTGAGATTACAACTTAGAAGAAAATTCAACCCAAATATCACTAAATTACACATTACGACATTAACGAATTGAATTAAATTTATGAAAAAGTATTTTTGTTGTTTTTATTTATTAAGGAACAATTTTAAATTGTGCTTGGGGTCCATTGACTGAAGAAGGTTGGGAAACGCTGCTCTAGTGCAATCAAACACATCTCTCAAAGTTCTTAAGTGTTTAATTACTGACTGAATATTGTTACAATGAAACACTTTATGGAAGTTATTAGTAACCTGTTGCTGAAGTTTTCTTAGTATTTTACTCGTCGGACCTTTACCTAGGTGTATTTTAGATGTTAATCTTTCAGAGCTTATGTACGCTGTGTACGTTTAGAACCGGTAAAGTAGATTAAACCTTTGTAAAATCTTTATCTCCGTTTCATTGGGACCTTGGGTCCTCTATTCCTTATTTAAGAAAGAGAATTTCAAATACGTGCCGAATACACTTGGAGAAGTTTATTTATAAACCGGTTTAATATGGAATACTGTCTGCGTTACATGTTGTCTGGCTTATCATTTGTCTGAAGAAAAACATAGTAAGGCTTTTTAACACGCCTTTATTAGCTTGGTATGTATCTATGTAACTACGTATCTATGTATCAGTGTAACGGAATCTTTGAACGTGATTTTCACCCACTTCAAAACGTCGGATTGATTTGAAACTTTTCACACCTATCAAGGACCGATGACAATGCAATAATTTAGTCAAAGTCAAAGTACTTTTGAAAGTCAATCAAAAATTATAATTTACAAGTAATAAAAGTTGATTCTACCGTGCGCGTTTAAATTTACCATTAAAGCGTGTTTTTTTTAATTTTTAGAACTATAATTTATTCATTATTTATCCATAGTTGTATTTATTTTACTTAACATAACACGGCCATTGGCCAACCTTGTGAAGGATCCGCTGGACGCGAGACGCACGGGACCGGTCAATGTGGCGACCCTTGGGGGAGGCCTATGTCCAGCAGTGGGCGTCTTTCAGCTGATATGATGGTGATGATGGTGAACACGGCCAAAGGCCAACCACATTTGTTAAAGACAAAGATATGCGAGACGTATTTTCAATAGTTCTTCAAGGAAATTTTCGTATCCTTTTTTAGGATTCCGTACCAAAAGATAAAAACGGGGCCTTTTAGACTCCACTGTCCGTCTGTCTGTGTCTGTCTGCCGCCAGGCTGTATCTCATGGACCGTGATAGCTACACAGTTGAAATTTTCACAGATATATTTCTGTTGCAAAAATACTAAAAAACCATAGATATAGTAGCAAAAAAAATTCTAAATCTATGAAAAAAACTTACAGAAAATAAATAATTTGTCATTTAAAAACAGAATAAAATAAATGTATAAGTAGGGCTCCCATACAACAAACGTGTATTTTTTGCCGTTTATTGCGATAATGGTACGGAACCCTTCGTGCGCGAGGCCGACTCGCACTGGTCGGTGTTTTATCTTCCTTTTCACTTCCTTCTAATTCAATTTTGCATCGAACCATGGATTTATTTTAATAGTAAGAGTTTTATCTAATTTTACGCCCATCACGAAATAATTTAACAAAAGTCGCGATGCAATCAAGTGAAACAATAAACCGATGCATGTTTAGCACAACCATTTGTGCATGAAATGACCTACGGATTTTCACCACCCGCAAACCGCAAATAGAAAACATTTCCTATTTGCGGCTTGCATGAGCTACGACTATATAATAGTAGTTTATGATACTGTTGCATAATAATGGGTATTAAAATATGAGTGTGTGTTTAATAGTATTCACACGAATGTTTTAATACCTAGTTATGTGCAGTTTCATACACTACTTTACCTACATTCATACATTTTGGGATTAAACCTAATTAATATATTTTTAATTGCACTTTCCATGCCATAAATTCGTGATAAATGCATCATATAATAATCTCGACTTTGCTATTAAGAGATTATGAGTAATTTCCTTCGCCGCATATAAAATGTTTGGCGGAGTAAAATTTTCTTCACATTCACTAATATCAGAAATTTTAAGCAAGAATTTAAAAAACTCATGAAATCCAGTACAGCGAAACCTGCAAAACGTATGAATGGCTCCAAAACCCAGCACATCACCGCATTATCTGCGCATGCGCTAAGGTTTAGCTCACGCACTGCGATATTTATTCCCGCGAATTTTTTCCGCCTATTCTGCGACCTATGGAATTATATGAAGCTGCTCGCATTGCGGTAAAAAATCGTGCAAAAATACCGCATGAAATCCGTGTTTTGCAACAAAATCCACCGCACTCGGCGTGAATTTAATTCGCGCGAATATTTTGATCTCTATGAACAGGTAGAAAGAGACAAAATTCGCGCAAATAAAAATCGCAGTGCGTGCTAAGCCTAAAGCGGGCATTGTCACACACAATTTAAAATTGGAATCATGTTTTTTACTAAAATGGCAATACAAAAAAAATATTGATGGCAACTCTTTAGTGATTAACTTCTTGGATTTGTCCTGTATCGTAATAGAAAAAAAATGTTTATAGCATTATTTTGTTAGAGAAATAGTGTTATAATGAGATTCTATTTTTAAATTTCGGTATTGTGTTTATAAAGCACAATATAAACTCGTTAGGAAGTTTATAATTCGAATATTACGATATAAGAGTAGATAAAACCAATTTCAAAGGGGTGACCGAGTAGTGATAACGTTACGACCAGGTCGCCGTCGAACAGACCTACAATTAAACTTTTTATCATGAAAATACCACTCGACGTTTCCACCATGCAATTAGAGCCCGATCGTCATTATCTCCCCTTCGGAGAAAGGGAAAATTATTGTTGGAGGATATACCACACCACACTGTTGTCGCTGCATGTGTGTATCGAACTAATGTTTTATGAAAGCATTATATATTAGTATTCATGTTAGTTAGGCATTTGTGAAATGAACTACAATTACCATACCACTATAAAAGCTTAATTTATAGCTTTCAATTAATAATAAGCACATTTGCTTGTGATTAGAGAACGTGACTTTCTTTTGAACATTTAATAATTTAGAAAGCATCCCTTGCATTTTGCGATAGGTGCCAATAAAATGCTGTTAAGTACGTTGCTCTGGGCACGATTTACAGTTGCCATAATTTTATCTTTTACGTACTATAGGGCGGGAGGTAAAATATTTATTTACGAGGCCCCGGAAAGCTCGTTGATTTTTTTATAACATAGGTAGATAGTTTTTCTATTACCAACGCTAAAAATTTTATAGTTTGCAGTCAGCAGAACCTATATTTGGTAAAGTTTACCAGATATTTTTATTTTTATTCTCGGCAAATTAGAATTACTTATCAAAGAGAATAAATTAAAATAGATGTTTGATTAGCCTGCGGATTCCGGGGTGGTTGTTTGCATATATATTACTGTGTAAAGTGTTGTAAAAATATTTCAGGAGGTATTTTTGCTTGTAAAATATGGAGTTAAGCTCGCCACTGTCCACGATTTTTTATGACTTTGCCTAAATATATTATTTTGTTATACATATAATAAAGAATTATGATAAAAGAGACATATCTCATTAAATAGTTTTGTTAAGTACCAGTCCCGCACAGTGAAATAATTAATACGTGTGTTTATAGCAATACTCGTAGAGTACTTAAAAACGTACTAGTTAATATCAATATGAAAGCAGCTTTGTATACTAAATCCGTAACCGTCAATATTTTTGTTTAGTGCAAATTGACTCAAAAATATGATTTATTAATAAAGCCTGGTTTGTTTGATTTGATGGGTAAATCAAAGTTTTGATGGGTAAATTAAGGTTTTGATGACCGTCTGTCTGTCCGATTATAAATCAAAAACCACTAAAGCTATTTCATTTATTTTTTTCTCACGTTTTCATAGAATTATCTATCATGGGCTGGGAATAGGTGCCGGGTATTATAAAATTAACAATATTTCGTTCTGCTCGTTAGTGCGCTAATAGCTAGTCGACTATCGTATTTTTTATATTTATTGCCAGGTTGAACAAACCTGGCAATAAATATTGTTCTTTGTTAGCGAGCAAAGCTGCGTTAAAAAATAATAGTTTTGTAAAACAAACGGACAGCGTAATGGAAAAAATCTCTGCAAGGGTGGATTTATATTTCAAACCCGGTCCCATAATTCCTTTTAAATTGCTTGTTAAAATTGTATTTGAAAGCTTTCTTCAAGGATCAGCCCGTACATGCCGACTGCAGCCACTAAGCCTCACACACATGCCACGGCCAACCGTTCCATATCTACGTATGAACCGGGTTTTACCCGAGGATTAATAGTCAAGATCCCGATAAGCCGCTCTGAGTGCACGGAACCGTTATAATAGGGATTTAGTATGCGGTCACTGGCGTTGAGCTAAATCGTTCGATCCGCATGTTGTATATGGGTATTCGCAAAATCGGGGTTGTTGTAGACGAGTTCAGAGCAGTGACGATTTTATAACACACCATTTTTTTTATATTGCTACATAATTAAAACTAATCATTTATAAACTCATTGAAATGTAGGTTCGGTTTCACAAAAAAAATAATAAAAAAATGAAAAAAGCCGACTGCACAGCATGATTTTCTTCTTGTTTACATCTTTTTAGTTCGCTTTTTAAGCAGTCGGGTATTATTGTTGTTTTATTTTTTTTATTTATATCTTTTTAGTTATGTTTTTTAGAATAAGGTACAAACATATAAGTGTTATATATTTTTGAAATCTCCTCTTGTAATCCATTATTTTGATACCCCACACGATGGGGCTGGAAGAAATGAAAAATTTGGACCCCCACAATATGGCGCCCGAAATCCGCCATTTTTCTATTTGCCAATTTTATTGTAGCCGGTGACACTCGTAGGGTTAAGACGAATCGATTGACGTAAGAACCATCAAATTCGGCCAACGTGTTTGGTCTCTATAACGCCACATAGGAACAAACATACTTACATACATACATACATAGACTGATTAACACATTAACCTCCTTCGGCAGTCTTGTAAAAAGACCATAGGTACGCGCGACGGAATATTGTTCTCCGCTCTGTTGATTTTTATGAAAACGTTTCTGATGAAATCATAACTAGTGTTTGGCCAGTCTCTGCACTCGCTCCCCTGGACATTTTAGGCTTATTACTTTCGCTATAAACTTGCCAACACTTTGTAATAAAATTCTCGACTCGCAATTTTGCACTTTTATTTCGACGAATTGGGGAATAAGTGGACCTTCCAGAACGGCACTTTAATCATAACACAAGTTCTCAACTGCTTTTTAACGTTATTACTAAATCTTTAGTTCCAAAGCGCCAATCGCTTTTAAACACAAATATGGTGTTAATCACTTTTCATCAACTATTTATTATTGTTTTTACTTTGAATTTAACGATAGTTTTTTGAAGAAAACCTGAGTTTCCTATTTAGCGCTTCAGCTACCTAATCTGATGGAAATTTATGTAAATTAAAGAAAACAATGAATATAGGGGTTTGCGCTAAAGAAAATTGAGGAAAGTAGTTATTTCTGATGGGCATACTTAATTAGATTAACGTGAAACTTGATATTGCTTTGAATACTTTTAAATGAAAATACTGGCGTTTCCGAATATATTTTTCTTCATATTGTTTGCAACTAAATTGAATCTTGAGGGGGACATATTTAGTATAATAACCCTTTTGTCATAGACTTCCTGCCCTCATCTTGATTTGGTTGGAGTCAGCAAAACCTTTTTCTTCTGCCGATTAGGTATGAATCAGCCATCCTTTCAATTATGCCTCCTTAAACCTTTTATTCGCGCACGCGAACTATTGTTACAATAGTTCGCGTGCGCGAATAAAAGGTACAATAGTATTGTATGATAAAAATATGTCGCGATGACACTCAGCACGTTCCGTTCCCACAGCATCGCGTTCAAACCGCCGTGCTGGAAGAGTTGCAAGGCCATTGTATAACTATATATAATAATAATATAACTGTTTTTTGTCTCAAATAAATAAAATAAAAATAATAAAAAAATTGTTAACGATAAGTTCGGCATTGCCTTGAGTTATCTGCATGTGAAGAGACACTTTGATAATACGTCGAGGCAGAAGGTAAGAATTATTTTATATTATCAGCAATTTCTCTCTCACTGCAGGGCAAAGGCCACCTTCCATCCTGCCTTTTTCGGCGCTTTTAGGTTTTTACTTGTCCAGTTTTCTCTAAAACTATAGGCAGTTAAAGTTTAAACGCGGCACAGCATGTTACTATGCTACATCCCTATTTAACTCTGAATCTAATCTAAATAACAATACCTTCGTGTACAACAAGGACGATACTCTCCACCTCTTTGCAAAATACAATTTGTCGATTTTAGAGTACAGGCAGACTGACGGACTGCGAAGTGATTCCATTAATTGAGTGAACCGTTTTGCCCAAACACGATACAACTATGTTTCCATTTACCCCATTGAACTATTTGGATTTGATTCTACCATTTAAGGATTTATTGACACGAAAAGTTACACAAAACTATTTTATACGCCCGCTGGCATAGCCATTCCGCCGTACGGGCGGTTTCCTGAACTAACTGTTTTCAATTAGTGGTATTATAGTTTGTTTGTGCAATGGGTGTATGAATTTTATTTGTAAAATGGTTCGAGCGGCGGATGCACGCTCCGCTTAAATACGAAAAGTATTCTGATAGAGTGAATAAACGCCGAGAGGTAGGTTTAATTGGCCAAATATCAAAAGCAATCCTCTTAAAACGATCCATGTCAACGTTTTTTTATCAATTCCATTACTACATTCACACGAGTTTGGACATTTTGTGAAAGTTTAAACAAATAAATAGAAATGGAATTTCACTTGAATCCTCAAAAGTAATCTTGTCATCAATGTATCACTTTGCTGCAGATACGAACTAAGTACTCACTGGAAATAAACTGTTGAATCTGCATTCATCTGCTTATGTAAATAGAATCGAAAACTCCACTGCTTGGCACCGTTGATTGAAAAAATTAAAAGTCAATATCACACTAATATTATAAAGGCGAAAGTTTGTGAGTGTGTGTGTGTATGTTTGTTACTTCTTCACGCTCAAACCGCTGGACGGATCTGGATGAAATTTGGCACAGAGATAGATTATAGTCAGGAATAAGCACAAAGGATACTTTTTAGACCGAGAATATGTTTTCTCGGCATAATTTACGACTTTCACACAGGCGAAGCCTTTGGCAGAAGCTAGTCCTTAAATATAATTTACACTACCAATACATTTATGCTTTTTCTTCCAACTATGCTTTAATTTCATCACAATCACACTAAAAACTCATTACAAAGCGAGTCTTTAATGCTCTAGAGCAATAAAAATGTATGAAATCTCATTATTGCACTTTTTTTTTTTGTAGCACCAAAAGGTGCCAATCTCAATGGATTAGCTCTATTCAGCCAGCCGATATCAATACTTTTTTTTTTACGTACGTATTATTCGTTTCTATCCTACTTGTTCTAAATTTAAAAAATGATTGCTGCTAACTCTGATTTAAAAATGAAAGAAATTTAAAAAAGTGATTTGGCGGGAACTTTGTTAATTTTGCTTGACAATATTTTTAATTGAAAGAAAAGCAGATTATGCACCTCGCCTTAAGTAATTTATATTGCCCTCGTGCCTGTTAGATTAGAGCCCTCGCTAACGCTCGGGCTCTAAATCAGGCACTCGGTGCAATAATAAATTACTTTGTGCTCGATGCAATAATCTACTATTTGACTGGACTTCAGGTTTAAAGCTACCACTAATACAAATAAATTGATAGATAACTTTATTTAGTACAGGACGGGTACCTAACTTATTTTCATTTATACGTTTATACGCCTACGATTAAGCAAGATACTCGATCGTAGTTTTACTTACGGCTATGGTTATCACTAGCTTAAACTTCGACTGCTAATTTGAATATTACCTGAAACAATATGAACAGATAAATTTATAATACATGAAACAGTACATAGCTCACCGTCAATATACAACTAATAAACATAGGTATTATCTATATTTCAATGTATAATAAAAGTCTTTTCGCAAACGTTTTAACATAAGTATAATCATGTTTACGGTTTGACTGAATAAAAATTGCCGGCCATATTATTCGTAGAAGAGAACATTCAACAAAGCTTAAATGTGCAACTGATACTTCCTTTAAAAATGGAGGGTTGATTCAGTTCGAATTCATCAGAACTTTTTAGTTGCTATCAAATTGTTTGTGGAAGTATGTCTGTTGACAACACAACCATGTTCGGTGGGTTCCCACGCTGGCTTTCCTGTAGAATTTATTCACTGTCAGGTTGTGCGATGGTTGAGGACATGATTATCCGGCCATATTTACACAAAAAGACGCATGGAACTTGTAAAGGAACTAGCTCATTGCCCGCCACTTCGCTTAATTCAAAACCTTAATTTACACTTAATTTTTTTGTTTGAAAGAATATGATCCGAAATTGGTCTCATTTTTTATTTGGTGAAGATCTAGTGAAGTACTTCAGAGATATACAACATACCTCTTCAATAAATAACGGCAAATCTCTCGGGATTGCTACAATTCCATGTCTATTTATTGTTTATACCATTTCATAACATAACATCACGCCAGTACGCTCTAAAGGGGTACACAGATATGTACAGTTTCATTTCACCGGTTATGTTCAGTTTCATGATATTCGGGTAATCTATTCTGGCATCATAGGTACCTTACTGAACTACTTGCCTATTAGGTAGGTACAACCAAAAACTTTTTACCAAAAAAAAATACTACCGACTCCCGAATAAGAAAACTACAAAGTGAAAATTAAGTTTATTTTTGGAAGTCGGTGTCCATAACGCAAAAAATTTTTACCTACCAAAGACACCTACTTCCATAATACCTATCCATTAGTGAAAGAATTGTCAAAATCAGATCAGAGGGGTGACCATAAGCTCTTAGACCGGTATCAATTTGAGATCGAATAAGGGACAGATGTATCTGACGTGTATACATGTGTCACTTACTCGATCTCAAATTGATACCGCTCTATGAGCTTATGGCCCCACCCCCCCAGTACTTGCAGACATTACCCATTACAACCAAACACATTCATTAATATTAGAGAAGATTACCTCGTTACAATATTAATATTTTAGAGAAGATTATCATTGAGGAGCTCGTGGCTAAATAATAACAGCCGCACGGGTCGATCATCAAGGTTAAGCAACGCTTGACGAGGTCGGTCAGTGGATGGGTGACCATTTCAACATACCGAGTTTCCTGAGTGCCTCGGAAAGCACGTTAAGCCGTTGGTCCCGGCTGTCATTTGAAGATCTTTGACAGTCGTTACAGGTAGTCAGAAGCTTGAGATCTGACACCAGTCTTGCCAAGGGGTACCGTGTTACTCAGTTACTGGGTTGTGGAGGTAAACACTGGTACTTAGCTGAATCCGGTAAGACTGGAAGCCGACCCCAATATAGTGGGCAAAACGCTAGGCAGATGATGAGAGAAGATTATCATTATTGAATTATAAAAAGGCAATACCCAAAAATAGACATTCATCTTTAAACATCCAAATGAGTAACCGCCGATATTTTTATTAAGAATTAAAAGTTGAGTATTTGCCAAATTTACTTTGGCTCAAAACCTGTCAAACTTAAAAAAAGGAAAGTTTCTTAACTTCAAATTTAGGGCCGGCTTTAGTTCCAGTCCAAAAAAAAACTAACGAGAAATTGGACACAACACCAACTCACTTTTCGATCGGCAACTACTGTGGCCGGTGCGGGCTTGTTTCTAAATCTCCTAAACTCTAAACACCACGAGCGTTTATAGTTATTGCTTACATGGGCATTCAATTAATCGTCTCCCATTAAATCAAAATCCTATTACCTAGGACATTAAGTTAAAAATAAATTGAGCTAATAGCGATGCACCCCTTTAACAAGGTCCAACAATATTGGTGCCTCGTCTGATTTCATTTTGTCAATTATTGTACCGAAACCAGCGCGACAAATATGCACCAATCTATGTAGTGCTACCATAGACATAAATCTAACTAGATAACGCAAGTCTCTCCATCTGTATGGAAACCAAGCGTGCCACTTTTTCACAAAAAATTTAAAAACCAATTTACTTACCAATGAATGAAAACAATTCCAATGCTTCGGCCAACTTTTTCTATATATTCTTTACAGCTCAATATGACACAACATAGTTATTTATGCTACAAGTGCGGAAGGTAGGTGATTTCCTATGAGTGGATAAATCGACACGAGTCGGAAATCATCTTACGTACGTGTATCATACAACATTTTACTTTGCATTATGCGAGGAAATAAAAAAATATATCTGAACCAAGCAAGAAATTAATAAAATGGCGGGCTTATTCAAGCGAGCTCAGCATATCCACAGATTAACTAATAGTTCCTCGGGCATAATATCTACTGCGCATGTGCTGTCACGTCGTAACGCAAAAAGGCACGAGCAAAATATTCATTCTGCCAAACATACACACATCAACACGGTCTAGGGATATTTCATACTCAATTAAATAACTCGAAAAGTACTGGCCGCATTGGAATCTTTTATACACCGATTTGTTTGTAATTTATCTCAGACTAATACCAAATTAAAATTTTTGAAAATTCTTTTGTTTCGGTGGCATAAAAATGTATTGATGTGTAGGAGAGGGAATTTTCATTTGTGCGAAATTTAGAAAACAATACGAATTACGTTTAGTTACAGTTTTCTTTCATTTTTAAACGAAAGATAAAGTTAAAATTGAGGTATTGTAGCCATGCAACGCCAACATTTGACGAGGGCGGAGATGTTACGAGCTGTGGGAATGCTGGAAGCGTGGTCTGTTCAGCGTAATGTTGCTGAGGCCATAGGGACCCACCAAAATGTAATTTCAAGATTGTGGACACGCTATCGTGCCACAGGTGAAGTAGCGGAGAGGCACCGGGGGCCACGTCGTATCACTACCCCCAGACAAGACCGATTTTTGCAAATTACTGCGCGAGCTCAACCAAATGCAACGGCGACTCAATTGGTCCAAAGGCTGCGAGTGGAACACCAAGTGCTTGTGAGTGACCAAACTGTAAGAAGGCGACTGCATGAAAGCAATCTACGCTCTCGTAGACCACTCCGGGTCCCACCTTTACGGAGAGGCAATCGTGGACGACGATTAGAATGGGTTCGGAACCACGTGGACTGGGGCCGTGAGCAATGGTCCAATGTGCTGTTCACGGATGAATCCAGGTTCGGCTTCCATCCAGATTCACGAAGGACGCGTATATGGCGAGTTCCTGGACGATGGAGCCGTCTTCAGAACCCACAGGAAGTTCACCCATACCAAGGAGGAACAATTATGGTTTGGGCAGGAATTCGTCTTGGAGGACGGACGGATCTCGTTTGGGTGCGGGTCAATATGACGGCAGAACGATACGTCCAACAGGTGCTGGGGCCCGTAATCTTGCCCCACAGAACACAAATGGGGCAAGATTTCCTGCTCATGCACGACAATGCCCGGGCACACACGGCGAGAACGGTAGCAGCTTGGTTACATACACACAATGTTATTGCCTTAGACTGGCCTGCTCAATCACCAGATCTAAATCCCATTAAGCATGCGTGGGATATGCTGCAAAGAAGAGCTCTGAAGGAAGTTCCTGAAAATCTGGCTACAGAAGATCAACTTTTTGCGCACCTCAGAAGGGCATGGGACAATATTCCGCAGCAAGACATTGACAACCTTGTTCTGAGCATGCCGAATCGTTGCCAATGTGTTATGAACATCATGTGCGCTTTCTCAGACTACTAACTTCAAGTTTATAAATACAAATTAAATGATTTTTCTATTTTTTTCAGTTTTTACTCATAAATTAAAAGTTAATTCATATACGGTTTCCGTCTATGCTTAATTTTTTTTCCCATAAAATCCTGAAATTTTAATCGAAGTACCTTAACCATTATTAAAAAATGGTAGAATATTAAATAACGTATCTTTTAAATATATACATGTCATATAAACAATAAACACATTGATAGTAATTCGCTTTTTTTTAAATATCCCTAGACCGTGTTGATGTGTTTATTTAATGAATATTTAAAATTAATACATTTATCAAAATCTAAATCTAGAGTAAGAAACGCCCTTAATGAAGGACATATTAGATTTATTTTACTTTTTATATGAATGATAATCTGTAATTAACAAATTTTTAAAACTTATCTCAAATAATAAAAACTCTATGCGGCGGGCTGACGTTGGAGTCAAAAATTAAAAAAATACAGGAAAGTAAAAAGCACTAGAGTGCGCGCAAGATAAGTCTGCGCGCGGCCAAAATCGGAACTAATCGTTTGTCAAATATGTCAGGTGTCAAGAGAGTGTGTTTTAATCCGTGTTTTTATTCGTTTCCGAAGTAAATAATCGCCATCATTATGCCAAAAGTAATTTAAAGTGCTGGCAGGGATGTTTCCATGAAGTGAACAAGACAATAACGGGCTTACGGTACCGGTTTACAAAGATATAGCCGGCGCTGCTTATTTGACAGGTAACTTTTAGAATTACCAGTATACAAAAAATTCCCTTAATTTTCGTACTACCAGTGCCTGTAGTATTGGTTTTTGGGTGGTACATGAATACCTATACCAGCGGGACAGGACCAGCATTATGTAATATAATGCATCATTGTTATTTTGTTTAAGGCGTTTCTGAACGCACCGTCATCCAAATAACTCAAGAGGGTTATGTGGCAGCAGCTCCTTCAAAAATTGTTGAATAAGAAATTAAAAAAGAATTGAAATTGACGGTATTAGGCACTGCAAGACCATTGTTAGACCAAATTTAACAGTAGTTATTGTATGACTAAGTATTCAATAAAAGATTTACAATCATTTCATAAAGCTTTTTTTATCATATTCTATGCAAGTAGAAAAAGCTAGTCATTAATTATGCTTTACTTAAAATACTTTATGTTTCGAGAAATGAAAAATGACTATTGAAATGAAGGAAAAAAGATCAGTTATGCTGGCAACATTAAGCACGCCACCCGTCGCGCGCAGACTTATCTTGCGCGCACTCTAGTAAAAAAGTGACACTTTCCGCACAGTTTGGTTGCTTGGAAAACGCTCTTTTCGAGGACATGCATTGTAAAGGCATTTTTCTAGATTTCGGTGGATTTCTGGTGCCGATAATGTATATGAATTTTACTCAGATTACGATCATTGATCGTAACTTTACTCCGGTTTTTGGCACTCGAAGTACATACAATCGCGTCATCTAGTTAGATTTATGTCTGTGGATGCTACACAGTCGCTACGCGGCTCTACGCGGTCTCATAGCAGCGCTACGAGGATCCCCGCGCGCGGTCTCATACCCGTGCTACGCGATGTCTACGCGGCTTTCCTAGACTATCGCTCGTAGTTAGCACAAACACATCATCTGCAACACGTAAGTCAAACAAGAAAGTTCGTCCTGATACTATGAATCTAACGAGCGAATTTTCCATTAAAATTTTCTTCAACACAATTAAGCGATTTGAACTTGTAACTCAAACCAATTTGTACTTTTCGCTCTCAATTACCGATCATGTCATGTCTCAAAATCAAATTAGTCTTTTCGTTTCTCTTAACATTTTCGCTTCTTTTTTAACTGCCATTTTGTCAATTTACGAACTCTGCTTTTAGTTTTTGCTTTTATTGGAACTGTCTCTGGCTTTTCGTTTAACTTCCACATTTTTTCTTAACCAACTGTGCTCTGGCAGAATATTTTTAGATGAAGCCCAAACGTGTTATTCAAATAAATTCAATTTTGCGGTCTGCTCGATTCTATTCAAATAACTTTTGCGGAGGAATATACTATCCTACAACTTTCAGACATTAAACTCCTAAATATTTCGCCTGCAATAGCAAATATTTCTGCAGCACATTTCCAAAGGGTAGGTAAGCTTTTTAAAATACTTTTGCGAAAATTAAAAGCTAGGCTTAAACTAACTTCATTTTAAATAGGTTGAGCAATCCCAGTTTGTTGGAAGAGCACGTAAAAAATAAACCCGCTGCAACAAATCCTCTTGAATATTGAACGCGTAAGGCAGACGGTTCGTACCTTCTATTCCAGAATTTGAAGTAGTATGTTTAGATACATTATGTAAGAACACGTGCACAATTTATTAAGAGCTTCTAAAGAATGTGCGTTTCGACGGCGCGGCCACGGCGATGTATAAAAAAAGAAACTATGCCAAGGTTTTGTTAAAATTTGTAAAAGTTGATTCCCAAAATCATAAATTTGTCAAAGGTATGGTTAAAAAGTTTTAAGGGTTTGAACGAGGCCGCGCCATTGAAACGCGGCAAACCGCTCGACAACGGAGATCTTTAAAACTAAGCGTTGCAGAAACCTGAAATTGAGGTAAATAACTGATTGAATTCGTAAAAATATAGAAAAAAATGCTTGGTTTATATTTTAGGAGCTGTAAGACTAAAACTCCATGGCCGGGCCATTGAAACGGTTTTTTGTAAAAGCTTGATTTGAATTTGTCAAAATTTGTAAATGGCACGATTTGAATTTGTCAAAATACTTTTTATTTTCAAAAATTCAAATTTATTTGCTTTTACATAAAACTTCAGACGTCTGCAATGCTTTTTCTGTGAGATATCGGCGATAACGTGTTATTCACCGTTTCAATAGCGCGGCCACGGGGTTTTAGACTTCTAAAATATAAACCTAGGATTCTTATCTATACAAATCTTACAAATTATATCTGTTATTTACCTAAATTTCAGGTTTCTGTAACGCTTAGTTTTAAAGATCGCCGTGGCCTCGCGGTTCGCCGCGTTTCAATGGCACGGCCGCGTTCAAAGCCTTAAAACTTTTTAACCATAACTTTGACAAATTTATGGTTTTGGGTATCAACTTTTTTTTTACTGAATCACACAGCTTTTTTTTAATATCGGCGTGGCCGCCATCGAAACGCACACTCTAAAGGCGTGAAACGTTAAAAGCCTCGTTTATCAAGTGCTGCAAGCGCGGCGATAGGTCCCATCAATCATTACGGTGAGCTTTAATTACGCTAGCTAGTCTAAGCGAAGTAATATTAGAAAGAGACTCAGATTCCAATCTCTAAAATAACGCAATTTATCAGTGTTTCTTTCTAGATAGCACCAGTTCTGTGACGGGGTTAATAAACATGTAAACAAGCCTCAGTTGACCCACTCGTTAGTGTGTTTAATGTGTGACGGGGGTAGCTTCGGGCGGCCGGAGTCCGGGCCGGCGGGACACTCGTCATCATCCCACAGTCCGCCGCCCTGCCACCCACCCCCACTCGCTGCCACTCAGCCCCGCGATTCCGCCACATCACATATTTCATTCAAATTACGAACTACGAGCGAGCACGTGATAGTGCAATGACATAAGATGAGGTATGACATGCATTCAAAAGTTAACCGATAGTCGAGCCGAGAAAATATAGATATTTCGTTTTACAAACTATAAGTCCCTAACAATAACTTTTGTTTCTTTCAAATAAAATAGCGCCACCAAGCTATATCGAATTTAAAATTAAGTCAATCAATCGGCCAAGCCATTCCTCAAATACTTTGCTGTCGGCTTCCAGACTAAACGGATGTTGCTGTGTCCCAGTATTTTACATGCAGCAACTTTCTATCTGACTTCCACAACCCAGTAACTGGGTAACACTATTCCCCTTGGCAAGAATGGTGTCAGATATCCGGGCTTCTGACTATCCGTAACGACTGACAAATGACAGCCTGGACCAACAGCTTAACGGGCTTTGCGAGGCACGCAGGAATCTCGCTATGTAAAGATGGCCATTAGTATTAATGGACTGACCTCAGCAAGCGTGGCCTTTAATATCTGCCCGTGCGGCTGTTATTACGTAATTTAGCCACGAGCTCTCGTACTATATCTAGTATCTATATCAAGCTAAAATAAACAGGGGCGTAACGAAAACCAAGGGTTAACAAGTCACTTTAAACTATTATAAATTTTCTAATAGAATATACAATGAGGTCGGCAAGCCCCATTGCAGACCGTAAACTTTGAAATTGATCGACTAATCAAAATTCTATTATAAGTTAAAGCCTTGACTTAGTTTCCAGTGTTCACATTCTGTGGCTTTCGCTGAGATTGAAGAGCAATTTCCGTCAAATAACTACCACATTGTCCGTGGTTCGATAGACACAGATCGGGAATGTAGTGCTGTACTTGAATGGCATTAATGTTTTAATTTGGTTGAAATTTTTAAAGTTTAATTAATTTCAGTCAGCGAGTAAAAAGTCGGTGTTATACAGACGGAGACATTGAAAAAATAACAAGTTCGTTTGACTACGGGTTTAAATAACGATATCATGGATCGCCGAGACGCGCTCTTTGGATAACATGTGAAGGATAGATTGCAGTCGAACTGTAAATAAAAATTATCGGATTTATTCGATACGAGAGTAAAAAGCCGTACAAAGAGTTATTGGATCCATGTTCGATGGGATACAATTTAATAACTTGCTGCATCTGAACTGAATACACCCTACATATTTTGAGATTAGATATAGATATGGATTTCTCTATTAAGGTTACACAAGTCAAAAATTATTCTATACAAACGTAGTTTGGGGATTATTCCACTGTTTGACGATGTACGTTCATAATAAAAAGTGATATCAATTCGTCTCATCATTATCTAGCCCTGTATGGAAGCAAAAAAGTAAAAATAGAAAATATTTGAAAGTTATGAGCGTCGAAAGTTCCACATTTCGACACTAATTTTAACGCATTTTTGGGCGCAAATAAATACCATAAGAAGACGGAAAATTGCAAAACGGCCTCCATACAGGGATAGATTAGTAGTTCAACAATGCAAATAATTTTATTTTGAACAGATAAATTACGTAGTTTTTTCATGATATCTAGACAGCCAAAGGTCTGTTTATAAAATTTCGCGCGCTCGGTTTCGTCCTAAATCATTATCCATTTCGCTAAAAATTTGCAAAAATATGTATTCGTACGCGAACTAGCTTCCTACTGTTCATCACAACATCTACCTCTTCCGCACGTGTTGTCGGTTGATATAAAATGCATTTTAACCCCGCGCACAAAATAGTTCGTGCCGTTGACTAGTGTAACCTTAATTCACAATACGTCTCTCTGTCCGTTGCGCATGTAAGTTGAAAACCACGTTTATAAGCCAATTTGACTGCGTACTGTTTATTTAGACGTTTGCTTCGAGTTAGTGAAAGTGACATCATCTGTCCACAGTAAAATAATATGTATTATTATTATAATAAATGAGCGGCACCGCTTACAAATATTATTTTTATGCTAGGATTTATTTATTTAGCAAATGTAGGTATTACATTATCAAGCTGATCAAATATCCATTGATATTCTGATAATTACCCTTGATTTCTTACCTGACCAGATTGCAGACAAAAACAAACAAAAAAATATTATGCAGACAAAACTTTTTAAAAGATCTTTCTTGATGACCGAATCATCATCTTCCTGCCCTTGCCCCATGTTGCTTGGGCGCTACACGTTTTTTCTTCCATACCGTCTTGTCTCCCGAATATTTAAAATATATAACATTTTATTATGTTCTTATTTTTTCTACAATATTGATGTTATTTTTATTTCGAGCGGAGACCAGCATGTTTATCAAATAAATTTATATTATAGAGCTAAACAAAACCGCAGCAAACGCCGCACTGCGAGATAAGTAGGCCGCAGTGCTGAAACTGATGCAGAGCGCTTTAAGCTTTGAGCTACATTAACTTTTACAATAGCAGATGCCACGTTTCGTCTGAATGTCGCTAACTAAATTGTATCTCTAGCAACCAGTGTTTCTATAGTTATGCTTGTTTGATCTCCGTGAGAGGTGGGAGAGCGCTTCCGTGTAGCTTTGAATGCGTCAGACGGTTGACTACTCCGAACGCAAATGCTCTTGTATTTATTGAGCCATTATGTCACTGAACTGCTGGCATTAAATTACACCATTTAGATATATGTAGATTATAGTATTATGTATGTTATTATATTATTATTTCACATTGCTGTACTGAGCTATGAGTCGGTTACATTAATTGTAATCCCATCAAAATCATAAATGTGAAAAAGGGAGCCAAGTTTAATAGTAAAAATATGCGCGGTTGTTGACTACGCCGACAAAATAATTGAGATCTAAATGGGTGCTAAGTTCTGTATCCTGAAATTTATTTACACTTGGATTTTAATACATAAACTAAATTTCATGTGTTTATGTTAAATATATTTTGAGTTATTAAGATGACAAAAGTGGCTCCAAATGGTTCGTGTAATATTACACACAGCTGCTGCGTCGCTAGTTCCTTTTTTGCTTGAACTTGGCTTGACACGCTGCCGCGTGTCTAGACGTTGCAGTTACGACTATCATGGTTATTTTATGGAAGAGTTGTGTTACCATTTAATCTTTGAGTTTTATTTAATAGTTAAAGTTTATATGAAGTACAAAAGGTAGTTTTGCCCCTCGTAAGGAATCTTACTAATATTATAAATGTGAAACTTAGGATAGATGTGTGTGTGGATGAATGTTTGTTACTCAATCACGCCAGAACTGCTGCATGGATGTAGATGAAATTAGGCACAGAGATAGATTATAGTCTGGAATAGCACATAGGCTTTTCACTTTTATCCCGGTTTAATGTTCCCTTGGGATGATTAAACACTTCTCACCCGGGCGAAGCCGCTTGCAGAAGCTAGTATGAAATAAGCTGCTTACACAGGCCACCCAAATCCGTGTGAAGCTTAAACACATCTAACAGTTTCGCTGTAAGCGAAAGCTTCTCTGATCTACAATGTATAAAATAAACAAGAGAAAATTCTACGCTTCAATCTGGCAAATATTAAACTCCATCTTTATCCGCCGTCTTAGTAAATACGTGGTAGGATAAAGTCTCTTCGTCGCTTAAACGTAACACAGCCGCCGGTTTGACTTATATTCTACACATCGAAGGCGTCACGCGATTTGCAACAACTCTGAAGATCACTAGATAGAGATCTTCTATCTTCATGAACATACATATTTACGAGGGGCGTCCTTACTTTAGCTATTTTATAAGAATCTGTGTCTGAGTGTCTCATACGTTTTAGGATTAAACTACCTACCTAGTTTTAATAATACGAGTATTCGGCAAGTACGCACAAGTTGCTAGATACAGATCGATTGCTTTCATTCTGGAAAGGATGCATGCGGTAACAAAACAAAAACAGTAGAATAAAAAATAACAATAATAAATCCTTTTAAAACAACCTTTTAATTATAAAGTACGAAATGTAATATAGCTTGTCAAAACATATCCTATGAGCCCTAACAAGATGGTGCTATTAAGTCTAGTTAAGGAGTTGCTATGGCCACCTTCCGGCTCCGTCATGAGAGTACCTATCATGAGAGTAGTACCAGTATTATTTCAATGTTTCCAAACTTATAAAATTGTTTGAAACATCGATTACTAATTGCCGGTCACACATACGAAATCAAGGTAAAGCTTGTAATAATAATAAAAAGATTAAGTTAGATTCTAACTTAAAGAGCAATAATGTAAACATGCAGTTTTATTGTTATGTCTTTCTTCTCTTTTTCTTCTGCCTCACTCTATCCCACTTTAGGTACAAAAATCCCAGCATAATATAAATGCCGATTATAAATGATCACATCAATTATTAGCGTAGTATATCTTCGGTTAGCATAAATTGACGGTACACCTTACGGTCGCACATTCAGGACAATGTGTTTACAATTTACAGGCACCTACGCTGCTGGCCACCATTCAACTGATATAATCGCTTTATCGACCGACACAATCGCCGCACGCCGGTGTAGATAGGGAGGCGTGCAACCACACCGCAGATGACGACGTATACAGGTTGAGTGAAACAGAAAAATTGATTCCACATTATAAATGGTGCTACTATTTTTATTAACTTGGTTTACCTGTAAAAACAAATGGCTGAATAAGTAAATAAAAAAGAAAATACTGGACATGGTGAATATTTATATGTTAGTACTAATGACACTTATTTTTATAACTATTAACGCTTTTGTGTCTATTATAAACTTACACAACCGCAATACTGTATAAACTTTACTAGCTTTTTATATATGAGTTGGTAAGATATTTAACTCGGGAACTTGGCCGTTTCACATGATCATTGCTATATTTATTACTTTGTCGTTACGAACGTCAATACTTTATTCTTTTTTCAAGAAAATACTTGCTTTTATTTCACTATCTTTTCATCTGATATTTTATGTATTCTGCAATTTAAAATAATCTGACTGTAGAATGCATGCATAGTCATGAAACTCATTCCACCGTGATCATGTGGACTACGAGTACAACGTGAAACCGGATAAAAGAGGCGATCATGAGCTGCAAGTTGGGGCAATTTGGACTTCGGAACCACTGGGGTCACCTACTAGCCAGTTTTATGTAGAAGGAGGGCCTCTATGGAGTAGTAGTAAGCACAGGAAGCGGCCCTGGCAGAGCCTCGATGGTGCAACTAGGAATGCGATCGACTTCATCATGTCTACGAGGAAGCACATATTCAATGATGTCTCAGTGCTCAACGCGGTGAAAACCGGAAGTGATCACCGCATGGTTAGAGGCACATTGAACTTAATATCATAGAACTTAATATCATAGCTTGAAAGATCTCGACTGATAAAGTCTACTCTCCAGAATCGCTTCGAGTGCCTAGGAAGCTCCGTGGACGATTACAACGACGGGTTCGTGGAAACTGTCCATACGGTCGGGTCTAAGTTATTACTAAGATTATTTTTTTTATTTTTTTATTGTGTGACTATGCAATAATTATATAAGTACTAGCTGTGCCCCACAGTTTCACCCGCGTTCGCCCGTTCGCTAAACAGTAATGTTTAATTATTTACTTACGCATAATTAGCCACTAACCCATCGCACGCGGATAAAGCAGTTCGATAGTACTTTTTACTTTACAAATATCAATATTTAAGGCTAACCAAGAACTATAGCGTAATGCTATATTATTATATTCGGAATCTGTCCCGATCGATCATACCTATTACGAATACAAAGTAATAGCGTTGAAGGACAACTGGTAAATAACGTCTCTGAACCTCTCTGAACACATGATGCCAAACTGACATATAACGCCAACGACCTTGAGGGAACAAAACGCGCACTCGTTTCACACCCGCACGACCCAAAATTTTGTAGTTTTTTGTACTTTTCTTATTATTCTATGACATTAAAAAAAAAGCTTGAGATCAAAATGTAGATAATTAAATTGTCTTTGAGATGGTGTCGATTTCATTCAAATGCGCCAAGCGGTTTTGGTGCGATTGTCGTGTTTTTGTCCGTTTTAGACATAACTTTACAAATTAATTACACCATGGTATACTAATAAAACTCAAAATTTTCTCAGATCAAATTGTTAAGTAAATGGTCTAATGTAACATATGTTTTTCCAAAAAGTTACGACTAGCCGTTTATACGTGATTCTCATTTTAAAATCAGCTACTCAAGGGTATCTGCGCCTTAACGATACGATTTAGTATATAGGCAAACTACTAGATGGCGTTAGAAAGCTACAGTCTCGGCTATTAATGAGTCACTGGTGCTGCCGCCTCTTAAATTATGGAGAAAAAAAATAACCCGACCAAGAAATGTCACCTCCTTAAGTCGGGCTACTTAAGGAGGTGACATTTCTTTGTATGGGTTTGGGTATCTGTACTGTAGTATTATATTATCTGTGCTTGAAACCCTGCAGACAGAAATAGGAGACCCCGCAGCGGGGCTCCGTCGACTTTGTTGCTTAAATAGTAATCGTACCTAGTATGTCTATATTAAAATCAATGACAACATTGATAGTACATTATTGCAAAGGCCGGGAAATATACAATTGCAGGCCGAGCCGTGGGCGAGGACTTCATTAATACGAGACAGGCAATTGCCATTTCCGCCGAGGCATATATAATGCTTTTCTCAAAAGAATGCAGGGAAATAAAAAAGTAGTTAAATTTCCTTAGTTTTTAAAGTTAATGCCATTTTTAACATGAACTGTACATTTCAGCATGGAATAAATTGCCCAAATCTCATTAAAATACGCCAAAAATACTGTTTCGGAGAAAATGTTCATTTTGTTATCGTTTTTCCAAATCATAAAATGTTCATATACTTTCATGTATTTTTCTTTTGACTTCGCTGGAAGCAGGTTTTCCATTGCCAATTAGGCTTCTGATCTTAAATCTGGAGGTCCGTGAACCGTTGGAACACATTTTAATTATTAAATTTATATTTATTAAATATTTAAATAACAATCAAGACGAATTTTCAGCTTTACCGTCGATTTTCTATTTATCATCTGTGCCAAAAAGCAAACGCATTTATGGCTATACAGCCACGTGAACGCAATTTGTACTAAGCAAAGAGATTTACTTTGGTATGCCAAGAATGATAAAAGAGATCCAATCAAAGAGTATCTAATAACCCCAGCACGCCGTTTCATACAAAATTGCTGGAGCGTTGAAATGTTCCAAATTCAAAAAACGCTCCAGCAATGGCTTTGATTTTCATTGTCCGTAAATTCGGTATTCGCATGTTCTTTTTTCTAAAATAATGACAATATTTCCATGCATGTTTGAGAAAAATCATTTATAAAACACATCTTTTTATTTACTGGGCCAATGTGATGGGACATTATTCAGAAAGCCCGGTCAATTTAATTTTTTATATAGTTTTTAGCATTTAGCCTATTCATATTGGGCATTTTCAAATTGTCTGGGCATTATGAATAATGCCGTATTAATCGCTTGGTTCATAACATTTATACATATATTTGTAATGACGTTCTCGAAAACAGCTCTAACGATTTTGATAAAATTTGCAATATTGGTGTTTTCGGGTTTTTTTTTGTGGATCAGAATGTTGGGCTGTGAAAAAGATGGATGAAAGGAGATCGCATGTAGCAGAAATGAGAAAGTTGAGATGGATGTGCGGCGTTACGAGATTTGATAAAGTGAGAAATTAGTATATTAGAGGCAGTTTAAAATTGGCGCCAGTGACAGAAAAGTTAAAGGGAAACCGTTTGTCCTGGTATGTTTATGTGATAAGGAAGGATGAAACGCATGTTACTAAGAGAGTTATGAATATAAATGTGGATGGATGGAGAGGGAGAGGAAGGCCAAAGTAAAGATGGACGGACTTTGTGAGGAATGATATGAAAGAAAAGGGAGTCAGTAATAACGTGACAGGGGACAGGACGGTATGGAAGAAGCAAACGTGTTGAGCCGACCCCAAGTAACATGGGATAAGGGCAGGAAGATAATGATGAGGTTTTCAGGGGCGCAAAATCGACCTAGCTAGATCACATGTCTGCGAAAATTCGATAAGAAGGCGAAGGTATTGTTTTCTTTATTTTAACCCAAGCAGAGCTCGATCACCCAGATACTACCTAAATGAATAGAGAATATATGCATGGCTGTTCTTATTTGACAAATAAAATACTTTTGAGATTTAGAAAACCAATACGAAAGAGTTTTTAAAATATCTTCATCAGTGACGAAGTAATAAAGCTTCATAGTTGACAATTAGAAAGATTAGTCCGCCATAGACTCTGACGTCCAAGTTGTTTAGGTTTACATAAACAACGCAGCAGTCAAGAAAACTTACCTACAAAGAAGATATAAGTACGCTCTGGTGGTTTTGTTTATTTCATGCATTATGTTTTTACATATTTAGTTCGTAGTAAAGTGTGTTATTTTTTTATCGTATATATATCTATGTTGTTTGTGTTTAGATTTACATAAGCAGGGCAGCAGTCAAGAACACTTACCTACAAAGAAGAAATAAGTATACTCTGATGTTTTTTGGCACAGCGAAAATCATTGTTTTATGGCAAATACACATTGATTTTCACGTGCCTCCAAACATTGGCGCATATCTACTTCAACGAGAAGAATAATTTATGATCCAAGAAGAACTGTCTGAAGGCATACATTGGAAGCTGGAATACGATGTTTTGGATTATACTAATTATAATGAATAGGGAATATATATATGCCATTCTTTATTTGCTAAATAAAATACT
Organism: Orthosia incerta; assembly: GCA_948252205.1. Taxonomy (NCBI): domain Eukaryota; kingdom Metazoa; phylum Arthropoda; class Insecta; order Lepidoptera; family Noctuidae; genus Orthosia; species Orthosia incerta. The sequence goes on along the minus strand of OX411741.1, from coordinate 36,547,775 downwards.
TGAGCTTTAATAAACAAAATATGAAAGTATTTTTAAAATATGTTAGGCTTAGCACGCACTGCGATTTTTATTCGCGCGAATTTTTGTCCGCGCATTCTGTGGGCTATGGAAATGTATGAAGCAGCACGCACTGCGGAATAAAAATTGCGCACAAATTGTACTAAAAAAATTTTTGTATGTGTTAAGCCGTAAAAGCTTCAAACGGCGCCTGTTTTCTATGGAAGCTCTCATAGAAAACGGCGTTTTGACGTGAGCGACGAATTATATTTATTGACAAAACCACCATTCAGTGCAATATAACTAAGCATATCCCCAAATTACAGTCAATTTGAACTTGCTCTTTAAAAACTATTGCAAGTAAAATTTCCTTAATTTCGTCACTCACTGACTAAATGACTCGCCGATCATCAAAACTCTAAGGTACTTCTAGTAGACTCACAAGCCTCTAATTTTAAACACAATTAGTGTGTAGCCAAAGCAAGGAAAAACCAAAAGAAAAATGTTCGCGACGAAGCGTCATCAACCATACTAAATGGTTCATAGAAATTGAAGTTTGTATGTGTAGACATGTCTGCTTACCACGGCGCGCCACCTGATACTAAAATGAATTTTAGAGGCACGTTTATATTTATACTAAAATTTTACCTACATTTTTTGAGATAGTAGTATAATGTTTTTAGTGTTTGTCAGTATGTTATAGGGTTCAATAGTTCACCCTTAACAGAGTAAAATCATTAGAAAGCATACTGATAAGAGTTATCATAGTAAAAAACATAAATTTCTGTCATACGATACGTCTGTGCTCGACGACGGATTAGTTCCGAATGACCCGTGAGAGGGAACCACACGATATATATAGTTTTGGTGGTTTTTGAAAATATTATAGTAATTAAAATCATGTTTTTAAGGGCTTATCCTATGTACTGGACATGAAATCAGTACATAATGATGAAACTATGTGAAGACCACATAGTTTCTGCTATGTAAATAGGAATATTGACTTGATATCTCAAACACCAAATATATGGTTTTAGGTCATTTTAGGGTATATGGGGGACCTAGACCGAGACAGGAAGCCTATATACACCTCATAGTTAGCGTAGTCTTTTATATAAAGCCCATTTACTTGAGATATCAAGTCAGTATATAATAGAAAAACTGCTGTTTATCTGGTTTTTGGCAATCGCTTACGGTTTTAGGTGCCCTAAGTACCTAGTAACATATAGGTGTACTGGTAAAAGTACTACCATTGGAAAGCTTGCTAAAAGGGCTTCCAGGCGGTTTCTAGATGGGAAGAATCGCTTGGATAGTCAACGAGATAAGCAGTCGTGAAAAATGTAAACAACGTAAAACGTTGAAATTTGTAGACCCTTCAGGTGGAATAACTCCATGAAGGGAATAGATGTACTCATGGTGTAAGTACTTTCGGATGGCTTGCTGGACTAGCTACCAAGCCATCACTTTGGAGCGAAAATCGCTCAAGTAGTTTAAGTACAATTCCAGAAAATAGGTTTCTGGAAATGTAATTTTTTGTCAGTTTTTGGCATTCCCCGGGACTATACACCCCTGGGAATTCCGAAAATAAGGAATTTTTGGGGACCTCCCGATGGCCCGTTAAACGCACCATCGTGTCGTCCCAATCTTATTAGTGTTTTTATATCTAATTTCTCTGATAGCTGGGCGCAAAGAAAGTGACCAGCTATCAAATTTGTACATATCAAGGCACCTTATGTGCATATGACCTAGATAGACTTACATAAACACTAGAAAGTAAAGTGTGGTCTATTGGCTACCAGAATCCCCATAATAGGCGGTGATTGTCTGGTTAGCCTAAGTAGGAAGTCCTAAAGTCGGTGAAATGACTTAGGAATTTATAGATTTGTTACATAAGGGATGATATCCCATAGAAGATTCCCGAAAATAAGCTTTTTCTAGACGTCAACAGACAGCCTGCTATTGGCACCAGCAGGTCAACCCAACCTATAGATATCCTTAGGCTAGGTTAAAAGCTATTAAGGTTTTAACTGGGAAATAAAGGGAATTGTCCTTTTATTTCATGGAAATAGTCTAGGGAAGCTATCAATACCTGGAAATTAGGTATATTGATTAGATACATAGATAGGGGGCGTTACTGTGTTACAGTACGAAGGAATCCAGCTATTGATAGCACCATGGAAGGGGTGCGGTAACCCTATTTACCAAATATGTATAAGGGTTTTTTACATAAATAAAAATTATTTTCGGCGAGAATTTGCGGGGCTCTCAATAATGGCACGATGCGAGGGTATAAAGAACCCCCGGGCCCAAAATAGAATTTGTAGTCATCCAAAGCTAGTCGCTTGTACTTGTCTTAGTAAATAAGAAGTAATTCTTATATAGAATCACGTCTCAGAAATTGTTGAGAGCCCTAGAATCGTGCCGTGTACTGAATAACTTAGTGTTTCATTTAATTCATCAACTTCAACCCTTATGAAGACATCCCTTTTCGATCCTGTCGAGCTGAACCTCGGAACCTGGACACCAGGAGTGCTGATCCAGAAGTAGGCAACCCGGAATCTGGAAATAACTCAAGTACAGCCAACACATCGTTGAATCGTTAGAGTCGATTTGCAACCCTACGTCACTGCTGCAGCTAGGCATCCAAGAACCTTTGTTTTCGTGGTGTGGATGGGGCGTTCAGCGGCAATGGCCAGAAGGTTTACGCCCTTCTTTTCTCGGGGCCAGTGAACACGCTACGTCCTGCACATTTAATGGTCCTATCGAGCCGAATTTTGGAGCCTGGAGAGCCCCAGGACGTCGGGAACAGCAGATCCAGAAAAAACAACTGGGTGCCTGCATATTAAGTCGGCTACGTGCAACACAACGTTGACCCGTTCGAGCCGAAATTCGAAGTCTGGAGCGCCCCAGGACGTCAGGAAGAAACAGTGGTGGAATTAATTTTTCGAATTTTGGAGAAATTAATTTCACAAATAAACCAAAAATCGACGTGCACTGCAGGGAACAAGTCCTACGTGCCCTATTTGCCGCTGGATCCAAGAGGTAAAATTCTGGAGACAGTTATTGAAAATACCCTATTTTTTCAATAATTGTAAGAAAATAGAAGAAATTTTCTGTGAGCCGCAAAATGCTGTATGAAGACAGATGCGCATCCTTGAAGCCCCAAGAATAGTTCCTGAAGACTTATCGCTGAAAACTACCCTATGTTATCAGTGATTTGTTCTAGAACTGAACGCTTGTTTATTCAACCAAGAATACTCGTACAGAAGATTGGATTACGTCTTTGACGCGGAAGAATAGTTCCTGAAGACTTATCGCTGAAAACTACCCTTATGTTTTAGCGATTTGTTTAAAAAACGAGCGCCCGTCAGAAAAATACAAGACGTGCGTTTAGAAGGCTGATGTGCATCCTTGATGATTGAAGAATAATTCCTGAAGCCTTATGACTGAAAACAACCCCTATGTTTTCAGGAAAATTTTGAAGACTGAATTTTCGTCAGTGAATGGAAGAAACGTACTCTGAAGACTTAGATACGTTTCGGATGTACTGACTATGCGGTTCCTGAAGCACTATCACTGAAAATAACTTTGACGTTTCGGTGATTTATTTGAAGATTGAATTTTCTTCAATCAAGCATGATACGTGCTCTGAAGATTGATGCACGGCTCTGATGCCTTGGACAAGCAGTTCATGAAGCATCACCACCGAAAAGTAACCTTGACTTTTCGGTGATTTAGAATTTGATTGAATTATAGTCAATCAAATAGAACATACACGTTTATGGGAAAAATAAACTTGTATAGCAAATGCCTGAAGTTTCCTGAAGACTTATCACTGACCGTAAGTTTTTAGTGATTTTTTATTTGAAGATTGAATTATAGTCAATCGAAGTGGAGGTTAACTTCTGGAGATCGTCGGTTTGAACGCTGAAGCCCGGAACTGGGACTTATCTTTGAAAACTAACTTCGAGTTTTCAAAAGAAAATATTTCAACAACAATGCCGATAACCAGATCCAAAGGCAAGACGCCGGAGGCATGGACCGTGGAGTTGGATCAGCCAGCTGGCATCAGACATGAGCTGCCGCCGTGTTCACCTTCCACAACCGAAGGGACCGAGCCGTCGGACGAGCAGCGCCATCTAGCGCCTCAAACTGAAAACACTCCGACGCATCAACCAATAGAAACTGATCAAGCGGTTTCTACCAGAGTAACCAGATTAGAAGGAGCTTCAGACACAACATTGAAACCTTCTCAGAAAGAGAAGATTTTCGAAGAAGACAGACGTACAGCGATGCCGATGACTACCCGGGGTGACGCCCGTATCGAACATAGCCGTCCGCCGTCAACTAGAGTGACTCGGTCACGAAAAAACATAGACAAAGCTCGCGAAGACTTACTCAAAATTAAGTTGGAGCTTGCACAACTGGCACTTCAGAGAGCGGAGGAAGAGGGTTCCGAAGCTGAATACCTGGATGACAGAAACTCGAATGACGAGTACGTGCGTTCATGGCTAGAAGAGGCACCAGAACCTCAGCCTGAGAAGGAGGATAACGTCGTGGAAGGGGGAACCAGAAATTCTATGCATAGACCCCTGACTGCGACCGCCACCAAATCGCAAATAGAAGGTCAGCATCCTAAGGAAAAAGAAGTGCGAAAACCTCCAGTTGCAGCGTCAGCTGAGTGTACAGGAGGTCAGAGGGATAGTCTCCGTCCATTCCTGACGGAGTTGACGTCCGCTATAGCGTCGCTAGCCGACAGAAAAATAGAACAGCGGGACCAATCGAACCCCTCTGCGTCGAAATTCGTCATGACATTGCCGAATTTCAATGGTTCTCATACTGAATGGCTATCATTTCGGGCCATATATGAGACAACTCGAGCGTATTTTACGGACATCGAGAATACAGCGAGGCTGAGGAGAAGCTTACATGGACGTGCAATGGAAACCGTCAGCTCAGAACTCATCGGACATGCCAGACCCGACGACATCATGAAGGAACTCGAGCTGCAGTTCGGCCGTCCAGACTCCATAGCGCAAGCTGAAACAGATAGATTACGCGGACTGCCGCGCTGCAGTGAGTCACCAAGAGACATCTGCGCGTTTGCAAGTCGCGTAAGAGGTGCTGTAGTCACGCTCCGCGCGTTAAAAAAGGGTCATTACCTTATGAACGCGGAGCTTATGCGATTGTTAACAGAGAAGTTACCCAATTCGCTACGAGCACAATGGTACCGATCATATTCGGAGAAGTACCAATCGGTGCCAGATATTTCATTGTTCAGTAATTTTATATCTGAACAGGCACACTTCTGTAGTCCATTCGCCCCACCCGAAGGCATCGCTTCGGCCGAGGCGAACACCAACAGACGCGTCACACAAAGGACGCATATAGCTACGGACCAACCGGTAGGAAAATGCCGTGTTTGCGACGTGGGACATCACTACGCCACTGGATGTGCACAATTCAGGGGCGTAGCTGTCGAGAAAAGATGGGAGCTAGCGAAAAAACACAATCTATGTTATCGCTGCCTTCAACATCGACGAGGCAACCACACTTGTAAGAGAAAACAGTGTGGCCAAGACGGGTGCAGAGATACGCACCATCGGCTTCTTCATAGGAAGAAGCAACAGCAGAGGGAAGCCAACAAGAAGCCCGATGTTCCTGAATCCCGCAAGGATCCTCAGGAAACGGTGGCCAGTTTCGGGTCACCATCGAGCCAGGCGTACCTCAAGATAGTGCCGGTCCGGGTAATCGGACCGGCGGGAGAGGTAGCAACATACGCTCTCCTAGACGATGGGTCCACCGTTTCGCTGATGGATGAAGACATCGCGAGGCAAGTCGGGGCAGAGGGCCCTGTGGACCCGCTCAAGATCGGTGCGATAGGCAACACCATGCTCACCACCCCATGCTCAAGAAGAGTCAAGGTGACGCTGGTTAGCCCGCAAGAGAGAAGGGTACAATTTAAAGCACGTACTATACCTAAACTCAGCTTGGCAAAACAAACAGTGAGCGATAGGGTTGTCGCACGCTGCAAGCATTTAACCGACTTGAGAAAAGAGTTGATGTACAACAATGGCGTGCCAAAAATACTCGTCGGCCAAGACAACTGGCATTTGTTATTGGCCAGCGAGATTCGCAGAGGTCCAAGACACCAACCAATTGCGTCACTTACAGCAATGGGTTGGACACTACATGGCGCGCACAGTAGTTTACTACGACAACAAGTACATCATGTCAATAGAATAACAACTGATGACAATTTGGATCATCAGTTGCGCGAACATTTCGCCATAGAATCGTTGTGCATAAACCCACAGCGACCCGCCTCTGACCCAGCAAGAAGGGCAGAGGACATTTTGAATCGATCAACTGTCCAATTAGAGAATGGACACATCGAAACCGCCATGCTTTGGCGTAATGAGCATGCTGAGATGCCAGATAGCTTTGAGACAGCTCTGAAGAGGCTCGTCTCAACAGAAAAGAAGCTGGACAAGAACCAGGAACTTCTAAGAAGATACTCAGACCAGATGGACTCGCTAATTGCGAAAGGGTACGCTGAAAGGGCACCCGCAATTAGCACGCCGGGCAAAACTTGGTACCTCCCACACTTCGATGTCTTCAACCCAATGAAGCCAGACAAACTTCGCATCGTACATGACGCTGCCGCCAAATCGAGAGGAATGTCACTGAATGACTTCCTGTTAACTGGGCCCGACCTATTACAGTCGCTGACAGGCGTAATGATGCGGTTTCGCCGCCACTGCGTCGCAATAACCGGTGACATAGCGGAGATGTTCATGCAAGTGAAGGTGCGGAGCCAAGACCGAGACGCGCTTCGCTACCTGTGGAGGGGAAACCGCAGAGAAGGAGCGCCAGAAGAATATAGAATGACGTCCATCATTTTCGGCGCAGCCAGTTCGCCTTGCACAGCAATTTTTGCAAAGAACTGGAACGCAAACAAATATATAGAGAAGCACCCTGAAGCTGTGGATGCTATACTACGTAGTCATTATATGGATGACTACCTAGATAGTTATAGAACTATCGAGAAGGCGGCAGAAGTCGCTAGTATGGTGCGAAAAATACACCTACAGGCGAGGTTTGAACTCAAGAAATGGGTTTCAAATAGCTCGCAGCTCCTAGAAAAAATGGACCCATCGCATATACAAACTGAGATGGTATCCATTGGAGATATAGATACGTCGGAAAAGATACTCGGCCTCATATGGAGGCCAGGCGAAGACACGCTGGGTTTCAACCTCACACTCGCGCGTCTGCCTGAGGGTATCTTGGACCGAGAGGCGCCCACCAAGCGAGAGGCGCTCAGAATAGTAGCGTCGCTATACGACCCACTCGGACTCGCCTCACCAGTAACCATCAAGGCGAAGCAAATATTGCAAGAAGCATGGCGGCGAGGCGTCGACTGGGAGCAGAGGCTAGATGTTGACCTAGCATTACAATGGAAAATTTGGGTACAACATTTACGCCAACTAAAAAACGTTAGCGTACCAAGATGCTATCCTGGATATAGCGACGCTATAGAAATGCAGGTGCATGTGATCACTGATGCAAGCGAGATGGCATATGCTACCGCTATATACTGGCGGGCCACGACCGTGGAAGGCAAGCACTTAATAAGCCTTGTTATGGCGAAAGCGCGGGTGGCCCCACTGATACTGCTTTCGATACCGAGACTCGAACTTCAGGCCGCGGTATTGGGAACCCGCGTAGCCGCAGCAGTGATGAGTGAACACGACTGCAAGCCCACGTCAGTAACGTATTGGTCAGATAGCAAGACCGTACTGACCTGGATTAGAAGAGGAGCGAGAGTATACAAACCTTTCGTTGCTCACAGAATAGCTGCTATTGAAGACAATAGCAAAGTCGAAGATTGGCGATGGATACCCACCAAGATGAACATCGCTGATGCAGCAACCCGTGACGTGCCACTGCGGTTCAACTCGGACCACGAGTGGTACTGCGGGCCGAGTTTTTTGTCTCTTGGGCCCGAATTATGGCCCACAGAGAAACCTCCGACTACAAACGACACGGGAGAAGAAAAAACTTTCGTTGTCACAGAAGGGGACAAGAAGAGCTTCATAGAAGCCGTTCCAGAGCCAAGCAGATTCTCCAGATGGGAGCGACTGCTTCGTGCGACCGCCACAGTTCTGCGTTTTATATCTCTTTGCAAAAATAGAACAGAGATAACGTCCTATAAACGGACAAGAAAAAACGCTGAAAAGGACCCAGACTGGCGCAAGAAGCCCGCTGTACCTGCACAGAAGCAGAAGCAGGCATGCAGAGCACCAACCCAGGTCAACAGACAAATCATAGAAGCAGAATTTCTCCAAGAAGCTGAAAAAATACTTGTCCAGGTCGCACAACAACAATCGTTCGCTTCAGAGTTAGCGAATGTTGAAGAAATAAATAAAAATAGCTCGCTGCGACCTTTACAAATTCAGGTCGTCGACGGCGTGCTGCGACTAAGAAGTCGCATAGCAGCTACGCAAGAGGTAGCTGAAGAAGTGATGCGCCCGCCTATATTACATGGCGACCATCACATAACGCAGTTGTACATAGACTGGACACATCGCAGTCTACAACATAGTGGCACCGAACTCACAATTAATGAGGTACGGCAGCACTATTGGGTCGTGAAGATGCGACCAACAGCGAAGAAGGTGATAGCAAGATGCCTGCATTGCCGTATACGCAAGGCACAGCCACCAGTACCTGCGACCGGCGACCACCCGAAAACGCGCCTCGCTCACCATAAGAGGCCGTTTACATATACCGGGCTCGACTATTTCGGCCCGCTATCCGTCACCGTCGGTCGGCAGCATCAGAAGAGATACGTAGCACTATTTACGTGTCTCACATCAAGGGCGGTGCACCTTGAAATCGCCGCCAGCCTTAGCGCAGACTCCGCCATATTGGCGCTGCGCCGATTCGCCGCACGCAGAGGATGCCCAGCTGAGATACACTCAGACAATGGCACCAACATGCACGGCGCCGACAGAGAGCTGCGAGACGCCTTCAAAACAGAGGCAAGTCGTAGAGGCATCGTATGGCGCTTCATAACGCCATCAGCGCCATTCATGGGAGGCGCCTGGGAGCGCCTAGTTCGTTGTGTAAAAAACACACTATACAATGTACTTACAGAAAAACACCCCACCGAAGAGGTGTTGTCCACACTGATTTGTGAGGCAGAGTACATTGTAAATAGCCGACCATTGACACACGTGTCGGTAGACGGTGATGATGATGAATCCATCACACCGAATCACCTTTTACTCGGTGGGTCAGCCAGACTACCTACACCTGGCACGTTCACCGAGCAAGATATAGACAGCAGGAAAATATGGCGACGATCACAGATCCTCGCTGATATGTTCTGGAGTCGCTGGGTCAGAGAGTACCTGCCGGAGCTCCAAAACCGGCGGGAGCCACATAGTAGTGGGCCCAGATTTAAAGTGGGTGACCCTGTCCTGATAGCCGACGGCCAGCTGCCCCGCAATACGTGGCCGCGAGGCCGCATTGTGGCCGTGTATCCAGGAATCGACGGAGAAATCCGGACCGCTGAGGTACGCACGCTTGGCGGTACCTTGAAGCGTCCGGTGAAGAAACTCGTCCCACTGCCCCAGTAACCAGAGATGCCGGAGCGGCGACCGTCCTCTCGGTGGGCCTGGCTGGCAGCCGAGAAATGCCGTCCGTCGCTCACCGAAGGAATGCAGCGCCGCGCCGACAACACTTCGAGTCGACACAGCGAGTCGACACAGCACTGCACGGCGGGAGATATGTTCGCGACGAAGCGTCATCAACCATACTAAATGGTTCATACAAAATTGAAGTTTGTATGTGTAGACATGTCTGCTTACCACGGCGCGCCACCTGATACTAAAATGAATTTTAGAGGCACGTTTATATTTATACTAAAATTTTACCTACATTTTTTGAGATAGTAGTATAATGTTTTTAGTGTTTGTCAGTATGTTATAGGGTTCAATAGTTCACCCTTAACAGAGTAAAATCATTAGAAAGCATACTGATAAGAGTTATCATAGTAAAAAACATAAATTTCTGTCATACGATACGTCTGTGCTCGACGACGGATTAGTTCCGAATGACCCGTGAGAGGGAACCACACGATATTTATAGTTTTGGTGGTTTTTGAAAATATTATAGTAATTAAAATCATGTTTTTAAGGGCTTATCCTATGTACTGGACATGAAATCAGTACATAATGATGAAACTATGTGAAGACCACATAGTTTCTGCTATGTAAATAGGAATATTGACTTGATATCTCAAACACCAAATATATGGTTTTAGGTCATTTTAGGGTATATGGGGGACCTAGACCGAGACAGGAAGCCTATATACACCTCATAGTTAGCGTAGTCTTTTATATAAAGCCCATTTACTTGAGATATCAAGTCAGTATATAATAGAAAAACTGCTGTTTATCTGGTTTTTGGCAATCGCTTACGGTTTTAGGTGCCCTAAGTACCTAGTAACATATAGGTGTACTGGTAAAAGTACTACCATTGGAAAGCTTGCTAAAAGGGCTTCCAGGCGGTTTCTAGATGGGAAGAATCGCTTGGATAGTCAACGAGATAAGCAGTCGTGAAAAATGTAAACAACGTAAAACGTTGAAATTTGTAGACCCTTCAGGTGGAATAACTCCATGAAGGGAATAGATGTACTCATGGTGTAAGTACTTTCGGATGGCTTGCTGGACTAGCTACCAAGCCATCACTTTGGAGCGAAAATCGCTCAAGTAGTTTAAGTACAATTCCAGAAAATAGGTTTCTGGAAATGTAATTTTTTGTCAGTTTTTGGCATTCCCCGGGACTATACACCCCTGGGAATTCCGAAAATAAGGAATTTTTGGGGACCTCCCGATGGCCCGTTAAACGCACCATCGTGTCGTCCCAATCTTATTAGTGTTTTTATATCTAATTTCTCTGATAGCTGGGCGCAAAGAAAGTGACCAGCTATCAAATTTGTACATATCAAGGCACCTTATGTGCATATGACCTAGATAGACTTACATAAACACTAGAAAGTAAAGTGTGGTCTATTGGCTACCAGAATCCCCATAATAGGCGGTGATTGTCTGGTTAGCCTAAGTAGGAAGTCCTAAAGTCGGTGAAATGACTTAGGAATTTATAGATTTGTTACATAAGGGATGATATCCCATAGAAGATTCCCGAAAATAAGCTTTTTCTAGACGTCAACAGACAGCCTGCTATTGGCACCAGCAGGTCAACCCAACCTATAGATATCCTTAGGCTAGGTTAAAAGCTATTAAGGTTTTAACTGGGAAATAAAGGGAATTGTCCTTTTATTTCATGGAAATAGTCTAGGGAAGCTATCAATACCTGGAAATTAGGTATATTGATTAGACACATAGATAGGGGGCGTTACTGTGTTACAGTACGAAGGAATCCAGCTATTGATAGCACCATGGAAGGGGTGCGGTAACCCTATTTACCAAATATGTATAAGGGTTTTTTACATAAATAAAAATTATTTTCGGCGAGAATTTGCGGGGCTCTCAATAATGGCACGATGCGAGGGTATAAAGAACCCCCGGGCCCAAAATAGAATTTGTAGTCATCCAAAGCTAGTCGCTTGTACTTGTCTTAGTAAATAAGAAGTAATTCTTATATAGAATCACGTCTCAGAAATTGTTGAGAGCCCTAGAATCGTGCCGTGTACTGAATAACTTAGTGTTTCATTTAATTCATCAACTTCAATCCTTATGAAGACATCCCTTTTCGATCCTGTCGAGCTGAACCTCGGAACCTGGACACCAGGAGTGCTGATCCAGAAGTAGGCAACCCGGAATCTGGAAATAACTCAAGTACAGCCAACACATCGTTGAATCGTTAGAGTCGATTTGCAACCCTACGTCACTGCTGCAGCTAGGCATCCAAGAACCTTTGTTTTCGTGGTGTGGATGGGGCGTTCAGCGGCAATGGCCAGAAGGTTTACGCACTTCTTTTCTCGGGGCCAGTGAACACGCTACGTCCTGCACAAAAAACATAAAATCAAAAAACCCGACTGCTTAAAAAGCGAACTAAAAAGATGTAAACAAGAACAAAATCTTGCTGTGCTGTCGGAGTATACATATTCGCGAGCTGGCTGACCAAAACCAGATGTATCCTCCGACTGCACAGAAAGATTTTCTTCTTGTTTACATCTTTTTAGTTCGCTTTCTAAGCAGTCGGGTTTTTTGATTTTATTACGTAACTTTATTACTTACAACTTTTTAGTTTTACTTTTTTTTTCGAATTACTTTAAATATATAAGTGGTATATATTTTTTGTAATCACCTCTCAAAACCTTTCATGTTTATACCCCACTCGATGGGTTTACAAAAAAAATTGCAACCCCTACAATATGGCGCCCAAAATAAGCCATGTTTCTTTTTTTTAACGGTACTTATCTAAGAACATTTGGCGGCCAAGACCTATCTAACAATATCTTAATTATAAAAATCCGTCAAGTGGTTTGAAAGATACGAGGTTATAAAGAATATTACATACATACATACAAGATACGCGCGAAAAACATAACCCTTTCCTTGCAGCCGGGTAATAAAAAGGCCACAATTTCAGTCCAATTTCCTAGATATACCAACTGCATAAGTAACTTTATCTACACTCACAACGTAATGTTCCAATTATGAATTCAAAAAATATTACATAAACACGTACTTTATATTCGTGGATAGGTAAAATTTAAAAAAAAAACCATTATAGTTCAACATTTTCCTTCGATTTTCAAACAACTGCATCATAAAATAACTTTTTTTCTATTATGATACAGGACAAATCCAAGAAGTTAATCACTAAGGAGATTCCATCAATATTTTTTTTTTAAATGCCTTTTTTATAGTACCTAATAAAAAAAAAAAAACAATTTTAACTTGTCCGTAACAGTGCCCGCTTTAGGCTTATTACGCACTGCCATTTTTATTTGCTCGAACTTTTGTCTCTTTCCACCTGTTCATAGAGCTCAAAATATTCGCGCGAATTATATTCGCGCTGCGATGCGGTGGATTCTGTTGCAAAACACGGATTTCATGCGGTATTATTGCCGCACGATTTTTTTACCGCTATTTAATGCGGTGATGTGCTGGGTTTTGGCGCCATTCATAAGTTTTGCAGGTTTCGTTGTACTGAATTTCATGACTTTTTAAAATTCTTGCTTAAAATGTCTGATATTAGTGAATGTGAAGAAAAATTGACGCCGCCAAATATTTTAAATGCGGCGAAGGAAATTATATTATATGATGCATTTATCACAACTTTATGGCATGGAAAATTCAAAAAAAAAAGATTAAGTAGGTTCAATCCCAAAATGTATGAGTGTAGATAAAGTAGTGTATGAAACTGCACATAACTAGGTATTAAAACATTCGTGTGAATACTATTAAAAACCTCGCCTACGGCTCGGTTTTTAAACTCACACTCATGTTTTAATACCCCTTATTATGCAACAGTATCATAAACTACTATTGTAATCTTATAAATAGACATGTAGTAATATAAGATTACAAAGTTTATTTTTATTTTTTAATTATTGATTGGCTTGCGCTTGACCACGATTTCACCTGATGGTAAGCGATGATGCGGTCGACGAGAATGCACGCTTGCATAGAACAGTGTTCCGCAAACATTTTATGTTCAAGGTACACATACGAAATAGGAAAATTTTCGAGGTACACCAGAAATTAAAAATCACCATATTTATTACTAATCAACAAACCTAAACTTTAAATTGCAGAAGCAGTATTTAAAGGGAACCATAAGCTTGCTTAATTGAGCATAGGCGGCATTGAAATATACTAGGCAGTCCAAATTTGGAGCATTCATTGAAAGGGGTCCTGTCATATCTTCGTCGATCGTCCTGAGGCGTTCTCTTTTTTATTAGTATTTATTGTAGTAAGAGTTGAAAATCCTAATTCACTTAAATAGGTCATTGCAAATGGCAAAAGTATAGCAATAGCATGCTTAGAAAGCAGAGCATTTTTTTTTTTTCACTTGGTCATAAGTATTCGAAATCAGCCTGAAAATTTTAATTTTATGGTGCGATCCGTTTTCATTTCCTCGGCGATTGGATTTCGAACCCAGGCCAGAGGTTGTATAGGACATAGAAATTCGTTTCCAATAAGCATCAAGTGTTTGACGATCAAGAAATGACATTATTTTGCCGAGGCACACCAACCAATGACCACGATACACCAGTGTGCCGTGGCACACACGGAACTTTGCGGAACACTGGCCTTGAAGACACCTTTACTCTTGACTTAAAGACTCCCAGGCTACAACCTGGGAGTCTATCAGAAAATACAGACGGCAGGGAATTCCATTCCTAAAATCCTATAAGATGTGCGGATAGCAAAAGTATGTATTCCCAAAACTAGAGATGGGCGTTTTCGGTTTTTTGCGCAAACGGTTATGTAACCGATATACAGTTTCCATATCGATATCGAAAACGGTTTTCAAATATCAATATCCGTAGTACAGCGATATGGTTCCTATTGGTTGTGAAGTTTGCGTTTTGTTCGTACATTTTTGGATTGTTACGGTTTTAAGATTTGTGTTATTCGTTCGTTCGTCGCAAGTAGTTTTGATTTGATACATTCAGATTTTGTGATATCGGTTATTTTGATCTGGATATTGATATTATATGATATCGAACGCCGTATCCGATATAAGTTACGTTTTGATATAACGCACCCATCCCAACCCGAAACGTTTGGTACGTATGGGAGGGATGTCCACCATGTACCGATAACGCATGGCCATACGTCTTGTAGTTCAATGATGGAACGGCAATAGGGGCGCCGGATGAAATGCCAGCATTGCCAGCGCCAGTTATTGAAAATATTTTTGTCACATAAAAACATATTCTTTACAGCTTAAAAGCTGCTAAGCTGCTGCTTGCTTAGTATCGATAAGTAAGTGCATACAACTCTCGCAAGACAATATTCACGTTTGTGGTTTAATTTTACATTATCTGAACCGCCGCTGTTGTTGCAATAGCCGACTCATCATATCAGCTGAAAGACGTCCACTGCTGGACATAGGTCTACCCCAAGCGTCGCCACATTTACAGGTCCCGTGCTTCTCGCAACTAGCGGATCCCCGCAACCTTCACCAGGTCATCGGTCATCGGTGGGAGGCCATCCAACGCAACGTCTTCCGGTTCGCGGTCGCCACTCCAGAACCTTTCAGCCCCATCGGCCATTTGTTCTGCGAGCAATGTGCCCTGCCCACTGCCACTTAAGTTTGTCAATTCTTCGGGCTATCCGGTAACCCTGGTTCTCTTGCAGATCTCTACATTTCTGATTCAATCACGCAAGGAAACGCCGAGCATACTCCTCTCCATTGCCCTTTGAGTGACTGTAAGCTTTCTGATGAGGCCCATTGTAAGCGACCACGTCTCAAAGCCATATGTCATCACTGGCAAATAGCCGACTATTTTATTAGAAAAGCCGTGCCGGGTATGAGTTTATGAATAATAAAATAATAATAAAAATGTTTATTTATCTCCACAAATTACATCCTTATATGTTTATATTGACAGATAACAAAACATACTCAACAAAACCATATTTGTGAAAAAACTAAACTAAGCCCAGGGGGGTGACCATAAGCTCTTAGAGTAAGGTTATTTTGCGATCGCGTAAGTGACAAATGTATACAAGTCATATACATCTGTCCCTTACACACACTCAAGATATTCTTACTCTAACAGCTTATGGTCACCCCCCAGGCCTGTATTTCAGAACTCAACCTCCCATTACATCGTTATACATAGAGATTGTCATCATGGAACTAATGCTAATGGTGTGTGTGGATGGTGCGTATGAGTGTGTGTGGGTGTGAGTGTGTGGTATGATAAATATAATATGATTGTCAGATGTGATTGCCTCTCAAAGAGATGTCAGCTAAATTGGCGGGGTCCGCTACGGCCGATGCCTGTCTGGATCGCGGATAAATTTTAAAATAGCTACCGCGGTCCTGGCTCAAGCAAATGAAGGAACACGGGTGGGTCTTAGTCAGTAAAAGTCTGTCACGGCCTCCCGCTTCACCCAGAGCAGGAGAAGTCATTGGATGATTACCCACACGAAAAAAAAAAGATATGTTTGCCTGATTGGTAAAAGAAAGTTTTTTTTATTTGTCATAGAACAGTGTTCGTTAAAGTTAGTTAAAACTCTACTTAGAGCTAGAAATGGTAATGATCGTATGTATTACATATTATTCGAACATCTAGCGTACTTAATAGTAGTTTATCTGCACTCACAACGTAATGTTCCAAATATGAATTCAAAAATTATTGTATAAACACATACTTTATATTCGTGGATAGGTAAAATTAAAAAATTGTAGTTTATGAAACTGTTGCATAATAAGGGGTATTAAAACATGAGTGTGTGTTTAAAAACCGAGCCGTAAGCGAGGTTTTTAATAGTATTCACACAAATGTTTTAATACCTAGTTATGTACAGTTTCATACACTACTTTATCTACACTCATACATTGGGATTGAACCTAGTAAATAACTTTTTTGCATTTTCCATGCCATAAAGTCGTTATGAATGCATCATATAATACTCTCGACTTTGCTGGTAAGAAGATTATTAGTAAGAAATTACTCATAATCTTCTTACCAGCAAAGTCGAGAGTATTATATGATGCATTCATCACGGCTTCGCCGCATACAAAATGTTTGGCGGCGTCAAATTTTCTTCACATTCACTAATATCAGACATTTTAAGCAAGAATTTAAAAAACTCATGAAATTCAGTACAGCGAAACCTGCAAAACGTATGAATGGCGCCAAAACCCAGCACATCACCGCATTATATAAGCTTACCACACGCACTGCGATATTTATTCGCGCGATTTTTTTCCGCCCATTCTGCAATCTATGGAATTGTATGAAGCTGCTCGCATTGCGGTAAAAATATCGTGCGGAAATAATACCGCATGAAATCCATGTTTTGCAACAGAATCCACCGCACCGCGGTGCGAATTTAATTCGCGCTAATATTTTGAGCTCTATGAACAGCCAGAAAGAGACATAATTCGCGCGAATAAAAATCGCAGTGCGTGCTAAGCCTAAAGCGGGCATTGTCACAGACAATTTAAAATTGGAATCAAATCTTTTTATAATCGGTACTAAAATGGCGTTACAATAAAAATATTGATGGAAACTCCTTAGTGATTAACTTCTTAGATTTGTCCTGTATCGTAAGAGAAAAAAAATTGTTTTATAGCATTATTTTGTTAGAGAAATAGTGTTATAATGAGATTCTATTTTTAAATTTCGGTATTGTGTTTATAAAGTATGTCAATATAAACTCGTTTTGAAGTTTATAATTCGAATATTACGATATGAGAGTAAAACAAATAACTTTTCTTCCAACTATGCTTTAATTTCATCACAATCACACTAAAAACTCAGTACAAAGCGAGTCTTTAATGCTCTAGAGCAATAAAAATGTATGAAATTTCATTATTGCACAGTTTTTTTTTAATCGCACCAAAAGGTGCCAACCTCAGTGGATTAGCTCTATTCAGCCAGCCGATATCAATACTTTTTTTTTTACGTACGTATTATTCGTTTCTATCCTATTTGTTCTAAATTTAAAAAATGATTGCTGCTAACTCTGATTTAAAAATGAAAGAAATTTAAAAAAGTGATTTTCGACATCGCCGCGCCCATCTACTTCCCGTGATAACGACTTCATTGTAACAAATCAGCCAGGCCCATGTACCTCGTCTGATAATATTATTCAGTCCCAAGTTAAACAAACAAATATAAATTTGCCCAATAAAACTCTTAACCTTACGTTTAATAATTGCTCAAGTATAACTTTTAATTTCATTAATTAAACTTCTATTTTAACTGTTTGATATGAGTTTCTTTTATCTACTATTCCTATAGGTAATAGTTGAAAGAAAAGCAGATTATGCACCTCGCTTTAAGTAATTTATATAGCCCTCGTGCCTGTTAGATTAGAGCCCTCGCTAGCACTCGGTGCAATAATGAATTACTTTATGCTCGATGCAATAATCTACTATTGTTGAATTTTTTCGACGAATATAAAGTACGTGTTTTTACAATATTTTTTGAATTCATATTTGGAACTGTACGTTGTGAATGTAGATAAAGTCGTTTAGGTTACCCATCCTGAAACACGTTTCTATAGCGTTACTGGAATCAATTTATTCGTGCTAGGGGTAGATAATGTAAACAGAGGGAGGCTATGGTTGAGCGGACAGATTTGACCTTAAGCCTTGTTTCCCAGTGGGGTGATGACAATCTGGTCTCTTTTAACGCCACCAAAACACAGGCGTGTCTTTTTACCGCCAAAAGGAGTCTGTTCGATCAAACGCCTACTTTTCGGGGTGCGTCTGTTCCTGTGACTGATCGGCTCGAGCTCCTAGGCATGGAGTTGACATCCAGTCTCAACTTCGGCTCCTCCATTGAGAACAAAGCCCAAATCGCGGCCAAAAAACTGGGCATCCTAAATAAAGTGAAGCGATACTTTACGCCTGGACAGCTTTTAACCCTATACAAAGCACAAGTCCGATCCTGCATGGAGTATTGCAGCCACCTTTGGGATGGTTCAGCTAAGTATCAGCTTGCCGCGCTTGACTCAGTGGAACGCAGAGCCAAGAGGCTCATTGGCAACGTGGAACTGGTGGACGCCAAGCTTCACAGCTTGGCTCATCGCCGCAAAGTTGCCTGCTTGTCGGTCTTCTACAGACTGTACTTCGGTGAGTGTGCTCAGGAACTCCACGACCTCATCCCACCAGCCCCCTTCTACCATCGGACATCTAGACGCACTGCAAGTTATCATCCTTACCTTGTTGCCATTCCACCAATTCGAACCAAGCGCTTCCAAACATCCTTTATAATGCGCACAGCGAATGAGTGGAACTCACTGCCTGCGTCTGTGTTTCCGAACGCATTCAACCCGAATCTCTTCAAAGTTAGAGTGAACAGGCTACTTCTGGGTAAGCTCACTCCATCGTAGACTCTGTCTCTGTCACCTATGACCTAGACTAGAGTCAAGAGCAAACCCATTACAAATAAAAAAAACAGAAGTAATGTTAGGCATTCAATACTGCGTGAATAATGGTTTCCAACTGATTGCGTACGTGCGCATTCGTGTCAGTACTCACTGTAGACGGGATCCATAAACAACAGCAATTGGTAAATATGTAGGTTTTCAGTCGTCTGAAACGATGTGGATTTTTATTGTATGTAAATATTGTAAAACAGTTTTTTTTAAGAGTAAATTTGGACTTTCTTGTCCGTTCTTCTCCAAAACAAGCTAAATTAAAATTCACATTGAACATTTAAAACGCCTGGTCGCTAAGAGCTAAGTCGTTTTCCAATATCTAGGTATGTTATGAAATCCTTAGAAAGCCTGAAGGTAACTATGGATAAAGTGTCTAATTCTCTCGCCTGTCGAGCTCTGTTAAAATCATTAATTTTCTTAGCTTCTTCTAATAAATGTAGCTTTAGTTAACCAAGCTGGCAAACTGGTAAGCTGGCAAGCTGGTAAAAACTTATTTTAATACAATATTTTATTAGCTTCTGCCAGCGGCTTCAACGTCTATTGCATCATAATGCTAATAGGGAAGCTGATAGTCTACTAATGTAATGTTACAATGTATGTACGATACATACACTGTAACGAGACTTGTTTTATGACTACTGCGCTGCATGGATGCACGGAAACAGAAAGTGCGTGAGGAGCCACAAAATTATACCACACTTGCTTGCCTGGGTCTTCTTCACAAGAAACTTACAGATTCGCCAAAAATAAATGCGACATGCAAATAGTTATCTACCAGTGAAAGAGTTTTCGTAATCGGAACACTAGGTATAGTTCTCCCCAAACTTCTTGGCCGCCCTGAAGTTGACTACATTGGCTGCGCAGTAGTAAATCTCATACAAAAACAGCACCGTCCGTGCCTTGCGCATCGGATAGCCAACATAAGGGCGGCCAAGAAGTTTGGCGAGAACATTATCAAACAAAACAATTTTACCTCTATACAATATTTTTGGTTTAAACTTTAGAATATCAATTTTAACCGACTTGCTAAAAAAAAGTTAATAAAATTTTAATCTCGTAAAAAATTATGTATCCTCCGACTGCACAGCATGATTTTCTTCTTGTTTACTTTTTTTTAATTCGCTTCTTAAGCAGTCGGGTTTATTGATCTTATTAACTTTTTTTACACTTTTCGGTACGAATTAGGTACTCTTAAACATGTAAGTGGTCTTAATTCGAGGAGGTTCTATGTTCGACTGTATATTTGTTTTTTTTTGTATGTTCACCCATTTCACCGTCAATTGTGGATCGATTTTGAAGAAAATCGAAATACCGACTTCCGAAAAAGATGTTATTTTTTCACTTTTTAGTGTTTTTTATTTGGCAGCCGGTTGTATATTTTTTTTGTAAAAATGTTCTTTAAGTTAAGACTTGAGAAAGTGTAACTTAATTCATTCTCATGCATCAACTTTACTTGAACCTATATTCAAACAGGTCCAGTCTCTCCGGGAGGCCATGGTGGAGCGCTTAAACCTGTCCTTGCAGGCAGTCTCCGAATGGGGCGATGCCAATCTGGTCAGGTTTAATGCTGCTAAAACCCAGGCGTGTCTTTTTTCCGCTAAAAAGAGTCAATTTCACCCGGCTCCAACTTTCCGAAGTGTGACTGTGCCAATAACTGACCATCTTGAGCTGCTTGGCTTTACGTTGACATCAACTCTCAATTTTGGCCCATACATTGAGGCAAAGGCTCAGCTGGCTGCTAAGAAGCTGGGGATCCTTGCAAAGGTGAGAAGGTACTTCACGCCAGAACAGCTGCTCAGCTTGTATCAAGCGCAAGTTCGATCATGCATGGAGTACTGTTCTCATCTCTGGGACGGCTCTGCCAAATACCAACTTGATGCACTGGAGTCGATCGAAAAGCGGGCCAAGACGCTCATCGGCGATGAGGCATTGGTTAAGACAAAGCTCCAGAGCCTTGAACATCGTCGCCGAGTTGCCGGCTTGTCGGTTTTTTATCGATTACATTTCGGGGAATGTGCGATGGAATTGCATAATCTAATTCCGCCCAGCCCGTTTCATCATCGGACTACCAGACGTACGGCGATGCGCCATCGGTACATGGTGGACATCCCACCCATACGCACTAAACGTTTTAAAAATACTTATATTATGCGTACAGCTAAGGAGTGGAATTCCCTGCCGGAGTCTGTGTTTCCCGATAGCTACAACCTGGGGGTCTTTAAGTCAAGAGTGAATAGGTTACTTCTAGGCAAGCGTGCTCCATCATCGACCACATCATCGCTTACCATCAGGTGAGATGGTGGTCAAGCGCGAGCCTATATAAGATAAAAAAAATAAAAAAACAATACGAACTCATTAAAAACACGCGGTAATTCCGACCATTTTTAAAGTCCTTCACCGACTAGCAAGCAAATGGGGTGGTCATGAAATCATTCATCTATACTAATATTATAAAGAGGAAAGATTTTTTTGTTTGTTTGTTTGTAACGAATAGGCTCCGAAACTACTGGACCGATATAAAAAAAAATCTTTCACCAATAGAAAGCTACATTATTCCTGTTACTCATAGGCTATTTTTATATCCCGAAAACGGGTCCTGTGGGGTGGTTCACGGGACCACCACAGCTAGTCTTAAATATAGCCAGATTTGAGTGCGCTGAAGAGTCATAAAATATCCAAGGCATTTTTATTTTTAGTTAACGTTTACCAGGGGTAAGCTTCTGGTCTTACTCTTGCATAAAGCCAAATACTAGACGAAACATTCTATATCATGCACTTCTGTTTCTACCCTGCGCTAACTAATTACCCCCTTGAACTGCTCTGCCGTACCTACGTAAGTACTATTACATCACTTGCTGTTCAAATGATTCATCTTACTAATATTATAAATGCGAAAGTTTGGATGGATGTATGTTTGTTACTCAATCACGCTAGAACGGCTAAACGGATCTGGATGCAATTTGGCACAGAGTTAGATTGTTGTTTGACATAGGGTTTAATCACTCTTTACACTTTTATGCCCGGTATAATGTTCCCTTGGAATGAAAAAACACTTGTCACGCGGGCGAGGCCGCTCGTAGAAGCTAGTCTTAATTAAATCATAATAATGTTTACCATTTTGACAGCATAACTATCAGGCACCAGGGGGGTGATCATCCCCCCCGGTGGGTTCCCGCTTTGTCGAGGCGGGGGGGCTCAGTAACCGTGGCTTGGTCACCCACGGTGAAGCGAAGAGGAACCCGAGGAGGGGCCGCTCGTCAGGGCTTTTGCCGATTAAGCCGACGACGTAGCGGTCAACTAGTAGGTTGCGGTGCCGCTTGGTAACAGGCGACATCGCAACTGAGGCGGGCCGCGATGTCTTATGGAGATTTCCAGGTCCCATACGGTATCGCGGCTGAGGGTTGGAGGCCGCGGCGGGAGAGGAGTGCCGGTATTGCGGTGCGCTCTCCCTACCTTCCGCGGCCTAGACGGGGTCGCCACCGTCTGATGGCGGACGCGGTGGGGCCGCAGGGGAAGAGGAGTGTCGGTATAGCGTTAGCCGCTCTCCCTATCCCCTGCGGCCGCAAAATGGTAGGTGGCGGGGCCATTGACCTCAACCCGTCACTGTGGGACCAAGGGTGCCATACACGGGGTCGTCTGGCACCCATGTGCTGAATTGGTCCCTGGGGTGGTCACGGCGTACAGTGTGTTCTGGTGCGCCGGTGATGGAGGTTACTCCCCCGAGGAGGGTCCGGTGACGGATAGCCGCGGCGGGTTCGCGGAGAGTGCTAACGCGTGCCCGTGTTCCCGCCATAAGCGGCACTGCAGGACACCGTGGAGTTTTAGTGGGTTAGAGTCCCACATAACTGCACTATCTCCCCGTGGTAGTGCAGTATGCATGAGCATTTCTCCAAGCAAAAAAAAAAAAAGGGGGGGTGACCATAAGCTCTTATAGTAAGGTTATTTTGAGATCGCGTAAGTGACAGATGTATACAATTCATATACATCTGTCCCTTACACACACTCAAAATAACCTTATTCTAAGAGCTTATGCTTATCACCCCCCAGTTAACAAGTTACAAAATCATCATCAATCAATACATTTATGTCGTCGCAAACGCCGAAGATGCCAACTTTCAAAATCTCAAATCAAAAAATATCACAACTCGTTGATTCCATAATGATTACCAACTTTCTTCTGATTGGTTGTTAGGTTAGTACGATGAAATCCGATAGAGAGCGCTTGAATTTGGCGCTAAAAATGAATGGATAAAATCGATCTAGAGAGCTAGCATAAAATTACCGTAGCTGACGCGACATTGTTCAATTTGTACAGCCGAAGCCATAAGGAAGGGTTATGATTTTAGCAGTCTACGTATGTCTGTTTGTATTTACGTATGTTCCTCCGTAGCGCCTAAACTATTCATCCGATTTTGATAAATAATGTGTCAATTGATTCGTATTTATGGCCCGGGTAACATAGGCTAATAATGGGTTACAGTTTTTAATTAAACTTTTTGCTTTTTAATAATGTTGAAAAGCTGTTTAAATAGATGGGTTAAACATACACGAAGTTTTAGGAAGGTACGCTAATATTTTCTTGAGTCAGAAAATAATGTCAGAATAAATCGCAGATCATATTTCTAATTTATTTAACGGTAGAATCAGACACTCAAATATCATTATATAGATATCATTTTCAATATTTTTCAGTCGTTTGAACTATTTGAGATCATTAAAAAATCAGGCATCTAAAGTAAAGTTGATTATAAGCAGAAGTGCTTGGGTGACCGAGCTTTGCTAAACATAAAAAGGAAAACCTTAGGTATCTGAATACAAAATTTCATCCAAATCGTTAAGGCCTTTTGCGAGACACACATCATCACATCATCAGCCTATTAATGTTCCCACTGCTGGGACACAGGCCTCCTCTCTGAGAGGGGGATGGGCCGTAATCCACCACGCGGGCCCAGTGCGGGTTGGTGGATGTCACATGTCTTCGAATTTTTGGTTCTAGGACATGCCGGTTTCCTCACGATGTTTTCCTTCACCGTTTTTGAGAGCAGTGGTGATGAAATTATTTACACAAAGTAAAGTGCCTGCCTGGGCTCGAACCCACGACCTACAACTTGTAAGTCGCGGCTGATACCACTGGGCCACCACTGCTCTCCGACGAGCGATTCTTGTATATAAATTTATCGCTCGTTACATATTGGATGATTAAAACAGAACATAAAACAAGCTGAACATATATTGAATAGGTAGCACAGCTCTATTATTAATTCAGTGATGAAAAGCGCTTTAGGCATAATAAGCGTGTAACGTTATTCGCCGCTCGGCTTCGCAAAATATGCCTTAATTTTCATACATTTTTCTTCCTTATGTTTTTTTTTTTCAAAATGTTTTTTAATTACGGAATATCTTTTAAATTGGTCCAATATTGGAGGAGGAAAGAGACGAGAGCCAAACCTCGAATTATGACTTTTTACTAAGGAAATTCAGTCGGCGCTCTCCGTCCCCGTTTCCTCTTAAGGCATTTTAGACACATGAAACATTGTAATATGGATGGACTGTTTGATAGATGGGAGGAAAAAAGAAATCATGTAGTGCCCCCCACCCTAAATAAATTGGGACAAGGGCAATATAAATGATGATGTGAATTGAAATGTTACAAACCACGAGACCAGGAAAGAGGTAAGTAACGACTGGGGGCACTGGGATCTTGGACTAAAAAACAATCAACAGTTTATTCAAAAGTGCTGTCCGTGGACATCTTTGTACTAATCTTATCTTATCTTATGGAGGGGCCGAGAAATACCTCGGACACTTCGACCCATTGGGATCTTTTGTGGTCTCTTTGTACTAATAGTGGAGAACCATTCAACAAACTTTCGAATTCGTCACGATCAGGTACACAACGGATCAGACCATAACTTTTTAACACTGTTTTTTATTGTTTATTTTGATGCCACGAAACAATTGAAAGTACTCCCATGTCTGGACAGCATGTGGTCGAACTCCCATACATGATTGGTCAATGTCCTTTTGAATACACCTAAGTTTACTTTTGATAACAAGCGAAAAGTTTAATTAAATTCTGTAACCCGACTACGGTTTTCTTCGTTTAGGGGTCATGGTCCGACTATAATGTCCAAATAGTTGGACTACGGTTCTTTGGTAGTTGTCCAACTAAAAATAATGATTGGGCAACTGCTCCTACCGAAGTCCCGTGGTCCAACTGATTTATTTTAATTATTTATATTAATATAATATATAGTATTGTGACAACAGTAACATCATGATGTTACTGTTGTCACAATACTGTGTATGTAATTTAGATATTAAACAAGGCAAACTCATATCATATGCCGACGACACGGCGTTAATCTTTACAACATAAAATATCTCGGGGTTATTATAGATGAAACACTCTCCTTTAGACCTCATATTGATAGCTTAGTTAATAGAGTGCGCAAATTAATTTATGTTTTAACAAAGTTTAGAACAATTGCAGATTCAAAATTGATCAAACAAGTCTATTTGGCCCTAGGTCAATCTGTAATCAATTACTGTATCACCTCATGGGGTGGAGCACCAAAAACGAATCTACTGCTTCTTGAAAGGGCTCAGAGAGCAATTTTAAAAGTAGCCTATTTCCACCCTTTTCTCTACCCCACTGATCTTCTTTACAAATCCTGCAACGTGCTGACTGTTCGCCAGCTTTTCATTATGCATTTAGTATTAAAACAACACACCATGCTTTCCTATAACGCCGAATACATAAATAATAAGAGACGAAATGATATTGTCTGCGATTCTAATCCATCCTCAAAATATGTATTTGTAAATAGATTCTTTACATTCTTAGGTCCATTTCTGTACAATAGATTAAATAGAAAATTAAGTATCTATAAATTAAATTATTTTAGCTGTAAATAGACTATTATTGAACATCTACTTCGCATCTCTTACGGAGACACAGAAGATCGCCTGGCTGTGACAAAATAATGAATTTGCTTTGTCTTTAATTTAAGTATTCATATACAAGCTATACCTTTGTTAATTTATTATTATTATTAGTTTTAAGCACTTTATAGTCTGAAACACAGGTTCAACCTAGTTCAGGCAAATAAGCAACTGTCTTCTTTTATATTTTTATTGTAAAATGTGCCTTATGTTATAAATAAACGATGTTATTATTATTATCATTTGTCCGACGAGGAAGACCGGACAAAGGCGACCGGTCGCTCGTGTCCGCTATGGACAAACAACCGCAAGCCCCATCTCAGTATACGAAAGTTTGTTTACTGACTGCAATACATGCATAGTGGAAATATACGTTACTAAAATAACGTTGGCTTGTAAACTTAGAACAACACGTACATTGCAAAAGTTGGAAACGGAAATTAAATGAGAATGTATGATAGTGTTTTAAACTTCGTGTCAATCTTTTAATAGTGTTACGAGTATGTGAACGTCACCACACGACTGTTGACTTAACTAATATTTATAGCAATATAACAACAGGCAAAAAGGCAAGTACAAAATTTTCTTATAGAACAATAATTAGGTCGGACTGTTAGAATATCATTAGTTTGGGGCACAAGCCAGATCTTTATCTAATCGTGGTTTCTACCTGTTTCTTCTCTCTTGTCACAAAAATTCTAAAACAAGATCTTTTTAAGTACTAAAAAATCATTTAAAACTTTATTATTCTGGTCTGCGACGGTTTCATGTAGTTTATGCTAGTAGGTCATATAGTGCGCCTACAGATTGCTGATGCATAGCAGTGTAACTTCAAACTAGCTCAGACTGAAATGACCTACTCAAAAAAAGCACGGATTCAGACACAATATTGTCATGAAACTTCCAGTCATGACTCTGCTCTGTGGAAATTGTATTTTTACGATCGAACAAACATTGTGGCATCTCAGGGTAATTGAATTTACTGTAAGTAGATCCAGATAATTAGATTTTTATAAGTAATGTTGTCTGTCGACGAATTCAGGTCAGAGACGTTTATTTCCTGTAAGAAGATCTAGATAATTCGATTTATATAAGTAAAGTTGTCTGTCGACGAATTCAGGTCAGAGACGATTATTTAAAACCATATTTCATTAAATGGGTTACGAAACGTTGCAAGTTCCTCGTTGCCTGTGAAAATATTCAAGAGTAAAATATTCAACAAAAGTATAGTGGAGCAAACTTCACTATACTTTTGTTAAGAAGTTTGAGTAAGAAGAAGAATGAAATGTTTGTTAAGAGGCTAACCTCTCGGCGATCTTTTACTTGTAGGCTGCGCTTCACTGACACCTTCCAGTGCAATAATACTTCAGAAAGTAAGTTGGACCGGTAGGTTGTTTTTTATTCATCTACCTATTCGCAGTCCCATTTCTCCGGGCTGTTTTATCTTCATACCACTTTTACAAGAAATACTGTTTTATATTACATTCGTCCTTTGTGCATGGTTCCTTAATAAGATCTGGTAGGTATTTGTAATTGGAATATTTGGCTATAATAAATTGGAATACTTCTGCGCGCTTACCGATAGCGCTCCTAATATTGGTCATGCATAGCTTTTGAGGCATACACATACTAATAGATATAAGTCAAGCTAAGAATAAATAATTACATCGTATATCTAATTATAATCAAGCAGATAGATTTTGTATTTAGCTACAAAACATTTTGAAGATATACGAGTGTCAGGGTCGGACTGGCCCCAAGGAGTACCGGGACTTTTCCGGGTGGGCCAGTCCCTCCTTGGTCCGGTCCGGTCCGCCAGCCTGAGTGGCCCGGGCCAAAGCTTGACCGGCCCGCAGAGTGACCCGGCGCCAGACTCCAGCTCCATTTTTCCTATATTTTTATATACAGCCAAGCGGTAATTATTAAAATAGCACTATGCCGCACTGCAGTTAACCGCTCGCGGTTTTGAGCCGCATAATTTTATGATGTTCCTAGCTGGGTGCGCAACCGATTAAGTGCTCTCCATATAGGCCACTGCAGTTCAGTTCATGTCCAGACGGCAGGTGTTCGTGGGGTTTCAATTCGGGTGGTGACGGCTGAAGTTGTTCCCACTGCTCAGGCTGGTTGTTAGTGTAAATATTAAACAAAGTGGGTAACCATTTTTTCGTCGGCGTCATCTACTCTTTTCGGATTGGAAGTACACCTGGAAGCGACAGTTGTGCAAAAGTTCACTCAATATATTGACAAAGCACTGATCGTTACTTAAGCTACTGACTTTAGAAACTAATTTTATCACGATAGAGCTACATGTCGCAGACGTTTTAGCTGTTCCACGGTTAAATCGTCAACTCCAGCAGCCTTGACGTTTTTTAATGTCTTAATGGCCAGTATTATATTAGTGAATGTGATAGGCTTCGGCAGCGTTTCGCTTCACGAATCGGTAAAGGTAATCGGTCTTTCTTCGCTCAGCTGAAACTGACCCGAAATATGAATTTCAAAATCTTCGGGTCCAATTTCAAATCCGTGCTCTACGGGTGCGAAACGTGGAAGGTCACGAAAGGGCATCTCACGCCAAAACCAATTCTTCGTCAACCGCTGTCTTTGTCGCATTCTCGGAATTTACTGGCCCGAGACCATCTCCTACGTAGAGCTTTTGGAGAAATGCCACGAGAGCCCGTTCGACCGACACATCAAGCGTCTAAAGTGAAGATGGATTGGCCACACGCCCCGAAGGGGTCTCTATCACATACCCAAACAAATTTTGGACTGGAATCCCCAAGGGAAAGAAAGCGTTGCCGTCCCCGTCAAACCTGGCATCGCACCGTATTGGTAGAAGCGACGAGCAACGAAATGACTAAATTAATGAATTAATGGTGAGGCGTGAAGTTCAAGACCGATCGCGATGGAAGATATCTGTGGACGTCATCTGTCCCATCTAGGGGACATTTATGACATTAGGTCAAGTGGGTCAATGTAATCATTTGATTTCATGGAGGTGACGTGCCTAAATAAGCCACACGGTTCGACCTTCAAACCTTCTGTTCCCCCCCATACATTATTAACTCAATGTTCCCCCACCTTATCTCTGAAGTTTGCATTGAGACAAATCTGAAATTATTCTGTGATAGAAGATTATGTAAAGATTACAGGAAAAATAAAACGATGGACTAAATAGCACACTTTTTCAGCAATCATCAACAAAACCTATTACAAACAACCTTATTTTGCGGTTTGGTACGGAACCCTAACCTAGGAGCGCTATAGTAAAATACTGGGTGCGCCAAAGTTCACCTAAATTTTCAACTCCGATAATTGGAAATCCGAAAATGTTCTTCCTAACATTTTTAATCCTAACAATCACAATTGCTAACTACTCCGTCTCTAATGTTCATAATTCCGAAGCATTCAAATTCATAATGTCAGTAGCAATAAACATTTATTATACTTTTATTTGTTTTCCTATATTTTCTCAACATAACCATCTTTTATACTATTATTCAAAGTCATATCTTTTTTGTTTAGAGTTCTTTTTATTCATAATAATCAGTAATATATACATTAATTTTGCGTAACTTTATTTTCACATAACATGTATACCTAACATATAAGAATAATAATGGTACTAACCATGGTACAAGTAGTTAAATACATGTTTTCATATACACATTTCAATTAAATTAGTTTAATATTAGCAAAGATATCCATAGGTTAGGTTAGGTTAGAACTGTGACCCCCCCCCTCGGTGGGTTCCCGCTTTGTCGAGGCGGGGAGGCTCAGTAACCGTGGCTTGGTCACCCACGGTGAAGCGAAGAGGAACCCGAGGAGGGGCCGCTCGTCAGGGCTTTTGCCGATTAAGCCGACGACGTAGCGGGCAACTAGTAGGTTGCGGTGCCGCATGGTAACAGGCGACATCGCAACTGAGGCGGGCCGTGATGTCTTATGGAGATTCCCAGGTCCCATACGATATCGCGGCTGAGGGTTGGAGGCCGCGGCGGGAGAGGAGTGCCGATATCGCGGCTGTGGGTTGGAGGCCGCTGCGGGAGAGGAGTGCCGATATTGCGGTGCGCCGCTCTCTCTACCTTCCGCGGCCTAGACGGGGTCGCCACCGTCTGATGGCGGACGCGGTGGGGCCGCAGGGGAAGAGGAGTGTCGGTATAGCGTTAGCCGCTCTCCCTATCCTCTGCGGCCGCAAAATGGTTGGTGGCGGGGCCATTGACCTCGACCCGTCACAGTAGGACCAAGGGTGCCATACACAGGGTCGTCTAGCACCCATGTGCTGAATTGGACCCTGGGGTGGTCTCGGCGTACAGTGTATTCTGGTGCGCCGGTGATGGGGGGTACTCCCCCGAGGAGGGTCCGGTGACGGACAGCCGCGGCGGGTTCGCGGTGAGTGCTAACGCGTGCCCGTGTTCCCGCCATAAGCGGCACTGGAGGACACCGTGGAGTTTTAGTGGGTTGGAGTCCCACATAACCGCACTATCTCCCCGTGGTAGTGCAGTATGCATGAGCATTTCTAAAAGCAAAAAAAAAAAAAAAAATGTTGGAACTGTGACCAACTACGTGCGAGCGGTGCCGCGGCAGCGGCCGGCGAGCGCTACCTCGAAATTGGTCACGAAATTTTTCTAAGTATTTTTTTCATAGTGCCCCCAAGACGACACTCTGACCTGAATTTCATTAATTTAAGACAAAAATCAGTAAAAACGACCATTAATCATTCTGAACAGTTGGTTTTTTAGACATAATTATCTCAGGTATAGTTATAGTAATTAGTATGTAACAACAATAACCAAAAATAAAATGGCGAAATGTAAAAATGTGAACAGTTGTTTTGTAATCACAAGAAATAGTTTAAAATCAAACCTTTTCCTTCAAAGCATCTGGTTCATAATTATGTTCTTGGTGCTTCATATAGTTTTTATTATACTTGGTAAATGTTTCTTTCTGAGTATGAGTGAACATATTATGGTACCTAATTATGTTTAGGGATAAAAGCGTTATGATAAAAAACAGTAGGAGTTTAAATATATTTACATTAATGATATTATTAATTAAAATTTTCGGAAAAATTACTGTTATGAACATCGCCGGTAGCACTACAAATAGTATGAATGAGAACTTTAGGATGAAAAATTTTAGGAAGAGTGATCATTCGGATTACAAATCATTAGGAAGAACAATTTCGGGTAAAGAACTTTAGGTGAGCCAATATGGACCCTAAAATACTGTCTTCAACTTTGTTAAAGGCGAGAAAAGAAATTAGGTAGTTGCAATGAGCATCAATATTCCTTAGAAAATAGTTTAAAATGTAAATGTAGGCTAGCCTTCTCTATTTAATTCAAAAATATTGTGAATTTGTGATGCGATTTCCATTAATTTGACGAAGCTTTTACAATAGGGTAGTTGACAAAAAATATCTTTTTATTCTGTCAGTTAGATTACCTAAAATTATAGGACACGTATTTTTTCTTTTTCCACGTAAACAAGTGCCAATCGGACTCGCGCACGAAGGGTCCCATACCATTATCGCAAAAACCGGCAAATAAATCACGTTTGTTGTATGGGAGCCCCACTTAAATATTTGTGTTATTCGATTTTTAGTATTTGTTGTTATAGCGGCAACAGAAATACATAATCTGTGTAAATTTCAGCTGTCTAGCTATCACGGTTCATGAGATATAGCCTGGTGACAGACGGATCGCGGAGTCTTAGTAATAGGGTCCCGTTTTTACCCTTTGGGTATGGAACCCTAAAAAATACGACGATACAGTGCGTTGAAATATAGTGTGACGTCACGGTGTGCTGCACTCTATACTGACAAAGTGACTTCACAAGCCCCTCTCCTGAACTTTGATGCACTTTATCTTTGTAATTTTTTATTTATTTGATAAAGCAAAAAATACGGATCCAATATTATTTAATAATCTCACTGACGGACTAAACAGAATTATAATTTTTCTACCCAGGAAACATCCCTATTCAGTACATTAATTGAAGCCACTTTGCTATCGACAGTCCCACTAAATGGAAATGGAGTATAAGCGCCTGAAGAATAAATAGTTTATTTGGTGGTAAAAGCGGGCGCCCATTCTCGAGCATCAGGCGCTTGTCGAGGAAATTTAAGATAACGAGGCTGATTATACGCCACTGTACCCGAAAGGATAGAGTAATTGTACAAATTCGAGCAAATGCTCGAATTGTCAAGGGAGCAAGTCCGATAATACTGTCAGACCTATTCATTCAAGCCGGGGCTAACTGGCACTTATGTATTAGTGCTGTAGTGCATGTAAAACAGATACGAACGGCAGCTGACAGACAACACACGGTCAGTTGGTCACAGTCATAAGATAGAAACATTTTATGGTACCACGCTATTTTATAAGATGACATACTATGAAATAATGTTTACTAGAGCGCATTTGATGAAATAATGCACACGGTCAATGTGGCGGCGCTTAGGGGCGGCCTATGTCCAGCAGTGGACGTCTTTCGGCTGATATGATGATGTGCGCATTTAATGTATGTAGGTACACTACTTACTGGCAATAGATATTTATTGGTAACTAGTATCTGCCAGCGGCTTCGCCCGCGTGGAAAGTGTTTTATCATGCCAAAGAAACATAATACCGGGATAAAAAGTATCCTGTGTGCTATACCAGACTATAATCTATCTCTGTGCCAAATTTCATCCAGATCCATTGTAACAGTGTTTTCAGTAAAAATAAATAATTTGATTTGGTTTGATCCGTTCAGCCGTTCGAGTGTGATTGAGTAACAAACATACATCCACACATCCATCCAAACCTTCACATTTATAATATTAGTAAGAAGTAAGATAAACATCCAGCTCTACTCTTTTTAGTTAATCAATTCGTAAAATGCCTTTCATAAGCAAATAAACCTCTGAGTGAATCAGGGTATTTAATTGTTTGAAAATTATCTACCTAGTATTCACAGCTTTTATACAGTTTATTTACCGTTTAAAATAGTATATTATGCAACTAGTGAATAAAAGGCGGTTTTAAAGCGAGGGCCATAGATGAACCACGAGCAAGTGAAGGATTCTAACAACTGAATCACGACCGTAGGGAGTGATTCATGATGATTGAATCACGAGCATAGCGAGTGATTCAAGTGGTAGAATCCTGAGCGACGCGAGTGATTCATGGCCCTCGATATAAATCCGTTTTATTCAAGAGTTGCATACTATATTTTATACCATGACTACGAGAAAAAGAAAGATTTAAGCGAAAATTACAAGGAAAAATACTAAATAAAAGTTTTATTACCTTCAAAATTTAAAAAATGTGAAAACTCGAGGTTTCACATTTTTTCTAAATTAAAGCAGAGCTAGGTAACAACAACTGTGTTTCAGGAGCCAGTGACCACTTCCGTTACGTTACATAATTATAATTAATTAACACCAATGCAATTAATATTATAATTACAATCCAAATAAGTATTCACTAAACATCCCAGACTTAAATCAAAATCATGATTAAAATCCTAAACCTTAACAAACTTAAAATCAAATACATAAAGGAGTTTGATAGTCGAATATTCTTTGCACAAGGAGTTCATATAGCATTGAGATGGACGTCGAATATATATTGGTGTGTTCTAAATTCAAACACCAAAACAGTGAGAAAAAGTGCTTTTTATTCACTGTTTTCAGTGAATAAAATAAGCTTTTTAGAGGGGGAATGGTATAATAGTTATTTATGCTACAAGTGCGGGAAGTAGGTGATTGCCGATGAGTGGCAGTTTTATTCACGAGCGAGCGAAGCGAGTGAGTGGATAAATCGACACGAGTCGGAAATCATCTTACGCACGTGTATCATACAACATTTTACTATGCATTGTGCGAGGAAATACAAAAATTTATCTGAACCAAGCAAGAAATTAATAAAATGGCGCTTATTCAAGGGCGCTCAGCCTATCCACAGATTAACTAATAGTTCATAGTTCTACTGCGCATGTGCAAATAGCTGTCATCGTAACGCAAAAAGGCACGAGCAAAATATTGATTCTGCCAAACATATTTAATGAATATTTAAAATTAATTTATTGATCAAAATCTAAATCCAGAGTAAATAAAAAAGCCTTAAATGAAGTATTAGTTTTGTTTTACTTTTTATATGAATGATAATCTGTACTTAACTAATTTTAAAACTTTTCTCAAATAATAAAAACTCTATGCGGCGGGCTGACGTTGGAGTTAAAAATTAAAAAATTACAGGAAAGTAAAAAGCACTAGTAAAAAAAAGTGACACTTTCCGCACAGTTTGGCTGCTTGGAAAACGCTCTTTTCGAGGACATGCATTGTAAACAAATTAATACCCCGATTGAATGAATTCCGACATTGCCGAAATAAACTCAAAACAGTTTCATTAATAAGTACCTATAATAACTAAGATTGAATTGCAAATATTTTGTGCCACAAACAATATTGTCCGAAACCTTTTAAATGTAAAACCGTAAAAGGTTTTTCGTGTCGGGCCGTGGTATTTTAACATCGCTTGACATGACACTTTAGAATTTCCTTTAAAGTCTCTTTTAGTAACAGATAATAGTGGTACAGTTGAATTGTGATGCCTATTCATTTCCGTTCAAGCAATATAATTTTCTAGACAGTCAGTTAGTTTTAAAGACAAATTAGGTAATTTAGACTTCAAAACCAGACCTTAAAGTTAGTCGAATCTAAAGTCTGTATAAAGACAGTCGAGTATAAAGAGGTAAATTTTGTAAGTTTGTGATGTTGTGATTGTGAGTTTGTGAAGTTGTAGGGATTACTCAGGATCAACAAAACCGATTTTATAAATACGTTCACCACTAGAAAGCTTCATTATTCTAGAGTGTCATAGACTAAAAATAATTAGAAAAAAAAATCCTTATGAAAAGTGCAATAATATAAAGTAGCAAAATGTTGCCTATAAAAGTAATTTGTTGGCGTGCGCTGAGAAAACTATTGATGATTCATAAAAATGATGTACCTACTACATGATTAAATTACTCATTATTACCTAAAAAAAGGCTGCTTGGGAATATATCTAACTATCATAGTTAAGTCACAATAGCAGCTTTTATGTTTTAAATTTTAATTAGATCGCCGGTAGAATCAAAAGCTGGTTACATTCGTATTAATTCTTATTCAAGTGAACAGTTTAACAAATTGGTAGGTAGGTAGGGTAGGTAAGGTAGGTAGGGTAGGTAAGGTAGGTAGGGTAGGTAAGGTAGGTATGGTAGGTGGTAGGTAGGGTAGGTAAGGTAGGTATGGTAGGTGGTAGGTAGGTAGCTAGCCAGTTGACGGGAGCGAAGCCGCGGGGTTCCGCTAGTTATTTATAAGGGATCAAAGATGAATCGTTTATTAAGACTCCATGCCAAAAACATTGGCTTGAAACAATCGATCTCAAACTAAGTGGGTGTGGTACTTTTTTTGAACACGGCTTCCTCAACGAGCTTCAGTCCTATAACTTAAATGAGGAAATGGAGCACTCCAAAGTCACTCACCATAGTAATTACGAGCCAGGAGGAAACGCCAACTTGGTGACGTTA
Organism: Orthosia incerta; assembly: GCA_948252205.1. Lineage (NCBI taxonomy): Eukaryota > Metazoa > Arthropoda > Insecta > Lepidoptera > Noctuidae > Orthosia > Orthosia incerta. The sequence continues at coordinate 36,512,166 of OX411741.1, read as the reverse complement.
AAATGTTTTACGTGCTTTCAGCGTGTCTAGAAACGGATGGGTCTTAAGAAACTAAGTTTCTTTAAAATAACTAATTTGGCAGTTAGTTATTTTAAAGGAATATAATAAAATCATCTATAATTAAGTTCACTGACTTAGAAAACCGGCCAAGTGCGAGTCGGACTCGCGCACGAAGGGTTCGGTTTCATTATCGCAAAAAACGGCAAAAAAGTCACGTTTTTTTTATGGGAGCCCCACTTAGATATTTATTTTATTCGGTTTTTAGTATTTGTTGTTACAGCGGCAACAGAAATACATCGTCTGTGAAAAATTCAACTGTCTAGCTATCACGGTTCATGAGATACAGCCTGGTGACAGACAGACAGACAGACAGACGGACCGCGGAGTCTTAGTAATAGCACGGGGTCTCATTGCTAACAAAGAAAAGTTGGTTAAAATAAATCTCACTAGATGGCGCAATATGCACCTGTCTGTTATTGAATGTGTGTAAAATTAATATTTTCTGGTATTACAACATAAAAATTGTATGTTCTTGTTTTATCAACTCCCCTAAGTACAAAATTATGGAATATTGGACTCTTAATTCACATTTCAAAGATTATTTCAACGGATCACTTAAAATTGATGCCAATTGATGGCGCATTTTTAAATTTCTGAGGCATTCCACTAGATTGTTAAAATTTGCATTGTAACACATTTTGGTGCAAAAAACTGTAAAAACGTGCAAAAAAATACTATGAAACGAACCTTCACTGTATTTAAAGAAAAAAATACTCACGAACCTAATAAATCCTTTTACTTGCGAGTCGCTGCTAACACCATCTATCTATCACCGTGAAACAGAACCGAACGCGTTCGATGTACAAAAAAATAACAAGATTAATCAGATGAAAAACGCAAGTTACGTCGGCACGGTTTCTTTGTATGGGATGAGGCATCTGTATGCTAGTATTATATTATCTGTGGTAATAGGGTCCCGTTTTTACCCTTTGGGTACGGAACCCGAAAAACAAATAGGCCAAAATTTTCGTGAAGCGAAATACACAGGATACACTTGAGAAGTAAAAAGTAGACTATACTAGATGCTATAGATAAATATCGAAATCATCATCTGCCTAGCCTTTTTCCCAACTATATTGGGGTCGGCTTCCAGTCATACCGGATTCAGCTAAGTACCAGTGTTTTATATGGAGCGACTGCCTATCTGACCTCCACAACCCAGTAACTGGGTAACACGGTACCCCTTGGCAAGACTGGTGTCAGATCTCAAGCTTCGGACTACCCGTAACGACCGTCAAAGATCTTCAAATGACAGCCGGGACCAACGGCTTAACGTGCTCTCCGAGGCACGGAGGAAACTCGGTATGTTGAAATGGTCACCCATCCACGGACCGACCTCGTCAAGCATTGCTTAACCTTGATGATCGACCCGTGCGGCTGTTATTATTTAGCCACGAGCTCCTCATGTATAAATATCGAAATCACTTAATATAAAAGCTTACCGAGATTTCAATCGTACATGATCAGGATTGCCTTAGATAAACTCAAACGTATTCAATTATAAATTGCTTATCCAAGGCTAACAGATGCAAAACGACCAAGACAAGTTGGGTTTGTTCACGACTCGGTAGAAATCATTCCTTTTCAGAATTTATTCAAGCTCTAATGAATGCCGACACGAAGGAAACGCGGTGGGTATTTTCTTCTATTAAAACCTTCGATAGGGAGAAAATTGCGATGAATGAGCGATAAATTATTATAGAACTTGAGGGACTAATAATAACGGTTCTGAAATACTGATTATTTATACTTTATGCTGTATTTTCAAAATAGCTTTCTTCGACAATTCAGACCTACTACCTACTTAATTTAATAAAAGCTTCTTAATAATATCCATTCAATGTTGCCTTTTGTGTCGTTGGGGATGAATAGGAACTCATTTGAAAAGAATATCCTTACTATACCCGACTAAGAATAAGATGGGCAATTATAATTTACGTGCGTTTAATAATATTATTAATTAAGTACCTAGTCAATAGGTTTTCACACAGCCAAACTTTGTATTTCCTCTCAACTCAACCATTGCAGCATTTTATTTCTGCGCTTTCTTTTCGGGCTTTCCTTTTACGAGTAAGTATATCGTTCAGAGTTAAAACCGTAACTTGAGGCTTTAAGGGCCTACATCCGCTTTTGTGTCGTAAAACGGTAACTTTCTAAAGCATACTTCCTAGTAACGGCTAGGTTAAAAGGAATGAAAAAAAAAATGTTTGTTATTGATTCATGTACATAATTTTTAACACAAGGGTTTTTCGTGTAACTAATAGTTTTGCTTTAAAAAAATAATTAACAACACTAAATTTTTTCGCAACTTTTGGAAACTCCTCCAAAACGACTTGGATGTTTAATGATGTTTAAAAATATTTTTACACAGAAAAATGTATGGTTGGAATTTCTTCATAACTAACATAGCATAATGTTAATTAAATAATATTATGCAAACAAAACTGTTCAAAAGATGGTTCAATATTGATATTTTGGTTACGTAAGTTTGGCTAAGTACTGCGTTAATATTTGGGCGTATATATCGCCTTAAGTTTTTTGTGCATTTCATCGTCACCTGTTCCATTTTGTATGAATTTTCTTTTAACAGACACATGAAAATGTTAGCATCTTACGGTGCTCGTGATATTTTATTTTAGCTCATTCATCGGAACTATATTATTATTATTTTTCGACTTGCGGCGACTACGAGCCCAATTTTTTTTTTAAATCTGATTTGGAGTTAGGCTTTGACCACATTGAACGCTTGATTACAAAAGTAGCTACACTAAGTATCCCTACCTATTTATCTATTTACCTATATACCTCTATCTATATATAATATTAGAGCCAAACTCAAACGGAACTGCCCTAAATAAACTCTTTCCCTAACGAAACATAGGTACTGCTTATTAAATCTAGTCCAGACAACTGTACAGCTTACCTATATTTGTTCGTAAAACAACATAATTTTAATCTAGTTCAACCATTGTTTTGGACATAAACATAAAACAATAGAGGGTATTGTTTGCGTAGGTTTAGGAATAATTTAATTAGGGCAAACATTCAATGTTTAAGTAATAATATTGTTTTGTTTGATGTGGTTGAAAGGTTCTGGCATGGCGACTGCGCACCGGAGTCCAAAAGTCGCAGCGCTTATTGGCTTCCCACAAAGTGGACGGATGACGTGGGCCTTATTTAAATATAACTGACAATGCGACATTTATGAAATAAATATTACATAATTGTCACACTTTTGCGGAAAATTATGTGAAAATGTGACTCTGATCAGCCACCTATCATTGTCACCTATCACCTGTCTGGCACCTCCTTGGAGTCCGCTGGAAGCGAGAAGCACAGGACCGATCAAAGCAGCGAGGCTTGCGGAGACCTACTCTAGCAATCGACGTCTTCCGGCTGCTATGTTGATTATGAGGATTGTTTTATTAGGACTGCCTCGTTGGTCTAGTGCTCGCAAATGATACAGCTGAGCATGTTGTCCAAGGGTTATGAGCTCTTTCTATCTCCGTAGTACCCCGGAGTCTCAGTTTATGCCCGGTTGATGACTTGATGGCTTGCGTAATTGGGACTTTAATAATATATAATATATTTATCTATATATTAAAGTTATATAAATAATATACATATTATATATTATTATCTATAATTTATTAGATTAAACATGGAATATGCGTCTGAAATCTGGCATCCATGTTATCACAAGTAAAGAGAGCATCCAGAAAAGGTCCATCAAGTATTTGTGTTATCATCAAAAAGTGCCCTACCGGTCTGAAGGTTTTTTATTCTGTTTGTTTTAGCTGTTCGTCCATAATTGATAAATAAATAAATAGGTAATACAAATGATTTTTTTTTTATTTGCTAAATTAAATAATTATTCATTATTGTTAACAAATATGAAAGATATTTTAAAATATCTTGATCAGAGTCGAAGTAATAAAGTTACAAAGTTGAGAATTAGAAAGAGAAGTCCAACGTACCATCTGCCGTCACGGTCGTCACGGTCGACGCCCATACAGCTGCTTAAAAATGCATATTATAAAATCAAGGACTACGTTGAGGATAAAAAATTTGGCTTTAGCTCCTTCTGCGCATGCGGCTTCCGTGGTAACTCATAAACGGCACAAATATGTGGATGTCTCTAACTAATCTCAATCTCATTTTTCTCTTTTAGCTAAACTTTTTACAATGGTTTTCAATCATCTTTATAGCCCTTTGCTAAGAATAGTTACAGTACTGATAACAACATTTGTGCCTCATGTTAATTTTTGTGCTGTTAGACATTATATTTTATTTGTTTTTTTTTTACCTTTGTATAGATTCTTTTACCGATTGTTTTAGGAATGTGTGAACATTGTAGGCCTCCTAGATTTTTAGATGCTTGTTAACATTTGTTAACTTTTTATCTCGTTCTACTTTTGTTTTTTTTTAAATTTCTTACTACTTATTGTCGGGCCTACGTTGTCCCCTCATATCGAAGTACTAATGCTGTAACATGGAAATATTGAAAATCAAACATTTTTTTAAAAGAGTAACCATGGAGTTTCTTGTCGGTTCTTCTCCATAGGAAACGACTAACCCGAACCGTGCACCTTTTGTCGACGTTTTATAAGTGCCCATGTAGGTCTATGTAAAATTTAAAAAAAAAGATTTGACTTGATTGGAAACGGTGTTTTCGTAGAGAGGAACAGATATATATCTTAAATTGTTACAATTATTTCGGTGGTTTTTTATTCACTATAGTATTCTATTGTAGTGTTTTTGTGGCAAAACTGGTCAAAAAAAATAACAAATACTTTTTTCATGCAAATTTTTTATTCGCGAAATGTGGGAGTCTTTTGTTTATATATTTTGTTTTTCTTCTATTTTTATTTGTAAGTATTTCGTGAGAAACTAACAGAACTTAGGATTAACAGTTTTGCCACAAAACACATTATTTATATAACATGTCGTTACGTCACTTTGATTAAATGACATTCATCATCATCATCATCAGCCTATTAATGTTCCCACTGCTGGGACACAGGCCTCCTCTCTGTGAGAGGGAATGGGCCGTAATCCACCACGCGGGCCCAGTGCGGCTTGGTGGATGTCACATGTCTTCGAATTTTTGGTTCTAGGACATGCCGGTTTCCTCACGATGTTTTCCTTCACCGTTTTGAGAGCAGTGGTGATGAAATAATTTACACAAAGCAAAGCGCCTGCCTGGGCTCGAACCCACGACCTACAATTTGTAAGTCGCGGCCGATACCACTGGGCCACCACTGCTCTAATAATAAAATGACGTTCATTCTATTATAATTAAAGCAAACAGTTTACCCTATGAAGATTTTACGTAGGTTGATATTTAAAAGACCAACATATCACTAAAATGTTATCGAAAACATCTTATTCATGAGAATGTCTTCGAAAACAGCTTTATCACGTTGACAGCCTCTTTGATCGTTTGAATAGAAAATATATGTTGAATTCGTCACACTACTCGCTTTCTAGAAAAGCAACACATGTGATGCGTTCAATAAATTAATGTTGAGGTGCGCGCTTGACTGCAATCATTTACTGAAACGAAAACTGGGTACATTTACTAACGATTTATAAAACATGCATTATAAATCATGCATTCCTAAATAAGCGGTCATCAATATTTCACAAAATGGTTCATCTGGTTTCACAAAATGCACAATGAATAACGCTTATCAGGTTTCCTCGCAATTGTATTTGCTACGTTCAATTTAGGCATTGTGGCCATTCGTTGTAAAATATACCCAGGTAGATATCTGCTTTATATTTCTCACTGGAAAATTGCCGATAGGAAATCGAGCGGCGAGAGCACCGCGCATTTTTTGAAAATTAGGAGTAAAATTCAATGAGTAACTAATACTAAATTGTTACAGGAAAGAACAGAACTATTTTATTTACATTAGTAACCGATTCCTCTAATACAGGATAATGGCTCGGGTCGATGCGGCGCTTTGTCGAAATATATTATGCTTCACCACTATCTTGCGCTCTGTGGCCCAATACGAGCCTAAGTTACCTCTGGGCGGACATCGACGATACCGAGGAACAGCCGTAGTTTTGGTTAAGAATACTTTCGTGCCAACGACACGAAAAACATATATGGAGAGATATATATTTTTTTGTCTTAAAACATAGAATTTGTCTTAATCTGAAAGGAACCTACAGTACAGTACCTTTATGGACACCACGTCGTTTACTTAGCAAGCCTGAAAATATAATGATCCCTGTTTAAACACAGGCTTAGTTAATGTAATTAGGTACATTTACATGAAAAGCAACTTCACATCGGTTGTCGATTTGAGTGACACACACTCGATTAAATACCGTTTTGCCGTGAAATCACAAACGTCAATCTTTGAAAACTATTGACTGAGGGCAACCATAATTTCCGTAGGAAACATTCTATACAACGATTCACCTCGACACCCTGTCATAACACAGCGTTCACGCTAAAACTCCAGCAGACAAGCGCAACGGGGCAATGCGACATTTATATCCGTAAAGAAATTTCTATGAAAACGCGCTCTACACTGTAGTGTTACAGTTCACTATCACCACAAACAGTAAATACATTTAACAGTAAGTAGTAAGAATACATTTAGTAGGCTCGTATTGGGCCACAGAGCGCAAGATAGTGGTCAAACACGAGCCTCTAAAAAATAAAAAAAAAGTAAACGTATTTGGAAAAACGTTATATTTCTATCAATCGTTTGAAGATGACACATACAGAATGATGTTTTAATCATGTTTTTAAGTATCGCATTTTCGGATCGCGTTTGTCTAGGGAAACCCATTAAATTTCACTGACACCCTATATGATGAAAACAAGCCATATTCTAGTCACGACTGTCTGTTTGGGTGGTACTGAAATGTGCCAAGCTAGCAGAACAAATCTTGGCAAGTTTTCACGATAATTGAGATTGTAAACTGACTTTACAGACTAAATTCAATATGACTTGTGATGACTTAGATTAACGGAAATATTGGGGGATGAATATTGACAACTCTTTTAGATTAACGGAAATATTGGTGGATGAATATTGACAACTCTTTTAGATTAACGGAAATATTGGTGGATGAATATTGACAACTCTTAATTTGAAAACTACTTACAGAACCAATAAATTATGAAAATTCGTCTTTTGTATTTGCACTGAAAAACAAATTAAATGTTTAAAAAACCGGCTAAGTGCGAGTCGGACTCGCACACGAAGGGTTCCGTACCATTATCGCAAAAACGGCAAAAAAATCACGTTTGTTGTATGGGAGCCCCACTTAAATATTTATTTTATTCTGTTTTTAGTATTTGTTGTTATAGCGGCAACAGAAATACATCATCTGTGAAAATTTCAACTGTCTAGATATCACCGTTCATGAGATACAGCCTGGTGACAGACGGACAGACAGACAGACGGACAGACAGACAGACAGACAGACAGACGGATCGCGGAGTCTTAGTAATAGGGTCCCGTTTTTATCCTTTGGGTACGGAACCCTAGAAACGATATAAGGAGACCCATTTAAAATTATCGTTGTGCAAACCATATTCTTTCAGCGTTTAAATCCTTGCCAAGATTTATTCATATTCACCCTCCACCTCTTTTCATACCGTTTTCCAGCATTTTTTTTAATTCCCCTTCTATCTACAGTCAGCTCAATTTTTTCAGACTTTTACTGAAGCTGCCACATTCATTAGGCACCGGTCAAACACACGCCTCGGACATTCAAAATTGAAACGATTGCAATAACGAGTGTGTAACCCAATTAGTGCTTTTCCGTATTCCGTTCCGTTTTGGTTCCAATTAGCAAGTCTAACTTTTAGAATTGTTTCCCCTTCAGACTTTCTATCATCGCGCTCGACTAATTAAATCCTAAGTGCTTACGCCGACAATGGCATTGTCGAAGTTTTCCTATAAAGCCTCCCTTTTTATATGTAAATAAATTTAACAAAAACAAATTCTCTCCGGGAGCCGCCTTCTTGGAACTAAAGTTGTTTTAGGCACGGATTTTAATTAATTTCATGCTTAGGCAAAGGACAATTACGAAAGTATTTCCTTTGTGTGGAAATATCGGTTTAACAATATGTTTAACGTAAAACTTCTGAACTTAATATATTTATATTTCTTAAATTGTTATTAAAATAACGACGTATCAAGCCTGGTGGAGTCCATGGTGACTTTTACTTTAACTATGATATAGTTGCTAAATATCGCATTTGCATAAGCATACAAAGTTCTTCACAATTATCAATCAATAAATAAGCATTTTAAAGCTTTACTACAGACTATCAAACTTAATTCTATCACCGAATCCAAAAACATTTTCACCAGATTAGATGTCCAAATTAGGTAGTAGATTAGAAATACACTCATTGTCAAGTGCCGGCCTCCAAAACATATATTTTTCTATTTAATATAGCTTTTAAAACGGGCAAATATCGGCTAACACACACATAGCTATCCTCGTGTAAACCATGCATCCTCAGAACAAGCTGACACCACTTCTGCCACTTTGAGGCGGTAACCGATCACTTTGCCGATTTTTAATTGTTCGAATTTCATTTAACGAAAACTATTTACTTTGAATTTCATTTTACCGAAAGTTGCGTCTTTTTTGCTACATGCATTATTTGACATATTTTCAGATCATCGCAGTATTATGTGGCATGTATTATTATACCGAAAGACATTTCACCGATTCACAAAATAACTTTTTGCTTTTGGCCGAAGCCTCTTTTGAACTTTTTTCATTTGCCAAATGATTTATTTTCCATATTTTCACCACACCGAAACAACATTTTACGGAATATTATTTGGTCACAAATATATAGCCGGTTACTAGGTTTTAGAAGTTAAATGAGCAGAGCTCACGAGTTTCATACGACGTTATTCAACACATTTGTATTGCTTATATCGTTTAATTATTCAAACAATTGGAGAACGTACAATTATCAAAGCAATATTGGATTGATTTGGATGGCAATTACACAGTTTGTGTTACATTGGTGCTGCCATTTTTTGTAGATATTTTCGTTTTCTTCTTATGTAAATGTCGGCGACAAATTATAGAACAGTAGGAATCAAATAACTCATGATAAGAGATGTACATGGTTGTGGTTCGGGGCAAAACATGTTTGCCTTTGGCTCCAAATTAATGGCTTGCGTTATTTTGACACTGATATTCGCCTTGTTATGAATAGAGTCTGCTTTCGGGATTCTAAATACTTTGTTGTAATATTATAAAGCTCTTGTCGTCTACACTACACGCACCAATAACACCGAGTATTAAGGCAACCTGCAACAAAATCATTTAATTCGTTCTAAGAAGTTATGCTAAGGTTACTCAATTTTTTAGATACGTTTAGATTAGTAATATTCAACGTACCTTTTTTGCTAGGTAATGACTATCCGGAGCCTCTTACAAAAACTTTTCAACGTCGGCTGGTGTAAACATTAGATTTCAGACCATTATATCCGTCCGAGCCGTCTCTTCATAAATGCTGTCAGGTTAGTACGTTATGATATCAACACAACACCATGTTTGAGCACCACCAGGAATAGATGCACAATAGGGAACTGGGCTTTTAAGTATTTAGGCGAGTTCAGAGAAATACGCCAAAAACACATTTTCTGAAAATTACTGGGTATTATTCTTGCTCTTCCATTGTAGGAAACTATCGTAGGCAGCTAAGCACCGTTCTATAGATTTTGCGGGGATTAGGCTATCGCTTGCATTTTGTGATTAATTAAGCATTTCTGCCAGGGTTCACTCTATCAATTGTTCATCTTCTGCACGAAAACTTAACATTTCTAAAATAATTTACCACATAGCGATAAATACGACAAAAAAATAATATGAAAATTATGGGAACGTCATATGCAAGGTGAGGAACATACAGCCTACTTCAAAATTATAATTTTATGAGATAAAATGCAAATGTTTTAATATTTCATAACAAATTATTGTGAATTATGAATAATTTGATAATAATAAATGTTTGTTTGACTTATTTAAGGATGTACACATTTATTTATTACAAAAATGTGTATGGATTTTCACCAGCATAAACCTCTATGTAGTTACTAAAATAAATACTGCATATAACTGCAGAAAGGTACTAATTTAACTTTGTAGGGATAATACTATTACGAACTCGTGTGTAATGTTACGCACGTGTGTGTTATAGCTCGGTTTATGGCCCTAAAAGCGATGTAATAAGGCTCACTTTACGAGCGAGTCTGTTGAAACATTATTATGATTAGAGAAATTGTGCTTAAAAAAAGTAGGCGTAAGTAATGTTATCTATACAAATATTATAATAGTCCGGTCAAATTAGACATATCAAATTGCATTAATTCGCATAGAGCTGAAAATTGGTACGAATGTTCGGAACACCATTATAAATGAAATGTAAAAAGTCCCCATCGATCCCACACTAGCAAAAAAAAAATTCCAGGTCTAAGTTAGAAAATATGGGTTTTTGCGTTATTTAGCCGAACGGTAAGTTTTATGATAAAATAGGACGGATAAAAATTGTAGATTATGCAATTATCTATAAAAATTGTCTCTACAATTTTTCGCCTAAACGTCACCGTTTCTGAGATATAATGGTTTAAAAAGTTGTATTCTTCATAATATGCAGACGTTGCCACGCCACCTGGGATACACTACTGTACCGGGCGCGTTTTTTTAACGTGGTTTCCCCGAAAGGCCTATTCCTAACATGTGCACATACTTTCTAGACGTTTGGTGAAATGAAAATATAGTAATTAAAACAGTGGTATAATGAATGTTTGGGAACATAATAAAAAATAAAAAATGAAAATACGTTATTTCGATTAAGTGTAACTTCGGTAAAAAGTTTTTTGACCAAATGATAATAATCGATTCGATATTTTTCGTTACTCCGATAAATGATCAATAAATTATTTTATTTCTGTAAGTTGTTATGTACAAACACTATTACATGTCGTTTATATTTTTAAAACTAGATGAGGTCGGCGTTTCCTATCTGACTACTCGGAGAACAAAGGCCGAAACAAACTCAGCAGAGATCACAGTCTCTTTTAAAGTCCAGACAAAAATCTTGGTTAGATCATGTGAAGACCATGTAGATTGATGTCTGAAATGGTCTTTTGAGGAAAGAACCAGCCAGATTGAGTGGACCTGTCCAGTCAGTGCACGCATTTGTCAATAACCGAGCAGCTCAACACAGAATTTAAGGAGCTCAACGATTCGACGAACAATACTAAAGAAAGGACATTCGGGTAGGCCGCATAAACTACTCAAACTGCCAGACCACGATTAAAAACTAAGATAAATAAAAAATAAAAATAAAGAATGGTCCACATAGTCTTCACATTCACAATAATTAAAATAAAATAATGTAATATTTTAAAAAGTAAATATTCTTGTTATTCAAAGAAAACCAAAAAAACTAAAAAAAAACAAAGTTCACGGTGGAAAATATAAAAAATCAAATTAATTTTAATTGGAGCAGCTCAATCCCAACCCATTCAGATCAACTGAGACAGTGGCAAACGTGAATTTGTAGAAGTAAAAAAAAGAAATGATAATAATTATTTAAAAAGTTTGAGATGAAATGAAATTCAGTCAAATGTTTTTCGAACTTATGATAGGTAACCCTCTGAGGCTGATAGATACCTACTGCACTGATCCTGCATAGATGGTGTTTGGCAACAATCACCAAAAGCCAGTGTTTTCGGCAAAATTAGTACCTACATTATTGCGGAATCCAGTAAGTAAGCCTTCCTGGCCAAGTATGAGTTAACCGGACTGAACCGCAGGTGAGGTCCGGTTATATACGTGGCCAGGATGGCTTTCTTACTGGTTGAGGCTTGTATAATGCTTTTCTCTAAAATGGTATGTAATGTTGTCATAACATCTCTAAAAAGTATCCAGAAAGTGAACTCTACCGGAGACTTATTCACAACTGTCCAGTAAGAAGCGAGATTTTAAATTTGGAATCTCCTACTGTCCAGTAAGTAAGTATGTAATTTACTTACTGGACAGTAGTAGGGATTGGTCCGATATATCAAAAGTAACGTATAGTGGATATGTGTTAGATATCATATCATATCGATATGTATAAAAAAATAACCGATATTACAAAAACTGTAACTAATAAAAACCTTACTAGCATGCGAGAACGAATAAGTCAAAACTTAAAACCGTAACAATGTGGAAACGAACGAACTACGAACAAAACGCAAACTTCACAAACGATAGGAATTATATGCGCTACCTCTCTTTCTAAGTATTATTTCGCGTTCGTTGTTAGTTTGCTCAACTAAATAACATTTTAACTTATACAAACTGTACTAAATGATATCGATATCTGAAAACCGTTTTCGATATCGATATGAAAACTGTATATTGGTTACACGGCTACTGTGATGTATAACATATGTATGTAGCCGTGTAACCGCTTAGAACTCTATTTGTAGAAGACTTTTATTTAACAGTGAAAGTAAGAGACATCACAGAATTTTCAATTGAATATGTTATAGAAGTATGTGCAACGGAATTGGTAAAAGAAAAATTATTATTAGTCACTATTTATTGGAATAGAAGAGAGGAAGATACATTTTATAAACAACTAAAACAAATATTAACTTATATAAATAAAAAATATTTCTAATTTAATATAATTATTGGAGGAGACTTCAATATAAATATTTTAGAAAATAATTTGAAAACAAACGAATTTTTAGATCTCATGCTAGAATATAAGTTCAATCAACAAATAAAATCACCAACACGAATAACTGAAATATCATCAAAATGCCTTTTTTTTTTTTTTGGGTGGGAAATCATCCAATGACTTCTCCCGCCCTGGGTGAAGCGGGAGGGCGTGTCAGACTTTTACTGACTAAAACCCACCCGTGTTCCTTCAGTTGCTTGTGCCAGGGCCGCGGTAACTCTGTTTCAAATTTATCCGCGACCCATCATCAACATGCCTAGATTTAATTTTTACAAATTTCCATAGCAAATTACACGCAACAGTAGAAGAGTTGGGTTTCTCAGATCATAGTGGTACTATCATACACATGGTATTGCCACAACAAACTAAAAAAACAATTTGGTATGTCAAAAAAAGGTTATTCAATGATAAAAATACCCGACTATTTAAATCTAAATTAAATGAAAAAAATTGGTATGAAATAATAAAAACAGATAAAAACATAAATGAAAACTATGAAGCATTTAATAACAAACCAACATATTAAACCAATGTATACCTAAAATAAAAATAAAGTTAAAAACAAATTACAAAAAGTATTGGCTAACCACAGGCGTCAAACTTTCATGTAAAAATAAGAGGCTTGAAAAGATACTTACACTTAGAACGTATAATCCACTAATTAAACAGAACTATAAAACTTATGAAAAAACACAAAAAAAAAACAATTATAACAGCAAAAAAATTGCAGTATATAAATAAAATTAAGAAATCAAATAACAAAGTTAAAACTATGTGGAATATTATAAACGAAAGAACAAACAAAAAAATAAAACGAGATAAAAATAACATAAATTTAAAAATAAATAATATAAATGTCACCGAACCTAAACAAATAGCTAACTTTTTTAATAATTTCTTTGCGTCAATCGGCGAAGATAGTAGCAAAGCACCTGACATTGTACCCCGGAGCACCCCTGTGCTTTGCCCCACTGAAAACATCATGTTTCTCAGCCCAGTGGACCCCGGCGAAATTAACACCCTATTAAAAAACCTTAAAAGCAAAAATAGCCATGGAATAGACGAGTTACCACCAATATTAATACGACAATGTGCTAACGAACTCACGTTACCATTCTACTTGCTAGTTAATCAATCTTTCGAAGACGCCGCTTTCCCGGACTACCTAAAGAAAGCTCTAATAAAACCAATCCACAAAAAAAACTCCAAAACGGATCCAAACAATTACCGTCCAATAGCCCTTTTACCAACCGCCTCCAAATTTTTTGAGAAAGCTATGTGTAATCGCGTTTACTCCTTTTGCGAAAAATGTAAAATATTTAACGAATGCCAAAACGGCTTTCGCAAAAGCCGATCTACTGTCCTAGCAATTTACAAATACATACAGGAAGCTTTAAATATAATAAACGACAAAAAATACGCCGTAGGTTTACTATTAGATATGACCAAAGCTTACGATAAAGTGCAATATGGCATTTTATTAAATAAATTACAAGGCATAGGGATCCGCGGTAAGGCTCACGAATGGTTTAAATCCTATTTATCAAAAAGAGAACACCAGGTCGAAATAGAATTTTATAATGAAAATACTAAGGAAATACAAAATATTCGACCAAACAGCAAAACAATTAATGCGTCTATTCCCCAAGGGAGTGTAATAGGATGTCTCCTATTCCTTATTTATATAAACGACCTACCAAAAACCATTGAGGGGCCATGCGTTTTGTTTGCCGACGATATTTCGATCCTTACTTCATGCCGAAACAACGATGGTTTGAACGAAGACCTAACAAATACCCTTAAAAAAACAATGACTTGGATGAATGACCATAACCTCGAAATAAATTTCTCTAAAACCAAAATAATACCCTTTCACCCCCGTCAAAAAACCCCATAAGGTATAAATTTCACTTACAACGGCAAAACAATAGAAGTCGTTCATGAATTTACCCTACTTGGCCTGTCTATAGATACAAACATTAATTGGAAATCACATATTAGAAAGATAAAATCAAAACTATCCAAATTTGCATACGCCCTTCGTAAAGTAAAAAAAACCACTAACCTAAAAACTGCACTTGTTACCTACTATGCCTATGCATATGCGTGGCTCAGTTACGGCGTGATATTGTGGGGAAACAGCACAGATGCACCAACACTTTTCACATTGCAAAAAAGACTTATTAGAATCCTAGTAAATATAGACGATACCGATAGCTGCAAACCTCATTTCCAAGAACATTTTAGAAATGTGCAAATTCGTTCGAAATAACCAACACTTTTACACGACAAGAGAAAATATACAGTCAAGATATACATTACGCCATAAAAATAGGTTAAATCTACCAAGCTCTAAGCTAAAAATGCACTCAACAAGTACATTAGTAATGTCAATGAAAATATATAATAAATTACCAGAAATAATTAAAGGAGAACAATAATTAAATTCATTCATTAATAAGTTAAAACAATTTATATTAGCTAAATGCTATTACAACGTAAATGAATATTTAAATGATAAATTCTAAATTTAAATAATTGCAATCTAATAAATAAATAAAAATAAAAATTGGAAAATTAAAATAACAAATAAATAAAAAACGGTTAATTAAATGCTATTATATTATGTTAGTGAAAATTTAAATAACAAATTTTCAATTTAACTAATTTTAATCTACTAAATACATATATACTTTGTCAAATAAAAGCCCTCTTCCTCTCTCCTACTTTTGCAGTGCCCGACAGGGTCCACAATGGTCTAAATTTGTACCTACCATCTAAGTTCACATGTGGAAGCAATAAATGTATTGAGTATTATTTGCTTCTATCTTAGTGCTGGTAATTGGGTAATTTCGTGCCAATAACTGGCAACAAGCATTCCAACAAATGGGGATACGATCATTTTTCAATCTTGTTTATCATTTTTTATTAAACTGTTTACATTATATTTTAAAAGTTATTCAAATATAATTATTAGTAAACAAGACACTTTTTAATCACATTAATTTAGCTGATATAATTTGATTTTAATATAATATACCAATTTGAAATATGACAACCACTTAAAGTGCTGATACGAGTATCGTAATTGGGTCTGTCACCCTATATGCCTATTAGTACAATGTTCCTGAGTATGATAAACCATTTTAAGTAAGTTTTTGCTTTTATTTAATACAAAATCAAAGATTAATGAGAAAGGAGTCCCGTGGACTCAATGGTGTAAATTGTGTGATTTGGGTTCAGTAAGCTCTAGTTATTTAAATTTCAAATTCATTTATCTTATTGTTCACAGTTATATAGGCGTTTTTTTGTTCTGTGGTTATATGATTACAATAGACGGTGTGGTAAGAAATTAAAACTAAAAATAACCATAACAATTTAGCAACATTTCCCAAAGTAGGCACAGCATGTTTCTTGGTGAAACAAAAACTACACAGTTTATAAATATATGAGTTACAAAAAATAAACACAAAATGGGTAAAAGAGTTAAACATTAATAAGGATAGTTCAGTTAAGGTAAGTAAGTGTGTAGTGTAAGTGAAGGTTTATGATTTTTCCATGTCTGTGTGTGGATTTAACTTGTGCAACAGAATAAACATTCGGTTTCCCCGTAACTCCGGTCCAACAACCATTATTTTAGTTTAGTTTTGGCCTCAGGGTACTTGGTGGTTATAGTAAAAGTTTTATTTACCGTTACCGTTTTAGTGATCAGCTTTTCTTGTAATTGATTAAATATTATCTACGTGTTCTCAAAATCGAAGACGTGAGATGAAACGAAGTCATAAGTTAGTTTCAACTTTATCATTTCATAATTCACACATTTTTAACTATAAAAAACATAACCCTCCCGCAGTTGGGTAAAAAAATATCAATTAATATTTACCAAATCTAGTCTTCCAGACTAGCTTCTAACTTTAATTAATATGTTTGAGTTAACAACGTATCCCTATATTAAATAAAAATAAAATAAATTGCGATTTTTTCAGAATTGTGGTCTATTATGTTGTTAATCTATGTTAACTACGTAAATTAAATGGCAAAAATTAAGCTTTTTTGATGTTTTATTATATATAAAGATAAAAACATTATTATTATTAATCTGTGTGGCCACCATTGACACGAATCACACAATCACAGCGATTTGGCTTGCTTAAAATCAGGTCATTAAAATCACTTTGAGGAATGGCCGTCCACGTTCTTTCTAACAAGTCAAAAAGTTGTTGTAGGATATGCACGGCATCCATACTCGGCTGAGCTCTTCTTTGAACCATATCCCATGCGTGCTCAATTGGGTTGAGGTCTGACTATGGAGCAGGCCACGGCAGAACGTTGATGCGAGCTTCGGCAAGAGTGCGTGTTATGACTCTAGCCGTGTGTGGATGTGCATTATCGCGTCGCAAAGGGATGATCACGTCTGAAGCAATCCTCTCCGCATAAATCTGAGCAATGACCGTGGGCTGGTTGCCCCTGATCTAAATGAGATCGGTTCTTTCGCCGATCCAAATATCGGCCCAAACCATTATTGTTCCTTCTCCATATGAATGAACTTTCTGACAAAATTTCAAACATTCTTGACTCCAGTCCAGAGGTCCTCCATACCCGAGTACGTCTTGTAACCGGCCTCAGACCGAAATGAGATTCATCGGAAAAGCAAACACATCGCCAGTCTTGTTCCTCCCAATTTCTGTGTACCCATTGTAAACGGGTCCTACGATTGTGGGGTGCTATAGGTGGAACTCTCAGTGACCATCGGGAACGCAGACCCACTTCACGTAAACGATTTCGGATGGTTTGTTCGCTAATCAGCAAGCCTGAAGCCACGACGTAATTAACTTCAAAGTCAGCGTTTAGCTTTGATATTCTTATGCTACGCGTACAGGACTGTTAGAACTGAGGCCTTACCGGTACTTGCTGACGTACTTCCGGTCGATCTAGAAGTGTATCGACGTGCTGCAATCTACTATTCCGCAAGAGAGACCATGGACGAGGACTTTTTAACGCGGAGTGACCGTGTTAAAATCTCTATATTATTTAAACCACATACTGACGTCTGGGAGGAACTTTTATCAGAAATGACAATGTAGGTGGGATACTTCTATTAAGGGCCGACACCTCCACCATTTTTTTCTATCCGTTCGTGAGCGGATGGCCAGGACGTGGCTGGAGGTAGATCACTGTGTTGCCCAATTTCTCACAAGACGTGGTAACTTTACAAAAGTAAATTATTTTACTTCAAGCTTGTTGCCTCGCCTCTATGACAAAGTTCTACATCTGACTGCGAATATGTACAATCTGCACATCATTATGGGAGTGTATTCTTTAGCAGAATGGTCGCAATATTATGTTGGATAATGTACAGGCTGCATCTGGAGTTATTTATTATACGGACCTTGTGGAAAATAAGAAAAAAAAACCGTGCGTTCAAGCGTTTTTGCCATACCTATTATTAGAATCAAATATAAAAGCTTACAATGTTAGGACCCATTAACATTTATTTTTATCCGTGGTGCTAGGCAACTGGGTTTATCCCAGTTGTAAACGACCA
The DNA here is from genome assembly GCA_948252205.1 of Orthosia incerta. Lineage (NCBI taxonomy): Eukaryota > Metazoa > Arthropoda > Insecta > Lepidoptera > Noctuidae > Orthosia > Orthosia incerta. The sequence goes on along the minus strand of OX411741.1, from coordinate 36,493,819 downwards.
TTTGTGCCTATTGGCCTTGTTTGTTCTGTCTCCTGCTTGATATGGAGGGCAGTAGATATTATGTTATTGATTTCCAAAGTCAAAGTCAAAGTATCTTTATTGTGAGACAGCGGTTACAGAGTTGTTATTGCCTTATTATTTCCTTCTTCTCCTTTATTCTTTCCTGATTAATTTTGTTGCAGGATCCAAGACAGTCAAATTCATTCTCTGGGACTTCGTCGAGCTTCATTGCCTCGGTGCTTTTCTGGTGGTGGTCGCCACTGTTGATTCTGACTTTCCGGAGTTGCAGTGGTTTGGGAATAGTACGGTGGGATTGTTCCAAAATAAAAGCCTGAAGCCACGGCTCTTCAAGGATCGTAGCCCATCATGTCAGTCATGGTACGATTTCGTCAAGCAATATTTTGGATGTACCGGTCCTGTCTGGTGATGAGAGATCGTGTTCCATGTCGCTCGGCCACGCTGCCTGTGATACGATAGCGTATCCAGAGGCGGCTTATGACGCTCTATGTAGTGCCAAGAGCGACAGCCATGGTACGTTGCCTAGAACCAGCTTGCAATATTCCGAAGGCTCTCATCATCGCTTCTCGTGTCAAATGATGTCGTCGCTCCATGTCGATGCAATTGTTTTTAGTTCCGATGCAGAAATTGTAATGGTTTTGTAAAAACGCTATTACACAATTTTATAGGAATACTGATTAACAGTTGATTTTCTATTTTTAATAAAAAATTAAAGAAGATGATTTATTCAAGTAGAAAAAAAGTTCGTTAGTTAGTTCGTTTTATTACTTTAGTTCACTAAAAACAAACCAATAGCGATACAAAAAACTAAAATAATAATTCTCAATTGCGGCGACACTCAAAAACGTAGATACTTGATCCCTAGACACTTTTGATGTATATAGATAAAAATAAATTTTACTGAAATCTGTTTACAATTTGAAATATCTTTGTATTATCAGTAGGTTTTACAATAATTTAGCACTTTACTAGTTTATTTTATTGCGTTGAAGCTTTTTGAGTAAAAAATATCATGCTTACCACTACCTTCAAAATATTCCGCAGCAAAAAGGCTATGCAGATCGAAAATAAGTCCGCAAATCTTGCAACGCCCGACTTATTCGCATCGCCAATTCAGACAAGTACACAATTTATTTCGCAACTGCAACATTTAAAATATTCTTACCTTTCTGTGCGTTGTCTTGCATGATCCTCTGTATTTCACCAGCTTCGGAACCGCTTTCCGACTCAGAGCACAGCGAATGTCCAGTTACATGCATAATGTTTTTATTATGTCCCATTTTTTTTCCACCACCTACACTAGTGGTCCGGATAGGGGGTCGTGGAGGCACTCGTGACAATAATTCACTAACTTTATTATTGTTCGGTGGCGGTAGGTTTTGCACTCTATAATCACTCACTTTTAATTCACTATCACTTCTACCACCACTCCCTGTTTTTCCATATCGTTCTTCAAAACTGACTCGTTTTGACTGACCTAAATGCCGATTATCTTGAGGAATAGTCCCATGGTAATAAACCGGCATTTTTCGTTCTTGAAACATAGGTGACATTGTCCTTGCGATAAGCTTCTCCGGGTGGCGATAAATGATTTCCGGATCATCAAAAGAAGTCCGGGATTTAATGAACGTGTCTGTTCGCCTTTCGGGAGCGCCTCTAGCAAACGGCATTGAGGTGTAAATAGGCTGATTCATAGAGTAACTTTTAAGGTCATTACCACGCGGCAGGCTACAACTCCTAGGCTCCATTACGTATGAAAAAGAGTTCGGGGTACTGCAATTAGAGGTTGCGGAAGTTTTTAGTCTTACGGGACTTTTCAAGGAAGAGTTAAGAGACTGTCTGATTAAATACTCATCTTCCTTTTGTTTTAACTCTTTTAACTTTTGCCAATAGAAAGCTTCGACTTTTTGCCTAGTCTTTTCTTTGTCAGCCGAATCTTGTCTTGAATTTTCTTGTAGGGTTGGTGTCATCCTCTGACTGTACTCTGACCTAGGCGACGGCGTCGATTTGTTGCGAAGACTCGTTCTACTTAATGAATTTCTTTTCTCCTCTGTCTCAATCATAGTTTTTCTTACGTGTTCATATGGAGAAACAGTTTTTGGCATGTTCGGTATTTTGTGACTAATAGGCATTGGCGATGTCGGAGCGGAATAATTGTAAGGTTTTGTAACAGTGTCTTGTTTTTTGTAGGAATTAGGTTTCTTGGTGTCTTGCTCATTTTCCTTGTTATCATCAAAAGATAAACTGCGAGCTCTCGTAGGCTGAATCGTCCGAACTTCTGCTTCTTTTTTCGGTGATATTAGAAATTTTGTACTCACGCGTTTTATCTCTGCTCCCACTGAAGATGGGTTGGCTTGTGCTTGTGATGCTCTATAAATTTCAATTTCATCAAATGGCGATATTTTATCAGTTATTTTCTCCAAAGAATGATAATAAACGTCCGGAAATTGTGTGCTGTTATCGTAGTTATTTACTTGATTATTTCGATTAGGCGAGTGCGGCGAATGTGCCATTTCGTTGAACGGTTTCGGTGGCACTTGAGGTCTTGCCGCGTAGTTGGTGTAAGCAAAACTTTCTACCTCAGATGTTTCGTTGGTGTCAATCGATTTATTTCTCGTACTCTCCGAAACAAGTGTGCTGCTGGACGAGTGATGGCTTGATATATCGTTGCTTTGCGTTTCTTTATCACTCTGGGGACGATGTGCTGTCAAATTTTCATATATACGTTCACTATCTTCCAATCCTTGACCATTTTTATCACATCTTATCGAACGAGGATTCTGATATTGATTACCTTTAGAAGATTCTGTGGCACTTTTTGCATTGGAATCTTTATTTGCATTTTTCTCTTTAGATTTATGAGAAAAGAAAAGATTTGGAAATAGTTTGCGAAAACTACCAGCTCGCTTTTTATTGTTTTCTGACATTGTGTCAAGATTACGGCTTATTCCTCGGTTTGAATAGTGTGACTCCTTTTAACCTGAAAAAATAATAACTAATTTTATGAATAAAATAAAATATTATTACATTTTGGAATGGTTGAACTAGCTTCTGCCCGCGGCTTCGCCCGAGTGATAAGTGTTTCATTATCCCAAGGGATCATTATACCGAGTTTATCGGGATAAAAAGTATGTCTTAATCCAGGTTATAAACTATCTGTGTGCAAAATTTCATCCTAATCCGTTCATCGTTTATGCGTGATTGAAACAAACATACTTTCACATTTTTATATTAGTAGGATAAGTCGATCCTTTGTTCAGTTAGAATTTCAAAACTACATTTTATCTACCTACAAACTAGTAAAAAAAAATGATTGGTTCCACGTCAGAAATCCTTCCAGTCTTAAGGTTCTGACGCTCGATAAATTTATCAATAGGGATGTTTCCTGGGTAGAAAAATGATAATTTTATTTAGTCCGTCAGTGAGATTACCAAATAATGTTGAACACGTATTTGTTGCTTTAACAAATCAATAAAAAATTACAAAGTTAAAGTGTATCAAAGTTCAGGAATGGGGGCTTGTGACGTCACTAAGGCAGTATAAATGGTGTACTAGCGGCGTGACGTCACACGATATTTCAACGCATTCATATATTATTATATCGTCGTCATTTGTTTACGTATCAAAAGAAAAATACGTGTCCAATATTTTTTATTAATCTACCTGACGGACAAGTTCTCGAACTAATTTTCAGTAAACTTGCCGTTCTCAACCCAATAGTTATTAGCAGATGCCTGTGTAAGTACCAACAGCAGCGTTTAATTACGGATTTATCTACATCGCATTAGCGGGAGTGACCGAAGGTAAATACGTTTTAAATTAGTAGTACGCTTTACATGGATAACGATGCTGATGAGGATATTAATTTTGATTGTTACATCAAAATGCTTTATTAATCTACTTGCCGATCGTTATAAAAGTTGCAGTACTTAGAAGTAATCCGATAATTTAAAGATACTGAAATTGAAATACACCTGCAGCAGTGTTTTTCACTGACAGTTGGTACTAAAGTATAGTAAGCATATTGTTGAGACATACAAATTCTAAAATATATACATATATAAATATTCCTAGCATTCCAAAAATGATAACCTTCCTAAACAAGTGTTTAGGCAGGTAATCATATTTGGAATGCAGATACTTATCTGTTGCCAGCTTTTAAAGAGGTAGAGGTCGAACATCAGTGGTAATGAGGTACCTCATTACTGTCCCTATATCATTAACATTTCAGATAGGGATTAGGTATCTAGAGTACCTACCTAATGGAACATGGACGTGAAAAAGACCGTAGCTGACGCACAATAAATAGTACCCAAAATGAAAAAAGGAGCACTGCGTACAAAAAGAAATGAGATCCCGTCAAAAACATAACATGTAAAAAACATAATTCTTGCGTTCTTCTATCGCAAAATGTTTTAAGATTGAATGTAAAACCAAGGCGCATAATATTTAGTAAGTACCTTGATAATTAAGTAACAAACAATCTAACCCTAATTTTTAGTCCATTTTGACCGGCCTATAATTTTTGACGATAGTAATTTTTTTTTCAAAAATGTTTAATCACACTTTCCGCTTCATCAAAAAATATTTTAAATTCAAAATATTTAATAACCTGCTTACTACAATAAACAAAATTACACGACCCCATTGACTTAGTAGCCCATATTGACTCAGTTTATATAATAATCTATCTCTAATATATAAAATTCTCGTGTCACAGTTTTCGTTGCCATACTCCTCCGAAACGGCTTGACCGATTTTGATGAAATTTTTTGTGCTTATCCGGTATCTATGAGAATCGGCCAACATCTATTTTTCATCGCAAAAAAAAAAAAAAAAAAAAATGGTAGGGTAGGTGTAGGGTAGGTGTAGGGTAGGTGTAGGGTAGGTGTAGGGTAGGTGTAGGGTAGGTGTAGGGTAGGTGTAGGGTAGGTGTAGGGTAGGTGTAGGGTAGGTGTAGGGTAGGTGTAGGGTAGGTGTAGGGTAGGTGTAGGGTAGGTGTAGGGTAGGTGTAGGGTAGGTGTAGGGTAGGTGTAGGGTAGGTGTAGGGTAGGTGTAGGGTAGGTGTAGGGTAGGTGTAGGGTAGGTGTAGGGTAGGTGTAGGGTAGGTGTAGGGTAGGTGTAGGGTAGGTGTAGGGTAGGTGTAGGGTAGGTGTAGGGTAGGTGTAGGGTAGGTGTAGGGTAGGTGTAGGGTAGGTGTAGGGTAGGTGTAGGGTAGGTGAATGTTTGGAGTTTTTATGGCAAAACAAAGTTTGCCGGGTCAGCTAGTATACCTATATAAAACGTTCTCAAGTACAGCATGAGGGTTTATATAACAAAAGCTTTAATATTTTATCTTCTAATGAATTAACGGCTAATTGATTCATGAATCAACTAGGTAGTTTTACTGAACCCCTTTTAAGACCAGTTGTACAGTGCAGTTGTAATCTAACAAAACTAAAATGTCTAATATATCTTTATAGAAGGTCAACGCACGACTGATTTAATCTTTAGCATAGAATCTTAAGTGTAGATTAAACTAGCGATGATTAACATTCTTCTACCAAAAGAAGGTGAATCATCAATCTTTGGTAGAGTATGACTGCACTTTTGGCCCTTGACTGTACGTTAATGTAAGATATTTTTCTTCAGACTTCGACGCGGGCAAAAGCGCTGGCAAAAACAAGTAAAACGATTACCTCCTTTTTTTAAAGTCGGTTAAAATAACTTGAACATTACTCTGCCCTAACTTTATTTTAGTAATGTCTTCAATGAATATTGGATGATTCGTGCGCGAACAGGATGAACGACCATTTTTCACTTTTAATAATTGATTATTTTGGGATATTGACTACCTGGGATTGCTACAATCGGAATCGCCGTTATGTAGCTACATTAAGGTCTTCATTCAGGGGCTGACAGCATGAACTGCAATTGAGGACTAATCTACCACTTGAACAGTATTGATAGTAATGTCTAGCTCCGTCAAACAAGGTCGCCATCGCATTGTCACCAGAAAAAAAAAGAACGAATGTATGTGTCATGGACCAAGTGATTAATCAGGGCTCTACGTATAATGCCCGAACATTATGAATCTACTCAAGTCCATTCGGTAAATTAAATGAATACTGATTCAAACTTCTATATTTACCACAATATATTTTTATTTTTTAATCTTTGCCCCTCACTAGGTATTTCTTCCTGTATCGTGGGTGCGTGTACAAACATATAAACTCACATACACAAACACCCAGAGCCGGAACAACTATCTGTAGATCATACAAATATCTGTTCCGTGCGGGAATCGAACCCGCGACACGCAGCGCTGCAGTCAATCGCTAAACCACTGCGCCAACCGTGCGCCTCTAATTCAGGATTTATAATGGGCAGACATTGTCTGGTCATTATGAATATTGCTACGTAACGGTTGGGCAATTCGATAATCATGGTCAATGAATTAATCCAAGAACGAGCGAAGCGAGCTCGGTAGCTTAGGGCACCCAGACACGGATAGGTTAGGTTAGATTTTAGATTTAGACCCCGTAGACAGACTTTGTTGCTTGATAGTAATCGTACTTACCTATTGTATAATAAAGCCAATGTCAACATTAAAATAATTAATAATCCCGCCAAGTGCGAGCCGGACTCGCGTACGGTACCGTACCATTATCGCAAAAAACTTCAAAAATATCACGTTTGTTGTATGGGAGCCCCACTTAAATATTTATTTTATTCTGTTTTTAGTATTCGTTGTTATAGCGGCAACAGAAATACATCATCTGTGAAAATTTCAACTGTCTAGCTATCGCGGTTCATGAGATACTAGATTTAGGCCCCGTAGACAGACTTTGTTGCTTGATAGTAATCGTACTTACCTATTGTACAATAAAACCAATGTCAACATTAAAATAATTAATAATCCCGCCAAGTGCGAGCCGGACTCGCGCACGGTTCCGTACCATTATCGCAAAAACTTCAAAAATATCACGTTTGTTGTATGGGAGCCCCACTTAAATATTTATTTTGTTCTGTTTTTAGTATTTGTTGTTATAGCGGCAACAGAAATACATCATCTGTGAAAATTTCAACTGTCTAGCTATCGCGGTTCATGAGATACAGCCTGGTGACAGACAGACGGATAGTGAAGTCTTAGTAATAGGGTCCCGCTTTTACGGAATCCTAAAAAACACATCTATTTATTACCCGGCCAAATAAGTGATACACATTATTCAGAAAGCCCGGTCAATTTATTCATTTCAATAGTTTTATCAATTATATTGGGCAGTTTTCAAATTGCCCGGGCATTGTGAGTGCCGTATCAATCACTTGGTCCATAACATATATGTTTGAACTCATTTATGATTGCCCACTCTGCGAAAAGAGGTATGTAAATTATTACATAGAATATCGACAATGTATCAATCAACGCAGTAAGCACTCGAAACGTATATACTTAGTAAAATAAATAAAAATATATGCTCTTATTTCCTTTACAGATACAATTTCATCGCTGCGGATGAAATGAACGCTGGCAACTAGCGTTAACGCAATAAAAGTAGCATAAATAAAAATAACGAGCTTTAATAAACGCCTGTTATTGATATGAAATAAATAACGCGATCTGAAAATAAACAAAAAGCGAACGAGAATGTGTACCTGTACACATTTGCAGCAATTAACGACTTTTCAATGATACAGATTCCCGCTGACAGGCGTGATACGACAATGTTACAAATATGACAAGATAAATATTTTTTTTAAATTGTTCTATCTATTACGTTATCCGTAGAACATTTTTATCTGGGAATACTGATTCAACCACAATATTATAAATTATGACATTACTTCTATTGATAAAAACTACAAAAATAAACCGCAGGCTTATTACGTATCTTTTGCAAGAGCAAAACGATTTGCGCAATAATTGCTCTTCCATACAAAAGTTATAGAGATTTTGGTGTTTTTTTTTTAAATGAGTGCATTTGACAAACAGCGAGCGATTAGCAAACGATTGTGTAGGACCTACCATACCTACACTGCAGGTAATTCCGACTTTTATGACATAAAGCGTTTGATCGCTATCGTTTTGCTCTTGCAAAAGATACGTAATAAGCCTGCTTGTGTTATCCATGATTTCATAATCATTTTATCACAAAGTTCGAGAACATGGGGCACACTTGGCTCAAGAACCAGATAAATGTACCTACTAAGATAAAAACTCAATTCTAATAAATTGAAGTCTTATGTACCATAGCCACACGTAATCACTATCTCTCTATCTCTAAGTAATAAGTAATAATTCAAATTCCTTTGCAGCAGAAGTTGCAGCAGAAGTAGTAATAAAAAATATGTTTAATAAAAGACAAAAACAAAAAAAAACCGGCCAAGTGCGAGTCGGACTCGCGCACGAAGGGTTCCGTACCACTATCGCAAAAAACGGCAAAAAAAGCACGGTTGTTGTATGGGAGGGTTCCCATACAACAACCGTGCTTTTTTTGCCGTTTTGCACTAAACATTTATTTTATTCTGTTTTTAGTATTTGTTGTTATAGCGGCAACAGAAATACATCATCTGTGAAAATTACTGTCTAGCAATCACGGTTCATGAGATACAGCATGGTGACAGACAGACAGACAGGCAGACGGACCGCGGAGTCTTAGTAATATAGTAACAAGGGTTCCGTACCCAAAGGCTAAAAACGGAGGCCCCGTTTTTAGCCTTTGGGTACGGCACCCTAAAAATAGTTTACAGACCAGAACTGTCCTTATGCTTTACTGGGCGCGAAAAAAAACTCTACCGTGAACTTTATGAAATTAGCTGACAGGTAGCGCTTTCGAATTTTATTTTCTATGCTGTTTTTGTGAAAAAACGGGCCTGTTTTTCAATATTTGAAAAAACCTACGAAAAGTTCTAACACGAATCAGAATCATGTACCCTTGGTTTTATTATTTTTATTTTTATTATTGCTTATTTTTTGTCGGTGTCAGACATAACCCGTATATACTTATAACTTAGTTTTAATGTGTTCGTGTTCATACAATAGAAACATTTTTATACGTATACGTTTGTGAAACCGCAGACAGACCACAACTGGACGTTCTGACTAAAGATTTGACAACGCAATCTAAACGTGTGTGTCGAGTACAGTACAGACTACTCGTTTACAAGAGAATATAATTAAACTGTAACAATTTCTCGAAAAGCGTCAACCATATTGCATTTCCTGTGACGTCCAAAGACACGAGCGTACCATCGATAGCTGCGGCATGCACTGCTCGGTCTCGGTCTTTTTTTGTTTGTTCCGACACAAGCACTTCGTAGAATTTGTGCAGTATTATATTGGAACACTATGCAACGTCGAGGCAGTCCGAAGATGCGTTGACCATGAGACCACTCCGTGTATCAAATTCAAAATTCAAATTCATACGTAGATATTTTAAGGATTATGAATACTGATAACTAGTTGTTTACGGTTTTGGTTCGAACCGACCCCAAACATTCATCTCGCTGAGAAAAGGTTAGAACGATGATGACTATGGTGCCGCAACAAAGGTCGCGGTGCCGAAAATGTATGGTTGCATCAAACACCTACAAGCGAGAACTAGTAGCGAAATGATGGTTGCCCCACAGAACAAAAAAAACGCCTGGTTGCCCCTCTAGCTCCCTGGAGGGGCCATCAACTGCAACGTCTCGATACTAGGGTAATGTCCAGGGCTCAGATAATATAATACTAGCATACAGATGCCTCATCCCATACAAAGCAACCGTGCCGACGTAACTAGCGTTTTTCACCTGATTATACCGATTATTTTTTGTAAATCGATCGCATTCGGTTCCGTTCCACGGCGATAGATAGATCACCATCAATATCCGTGGAACGGAACGGAACCGAATGCGATCGATGTACAAAAAATAATCAGAATAATCAGTATAGAACGTCGGCACGGTTTCTTTGTATGGGATGAGACACCACGTTTACGAACCTTAGGCATTTTAAAGAAAGAAGTACTTATTACAGTTATAACCTTGTTAAATATTACCTGTAATTGTTTACATTTTGCCAAATAAATATATTATTATTTTATGAGGTTCCTTAACGCGGCTTGAGATAGTCGTTGCCTGGTAGTTAATTTGAGAGCAAATTGCTAATAACAAGATATCATCGCTAAAAACATAAGAGGTTCCAAAAACCTGAAGGCGAGGTTGCATTTCCTTGACGACAAAACAATCGTTAGGTTAGATTACATAAATATTAGGTGGGTATTATAAATATCTTAGATATTTATCTTAAATTATTATCAGTCCAGGACCCCAGAGATAACATTTCCGATAGATAAATTGTAGTTTGCCACAAAATGTAAACAAAACACCGTAGAATAGGTATGTTTTTTTTAACTATGTATGTACAGTCATGGGTCAAATTGCAGTCGCATGTCAATGTTCATAATCTCCCATACGGTTCTTTCAACGCGAATGGCGTCCGCGAGCCTGGTCAAATGTAATCCTAAAATTCGTCACTGTTATCGTACTAGTCGTATTTGTAGCTGACTTGTGAAGTTGTGACACTGTGCTACTTTTAATCGGGTGACACGAGTTCGAATTTCGGCAGCCCTAACTATTTCTTTTTTTTTTTCTACAGTCATTGTTTGTAAGAAACAATGCATAAATAAAGGTTACGCGAAAAGGATGCATCCTTTTAGGTATGAAATATACACTAAAGTTTTTTAAGGATTGTTTAGTAATAATAATATCTTTGACAATCTCGAGACCCTGGGATCCTGGGTCCTTTGAAAGGCGTGCGAGGGGCCGAAGCCAAATCGCAGAGGCCTTGTTAGGCATGTATTAGGAAATGTGATACCAACCAACGATTATCCCTGTATATACTGCGCAAGTGCACCCAAGGGCAATCCCCGGTTTGTGCAGGATTATTGCTAAATATGGAGAAAAATGCATTGGGCTATGGATTTGGTAGGTTTAGTGGATCGATTGCCTAAAACTATAGGAGGACTACTGGCCCCTGCCTGACCACTGTTGAACTACAACTATAAAATGGCAGGGGGTGACTGACACACTCAATTAATGGACCCCCATAAAGGGTCGCTTGCACTTAAGTGACGAAGCGCCAAGGGGGCAACATATCCAGAGGTGCTTGAGGAGTGGAGAGGAATAACACGGCTATCAGGACAATCCCGGCAGTACGGTCAAGATCCCTACTAGCATCTTACTGGGTTAACTTCCTTCATCCGAGCTCGTTTGCTCTTGCGAATCTCCACTCAAGCCAGCCAGTTAAGGCATGAGAGAGAGAGAAAGAGAGCTCTCTATATTAATATTATTTATAATATTTGTTTTAATATACATTTACATTTTTACATAAAATATACCCGTCGTGATAGTTATAATATTTTTTTTTATAATACCTTAACTTATTATTATTTATTAATACCTATATATTATTGACTATCTATTTATTGAGGTTATAGCTTAATTATACATTTTCTCAAGGAAAAGAGGATTGAAGCTTGACCTCAAGGCTTAGTAGGCGTTTCGACCGTTAAGTTTCGTCCGATCTGTTCGAAACAGGAATTTCATTATTATTAATATTTATGAGTGGTGTTTCGGACGAATTAAATCTTTCGCATAGGCATCTTTCTGCTACGCGATCGTGACTGGGCTCCTCTGCATACCATGCCGACTTCAGCCAAGCTACTAAAATGTTATATTACCTACCAGCCTACTTAATGTCGACGTCCTTATGTAAGTACGGAGCATGAAAAAAACGCAGTTGGCCAATTTTTTTTTGTATGCATTTCTGCCCATATCACCACAATCTGGTAATACCGTGCACTGATAAGAAATAGCTATCTGTGGCTTATCTGAGCCCAAGGCGTGGCAGATATTCTGATCAAATATGGTCACCACTATTTACAATTATTATCTATTTTTTAGATTGCACGTCGCGCGTCGAGTAGTTTAGCCAGTACATACTCCGCCCGCAGTAATAATATCGTAAATAGTATAACGCAAGAAAGAATTAGATTGATTTTCACCACGATTTTAGCAAGGACGCGCTTAATGCAGGATTTAAGGCGCCGATTCCCTTGAGTAGCTGATTTTAATAGGAGAAACACGTCTAAACGGCTAGTCGTATTTTTTTGTAAAAAATATATGTTACATTAGACCATTTTCTTAATAATTTGATCTAAGAAAATATTTGAGTTTTATTCATATAACAAAGTGTAATTAATTTGTAATGTTATGTCTAAAACGGACAAAAACACGACAATCACACCAAAACCGCTAGGCGTATTTTAATTAAATTGACACCATCTGAAAGACAATTGAATTATCTACATTTTGATCTCAGGCTTTTTTTTTAAAGTCATAGAATAATAAGGAAAGTACAAAAATTACTAAAGTTTGGGTCGCGCGGGTGTGAAACGAGTGCGCGTTTTGTTCCCTCAAGGTCGTTGTACGAATAAAACTCAAAATTTGCTTAGATCAAATTATTAAGAAAATAGTCTAATATAACATATATATTTTTTTTTTAATTACGACTAGCCATTTAGACGTGATTCTCATTCTAAAATCAGCTACTCAAGGGAATCGGCGCCTTAATCTTGTGCCTCTTGTTTACTTATTCATACTATATTATTGTACTCACAAATGAAGTACATCATCATCATCTTCCTGTCCATGTCGCATGTTACTTGGGGTCGGCGCAACACGTTTTCTTATTCCATACCGTCCTGTCCCCTGTCCCGCTATCACTGACTCCATCCATCTCACATTCCATCCATCATTTCTTTGGCCATCCCCGCCCTCTCCATCCACATACATTTATATACCTAATTACCTATATCGAAATAAATTTAAACATGGGTAAGTAGGTTCTTCCATTTAGCCCTTAAAAATTCAATAAAATATTAAGGAACGCATACTCTGCTTATATCTACGTATGCCGATGCATTATCCCTTAGTAGTTATCCACCTAAAAAGCGTAGTAGTTATCCACCTAATCTATGACTTTTATTATTTTAGTTTACAAGCGAGCATTTTTCAAGTGGGCTTCGAAGGCCAAATCCAAAACTTCGAGGAATGGCGAATAACACTATAAGTGATCTCGGTTCTGAATTTGATGAAAACTAAAACTGCGACAACATTCCGATTGCGTCGCTAACCGTGGTCGCTAATAACGATCAAATTCTGGAAAGTTATGCCCTACGGCAAAAACTTGTAGGTACCTGTATAATGCTAAATATTATTTTATATAACACGTAATATTATTTAAATGTAATTTAATGTCTACGTTTACTTTTCACTCCTTAGCCCAATTGATTAGGGGTTAGCGTAACATGTTCCGATACCTAAACTATAATCTCTACTATTATATATTCCTTTTTGGGTCTTGTCTTATGGCCTTACACAATCACTCATTAACAGCTATCCTCAAGGGACGTTTGTTCCCTTTAACGGGGACATGGGCTTCGGGGACAGCGGGAAAACACGTTTTAAAAATACTTATAAAAAAAAAAGTTTGGCCGCGAAGATACAGTGCTACATTGATGAACGTAACTGGAACACGTGTTGTTTGATCAGCAGCGTGTTGCGTCATGGTGAATTAAGTCACCGGTTGAGTAAGAGCCCTAATTATTATGATGAGGTCAAACATTCGAGTACGTTTGAAAGTCTTGTAGAAGAAGAGTAGGTACTAGATATGAATGTAAGTGGTTAGCGTATTCTATCAGATTACAACAATCAGGCACAAACAAACATCTTTACCGCTTCTTTATTTATTTGGTAGTTTTTTTTTTCAAACTTTGACACGAGGTAGCGACCCCTAAAAACCTATCTAAGAAATAATAAAAAAATTTAGGTTCGTTTTTAGGTGATAGAAGCGAATGGCGGGACGACGCAGTAATTTTTCAAAAGTCGAAAAATAAGAAGCACTTCTTTGAAATTCTGGCTATTATTATATAATAATTATGGTTTAGATTGCTCAAAAGCCGTGAACTAAAATAAATGTCATTTTAATTGCACTGTCAACATAATTTTCAGTTCGAATAACAAGCTTTATGCGATTACACTAGTGACTGTAAATTTTCATCTCTATGAAACCTGAAATTAAACTGACTGACCAATTTCATGGTTAGTTGGAGCTAGCCAGAATTTCGAAAGTGGAGCTTTTGTGTAACGTGTTTTACCAATAATTTTTGCACAAACAATGACTGGCTGTAATTGCATACAATTAATGGAAATACATAAGGGCGGCCAAGAAGTTTGGCGAGGACTATATTGGGTACTAGCTGTTGCCCGCGGCTTCGCTCCCGTGGACCACCCCACAGGACCCGTTTTCGGGATTAAATAAATTGTAGTTCTAAAAACTAAAATTACACGCTTTAGTGGTGAATTGAACTAAAAAGTCGCTAATCCTGAAGATCTTGGTAAGGCTTTAGGACCAAACTATTTAAACGCGCACGGTAGTATCAACTTTTATTCAATGTAAATTTTAATTTTTGTTTGACGTTCAAAAGTGCCGCTTATTTGGCCTACTTGAATAAATATATTTGACTTTGACTAAATTATTGCATTGTCATCGGTCCTTGATAAGTGTGCAAAGTTTCAAATCAATCCGACGTTTTGAAAGGGGTGAAAATCACGTTCAAAGATTCCGTTACATTGATGCATAGATACATAGGTACATAGATACATACCAAGCTAATAACAGCGTGTTATAAATAGCCTATGTTACTCAGGAATAATGTAGCTTTCTGTTGGTGAAAGAATTTTTCAAATCAGTCCAGTAGTTTCGGAGCCTATTCGGTACAAACAAACAAACAAAAAATCTTTCCTCTTTATAATTAGTATAGAGTGATAAGCAAATATATTTTATAATGACTTACCTTACGCAAATCCTTCTAAAATATATTCGCTAACGATAAGCCTATCAAAATTGAGCAGGGAATATTTTGGCTCGATATTTGATCCCAATTCACCTTTGTTTTATTGCACCCTGCTACGATATTCAGGAGTGGCCTGGCCTGTCTATTGCAAATAAGTTAATAACCCAGATGCTTTATATGGGAAGCTTGAAATTGTATATGCCGCCAGCAAATTGCAATTGGTAAAGTCACTGAAGGTGATTGAAACTTTCGGTAAATCCATCAGGATATTAAGTGGTATGGGTAACCGTGCAGTCATGCATGTTATAGGTACGAAGGGGGATTATGGAAGCTGAGGGCCAAACAAGTTCCGGGTTCTGCAAATATGAGATCGATTTGCAGTACCAGATCATACGTACAAACACTTAGACGTGTCAGGAGTTAGGCAACAATGTGGTTGACGTGAAGCAGACAGACATACTAATTTGACGCCTTGGATGGGTAGTAGTAGGGACTCCCTTTTCCGCACTTAAAAATTCTGGCTAGGAACCAGCACGATTGCACCTTCACAAGCAATGCGTCGTAGTGAAAAAGCTCACTAAATAAATACAAAAAACAAATTAAAACAGCTATTGAGATAAAAAGAAACACGGAGTAACAGATAAGAAGACAAGAACGAATACGTAGTATCACGTACATTCTAGTACTAGTAAGGTGAATCTGATATTATCGAACTAACTACGTTTGTTGAACGCGATCTCATGCTTGCCGATTTGGTACATTAGAAGATAATTAACATTCTGCTTGGCGATACTACACAGAACACATAGAGGAGGTTCATTTTATTCAAGAAACAGAATAAACTTGCCAGGAAGAACATTTTATAGTTGTGCTCTTTGTGCAATTTTTATTTTGTGGTAAAACTATTCGCGTAGGTCCTTTGTGATCTAACCTATTTCTCCGCTTGCCTCTTCAAAGATCTCGGAAATAACGATGGCCAGAGTTTCAACTCTTGAATAAATACCAAAGGAAATGGATAAAGTTGGTGAATTCTTTTTACGATACGAGTGCGCAACACTGTATCGAAATTCGATAGTTCGATGAGTGTTTATTCGAATAAAGTAAAGTACCTGGGCGACCGAGCTCTGCTCGGGTGAAAATAGAGGAAACGACGTTCTAGCTAGATCGAGTTATCGCCCCCGAAACCCCTGCACAAAAAATTTCATGAAAATCGTTGGAGCCGTTTCCGAGATTCAGATTAATATTTATATATACAAGAATTGTTCGTTTAAAGGTATTAGATTAAATTAAATTAGAGTACTACATAATGTGTTCCTGAAATAAGAAACAAATGAAGCTTTGAAAGTAACCTTCGAATGTGAATGAATGAACTAGGCATACCCAAGTTTAAGTCATACGAAGGTCTTCCTTCAGCCAGTTTTTTTTTTCTGGCTGAATTCTA
Organism: Orthosia incerta; assembly: GCA_948252205.1. Lineage (NCBI taxonomy): Eukaryota > Metazoa > Arthropoda > Insecta > Lepidoptera > Noctuidae > Orthosia > Orthosia incerta. The sequence goes on along the minus strand of OX411741.1, from coordinate 36,477,481 downwards.
GCCCAATATTTACTTGTTTGAATTTTAGTGTCAAAATACGCAAAAGCGGAGTCACGACTAAGATTATTCGTCTGGAGTGTTAATTTCCTAGCAGACGAATGTGTTCTAACTTTGGAAACTTGCATAATAATCTATTATAAGAGCTGAGAGTTCGCGACCTGATTGCAATTTAAGCCCCCTTTCACACGCTGTGGCTACCGGATAGTAAGCATCGGCAGATATTGTATGAAAGACATTGATATATAATAAACCCAATATATCAATGATGAAAGATGTTATAGATTGTGACAAATGCTTTGACTACCGATATGATGACTCACAGAAAAGTAAGGAAGAAGAAGAAATGTTGCGCCAACCCCAAATAAATTAGGATAATTATGATATGGCCAACAGAATAATGGACCTTATAACTTTGTTCAGTTCAGGCAAATAGTTAGGGCACGCAGTCAGGCGCGACGCCACAGGCCACAATGCGACAAAATACCATAACGCGTTTTTATAGAAATATCTATAAGTAGGTATTTGTACTTAGAACAATTTCTATAAACACGCACGTTGCTTCGCGCCTATTTTCGGAAGCATTTAGTAAGTAATTGTGGAATTGCGAGATCATTAGCCAGCCAGGGCCCAACTGAAGCGCGACGTGCATAGGGACAAATTACAAATTACTCTTCATCAGCATATACCCGGTTCGGTAAATTGGGTTTACTGGCACGGTGCGCTCGAGTAACCCATGTACATGGGTTACTCGAGCGCACCGTGCCTAGTGCACTACACTAGGTTAATTAATATCAGTGACATTGATTACTGCCATTATAATACAAGCTAAAATGTTATTAAAATAAAGTTGATTATATTTAATTCTTGAGACCGACTCCATTAGACATTCGTAGTTAATTAAAACTAATAACTATTTAATGGTCTAGTCTATCTAGCTGGCCTCTTAAGAAACAGATTTGTGCCTTGTGATAGTTGTGATTTGTATTGGTTAGTTTAAATCTTATACTGCGTGCTACCTAGGTACCGGTTTCACTGAGAAAGTGATACGGGAAGTGATCCTTAGATTCCTAGCCGTTGAAGCACAGAGATCGGAGCGTCCAAACCACATTAAATCTAACTAGATGTCGCGAATGCATATACTTCGCGTGTCAAAAAAAAGTTTATAAAATCAAAAAACCCGACTGCAAAGATGTAAACAAGAAGAAAAGTATGCTGTGCAGTCGGAGGATACATATTCGCGAGCTGGCTGACCAAAACTATTAATATCCTCCGACTGCACAGCATGATTTTCATTGTTATTGATTCTAACATAACTTTATTCTTTTATAGGTTATCTCAGTTATCTGCTCAGTGCCCCGTGATTTCCGGCACCGAAGAGCGCCCTGGGCCCCCGCTTCTATCTAATGTCGTAAAGGTTAACTACGGGATTATTTGAATAGATGCTTTGTGTGCTCAAATAACAAGTTAGGTAGCTAATGAACAATCATAATAATAATTTCAATCAATTCAATTCAATGTGGAGCAACTAGTGGCGGTCTCACCATCTGACTTGCTTTTTGGAAACCAAGTAATATGCTTCCAATCTAACTGGATAAACCCTATTACCAGGAGCCTTAGATTATACAGTAAGTAGTTATACTGTATAATCTTCGCCAGGAGTGACTATCTGCTCACCACAATCCAGTGACTGGATAACATGATACTCATTGCCAAGATTGTTTGTCAGAGTTTTAGGCTTCTAATGACCCTGAACGACTATGAAGATTGAAAGATCTACAAATGACCAATGGCTCGTGCTTTGCTAGGCACGGAGGAATCTCGGCAGATCGTCCCAAACGAGGTCGTCCCGTGCGGCTGTTATTATTCAGCAAGGAGCCTCTCTCTATTTATCTCTGTGGTGATCTGATTACTTATTAAACAATCTATGTTAAAAAGTATGTTGGAGGTCTAACTAGGGCTTACGTAAAATGCCTCATTTCATATCTGAGGTGCGGATGGCATAATGTACGTTTCCTACGGGATCGAAGAAATTGGAAGGTCGATTTTTTTTTTTTATATTTCCGAACACTATACTTTAGCACATAATTATCAAAAGTGTTACAAATACGGCTCTTACATAAATGGTCAAAATTAAATTACTCGAAGGGAGTGATGGCCCTTCCCTCGAATTTGGACCCTACATACCACTCGAAACTCCTTATCAAGGTGCTATACTCGTATTAACGCTTCCGGCTGAAGAAAAAGATCGGGATGGTGTTAATTTCTTGTGCTAGGTATCTACCTAGCACAAGAAATTCTAAACCCGCATCACTATCTAGTGATGCGGGTTTGCGATGTTTCGGACTGAAGATACCGACTGGTACGGAATATCATGTTTCACGGGACCAGTTGGGAGTCTACTCCCTAAGCAATGAAGTCCGTATTTTCAGCCTTCGTTACGGACGTTTCCTACTCCGTATCACCTACGGACGGATGATTCGTTCGGAGCCCGAACTACTAATGAACGACAAACACAATTTGACAGTTGTACCTACTCCTGATGTGTTTCTGCCCGTACGAAAAATTTAATCATTAATTTACTCCGAATTGTACTTTCGGACGGGCCCGTAATTTCGTTGACAGAGTTAGTCAGTAGTCCCCCAGCAGACGTTGGATTCGTAAACTTAATAATGGTGTTGCTCAATAATTTGGAGTTCCTATCTATAGGTTGTCTGAGTTGTCTCTTTGAGTAAAGAGAGTCATCATTCCTAATAGATACTTTGTCTACGACACGGATTACTTTTGAGTTTTGCGCTCCCAAAAAGATTAATTATATTGATTGACCTTGTGCATGCGAATACACTGTACACACGTGGATTTGTGAGGTATAACTGGGTGAGTATCTACATAAATGTTACTAAATGTATTTATGTGTATGTAAAACTCTTAAAATTCTTATTGAACAGAGGTTGCATTATCGGAAGTGTATAGGTACCTACATAATGCCTGCAAGCAGGTGCTTAGCCATCTTCATAAATATGAATAACGGATAACCGTAAACCATACATATGTAGGTATAATACGTACATAAAATATGACATAATGTATCTATGTATAGTCAGGTAAACACCTATCTATATCTTTAACGTAGAGCGGAATTACATTTGTTTTCATCTAGCTAGACACTGGTCGACCTCTAAACGAATGTTTGATATTCATGCGAATATGGGATAAATCTACTATTTGAAAATAAATAAATTATTGCTAAGTAGGTATTTTACGGTTGTCGGATAGCATGACGTAATGACCGACTCTAGAGCAAAGACCTACTACGTTAGTAAACTGATAAATTAAGTTAGTAGTGGTTTACCTAGGTACCTAAGTAGTTATTTACTTTTCTAATGAAGTCACTCACCGTAATATGTACCTAAACGCGTTTGTCACACGATTTACTTACGAACGACAAGCCAGATAGATAAGGCAATTAACATGAGCATATGATGTTGCTTTTATGCGTTTACTAATAGTAATTTATAGTAAGGACAAACAGCAATATAATGATTTGGAAATTATTCACAACAAAAGTTAAAACTTACTTTTAAAAAGTTTCGTGTTCTGTTACAGTTGGACTATCAGTCAGAAAAAATGTCGCATTGGGCTATAAATACAAGATGTAGTTATATTAGCATAAGTTCATGTTATAACAACAGAAACCATTGTTATCCGGATAATGACTCATACTAGAAAATTATTTCTGTAACGACCACTTGAATTTGCCGCAATTATGTCATGCAAGAAATATCACTTCAAATATAACTTTATGCTAATCTTACTGTCATTCACAACAATTAACACTTCGTGAATATTACTAACCAAATTGTATCATAAACACGGACGAAACAACACTGAACACAAGTAAATCACAACTTGAACTAAAACTTTACCAACATAAAGTACATAACTTCTACAATTACAGTTGTTACAACTTGGTACAAATCTTCATAATAAGATTAATAATTAATATTGTATTACTAGGTGATATTAAACTTAATTTTGGCCGGAAATCGTCCGTCTGCATAATGTTAGTTAACAATAAAATAATAACCTTTTACGTTTATTCTACATCATAGCTAGCATTTTTTGTAAAATTGAAGGCCATTGCTCGTGTTGTAGAGTAAGCCTTTACACAACACGATAGAGTCGCTTTTGGTCATTATTATGAACGCCTTTTACTGCGTTCCGTTTTACCGAGTTCCAGTTGGAATCCAGCGGTTACAGATAAAAAATTAAAATGTTGACAGCCCAACCTATGAATAATTGATTTCAAAATAAAATAAAATTGGAGCACATTCAATCATTAATGTTAATATGTTTATATTCTCCTATATCGTCGAACTTCGAAGAAAAAAATGTCAACCTGACAAAATTAAGTTCATAATTTTTTACAACAATAAAACATACAAGAAAATTAAACGTCTCAATTAGAGTGTAGGAAATAATTTGAATACCCATTTGTTATTATTAGTTCTAAAACTTTTACAAACTGTAAAACTTGTGAGATTTACCGCCATCTTGTGCGGCCAGCGTTACAAAACCTGATCTAACGAAGTTTGTTAAAATAATACCAGATGGCGCATAATTCAGTTCAATCGTTCAACCAAACTTCAAGAAGTTGCAGTACAAAAAGTCGGGCTGGATTATTTTTTTGGCAGAGTCTGACAAACGAAAGTAGACACTCGAATTATTATTAGCAAACTTTTTATATGGCAATGCTATAGATGCTATAGCATAAGGAAAATTGGGGTTGACATTAGTATAGAAGAAGCTATACTAATGTCAACCTCAATTTTCCTTATGACGCTACTAAGTTGATACTTTGTTTTAATTCGTAATCACTATTTATCTTTTTGTAAAAACATTTTCTCTATTTTGTAACGCCTGCCAAAGATGTCGCCACTAAATTGCCAGCCAGCCGCCATTGCCATGACGTAACATGGCCGCCAGCCAGTCAGTTATTATAATTTGTAAAATCAAGGAAATTTAAGCGATTGCGTATATACCGTTTTTTAATAATTTCCACGCCTACCCTAGTTTTTACAATTTAATTATTTAAAAAGTTTCATTATTAATGTAGAAAATCATGATTCTTAATTCTTTATTGTACACAAAAAAATAATACATACACAACATGAGTGATTAAAAAGTTGGTGTACAAAGGCGAGCTTAACTCTAAGAAGAGTTTTCTACCAGCAAACCTTAGAGTGATAGAGAGAGTTTACAAAAGGAAGAAGAGAAGTAGTCCAGTGTACAATTTTAGACTTAATAATAAATAGAATAATGGTAATTTTAGAATAATATAAAATAAACCATAAATATACATACATACATATGTACAATATATATATATATATATATATATATCTATACTAATATTATGTCATTCCGAAAGAAAATGATTCTTGATTTTCCTCTTGAAGACATTCAGAGAAGGGCTTTCGCGTAGGGAATGTGGTAGAGAGAAAATAATGATTCCTGTGAATCTTTTCACATGGAAGTCTTGGATTCAGATTTTGATTGATAGTATAGTACCAAAATTATTATAGAATACTGTTGCTTTTTTTTATTCAGATTGATATATCTAAAGTATTAGGTACCTACCTAAATGTATCTATAGTATTTTTATTCAGACTTAGTAATATAAATAATTCTAAAGTTTCAAATTAGGTTATTCCAGGGATTTCATACTAGTTTTCGGGGTTGTTATGCTGATATTTTTTTTTAATTTGCCGCACTTTTTCAGTCTCTACTTTCGTTTGCCAGACTCTACCCACAACGTTCTCACGAATCCTATAATGCATTTTTATTAACATCTTTACACCTCACTGCTACTTCGAGTTAAAAAGGAATGAAATCGTATTTTTACCGACTTAAAAAAAACGAGGTAATCAATTCAACACGTATGTATGTAATATTGTTGGAATTGCACAATATTCACATATGTTACTCCTTGTGGGCTTCTAAAACACGTGTGCCAAATGTATGTATGTATTTTGTAAGTTTGTATGTTTATTTGTATGTATGTATGTATGTTTGTCCACACATTTCGCCGAAAATACTTATCGGATCGTAACCATTCATTTTTATTGGATTAAATATCTTTCAACATAGAGAGCAGTGCAAGATTCATCAAAATCCGTTCAGTTGTTTTCAAGATAAGGAACATACAACCAAACTCCTTAGCGACAAACAGCACGAATGTGTAAATTAAGCTAGTATAGTATGGCTATTTTGTCATATATTTTATCATTTTCTACGCCGACTTCCGTAACGAAAGTTTTTGAGCATTTAGAGTTTTGCTTTTGAACATCGGTATTTTATATCGAAACATAAAATACCGATGTTCAAATGCCCGAAAGGATGAAACCCCGAAGGGACGAAATCCCGAATGGACGAAATACCGATGGATCAAATCCCGAAGAGCGGCGACGTAGTTACCGCAATTACTCATATATGGCACTACACCACAGTTATGACGGGTACGTATTGCAATATCTAAAATTAAAAGATCTAACGTAAAATAACCTACGTTCAAAATACCCAAAATCTAAATACCTAATGATTGTGTCACTTATATTCAAAATACCGAAAGCTTAACATATCTATTTGGATATGTTACTGAAGTTTATAAAGCTAAAACTTGAAATTCCTTTGTACAAAGTTCCTTAAATTAGTTTACCTCACCGTTAATTGACCAAAATGAAAAATACCGATTTAAGTACCTATGTAAAATTCAAAAGCCAAATAAAAACACAATTATTATTTTAAATTTTTAATAATTAGAAAATGGTGAAAATTTCTGCGAGCAACTTGGAAGTAGCGCTCACCGGCCGCTCCGCGGCATCGCTCGCTTCGCTCGCTCAGCTCGCGCCCGTTTGGTCACAGTTCTAACCTAAGCTAACCTATTTCACCCAAATAGTCGTTATTTTGACCGGGTGAAATAGGTTAGGTTAGAACTACAACCAACCGCGCGCGAGCCGAGCGAGCGAAGCGAGCGTTGCCAGTGCCGCGGCCGGCGCGCGCCCGAAGATCCATATTATGGATCTTAGGGATATGGATCTTCGGGATTTTAAGCTTTCGGGCAAATGCACTTTCGGGATTTTTATAATTTCGACCAAACAATCATATGGCGTTTAATTTTTCGGGATGTCTTCCATATGTATTTTAAAATACGGTCTTTTAAATTTCGGTATTGTAATACGTACCCGTTACTAACGACTCTGCTCACTTTTTAGTGATAGGGTACTAAAACTAAAAAGAGAGAAATAATAACTTTTTCACAAAAAATAAACAGACTTCTAAATCAAAACAAACAGTGCAAAAATGACGTTCGTTTTGACTAAAAATTGAATCAATAGGTACTTACTTTTGTGGCAAGAAAGTTGTGGTCAGGGACTTCATTTAGAAACGTTTCCACATTTTGAGCTGTGAAATCTTTTGATTGCATAAGACGATGTCCTTCTGAGTGCCTTTTTAAAAATGCCAGTAATTTGGTGTATGTATTAATTTGTTTATTATTTTTGATGCTTATTGTTGACCTGAGCATCGAATAGATGCGCCATAGGCTACTTCGCTTCTTTGTACATGATAAATGCTGGAAGTAGACTAAAAGCACTGATTCAGATACAGACTTGACGCCCTTTGTAGTTTTCCATTTGTAAAAATCGTCGTAGGCTTTCATGTACGATTATTGGCAATACTTTTAAAGCTTTGGATTTAATGTACTCCGGAGTCAAATCACTATCATCACTCGACATGTTTGTGAGAATTTGTATGTATTGTAGTTAAGTAATTTGTTGTTTAACAAAGCAAAACAATTTTCAGTATTCGCGTCTCTTTTTAATTTGAGTTCTATTTGTCTTTTATTTATATTCTACCGTGGTAGCCAGTTCGATTTTCGAACAACTTCTACGTACTGTTTTTTTTTTTTTTTATCCTCATCGGAGGATTTTGGCTTCGCACATCTTGTGCATTTGCCAGAGTCAATAGGTAATGATCTTAAACGTCTGCGACTGACACATATCTCTAAGTAGTCTGTGGACTGACGTGGTAAGTACCACAGACACCACTAAATAATAATAAAATATGTCCTGAGTCGCTATTTTATATATTACGAAACCCTGGTTCTCAGTAACTTCGTGTCGCATATAAGTATTTCTGTGGTGTCGCGCGGCCATGCATCAACCAGTGTCGCGTGCCGGGGGCAGCCAAGACAAGCGCATGCGCCGTTTTACGCGGGAAGATGTCTACCAGACTACCACGTCAATGTATGTGTCTAATAGACAACCTCCTCAGTAAAATAGTAATATTTTCATAGAGTTTCCTAGACAACCTGTCAGTAAAATTGATCTGATGTCTCACGGTTCCAAATGAACTTTGGGTAGTACTTTTAAAAGCCATGACAAGCTTGTACCTATGTGTGTACTTTTGGAACTCATGTTCAGCGATCTGGAAGAAGATGACGACCCGGACTTTCAACCAGAAACCCAACACTTAGAATCCTATGAACACTCTGATGACGAGTCTCAGAATCAAGGACCATCTCTGAAAGAAAGCGTCGGCAAACTTTTAAAGAGGTGCGGCAGGAAACATCGGGTAGGCTATCTGAAAAAATGCGTCGTTGGCTTATGGCAACTTTCAACGAATAGCTTTGTCTTATATCAGATGTCTTCAGATAGGGATGAGAAGAGGGGATATTTATATTGAATTTAGGAAGAGATTTAGTACTGAATCACTTGAAAACCCGGGTACACAACGAAATATTGCCTAGCGAACTGTGTATAACTATTTGTCGAGTTTTGGGTAAGGACTCTGCACTCCACCTCCAAAAATTCGATCTCTTCCAACAAATGGAAGGAAGTTATGTCATCTAAGGCCAACTGAAATAAAAAGAGTAAGATACTGTTGCTGAGATTGACTAAAGCCGATTTGTGTCAAATGCTCAAAGCCATTGTGTGAGGATTGACAAAAAAATGTAAAAGTTTGAGGGCTAATAACTCTCAATTTAACCAATAAATAGGTACTGTCCAAATTTTCAAGTCTGATTATTTTAAGTGTTGTCGTTGATAAATATGAAACATTCTCAAGAAAAGTGATATAGTTGATTTGTTCAATATTCTTTTTTGTGTGGAATATTTTTTTTTAAGACTGATTTATGTTAACTAATAAATACTGTTAAATAGACATAGCTTTTTATTTTAAAACTTATATTAAATTAAAAGAATATTATATACTTAAAGTTAGTAAAAAAACATCACACCATTAGGAATTAAAAAGTTATTATTATAACGTAGTTTTATTTTCTCTGTGATATACATAAGTTTTGATAAGATTAGTCAAAGTCGTGTCTAGTCAGGTAATCTGTGTGACTAGTATACCTACTACCACGTCAGTGGAATAGTAAACATTACGGCACGTCAGTGGCCGCATACGTTATTTTACGTATTCGTATTTCGTACTGCCGCAGACGTACGTTTTTTTTTCGAACGGAACACTTTCCGTACGTACGTATCGAATGCCAGCCCGGGCGTTCGTAAAAATTCCAAACAGGAAAAAACTAAAGTCTGCACTAGGTTCACGGAATTCCGAGTCTGTATTTCGTATTCGGAAATCGAACGCGGAAAACGTACGTATGTGGCCCGCCTAGTGGTGAATGCATGGAATTAGTATATACCTACTACCAATATAAATGCCAAATTAAAATCACATTAATGACCAACGGGCACTGACCTCTAATATACAAGTACGCTGGACTTCATATTATCGATGACAAAATTAAGACATTTGATTTTCGCCATTTTGGCGCTGATAGTAACGTGACTTAACGTGAGATTCCATGGAACTAATATTAGAGATGGGACATAGCCTTCGGTATAAAAATACGTGAGAATAATTTAATACTTAGGAGAACAAGAAAATCCCAATTATTTTAATTGAGATTCATTTCTAAGTAATAGAAAACTTGTTGTAAAGGCTAACTGAAAAATAGTTTCAATCAGATTGCAAGCTATAAACTAGTGGATAGCATGCTACTAAAGTTATAGCGCATTACTGTCAGATCAGTGAGATTTAAATATGGGGATAGGCTAACAACTTATCCTTAAAACTAGTATATTTGAGCAAGTATCTGCTCGCTCAAGTATACTAGTTAGTTAATATTTACATTTACAATAGTTTGGATTCACTCGGTTGGAACATCATTCATACAAATATTTGCGTACGAATGAGATGGATAATAATTTGCAACGGACATATTTCTCGCTCTCATCGCTGAGATCCTGTCTCTGTAGTGTTAAGGTGCAAATAAGAGTGACATCGCATTCTAGCGACGTGAAGACTTATGTCAGTTTTCAACTCTGTTTCAGATGCAGATATAAATTGTTTGACTTAAAAACATTTGTTAATACAATTATAATTATTATGATATTATTCCAGAATTAATTCCAGACAGGAACGAGGTGATTGATACAAGAAGAGAGAGGCCTGTGCTCAGCAGTGGGCTAAGTCGGACTGTGGATGATGATGATTCCAGAATTTAGTATTACACATTGCTTTTTAACATTATTACTGATTATTAGGCATTCATATAACATTCATCACTACGAGATCACCATTATGAGATATTTAGTTGCAACATATTATGAGAAGTCAATACAGTAGATGAGTGATACGCCTTGCCAAGTCTACTATTTTGATATTAGTGTAATTTAAAAATATTACTAATACTCTTATACTTGTATTAGTTAAAATAATATAATATTTCCAGGCGAATATATTAGTATTACCTAATCTTGAGAAATACCGGTATTAACCTATCTCTAAATGTGTAAATTTTAGTTCCTGAGAACCTCGAGTGGGGCGCTTTGATTCGGCACAAAAATCAACTGTCATTTCATCTAATATATGTAGTCCAGCGTACTTGTATGATAGAGGTCAGTGCCAACGGGTCATAATGAAATTCAGAACAATATTAATGACCTGCTGGACCTCAGGTCTTAAATGACTTACTTTGGGTCACCTTTAGGTTAGGTTTGCTTATCATAAAATAATTTGACATTGTCGAGCAGGTGGTGTGAAAACACATTAATTTTATTTTATTAATTTTACGATCCATATTTTTTTCGCCAGACCGTTTTGACTCAACTTAATACTTAGCAAATATGGTGTGTTATTAATAATTATAATTTACTATCTAATTGTTTCAATTAGAAGTGGCGTGGCGTAGCGAGTATAAACTATCAAACGAATTTATTCAAACCTACGTCATATATATCGCAACGAGTTATTCAGTTTTATGCATAGCACGCACTGCGATTTACATTCGCGCGAATTTTTTGTCTCCCATTCTGTGACCTATGGAAATGTATGAAGCTGCACGCACTGCGGAAAAAATTCGCGCGCGTTATTATTAGCGCGAATAAAAATCGCAGTGCGTGTTTAAGTAAACGGGTTTTTATCAAATTTTCAACATTCATTCATTTCCATTTTTCTTGATGAACTAAATAATAAGACAAGTTGTACATTGTTATTGGCTCACTTTCTTGTAAGCTACGTAATTCGCTTAATATTATTGCGCTACATATTTTACTGCTGAGTACGGGATGGGGGTTTCATTAGGTCCCCAGGTCCGACAAATTTCCCCCCGGTGGGTTCCTGCCATTTATCGCAATGTCGAGGCGTGGCTTGTTCACATAGAAATATATATATGCCTACGGTGAAGTGAAAAGGAACCCAAGGAGGCAGGCAGGCATTGCAGCTGGGGTAAGGAGGTCGCGGCGGGAGAGGAGTATTGCAGTGCGCCGCTCTCCCTACCTTCCGCGATCTGGACGGTGTAGCCACCGTCTGATGGAGGACGCGGTGGGGCCGCAAGAAGGAGAAGTGTCGGTATAGCTTTGGCCGCTCTCCCTATCCCCTGCGGCCGAAAAGTGGTAGGCGGTGGAGCCACTGACCTGACTCGTCACAAGGGGGACCAAGGTGCCATGCACGGGTCGTCTAGCGCCCATGTGCTGGTTTGGTCCCTAGGGTGGTCACGCTGCGGCGTGAAATGTGTTCTGGTGCGCCGCCGGTGATGGGGGTTACCCCTCAGAGGAGGGTCCGGTGACGCGGACAACTGCGGCGGGTTCACGGAAGAGTGCTTAGGCATGCCCGTATGCCCGCCACAAGCGGCACAGGAGGACACCGTGGAGTTTTAGTGGGTTGAGACCCACGTAACTGCGCTATCTCCCCATAGGAGCGCAGTGTGCATGACAGCATGAGCAATTCTCCATAAAATAAAAATTTGGTCGGGCAAAATGTGGAGCTACTATACATCTCTGTCTAACCCTATGAGAAATACAGGCGTTATGTTGTAATTTTAAAATTAAATATAAAGTTAAAAAGATAGATCTTTTCAGAAAACTGTATAATATATGTACTCCGCCCCTAAGACGACCCACTGACCTACATCACAGGCGTTCTATTTAAGATTACTAATCTCTAGAAGTACTAAACGAATTTTTCAATAGTCTGATATGTTTTAACCGAACAATGAAAACGGTGGTTTGACAGCTTTTGTATAGAAAATATATTGAACGGCAATTTTTATTCCTCAGTTAAATTAAAAACACAGACGACTTAGGTTAAAAGTTATTAAACTATTGAAAAATCGGCGCTAAGATAATTTGAATTTCGTAGACTGCCCGAAGTCACATTCACTAGAAAGGCTCAGGCTGTTTTGTGGGCTGTTTCTAAGTCAGTCAGTTTATTATTTTACTGTTTGGTCAGTGCTCAGGCTCAATCAGCATAGTTAATACCATAGATAAAGCAAAAAATCTAAATCTATGGTTATTTTACCACTGAAGGTCTGAAGCTTTCAAAACAAATAACAGATGTCACCATAATCTTAGGGCACCGGAAATATTTTGAAACCAGAATTACTCATTTATTAGTAAAACTCCTTCTCTTTTCCTACGTGACGAACGAATTGGAAAAATTAAAATTATGGTATTTGTACGCTTCCGAAATCCATAAAATCCATAGATAAAATCAGTTTCTGGGCGAGAGTTGTCATGTTGTCAAACCATGAAGCCATGTCAGAGCATTGTCAAAGAACACGTGGACGAATGACAGTTTCACTGTGTCTCTCTTTCTATTTGGTTGTGAGTAAAAGCGACAGATATCTGTACCGAATAGGCTATTCGACCTTGATATGATATAAAATTGATTGGAAAAGGTTGGGCTTCGAAGTTTAGAAAAATTGTGCCTATGACAAGTGTAGTGGTGGACGTTGGGCTTTCGCAAAATAAAAATAGTGAAGATTTATTTTTGTTGAGCAGTCCCTTGGATATTAAAAGTAGGTGGTAGTTGTTAGAAATGGAATATAAATCATAAATTTTAATGTAATATTCAAATTGTTATTACTTATTATGATTTATTTAATAAAAAATATCTTTATTTTCAGTCTCTGCGTGGCAAAGTTCTTTCGCCGAAATGCCTAAAAGCCGCAGCGAATTTAGGTTTCTAGTGTATGCGGGTGCAATATTCGTATGTTATTTCATTTATGGAATGTTACAAGAGAAAATAACGAGGGGTAAATACGGTGAAAACAATGAAAAGTTCACGTGTTCGCTGTCCCTGGTCCTCATACAGTGCGTTGTGAACTATATCTTCGTGCAACTTCTAATGGTAAGTTATTTTCTTATATTTCAGTGTAAGACATTTAATTCCCGTTAACTCCCTTTATTTTGTAAGAGATCTTTATTTCAATTAAATCTATTTATTATTTCGTTTTAATAGTATTGCTTGAGAATTCTTAAATATGTAGCATAAAAATGTTAGTCTTATTTGTTTATTTTCAGCCTGATCTGTCCCTCTGCAGGGTGAAGGACTCCCTTTCTTCCTTCTTTGCCTTAGCTATGAAGAAAATGTATTCATGAACTTGCAATACCTAACCAATTAATTGATTGCAACATTTCTTTATCACAAAATGTTATAGGCAATAGTGAATTTAATTAACTATGAATCACTTAAGTTCTCTGTTATTGCTTTCTTAAGTAAAATTCTATTGACTGTTTCAATCAAACATGATCACCAAGTGTATAGGTAAGTACTATGCACTTGGAAATGCAATTGCCTGCATCTACGAAACATAAAGTTTGGTGAAGCCCACTCACACTTTTTATAATTTCTATGACAAATATTAGGAAATGATAAATCTATATGATTAACATAATCTTCTTTTCTCTATGGTAAAAGACAGAGTTGATAAACCTGTAATCTATCATATCAAACAATCATTAGTCCATATTAGCTGGAATTGCACAATTTAATTCTGTCCAGCCCATTCCATCAACAAATCACAAGACATATGGCAATATGCCATCGGTATATGGATGACATCCTACCCATTTGCACTAAACATATAAATGAATAATTTCATTGTATGTACAATTAATCTAAATTAACTAAGTACTAGATATCCATGTAGGATTCTGTTTTTTCGATAGGTACAATCTTGAGGTTTTTAATAAGTCAAGTGTATGAGCCTATAATGCTCATACAGCAAAAGTACGCCTAATAAAGTACTGCACAATATTAAGTAAATCAGTCGTAACTAAAACACAGACACACGCTAATTTGCGCGTTGACATAACTAAATTATTAATTATTTACTTGTGTAACATAATTATCATTCTCGTTTCAGTTATCATGGAAAAGGGAATTGGACTCAACCAGAAAAATATATTATTTCTCATCAGCTCTGACATATCTACTCGCTATGGTTTGTTCAAACATGGCACTGCAATGGATTAACTACCCGACCCAGGTAACATAATCTACTACAGACTACATTGTACTATTAGGTATAACTGTTGATAAATATGGCCAACTTACATATTTTATATTCAAAACCAGAGATGTAGACATAAAGCTATTAATAATTGGTATCTATTGTAATATGTATCTATTGTAAAATGATACATAATTTAAATACAATAAAATTCAATTCCATTCTCAAAACCTTTAAAAAATGAAAATAGTGGTTATTTACATTTCAAACAGATAAACTTTAAGAATAGCTGAATATCTCAATACTAATAAAGTTATTAATGTTCAAGTGTGTATGTTTTTTAACCATTCACATCCATCACATAAAAAAAATGTGAATCGAAACGGATGATAATATTGTTTAACTTTCACATAGACAACGTTCCTGAGAAACTCGAATAATTTATATTAATTCTTCTGTTAAAACCAGGTTGTTGGCAAGGCAGCAAAGCCGATACCAGTGATGATACTTGGTGTTCTCATAGGACATAAGTCCTACCCAGTGAAGAAGTATCTGTTTGTCCTACTGATCGTACTGGGCGTTGTCATGTTTATGTACAAAGACCAAGGCAAGAAAACTGTAGATGAATCCTCTGGAATGGGAATTGGGGAAATGCTGCTATTTCTGTCACTGACCATGGATGGACTTACTGGTGCTGTACAGGTAACCCACTTTATTTTCTGTCATGAGCCTACTGCCGGCTCACAATCTAGAACATAAATGGCAAAATGTTGTCCACCTCTGCTTAACCCATCGGGGAATAAAGGATTGAGGATATTTTATGATGTTACCAAAGTGTTTCTATAGACACAGCTAATCAAACTGAGAATGTATAGTACAGACAGCCACAAGCTTATCATGTACACTGCGAAATTCATCAGTAACTTTCTTGTAGAGTATTGATTCTAATATTGAAGTATGTTCTTGTTAAAAGATAATGTTTGCACAGCACCACATCCGAGTAATAGTATAAGAAAACTTGCTATCACAGTTTAGGACTGTCTTGTATATTAGCAACTTTTGTCAGTTGACAGTTTTACATATAGCGGATATTCAATTCCTCTTTCTCGAAAAGCTCAAGTGGTAAATTGATACTAATTTCCACAAAAAGATGCTGCAACTGTAATGTGAAGATAAAAACACTTACAGTGACAATTTACGTGTGGTTCCATATCAAAATAGTAGTTCCACAGTCAAAAAAATGGCAAATGAAACAGTAAAGTTTAATCAAAGACAAGATAAATATAACCTGGGTTCAATCAATACTCTCACTGTAAGTGGTAGAGCGTTGATCTCTATTTTAAGAATGAAAATAGGTCAATAGGTTTCTAAACTCAATAATTAAAAACATAAACCGTATTAAAAAGATGTAAACAAGAAGAAAATCATGCTGTGCAGTCAGAGGATACATCTGGTTTTGGTCAACCAGCTCGCGAACATGCATCCTCCGACTGCACAGCATGATTTTCTTCTTGTTTACATCTTTTTAGTTCGGTTTTTGAAGCAGTCGAGTTTTATTATTTTTCCATTAACTTTTTTTATTTACAACTTTTTTGATATTTTTTTTAGAATTAGGTACATTTAAACATATAAGTGTTCTATATTTTGGAAATCACCTCTTAAAACCCTTTTATTATGATACCCCACACAATGGGTTTGGAAGAAAAAAAATTTGGCAACCACAATATGGCGCCCAAAAGCCGCCATTTATCTATTTTCCAATTTTAATGTAGCCAGTGACACTCGCAGGGTTAAGACGAATTCATTGACGTAAGAACCATTAAAATCGGCCAACGCGTTTGATCTCTAGAACGCCACATACTCGTAGGAACAAACATACATACATACATAGACTGATAAACACATTACCCTCCTTCGGCAGTCGGGTAAAAAGAGTGCTAGTCAAATTCATGGGAATATTTCAGTACAAGAACTGAAAGATTGCCACTTACCACAAGTGATTTGTAGTTTGTTGAGCAATTAATAGAAGAAATATGTAGGCAGGACAGCCAGTATTGATATTGTCTACAGGGATAATCGTTGGTTGTTTTCTCATTTGATAAAAAGCGTGTAACAGGGGGAGTGGGTGGGCGGGGTGGAGTTTGATTTATTTCGGCCCCCTCAAACGCCTTTCAAAGATACGGTCCCTAGGGTACCGGGAAAAGTTAAAGACATACAAAATAATAATACCAAATATATCTTTTTATTCCAGGAGCGCATAAAGAGTGAATCTTCACCTTCTGCCTATGCTATGATGATGAATACTAATTGGTGGTATGTGTTGTCTGTTTCTTATTTAAATATTTAGTACTAAAATTACTGCTAGGCGAAGCAAACGAAATGTTCATTTTTTTGTGACGAAGGTGGCGTGTAGTTAAACTGCGTTTTGCGAATTATCTTGCACTTGCTCAGCTCATGTTGTGCCTAACGTTCCGCTTGCACAAGCTTAGTATACACCTGCCAAGTAATGAATAAACTATAAAAATAAAAACTATAAAAATAGCAAAACCATATGTGTAAATACATGAAACAGTGTACAAGATGTACAGAGTCAGGCGATGTTGGGACACTTGGAAGAGTTCTATGTTCTACTACTACACGGAAGACATCCAAATGTCTTTTAGCTGAAATGATAACTAACCCAACTTGTTCTTTGAACAATATGATAAGGAAAGCGCTATATATTTTCTCGATCGCGTTATCTTTGTCGCTCTACTCTGCTGCGCTTTGATTATGGACACGTGTCAGTTGCTCCCTTTAGGTGGAGCGACGACCTGCCCCCATACCATGACATATCAAAACTATTATGGTGCGACTGAAAAAAGGGACAGATGTATACAAGTCATAAACATCTGTCCCTTGCGCACACTCGAAATAACTATGCCCTATGAGCTTATGGCTACCCCCTGGACAAGTCTGCGGGATTCCGGTGGATGCAAGACACACAGGACCGATCAGTGTAGCGACGCTTGGGGGAGGCCTGTGTTCAGCAGTGGACGTCTTTTGGCTGAAATTATGCTGATGGTGATGACGTGTCATTTTCTTATCTTTAGCAAAAGCGATTTTATTATTCTTCACAGCGAAACAGTACCTTTCTTGCGTACACAATCTTTTTTTTATAAGAATTATCGATTGTGCAGCGTGACTATTGTCAAAACCAGCATGTAACGTGCATCTTCAGTACCCGTTCAGTCACGTCCGAACGTTAACCGTCTGAACCATAGACATAGAGAATGGACAGAGCAATCCCTCATAAAAAGTACCCTTCAGTAGAAAGCTATATTTCGTAGTGATGAAGGTGACCCTGCCAACCTATGACGAGGTCTAATCAGAATTCTGGAAGAAGATAAAAGCTTGCCGTGCAATAGTTTTTTTTTTTTAAACTATTTCGTGTTTTTTTTTGTAATCGATTATGGCTATACATTCTGTTCGCTGCCGGATGTGCTGCTCTATCACTTTGGGGCGCAAAGTGCGTACGCACGTATAACCGTGTTTGGTGACAATCGGGCGGTGTACAACATTAATCATTTTCGTCATTGTTAGTACTTGTAGACACTTTAATTAAAAACATATTGTAATTTCAACAGTGACAACCAGTTGTGAAAAATTTTTCGCAATGGTGGGCAAAATTAATCAGTTTACCTATGCGCGCGCATCTATCAATGGCGATCGGCCATAGACTAAAAGAATGAGGTTTCTTTTTTTTGGCTCTTCGCAGATTGCGTTTTAGCCACGTACAAAATGGGGAATATTAAGTTTTCTTTATTACAGAGAAAACAAAAGTTATATTTGAGTTAAAGTTTTATTTATTAAACACGTACAAGTTGAAATTATCTATTTAAATACGAAGTTGCATGAAATGAGCAAGCAATAGGTACCGATCTTTTTTGTATCGAACCTTTTTTAAGAACAAACCAACTCAACTAGTAAAATGAAAAAAAAAAACTCTATAACTTACTTGTGAATAATAGCAATGAAAAAGTCACGGTTTGATTATTGGTACCAAATTGCGGTGAAATTAGTGCCACTTTATGAGCAAGTGTGTTGAAAAATTATTTTTTAGGTTCCCTTCATAATTTTTTATTTTAAATAACAGTTTAGGATTTATAACGATATAAAGGTGGTTAACAATGATTCTCGCTAATTACCTCGTATCTTTCAATCCGCTAGACGGATTTATATCTAGAATAGCTATCCAGTCGGAGGATACATATTATTATGGTTTTGGTCAACCACCCGAATAGGTATCCTCCGACTGCATGGCATAATTTTCTTCATGTTTACATATTTTGTAGGTATTTTCTTAACGCAACCGAGAAACAGTAAATCCAACCTAGTAACTGGGAAACACGATACTCCGTGGAAAGGCTGGTATCAGATTGCCTGGCTTCTGACTATTCGTAACAATCCTCGGATCGCCTTCGTTAAGCACTTATAAGAAATTGACGAGGATGTTAGAAGATTAATTTGTATAACTCATTTCTTACCTGGACAGGAAAAAGTCAGTCCATTCTCTATGTCTATGATCTGAACGAATATGAAGACAAGTGTTAACCGCCGTGGCTGAACGGAAGTTATTCACAAAGATGTGTGAAACTATGGCTATCATTGTTACATTTCAGGTCATCGCTGATTCTGTCGGTGGGCGTGTTCTTAAGCGGCGAAATATTCAAGTTCATCGTGTTTGTGTCGACATACCCTGAAGTAATAATATACCTTGTCGGACTAGCCATTGTTGGTGCTTTGGGACAATTGTTCATATTCTATATGGTAAGAATTGTTTTGTTTACGATGTTGCTTAAAATTCAGCGGGTCTAAGGCTTCTTTCTTTCATCTAGTAAGTCGTAAATTAATGAATTTACTGACAAACAATGCACAGTCTAAACCGATGGAGAAGCATGATGTTTTGCACAAGAGTTCATTAAGTATTTAACAAAGGTGAGCACTAAGAACGAATTTTTGAAAAATCAGTTTAAAGTTTATATGGGAGTTCGTCATTTTGCCGATTGGAAATCCCATTAGCCACACGGCTTGTACAAGATATCAAAACCTGAGTTCGGGTTATGTTGTCTTTCATAGAGACTATCACAGTTAACAAAATATGTATTTTTCTATTAGTCACTGCATCGCCCAAAGGTTACTGGTAGGAAATGCTTGAGGTATTAAGTCCGCGGCTGTACCTTTGTGTACGTAAAATGTAAATAAATACGTAAAGGGACCTTACAAACTACAGATTACATTACATGGATGGATCACATCCTTCGTAAGCGACTGGTAGCTGCGCTCGGAAAACCTGTCACACGTATAGGGTGCCTACAGGAACTAGATGGCAGCACAGCCACGTCAAAATCAAGTTTTATATGGTAAAAGTATCGAACTAGGGTCACTGGATGGCACAGTCTATGCCGTGCACGTTTCCTATTAGTGCAAGGCTGCACTGCTGAGGTTTTGCGGCTTTTTGTTGCAACCATAAAACTGCTCAACGTGCACGCATTGTAGTTATTAACCGCACTCGTTCTCGTCAGTTGTAAGATGGACTTTATGAGAACAGTTACCCCTTTATAATATTAGTATAGATATAATATATACCTATATAAATATATATATTTATGAGGTAACAGAAAAGAAGAAAGTGAGATGACTGCTTATTTTGTCGAAAATAAATCCGCAATTGCCGCTTAAATGCGTACCGACTGGTGGCCGTCCTGATCTCGGAAGGAGGCGCATTCCAAAAAATAATGGACTGGATATGAAAGGATGAGTGAACGAAATCAGTAGTATGATAAGGACAGAGTAAGAGGAGATTATTAGAAGAACGCAGATTGCAAGCGTGTGAAAAACGTAGATATTGAAAGCCTTAGATAAGATTGGAAAGAGGCGTGGGCGAATTGAGTAGAGAGAATAGCGTGGTCAAAGCGCGTAATCTTCTTCTCTGGCGAATGGGCAACCATTTTAACTTGGACCTGTAGCTCGATACATGGTCATATTTCCGAAGATTAAATATGAATCTAATACAGTTGTGCAACACCCTTTCTAGTTTGTTCAGCAAGGCCGCGTTCAATTCAAAGTAGCACACGTCCCCATAGTCGATGACTGGGAAAATTAATGCCTGCACAAGCATTGTCTTCGTCTTTCTAGGCAATAACCGCTTCAAACGATACAAAGATCGCAAGGAACCATTGGCTCTCTGACTGACACTACACAGGTACCTGTCTTTGCCAGCTCGAGTGAAGATACAATCCGAGATCTTTCACGCTAGGGCAATGGGAATGACGGAACCATTGAATAAGATCGGTGGAAGAGAGCCTACCGCCACTCTACCAATCATGCTTCCAATTACAATAGCCTGGCATTTTGAAGGGTTTTCGGACATCCCAAATCTGTCAGACCAGTTCTTAATAGCATTCAAGATTCAAGTCCCGGTTTCTCTATGGCGTCCGATAAATTTTCTATCCGCGCCGCTATACTACAGTTGAAGATCATCGGCATAAAGATGATACGAACACCGAATACAGGAAGTTATAAAATTAATGAAGAATGAGAATAATAATGGAGATAGAATACCGCTTTGTGGAATACCAGCATCCAGAAAATGCCAATTCGACGAACTATGATCGACGCGAACCGACTGCTGACGCCCCCGAAGATAAGAGGAGCGTTTGGGCGCATTATCTCCAATTCGCATTTTGTCTAATTTGTCCAAATCGTAAATTGACCAATTAGCAAATGTTCCAGTAAGCAAATTGACCAATTCAAATTATAAGTCAGTTAAGTCGTTAATTAAGTATAGATATCTCTTTCATACGCAGAGATTATTGAGCTTTAGAACCGCATCGTAGTAAAATAGTTCAAGGCATTAAATAACATTGTTACGGAGTTTAGTAGATAGACGTATTACGTTTCTGTTTTCTTTAATTTGTTTTTTTTTTGTTTTCTGATATTTATATAAACAACAAACGTATGTATTAATATCATGCTATAAGTACTTACTACTATTATTACTATTCAATTGTATTCTGTTCTGCCCGCCCCTCACCACACGGCTAGTAACCTCATTTTCAGTAACTAAACATAGTCATTTTTATGTCTTTTTTGAGTGACATTTGACTTATTATGATTTATCAGGCTTAATTATTTTTACCGATATGTTTTTTTTTCTAATATATGTGTTGATCATTAATTATAGGCATTTTGACTCCGAGCCGATTCTCACCCAACCTTACGTGGGGGTCGTCTAAATACGCCTCTCGTAATCAAGGACGCCTAGACCAATTGCTAATTTGACTAATTGAAAACTGGACCAGTTGCGCACTGGGCCAATTGCGAATTAGACAGCTGGACATTTTGCGAATTAGACATAATGCGCCCAAACGAAGAGGAGAACCATGCCAACGCCTCGGAAGAAACCATATGATAGGAGAGGATAGAAAGGAGTGTATCGTGATTGACGGCATTAAAGGCATTGGAGAAATCAATTAATACTAACACAGTTACCTTAGTATTCTCCATAGCTTCTCTAATGTTGACGCCACAGGGATGGGAATTGTCCGGAATCGCGGCTTTTGCTTTTCATCGCAACTGTTGTTATTAGGTTACTCAGAAATATGTCTCCAAGTCTGTAATTATATCAATCAGCACCCATCTTCGTCAAAACCGGAAGACAACAACGCTGCTTAATTTGTTTAGCTTGCTAAATAGGTACAGTGGCGTCGCGCCACATGCCTGTTTATCTATAGTACCTGGGCGACCGAGCTCTGCTCTGGTGAAAATAGAGAAAACAATGTTTTCTCAAAATTTTACCTAGCTAGATTTATTTATCGCCCCCGAAACACCTTGCATACTAAATTTCAAGAAAATCGTTGGAGCCGTTTCCGAGATTCAGAATATATGTATTCATATATACAAGAATTTTTCGTTTAAAGGTATCAGGTTAATATCATAAAGGTAAAATTTGTAAGTTTGTGAGGTTGTAGGGGGTAATCTCTGGATTTACTGAACTGATTTTGGAAATTCTTTCACCACTAGAAAGCAACATTATTCCTGAGTGGCATAGGCAAAAATTTATAAAAAAATATAGAGATCCTTATGAAAATTGCAATAATGTATCCCAAAGTAGCAAAATGTTGCCTATACAATTCATTCATTGGCGTGTGCTGATAATATAGTAAATGATACATAAAAATTATGTACTACATGATTAAAGTACTCATTATCACCTACAAAAAAGTCTGCGAAAGACTATATATAACTATCATAGTTAAGTCACAATAGCAGCTTTTATGTTCTAAATTTTAATTAGATCGCCTGTAGAGACAAAATATGTTTACATTCGTATTGTAGTATTAATTCTTATTCAAATAATTAGTTTAACAAATTGGTAGGTAGGGTAGGTTAGGTAGGGTAGGTAGGTAGCCAGTTGACGGGAGCGAAGCCGTGGGGGTCAGCTAGTATTTAAAACTGCTGGGCCATTATAACTGTACAACTGGCTCTGTCAAGTCCTCTGATGTTCGACGGGGGTTGGGGGCGGGAGTGGTGTGGCTTTCCAGCGAGGTGCACACTTATTTTGACCGCGTAGTAGTTGTAACTTATTTGAGCATAAGACTACTAAGAATATTCTTTTTAAGAGTCCGTAGTCAACAAATACACCTTATTTCGCCATGTCCGTCTGCAATAGAAAACATGCCTACTTTACGTGTACCTCCTGTACACGTAAAGTAGGCATGTTTTCTATTTCTCGTCTATCCCATGGTGTGCGGTATTGCTGGATGGGTACCAGGTTTTTAGAAACTATTTTTCGATTCAGGGATCGGTTTGTCCCCCCTGCCATATAAATGGTTGCTTTTGGATATGTGAAAACATTCACGGCATTAAAAGGAAAACTATCACAGCTAATTAGGCTTTACAAGTTTACGAGTTATAGTCGACCAACTTATAAAATTCACTTGGAAAAGTAAAATAAATTTATATAACTCTGTCCCTTCGTGAGAAGCAATGTTCGGTGGTGTCATTGTTTATGAACGTTAGTAACGTTACCTATTTATTTTGGAGAATTTAGCTGTTTATAAGGAACCCTCTGTGCGCGAGTCCGACTCGCACTTGGCCGGTTTTTATTTAACTAATAGCCCATTTTTGCCACTTGCTATGGCAACAGGTTAAAACATCGATGTTTCTCTACATTCAATAAATAAAATATACCATGTGTAATGCATACGTATAAACCTTCCGGAAAGATTCAACTGAATGAAAAATTATACTGAAAACCGTATAAAAATCGGTTGACTGATGAAATAAGCTCATTTACAGGCAGACAAAAATAGCGACTAATTTATATTATTTAGCTTTACCAACACGACAAAGCGAACAACCTTATTTTGTGAAGTTTCTTGTCCATTCTTCTTCATAACAAACTACCTTTGCGACTGGACAGCAAAAACAATTCAAAATCATTGAAATATATGATTTGACTATGACCTTATATTTTATGCCAATAGAACAATTAACAAACAATACAGGCACTTAACTATAACGAACTACACAACTTTCCAGGTGGCTGAATACGGCCCTCTCCCGTGCTCCGTGGTAACGACGACGAGAAAGTTCTTCACAGTGCTCATGTCCGTCATCATCTTCGGCAACGTGCTGCTACCGCGCCAGTGGTTCGGAGCTGTTCTAGTATTTGCAGGTAAGACATTTTTTTAATGTAATATCTGCGATTTCTTTCTCTAGTTCTCGAGGAGCACCTGCCTAAGTACTAACAACAACGCAACGCAATATTATATGTTGAATAATGTACAGGCTGCATCAGGAGTTGTTTACTATACGGACCTTGTGGAAACTAGAACAATTTTGCGTTCAAGCGTTTTTGCTATACCTATTATTGGAATCAAATATAACAGCTCACAATGTTAGGACCCATTAATATTAATCCTAATATTTATCCGTGATGCTTGGCAACTAGGCTTATCCCAGTTGTAAACGAACCTTTGTGCCTATTGGCCTTGTTTATATTTTTTCCTACTCCTCCGTTATTGTTTTCTGATTAATTTCGTTGCGGGATCCAAGACAGTTAAATTCATTCACCGGGACTTCGTTGACTTTCATTGCCTCGGCGCTTTACTGGTGGTCGCCACTGTTGATTCTGGCTTTCAGGAGTTGCAGTGGATTGGGAATAGTGCGGTGGTTGCCCAAGTACTAACAGCCATACAATTCGATCTTCAAGGTTAAGCGTATACAAAGGTTGCCGAGGACGGTCCGTATATGGTGGACCACCTATTGCAGACCGATACCTATCCGTGCCCCGCAGGCTTATTACGTATCTTGCAAGAGCATAACGAAAGCGATTTTTGCGCAATAGGTTATTGCTCTTCAATCGCGAATCCGAATTATATATCAGCGATAGCCACACCATATTAATGTTTCAACAGTGATGCCTCTATGGAACAATTAGATAACTAAAATGTGCTTTTCATCGTAAAATGATTGTGATTATTTCGTATTACGTATTATGGTTTTAGTATTACAGCAGCGCGACAGCCATCGGCGAATAAACTTGGCTGTCAAATTGCGATTACTTTTACCTTGTTGTCGGCCAATCGCTCCCTAATTGCTAACTAACTTGCTAGGGAACTATCCGCAAAGCTGCGCTCAGATGGCGCCACAGGTTTCTGCGTAAACAAACTAGAGAAGGGTGTCTTCGGTTTTTTGCGCAAACGGTTATGTATGTGTTTTCATATCGATATTGAAAACGGTTTTCTGATATCGATATCAGTAGTACAGTTTGCAAAAGTTAAAATGTTATTTAGATGAGCAAACTAACAACGAACACGAAATAATACTTAGAAAGATAGGTAGCGCATATGGTTCCTAATGTTTGTGAAGTTTGCGTTTTGTTCGTACGTTTTCGCATTGTTACGGTTTTAAGTTTTGAATTATTCTTTCTCACACGATAGTAAGGTTTTTATTAGATACAGCTTTTGTAATATCGGTTATTTTGATATCGATATCGAGATGATATGATATCTAACACATATCCGATATAAGTTACGTTTAGATATATCGGACACATCCCTAAAAAAAAACCAAACTGTCAAAGTCCAGCGACAAAATTTCGCAGTTTATGTATACAAAATATAAAACAAATAGTGAAAGAAAAATGAGGCTAACTAACTTCCCTAACATTAACATTACATTAACCTACTATTTGGTTTTTGAACACAAGTTATCTTAATAACAGTAAAAAAGAGTTCGGTAACCACAAACTGTAGTAGACGCCATGTTGTTATTTTTTTGTTTACTCAGAGCCGTCAAGTGCCATCTGGCGGGAGCAATTGGCAGTAATGTTCCCTATTGGATATTTTTTTTCGAAACAAATGCATTAAAAAAACAGCGGGCGATTAGCAAACGAGTGTTTGGGTAATTCCGATTTCTACGACATAAAGCGTTTGATCGCGCGACGCAATTATTGCTGATAGCTGTTCCATACGTAATAAGACTGGCTAGAAAGCAATAATTAGCCGTTGATCCAGGCTGTCATTTGTAGATCTTTGTGACCTTTGCGTTGAACATTCGTAACGGCTATAGGCGCTTGGGGGAGGCCTATGTCCAGCATTGGACGTCTTTGGGCTGATATGATGAGGCCTGGACTTGTCTTGTCAAGGGTTATTTGTGAAATGGCTTTGCAGGTCGATTTTTCCATTGGCTTCCGTCTCCAAACGAAATCATCCTATTTCCGATACTTAGTCTCGGCCTCCTGGAGCACAGATTAGAGAAGTTACTAAGTAACAGATACTTTACTCTAAAAAATCAAGTAATTTTGAGCTCAATATCCGTGACGGTTGGGTTGATCCTTGACGGCTCGTTTCTTGCGTGGCTGTGCCGATCTAAGACCCACGCGACCACCAACCACGCACTCCTCTCGCATGCGCGAGCGGTGACAACCGACTGGTGGAGCGGTGCCGGGGCTGTGTGAAAGTGTTGTAGGTATTAATCGCTGTATGGTCGAGTGAAGGAGACGTGCCTGGAGCATAAAATTATGATTCCGATAATGACTGCCGGCTGTAACTGAAAATCATACTACTGGTTCAGCATTTATTTATTATTCAGCCTACATTGTCTCACTACAGGACAAAAGCCTCCTTTTCTTCTTTTGATTTCGCTCGGTTTTGGTTAAGCATGAATTAATGAACATAAAATGTCGCCGTGGTCGATATTAATTGCAACCTTCGTAAAGCCGTCGGCCATGTAAGACCAGCATAGAACACAACGGAATAGCCAAAGTGTGTGTTGCGCATTCGAGCCTGATTAATGAAAGTATCACTACAAACCATTACACTGGTAATTAGATAAGGAGAAACTTATCAGAGCCATTAAATAAAAGTAAAACGGCTCATTTACATAAGGTTTAATCATCATTGGTCAATTTGACCAATTCGGTTGCAGTCCGTATTCGATCACCGACTAATGATCCAATAGTGTAAACGGGTTTTCGGTTAGCCGTATTCAATAGCAGACCGTATTCGGTTACCAACTAGTGAAAACAGGCTTTTGGTTAGCTGTATTCAGCCGTAGACCGTATTTGGTGACCTAACACGGCTAACTAGATTAAACGCGCTACTCATTGTTCAACCGAAGACCGCGGACGGCGCATTAGTCGAGTATTGTGTTTGTTTTTTTCTTACAGCGTTTTTGTTCCTTGTCATAACACAATATGCATGTATTTTCAAAACAACTAGGAGTTGAGAGAGTCATCTCACCTTCTTCTTTTCTGTTACTTCATAAATATATATATTTATATAAGTATATATTATATTCAATATATAAGTACGTTTATTTTACCTAACTTAGTATGTTAATAACAAATTTTTGTTTTTATTGTTTAAACAATGCACCTGCCATGTTATCTCTTCACCACCCTTGGTTGACTAGTAGATAATGCCTAAGGTATTAAGTCCGCCTTTGTACCTTTTGTGCATGAAGTCTAAATAAATAAATAAGTCTGTCCATGATGATGCTTTCAACACGAGTGTACACAGTTCGGCTGAATGCGGTCGCCGAATCCGGTAAACCAACAACTTAAACGAATACGGTCGCCGTATTCAGTGACCGACTTAATGTAAACAGCCCAATTCGGTTAACCGATCCGGTTCAACCGGAAGCGTTCGCCGTATACGGTGGCTGACCCAATGTAAACGCGCCATAAATGAAGCAGAAATATATTTTCTTTACCGCATACACAAACTTTTCTCTTGCTCCGTTTTTTCTGGCCTATCAGGTTTGATTCCCTCGGAAAGTATTACCGGACTATATGTAGTAGTAGTTTACAAGTGACTGCCAAAGACTATCGCTATCTTTAAAGGCATACGCTAATGACAGCTAATATATACAATGGACTACGCCCAGAGCTAATATTAAAAAGCCCTTTGCTTTTTAACTATAAACACAAGTACAACTGTTCTATTCCATGTTATTTAAAATGATTTTATATATTTTTTTCAGGCTTGTTCCTAGATATGTTCTACAGCAAAGGAAAGCAGACCCAGAAGCGCGTGGCAGGAAAATGATGACTGATAAAAAACAGTATAGAGGCTAGCAAGTTTAAATTATGAGATAAATAATGGAATCAAGCGAAATTATTATATCAAGGCATACAAAAACCTGTTTCCGTAATAATGACTTTAGATAAATTAATTTATTTAAAAGCTCAGTTCCCAATATTCCATACGCCAAGGCCAAGGCTGTCATACAATGTACATTCCATACGCCAAGGTCTATATTCATATGAAATTATTTGCATTTCACTATACAAATGTACCCATATTATAGAAGTTCGTAATTTTTTTCGATTAGAAAGCCGTATAAGCGATTTTGTATCTTTTATAGCGCTATTGAAAAGCGATATAAAATTTTATTAATCTATTTGTTGGGTATTGCGCCCTAATGAAACGATATTAAAAAAACGTTTCATGGTACAAGATTTTTTATAGGGTTTAGGTAATAAATTATGTTTTTTCCTCACTAAGAGTGTATTCATGCGAGGCACTCAGCAATACTTTTATATTTCTGTTGAAATTCTTTATTCCATGTAGGTATTTATAAAGAAACAAATAAGTTGCGCAGCCTTCCTTTCGTAGCAAAAATGCTAAGCGTTCCGTAGCTGTAATGTTATTTAAAAATATATTAATGTAAGGAATTATAAATTCAACTATTTATAAGGGTAATGCAGACGACGGACTGTTTGTTTCTCTGTGGACATAAAAAATAACTGTTAAGTTCCTCTGCGTAAGGCCTTAATGCATGTAATTTATTTTATACAAAAATAATATATTTTATACGTCTTTATTTATATTTTGGATTGTTTTTCTTTAAAATTGATCAAATGTGATATCGGCGGCTTAACTTGAAGTGTGGTTACTATGTGTATCCTTTTCTGGCAATTCGTAGTATAAGGTTCCAGGACAGTCGGTGAACTAACATATTACTATTCGGGGTACCGGGTACTGTAAATTGTAAGAGCTAATGCTGAATTGAGATTATTTTATATACTTAGTATTTATTTTGATAAAGATTACAAATATCAGTTACTTCAAACTGAGTTGTCCTTCCACATTTGTTAAAAAAAAAGGTTTGCTTGTTTGTATTTTACGTTTTATTTATCAGGTAGGTAGAAACCTGACAAAATCCTCTGTTCACTCCTGAACTTTTAAAAAACCTTTAGGGCAATTTCTGAAACTATACTCCATTAATTTTACATTTGACTTAAGCCAATTCCCTAATTATTAACAGGCAACCATAGACATAAAACATCTTTAAGGTTAAGCAACGCTTGCCGAGGTCACTCCGTGGATGGGTGACCATCTTTACATAGCGAGTTTCCTCTGTGCCTCGGCAATAACGTTAAGCCTTTGGGCCCGGCTGTCATTTGAAGATCTTTGACAGTCGTCAGAAGCCTGAGATCTGACACCAGTCTTGCCAAGAGGTATCGTGTTACCCAGTTACTGGGTTGTGGAGGTCAGAGGCCTTAGTGCGAGTTTTTTAACGTACTCATTTGTGATAACGTAAACGATCTCTTATGTCAAAATGTATACAAAAAAAGACGTTTCTCCTTACCGTCCCCAGACGGCGCTTATCCAATTTCAATACAAATTGACGTTTACGTTAACGCGATAGAGCGTGAGTAAAAACTCGCACTAAGGCCTCTGATATGCAGTCGCTCCATGTAAAATACTGGTATTCAGCTGAATCCGGTTAGACTGGAAGCCGAGCCCAGCATAGCCAACAATAAGGCTAGGCAATTGATTGATTGATATAATATAAGGTTTAATATTGAATGAAAAGGAATATTGGTTATAGAATATACATATAGATAAATAACAGTTGTACAAAATGCAACAGTTAATTTTAATACACAGTCATTTAAACGCCTGGATTAAGTACATGAAGCAATACACAATATTGAGCTAAAATAAAATACTTCATCATCTGCCTAGCCTTTTCCCAACTATATCGGGGTCGGCTTCCAGTCTTACCGGATTCAGCTAATTACCAGTGTTTTACATGGAGCGACTGCCTATCTGACCTCCACAACCCAGTAACTGGGTAACACAGTACCCCTTGGAAGACTGGTGTCAGATCTCAATCTTGTGACTTACCGTAACGACTGTCAAAGATCTTCAAATGACAGCCGGGACCAACGGCTTAAGGTTTTTTCGAGGCACGAAGGAAACTCGGTATGTTGAAATGGTCATCCATCCACGGACTGACCTCGTCAAGCGTTGCTTAACCTTGATGATCGACCCGTGCGGCTGTTATTATTTAGCCACGAGCTCCTCCTCCAAGAAAATAAAATACTTAAAAATTCTTCGTAAATGAAGTCGATTGTTGTAAGAAATCAGAACGGTAACGTATTAGGACATCACTAAATGAAAAAAAATTGAGCTGACATATCTAAAATTAATGGCAGGCTACAATCCTGCCATTAATTTTAGATATGTCAGCTCAATTTTTTTATTTTACAGTACATAATAATCATGTACTTTTATTTCAAAAAAAAAAAAAAATTGCATTTTTAAATGTAAAATGGATTTGCTCAAACTTATTCGGTATGAGACTGTCGTAACCTCTGACGCAGATAATATTAGGGGTTAAAGTATGAAATTTCCGATTTGTACTGAAAAATTGTTTGTTTTTTTCAGTATTTTTTTTTTATTTAATCAAAATAATTACCATTATTATCAATACGTTGCTGCCATCTAATAGGAAGGTCATTTATACTTTTGCGATAGAACTCTGGTGATCTAGATTCGACAAACTGTGTGAAAGCATTTTGTATTGCCTCCTGAGAAGAAAACTTTTCATCACGTAGAAAATTGTCCAAATCACGAAAAAAATGGTAGTCCGTTGGAGTAAGGTCTGGCGAATACGGAGGGTGACGAATGGTTTCTAATTGCAGTTTCTGTAGAGTTAAAACGGTTTCTCGTGCTGTATGAGGTCTCGCGTTATCGTGGAGCAATAATGGTAAAGATCGATTCATGAGTCGGGGCTGTTTCACTGTTAGATTTACTGTCATTGTTCGGAGTTCGGCACAGTAGACATCTGCCGTTATTGCTTGACTAGATCAGAGAAAGCTATAGTGAATCACACCATGCTGAAACCACCAAACAGTTACCATTACCTTTTTATTGGTAAGCTTTGCTTTAGGACACTGTTGTGGTATTTGACCTGGGGTCAGCCATTGCATTTTTCGCTTATGGTTATCGTAAAGAATCCACTTTTCATCACATGTTACAATTCCATCCAATATTCCTTCATTTCTGTATCGATTCAACACAAGTTTCAACACGCGTTTCTTTCTGCAGATCAGTCAAATCATGAGGCACCCATTTTTCATATTTTATTGATTTGACGCAAATGAGTCAATATTGTTGGTAAGGTAACGTTAAACCATGCCGCTAATTCCTGGGTAGTTTGGCTCGGATCGAATTCCACCATCTCTTTCAATTCATTGTTAATAACCTGTATGGGCGGTCTTCCACGTGGTTCGTTCTTCAAATCAAAGTTTCCATCACGAAAGCGTTTAAACCAAAATCGCACGGTGCGCGAAGAACTTCATAGGTATACTGTGAAAAAAGTTTCTCTCTCAAAAATCTCAAACCATGAAGGTTCTATGTCAATTCGAAGTACCTATTACAATATAGCGGTAATTTCATACTTTCACCCCTATTACTACAGTACAGATGACCAATCCCATACATAGAAATGTCACCTCCTAAGTCGGGATATTGGTCGGGCTATTTTTTCTTTCTCCATATTTTTAACAGGCGGCAGCACTAGTGACTCAATAATAGTCAGACACTGTAGTTTTCTAACGCCATCTAGTAGTTTGCCTAGAAACTAAATGGCATCGATAAATATGGCAATTTGACTGAGCGAGGAATCGCATCATGTGCTCAGAGCTTGAACCCTTACTTCGTATTCGTACAATACATACTTAAAAAAAAAAAAATGTAGTCTAGGATCAAACTTAACCTTTTGAGCGCCACGGTATTCTATAGAAGACACTCGTTTCCGTGCCCTCCATGCCACGTCTTTATTAGAAGACAATATATACTCATAACGTTTATTACATTTAATACATGAACAAATGCTTTGAGCGAATTGTTACTATTGCCTAAAACCCTAAACTTCAATTTTGATTTTAATAGTGGTCTTAGTTTATATTAAAAACAGAATAATAATTCTAGCCTACATTTTAATAGTGCCCCAGGCGCCGTAGTCTTTATAGGAAGACGTCTAGTGCTGATGTTATTTGATTAAGTTACTAAATTGTCGATACACACAAAAGTTTAAGAAAACACTTTTATTTCGAATCGAAATGTCGTGTTTTGAAAAAATGCGATCCTTAAAAGGAATGAACGTAATTTTGCTAACTTTTACACATGTATTTACTCTTAATGTTTTAATCCACACAAAGCGCCGTACTTTAGTTAATACTGATATCGATATTGAAAGATCCCGTCACTACTAAACTAATAGATATCGGTGCCTCGTGCACCACAAATATTAATAGAAGACACCCTGAGACGTCATAGACTTAAGTGCATCAAGGTCAGTGTGAGATAGTTCAGTGGTTTTGTAGCTTTTTATCGTTATAAAAAATGCAAGAAATGAGTGAAGCTAATGATTCATTAGCTTCACTCATAGTTTCGTTCTGAAGAACTTTAAAAAATCCTACAAGGTGTGGATTAGGAAGCTGATAAATCCGATGAATACGAATGTACATCAGACGAAGATTTTGAGTTTAGTGTAAATTATTTAATCGTAAGAAAAATAAAATAAATATTTTGGCTCAATAACCTAATTAGATTGGCGTAAGTAGGTACCTACATTCGAAATTAGTATGATATCTCAGAATACAGAACATACCAAATATTGCACGGTTCCTATTTACGAACGGGACGTCGATTCAAACGTTATAGCGGCTGTACTCACTGGGCAGTATCTCACTCCTAACCTCCGCTGTCACTGAAATGGCTTCTGCACAACTGCGCAGCGACTTGCAGAGTGATCCGAGCCACCATTAAGTTTGTATCGAACTCTATTAGTAAAGCCGTCAGTCAGTCTACAGTGAAAAAATGCTATATCATGCGCGACTCCTATTTACTTATGCATCGTTGGTTCAAACTTAATGATGTTTTAAAAAACGCTATTCGCCGCGCAGTACCCTACCCCTCAACCCCGCTGTCACATGAAATTGCTAGTGCTTAACGACTAACGAAGAGATTTTTTTTTTTTTTTCTGTAACTGGTTTGCTCTTGACTCTAGTCTAGGTCATAGGTGACAGAGACAGAGTCTACGATGGAGTGAGCTTACCCAGAAGAAGCCTGTTCACTCTAACTTTGAAGAGATTTGGGTTGAATGCGTTGCGTTGTTCGGGCCGCCATTAAGTTTGAATCAAACTGTACCTACTATACGACGCGTATACTCGGACGGCAAGCGGCACACGCCTCGCGTTTTCTCTTATTTTATAACCCGTGCGATTTGAGTTGGCCCTGGCGCGATACGAGTCCTGTTCCAGCGAGATATCTAGTTAATTCGTTCGGATCCTGTCTGACCTCGGGTTGATTGTAAAAAAGCTTCACAAAAAGTGATTTTATGTATAATACTAAGAAGTAAATATTTAAAATTACGCCCATAATAAATACAATCTTTTAAATTACGCCTATAATAAATGATATATTTTAAATTACGCCTATAAAAAATAATAATTGTCTCACAAAATGGTTCTTACGATGGATGGAGTTTAGGACAAATTGGGAAAAACGTCATCTAGGGCAAAGAGCTCAACGAAAAGTCGATGGCTATTTTTAGTTATTTTAACATACAAAGAATCCACTAATCTTTTTTGTTCAAAAAACCTGATTAATGGGTGTAAATGTAAAAGTTAACATAAAAGAAGGAAGTTTTGATTTTTACTAAACTTATTTCAGCCTCAATCTGCTGTTTAACATTTTTAAGTGATAGTTACTTTCACAATTGCTATCTATGCTGCCATCTATGATCTTTTTTTAAGATTAATTATAATTTGTTTGAATTGAGACCCCATGCCTCTGAGGTCGTAACCCTCTGTTCTCCTCACTTAAACGCCCTTCAGACTAATATCGAAAGTCATAAGTAACTACATGATTTTATTCATGAAATAAAAATAGCCATTTTTCCCTCCAAAATAATTCAGATTCGTTTAAAACTTGTTGCTGAGCAAGTTATGCCAACGTCTTTTAGTAGCAAGCATACTAAAAAGTCGTTATACATTTTATCCACAGAATATAGAGACATTGAAAGATGAACTGTGTAAGGGCCCAAACACAAAACTGCGAATTGATTGACGCGATGTGAATTCGCAACGCAGGAAACAGCTAAGCAGCAACAAGCTCGTAGATATTTACGATGCGACGTCGCACCGCAGTTTTGTGTTTGGGCCCTGAGGCATGGCAGAAAGGGTCACTACTGAGATTACGACTTAAATTATTGAAGTATAGATGAAGAGATGTAAGAAGTTGAATAAAAAAACATCCGTGTTGTTTTCTGCTTAGTAGCGATCAATAAAATTTATAAGTGTATTATTTTGAGTCTTTAAAAGTTAAATTGCTCAAAAGTGCATTATAAGACAATAATAAAACACACTTACTCCTTTTTTATAAAACATTTATACCGAGATTACATTCTAAATTCATGTGATGACAGTGGGCGTGCGTGTATACTGCTAAGCGAATAGTGGACTCATCCTGAATCAAACTATAATCCTGATTTTTTATTTCTTAGACTAAACTGACATTTCGGGAGTTGTCACTTTATCGTTACATAAAAATAGTGTCGTAGCCTGATTATCCTGGGTGATCCAAAGTTGATCGAAATCGAAGTAGATCGAAAATCTATTTCACGGCAAAAAAATACATTTGTTAAGAAACTAGCGGCCCTTATTTAGTTTCTACTCATTTATGTCAGACTTCATTTTATCGACTGCAAGATATTTAATACAATAAAAGTTTATGTACTATGTGTATGAATACTGTTAC
Organism: Orthosia incerta; assembly: GCA_948252205.1. Taxonomy (NCBI): domain Eukaryota; kingdom Metazoa; phylum Arthropoda; class Insecta; order Lepidoptera; family Noctuidae; genus Orthosia; species Orthosia incerta. The sequence continues at coordinate 36,442,069 of OX411741.1, read as the reverse complement.
ATTTAAATATATTACGTTTATATTGATAAATCATTTATTTACACCAATTAGTAAAATTAAATAGAGGAGTCATGTCAAATCTATTCGACGAATCACTTATGATTGAGCCTTACCTACAACACTATGCTCTGCGCTTGCAACATTAAAAAGAAAGTAAGTTAATTCATTCATTGGCAGCTGTCAGTTTAGTCTACGAAATTAAAAATCACAGTTACAATTTAGTTCGTACTTGTTGCGCACAGAGTACTTTTTTATATAGGTATGCGTAAGTAAGAGACAAAGTGGTTAATAATAAAACGCCACGAGGAGCTGATTTTGTTTAGTAAGGTTTTGAAATATATATAGTTTAATAATTATATTTTTTCAGTATAATTTCAATATTAAGACTGGCAACCACTAATATAAAGTGCTACCCTGATTTATCATTTAATTAAATAAACCATAGATACTTGAATACTGGAAGTAGTTAATACCTTCAGTTTATTTTAAAGGAAGTGCAGTTATTGTCTTGTAATTTAATCACAGACTACTTAGAGATACTATGTATAATCTAATGTCCCCTAGAGGTTGAGCAGAGGTGTGCAATGTTGTTGTAGTAATATACTGTAGTTTAGAACTTCAAATCCTGAGGCCTTTTAGGCAAATGAATTGATATATACAGAATACAGACATCGATCATCAGAATTGTATAGAATACCTACTGTGGAAGCTTGTTGACTGGCATGGTATTAAACTTCAGAATATGACGGCGTTTGTGAACACTCTTGTTCCTGATACAGGCCAGACGCCACGTTCACTGCTTTCGGCGATGCGTCTTGCGCCAAGCGAAACTGGCGTGAGTTTATACCAGTCAAAGGCAACGCCGACGGCGATTTCTCAGATCGCGACAAATGCTGGTGGCTAATACATTTGATTCAGTCATAAGCTTAAACCGTTGCTCAGCAAGGCGTGTCGCCGTGACTCGTCGCATGCTCTAAACAACTTCTTATGTTTGGTTTTTCCGCAGTCGCTGTCGCAAGACGCTCGTGGGTTGAGCGTTTTGTCCGTGACCAAACATACTGATATTACACGTTTTAAGGCCTAAACTTTGCACGTTTTATAAAACTTACTGAACGTTCACTGCGCGAACGCCTCTCTAGTTTATGGTTTTGTACTATGTATTTATATGCACTGCATTTTTATAATAATACTGAATGAAAAATATAAGCGAATTATTAGGGATATAACATGTGTATTATGTATTTAAGTAAGTATATATCAAGTAAGTTTTAAGGTAGGTAGCTAAGTATATCTATTATTTATTTACCATAAATAGACGAAACTCCAAAGTGAAACCAGAAACTTAATATGTTGCTAATAATGCTGTAGCCTTAGGTACATGCTAGATTTTTTTAACTGTACAGCCAAAACAGTTTGTTACCGATTTCTGTAAAAATCTCACTTCATCATCATCATTACTCTTACAAAGTAAATATCAAGTGACACGAGTCTGTCGCGGGTCTTATTGTGGAACATTGATGCCATAAACAGGCCAGTTACGACGTGCAATTATTATACTATTAAACATACGATGCACGTCGTAGATTGCCACGGAACCGCGTCGCAACGTTCCACAGTGCGGCGTTGTGTTGTGGATCGCGTCTCCTTTAGCGAGCCTGAAGGGTGTTAGCAGGAGACGTCGCGTTTCGTGTCGCTTTGTGCATAACGTCTCGGAATTCTCCGTTCATAGAAAGGGAGTTAGGCTTAGCACGCACTGCGATTATAATTTTCGAAAACAAAAATTCGCGTGAATTTTTGTCCGCGTATTGAATTTAACTAACACGCACAGCGGATAAAATTTCGCGCGATTTTTGTCTCCTTGTACCTGTTCATAGAGTTCAAAATATTCGCGCGAATTTATTCCGCGCCGCGGTGCGGTGGGTTCTGTGGCAAAACACTGATTTCTTGCGATATTATTTCCGCGCGATTTTTTATTCGCAATGCGTGCTGCCTCATACAATTCCATAGGTCGCAGAATGTGTGGAAAAAAATCGCGCGAATAAAAATCGCAGTGCGTGCTAAGCCTTAAATTCTCACCGCGCCTTTGTGGCAGGCACCGGGTTTTGTGCAATCAACGACGGGTTTGACCGACATCTCCGGCGATGCCAAGCTATGTAGTCCGTATAAATCAAGTACTTATCTAATGGTAAGCGTGGAGTCCTATCTAAGCAGTTATAGCCTAACGGTAATGACACCTACTTACGAGTTGTATGTCGTGAGTTTCAACTAGACTTTCGAGCGTAGGAGTGTGTGAGGGGAAAATAACATCTGCGAAAACCAGCACGTCCTAGAACCAAAAATTTTAATGTGAATCTACCAATCCGCACCGCACCATGGTAAATGACAGCCCACTCTTTCTCACAGAGAAGAAGCCCGTGCCGCAGTTATAGAAACTTACAAAGAAATGATTAAAATCGTAGCATTCTATATTACAAAGTGTTCTACCTTCTGAGTAGGTAATGATGATGATGGACTGACCACGTCGTATTTAATTAAGATACCCGTGATTTTAAATAGATTTCTTTTGTAAAAAGTAATATATTTGTAATGTGAAATATACATTTTTAACATTTTCAAACGCATTATGTTTTTTTTCTAATTTGCTTGTTTCTAATTATTTAAAATGTTTTGATTATTTTGTATATTCTTGCAAAGACGAAAAAGTGATCATAGAGACCTGTTACGTTACGATTATTTCCTACGATGTCTAGCTACAGCAATATAAACCTATGTTATCCTATGTCTGGGCGAAGGCCTCCTTTCCCTTCTTTTATTTCCCGCGGTCTACTCGTTAAGGTTACTACACGAAAATTCTTCCATACAAACGTAGTCTAGGGATTATTCCACTGTTTGACAATGTACGTTCAAAATAAAAAGTAATATCAATTTGTCTCATCATTATCTAACCCTTTATGGAAACAAAAAGAGAAAATGTAATATTTGAAAGTTATGAGCGTCGAAAGTTCCACATTTCGACACAAATTTTAACGCATTTTTGGGTGCGAATAAATACCATAAGAAGACGGAAAATTGCAAAACGGCTACCATACAGGGATAGATTAGTAGTTCAACAATGCAAATAATTTTATTTTGAACAGATACGTTTAATCGTTTTTTCATGATATCCAGACTCCCAAAGGTTTGTCTATAAAATTTCGCGCGCTCGGTTTTGTCCTAAATCATTATCCATTTCGCTACAAATTTGCAAAATTGTGTATTCGTACGCGAACTAGCTTCCTACTGCTCATCACAGCATCAATCTCTTCCGCACGTGTTGTCGGTTGATATAAAATGCATTTTAACCCCGCGCACAAAATAGTTCGTGCCGTTGACTAATGTAACCTTAAGAGATGTATTGTGCTTTTATAATAATATTATAGTAAATACAAGTCTATAGTTTAACTGAGACGGTGCTTGTGGGGCGGGAGGTCAGCGGGCGAATCGCTCAGCCCGGCATAGCCGTGAGGCGAAATTTAAAGCATCTCGCGTTGATTTATGCAGAAAATCTTCAGTAGGTTCGAAGGCAATTAAAGAGCGAGAGAAGCGACCTCAATATTTTTTTGCATTTTGTTTCGGTTAGGTATGTTCCGTTTTCTTTTTATCATCCATACAGATATAGAAGTTCCTTTGTCGACTTAAGCATTATGTTTGTAAACAATATATGCAAAAGCCAGCCCAAGAGGCACACGGCAGTACAAGTCTGCGGATTGGGATGGGGTGCGATCTTTTTTCGCATGCCATCTTTGGCAGCCTACTTGATTTTCTTCAACTGATCCTGCGTCGTGCGCGGACACCGTGACGGATGTGTTGCTTCAGGGAATGGAGTACTACATTTCGACGGACATTAGGAACGACCTTGGTTTGGCGCCGAGTGTAATCGCGTCGATGCGTGTAAACATGAGGCGTACATCATGCCCGGGTCGACGCTCGAACGCGCAAGGCGAGTGCCTTTGTTCAGAGGAAGAAAACCTACAACAGGGCTGGCAAGTCCAGCAAGAAGGTGTCGCGAAGGGCTCGGTTCGACCACATTAGCCGAATAAGGATCAAACTTCCTTCCTACCCAGCAGATAGTAAAGCGTTTTGGTCCCTGCCTAAATCGGTTGAATCGGACTTCTGCCGTCCCTCATTACCACAGCTGAAACACGACGGGTCGCTGGCCCACTCCGCTGAGGTGATAGCAAACTTGTTTGCCTCTCTTTTTGCGTAATCTAAGCGTCTGAATTCTGGTGGCGCGCGCCCCCTCCTTATCCTGTTGGATGCGAGACGAGTATGTCGGACATCGCATCCATCAAAAGGATGTACTTACGTAGGGTGCTGCGCAACCTCGACGTAAATGAGGCCAGTGGAACTGACAGTATACCAGCAATTGTTCTAAGAATCTGTGTGCCTGAATTGTCTCTGATCTTGACACGCCTGTTTTGCCTTTCTTATGAGACTAGAAAAGTGCCGAATGCAAGCCAGCGTACAGCCCGTGCCCAAGAAGGGTAGTCGAGCTGACCTGGCCAATTAGATGTTCGCGACGTTTCGCGAACTTGTACTTAATAGTACGCTTGATGCTAACGAAATCCTTAGTAGGGATCTCTAAGCGTATGCCATTCACATCTGGAGTAAGGCCATCGAGAGCCATGGGGAAGCGCTTTACGTCTCTCTCGACATCTCGAAGGCTTTTGACAGGGTCTGGCACGAAAGCCTTATTATTATATAGACTTCGTTTTAATAATCTAATACTAAAAAAAACCTTCCCAATGTGATAAAAAAAATCGAGCTCGCTTCTCTCGCTCTTTCATCCAAGGTAAAATTTTGAACCTAAGTCAAACCGAGTTCTACCAAGAACAAACAAGGTACTCATACCCATAGTATATTTTTTTTACAGGTTGCCTCCATACTTGCTGTCACCGTCCTTGATAAAGATGAATATACTCCCCCCAAGAAATAAATCCTGAATCCGTCCCTGCCTGAAACTGTCCCAGCCTATCATCATAAAAGTCAATAATTCAGTCTTCTATTAAGCAAGTCACGTACCTACTATGACGCCGAAAACCACTGTTGTAGGAAGTCAGCGCGCATGCGATACAGATACAGTCTTGGTAGATTGTTCCCTGTTTAGGTTTTCGAATTCAGGAGTACCTATCCTTATAGTTACAATTTACAATTACAAGTTCACTGGCCTGGCAATAACGAACGTCCGGCATAGTAATTTATTAGACACCAAGATAGTTGTAAAGTCAATACAGAAAAATTTAAAGATATTATATATTCTTAATTATTAGAATAGTCGGGGTGTGTTCGCCGCTTTACTGGCAGCTGCTGTTGGCGCCGGCGCCGCGGGGAAACGACTCGCGCTTCTCCTGACTGGGACTGACGAACACGTCGCGCACAGTTTTGCGACAGGAGCGGAACGGGTACGTACAGTAGCACCCACGGCTGGCTGCACTGTAAATTGTAATGCAAAACTTATGTTATTTGTTTAGGTAAGTACCTAATTTATTCACGAGATCTAGATCGCTTAGAAGGATCGGTGTTGGGCTGTGGTAGTTATTGAATTGTGAAACTTTCAGCTACCATAAAGTTGGCATCGAACTACTTTGAGATTGTGGGCTATCTACAATATTTTTTCCGGAACCAATTTTAATGGTCCTATCAGTAAACACTTACGGCGTATATACTTCCATACGGCGGAGGTGGCGGTAATGTTCAGACTCTTCTGCTTTCTTCTTTAACTTATGTACACGCCTGCTGAAAATATTACAGAGGTTTAATTTAGTTAAGTTTCATACTGATTGTAACGAACGAATTTGATCGTATTTGTTGTGGATTAGTAAAAGCCGCACGGATCGATCTTGTCGATTTCGTCTTGTCATGGATGGTTGATCAATGTTAAGCTACGCTTGTCGAGGTAGGGCCGCTGTAAAGTAGTCACGAGTACGTACCGCTTCTCGTATCTCTCCCAACATTTGCTGCAGCAGCACAAATTCTTGTCACCGTCGGTGTCGTGCTCATCTGATGGTGTGGCGACGCGGCTGATGGGTCGTCTGAGGACCGCGGCTGGGCGGTCGAACGGCGGAATATCATCTGACGGGGAGCTGAAAAGTTAAACGAAACGATTGTAATACTGTACTTTGAGATGCTACGTTAATAAGTTCCACCGGCACCATAATTGCGTAACTTCAAAGAATAGCGCATGCGTGGTTTGCTTGCATTCATTGCATAAATGTTCAAAAATACGTCTACTCGACAGCGTAAAACACGCAATGAATATTGTTGTGTTATCAAAATGAAATGGAGCGTTCATGCTTCGAGCTGTCAAAACAATTAGGTACGCAATTAGGGGATTCGCACACTGCACCGCATTAGTGCACCGGGAGTGCGTGCTCTTACATTGCTTGAAAGTACCTCTATTTGCATTGAAAACACGCGCAGTGCACAGAAAACGCATTCACGCGCAGTGTCGTGACTTCGTCGCCTCGCACCCCGCAGCGTATAGCGGGGCAGTGTGTGAATCGCCTTGGGGTGCTGAATACATCATTCTGCCGTGTCCACTGAAGAGACGGTCGTGAACATGCTAGCTTAAGATTTTTTTTTATAGAGTGCTCTTAATCTACATAGAAGTCTCAGTGTGTCTAAATGATAAGAGCTAAATTGTTTAGTAGTTTTAATGATTTGTTGAAGATTTTTTCCTAGTTTCCTTGATACATTACCGTTTTTATATTGTGTTGGTCTATTTACATATTATTTTCTTAGTTGTTCAAACGTTTTGAATATATTGTTAATACTTGGCCTATCTACACGCTAAAATTTTAATGGTTGTTTTCCCGGAGCGAAATGATTTCGTCTTGGAAATACAATTGGTTTAAGGATTTATTAAATATTTAAACATTAGAATGAAAAAATAGCAGATTAACAATTGTGAAAAACAAAACTCAAAACCGACTTCCAACCAATTGTAACCCGCGATAGTTAACCGGCAAACCAATAGCAGCACGAGCCGGGCGGGCCGACCGACGCGACTGACGGACCGCGCGGTCATTTACGTCTAAGGAATTACTATTGGTATTGGTTCTAAATTTTTCGAGTTAATGAATATTTTTTTGAATAATTTTAAAACAAAATAGTAGTTTATGAAACTGTTGCATAATATGGGGTATTAAAACATGAGTGTGTGTTTAAAAACCAAGCCGTAGGCGAGGTTTTTAATAGTATTCACACGAATGTTTTCATACCTAGTTATGTGCAGTTTCATACACTACTTTATATACACTCATACATTGGGATTGAACCTACTAAATACCTTTTTTACATATTTCATGCCATAAAGTCGTGATAGCATTTATCATATAATTTTCTCGACTTTGCTGGTAATAGATTATGAGTAATTTCTTTCGCCGCATCTAAAATATCGGGCGTAGTCAAATTTTCTTCACATTAACTGATATCAGACATTTTTAAGCAAGAATTAAAAAGCTCATGAAATTCAATATAGCAAAACCTGCAAAACGTATGAATTGCGCCAAAACCCAGCACATCACCTTATTAACCGCGCATGCACTAAGGTTTACCACGCACTGCGATTTTTATACGCGCGATCTTTTTCCACCCATTCTGCGACCTATGGAATTGTATGAAGCTGCTCGCATTGCGGTAAAAAATCGTGCAGAAATAATACCGCAAGAAATTCGTGTTTTGCCACTGAATCTACCGCACCGCAGCGCGAATTTAATTTCCGCGAATATTTTGAGTTCTATGAACAGGTAGAAAGAGAAAAAATTCGCGCGAATAAAAATCGCATTGCGTGCTACATCTATAGCGGGCATTATCATAGACAAGTAAAAATTGGAATCAAATCTTTTTAAATAGGTACTATAAAAATGGCATTACAAAAAAATAATTAATGAAAACTCCTTAGTGATTAACTTCTTGGATTTGTCCTGTACCGTAATAGAAAAAAAAAATGTTGTATAGCATTATTTTGTTCGGGAAAAAGTGTTAAAATAAGATTCTATTTTTAAATTTCGGTATTTTGTTTATAAAGTATGTCAATATTTTTTTATTTTTTTTTGTAAAACGTTGCCCTACACTAGGAATTTATTCCTGTATCGTGGGTGCGTTCACAAACATATAAACTCACATACACAACATACAACATAGTTGTTCCGGCTCTGGGAGCCGGAACAACTAAGTTGTCTGCAGGTCATACAAATATTTTTTCCGTGCGAGAATCGAACCCGCGACATGCAGCGCAGCAGTCAATCGCTCAACCACTGCGCCCATATAAACTCGGTTTTAATTGTATAATTCGAATACATATTACGATATGGGAGTAGATAAACATTTTTATTTGTTGAGTTTAACTCTATGCTTCGATAGTAATACCACAGATAATATAATACTAGCATGTACATGTACTACTGATGGCAAATCATTCTACCGTGTTAAAACAAGAACTCAAATTTTAGCCTCTATATTATTTATTTTTAATTTAAAGTGAATTGCAACTGTAATAAATAAATATGGTATAGATTAAAGAATGTGTGTGGTCAAATTTTTGGTAATTATGGCAACAAGCAAGATCCATTCAGTTGTATTTTATCGACTTCGAAAAAAGAAGAAGACCGACTTATAAAAAAATCAGCCAATTGCGAGTCAGACTCGCGCACGTAGGGTTACCATTATCGCAAAAAAACGGGAAAAATATCACGTTTGTTGTATGGGAGCCCAACTAAAATATTTATTTTATTCTGTTTTTAGTATTTGTTGTTATAGCGGCAACAGAAATACATCATCTGTTAAAAAATAACTTTCTAGCTATCACGGTTCATGAGATACAGCCTGGTGACGGACAGACAGACAGACAGACAGACGGACAGTGGAGTCTTAATAATAGAGTCCCGTTTTTACCCTTTGGGTACGGATCCCTAAAATGGAGGTTATCAATGCGACACGTATGTATGTAATATAATTGTTGGAATTGCACAATATTCACATACATGTTACTCTATGTGGACTTCTACACGTGTGCCAAATTTCATAAGTATATGTATGGATGTTTATCCACGCATATCTCCGAAACTAATCATCGGATCGTAATCATTCTTTTATTCAATTAGGAATATCTCAACTTAGGAAACGGTACAAGTTTCATCAAAATCGGTTCAGCAGTTTTCAAGATATGGAACATACAACCGAACTCCTTATCGATATACAGCACAATGTGTAAATTGAGCTATTATGGGTATTTTGTAAATCCTTAATAGCTCAATTATAGCAAGTTCAATAATAAAGTACTTAACCTTACTATAGAACTTGCTCACAAAAAGAGAAAAATAAAAACATTTTCACAAAAATAAACCGACTTCGAAAGCAAAAAACTAAAACAAGCAAAAATAATTTTGACGGTGTCGCAAAACGAAAAAAAAGTAAGAGGTACCAAAGACTCCGACTGCCTAAACTAAAATTTTTTGCTCTTTTTAATGTTTTTCTTTGAAAGTCGGTTTATTTTTAACACGCTTTTATTAGCTTGGTATGTATGTATCTATGTATCAATGTAACGGAATCTTTGAACGTGATTTTCACCCACTTCAAAACGTTGGATTGATTTGAAACTTTGCACACTTATCAAGGACCGATGACAATGCAATAATTTAAACAGTTTGTCCCATTATCCTTACCATTAAAGCGTGTTTTTTAGTTTTTAGAACTACAATTTATTTGTGAAACAGTTAGCTAGCAGGTTTAATTTTAATTCGTTACTTAATGTGTCTTATAAAGAAGGGTTAAACTCAATATTATTTTGTGTGGCAATATCTGTCGTAGTTAGAATGATGTGCGTTGTGAGTGCAATTAAATCTTAAGGAAAATGTTCCCTCTAGTCGTGTTAAGTTCTATGTTGCTATCTGTGAGATGTTTAATTGTTGTTTAAGACTGATACTTCATTCTTGTTTATTTTTAAGTTGTTCTGCTTAGCCAAAACTACGAGTACTATATAAAGTGTCGTCTGATAAAAGCTTTTTTCTGACAATATAAGTTCTTTGGTCTGCTATCTTTGCATCTGCTAGGTGTTTTGTGGATGAAAGTAGCATATGTGCTAGACTATAATCTATCCCTGTGCCTTTCCAATTTCATCCAGACCCGTTCATCCGTTCTCGCGTGATTGCTTGACACAAATACATCAACACATCCAAACTGTCACATTTATAATATTAGCCCTCGGGTAGCGGTCCAACTCATTTATTCTTTGAGCTTGTCACCATGGTTATTATTCTCCCGGTTTCCAGAGCCACGATATTACGTTAGCCACGCCAGTAAGTTTTCATTCATGTGTCCGCTCCCCACATGATTAGATGATCAATCAGGACGTTTGGTTGTTTAGGGGGATTATTATTAATTATAAGACATTTGCTGTTACAATGATTCAATAAAATTATTGTGATAAAGTATCCACGATGATAAGTTATCCCTCTCTTTAGTTGATCGATCCGTGGTATCCACGTTGCAGCAATTTGAGCACTTTAGATAACAACCGCCAGTTATCACGGAGACCCGCGGGACGGCGCGGCACTTGGGCGTTCGAAGGGAGGGATTCAATGGGGCTAGGCGCTCAACCGACGCACAGATAATATAATACTAGCATAACCGAGGTTAGGCGCGAAAAGCTCCAACAGAAAAGTTAAACGAAACTGTAGTGTATGTAGATATCAAAAGATCGCGCTACAAGCCGATAACAATATTGTAACGCCTCGTGCGCATACGCCGCTCGGTTATAAATAACGATACGAGTGGTGGGGTGATTTGCCTGGCTGGAGGCTACTAGCTTAGTCTCCAAAGGGAAGTCCAGTCACTATGACTGAGCTATGAGACGTCACTCAGAAAAAAAAAAAAAGGTGGATTGATCAGTCGTTATCGGACTGTCGGCCTGTGCGGTCGTGCGTTGGCGAGTCGACTATTAATATTGATAAATGTGCATATTTGACAGAAACGATTACAAAAAATAGTTTGAGGTGGTGGTACAGTTGATAGAGCAATTTCCGGTTAAGTTACGAATATATTGAGATCGGGATCAAAGTGTTTATAGAGTTATATATGTACCCAACAGTGGTGGTCAAGTGGTATCAGATGCGACTTACGTGTCAGGTTGTGGGTTCGAACCTAAAAAAGCGCTTTACTTTGTGTAAATAAATTATTTCATCACCACTGCTCTAAAAACGGTGGAGGAAAACATCGTGAGGAAAGCGGCATGTCCTAGAACCAAAAATTCGAAGAGTTGTGACATTAACCAACCCGCACTGGACCCGAATGGTGGTTTAACGCCCATTCAATCTCTCACAGAGAGAATGCCTGTGTCCCAGTAATGGGAACAATAGAAGCATGATGATGATGATTAGCATCTGGGAAATGTGAATTCGGCCGACCCGAGTTACCAAGTATGCGTATTGCGTACGTTCTAAATAACTAACCCTACTTACTAATGCACCATTTCCTTTTTATGGTTCCGTACCCAAAGGGTAAAAACGGGACCCTATTACTAAGACTCCGCGGTCCGTCTGTCTGTCTATCTGTCCGTCTGTCACCAGGTTGTATCTCATGAACCGTAATAGCTAGACAGTTGAAATTTTCACAGATGATGTATTTCTGTTGCCGCTATACACGGAGCACACAACCGCTATAACACCAAATACTAAAAACAATAAAATAAACATTTAAGTGGGGCTTCCATACAACAAACGTGATGTTTTTGCCGTTTTTTGCGATAGTGGTACAGAAACCTTCGTGCGCGAGTCCGACTCGCATTTGGCCGGTTTTTTTGAAACATTTACAGAAACGTTTACTTAAGGTCGACTTGCTAATAGGTCATTTTGAGAAAGTCACGTTCTGCTAATAGGCCATTTTGTGAATAGGACGTTTTGATACGGAGTCATTACAGCGATGACATTACGATTATCGATTCGATTACTGACACTTATTGATATAAATTACGCCATAGATTGTCATTCGAGCTCACAGATCAAATAATAAAGCTCGACTAACAAGCTAAGGGGTAGTTTCGTTGTACGTGAGTTTGTGTAATTGTGTATTTGTAAGGCATGGCATAGTTTGAACCGGCTTCACTTTGTTGTTTGCAACGTTCCATCTTGACTTTTTATTTAATCTGGGTTGTTAATAAACAAAATTCTCGCTTTTGGGATCAGGCACAACCTTCGTTGATTCATGAACGACCACAGCAGTGGAATTTGGTCAGGAGGACTTCTTCGAAAATGCTTCCGATGATGCTGAAGTGGACATTTGGCAATTGACATAATTTTCCACACATAATTACCAAGCCTAAATAAAGATTTTTGGAAAATATATGTTGTTAAAATATATGTTACGTATATAATAAATATATGTTACAGCTAGTATTTAAAGCAGTTTTGATAAAAAAAGAAAACCTTAACACCAAGGTATCTTACTCAGAATAATTATGAATTGAGCAGGTTGGATTTTTCGGCACTGCTGCATCAGGTATGTTGCCATGGGACTGGTTACTGAAAAGTTACACAAAACGATTTATAACTTGTACTAAAAATAACTAGGTAAGTACTGGAAATTAAAAGTTGGATAAATACTTACAAATCATAATTGAAATCACTCCGCTCTCGGCTAGGCTGGCTTGACCTTCTGGAGCCACTGAAAAGATGCACAGTATGATCATACAATTGTTATTTGGGATGTTAACGTCGTGGTACTGTGTTTTACTCGGGTAAACACAGTACCGATATTTAACAGTTATCTAATTAATTTAAAGTGAATATTCTAGAAACCTAACTGTCTTAAGAATATCTACTATTGTTACAAGGACTATCTTCGGTGATGCTCTGTTAATGCTTACGGTTGCGATATTTCGCGGTGGATTGTGCGCTGGTTATCTTGACTTCGCAAAATCACTACCTCGGATGAAGCGCGGCGACTGAAATAATGCACAGTACGATCACAAAACCTGTTCTCTTGGAAAATCAAAGGTCAAATCAAATCAAATCATTGCTTATTCGCTCAAATATGAGTAGGTATCATACATAATTACATACATAACTGATTGCCAGCATGAAGAATTGTTAAAATATAAAGATTATGGAACGTCATGTTTGCCTTGGTAATGACCATAGATTTAGATTTTTTTTTATGGTAATGACATGCAAATATTGAGGAGTTTTTGGCGGGATTTTTTCGAGTGAAGTTCAGCGGCTGTTAATATTACTTGCAAATTGATTCCTAGTGGATATTGTGATATAAAATTGGTGTAGTTTTGTGTCTCAACTGTCTACGCAACTGGACAATATGTGAAATCATTGACAGAAGCGATCTCAGGATAGTGGAGCGGAGAATTTTATTGTAGTATTTACTACCTCCGCTAAGCTTACTGGGAAGGCTGACTCAATACAATTTGCTGCCAAATACTCCATAAAACATTAGAATCTGTTACATCCGTATTCTAATGCATACTAAAGAATGTTAAAATTGCACTAAAGACTAGGCAGCATGGTCTCAGACCTTAGCCTGTTCCGCCAGGAACAAACACAAAAAAAAAAAAAAAAAAAAGCAAATATTGATATAGAACACAGTTCAAAATAATTATTCTAGATTACCAAATTTTAAAAAATAATAAAATATGTGCAAATGTCAATAAAAATAATGCAAGAAATCTCTGTATCAGGTTCTTATTTGGCTTGCGCAAGTATGGTCACGTTTCCGAATTTCGTACTAAGCTCAAATGGCTTCCTATTCGCCTTCGCCGGATTGCGTTATAATGTGCTATTTAATCCTTTTACTCCTTTTTATCTCAAAGAACGCTTTCAGTTCCTCTGTGAGACCCATTCTAGGTCCTTGAGATCATCGGAAAATCTAAAATTAAGTATTCGTATGCATTCCACTTCCTTCTTTGACAAATCTTTCACGATTCAAGCAGCTCGGTTGTGGAAAGCACGGAACAGAAAAAGCAGGTGGAATGTATTACCTTTTGAAGTAAGACGTGCTCAAACACTGCCAACGTTCAAGAAAATGGAGGAGGACCTTTCACTATAATTTTTATTCTTCTCCTTTCCGGTTTCCGGTTGTCAAAGCAGTAACATTGTTGTAAAAGTGCTCCCGATTTTTTATTAAATTACGAGTAGAAAACACCGATAGACCTTAGAAGTAAAGTGAATCATTAAATAAAAGCCACAACGTAACTATATTTCACCACAATAACGCCTAAACCACACGAAGCCAAGTGATTAATAACGAGAAGTAGTGCCGGCATTACAGTTGGAGATTAGAAAAAGTGATAGTCTCGGAACATATATACCTACACCATATAGAGGGTAGTCCTCATCAAACGCCAAAAGTGACGTCAACTTGACATTGGGCAGTGAAGCAAATTTAAGCAAAAAAAAAATAGTTTCGTCCAGAAACACAAATAACATCGCAACGTGACATTTGTGTAGTAGATCCAACTTAACTGTGGCAAAGTATTGCGTTTCGTATCACGCAAAGCATATATCTCATACGACATCATGGAAAACAGTGGTATGTCAGAGGATATGTCAAAACTATTTGAAATGGTGAAAATGGAACTTGAAAATCAAACGAAAACAATAACACAGAGCGTAACTGACACTTTAATGCGCGTTATAGACGATATAAGAAGATATATAAATACAACCTATATAAGAAGAAAATAAAAACTAAAAATGGAAGTACAAACATTGAATACAAAAATAAAATACTCGGAGGATATGAACAGGAAAAAATATTTAATACTGCATGGTGTCAAGGAAACGGAGAATAACTACTAGAACTATTTAATATATTAAGTCAAACCTTGCAAATAAAAAATATTACGGTCCAAAAGTATGAAATAAATAAATTTCACAGACTGCAATGGGACGTAAACAAGAGGGAAAAACTAGACCTATACTAATCACCTTTAATTCCTATCAGAAAAAATTGTAATACTCAAAAAAAAAACAAAATTGCCTGATCAAACTTTTTTAACAGAAGATTTCTCAAAAGGAACAATTGAACTTCGCAAAAACTTATAACAACAAATGAAACAAGAAAGAGCAAAGGCAACGAAGCTTTCATTAAGAATAATAAACTTATAATAAAAAGAAAAACAAAAGCTGAAGAAAGGAAAAGGGATGAATGGAACTCGCTACCTGCGTCAGTGTTTCCGAACGCATTCAACCCGAATCTCTTACAAGTTAGAGTGAACAGGCTTCTTCTGGGTAAGCCCACTTCATCGTCGACTCTGTCTCTGTCACCTTTGACCTAGACTAGAGTCAGGAGCAAACCCATCACAAAAAAAAGGGAATCCTCATATTTGTCACCTGTAAATCCAAACACCAACACGTCCTAAGGAAGGAGTTCAAAACATCATAGCTCCTTCTAAGCTGACCAAAACAGATGCTTATGCTTATATGCGAGCCAGATCTCAGTCACTAACGGGCAAACACACCCAACAGCAAATAGCGTAGGAATTCGACGACACCGGAAACGAGAGGTCAATAAATACTACAGAAACAGCATTTACAAAAAACAAACAGTGTCAACGACCTAATGTTTAAAGGTCCCAATTTACAACAAGACGCGTTTACAGCCGATATCGAAAACATGTACCGACAAATAATGGTGAATGAGGCAAATCGTCGATATCACCAGATAGTGTGGAGCGATTCACCACACAAAACAATTGAAACATATCAACTAGCAACAGTAACTTATGGAACAAAATCAGCTTCCTTCTTAGCAATGAAAACCTTGCGACAGTTAGCAAAGGATGAGGAGAAGAAATATCCGGAAGCTTCCAAGGTCTTAACAGATTCATTCTACGTAGGTGACCTGATTCATGGTAGTCATTCAATACAGGATGGTAAACAACTTATAACAGTTCTTAACAATTTGTTAAGGTCAGGAGTTTTCCAATTACGAAAATGGTCAGCAAACAGCTCGGCACTCTTGGCAAACATTGATAACAATCAGAGCGAAGGAGAAATTATATTTAATTTCAAAACAGAAAACCCATCAAAAACATTAGGATTACGGTGGCATGCTGCAGATGATCAGTTTACTTAAACATAATTCAGCAAAACATAACATAACATTGACGAAACGAATGCTTTTGGCCGATATATCTAAACTTGACCCCTTATGGTGGATATCACCGGTGACAACAAAATTAAAAATTCTATTCCAGAAACTATGGATAAATAACCTGGACTGGGATATACCCACTTCAGCTTCTTAAAAATATTCTCTGAGCCTGCACACCTCGCGGTGGTGAGAGTCTTGGCATTTAAAAATCCTCGAACCCCACACTTCCGCGGGATGTACGGCCTCATCACCGATGATCGTAGGTGATGCATCCGGTTTGCGGTCAGCAGTGTCCGGACCCTCCTATCAAGGGCATCTAGCTCGGTCTGAGTCCATTTGAGTATGCCGAAAGAATACATCAAAACCGGCATGACCCAACTCTTGAAGGCGCGCACCTTATTACCACCCGACAATAGTATATTATGCAACTAGTGAATAAAAGACGGTTTTAAAGCGAGGGCCATAGATGAACCACGAGCAAGTGAAGGATTCTAACAACTGAATCACGACCGTAGGGAGTGATTCATGATGATTGAATCACGAGCATAGCGAGTGATTCAAGTGGTAGAATCCTGAACGACGCAAGTGATTCATGGCCCTCGATATAAATCCGTTTTATTCAAGAGTTGCATACTATATTTTATACCATGACTACGAGAAAAAGAAAGATTTAAGCGAAAATTACAAGGAAATATACTAAATAAAAGTTTTATTACATTCAAAATTTAAAAAAATGTGAAAACTCGAGGTTACACATTTTTTCTAAATTAAAGCAGAGCTAGGTAACAATAAATGTGTTTCAGGGGCCAGTGACCACTTCCGTTACGTTACATAATTATAATTAATTAACACCAATGTTTTAATATTATAATTACAATCCAAATAAGTATTCACTAAACATCCCAGACTAAAATCAAAATCATTATTAAAATCCTAAACATGAACAAACTGAAAATCAAATACATAAAGGAGTTTGAAAGTCGAATATTCTTTGCACAAGGAGTTCATATAGCATTGAGATGGACGTCGAATATGCCTTGGTGTGTTCTAAATTCAAACACCAAAACAGTGAGAAAAAGTGCTTTTTATTCACTGTTTTCAGTGAATAAAATAAGCTTTTTAGAGGGGGAATGGTATAAAAGGTTATTTAATACCTTTTTCAGGTGGCCAAAGAAGCGCTCCTTCAGCAGTTGCTTCATGTCAGCAATGAAAAAAAAAAAAAAAAAAACAAAAAATGAAAAAAAAAAAAAAACACCTGCACCATGAGGGACCTGTGCGAGGCCAACACTAGGGCTGTGGACGTGGCTGAGTTCTGGTCGAAGCACAACATCAACAAACTAAAATTTAAAAATGGAATTATCGACACGATGAAGAAGAAGAAGCACTATTAATGCCAAACGCTTCTGACATACCCAAATACTTGTAAGTTTCGGTCGAGGAGAGGTGTCTAAGGTGTATGGAATCAAAGAGTTGAATTTCCTCGGATTCCATAATCTACCCTCGCTTTACATGCATGTCTGCACATTTGTTTACACCAAATTCCATCCTGATGGCGTTACTGAAGGTTTCTGTTACCTTCAGTAACTTCATCAGTTGCAAGTTATTGGGTACAAATAGTTTCAGATCATCCATGTAAAGGAGGTGAGATATGACCTGACCACCTCTTCTCAAATGATAGCCTAGACCTGAATCCTCCAACAGTGTACTTAGTGGATTCAAGGCTAAGCAGAACCAAAGTGGACTCGAACTGTCGCCCTGAAATATCCCCCGCTTAATCCTTATAGGCTCATCATCCCCCTGAATCGTTCGACATCCTGGATATCGAAGGACCGTCTTCCATTGCCCCATACATGACTCAAGGAAGATGCGCACAGTTACGTCTATTTTGTACAACTCCATCACCCTCATGAGCCTTGTATATGGCATAGAGTCGTATGCCTTCTTGTAGTCTATCTAGCATGTCGACAGATCCTTATGGGAACGACGAACCTGCTGGTTTACGCCCATGTCAATGAGGAGTAGCTCCTTAGTGCCGTGGGACCCATTCCTACATCCATTCTGAGAGGCAGACATTATTAAGTTACTTTCAATGTGCACATAAATTTTTCCTCTCAGTATGGATGTAAGAAGTTTATAAACCGTCGACAAACATGTTATAGGTCTATAATTCTTGGGTTCCGCGGGACTACCTGTCTTATGGAGCAGGTGGGTAATACCAGTTGTTAAAATCTGCGGCAGCCGCCCAGACTCTAAGCATGACTGGAATTGAGACCCCAGTAGCGCGTGTGAGCTGCTATACTATTTTAGCCAAAAGTTATGCAGTCCGTCCGGACCCGGAGATTTCCAGTTCGGTAGCGGACGAACTACTTTGTCTACATCAGATGGGCTGATTTTACCTTTTTCCATTTCTGGTATAGCTTCACACACGCGCTCGATATCACGCATCCAGCCACCCTCAGTGTCACAAACGGGCACCGACCAGATGCTTCGCCAGAATGTACTCGTGGCGACATCATCCGGCCGGCACACGCCAGTCACATTTTGTTCCGGTCGCCCCCAAGCTCTATATACCCACCTTTCTTCGCTCTGGTGTTCTCAATTAAAGTGAATACAAGTGAATTTACTGAATTGAGACACTACTCCTAAAGTGGTGACCCCGTCAAGAAAAAGTGAACTTGCCGCGTGAGTGTACTCGTAATACCATCAAAGACTATAAATATGGCAACAACACCCATTCCGGTAGCCGATCTGTCTTACCTCAAAAATACCGGATTTTTGGACAGACCAACCGAGGGTCTGATTTATCAGAGCCGAAGCAACGTTGACTCCACGAAAAATACCAGATAAAGCATGATTTGACTTAGTGGTCTCAAAGTTGAGCAAAGATGTAGTTGAACAAGCAACGGATATTTTGATGGAGCCGCCAGCTGTAAGGAAATACGACGCGCTGAAGACTCACTTAATAACAGTAAGTATAGGAAGAGTCCAAATACCGTCCGTCTTATGTTACCCAGTTACTGGGTTGTGGAGGTCAGATAGGCAGAAGCTCCATGTAAAACACTGGTACTTAGCTGAATCCGGTAAGACTGGAAGCCGACCCCAATATAGTTGGGAATAAGGCTAGGCAGATGATGATACGAAGAGTCCAAATATAGACAGTTACAAAAGCTAATAAGTGAAATGGAACTGGGCGACCAGAAGCCGTCGCAGCGCCTACAACGTATGCTGGAGCTGGCCAAAGATAAAATAACAGATGATACACTGCTGATTTTATGGCAGAGCCACTTGCCGGGCACTATACGGGCAGTTTTGGCAGTGTCGGACACCAAATCTCTGGACAGCTTATGTATGTAATTCAAAAGTACCTATAAGGTTTATTTGAAATAAACTATTTGATTTTGATTTTTGTGTGGTCAAACGCGAGCCTATATTTAAATAAAAATAATATCAGGTAGGTTTCCTTACGGGGTCTGGACCTGCTGGTCCCTATGCTCCGGCGGCGGCGGCGGCGGCGCTGAACTTCTGAAAATTTACACAAGCTCTCAGAACCCATCGTATAATAATGGCGGGCATGATAAAATAGTACGTAATTAGTTACTTGATACTTACTGCTGCTCAGGCTCTGACTCGATGTCCTCGCTGGTGGTACTGAAACACAGACTCACGATCACATAAACATTCCTTGGGGTTGCTACTAAATAGATTAAGTAGGTATTATCTATCAAAAATACTAAAAAAATGGCCTTTATTGCCTGTAATCTGTTATAAAAGAACTTACTTCACATTCAGTTTAATTTTTAGTACTCTAAAAAGTTCCTCTGCAGGAAAGTTTACTGATACTCCTTGAAACCTGAAAAGTAAAAAATTTAGATAAAACAAATGCATCTATGTACTAAAGTGCCTATATAAAATTTTCATAAGTAGGTAGGTACCTACACTCGCAACTCAAACAAGAAACGCGCAGCCTGTTTAATTAATTTCGCAGAGCTCTTCATGAAAACGATATAATTAAACCTAAATAACGTTTCAAATCGCAAAGCATATTAAATGTACCTATGCACTAAAGCTAAGCACACAGAAGTGCACCGAGCGAGACGCAGTGCATCGCATTGCAATACCACAAAGCAGTGCGGTGTGGCCCGATGTAGTCCGCATCAGCATCAGGTGTGCAATCTGTGTTTTTCGCAAAACACTCGTGAAGGAGGATTATGAAAGTACCTAAGGGCAGTTCTTTGGATGAATGTTAAAACACTAACAACCTTGCAGGGCTGTTTTAAAATCATAAACAACAAAAACTCAGCTCATCCATACATTTATGTCCGCCAGAATGTATAGATCAGCTGTTTTTTTCTAAAGTTTTTTAAGTAATAGAACAAATGTTGTTGTTTATGACATTAGTAATAGAGCCCTGCAAGGTTGCTTTTGCGTGCGCGCATTTAGCTTAAAAAGGGTTACCAAGCTTTCTCTTCTCAAAATTAATCACTATCAGTGATTTTCTTACATCCATACCAATTTTTACCTACCTAGGGTAGGTAGGTAAATTCAGGTTCGCAATTATCTTGGACAAATTCAATAATATTAGCTCCTTAACTTTAAACAATAGACCAAAACAGTTACGTGATCTGGATTACTTGTCAACATATAAACTACCTACAACTGTAAACGTGTATGGCACGAGAACGTGGGAATATATATTACCTGATACTCTGAATACAATTCCTAAAACTGTGCAGTCAAATATTGTCACTAGCTCATATAAAAAATGTAAATTTACCTTAAAAAAATATTATATTACTGGTGAAATCACACCTTAGTTTTTAAGTGGGTATTGGTTTTATGTTTAAAAAAAAAAAAGGTAACCTACCCTGCCACTTAAGTTTGGCAATTCTTCGGACTATTTCGGTAATCTTGGGTCTCTTGCAGAGGATCGTACCTTTGCAAGAAACCCAACCTGTACGTTCCTCCATACACAAAAAACGGTTAAAATCATAATACATCTTTTGGCTTCGTCATAGTCGGGTAAGAATCATAACCCTCGTTTTGTCTTCGCCATCTTCGGGTAAAGTGCAAAATTTTATATTGAATCTATTTTACTGCGAAGTTAATGTAATTATAATTTCGAAAGACGCTAGATGTTAATAAAAGTTGATTGCTTGGAAAATATTTCAAATCGAAAAAAAACCCTGTTTTTAGGGTTCCGTACCCAAAGGAAAAAAAAAAACCCTATTACTAAGACTCCGCGGTCCGTCTGTCTGTCTGTCCGTTTGTCACCAGGCTGTATCTCATGAACCGTGATAGCTAGGTAGTAGAAATTTTCATAGATGATGTATTTCTGTTGCCGCTATAACAACAAATACTAAAAACAGAATAAATAAAGTAAATAATGATACGGAAACCTTCATGCGCGGGTCCGACTCGCACTTGGCCAATTTTTTATCTATCCTTCAGGCATTAAAATTTTTAGACGATATTATCTCAATAACCGTTTGAGCTATATTTATGTAATATTGGGTTCTAGTTAAACTGGAATTTTAATAAATAAACCAAATTTCATGTGTCTATGTTAAATAGATTTTTAGTTATTAAAAGATCAAAAGTGGCTCCAAATCGTTCGTGTTATATAACACATAGCTGCTGTATCGCCAATTCCATTGCTTGAGCTTTGCTTGACACGCTGCTGCCGCGTGTCTAGATAATAAACCGCTAGCACATATTTTCGCTAGGCATTTGGTGCAAGTAGGTAATCATTCCAAAATAGCCTCAGCAAGTCTTGTATTTAATACTGTCACTAGCTCCTCACATTAACATTTTCACCGCCACGACCGAGAACGTCAACGCTAAAAACGCCGCCCGTGCCGGTGTCGTTGAACGACGACGTCGGAATTCATCGAATTTTAAACAGTACTGAAATCAACACATATATTTATTATTAACAATTTCACCTGAATGTTTCAAACTGTGTAGAATATTGACTTACACTAGAGAAAGCTTTATTTTAGCTATTAGGATAAAATGGATGTTTTGAATTGGTCTTATTGTTAATTATACTTGGAACTCGCGTGGCGGGAAAAAGTAAACGTGAGAGGCGAGTTTGTTATAATTAGTTTTGGCCTTAAATCATTGCCGCCTTAAATTTAGCACATGGGCCTGCAAAATCCCACGAGGCGTACTTTAGTTTACACATTTGAAAGTTGATTTCTAACATTGTTTTCTTCAAAGCAGCATTGATCTTTGCCGCATAAGTACATAAATATGTTATTAATCAAGGAGTAGGAACTTACTTGCTATCACCCGTGGGTGTGATGGAACAAGACGCCATATTTTGACCAGCAGTTGAGGTTGATGGCCTTTGTGATTCTGAGGCCGTGCTCTCGTATCTAGGGTTTCTATAAAAATAAGTATATACAATTATTGTTTCCGTATTTTATAGGGTGACTGGTAATTCCACGGGGTGAATTGACGCATTCCTTGAAAGGAGCTTGACAGGGTTTAAGTTTTCGTATTTTACCCACTTATCAAAGAATACTTACGCGAATGAGCTTGGTGGCGATGGAGGATTGAATTCTATGTCTGGCCGTGGATGAGGAGCAAACTCCACTGCAAGGTTGTATGTCGAGGACGACTTCTTAGGTTTGTTTTTCTTCTGAGTATTTTCCCTGTTGGCCATTGCGCTAAAAAAACAGTAAATTTTCAATGTAAATCTATGTTCTGAGTAGGTACCTACCTCGGTACCTCGAGTATCTCGGCGCTAAACCGAGCGTTAAAATAGTACATTACTGCAGAATCCAGTAAGTAAGCCTTCCTGGCCAAGTATGAGTTAACTATGGTTATATACGAGGCCAGGATGGCTTTCTTACTGGTTGAGGCTTGTATAATGCTTTTCTCAAAAATGAAAGAAAGTTTAATAACAAATTCGTTTAATTAATATTGAAGGTTACATTATTATTAGGGCAATTAGTACTAATAGATATTGTGATCGATTTACCGGTGGCATTTATATTTGTTTGTTTTACATCTTGATTAACGGACTCAAAAATATATCTATCTCATAAAATGTCATACCAAAAAGAGAGATAGATATATATTTGGAGCCTCTCTCCTATAACCATGTTATAATGGCTAAACTCTAATCTGTGTCTGGCTGGTACTATGTTTTTTTTTATAATCAGATCTAAAGAGGATGACCTACTGTCTAGAGATAGGCGTTTTCGGTTTTTTGCGCAAACGGTTATGTAACCGATATACAGTATTCATATCGATATCGAAAACGGTTTACAGATATCGATATCAGTAGTAGATACCTACAGTTTGCAAAAGTTAAAATGTTATTTAGATGAGCAAACTAACAACGAACGCGAAATAATACTTAGAAAGAAAGGTAGCGCATATGGTTCCTATCGTTTGCGTTTTGTTCGTAGTTCGTACGTTTTCGCATTGTTACGGTTTTAGGTTTTGACTTATTCGTTCTCGCACGCTAGTAACGTTTTGATATATCATACCTACTACTGTCCAGTAAGTAAATTACATACTTACTTACTGGACAGTAGGAGATTCCAAATTGAAAATCTCGCTTCTTACTGGACAATTGTTAATAAGTCTCCGGTAGAGTTCATTTTCTGGATACTTTTTAGAGATGTTATGGCAACAGTACATACCATTTTTGAGAAATGCGGAGGGCTTCGAATCTCTGCAGAGGGTCGAAGTTAGTTCCAATCGAGAACGGGAACCTAACTGCTGTGGGATACATCAATGCGATTCTCAATGAACATGCTGGTCCGTTTTTGGCCAATATGGGCGACAATGCTGAA
This sequence comes from Orthosia incerta, assembly GCA_948252205.1. Lineage (NCBI taxonomy): Eukaryota > Metazoa > Arthropoda > Insecta > Lepidoptera > Noctuidae > Orthosia > Orthosia incerta. The sequence continues at coordinate 36,418,121 of OX411741.1, read as the reverse complement.
GGTGAGTGATGTACTCGCTTTTAACGTTGGTGCCTAGCCCTCTCCAGTCCAGAACCTTGAAGACATCCTCCAGTGCAGCGGTATACAGCTTCGGAGATAATATGACGTCTCCCTGTCTCACACCTCGCTGCAGATGGACGGGTTCCGAGGTCTGAACCTGAAGTCGAACTGACATGGTGGCGTTTTTGTATAAACACTTCTGCACTGCGATGTACCGGTAGTCAATTTGGCACCGTTGGAGAGACAGCAGTACAGCCCAAGACTCGATCGAATCGAAGGCTTTCTCGTAGTCCACAAACGCTAACCAGAGAGGCAGGTTGTACTCTTCGGTCTTCTATATAACCTGCCGCAGCGTATGTATGTTGTCTACGGTGCTGAAGCCTTTACGGAATCCGGCTTGTTCGGGAGGCTGGAAATCGTCAAAACTGCGCGCGAGACGATTCCTGATGACTCTTGAAAACAGCTTGTAGACATGGCTAAGATGTGAGATGGGCCTATAGTTCTTTAGTAGGGCATTGACACCCTTCTTGAAGAAGAGTACCACCACACCCCTGCACTATGCCTGTGGCGATTTCCCCTCGAGTATGACGGAATCAAACAGCTTCTGAAAGGCATTAAGTACTGGTTTTCCACCCGCCTTCAGGAGTTCGGCCGTAATTCCGTCATCACCCGATGCCTTGTTGTTCTTGAGCTGTTTCAGAGCCATCCTAATCTCATACAGGCTGGCGTCCGGAATGTCTTCGGTATAGTGTCGGGTCAATCTAGCTATAGGGTCCTTCGCTAGATTCTCGTCGGTTTTACTGGTTGACGTGTACAACTGCCTCTATCTCTCGATCTCCCTCAGAAGCTCCGGTTTGGCGAACACGATCCTGCCATCATCGGTCGTCAGTTTCGTGAGCTGGCTTTGCCTAATAGACAGATCTCTAGCAAAGACCTTGGAGCCCTTGTTCCGCTCAATCGCGTCTTTAATACGAGTACGCTCGGTATTAAAGCGCCGGAGGTCGCTTTTCAAGGACTTTGAGATCCGTCTTTTTAGCCGCCGGTATTTCAACGCATCGTCTGAAGACTGCAAGATAATCTCACGCCTCTCCTTCATGAGCTTGAGAGTAGGATCAGAGAGCTTTTTGTTCCTATCTGTACCTGGTAAATGGAGCGTAAAGCTGAGGAGCTGCGCGTCCTTGCTGAAATGAGGCGCATGGATTTCACCCCGAAGGCGTCCCTAAACCGAACCCCGCTGCAAGGATGCAGCACGCCAATAGGCGATATAGAGATGGCGTCACCGGCCATCATTGATGATGCTCCACAGGTGGGTGGAAAGCGCCTGCTTTGTTCTCCTGAAGAGGCCAGGGAAGCGGTGAGGCGTCGCGTGGGTGCCAAAAGGGAGAGAGAGAGAGCCATGAGGATAGACGTGCCGCCTATGGGTAGTCTGCAATCTGGACCAACGTCCGCTACGACTCCACCCCTCCCCCAGGTGATATGTGAGGCGCAACCAGAACAAGAGCTGGATCCACTGGTGTCGTCTAATATAGAGGCCCTGTCGGGGCTGGCGACTGCATCAACAAGGGGTATCATGGAGGCGGTAAAGGCCAAAACGTCTAAGCTGAACAAGGACGAGCTTGTGGCAATTGGCGCTCACACGGAGCGAGTGAGTGCAGTGGTGATGCACCTGGCACTGCTTTCAATATGGTGAGGCCATAGGTCGGGCCCTGCACCACCTGGAAGGAGTGATTGAGGCACTTAGGGAAAAGCGCATCGTTGTTTGTGCCGACGTCAACACCCACTCGCCTGTATGGCACAGTGAGCCGCGGCATTACACTGGCCGCGGCCACAACGCGGAGCACAGACGGGTATCAGTGGAGGCGTTTATTGCTGCCCACGGACTTACTGTCCACAATTTGGAGGGCCAGCCCTTCACGTTTAGTGGCCCGAATGGGGAGTCCAACATCGACATAACGCTGTCCACAAGAAGCGTCAGAGTCAGCAACTGGACTGTTCAAGAGGGCGCCAGCAGCAGCGACCACCGCCTCATCACCTTCCAGGTGGAAAGAAGAAGTGGGGATCGAGGAGGAGAATGCCGCAGCGTTGGGCCGGGCAGGGAGTCGGTGCGCTTTCGGGATCGGGGAGTGGATTGGCCGCGCTTCCAGCAGGCTATCCATGCGCGAATGGGCAGGCTTAACTTTGAAAAGCCAGCGTCCTTTGTTTGCAAGGAATTTACGAAAGTCATTGTAGACACAGCGTGCCAGTGCTTGGGTATGAAAAGGCCACCAAAGGACGCAGGGTATGAATGGTGGAACCCGGAGCTCGAAAAGCTCCGGCAATTGAACAACAGGGCGAGGAATATATGGCAGGGCGTACGTAAGGCTGGGGGACTGCGAGAGGAGCGTCTGAGAGCGGAGTTTCACTCGGTGAGAGCGAGATACAGAGAGGCAATGGAGAAGGCGGAGCTTGAGCACTTCAGGAGGATTGCTGACTCTGGCATCAGTGACCCGTGGGGGTTGGCATATCGGGCTGCCAGTGGCAGGCTGAGGCCTCCCTCCCGGATTATTAACGGTACAAAGCTGGCGGAGGGCTTTGCGACCTCTGTGGGTGATGCGGCGACGGGTCTATTGCAGGCGCTTTGCCCGGATGACGATCCATCTTTGGATACCCCTTACCACAGGCAGATTCGCGTCGCCGCCTCGCTCACCCCGTCAGGCCAAGCTGCGCCTCCTCTGTCGCGTGACACCTCCCTATAATCAGGAGTTTGCCCAATACGGCCCCGGGATTGGACGGTATCAGTGCGCGCATTGTTAGGAATGTCTGGGAAACAGTCCCCGCGGAAGTCACCGCGGTGTATGGCAAGTGTGTTTGTGGGGGGGTGTTTCCGGATGTGTGGAAGGCGGGTCGGCTTCTTGCCTTGCCGAAGGGCAATGGCAAGCCACTCACGGAACCCAAGGCCTACAGGCCGATTACGCTTCTACCTGTGCTTGGTAAGATTTTAGAGCGCGTAATACTCAAGTGCGCTCCGACGATCGGCAACCAGATCTCTGCCGCCCAGCACGGATTTTCTCCGGGCAAGTCAACCGTCACAGCAACCAACGACATCATGCGCACCGTGAGGGAGGGCTCGGGCAAGTATGTGCAGGCCATATTTTTGGACATCTCAGGCGCCTTCGACAACGCCTGGTGGCCGATGATCTTGACGAAAGTCAAGCGGGGGGGTGCCCGCCCAACATCTTTACGATGCTGTCGGACTACTTCGCCCGCCGACGTGTTGGTCTTTTCATCGGTGACCGGGTTGTGTGGAAGGTGTCCACCATGGGTTGCCCGCAGGGCTCCGTCCTCGGTCCACCTCTATGGAACCTGCTACTGGATGACTTGCTTCGACTGCCGCTCCCAAGCGGCGTCCGAATGGTCGCCTACGCGGACGATGTGACAGTTTTGATCGAGTCCAAGTCTCGAGCAGAAATCGAGACGGCAGCCAAGGTGTGGCTAGACATGGTCGCGGCGTGGGGAGCCAGGAACCGGCTGGGATTCTCCCCTGCAAAGTCAGCCATGATGACGATGAGGGGAAAACTCCAGCGGGCCCCCACTGTAAAGCTTGCCGGGGACACGGTCAGAAGTGTCACCTCGACGATGGTGCTGGGTGTGGTGCTCGACACGAGTATATCCTTTGCGCAGCATGCATTATCGATAGGGGAGCGCGCGGCCAGATGCTTTGGGAAGATGTCACGAGTGTTGGCATCGTCCTGGGGCATTCGATACCCCGCACTTCGCCTCCTCTATAGAGGCACTTTCGTCGCCACGGTAACGTATGCTGCTGCTTGTTGGTACAAACGACCGACACTCCACGTTGTTCACAGCGCGCTGCTCCGGTGCCAGAGACCAAGCCTGATTCTGCTGGCGAAGGCGTACAGGTCTACCAGTACGGCTGCGCTGGCAGTCTTAGGTGGTGTTCTCCCGGCTGATCTGGAGGTAATCCGTGCCAGGTTCGGCCGCGGCCGAAGCACAGGTCGAACTAGAGGTGCGCAGGCGGGAGCTGGCCCGACGAAAGCAAGTGATCTGGAATGAGACGATGGATACGTGGCAAGAAAGATGGATGAATGAGGGGAATGGACGGGAACTGTACCGTTTCTTCCCGGACGTGGCTACTCGTCTCAAGTACACCTGGGTCGTGCCTGATTATCAGGTCTCCCAGATTCTCACGGGGCATGGGTGTTTCAGGAAAAGGTTGCATGATATGACGTTATGTGAGGATAGTGTGTGCTACTGTGGTATGGAAGAGCCCCCTGTATGAAGAAGCTAGGTGTAAGATGATGGATGGGATCAGCTGCATGGAGGTCGGCGCAGTTTACTACCAGGATCTCGTTAGCTCACCGGCGAACTTTGCGAGGCTACTGGAGTTCGCGCATGCTTGGCACGCCACTCGGAGCGCAATGGAGCGACAGGAGAAGCAAGGAGCAACAAAAAATTTAGGGACGCACGAGGGGTACGACGGCGAAGACGACGACGAAGTTTCTTCTACATTTGTAGTGTGAACGTTCACCAGCCCAATTTTGGGAGAAGGTTGAAGGGACACACGTGGCTAATTTGTAAGGGATCAAGAAGCGCCTGCGGACCGTAAAAATAAGATTGCCAAGGGTGCTATGTCCGCAGCCGCCCCACGATTCGGCCCGTATAACAAAAGTTGGTCGGGCCATGGGAAGGTGGAGGGAGTGTTCCTATCTGTACGGCGAGTCTTGAAAAACTTAGACCCGACCGTATGGACAGCTTCCACGAACCCATCGCTGTATTCGTCCACGGAGCTCCCTAGGCACTCGACACGATTTTGGAGTTCGAGCTGAAAGCTCTTGAGGTTTTGGACCTGGATCTGTGCTGGACGGAGCGTGGACTTCATCAGTCGAGGCCTTTCCAGCTTAATTTTAATGTTCAATGTGCCTCTTACCAGGCGGTGATCGCTCCCGGTTTTCACCGAATTGATCACAGAGACATCATTGAACATTTCCTTCTTGGTTGACATAATGAAGTCGATCTCGTTTTTAGTTGCACCATCGGGGCTTTGCCAGGTCCACTTCCTGTGCTCACGCTTTCTGATGAAATAGTTCATCATGTAGAGGCCCTCCTTCTCCATAAAACTGGCCAGTAGGTGACCCCAGTGGTTCCGACGTCCAATTCCAAATAGCCCCACTTGCAGCTCAACCTCGTCTCGTTTGCCCAGTTTTGCGTTAAAGTCCCCCATGACAACGGTGAAGTGAGTTTTAAAACCATGCATGGCTCTAGAGATATCCTCATACATGGCCTCTACCTCACTCTCGATCTTCACCACGTTGTTCACAAGGGACTTGTGGACAATAAACCCGACACCATCCTGGGACTGCCCTCACCCTCTCGGAAATAGACCAGCAGGTTACCGGATTTGAGGATTATCGAGTCCTTCCCCTCTCTCCGGACTTCAGATAATCCTATAATACTCCATCTTAAGCTGCTCAATTCTTCCTCGAGTTCGGCTATCTTCTCGTCGGTCCGGAGTGTTCGCGTGTTGTATGTTAGTCGTCGTTGTTTATGGGGGTAGCCGGCTCCACTCTGAGCATTCTTCGCACCCCTTGCCACACCATCGCCTCGACCGCTACCGTAACCGAGGGTAGACAGACGGGCTGCCGCGCACTCGGGGCCGTTTTTTATGTGTGCTATTCATTAGGTTTGGGGGGTTTGCCATAATCGCCACGCTTGGCAGGCGGGTTGGCGATCGCAGTTTGTTGTTAAAGTGCACAGAGAACGCTGCTGCCCATTCTCTGGTGTGTCCCTTAGTCGCCTCTTACAACACCCACGGAAAGATATGGGATGGTGAAATTCTTTACGTCCGTCACCATACGTTACGCTAAAACATTCATGTAATGTAATAAAAAAACTTTTTACAAAAAATACCACCGACTTCCAAATAAGAAAACTACAAAGTGAAAAATAACTTTATTTTTGGAAGTCGGTGTCCATAACGCAAAAAAATGGTACAGACCTTCGAAAGACACCTTTTTTATTTTTTTACTTTTTAGTTGTACCTACCTAATAGGCAAGTTGTTTAGTAAGTTTCCTATAACGCCAGAATAGATTACCCGAATATCATGAAACTTGAACAAAACCGATCAAATGAGAGATCTGCTTACCCCTTAAGACCGTACTGGCGTGATGTTATGTTATGAAATGGTATAAACAATAAACAGACATGCGATTGCAGCAGTCCCGAGAGATTTGCCGTTATTTATTGAAGAGTTCTGTTGTATATCTTCGAAGTTCTTCATCAGATCTCCACCAAATCAAAATGGGACCAATTTCGGAACATATTCTTTCAAACAAAAAAAATAATTTTCAAAATCGGTCCACAATTGACGGAGATATCGGTGAACATACATAAAAAAAACATACAAGGAGTCGAACATAGAACCTCCTCCTTTTTCGAAAGTTGGTTAAAAATAGAACAATAATAATTATGTTCAAAACTAAACGAGTTTGCGTTTAGTTTTGAACATAATTATTATTGTTCTATTTTTATTTTAGTAAAGAAAAAAACAAAGACTGGCGGGATTTCACATTCAATTGCGACAATTGTGTTTTAATTTACCGTGTGAACATAGATAATTCCAGAAAATGAGTTCAAGCGAATCTGATTCGGAAATAGATGGCACTCCTCCTGATTTAAAAGCTGAGCAAAAAACAATTTACTTTCTCCAAAATCCAAAGAGCGATATATGAAAACTTATGAAAAATTTATGAAGTGGAAGGCAGAAAAACAAGCCAACAGTTGGTTTGAAAATGTATTTTGGCATATTTCGCCAAACAATGCAGCCGACAAGTTTATGGGCTGTCTCATTCATATTATTTATATATACATATATATTTATTAGTTTATCAACTCACAAACACGACTGTGTATTCTATGATTCGATGTGTAGTGCAAAATAAACACGATGTAAACATTAAGAATTATTCCAATTTAATCACTTGGTTGAAAAGACAATCGACTGGCTACAAAGGAAAAAAATCGAATGTATTTACCAGCCAAAACATACAGAAGTTTATTAATGAAGCACCCGATGATGTTTCTTTAGCAGTGAAGGTAATATTTATTTTATTTACTTATTTAATTGAACTTGTTGTGATGTAAGTTGTCTGTTAGTCGGTTGATATAAATATCCTATTAAATCTGGTTCCAATTAACAGAACGTGATTTTTATATTCTCGATTGAGAATATGTTTTTTTTGTTTTTAGGTTATTACTATTATGGGAGTTAATGGCGCCTGCCGAAGTATGGAGCTCTGTAATATTAAAAACAGTGACGTGGAATACCATAATGAAATAATTTAGGTAAAATTACGAAAACAAAAACAAAAATTGATCGCTCTTTTGTTATATACAAGGAGTCAGCTCATATTGTAAGGAAATACCATGACCTGCGCCCTGAAAATATGAAAAGTGATAATTTTTTTTCAATTATAGTAACGGGATGCTTGCGGCAAAACATCGGTCGTCATAAGATTGACGCAATGCCTAAACAAATAGCAGAATATTGGAATTTACCAAATCCATAAAGCTATACTGGCCATTATTTCAGGATGTGGTCTGCTACCCTTCATGCTGACTCTGGAGCCAATCTCACGACAATAAAAGGACACGGGGGGTGGAAATCGGACCGAGTTGCAGAATGATACATAGAAGAGTCATTAGAAAATAAAGGTGAAATTACGAGCAATATAAATCCATACTAATATTATAAGTGTGAAAGTAACTCTGTCTGTCTGTCTGTTACCTTATCACGCTTAAACCGCTGAACCGATTTAGATGAAATTTGGTATGGAGATAGTTTGAGACCCGGGAAAGAACATAGGCTACTTTTTATTTCATAAATCACTAAGGGGGAGAAATGGGGGGTGGGGTAGTTTTGAATGAAATATCTTATTATGGCTTAAACCGCTGAACCGATTTAGATGAAATTAGATTTGGAGATAGTTTGAGCCCCTGAGAAGGACATAGGTAAAGTAACCTATATATTTATGCATAAAACAAGAAGGGGCAGAAATGGGGGTTAATTTTGAATCATGTAACTTCGTATCATGAAACTTCTTCCTATTATGAACCGATTTAGATGAAATTTGGTATGGAGATAGTTTGAGACCCTGTGAAAGGCATAGGCTACTTGCATAAAACACGAAGGGGGAGAAATGGGGGATGGGGCGTTAATTATTTATGAAACTTCTTGATAGGGCTTAACCGATAAACCTATTTAGACTGAATTTGGTATGGAGATAGTTTGATATCTTGGGGAGGTCATAGGCTACTTCTTTATGCATAAAATACGAAGGGGGAGAAATGGGGCGTTAGTTTATTTGAAACTTCTTAATAAGGCTTAAACCAATAAACCCATTTACATGAAATTAGGTATGGAGATACTTTGAGACCCTGAGAAGAACATAGGCCTCTCATAGACACATGAGATACACAGGGTGGTGGACATAGGGTTCTTTATGCATAAAAATTGAAGGGGGAGAAATGGGAGCGGTTAGTTTTGTATATAACTTCTTATTATAGAGATCGATTCACTTCAAACTTTGCGGAAATACTTCCGTAACAATTTTTTTTTATTTTTTTTATGTACCTCTAAAAGTTGTGGATGTAAAGATAAAATGTACAAATATTCTTCATGAAGCTGAATTTTGGCAGGTGGTAGAATAAAGACAGTAAACGTAATTAAGAAAGGATTTTTGTAAATTTGGATTTTAAGGGGGTAAATTGGGAAAGCTGAACTTAGTATGATTTTTTTTGTTGCGGTTGCCGATTTGGTTGAAACTTTGCAGGCATGTTTTTGAAAACAAATGATTGAGATCACATATTTATTTAGATTATGTAATGGGATGAGGCTTCGTATTACATATAGGTGCCAATATAATATAATAGGTATGAGAAAAGGGGAAAGCGTGTTCATACTTCGAATCCCAATAATCGCCACTGACCTATCATTTCAATTCAAAAGACTCCAGTTTCCAATCAAACTTAGTTTTGCTATTACTATTAACAAAGCTCAAGGAGCTATCCTTGAGGGGTGCATTTGGAAAAGCCATGACCAGCTACATGTAGCTGCTGTTATTCGCGTATGTCCAAAAAATTAAAAAATTTACTAAAACATTCAATCCCTGTAATGGTTCTTTAACTCCAATTGCTACAAATCCCATAATTTATAAAAAAAAAATATTATTATGTAATCTTGAATAATGCTTGTGTAGATTTTTGCCTAAAATTTAAAGCCAACTCCTCCTACTTAGAAGAAAATTAAACTTTTTCAAAACCTAATTATTCAAATTTCCTGTTTCGCCCAACTTTAACTGACTGTACTGAAAAAAAAATGTACTACGCTAGTTTGGCAAGTAACATGAAAAATTGGCGCATTTAATAAGGATTCAAAAATGGTGTAACACTTGCTAGATTACGTTTTCAATAATTGGTCAAATTTTTTTTTGTAAATAGTTTCGGTTTTTACCCAAAATGTCCATACTTCCTTAAAATGACTTTAGCTTACCTAAAGCTTTGCTAAACTCCGTTTCTAATTCGATAGAGACGGAGAGAGTCATTTTACGAAGTGTGAGCGAGATAAGAAATCGAAATTTTACGTAATTTAAGAGCAAAGTTATGATAGTGACTCAACCTTTTTACTTTAAGTCAGGACCAGTTTTCTCATCTTAGAAAAAAAAAACAAATTATCAGATTTAATTTTTTTTCATTACAATAAATGTTCAAACTGCCTTCCTTCGACGGCAATGCAAGCACGACATCTTCTTAAAAAAGATCTGGTTATTTTCCGGGCAAATCTTCCCCTATTTACAAAGACAACGGCTTCCGTTATTCTTTCCCGCAGCTCGGCTAAATTCTCTATTGTTTTTGAGTACATTTTCTCTTTTACCGCTCCCCAGTAAAAAAAATCTAGGGGATTTAAATCAGGCGAACGGGGTGGCCACAAGATTGTCCCACCGCGCCCTATCCACCTGAGCGGGTATTCTTCATCAAGATGTTCTCTTACTAAACGGGCATAATGCGCTGGGCAGCCATCTTGCTGGAACCACATTTCCCTGTAAACGTTCAGTGGCACGTCTTCTAATAAATCTGGTAAAGTATTTTGAAGAAAATCCAAATAAACTGCGCCATTCAAAATCTCTGGCAGCTCAAAAGGTCCAATTATTTTGCCATTTATTATCCCGGTCCACATGTTTACTTTAAATCGATACTGTGACTTATCTTGCCTCATCAAATTTGGATTTTCTACATGCCACTCGTGCAAATTCATGTAGCCATCTTTTTTAAATGTTGACTCATCGGTCCATAAAATCTTCTCTAAGAATCGAGGGTCTTCTCTGTGCCTTTCTAGCATCCTTTGGCAAAACGCAACTCTGGGAGCGTAATCCCGTGGTAGTAATGATTGTACTCGCTGTACATGATACGGGTGGAACTCGTTCTTTTTTAAGATTCGTTGGGCGGTACTCTTAGATACACCTGTGCTTGTTTCGATTCCACGTACAGAAGCACTTGGGTCTTCTTGGACTGCTTGTAGTACGACGTCTTCGTACGGATTACGATGTCTTCCTTCACCATGTACTTGGTTAGGGAATCGTCCCTCTGATAGTGAACGGTGCACATTAATAAAAACTCGATGATCTGGGTGACGATTGTTCGGGTACCTCTCACGATAAAGTCTAGCGGCTGCATTGGCATTGCATCTGCATTCCCCATAAACGAGGTGCATGTTCGCATATTCCAATGCAGTGTACACAGCCATGGAGTGGTAAGTACGGAATCAACATGAACGAATACGGAGATGCGCAGTAAACAAAGCAGCGTAACGTACTGATTTGTAATTGTGTGTGCGTCTGCGCTTACAAAACAGAACAATAACTACTGCTGTCTCATTCGCACTCATCGGTAAATTGTATCTCCGTTTCATGATAAAGGTTGTGTCACTGATAAAGGTGGCGTCACTCTCTGTCTCGCTCACACTTCGTAAAATGACTCTCTCCGTCTCTATCGAACTAGAAACGGAGTTTAGCAAAGCTTTAGGTAAGCTAAAGTCATTTTAAGGAAGTATGGACATTTTGTGTAAAAACTGAGACTATTTACAAAAAAAAACTTGACCAATTATTGAAAACGTAATCTAGCAAGTGTTACACCATTTTTGAATCCTTATTAAATGCGCCAATTTTTCATGTTACTTGCCAAACTAGCGTAGTACATTTTTTTTTCAGTACAGTCAGTTAAAGTTGGGCGAAATAGTAAATTTGAATAATTTGGTTTTGAAAAAGTTTAATTTTCTTCCAAGTAGGAGGAGTTGGCTTTGAATTTTAGGCAAAAATCTACACAAGCATTATTCAAGATTACATAATAATAAAAAAATTAGATAAATTATGGGATTTGTAGCAATTGGAGTTAAAGAACCATTACAGGGATTGATTTTTTTAGTAAATTTTTAAGGTGACCATAATTTTTTTTAAACATGAGATAGATTTTTTTTCGTATTTTTCTGAGAACTGTTATAACTTGGTCTATCACCCATTTACGGCTTGACGTCGATTTCTGGGACACCCTGTATATGTATGTATGTATTAGCATCAAATGAAAGGACATAAAACATAGGATATAGCAGCATTAAAAATGTTGTACCCATGATTAGCGGCATAATTAAGAAATGTTAACTAACTGTAGATACAATTTATGATAGAGTGGTATCTTCAATTCTTAGTAAAGCAGAACCTATGATTCTGTAGTTTATTTGTTTCCTTTTGTAACTATTTAACCTATACCTGTATTGTCCAACGTCTTCAATGAAATAAGTTAATCGTTATTATTACGTACCTATACAGGCTGAGTTTTACAAGTGGGCGTGGATGACAAAATCATCACTATGAAGAATAGCATAAAACAATCAAAGGAGTCATGGGGCCGATTTTGATTAAAACTAAAACTGTGACATTGGATTTTCACACCCTGTATGTCGACAACCAGAATTGATTGACAAAACTTATGTTAACGCGGGCGAAGCTGCGGCTAGTAAAAAAATTAAATTGAATACTCAAAACAAACCATCTTCCACCTCTCCGCAGCCGCCTACATCGCGTCAACAGCAGCTAAGCCTGACTCCGCAGCCATCTACCTCTCGCCAAGAACCGACCACTATCCCCCTTCCCGAAACATCAACGCAAATATCCACCTTCCCAAACCACCAAATAAATGTTTCACAGACATTTACTGCCAGCCAAGAGTCCGTTAATCAAGATGTACAACAAACAAATATAAATGCCCCCGGTAAATGATCACAATATCTATCAGTAATTGCCCTAATATGAATGTAACCTTCAATATTAATTAAACGAATTTCACACCTGCGGTTCGGTCCGATTAACTCATACTTGGCCAGGAAGGCTTACTTACTAGATTCTACAGTAATGTACTATTGCATTCAGACACGCATGGCGTCGCATGTTGCCAAGAGTAGTGTACACTATATTATCGCTTTTTGCACATGTTTACGATGTTTGCCTGATACTAAATTCCTACAAGTTGGTACCTGCCTACTAGCACAAAGTACGTAAGCGGTGGCGCGCCGCTACTATTATTACTATTAATGATAATAAAAAATAAAAAAACTTCTATATTCATAGCTTCACTTTCGAGCATAGCGGCACTGACGTCGCTGACCCGGTGACATTGAAAATTCACGACAAGAAGGTCTCACGGCACAAATGCAGCCATTAATTTTTAGACATAATTATTTTTTTATATTAACGATAGGCTTGCGTTTATTTGAAATGAGCACCACGTATAAACGGCATATCGTTATTATTTGAAAAAAAAAAATGTTTGATCATTTTCTTAATAATTTAATCTATGATTTTTTTATATTACATACTATTTGCCTAACACACTGTAATTAATTTATAAAGTACTAGCTGTTGCCTGCGACTTCGACATGCATGTTTAACGCAAACTATGTTTATATTTCAGTCAACAGAAAATGCCTATCACACTAAGAAAATTTTTTTAGCCACCAATTAGAATAAAAATATAGAGTATCACAAAATTCTTTCTTAGCTTATGTCTCCTACACATAAACTAGCCGGTAGTACAAGAAAATAGCCGAATTTTCATACAAACTTGCGAGAGTGTTTAGTCCTCTTTAATCCGGCCCTGAAAGAGCAGTGGTGGCCCAGTGGTAATGGCCGCGACTTACAAGTTGTAGGTCGTAGGTTCGAACCCAGGCAGGCGCTTTACTTTGTGTAAATTATAACATCACCACTGCTCTCCAAAACGGTGAAGGAAAACATTGTGAGGAAACCGGCATGTCTTAGAACCAAAAATTCGAAGACATGTGACATCCACCAAAATGCACTGGGCCCGCATGGTGGATTATGGCCCATTCCCTCTCACAGAGAGGAGGCCTGCACGCACAACGGACCAAATGCAAGTCTAAGTGCAGAAAAGCACAAAAAATTAAGGAGTTTCATACAAACTTGATGGAGCTATTAGACCCCCTAAATCCGACCCTGTCGAAACATCCGTTCTTAGCGGACGTTTACTAACTATAAACTGCCTCCCTGCTAAATTTTAAGTTAGTAACTCAAAAAATGAAGGACTTTCATACAAACTTGCGAGAGCCCGTAGACCCCTTAATCCAGCCCTGTCGCAATATCCTTTCTCATCGGACGTCTACTAACTATAAACTACTCCCCTGCCAACTTTAAATTTTGTAGCACAAAAAATTAGACTTTTATACAAACTTGCGAGATCTCTTAAACCTCCTTTATCCGGCCCTGTCGCAAAATCCGTTCTTAGCGGAGGTCTACTAACTATAAACTACCTCTTTGCCAAATTATAAGTTAATATTTAAAAAAAATTAAGGACCCTCATACAAACTTGCGAGAGCCCTTAGACCCCTAAATCCGGCCCTGTTGCAAAATCCGTTCTGAGCGGTCGTCAACTAACTATAAACCACCTCCCTGACAAATTTTAAGTTAATAGCTCAAAAAATGAAGGACTTACATACAAACTTGCAAGAGCCCTTAGACCTCCTAAAGCCAGCCCTGTCCCAAAATCCGTTCTTAGCGCACGTCTACTAACTATAAACTACCTCCCTGCCAAATTTCATCTTTATACGTCAAGTGGTTTTCGCTATTTCGTGATAGGTGAATGAGTGACCTTTCGCTATAGATATAGATGTCAAAATAACGACAGTAGCACCAAAACCGGGCGTATTTTTACGAAAGGTTTACCTTCCCAAAGACAATTTAATTCATTATCCTCATAATCAATTCAGCCGAAAGACGTCTACTGCTGGACTTAGGCCTCCTCCAAGTGTCACCACATTGACCGATCCCGTCCGTCTCACATCCAGCGGACTGCCGCCACCTTCACCAGGTCATCTGTCCACCTACGCTGAAGCCTTTACGGAAATCGGCTTGTTCGGGAGGCTGGAAATCGTCAGACCAGCGCGCGAGACGATTCGTTATGAATCTAAAAAACAGCTTGTAGACATGGCTAAGAAGTGAGATGGGCCTATAGTTCTTCAGTAGGGCATTGTCACCCTTCTTGAAATAGAGTACCATCACACCCGTGCACCAAACCTGTGGCGTTTTCCTCTCGGGTATGACGGAATCAAACAGCTTTATTAAGACTTCATAAATTTAAGACACAAGCAAAGTAGCTTGTAGGTTTGCTTGCTCGTTTGTTTTACTTCTTGTATATCGGGCTAAGAGGGTCATCGGCAATGAAGTACTGGTCGAATCTAGGCTCTAGAACCTCGAACATCGGCGCCGAATTGCCAGCCTGTCGGTTTTTTATCGGTTACATTTCGGGGAGTATGCGCTGGAATTGCATGAACTAATTCCTACTAGCCCGTGCCATCATCGAACTACAAGACGTACGGCGATGCATCATCGGTACATAGTGGACGTCAAACTCATACGCACCAATCGTTTTGGGAATACTTTTATTATGCGTACAGCAAAGGAGTGGAATTCCCTGCCGGAGTCTGTATTTCCTGATAGCTACAACCTGGGAGTTTTTAAGTCAAGAGTGAATAGGTTTCTTCTAGGCAAGCGTGCTTCATCATCGACCACATCATCGCTTACCATCAGGTCAGATAGTGGTCAAAGGAAAGTTTATAAAAAAAAAATACGCTTAACCATTTAAACCCTTTAACATTAAACCCTTCGGGAAGAATATTTATTATTTATTTTGTTTCGGAAACCATCCAATGACTTCTCCCGCTCTGGGTGGAGCGGGATGTCAAGCTTTTACTGACGAAAAAGACTATAAATAAAAAAATCTATTTATTTCTACAAATTAATTAATTATAAAAATAAACAAAATCATGTAAAAGTTTTTCGAAACTTACATAATATTATATGATGTGTCGCTTTCAGGAATAAGCTCAGAACAGCAGTTTATGATGCTCCAGAGTCAGGAGCGTATCTTCTTATTTTACTTAGCGATTAATAGATTTAAATAATTATATTTACGATAATCTTTATATTTATTGAAAATTTTGAATTAATTTATAATAAGATTTCAAAATCAAAAGTTAAATACACAAAACTACATACACGCACTTTTATATCCTACTACTAACGATTAGATTAAAACGTTATTATTTATTGAAAATCTAAAATATTTGATCTAATACGAAAACTTTTTTTTTTGGAGTCGCGTTGGCTTCAGTTACGGACTGCTATCGACCTCCGGTCTTGCGTCAAACAGGCTTCGATGCTTGTAGGCGACTGAAGGCTACCCCGCAGCGACCCCGAGCGCAACTCGCCCCGCGCGGCCCTTTCGCCCCACCCCTCTCTCCTGTCGCCCCGCCCCGCTACCCACTAAACAAAATATAGCGCAGAAAGCCCAGCTCTCGCTGTCCCTGGTATTAATTACCTACGCCCGGACTTAGGCTGGTTTTAGTCTTACACCGACGGCACGCGCACCGTCAGCGCTGATGGCCGAGATATAAATATGAACTTCTAGGAAGCGTTTTTGAATGACGCGTAGCTATCAGCACGCACGCGGCCGTACGCGTCGCGTTTTGATTCGATACATACAGTTTTTGTGATATCGGTTATGTTGATATGGATATCGATATGATATGATATCGAAACCCATATCCGATATAAGTTACGTTTTGATATATCGGACCCATCCCTAGCTTTCAGTGAGCGTTCTAGTGTCGAGCGGAGCGTACGTCGTCAGCGCGTACGTACGTAGTAAGGCGGTCAGTACGATACTAAAACGAGCCACGCTGAGCCTCAGCGCTGACAAACTACGCGCGTAGCTATGAGCGCTGACGGTGAGCGTGAGATTAAAATCAGCGAGGCTAGTGCTGGAACTGTATATATGTCATGGACCAAGTGAATAATCAAGGCACTATGTATATGTATAATGTCCGGGTCGTATGAATGAATACTGATTTAAACTTCATTATTTATCACATTGTCTGGTCATAGAATGGTCATATGAATATTGCTACGTTACTGTTGGGAAATTCGATAGTCATGTTACATTAGAATTGTTTTAATTTTAAATATTCGGTCATAAAGAAATATCTGCAAATAAATATTTTCACAACAAAATTATATTATTTGGTGGCAGCATTATACAAATACAAAAATTCGCACCCAGCGTATTTTATATGTGTAAGTTACACTGATCGATAGAATAATATTTTTACTTGTATTACAGCTTCAGTAATGTATATACCTACGTGGTGTGCATATTATGATGATTACAACTCTTTCAACTTTTTGAATCATTATACCTCAAAAACGGTGGTTCTTAGGAAAAAAGTATTTAGACATTTTTATAGCTGTCCCACGCGGCTTCGCTCCCGTCAACTGGCTACTTACCTACCCTACCCTACATACATGAATGTTGCATAACTTTAACCGCTTACGCAGCGCACGCAACGGAAGCTCTCAAAAAGGAATATAATTTTTCCGTTTTCGCAACATTTTTCATTTATGCACCGCTCCTATTGGTCGTAGCGTGATGATATATAGCCTATAACCTTCCTCGATAAATGGACTATCCAACACAAAAAACAATTCATTTCCAACCAGTAGTTACTGAGATTATCGCGTTCAAACAAACAAATTCTTCAGCTTTATAATATTAGTATAGATTATCTGATCTACAATTTTTGTCTGGGATAATCGCGAAAAACCCGTTTTTGTGACCTCTGACCACAAGTAATTTTTTTCCAGGTGTCGGATCGATGAGGACTTTTTAGATTTCATTTATGATGGTGTTTTGAACAATCCTACCATTTTTAGCTGGGTGCGAATTTTTGTACCCTTGGATGTCTAAATTGACCGGACTAATATTAAAATCAACAACAACAGTTTAATTGATTTCACAGGGCTGGCGTGCACGCGACTCACGTATTAGTCGTAGTATATCCTCCTGTCCATAGATGTCGCTTTTTATACATTTCTAGAGGGGTGAGGTTTCTCAGCAGCTGTATGTACAAGACTTACGCTCTCATTTTGGGTTACAGTCATATTCTTTAGTAGGTATCTCTTAAATCTTACTACGTGGTTGGATGCTATTGGCCGTTTTCAATCACATTAAGGCCCAGGTTTTTGATCCGTAGTTAACCAACCACACAACTCTCAACCAACGGTTTCAAATTTCGGTAAAAAACCCTTTTTATCAATTGTTAGCCTCACAAATTGTCAATTAAGTTGGAGAGATAATTATTTGACTATTTGTTAGACTCACAATTTATGAATAAACGCAATTCACCGAAAATTTCAAACAATGGTTAACCATTGGTTGAGTTAACCATGGATCGAAAACTGGGCCTTAGCGACTCGTATAACACCGATAAAGTCTAGTAAAAAACGCATAGCTTTTGTATTGCATACCAGAGCAAACATATTTAGGCATTACAATTAGTTGTCACCTTGTGTTAGTGAACACGTACGTACGGATACAAGACAGTTTAGCGGCATAATACCAATATTTTTAGCCAGCTGTTTTCAGGATATAAAGCAACTTTCTATGCTTCCGTCAATGATAATCAATTTCGAGAGATGACGCGGGGACGAGTGCATGGGAAAAACAGTAACACAAAATCTCGCGGAGTTTCACATGCTTCAGTAATCAACGTTAACGTGACTGAGCGGTGACTTTTTCGTGACTGATCAACTGATTTTATAGTTATAGCGAAATTTTAGAGGCATAATATTTGTTCATAATTATTATGAGCTGCAAGTTATGAAAGAGTAATATTTAAGGCGCTTAGATAAACTATGAGTAGTTCGAAGTCTCCCTAACCCTCCCGGGAATGCAGGAGCTTAATACATTATTATTATTATGTATCTACAGGTAGTACTATAATGGCCTTAAATATTAGCCATACCTATGATATCGACAAGTTAAGACGAGAGAGGTGAATTTATCGTTATAGTTATCTTCAAAACCCATTGCTGCACCAAAGTTAGATCTTGGCCCGAAAACGGCAAGCATGCGAAACCTTGTTCGTATATTTCTAGTTATCACTGTCTTCAGCATAAACCTTTGTGCTAGGCTTCAATGAAGTAAAATACGGTACATTTTTTACTTCGTTAGCTTACTTGTTCCGATCAAGGGCTCCAAAGTGCGACAAAGTTTCTTTCAATGCGATATTGTAAAAAAAGGAAAGAAAAACCGGTCAAGTGCGTGTCGGACTTCGCACATTTAGGGTTCCGTACCAAACCGCAAAATTAAGTTGGTTAGTTAAGGTTGTAATAGAAAAATGAGGCCATTTCAAAGAAAATCTGATTTATCAATATATTGGTATTTTTCAGTAAAATATATGTAATAATAAACATTATCACCGAATTTCAAGGTCAATAGGAAGTTAAAAAAACCTTCGGTATTTTTTTTTTGTAAATAAGCTGACTTTGGTGGCATCTCAATAATCCTTTGTATTCCAATTTTTTTTAAAACAACAATTAAAGTATTTATCTACTCAACGAGCTCTAAACAACGATACCCGACTCGATGGGAAAGGTAAAAAAAAATATATCCCTCTAGCTATATGGGAGCCAAAAACAATACAAAAAAAATTATATTGTGAAATTAAATTTTGGGAGTATGAGGAACAGGGTGTAAAGTCCCACAAACCTCCATAGAAAAGGGAGGATCCTCCAACCAGACGGGTGTTGTGTCTGGTCCGGGCAAGACCGGAGGTCGATAGCAGGTTGAGTCGTCCGTACATCTTGTGATGCGTGCCTGGCCAGTGGAAGGTTGGTTCCCGGGAGTCGGAACCGGAAGTCGCATAGTTCGCGGTGAGTCTGAACTGTATGCGGTTGTGCCCCAGTGAGTCGGGGTGATGATATCCCAGCGAGTCGGGATAGAGCTGCTGGCTCCAGTGGGTCGGAGCGATGATAGAAGCTGAGGGTGATGACCAGGAATGCGCATCCGCTGCATGCTGGTGGCCAGGATACCCCCGTAGATGCCGTAGGTACTGGCTGGCTGTGTGACTCGCTGCTCGAAAGCTTGAGGAAGTCATGATGACGTCACAATGAAGTAGCTCTGTACGAAGGCTGCGCTGATGTTCATGTTCGAGGGTCACCAGTTTGGGGGTATGAGGAACAGGTTGTAAAGTCCCACAAACCTCCATAGAAAATGGAAGATCCTCCGACCAGACGGGTGTTGTGTCAACTGCCCAATGGTTATTGTCGGACCGTTGTATGTGTTCAAATCGCGCCGAAAACTTTGCTTTCGCGATGCAGGATTTGCGTGACATCATGTCATTAGTTCGTAAGTGGCGACGTCAGTGCCACTACACATGGCTTTGGGTCAACAAGATGCTTATAGAGTAAAAATTTGAAGACAAGCTCCACAGGCCGGCCTCGGTTCTGCGCCTTTTGTTGACAATTCCTAAGCAAGACTTCCAAGTCGACGCCATGCATACCTAGGTACATTAACGGGGATTACTTACTCAGCTGTGTTTGGGCCTGCTTCGATGTCCGACATCATGTTAGTGGAGGAGGGCCGGGTCCAGCTGCGGGACGGCATCGGAACCAGCTCCATGTTTTCGTTGTCAGCTATCGCGCTGAAAGAAGGCATAATTATATTCACGCAGTAATGATATTGTACACATATAAAGATATAAACTAATTAAAATAGTTTATTTGCGCTAGGCACGTCGCATACCATAAATAGACAAATGCAAAGTATGCGTCTGAGCCACGCAAAACGGTCATCGCACAGTATAAAGCTGAGGGCTAAGGGCACCCCGACACAGATGGGTTAGGTTCGAAGGAGATGACGTCTTCTTCTTTTTACTGATTTATTTTTTATTTTTTTATTTGAATAAATATCGGAAAACAAAGGAATGAGGAGCTACCAAAGTCAGCTTGATTAAAAAAAATTGTTGAGAAGATTTTTTTCACTTCCCATTGACATATGAACTTGTATATTTTACTAAAAAATACCAATATATTGATAAATCAGACTTTTCTTTGCAATTCGGGCTAATTTTGCCTATATACAACCAACTCAATTTCTGCGCCACCAAGATACAGGCTGTGCCTAGTTTGGGGCCCATGCCACTTAAATTTTGCAACAAGTTTATCATATCTCGTTGTACAAAATGTTTCTTTGTTTTAACTTGTGTGTGTGTGTCAATAAATATGTTAAAAATTCAAAATTATTATTAATTATTAAATTAACTTAATTTTGCGGTTTGGTACGGAATCCTAAATGTGCGAAGTTCGACACGCACTTGGCTGGTTTTTAGGCTTCTGGCTATCCGTAACGACGCTCAAAGATCTACAAATGACAGCCGGGACCTACGGCTTAACTTGCTTTCCGAGGGGTGGAGGAATCTCGGTAAGTTAAAATGGCCACCCATCCTCGCATCGACTTCGGCAATGGTTTATTAAGGAATCGGCCATTGCAGCTGTTTTCATTTAGTAACGAGCTCCTCATTACTTGTTATATTGCGGTCTATTTTAATGTTTTTAATATATAATCATCATCATCAGCCTTTTTAATTTTCCCACTACTGAGAAACAGGCCTCCTCTCTGTAAGAGGGAATGGGCCGTAATCTACCACGCGGGCACAATGCGGGTGGGTGGATTTCACATGTATTCGAATATTGTTTCTAGGACACGCCGGTGTGCTCACGATGTTTACCTTCAACTTTTAATATATATTTTTTTATGTTGGCCTACACTACGAAATCTCGTGTATCGTGGGTGCATTTATAAACATATAAACTCACATACACAAACAGCCAGACCCGGACCAATTATTATTCTATAGGCCGCACAAATATTTGTTCCGTGCGGGAATCGATACGCAGTGCAGCAGACGATCAACCAGTGCGTCATGACACAACCGTGTCGTCGAATTAAATTATATATCCGTCAAGTGAAGGTCTACTTACAAAACTGAACGAGCCCGCGGGTCGACGGCTGGTTGTGCTCTCCGCCTTTCTAACCAACCGAACCTGCACCAGGTCCGTCTTTCAAACTTCTTCTTGATCGCCTTTCTAACCTGTGAGGTTTCAGTAAATATTATATAAATGAATAATGCTAGCCTATAACTGTCCCAGTGGGCAAGGGGCCCTTTCATACAGAGAAGACATGAGCAAGCAGTCATCTGGCGTAATTACAGACAAATTAGTAAAACAATTAAACAGAAGCCTTTTAAGGGCACACTAGTACGAACTACTACGAACTAATTTGTGCGCGGGGTTAAAATGTATTTTATATCAACCGACAACACGTGCGGAAGAGATAGATGCTGTGATGAGCAGTAGGATGCTAGTTCGCGTACGAATACACACTTTTGCAAATTTGTAGCGAAATGGATAATGATTAAGTACGAAACCGACCGCGCGAAATTTTATAAACAGACCTTTGGCAGTCTAGATATCATAAAAAACGACTAAATCTATATGTTTATAATAAAATTATTTGCATAGTTGAACTACTAATCCCTGTATGGAGGCCGTTTTGCAATTTTCCGTCTTCTTATAGTATTTATTTGCGCCCAAAAATGCGTTAAAATTAGTGTCGAAATGTGGAACTTTCGACGCTCATATCTTTCAAATATTTTCTTTTTTTACTTTTTCGCTTCCACACAAGGCTAGATAATGAGACAAATTGATATCACTTTTTATTTGGAACGTACATCGTCAAACAGTGGAATAATCCCTAGATTACGTTTGTATGGAATAATTTTCGACTAGTGTAACCTTAAGGTCTTGTGGCGGTTGAGGGGTCACCAATTCACTACACTTGCTCAAAACCGATTGGTGAATTTATTTGACATGAATACCTATACATTTTTCCTGGAATAATATATACCTTTCAAATGGTGAAAGATTTTTTCAAATAGATGTAATAGTTCCAGAGAATATCCTAGAAATCTGAATAAACTCACAAAATTCGGGCTAGCTCTCTCTCTTGATAATAAATATTATAATATGGTAAAGTAGCTGTACGTACGCATTGCTACGCTAAGTTTGGACTTTCATTTTCTGTGAAATTAAAACAAAACACTACGACTATTATACTATTATTATTACTATCTATACACGTATAGATTTTTAGTTTTTACTAGGAGCATTCGCCTGTAATGTAACGTTACAGAGTCGAGCATTAGATTGGTGAGGGAAGAGAACCGAGCATTACAATGCAACTTGATGATACAATGTGTAATATTTTGATACAACACATAACTTATAACATCAATACGTACCATTTATAAGCATTGTGGAATCAACTGAATGCTTTAAATCAAGTCTAATGTTACATTACAGGCCAATGCTGTTTGTGTAATAAATAATTTTGCCGCAAATATTAAATAACGTAGACTTCCGTGCCCCCTCAAGAATTCATCGCAGTCCTATAACGCCACTTAGACCGCCGCAGAGAAGAACGATTCTGGGTGGTAATTCTTCCTACGCGAGGTTTTGCAGGATTGTGAACGGTTGTAGTGATCGGATCAACCTCCATTTTGACAGTTTAGGCAAATTAAAAGCCAGTTTTATTAAGAATCTTTCCGAACATTGGGTTTCGTAGCCCTGCATATCTCACTGGGTGAGGCAACAGGTGTTCATTTACGTTAAACCTAGTTTTATTTGTATTAATTTAGTTGAATTATTTTTTTAAGTTTAATTTAGTGAAACTTGGATATAATGTAGTCTTTCATCATTTTTTTTCTTGTAAGTTACGATAGCGTTTTGTGTACATGCAGAGTTTACCTGCAAGTGACTGTTATACTTTATTCTGATTTGTTGCTTCTGTTTAATTTGCTTATACCAGTGTAGACAATTGTTGGTTAGCCAAATTAATAAGTGAATGCTCGTCAGCCAGGGAGGCAATATTGTAATGTATTTTTTTTTTAATTTGTAATGGGTTTGCTCTTGACTCTAGTCTAGGTCATAGGTGACAAAATCGAATCTGAAATGTTACATTACAGGCGAACGCTCCAGGTGAGGTAGCACCTTTAGACGTTATAGTCATCATTAATCATCATCTTAATTCCAGCCAAAAGACGTCCATTTATGAACCTATTTTTTTTATTTATGCACCTTCGATTATATCTCTCCTTGACTGACTGGTAGAGAATGCCTAAATAATTAAATCCGCCTATGTACCTGTTGCATGAAGTTTTGGTATAAATATAAATAAATACCTAGGCCTTCCCCTTTCCCCAATACACAAGTAATCCCAACCCTAAAACTACCTCAATCCATATTTTATTGATACGAAGTTGAATTATTTGCAATCAACAGGCTTTTCAAAATATCATATGAATAATTTAATGCTGCAATTATTATTTTAGTGAAAGTTAAACACGACAATTAATAGCTTTGATATTGGCAATCAGGACACATACACAGTGACCACGAATACACTGTATGTGTTATTTATTGCATACATTTTCGATGTGATCGCGCGTAACGACTACACGTGTGCTTTTGCCATGACCGCAATTGGGTGTTAGTGGTTACTACTTCTAAATAATATTATAAACCCCATGTACTACCATAATTTCGCTATTTGGATGGACAGCCGACTAATATAGCTATTGAAAACAAGCTTTCAGTGAGCAATCGCTGTTTGATAACGTATTGAATAGTGTGCTTTTGATGAGTAGGTGATGCTCAACCGGGCGTGACTGTAGACTTGACTTAGGCGTCGTCCCAATTAGCTCCGATAGTACGAGCAAGCGATGCGATTACGATTACGATTGATTGCGACGGCGGGATTAAACACACACATTTCATTAGTGTCCTAATAAAGCTTGCAAGCCATCGCACGTCCCAAGGAATAAATTTTCTTCTCGCGATGAAAGCGCAATGGGGCTACGGCGTTTGAATTTTCTGTTAGGGGCGCTGGTGTATAGAGAGATCTTCATAATGTCAAATTACAAAAACAAAAACTAAGTAATTCTTCAAGTTACGCACAATTTTTAAGTAAGTAAATTTGGTTATAAAAAGTTGGTTACTAAGTATAAAAAACATTGGTTTCGCACATTTCACGTGATGCATGCACAAATAAACAGACAAACTGATAAACTGACAAACAGACAAAAATTCCAAAAATGCTGGAAATTGGTTCTGTGGGTTATCCTTTAACACCCTGGCTATTTTTTTTGGAAATATTTTCGATGTACAAAAATTACTTTTCTACAGATTTATTATATGTATTGATTTTTATTATTATTGCGTTTTTTCCAAATACGGCAGATTAAGATAGGTACGGGTTTTACACACCACTGCTTTAATAGAGCTTTATGTTTCAGAAAAATTGTTCATCCTTGTTTTCGAAAAAAAAGGAGCTGCACAAAACTACTCGATTTTATATTTAATTGCATTGCGGCGTTAGAAATGATTTTAATTCAAACTTTCCTTCCGTGCGCGGTAGAACAACGTTTACCAGCTATATTTGAGGAACTTACTCGCCAGCGGCGGCGCCTCATTACGAAGTTTTAGCGCGACTAATAAGGCGGTTTACTAGACGCAGTCGGATAAGGGCAGCAGGCAAGTTCAACTAGTGAATGCCCCGATTGCCGCCCCGTGTCAAGTCTGCTATTTTACGACACACAGAAATCCAAAATTACGTTAAGGCATTGCATTCTTAATAATTTGATTGGTAGATTACGAAGTAGGTAATAGGTATCCTCTTATTTCATACACGAAATAATTTTTTATGCAATAAGTACGAAACTAATCTAGAACAAGAAGCGTTTTCGTAAAACCTGTAAAAATGAAGAGATCTCGTTCCAACAAACAAATCTATAAGTCGAACTAAGCGACACCGACGGACAATTATTAATATGCTTCCGACAATCTAGCAGCCTAATTGCGCAATTTTGCAAGTGAAAGGGTTTGACCGCCATCAATGGACCAATCACATGCGAGATAAAAGACGCAATGTGAATTTCCGTCTATGTGATCGGTGGATTGATTCCGGTCAAACCATTTGCCTTGCCGAATTCACTTGCGCAATTAGGCTGCAGATGGGGTTACTGTTTTTTGCGTGTAAGTTTGTACCTATCTATTTCTTAAATACATTCTGTAGGCTAATGGATTATTATTATAGTTAATTTATTAATATCAGATATCATATCTATAAACGGTAATTTCGATAATTTAAAAACATTAAAATAAATAAATTCATTGAAAAATTCAATTAAATCAAATTATTAAAAAAAATCTTAAAGCAAATCACTAAAAAGTGCATAAATAACTTTCGTTTCGGCATTCGGTACTCGGTGTCTTTGGTACCACTCACTTGTTTTTATCGTTTTTCTACACCGACTGCCGAAACGAAAGTAATTTTTGCTTCTATATAGTTTTGGAACTTAAAACGGATTATTATTTTACCCTATTTCTGAGAGCATGAATACTTTTTCTAATACCTTTATTACAGATTTTATATTACCCTGCTTTCTGCTGATGTTTCAAGCACTCCATGGTATGGCTACTTTCCATGGCCATAACGTGGCCATAGCAACTCCTCAACCAGATAAGATAGCACCAACGTCTTTGGGATAACTGGATAATAATAAGTATCGACAAGCGATGTTTTATTTGTACTTTTCAATCCATTAATAGCTTGTATTGAAAAATATTTTTTATTATATATTAGAGTTTTAACATTGAATTATATTAATATCGATTTTGCACTCGCTTCCAGGACCGCTGATTAAGAGGATTAAAGCATGGACTCTCATACAAAGATGGATATGATTAAGTTCCGAGCAACTGGATCCACCTGCCTGAAAGCTACTATACGTGGAATCATGGTAAGTCCTAGTAGTTCAATCAAATCTCTTTGGACAAATCCCTTTCGAACGAATCGTTATCGTACGTACGATTGGACTATGAATTGCTTGCGATATTTTCACCTCCAATGTGGGGTTTAGTATTGTCTCAAATATTTGCGTTCGCCTTAAAATGTTTGAATAATTATTGCCTGTTTCATGTGGTGGGTCAAATTTGTTCGTGTTCCACAAACCATATTCAAAACTGAATTTGCCAGAAAGTTTGAAAAAAAAAGAAGCAAGGGTGAGTGTTCCCGAACACCAAATTATGAACAGTAGGTACGCGTCATTTGCTCGGGGCGTTGAGGGCAGGCTTTGCATAATGGACTGACACAGTGTAGCCAACAAAAGCCTGGCTCAGTTCCAAATGTGACAACTGTTGCACTGAAACTTTTGATTTTATGAGAGCCTCTCATTTTATTAGAGAGAGAGTTTCACCCCATATAAACTTGGTGCTAATAAGCCAAAAGCTTCAATTGATCAGGTTATGAATTAGTTTGCGCAAAAACAAAATTTGTTTAGGATGAGCTTGTGACGACGTATTTTTGTACTATTTTATAACTCTATTTAAAGCTTACTCTACGTCACTATACTCTTGTAATATGTGGGCTCACTTTAACAAAATAAGCCTTAATGCCATAATAATGCAGTTTAATAACGCATTCAGGGCAGTGCATCGGTGATAGGACTGTTCGCGGAGGCACAC
Organism: Orthosia incerta; assembly: GCA_948252205.1. Lineage (NCBI taxonomy): Eukaryota > Metazoa > Arthropoda > Insecta > Lepidoptera > Noctuidae > Orthosia > Orthosia incerta. The sequence continues at coordinate 36,391,085 of OX411741.1, read as the reverse complement.
TCCGATAGCTTCCTTATAGCGTAGGTGCGTAGGCGCGCTGCATCTACGGTTTGCAGACAGTGCAGAGTACTGGTCAGTACCAACACTCTCCTGGCGATGATCGCAGTGAGGCTGGATTGCCCTTTCCTCCAGCATTGTTCTCGCAGGCATGTTGCTATACCAATGCCAAAAATTCTTCTTTTGTTGAATAGTGTATACTGCCCAGATGGACCCATGGTCATCAAGTCAGGATCTGATGATGGAATCCCATGTCAATCGTAGACACTTCTCAAATATTATAGGCATACATTCACACTCAGAAAGTATTATTTGTTGAAGCTGTACGTTGTAAGATGAAGACCATAGATTAACACTGGAACTCCTTAATGATAAGTATGTCACGGGTATAAGATATCTCGAATGGAATAAATAAAATTAAAATTATAACCGACTATGATGAAGCAAATATTTAGGAATAAATGGTACTGATGAAAATAGTACCACCGTAACTGATCTTATGATAAAGCCAAAAGTTGTCACTGGAACTCCGAAATAAAACAACTTATCCTTGTCGTGTTTGGGCTTATTGGAATCTTCATGAGATGTACTTTGGCTGTAAATGATTTTCATGGTAACTTTACCTCAAGTTCAAAACTAAAAAGAGATAAATAAAAACTTTAAACAAGAAAAATAAACAGACTTCCAAAACAAAACATTACAAATCGAAAAATAACTTTCTTTTCCGAAGTCGGTGTCTTTGGTACATTGTTTTTCTGTTTTCGACTTGAAAATCGGTTAAATTATAAAGATAAAAAAATATTTTTTGGTTTCTTGTTTGTAACTTATTTTATTTCATACTGATTTTATTTGTCATTGGAGTTTAAGTAACCTGAATATACGATTTGCTTACTATTCCTTTAATCACCTTATATACATACTCTTTGCATTTTTAAATATTAGCACTATAATCTATACTAGAATTATTAAAAAGTTTGTTGTAAGATTATAAGGTTTGTGAGGTTGTAGGGGGTAATCTCTGGATCTACTGAACCGATTTAGATGAAATTTGGCATGGAGATTGTTTGAGACCCTAGGAAGGACTGGTGGGATAGGAAAAGCGGCGAAGCGAGGAAAAGCGGCCGGACGCGGACCTAAGCTAGCGGGGTAAGGTACGCGAAGGAAAGCCTGTACCAAGTGGGACGGGGCCGGGGAAGAGGACGCGCCCCGACGACACGGCCTCACCCAGGTGGGAGCCGGGGTGGGAGCGACGGATATCGTACTTGCAGGGGTCGATATACGTGCGCTTCTGGCCCACGACCCACCCCTCCAACACCCAGACCGACAGCACTGACACAAAGACGACAGAACCGACGACGGCACAGACAAGCGACACGGACATTGTCCGACTCGACGAGGAGATGGCTCGAGCGGCAATGGCTGATGACGCCGAACCCACAGTGCCCGCATCACCCGGCTGGAACGGGCAACTTCTTGCCTCGTCGCCGGGGGATACGCTCGACGACGAGCATTACCGGGAGGTGGAGACGGAGGGACTATCAGATGGATCCGTCTCCGATTAAATCCACTCCACCTCCACCAACACCCCTCAACATCATCCAAACAAACCGCCAGCATAGCCAGACTGCCACGGCTAGCTTACGCAAGGAACTGGAGGTAAAACACCGAACCATCGCACTGATCTAGGAGTCGTGGATCAGGAATAACAGAATATGTGGCCTCGGTAACATCGGAGGTAAGATAATTTTCGACACACATGTCTTAGATAAGCCAAGAACCTGCATCTACATACCCAACGTATTTCCCTTTTCAACACACTTGCTCATAAAGTGGCTCTAATTTCACCGCAATTAGGCATATAATGATACCTGTAATCAAACTGTGACTTTTTCATTGCTATTATTCACAAGTGAGTTATAGTTTTTTTTTAATGGTTTCCTGCCTTCATTTTAAATACTTTTAAATTAAACTAATTTTAAAAGTGTCACAAATCAATCCAATGAAAATTAATAAAATAAGTCATTAATTCTAATCCAGTTAAAATTGAAGTATTTTCAATATAATAAAATGTAACACTGTTAATCAATTAAAAGTGTCCCATTCGACATTAATCTCTTTCTATTCCTGTCATGGAAGTAGTACTTACTATATCCATAACATGATATGGGTAGTAATTACTATTTCCATGATGTCCATTAAATACATAAAATGTGGCATAGCTTCTAGTCAAACAATTCAGCAAAATGCTAGAACCTAACATATTGCTTGCTCATTTCATGCAATTTCGTATTCAACTAGATAATTTCTTGTATGTGTTAAATAAATAAAATTTCCCCTTAAATATAACTTTTGTTTCTCTGCAATAAAGAAAACTTGAAATTCCCCATTTTGTACGTGGCTAAAACGCTATCCGCGAAAAGCTAAAAAAAGAACGTAACCTCAATTTTTTAGTCTATGGCCGATCGCCATTGTTAGATAGATGCGCGCGCATAGGAAAACTGATTTAATTTACCCCGCCATTGTGAAAGAAATTTCACAACTCGTTTTTACTGTTGAAAATGATTTTTTAGTATTATTTTCTTCACAAGTGTGTTGAAAAACGTCGTATGATACACGTGTGTATTGATGATTACCGTCCTCGGCTCTCTTAAGACCCTCACCTACGGCTCGGGTCTCAATGGCGCCTCAGCGGTAATCACCAACATTGCACACTTGTACCATAATGTACTATTACGCCACTGACCCAATTTTGTTCCAGAGACCTGACAGCTGGTATCTAGTCGTAACACGGTGACACTGCAATGGATAAAAGGGCACAGCGGATGGTTAGGCAACGACGCGACTGACGAGCTTGCGAGACGCGGATCCAGCACGGCGGTCTATAGACCTGAACCTGTTGTACCCACAGAACAGAGGCGTTTTTTTTGTTCTGTGGTTGTACCCATTCCCTTCAACCAAATACATAGGTGGCTACAGGAATTCACCCAGACACAGCCGGAAAACTGGTGGACCTCGGCACCGGGCTGTAGGCAGTCCAAAGAACCTCTGCCATCTTTGGACAGTAGGGTTACCGGACGTCTGCTACGTCTGGACAGGAATGGCCTGCGCCTGGTGACGGGGACCATCACGGGACACTGCCCACTTAACAAACACTTCCACAACAATAGGCATAACGGACAGTCCTCTATGCAGGGCATGCATGGAAACTGAGGAAACCGTTGCACACGTTCTCTTCGAATGTACAGGGGTCACCCTGATAAAAACACAAACCCTCAGGTCACCCAGATCTTACACGGACGTTCTAAGAAAACCAGGAGCCCTAATTAGTTTCTGGAGGGAGGTGGGCTGGTTGGTATAATCCACCCAGCGGCCGCCATGGCCCACGCACAATGGTCCACCTAAAGGACCAAGTGTGGAAACCAAACCCCTAACATAGAACATAGAACGCGGGCGAAGTCGCAGGCAGAAGCTATATAAATAAAATATAAACAAAAAAAATTACAGCCCACCGGTACCATATCGGGATCAAGTTCCACGCTATTGATGGTCAGGGATCAATTTCTTGATCCAACATTTCAACGAGAGCCGCCGTAGGTGTTCGTCGAGGCTTTCGGCTTTTATGCCATTGGCCGTCATGACTACCGGCAAAATTACTGCTGTATTCACTTCCCACATGTCGACAACCTCGCGAGCCAGATCATGATACTTAGTTTTCTGATCTCTCTCAGTCGTCAAGAGGTTCTCGTCATGGGGGATTGCTATATATATGCCAATCATTGTGCGACAGCTTCCTGAAAACGGTGGTGCCCCTCCTGTCAGGAGACCCGGCCGACCCGCTGCAATACTTTTCCCCCACCAACACTTTATTTACCTCCAAGTGAGCATCTTCCCGCAGGATCTAACCTTCCGTGGTTTTCATGGAAGTCCCTGAACCACCTCAGGACCCAGGTAGGAAGATGTAAGTCCATCCTCGCAAAATAGTGTTACCTCGACGGAACAGCAGCAGGCTGTGCATTTGGTCTGAGTTGCAAACCTGATCCACCTCCGGTCCAGTCCTCTGTGCCCCAAAACATGAAACCAGGATGATCTATGTGCTGCTACAGATGACGCCGTGGAGGTGGCGAAGTTTTGAGCCAAACGAAATTGAAAAAATGTCGTGCCAGAGACACTTAGAAGAAAATATAAGTCTTGTTGAATTTTCGGTATAAAATGTTTAATTAGAGTAATAAGGGAGAAAGTTGACCAAATATATATTTCATTTGTTACTAAAAATTACTAAAATACTGATATTATTTTAAATCTTGTTTGATTTGAAACAAACTTTAAAAAGTTACCAGTTCCGGAATTCCAGAATCAGATCTCCAGTATAGGAAATCAGTTCCAAAATTGAGAACCTTGCGATATTGCATGCCCTACCCATTTTCTATTCCACAAGATTGTATTTAAGTGCAATTTACTGATGGATAAGGCTACAAAGTTGTGTCTATGCAAATAGTCTCCGTTAGCTGAACAACTGCCGGTGACATATCCGACAGATGTCAACCGTGCCGTCTTTCACAATGTATTGCCGGTAGGTGTTCGTCATCATAGCTTCGTCCATAATCGTAAAGACAAGACCTTCGGTTTCTCCGAAAAGGTCACCAAAATACAGCCACTCATCGTCTACATCGGGACCATGTAGGACTCGGTAGACGCGTCCATGAAGCTCCTTGCGCTGCTATACTTTCCTGTGGTTTTTAGTACCTAATACCAAAGGTTTGCGCAAGTTCTCGTTAGCCAATGAGAGCGGGGTCAGGCCTTTGTCCACCGCTACCACATCTTGATGCATACCCACGTCGGCTTCCTGGAAGTATTTCCTGAGACTGCATACCTTGCGTTCGTGCAAGGTCATAACATTTAAAAAGCCACGACCCCGCACTTCCGCGAGATATACAGTCTCATCGCCGATGACCGTGGCTGATGCATAGGGTTTGCGGTAACAAATGTGCGGACCTTCCTTCCTTCCTTCTTAACTAGAGCGTCAAGTTCTGTCTGAGTCTATTCGACTATGCCAAAAGAGTAAAAGAGTACATCAAAACTGGCATGACCAGCCGTCTAAGGCACGCATCTTGACCCCACCTGATAAAAGACTATTTAGTAGCATTCCTTCTACTACAGTTTTACGTCAGTAGCATTGATGCCTAGTGCTTCTAACATACCCTAACACTTCTAAGTTTCGGTTGAGGAAAGGGGTCTAAGGTGAATGGAAACTAAGAGTTGTATTGCCACGAATTCCATAATCTTCCCTTGCTTTACATGCATGCCTGCACATTTGTCCACTAAAAAAACTTAACATGTTTTTTATAAAAAAACTTATACATACATACATTAACTCACACCTTTTTCCCATGGGGGCAGGCAGAAACTAAAACTAACGAAAAAAACTAACTACAATAACTACTACATACTACACGCCACCTGGTACGATCTTTACATACTTCTTTTGCTTCACTCACATTCATACATCTAGTCATTCACACACGCCGTTTATGAGTACTGCGCACCTGGCCTTTCTGAAGAACATCACCGATAAGTTCTATGTATGTCTTTCTAGGGCGTCCCCTCCTGGCGTTTCTATTCACGTCTGTCTTGTTAATACTTTTCGTTAGTCGCCTTTCATTCATCCTCTCAACATGGTCTAACCATCTTAACATACTCTTTTCAATTTTGGTCACTAAATTCCCTTTTAAACCACAACGTTCTCTTATTACATCATTCCTCCATCTATCATTTATAGTTACACCACTCATACTTCGCAAGGAACGCATTTCTACTGCATTAATCCTACATTCATGTCTTTTTTGCTATACCCAACCTTCACTTCCATACATAAGTATAGGTACCAGCACGCTGTTATGAACGGCGAGTCGAGCCTCTGCAGACCATTCACTTTATTCCCTGCATTCACTCTCCTTTCCACATCATCTTCAATCTATCCATCCCTTGTGAACATACTTCCCAAATATACAAACTCATTCACTTGCTCCAAACTCTTATCATTTATGTTCACTTCACCGATACATCGTCAAAAAACGAATAATAATACGCCAATTGAAGACAAATGTAAAGTGAAATGCCGTTACGACTCAAAACTACTTGTATTTTAAGAAAGTCACTCAAAAAACTGGCGCAACAAAAAAACCCTTGGACACATCTTAATAAAATACTTGGACACATCTTGAAGTGATCTGGCCACGACGTATATTTATGTCACTGGATAATCGTAAATTTGATTTAAAATATCTCGTGATTCTATAGTCTATAATAGAGATAATCTATTACATAATCTAGAATATAGTACGACCAATCAGTGCACCAGTCTACAATCTATCTGATTTTGTTGTAACATTAAATTGTAAACTCGTCCCTCATTGGTCGGTTTTATGCCAGTACTTACACACTACACAGCTCACATGAATGTTATTGAGTTAAGAATTAAATGGACTGCCCGTTAACCGATGTTGATGGTATTCTTTTTAGGCTTTTTAGGACTTGCCAAGGGTGGATTTTTGGATGAGCCAATGTTACCTTGAACCGGGGTGGTCCTTGATGATGATGATGTCCGTGATCAAGATGATTTTCATTATGATGATGATGTCCGTGATCATGATGATGTTCGTGATGATGATGTTGTCCGTGATAAAGATGATGAACCCGGGATGATGACAATGTTCGTGATGATGATGTTCACGGTGATTTATTTATTATTTGTTTACCCTCGCAATGGAACGCCTTACAGCAATTACACAAATGCAGCACAAACGTATAAATTTTAACTATATCATGATGATGATGATTGTGTCTGGGACCATAATGTTCGTGATTTTAATGATGTACCTACGTGGAAATAATAATATGACTATATATTATAACCCAGCTATGGCTATATATGGATCCCAAGCCGGCCGGTCATGGGGGAAGACGATTGCTACCCTCCAAATGTATCAGTTAAACATCGAGCATCTGCATACCCTAAAAACCCTCATCAAAAGGACGAAATATTACACATTGCAACGTACAATACGCTCTCCCCAAGAACTAACGAAAGCCTGACCGAACTGTAATTAGCACTAGAAAACATTAAATGGTCGGTGATCGGATTGAGCGAAGTTCGACGCCTAGGAGACAGCATTGAAGATCATGGAAATTTTATTTTCTACTTTAAGGGCTATAATCAAAGACAATACATCAAAGAGTTCATAGGCGTATCCGAACGCATAGCAATTCTCAACTTGAAATTACCGCCCAACAACAAAATGTGGTAAATTGTGCAAGTTTACTCACCAACCGAACAGTCTAGCAACACAGAAATCGACGGCTACTACGCAATGTTAACAAACGAAATAAAAGATCATGCACATAATAACTTATTAGTGATGGAAGATTTCAATGCCAGAAGAGGATCCAGAAGCGAAGGCAAGGCTACGATACTGGGTCCGTACTGCTCAGGGAAGAAGAAATGGTGGAAAACTTGTACAAATAGCGTATGAGAACAACCTGAAAATATTGAATAGTCTTTCTCGCGACAGCAACAGATGGAAACGGATATCACCAGACGGTTGTTACCTCTCCAGTGGACAACGTCGACTATAATACTGCTACACAAAAAAGGGGACAAGAACAACATAAATAACTATAGACCTATAAGTTTAATGTCCAATGTATACAAGGTGTTTGCTAAGGTCATCCTCAATCGTTTAACCAAGACGCTTGATGAAAATCAACCGAGAGAGCAAGCAGGATTCAGGAGTGGATTCTCAACTATATACTACATACATGTTGTAAGACAAGTATTCGAGAAAAGCAAAGAATTTAATATAAAATTTTACTGCTGCTTCGTAGATTATAGTAAAGCCTTTGATTCGCTGGAACACGAGGAGATATGGCAAGCGCTTAAAAATCAAAGCGTTACAGCGGAGCGTACATAGGAATCCTGAAAAACATCTACGAAAACAGCAAAGCCAAGATAAAATTAGATACAGAGGGCCAGGAGATAAAAATAGAAAGAGGTGTCCGCCAAGGCGATCCTGTATCGCCTATTCTTTTTACAGCGGTCCTGGAAGAGATAATTCGCCGACTGGATTGGGAGAAGTGTGGAGTAATCGTCAACGGAGAGAATTTGTCGCACCTGCGATTCGCGAACGACTTGATAATCTTTTCGCAATCCAAAGATGGACTGCAGGTAATGTTAAATGAGCTAGATAGAGAAAGCCGCAAAGTTGGTCTAGTCATGAACACCCAAAAAACCAAAGCTTTGACTAATGGGAAGCAAGAGCCTTTTTGCGTCAATAACAACACCACTGACTATGTCAATGAATATGTATGTAAATATGTACTATGTCTATTTAGGCCAAATCGTCTCCCCAATAGACCTCACCTCAAAGGAAATAGATCGATGTATAGGAAACGCATGGAAACAATACAGGAGCCTTAAAGAGATAATGAAAAATAGACAAATGAACATGACCATTAAAAGGAAATTATTTGATACTTGTATTCTACCAGTGCTCACTTACGGATGTCAAACCTGGGCAACGACTAAAGCCCAAAACAGAAAACTAGACCGTGCCAAAATGCAATGGAAAGGAGTATGTTGGGGAAGAGACTATCTGATAAAATAAGAACTGTAGATATAAAGAAACACACAAGAACAAAGGATGTTACCGTAACTATAAGAAAGCTGAAATAGAAATGGACAGGACATTCAGAGGAAAAGAAAAATGGTCAAAAACAATTATGTACTGGTTTACAAGTCACAAGAAACGAAAACGGGGTAGGCCATTCAGAAGATGGGCAGATGAGATAAAGACGGTAACAGGCACTAAATGGACAAGAGTCACTAGGGATAGGGAAAAATGGAATCATTTGGAGGAGGCCACTAAACTAAATTGTATACAAAATAACCAACCAATACACTTATTTATACCTGTTTGAATAAAAGGCTTATATTATTATCATATATATAATAATAATATAAGCCTAGACCGAAAGATATAGACCGATTAGCGCGCCGCACAATGATAATCGATGTCACCATCCCGCATGACGAGAACCTCGTGAAAGCTGAGAAAGAGAAACAATTCAAGTATCTTGACTTAGCACACGAGGTTGTCGTGGAATGTGGACTCGGCGATCATTGTGCCGATTGTCGTTACGGCCAACGGCCTGATGGCCAAGAGACTGGACGACCATCTGTCGAGGCTGTCATTGGGTGGTTGGATCAAAGGTCTGATAAGAAGGCAATACTCCTCGATACGGCTCGCATTGTGAGGAGGTTCCTGTCTCTGGAGCCCTAACCACCGGTAGCTTGGACCTTGTTCCCGATACCGGCGGACTACCATTATTTTTTATTGATTTGTTTTATAAAGAAATATTTAAAAATGTAAATTTAAAATGTGTACATAATTGAATAAATGAAATAATAATAACGGGCTACTATTTTTATATTTTTAAATGTTTTTTATTTTACTTTTTATTGAATGATATTTAAAAATGTAGATTATAAGATACAAAATGAATAAAGGAGATAATAAGAATTAAAAAAGATAAAGCTAAATAATAATAAATTCAAATAATAATAAGCCCCCTAAACAACCACACGTCCTGTTTGACCATCTAATCACGTGGGAGGGCAGACACACGAATGATAAATTACTGGCGTGGCTAACGTGGCTCTGGAAACCCATTCAACATGAGACACGTTCAAAAAGTAAACGTATAGGATCGCTCCCCGGGGGCGACCGCCGGGGCGCACCTGGAACTGACGCTGGGTGTCACAGCATGCGAACCGTCAGCGGTCAGGAGTTGAACAGGCGGGTTCCCACCGACAATAAGATACTACAGCCGAAATCACTGACGATGGTGACAGACTTACGGACAGGACAAACACCCCTATGGAGCCGTATAGTCCAAGCACAGTATCATATATACACCTTCTAGGCCATCATCACCATCCATACTATCGTCACCTTCCATACCATCGTCACCGCCCATTATTAGTTTAAATACTGTTACACCCACTCCGACCTTGAATGTTGCGCGGGAGGATAATTCCTTCTTACCCGTGTCCACCAAGGCTGGAAAAACAAGAAATCGCATGAGATGGAGCAAAGAAGTAAACATTTTTATCATGCGAACTTACTTCTATATAACTAAAGTAGAGACAGATATGACCATCTACAGACAACAATTGCATGTACTTTATACTCGACAATACCCTGAGGTAAACGTTTCAGAGCAAATAATTTATGACCAGAAAAGAGCAAATTATAAATAAACTGTTACCTCCAGAACTGATAGAAGAATTAAAAGAAGAAACGCGAATAAAGCTACAAGAAGGAGATAATAATATCATTAGTGCCTCTCTATTATTAAAAAACATAAACGAAATTTCTCAGCAACCACAAGCAAAACCTTCCACACAATTACAACCTAATAGTCAATCTCAATCCGCAAACCGAAACTATAACCCTAACACTAGAAAATGAAATCGAAACCTTAGTGCTCGCAGAGTAAAACCTAATAACAGGCAAGTATAGCCAAGAAATACATGATAAATTTAGAACAACTCTCGCCCTATATTCTGGGATGGAACCAAAAGTTCGCCCAAAACTGCCTAAACTTAGATACAGCCCTAATCTTTTTCGTCTAGTCAATTTATTTAATGAAAACATACTACGTCAATTTATTTCGGACGAAACTCAACTTTTAGATATTCACACTCTTATATACTGCACGGCAGTAGTCATATCCAAAGAGCTTAACTTTCAAATCACGCAACAACACTTGGCCAAAGCAGCATGCCAAACCTGCATGGCAACAGAGGTTAGAAAAAGACATAGAAAACTTAGGCCAGATTGCGGTAGGCTTACACAATTTATCAACAATAACAGATCAAGTAAAGTAGTAAAAAGAGTTAAAGCAATCTATAGAAGCAATTTTACACACACTAGACACGGAAGTACTAACAGAAAACCTGAAGAGTTTTTAGACACCTTAAAATAAAAACTAGCACTTGAAGTTCATAGACTCAGAAGAAATAAAAAAGCACAACAGCGTAAAATTGATAACACTATATTTGCCACCAACGAAAAGACATTTTACAGGAACCTACACAAACCGGCCACCGACACAATTAATGAGAATAGCACAAATATGCCTAACCAACCTACAAAATAACAATTAGAGGAATACTGGTCTAGCATTTGGGCAGAATAAGTACGACACAATGACAAAGCTACGTGGATAGCATAAGAAGAAGCAAAATGGAGGACAATCGACGAAATGGAATTTTTAGAAATTACGGAGTCTGATATCACACACAACAGGCAGATTACATAATTGGAAAGCCCCTGGTGTAGACAAAATACATAATTTTTGGTACAAAAAGTTAATTTCATTACACAAACCTATAGCAAGAACCTTAACAAAATTAATTTTTGGACACCAAATTATACCCGAATCTATTGCTACAGGCATAACTTACATACTCCCTAAAGTTAAAAATTTACCACAACCTTCCCAATATAGACCAATCATATGCCAACCCACTATATATAAAATATTAACATCAGCAATTAGCAACAAAATCAACTCGCACATTGGACACTACAATATAATGGCAGAGGAACAGAAGGGATGCAGACGGGGTCACATGGGATGCAAAGAACAATTAATAATTGACTCCACTATCCATAAACATGCTGCCACCTAAAATAGAAATCATCACTGTACATATATCGACTATAATAGTAGAATAGAATAGAATAGAATAGAATATACTTTATTGTACACCATAAAAATTACACATCTATACATTGTGATACAAGGGTGGGAAGTAGGTTATTGCAAACGAGCTGTCATTAACAAGCCCGAGCCGAAGGCGAGGGTTTTTAATGACACGAGTTTGCAATAACCTACACACCCGTGTATCACACGACGTTTTTCAATATAGTTGTGAGAAACAGTAAAAACAAATTAAAGAATTAGATTTATTTATTCACAAAAAATAAAATTTTCAATATGGCGCGTTTTTGCAACTTGACATATTTTTTTACAAAGAAAACAGCCTATACAGCCTATTCGATTTTTGACAAACGTTAATGTGGAAATAATTAACTTAAAACTGTTAATTAAACATATTAAACATCTTTTAAAAAAAAAATGAGAATTCAATGCTAAAACGTACGGAATCATTAATTATTCCTCGTATAAAATCGTATCCCATTTTATTCTATGTATGAAAACTCCTTGCTACTAAACTTTTTTAAATTGACTTATGGTGCGTTTTTGCAACTGGACTTATTTTTTTACAACGATATCAGCCTATACAGCTATACAGCCTATTCGATTTTTGACAAATGTTGATGTGAAAATAATTAAATTAAAACTGGTAATTAAATATATTAAACAACCATTTATAAGACTTTTGAGAATTCAATGCTAAAACGTACGGAATCATTCATTTTTCCTCGTAGAAAATCTATCCCATTTTATTCTACGTTTGAAAACTCCTTGCTCCTAAACTTTTTTAAATTGACTTATAAATTTAAAACTAAACTGCAAACATAATGATCGAGCTCGTAAACAAAAGTCACGACCGCGTAACAGAAAGATGCCTATGCGTAAGATTTAACTTTCGAATCATAATTATAGCCTCTGAAAGTACGCCATGTTTAACAACTGTATTGAAAAAAAGCTTTTGACAGTGTACCACAGTCTTGGTTGATACAATAGCACATTGTTATCCTAGGGGTGAAAGTAACTTATTTAGTCCCGAGACGGGGTTTGGCGCCCGGGACGAAGTGAGGGCGCCAATAGTTCGAGGGACTAAATAAGTCTTTAACCCGAGGTAAATACTGTGCTTTTCATTACAAATACAAGGAAAGTAAAAGGTTTTCCACTACCGCTTTAGCCTCTTCTCTTATAAAATCAGGCGTTAAATTTGAACTCATTTTATAGGTACAAATCTCTGCTATACGTATATAAACAAAAGTCTTCAAATCGAAAAAATTAATGAAGATCGAATTGCCGCTTTCCCGCCTATTTTGTTTGATTTTTTTTTCTGTGGCCGGCCAGCTATTCAGCCATTATTTTTTATTTTCATCATTGAAAAAATGGTAAATATTTTGCCCAAATCTAAGTTATTTTAAAGAAATTGTTGAAACTAAATTATAATATAGTTATGTAAAAAAAAAATATTCTTTAATCAATACTTAACTTTAAGTTATTTCAATTTTACATCGTGGCTGTATAGAAAGTAGGAACATGGTTCAATAGATATTGAAAAAGAACTAGTTTTTTTAAATAATTTGACAGCTGTCAGTTGAAAACGATTCTACCTAGGGCTGAAAAGTATTACTTTCAACCCGCTCCTCAAGCAACTTCAGACCTACTTTCCGAGTATGAGTAATGAAAATATTTGAAATGTATAGAATAAACTCAAAAATAATTGACTTCTTACGAAACATAATGCCACAGTGGAAAACCACACTTCAAATAAATAGCAATCACAGGACCAGTCGACAAATATCTATCAAGAAAGGTATCGATCGCCTCGCACTGAACCCCTTGTCTCAACTCCTGCAACGTTATCGGGCCGCATAGTGCCTCAAACACTCTACAGATCAAACAACAACCTCACATCTAATTTACATGGACGATATTAAATAATATTCACAAAATAAAAAAGATATGAAGAAACTAGCAGAAGCGACAGCAGTGTTTAGCCAATATATTAACATGCAATTCGGTTTGGATAAATGTAAAACAGTTCACATCATACGCGGCAAGATACGACCTGGCAACTATGTAGTTAATAACACAGACACCATTACGGCAACGGAACCTTCTGACTTATACAAATATTTAGGATACACACAGCTGAAGGGACTAGATCACGTTAAGATCAAAGAAACAATTACTGCAGAGTATAAGAGGACACTCAACGCCATATGTAAAACCTAAATATCTGGTAAAAATCTCATCAAGGCCTTAAATACTTTTGCTATCCCCATACTAACATACTCATTCGGAGTTATTAAATGGACAAAAACAGACACTGAAGGATTAGAGCGAACTACTCACACCATTCTTACAAAACATAATAATTTATACCCTAAATCCCCTAAATCTGCTACTGAAAGACTTACTATAAAAAGACAAAACGGAGGGAGAGGCCTAATATACATCCAGAATCTTTGGCGGAAACAAGTCTTCAGACTCAAAACATTCTATCGCACTAAATCTCGCGCAAGTAATATCCACAAAGCCATAGAACTAAATTATTTCAATTACACCCTACTTAATTTACATGAAAAGTTAGATACCCAAGATAGTACTGTCGCTAACCCACAGATACAAAAAATGGAAGACTGGAAGAAGAAAGTACTTCATGGCCGACTTCCGCATGACTTAGAACAATCACATATAAACAAAGTAGCGTCAAATAAATGGCTAAAGATTGGTAATTTATTCTCTGAAACTGAAGGATTTATGATTGCAATACAAGACCAGATAATTAATACTAGAAACTACAGAAAATTCATCACCAAAGATCCTTCAGTAAATAGCGGTAAATGTCGTAAATGCCATATCCAGCCTGAAGCGGTCCAGCACATAACAGGAGCGTGCAGAACTCTCACGCAGACAGATTACACACACAGACATAGTCAGGTAGCAAATATTATACATGAAAAGTCGGCAGATAAATATTCACTCACACAGGACACTAACACCCTTTATTATAATTACACGCCACAACTATACTAAAAAATGACAAACATAAAATTTATTATGTCCGCGCCATACTCACTGATACTACTATAGACCGGATTGTATAGTGACTTTATTCATTTTATCCTTTAGGGTTATTACCCTACAGGATAAAATACCCTGTAGGCTAATAAAGTCACATACCTAATATATAGTGCTGTTCCCAACACACATAATCTACAGAAGACAATTACAGAAAAAAATAGTAAATATGCAGAACTCAAGGACGAAATAGTTAGAATATGGCGGCAAGAAAAAGTTTTTGTGGTCCCCATAGTCCTTTCTACAACAGGTGTTATTCCGAACCACCTTCGCCATAGTCTGAAGTTGCTTGGTCTAAATGAAAACATCTATATCACCCTTCAAAAAGCAGCCATCTTGAACACATGTCGTATTGTCAGAAAGTTCATGCAAATTGATGAAAACGAAATAGCTCCACATCATTCATCCTCAACATAACACACCATATGCTGCATTTACTTGGTCTTGGCCCGTAAATATACCTTAAACCAGCCTTAGAGCTGAGAAGTTGAAACACTTCCTATAATAATAATAAATAATAATAATCCTTTTTTTTATAAATCAATAAAGGAAATAATAATGTAATATGGCTTACTCTTCGGCTACACAGGCGTTATGTTATGCTACAGTTATTTAGTATATTAAATTACTACAATTACCTCCCCATTTGAGAAGCAGTAGATAAAAGAAATGAAGACTCCCTGGAAAGATCTGAAGAAGTGGGTGAAGTAGGCCCAAATGGCAAAGCCAGTGGAAGACCCATCCAGAGGGTAGTCAAACAGGTTGAAAATGTTTATGATGCCCAAGAGTGGCAGCAGGATTAGAGTGGCACGTATTGTTTTCCTGTTAAAAAATATTAATGTTACTAAACATGAAAAAATATGAATAAACATGAAAAAACAGATTCTATAAAGGTGAGTGGCTTATAAAGAAAAACTTACTGTATTTTCCTCAGTTCGGAGTCGTTTGTTCGACGCAGTTTCATTATGATGACGCTCATTATGGTTCCCAAGAATAACATGTTGATCTGCAACAAACAACAATATGATAAAAATATTCTTTTGGGATAAAACGTGTGTGCACGGCTCTTAACTTGCAAGATTTGATTACTGACACCGGACAGGTGAAAGTAAATAAAAGGTTGTAAAATAGGGATCTTAATGATCATTCTAGAGGTCGGGGTCGCATTGTGTCGGACTACTCGAGAGGCTGAAGAGATCCCGAGGAAAATATGTAATTACAAGATCACGGCCTACCCGACTGTGTTTGTACAGTCCACCGCATGTTCGCGACCTATCCCTAAGTAGCGGGCGCCCTTGCTGATACAACATGGTACTTACTCCATCGTCGACAACGTCACCGCATACCATAAGGTGGAATAGTTGTCCAAAGCGAGTCAATCAAAAGATATAAATAAAAAATATGGAGGCGATCAACTGTGCACTGAGAAGGAAACCCTGCAACCTCGTACATAATTCTAAAAAATATGGAAGTTGGAGCTATTTAGAATTTTAGACTGTATGGTTAAATATGAAAAACAACGCAGATCTTGGTTTACGGTAGTTGCTAGTATAACCTATACTATGCCACAGATAATATAATACTAGCATACAATGCCTCATCCCATACAAAGAAACCGTGCCGACGTAACTAGCGGTTTTCATCAAAAAATAGTCGGTAATAGTCGATAGATAGATCACCATCTATATCCGTGGTACGGAACGGAAAGGAACGGAACCGAACACGATCGATGTACAAAAAATAATCAGAATAATCAGTATAGTACGTCAGCACAGTTTCTTTGTATGGGATGAGATTCCACTGACTATGCTTTTCAGCAAGTCTGACGAATTTAAAGCAAATAATTAATTCATATGCTAATAAAGCCTTTGAAATATATATTTTTTTGGTATACTTATACATTAGATTTACATTAAACTTTGTTTTGTAATAATAAATATTGCCAAATATTTAAATATAAAAATACCGAACAAAGGTAAGTTTTAAAATAACTAACCACCTGTTAAGGTGTTGTTTATTAACTCAGAAGTGAGGCCATAAGAATCGTTGTGAAAAAAATCTGACGGTAATGGTGGTGTGGTGTTGATTGACAACAGGTCTGGCGATGTATAGCCGACCTGTGATTGAACATTATCGATTCACCCATCCAAAGAATAGCGTATCGCACATGCGTCATCATTGGCGAGTCTCTTGTGTGGTTTAATTTCTGTAATTCTTATGACAAGAATTAACTATGCGTGTCTGTCCTCATCATAAAAACGAAAAGACAATACATTTCCTTTTTAACCGACTTCAAAAAAAGGAGAGTTATTTTTATGTAGGTATGTTCCCCGATTACTCAAAGATGCCTGGACCGATATGAAAAATTCTTCTTTTGTTTGAAAGGTATTTCCAAGGTGAGGGTCCGTGGTCATCAGGTGAGGATCTGATGATGGAATGCTAGAGAAATCGAGGGAACTCTTCAAATATTATAGGCAAATGTATAGCGATTTCGGTATTTTCATCAACATTGCAAGCATTTGCACTCAGAAAGTATCATTTGTTGAAGTGGAACTGATGACCACAGGGGGTCACTGGAACTCCCTAATGGGTATGGGTAAAATATATCTCGAATAGTTAACCGACTATGCAGTAAATACTTATAAATAATTGGTCGAAAAACGAAATACAATAGGTAACAAAAACACCGGTTTCGGAAAAGAAAGTTAACTTTTGGTTTGTAGTGTTTTGCTTTGGAAGTCGGTTTAATATTTTGCTAAAATGTTTTTATCATTCATTGTTAAACAAAGAGAGCGATATCACAGCGATGTAATATTGTTTTTACGCAGACTATATATAACGAAATAAATCAAAGTAGTTTAATCAAATAGTATTATACGAGTAATACTTAACGTGATCAGACGTCCCGTTTTCAACGGGACTGTCCCTTTTTATAATTACGAGTCCCGGTGTCCACGAAATGAACTCTGGAACGCACGTTTGTCCCGTTTACTGAAACCGCGTGAAAATTTGAGTAGTCGAACCGGCCGGACGGCCGCCGCATGTGTTAACGAAATTACATTAATAGGTATTGGATGTGAAGCCCATGTAATTCACAATGCAATAATATCTGCTGTAGACATGCTACACTTAGATTACAAAGGCATTATTGTGAAGATATATCTTTTTTATATATTTACACGAAACTCTAAAGGATTTTTGCGCCGAAACTGTAACGGAATAACAACAAATGCTCGGCTATACCAAAACCAGATGGCTTGCTCTTATGCCTGCCTTCTTCTTCTTCTTAGCGTGTCGATGGCAAATATAAAAAAGTTAAATATTGTGTTTGGCCCAGAATTCAGCCGAACACACTCTTATGCCTGCCTTGGAAAGTGTTTTAAAAATGTATTACCCATTAAAAAAACTACTTTATTTATTTATTTAAATAAGGCATGCCAACAACCTATTCGCAATTACATTTTATATACTGAAATATAATAGAAAATGTCCCGTTACAAAAAAACTTTTTTGAAGACCCCACATTCGAATTGTAGCCATTGTCCCGTTTTAAGTCAAATAATAAATGGTCACGTTAAGTATACTATTTATACGATTCCGATAATAATATAATAGTAAAGTAGTTTATAATAAATAGGTTATCCTTTAATGTTTATCCATGGTATCCTTATAGGTTATCCTTGTTTTCAATATAATTCATATATTTATTAACTACTGTTCCCCGCGGCTTCGCTCCCGTGGACCACCCCACAGGACCCATTTTCGGGATTGAAAAATAGCATATGTCACTCAGAAATAATGTAGCTTTCTATTGGTGAATTTTTCAAATCGGTCCAGTAGTTTCGGAGCCTATTCGGTACAAACAAACAAAAAAATCTTTCCTCTTAATAATATTAGTATAGAATATTAAAAAAAAAAAAAACAAATAATAATTTTTTTGATGAAATTATTTTTATTAATGTATAACATTAATGTATTGTTTTCTTTAATCTGATTAATCTATTCATTATTAACGAAAAATATCTCAATTAGTAATGTTTTTGATGAAGTGTTTTTTTTTTGTCAAATTTGTATTGTTTTGTCTGTGTGGAATAAATAAAGTTTTATTATTATTTATTATAGTAGGTTATCCTATAATTCTAGTACGGGATAAATATTGAACTATTAGAAAACAGAACATGATTACGCAGCACGTGGCTAACAATGACGCTGTCAACCATTGCGCTTATGCTACTGCAATATCGTCACTATCAGGCATGGCGGACTAACAACAATTTCTGCTTACATACCAATTAATTTTGATTAAAACGCCATTGTGACTTTAATCTAGCACACGAGGACGTAACGCCTGACAATGATTTTACACCTACAGCCTGGCTTGATGGCCAGGCTGTAGGTGGTTGATCTTTAAAATATTTGAGGGCTACGCTTGATGGATATCCGTTAGCATCGCACTTGTATGTTTTTCAACATCACAGTTAATTAATTTAATGTTTGACATAGGTACACTAAAAGATTTATTTTGTCTGTACTTGAAAGCTTAGTTTATAGCTTGATTATCTCACTTTCTGTTAGGTAATAATTTTAGCACGTCGCGTCGGGTAAAATATTAATTACCCTTAGCAAGCCCCTTTCACCAATCATTTTAAAGCCTACAATATTGCTCGCGAGTCGCGCATGAAGCCGGATTTCAGTGCACAACGCGGATGTGAAGTCTGTTTTGAAAACGTTCGGCTGTATGTTGTTTTTTTTTGTGTTTGTTCACCGATTACTCCGTTAATTATGGACTGATTCTGAAAATTCTTTTTGTTTGAAAGGGTAACTCTCGAGGTGGTCCCATTGTCACCAAGTCACGATCTGATGAGGGGATCCCATGGGAATCTCTCAGATTTTATAGGCATACATATAGCTATTTTGGTATTTTCATCATTTGCATACAGTAAGTATCATTTGGTGAAGTGGAACGGATGAAGAAGACCACAAACGGCCACTGGAACTTCTTAATATTAAGTATATTTTGGGTATGAGATATCTCGAATAGTTAAATAATTGTAATGAAGCAAATTTTAATAAATGGTTCTAATGAAAATGGTACCATCGAACTGATCTGGCGATGAAGTACGCTACGCACCAGAACTCCGTAATAAAACAATGTATCCCAGTCGTGTTTCGCCTTGTTGGAATTGTAACGAGAAGCTCCCTGGCTATTAATGATGTAATATAAGGTACCAAAAAGTAATAAGAGAAAAATAACACAAAAATTAAACTGACTTAAAAAACAAAACATTACAAAGCGAAACGTAACTTTCTTTTCGGAAGTCGGTGTCAAAAACGAAAAAATAGGTTACCAAAGACACCGATTACCGAAAAGAAAGTAATTTTTTGCTTTGAAATGTTTTGTTTTGTTTACTAGGTTAAGTATAAAGATTGTAAGTTTTAAATCTGAACTTAAACACTAATTGAAATAACTAAACCCCTGAAAAGGGGTAGTCCCTTTTAGAGTATGTTTATTTCGTGTGTTCCTAAGGGATGGATGTACATACACACTTGTACCCTAGTCGCACCATGATAGTTTTGTTACGTCGTGGTACGGGGGCAGTTTTGTTTCAAGTCAACTAGGACAACACAATAGAGACAACTTTTTACAAAGAGATCGTCATTTGTTTCTTACAGGTTCTATAAACCCCGAAGCCGTTCTATTCTATAATTCGCTTCAGTTTAAGCATAAAATCTGAATGAACTTTACAAAGCTAAACCGACGCGTTACAAATGATATCATTCATAATGTCGAGATATCAAAATAAACACAGGTAAATTATTATGCCATTAATTTTATTGGTGAATATACAAATAATTCTTCTATCTAGTAGAAGGAAGTTGCGTGTTAAACACGTTACGTAAGCAATAGTTCCTCTTAACGAAAATATACGCAATGGGCTTGTTTACTAGGTTTAGTATAAATATTTTACGTTTTAAATCTAAACTTAAACACTAGGTGTAATTGAAGTAACTAAACCCCTGAAAAGGGACTACTTTGACTATGGGAACAAAACTGAAGTCGTGGAGAACATGTCTGCTGCTCGTATCACTCGTATGCTCGTATTCCAATTGTTTTTGTTTTTTGGTATGCGTCCATTGAGGTAATCTCAATTTTATTTTATTTTATTTATTGGGGAATCGACAGATACAGAAATAAGTTAATTAAGTTAAATTAATCCTCACAGTTGTTGATGGCTTTAAGGATTTCATTTCGAAATTTACTAGCTGAGCAATAAAAGAAATCTAAAGTTGAGAATAGGGTGTTAAAATTATTTGCTAAACGACGCAAAGGTGCGCGAACTCCTTCCTGCGTTTGTGCGACACGAGGAGACAGCAGCGGGCGACCGCGCACCCTGCGTCTTGTGATAGTCCTAGGTACTACATAACACAATCTGTTTGTTAAATCTGAGCAATCATCTTACTCAATGTATGCGTCATGCCTGGCACATGTAAACTCTTTTTCTTTAACTCCTTCAGACACTTATTCTAGTTTTCATGGGTTCCAATTTGTACAAAGCGCCAACATTTTCTAGATTATAAAAAGTTGCACACCTCGGTTTATTTGATTGTAAAACAGTTATTTATGCCATTCTCCCTCTAAAAAGCTTATTTTATTTACTGAAAACAGTGAATAAAAACCGGCCAAGTGCGTGTCGGGCCACGCGCAGTAATAAGGTTCCGAAGTTGCATAGTATTGCGGACTAAGAAGAGGGTTTTGTTGTTGTTACATGAACATTAAAACGGTTTCAGCGGCACACAACGTCTTAAAACGGACCCACATAGGATGATGGTTTTTTTAATCTATATTCTCGCGTTTGACCACTATCTCGCCTGATGGTAAGCGATGATGTGGTCTACGGCGAAGCACGCTTGCCTAGAAGTAACCTATTCACTCTTGACTTAAACTAAAGAAGGACTAACTGGTAAATGAATGAAAAAGGAGTTATAAAATCCAACTTCGCAACTGAAGTTAAAAAAACATTATCTATTTGAGTACCACCGCGGGTGCGAATTGCGAAAGGAGCCGATACGAGCGTGCATTAGAGCCAAGGGGAATGTTATGGTTCGTTCCTGGATCCTCGCGCGCACCCTACTTGTTTATTTATCTTCCGGAATTTGAAACATTTCGTATGTATTCACCTCTAATCTAATTTGAAAAGTTTTACGCTACTCAATTAGTGATGTAGTCGGGTCGAATATTGACTTTATAGATGGATATCGACAAAAGAAAATAAGTAATTTGCTTAGTAATCGAATCTAATTTGACTTTAGATTACAAAACGTTGAAAATACAATATACATATATGTTACATACATTTGTACAAAAATTTACTGTGCCAAGTACATTTTATAAGTTGGTCGACTATTACTCCTAAACTTGTAAAGCCTACTTATCTGTGATAGTTTTCTATTTAATTTCGTTATATTTACTACTGCCGTGAATTTTTTCACATAGCCAAGACCAACCATTTCACTGGCAGGGCTGGGGGACACTTGACTCGCATAAATTTGCAATTTAAAGCTTAATTTTACGCAAACGGATCTGTGAATCGAAAAATGGATTTAACAAACCTGTAATATTTTTGGATGACCTATCCAACGATACCCCACACTATGGGATAGAAAAGAAAAATATTGATATATTCGACCTCTGTCTCAATACTATACAATCTCCTTGCGCAAAAATATTCGATACAAACTCCTTGTCCTTTTCGCTTAAATCTTTCTTTTTCTCGTAGTCATGGTATAAAGTATAGTATGCAACTCTTGAATAAAACGGATTTATATCGAGGGCAATGAATTACTCGCGTCGCTCAGGATTCTAACACTTCATCTAAATCTATGGCCCTCGCTTTAAATCTGTCCTTTATTCACTAATTGCATAAGTAAGTAATTCTTTATTTTGCAAATACGGATACAGTACTTGGTGATAAACAGATAAAAAGTAGGTTCGGCCGTATTTTAACAAGAGGCATGCAAAAGTTATAATTTGACGCAAAAAATAAATAAAGGCAATTAACAGCCACAACGAATAGTTTTAAATCACAACTTATTATATCTAGGTCACCGCAACACAACTTATATCGATTTCAATTACACATTTCATTTCATTTATTTTTTCACAAACAATTAATATTGTGCAGTATATTGGGTACATAATTACAGGATTTGGTGGAACATACTCGCAGTAAAATTATCACTTGAAGATTAATTAAATTATTGTAGCAAATTGGATATTGATTTAAAATATGTTACAAACAGATGTAAAGTCATATTAATCCTACAAATATAAGTTGCAAACCTTTATATCATCAAATATACCACAAAAAATATACATAATTAAATCATCACATCACACACATCACATCTTATATTATCAGCCTACTAATGTTCTGCTGGGACACAGACCTCCTTTCTGTGAGAGGGGATGGGCCGTAATCCACCACTGAATTTTTATCACCAATAGCATGAACGGAGGACTTGGCGATTGTGGATTTTAAACCTTCGAAGCAATCTTTAGCTTCTTTACTTAGGGGGAAAGGAGTCAGCATGAGGCAGAATAATATATGGATTCTTTCAGAGAAGTTAAGTATACATTTGGAGTAGTGGGCGAATATGCCCAATGTCCTTCTATGGGACGCTAGATCATTTGGCGGTGGCATTTTAAGAAAGGGCTGTAGTCGATCACTATCAAGCTTGATGACGTGGTTTTGTATATTATAACCAAGTAAATTGATGATGCGGTGGTTGAATTTGCTTTTAGTCTTGTTAAGCGTCAGACCGTATTTATCAGCCGCCCGTAAAAATCGTTCCAAATTTATTTCGTGCACTTGTTGGGTGTTGCCACAAACGGTTATATCATCCAGGTAAGCGTATGCACCGGAGATACTTTCTTTCCTGATGTGCCAATCGACGGTTCTTTGGAAACAGGCCACCCCGTTAGTTACGCCAAATGGAATGCGGCGAAATTGATACAAGTTAATAAACACAGCACAGTTTTTAGTTTACGTATATTATGTCTACCTGTTTCCTTTTCAAATACCATGAACTGTTTATAATAATAAAATAAAAATAAAACATTCCGTAGTAATAGCATTATTATATTCATGTATAAGAATTTTTAAATCTTTTGCGGGCATTCCAGCGGGATCCCGCTGGAAAGGCAAATTTCCCGCAAATTTCCAGCTGGAAAAAAATACTGCGGGAATGCAAACCCTACTTCAGATGGCAGAGGCTGGCGAAGTCTTCATCAATGAAGACTTTGCCAAAGCTAATCGAACTCCAGTATCAATTAGAGCTTGAGCTTTGATGCCTTTGTTGACAGCAGGAATCATGGCCTTTCGAAGAGAGGCCGATGATGGCAGAGCAATGTTCACATTCTTCTGGTGAAGTAATTGATGCACTAGTGTTGGGCTTCGATCGGCATCCCTTGCTAAAGTGACCTTTCTTGTTGCAGGATTTGCAGACAATGTCTCTTGCTGGGCATTTCCTCCTTGCATGCAGTGTTCCACCACAGTACCAGCATTTGCGAGTGGAGGAGGCGTTAGCGACATCTGATATCGTAGCGCCAGTTGTAGTAACAATCTCGGGAGCAGTGTCGTTGTTTCGCGTTTCAGATGATAGAGGCACGACATTGACAATGGGGTTGATAAAGGTTTGTGAATTTGTTTCCGCCATTTCCATTGACAAGGCTGTATTGTAAGCTTGATCCAGTGTTAACGACAAGCTCTCTAGAAGTCTCGAGCGTGCTTTGGCGGACGTCATGCCTGCGATAAATGCGCCGCGGATCGCGCTGGTGAAATCGCAGTCTTTTGCGAGTTGTTTGAGGGGTTGCATGTATATATATATCTATAGTATCACCTGCCTGCTACTTTCTCGTAGTTAGTAAGTGTCTGGCATAGATTATATTATTGCGCTTGACGTATAATTCGTCGAGCGCAGCAATCGCGGAGTCATATGTTTCGTACTCACTAACATGGGCGTAAACCTTCGGCGAGATGTGGTTGATCAAAAGCTGGAGTTTAATTTTAGGTCATTTTGCGGCAGCATCTTTGTCCGCAGCAGATAATTCTGACTGAGCTAAGAAGTTGACGAATGTTTGTTTTCAATATAGCCATTCTTTTGCAGTTTTACTGGACGGGTCTTCGTCGAACCGTTCTGGTCTTAGGTACTTGTCCATTTATGTTTATTAAATTGAAATAATGAGAAAACCTGTAGTATTCAGGTTTCAATAAACATACAATTGTACACTATATGACGTTATATACGGAGAAAACTTGAATGACAGTGACATGGCTAGCAGGAGTAAAGTTCGAGGTCGGCAAGGTAGGAAGTTGCGATTCTAAGCAAATAGATCATATCACGTCAGTAAACTTGCCACATACAATTAATCGCCTTACCTACGGATCACTTGATATTTTTATCTACAAAAGGGTATCTGTTTTAGGCAAGCGTGACACAAGAAGTATAAGTATTCGTATTGTATACTTTGGCCTAAAAAAGTACTATTCTTAGATAGGTCTAGGACTTTTACTGTAACTGCAGCTAATGTAACCTATACTAGCTGCTGTAACAGTAAAAGTTGCTACAGAAAAAAAATCATGCAATTTATGAAAGATCAATTCTGGTTGTCGACATACAGGGTGAGAAAATCCAATGTTGCAGTTTTAGATTTATTCAAAATCGGCCCCGTGACTCCTTTGACTGTTTTGTGCTATTTTTCATATAGACCAGGGTAGAAGCCTTCAAAAATAATAAAAAGTGAAAAAAAAAATAGTAGGATGAAACCCATTAGAAAAGGAGGGGAATATTATAAAAATGAAAGGAAAAATAATTTACGGGCGATCTGAGGTCGGGAAGGGGATGGGGGTGAGTTTTTAAGGGTAAAAAACGGTTTTTCTCGATTTCCGGCAAAACTAAAAGTCGTATCGAAAAAAGTCAAATGGCAAAGTTGTAGGTAATAAAAAGATCTAAAACTTTTGTATTTACACTTTTTTCACATAACCTCAAAATTTATGTGAAAAATCCAAAAAACCAAGTTTTTGGTTTTTTATTTTTATCTTTTACAAATTTTTTTTTTTTTTAACGAAATTTGGTGAAAACTTACCTTTTTATGTCCCAAATACGCTGTAATTTATTTGATTAAAAATATTTATTTTTTCACCTTATTTTGAATTAATATCAAAAAAACACCCTAATTTTCAATCGAAAATTCACCCGTCAAAATATCAGCTTTTTTTAAAAAGTTGGTATGGTTTCTGTTCGTTGAAATCTCTACTTTCCGATGGTGAAAAAAAAATATATGTTACTACAGTAAATCTTCTCAGAAAATGCAAAAAATCAAAAAAAACTTGAATTCGAAATTTTTTTTTAATTATTATAAATAATTTCATCTAAAAAATGTGATTGCTGCAATTTGTTTCAATTAAAAAGTTGATTTATTTAATGCTAATTACATTTATGTCATAGAAAATCTCATTATATATAAATATAAATCGTACTATTAAATGTAGATGCTTTATTCTGATTACGTTATTCATTACAATATTTTTAAACACATTAATCTTATCATTCATAAATACCTTATCTTCAATTCTAATCACTTATCCATTAGTTTTTGTCTTTTTGATGGCATTTCTTTTCGAAAAGTTTTTTTTTTTTTTAAGTAAACTTGTCACAATTATCTTCAAGAAACTCAGCGTGCACGTGTATTTTTATAAACGATGTTGTATACTGTACTGTATTTCGAATACTGGTTAGGCTAACGGTTGTAACAGCTGCTACGAAATATATAGTATATAATAGTAGGTATGTATCTAGTAAGACCCAGACCCGCCTAGCCCCTTCCCCACTTCTCCACGAAATACCTTTTGATGGGCTACAATTTTTCGTAGGTCACTCAGGTATATCTACTCAGGTATATATAATTTATCATAAAATAGTTATAAATAGGCATCTACGCATATAATTTAAAGAAGATTCGACAAATTTCTCCAAATATTGTAGATGTCTTATTAAATATTAATTGTATTAACTTATTTGTTTGTTAATTATAGTAGTATATTTTTATTTGCAATTTTTTTGTTATCAATGTCACATGTAATCTAACGTTTTTCGAGTAATTAAAGTGTAAATTTTAATAAATAGCTCAAAATTATTTATAATAATTAAAAAGAAATTTTCGAATTCATGTTTTTTTTGATTTTTTGCATTTTCTGAGAAGATTTACTGTAGTAACATATATTTTTTTTTTACCATCGGAAAGTAGAGATTTCAACGAACAGAAACCATACCAACTTTTTGAAAAAAGCTGATATTTTGACGGGTGAATTTTCGATTGAAAATTAGGGTGTTTTTTTTATATTAATTCAAAATAAGGTGAAAAAATAAATATTTTTAATCAAATAAATTACAGCGTATTTGGGACATAAAAAGGTAAGTTTTCACCAAATTTCGTTAAAAAAAAAAAAAATTTGTAAAAGATAAAAATAAAAAACCAAAAACTTGGTTTTTTGGATTTTTCACATAAATTTTGAGGTTATGTGAAAAAAGTGTAAATACAAAAGTTTTAGATCTTTTTATTACCTACAACTTTGCCATTTGATTTTTTTCGATACGACTTTTAGTTTTGCCGGAAATCGAGAAAAACCGTTTTTTACCCTTAAAAACTCACCCCCATCCCCTTCCCGACCTCAGATCGCCCGTAAATTATTTTTCCTTTCATTTTTATAATATTCCCCTCCTTTTCTAATGGGTTTCATCCTACTATTATATTTTTTGGTTTTAAAAATTATCGACCCTGGTCTAATAGTGATGATTTGGACATCCACGCACACTAGGAAAACTCAACCTGTATAGGTACCGGAAGCATTAACGTATAAACGATTAACTTATTTAAATGAATAAAATTGTATCTACAGTTAATTTACATTACTTAATTATTTCGTTTATCTTTCCCCCTTATAAGGGTAGTTGAAAAAAAAACATTTTAATTATTTGTTACGGAAGTATTTCCACAAAGTTTGAAGTGAATCGATTTCTATAATAAGAAGTTTTAACAAAACTAACCGCACCTTTTCTCCCCCTTCGATTTTTATGCACAAAGAAGTAGCCCAGGTCCGTCTCATGGTCTCAAACTATCTCCATACCAAATTTCATCTAAATCGGTTCATAATAAGAAGGAGTTGCGTGATAAGAAGTTTCATACAAAATTAACCCTCTCTCCTATTTCTCCTCCTTTCGTGTTTTATGCAATATAAAGTAGCCTATGACCTCTTCCCAAGGTATCAAATTCTCAATATCAAAATCCATCTAAATCGGTACATCGATTTCTATAATAAGAAGTTTTATCGATTTCTATAATAAGAAGTTTTAACAAAACTAACCGCACCTTTTCTCCCCCTTCGATTTTTATGCACAAAGAAGTAGCCCAGGTCCGTCTCATGGTCTCAAACTATCTCCATACCAAATTTCATCTAAATCGGTTCATAATAAGAAGGAGTTACGTGATAAGAAGTTTCATACAAAATTAACCCTCTCTCCTATTTCTCCTCCTTTCGTGTTTTATGCAATATAAAGTAGCCTATGACCTCTTCCCAAGGTATCAAATTCTCAATATCAAAATCCATCTAAATCGGTACATCGTCTTAAGCCCTATTAAGAAGTGTCAAATAAACTAACGCCCTATTTCTTCCCCTTCGTGTTTTATGCAAAAAGAAGTAGCCTATGTCCTCCCCAAGATCTCAAACTATCTCCATACCAAATTCAGTTTAAATCGATTCATCGGTTTAAGCCCTATTAAGGAGTTTCATAAAAAAACTAACGCCCCATCTCCCATTTCGCCCCCTTCGTGTTTTATGCAAGTAGCCTATGTCCTTCTCAGGGTCTCAAACTATCTGGATACCAAATTTCATCTAAATCGGTTCATAATAGGAAGAAGTTGCATGATACGAAGTTACATACAAAGTTAACCCTCACCCATTTCTCCCCCTTCGCGTTTTATGCAAGTAACCTATGTCCTACCCAGGGTCTCAACTAAATCGGTTCATAATAGGAAAAATTTGCATTACACGAAGTTACAAACAAAGTTAACCCTCCCCCATTTCTCCCCCATCGTGTTTTATGTAAAAAGAAGTAACCTATGTCCTTCTCAGGGTCTTAAACTATCTCCATATCAAATTTTATCTAAATCGGTTCAGCGGTTTAAGCCGTAATAAGATATTTCATACAAAACTACCCCATCCCCCATTTCTCCCCCTTAGTGCTTTATGAAAAAAAAGTAGCCTATGTCCTTGCCCGGGTCTCAAACTATCTCCATACCAACTTTCATCTAAATCGGTTCAGCAGTTTAAGCGTGATAAGGTAACAGACAGACAGACAGAGTTACTTTCGCATTTACGAGTATAATATTAGTATGGATTTAATAACAGTTCAGGGTATATGACTTGGATACATCCGCTCCTTACGTACAGTGGCAATTAGGTACCTTGCTCGAAGTTCTCATGGTAGCTTGGAGAAAGACAAAAAACAGAAACATAAAAAAAATTACCAACTGCCAAACAAAACGGTCTTTGGTAACCTATTTTTTCGTTTTTGACACCGACTTCCGAAAAGAAAGTTACTACAGCAGCTAGTGTAGGTTACATTAGCCGCTGTAACAGTACAAGTCCTAGACCTATCTAAGAATAGTACTTTTTAGGTCAAAGTATACAAATAGGAATACTTATTCTTCTTGTGTCGCAACAGATTCTTCTTGTCCGCTTGCCTAAAACAGATTCTCTTTCGAGAATAAAAATATCAAGTGTTCTGTAGGCGTATGTAAGGCGATTAATTGTATGTGGCAAGGTTACAAAGCGTTTGAAGGCACAATAATTATACAGTGTTACAAAAATTTAACGACCAATTCGAACGCATATCATTAGTGAAGTGTATTTTTACACCTTTGTTGTGAGCCGTGAGCTCGTGTGCCTTTGTTAGAAAATAGGCGAAATTGGAACTCCCTGAGGGAAAATATTTATTTCTGATTGCATTCGGAGTGCGCCCACCTTTTCAATAACAAGTTGTACGAAAATAACGATGTTATGACATAGTGTAAGGAGGCTGTCACCGTCTTAGTATGCAAAGTTTATTTTGTTAACCCTAAACCTGAAAAGAAGTTACTATACCTATGATTTTGAACAACTCTTACAGAGTAAGAGCCCGACGATCTGACCTTTGTTATTTTATAAAAGCTGAAAGTTTATCTGTGTATGTATCCAATCCCGATTACCTACCATCGAATTAAGAACGAAGAAATATTATAATTACCTGTTATACACCGTGAAATTTAAGTGGTCGTTTTCCCGCGGCAGAACGACTTGCCTTAAGGAGTACTTTCGAAGCATAGAGTTAAAGTAAAAAATAACGATGTTTTTATTTTAAAATAATTTAAAAAATATTCATCAACTCGAAAAAGTGAGTAACAATAGTAACTTGTAGGTACTAGGTACTACTCGCGTCACCACCGTATTATTCATCGTAGTTATCCATCCATCCTATTCATCCGATTGCGATGAAATTTTGGCGTTGTGGATTGTACGCCCGGGAATTTTACTGGGTAAGTAGGTAGGCTAGGTGAGTTGATAAGTAAGTTAGATGGGTAGGTGTATTGTATAGTAAAACCAGTCTGTAATAAAAAACTTTATTTACCTAATGTAATACCTTGCGTGTTTTTCCCATTTTACAAAATCATACACAAAACCTAGGGAAACGTGGTATATTTATTATACAGAGTGTAACAGAAACGTCATATTTTAAAAATTGCTTCTAATTCTGTAATTGAACTACTATCTCCAGGGAAGTCAAAGGCATTTCCTATAAACTAATGGAAATGGAAAAGAGACAAGAAGGGATCAATCTCATTTAAAACATGATTGTTATTTTCAATCACTGGTGAACACATTATGGAAGAACGTGTTACGTGTTCATGCGATATATTGCATTTGTTTATAGAGGTATGCGAAATCCATTATTCTATTGCCATTTATTATGATCTAGGCTTTGTCATTAGTTTCTTCTTCTACCAAAATGGACTTCTACATATTGGACATCACTGACAATGGCGAAAAAAAAAATCTTCCATCGTGTATTCTAAAATGAATGTCAGAATAGCAATCGGCACCCCCAAATACCCATTACACGATACCCATATCGAATGTTTGAGAAAAAGATGCATCCACCATCTTGGATTTTAAAAATAATGTCAGATTTGTAATCGGCATCTCCAAAAACCCATTACACGATACCCATATCGAATGTTTGCGAAAAAGTTGCATCCGCCATCTTGGATTTTAAAAATAATGTCAGATTTGCAATCGGCATCCCCAAAAACCCATTACACGATACCCATATCGAATGTTTGAGAAAAAGATGCATCCGCCATCTTGGATTTTAAAAATAATGTCAGATTTGTAATCGGCATCCCCAAAAACCCATTACACAATACCCATATCGAATGTTTGCGAAAAAGTTGCATCCGCCATCTTGGATTTTAAAAATAATGTCAGATTTGCAATCGGCATCCCCAAAAACCCATTACACGATACCCATATCGAATGTTTGAGAAAAAGTTGCATCCGCCATCTTGGATTTTAAAAATAATGTCAGATTTGCAATCGGCATCCCCAAAAACCCATTACACGATACCCATATCGAATGTTTGAGAAAAAGATGCATCCGCCATCTTGGATTTTAAAAATAATGTCAGATTTGTAATCGGCATCCCCAAAAACCCATTACACAATACCCATATCGAATGTTTGCGAAAAAGTTGCATCCGCCATCTTGGATTTTAAAAATAATGTCAGATTTGCAATCGGCATCCCCAAAAACCCATTACACGATACCGATATCGAATGTTTGAGAACCAATTGAAAAAAAAACGATTACATGCGCCATTATGTTAGATATTTTTTTTTTACAAAAAAATACAACCGACTTTCAAATAAAAATTGAAAATAAATTCAATTTCGGAAGTCGGTGTTCCTGTTTTTGATTCTTCGTTTTTTGTCACTCACTGGCGAAATTAAATTTATTTTACATAATATTGTAGTGTTTTGATTTGGAAGTTGGTTTTTTTTTTGGCAAAAAAGTTTTTATTTTACACGTTTTAGTTGTGTACACAATGAGCAAGTTCTATAGCTTGAATGAAATTAGAGTGTACTAGGGTTTACTGTATTCATCTGCGTACCCCTTTAGAGCTTACCGGCGTGATGTAATGTTATGAAAATATGGTGTAAACAATAAACAGACATGCGATTCCAGCAATCCCGAGAGATCTGCCGTATTTTTTGAGGAGTTCTGTTGCATATCTCCAAAATTCTTCATCAGATCTTCACCAAATTTAAATGGAACGTAATCTTTCAAACAAAAAAATAATTTCTAAAATCTGTCCACAATTGATGTAATCGGTGAACATACACAAAAAAATCCTTCTTTTTGGAAAGTCGGTTAATAAGGAAATAGTGTCACAAAATAGAAATATGTACTTTTTATGAGAACAGATTCTTTTTCGGAAATGAGCGCCAACTTTCTTCTTATAATATGTTTCCTTACGCTTTCCTATTATAACTAAAACAAACATTTAAAAAAATGTTACAGAAATATGCATTGAATAGTGCATAAAAAGTCATACTCAAAAAACAAAATATATAACTTACCTTATTCAACTATTTGCAGCAAGGTATACGTACACAATAGATCGCGAATTATAGTTATCGGCGCGTCGCTCCACAATGAGACGTGACCACTCTCCGAGCTCTGGTGGGCGACTGAATTGCCGACCGGTTTACGTTTCGCATGATCCAACAATTAAGAAAAAAAATAAAACTAAAATAACCGAGTGTTTTTTCGAAAATGTTAAAACTATAAATTGTGGTATGACAATTAGAGATTAATATGAATTAAAGTTTGTGAAAAAATTCAACAGTTTACTATAAATATTCAATAAAACACGAGCATGCTATTTTAATATTTTTGTCCAATTTTACGTATTTTTGTTATTTAAACTAAACAATATTTTTTGTTTTTGCCAACATAGAATCGTTAACACATTCATTGTGGTGTTCATTACATATTTTTTATGGTAATTATGGTAATAATATTGACTAAATCCCTATAACTGTGACGATCGTTTTGGATTATTTTGCTCGGCGCAGTCTTAATGATATCATTTGTAACGCGTCGGTTTAGCTTTGTAAAGTTTATTCAGATTTTATGCTTAAACTGAAGCGAATTATAGAATAGAACGGCTTCGGGGTTTATAGATCCTGTAAGAAACAAATGACGATCTCTTTGTAAAAAGTTGTCTCTATTGTGTTGTCCTAGTTGACTTGAAACAAAACTGCCCCCGTACCACGACGTAACAAAACTATCATGGTGCGACTAGGGTACAAGTCATATATGTACCTTAGGCATACTCGAAATAAACTTACTCTAAGAGCTTATGGTTACACCCCTGGAATTGAATCTTGCTTCTTACTAATATTATTAATATGAAAGTTTGGATGGATGTTTGTATGTTTGTTACTCAATCACGCCAGAACGGCTTAACTGGCCGTGATGAAATTTCGCACAGCGATAGATTATAGTCAGGCATAGCACGTAGGCTACTTTTTATCCCGGGAATATGTTACCTCGGGATAATTTTCGACGTTCACGCGGGCGAAGCCGCTGGAAGAAGCTATGTATGATTATAGTAATACTAGCCCGTTACTGTCCCACTTCAAAGCATATGCCAATACTCACACAGAGAAGGCACTTGTATAAAATTACTACCAACGTGCTCAACGCCGCTTGGTGAAGAATATCGTGAGGGAATCTGGATTTATAGTTATGTATACTCGTAAGTCCAAGTATCCTCAATACATTTTCTTTCACCGATAGTAAAAAAATAATGTTTATTTCAATTACGTATTATTGGAGATCACCTTTTATGCAAGGAATTGCTTGTATCAGGAGACTCCGCACTTCCACTTATCATTATTTTATGCAATTCAAATGTAGACAATATAAACATGCAGGACTACAAATAAAAGTAAAAATAAATGGGTAACTTAAAATTATACAAACAGCTCTGCAAATGAATGAGCGCTATGCGTAGATAAAGGCCAGATCGCGCATGAACGTGTGGTATGTGTGTCACGAGTGAGTACGTGAGTATGGGTGTGAGTAGGATTTAAAAAGTTCAAGAGCGGGTCCCCTTATACCGATGCGTTCTAGCTTATGTAAAAGTAGGGGGACAGACACTGTGAATTTTGAGGTCCAGAAAAACAGCAAGTCACTTGGCTCCACCATCCACACCGTCTACTAGAGCAGAGGTTAGTGACAAAACTGCATTCTCAGTAGACTTTTCTTGTCTAAACCCAAACTGAGAACGCGACAGTATTTTATATTTAGAGAGGAATTTAATTAGGCATGTATTTTTATAAGTCTATCAAGGATTTTTGAAATGGACGGTAGGACTGAAATTTGCCTATAGATAGACGGGTTAACGTGTACACAGGCGTTATAACTACTTTCAAAGCATCCGGGAAAATATCCTGTTCGAAGCATATGCTAATTAAGTGGGTTATGATTGGTACAATTTGTTCGTGTGCAGATTTTAGAAAGTTGTCTTATACTTTATCCCATCAGGGAGCGCTATCCGATTTCAAGCTGATAAAAGTGGCTCGAACTTCGTCTGGGTCTGTGTCGAGAAGAACAAGACATGAGGACAATGGACAGTCAAAGGAATATAAACTTAGAAATAAAAAATGTATTTTTATTAACACTTACTGAGACAATAGCCAGAATAGGCCCTTGTATGATGTAATATGAGGGTAGGTAGTTATAACCATACCAGCACCTGAAACAACATTACTTCGTGAGTATTATATTTGTGAAGAAAAAAAACAGTCTGTAAAAATGTAAAGCTAATATTAATCGAAGTAATAAAATTAAGAAAAAGAAAGAAAATGTTATCGTATTCAGGGAAGTTAATTTACAACCATGACATACGAGTATACTCGTATGTAACCTATTTTTAATAACTGTAGCTGTGCCAAGTTAAAGAAAAAGCAATAAAAACCTTATTTATAAAATGAATCTAACCATATTTGACCAGGGTCGATAACTTTTAAAACCAAAAATATAAATAGTAGAATGAAACCCATTGGAAAAGGAAGAGAAGATAACAAAAATGAAAGGAAAATAATTTACGGGCGATTTGGGGTCGGGATGTGGAAGGGGGTGTTTTTAAGGGTAAAAACTACAAGTCCTATGGAAAAAAAAATAACTGGCAAAGTTGTAGGTAATAAAAAGATCTACAAATTTTGTATTTACACTTTTTTCACATAACCTCAAAATGTATGTGAAAAATTCAAAGTTTTTGGTATTATTTTTATCTTATACAATTTTCTGCCTCGAAATTTGGTAAAGCCTTATTATGTCCAAAACACACTGTAATTTTTTTGATTTAAAATATTTATTTTTCAAAAGGCACCCCAATTTTCAATCAAAAATTCTCACGTAAATCATTAGCTTTTTTTAAATATTCTTTTGGTTTGTTTTAATTTCTACTTTATGATGGTGTAAAAAAACATATATATTACTACTAGCTTTTACCCGCAGCTTCGCCCGCGTTAACATAAGTGTTGTCAATCAATTCTGGTTGTCGACATACAGGGTGAGAAAATCCAATATAGCAGTTTTAGTTTTAATCAAAATCGGCCCCGTGACTCCTTTGATTGTTTTGTGCTATTCTTCATAGTGATGATTTGGCCATCCACGCACACTTGGAAAACACAGCCTGTATAGGTACAGTAAGCATTAACGTAAAAACGATTAACTTATTTAATTGAATAAAATTGTATCTACAGATAATTTACATTTCTTAATTATTCCGTTAATCATGGGAACAATATTTTATGACGCTGCTATATACTATGTTGTATGTCCTTTCATTTGATGCTAATACATACACATTCTGGGTCTTGCACATGGTCGTGGGTAAAGCATGGCTTTTCCAAATCCACCCCTGCTGTCCTTAAGCTTTGTTAATAGTAATAGCAAAAAAAATTTGATTGGAAACTGGAGTCTTTTGAATTGAAATGATAGGTCAGTGGCAAGTGGCGATTATTGAAATTCGACGTATGAACACGGTTTCACCTTTTCTCATAACTGTTAATATATTGGCACCTATGTGTTATACGAAGCCTCACCCCATTACAAAATTTAAATTAATATGCAGATCTCAATCATTCAAATCAAAGTTTCAACCAAGTCGGGAGCCGCAATAAAAAGTTTCATACAATCTTCAGCTTTCCCCATTTACCCACTTAAAATTCGAATTTACAAAAATCCAGTCTTAACTAACGTTAACTATCATTATACTACCACCTGCCAAACTTCAGCTACATAAAGAATATTTGTAAATATAATCTTTACATCCACAACCCAACCAACCAATTATTTGTTACGGAAGTATTTCCAGAAAGTTGAAAGTGAATAGATCTCTATAATAAGAAGTTTTATAAAAAACTAAACCCTCCCATTTCTCTCCTTCGATTTTGCCACAAAGAAGTAGCATAATGTCCTTCCAGGGTCACAAAGTATCTCCATACCTAATTTCATCTGAATCGGTTCATAACAAGAAGAAGTTGCATGATAAAAAGTTACATACAAAATTAATCGTCCCTCCCCTTCGTGTTTTATGCAAATAGAAGTGTCCTCCCCAAGATCTCAAACTATCTCCTTACCGAACTCAGTCTAAATCAGTTAATCGGTTTAAGCCCTAATAAGAAGTTTCATAAAACCAACGCCCATTTCTCCCCCTTCGTGTTTTATGCAAGTAGCCTATCCTTCTCAGGGTCTCAAACTATCTCCATACCAAATTTCATCTAAATCGGTTCATAATGAAAAGAAGTTGCATTATATTTTTCCCCGTTTATGTTTTATGAAAACAAAGTAGTCTATGTCCTTTGCAAGGTCTCAAACTATCTCCATATCAAATTTCATCTAAATCGGTTCAGCGGTTTAAGCGTGATAAGGTAACAGACATACAGAGTTACTTTTGCGTTTATAATATTATGGTAAATTTAATTTAATTTAAAAACGAAATAACAGGTAGTAAGGCCCAGACCCTCCTAGCCCCTTCCCCACTTCTCTATGAAATACCTTTTGAAATGGGCTGAAATTTTCCGTAGGTCACTCAGGTATATAATAACTTAAAATAGCAAAAAATTGGTATCTACGCATATAATTTAAAGAAGATTTTACAACTTTCTCAAAATATATGTATAGATGTCTTATTAAATATTAACTTTATTTTGTTTCATTTTCTGAGAAAAAATACCATAGCAATGTATTTTTTTTTACACCATTACTAAGTAGAGATTTCAACGAACAAAAAGCCCGCCGACTATTAAAAAAAAAAAGTAGATACTTTGACGTGAGAATTTTAGATTGAAAATTAGAGTGCTTTTTTCGATATTAAGTCAAGATAAGGTGAAAAAACAAATATTTTTATCAAAAAATCACAGTCTTAATTCTTAATTATTTATTGTACACCAAAAGAAATAACATTACAAACATAATAAAGTGCATGTACAAAGGCGAGCTTAACTCAATGCTGAGTTCTCTTCCAGCAAACCCTAGAGTGACAGAGAAATTTTATAATTATAGAGGGCAGGCATCCAGTGTACAATATTAAAATAACCTATGACGAATTATATTAACACATAAATATACTTACTACGTACGTACATAAATAAATATATATATACATACTAATATTATGTCTTTATATTAAAAATATTAATAATAATATTATTATATTGTCATACAGTGTGTTTGGGACATAAAAAGGTGAGTTTTCACCAAATGTTTAGAAAAATTTTTTGTAAAGGATAAAAAAAAAAAAAAAACTTGGTTATTTGAATTTTTCACATACATTTTGAGGTTGTGTGAAAAAAGTGTGAATTCCAAAGTTGTAGAACTTTTTATTACTTACAACTATGCCATTTAACTTTTTTCCATAGGACTTGTAGTTTTGCCGGAAATCGAGATGAACCGTTTTTACCCTTAAATCTCACCCTCTACCACTTCCCGACCTCAGATCGCCCATAAATTATTTTTCCTTTAATTTTTAGGGTTCCGTACCCAAAGGGTAAAAACGGGACCCTATTATTAAGACTCCGCGATCCGTCTGTCTGTCTGCCTGTCTGTCCGTCTATCACCAGGCTGTATCTCATGAACCGTGATAGCTAGACAGCTGACATTTTCACAGATGATGTATTTCTGTTGCCGCTATAACAGCAAATACAATTTACAAAAAACGCTATAATACAAAAACAGAATAAAATTAATATTTAAGTGGTAATACAACAAACGTGATGTTTTTGCCGTTTTTTGCGATAATGTTGCGGAACCCTTCGTGCGTGAGTCCGACGCGCACTTGGCCTGTTTTTGTTATGTTCTCTTCCTTTTCCAATGGGTTTCATCCTACTATATTTTTTTTCACTTTTTACCATTTTCAAAGGCTTCAGCCCTGGTCATACTGATTAGCAGATTCTAAATTAAAATTCTTCATAGAATATTTTAATTAAACATAACATCATGCCAGTATTCCACGAAGGGCTGGGCAGAGGTAAATCCCACATTCTGCATCTCAAACTTTATGGTTAAAAAGTGTTTATAAATAATGCTCTAAGTATGTAGTTGTTCATTTACGTGTTTAGAGGCTCTTCTGAATAGTGTTTGCCCACAACAGTTGCCCAAATTGCAATAACGATAGCGGGCACACCCCACCCGCCTACGTAGAAGTAGTTGATAGGAATCTCATTCCGAAGCGTGTTGGCAGAGATCAGCGTGTTGAGGAATATTCCCTCGATGAACATCCAGCCGTACACCACCAGCCGCGAGTACTCCAAGAGACCGTAAGCTCCCTCGCAAACGTAAGGCTGAAACAAACAAATGATACATAATATGTAAATGTGTTCAGCTCCGTCAGGGTAAAAGAATGAAAATTTAAAAAGCTAATGAAGGTCTAATTAATACTTAAATAATGCAACGTGAGAGTATTAAATTCAAAATAATATTTAAAAGAGAAAAGAAATTGTTTCTTAGTATATAAAAGGTAATCTCGGCAGTGCCTGCTAATTAATCCGATCTCGCAAATCCTCTGACTGAGCTGCATTGCCACCGAGTACTATTTGCTGTGTGATATAATATTCCTCTGTGATACTCGTATGGTAAGCCAACGGCAAAGCGAACGGTTCGACACCAGGGATTAAAGCTTGCAGCTAATCATGTTAATTAGCTAATAAGCTATTTGATAATAAGTAATAAGAATAATGACCTATTTCCGTTGTTTTTGTACACGGAGAAAGCAAACTAATTGAATGTGAACCCCTTGATAAGGTACTGCTATCTGTGTTTTCACATAAACTATGTCTCACTCGGCAGGGTTTCAGTTAAATTTCTGTACTTCATCAGCTCATTTTATACCTAGCTAGGCTGGCGTCTACCATCGGCGGCCATTGCGTGGTGCGCTCCTTGTTTTGGTAAATGTTTAATCTTAATAGTATTTGTTTTCCATACGAGACACAATGACTTTTAAATTTTTTCAATAATTACGGCATTTAACCGGATAATTTGAATTGCGATATCACGCACGTATTACACTTGCGTGATATCGTAAGAAAATTTAAGTGTATATCGGTCGAATTCCTTCCATGTGAATGTTCTGGCAATTTCACTTATTAAAAATCGTATCGAATCGCGTTGAGCCACAGCTGGATAAAATATGAAGCAAATTATTGAAGGTATCGCCCAGCCTTTGAATGAATGCGATTGCAGATGTTACTTTTTCAATCAAAAAGACCATGGCGATAAATATTATTATTGTGAAAGTGTTTTTACGAAGTGCTATGTTGAAGGCTTGAAGTGATAAGTTTTTATGTATTTTATCTACACTCACAACGTAATGTTCCAATTATGAATTCAAAAAATATTGTAAAAAACATGTACTTTATATTCGTGGATAGGTAAAATTAAAAAAAAAAACCCATTACAGTGCATCATTTTCCTTCGATTTTCAAACAACTGCATCATAAAATAACTTTTTAATTTTTATAGCACACTTTTACTTTTTAATTAATTGGCGTTTATGGGCTCCTTGCCTTATTGTCGAAAAGTAGTGTCATGTCTATGGAGGCGCGCGGTGTGCTGTCAAGCGCAATGAGAATCTAAATTGCCCGCCATAGCACATATTTTTCCGTTTCCACTTTGTTTTATTTCAAATTTAAGAGTGAAGATAAAGTAGTGTATGAAACGGCATATAATTAGGTATTAAAACACTCGCGTGTTAGTATTATCACATTCGGCTTCGCCTCATGTGATAAACCCACGTTCGTGTTTTAATAACCCCTATTATATGACCATTGCATAAACTACTATTATATATCTATCTATATAAATATAAATTTAATTAAAGTTCTATCGGTTTATGGCAAGTGAAGTGTTACTAACATGGGTTTTGGATTCTATATATTATCACAAATTGTATTTTTACAATATGTCTCTTAGTTTGCGAAGTATGTACTCGTAGGTATGGGGCAAAGTTGCCAGAAAATAAATAAATTTATTATGGTTCTGAATATGAGCTCTAAGTATAAACACCATTTCAACAGCGCACTATTCAATTGTACAGCTTGAAACATTGCCACATTAGTGACAGAGGCGGTAACGTGGCGTCAATAGTCCTGCAGCCGTGACGAGTGCTCTTGTGCCCGAGATCCGGCGGGCTTGACGGTTCATGGCCGAGGGAAAAGCGGAGTCAGCAAGATTACAGTGATTCCTGAAGGACTCTCCAGTTCCCTGTTCAGAGGACTGGAGAAACTTGCTCGTAATAAAATTAAATGGCGTATCTGACGAACTAACACAAAGCACTAATTCTACTAGGTGAACAAAACAATATAAAATTATAAATATTATTTAGTCAAAGTAAGACATGAAGGTACTCAAAATAATTTACACTACCAACAGCGTGAAAACTAACGTACGTATAATGTTTGGTCTTTAACCGTTTTCATCCACCGTGCGGACGAGCGATCGATCACCGGCGCGCCGGGGCTCTCTACCCAAGTAACAAAAACTAGTTGTATTAAAAGCTATAGAACTTTTTCGGAAACACTGGTTTTGGTACTATAAAACCCCAAAGATGGTACATTTTATTAGAAAGTGGCGCATTTATTTCTCTATTCAGTGTTAAAACGAACCAATAGCAATGTTACACATGACAAATCAGTCATATACATGCTATGTAACAGTGCACGGTTCACAAAATAGTGATGTACTGGTTAATAAACACCTTTAAGGATCTTTTATCTACTCTCATATCGTAATATTCGAATTATAAACTTCAAAACGAGTTTATATTGACATACATTATAAATACAATACCGAAAGGAGACGGATACGCTTTCATACAATTTTGGGCCTGTATGTAAAAAGATAAAATAGGTGTCCATTGATAGCTACTATATTATCAAACATTCACTGAACATTTTGCAGATTTTGGCAATCTGAGAGCAGAGATAAAATAGATTAATGAAAAGTGAGGTTACGTAACAATCTATACATAACAGCCGATTTTTATGGATAATTATGGACCGATTTTGAAAATTTGTTTTTTTGTTTGCAAGACTATGTTCCGAAATTAGTCCCATTTTAATTTGGTGATGATCTGATGAAGAACTTCGGAGATATACAACATAAGTCTTCAATAAATAACGGCAAATCTCTCTATATTGCTGCAATCGCATGTCTGTTTATTGTTTATACCATTTCATAACATAACATCACGCCAGTACGCTCGAAAAGTGTACGCAGATCTCTCATTTCACCGGGTATGTTCAAGTTCAAAGGCGTCATAAGTACATACTAAACAACTTACCTATTATGTAGGTACAACTAAAAAGGGCAAATAAAAAAGCTTTTTTGCATTGGTACCTACGAAAAACACCGACTTCCAAAAATAAAGATACTTTTCACTTTGTAGTTTTTTATTTGGAAGTCGGTAATATTTTTTTGTAAAAACGTTTTTTTATTACAGCGCCTAAATTAACACAACGATACATGGTGTCAATATTAATCGGTAGGCCGTTCGTAGAATCCAAAATAACAAATCCAAGTTCAACGTTAAAGCGGGGTTCTCAGTGTTCGATATGGTAGCAAGGCAAGGGTCGTACAAGAAGGTAGATCAGAAGTCCATAGAATGAAAGCAGGTGTCGAGGAAAATATCAATAAAACTATGGGGGGAAACACACTCAAAATGCACACGCACTAGACGATACGAAACGAGTAAGTATCAGCATAGACCAGTGTTTTTCAACCTGTGGGTCGCGACCCCCTGGGGGGTCGCAAGAGGTCGCGAAAACTACCTCGGTAAAAAAACAATAAGGTTTAAAAATATAAAACATCTCA
Organism: Orthosia incerta; assembly: GCA_948252205.1. Taxonomy (NCBI): domain Eukaryota; kingdom Metazoa; phylum Arthropoda; class Insecta; order Lepidoptera; family Noctuidae; genus Orthosia; species Orthosia incerta. The sequence continues at coordinate 36,348,695 of OX411741.1, read as the reverse complement.
TGAAAATTCCAATAAGGCCAAACACGACTAGGATACATTGTTTTATTTCGGAGTTCCAGTGCCTACCTTCCCGCATCATCATCTGATCAGTTCAATGGTACCATTATCATCATTACCATTTATTTATGAGTAGGAATATGCTTCATCATAGTCGGTTATTCGAGATATCTTATACTCGTGACGTGATAAGGGTTTATTATTAAGAATTTCTAGTTGCCATCTGTGGTCTTCATCAGTTCCACTTCACGAAATGATTAATTCTGAGTGCAAATGATTGAATTGTTGATAAAAAATATATAATACCAATGCTATATGTATGACTGTAAAATTTGAGGAGTTCCCTTGATTTCCATGGGATCCCATCAGATCCTGACTTAGTGTCAATGGGACAACTTCGGGAGTACACCCTTTCAAACCCAAACAGATTTTTCAAAATCGTTCCACAATCGGCGGAGTAATTGTGGAACAAACATACAAAAAATAAGAAAATACATACAGTCGAATTGAGAACATAATTTTTGAAGTCGGTTGAAAAAAACCAAGTGTCGGGGTTCGCGAATAGTTTTTTCATATTATGGGGGTCGTGTCATGAAAAAGGTTGAAAAACACTGGCATAGTCTGTACAGAGTGTCATGTCATGCATGTCAACGTCAAGTCAGAGTTAGCACAGACTAAAAATACAATAATCGATTAGTAAACGTGAATCGATTTATCTTAATTATGTAGATATTTAATTGGTTTAAACTGTTTAAAACGTTAATTCTAATAGATTTAATTATTTTAATTGAATTAATCATCTGGTGAAAGCATTTTCTTAAATAGTATGAACTCTGTCACGTTAATTGATTATAATTTAACTGATAGATATTCGATTTAATTTGTAACCTCAACTTAATTTTTGGATTTCTCATTTTCCAGATTGTGAATTAAGCTGATTTTTCACATTTTGAATTAGAAAAATATAACCCTTTTTTTAAACCATAACTAACTTATTACATTCAGGCCCAGAAATCCCCGTCTCCTTTGAAAATAGAATCTTATATACACTATTTCTCTAACAAAATAATGCTATAAAACATTTTTTTTCTATTATGATACAGGACAAATCAAGAAGTTAATCACTAAGAAATTTCCATCAATAATTTTCTGTAATGCCATTTTATAGTACCGATTATGAAAAAAAAAAAAAAACAATTTTAACTTGGATGTGACAATGCCCGCTTTAGGATTAGCACGCACTGCGATTTTTATTCGCGCGAATTTTGTCTCTTTCTACCTGTTCATAGAGCTCAAAATATTTGCGCGAATGAAATTCGCGCCGCGGTGCGGTGGATTCTGTGACAGAACACGGTATTATTGCCGCAGGTTTTTTTTCCGCAATGCGAGCAGCTTCATACAATTCCATAGGCGTGCTAAGCCTGTGTGTGCATGTGCTGGGTTTTGGCGCCATTCATACGTTTTGCAGGTTTTGCTGTGATGAGTTTTTTAAATTCTTGCTTAAAAATGTCTGATATTAGTGAATGTGAGAAAATTTGACGCCGCCCGGTATTTTATTTATTTATTTATTAAAACTTCATGCAACATAAAAGTACATAGGCGGACTTAATGCCTGAGGCATTCTCTACCAGTCAACCATGGGCGGTGAAGAGATAGCGAAGGCGGCGAAGGAAATTACTCATAATCTATTACCAGCAAAGTCGAGAAAATTATATGATAAATGCTATCACGACGTTATGGCATGGAAAATGCAAAAATAGGTATTAAGTAGGTTCAATCCCAATGTATGAGTGTAGATAAAGTAGTGTATGAAACTGCACATAACTAGGTATTAACACATTCGTGTGAATACGGCTCAGTTTTTAAACACACACTCTTGTTTTAATACCCCTTATTATGCAACAGTTTCATAAACTACTATTATATTACTTTTTCATACCATACGAGAGTTTATGTTTCCTTTACCTCACATTATTCACTCACCATATATTTTTCCATCATGAGAGTGTAGACTTAACAAAATATATTTATTTAATATTTTTTTAACACACTTGCTCATAAAGTGGCTCTAATTTCACCGCAATTAGGCACATAATGATACCTGTAATCAAACTGTGACTTTCTCATAGCTATTATTCACAAGTGAGTTATAGAGTTTTTTTAAATTTATTGGTTGAGTTGCTTTGTTCTTATAAAAGTTTCGATACAAAAAAGATCGTGCTCAATAGTACAAATAAATTAATGTACCTATTTCTTGCTCATTTCATGCATATTCGTATTTAAATAGATAATTTCAACTTGTACGTGTTTAATAAATAAAACTTTCACTCAAATATAACTTTTGTTTTCTCTGTAATAAAGAAAACTTGAAATTCCCCATTTTGTACGTGGCTAAAACGCTATCCGCGAAAAGCCAAAAAAAAAATAAACATTCTTTTAGTCTATGGCCGATCGCCATTGTTAGATTTGCGCACATAGGAAAACTGGTTAATTTTGCCCGCCAGTGCGAAAAAATTTTCACAACTCATTTTCACTGTCGAAAATGATTTTTATGTATTATTTAAATGAAAAACGTCGTATGATACACGTGTGTATTGATGATTACCGTTCTCGGCTCTCTTAAGACCCTCACCTTACGGCTTGGGTCTCAATGGCGCCTCAGCGGTAATCACCAACATTACACACTTGTACTATTATTTATGGGTCATTTTTGCCCTATAAGCTTATAGAGCAAAATTGTGTTGTCGAACGCTTATATACAACACGCTGTTACCGCTAAAATTTTTATAATTCATTTATATGTAATTTTTGAGGTTTAGGCTTAGATGATAGGACTGCTTTGCTGGTTGGCACAAAGCTACATTATATTATTATAAGTGCTAGCGATTATCAAAATGCCAAATTGCAAGGGATTGATCAAGAGACATTTTTTTTTTCAAGCATTTAGACTTTTTCACTTCACAATGAGCGCTACCGCGTTTGAATTTTCCGCTAGGGGTGCTGGTGTAGAGTGAGGTCTTCAAACTGTCAAATTACAACAATTTTGTTTTGCTGTTGCGCAGGTTTATTATAACATAGTACCTGGGCGACCGAGGTGATCGGGTGAAAATAGGGAAAATAAAATCTAGGTAGATCGATTATTCGTCCCCGAAACCGCCTGCTTACTAAATTTCATAAAAATCGTTAGAGCCGTTTCCGAGATTCAGATTATAATATGTACAAGAATTTAAAGGTAATAGATTAGATATTATATTATACGGGAGATAAAGATAGGTACGGTATTTAACAAGCATTGCTTTCATAGAGATATATGTTTCGGAAAATGTTCCTTTTCTTTCGAAAAAGAAGTGACTGAGCGAAACTGAATTTCATATTTAATCGCACTTTTACGGCATTAAAAATGATTTTAGTTCAAACTGTGCTTCCGTGCGCGTAAAACAGCGTTTAACAGTTATATTTAAGGGCGGACTCTACACCAATTGGTGAGCAATAAAATGGTAGCCGTCATTGCTTTCGCCCCGCTATCGATGATAGAATATCATGTGTCGAAAGCAGTAGGTAAGTTAAAACGTACAAAATTAGTAATGCACACAATATAAAGCGTTACTTACAAAATACTCGATGCCTTTCCGTGCGTTCTCCTCAAGTGGGTCGACGCCATCAAAAGAGTAAGACTGCTGAGTGTAAAGCACCATCCGCACTGTTACTTCCATAAGTAAAGCGTAAAACAAGTGTCTGTGTATCACGGTCCGTCTATTGTGCAAGCTACTGTAAGAAAAATATTCAAATTATGAAATAAAGTTACGGTCTGTTGTATATGTGTATTTTAGCCACAGAATAACACGGACACACCAGGATCTTTAAGACCTCTATCGCTTTTTTTCAGGTGAGGTAATGGTTAAGAACAGGCACACTCAGTAACCAAAAGAAAGAAAAATATATGACACTGCCAAACCATTGAAGCGGGAAAACACTTAGAACATAATATAATAAATAGTAACACCACTCTTTTATTATCTAAGCAAGACCCTACTACAAAACCGATCTCAAATTTTGATACTTGCCATGAATCGTGGCGATTAGTAAGCGAATAAAAATTACAACGATTTTATCACAAACTAGGAAAAACTTCGACTCCCATTCTTGAATGCGGTGATACTTTGTTTCGCACGTTTATCACGCACTGTTTAATGGTTAATGATACAAATATTTTTCGCCCATCACAGACAAATAAGTTTGCGTTAGTACATACAGCAGCAGAGAAACCTTACCTCCTATAAATGTATAAAAAATGACAACTATGGACAGGAGGATATACTACGATGTTTACGTGCGGCGTGCGCTGCGTGCGCGCCATCTCTGTGATATCAATAAAACTGCTAAGATATTAGGTTAGGTTAGGTTAAAACGGGCTTTTTTCCGCAACTCCACGACCAAGCGCGTATTTTGCTAAGATATTATAACTAGAATTAAAAAAACTGGCGGCGCTCATGCAAGCGGCCGCAAGGTAATATCTACCGCAGCCTACCTATTGATATTTTGAAACTGCCAAATGTGTTTAACAAACATTATACTTTTTTATAGATTTCTAAAAACTCACAACAGAATTTTATAATTTATTAAATCGTTAGGCCGAAGCAAGATTCGAACCTGGACCCTATAATAATTCACGTGTCAAGCTGCTATACTGTACATGTTCTGACACTTATCATAACGACTTATAGTTACAATACAATAATCGTCCTTGGGGAACTAAATCAGAGTTTAAAGAGTATAGCTTGAAAATTAAATGTCGACGGAAGTGTAATCAAAAATAAAATCAATTTACTGTTTTTAGGGTTCCGTACCCAAAGGGTAAACCCGGGACCCTATTACTAAGACTCCGCGATCCGTCTGTCTGTCTGTCCGTCTGTAACCAGGCTGTATCTCATGAACGGTGATAGCTAGACAATTGAAATTTTCACACATGATGTATTTCTGTTGCCGCTATAACAACAAATACTAAAAACAGAATAAAATAAATATTTAAGTGGGGCTCCCATACAACGAACGTGATGTTTTTGCAGTTTTTTGCGATAAAGGTACGGAACCCTTCGTGCGCGAGTCCGACTCGCACTTGGCCGGTTTTTTTTTCCATTAGATATCTAACTTTTTAATTTACTTCTTTATAGAGAAACACAGTACATTTATGGGTGAGACGTTATCAAGAAACTGGTGAAGTGAAGTGCAACAGCCAAGGGCCACGTCCGATTGCTTACACAAATCAATCCAGCCGTCATCGTGATATTGTGAATACCAAACCACGGATTCTTTTACAACCACTTTATAAGATCTGGTGCTATAAGACATGGCATTTCGCTAACCACTGTCCTAAGACACTTACATGCAGATGGGATATAAATCCAATTGAGTTATAAACCTGCAAAAACATGAACTAACCGAAGCACATCATCAAGCCAGGATAAGATTTGCAACCATTGCAATTAGTTTTAATAATATGGTAAATGGAATGAGATCAAGATTAGAAGTTATAGAAAATAAAGGTTACCTTCTCCGTTATAAGTTTAGGTTTGACCCCACAAGTTACAGTTAAGTTTTTTAAAGTTAATTGTTTCTTGTAAACAGTTTTGTAAAATCTCGAGAGATATAAATTGTTGTTCTGTTTGTTTCAAATGTGAGCAACATGTTTGTTCTCTTGTGAAATCTTCAAAACGAAATTATCGGTTTTTCAATAAATAAATATTTGTTAGTCTAAATTAATTAATACCATAAGAATAATAAATAATACTTCTCGTCTGGCTAACGTACAAAGTACTCGCTACTTACACAGGCATAACAAAGTGGCCAGGATTGTTCACCAGCAACTAGCTTTGAAGTACAATCAAATCAAGTATCTTGACTTAGCACACGAGGTTATCGACATGTGGAATGTGGACTCGGCGATCATTATGCCGATTGTCGTTCCGGCCAACGGCCTGATGGCCAAGAGCTTCGACGACCATCTGTCGAGGCTGTCATTGGGCGGTTGGATCAAGGGTCTGATACAGAAGGCAGTACTCCTCGATACGGCTTGATTGTGAGGAGGTTCCTGTCTCTGGAACCCTAACCACCGGTAGCTTGGACCCTGTTCCCGATGCCGGTTGGCCTCTATTTTTTATATTTGTAAATGTTTTTAAGTTTTCTGTTTTTTCAATATTTAAAAATTTAAAGAAATAAGAATGAAGATAAATAAAGGAACTAAATAATACTACGTGTATAAGTGAATCTCCTTAATTTTGAGAGACTAGCATATACCTACTTCCCTAGTATAGACTAGCATATAAGCAGCTACCTACTTCCCCTCAACCCGCAACACCCCTATATAGCCATACAGTGCTGCCTAAATATTTTGATGTTGGTTAGCGCATGACAATTTTGTATTAATAACGTAAACAATTATTTTGAATGGGTATAGAATAGAATAGAATATACTTTATTGTACACCACACGTATCTTGCACGCTCACTAGTGGAATCGATGTCAATAACTACATAAAACTAACTTCATTGATGTCTCAGAGATGGCGCGCATGCGGCTTATGTAAAAATCGTAGTATATCCTCCTGTCCATAGATGTCGCTTTTGTATACATTTCTAGGGGGTGAGGTTTCTCTGCTGCTGTATGTACGTAATAATACACTTTGAAAAAGAAGTTAGATAGTAGAGTAAGATCAGAAGACGAGTAGCCTAGACCTCACACCTCCGGCTTTTTTCCTCTTGGGTTATCTGAATAGTCTGGTGTAAAACAGTAATCCATCAAACATATCTGAATTGAAGGAAAACATGAGACCAGAAATCAACAACATTCCTACTCAACTTGGAGGTCTGGGCAAGCCTTAACAAGTGCTGTTTTCACTAGTGTGTTATGAAGCTGCCTTTACCATTTAGTTTTTGTTTTATCTCAAACGGTTCACAAATAAAAAAGTTATGTCAATTTAAAGGGTCACGTCGGACTTACCACGATACAGTAGTGAAATACGCACCCAAATCGATTAAGACTTTTCATAGATTAGCGTGCACATACACACAGACAAAGATTATAACAATCATTGTTTTGGGTTCTATTGCGTTGATAAAGGCCCTCGATAATAGTTTATCTCAAATATCTTCCATGCACAGACATATAATCACATATATAATATAATAGATCTGTTACATTTTTATTATATGTATAGAATATATTTACACATGATAAATGAATAGTGAAAATAAAATATGTAGGTGCTGTAATAGATAATAATAGAGGTAGGTGCTGTCTGGTCAATAGTTTGGAATATAATGTACGTAACGGCGAGTAGGTTTAGTAACACCAGTTTATTATAAGCCCACTGCCGGACTAAAGCTTCTTTTTCTTTTCAGTTCGAGCATTATATCATATCAATTCGTCATGCTCAGATTTAGATAAAAACTTAATGTGGGGGGTGACCATAAGCTCTTAGAGTAAGGTTATTTTGAGTGTGTGTAAGGGACTACGGGATCTCAAAATAACCTTACTCTAAGAGCTTATGGTCACCCCTCAGGTCCCTGCACATTGTCAGTGATGTTTCAGATAAACTTAGAAAGTTTTGAATTTGCACTGAAAATGCCAAATGGGTACTCGCCTGGATTGTGCAATCTCTTGCTAAAAGTCCTGAAATATCTGGGTCTCCCAAACAAATAACGAGAATCTCTCAACAGTTCTAATAATGAAAATATATATTATAATACATACGGAAAAGCGTTGAATATCACTATAGCAGCACAAATGGTCAGAAAAGAAGAAACAATTCCAACCATTTCAATTGTCCGGGTATTTACGGCCGTTTCAAATTTAAGCTGGAACAAAATAAATAAATAATTATTATTGATTATATGCAATACATCGTTGCTGCTGCTGTCCATATTGGGTGATTAACATCCAATATTCGTGGAACGCTTTTTCAGGTCTACTTTTAATTATTTAGATAGAGTCACCCAAAAAAAAAACAACTGTTGAGGATAGTTGCAACAAATGTTTGAAATACTTCAGCAGATATTTTCATTTCGCGATTTCCGGATAGACCCCTAGTTTTTCATAATGATGATTTGGTACCAATACCCAATTCAATTATACCTTGCGTTACATATATTAATGTAATACTTACTTTTGTGAAGCCTTTGCAGTTCTTCTACAGCAATATAACTCCGGGCTTACAAATAAGATTATAAAGCGGAACGATTTTTTTAAGTATAATGGTATTATGTACTCAGTCTGTTTTATATGAGGTAATTAATAGTAAATATTAAATAATGACAAAGGTATATTAAGGGTCTTAACAAAGTGGTGATCTAAAATCGATATTTTGTCATAAAGTTCAAAATGTTTGGGATTGACATTCTAAAAAATGTCAATAGGTAAATCCCAAATCTTTTGGAATTTTCACAAATTATTATCAATAATAGAATGTCACTTTGCCTAGAGCCCAAGACAATCGAAATAAGTGAGGTGTCATCTGAAAGCGTGTTATAATGAGCGAATATTAATTGAATGAGTGATGCATGAGCTAATGAGTATGTCCTGCGTTTGGCCACCCTTAGGCCTAAGCAAATACTAGCACATTTCATATTGCAACACTTGGCAAAGGGATACAGAATTATGTTGTTTATTTCGACTTTAAAAAGACCTTTGTTCGCGTTGATATACGTGTAGTACTGGCCAAATTAAGTAACATCGGCATTTCAACGAACCTACAAAAAAATCGCTAGATATATTCGGAATGACCAACAATTTGTTAGATATGGTTGTTTTTTATCACATGACCAGGGTTAGTCAAGGGACCCTTTTGGACCTATTATTATTCCGAATTATGGTTGATAATCGTGAGAAAATTCTCAAACACGCCAGTTGCTTACTTTACGCTGATGACCCCAAGTTGATATTATGGTGTTGAGGACATCAAACTCAGTGTTCCAATGAATTTAAAATAAGTTCTTATTCAATGCGTCTAAATGCAGTATTATGTCCTTATGTAGTGTAAAATATTTAAGCAAATATTTTGAAGATTCAAAGAATGTACATTTGCGTAATTTTTTCGGATACTATTCATTTTTGGTGGGATTTCTGCATTCCATAAAATGATTACTGGAAATTCTATAATTTCATTTTATCGGTGTAAGGCCTGATAAATTTTTGGTCATGTTTGTCTGTAATCTTTTGAGGCAAAGCTGGTCCTGAGTTAGTAGCCTAGCTGGTGAGCATGTTTGCTCCTCTCGTGCCCAAATACGAACTACGGTTGTAAACACAGATTGTTAGGCCTTATACTATAAATACAATATAATATTAATGTTGATTATACGTTACATTTATTTTGTAAATTTTATTGCTTTATATCTTGCCTAACTGTAATATTATTCATTCATTCGTAAATAAATTAATGAGTATATTTACAAGGCAGACGTGAATGAAAACGCTGCTAGGGGACGCCCTAGAAAGATATACATAGACTTCATTGGTGATGTTTTTCAGAAAGGCCAGGTGCGCAGTACTCATAACCAGAGTGCGTGTATGACTAGATGTATGAACGTGAGTTAAGCAAAATAAGTATGTAAGGATCATAGCAGGTGATGTTCAGTAGTTACTGCCTACCCCCATGAGAAAAAGGCGTGAGTTTATGTATGTAGGTATAGTTTTCAAATGCAATGTGAATACGGTGTGTTGAGAAAGTACTACATTCATGTTGTCTATATGAAGTTATGATTGGATGATATGATACTGAAGAAAATATAGTTAATGATGATGACGATGATGAGCAATCGACTAGCACATGTTTTGTATGGTACTTTTAAATGAGAAACAGAATTGTGATAAATGCAGATTATTACTATAAGGCTATGTCTAGTTACATGTGGTTATTAATAATGATAAACAATCTACATATTCAAATTTATTTTGAATGGAAAATGATGATGATTGACGATGACAAGATATTTTTCAGTGCTCTCAATGTTGAACTTGAAACATACCTGTGCTTCAGCTTCGTCCTCATTTACTTTGTCAAGTATCTTTTGTACGAGCGTGGGGAAACAAGGCGTATAGTTGGTCCACCCTTTAGGCGAGGTGTCATTTAGGTGGCGGCCGAGCCATAGCCCCTCCGGGCCGCACCGCCTAAACGCGCACACTTAAACAGGAAGAAAAATAGTAATTAGATTAAAAAAAGCAGAGCAAATAAAATTATTTTTGTGGGGAAACAGCAGTTAATATCAAAAAGGCAAGCAGAAACATCCTTGTTTAAAACAATAGAGATCATTGGTAAAGTAATTAAGAAAAATAGAAAAAGTAATTGCAAGTTTAAAAGGATTTAAAAAAAAATACTAACCGTTTTTATTATATGTTAAACAATTATTTAGAGCATATACTACTACGATACTATTGCTTATTTAATATAATTATTGTAATTACATAGATTGCACAGATATAAAGTTAACTAATATTAAATTCGGCATTCTATAATGCCTAACGACTTAGAGAACGGCGAATTTAACCAAAAATGTTCACATAACGCACTCCAAACACAACATGCAAAACTTGCTTAAAACATGTCTAGAGTCAGAATATCCCAGAGATTACGAGTGTCCCAGAAGTATGGCCTTTCATCTAAGACGAGCATGAATTTATTCATATAAAGTACCGAGCATGGTTGGATTTACGGCAAATCATTGTGAACAGACACCCAACTCCTCTAAAAGTTTTTCAATTCCATAGTTGAAGATAGACTGAAGCACCCACTCATAATATTGCTAAAGTTGAAAGAAGTCAAGTCACAATCCCACCAAATAATGCCCCCAGTTGCCGTAAAGACATGGTTCCGAACTTTGTGTAAAGAGATGTGGTGATATTTTGGAAATGCGTTTAAATACACATTGGGTATTATATAATGACTGCGGTTTCACTCCTGATTTATAACTGGTGCCAAGCACAATGAGTCTCATCAAGGAAAGGAGTCTTTAAGATATTTTGTCAGTTGGGGAAGAGGAACAGTCTTATCTTCCTTTCGTTCTGTAATAAAGTCTGGAATGTCAAAAACTTTAATGAACAAAATCGAGAATTTTTAATATCCTAAAGCTGAACAAACTGCAAACCTAAATAGATTCTTCTTTTATTTCTGGAGTGTTCTTGTTTGAGACTACGAATAGGAGAGAAACTAAAACCATATATTTGGATAGCAAAGATGCAGTAGAAATAGTTGATCGTCATTTATGAAGACCAGTGGCAATTATGTAGATATCAATAAAATATAAATATCAGGTAAATTGAATAACACGGGGGAGATATGGACTCGACGTGTGTTAACACAGGCGTATGTTATTGACAGCATCAAACCATGCGTGCGGTATTTCTACGCTGTACTTACTTTTCACGTTACTCAGCAAACCTTTAGGGCAGTTCTGGTAGAAGGTTTCTCCGGCAGGAGTAGAAGGCCAGCAGAGGTAACCATCACAAGTTGCGTTGCAGTAATCTGAGGAATATCACGTAAATTAAAGAGAGAGCAGATCGCTTTCCTACTTAATCTTAATACGAGTACGTCGTCGTGGGTATTGTAGATACATTGCAATTTTAACAAGCATTGTTTAATAATAAACCAATGTTACGCTAGACTTCGAGGTAACCTAATGAGATGAAAAATCTACATTGGCTGATGGCTAAAAAATATACAGATGGCGAGACTGTCACTAATTTAGAGAACGGTCGGTGTGACCGTGGTCACTCCTCTGGGATTTGGATAGTCAACAATTTATGGGTAGGTACCCCAAGACTGACGGCTTCTGCGGTCTGGATATGCTATGAGTTTCTACCACTAGACTATATTCACAAGACGACATAAATAATAAGCTATATATTTACAGCAGCGTAATGTGATATATTTCAACGGATGCATTGCATGAACCTAGTAATGCAGTTATCCTTTCGCAGTGGAATTTCGTGTTTAGTGAACTTGAACTTAATGAAAGAGAAAGTAAACGGGCAAATATGTAACAATCGAGAAGTAGTTGGCAGATGAGCTACTATCCGTATTTTCAACAGTCTCATTGCAGAATATTTCTAGATTACAAAAATCCTGACGAACTAATGATAGCTTATCTGACAACTTTAAAAAATGTAAATAGCTTTATACTTATTTTAAAGGCTACAAAAAAAAATCGGTTAAAATAACACACGCTTATGAAGTACTTTTTCTATCATTGTCACCTAAAAAAATGTTGTTAAATATTTTAAAACTTAAAAAATATCGCCACTTTTTGAGTCTCTCATAGAATTTTTAACCGTGCCTTATTTTTCATTCCTAATCAGAACTCATGATATCGCATCATATACTTACTCCATTTCAAAAACAAAAACGTAACTGAGATAAATACAGACGTAGTAACATATTTAGTAACCACTAGCTTCTGCCAGCGGCTTCGTCCGCGTGAATGTCTAAAACTATCCCGAGGGATCATATCGCCGGGATACAAAGTATCCTTTGTGCTATTCCTGACTAAAATCTATCTCGAAAGAATATGGGTTTACCCTTTTTAGTCCCACATGTACCTGAGCCTGTTCGTCCTGGGCATGTATGTATATACCAGGCTGGCAGTTAGAAGAGATGTTGCGCTGATCAAGTATGTGGCTAGCGTACTGCGAGGTTTGTTGCACCACCCAGAGGTGCTGGTGGAGCTGCTGTTGTTTGCAACGGACGGAAGGTGCCACCGCCCCGCTCTGTTAGACGTACCGTTGGCTAGGACTAACTTATTTGTAATGTTATCGGAAGACATATTTTGCCAGTTTAATTGAAAATGGTCTGACCATTTAAACAGAATATTATACTTTAATGTACACCAAAAAACGAAATTAAACATATATTTTACAACAACTTAATACTATGGGTACAAAGGCGGCGTCGCCGGCCGGCGGCGGTAAATAATGATTAAGATATTGGAATGTCTTGTAACGATTGGTGTATTGTAAAGTTTTACATGTAAGTAATAACATCGCCTTGGCGGTCTCTGTAAAGGTGTTATAATAATTAATGAGTAAATAAATAAAATAAATAAATAATAATAATCTGTGCGCCAAATTTCATCCAGATCCGTCCAGCCGTTTGTGAATGAAGAAGTAACAAACACACTCACAAACTTTCGCCTTTAATATTAGTGTGTATCGTACAAAGTCCATGTTAAAAACATTGACAGTTCAAAGCGAATTCAGACGTCCACTGTTGGGTGGCTACTGGACGGTAAAGCTACCGCTAGACTGACTCATCCGTCGCTGTTGTAGAGAAACTGCCAAACACATCACATGTATCCTAAAGGAAAATATTGTGTAACTCGGTTTAACGATAAAGGTAAAAGCTAGAGTTAGGATTCGAAAGATATTCGTAGATTTTATTGCTAATATCCCATCTTTTGTTAAGGTTTATCAACGGCTTAAGATGAAAATCATCGCGAGAAAACATGACTAAACTAGAGTACACACGCATATACACCGACAATAAGACATAGCTAGTGGCTCTATGAGCCTCGCGAGTCTGTTTTTTTGATTTAATTGTCAATTCAGATTTAAAAAAAATTACAAATTTTCATTAAACTGGATCGCAAAAAATATCCATATAATTATTGAACGCTTACAAAATGTCACGAGAATTGGTTGAGAAATGCGACCTGTAGAGGAGAACAGCGGGACATACGGACTTATAGTATAAATATTGGAATCTCCTAATGTAGTAATCTCGGCACGAAATTCCCAATATTTCAATTCCGATGCTGAGTGATCCAATACCGGAAAAACGGCATCAAAAAACGTATACTTTATCTCCTTGTGAAGCGCCGAGTGCTTACGTGGTTAAACCCGTTGACTACGGTGTAAATACATGGACATGCCTTCATGAATCCCGCATTGACACTTGACAGCTAAAACTGTTACCTATAAGAGTAAATACACAGTTTCATATAACCCGTTGTAACAATGACATTTTCATTGAATAACGCTTAGGTTGCGGGAAACCGTTCGATGAATTCTACATCTATGGTTCGATGCGAGACGCACGGCATCGGTCGATGTGATGACACTTGAGGGAGCTATGCCTATGCTCAGCAGTCGATGTCTTTTGGTTGAAATGATGTTGATGATAATGATGAATGCTTAGATACTTTTTAGGGTTCCGCACCCATAGGGTAAAAACGGGACCCTTTTACTAAGACTCCGTGATCTGTCTGTCTGTCTGTCTGTCCGTCTGTCACCAGGCAGTATCTCATGAACCGTGATAGCTAGACCGATGAAACTTTCACAAATGATGTATTTCTGTTGCCGCTATAACAACAAATACTAAAATCAGAATAAAATAAATATTTAAGTGAGGCTCCCACACAACAAACGTGACTTTTTTTGCAGTTTTTTGCGATAATGGTACGGAACCCTTCGTGCGCGTTTCCGACACGCACTTGGCCGGTTTTTTCATACTTTTGAGAGGGCTGTTTTGGAACAAATCAAAGCTCCAAGGCTTTGAACATCGTCGCCGGGTTTCCAGCTTGTTGGATTTTTATCACATTACGGGGAGTGTGCAATGGAATTGTATAATCTAATTCCGCCCAGCCAGTGTCATCATCGGACTACCAGACGTACGGCGATGCGCCATCGATACATGGTGGACATCCCACCGATACAAAGAAAAGCATCTTTAGTATTATTTCATGGGCACCAGGAACAGTTGTGAAGTTTAGGTACATAAGTGTCTAATTATCCAGTCAATAATTATTAAAAATCCTATTATTTATTGTATTTAATCCAACCTCATATCGAATTTGAGCAATTAACAAAAAAAATGCGATATCTAACGAGGGAGCGCAATTCCAATATTAATATCGGCATTCCGATATTGAGATCTAATATTAGAAATCAGTATCGGTATTGAAGTACTTCCGATATTACATGTCCTGCGGGACAGCCGAATATACGGACAAACGAAATAAATCACCCAAACTGAAAAGGAGACGCTTCGCGCTCGCTCGGTCAATTATTCTCAGTCATTTGAGATAATCCAAATGAGAGCTATTTCACTTTTATAACGCCTTTTATCAATTATTTGTAAAAGTTAATGATTGCGCATGATATATTATATTTCTAATTTTATATTACAATTTTTTTTTTTTTTTTAAATAAAACGGGTGCGTTTACAAACATATAAACTCACATACACAACACCCAGAGCCGGAACAACTATCTGCAGATCATACAAATATTTGTTCCGTGCGGGAATCGAACCCGCGACACGCAGCGCAGCAGTCAATCGCTCAACCACTGCGCCAACCGTGCGCCCAAATTACATTAAGAGTTGTTTATTGAAAGTGGTTATTAAATAGTGGATGTGATAGTTAGGGGCAGTTTGATTTGTTGTTAGTGACCGCCCTTGTTGACGCAAACATTGTAAAACGAAACCACCCGGTTTCTTTCCAACGGAACAAAGGAAGAGTGTGAATGCGGAGCAGAGTAATAAACTACGCACCACCTCTTACCCTATTCTCGGTTACCTGAACTCTTGACCTACGTGCTGCTATCGACACTGCCATGGGTAGCAAAGTACTGTCCAGAAAACAACTAAATTACAGACATGCCAGCAACGCGAAGAAGAAGAAGACATGATATACCGCCATAAATCTGTAATGTCATATTCTACAGGTTTGAGAATTTCTTAAAATATTTAAGAAAACATTAACTAAATTCTTAAATAAAAATGATTAACCCAGAGATAGAGTACTTTATGATATTTAGGCTATGTCACTTTATGCACGCGTCTGAATTGAGGAACCAAGTTATTTAATCATAACATATTTAATTTTAGTTTAAGATATTCATGGCCCTTTGCTTTAAGTTTTAACTATTTTTTACTAATTTCCCTATGTCTTATTTCGTTTCGCAAGGATTTAAAAAATGGGCCCTTGACCCAGATCATGCATATGACCTGTTTCTATGACCATCTGACCTGACCAATGGTTCACTGGAGCGGATAAAATAATAAAAAGGTTCTGATTTGTCATTTGCCTCCAAAACCAAAAAAGAATCCAAACTAGCTGGTTCAAGTGAAATCAACCCAGGTGAGCCTTCAGTTACTCTGGATTTCATATTATTGTCACATTAGTTGTATGACTCAACTATTCCCTAGTAAATCACCTCTTACTAGAAAAAACAGGCTTGAATTGAATAAATTCATAATAGAAATTATCTTTTTATTTTGTTTTCTACTTTACATTCGTGCAACAAGTGAAACTCGTAAAACTTACAAAGTTATTTCGTAACTTTATTTATTTCTTCCAGTTTGCGACAAACAGTCCAAAAAATCACTTTACAAAGTGAACATATATTTAATATGACAACGTGTTTGCATTGTGAAGTTGGAGTTCGCGTCTGTATGCAACGATTTTGTGATAGCGAGGCACGTGTAGATACGGCCCTTAGCTTGCTCCGCCGCCGCCGCTGCCGCTCCTCGCTGCGCATTATATTTCTTGAGTCCCAACATGATGCCACTTAATGGCTCTATTCACAAACTCTATCGACTTGCATGCATTCGCTAAGATGATCTTTGCAGTTTTGCCGAGATCGCTAGTGATAGACAAGATTTTTTTAACAAAATCTTGTATTCAGTAGCATAATACACAACCTGAACCTGAGTACCTGAATTTGAGTAGCCATAGTGGTAGTTCAGTATAATAAAGAGTAACTCATGAATAGTTTAACAAAAATACATAGTATTAAGCTGTATGTGTACAACAAAGTATATTCTATTTTTAAAATATGCATGTGGAATAATTCACTAAACAAGCTTTTTTTAGTTAAGGTTACACTAGTCGACGGCACGAACTATTTTCTGCGAGGGGTTAAAATGCATTTTATATCAACCGACAACACGTGCGGAAGAGATAGATGCTGTGATGAGCAGTAGGAAGCTAGTTCGCGTACGAATACACACTTTTGCAAATTTGAAGTGAAATGGATAATGATTAAGAACGAAACCGAGTGCGCGAAATTTTATAAACAGACCTTTGGGAGTCTGGATATCATGAAAAAACGACTAAACGTATCTGTTCAAAATAAAATTATTTGCATTGTTGAACTACTAATCTATCCCTGTATGGTGGCCGTTTTGCAATTTTCCGTCTTCTTATGGTATTTATTTGCGCCCGAAAATGCGTTAAAATTAGTGTCGAAATGTGGAACTTTCGACGCTCATAACTTTCAAACATTTTTTTTTTTTACTTTTTTGCTTCCATACAGGGCTAGATAATGATGAGACAAATTGATATCACTTTTTATTTTGAACTTACATTGTCAAACAGTGGAATAATCCCTAAACTACGTTTGTATGGAAGAATTTTCGACTAGTGTACCCTTAAGGACAGAAATAGTGTTGCATCCGCGTGATCACTATCAATATTCATTCAAACTGCATTTGAAATAAGTCTGCGGTCGCAGACCGAGCGAATTCCTCGTTCCAGTTCCCCCCTCAGGTGTTAATTTGCGAGCAGGTATCGGGTATCAGAATATCCTTTTCCTCGATGTTATAACGATTCACGTGACTTGCAACCCTCCACTTATTTATAGATCTCTTTGTAATGCTTCGGATAATAGGTTACCGATTCAATTGACACCGAGCCACGTGAAGCGACAACCGGAAGGTAGTGAAGGTTGACTGTTAACTGTTAACTCTACCTACATACTTCTAATAAATATAATAATCTACGTAGGTAAAACTGTGGAGTCGATATGGAGGAAACTAAGGATACTCATTATAATCGACGTGTGTTTCAGAAAACAGTTCATTTACCTGCCACAAGTAACATGATTACATAATAATTTATTAAACTGGCGTCAAACGTGGTTCCAGTTTGCGTTACTAAATAATTTGTAGTAAGCTCCGTACCTAGAGAGGAAAGTAAGTACGTAGATACACTGTTAGAATATGATCAAAAATGAATAAATTCTTAAGAAAAAATATCGGTGGACAAGAAGAAATTGATGTGTTTGAAAATATTTTTCCCTCCGTGTCACGCCATACTTAGTTTGTACCGTACGCAAAATCTGCAAGGCGTTTAAGTCTTGTGGCGTCAAATGCATTGCTTTAAATATTTTTTTTATTAACTGTGTTTGATTCACTTTTAGTTAGAAATCCGAAAAATCTAAATTAAAAAATCTGGTCCCGAAAATGATGTTTCGTTTTTTTCTCAAAAATGGTATGTAATGTTGTCATAACATCTCTAAAAAGTATCCAGAAAGTGAACTCTACCGGAGACTTATTCACAACTGTCCAGTAAGAAGCGAGATTTTAAATTTGGAATCTCCTACTATGCAGTAAGTAAGTATGTAATTTACTTACTGGACAGTAGTAGGATTTGGTCCGATATATCAAAACGTTACTTATATCGGATATGTGTTAGAATCATATCATATCGATATCCATGTAAAAATAACCGATATTACAAAAACTGTATCTAATAAAAATTCGTATCTAATAAAGATCGTGCTCAATAGTACAAATAAATTAATGTACCTATTGCTTGCTCATTTCATGCAACTTCGTATATTTAAATAGATTTCAAATTGTTAGTGCTTAATAAATAAAACTTTCACTCAAATATAAATTTTATTTGCTCTGTAATTAAGAAAAATGAAATTCCCTATTTTGTACGTGGCTAAAAAACACTATCCACGAAAAGCCAAAAAAAAGAAACCTCATTCTTTTGTCTGTGGCCGATCGCCATTGTTAGATGCGCGCGCATAGGAAATCTAATTAATTGGGCAAAATTCCATTTCGTTCATTGGCCATTGTGAAAAAAAAATTATAACTCGTTTTTACTGTTGAAAATGATTTTTTTTGTGTTATTTTCTTCACAAGTGTGTTGAAAAACGTCGTATGATACACGTGTATATTGATGATTACCGTCCTCGGCTCTCTTAAGACCCTCACCTACGGCTCGGGTCTCAATGGCGCCTCAGCGGTAAACACCAACATTGCACACTTGTACCATAATGTACTATTTTAGCACAGCTCTAACGACAGGCTTTTAATGCTTTTTTGTATAAAAATGTCATCAAATTATAACATGTTACCAGTAACATGCGTGTAAATATTTGATCATTTGGCATAGTACAATGTAAATTTAAAGGCACAAATTATTATTAATTTTCATTTATTTAATTTGATTTTTATTTGTGCTCCAAAAACGGCGAAGGGAAACATCGTGAGGAAACTGGCATGTCCTAGAACAAAACATTCTAAGAAATGCGACATGCGACATCGAACAATCCGCACTGGGCCTGTGTGGTGGATTATGGCCCTTTCCCTCTCACAGAGAGGAGGCCTGTGTCCCAGCAGTGGGCACATTAAAAGGCTGATGATGATGATATTGAAATTATAAATTTAAATTCTCTTGGTCCCCACATCTTATTTATCAATGCTTTCCAAACGAAAATATTAAAACTACACTTTGAAATTAATGTAATTTCCATTTTACAATAAAAATGTGACCAGCATGCCCGATTCACTTATCGGTGACTTGTGAGAAATTTGAAAACGTTTCGTTTTAGTAAATGGCATATTTTGCAACGGACATACAGGATTGCCTGGAAGTTTGAGTACTTAATATATGCGGACTACCAAAAATGTCTATACTTTAATATTGTTCGTCGGATCGTTGAGTTCCGCAAAGTTCTGAGTTTTTTTTTTTTTTTTTTTTTTTTTTATTCTGTATAGGCTCGCGTTTGACCACTATCTCGCCTGTTGTTAAGCGATGACGTGGTCTACGGTGAAGCACGCTTGCCTAGAAGAAACCTATTCACTCTTGGCTTAAAGACCCCAAGGTTGTAGCTATCAGGGAACAAAGACTCCGGAAGGGAATTCCACTCCTTAGCTGTACGCACAATGGAAGTATTAGCAAAACGCTTTGTGCGTATGGGAGGGATGTCCACCATGTACCGATGGCGCATGGCCGTACGTCTTGTAGTCCGATGATGGAAAGGGCTAGGCGGAATCAAATTGTGCAGTTCCGTCGCACACTCCCCGAAATGTAACCGATAAAAAACCGACAGGCTGGCAACTCGGCGTCGATGTTCGAGGCTCTGGAGCTTTGAGGCGACCAGTGCATCGTTGCCAATAAGCCTTTTGGCCCGTCTGTCGATCGACTCAAGTGCATCAAGCTGGTATTTGGCAAAACCATTCCAGAGGTGAGAGCAGTACTCCATGCATGACCGAACTTGCGCTTTATACAAGTTGAGCAGCTGTTCAGGCGTGAAGTACCGTCTCACCTTAGCAAGAATCCCCAACTTTTTTGCAGCTAACTGAGCTTTAGCCTCAATGAATGGACCGAAGTTGAGGGTTGATGTCAACGTAACACCGAGAAGTTCGAGATGGTCCGTTATCGGCACGGTTACACCACGGAAAGAAGGAGCCGGGTGGAATTGGCTCTTTTTAGCGGAAAAAAGACACGCCTGGGTCTTCGCAGCATTGAAACTGACCAAATTGGCATCACCCCATTCGGAGACCGCCTTCAAGGACAGGTTCAAGAGTTCAACCATGGCCTCCCGGAGAGACCGAATCTGAGGCCCAGTAGCCCGTGCGCTGGACACGTATCTCTCAGCAACAGTGCTGTCGTCTGCGTACCCAAAGGTGCCGGGTTTTAGCAAATCATTAATGTGCAGCAAGAATAATGTTGCCGAGAGCACTGACCCCTGAGGGACTCCGGCGTTGATATCTAACTGACCGGACGAGCAGCCGTCGATAACCACTCGGATGGAGCGATCCCTCAGGAAGTCCCCTATCCAATCACACAGACCACTAGGCAGACCGAAGGAAGGAAGCTTACCAATGAGGCTTTCGTGCCAGACCCTGTCGAAAGCCTTCGAGATGTCGAGGGAGACGGCTAGCGCTTCCCCGTGTCTCTCGATGGCCTCACTCCAGATGTGAATGGCATACGCTAGAAGATCACCAGTGGACCGATTTCGGCGGAAGCCGTATTGGCGGTCACTGAGGATGTCGTTCGCTTCTAGGTATGCCAGGAGCTTACCGTTGAGTACACGTTCCATACTCTTACAGAGGATGGACGTTACAGATATGGGTCTGTAGTTGGCCGGGTCAGCTCGACTGCCCTTCTTGGGCACGGGCTGTACGTTGGCTTGCTTCCAAGCCTTCGGCACTTTTCCAGTCTCTATCGAAAGGCGATACAGGCGTGTCAAGATCGGAGACAATTCAGGCGCACAGGTTTTAAGTACAATTGCTGGTATCCCGTCGGGGCCACTCGCTTTGTTCACATCGAGGCTACGCAGAACCCTACGGACGTCCTTTTGATGGATGCGGATGTCTGACACACATCCATCAGGAGAGGGAAGAGGCTGCGCGCCATCAGAATTCAGATGCGAAGATTCCGCAAAAAGGGAGGCAAACAAGTTTGCCTTCTCCTCAGCGGAGTGGGCCAGTGACCCGTCAGGTTTCAGCAGTGGTGGTAGTGAGGGGCGACAGAAATTTGATTCGACCGACTTAGCCAGGGACCAAAACGCTTTGCTACCCGCTGGATATGAAGCAAGTTTGTTCCCGATTCTGCTAATGTGGTCAAACCGTGCTCTTCGCATCACCTTTTTGCAGGACTTGGCAGCCGTGTTGAAGGCTCTCTTCTTCTGACTCACGTCATTTGCCTTGCGCGTTCGAGCGACGACCCATGCCTGGTAGGCCTTGTGTTTAACCGCGTTGGCGTGGTGACACTCGGCCCCAAACCATGGTCGGTTGACGTTTGATATTGCTACGTCAGAGAATGGAATATAGTACTCCATCGCCCGACGCAACACATCAGTCACAGCGTCAGCGCATGACGATGGATCGTCCGAAGAAAAGCAAGTGGGCTGCCAAGGATAGCATGCGAAAAAAGATCGCATCCCATCCCAATCTGCTGACCTGTACCGCCATACCCGCCGGGTGCCTCTTAGGCTGGGATCGGGCGGGGAGTAGACGGACACAGACTTCACCAGACAGTGGTCGGAACTACCCAACGGTGAAGATATCGACACAGAGTATCGGTCTGGATCTGTTGTCAGCAGAAGGTCCAAGCAATTGGCTGTGTGCGAATCAACATCTGGCACCCTCGTTGCCCCCTGGACCAGCTGGGTGAGATTTAACGCTAGCGCAAGTTTGCGCGTCTCTCGTCCAGCATGATCAGTGCACTGGTATGGGAAGAGCCACTCCTGGTGGTGGGCATTAAAGTCCCCCAATAGCACTAATTGGGCGGAAGGGTACCGTTGCTGTGCCGCATCAGCCGCCTCACTGAGGTACTCTGTGAGCCTGGTTGTCTCCTGATCTCCGCTGTGCGAGCGGTAGACACAGGCGTAGATAATCTTAACCAGCCCTATGTCCACCAGAACCCACAGCACTGAGAACCTGGAGTCTTCAAGATTACGGAGACGCCGATAGCAAGTGTCGTCTCGGGCATACATGCATACACCCGCGCGTGGTTTGAAATTGTTCTCCAGGGTAAACCCTGGGTAAGATAAGTACGACACGTCAGACGGACTTCCTATCTGCGTCTCCGTAAGGAAAAACAGTGCTGGCTTTTCAGTCTCCAGGTGATGGTGGACTGAGGTGAGATTGGAGTGCAGACCTCTAATATTAGTGAGGTGCACTTTATGGGGGAGGGGGTGCAGCCGCTGTTTTACACCAGTTTTCTTTCTATTACGTGCCATTCAAAGAGTCAAAAGAGTGAAAGGAGAGGAGAAGGAAGTGAGATGAGGTTCCACGCTACTAACCTACAGACACGCACTGAAAGGACGCCATCATTGGGGCACTAGTCCGGAGACTGCGGGGACGCCCGAGCCCCCCCGGAGATGTCCATCGGGCCCTCCCATCTGGTCGCCAACCAGCACGATGGCGCATTCCGGGCTTTTTCGACAGTAGGCGGGGCAGCCTTTCGTGTGTGGCTGGCATACTACTTGGGCCCCCAACTACCTGCGGTCGGCCAGCGGCGCACCGTGCCTCGGACCCCGCTACCCTCCGCAACTAGTCTCCCGATACGCCCAAAACAGCGCGAGTCAGACTGGTCAGCATGCAGTGGAACAACTATCTCGACCCAACTCCTCTAGTGGCTACACCGAGCATCGTACCGGAACACGGCTAGGCCGCTTGGCGGTACGTCTTTGCCCGGTGGGTGGTCACAAGCCTTCGGCCGAAGCCTACCACCAGTAAGTGTCACCTGATTAACAACACCCGGGGACCACGTGTAGGGTAACAACAATAGGGGTAACTCTCCTACGGACGCAGGTGACTCAGCCCCCAAAAATATATTCGTTTTTTTTTCATGTTTACAGTGTTCGTAGTATTTTTACTATTAAAGTTTTGTATTATTAGGGTTGGACACTCTTGGATACTGTTGAATTTTGATATATTTTAATTTTTTTGTCTAATTGAATCATAACCTAACCTTGTACAGCTTTCAGAGTAATTTAGATGCTATGGCAAGTGATAAATGTGTGTGCATAGTGCTACGAATTTTCAACTTCGCGAATTCTTTTTTTCTGCTCTTTTTATTTTCAGTGTTCTGTATTTTTAAGCTATTAATGTGCATTGATTCATGCGTGTTAGTATCTTAGTTGGTAGTTAACGGTTAGATCAAATAATAATAATTAAGGCAAGATCTTGATGTACTTCTAAAATTTTAAGATAAATAAAAGCGCATGGAAGTATTTAAGTATTAATAAGTATAAATTCATCAATTGACTACCACTCCTACTCCACTAACACTTTTAATAAATAGCATTTTCTCAAACAGGCTTGGAAATTTGAGCATTATTTTGACAACCTTCTACGAGATAATTCGAACTTGCTGTACTGGCCATATACATGCGAGCAGCGGCCGGCAAATGTCCGAATCTGTATTCAGTATTCGGAAATCGAATGCGGAAAACGCATACGTACGGCCAGCCTAACACGAGAAAAGTTGTTGTTGTTGGTCATTGATTTCGGAAAGTAATTGTATTTCAGAAAATGAGTTCTAGGTGCTACTTAGATTTAATTTCCGTGCATTATTTAAGAAAAGTAATATGCAACCCTTGGGCAAAACTAGGCATTGATTCAATATCGCTAAAATGATAGAACGGGTTATTATTAAATAAAATTAAAATATTTGATGCATTTATAATTTTATTTACAATAAAAGAGTCAATAAAATCCTAAAGTTGTTGTTATGTAGATTAAAATGTACCCTTTTACAAGTAATTTAAACAATATTGATTATATCTTATCAATTTGTTTGGATAATTAAAAAAGAAACAGTGTTATTTATCTCATTGTATCAACATAATATCTTAAACGCCTGACTGAGTTCCGTAATGCTGTTCCATAAATTCCTACGAATACCTGAAAATAATAACTTACTGTTGATGTTGCATGTCACGAACGGGTCAATAATTCTAATGTATACCTTATTACAACGATATAGAGTCATGTGACGCAAGTTCATGAATTCCAAGTAAAAAACGCTACTGTCGAATGTTAATCATGAAATGAACTAGATGATATGAAACTAATTTTTCTTATAAAATAGGTACTTTTCTATGAAGATATGCTTTGGAAGCGCAGACTTAGAATTAGTAATGATGTATTAATAACATAACCAAATTATTATTCGGTTCGTTGAACTTACCACACCTTATTAATTTTAATTACAAAAATAATAATTAGGTTAGAATTTATTGTTTTGGATTATTTCATTAACACGATGAACTAAATAACGAAGATGGGCAACACCCTCCTCTCCATTTAGCACTTTTAAAGGAACGTGGCGAGATTTCTTTTTTTTACATTTTACAATTACTTATTTTTGTTTTTGTCACGAGACAACCTATTTTTAATGCACATGCAAATAACAGACGTAATTATAAGTATAACTAATTGTTGCTTGACGAGATCAATCGCTAGAGAGGTTTAAAATTGTTCCATTGAGTTTTTAGGCTTATAGGTTAAAAAGAAGTTTCGATACAGCGGAACTTCCACGGGCGATTCTCCGGGCAGACCGCAGTTAGTAAGCATTTCGATAATCTTCTCTAAATTTAATTTCTTCAATTCACAAAGTTCAGTTATAAACACCATCCATTCTTCGAAGTTTATTTCGGATTTGCTGAAAAAAAAATTATTACAGAACTAGGTTATTACGGAGTGAATATTTGAAAATATTGCGTAATCGCTCGGTAATCCAACAAGTGGCCAGCCTCTGTGAAATTGTGCTATTGCTAAATTTTTAATTAACTGCCTTCGTTATTGCGGAGTGAATATTTGAAAATGGTACATAAGCGCTCGGTAATCCAACAAGTGGCCAGCCTCAGTCAAATTGTGCTATTGTTAAATTCTTAACTAACTGCCTTCGTTATTTGAAAACTACAGATTTGTATCTAAATTAGGGATAAACTTGAGCCAAACTCTGACAACTTGAGCTTTTAGCAGAGCAATTAACAAAATGAAGATAAAAACATTGGTAAAAAAAGGAAAAAAATACCTAAATTTATTGAATAGAATGCCAGTATCAGTCATAGTGACTTTCCTGTCGTCAATGACGTTCGCTTGTCGCATCCAATAGTCGTTGTGCCACAGCGTGATGGTCTCCCCAGACCTCTTCTTACCCTCAAAGAGCTTGGCGAAGACAAGGAACTGGCCGTCAATAGTGGCCTGTTCTTCCTCCATCTTAGGGTTTTACTTCTAAAAAATCATGTATACTTCTTTACTTTTTTCGTTGGTACCTACCTACTAACTTCTTTTTACACTCATTTTGATGCTTATTGTAAATGATACGTTTTTTAGGTGAAGGTCCCATTTGACCTCTATCTCACCAGTAAGTAAGCGATGACGTGGTCAACGATGTAAACCGTTTACCTAGAAGACCTTTTATTGTGAATGTGAAGACTATGTGGACAATTTTTTATTTTGTTTTTATTTTTAATTTATCTTAGTTTTTAATCGTGGTCTGGCATATTGAGTAGTTTTGCTGCCTACCCGAATGTCCTTTCTTTGGTATTGTTCGTCGAATCGTTGAGCTCCTTAAATTCCGTGTTGATCTGCTCGGTTATTGACAAATGCGTGCACTGACTGGACAGGCACTTCAATCTGGCTGGTTCTTTCCTCAAAAGACCATTTCAGACATCAATCTACATGGTCTTCACATGACCTAACCAAGATTTTTGTCTGGACTTTAAAAGAGACTGTGACCTCCGAGTTTGTTTCGGCCTTTCTTCTCAGAGTAGTCAGATAGGAAACGCCGACCTCATCTAGTTTTAAAAATATGATCGACATGTAAAAGTGTTTGCACAAACCAACTTACAGAAATAAAATCATTTATCACTCTTGTTTTAAAAACCTCAAGCTCGTAGCTGTTAAAAAACTGAGAACAAACAAATGCCATTTTCATGAAACTGTTTCTTAATCACAACGTTTGGCTGTTTGCTTCGTCGATATCGTTTACGAATAATAGTACATTTCAGTATTGTTCATGTTCATTTGCAAGATATTGGAGCGTTGTTTGCCTGTCGGTCGATACATTAATAACGGCTACGTAATGACGTGGATCTCAATATTCGAGCCAAACGATGAGCGAATGTTTGTAAACTGTTAGCTTGAAATAGCGTAGAATTTTGCCCGAATTTGTTGTATAGAACCGTGGGCGAATAACGAACGCTTCGCAACACACGTTCTATAGTACAAAGCTTACAACTTGAGCTCCGACTATTTTCGGCAATCCTCTCATGGTAAAATTGTTTGTTAGCGTATAGAAAAACGATGGAAAAGGAAATCTCTCGGAAGCACTTTCACTGCGAGTTTTTTTTTCGCTGATAGAAATCTACTCACTGAGCGTCATATGAATGTTTCTTGTTGACTACGGAACCCTAAAAAACGAAAGCTATTTCAGTATCATCACGTGTGGATTTTTTAGCTTACTGAATATCGGAGTAGCCGAACATCCGAAACCAAAGCCGAAACCATCGAATATGCATCGTAACGGTAAATGAAACTTTACTAGTACGCTATTTGTAGCATTCAAAATGAGCATTTGAGTTTTAGTTTCTGAGAAATTTTAACAATTTTTTTTTTTTAATTTCTCCACATAATGGGGTACGGTATATTTTTGATAAATTTTAATCAATAGTTTGCATGGAATGCCTTCACCTAAAACATAAGAATATTAATTTCCTAACTGACGTTTATTCACCAGATACTTGCGGCTTCCATTTCCTTTGTCCTGAATTATGAAAAAATTATAAAATTCTCTCTTCCAAACCACAACAGAACGAAAAAAAAGGACAAAAAAGATTGACATGTAAAAGTGTTATTTTAACCTATTTGCAAAATATATATCATTTAACATTACCATATATTATAATAAAAGTGGTCGCCAAATTGTTACCTAATATCTACCACAGCCTTGAAGACATTTTGATTTTGATTTTTATTGCATAAAACTGCAAGCAGCATCACCAATTACAAAGTTCAATATGATGACAGAGTTGCTGAATTACACCTTGGGCAATCAGCCAGTTTGCTACCGTCTGCCAGCTCAAACAAGATTTTATCTATAAGTTAAGGCGCTATATACGCCCCAATATTAACGCAGTACTGGCCGTGCGACCGCTCGATGCCAAAATATCAATATTGAACCTCCTTTTGAACAGTTTTGTTTGCAAAATAATTTGATTTACTTATCCACTCAAGCGTCCGGCCGGCGCGACTGCACTCCTCTCAAGCGTCCCGAACAACGTAAAATGTCATGCCATTTCCAATTATAAGCTTATTATCTCGATAAGTACTGCAGCTACACCAAAGAAAAAATACGTGTGTATAGCTGAAAAACTAAATTATAACATCTAGTTCTATGTATGTAAAAAAAAGGTAAAGTTGAAAGTATGGGTTGAAAAACAATAAACATTTCGTTCTTACTAAGTTTTTGCCTTTTATTTTGTAGTTTTGGTCAATAAAACCTATTTATCATTAAACTAGACTATATAACCTTTTTTTCGATACCCATATGTCCATGCTTGAATTAATCTGAGTCGAACAATAAACCAAAACAAACAACCCTTTCACGTCACGCAACAACTTGTGGCCGCGCGCGCGGCGCGAGCGAAAATATGGCCGCCCGCCGTAACAAACGAGATTTAGGGAATAGAGAAGATGTTTTTTTTTTTTTTGGTCAATTTTCATGTTTTTTTTTTCCAAAATTTTCCTAATTTATTGCAGTTCCGGGTTGACCTTGACCATAACAATCATATAGGGTACTAAAAAAAAAGAAAAAAAAAGTGTTTTCTTGTTGGGACGCTGCTAGCATGGGAGGCAAAATTTTGGTAATTTTTTGCCTAGGAGACACCGTTTTCGAGATAATATAAATTATTTTTAAACATCCAAGTCGTTTTGGAGGAGTTTTCAAAAGTTGCGAAATAATATCGTGTTGTTAATAATTTTTTTAAGGCAAAACTATTAGTTACACGAAAAAACCTTGTGTTCAAAATTTTTTCAATCCTTTTAACCTAGTTGTTACTAAGGAGTATGCTTTAGAAAGTTACCGTTTTACGGCACTAAAGGGTATGTAGGCCCTTAAAGCTGATTCGAGAGAAGAATAACTTCAATGCTTAATTCCACAAAGTTACTAACTTACACAATTATTGGGTTTATTCAGCAGCAAACATTCAGGTAAAACGAAGCTATTTAGCTGTCGGAGCAACTCAGATTCACAAGTTTATGCAGGTGAATGTTCATATTTAATTGGAAACACAATCGCCAACTATCTGGGATTGCAGTTCCAGAATAATTGCTGAAATTATAACCGCTCTATAATTGTTAAATCTGAGATGGGAACTTTGCGCATAATTTTGTGTGAATGAAGATATTATTTTCATTTGTTATAGCGCCCTGCCGCGCCTACACGGGTGCAATTTAATATTTGGTGGATAAAAAAAAGGTGCAGCCGTTTTGTAGTGATGCGCTTACATACATTCGGTAATTGATTTTTATTTATTTCGAAGATATAATATAGGTTATTCTGACAACGTGCATACTGGGTAGATACACCACGCGAACGACAAAGGTACGAAGGTACGAACGAAGTAGTATCTTTAGTAACAAGGTTGGTACTCGTTATGATATTAAATTAAATGTTTGCAAGCACAGCATCATATTACATTTTTGAATTGCTATTTTTAATCCACAAAGGTGCATACACGGTGCATACTTTCAAGCCTTTTAGATTTATTGTTAGATCTTTGTACGACGCACCTTTATTATACAAAGAGAGGCAAAAATATAACTTGTGTATTTTAGATGTATTTTAGATGAATTTTTGTCTATTGAACGTGATACCGGGCTATTTCATAAACAAATTAACGTCAAAGCAAATCAAAGTACCTAAGGTACCTAAGGTCTGCAGTAGAAATAGAGTATGTTGCCAAATATGTTCGATTCAGCTTCCTGTCAAACGCAATACAAGCCAAACAATTTTTTTATTTATCGATAGGCTCGCGTTTGACCACCATGATAATAAGAACATTATTATTATGGTAAATATATTATATATTTCATTTTAATATGAACCGATTCCAATTTGACGTCTGTTTCTCAGTAGATAAGCACGGATGAGCGACGTTCTCTACGAGGTGTTTTGTGTTCACGTTCACCATGCGTTAAGAATGGTCAGACATCCGCAGGCAGACCGCAGCAAGAGCAGTTTAGCCACAAATACTGAATCTGTGATACAGCTACAAACCCCTCAAAATCGACATAACTCTATCTTGATCATAACCAGCGGCTAAACCCCGTTTAATTTTGACTGCATACAGATTATGTAATCGTGAGTAATCGTTTCGTAATTTACTGATTAATCATAAAGCTGGTTGGTAACCTAAATGATACCGATAACCGAGAGTATCACATGAAAATTGCCGGTTAATTTCATATAAGTGACATCACTAAGTTGCACTAAAAGTTGCGAGATTTATGTTGTGGTCGTTCGAACCTGTTTGGTCGCGTTTGGTTAGGGAGGTATCATGTGCGAATTACTGGGCAGTTTTCGGGTCGACGATGGTAAAATACTCTTGGTACTCGTTTCATAAAATTTCATCTACCGCAAAATTTTAAAAAATGGGCCTAAGAAAGTAAGATTATATCAACAAAAACAGGCGATTGGTAAAATACCAATTTTTGAAATTTTACGTGACCAATCCCTGGCATTTCAACAATCGCCTTCGCTGGCAGAATGACACTTGTCTAGAGCCTAAGGTATCCAAAAACTAGTCGATTACAAACCGGTTCAGTGCCAAAATTAATGTTATTTATTTCAGTGCCTGAAGCCGTTGCAATCCTTGACTTACTGACCTTGTACCCTTTTAGCCTTCCAACTTGCAGCTCTAATTGATTCTCTCTCCCAAACCACAACAGAACGGAATAAATGAACATTTTTAACATTTACCAAGCAGTAGTTCCGTTTAATCTCTCCATTGATATTTGGAGATAATAATATTTTAAAAGACCATTAGCGACTGAAGCTAGGTACTCCACGGGCGACTAAAGACTGGTCAGAAATTCCAGGTACAGTGTAGGAAGTTTACTATGAAGTACAAAAGTAAAGCCTGTGAAAAAGCACGACCACTTTTGGCATCTTTAATGCTTTTAACTAAAACTTTTGCTGAAAGGAAGGATGCAGTTTGCAATATTTTAATGGGGAAAATAATTTAAACTTAGGTAATGAAAATTCATCTGAGAATATTCGAAGCCAATGAGTGACGAATACCACACTCATTTCGTTAAATCTTGCAAATGATTCAATGTACAGATAAATAAATTATGCTTTGAAAAGTTTTAATCACTATTGTAAGTTGTAATTACTGACCAGCAACTACGTTTATGCTGAAGATAATTAATGCACCTCTGCATGGTTTCCTCACCGCCCGTGAGCTATCGATTAATTTCTCTGCAAATAAGACCCTGACGGAGTAATTATTGTCTGTGTTATTGTGTTTTGATGGTCTGATTAACGGAATACAGTACTGAAAAGGTGTTCATCACAAGTTTTCATTTGGAAGTAAAAGATATTGCAAGCACTTAAATAATTGTCCTGGTGTTACCTTCTCTAGGGATGTAACTTTGAAGACTTTATGGAAATACTTACTTAACCTAAGAAGAAAAACGAAACTATTCACAAAACAGCTGGCCTCTTGTATTGACCAAGCAAGTTTTGTACGAACTGGTTGACATAACTACGACATTAGCTTTGACATTGATGTTTTAGTAAGATTGCCATTGTAAAAAAATCGTTTGCGCTTTTACAAAGAAGGATCTTGTAGGTCTTGTCATGACGTTATTCAAGTGACCTCTAGGGTGTTGTTTATTGATTATTTATTTATTTATTTACTAGACCGAGGCGTAACGCACCGGATCATCTCGGAATGGCGACAGGTCACTGGAACAACTTGCGACCCACGGATGCCCCTCAAGTTAAAGGGGAAAATTTACAAGTCCGTGATTAGACCTGCCGTACTGTATGGATCAGAATGTTGGGCTGTGAAAAAGATGGATGAAAAGAGATTGCATGTGGCAGAGATGAGAATGTTGAGATGGATGTGTGGTATGACGAAAATGGATAAAGTGAGAAATGAGTATACTAGAGAAAGATTGAAAGTGGCGCCAGTGACAGAAACGTTGAAAGGAAACCGTTTCTCCTGATATGGTCATCTGATGAGGAGGGATGAAACGCATGTTGTGAATGTGGTGTCTGCCTCTAAGTAATTGTTGCATTTAAGATTAGTTTGAGCATGTATTTTTTGTTATTATTAAGTGTAAACAATTGTTGGTGAACCTAATCAAATAAATAAAATAGATAAAAATGTTACTAAAAAAGATGAATATAAACGTGGATGGATGGGAGAGGGAGGGGACGGCCAAAGAAAAGATGGATGGACTGTGTGAGGAGTGATATGAAAGAAAAGGGAGTCAGTGATAGCGTGACGGAGGACAGGACGGTATGGAAGAAGAAAACGTGTTGCGCCGACCCCAAGTAACATGCGACATGGGCAGGAAGATGATATATTTATCGCAATTACTCTCTTCGTTTCTCTTTCTGCGTTATACTATCAGTGGGGAGTGAGCGAATTTGCTTCTTGCCCGACTTATTGTAATAACTATGGGGTTTAGTCGGTTGTTGTCTCCGTTCTTTATAGCATAAAAGGCGTTATGCTATAAAGAAAAATAAGTTGAATTTTCTAGTATGATGTTAGTTTACTCGGCTTTTAGCAACAAAGATTATTTACTATTAGAAAATAATGTACATTATTATATTAAATATGGAAACGTGGCCGCGTGGTGAATACCGGTCCATTCCCTCTCACAGAACTGTGGGAACATTAATAGGCTGATGATGTGACGATGTTATTATATTAAATGTTCGTATTTTACTATTTCTTTAGAGCATTTTACACCTGACCCATCTCGTTCAGTTGATTTTGTGAATAAATTCTTCGCAAATGTGGGAGAAAATCTGGCCTCCAAAATTGTGCCTCCAGTGAGTGACGATTGTGCCAGTTCCTCTGTCCTTGGTCAGTCTTTTCCACATCATAATTCTATGGTCATTTTCCCCACGGATAGTGAGGAGATTGATCGCCTCATCCTAGCCCTCAAACTGAATTGTGCTGTGGGGTGGGACGGCATCCCTGCGACCCTAATTAGTGCTGCGAGGAAAATTCTTGTCCCCATCATTTGTTACGTTTTCAACCTCGCTCTTACGTCTGGAGTATTCCCTGCGGTCTTCAAAAAGGCCCTGGTACACCCAATTCACAAAAGTAGGGATAGAGGCAGTGTCAATAACTACAGACCAATTTCCGTTTTGACTATCTTTTCTAAGCTTTTTGAAAAAATATTAAACATGCGACTCCTCAACTATCTAAATGCACATAATGTTCTCGCTGAGAACCAATATGGTTTCGGAGCAGGCAAAAATACTGAAGACGCTGTTCTGGTTTTATTGGGCTCAGTGGCTCAAAATCTAAACAATAGACAAAAGACTATTGCTATTTTTCTTGATCTCTCCAAGGTTTTTGACACCGTCTCTGTCCCCCTTTTGCTAAATAAGCTGGAACTGATTGGAGTTCGAGGCCTCGCTCTTGATATTTTCAGGAGTTACCTGAATGGCCGTTCACAATTTGTTAAAATAGATAATCTTACCAGTAACGAAATGTTTCTTAACTTTGGAGTCCCTCAGGGCAGTGTACTTGGTCCCACCCTGTTCCTTATATACATGAACGATCTCTGTAACCTCTCCCTACCTAACTCCAAATTAATTTCATACGCTGATGATACAGTCATACTGGTTCGGGGCAGGGATTGGGCTGAGGCACTTTTTGTCGCCGAATCAGCGCTACATTCTACTATGAGGTGGCTTGCACAGAATTTGCTTACCCTAAACGTGGAAAAAAATGCGTTTTTCACATTTGGTCCGAGACTTACATCACAGCCAACATCCGCTTTTTCTCTGACGGCGCATAAATGCAATGTTATTACGAACCTTGACTGTGGTTGTGCCAAAATCAAGCGTACGGATTCTGTCAAATACCTCGGTATACTGATTGACAGTGCGCTGACTTGGGTTGGGCAAATTAGTACACTAGTATCTAGGGTTAGAAAGTTAATATTTGTTTTTAAAAACCTTAGAAGTTCAGCCGAGTTTTCTACCCTTAGAACAGTTTATTTTGCTCTTGCTCACTCTGTCATCACGTACTGTGTATCGGCCTGGGGTAACACTGGGAAATGTCTCCTACTACGTCTGGAGAGGGCGCAGAGAGCTGTGCTCAAGGTCATGACGTATAAACCTATTCGTTTCCCTACCGACGAACTGTACGCCCTATGTAAGGTTCCATCGGTGAGGCACTCCTTCGTTCTAAAATTAATTTTACGTAAGCATGCTGAGCTTTTCTTCGATCCTGATTTGCACAAACATAAACGTAGGGCTGATAGAGTCTGTCAAACTTACTCGTCTAAACTCCAATTAGTACGACGACAATTCGAGTTCATGGCTCCTGTTTTATACAACAAAGTAAATAGGATTCTAAAAATTTATCCACTCACTTCTCGAGAGTGTAAACGGCTCACTGATCAATGGTTGTCCACTCTTACGTACGAAGAATTGGAGAACATAGTAAAAAACTAAAACAAAAGCAAAAACCTTATTCTCTTCCTCACATACACACACACACACACTCACTCACACACACACACACTCACTCACTCACACACACTCACCCACTCACTCACACACACACACACACACTCACTCACACTCACTCACTCACACACACACACTAGATCTTAAGCTTAGTTATAACAAATTATTTAAAAATAAAAATAAAAACTGTGCGTAATCTGGAACCTACATGTCATCTCTGTCTTGGAGGTGGGCGTTAATAGACACGACACAGTTTCTACTAATGTGTCTATTATCGATCACAATAATTATGTAACGTGTGTTTTTGGTTCAAATAAAGAATTATTATATTAAAGAATTATTATATTATATATTTTGTAAAGATTGTATACAAATAAAAGTTAACTGATATAATATCCGGCGTCCACTTAACATTTTGTATTTAGTATCGGGTTACCTACCGTGTCCTAGCGCGTATTGCGTACTGTAGTTCGGTAGGTATGTACTTAGTGCTAGCGTTGCAGCCTTGACAGGCGGCTACGAGTATTCAAATCGATACTCTCTCTACGAAGGTAGATGTATCTCTGGAAGTATCAACAATATGTAAGCAACGGTGAAGTTTAGTTCGGTGAACTTCGGTGCAAAACATGGTCACGTTATTTGTACTCTGTGTCGTTATTTGTATAACTGATTATTATAATTACAGATAGGAATTGGGATTTAAATTTAGATCAGGTTATCTTAGCAAAAATTTTATTTTTTTTGTAATTTGCCTTTTTTAATCTTACCTAAGCAACCATAACTGGCATCCCCATACGACAGTGGCGTCCCCACTCATTTTACAGATAACTTGGATTACTATAAAAATAAAACTGTATTTGCATGTTTCCATGAGCAACAACCGCGTAACAATATCATGGCATGGTAACGCAACGCTATGGTTTAATAAAAAACCGAATCGCAACGTAGTGAAACGTATCACAACACACAACATAATAAAAATGTCGAACCTCACACTCAGTAACAACTTCATGCAACAGTAAGCGCATGATTATTACATGCCTGCATATATGAACAGTCCCACCTATCTAAAATATTGAATTGGGACATTGTTAGAAGACAATTTTTAACTTCGACGGAAAAAGAGGGGTGTTATAGTTTGATGTGTGTATCTGTGTGTTTGTGTATCTGTGTATCTGTCTGTGGAATCATAGCACCTAAACGGATGAACCGATTTCGATTTGTTTTTTTTTTGTTTCAATCGTGACTTTATCGAGACTGTTCTTAGCTATGTTTGATGAATATCTGTTCTGCCGTTCGAAAGTTATGGGCGTTTTACTGATTAGAAATCGTGCTGTTTCCGCAAGATATCGTGTCATAATTATGTGTTCAATATAGATTATCGATGCGTGTCTACTATTAGATAAATTATATAGTATGAAATTAAAATAGGACGTAATATTATACTTGTTACGAACAGGAGAATTTACAAGGCACGGGTTTCATACAGTATTTTTTTTATTGGAATTGAACAAACCGATTTTAGCTTACTAACATGCAAGATTCATATTTGTAGGGAATTCGGTCTAAAATGGCAAGCAGAAAGAAGTAGTAAGAAACATAACAAAAGTTAGATGCTCTTACAAAAACTTATTTGTATTTCAAAGTTAAAGTAAAAGGTGTATAATAAACAGTTATTCCAAAACGCCAATTGGAATATTTAAAGTGAAAAATGATATATCAAAGCCGCCGATGTTATTGCATCATTGTCTCTAAGGTTACACTAGTCGACGGCGACGGCACGAACTATTTTGTGCGCGAGGTTAAAATAATGCATGCCATCTCATCCGACAACACGTGCGAAAGTGATAGATGACGTGATGAGCAGTAAGAAGCTAGTTCGCGTACGAAATAGCACTTTTGCATATTTGTATCGAAATGGATTATGATTTAGGACGAAAACGAGCGCGCGAAATTTTATGAACTGACCTTTGGGAGTCTAGATATCATGAAAAATCGAGTGAATGTATATTTTCAAAATAAAATTATTTGCATTGTTGAATTACTAATCTATCCCTGTATGGAGGCTGTTTTGCAATTTTCCTTCTTCCTATGGTATTTATTGCCGCCCAAAGATGCGTTCAAATTAGTGTTGAAATATGGAACTTTCGACGCTCAAAATTTTCAAATATTTATAATTTTTACTTTTTTGTTTCCATACAGGGCTAGATAATAATGAGACAAATTGATATAATTTTTTATTTTGGACGTACATCGTCAAACAGTGGAGTAATCCATAGACTACGTTTGTATGGAAGAATTATCGACTAGTGTAACCTTAAGCTTCAAGCAAGGCGGCGAGGCTTAGCAGTTCCCTAGAACACTGTAATAAAATATTGCAGTATTTACCTTTAAGGCACACCACTTAATCAAAACGTTGCAGTATGTAATTCATAATACTAAATAACTGTCTCCTTGCCGAGGCTAACAGTTAACTGAAATGCTTAAATAAATTTTCTTTTTCATCGTTTAAAATTTAAATACCCCAATCGTGTCAGCATAATGCAATTACAATATTTTCAAAAACAATCGAATTTGTTCTAGCTTGTTCTTAAATTTTTCAGCTACATTAAAAAGACTAAGCCAAAAGTAATTAATTGTGGTTACGAAAGTGTTGGGATAAATCTTTCGCAAACTTCTTGAAGCCAGCTAATGAAGCGCAAAAACTATTTTAGTACGTTTGCAGTTTATTTTTGGATTCAAACCGTAGAACCAAAAATTAATTCTGCCTTGAAAATTTAACTTCATATTATATTGATAAAAAGTAAACCCAAGTACATTACTTTTCAGAGGCAGAATGTTCAGTTGGCATTAAAGTTAATTGAATCATTACAAGCTGTCGTCAGGAACGTATCGGAATACAACTGTGTGGCTAAAACTGAAGCATCAAATCAAAAATACAATTCGAAACCCATTATTTCAATAAAAACAAACATGACGGCTTCATTACTTTGTATCAATAGTTGCCCGAGGCTTAATGATGCTTCTGCACCGAAAATAATAACATTAAATCAGACTAAGCACGGAAGAGACGATCAGTTCCGTGCGTAGTCTGATAACGAAATATAAGATATTTACTAATACTTCAATTATGAAATGTATGATAGGCAATTTTAATTTTCAGTTATCACTGTTTGTTTGTTTTCCGCTTCATAATCATTCTTAGTAGTAACCTCATTAAGCTGCTAATTATTTTTCCAATTGAATCACTATATTTGAGTCATCTGAAAATGCTGGCGGAAGAAGAGAAGGTATTGTTTCCAAGGTAGATCTAGGAAACGATGTCTGATTACTTCTAAGTACTCATTTTCTTCAAGAGAACGTAAAGGTTGATGAAACAAATCAGATTCTGAAAAACATCATATTACGCACATGTTACTCCATTTGTTTAGCCATTCCATACACTTCAATCCAATACTCATATATTATGTGTGACTCTTTCTTTGAAAAACCATCCATCCAACTTCATTCTCATACGTTCGATCTAACCAAATAGTGTCTGGACTTTAATATAGACTGCGATCTCTGAACAGTTGCGACGTTGCCGTTGGTTCAAAACTATTTACAGAAATAAATATAATTTAGACCCAATTTTTCAATCTTCATATAACTTTAACTAGGGCAGTTGCAATTTCACAGCTTTGATATGGAAATTAAGTCAAACCACTATATTTATTATTCAGATA
Source organism: Orthosia incerta (assembly GCA_948252205.1). NCBI lineage: Eukaryota > Metazoa > Arthropoda > Insecta > Lepidoptera > Noctuidae > Orthosia > Orthosia incerta. Next base: position 36,310,726 of record OX411741.1, on the reverse strand, counting down.
AAAGTTATGTGGTTATTGATCGATCAATTCTTATAATAACGAAGAATTGGTCTACTTACGTGCATTCAGAAAATGGAAGCATTTATTTATTTATACTTTATTGTACTCCAAGATAAAACGTACAAAAAGAAAATCTTAACACGTTCAGACCGTCACCTCATGAGTAGGTACTTAGTATCCCACGGCGCAAATCTTCGTATAGCCAACGGTGGTACATCACCGCCCCATAAAACAAAAGTCTAGCCGGGCGGGGTGCGCCACCGATGGACACGGACAGGAATTATGCTTTCTCTGTCTGGTTTTGGTTTATAATAATGCGAAAAATGGGGTAGATATATCTGATCAGATGGCGTCGTACTATACCAGCCTTAGAAAAACCCTAAAGTGGTACCGCAAGCTAATCATTGAGATGGTCTGTGGCACAATGTTAGTAAATGCTTGGGTTATTCACCAAAAATTTGGAGCATAAAAAAACTAAGTATTAAAGAAAGCCGAAATACGAGTTAGAGAAAACAGAAGGAAAGCTCAGAGATACCCGAAAGAGATGCAGATCTTGATACGACCATTTTACAACAACCGAATCTGCGGGTATGGCTAGAAAAAAATCTAAAAGCGTGAATACGTTTTGCTCTGCGTGTGAAAAACAGATTTGTTTGGATTGTTTCAATATGATTCATACAAAATAACTTTCATTTTAAGCCATCCATGATGGCATTTTATTTTTTTAAATTTTGATTTAATTTTCAAATTATTTACATTTTCTCAACTTATTTATCATAAATAATTTGCATTTCGTACAATTTATGTCGTGATTATGTAATTTTTTTTCACCTAAATGATTTTTTTTATTTAGATGTTTGATTACTTCTCGAAATAATTTCTAGCTCCTGAGCTGCACTATGAAAATTTGTCAATTTTACTAGGCGGGGACGGTAAGTACAACACTTTCTCTCAAAGCGGCGCGAATTTCTTAGTATACTGAAAGTATAGTGAGACGTGGCCACCGGTGCAAATACTCCGTGCTCCACCGGTGGTACACGCCGGCCTGAAAGTGTAATTTAAACAAACATACAAAATGCGGCCTTATTGCGTTCTGCGATCTCTTCCAGGCAACTTAAAATGGAAAGAGAGAACCTGGGCACAGTATGGGGTCAAATTAAATAATTATTTTTAAAACCGGCCAAATGCGAGTCGGACTCGTACACAATAGATGCCGTACCCAGGGTGGCGTCAACTTTGTATGTATGGGGAAACCCTTTAATTTAAACTTTTTTATTTTTTGGACATTTTCCTTTATTTGTGCTGTAAGACCTAACTTTAGGCTAAATTTCGTGATTCTAGGTCAACGAGAACTACCATATAGGTTTTCGACCTAAAACCTATAGGGTACTTCCGTTTGACTTAGAATTATCAATTTTGGTTAAGAGCAAGGTCTTATTGCACAAGTAAAGGGAAAATGCCGAAAAATAAAAATGTTGGAATTTAAGGTAAATTTTGGTCCTTACAAGTTTTCGCGAAAATCTAAATTTACCCATATCTTTTTATCGTGTTGACTCAGGACCTAGATTTTTATACACCCAAAAGGGACTATAGACCTCAGTATCTGGTATAAATTTCAACTTGATAGGTCCACCCGTTCTGAGAATTTCGGTGGTGACACACGGACAGTCAGACGGACAAGAGATTGATCTTATAAGGATTTCTGTTTTACCTTTTGAGGTACTGAACCCTAAAAACAAACTACTAACATAGACTAGATAAATACATACATACATCTAAATATACAAATAAGAAAACAATACAGCTTTAACAAGAACAGAATCACAGAGACAAGTAATGTTCCTTTATGAGTGTTTTAAGAACAAGCAATAATAAAAATAAAATAAAAATGCAACCACTGAGCACGTTTTATTTGGTTAGGCAATGCATTCCACAGACGAGCAGCCTGGACAGTAAATGATTTTTCCAAGATTGTAGTGGAATACATAGGCATTTTAAGTCGCCAGTTTTCTGATGACCTACGATATTTCCTGTGGGAATCGCAGATAAACTGAAAACGATCTTTCAGGTAAAGAGGGTGGAAGGAGTAAAGAGCACATTGAACAAAAGAGAAAGAACATGAGCATTAGGGAGTACGAAAAAATAATAACAATAAAAAGGCCCCTCGGTGAGTTGCTCGCTGTTTTGTTTTTTTTTAGGGCCCCTACGCTTTCGTAGGCCGACCGTAACACCTCGTAGCACTGTCTACAACGCAGTTATTTGGTATTCTTTTTATTTGTTTATTTCAGGTACTTTGGTAAAGTTTTCTCATTTCTAGTGTTTAGCTTTATGTGTTTAGTGTCTATCTTTTCGATGTAGTGGTATTACAAATGCAATTTTCAAAAATGCTGAAAACTGAGTTGTTGTTTTTTTATAAGTCAGTACAAAAACCTATGATCAAGGCGTAACACGCACCACAAAAAACGAAAAAAACTATATAGACACAAATAAAAAAGGAAAAACAAAAGTTTTTCTGCGTATACATTCTGTTTTGCCACAAAACCGAATAAAAGGAAAAGAATTTTCTTTTAGTTTTTGTGAATATGGTACATTGCAGTTGCAGGCTTTCCGGTTTTGGTTCAGAGCAGATATTGTAGCCGTAAAAATGAATTAATGTTAAAGTACCTTCATCACCAGCCTTTAAATGTTCCAACTGCTGGAACACAGGCCTCCTCTCTGTGAGAGGGTTCTGTGTCAAAGTACATTTTAATAATATTCGTCCAAGTATACAAATAAAACCGGTATTATCCTCGGTAAACTAAAAATAATATTTTTATATAGACATTTATTTTTTAATGAGAGCTAAGTGCGCATGGTCCGACACGTATTTAGCCAGCATTTCTGTTATATTTTGAAATTTTCTCCATTATAGGTGTCGTTTAACAAAATTATCTCTATTGGCTTATTTAACCAAAACCAAATTAAGTATGTTAACATGTATAAGTGTGAGAACATTTTAATCCTACGCCTGAGCTATTTTGAGCAAACTTCTCGGCCGAAAGCTTACGCGAGCCAGAGGCTCTAGAGGAGTGGCAAATTATCATCATGGACAGACATATTGTGTCACAAATAGGAATTCATACTATGTGCGATATAATACAAAAAAAAAAGAAGAATAAGAGGGGTATAAAGAGAAGTGGAATTTACATATCTAATTTAACAATGAGTGGCGCGTTTCAACAAATCAGCCGTGTTCGGTCACCGAATATTGTCTGCGACCGAATACCGCTAAACTAAAACCAGTTTTCACTAGTAGGCGACCTAATACGGGCTGAGGTCGAATACGGCTAACCGAAAACCCGTTTACATTATTCGGTCCCTAGCCGGTGAGCGAATACGGGCTGCAACCGAATCAGCCAAAACGACCTAATGTATGAGCCATGATAATGTCCAATTCGAACGCAATATTATCTTATTGATACCGGAGATGCCTGCAGCGGTCAAATAGTGGCTAATTTAATTACCGTGGCCTTCCCAGTAGTCGTTTAGCTTCAGAGCATCCACTAATTAGACATAATTAGTGGATGCTCTGACGTTTGACAGTGTATGCAATTACAACCGTACCTAATTAACATAATAAGCTTTGAGCATTAATTGTTCAAGGGATTCAGTTGCAAGAATTAATTTGTCTTAATTAGCTTTGCTATCATTGTATAAGTTGTGGGAACGTGCTTAATAATCAATGTTCAACATTGATTATTAAGCTCGTGCATCTGTAGTGTTATTAGATACGTGAAAATCTTACCATTATGACTTAGGTGAAGTAATCTCAAAGTTAGCATCCCTAGCATCGGTTAGCTCACTTCATCTAAGTAATCACGGTATCATTTCTACAGAATCGACCGGGTGGTCAAAGCAGAACGAATATTTCGAACTCGTACTAAGACAATAAAATGGCCAACAACCTGATGCCGTATAACAAAAGGCCAGCTAAGTAGACCTATGTTTATCATGTGATTTGACTAAAAAAGTAACTTTGACCTCTGTTCGTTTCAATAATGTTTTTCCACTGGTCAGCTAGGAAACACCGGCCTCATCTAATATAAATTTACAAAAAGGACCTATTCAAAGAAGTTTTTTAACTTACCGTGCATTGTCATACAAACCAAACATGTATGCAACATTTCAGTTCAATCGGTTTAAGGACTAATTAAAAATTCAGTTCCAAGTTTTGACCTACACTTACTAACTAAAAAGGCCAGTTAAAAACTTCGACGTGTGTAAGTCATATTAACAACTATTATTATTTATTTCTATTATTTTTTTATATATTATTAATTATTCATTTATCAACTGTCTTATTAATAAATTTCCTTGTTTGCAAAATAAAGCAGAAACGGTAACCAGCATTCACAATCACACACATTTCCGCAAGAGAGAGTTGTCGCTTCTCGACGACAATATTGCACGTTGCGGTTATTTCCTACGCTTCCACAGTCGCTTATTATTTATTTTAAAGGCTTCGGCCATCTCGGAAATCGATTTCCGCCAGTGTTTTATTCAATTCCTGGTTTTTATTCCGTTAGCATTTTTATGCTGTTGCAGAGACAGAATTGGTTTAATGCATTTTTCCTGTAGGTTATTTCAGAAATATATATTTTGTTTTGTTGGCTGGCATGGCTGAATAATGTAAAGTGTCATTAAATCTTGACAATATGTCTATTAGGTAGAAGATTTCTTTCAACAAAAATATCATCTGAATCAAACTGTTTTTCCATTCAATATTCAAGCGTCGAAAAACGAGAGGATTTCTATCTACAGGTTTGTCAAACTTCGCCGGACGCACACCGCCCGCGGGGAAAAGATCGTGTTTGAAGTGCTGAGCTGACGACGCAGTATCACCTCCAAAGGTTGGAGTAGCCCTTCACTTATCACTTTGTGACGGTTTAAAATAAGTCCGATCGATACCTAAGAAGCTATTTTAGTACTTAATATAAATTCAGTTGCGATTTAACTTTTTTGAGATCTTTATTTATTGTAAAGGTCTTTATCAATCAATCATCAGCTGGCGTTCTGTAGTTTCTGCCTTACCCTAAGGGAAAACCCGGAATTATGTATGGCATACTAACCAGATATAGCTACATACTAAATACTATATAGAATGCTTCTATTTAACTTAATTTCAGTCATAAATGTAATATTTAATAGTTCACAGGAAGTACCGTACGCTCTATTATTTCGGTGACATCGAAGGACACTGTTGCATGGCGACAGAATAGGTTTTTTTCTTTGTTTTATGCTTGTGTTTGATCACTTTCTCGCCTGATGTTAAGTGATGATGTAGTCGACGGTGAAGAACGCTTGTCTGGAAGTAAGATATTCACTCTTGACTTAAATACCCCTAGGTTAATAAAGACTCCGTCAGGTAATTCCACTGCTTAGCTGTATGCACAATGAAAGTATTCCCAAAACGCTTTGTACGTATGTCCACCATGTACCGATGACGCATTGCCATACGGCTTGTAGTCCGATGATGAAAAGGGCTAGGCGGAATCTAATTGTGCAGTTCCAACGCACACTCCCCAAAATGTAACCGAGTGTACGAGTGTAACCGAAAACCGACAGGCTGGCAACTCGGCAACGATGTTCAAGGCTCTAGAGCTTTGAGTCGACAAGTGCATCGTTACCGATCAGCCTCTTAAACCGTCTGTCAATCGAATCAAATGCATCAAGTTGGTATTTGGCAGAACCGTCCCAAAGGTGAGAGCAGTACTCTATGCATGACCGAACTTGCGGTTGCAGGCGTGAAGTACCGACCCACCTTTGCAAGAATCCACAACTATTTTGCAGAAAACTGAGCCTTTGCCTCAATGAATGGATCAAAATTGAAGTTCGACGTCAACGTAACACCAAGAAGGTTGGGATGGTATGTTATCGGCACGGTTACATCACGTAAAAATGGAGCCGGGTGGAATTGGCTCTTTTTTGCGGGAAAAAGATACGCTTGGGGCTGCTAAGCAGCATTGAAACTGACTCGCCAAGAGACGTTACATTACGCTACGGCGACGTTACATTGCAATACTCTACGTTACATTGGCAACATTATAGTTTGCGTAACTAAGCTGCATCGGCCATCGGAAACTATAGTTAAATAGTTCCTCGAAGATTGCTATCCAAGGTAAATTTTCAGATTCGAGAATCACAATATCATAGAAAAGCAGTTCTAAGCTGGAATAATGTCGATTCGAGGAAGTAAGTAATTGTTTGATACAGATTTCAACGAATTTCACAATAGCCGTGATACTTGGTACCATATACTTTTTATTTGCCCACGACGATGTGCACAAAATTCGTTTTCCTAACGGTAAATATTCGGTACGTTAGAGAACGGACAGATCGATCGGGAACAACGCGGCAGTATGACGGTTGCTCGTCACACTCAATAAAAATAAAACCGACCAAGTGCGTTTCGGGCCACGCGCATTAATAGGGTTCCGAAGTTGCATCATAATGCGGACTAAGTATAGGGCTTTGTTGTTGTTACATGAATATTAAAACGGTTTTAGCGGCCCACAACGTCTAAAAACGGGCCTACATAGGATGACGTTTTTTTTTAATCTATATGCTCGCCTTTGACCACTATCCCGCCTGATGGTAAGCGATGATGTGGTCTACAGTGAAGCACGCTTGCCTAGAAGTAAACTAAAGAAGGACTAACTGGTAACTGAAAAGGAGTTATAAAATCCAACTTCGCAACTGAAGTTAGAAAAATATTATCTATTTGATTACCACCGCAGGTGCGAATCGTGATACGAGCGCGCGTTAGAGCCACGGGGAATGGTATGATTCGTTCCTGGATCCTTGCGCGCACGCTCCTTGTTTATTTCTCTTTCGGTATTTGAAAAAAATCGTATGTATTCACCTCTAATCTTCGGTATTCACTATTTCGTTTTGGGAAGTTTACCCAATTAGTGAGGTAGTCGGGTCGAATATTGACTTTATAGATGGATATCGACAAATGAAAATAAGTAATTTGCTTGGCAATCGAATCTTATTTGACTTTAGATTACAAAACGTCGAAAATACTTCTGCACTAACACAAAATAGACTCCCCCACGCGGATGCGCCGTATGGACTACGGACCCGTAGGCTTATTACGTATCTTTTGCAAGAGCAAAACGATAGCGATCAAACGCTTGATGTCATATAAGTCAGAATTACCTGCAGTGTAGGTATGGTAGGTCCTACACAATCGTTTGCTAATCGCTTGCTGTTTGTCAAATGCACTTTTTAAAAAAAAAAACGCCAACAACTCTAAAACTTTTTCATTGAAGAGCAATTATTTAGCAAAAATCGCTATCGTTTTGCTCTTGCAAAAGATACGTAATAAGCCTGTGGTACTGCCAACGACTCCGGCCACTCCAATGCGATATTGGAGCTTAAACATTATTCATTTAGAATTATTATTATTAAGGATGTTATGATTTTATTTTTGTATATTTTGACATGGTTCATAAGCATATATTTACTCTGTTTTACACAGCTAACAACGTTATTTAAGTAATTTTTCAATGGCATTAGTACAACATTTTTACTGTTCTAAGTACACTTTATAAGTTGGTCGACTATTACTCGTAAACTTGTAAAGCCTACTTATCTGTGATAGTTTTGATTTCGTTATATTTATTACTGCCGTGCATTTTTTAGGCAAGAGCTACCTTTGGAAGAAGGACACTTGACTCTAACATAAATTTGCAATTTAAAGCTTTACGCAAACGGATCTCTGAATCGAAAAATGTTTAACAAATCCATAATATTTTTGAATGGCCTATCCAACGATACCCCACAACCATGGGATTGACGAGAATAACAACATCTCCACTTTACGTCTATAGGAGGAACACCAAAAAAAATTCTTTTCTTGATTTATTTTACCACTTTGTCGGAATTATTAATATGTATATCTATTACACTTACATTCTCAGAGCTAAGCTGCGGACGGACAGACGGACAGAGCGAAACTATAAGGGTTCCTTGTTGACTTCGGAACCCTAAAAATGTAACTGGCTGAATTACTGTTAGTTTTTTTTGGCGTACCTATAGTTTTAAAATACGTCAAATAGAAATGTCAAACGGGACAAGTTAGCTATGTTGGAGGTATTTCTTCTATAAAAGGCAGTATTTAAGAGTAAAGGTTTGGTTTTTCTACCAAGATAAGATTAGTACTACTTGTAAGAACAAAATCATAATTTTGCTTTGTAACATTTAACCGTATTCTAGAAATAAGACATTAGAATTAGGATTATGCAATCATAAATTTGCATGATTTTATATTTTGAATACTAATACAAAGTTTTAGTCGACCAATGCGCACCTGGTCAACGACCGAAACGTCGTTGACCAGGTGCGCATTGTAATACAGTTCGTTTGAGTATTACAAAAACTAGCACACAAAGAAGCAAAATTTTACTCACATCCCATATTTTATCTACATTAGAAAAATAATACAACGGTATTTCAGTTAGATATGGATCAAACTAATGAATGCGTTGATTTGAGATCCTCCTATTCAAAAAGCCGGTACCGTAAGTCAAATTACGAGTATTGCGATGCTTCGTATTTATATTTTGTTGTATAGGAATCGCAATATTCAGTCACATTCAATGACATCAATCATTTATAATTGGTAATTTTTCAACTTATGAAAAAGAAGTGGGTATTTCTAGGAAACGCAGTGGTGTGAGTAAGTAATTGATTTATAATCCGTCATGTCGGTGGAAGTCGGTCATACTTTCATTACACCAAAAGATAAAATTTAATTAGTCGAATGTACAGGCAACCCAATTTTCCACGAATTTGAGTATCAGTTTTTTATGTAGCGGACAAGTTGCTATTAAAATTTCGGAGTAAGCGAGACCCATTTTTCTAAAAATCCATCAATCCGTTTTGCGCATGACTGCGTTATTGTTCAGAAGTTCTCGTAAAAGGAAAATAAAATTAATACTACATTCCATTCAAAGCAAAGGTACTTGGAACTGCAGCACTACGAGTTTTTTTTGTCATGTTCGAAAACTGAATATTGCTCGGCACAAAGCTTTATTTGGAAGCTCGCGAGGCTGGACGTTGACTATTCATATTTTACATATAACTGAAATTTTTGAGTACCTACGTAGCACAAAGACTTTTGTTTCACATGATGCTATTTCAGATATGCATGTAAGCATCAAGCTTATTGAAACTCGAAACCTTTACAAACTGGCAAAAAAAGCATTCACTGTCAAATTTCAATCTGTTTTTACCGGAAATTCAAAAAGTAGATGAAAACATACCTTATCTACAAAAAGTGAACATAGTATATCAGCTTATGTACCTCGATGAGTGTGATGACAAGAACAGAACATTGTGAAATTGAACTACAGACATAATAATTATGTCGGTGCACAGATCCGTTCAATTTGCGGTGGCATTGTATGAAATTAATTTTCACAAAGTGTATTAAGATTGATATTTTGTCCAAATGAATACATTGCCGACTGAAAAGTTCTATTTCCGTTAAGCCAGACAATTCCATTATTTTCTGCAAGTGACAGTGATACTCTTAGTTAGCGACTGTTCTAATTGAGTGAGCAAAATGTGACTTTGTATAGGCTATCTGTATTATTATTTTAGGACTTTTAAATATCCGTAATATTTATTTATGGCATGGATACCGGAACATTTGTCAAGTTAAAGAGACTACATAATTTCCTCGTCTTTCAAGTCATTCAACAGAGATGTCCGTAATTTACGGATTTATGGAAATTACGGACATCTTTTTGAGCGACAACTTTGAGCACGGTCAACTTTCTTCACGACTTATATATAACCATTTTATAAAATATGAGTATTCATGCGAGGAAAACTACAAGTAAATGTCGAGCCATTTCGATGTTGCAATACCTTTATTCCAGTTCCTGGAAACAGAAACAAAACGTATGTTAACAGAAAATTTTTGTTTGGCTATAGCAATTTCAATGCAATATATTTTCACGCACGAAAAACATACGAGTACATTGTGTGACAAGTAGGTAAGTTGAACCAAAATTTACTAATGTATTATTGCAATAAACTAATTTAAATCGAGATGAATCCCTTATATATGAGCTAACCGTTGATAATATACAAATTGTCAACGGTTAGTCAAATTTTAATTGCAAAATCAATGGCCAAATCGTTAAATTTCAATAATTAATTTGTACATTTTGGTTCAATTTACGTGCCGAGCACTATAACATGATTTTAATGAAAATTTGTATTGAAATGTGCATTAAAACATGATACATTGAACAATGGTAAAAGCCCATCGGCTGCCTTTGTCAGAGAGATGACAATATATGAAACAGAAGTGCTGAAATTAATCGGTTTTTTTGGCTAACTTCGAATGTACCTATATCCAGAACGGCTTACGGCTTACAACGTTAATACAGAACATTTAAGAGTTATACTGTTTTATCTGAATATCATTTAGAAGACACACACAATATAATTTTACCGCCTTTGCACTTCAAGTTAGGCCACATGAAAAACTTAGTTAAAGCCATGGATAGAAATGGGGGTAGTTTCACAAATCTAAAATCTTTGTTTCCTAGACGAGCGCGACGCGCGACCCCAAGCGTCCGTGAGTGAGACCGGCAAGCGGTCAGTAGCGCGTCTCGGTCGTGCGCCGCGGTCTCGACCGCGAACTCACTCCCATGTAAAGCCTAAGGACAATTAGTGTTACGCGTCTCCTGATCGGCCACGCGTCGCGGTTGCGCGGTATAACTCGCACATTTAGGATTGTAATAAGATTAATTTCCTAGATTCCCATCTAGATATTTTCCCTGAAAAATTAGGATCTGTAAGCGATTAACACGGGGAGAGATTTTTTTTTTATATAATCCTATTTTACCAGACGTTTCGGCCCTGTTGCAAAAACCGTGGTCCCGGGTCTACCCGGGACCACGGTCGTTGCACCACGGGGAATCAATAATCGAAATCATCGCGTTAAATACCCGTGATATATTGTTTTTCAACTCAACTATGTACCAACTATTTTGATATCATTCAAACCAAACAGGATTACTCTGTTATTAAAACAATTTATAAATGTGGCTCATTGAACATTACAGCTGTTTGTTTATAGACAAAAGTGAACCATGGACGATGAGGAAGAAAAAGCGACATTGGACGGGCAGTTCACGGAATTTGCTAAGTTCATGGACATGGATCGGAATGGGACCACAATTGATCTGTATCGCAGCGACTATTGGCTTCGTCAGAGCAAAGTCTTGGACGACAGGATTCTGACTATGACCGATACAGGACTCACGTGGATGCAATTTGGGTAACCAAAAAGGAAATCACTTGTTTGCCCCATCATTGTGTAATTTTATTTAAACTGTTATCTGGAACTCTATTGTTTACCGAGATATTGAAGGTAAACGTTCAATATTTTGTTAACGAAGCGTGCCTCCACGACTTTTGAATCGTCGAGGGCACCTTAATCGCAAAGTTTCACGTGCGTTACAAAGCTCGCGACAAGCGATTATTCACGACAAAACACTTTTTCTCTGCAATTATTTTGTACAAAGTTACTTGAGTACGTATTTAGTTTGTTATATATGTTTTCTGATGGGATTTTTTTACCATTTTCTCAGGATTTTTAAAATTGATAGAAAGCTTTATATGCAAAAGTAGAGCTTTTGAAATAACTGTTTAAGTGCAGGTATGGAATGTCTGCTTGAAGTGATGAACGTGCACATCTATTTAATAGCACTCTCGGCTTGTAATGTTTACTTATTTTGAGTATTAATACTTTTTGCACAAATAAAAACACCGATCTAATTGGGACACGCAAGAGGGTGTGGGACGTAATTCTTTAACTAGTGGTTTGGTGTAATAATTATCCTCAAAATTTTCGTTCCAGGAATAATTTAATTTTCATCTCAAACTATTGTTTCAGCAAAAGGGAACTTACCTACGGCAATTGGTATCAATACTTAACTGAACTATGTTTTGTCAAGGATCTGAATCAAGTGGAAGTAGAAGATTACCTGACCTGTTGTGGGTTACCTGGAACTTTGCCGGTGATAATACCTCAATATAGAACATTCTTCGATACCTACAAACCGCCGAATAAATTGGTAAATACTGAGTATTAGTTAGGCTTTATATTAAGCCTGGACAGGGTGGCGAATAAATCACGAAGAGGTTCATAAAATTGCTCTTTCTATTTTTTAATCTCAACGTAATAAACCAAAACTCTTGGAGATATATTTGAGTTAATTTCTAAGTATCAGCAATAATCATCACTTGCCAGGTTCACAAAACAGTCTCTTTCAAAAGTATTTCTGATTACTTTCTCTGCACATGTAAACCTTGAATATTTATTTAAAAAAAAAAAAAACTCTGCTAAATCAAACGAACGAGTGATTTATATGTCGAGATCCACTAAAAATCCATGACATAATTTATAGGTTTAAATTTCCAAAACGCGGTTTATAACTAGTAAAAAAAAGAGGGTGTAAAGGTTCCCTGTCCATTTGCATAAACACTTTAGACATAATATATCATGGCATACTTTTGTTTATCCTAATTATATTTACGCATAACATTATTTTCGCACAACAGCTTACGCAAAATTTTATTTAGCATAATTACTCTTATCATAATAATGTTTAAGCATTACATTCTAAATCATAAATTTGTTTACGCATAATGATATTAAAACATATTTTTTTAAGCTTAACAAATACGCATAATAATTAACTCCAAAAATGTTAGACAACTAATACACATTTTCATACAATATAAATAAATAATTCTTATTCAATGATTATTATAGTATTGAATTTTTTTTCAGGCTCCTTGCTGCGCTCGTCGCGCTCGCATTTTTGATTGTCTCTCGTTTTCTGTCAAAAATGTCGTCGCTCGCGCTATACTGCGCTCGCTACTTTCTGTCAGCTAGGTTATTGATACCCTGGGAGCCAGGATTTTTTTATAGGGTTAAAATAATGAATATACTTCGAAACTTGCATATTTAAAAATATACACCTAAAATAAAATATTTAAAAAAGTTAAAAACACGCCTACCTTGTCAAAAAGTGATTATTATCAGATGCATGATAATTTGTAATGCATGACAGTTACATAATATTTTATATAATAAATCATTTGCATGAAAATTCAAAATAAAATACGTAAAAACAACTCAAATTTGTTTCCGTTATTCCTATTAATTTTATTGCATTCATATTATTATGCTAATAGTCATTAGGGCTAGTAACATTACGCGAATTCAAATTATGCCAAAACAAATTAGTCTTCCAGATAATTATGCCAACAAAAACAGTATGCCAAAAAAAAATGGCTGTAAATTATTATGGCAAAACAAATTATGCTAAAACAGTTATGCCAAAGTATATTAGGAAAAAGAACATTATGCAAAAAAAAGGGATCCCGAGTGTAAAGTCACTCAGTGCGAACGTAGTAGTTCATTTTTGAAACTGCGTCGTTACTTTGGCGCCTCGCGGTGTTTGGCTAGGTTAGGGATGGCAGACGTTTTTCTCTGTTAAGGTGCGAGTTCACCGCGCGAAAACGTCGCGGTCTCCGGGGGTGTGTTCCCGGACGAGACAGAGACATGTGTTGCACACATACTCTTGTCGATTTTAAAAGTCAGTTTAATTTTAAAAGTTATTATCCCATATTATAATGGAAAACCAAGTTATCAAGTTGCTATTGGAGGAAGAAGAATGGCTATTAACGAGTTATATACAACTAGAAGCCAAAAAAAGACCGTTTTCTATATAGGGTCAATACAATCGATAAAGATTAGTTTTTCATAGCACCGCCATTCAGATAATGACGTCAAATGCACAACGCCATCTATTGAATATGGATTTCAACTGTCCGAGTATCTGGATTGCGTGTGTTGTGTTGTAGGTAAGGCTTAATCACAAGTGATTCATCGAATCATGACTCCTCAATTTAATTTTACTAATTGGTGTAATTAAATACTTTATGAATATAAAGGTTACATTTAAATATAACAGTATTCATACACATAGTGCATTAACTTTTATTATGTTAAATATGAAATCAATAATAAAATAAATCCATCAATAAAATTAATTCTGACATAAATGAGTAGAAACTAAATGGCCCTTATTTAGTTTCATAAAAAATGTTTTTTTTGCCATTTTCGATCTACTTCGATTTTCGATAAACTTTCGATCATTCATTGTAGTCAGGATACGACACAATTTTTATGTAACGATAAAGTGTCCCCCTAATATCAGCTTAGTCTACGAAATTAAAAATCACAGTATAGTTAATCATTTAAACCTACCCTACACTGCTTGAATAGAGACAGAGTTACTTATATTTTGTTTTGAATTTTTTAAATATTTTCAGGTTTTAATTTTTAATTTTGAGATTTTAATTGTGTCTTGAGTTACTTTATATTACTTATTTTACCTACATAAAAAATATTGTGTAGTAGATTTACTTCTCAAAATTATAAATTTTGTTGAACAGAACTCACCTCTGCCTTTTTATTTTTAACCAATTTCAAAAACAGAAGATCATCAATTCGACCCGCATGTGTGTAACATTTTTTCAAACAAATCAAAAGCTATGCAAAAAATAATAACACAGGTTAGATTAGTTTCACATGGTTTGTGACGGTAGACCTTTACCTACTCTCTACTATCCTTTTTCCAATATGACTGCAATACTGTTGGTATTTGCTTTGACAAAAAACCTATATTTTCGCATAGTGAATTCTTTGATCATTTCATAGGATTGAAACAAAGGAAGTGCTTTTTTGTTTTCTTCCCGGTACAAAGGGTGTACCACCCTTTTGCAGGCTTTTGCAGGCTTTTGTTGGCTTTGATGAAGTGGAGCTTTTGATAGGACTGGACCTATCAAAAGCATAAAAGCTAATCATATCACAGGAATGCAAACACACGGAGCTTTGTGAATTATTCAATACTAGCTGTGTCCGTGGTAAAAAACGCTGGCAATGGGTTCTGTTGTTTATCCTTAAACACCCTGGCAATTTCAGGAAATATTTTCGATCGACAAAAACGACATTTCAATTTTTTTTTTAAATATGTTTTGATGAATATTTGTAATTAATTACTTGGTCATTTGCGCCCAAATGCCAATTGAAGTGGTTGAAAGCCAGTTTGTAAATACTTATTTTATGATCACTAACGAAAACATGTTGTGAATGCTTACCAGTTATTATGTGGGCAGTGGAATATGGGAATGGCATGTTATTGTTCATATTAATTAGTTCGCTCCGCGGGACATTCTCCAAATTCAATTTAATCGAGCCATTCCGATGAGTCGTCAGTTTCAACAAATTCATTTGAGCGACTGCAGCTAAAATAACTTCGCTGGACACCACTAAATTGGATTAACAAGAATTTAATAGTGAACCGAAGAATGTAATTAAACATGGACGTTCCTATCAAGAGCATCCCAAACATGTTGAAATGCATTCAGTTAAACGAAATTACTAATTAAATACAATTTTAAATAACTGTCAGTAAAACAATTCTTAACTACTTGTACTGGCTTGTAAAATACGGTGAAATTCTTGTTATCAAACTTATAACTGAATTTTAGCTTGAACTGAGATTTAGTTACATTTGTTTCAATATGGAGGGTGTAAATAGTAACCGAAATAAAATAGCAAGGAAAACCCCTCTTCAGCAAGTGGGTTCCAGATCCAAAAATAATTAACCCGTACTAAAATCTAGAAAATAAGCATGACTACTAACAATCAACTGCATAATTAATGGATATGAAAATAAAAGGCTTTTGAATTTTACCCTTTGTTTAAGATTCCTAAGTAAAAAATCATAATTCGAGATTTGGCTCTCGCCTCTTTCCTCCCCCAATTTTGGACCAATTGGCCCTATCTCTCAAAAGGGTGAATGACAGGAATCATGACCCTCAGTAATAACATGACGCAAGAAAGAGGAGAAAAAGCTCATTTCAACAAAATTGTCCGCTTTGCTATCAATGTGAAAAGTGCTCCTGGCAGCATTTGCTACTTTGGGCGAAAAAAAGTCCCGTCCTCCAGTCACCCGATAAGTCCACTAAACGCTTCGCGGTGTCGTGAAAGACTAGTTGCGCACTCGAACCCCATGGTTGCCATAGTTTTGGTGTTTCAACCTCAAATGGCTCAAACAACTAGCACTCTCCAAAGAGATTCAATAGGGAAAACAATATATCATGAGAATTTAACGCGATGATTTCGATTATTTATTTACCTATTTAACCCGTCGTTACGGCCGTGTTGCAACGACCGTGGTCCCGGGTAGACTGGTGCCTCGGTGTACTGGCTCCGTTGGGGCAGAAAATTCTTCCTCTACCCTCACATTTCTACACACAACACTGACCGTGTCCTTGGATTCTGCAAGTTCGCCGACTGCACACAACGAGGTAAAGTTCAATAGGGAATGAAAGTTTATAATATGAAAATTTGTCATTTATGCTGATGGGTAATTCCATCAGGTACATACAACAGCAAAGAATTCTCACCCCTAGAAATGTATCAAAAGCGACATCTATTGACAGGAGCATATACTACGATGTTTAAGTGCGCCGCGTGCGAACCATCTGTGATATCAATGAAACTGCTAAGATATTCTAAAAAGAAATAAAAAAACTGACGGCGCTCATGAAAACGACCGCTAGGTAATATCCATCGCCTACCTATTGATATTTTTAAACTTCCAAATGTGTTTAGTAAACATTATACTTTGTACAGATTTCTAAAAGCTCACAACAGAATATTAAAATTTTATAAAATCGTGAGGCCGAAGCAAGATTCTAACCTGGACCCTATAACTCACGGGTCAAGCTATTATACCGCTGCGCCATTCTGACACTTATCATATCTGTGAAATTCATCGATATGTTTATAAAACATCCATCACATTGTTCATGTCGGCCGTGACGTTTATAAAATATTACAAAAATTAGATTATGAAAAAGATTGAGGGTAAGCTTATAATTTTGTTAAGTAAAACATGACATAGCATCATAGCATAATTACTCGTCTGCTTGTGTTGTTCGAATAACGACTTATAATTACAATAAAATGATGTCTCGATTGAGTAACTTTTAAAAAGTGAAAATAATCGTCCTTTTGGAACTAAATCAAAGTTTAAATAGTATCGAGAATTTAATGCCGACGTAAGTGTATCCTAAATAGCCTAAACTAATAACCTAAATATAATCTGCAAAACTCGAATTTGCAGACTGCCCGGTACCTTAAGATTTGCAGCCTAATTGCGTAAGTGAATTCGTCAGGACAAAGGGTATGACTCCGTGGAAGAGTATGACAAATTCTCTTTATATAATTAGATATCTTCAAAAATGTTGGATGCTTTCTTTGTTGAAGATACTCTTTTATACAAAGATACGGCGGCGCGCCGGTAATAGTAATCACTCACTATTTTTGTCTTATGAAACTTGGCCAAAAATACAAAATTATCAAATAAAATACCTATCACTGATTAAACCATCTTATTAATTGTTACTAACGAATTGCACTAATCACCTCGACAAAACTTAGCTTAGCTTAAAGACATAGCTGTATTATCCCATCGATTCTTTCATATTAATTACCAATCATTAATTTATCTGCTGCACATAATTTCTTTGTAATGAATGAGCATTGTTAAGGTAATAAGTCATCATCATCATCAGCCTTTGTAATGTTCCCACTGCTGGGACACAGGCCTCCTCTCTGTGAGAGCGAATGGGCCGTAATCCACCTCGCGGACCCAGTACGGGTTGGTGGATGTCACATGTATTTGAATTTCGATTTTTTGTTTCTAGGACATGCCGGTATCCTCACGATGTTTTCCTTTACCGCTTTGTGAGAAGTGGTGATGAAATAAAGCGCCTGCCTGGGTTCAAAATCCTACAACTTATAAGTCGCGGCCTTATAAGTTGTAGCAATAAGTATCAACAAAAACATGTTTGTATGAAAAACAGTGCAAGGAATATGTATATTAATTGATTTAATGATGGCCTCGCTTGCGCTGTTGCGGGTAGAGAGAGGTAGCTCGCCCGGGCTTTAGCTGCATCTGGACTGCGACCTTGGGCAACTGCCACCCGACCCACTCCACCCGCACCCACCAGCTCCCACCCGCTCCCACCCGCTCCCACTACCACAGCCTCCTGCCACCACCCGTGCAACTATCAGAAGGCACAACACAGGTAGATCCAGTTTAAATATTCTGAAACGAAAATTGATCGGGTTAAGTTTGTACGGCCACGAGCGCAACGCGAGGCAATTTCATGAGAAGCGGTTTACGTTTCTCGTTTTTTTATCTATATATCATGGACCAAGTGATTAATCAAGGCACTATGTACTTACAATACCCGGGCAATATGAATCAATTCAAGTAAAATCGGACAACGTAATGAATACTGATTTAAACTTCATTATTTATGACATTGTCTGGTCATTATGATTACTGCAATGACTGTTGGGCAATTAGATAGTTATGGTACATTAGTATGGTTTTTATTTTAAACTGGCTGTGCCCGCGGCTTCGATCCCGTCAACTGGCTACCCTACCTATCTACATACGTACCAACCTACACATCTGCCTACCAACCCTATCTACCTTTTTCTATGGGCATTCTTCCGCGGAGAATCTATCTTTACACTGCCATTCAGAAAATGACATCGAATGCACACTATCAATGCCATCTATCGAATATGGAGTTCGACTGTCCGAGTATTTAAATTGCGGGTGTTGTGATGATTTTACTTCTTGAACACTTTAAATTCATCTAACCTTTGATAGAGTGGACCGATTGCGATGAATCAAAAAACTAAGTAAAACTTCAAGTTACGCAAAATTTTTGTGTATAAAAGTTATAGTTATTGGTTTCGTACATTTTACGTGCTGCTTGCACAAATAAACAGACAAACCGACAATCAGACAAAAATTAAAAAAATACTGGAAATGGTTTCTGTTGGTTATCCTTTTACCCTTTGGAAATATTTTCGATGTAAAAATAACTAATCTAAAGATTTATTATATGCATTGATTATTTATGCTAAGTACACATTAGGGACGGAACGGAGATCAGCTTAGTGGGGACGTGTAAAATAAACCACCGATAATATAATACTAACATAATGAACTAACATTCTTTTTTAAATGAAAAAACCGGCCAAGTGCGACGATCGGACTCGCGCACGAAGGGTTCTGTACTAATATCTCGAAAAACGGTAAAAATATAACGTTTTTGATATGGGAGCCCACTTAAATATTTATTTTATGTTTTTTTTAGTATTTGTTGTTATAACGGCAACGGATATATATCATCTGTGAAAATTTTACTGGTGACAGACGGACAGACAGACAGACAGACGGACCGCGGAGTCTCAGTAATAGGGTCCCGTTTTCCCCTCTGGATACGGAACCCTAAAAATCGACCCATTACCTACTAATCAAATATTAGAAAGTTCTGTCGTCCAATACGGAATTTCTTAGTGACTCATAAAATAAACCGAATCCAATAAACAATTGATCACTTATAAAAACTGACGACATGAGAGCAAAATCATGAATGTTCTAATAATTTCTATGATCAAAAACTTTAGGGGGCAGATTCAGATTAAATGGTAAAAAAACCAAGTGCGTAAAATTTTCCTTGCCGAATGTCAAAAGTACTGATTGTGACATTATATTAAACAAGGAGAAGCTAGAATTCGTCGATAAAACGGTTTTCCTGGGGATCACGCTGGACTCGGGGTTGCAATGGGGTCCTCATTTGGTATCCCTTGCGGGGCGGCTGAGTTCGGCGGCTTGTGCTGTTGGAAAGATTCGTCGGTTGACGGATGTGGATACCGCCAGACTGGTCTATTTTAGTTATTTTCATAGTATAATGTCTTACGGTATCTTACTATGGGGAAGGGCTGCAGACATTGAGTCAATTTTTATTCTGCAAAAACGAGCCATCAGAGCGATATACAATCTTCGCCGGCGCGATTCTCTAAGGGAACTGTTTAAGGACATTAACATCATGACGGTTCCTTGTCAATATATTTATGAAAACATCATGTACGTGAGAAAGAATTTACATCTTTTTAGTAAAAACGGCGACAGACATGATTATGTTACTAGAAATAGGGACCAATTAGTTCAACCAGGTTTCAGACTGGCTAAAGTAGCCTCATCTTTCATGGGGTACTGTACAAAATGTTACAATAAAATTCCTCCTCACATTCTTGAACTGAATGAGACGAAATTTAAAACTTGCATAAAACGCACACTATGCAGGCTGGCATATTATAAGTTGGGGGATTACATCACTGATAAAAATGCTTGGCTAAATGCTAGTCCAGCTCCACAGCCACTAGGCCGCAAAAACAAGTGATATGCGGAACATTATTGTTTTGAATTATTGTTGGACCTTCTGAAGACTGTATAAGTATATTTGTAATTGTATAAACTCAATTTCATTCATCAAGGTATGTACTTATGTACCTAAATATTGTATTTTTTTTTTTTTAAAAGAGTAAGTATGGAGTTTCTTGTGCATTCTTCTCCATTACAAGCTACTTTCCGAATGCACGGTAGAATCAATTATTATTATTTTAACGTTCAAAAGTGCCGCTTGGTGGCCTACTTGAAATAAAATATCTTTGTCTTTGAATTCGGAGGCAGGTAAAAGGATATTGATCGACTTTGGTCCAAATGCTGTCCAGACATGGGAGTGCCTTCAAATGTTTCTTGGCATAAATTTATTCATAAATAAACACGGTTAAAAAGTAGTTGGTCTGATCAGATGTGTACTTAAATGTGACGAATTCGTAAGGTTTTTTAATGAAACTCCACAAAAAAAAAAAAAATTTGAAACTCCACAGGATGATGATGTCCAAGGACAACACATTCAAATAGCCGTTGTTTTTATTATGTTGAATGGTTTAGGTAGTCCAAGATCCCAGAGCCCCCAGAGGTTACTTACTTGTTCCTGCACATAATGTTTAAGAATAAGTATTTCTATACTTACTTTCTATATTTATTTACGTACTTCGAACATACGCATGCCTTCTATCTTGGATAGACGGCCGGTTACAGCTACCAGGCGCTAAGGGTACGCAATATATTTCTTAAAGTTAGATTGTGACCTTTATGTACGATTTATAGATTATTGTTAAATAATTGAATAATATTAAGCGTCTTATTAGTAAAAAAATAGTCTAAGAGCTGGTCGCCACATCGACTGTGGTCCTATTTATAAGGGTGAAAGGACATTTGACCGGTTTTGGTCATTCGAAATAGAGTTACCTCGGTATGATTAATTTGTCGTGACAATAAATCACGGTTCGCCGAGTGCAGGACTCACTCATCGTTAGCATAATTTAATTCTAAATTAAGTTTTGCTTGAAATAGGATATTAGTTACGTAAGCTTCACATACAAATATGCATACAAGTTTTGTTTTTGTTTATATAATGAACCCGAGCATGAATGTGAGGTACACACATTAATTGCATCCCCGTTTAAATATATTCATTACAAATGTGAGTTTAGTTTGAAATTTTGCTTGTGGGTTGTTGTCCCCTATTCGTTGAATAAGCTGCCCAGAATTTACAATATTATGGAACGTTTCATATTAGTGTGCAGGACAGATGGTCTGAAAGTTCTGGGAATAAGGACCGCTCACGAGAAGGCGAAACATTCGTAGGCCTACTGCGAATCGGACAGATCAAACTCGATACTAGTTACGGGAATTAAATTGATACGAGAAACACAGGACAGGCTGATGTGGCTAATTTGGGGCGGCTCTTGCCCAATAGACTAGTTTCAAATGAAAAGATAATTTATGAGTGGCACACAGCCCGATTGCTACGCTGATAATCATAGATATTCTGACGTAACAATTGAAACTAAGTTTGCGAGATCCAGTTGAAGGCAAGCGTCACGCGTGTCCGATGTCAGTATCAAACTTCATTGTAGAATTTCATTAGTCCGAACACATTTTTCCGATACTGCGTTAGAGCGCAGCAACACATTTTTAACCGACTTCGCAAAAAGGAGGAGGTTATCACTTCGATTGTATTTTTTTTTTTTATGTGT
Source organism: Orthosia incerta (assembly GCA_948252205.1). Taxonomy (NCBI): domain Eukaryota; kingdom Metazoa; phylum Arthropoda; class Insecta; order Lepidoptera; family Noctuidae; genus Orthosia; species Orthosia incerta. The sequence continues at coordinate 36,288,603 of OX411741.1, read as the reverse complement.
GTTACCTCAGAACTTTTTATTGGGTGAACCGATTTTGATGATTCTTTTTTTATTCGAAAGCTGGTGTTTGTCATGTGGTCCCATTTAATTTTCATCAAAATTTGATGAAGAACTTCAGATATACATCAGAACTCTTCAATAAATGACGGCAAATCACTCGGGATAGCTGCAATCGCATGTCTGTTTATTGTTTACACCATTTTATAACATAACATCACACTGGTACGCTTTAAAGGGGTACGCAGGTGTGAACAGTTGACCCTGGTATACTCTCATTCCACCGGTTTTGTTTATTTAAGTTTCATGTTATTGGGTTAATCTATTCTGGCTTGACTTTGGGCGTTATAGGTACCTAGCCTATAGAACTGGTTCATTAAGGTTACACTAGTCAACGGCACGATCCGTGGGATCTGGAGGCGCGAGTGCTCGCCGAAGTTTACCAACGAAGTGCGGAGAACGGTAGTGGCCCGCCACCTGAAGTGGTGATGACGTGGCGCAGAGAGGCGCAGACTGCCATCATTAGGCAATGGGCGGAGAGGTTGGAGACGCCCAGCGCCGGTCACTGGACTATTGGGGCTATCCAGCCAATCCTTGAGGAGTGGATACGGAGGCGACACGGGACGTTGTCCTTCCGTTTAGTGCAGTTATTATCAGGGCATGGCTGTTTTGGCAAATACCTGCACACAGTGGCAAGGCGGGAGGCGACCCCCGTGTGTCACCAGTGCGGTTGCAACCAAAACACGGCCCTGCACGCTCTCGAGCAGTGCCCTGCCTGGGAGGCGCAGCGCCGTGTTTTGGCGGCAGAAATTGGGCAAGACCTGTCACTGCAGGCCATTGTTAGGGCCATGGTCGGCAGTGAAGAGGCGTGGGAGATGGTTGCGTCTTTCTGCGAGGATGTTATCTCGCAGAAAGGAGCGGCGTAGCGGGTCAGGGAGGCAGACTCTCTCACTGACCCGATTCGTCGCAGAAGAGCAGGACGGCGCAGGCGGCGAAACGCCGACCTGATGCCGCCATAACAGGGGTCAGCGGACGATAGGTCGGGGACTTTATCGTTCGTGCTACACGGCCCCTGGAGCTGTGGTGATGTCCCAGTTTACCCGGACATCGCCGAAGGAGAAGGGAGCCCGGCAGCGGGCAAAGAAGAGGGAGCCCAGAAGAGGGCCACGCTGGATGGGTCGCGAATGTCATGCGTAGCAGTTCTCGCGGCCCACCCATCAAGGCGAAAGTAGGTGCACAGGCGTAGTTTTTAGTGGGTGCAAGCCCCACATAACCGCGTCGTCTCCCCGGACGGCGCGGTATGCTTTAGGCATTTTCTACGCCGGAAAAAAAAAAAAAGTCAACGGCACGAACTATTTTGTGCGCGGGATTAAAATGCATTTTATATCAACCAACAACACGTGCGGAAGAGATAGATGCTGTAATGAGCAGTAGGAAGCTAGTTCGCGTACGAATACACACTTTTGCAAATTTGTAGCGAAATGGATAATGATTTAGAACGAAACCGAGCGCGCGAAATTTTATAAACAGACCTTTGGCAGTCTAAATATCATGAAAAAACGACTAAATCTATCCGTTCAAAATAAAATTATTTGCATTGTTGAACTACTAATCTATCCCTGTATGGAAGTCGTTTTGCAATTTTCCGTCTTCTTATGGCATTTATTCGCGCCCAAAAATGCGTTAAAATTAGTGTCGAAATGTGGAACTTTCGACGCTCATAACTTCCATACAGGGCTATATAATAATGCGACAAATTGATATCACTTTTTATTTTGAACGACATCGTCAAACAGTGGAATACTCCCTAGACTACGTTTGTATGGACGAGTACCACAACTAAAAATTGAATAATAAAAATCTTTTTTACAAAAATTACAACCGACTTCCAAACAAAAACACTACAAAGTGAAAAATAACTTCAATATCGGAAGTCGGTGTCAAAAAACGAAGAAATGAAAACAGGAACACCGACTTCCGAAATTGAAGTTATTTTTCACTTTGTAGTGTTTTTGTTTGGAAGTCGGTTGTAATTTTTAGATTAATTAGATTTAAAATTTGTTCGAAAATATTCATAAGTTTTACTGGGGAATATATGTTTTTATGTTTTATATGTATGTTTTTTATGTATATCTATTACAGTGCGTGTCGGGCCACGCGCAGTAATAGGGTTCCGAAGTTGCAGAACAATGCGGACTAAGAAGAGGTTTTTTTTGTTGTTACATGAACATTAAAACGGTTTCAGCGGCACACAACGTCTAAACGCCATTCACTCTTGACTTAAACTAAAGAAGGAATAACTGGTAACTGAAGAAGGAGTTATAAAATCCAACTTTGCAACTGAAGTTAGAAAAATAATATCTATTTGAGTACCACCGCGGGTGTGAATTGCGAAAGGAGCCGATACGAGCGCGCGTTAGAGCCACGGGGAATGGTATGGTTCGTTCCTGGATACCTGCGCGCACGCTCCTTGTTTATTTCTCTTTCGGAATTTGAAACATTTCGTATGTACTCGCCTCTAATCTGCGGTTTTCACTATTTTGTTCTGGAAAGTTTTACGCTACTCAATTAGTAATATAGTCGGGTAGACTCCCACGCGCGCATGCGCCGTATGGACTACGGACCGGTACTGCCAACGACTCCGGCCACTCCAATGCGTTATTCGAGCTTAAACATTATTAATTTAGAAATCATTATTATTAGGGATCTAATGATTTTATTTTTGTATATTTTTACATGGTTCATAAGCATATATTTGCTCTGTTTTACATAGCTAACAACGTTATTTAAATAATTTTTCAATGGCATTTGTACACAATTTTTACTGTTCCAAGTACATTTTATAAGTTGGTCGACTATTGCTCGAAAACTTATAAAGCCTACTTATCTGTGATAGTTACTTAGTTGACTCTAACATAAATTTGCAATTTAAAGCTTAATTTTACGCAAACGGATATCTGAATCTAAAAATGGCCTTAATAAACCCATAATATTTTTAAATTGCATATCCAATGATTTCCCATACCATGCTATAGACGAGAAAAAAAAATACCCTCACTTTACGTCTATAGGAGGAACCCCAAAAATATATTTTTTTCTGACTTTATTTTATCACTTTGTCGGAATTATTAATATGTATATCCATGCCAAATTACAGCTTTCTAGTACATAGTCCTAGATTATCTGAGCTAAGTTGCGGATGGACAGACGGACAGAGTGAAACTATAAGGTTCCTTGTTGACTTCGGAACCCTAAAAAACGTTGCCCGTAACTAGGAATTTCTGCCTGTATCTTGGGTGCATTTACAAACATATAAACTCACATACACAATCACCCAGAGCCGGAACAACTATCTGTAGGTCATACAAATATTTGTTCCGAGCGGGAATCGGACCCGCGACACGCAACGCATCAGTCAATCACTCAACCACTGCGCCAAAAAAATCTTATATTTGTATAGTATGATTATATAAAGCCTCTATGTAAACACATGACATAATTATCACCGACATAAGCAAACACAATAGTGGGCATCTCCATGGAACTATTTTAAATTCCGAAAACGTGAGACATTACCTTAGATAGAAATAATGCACTCTAAGTCTGAACCACAAACATGTTCAATTTTAACGGCTGCCAGTTCTAGACACAATTAGAAAGCCTAAAGGGATATTTGGCTTACATTCGCCGAATTAGAGAATAGAGGCAGACCGGATAATATAAATCAAGAATAGAAATAGGCAACCAATGAACGTAAAGGCCGAACGGTGAAAAGTGGGTGTATAGCTGTTACTGTAAAAGCCCGAAGTACGGTAAATGTTAGGATTTACCTAAAAGAGTTGTAAATGTTGAAAAATTATTATGTATATGATACACTTTATTGCTACGAATAGTCGAAATCGCCGAGAAAAATCTTAGTAGCAAATATTAGTCTAAAAAACATAATACCAACTTTGGTGAAGATAATCAGTAAGTACTAAAATTTTGCCATTATTTCGTATCATACTGGTGTGTCATAGACATTACAAATTGTTGTTGTTTTGTTGTTGGTATGTATTTTCTTTCTTTTTCTTTTTTTAAACATTTATAAGTCTCTGAAGTATATTCTAAAATTTGCCCTGTGATTCCTAGTAAAAGTCGGCAATTAGCATTTAGAATAGGTTATTTACAGCTTTTACCAGTAAACTTTACCGGAAACCCTAGGATTTACGGTACTTCGGGCTTTTACAGTAACATATCTACTATATGTAGGTAGTTGCATCTATGTTCAAACCAAGTCGGGGCTTTTGGAATACAGAAGTGAAATAAATAATGCATCAGACTAGATATCACACACATACACACACTGAGAAGATAATTTTAGTATTTGTAAAAAACATTTAGTTTTCTAATTTAACAATGAAATTTTAGAAGTATACAGTTGAATTTTTCAAGTTCGCGTGAATTATGACGAATAGCGAAAAATACTCAAGAATTCTTCGGCCCGATTTTGATGAAGACCAGAATTGTGCCATTGGATCTTTGGAAAATTTATATTCATATCCTGGAATCGATAGCGTTGATCACATCACCATTCGAATTTTAAATTCAAATTAAGGTCAAATAGTAAGATCAAGTTATGGAAAGTAATAGTAAGTTCACATCTTAGTAGGTAATATCTAAATTGGTTCTCTTTATCCACTCACAATAGTCAGAGGAGCAATTGCTTGGCTAGTAACGTCAAAATGCCGACGACAACTATTGTTTGTTAAATTCTCGCTCCCTGACGTATTAGAAGTTTTACAATTGCATGGCTAGTAACGTGGACATGCCACGTCAACTATCCTTTGTTCAATTCTCGCTGCATAACATTTCAGGAGTTCTACAATTGCATTCATAAACCCATGCTATGCCCTATGTCTACTCGAGACTCACTGCTCAGTGTCAGCAAGTGCCTTGTGTCCACTTGAGTGTACTGTTTCCGTCGGCTGTAGTGTCACCAAGAACCTTGTGTCCACTTTAGTCTAGTGTAACCGTCTTTTGCACTGCAGTGCAAATAACGAAATTGCGAACTACAATCTAGTGTAAGTGTATCTTAGAGATCACAACCTCAGCATTGTGGAAACGTTTGCTAAGGGGGCAACCTCTTAAAAGTGTACGTGTACTGTACTGAGGAGGTTAAGTCCTTTACTTCTACAGATACCAATACATATAATAAAATTGTAATATACATATTGTAACTCGACGATGTCTATCTTTTTAAGATATTTAAGAAAAATTATACGGGGCTCTTTATATCAGCAATAGATCCGAAAAATTATATCTTTGGAATTTCTATATGTCTGTCACGGAGGATATTTCTACGCAGTTAACTTAAAAACCAATGCATGAAATTGGATGCGGTTTTCACAATTGTATTATTGCTGGTCTAACTTGAAATATGGTACATGTTTTATATTAATACGCCGCCTAGGTGTCGAGTTATCTATAAAAGCGTGTTTCCTTGACTGGTTCAGTAGGCGAATTTGGAATCCCTAAGAGATACCAGGATACTGTCTGAGGAATCTTAGGTGCTTTGTTATGAGAACAATTTTTCCATAGACTATATTTTGGTCAAGCGTGAGTTGTCCATGAAAATTTCTTTTCTTCTACAGTAGTTTGTAGATTACTTACCCGTTTTTCGGACCGAGAACCCATCGAGCATTTGATTCTTCGAACGTATGAAATTCGTAAAACTAATAATTCGCATTTAAGACTTTTGGTAAAATAAATTTCGTGATTTATAATAATAGACATTATAATTCTTAGGTATTATGAAATTTGGACTCCAAAATCGGAACAATGTTTTTCAAATTGCGCGGAGTTGATACAATAAACCTTGTAATGTTTAATGAGATATTTGTTTAATTGGATCTTTCCCTAGTAAAATATACCCTACAAAATTACTTTAGGCACGGTGGATGGAGGATGTAAAACAATTACCGGGCTTACAGTTGGCCAACTGTAATAAATAATTATACAGATACATAAAGGTACCTAGATTATGACGAGCCACTTAACATCTAAATCTTTATCAACTATTAGTATTTACTCTCACACGGGGTGTAACAAGGTGTGTTAGGGGAACACCAGATATGAGACAACAAATACAACAAGCTCAGAGTCGCTTGTGAGGGTTCGTGAATGCTTAGTGATTTCTAGCTCAATCGAATAATAACATATCTACTAAGGTTGTGCTCATAAAAGGAACATAACGCTTGGGGAAAGCACCCAGAGACACATACAAGACTTAAAATCTATAACAACTGGTCTTATTACACTGAAGTGACCTTATCAAAATGATCAGTAGAACTACGGTCACATGGTATCACTCTCTCAAAGTTATGGGTACTACACTTAACGTGGTTAACACTCAGTTTACGTATCTCTCATATAATAATATATGCCTTTATACAGACACATTAACATTTTGACACAATTATTTTACTTAAATTATGACTCTGGTGAGTCGATATCGACAATTTGGTCTGTTAGCCCATATTTGGCATATCTCTCATATAAATAAATGATAAAAGATATAGCATGATCAATTAATTAATAATTTTAATTAATTTATTAATAAGTATCTCTCATATACTTATAAATAAATAAATTAAAATTATTAATTAATTGATCATGCTATATCTTCGAGGAGCTAAGCAGTCAATCAACAGAATGTAACGTTTTATAATTTACAACAGATTGCAAAAAAAAACATAAACTAATACATAATATGCCTAGTGTACATTTACAAACTGTATAAACAGAGGAGAGAGAAAAGGGCTCATCGGGTGTCAAAAATTCATCTACATCGTTGTCAATAGGATAAGTTTCCATAACGCTGGCAGCATTAGGTATCGTGTTGGATAGCAATTATAGCAATGCTGATTCTCTGGTCGAAGAAAAGCCCAGCCCTACCGTCACGTGAACAGTCGACTATCCGTTCACTTACGTCTCGCAAAATTCGACGAGCACTCGGACGCCAAGGACAGTTTCAATTCAACCCCAAACAGCTCAAACATATAAAATACATATAAGTTAAGATTGGACAAGAGTTTATTTATAATGTACTACATTTTCAGTATAATACTGTAATGTCTGAGCAAATACTGTTATTCGCGTAAATGATGGAAATGAACGGTGTCAACCAGTACAATACAATAATGATAAGCTCTACGCTAATCAGTGGCATGGATTTCGTATTTGCGTGCCATTCTAATGGAATGGGATTTTGGCAATCCTATTATGTGGGAATCGGATGTTGCATAACTCGGCTTCCTGTTGTTAACATCTGGCTTTGATAAGAGCTAAATATGTGCTAAAAACTGGAGTTGGTGCAATATTTTTGTACATATGTATTTCCATGAAGTATAACAATATTGACGTGAATGCCGCTACCATAATTGACTACACAAAAGCTGTTTTGCCTGCAAAGCATTTTCGAGAATTTTCTAATTTATTTCTCCAATAATGATATTGCAAGAAAATTAAGGTTGCTGAGAGAAAGGCATTGTGTTTTTAGCAGGCATTAATTAAAGAGTCAGATAAGTGCTTGGAAAAGAAATAGGCAAATTAAAAGAACAGAATTTTATCCAACTACCATTAATACTATATGGGTGAAATATGAATGGCAATGGAAAAGGCCTTGCTAAGAATTTCCTTGCGTGATAGAATCAGAAATGAATATATCCGCAGGAGAACCGGAGTTACTGACAAAGCCCGAAGAATTGCTAAGTTTAAGTGGCAGTGAGCAAAACTTTTTATAGTGGTTCGTCAAGAAATTTTCAGAAAAATAAATTGGGCACAAAAAGGCATACTGATAAACGGCAAGCACCTCAATCATCCATGATCTGCAGACGAAATGGCGATACTGGTTGAATCACCTAAAGACTTAGAGGAAAAGGTAACGGCACTCGATCAGGAAAGTAAAAAAGTCCGGTATTTCCCGCTCGTTTATACTGGGAATGTTTTGTTTCACTAGTTAACAGTGTTGGAGAACACAAAATGTTTTCACAATCATTCGCCCCTCATTCCGCGTCTAGTTCAAGAGTCAGATATGTTAAAGAAAAAGTGATTTAATTAGATACCTTCAACTTTTGAATGCACAAAATGAACAACGAAAACAGAAATGCTCCTATTCTTGTTTCGCAGACGGCTGTAATGTGTTTTGTATCACATTGAATATATATTCTACACAGTAATATATATTTAAAAAAAATTGCAATAATATTCTCGGCAAAAAAATCGGCATAATGAACGTTATTATCATTTTGTTCTTGTAAAAATTCGTTTAGGCTAAGCGTCCAACATATCCTAAGTAAAATAGTACATACTAATAATACAGTGCAACTAAAAATATTGCCATTCTTGTTTAGCATATGAATAAGGTCACGTTTGAGAGTAATAGCACAATGGGTCGATGTGTGAGATTCCCGGCGCGTGGCAATGTTTGTTTACGTAAATCATTGTATTCCAAATTGTCCTTGCGTGTACACATCCTTTTTAATTTTGTTGATAATCGGAAGGAAGGCGCGTTAGAAGGCCTCCCTATAGGTGGAGCGATGACCTGGTCAAGGCTGCGGGAGTCCGGTGGATGTGAAACGCACAGGACCGATCGGTGTGGTGACGCTTGGGGGAGGCCTATGTCCAGCTGTGGATGACTTTTGGCTGAAATGATGATGACCATGATGACCGTTACATCTTTTGTTTTATTTCACTTTTATTTACCCTGATGCCTAAACTAGACCACGTGAAACGAGGGGTGGACAATTGGAAAAAAAAACGCATTCTTCAACACTGTTTACGAGTGGAACAAAACATTTCCAGTCGTTTATAGTGTTAACGACGGCGTATTAACGAGCGGGCAGTGCCCAAAAAGTTGGCATTGATGTGAACATCAATAAAACAAAAATAATGAATAATAATTATAAAAGACCAATACAAGTAAACGGACACATAATAGAATAAATGTTGACAATTATATACATTCGGGAGAACAAGTCTCATTCAATGCAAACCGTTACTTAAAAGAATTAACGTGAAGAATAACGTTAACATGGAAAAAGATTTGGTCGCTAAAAGAAATATTAAAAGTTGCCTTTTAATATTTCTTTTAGCGACCTAAACTTCAAACCACACGCAGTATCAACCAGAACGATGGTGTCATAGTAGACGTCAGGGATTGCTTTGTAAATGTACAAGCTCAAGAGCCTGAAGTGACGGAAGGTAACTGTCTTGCCATAAACATAGACAAATTTACGCTCATTGCCTCTTATAGACCACCATATTACTCTAATCCATCCAACTACATCTATGCTCTTAACGAATGGTTGATTCACTCTGAAAACATAATTCTTGCTGGTGATATTTACATCAACATCCTTCCAGAAAGGACCACTGGCTACGCTGCACAATACATCACTATGTTGGCCACCCATGGCTTAAGACAGGGGGTTGACAAGCCTATCAGACTAGGCAAATGTCTGAATCATTTCATGATCAAAACACAAAAGCACGCCAAAACCTATATTCGACCCACTTACCGATCATAGTCCTATATTGCTGTACTTAAAATAATCTAACTTATAAAAAAACACGATTATAAAAAAATAACTGTCAACTACGAACAACTAGGGGTTGATTTGGACAACATCGCTTCGGACAGTTTTTAAAGCTCGCGTAATTTCGATGGAATCGCTGAGTTTCTTGTCAATACGCTGCGTCAAATAATCAGTAATACTCGTAATACATCGAAGTCTATGTTATCCAAAAAGAAGAAATCACTTAAGCCATGGATCACGGCTAGCATAGTGAGGTGTATACGGACAAGGGATAAAATGCATTGTAAACTTAAGAAATGCCCTTATGATAATGATTTCCGAATTCAGTACACTAGATATAGAAATACCTACAACGATTTGACAAACACTTTGAAGTGCTCTTACTACAAAACTCAATTAAACAAAAACGAGAACCACCTAAGAAGGACATGGAACGTTATTAAGGACATGTGCAGCATTAAGAAAGGCCCAAACAAACCAACAGAACTTCTTCAGACTCAATCTAACCCAGCAGACTCTCTCAATGAAGTAAATAGATACTACACTTCTATTGGGAAGGAAACTGGCAAATACAAATTTGAGGAAGCTCAGGCAGGAAGAGGGCACTCTGGCGACGAAAGCACGTCAATCAAAAGGCTTCCTTTATTCGATGGCTCTATCTCCTACAGACGAAGGCGAAGTAATCCAGGTCTTATCTGGCCTTAAGAATGGCAGTGGTTTAGATAATATTCCCGCTAACATCCTAAAAAATGCAAATTAGCTTCACCAATAAACCATCTCTGTAATGTTAGTTTCTCCCACAGTGTTTTTCCAGCCATTTAAAAAAGCTGCCGTTATTTCCATTTTTAAGGCTGGAGATAAAACCCTTGTTAGCTACTACCGGCCCATATCTTTACTCGAGAGAGACAGGTTAGGTACCTGGAGTTAAATAATATACTATCATCAAACCAGTTCGGCTTTAGAGCCAATCGGTCCACCAATGACGCTATCCTGAAACTCACCGAAAACATCACAGATAAAAGAAAAAAATTGTTGGTATTTTCGTTGATTTATACAAGGCATTCGACACAGTTTCGATCCCTATTATAATCAGCAGATTGGACAATATCGGAATTAGAGGAGTGACCCAGGACTGGTTAGAAGAAGTCAATGCGCTCGGCTCGATGGCATGATTAGTGATAGTGCAACCTGTACTTACGGAATTCCCCAGTGAAGTACAATTGCCCCCACACTATTCCTGGGTAACATAAATGAGCTTTGTGATGCGACAATTGACAAAGCAGAAGTCATGATGTTTGCTGATGACACGGTTGTTTTTATTCCATGAAAGGTCGTGGACTCGCCTGAAGGCCGTCTTTGAGCTGGGTCTTTCCCAAGTAACAGCATGGCTTGAGGACAGTCTGCTATAATTAAACGCCCCGAAAACGAAGTAACTGTGCTTTAGCAAAACGAAAGCGGGTAGCCCCGAAAACTTTAAAGTTATAAGCCACACTTTCCCCTGCAATGGGAATGTCTCTAACAGTGCCTCCTGTGCTTTTCCTGAGCTGGTTAGAACAAATTGCATTAAATATCTCGCAAATGGACGCAACATGTCTCAGGCACAGCCAAAAGAGTTCGCAAGCTGATTCATATTTTTAATATCCTGAGACTTGTTGCCTGCTCCAAACTTCTCTTTCAAATATACAAAGCCCTTTGTCACTCTATCCTGGGCTATGCTGTCTGCGCCTAGGGAAGCACTGATACCCATATGCTTAAGGTGGAACGGGCGCAGCTTGCTGTCCTGAAAGTTCTTTTATCTCTAGAATTCCGGAAGCCCACCACTATAGTTTACGAAAACGCCAAAGTTCTTAGCGTTCGGAAGATCTTTATATTCGAATGTCTGCGCTGTTACCACCGATACGTCGTGCCTGGGTTGTCAATCTCGTCCGGGCGGTGGGACGGGTGCCCAGTTGAAAGGGCTGAGAGCGTCTTCGCTGACAGGTACTACGTCTATCTTGCACCAAGATTATACAACAAAATCGGTAAAGACATGGGTATGAAACCCCTTAAACACCTAACCAAATTCTAATTCAAGAAAAGGGTTACACAGTGGCTGGACGGTTTCAGTTATGAGGAAATAGAAAACCTGATTGGAAGCGTAACTTGCATTGCCAATCACTAACTTTATACACTCCACTCACCCCCCACACCCACACCCACATCACATACATCGGGGTGAGTAGCACACTCTGCCCTGTTAATTTAAATGCAATATTTCATTCTACTTTTATACAATGTTAATTATTCTTATCTAGGCAATGTTAATAATTATAATATATTAAATGCTAATCATTCTAATTTATGCAATGACATATTTTAATTTATTAAATGTTAATCTTTTTATTGTTATCTATGTTTTAATTTTAAGGATATCAATTTCCCGTTTTAATCTTAGTTTGTACACGTAATAATGTGTGCATGCATGCATGCATGTCATATTACTCGTATTAGTTTTAATATTTTCCGTCTATCATGCTCCTTTTGTATAATATTCCCTGTTTTGGAGAGGTCTGGATCTTGTGATACAGGACTAATTAGTACAAGAGCCAGGGCTGCACTGATATTTGTGACATAAAGTGTGTGTTAATAAAAAAAAACTAAAGCCTACACATGAAAAAACTGTGATGGAGATCTGTATTATACCATGTCTCCTCTATGGCTGCCAAACCTGAATAATCACAAAAATATCTTTAAAAAAATAGAGAATACACAAAAACCAATGGATAGAAGCATACTACGGATCAGAAAAATACATAAAGTACGAAGTGAGGAGATAAGACAGAAAACAAAGATTATGGATGTACTGAAATAAGCACTAACAATAAAGTAGCAATGGGCTGGTCACATCGCACGCTGCGCAGATAAAAGGTAGATAATAGAGATCCCCAAATGGACCATCAGGCAAAGCTTAGAACGGGGAAATGATTTCGAGTGGTGACCGCCTACAGGAAAACGCAACGTTAGTAGGCCTGTCCCTAGATGGACTGGTGATCTAGTTAAGGTACAGGACCGATCGATGTAGCGATACTTAGGAGAGGCCTATGCAATGGACGATTAACAGTTGTATCGGAACTTGCATGGGAATACAGCTTCTATAAGACATAAAATACTTTTATCCCAGACTCTCACAGGGTTATAATCGCTGCCAAAAACTAGTAAAAATATGGGTATTGCAGGTACTTTATTTTCCTTTATCACAAATATTTGAATATATTTATGGTTGTACCTAATAATCATTTGCAAACCGAGCTTTGCTACATTATTATATGTTTAAAGGACGTAACTACTTGCATGTACAGGGTGCCGTCTGGCGCGTGTCTCGGCACACAGTGTTAAAATTTACTATTTTTTATGTTTTATACATACAGAGAAGTAGATTAAAATAAAATAAAATTTGACTTGAATTTGACAGTATGCAAGCAAATTGTGCCGAGCCAGCCTTACAGTAGGCGGGTGTAAGTATGTGACCTACTTTTAAACAACTGCCACTATACACAGCTTTCTCATAATATACAACAATAACATTGGCTCCTTCGAGCTGCCGCACCCCACCCTTCGGCTGATGCTGGAGTTCCAACACATAGTTACGCCCGAAGACCTGTCCAAAGTCGGAAACGATTTTCGCCGGCTTTATACGGACGGAAGTAAAATAGAGGGTAAGGTTGGGGCCGCAGTATCGTGCTGGGAACGGGACAAAGAAGTTGCCAAGCTGGCCCTTAAGTTGGGAAGTCACTGCTCAGTATTTCAGGCGGAGATGATTGCGATCAGAAGGGCAATAAAATATGCCAACGACACGAAACCGCCCATCTCTGTAAATATCATTTCGGGCTCCAGATCATCATTGGATTCCATAGCGGACCCAAAAACCCTGAACGGTATTGCCATAGGGATCCAGCGTGCAATTGCTGCGGTGAAGTTGCAGGGCAGGAGCATCCACCTGTTCTGGGTGAAGGCCCACGTCAGAGTACCTGGCAACGAAAGGGCGGACGACCTAGCCCAGAAGGCTGCACTTCATCGTAAGACCAGCCCTGTCTACGATGACTTCCCTCTGTCTTTTGCAAAACACTCTATCATTGAGGCTACACTTACCAGATGGCAGGAGAGATTTATCGCCGACACACACTACGACAGAGGTATCTATCTGTCTCTTCTTTGAGGACGTGAAACTAGCATATAAGGTACTGGGAAGGATGGGTTGTTCTATTTTTCTTTAATTGTGATTATGTTAGTTATCCCATTAGTTTACTCTGGTGCAGCAGAACGGAAAAATAAAAAAAAATGTAGTACTTTATTATAGTCTCTAGTTTTATTAACTTTAGAATTATAATTAGTTGTAGCATAAATGATAGCCTTAGTTAGCCATACAAAAACAAAAAAAAGAAAGGAAAAAAAATACTAACCTTTACTAACACAATTACCACTGGCCCACTTGCAAGAGAGACTTGGCTCGGCAAGTTGTCATGTAAGACTGACCAAATTGAGTCATTTATGCAATATGGATAAAGATAAGATAAGTAAAGATACATAAGGTAGAGTATTAAATGCTGAATTGACATCGGCAATAAAATTTGGAGGCTGGTGTGGTTTTTAGTCGGTAAGCACCTTACTCACTGTCCGACACTACCCAGGCTGGCTCGTTCTGGGCGAGGCAGTTTGGGAGGATTTTCCACAACTGACAAAACAAAAAAAAATACAGTAACATTGGCGTTGGTTCACATAGAAATGGGCCACCTGTTGCCCGCTAAATCCATGTTCATTGGACTAGCGACTGCTGCTATCCAATACTTCTCACCACCTGTTGAACTTGTGTGCTGAACTGTTTTCTTAAACTTACTTGAACTTATTGAGTTTCTCATAGCCACTGTGGAACCATCCGTCGGGTCCGGGGTGAACTCGCTTCATGAATATGTTGTAACTTTCATTGTTCAGTAGTAGGAAGATTGGTATGACTTGTACTTTTATTTTTCTTAACCGTTTCAAAATGAAAAGATTTTTGTCTTCTAATACCAGTTCCCAGTAGTTTTAAGCTGTCGTGAGCAATAAATTACTTAAACAATATTGACATAAGTATATGCGTGCGCACATGAGAATGGTTCTTGCTTATTGATTGATTTACTGGAGCCAGTATTGACGTTCACTCAAATATGTAGATTTGTAAAAAAAATATTGATGGAATGCAGCGTATTAAAATCTTAGCTAAACTAGTGGATACTGTATCGCAGATCTGAGTGTCGGCCTAGCGCATACTTTAAGTCAAACAACTGTTGACTTGTATGACAAAAGTTTATAGAAAATATTGAGATCATAGAACCTGCACATACTATCGACTCGATAGTTGCTCGACAAAAAATCAATAAGCTGTATCGATTTGCTTTTGATTAAAAATCAATTTGCTCAATTTGTATTGCGATCTATTGGTGTGCGCATACCATCTACTAAACAGTCGATCCGCGAATGATCAGTCTCCCATTAGCATTTCAATTGGCGCCACAGCTATTTTGGTATTTTAATCTACATTGCAAGCCATACAGAAAATATGATTTGGTGAAGTAGAACTGATGAAGTAGACCACAAATGGCCACTGGAACTTCTCAATGATAAGTATGTTTTGAGTATAGGATTTCTCGAATAGTTAAATGACTGCGATGAAGCGCGGTTGAATTACTATGTAAAAATCAATTGCTGTTCGTTAGTCTCGCTGAAATCAAAAAATGGCTGGACCGATTTGATTTTTTTTTTGTTTGGTTCGCCCAAGTATAGAGTAGGTAGGTAGGGTAGGTAGGCTGACGGAGCGAAGCCACGGGGACAACTAGTGTTCCATACACACATGTTAAATAAATAATGATTATTTAATTTTTGATTTGAGAAGAAGTCGCCAAGTTGGGCTTTATCAGATTTTTGTTTATATTACGCATGCATAATAACAGATGTGTAAACATAAACTGAGTAAAAGTAGTTCCTTTGACTGGATGGAGGAAGCAATCTATCAGCGGTCTTGCGGAAATAAGAATAGGATGGAATTTATTAAGTAAGAACGACGGTAAAAGGACTTCTCTACTGTTTAAAACTTTGATACGAAATACCTATAAAGATAGTTGTTTGTTATGAAGAATAAAGGAGAGCCAAGTTGCTACCTTGTGGGATGCCGTACAAACTAGTATGATCTCTAATCCAGAAATAGTACATTACTGCAGAATCCAGTAAGTAAGCCTTCCTGGCCAAGTATGAGTTAACCGGTTATATACGAGGCCAGGATGGCTTTCTT
Organism: Orthosia incerta; assembly: GCA_948252205.1. Classification (NCBI taxonomy): domain Eukaryota; kingdom Metazoa; phylum Arthropoda; class Insecta; order Lepidoptera; family Noctuidae; genus Orthosia; species Orthosia incerta. Next base: position 36,272,724 of record OX411741.1, on the reverse strand, counting down.
ACTGGTTGAGGCTTGTATAATGCTTTTCTCAAAAATGAAATAAAATTTAATAACAAATTAGTTCAATTAATATTGAAGGTTACATTCATATTAGGGCAATTATGATAGATATTGTGATCGATTTACCGGGGGCCTTTATATTTGTTTGTTGTACGTCTTGATTAACGGACTCAAAAATATATCTATCTCATAAAATGTCATACCAAAAAGAGAGATAGATATATATTTGGAGCCTCCCTCCTATAACCATGTTATAATGGCTAAACTCTAATATGTGTCTGGCTGGTACTATGTTTTTTTTTCTAAGCAGAGTTGAAGAGGATGACATACTGTCTAGAGAATCTAGAGATGGGTGTTTTCGGTTTTTTGCACAAACGGTTATGTAACCGATATACAGATTTCATATCGATATCGAAAACGGTTTTCAGATATCGATATCATTTAGTACAGTTTGCATAAGTTAAAATGTTATTTAGATGGGCAAACTAACAACGAACGCGAAATAATACTTAGAAAGAGAGGAAGCTCATAATTATGTTTCCTATCGTTTGTGAAGTTTGCGTTTTGTTCGTAGTTCGTACGTTTCCGCATTGTTACGGTTTTAAGTTTTGACTTATTCGTTCTCGCACGCTAGTAAGGTTTTTATTAGATACAGTTTTTGTAATATCGGTTATTTTGTAATAGATATCGATATGATATGGTATCTAACACATATCCGATATAAGTTACGTTTTGATATATCGGACCAATCCCTACTACTGTCCAGTAAGTAAATTACATACTCACTTACTGGACAGTAGGAGCTTCCAAATTTAAAATCTCGCTTCTTACTGGACAGTTGTGAATAAGTCTCCGGTAGAGTTCACTTTCTGGATACTTTTTAGAGATGTTATGACAACATTACATACCATTTTTGAGAAAAATAAATTAATTTACATTTATATTTTGATCTGTTCAAAGTCAAATTGTAAAGTTTTATTCTTCGCACTGCCATAGAATATTTTCTAATATTCCTGTGTCGAATGTTTTAGCGTAGTTTAGTTTTTTATTATTTATGGCCTTATATTCATATGCTTTAACAGACTGAAAATAAACTGTGATGTATTTTCTATCTTGATCACAGATCGAGTCAAATCTATTAAAATCGATGATTATCTAACGATTACTGATCTATGTGCTAACCAATCGTAGCTTGCTGATCTATGTAAATGGATATACTTTCATACAGATAAATCTTGCTATAAATGAAATACCTTCAGTTATTTCGAAGTTATAACCTTTCTTTTTAATTAGTCTTGTGCTTGAATACTATCTCACCTGATGGTAAGTGATGATGTGATCGAAGGTGTAGCACGCTTGCTTAGAAGTAACCTATTCACTCTTGACTTTAGGGACCCAAAATTGTAGCTATCGAGAAACACAGACTCGGGCAAGGAATTCCACTCCTTAGCTGTACGCATAAAGAAAGTATTTCCAAAACGTTTAGTGCGTATGGGTGGGATGTCTACCATGTACCGATGGCGAATCGCCGTACGTCTCGTAGTCCGATGATAAAACTTCTGAGGAATTAAAATAACGCCGTACGATTCAAATATGGCAGATTTATAGATTTCAATTATGGTGAGAGAGACATCCAGCCAGAGCTGAGGCATTAGACAAGTGGCATTCGATGTCAGCGAATGCGATAGTCGATATGTCAGAATGTAAGGGATTGATCACGTGATTTTTCGATATGGCTTGTCAATTTGACAATCGCTATCGCAACCTGTGTAATGTTCTGTCTCCTTTTAAGGGCTATAAACCGCTTTACTGCCGTAAAACGGTTACTTTCTAAAGCGTACTCTTTAGTAACGGCACAGATAATATAATACTAGGATACAGATGCCTCATCCCATACAAAGAAACCGTGCCGACGTAACTAGCGCTTTTTTGTTTGATAAGGATAATTATTTTTATAAGCACTTCGATCGCGTTCGGTTCCGTTCCACGGCTATAGATGGTGTTAGCAGCGACTTGCAAGTAAAATGATTTTCTCGGTTCGTGACAAAATTTTTGTTTAAATACAGTGACGATTTTTTTTATAGTATTTTTTTGCACGTTTTAACAGTTTCATTGTACCAAACTATTATAATACAAATCTAAAAAATCAAGTAGCCAGCGCTAACAAAGAAAATTTGGTTCGAAATCCCAGCGGATCGTAGTAATTAATGGCTTGGTTATACGATTTGAAAAAATGTATATTTATTATTATTGTTTCATGTACATTGTTTGTGAAACATGGATTTAACGTGTAACTAATAATTTGCTTTAAAAACATAATTAACAATACTTTTGGATACTCCTCCAAAACGACTTGGATATTGATAAATATTTTTACAAAGAAAAAAAAATATGCCTTGAATTTCTTTATATTATAACAACAAAACTGTCCCAAAGGAGGTTCAATATTGATATTCTGGCTCCGACCGGGCGCACGGCTAGTACTGTGTTAACATTGGGGAATATATATTTTATACAGTCATTTTTGGCGGCTTTATATGCAGTTGTGCACGAGCCAGTCTTGTCGCGCCTGTTACTGTGCCATCTACTGGCCAACTATTTGTCGGAATCCACATTAGGCTTTCTTTATTTCTATACTATTCTTCCATCTGTACTTATTTATTTACTTATCTTATCTTATGGAGGGGCCGAGAAATAACTCGGACACTTCGACCCATTGGGCTCTATTGTGGTTTACTTGCTAATTATGAGAAAATGGCTAGCTGCCTCACACTAATAAAGTTAGTTTAAAATGCCATCCTATTTCTTGTTCCTCTAATCCCACAACTCTTCTACTCCTATTCCTTCTGTTTCCATCATCCACAGGTCTTGCGACGACTGGCGACGAGAAGCCTTATTTTGAAGAGCTCTCAGTGATGGGAATCACTAAGGTGACTTAAGAGGAGCATCATTCTGAGGGGCATGTTCTCATATCTGCCTCCTTCCAGATTTATTGAAGCCATCGCTTCAACCCGGGCAGCATGTTGGGAATTCAACCCAACACATCTGGCGGCCGCGGCCGGAGCGCGCGCTCTACGCGGCACACACATCTGCGTGACCCACACGGCACTGGTGTGTGAGTGCTCTCGCAGCGCGGCGGCGACGCGGCGCGGCTCGGTGAACACTCGCTACGACGGACTCCACCGCGACAGTCAACACCTCTTCCTAAATTCTGATTGTTTGTCCGGGACAGTTAAATGATATTTAAATATAACGGCTTTAAAACCAACCGCCTTTTAATACAGTCCACTAATTTAATTCACGAGCTAACATACGCCTTAAGTTTGTGCTGGCAAAGTGGGGTTGAATCTGAATACTGCCCACGACCAGTTGAGTTTCTTTTTCATAAAAATAGTTTGACCGTTCAGTATCAGTAATAGATATTGTTAGAAATATACATCATGTCTGGCTGGCCAGGCAATACTCCTACATCATGTGCTTACATGAAAAGTCAGGTTTAATCAATTAGGCATTTACTATTTTTATTCTAGTTGATTTCAATTCTTTTTGATACTTACAAAAGAGTTTAGTCAAAAAATCACCAACACATGAAAATTATTGACATAACAAAGTATATTTTTTTTTTAATTACCCTAGGTACGATGGTTTTTTGTGGCATGTAACAGTTTTAAACAAAAAGATACAATCACAGGTGAAAATACATCGATTTGTAACTGTACAGATTAAAATGGTCCAGAGAATTTTACCTTCGGAGTCGGTTCAATATACGCTGAACATCTGGTATAATATTTCACGCATTTAATTCTTCCAGTGTTATTACAAGTGTTAACGTAAAGAAAGATGGCTTACGTTGTATATTGTGTATTGAAAATCGAATGGTAATTTCACTCTTTCGATTCAAACTGCAGATAATATTGTATTTGTAATGTTTCCTGGAAATAGATTTTGTCGTATATTGAAAAAAAATACTTTATACCGGAGAAAAATTAACATTTTCTAAAAATTTCTAAGTTGTGCGGCAGTAGGTGGTTTTGAAACACGATTTTATTTGATTGAAACCCATCAGATAACCTTAAGGGACGTTGACGGCACGAACTATTTTGTGCGCGGGGTTAAAATGCATTTTATATCAACCGACAACACTCGCGGAAGAGATAGATGCTGTGATGAGCAGAAGGAAGCTAGTTCGCGTACAAATACACACTTTTGCAAATTTGTAGCGAAATGGATAATGATTTAGGACGAAACCGAGCGCGCGAAATTTTATAAACAGACCTTTGGCAGTCTAGATATCATGAAAAAACGACTAAATCGATCTGTTCAAAATAAAATTATTAGCATTGTTGAACTACTAACCTACCTTGTATGGAGGCCGTTTTGCAATTTTCCGTCTTCTTATGGTATTTATTCGCACCCAAAAATGCGTTAAAATTAGTGTCGAAATGTGGAACTTTCGACGCTCATAACTTTCAAATATTTTAATTTTTTACTTTTTTGGTTCCATACAGGACTAGATAATGATGAGACAAATTGATATCACTTTTTATTTTGAACGTACATCGTCAAACAGTGGAATAATCCCTAGACTTCGTTTGTATGGAAGAATTTTCGACTAGTGTAACCTTAATACCTAAATCATAAAGTTACCCTAACTAGAACAATTATTTTTCAATTTCTAGCATCAATACAGCTGAGTCTTGGTTGTTTAAAAAATAACATGGTAGCGACAAGAACTACATTTTAAAATTTACATTATCTCAACTGCCAATGAAATTTTTTAAGCAATTTGTTACATCTAGAAAATATTAATAGCGTTTATATTTTGTGATAATCATGCAGAAATATTCAATGATGCGACGTTGAAGATTAAATATCGGTTTTTATTAAATTTCAATCCTTCCTACTATAATCATCACTATATAATATTATAATACTAATATAATGAAGGCAAAACTTTGTGAGTATGTTTTTTACTCTTTCACGCAAAAACTACACAATGGATCTGGATGAAATATGGCACAGAGATAGAGTATAGTCTGGAATAGCACATAGAATACTTTTATTCCGGGAATATTTTCCCTTGGGATAATTTTCGACATTAACGCGGGCGAAGCTGGTGGCAGAAGCTTGTGCTGTATATAATTGAAATATTTCGATATTCGACTTGACGTAATAAAAATATCGGATGTGTTTATTAAATTCCAATACTGTGTAAAATGAAACTTATCAAATCATAATCCAGTATCAAAATGGAGTTGTAGATTTAGACATTATAGACATTTTATCTCATGGAGATAGTTTGATATTGCGTTGGTTTCTCATGTAAATGCACATTATTTCAGTGTGCGTAAAGACCCGACTAATTTAGAGCGCTTTAGATCTTGTGTCTATAGAAATTATGTAATGTTCGTACATCTGACACACACAATTAAGATCAACCCACCTTTACTAGGTCCTTTATCTTATACTATCTTTACATTTAATGCCTGTTGGCATAACTATAAGCAAGACACTCCAATAACCGTTTTCACTAAAACAAGAAAACACCTAAGTAAAATCCTAGATAAAAATCGCACTATTAGATCTGGCCTCAGTTAGACGATGTGAAAGTTTTCTTGCGGTCGCCATGCTTCACAACATTTTAATGGCAAATCTGGATTCTTTTTACTAGGTTACAACATTCAAATTCCTCGGATAAGCTAAACTGCGCGAATGCCGTGCGGCCACATGTAAACTTTCGCCCTAAGACAGAACGAAGATGCGGGAAGTGCACTGGCTCGTTGTGTATTTCATTGGTCGCATAATTTACACAATTATCTACTCGAATGGGGCGATCAAAAATCTACATTTTGTTTTTCAAAGATGTCTCTGATTTATTATTAAGTATCAACTTTGAAATATGAAAAATTGTTCCATACTACACCATTATTTTTCGCTACAATTTTATATTTAATCAACCTAGTTCCATCCAGAGTGATCTAATTCTTATCTGTAGGCTAAATTCAGTTAGCTTCATTAGTTCCCAGGAAGGACATCTTGGATTCACTTACCGAGAGTTACCGTTGAGTGATGTCAGGTTGCGAGCGGATTTCTTGGCGTAAAACGACCAAACTAAGCTCCTAAATAGTTGTTACCAATTAAATAAAGTTCTACTATTAAGCGTAACGTCATATGGACTTTGTGATGTGATCTAAGGCCACTTGCACACGCACAAGTTGCATTATATTGTTGGCTATCGAGATATAATGTGATAAACGCACGCGAGTTGTTTGCACCTAAAAACGGGGTCAAATATATAATTTGAGCCTATATTAGATCTAATTAGCTGGTATTTTTAGTAACAACGATGATCAATGTTTTAGACTAGCCTAATAGGAAGTCAATACTTTAGACACCCAACACACGAGCGACGACGGGGAGATCACGTTTCAGTTGCTATTCGCAGGAAACAGTGATACGAAACTTCATGAAATGCCTTCGTGCCTGTTGCGAGCCTTTAACAATGTGAAAAACAATATATCACGGAATTTAACGCGATGATTTCGATTATTACAAGCTTTTAATTAACTTGCAATGTATGTATGTATGTTTGTAAGTGTATTCGGGTCATATCTTGCAACTGAATTTTAAAGCAGTTATCCTCCACCGATTAAGATTAAATTTTGCATTCACGTTTAGTTTGGATGATAATGCATGGGTAGATAAGTGACGTTATTCTAAATCCAATATGGCGGCAGGCCCAAGATGGTGGACTAGTTATTTTTTCACTTCTCATGCTCTGAAATTGCTTATTTGTGCAGGATATAGGCTGCACAAAATCGATTTTTTTGCACAAGTGCATTAACGTATCCACTTATAAATGTATCTATATTAAGGCAAAGAAAATGAGCCATTCAGCCAAACACAATAAAAAGTTCACAGATAGAATTTGTTATTTTATAATATTTACTTTAATTTATTTGCCTTTTATGTGTTTTTTAAGACATGAAAGATATTAAAATTTAAATTAAAATACGTAGGTTATCCAATTAATTTAAAAAATATATATACTACAAAATTAATTTAACAGTAGGCTGTATACGTCTGCAGCCAATCAATGTCGTAAGATTAAAAAAAAAAGCGGCGGGAAACAGATCTTGATTTTTCGTGCGTTTATTAATTTCTTCAAATTTGCTAAAACTAATTTTACTTTGAATATTAATTAAAGAAATGTTATGTTATACTACTGTTTTATTTCCTCGCAATCGAAATGAAAATCAGAGTTTATAACTCGTCCACAAAACCATTTTATCCTTGACATTTTTTGCTCTGCCCTAGATTATCTTGTTTACAAGTGAACAATTTTTTTCTGTTAAATTTGTTGAACGCAAACTACCTCATGCAGTACCTGATCAGGAATAGTCAACCATTGATAATCTCTTCAAAAAAAAAGTAAGCTTGCTGTGTCTTACTTTATCCAAAATGTTCGGGAGACCCTTTCGAATGTGCTCATATGCTTTGAATGTACTTTTATACCATTCCCCCTCTAAAAAGCTTATTTTTTTCACTGATAACAGTGAATAAAAAGCACTTTTACTCACTGTTTTGGTGTTTCAATTTAGAACACACCAATATATATTCGACGTCCATCTCAATGCTATACAACCGTATGCGCATAAAATACTCTATACGAACTCCTTGTGCAAAGAATATTCGACTTTCAAACTCTTTTATCGATTTGATTTTCAGTTTGTAAATGTTTAGGATTTTAATAATGATTTTGATTTTAGTCTGGGATGTTTAGTGAATAATTATTTGGATTGTAATTCTAATATTAATTGCATTGGTTTTAATTAATTGTAATTATGTAACGTAACGGAGGTGGTCACTGGCCCCTTAAACACAGTTGATGTTACCTAGCTCTACTTTAATTTAGAAAAAAATGTGAAAACCTGAGTTAAATTTTGAAGGTAATAAAACTTTTATTTAGTATTTTTCCTTGTGATTCTCGCTTAAATCTTTCTTTTTCTCGTAGTCATGGTATAAAATATGGTATGCAACTCTTGAATAAAATGGATTTATATCGAGGGCCATGAATCACTCGCGTCGCTCACGATTCTAACACTTGAATCACTCGCTATGCTCGTGATTCAATCATCATGAATCACTCCCGTCCTTTATTCACTAGTTGCATAATATACTATTATACCATTCCCCCTCTAAAAAGCTTATTTTACTCTCTAAAACACTGAATTAAAAGCACTTTTAATCACTATTTTGATGTTTGAATTTAGAACACACCAATATATTCAAAATGCATCTCAATGCTATACAACCTCCTCGCGCACAAAATACATGATAAAAACTCCTTGTGCAAAGAATACTCGATGTACAAACTCCTTGTGCTTTTCGCTTAAATCTTTATTTTTCACGTAGTCATGGTATAAAGTATAGTACGCAACTCCTGAATAAAACGGATTTTTATCGAAGGCCATGAATCACTCGCGCCGCTTAGGATTCTAAACACTTGAATCATTCCCTACGGTCGTGATCCAGTTGTTAGAATCCTTCACTTGCTCGTGATTAATCTATGGCCCCCGCTTTAATTCCGTCCTTTAATCACTAGTTGCATAATATACTATTATTTCCTTTCATATTCAGTCCATTCTTCTCTGGAATGCGCTTCCTCTCGATATCAGGACGGCCACCAGTCAATATGCATTTAAGCGGAAGTTGCGACATTATTTTCTACACCATTAGCAGAGTCGTCTCATCACCTTTCTATTAATTTATATTTGTATATATATATATAAAGGTATTTATATAGTAAATATATATGTATGTTTATTTTAGCTACAATATATATATTGTTATTCAATTTTATTTCAATAATTATTTCATTTTTATGCACCTGCCATGTTATCTCTCCACCACCCTTGGTTGACTGGTAGAGAATGCTTAAGGCATTAAGTCCGCCTATGTACCTGTATGTTGCATGAAGTTTTAAATAAATAAATAAATAAATATTATTGACATGAAAGTTACTCTACTCCTACCAGGTAAGTATTTTCCCGCAATGCCATTATTTAATCCAGTGTCAATGCTATCTGCCAATAGTAAAACATTTTTGTTATTATGGAAACATTTTTATTTGTAAATTGTTTCTTTTTGTTAGATATAGATATTTTATCCCATGAAGATAGGTTGAACTCGTTTTTGTGTCTCATGTAAATGCACATTCTTTTAGTGTGCGTAAAGACTCAACTAAAGGTGAATGCGCACCTAGACGCACCGCAGGAGCAATCATTCCTAAAACCCTCTAGTGATGAATTCTATGGATCATTTCTATAATAATAAGTACTTACTTGGTCCAATTCGTTGATGCGGTCGGTCGTTCCAGTCGTCAGTAGAGTCGTTGGATCTGTCGAATTCATTAAGTCGTTTGCAAAACTGCCATTCAGAAGCAGTAGCGTTCTCACTTCCATCGCCTCCAAAGCTGAATGGAAGCAATCCCAAAAAACCGCCATCATCTACGAAAAGAAATGTTTATTACTTTCTGCAATGTGGGGGGACAAACATATGACATGAAATGAAAATAATGGCAACACTAGAGCATAGGGTATTTAAATGAAGAAGTTTAAAAAAATAGATGAACCAGTCATTGAAATGCTAATCTTTGATTGGCTAAGTATAGTAAACAAAATGCTAGGCTATTTAATGGATTGTATGAAACAAAGAAGAGAGAGATAAAGGCAAAGCCGCTTATATCAAATACGATTAGCTTGTTGTAAAATAAAAACAAACAAAGAAAAAAAAGGAAAAGATGGCAATCTACCTCCCCAGAAACAAATATAAACGCTAGAAAACAAGCTAATACAAACTCAGATATAAAAACACAAACACCTACAACTAATGCCTTCGAGATAATGAGAACAAGAGCAAATTCATTCTCCTCTCTACTAGCAAATACCAAACCTATATAGTAATCAGATATCAGCAACCGGAGACGGAACAACACCAACCCGGTTGGTCACCATGGGATTCATAGACCACCACCCTCTATAATCACACGAAACAATAATTTAAAAAAAATGGGTAAATAATCGGTATATAGCCACTTTGAACTAAAGAACATTGAGGACCGATGAAAGACTCATAGAACTATAACAAGCATTAAAGAAGATTCAATGCGACATTATTCAACTCAGTGAAGTAAGAAGATCGGGAGAAGAAATAAGAGAATACGAAGACTTTTACATTATATTTCAAAGGAACACTACAAGGAAAGTACGGGATGGGTAATAAAAAAGAGCTTAAAAAATACATCACAGATTTTGTCGGATTATCTGATAAATTTCGATTCTGAACATAAACATCCTAGGGTTCAAAGAACCATTCTCTATTCTTCAGGTATACGCTCAAATGGAGCAAGTAACAAGGAAAGAAAAAAGCATTCCACAAAAATCTCACAAAAACAACATATGAAGCGAACAAAAACATCATAGAAACAAATGTACGAGGGAGTTTATTTTGGGCAATCATAGCAATGGGCAGAGAAATGATAATGGGCAACAACTAATGAACTTCTGTTTTGATCATAATTTTAAGATAATAAATACATTTAACAAGAAAAACACAATAGAAGGTGGACTTGGATCTCTCCCAATGGCAAAGTCAGAAATGAGATCTACTAAATTGCCATTAACCCATAATATTTAGTGATGTCGCTATAGTAAACATCTTTAACTCTGATCACCGAATTTTAAGCAAAGACCTAAAAATACCACGACGGAAATATAACCACTCTAGAACAAGAACTCTCGTGTGAAGAACAATGCAATGTACAAGATAAATACTTCAAGTCTTGGAAAATCGATACTGAAACTAGTGAATGATTAAAATACACAATGGATCAAATATATGAACCTTTCACGAATATATGCAATGACATCCGACTTCAGAGCAGATACTATTTCAATGGACGCCATCCACTATAATATTATGATCTAAAAAGAAGGATACAAACAACATGAATAATTACAGACCTATTAGTAATAATCTACGAAAATAGTAATGCAAAAGTGCAACTACAATGCATTTAAAATTGAAAAAGGATTTAGACAGGAAGATCCGCTGTCGCCAAAAATATTAAATGCAGTACTTGAAAATATATTTAATAATGAAATTTCATAAATTTTTATTGCTCTAGAGCAATAAAGACTCGCTTTGTACTGAGTTTTTAGTGTGATTGTGATGAAATTAAAGCATAGTTGGAAGAAAAATGTTTTATAGCATTATTTTGTTAGAGAAAAACAAGATCCTATTTTATATTTCGGTATTGTGTTTATAAAGTATGTCAATATAAACTCGTTTTGAAGTTTATGATTCAAATGTTACGATATGAGAGTAGAAAATATATATTATGTGATCTGTCGTAAGGGAATATCATGCATATACGAGTAGTACTATAATATTACTATTTTAGGGTAAGTAGTTAATAAGAGAAACAGTTACAAATACGGTTTCGGTTTCAGGAACTGTGGTGATCACCATTATGTCATGAACGTAGTTAATTTTAGTATAAATTCTAACTAATACCTATTATGAACTCGAATGTTTTTTTTTGTTACACTTTGCTATCTTAATAAATTATGATTGCCGAATTACAGCATAGTGAGAGCAGGCAAAACCGCTGCGAGGACCTCGGACACCATGTTATTATTTACTGACTAAAATAAAGAGGTACAATAAGGTTTACAAGCTTTAAAGGATAAAAGGCCCTTCAGATAAAAAAAAACCGTATTTCGTATTGATACGAGTACTTTCACTATAAAACTGGCTTTTATCTATCTATAACTATATTCTATATATATGTATTATATTTATATCTATAAAAGCGAAAGGTGACTGACTGACTGACTGACTGATCAACCAACGCACAGCCAAAACAGCTAAGCATAGAAGCATGAAATTTAGCAGAAAGGTTCCTCAAGTGACGTAAGTGTGCACTAAGAAAGGATTTTTGGAAATTCGTAAAAAGGGGGTTGAAAGTTTGTATGAAAAATCTAATTCTTTCGGCCAAAATTCTTGAAACTTAGCACAAATAGTATTTCTAAGTAAATGATAAAGATTGACATTATTAGTTTTTCGAAACTACCCCCAAATGATGATTTAGGGGGTATTGAAGTTTGTATGGAAAAATCTGATTTCTTGGGTCAATAAACTTGAAACTTGCCACAAATACTAAACTAAATGAATGATAAAGGTTGTTATTATTATTTTTTGAAACTATCCCCAAAAGACAATTTAGGGGTATTAAAGTGTTTTTGAAGAATCTTATTTCTTGGGTCAATACATTTGAAAGTTAACATAAATACCATCCTAAGTAAACAATAAAGGTTGTCATTATTAGTATTTCGAAACTCCCCCAAATGATGATTTAATTTTAGGGGGTGTTGAAGTTTGTATGGAAGAATCTGATTTCTTGGGTCAATAAACATGAAACTTGACATAAATACCAACCTAAACAAACAATAAAAGTTTTCATTATTAGTTTTTCGAAACTACCCTTAAAATACGATTTCGGGGTGGTAAAGGTTTTAGATTACGTTTACTGCACATAGCTTCTTTTTTATGATGTAAGGGAGCACTTAGGAGAGATTTTTGGAAATTCAACTTTTTAAGGGGTTACATCATCCTTCATCATTGACCGGTCCCGTGCGTCCCGCAACCAGCGGATTTCTGCAACCTTCACCAGGTCGTCGGTTCACCTGGTGGGAGGCCTTCCAACGCAACTTCTTCCGGTTCGCGGTCGCCACTCCAGAACCTTTCTGCCCCATCAGCCATCCGTTCTGCGAGCAATGTGCCCTGCCCACTGCCACTTAAGTTTGGCAATTCTTCGGGCTATGTCGGTAACCCTGGTTCTCATACGGATCTCAACATTTCTGATTCGATGACGCAAGTAAAACGCCTAGCATAGCCCTCTCCCAATGGAGAGGGCAATCCCTTTGAGTGACTGTAAGCTTTCTGATAAGGCCCATTGTAAGCGACCACGTCTCAGAGCCATATGTCATCACTGGCAACACACACTGGTCATAGACTTTTGTCTTGAGACACTGTGGTAAGTTGGACGAGAAGACACCGCGCAACTTCCCGAACGCTGCCCAGTCGAGTTGGATTCGACGGTTGACCTCTTTCTCGCAGTTGGCCCTACCCAAGTGGATCGTTTGTCCCAGGTAGACATAGTCGTCCACAACATCGAGTGTAGAGTCTCCAACCTTGATAGGAGTGGGTGTAACATGGGCATTCAACATCACCTTGGTTTTGTCCATGTTCATTTTCAGACCCACTCTTTCGGAAGCTCTACTGAGGTCATCGAGCATTGTACTGAGGCTCTCCATGGTCTCAGCCATGACCACTATGTCGTTGGCAAACCGAAGGTGAGTGATGTACTCGCCATTAACGTTGATGCCTAGGCCGCTCCAGCCCAGAACCTTGAATACATCCTCCAGCGCAGCAGTGAACAGTTTCGGAGAAATGACATCTCCCTGTCTCACGCCAAGCCGGAGAAGGACTGGTGCCGAGGTCTGATCCTGAAGACGGACTGATATGGTGGCGTTTCTGTAAAGACACTTCAACACCTCAATGTACCGGTAGTCGATCTGGCACCGTTGGAGAGACTGCAGTACAGCCCAAGTCTCGATCGAATCGAAGGCTTTCTCGTAGTCCACAAACGCTAAACAGAGAGGCAGGTTGTACTCTTCGGGGTTAAAAGGGAGCCATTTATTTGTATGGAAATTCTTATTCTTTTGGCATAATAATAAAGGTTGGCATCATTAGTTTTTCGGAATTACCCTCAGTAGACGATTTAGGGATGTCAAAGTTTTTATGAAGAATCAAATGGCACTAAGACGGGGATCTTAACATCGATTGGGAACTACCGAACTGGACCGTTTGTCTCAGGTAAACATAGTTGTGAGTGACATTTTAGTGTCGCGTAATTTACGCTGTATTCGATTCTTGTGTTGTGTCGCGTAATTTACACAGCATTCGTTTTCATACTAAACAAATTTTTGGTCCACCCAAAATAATTCGTCTCAAAAAACCCGACCAGTTTTCTGCTCTTCGGATCCAGCAGACTTGCGGCCCGCCAGGACATCAGTCCAACACAAGTTGGACTGATGTCCTGGCGAGGGCCTGGCGAGGCCTTGCAATGTTGCGTCTTCCAGTAACGAGTTCGCCACTTCAAAACCTTTCAGTCACATAGGCCATCTGTTCAGCGAACAATCGGGCCTGCTTTAATGCAACCAACGTTTGTTAATTCTTAGGGCTATGTCAGTTACTTCAGTTTTCCTGTATTTTTAATTCGAACTCGCCCGGAAAATCATCGGCCATTCAATCTTCTGATGGGGCCCATTGTGAGTGACGTTTCAGTCCCATATTATCACATCACTGGTATCATGCACTGGTCAAAGGATATACCTTGAAACACTGAGGTATGTGAGACGATAATGTATTGCTTACCTTCTCAAATGCCACCCAACTGAGTCGGATTCGATAAACACCATCTTCTGTAAAGTCACCTATCTTCACAAGAATTGGTGTTACATGGGTAGTGAAACTTGAACATAACCGATGAAATGAGAGTATGCCAAGGCGAACTGTACACATCTGCGTACCCCTTTAGACCGACTGGCGTTATGTTATGTTATGAAATGATACAAACAATAAACAGACATGCAATTGCAGCAATCCCGAGAGATTTGCCGTCATTTATTGAAGATTTCTATTGCATATCTCCAAAGTTCTTCATCAGATCATCACCAAATTAAAATGGGAACAATTTGGAAATATACTCTTTCAAACAAAAAAAAATTCACAATTGACGGAGAAAACGGTGAAAATAAACAATAAAAAATTACAAACTAATTCGAACATAGAACCTCCTCTTTTATGGAAAGTCGGTTAAAAATTAAGAATTTTCTTAAAAACTTTCATCCCCTATTTCTACCCCTTAAAGGATGAATTTCCAAAAAATCCCTTCTTGGTGCAAATTTAAGTACGTCATTTAAAACAAACCTTTGTGCAAAATTTCATTATTCTAGACCGAGTGATTTCACCTTATGCCTTTTACCTTATAGAAAAAAATTATATCCCTCCTAATATCCTTATTCATTGGAATGGTTGCGTGAACGAGCTATTTTAACGCCAAAAAATGACCAAGCAGTTTTAATCAATGATCTTTTGTTGGAGTCATTTCAAGGCGAAGAATTTGTATACTATTCCATAGATACGGTAGTAAATACAGACGAAGCAGTCCACTATCCTGTTGAATTTTTAAATACTATTAATCCAGCAGGTCTCCCATATCATAAGCTCAGACTGCGTGTCGGTACACCTGTGATGTTACTTCGGAATACAAAAGCACCGAAACTATGCAATGGTACTAGACTGCAAGTTAAGGCTTTGCATCGGAATTTTGTAGAAGCAACTATTTTGCCGGGGTCGGCCCAAGGAGTAACTCGTCGGTATACTCGGCACAAATACTCAAACGTATTTGTGCCGCGTATACCGTTGATTCCTAATGATCTGCCTTTTGAATTTAAGCGCCTTCAGTTTCCTCTCAAAGTTTGCTTTGCCATGACAATAAATAAGTCGCAAGGCCAAACTCTCAAATTTGCGGGCGGACAAAAAAAAATCGACTTGCGGCAGGACTGTTTTTCACATGGGCAGTTTTACGTTGCGTGTTCTCGTGTGAGCTCACCTCGCGGTCTGGTCGTTTTAGCTCCATCCACAAAAATGGTTAAGAATGTTGTTTATAAAGAAATATTGTCATAAACACCTTTTGTTGCATCTTTAGCAACAAACGTCATTCGATCAGTCAGTTAGTTTGTTTCTTCTTTTATAATCTTAATTGATAATATCCACGCGGACGAAGTCGCGGGCAAAAGCTAGTTATGAACATATCAGAAGTTACAATGAGATTAATGACAATATAATGAATAATATTAATGACATCAATATATTTAAAAAACAATTGAATAATTTATTGTTAGGAAAGACATACTACACAATACATGAGTACCTGTCAGACAGAAATTTATCTTTATAAGTGATATAAGTGGTGTGATTGGGGTGGATACTTGGGTCCGATTTGTTTACTTACTATTTTGTTAATTACCAAGACATTTGTATAATCTGACAATACTTATCAATACTTATTAATTTATGACATTGTTTACGTTTTAATATTCATTTATGACATAGCATACATTTGATTTTTTAATGTATGACATTGTATAGTATTTTAATTTTAAGTTATGATATTGGATATGTTTTACTTTTGACATTGCAAGCGTTTTAAGTTGTGACATTGAATGCGTTTTAATTTTATGACATTTTATACCATTTTTAATTTATGACATTTTATACCAGTTTTTTTTTTAATTTATGACATTGGATACGTTTTAGATTTATTTTTTTATTTTATGAACGTATATGCAAAATTTAATTAAATTTGTAACATTGTATTATTTGAATTATTATTGTAATTATAATTTTGCATGCCTAAATTGGTGGAATACGGTTGACTGCGCATTCACCTAACATCTGGAAGTGTATTTTTATTTACTGTGTTGAGCAATAAATGAATTTGAGTTTGATTTTATATTAAGAAGCAATGAAGCGAATGCATAATTATTGGAAAGTGCATTAAGTTTCTAACAAGATAAACCAGTCTATTTTCCGTTTCTAGATGAAAGAATAAAGTTCCAGATCATTCTAGAAACTTAGAATGAATAAGCCAATCTTTGACGAATTCATACGTAAGTTTGAATTCAAATCATTGTTTTGAGTTGAAACTGTCGCAAAATACTAATATGAGGAATTATCAAATGCGCATATACCACTGAAAATTGTTAAGGCAATAGCATTACTTGACTTGCGTTTAATTTGGATCGCGTCAATATTTTTAACCGACTTCAAAAAGCAGGAGGTTCTCAATTCGACTATATCTTTTTTTATGTGTGTTACCTCAGAACTTTTTACTATGTAAACCAATTTTGATGATTCTTTTTTATTTGAAAGCTGCTTCTTCTCATGTGGCCCCATTTCAATTTTATCAAGATATGACGAGTATTTTTTGAGTCATGCTTTGTAATGTGTATTTTCATGGTAATACAAGGTACCAAAATCCAAAAATAAAAAAAAAATAAAAGTTAAACCAGCTTTCAAAACAAAACGGACGTCGGTCTCAAAAACGAGAAATATATATCTGTACCAAAGATACTGACTTCCGAAAATAAAGTTATTTTTCGCCTAGTAGTGTTTTGATTTGGAAGTCGGTTTTTTTTTTTAAAGCGAGCATATGCTTAGGTTGGATTGCCGGTTTCTCAATTTATTCTGTAAAAGATTATTTAATTTATTACCCGGCAGCAAGGAAAGTGTTATGTTTGTTGCGTATCTTGTATGTATGTAATATTCTTTTCAACACCCTTGCTCATAAAGTGGCTCTAATTTCACCGCAATTAGGCAAATAATGATTTTCATTGCTATTATTCACAAGTGAGTTATAGAGTTTTTTTTTTATTTATTGGTTGAGTTGCTTTGTTCTTATAAAAGTTTCGATACAAAAAAGATCGTGCTCAATAGTACAAATAAATTAATGTACCTATTGCTTGCTCATTTCAAGCAACTTCGTATTTAAATAGATAATTTCAACTTGTACGTGCTTAATAAATAAAATTTTCACTCAAATATAAATTTTATTTGCTCTGTAATTAAGAAAAATTGAAATTCCCTATTTTGTACGTGGCTAAAAAACACTATCCACGAAAAGCCAAAAAAAAGAAACCTCATTATTTTGTCTATGGCCGATCGCCATTGTTAAATGCGCGCGCATAGGAAAACTGATTAATTTTACCCGCCTTTGTGAAAAAAAAAACACAACTCGTTTATACTGTTGAAAATGATTTTTTAGTATTATTTTCTTCACAAGTGTGTTGAAACACGTCGTATGATACACGTGCGTATTGATGATTACCGTCCTCGGCTCTCTTAAGTCCCTCACCTACGGCTCGGGTCTCAATGGCGCCTCAGCGGTAATCACCAACATTGCACACTAGTACCATAATGTACTATTATTACCTCATATGTTTCAATCCGCTTGACAGATTTATTTAATTAAGACATCGTATGTTGCGTCTTGACCACCCAAGTGTTCTTAAATAGGTGACGTTAAAAAAACAAACATCGCGGCTTTTGGGCCCCGTATTGTGCGGGTCCCAATATTTCATTCTGCCAAACCCGTCGTGTTGCGTCGTCGATGTTTATAAGTCATTCGAAAAAAAGCTGATAAATTAAAAGTTATAAATAAAAAAGTTAGTTTATAATCCCACGACTACAAATCATAATTTGCTTTGTTTAACATCTTTTTAGTGCGTTTCTTAAGCAATCGGGTTATTGATTTTAAATTACCCTTTTTTACGTTAACTCATCTAAATGGGCCAGCACGCAAGATTATGTGAGAGTAAATATAACTTTAATTATTTCGTTTAAAGTTTTGTCCTCAAGGGGGTAACGAGATACAAACGTGTGAGCAAAACAGCTCAATCGAACACCGGGAAGTAGGTCAAATTTAACATACAAGCTTTGATTACACACAGACAACGGGTTAGTAGTAAAAGCTTGTAAAAATTATTCAACTAAAGTATTCTTTTGTAATTAATGTATTAAGTTACCAAGTTGATCAGCAAGGAGCTCTGCACCGACTTCAGCACGGCTGACGACACCATCTTGAAGTTCCCCTCTCTTCTCTCTGCTTCCTCCTCTCTGTAACAGGATCCCATGTTGTAATCCAGACTCGGAACAAACAATTTATCGGTTGAAAATTGAACTGTTTGCCTAAGTTTAATCTTACCTGATAACTTTACGCTGCGCTGGTTGCTAGACTCTAGGCGTCTGGATTGAAATACCTGAAACAAAAAAATAACACTGAATTTGGTGTAACAATTAAGCTTACTGCTTAAAATGCTTGTACTCGGCTGAATCCGGTTAGACTGGATGCCGCTCCCACATAGCTGGGAAAAGACTATGCAGATTGATTGAATTTAGCTTCGGAGGTGAAAAGTTTTCTAATACAGGCAATTTTTCGCTTAAAGGGCAAATACACTTGTAAAATAAAATAAATTATTTTTATTTTTAACCCCCGACAGAAAAAGAGGTGCGTTATAAGTTTCACGTGAGTGTCTGTGGCGTCATAACTCCTAATCGGATGAACCCATTCTGTTTTTTTTTGTTTGAAAGATGGCTTTGTCGAGTGTTCTTAGCTATGTTTGATGAAAATCGGTTAAACCGTTCAAAGTTATGCGAATTTTACTCTTTGTATCGGAGTTTTTCGTTAGATATCGAGTTATAATAACGTGCTTCGATGGATTGTCGATCGAAACGTGTTATCTACTAGATAAATTATTTATTTCAAAGATATATTTGTGTCGGTTAAAATGTAATAATTACTGTTCACTCTCTTGTCCTTATCCCAATTAATTTGGGGTCGACGCAACATGTCGTCTTACTTCGCCCTACAACAAAAATATTTACACAAGAAAATCGATCGTATTAAGGTTAGCATAATTACATAATAAACCAGCCCTTTTCACATTCATTACTATGAGGCATACTGCGTACTAGCCGACTAAAATGTTACAAAAGAAATACAATCTGATTCCGAACATAACAAATACCAATATGATAAATGTGTTAAAACAAACAAACAAGTGGCTTATTGTTTTCGAACAAATTGCCATAGTGCAGAAAATACATAACAAAAAAAAATGTTTAGGCGTACCTAATTACTTTTATTAAGTATACTTTGTAATAACTTATACTCGTATGATTAGTTCTCCCATAAATACTGAGTCCGTAGTTGATAACCGAGCCTGCTAGCCTGTTAGAGTTAAATTTCAGATAGCCTGTCGTGAAATCGCTACTTCACCATTTAGGTCGGCAAATGATCTATGTATCACTAACATACTTGCTTATGCCAGTCCCAATTAGCGAACGATTTGTTTTTACGCCGCGTAATGAACAAAGACGTTGCAATGTGCCTTTTCACCGTTGTTTTTTAAAAGCTGAACAGCTGAACGGCTCTCGATGTAGGATTAGTGCATGCTGCACTTCAATATTTTGATTGGCAATAAATGAAATTGGTTGCCTCTCAAAAAGTGTGTTTTATTTAAATTGGCTTTTATGTTTCAGTGTTTGTTAATATCTGAAAGCTTTGAACAGTATAGTCTGTACACACTTACTTGTTTGTCTCTCATTTATCCTACAATTTTCAACGATCGAAACATCCTCCCGCGCTCAGCGAATCGAAATAATTGTCTTTTGTGAGTAAAGACCTCTTTGTGAATGTTGCATTCAGCGTATGGGTAATACACGTTTCCATCAAGTGGCTTTTGATTAAACTGGTAAATAGAACTTGTGAACGTGAAGATATGAAGCTTACAGTGCAGTAAGCATTTCACTTATGTAAGGGGAGTATTACACTATCATATATCTTGGATCATAGATCAATGAGTCATAAATGATAAATGATTTTATTTATGTAAGTTGGTTTGTACAAACACTTTTACATGTCGATCATATTTTTAAAACTAGATGAGGTCGTCGTTTCCTATCTGACTACTCTGAGAAGAAAGGCCGAAACAAACTCAGAGGTCACAGTCTCTTTTAAAGTCCAGACAAAAATCTTGGTTAGATCATGTGAAGACCATGTAGATTGATGTCTGAAATGGTCTTTTGAGGAAAGAACCAGCCAGATTGAGGGAACCTGTCCAGTCAGTGCACGCATTTGTCAATAACCGAGCAGCTCAACACAGAATTTAGGGAGCTCAACGATTCGACGAACAATTCCAAAGAAAGGACATTCGGGTAGGCCGCAAAACTACTCAATATGCCAGACCACGATTAAAAACTAAGATAAATTAAAAATAAAAACAAAAAAAAAATTGTCCACATAGTCTTCACATTCACAATAATTAAAATAAAATAATATAATACTTTAAAAAGTAAATATTCTTGTCATTGCAAGAAAACCAAAAAAATTAAATAAAACAAAATTCACGGTGGAAAATATAAAAAATCAATATTAATTTTTAATTGGAGCAGCTCAATCCCAAGCCTTTTTGTCCTCAACGTAATCTTTAATGGTATAAAACGCTTTCTGGCACATATTTGTATGATAGTATTTAATATAAACATACGAATCATATCGTCTTTGAGAAAAGATTTTTACATTATTTTGTTGAAAGATAGGATCATAGAAACAGGTCTTGCCATATTGAATATTATAATCAAATTTTCAAATTTATTTTCTTCTATTAAACCCGTCTATATTTTAAATTGTAAGGCAATTAATTATTGTGACGATTATATTGACTGAATAAAGTAAGTACAATAAAATTTTGGAGTAAGTTCACATTATGCTTAGTGGTAGTAGGCAACACTGCTGTACTGACAAAAAAAGCAAACTGCTGCCAGACGGCCGGGAGTTCATTGCAACTGACAAATAAAATGGCAAAAAATAGGATAATAGAACTATGATTGTGTATTACACAGATATGATTCTGGAGGTCATTTATCTAGGATAAGATCCTATATGAACCTAAATATATGATAGTGTAACATCCCTCTAACTTGAGCGATACATCTCAAGTCTAGGCTAGTGTTTATCTTGAAAAGCAAACTTCGCCTAATAGTACCTTTTGCTACAAGTAACAAAGCTTGTTTTTGCGCTCAAGGCTGCCTTTTTTCTGAGAGCGAGTGAAGAAAATTTTTGTTGGATCTGATGGGAATAATTGTGTCAACTACTGACTTACGTCGTAAATCAACTATTGATGCATTTTTTTGTTTAATGCACCGGAAGCAAACTCATATGTTTAGCCCTGTTCAATACACCTATTGATATACGAGTAGGTATAGTAGGTTTATCTATGTATGAAAAATTAGATCTCAACTAAATTATAGTAACAACTTTAATACAGAATTGATGTTGATTGACGCAAGTAACACCTAATTTGTCGTCTATAATACACGTAAAAAAATATTTTAATCTCATAATTAAAACCATGATGTCTGCGACGCCTTGGACAAATTGATAAAGAGTTCAAGCATATAACAAAAACATTATTAACGAAGCAACACTTAGACATTTTGTAAAATGCATTCTTAAAATGCATTTTAATTTTTGTAACCCCGGTTAAGCAGAGTAAAACCCCGTGTCAGATATCTATAATGGCTATCGATATATTAGGGATATCTCCCTAAATTCCGTCTGTAAATTTTTCTGTGACCTAGTTTTCCTCCCTCTCTCTTCATAACCTCGAGGCATTGACCAAGGACCTTTTTGAGTGCCATGCACCCTCCATCTACAGTAAGTAAAAGTATATATATGTGTTTTGAGAGTATTGTATTCTGAGGAAAGTTTTGTGTATGAATGAGAACATCAAAGCAGGAATGTTAAGGAGCTCCGTAACCGTAACCGAAACTATCCGATATCTGAAATAAAATCTATCCGTAACCGAATCCGATATAAATAATATCCGAGATAATAATAGTTTCGGATGATCTCGGATTGGGGCGCGGTATAAATGAGACACGTTATGACAGGTTTTCTGCCCTGCCGAGCAAAAACACTAGCTGCGCGCGTCACTTGCAATACAAGTACCAAATGATACCTTAGAAATAAAAACAAATAGGTAATCTATTGATTATTCATTTAAAATTTCTTAATAATCTAACATCTGTTACCGAAACTCACGGATAATTCGAAATAACTTCATGTCCGTAACCGTATCTGAAATCCGGTATAATATTATTTCTATATCCGTATCCAGATCCGAAATTTCATATCCATAACGTCCTTGCGTAAAAGAAGGGAAAGACCAAAGATACGATTAATGGATTGTGTGAATGATGAAGTTCACGAAGGGGTGAATACTGAGATAACCAATAACAGAAAGGTACGGAAGAAGAAGACAATCATGGTGCGCCGATCCCCAAATAAATCAGGATGAAGCAAGAGAACGATGAAGAGAGTTCCATGGCAGTATCATCATCGTCATCATCATCTTTTCAGCCAAAAGACATCCTCTGCTGGACATAGGTGTCAAGCATATTTTCTCGCAAACATTTTTCAATTATGTTCCCAGCTCCAATGAAAATTGAGCTGTTAGTTTTTTATTTGCGTTGCACCGTGTTGTTTCGAATTCAAGGATTAGATTGGACGATAAGATAAACACAATGACAACAGTAAAGTTGTCTTGAATCACGTCCAGAACGTGCTTTATTTCAAGTTGCAACCGAAGCTGTGAGTATAAGGAGATTTGGGTCCTCTGGAAAAGCTCGTTATTGTGTCATCAAAATTATTTACTTACATAAAATATTGGTGTAAATAATTTGTGGTATTGGAATAACCTACACATTATTTAGTTTGAAAAAGTTTTACAGTAATATAAAAGGGATGGAGAATTTATAAAAAAAAAATGTGGCCATAACGTGCCGCCAAAGAAACATGACTTGGTGATTTAAAAGACAAAAAACCAAAACTCGTGCAGCCATCGCAAAAATCGTAACGCATATTTAACAGACTTTTCAAAAAGGAGGAGGTTGTATGTTCGACTGAATGTGTCTTTTTTTTCTGTATGTTCACCGACTTCTCCATCAACTGTGTGTCTGTCCAATTTTGAAAATTCTTTTTTGTTTGAAAGAGAATGTTCCCAAATTGGTTACATTTATATTTGGTGAACATCTGATAAAGAACTTCGGAGATATACAACAGAACTCTTCAATAAGCAACGGCAAATCTCTCAGGATTGCTGCAATCGCATGTTTGTTTATTGTACACGTCATGTCATAACATAACATCACACTACTGGCGTGCAGTACGCTCTATAGGGGTACGCAGATGTGTACAGTTCGGGTGAACTACACTCTCATTTCACCAGCGTTTATGTTCAAGTTTTATGTTATTCGCGTAATCTATTCTGGCATAACTTTGGGCATTATAGGTACCTTACTAAAGGACTTACTCATTATGTACCTCAACGAAATAGTGACAAATAAAAACGTTTTTACAAAAAAATACAACCAATTTCCAAAAAAAACGATGCAACAAAAACAGGAACACTGAATTCCGAAATTGAAGTACTTTTTCACTTTGTAATGTTTTTATTTGGAAGTCGGTTGTATTTTTTTGTAAAAATGTTTAAGGCAAGCACCCTCCAAATAAAACACTGTTGTATTGTAAGTATCTGTAAAAAAAAAATCTGTTTGTAAATATGTAAAAGTGAGATTTCTGATGTTGTAAATTACCCACCTTGATAATAATTAATGTTATACTGGCGTGCCCGGATCAGTTTGCCGCGTGCCATATTATATTCGCATTTCCGTAATGTATTATTGATTTTCACACCACCTGTTCGACAATGTCCAATTACATAACATGAAATCTCAACGTAAAGTAAAGCATTACCTCTAAAGGTAGGTAAAGTTGTGTAAGAGAGTAAAGTGATTGGAATTTGGAACGTCAAATTCGTGTGGAAACTCGTGAAAAACTCTAAGTAAAAAAATGCCTATAATTATGGCATCGTAAAGAGATTTGAGCCCTGGCTTTTTATTGTCTCGCAGAAGGTGTGAAAAGTAGAGTATGCTCCTCTGGGATCATGTCTGTGTTCGTCTTGGGCAGCTTGAACCGTCGATTTACTCAGGATTTTACATAACTCTGCCGCCTATGATGTAAGACACTGCTTTATCCCGTTGGTGCATAATCTACTATTACTTATGTTTTGAAAAAGCTAATCTGCAAAGTAGATTTTTCGTATATTTACCTTTTTAATCATACAATCCCATAGATTTTTGGCGACACTGCTAAGCTTCAAACAAGTACCGGTGTCAAGTGATTTCTAGAAATAAGGATGAATCTTGATCTCAAATGGGATCTCGAGTAGGCCAGCATTGACAACCGCATAGAAACCCCTTAGGTGTACGACACTCTTTCTGTTCTTATTTCACTGTTTATTTTCAGCAATAATTACACCTTCTTGTGCAGGAAAAAGAACTAAGAACTTCCTACTGACAACAAAGTAATTTTTAATGGACTAGACAAGGCGAAAAAGCTGCCGCGCAAGCCTGGCCTGCGTGGGCAGCTTTTCACAGTAAAAACCAGATGTTATTTTGAACGAGAAAACAAAATTTCTGGAAAGCAATCAATATGACAAGACGCAAAGAAAAATATTCAGTGAAAAATATTGAATCCTTCCAAGAGTCTTATAGAAAGTGTTTCGTCGAACGAAATTAATCGTTTATTACATAGTTCACTTCTTAATAGCCGAAGCCTTATGATACGGGTGTTAATTAAATATTTCTAAGTATAAACAAATTGCTTCATGTCAAGTAGAGCGAGCTGCAAGCTTGTACCGACTGGTAACAGTGATGACCTAGATAGAAAGCAAAGCGATACGTTAATACGTTATTGATTATGAATTCATAGGTTACTTAGTTTGTGATGTGTTTACTGCACCTATTAGTAAAAACTACACATACATAGGATCAATAAGCGGAATATTTTCCTTAAAACACATCTTCTTTTAAGCAAAATATACTGCGAACTTTTGGACCTTCCTGTGTATGTAAAGTTATAAAAAACATTTTTATAAAATCTTTCATGAGACACATGCATTCAAAAAAAACCGGCCAAGTGTGAGTCGGACTCGTGCACAAGGGGTTCCATACCATTATCTCAAAAAAAAACGGTAAAAATATCACGTTTGTTGTATGGGAACCCCACTTATATATGTATTTTATTCTGTTTTTAGTATTTGTTGTTATAGCGGCAATAGAAATACATCGTCTGTGAAAATTTCAACTGCCTAGCTATCACGGTTCATGAGATACAGCCTGGTGACAGACGGACAGACAGACAGACAGACAGACAGACGGATCGCGGAGTCTTAGTAATAGGATCCCGTTTTTACCCTTTGGGTACAGAACCCTAAAAAGACATACCGATGTTCCGATACCACTGCTAAGAAGTTCAGATTCAGATACGCATGATTTTATAATACTTTGATAAAAAGCTTCCTGTTACAATTTTATCAATATTACTGTTTCTTCCAGATACATTTCTACTTTGATTAAGAAACTTGTCAACTCGTTATGAATTGTAAAATGTACTTTTTACATATTTTTGCTTCACTTTCCTAACAAGTACGATCCAATTAATCCATTTAACGAAGCGTAAAGGATTTTTACATGGAGTTTGATCAGCTCAGTGGCGAGATGTGACGACTGTGGACTTTGTTTGTATATTTAGTTTTATTTCTTGTTTAGTAATAATGATTGAAAACACCGCAGGGATAGTTACGCATTACAGACTAGCTTCTGCCAGCGGCTTCGCCCGCGTGAATGTCGAAAATTATCCCATGTGCTATTCCAGACCATTTATTTATTTATTTATTTTGGGACAACAAACAGTTACACAAAACAATACAAAGACAAAAAAATAAAAAAGTAACATATGTGTAGCCCACGACGTTATCCACAACTTAATAAAACAATGTTACCTACCTACAACTGAGGCTGAGAATAACACAAATAAACAAAGTTATAAGATTAACATTCAAATACATTAAAAATACAGATATAAAATCTAAAAAAACAATTAATCAAAATAAAGGAAATTATAAATCAGCAAATAATTAAAACACATAAAGTATCAAAAGTAATTAAATTCATAAATTTCAAAAATTACTAAAATGTCAGAAGTAGTTAATTAAAATTCAAAAATGATTTAAATTTAAAAAAAATAAAATAAAATTAGCATGCAATTTAAATGACAAAAGTTTTAAAATCTAAAGGACATTAAGAAAAAATAAAATTAAAAATTATCAAAAATAATTAAAATTCAATCAATAATAAAAAATAAAAAAAATCTTAAATGAAACCACATTTATACAAAAACAAAAACTACAGTTCATATTTTACTTTTTTGAGGCACTAATTAAATTGATCAAGGAGATCCTGAACTTATTTCTTAACGATAATCTATCTCTGTGATAAATTTTATCCAGATCCGTTCTGTACGTTCAGTTTTTGCGTGAAAGAATATAATAATCTCGCAAGACTTATTGCAAACTTAGGGCGGTTACGCACGCCCCCCGCCGGTGGGTGCCCGCACTTCCCACATTATCAAGGCTGGGGGGTTCAGTAACTGTGGCTTGGTCAGCCACGGTGAAGCAAAGAGGAACCCGAGGAGGGGCCGATCGTCAAGGTTTTTGCCGATAAGCCGACGACGTAGTAGTCAACATGTAGGTTGCGGTGCTGCCTGGGTGACATCGCAACTGAGGTGGGCCGCGATGTCGTATGGAGCCTTCCATACCCATACGATATCGCGGCTGAGGGTTGGCGGCCGGGGCGTGAGAGGAGTGCCGGTATTGCGGTGCGCCGCTCTCTCTGCCTTCCGCGGCCTGGACGGGGTCGCCACCGTCTGATGGTGGACGCGGTAGGGCCGCAGGGGAAGAGGAGTTTCAGTATAGCGTTCGCCGCTATCCCTATCCCCTGGGGCCGAAAAATGGTAGGTGGCGGGGCCATTGACCTTGACCCGTCACATAGGGGGCAAGGGTGCCAAACACAAGGTCGTCGTGCACCCATGTGCTTGTTTGGTCCCTGGGGTGGTCACGGCGCATAGTGTGTTCTGTGAGTTACTCCCCAGAGGAGGGTCCGGTGACGGACAGCCGCGGCGAGTTTTTTTTTTTTTTTTCTAATATTCTACCGCGGACATGTGGCAGACCGCGCTCTTTTTTTATCGTTTGTTTTTTTTTTCTTAATAGTTACAATTGTTTGACTCCTACGTCAGACATTATTTTTAGGCTAACTTAACTAACTTAAGTCTACGTGAGTTCATCCCTCACTAAATACTATATATATATATTACACACCGGCATTACAATTTTATGTTTCTATTAACTACTTATCTTTATGTTATTAACATTTTTTTTTTTCTTATTTCTATTGATACACTACTTATGTTATATACTATTTTGTTTACTTATATCTATTGGTACACTTCCGTGAATATGCATGGCAGTGCGAACAGACCAGTCCCGGCGGACGATTCCGCTTAAAGAACCCCGTCGTTAGGACATTAAGGTGAGTATGACTGACTCGCTCCACCATGCAGGCAGGGTGATGGTTTGGGTGTGTGTTTGGGTTGGAGTTTATGGATGGGACTTGTTAGGTGGTGTTATGGTGATGTCTGCTGATCAGGGACTTCGCTAGCGTGAGCAAGGCCTCTATGACGACTACGTCTCGATGCTGCATGGCCTTCTTAAGATGCCAGCCGCGGCGGGTTCGGGTGAGTGCTAACGCGTGCCTGTGTGCCCGCCTTTACCGGCACAACAGGACAACGTGGAGTTTTAGTGGGTTGGAGTTCCATATAACTGCGCTATCTCCCCGTGGTAGTGCAGTATACATGAGCATTTCACCAGGTTAAAAAAAGGGCGTTTACGCACTACAGTGTCCGCCATAACCACACACTAATATTATAAAAGTGAAATTTTGTGAGGGTGTGTGTTTATATGTTTGTATTATCATTAACAAATCATTTCGCACGTGATTTACCGGAGTTTGAAATAATTTGGTCAAAATCAATCTGCCTAGCCTTTTCCTATAGTAGTCGGGGTCGGCTTCCAGTCCACATTGATCGAAACAGTCCACGGAGTAACTCCGTGTTCCAGTCTAATGTATTCAACTGAACTGAGTACTAATGTAAAGTAATTTGACGACATCATAAGCAAATAGCGAATTATTTACATATACATACGCATAGAGCTTATGCGTTCATGTTTGAACAATATTTTATTTCCAAAAGGTAACCAAAAGAACAAAGTAGAGGTATTACTTAGCAATAATAAATACGATGATTGAATGTTTCCAATATGCATATGTGTTGTTAAGTAATTGGTTTAAGCACGGATCGGGGTGGGAACTTTTTTTAGTAAAAAACGTAGGAGGTTGGTTGGTCATTGTTGTTTTAAAGTCTGAATTATTTTGATGGTGAAGCAATATGTTAAATTTATTTTACTGCAGGTATTAATGTTGTCAATAGTCCGAAATAACACTATTCATAATAACATAGCAAAATAACATCAAACGGACGATAATTAATGTAGCTGGTTTTTCACTATGTAGCAGAAGCTTTAATTTGCAAGTATAAAACATGATTTTTTACTGTACTGGAAAAACTCAGAACAATATACGCCAAATTGTGCAATTCCATGACGATATGAGAAATGTTCGGGCTATGTGACTCAATTTGCATTTTTGATATTTTGGCGAGTTTTGCAGAAACGTGCATGACCAAGCCTAATAGAATTAGTTGCATGGATTCCGGCACGTGGACGAGAATAAAACTCAAACAATCCGTATTTTTTACACATTGGAATGTATAAAAAAATTACGAATGTCGAACAGTATGTGGAACTGCAATATGAATTAATGCATCATATTTTCTGCACGATAAGTTTTAGGATAAAATAACATCAGAAATATGCTGATCAGTAGTTTGAAGTTTACGTGCAAAAGTGAGATCAGCATCAAAATAAAAGATACGGTGTACGTTTATGGAGTATATTTGTCATGGGTATCGTTTTCATAGTTTCAAAAAATTGCTTTTAGTTATTTTTGGTAATGTCTAACTAATTAAAAGCATAAGTGCACTAAGGGTAACACCAAAATAATAAGTATACTTACCTGCACAGTTTTTAACAAGGCCTTATTTCCGCGGACCCTTTTTGGATGCAAATATGCCCAAGCTATTTAATATATGATCTGTTATTATAAACTAAGCTTTATGTTGCAAAATTGAAGCTGCGTCTGTGCGAAAACACATTACTCGTATTAATTCGTAGAAATGGTTTTGCCTGTTTAGATAGAACAGTTTCTACGAAATTTTCCCGTGATCGAAATGGCTAAGTATTTAGCAATTTTGAACAATTTCCTGGAAAACGCGTTATCGGATAATAGTCACATTACTGCGACGCGCCTCCGGGAACCTTTCGTTCCTCCGTTTATTGGAAACATATTGAAATCCTTTTAACTTCTCTTAAATACTTACCTTAATTAAATAGAAGCCAGTCAGTTTAAATCAATAATTATGTAATATACATAACATGAAAAAATCATTTTGGTAGGTATTTAGTTCTTTTACGAGAAAGTGAATATATTAAGTAACTGAAAAATCTAATAGAAATTCGTATTAATATTTGAGTAGGATTTCATACTTTGTGATTTTCATTGATAAACATAATTGGCAACGGTAAAAGATTGTAAAAGTACATTACTGCAGCGGCCAGTAAAAGAGGCATTGATGGACGAACGGGTAAATGGGGGCCGAGGCGAAGCCGAGGCACACATTCGTAAGTCCATCAATGCCTAGTTGTGGCCAAGGTTTTTATAGTGCTTTTCTCAAATAATGCGCGGATATTAAAACTAAGTAGCACCTAGAACTCATTTTGTCAAATACAATTACTTTTCGAAATCAATGACAAACAACAATAATTATTTCCGTGTTAAAGTGTTAATTTTTTTTCTATAAACAGCTTTCTATATGCAAGCTAGTTCGAAATATAAATAAAACCTTTGATAAGTTACCTCCTTGGTTGCCATGTTTTGGAGTAAAAGATCGTTCCATTTTTAAATTACACGACAGATGTGAGTTTACTATGTAATTTATTAATATTAAACACGACAGATATGGATTTTCATACAACTTTTGCCGGCCGCTGCTCGCATGTATATGGCCAGTACAGCAATTGCGATTTATCTCGATGAAGGTTAGTCGAAAGGAAAGTATTTTATCCTAATTAATATGGAGTTGGCGCAAAACTCTTCTTTTTTATTTGTTTCCTTTCAACATTTTTCTAATTTTTCCTCATCCATATCATGGCATCGGGTTTTCACAAAAATTTTCAGTTTCCGCTTAACTTTTTTGTTTATTTTCTTAGTATGGCAGTGCAAGTATATTTTCAATAGCTTCAAATAAACGTCGTATTCAAGTTCATTAGTACGGGGCCACAGAAAAATCTCGAATGAAGCTTGATTATTGTAATATTTTTTTTTCACAGTTTTGTACTAGATTTAAATTATTTCCTGATATTATCGATAAATTTATATATGACCTACACATAACGGTCACTGAGTATTCCTAATAACTTATAAACATTCCTAATGATACTTTTTTGCGAACTGTGCCTGTTACTTTATTATCGCATTAGAAATACGTCCACTGCTGGAGTTAGTCCTACCCCAAACGTCGCCACATCATATAGTCCTGCGGCTCCCGTATCAAACGGATTCTCACACTCTCACTAGGTCATCGATTTACCTTGCGGGAGGCCTTCCAACGCACAGCATTATTCAGGTACCGAACATCTACACAAGTATTCGGTACCTGAATAATGCTGTAGTATAGGTACACTAGTAACTGAACATGGTTGATTGTAGCACCTACGTATCCGAGCTGCGAATAATGCTCTGCGATTTGTAAAATTAGGCTCGATGTACGTAAAGTTTGCCGTGACAAACTACGGATGGTTCGCCGTGTGTAAGTCGTCAGTGTTGTACGGTAACCGAAGAAAAAACGTGTGTGATGAACAGATCACTATGCAAGGCCATTCAATCGTAGATATTTTCCGAAAAAAGAACGCGTTTGAACAACAACAGGCTTTATAGCATCCGCACATGACCACATCAATAATAATAATAACCCCACTGCAGTATCTGTACGTTGACGTCGTGGTGGGGCTTGCGCGCTCACATGTACGCTAGGTCTGTGCCGGTAGATACTACTTTGTCGTAACATGCCTAGGGTGAGAGGCCAGACTAAGAAAGATACAATCCGCAGGGCAGCTTTGTGGCGAGCTGTTGGGCAATTACGACCCCACGGATCTGATCTCCCGTGCGAAGTAATGTGCTTCATGTCCGGCTTGCCTTTTTTGGCCGGTTGGAGTAAAAACTGACGAGGAACAGAGCTCCCACTTCTCTCTTGCCTTAATTGGCTGGCTTGAGTGGAGACTCGCAAGAGCAAACGTGCTTGGAGGAAGGAAGTATTTCAGTAAGGGCTGGTAAGGACTTGACCATCTTCCAGGCTCTGGGATAGTTGCGATAGCCGTGGAATACCGATCCACTCCTCAAACAGCTCAGCCTATGTTGCCTCCTTGGCGCTACGTCACTTAAGTGCTAGCGAACGTTTTTGGGGACCCATTAATTGAGTGTGCAAGACACCCCCTGCCCTTTTGTAGCCGTGTAGTTCAACAGTGGTCAGGCAGGGGCCAATAACCCTCCTATAGTTCTAGGCACTCGGTCCACTAAGCCTCCCAAACCCATAACCCAATATCTTTTATCTCCACATTTTGCAATAGTTCTGCACCAAACGGGGATTGTCCTTGAGTGGACTTACGTAATGAATACAGGGATAATCGTCGGTTGGTGGCATTTTTCATTAAATATGTCTTTACAAGGCCTCTACCAGTTGGCTCCGGCCCCTGGCATGCCTTTCAAAGGATCAGGACCCTGGGGTCCTGAGTTGTTTAAAGACACATAATAATTAATTGAGTGTGCCTGCCATTCTCTAGCCCTGCAGTTCAACAGTGGTCAGGCAGGGGTCAATAGTCCTTCTATAGTTTTAGGCAATCGATCCACTAAACCTACCAAGCCCAATAGGCCTTGGTAGGTTTGCCCAATAGGGCTTGTTGATTGCAGATTATCGATTGCAGATTGTCGATTGCTTTTTTTCTCCATATTTTGTAATAGTCCTGCACGAACCGGGGCTTT
This sequence comes from Orthosia incerta, assembly GCA_948252205.1. Taxonomy (NCBI): domain Eukaryota; kingdom Metazoa; phylum Arthropoda; class Insecta; order Lepidoptera; family Noctuidae; genus Orthosia; species Orthosia incerta. Next base: position 36,239,859 of record OX411741.1, on the reverse strand, counting down.
CCCTTGGGTTGGTGCACTTGCGCAGTGCATACAGGGATAATTGTTGGTTGGTGTCACATTTCCTGATACATGCCTAACCAGCCTCTGCGAGTTGGCTTCGGCCCCTCGCACGCCTTTCTGCTTTTGCTTTTAAAATGCCCCTCTATCTTGCCAGCCCCGTGCTATGTAATTAAGTGCTTCACCTTGTTCTCGCAATTTTACCAATAATCTTTTCCTATGTCTCTTAGTATTCCGATATTTTCTTTAAATCTAATAATGGTTTTTCAGTGCAGGAAATTGTTTTCTTTTTGGAAGAGCCTTCGGGTGTAGATAGCTATCTTAGCTATAAATTAACGTACAAGCCTTGTTCATTAATAGCAGTTTATTTTGTGCAACTTCGTCAAAATCTAGCAAAATTACTATTTCGCTCATCGGACCAACAAATCCAAGAACTTTGATATTCATACTGTTTACGATATCAATTTTAAAGCTTTGGCATTTCGTGAGTCCATGTTTAATGTTACGTTACACAAATCCGGGTGTGAACTGTGTAGTGTAAACAAAATATAAGGTGTTCTATAAAGTACTCTATGATGCACAGTTAAAATAAATATCTCTGCGAGAAAAATAAATCGACACGAGTTTTATTAGGAGCGTTTAATGTTTTTAAAAATAACACCACGCGACCTTGTGAGTACTAAGAGTCTCGTAGTGCCAAGTAAGAAGCCCTCCACGTCTATAAGACAAGTCCTCAGGCTACCAGTTCCTTACTTTAAGGGCTTAATGTCTTATTTTCTATGTATCAACTCTGTAAGACCTTAGTTTGCAAGTGATTATGAGTGAGTTATGATTTGATTTTTATTTAGTTCAATTTGATTATAATTTGATTTACATAATTTTGATTTACATAAAAATTAATTGTTATTTGACTTAATTTTTTATTGGATTTTATAAATAAAATGTGTTTTTAAATGTGCATGTAAGATTCACATCTAGTAGATGGATGCCTATTAGATTTTTTGTGTTGTTCTTTATTTTTTTGAACAAGTGATTTTGTTTTTGTTTTTAAAAACATTTACATCAGTATTGTAAATTATTATTAAAAAAAACGTCGGAAAAGAGTTGGTCTCGCGCACCGAGGGTTCCGTATAAACAAGGCATTCAAAAAAAATATTAGGTAACGTTACTGACGTTCATAAAAAAATAAAGGACCGAACATTGCCCTAACGAAGGGACAAACTAAACTTTGCTGACGGCAAACTGTTGTCCCCATACATCGATATAGGTCGCGGTTACTTTACCAACTGATTTTTTTTCCTTAACTTGTGTTATAAAATATTGCTTCTTGAGAAATTTCATGATTCTAGGTCAATGGGAAGTAGTCTTATGCTTTGATTCCTTTGCGATTCCTAAAAAATACTACTAAAACCAGCCAAGTGCGTGTCGGGCCACGCGCAGTAATAGGGTTCCGAAGGTGCATAATAATGCGGTATAAGAAGAGGGTTTTTTTGTTATTATATACTACTGCCGTGAATTTTTTCACATAGCCAAGAGCAACCATTTCGCTTGCAGGAGGTGGGGACACTTGACTCTAACAAAAATTTGCAATTTAAAGCTTAATTTTACGCAAACGGATCTCTGAATCGAAAAATTGTTTTAACAAACCCGTAATATTTTTGAATGGCCTATCCAACGATACCCCACACCATGGGATGGACAAGAAAAAAAAACATCCCCACTTTACGTTTATAGGAGGATACCCAAAAAAAAAATGATTTTCATGGTTTTATTGTACCACTTTGTCGGAATTATTAATATGTATATCCATGTCTAGTACTTAGAGTCTCTGAGCTAAGCTGCGGACGGACAAACGGACAGACCAAAACTATAAGGGTTCCTTGTTGACTTCGGAACCCTAAAAAAGGCTTTATCTCTTGATTGTGTTCATTTAGAAGTTTGATTTTTCACAGCACCAAGAGATTGCAGACATGAGTGTATCATGATATTTAAATATTTAACTTGATACATTCACGCGTTTCTCAGACAAGGGTCTTAACAGACGCAATACATCTTTTTTTTACCTTTATATAAATTTACAGTTTTAAGATTAAAAAATTGCTTCCTGCTAAATCTCATGATTCTTGTTCAATGGAAACTACCCTTTAGGTTTTTGATTCCCTTACGATTCCTCAAATATGCGACATAAACGGTTGTATCTTTTGAATAAGATGATTTAGAAATTTGATTGTTTCACAGCTTCAAGAGAATGCAGACCTGAGTATATCATATTAATTTCAATATGATACCTAGGACAGACAGCCAACAAAGTGATCTCTTAACTGAGGGTCGTGATTCCCCCCACGAGATATCAAGCTTTCTCTTATCTTTTAAATCTTATTAATTAATCTTATTTTTATTTTTAAATTGATTAATAATATTACATTGTGATAGCGATGATTATGTTGTACCTTTTGTTTTACATAATAATGTATGCAAAAACTTACCCGAATACTGTCTCTCAAGATACAGGCTGCCTTAGTTTGAGAGGTGGGGTTCATTAACATTAAAAAATAAATGGTTACAATGTAGTTCCTACAATATAGCTGTAAATTTATTAAACTGATTATTGTAACCTTTTTTTTGTAACAATAAACATTTTTAGTACATTACTGCAGAATCCAGTAAGTAAGCCTTCCTGACCAAGTATGAGTTAACCGGACCGAACCGTAGGTGAGGTCCGGTTATATACGAGGTCAGGATAGCTTTCTTACTGGTTGAGGCTTGTATAATGCTTTTCTCAAAAATGAAAGAAAGTTTAACAACAAATTCGTTTAATTAAAATTGTATGTTACTTTCATATTAGGGCAATAACTGATAGATATTGTGATCGAATTACCGGAGGCATTTATATTTGTTTGTTGTACATCTTGATTAACGGACTCTTGGCTGGCAGTAAATGTCTGTGATACATTAATTTGGTTGTTTGGGAAGGTGGATGTTTGCGATGATGTTACGGGCAGGGGATAGTGGTCGGTTCTTGGCGAGAGGTAGATGGCTGCGGAGTCAGGCTTAGCTGCTGTTGACGCGATGTAGACGGCTGCGGGGAGGTGGAAGATGGTGTGTTTTGAGTATTTAATTTTTTTTATTTATTTATATTGCTTGTAATTGCACTTTATTTTCTAATGACTCTTCTATGTATCCTTCTGCAACTCGGTCCGATTTCCACCCCCAGTGACGTTTTATTGTCGTGAGATTGGCTCCAGAGTCAGCAAGAAGGGAAGCAGACGACCTCCGGAAACAAAGGCCAGTATAGCTCTGTGGATTCGTTAAATAGCAGAATATTTTATTACGCCAATCTTATGACGATCGATGTTCTGCCGCAAGCATGTCCCGTTTTTATAGTTGATAAAAAAATTATCAATTTTCATATTTTCAGAGCGCAGGTCGTGGTATTTCCTTACAATATGAGCTGACTCCTTGAGTATAACAAAAGAGCGATCAATTTTTGTTTTTGTTTCTCGTACTTTTACCAAAATTATTTCATTATGGTATTCCACGTTACTGTTTTTAATATTACAAAGCTCCATACTTCGGCAGGCGCCATTAACTCCTATAATAGTAAGAACCTAAAAACATTTTTTTTTTTTTTAAATCGAGAATATAAAAATGACTTTCTGTTAATTGGAACCAGATTTAATAGCATATTTATTATTGCAACTGACTAACAGACAACTTACATCGCAGCAAGTTAAATTAAGTAAGTAATTAAAATAAATATTACCTTCACTGCTAAAGGAACATCATCGAGTGCTTCATTTATAAACTTCTGTATGTTTTGGCTGGTAAATAAATTCGATTTTTTTCCTTTGTAGCCAGTCGATTGTCTTTTCAACCAAGTGATTAAATTGGAAGAATTCTTAATTATTTCTTTCTTAATTCTTCATCGTGTTTATTTTGCAATACACATCGAAGCATAGAATACACCCATAAACTTGTCGGCTGCATTGTTTGGCGAAGAATGCTGAAATATGCCAAGAATACATTTTCAGACCAACTGTTGGCTTGTTTATCTAGATCGCTCCTTGGATTTTGGAGGTAGTAAATTGTTTTTTGCTAATTCGGCCACAGTTTTTAAATCAGGAGGAGTGCCTTCTATTTCTGAATCAGATTCGCTTGAACTAATTTTTTGGGAATATTTATGTCCACGTGGTAAATTAAAACACAGTTATCGCAGTTGAATGTGAAATCCCGCCAGTCGTTGTTTTTTTTACTAAAAAGTTTGCGTTTAGTTTTGAACATTGTTCTAATTTTACATTACATGAATAATTTAGTAAAAAAATGTAAATTATTGTTTTTGAAACTCCATGTTAATTTTAGAATGGAAAGTTTTAATTCAACATGATTTATAAACTGAAATTACTAAATACAAACATAAAAGCCCACACTATACTTCTACAACATTACTAAGTACAAAACGCAACGTGCATACTTTTTCTGCGTCGCGTTATGTGTCACAGACTATAAAATGGTTGTTTAAGGCTCCAAAAAAATATCTATCTAACAAAATGTCATACCAAAAAGAGAGAAAGATATATATTTAGAGCCCTCCTATAACCATGTTATAATGGCTAAACTCTAATCTGTGTCTGGTACTATGTTTTTTTTTTCTAAACAGATCTACTACTGTCCAGTAAGAAAATTACATACTTACTTACTGGACAGTAGGAGATTCCAAATTTAAAATCTCGCTTCTAACTGGACAGTTGTGAATAAGTCTCCGGTAGAGTTTACTTTCTGGATACTTTTTAGAGATGTTATTGCAACATTACATACGATTTTTGGAAAATTATTATTATTATGTTCTTTATTTAGCTCATTTCTTATTTAATACATTTTTAAATGTTTTTATACAACATACAAAATAAAATAAAAAAAACAATAAAAATATAGAAAATAGAGGCCCACCGGTATCGGGAACAGCGTCCAAGCCGCGCCGGTAGCTCCAGAGAGAGGAACCTCCTAACAATACGAGCCGTGTCCAGCAATACTGTTTTCTGGATCAGGACCTTGACCCAGCCTCGACGAGAGCCTCCTAAAGTGTTGGTCGAGGCTCGTGGCTATTAAGCCAATGGCTGACATGACTGTCGGTACAAATAACGCTGTGTCCACATCCCACATGTCGACAACCTCGAGAGCCAAGTCAAGATACTTGATTTGCTTATCTTTCTCGGTTTTCACGACGTTCCCTTCATGCGGGACAGTTATGTCAACAATCATTGCACGTCTCTCGATTCGGTCCACCACCACCTTAGCGCTAATAAGCCTGATATAGTTATCAGGCTTATTATTATTCCATTATTATTCCATCTGTCTATTCCTGGCGTCGTGAAGTGTTTCGTGCAAGTTGAGCGTTGTACGAATTTGGTCAGACCACCTGATCGGGCTGCGGCCCCGTGGCCTCCTACCCATCGACCTTGCCAGTTATCATTAACTGCTCGAGGTTATGACCTTCTTTTCGGGCAATGTAGCCAAAGAATTCCAGGACTCTTCGCAGGCATGTGGTGGAAAGTCTGGCTTTAATGTTGAACTGACGAAGTATAGACCCGTTTGTGCGGAATGCAGTCCACGGAGTTTGTAGCATCCTCCGCCAACACGATAGCCAAGCGTCGTCGATGCGATCACGGTTGGCCTTCCTCAGAGTCCATGTTTTCGAACCGTAGCTAACGATGGAAAACACTAAGGAGGTCACCAGTTTAATTTTCGTCTTACGAGATATGTTGCGCTCCTGCCATATCCACTGCAGTCGGGACATTGCGCTTTTGGCCATACCGATACGGGTTCCTTTTTTCCTTTTCTGGAACGAAATTCTTTAAGCTATGATAAGTTAAAGAAAACTTGACATCTGGACTAGGCAAAAGCGAGCACATTTTTATCTAATACTTAGCTTTGTTACCGCGGCTTTGCTCCCATGGTCCAATCCGAAGTAATCGTTATTTTTCGGGATAAAAAGTAGCTTAAGACTCTCAGGAATAATGTAACTATCTACTGGTGAAAGAATTTTCAAAATGTTATTGCTATAGGGTTATTTTCTCTAATTTACACTGTATATCATACATTTTACAACACAGGCATCTTACTAGATACTGCAAGCCCTTCTATATGTGTGAAATTCAATCGTGCTACTTTTTCACACACATTTTATGAACAAACCTTACTGAATGAAATGCAATATTTCCATTGTCTTGTCCCCTTTTTTGTAGTTTTGACAGCTCGATACGGATCAATTCAGCAGAGCATTGCTCTCACATAACAACTCCCTTTTTGACTCACGAAGTACGTAATGTTTGCTTCGTCATCTAGTTTGATTTATGTCTGTGTTTTATAACGAAACATATTATTTAGTCTGTTTAAATATATGATATATTTTGCACCGAATAATACTGTCAGTTTTAGTATATAAACCGTTTAAGGGCTCTTCAAATTACAATGTCGGTTTGCTCTTAAGTGTAATACGCGCTGAAGTTTAACATCAACGCTGACATTAATTGGATCAACATAAAGTGATAATATAATATGGAGTAGGTAGGTTTCTTTCCTTGTAGATTTGAAGGAGTGGAAGGCTATTGGAAGACCTGGGGCCCAGTGGAATAATATAGATTGAGACAAAGTACTTGAATATCAAGACCGGCCCAGTGGCTCGCCTCTCGTGCTTGGGGTCGTGGGCTCACATCTGAGCTAGTACTTACCAATGTGGCTTTTTCAAATTCATCTGGTTTATCTTGGACATCACAGGCAACGGTGAAGGAAAACCTCGTGAGGAAACCTGGACTTATATAGTTAATTTAAGTCTGAAATAGCCACAGACATAAATCTAACTAGATGACGCGATTGTATGTACTTCGCGTGCCAAAAAACGGAGTAAAGTTACGATCAATGACCGAAATCTGAGCTCTTCATTTAGCATTATCGGCACCGGAAATCCACCGAAATCTAGAAAAATGCCTTTTATGCCATATTCAGTTGTGAAGAATGTATAGAAAAAGTTGGCTGAGGCATTTGAAATGTTTTCTTTCATTGGTAAGTAAATTTGTTTTTAAATTGTTTGTAAAGAAGTGGCCCGCTTGGTTTTCATGCAGATAGAGGGACTTGCGTTATCTATTTAGATTTACGTCTGTGGAAATAGCCAAGTCAGAGGCCTTTGGTGTTCCCAGAGGCGGCTTAATTCACTCTGATACCAGAAGTGGCCACATCCTCACACGAAAACATTCAGTATTTTAAATATTTCAATATAATTTGAATATTTATTTTAAATATTTTTAGGTACTGTAACTATTGATTTTGCATTGAGTCAAAATCTAAAATTTTTTGCTGGCCTGAAATAATCCTGGTTTTTTAAGGTATATAATTATATTATATTGCAAATAGTATTCGAACATTTTGAGATTAATTGATTTTGTTCATAGATAATATTCTTGGAGGCAAATCTTATTACTAAATACACAAGATGTGCATTTGTTGGTGATTTAATTTATAGTATAGTTTCTCCAGGCTCACAGTACCCAGGCAATTGCCGAAGCGCTTTTATTGTTTTAAGAATGTTTATTTCTTTAGCTTTTTTAACTCTCATAAACTACAATGCGCCTACAGCCCCGGCAAATCTACGGAAACGGCATTGCACTATGTTGCGAGTCGAGCCGAGGCTGCGCTAGAGGGACAAGAAATATGTGTCGGGGCTTTCCTCGACATAGAGGGAGCCTTTGACAAGACAACATTTGAGTCCATACGCACTGCTGCAAAGGAACATGGCATCAATGATACCACGTGCAACTGGATTGACTATATGCTGAGAAGCAGAACAGTCAGATCGGAACTAATGGGAGACAGACTTAGTGCAAAAACAACAAGAGGTTGTCCGCAAGGCGGAGTGCTGTCACCATTATTGTGGTGCTTGGTAGTAGACTCGCTACTAACCAAACTCAATACCGGACCATTCTACACAGTAGGCTATGCGGATGACATAGCTATAATGGTCAATGGTAAATTCCCGAACATAGTGTCTGGATTATTACAACAGGCATTGAGGATGACAGAGGAATGGTGTACAGTGAACCACCTCTCTATCAACCCAAGCAAAGCAGTCATTATTCCCTTCACGAGGAAGAGACAACTAGGAAACCTAGGAGAGCTCTCCCTCAATGGAATAAAACTGCCCTGGTCCACCGAAGTTAAATATCTGGGTGTAACGCTGGATAAAGAACTCAGGTGGAAAACTCATGTGGAAAATATTACGACAAAGGCCTTACGAGTGTTCGGCATGTGTCGTTCTACCTACGGTAAAACTTGGGGGCTAAAGCCCAAAGTGATACGATGGCTGTACCGGACAATGATAATACCTATTATCACATACGGCAGCATAGTGTGGTGGCCAAGAACAAAGCTTGCCTCGTGCAAAGCGCCACTCACCAGGTTACAAAGAACAGTGTGTCTCGGCATCACGGGTGCTTTCAGGACAACACCTACGGCAGCGATTGAGAGATACCTCAATATCCCTCCTCTGCATATGATGGTTGAATTCGAGGCAAGGAAGACATTACATCGTCTCGCTGTCGCTGGACTATGGGATGCCTCTAAGCCAAAGACTAACCATACAAAGTTCGATGAGAATGAAGACCTGGATCGGGTAGCAAGCATGTTATCCGATAAAATGCAAACTATGTTTGTGTTTGAGAGGTCTTTCAAGGTCCAAATCCCTACAATAGAGGACTGGACGAAGGGACTTGATCCACCAGAACAAGATAGTCTGGTGTGGTACACTGATGGATCCAAAATGGAATCAGGTACAGGAGCGGGAATATACGCAAAAGGCTACAAATGTAGCAAAAGCTTAGGGAAGATGGCAACTGTATTCCAAGCGGAAACATATGCCATTATAACCTGCGCTCAAGAGAATATAGATAGAGGGACTAAAGGTAAATCCATATATATTCTTAGTGACAGTCAGGCTGCAATCAAAGCCATGGCATCCTACAAAGTGGACTCCGGACTTATTCTGGATGCTATCCAAACCCTAAACAGGCTTGGGAAGCACAACAGGGTAAAACTGATGTGGGTCCCTGGGCACAAAGGATTCCATGGTAACGAAGTGGCTGATGAACTGGCAAGGGAGGGCTCAGCGAATTATTTTGTGGGTCCAGAACCATGTGTAGGCATCTCGACGTGTCTTGTAAAAGCCGCATTTAGGGAGTTTGCAGATCACAGACAACGAACTTGTTGGCTGTCTACTACCGGTCTACAACACTCCAAGAGATTCCTGGGCTCCACTTTCAAAGCCCGGGATTGCATTTGGAACATGAGCAGGGGGCAAATCCGCTACCTGCTTGGGGCCTTTACTGGGCACTTTGGAACCAACGACATGCTCATGAAGCCACGCTCACCTACTGTGCACATGCGATGCACTGGCTGGTAAGCGAATGAGTCTCCTAGGGGTTGGATACCCAAAACCAGAAGATTATAGGCTCATATCTCCTAGTCTCGTTGTAAGACTCATGAAAACGGTTTTCAACGAGAATGAGGAGGAGTAAGTTATCTAGGGGACCACAAAAGATCCCAATGGGTCGAAGTGTCCGAGGTATTTCTCGGCCCCTCCATAAGATAAGATAAGATAACTCTCATTAATTACAAATAATATGATATAATTAATAGGTACGTATGCATAGTTAGCAGAAACATTTTTTTTATGTACCTCTCGCAGTTCAATCAGAGTGCTGGGCTACTACGTAACCGGGCGATCTTGTGGATACTAAACTAGAGCCTCCAGCCAGGCACGGCGCGACACATCAATGCGACAATCCTTATAAAGCATTTTCTCGATCGAGTATCGTCGTCGGGTTTGCCTAATGAAAATTTTATATTGTTTTTAGATTGGCTCTTTTGATTAATATTTAGATTTATATAATAAAACAATAATAAAAAGCCTTTATTAACAATCTTACAGTGAACTTTTTAACTTATTTCTACTTAATACTACAGCAGTGTTTAATTTTTTATAAAATATTCTTTTTCTTAATCGACACTGGTTTCTCGCTTGTCTTGCTTTCCAGCATAGGCATCCCCAAGTGCTCTCCACGAACATCGATCTCTTGCTTTTCTAGTCCCAGTCGTCCCTGCCACCTTTTTGATGTCATCTTCCCATCTATGATACTGTCTGCCTTTCCTTCTTGTTTTGTATGTATGACAACATTCTGTCACATCTTTAGTCCATTTCTCTGTCTTAGATCTTATTAAATGGCCTGCCCATTTCCACTTTACATCTATGACTTTGGTAGAATATGGTGCCTTGGAGAAGCACCATGGCTTCTTTAAAATTGATATTGTTTATTTAATTTACATCCATAAATATCTATCCAACAAGAAAACTTTAGTACTGTACAACGCTCACTTATCAATGGATTCGTTCAAGAGTTGTAACCATCGAACTCAGAGATAGCGTTAGCAGTCGCGAGTTGAAGAAGTTATCTGCGACGCGATTGGTCGTGTATACCTCGACTTCGCTCTGTTTTGTTGTGTCGGTAAAAAGAACTTTCGAGTCGACTCTCGTTCGATTTGAACGGTACGTCCGTTCAAATCGCTTGCTGTGAAAAATCCTATAATCCTTTATACAAGAGACATTACAAACTGTTCTATTGCATTTATTAATACCGCGGCCGTGCCTTTTGAATTTAATTTAGTTGTCATTACTGGTGGTTGTGAGCTCTGTTACTCGTCATTTGGACTGTTCGCCGGCGATTTCACGTAGCTCCTGAGTCCTGCTAATCCTCGTGGTCTTCTCTCGAGGAGTATTGGAAGCGACACTAGTTCGATGACAAAGGTGAGTGAGCGCATTTAATACTGCACTATGGAGATACTGATGTTTCTTGTTGGATCCTACCTATAAGTTCACAGTGAGGGGTAGCCACTTTTATAGGCATTCTCAAAAATTAATTCAGTACGCAAGTACAAAAAAGGTGTTGGCTATTTACACGCCACACCATGCCTTATTGTTGTTAATCTTATTTTGTCTTTTAATTTTACGTTTAGGATACTTCTTTCCATTCTATGTTAGCAGGTTTCTAACGCTTTTATATCCTTATTTGTGCAGCTCCATGTTTGACACCCATAAGTGATGCTCGGCAGAATACACGTATTAAATACTTATTTCTTTTAATTTTATTTATTAATGTCTTGTTTTGTGAGATCTGTTGGAGATATTATTTGGGCAAGATTGCAGTTCAGTAACGTTAGTAGGTTCTATTGGGATTGCCGTGTGGTTTGTCATCAGCTTGATTTTACTCGTATTTATTGATAAGCCAACCTTTTCGCTTTCGTATACCAGTTGTTCAAACATACTTTGTAACGTATCTGGGTCTTCGGATATATGTATGAGATCATCGGCGAATCTAAGATGGTTTAGTCATACTCCATTAACATTTATTCCGTAACCACTCCACTCTATCTGTCGAAATATATGCTCTAGAGTTGCAGAAAATAAGGTGAGAGCCTCCCATATTTTTCCGTGTTTTATGTAGTCGAAAGCTTTGTTGTAGTCTGTAAATGCCAAGTAATAGTTAATGCCATATTCGTTACATATTTCAATTAGCTGTTTTATAGTATGAATGTGGTCCATGGTTGAAAAGCCACTGTTGTTCTTTTGGCTGGTTTTCGTCCAAAGTTTTTGTCAATCGTTTCAGAATTATCTTAGAGAATATTTTATACACAATCGAAACGAGCGAAATGGGTCTGTAATTAGAAATATCATCTGTTTTCCCCTTCTTATGAAGTAAAATTATGGTTGATGTGGTCCATTGATGCGGCATATATTCAGTTGTTAAATTTTCATTATATAAATCTGTAATTGTATTCAGAGTAATCTAGATAGATAGATAGATAGATAGATAGATAGATAGATAGATAAAACATTTATTCAGTAAACACAATAGAAGACACAGCACAGAAACGACAAATTTACACGACAAATAAAAACAAATAATAATTACAAGTAACACACAATAAAAGAACAACATTAAAAAAAGAAGAAGAAAACAACACAAGGAAAATAAATTGTTTATGGCAATCCTCGGTGGGAATGCCGAACTACCTATCTTCTCAAAAAAAAAAATATAATAAAAAATATTCAAACTTCAAGATTTGCATCTTGAAGCTTGAACACCTATACTTGTGCGGTGCGCGTCTCTAAGTTGCACTGAATGGGAGTCCAGCTCAGCATGTGCCAGGCAATATACCTGACGCTGATATTCTGCTGGATCCTTGTGGCGACATACGGACGCCAAGGCGATGCAGAACGTTTGGTGAGTTAACCATATTTGATTTTTAAATATTGTGTTTGTTTTATGTTTGAGTGTGTGTAATATTAATAGGCATAAGTATATACTAAGAATAGAAGTTGAATAAAATATTGGCAGCGATCAGTATGATTGTGTGTGGTGTAAGGAAATATAATTTAAGAAAGATAAATGCTTATAAACGATTGACTGAGATCAGCAGAGTAAGTAAGTAGTAGTATTAATATTATAATGTGAGAGTTTGTGAGGATGGATGGTTGAAATAAATAAAATTAAAATAAATAAAATTATCTAATCTGTGTTGTTCCCAATATGATTTCGTTTGAAATGCCGTCTTCGCATGGTGCTTTCCCTCTTTTTTGTGATTTTATGGCTTTGGTAATTTCTTCTTTTAGTATGTTTGGGATTGGTTCCTCAATTTCTTCATATTCGTTTGTTTGTGGTAATCATGGTTCACGGTTCACGGTAAAAATCGGTCGCTGCTTCTAGTATTTCAGTTCTTTTGGTGTTATTTTTTTTTGTCCTGTGATGTGTTACTTTACCAATCCAACATGATTCGTCTTGAAGCTCCTTCCATGCTTTTTTTAGCCCGCCAGATTTTGTATTATTGAAACAATAGAATGAAACAATAGATTTATATAAATTACCCGAGTTCAATTCACATCCGTAGCTATTTATATTTTTGTCCGACAAAATGATGAAGATAATAAATTAGGTATTTATGTAATTGCGCGATTACCTACTGAATTATTTAGTATAAAGTAGATATAGGTAATTATACCAAACTACGGCGAAGCATGTATGTAGTTGCATCTGTTCCCTCATAACTTCTTAACCACTTATCATAATTTGACAAATGAGGTGTCGTTGGAAGCGTCTTGTTTGTCCGCTCGTTATAGGTTAAAAGGTTGTGAAGGTAGTTAAATTGAATGTGGCGCCTTCTAAGGGGGACGAAGTCAAGAACAAAAAAAAAACACCGCACCCCATCATGTGTCCCCATCGTCGTGAACAGGAATTTTAAAATTAAGTTAGGGTTTGGTATATCATATTTTTGACAAACGTAACATTTGCGAGAAATATCCTGTCAAAGTCATGAAAACTAATTTTTTACCCAACTACGGCGTCGCAGTGTTTGTTGATAATTATGTAAGTATGTATGTATGCATTTATGTTCATTTTTTCTCTCAGGCTCTGCAAAAACCCCAAAACACTTTAAATAAAAAATTGTTTCAATAACTAAAATCCGACTACTAAAATATCACGCTCGAAAACGTATGATACAAGAAAACATTCCCGTAAATTTACCGTGGTCGTATGCTACTTTGCAGAATGTATTGTTTTTTTACGGTAGGTGACGGTAGGTAAATTTACGGGAATATTTTCTTGTTTTATACTTTTAAGAGCGTGATTTTTTAGTTGTCGGGTTTTAGTGTTTGAACTATTTTTTCTTAGTTTTAATGTTTAATATTTGTACGTATCACACTAAAATTATAAAGGCGAAAGTTTGTGAGTGTGTTTGTAAGGTTGTTACTCTTTCACACAAAAGCTACTGAACCGATCTGAATGAAATTTGGCACAGAGATAGATTATATGGTCTGGAATATCACATAGGACACTTTTATCCTATGTAGATAATTATGTTCCCTTGGGATAATTTTCGACTTTCACGCGGGCAAAGCCGCTGGAAGAAGCTAGTATTTCATAATTTTATATGATTTTTAGTTTTCATCGAGTTTGTAGCTATTTACGTATTTACCCTCATAAAAAATGTACCTAATTATTATTGATTATTTTTCCTATTATTCATGACACGTACATCATCACTTTGAATGAATGCAAACTACTAGTGCTACCGTTTGTTGCTCAGTTGTATTTACTTCCAAATCGCCATAAGTCTTCTAATCTGGGAATCTGGGGCGGAGGTTCAAGGCTGAATCTGTCTCTGTTCATTCTGTTGTGACTCTTATTACTACCGATTCCATTCATTTACCAAATTATTGGATTTACTAAAACTTTTACAAACACATACATGAACCCACGCCTCTTGCCCGTAACTCTTGAAGGCAGAAACTACAGAAGACCATTTGTGCCTCTATTTGAAGTGCCATTCTGTTAGTGTAAACGATTTTCGAAACGTAAAAAATGTATACCATTGTCTAGATGCCAGACAAGTGACATTCTATCATCGAAATAGTAGCGATAGCGATTGCAGAAATGTCAAAAATGTATGGGAATGTCAAATTCTATCGAAAAGTCACGTGATCAATACCTAACATTTTGGCATTTCGATAATCGCTATCACCGATAATATGTCATTTTGTCTACACCCCCAGAGGCCTTAGATATGTGTCATTCTATCATCGAAAGCGTGGCGATAGCGAAATCAAAAAGAAAAAAAATTACCTATGGGATTGACAAGCGATATCGAAAAATCACGTGATCAATAGTACATTTTGACATTTCGACTATCGCCTTCGCTGACATCGAATGCCACTTGTCTAGAGCCTCGATCGTCTATAAATACTACGTTTCCTTCCTTTATGGTCAAACAAGTACGCCGGTTTAATTGCTGGTACACCTGACCTTTCTGAAGAGCATTACTAAAACAACCATTTAAACAAAAAAATAAAACCGACTTCCAGAAAACACTACAAAGCAAAAAATTACTTTCTTTTCGGAAGACGGTGTCTTTGATATCAATTTTTTTTTAACACCGACTTCCAAAAATAATGTTATTTTTCGCTTTGTAGTCTTTTGTTTTGTAAGATGGTTTCATTTTTTACGCGACTGCCGAAGGATGGTCTCCTCGTCTTAACTCTGCAAGTGTCACTGGCTACATTAAAATTGGAAAATAGAAACCTGGCGGCTTTTGGGCGCCGTATTGTGGGAGCCCAATATTTTTTTTCATCCAATCCCATTGTGTGGGGTATCAAAATAAAGGGCTTTAAGAGGTGATTTCATCAATATAACTCTTATATGTTTATATGTAGTACTTAGAAAAAACATATGTTATCTAAAAAGTTATAAATATTTCATTTTTGAATTAACTTTTTTTTTAAGTTTTTTATTTTATTTTTCGTCTTTTACATTTCGTACCTTATACCACCATGAAGATACGCATTATTAAGGATAACTTAAAAACTACTCGAAAACCTTAAATCCCTCTTAAGTCCTTGATCAAATTTAAATGAAACCACATGAGAAGCACCAGCTTTCAAATACAAAATAGTCATCAAATTCGGTTTATAATTGTCGGATTAATCGCGTAACTAACATACATAAACATACAATCAAATTGAGAACCGCCTACTTTTCGGTTGAACAGGTATCTCCTTACTGGGCATCCCTTTATTGGCCGCCTTTCATTCATCCTCTCAACGTGACCAAGCAAACCTCTTATAAATTTGTGTCACTTCATCTTCTTTTATAGCACGAAGTTGTTTTACAACATAATTCCTCATCAGAACGTTTGAATAACCACATCTCTATCTAATACTCGTAACTGCAGTGATCAACAATAATATACAATATAAAGAGAAACCACCTCATGTCCAATGATGTCTATTGAGCCATTCTATAAATCTTTACTGTGATAGCGCCGCCGCACGCGCGTAACGTAGTAGGTTTGTTTTATTTTTAATAATCTATTTGGCGTTTCAAGCAAACGACACATGCCTTCCAAACAAATAATTAAAAATTTCTAAAGAATCACTTCCATCACCACCAGATAAAAAATAACAAAAAATAAAAATAAAATAAAACAATCACTGAAAAGAATACTGCCGGAAACCATTCTAAAAGATTACGATAGTAAAACATACCTGAAAAGCGCCCAAAGCCTGCCGACTGCGAACCTACTCAAGTATCGCGCGACAGCCGACTACTCAACCTTAGCGACAAGGGAGAACGCGCGGGTTTAAAATAAAATATAAGTAAATATACGGTTAGGAAGTGATTTTGGGGGGTTACAGTGAACACTGTTTGGCGAGACGACTGCTACGCGCCGCGGACTTACAGAGAATGAGTTTACCGGGACTGGATTTGGCGAGTCGGGAAGCTGTGTGTGACGGGCTGAAGCTTAGCATCAACATGGACACGGCAAAGTAATTTAAGAACACGCGACGTAGCAGGTTCGATTCCAGTGGTATACTAAAAGTAAAGATATTTCGCTTTACTGCGTGGCTGTGACCGCGCAGTAAGCCTCCGCACAAACACTTTAAAAATTTTTTTTTTTATTTTTTTTTTGTATTTTGTAGCATTGTGTTATCAGTCTGAAATTGTAACACAAACTGCATGGGAAACAAACCTCCTCTTTGTCGAAATGCTAGATTAAAACACTATTTTAGGCACATCACGGATTAGTAGATAAAGGGTTTCAGGGATTATTTTTACGTTTGTCCCATCCGTTGTAAATTAAAGCAATACTTTTAGAAGAATTGCGATAATTTTGAATTGCATTGTAATTGCTCTACTGAAAGTCTACCCACGCGTTGATTAAAATGCATTCGATGTATCAGCAGACTAAGTGGGTGAAGAGTGTTGGGCACAATGCTGATGGTACAGTTCTCGCCAAACTTCTTGGCCACCCTGAAGTTGGCTTTCCGATGTGCACGGCACGGATCAGTGCTGTTTTTTCAGGGCTGCCAAGAAGTTTTGCGAGAACTATACCGTGGGTAGGCAGGTAACAAAAACCGCATCAAATTTTTCGGCAATCTTTGTTTACCATGCCCTTACGTCCTTCCGCTGCCCTTACCTTGCCACAGCCCTGCATTGGATAACCGAAAATTATTAGAAACTTTGAAATTATTAGGCCTTTTGTTAGCTGATCTATTTTTAAATACTGATATTAGGTATTACTTTATTTTTTATAGGGACGAAGTTATCGGTTGTCCAATTAGCAACAAATAAACAAGTAAGTGTGTGTTGTGTTTACAATCAAAAACACTTGCGTACTACTAAAACTACAACAACGCGTAGTTTTGTAGAACATTTTGCTAGGAAAACAAACTTCTTGTATATTATATGAAATCAGAAAACATTAAAATACGGTAGGGTTCCCGCTAGGAAATGGAATTTAAATGTAATTTCAAGCAGGAGGCCAAATGAATCACACTGTTTAGAATTCAATCGCAAGCGTAACTTAGTTCCTATAACTCGGTGATCGAGTTTGATTACATTACGGGTCACGAAGCCATACCGAGTTGATCCGGCAGAGAACCTAAGAAGTTGAGATAACCCACAACTAACTACGCTGAGGTCCCAACGGACCAGCCTTGACGTAGAACTGATCATTCTCGGGGCAGACATGATTATTTTTAAGTGGAGACTGCGAATCGGCAAACGTAAGGAAAGAGTCGCTTGGGATAAGTGGGGTACCGAGATTTTCAGTGTGTCTATTATAGGTTGAATAATGTTGATGAACAAGTAAAGATGATGGTTTATGGTTTGATGATGAAGTACGTAATGATAATATATTCCATTTGAGATAACATTAGACATTTAAATAATCCCATTTTACAGCCCGTTCAACCGATTATGACTTCTATTGCGTTGGTGATATGACAAATGGCAACTGTATTAAACAGTTAGTTTTGGTAACAGGTTTATGCTTTTTATGCCATTCTTATATATACGGGATAGAACTCAAAATCGGTTTAACGGACTGTAAAAAGGGGTTGTAAAAATGTCTAATGTTATTTCAAATAGAGTGTAAGTATTTACTAATACGCAGCGTCAAATTAAATTATCGATTTCTAAAAAGAGTTTTTGAGGTTAAGAACGTCTGAAATTCTACTTTAATGCCAAATTTTGACAGGCTTTCAGGCTAAAGTTTATTTTCAAATACAAATGCACTCAACTACAAATGCTCAGTAATCGGGGATAAGAGTAACTTAAAGTATCGATATAAAATAAGTCTATAATAATGTTTATTTTGACAAACACAACTACAAATGCTCAGTAATCGGGGATAAGAGTAACTTAAAGTATCGATATAAAATAAGTCTATAATAATGTTTATTTTGACAAACACAACTACAAATGCTCAGTAATCGGGGATAAGAGTAACTTAAAGTATCGATATAAAATAAATCTATAATAATGTTTATTTTGACAAATACTCAACTACAAATGCTCAGTAATTGGGGATAAGAGTAACTTAAAGTATCGATATAAAATAAATCTATAATAATGTTTATTTTGACAAACACACAACTACAAATGCTCAGTAATCGGGGATAAGAGTAACTTAAAGTATCGATATAAAATAAATCTATAATAATGTTTATTTTGACAAATACTCAACTACAAATGCTCAGTAATCGGGGATAAGAGTAACTTAAAGTATCGATATAAAATAAATCTATAATAATGTTTATTTTGACAAATACTCAACTACAAATGCTCAGTAATCGGGGATAAGAGTAACTTAAAGTATCGATATAAAATAAATCTATAATAATGTTTATTTTGACAAACACACAACTACAAATGCTCAGTAATCGGGGATAAGAGTAACTTAAAGTATCGATATAAAATAAATCTATAATAATGTTTATTTTGACAAACACACAACTACAAATGCTCAGTAATCGGGGATAAGAGTAACTTAAAGCATCGATATAAAATAAATCTATAATAATGTTTATTTTGACAAATACTCAACTACAAATGCTCAGTAATCGGGGATAAGAGTAACTTAAAGTATCGATATAAAATAAATCTATAATAATGTTTATTTTGACAAACACAACTACAAATGCTCAGTAATCGGGGATAAGAGTAACTTAAAGTATCGATATAAAATAAATCTATAATAATGTTTATTTTGACAAACACAACTACAAATGCTCAGTAATCGGGGATAAGAGTAACTTAAAGTATCGATATAAAATAAATCTATAATAATGTTTATTTTGACAAACACACAACCACAAATGCTCAGTAATCGGGGATAAGAGTAACTTAAAGTATCGATATAAAATAAATCTATAATGTTTATTTTGACAAATACTCAACTACAAATGCTCAGTAATCGGGGATAAGAGTAACTTAAAGTATCGATATAAAATAAATCTATAATAATGTTTATTTTGACAAACACAACTACAAATGCTCAGTAATCGGGGATAAGAGTAACTTAAAGTATCGATATAAAATAAATCTATAATAATGTTTATTTTGACAAATACTCAACTACAAATGCTCAGTAATCGGGGATAAGAGTAACTTAAAGTATCGATATAAAATAAATCTATAATAATGTTTATTTTTACAAACACACTACTACAAATGCTCAGTAATCGGGGATAAGAGTAACTTAAAGTATCGATATAAAATAAATCTATAATAATGTTTATTTTGACAAACACACAACTACAAATGCTCAGTAATCGGGGATAAGAGTAACTTAAAGTATCGATATAAAATAAATCTATAATAATGTTTATTTTGACAAACACACAACTACAAATGCTCAGTAATCGGGGATAAGAGTAACTTAAAGTATCGATATAAAATAAATCTATAATAATGTTTATTTTGACAAACACACAACTACAAATGCTCAGTAATCGGGGATAAGAGTAACTTAAAGTATCGATATAAAATAAATCTATAATAATGTTTATTTTGACAAACACACAACTACAAATGCTCAGTAATCGGGGATAAGAGTAACTTAAAGTATCGATATAAAATAAATCTATAATAATGTTTATTTTGACAAACACACAACTACAAATGCTCAGTAATCGGGGATAAGAGTAACTTAAAGTATCGATATAAAATAAATCTATAATAATGTTTATTTTGACAAACACACAACTACAAATGCTCAGTAATCGGGGATAAGAGTAACTTAAAGTATCGATATAAAATAAATCTATAATAATGTTTATTTTGACAAACACACAACTACAAATGCTCAGTAATCGGGGATAAGAGTAACTTAAAGTATCGATATAAAATAAATCTATAATAATGTTTATTTTGACAAACACACAACTACAAATGCTCAGTAATCGGGGATAAGAGTAACTTAAAGTATCGATATAAAATAAATCTATAATAATGTTTATTTTGACAAACACAACTACAAATGCTCAGTAATCGGGGATAAGAGTAACTTAAAGCATCGATATAAAATAAATCTATAATAATGTTTATTTTGACAAACACACAACTACAAATGCTCAGTAATCGGGGATAAGAGTAACTTAAAGTATCGATATAAAATAAATCTATAATAATGTTTATTTTGACAAACACACAACCACAAATGCTCAGTAATCGGGGATAAGAGTAACTTAAAGTATCGATATAAAATAAATCTATAATAATGTTTATTTTGACAAATACTCAACTACAAATGCTCAGTAATCGGGGATAAGAGTAACTTAAAGTATCGATATAAAATAAATCTATAATAATGTTTATTTTGACAAACACAACTACAAATGCTCAGTAATCGGGGATAAGAGTAACTTAAAGTATCGATATAAAATAAATCTATAATAATGTTTATTTTGACAAATACTCAACTACAAATGCTCAGTAATCGGGGATAAGAGTAACTTAAAGTATCGATATAAAATAAATCTATAATAATGTTTATTTTTACAAACACACTACTACAAATGCTCAGTAATCGGGGATAAGAGTAACTTAAAGTATCGATGTAAAATAAATCTATAATAATGTTTATTTTGACAAACACACTTCTACAAATGCTCAGTAATCGGGGATAAGAGTAACTTAAAGTATCGATATAAAATAAATCTATAATAATGTTTATTTTGACAAATACACAACTACAAATGCTTAGAAATCAAAAGTAAATAAAAGTGAGAGTAACTTAAAGTATCGATAAAGCAAAAGAAATCTATAATAATAAATTAATTAAGTGTTTTTTTTGTTTTATCATCTTTTAAGTTATTTATTTGTTTTTGTATCAAAATTAAATCTGAATCTCTTAAATCCTAAACGGCTAGTGAAAATAGCAACAGATTTTTTGGCTGTGATATGATGTAAAGCACTCGATTTCTCTTAAATGGATTTAAAAGTCGTAAAGCATTGATTAAGAAGATGAAGTAGATTGAGGCTGAATAAAATGAAATAATTGCAAATCACTGAAGTAATTGCGGTTGAAAATGAAAATCAAAACATCTAATTAAAGGAGACCTTATAAATAGTATAGAGGCTATAAATCAAAACTTTCAATCGGTTGTGACTAATTATAAAAGGATGGCAGTGCATTGAAGGAGGGTGAAAATATAAGAAAATCATGGAACTAAAAGAGGCTTTTTAAAGCAAGACATTGAATCAAAATGATGAAGAATAAACAATAATCATTTTGATTTTCCACTTTTAAACTAACCAATTTAATTTTCCTGCTGAACCCTATATTTCCCTAAAATGAAGCTCTACAACTTCCTTCCCCTTCAGTTTCGCAATATATGATTTATTTTTGACTACCCTTTACATGGGTCACGTTTTTCGGCATCCTACAAGGTCCTTTCGTTGCGAAACCATTATTATAAGCTTTTTATTAACTTGAATTGTATGTATGTATGTGTGTTCGGGTCCAATCTTGCAACTGAATTATAAAGCGATTATTCTGTACCGATTAAGATGTAATTTTGCTTACACGGTAAGCAAAAAAGCATGTTTAAAAAAGGTTTTTTTTTATTGGAATGGTATCCCAACACTATTATACTAACAACCAAATTTAAAAAAGGAATTCTAACTAAAATATGACTGATGTTTTACACTTGCTCAAAAACATAACACCAGCAGCACAAATGTGTTGATTAAAATAAAATACATTCAGTGTTTTTGGGGGCCGAGTCACCCACGTCCGTAGGAAAGTACCTCATACGATACCCTACACGTGGTCCTCGGGTGGTGCTAATCAGGTGACAAAAACTGGTGGTAGGCTTCGGCCGATGGCTTGCGACCACCCACCGGGCAAAGACGTACCGCCAAGCGGCCTAGCCGTGTTCCGGTGCGATGCTCGGTGTAGCCACTTCAGGAGATGGGTCGAGATGGCGGTTCCATTGCAGGCAGACCAGCCTTGCGCGCGCTGATATGGTCGTATCGGGAGACTGGTCGCGGAGGGTAGCGGGATCCGAGGCACGGTGCACCGCTGGCCGACCGCAGGTAGTTGGGGGCCCAAGTAGTGTGCCAGCCCCACACGAAAGGCTGCCCCGCCAACTGACGAAAATCCCGGAATGCGCCATCGTGCTGGTTGGCGACCAGAAGGGAGGGCCCGATGGACATTCCCGGGGGGTCTCGGGCGTCCCCGCAGTCTCCAGACTAGTCCCTCAATGATGGCGATCTGTCAGTGCGTGTCTGTAGGTTAGCAGCGAGGAACCGCATCTCACTTCCTTCTTCTTACCTTACTTCACTCACTAAATATGAAAAAGAGAAAAAAGTTCAACGTTGAACAGCGGCTGCACCCCCTCCCACTAAAAGTGCACCTCACTAATATCAGAGGTCTGCACTCCAACCTCATAGCAGTCCATCATCACCTGGAGACTGATAAGCCGGCTTTTTTTTTTCCTTTCGGAGACGCAGATCAGATGTCCGTCAGACGTATCGTACCTAACATACCCAGGGTATACCCTGGAGCACAATTTTAAACAACGCGCGGGTGTATGCATGTACGCCCGAGACGACATCTTTTATCGGCGTCTCCGAAACCTTGAGGACTCTAGGTTCTCTGTGCTGTGGGCTATGGTGGACACGGGCCTGGATAAAATTATCTACGCCTGTGTCTACCGCTCGCACAGCGGTGATCAGGAGACAACCAGGCTCACAGAGTATCTTAGTGAGGCGGCGGATACGGCACAGCAGCGGTACCCTTCCGCCCAATTAGTGTTACTGGGGGACTTCAATGCCCACCACCAGGAGTGGCTCTTCCCGTATCAGTGCACTGATCATGCTGGGCGTGAGACGCGAAAGCTCGCGCTTGCGTTAAATCTCGCTCAGCTGGTCCAAGGGGCAACGAGGGTGCCGGATGTGGATTCGCACACAGCCAATTGTTTGGACCTTCTGCTGACAACAGATCCAGACCGCTACTCGGTGTCGGTATCTTCACCTTTGGGTAGTTCCAACCATTGTCTGGTGAAGTCTGTATCCGTCCACTCCCCACCCGATCCCAGCCCAAGAGGCGCTCGGCGGGTTTGGCGGTACAAGTCAGCAGATTGGGATGGGATGCGTTCTTTTTTCGCATCTTATCCTTGGCAGCCTACTTGCTTCTCTTCGGCTGATCCTTCTTTGTGCGCGGACGCCCTGTCAGATGTGTTGCGTCGGGGAATGGAGTACTACATTCCGTTCTCTGACATAGCAATGTCTAGCGTTGACCGGCCATGGTTTGGCGCCGAGTGCAAGCGCGCCAACGCTTTTAAACACGAGGCGTACCTGGCATGGGTCGACGCTCGGACGCGCAAATCAAGCGACGTGGGTCAGCGGAAGAATGCCTACAATAGGGCTGCCAAGTCCTGCAAGAAGGTGATGCGAAAATCTCGGTTTGACCACATAAGCCGTATTGGGACCAAACTTGCTTCTTACCCAGCGGGTAGTAAAGCGTTTTGGTCCCAGGCCAAGTCGGTTGAATCGAACTTCTGCCGTCCCTCACTACCACCACTGCTGAAGCCCGACGGGTCACTGGCCCACTCCGCTGAGGAGAAAGCAAACTTGTTTGCCTCTCTTTTCGCGGAATCTTCGCGTCTGGATTCTGTTGACGCGCGGCCCCCTCCTTCTCCTGATGGATGCGAGACAAGTATGTCGGACATTCGCATCCATCAAAAGGACGTTCGTAGGGTGCTGCGCAATCTTGACGTGAACAAGGCTAGTGGCCCTGACGGGATTCCGGCAATTGTTCTCAGAACCTGTGCGCCTGAACTGGCTCCGATCCTGACACGCCTGTTTCGCCTTTCGTATTAGACGGGAAAAGTGCCGAATGCTTGGAAGCAAGCTAACGCTCAGCCTGTACCCAAGAAGGGCAGTCGGGCTGACCCGGCCAACTACAGGCCCATTTCAATAACGTCCATCCTCTGCAAGAGTATGGAACGAGTTCTCAACTCTAAGCTCCTGGCATACCTAGAAGCTAATGACATCCTCAGTGACCGCCAATATGGCTTCCGCCAAAATCGGTCAACTGGGGATCTTCTAGCGTATGCCATTCTCATCTGGAGTGAGGCCATCGAGAGGCACGGGGAAGCGCTTGCCGTCTCCCTCGACATCTCGAAGGCTTTTGACAGGGTCTGGCATGAAAGCCTTATTGGTAAGCTTCCTGCATTCGGTCTGCCCAGTGGTCTGTGCGATTGGATTGCAGACTTCCTGAGGAACCGGTCCATTCGAGTGGTAATTGATGGCCGCTCATCTGAACAACTGTGTATTAATGCCGGGGTCCCTCAGGGGTCGGTTCTCTCAGCAACACTGTTCTTGCTGCACATAAACGATCTGCTAAAACCCGGCACCTTTGGGTATGCGGACGATAGCACTGTTGCTGAGAGATACGTGTCCGACGTGCGTGGCACTGGACCTCAGATCCAGTCTCTCCGTGGCCATGGTTGAGCGCTTGAATCTGTCCTTGAAGGCAGTCTCCGAATGGGGCGATGCCAATCTGGTCAAGTTCAATGCTGCTAAGATCCAGGCGTGTCTTTTTTCCGCTAAAAGGAGTCAATTCCACCCGGCTCCTTCTTTCCGAGGTGTAACCGTGCCGATAACGGACCATCTTGAGGTTCTTGGCATTACGTTGACATCGACGCTCAATTTCGGTCCATTCACTGAGGCAAAAGCTCAGCTGGCTGCCAAAAAATTGGGGATCCTCGCGAAGCTGAGACGGTACTTCACGCCAGAACAATTGCTCAACTTGTATCAAGCGCAAGTTCGATCATGCATGGAGTACTGTTCTCATCTCTGGGACGGATCTGCCAAGTACCAGCTGGATGCACTTGAGTCGATCGAAAAACGGGCCAAGAGGCTCATTGGCAATGAAGTACTCGTCGAATCTAGGCTCCAGAACCTCGAACATCGGCGCAGAGTTGCCAGCCTGTCGGTTTTTTATCGGTTACATTTCGGGGAGTGTGCGTTGGAATTGCATGAACTAATTCCTCCTAGCCCGTTCCATCATCGGATTACAAGACGTACGGCGATGCGTCATCGGTACATGGTGGACATCCCACCCATATGCACCAAACGTTTTGGGAATACTTTTATTATGCGTACAGCAAAGGAGTGGAATTCCCTGCCGGAGTCTGTATTTCCTGTTGGCTACAACCTGGGAGTCTTTAAGTCAAGAGTGAATAGGTTTCTTCTAGGCAAGCTTGCTTCATCGTCGACCACATCGTCGCTTACCATCAGGTGAGATAGTAGTCAAACGCAAGCCTATCAATAATAATAAAAAAAAAACATTGTATTAATTGATTTACATAAATAAATAATTAAAAAAAAATATGACCACATTTTTTTCATAAAACATGAAGGATGAGAAATCGGGGATGGGGCATTAGTTTTGTATGAAACTTCTTATCACGTAACTTCTTATTATGAACCGATTTAGATGACATTTGGTATGGAGATAGCTTGAGATCCTGAAAAGGACATAGTCAAATAGGGTTATTTTTGTATATAAATTTTTATTTTGCAACTTCTTCTTATTATGATCCGATTTAGATGAAATTTGGTATGGGTATAGTTCCGACACCCTGAGAAGCACATAAGCTACTTCTTTTTGCATAAAACATGAAGGGATAGGAATGGGGATGGGGCGTTAGTTTTGTATGAAACTTCTTGATAGGACTTAAACTGATGTGTGATGAAATTTGGAATGGAGATAGTTTGAGACCTTGGGAAGGACAACGACAACTTTGTTTGCATAAAACATGAAGGGGAGAAATGTGCGGGAATTGCCTTATGTGCAACTTCTTCTTAATATGAACCGATTTAGATGAAATTTTGTATGGAGATAGTTTGAGAGACTGAGAATGACATAGGCTCTTCTTTCTGCATAAAATTCGAAGGAGGACAAATGGGAGGGGTTCGTTTTGTATGAAACTTTTTATTATAGGGATCCATTCGCTTCAAACTTTGTGGCAATACTTCCGTAACAAATAATTAAAGTGCATTGTTTTTTTACCCCTAAAAGGGGGTTGGTAAGATAAGATGAAGAAATTTTCTTCATGAAGCTGTATTTTGGCAGGTGGTAGTTTATAGATAGTAAACGTTAGTTAAGAAAGGATGTTTGTAGTTTAGAATTTATTATAATGGGGGTGAATGGGGAATGCTGAACTTTGTATGAAACTTTTTATTGTGGCTATTTGGTTATTGGTTTTGTTATTTGGTTGAAACTTTGCAGGCATGTTTTTGATACCAAATTATTGAGATCTACATATTTATTTAGATTATGTAATGGGATGAGGCTTCGTATTACACAATAAGGGTAAGATATAATAGGTGCCAATATATTAACAGTATATTAACAGGTTTGAGAAAAGGGGAAAGCACGTGTTCATACGCCGAATTCCAATAATCCCCACTGACCTATCATTTCAATTCGAAAGACGACAGTTTCCAATCAAACTTAGTTTTGCTTTTACTATTAATAAAGCTCAAGGGTAACAGGGGTGAATTTGAAAAAGTCTAGCTTTACCCACGGCCAGCTACATGTAGCTGCTGATGTTCGCGTATGTTCAGGACATACAACATATTATATAGCAGCGTCTTAAAATGTTATACCCATAATTAACGGCATAATTAAGGAATGTCATTTAACTGTAGATAAAATTGATGTTAGAGTGATCTTTAATACGCAGCAAAGCAGAACCTATGACTCTGTAGTTTAGTTGTTTCTTTTTGTAACTATTTAACCTATACCTGTATTGACCAACGTCTTCAATTAAATAAGTTAATATTTTTTTTTAATGCTTCCTGTACCTATACAGGCTGAGTTTTACAAGTGTGCGTGCATGGCCAAATCACCACTATGAAGAATAGCACAAAGCAATCAAAGGAGTCACGGTGAAGATTTTTAAATAAACTAAAACTGCAACATTAGATTTTCTCACCCTGTATGTCGACAACCAGAATTGATTGACAAAACTTATGTTAGTAATTATTATAAAACTAGTTATATTCAGAATCGGCCCCGTGACCACTTTCATTGTTTTGTGCTATTCTTCATAGTGATGATTTGGCCATCCACGCAGACTTGGCAAACTCAGCCTATAGGTACAGGAAGCATTAACGTATAAACGATTAACTTATTTAAATGAATAAAATTTTATCTACAGAAAATTTACATTACTTAATTATTCCGTTAATCATGGGTACAAAATTTTATGACGCTGCTATATCCTATATTCTATGTCCTTTCATTTGATGCTCATACATACACATTCTGGGCCTTGGACACAGTTGCCTCCTTCGATTTTATGCACAAAGAAGTAGCCTATGTCCTTTTTAGGGTCACAAAGTATCTCTATACCTAATTTCATCTAAAGCGGTTCATAATAAGAATGAGTTGCATGATAAAAAGTTACATACAAAATTACTCGTACCTCCCCTTCCTGTTTTATGCAAAAAAAAGTAGCCTATGTCCTTTCCCGGGTCTCAAACTATCTCCATACCAACTTTCATCTAAATCGGTTCAGCGGTTTAAGCGTGATAAGGTAACAGACAGACAGACAGACAGAGTTACTTTCGCATTTATAATATTAGTGTGGATTACGGGGCGTCAATAAATTCGTCCACATCGCTGTCAACAGGAAAAGCGCCTAGAAGGCTGGCAGAATTACCACGTTGGATGGCAAAACACTCCAAAAAAACCGGCCAAGTGCGAGTCGGACTCGCGCGCGAAGGGTTCCGTACCATTATCGCAAAAAACGGCAAAAAAATCACGTTTGTTGTATGGGAGCCCCACCTAAATATTTATTTTATTCTGTTTTTAGTATTTGTTGTTATAGCGGCAACAGAAATACATCACCTGTGAAAATTTCAACTGTCTAGCTATCACCGTTCATTAGATACAGCCTGGTGACAGACGGACAGATAGACAGACAGACAGACAGACGGACCGCGGAGTCTTAGTAATAGGGTCCCGTTTTTACCCTTTGGGTACGGAACCCTAAAAACTAGTGTTTAGCCCTTACTTTATAATATTCTTCTCTAATAGAATAAGCATAGAATGGAATTAATTTGTGGATTATTAGATTGAATTAGTAAAATCAACAATAATTAAATTTGATTCAACCGTTTCAATTATAACTAGGTACACTTTAAGAAATGTACAATCTAAATAACTAATTCTTATTCCGATCGGATGCATAATTCATTAATTTGATAGTGCATCAAACAAGTTTTAATTAAAATTTACAAAGTATAATAGTCGTTTATAATACTGTTGCATAATAAGGGGTATTATAGGCGAGGTTTTTAAACACACACTCATGTTTTAATACCTAGTTATGTGCAGTATCATACACTACTTTATCTACACTCATATTTTTTTTTTTTGCATTTTCCATGTCATAAAGTCGTGATAAATGCATCATATAATAATCTCGACTTTGCTGGTAAGAGATTATGAGTAATTTCCTACGCACATATAAAATATTTGGCGGAGTCAAATTTTCTTCACATTTACTAATATCAGACATTTTAAGCAAGAATTTTAAAACTCATGAAATTGAGTAAAGCGAAACCTGCAAAACATATGAATGGTGCCAAAACCCAGCACATCATCGCATTATCCGCGCATGCGCTAAGGCTTAGCACACGCACTGCGATATTTATTCGCGAGATTTTTTTCCGCCCGTTCTGTGACCTATGGAATTGTATGAATCTGCCGGTAAAAAAATTGTGTGACAATAATACCGCATGAAATCCGTGTTTTGCAACAGAATCCACCGCACCGAGGCGCGAATTTAATTCGCGCGAATATTTTGAGCTCTATGAACAGCTAGAAAGAGACAAAATTCGCGCGAATGAAAATCGCAATGCGTGCTAAGCCTAAAGCGGGCATTGTCACAGACAATTTTAAATTGGAATCAAATCTTTTTATAATAGGTACTAAAATGGTATTACAAAAAAAATATTGATGGAAACTCCTTAATGATTAACTTCTTGGATTTGTCCTGTATCGTAATAGAAAAAAATGTTTTATAGCATTATTTTGTCAGAGAAACAGTGTTATAATGAGATTATAATGAGATAAATCTCGCGAATAAATATTTCAGTGCGTATGCTAAGCCTTAGCGTATGCGCGGATAATGCAATGATGTGCTGGGTTTTGGCGCCACTCATAGTTTTTAAAATTCTTGCTTAAAATGTCTGATATTAGTGAATGTGAAGAAAATTTGACACCGCCAAATGTTTTATATGCGGCGAAGGAAATTACTCATAATCTCTTACCAGCAAAGTCGAGATTATTATAATTTATGGCATTGGAAATGCAAAAAAAAAGTTATTTAGTAGGTTCAATCCCAAAATGTATGAGTGTAGATAAAGTAGTATATGAAACTGCACATAACTAGGTATTAAAACATTCGTTTGAATACTATTAATAACCTCGCCTGCGGCTCGGTTTTCAAACACACACTCATGTTTTAATACCCCTTATTATGCAACAGTATCATAAAACTACTATAATTAACAATAACTACCCATATATACACTTAAATAAAAATAAAATAAAACTACGAACGCGTATAAAAGAGCAGGGGTCATAGGGTTTAGTCTTATTCAATTTGATTGAATGGAATAAGTAATGAGAACCTAATAAGCAGGTACTTATGAAGCCAGATAAATTAATTACCTTCAGGTCGAAGACTTTTAATGGAGAATTGGTGGATGGACAAGAATTGATGGATAATTAGTGGACTAAAATGGAGTTCAAACTTCTTGAGAATTGTTGTTCAAAGTTTGAATATATTCCAGGAAATTTAGTTAATTAGGTTTCAAGGTTCAAACTCTTATCTTATGTCTTATCAATGTCCTATCCTAACCTCTGTGTTCTTAAACATGCAGCCAAATGATTCCGTGGAAGTTTCAAAGTTTTGGGCCAGAAAAATCTAAATGATGGTCGTGCCACCGACACTAAGAATAAGAACTTATATTGCTGATCCCGTGCCTCTGACAATATTACTGAAGCCTTGTATATGAAAACTACAAGCTTCTGCCAGCGGCTTCGCCCGCATGAAACTCGCAAATTGTCCCACGGGTACCGTACATTTTGTCTTGATAAAAAGTAGCACAAACTTTCTTCTTTGTAATATTAGTGTGATAAGTTAATTTTCACTAGTGTGTTTCTGTAGAGCCTTAATACAGTCCATTAGTACCCCATGTAGTACTAAGTATTTCCTCTCTCTCCACGCTGTCTGTGACTGTGACGTTAATGCATCAGATAATGATGACGAGTCTCCCCTATTGACTTAGGTGATCTGTTACATTTGTCTAATTAATTTTATTCTAATACAATATATACACATAAGCTCACGGATTTTTTCCAGGGTAGGCAGAAACTAAAGGACGCCACCTGCTACGATCCTTACCTACATACTCTTTTTGCTTAATTTGCGTTCATACATCAAATGTCTCATAAAATCTCGTGTTCCTTGTTCAATTGAGCACAAAAAGTCCTACATTCACAAATGTTCATCAGTTTTCGAGATATGAGCCAAAATACATTTCTTAGTGTGTTTATTTTTTGTACTAAATCTGTGCGTATGGTAATTTAGGCTAGTTAAATTATGTGTGTGCACAGTTGAAAAAGGGATAATTTTGCTCTCAGCACAAATTCCAGTAAATAAAACTTTACGAGAATTAAGCGAAAATCTTATTTTTGGGCCTTGAATGACTTATGACGCAGACACGAGATTTCATGAGACTTGTGAGACAACTTATAGAACGCTAAAATGAAGGTGTATACGAGTTTTAAGCTTATTGTCTCTCATGCCGAGGTTTATCGCTAATTTGACTGGACTAAATTGGATCTCCTATTGGACAGTTTTGTTTGCAATATATTTTTTGATTTACATTAAATTTTAATTCTAACCGTAAATTATAAAATATCGTGTTCATCATCATCATCATCATCATCAGCCTATTAATGTTCCCACTGCTGGGACACAGGCCTCCTCTCTGTGAGAGAGAAATATCGTGTTGTTAAGTATTTTTTAAATCAAAAGTATTCGTTATATGTAAAAATCATGTTTACCAAATGAAGTATATCAATCTTTAATAAATGTATTAGGGTTAAAGTATGAAATTGCAGATAAGTACTGAAAAATTGTTTTTTTTTTTTAAATTTAACATCCTTATTTAATCAAAATAATTACCATTATTATCTATACATTGCTGCCATCTAATAGGAACGTCATTTATGCCTTTGCGATAGAACTCGGGTGAAATTGCAGTTCCTGTAGAAAACGGTTTCTCGTGCTGTATTCCCGACCCAGTTCACGAAAATGACCATGTCACGTTGTACTGGGATTGGTCTATCATAACTGATAAGACTATAGTTGCCAATAAGCCGTCTATAGTGGTGATAGACCTATTAGCGCGCCGCACAATTATAATCGATGCTACCATCCCACATGACGAGACACGAGGTTCTCTAGCTGAGAAAGAGAAACAAATCAAGTATCTCGACTTTGCACACGAGATTGTCGACATGTGGAATGTGGACTCGGCGGTCATTGTGCCGATTGTCTTTACGACCAAAAGCCTGATGGCCAAGAGCCTCGACGACTATATGTCGAGGCTGTCATTGCGTGGTTGGATCAAGGGCCTGATACAATCCCATCGCACTATTCCCAAACCACTGCAACTCCTGAAAGCCAGAATCAACAGTGGCGACCACCAGAAAAGCGCCGAGGCAATGAAGTTCGATGAAGTCCCGGCGAAAGAATTTAACTGTCTTGGATCCCGCAATGAAATTAATCAGAAAAGAATAACGGAAGAGTAGTAAAAAAATAATATGAATTAGGCCTGATATTAATTAGGGCCTGATACAGAAAGCAGTACTTCTCGATACGGCTCCGGCTCGCATTGTGAGGAGGTTCCTTTCTCTGAAGCCCTAACCACCAGTAGCTTGGAACGTGCTCCCGACACCAGCGGATAACCATTTTTTTATATTTTTTAATGTTTTAATGATTTGTGTTTTAGAAAGAAATATTTAAAAATGTAAATTTACATTTTATATATAGTTATGTCGTTATGTATGTTATGTATAAACGACATAACAATACAATAAAATCTTCATTTCCAGTTTTATAATTTTACGATATACAAGTTTCTTCGTGGCTCTAGAAAACATTAACATACAAACATTATTTAATTGTAGTAAATTGTAAGTTAACTCAGAGTTAAACAGATCTATTCAGAGTCGTATAACTCTTGGTAAGCTTGAGGTGGTGTCCTCTAGCTATGATGGAATCGTCGATCTAACGATCGAAATGATCGTACTTCATGGTATTATAACAAATAACAACGATTACAGGCATATAGAAATAAAAAGTAAGTAAATAATTAAAAACAAACCATTAGTGTTTTATTTTAGAATGTGTGTAGGCAGTTATTAATGGTGTTTGATACTAAGTACTCGTATGGTTTTTATGATCTTAGTAGGTTATTGTAATGTTATACGGCAAAGTTTATATTTTGCATCATGAAAGAAAGTCAACAATTTTCATTAACATTTGTGTGCGTAAAGTAATTTCCAAATTTAATAATTTGCTATTATTATTTCGTCATCAACAGGTTATAACAAGATAGAGAGAGGAGAGGCCAATATAATATATAATGTAATTTTACCATCTCAAAAACTATATAATTATCTACATTTAGATTTAAGTATTTTTTTATAGTCTAGTATAGTAGGAAAGCACAAAAACTACAGGACATAGGGTTGTGCGGGTGTGAAACGAGTGCGCGTTTTGTTCCCTCAAGGTCGTGGCGACTGTCATCGTCTTAATGACCTCAATGAGATGGTTGTGCCTTAGTTATTTTACTATGACTTCTCAAAAGTACCCATATGTAAGCCGTTAGGCACATAAAAATTGTGGTGTAAGTTCGATAAAAATGCAAGAAACAATTTGGGCTTGAAAAATAGTTTTGTTTTTGTTTGTGCAGGTTTTATGGCATCTCGCTACCATTTCATTGGAAATCTTCAAGAGAAAAGGATCGGCAGGTGTTATTTTATGCCAGTCACGGAGAATTCTGTTTATCTATCAGTTTGACATCAAAAACCAAATATTGTCGGAACGTTCCCTGACAAACAATGTTTGAATAATGGGATATAATATGTAACTACGTCATTGTCATAGGCTCAGGGATGAAGCTCTGTAATATCATGATGATGTACTAGCTCCTGTTTCCACGCAGCATTACACGTTGCGTTAGATCTCTTTGGACATAAACATCGATCGCTGTCATGTATATTGATGTATGTTAGAGTTCAACACCATCACTAATACTGATAATACGGTATGATGATATTGATTATTCTCAGGAACTGTAAATTAACAACCCTACCATTCATGAAAGTTAGGTATGTTGGCAGTCAAAAAATCTATCAAGTTTTATTTTCTTATAATCCCACAATATGTGCACAGGTAAACATGACTGATATATATTAAGATAGTTAAGTAATTAAATCTGCAGTTACAACATAACAAATTATTAGGCCTGTATTTCCTGATGGACTGGACAGAGGTACTTTTATTTTATACGGCGTCTTCATAAATACAACTGACGCAATTGTTAATACATTTAATTACAGTAAACACCGTATCTAGTTACAAAATATTTTTTTGTAAGAGTGCATGCTAAAACTAATTTACAGGAACTACACTGAACAAAAAAAATGGGGTTTGCGAACTTATTTCTTACCAGCAACTAACTAGGTTTGTATAATTTTATTAGTTTAGTTTCTAATGATTTAATATAAACTTGTTCGGTTATAACCAAATATAGGGAGTCAGTGATAGCGTGACGGGGGACTGGACAGTATGGAAGAAGAACTCGTGTTGCGTTTTGTTGTAACATGGGATAAGGGAAGATGATGATGGTTATAACCAAATATTAATTATAGTTGTTAGAAAATAGTTTATCGTTCATATTTCTACTCTAGCTCCAGCAGTATTTTATTAGCATTGATTGACGCATGCAATAAAATTGGTACTGGTATCAATTTACCGCTGTCGACCGCTGAACAGTAGGTATCGTACATGGTGAAAGATTCCTCGTTAACTGCTCGTTACAAAAATCACTGGAATTAGTTGGCAAAAAAAAATAAGATGAGAGCAAGATTTTTTTAAGGATATATTACATTACATCCAAGCTGCCAAAAGTTTTGAAGGAGAATTTTCACAAGCTCAAAGTACATCTCATATTTCTCACAAAACCATGAACGACTTACCTAAAAGTGTCCCTATGCGTCTTTTGCAAATCAATAACAAACAAAATCAAAGCTTTGATCCTTCAGAACCAAAAAAGATTTCTTCCATCTTTTAGATTTATGTTAAAAAAATGTCTGTTGTGTGTAAAATGATCAAAAAGAGCAAACTAATACTTTAAAGTTTTTATCTACACTCACAACGTAAAGTTCCAATTATGAATTCAAAAAATATTGCATAAACACGTACTTTATATTCGTGGATAGGTAAAATTAAAAAAGAAAACCATTATAGTTCAACATTTTCCTTTGATTTTCAAACAACTGCATCATAAAATAACTTTTTTTCTATTATGATACAGGACAAATCCAAGAAGTTAATCACTAAGGAGATTCCATCAATTATTTAAATTTTTTGAAATGCCATTTTTATAGTAGCTAATAAAAAAAATTGATTCCAATTTTAACTTGTCTGTAACAATGCCCGCTTCAGGCTTATTACGCACTGCTATTTTTATTTGCGCGAACTTTTGTCTCTTTCCACCTGTTCATAGAGCTCAAAATATTCGCGCGAATTATATTCGCGCTGCGACGCGGTGTCTGCGACGCGATTCTGTTGCAAAACACGGATTTCATTACCGCAATTTAATGCGATGATGTGCTGGGTTTTGGCGCCATTCATACGTTTTGCAGGTTTCGTTGTACTGAATTTCATGACTTTTAAAAATTCTTGCTTAAAATGTCTGATATTAGTGAATGTGAAGAAAAATTGACGCCGCCTAATATTTTATATGCGGCGAAGGAAATTACTCATAATCTCTTACCAGCAAAGTCGAGATTATTATATGATGCATTTATCACGACTTTATGGCATGGAAAATGCAAAAAATAAGATTAAGTAGGTTCAATCCCAAAATGTATAAGTGTAGATAAAGTAGTGTATGAAACTGCACATAACTAGGTATTAAAACATTCGTGTGAATACTATTAAAAACCTCGCCTACGGCTCGGTTTTTAAACTCACACTCATGTTTTAATACCCCTTATTAAACAGTATCATAAACTACTATTACTTGCATTCAGTGAATCAATGATTAGTAAAGAAATCGGTATTTTTTATGAAAAAGGTAATTTTAATATAGACCATAAATTGATATTGAATTTATATGTTACGTAATTTGTATGCTCAACGAAAATCGAGTTTCTTTACATTTACTCGTATTTTACGCGATCTGAACATTTTTTTGTATGAATGATTATGAGAAGAATAAAAAAAAGAACGTTTGCCCGTTTCTGAGCTGGAAAAACAACAATCTCATGACATGCAGCAATTATGACGAACTTTGATATTGTAACGTATGCTAGCCATTCTAAATTTCATTAGTTTTGGCAATTCTGAGGGTGATAAAATAAGTTAATGATTTTTATTTCCACAATTTTCAGTGTGTTATCTACGTCATTTCAATGTATCACTGGATCCCATGGAGACCTTGTGTCTACTAGGATACTCAGTTGGGATACCCCATGTCACAGGATCTAGTCTTTCTCGACAGATAAAAATATAGGAGATTATCATTAAACTAAAGACTAACCCCTATTCCGAGTTATGTCCTCCAACTCAAATCCAATCACCCAATTGACAGCCACGTGAAGAGTCGATGAGATGTTTCCCGACATCCCGAATTAGCAAGAGCACTCAGACTCCATGGGCCTAATATATCAACCCCAAGCTGGTAATCGTGTGAAAATAGCTTGTAAAGTATTTTTTTTTAATGTAAAGACACGACTATCTTACCATAGCTCTAG
Source organism: Orthosia incerta (assembly GCA_948252205.1). Lineage (NCBI taxonomy): Eukaryota > Metazoa > Arthropoda > Insecta > Lepidoptera > Noctuidae > Orthosia > Orthosia incerta. Next base: position 36,203,337 of record OX411741.1, on the reverse strand, counting down.
CCATAGTTTTTTTTATTTATTGAATCTAGGGTCTTCCCGTTGTCATGGCAATAGAGTCGAATGAAGATTGACGTGGAATAAGGGTCTAAAATATAACTGATTGTTTGATGGTCCATAAGCATGATGAAACTTTTAACGTTACCACTGCTGGGCAATAGGCCTTCTTTCAATGAGGTATGATGGTGTAAATGGTTAGTATTTTTTATTTCAGTGTATTTATGACTCAGTGGCCAATCCTCAGCCTGTTTTCTACTACTGTACAGGTCGTGGGAAGGATTTTCAACTATTTAATGAAATTTTTGTAAAAAAAAACCGAGACGATCGACTTTGTAAAATTTTCGTCATTTAGATCGATATTTTTAATAATTTCCTTGCAAGGTTACCCTAACAGACCTGTGTCGCTGCCGCCAGACGGCGGGCGACCTACTGGCTGATCGGTTGAGTATAAACTTCCCACCCCTCGTTTCAAAAACCTAGTTCAAACGCAATAGTTTAACAGACGTTTGGACAGATTTTCACGTCAAAGAGCGAAAATTGCGTGACCTTTGAGGTGACACTCAAATGTTTATATCGCTACACTGATTAGGCTCGCGATCCGAATCAATCTTATGATGATTAGAATTACATATAAGTAAATGTGTTAGTTGTAATTGTCAGTGATATCAAAACCAGTATAAGCGGGCGTCGCATTATATTGAAACTACTACGGTAGACTAGAACTCTTGAGCCCTCTCAGTAACGATCTTCCGAACGAAGAAATTCTTTTAGTGACGAGTCATCGCATATACACAAAGAAATGAACCTTGCGTTGCGAATATTTTATGCACACTAGCATTAAAACTATGTTTGTTTTATTTTATAAAATTTACTTTCTAATAACTAAAGTTTGGTTAAAGAACATTTACCGGGTAAACACCAAATACTACCCAGACATGGAAGTACTTTATAATGTTTCATGGCATGAAACCATACTTTAAAAAAAATGGATAAAATCGGTGCCAGGGTTAAAAAGGGTTTGGTTCTGATCCGTTGTACACATACCAACACTACTTAAATATACTTTCAATACATTTTGTGCAGAAAGGAAGTTACTTCTGGGGGCTCTGGGATCTTGGACTAGACAAAACATTCCACAGAATAAAACAAAGATTATTTGAACAGTGCTGGTGTATCTTTGTGCTAAAGGCTCTTTAAATTTAGACGGTTGGTGTCGGACTGCTGCGGTGCGCCGCAGGCAGAGAGGCCATTACGAAAAAATCGTCATTTTGCACACACACTTTGACATGCCCACATTTTACAGGGAATATTGGGCAATATTGGACCGAGCTCGGTCACGGCTGTCACGACTCACGAGTGCTTTCTGCGGGCGTTTGTCACGTCATGCATACATTTAGTACTGTAACGAGGTTGCGTTGGCTGGGTTACCTTTATTAATTGTTACAGACCGAATATACTTTAAATTCTTTCTTTAATTTTTAAGTTATAAAGGTCATTAATTTTTTCAAAATTACAATTTATAAATTCAATATCTAGGAAAATAATACATTATTTTGAGTCCATAGACGAAATTGTAAAGGCTTATGAAACTTGTCATAGTAAGGTTTAAGCCATCCAGCTCACCAATATGTTTCCTCAGGTTGCACAGGATATTTTTCTTCTTGTTTAAATACATCTTTTTAGTTCGCTTCTGAAGCAGTCGTATTTTTTGATTTTATTAACTTTTTTTTCACATTTATGTTTTTGTCGAGTTCGGTGCCGTTTCACATTTTTATGATTTTGGGTGGGATCATTGTTACGTCTTGTTACCATCGAATCTTCGTCATAAGTGGAGTCGTGATCTTTTATGGATATTTGATGCTCTTTCTACCCTGTAAGGCATGTAAGCATGATATGATGTATGTTTGGACGAATCGATGTATTTATGTTTGTAACTTATACAACCTACTCTTTTTTTACATTCGGAATAAATATAGTAGTAACCCTAGTGAATCTGTCAAGTTTAGCTGTCAATTTTTGAAACGGCGTGCGTGGCCCTTCTGCAAACTTTCTATTTTGTGCTACATATGACATATTCTACATTTGAGAGATTTTGAAAACAGAGAGATAAGTAAAGAACATTGTGGCATCAAAAATAATACTTATATAGTAATCACTATATTTATTGAGAAGCATAATTTGTTTTTATACCTAGTATTAAATGTTTGTATTATTTAGTAACTAATATTTTTCTTAGTCTATCGACAAGGAACTAGTATTTAGAGTGTAAAAGAGATGTATAATGTTAGGTCTAAAAACAACAGATACCTTCCCAGATATGTTATTACAAATTACACCTTGAGAAATGTTATTACAAATTTGACGACTTCCTTAATGACAAATCATTGACTGTTTGACTTATTTTATTGCTGTTATAGCTGCTGCCAAGTATCCTGATTGACATACATATTATTTTGTTTAGACATCATTGTGACAAATTTTACTAGCGTAACCAGTCCGACATTTAATCTTATCATTTGTAACTCGCGTTCGATTTTCGCTGAGAGCAGTTGTGTTGCATGCGATCGCGCGCGTACCACAGTGTAAAGTGCTTACGAATCAAAACAACGCCGTCAAGTCGGCTGCATCGTAATGACCTAGTTATTGCGTAATGCTGACGGCTGACGGCAAATAATATTGTTAAGGCCAAGTTAATACCGGCTTAAATCTAACAATGGAATCGAAAATGGATACACTGGGTAATACCAGAGTGGACCTAAAAACAGAGACGGAACATCTGTTGTATAAGTTCTATTGTGAAGAAAAGAATGAGCGCCTAAAGCTCCAAAAGAACCTTAATGACTTGAAAAGTCAAATAGAAAACCTCCAGCAACAGCTAAAACTTCAAGCGGAAAACGCATCCAAACCAGCAACAGCTGCCACCGAGATCTCATCAGCGCCTGTTGAATATGCAACGGACGAGGAAGAACTCGCTCGAGAAACAGGGTGGATACGGCAAAAGAGCAGGAAGAAAAGAAAATTGAACACCTCTCCTGCCCAACTCACTCAAAATGAACACGGAAGAGACGTGAATAGAGGTAATGAAAAGGTCACCAAAATTCCTCTGCCACCACCCATGGTTGTAGATGGTATTCAGAATTACCAAAAATTCTTTGACTTTCTTTGTGAGAGTCAATCAGCTGACGCGTTCAGCATCAAAATGATGAATGGAGATACCGTGAAAGTAAATGCCAAAAACGAAGAGTCGTATAGAGCAATTTCAAAAGCCCTTTCAGACAACAATTGCCTTTGGCACTCCTATGAAAACAAGCAAGAAAGGCCAATAAGAGTTATGGCAAAAAAATTGCATTTCACATGTATCCCGGAAAGAGTAGTCGAAGACTTGCGCAGCAAAGGCTTCAAGATTCTAGAAGCAGTCAACAAATTGAGTTGGAAAACTAAAGAGCCACTCAATATGTTTATGCTGACATTCTCAAATGATGAGGAAACCAACAAAATATTCAACATAAAACATATTTTGGGATGTAACGTGGAGATACAACCTTTAAAATCCACAAAACTGGTACCTCAATGCAAAAGGTGTCAGGCATACGGCCATACGCAAAAGTACTGCTCCAAAGAACCGAGGTGTGTAAAATGCACAGGTAAACATCTCACCAAGGATTGCAGAAAATCAAAAGAAGAGAAGCCAAAATGCGTCCACTGCGGAGCCCCACATCCGGCTAACTACAGGGGATGTATTGTAGCCAAAGAAATACAGCAGCTAAGATTGAAAAAGTCGAAAGGAAGTAATGTGAATGCTCAACAAAGTGCACCTGTCGGAAGAGGTGAAGACCCTGGCAAGTCCAAACCAAGTCAAAGCACGATGCAAACTACAAGTAAAAATATTTCATACGCTCAAGTAACTACACGAGGCATAGTGAAAGCACCTTTGGCTGATATGAACAGCAACAAAAAGTTGGATGAAATCTTAAAGTTAATGTCATCATTCGACGATAGATTAAAACAAATTGAAAATAGCAACATAACTGCTACTTCTAAAACAAGAAATGGATAATACACTCAAACTTATGGCGTGGAACTCAAATGGATTACAAAAACACCAGAATGAGTTGCAAGTTTTATTAGAAATGGAAAAAATTGATGTTTGCCTTGTATCAGAAACGCACTTCACAAGGCAATGCCATATTAAATTCAAAGGATACAAAGTATACCATGCACTACACCCAGACAATACTGCAAGAGGCGGAAGTGCCGTTATTGTCAAAGATAATTTGCGACACTGCGAAGTGTTTAAATACGAAGAAAAAGATATTCAAGCAGTGGCAATTTGTCTACAAACCAAAAAATACCCCTTAACAGTGAGTGCCATCTACTGTCCACCACGATACATGATTAAAAAAGATCACTATATGTGTTTCCTAGCCCGCCTTGGTAATAGATTTATCTTAGGAGGTGACTTCAATGCTAAAAATACGTATTGGGGTTCCAGATTAACAACTACGAAAGGCAAAGAACTACTGAGTGCCATAAAAGAGCTAAAATGTGACGTTTTGTCTACTGGAAAGCCCACTTATTGGCCAACAGATCCAAATAAAATTCCAGATTTAATTGATTTTTTCATAACCAAGGATCTACCAACTAGTTATATCAAAACGGAACAAAGCTATGACTTAAACTCAGATCACTCAGCAATTTATTTAGAAATTAGCGAGAGTTGTTTATATAAAGAAAATAGTCCCACTCTAGTTAGTAAATTTACGGATTGGGAGAGCTTTAAAGACAGATTGAATGATCAAATAGATCTTAAAGTTCCTTTAAAAACCCCTGAACATTTAAACTTCGAAATTGAAAAGTTTATTATGCTCATCCAACAAACAGCGTGGGAAAATACACCCGACTTTAACAAAAGAACGAAGGGAAACATATACCCTCACAGAATCAAGCAGGTAATCATGGAAAAAAGAAGGCAGAGAAAAATGTGGCATCAAACTAGGTGTCCTGATGACAAACAAAAGCTAAACAGACTTACAAAAAAAGTAAGAAGATTAATCCAGGACTACAAAGACGACTCAACCAAAACCTACCTTCAGAAACTAAGTAACGACCAAGGGACAAACTACTCCCTTTGGAAGGCTACTAAAAATCTAAAGAGGCCGATAGCTCAAATCCCTCCCATCAGGTGTGAAAACGGGCAATGGGCACGTACTAATGAGCAAAAAGCTATGAGGTTTGCAGATCATCTAGAAAACATCTTTCAACCAAATGAGGGGGAAACCATTGAAGACCACACTCTGGTTAATATAGTGATGCCAGATCATGTTGATGCCATAAAACTAGTAACACCGAGAGAAGTTGCGCGAGAAATAAAACAGAAGATTAACCCAAGGAAATCACCAGGTTACGATCTAATAACAGGAGAAATCCTTCATAATTTACCAAGAAAGGGTCTGGTTAAGTTAACAACCCTTATTAATGCCGCACTGAGGCTTAAATTTGTACCAGACTTATGGAAAGTTGCTGAAGTAATAATGATAGCAAAGCCTGGGAAACCGGCTCACGAAACAACATCATACAGACCCATTTCCCTGCTACCAATAATGTCAAAGCTGTTTGAAAAGCTGCTACTCAAACGCCTTAAACCAATCATAGATAACAGGAACATTATACCTGAGCACCAGTTTGGTTTTCGAGAAAAACACTCAACGATCGATCAAGTGCACAGAATTACAAACGTAATAGAAAACGCATTGGAAAACAAGAAAGTCTGTTCTACTGTTTTTCTAGACGTAGCCCAAGCATTTGACAAAGTTTGGCATGAAGGTCTCATTCATAAACTGAAGAGCTTGCTACCGAAACCGTTTGCAGACATATTAGAATCATATATTTTAAACAGAGTCTTTAGAATAAGACAAGAAGATACCTACTCAGAACTTAAACCAATAAAAGCTGGCGTACCGCAAGGAAGTGTGTTAGGTCCGGTCCTGTACCTACTATACACTTGTGATATTCCTGATCCTGAAAACAATACCATTGGGACCTTTGCTGATGATACAGCCATAATGGCTGTTGGAAACAGCCACGAAGAAGCAGTAGAAAAGGTTCAAATGGCTGTTAATCAAGTTTATGACTGGACCAAAAAATGGAGGATTAAATTAAATGAATCCAAATCCATACATATAGACTTTACCAACAAAAAGCAACAGTATTTTCCAGTTTATATTAATAACAACCAAATCCCTTATGAGATAACAGCCAAGTATCTCGGTATGACTCTTGATGCAAAGCTACGCTGGAAAGCTCACGTTAAGAAGAAAAAATATGAACTCGACCTACGATTCAAAAGAATGTATTGGCTGCTTGGAAGAAACTCCGTGCTGTCCGTGCCGAACAAACTATTATTATACAGACAAGTCCTGATGCCAGTTTGGACTTATGGTATTCAGCTGTGGGGCTGCACCAAACAGACAAATGCATTAATCATCCAACGATTCCAGAACAAAGTACTGAGGGAAATTGTTAATGCACCCTGGTACGTAAGAAATGATGACCTCCATCGGGACCTAAACGTTGAGTGCATCGATAAAGTAATCCAAAAATCTGCAGAAGCTCATGACAAGAGACTTCATCAGCATGTGAACGTCGAGGCGATCCAGCTACTCGACCACACGGACATAGTGAGAAGACTAAAAAGAACAAAACCGTTCGAGTTAGTGTTTAGTGCTAGTGTTAGTGAATAGTGTAATGTAGCACAAGTGTTACCAAATAAACACAACAAAAAGTGTATTCGCCTTAATAGAGACAATAAGAAAAGTGCCAATGGACACATTCTTAGTACGTAAAGACAATTTTATAGTTTAAGTTAAAATAAAATTACTTATTAGTCTATATAAGCCTAGATTGTAATAAGATTAGGGTCCATCATTTCGATGAACACTAAGATAAGGCATAAAAAAAAAAAAAAAAAAAAAAATTTGTAACTAAATTTGACATTTATAATTTCTTATGATTTGACAGTAAATGTCAATATTTTTTTTTTTACAAAACTGCAAAATCACAAAATTTATTAGATTAAATTTATCTTTATTAGTATTGTATTTTTTAATTAGAATTAATTTTAAAATAAGTACATTACTGCCGCGGTCTATAATGACTACTTTGCTGGTCGCGCTGATTATGGCCGACAGCGCAGCGTAGCTCATCTCCAGGCCGACACAGCGCGGTCAGCGTGCAGCACTTGATAGACGAGCTGAGATAAAAGCCGATATCGTAGGTTAGGCCTTTACAGCGAGGACAGCAAGGGCTGCAATGATGGCCAAGCTGAAAGGCCTAGAGCGTAGCTAGGCTAGCTCGAGGCAATCATAGCGTGACCAGCGAAGCAGTCATTGTGGGCCAAGGTTTGTATAGTGCTTTACTCAAAAATGCAAGTACCTAATCTAAATAAAACCAGCAAGTAACTTAAATAAAAAATATATTAATTAACTAGAATTTTAATTAAAATCACAATTATGAAAAGTACAGTTACTAAAATTCAACACCGACTTGCCCGGTTTGATATTACTAATAGTTTGCGATAATTCTAATGCGGTGTTTGACTGCTGTATTATTTCTTCATTTATTACTTCATTTATTTCATAATTTTTTTCATCAGGTTCTTGAGCAGATGTTGAAGCTTCCTGGAACTCGTAAGACTTTGTTCGTTTTAAGTTTATACTTTGATAGATTTTTTGTGTAATTCTGTTTTTATTCTCCACCGATTCTTCTATATAGCTCTCAGCAACTCGATCGGATTTCCATCCTCCATGCCTTTTTAGTGTAATAAGATTGGCCCCAGTATCGACAAGAATAGTGGCCGATGAACGCCGGAAACAATGACCTGTAATTTTTTCCGGATCGGGCAGTTCTGAGTATGTAGCAATTATTTTGGGCATTTGAGCAATTTTGTGCCTCCCTATCTCCCTACCACTTGTTTGGTGCATTTGCAGTATTTATAATTTTAAAAAAATCGGTCCGTTTTTACATCAACTGGACATAGTGCGTAATATTTTTGCACCACTGCAAATGAGGCGTCACGAACAACGAAAGTACGATCAATCTTCGTTTTTGTATCTCGCAACGTAATTATCATTACGTTGATGTGAGTTTCAATGTTATTAACGGTGATATTGGTAATTTCGATGCATCGACATGCACCGTAAATGCCAAAAATAAGAACTACCTGTAACAATAACAAGTATTTGTATTAATTACCTACCCAATTTTTTTTATTTCCCATAACTACCCTACCCACCTACCCTATCTACCCTAACTACTCTACTCTACCTACCCTACCCTACCTTACCTACCCTACCTACCCTACCTACCCTACCTACCCTACCTACCCTACCTACCCTACCTACCCTACCTACCCTACCTACCCTACCTACCCTACCTACCCTACCTACCCTACCTACCCTACCTACCCTACCTACCCTACCTACCCTACCTACCCTACCTACCCTACCTACCCTACCTACCCTACCTACCCTACCTACCCTACCTACCCTACCTACCCTACCTACCCTACCTACCCTACCTACCCTACCTACCCTACCTACCCTACCTACCCTACCTACCCTACCTACCCTACCTACCCTACCTACCCTACCTACCCTACCTACCCTACCTACCCTACCTACCCTACCTACCCTACCTACCCTACCTACCCTACCTACCCTACCTACCCTACCTACCCTACCTACCCTACCTACCCTACCTACCCTACCTACCCTACCTACCCTACCTACCCTACCTACCCTACCTACCCTACCTACCCTACCTACCCTACCTACCCTACCTACCCTACCTACCCTACCTACCCTACCTACCCTACCCTACCCTACCCTACCTACCCTACCCACCCTTACTTCTATTCGAATGTAACCTGTAAACTTTTGTTTCTACCGGCGGCGGCGATCTAGTTAAAATTTTGAACATAAAAGCTGCTATTGTGAGTCAATCTTAAAAGATAGATATATGCTGTCGCGGACTTTTTTTTAGAACTTTTAAAGTAGAACAATTCCATGATATATTATATTTGCGCAACTTAAACCGTTTACGCAGCGCACGCAACAAAAGCTCTTAAAAAAGGAATATTTTTGCCCGTTTTAGTAACATTTTTAATTTATGCTCGGCTCCTATTGGTTGTAGCGTGATGGTATATAGCGTATAACCTTCCTCGATAAATGGACTATCCAACACAAAAAGAATTTTTCAATTCCAACCAGTAGTTCCTGAGATTAGGGCGTTCAAACAAACAAACTCTTCATATAATATTATATAGATTAGCACGTGTAGGTACAGTACAAATTTGGGTTTTTAGATATAAATAAATTTCACCGCTAAGTACTCAGAGTCGGGGGCTTCATTTATAAACTTTTCTACATTTTGTGATGTCAACACTTTAGATTTTTTACATTTATATCCGTCTGACTGTCGTTTTAGCATACTCGTTAAATTGTGGTACTCGTAATTTTTAATGTTCAAATTGTGCTTTATCAGAACCATGCACTTTAACATTGAAAAGGTATTCCAGAGAGACGAAGGCTTCATTTTGTTGGAAAGATCATTGAAATACGCAAGAAAAACATTTTCGGATAAAGATTTAGTTTTGTTACTGATTTTCCACTGCACAAATTTTTCATATGCAAGCTTACATTTTTCCTTTGAGTTTCGCGGTATCAAATTTTCAACCACTAATTTAGCTTCATCTTTAATGTCTGGCGGTGTTAAACACATTGAATTGGAAGAATTTTCGGTTTGAGAGCTCATTTTTAGCAAAAAAAGTCACTAAATAAAAACATTTGTTACTTTTGTTACTTCTTTGTTTTTTTTTGAGCTGGGGTAGTTGGAACTATACAAGCCTATTAAGGAATAAAATCTTTTTGTACCTATATCTATAGATACAAACAGCTGTGTTTTAAATAAAATCTTATTGGATTTGATTTTTTAAAACGTTGGAACGTCAAAATAGCGGCCGGTAAAACATTGCCGGCCTGTTAGAGCGGCCCGCAAAACTTTGCCGGCCGCTCATTGAAACAGAACGGCAAGGTCGACTTTGCTCAAACAAGGTTGTCAAAATAATGACCACATTACATGCATTTTTGAGTAAAATAATATAATTAGGTAAGACAAAAGAGCGTTATAAAAATGACAATAATAATAGGTATTCTACGCGGAAGGTAAAGAAAATGTTGTATAGCATAACTTACTATAAAAAGTGAACATTGTGTTAAATGAGAACTACGTAGAGTAAGTATTTTTAGACTCAGTAAAAATTATGTAATTTTTAGCATTAAGGCTTTTGATAATAGACCAAATTTTATTATACTAAACAAGCTGCGCCGAATTTATTAACATGTCAGTGGTCGCTCGTTTGTAAATATTTTGAAATATGTTGTGTGACAAATCAGTCAAAAACACGCCATAGAGAAACCACTGACACATATATAAATTAATTGAGTTAATCCTGGGTGTCAGAAGCACATTAAACAAGGTGTATGAAAATAAAGCCAGGAGGGGTTGACTTTATTTTCATTTAACATCTTTTGTAACCTTTGTAATAACCCAAATCCGTCTTCGCGTTCTGTACATCATTATAAAATAAATATTGCTGGGAAACGACTTTTAGTTTTTGGTGTGAAGAGTCGCTGGCAGGTACTTGCGTTGTAAATTGACATTAAACTTTGAGCTGATGATTACGTTATGTGGCGATGACAAATACAATTTTTAAATGTCATTTTAGATCTCTGCTCTTACAGGGGATGTAGTTGTAAGAGTAGCTATTAAAAGTTAAGTAATTGCATTTTGTCAACTTTGTCAATATTTTTTGCTATCTCCAAAGGTTTTTAGTAACGGATAATTTCTAAAATGGAGTCAGTTTTTCGAAAAGGCGGATAGGGATAGGATAGGTCAACTTGCCCAAAATAAACTTCCATAAGGTGGAAAACTATTTCTGTACTACCAAATGCCGATTTTTGCTTGTAAGATTACAGCAATATTTGTATCGAACAATACCATATTTTGCAATTGAAAGTGAACTTAAAGAGCAAGAGAAAGCAATGGAGATGTTGCAGTCGGCTTATCGTGCAAATGTTTCGTAGGACTGGCAGTGATTGTTTGTGTACAGGGAAGGTAAACAGTTTGTCCGTAGCATAAACATATACTTTCTCCATGGAGGTAGGCAGAAACAACAGATGGCCACCTGGTAGATCCTTACATACTTCTTTTGATTTTTTTTTTCAGTGGCGTTTCGCAGTTCAACCAAATGATGACAACTGCTTAACCGGACTTGCCCTGTGGAGACTAAACTAGAGCTTCCAGCCAGGCACAAAAACTTAACCTAAACGACCACGCTGATGGCTATCCTCGATAGGATACGAACCTTGGCTCAGGGCGTCGCTAGGGGGCAACTAGGGCTGTATATTGATTAAGTAATTCTACCATCCGTTCGGAAAATACCTACGTGGAGAAGAACGGACAAGACAATCCATTTAAATCTAGTAATTTCACTATTGCTCAGCGATTCGCGGGCCGGCTGGAATTTATTGAAAGAATCGGAGATCCTCCTTTTGCTTCATTTGCATTCAAACATCTAGCGCAGTAATCATAACCGGCGCACCGGTCGTTACGTGTAGGTACTGCACACCTGGCCTTGAGCATAAAGTTGATGCCAAAAGAACTGCAATTTCATTATGATATTAAATGAAAATTAATACTATAACATATATTAATTTATATGACTTCTAATAAGGAGTTTTAAGCCTTTATGGACATAGAAGGAACGCTATTTTAGTCTAATATTCAGGTCACTATAAAACCCTTGTTTGAAAGAACAGTCTACGTTCTCGAAATGAATTTATATTCACAAAGAATGTATATTGAACCTGCTACCATATTCTGTAATTGAATAATAATCACCAAGCGGATTATTCAGAATGAAAAAAGGGTTCTTGCTGTCCCGATGAAAAACTGAAAGCTCTAAATTCATCTCCTCTCGTTCAGTTCATCCAAAGTTAGTAAGATGAGACTACCCCATTGTACACTTATTTTCGTGAATGTTTTCCATGTATTTACTGTGGTGTACAAGTATAATTATCTATATAAATAAAAATGAATTGTTGTTCGTTAGTCTGATTAAAACTCGAGAACGGCTGAACCGATTTGCATAATTCTTTTTTTGTTTTGGTCGACAGAATACAGGGAAGGTTTAAAAACAAAAAAAATGGGGAAAAAAGGGTAGGGTAGGGTAGGTGTAGGGTAGGTGTAGGGTAGGTGTAGGTTAGGTGTAGGGTAGGTGTAGGGTAGGTGTAGGGTAGGTGTAGGGTAGGTGTAGGGTAGGTGTAGGGTAGGTGTAGGGTAGGTGTAGGGTAGGTGTAGGGTAGATGTAGGGTAGGTGTAGGGTAGGTGTAGGGTAGGTGTAGGGTAGGTGTAGGGTAGGTGTAGGGTAGGTGTAGGGTAGGTGTAGGGTAGGTGTAGGGTAGGTGTAGGGTAGGTGTAGGGTAGGTGTAGGGTAGGTGTAGGGTAGGTGTAGGGTAGGTGTAGGGTAGGTGTAGGGTAGGTGTAGGGTAGGTGTAGGGTAGGTGTAGGGTAGGTGTAGGGTAGGTGTAGGGTAGGTGTAGGGTAGGTGTAGGGTAGGTGTAGGGTAGGTGTAGGGTAGGTGTAGGGTAGGTGTAGGGTAGGTGTAGGGTAGGTGTAGGGTAGGTGTAGGGTAGGTGTAGGGTAGGTGTAGGGTAGGTGTAGGGTAGGTGTAGGGTAGGTGTAGGGTAGGTGTAGGGTAGGTGTAGGGTAGGTGTAGGGTAGGTGTAGGGTAGGTGTAGGTGTAGGGTAGGTGTAGGGTAGGTGTAGGGTAGGTGTAGGGTAGGTGTAGGGTAGGTGTAGGGTAGGTGTAGGGTAGGTGTAGGGTAGGTGTAGGGTAGGTGTAGGGTAGGTGTAGGGTAGGTGTAGGGTAGGTGTAGGGTAGGTGTAGGGTAGGTGTAGGGTAGGTGTAGGGTAGGTGTAGGGTAGGTGTAGGGTAGGTGTAGGGTAGGTGTAGGGTAGGTGTAGGGTAGGTGTAGGGTAGGTGTAGGGTAGGTGTAGGGTAGGTGTAGGGTAGGTGTAGGGTAGGTGTAGGGTAGGTGTAGGGTAGGTGTAGGGTAGGTGTAGGGTAGGTGAAGGGTAGGTGTAGGGTAGGTGTAGGGTAGGTGTAGGGTAGGTGTAGGGTAGGTGTAGGGTAGGTGTAGGGTAGGTGTAGGGTAGGTGTAGGGTAGGTGTAGGGTAGGTGTAGGGTAGGTGTAGGGTAGGTGTAGGGTAGGTGTAGGGTAGGTGTAGGGTAGGTGTAGGGTAGGTGTAGGGTAGGTGTAGGGTAGGTGTAGGGTAGGTGCAGGGTAGGTGTAGGGTAGGTGTAGGGTAGGTGTAGGGTAGGTGTAGGGTAGGTGTAGGGTAGGTGAATGTTTGGTGTTTTTATGGCAAAACAAAGTTTGCCGGGTCAGCTAGTAATAAATAGATTTAACAAAACAGCTTGTATATTAAACTTTTTCTCTTATTTGTTTTATGGCAGGTATGTAATAAAACAAATTATTATATAAACAAAAAACCCGACTGCTAAAAATTAAATAACTGAAAAGAGAAAAATAAGTACTAGATATAATTTATACAGTTAATTAATTTTTAGCTGTCAGAATTTTTTGTTTTTTTTAAATAATTTGTTTTATTTCAGACTTCTTAGTTTTATTAATTAACGAGTTTTCCAAAAAAGTTATGTGGTAAAAGATTATTTATTTTGATATCAAAGTTAAGCTTATCTTGATAGGAACCTAAATTTGTGCCAAGATAGGAACATAAAAGTGTTAGAAAATATAGATATTTGAAATGGCCTAATTAATAGCTTTCACTTGATAAACATATTGTTAGGCGACGAAAAATAAAATTCGGCGGAGGTGGGGGGGGGGAATTTATAAGTTGTATACAATTGAGATGAATCCAACGACACCTCATATGTCATAATCTGACAGCCGTTTAGGCTGTAGAACGTGCTATAGAAATGGATATACATACGCTCGGAAAACATTACACGCCCGCAGTCGGGTAAAAACAAGCCTTATCTCAGAAAATTATTGAGTAAAACCAATACTAATTTTCTTAGAGACTGCGGGATTGCACATCTTATCGTTTCGTAGATACTAGTAAGGCAATGAATCAAGTACCTTCCTACTAAGCTATAAAATAACCAATTTCATAGTCAGTTGGCTTCCAATTATTCTTCATATAATCAAAATGGTAATTGTTAGACTTTCATTGAATCTTTTGAGTAAAAACGCGGGTTTGAAAACTGGTTCCAAAATGAAAATAACGGTAATATGTTTTTATTAATTTTATTTGCCTGGTGGTGACTGCCCTAGCATGATTCGTTCTAGTGCGAAAAGAACTTCTCTCTCTCTTCTTTCATAAAGTCATCAATGATGATGTCATCATCATCATTAGCAGGCTTCTCACTAATATTCAGATAAGCCATATAGGGACATAATTCTAGATAATTTCCATCCACACTGGAGGTTCGATCGACTTTTGTGTATTTAAGTGACCATTTGTATTGTGCCTAAAAAAGTTTGTGTTGCAATGAAATTTGAACTTTGCTATATATTACATAGAGTGTGTTGTCCCAAAACTTGATAATTATTTAGAACGAATTCAAATGTATTTTGGTTAATCTAGTATAAATGTCTTTGCCACCTGTTAATAGCTCGCATGCAAGTTCCATTTTTATTGCGACCTACCGAGGTATAATCTGTTCAATCGCTGGATCGTCCGCTTAATATAGCTAAGTAACAGAATTACTTGCAGGTGCCTTCCATCCATAATTTCTCAGTAACAGGCAAATCATGAGCATACGATTTGCACTGTTTTTTTTTAAGTTTAGTTCGATATTTGTCAATCTTTTGCTAGGTAATCTCAAAGCGTTATGCGTTATCACCTAATAGTTGATCTACATTTAGTTGTTGCCGAAGTGTGTGAATGAGTATGCATCAGTCCATGTTTGTAAACATTTTACTAGGTTTCTATACCTTTCATACTTTTTTTTGCAAATTCGGTTGTCACGAAAAGATTATTTTATTTTACGGGATTAATATAAACCCTATGCCAATCCTGAAATTCTATTTGAACTATTGGTAAAATATTTAAATCGGATGAGTGGTTTCGAAGGTTACCATGGATCACATTGAAAATTTTTAGACTAAGTTTTTCTTACAGGAAAAGCAGCGATGAAAAAATTATTTAAATTTGGAAATAGGAACTCTTTGGAGATCTGTAGATGTGTAATAAATTTATATTTCATTTGTTTTTACAAATTGGCGGCTATTTAAAAAGTGTCTGTCATGTGTCAAAATGGATTTTACTAAAAAAATTTTCTTCAGCGATTTACTACGACTTACGTTGTGGTCTTACTCAAATAAATGTTATGATAGACTTCGATAAGCATTTCATGACAAAGCTTCATCCCGTGCCACTGTTTAGAACTGGTTTAACCTTTCATGTGCCCAAATTTCGTAGCGAAACAATAGAAAAGCCATTGTGTCACGCGTGAAGTCACGTCTTAAGGCGTGTACTATATTCCTCAATGTTAACGCAGTACTGGCCGTGCGCCCGATCGGAGCCAGAATATCAATATTGTACCTCTTTTTGGACAGTTTAGTTTGCAAACTATTCTTTGATTTACATGTGCTAATTCATTTATGAAGAAATTCTAGACATACATTTTTCCGTGTAAAAATATTGTAGTGTAAAAAATACCGTGTTGTAATTGTTTTTAGAGCAAAACTATTAGACACACGAGAAAATCATGTTTCACAAATAATGTACATGAATCAATAACAATTTCTTTTTTCACAGTCTCTCTGAAGTCTCATCATTTTGTACCACAGTTTGTGACATTACGATTTTCTAACATTTACCAGTCTCTGAGGTAAATCCTAAGTTCTACCGGGTATTTTGCTGGTAAAAGCCCGAAACTAACGATTATCATATCGAACTTTTGTTTAAATTTAATTTATATATTATTATTTTATTTTATTATTATTAGGAAGGCTAACAGTCTAATTACAATTAATAATAGGTGACTACAACACAATGACATTATCAAGTTGCTAATAACAAACCTCCACAGATACGAGTATATAACATATCGATTCAAGCCAAACAGTTTAAGTTCAATATGTACATAAGTAAATATAGGTTGATCAATGAGCCCTTTTCCCCCTGCCCTTTGTATGTAAGTTTGTTAATAGTCATAAGATTTGAAATATTCAGTTGTATATACTATTTGAATTATAGTAAATAGGTTATTCCTATTTATTTATGTTGCTACATATTATTTAAAGAACCACGAGCCGGTGCATTATTCACAAAAAAAAATTTAGCTAAGAGCGTCCTCGCTGTGCTCATCCTAGTGCAAAATAAGGCAATATAGTGCTCAGAAGACACATCATTGAGCCAGTAACACTTAGTAAATCTTAGGTTTTACCGGTAAATGCTAGGTTTTACAGTAGTTCGGGCCTTAACAGTACCATATACAAGAACTGAACGGAACAATAAAGATATTTATATTAAAATATGCGATAGAATATAATATTACTTAATGTTAAATTTAGATTAGATAAAAAACTAAAAAGGTGAAAAGCAAAAAGTTTTGTATTATATAATATTATATTAATTGGGATAAATCATTATTTGTTATAATATTTTTCTACACTATGAAATTGATGATGGTTAATAAATATAAATAAATGCCAAGATTCGACTCTTTTCCAAACATCTAGTTACTTGCGAGAAATAAAAAACCGTTTTCGTAGTCACGTTTATCGCCATTAGGGTTAAAGGCTTCCTATAAAAATAAAATTTTACATCACATTTTTTTGACGGTTGCCGGAAAATTTGGAACAAACTATTGTTTGTCTCCCCTCGTAGCAATAAAGTTATTAAGGGGGAGAAAACCGGGCAAGTACGTATCGGAATTCGCACATTTAGGGTTCCGTACCAAATCTAGACTATATTGGTATTTGTAAGTCCGCCAGAAGATTATAATCAGTCGGTGTAGTCTCATTGTGGAAAGGTACTTGCAGTGAGCTTACACTATTTTTTGTATCCCACCAATAGGGTTAAGGGGTATAAAGGGGTTTTAAATAACGTTTTATGTAAATTTTGATTATTTACTTTATCCCCAAAGAATTAAATAGTTCATACAAAAAAAAAACCTTTTTCACCCCCTCAAAAGTTGAATTTCCGAAAA
This sequence comes from Orthosia incerta, assembly GCA_948252205.1. Taxonomy (NCBI): domain Eukaryota; kingdom Metazoa; phylum Arthropoda; class Insecta; order Lepidoptera; family Noctuidae; genus Orthosia; species Orthosia incerta. Next base: position 36,186,038 of record OX411741.1, on the reverse strand, counting down.
TGCCTGCTTGGGGTAGATTCGTATAACTAATACTGACAATCTTTATTGTTTACTTAGGTTGGTATTTATGTCAACTTTCAAATTTATTAATCCAAGAAATAAGATTCTTTAGAACACTATAACGCCCCCTAAATCGTCTTGGGGGTAGTTTCAATAAACTAATAATGACAACCTATATTGTTTAATTAGGTTGGTATTATAGTGAAGTTTATGTTATAAGATTCTTCAAAAATACTTTAACACCCCTAAATCGACTTTTCGGGGTAGTATCAGAAAAAAAATAACTTTCTTTATTATTCATTTAGGTTAGTATCTGTGGCCAGTTGCAAGTTTATTGAACCAAGAAATCAGATTCTTTTATACAAACTTCTACACCTCCTAAATCATCACTTGGGGGTAATTTCGAAAAACTATTAATGAAAATCTTTATCATTTACTTAGATTACTATTTGTGCCAAGTTTCAGGCATATTGGCCGAAGGAATTAGATTTTTCATACAAACATTCAACCCCCTTTTTACCCTCTAAGGGTGGAATTGCCGAAAATCCTTTCTTAGTGCTCATAGCATTTGATGCATCCAAAGGCAAATTATACCGGGATGAAAAGTAGCCTATTTACTGTTACAGACTGTAATCTATCCCTGTGCCCATCCAGTTCCGTTCATCCATTATGACGTGATCGAGTAACAAACATAAATCCATCCATCCAACCTTCCAAACTATGGCATTTATAATATTAATAAGTTAGTAGGAAGTAGGATAGCGACATATGCACCCTGTAACATGAAATGTATTAGCCACCATCGGTGTTCATACCTATGAGGGATCATACCTCAATTAATGAGCACCTACCTCACGCATTCTAACGAGCGCATTTTATCATTATTTTCAGTTTAAAATCTACATCACATGTCTCATGTTTAAATTAGCTACTTGTACAAGCTTTCACGAAGATACCAAACCCAAGAAATATGATAATGCAGGACTCAGTAAAATTGTGCGGTACATAGTAGATGCGCAGATGCGCTCAAGCTATAGAAGACAAAACGAAGAGTCTGATGACGATTTACTTATTGATTATATGAGAAACAAAAACAGATTAACACCGAGAGGAGATGCCGTCGACGACCACGCTTATTTGGTCGAGAAAGAATTAAAAGTCGCATTGAGTCATAAGAAATCGGCACTCCATGATAGACCTTATGTAGAAAAGAGAGGAAAAAATGATTACCTCGTGATGCAGCCTGAAGTCATCGATCCGTTTGTGACCGTAGTACCGAACCACATCTACTACAACATAGAAAAGCCTTGCGTCAACTGGATGGACGACTGCAGCTTAAATGGAATAAGGGAAAGGCTGCTAAGTGGTTCCCGATCCTGAAAATAGTATAATATCTCAAATAAACAGAACTCTGTAATAAACAAAACTATCTAGTTCCTTATCAAACTATGGTTATATAGAAACTGTAACTTCGTAACAATTAGCAACGAACGCGGACCACGGTGCGGCGGCGTCTCAAAAAAGTGCCAAAGATTTGAAAATATTTGATTGTTCCTATTAAAATAATTCACGATATCTACGTTCAACACTATTGTTTAAAAGCTGTTTGGCATCCTAATATAGCTAAGAAAAAAAGTAAATGTTTATAAGACAATTTAAGCAAAGAAAATAAATTACATAGTTATTTTACTACTCAATAAGTTGTAAACTGAATGAGTTTAGTATTATTTTATTAAAGGTTATTTTCCAACGCATAAAATGCTTTCGGAAGCAGTCGCAAGAAAATGCTTAGTTTACTAGTGTTGTTCTACGATTTTGACGCGGACGAAGTCGCGGACAAAAGCTAGTTTTCTATTAAGTAACTAAAGTTTGCTTAAATTGAAAGTTACAACACTTGCTTGAATAGGTATTTCGCCTTTTCAGAATAACTGTTAACAATTACTTTAAAACGTGTCTGTTTTTGTACTAAATAATCCTTAGTCATCTCTGGAGTTATGGAACTCATATTTTAAGGTTGTGCAGTATACCTGACAAGGTGCGGTGACTTGAAAAAAGTCGAGGCATATGAGTGGTTGGTCATATCGGGCTGTGGATGATAATGATGATTAAACATGTGACATAAACATTATTCTTCATTAAACATGTGACATAGACATTATTCATCATTAAACATGTGACATAGACATTATTCTTCATTAAACATGTGACATAGATATTATTCATCATTAAACATGCGACATAGAGATGTAACTATGTCTAATAAACCTAACTACGTACATCCTAGTACAAAAACAACAAAGTATACCACCACATCGCTTTCAGAATGAGTTTTAACTTTTCTTTAAAAACTATTTACTACTTCTCCCAAGACAATAAAAATAAAAATTAAAGTAAAATCAACGTACAACAAGCTGAGAGTAATCATTACTAAAACAAGACATTGATTTTAAGTATTAACTGAGATGCAATTTTTAAGTTACGATTCGATGTTTTTCTCTGCAAACGAAAACAAATTTTCAAACTACAGGTAGCGAAAAATCTTTAGCTGACGAGATGAAAACATGTACAACTGTACACAGGTATGAATATTAATCGGAAACTGTAGTTACGTAATATACACCGATGAACTACAGCGCGCAGCCCGATGCCACGCAGTTATCGATCGGTGCAGAAATTCCTAGAATACTGTACCCAATACCCATGTAGGTCATAGGTAACGAGGACACAGTTGCATCAGAAAATAAACTACGCTATAAATTGTGACATTAACTTTGAAAAAAACACTTTAAGTAATGTTTGCGTTGATGAATTCATGATCTGAAACATCATTCAAACTTTTATTTAATTTTATCTTAGTTTTATTATTTATTTAAAATTTAAGTAGTTAAGGACTTGCGCCTAGCATCAGAGATCTAGATACAAACTCGCTTTTTAAGAGAGATTTTATCTATTTTTTTTTTCTATTAACAGAGCATTATCTTTCCTCTCAAATCTGATCTTTATAAGCATATTTGTATATATTTAGTATCTATAAATTATAGTAGCGGTGGCTAAGTGGTATCGGCCGCGACTTATATGTTGTATGTCGTGTGTTCAAACCCAGGCAGGCGCTTTACTTTGTGTAAATTATTTCACTACCACTGCTCTCAAAACGGTGAAGGAAAACATCGCGAAGAAACTGGCATGTCCTAGAAACAAAAATTCGAATACATGTGACATCCACCAACCCGCATTGTGCCCGCGTGGTGGATTACGTCCCATTCTCTCACAGAGAGAGGAGGCCTGTTTCTCAGCAGTGGGAACGTTAAAAAGGCTGATGATGTTGATATATTTTAGAGTTATGTATTTATTTAAGTATGTAACACTTACACTATTATGATATGTATTTATATCTTAGGTTAGTCGTCCACTTTTCTTGTTTTCGCGCCTAGCATGTTAACGGGCCTAACATGTTAATTGCATCGCGCCATCAGTCACGGGCCTAACATGTTAATTGCAGCGGGCTTAACATGTTAATTGCATCGTGCCATCAGGCACGGGCCTAACATGTTAATTGCATCGGGCTCAACATGTTAATTGCATCGTGCCATCAGGCACGGGCCTAACATGTTAATTGCATCGGGCTTAACATGTTAATTGCATTTGGATAGTAGTGCTCGTATGTGTAAATCAGGTACGTATTTTTTTTTTGGGCCAATCCCACCATGGAACTCCTGTAAGCCAGAATCAACAGTGGCAACAACCAGAAAAGCAACCAATCAATTACAATTTGTGAGTCATGGTACCAGAAAAAAAAAAGTGATTCTACAAAGTTCGTATAGTAAATAACTCCAGACTTGAACTGCACTATCTAACATAATCTTGCGTTCAGCTTGCCAAACACTACCCAACAAGATGAGATAAAATTATCTTTGTGATTTTATTATTTCTCAACGTGTCTCTATTGACAGAAAGGCCAAAAAACAAAATAATAACCAAAGAAAACTCTTGTCTTCTATATGTTGGTGTGCTACCTCTACCTAACCTGACGAGAGTTACAGGCGTGATGTAATGTTACGTTGATACATTAATTTACTCTTAAAGTTGCCATCGCCATCAGCCTTATAATGTTCCCACCGCTAGGATACAGGGATCCGCTCTATGAGAGAGGTAATGGGCCTTAATCCACCACGCGGGCCCAGTAAAGGGTTGGTGGATGTCACATGTCATAAAATTGTTGGTTCTAAGACATGCCGGTTTCCTCACGATGTTGTAAAGTTGTCATGTCTTGTGAGAAATAAGGCAACACAGTGATCCATATCTAGAAATGTTCTAGCTAGCCGCTCAAGAATTGATGGAAAGAACTGGTCGAGGTGCCCTTGATGGAATTTTCCCAACATTACCATTTGTATATAAGTAGGTTACCTACAGCTTATATAAACTCAAAAAAATAGCAATTTGCGATAAAATAATAATGATTATAGGTAATCAAATTAAATGAATACATACATCAAATTTGCAATAAGCTGTAAAATAATGATCACCCAGATATGTAAAATTACATGTACTTAACACGTTTTAAGTGATATTTGTTCATTAACGCAAATCTTAATAAAATATCGAAACCACTGGACGGTATTAATTTCATTCAGTAACAGTCATTCTTGAATATGGAGACGTAAGTAATTTAGAAGAAATAATCAAATTTTTATCACAAATTGAATTCTAAACGTTAAAGTAGAATTTCCAACCGTAGATTTGATATATGAAATTCAGGTCAACTAGGTCCTGAATTGCATTTCCTGGCTGGGTGAGCGTGGCGAAATGTGCAAGCATTCCGGCACGACGGTCAAAGGTAGCTGCAGACACGTTGTGGTTTTAGCCAGAACCAGAAATTTAGTTTATACTTGGGTAATACTATACCAATATATTAGGTCCAACAATAGGTGCCATTAAAAAGTAAATATTCACGAAGTTATTAACTATTCTTTAATTTCCAAACAAATCCTTTTGAACTACTAAACGATTTTAAATATAATTTGTTGTTGAAACCCTTGAACAAATTATATTTAATGTCGTTCAGTAAAATTCAAATATAAAATCGTAAATCCGTTGTGATCTCAGGTAGGTACAGTAACGTTGTGATCTCAGGTAAGTAACTTCAGGATTGAGGAGCCAAATAGAATGCGTTTATTTACTAAATTCACCCAGTTTTACTACTTTGTCCATATGCTACAAATTTGAACTAAATGTTTTTGGAGTGGTATATAAATTGACCAATTACTTTTATGGAAATTCACGCTCTTATGAATAGATTGAGGAGCCACCTTAAAAGTTTTGTATATTCTTGAATATCAACAGTACTGGACTCGGTTTTTTAGTAGGCACGATACACAATTACTACTAAATGATACAAAATTTTCAATAACATTAATTAATTACTTTCCGTTATCCAGGTGGCTCTTAATTCAGATGTTTAGATTCAAGAGCCACTTTCACATTGACATAACTTAGGACATACTTTACTGATAATTTCAGAATTTGGCTTACAAAATTATTTGCTTTCCTACTAAATAAGGTGGTGAGTTTCCTTTTAAAATCTGAAGTGGCTTCCATACGAACATTAAAATAAAATATGCCTGCCTGCATAGAGTGCAAGTACATAGCCAACTTCATAAGTCAAACAATGGCACATTGATTGCGTTCACAAACACAATCCTTTTCATTCTGACAACACAAAATGAAAAGGCTTGTGTGTTTTTAATAATCAATGGAAATGGAATATGAATTCTCTTCATAGCCTAAAATCCGACTATTGTTGTTTTATTGCGAAATTTTATGTCATGAATACTGAATTCTTGATAGTTTATACATGTACATATATGTATAAACCATTAATGTTTTTATTAGTAAGATACAACATGTAATTAACGATTCTTGATACTTGAAAGTAGAATAGATTGCTGCAGGGTTGCCTTGAAATATCTAGACACAATAACCTTATTTAAATAAATTGAATATGTTTGATAGTTAACCCCAAATACAGAAGTCTTTCTAGTGAATCTAACGTGATTTGAAAGAAAGTGGTGTAGAAAATAGGAAAAAATTGAGTTGCCAGCTCTCAGTTAGCCGCAATTTGTGGGCTACCAGTTTATATGCTAAAACTCCATCCATGGATGGCAGCTAACTAAGAGATCAATGATGTTGCATACGCACTACCGATACTGGAGAAACTTCTAGTGTAGGACAAAGTTAAAAAAAAATACCATAACAAAAACAATAAACTTTTGCTGCCTGATGTGGTCGGGCAACCCAGCAGTAATCTATTCCACTATTCTGAATCATCAATCAATACATATAATAAATCTGTAGACAAGTCGTTTTTGTACATCGAAAATATATCTAAAATAAAATAGCCAGGTTGTTAAAGGACCCATTGCCAGCATTATGGATGTTTTGTCTGTTTATCTGTTTGTCTGTCTAGTTATGCACGCATCACATAAAATGTAGATAACTTTTAAACATAAGAAATGTGCGTAACTTGAAGTATTACTTAGTTTTTGTTACATCGCAATCGGTTCATTCTATCAAAAGTTAGTATTCAAGAAGTAAAATATCACAACGGACAACAGTCAACTCAACAACAACAAGTCAATCAGTTCAACTGTGTGTTGTGCATTTGACGTAAGTTTCCGAATGGCGGTGTCAAGATTCTCAGCAGAAGAATGATGCTAGAAATAAAATTGGTAGGTAGGTAGAGTAGGTAAGGTAGCAAGGCACTTGCCTTAGTAGGGTAGGCAGGTAGTTAAGTAGGTAGGTAAGAAGGTAGGTAAGTAAGTAGGTAGGTAAGTAGGTTAGGGTAGGCAGTTGTCGGGAACGAAGCCGCGGGCCTAGCTAGTCATTCATAAAAATCAAGTTGTACCAAAAACATAATACCCGTGGATTTTTGCAGTGGAATCTCATAATGTCAGAATGTAGGTTACATTATTATTGTAATTGTGAGTGAACTAGGGTCAAGGCACAGTAATGCACCCAATGTGCCAATCGAATATGAAAAAGACGAATTGTGAGAGAGATATATCACATCATCAGCCTATTAATGTTGCCACTGCTGGGACACAGGCCTCCTCTTTGTGAGCGAAATTGTAAAACTAATCTGATACAATATTCATAACAGGGAAGAAAATATAATTCTATTTAGTCCGTCAGTTAGATTATCAAAAAATATTGGACACGCATTTGTTTGCTTTTACAAATCAATAAAAACAGACAAGGATTAAGAGCATCAAAGTTCAGATGTATGGGTTTGTGACGTCACTTTTCAGTAATAAAAATACATCCGACTGTTAAAAAGCACTACAAAGTTAAAAAATAACTATAATTTTAGCAATCGGTGTCAAAAAGCGTAAAAACAAAAACACCGACTGCCGAAATTGCAGTTATTTTTTTGTAAGAATGTTTTTATTTTTTACTTTTTAGTTGAAGGTACCAAATGCCAGAATAGATTAACCATAACCGGTGAAATGAGAGTGTACCCTGGTACACCCTGGTGAACTGTACACATCTGCGTATCCCTTTAGAGCGTACAAGTGTGATGTTTTGTTATGTAATGGCTTAAACAATAAATAAACATGCGTTTACAGAAATCGCGAGAGATTTGAGATTGTTTATTGAAAAGTTCTGTAGTTATATCTCCAAGGTTCTTGATCAGATGAGAAGCACGAATTTTCAAATGAACAAGAATCATAAAAATCGGTTGACCTAGTTAGGAGTTTTGAGGCGCATACATAAAAAATACATTCTGGATGAGAACCTACTCCTTTTTGAAGTCGATTGAAAAGTGTACTAAAACGTGACGACACGCGAAATTTCAACGCACTGTATCGTCATTATTTTTTGTTTACGTGACAAAAGTAAAAATACGTGTCCAACTTTTTTTTCTTTTGTGTGTTTTATAAAAGTATTTAAAAATGTAATAAATAAGATAATAGTATAAAAAGGGAAATAATAATGACCCCACCGCAGTATCTCTACGTTGACGTCGTGGTGGGTCTTGCGCGCTTCAATAATCCCTAGGTCTGTGCCGTTAGATTTTATTTTCCCGCAACATGCTAAAGTTGAGGGGCCAGACTAAGAGCAGGGCAGCTCTGTGGCGAGCTGGTGGGCAGTGGCGACCCCACGGACCTGATCTCCAGGGAGAAATCTTGTCCCTCATCTCCGGCTTGCCGGTCGGAGTGAACACTGTAGGGGAACAAAGCTACCACCTCTCTCTTGCCTTAATTGGCTGGCTTGAGTGGTGATTCACAAGAGCAAACGTGCTCGGAGAAAGGAACTCAACCCAGTAAAATGCTGTTAGGGATCTTGACCGTACTTCTGGGATTGTCCTGGTAGCCGTGGTATACCTCTCCACTCCTCAAGCACCTCCGTATATGTTACCCCCAATGCACTACGTTACTAAAGTGCTAGCGACAGTTTATGGGTGGTCCCATTATTTGAATGTGCAAGTCGTCCCCTGCTATTTTATAATTGTGTAGATAAACAGTGGTCAGGCAGGGGCCGATAGTCCTTCTATAGTTTTAGGTAATCGATCCACGAAAAATAGTCCTGCACCAGCTGGGGATTGTCCTTAGGTGCTCACTAGTGCATACAGGGATAATTGCCGGTTGGTGTCACATTTCAGCCTACTTGTCTAACAAGGCCTTTGCGAGTTGGCTTCGGCCCCTGGTACGCCTTTCAAAGGTTGAGGTTGAGGTTCCGGGACCCTAGGGTCCCGAGAATCTCTTCGATAAAAAGTTTCATACAAAGCTAACTCCCCCTCCCATTTCTTCCGTTTCGATTTTTATGCAATAAGAAGTAACCTAATGTCCTTCTCATGGTCTCAAACTATCTCCATACCAAATTTCATCGAAATCAGTTCATAATAAGAAGAAGTCGCATAATAAGAAGTTACATACAAAATTCGCTCACCCCCATTTCTTTCCCTTCGATTTTTATGCACAAAGAAGTAGCCTATGTCCTTCTCAGTGTCTCAAACTATCTCCATACCAAATTTCGTCTAAATAGGTTGATAATAAGAAGAAGTTGCATCATCATGCAACTTCAGGGGTAAATAGTAGTATTAGTATGTACCTGCTCATCAGCAGGTACATACTAAATTTACCCCCTTCCCCATTTTCCCCGCCTTCGTTAATTATGCAAAATGAAGTAGCCTATGTCCTTCTTAGGTTCTCAAACTATCTCCATACCAATTTTCATCTAAATCGGTTCAGTGGTTTAAGCGTGAAATATAACAGACATACAGACACAGAGTTACTTTCGCATTCATAATGTTAGTATGGATAACGAATAATGTTTACAACACGAGGTTTATAACATCTTGATAAATTTCTTCCAGGTATATTCTTATTTCCTTAGCATTGTTGTCCTTTGCTTCTGTTGCTCTAACAGCGAAGGAACCGTATTTTTTGGCAACAATACTGTTTTATAATGATGATAAAGGGCACCAAATAGTAGCTGCGGGCCTTGTCCATAAGAAAATTGACACTCTGATCAGAAGAGACGTAAAGAAGCGCCTCAGCAACACCACGACCAAAGTAGTGTCACTATTCGATAATATCTATAGAGCGCCTCCAGCCAGTGAAGTAATAGGTTTAGTGAAGGAAAGATTCGATAAAGTATACATAAAAGAAATTCCAAACTGGTTAGCAACAAAAGTAGTGCAAGAGAAAAGCAAAACAGTAGGAAACCCGATAGCAGACAAACTTGAAGATCTTACCAAGGTTATGCAAAAGAATGATGAAGCGGTAGAAACTAATACAATCGTGCAGGGAAAGTTGAATGAAAAAGACATTTTACCTGGTAAAAATATTGCACCGTGGCCAAAGTCGTACTACATGCCAAATTCAATTTTCTACACAGTCGAAACTAAATGCAAGACTCCAACTGACTACAGTTGTAATTTGAGGAAACGTCAACGTCTCGAAAATGATGCTATTAGTGACATATCTATCAACAGGATATTCAAAAGGACCAAGCCCTGGTACAGTCTACTATCAACAAAACCAACAAAGCCTTGATGCAGTCAATGTTTTATTGAAATCGAGATGTGACAATATCCCATTTTAAAATAAATGTCTGTCTCGTATATCTGTTTAATTCATTTAGTGTACTATAATGTTCAATTTAAACATCTCTAGGTTCAGTCAATCTTCAAGTTGAAGCAACGCTTACCGAGGTCGGTCCGTGATTGGGTGACTATCTACAACATACTTCGGGATGCATGTTAAGACATTAAGGTTTGCCTGAAGTCGGTCTGCCAAGTAGTATCCAGTTAGCCATTAACTGGGTTTTCGAAGTTAGATAGGATAGTCAATCCGAATAAAATTTTTTTTTTACATAAAACTTAAAATCCGAAAAATCACACTACACAGCAAAAAATAACTTCTTTTCGGAAATCGGTGTCTTTGGTATATATTTTTTTTCGGTTTTAAGTTATTCGCCAAGTCCAACTATTTTAAAAGCATCAAAATAAGATTCAGGATCTTTACTTATAAACATAGTGAAAAAAATGCCTGACTTTTACTTAAATAATATAACCCTACCTAAGATTTTTCATTCTGACTGTACAAAATTTGCTTGAAAAAAGTATAGTAGTTAAATTATCTTCATCTACACAAATCAATGGAGGCAAATTATCCGCATAAAGAAGTCCATTGACCACGATCCTCAGTGATGAGGGACCGATTCAAGAAGAAGAGACAACACTTATGCAGTCGCTTAGTTGCACCTGTATTCCATTTCATGCAATGCTAATTTCACCACCTTTCCCTCTTCGATCGTATGTATGTATGTCTATTGATACATACTGTCAATAGATAGAGGACAAATGGGACCCTATATTGATAGGCTCCCTTTTGTTCTCTATCTCAACGAATTGTAAGCAATGATGTAGTCGACATCCTGAAGGAACCCCAGTAATCATCAGGCCATAGCGCCGACATTGGCAGGGAATTGCACTTCTTAGTTGTACTGACCGTGAAAGTATATCCAAAACGCTTTGTGCGTATGAATGGTGGACACCATGTAACTAAATTGCCGTACGTCCTAAAACCCGATGATGGACAGTTCCACCATCGGGTATTAGGACGCTTAGCGGAATTAATCTATGCAATTCCAACTCGCACTCTTCCAAACGTTATCCATAGAATGCAAATGGTTGACGAAGAGAAGAGACTATTGCCGCTATCGGCATGTACTGTGCTATCAGGATAGCACAGTACAAACTACATAGTTTGTCCGCATAATAAATCGATTACAATGCTTTCTAGATACTACATTAATTCCGTTTTGATGATACTTTATCTTTAGAAGTACAACCCTTAAAAAAAAAATATTTTGGAAGTCGGTGTCCATAACGCAAAAAATGGTTCCTACGAAAGACACCGACTTCCAAAAATAAATTAATTTTTCACTTTGTAGTTTTCTTATTTGGAAGTCGGTAGTATTTTTTTGCAAATAGTTTTTTTTTTCACTTTTTAATTGTACCTACCTAATAGGCAAGTTGTTTAGTAAGTTTCCTATAACGCCAGAATAGATTACCCGAATATCATAAAACTTGTACAAAACCGATCAAATGAGAGATCTGCTTACCCTTTAAGAGCGTATTGGCGTGATGTTATGTTATGAAATGGTATAAACAATAAACAGACATGCGATTGCAGCAGTCCCGAGAGATTTGACGTTATTTATTGAAGAGTTCTGTTGTATATCTTCGAAGTTCTTCATCAGATCTTCACCAAATTAAAATGGGACCAATTTCGGAATATACTCTTTGAAACAAAAAAAAGTTTTCAAAATCGGTTAACAATTGACGGAGATATAAGTGAACATACATAAAAATATATAAAAACATACAAGAAGTCGAACATAGAACTTCCTCCTTTTTCGAAAGTCGGTTAAAAAAATGCTCAACATTGCGCTGTCAACATAAGGGCTCTATTGACAGTGCAATTTGAGCATCTTGTGCATAAATGTGACAACTATAGGTAAATGAGAAAAGGAAAACATAGAGGCACAGTATATATCTTTCTTTTTAACCGACTTTCGAAAAAGGAGGAGGTTCTATGTTCGACTTCTTGTATGTTTTTTTTTTTTTTTTTGTATGTTCACCGATATCTCCGTCAATTTTGGACCGATTTTGAAAATTCTTTTTTTGTTTGAAAGAGTATGTTCCGAAATTGGTCCCATTTTAGTTTGGTGAAGATCTGATGAAGAACTTCGAAGATATACAACAGAACTCTTCAATAAATAACGGCAAATCTCTCGGGACTGCTGAAATCGCATGTCTGTTTATTGTTTATACCATTTCATAACATAACATCACGCCAGTATGCTCTTAAGGGGTAAGCAGATCTCTCATTTGATCGGTTTTGTTCAAGTTTCATGATATTCGGGTAATCTATTCTGGCGTTATAGGAAACTTACTAAACAACTTGCCTATTAGGTAGGTACAACTAAAAAGTGACAAATAAAAAACTTTTTTACAAAAAAATACTACCGACTTCCAAATAAGAAAACTACAAAGTGAAAAATAACTTTATTTTTGGAAGTCGGTGTCCATAACGAAAAAAAATGGTACCTACGAAAGACACCGACTTCCAAAAATAAAGTTATTTTTCACTTTGTAGTTTTCTTATTTGGAAGTCGGTAGTTTTTTTTTGTAAAAAAGTTTTTTTATTCATCTTGGAATATCTTTTAAATTGGTCCAATATTGAAGGAGGAAATAGGCGAGTGCCAAACCTCGAATTATGAATCTTTACTTAGGAAATTCAGTCAGATGTCTGCGACCGCATTTCCTCTTAAGATGCCTATCCAAAATGAGAGTCATTAGTCTGAAGTTCCATTGTATAGAATTTGTCCATCAGCATCATTGTCCTGCCTGATACTTGAGGCCTCAAGTTTTCTTCTTCCCTTGTCCACTTCTAAATATTATTCGCCAAATGGTCCAACAAAAACAAAATTTATGTTGAAGTTTAGTTACCAACCTTTGCAACATCGGAACACTGCCAGGTAGCGTCAGATTTTCACTTTTGTGCAGTAATTGCAGTAATTCTTACCTTGATTTTCTTGTGTAGTATAAAATAATTGGGCAGAGCCAGCTCACGAAACTGAAGACCGGCAATGGCAGGATCGTATTTGCTAGGCGTTTTTTTTGTTCTGTGTATTTGCCAAACCGGAGCTTTTTTTTTAATTGGGATAATCCCACCGCACTATTCCCAAACCACTGCAACTCCTGAAAGCCAGAATCAACAGTGGCGACCACCAGAAAAGCGCCGAGGCAATGAAGCTCGACGAAGTCCCGCAGAATGAATTTAACTGTCTTGGATCCCGCAACGAAATTAATCAGAAAATAATAACGGATAAGTAGGAAAACGTACAAATTTCCACTTCCCTCCATATCAAGCAGGAGACAGAACAAACAAAGCCAACAGGTACAAAGGGTCGTTTACAACTGGGATAAGGCCAGTTGCCTAGCACCACGGATAAAAATTAACATTAATATTAATGGGTTAATGGCATTGTGAGCTGCTATATTTGTTTCCAATAATAGGTATGGCAAAAATGCTTGAACGCACGGAAATTTGTTCTAGTTTCCACAAGGTCCGTATAGTAAACAACTCCTGATGCAGCCTGTACATTATTCAACATAAAATTGTGTTCATTCTGCCAAAGAATACAGACACGACGACGTAATGACGTGCAGATTGTACATATTCGCAGTCAGACGTAGAACACTGACATAAAGGTGAGGCAACGAGCTTGAAGTAAAATAATTTACTTTTAAAGTTACCATGCCCTGTGAGAAATTGGGCAACACAGTGATCCACCTCCAGCCACGTCCTGGCTAGCCACACGCGAACGGATGGAAAGAATTGATGTGTCGGCCCTTGATGGAATTATCCCACCTACATTGCCATTCGGGTAAAAGTTCCTCCCAGACGTCAATATGTGGTTTAAATAACCTAGAGATTTTCTCACGGTCACACCGAGTTAAAAAGTCCGCGTCCATGGTCTCTCGTGCGGAATAGTACATTGCAGTGCGTCGCTGCACTTCAAGGTCGAACTGGAAGTACGCCAGCAAGTACCGGTAAGGCTTCAGTACTAACCGTCCTGTATGCTTTGCATAAGAATATCAAAGCCAAACGCTGGCTTTGAAGTAATTTACGTCGTACCGCCCCTATTGTGGCCCTATCAGCCCAAACAGGCGCACCATAGCACATACAACCCAAGTAAGTAGCCCCATAAATAGTCATTAAGGTTAAAAAAGACAGACCCCACGTAGATTTAGATATTCTCGTTAAGGCATAGAAGTTCTGTTAGATCGAGACATTCTATGGACAGTTGTACACATCAATCATCAAGTTCATCATCAAGTCCGTTACGTATTTAGCAAACGACCCAAGAGCTAGATTGACCCGACACTATACCGAAGATATGGTGATATGGTATCTTCATGTTATGTTTTGTGTGCAATAAAGAATAAGAATAAGAATAAGATATCCCGGACGCCAGCCTATAAGAGATTAGGATGGTTCTGAAACAGCTTAAAAACAACAAGGCGCCGGGTGATGACGGCATTACGGCCGAACTCCTGAAGGCAGGTGGGAAACCGGTCCTTAAGGCCCTTCAGAAGCTGTTTGATTCCGTCATACTTGAGGGTAAAATGCTACAGGCATGGTGCAGGGGTGTGGTGGTACTCTTCTTCAAGAACTATAGACCCATCTCACTTCTTAGCCATTTCTACAAGTTGTTTTCAAGGGTCATCACGAATCATCTAGTACGCAGGTTTGACGATTTGCAGCCTCCCGAACAAGCCGGACTCTGTTTAGCGTTTGTGGACGATCGAGACTTGGGCTGTACTGCAATCTCTCAAACGAAAACGACTACCGGTACATTGAGGTGTTAAAGTGTTTGTACAAAAACGCCACCATGTCAGTCCGTCTTCAGGATCAAACCTTGAAACCAATCCTTCTCCAGCGAGTCGTGAGACAGGGAGACGTA
This sequence comes from Orthosia incerta, assembly GCA_948252205.1. NCBI lineage: Eukaryota > Metazoa > Arthropoda > Insecta > Lepidoptera > Noctuidae > Orthosia > Orthosia incerta. The sequence goes on along the minus strand of OX411741.1, from coordinate 36,170,999 downwards.
ATTTTTTCGAAACTATTCACTGCTGCGGTGGAGGATGTCTTCAAGGTTCTGTACTGGACTAGGCATCAACGTTAATGGCGAGTACATCACTCACCTTCGGTTTGCCGCCGCCATAGACCTCAGTACAATGCACGCCTCAGCCTTCTTGTCCTGTGATCTGGTTATCGGCATGTTGACTTCAATTTCAATCCTTCAGTTCGAAAGGGTTAAGTCCAAATCCAAAGGTCAGCGTGAACGGGTTAAGTCCAAATCCAAATTTCAGCGCGAACGAGTTGACTTCAATTTCGATCCTTAAGCTCGAAAGGGTTAAGTCCAAATCCAAAATTTCAGCGCGAACGGGTTGACTTCTATTCGAGCCTTGAAACGGCTATGTCCAAAATTCCAAATTTTTCTAAGTCGTAACTCCGGGTTAACTCCAAAACCACGTCACCCGGGTTAAGTCTGAACCTCCTAACTCCAGGTTAGCCCTCAGAGTCCAGGTATCTTGCTGGAAAGCTTCAGTCGAAGACGGGGCTGGTCTTGCGATGGAGCGCGGCATACTTGGCAAGTTCGTCCGCCCTTTCATTGCCTGGAATGCCGGCATGGGACCTCACCCAGAACAGTTGGATGTCCCTACCCCGCCGTCCTGCCTCCGCGATCGCCTGCTGAATACCAACAGCAATACTATTAGACGTATTGGGATCCACAATGGATTCGAGTGCTGACCTGGAATCTGAAATGACATTGGCAGAAATAGGCGGTTTTCTGTCCTCAGTGTATTTTAGCGCTCTGCTAATAGCGACCATTTCCGCCTGGAACACGGAGCAGTGGTTGCCCAGCTTTAGGCCCATCCTGGCAACCTCCCCATCCCGCCCCCAACACGAGACTGCGGCTCCGACCCTACCCTCGATCTTGCTCCCGTCCGTGTATAGCCGGAGGGAGTCATTTCCGATGGTGGCGAGGTCATTGATGGAGTCGATATGCCGGAACCCCAGCCTCACGCGGAGAGCGGGATGTGGAAGCTCCGAGGGGTGTGCACGACTTTCGAGGGTTCTACCCGGGAGTTCGTCCAGGGGCTTACCTCTCTTAATCTCATAAATCCTGAGGCATTCGATGGCTCTCAGGTCAAGAGGGATAATACGTGCAAGGACAGCTGCAGCAATCAGCGAAGTAGTCCTGTGGGCCTTTGACATTTTTATCGCAAACATCCTGGTAATTGAATTGAGCTTTTTCTTTGCGTACACCTTGCCGGCTATTTGCGCCCAGGAGCTCGCAGCGTAGTAACTATTGGCTCGATAACTCCAATATAGATCGTCCTCAGGATGTTTGCGTTCAATCCCCATTGTGCCCGTGCTGCCCGTGCCACCATTCTAAAAAGGTTCACCGTGTTCTTAGATACCCATTCTAGGTGCGGAAGGAAACTCAGTCCAGTGTCCAGAGTCAAGCCTAACAGCTTGAGGGAGCCAGAGAGTTTTAAGGGAACTTCAGAGAGACAAAAAATTGGCACGTCATACTTCAACTTTCTAGTGCATACAATTGCCTGGGTTTTGTGGGGTGCAAAGTTCATTTTATGCCTTTTTCCCCACTCTGCGACAACTGTAAGATCCTCATTGACTATGTCCTCAAGCTCCGTCCCTGTGTTTGCCTGTGCTAAGATCACTATGTCGTCTGCGTATGCCTGGACATGCGCTCTAAGATTCTCCGCATCCACCATAAGTGGATCCAGTTGGATGTTCCAGAATATTGGGCCATTGATAGATCCCTGAATACAGCCCTTAGTCGTGGGCCTATTAATTGCGTTACCCAGATATTCTAGGGTAATGCTCCTATCCGACAAGTAACTATTTAGGAGTCGCAATGTGGGCCGATCAATTTGCTTATTGTGAAGTTGCTGCAGGATCGCCGGCCACCAGGCATTGTCAAAAGCGCCCTCAATGTCCAGCGACACCACAGCAACAATCTTCTTTCCTTGAACTCCCCCACGGATGAACTTTACGGTATCGTATAGCGCGTCCTCTGTACCGCAACGCGGGCGAAAACCATACTGCCTACGGCTTAAGAGGTTCTTCCTCTCGATTGTCCACGAGAGCCTTCTCGCGACCAGCTTTTCCAACACTTTGCCAAGCACCGGGAGAAGTCCTATGGGGCGATATGACTTTGCCATCATGTAGTCCGACTTACCCGGCTTAGGAATTATTCTTATCCAGGCCTCTTTCCACGTGGTGGGGAAGTAGTCGAGGCATTTGTTAAAAAGTGCCAACTGGAAGTCACGGTTGCAGTTATAAGCTTCACGGCAAATGTCAGCGGTGAAGCCGTCGGCACCAGGTGCTTTTTTGGGGTGGGTACCTGCATATACGTCTTGCAGCTCCACATGTGTGAATGGCGGAGTTAGTTCTTCTGAGGAGAGCAGCGGTCGGTCAAGGTCCGACGCAGCGAGTAGCATACTTTCTCTGATATTCTTCTGACTTTGGGTGTCTGTTCCAGGGTCATCATTAGGAAAGAACGTTTCGGCGAGGAGTTCAGCCGATGCATCAGCTCACAACGTTTCATTAGACTGAGGGTCCCTCAGCAGACAGGCCTCAATACGGTTTGTGTTCATGCAGCGGGTAAAAAAAAAAATAAAAAAAATAAAAAAAAAAAAATTATAAATTTTGATATTCGCTGCGCGCAGGTCCAAACACCCTCCTCTTTCTGCCTGGTAAAAAAGTCATTCCAGCTTGCGGTGAGGGTCTGTTCGATGTGCTTCTTGAACTCAACCCTAAACTTAATGTATTTTGCAACGCAGAATGGTCTTCTCAAGGGATTTGCGCCGTGGATTCTCCTGCGAAGAGTTCTCACTAATTTCTTTTCCTGTTCGAGTTCCTCCGTCCACCATTGCGGGACTGAGCTTTTCCTCAGAGACAGTTTTGGGATCGCTTCCTCACAGGCTTTAGAGATCGCCTTGTGATACCTGCTTACAAAATCCTCCAGAGATTCTGGATCCCCGCTACTGCTGATCTTCTCTGTGGTCAGCACAAGATCTGTCATCTCATTGGATCTGAAGCGAAGAGAGTCCATTTCGCCTTTATGGTATTATAAATTTTGGTTGTAGCGCGCTTCACAGGAATATCCCACCCGTCCAACGAGAGCTCAAAGCGGATCGTACGATGGTCAGTTAGAACAGCCGTGTCAGTGTCAACCCTCCAGTTAGAGATCTTGGCTAGCATCGAGTCTGTGCTGGCAGTGATGTCCACGATGCTTGTATACAGCTTTCCACCCCTAAAAGTGTGGAAGGTTGGTGTAGAACCTAAGTTAAGGACATTCATGTTGTTCTGAGCTAACAGATCCATGACTGCCCTTCCCCGACCATCCTCCGCAACGCAGCCCCACCAGGGGCTAGCAGCATTGACGTCTCCAGCGAGAATCACATCCTGAGTCCCGATCTTTTCGATTACCTCTTGTAATCTGTTGAGATAATCGACTACGTCTTTGTCACCCTCGAAATACAAACTAATTAATCCTATCTTTAAGTGTCCTACAAGCAGGACCACTGAGCTTATATTTTTACTAATAAGCGTCTGGTTAACTATTGTAATTAGATTAGGATTGATGACGACAATGGCCGACTTTACAGGCAAGTCTCTGGATCCACCCGGATCCTGGACGATTAAATGTGAAGCAGATAAAGTGCCCTTAATGCCCACATAGGGTTCCTGGACGAGCAAGATATCCGTACGGCTCCTAGCAGCGTCTAAAAATGACTGTCTGGTAGCAGCAAGGCCGCGACCAAGGTTGACCTGAGCGAACCTAACTATCCGCCCTTAGCAATAAATAATAGCATCCCTTGATATGCGGTCCCACTTAATCCACTCCGGACAAACGCCTGAATAGGCTGCGTGATCGGAACCTCCTACTCTCTTGGTCTTAGAGCAGTTAACGCATTGAGGGTGCCTGGAGCGATTTGGGCATTCCCTCGTGTCATGCCCTTCGGTGTAGTAACCACACCGTTGGTCCGACAAACAGTCCCTAGCCATGTGCCCATAACCCAGGCAATTGAAACATTGGACGACAGGGGACTGGTCCAAGGCAAGCACCACTTGGTATCCCAGTTTTAGGCGCTGGCCGTAGATACGCTGCCAAAGGCCAGCGCCCACCTCCAGGATAACGTTGGTAGTGGCCCTTAGTGCGCCTTACGGTCCTAACACGCATACCGTCGGGGGATAAGCCCTCAATAAGTTTTGCGTTCTGATTTATGATGGCCCTTTCTATGGTGGCGTTGTCCAAGTCGTTAGCGACTCCCACCAACCGGATCAACGGGTTCCTCGGAGGGGGAGTCGAGAAAGCAAACCCCTGCGTCACTCCCTTTATAGCATCCCCCAAGGCGGCCCTATCCCGTTCAGAAACGCAGCCAAATGACACTTTCTGGTTGCGCAGCCTTCTTATGCTGCTGACCCCGACTCCCAGGGCAACAACGTCAACTTTTGATTTGACAGTCTTAATGACGTCAACACTAGTGTGGCGGGGGTCCACCGACTCCACAATGAGGCTATGGGTTTGAGAGTGACCCAAGGCCTCCGCGTAGGTCTTCGGGGGCTCGCGGCATTCAGTTCGTGCCACTCGGGTTGGAGAATTCTCTCGGTGTGGTGCAGGCAACACCCCGCCCTCAATGAGGCCCCGAACGTGCTCGATTGACGTCCTAACAGGCGCTACAGCCTCGACCGAGGTATCCCGGAGATCCCTTACATCCCTACGCAGCTCTTCGAGCTTGGAGCCCAGAAGCTGTACAGTCTCCTTAGAGGGTAATTTTTCCCGCAGTTCCAGCTGGCTACTACGCACCTTAGTGACGGCTTCGTACGTCTCCGAGCACGTCCGGAGTATTTCCTGAATTTCAGGTAAGACCGAAGGGGGAGAGGGAGTGACGAGGGAGGCCTCCCGAACCGCCGTGATTATGTCGTCGGTCGACACATCGCCCAGTGGGTAGTCCTGTCGGCGCTGGTTCAGGGAAGTAATCTCCTGGCGAATGAGCATAAGCTCAGCATGGAGATCCGCCATATCGGGACCGCTTGCGATCGCGATAGGTGTCGAACTTAGGGCTTAATGAGGCTGCACCGAGTGCAGAGCCGCCCTGAGTGATCCGAGTCCAGCAGACATACTAACTAACTTAGTCATTACCGAGCTAACGAGCTCGGGCGACTCCCTCAGGGCAAGCTGGGTGCTAATCTTCCTTAATGGGCTCGCACGCATCAAAGAGTAGGATCTGACGAAGTGACTCGATGTCACTCGCCAGTCCCTCGACGCGCGCCTCGAGTCTCTTGTATTCCGTCAGTGCCGTCTCCAGTGTTCGAGCGTGTCTACCCGTCTGCCGCTCCCTCTCCCTGGAGACTCCTTCCTTAAGCCTGTACGCCTCCACCATATGTAAATTTCTGGAGTCTGACAATTTCAGGATCATCTCGTACAACATCTGAAGTGCGGAAACTACGTTCTCCCGAATCTCTCTTTTCAAGTTCCCGGACTTTTCCAAGTCAAGCTTGGCTTTCTGAAGGACCGAGCCAGCCTGACGCGGCATCTCGTTTAGGACGATACGCCTGCCGTCGACCGTCCTAGTGGAGTAGCAGGAGTTTACTGAAACATCTGAGTCATACTCCTCCGTCTCCACAGGTCCGGCCGCCATCGCCTGTCTAATTTGCGCCTGTATACGAAGGTCTGCCGGAACAGGCTTAGGCGTGACTACACACGGTTTGACCACCTCTCTTATAGGTGTCGACGAAGGGGGGGAAGCCCCCAGATCCAAGGCGTCCACGTACGCGGGGGAAACGCCAGCCTCCGGGAAGTCCGGCGACTGGGGATCCGGGTCGCGATCCGGGATCGGTTCCGTGCACACAGCGGGGAGCCCCTCCCGAATTGAGGGTTCAGAAGCCGCATCTCCTATCGCGTCTGCCATCTGGGTCGACACCCCGCGCACCTCCAAGCCCGTTTCAGGCATTGCTACTTTGCCGGCGGCCCTTGGACTTACGCGCTGCGAAACCGGCGGGTTCTGTGCTGCTACCCTAGCCGAGCGCTTAGGTGGGGGGGGGGATGTTTTTGGACATGGTAAGTTTTTTTTTTTAATATTTTTTTTTTTTTTTTTTTTTATTTAGGGGTTGGGGGAACTACCGGGGCCAAACAGTCGGGCTACTCGGGCTGGACCCAAACACCAGGGGTCTATCTCGCCTGGGGGCGGAGATATCCCGAGGGGGGTGAGGTGATTTAGAGGGGTTGGGGGGGGGACCCAATGGGGGTAGGGGGTAAGGGGGGTGGGGGGGGGAAGGGTGTCCCGGTCACCCCGTCCAGATAAGTCCAAACAGGGGCCACGCAGGACCAAGGATCAAGGAGTTCCTTCAACCCTCAGAAACAGGTGCTGATAAAAATAGTCAGTTCGGTAGTCAGCTCCAAAACGTAACGATCCTCGGTTAATTTTTCTCTATAGGTTCCAAGAGTCTACCTTCACGCAAAAAGCAGCACGTTTTTTCTTTTGAGGTTAAGTATGGACCTCGTGTTTCAGTTGATATTAAATAGACGCGCGAGTTTAGGCCTTATAAAACTAAAAATTGAAAGGGACAAGGGGACAGCGGGAGCGATCAGTTTCCCGCAATAAAAAGGGGGGTAGTCGCTCACTATTTCGCGCTATTCACGATCGAAAAAGACAGAAAAAATTATAATGTTCACTGCTCTGGGAAAAATTGGTCCCTTAAGTTCGGACATTTTTGATTCCGGAAATGTAACCAAGTGGTTAGGGGCCATCCACAGGCGATATTTAATTCAGCCGCACGCACCCAGCAAAAGTGTTGCGAATTCTGGGTACAAGAAGGTGAGTGATGTACTCGCCATTAACGTTAAAGCCTTCTCCAGTCCAGAATCTTAAAGACATCCTCCAGTGCAGCGGTAAACAGCTTCGGAGATATGACGTTTCCCTGTCTCACACCTCGCTGCAGAAGGACGGGTTCCGAGGTCTGATCCTGAAGTTGAACTGACATGGTGGTGTTTTTGTATAAACACTTCAACACTTCGATATACCGGTAATCAATTTGGCACCGTTGGAGACTGCAGTACAGCCCAAGTCTCGATCGAATCGAAGGCTTTCTCATTGTCTACAAACGCTAAACAGAGAGGCAGCTTTTACTCTTCAGTCTTCTGTATAACCTGCCGCAGCGTATGTAGTGGTCAACGGTGCAGAAGCCTTTACGGAATCCGGCTTGTTCAACAGGCTGGAAATCACCAAACCTGCGCGCGGTACGATTCGTGATGAGTCTTGAAAACAGCTTGTAGAAATGGCTAAGAAGTGAGATGGGCCTATAGTTCTTCAGTAAGGCATTGTCACCCTTCTTGAAGAAGAGTACCACCACACCCCTGCACCTTGCCTGTGGCGTTTTCCCCTCGAGTATAACGAAATCTGACAGCTTCTAAAGGGCAGAATATTCTACTTCTACTATAAGTACTCACTAAAAAAGGGAGTACTGGAAAAATCTGGGCGACAGCTCAAAATGTGCGGGCAGCGAGCGCGCGTATATCTGCACTCACAGGTTTTGGGGTGACCACTCAATATTCAGCAGCGTTCACCAAAGTATTAATACCACTTACTTATTTATCCCTGGAAAAGTCCCAAAACTGAAATCCGAGCAATTAATTTTGCGTGCGCACTTAGATCCCTCACCTAGATCGTAGATAACTTTCCCAGTTTCGTGATTTTTGAGCGCGGATCGGCAGGGGGGTAGGTAGGGTAGGTAGGGTAGGTAGGGTAGGTAGGGTAGGTAGGGTAGGTAGGGTAGGTAGGGTAGGTAGGGTAGGTAGGGTAGGTAGGGTAGGTAGGGTAGGTAGGGTAGGTAGGGTAGGTAGGGTAGGTAGGGTAGGTAGGGTAGGTAGGGTAGGTAGGGTAGGTAGGGTAGGTAGGGTAGGTAGGGTAGGTAGGGTAGGTAGGGTAGGTAGGGTAGGTAGGGTAGGTAGGGTAGGTAGGGTAGGTAGGGTAGGTAGGGTAGGTAGGGTAGGTAGGGTAGGTAGGGTAGGTAGGGTAGGTAGGGTAGGTAGGGTAGGTAGGGTAGGTAGGGTAGGTAGGGTAGGTAGGGTAGGTAGGGTAGGTAGGGTAGGTAGGGTAGGTAGGGTAGGTAGGGTAGGTAGGGTAGGTAGGGTAGGTAGGGTAGGTAGGGTAGGTAGGGTAGGTAGGGTAGGTAGGGTAGGTAGGGTAGGTAGGGTAGGTAGGGTAGGTAGGGTAGGTAGGGTAGGTAGGGTAGGTAGGGTAGGTAGGGTAGGTAGGGTAGGTAGGGTAGGTAGGGTAGGTAGGGTAGGTAGGGTAGGTAGGGTAGGTAGGGTAGGTAGGGTAGGTAGGGTAGGTAGGGTAGGTAGGGTAGGTAGGGTAGGTAGGGTAGGTAGGGTAGGTAGGGTAGGTAGGGTAGGTAGGGTAGGTTTTTTTTTTTTTTTTTTTTTTTTTTTTTTATTTTTTTTTTTTTCCGGACTAGTTCCACCACGAATTTGGTGCCTATTTTATATCTATTCCTCATCCATACTAGTTCTCGCTTTTCATTCCTCTTGCACTTTCATGCTTCATACTGTATCTTTCTTTTATCCTTCACCTTTTGTTCTGTGGGTGGGACTCCCACTTATGAGTTACTTGCTATTCTATCTATCTAATATTTTGTTCACTTTATTTATTTAACTCTAGGGAAATAATTTTTTCAGGTTCACTTTTTATTATACACGTTTTTCTTAACTAATTTTATACATAATTTCCATCTACTAAATACAATATTAATATAGATACTTTCATTTTATAATCTATTTTATACACACAGTTTTACATTTATGTCATATATCAACTTACTACATAGGTACCTTATACTTGTTCTTAACCTACTGCTTACTCTACCTAAAATAAGTGCTTTTTACCTATGCTTACATACTTATATACATAATATAATAGAAAACATAGTATTATTATCGTGTTTTGTTTTTACTTATGACTTTTTCTGCTATATTCACACAGTAGGCTATTAAAACGTTTCTGTTTTTGCCCGACATAATTTTTGGTACGCTTTCTCTCTGCAGCCCCACTCCTAGCTCCTGTTCCAAATTGTATCGCTCCTTGGCGTACACCGGACAATCCAGAACTATGTGTGGTACTGATTCCGCTAGGTTGGGATCGCAGGTGCACGATGGGCTCTCCTTACACTTGAAGCGGTGCAAGTATTCTGAGAACCCACCGTGCCCTGTTAGAACTTGCGTGAGCACGCCTGTTGGCCTTACCCGTTGTACAATACGATAGGCAGCCACGGCGTCCGGAAGAAACATTTTCGTCACCGAGGCCGTCTCGCCCGACACATACCTCCGATTCCATTCCCCAAGCGAATCCAACCGGATGTGACGCTTGATGAATGAGACCGGACACCGGTCGTAGTCCGGCTTCCTCCATAACGATAACGCCGCTTCCTTGGCCAGCTCGTCGGCGCGTTCATTCCCCGGCAGGCCCGCGTGGGCCTTGACCCAGAAGAAGGACACAACTTTATCCTGGTCCACAGCCCGAGCCAAATTGGCTCGCGCGCGGACCGCCAGGGGATGGAGAGAGCCATGGCTTGCAAGCGTCTGCAATGCTGACATTGAGTCGCTGTACAAACCATAGCTCGTCTCTTTGCGCTTGAGGATTACGTCCGTTGCTTTGCAAATGGCTAGTAATTCCGCCTGGTAGACAGTGCAGTACGCGGCGAGGCTAAGCTTGAGGTTCTGGATTTCACCCTCATTATCCCACAGGGATAATGCGGCTCCGACCTTCCCCTCAATCTTGCTGCCGTCAGTGAATATTCGCACTGCCTGCACGTTCTGGCTGTCCACAAGCTGTTGGTCTGCCAGGCACATGAATTCCAAAGCCATTTGTTTGGCAGGGTGAGACGTCTCTGCAAATCTCACCATACCCTCAATCTCCCGGTCTCCTGGCACGAACTGGGACGACCCTCTTTTTGCCTCATACAAGGCGGCTGCCTCTTGTATCCGGAGGTCTAGAGGCAGTATGCCCGCCAGTACCAGTGCCGAGTTTAATGAGACTGTACGGTAGGACTTGCAGAGCTTCTGGACGAATCCTCGTTGGACAGAGCCTAGCTTCCTACGTATACCCATCTTTTTCGTAGCGGGAGCCCAGGCTCCAGCCGCGTACATGATAATCGGTTCTATTGTTGCAGTGTATATGACCTTTATAACCTCCCTATTTAGGCCCCAGCTAACCTTTGCCGCGCGTGCAAGCTGCTTGTACACCTCCGCTGCCTTTTTGCAGACATTTTTTGTGTGCTCGCTAAAAGTTAATTTGTCATCGATGGTTAAGCCCAGCAGCTTCATACTCCGTACCAGACCAATGTCGACCCCGGCCATGCTCAGAACTGGCGTGTCGTACTTACGTTTATTGGTTATAAGCATCGCACAGGTTTTGTGCGGTGCAAACTTCAACTTATTTCTGACACCCCAACTCTGAACATGGGCGAGGGCTGCATTGGCAGTTCGGGAGACTTCAGCCGCTGTGTCACCATCAACGACTAAAACTATATCGTCGGCGAACGCCTGCACGAAGTATCCTCTCTTTTCCAAGTCTTGCAGTAGCGGGTCCAGTATTAGGTTCCAAAAGATTGGACCACCAATTGACCCCTGGACACAGCCCTTGTTGGTTTCCCTCGTGCACTCCTCCCCAGCATACCTTACTCTTACTTTTCTGCAGTCGAGATAGCTGTCAATTAACCTTCTGGTGTTCACGGGGCACTTTTCCTCAGCCAGCCTGACCTTGATTGCTGGCCACCAGGCGCTATCGAAGGCCCCCTCTATATCCAATGACACCAGGACAATTAGCTTCTTCAGCCTCAACTTGTCCTGCACGTGCTTTATTAGAGTATAGAGGGCGTCCTCGGTGCTCGTCTGGGGCATAAAGCCAAACTGACGAGTACTAAACCGCGGCACCAGCTGCCACTTGATCCTCGCCACTACCATCCTCTCCAGGACCTTCCCCAAGACCGGTAGAAGACCTATCGGTCTGTATGACTTGGGGTTCGTATAATTTTCCTTGCCCGGTTTTCGGAGGACTACCACCGTTGCCTCTTTCCATGTCTCCGGGAAATGTGCCAGTTCTAGGCACTTGTTGTACAGGGCAAGGAAAGCGTCCAGGTCCTGGTAGATCGCTCGACTGCAGATGTCCGACGTAAGTCCATCCGCTCCGGGGGCTTTCTTCGGGTTGAAGCTTCCCACGGCTGTCTTCAGCTCCAGCGGTGTAAATGGTGGGTCATGATTTTCATCATGACACCATTCATTTACTCGTCTGGCTGCTTCCCTGGTTAGCCTGAGGTCTGCGTTATCCTCTTCCACTATATCCTTTGGATAGAAAGTGTCGGCGAGTAAGGCTGCCGATTCCTTTGGGTTCAGAAATGCACCATCACTCATCAGGGTCAGGTCCTCCTGTCTCCTGGTGGTCCCTCTGATGACTCTATAAATGCCCTCCCATAGACTTTCTCCGTCCTGTTTCTCGCAGAAGCTTTTCCAGCTTGCGACTTGGGCTTCTTTGGCTTGGCACTCATACTCCTCTTTTGCTTTCAGATACTCATTGACGACCATCGCTCTGCGGACCGGTGCGGCGTTGCGGACACGGTTCTTCAGAGTTGCAACCCTCTTCTTCTTCGATGCGAGGTCCTCGGACCACCACGGAATGGTAATTTTAGTTCTCTTACATACTTTTGGGATAGCATCTTCACAAGCCTTTTCAATTACCTTTTTATAACTTACTACCATTTTTTCGAGCTCATATTTATTTACAATCTGATTTATATCATTTACGCTAATTTTATTTTCTGTCTTTTGTTCCCCCAATTTATTATTAAAAGTTTCCCAATTTGCCTTTTCTGTATTGTACTTCCTTGTTGTTCTAATTATGCTAATCCCTTTTTCTCTTTTATGTCTTACGTTAAATAAAATGGTGTTGTGGTCCGAGCTCGTTGCCCCTGTGTCAACCCGCCAGCCGTCCACCATGTCAAAAAGCTCGAGCGAACATGCCGTCACGTCCACATGGCTCTTGTATACTACACCGCCTCTTACTGTGTAAAAGGTCGGCGTATCTCCAGTGTTGAGTATCTGAAGCTCCAACTCCCACAGGGTCCCGGACATCTCTTCTCCCCTGGGGTCCTCACTGGTACTTCCCCACCAGGTGCTCTTTGCGTTTGCATCTCCGCCTATAAGGAGTAGTCTGGTGCTCATCTCCAACTTTATTTTGGTCAGCTGATCCAGGTAGGGCCCTATGGGTTGGTCTGGCTCGAAGTAATAAGAGACTACTGCGATTTCCCAGGCTTTGGTTCGGATCCCCACCAGGACGATGTTGTTCGTGGTGAGTTTCGGGTAGGGAATGACATCAAGGTCATTGTCAAAAACGGCTATTGCCGCCTTTACTCTCCCACTTCCTTCAACCTCGCACTGGTAGACTCTCGCGCCACGGTAGCTCTTCATACTTCGTGCTCCCCCCACATAGGGTTCCTGGATCAGTGCCCATGCGATGTTACGCTCACTGGCCTCTAAAAAGAGCTCGGTGGTTGCCAGTTCCTTCCTTTGTAGGTTGGCTTGAGCCACTTCATATCTTCTGGTGGGGGTGCCTGCCCTATCGCCCGTATCCACCTTAGCAATGGTATGCTACCCTGGATCAGGCCAGAACTTCGCATCTCCTTTTAACTGGGCAGTCGTCACTAAAAGCATTATGCTCTACACTCTCCAGCTTTGCTCGCATGCAGTTACAGCAAGATGGAGCTGTTCCGGCCAGCCACTCTGCACATTGCTTCCTCATGTGTGGGCCTCCGCAGTGACTGCATTTCTCCACTTGCTCCTTACAGAGCCTTCGCCCATGCCCAAATCCAAGACACAGGGAACACTGGACCAGTGGAGTGTGGTCAGATACATGGATCTTCTGCATTTCGATGTGTACTGTCCGTCTGTCCTGCAGTCTATTCCACAGTCTTGGGGAGACCCTGAGGACCACGTGGTGTGTGTGGGGGTTTTTGTTTCTCTTCTTAAAAAGTACCTCTACCCGGTCATCCTCTTTCTTAAGCTCCTCAAACACATCCCTGTTTTGATTTCGAAGAGCCTTCAGAATGTCTTCGTCCGTGTTGTAAATACTAATCCCGCTCAACAAAGTTGGCGCCTATTCTGTTCAAATTCTTTCATTCCATTCCTCTTTCATGCCTCTCGCACTTTCATTCTTCATACCATGGTTCTTCTTGCATACGTCTTCTTGTATACGGTGGGTGGGACTCCCACTTTGTTTAAATACTTAAAAGGCAACTTTATTTATTTAGTGTAAGGTTAAAAGACAAAAAGTGCTACAAAAAGTGCTGTTGATCGCAGTAAAATATGCAAAAGTGCTGCAGATCACAGGTAAGGTACAGAAGTGCTGATCACAGGGAAAATCACAAAAAATAAAATTTAATGCCTTACATTTAGGGATGAGAAGCACAACAGTGCTTTTCACCATACAGACAATCTGTTTTCTTAGGTACTACCCCAGTGCACGGTTCGTCATTGCAGTTTTGTGCGTGCTATTCTATGCTTCTTACAAATATTCTTATAATACTAGTGAAGCATAGTGCCGCTTCAGCTTCGGTTTCGTGCAATGACGGTAGAGGCCACATTAACACAGTACGCCAGGAACTTTTCCCTGTGTTGCTTACTCATGAGCCCATGCAGGCTCTCCTTCGTCAGTCTCTTGTCCAGCTCACATTCGAGTTGGTAGCGTTCCCTGATAAATAACGGGCACTCTACAAGTATGTGCTGGACAGTCTCTGCCACGCCTGGATCGCAGACGCACGATGGGCTCTCCTTACACTTGAAGCGATTCAAGTATTCAGAGAACCCGCCGTGCCCCGTCAAAACCTGCGTGAGAACGCCTGTGGGCCGCAGCTGTTTTATAATACGGAAAGCCGCTATGGCATCCGGAAGAAACATTTTCGTTACAGAGGCTGTCTCGCCCGACACATATCTTCGGTTCCATTCATCAAGCGATTCCGAACGGATCTGTCGCTTGATAAATGACACCGGACATTGGTCGTAGTCCGGCTTCCTCCGCAACGACAATGCTGCCTTCTTTGCCAACTCGTCCGCTCGCTCATTCCCCGGCAGGCCCGCGTGGGCCTTGATCCAGAACAAAGACACAACTTTGCTCTGGCCCAGGGCTTGAGCCAAATTGGCGCGCGCGTGAACTGCCAAGGGATGGAGAGAGCCATGGCTTGCAAGCGTCTGCAATGCTGACATTGAGTCACTGTACAAACCATAGCTCGTCTCTTGCCGCGTGAGGATCACGTCCGTCGCTTTGCAGATGGCCAGGAGTTCCGCCTGGAAGACTGTGCAGTACCCGGCTAAGCTAAGTTTGAGGTTCCGGACTTCGCCTTCATTACCCCAAATGGATAATGCGGCTCCGACCTTTCCCTCAATCTTGCTGCCGTCGGTGAAGATTCGCACCGCCTGCACATTGTTGCTGTCTAGCAACTGTTGGTCTGCCAGGCACATGAACTCCAGGGGCATTTGCACAGCTGGATGAGGAGCCTCTGCAAAACTCACCGCACCTTCAATCTCCCTATCTCCTGGCACAAACCGGGATGGCCCTCTCCTCGCTTCATACAGGGCGGCTGCCTCCTGTATGCGCAGATCTAGAGGTAGTATTCCGGACAGTACCAGTGCCGAGTTCAGGGAGACAGTACGGTAAGATTTACAGATCTTCTGGACGAATCCTCGTTGGACTGAGCCTAGCTTCTTCCGTATTCCCAGCTTCTTCGTAGCGGGAGCCCAGGCTGCGGCCGCGTACGTTATTATGGGCTCAATCATAGCAGTGTAGATTGTGTGTATGATCTGTGCGTCCAATCCCCAACTCACTTTAGCGGCGCGGGACAGCTGCTTATAAATGTTAGCAGCCCTCCTGCAGACGTTCGCGGTGTGCTCGTTAAAGGTGAGCTTCTCGTCTATGGTTAGACCCAACAACTTCATCTTCTTAACCATACCAATGTCGACCCCGGCCATGCTCAGCTTTGGGGTATCATATTTGCGCTTGTTGGTTACGACCATCGCACAGGTTTTGTGCGGTGCGAACCGCAGCTTGTTTCTGACACCCCAACTCTGAACATGGGCGAGGGCTGCATTTGCTGATGTTGAAACTTCAGTCGCTGAGTCCCCATCTAGAACCAAGACGATATCATCGGCGAACGCCTGCCCGAAGATTCCGCGCTTTTCCAGTTCCTGCAATAGTGGGTCTAGAATGAGATTCCACAGGATGGGTCCACCTATTGACCCTTGAACACAGCCCTTGCTAGTCACTCGCGTGCATTCCTCCCCAGCGTAACGAACCTTGACTTTCCTACTGTCGAGGTAGCTGTCTAGCAGCCTTCTTATGTTCACCGGGCACTTTTCCTCAGCCAGTCTGACCTTGATGGCTGGCCACCAAGCACTATCGAAGGCCCCCTCTATATCCAGCGACACCAGGACAATTAGCTTCTTCAGCCTCAACTTGTCCTGTACGTGCTTCACTAGCGTATAGAGGGCGTCCTCAGTGCTTCTCTGGGGCATAAAGCCAAACTGGCGAGTACTAAACCGCGGTACAAGTTGCCATTTTAGACGCGCTACTACCATCCTCTCCAGGACCTTCCCCAGAACCGGCAGTAGACCTATTGGTCTGTATGCCTTGGGGTTTAGGTAATCGTCTTTGCCCAGCTTTCTGAGGACCACGACCGTGGCCTCCTTCCAGATGTTCGGGAAGTGTGCCAATTCAAGGCACTTATTGTAGAGGGCAAGGAACGCATCCAGGTCCTGGTGGATCGCTCGACTGCAGATATCAGACGTCAGTCCATCCCCTCCTGGTGCCTTTTTGGGATTGAAACCTGCCACGGCGGTCTTCAGCTCCAGCGAGGTAAATGGTGGGTCATGATATTCATCATGAACCCACTCATTTACTCGACTGGCTGCTTCTCTAATTCGCCTGTGGTCAGCGTTGTCCTGGTCTACTCTGTCTTCGGGGTAGAACGTATCTGCGAGTAAGGCGGCCGATTCACTTGGGTTGAGGAATACACCATCGCTGCGTAGGGTCAGTTCCTCTTGTCTTCTGGCGGTCCTACCAATCACCCTGAAGATTCCCTCCCAGACCCCTTCCCGATCCTGTTTCCGGCAGAACTCCTTCCAACTTGCGAATTGGGCGCTCTTCGCTAGCATCTCGTACTCTTCTTTGGCCTTCAGGTACTCGTCTACGACCATCGCTCGCCGGACCGGCGCGGCATTGCGGATGCGGTTCTTCAGTCTGGTAAACTCCTTCTTCTTCACAGTGAGCTCCTCGGACCACCATGGACAAGTGATTTTACTTTTAATACTAGTCTTGGGAATAGAATTTTCACATGCTTTTAAAATACTGTCTCTATAATTTACGATTAATTCTTCTAAATCTACTTTACTATTTATTTCACTTATACTATTCAAATTTATATTGTTTTCAATTTTAATTTCCCCTAATTTATCTTTAAATGTATCCCAGTCCGCCTTTCTTGTGTTAAATTTTCTGGTCGTCCTGGTTATATTTACCCCTTTATCCCTTTTAATTTTAATTTCGAAAAATATTGTGTTATGGTCCGAGGATGTTGCTCCTGTGTCGACCCTCCAGCCGTCCACCAGGTCAAAAAGGTCAAGCGAACATGCCGTGACGTCCACGTGGCTTTTATATACTCGGCCACCTCTGACTGTGTCAAAGGTGGGAGCGTCACCAGTGTTCAATACCTGAAGCTCTAAGTCCTCCAGGGTTCCGGACATTTCCTCGCCCTTGGAGTCTTCGATGATGCTGCCCCACCAAGGACTCTTGGCGTTCGCGTCGCCGCCTATAAGAAATCTACCGGTGGCCACTTCCGATTTGATCCGGGTCAACTGGTCCAGGTATGGCCCTATGGGTTGGTCTGGCTCGAAGTAGTAAGAAACTACTGCGATCTCCCAAGCTTTGGTCCGGATCCCCACCACAACGATGTTGTTTGTGGTGAGTTTCGGGTAGGGAATGACATCCAGGTCATCATCAAAGACGGCAATTGCCGCCTTTACCCTCCCACTTCCATCAACCTCGCACTGGTAGATTCGCGAACCTCGGTAGTTCTTCATACCTCGCGCCCCTCCCACGTACGGCTCCTGGATAAGCGCCCATGCGATCTTCCTCTTACTGGCCTCTAAAAAGAGTTCGGTCGTTGCCAGGTCCTTTCGTTGTAGGTTTGCTTGGGCCACACGGTATGGTCTTGCGTTTTGTTGGGCAGAAGTCTCCGGGGCGCCCTTAGAAGTACGCTATAACAGAACGGGCTATTGCATCCCACCTTTTTCTAACTTGACACTCCGAGCTGAAAGCGTGGTGGTTGGCGCTATCAATCCTCGCGCGCGTGCAATTGCAACACTTTGGAGGTAGGCCTGCGGCCCAGTCCGCGCACTCCGTCCTCATGTGGGGACCGCCACAATGGCTGCACTTTGGCACAGATTCTGTGCAAAGGCGTCGGCTATGCCCATACCCGAGGCAGAGCGAGCATTGGACCAGCGGGGATTGGTCCTCGACCCTCACCCGCTGGAACTCCACGTGCACCGACCCAACCTCGAGCATGCGCCGCCAAACCTCTGTGGCGACCCTCATCACTACGTGACACATTAGCGGATTCCTGGCTCGCTTTCTATAAATTATTTCCATTTTTGCCTGCTCATCTTGGAGTTCTCGAAAGATGGCGGCGTTTTGGTTTTTAAGTGCCTTGAGTACTTCCTCGTTTGCGTTGTACTGCATTACGTCGCGCAACACAACCTGCGGGTTTTTGTTTTTAATGTTTTGCGCTTCCAGCTCAGGCGCCTTCCTGATCTTTTCCTTCAACTTTTCCCTCTCTTCTTCTGACCTACAGCCTAGAATTACTCTCCTATCTTTAGCTTTCCTCACTTTCTCTACCGCTATACCCCCTTCCTTGGCATTTACGACCTTCCTAAGTCGGTCCAGGACTTGCTCCCCCGTTTCCTTCTCATCCCTGGCTGACACTACGATGGAATGTAGTGTGGTCTGCTTCGGAGCTTGATTGGACGGCTGACTTGCTGCCACGCTAGCATACGAGGCCATCTGGTCTCGGCTAGCTTGTAGCGCCTCTTTCAGCCTGTTCATTTTTAGACTGTTCTCGGCCAGGTTTCGGCTATGCTCTTCTAGAGCTCGCCTGAGGGAGTTGGTCTCGACCTCACTGGTAGCCTCTGAGCACGGGGGAGGGGATTGCTCAACCCTTGGCTCCTCTTGGACTTGGATCCCGGTCGATTCCATGGTCTTTGCAGTTGGGGGGGCTCTTCCCTGTTCGAGCTCTTTTACCAGCTGGTAGAGCCGGTCTGCCTGCGCCTTGACCTCCGCCCTAATGTCGTTTCTTGTTGTTTTGGAGGTTGTCATTAGGGCTTTTATCTTGTTTGAGGCTATCCTAGCCTCGGCGACTTTGCTCCTTTGGGTAGGCGGGCTCCCGATCTCAAAGGATATGGATGTCACTGGTGATGTTCGTTCCAGCTTTTTAGGGGTAGTCCTCTTTGTGACGGTTTTACCCGCCTCCCACTCACCCACGCTCCTCCTGACGCTCTGCGTCGAAGGCCCTGCCTCCTCAGGTGCCCTCTGGGGGCTTTTAGTCGGGGGTTTGGTTGCCACCGAGTGCTGGACAGGCGTGCGTAAACCAGGCATTCCGGTCATTTTCGAAAGTGAGTGAGTGAGTAAGTGGTTGGGATTAGTATTGTGTCAAGTAGGGGTGTTGTAAAGAGCACCCCTATTTGTGTAAGAAGTAAAAAGGGGATATTGTAAAGATAACCCTTTTTTGTGTCAATGTAAAAGGGGGTACTGTAAAGGGTACCCCTTTTGTGTGTCAGATGTCAAAATATAAAATATTCTCTTGCGAGAATGTCCCAAGTTAAAATCCTAGTCTATCTTATTCTAAAATATAGTAGCACAAAAGTACTACTATATGTCGACAGTTAAAATTTTTCACACTTAGATTAGCTATAAAAAGCTTATCTTATCTTAACCTAAGTATAGCAGCACCAATAATGCTGCTATATTATGTCCTTAAAATAATACAAAAAATTAAAATTAAGGTCAGGTAGTGCTCAGGAACGTGTGTCTTCCGAGTCCGGGCGTTTTATTAGGCTATGGCTGAACTGGTGCAGAGAAGAAGTTTTCTACTGGGGCCAGTCAGTTGGGCTCCTCGAGCCGGTCAAGATGAATCCAAGCTCGGATGGTCCAGCTCTGACCTGGGCCGAGATAGGATGAAGGGGGTGTGGTAATAAAAAGGGTTGCGGGGGGTTCTGTTAGGGCCAAAAGATAGGGCTCCTCAAGCCGGTCACAGTGGACCCAAGCTCGGGTGGTCTGCCTCTAAATATATATAATTTTTTTTTTTTTTTTTTTTTTTTTTTTTCTGTATGGGCCAAAAAATAGGGTTCCTCAAGCCGGTCACAATGGACCCTAACTCGGGTGGTCCGCCACTATTTTAGACCGAGATAACCCGAGGGGGGTGAGGTAATTTGAGGGGGGTTGGGGGGTGGGCAAATGCCGAAGTTCAGAGGGGGTGAAGGCGGGGGAGGGGGGGGGATTAAAAGTGGGGAGGGGGGGGGGGATTAAAAGTGGGGAGGGGGGGATTAAAAGTGGGGAGGGGGGGATTTGCAAAGGGGAGGGGGGACTGTTCAACACAATTCCAATCTCGGGTGACGTCAGGCCAGAGATTGAGGAGTTCCCTCGAAGTTTCCTGCTGAGGATTGTGGAGCTGTTCTATAGTCAGCTCTATAGTCAGATCGGAACAGGCAGGTATGTCTGTAACACTCCTCAAACTTTTTCACGATCAGGATTTTCAGACCACGTTTTTTATTCGAGGTTAAGTGCCGAATACGTGGTCTCACTGATGTGTAATTACGCGCTCGAGTTTTCAATTAAAAAATCTGAAAGTCAGAATATAGCAGAGGGCCACACAGAGGGTCAATATCCCGTAATAAAAAAGGTATGTTTTCGCTTTAGATTTCGAACTATTCACTAGCGAAAAACACTTTGAGGTTATGTTGAAGAACTGCACTGTAAAAACTTAGCCACACACTGTTGAAAAGTTTTGTTGTTGGAAACTTCACGTCTCGTCGATGGCCCACAGGTGGGCAAAACCAGTATTTGTCTCTCGCCCCCAGGCGAAGTCTTGGAAGATTGGTGGTATTTCTTCTTTCGCCTGCAGGTCTCCGGTGTTACACCGGAAAAATCTGGAGGACACCTCAGAATGTGCGGGCAGCCAGGGCGCAGCCCAGCCCTCCAAAAAATCAGGGGCTCACCACTCTGAATTCAATAGCGTTTAAGGGTTTATGAAAAATACTTTCTGAATTTTTCTTCTTTTACCTAGAAAAAACCCCAAAAGTGGAGTCCGATGATTCCTCTTAGTGCGCGCATACAGCACTCACTAGCCCGAACACTTTGAGCTATCACTCACTGAAAACTGCGATAAGTTTCCGATTTTCCCGATTTTTGAGTGCGGAGTCGCTTAAAACTGAACTAGCGAGGGCGGGGGATCGCGAGAGACTCAGGTAGGGTAGGTAGGGTAGGTAGGGTAGGTAGGGTAGGTAGGGTAGGTAGGGTAGGTAGGGTAGGTAGGGTAGGTAGGGTAGGTAGGGTAGGTAGGGTAGGTAGGGTAGGTAGGGTAGGTAGGGTAGGTAGGGTAGGTAGGGTAGGTAGGGTAGGTAGGGTAGGTAGGGTAGGTAGGGTAGGTAGGGTAGGTAGGGTAGGTAGGGTAGGTAGGGTAGGTAGGGTAGGTAGGGTAGGTAGGGTAGGTAGGGTAGGTAGGGTAGGTAGGGTAGGTAGGGTAGGTAGGGTAGGTAGGGTAGGTAGGGTAGGTAGGGTAGGTAGGGTAGGTAGGGTAGGGCAGGTAGTAGGGTAGATGAATGTTTGGTGTTTTTATGGCAAAACAAAGTTTGCCGGTTCAGCTAGTTACATAATAGTTTAAACAAGTGAATGAAATGCATTCGTGGTGTATGAAGTGAAACCAAAAATCAAACAATGAAAAAATTATGAAACATAATTTTGCAAGTACCCTATTACAGCACACAATAAAAATAAAAAAATAAAAACATGAGCTAACAACTTGTCTGTGAATCTTGTAAACACTTACCCAATACGGGGAGTAACTTCAATTGAATATAATGTAAAGTAATATTAATTTATTAGATAACTTAATCGTCGCACGGTGGATGTTGCTGCTCAGGTAACCCGGTAGGAGATCGATATTAGCAATGTGCGTTGTGGCAGATGGCTGTGTGCTCTGTGCTGTGTCCTAATGAGCCTCTCCGCTCGGGCCGAACGCATTGTTCACGCGTCGGTCCAAATTCACGCTCAATCGCGTTAACGTAAACGTCAATTTGTATTGAAACTGGATAAGCGCCGTCTGGTGACGGTAAGGAGAAACCTCTTTTTTTGTATACATTTTGACAGAAGAGATCGTTTACGTTATCACGAGTGAGTTCGTTAAAAATTGGTTGTCTGTAAAAGGTCCGTTTATATATATAAACGGACCGTAAGTCGGTTTACGGACGATAGTTTAACGTGACAACGTCACATACATAACGATACAATTGACGTCATTGTAACGTTACGATTATAACGTTACAATGAGCGTAACGTTACATTGAGCGTAACGTTACATTGGGTCATCCTTTTTCGTACGTGCAAAACTCGGAATAAGCACTAAGTATAGGTAGTGCGGGTGAGAAAAAACACTAGAATAGTCGTGGGCTCTGTTTGGAATTTGTCGTTTATCAGTGCAAACGCAAAATAATACTTGCTCAGATTTAGATACCCACTTATGTTGGTTATTATCCTAAGATAAAATTTAAGTTGATAACTATAGGACAACGTTACAAAGTATGGCAGAAGACATGCTGTTAAAGTCCCAAATGAATAAATTGCTCTTCACTTTTGTCGCCATTTTCTGAAGTAAATCATCATCATCATCATTTCAGCCAAAAGGCCCTACAGACCCTTTAGAGGCTCTACCCTTTGGAGAACACAGTCCCCCAGATTGAGTAGTAGTGCACGTATGTGTAAATCAGTGCCAAACTGCTTTTTTTGGGCCAAACCCGCCACCACCATGCAACTTCTGAAATCCAGAATCAACAGTGGCAACAACCAGAAAAGCGCCCAATCAATGAAGCTCGACGAGTCTTGGATTCCTTAACAAAATTAATTAAAATTTGTGTTTCTTCAAAGTTCTTTTTTATCACAATCTATTCAAAAAGAGCTAGTTTATGCCTCGTAAACTGGGACCAAAATAGCTCATTATTCCCTTAGGGACTAAAAGTGATTTTAATTTGGAATGTGGATATTGTAAGTCAATTTTCCAATCAGCAAAGAGTATTGAATAAGCGACTGACTGAAAAAACGCGAGCGCGCCAAATAAAAATAAAAATTTGATGAAAAATAAACAACGTGCGAAATTAAATGCATTCTGTCTTCGTTCGTAATTGTTTCAAATTCAGATTCCTAATTATAAAAAAACTGTAGAGGTGTCAAGGGACACCCGGATGGAACGAAGTTCCTTTAGTACATTTATATACATATATATATATTTATATACACAACACGCGCGCGCCGCACGGCTTACAACTATAGCAAAAAGTGTCGTTACAACTTTTCGTCTTAATTTTTTCCGTCTAGCCCCATTTCGCAACGCGCGATAAGGAACTTCGTTCCAAAAATGAGTGGGTCTTCTTCACGTGAAAGTTTATAATCAGTTTCTCAAAAACTACATCCTGAGACACCGTTTTCTGAGACTATTTCTAATACCCAAGCTGTAAATAAATCTACAATCTTAACGACTAACAAATATATATATTACATCAGCCTTTAATTATTTCTATGTTATGTCTTATGGTTCCAAATTGTATGTAAATAAATAAACGTAACGTTCTTGTTCATAAGTGTCACTTACTTATTTTCTCATAGAGGATGATAAAAAGTAGAGTGGCCAACTAGGGAGCAACATTATTTTAAGTATGAGTTAATCCCTCGGGATTCAAAGTACGTCCTACGCTCCTACGCTCGGGATTCTAACACTCTCGCCATTAAAATAGTTGTATGCTCCCTAGGTTTTTTCATAATTATGATGTACAGTTGCACAGTTGTTGTTGATTGTTGCTATTGACAGAAAGGACAAAAAACAAAGTATTAACCGGAAAAAAAAACTCTTGTCTTGTGTTTGTGGGTGTACTAGATCAGCCTAATTGCGCAAGTGAATTCGGCAAGGCAAAGGTTTTGACCGCCATAAATCGACCAATCACATAGATGGAAATCCACATCGCGTCTTTCATCTCGCATGTGATTGGTCGATTAGTGGCGGTTAAAACCATTACCTTGCCAAGTTCACTTGCGCAATTAGGCTTCAAGTTTACCTCTACCTAACCTTTCGGGAATAACAGGTGACATGTAATATTATGTTGCTACATTAATTTACTCTTAAAGTTACCATCGTCATCATTATCATAATGTTCCCACTGCTGGGACACAGGCATCTTCTCTGTAAGAGAGGTAATGGACCTTAATCCACCACGCAGGTCCAGTGCTGGTTGGTGGATGTCACATATCTTAAAATTGTTGGTTCTAGGACATGCCGGTATCCTCACAATTTTGTAAAGTTGTCATGTCCTGTGAGAAATAGGTCAATACAGTGACCCATAATTTTCTAGCCAGCCGCTCACGAACGGATGGAAAGAACTAGCCAAGGTGCCCTTGACGGAATTTTCCCAACATTTCCATTCGTATATAAGTAGGTTACCTACAGCTTATATAAACTCGCAAAATAGCAATAAAATAATGATTACCTAGATATTGTAGTAAAATTACAAATACTTAACACGTTTTAAGTGATATTTGCCATTAGCGCAAATCTTAAAAAGTATCGAAACCAATAGACGGTATTGTACATTTTGTTCAGTAACAACTATTCTTGAATATGGAGACGTAAGTAGGTAATTTAGAAGAAATAATTTAATTTTGTGGCAAATTGAATTTGAAAGGCAAAAAGTAGAATTTCTGACCATAGATTTGATTAAGATGTAATTGGCAAAGTCCTGGAATTCCATTTCATGGCTGGGTGAGAGTGGCGAAATGCGAAAGCATTCTGGCACGACGGTCAAAGGTATCAGCAGACATGTTGTGGTTTTAGCCAGAACCAGAAATTAAGTTTATACAATCGCACTAATATTATAGAGGCGAAAGTTTGTGAATGTGTGTGAGTTTGTATGTTTCTTACTGCTTCACGCTCAAACGGCTGGACGGATCTGGATGAAATTTGGCACAGAGACAGATTATAGTCAGGAATAGCACATAGGATAATTTAATCCCGGGAATATGTTCCCTCTGGATAATTTTCGTCATTCACGTGGGCGAAGCCGCTGGCAGAAGCTAGTAATATTCATAGTCTTCAGCAGGTCCAACAATACTTTGAAACAATAATGATTTGGTTATCTTGTTTTTGCGCCCTAATGGTTGTGGAGCAGGACTAACATTGAGCCAAGCCTTTTTATCAGCTCTGTAATGCCCCAAATTATAATATGCCTGCCTGCATAGATCATAGCCAACTTCATAAGTCAAACAAAACCAGCTTGTTTGCTTTTTATTTTATTTTTCACAATCGCACTAGAATGCCTTGCAGCAATTACACCAACGGAGTACAATCTTACATTGAAATTAAAAAAACAAACAAAAAACAAACTTAATTTTACATTCACGACTCATTATTTTAGTTACATTGTCTAGCAGGAGATTTTTTAAAATAAACAATGGAAATGGACTAAGATACCTCTTCATAGCCTAAGATCCGACTGATAATTCTGCAAATACATTTGTTTATTATAAAAACTTAATTTTTATTATTGATACTTGAAAGTAGTGTATTAGAGTGATGTAATCAAAATAAAAGAGAAGTGTTCAATTCAATGGTTCGTGTAATAATGCCGATAATTGGTGTGTTCAGTTACAAATAGAGGTTGGGCGAGCTGCACACTACAGAAGAATAGATTGCTGCAGGGTTGCCTGGATATATCTAACCACAATTATCTTAATTAAGTAAATTGAAATTTATGTTTGATAGTCAATCCCAAATACATAAGTTTTTGAAATAAATGAAACGTCATTTGAAAGAAGGTGGTGTAGAAAATAGGAAAAAAATAACTTGCCTACTCTCAGTTAGCCGCAATCTATGGGTTGCCAGTTTATATGCTAAACCAGCAGCCTTATTGCTTAATGAATTCGGCAGAGCAAAGGGCAAAGAGTATTAGTACGAGCGGCGACCGCAAGATCCGCTACGTCCTTTGCTACAAAGATAAGCCCAATGGCACATGTTCATAAAAGTGAACCTAAGTTTCAAAAAATTGGTGGAAAGATTTAGAATTGGTCGAAAGTACAAAAAAAAGTACCACTTTCCGTTAAAAAATAATTCTAATTTTGTCGGCCGATTTTTCGAAACTTATCATCACTTTTATTATCATGTGCGACGAAGCTTATCTTAGTGTCAAATGACGTAGTGGATCTTGCGGTCGCCGCTCGTACTATATGAACAATCGATCAATCACATGGCGAGATCAAAGACGCGATGTTGATTTCCGTCTATCTGATTGGTCGATTGTTCATACTCTTTGCCCTTTCAAAGTCAAAGTCAAAGTCAAAGTCAAAGCCAAAGCACTTTATTTCAAGTAGGCCAGTTACAGGCACTTTTGAATTGTCAAAAGACAAAATAAAATATTACAAAATTATGGTGCTACAGTCCCAGTCACAAGACATAATAACTGTGAAAGTACCGTAGATGCCCATTCCAAGGCGTAGATCTCTATGGAGAAGAACGGGCAAGAAACTCCATGGACACTCTTTTTCAATTAGGTAATTATTACAAATCATTTGTTACATCATTCATGTTGAGATTACACATTATGTGAGAACGATGTAGAAAGTTAAAAGTGTCCATAGTAAATATAAAAAGACAATTCAGAAATAAAATTAGAATCAATTAAAATAAACCATGGCAGCTAAGAGATGACCAGTCCAAACCGACAGCGCCCGTTCACGAACATGACACATGTATCAGCACCATTCAGCTCAACCATTTTGAAGGGAGCTAAATGATCCGACACACGCGCCACCATCGGCGAGACATTTGAGTGGGCATGACATACTCTCAACCACCGGAGTCATTCAAGTCAATAGAAGACGTAGGTATCTAGACAATGATAGCTCTGAAGTACATGGTACTCACACAATGCTGGCTATGCTGCTATATAATACTAGAAAGATTAACTTTATATAATGCAAAGATAGTAGCAATCTTCATCAGCTCCGACAATAACAGTAAACGATACCTACGACAGTCTTACCAAAAAATAAAATTTAAAAAATACACATAAAAACGAAATTAAAAATAATAATATTTAACCTGACAGCAAGCTAATTTTGGTAAAAGAACACGAACATTGTCTTGAGTTCAACACAGCGACCAACTATGCTTATCATCTAAATAATCATTAATAGAATAGTATGCCTTAGAACAGAGATTAGCTTTTACCTTTGCTTTAAATGCGTGAAATGGCAAATCTAGAAAAGAAGACGGTAACTTGTTGTAAAAAGTTATACCAACCCCAACGAATGAACTATGCACCTTATGAAGTCGATGAAAGGGAGCTCGTAATTTGTCCTTGTTTCTGGTGTTAAAGTTGTGAATATCACTATTGTTACTGTACAAATGAATGTTCTGCCTAATATATAAAATGTTGGCGAATATGTACTGTGAAGCCGCTGTGAGAATACCAATCTCTTTAAAAAAATCTCTTAGAGAAACACGCGCACCTAATTGGTAAATGGCACGAACAGCTCGTTTTTGAAGCACAAATATATTTTGAATATCAGCGGCTCTGCCCCACAGTAGAATACCGTAGGACATGATACTGTGAAAATAACTAAAGTAGACCAACCTTGCTGTATCAACGTCAGTGTATTGTCTAACCTTTCTAACGGCGTAGGCGGCCGAGCTAAGCCTACCCGCTAGGCTTGATATATGTGGCCCCCATTGAATTTTTGAGTCTACTGTTATACCCAGAAACACAGCTGAATCAACAGTTTCGAGCTTCTCATTGCCGAGCACAATGTTGGGACCCAGATTTCTAACATTGGGCAAAGCGAACTTTATGCATTTAGTCTTCTTGGCATTAAGAACAAGATTATTGGTTGTGAACCAATCTGTGACCATTGATAGTGCGTTATTCACGTCATCAAAAACTTGTCTATTCCTATCTACTTTAAAGATCAGAGAAGTATCATCTGCAAACAGTACAACGTCGCAAATATCCTTTAAATAGAATGGCAGATCGTTAATATAAACCAGGAATAAAAACGGACCCAGTATTGAGCCTTGAGGTACACCCAGCTCAACAGGTAACCTGGAAGATTTAGCGCCATTAACGTCTACGCACTGGTATCTATTAAGTAAATATGACTCAATTACATTTAGGGCTTCGTTTTGAACACCGTAATGGCGTAGTTTACGCAAAAGCGTATCATGGTGAACGCAATCGAAGGCTTTAGAAAGATCGCAGAAAACACCAATTGCATTTCGCGACTTCTCCCATGCGTCAAATATGTGCTTCAACAAAGCAACACCCGCATCTGTAGTCGAGCGACCCTTCGTAAACCCATATTGGTCATTGTGAAGGAGGCTATGTAAGTTAAAATGTCTGAGTAACTGCTTAAGAATTAACTTTTCAAATATTTTGCTGAATGCTGGCAAAATAGAGATTGGTCTGAAATTACCAATATCATTTTTGCTACCGGATTTAAATAGAGGGATGACTTTGCTGCACTTCATGAGATCAGGAAAAGTACCCAAATCAATGCATTTGTTAAACGTAACAGCAAGATAGGGGGCCACAATGTCTATTATATTGCCCAAAAGTTTGGTAGATATGCCCCAGTAATCACCCGTGTTTTTAGATTTAAGAGAATTAAAAACATTAACTACATCACGAGGCGCTACATGCTCGAATCTCAATACATAACTACATTTAGGGACGCTACTATGCAATAGGTTTTCAGCCTTAGACGGCGACGAACTTAAGGAGCAAGTCGTCGTTGCAGGTATGCTCGTAAAAAACTCATTAAACGCCTCAGCTACGTCAGCTGGTTTATTAACTAATTTGTTATCAACCATGATCTCGAGTTGATTTTCTTTTTTAACCGATTTACCCGTTTCGTTGTTTATGATTTTCCAAGTGGCTTTTACTTTGTTATTAGAATTTTTAATAGTCTCACTTAGAAATTTTGATTTTGCAACACGACAAATCTTTTTAAATAATTTTGAATAATTTTTAACATATTCTAAAAAATTGTTATCAAACTTGTACTGTCTCAGACCATACAACTCATACAATCTCGCTCGGCTTTTATAAATGCCTGGTGTAGCCCATTGGTTGAAACCAGCGGAAGTCCCAGTAATGTTGATAGTTTTAGTTTTAAAAACGGATTTGTACTCATTTTGCACAACATCAAAAAGGGCCTCGTACATTTCATTTGGGTTCTCGTACTCTATTATTGACGGTATAACTTTAAGAGCTATATTATTTTTAAACTTACTGCAACGACTAACAGTATAAGGCCTGCATTCTACTTTGCGCGGCTTTTTACTTAATGGCATAGGGAAGCTAGCCATTAATCCACAGTGATCTGATGATAAATCACTTAACACCAATTTATTGTCGGCATCAAAATCACAAAATATATTATCAAGGCAAGTCGACGAAGACGCCGTGATCCTAGTTGGTTCGAAAAACAAATTAACTAAATTAAAAGATTTAAATAAGTTCAGAAGCCTAGTACTTAGTGGAGTAACATCTAAAATATTAACATTAAAATCTCCACATAAAATTATATTTTTACTACTGCATTTAATCTTATTAAGTGTATCCTCCATTGCAGATTCGAAACTAGTAAAGTCCCCTGAAGGGGGTCTGTAGACACAAATTATTATGTACCGCTCAAGTTCAACACAAGACAACTCGATAGTGCGCTCAATGGAAAGATTAACTAGGTCTAACCGTTGTTTACATTTTAACTTGTTTGAAACAAGAATTAAAGATCCACCGCGAATAGCAGTTTTTCTCACAAATGCACTCTGTACAGAAAATAAATCATCATTGATAAACACTACTTCATGCTCTTTCAGCCAATGTTCAGTTAAACATAACACATGAACATCATAATTCTCCATAAACAAGCTTAACTCTAATTCCTTGCCGGACAAACCCTGCATATTTTGATGTACAACATTCAACATATGCGACTCACCCGTTGTCGAACCTAACAGTTTAAACTACTAGGTGTGTGTATAGCAATGTTAGTATCACTACCAACAGAATCAAAAGTGATATTAGTATCTATACTAATAGTATCAATAGAGATGTTAGTGTCACCACTAACAGTAAACGTAGGTACAGTATAAGTACCGGTGTAAACGTGTAAAGTATATGCTAAAAGATTAGCAATCCGTCTCCTACAACTAGCTGGCAAAAACATGGAACAATCAGTGAGTCTGTAATCTGTAATAAAACTATTACAATCAAAATATATAATCGCGTCCCTGTGACGACAAGTCCTGTTATACATCAGCAGATTCAGATTATAAATATGCCTATTTTGCTCATCCGACAAACAATCAGAGTAAGGCAAAGCAGAAAAAATAAATTTACAATTATAAGACTCATGGAGCTTTAGCATTAAATTAAAACATGCAACTAAATCCTTTTTTCTTACAGCTAAGCTATCCCCAAATAACAATATTACAGTTGAATTGGGATTTATTTTAGTCAATTTAAGACTATTAATTAACTGGCTAAAACTGGCACCGGGTAAACAATGATTTACAATATACTGTTGAGAACACTGACTAAGAATACTACCAAAACCTTGACCAAATTTATCTGAAAAAACATAAGCTGAATTATTTAAAATATTATTATTATTAACTACTGGTTGAGCCATTAAGGGTGTGACATGCTGAGGATCTGGTGTCTGAGAGCAGGCACAGCTACAAGAGAAGTTATTGGTCAGGGACTCATACCTCTCTGCATTGCACCTGACCAAGTCTACCAGCTCGTTGGCCTCCAGCATGCGCTTACTCAGATCTTGTTGAGAAGCCTCATATTTGCTAAAGATATCTTTTAGAGCACATTCCCTCACAAACAACTCATCCTGAAGGTTCTGACAGTCAGCATCATACCTGATCCTACATAATTCTAAATCAGTATTAAATTTTTTTAATTCTTGCATTATATTTACATTTTTTTGTCTTAGTTTTAAATTTAATTTGTTCAGTTTTTGTCCCTTCAGTGACTTTTTAATTTTTCTAATTAACTTGTTAATCTTAATATATTTTTTAATTTTTTTATGACTAGTAAATAAACTGCATTTATTAAGAGTGTCATTAGTTAAGTCTATGGTCACTATTGGTTCAACACATGTGGGTCCGGACCGGCTAACAACCAACTCATGATAAAGATTGCAGGTGTTCGCAGACTCTTCACTGGCCTTAAGCTTTTCCAGGCGTGTTACGGTGTTGTGTGCCTTGCTTAATTCCAGCTCCAGTTCTGAAATACGTTTTAAGGCCTGATCGTAGGTGTCACTGCACTGTTCAAAGTTACCAACAAGTTGACGGAGGTGTTGATGCTGGTCCAGTATGTCCTCATGCTGCATATGCAGTTCAGCCAACTGGTTTTTGAGCTCAGTGTTCTTCTTAATAACTAAACCTATTTCCACCTCACTTTCTTCCCTTTCCTTTAACAGCTGACGGACCGTGGTTTGGCTAGATTCTAGCTCCTTCAAGGTAGCCCTAAGTTTTTCCTCTAAGGATGCAGCTCTGCGAGTCAACATGATGAAGACAACCTCAGAGGCACCCTGGAATTAGAGAAGAAACAGCTAAGTATGTGAAAAGAATAGGAGTGAGGGACAGAATGAATAAGTTTAAAAAGAGTGAAAACTAATTACATTTAAGGTAATTATTTACAGAGAAAAAAAAAGGAATAAAAGTTATGAAAGATATATTAGTAGTTTTATCTTAGTTGATATCACTACTTTACTAAATAAATAGGTTATATAACAAAATTAAAGTGACAAAATCTAATTGAGGGTACTAGTACTACTGGTTTTATTTTTGTTTTTAAACACAGTAATTTCCTAGACTGGTTTTATCTAGGAAACAATAGTGAAAGAACTATCTCTAGTAATCAAGTTCATGAATTTTATAAGGCCTAAACATATTAAAAATGATTTTAAAGTTTCATCTGCATGGACATTATTTATATTATAATGAAAGTGTTAAATAGGCCATAGCTCGTAGGGAATAGGGAATAATTGTTCAGTGGGCAATAGGACCTATTATAATTAATATTTTTATTCTAACTAAAAGTTAAATAAACAATATAAATAAACAAAATACTCCCCCGGTAAGGTGGTGACTTCAAATGTGTCCGTTGAATGACACCTGATATTTGTTTAATGAATTTCTCATTGATTTTGCATCGAAACAATTTGCAAACACAGATCCTTATTATTTATGGGTAGATTAATAGTTTTGAGTACAATTAAGACTTATTAAATACTTAAAATAATATTTTCACAATTAAATTCTAACACAAAACTTTTTGACAACCGGCTGCCAGTGTTGCCAGGCTAAGGATCTGCTTTCGGCTAAGCTTTGCTTTGCCGAATTCATTACGCAATAAAGCTGCTGGTCATCCATGAATGGCGGCAGGAACTAAGAGATAGATGATGTTGCATACGCACCCACGACAACGAAGAAATTTTTAGTGGAGGTACACGTTAAAAAAATGAACATTAAGACAATAAACCGTTTGCTACATGGTGTGGTCAGGCAACCCTACAGTAATCTATTCTACTATTTAGAATCATCAATACATATAATTATACTTCAATGCTGCATCCTCGAGATTGAATACACAATGTAGTACAGTACCCAATATACTGCAATGCCACACAGTTCAAAGACTAAAAAAAAAAAGAAATGTTCTTTTGATAGTCTCTGTCAATGTCATCTGTCAATGGTCACGTCACCGTGCAGGTGCAGCAGTGCACAGGCACCAACCAGCTGCAGCAGTGCACAGGCACCAACCAGGTGCGGCAGGAGTTCATACGCAGCACATCTCTTCAATGCGTAGTGAAGGAGCCATACGGGCGGGTCCCGCAAGCTAGAACTTGCCCGTCGACTGGGCTTGTTTTCTGCAAAAACTTATATCAAGGTTAAAAGTACGAGGAGGCTTACCGCCGCCCCGAAGCTCTTTGTCGACTCATCTCATAGATAGAGGATCAAGTAGAACTTTTTCTTTATTACAGCTCGGTCTTACCTGACCACGACTAATATTACTATGTGAGGTGTATTTATTATTGTCAGGTTCACACACACAACACAACAACACAACATTCACAGCGTTTACTTTTAGTACCTTATCCGATACATGAGTCAAGTACTGTCCATGTTTTGTGCGAATAAACGTGACACCATCGCGATTTAGTACGGCAGTCCCTATGATAATGGGTTTATTCATACACGACGCGGGTACTATGACAAAATCTATTTCAAGCGCGATATTACTAACTCTTAGGCTCACAATGATGTATTCGCGAGCAACAAACTCTTTATCACTTAACAGTTTCAAAGAACACTTTATTTGTTTACGCGAACCGGAAAAGTAATTTACTACCGCTGATTCAAATTCAAAATTCAAATCTTTATTAGCCCTACCTTCTTACAGAAAGAATCAATCTGTCTAGCATTATTACTTCTACCGTCTTTATCGGCTGCACGTACCTGTACATCACTGATACCGTGAACCACTATTTGAACCATAAGTTCTTCGCTTAACACCATTACGTGAGCGACTGCGATGTGATCGTAAACGAGTTATGTCATTACGTGAACGCGAGTGAGTCCTGTCACGACGCGAATGCGAACGATTTCTACTATGGCGTGACCGTGATTGAGTTTTACCGTGAGGTGATCGTGAACCATGCTTATGTTTCGCGATTCACTGCGACGGCTACGCATACCCTCAGAGCGAAGCGGCGTTCTAACTAGCTCTTCAAGTGGCATTTTTAATTGAAATCAACGGTTGTTTGTGTAGGTAACAAGGCTAATAATTATGAGCAAATGAGCTGAATCTAACTTCTGATTTTAGCGACCAGGATGGAAAAACAAATAAAAATAACAATTCGGACAAACTAAAACGAATTTATTTCAGAATAGACTTTATTTTAACAATTATTCAAGTAATCATTAAAATTCGAGCAATCATAAATGACCGTTTATATTCAAAACGAGTACCAATAACACAAAAACCCAAATAGCACAATATGGAACGAACTTACTGCAAAGTAGCGAAGGTACCGATAACCTTACCGTGCGACGACTCAGGAAAAAAAGGGGCGATCGATACTCGCTCGAGCGCACGCTTTTATATTAATCGGTAGGTACCACCACTACCAACAATAAGTTCTGCTTATAATATTATTAAGTAAATCGAAAAATTCAAACAATCAAAAATTTGGTTACGTTGGTTTAGGCTGTCATAGCGTATTGAAACAGGAGGTATTGTTGAACCCTGCTATGGTGTTTACTCAATGACCTGTAAAGTGGAGGTATATGTGCAGCACTTGGCATTTTGGTATTGCTGGGGTGCATTTTTTGTCAAAATGTTAGTTACGCATTTCTCTACCACGCTGTAAAATAATCAAAATAAGTAATAAACATTATTTCACATCGATCTTCCAACTAGGTTAAAACGGGTGACAAATTGAAAAATAAACTATCAAAGCAATATTTCATTCGCCAAGCGACGTTATTGTCGATAGCCTACGTTAGTGGATCGGCATAAGCTCAGCACTAACTCGTCGCAAGAAGCAGCGGCCGTACTACGCGATGCTTCCGCTTAATAAAATATCGTTTTGTGATTTTTACATTGCTTGTTCAGTCACTCAGCGACAAACTTAGGTAGTGGTTAAGAAGCAATGTATTTAATGCAAAAATAGTACAGTCGCTGTGCTATTTGAAACAAAAATAACATAGTAGAAGCAAGAAATATTTCACGATTTGTTGTTTTTCATGATTTTAACATGCTCAGTCAACCCACGTCGCGCGGACACCGACACGCCCCCTTGCCACTTCTCCTGTATTTTAAACTTCTATGGACAAAATAAATACGGTTGCCATGACAATCTTGAAGTAATTGACTAGTGCCTACGGTCCATTTCATAGTTTGATAATAAGGTTTCTTTTTTTTTATTTAAGGAGGTTTCGTCTATTAACATATATACAATTGAATATTGTAAAAAAAAACAAACCTATATACAAATATAAAAGTGAGATGGAAAAGAGCTCATTCTGCATCAAAAAATTCGTCCACATCGATGCCAGCGGGAAACGTGCCCAGAACGCAGAACGGCAGCATTGCCACGTTGAATGGCAATGCTGATTCTCTGGCCGAAGAAAAGGCCAGTCCTCTGGTCACGTGAAGAGTCGACGAGCTTTGTGCTAATTTCTCGCAAAACTCTATGCGCACTCAGACCCCATGAACCTAATGTTTCAATCCCAAACGGCTCAAACATATAACTTCCAAATAGGTTGTTATATTTGCGCCGTTTGAGGTTTTCTGCACCGGCAGCAGCCGCCCCAGCACAGCCCACCGTGCTAAGAAGATGGGATGGCGCAAGAGTTTCGACACATGTTGCATCCCACACCAAAGGCCTACCCACCTTCCAAGGCATTATGGTCATTCCGTCTGGTCTCTTCCCATCGTCGCGTGCCAAGCCATTGGGTTCTAAAACAGCTGGCACCCCGGCGATGAGAAGAGCCCGCCGTATGATGTCATTAATGCTGGCGTGCCGTGATATCCGGCCAGCGATCCTATTGCAGGATAGGCCATGGTGATAAATGTATTTTACATGAAATTTGGTCCAAAACAGCAATACCTTATAAGAGTAAAAGCCGAGTGAAGGTTAATTTTAGCGAGTCTATCCGAAATATCACTAAAATGGTTAATTTTTCTATCAATGAATGAAGAAAAACTGTCTTCCAAAATTGGGGAACCTAGGAGGTGCAGTGAACTTTTATCTAAAATTTTGATCTCTGGGGCTATTGCATAGAATTTCTGTAGGGTCGGTTGTCTGTCGGTATTGTCACTAAGAAAAATTTCACATTTAGAGTTGTTAAGGTCTAGGCCGATGGATTTAAACTGCTCTATCAGGAATTTAAAATCTGCTAAAACGGTGTCTACGTCACCTCCTAGTGTTCCATCATCCAAATACCATAAGTTAAATTTCGAATTTAGTTTCTGAACAATGGGATAAATAGCCAGACTGAAAATTACTGGCCCTAGAGGGTCACCTTGTTGGCAACCAACTGAAGATTGCAAAACATTTTCTTTGTACAATAATTTTGGTGGGTGCCTAATAGCATTGCCACAAAAAGCCGAAAATTTCTGGAAGCTCTTCTGTTGACGGAATTGAAGGCGTTTTTAACGTCAACAATAAGGTTGTTTAAATTTCAAATAGATATCTTTGAAATTGCTTAAATATGAAAAATCAAGTTATTAAAGATTATAACATCTTTAATAACTTGATTTTTTACTCTTGAATGAAGTAATATAATACTAATGTACTTTTTATGGCTGTATTAAATTTATTTTAGTAAATTTTATGCAATCTTGTGATGTCTTGGCTTTCTTTTGTAAAATAGAACGTAAGGGTGAAAGAGAAAGTGAATGGAACTTTGACAGGTCCATACATAAGTAGGTACTTACCTAACTGATCCTAGGTAGATTCTCAATTGTGAAACGTAAAATACTCAAACGCTTCCTAAATTATTTGACAATACTCAACTGATTATTGCTGCTTTACTTAACTCAGAAACCGGCCGTTAGTCTGGCTGGTGCCAGACTAAGTTCAGACGTAGTGTTTACTAATTTACTCAATCCAGATCTGTCCCTCTGCCTAGCCTTTTTGCCAACTACTCGTATATTGGGGTTGGCTTCCAGTCTAACTGGATTCAGCTGAATACCAGCATTTTACATGGAGCAAACAAAATCAAATTCCATAATACAAACCTTTGATAGATTAGGTTTAGTAATCAATTTAGAAAAAGTTCATTTATGCCAAACCGGATCTGCAAATTCTTAGGATTTCAACTCACTATGTACGTATCTAAAATGACTTGAGTTAAGAGGATAAAGAAACTAATCTATAAATATAGTCGCAAATATAACGTCGTTAACCAAGACTTTGCAAAACTAATTGTTACATTAACAACTGCATGTCCAGCCATAGCGTATGGTTGGGTCATATACTAAATAATTAAAACGGGAGAAATATTTGGCACTTTTGAAGTCTGATGACAACCATAAAGCAAACATATCTATAAGTCCTTAGGTGGAATCAAATATCGGTCAGAAATGTCAATACAATTCATGATAGTTCCTGCGAACTGGAAATATTTGTTGATTTTTCGCATACAGTGTGGAGTGCAGCCTGTGTGTAAAGAGTGTGCAGATTAATCCATTGGTCAATTAGTAAAATGAAACAACACATTAACTTTCTTGAATTACTGGCAACATTCGTGAGCCTAAGTGTTTTTTATTTTAAAATAAATAAAATTTACACATTCTTCTTAGAAAAGATAACAGACTGCCATTGCACATATCAACAAAATGTGTGGCACTCTATACTCCCATTTAAATTATATAATATAATATATATATACTCCCATTTAAATATATACCTACCTGTGGTAATCGTAGAAAAAGTATATATGTTTACACATATACATGTATAAAATCTAGGGCGAATACCGATGTAGACTAAGCTTCTAGCTATACCTACTAATGTTAATATTGAATTATAGTAAGATTCTCGATGATTTAGATTTATTAAAACATAATTCGTATAATCTGTAATAGATTTGTTTACACCTAGCAAAAAAGTATGCAGTATATTTATCGTGGAAAGATGACCCAGATGCCTATGATATACACGACTTTACAATACCGTGGCATAGTTCTGTTTCTTTTTAATGGTTTTTTCCACCTTTTGCTCTTATCATAAGATACTTAAAGACGATAATCTACGAAGCAACTGGCATAATTATCGTTTCATTATTGGCCTATTCAATCATAATTACCCTAGTTAAAACTCTTTGCTTCTGAGATAATGTTTATCAAACCTAGTGAGAATAATTTATTATCCCCTTCCAGTAAATCACTTCTTACGTGGGAAATACTTACCCGGCTTGGGCTATATTGTCAGGAAATTGTACGAAGGGCATAAATGTATCTATATCTTTTTTTTAATTTTTTGTCTTTTATGCTGAGGCAATAGACAATGTGTTGAAATTTTTGTATAGTAATGACATTTATAAGCATGTTTAATGCCACCCTTAAGGTGGCTTTGTTTTATTCAATTTATAGTGTTGATCACTTAAATTTGTACCTCAATTAAATTTATCAAAAAAATTCTATCAGACGAATTTAACAAAGGTGTAAGTTATGGGACATTAAATTCTATTACACTCTGTATTAAAATTAATCTTATCAAAAATTCAAATGGAAAATGAAAAAGAAAGAAAGAATCTACAGATTCTTTGCGGATGTTTATAAAATTAATCTTACTTTCCCTAAGTATACTACTTGGAACCTTAATCTAGTTATAGATTACGATCTAATTTTTGTTTCTAAAAAAGCTCTAAACTTTGCTCGCATTGTTCACGGGTCAAGGGATGCAAACCTTGTCATTGGTCAATATTGATGATGTTCGAGTAACAGAAACAGGAACAATATTACAATTAACGACGAAATATGACCCTTTTTCTTCTTCTTCCAGAAGAGAAATGATATAATTAAAAGTTCTGCAACGATCAGTAAAAATCTTTGCTAGATTTTACCTTTATTTAATGACAAACATTAATAATTAATATTTTCAGCAAACAGCCTGATTATTTAAATAGAAAATTCTGCCTATTTAGAAACACTCTTATATCTGATAAGTTATTTGAATTGCTTTTTGCAGAGATAAGAGTTTTTTCCTTAAAAAGCCCATACCTGTACCTACCAGTTGATTCCATCAGATGCTGGATCAAAGAAACCCATAGTGATAGTGGTGCGGATGTGAATACGTTCACTGCCTCCAGTACTAGACACGCATCCACGTCAGTCGCGTATAGATCTGCCCCTGTACTATGACGTGTCAAAACTATCATGGTGCGGCTAGGAAAAAGGGACAGATGTACATAAGTCATATAAATCTGTCGCTTAAGCTCACTTGAAATAACCTTGTTCTAAAAGCTTATTATGGTTACCCCCTGGCGGGCGTCTCAAATGACAGAATCAAAAAGATTGCTGGGTAGACTGGTAAATCAATATTTATTTATTGCAAAAAAATTACATGTCCATTCTGAACAAGACAGGGTATTTGCTGATGATATAATATATAACTTATTAAATAAGTTAGTTTAGAAAAAGGGTCTGTTTGTTGATTGTTCGTTAGTTAATGTTAGTAAATGTATCTTTGTAAGTAACTCTCTTTAATACCTTCTTCTTGGTAACTGACAAGACAGACCTTGTTTTATTTTTAAAACAAATACCAAATTATTTACATGTAAACCTGAACACTTTCCATTCCACAATTAATATACTCTAAACATCTACATTGTGTATTAAATCTCGAGGATGCAGTATTGAAGTATAATTTATGGTTAACTGAACTTACTTGTAAGTGAAAGTCAACCGGAAGTATACGAAATGCTGCATCCGAAGAGATTTAACTCTCTCCCTACCCATGTATTATATACCTATGTTATACATTTACCCTGAAATATTGTGGAATGGGATGAACTCTAAAACGAATGACGTGACCATTGACAGAGACTATCAAAAGAATATTTCTTTTTTTTTAGTCTTTGAACTGTGTGGTATTGCAGTACATTGGGGACTGTACTACATTGTGTATTAAATCTCTCGGCAAACCTTTGATTTGTCATTCTAAGTCATAATTAATGTATAACTTCTTATAAAAACACAATATTTAATTCAGTATATATTTTATTTTATATTTCATTTTAATAGCGATTCTAATTTCTTATGATTGAATCAGGGACATTTTACTTCATGCATAATTTCTGTTTTAATTTTATCTCAACTCAAAAAATATATGTTTTTTTTAATTTTGACATGTATAATGCGATTGGTTTTGGATGTTGACATGTTTAATTTAATTTGGCTAGTTTTAAGTGTTGACATATTTAATTCGACTAGTTATAAGTGTAGACATGTTAAATTTGTCTGATTGTATAATTTTGTCAGGTTTCTATTTGACTAATTCTAAGTGTATAATTAGTACATTACTGCAGAATCCAGTAAGTAAGCCTTCCTGGCCAAGTATGAGTTGGCCTCGTAGTTAACCGGACCTCACCTGCGGTTCGGTCCGGTTAACTACGAGGCCAGGATGGCTTTCTTACTGGTTGAGGCTTGCATAATGCTTTTCTCAAAAATTAAAGAAAGTTTAACACCAAATTCGTTTAATTAATATTGAAGGTTACATTCATATTAGGGCAATTACTGATAGATATTGTGATCGATTTACCGGAGGCAATTATATTTGTTTGTTGTACGTCTTGATTAACGCACTCAAAATATATCTAACTCTTAAAATGTCATACAGATGATATCATAAGAGAGATAGATATATATTTGGAGCCTCCCTCCTTTAACCATGTTATAATGGCTAAACTCTAATGTGTCTGGCTGGTACTATGTTTTTTCTATGCAGATCTGAAAAGGATGACCTATTGTCTAGAGATGGGTGTTTTCGGTTTTTTGCACAAACGGTTATGTAACCGATATAAAGATTTCATATCGATATCGAAAACGGTTTTCATATATCAATATCATTTAGTACAGTTTGCATAAGTTAATATGTTATTTAGATGAGCAAACTTACAACGAACGTGAAATAATACTTAGAAAGAGAGTTAGCGCATAATTATGGTTCCTATCGTTTGTGAAGTTTGCGTTTTGTTCGTAGTTCGTACGTTTCCGCATTGTTACGGTTTTAAGTTTTGACTTATTCGTTCTCGCACGCTAGTAAGGTTTTTATAAGATAATTTTTTTGTAATATCGGTTATTTTGGTATAGATGTCGATATGATAAGATATCTAACACATATCCGATATAAGTTACGTTTTGATATACCGGACCAATCCCTACTACTGTCCAGTAAGTAAATTACATACTTACTTACTGGACAGTTGGAGATTCCAAATTTAAAATCTCGCTTCTTACTGGACAGTTGTGAATAAGTCTCCGGTAGAGTTTACTTTCTGGATACTTTTTAGAGATGTTATGACAACATTACATACCATTTTTGAGAAAAATAATTTGAGTTCAGTAGTTTTAAATGTTGATATGTTTAATTTGAGTGTTGGTTAAGTGTTGACATATTTAATTGGTCTGATTTTAGATTTTGACATGTTTAATTTGCCTAGTTCTAAAAGTTTACATTTTATTCAATGACAATATATCGACAGTTATTATTATTATTGGAATTCTAGTTAGTACAAAATTTTATTGTATCGTTTTTGTATGTAAATAATCGTTTAACGCATGGCAATTATTTCTTATTATTTATCTTTATATTCTAAATATGTTATTTAGACCTGTGTATACTCGGCAATGTGTAAACTGTGGTTGCCTGTAATCAGGTGTGCATTGCAGGAAAATTTTATATTGTATGATATTTTTATGTTTTGTGTAAGATGATATTGTATTGTTGCACTCGTCGGTGATCCATAAATAAATAAAATAAAAGTTTCATACAAAGCTAAACCCCAGCCATTTCTCCACTTTCTATTTTATGCACAAAGACGTAGCCTATGTCCTTCTCAGGGTCTCAAACTATCTCCATACCAAATGTCATGTAAATTGGTTAATAATAAGAAGTAGTTGCATGATAAGAAGTTAAATACAAAATTACCACCTCCCATTCCTCCACCTTCATGTTTTATGCGTAAAGAAGTAGCCTATGTCCTTCTGATGATCACAAACTATCTCCGTTTCAAATTTCATCTAAATCAGTTCATAATAAGAAGTTGCATGATAAGAAGTTACATACAAAGTTTGCCCTTCCCGTCCCCATTTCTCCACCTTCGTGTCTTATGCAAAATTAAATTGCCTATGTCTCTCTTAGGATATCAAACTATCTCAAAACCAAATAAATCGGTTCAGCGGTTTAAGCCCTAGTAAGTAGTTTCATACAAAACTGACGCCCCATACCCATTTCTCCCCCTTCGTGTTTCACGAAAAAAGTAGTGTTTTTCCTTCCTAGGATCTGAAACTACGTCCATACCAAATTCCATCTAAATTGGTTCAGTGGCTTAAGCCATAATAAGATGTTTCGTACAAAACAACCGCACACCCCATTTCGTCCCCTAAGTGTTTAAAAAAAAAAAAATGTAGCCTTTTCTTTTCCTAGTTCTCAAACTATCTCCATAACAACTTTCATCTAAATCGGAAAGAAGCGTGAAAGGTAACAGACAGACAGAAACAGAGTTACTTTCGGATTTTATAGTATTAGTATGGATAAGGAATAATAATTACAATACAAGGTTTATAACATCTTGATAAATTTCTGCCAGGTATATTCTTATTCCATTAGCATTGTTGTCCTTTGCCAGATGCAAAGGACAACAATGCTAATGGAATTGCTCTAACAGAGAAGGAACCTTGTTTTTTGGCATCAATTCTGTTTTATAATGATGAAAAAGGGCACCAGATAGTAGCTGCGGGCCTTGTCCATAAGACAATCGACACTCTGATCAGAAGAGACGTAAAGAAGCGCCTCGGCAACACCAAGACCAAAGTAGTGTCACTATTCGATAATATCTATAGAGCGCCTCCAGCCAGTGAAGTAATAGGTTTAGTGAAGGAAAGATTCGATAAAGTATACATAAAAGAAATTCCAAACTGGTTAGCAAAAAAAGTAGTGCAAGAGAAAAGCAAAACAGTAGGAAACCCGATAGCTGACAAACTTGAAGATCTTACCAAGGTTATGCAAAAGAATGAAGAAGCGGTGGAAACTAATACAATCGCGCAGGGAAAGTTGAATGAAAAAGACATTTTACCTGGTATTGCACCGTTGCCAAAGTCGTACTACATGCCAAATTCAATTTTCTACACAGTCGAAACTAAATGCAAGACTCCAACTGACTACAGTTGTAATTTGAGGAAACGTCAACGTCACGAAAATGATGCTATTAGTGACATATCTATCAACAGGATATTCAAAAGGACCAAGCCCTGGTACAGTCTACTATCAACAAAACCAACAAAGCCTTGATGCAGTCAATGTTTTATTGAAAACGAGATGTGACAATATCCCATTTTAAAATAAATATCTGTCTCGTATATCTGTTTAACTCATTTAGTGAACTATAATGTTCAAGTTAAACATCTCTAGGTTCAGTCAATCTTCTAGTTGAAGCAACGCTTACCGAGGTCGGTCCGTGATTGGGTGACTATCTACAACATACTTCGGTATGCATGTTAAGACATTAAGGTTTGCCCGAAGTCCGTCTACCAAGTAGTATAATGTTAGCCAATAACTGGGTTTTGGAAGTTAGATAGGATGTCAATCCATATAAAAAATATTTAAAAAAAAATCTTAAACCGACTTCCGAAAAAAAAACACAATAAAGCAAAAATTAACTTCTTTTCGGAAGTCATTGTCTTGGTACATATTTTTTTTAAGATTTTGACACCGACTGCCGAAAAGAAAGTTATTTTTGTTATGTTATGTTGTCTGTCTGTTTTATTTTTTTGTTAAAAAGTTTTTATTTTATTTTGTTAGTTTTGGTACATTATATTTACTTGAAAATACGCATAATTAAGGATAACTTAAAAACTACTCGTCAGATCTTACATGGGATCACATGAGAAGTACCAGCTTTCAAACAAAAACAATCATCAAAATTAGTTCATAATTGGTGGAGTAATCGCGTAACAAACATACAGTCGAATTGAGAACCTCCTCCTTCTTGAAGTCGATAAAATGGTATTTAGCATCCGGTTAGACTGAAAGCCAAACGCGACCCAACACAGTAGCAACTAAAGGGCTTGGCAGTCAATGTGGTCTATAGGTGCAGTGTGTCACAACTGCTGTTAAGTGTAAAGGCAACACTTACGCAAACAAAATACGGCATTGCACATAAATACATCAACACGGTCTAGGGATATTTCATACTCAATTAAATAACTCGAAAAGTACTGGCCGCATTGGAATCTTTTATACACCGATTTGTTTGTAATTTATCTCAGACTAATTCGAAATTCAATTTTTCGAAAATTCTTATGTTTCGGTGGCATAAAAATGTCTTGATGTGTAGGAGAGGGAATTTTCATTTGTGCGAAATTTAGAAAACAATACGAATTACGTTTAGTTACAGTTTTTTTTTCATTTTTAAACGAAAGATAAAGTTAAAATTGAGATATTGTAGCCATGCAACGCCAACATTTGACGAGGGCGGAGATGTTACGAGCTGTGGGAATGCTGGAAGCTGGGTCTGTTCAGCGTAATGTTGCTGAGGCCATAGGGACGCACCAAAATGTAATTTCAAGATTGTGGACACGCTATCGTGCCACAGGTGAAGTAGCGGAGAGGCACCGGGGGCCAAGTCGCATCACTACCCCCAGACAAGACCGATTTTTGCAAATTACTGCGCGAGCTCAACCAAATGCAACGGTGACTCAATTGGTCCAAAGGCTGCGAGTGGAACACCAAATGCTTGTGAGTGACCAAACTGTAAGAAGGCGACTGCATGAAAGCAATCTAAGCTCTCGTAGACCACTCCGGGTCCCACCTTTACGGAGAGGCAATCGTGGACGACGATTAGAATGGGTTCGGAACCACTTGGACTGGGGCCGTGAGCAATGGTCCAATGTGCTGTTCACGGATGAATCCAGGTTCGGCTTCCATCCAGATTCACGAAGGACGCGTGTTTGGCGAGTTCCTGGACGATGGAGCCGTCTTCAGAACCCTCAGGAAGTTCACCCATACCAAGGAGGAACAATTATGGTTTGGGCAGGAATTCGTCTTGGAGGACGGACGGATCTCGTTTGGGTGCGGGGCAATATGACGGCAGAACGATACGTCCAACAGGTGCTGGGGCCCGTAACCTTGCCCACAGAACACAAATGGGGCAAGATTTCCTGCTCATGCACGACAATGCCCGGACACACACGGCGAGAACGGTAGCAGCTTGGTTACATACACACAATGTTAGGGCCTTAG
The DNA here is from genome assembly GCA_948252205.1 of Orthosia incerta. Taxonomy (NCBI): domain Eukaryota; kingdom Metazoa; phylum Arthropoda; class Insecta; order Lepidoptera; family Noctuidae; genus Orthosia; species Orthosia incerta. The sequence continues at coordinate 36,126,610 of OX411741.1, read as the reverse complement.
ACTGGCCTGCTCAATCGCCAGATCTAAATCCCATTGAGCATGCGTGGGATATGCTGCAAAGAAGAGCTCTGAAAGAAGTTCCTGAAAATCTGGCTACAGAAGATCAACTTTTTGCGCACCTCAGAAGGACATGGGACAATATTCCGCAGCAAGACATTGACAACCTTGTTCTGAGCATGCCGAATCGTTGCCGATGTGTTATGAACATCATGGGCGCTTTCTCAGACTACTAACTTCAAGTTTATAAACACAAATTAAATGATCTTTCTATTTTTTTTCAGTTTTTACTCATAAATTAAAAGTTAATTCATATACGGTTTCCGTCTATGCTTCATTTTTTTTCCATAAAATCCTGAAATTTTAATCGAAGTACCTTAACTATTATTAAAAAATGGTAGAATATTAAATAACGTATCTTTTAAATATATACATGTCATATAAATAATTAACACATTGATAGTAATTCGCTTTTTTAAAAATATCCCTACACCGTGTTGATGTGTGTAGATCATGGATCCAAATGGCTCAAGACACTTTACTTTTTGTACGTTATTTACCAAGTCTAACTCATCTAAATGCATAAAAATCAGATTCAGAATCTTTACTTGTAAACATAGTGAGATGTGGCCTATAAATATTATTGACAAGTCCATTTATCTAGTGTGACAATGGAAATCAATTATTGAAAGAGCTAGAACCTTATAGTAAATCAATCAATTATCTTCATCAACAGCACTTATGTAAAAGAAACTACGTTTTCAAGCAAAGTGCAGCAGGTGGTGATGACGACTTTGGGCCGGTATCGATGGAGGCAGGTTGTCCGCTTAAAGGAGTCCAGTGACCATGATCCTCAGTGATGAGGGACCGATTGAAGAAGAAGATACTACACCTATGTAAGCACATAACGACACCTGTATTCCACTCTATGCAATGCTAATTCCACCACCTTTCCCTCTACGATTGTATGTATGTATGTCTATTGAGACATACTGACAATAGATAGAGGACAAATGGGAGCCTATATTGAAAGGCTCCCTTTTGTTTTATATCTCAATGACATGTAAACGATGATGTAGTCGACAACCTGAAGGAACCCCAGTAATGCTTAGGCCATAGCGCAGACTTCAGCAGGGAATTGTACTTCTTAGTTGTACTCACCGTGAAACTATATCCAAAACTTTTAACTTTTCTAATATATATACAGGTATTAAGACCATTGGCGGAATTGATCCTATGCAATTCCAACTCACACACTTCCAAACGTTATCCATAGAATGCAAATCGTTGACGATGAGAAGATACTATTGCCGTTATGAGGACAGCACAGAACAAACTACATAGTTTATCCGCTTTATATGTCTATTACAAAGCTATCTCGAGTCAATATCTAGGTACTTCATTCAGAGGAAATGCGGTCGCAGACATCCCTCTGAATTTTCTAAGTAAAAAGTTATAATTCCAGGTTCAGCTCTCGCCTATTTCCACCTCTAACATTGACCCTACTTAAAAGATATTTCATAAACTGAAAAAGTAACATACTGTGGCCCTGGGTGTCATTCTACATTTCGACAATGTTTTTCGTTTTGATGGTACATTATCTTTAGAAGCACTAGAACACTCAAAAGATGATCAAAATTGCGTTGTCAATTGACAACTATAAATGAGAAAATATCACAGTACATATATTTCTTTTTCAGTTCTTGGAATATTTTATAAATTGGTCCAATATTGGAGGAGTAAATAGGCGAACCAAGCCTCGAATTATGACTTTTTACTTAGGAAATTCAGTCGGATGTCTGCGACCGTATTTCCTCTTAAGATGTTTATCCAAAAAGATAGTAATTTTCAGCACTGCAACACGTCATTGTATAGAATTTGTCCATCATCATCATCATCCAGCCTGATAATTGAGGCTTCAAGTTTTCTTCATCCCTTGTCAACTTGTCATTATTATTCGCAAAATGGTTTAACAAAAACAAAATTTATGTTGAACTTTAGTTACCAAACTTTGCAGCATCGGAACACTGCCAGGTAGCGTCAGATTTTTACTTTTGTGCTGGATGCTGTAGTTCTTACCTTGTTTTCCTTTTTTATTATAAAAGAAGAGATACATGAACTGTCAACTTTTGAAGATACACAAGCACTATAAAATAAATAAATACAAATAGCTTTATTCATTACATTCATGCATTTAATTTCAATAAAGTAATCACTAGCTGTCTTGGTAAAATAACAAATAATAATAAAATCAATCTGTTTGTGCCTTGATTGCAATTAATTAGATAATATTAAATTATTTAAACATTCAAATTTTGCTATGCAATCAAGAAACATTGAATCAAATTTGAAAATAAATCTACAAGTATCAAATCATAATTGAACTAGACTAAATCCTGAATCATAAAATTAAATTGATCATTGAATTACAATTGATTTATAAATTAGATATTAAACATTGGTTATTAAATTAGATATTGACTGTTAAATTACATAAATTAAAATTAATTATCAAATTAGATAGTTGAACTGATTATTAGATTATATTTTTAAGTTGATTAATTAATTAAATATTATGATTATATATAAATTAGATATTGAAGATTATTGATTAAAAGACATTTTTAAGTCTCATGCATGGACCCGTCTGGGTTAAAACCCTCCTCCAAAGAGTACCAAATGTGCCATGTCTTTCGCTTTCTCAAACCAGTTTCTGCCCGCAATTGCCTTTATCTTATCTTGCCACCTGAATCATGGTCTACCTCTGCTTCTGGTTCCCTGTGGGATCCCATGTTGTTATTGTTATTGTCCATCTTTCGTCAGTGTACCTAGCTACATGGCCAGCCCATTTCCATTTTAGTCTCAGGGCGAAGATTAAAGCGTCAGTTATCTTAGTCCTGCTACGTATGTCATTAACTTTGACTCTGTCTCCTAGACAAATGCTCTCCATTGTTCTCTGTGTGGTTTGAATTTTCATCTCCATGGGTCCATGTTTGGCAGCAGTAGGTTAAACATGGTAGTATCGCTGAGTCCATGACAGTCTTCTTCAGTTTCTTTATTAAAATTTCAGTATCAAGTATTCCCCAAACGTTTTGTGCATATTGGAGGGATGTCCACCATGTAAGTAAGGCTTGGCACGCACTGCGTTTTAATTCGCGCGATGTTTTGCCGCACTTTCAGCGACATAATATGGAATTGTATGAAGCTACACGCACTTGCGGTAAAAAAAACCACAACAAATCTGTTTTGCCACAGATTCCACCGCATCACGGCGCGATTTAATCCGCGCTAATATTTTGAGTAATGACCGGGTAGAAACAGTCTAAAATCGCTCGAAATTTAATCCGCCGTGCGTGTTAGTTACGCATGATTCAGTACCCGATTTAAAAACCCGCGGATAAAATTCGCGCGAATAAAATCTGCGGTGCGTGCAAACCCGAAAGCGCCGTACGTTCTAATAAAGTTCTCGCCAAACTTCTTGGCCGCCCTGAAGTTGGCTACAATGGCTGCGCCGTAGTAAATCTCATACAAAAATAGCACCGTTTCGTGCCTTGCGCATCGGCAAGCCAACTTCAGGGCGGCCTAGAAGTTTGGCGAGCACTTTACCAGGAAATTTGCTGACAGAAGGTTTTAAGTGCCGTGTAATAAGCGTCACTTACGCGTTCAAGTCAAAACACTAGAACGCGTTACATTACGTGTCCTTGCCACAGGTGATTTCATTACCATACATTTTGACGTTAGCGTTTGGCGTTACCGATATTAAACAATTTTTTTTTGTATATGTCTGCTGGGCGAAATCAATGTATGCAGTTCCAACTAGCACTCCAAAGGACACTTCGCCCCATTGAGATCTTTTGTGGTCCCCTAGATAACTTACTCCTCCCCAATCTCGTTGAAAACCTTTTTCATGAGTTTTACAACGAGATTAGGAGATGTGAGCTTATTAGTCTTCTGGTCTTAGATATCCTACCCCTAGGAGACTCATTCGGTTATCAGCCAGTACATCGCATGTGCACAGAAGGTGCAGAAGGTTCCGTATGTTCCCCGCACAACCTGCACATGTGTGTCGCGGTTAGACTTATCTTCATGAGCTTGTCGTTGGTGCCAAAGTGACCAGTGAAGGCCCCAAGCAGGTAGCGGCTTTGCCCCCTGCTCATATTCCAAATGCATTCCCGTGCGTACGTAGAGTCCAGGCATTTCTTGGAGTGTTCCAAACCGGTATTAGACAGCCAATGTGTTTTTGACTGTGGTCTGCAAACTACCTGAATGTGGCTTTCGCGAGACACGTCGACATGCCTACACATGGTTCTGGAACCACAAAATCATTTGCTGAGCCCTCTCTTGCCAGTTCATCTGCCATTTAGTTACCATGGACTCCTGGAGCCACATCAGTCTTATTCTGTTATGCTTTCCAAATCTGTTTAGGGTTTGGATAGCATCTGGAACAAGTTTGGCATCCATTTTAAAGGATGCCATGGCTTTCAGTGCAGCCTAGCTGACTGTTACTAAGAATATATATAGATTTATCTCTGGTACCTCTATGTATATTATCTTAAGCGAAGATTATTATCGCATATGTTTCTGCTTGGAATACATTTGCCATCTTCCCTAAGCTTTTACTATATTTGTAAATTTTGCGTGTATTTCCACTAATATTACCCATAGGTTTGCCAATCAGTGACGATGAGAAGAGATTATTGAGCTGGATTAGCACAGCATAAAGCATACTAGTTCATCCGCATAACAACCTTATTACAATGCTGCCTCGAATCAATATCTAAGTACTCTATTAGGATCTTTATCCACAACGATAGTAGTTTTCCGCATTGGAGTAGCTTAGTACAAACAAAAACCATTAACAACGTCTTCCTACCCTTGTCCCATGATATTTAAGATCGGTGCAACAAGTGTTCTTCTTTCTTTCTCCCTTGTCGACATCTCGCTATTATACATCAAATTTTCCAATTAAAGCAAATTTTAAACTTTTGTAACCTACCTTTCGAAGAATCGGACAATGCAGGTAGCGTCAGATTTTCACTTTTATACTGGATGCTGTAGTAATAACCTTTTTTTTTCAAGCTGAAAGAATAGATACATCATTGAAGTTACTCCAGCACAAGTGCACAAAAACAATTAAAACCCATTGTGGGTTCCAAAATTGAAAGCCATTTTGCAGAAAATATATTCAAAAACTTGTATTGAATACGTCGTCGTTTAGATCGTGAGCGCGCGTGCACCCTACCTCAATGTTCAAGCGATACTGACATTAGATGGGTTGCAGGCGGGTTCCTCTATCGTAAGAGGGTGAGAACTTTTACCTACCCATCGTCTGCGCTCTGTCTGCGCCACATCGCATTTGTTTGAAACATGTCTTTTTTTTAGGATGCTTGTGTTCGTTTTAATAAGCTGATGTAGTAATGTACGTTATCGCTCTCAAATTTTATTTTTAGATCAGCTGAGGCCCTTTTGGAACAGGTCCTACATGATTTGGTTGAGTTTCAATCATCATAATCATCGGTCTGCAGCAGTCTAGTGCTAAGCTTCTTATCATCATCATCATCAGCCATTGCTGGGCAACAGGCCTCCTCTCTGTGAGAGGGAATGAACCGTAATCCACCACGCGGGCTCAATGCCTGGTTGGCGGATGTCCTAGAAACAAATATTCGAGTACATGTTACTCGAATATTTGTTTCTAGGACATTTCGGTTTCCTCACGATATTTTCCTTCACCGTTTTGAGAGCAATGGTGATAAAATAATTTACACAAAGTAAAGCGCCTGCCTGGGGTTTGAACTCATGACTTACAACTTCGCGGCCGACCACCACTGCTCTCTAGGTTTCTGGAATTGTGTTTCTACATCTTGATTCTTGGTGACTCTTATCCAGCTGCTGCAAACCAGCCTGTGAAGACCACTACTCCAGTTAGCTTGAAGACGTCCCACGCGGTTTTTACTCATGATCACGTCCTATCCAACCGTCATCGGTTCTTCAGCTAATATGACCGGTGCAAATAGCAAATGGCATTATGAGAAATTCAGAAACATTTTCTATGGAATGTTAATTACTAACATAAACGAGAAATAAAAATATTACCTGTAATAATCAGATCCATCTAAACTAATAGATTTAAAAAGTATAGACATTTTAGAATAACATAAAATTGCCAAAGTAATATATGGTTTAAGAACTTTTTTTCTCAAAAAGAATTACATCTACTTATATGAGAAAATACTTAATAGGAAAACATTGAGCGACGCGACGATTACACAATAGAAAATAGGTTAGATTATGACAGTACCCGAAAATGTCTCTTTAGAGATTTTTTAAAGTGTACGTGGATTTTTGATCATTTACATTCCGAGCCAATTTGTTGTGAAGCTGTGCTCCAATGCCAAAAGTTCCCGTGTTGCTTTAAAAGTATCGACGTCAGCAGCGCTCTATTCCAGTGACCAAACTCGACTGGTATTGCCTAGAATTGCGGGTAGGAATCGGTGGGTGCGGTTTGAAGTTGGGAGGCGGGGGGATTTGTTTGTACGGGGAAGTCTCGTCGTCCCGTCACAACAACGATCAACCCTTTCATTACTCTTTTGGACCCTCTCGGGGGATCAAGCTTAGTGAAGCTTCTTTATGTGCCGAAGTTTGAACGATTTAATAAGGTGAGGTTTTGAGGTGGAACTTTACAGACATGACAGAAACTATGCAATGGAAAACGGGAGTTGGTTTGAGGTATACAAGGTTTTTTTATTATTTCCAAAGGATAAATATCTTGAGGTTTGATATATCTTCATTTCCCATAAGAATTTTCTTTAATTACATGAGAAATGATTAACTAATTAAAAAACATTATTGATTTGCGTACAGTTTTGGGGAAAAATACGATATAAAAAAATATTCTTAAAAGTTTAGGGTAATCGCAGCCAGAACGTAAACCTACACAAAGCGCGTACAACGACACAGAAGTGGTATGTAAACAGTTTTTTCTCAAAAATGGTATTTAATGTTGTCATAACATCTCTAAAAAGTATCCAGAAAGTGAACTATACCGGAGACTAATTCACAACTGTCCAGTAAGAAGCGAGATTTTAAATTTGGAATCTCCAAATGTCCAGTAAGTAAGTATCTAATTTACTTACTGGACAGTAGTAGGGATTGGTCCGATATATCAAAACGTAACTTATATCGGATATATGTTAGATATCATATCATATCGATATCTTTACCAAAATAACCGATATTACAAACGCTGTATCTAATAAAAACCTTACTAACGTGCGTGAACGAATAACTCAAAACTTAAAACCGTAACAATGCGGAAACGTACGAACTACGAACAAAACGCAAACTTCACAAACAATGCGAGCCATATGCGCTACCTTTCTTTCTAAGTATTATTTCGCGTTCGTTGTTAGTTTGCTCATCTAAATAACATTTTAACTTATGCAAACTGTACTTAATGATATCGATATCTGAAAACCGTTTTCGATATCGATATGAAAGCTGTATATCGTTACATAACCGTTTGTGCATAAAACCGAAAACACTGAGATGGCTCTAGACAGTAGGTCATCCTCTTCAGATCTGCTTAGAAAAAAAACATAGTACCAGCCAGACACAGATTAGAGTTTAGCCATTATTATTATTATAATTTATAATTTTATTACCTCTTATCTCTTTTTGGTATGACATTTTATGAGATAGATATATTTTTGAGTCCGTTAATCAAGACGTACAACAAACAAATATAAAGGCCCCGGTAAATCGATCACAATATCTATCAGTAATTGCCCTAATATGAATGTAACCTTCAATATTAATAAAACGAATTTGTTGATAAACTTTCTCTAATTTTTGAGAAAAGCATTATACAAGCCTCAACCAGCAAGAAAGCCTTCCTGGCCTCGTATATAACCAGACCTCACCTGCGGTTCGGTCCGGTTAACTCATACTTGGCCAGGAAGGCTTACTTACTGGATTCTGCAGTAATGTACTAATTACGCACTTTCTCTAATTCTTTTTAATTTCTTCTTTCTTTCAATCTCAATAAAAATAATAAACATTTGTTTCCATAAAACTTATATCAGGTTAGTGTGGCAAAAGAAGTGAAATTGCCTAGTATTTTTAATGTCTTGTTGAAGGGTCTTTGAGATTCAATATAGCAAGAAGATTATACTGAATGCTATGACCTAGTTTCGTAGGATACTAAACACAGAGAGGCTCTACACACTGCACTTGCAATCATAAAATTTACATTTTTTTTATATTAGTTTGAAAGTCGTTCAAACTAAACATAATAATTAAGTAATTGGTTAGAAAAAAAAATTAAGCCGAAGCTGAAACCCAAACTAAGCGCACTTTATTTATTTTTTAATCTTTATTGTTTGATAGGCTTGCGCTTAACCTATCAAACAATAAAGATTATCTATCTCACCTGGTGGTAAGCGATGATGTGGTCGACGATGTAGCACGCTTGCCTAGAACCCTATTCACTCTTGATTTAAAACTGCCAGATTGTAGCTATCAGGAAACACAGACTTCGGCAGGGAATTCCACTCCTTTGCTGTACGCATAATAAAGTATTCCCAAAACGTTTGGTGCGTGTGGGTGGGATAACCACGATGTTCCGAAAACGCATCGCCGTCGTACGTCTTGTAGTCCGATGATGTAAAGGGCTAGGAGGAATTAGTTAATACAATTCCAACGCACACTCCCCAAAATGTACCCGATAAAAACCGTCCGACCGTGCGCTTGATACTCGGACAGTTGAACTCGATATATTGTATATAATATAAGGTAATACTCGTATAATATGCCGTTTCATACACTATTTTATCTTCACTCATACAGTTGAAATAAAACAAAAGTGGAAACAGAAAAAATACGTGGTATGGCTGAAAATTCAGATTCTCATTGCGCATGACTGCGCAGCGCGCGGATCTATAGAAAATGACACTATTTTTAACCCCCGACGGAAAAAGAAGGGTGTTATAAGTTTGACGTGTGTTGCTGTGTATTTGTGACTCTGTCTGTGGCATCATTGCGTCCAAACGGGTGAACAAATTTTGATTCAGTGTTTTTTTTGTTTGAAAGGTGATTTTGTCGAGAGCTAAGAAGCTATATTTGAATAAAATCGGTTCAGCCGTTCAAAAGTTATAGGCGTTTTACTGTTTGAATCGGGGTGTTTTCACAAGATGTCGTGTCATAATTAGGTGTTCAATAGATTGCCGATCGAAGCGTATCTACTATGTACTAGATAAATAAAATTATGTAGCATGAAATAAAAATTTGTCGGGAGTTTTTTAAATTTTGAAATTTTACATGGTCAATGGCCCATACGCACCAATAAATTAAAAAAGTAAAAGTGTGCTATATAAAAGAAAAAGTTATTTTATGATGCAGTTGTTTGAAATCGAAGGAAAATGTTGCACTGTAGGTTTTTTTGTGGTGCTAATGGTATTTTTAAAATTTTATCTATCCACGAAAAACATTATGTTCTTTTAAGATGATTTAGTCAAAGGTAAATATTATCAAAGGTGACAGAAATATCACCGAACTATGAAACAATAGAAATGTTTTGAGGAGTGTCAACAATAGCACACAGTTTTGAAACAAAAAAAAACACATTTACATGAATTTTATTTTTTATTGTTAGTTAAATTTGATCACTTATTCCGTAGACACAGATACATATGTTGTAAAGATATATTTTTATTAATATCAGTACGTTTTAATTAAAGTATGTAGGTATAATTATGTCATATTAAGATATTCTTAGATAAGCTAACAACAAATACATTTTATGCATAAATATAATTTTGTTATTAAAATATATAACAATCATTTAAAAATCACTGACGACAATTAATTTATATAAATGCAATCTTACTAGAAAATAATAAAATTAAAATAATATTCTTTATTCACATAATATAGATATCTAAGTACTTAAAAATAGTATATTCGTTGCTTAAAAAGCGAAAGCTTTCTTAATAAGAAAATAAAAAAGGAAAAAAATGGCAGTGCTGAATTAACACAAAATGATATTTATCACGTTTGGCACAATTACAATTATCACTGGGTGCAAAAATAGAAAAGGAAGCATTGGAAATGTTTTAGAGAGATTTTTTAAAAATGACTCGCGAACAAGCTGTAACGAAAACTAGGTACTTAAAAGTTATTAGTAATTACATAGATTCCTAACTACAATATTTAAAATGGCACCAAACTCTTGCTCCTCGGAGCTCCGCAGACGACGCAAACATCTCAGTCATCACAGGAAATCCAACAGTACATTATTGATTAGTTCGCGTTACCCTATTCATTATGCTAGCCGTATTGTCTGGTTTCTCAAAATCCCTTAATACTAATACAACATTTACTTAATCTTGAATATAATTAGGTATTGAATAAACAAGTAGTAGTCTTGATTCGACATGGTTTTAAACAAAATGCACCAGTCGAAAGGTAAAGACTACACTGTCACATTGAGATTGAATAATTACTTATTTGTGCTATTGTAGAGTTGCGTTGATACATCGAAGTTCGTTCGCACGTTAATAATATCGGGCTGGCCTGTAAAGAGAAACAACACTATTAGAAAACAATCGTGGAAGCGTTTATCTAAACTAATAGGCTGAAGAGTTTGTTTGTTTGAACGCGCAAATCTCAGGAACTACTGGTTGGCATGGAAAAATCTTTTTGTGTTGGAGAGTCCATTTATCGTCCTCAATAAATGGACTCTCCAACACAAAAATAAATTTTGCCTATAACATTTCTAGGTTATAGGCTATAAAACATCACGCTACGATCAATAGGAGCCGAGCAAAAATGAAAAATGTTGCAAAAGCGAGCAAATTTTTGCCTGTTTGACAGCTTCCGTTGCGTGCGTTGCATAAGCAGTTAAAGGTACGCAACATTCATGTATGTAGGGTAGGTAGGTAGCCAGTTGACGGGAGCGAAGCCGCGTGGGACAGCTAGTTTTTTAATAAGATGGCGTCGAGAAAATTTTATCAAAAGAGAGACATGATTTATAAATATCTATGACTTTATTTGAACGAAACTTTATCATTATTGTCTGGCAAACACAAATCGAATAAACAGACTAACACCAAAGATATTTATTTCGTACAAATATTTGTAAGCAGTACAAATTAAATCAGATCATTCCGCTAATAAAGCCTCTCTGCGAATCACCAAATTTGTAAATTTAAATGTTATTGTGTACTAGCTTCAGCCAGCAGCTTCGCCCGCGTTTAGGTTATCATTTAATTTTCGGGATAAAAAGGGATTCTAGATCCTCGCAGCCGTTCGAGCGTGATTGAGTTACAAACATACTTGCATCCATCCATCCATACTTTTGCATTTATAATATTAGTAAGATTTCACCAGAAAAAGTTTGATTGAATTTATTAATTTAAATAAATCATTTCAATTCACTTAGCTTTATTTGAAAAATAGTGCCGAAAAAAACACACCGCAGTAAATAAAAGGCATGCGAGCAGGTTGCATACCTTTTTGCTCTTGATATTCAGTAATGTACACAAAAAAGGCGTGTATAGGCGACATTATGCTTGCTTTGGCCCTATTACAATAGGTGGAATGTCACTTGCACCTTCAGAAGCCTTATATTTTACATACTAACACTATTCATTCCCATAGTTTTTGTGTATGAGTAGAAAATAATGTCTGGGATCTCCATCTATAACTCTTGTACCTATTTAAAAACGCTCGAATTTAAGTCTAATTTTAAATCAGCGACAATCAATGTCCAAAACTAAAGCACATTCGGTTTTTATTACCGTTCGGGTTTGGGATAAGAACGTACCCTAAAAACACGGGCAATGCCCTTGAGGTATATTCGTACGTGCTGTGTGACAGTAAGTTTATCTTAAGTACTAAAGAAAACTTAAATAGGTCGAATTTAATTACGGGCCAGACGGAAATAAATCTTGTATTTCCGTCTTAAAAAGAAGCATGCAGATTAACTCACCTGTGAGTTCCGTTCAATAGTAGTTATAAATCAGGACTGTTTGGGAGAGGATCAGGCATATCAAAGTCGGGAGGAAGAAAGCCAGGACATTCAAGGTTGGTTTCGAGTTAGTGTTCCAGCCAGGGGGGGACTCGAAGACATCCATTTCTTCGAAGAAGGGATACAAGTCCGAGAAAAATTGACTGATGTTCCATAGCAGCGTGCAATGTTAGTAAAGTATGTTAGTTACGTCAGACATATCTACATAAAGTATATTAGTAAGATGGAGGAGAATAAATTATTGCCTAACAATTTGATTACTTTTCTCGTGAAGACGACGCTCTTTATTTTATATTATGAAACATTCAATTATGCACGTCGCGCCTCGTTACTTGAGAAGGCTTCGTGCTTATCAGATTAAATTTAATTCCTTCCTCAAACATCAGCATAATTTATTTTTGAATAATAAGTGTTCGTTTCTACTTTTGTAAATTCAAAGATGGATTTTTAATCCACAATTATACTTGATTTACGAAATCGAAATTGCTTAAAAATCTTACTCTGGGAAGTTTTGACTGAGTATCCATAGCAGCGTGAAATTTTAATAATGTTATATTAGTCTCTTTAAACATAATACGGTAGTTAAAAAAATAGTAAAATCTATGTCAACAGAACTAAATATGTGTACAGTAGCGTCCATTATCTCTGTCACGTGCAGATAGCTGATATAATTTAAGTCGAAGTCAGCATTACACCAGAACAAATCAACGGGATTATCAACAACGTGTAAGTCTTAAGAGCGGTCTCTAGTCAACAAGAATTTGAAAAATAGGTATTTGAAGAAACTATTGCCGTCGCGCAGCGCCCGACCAAGCGAGCTATCAATGTGTGAACGAGTAATGTATTTGTGTGTGTAAGAGCGCGCCGCAGCGGCCGGCCGACTCCGGTGCACGCGCCCTCGCCGCGAGTACCGAGCCGCTTTACACTTTACGAAAAAATTTAAAGAGTTGATTAATTTTGGAGAAATGTAGTTTTTTTTTAAATGCCTTCCGCCAGAAATAATTGATGGTCGTATACCACGAAATTTACCTGCAAGTGAAAGGATTGAAATTACGATAGATAAATGCACATTTTTACACGACTGTCCAAAAGAGGAGAGTTATGTTATGTTTATAGCGCTCATGTATGTTTGTGAGATTTTTTATTCCACCATAACTTCTAAACAGCTTAACCGGTATCAATTTATGTGTTATCTTTAGAAGCGTAACGTTATAAAAAAATAAAAATAAAAAATGATGTTTCATAAAAAAAATACTACCTATTCTATCATCGTCTAGCTAGTCTAGAGCTTACTTAGTATATATATAATAATATATAACAGTAGTATTAAATAATCATTTGTTCCCTAATAACATACCAAAAGAAATTAAATAAATATAACAGTACTATTCAATATCCCATAGAAAACTTATAAAATAAATTGTTTTTGCAATAATATCGTTTTATTACTAAAAGAGCTATGATATAAAAAATAAATCATTAAAAATACTTAAAAACACGCCTGCCTTGCAGTCGGGGGATCGATCCTTGGATCAGTTTTTTACAGGTCCCCCGACTTGAGCCTGAAGATTGGTTTTCAGTTGAGCCCATTCAACACAAAGTTAATTTCGTTTGTTTTTAATTTTTTTGTTCACTTTTTTTACATTCACTTTTCGACAAGCTGCCTTGTCAAAAAGTGCTTTTCTATACTAATATTATAAAGAGGAAAGATTATTTTGTTTGTTTGTTTGTACTGAATAGGCTCCGAAACTACTGGACCGATTTGAAAAATTCTTTCACCATTAGAAAGCTATATTATTCCTGAGTGACAGGCAATTTTTTAATCCCGAAAATGGGTCCTGTGGAGTGGTCCACGGGAACGAAGCCGCGGGCAACAGCTAGTAATTAATAAGCGTGTTTTTAATTATATTTAATAATTTTAATTTAAAATTCTATATTTTAATTTAAATACCCACAAACCCCACTTCTCCAAAATTCATAAATCATTTTTATAAGTATCTGCTTTATAAGAAATCAAAATTTAGTTTGCATGATACTGGGTGTAAGACCAACCGAAAGAATGCAAATCAGCAGACAGGACGTAAGATGAGCGAACGAATCAGTACATCAGAGCCATCATTTTGAGGACCGGATCACCCGCGTCCGTAGGAAAATAAGCGTTTTGAATCCCTACACGTGGTCTCCGGATGGTGCTAATCATGTGACATACTGGTGGTAGGTTTCGACCGAAGGGCTTGTGACCACATAGCGGGCAAAGACATACTGCCAAGTGGCCTAGCCGTGAACCGGTTACGATGCCCGGTGCAGCCATTAGAGGAGTTGGGTGGAGATAGCTGTTCCACTGATGAAAGGCCGGCCAGACTCACGCTGTTATGGACGTATCGGGAGACTGGTCGCAGAGGGCAGTGAGCAAGTACGCAGCCACTTTAAAAAATAAGATGCAATATACCATTCATATTATGAATTTGTAAATTTATATTGAAATTTTAAAGTAACGTTTCATTTGAAAGTCATTGCACCGAAAAAGGTCAAATACCATTTCTAGAACCTTTGGAAAAAATAAATTTATTATATTTATATTATACAGCGAGCGTCTTTTGTTCACTAAAAAGAGCCAATTCCATCCAGCTCCATCTTTCCGAGGTGTAACCGTGCCGATAACCGACCATATTAAGCTTCTTGGCGTATGCTGCTAAGAAGTTGAGACGGTACTTCACGCCAGAACAGGTGCTTAAGTTGTATCAAGTGCAAGTTCGATCTTGCATGGAGTACTGTTCTCATCTCTGGGACGAATCTGCCAAATACCAGCTTCATGCACTAGATTTGATCGAAAAACGGGTCAGGAGGGTCATCGGCAATGAGATCGAGTCAAAGCTCCAGAGCCTTGAACATCGTCGCAGAGTTGCCAGCTTGTCGGATTTTTATCGGATGCATTTCGGGGATTTTGCGATGGAATTGCATGATCTAATTCCATATAGCCCGTTCCATCATCGGACATCATTCATCTACAAGACGTACGGCGATGCGCCATCGGTACAAGGTGGATATCCCGCCCAAAGGCACTAAACATTTTGCGTACAGCAAGGAGTGGAATTCCTTGCGTCTGTGTTGCCCGATAGCTACAACCTCGGGGTCTTTAAGTCAAGAGTGAAGTTACTTCTGGGCAAGTTTGCTACACCGTAGACCACATCATCGCTTACCATCAGGTGAGATAGTGGTCAAGAGCGAGCCTATCTATAATAACAAAAATCAGCGATTTCTTTTCAACAACATTTGTTAGTTCGTTCGGTTGGTCTGTACCGAGCATTATTCTGGATCCTGGCTTAATTTTCTTAACAACTTTTGATCGTGTATTTGCAACTGCACTTGCCAGATCTTATGCATGCCTAAGTTAATCATTCGACAAGTGCCTTCAACTATAATAAATAATACTCACAATCACACGATTTATTAAATAAAATCATTGTATAGTGTAAATATCGACATCGGTGTATATCACTAGAGTATCGATAAAAATATCGACAACTGCCACTTCCCTATTAGTGTACGTGTAAGCCTTACCCTCCCTCACCTCCAACCTCCACCCGTAAAGTGCGAAAGGGACAACTGCAGCTCAGGCTGATTTTACCTACAAAAACCTTGACCAAAAGGCGTTTCGTATTCCGCTGTTTTCTTCTTCAAAACTGGCCTGATCTTAAAAAATCTTATATCAAAATTTAGAGGAAAAGTATATCTATGCTTCTGTCATTTTCTTTTTTGTTAAAAAGTTATCAATTTTGTCTGAAAGTCGTCTGAACATGGCGGTAAAAACGGGCATTTTTTTCGGGTTTTTGGATTGTCATATTTCTTTTAGTGATTATGTTTTCGAAAAAAGGAAATGATAGGGGCACGTATTAATTGGACCTTGATTTTATGGGAAAAAATCATTGCTCTGGAGGCATTATCCACGAAGAAAACAGCGGAATGTTTTTTGTATGGAGAAAGGCCCAATAGAGTACCCTCTTAACGGCTTAGTGAGAACAGATCGTGGAATCCAGACTCAATCGACGGTATAATCTTGTTTCTGTGACACTAGAAGCGAAATGGTAGCGTATAATCCGACATTGTGACGCTCCTGGAAAAGGGCTGGAGTCTATTCAATTGTTCAGATAAATCTCTAATCCGTGTATATTACTGGATAGGACAGAGGAGCAGAAACGGCTTTATAGCAAAAAAACATCAAGCGCCTAAGCTAGATAGATAAGTAGATAGGGCTTTATTATAGAATGCATCTGCATTTCACAATTCAGATAAGAACATTACAAAAAATATATAAGAGACATTTTGACTGTCGGTGAAGGTAAAGACAGAAATCACTCAACGAACATTTTCGATCTTTGAGAATAATAAATATGTAAAGTTCATTTTCTTTGCTGTCCCTCTAAGCTCTACCAATATGCACTAAGTTCGCGGACTCCACGATTTAACCAAAAAAAATGCGTGCGGAGTACCCAACGCCATATCAGTGCGTTATTTCCCCAATTCATGTTTAAGTTTGGAGTGAAAATCGTTGTTTTCGGTAGCGTGCAGCTGCAGACTAGAGGGTACACGAGTATGTTTTTTACAAAAAAAAAGTATATCACAATGTACGGAAAGAAAGTGAATCTCAGTTGCGCTGTGAGGCTTTATATATCTGTATAAATTCGCCGTATTTATAAAGGTGTAAAAACGAGTCGAATATTACGTTTGGGCCGAGATTGAACTGACAGGCTTGATTAACGCCTAGAGCAAGTAACCAAGCTGCCTGTCAGTACAAATTCAGCCTTCAATAAACTGTTGCGTCCAATTGCCGGTTTTCTACGAATGGTTCCGTAGGATCCAGGGTTGGTTAGCGCTCAATTAATAAACCGTCATTCGATAAATCAACAGTATAATACGATACATTGGAAAGGAATTATTCGGTCAAAGCAGGCTTTCAGTCAACATTGCTGAAAGCCTGCTGAATAAATTATTGAATTGCTCATTTCACGTGTTCTATTAGAACACGTGAAATGAGCTATTCAATAATTTATTTTGTAACAGTAACCGTAATGAAATAAGTACCTTGTTATTTGCTATGTTACTGTATAACTTCACGCTTATGACAAATTAACAAGCGGATTAAATGCAGCATGAATTGAATTTGTGTGAATATATGCTCACTTAAGTAGATGTTTATATTTCATTTTAATCGTTTTCTGGATGTTTCGATGCATAATTAATATTAACTATAATTATTGCATTGGCCTTCTTACTAGACGAAATATTGACTTCTCAACACGCAGCTAAGAGAACGATAAATTATTTTTATTTTATATTAGGAATGGTATAAATATACTGCAATTCAATCTTTTGCTTGAGGTATAATTCTCGCTAACTTTTAAAACTTTGCAGTTTTCTACCTTAGATATATTAATTTTATGAGTGTCACGCTTTTTTGATTCAGATTTCATTTTCAGCAAAAGGTTTAATTTTTAGTTCTTGAAAACGAAATACCTTTAACTAGCGCAGTTTTCAGTCGTTGAAAGGAAATCATTGTAATTCTTGTTAAATCAAACTAAAACTGCACCACTTTGCTTTAGATATAATTTCATATTCTTGGCATCGCTAAATGTAGAATCATATTGCGCCATTTATGATTCTTCATTCCTTAAGGGTCTTCCACAACGGAGCGGTTGTGACCCACTGTGTAACTGCGATTCCATATTTGGGCTTAAATCATGTTTACCAGTTTTGTCTATTAAAATAAAGGCGAACGGCAGGCTCGTATGGAAATTTCGTACAGCTAATCAAATTTCGTGTTATGGGATATTCATTGTTTTAATTGGTAGTTAATATAACAGATAATCCCTTTTTAAATTCTTAGATTTTTAGAACTTGGGACGTAAAAGTATAACAGTTTTAATTTATAGTTTTAATTTTTTCAGTTTTTTTTTTTTTTTTTTTTTTTTTAATTTTTTTTTTTTTTTTTTTTTGTTTTTTTTTTCTTTTTTAAGGTTATGTTCTAGTGAACCAAGATAGATTGTTACATATTGTTACATAATGCGTAAAGTAAATGTTCTAAATCGTTTGTTGCTATCTTTGTAGTGTTTTACTTACCATTAAGTAGGTAGATTGAGATTAGCATCGTACCTACTTAGGGCATTAGGAGATGCCTATGTCCAGCAGCGGACTGCAACAGTTTTGTAATGAGTTTGAATATATTTAATGTTATTTCTGTTTCTAAATAATTAATTATCATTTCAATATTTGTGTTATTTTACGTTTAGTGTACGATTTAATTACGTTTATTTATTATTATTATTTTATTTTGGATATTATTAATTAATCCGAAGTTCTTAAAATAGTAAACTTACATGAAAATAAATGGCTTGGTTGCCTTAATAAATGGTACAAATTCTATAACCAAACAACAACATAAGTATGTGGTAAAAAATCTGCCGTTCACCTTTCCGATGCGAACGAAAATAGTTACTTTCATTATGTAGATAAAATGCGAATCTATGCTGATGAATATGATTTAGGCCTTAGGAGTTGCATCGTTGAAAGTAAGAACTAGTTCGAGATGTCTTAAAATTACATCGTACCTATGTAGAGCAGCCTTTATAAATCAGGATGTGCGGAGGAAAATGTACCGTATAATATTATGACTATCGATTTCAGGTTTAATCCTTTCATAATTGCCGTCTTTTTCCATTTCCATATTGAAATGTGCGCTAAAAGGAAATTCATTTTTATTTCTAGTACCATTATAAGTCACTTCTGAAGAAATGCTCGTGTCTGAGAAGGTACACAGTTACCTGCTTTTTGCTATATTATTACGTCCAATTAGTTTATACGTCTGGTTAAAGGTTAGCAATGAATATTTGTTTACTTTTAGAATTTTTGCAATACGAATCTATCACCCTAGTTTTGCTATGATAATAATATGAAACACATATTGTTCAAAATTTATGTTTTTAGAGTTAGTAGTGAATGATTAAACTAAATTATATAGTGTTAGTAGGATGTCATAAATTGGTTAGATGATTAGTAAATACATCCATACATTTCGCCCAACTACGAGTATGGTGGGTCGTCTTCCACTGTAACCTGAACCTTCACAACCCATTTACTGGGTAACACGGTGACCCAAGCCCAGATTAGTTATCTGTACGTAACACAGTACAGTGGCAAATATTTTTATCAACACTCACTCCTTGCAACGCTGTGTGTTCCTTCCAGTAACGGCGATTTGTCCCAGGTTCAGTCCTCGGTCAGATGTCATCAGCTCGACTTGGTGGATGCAGCCGGAGAAGCCAGGGTATGCCTGCTGGTTAATGTTTTCCGGGATACCGCCTGGGGAGAAAAGGACATGGTCAATCTACTGACTTATAGGATTTACGTAATGTATGTTGTGTGTGTGTTATTTGTTTGTGTATACAACTAGTCTGTGTATTGTTCCATTGTAAGGCTTCATAATATTATCACTACGAAATTAGAAGTGTCGAATTTTTGAGTGAGATTTGCAGTATACTAGACTAGGTACTCAATTATGGTTGCATTTTATATCAGTTTTTGTACGTTGTACGTTTCAATAAAATGCGTTTTTCCACGTATTATGTCATTATATTGCCGCTGTGACGTAACTTCAACAAAAGGCTTACTAATATGTTATTATAGGGTTTTTATCAGTTGACAACTTTCGCTATCGCCGTTAAAAGGCAGATAAATATCTTACTTTTATAAAGTGCATAGTGATGGACAGTGTAACTTTGACTTACCAATGTAGATATTCGAGTCAGCGTTCATGACGTTGGAAATTCCAGTGCTGGTTCCTGTGTTCTCCCTGCCATCGACGGAGAGGGTCACACGGCCGTCCTCCAGCAACTTCACGATCACCTACAGAGACAGATACATAACATTAGAGCCTATAGACAAATGCCTAGCCATTACCGTTAGCAACTGTGCTATAAATCATCAGCCTATATTAGGTATTATTATAATTAGGAACACTTTGTTTCGTTTATGCTATCAATGGTAAAGTCACGAAACGAGCTCGGAAATAGTTGTATAACTTTGAAAATCAATTCGTGCAGCTATAACTGCTTCGCCTATCGTTAACCATATCATAAAAATACGATGGTCATTATGGTAGTTGCTTCTGATGACGTGTGTACGTGTGTTCGAGTGACTACCCCACCAATTTACAGGTTGGTATTATTAGTGTGGTCCAAAGCTAGATTTTTCAGGTTTGGCGATTCGTGGTTTTGAGATAGTTGTGTTTGCAAACATTCCCACGGGGGTAGGCAGAAACCACGGCACGCCACCAGCCACGCAGATCTTTACGTACTATTTTTGTTTCGTTTACGTTCAGATATTTAGTCATATACGCATGCTAGTTATGAATGTAAATAATAATAGTTCTTTAAAGCATTTGAGTCCTAAAATTAGAGAAACAGTTCGTACTCGTGTTTAAACGGCTATAATTATAGAGATCAAGATCATCATTATCAAGGTAACAATAAAGTTTCAGTTTACTGAACATTGCCAACAATTGCACAAAATGTAAACGCTCGGATCAGAACTACATAAACAAAGTTTGTTGTAATCGTAACAATAGATAGTTTAATTTATCATATTCTGGATTTGAAAGCTCTGCTAATTTATTCTCAATATCATATTAGGGATTAGGGAAAGCGAAAAGGCAATATCGCTCATATTAAAACAATGATGTTTACACCTTAGGTACCTAGGTAACGTTTGACTAACGCTTCAAATCATGTCGAGCATAAATCAATTGATACGCAAACAATATTCTCAGTGCCATTGACAAGCAACAATCCGATAATATAATTAGCCACATAACATATACAAACCACTCAATGAGCCCTGTCGTGCCTACTCAGGCCTACAATTCCAGGCAAAACATACCTATGCATAAGCGGGAACGATCTAAATACGAGCATTGCCGGTAAGCGTGTCCGTCAGCTTTGTCGACGAGCGATTCAGTTGCAGGGGCGCTCAGGGAACCGAGCGGGGATTAATTAGCGTAAAATTAAATGAAGGTTTAGGGAAGTGTCCAGTCAGGTTCAAATTCTACTGATTTCGCCTTTGTATCTACCAATTGGGTAATTGCTACAAAGTTAGATAATTTGTTTCTTGTGGTAGGCATTAGCGTTTAGATATCAAAGCTTGCCATCATCTTATTAACGGATTACCGTATTGCATTGATCATTCCATAATACAGATAAGTGTTGCGGAGAATGGTGCGGAATGGCGTACGTTTCAAATCGATCAAATAGGTTCGTTTGTGTACACATATCCAAGGTTCGAGAAGAATGATAATTAATATGTATGACGATTGCCTTTTTCGTGATGCTTCGTGCAGATGTTGAACGAGCTGTTTACTTATTAATTTGACATGACGGCTCGTGATTATATTATTCAGGACGAATTCAACAGCTATTCAGGTATTCATCGTTATATTTCATGATTTGTGAGCGTGTAGTGGAATGATCAAGGTAGTATTAAAGCTACGAGCTTCAACAAATACGTACCTTTCAAAAATCTGGCAAATAAGTTTTTACGATTTTTTGTTAACGAACATTAACTGCGTTGTTAGCCGCTTTTCGTGGCAACAATACTGTAATATCACATTTTATGTGATGCATTTTATAATAAAGTCAATCTCAACTTCTCTAGAGCTCGTTCTTTGAAGAATCGAGACACAGGTAATCTTGTTAAAGGAAGACCTACCGTGAAATTGCACCGCAATTTTTTTTATATCCTACTAAAGGAATAGCAACCCGGAGAGTTCATAAACTATAAAATTACCTACACTGGTATGCTTTGCAATGTTTAGCCCTGACTCGGTAAGCATACAATCGTATATTATGTCGCAGGCTGTTTGAGTCAAATTGGCATTTGCTGTGATTAATACTAAGAATAATCATCGTCTATCCGCGGAAATACGAACGCGGGATGATAAGATCACTGCAGAGTTACAACAAAAGAAATACTTGCCTACTTTGCATTACCCTAAATCAAAAGCCTGCATACAACGTTCCCTTACCTTGACATTTGAAATGAAAACATGATGTATGTATTTACCGGCTTGTGTAAGAAATACTTGTCTATTTTGCATTACTTACCACTAATTAAAACTAACTAAAAACTTTTTCATTACTCATACTCTGAAAGTAGGTCTGAAGTTGCTTGAGGAGCGGGTTGAAAGTAATACTTTTCAGCCCAAGGGAGAATCGCTTTCAACTGACAGCTGTCAAATTATTTAAAAAAAAAACTAGTTCCTTTTCACATATCTATTGAACCATGTTCCAACTTTCTATACAACCACGAAGTAAAATTCAAATAACTTAAAGTTAAGTATTGATTAAAGAATATATATTTTTTAAATAACTTTATTATAATTTAGTTTCAACAATTTCTTTAAAATAACTTAGATTTGGGCAAAATATTTACCATTTTTTCAATGATGAAAATAAAAAGTAATGGCTGAATAGCAGGCCGGCCACAGAAAAAAAAACAAACAAAATAGGCGGGAAAGCGGCAATCATATTTTCTTTAGCTAATTCATGTTTTTATTTTTATTTCCTTGTATTTGTAATGAAAAGCACAGTGTTTACCTCGGGTTAAAGACTTATTTAGTCCCTCGAACTATTGGCGCCCTCACTTCGTTCCGGGCGCCAAACCCCGTCTCTGGACTAAATAAGTTACTTTCACCCCTAGGATAACAATGTACTATTAAAAGCTATGGTGATAAAAAACAAATCAAAAAGATACGGACGTAGAGATAAACTTGCTACAAACATGCACTACTACACAGCTCGGTAGTACGGTACTATGGCTTGCTTCTGTGCTGTGGGGCTTTTGCGGTAAACGTCCCGGCGTTTGAGCGATGAGAAATCACAAAGATTACCGGAGCGTATACCGTTTCAGGCTTCACTGTACCTACTCACGTTTCCTAACACTTTGTATAGGTAATATTGCTTGGGAGAATATTTGAAATGAAAACATGATGTTATTGTTTGTTTCTACCCATTGTATGATACAAGTGTAGATACGGGTCCTCTTTGAACTAATGCAAATAGATGGCTTCAAAGAGACCACCTGACCATCCAACCACTCAACGAACTAGCTTCTGATATGTATTATTTATTCAGAGAGATGCTACCTACTCACCGTAGTATGAATATCTATAGTCTATAGATACTGGGCTAGTTTGTTAGTCTAACAATGTTTACTGTAAGAGTAATGCTGAAGGTTTTACGTTGTTGATGTAGTCAACTCTCAGGCTTGTCAAAGAATGTCCGACATATTATATATAGGTATATTTGTGTCCCATTGTCGACCACATCATCGCTTACCATCAGGAGAGATAGTGTTCAAACGCGAACCTATCAATAATAAAAAAATGTCCGATAAATTGATTATAGACGTGGCAGATATTATGAAGACGGCGTTTCTCTAATTTTCATCGATTGATTTGAAAGGCATTTAAATAAATTTAATGCCTTTACTTGAAGCTATTTAGTGCTGAAATAGTTTGATTAAGAGCCTTACCTGATGCCGTTCACCATCGTTAACGAAGACGTCCACAGTCAGCTGTGACTTGCCGCCGCCATTGTTCCATTCGAAAACTACGAAGCCTCGGTCAACTAAAACAAAAATTAATTGTTAATAATTCATTCATGGATTCTAACATAGAAATACTATACTGATGTCAATCGTAGCAAATTTTAGTCTAACTTTTCTTAAAATCATCCATAAGTAAGCTGTGTTTTTATCTATAATGATTAGGGTTACCAAAGAACCAATAGACGAAAATACAATAATAATATGCTCTTTCTAATATGGAATGTTCCATAAGTAAATAAGGGACATGGTTTATTGCATTGTATGACCACTAGAAACTTTTATTGCGAAAGTTGATGTCCACAACCGACTAGCATTGTGTGCAAATAGACATTCTATATTCATGGAAAAATCCGTTACTACAGGTTATGTCAAACTATGCTAGTATTATATTATCTGTGTGTCACACTAAAGTTTTAATATATAATACTGCTCAAAAATGTTTTCTTACTTCTCAGCAAGAGATAATCGCCATAGTACGGTGGGCTCTGGGCTTCCTTCTGGTACACCAATACTCCGTCCTGGTTGGTATAAATGGCCAGAGCAATGATTGCAGGGTCGGTGTCCAAGTTCTCGTAGTTCAGCAGGCTAGCAGGCAGTTCCAGGTATCCGTTACCGTTGAAAGCTACGCTGTGCTGGAGATCCAGTGCTACGAAAAAAGGATAAGTTGAAGTTTGGTTCTATTATTTGGTGCCTAGACAGGCTAGACATTATGGTTTTAATTCAAATAATATATAATACAATTTTATAAACTATTTTCAAAACGAGGTAAGAATTTTATTGCGCAAATGAACTGAAATTAAATACATCTGAAAAGTAAATAGGGATGATGACGGGGTATGACGAAATAGAAAATTCTAATTAGTTCGCCGATTAAATTATCAAAAAATAATAGAGACATTTTTTTTCTTATTCAAATCAATAAAAAATATAATGCACATCAATGTTCGGGAATGGGAGCTTGTGACGTAACTACTATGTAAATAGTGTATCAAGGCATGACGTCATGTGATATTTTAACGCAATGTACCGTCATAATTTTTTAATGCTAACATGACAAAAGAAAAATACGTGACCACATATTTTTTGGCGGACTAAAAATATATTTTTAGTCATCTTCCCTATTGAGTTGATTATTCGTGACAATTGATATATCATATTAAGCTAAACCAAATACTGACAAGAAATCTTAAAACTTACGCATCTGGCAGTAAACGCCGGCGAACCCAAGAGGGCATTCACATGTGTGATTCATACGGGACTTCGGGTCTGGGCGGCAAGTTCCTCCGTTGCGGCAGGGGCGGATCGCGCAGGGGTCGCTGGGGGGCTGGCGGGCTGTGGGGCTGGATCTCATGGAAGAGGGAACTCGGTACTCGCAGAGGGAACCTCCGAAGCCAGAGGGGCAGGTGCAGGTGGAGGAGTCAGCAGTACAGGTTCCACCGTTGTGGCACTGGCAGCCAATCTCCATCTGTTGTAAAGCGCGATTTTATTTCAATGACTAACTAAAGTGCTGTGATTATAAGCAAGAAAACTTGATTTTACTCAACACAACACAACATCCTGTGTTGATACCTATCTAGAAATGACAAAGGCCATTAAAGTCGTTTAAAAAATAATGAAAACATACCTCAGGGATGTCACCGCGAACGTAGGCATTGCATTCTTTCACGTTGGCAGATTGGATGGTAGAGTTCACAATGTCAACAGCTTCTCCATGCAGCATGAACTGAGGATTAAGGGCAAACTAAATATCACGTTATGAGAAAGAGGCGAACGAGAAGAATTGAACTGTCTTCTGAAAAGTGCAACCACTAATTTGGGATACAATATATTCTTTTCATTATATTCTATCACTAATCTGTTTATGGCTTATTCGATTGTTATCAGAGGCTCTTGACAATTGATAATTCCATCCAGGAAATCTTCACGATAACGATTAGAAAACAGTAAAAAATTACGAGAACGTCAAGCGAAATGTCCCGTGATCGATCACTTACATTTCGAGCATCGCTCGCCATTGCTGAAATCGAATGGATCCTTTAGTCTAGAGCCTGTCTCTTACAAGTTGTGTCATCATCACCAATTAAATTTGGATTAAAAACCTAGCTTTTTCGATGTTAAGTTTAAAGCAAATCGCATATAATGTAGTTACCACGGTCAAAAAGGCAAATCTTCGAAGGTTTTGAAACCATAAAAGAAAGTAGGAGCAAATCCTCTTGCCTTGAAGCAAGCATCAGCAGATACATTTTAGTGATGGAAACTCAATACACTAACAGTTAGTGTTTTATTGGTTACTAGAAATAGCAAATTGAGATCAGTTCCGTATGTTCGACCACTAATTAACCGCAAGACAGCTGTGACATCATTTGGCTGCAGTGACATAGAATCTGTGTTATGTTAGGTTGGAGGCTATTTCCCGACACAAGCGGCACAGGAGAACACCGTGAGTTTTAGTGGGTTAGAGTCCCACATATCTGCACTATCTCCCCGTGTTAGTGCAGTATGCATGAGCATTTTTTTAGAAGAGCTCTTGAAGTTGTTTGAATATTTTCTTTGTTTTGAGATAGGTGATCTTAATCAATGAATGGTTTTTTTTAACTGTCTTCAAAAAATGAATGTTCTTAATTCGACTCAATGTGTTTTTTGTATGTCTGTTCAGCGATATCTTCGTGGCCAAATAGTTATTCAGAAAGACAAAAAAACATCTAGAATTTTAAAATTTTTGCTCTTATGACATAATTAGGCGTCCCACTTAACGGTTTTTGGACATTCAATGACGTGCTTTCCTTATCTTAAACTACCTTATCTTAAATACTTTGGTTTCTCTTGAAAAAATAGGTTGCTCAAATGAATACTGTCTTGTAGTTTTATTGGATGCTGGTTACTTAGTTTATTATAAACTATGTGGTTCATTGATCAGACTTGATGAGATCTAGCACTTAATATGACTTACGTCGGTAATGCATCCGTTGAATCCTCCAGTAACTCCAGTATTGTTGTTCAGGGTAATCGAGTCATCCACGCCGCCCACGAATATCGGTGTATCAAGGTTAAGGTCCTGTGAAATATTGTAAGGTTTAAAAAACGACGTTGAGAAAACAGCTTTGCTTGAAAATCTTTTAGAGCGGAATCGCTCCGCTCATAAATCTTGGGCCAAACGTAAATCACACGATAGTTTGCACCGAGCCTCTAGACGCCTAATGCTTGATCGAATTCAATACATCAATATAATTCTGTCAACTAGCTGAGGTATGAGGCACGGGACGACTGCGCTCTGATTGGTCCTTACCAACGTCATTTCGCCAAACTATTGATGGGACAGGTTTAAATAAAACCACGAAGGTGTCTTAATTTTTTTAAATTGTTAGTATACTTAATATTTTTATTTATTAATGTTTGCTACTTTTATTATTAATTATACAGTAATAACATAAAATGCAAAAACTAAAGGCATAATTCTAAAGATAACATTTCGGCGGTTGTTTCATAATATTAAAAATTAGTAAAAAAAAAAGAAGAAAAAAAAAAAAATTGTGCTGTTGCAGTTTACACCTACAATAATCCAGTACAAAATGAACTCCGATAAATAATATCAGAAAATAAATCTGATTATGATTATGTAACTATTTACTTACCGATGAAATGCTAGGCCATTTTTCGGGAAACTCGAGTTCTGGCTGTTGTTACCACACCAACGTACGGTACAAGGGGTCATTATAATATTTATTTTACCAATTTGTAATTGCCTGACGCGGAAGTGTTTAAGGCTCACGGAAGTGGTCGCTACTAATTCGAAATTGTCGAGTGGCGACCTATATTACCAGTATATGATATTTTAGTCATACGTGTTGACAGACATCGCTCGCCTGTTGTTAGGCGTCTAGAGGCTGTATGGTCGATGGCACCGAGTTATCGCACGCTAAGTGGCCATGTAATTTAATTTAAATATTACTTTCTAACTCTCAATAATATTCTTCATTTCTTCATCTATACTTGCATCATTCTTTCGTCCTTACGCTTCACCTTCCGTTAATAAAAACAACAGTACGGGTAGATAACCGATACGGTAGAAAATCGGTGATCCTAACGATTTTCTACAAATCCATTGAAATATGAACCCTAAATACACATAAAATAAAGGTCAAAATTGTACTGACCCGTTTAGGCGATTCCAGTCGTTGTTCAAAGCTGTGCACTGAGTTGATCTTGAGGTAGACCACTGATCCAACTCTAGCGATATGTACTCCGGTCCATTCGTTAGCTGGCAGTGTCTGATTGCTAACCAGAACCACTGGTTGGCTTCCTGTTCAGAAATAATTGGGTTATTAGACTACGTACAAAACTATGCAATTTTTTTTTTATAAAACCATTTTATATAATAGTTGTTGTGGTGGAACAGGCAAACAGATGTATGGAAGAGAAAAAGTCCTACGAGGAACGAGGACAGTACATCATGATGATAACCCACCTCCTCCGAGGTCGTAGCGGAATTCAAGTCTCGCGTCATGCACAGCCAGGGAAGTGAATCCTCCGTAGCCTCTAGGTGACTCAGCGCAATACATGATGATGCCGTCGGTAACTGGTGAAGCTGCCTTGATCCTCATTGACATGACCAGGGTACGTGATGGTGCTGGTGGTTTGATGGCTAAGTAAGCGCTGCCGGTGAAGGCAGGGTACTCGATCGATTGTTTTTCTTCGCAGCTGGAAGTTTAACATGGATTAGAGGTCTGTAGGAGTATATAATACACAGTTCAAAAAAAAAAAGTTTAATTTATTTTTCCTTGAACACACTGGTGGTGCTGATTCTGATAACTTACTTCCTTCCAGTGTGGGTAACGGGGCAAGCGCATTTGTATCCGTCAACGGTGTCGGCACACTTGCCGGGGCCGCAGAGTCCAGGCCGGCACGCCTCGCCGGTACGGTCGCAATTTAGGCCAGCATATCCGGATGCGCAGATGCAGATGTAGCCGCGTTCGTTACGGGCTTCCTGTTAGCATTATATTTTTTGGTAAATTCGAGTTCCTCATTGAAGGTTTATACATGCCATTTGGTAGTTGTGCTAACTGGTCAAATTCAGGGACAAAAGAATGTAATAAGAAATCTAGGCTGATTAATCAAAATAGTAGTAGCTATAGCTAACCTGGCAGACTCCATTGTTGAGGCAGAGGTTAGGTGTGCAAGAGTTACACTCGCTGACCCGGCTGAGCTCAAGGCTATCCATCATGATGTTCTTCTCTTCCCTTCCCAAAATCAGCATGCTAGCGCAGCCAATGAATCTGAAAGCAAACATTCTAGTTAGAACCTCAGAATTTCTTGCTGGTGGTATATCTCTTCTCTCCTGTGTTAGAAACAGTTCAATTGGCTTTTGTGAATAGATGAGTCAGGCAGTACTTTTGAAGTGGGCCTTGCAGAGGTATTTTTGTTTTAGTGGTTTGTACTTACCCAGAAGCTCCAGCCAATTCAGTAGGTAGTTGGTCGTAGTCGGGCACTCCTCCGATGTACAGAGGTTGCTTGAGTTCCAGCAACCCCCATTGTTCAGGAGATTCGGCTATGAATGGCCCAGTGTTGTCCACGTCCATTGTGACTAATGAAAAAAAAACATAATATAAATTGCTATCTTTATGGTTTTGGCTTTGGAGCCATAAGAAAAATATTAGGACAGAAACAGATTTGGAGAACTAAAACGACAGTTACCCTTAGACTTAGCCCTGCTCAGTCTAATTGTGTGCCAGGTGTTCAGCTGCAGAGGACGGTCGCCCTTCACGATCAGAGGTCCAGTTCCAGTGTCCATCACAAATTCGGGTACTCCGTCCTTGAGTTGAAGTCCAATGTAGTCGCCTTCGCGTCCTTGGTTCTCACTGTTGTACAGAATCAGACCATTGTTGTCTGAAAGAGAAATAACATTATGGTGAAAACCGCCAAGAACAAATTTAAAAATGAAAGTCATTTAGAAACTTTTGACAATAACAATATCCTCACCAGATGGTTTGAAAGAGATTTCAATTTCGAACTGCTTGTAAGGATCCCTTAGGGTTGGCAGCGAGAGGAAGCTCTCTCCATCGAAACGTGGCACAACTCCAGTTACAGTCAGGATGGCCCTGGCTTCCACTGTGGCACGGCTGTTGCTAACACGGCACACGTATGTGCCAGCGTCTGCCTCGGTCACTGATCTCAGGTACAAGTGGGGCTGGAAACAAGTTTTGGGTTAGCTGCTGATATTTACACTGAGACATTCAATAATGACGGATTTTACGTTATCAAGGGAAGTGCCTGACTTCTGAAGTTAAATGCTTCAGCGTATCTAAAATCATGTGAAACTTAAGTTACCTGGTCCGCGCGCACTTCAGCAGCCAGGGGTGCAAATTCCCTCCTCCATTCAATGTTGACGGGTTCTTCCAGGTTGTGGGTGCAAGGTAGGTCCACTGAGTCACGCAGACGAGCGGTGTACTGAGACACAGCTACATCACGCGAGTTATCCGGGTAGAATGGACCGCCTGAAGAAGTATGAACATTTTAATAATAATTTAATTTTTCTTTATAATTATAATCCTTGAGAGAGATCCTAAAGATTTGCTGCATTAGGTGAAACATTAAATGCCATTTTCTAGGTTAACTACTTTTTTCACCATCTTGATCATTGTTGCACCATCTTGTTGAAACCAAAGCTCTGCCACTTCAATACCATTCAACTGAGGAACAAACAAGTCGGCAATCATGGCTCTACAGCGCTCCCCATTGACGGTAACATTCTGGTGGCGGTAGGGTTGTTATTCTGATTATGCTTTATTCTAGCCAGCAATGGCGCCCATATGCCCGAAATCATATTTAAGCATTAATGGCATAAGAATATCTTTAACAATGCCAATACCA
The DNA here is from genome assembly GCA_948252205.1 of Orthosia incerta. Taxonomy (NCBI): domain Eukaryota; kingdom Metazoa; phylum Arthropoda; class Insecta; order Lepidoptera; family Noctuidae; genus Orthosia; species Orthosia incerta. Next base: position 36,096,066 of record OX411741.1, on the reverse strand, counting down.
TGGCAAATCAATTTATTTTTACGTGTTTTGTTTCATTTTAAAAACCAAACCTCTAAAAAAAACACCTTATACTTGGGATATTATGACAAAACGTGATGAAATGAAGTCTCTACTTTGTGCTAGAAGTACAATGTGCAATTATGAAAATGCGCATTCGTGAAGCACTTTGAGGACTTACCTGATTGAACTTCAAGACTAAAGTCATCGTAGAATGTACGTCCGCCAAAGTCGTTTCCAATGCAGCGGTACACGCCAGCATCAGCCGGAGTGACACTGGAGATTGACAACCTGACGCCGTCGCCGTAGGTCTGCACATACGTAACATTGTTTATAATTATAGTGAACCGGTTATCATGACTGAGAAACTATAGCAGAGCCAAACTGTTTTCAGTTTCATTGACTACAATTACTTTACATACTTCTGTCCTTTGCGCACAATGGAAATAACCTAGCTCTAAGAGCTTATAGTAACTCCCTTGTGCACGTTAGTAGTCTGCAGTCAAGCAAGTGATAATGCTCTTACCAAAGAAGCTACGTATTGGTTGGTTCCCAGACGCATCCAGTGCAGTTTGATATCTCCAGACCTTCCCTTGCAGAGTACGTCCACATTATCTCCAACCCTGAACTGCCTGTGAGGCTGTTCGATAGCCACCAGTTGTTGCGACTCAGGGGGGTTTGCGTGTGGTTCGCGAGGACCTACAACATTCAATAGAAATTACTAAAACTTATACACACGTAGATGGTAAGTTATAATAAACCAATTCAAAACTCGAAGCAACCCAGGACACCATATAATATACTTACACAATAGTATGGGTAACTTGTGGGTATATCTACCTATAAAAATATACTTAAATACAAAAATTAAACGTCAATACAAGCAACATGCAAACCCAGCGTCGTCGTTCATCATTTCACAAAAGCGCCGAACGTGTTAAACCTTATAATAATGTGACACCGTACAGTAAGCAAGACAAACTTGTTAATGAATAACTCTCGTAACACAGTTTTAGACGAGACTTGAACAGCCAAACAAAAAGTATACGATATAAAATAACAATATCATAGATGTTTAATTTTTGTACCACAATATTCCTAAAACTACATTATAGGGAATACAGATGCGTCAGACTAAACCAGGGGTTCAAACAAAACTGAGTCCCATAGCATACGTAGGCCGTATGGTTACGAAACAGCACAACACCCGCCTTGACTAGACACAACTGCTCAACACACCCGCACCCAACCGAATTGTGTAACACACTTTCTTTCTCAGTCCCGATGCTATTTGAAGAAAATTACTATTGCATTGCTTCATATCTATGAAAAAATGGTCGGCTCGACAACGTAAATCAGACAATGTATTGTTGATTTTTCTGAATGAAAGGCGTTATCATTAATTGTGTGTTACGCAATTACCGCGCCGATTTACCATCGTGTGTGAGGTAGTTGTTCCAAGTCCTGTCCAAATAACGCTTATCTCGCCACAGGCAGTTCTCCTCATCGCTATGGTCTCGACAGTGACTGTATCCATCGCATAGTAAGTGTTCGTCTACACAACCACTGGCGTCTTTACAAGGATACTCCGTATCCAAGCACTCATAACCTTAACGAGCGAAAAATTAGAGCTTTATTACAACATAACTTACAGTAAAATACTATAATCAATTAAAACACAATATGAAAAAATAAGAAAAGTTAGAAAATATAAGGATAAGAGACTATAAATATTAAACGGCTAAGCATGCCTGGTTATCTTTTACGGCTGGGCGAAGCAGAAAGGGAATTGCAGCGCCACCACTGGAATGAAAGCTGTCTAATACACCTGGTGGTGAATTCACTGACCCTGGATGTGCAGGTTGATGTAATTGCTAGTAATGACTCTTCCGTATTGATCTTTTATGCTGCAGACATATTTGCCGGTGTCGGATTTATTCGCGAGTCTGATGAAGAGTGATCCGTCGTTTTTCTGTCGGACGGAGCGAGGCAGGGAGCGGCCGTTCTTGCTCCACTCGATGCGCACGTTGGGCTGAGACACGTTGCAGCTGAGATGCACGGCGGCGCCGACGTGAGCGCGCTGGTCATTGTCGTGCGACACCGACGCATGATCCGTATCTTCTATGGATGTTATTGTCATGCAGTCAACTTAACCCTTAAGCGTTACCAACCGCGTGCACGGATTATAGTGGCAAACACCACTTTTTGAAATATAAATAACAAAGCATAATTTCAACACTCTCAAGAGAGTGATGTCTTTTTGACTCCAATTTGTACACGCAGTTGATAAAAAAATTATAAGTAATGTAAAGCATTCAATCAATGGTGTTTCCATTAGGTGTGAAGTTGATGACCAGCATTCACACAGCACAACTGAACGGCAAATAAAAAAACAGGTGCCTTAACATTAGTGCAGCCTGTACATAAGTGTCGTGATTTAGTGAACTTGTGAAGATTGCTCCGTGGCACGCTTCGAAATGGATAGAACTGTCCAAAATGTTACGAGAGTAATATCACAGTGCAACTGTAAGCTTGGGTGGTATTTTTTTCATGCTAGGGGATATTTAAAATTTTTACGGGTTGAAACTGTAGCGTGTCTACTTTTAATTGAAATGCCACGCAGGATAATAAATGCAGAATATTTTCGTGAATATCAAGTACCTACTGTTAGACGGTATTATTACTCTCATAGATTAAATTAAGTTATCGAAATCTTAATGATAACAAATAGCATTCTTCGCTTCATAGTATCGCTCGGTTGCTTTTAGGTTTTTAATGTATGTTAATAAATGTTTCTCTAAGCATTGCATTTCTATCAATTTCGAAGTTAATCTACCGTACAGTTTTGTGCTGTTGATGTTCATGCTACTTATTGTTGGTGCTGAGAAGGTTTACATACCGCTGACGACGACTTCTGCAGTGGCGCTGGCGTTGGCGTACCGGCTTCTGGCAATACATTCGTAGCGGCCAGCATCCTCAACTTCAATTTGGTGGAAGATCAGTCTTGAGGAGCGAGTGTCTACACGGCTGGATAAACGCAAGAAGACGTTATTAAATTTGCCTCTTGACTGACTTTCTTTTTTTTTTCATGGTAGTGAATTCATTTCATATAATTTGTAGTTAAATGCTTGGCTGTTCACCCAACCTCTATGCAATGTAGTTCGGGCAGTTCCACCATACACTCACTTTCATAAAGAGAGACTAAACTCAACATTTGACCAACAATGAGCTTAGGTAACAGCATTCTTCTTTTATAACTTACTTGGAAGGATAATTGTTGAGGGGTCTCCAGGTGATGTCAATAATGTCGTCTCCCTCAACGATGCATTCGACTATGGGTGACTCGCCGGGATGCACGGTCTGTGTTGGTGGGCGCAACGTGATTTTCGGTGCAGTAATGACAACCAAGCTGGTGTATACAGCTTCCTGAACTTCGTTGTACTCGTTGTAAATGTTGCACACGTATTGGCCAGAGTCTGCCTTAGACACCTAAAATTTTAAATGAACGCCGTCAATATTATCGTGATGCCTTTTAAAAAGATTGCGCGAATCTGTTGGATGCGGACACGGGACCGGTCATTACAGCGAAACATGGGGAGCTTATTTTAAGCAGTGGACATCTTCGGCTGTGATGATGACGATGATCTTTTAGAAATGGGGTCCTAGTGTGTCTGTGTATTTATTATACCGTAACTGCATAAAGTATCTATCAGAGTTTATGTCAATAAGAAAAGAGAAGCAACGGGTCTGGGATGGTGCGCCTTTGCTCCATCTATCAAGGGTGTACTTACATCGAGGATAATCAGTTGCGAGTTATTCTGGTAAGCGTTGCGCTGAAGCGGCTGCCTGTCAGCGCGGTCCCATCTCACATTGCCGTTTGCTTGACGGCACCTATAATTACGTTATATGTTAGTACACACTATACAATGATGAATGCTCGCTAGATTACAAGGGTAAACTAAAGGGAGAAAACGAATCCAGAATTGAAATATTGTTAAATAAGCTGAGGCTGAACTTAAAGGATACAATTTTATTGCCTTTGAGGTCTGATAAACTTAGATGAAGCACTTAATTGCATATAGGTACCTAACAGTTACTTACTCGATAACGGTCTCACGTTGTCCTTCAATAGTGAAAAGATTGCTAGGCTGCTCTGGTTGAAACTGGTCTGGTCTGGACTGGTCTGGATCAGGGTTTATGTCACCGTCTCCGCTTCCTGAAGAAAGATTATTTTACTTAGAATCATGGTTCATGTTATTTGGTGTGTTTTTTTTTTCATTTTTTTAAGCTTGGGCAACCAAACTTACACAACTCCCAGAGCCGGAACAACTATCTGTAGGTCATACAAATATGTGTTCCCAGCGGGAATCGAACCCGCGATACGCAGCGCAGCAGTCAATCGCTCAACTGCTCAATTGTCTTACATTTATGACAAATATGGCTTTCCACTTCAGGACAAGTGAACGTTCTAGCTTTGTTTTTAGGGTGGTGGTGATCACTAACTATCAGATCAGTCACCAGCGTATTTATCACATTATAAAACCGTGTCAACTACTTACCATAGTCGAAGCCACCGTCGTCACCGCCATCTCCGCGGTCGACTTCAACCTTGAACTGTTCCTTAGTGGTACCGGCAGCGTTATTGGCGGTGCAGGTGTAGAATCCGCTGTCGCTTACGCTTGCCGATTGCACACGTAGAGAAGCGTGGCCTGGTGTTGGTGCTACGACCTCGCGGTAGTCTCCGACTGAACGGTAAAAGAACATTAAATACAAAGGATTTAAAAGTAATGAGTCGTATTGCACAGTATAGATCTGTAAATAAAACTAGTCTATTAAATGTGAAATCGGAATGTTGTGAATACTAAGGCATACCAAAATGTTTTGCTTTATCTGATGCTTTATCTCAGATACCTGTATGGCTGTCTTGTACTAAAGATTGTAGTATCATCCATTACTGTCGGCCAAATTACGGACAGTCTAAACCATTTTCCCTCACCACATGATCCAAACATATAGTCTTCACTCAATAAATAAACTTTAAAACAAAACCTGAGCACAGATAATGTAATACTAGCATACAGATGCCTCATCCCATACAAAGAAACCGTGCCGACGTACTTTACTTATTATACTGATTATTCTTTGTACATCGATCGCGTTCAGTTCCGTTCCACGGATATAGATGATGACCTATCTGTCGCGTTCGGTTCCGCCGAACGCGATCGATTTACAAAAAAATATCGGTATAATCAGATGAAAAACGCTATTTACGTCGGCACGGTTACTTTGTATGGGATGAGGCATCTGTATGCCAGTATTATATTATCTGTGACCGGAGTTACTTTGGTCACAATCAGACAACCTGGAAAAGTGGTTGTTGTGGGAAAACTGAAAGGGAAAAGGCCACGCGGGCGATCACCTACTCGCTGGTGAGATCAGTTCAGGGCGATTACAGGACTCACGGTGACCATTTGCCCCGAGAAGAGCCAAAGAAATACTGGCTTGGAAGCAGCTCATCAGTGACTCTATCAAAGCTTTTCAAGACGGGTATGACCTTTAGCAACGAAGACAACGAATAAGAAGAAGAGAAAACAAAATTACTCACATTGGATAGACACAAGAGGTTCAGGGTAGCCGCTGGCTCGGCACTCGATGCTGAGGCTTTCTCCGGCGGACACTTGTACGTAGGAGCTGGGTGTGATGGTGATCTCCGGCAGAGCGCGCACTTTGATCACAGCGCTTGCACTGGCAGAACCAGCGTCGTTACGAGCCGTGCAAGTATATTCGCCCTCATCATTCACTTCAATCTTGTTAAACCTGTAAATCGGTTCAATATTGAATTTAGAAGTCGTGACCGAGGATTTGCTTCTAAAAAGTTTTCTTTATCCAATTGTTATACTGCTTTTGGCTCATATTATTATGTGAATGAGCAGTTAATTTTGATGCGTGAGCGTTTATTTTTTTCGTACGGTACTTAGTTCATTTTTGTGGGTAAAGTTTAAGTATTGCCTATATTTAGGAAACTTATAACCGGTACCTTACTAAAATTTTTTTTTTTTAGTACTGGGTACTAGTTAAGTACTAAAAACATTAACTTACTTCAGTTCATGATGTGGCATCAACTCCGTGTATCTCGACAGTGGACGGCCTCCGTTTCTGTTCCATGTGACATCAGGCTCGGGGATGCCGCCGGTGACGCGGCAGATCAGAGTGTGTTCACCTCCTAATGGCACGGCCTGTACCTTGCCTTCCGGGGGCCAGATCTCCACTTTAGGAGACTCACGTCCTAAAAGTAGTGTCAATATTTGTCTCCAGAACAGCAAATGTTTAAACATTTTCTATACTAAACGGAATTTTGTTCTGTTTATTATAGTTTTGAAGTGGCTGAACTCGTTAAAAAATTAATACTTACTTTCAATCTCGACGAATACATAGATGTTGGCTACAGCGTTGTTGTTAACAGTGCCTTCGCAGAGATAGTATCCTTGGTCAGAGTCGCGAGCATTGTTGATGATTAGAGTGTTGCCGCGTTGGCTGGAGTCGGGGCCGAGCGCACCATCGTGCTGGGGGAAAAAAACAAACAGATTATGGTAATACACCAAAATAAGATAATATTTTAATTATTTTGTAAATATCATTTTATGCGCAATGCTTTTGTCCTCACCTTGGTCCACCTAACCAGTGGCGCGGGGCGTCCAATGACGTTACATTCGACGGTTCCACTGCCTCCAGTTGGGATCCTAAGACGGTCTTCCGATACCGAGATATTATAGGCCTCAGGAGTAGAAGGAGCCTGTACGTTCACGGTGACCAGGATTGGCACAGGAGCGACGTTGGAAAGCGGCGATTGGCAAATGTATACTCCTTGATTTTCAGGTACGGCGTATTCAATGGTCAAAACACCGTTGTCTGATCGTACGTTCGATGAGAATACGGCGTTATCTTGTCTGTAAAAACGTGATCATTTATAGTATTTATTGTTGTTAAAAAACTTTATTTTTTATAGCTGCTTAAATATGAATACGATCTCTCTTACACAACATGAACTGATTCTTACCTAACCCAGTCAATGGTGCCAGCTGGAATGTTGGTGGTTCCGGTGCAAGTTATCATGATAGTCTGTCCCTCGTCGACGTAAGGGTTTGGAATGGACACGATTAACTTGTCTCTGGGTGGGTATGCGGGTCGTGGACGAATAGTAATCACGGCGGTGCGGTCCGAAGAACCGAGCGTGTTGGAAGCGATACATCTAAACAAAAATTATTATCGTGAGAATTCATGATTCGGTGATTATTAAATTGATTTGCTTCTTGTTTAAAAAATTCTTCATATCTACTGTTAGAACAGCGATAGATTAATATCTTGTAAACTTATTAATATTATTCCTACCTGTATTCGCCAGAGTCTTCGACTCTTGCGCTTTCAATAACCAGCCGGTTGTCGACGTAAGAGATGGACAATGGTAGAGGTCTGTTGGAAGCCCTCTGCCACCTGATGGAGGGAGTGGGGTTGCCTCGCACGCGGCACTCCAGCTCGATCAGGTCACCTTCATAGAAGTCCTTCATCGACGGAGATATTTCCACGCTTGGCATAGTCATTGGATTTCCTAGAAGGAGATGTTATTACAATGAGTACCTGAAGACCTCATCAATGTCAGGGATGTACAATATATCTAATGAAAATTAGTTATGTTTGCTGTTGAAGATGTCTTCGTCACCACATTTTACTTACCGCGAGCGTAAAAGATCCAATGTGGTACAACTGTTCCAAGAATTTTAGCAAGGAATTTGGAAAAAATAATACTTCATTAGGATCCAGAGAAAAATCTAAGATAATGTAATTTTGATGCGTTGAAAATGTTGAGGAGAAACAGAGATTTTAATAAACATACCGGGTACTTTGAGAGTAGCAATAGCTTGCGCGGTGTTGATTCCATCACTGGTCTCGCAGATGTACTTTCCGCTGTCCGATACTTGGAGGTTTGTGATCAGAAGAAGGCCGACGCTTTCGTCAACTTGGCTCCTGTCCAGAGGCAGAAAGCCATCGCTCTTGGTCCATCTGATCGGCAAACGAATCCTGGAGTTCAGGCTTTGAGCTTGGCACGTGAAGTTGACACTGCTACCCACTTCCTGGATCTTGATAGTGGGGCTGGTGATCTGGACGACAACGGTTGGTTCTGGTGGTTGTGTCCTAGGTGGCTCGGTCACAGATGAATCTCCTCCTAAATAATTACATATATTGTAAATAATGCTTTAGGTTAAAGTATGTAAATAACAGGTTTGGCACTGATGAGTTCTAAGTCCAATCAAAACAAAATATAGTTTATTTTTGTCTATTCAATAGTAAGAAAATATTTATATTTGGTTTATACTGGCCTAAGATCCAGTTTTTGGAATGAAAATTAACGAAAAATGTATGTGACAAATTATAATAATATCGTCCAACAGGTGAGAGCAGCTGTGATCTGTCGAATGAACGCAACTGATTCAATTGGCTAATGAATACAGCCAATTGAATCACTTGCGTTTAATTTGCGACTCGACGTTCATTTCTTTCCACAAATTGGTATAACAAAAGGTTAATCAAAAATACAATAATATTACTAGACAATACGACACATCATGAATGGTTTTCTGTGAACGAAACATGGATGGATACGACTCAATAGACGTTCACAACACAAAGATCGTAGATAATACACATAATATTAATTTAATATTCTGATCGCTATGGATTACAACGATGAGGGACAAATACATTGTTATTGTTCAATTGTTATTATGTCGTGACTGATTACACTTGAGCCACACGTAGCGAATGAAGCCTAACATTTGAAGCATGACATGTGAGGACATAAGACGGAGACGCCCGAAGCACCTTCGGTTGTGATCGGCTACCTGGCTCCGGCAGGGTGGTGGTCAGTACACCAAGGGTGAATCCCTTTTCGGTGATCGTGTGGCACTCATAGGTCTCGCCTTGTCTTCTGGTGTCCCACATCGTGTGCCAGACATGTGCCGAGTGCCACCCGTCCTTGTGCAGTCTCGCCTCGTGGTAGGACTTCTCAGGGCTTTGTTCTCGGCCCTCGTGGTAGAACTTTATAGTCAGTGGCTCAGGTGCACGGTATTTACAAGTAAATGTCACTCTTCTCGAGTAAGAGGAATCATCTCCAACCTCGTGAATTTTCGGATGCAGTTCCATTATCAACCCTAGTAGCCGTTTAGTAAAATTGAATTCGTAAGTAAGTAATTAAAATAATTATGCCCTACATAACACATGATTAGAAATGTCTTGTAAAATCACTTTTATTAAGAACATTTTATTTTATTTTGGCTAACTATATTTACGTCTTAACTTTGGATGGTTTAAAACTGATTATTCTGAATACATATATATACATTATTATTCCTGAGTTCAATATTTACAATATCTGTGAAATTTTACAGTTCTAAATTACTTACCGATAGTTGAACAGTCATATCCGGTGTAGGGTGGTCGGCAGTTACAGACCACTTGTCCTACGCTGTCTAGTTGGCAGTTGTGTCCATTGCAAGAGCACTGTTGGCAATAGCCTTTCTGGTCTTTGTAGTAGCCAGACTGGCAACTTTCACAACTAGTTCCTGAGTAGCCAGGCGGGCACATGCAGATCTGTAATATTACGAAATTATTATAAGATGTCAGTATAGGTTCCATAAAGATTTAATTTACATTTTCGGGTATGTTATTTGCATATACTCGTAGAACCGATTTCGCATCTATTTCTCATGTTATAACAATTGTTTCATTTCTTACTGTAGTCAATGATATAGCTGTTGTTTTTCTACTATCTGATGTAATAATGATGATTATTTACCTCAATTCCTTTGGCAGCTGGGAGGATAGGATCATAGTTCTGTGTGGCAGTATCCATCGAAACGTCAGCAATAGTGGTGTCGTAGATGTTGGGAACCACGGTGGCTCTTACAAGCACTCTCTTCAGATTCCTGAGCACGCTCATGAAGTTGCTACGAGTCGCTGGGTTGACAGTATTGAGAATGTACCAGCCATCCTCCTTGAGTGGCACTTGGTAGCTCTGTGGAACAAATATAGTCATAAAAAAATTAAGTGAAATCAATTTGAACCCTTAAAATGCTGTTTCTATCCTAAACTGTTTTCTGTCATTCCTTTGCCAGACGACCGTCAAGATCACCGAATCGGCAAATACAATTGATTTTTCTATTGTGTCTGCTAATTAGCACCCAAGTAGTGGCAGATATGTCAGTATTTCAAAAAACTAAACTTACATAAGATACGCCGGTCGGGAATTGGTTGGGGTTGGTCCAGTAGATGGAGATGTCTCCACCTTCAAGGACCACGTCCGTGCCTCGTTCAGACTTTTCGTACTCATCTGAATTGAACTTCTGTCGAAGCGACAAGGTACCGCCGTAAGACAGCACTCGGTTACCTTTTGAAAGAAATAATATCATTCAAACAACATGTTTAAATAAGAACAGAACAAAATATGGCAGATATTTTTTTCTGGAACATTTTTAATTTCTGTACTGAATATAATTTACTTACCAGGGAAGATAGGTAAAGACCAGAAGAGGTCAATTTCAGGTCGGAATGAGAAGGTGTACATGAGCTCGCTCTGTTGGAACATCGGCACGAAGTTGTCCTTGATGACCCTGTCAGCGTTCAGGTCGGTAATGGCATAACCTCCGTAGTTCTCGCCTAAGACTGGCGCAGCCATCGGTACCCGAATGTAGTGGTTACCCTAGAGAGAAAACGGGGTTTAATTTTGAGGTAGTTTTTACAGACTTACAGACTGACGATTGAAATTTATTCCATAATAAAGTTCCTAATGACAGATAAAAGGATGTGCTTTAATTAATGTTGGATGAAGTAGGAGATGAACTAGTCCATAACAATCTTATTTTTACCTCGTGGCAGTCCTGTGTGACACCAGAACAATAGCAAGATAGGCAGCCGTCAGGGTTGTTAGAATCCAGTCCGAATGTACCAGGGCGGCAGCGGTCGCAGGAGTCACCTTCTACGTTCTGTTTACAGTAGCAGTCACCATTTGCATCGCATGGCGCCGTGGTACCACGGGGATCACAACTAAAATTTATAATAAAAAATATTGAGGTAGGTACAGGGTTGTACAGATGCACGGTTACATCAAAGAAATGGAAGCGAAATTAATTATTATTAGACTATTTGAAACTATTCTTTGTAGCCTGATGACTCACTTGCACGGTTGGATGGTACTTGCTCTGTACTCAACGCAGTTGCCGTAGGGATCGCGTTCGTATCCTGGTTTGCACAGCTCGCATTCATCGCCATCGGTGTTCTCAGTGCAGTCCTGTTTCAAGACAAAAAAATTAGAACATTTTCTTCTATCTTATCCAATCTAATTTCATTAAAATTACCCAAACTGCTGCATGACAGATTGGGAGTTAAGCATGTAATACTTGTTGGTTTTAACACTTTTATCTAAAGACGAAAGTAATCTTACGTAGCAGACACCAGTCTCTGGGTTGCACATGGAAGACTTTCCGTTGCACTCGCAAGGCTCACAGAGTTCCAAGTAAAGGCCGCTTGAGCTCCTGCGAAATAAAGGTTAATTTTTTGAATAAATAGACTTTTAAGGGTGAACTAGCTGTGCCCGCGGCTTCGCTCCCGTCATCTGCCTGCCGACCCTACCATACTTACCAGCCTGCCTGCCTACTCCACAAACTCAAAAAAACTTTTTACAAAAAAATACTTACGACTTCCAAATAAAAATACAAAGTGAAAAATAACTTTATTTTTGGAAGTCGGTGTCTTGCGTATGTACCAATTTATTGCGTTATGGACACCGACTTCCAAAAATAAAGTTATTTTTCACTTTGTAGTTTTATTTGGAAGTCTTGCGTATGTACCAATTTATTGCGTTATGGACACCGACTTCCAAAAATAAAGTTATTTTTCACTTTGTAGTTTTATTTGGAAGTCGGTAGTATTTTTTTGTGAAAAGTTTTTTTTATTTTTCACTTTTTAGTTGTACCTACCTAATAGGCAAGTTGTTTACCCCAAATGTCATGAAACTTGAACATAACCGGTGAAATGAGAGATCTGCGTACCCCTTAAGAGTGTACTGGCGTGATGTTATGTTATGAAATGGTATAAACAACAAACAGACATGCAATTGCAGCAATCCCGAGAGATTTGCCGTTATTTATTGAAGAGTTCTGATGTATATCTTCGAATTGCTTCGTCAGTCCTACACCAAATTAAAATGGGACCAATTTCGGAACATACCCTTTCAAACAAAAAAAAAATTTTCGAAATCGGTCCACAATTGACGGAGATATCGGTGACCATAAATAAACAAAAAAACATACATAATGTCGAACATAGGACCTCCTCCTTTTTTGGGAAGTCGGTTAATACATACCAATTTTTTTTCTAGGGTCATTCTTTCGCGTAAAATCTTAACACCGCGATTCAGGAAATGACTTTAAATGCACAACGCCATCTATCGAATAGCGAGTTCAACTGTCCGAGTAACTGCTGAATTGCGTGAGCTGTGATAATTTTACTTCTTGAACACTTTAAATTCATCTAACTTTTGATAGTGTGAACCGATTGCGATGAAACAAAAACTAAGTAATTCTTCAAGATACGCACAATTTTTATGTATAAAAGTTATCTACATTGGTTTCGTACATTTCACGTGATGCGTGCACAAATAAACAGACAAACAGACAAACAGATAAACAGACAAACAGACAAACAGACAAACAGACAAAAATTCCAAAAATGCTAGAAATGGGTTCTGTTGGTTATCCTTTAACACCCTCGCTATTTTTTTTTGGATTTTTTTCGATGTACAAAAAATATTTTTCTACAGATTTATTATATGTATTGATTTGTGATTCTTGACTGGTAGGTTGTAGGTTCTTCTTACACAAACTTTGAATCCAATTCTTATGGTTGAAGATTTTTTTTCTAGTGATGGAACATTGATGGATTGATGGATTTCATTTGAACGAGGGATAAATATTAATAAATAACTGACCTCTTGAAACCAGGAGCGCAGTCTTCACAGGAGGTTCCGATGTAGCCAGGCGGGCACGTGCATTGCTCCACATGGAAGGCCGTTGGTCCATAGCCATCAGGCTCAGCGGTTTCAATGCTGGCACTGACCGGGGAACCCAGTTCCGAGTTCGGGGAGTAGGTAGCCTTGATCAGGATTGTCTTTACGTCCGCCAGGGCTAAAAGGAAATGCTCGCGCGATACTTCCTTACCGTCGGGTCTGTTTGGAAGAAATTATACAATAAAAGTCAATAATGCAGATATACTAAAGGTTTTCGCGAAAATAATATCTATAAGTACTTAGCGTGTAATTTTTGAGACATTAATGGACTTTTGTGCCCTTACTATAGAACAATGAAAGGTTTTTTGGAAATTGCATTTGGATAACACTTACCTCTGCCATCCCTTCTCAAGGAATTGAATGCTCGCGTTCAGGGTACCCTCATGAGTAGCTTGGAAGTCTCCGAAGTAGTGGAAAGTAAGACGGTTGTCCTGTTAAACATAATATTTTTCGAGTGTTAGAGTTCATAGATATAAGATAAATGTAATTATCTTTCATTGAAACACTTGTGTAACAAAATTCTTACACTAATGAGTTGGACATCAGCGGCGGTGTTCCTGTATCTCGGGTCGGGTGTGTTTGGTACATTCTTGAGCACGTAGTTCAGAGAACCTCCATACGATGTCACCTTATCACCAGCGAAACTGGCGGGTAGACTCCAGTAGTAGATTGTGGATGGGGAGCGATCGATGTCATTCAGTGAGATATCACCTCGGGACAGCTGAGGTCTGAGTTCAGTTTCAACTGGGGCAGTGTATCTGACGGAGCCGGGAGGCCCAGTGGGAGAGATGTTGTAGATCTTCACTTGCTCCACGATCTGTGGCACATTGAACTGAACGCTGATAGTCTTGCGACGGAGGCTGCTGCTCATACATTGTTGTGAGACGCCCGAGCAGAAGCAAAGGGCACATCCGTGTCTGAAATTGAAGCATTGGTCAAATAAATTTTGATACATTGAGACAAAAAGTTTGTCTTGCATTTTCGAATTCTCAAGTCTTTTCGGTATCTCATAATCAACAATAATTACCTGAAGTCAGAAGACAGGTAGAATGAATCGTTCTTGCACTGATCGCAGTAGCGTCCCTGTACGTTGTCCTTGCACACGCACTCATCCGGAGGACGGATTAGCTTGGTGCCGGTCGGGTTGCAGTTGTCTCTGGATACAGGGGTGCAGGTGTTGCCAGGGACCAGCGGGTTGCCTTCATAGCCAGGGGCGCACACCTCGCAGTGTTTGCCTTCGTAGCTATAAAAAAAGTAACATCATCATGCAGGCTGTTAAGTAAAGCTGATAAAAATTCTTCGTTTGCAGATAGAAGAGTCTTACCCAGGGAAGCAGTCGCAGATAACTGACCCGTCGTGTCCGAGTGAGCAAGTTCTGGCGAACTGGTTTTCGCGGTTAGTGAGTGGGCAAGGGCACATCTTGCAAGGTATACCGCTCGCTGGGTCGCCATATGTGCCGACTGGGCATTCTTCAGGCATACAGTCTCCGAGCCATGGTCCAACCTTCTTGCGAACGTAGCCTGATGCACATTTCTAGAAAAAAAAATCGTGTTCGTTGTGTGTGTTTCCCAAAATAAGCTAAGATCAAGTTAGACGTGTAATTTTAGATACCTGGCATGAAAGGCCATCATATTCCTTAGGACACGTGCACTCTTCCACTAGACTAGCGGCTCCAAGCCCCACATTGATGTGTTCTGCAGACTCCATTGCAAAATCAGTAATGTTTACTCCCGCGTTGTTCAGGTCGGCGCGCAGAAGAATCATTTCGATCTCATCCAATCTGTAACACATTAAATTCCCATTTAAAACCCAACAACCTAAAACTTACACTTTTGCCTTCTAACTACAATGAACATTTACTTACGCCATCATAATGTCTTCCCTGGACGCAGATGTGTAGCCACTGCTGCTGTTTTTCATCCAGTCTTCAGGAGTCAGTCGAGCTTCGATATTGAGGTCCCGGGAGCCACTAGCGCGGCTGATGTGGTATAAGTTACCATATTTGCCCTGTAGACCAAACATTTTTTCGTGAACTAAAGCCATAAACGTCTCGTTATCTTCAACGATAGGTACGTACAGATCGTAGATATCACCAGCTTATGAAAGCCTAGTCTGAGGCCCTACACAAGTGATATTCGATCATCTAAATCGTGGCGATAGCGATTGTCAAAAAAGCAAAATTGTATGGGATTGACAAGCATTGGGAAGAAAAATCACGTGGTCAATCCCTGACATTTTGACATTTCGACTATCGCCTTCGCTGACATCGAATGCTATTTTACTTGTCTAGGGCCGGACGAAGTGATATTCTATTAGCGACAGCGGCTTGACAAATGCTCTACTGAATTGTAACGTGGTTGATCACATACATTGTGAACTTTTGTCATTTATCTACCAAATTGAATGTATTGCCAGGTTATGCCTATCATATGGGTATATCATAATTAGATAAGAGTCATCCTCGATTTGCTACTTTTGATAACTGTCACTTTGCAAAACAGCCACTTATCTACCAAAAATAGGCTTTGAATTAATCTTTAAGATCCTTTAAAAAAATATTACTACTGTTTTCTTTTTTTAATACCTTGATGATAATTGTCGGAATGCTGTCATCAAATCCATAGATTTGCGTGTGTGGAGATACAGTATACTTGATGTGTCCGCCATAAGACTTGAGCTGGTTTCCGTTGTAAGACTCTGGCAGGGTCAGGTAGGGGTGAGAGCTCGCCCACGAATTCGTATCGCCGAATTTCGTAACCTGTAATAATCATAAGTTTTGCAGGAAAAAAAAACAAAAGCGCCGAAATAAAAAAATTAAGCTACGCTGGGCTATTGCAAAGAAGCTCTCGTTATTATAACCACATCGAACAAAATAAACATGACTTACCGTAGCTCCATTCCTCAGAGGCTGGTAATAATACTGGTTCGAGATCGGTTGAGAGGAATCAATGCTGACGTCTCCAGTCGGGGAATGCTTGATGCCGAGGAGCCTGGTGCCACCTTCTCCAAGAGGTGTCGGCATGTTGTAGGTGAACAGATCCGCGCTGCGGCATTGGTTCGATTTGCCGAAACAGAAGCAACGGATGCACTCGCTTTCTGAACGCGCCTCACTGGAGAGCAAAGGATACGCATCAGTGAAGATCAAGTAGAAAAATAGTGTAATAATAGTCGTTTTCTAACCCAAATGGCTCCCGGTTTTGTTTTCACGAGATTATTCAATTTTTTTAGGAGGAGCAAGGCGCGCATTTTTGCGGATTACGTGTGATACTCATATATACAAAATTTTGACTTTAGAAGCGGTTTAATGATTGTAGACTAGTTTTCAAATAAGTGTATCGTACGAAAAACATATTGCGCTTACGGTCAACGATTTATTAATGAATGGTCTGAATGTAAATTAATCTTACTTGTTGAAGTATCCGCGAGGGCAGAGGTCGGTCTTGTTGACGAAGACGATAGCATCAGGTGCCGCGAAGGTCGTTCCTTTGTTGTTAATAGCCTCGCAAGAGTATGCTCCGCTGTCTTCCGGCTAAAGAGCATTAAAAAAAAATTAACATGGTAACAAGCATTGCTCGCTATTCTGAGTTTTTGATCGAATTGAAAATCCTAAATTTTGTATTTAAGCATAAATGCCAGTTTACGACTGAAGTAAGGGCAGCTGCCTAAAAAGTAAATAAAAGCAATTACATCTGCTTTATTCATTGCAATCTGTTGAAAAAGTAAAAACAATTACAAACCATCATATTGGGGCATGTGATAACACCAATACCCCTGTCGCTAGTCCAGGTACACTTGGGAGGCACGTGGCCCCAGTTCAAACGCCATGAGATCAGCGGGATGGGGACGCCGACGGCCTCACACCTCAGGGTCAGTGTCTCGCCAGGGTTCAGCTTCACGTTCGAGGGTTTTGGTGGGCTAGTGACGTGGACGGGAACTGAGAAAAAAGACGTTTGTTTTAGGATATTACAACTTCTAGTTGTGAAAAACTATAACGTCCTAGAGAATTTCTCAAAGATAGACTTAGTTTAGTTAAGTTTCGACGGGCTGTTGCCGCAACTCCACGACCAAGCGCGTATTTTGCGTACAAAATACGCGCAAGAAAAAGATAGACTTAATCGTTATATTGTTTGCTAAATACGATGCATTTGGTTAAGACATAAAAAAAAAACAGATACTGCCATGGAATCTACCATCAGCAGCCATGGTTTTACTTAAAGGCATTTACAGTTCAATTACCTTTGTAGGAAACAAGGCAATTTTCTTTTATTAGACTTACTTAATGAGTATAAAGTTAAATATGCTACTTACCACATCCAAATTCATCTGAGCCATCTTGACAGTCAGTCTGTCCGTCGCAATGGAAACTCTTGGGGATACATTGGTCTTCCGATTTGCAAGTGAATTCAACCGGTGAGCATTTGCCGATCTCATTGGTATACCCGCAGTTCTGTTCGTCAGATCCATCACCACAATCGTCTTCGGAGTCACAGATCCAAGTCTTGAGGACGCATTTACGGTTACTGCACTTGAACTGGTTTGGCTCGCACATACCGTCATGGTCTAGAAAATGTTTGCATGTGAATAAGTATTTATCAAAAAAAGAACATTTTATTATAAAAAGGTAAAGAAAATTGTTAATACAGTAGATTAGAGGTGAATTTACGATTTATTTTTTTCATGATAATATATCGCATAATTGAAACAAAGTCAGTTGAATTAAGATACTTACGGCAGTTTTCTTCGTCGGAGCGATCCGCACAGTCATAGTTGTTGTCACAGACAGCAGATTTGGGGATACATTGTCCATTGCCACAGGTGGCCTCGTAAGGCTGGCACGCGGGGAACGGAGGCCTGTATGTTACAGCTGTAAACATGGCAACGGTAAGTGGTAATTCGTCGTTATATCAGAAGAATGTGTCAGGTTGTAAGGAGTCCAACTGCTATTGTAAACGCGAAACTTTGTGAGGATGGATGTTTATTTGTTATGAAAACTACTAAACGGTTTTTTAGGCTCGCATTTGATTTCACCAGATGGTAAGCGATGATGTGGTCGACGATGAGGCAACGCTTGCTTAGAAGTAGCGTATTAATATTGATGACACTTAGCTCATCAGTATCAGAATTACATTTAGACTATAATTTATAAAGATATTGGGGAACGTGCTAATTCCGCGCAGGTGGCAGCTGGTAATGGAATATGAGTGTGGAAAGTGAAGATTGACTACAAAGTGCGTGCGTATAGGATGATGACTGACAAAAGAGCGTAAGAAAAAAGAACACAGGCTGCTCTCCGAATGAATTGCGATAAGAGCAGGATGGTGATGACCATGGAAAAACAAAGTTGTGAGATACTTACGAGCACTGTCCACTTGCAGACTGACACGCGCTTGAGCACCAGGGTATCTTAGATAGTCGTCTGCCTGGCAAATGTATGTGCCACTGTCCACATCCTGCAGTATAACCAGGAAAATATTTAAATATTTGCAAGATATATTTTCTAAAAACCTAAAACTACAGATCAAAGAGAAAAACGCTGTAGACCAAGAGTTGAATTTTAAAAACATACAAGTGGTATTTTAAACAGGGTTATTTTCGTGGGCATTTAAGTTTTTTTTCTAAATCAGTATCTAGAAGCTATCTAAAATATTAATTAAAATTTACCTGAAACATGACCTTATAAATTGCTCCAACTGTGCACACAGTCGAACACTTTTTTTAAACTAATTATGCAACCAAAAAAAAAGTAATCGTAATTTTCCCTTAGATAGTTTAAGATAATCTATACTAATATTATAAAGAGGAAAGATTTTTGTTTGTTTGTACCGAATAGGCTTCCAAACTACTGCACCGATTTGAAAAATTATTTCACCAATAGAAAGCTACATTATTCTTGAGTAACATAGGCTATTTTTAATCCCGAAAACGGAACATCATGGCATGGACATTTGCGATGCGGAGGAAAAAGGAGAATGTCGAAAAAAAAAGTTCCACTTCTTCTTCAGAAATTCGTTTCGAAGTATGAACATTTAGACACAAGATTATAAAATAAAAAAACAAAAATGCGAAATAACAGTTAAACAATATGTGTATGTGTGTGTGTTGTGTGTATTGTAGTCATTACATGACTTTTACATACTTTTGTATGGAGTTTTGATATCATTATTTAACTACAACGTAATTATTTTCTCTCTTTTTTTTGGCCGCCAAATACAAGTAAAACAATTTGAAAATCAAAGAAAAAGAAAAGAAATGTACGTAACTTAATAGGCTACGTAGACGCATTCTGCCGCCACGCCCGCGCTTTTTCCACCGCCCCATCCGGCAGAATGATACTGAACCTGTTACCTCTCGAAATAGCGCGCGTTGATTGTGTGTGATATTTAGTCTGAACGTTTCTAACAAATTGTTGTTGAAAGTTATTTGCATTTAATTAAGTAAGCTCATCAGGTAGTGGAAAAAGAATCGTTCGTGTCGCCTATAAAAATTATTCAGTATGGTGGACCACACTGGGTAACATTTGGCTGGGTATTATTCTATTTTACTTACCGTCACTTTGAACATTTCCAATCGTCCTCGCACATCGGTAGAACCTGCCTTCACGCTGCCACCGTCTTTCACCCATCTGACATTAGCTCTTAGAGGTCCCTCGTCACGACATTGGAACACCACATCGCCACCTATACGAAACTCATTGAGAATACACTGATGTTGACGGAAAATACGAGACCCAAAACATTAACAGTTTTACCCAAAAAATGCAGCATTCAATGATTATTTTTTATTTTCCGAAGTGATGTTCCCTTTTTGTCATTCATAAATTAATACATGCTTTTCTTATTTAAGTCCGTAATGTTGTAATGTAATGTAAATGTTTCAATACACAGAGGGTTTGATTGAAATGGTTTTTCTTGTTTAAAATGGAGTTGAAAATTCTTGTGTATCCAATGGTTGGATGATACGTTAAAATAAATCTTTAAGGCCTATGCCATACTGACCGGAAATTCCGTCGCTGATCGAACATGTAATTAAGAACACCAGTACATTAAATTGCATATAAATGACTAATAACGGTCGCACCGTCAGCGAACCGCTCGCTCTTGCGTCTGTTTGGTCCTTTAGTTATTTATATGCAATTAAATATACATGGCGTTCCGTCGCGGACGGCGACGGAATTGCCACTCAGTGTGGCGTAGGCCATACTTAGTAGTAAAATGTGCAGTGTCATTATTACTATGCCCATTATGAATTAACTCTGAACTATCATATTGTAGTATTATCACGATGTAAAGCAGTGGGATTGTTATTCTGACTCTCTAAAAGTTATTTTATGGGAGACTGCTGTTTTAGAAGTCAGAATAATAATGCCACTGATTAATTTTCCACCCTTGTCATGCCACCATCGTAAACTCAAGAGGATCTAGACAGTGTCTTTTATTAGCAAAGAACCTGGACTTATATGGTTAATGTAAGTCTGAAATAGCCAAGTCTCAAATAGCCTCTGTGGTGTTCCCAGAGGTGGCTTAATTAACCTTGACACCAGAGGTGGCCACATCCTCACACGAAATGAAGATGAAGAGCGAAGGCGATGGTACAAATGTCAAAATGGATTGATCACGTGACATTTTAATCGCTTGACATCCCCATACATTTAACCAATCGCTATCGTGGCGCTTTTGTTGATAGATGTCACCTGTCTAGACCCTCTGGGGTCCTAAACAAAATGATTGTCGTAGAGTCGAAAATATATGGAATTGACACACGTATAAACACGGAATGAAGGTACACCAGGTTTTCAATTATATTTATTGCCAATTAAATAAAAAATAAAAATGAGTTAAAACAATGTTAATTTAGAATCATCATTCATTTTATTTTATTTTGAGGTGTACGTTAACTCCAGGTATATAACATAGTTTTAATAAATGTATCAAAAGTACACGCGGATTGCGTGTTAAGTTATATCTAATTTTCCTTGATAATATATCAAATGATGTTATTGTTAGGTAACCCATATTATTTTTAAATGTTAGTAAAAGAACTCAAAACCCCTATCAATACTTTATCAAATAATATATTTACTTCATACTTATTTGGTTGAAAATATATAAATTATTATATTTAAAAAATAAATCGTTATTGCCCGTAGTATGTTTAAATAAAATAAAAATAATATAGCATGCAGGCAAACCTTTTTTATAAAAAATAATAGTAATTAAATCATTACGTCAAACAAACTCTCAAAATAAATATTTAATAAAAATATCATTATTGGTATTAAAAAGTTGCTTCCTCTGTTATGTATACTGTTCCAATAGTTGTAGCCATTAAAAGATAATCTAAAATGTTATAAGCATTTTCGACTAAACCCAATATTAATGATTATTGTAATAAGCCTGAAAATCATAAAATAACTCTGTATGAAAATATAAATAATTAAATCACCCAAAATATTACAATAATGAAGCCGTAAAGTGAAAATGTTATAAAAAACCCGTTACATGATGGTTGCCCAAAATAATTCATCAGGCAAACCGACTCACCAGAGTTCACTGTTCCACCACCATGAAAGAAATAACAAGAAGATAATATTATTATTAAATTCTAACAGTACACTCTACAATACCTATCTACCTAAAAAGTCTAAGTTACCTCCACCCTAAGTAAAATGGCCTGCAATAAAAATTATAATAATATGAATCTTGAGTAGCAGCACGGTTTTCCAACAGATATACGAGATAAAAAAAATTAATAAAAATATTGGTATATTATGTTATATTTTCTAAAACAAGCTGCTACTTTAAATCATATATAAATATACAAAAAAAAACGAAAAACATCTTAAAAAGGGACTAGTCGCATTTGAAATGTACAAGCAGCATTTAATTATATACGAAATAATCTGTTGAGGTACATCTTCAGTTATGATTAGTCTCTTTGCTGAATACCTAAAACTAAAGCGCATCTAATTTTCAAAATAATCACGCCTGACGGATGCCACGGCGCATATTGCATAACCATGCGTATCCGTGTGTATCCTTGCGTAAATTTGCGTATCCTCGATAGACCGCACGTCCGTCAGGTATAAAGAACATTGGGTAGTGACTGTTATAAAGAAATAGCACTACAGTATTTTATTTCACTACCCTGGAACTGTCCACTTTGCTCTCTGTAGGTCACCTGATTCTTCCAGCCTCTTGTACGGAAGATGGAATAATTTTACACAAATTATAATTGATTGCAGGAATTTAATCGGGTTTTCTGAACTCCTAATCCTTTAGTGTCAATAATCATATAATTAAAACATTGGGTAGTGACTGTTATAAATAAATAGCAATACAGTATTTTATTCCACTACCCTGGCACTGTCCGCTTTGCTCTCTGTAGCTCACCTGATTCTCCCAGCCTCTTGTAAGATGCAATAATTTTACACAAATATAATAATTTTACTCAACTCCTCATCCTTTAGAGCCAACAATAATGTAATTACTACTACCTACTCTAATTCTGGAAAAACATATTTTTAATGTTTGATGAATTAAATGTGCTATGGGAGTTTTGTATCGAAGCAATCAACTTGATTAACGGTTACTACAACGATACAGAAACTACAGTAACTAGTATGTTCTCGTGAATATTGACTGGTTTTCGGGCACAAAACTACAACTTATCTCAGCATATAATAATGCCTATAAATATTCTAAGATCTGTCTTATTCCGTGCTGTAAAATTCACTTTCATAATCCATAATTTAAATAAATCTAAAGACTCAAAGTTCGGGTTCACTAAAATAAATTCTTTTCATATAAAAATACCTAACAAATGACTTACCGTGTCTGACGGACTGTTCCGATGGGTAGGTCTTCAGGTTCAGAGCAGGTGGGCCTGAAATAAAATTAACATTAAAACTGACGTAAGTATTTTGAAATGGTTAAAATTTATTTGATTACATTTTGTAATCATCCCGTAATTGTTTACAAGTGCCTTTCAATAGATATTCTATACACTTTGAATAAAATGTAAAAACCATGCGTCATAAAAAGTTAGTTTTGTTTTCATAACTGTACAAAATTTACAAGGTTTAAATATTATCATCATCACCTTACCTTACAACATTATTAGATTTTACTTTAAAGATTTAATTATCATTCCAATGTTAAATAATATCAATTAATATGTAAGTTATACTGAATGACGACTTAAGTCTTTAGGAGTCGCTTAATTCAAATATGACTAGTGATAGTACGGTACTTCGTAACTAGTAATATAGGAAAATTAAAATTTAATTTGTTAGTCGTTCCTACATCGTCAGTGAACTCAGTTAAATGAAATACGTTTCAATTAATCATTTCAGAA
Source organism: Orthosia incerta (assembly GCA_948252205.1). Lineage (NCBI taxonomy): Eukaryota > Metazoa > Arthropoda > Insecta > Lepidoptera > Noctuidae > Orthosia > Orthosia incerta. Next base: position 36,072,599 of record OX411741.1, on the reverse strand, counting down.
TCAAAATCAGATAAAAGTTGGTTTCACTGATAAAATCACATTTTTTATGCATTATTGGTCAATTCATTACTCTGACTACTGTCTTAGTTGAAAGATAATTGTTATGATAGATAACAATCTCAGGTACTTAAATTACTAACGTTTAGTAAGCTGAATATGAAGCGATTCGCTGAAAATTTGATAAAACGCAATGTACGTACTCGTATTTCACGTAAAAGAGTTTTGATTACCGTAGAGCTTTATACAAAAGATTTTAAATTAGATAGAATTATATAGCAATGATCAGTGTGTCTGTGAGTCTATAATAATTTTTAATAATTGCCCTTTTTGTTGCTAACCTTCATTGCATCGCTAGGACAAAAGTCAACTTTCCATGTCTAAAATGTTACAATGCTTTTCACGACCAATTCACTAAGACGTACACATTTACAAATTGAATTGTGTCCTTGTTACAAACGATCTTTTTCGAACGCTTCAGAAAGCGTAAATCGATATACTCACTTTCAACAAACTCACTTTCACATTTGCAAAATTAGTAAGGGTAAATCAGGATCCGTTAAATTAGGAGAGTCTGTCCCTGTTAACACTATGTTAATGATCAACAACGTCGACTAGAAGATTACAAGATTATGACATCATTCAGTCGATTTCTTACTGTTGTAGGGACAATCAAATTCGTCACTGTAGTCAAAGGGACAGTCGATGTGACCGTCACAACGTTGATACACGTGAATGCACGGACCATTTTCACAACGCCATTGCTGTGGGTGCCTGCATGCTTGGCCTAGTGAACGAAATTGTAAGTTTAAACCCGAATATCTAGCGAAGACTTAAGAATATACTTTATTATAAAGGTTTTAGCAAAACAGTTGTATGTATATTTATTAGATCTTTGTTGACATAGTTCTTTAAAACACAGCTCTCAACTGCCGAGCTCGCTGGTCCGTTGAGAATTTGACGTAACGAAATTGAATGAGTTCAAACAGTAATTTACCAAAGGCAAACCGATGTAGAAATAAGCAATTCTGATCAATTTGCCCTTCGCTAACCCTTATATCAACCGTCTGTAAGATATAATATGAGCAGTGTAAAATATATCTGTGAAATCCATATATTTAAATAAATTAGCTGTAACTTACCGCCGCTGTTACTTCCACTGCCCTGGCCCTGGTTGGTAGGATAGCCCACGCTGGTGCTCCCGCTACCCGGGTATCCTGATCCACCACTGCCGCTGTTCCCGCTACCCGGGTATCCTGATCCACCACTAACGGTGTTCCCGCTACCCGGGTATCCTGATCCACCACTGCCGCTGTTCCCGCTACCCGGGTATCCTGATCCACCACTGCCGCTGTTCCCGCTACCCGGGTATCCTGATCCACCACCGCCGCTGTGCCCGCTACCCGGGTATCCTGATCCACCACTGCCGCTGTTCCCGCTACCCGGGTATCCTGATCCACCACTGCCGCTGTTCCCGCTACCCGGGTATCCTGATCCACCACTGCCGCTGTTCCCGCTACCCGGGTATCCTGATCCACCACTGCCGCTGTTCCCGCTACCCGGGTATCCTAATACACCACTGCCGGTGTTCCCGCTACCCGGGTATCCTGATCCACTACCGCCGGAGTTCCCGCTGCTGGAATAACCAGTGCCGCTGTTAGGGTACCCTTGATTCCCACCGCTTTGATATGTATTTCTACCCCCGGTGCCGCTAGGGCCACCACCGGGTCTGTAACCGCCACTGTTGCCTCCAGAAGGATAGTTCGGCTGGTATCTTTCCGTAGTAGTATAGTATCTATCAACTGGTATCCTAGAGGTTGTAGATTGCGGGCAGTTAAGTTCGTCAGTTCCATCTCGGCAGTCGACATTACCATCGCAGAACGCCGAAGTTTGAAGGCATTCACCGCTACGACATTGGAAGCTGTCGTCCGGGCAAACTGGGACGGGAAAATCATCCGATTAATTATGAGTTTTTTAATAAAGTTATTTATATTTGTATCTTACGATTCATACACTGTCGAAACGTGCAGGAAAAGCATCACACTATAACTAATTGTTAACCATGTGTAAAAAACCTTACGATTGTAAGAGATTAATACTTGAAATTTGAGTTACTTAAATGTAGTAACATTTACATAGATATTATCTGTTACAATCGTATCTAGTCAATTAATAAAACTATTACAGGATTTTAAGCAAAAGTGAAAACGTGCAAGAAAACATGTGAATTTCATAAAATAAGAAATTGTGGTCTGTTTCACCACCTTAATAAATCTTCCAAATAAAATTTCTGTAGACAGATAGTGTCTATCCAGGTGTTGTGAAACAGGCCGTTAAATTCGTTCGCGTCCGGGGCCTGTCATGCTTTGTTAAATTAACGTGGTCTAGTGGTTACTCTTTGACTCCAGACCTGTGACATCTACAAAACAGATACCTATCACAGGTTCGTTGCCGATTTTTCTTAAAAGTACTCTCTTCAAATAGAAATAAACATACGTTTACAAGCCCTGGTAATGAACGATTTTAACAAAATAATTAGGAAAAATCAATGTAATGAAAATACAGTGTTAAAAGAACAGGTGTTAGTATGCAAATCCTAAATTATTGGTCTAACATTAATGGAACTAACCTACACACATATTTATTATTTACAATGTATGGTAAAACATAAATAATATACTGTTCGCCTGGGAGGAATCAACAATTAATGGGGATAAACTAATTTTAAAATATTTTTTATTAATCAGACCACATTCAAAAAAATATCTGGTTTAGAGTACTTCCACGTCTGAGTGTAATTTTAACGCCATCATTTATTTTGTATTTTTCAAATATCTATACAGGTAATTAACTCAATAGTAAGTGTTAAAAAATACATCAAAATGCATAGAAGAACCAAATTAATATGAATATGCGAAAGGAAAATTACGCCCGGTATGTTGCTTTTCCATACAAGATATGCTATTTCTTTGATGGGCTTCGATAATAACATTATTTTATGTGAAGGTAGTTGGATCACAAAATAGGCCGCGTCCATTTTTTTGAACGAGCGAAACGCAAAACTAAACAGCCTTTACTGCTAAGTTTTGCGTCACAGAACAAGGAACGCCGCTCCGGCTCTCTGCGACTAGAGACGACAATGCTTTGCTTCCGTGCGCGTAATAACAACGTTTAACAGCTCTATATTTAAGAACCTTACTTTCACCAGTGGCGCCAGCTGGTGAGCAATAAAAAGCTAGCCCCCATTCCGCTGAGCATCAAGCTTCGGCGATCATAGACTTAGTCAGTCACAGGCTGTCAACTTCTATGAGCAAAAGGCAGTCGATCAGTGACACGCTTGGTTTGTATGGAAATTTTTGTTAAGTCTTCTCTAGTAGTAGCCACTGAGGCATCTCAGTGCTCTGTGGTTCATAACAACCCGCCATTTTGTATATCCAACGTCTTTCGTCGTAAAAAAATAGAAGTAAACTTAACGACAGCGTTCGTTACACACAGACGTGACAGTGCCAAAATGAGTAAGATACCGGTAATTAAACAGTTCTGTTCGTCTGAAAAATCGCGGCAGTCGTAAATATTGTCACAGCGCCTCGAATGTGGAATGCACCGGCCGTCGTAGCAGGTGAACTCAGACTCGTGGCAGTCGGCCATGGCTGGCGATCTCGACGCCCTCGTTAAGTACCAAGCTGGACACCCATTGTGAACATCAACCTTCTTATTACATTACATTATAACTAATTCTACCCGAGATTTAACAGACAAGTTAGTACTCTGTCCACGTTATTCCCGGCTGAACCCTCGTACCACCATACCACCAATGATAGCCACGCTTATTTCATTCCCATTTGGTTCAGAATCCTTGAAGCATAGCATCACCGGTGCGTCGTCAATTTTTTTTTTGTTTTTTCAATACTTGCCCAACAAATGAGAAATATTTTTACTGGATTGTTCAACTTCCATATCAACTTGTTGGCTGGTTCATGATTTTATGACGGCTAAGCTATTATTTTCTATAAGGATCGTGCCGTTACAATAGAAGAAGAAGAAGAACCATTCTAAAGAAGGCAGCAGTTAGAAGTGCATGGTGCGTTTTAGTTTCAAGAGAGAATGTGTCATTATGTGTCGATTCTTTAAGTGCAGTAATTAAATTGTTAGTGCTTCTTTTAAATTCTATAAGCGTGTTAGTGCCCTGCGCTGATCAATTATTATTTAAAGTTCTCTGTTGCTCGTTCTTGACAATACTTTTTGCTTACAATATGTAAACTGCATCTTATTATGCCTAGATGCTAACTTGTTGAATATAATTATACTCTTTGAAATACATATAATATCAAGAACAAGCACCAGCGGTTGCCATAATTTTATAGCAAAAAAATATCATGATTGTTAAGTATGTTTTTTTTTTTAAATATAGTAATGAGCCCCAATTAACTTATATTTTATTGCTCTTCAATTAAATCAGCACGTAAGAATATACTGGTGTCAGATAAACTCAAGTTATGAATAACTATCATTTAAAATTAATTAAAATGTCGAAATATAAAAAAAAAAAAACTAAATCTTCATTAACATTTCTTTCATATAAAGTATTTGATTCATGATTATATTTGTTAGTATTTTGTGTCAAAAACAATATGATACTTACGGCAGTTAGCTTCGTCAGAACCGTCTTCACAGTCTTGGTTATCATCGCAGAAGAAATTCTGGTCGATGCAGACATTATTCGATATGCATCTAAATTGCTCCATTGTGCATGGTTCTGGAACAATACGATATGGTAAAATAAATTAAGCTAATGGGTCAAAACGATGACTGATTGGTTGACAATGAAGAACATGATTAAAATTATTAAAATTGCAGATCGATCCCAGGATGGAGACATATACATCATCATGATGATTAATATGTGCTATCATTCGTTCGCCACCTCAGTCTCCTCTGCTAGTTTGGAAATCAACTGTATAAGTGGTGTACTGGGATTCAAAAATAAAGAAACTTTGGAAAATACTCCAGCATTAACCGCAGAACGTCTTCCACAGTAAAATTCACAAGATGTCGTTAATAAGTTGGTACTAATTAACTTACGATCTGGGATCATCGTTTGGTTACAATTCAGCTCGTCACTGCCATCAATACATTCCGGTATGCCGTTGCACTTTTGCAAATATGTGATGCATTCGTCGGAGTCGCACCTAAAAAATAACATTAGTTTACAAAAACCTGAAGATCAGAATACAAGGGGGTGTAATTTCTAACTTTCGCATAATGCATATTTCGCTGTGGGCATTCACATAGCAATTCGCAATAAAAACTAACAAGTACATTTTAAAAATAACCGATATAAAAGCAAAATATAATGAACTCTATTGCGTAAGTTACCTGAAATCACCAGGCCTGTCACAGTGATAGCAGTCGTCTTCATCTGATCCATCTGAACAGTCGGTGTGGCCGTCGCAAACCTGACTGGCCGCTAAACACGTGCCGTCGCATTGGTGGGCACACGCTTTAAAAACAATACGATTCATTTGAATACAATTAACTTAAGAAGCAAACATTTAAAGCAGTCAACGAAAAGAGTCACAAGAATCGCAGGTAATCGCAAATGGACGCAAAGCCGTTTGCCATGGCACCGACTGCACTTGCTTAAGTAATCGCAATAATATGTAATATGGTTAATTTAAAATAAAACAATTCAGCATTAATTTATATTCAGTGGGAACGGATCGCGTTTGAATATTCCTGAGGTAATGAAATATTGATATTGAAGATGATAGATCTGAGATATATCACCGAGATCCGTTCCCAGCACAGTAAGAGCCAGCCTTAAATTAAAATAGTCTATATTAATATGTGTATATATATTAATATGTAGGTAATTATAAACAAGAATATGCAGCACTACCCCGAAATACAAAAACTTTTTGCTTCCAAATATGATTTTACATTTATTTTACCTTTTCTCCTCGTTTTTGCCAACGTCTACACCTTGTGATGGGCCCTAAGAAGCTTAACTTCGGGATAGCGCTGTAGTTCAGGGGTCTTACCATAAACGATATCACCAGACAATTTTGGTTAATCTTACCAACTAACAAGTCGTTTAAGTCTCATGTTGATCATTAAAATATTTTGTTTTTTAAACTGTACGAAAATAAACGTTACAATCATTTTGATAAGATCTCTGACCGAATTCAGTCAACCACTATTACAATAAATTAAACATTTAATCTGAACTTAATGTACCTTCACAGCCCTCCTCATCTTCTCCATCATCACATTCGCGGTTATTGTCACATTTTTCGGCGCACTGGCCTGATTTGCACGTAAAACGTCCGGCTGGGCAATTGCCTGAAAACATCGCTATGTTATAAGTATCCGTCGTCGCTTCCCTCAAACCCCCAGTGCGATTAACACATTGCGAACAACTACTGATGTTACCACTTGACAAGAAAATCATAGAAATAATTAATTATTCCATTAACTTCAATATGTAGTTTACATTATACCGACTGAAATAGAAATAGAAATAAGAAATATCGATTTGAATGTATCTAACTACAAAAATAATAACAAATATAGATTGCTAGAATTCCAGCTAACATAGAGGAATATTCATGCGAAATAATGTACATGCACGTGCTTCTAGCTATAACAATTTAAATGTGGACCTTTTATCACATTCGACGGTTCACAGTTTTTCTCGTCAGAATGATCGGGACAGTCGTATTTACTGTCGCATCGTCTCCGAAAACTTACATATACACCGTCGTTGCATTGCCAACGGTCCATTCCATGGGCCCCTAAATATTTTCACAGATATTATGATGATTTTTAGGAAAAAGATTCGATCTTATTACCGTCCATCAATCGTTTTAGGTTGATCTTTGATATAAAATTCATCTTTTGGACAGTTTAAAGACTGTCTAACTGTAAATATTACCACTAGTTTTAAACTTATATTGTTACATTAAGAATATTGCTGCATTGATCTATGTAGCTCGAGATGAAACAAGTTTTACTATCAAATAACCATCAATTTTAACAAAACGATTATTGTGCGATAGTTTCGATCGGTGATCAAATAAAAACGAGGGCATTCTTCAAGCATTACTTACCGCAATTGTACTCGTCTTCGCCATTGCTGCAATCCTCCCGACCGTTACAAAGATAGGCTATATTTATACAAGAACCGTCCCGACACGGATATTGGTCCCTTTTGCAAGGACAGCTGGTCTCGTCGGTGCCGTCATCACACTCCACTGTTCCATTGCATCTGGCATCGGCTTGCACGCACATTCCACTCGTGCATTCATATTCATAAGCCATGCAAACTGGGCCTGCCGTAATAGTGCGCCATAACCACATAAGTACACTCGAAAGGGAGTCATTTTACTTAAGAGCCCCTTTCGAATGTCATTAAATTAAAATATTAAATTAAAGCAATCTTTAAATGACTAAGAACTGTTAAGTTAAACTTTAGTCATCCAAATGAATAAACTTGAAGCGAATGCGAGATAGAGGAACTTTAAATTTATCTTTTTTTTAGTTTCAAAGGTAATTTCATGATCAACTTAGTTCACGTCGAGCAGGCCAATCGCGCCAAGTTTATGTTTAATAAATCAATGTTACGAAAATTAATCTAGTAAAGTGCAGCTGTAATGCTGTGCATTTAAATAAGCGACTGAATGTAAAAATTAGTTCGAAGTGTTACATGCTAAAGGGAGGTACATAGTTTCACCATCACCTTTTCAAAATATAGAAATTTATAAAATTTACAAAAATCATTGTTAAGAATTTGGAAAAGTTCAAACCATATGAGCAATCGCGTTCGTCAGAACCGTCCTGACAATCATGCGTTCTGTCACAATGCTTGGATGCGGGAATGCAGTGTCCATTATCGCATTTGAAGTCGCTCGTACCACATGCTAGCCGGTAAAAGAAATATACTGTATTCATATTGATTACTTAAAGAGCTGACAAATCACCAGCAATTGGAAAATTAAAGATTGAAAGAAATGAAAATAATGAAAAAGAAGAATAAAATCTGTTTAAGAAATTGAAATGATAAAACCAATCACCATGGAGACTCATTGGAAAGAGGAAAATATGAAAATAAAGTCAGAAATTATCAGATTCAGAAGTAAAATAAGACAGTAAGCCAGATAGTAAGAACCCTTTACGATAAAATAACTTACGACAGTTTTGTTCGTCGGAAAAGTCTCCAGGCGTGCAATCATATTGACGATTGCACCTGAGACTCTCGGAAATGATCTTGCCACTTCTGCACTTAAAGTAGCCAGTGGCTGGAAATACATGCAAAGCCATACATGTAAACTGATCTTTTTGTGATAATTCAATGTGGGGTGTTAATTTTGAAACTGTATCATGCATGATGTAAGACATAGTTTCAGTGATAATAATGTGAATTATAATGGAGCTTGAAACATTATCTGAATTGATGAGATCTAAGGGGTGGGCTAAGTGCATTGTTCAATCTTTATGGGTATGGATGTCTTACCGATGCAATTCCTTTCGTCGGACCTATCTGTCGGACAATCGACCCGGCCATCACATCGCTTACTTCGTTTGATACAGCTCCCATGATCGCATTGCCATTGGTCTGTTCTGCATGCTTTTAGAATTACATAGTTTATTGTATACGGTGTTATTGTGTTAGCATTTAGTATCCGCACCAAAATTATCTATGTGGTTTTGTTTATCGATATTCGTTTTATTAAATATGTATTCGGTTTTTAATTTGAATTTGTAGGTAAGCAGTATTTAAAATAGATAGTCTCTGTTTTTAACCAAAAAGAAGTTTCATGTTACAAGACGCATTGAATCTCATAATCCAAAAATAATTTCCTAAGTACATTAACACCAGTTTTTTCAAACGATGAAAATGCATCTTGTTAAACACGAATCAGCAATCTCTAATAAGAAGTTGAAACAACAATGAATGTTACGAATATAAACAAAACCACAATGTCAGTTAGTTGCGTCCAAGCCAATACTTACGACAACCGATCTCGTCACTGCCATCTTTCCTGCAGTCCTTGAAACCATCACAACGGAGTAGGATGGATATGCAGGTGCCATCGTGGCACCTGAAATGGCCAGCGTCTTTACACACATGGTGACCAGCCCACCAGATAGACGTTGAGACTTACCGTACAAATCATCCGCGAAAGCAGCGTGTGAAAATATCACATTAGTTACCTTGTTTTTTTATTGGAACGAGGCATTACGAGCTAACACAAGAATTTTGGTGAAATCAACAATTCTATAAACCGTTTTAGCACCTGTAACGCTCAATTTTAGCGCAAATCTTGTCATGCCATTTGTGATTTCCTCTTTTGGTTTAAATATGTCTTAATTGTATGTATATCTTGCGATATACTGCAGTGCTCATGCATATTTGGCAGTCATTTCATTCCAATGAATACTCCAAATCCTGCCATGCGCTATGTCAGAATCATGCATTGTGTTGCTCATAGTCTCTCGTTGGTTGTGTAGCTTCCTAAAAGGTACTTACCACAGTTTTGCTCGTCAGATGAGTCCGCGCAGTGGTATTGACCATCACACCTCTTACGTGCTTCAATACAAACGCCGTCGCTCTCGCAGCGGAACTCATCAGGTCGACATTCTAAATTTGCATAAAAACAAATAGTTGTATTCCTCATAATACGAGTATTGCTGTGTTGTGTTTGTAAATAAATCCTTCTCTAACAGCTGAACATATTCGGATAATTTAGCACACGAATAGATCGTGACCTAGAATAGGACATCGCAAGCATTTTCCACCGGTAGTCTCGCGAAATAATATCAGATTTAAACGAGGATAAAGCCACGTAGAAAAGCTAGTTGCCAATACCAATTAGAGTACAAATTTGATCCTAATAGTAGAATTAATTTTCAAACAGAATGTTAGTTATCCCTACTATGATTCTAGTTTGCACATTCATTCTTATCATAAACTAGCTTCTGCCAGCGGCTTCGCCCGCGTGACTGTCGAAAATTATCCCAAGGGAACATATTCCCGGGATAAAAGGTATTCTATGTGCTATTCCAGACTATAATCTATTTCTGTGCCAAATTTCATCCCGGTCCGTCAAGCCGTTTGAGCGTCAAGAAGTAACAAACATACAAACACACTAACATACTTTCGCCTTTATAATATTATATATATAGTGTGAAGTGTGATGTTACAGGTAAACGATATATTAACGTTGTATCAAGTTTAAAAATGGGTAGATGTTTACCGCAGCCAAGTTCGTCATCCTGGTCGGGGCAGTCGTACACGCTATTACACCGGCGGCTTGACTCGATGCAGTTACCGCTTCGGCATTGGTAATCGTCGGTACCACATGTTCCTGTTAACAAAGAAAAATAAACATTAACTTAGTGAAGTAATATACCAACTGGCAGCGCCATCTAGGAACGTTGCGCTAGATACTACTATATCCCGCATGGACATTGCAGGTACGTTAAACAGACACGTTTACATAGATGGCGGCACTAGGTATACCCAGTCATGATCAATCGTATATACACTTTAAGTAACGATATTATCACCACCAAATTAATTAAATATATGACAAGATGATAAAATATTTACGACTAATAAATTGATTCCAAACGTTTGGTAAAAGCGCTGAAAGGGTAACATACAGCGCCATGTAGTAATTTAGGGAAGAACCTTATCATGGTTCTTATAAATAATTACGTCATGCTAAAATCATCGATAATTTTTTTTTTTATATAAACTAATAAAATGCTTATTGATGCAGATGATGATATATCGATACAGGACTAAAACGGCTGAAGATTAAAGTTTCAGGATATGACTAACATTTTAGTTCCACAGAGAGATGGCGCTGTAGTACCTTCATTAAAAGCTAAAAAGGTATTCGACTGCGTTGATCAAACAGTTTAACTTTTACGAAGTTTAAGTTTCAAAGCGATGCAAGACTGTGGTTGCTTATACGAGCATTTCTGCACCAATTTCTGTGACAGACTTTAGAAAGATAAACTGACGGTTCTCTAGGCTTTACTTTACGAATTTTGAGTGTTTGAACAAGACATTGCTAGAACTTACAAATCTGTTAATGATAGGTACAGAGACACTGGGCTGGAACTAAGGAACGTACCTACTCATCGAAATAAGTAGATCACTGGTTTTTTGGCCAGTGCTTTTGCTATGCCGAAATTTGTGCACATATTGGCACCGTCCCGATTGTTGGTGCCCTTCTGGTTTGCAAGCTTTAAACTGTTTATGCCTTATCGTATCGAACTTGAAATAAAATGTTACTCAAAGCAAAGCTCATCAAATCTAAGTACCCAACACTTACAACCTCGCTCACGTAAGCCCGCGTTTAACAAGTGCAAACGACACAACTCTAGTTAGCATAAATCGACAATAAAAAGAAAAAAAAAGAAGCGTAGTCCCGACAAATTTTCCACATCTTTTGTTCTATAAACATTGTCACCTATGCGTATTTAAAATTCCGCCGATGTTCGCCGGGGCCTACTACGTGATATACTTAAGACTGCATAAATAGGCAAGTACCCGCGAGTATTAGGTACGGGTTCAGAGTTTGCGCGTACGCCTGTGAAAATCGCAAAGTTCGCCGTGCTTCGCCATTATGTATCGCGACCACGTGGCGGTGTTTAACAGTCCGTAGACGCGCGAGTCGCGAGAAATCAAGTTGGCTGTATCTAAGTTTTTTTTACTCTGAGTTATCAGATATTCTGAATTTATTATGACTCTGATACGGGCAATTCACGCGTATACTGCTGTAAGGCAAATTAGGTAGACATTATTGACGTATGACGTACCTAAGCTTTTAAATATGTTCGATCATGAGAAACTCATGGTGTGCCAGAGTCTAAGGGCCGATTACTGATTTGAGTATTTGACGTCAAGAAGAAGAAGAGGATTTGTATACCCGCGCACGCATGCGGTAAAGTGTGCCACAGGAAAATGTGTACCTACTACTGCAGTACTAATCAGAGAGCTTGATTTAGGAAAGAGTTTTTTTCTTTTTTAGTTTTGTGAATATATAAACTGTGATAAATAAACAGAATCTCATTATAAGCATCTTGCGAGCTATTCCTCAATACAATAATACTTAACATTTTGTAGTAATGACGTCAGTGACTCGCAATTTAGGCCACCGGGCTGGTCAGGTATGCATTTATACATTAATCGAGAGATTTATCATGTTCTGGACAATTTAAACGTTTAATAGTAAAAGCAATGTCATAAGGTACATAAGTGCCTTTTAGACAGTATTAATTAACTGGGTGTAGACAAAGCGATATTCTATTGCTAACCATTGTAGTTAGTCAACATATTTGGGATTGACCAAAGCGTGACTCTATCACCAATGGCGATTATCAAAACGGCAAAATAATAATTGATCACGTGAAATTTCGATGTCCTCATACATTTTTTGATATTTTATCAGTCGCTATTGCGTATCTATACTTAGTTTATATAATGTCATTGTTCTAAAGCTTTTCGGTAGCGCATGTCAATCACATACCTTTTAATGTCTTTTAAGAATCTTTGTCACTGTTAAATGACACTTTGTCTTTTATTTCGTGAATGAAAGACAAAGTTATCACTCGGTTTTGTAATTTTGAATTTTCTTTACGTAGTGCATTTTATATTTTTACGTTTTCGTACTTGACTTTAGTAGGAGGTGTAAAAGATTTACCTTGTTAATTATAAATGTGATTTAATTAAAAAGAAAATAGTTAGCTTTTCCGCGAAGCTTTGTATCTCTAACTTTTCTCCTTTGTCAGCACCATATTAGGTATATGTATTTTAAGCAGGTGTATTAAGAATGACTTGGAAATAGTAGAATTTTCTAAGAGAAATAAGGTAGTATGAGAAGTGAGGCCTTTGAAATAACTCAAAGAGTGACTACGAACTACGCCTGACCTGACATACAGGCAAAAATTAAAATGGAGCTTGTAAATATTGTTGAAAAACTTTAAATACAATCTTTTTTTCCTATGCCCTTTACTAGCAGAAAAGACGATCTGTGCACAAATCAAAGTAGTCAAACGTCTAGTATTAAAGATTGTGACCAAAATAAACATTTGCGATCCACTCACTTTGTACGAAGCTTCATAGCGTTCGTGAAAACCTCAAATAAGGTTTTCTCGACGTTCATATGAGGGTAATAATATTTTATTAAAAGCTTTCTGGCGTAAGGGGCGTAAGGGCGTCCTAGCGGCAAGTCGACGACGCATCACTCTCTCAACGTAACTTAATGTTCTACAATTACTTGAACTCTCGTTTTATTTTTATTTTAATGACTTGCTTATGTTGTTTTATGTTAAAATTGGTTGTATCTTTGTACTCGAACCTGAACCGATTTCGAAATAAATTTCGCTGATCGAAAGCTTCGTTAAGAGGAAATGCGGTCGCAGACATGAGACTAAAATTCCAAATTCGAGGTTGGCTCTCGCCTATTTCCTCCTCCAATATTGAACCAATTTAGCAAAAGCTAAAGTACCTCCTACAACGATCGCAATAAAATAAACACTGGTTGTAAACAGATCTTACAAGTAGGTTTGGTAGCTGTATTTTCGAATAATTTCACATTACTTGAAACTTGCAGTAAGTAGTAAAGTGGAATGCGTTGGTGATTGGTTAGTTGTAGCAGTACAACTTTAGCATGAATTAGGTATTAACTGCCTTGCACCGGTTTCTAAGATGTGTGTCACTGTGGTAATTAGATCTTACAACAACACTACCACTAATACGATAATTTGTATAACTTTAAAAAGAGTCTGTATTGAGCTATATATAGCTGTACTATAAATAGACAATACCATTTACCAATAACTCAATTCATATTGAAAGGAGACTTGACTAAATTGTGCAGTTGTGTAAGCCTTGTACAAAGGGCCGAGGTTTGGGCAGGTCCTGGCTTGGAGACCACAACAGTGCGACGGTAGGCACACACTGCGAACATACGGAATTACTAGCAGACTCCTAATACTAGGTACGTGCTAACATTAGCTAGGTACGCCTAGACGGTGTTAGAGATAACATTGTTGAATGAATTAGGATTAGACTTCACATAAATAATATACTGGTTTGAAAAAAATCTTCGTCTTTTACAATATTGATAGAGATACTTAGACGAAGAGGATTTTGCTTTATTACTCATAAGCAATTGGAAATATTTTTATCATAGTTTATATATGAGTTGGTAAAACAATTATACATGAATCCAACAATCAAAAAGAATTGTAATAAACGTATACATATAAAAAAGTGTCTAAATTCAACAATATAAAGTCCTAATATTTTCTTTTAGCAACTGTTTATTTTGTATACAGACACAAACGGAATGTTTCCAATTTGCACGACAGATCTTAGTGCTTGTACCTGGAACTTAGTTTATCAAAACGATAGTCTGTTCTGGGAACTGTACCTAAAGTTGGACAACATCTTCAGCGTTAGGCCATTTTCACAGTCACCAACCGAACAATTTTACGGTCGGTACGGGTAATTTCATGGTATATTCTATTCATAAGCTTAATCTGCCTCGTTTCTTTCAGTGCTCGCTACTGCTGATTATGTGTTCCTGAGTTCGATATCCAGGTCGGAAAAAAAAATGTCTGGCTAAGAGACCCTTCCTCGCCACCTCCGAGGACTTATATGAGGTAGACGAAAGAGATGTTTGGGTCGCTACGTACCTACTAGGCGGACAGAATATGAGTCGTTGACACGAGAAGGAGAACTACATAAGTGTCAAAATTGACATTGGCATTGGCAGATGCTGCTTCAAGATCTACCTAATCCTTCGGGGATACAGGCGTGCCGATACGTTATGTAGGACTGTCATTTTTCTAACTAGTATGTTCTTGGAAGTCTGTAATCTTCGTGACTTTGTAGACACCACCTAAGCGTGGTTATCTACACTTATCTGACCAAGTTAGGCCTAAAAGACTCTCATAACCGGCGTACGTGTATAACCAGGTACTTGAACGCAAATGAAGCAAAAGGGTAATAAAAAGCATGAATGTGATTAAAAGTTTTTGTCAGCTAATGTTCTGATTGGATGAACATTGGCCAACAAGTAACAAAATGTCCTTAAATGTTATTTCTATTGGAATTACCAGCAAAGTTATCCTAGCATCACCCAACGCTCCGCTAAAATAGTTAATGGTTGTAAAAATCAATCAAAGTTATCAGTAACCATAGTGAAATTCTAGTTAGGGACGCTTCGCAATGTAACCTTCTAAAAAAACTCCGATAATAAGTTACGAGGAAATATTTATACTGGCTGGAGGTTTCCTTAAAATATTTTCTATTTTATTAGATTAATTTGTTTGTATCTCGCTGGTTTGGGGGGTACCAATCCCACTTTTTCAAACACGGTTCGTGAGTTCGAATCCGAAAATAGAATAAGGTGAGTTGTGTATGGTTAAGCAAAAAAAAACAACGTGAAAAAACCCTGAACGTAAAATATTTAATAATTGTCTGAAAAGTTTTCATCATGATGTATGAGAAAATACTTTAATCTTAAAGTATTACTACTAGAATAAGCTTAAAACAAAGAACAAGACATATAGATACCAATTGTTCTTAAAAATATTTACATAGGACGTTACTGACTTGCAATTGAACAGTATTTTTAACAAAAAAGTCGATAGATAAGGTAAAAAATTGCTAGTCTCTTTTATTATACTGGTTAAGCAAATACCACAATATAAGTATCAAGGTTAGGTAAGCATTTACTTATAAAGCACGAAACCAAGACAGATTCGCGGATGTAGAAAAGTTAAAGAAAAATTGTGGACGCGGTAATAACTATTTTCCTAGGTATATCTAACTATGTAAATAAAACCGTACCTGGCAATATGTCTTGGTAATTGGAAACTAGTTTTAAATACATTAACACTATGTACCCCTTTAAACAAAACAACAAAAAATAATCAGAAAACGTTTACCGCAAATTCAATTTTTTTTTTCGCGATATTCACCGTATCCATTCCTCGTATATTCACGGCGCTAACGTAATAGGTTCCAGACAGGGTGAACCGGCAAATAAATTAAACTGTGTAATAAGTAGTCGCTAGTCTGCACCAGGTACAGGGTAACCCCTTATTACAAAATTGTCCCCGCGCTGATTCGTGAGCAGGCCACTTCTTTACCCCCTTTATTATTATGAAAAGGTTGTAAAAGACCTCTGATTCGATGCGACAACCGACGACAGTTATTTATTTTGTTAAACTTAAATATGCTAGCGGTGATTTTTCAAATAATTTGCCAATTTGGTCTAAGGCTGTGATCATACTAGGTATAGAGTTTTGTCTATTATTGACTTTTCTGTGTCTTTTGTTATGATTTTTTAGTAGACAGTTTTCTTCTGAGTGTTCACGCCATCGTTGCTTTTGTGGAGCAAATAGTTTGTCTTATATAAATACACCGTTTTGGGTGCTTTAAATCAGTCTACGTTATGATGTGTTTTGGTTTCATTGATCTGAAAGGCTGCAGTTAAAATAGTCCGTGATTTTATACTCAAATACACGTTGCAACAATATAAGTAAGTTGCCCTCGTATTCTATCGAAATTACGTACCACATTAGGTCAAGTTCAAAGTGTAACCGCTGACATGAGGTCGAATACGTCCAGCGTAGCCTGGCATTCAACCTGCTAGGTACCACTTGATTGATTGGCTTACATTTTTAAGCTATTCTTCTATTGTTCTATCAAGATCTAAGACAGTATAATGCCTATTAGTTACGTGCATTGGCACATACAGTGTCAGACGCTTTAGGAACCTGGGTGTCAGTTTAAGTTACTCGTAAGTATTCATAGTTGACATCACAATAGCGGTTCTGTATCTCATTATTGCCACAAAATTCCAAATGCTGCGAGGAGGAACATTTAAACATAGGAGCACTAGGGTGTGTTATGTCACTGAGAAATGATTTATTTTTTTTTTTTTTTTTTTTTTATTTGTGATGGGTTTGCTCTTGACTCTAGTCTAGGTCAAAGGTGACAGAGACAGAGTCTACGATGGAGTGAGTGTTATTATAAGTTAAGAGTTTGTCCTTGGGTTTAATGTTTGCGATACTGCTGATATATTTAGCAGAAATCCAGTCCGTTGTTCTGATCTTAAAAAGTTTATCTTCTCTGTTATTGTAAACTTTCAATTATGAATTTAAAAGTTATACTAAAATGACAGACTTTATCTTAAATTTTAAAAGCCTTTAAAATATCCGAAAACAAATTCTGTCAGCTAAAGCGATTTTCAATAGGTTTTATATGTACCATTGAAATTGACATAGTGCTACCGAAATATGTAAGACTCTTGACAATCATTAAAAAAAAATCTAGGTCCAAAGACATTTTTGAATGTTTCTATTATTTGGTTTTTAAGGGTTTATCGTAAACAAACAAATGCAGTATCAGTAGACTATGATTTACTCTAATTGTATGCATATACGTGACATTTTCTTCGACTAGTTTTTATTCGTGGCTCGTTCTGCGTATTCTCACGTTCTTTCTCGGTTGTTTGACGTCCATTGAACGTCAATAAGGCAATTTATTATATATCGTGTTGATTTACGTCCCATTTCGCGCATGTCACTGTTACATTAGTATGTAGCTAGCAGTGTATGTGATGTGTTTGTTTTGTTGGTGTATAGTAGTATTGCAGGACTGCAGTCAATGCTTTGTGCCTTATGTTACTGGGCTAGTTATTCGAAAATTCGTCCTTTGTGTTTTTTGACTTTGTCATTCGATCTATTGTTTAAATAACATATACCACCTGTAGAACTTTTGCAAATGGATAATTTTCAAATGCATACTTACCACCTATGGACAATTTCCACATGGTCAATTTTCAGTTTTTTTTCCTGAAAAGCTAACTGAATATCAATAATATTCCGTAAGAGCTAAAAATAACATATTGAAATTTGGTCCTCTGACAAAAATAAATTCATTCCCCATTTATTTTAACTATACATCTACTAGCCTAGTCTGTCCAAGTTCCCTGTTATGAAGCTACTTACACCATATTAGGCTACTAATTAATAGTTTATTGTAATTGTGAGCCCTCGTATTAGTTAATTAGTGTTGTCAGGAAAAACGATTTTTGATAGACTAAGTACATCCCTGCTTACAAAGTCTTTTAATTGTCAATCTCATAAAAAAATAATGACTTATTAATCAAAATTTTATCATACAAGTCAGAATTGATACCAATCACCAAAGGTTTCATATTGACTGTTTCTAACCTGCTGGCTATTATTTTCTATTTACACACTTCATTGTGTACCTTATTCTCTAAAAACAGGTGTACAGATGTTTTGAGTCGTGCATTGTCGATCGCTTAAATAATTCCCCGTGACGACTCTATTCTATTGTCGCATACGACAAAAACTCTCGAATGCTAACTCAGTACAGGGTAATGACCGTACCAGTGTACAGCTGAATTATAAAGAACGCCTTCAAACGCGGGTCTTAGTAAAGAGACACATTTCACATTTGTACATCGTTAGACGACACAATAGCGATTGATGAAATATGCAAAACATGGGATAAACTTAATCCTATTATGAACGGTACGCTTTGAAAGAGACTACGCTTACGGAACTCTGTGTCGAGTTATGGACGTCCAGGTCAGATGTCCCATCACTATTATGGGTTAAGTTGCGTTAGCGTGACCGTATCTAATACATTACCGTCGTACTGATTGAATTGATTGATACATTATAAATATATACGTGTATATAAAATTAATATTATAAAGAGGCAAGTTACATACATGTTTGAAAATTACAATCTCTGGCAGTGAGGCTCTAGACAAATATTCTGACATTTTATCAGCGATAATGAAATCAAAAAGTTCGAGTATTGACAAGTGCCGCTGACACTTGTTCAATTCAATCCCTTTCGTTTTCATTTTTGACAATAGTTATCCATAATTGTCTGGACCCTCTGGTTGATTGCAAAAGCTCTTTGACTGATAGTAATCTACATTATCGCTGAGGACCACAGGCTAAAAAAATGTGGTGGCCCTGTGGCTAAAGATCTCGCCTCTCGTGATGGTCATGGGTTCAAATCCGGGCAAGTACCAATGTAACTTTTTCACATTCATATTCTGTACTTTTAAGGTTTATCTTGGACATCGCTGGCAACGGTGATGGAAAACATCGTGAGGTAACCTTGGGGGTGACCATAAGCTCTTAGAGTAAGTTAATTTTGAGTGTGTGCAAGGGACAGATGTATATGACTTGTATAATTAAAATTGATTCAAGTATACATTATTTGTGAAACAAGATTTTTTCGTACGACTAATTTTTTTTAAAATTATTAACATGATATTTTGCCGCTTCTTTTGCATAATACTGCAAAACGACTTGGATGTTTAAAAATATTTTTGCATAGAAATAATTATGGTTAGAATTACTTCTTAACCTAAAGGTTGTCCAAAAGGAGGTCCAATGTTGACATTATGGCACCGAGCGGCCGCACAGCCAGTACCGCGTTAAAATTAGGGATCATAAATATATAATACAGGCAAACGTCTGGTGGACTTTCTATTTTCCGCGGTCATCCGAGAATAGTCGTTTAAATCCTCAAAAGAGAATTTTATTAAACTTTAAGAGTGCCGATTGTGTTCTAAAGTTTTGCAAATATCTATAGCCTTAAAAGCTGCAGAAATCCTGCTAGTTATTTATTCGTTGCACATACCGGTATGAACTAAAAGTATAAACTATTGGTGTGTGTAGATAATTGCATGATTATGTGTTTTTTAGGATTCACTTACGAAGTTACGGCAATTATTAGAGTATTTTATTACATTACATTATTATACAAATATTATTAGGCCTTAGTTTATCATCGCTTCAACTAGGAATAGGTTTGATGGACAACTTAATGTTTATGTTTAAGCTAATCTATACTAATATTATAAAGAGAAAAGATTTTTTTGTTTGTTTGTTTGTACCGAATAGGCTCCGAAACTACTGGACCGATTTGAAAAATTCTTTCACCAATAGAAAGCTACATTATGCCTGAGTGACATAGGCTATTTTTTAATCCCGAAATTGGGCCCACGGGAGCGAAGCCGGGCAACAGCTAGTGAGTAGTAAATCCGTAGGTACATTAAATAATCAATTTCGTAAACATAAACGCAAGTTTTTATACAAATTCTATCAAAATGTTGTGTCAGTATCATGTAAATATCTTCTCAACATCGGTGGTTAATCTTTCGTGAACCCAAAGAGGGTCGTTTACTAAAAATTAGGGATGAATAAAAATGCAGTCGTTTTATCATAATAATGTGGCCATTAGCTGGCATATATTTACTCTCAGACTCGATTTACATACTAATTTGTTTAATAATAAACGTATTCACAAGTGTTTGGTTAATACTCCACTTCTGTAGGGTAAGGAGGAACAGTTTTTAAATACTATGGTGGTAGCTGTCGATAACCAACTTTTTGCGAAGACGGATTATTTAGCCATTATTAAATTAAAATCCTCAAATATATTTATTTTTGTCCCTAAGATGTATTATTTTTTAAATTTAGCTTTACTTACCGTGAAGGTATAACTAAAAAAGAATTAATCTTCATTTTCAAAATCACATAACACACACCTACATTCCCTAACAAGTTAGGCAGAGGTGAACTTTAATAGAATACCCACATTTAGCCAACTACATGACATTTATGTTTAAAAAAAACATAAAATAAATCTTCACCCCTTTTCAGTCACCGAAAAACCCGCGAACATCCCACAAAAAACTTCAAAAGTAACAAGTGCATTCAAGAACTTCGACCTATTGAAAAATCAGTGTCTTTGTGGCCCCACGGCGACAAAGAGGCCATGAATATTGAATAGGCGTCTCACCCTATCAATTACCTAAGAGTTGTGTGACGGAGAACCGAACAGGCGACGGCTTCGGACACCTTTTAATTCACTTTTGGATTGTGAAAGGACTGAGGTCCCGAGTAAACAATCAGGGCTTTTAGATAGCTGTAGGTTTAGAACCGAAATTGGATTAGATAGCAGTATACAGGGATGTTGCTACAGTTTCGGCAATAGACTAAGGCCATAACAATTCATAAAAAAGATCTAACACATAATCGAATAACTCTTCAATTTATTTCACCACTTGTGATGCCAACAATTGATGAATAAACGCGTTTTACCGAAATTTTAAACTATTGGTTAGCATATTTAAACTCAGTTATTTGCCTTGTAATCTAAAAATGCGGTTGTTAAGGGTTTCTGGGTTTTGGTCAAAAAGTGCTCTCGAGGTTTTCATTAGGAATTTCATATTACTTAAATCTTAACTGGCAAACTGTGGAAGAAGGGTAAGGGGGTGTGTAGTAGACAGGTCTACTACATACCCCTGCTTACCCTTTCAGCAAATACCAACATGACCTTAAGTTGAACAACTTAATCTCATCGGACCACCAATCTCCCTAAATCAAGGTGATGACACTGAAACATAAAACTGAGTGACACGCTTCGCACGACAGCATAAATAACCATGACTCGATGAGCAGTCGATCACTGTACAGCCAATGTCTCAGCATCTATTCCGGGCAGTCGAGCAGGTGACCGGGCACAATTAGAACCAGGCCGAGAAACGAACGGCCAAAATACCATCAAGTATTCTTGAATGAGAGTATTTTTTTAACTGAGGTCCTTAACAAATTGGCCAGAGCCGGGCATTTTAGAAAGATGCTAATAGTGTCTACTGCTTAATCATTTGCCAGTCTGTTTGGGACACGAAGTGAATGTTTGGACTGTTGAGATTATTCATATAGACGTATAGACGTTTCATAAAGTGTTTATTCCCCGAATGGTAAGACATAGGCGTTCGTACAGTACACCCACATTGATACTACATTTTGTAATGAGCATTCCTAAATATGGTTCCTCTAGACCTATTGTTTTAGTTAGTGGATAGTCAGAACAATCAAAATATCACTACAGTAACAAGAACTGTCGCAAGTTTGTTTAAAGTTGAGTATAGAGTAGAGCATTTACTTGTAACAGAACATCGAGCATTCGCTGTTTTTAAATTTACTGAAACCATACTTCGAACAGAACGCTCGATGTTTTTTTACAAGAAATTAGTAGTATGTCAACTTAATTTGTAATAGGTACTAGTAATACATAAATAGTTTATTAAGACAACAAAAAAAAATTGTTGACCTGAAATTCATTGATGTTTATAAAAAAATATGATAACAATAAGAAATTGCAATTGAACTGTGTCAAATATGAAAATATCTTCCTCATTAATTAATTATAAAGTATAGTTTTCATTATCGATTTATTCGTTTAGATTTAAATTATATACGCGTTCCGCTATCTTAAATTTAATTTCGAATATTTTCTGTGTGCCGCTCGCTATGATTGGCGTTGGCCACTCGGCCCTTCATTCAGAACGAATAAAAGCGCCGGGAGCCTGTCGTCTGTCCGTCTGACTGTCATAACGAGCCGATATACGAACAATGAACTCCTTGTAAACTATCAAAGCAAAGATAGGTCAATGAAATGTCTGTTACTTTCAAGTGCAGTTATTAATTCTAATGAGGTTTTTATCATCATCAATTAGTTTGCTCTCACGATACTGTGGGGGTATCTTGGTATTCGTCGGGCGTTCCCATAAAGAAATTAATTACATAGTCGGTCAAAAATAGAAGTATCAATTTGACGTTCATCAATTTGAATTTGAAAAGTTGGTAATGCTCGGGAGATGGTGAAATAAATGTGTGTGCTGTAATGGGAACAGAATGAACATACAAGTTGTAAATATGTCTTGAAAACGTTGCCCAAAATTAGCTCAAAATATCCATTCATCCAACATATTTGCATACCAAATAGATATATTAGTATAAATCACGTTCCTTTCCAACAACTCTGAGAAGAAACATCAAAAGGTACAATCTCTTTTAAAGTCCAGAAATTACCTTGGTCATATCTATCTCATGAAGACCATGTATATTAGTGTCTGAAATGGTATTTTGAGCTAATAGCCCAGGATTTTAGTAACCGTATCCAGTTAGTGTTTTTTACTGATTCTTTAAAGCTCTCAATTTTCCTAACCATATTTACGTTTATAGACGACGATAAAACATTAATTTGACAAGGCACCCTCCCTCGGTAAGGGACAATCAGTGCAGGGACTGCGTCGAGGCAGTAACCGTCACAATTATTGTTTTGTCGCGCACTGGCGAACGTAGATTGTGACACGCCTTCCTGGCTCCGTGTCCATATTAAAAGGACAGACCCTGGAATGTCTAGAGGAAGTGATAAGTGAATAAGACTGTTTTATATGTGCTGGGGTGAAATTTGCAATTATTTAGCCACTTTTCAAAAAGTCGGTTCTCTATTTTACCGGCTAAAACAAATTACTTAAATAAACTCCACATACGTGATCGATAGATGTCGATAACATTTTAAACTCATCATTTAAAGTAACCATAAAACAAGCGTTGACCCCATAGCCACCTGCAAGTAGTTATTTGAAATCAAAATCTAGTTTTTTTTTCTATAAATATCGATTCCAATTAATTCTGCAGAGTTTCGTTGATTAATTTAATAAAACTCATAAACTCTTTCAGTTGCAGTTCCTACCTACGTACTCAATCTATATCAGTTGTTATTGTGTTGTGAGCCAAGAAAGCATTCGGTCTTGATCGGCTCATTAATCTTGTAAACATCTTTGAAATCAATGCAATCGCTGTTTCACAACTTACGTGACTTGAACACACTTAGTGTATGTGTGTCAGTATATGTATCCATCCGTTGTCACGATATAGGCAAGAAGTAATGTTTGGATTAAATTAAAAGTAGAAACTGTTCTTTCATAGTTACAAGTTAAAATATAAAATTAAAAAAAAAAACCGATTTATTTTAATTTTATTTTACAATATGTATCTAGTAGTAGACACGCTTCGATCGATAATCTATTGAACACGTAATTATGATACGACATCTTGCGAAAATACCCCGATTCAAACAGTAAAATGCCCATAACTTTGGAACGGCTGAATCGATTTTCATCAAACATAGCATCAAACACAGCAGTTCATCCTATTAGGAGCTACAGACAAACACACAGGTACACACGTGAAACTTATAACACCCTTAATTTTCCGTCGGGGGTTAAAAACATTCTACTAGAAAAGAGTTTTAAAGAGTTTAAAAGCTTGTCTGAATTCCCCGAAGATGTATTAATAGTACCTACACCCACATATCTACCGTTGTAATATATTTAAGACCTATGTTGTTTGTGAAGGCAGGCCAATATTATCGCGACCGGGGTGTTCTTCTATAAAAATGTGACCAGGTCTATACCTTTCCTATTTCTATACCAGATCGGGGTCAAGCCCGACAGTAAGATATGATTAAACACGCCCTTAGCCGACTGGATGAAATGCAAAATACAGATACAAAAGCTGCGTAAAGCGTTTAGCGGACATGTTAGGGAAATTTGTGCGGAATTAAAATTCATACATGTAGGGTTGAACTGAACTGTACAAGACATTGTTTTATTAAACAACTAGCGAATCGCCACTGATTTTAATGGTTTGTACAAGTTGACATTAAACTAAGATTTCTTTATTACGTTTGTAGGTACATGTAGGTTAGGTACAAAGTACTATACTAATAATTGAGAAGTACACAAATTCTCTAAACGATGAAAAACGTATCAACATCCTTTGCGCAGTTTGAATGTTTCAGTGAATAGAAGCATCGCGAAGGATTTGCGACAGCAAAAGCAACCTTTAGAGCTAGATTATCTATTTTGTGTTTTCGGTTTTCAAAGAGTTCGTTTCCGTATAATTATAAGAATCTAAGCAAAACTTTAGCGTTCGTTTTATTCATGGCTTTGAAAGTCCGGAACCGGGTTTTTGCCTTTGATTATCGGGTTGTGTTGCAAGATTTTAATGACTGTGTTACCATTAATCTTGGTTATTGGAAACACGGTGAGCAGCTGTGACCACAGCCCACAGCTGACTCATTTCAGCACACAGATCTTCGCAGGTTGAACGGCCTTTTTACGAGTTTCCCGTCATTTTTATCGGCTTTTCACACGATCAACGATAATTATGCAGCATCCCTGACCTACATGTCTCGATTCATTTTGAATATTTTATAAACTAATTTAGTTTTTAACCCCGTTTCTGTTTTAATCAGTTATTGTTCTGCGAATAAGTTCTTAATTAAAAGTTATCGTCGTAAGCTTTGATTTTATGATGTTATGTTTATAGCCCTGAAGAAAGGCAATGATTGTTTATTTTTATTTCTTTTACGGTAGACCTGTGTACGATTAATTGACACATGTTCTATTTGGTTAATTGGGCTGGAGTTTTGACATATGGTTTCATGTGAAATTCTAATTTCACCGATCAGTTTTAAGAACATCACTAGCTGGGTGTCTAAAAAATCTTGTTCGTTTAAAGTTTACCACAAACACGGTGGCTTGTTAATAGTTTTTTGGAGATATCATTCCTTCTGCGCGCCGTGTCCAGTTTGTAGTTTGTTAGTACCAAATTAACAACGTGTAAACCTCGAAGTAAATTCACATAGTAATTCAAATGGATGGAAACAGTGTAATCGGTGCGGTTCTGCCGAATTGCCAGTACTCCAAAATATTGATTCCTAGAAACCCTTTTAGCTGGGAATTAATCCGTTCAGATTAGAGCTTATTCTGATGCATCCGTGCTGAGTGCTTTTAAAGTTCACTTTTGGGCAGCTCTGTCGGTATTAAATAATCGGTATATAAAGCCATAATGGCGGATCATACCATCATCTTACAAAGCATGCTCGCCATAGCTGTACGAAACACTCATTAAGGTCGCCTTCCTTTACACACTTAAAATTCATTGCAATCGATTGTTTAGTCTGCATCTGACACCGTGTATAAACTCAGTGTCAAATAAAATCACACTTAACTTATTTACTCTTAAATTTCAGCTGGTACTTACGGGTGATGAATTGTTGTCGTTGAGCCTGGACTGCAACAATAGTGGTAGCCACGAGAAGGGCTATCCACGCCCTTCCGGGGTTCCTCATGTTGTTAGATTCCTGTCTGTTTCATGTGTGAAACTCCTATGTAGTACGTGTAGTCGAGCTAAAAAATTGTCAGTGGAGTTTTGAATGAGTATCAAGTTGCCGATCGTTTTGTGAACACCACACGGGTCGGTTCAATCAGAAGCTATTAGTGAATGTGAAAAGAGTTGCTTTGGCATCGGATGCTTCAATATGAATTGCCGTCAATCAGAGTTAGATTTTTCGTCCGTTTTATATGACAAAAGCGATGCTTGTTGGTAATTGGTATCATTTTTCCATTGTAAACGTTAGTAGATAACCTAGGAACCCATTCATTTGAATTAGGGATTGCAAATATAACTTGAAACAATAATAATACACTAGTGTTAATCGGTGGTATTTGTAGGTATATCAACTTTTAAAATGTCAAATCAGCTTTGATGTTATTGCATGATGTTTGGTGACGCTGTGTTACTTTTAAACTCACTCGTGCATTTCGCGTCATTACGAAATATCTTGTTGTGTTTGCTTTTATCATGGAAAAGTTAGTGAACCTCAAACGAACTTCATTTGTCGGCTAGTGCGATAAAGTTTTGATAGGTTTATGACATTGATCTATGAATACATGAATGTGGTTATTTTAATGGATTAAGGGCGGTTTTTTTGTGTCAGATAATATTTATATAAAGAAAATATATGACAGTTTGCAAAATTGCCTACATCAAAACTATCAAACTGCCAATTCATTTCTCATTTTAAAGTTATCTGGCGATTGAAATCCATAAATGATCTTAATGAAAAATAAGTGAAACCAAAATAAGGTATATGATTATCAATATGTTGTAAGTACTTATTTGGTTAGTCTTATACATTTGTCAAGAATTTAAGAAAAGCTGATGTTTGAGCAGACACTCTTGAAACGATTTTAAAGCGTTTCATCTCTGAAACTAATTTAAACTTTCGCTCTCACTCCATGTGACATGTGATAGCACTTGATATCGTTTGATACCGGGTACAGGCTGAACAGACAAACGAAAGCTAAAGAATGGGAGACACCGAGCGTGAACTCGATTCATACAATCATTCCCGTTTACTAGGGTTCGTTCGCCTTCGTTCACTGGGTCTGTACCGGGCAGAAGAAGAACGAGCATGCTGTGTCTTCAGATGCCGATTCATTGCTCTAGACTAGAGTGTAATTCTATCAGCGATGGTGAATTGGTGACGGTTGAAATGCCCAAAATGTAACACGGGTGGGTTTAAGTCAGTAAAAGTCTGACACGCCCTCCCACTTCACCCAGAGCGGAAGAAGTCATTGGTTGATTAACCAAACAAAAAAAAAAGATTATTAGAATGTCACTTATCTATAGCATGTATCATTACCGTGTCTACAGCCTATGATATGAACTATGAACGCGCCTCCGTATACATTCTACGCTCGTTGTACAGTCGTCCATCTTTGTCGTATTCTGTCGATTAAACACGGTCGAGTGTGCCGAGCACATCTGTCACCATGGCAGCTGTCATTAGTTTATAAAACTTTGTTTTTATTGCAGACAACGCCAGGTGACTGAGGCGCTGAGATTTCGTCCGATTACGCACGCTCTCTGATTTATAGGAAGTTGCTCATGATTGATTTTTTAGTTTACGTTTTGTTGTTAGTTCAAATCTTTACTACATCAGTGCAGCACAGCATCGCGTCCTTACTGTAAGCAAACTCATTGTTTTGCCTCCAAACTAAATCAATACCGTTAAAATTCTCTTCCCTTTATTTAAAATTGTTAGCCTGTCTCAATTAAATTCGGCCACTCGGACTATTTTCGGAAGTCTCTAAGTCCGCAGTAAAAATAGCCCTTAATTCGGCAAGCCAGACCAGACCAGTCCCTAATGGATAAACCAGCCAAATCTTAGGCTGAGGTTTATCGATGGTGGACCAAAACATCAACAACAGAATTATTGCATGAGGCTCACTACCCAGTAAGTTATTAAATTAAATGAATATTTCATATTGAGTAAACGGGGTACAACTTACAGACAGTTGCATTTGGTGATTACTGGCTTAGGGGTAAATTATTCACCCTGAGACGCTGGCGTTGCTTTTTCCAGCCAGAATTAAGGGAAACTACTCAAAATCTACGTCTAATGTAAGCTAAAACTTTTTAAATGGTTTTTTTTTTTTGACTTATTCATAGGAAATAATTTCTGTAAGTTTCGGTTACGATATTTCGTTCACAGAATTGTTGAAATGCACGGTTGTCGCGGGAATAAGGTTTTTAAGCTGGTACCTGCCAATATCCATCCAAGTACTTTAGTCATTCATAATCCTTCAGTTTCAATCTCATTAATCTGGTAATTGTTGATGTTGGGGGTATACAAAACAAACCTATGATTCTAATATAATGCTGTATTCAGGTCATTCAGGTACAATAAGACAACGTAACAACTATACACATACTATTGAATAAATTATTCGTATATCTATTATCACACCTATTATACTATAGATACTATTAAAGTATTAACCCAAGCTTGAACTGTCTTGTCACCAGCAAACAAGATTCCTAAAGCAATTCTTATCCTTATTCTTAATCTTTATTGTAAACAAGATATAAAAACATACAAATACAATAGGACCGTTTATGTACAAAGGCGAGCTTAACCCATAATTGGTTCTCAGGTGAGTATAGACTAGAGCATAAAAATTCACTTGTAACAGAACTCTTACTCAAGAGCAAAAATTCTTAGTATCTTCTTGATGCGAGGATAAGTTTGCAATTATTAATTGGATACACTGACAATTGCACTTTAATAGTGCGCTCACAAACTATTGCAGTAGAGTTTAGATTACATAAGAAAGGCTTACTTGCCCTGACAACACTGATTTTAGATAGTGATGTCATATTTTTTGTCAAGTTTTTCGATGACATGTCATGACGTTTGTGTACACTGTACTGCCTACACAAAAATGTGTGTCGACACTTACAGTAATCAGGTATTTTGTTTACTGATGATACAACCTTGAGTCGATAATAAAATACTTTTTTGAACAGCAATAAACATAATGAAATCACTTGTAGATATCTACAGATGAATAAAAAAGTATATAAGAAGAACAAAACCCATAATTCAGGTCTCGTGATGTGTATAAATCCCACAACGAATCCAAAATAAGAAGAAAACAACGCGAGTGATATCCCACGCGTATGTCAGATGATCTTTACATCCGTTTTTTTGGTCAATGGGCCCGTCAGCGTTAAATCTTTCGTTTTATTGCTAATTCCGTCTGTCAAGTCTTTACTTATTTTGTGTTCGAAACTTGATTCTTTTTTGTATTATTTTAGATGTACCATACTAAAGTTACCTAATAAATCAGGCACTTGTGAAGTGACTTTTTTTAGGGTTCTGTTACAAAATTTTCGTGCCTCGAAGGTGTCAACGGAACACTCTGTTCTACCTATATTTTAAACTGAAAAAAAAGATAAGAACACTAAAATCATAACCGTCATCCTTTTGGCTTTGCAGCAGTCGGATGAAAAGAAGAAAACTAAGGCTTTTCCTAGTTACAAGTTAACACTGTCATCAAACCTCAACTCAAAATAGAACAAAATATTTGATGTTAAATGATAACTCCGGAAGACGCTACGTAAGTTAAGTGACGTCATGGTCAACCGTTTCAAGGTTGATAAGGATTTGTCTGTTGTCTGTTATCAGTGTGATAACATACCTCCTAATGACCTACTAAGCTGAGATTTCGTGAACAGACTATATATTAATTGTATGAGCATACATAGGTACTGAAATAACATAACACCTGTTCTCCCCGAAAGGTAAGGCAGAGCTGCACCTATATAAATATACAGTGTGTTTTTTTATATCATATAATATTTTAGGGTTTATTTTCTACTAGCTTCTGGCCGCGGCTTTGTCCGCGTGTTAAGTATTTTATCAAGGGAATACAAACTATCTTGTCTTTCCCAGAGTCTCAAATTAGGCATAGAGATGCCTAATTTCATCTAAAACGGTTCACTAGATTCAGAGATTACCCTCTACAACCTCACAAACTCATAAACTTTAGCTCTTTATAATATTAAGTATAGATATGTAAATATAATACAAAAATACCTGGAATTTGTGTTAAAAAAATGGATAGTTTCGAAGATATCATAACTGAAAATTAATTTATTTCAAGTTTGTATGAAAAATTAAATAAAAAAGATATTTGACGAATAATTCATAAGCCAGTGGATTCTTTGATATTATCTCATTCATACCCTAGAGTTATGGGATATCAAATAAAAAAAACACCTAGTATACAGCCACATTTGACAAGTTTCATGTAGGTATAAGAGGTGACCCTATTGATAGCCACCGAGCGCAAATCCAGACTCCGGTTTGTATGAAATAATCAACTATTCTGGAGGGAGATAGTGCTCCTAGGATATGGACATTTATTTTCGGCGGTCCAACAGCGTTGCTTTGTTTCAGTTGAAGTGGCATGAATATTAAGCTTTGGTAAGGTTCCGTACTCGAAGGGTCCAAATGGAACCCTATTGCTGCCACTCACGTTTCCGTCTTTCTGTCCGTCTGTCCTTCTGCCCGCCTGTCCATCGTATGTCACACATTTTGTTTCA
This sequence comes from Orthosia incerta, assembly GCA_948252205.1. Classification (NCBI taxonomy): domain Eukaryota; kingdom Metazoa; phylum Arthropoda; class Insecta; order Lepidoptera; family Noctuidae; genus Orthosia; species Orthosia incerta. The sequence continues at coordinate 36,041,918 of OX411741.1, read as the reverse complement.
AATAATTTTTAACTTACCATTTACCTATGAACTTGAAATTTGGTGATAAAGTTTGTTTTTACGTAGGTATACTTTAGTAACAAATACCAACATATTGATAAATTGGTACGGAACCCTAAATTTGCGAGGTCCGGCAAGCACTTGACCGGTTTTTTATGTTTTTGGTACAGTTTTTTATTAGACCTGATATAATAAATAGTTAAATGATACCGCTACATCCTATCACTTAGGTCATTACCTAATTGACATAAAAAGTGCATTTCTGATGGTAATAACACAGTTTTTAATCAATATTGGCTATCACGAATCGTGTAGGTTACACTTTTTAGGTAAGTTTAACAAAATATTGCTATATGCAACGTTGCAAATATTGTACGTAGTAAAGTGGACAGCATTGTAAGATAATATTTAAAAGACGATAGTAAAATAATTCATATCGTATCATCACGCCTGTGAGTCATTGTAAAAGGGGGTGAACCTATTTGTCAGCAACCGGTAGAAATCCACATTGCTTCTGAGTCTGTGGAACAAAAACCCAGTCAGACTTCGCTTCGAAACCCAGAACATTAGTAGCGCTGGGGAGCACTGTAATCTGACCCAGAATCCTCAGATTTATGTAATAGATTAAGTTTATTATTTTGACAAACTTATCCTCAACCTGAAAACCTATTAAAATTATGACATTAAAGTACCCTACTTTGAAGAAAACGCATTAAACATCAATGTCTCAAATCAGGAACCGAACTAGCCATTTCCGAATGAACACTTCTCAACTCATGACCCAATCGTTAATCTAAACCCAATCTGCCTTAGCCGGTATAAAAATACTTTATGCTATTTTATGACCTAAATGCTCTTAGTTGGTTACTAGTTGTTACCCATATACAGTCTTATAGGTCAGCCTAAGGGAAGTGCCGGCAACATGTCTATAATTGCTTGTGGTATCATATTCTTATAAAACAGTACAAAGAAGATGTGGTTATCTATTTATGAGACATGTACACATGATACTAATATGTTATTTAAAAAAGAACGGAGCCCTTGAGTCGACATCTGGCTTTCATGGCATGCCTACCTACATAATACGTCATTTCGCTCATTCGTACAATAAAACATAAACATTTGATTAATGTTTTAGAGAACGAACAGTTCATAAGAAGTTACAAGCTTTTTTTGTTCATCAAGTCTGAGGCATGTTGTTCTCTACCACTTATAAATGCATGAACTAAAGATAATTAAAATATTGTAGTAGTTGTAAACAAGGACTAGTACTACGAGTATTAGAATAAAATTAAAATAATTAAATTGTAAAGTCACTCTCGGTCCCTAGCCCTACTAGGCGACTTTGCAGAGACACTTTATAAAGTTAGGTTTGCAGGTCATAGAAATAATCTAAAAAGAACTTTAAAAACTTCTAAGTTCAGACGACATCTTAGCACCTAACCGCTTGAAAACACGCCGAAGTTCGACTTAAAGGAAATCTAGTTCGATGGCTAAAACTTTCTTTAGGCACTAGAATTTTTGGTGTTTGTAACATCGACACGTGTTTCTAGCTGAGCTTAATCCGATAACGTAAGCTCTTTAAAGATAAAAGCTCTTTTTGAGCTTATCAAAATAACATCGCACGGATTTTAAATTAGAATGTCACAGTGTATTGATCACTGTGATATTTTAATCACTTAACGTTCTAGTACTACCAGTATAACAAAATCCTGAGTGAGCATTACAACTGCATGTATGTGTGTTCTATCGGAATCAAACAATACGTACATGTGTGGTATGTAAGCGTGAGAAATAATTCTACAAAGGATCCCATGTAATGTTAAAATGAAAAAATAAAAAAAAGAATGAAAAAGAACGAAATTTTAAAAAGCGTTGTCTTTGTAAACGTATGTGCATTCGACATGAAAACTGTTTTTTTTTAAAACCGTTTGTTTTTTATTTATTTATGCTATGATATATTCTGTTGAGTATAATAACCTCATCGGAAGTTAGATTTTCGACTCGATTGGGGTTGAAACTCTTGGTCCGTGGGGTCCGAGTGCTCACGCACTATTCAAAGATTGCGTAAACGCCTAGATGAAAATTCGCGTGACCCAAGGGCTGGCTTTTACTTTGGTCAGAGGATAAGCATTTCTATACAATGTACAATTAAGGTACCATGCTGCCAGTATTTTGGACACATTACCAGTGGACAGCGGTGTGGAGGACATTATTATTTTTAGGTTTAATATTTTTTTATACTTCTCGTATTTAAATAGCTAATTATCTCACTAAATAAATCGCTTCACTGTTATGAAAGGAAACTAATTCGTGAATGTTGAAATGAAAAGTTGTTAGCAAAATGTTATCCCTAACATAATGCTATCGGTTTGTTCCATTCGCGGCAGAAAGTGATCCTAATAATGAAACAACGAAATCATTTTTGAGTCAGATTCAAAGAATTGGAGTAGTAGCTCTTCCTTATTTAATATTGGATAAAATGCGAATGCACATTGATGTTTCAAGTATGGTAGGCAATCCAAACAAATTTGCTCGAAAATCAAGCTGGTAAAACTTTATCAACATTTGTTAAGCTAATATACCTATGCTGTGAGAGCACATTTGTAAAATTATAATGTGGTTTGTTTCTGTAACAAATCCGCCACAATATTCCGGAGGTCAGATAGGCAGTCGATCCATGTAAAACACTGGTACTCAGCTGAATCCGGTAAGACTGGAAGCCGACCCCAATATAGGTGGGAAAAGGCTAGGCAGATTGATATTAGATTTTAATATGATAACGTGATTGCATATTCCTATCCGAATTGATTAATACTTCGAATCAATAAAGGGTTTTATTCGTTTGAGCATTTTCTGGTAAAGTCGAGAATAATGAATCAATCGTTAATTTCCTTTATAAATTTATATTACAGTAATTTCTTTTGTTGGCCTTAATTTTATAAAGTTATTTTACATTAGAAATGGATGTTATTTTTATTGAAATATAATCTCTATCTCTATATATATAATAAAATAGAAAGTATATATGTATGCTCCTTATAGACTTCGAAACGGCTATACCGATTTTATTGAAATTTTCAGACAATCTTTACATTGACCCAGCGGATAATCCTGTGAGTTTGGTAGCGATCGGAGCATATTTTTTTACTTGAACGCGGTTGAAGCCGCGGGCAGAAGCTAGTATTTCATAATAGGATTTTCCCCTATATTTTAATTAATTGCCTCCTCTTGACTTAATCAGATTTACAGTTATATATATTTAAATCAACCTTAGACTTTCTTTTCGATGTCGTGGCACCTGAGTCCATTGATGAGAACCATGTATACGTCAAAAGGCATTCTGCGTCTTTTTAAAGAAATCTATTTCTATGTCAATCAAATTGCGTCAAGTAAAGGACATGACTTAGAACATAAGGCTGGTACAGTTAGAACTGAAATTCTGCTGAAGTGTGAAAGTGCAGTAAAAAAACGAAAATGAAAAAATGCCGGTGAGTTCGTAGGGAAAGTGTGTCATACGTTTCAGCGGCTGTATGGGTGCCATGAAAGCTTCCCTTAATCAGAGTCAGCGGTACGCCTGCCAAGTTATGGCTTACCTTTTATTATTCGCTCATTACTGGCTTTTCATTAAGACTTACGATAAATTTCTGAACTGTTTCAAACTTTGATGTACGGGATGAATTTATGTCGTTGTGTGTTGAGATATCTGGTAACAATAAACTTATGTGAAATCAGCAGAGTGAGCTCAAAAGAGGAACAATGTAATATCGCGCCTTTTTTTTATTTGTTTTTTTTTTATTTTTACCGAAAACTCTGCGTAAATTCATTTTTCCTGGCTCTACCTGTATGGTGTTGTAGACCGTCGAAGCTTTTTTATCATTGGCCAGCATGCCAATGAACTTCAATAAAATCTATGTAGGTAATTTAATTTTAAACACGGATTCCATTGGAATTTAAATCATGTTCATAACAATCTACGATTGGGTACTTAACCATACGTAGGACTAAGAACAGTTGAATTCCTCGCAGTCTATGTAATTACTTATTTATAAATATTCAAGTTTGAAACGAGGCTGTTCGTGCAAAAGTCGGCACACCAGAATTTGCGCCATTGTTTCGTATGTAAAACAGCTAAAATGACATAATACACTATTATGATCGAAGGAGGTTACGCGTTTAATGGACCAACTCCTGCGCAGATTACATTTGAAGCACTTTGACGAATTTGCGCTTCATCGTAAACTACAGTCTATTTCTACAAATTTTATTGATTTTAAAGTAGCTTATCGGTCTAAATTCCAAAGATCACACTACTAATAATTATTTTAAACGTAAAAGTCTGTGTGGATGTTTGTTAATCAATCAGAGCTCAACGACTGAACGGATTTGGACATGCAATGCAGCAAAGGTTGGCATGGCAAGTTTTACCCCAATATATTTAGTAGAAGTAAAAAGAGAGAAAGAGAATTCAGCGTTTAAACTGTTCTACGTGAAGAAAAAGAACACCACTAAAATGCATCAAAGCTGTGCCTAACACATAACCTCATTATTGGGCATGGCTTTGACCACGTCCACGCCGACTCGCCATGAATGAGGTTTACGCGCTCAAAGTTTACGAAGGTCATAGATAGGTACTGGACAGAATATAGTGACGTCACTTAAGTTACAATGCAGCCCAAACGTCGAATATTACCAGTCAGGCTGCCAATCTATTGAATTGAGGAGACAAGAAATTCAATAGCTTTTTTTAAGGCTTTGCGCCCCACTAGGAATTTCTTCCTGTATCGTGGGTGCGTTTACAAACATTTAAACTCGCATACACAACACCCAGATCCGGAACAAATATTTGTAGGCCATAAAAAATTGCGCCAACCATGTCGCAGTGATTTTGAAGTATACTTGGTATTTTGGTAATGAAATCAAGTGCAACTGCCAATATTTTAGGTCACAATTTTATGGCTCAAGTAATTTAGAGGTGGTTAGGTCAGTTAATATCTTGATACAAAATATTTTCAAGAACTGAGACAGAGAGACGGGGCCGAGGCAGGCCACAAAGGAGATGATAGAATTGGATAGATTTCAGGTAAACTGAAGGACGGACACACGAACCATTTAGTAATAGAGTGAGCCCTTGGACAAGAAGAGGGACACCCCAGGGTAACAAACCAAAATTAGATCTTTTATCAGTATACCCAGAAAATAATTTCAATAATTTTGTTTGATGACTTTTATTGTTGAATGCACAGTGCGCTTTGGTGTTATTGTGTAAGGAAATTCCATTTTTCCTTTACAAAGGACATCCCCTTTGTCCCTCAAATGGATTGAACCAAAGTTCGTCAAGGCTAGTGTCATGCGAATGCGACCGTCAAAATATAATCAAATAGATTAGCCCGAAAAGGTTTCATGTTTTGTATTAAGGCTTCGTTATTAACTGAGCAAAGTTGCCATAGATAATTCACCTTTAATCTATAAAAAATCTAATAAAATAACTAGCTGTCCCACGCGGTTTCGCTCCCGTCAACTGGCTACCTACCTACTCTACATACATGAATGTTGCGTAACTTTAATCACTAACGCAGCGCACGCAACGGAAGCTGAAAAAAAGTTTTTTTTCCCCGTATTTGCAACATTTTTAATTTATGCTCGGCTCCTATTAGCCGTAGCGTGATGTTACATAGCCTATAACCTTCCTCGTTAAATGGACTATCCAACACCAAAATAATTTTTCAATTCCAATCAGTAGTTCCTGAGATTAGCGGGTTTAAACAAACTCTTCAGCTTTATAAGGATGAGGCTAGTATTATATTATCCGTGCATTGGGTTTTTTTTTATTTAATTCACGTGCGCGATGCCGCTGGCACAAGGAAGTAGTACATTAGAGTCACATTTCGTGGATGTATGAATGACCACTTAATTCTACTAAAGTACACACTAGATTTTATTCCATTTTGCCCCGTAATTTAAATAATTAAGTCCGTAAGGTACATAGTACATTCATATCAATAAAGCTTAAAAAATAAAGGCGTCATGATATTTTTCAGGTTGTACGTAAAAACTGCACGAAGCGGGAACGGATAAAACAAAAATGGTATCTATCTTTAACCCCTAATTTGATAAAGTCCGGTGTGACGGACGTCAACAAAAATTAAATCCTACTAGTTTTTTATCCGATTCTCATCGATTACAAATCGACTAAATATTTCTTAAATTCATAAACTAATAGTAGAAAATATATTTTGTGTGTGGCAACACTGAATTATGTCATTCGTGACACAAAATGTCAGCGCAAAGACGACCACCTGTTTTGCTCAAGGTATTTATATTCTTTTTTCCTCCTTTTTGCCTATGAATGTCTTGAAATCTCGACTCAATTATTAGAAAAACATTCTATAAATAATTATAACCTACAAATCAATACGTTCTTTTACATTTTCATGCTGTTTTTTGTTGCTAAAGTGCTTTGTCCGTCACAGCGAACATTGCTAATTGCATAGAGATGTAGTACTTTATTACTATGTCCGCTGTGGCGGACAACGCCAAAAAGGTTAATTTTTTTTTTTTGGTATGGTTCTCAGTTTTGTTTATTTTTCTTTGTCATCAGCCTAACCGTGCTAGTAAAATTATCGCTTTAGTTCCAAATGAGCATGCACCTTCCGATGCTAGTGAGAATTCTGAAACAGAAATGCATGATGACCCGCGTGCTTATGCTTCTTCCCCACTTTCTTCTTCTGCACCATCAATTACATCTTCCCTTGCAAACCTAACAATCAGTACATCTGAAGACGAAGAACCGAACATTGATAATAATGATGTTATATCAGATTCTATTGGAGAGTCTAATTATGAGAATGTTCCATCCCTATCTGCTATTCCCTCACTGCCATCAACGCCTATGGCACCTATAGCTTTTTCTTCTCCACTTGCATCACGAAACACAAGGTCCAGGAAACAGCCATCTACAGTACCAGCAAAGAAAGCGAAGAAGGGTAAAAAGTTTCAGATGTCTTATAAATGGAAAGTAGCACAATTCCGCCACAGAGCGACAGTAGAAGAGGATGAAAATGGAGATTATATAGTTATTTTTCATTCTTCGGGAACATTATGGCATCTTTGCTTTAGGTACTATCCGAGGCAATCGCCTTAGAGGAGCAGAAACTGTTCTGCTTACTGATAAGGCTATGAAAAAGAAGCCTATAGGACATTTTGTACAAGCCGTTTGTAACCAAAATCGCTTAGCAATAGTTCGTTGGAATGTCAATAAGGCTGTCACATTAATTAGTTCTTTTGTGGCAAGTGAGCCTGTAGAAAAAATCCGCAGATATTGCAAGGATGCAAAATGCAAGATCGACGTCCAATGTCCACAGATTGTACGCCAATATAATAAACATATGGGAGGTGTTGATCTTGCTGACATGCTCATCTCACTATATAAAACACCATTTAAAAGTAGGAGATGGTCTTTAGCTATATTCTCTCAAATGTTGGATATATGTGTGAATAACGCTTGGTTACTCTACCGCCGTAAGCATTCAAGTAACGCGAAAGGTAAAATACCTCCAAAAGTATTCAGATACGATATTTATGAAATATTGTTGAAGGCAAACAGATGTGCCAAAAGAAGTAAAACTAAGACAGCAAAAGTAAGCAAACCACACGTCGCCCGCCCATCGAGTCCAGTCAAATATGACAAAATAGGCCATTTCCCCTCAACGATGGAAGAAGGTCGTTGCAGATACTGCCAAAAGAAGACCGTCGTATATTGCATAAAATGCAATACTAGATTATGTTTTGTAACAGGCAAAACCCCGAGAAATTGTTTTCTAAATTTCCATACCAAATAAATAACATTTTCAGGTCAATTTCTGCGTTTTTGTTTTGAATTTTCTTATTTTAATAAAATAAACATAATAATATTAACGTTCCATAATTTGGCACTGCCCACCACAGCGGACATGCAAATCTACGCGTTCATCGTTAAGTTATTGGTAATGTCCGCTGTGTCGGACATGACTTTTCCCAACAGTGGGCAACTCAGGATTTATTTCAACATTTTTTCGGGGCTCTTTAGCACACCCCCAAAGGCCTCCAATAATTAAATTTATGTATTTCTTACTTTTTTTTCGTTGCCAAATTAAGGGTTAACCGAATCTCATAATTAAAACTGTCAATACTGATTCAAAATTTCAAAAACTGCGCGAATAATTTTCAACGTGACAAGTGCAGAAACATAAATAAAAATTCTGCCTGTGAGTTTTAAAATATCCAATGATAAAACAATCGGAACTAGCATTTTAAATAACCTAGTGCCTCTATCTAGCATGTCAAAGCTGTCATCGAGTTAACCGAGCAGGAACCCAAAAGTTATATTTTTAAACATTTGTTAACTCATTGTTACACATACATTGAATTGGATTCAATCGATTAAAAGTGCTAAAAGCATCAGGAATGACGACAACTATTGTTAAAAAAATTCAAGTCATTCTGTAGAAAGAATGAAGTTTTTACATGGTAATTTTATTCATTTATATATAGTTATTATGATAGAAATTCTACTGAATGTAAATTTCATTGATATTACTAACGATATACCGACTGAGTCGTATCTTATAAACCTATTTTTTTTACATCAATCGAAGTATTTTAAGACGCCTTAGCTAATCAAAAACTGGATGTGTCCCTACACGCCTACGCACTCGTAACCAACACCGTGTCATCACAAATAGGTTTTTTTTCTGAGAAACTTACAAAGAAAAAGTTTTATAACTACGGCTGACTGAACTCTGTTGTTATTGAATCCAGTAACCACAAGCTAGCAACTGGCTACCTAACATTAACAAAGGGAGTGTTGTGTTTAAGCGCTTTTCCATTGTTCATCATCTTGCTGTCAAGTGCGAGTCAAGTTACGCGGGTTAACAAAACTATTTATATTGTTGATCGTGGTCAGTGATTCTACACAGATACTGTTACACTGGAATTTACAAGCCTAAGTCTTGAGAACTTTTTGTTGCTGAAGTTTATTTGTCTTTGTTAGTTTATGTGAAATATGAGTCGATGTGAACTGTGGGGACGTACCTGCGGGAGATAAATTATAGACGAAAATTGCTTTAAGTTATTTATATTTTCATAATGTGCACGCTATATGCCTTTTACAGAAAGACATGCAAAACGAAACAAAAATATCTTCAAATATTCTTAGCATTCCTATGACTACTCTTCCAAAACTTAATATCAGTTGCCAACTTTAAAGAGGTAAGGAGGTAGATGACAGTACCTACACACATTATGACATCTTAGGCTGCCTGTCCACTTGACGTGGAGCGGCGAAAAAAGATCTCCGACGCGCGAGCGGATCTTTTTTTCGAATTCAATTGGTTGGCTCCGCTCCGAAGAAAATTCAAGAACCGAAGTATAAAAACGAAATAGAAAACAATATTATTCATACAAATTTATTTATTAGTTTTCATGTTTACTGATTCGATTTACATAAGTGACTTTATGAACGAAAACTGCGACAATTAATTATACTGAAGACACATTGGATTTCTATTTCTTGGATTCCGTATCTCACAGCGGAAAGACGAAACCCTTACAGTATTTTCATGAGCACCCTAACCGGAAAGAGCGTACAGTAGGTACGTAGTTAATTAATTTCAACAAAGTAAAAAGTATCGTTTCGTATGGCCACAGTTTGATAACTTCTCCATTTTAGTACTTGACAAGCTTCTAACAAAATTAAACCCGATTGTCATATACATGTCAAATAATCCCAATTAAGATATGTTGGGACCCTTGGTTCGCTGGTTCATTTTTTAGGTATACTCGTAATAGCGAGTTCCACAAAAAATATTTCACAAAACTAATCTGAATTTCCGAATATGTAAACTCATTTACGTTAGTGGAATGCAAAATTACGGTCGATCGGTAACCGAAGGACCGCAGTACGATACTGCGATCCAACAGTTTGACAAAAACCCACATTGCGGGACACTTATTTAGAAACAGATATTAATTTCAACGAGGCCACGGTTTGCGTGCTTCGGGCTGCCTCGCTTACTTGTGCCTCGATTTAAACGCATAAGCGACAAACTGGCTAAAGTATGCCTTAGAGCGGGACACGTTACTGGAGACAACTAATATACTTATACTGTTCAGATGTTAGATACTGGTGATTTTGGATGGACAAAAAATATGTCTGAAAAACTAAATCAATTTAGTAATCAACATAAAGTATTCTACCCTTTTAAGTTATTTAGTAAAATAGGTTCATTATAGGCATATGGCCAGTGTACCGTTCCGTTTAAAGGCAAAAATCGCCATGGTTCAAGTTTTGGGCAACAAAAGAGATATTATAGTTGTTATTTATGCAAATCAGAGCAGAAGCACGACATCGATGCCGTCCTTTTGGTGCTTCTTTGCCTAATGTTCCTGACTTAACTCGTACCGATCAATTTGTTTTATTTACGTCATAAACTTCGGGGTTCCTGACAGCCAAAATATCTGATAAAATGCCAGACTCTATACAATTATACAAGGTGTGATTCCACTTTGCTACTCAAATTATTTAAAAAAACTATTTTTTTACTATATACTGCGACTGCAACCTTTTTTGAGCTGGACCAGAATATGTCTCATTAACTCTCTAGAAAAGGTTTCAGACAGCTTCCCAGAAAATTTTACACGTGTATACCACCGTCTAGCAAAAATAACTTCCAGGAAGAAGAGGCCTCAGTTCCAGTAATTATGGACATTTTAATTTATCGACAATCTTTATTTTTATAGAAACGCCTTGTTTACATTTCTCTTCAGATTTTCTTAAGATCTATACATACGTAAACAAGTTATTGTCCGACCGGATATCAGATTTCTTACACGGATTTAACTAGAAGAATAAGCGTTAGCAGGTCCTTTGCGCAAGTAATTGGTAGGTGATCCGGCCAATTTATCGATGGCGTACCCCTACTTTACTAAGAAAATATCTGAAACCATTTGCACCCATTTTATTGAAAGTTGTAGAATTAATAAAATCACATTTATAACCTATATCAAATACATGAAATAAATTTATTAATTACAAGCGACCCGCCCCAGCTTTATCTGTGATAAATTGTACACAAAAACATTACTTGCTTCTCACTCTTTCTATCGATGAAAACCGCTTGTAAATCCGTAAAGTATTTTTTGAGTTTATCGCTTATAGAGGCGGCGGGGACATTATTTTATAATATGTAGTGATTAATAGTGTTGAAAAAACCAATATAGCAAAACAAAACTACAAGTACAAAAGCGTACTCGTAACAAAACCTGTAAACTTCTCCCCAAACCCGTAACACATTTCGAGTACCGAACTAGAACTGGTAACATATTCCGCTTCAAAGGATCTCTCCACAGCCTTTTTAATTCAAATCATCTTGAAGCTTAGGCCGGTGCTACGCTCAATCGAACTTGTTGTGACGTACCTGAGAAAGTTCAGCTTCTCGGATAGCGACACCTTTTGTTTTGTCATTTGAGCCGACCGACTTGCCTTCACTATAATAAACTTTGCCTCCTTACAAGTTCGGTATTGTGCAAAACGTCGGTTTATAGTTCGGTGGAATGAACGTTATTCTGCTTTTGAGAACCGTTTTACTGGTACAGCATGGTTTTGGTTTTGCTTGTTTTAAATACTTATAGCTGAAGGGTTGGTTTAGGTAAAACCTTCTAATGCTGACTTTAAACGAGATTAAAATGCTTTTACTTGGTCGTTTAGTCAAAAAATGTTTTCAGTTTTACTTTTTGTAAACACAAAAGTACCTAGTTGCTGCGATATCTCGAGTGCAGTTTAACTTTTCCTTTTTACCTAACCAAAAGGGTTATCCCGACCTTTGCAAAGAACCCTAATTTAGTACAGATATGCGCGGTTTAAATTGTGAGCGTGTTAACTTGCTTGCGTCAACTTTACTCGTTTACTTAACTAAGCAACTTCAACACAACTAATATGGCAGGGTTTTGTAAAAATATCAACTTTACTTTAGTTAAAGGTAATATGGCTTATTCATTCTCATTTAAGGAATAGAACCTTCTAAAAAGTATGACAGAGCTGCGTTACGGCAGTCGAGAACTTTTGATTAAAAAAAAAAGGTGTTGATAAAAGAAAGGAAAAAAGCATCCGTTTGTGATACAATTTTCAAAATCATAGACTACGGATCCAGTTCAAAGCCCAAGCCCTTATTTATTGTAATCGGTGCATAATGTTTAGCTGTAAAATATGTTCGATGGCGGTATTATTAAAGCTTCCTTTTAGCGAAACTGTTATCAGTTTATGAGTTCAGATGAAATTATGACGCAAGGGTTCTATGACTATCTCCCTTCTTTAACTTATTATTGTATAAAGATACCAAGCATTACTAGCGCATAGGCCGCGTAGCCTTATAGGCAAGTAGTGACTGCGTAGCCGATTAGATGTGTAGAGGCTGCGTAGCCACGAAAAGGCAGCGTACCTGCGTAGACTTTTACTACCCTGTTGATACTCATTCCGCAAATGGATGAGCCCTTATATTATGTCTTATATATTTCGATTTTAATGTTTATCAATATCTACTTGAACTTTTTACATTTTTTAATTTATTACATACTTATACATCTTGTGCTAGTTATCAATTAAACCTCATTAAATACTTATTACATCACAGTGAATGGAAATCGTATCATAAGGGCAAGAGTGTAAAGTTCAAACGATAAGAAACGGAAAATATATTTGGTACAAAACTTAAAGAGCGACTTTTTAATCAGTTTCATAATAATTAAATAATTAATTCGTTTTAATTTTGTGACAATTTGTATATTTTTATTTGTGGTATTCTAAACGATTAGTACGTTCAGAATAAGTCCAAACTTAAAAAGTTTGTTCTTATTACATAAACTATACAATTTTTCACTTATCAATTATGTATTTCGTACTTGTATATATTTTATAGGTACTTAGATAAGTTTTGTCTTGCTTTAATGTTATGCAGGGGTTGTCAATATTTTGTGACGAATTCATTTAAACGGGCTTTTCCTCATCAAAGCCCTCTGTCAGATAAAATCTGCTACAAAATAGTATATTATGTTGTCTCAACGGTTTATAGTTCACGACTAAAGACTCGGATTATTTTACCTTACTTTTCTATGAATATAAAAAGTGGTTAACTTTTGTATCGTTTGTGTTTTATAGTTATTTTATAACTAAGTAAAGAATACTTTAAACTCAAGTGTATCCCCAATACGAAATCCAGATCCACTTTTTCAATGAAACCGTTTCCCCATCGGACGGAAACATTTCGAATTTCGAAGGCGGCCTCAGCGGCCTGTCATCATCACTAATTTCCCTTGCAAAGATACCTAGATACCTTCTACAAATGCATCGCATACCATTTAAGTGCCGTTAAAAGTACGTCATCTGCTTAGTAAAAATACAAACATTAATTAGGATTACCGCTAAAAATAGCCTTTAGATAATAAAACATAGAATCCTTGACCAAAAATGGTCTGATAAGGACCCGAAGACAGAGTACGATGTAACCGCAGTACTAGCATGTCAATGATACGATAAAATTATTATTATAAACAATGGTACGTGACCCACAGCCTTGTTTATCAAACACTAAGGTCCAAAAGGGCCGGAGTCAGCTGATAATGCTTATGTATGTCAGTACAACTGGGATCTTGAATAACAAGATGGCGAAGCCGGGTGCACAGTTACTATGGCGATAAAAATTGTTTTATTACTCAGCTAATTAACGATTACAGTATTGAGAGTAATAAGGCCGATTGTTTTAAGCTTGACCATTGAATATTTGATTAAGATTATTTTTTTTTATATCTTCTTGGTACTTTATTAGTAGGCCTTCGCTCTCGTATTCGATACAAGACGAAAGCGAAAACCTTAACACTTAAATATGAAAATACTGTAAAATCCAATTACAAAAAAAGTAACCAAGAATTTTCTCTCAGTATTTTCACCTCAGGCAACAACCAGCTGGAACTTTAGAAAGTTATTTTTTTTTTTTATATAATAGATATGCGTGCGCTTCATCACTATCTCACCTGATGGTAAGTGATGATGTGGTCGAAGGTGTAGCACGCTTGCCTAGAAGTAACCGAGATTCTAGCTATTCTTTTTTTTTTTTATTAAAAGCTGTAGTTTTTGTATGTTACCGTTATTTTGTATTGTTATTTAATCTCCTTTTATAATGAGTCTGAATGCAACGGCCATATTATCTTAAAAAGCTTGCCTAGTTTCAGTAAACTCAAACTACCCACGTATTTCGGAAACCATTGTTTGGACATGAATGAAAATACAACAACGGGCGCTAAGACAAGAGGAGGCCTTGAGGTAACAATGTAAAAATGCCTTCTACATCTGGAACAGTTCAAAAGGCTTTGTCAATACAGCCACACTAAAATAACACATTATATTAATTATAGCAGTATCACAACTCTAGTAATCCATGGAACTAATCGTTTCATATAGTAATTTTCAAATTAAAGTCTCCGTCACGAGAAGCTATAAATTTTGTAAATAAAGAACTTATGCAGGTAAAGTCACTTTCATTCACTATATATACCTACACTACATATATACCTACCCTGCCTAACCCTTCAGATCATATAGGCGTGATTTTAATAGACTTTAGAACAGTACTATCGGTTAGTCAGCTAGTATAGTCACTTTCCGAAATGCCAAGTGGTAGCATTTGCATGGAATTCTGCAAGTGACACGATACGATTACGGAACCGAGTAAAGTGTGTGTTACACCGACTCCGGTTTACTTGAACGGCGTAAACACAAATGCTAAATAACTTGACACGCGACAACCGCCCACACACCTAATAACGCAACGCTTATCTATGACAAACATCTCATTCACACATCAAAGCCTATTTTAATGCTCCTGGCGGCAAAATAACAGTAACGACCTCCTTAGGAGGGAGGCTAAACCTCTACGCCTCTTCGAAATTATCTCATTTTACCCGACTACGGCAATCAAAAGGTAGGAGGCATTTTAGCAGTCTTTGTATATATGATAAATAATAATCAAAAAAAAAAATTAAGGATGTTACATCTGAAAATATGGGCGTTCCTGAATGTTTGTAGCAGTCTTTGATTTTAAATGAAACAAAATTCTAAGTTCAAAAATATAACTTATTATTTTGACAATCTCGGGACACTGGGCTCCGGTCCCTTGAAAAGAGTGCAAGGGGCCGAACCCAAATCGCAGAGGCCATGTATGAATTATATTATTAAAATAGTAATAGTGACAGAAATACTTTTTATTGTATTCCAACGTCTATGAATAAATAAAAATATATCGAAAGGTCGGAAAATCAATCTACTTTTTGTTCAAACATACTCGAGAGTTATCAACTTTTTCCCACGCTCAAAATTGTAAAATGACTTGCTTCTGCCGGCGGCTTCACCCGCGTGAATGTCGAAAATTAGCCCGAGATAACATATTCCCGGGATAAAAAGTATCCTATGTGCTATTCCAGACTATAATCTATCCCTGTGCCAAATTTCATCCAGATCCGTCCAGCAGTTTGAGCGTGAAGAAGTAACAAACATACACACTCACAGACTTTCGCCTTTATAATACTAGTGTGGTTATCTAAAAACGTTCTGCATTCAGTATTAGTGACAGAATTTACCATTTAAAGGTGGTAATGGATGGGACGATAATCTAATAAACCTATAGGTAATTAATTCAGCTAATTTTGAGCTACATAGAGCGTTAATTTAATTCAAAGCCGTAAAATCAAAATCAAGCTGCATTTTGACATTTGCAAATTCGTTTATGAAATACAACTGAATCAAGAACCGTTTTAAATGATTACCTTTGATGATCATCATTGAGTGACATGAACGTGTTTTCGAATTTAACACCTGAATATCGTAATTTATGAGTGAGAGGCGAATTGATAGATTTATATGCTTGTTAATAGATGTGTATTTTCCTAAACATACCCTTTGTTCGACGAACCTATTTTTTTATGCCTTGGAGCAAATAAAAAGTCAGTCAGTTTTTGGTAAGTAGGTATAAGTTCTCGCCGAACTTCTGGGCCGCACTGAAGTTGGCTTTCCGATGCGCAAGGCCGCACGGATCGGTGCTGCTTTTGTATGATATTTACGCGCAGCCATTGTAGCCAACATCTTGGCCATCTTGGCTTCCTGGCCGCCTATGGTCATCTCAACTAACATGGATAGCCGCCTACCTAATTTAAAATCCAAAATTAAAACAAAATTTCAAGTTACAACATCAATTTATAAACATGTACCTACATAAAAACCTATTCGCTTGTCGCGCTTTTGTGTCAAAGATATACGCATCAAAGGAATAATATAAGAGATGTTGTTCTAACCGCAAGTAATTCACCTCGTAACGCTCCTACGTAATACTGTAAAAATTATTCAATGTTTATTTGTTCAGGAGATGAGAACAAACATACATAAAACAACCGAGAAGGTTCAGAACTTCGGACGTTTGACAAAATGGGATATTTATACGACAACAATCAATTGTTTCAGGTCACTCTGAATCCTGAATTTATGTTTTAGAAACGGTCATTTATAAACAAAGAAATAGCAACTAAAACTCGATAGAATAGAGCTTACACGCTCAATTGCGTTTCTACTTAGGTAATGCTGAAATTATATTGTAGAAACATTAATTTATAAACAAAGATATAATACATAAAAACTCGATAAAACAGTGAGCGTACAGGCTCAATTTAAATCTTAGTTTACACATATACCTGATTTTATGTTTTAAAAACTTTCTTTCGACGACACGATTTGCGCAGTGGTTGAGCGATCGGCTGCTGCGCTGCGTGTCGCGGTTACGATACCCGCACGGAACAAATATTTGTATGGCCTACAGATAGTTGTTCCAGATCTGGGTGTCTTGTGTATGTGAGTTAAAATGTTTGTAAACGCACCCACGATACAGGACGAAATTCCTAGAGTGGGCAAAGTTTCTATAAAAAAAAAAAAAAAAAAAATATTAGGAACAATGAAACAACAATCTCATACTGGATTCATTACAGGTTATAAGCTCAGTTAAAACTACGATTTCGTTTAATAATCCCAACCATAAATTCTGTCTATTTGCTACTGCGGTTGTGATACGAATTATCCCATAGAGATCAATTTTTCAATGTATTAATCACGCTCAATTAATAATTGCAGTAGAATTAATTTGATTAGGGAGTTCAGCTACCAGGCCACTCTGTGTAACACGAATTGCGATGCAGCAACAGCACCAATTAAAATAACAAATACATATATATTTGTTCTGTATACAGGCAATTTTGCATTTTCAATATAGTAAAGCTTAAATGACACTGGCTGAAATGTCAGTTTTAATTCCGTATTGAATTCATGGAAGGCCAAACTTCTCCTTAATGCACCTGTCCCTACAGAGCTGTCACAATAGGTTAAAAAGTTGGAATCCTATTTTAACTTAACGTGACTGGACTGTTTGTTTTTTATTTTAAAAGCATATGAAAACTAAATAACTGCCAGATAAATAGCAATCATATTATCTAACTAGTATGGTTCCAATTATAAATTAAATATATAATATATGACCGACTCATTCAACAGACAACTCAAATTAAATTATTTTAAAGCTGATATTTTTGTATTAACTGCATACGAGTGTATAATAAGTAGTGTAATAAATAATAATATCAAATTTTTAAGCTCTTCTTCATATTGTTTTAAATAAGCTAATTTAAACTGAAATCAAGAGGAACGCTGCCCTGCTAAAAATAGTAAAGTAATAACTGATTCTTCGGGCGATTCCTCAGTGCATATTGTTGTCTCAAGTGTACTAATTGTTTTCTTGTAATTTCGGATGCTGCAGTGCGAAGCTGAAGTGCAGTGAATACCAGCTTTTGGAGAAACGGCTGCCTTTTGTAATCCAACTAATAATGTCTTGGATCCCACTTCGTCAAATGCAAGACGTATTTCGACATTCCCTTTTATTTCATTTTGAATTCAAAGGACTTGGAAGCTGAGAGCTACAAGGTCTTTCAAATTTGAATCTGTTTTGCCTACTTTATCAACTTGAATTTCAATCTTCAAAATAAAGCCATTTTTTTTCAAAAATCGCGAGTGAAATCTGCATTTATTATTATATACGAGTATTAGGCATTCACATTGCAGTGATACGGTAAAAATCATAATTGGGTACCTATTTAAAAAAAGCTGTAAAAGTGTTATGCCCGCCCCAAAAGTTCAACGTATTCTCAAGTAGCTAAGAGTCGGTACTAGGCAAACATGTGACAAAGAGGTTACAACACGCTGACACGGTGTCCTTATCCAAACATGGAGGGTCACTTTCGCGGGATCGACGCGGGCGCATTTTTACCCAGCTATTGTGGCAAGTCAGAAGACATGATTTCAATAGAAGGTAAGCTCAGCTGGTGAAAGATTGTAAAATTTTGTATTTTAACAGATTCAAAAAAATGAGCAAGGTTTTTAATGAAAATTTATTATATATGTCCCTTTTATTTTGCTGAATTATTAATTATGTATATTGTAATAAAGGCATTTAAGCAAACTGAAAAGACAAAAAGCTTCATCTCGCTTTCAAAAGCGGCTCTCACGCCTGATAAAAAACCTAATCAAAACTAATTTACTTGAGTCTAAATATAATTATTTTCAAGACGCGAGACGACCCAAACACCTATCTTATAACGAAAGAAAAATAAGAAAAACTCAGCACCAATTCGACAAAATCAAGAAAATTTACGACCGAGGCCTATCACGAAAATCAATGCACCAAGCTGATTCAAGGAAATCGTCAAAAGTTGACAAGTCGGATCGAGAATTATCTATGAGATTGCCGCTCACATTAAACTAAAATTATAAACAAAATCTAGTTCACTAACCCAATTTGTTAATGCTCTGTAAACTGAGCGTTAATGGGTTATGGCTATACTACGATACTGATTTATGTTTCTTATGAACTGGCGGACATTTGGCAGTGTACACCTGGCAACTAGCGAATGACTCTTGCGCAGGGCTGCCGTTCGTTACAGTTTCGAAAACGATTAAGTGATCGCTGGAAATTATAGGTTATGTGGATGGCACGTATTAAAAAACTGGCCAAGTGCGAGTCGGACTCGCGCACGTACTATTATCGCAAAAACGGCAAAAAAACACGTTTGTTGTATGGGTGCCCCACTTAAATATTTATTTTATTCTGTTTTTAGTATTTGTTGTTATAGCGGCAGCAGAAATACATCATTTGTGAAAATTTCAACTGTCTAGCTATCACGGTTCATGAGATACAGCCTGGTGACAGACAGACAGACGGACAGTGGAGTCTTAGTAATAGGGTCCCGTGTTTACCCTTGGGGTACGGAACCCTTAAAATGATTTGAATTTGACTACGTATTATTTTCGTGGCTTATCAGTGGACATAATTATGAACTTGGTAATTTATTTTACCACCCAAGATTTTTTGTCAGTAAAAAAAAATTTTTATTTTGTTTTTTCATTCTGTATTTTCACCAAAATTCTAAAAAATCAGTACATTCTTTTTTTGATTCTTAAATTTTTGTATAATGATAATATTTTTAATTTTGACTTGAGTTTATAGTACCTATAATTAAGTTAATCTTATGTAAAATTCTCTTAATTGATGTTCTAATCTAATTAGCAATGTCAAAAGGATATACAAAATCATTGCCATTCTCATGCCTAGTTTTTTTTCTAGCGCTTTGCGTTAAGCTTTTGGTCAACGAGATTTTTGTTGACACAATTAAAGAGAGTTAATAAATAATTCGCGTAAGACAGAATTAGGATATTAATTACTTCATCGACAATCACCCTCAAGTTTTTTTTCTGAAGTTTGCAACCCAAATAAAACCTATAAAAATATGCCAAACCCTAAAACGCCGACCCTACGTCAAACAGGGTTGTTAACCCGAACGAAATGGGTACCGTTAGTAACCCGCGCGCGCGCACCTTAGCACACCTCCGATGCACTTTGAAAATACAGACCATTGCATCGAGAGCGGTCCAGTGCTCGCCTTTAGCACGACCGTCGACAGTCGAACTAAACTTAACGGTCCAAGAATAATTCACAATAGAATATTGTCTATACCGCCTTATCTCATGTCTTTGAAATTTTTCTTAATATTCCAAAATCAATTTGCATAGAACTGTCTTAACTAGGTAGCTATCGAGCGTTTTTAAGTCCTAACAAGCAAAGACAACTTTACTTAATTTTTATGTTGTAGTAAATTCTTACAGATCATTTTTAATATGTTGTATAGAACTTGTTTATAGTATACGAGTACTTATTCACCTTTAATCATCGAAACGCATTGATTAATAATTTAGTAATAATAATCAAATATAGCTTACTAGTTAACATATATAAATGTTTGCATACCTTTTACGTTTAGATAATGTCTTCTCAAGATTATCATACATACGAGTAATGCAGGGGAAGAGTGACACCAGATCCCCCAACTGGCTACCTGCGTATACACGGACACCCATGTCGTGGGGGCCCAATGGCTAAGACCTCGCCTCTTGTACTTGAGTTTGTAGGTTAAAATCCGGGCAAGTACAATGTGACTGTACCAATGTGACTTTTTCAAATTCATATGTAACTACTTTCTAAGTTTATCTTGGACATCGTAGACAACGGTGAAGGAAAATATCGTGAGAGACCTGGACTTATATAGTTAATATAAGACTGAAATAGCCAAGTCAGAGGCCTGTGGGGTACCCAGAGGCCGCTTAATTAACTCTGACAACAGAAGTGGCCACATCTTCACACGTAAAGAAGAAGAACGGGTAAGATCTAAATGCTATTCTAATCGTAAACTCATGTCTCGAAATGATTTATTTAGTGACACAATATTTAGGGATGTTGCAGCTTTGATAGGCAACTATTTTGACAACCTACTAATTCATAAGCAACAGTTAATTGCACAATTGTCCGAATATTCGGTAAAGCAAACTTTGACATCTTTATAGATATCTTGCTATAAGTTTTGACATAAGCATGACTAAGAGACATCTTAAAGTCAGGCCATTTTAATAGGTAACATTTGACAATTCATCAAAATTGAACAACGCAACCTTGTAACGGCGGGTATAAAATAAGACCTGCACAATTGCTTAACTTTTTTTAATTACGATTACATATTTATTGTAATAATGACCGGATACGAGTAATTTTACGATTTGCTTTCACTAATAAACCATTCTAAAACTAAACTGACAGACGTCAAATGTTACCTATTAAAATAGCCTGACTGTAGTTGTCAAGATTTCACAGACATGATGTTCAATAACAAATCATACGAAATTCTTTGAACTACTGCCTCAATGATACGGCACTAGATTAACCACGAAGATAAATGTATACAACTTAGAAAAAACGATATCAACTTAGCAGATGTAAAAGTGCACTAAGAAATATATCTTTATATCACCCTTTGAGCGAGACTAAAAGGGGTTGAAATGTCTAGAATACGAAAGACACATTTAGAATTTAATATTGCACGTTTTGTCGTTACCAACGGCATTGAAATTATAACTTGCATAAAACCTTATGGTATTTTAATTTATGCTTCTTTCACCGTAGTAAAATAAAGGTACAGACGACTACTGAGAATTTCTCTTCTCAGGAAACTTAACCCTCAAAGATATTGCATTGAAAAGGTTTTGTATGTCGGGTTGAAGTAAAACGGATTTTCTTTTAACGGTGCTTGACTTTGACGTCAGATTGAATAAATAAGTCTCTTGAAATGTCTGTAATAAAAAATACTAGCTAAGATAACACTAAAGAAAAATGGAGCTAAGAGTTACTTTAACGTTAAACATTTTCTTCAATATGTCATATATATATATTTTCATATTTTTTGGAACATAATTAAAACTATTTTTTTAGATATCACTTTTCTAGTAAAACAAGCAGTGAGCCTGATGCAATTTTTCATCCGCAAAATTGACGTAGTTCCATATATTTTTTCATCCCCATTGTAACCTATTTAGGGGATGAACTTTTAAGAATCTTTCCTTAATGCTCACATTGTTAATTATAACCGTTGTGCTCAATTTTATGCATGTGTAGATCTTTAGATCTATGTCTACCCACATATATATAGGTAGGTACATATTTGGTAAGTACCTATAACATTTTATCAGTCATAGGTAATTTTTATTTTGGTGAACTATCGTATAGAGAGTTATCATGTTCGATGTATTTTTTTATTGTCTTCTCACAATACAAAAAAGTGATTGGCTTGTGCTTAACCGGGCTATCCTGTGGGGAGACTAATCTAAGCTTCACGGGACAAATTATGTACTTGGGCCTTCATCGTTTATCGCTCTTTCTTATAGACTATATCCGATACATATAAACTGTATCAGAATCCGTTGAGTGGTTTAATTAAGAAGTTAGCGGAGTAACAAAAATAACTTCGACAGACATTACAGCGAGTTTGTTTTATACTACGAGTATTTAGAGAAGAGATAAAGATAACAATGAAAATTAGATTTTTAGCAGTTTGCATTACGTTAGGTAATAAGTCCCTGAAAAGATGTTTTTAGGCTAATTTGTAATATGTGGAAATTAAAAGTAAGTAAAAATAGAAAATGACTGGGAATAGAGGAAGTGGTCCCTCTGTTAGTTTTATAATAGATGGATAGGTAACAGAGTATAAAAAAAAAATTGAGCATAAAAAGCCCTCCACACCAAAAAAAGTAAGGAAATTACTGTACGGAAAAATAGTTTTTACACAAATTTTTCGTTTACTAAATTCCAGAAAAAATAAATAGCTCATCCATTTTTAAAATAACAAAAACTAATCTAAACAATCAAATTAAATTATAACGGGTGAGTATTAAATCCGTCAAAAATTATTATAGGTAAAATACATGTACGAAGATAATGTGTGGAAAAGTTGTTATACCCCCTTTTGGTTTAATAAATACCAGAAAAGAATTAATAGCTCGTTCAGTTGTATAACAACTAAGACTTATGAACAAAAAAATCCAATGAAATTATAACATTAATTAAATCTGCCAAAAAATTACATTAGGTCACCAGTACCAAGATTATCTATAATGTCGTAAAACATCTTACGTGTAGAGATACCAGCAATTTGATCTAACTATTGTTTGCAATGATAAGAGATAACGTAAGCCTTCACCTGCCGACGGTCGAAAAAATCTTAATTTTTCACAATTTAAAAGTACGTCGGGAACTCTTTAGAAGTTAGCGCGCCAAACTTTGCCGCGGCGTTGCAACCCTCGAAAAGTTACCAACAATTTTTCTCCAAGACGTGCAACCGTGAAGCATCCGATGCCAATTTTAGGATTTATATTTTTTTTTTCGTATTAGTAAAATATTGAAGCAATTTGTGTAACTTCACTGATTTGTTACCGTTTTGTGTGGTGTTCGATGCGCCGCGAAACTTACGGGGTGATGTGAGACCGCGCGGGCGATGCGAGGACGTGCGATGGAGCGCACGGGTGGGAACCGACTGGCAGGGCGACCGAAGGCGGGAACGCCGTCGAAGCCACCGTAAACCAAACTATGACTACATCTCGCGGGTTGAATAACTCATTAGCCATCGGGATTCTGAGGAAATCGACCAACGAATACTCTGATCACCTGGAAACGAACTAAACGCTCCCAAAGGATTATTAGATGCACTCCGGACTGCTATTTAGAGCCAAAACAGATTTTAAAGGAGAAAATCTTATTTTGGTGACAGATTCTTCTTTTGCACGCTTTTGTCGAAAACTTTCCAAGTTTATTTAAAAATCTAAATGTAGATCCAGGATGAGTAGAACATTTTTAATTACACGCCTTATATAATTGTTGATTGCGCAAGTATTTCAGCAAATTACTTGTGTTTATTGAACGATAAGGTAATCGTGCTAATCTTTTCTGGAATGGAGGTTGTACCCAAAAAAAAGGAAAAACAATTATTACTACTGATTATTTTATCGTTAGTTAACTAAAACTTAATAAAAATCCAGCTAATATACAAACTGACGTACTTAGAAATTTTTTAAGCGGTTTTTCGTATATTTTTTTGACACCTGCAAAGTTTTGTTCTGGCTAGATTTTCCGAGGCTCTAGCGTCCGTCGGGTACTTGTGGAAGTTTAGAACGACAGTTGTAAGGATTAGAGGGGACCGCGGATCTTCTCAAAGGTGTTCGACCGACTTAGGACCACACGTCCGCCTGAAAATACCGGGAAAATTTTCTAACAATATCAGTATGTGAATGTCTCTTACAGTTTTTTATTTGTCCGTTTTATACGTTTGCTTTGTCGAGATTTTGCGTAACTTTGCATTGAAGGGTTGTGCTAACGCCTTTATATTTGCTATATTATTCGGAATATACGAGTATAACACTGGTGTTATCTACTGTCTGATACTACACCTATGTACCTATTTTTCTGTTTCTTCTTCTTGTCTGTGTGCAGAAATTGTTAAATAAATAAATAAAAAGAGTTTCTTTGTCTGAAAAAATTCTGGGAGTACTGATTCGACAACAAAAATCTTTCTCTAGTAAATATAATGCGACACTGTCGTTGAGTATTTATTTATTTCTTTATTACCGTGTCTCAAAAAAAGCACGGTTCTTGTTGGATAGGAAAGCGAAGTCACGGGCAAAAGGTAAATTGATTTATAACTGCAGATTTTTCAAGTGAGTAACAAAAAAGGCTTTTCGTTGAATAAGTAAATTTATTGCGAAAATTGAAACAGTTAGTTAAATTAATAAAGGCTCGGTAAGTTATCTGAGAATGCCATTATACATCTGCACATATATTTAAAATAGTTTGGTATGTGACTTACCTTACCCGCTGTTAAATTTCATGATGCAAAATATTTGG
The DNA here is from genome assembly GCA_948252205.1 of Orthosia incerta. Taxonomy (NCBI): domain Eukaryota; kingdom Metazoa; phylum Arthropoda; class Insecta; order Lepidoptera; family Noctuidae; genus Orthosia; species Orthosia incerta. The sequence goes on along the minus strand of OX411741.1, from coordinate 36,017,022 downwards.
GTCCTACACTGAGACTATGGTCGGTTAGTTTTCTCTGAAATTTACTATACAACTGTAAATATCTTTACAATATAAGTACATGATCATTAAAATATTGGGTTACCTTACCCGCAATTTATTTAGCATGCTAAATTTTAATCGCTTCGGTAAACCCTTTCTGTTTAATTTTCAGATGGAAAAATATCGGGCCTGTACTGTGACTATGGTGAGTTCACCTGTACTAAAGTGAGTGCTTAGCACATTCCTAGTAAACGGATTAGCAATGAACTTAGATGCGGGAAATACCTACTCAGATTAGGGCCAAGATGTGTTCGCAGTGGTAGTCTTTACTAAGGATTCCCTATCCAACTGATTAAAAAATCGGTTTACATGCTGCAACTGTGTTTCTTGAGATGGCGATATTTTTAGAGTGTTTACGAAGTTTTTGCTTACAGTTTTTTTCTAATTTGTAATGGTATGGGCTCGGCTATAAATATTGATTTGTTCACATATCTATTTACTTAAGAAATGATTAAATAAAATACAACTTAATAAAAATTACAACTGGAAGTGATGGTGTTTTAAAATCTTAAGAAACAGCATGTATCTTTAGTAGTTTGTACACCACGTCTAGATTACAACGATCACGATCAATTAAAAATATTACTCTAAGCACTTTAAAAATAAAAACGGGAAACGTTGTTTGACGTGAAAATATATATTTAGCCCTCTCTCCGGCGTGAAACATAGGCTTCTAAGTAGTAAAGTATGTACCCCTATCTAACCAGCCACCTCAAGATCACTCTTTAAGTAACATTAATCGGGTTTCTTAGCTTCTCCCCAACTACTAAAACGTCGCATCTCCATCGACTTGCATCGAAGAACTTTTATCTTTACCTCCGCATATATAAAACATACTTTTATTTACAGCAAGTTTAAAGTCTTGAGATTTTTACTGAAGTAACTAAGCGCATCATACGTCACAATTTGTAGCTCTAAAATGAATTATTATAAATAGGTGAAGTTTAACCAGAATGGAGCTTATACCTGACTCATTAGGGGATTATAACGAACTAACAAAAGAAGTTAGTAGAAAGATAGATGTTATTTATTTATTCAGTGCAAGAACACAAGAAAACACAAAAGACAGAAGGTATTTATATTTAATCACGAGAATCGGCTCTTTGTCAAACCAAAACACACATTCACATAAATTCATTACCAGCTTCAAGAGCAGTTAAGATCCAATTCACATTTCTCATTGTATATCTGTCAAGGTACGCTTGGTAGGTAACTTACAAAACATATTCTAAACATAAATAAAACGTCATGTAGTTGCTCTCGAAACCGAGACTCAAAGGAAAGGCTGGCGCAGACGTAGCCGCGGTATCAGCTAGTGTTTCACACAAAACAACCAACTTGACTACGGTTTTAAAGTGGGGGCACATTGATAAAGCGATAGCTTTGCGATGGTGGCGCCCAGAATATTTCCCACCAAAACGATTTTTTTCGGCACCAGCTTTTGTATTGGTGTTAAATACCAGACTTTTATTTTGAACCGGTACATCTCTAACGTAGCAATGCGGAATGGAAATTTTTCATTTTAGATTTCCTCTCAATCATAATGTCCTCTGGAGGCATTTAATCGTATAACCTCCCAAAAGACTCTGGTGATAAAAGTGATTTTCGCGAAGAAGACATCTCGACATCTCGCCAGCTTCCTGCGAAGGGAGTCTGTTTAATACTCGCAAAGTTATCGCTTCGCCAGTGCAGTCTCGTCTTTAAAAATAAGTATTTGCATAATGTATTTATAATATAACTTGTGATTTGGTTTGGTTTGACACGAAGATTGTCTAGTAAGCTCGCTGCAACGTTGGAGATTAATCATATAAGCTTTGAATGAAATGAGTATAAATTGAATATACCAAGAAATTGTAAAAGATGGAGTGAATGACATGACATTATACCGGTCCAGAGACCCATTATATTGATACATTTATCGTAATTGGTTAACAAATACGCCCTTGATTTGGTGCATATATATCATGTTATATCACAGTTAAACAGTTTAATTTGACATTGTTTTTATTAAGTGTCTCCTTGTCTGACTTTCAATTACAGTATATTGGTTCAAAAGTAACTATAAACAATGTAACAAGTGGATGTTTCGATTGGCTGTATGAGGCATTTATATTCTTTGGTTTTAGTGCACAAAAGAGGATTACATAACGCTTAATATTGCTTGACATATGGACGCAGTACGGATTAGAATAGCCGTGATGCGACGGATTTTGTGCGTTTTTCGAATGGATTTTGCACCTTCCATGTTAGGTGTTCGTACTGTACATTGATTTGTGTTTGGTATTTTAGACTCGAAATACGTTCAGTTGGTGAATAAAGACATTACACAGACTTTTAATTTATGGATGATCTGTCAGCGGGTGAACTCACATATATTTCTATCTAAGTACCAACTATAAGATCAAGTCTGAAGTATTATTATTTACATCACATCATCAGCCTATTAATGTTCCCACTGCTGGGACACAGGCCTCCTCTCTGTGAGAGGAAATGGGCCGTAATCCACCAAGCGGGCCCAGTGCGGGTTGGTGGATGTCACATGTCTTCGAATTTTTGGATCTAGGACATGCCGGTTTCCTCATGATGTTTTCCTTCACCGTTTTGAGTGCAGTGTTGATGAAATAATTTACACAAAGTAAAGCGCCTGCCTGGGCTCGAACCCACGACCTACAACTTGTAAGGCGAATATTTACATAAAGAGTCAAAATGTATGGAATAGTTTATTTGAACTCACGATTATGTATATTTATTGTATTTTTCTGGCAACACAGATTTTTTAATAGGTCCCATTGTTTAAGGCCTGTTAATGCGAGTGCAAACAACAAGGATATAATGAGTCGGAAACTCAATAAACACATGAATGGTTCATTTCTAATTTACATCGAAATTTCGCCTCGTTGACAATTAAAGCATCATTCATTGACTGAATTGTACCTGTTGGACCATTAATGGCACATTACTGATGTATTGTTATTTGTTGTAATTTCTAAGTTTTACTGCCGAGTATAGACTCAACTTCAGAAATCTGGAGTAAAACTTCTATACTTGTATCATTAAGTAAATATTATGGCGTTAAAATGAGTGCGATTTTCGGGCATTGGTTTGTAATAAATCTTAAGTTTGTATGCAGCTTAAATTAGATCTTTTTAGCGTTATACAAAGACTAACTCGTGTCTAACTTGTGCTTCTACCCAGACCCGTCACTTGAGACTGCTGTTAGCAATTTATGACTACTTTTGTTAGCTTGGGTCTTACCTGTTAAAACAAATGTATGTGTTAATGAATAAATAAATAAATATTTTTTGTCTGTATTGCCTATTTTATAACAAAGAATGTGGCAGTTTTTATTGCGATTTTACAAGATTGACAAAACTAGAAAAGGTAGGAGACCCCGTTGAGTTCCCTAAACATTATTTCAATTTGACACAACGGTATGGCAGTAAAGATTTTGTAATGGAAAATCGTGTTATCCACGTAAACAATGTGTTATGAAGCTCACTTCCGCCGCCGTTCATCCGTTCTGAAGGAATTGCGTCGACCCAGCTTTACACGCGTTTCCCGAAACTGAATCGTAAACCGATTCGCGTGTAGGAGCTAGTCTAGTATTATTGTTTTTATCTTACTTGATATTCCTCTACGATAACTAGCCCAATTGACTAGATTGGTCGGTGAATACTGAGATGATAGCTTTTTGAAATATATTGCAGATGAAAACATGCTAGTTGCAAATATTGGTATCAGACCAGAGAGTTGATTTGGTTAACTCGCAGAATAGAACTGCTACATTCTTTATCTTTTTTCCCCTGTATTCAACAAATTTGTATCATCCACATCATTAGCCGAAAGACGTCCACTGCTGGACTATAGACCTCCCTAAACGTCGCTACAAAGACCTGACATGTGCTTCTTGCATCCAGCGGACTCCTGTGGCTCTCACCAGGTCAACGATCCACCTTTTCTGCTCTAGTACCAACAATCAAACTATTTGGTTAGTCGTACAATCCCAAACTTCCTAATATCAGCCTCTTAAGTTCCAAGTATGAATGAGTGCGATTAGGCGGTCTTATCAGTATATTCTAAAACAACAATGACACAATCTCTATATTTGATTGCATAACAACATGTCGGGCGTCCCATTTATTAAAACATTCTGAGAAATCATTAGCCAACTGAGATGTTAAAATTTTCTGTGCTCGCGTCATACGACCGAATCAATTGAAGAACCAAAGGTTCAGCAACTCTGTAGGTACCTATTAATGAAAACGGTGCCCTGTTACTTGAAAATTAGACGCGTGATGGACAAGACCATGACATGAGCTGAACTTTTGAATATTTATTCATGACGAGATTTATGGGTAACGATGTTATGTTTTTCGGTTATGTCATCTCATGACGTCGATAAGCGATATCGGACGGATATCGCGCTCGCTCGCTAAGAAATGTTCGAGTTCAAATCGGTCGAATATCATCGCATTGCATCCATTTGAACGTAATTGCAATTTAATCCGCCTATCAGTGTGATAGAAAAACGAATCGCTTCCACCGATCAGGAAGGTGTCAGATGTCAAGCTGCCTTCGCTGCCTTAATATCTACTGATGGGCAGATAAGCGTCAAACAGGCATAGAAAGGTCAGGCAGAATAAACCACTTTTAATATTTGACCCCCCAAACTAAATAGGTTTGGAAAATACGAACCTAGCTCTTGAACTAAAATGTGTTCTAGTTATTTATACTACCCGTGCACCGTTGATGTTGTCACGGCGTGTTACTCATACACTATATAATATGTGACATCACCCAGTGATAAGTCCACCGCACTGCATTCCGCCATTCTCGGCTAAACACACACACACCTTCAATTAAAAGATTATCACAAGTTTGCCAACCTGTATTACTGTTTAATGTCTGCCCTGACTGTGCTATAGATCAGAATAGTCTACTAATGTAAAGAAAAAAAGAAGTGTTTCAAAGAGATGATCAGGGTTTTCAATAAGTCTAAAGCAATTTAATGACTACGGTTATCAAACCGCCTGCAGTTGCTGTATCCCGGATGTTTTTCATTAGAATGCATCAAATAAACGTAACAACCGAAAAATATCAGCGCGATATTTTTATGTTGAGTTAAAAATGTAAGCCAGTTAGCATCGTGTTACCGAAACTGCTCAGAGGCTGTAGATAAGTGTCATTCGATGTAAGCGATGGCGTTGGTCGAAATGCCAAAATATGAGAGATTGATCACGTGAAATTTGACATTTCCATACATTTTTGTCATTTTTCCAATCGCTATCGCCTCGCTTTCGATGATAGAATGTCTCTGGCCTTTGAGAGCCTAGGCAAACTGACATGACAGTGAAAACTATCATGTCAAGTCATGTCAGTCATACCATAAATTCGGTAAATTATGGTATGACTGATGTACATTTCAGTAACGGTCACATATTAATGACTCGATCCTTTCAGCCCATCGTCATACGAGCACGACCTTTCGATGCAGCCGCAAATAATTTGGTTCCTCCTTAATGAGGGCACGTATCGTAGAACACATATATTGAAAGTGAAAACTACCTTTCATCAAGTAAGTGGAACTATAATGAAGTTGGTCGATAATATTGGCAAACGTGTTACCTTTTGAATGCGTAGACAGTAGGTATGACAGAAGCGTGTCCAGCAATTTTCGTGTGTCCAGCTATATTCACGTGTCCAACAATATCGCAAATAATCTTCCTAATTTCAATATTTACATAGATCTTTAATTGGAAATGGTTAATTTTAGCTTAAATTAGAGAGAGAAGGGAGAAGAGGAAGGGTCAGAGGGGTAATAGGTTGTAGGAGTGTAGTTCTGCAAAACAAATGTTCCCTCTGATAGCCTGTTTCAATAAAAATGTTCGTCATCAATGACGTCGGTTATATGCTGGTTTATTATATTTTGGTTCGCATTGCATATGCTTGTAAAAGATCTCTCTTTGAGCATTTGTATCAACATTACGAGAGTATATATTCTTGTGCATCAATATTATGGTACGATAAACAGAATTTTAATATCCTGCAATCTGAATGTTGCAAAAGAATAATATTTTATGCAAGTAGCTATTTGCGTTTGAGAATAAGGAATATAATAAATGTATGAAAATAAAATATGGTTGTCTGAACTGTCCCGTTGAAATGCAAAGAGTGCACTACGAAACACAACACAAGTTTTTCTTTGGACATAATTACCGGCGCATGCCCTGACAGACATAGTTTAAACAAAAAGTGAAATAGTAAGTCGGAACTATGTCATAAAATGTGCTAAATGAGGGCACTGCACGCAACGGCCCGCGGGCTCAGAGGCCTACACAAATGAAGACAGTAGGTACGTTACGTGCTAAAAATAGTACCAACACCACACTGACACAAAACTTTTGCAAAACGCCTTTTACTGGCCTGTTGTTTACTTTAGCGTAATTTTATTTAGTAGATAATCTATGATTCGGTTGAAACTTTTTTTTTTTTCGGTTTATCTGTAATTTTCACGCTATCGTTACTTTGCCAGTTATTTTAGATCTATAAAAAGTACGAGCAAGTGGTTTCTTAGTCATACTTTCAGGTATTTAGGTTACCTTTAAATTATTGGTATTTTTTTTTGATAGTGTCTAAGAAAGTTTAACCCCTACGTAAACATTCTATTGGCCTAGTGATCAATGTCATCATTTATTTATAGATTTCTTCTCACGTAGGTATAATTTTTAATATATTCCATTGACAACACATCATTCACATTGCAGTCAAGTAGTTAATGAGCCCATTTGTTTTCCCGATGGCATTTCCTCAATTAATACACAGGGCGATTAACCGAGATGGGATTTCACGACGCGAACTAAAACTTTGTTAAGCTACTTAATTGATCAGATTACTGAAGTGTAGTGTTTTAGAGAAATGCACACAAACTCCAATTTTACAATAAATTAAACTAACTTAAATAACTATAATTTTCTAATAAAAAAACTTTTCTTAAACAAGCTTTTTAACACACCGTGCGTCGTCATCCCCAAACCAAACGTGTATGCAAAAATCATCCTAATCGGTTGAGGATATTTTCTTCAAAATTCAGCTGCGAGATTTGACCCGAACACACTACCCATACATACATACCTTGCAAGTTACTAATAAAAAAAGCTTTTAAAATACAACAGCCTGTATAATTGCAACGAGCGATAGTGTTGCACAGATAAGTATAAAAACTTGCAAAGTAGCATAAAGTGGCATTTTAAATTAAATGACATATTTTTCTTGCAAGGAAAGAAAAGCCACGATGTAATAAGTCAGAACAAAATGTGGGTAGTAGATTCTTGTATATCCTAGTAATATTATTCCTGACCTTGCAATTAGGGTTTATTAAGTCAACTGTGTCAGCTTTATTCTTACTAAGTTCGGATGGATGTGTGTTTGGATGTAGTTGTGTTATTCAATCACACAAGAACGGCGGAATGGATCTGAATGAAATTTGGCATAGAGATAGATTCGATAGCACATAGGCTACTTTTCATCCCGGTATAATGTTCCCTTGGCAAAATTCTTTTCAAGCGGGCGAAGCCGCTGGTAGAAGCTTAAACTGAGTTTGAAGTTAGTTATCAACGACTGCCCCGTTGGTCTAGTGGTAGCAAGCGCTACTGCTGAGCGCGCGGTCCTGGGTTCGATGCCGGAGTCGGGCCAAGTGTTATTGAGTTTTCCAATAGGAATTTCTCAGCAGCAGCCAGGAGTCTCATTTTGTGCCCGGTTTGATGGCAATAAGGTCGCTCGCTATTACATAGTACTTCAACATAACAGGGGGGTGACCATAAGCTCTTAAAGCGGTATCAATTTGAGATCGAATAAGGGACAGATGTATCTGACTTGTATCTTGTATCCGCTCTAAGAGCTTATGGTCACCCCCCTGTTGTGTGCACAGCTGCCCAATCCGTCGATGAATACCATCGTGATGTTATGATCATTATCTCAATGAATGCAGTGCGAACAAGTTGACACAACTTAAACATAACTATGTTTAAAGCCTGAATTCGTTTGCAATTGCATTCAAATTAAAATCATACGCCGGGGAATATGATGTTGTCATTGTTCTACGGTTTCCTAAGATCGGAAGTCTTACTTTTATAAGGCCCAATTCCACTAGAAATACATCAAAATTATCAAACTATGACAATTTTGTTCATCGCATTTGGGTGTCTGGCTATATCTTAAAGTTCACCTAAATTAAGAGTAATCCTGCATGCAATCGGATCAAGAGCTGCCTGTGAAATTGAGAATTACACTTCTTCTTTTTAAGCGTTTTTACAGCCTCCTGGTAAAAAGGTTATGGTTTAAACCTTTTGTCAACAAAAAGTGATACATCTATCAACTACGTTAGATCCAAAAACCGCTGGTTGTATAGTTACGTAAATATGTAAATATTTTGGTTCATAAAATCTGCGGCATTTCGCTAGCTAATTAAATTTAACATTAAAAAAAACCTTTTCCAACATCACCGGAAAGTGAACAGGCTCTCTAAGTTGATGTAACTATTTTAATTATTCTAGTACAGACGCCGCCAGGAAAAGATAGGTGATATGTGTGAGTAATGACTTAAATGAGACTAGACAATAAACTATTTATACAAGAACATTGTGATTCACTGGAGAGTATATTATATCATTATTTCAAAGTAGTTCGAAAAAGTCAAAGCGTCATCTGGGTACACACGTGGCTTGACAGATGAAAATAATTAGAGATAGTAATTGAAACTGCTGATACATACATACTGATATAGAAAGGGCGTTACCAAGCCGATGAAACTGCATTATATGCGTATATTATCTTCCAGATAGTACATTGACACTGCGACAATTGATCAATCAGCTTCAAATGATCATCAATTACCAATGTTTGATTGGGAACGAATTAAATGACAGCACTACCAGTTTGATCACTCTGATCAGCCTTCTGTCTTATAGCGATGATAATCGACTCTTTGAAGATTGATCGATCAAGTATCGAGCAGAAGTGGTTGATTGAGAGTCAGTTGGACTGGAGACAATCAAAGAAAAATAGAAAACGGGGCGAAAGAAGAAGATCGTTCGAAAACAATAAATCAAACAAAAGTAAAACCGATTTCGCTAGATTCACCCTTACACCGATGATAATCTACCGCCGTCTCCACTAGTACCCAGTTCCTTATACAGTTGCCACAAAGTTCACGAGTGAGTACAGTCGGCGACATAAATCAGGTGTGCGAGCGACATGCGACTGATACTGTCGCGATCGGAATGTCGCAACCGCCGCTTGCGACGGAAGAGATGTCGCGATGCGTCTGCAAGAGTGGCTTGCCGTGTAAACAGAGCCACGGCTAGCACGACGAGGGTTAAAATTCTAATTACCTTATCCGTAGAATTGGTTGAAATGGGGTGAATACTGAGAAGGTTATTACGGATGAAGAAGATAGGCTGGTCCTGAATTTGGAATAACACTAAGGAAAGGAAAGGAGTTAATGCCGAGGTTTATAGAAATGTGGTGGAGAACATGCTGCATTGAATCGAAACAAATAGGGAAAATGACAGAAGGATTGTGATCAATGAAACTGTTGAACATTATTCTAAATGCGAGAGATCTATAAGCTATACGAGACAAACAGCACAATCTTTTTTCGCAAAGATAAAATTATTGCTTCATCAGTTATTAGTACAGCCTTTGAATGCAATCCCTTTGTGCCGACAATATACTTTTCAAAATGTCTTCAAGAATCTGATATGTTTGCATCGCTCAATACCAGGCGCACTGTAACTGATATAAAAATATGAATGCACGTTTAATAGAGTGGCAAAACCGAAATTCTGGTGAAAAATACATAAAACCAATTTCGCGGTAGAGACCAGACGAATAAAAAATATAGGTTCGATTTTGTATTCTGATTTATATCAGAGATATATATGATGCAATATATTGTAGAATCTAATTATATACCTAAATTACGCCTATTTGAGTACTTGACTTCAGTAATACAGTTCCTAGGAGTAAACATTGCTGGCCACCCTTGATCCACCTAAATACTTAAAAATCACGACACGCACCGAACATATGTCACATTATCACTATTTCTACACATTCGGCCTCCGCGCAGGTTATCTGGGTTCGTCCAAACATTAACTGGTACACTATTATCGGTACTTTAATGTACCAATATTGCCAATTTAATATAAAACCCTATTACGGGTAAGAGAGACATCCACTGTGGATAACTCGCAAAATGTACCGGAACACGCAAACCTCGGTATTCAATTTCATAGTGAAACTTATTTTTATGTCAGCGTACTTATTCTGATCACGAAAACCAAAATTGATCACTTTTGTATAGAGCTTTTTGTATTTTATTTTCAGTATTATGACTAATTTGTTCTGTATTCTCAGAGGGTTATTTTTCTTTGTCTTTAACCGCTATACTGAAGGATAGGCAAATATACTTTAAGTTTGTTATTTCTGCTAGAAAACAGGCGATTGTTAGTTGGGATTTTTTAAACAGTAAGTCTATGATGAAGAAAAACCATTGCTATTGTAACTTCAGCTTGAATCTTTTGCAATGACTTGCTATCATCAGACATAGATAAAAAAAAATGTTTCCAATAGATTTTTGCTAGCATTATTGTCCTAAAATACTTATTTATATATTCATGTTTGGCTACGTCTTGTCTATTTTATTACCATACTCTATGATCAGGTATTCGGCTGTCAGCAGAGTCCTTCGTGAGGGACACAGAAAAGACTTTCTGATTTGCGTGAACACAAAGGCTTGTCGAAAAGAATTGAATACCATGGGAAACTCTTCAAATTAGGTTAATAACATTGTTGGTATAAAGTTTTAAGCCAGTTCCATAACTATTATTACGAACGATGTCGTTTATAAATGACTTGAATTATTTGAACTCGTTATGTAATGGCCTAACTATAAATATTTACTGTTCTGTATATTTATTATTTTATAAACTTTTATACATATTTATTTCTTCACCTATATTAATTACTTTAGTTAATTATTATTACTACTACTATAAACTGAATTATAGAAGTTTTTGAAAGTGGAAGGTTTTTTTAAAGGACATAAGCATGGCACCGATCGATGTGACAACACGGGGAAGGCCTATGTCCAGCAGTTTACGTCTTCGGACTGAAATTAAGAGGATGATGATGATAAGGATAAAAACACAGTGGCATTTTGATTTCAATAAATAAGGAGCATCTGCGATTTTTTTTCTTGTTACACTTTTTGCTGTATTCTATCATAATCCGCGATATCCCCGAACAGTTTATTTATTTTACTGCGCTACAGATAAGCAAGAAATTATTGTGAGCTCAATAGACAGCATGCAATTATAATGAATACCAACTAAATATCGATTGGCGACGTCACGCAAGCCCTTCGAATAGTGCAGAGAAAATATGTAGAATTATCGATAAATTGGATCCGATTATAAAAGTAAGGATTTGTATTTTTTTGACATCGTTTACAGTGTTAATTCAAGAACACAATTTGCCGTAGGTTCTAATTATTATGCTTGCGGCAGCGCTTTAATTGGGCTAGCGTATTATAGTAGGTACTCATATTAATAGCGGGTACATAGTCGCGCTTTAATTATTTTGAGCCGGGATATTGTCTGCCTTCATTATAACTGCAATTTGTAACTGAAAAAACTCTCAGCAGTTTATGTACGAGTAAAATCCCTGGACTACAACTTAAATTCAAATGTATAAAATTGCGTAGGCGTAATCAGTATTAGAAAATAACAAAAGTTTTGTTAAGAAGAATAACGAAACGTGTGAAATATTCAATTTGATGGTATTTTTAACGTTGATATAATATATACAATAAGATAACATATTAGTTCAGATTGAATGTTTTGTTTCATTAATCAAAGGTCAGACCCAGATTAATAGTAACGAAGATATTTCGACGTTGTTATTTTGACCCCGATCCCTACGACATTAGGTTAACGTCAAATATTAAAATAGGTTTCTATCACGGTGGTATCAGCTATTACCTACTTAGCAAACGTCAATTAGAAACTGATTTAGTTAGCATCATAATATTTGATCAGTCAACAAGTAATTTGACAATTTATTTGCAAGTATTTTAACGTTTGAATTGACTCATTATGGTAGAGTGGATGCGGTAAGCTGAATAGTAGCTCCAAGAACATCTTGGGAATATTTCTAGCTGTTACAGCATAATTATGATAAAACTAGAGTTAATAATAGGTACAGCAGATACGAACACAGTCGTTAAAATTGATAATGAAGCCAAAATACTACTGATAAACTCATTTTTTTTATGTAGTCACGTGGGGAAATTCATAATAGTTCGTTGAATATAATTACAATTACATAATTTATTTTGTTTATGAAATAATGTAAAAAAGAAAATTGCCTAGTGTGTGGCAATTTTTTTGCGATGTCGATTAGTCCCAACACTAGACGGTTAACCTTAAACGATGCACCCAGGGGTCGAATAGTCTTATTATAATGAATATTATGTTTTGGATTTTATGACCCTACTTATCATGGATTATGTGGAATGGTAAAATGTTTTGGGTAAGCAGAAATCGAATCACTTGATGTCACAATGCTTAATCATTTTATTTTGTAAACAAAATTTTTGTGTGCTTTCCACATGCTTTGTTTATTTTCTTTTATTAAAATACAGTTTTGATAATATAATAAAGCTCAAGGTGGGTCTTTTCCCCAGCAGTGGGATATAGATACAGACTGATAGGTATTTTAGAATAGAATAAATACAAATCGCTAAAATTAACACAGTTTAATCTAGACGATTGAAAACCATCATAAATGTCGCTGAAACGCAGTAAACCGCAATTATTTTCATTTTATTTTCTTTTAGCAGGAATAGTTGAATGGAATAGGAAGCCAATAAAGCTAATTATAAGTAGGTGGCATTTTTGCTTGGTCAGCCTTATTTTTCGTTGCTTCAAAAATATATAACCACGCACAGACATACGGGCAGAACTACAAGTATTCATGTTTTTGTATCCAACGAACATATGTTTTCAAAATATGAGTAACTACATGACAGAGGACATAATATTAATTAATAAAACAGATCATCTTAGAATACAAAAAAAAACAAAGAGTCATCATAACCGAAAAGCAACCATATACCTAATTATTTTGATATAATGATTAGTGCCTCCTATATTTTTATTAACCCATCGACAAATTTGTATAATATAAGCTTAGTAGTACATATATATCTACCTATTTTACCTTTAGACGATCAATTCTTGTATATATATATATATAATCTGAATCTCGGAAACGGCTCCAACGATTTGCATGAAATTTAGTGTGCGGCCTTTCGGGGGCGATAAATCGATCTAGCTTTAATTTTTAGAAAATGTCGTTTTCTCTATTTTCACCCGAGCAGAGCTCGGTCGCCCAGGTACTAGCTATTGAAGCGTGGAAACATGACAAACGTCATATGAACCATGTTATTATTAGTATAAACTCTGAAACAAACTAAGCTCTAACTTCTACTGCCTCCCCTTAAAGGGACTGTTAAGGAGTGCATTATCATTTGTCAGGTTGTAACTAATAATTTTCAGTACAATTTCCTTTGCATATAGGATGTACAGGCTTCCACATGGTAAAGAGAATCCAATTTTGTCGTTAGGCACTTCTTGTGACGCGCTGTGCTCTCACCCCGGATAACTTGACCCGAATCGACTAGTGTTTGGTGACACACGATTAGCTCTTATGAAGGTCTTCATGGCAGGCTTTAAGATTTGCATATCATCGTGATTATTTGACGGCTCTTTCTAAAATGCATTTGGATTAATTGAATTGAGATTTGCTTTAAATTTTAGGCTTGGGACATTATTAAGTATGTCGATGTTGAATTTTTTATTCATTAACAATATTTCATGGCGTGACTACTCCTGAATATGAACAACTTTTACTATGAGATCGACTATAAAACATGAAAAATGTTGTTCAGTAAGTTTATGTTCCCATAACAGGAAAATTTAAAGAACCGCAGATTTAGTGAGAGCACTCCTTGAAAGATTGTTACGTAATTAGAAGCCACCCTATACTTTTAGGACCTTACAGACAACATTGTATTCGGTAATATTATAAGCCCTATGGCTTCTATTGTAACCGAATATGTTGTCATTGGAAAATACAGATCAACAAACAATCACTTCCAATGCAAAGCCTTGAAAATAATCTTAAATATCAGTTTCAGTAGAACACAATGCCGCTACAACACCGTTGCCTCCCCATGATTGAGTTCAACATGATATTATATATCAATATATGTACTTAAGTTCATCTTTGTGCATACACAGCGCATCTCTGAAACTAAATCTTTAGTGATCCGTTTATATCAAAAGGTTTAAGATCCTCTGGATTGCGTTTAAGCAGTGTTTGAATGAAGTTTACCTATTTGTCTGTTGGTGAAATAAATATCTTGATCTGGATAGCAAACTACTAGTGATACTTGATATGATTGTTGGTGATCTTTGGTCATCGCCCAATACAGATGGTTTAATTATAAAGAGGATATTGGTCAACTGATGGGTCCATTGTTATTGATAGGATTTAGAAATGATCCTAATTCTTAGAAATTTGTTTCTAAATGAGTAAGTACAATCTCAGGAGAAGATACTCGCTACCAGAAAACTATCTTTGCTCTTGAAATAGCCAAGTTGCAGTTTGCGGGCAATATACGAGAATTTCTTATTTGTTCTGCCGTTAAAGCTTTTATCCTCAAATATTGACAAAACCTCATCGATTGCTGTGTCAAAGAAACATTAAAGGAGGCTCGCATCACTTAACCTTGAGGCAGTCCCTCTGAGGGAACATAACTGGCATGTCCTGTCTTGTGAAGCGAACGACCTCAATCAAAAAGCATGATTATTGTAGCAGGAGAGCCTCAGGCTCTGCTTATTCGGTCAAAACAAAGGTTTATTTTTGGACTGTCTTTTCTTACAAAGTGGAATTCGGGAACTACACGCGCTCTCTACATTTTCGTTAAAAGTCGGTCGATAGATGAAGTTCGACCTTGCAGAGTCAAGTTCCGGCGTTCGATAGGTCGGTTTGATTGAGAATTCAATTCTGTAAACAAAATCTCTTTTAACACATTACCAACGTGCAAAATTTTAACCTTATATTCTATATAAACTGCATGTTCAAAAGGATCAGCCTATAAATTCCAAGACGTTACTAATGCAATAATACTGAGTGCTCTAGGAGCGGCTAGTAAATGATCACTAAAACATTTCATTAGCGAGGCTTTTATATTTAATTATGAAGCTAAGTAAGCCTTACTAGGCTGTTTACGCTCAATAACTTTGCAGCTCGCTTTTTCTGCAGTGTTGTTATTGGTGTAAAGGTGAAGATAAACGAGCCTAGTTTAGCAATATAAGAATAGATATCAACTATGATTGTATCTATCAGTTTACTTCGCAAAGTTTAATAGGTTAATGCAGCTACAACCAACTTAAGAGGCAAACCAGTTGACGGCCAAATTCCTGCCAATTATTATGCAAACAAACATGAATCAGTGTTTGGAGACAATTATAAATAATGACAGCATATGCACTGGGCAAGCCTATATCAATTTGTTTCAATCAAACCAGAGGCGCCAAGACCCAAAGACGACAATTAAGACAACTTAAATCTACAACCTTGACGTGACAGTAAAATAAATTTATTATAGTTTATGTTTTATTCGATTAAATTGTTTCAGCGGTGACATCATACAGATCATCTACGGTTTAAGTTTGTAATTGGGGATTCGTTAAGACGGCATCAATGTCCTACTGGCCTTCAGGACCATTTCGTATTTGGCTACTACTGTAACTACTGCCTATTATAGTGCAGCAATCAATTATAATTGCTGTAGCAATTATAAAAGATTGCTGCACTATAATATTTTCATTTACTATTTTCATATGCACTATAATATATACTATAATATTTTCATTCATTTATTTTCTAGTTTAAAGTTTTGCCTTACCTAGTCTGTCCAACCACGATCTACCTCACTCTTATGACGTCTAGTATAAACGTAAATAATAATTTCCCTTTGTAGTTACCAATAATTATAAATAATTTCCTGAAAGTTCAGTGTTGATCTTTGGCCTCCTAATAGTCAGCTTTAATTAAATTTTGCAAGGCAATGTCGTAAAGTTCGTCAATAGTAAACATGATTTATGTATTATATTGATGAAGTAACCGATGTTCCTCGAAATTTTAAACACGTTACGAGTACATGCTAAGTCCTAATGTTAGATTGACCACCTCAGTGCATATTTTTTGTAAATAAATAGATACAGTTATTATATGACTTATATTCTTGTTCGAATAGGTTATTATTATAGATTAAAATTCTAGAAACAGAATCACGACACGACATAATTCCTAGACACAGACTTGCCACGTCTACAAACAAAGGGACCAGACAAAAGCAAAACTGTTGAATCGAAGCTACAATTATCAGTGCTCAGAACCAGCGGGCGGAATGTTAAACTCATCATAATAAAAGAGTAGACGGCTTATTAACGGATGTTATGGCAATAAGGACACCGATACGTGGCACAATCAACACGGTATGACTCATATTGAGATTAGAACAGAATACTCGGCGATGAAATTATTGTCAGTTAGATAAAGGATTGCATTTGGCTATCAAAGATGATTTGAATTTTAAATGGTAGGCAGTTAGAAGAATCACTTTATGTTGTTTTACATGGCAATATAGAATGAGGGCAGGCGATGCAAATAGACTTCGTAAAATATAAGAACAATAAATACTAATACCAATGATAAAATTGTGTAGTATTTGAAAAGTACTTTGACATAATATACTCGTACAAATAATGACCATTTAGATTCAATGATGAGAAGTCTGACGATTTTAAGTTGTATAGAGTCAAATTATCTAAGTACTAGCTTCTGCCAGCGGCTTTGCCCGCGTGAAAAGTGTTCTCTTATCCCTAAGGATCATTATACCGGGATGAAAAGTAACTTATGTGCTATTCCATCTATCTCTGGGCCAAATTTCATCTAGATCCGTTCAGCCGTTCTTGCGTGTTTGAGTAACAAACAAACATCCATCCATGCAAACTTGCGCATTTCTAATATTATAATAAGATTTTGTCATTATTATTATTATAGCTCATTATTCGTGCAATAAAAGCATCAGCTATGAACAAATCAAATCCACAAAGAAGATTACTCTCCAAAGCAAACTCGAGTCGAAAGCGATCGAATATCCTCCGACAAACAGAAGGTTTCTATATATAACTAGACCTGAACAGTCAACTCTTTATTCTATGGGAATGCGGCTATCCATTTCATAGGACATTAGGGTCTTCAACGATTAAATTAAAGGTTAATGTTCCTCGTAATTGGATGTAGAGCTTCACGGTGTATTGATATTAATTTAGATTCAATTTAGTTGACAGCTGTTTGCCTATATATGTGTTCTGGATGGGTGACGGATTACCGTTGGTAAGAGTTACGTAGAACGAAGCGTAAATGACACCAATGGTATTTCTATTAGACCTTAAAATCAATGTGTCAACAAAACACTGCGTAACATCGTAAATTATAACATGACCTATTACTTAGGTACTTGCGTATATCAAGTGGCACATTTACTATTATTGTAGCTCGATTTTGACGGGAAGATTAGTTCAAGAGCCTGTAGTATAGTAACCCAAGTATTTCGATACGGCGGCAGTACTTGAATCGTCGCCCACGAATGAAACACTTCAAATTCCTTACAATGTCTTATACTCATAGCCGACGACCTATATGATTTGGATGCAATGCTCGCCGGTTGTTCAACAGGTGAAATGGTATGAGAAGCAAATGGATACTACGAATCTGCTCCTATCAAATTACTACTTTTTTATTGATTTGCATATTTTCCAAACACGGCAGATTAAGATAGGTATGGGTTTTACCAACCACTGCTATAATAGAGTTTAATGTTTCGGCAAATTTTATCCTCTGTTTTTCTGAATAAAAAAGGGTCTGCGCGAAACTGTAGCATACTCTATTTTATATTTAATGGCACTTCTTCTAGAAATGATTTTAGTGGGATGTGAACTGCCATTTTTCACGATAGGTGGCGCATCGTCGCTATGGCTTTTGAAAGCTGTCAAATCCATACATATTGTAACTTATAATCAGTAATTTTTTTTTTTCTAAATATGCCTCTGTGTGCTGTACCAACCTCGGTGTTCATTTGTTGTCCAAAGATACAACGCTAAAAAAAAACAAATATTTATAGGTTACGTTTAGCCAGCGACATCTGCGCTCAGCTTTGCGTTCACACCCCCATTCAAACTTTGTGTACATAATAACAACGTTTAACAGCTATATTTAAGGACTTAATACGCCAGTAGCACCAAATGGTGAGCCCAAATACGGAAGCGCTCATTGAATATCACTTCGTCTAGAACCCCAAAGTTATAACATTTTATGATTCCTCTACGAAAATAGGATACGGATATACGTCATGAATAGCTCCATCTATATCTCGCACTGGCATCATGGTGGTATTGTTACTTCATCATACGGTGCAAGATCACTTTTCTCATTAGCTGCATCACTTACGTTTTGGTTATCAATCTGAAATGCAGCAGAGGCGCCACTTAAGTACGGAGCCGCTTTTAGTCTCAAGGTCTCAGCGATACAATAATGTCATGGCTCATAATTTCATAAATAATTCTTATTTATTTTTATAAACTTTTTGACAGATTTTGTAAATATAATGATTGCTTGCAAGATAAATGATGGTATATGTAGTTTTAGAATATTACAGTGGTCAACAGTGGACGGCAGAGTGTAGGTGGCTGTGAAATTGGGTGAATGACGAGTATGCCTATTCCAGTTTAACCTACTCGTTGTACTCGACAACAGAGCTATAAAAATGATGACCAGTGTATAACTATAAAGTTTTTTTTAGAAAAGCAACAATAACAAACAATTAAGAAACAATAGCATTTTAGGAGCCTGTTCAGGTTTATTTTGTCCCATTCGTAACGAGTCAGTCAGATCATTCATTGTGTCTCGGTATTATATGTTTCTTTTTGTCTGTTTACTAGACACTAAACCTCAGCAGTATACTAAGTATCAATTACAAAACAAAATAGATCACTGGACTAATAACTACGCACAATACTAGATTATTAATAGTAGTTTGTATAAATAGGCCATCTTCGTGTCTCGAGTGCACTCCAACGATTTACGGACACTGTAATCGACGCAGCCGCTCGGCTTGCATAATTGCAAACACATGA
Source organism: Orthosia incerta (assembly GCA_948252205.1). Lineage (NCBI taxonomy): Eukaryota > Metazoa > Arthropoda > Insecta > Lepidoptera > Noctuidae > Orthosia > Orthosia incerta. The sequence goes on along the minus strand of OX411741.1, from coordinate 35,997,631 downwards.
CTTCAAGTACTCTCTGTTATGGTTGATGGATTGTACTCATAATACTTGTAAGTTCGCGGTATAAGGATGTTGATTTTTCTTAGATCTAAAAAAATACATTAATGGTTTTTGTAGCCCATTTTTTATTATTGTTTTTGTAAGTTCATTATGTTAGAAACTATCTGTCTGATAGACAAATAAACCTTGTCGTTTTATGTCCAGGGGGGTGACCATAAGCTCTTAGAGTAAGGTTATTTTGAGTGTGTGTAAGGGACAGATGTACATGACTTGTATACATCTGTCACTTACGCGATCTCAAAATAACCTTACTCTAAGAGCTTATGGTCACCCCCCTGATAGTGACTTATTTCCACCTTCAGGTGATAAAATTAATATACCTAGCCGTCTTTTTATTGAGGTTTTTGCTAGCTAGTAATTCACTTAATGATGATAAAATAAATAAAATAATATGCACATCAATAAAAAAGTAGTTATATAAATAAATTAAGGCGGGTCTATACAAACTGAAATTCTGTCAGCGATAAATAACTGTCCAACATAAAACGTAGTGAACTAACGATACGAAATAATTATTAGAACTTTACTTTCATTTTCTTGTCTGATTCTGGATGAATTATACAATTTCATCGTTTGCTGCATCCTGGGAAATGTACTGTTGAAGTAATTCATGTACGTACCTACCATTTCTCATACTTTGATAATAACAAAATACCTAAATAAAACAAGTTTATTTACTTATACATTACTTAGATTTAATTATGTCTATTGCAGTTCTAAAATGATTCCTGTGTCTAATAGAACCGGTTGTAATATAACCGTAAATCCATGATCATGAGCATACCCGGGCTCTATACCTATTTACATATCAGCCAACCTAGACAAATTGTTAGACATGGATGGCTCACTTACCATCTTCTTCCTCTCATATCCCGCTTACATCTACCGGACCCAAAATTACGACATCTCGATTTTTAGTAGTATATTTGACATACATATTTATTTTAATCACACACCACGGAGTCGCCATTGCTAATAATAATCGTGTAAGTTGCACTTAAAAGTAGATAGTATAACAGAATTTTTGTCTTTACTAAAATAATTTAAGTACAACTAATACTATCGATAAGTTTTTTAGTTTAAGTACTCGTATATTTAAATAAAAGCATTTTAATTGTGTGGTAATGCGATGTATGTAAGATTTCTTGTATGTCCCATAATGATGAGTAGAATTACCTCTTTTCGGGTTTTGATTGAGCTTGTTCTGTTACACGTTTTATAATATATTGAAACTGATGAGTGTGATAACAATGCCATCTCTAGCGGCGGCCTCTAAAGCGTCTTCGTGTTCTATGAATATAACCAGTATTAATTAATTAATTGTTTCATCAAGTCGGATTACCGCCCTGATGTTTGTTCACGTGCCAAACCAAGCTCGTTACCTGATGCTGATCGAGGAACCTGTCATAAGATCATGTACTTACGGGATGGGCAGTCAGCCTCGTCGGTTCCGTCGTAGCAATCGGCGATGCCGTCGCAACGGCGACTTTGTTCCACGCAACGAGTCTCGTCGCAACGGTTGTGGTTCGGTGGACATTCTGCGGACAAATGATGGCCATTAATGATAAATAGTTCTGCAGTCTTTTATACAGATACCGTCCTAATCTACACGTTAGTTTTTCTTTTCTTTTATATCCTCTTTAGTCACAAGTCCTTTTATTGCAGGCATGATGTCTTGAGTTGCCCAACATAGGGATCTAAAGCAGGTCACATAAAATCATTTAGGCTGTACCCAAATTAAGCTTTGTGGTGGCTATGGAGAGTGTGCTGATTTTATTAGATACCATGTTAATGGCAGGTTATGTAGTTAACCACTTATTACTTATACAAATAATTAGTTTATATATGTGTGATTTACCATCGGTGTAAATTCGGGTTGTAGTTGCGTCCGCGTCAGTCGTTTCAGTCTCAGTTTCAGGTTCCTCAGGTGAATCTTTATAAAAATAAACCAAACAAAATAAACTAAAAAACAACAAAACACAAAAATAAAACATAATTTACAATTTAACGAAGCCTTGGTGCCAGTATATTTTAGTACCGACATCCCAGAGGCGCAATAAAAAAATGAGAATAAATAAACAATTATAAGAAAAATAATAAGCGTCCGTACCCGTAACGTGAGGATCATTTACTCCGCCTAAATCACCACGTTGATTAGATCCAGATTCTTGGTCGTAACCAGTTGAAGGAGCCTCACTGGTTCCAGCGTCTTGGTTACGGTCATCTGGATTCTGACGTCGGGCGTCGGGATACCCGGCTTGACCATAAGGATCCCGATTGTCGGGACCGCCACTTTGAGCATAAGGATCACGATTGTCTGGGCCTCCACTTTGAGCATATGGATCCCGATTGTCTGGGCGTTGGGTTTGACCATAAGGATCCCGATTATCAGTGCCTCCGCTTTGATCATAAGGATCTCTATTGTCTGGGCCTCCGCTTTGAGCATATGGATCCCGATTGTCTGGTCGTCGGTTTTGATCGTGAGGATCCCGATTGTCTGGGCTACCACTTTGAGCATAAGGATCCGGATTTTCTGGGCGTGTGTTTTGAGCATAAGGATCACGATTTTCTGGGCGTGTGTTTTGACCATAAGGATCCTGATTGTCTGGGCGTTGGGTTTGACCATAAGGATCCCGATTGTCGGGACCGCCGCTTTGAGCATAAGGATCACGATTGTCTGGGCCTCCACTTTGAGCATATGGATCCCGATTGTCTGGGCGTTGGGTTTGACCATAAGGATCCCGATTGTCAGAGCCTCCGCTTTGAGCATAAGGGTCACGATTGTCTGGGCCTCCGCTTTGAGCATATGGATCCCGATTGTCTGGGCCTCCGCTTTGAGCATAAGGATCCTGATTGTTGTCATAAGGATAACGATTGTCAGGGCTCTGTTCATAAGGAGGCTCTAGACTTTGATTATAATTAGTGTTGTCATTCGTCTGGTCATAATTCCGATAGTCTGGATTGTCATTTGTATCACCGATGTTGTTGTCATATTCCCCCGGTGAGGCGTCCGTTGCTGGCGGTGCTTCCGATGCTTTAAAATCAAAATAATAAAATAAATACAAAAACATAACATCCACTTAAATGTCTTTTAACTTGCCGAAAAAAAAAGAGAAATAAGTTAAAGAAAACCCGGCTGCGAGCAACGTGTAGTTTTTATGGAATCTCTATTAAAAATGAAGCCGATATAAGACATAAGGCTCTTTACTAAGATTCAAATGTAGGTTTTAGAATGATAAGTGTTACCGAAATATCCTGTGGTCAATGCCTTACATTTCGACAAACGCTGTCGCTGATAGAATGTTGCTTTTTATAGCAGCTTTGTTATTGTTATTTAATGACGCGCATGTGACATCAAATTGGTGAAAACTAACTATTCCTAAGCCTATTGTACCTTAAGGCTAAAATTCTAGTACCTATTATATGTATTATCTTTGCTTATGGTTTTTATGACTAAAATATACTTATTATAATGACTCCATATGGCATTCTAATGACTTTATATGGCATGAATCTCGCAATCGGGTTGACTGTGTGATAAAATAAATAAAAAAATTAGTTTAATACTGACTCTCAGGTTCTGGACAATCGATTTCATCGGTCCCATCTCTGCAATCGTCCTGACCGTTGCATTTCGCCGACATTGGCAGACACACTGTAGCGTCGTCGCACGAGAATTCAGTAAAGTCGCACTCAAATGTTGTTCCTAAATAATATTATAATAATAAATAAAAAAATAAAGTATAAAGAAATACAGAGAATAAAAAACAAAAATAAAAGTATAAAAAACACAAAAATCAAAGCCATAATTATTAAAAAATAATTTTGAAAGAATTAAAGATTACTTATAAATAAAAATTCCGTTTTAAATTAAGTGTAAGACAAAATAGTTTTTTTTTTTCTTCTCTAGCAATATATAAATATGTAGGCTATAATAAGTCTATAGTATCGTTGATTTTCCCCATCACCTTATAGGAATCACACAAACCTGGGTCAATCAACTGGGCACTGAAGTCACCATCCCGGACGGAAGTATCTCCGAGGCGTCCGTTGTTTTTGATGTGGTTCCTCAAAATTTCCTTGATGGTGTCCGTATCTTCATTCCTGGTGGTCGGGATATCCAAGGTGACCTTGCAGAGGAAATCGTCGTTGACTAGTGATCTGAAAACAAATAAAATGGATTTTAGAGTTTTATTTTGCTAGACAGTCTACCCAAGTTAACTACCAAAAACTATAATATTTTAACTAGTGGTTTGTCAAGCCCATAAACATTGATTCCGCACATATACCTTATGTATTGGTTATTCCTAAAACTTAGCCAGGTTATGTATGTCAGCGATATCAAAACTCCAAAATTTTTGGCTTTACTTCGAAACCTTTTGGTAGCGCAATTCAATTCCAGACACATTTGACTTTTTGACAACCGTTCAAATCTCACTTTGTCAATAATCCAAGAACATTTGGAACTCATCTTGATGGTCAGAACGCGTCGCTTTTAGGATTGTCGGTAAGACAAAACGGAACGTATATTAACGTATGACTGCCCTTTGATTTGGTAAGACTACCAGACCTGTGCAGGCTGAGCGTCTAGCATAAATATATCGTATATATTTACCTAGAGTCTAAGAAAATTTTCGCCCTCATCTTGATGCTTGGACTGCGTGATTAGTATGAATATGAATTGACCCATAAGGGTTATCGGCGACAAAACGCATCGTATACTGCCCTTTGATTTGGTGAGACCACCAGACGTATGTAGGCTGAGCGTGTAGTCTATATATATACCGTATATATCTGTTGATAGGTGAAAATAGAAATTGCATGAGTGGCTAGATATATCAAAAGGCAGTTCTTATGTTGAAAGTAAAAGCGGGACAGACTACCCAGTATGCCCCGACTTTTTTACGGATGCCTATGTCAAAGTTTTCTACAGCAGCCTGACTAGGTAGCCCCGATATAGCTTGAGTTTTATCTGTACCAGTACCGTCTTTCAACGGGGCCCGTGCCCAGGGCCCCCATCCTCAGGGGGGGGGGCCCGCAGGAGCGATAATTTATCTCACTTTAAGTCTCAAAACCATTTTTGTCGGGCACAGTAAAAGTGAGCACCCGGGACGAAAATAAAACTGACTTTTGTCTTAAATTCAAGTCAAAGTTATGACAATTTTATTTAACCAAATTAAGGCAAAATCAAGTCAAACTTTGCCTTTTTTCTTTTATAAGTATAAAATTTCCATAACATTTGATTTAATTTTGACTTATTTAGCTTAGTTAGGATCGATTTATGACAAAAACTGAAAATTACGTGAGTCAGAAGAAGAGAGCCTTCAACACGGCTGCCAAGTCCTGCAAAAAGTTGATGCGAAGAGCAAAGTTTGACCACATTAGCAGAATCGGGAACAAGCTTGCTTCATAGTATGCCCAGCGGGTAGCAAAGCGTTTGGCTAAGTTGGTCGAATAACACTTCTATCGCCCCTCACTACCACCACTGCTGAAACCTGAAGGGTCTTTGGCCCACTCCGCTGAGGTGAAGGCAAACTTATTTGCTTTCCTTTTTGCAGCATCTTCGCATCTGAATACTGATGGCGCACAGTCTCCTCCATCTCCTGTTGGATGTGTGATGAGTATGTCGGACATTTGAATCCATCAAAAAGACTTCCGTAGGATGCTGCGCAGCCTTGATGCGAACAAAGCGAGTGGCCCCGACGGGATACCAGCAATTGTACTTAAAATCTGTGCGCCTGAATGGTTTCCGATCTTGACACGCATATATCGCCTTTCGATAGAGACTGGAAAAGTGCCGAAGGCTTGGCAGCAAGCCAACGTACAGCCCGTGCCCGAGACCGAGGCGGTCGAGCTGACCCGGCCTACTACAGACCCATTTCTAGAGACAATAGGAAGCGCTAGCCGGCTCCCTCGACATCGCTAACGAACGAAACCAAAAAACCAGCAGCTACTAGCATACTAATGTCATTAACGACATATTATATTATAATATTCGCTTTCTTTATTTTCCAAAAGGGCCCCATATTCTTGTGTGCCCAAGGGCCCCCGCATAGTTTAAGACGTTAGACGGCCTTGTGTACACACAAGACATTTCTCTGGTAATTTAGACGGGTGCTATAAGTATATTTTTTTTAATTCTCTTCTAATTTGCTGTAAGTATGTTTATGTTTCTTTAACCGACTTTAAAAAGGAGAAGGTTCTCAATTCGGCTATATTTTTTACGCCTCTACTCTTTTCACTAGGTGAATCGATTTTGATGTTTTTTTTTATTTGAAAGCTGGTGCTTCCCATGTGGTCCCATTTAATGATGATCTGATGAAGAACTTTGGGGATATACAACAAAACTCTTCAATAAACAACGGCAAATCTCTCGGGATTGCTGCAAACGCATGTTAGCTTATTGTTTACGCCATTTCATAACATAACATCACGCCGGTACGATCAAAGGGCCAGATGTGTACAGTTCACCCTGGTACACTCTTATTTCACCGGTTATATTCAAGTTTTATGATATTCGGATAATCTATTCTGACATAACTTTGTTCATTATTATAGGTACCTTACTATAGAACGTTTTCGTTATGTACCACAACTAAAAAGTGAAAAATAAACAGTTTTTTACAAAAAAAAAAACAACCAACTTCCAGAAAAAAAACTACAGAGTGAAAAATAACTTCAATTTCCGAAGTCGGTGTCAAAAAACAAGGAAACAAAAACAAGAACACCGACTTGCGAATTTTTCACTTTGTAGGGTATTTTTTTGTAAAATGGTTTTTACTATAGAATGTTGGTACTACAGTACATACAATTGTTCATAGTCAAAAGTACTTCATCAGTCTGCCCAGCTTCTTCACAACTATGTTCCAGTCGGCTCCCAATCTAACCGGATGCGCCTGAGTACCAGTATTTTACATGTAACGACTGCCTACCCGACCTCCACAACCCAGTAACTGGGTAACACGATACCCCTTGGCAAGACAGATGTCAGTTTTCCTTGCTCCTGACTACTCGCGAAGACGTTTATGCATAAGTACTTAAAAGATTGTCAATGAATTAAAAGCCATCCTAATAATATTGGTAATCACTTACTGGATCCTGACGAGGCTTGATCGCCGCGCGCCAGGCAGGCTCTCAAATAGCAAGTCGACGGCGTTTGCCAGCGAACGGGAGATGTTCAAGAACTCGGGAGAGTCCCTGTTGGAGTACGCCGTGATGTACGGCTCCATGACCAAAAAGGTGACTCGGAGAGTCTCTGAAAAGTTGTACAAGCTACATTAAAACCTGATACTGATGGCAAATTCTGTTATACCTTGCAATATACAATTAACTCAAGACAAAAAAACAACACAGATCATGGTACATACATGGTATGTACCATGATCTGTTTTTTTTTGTCTCTGAATATTGTTTGAATCCTTCATTGGTTGAAGTAGTTTGTCTAGTTTGACATTGTATGCTATATAATACATAGTTGGCAAAAGTCGGTCCTCTGCTAACCTTAAGGCATAGGCAGGTAGTGATGATATATTGTCATTAATTATAAGACTACTTACTTTCCGTTGGTTCGGACTCCGTCTTGTCCGGCACTCCGGAACCGTTGTCCAGATCAGCGTCGTCATTGCCATTACTGAAATGTAACAAAAATAATGTAATTTAGAAAATTATGTTGTAGTTGTGCGATAAGACCGTCATTGCAACAATATAGTACATTGTGATACAAGGGTGGAAAGTAGGTTATTGCAAACGAGCTGTCATTAACAAGCCCGAGCCGAAGGCGAGGGTTTTTAATGACACGAGTTTGCAATAATCTACACACCCGTGTATCACACGACGTTTTTCAATATAGTTGTGAGAAACAGTAACAACAAATCAAAGAATAAGATTTGTTTATTCACAAATAATACAGAATCAGTACAGAATCATTCATTTTTCCTCGTATAAAATCGTATCCCATTTTCTTCTATGTATGAAAACTCCTTGCTACTAAACTTCTTTAAATTGACTTATGGCGCGTTTTTGCAACTAGACATATATTTTTTTTCAACGAAAACAGCCTATACAGCCTATTCGATTTTTGACAAATGTTGATGAGAAAATAATAAATTAAAACTGGTAATTAAATATATTAAACAACCATTTAAAAGACTTTTGAGAATTCAATGCTAATACTTACGGAATCATTCATTTTTCCTCGTAGAAAATCTATCCCATTTTATTCTATGTTTGAAAACTCCTTGCTACTAAACTTTTTTAAATTGACTTATAAATTTAAAACTAAACTGCAAACATAATGATCGAGCTCGTAAACAAAAGTCACGACTGCGTAATAGAAAGATGCCTATGCGTAAGATTTAACTTTCGAATCATAATTATAGCCTCTGAAAGTACGCCATGTTTAACAACTGTATTGAAAAAGTATATTCTAACTTCTGAGCTTCAGTATTGTTGATCGAAGCTTCTGAGCTAACAAATCCGATTTTTCTGAAGCCGTCATAATATCGAACAAAGTTAGTTAAAGTATTATTTGGACTTAATCAGCATACTTGGAATAGGTACGCCCCGTGTTAAGGTATCGTACTTGAATAATTCTTCTGATTTCGCGCGCAACGTTTCGCGGCGAATTCGCCCTTTCTGGATCAGCTCTTACTAAACTAATGTGACTAAACAGTAATAGACGGAACATGAATATTATAAAACCGCACGGTAGGTACTACAACAACAGTACTGCTATTCTGTAAATATCTCACCCTGATAACTTAGGAGAACACTCAATCAGGTGTATTTTTGAATGTTAAGGAGACCGTCAGATTCTAGAGTAATGCCTCCTGACATTTATATAATACTGGTAAGACTGTTTTTGGTTATTTCAAAGTGCTGCAGAAAGATCGCTTACCTGCCAGTGTCGACAGGAATCTCGGTAGCGGTTTCCGCTTCCGCTTCCTCCTTAGGTGGAGAGAAGAAGCCGAAGGGATCTGAAATAATACAAATTAAGATAAGTTCCAATTTCAAACAATTTTAGACTAAACATGTTCTTTATTACAGTAAGGCAAGAAGGGAAGGTTGGCCTTTGTCTTGCAACGGCAAAGTAAATGCTCATAATAATAATAAAAGGAAAAAGTTTCAAAATAACGGCATTTTTTGTCAAAAGTCGTAAGCAGTTATTATCTTATAATAATGTTTTTCTTATATTTTTTATTTTAAATTATGAAATCTTTCAATAAATATGTAATATATATATTATAATATAAATATTAGAATTTATCATTTCAAGCATAACTTACCCCATTGCCTTTTGAATCGCTTGAGGTGGTCTAAAACGGTGGGTTCTTCTTGTTTCACTTCGAGGAATTCGTTGGAAGCATATTCCTCTCCCTCCCAGTACAGGTCATTGTTACACGACACCTGAAACACGGAAGATATGGTCCTCATTAGTACAAAAAAACAACATTAAATAATTCAGGACAAAAATGATGGCAAATGAGTTGAGGTTGAGTTGAGATTGTTAATTTAGGAAAGATCAAAATCACAGTTAAAAAATATATCACCATTAAATTCGTACAAAAAGTACATTAATTATTTTGTACGAATTTAGAATACATTAAAACCTTGTACTAAATCAGTCAAGACATACGAATCAATTGGCAAGGCAGTCTGCCGTGATCCAGAGACGCGAAAGTAGTCATAGTGGACCTTCTTTAAGCAACACGTCAGCTTGCCAAGAAATTTCGTGAAGAAATGTTTATTAGCTACATAAGACCCTCGGCTTGGATTATATGGGAATAAGTAAATAGGTGTTACGTGATTGGTCAGAACCGCTCGCTCGCCCCGCCTTTATAACGATCTCGATTTAACTGCTGAATCCCGTCCTAGTAATCTCCGCCTTTATTTTATACGTTATAATACAACAGAAAAACCAGTATTTTTCAGGCAAATTACATATTTTTTCGCGAATTATGAGGCCGCTATTGCAACGCATGCAGCCGTCCTATGCAGGTTGGTGCAACGATACACCAGCGTTTTTTCTGACTACATAACCACTAATCAAACAAAAATAACCACAAAATAACTTCATAACTACTAAAGAAGTATAAAAAAAAATCTTGTCCAAATATTTGAAACAGAGAACGTCCTTGGATCAATACCCGCGCCTTGAATTGGGGGCGTTAGCGTTTTCCTCTCATTTACTTAAGTGATACCAACTCTGTTATTTTCATGAAAAAGATTTTTCCTTAGAAGTTTTTCCTTCCATTGCTTAATACAATAATGTACTGTGATCATAAATCGTCTATTTAACACTTTTTTTTAAGTTTTTTTATCAACTTGCTTGTGTCTGATTACTACTAATGATTCATTTTCCAAGCACTTCGTGTCACATGAGTAGGCTAAAACTTGGCAAAATCATATAACTTCGTAAACAATGCAATATAATGTGAAACTATGTAACTGGTTTGATGATGCTGTTGAAGGGTGACCATAGAAAAGCTTCAACCAAACAAGAGAACGCTGTATTATAGTTTCTTTTGCATAACCCCGCAAGGTTATTTGATAGCATTTTTTTTTATAAGTTACTATTTTAAGATTTCACGTGAGTCGTGCTAATGAATATAAAAAAATGGCATTTCCTGGAGTTGGAAGCAGAGCATGAATTTGATCACCCACATATCGCCACTTACTTTATAAGTCCCATGCATGCAAATAATAAGTTCAGTCGATGTTTATAGGCACAGTTATTTATAGTAGTGCATTTAGTTGTAATCATAAACAATTTAAAAATTGTGACGAAAATGAAAAGACAACGCATCGAGCCAATAGGGTAAAAAAGTCCTGATTATTTCTTAAGAAATTAATGTATCATTAGTATATATTATTATGCCTATCAGAAGTCTAAAGCGCGAAGAATAAATTTGTATTTCATTACTATAATTGAAATGAAACCGCGAGCGACACGAGAGGCGTAGTTTTAAAGATGCACGTACCTCACAAACAGTATATTCACAAAAAGTCGTCCCCATAAAATTTTCCTTCCAAAACCTCTAATAGATATTCTTAAAATTGACTGATAGTAATTTTATTAACTAACGGATTAATATCAAGAACCCATTTTGTTTAAAAAAAAAGCTAGAAAAACAGAAAATATTCCGCCTAACGCTGAAACAGAAGCGACAAGCGCCATCTGTGAATCACGGCTTGTACTGAGTACTAAAGTTTCATGTGAACTAAATTCAGTTCAGTTTTCAGCCGTACTCATGTAAACGATGGGGTGAGTTTGTTGCGAGTGTTATATTGAGGGTCCGGCAGAAACGACATTCCATAGAAATAGTTTTAAATTGCTATATACATTAAATAATCAACATAATATATATCTAGGATTAAGAAATGGATAATTTCAGTAAAGACAATATTTACTTTACTCGACTCAATTAAATTGATAGTAGATTTAACATTTGTGACATTATTAAGTGAAGTTTATTTTTCGTTCTCATAGCAACTGTGTTGTTTAGAATTGAAAAAAGTTTTCTACAAAAGCTAGAATATATAGATATTACAAAATAAATCGTTTGTTTTTGAATTATTAATATGTTTCTCTGTTATTATTGGTGTTTATTAGTCTATTTTATTTGTATATGTGTATTATTAATATTTATGTAAGTATATACATTTCCGTATACTAGTTATTATTTTTAAATATTATTTTGTACCCATTCACAATGACTACTTTTTAACCCATAGGTTGACTGGTAGAGAATAAAGCTAAGGAGTGGAATTCCCTGCCGGAGTCTGTGTTTCCCGACAGCTAAAATCTAGGGGTCTTTAAGTCAAGAGTGAATAGGTTTTTTCTAGGCAAGCGTGTTCACCGTCGACCACATCATCGCTTACGATCAGGTGAGATAGTGGTCAAGCGCGAGCCTATAGGATATAAAAAAAAAAGAATGCCTTGTGGCATTAAGTCCGCCTATGTACTACTATTGTACATGGAGTTTAAATAAATAATATAATTAATAAATATTAAAATAGATTTTACACAAGTATACATATTAAAATATAGAAAAATAAAATCTGGGTGATAAAGTTTAAAAACCGCGGCAACATTAACTACCCAACTGTAACGGACGCATGGCTTTGTACGTTGCGTGGTGATTTTTTAGCATAAGGGCTTCCCACGTAGACCTATAACGGTGTTTATGGCGAACATGTGTTTGGGTCTTTTTAACGAATCTTTGAATGAAGCAATAACCCTGACCGTTGTCGGCATTTTGTAAAAATAAAGAAACAATCCATGTTTAATGGCTCCGTAACGGTGAACGCCTTGTTTGTCAAAGGTTTACCGCTTTGAAAAATAAATAACTATAAATGCTTATTGTCTGCAGACCCGTACGCCGCCTTAATAAAACATTGAATGGACTATTGCTGTTATCCCAAAACACATTAAGTAATTACCGGGGTCTGCGTGAGAAAATATGATATCCCGTTAGTTAGTGTAAATTTCTCTTTTCGTGGTACTAAAAATAACACGTGAATGTTAAAATATAATTGATGTAGGTTCCATGTGAGTTTTAAAGTATGAGTACAAAACATATGAGAACTACTGTAATACATATAAGAACTAGAGAAAACGTAGATAATTAGGTAAGATTATGCATGTTTTGATAGCTCATAAGTAGGGAGGAATCTAGGTTAGATAAGATTTTTGTGTTGACCTTTTTACAGCTTTATATGTTTCCTAGGTAGAATTAAGTATGTAGATTAAGGAAATGTATAATTTGTGTAGATTTAAGTAAGATAATATTGATAATTACGGCATTTCTATGACGCCATACCCGAGCGCCATTGAGAGAGAGGGGCGCCATTGTTCGCGCCTAGCGGTCTGAGTATAAAGGTCGGACCGTTTGGAGGCAGAGACACAGTCGGACACAGTCAGTCTTCAGCTCTACAATTGTAATAATATACAGTTGTAATAACAATAAGGAATAAAATTGAAGATACGAATCACGACAGTATTTTCATTCTTCCAACGAACAACCAAATACAGTCCACTTCAGTCTGGTCCTTCGAGCCGGATAAAGAACCAAGATCCAGCGGCAACCAGGTCCACTTCAGTCTGGTCCTACGAGCTCGGATAAAGAACCAAGAACCAGCGGCAACCAGGCCCACTACAGTCTGGTCCATCAAGCAGCGGATACAAGAACGAAGAACCCGCTGCAACCAGAACCACTGAGCTGCAGACGAAGTACGAAGATCTGCGGCAAGAGCGAAGAAAGGAACCCGGCTGTCACCGAGCCGCAGACGAAGTAAGAAGATCTGCGGTAAGAACAAAGCTGTACGGAACAGGACCGGTTTCGAACCTAACCGGTCTTGAACCTGACCGGCTTCAACACAACTGAACCCGACCGGCTTACCGAACCGAGCCGACCGGTTTCACCTGAAGTACCGAACCGAAGAGGTACTAACCCGCCTTGCCAAACTGAACGTGCGGCTATACTCAAGATGGTGTTCACAAGGAGCCAGGGAGACGCAACCGAGATAGAAGAACAGCTACGCATCCAAGAACAGGAAGCGCGACGCGTCCAAGAAGAGGAGGCGCGCCGCCAGGAAGCGGAGCTGATCGAACGGGAGCGAAGAAGAAGACTCTCACCGGACCCACCAGCATCACCATTTCCGAGAATGGCACACAACAGCGCAGCGGGGCCTTCCAGTGCACAGACGACAAACACCGCGATCCGACAGCGAATGACGTCACCGACCAGGACAATGAGGTCGCAACGGTCGACGACAAGCGTCACAACAAGGCTACGGATAGCGGAACTGGAGGCTGCAGAGAAGCTAGCAGCCATCCGGACCCAGCAACTGGCACTGGAAGAAGAGCTAGTCAAGAAGAGACTAGCAGTGGAGGTGTCAGCGATCAACGATGAAGAAAGCGTACAAGAGGAACAAGAGCCCTCTCGTCCACGCGAAGAGCCTCATCAAATGGTGGATAAATGGCTGAGGACGAACCCCCTCAACTCACGGGGGGAGGAGGGACCAAGAGAATCCAAACAGATACGCTTCGTGTCTAGAACGAGATCGCCGACCCCCACAAGAGCAAAGGACAGCATTGAGCACTTGGCAGCAACACTAGAAAAAATGGCCCGACCTAGGCCTGGGCACACGGAGCTACCTACATTCTCCGGAGCGGCCAACGAGTGGCTGCCATTCAAGGCGGCTGTACGAGATTCGACAGATATGTACCAGGTTACAGCAGCCGAGAACGTACAAAGGCTGAGAAGCTGCCTCAAAGGAGAAGCAAGAGACGCCGTGGCCGCCCTTCTACATACGGCCACTGATCCAGGCGTCATTATGAAGACTCTTGAGCAGTGCTTCGGACGACCGGAAGTCATCATCGACCGGGCACTGGATGACCTCAAGAAGCTTCCAAAACCTGGTACATCGGCCACAGAACTCAACAGTTTCGCTGTCAAGCTACAGAACATAATTTGCGTACTGCAAACAATCGATCGAAGAGGTTACTTGTTCAACCCTTTTATGACCCGGGAAGTACTGGACAAGCTCAGCCCGCATCTCCGATCCCGCTGGTGTGACTACGCCTACGATCAAGAAGGGACAACGGATCCGGAAATCGTCGTGCTGTCACGGTTTCTAATGCGAGAGGCGGACCGAGCGTTACGATATACGTACGCTCCGTCTACAAGCGCCGCCGCACCGAGAAAGGAAACTCGACCCATCGTGACACTCAAGAAGAAGGCGAGCGTGTTCACTACGACCGAGGGAAGGGAAGAAGAAAAGGACAAGTGCCCTAAGTGCGAGCAAGCCCACCTGTTGACGCGGTGTCCGCAGTACAAGGCGCTAACGGTAGAGCAGCGATGGAGCTTTCTTAAATCTAATAAGATTTGCTTCAAATGCGCCCAGAAGCAACACAGGCGCATAAGTTGCAAGGCGCAGCTGTGCGGCGTGGATCAATGTCGCCGCCCGCATCATGCGACTCTCCATCAAGCGGTACGCGAAGCGCAGACGGAAGACATGGGGAAGGCTGAACCACGGAAGGAGGAAGCGGTCCTGTCTGTGGCTACCCAACCCGCTACCGGGCCACGGGCAGTCTTGCTCAAGATGTGCCCTGTCATCGTGTCCGGACCACGGGGGGAGGTCAAGACCTACGCACTCCTAGACGAAGGGGCCACGATCACCCTAGTGGACGAAGCACTGGCGGCGAGCGTCGGGGCAGAAGGGCCATCACGGCCGCTCCACCTGAGCGGGGTCAACATGTCGCAGCGAGATATGGACAGCCGAGTAGTGAATATCAACGTGAAGGGACTGAAGAGTGACGAAAGCTACAGGGTCAGAGCGAGGACCATGAAGGATCTCCGGCTTCACCAACAGTCCATTCCCGACACGCTGCTGGATTACGAGCACCTGAGGGACCTGACCCCAGAAGAGGTGTGCTACGAACTGGCGCGCCCCGGGCTTCTAGTGGGTACAGACCACTGGGAGTGCATCGTGTCCCGCGAGCTCCGAATCGGCGGCCCTAACCAACCGGCAGCATCAAGAACGCAACTCGGATGGGTGGTGCACGGAACCGCACCACGCAAGACCATCATCAAAGAAGGGAACGTGCTGCATGTATACGAGCCCAACCGAACTACGGGTGCATGCAGCCAGGAACTCCACGACTTAGTCGAAGCCCACTTCAGGATCGACGCGCTCGGCATACAAGGAAGGCCGAGAGTCAAGGCGAGCGACCAACGGGCCATCGACATAGTCGGAAGGACAATCAGGAAGATTGACACCGGGTACGAGGTTGGGCTGCCATGGCGACGAGACGAGGTCACTATGCCGCCTAGCTACAATCAAGCGTTCCGCCGGCTGAAGAAGATCGAGCAGAAGATGGACGCCAACCCACAGTTCGCGGCTGAGTACTCCAAGCAGGTTAACAACCTATTGGACAAAGGGTACGCGACGCCATGCGACGGGTCGGAGCGAGCGAGTGCCATCTGTTGGTATCTGCCACATTTCGCCGTGCAGAACCCGAACAAGCCCGGCAAACATAGGCTAGTGTTCGACGCAGCAGCGAAGAGCAACGGCGTCTGCCTAAACGACGAACTGTTGGAGGGACCCGACCTACTGCTGTCGCTGCCAGGAATCCTATTTAGGTTCCGAGAGAAGGTGGTAGCGATTACAGCAGACGTGCAGGAGATGTTCCTGAGAATCAGGATAAGGCCGGAGGACCAACCAGCGCAACAGTTCCTGTGGAGAGGTGACGACCGACAAGAGCCACCGAGGAAATACAAGATGACCAGTATGCTATTCGGCGCCGCGAGCTCCCCGTACATGGCCCATTACGTTCGCAACCACAACGCAGACGTACATGGGCAGGAGTACCCGCGGGCGCTGGAGGCCATCAAAGGAAGTCACTATATGGACGATTTGGTGGCCAGCTATGAAGACGCTGAAGAAGCACGGAAAGCAGTAGAGGAAACGAGAGCAGTGCACGCGCACGCAGGGTTCACGCTGCGAGGTTGGAGCTCCAGCAACAAGACGGTGCTACGCGACGTGCCCACCGAGCTGCACGCCACCTCTCCTACACAATTGGGGGGTGAGCAGCCTGAGAGCAAGATTCTGGGGCTGCATTGGGACGCGGAGCGCGATGAGCTGGGGTTCAACACATCTATGAACCGAGTCCCGGCTGAAGTACGAGCGAGAACGCGCGCCCCGACTAAGCGTGAAGCCCTCAGCGCCGTGATGTCCATATACGACCCGCTTGGGTTGCTGAGCCACTACACAATACGATCGAAGATCATACTGCAGAGCTTGTGGCGCCTTCAGACGACGTGGGACGAGCAAATCCCCGAGGAAGAGAACGAGCTCTTCGCCTCCTGGCTCGCTCGCCTGACTGAACTCGCTCAGCTGCGACTACCGCGCTGTTACGTGACGCAAAAGTATGAACGCGTCGACTTACACATACTGTGCGACGCCAGCGAGCAAGCCTACGCAGCTGTGGCCTATTGGCGAATAAGAAACGTCGATGGGAGCCTGAACGTCGTGTTGGTGGCCGCTAAAGCTAAGGTGGCGCCTCGTCGGGCGCAAACTATACCGCGCCTGGAGCTACAAGCCGCAGTGATTGGAGCAAGACTCGCTGAGACGATAAGAAGGGAGCACCGAGTCATCATCGGCCAGACGACCTACTGGACCGATTCATCTACCGTGGTGCACTGGATCCATCACGACGTGCGACGCTACACGCCATTCGTTGCGCATCGGCTGGGAGAGATCGCAGAGTTGACCCAGAAAGAAGAGTGGCGTTGGCTGCCTACTGCAAGCAACGTAGCGGACGACGCCACTCGGCTCATCGACACGCCCATCTGCGCCACGGATAGATGGTTTCAAGGACCGGACTTCTTGCTCCTGCCAGAAGAGCAGTGGCCCACGACGTCGACGGATGACAAGGAGGACGAGGAGGTCCTTCACACGAGAGAAGAAACGGAGCGAGATAGCTGGCTACCGAACCCGGCCCGCTTCTCAAAGTATGAGGTATTGGTGAGAGCCGTCGCTCGAGCGATCGCTTTCACTGATATCTGCAGACGAAGAGCAACAAGGATGGAGTATCATCATATCCAGCGCGCCGAGGCTGAACTAATCAAACAAGCACAAGAGGACAGCTTCGGGGAAGATATGAAGAAGATCCAGTCTGCTCGCCCGCTCACGAGGGCGAGTCGATTGTACAGGCTGGATCCAGTGCTGGAAAACGGCGTCCTAAGAGTGAGGGGCCGGATCGAGGCCTCTCCCGCCCCGACCGAGATGAAGCGGCCTATTATACTCGACGGCCGTCATCAGCTGACTAAGCTCCTCGTGCTGCGGGAGCACTGCGCTGCAGGCCACGCCAATAGGGAGCGTGTGACGAACGACCTGCGACAGCAGTACTGGGTCATTCACTTGCGACCCACGGTACGCGCTGTCGAGAGGAGCTGCGCCTTCTGCAAAACGAGGCGGGCGAGGCCGCAAACCCCAGCTACAGGAGACCTGCCACACGCCCGCCTTGACCCTTTTCACCGCCCGTTCACCAACTGTGGGGTGGACTATTTTGGGCCAATAATGGTCAAGGTAGGACGCCGCCGAGAGAAGAGGTGGGGCGCACTCTTTACGTGCCTCACCTCCCGCGCCGTGCACATCGAGCTTGTCGCTTCACTCTCCACCGACTCAGCAATCATGGCGCTGAGACGAATGGCCGCGCGCAGAGGCTGGCCGAGAGTGATGTACTCCGACAACGCGACTAACTTTCGCGGGGCCGACCAGGAGCTACGCCACGCCTACGCCGAGTGGATGCTTGCCCTGCGAGATGAGGGGCTACTGCATCGCTTGGAGTGGCGCTTCATCCCTCCCGGCGCGCCCAACCAAGGTGGCGCGTGGGAACGTATGGTGCGCTCCGTGAAGACGGCGATCAGCGTGACCCTGCGAGAGAAGGCGCCGGCGGAAGAAGTACTGAGGACTCTGCTCACTGAGGCTGAGTTCTCGATCAATGCGCGACCGCTGACACACGTCAGTGTGGATCCCAGCGACCCCGAGGCCCTAACCCCCAACCACTTCTTGTTGGGGTCGTCTAAGGGGCTGCCGACGACAGGACCCTGCGAAGAGGACGACCGGAGGACATGGCGAGCTAGTCAGGCGCTCGCTGACCACTTCTGGCGACGATGGCTACGCGAGTACCTGCCCACGTTGGTACCTCGCGGCGAGCCACGGAACGACGTGCGACCCATTCAAGCCGGTGACGTGGTCCTCGTGGTCGACAACACGCTGCCACGGAACACATGGCCGATGGGAATCGTCGAGCGCACGCATCGCGGACCGGATGGCGGCATCAGAGTCGTCGAGGTGCGCACCAGGACTGGCACCTTCCGACGCCCCGTGAGCAAGCTCGTCGTCGTGTCAACAAAGGAGGCTACGCGAGCTGCGCCGGGGGGAGAACTGTAACGGACGCATGGCTTTGTACGTTGCGTGGTGATTTTTTAGCATAAGGGCTTCCCACGTAGACCTATAACGGTGTTTATGGCGAACATGTGTTTGGGTCTTTTTAACGAATCTTTGAATGAAGCAATAACCCTGACCGTTGTCGGCATTTTGTAAAAATAAAGAAACAATCCATGTTTAATGGCTCCGTAACGGTGAACGCCTTGTTTGTCAAAGGTTTACCGCTTTGAAAAATAAATAACTATAAATGCTTATTGTCTGCAGACCCGTACGCCGCCTTAATAAAACATTGAATGGACTATTGCTGTTATCCCAAAACACATTAAGTAATTACCGGGGTCTGCGTGAGAAAATATGATATCCCGTTAGTTAGTGTAAATTTCTCTTTTCGTGGTACTAAAAATAACACGTGAATGTTAAAATATAATTGATGTAGGTTCCATGTGAGTTTTAAAGTATGAGTACAAAACATATGAGAACTACTGTAATACATATAAGAACTAGAGAAAACGTAGATAATTAGGTAAGATTATGCATGTTTTGATAGCTCATAAGTAGGGAGGAATCTAGGTTAGATAAGATTTTTGTGTTGACCTTTTTACAGCTTTATATGTTTCCTAGGTAGAATTAAGTATGTAGATTAAGGAAATGTATAATTTGTGTAGATTTAAGTAAGATAATATTGATAATTACGGCATTTCTATGACGCCATACCCGAGCGCCATTGAGAGAGAGGGGCGCCATTGTTCGCGCCTAGCGGTCTGAGTATAAAGGTCGGACCGTTTGGAGGCAGAGACACAGTCGGACACAGTCAGTCTTCAGCTCTACAATTGTAATAATATACAGTTGTAATAACAATAAGGAATAAAATTGAAGATACGAATCACGACAGTATTTTCATTCTTCCAACGAACAACCAAATACAGTCCACTTCACCAACCCTTATTAACATAAGACGGAACAGAACACCCGAAAAAACGTTAAAATAACCAAAAACCGGACAAGCGATCGTAAAATCGTCATTAAGTCGTTGGGGAGAGTCATGATTCGCAAATAAATCGACACTCGAGCCGCAATTAGGGGAGAGTGGGGGAGGTTGGCACAAGGGGGATTTCCTTGCAATTTTAGTTAGTCCGACATGATCCGCCGACGGGTGAGAACGACAAGACTTGCAAGCTAATAGCGGCGCCGGGACGGACGACTTGCCCCTACTCACTCTTGACTTGCTCCGATACTTTGTCGAAAGTGTTATTCGGCCGAACCGAACTTTTCTTTTTACTATCGTTTTCAAATTGGATATTAATTTTGTTCTGTTTGTTAGATTGTAAGACTACGCCATTTGCGTCTTACGTTATTTTTTGCCATGATATTGTTCTACAATATTTTATATTATATTAATGAGAACTTACTAACTAAACTTAAAAAGATAAAACTTTAATCACATGGGTATTAAACAAAAGTGGAGAAAAATGGGAGTACAATGTACACCTCTGTCTCAAACCTCGGGGAATTTAGGAATGATGACTATGATCTACAAAATAAAGAGTAAAACAAAACTATCTTGTTGGAACACCTAGGTTCCTAGATGATTCGAACTACAATTTCAGTGTCTGCAGTTGGAAAGCTCAGTTGAAAACGTGTTCGGCTTACAGGTTGATGAGCGAACAATTTATAGCATTCTACATTGCTTGGTAGAGCACTTTATTATTGTTACAATAACAACTAATAACTGTGAATTATTATGACACGTCAGAGGTAAAAACACAGTGTAAGCTGGCCTCTTATTCTACGGAAACTTCGCACTTAGCGTAGCGCAGTAGGCCAGCTGCAGCTCAAGGTCGAATTGACGTGCGATAAACTGTACATAATTGTGAATTATAAAGAGTTACACACGGTTTCCCAAAGCTAAATTAATGTGACAAATTGTAAAGCACGCGTTATCTGCTGTGATTGGCTGTTGAAAATTCATTCAACCAATCACAGCAGTTAACCGGCGATTATTCGTTAACATCTCAAAAATCGAGCTTCAAGAAACCGGGCGTTATGTCGGCAATTTAATAAAGTATGAAATTAATTTACACCATACTCAATTTTAGTTGGCTTAGATACGGTACTTAGCGAAAAGCTAAGACTGACAAAAGTCTAGTCAACGGGTATCGAGTTATTCAGTTACTGGGTTGTGAAGGTAAAATGTCCTGATTAACTGGATTCTAACCCCAACCGAGACCGGTTGAGGTTAGTTTTTGTATTTTGAGGTCAAAATAGCCGTGAAAAGGATAAGCTCGTTGATGGACCTACTTGGCAAAGAATACATATTGAAAGCTAACATATTTAATAGCTTTACTACGTATTCTGACAGGTGCGATAATATATCATAATAGACTCCATTAATATTCTATAGATAGGTGACTAAAATATAACTTGTGAAAGCATAAATTATAAATGATTGTCTGAACCGAGATTCTTGCCTGAAAGTCCTGAAACTCGCTTGCAAACTTTAGTACCAACCATTAGAGACTAGATGGCGCTGTTGGCACGTTCAAGTGGAATCTCTTGAAATTATGGAAACATCACGCTACGGATTAAAAAGCGCTTTAGGTGATAGTAACTCAAACATACTAATGTACGTTATTGTAAGAATTCTTTGGGACCTTTAAATATGTAATACGATAGTTTTAATTAATCTGATAGACTAATACCGAGAAGAGATAAACTAACATAACTCTCTTGCATGTTGTATAGTTACTAATTCCTCGCAGATAAATTGGCGGACTCAACGAAGGAAATGAAAACATCCTTTGTTTTATTTCTAAAACGTTTCGTATCAGCATCATCGAAACTAAAACATGTCTGTTTGTTTTGTAAAACACAAATTGTATGTTTAAACAGAATTAACATCTTAAATTATTACTTTTGTACCTATACTTGAAAGTTTGTTACAATCTACATCGGTAGCTAGGTGTAATGACGTTACTAACTGTCGATAATTTTAGCATTGATGATCGTCATGACGTAGTGACCAGGAAATCGGGTACATTTATAGGTTTGGTAACAATAGTACGCTACTACGGTAGAAAATTTAATAATTCTGCTCGGATGTTTACTAATTTTAGGCTCGCATAACTCTTTAGTATATCACTGCCAAGTTAGAGGTTTAATGCCTGGACTAATTAACACTTACCAACATCATGTGGTGTTGCTATTTGTAGTGAAAACGTTTTATTTTTTCTCTTTGGTAAAGAAAATAAAAGCTTTGAGGAAGAGGGAGGCTAAATAAAATATGGATAGATAGTGTGAGGAATAAAATGAAAGATATGGGAGTCAGGTGACAGTTGATATGAAATGAATGGAAGAAAGAATCGTGATGCACCGACTCCAAGTAACATTGTTCAAGGGCAAGACGATGATTTGCACAGGAACAGCTTCGATCAGCACGTAGAATAAACAGCACATACTCAGTTTAGTCTTCGCAATATTTTGATTTCTGCAAGTGTCTTTAATCCGTATAGATATCTGTACAGATTTGTATATTGAACAACTTCATTGCTAACTTGCTGATATATGGACTACTAGCTATTTCCTTCGGATTCGACTTTGTAAATTAATTCTGTGTGTCGACACATATGTTGATAAAAATCCAATGTCGCAGTTTTAGTTTGCATCAAAATCGGCCCCGTGTCTCCTTTGAGTGATTTTCATTCTTCATAGTGTCTGATTTGGTCATCTGCGCCCACTTGTAAAACTCAGCCTGTATAAAGTTATTTAACGATTAACTTATTTTATAACATACGTTGGTCAGTATAGTTACCTAGAGGTTAAATAGTTACAAAAGGAAACAAATAAACTACAGAGTCTTATGTTCTGCTTCCCTTTCTTAAATATTATCTGCAGTTAATTGACATTCCTTGGATTATTCTCAAATATTCGTACCAATATGAATACCAGTCAATGGTGACTATGTACGACAGAATGAATGCAATTAATCGACATTCTGAATTAGAATCGTCAACGGCTATCGATTGGGATCAGCTTTCAAGAACGCATTTTGTCCGATCACGTCACCTTTCCAAACATCATTTTAATGATCAATTTGCAGTCCAACATCACTGGTGTGTTTGTCAAACTTCCTACAGATCATGACGTCAATCTTTTGCCTTGGAAATCAATCTATAAGCTAAAAGGCTTGGGTTCAATCTCAATCATATCTAGTATTTTCCAAAATTATCACAAAGGCTTCTTGCTGATTTTGGGTCCTTTTCTCTTCTGTCTTTTGTAAATACTACAAGAGTAGAGCATACTGTCCAATACTATGATTCACCGACAAATTCGAGGATTTACCGTACTTCGGGCTTATTTACATCATTAAACAAAATAGTTTCATCCCCTTGTCTCATATTACTAGGGGTTGGTGCATCAAGTTTCCATCCATTCTGGGCAACAAGTCAACTTCTTCCATTCTCCGCTGTCTATCACGTTCTCATTCACATTAAAAACTAAAGTAAACGAGAGAAAAACCTTTAACAAAAACTAAATTCATCCACATTTTTACGTAACCAAAAGCTCTGCAATATTAGTTCATATCTTTCGGCTCGACCACGCAAAACGGAAACGCTAAGTACCGAATGCATTTATTTAACAGTTTGCGTAAGTAAACACAGATCTGAAGATTTGAATATAAACATAGTAACTGAAAGATGGATGTACATAAGTACCGCGTACCTGGAATGTTGCTGAGAGATATTTAGCGGGTTCAAAAGAATTAGGGGAAAACGTAGAATAATTGGGTCAAGAAGTCAAGAGCGGGTTGAGTTTATGCTGTGCGAAGAAACGTAAACAATATGTGGTTACTGCGTACGATATCGTTGTAAAGGTTTGGACGCTTTTGATGTCGAGTTTATTAATATCTAGTATGATATTCATTGGTTGGCTAAATACATTTAAAAAGTTACGAATAGGTTAGAAAGAAGGGGCCTTTGACCAGCTGTGTACGGTCAGCAGTGCGGACTAGCTATGACATAATAATAGATAAAGTAGCAAAAAAATATGTATATTATTAAAATAAGTACCCACTAAGTTTGTTATTTATCATAATCTCTCGAGAAAGACTTGCAACGTGTATTTTTCCACAAAAAGCAAACCTTCAAATCTGTTAATGATCTAAGTAAAGATCTTCTTAAGACGAGGTCGCTAAGGTATGTCCATTCCTATTTACCTGCCTCTAGAAACACAGAATACGCGTTCTTTCGTCTGCATTGAAAGATACACAAAAGAAAATTGGAAGAGAATCAAAGGTGAAAACGTTTCCATAGACGGGTTACGCTAAGGAAAATCCTATTCCAATCAGAAATTATGAATATGATGGATATTTTTTTAATGAAACTGCTGCGTGACTAAGCAAGTCATTGGTAGGTATCATGATAAATCGCATGAATCTGTGTTGCTGTATTAGTAAGGTTTTTCCTGGTAACCAATTAGGCGAAATGTGCATGTTCTAGAGTTTTAGGAGTGGCTGCCATAGTACGACGAGCTGGAGTCAAACTTACGATATCTATTTCACCCGTCGCCCTTAAACTTAATGGATCAAGCGAATAAATTAGGTAATTTACTTATTTTTCAATGCTCAGCCAAGTGATCGCACGAAATTTTGAAATTGAAACAATTAAGACTCTTGCAGACAGGTGTGTCTCGACAAAGCGATAACCCTTTTTATGAAACGGCGTGTCGCATTGCCGTTTTGCCCCTGTCAGCTGGAGGTTTAATTTTTAATATACATTATCACGAACTTATGTCAACACATCTTTCCAATTTTGAATGAATGTCAGACTTTTTTTAATTTCTTCAGTCATATCTATAATTGCTTTTTATAGATCTGTGCACGGCTAAATAGTACTAAAAGTTATTTATTTTTATCCAAATATTAGATATAGAAATTACCTCAAGACAGTCCCTTATTTAAGTCGTTAAAATCCATAAAAAAATAATAGAATAACGAAGAAATGGGCAAAGGGTATGGAGTTTCCTCATTAATCGGTACCTACCTACCTATATTAACGAAGGCGGGCCTTCTAATTGTCTTCACAATTAGTAAAACGGACCGCCTCCCGAGTTGAATAATATTTGAAAGGACGGGTAAAAAGGGATATGAAAATCATGATGTTATAAGATTTTTGTAGAAGTCAATAACATCAGTGTTTATAATTCACATCAGTGATTAATTGTAATAATTTTATTACCTACAGGTATTATAAAAAAATGATATTCAAAAAATTTAAGAAACACACATTTAACATTGTCGCAAGCAGGCACATTACTTTGTGTAAATTATTTCATCACCACTGCTCTTAAAACGGTGAAGGAAATCATCGTGAGGAAACCGGCACGTCCAAAAACCAACAATTCGAAGACATGTGACATCTACCAATCCGCACTGAGCCCGCTTGGTGAATTACGGCCCATTCCCTTTCTCAGAGAGGAGGCCTATGTCTCCAGCATCATCAGCCTTTTAATGTTCCCACTGAACATTAAAAGGCTGATGATGATGATGATGATTAACTTTTTAGCCAGAAAACCTGTCCAACTTATGCATTCAAATTATGTTTGACACGTTCTTAACTCAAACTTTTCAATTCTGAAATCGGCTCGTCCAAAAAACAAGTCGTACTATTTAAACTATCGTTAGGACGCTGCTTCTCCCAAGGTTCATTTATCTATCAGTTATCAAGTGAACCAAGGTTACGTTAGTCACCAAACCACGTTAGGTAACGTTTTTGTAGAGCCAACAAACGAGAGTTTACTATTAGCTGCGGTCCAAGTCAGAAGCGATTCGACGGTTGACTTCCGGTGTGTCAAGATGCGGTTGCTCAACCAATCATGCCAGACAAGGGGATGATTTGAGAGCTGATTGAAAGCTTGTTTTCTTTAATGGTATCTCATTGTCACATCGTTGTCGTATTGTCGCGTGTCACTTGCCTGCAGGCACTACTTCTAGGCAAGCGTGCTCCATCATCGACCACATCATCGCTTACCATCAGGTGAGAAGGTTGTCAAGCGCGAGCCCTATATAAGATAAAAAAAAACCTTTTCTGATCTGATCACAATTACGGATTTGTAGTATTTCTCTGACGGTTCGAATGGAATGTTAAGAATATGTACAAACAATGCCGCCATTGCGCAAGTTTATATCTCACATTATCAAAAAAATTTACGAAATAACCAATTTAAAAGTATCTCAGCAAATTGTTTAAGATAGAATTATACATAGAAGATAAAAAAGTTTTGTAACGCTCCCGCAGACAGGCACTTTGGATAGTATACCCGTAGAACAACATCTATGAAAATCAGTTGAAGCATCGTTGACGCGGTTTTAGATCTGCCTTTAATAAAAAGAGTGTTAGTTCAAAGGGTGGTTCGGTAAACAGCGAAAAAAGCAATAAAATATTATCAATATGCAAATCGCTGTTCGCTTGTGTTTGCTATACGCGACATTGAACTTGGTGTGCGCCGTGACGCGGGTCACATTAGCATATCTCTGTGTCGTCTAAATACCACAATTTGTCTGCAAAATCATATTATTATGGTACTAAAAACTATTTAGAATTTCACGACAATGTTATGCTTATAAGTTTTTAAACTGTCATGGTCACAAACTAAGTCCAACTCTGAGTTTATCCGTGATCATGGTACTTGCAACAGCACCGAAATATCGGCAACACGCAACAAACAGTAAACATGGTAAATATCCCGCTTCGAATGTTAATGTTATGCTTGTTTTAAAATATTTTATTTCTTATGTACAGATATATAGTATAATTATGTTATTTACTTTTTAAAGGAATCTTCTAAATCATAGTCTTTTTAACAATTAAGAAGATCATCAGCACCCTAATTGCGTAACTGTTTTGACAGCAAGAAGAACGCGCGTTCCCTTTCATTTTGACAGCCATGTGTATGTTTATTATTCTTTCACGCAAAAACTACTGAACGGATCTGGAAAAAAAATGGTTAGTCTGAAATAGGCCATGGTACTTTTTATGCCGGAATATGTTCCCTTGGGAATTTTCAACATTCACGCGGGCAAACCCGCTGGAAGAAGCTAGTTTTCACAATATTTCTCTCCATTGGCATTTAGTTTTCCAAGTTTATTTTATAAGTCAGACACAGCATTTCTTCGAGAAAAGTAAAAGTTAACGTCTACCTAAGTTAAAAGAATAGTTGAGTTGAGAGTTAGTAGAAACGACACCTCGAACGGTGGGTAAGTAGCTCTACATCGTTCGATGCAGATCTCATAATGAAAAAAATAATTTCGGAAGTCGGTGTCACAAATCATTTATTTTAGTTTTTCCCTTTGTAGTGTTTTATTTGGCAGTCGGTGGTGTTATTTTTTTGTAAAAAAGTTTATTATTTGTCACTTTTAGTTGTTGTACCTAGAGGGCAAGTTCTATAGTCATGCACATATATATTAAATCTTATTCAATCATTATTTTTCCAGTAAAGTTTTAAAATTGCTTGTAAGTTTACCCACAAATTCCAGAAAGAAGTCACCGTTTTTATTAAGAACTTGAGAAAAAAGTCGCTATAAATAAACGACATGGGTACTATCAGTTCTAATATTAGTATTTCATAGTTAAAGGTAAATAAAGCCTGGATGTGGATATATTCACTTAGTTCTTGCAGTTGCAGTGATAAACAGCTCTAATAATATCTTGGGATCTAAGAAAAGTGATACTCTTCAGAGACACAATTGTCAAGAGAGAGATTCCAGAGACCAGAATTCAAGCGTAGGATATGACAATTACTATTAGTATTATACCTGTATAGTGACTTTAAAAGATATTCAGTAGCCCGTCTCTCAATTTGGTCTCTGCCCGATTAATGGCAATCAGCTTGCCACAATTATAAGACAAGCAAAGAAAAAGGCATGCTAAGTGGATCCCAAATAAATTCTAATAAAGGCATGAAAATGCTGAGGTTGCTACCTTAACAGTTCCACTTCTGACTAACATTTTATCGCATCTCGAACTATCTTCACATTCCTGAACACCCAAGTTTGTATTGAAAATGTAGACGACAAACTTCAATCAAAGTCCCGAACAATATAATAATTATATTAGAATCAAATACATTCCTGTTCGAGACATGTCGATAGAAGTTCGTCGACTATTAGTGGACTTAGCAATAGAATCGGCATTCGAAATGGACACGTGCCTCTAGCTCTAATTTTGTATGAGCTATGCACGATGCACGTGGCTACTCCAGTTGAACTGGCACATACGGACATATTATTGGTAGTACTTAGTAGTAAGTGGAAGCTTTCGGTTGTCCGTTCAGTGTCTAATATTCTTGAAATCACATTACGTAACATCACGCCTGTATTTCTCGAAGGATTGGACAGGAATACATCAGAGGAAGGTCCAAAAAGAAAAAAACTATATAAAATTGATCATTAACCTCAAGTGTCAGGGTCCTGAGTAGTATACCCACAAAAATATTTATTTCTTGAAATAATATTTTATTAAACATTCATCAATTAGCTCAAGTGTTAAGGGATATAGAGTCCTGCAGGGTTAGGAATCTTAAAATAAAACTTATACAAAACAGACTGCTAATTCAAATGTCGTAATTATATTTAAAAGGCATCGATGTACGATAATTTATAATTGACGTCTACCAAAGCTTTCAGACGCCCAATGACTTTCAGCAATTAAGAGCAAATAGAGTACCTACCTACCCACGTTAAGTATAAAGTATGAAGATGCCTTTATGCTTGTTAGCGATATTGTGGACAACTGTACCTTTCCAAACATAAATAGACATTGTGTGCAAAAGTGTACTTATAACTTTATGTCACTTGATATTTGATTGATAGGTATATCGATACTTGGAAGCAAAGTTACACCCACATAGAGACGTGAAGGAAAGATACTAAAAGGTGTTTCCATTGAAATTAAAAAAAATGGTTCTGGCATTGTTGTCGTATTGTCGCGTCTAGCACGTCTGCAGGAGCCTTAATTAATATCTATTTTTTGTCTTCAGTTCTAATGGATGTGGGTCTCTTTTAAAAGGTGTTTAATGCGTTAGGGTTTAAACTATAGTAAATTAGGTGACTGGCACGCAGTTATGTTCAAAATAACGTTGTTTTATATTCTCGTGAGATATCAATCTAACCTGTAACAAATCAACCGTTTGAGGATTTACAAAACTCATCAAATAGATGTATCGTAAACTCATAATGTATCAAAGCACTCACTAATATTGGGCAGTTGTAGTCAATCAGGGCCCATATCAAATGAGGTGGTTAGATTATTGACCTCTTTTGTTGATCTAAATATACTGAAGAACGAGACCTATTTCTAGCTGACTAAGACAGTTACACCGTTCGATCTAGAGATCTGACCAGCTCTAGCCATAATCACAATTAATTTGGATTCGTCGTATCTTCTACCTATAAATATTTGGCCAAGACAAATAAACTGTTCGATCTAGACATCTGACCATCTCCAGCCATAATCCCAATTAATTTGGAGTCGTCGCATCTTCTGCCTAATTCTAGCTGAAAAAGTCAAGCATTAAATCTAGCCATCTGACCATCCCTAACCCTTATTTCAAATACTTCTCTTTTAGATGTCACCTCAGTTTTGAACCCCTTGCTCGACCTATCAACTTTCACATAGTCTATTCCTTTTTTATTATTATTTTCATATTGCAATGTCTTTTGCATCAACATTTGGTATTTAATTGTTTGCGGACAATTTCACGGCTGGCAGTGTCAAATGAATTTGGGCATAAAACCTAGAATTCAACCAAAAATTGATATCGATGTTAATAACACTGTATTTGATAAATGCTCTATGAATTTATATTTCTACTCTATTAATCATATTTTTGATGTAAACAACATAGCAGAGCTGGATGAAATTATATGGTATATTTCATTGTGTTTTTCAGCATTGTGTTGTACCGAATAAAATTTTCTGTTTATCTTAGATACCTAGCTTTTGAAGCTTCGACTACTGCATTAACAATTTTATTTAGTCAAATGGTTTAAACGCCAGTGTCTAGTTGACACCAAACTTATTCCTCTCTAAAGGATTGGCAATTGTAAAGAAAAAACAATGAAAACAGCTAGCAAACAAAAAAATACACCTTAAAAAAATATACCTTACGATCTCAGCTTAGAGAACAGCATACGATAATATACCTTTTTTGAAACAGTCTTTAACAGAAAAAAAGAGATATTTGTAGAAACGGGAACTGAACCGCGCGTGTTAAAATGTAATATCATAAAACTGCAGGTGGTCTCGAGTCCAAATACTTAAGTACCCACCAATAATTATGTATCAATAAGTTTTGAGTGTCACTTTAATTCAGTCGAGTGTCATACTCCTAGAGTGCGAAATATTTCATTTCATGCTAAGAGAATGTTAATGATGGTTTATTATAGCTTGGGGGAAAGTTCTATGGAGCCTCCAATTACGAATAGGGGTTTGGATAGGTAAGGCCAAGGTAAGGCCCCGGTCTTCGTCGCACTCTCGGTGTTTACTGGCCTGAGACCATCTCTAATGTAGAGCTGTTGGAGAGATGCCACGAGACCCCGATCAAACGCCAGATCAAGTGTCGTATATGGAGAAGGGTTGGTCACACGCTCCGTAGGGATTCCTGTCACATTCCTAAACGGGCCTTGAATTGGAATCCTTAAGGAAAAAGGAAGTGTGGCCATCTCCGTCAAACCTGGCGATGCACCATATTGGCTGAAGTGGAGAGTATCGGAATGATGTGGAGCGAGGTGAAGCACGAAGCTCAAGACTAGTCGCGATGGAGGATTACTGTGGACACCTCTGCCCCAACTAGGGGACATAGGATCTTAAGCTAAGTAAGGCAAGGCCAAGAAAAGAAAAAAAAAACCTTGTTTGTGTGTGGAACAGTTGCTATGAGCACCAAAGACAATAGATATTAATAATCGTTTTTTTTTTTTTTTTTTTTTTATTTTTCGCTAGGTCTACATTAACACAAATCTTTACCAGGGAGATTCTGTCATAAAAAAAAATGTTGTTGAAAAACGACGTTCATATTGTTATCTTAAAATCAGTATAACTTTTGTGTACACCACGTCAACGTAGCCACAACTGTAATGTACTTCAAATTAGGTTAGTTAGCCGTACTTTCAGTAGGGTGCCGACCAAACCAGAAACACTGAAAATGTTTCAGTTTTCAGTGTGTTCGGTATCATCATTAATTTTGTTAATCAGCATTATTATCCAAAATGTTGTTAATTGAAAATTTAGTTTAAAGTTAATATATAAATCTATGTTGTGATTATTAAATAAATAAAGAAATGGTGCGGTAGTTTTTTTTGATAATATGTTTGCTGCAACTACGAGGCACCACCTTTGATTCAAAATTTTGAAAGCCGATGTTGCCAGGTAACTGATTTGTGAAGCAGCTTGTATGACGGCTGTCACTAAATGTAAAATATTGTTTCAAATGAATGACTTGTTAAACTTGGAGCCAAGAAAAATAAGCCAACCAATCACAACTTTCCAGTTTGAGTTGAGTTGAGCATGAACATCTGGAATATCGGCTTTAGAATAATACATTATGAAAAACCCTTTAAATATCGTAACTTATACGCAAGTTCCTAGTCCCCTTTCATTCATAACATAACTAACCAAGGGTTATAAATGTCGTGACTTACTTATAATGAAAGTAAACAATCATAAGGAAATCAGATGGGTTTTACTTTGTGTGAATACCTACTTGCATCCAAGAGATAATTTTACTTGTCTTTTAGTAAGAGATTCATAATAGTTTTCTATTAACATTTTCGACGAAAAAGGGTCGTGGTTTGCCGCGTCTCTAACAGGGGAAACCCCAACTATCCTACCTATTTTTTTCTGAGGATTCTCTCTTCCGTCTTATGATCGAAAGCTCTATGGCGACGTATGAATCATTGGTTTTGATTGCCAACTAAGTGAAAATGTTAGTGCGTTTTTCCATCTGACATTTTCAAGTAACATCCCGGTCTCTGGTTTATTGTTAAAGGCAAAATCTCACTCGATTTTTTGGGTAAACGGTCGTATTTATATGATTAACATAGGTGTGTACTATGTATAATCTACGTAGGTTCATCATTTCACTAAGCAATCACATAATCAGTTTCGCATCACCAACCCAGAATAGGATAATAAGCTTCAATCAGGTTAGACGCGTCAAATGATTATAGACGCTATGGACTAATTAGGATTTAGAATTAACTGATCTGGTTTCAATACCATCGTTACAGTAGCTAATTGCGGACTATTGTTATGCACTAATAATAGCGTTATAAGATGTGACATAATCAACGTCTGTTTCCCACTGCTCTGAGATCAGAGGCTCTAGACGTGTACATGTTCTATCTCACGACGACGGGTTGGTCTTAGTCACTCACACAGAAACAACTTGCATGTGCATCACACACACAGCTAAAAACAACCCGCCGTCGTGAGATAGAACATTTGTTACATTCTATCAACGAAAGCTTCGCGAAAGTATGAGACATAAATGTATGGGATTGCCAAACGCTATCAAAATGTTACGTGATCAATCGTTTCATCATCAGCCTTGCTGGGACACAGGCCTCTTGTCTGTTAGAGGTAATGGGCCGAAATGCACCAGGCTGGCGCCGTATAGCTTGGTAGACGTCACATTTCTCCGATTTCCTATGGTGGTCCGATTTCAGCAATTTGTTATTTAATGTTTTTTAATTAATTATAGTCTTGACAAGAATTTTTGAGATCACTAGCGATATGTTTTTTAACATATTAAATTTGATATAAAAATGCTTTACATCCATTAAACAGATGGGTGACGGTCGCTCCTTACTCGGATCAGACCACTAGGACCTGCATCTCCTCTCACGATGTTATTGTTCGACATTTTGAGAGAAGTGGAAATGAAATAATTTACTGATAGAAAAGTTCCTGCCTGAATTCGAATTCACAAGAAACTCGAAAGTCGCAGCCATTGCCACCTAGAATAGAAGCTCATAACGAATTAAAAATACCAACAATAGCAATTGTCAAATAGTCAAAATGTGAGAATGTGCAGAAATATTGCGGATGACTTCCACTCCCGCCTACCCGCGCGGGCGCCTCGCATTTGCCTCGTTTGTTCGCCGAACGTCAGAGTGACGGCATGACACCATCGGCAAAATTTCTGCGCCCGGCTTGTACTTATGAATTACGTGAAACATCGGTAGCGCATGTCAATCCCAGACATTTTGGACTTGTTGACAATGGTTTTCGCTGATAAAACATTACTTTATACTGAGCCTACAACGAACCTAAGTAAAACATAAGTCATCAATAAGTAACCAATTACGCATTTTGACATGTAAAACTGCCCTTTGTTCTGTCTGTCTCTGTCGTCACGCTTGAATAGGACGCAGAGGTTATCATACGCACGATTTGGTAAGTGCCAGTATTAAGAACGAGCAGACAATACGCATTTAAAAACACAAGATCTAAAACAGAGACATTAATGCTTCCTCAGAGCTTCCGACGCCACAGTGCTACAAATGATGCAATACCTACCATGTTTTCATAAAATTATAGGACCTATTTCCACGAAAAGAGTGTGAAAGGAATTATAGAATAGGAAATCACCATATCTAAACGCAGCTTTTCACTTATTTCTCAATAGATCTATATTGTGAATTTTGTAAAAGGCTGCGAAAATTTAAAAATGCCCATGGTTTCAGTTTTTGGTATCCGTCTCTAACAAAACTCGATCCTTACAGAAAAACAGAGACACACTGCTCGTAGTTCCTTCAACGTATGTATTGGCAAGCCAAAGCACTTTTCACATTAGACTCATGATTTTTCTTTATTTATTCACAAAAAGTTAAGTGAAAGTTATCTCTCACACCGAAAAAGACAACAAAATCATAAGCTAATTTAAGCTTGATCAACTCTTGAACACATTTTTTCAAAATGCCAACTGTTACTGAAGACGTATCACCTCAAAATCTAAAACCCGTTAAACATGTTAAGTCAAAAGAATGCGAAAGTTTTGTGAAGTATTGAGGAGTCGCGGAGTCGATTCCCGGCGCGGCGAGGTGGCACAGGGGAAGTTAAGTCCACTTAACGAGCGACGGGGACCGCCAAGCGAGGCGCTCTTACCAGGGGTCTAACTCACTGGTAAAAGTGTTAAGAATGAAGAGTAACAAATTATAAGGTTTTTCAGTCAAGAATGTCTTTAATGGTAGAACGCGACAACGTGACAACCTTTTTTTAATTTATTAACTTAATTATATATAAGTAGATTCCGGTGATCTATTTGTATGAAAACGCGACGTCACATTGTTTTCCCATTGTCCTGTTGCACCTATCTGCGGGACCCTAAAATTGGCAATCGTCATAAGCTAGGAACCACGTGTCTACGGATGAAACCAGCGCCTTATAATCAGTTATTCTATTAAATAATTTTATTGGTTATTTATAGTAATTAAGTTCATATGTACTAAAAAAGGAATTGCAAAGCAGATATAAAACATCAGTTAATTATGACAACTAAACGCTCCATTTGAAACAACGATGCAAGTAATAAATTTGAAAAAAAAAAAAAAAAAATGGCGTAAAATCTCACCCAAAGGTCGTCATAGATCCTCCGGTGGTAGCGTGACCGTTTATTTGCTCTACAAACAGATTAGCCGACACAGAAGTGCTCATCGCATCGAGTCACGGAGACCATTCATACAAAGTAATACTATTAGAGCATTCACTAATTGACTGACACCAGTCATTAGCGAAAAAAAAAAATGTTGTTTTTTACCGACGGATTGTTTTTACATTTTTTTTTGTCATATTAGCACTGTCTACTAAGACTATTAAAATTAAGCCCATTGCTCAATGGCGAAAGACGGACCTCCATTCAATTAAAATCTTGTATAATTTTTTTTTTCATAAATCCCTTCTTTCTTTTCACCTTTTTTTTTTTTTTTTTATTTATCGATAGGCTCGCGTTTGACCACTATCTCGCCTCACCTGTTGTTGTATATGGAACACTAAACCCAGCAGTTTGGACTGTGACGATTTAATTAAGCACCTATGACTAGGTAGTGTCTCTGTTTGTCTAAAAGGATCGTGTTTTATTCGAGACGGATACCAAGAACAGAAACCATAGGAATTTATCAATGCCCGCAGATTTTTTAAGTATTGAGAAATTGGTGAAAAGCTGCATGTAGACATAATCATCTCATATTTTATAAGCACTCAAAAGAGCAATTTCATATGGCAAAGTGTAGTCGTTTCAAGAAACACCCTCGGAAGTCACTTAAATAATGTCATTGTTTAGAAGTTTCCATGATACCTAGAATGGGGCACATGGAAGTGGTCTTGCAATCAATTGGGTATACTCCTTAACTCGTTTCCAGGCAGCTATAAAACGTCTGTGATATTGAAAACCCTTTGAAAACTAGACGCATCCCGTATAAAGACAAACATACATTCATTCGTCTCTGATGATATTTTACAAAGGAATAGATACATCTAGTCTCTTAAATAGTTTATCCCAGGTACTCACAGCGAACGTCACGTGGAAAAGCCACAGACACTAATAGCAAAAGATTTCGTTTACCACGAAAATGATAAAAAGGCAAAGCTAAGTTTTGGAGAAGACTGACACAAGTAAAACTTTTGCATGAAACTGCATACAGTACACCATGTTACTCTGATTATATTCAAATAATCCCATCAATGGTAGTATTTTGTCTATTTAAGCTCTGTTACTCACCAGACGTTAGATTTATGTCTGTGCTGATACTATTCCAGAATCGCATTAGAAAACGAAATGAAACGTGTTTTTTTTGGTCATGCTGAAGGAATATAGCAGATCGTAAGTACTTTATTCCTTGCATATACATTCCTTTAGCTCCGTCCACGCGTACATGAGGAGCACGGTCCTTATAATTACTTCTAGAGTACTTCAAGTTGCACGAGGTATTCAATTGTAGGTGATATTGGAAAACCGAGAGTCATATCCAAAGATTAAATATGAACGAATTCAGGGAAGTAGCTAGTAGAAAATAAATAAATAAACGGCGACCTAATCATGAATGGTTCGTTTAGTTCGTCCCAGATATAAACATTGTCTGATAAGATAAAAATTGATCTTATTGATCCAGGCACCTGCTTTATCGTTGAATGACACACTAAATGTCGGGTACAATAAAACATTACATTAGAGTTAGATTTCACGGGCAAAAGATAATATATTCATACCTATCAAACCCACCCATCGTTTAGTAAAAAGTAATACGCATTCTGATTATATTTTTTTTACAAATAGGCTTAAACCAATAGAAAAACAATTCCTACGTTTTAACAAATGTATTTCACTTTAAATACAATATGCAATTACTTTAAGCCAATACAATGAGTTATTTGATTATTTTTTTTAAGGTTATAACGTACAGCTCTCGATGCTTAGTGTAAATTATATACTAGTTACCAAACCCGACTTGGTTCGAGAGCAATTTTATTAATTAATGCAGTGTGCTTTTATTGATTACCCACAATTTCTTTGTATACAATGTACTCGTAATGAACCATCGACTAGGTATGCATGGCCACTCTACAATTCTCTATGCAAGTTTTACAAGACCTCTACACAGGGTCTACGAACTGTCTACGAGACCGCTACGTGGAGCCTAAGAGAACTATGTGGGGTCTACGCTACATCTCCACGATGACGTGCTTCATCACAAGGACAGAACAAAAGTAACATGATATATTATCTGTCTACAATCAGTTCTAGGAAAAGTTCGATGTTCTTATAGATGTTTATGTGAACCATATACAAGAACATCGCACTCTTTTTTATCTAGATTGTTATGAATGTAAGCAGGTTATGACTGCAACTGACAGTAAACACTGGACCAACAGTGATTGACGTCAATTGATTTGACGTCGTCTAATAAGGTGACGTAAAATCAATCATAGTTATTGAATAATTTAAACACCTTTTAGCTCTTTTTCCTCTCCCCTTTGTATTTGTATATAGGTTTGTTTTTTTTTATCTTATCAATTTAAAATTATCATTTAAGAACTTCATAATGTTATTACTTATTTACTAAATAATTGAAACAGCTTCCATAAGTGTATATTAATTAGTTATGTGCATCCGGCATACTCTGGTTTGTCTAACTTGTACCGAGGTACCTCGTGTACCCACTTACCCATATTAAGTTATAGCACGACTCCACGAGCTAATTAGAAAAGACAATATTATTAATTACATATTAGCCAGGTTAAAGAAGTACCAAACTAAAGTCAACAATGTTTTTTACCAAAATTCAATCATAATTTCACCACCACACCTATTGCTTGTGGCTCCGTTGAAAAACTTCCGGCATACCGTACAAAATCCGATTCTATTCATTGCATTTCGACATGCCCGAAACGTGATTTTCCCTAAATAACGGATCACACGTTTTCCAATCCAACCCTCATATTTTCTCAACAAACCAAAACCAAATAGAAGCCTCACAAAGATTTATAAACTTTCGAATTTTTAACACAGCAGTATACGGGTATAACGGAAAGTTGCGATATATTTTAAAAACTACTTCTACTCATTTACATGAATAACATTCTCCAAAGAAGGTAGTCAATATTATCAAAATGTTTAGTTCATTAACATGCGCAAAAGCAGTTTAAAAAAAAAAAGGTAACACCTTTCCGTATAACAAAGATTTATACAACTTTCGAGTATTTTCACAACCATATTATTTTTCCATTTTCTTTTTCCATAAAATCAAACCAAAGGTACGAATAGATAAGCAATATTGCAATACAATGTTCGTGATACTTGACAAGTGTATCAGAGATGATACAAGATATTTGTTTTTCAATTCCTCCGTGGAATAACATCTAAATCCATGCACTGCATGTTCTCCTATGCTTATCGACGTATGTCTGACACAGTAATGAAATGTCCTAGAAAATAAAACGCACGAGACATCGAGGGGTAGACAATCTAATATTATTCAATCACTAAGTATTGTATGAGTATTCTCTTTTCAAGATTTCTGATTACAAATGTAGTTCAGTGTAACACAGGATTCATCTATTTATATGATTTCAAGAGTTCTACGATTAGGTGCAACTGACAGAATTCAAAGTGCCACAGATGGTTTGATTGCCGAATACTACAGTATGTAACTAGGTTTTTGTTTACTCGAATTTTCAATTACATCTTTGATCGCACTATCTTAGTTCGAAAACGTCGCTTAAAAAGTCAAAAAAGGGTACTTTGCAATAAGCAATTTATTACAAACTAGAAATCAAAGTATGATGCTGAGCATCTGAGTATCTGTAGTTTCTGCCTACCCCCATGGAATAAAGGCGTGAGTTTACGTATGTATGCTGAGTTTATAACGAAAGTGCATACATATTCCAGGGAAAAGCGGGCAAAAGAAGTTCTTATTCGTATTTCTTGTACAAATATTCAATTAAACTAATAAATTAGAGAAAAACTCGAACTAGCACACTTCATCGCATATATTCTCTTCTACTTTTTCTTAACTTTGTGTTTCATTAGTATTGGCTTTTAATTAGTAGGTCTCATCATTCTGTATGCAATTTGCCTTTTTACGTTTTAACTTGGTTTTTAGTAAAATTCGGATGGATTGTATTTAGAATGATATGAATGAAAATGGAGATAGTAAAAAATAAATTGTAGTTCTAAAAACTAAAAAAAACGCTTTAATGGTAAATTGAACTAAAAAGTCGCTAATCCTGAAGATCTTGGTAAGGCTAATGGGACAAACTATTTAAACGCGCACGGTAGAATCAACTTTCATTACTTGTACCTAAATTTGAACCAAGTTGAATAAACATATTTGACTTTGACTTTGGCTTTGACTTTGACTAAATTATTGCATTGTCATCGGTCCTTGATAAGTGTGCAAAGTTTCAAATCAATCCCACGTTTTGAGCGGGGTTAAAATGACGTTCAAAGATTCCGTTACATTGATACATAGGTACATAGATACATACCAAGCTAATAAAAGCGTGTTAAAAAGCATGTTGCACCCAGTATCGCGGGTCAAAGGTAGGCACATAATGATAACGAACTTGGTAATTCGGTACTATTTGTACTCAGTATTTCGTTGCATATTATTAGAATAAGTACTTTGAAGTCCACACTAAATTTGCTCCATCCAATTAATTTGCTTCACAGTTATTTTAAAGTTTTTAAAGTTAGCGACTTCAGAATGTAGAATCTAATTTTGTATGGGACTGCATTTATCTGATTTCGTAAACTATTCTAATGGTTGAAATATTTAAAAGATTTATGTTTTCCTCCTATATTAGCATTTGAGACGAGTTAAGATAAACAAAAGACTGCTTTTTGTTCGATTTTTAATTCCTCTTAAATACCTAATATCTTTTATCTATTTTACAATCTACTTGGCTGTTTTCGAGTGTAAGAATGAAGTTGATTCTGACAAAGCCAGATGAGTTCCAAGAAAATCGTGTTTATTTTGAAAAAGATACCTGTGTATTGACACACATGACTAATAACTTTATATCGTTTCTAACTAATACGTTAGAAACGATATTTAGTTGAGTCTTAGTAAGTTTTTATTATAAATAATATGTGAAGTAAGATTCTAACGTCTATAGCTAATCCAAAAGCTTGGACCGTAAAACTAATGATGTTTATTTAGCTTATTTTTTATGTACTAACCACAATAGAATTTGGTTAGGTAACTTTATGGATTTAAGCTAGAGCGAAATATTAACCTAGAAAACTCTATTTCCAATTCAATCATTGTAATTGTTGTGTTATTGCTGTGTTTGTTTCGTGTGTTTTTTGACTTCACTGAAATTTTATTCATCGTTGTTCTATTTGAATCATAATATTCCTGATAGAAATTCACATAATATATTTGGTATGGCAAAAAATTGCAATATCTATGTTATTCAAATAACTTATTTTGAGACTATTCAACAGCTACGGAATATCTACGA
Source organism: Orthosia incerta (assembly GCA_948252205.1). Classification (NCBI taxonomy): domain Eukaryota; kingdom Metazoa; phylum Arthropoda; class Insecta; order Lepidoptera; family Noctuidae; genus Orthosia; species Orthosia incerta. The sequence goes on along the minus strand of OX411741.1, from coordinate 35,957,603 downwards.
TAAATAAGCAAAAGACCAAAAAAAAATGAAAAAAGAAACAGTGAACATTTTATAGATTTTATCAGAGATAATACAGGATAGATACAAACAAAGAGAATACAAATTAAAAACGAAGCTCGCATAAGATACGTGAGCAAAAACAAACCCTAGGAGCTATATGGGGAATTCCTGAAGAGACCTCTTAATGATTACTCAAAACTCACTGTAAAGCGTGCGATATTGTCGAGAATCAGAATGGGTAGTGAAAGAGATTGTTTCCAAGTTGCATTTCGTATGAATTTTCTCTAAAACAATGCACTTCGTTTATGCTATAGCTGGAGAATGTATCCCCATTTCAGATTGAGCTTATTGTTACTAAAACCAAGCCACTAAAAATTCCAATAAATAAAAGATGTCAACAATTTTTGTTCGTATTTCCGATGTGGTGGATCATGGATTATTGTTGGCAGATCGGACTGTTCTATTCAAAAGTATTGGTTCCAGGATGCTACAGCTACTGATAATACCACAAAGGATATACATTCACAATCTGTTACTAATACTCTAACAACTTATAATATCGACTGATTAGGTCTAAATTAAAGACTTATTGTTTTTCAATGAAGCCTCTTTTGGGGGGTGGCCTATGTCCAGTAGTGGACGTCTTTTGGCTGAAATGATGATGATGATGATAATGAAGCCTCAATGCTTATTGGCTTATACCACTTGGCATTGAAATGAAATGTTTTAAAACTAGCTAGAGTTTTTCGAGTAGCTGGGTTTATTTTTTATGCCATGTTGTCTCGCCACCACTCTTAGTGGACTGGTAGAGAATGGCTAAGGCATTAGGATCGCCTATGTCCATTTAAATTGCATGAAGTTGTAATAAATGAATAAATAAATTCACAAGAATTTCTCGTAAGGATGGCTGCATAGCTCTTGGACCCACAACCAGACCACAGTCTCCAAGATATTATATATTAAAAATATAAAATAAAGAAGGATTGTTAGGTACTTATTTCTTGACTCACTTGCCTCACTGACCTATAACTGTAATCAGCTCAAAGACTTCCGTAAATAGATAAGCATTTGATACACCGGTTATCAATGTTGCTCCATTTCTACTTGTTTTTATGTTCTTTGCAATCTCTTAAGAAGGGTGGCCAGTTGAATTCTGATTGAGACTTTTGACCCGAGTATGAGGAATGGCGTGCGTATGGACAGGCTTAAGTCTAGCAGTGGACCTCTTCTGGCTAAAATGTCGATGTCGTTGATGATGATGACAACGCCGCAAACAATGTTTGACAATTACTATAAGCCTGCCTCATATTCTGCCATGCCTATTCCCAACTATATTAGGGTTCAATTTCTTATCTAAAAGGATGCAACAGAACCCGTACCTGAACATGTACCTGTTGCTATATTGATATGTATGGATTTTTGAGCTCAACGCCTACCTATGAAATGCAAGAAAATGAGGCTGACAGCTGAGGTTAGCCATTTTCCACGAAGCTAAACGAACCTAGAAGTTTCCTTGATCTTTATGATAGTACCTATACGCTAGAGATCTTGAAATTCACAAGATCTACTCGTATCTATAGACGGTATTCAACAAAATCTTTCTTCAAGTGACCGCCTGTTGATTTTCTAAGAACCTAGTAAATATATTTGCATAACACTACGTCAGGTACAGTATACTCTGCATTTCAAGACAACTGTTGAAGTTTTTACGACTGGTACGTAGGTAACAGAAATACATTTTTATACACTCTGAATCCATGTTTATATTACACTCCCAATATCTTTAATACTATGTCTAGATTGGAATAAACAATGTTACCTACACATTTAGCACGTTTTCAGGGTTGGCTCGGTTAAAATAAATAGTTTGAGCTAAGTCCCGTAAACATTAGGCCTACCGTAATCTGTTTTATGCTGAACAGATGTTTTTAAAGCTAAGTATGCGATCAATATTACTAAGTGCGTGTGAATCAAAATAAAACAGGACTTTCATTCTAGAGCAAAATTTCATAAATAATTTTTTTTAAAGCATAATTTACTAGGTTTTTATAATAATAATACATATTGTCACTTAAGTTAAGTTTAGGCAAATTATGATCGCTGATGAAGCTTAAGATACCTCATAACGCCGGTTTTCATGTAGGTACACTAGAAAAAAAATTGAATAATTTTATGGCTCTATTGGACTTCAAGCGCTGAGTCGAGCATTTTAAATTAGATGCTTCTATTTAGGCACTAATCTTGATGTACAATACAGTTATAGTGAAAATGCGGAACAGCAAGGTCCACTAATGTAATTGTTTTCTTTAAGATTAAAAAATATGTGTGAACCCTAAGTGCACTTGTCTTACACGTCGATATAAATATCCTGTATATGATAGATACATACAGTAGGTATGAACTGTACTTGCATCATGATGTCATAAGTAATCTGCGGTCGTAAGAAATTCTAAGAAGCCGTAACTTTAAAGAGATGTACAGTATTTGTCTTGAGAGAGGAGAATGGTCGTCTTTATGATATGAAACTAAACACTCTAAGATGTGTGGAAGATGATATAACAAGAAAGGGTGTGAAAACTGAGATTATAAGGTGTATGGGAAAAGAAAAGAAGACAATACCTATATGCTGTACCGACACCAAAGTTAGGATACTTAATTTAAACGCCGGACGACGATGTATTTATTACAGTTTTAATAACGATGTGCGTAATTATTAATTTGACAATTAGGTACATAAATGAGTATAAGTTAAAATAGTGTAAAAATTAGCATTAGGTGAACTAAAACGTATTAAATGCGATATCATTTACTAAATGTTATATCCAATTAGTCCAAAAACGATGGTGTTATCTTATTTGTTAAGGAAGTTCCTATAGCCACCTTCCGTCTGTATCATCAGACTAGATCCAACCAAAGTGCCATAATATTGCACTGTCTCCAACGTAAAAATAAGGAATACTTGGCAAATGTATTTTTAATTTGCAACCGTACACATACGAACAAAGCTTGTAAATAAAAAGCTAGTTTAATGGATATACATTTCATTAGAAGAAGAATAATAAATGGAATATAAATAATAATGCAATAGTTACCCAGGAAATTAATTTATATTTTGTTGAGAATAGAAGAACAAGTATAATATATTTAAAGTATACTATACGTCAAAAGAAAGTAATGAATATTATACTCTGATTAGTTCTGAAGAACCATTCAGGTTATTGTGAGTTAATATGATATCCTTCATAACAATAATCAAATGAAGAGTCGCCGTCGCCAGCGCATAAAAATATGCATATCACATTTTATTAAGAAGAAAAAAATACTCACAATGTTTTTGAGTTACATTTATAGTTACTCATCACTTAATACAATTAAAATTAATTCGTGGAATCCAAAACCACACAAACACTTCTTGATGATAAATTAATGTACGAGTATTATTTTATATTTCTAGTATTTTAAGAGTATGAGTTACTTATTTATAACTTATAGGTAATGTAACCGCAAAATAACAAAAACTAACCTCTTGTGGTATGTTATAATCAAGTATTAGTTGTTTAGCAACAGACACATATTGCTAGGCAACAGAGAAACAAGTGCGTCCACCCCTATATATTCCGGTATTACAAGAGTTTGTTTACCTGCACCTTGTTAAAATGGGACCTTTACAAATAATGGGGATGAAATTATTTTAAGCAATTATATTGTAATTGTTCTAGATAAATAACGGTCAACACATCGTTGTCACATTGTCTCAACGTGTCTATCTGCGGAGAGTACAAAGGACCTAAATTCATAGGCTTATGTAACAGTTTATTATATACTTGCAAATATATAATTATACTATATAGGTACTTAATATAGAGGAGTTTTGACATCTTAGTGAGTGTCCTGGTATGGATGAAACGCATGTTACTAAAAGAGTTATGAATATAAGTGTGGATGGATGGAGAGGGAGGGAACGGCCAAAGAAAAGATGGATGGCATGTATGAGGAGTGATATGAACGAAAAGGGAGTCAGTGATAGCGTGACGGGGGACAGGACGGTATGGAAGAAAACGTATTGCGCCGACCCCAAGTAACATGGGACAAGGGCAGGCAGTTGATGAAATAGGTACCGATGTATTCAGTAAGAATTCCTTTGTTATACGTGTAAATTAAGTATATCATAATAATTTCACCAACTTCATCAGTAGGTGCTTATAAGCTGTCTTCGTTACAAAAATACTAACAACATGCTTTTGTGTACTGTCTAACAAAGATCTAAAATGGAAGAAGCTTTAATGTGGGTAGCAAAGGCCTCATAATGAGGTATTTTGCGGACGTGAGCTGTTCGAATAACACTGCTCCCACCATGCTCCTACTCTCGATTAGATTTATTTTATTTTTCTACAGTCTTATTATGTTTAATACTCTTGACAACAATTCGCAGTACCTATAATGAGCCAAAGTTGTCGTTTTATGACGTGCATGTGATATTTAACCTTTAGGTCAATAATATCTGCCGATTATACAAGGTACAACCACAAGACAGTCTCACACTGAAGATACGTCTTAATAAAGTTGTCGCAAAAAAATAACTAATCTGTCTGTGGTGGCAACGTTATGGAACACAAAACTGCTTTTTATGATAATTAACTTTTCCGAAGTCGGTGTCTTTTGTACCCATTGTTTTCCGTTATTCGACACCGACTTCGGCGAAGAAAGTTATTTTTCGCTTTGTAGTGTTTTTTTTTAGAAGTCGGTTTGATTTTTTGCTAAAAAGTTTTTTATTTTTGCGCACCTATAACAAAATATTAATCAACTATTACTGTTATTTTATGGATTAATATAAGCATGGTTTGTTAAATAGATGTTTAAACCAACAACGACCATTTAACTCATGTAAGTTCTGCGCGAAAAGATACTATGTGAACATATCTAACTATGTGTTCGTGACAAGTTCTTTTTATTATACTGTTCTGTCCCTCTTCCAAAAGCCTTCCTCCACTCCTTCCGTTAATTGCAAAGTATTTGTTATTCCAAACAACAGTTTCCAAGTTGTTTCCATAAAGTAGAATAAATGGATATTCATAATATTGAAATATTAAAAGCTCATACGGATAAAAAAGCCACGAATTAGTAAGTTTAAAAAAATATATTCCTAATATTTTGTCTTGGTCTAAATACGAAAAATTTCGTGATACGAGGGCGGCACTGAAAATTTCGGGAATCAAGGAAGTGACACAACATTACTATTTAAAAATGTATTTATTGCTTTTCGAAGTATTCTTCGCGAAATTTGACACATTTTTCCATAAGATGGAACCAATCATTGAAGCAACCACTCTATTCGGATGTTGGGGTCTCCAAAATGGCCGTTTTGTAGGCGTCCACAGCTTCTTCAGGTGATGAAAATGTCTGACCACGCAATTTACTCTTTATTTTAGGGAAAGTATAGAAATCATTAGGGCTTAGGTCGGGGCTGTACGGCGGATGGTCTAATAATTCTATGTTTTCTTGCTCTAAAAACTCTTTTGTTCTGTGCGCGGTGTGAGAACTCGCATTGTCGTGATGGAGGATGATGCGGCGGTTGCAGTTCTCTTTACGGAGTTCAGAAACGACCTGTGGCAAACAAATGCTAGCATACCATTCTGCATTAACCGTTTTTTGTATTATTTGCATTTGTAAACATTAAGTTGCTAATCACATTTCATGGTATCGCAGAAAATTGCAAAGTAAATGCATTTTCTATTCCAAGTCAGTTCACAACACCTAATTCATATCCATCGTAAACCTACCGCCTTTCTTAGTTTTACATTTTGTGAAATGGTTCTAGTTACATACGGTAGAGTAGAGCCTTACAAATAGAACATAATCTATCCAATCATAGCATTTTTTGAGATACTAATAAATATTTAAGCAATATTCTCCATAAAATAGTGAGCTAGACTAAATCTGTATTTAGCTTGGTCGTGGACAGTTGTTAGAAACAACAAGGCGAAGTTTAGACACTTCAGACTCGTTTTGCTGGACCAAGGTAAATGTGGCCTGCATTCGTATTAGTATTCAGACAGTCCCCTGTCTAAGACTATTTATAATTTTGACCAGGGCCTTTTTAGGTGAGATAAACTTCGTAGATTTACAACGGGTGACGAGGGAATTATTACAGTCAGTCATTTCAAAACATCATTAACTTAGGTAATTTCAGTTAGGTTACTTGTCAGAACAAAATTTTGACAGGTACTGAAATTTCAAAATGTATTAGTGAACTTATTATGCCAAAATTTATCAGTCAATATCAACATTCGCCAAATTCCATTTCATATCTGAGGCCCTGGCCAAGTGACATTCTATCGTCGAAAGCGTGGCGATAGCGATTGAAAAATTGTCAAATATGTATGTAAATGTCAAACGATTTCACAATGTCACGTGATCAATAATAATCAATACTTCACTTTCTCCGTCGCTGAAATCGAATGACACTTGTCTGGATCATCTGTGCAATGCAATTTTAGAATGCATCAATGGAGGTACAACTAGAGCTGTTGGAATGCTTTCCTGGTCAGTAAAACAGCAAAATGGAATTCACAATCCGTTTGTAGTGCTAAATCAAATGAGCGACACCAGTATCGCGCTACCTCGGTCGCTACGCTGTCGAATTCGTCGATACCAACGTCGTCGCCGCGATTTCAAAGATGGCGGAACAATTATTGAACATAACATTTGTGTCGGAGGTGAAGAAATATCCCTGTTTACATAATTACAAATCAGAATAGAATATACTTTATTGCACACCAAAAAGTTACACATCTCTTTAAAAGAACTTAATTCTATAGGGTACAAAGGCGGTGTTATTGCGAAGTTAAAAGAATATTCTAAGAAGGATATAACAGAAAAAGCTTGAATGGCAGTAGGAAAGGCCGCTAATTTAACAGGTTGACATTTTTAACATAGTAGCCGTGTAGCCGTTACACCTATTGTGGCCAATTACATAGACAACTTGCGTCTTGCGATTCATTGCCATATGTACGGACCGTGCGCTACAAGATATTTGCGACGTAAGTATACAACATTAGTATCGAAGACTTATGTAGCGTTGCGTACGAAGGGCCTTACTTTTCAAAGATACTTTTAAGAAAAAACAAATCATCATAGTTTATCGAAATACTTACAAAATTATAGTCAAAAATCAATTCTAACAAAACAAATTAAAGTCGGTTATTGGTTATAGGCACGTAGAGTTAGAAACTGGATCGCAGATCAAAAACTCTCAATCATTTATCACTTGCCTGGGTTTGGGAATACAGCACAAAACTTAATTGTTTGTTACACACTACCAACAGCTTTGATATTTGCTCTCCTAACCGATATCGGAACTCTTCCAATTTGTATCTATATGCAGACAAACATTTCAGTTCCATCTCTGGATTTCATGGCACTTGCACATGCAATACAACAAAACAACATGAACTTGAGCCGAGTACTCGAATATCGCTGAAACAGAGTTATTGTGTTGTCTAAAACTCGTCAGCTTAATTTCTTACTAGGTACTGTACCGTGCACTCTTTTGCGCTGCACTTTACCTAACTGAGACACTGTTCAAATGCGTTTGAATAAAACTTTCTACGAACGGTCTTATTTTGATTTCCTTATTTATATGAATTTTATTGCCAGACGACATTACGACTACATTTTAGTTATTCACATTCCCATCTTTGAAATAACATTTTTATGAATGAGAGTTATCAGAAAATCTCATTCTTGTATCAAAATCTTTATTGTATAAAAACAAGACATACAGCGTGTTTCATTATTAATAGTACTGCATTCCTCGCTAAGTACCTAATACACTAATAACAAATCTGTGACATGCATATCGCATACGCCTCATTTTTCGCAGACCTATAGTTGTAAGTGTTAATGCACGTATGGCGTGTGGGAGCCGGCGCGTCTTCACCCTGAGGGTCCTTTGTCACCCTCCCTGCGTCTCCCTCCAAACAATTGCTAAACATTCAACAGACTGCATACACGGCGACTTGAATAACGAACGTTTCTTCCTACGCTTTGAGTATTTTTTGCTATTCTTTTAATTGAGAGACAATGATGTAATATTCTGATTGGAGTGTATTGTGCACGGTGGACATGATAGGGTAGGGTAGTAAGGTTTATATGATAATAAGTACGTGATACAGTATCCTTTGTGAGTTTGAGCTTTATCTGGACTTCGCACTATTATATAAGGGTTTATAATGTCCTAGATAAGTTACGATATTTATGTGGGCAAGTTTAGAGGAAATTGCAAGTATTTGACAAACAAAATAATAATGCAGCCCTAAAATAATTTTATATTGAAAGTTCTTCATTTGATTGATTCATTATGGTATTTGAAGTAAAAAAGATGCCAGTCTACGAAACGGAGTTCAAAATAAACCCATTGTAACTACTAATCTCAACTCAGCTGATCAAGCAAGCGATGATGACACTAACATCAATACTGTGAAATGTTCCTCGCGATAAGATTGCATTACCGTTAATGGGACCTACTTCATAACAAACCGTGATTAATGATCTTTGAATCATTTCGGAAGGTTTAAACATTTTTGAGACGGGCGCGGGTCTATATTTTAAATTTATACTACACTTCCGAAAAAGGGATGAAGAAGCAGTTCTATAATTTAATTTTAATTGTTAAATAGAATACTCCTAACGTCTAAATAGCCAGGATAAAAAGCATACCTATAAACAAAGGCAGGAAACAAAGTAGAACAAAACAAACGATCACGATTCTGAATTATGAAGTGGAACACCTCTTCATAACTCCATTAGACATAACAGCACAACTTTTAAGTTAACTTTTTTACCCACTAGCGACCTGCCTCAGCTTCGCCTCCGTCACATTATACACAAAAACCTTCTTCGTGGTAAAAACCGCTTCAAAATCCGTTCATTAGTTTTTGAGTTTATCGCGTGAAATATTTGTCAGATCATAACACGTCTGCTAGATGGTGTTAGATCAAGCGGTGACATGGGGGCTTCCCAGTTATTACGTATAAGTACAGGTGCTGTGTTCTAAATCCCCCGTGAGTGAAATCTTAATACTGCCTAGGTAGGGTTGACGATTCGACAAAGGGAAAATCACAACACGTTGTGGGTAGACCGAGAATATAATCTACACAATAGGTTGCATAGCACTTTAGTGATTTAGATATTGGAAAATACAAATACGTTTATTGTTTAAAAAAATAACAAGAATATAACAGTACTCTGTGACTTAAAATAGGATTCCCTGTACTAAAAGAGACAGTAAAAATAATAATGTATGATATTTTTAAGAACTTGCGTGGTTCAAAAGAGAATCAAATACTAATTGTTCAAGGTTTACCTAAATTAAATGAGATTGCTAATCACATCACACTAATATTATAAAGACGAAAGTTTGTGAGTGTGTTTGTATGTTTCTTACTCTTTCTCTCAAAAACTACTGAACGGATCTGTATGAAATTTGGCACTGAGATAGATTTTAGTCAGGAATAGCACATAGGACACTTTTTATCTCGGTAATATGTTCCCTCGGGATTGTTTTTGACATTCACGCGGGCGAAGCCGCCGGCAGAAGCTAGTATTCCTATAAAAACAATCCTGCCAGTATTGTTTGAAATTTTAGCTAATGATTCCCTGTGCTACCGTCCCCGTCCTGTAAATTATAAAAGATATACAGACATAGATATCTGTCTACCAACAAAGGTAAATCTCGCCGAACATTAACAGAACAGACAACAATTAAGCGTAGAGTACTAATTGGATCAACAAAATTCGAAGAGAGGTTTCACCTGAGTACGAAATACAATAACGATCTTCAGTCCAGAATTCGCCGAAAACCGCAATTGCATCGAAGATCCAAATATGGTAATCAGGTACGTTTTTCGGTGAAACGTTGGAGAAAGATGAACTTGAAACCCATCGAGATATTCTAGCCAGAATGAACGCTACAAATTTTAAAATTTATCGAAATCGGTATGGTATCTGTAAACATGGAATCGCTAACAGCTCAACTAATTTCACGAGTTCACAGTTAAAACCCAAAGCATTGTGTGAGTGAGGTGACACTGTGACAGTTATCGTTTTGATGTGACTTCAAATATACATATTCGTCCTTGGTTTGTGCTATTTGAAGTCACGTGAATATTTTTTCACAGCAATATTTAAGAAACATGTAAGCATTTAGACCCGCAATTAAAATATCATAAGCTAATAACAGGATCTACCAAAATCGCTTCCAAATAAATATTAAAGCCGAAAATAAATCCGTTGAAAACGGACTAAATGTTTTCATGTTGGTATGTAATACGAGTATCAACTTCACAAAAGTCATCATTAGAGTAAATGTATGTAAACTACCAACTAACAGGTAATATGAACCTGAACCAAATTAAAATGCAGCTACTAACAAAAACTTTACGTAAGTATTAAATTTTAATATAATGAGTGTATATATACTGCGTTATAATAACGAACAATTTTTTACACTAACGAACTAATTTTAAACTTATTGTTTATTAAATTCCAGTATTCATTTGGATGCGAAAATTTACATTTGTAATTTTGATTTAAATAGCTTGCTTTTGTTTTGTTTACTTAGCAAGGAATATTTAATTTATTGATAATCTAATAGTCTGTGGCGGAGAACAGTGAATTGGAATAAAATGGGTGAAGCATACGAACAACAGTGGGTAGAGACTGAGTCGATTAATTTACAAAATAGTTTAATAAGAAATCGGTTAAGGAAAATAATATTTATGTAGGTTATGTAAGCTTTAATGTATGTAAGTAAACAATACTATCAAAGCTTTGCAAAACCAATGCCAAATAAAAATCTAGGGTACAACTTGACGCCGATTTTTATCGCGTCGCCGCCGGTCCCCTTTTGGTTTTCTTATCAATTCACTTAATACTGATAACAAAATGGTATCAGACATATATAATTCGTTAATAGACTTTTTTACCTGAAACTTATCGCTATATACGAAAGTTTGGTGAGTTAGACTTATAAGTATCGCAAGTATTAGTCTTAGAGGAAGTCAAGCAAAACAAAAAATTGACCTGCAAATGCATTTTTTTTAATGTATGTTTTATAGAAGACCTCCATTAGTTAAACCAGAGACTCTATCAGTTAAATAGGAGTCCTCGACCAATTATATAAAATTCAATTGATCAAAAGCTGTGGTATCAGCAACTCTATGAATTACCGGTGACATCTGTATAGGGGTTGGATTTAATAGCTCATGAAATGTATGTAAGCAAGATGGGGATGTTGTCTGTCGAGTGGGACTGGCAAAAAGCACCTACCTATAGCTCAGAGGGTTATTGTATAAGGCCCTCGCCCTCCCTTTGAGTGTAACAGATAAAGTCATATTTTTCGGTTTCCGAAGAGAGGTATAATGATACTTTGAACGGTCATTATCTTTTAATCGGTCTTTGAATAAAACCTCTTTAGGTTTTTGGATTCTATCTTTAAGGACAGTAAAGCTGTAGTAATATTGAGCAAAATACATGCACTAAAGATTCGTGGATGGCTTATTCCAAATTGAGGATTTGGAGCTAAGAACGTGTGGAACCGTACTTTGATGGCAAAGTTTTACAGATTATCAAGTTGGGATTCAACAAATAGTCAAGTTCAAATTCATGGTTCACGAACCGGTTTTTGAGTTTTAATTGGTAATAATTTAGCTAATGGTGGTATCGTCAACAGAAACACATCATTAGATCATAAATGTTCACATTTCATATTTCTCTCGAATCTGCAAATTAATCCGCTTGAAAGATTTGATTTCGAAGGCAACAAGCGGTAAAAGATCCGCTAGATTAATATGTTGACTATAACTTAATCCATTGGTAGTGCTATTATCGCATCACAGTCTCGTTAGCCAGAATATAATCCCTGCTCCACTTTATGAAGTTACAGCATCGTTCAAAACACATCCTCTCATATTTTTATTATGAACCGTGTTTTCACTTAGGTATATTGTTTCCTATTTGGGCTAAGGTACTTTTAATATTACCTACCTAATTATTTTTTGCTCATAAGGAATTTTAACGGTTGACAGGATTAATGTTCAATAACAGGTAATTACTTAGACCCAGAATTGAATCAGCTACAAAATTCACTTCTTTTAATGTTTGGTAGACAAATATCTAACGGATTGATAGGTGGTTCCTCTCTCTGGCGCCCTGACCGCCGCGCCTTTAGCTTCGACCCTGTCTCTGATACTGGTGGGTCACTATTGTTTGAGGGTGTTTTTTTTTATTAATATTTAAATTATATTGAATAAGAAAAATATTAAAATAAGGAAATATTAATAATATCAGCTTGTAACTGTCCCGTATAGCAGGGCAGGACTTTACTCATAATCTTATTGTCAAATGTTTTAAATTTGTGATTAATGTAACAACTTCATTAAAATCGTCATTAGGAAAGTTAGCGCTAACATTATATTAAGTGACATGAGGCTGGATATAAATAAATGTTCCACTACTAACTAACTGCAATATTTGTTCTTGTTATGGGTATTCGGGATGAAAATCTGAACCATGAAATACAGGCCAAAGGATAAAGAAACGCAAACAGCGTTTGCAACGCAACATGTAGACTCATAAATTCTGTTTTATTATTTATCTAATTCTGTCGACATCGTAATGGGTAGAATATTTGTAAAGTTACATGATGTCACACATTGGATATTCTTAGTATGGCTTCGGTATTTTTCCCTATAGAAATAAAAAAAAAATATATATATAGGCACCTATTAGAGTTCGAACAGAATATTTCCTGAGCTCTGTCACCTTTTTCTAAATAAGTCTTAAACGACTAATGTTACTAGATGAAATAATTTTGCTATTGGTTTTCCTCTCTGTACCAATGTTTTTATTAACTAATTAACAATGTTGGTAAGAAAGTGACCCGGCTAGGAAGAATGGGGACACTAAGAAAATAAAAAGAGATAAGAAGATGCTACGTACCCATTGAGGCAGTAGAAGAAGATGTTAACATCCAAAAAAAAATCTTAACTTGAGTTAACTTCGAAAAGGAAAAAAATATATACAGTAAAAAAAAAGAAGATAAAATATATATGTATATAAAAAATGATAATTAGGAAATCAATGCCTTTTTAGTATTGATAGAATTTTATGAACGAGTTCTAGGCGTATAAAGCAATTTCCTTGTAGGATTAAAATTGGTGTATTACTTGAAGTAGGTAAACACTAATAATAGAAGTCGATAATTAGTACAATAATTGTGAGTATATGTCAAGTGATGACTGGCAAACGTCTAAAATAACAAACACCAGGCAAACTATACACCTTTATAACTATTTTTTTTTTTTTTTTTTTTTTATTATCTATAGGCTTGCGCTTGACCACTATCTCACCTGATGGTAAGCGATGATGTGGTCGACGGAGATGTTTCGAAATTATTTGTATTTCAACTACATTACATTGGATCAGGATCTCCAGGAGCTTTGTCCTTCCGTCATATACAATGTTCATTAGTAAATATCTTAGCCATGGCCATAGTACATTAGTAGGCTCTAAGAGAATCTGCGTTGTATTCCATCTGAATAGGACCAACTTAATTAATCAGTTACAGCATGAGTTCTATATTGATTAGCCTTGGAGTAACTACCCCAGAATCCTGCGGCTTGCCTGTCGTCTTTGATACTGACAACCTTTGACCAAATCTCCTGTGAACCTAGACCACGGATACGTCAGTTTCAAATACATATTATGGTTATAGCTGAAACTGTACATACTTTATCATTATATGTTTTTCAAGTTGTCAATATAAACCTATGTATTACTCTAAAATATGAAAAATGCTGTTCAATATCTTGGCATAACTAGACAGATTGTAAGCAAAAGCTGAAGTGGACTGCGGAGGCCGTGTCTGCCGGATGCCGTCTATACTGCGTGTCCGTATATCGCTAGTCTGGTGCCCTGACACAGCTATATCGGGTCGCGGCACACCGAGGAGAAGATGCTGTGATAGTTGGGATGGCTTCCTCGAGAATTGGAGAGACGAAACACAACACCAAGAGAAATAGAATAAAATAAACAATTGACTGAGTTGATCTCACGGTGACATGTTCAAATTCGTAAGTACTTTCCCTCCTGAAATATTCTTACTTCTTACTAATATTATAAATGCGAAAGTTTTGATTGATGTATGTTTGCTACTCAATCATGCCAGAAAGGCTGAACGGATCTGCATGAAATTTAGCACAGCAATAGCCTATGTGCTATTCCAGATGATTATCTCTATCCCGGAAAAGTGTACGGTTCCCGTGGGTCAACTGCCGACTTACACACGGGCGAAGCCGCTGGCGGAAGCTAGTGGCCTAAAAATTAAAAGCGAAACTGCAATATGTACTTATACAAGTACAATCCAGAGGCTCTATACAAGTGTTATTCGATGTCAGCGAAGACGATAGTCGAAATGTCAAAATGTAAGGGATTGAGCACATGATTTTTCGATATCGCTTGTCAATCCCATACAATCTTGTCTTTTTGACAATCGCTATCACCACGCTTTCGATGATAGAATGTCATTTGTCTAGAGCCTCTGAAAGCACACTATCGTTTGTTTTTCGCTACATAAAAATCATTGCTGTAAAGTATCAAAAACTATTTTTCCACTTCCTTGTCTATTATGTAACACTTGCCTAAGAAATTTGTTTCGAAATATGAACATTTAGATACAAGATTATAAAATAAAGAAATTAAAAATTACATAATAACAGTTTCGAAATGACTTTTGTATGGAGTTTTGATATCATTATGTAATTGGCAGAATGATACTGAACCTGTTACCTCTCGAAAAAGCGCGCGTTGATCATGTGTATATAGTCTGTGGTTTTTAGTCTGAACGTTTCTAATAAATTGTTGTTGGAACTTATTTGCATTTACTACTACTACTACTGTACTGTACTGTATTTTTTTTAAGTTTCGGTTTTCGCTATATACAAATGATTGCTTCACAGTATCAAAAACGAAACGAAAATATTTTTTTCCTTTCTATTGTCCTCCAGTGGAAGATGTGTGCCATAGAAGTTATAACACTCGTAGTATCTAACCCTACATTTTAAATTCCATGAAAAGGGGGCGAGCACATTGCAAAAAAATATATATTAAACCACTTTCTTTTTAACTGACTACAAAAAAAAAAGAGTTACTCAATTGGTCGCGTCGCTTATTTTTTTATTCATTTCTGTTTTTTAATGATATTTTGTCTCATTCCATTAAAGACTAACGTATTAATTTTAAAACCCTAATATCTTCAATAAAATAAGAATCTTAAACTTGGCCACACCACTAAAAGAGGGCTGCGAGCACATACATAAATTCATACAGTAATGGTCGCTCCGTGTCGTCTGAATCAAGCCTTATCCGCGGATTGTGTAGCCATTGTTATTCATCGGCGGCTTCCAAGGATCTCTGGTCAACGAATTTTAACATTACAATAATATGACTTATATATTAGGGCCACCAAAATCTTTGCAAGTATGATTTGGGTGGCACGGCTTTTTATTTTGGTTTTAGGTCGCAATAAAATTTACTGTACCATTTAGCAGGCATGTGAATGTGCGAAAGATTTTTGAAATTTACAGTCTACATTGAAATCTAAGTTTTATTTAGTTACAATATTATTGCAACAGTAAGGACCGATGTTTGAATTTTGAATTTAGAACGCGTGAATCCCTACATTATAGCCCAAGTTTGGCAGTTTTTAACACGCTTTTATTAGCTTGGTATATATCTATGTATCAATGTAACGGAAACTTTGAACGTGATTTTCACCCCTTTCAAAACGTGGGATAAACTTTGCACACTAATCAAGGACCGATGACAATTTAGTCAAAGCCAAAGTCAAAGTCAAATATGTTTATTCAACTAGGCCAATAAGCGGTACTTTTGAACTACAAACAAAAAAAATTACAAATAATGAAAGTTGATTCTACCGGGCGCGTATAAATAGTTTGTTTGTGTGTTTGTTGTTTGTTTTGCCTTACCAAGATTTTCAGGATTAGCGACTTTTTAATTCAATTTACCATTAAAGCGTGTTTTTTAGTTTTTAGAACTACAATTTATTCAGCCTGAAATCGAGCTAGACAAATACTCAACTTCAAACTCATAATTCAGAAATCAGGGTTAATAGTTGCTTTTGTGTTTGCAATTGCTTAATCCATTGGTTGAAAAGAAAATGTCTCCCAAAAAAAAATTACCCTCGTATTAAAGGCTCGTTCATTTTTCAAACGGCCGGAGAACTGACCGTTTTTATTTTAATGCACGGTTTACCACTGCTGACTTAAAAGGCATTTCATTACTAGACAAAATAAATATTAAGCCAGTATTAAGTAATACTATAGAAATGACGACTACTACATCAGGAAGCTACTCTGTTCTTTCATAAGAATTTCCACAGGGTTCATACATATTCTATAAGACCTTGGCTAAGTGGCATTGTATCAGCTACATACATCTTTTAACTGTCGGTATACCAAAATGGTATTATTTATCTCAAACTATTCGTTCGCGGGTGGGTGATGATTTTGTTTTAAGTCAGTATAAATTCGGTGTACTCCTTCTTCTTATCGTGTGAGGATGTGGCCACCTCTGATGTCAGAGTTAATTAACCCGCCTCTGGGAACCCCACAGGCCTCTGACTTTGCTATTTCAGACTCACATTAACTGTATATGCCCAGGTTTCCTCACGATGTTTTCCTTCAACGTTGCCTGTGACGTCCAAGAAAAATTTAGAAAATACATATGAATTTGAAAAAGTCACATTGGTACTTGCCAGATTTGAACCCATGACCTCAAGCACGAGAAGCGAGGACTCAGCTAAAGGGCCAATACGAAAAAATACTATATATATCTTATTTTGATTTTCAATTATTTTATTCACGTTTTATCATCATTTCAGCTGAAAGACTTCCGCTGCTCAATATTGGCCTCCTTCAAGTGACACCACATTGAACGATTATTCATGAGAAAATGTAGCAAATACCAAAACAATCAATGCAACTACGCCATTTTTAATACCGTATACCACTACTATACTCTCTACATAAACCGTTTCCAACAAGGCTACATTAATACTTTATATCTACTCTCGAAATATGAAATTAATACAATAAGCTTATAGTGAAGCTATTGATGTAGTAATATGCACAAGATGAGCTCATCAACTGCGCTATGTATTGCTACAAAATTTACTTAATACTAGCTGTTGCCCTCGGGTTCGCTCCCGTGGACCACCCCACAGAACCCATTTTCGGGATTAAAAAATATCCTATGTCACTCAGGAATAATATAGCTTTCTATTGGTGAAATAATTTTTCAAATCGGTCCAGTAGTTTCGGAGCCTATTCGGTACAACCAAATAAACAAACAAAAAAATCTTTCCTCTTTATAATATTAGTATAGATATTGTACGGATTACGTATTAATGCGACTTAGAAACAGAAATGAGGTATCTCCTTTGACTGATGGAAACGAACATTGCTTATTAAGATGCATGTCTAAGTCAATCATAAGATTTGTTTCACGAAGTTAACTAACTTTATCAAAGCTTTTAAGTAAGTACTACAAGAATATAATAGAAAACATTTATTCCACATTGACAACACACACAAAGTAAGTTGTTTTTTTATTGAGGAAATCTCTGAAGATTCTTATTCGATAAAATATTCTGTCACTAGTAAAAACCTACATTATGCATTAGCACAAGCCAACAATGAGCATAACAATGATACGTTAAATCTTTTTAGAAAACATTAGTGCTGTATAAGTTTTCAGTTTAACCTTGTAATATCGGTAGGTTGCGTAAACACCCGTTCATTTTCCAAACAGACTTTAACTTCATTATCTATAAAAAAGGCTGTCCTCCTGACAAGGGGTTAATATTTTCTAAAGTTCTTCATCATAATTTTAACCGTCGAATAATTTACCGACCATAATATTTTATTTTTACTCTTTTAAACAAAATCTTAAAATCATGATGTGTAAACGTTACCCCAGTTTCCTGTATGTATATAACAACATACTTTTTTGATATTTAAACATTATTCTTCGCCCGCAAGTGGTGGTAAGACCCACTTGACTTATGTCCAAAATATTCTAAAAACCCGAATTAAGATTTCAGACTAAAGAATCAAACAAATTTTATAATACCACAGGCTATCAAATCAGAAAAAAAATACTTGCCTGACTTTATTTTGGCTCTTTTAAACCAATTCTTAACACCATAACATGTTTAAGTTACTTGGTTTCTTTTTTGTTACAACATAATTATTTAAACAATTACTTAAATAAAAGAAAACACACTAGACTTTTTTTATCACAAATGTATTTTTTCGTCCGTAGAGTGATGGTAAGACCCACTTGACTTACTAATGACCCAAATTAAGATTTCCAACTAAAGAATCGTATCGAAAAATCAAACGCGGGATCAATCAATGTGCCGGTCATCACTACTACACGCGCTAAGAGGGATTTCTTGTCCGCACCGAGCTTTTCCGCCGCCCGTCATCTCTTCATATTGAGATTGATGTTAGTGAACCGAGAACCAGCCCGGACAGAATACTAAGAAGACAGAACGGCGGACCATTCTTCGCCAATTAGCCCCCGATCCAGCGGGGTTTGTCCCACAGCCCCGGCCCGCAGCCCGAACCACGACGAACACCATCCCGCATACTAAACTGACGTCATAATTTTTCATATAAGCCCTGCCCGATTAAAGTACGACACAAGTTTTGTTAAGTGTCCGAGTTCGGCGCCTAGCTGTTTTTTTAGTACTGCGACTGGTGCGCTTTTTGGCAGTTTGAGGTCTTTATTATTTGATGGTTTGAGGTTTTAGAGATATGTTTTAGATTGAGGTTCTTGTGCTTTTCAAGTTATATTTTGTCATCTATTTAATAAGTTCAGGTCAGTTTAATCTGGAGTCAAACATTGTTTTTTGCAGCTAACGCTAACAATACTGACGTAAAACCAATCTTCAAATTAATTCCAATTAAGGAAAATTATGCAAATACTTCCGCCCAACACCATAAAACACTTACAACCTTCCTGAAAAAAAACAACAAAGAACCTATTCACACATTCGTTAAAGACGTGTAAAATTACCATAGCTTTCAAGTAGGGTGTTAACAAGTCGGCATGGCACTCGGCTCTTAATAGACCATGGGCTAAATTAGTCATTAGAGTTATAATAAAACATGTATGAGTTGCGACTTGTCGTAAACGAGTGTCGAATCTATATCATTTAGTATAACAGCCTTACTCATCGGTCTAATCGAAATACTGCTGTTCTAAATTATTGCCGGCGACAAAACATTCAGCCTTGTTTTGACGTTGATTTAAATTATATTATCTGTGGCGATGATATAAGTGGTGGCAGTTTTGGATCGTATGAGGTGTGCCTGATTTGGTAGTGTCCTATTTGTCATTTTATGATTTCTAGTTTCACTGGTACTAAGCTTAGATACTTGGGAGCTGAAGACAAAGTAACGATCTATCGGCTATTGCGATTGGCGTAATGACAAAATGCTTGGAATTGATCACGTAACATTTGACTTTTTCGAAGACATTTTTGACTGTTCGACTATTGCAATATCTTATGTCGCGAGAATGTTAATTGGTCTAGAGGTAATTTCCTATTTAGTGAATACCTTACTTTTTAATCTGTAAGAATTTGTGTACTCTTTTTCATAATATTTATTATTGCTAAAAATCCTATATTGACATAATGTTCCACATTTTCCTGATCTAAACATAGCAATTACTCGCGTCTAAGAAGTTTTGATCCGACTTCACTTAGGAAAGCTTCTCTCTTAGCCACAAGTAATTGGCCCTATTAAAATAACCTCACATCAAATTTTTTTTTTTCCTGTAAATGGAACTCAGTCGAAATGGAATGTTTATGTTGAAAAAATTTTCTAATTCGATTTCTAACAACATTTGAGGCAGAAATACTTTTTGCATTTTTCTCATATTTTTACCGTGAGTGTTCACAAACTATACCATATTTGTCTTGCAGCGTCAGCATAATTCACTTATATACCTAACTTATAGTTTACTATTTTGCAATTTGAAGGATCCCTATTGTTTTCAAAGAATACTTCAGCCTCTACATGTATCGCACATATACACATACATAAGCCTAACGCATAGTCTAGCTAGTATATCGGGGCAATCAGAGCTATATTCAAGTCGTATGAACGACTATCGTAGTAGACTCTTGAGCGTCGAGCAATGTAACTGGTTAAACGCGGGACATGACCCTTATTATGCTTACACGTAAAATAATCGATAAATTATAACAGATGCTGCTGAAGTTACTAGAAGAAATGGAAAAAACACAACTGAATGATTCATATAAAAATTTAAAGTATTAGCACAATATAAAACCACCGAACTACCATAAAACCTTTCGATCCCATCCCGAATCAAATGTTTGTGCTATTGTAAGCTTCAATAGTTATGCAGATAAATGTTTACCCCTCATACTAAAAACTAATCTAAAATTAAAAAAAAACACCATTTCGCATTTTATTTCCCTATGGGGACGAGGAATGAATATCGAATAATTTCCATTAGTCCCTGGTTTAAGCACCGTGCGTGTATAAATCCTGGCATGCTCCGTTCTCCATGCTTCGACATAATCCCCATGAAACAAAGTGTTAAGTCCGTTATATTGGACGGAAAAAGGTCCTATGGTATGTTAGTACTATGGAACTTCCCGTACCTATTATGTAAAAGGTAACCTAGGTCGTTGCAGTTATGTGAAAATCTTTTAGATTTACGTCAAGTTTTGCCAACAATAAAGAGCAAATGCGTTCGGTCGAGACATCCGACCGAATTTGACAACTATAAATGAAAAAAGGAAATCATAGGGGCACAGTAAATATCATTATTTTACAGTTTATGTAATATCTTTTAAATTGGTCCAATATTAGAGGAGGCAGCAGGCGAGAGCCAAACCTCGAATTATTACTTTTTACTTAGGAAATTCAATCGGATGTCTGCGACCGCATTTCCTCCTAAGAGGGCCACTAAAAACTATTTAATTATTAATTTCATGTTATTTAGTTGTTTTTTATCTGTAACAGAAAAGCCATTTTCTTCCCAAGCTTAGCAAAGGACCCAATAGGGAAAGGATGTAATATTATTTTCATTGTTGGGCAACCTTACACGAAAATGAATCGTCGAGATTCAAGTCACATTACAAAGCTTAGTTACTAATGTAATGTGTGAGGACGCCATAATTGATCACAGCCTATCTTATTTCACGAGTACGACCTCTGATTTAAGGCTTACACAGACAGATGCGACGCGACAGTGAGGCAGCGATGCGACAACACGTTTTCATAGCGAGCATTTCATAGATAATACATACGTTCAACTATTTGTATAAAATAGTGGTCACCTGGTGCCTGTCTAAAGCAACCCTTACTGTACTTAGCAACTTATACTTGACGAAATGAATGCACCGCTTAGCATGAGAAGATTGCCACAGGAAGCATTAGACTCGCTGAAATTTCAAAGTACTCGTAGATTGCTTTACAAGCTACGTTTACAAGATTGCAATTTCTAGTGAAAACTCATCAGATATACACCAAGGAGGCGATATATTAATGTACATTATGAAGCATTGACTGAAAAGTCCTAATACATAATAGTATATGCAATGGTCATATAATAGGGATTATTAAAACACAAGCGTGAGTTTATCACATGAGGCGAAGCCGAATGTGATAATATTAACACGCGAGTGTTTTAATACCTAATTATATGCCGTTGCTTACACTACTTTATCTTCACTCACTATTTTTCATACAGTTGTAATAAAACAAAAGTTGTAACAGAAAAATATTTGGTATGGCGGGCAATGTGATACTCGTATTGTCACACTCGTTTTTTAATAACCTCTATTATATGATCGTTGTATAATCTACTATTACGAAGCTCTTAAGAGTCAGTAAGCTGTGTTACTAAAAACCAGCCAAGTGCGAGTCGGACTCGCGCACGAAGGGTTCCGTACCACTATCGCAAAAATAGCAAAAAACACGTTTGTTGTATGGGAGCCCCACTTAAATATTTATTCATTCTATTTTAGTATTTTTTGTTATAGCGGCAACAGAAAAACATCATCTGTGTAAATTTTAACTGCCTAGCTATCACGGTTCACGAGATACAGCCTGGTGACAGACAGGCGGACCGCGGAGTCTTAGTAAGACGGTCCCGTTTTTACCCTTTGGGTACGGAACCCAAAAAGCGGTCGAAAAACTACGTACATAGGTACTCAGAAAACGAAATGGTGAAGATAATGCAACAAAAGCTCTTCATTGTTAGACATCTTCTCTCAAATCATAGGCTACGATGACTCGACTGCAATCGGCCATCAAAGTGTTTAAAGTATTTAGGGGGCCTTTTAAATTGATGAATATGATTTGTGACCGTTTATAAATTAGTTCAATAGACGAGCTCAGAGTAAATATGTCGCCGATTGATGTCTCAAGTGACAAAATGTTAATAATAGATGTAGTCAATTTTCACAGATCATTTCTAATAGAAACTGGTTATGTCAGCCACTTAAGGCACCGATTCCCTTGAGTAGCTGATTTTAAAATGAGAATCACGTCAAAATGGCTAGTCGTAATTTTTTGAAAAAATTATATGTTATATTAGACTATTTTCTTAATAATTTGATCTGAGCAAATTTTGAGTTTAATTCGTATAACATAGTGTAATTAATTTTTAAAGTTATGTCTAAAACGGACAAAAACACGACAATCACACTAAAACCGCTGGGCGTATTTTAATGGAATCGACACCATCTCAAAGACAATTTAATTATCTACATTTTGATCTGAGGCTTTTTTTTTAAAGTCATAGAATAATAAGGAAAGTACAAAAAACAACAAAATTTTTGGTTGCGCGGGTGTGAAACGAGTGCGCGTTTTGTTCCCTCAAGGTCGTTGGCGTTAGTCGTCGTCTTAATGTGGTGTGGCGACTGAAGAAATTAAATGAAGAATATCTGATAAATTGGACCAGGTTTTCAAAGACGTCGCGCGTCGGTTTTAATATTACTACAGATTTTAATTTCTAAAATTAAATCTTATGTGGTTTGCTTGTTTCACGAAGTCTTTGTAGCCACTACATAATTTGAAAACACTACATAAAATTGAAAATGGGATTCGTTTGAAATTATCTGCCGAGTAAGTTAAGGGGAACTTAATCATAGATGGTGAACAAGACCGGAAGGATACCGATATCACTCTATTCAATAATTAAGTCTCAAAAAATAATTTATTGTATCAACGATCCCCTGTTTCTACCCGCCCCCGCCTCTACATTGCACCGACTCATTACTCATCCGTTGAATTAGCCATCCATTGGTCCGTCACTGACACGTTTGCCATCGACTTTTAAAGTGAATCTCATCAAATAGATTCTCAGTAACTGACGAAATATGATTTTTAGATTAACGACGTCCAGAACTAAATTGACAATGATGCATTGTTATCTTAGAATATTCAATTGTTCAAGTTATTAAAACAGATTGTGATCTTTCCTGATTTGCTGCTCTCGCTGGATGTGTCATACTTGTCCGGGGCGTTCGATGCTGAAAATATTGTGTAGAAATTACCTGCAACAAAAATAAAAATGGTCAGTTATTGTAAAAAAAAAAAATTTTGGGCAACGGTGATATTTGGTTGTAAGATCCAATTTTACATATAAGTTATTTTATTCTTTTAAATAAAAAAATACTACTTCTATTTTCAGAACGTTGATGAAAGTGCACAGT
Source organism: Orthosia incerta (assembly GCA_948252205.1). Classification (NCBI taxonomy): domain Eukaryota; kingdom Metazoa; phylum Arthropoda; class Insecta; order Lepidoptera; family Noctuidae; genus Orthosia; species Orthosia incerta. Next base: position 35,933,758 of record OX411741.1, on the reverse strand, counting down.
TCTATAATTAATATCGATTTGTCTATAATAGGTCTAACACACAACCGCGACAAGTGAAAGAAATAAAGGAAGGCCGTTGTATTAAAACCGGCCAAGAAATGTTTTTTTAAAACCTTTCTTTATTTTTTTTTATTTTTTTTTTTAATTTTATTTTAGCTTTTAGGACAAGTTTTAGTTTATGGTTTTTTTATGCTCTATGTGTGTTTGATGAGTTTTTTCCCGTCGCAGGTAATATCTGTGGTAAGTGAACCAAGCTAATTTGCAGTATCTACAGTAGTAATAGAATCCCTTCGCTGAAAAAGAGACTCCGAAACCAATTAGGTTTTGTTACCGGCTTAAAAAAAACCGGCCAAGTGCGAGTCGGACTCGCGCACGAAGTTTTCCGTACCATTATCGCAAAAACGGCAAAAAAATCACGTTTGTTGTATGGGAGCCCCACTTAAATATTAATTTTATTCTGTTTTTAGTATTTGTCATTATAGCGGCAACAGAAATACATCATCTGTGAAAATTTCAACTGTCTAGCTATCACGGTTCATGAGATACAGCCTGGTGACAGACGGACAGACAGACAGACAGACAGACAGATGGATGGCGGAGTCTTAGTAATAGGGTTCCGTTTTTACCTTTTGGGTACGGAACCCTAAAAAAGGAGATATTCAACGCCAAAAAAAAACTTAAGCGGCATACTACCGAATTTTTTTTTTCAAACCTTCGAATTTTATTTAAAAAAACACTTTAGTTGTTAGGAGTACTGTGCATGTTATTAAGATGTTTTGGCTATTTTTCGGTCTAGCTCTACGCCAATATGATGATTACTTCTACAGAGAAGTTTCCCGTCTCGCTCCCGGCGCGGCGCAGTCGAAGACAAGACTCGCCAGGCGGCGCCGACGCACCCAGCGATGAAACCCGGCCCTCGAACTTAATAACGATTTGCATGTCTGATGATATACGCCTGCGTCCACAATGACCATATTTTAGCTGTATGAAAATCAATTAACAATATTTGTCACAAAAAAGAAACATAAACCTGTACCTATATTCGTTTTGGTGCTCCTTTTTCAGCGAATGGTGTTTAAAAACGGAATGTCTTTTTTTTATAAAATAATTTAGCAATGAACGTTATAACTTTATTTTCTAGTGCTGCCTTCCATCAACAGACACGCTTGTTTGAGACTAACTTTGTTACACAGTTTTACGTGAATATGAAAACTTTTTCTTTCTACTTAAATTTTTACAAATAAAAATAAATAAATAACTTTGCTTTACAGCGAAGTGTATTGTGATAGAGATGGCTATTAGAAGCAGCTTTCCTTCATGCATTTATAGAACATTTTACAAAATATGTATTCTTAATTCAAATGCTGGTCTATACAGGACTGAAATCCGAAAGTATCTGTATTTAAACCTTAGTCGGACCTCTAGATTAAACCCCGTAGACCGGGTTTCCTGTATCTGAATACCAAGTTATGCAATTTGAAAAGCTTAGGCGGTCAGGAAATGTCATAGCATAGAAATTCTACAATGCGCTGCTAGACATCATGAAATTGGAAGGCTACAATGGGTCTGTAGTGTTGCATTGGCCACTGCATCACCAATGATAAATAAATAGTTTCAAGATGAAAAATGTGAATTTTTGGCAAACACTGCTGGAAAAAAAACTATTACGTTATTTCATTGTGCCATTTTGCATTCCTGCGCACTTTTAATTTAAGATCTACTCATACATTATCATCATCATCAGCCTTTTTAATGATCCCACTGCTGGGACACAGGCCTCCACTCTGTGAGGAGGAATGGGCCGTAATCCACCACGCGGGCCCATTGCAAGTTGGCCATTTATACAAACATAGGTTTTTCTGAAAATTTATTTTCTGAAGGATTATCCGTATGTGTGGAATAAATTATCCCGAGGGAACATATTTCCGGGATAAAAAGATAAACTATCCATCCTGACTATAATCTATCTCTTTGCCAAATTTCATCCAGATCCGTCCAGCTGTTTGAGCTTTAAGATGTGATATTAAAGCGGTTGAAGTCTCACTACAACATGATAATCACGATCCGTCTGTCAAGAGCATACCGACGAAGAAGCAGAAGAGATAGCGCTAAGATTTCTAGAATAAACATTATTGAACTATTATAGCACAGCATAGTAAGCAATCATATCAGACCGATATCATTATAAGATTGAACACATATTGAAACTTATCAGACATTTGAATAGCCATCATGTTTGAGATTAGATTTTTAACAGTTCACCGTTTGATGTTACAGAAGATTTATCTAAGAACAACAATTAATCTAATATAGGTTTATCTATTCCCGTTACTTTAATGTTAGAGCATTGACAGTAAAGAAACACCATGCAGATTATGGGTTTGTGGAATTGTTCATTTTAACGATTTCCTGGACTGCGGTCCTCTATAGTTATTTGTCAAGCAATTATAACTGACAGTTTACTTCCTTCATATTATAATAAAATAAATCCTGGAAGTCACCTTGATATACAGATTTTCTTACATTATATATGTGTGCTTCTACCGAGATTTTTAACGTAATCGATCGTGATAACTTCCAAGATCTCTTATGTCAATTTGTATAATAGTGCATTATGGTACAAGTGTGTAATGTTGGTGATTGCCGCTAAGGCGCCATTGAGACCCGAGCCGTTAGGTGAGGGTCTTAAGATAGCCGAGGTCGGTAATCATCAATACACACGTGTATCATACGACGTTTTTCAACACACTTGTGAAGAAAATAATACTAAAAAAACGTTTTCAGTAAAAACGAGTTGTGAATTTTTTTTCGCAATGGTGGGCAAAATTAATCAGTTTTCCCATGCGCGCGCATCTAACAATGGCGATCAGCCACAGACTAAAAGAAAGAGGTTTCTTTTTTTTGGCTTTTCGCGGATAGCATTTTTGCCATAGAAAAATATTCTCCCTACTATTTTGGCCACGTATAAAATGGGGCATTTCAAGTTTTCTTTATTATAGGGAAAACAAAAGTTATATTTTAGTGAAAATTTTATTTATTAAACACGTACAAATTGGAATTATCTATTTAAATACAAAGTTTTATGAAATGAGCAAGAAATAGGTACATTAATTTATTTGTAATATTGAGCACGATCTTTTTTGTATCGATCCTTTTTTAAGAACAAAGCAACTCTACCAATAAAATAAAAAAAAATACTCATTAACTCACTTGTGAATAATAGCAATGAAAAAGTCACAGTTTGATTACAGGTGTCATTATGTGACTTATTGCGGTGAAATTAGAGCCACTTTATGAGCAAGTGTGTTGAAAAAGTTATTTCTCCTTACTGTCACCAGAAGGCGTTAACGTTAACGTAAATGAGCGCAAATAAAAAATCACACTAATCCCTCTGTTTTTTGCCCAAATGATCTTGATATCTGACACGACGAGACGGGAAGAAACGGTGGACTTTGGGTGCCATATTGTAGGAGTATTTTTTTTCTCCAAACCTATCGTGGGGGTATCGGAATAAAGAGTTTTAATAGGTGATTTCAAAATAGATAACACTTATATGTTTAAATGTATCAATTTCGAAAAAAAAAGTTAATTAAAAAATTCAAAAAGCCCGACTGCTTAAGAAGCGAACTAAAAAGAAGTAAACAAGAAGAAAATCATACTATGCAGTCGGAGGATTCATCTGGTTTTGGTCAGCCAGCTCGCGAATAATAAGTCAACTTTTTTTTATGAGAATTACTATAGCTGCACAGGGCGGCCAAGAAGTTTGGCGAGAACTATATATTAGATGGATTGGCAGCCTATCTGACCTCCACAACCCAGTAACTGTGTTACACGATACCTCATAGCAGGACTAGTGTAAGATTTCAGGCTTCTACTACCTACCCGAAACGACTATCAAAGGACTATAAATGACGGTGTGACTGATGAGTGTCTGACGAGTGTCGGTATGTGACTGATGGTCACCCATACAAGAACTGGCAAGCGTTACTTAACTTTGATTATCGAGCCGTGCAGCTGTTATATATTTAACCACGAGCGCCGCTTAGTTTACTTATGTGTGTAGGAAAACTATCCTCTAGGCAACAAATTTGTCTAAAACATGCGTGAAAGGGTAATGATGCAACACGCGTTATCTAATCTAATCCCACGTAAATATAGAGCGGTCTGTTTGTCTGATTCTTTAGATACGCAAAACATGTGAATGTGTTACATTTTCATAACATTATATCATAGTTATCGTTGTAATCATCTTCCCTTTTTAACACGCTTTTATTAGCTTGGTATGTATGTATCTATGTATCAATGTATCAATGTAACGGAATCTTTGAACGTGATTTTCACCCACTTCAAAACGTTGGACTGATTTGAAACTTTGCACACTTATCAAGGACCGATGACAATGCAATAATTTAAACAGTTTGTCCCATTATCCTTACCATTAAAGCGTGTTTTTTAGTTTTTAGAACTACAATTTTTACAAGCTTTTATTTAACTTGCAATGTATGTATGTGTGTTCGGGTCAAATCTTGCAACTGAATTTTAAACCAGTTATCCTCCACCGATTAAGATGAAGTTTTGCATACACGTTAAGTTTGAATGACAATGCATGTGTAAATGACGTCATTCCAAATCCAATATGGCAGATGGCCCAAGATGGCGGACTAGTATTTTTTTGTGCACTGCCATGACATGGGTATCAAATGAAAGGGTTTGATGAGAAGAATACGAAAAAAGCTTGTTTAAAAAAAAGTTTTTTTATTGATTAATTTATTTTAAGATGAATCTTCTCAATTCCGTCATAGTTAGTTTCAAAGGTGGCATCAGCTATGATGTCATCCGCATATACTTATTTGTCAGATTTGAAAGGTACGAATACGGACGCTAGACCTAAAGTCCAAACGTAGCGCGCAGGGTCGCATTCCACTCAGTCGTCTTTGTCTTAGATGGCTTCGCTAAACTTTGATTTCCTAATTCAAGGCCGGTATAGTTTTAAAAATAAATATAGCCCTGGCCTTGAGTTAATTACAAACTTCAAATTGATGCCAACATATTTCCTAAAAAACGTCGCCCATCAACTTTGTTGGCTAAAACATTTTAATATGACGTAAATGGTCCTACGTAAATCCTTTCCTTACTTCGATGTCCATAGTGCTGCACTAGGTAGTCTCTTCGAAGGTCAAAGGTGACATCTTGTACTTCATAACAGCCTTAAGGTTCACAAGTAGAAAACTCTGTCCAGGTCTTGATTAATATGGACAAGTGTTCCCCTCAATTTTACAGTAATAACTTACATAATAATCTGTCATAAAGTAGGGATCTAAATGAGAGCCTTGCATTAAGTCGCATTAGCGGAAAATTCTGTCCAGGTCTTGATTAATAAGACTAAATAATCCCTTCATTTTTCTGAACTTGAAATCTTTAGATCATGATTGATAGAACAAAACTTCAAAAAATGTATAGTAGTAAATTATACTAATAATATATACTTTATAAAATAGAAGAAACCTATATGCGAGCCTTGAGGAACGCCTTAATTACATTCTGCGAGAAATAGATAAACTCATAAAATGCATTTTATTCAGTTATAACAAAATCATATAAATATATATGGCAGGTAGAACTCGACGGTTATTAGCTTAATATGGAGACATGGTACGCTCTACTACTATAAGCATTTTTTACAGGCATTTTAATCAATAGCGCTTCTAAAGTCCTAATAATCATGTTAATAATGTTCTGGTCTTTAAAATTCTCTACTAAAAAAAGTCACATCGATGTATTTGTTTTTGAATATACGAGTACATGCAGAGTTAAATCCAACAATGACACGAAAAAAACTGTATGCCTGGCTCGATTTGTGTGAACGCACCTTATAGGATGATCCGAGATCCAGAAATTTGACTCGTCGCGAACACGTTATGACTCAGAGGTCTTTCCTTGCGGCCGAAACGAGCGGATCTTTAATTTAGTAACCGTTGAATGTCTGGATACTCTCGGCAATTTAGCAGCTCGAACAATCCCAGCATTGGATGCTATCTTTGCGAAACGTACGATAATCCAACATATGCAGCAGTGAAACTGGTTTGTGCGTAGCGGAGACTTATTTATAGGTTTTGGTCACTTTGTATGCCTTATATACCGTTAATGTGTTAAGTGAAATGGTTTCTTTGAGGCTGATTCGAATTGCAATAACCTCCTTTTATATAAAAATTAATTTCTAAAGAACTTTTATATCTATATTTCTATAGTATTGGCGTTTCAAAGCATTATCATGAAATTAAAAACAATAGATGATACTGCCTATTAATTTGAATGAAGTTTCTACGAATCATGGGATATTGATTCTATTCAGATATAAATACAAAACAAAATATCATTGAATAACAGAAGCCGAAATTAGCCGTTTTCTTTGAAAATGCCTGAGTATTTAGAAACAAACTCTAATTATTATAGGAAAACTAAAATACAATTTGCGGAAAATAAATTATGTTTGAAATTTTTAAACAGCCTTTAAAAGCTCCGAAGTCCTGACTGTAACCGCTTTTCCTTTGTACCTTAGCTGACATTGTCCTGAACGATCTCAGGTAGAAAATAATCAAGTAAAAGTGTAATTATTAAAAACCTGGAAAATTATAAAGCTTTCTTTCATTTTGTATTTTATAATTGTGGTTTTTGGATAGCTAACTGTTCTGGGAGGGACGGAATGTTTTGTTGGTAATTGGTATCCTACCGATTTTACAGATTTATTTTTGCATCAAATTTTTCAATTCACTAGTAACTTACCAGATGGACAACAAGGAATAGCCAGTGCAAAGATTTCCACAGACAGGCGCGGCGCCACAATGCGACAACAGCTATATGCTAGCATATCAGTTGTTTTTAGAACAATTTCTAAGAAAAAATGTTGTTGCAATGTCGTGACACAGCACCTGTCTGCGAGACCCTCAATACTTAAAGATTGCAAACATTATATAACGATGCAAAACCGCATCAAGCTGAGACCTTCAACTCAAAAAGTCATCGATGCTATTTAAGGGAATCTATAAAATATTGATGAGATGAGATGTATGACGACAGCATGCTGATTATATTCAAAAGGTAACTTATAACTTATACTGAGGTTCATATACTGCTGTTTAAGGTGATTCGTTACAAAGATGAAGTGTCGCATGCGGTTGCAAATTACGCGCTCCCATACTGTTCAAAGCGTAACACAGTAACGATGGTTGGCGGTAGAAATATGTAATAGTGGTAGTACGTGTTCAGACGATATCCTGGGCCTTGAGTAAAAGCGTGAAAGTATCAGCGATAATAATTAAGAAATTCTAAAATATTTGGGATTGACCGTAGAGGTATAAACATATGTATATACCGTATCCGACGCCTGGGTGAGGCCTATGTTCAGCAGTGGACGTCTTTCGGTTGAAATGATGATGATGATGACGACGACCGTAGATGTCAATCCTTTTTATCGCCAGTTCCCTCTTATTTAATCAGGTCATCCTGCGTGATTTCTGTAGTGCATGTCATTTTAGACTTTATGACAACCATTCCCGGTACTAGAACGTCACTTATACACGTATACGTTAAATTTTGGTCGTTACAATCCGGTATCCGTCGATCCGGTAAACCGACTTCAAAAGCAAAACACTTATAAGTGCAAAAATAACTTGTGTATGGTTCCAATAGGTACTTACCTAACAGTTAATTTTCACCAGACGTGTGAATGCTTTCAATCGTATTCGTAAGCAATGCAAGAAAGATGAATTACATCAAGATAATTGAACGGAAGCCGTAATGGGGTCGCGCTAACTAAACTGTGAGACAACAATGTTAACACGAAGCAATTTAAACATGTGGCCCTTATTATGGATATCATCTAATAGGGCCACTTGTGTAACTTATCATTTGACTTCAAACCGCATCGTTCTTTCGATTAGGTCAGTTTTTATCCTTCTTTCCAGTGGTCTACATCATAAGTACCGATAATTTTTCTAGGCTAAAAAGTGGGCAATGACATTCATCATTGATGGTAGACTTCTATCAGTGGAGGCATTTTCCGATCCGTACTTTTAGAGAGTATCTACTAAGTACAAAACATGAAATGACCTCTTTATAGTTTTAGTTTAAAGACACCTAGTTTCTAATTAATCAGAAGAATCATCTTAAAATAAAGTTGATTGCACCATTACTTAAACGGAAATGTATTTCTATCTATAATAGAGAAGCCGGCTACTTTTCTTCTTTTGATGGAGATCGCACGCGAATAACGATTTTATAAAGACATTTTAGAACACCTTGTAAAAGTGTTTCCTTCTCAAAACTCACAAATAAATTAAAAGTTAAGGTAGATAAGGTAGACTATTTATTACTAGGAAACTAAGTCAATTTCTTCGACATGACTTATGACCTTTCAGCTCCACAATAGCTACATACTGGTTGGACAAATTTAGAATGGTTGTATAGTTTGAGTTAATCGACATGAAAGAAGAAACACCACAATACTTCGCAACTTTGAACACAGGCATTCCTACGTAGGTACTTAAATTAGTAGGTATGTTACCTACTACGTTCGTCTCGTCTCCGAAACTCCCGCCAAGGCTGCACAGATTTGACACCAATAACCTAACGTCATTGTATGTCGCTAAATATAGCGTCAAAATTAACAAAAACATCGATCAATTATCAAGTAGTTGCTAAAATTAACATTTGAAATTAATTTTGTGTACCGAACTTACCTAAGTCTTACGTTTTTCACAACTTAGTTTTAATTATGTCATTTTCTAGATGCAATTAATTTTGTGTACCTACCGAACTTACCTAAGTCTTATGTTTTTCACAACTTAGTTTTAATTATGTCATTTTCTAGATGCAATGCAACACGTTTAAGTTTAAAAAATATTTCATGGAGTTTCTTGCGCCTTCTTCCCCGTATTAGAGATTGCGTTTTGGAGCACACAAATAGCAATTTTTTTTTGACTAATTGTCGACTTCTTCACAATGCAAAAGTGCTTGTACAAATAAATGCTATGGTGTTTATTAAGATCGTTATGAAATCATGCACCGTTTTCAGGAATAATAATTGAACGAATATTTGTCAGTAAGTGTAGGCTATCTGGAAAATATTTATTAAACTATTATTTTAGTGCCATTTTCCATCACCATAAACTTTAATAGAGGCTGACGTTCATAATTCTTCAAAACTTGAGCAATCTCCGTTGACTCTATAATTTATCACTGTTAGCCAAATGACCCAATAGCCAATCAGAGATCAGAGCCTTATGGCGTCATAGTCCCAAGGATTACAAGAATCTTCAGATTACCGAATGACATATTGTTTATTATTACAGGCTCTGTACAGAGTTCGACGCTTGCGCATCGTAAATGTCTCTGAAAAGAGCGTTGATTAATTTATGAGTAAGTGACGAAATCAAATCACATGGCTACGAATCTCTGGGACCGTATTTCTTTTAAAAAATAGTGACGTAGTTCACATGGGTAATAAGACGGGTTATTGGAGTATCTACTTATAAATTTATCAAAACCTACAAGTGTTGGCGGTTGTTATTTTTGGTCAAAAAAATAAGTAGCAGAAAACAGCAGAACTATAGCAACACTAAATTATAGGTACTACTCTTTAAAAATATCTAGTATTCCAACTAATAACCGTATTCAAAAGCAAAATAAAATGGCTATTGAATTTTCTACCAGTATGTAGATAACCCACGGCAAACCCTTTAAAAATTATTAAAAAAATACACATAACAACTGCTAATTCCTCAACCAGTCCACAAACCGTAATCATCAAAACGTCAAACAAGAGAGAACTAATAAAATATCAATTTTCTCGAATCATTCGATGCGCACGCGCAAGGCCTCATATTTCTTACGCCGTTTTAATCGCATGACATAAAAATACTTACGTAAGTGTCAAAGTTCCATGAAAACATCGTACGGACGTTCATAATCGTGTGTACACAAAAAACTTGTATATAGTCATTTACTATATTTTTGGTAGTGCGGTGCTGTCATACTTTTATTGGGGAGAATAGCATATTATATAGTTACTTTACAAAGTATAATAAATACCATGTTATATTTTATAGTAGCTAGCTATTTTAACGCATGTTATTAAAATAAAAACCACCTATTTTTTTTTAAGTCTAACCGACGCTAATAGTTTTATGAATATAAAATATGTGGGTAGACGGAGAAATAGAGAAAGACTTAAAAAGAGATGGATAGACTGCATGATGAGTGAAAATGGAAGACAAGGGAGTCAGTGATAGCGTGACGGTTGGCGGGACGGGATAGAAGAAGAAAACGTGTGGCGCCGACTTCAAGTAACATGGGATATGGGCAGGAAGATGATGAATAGGTAGCAGTTTTAGCGACTGCATCTAGCGTTTTAAGCTTTCTTAAAAACATGACCCTAAAGGGAAAGGCAACAGAGAGGTATATTTCGTGAAACTGACTAAATTTTGTTTATCTTTTAGTTTTAGGTGTGCCTTTTTTAGGGTTCCGTACCCAAAGGGTAAAAACGGGACTCTATTACTAAGACTCAACGATCCGTATGTCTGTCTGTATGTCTGTCACCAGGCTGTATCTCATGAACCGTGATAGCTAGACAGTTGAAAAAACTCGCACTTAGCCAGTTTTTTTTCACTAACACATACATTTCTATTTTCAACTTTTTTGATCCGGAAAAAAATCGGTTCGTACCGCTATGCTCAATTCCCGCTATGGTCGGCTTCAAAAATAGTTACTGAAAGGTGCGGCTATGCCCAAAATTCTTCGACTCTACTTTAACAATGGAAGCTACAGTTGGAAAGAAAAGTGTTTGAATTCAATTAAATTGAGCAGGAAGCTGAAAAATATTGAAATTAAACTAAAAATATCGAAATATTAGTTCGAAATATTTTAAGGTTAAGTTTCTCTTTTACGGAAAGACGTTTCGTTTTTCACAGTTCTATCGAATGGATGGACACTTTATTTTAAAATGAATGACGTGACGTGTTGAGTGGCGGCGGAGGCGAGTGTGCGTTAGTATGATGAAGCATAACGTTTAATATTTTTTTTTACAAAGTAATGGCATTTACATACTAGGTTTTCTTAATTTGCTTTTTATATGGGTAAATAAAATATGACACGGTAAAACTTTTCTTCATCACTGCCCGCGAATGTAATTTCGGGCATAGCGGCACCTTTCAGTAGGTTTTTTTCGAGTTGTACATAGTGGGACTAGAGCATAACGGAACTAACCGAAAAAATTACTTTAAATTTTGTAGAAATTATAGGCGTCAAATTAAAACCATGTCAACTGGTGTAATAGACTCATTTGCACAGGTACCTACATCATCATCATCTGCCTTTTAAAGTTCCCACTGCTGGGCCACAGGCCTCCTCTCTCCTAAGGGCGAATATCCACCACGCAGTTCCAATGCTGTTTGGTGGATGTCTACGAATTTTTGTTCTAGGACATTCCGGTCTCCTCACGATGTTTTCTTTCACCGTTTTTAAAGCAGTAGTGATGCAATAATTTACACAAAGTAAAGCGCTTGCCTGGGTTCGATCCCGCGACCTGCGACACGTAAGTCGGGGCCGTTACCACTGTGCCACCACTACTCGGGCACCTTTGCTTCAGAGACTCGGTATTGGGATTGATAAATCCATTTCAATATTTATCCATTCAATTCGAGCAAAGTACTGTCTGTCACTAGTTACACAACAATTTACAAAAACTGTTTTATTTCATCGAATCTGGAAATCATATTATAAAATATCTATGATATTCGGATCTTTTGTGTCGCCGCTGTCCATGTACTCGGACACGTAAATATGTTTTGCAGTTTTTAGGCTGACGGCGTATTGGCTAATAAAAAAAGGAATGTCGGAAAAAGGGCGATATTTGTCAACATCAAAAAATACTGCTCGAATTTTGATTAAACGGAAAATACGACATTGGATTTGAAAAATGGAAATAGGAAAAGCAGTTACTGTGACAGAGTATCGACGTCCTTTTTCAGGTATCTACTTCTATCCGGCTAACGGTCACGGTTTAATTTCTAACTGACTCAGTTAGTTAGAAGTGAGAAAGCACGCCAAAATTCTTAACGATGCATTTAATAACTAACAAAGTGGTGAAATTGACCCTTAAATCAGTAAATACAGAAAAATCCGTTCACCACAATTCAATACGCTTGTCCGAAATACGGTGAAAAGGTATGAATTGTTAAATTTCACACTGTGATTGAAATTCACAAAATTGTTGAAGTTCATACTATTCATGCTGTTCTATAGCGAATTGGAAACAATGATTACGATCAACCGGGCGTAACAACACGAATCCTGGGCAGCAAACCTATGACCTCCCGAACTGCAGTCAAACTATTGTTTCCGGCTTGTATTCGGATCCCAGGAACATCATATTATTTACTGGCACGTTGCATGTACTATTACAAACCACATAAATGTGGTATTGTCCAGATCATGCATTCATCAGGTTTCAACATCCAGGATTATAATCCCGAAACAATCGAAACTGGGCCATTTATTTAGTTAGGCGAAATTTCAATAATGCATTATTCATTTTGCAAGTGAAAATAATATACTTAGCAACTAGATTTTGAAAGCGGCTTATTTATTTGTTTATGGGGTGCGAAGAGGAAACATGTCAATGCATCTGCGATTATTTAATCTGTTAAAAATCACAAAGTATCCGCGCCCACGTGATAAACGGGCTACGGAAACTACTACCGTGCCAAAAAGTCCTTGTCCTTAGCCAGATCAATCATCAAGGTAACTACTTGTGTTCTTCCAAATGCTGTGACGTGTTTGAATAACAAACATCCAAACATACAGACTTTCACATTTATAATGTTTGTAGTATCCTAACTAAGCGAAAATATTTCTGTATGATCTAATGAGTTGTGATATGGGTGTGGGTTATTTGAACTACCTGAATAAAAATTATCTTCACACTATGCCAACAATGATTTCCTATCGCGTCTTCGCGTGGGTCTAACTTAGGCTTTTGAGCGAAAATGCTGAATATTGTACCTAAAACTAACCTGAATTTTCGTATTTTGCAGGCCACCTACCGCTACATGGTAGGCCCGGTGCGAAAATTCAGTTGCCCGCGAATTTTTCTCTCAACAAAATGTCACACAAAACGGGAACCACATCAGTGAAATTGAATGGCGACACTGGTTTAAAAGAATCAAAGGCTTTCTTATTCAGAAAGCTTATTCAGAAAATCCGACTACTATGCTAAAAAACCGCATGGAAACTAAAATAGCAAAAAATATTGAACACGAGACATCCGATACAACAAATCCGATTTCCTATTTGCTTTTGTGATTCATTGGCCGAAAACCTCAAAAACATAACTCTTCATTTCAGGGTCCAGGTAGAAGTCAATTAGGTACTTTTAACATGAAAATTAATATATTGTAAATTGATACACTTGAAGTAAAACTATACAAGTATATCGTTACAAACGAGTTGAGTGTTTATTTCCACCTTAAGCAGTTAATTAGGTATATCATTAAAATGAACACTTCAGATATAAGATGTTACACTCATAACATAAGCTTATGTACTTAGGTTAGAGTCAAACTGCCTCTCACTTCATAGACACAAAAAAGACAAGGACATGAATATAAAACAACAAATGTCAGATTTTAGCTAAAAGAACTTCTTATTTTATTATTTGTATTTTAAATATTAAACCTGTGACGGTAAAAACAGCATAAACTTTATCAGCCGATAATATTCCCACTTCTGAGACATAATCCTTCTCCCTGCAAGAAGGAGTGGGCAATAATCCACCAAGTGGGCCTAGTGCGTATTAGACCTCATATTTTATTAACAACAAAAAAATAATGAAAATGTTTGCACGATTACTCATATAATCAGGCAATTAGGGCCACCGAAATATAAACAAATCAACTCATGCGCAGGACCTAAATTAAATTATCGTATCAGTTATCAGTGCGTCAACGAGAGAATTGGTTGTTTCTTTGCATTATGTACTAACCTAAATACATAGGTACTTCATTATGCTTTAACGTTTTTTAACGCAAAATAAATTATCGTGCGGCGACAATGTGACAACACATTTTCATTAATTATTATTATTTATTTTCGTTTTAATTGGGATGTAATGCCTTTTCTAAATAAATTTTATTATTATTAAAACTGTTCTACAGAATAACCAATTTATATTTAATTCGTCGTTGTAGTATTGTCGTGTTTCGCTTGTCTGCGGGGTCTTAACAGAACGGATAAATGGATAATACAAGACCAGGGGTTGCGCAACTTCAACTTTGTAGACAGTATTGACATGTAGGTGTGCATCTATAGCACACCTACATGTCACTAGTTATGTTTAAGCCCTTTATAGCAGAGGGCGAGCCTGTTGTCATCAACCATGTAATTGGACATACTTTGGTATTTAATGTTTATTGACCTGATATTTAATGTGTTTTTTAATTATGTGTTGTATAAATTCCATTTATTGTTTTTAATCGGATTTTTAAAATTTATGTTTTCTTATTTTTATTCGATGTTTGTTGTTTTATTTGTTTTTTTTTTATAATTTGATCATTGTGGGTTTGAAGTTTAAATCGCATCCGATTTTTACCTTTTTATATGCCGTCGTAAATGTGGTTGGTCGCACATTTGGTGGCATTATTTTATAATTCTTGTTGTAAATTATAATGCGTAACTGTTTTGCCCGTCAAGTAAATAAATAAACAGTACACAAATCCAAACTCCGGCCAACTATTGAGAAATTCCAGACGGAATGTAATATAGATTCACCGTTAATAATAAAAATATTAGTAATTCAATACCCACAGCAAAATAATAGCTGTTATGACTTATGATGCATTATAACGTCAGACATCAAACTGTCAAGATTGCGAATCCGACATTAAACACAGCATATAACTTAAACTATTACAATAGACTAAACTGCATTTAACATAACCTAACTTATTCAAGACACGTTTCTGTATAGCGGTGCAGTGTTAAATCAGTCATAAAAATTTAAATACAATCCATTCAAACGAGCGAATTAATACAATAAATAATATAAATGATTCTGTTTAAATTTAGGTACCGGATGAGCTCCTAAACGAAAATGAAACCTAGGTTATATGGCATAATGGGGTCTTTATAAGATTAGATTAGAGTCTTTTATGGTATGCTTGTCGAGTAATTAATTATATTGAAATAGTTCTATTACAATGCAGTGGTGTTTGATATTGAGTCATGTTACCTATATTGAGAGTCATGTTGCCTAGTGTTCGCAAACGAAACTGAGCACGAGGTCTTGAATTTGATGCCCGGGTCTGGCAATGTGTTATTGGGTTTCCCCATCTGGTATTTCCCCTCAGTAGAAGCCCAGAGGCTGACTAAACAGGATCACAGTCCCATAAGCCACATATGCTGTGTTGTATTGTACGTAACTGTCATATTGTGGCTAGGATAGGATAGATAGACCTCCTTTTCCGCAGGTAGACTCCGTTGTGCGTGCAGGTCTCCTCGCTGTGAGCGGGCATGGGCCATAATCAACCACGCGGGCCGAGTGCGGATTGGTGGATGTCACACGTCTTCGAATTTTTGGTTCTAGAACCATGACATGCCGGTTTCCTCACGATGTTTTCCTTCACCGTTTTGAGTAATGAATTAATTTTCACAAAGTAAAGTGTCCGCCTGGGTTTGAACCCACGACCTACAACTTGTAATTCGCGGCCGTCACCACAGGGCCAACACTGCTCTCTGTGTAAGTGCAGCTCTGCCAATCCCTTCTGGGAATAACGCGTGATGTTGTGTCATGTCACCAAATTTGAATTCTTGATGATTATTTCGTTACTAGCTGCCTAGATTATTTCGTGTCTCAGCTGGTGCGCTAGTCAAGGTCTGTTGATTCAGGTGTTTCAAATAAGTCAGTAGGTAACATTACTTAACCCAAAATTAATAGGTAATATGCTACATCCTTTTTCGAACCATAATGTTGAAGCAAAACGTCTTCTCGAACAGAAAAGGAACATTAATCTGTAAACTTGCTAGCTATTGTAACTTAGGATATTCCTTAATTCGTAAGTTTTTTACCAGAGTAGATTCACCTTGTGTTGCATAGAAAGGGATCCGAACTCATGATTTCTCCTGCAACCGAATTGCGTAAGTATATTATCCAAAGCAAAAGAATCGATTCCTTTCCAAAAACGACTTTTCGTATCAATATGCACTACGTAAAGTCGGTTTTGGGAAAGAATCGATTCTTTTGCTTTGGATAATATACTTACGCAATTCGGCTGCTGGTCCCCAGTCCATCGCTCTTATTTTACTACTAAACTTTGGCGTGCTATTAATATTCGATGATACTTATATCTGAATACCATTTAAATATCATGGTCATCATCATTTCAGCTGAAAGACGGCTACTACAGGACATAGGCCTCCTCCAAAGTCCTCCTCATGGTAAGCTAAGCTTAATGAGTACAACTGCAACTGTGGGATCAAGTGATTATGCCCACGACGACGGGACGTCCCGTCAGTGAAACCTCAGTGTCTTGATGACAACAATAGATATTGACCAGACAGACAGACAAGCTGTCATCAATCAAGCTGAAATGTCATGGCCACTGATGTTCTGTTACCTCGTTTCAGGGCTGGTTTGATAATCTTGAAGGAGGTAAGTGACTGATCAAAATCCGGCCGAACGAATTTGGATGACACTTGACACAGGTGTAGACCGTGTCCTGGATCATGGGATACTCCGAGATAAATGCTAGTATAAAACAGGAAGCCTTAGAAATGCTCTCAAGTTAATAAACTTACAAGCTATGCACTTGTATCCACATAAGACATAACTATTTAACCAAAAAATATATTTACGGCGTCAACTTACAGATGAATGCAAGTCTTCAAGCAAACGAAACACAATCAAGTTTCAGACTTGTCTCTACATAAGTAGGAAAAAACCTACCTGACGACACTGGCAGCTTATTTTAAAACCTATTCTTATGCAAATAAGGCACACGTTGCAGTGCAGGCACGCGCATCCGTTGCATCCAGGTTAAGCAACACAGAATGCGAGATGTAGGTCGAAAGCGTTATCACCTTATTGTTATCATAATTCCTCATAGTTCCCACATACTGAAACATTTTCTTTGTAATCAGTACATTACACTGTAACGTAAACAGGTTTATAGTATGGTTTTGTTGAGGAACTTGCACTTGACGCTTACAATAGCATGGGCAAAGCATTGTCGTTTAAACCGACATCGACAGGGAGGCGGTTCTCAATTTGTTTTTGTACATTAATTGTATCTTTATTGATATATTTGTCATTTTTTATCAGATTTTGACGATTATGAATATTTCTCAAGGTGGGTTTATTAAGATAAAAAGTCAACACGTAAGTGCGAGCACTGTGAATGCATGTGGCTGTGAAAAGTTTTCAAAGGTAGTTAAGTTAAAATAAATAGCAAAAGTGAAAGTAAGCTAGTTCTAAAACATTACTGCATTACTGTAGAAACAGTTCAACTTATTGAAGCGAGAGCCAGAGGCCATAGACAAGCGGCATTCGACGTCAGCGAAGACGATAGTCGAAATGTGGAAATGTGAAGGATTGATCAAGTGATTTTTCGATATCGCTCGTCAATCCCATACAGTTAATCTTGCCTTTTTGAAAATCGCTATCGCCACGCTTTCGATGACAGAATCTCACTTGTCTAGGGCCTCAGTTGGTCTTTATTGTATAATATCGGTGGCTCCAAATGGCTCCAGTAATATAACACACGGTTGCTGCGTCGCCATAACTGTATACCCTATATTGTTTTAAGAGAACACCATTTCTATTAAAATTTTAATTATGATTTTGTGAAACACATATCGTGTCACAAAATTATAATGAGAAAGCAACGTGAGTGCCCCCGACGCCGACGCCGATGCAAAATAACGTCACTATCCGTTGACAATGACGTTATTATCGGAATTATTAATCAAATATCCATTAAAACCAAAATTTCTCATAGGTATTAAAATGATGAGGAGCGGACGCTATTGAATTTTCTCATCAATTTTATTGAAACCCTAACGCCATGCTTCATTATTATCTATGAATGCAATTTTCCAGACAAATACACTCAATAATCCTTAAACAAGATTACATTCAACTAAGAACATTGCACTATATTTTGGAAACTTACAGCGTTTATCTGATATGTGGTCAAAATTTGGATGATGAAACAAAAATAATAAATTCGAGGACGATAGCACCATCTTAAAAAGCCGCTAGAGAACTCGAGCCAAAAATCTCAATTCGGTAATTAAATACATAATGTATCAAAACATTACATATTATAAGGAAACTGTCCCTGTTATCAACGTTCAAGTATAGTTATTGTGCAAGGCATCATGGGTCAGTCTGTTCGATAAACTGGCGTTCGATAACCACAAGAAAAAAAATCACAAAATATTTAATATATTTTTCATTAATTTATCTTGCGTTACAGAAATAGCGAGATGATGAATATATGTGAAGAGGTTCGTGATAACATTTTGGATAACCTCGATAAACGACAATCTCCAGGCTACTGTGGTTGATATCAGGCGCATGCACATCATTCGCTATTCTAACTATTATAAACAACCGGTACGTAGATAACCGAGCTTATTTTAATTAAGTACTTCTAAGAAGTTATTTTCGTTATTAGGCACCTTTCTCACTGTGTCGTTGTGATTATTTTCATCGCGTTCAAAATGACATAACGCAAAGCAACTTTGACTATTTCAATTAAACTATATATTTTACTTTTGTATCGGTCGCCCAGCGACGAGATGGGCAGGTGTCATTGTTAGGTTCGCGGGTTGGTCCTGGATGAGACTGTCACAGGATCGTGGGGTTTGGTACGAGAAGAGAGAAGCCTGTGCTCACAGGTGGGTGTAGTCGGACATTGGATGATGACGATATATTTTAGTGCTTTACAAAGACCAGCCCCCGTGCCCGTACCCTGACGTGTCAAAACTATCATGGTTCGACTGTGAAAAAGGGGCAGATGTATACCAGTCATATACATCTGTCCCTTACGCACATTCAAAATAACCTTACTCTAATAGTTTATGGTCACCCCCCAGAACTCTCAAAAACCATATAATCATATGCATCATCATCCCAAGAGCCGTCACGTCGCACGGTTCTGTGCACTATTTTTCTCGATATTTAAATTACCAATCAATCTATCAATTTAGAGTTGGTATTCGATGTAAGAAGTTTAATAAAGTAGGATTCATTTAAAGGAAATGAAAGCCTAGAGCAAGTTTATTAAGTTCCGTCACCGCTAATCTGGCGCGTAATAATTCGAGATATAAGAAAAATATATAGTTTCTTTTTTAAACGTATAATACAATGAATTGATTGACTTTTTTTGGGACAATCCCACCGCACTATTCCCAAACCACTGCAACTCCTGAAAGCCAGAATCAACAGTGGCGACCACCAGAAAAGCGCCGAGGCAATGAAGCTCGGCGAAGTCCCGGCGAATGAATTTAA
Organism: Orthosia incerta; assembly: GCA_948252205.1. Taxonomy (NCBI): domain Eukaryota; kingdom Metazoa; phylum Arthropoda; class Insecta; order Lepidoptera; family Noctuidae; genus Orthosia; species Orthosia incerta. Next base: position 35,914,194 of record OX411741.1, on the reverse strand, counting down.
CTGTCTTGGATCCCGCAACGAAATTAATCAGAAAATAATAACGGAGGAGTAGGGAAAATAATACATAGTTTTTCTTTTTTAGGCACAGGAGCATTGGTTGCGCAATTCGCGTAAACAGCCCGTCTTCTTATCGTTCCCGATAAATTCTATAAAAACATTGCTATACAAATAGTAGATGCATTCTTGACCTTTCACACGATACAATTCTCAGCGGGAAGTGAACCAATTACGAGTATAACTATTTCGACTAATATGCCACTCAATATTGATTTATTAATGTGAAGAATGGATTTTAATTATTATGTGAGAATCTTTAAGCGCCAGTACCTATTTAAAATATATGTAACACAAGCTTCTGTGTCAACATAATATATTACATAACATAACAGAACACAAAAGAAAAAGTACACCTAGGCGTCGAAGTTCTCCTCCACATCGCTGTCACCCGGGAACGTGCTCAGAAGACTGACAGCATTACCACGTTGAATGGCAATGCTGATACTTTGCGCAACAAACGAGCCAGCAGCCCTCTGGTCATGCACAGTGTCGACCAGTTGGCGAGAGATCCCCTTAGAAAGGAGATGTGCACTCGGGCCCCATGACCCAAGCGTTTCGATCCCAAATGACTCAAAACTGTAATTACCTATTAAGTTACAGTATTTGCGCCCCTTGAGCAGCGCCAGCACAGCCCGTTGTACTATGAACATAGGATGGCGAAAGTGTGCCACACCAGAGGCCTACCCACCTTCCACGGCACCAATGTCATGCCATCTGGTCTCTTCCCATCGTCACATACCAAGCTGGGTTTTAATACAATTGGTACGCCGGTGGTGATATGGGCTCGACGAATAATGTAATTGAAGCTGGCTTGCCGTGCTATGCGGCCTGCGCTCTAGCGCCAAGGCAGGCCATGGTTCCCGAGGCTTGCCATTGCCGAGTTAACTGAATGGCTGATTGAAGTATGTGGAATGGCTTTGCTGTATATGTATTCCGTATGTCAAAGAACAAACCGCAAAAGACATATTATTATTCGTTAGTGAATGAAGTGCAATAAACAGGTGCGGACTTCTAAATTAGATTTTTTTAAATAGCTATAAATTACAAGAATCTCGTAAAACTGCTGCAACTCTATTCCTATTATACTAACTATTTAAACAAAATCAGATGTAGTTTGACTGACAACAGGACACCAGCAACAGACGACAAATAATAAACGGCTAATGGACGTGTAAGTCCACAGAATACAATGCATTCCTGATTGAGAGAGCTCGCAGAGTGAATATTTCAAGTTAGAACGCGTGCAAAGATGACTTTTATCTTATTTACCAATTGGGAACGGATAACGAGTGTTGTCGGTACATACGCAAAGCAAACATGCGTACGAGCAGATAGGCGACGCTGAATAACTCAAACTTTAACACTAAATTTAGGCATAGCCGTATCATGCTAAGAGAGATAACCTTGATAAAATGGACGCGGATTTGTCGGGGTCAAAAGTACTATATTTTTTTTTTAAGAAACGGCCAAGTAGTGATAAAAACGTTATATCTACTCTTCATTTGAAACAGTTGTCAATTTGAATGGTGCTATTTAGCCTAGTTTCCATAAAATAGACCAATTAATTAACTACCACAAACGTGTCTCACGTGTCCACTTAGGCAGTCTAGCTGTCGGCAGAGGTTCCCCAAATAACATCGTGCAGAATAAACAACGATTTAAAGTATAAATTTAAGTCTCGCAAATCAGTTCACACAGTTCCTAGTACCTTCTGCGGATAAGTAACAAGCCCGTCACCTGTTGAATCAGTTGATAGAATTAAAAATTATTCATTGTGTAACGTTATTTCAAACCATGCAAATGAGTACCATACAAGTAAAAAAAATAAGTCTACATTGGGATTGAGTCTGCAGATTGCAAACATCTTTATCTACCACTTAACGTCTGTCCTGAAATGTGTGATGCAAATTGACAATTTTGATTAACATTACTTCAATAGTTCCTTATCACCGCAAAATTTTGTATTCGGTCAACGACATTAGGTAAGTCGCGAACCATGAGCAAGATGCCTACGCTGAACAATCGTTTGAGATCAACTTATTATATAAGCGTAAGAATTTAACTCTTGTATCCAAAAGTAGCCTCCTGGCCCCAAAAAATTAGAAGAGCCGACCCCACCTAAAGTGGGATAGCGCAAAGAAGAAGACCTCGCAAACAGTTATGTGTATTATAAAGCATTTCACTTTAAATCTTCAGTTTTAGACAAATCAAAGTCAAATTCCTGAACTATTTCCTGACTCCTTCAAGTTCTATTTATAAAATTATAGCTTCATGTTTTATGATGTCAAAAGCCTTAGAGTAATCCACGAAAGAGCCCGGTGAACTTCAAAATCAGTTATATTATCGGGATATCGTTACGTAGGCTGCAAATGCGTAAGCTGCAAATGCCATTTCGGCAGTGAAAATTCGAAATCTAAATAGTTTTGTAAAAATTTAAAGTTATTAAAGAATAAACTATAATAAAATAATGTTGTTTTATTGCTATTACAAAACAAAAAAGTTCGCAAGTCCAAATGATTTATTTAGTGTGAGTTTGACATGTATCAAAAGTCTTTCATCAAATAACCTGATAGTATCGAACATGTTAAACCATCCTCTGTATCTATGATTTTGTTTTCTCATACAGAATTCAGCTTCATGTATTCCGTAAATCAAAACCGCAACACTATTTTCTTGATCTTTCGTCCAATGACTTCTCCCGCTCGTCATTTCAGTTTCATTTCTAGGAATTGACATAGCTAAATAAAAAACACTTGACATACTTCACTTGCTCTTAATAATCACACAGAATGATTTTAAAACCGCATCGAGCAAACATTGGCAATACTGGACAAAGGTTAAATATCCCATTAAACCATTTTACAAATGCAGCAAAGGCAACCAACCGATTTTCAGGAGCAAGCCATGGCGAGTCCGTGTTGCGAACATCGTCCGACGCGACGCATAATTTATTTCGTGTAAAACCGTTGATAGCCTTTAGTGATAACCACATTTAGCTATCAACTTTAGAGCTCAAAATGTTAATCAATTGCGTCAATTTTAATTAAGAACGCGATAGTTTTTAATTTAAATTATAATGGTTGTAATTATTTTGTACCTACTACATATTCTGTCTTTCATCTCCGTACAAAAGCTGTGTGATAAAAGCCCATGGAAAGGTGTCAGTTACCGAATTAAAGGTGATTTTGGTATTCAAAAAGTGTTCAATGAAAAATACCGTACCTACCCCGCTAAAGCCCTGTCCTGGAAATTTCATTACAATATTAATTGCAGTTTTTTTTGTCTCCGGTGCGTGCACTGGTAACACTGGCGTGCAATCTCATACGGTGCATATAACCGGCAGCAATATAACTGGCCAAATCTCATAGTGCAAGATAGGCTTTATTACCCAAAACTTACTAAACAGGAAACTGAACAGTGCATAGAAAAAAATATTCGGACGAATTGAGAACCGCTTTGGATCCCACTCTATTGATGAGCAATGAGCATACGTAAGAATTTTCTTAGAAGTCATTCTTCTTTAGACTTACAAGTTAAATGTCACTGAACACACATTTATAACTTACGTCCCGTAAAGATTCAAAACAAAAGAAATCCTATTCTTCTGAGCAACTTATTACTTAATCATAAAGTAATTAGGTATCCAATAATATCTAGATATTACTACCACGTAAATTATGGTAAGTTAGATGTTTAGTGGAAAAATAAGAAAAGCTTTTAAGATGTATACTGCTGTAGCAAATTGAGTTGTACGTGACGCGGCTGTGTGCTCGATTGGCGAACACTTATAGAGCCGTATACACTGAGCGCAATAGTCAAACACCGTGTTCTAAAAAGCTTACGTGGCCTGCACTAAAATTATGTGACATATTAATAAAGTCGTGTCATGTGATTTGATTAGATTTTGTCAAATCAGCATTTGACAAGAGGTTGACAATTTGTCAGTTTCATTCCTCTTAATTAGCTTTACGGAAACCGGCAGCCTAATTGCGTAAGTGAATTTGGCAGGCCAACCGGTATGACTCTATGAAAGAGTATGACAAATTCCCTTTAAATAATTAGGTATTGCCAAAAAATATTGACTATTTCGAAAAGAGTATCTTCACCAATAATAGCATCCGCAGGTCTTTTTTAAAACTTGATTTTCATTATCACAATTTTTTTAACATTTAAATCCAGCCTCTTACTTCTTATTATTATCTTCTAATCCCAATGCTGGTCAAAGGCCTGTTCACATACAGAAAAGGCACGAGCATCAATAACCACATGTTCACGTTTACTCAAGAGGGGTTATAGATTTCGAAATTATATGAACTATAAGTCCAGGTTTTCTAACGATGTATTCCTTCACCGTTGTCAGCGACGTCCAAGATAAACTTAGAAAGTATATATGAATTGAAAAAGTCACATTAGTCCTTGCTTGGATTCAAACCTACGACCTCAAGCATGAGAGTCGAGGTCTTAACCACTGAGCCACCACAACCATCAAAACTATCACTATTTAAAACTTTATAAAAGCAAATTGCTTCAAATATCCTTAACCACAATGTTTGAGGGTTATAGAACAGAAAAAATAAATAATTTATATTAAAATATCACAATGAAGGGAAGAACAAATGACTCTCGGCTTTTATCTTTTTACACACATTACCCGACTCAGTCTTAAAAAGATGATATTCTCAAGTCACTTAAAAATAAATGAAACATCCGAATTGAGAACCTCCTCCTTTTTGGGCAGTCGGTTAAAAACACTTCCGTGTTTATTCTAGATTCTAGAACAACGACTAAATACTTAATTACTGGACAGAAATAGTTCTAGTTTCTCAGTTACTCTAATTACAGATATTTCTGTTATTTTCATTTTTTTTAATTGTCATGGGAGAGGAAAATGGAAGGAAAACATAGAGCCACAGTATAAATAAATATATCTTACCATTTCAGTTTATGAAATATCTTTTAAATTAGTCCAATATTGGAGGGGGAAATAGGCGAGAGCCAAACCTCGAATTATGACTTTTTACTTAGAAAATTCAGTCGGATGTCTGCGACCGCATTTTCTCTTAAAGACAGAGAGAGCTGTGGTGGAGCAGTGGTGTCGACACCAACTTACGAGTCGTTAGGTTGTGGGTTCAAACTTAGGCAGGCGCATCACTTTGTCTGCTAACAGGGGGTTGTGTCCCAGCCGTGGTAAAATTAAAGGCCGATTATGCTATGTATACTTAAAAACGCAAGGATTTTACCCTAATTGTAATTAACTTTTCTTCACTTTGCCTTTGAAGTATCATTTTACTTAGTAACTGGGTTTTGGAGATCACTTAGGCAATCGGCATTTGTAGTGTACTAGTATTGATCTGCATTATGTTAGTCATACTGAGCTCCGATCTCAAAATAAGGCCTCTTCTTAGGTTATTATGATAAACTTTTTTTTTCGTTACATAAGAAATTGTTGTTTTTTGATACGGGTCATTTTGAAACTGTGATAACTACGGGTTGACTTCGAATTATAAGTTCAAAATACACTTTATGTTTCAGGCATCTTATCCCTTTTTAAAAATGTGATAAGTATTTGTTTCTCAGAGTTGTAATATTGCTGTATTTAGAACCATTTTTGTATGAAACCCAGTTTTTTTTAGAAAATGGGTTGTAATTGTATGAAACCCAGTTTTTTTTAGAAAATGGGTTGTAAGTAAACCAATACTCCTTAAACTTGTTTTTTTTTTAGTTTTATTATTATTTTACATTCAACCTTGACCCCTTTCTCGTCTGATGGAAAACATTCCTCTTGCAAGCAAACTTTAGACCACTTCCTTTTGACCTAATCAAGTTGTAACTTGCCGGTCCGTCCCGATAATAATACGTTTATGTGGAATATGACCAGGGATCCTGACAAGAAGCTCATAGAGTAAGGTTATTTTGAGTGTGTGTAAGGGACAGATGTATATGACTTGTATACACCTGTCCCTTACACACACTCAAAACTACCTTACTCTAAGAGCTTATGGTCACCCCCTGATGCTGCATATACGAAGGTCGTCTCTTTAAGGACTAAAAGTATGTAAGATGCAATTTCGGTCGAGTAGTTAGTAAGTTTAGAGTTTTTTTTATAGTATTTATATTCTTGTTAATAAAATATGGTTATAGGAATAGGAGTTTCTGAATTGAGTATTTGGAGTTTAGAACGTGTCAAGTGTCAAACTTCTACTTTTATGCGAAATGATGACAGGTTTTTTGGATAAAATAAAATTTCACAAAAAATCAACTTTAAATGCTTCATTCAAAAATCAGGAGATTTATAGATCGAGCAGTTGGTTAATTTAGTGTTTAAAACAATGATCAATCAACTTAAATGTAGATGTTGATACAAATATGTGTAGAAAAACTCGCGTAAAACGATTAAAACCAGTCGTATGATGAATAGTGACGTAGTTAGCCAGTTTGGCGAGTTGAAGTTATTATTATTACCCATTTAAATTATTTATGTTAGAAGACTCTTGTGTTTAGGGTGAAGAAAAAAATTCGGTAGTGCTAATTATTTTTATATTTGTTTAAAATGACTTCAATCTTTTATGTAGAATCAGTTTTGGAAGAGTGCATTTCTGTCAACTACTTGATACAATTGATATTTATTTTGTAGTTTTGAAGTCGTGATTTTATAAATTTTCAAGTTTTGGAAGAGTGTATTTCTGTCAACTACTTGATTAATTGATATTTATTTTGTAGTTTTGAAGTCGTGATTTTATTACGTTTCAAGTTGCTCTAGATATCGATTAGTTAGTTGCTTTTTTATTTGAGTTGGCTTTTTATTTAAAACCAGTTCTTTTCGGAAATAAGCTCTTGGAACCGAGATGTTGGTATGACGTTTTTTTTTTTATTTTTGTCGTGTTCTAAGAAATCTGTGGCTGTTTTAAATTTAGTGCAGCTATTTAGTGGAACCTATTGTTGCCTTCATACTGTTGGTATATAGAATTAAAGCCTCTTTTATGTAGAACAGATTTATGCACTTGATAAAGTGATGTGAATGCTGTGCTAAACCTTCCACAAACAACTTCAAAGTTTTCGAGCAACCAATTAACAGACATCGAAAATAAACCGAATAATCTTCGCGGTGATCCATTCTTTAGAATAAAAACCTGTTTTATGATACTTTTTATTATAAAACACGCGTGTGACGGACAACAATTCGGAATTCTGTAATACGAGTTCCGATTTATTTTAGCTACTTCGTGTTTTGACCTCATTTAAGTTTGCACATTTGATTAAACAATTATACATTTGGTAGACAGAAATGCAGACATGACTCAAATTAATTTAGCGTATGTAATGCTGCAGCTGTAATAATACACCGGTACCTAATACTTTGCGATTGTAAAAATGGCAACGAGACAATTATTCTCTATTGATTCAATACTGAAAATTACATTATTATGCAATCAACAGTGCACCTATTTCCTATTTGAATAAGACTTTACTCAAATTATGAATTGCCTGCTATTTTATTTTTAATCAAAGAATATAATAAAATACATTTTATAACTGGGTTACCCTAAACTTTATCGAAGTAAAATTATCTGTTTTTATCAACCTGATACTGGACACGATTTTTTGTGCATTACAAATATATAACAACTACTGTGCTGCGAAACTAATCATTAAGTTAAACACAGATAATTTCATGGAAGTTATAGTAAGAAGTCCTATGAAACTGTGCGAAGTTATTCTTCTCATTTATATTTTATTCAAACATACACAAACTGAACATCGTAAAGTTAAAATATGTTCAGTAGTTGCAGAAACCGGCTCTGTCACCGATACCTAGTTATTACTTGAACTTAGTCAATATTCAAACAACACTCAAATCTTTTGTCCAGTTAACATGACTCAAGCTACAATAAATACAAAATCGCGAGCTCTACACCGCGAAGTCAAAAAAGTTTTTGCAAACTTTATTTTTCAGAAACGCCGCGGACTGGTTGCGAGCCGGTATTTTGGCAAAGTTTGAGGATAGACTTACCTGTAGCACTGGAGAGGCGAGGACTAGCAGAAGGGCCGCGAGCGGGACCCTTCCAGTCCTCATGGTGGTCCGAAGGAGTTGGTAGTCGAATGTTGGTAAGTTAGTCTTAGACCGGCAGGCGCGTGATCGTCCGCGCCGCACCACTGTCGGACCGCGAATGAAGCCCGCAGCCCGCTCCGCTCGGCTCCTCCGCTCCTCTCCTCTACTCGCTGTTCGTCCCAAGTCCAGGAGCGCACGCACGGCGACGCGGCTCGCAGATACTCCGATGCAACGCTTCCTACGCAGCCTCGCGATGCGCTCAGATCAACCCACTCCTTCAAGTTAAATTGCATTCTTATATAATAATTAATATCATCTTAATTATTGTTTTTTTCTTATTGTATTCTTTACTCAGATCAGTTATTTTATATGTCTTGCAACTTGGTATGCAAAAGTGAAGTAACTTGCAATCTGGATCGGTATGAAGAAAAATTATTCGTCTCGTTCCCGCGTGTGAGCCCTGCAAAGTTCTATGACCCCTCTCCTGCGCTTATCACAATGGCGCAATCATAAATCAAAAATGTCTTATGTTTTATCGCGGTGTGGAAAGAAAAATACTCGCTATATCTTAGACGTAGGGTTTGAATTGTGTTGTTAGGTAGACGGTAGTGATTCAAAGTGATATCGCTATTTACTTACTCGTCGCGCCCAATTCCTTGGCTCAGTAAGTTGTACCTACTCGAATTTAATTATAGTTTATTATATTTTCAAATGGCAATAAAAATTTGATGAATGCATTGCGATATTTGACTTGAAGATAGGTGGGTTATTTTTGGAACAGAAGCACGGTAACGGCACGATATAGTTTTCTTAAAAAGTTTGATCGTAATTATTTTATTCTTAACGCTTTTAACAGTAATCTAGGTAGTTTATAAGTGATGATAAGAGTTCTTCAGAATTGGGTTAGGTTATAAAAGGTTAGGTTAGGCTATCTGGAGCCATCTTGGTGTCACGATTAATTTCAGTTTGGGGATGTAACTGATGTAAGTGAGTACATGTACTTGGAGTTTGATGACTCCTTATGGTGCAATGGCTGGGCACTGTAGTTGTCTTTTGCCGTTTAGGTTGCGGATTCCGTTCCCGCCTGAAACAATGCAAGCTGTTTCCGGCCTACGTGTAGGTACATACTTGCGTTTAAGAATAATTGTGAATTAAATAATTAATGAACAGTTGTATCATTTTATTGTAAGCACCTTCTGTCAAGAGTGTCACCTAAATTTATCATGCGAATGTATTACCATTTGTACTATGTAAAATACTAGCATTTAAATACAATACTTTCAATATACCCACTTCGTAAATAAATCTGCAAACTAACTGTATCTAAATGGCTGAAAACGCTTGATTATCATGCAACTGAAGGGCTGCTGATTCCTATCCGCTAACCCTCAACTCTACCCCCATTCACACGCGTGTACCTAGACTTACTCACACATACTCTCACACACTCACATACTCCCACTCACAAACACCTACTTACATACACTCACTCACTTACACGTGTACACATGCATGCATGTATCCATATATATTGTACTGTAGTGTACCATTCTGGAATCAGCATTTTTGTTAATGTCATTAAGTATGCATTGTAAACCCTTATCATCATCACACATCATCAGCCTATTAATGTTCCCACCGCTGGGACACAGGCCTCCTCTCTGTGAGAGGGAATGGACCGTTATCCACCACGCGGGCCCAGTGCGGGTTGGTGGATGTCACATGTCTTCTAATTTTTGGTTCTAGGACATGCCGGTTTCCTAACGATGTTTTTCTTCACCGTTTTGAGAGCAGTGGTGATGAAATAATTTACATAAAGTAAAGCGCCTGCCTGGGCTCGAACCCACGACCTACAACTTGTAAGTCGCGGCCGATACCACTGGGCAACCACTGCTCTCATCATCATCACACACCTAGTTAATACTTGATCTATTACACACAAAGTCTAACTGTAAGAATTGTGGAGCCTGGTGACCCGTAACACAGGTACTCAATACCTTCTTCGGGCACCAGTCTCTCACAAATGTTTTGATTTCTTAAACTAATACAAAAAGTTTAAGAATTTTCTGTACCTTCCTGCAACTTAAAATAAATTTATAATTTATTTCCACGTCTTAACTCACTTTGCCATTCCACAGATACCGTTCATATTCCGGAGCAAAGACAAGCCTCACATAATTACAATCAAACAATTTACCTCTTCACAGGGTGTACAGTAATGATAGTATTCTTATTGTAAAACTATAACTCGATTTCTTTTACAAGCTTTTTATTAACAACTTACACTGGATGTATGTATGTTCGAATCGAATCTTGCAACTGAATTTTGAAGCAGTTATCCTCAACCGATTAAGATGAAATTTTGCATACACGTTTGGTTCGGATGATAATGCATGGTAAGCTAAAAAGATTGCTTAAAATTATTTTTAAATGAAAAATACAATTAATTACTTGATTCCTAAACCAATATTATACAGAGTGTAACATAAAGGTGCGACCATATTTTAAATTCTGCTTCTGCCCACGTATACGATAAACTTTCTTCAAGGAAGTCGAAACAATTATCAAAAATAAAATGTATATCCCATACAAATTTTGGTTACGTGACGACAACTTTGTATGGCAAACAATATATTTTTTGGATTTTTCTGTGTCTTCCTTGAAGTTTTACCCTGGTTTATGTAACAAGTAAATAAATATTTTATGCCGATACAAAATCTTTTTAAACAACATTTTTAGCTTACCGTGCATTGTCATTCAAACCAAACGTGTACGCAAAATTTCATCTTAATCGGTTGCGGATAACTGCTTTAAAATTCAGTTGCAGGATTTGATTCGAACATATATAAATAAAATACCTACATTGCAAGTTAATAATAAGCTTGTAAAAGAAATCGAGTTATAGTGGTACAATAAGAATACTGTCATTAGTAGCCTGAAGGGTACTTTTTTTCTAGATTTCGTCAAAACGCTTTCTCCTGTCGCATGGGACACTTTATTAACTGGCGAATGCAGGCGCACTAAACACTCTGCCAACACCTGCAGGGGAACACGAGCGCGATGATAACAAACCTTTGTGAGTATCGGTACCATGTAATTTCTCACCGGTTATTTCAGCAATTAGATTTCATTTTTTGTTAGTGAATAAGTAAAACGTTAGTAATTTAAGTTTTGAAGTTTTATGTTTGTTTAGTTATGTTTTAGACAGTAGACTTTCTACAGTGCATACCAATTTGATACACAGGCTACCGTTTTTCTGCCCACCAGTTGGCGCCACTGGCGAGTAAGGTCCTACATATAGCTGTTAAACGTTGTTATTATGCGCACGAACCCAAGTTTGAATTAAAATCATTTCTGATGCCGTAGAAATTCGATTAAATATAACATCGAGTATGCTACAGTTTCACGCAGCCAAAAAAGGAGTATACAATTTTCCGAAACGTAAATCTCTAGGAACTGCTTTAATGGTGGTGGTTAAACCCGTAGTTATTTTAATCTGCCATATTTGGAAAATATTCACAATAATAAAGAAAATTGGTGAAATTTGAGATTTTGAAGGCCTCACACTACACCAGCGCCCCTAGCGGAAAATTCAAACGCGATAGCCCACATTTATTTTTTCATACTTTGCCTCACACTAGGAATTTGTTTCTGTATCACGATACAAACATTTAAACTCACTTATACAAGACACCCAGATCAACTATCTGTAGGCCATACAAATATTTGTTCCGTACGGGAATCGAATCCGCGACACGCAGCGCAGCAGCCGATCGCTCAACCACTACACCAACCGTGTCGTCGAATTCATATCATTGTCTCGTTGGTCCAGTGGTCACAAGCGCTACTGCTGAGCATGAGGTCCTGGGGTTCGATGCCCGGGTCCAGCAATTTATTGGGTTTTAAACGTAACTGGCGAAATGTTGAGCGTACTCAGGTGCACCTCTCACAGACGTGTTGTTATATTTGTGTGTAAGTTAACCAGTTATTGGCACTTTAAGGAGTGCCTCTCCTAGCTTCGTTCGCTCATCCTAATCCAATACCCAGAAAATCATATTGTAATGCACTAGCATATAAAAAATATGATGACATTGAAGGAAAGTAGAGATGGGTTGTTCCATCCAGTGAATTGGTAATTATACATATATTTTCACTAAATTATAAAAAATTGCTATCTGAAATCCTATTACTGGCATAGAAATTACATCATTGCTTAATCTATGGTTTTCTTTTTATTTGCCTTTAAACTCAGAAATGACAATAACAAACCGGCGAGCAAGGCCTACTGCGATAGGCCCGAGTCACACATTTTTGTCACAGTTTGGGAACAAAAACCGTGATAAAAAAAAAAACACAAAAAAGTACCACCGACTTCCAAATAAGAAAACTACAAAGTGAAAAATAACTTTATTTTTGGAAGTCGGTGTCTTTCGTAGGTACCATTTTTTGCGTTATGGACAACGACTTCCAAAAATAAAGTTATTTTTCACTTTGTAGTTTTCTTATTTGGAAGTAGGTGATATTTTTTTTGTAAAAATGGTTTTTTATTTTTCACTTTTTAGTTGTACCTACCTAATAGGCAAGTTGTTTACTAAGTTTCCTATAACGCCAGAATAGATTACCCGAATATCATGAAACTTGAACAAAACCGATCAAGTGAGAGATCTGCTTACCCTTTAAGAACATACTGGCGTGATGTTATGTTATGAAATGGTATAAACAATAAACAGACATGCGATTGCAGCAGTCCCGAGAGATTTGCCGTTATTTATTGAAGAGTTCTGTTTAATATCTTCGAAGTTCTTCATCAGATCTCCACCAAATTAAAATGGGGCCAATTTCGGCACATACTCATTCAAACAAAAAAATAGAAACATACAAGAAGTCGAACATAGAACCTCCTCCTTTTTCGAAAGTCGGTTAAAATGCGTGACACAAGCCTATCACAGCCTAGAGGCCGTGCTCGCCCGTCAGGAGGGGTGCCAGCGACACGGTGGTTTACGCTATGTAAGATTTAGATTTTAGTGCATACCTATTTGACACTCAGGTTATTCAAAGCAAGGAAAACCTGCTCCGAAGGCCCATTTTCTTTTTGTACTTTGCCCTACTAGGAATTTCGTCGTATATCGTGGGCGCATTTCATCATCATCAACATAATTTCAGCCGAAAGAAGTCCACTGCTGGTCGCCACACTGATCGAACCCTTGCGTTTCGCATCCACCGGACACCCGCAGCCTTGACCAGGTCGTCGCTACACCTAGAGGGTGGCCATCCAACGCTGCGTCTTCCGGTCCGCGGTCGCCACTCTTGAACTTTCGGCCCCAACGGGCATCCGCTTTTCAAGTAATGTGCCCTGCCGACTGCCACTTAAGTTTTGGCCATTCTTCGGGCTATGTCGGTAACCTTGGTTCTCTTTCGGATTTCTTCACTTCTGATTCCCCTCCCCTCTTCGTTTTCTTTTGGGTGAATTTAAGCCTTCTGATAAGGCCCATTGTGGGCAGCCACGTCTCTGTCCCGTAAGTAATCACTTTCGTCTTGAGACACTGTGGTAAGTTGGGAAGATACCGCGCAAATACCCTAACGCTGCCCAGCCGAGTCGGATTCGACGGTTGATCTCTTTCTGGAAGTTGGACCTACCTAACTGGGCCGTTTACCCAGGTAGACATAATCGTCCACAATTTCGAGTGTAGAGTCTCCAACTTTGATAGGAGTGTTGCACCCACTGGGCATGGGCATTCTACATCACTTTTGTTCATTTTCATTTTTAGACCGATTCTTTCGGAAGCTCTACTGACGTCATCGAGCATTGTACTGAGGTCCTGCATGGTAGCCATGCCCACTATATCTTTGACAAACTAAAGGTGAGTGATGTACTTGCCATTGACGTTGATGCCTAGCACAAAACTGCATTATAGGTTTATTTTCAAGTGAACAGCTCTAGTGATATTAAGAGAGCGCGTGAATTTTTTTGTCTACATTCATATAATACTATTTGACAGTAAACTCAGTTTCCCATTCGAATTTCACGCACATGGAGGAAAAAGCAAGGTTGTTTTTACCGAAAACAATATTTGTCTATTTCACCACAAAATGTTTAACACAAACAACATATCAAAATAATAAGGAGTAGGGTAAAAAATTATTCACAATTTTGCCACTTGTGATTTTTCAATTCCATAGAAACGTTAAAAATATTCTGGTATACCTTGTGCTGAAAAATAGGTAACAAGAAGTCTATTAATCGGCCATTTTGCTATATAAAAAGTAACACATACTCTAAATGTCCAGCTCTTGGGGAGACTGTTACCTTTAATAATGCTCAAATAATGCTGATATAAATGCAAATAGTTACAGTTATTCAGCTAACAGCTGTTTAATTTGTGCATAAATTAGAGTTATATCAGCTGAAACAGCGCTTCTAATTCTCTTATTCAAAAGGCTTGTACAGCTTAGGATTCTATTGTGGACAGTGATTCAGCTAATATACAGCACTTCTGTGTTACTTGGGAGCCCTCTCCAGTCCAACCTTGAAGACATCCTCCAGTGCAGCAGAGAACAGTTTCGGAGATTTGTCTTCTCCCTGTCTCACACCTCGCTGAAAAAGGTAAGGTTCTGAAGTCGGACTGACATGGTGGCGTTTTTATACTAACACTTCAGCACCTCGACTTGTTCGGGAGGCTGGAAATCGAAAAACCTGCGCGCGAGACGATTCGTGATGACTCTTGAAAACAACAGGTAGACATGGCTAAGAAGTAAGATGGGCCCATAATCAATCGGGCATTGTCGCCCTTCTTGAAGAAGAGTACCACCACACTCCCGCACCTAGATCTCCCTAGGCACTCCAAACGAGTCTGGAGTTCGAGATGCTTTCGATGTTTTGAATCTGAATCTGTGCTGGACGGAGCGTAGACTTCATCAGTCCAGATCTTTCCAGCCTAATATTTAAAGTTCAATGTGCCGCTAAATATGCCTCTTCGTCAACATGGTCTTCACCATGTCAACACGGTGAAGTCTATCTCATTTTTCGTTGCATCATCGAGGCTCACCTGGCAGAGCCTCGATGATGCAATCCTGTAGTCACTCCCGGTGAAGAAGTAGTTGATCATATAGAGTTCATCATAAAGAATTCATCTTTCTCCATAAAACTGGCCAGTAGGTGACCCCGGTGGTTCCGTCATTCAAATCCAAAGCTCTCGCTCGCAGTTCAACCATCGTCTCGTTTACCTAGTTTCGCGTTGTAGTCCCCCATATTTTTTTGAAGGTGTTAATCAATTCAGTTTCATGTAAGGATGATTGTATTGTATCGGAATAAAAAAAACGGGACTGCAGAAATTTTTCAATATTACTAAAATATTTTTTCATACATTTTTAATAGACACATAATAAATCTATAGAAATAAATATCGTTTTCAACACACTTGCTCATAAAGTGGCTCTAATTTCACCGCAATTAGGCATATAATGATACCTATAATCAAACTGTGACTTTTTCATTGCTATTATTCACAAGTGAGTTATAGTTTTTTTTAAATGGTTTCCTGCCTTCATTTTAAATACTTTTAAATTAAACTAATTTTAAAAGTGTCACAAATCAATCCAATGAAAATTAATAAAATAAGTCATTAATTCTAATCCAGTTAAAATTGAAGTATTTTTAATGTAATAAAATGTAACACTGTTAATCAATTAAAAGTGTCCCATTCGACATTAATCCCTTTCTATTCCTGTCATGGAAGTAGTACTTACTATATCCATAACATGATGTGGGTAGTAATTACTATTTCCATGATATCCATTAAATACATAAAATGTGGCATAGCTTCTAGTCAAACAATTCAGCAAAATGCTAGAACCTAACATATTGCTTGCTCATTTCATGCAACGTACTCAAATATAACTTTTGTTTCTCTGAAATAAAGAAAACTTGAAATGCCCGATTTTGTACGTGGCTAAAACGCTATCCGCGAAAAGCTAAAAAAGAAAAGTAACCTCATTGTTTTAGTCTACGGCCGATCGCCATTGTTAGATGCGCGCGCATAGGAAAACTGATTAATTTACCCCGCCATTGCGAATTTTTTCACAACTCGGTTTCACTGTTGAAAATGATTTTTTAGTATTATTTTCTTCACAAGTGTGTTGAAAAACGTCGTATGATACACGTGTGTATTGATGATTACCGTCCTCGGCTCTCTTAAGACCCTCACCTACGGCTCGGGTCTCAATGGCGCCTCAGCGGTAATCACCAACATTGCACACTTGTACCATAATGTACTATTCTGTTTATCTTACTAATCACACTTATATTATAAAGGCTAAAGTTTGTAAGTGTGTTTGTATGTTTGTTAATTCTTCACGCTCAAACGCCATCCAAATAAGCTGAAACTTGGCCTAACTTCGTAGCTTTGAAAACATTTAAATAATAGTGTACTATTGAGCTTGTCTCATGATGGAGCCGGAAGGTACCCATAGCAACTCCTAAACTAGTATTGACAAACGATATTACATTTCGTACTTTTTAGTCCATTAGAAGCTTGTTTTTAACTTAATAATTATTTTTTTAGATACTTACTCTGACTCCTAAACGAGGTGTCTGTTCCTGTGACTTAGAAGTTAGTAAATCAAAAAAAGGTACATGATTAAATTTGTTTAAGTTTATCTCCGTGCTTTTGATTTGAGAGCATGTTATGCGTTGTTAAAACACAGGCGGTGGCGCTTGCGCACAGTTGACTATGTGTGTTTGAATAACGCCTTATCAGACTGAAATATAGGTAACAGGAGTCAGGCATCAGGCCACCTCTTTCTAAACAATACACGATGCTCTCGATGACCAAACGATTCTTTGAACGAAGTTCTTAAACGCGAGTTGCGGTAGGAGTTGCCTGGTAGATCTCGTCACGCCACTAAAAAGTTAAATATTACCCTCCTTTTCGTGTTCTCAAGACGTTCGGTTACGTCCGGCTAGTTCGGATATTATCGAAAAGTGCTGGCTGCCGTACTTGTTTACATCATGTGTCTTGAAGAAGCTTTTTTTTAAAGAAGAATAATATGAGTTGAAGAAAACGTGTGAGGATCTTCGTTCCCACAACCGCACAAGTTTATAAATTATCTACTACCACAGTAGTTACGGATGCCTAACCAGTCAATAGCCCGCGTGTGTGTGCCCGATAATACCATCAACCGCCCAGCAATTGGGACGTCCAAATCCTGAAGCCTGATAATCTAAACATTATAAGATAGCATAAAATCGCATAATCAGCCTATAGTGAAAAGGCCTCTTCTCTGTGAGACGAAGTTTAAACTTCATGATGTAGAAGTAAAAATCGTTTGATTGTTGCTACAGCTAGTACTGATACGATTACATCCATAGCTGTCTATACTAATATACTATATTATAAAGCCGAAGAGTTTGTTTGTTTGAACGCGCTAATCTCAGGAACTACCTACTTGGTTAGAATGAAAAGTTCAAAAAATAATATATGAATAGCCCCCTACACAAAAACATCTAAAAAGCAAAAAATAAGCCTCGACCTGGCGTCAGGGAACCGCTTAGTAAATAAAAAAAAACTGCTGTAAACGTTAGCGTTTCCCCGACGCGAGTACGAGGCTTATATTTTGCTTTTTAGGAGATTTATCCTGAAAAAATTCGCAGTTTGTAAAGTTCACGGCAAGAGGGTGAAACCACGGGAAAAAGCTACGCATTTATAAGTAAAGTACCTACACTGGCCTTCAAAACTTAGTACCACACTTTTGAAATAGCAATTTCTCTTAAACTAGATTTGAAATAGAAATTTGTATAGAAAATTTCATCGACTTTGAAATTATGGTTTACTAGCACTTCGCCCGCGACTTCGTTCGCGTGATACGTGTTTTATCCCACCGATGACTTTTTAGTTTCACCCCCTTAAAAGTTGAATTTACAAAAATCCCTTCTTAGTGCTCCCAACTGACTGCTTAAAAAGCGAACTAAAAAGACGGAGTCGGAGGATACATCTGGTTTTGGTCAGCCAGCTCGCGAATATTTATCCTCCGACTGCACATCATGATTTTCTTCTTGTTTACGTCTTTCTAGTTCGCTTTTTAAGCAGTCGGGTTTTTCGGTGTGTGCAAAAAACCGAAAACACCCATCTCTAGACAGTAGGTCATCCTCTTCAGATCTGCTTAGAAAAAAAAAACATATAAAAAAGCGAATTACTATCAATGTGTTAATTATTTATATGACATGTATATATTTTAAAGATACGTTATTTAATATTCTACCATTTTTTAATAATGGTTAAGGTACTTCGATTAAAATTTCAGGATTTTATGAAAAAAAAATGAAGCATAGACGGAAACCGTAAATGAATTAACTTTTAATATATGAGTAAAAACTGAAAAAAATAGAAAAATCATTTAATTTGTGTTTATAAACTTGAAGTTAGTAGTCTGAGTAAGCGCTCATGATGTTCATAACACATCGGCAACGATTCGGCATGCTCAGAACAAGGTTGTCAATGTCTTGCTGCGGAATATTGTCCCATGTCCTTCTGAGGTGCGCAAAAAGTTGATCTTCTGTAGCCAGATTTTCAGGAACTTCCTTCAGAGCTTCTTTGCAGCATATCCCACGCATGCTCAATGGGATTTAGATCTGGCGATTGAGCAGGCCAATCTAAGGCCCTAACATTGTGTGTATGTAACCAAGCTGCTACAGTTCTCGCCGTGTGTGCCCGGGCATTGTCGTGCATGAGCAGGAAATCTTGCCCCATTTGTGTTCTGTGGGGCAAGATTACGGGCCCCAGCACCTGTTGGACGTATCGTTCTGCCGTCATATTGCCCCGCACCCAAACGAGATCCGTCCGTCCTCCAAGACGAATTCCTGCCCAAACCATAATTGTTCCTCCTTGGTATGGGTGAACTTCCTGAGGGTTCTGAAGACGGCTACATCGTCCAGGAACTCGCCAAACACGCGTCCTTCGTGAATCTGGATGGAAGCCGAACCTGGATTCATCCGTGAACAGCACATTGGGCCATTGCTCACGGCCCCAGTCCACGTGGTTCCGAACCCATTCTAATCGTCGTCCACGATTGCCTCGCCATAAAGGTGGGACCCGGAGTGGTCTACGAGAGCGTAGATTGCTTTCATGCAGTCGCCTTCTTACAGTTTGGTCACTCACAAGCACTTGGTGTTCCACTCGCAGCCTTTGGACAAATGGAGTCGCCGTTGCATATGGTTGAGCTCGCGCAGTAATTTGCAAAAATCGGTCTTGTCTGGGGGTAGTGATGCGACTTGGCCCCCGGTGCCTCTCCGCTACTTCACCTGTGGCACGATAGCGTGTCCACAATCTTGAAATTACATTTTGGTGGGTCCCTGTGGCCTCAGCAACATTACGCTGAACAGACCCAGCTTCCAGCATTCCCACAGCTCGTAACATCTCCGCCCTCGTCAAATGTTGGCGTTGCATGGCTACAATACCTCAATTTTAACTTTATCTTTCGTTTAAAAATGAAAAAAACTGTATCTAAACGTAATTCGTATTGTTTTCTAAATTTCGCACAAATGAAAATTCCCTCTCCTACACATCAAGACATTTTTATGCCACCGAAACAAAAGAATTTTCAAAAATTTGAATTTGGAATTAGTCTGAGATAAATTACAAACAAATCGGTGTATAAAAGATTCCAATGCGGCCAGTACTTTTCGAGTTATTTAATTGAGTATGAAATATCCCTAGACCGTGTGGATGTGTGTAGTATCAGCCAGACACATATTAGAGTAACATTATAACATGGTTATAGGAGGGAGGCTCCAAATATATATCTATCTCTCTTTTTGGTATGACAATTTATGAGATAGATATATTTTTAGGTCCGTTAATCAAGACGTACAACAAACAAATATAAATGCCCCCGGTAAATCGATCACAATATCTATCAGTGATAGCCCTTATATGAATGTAACCTTCAATATTAATTAAGGTTACACTAGTCGAAAATTCTTCCATACAAACGTAGTCTAGGAATTATTCCATTGTTTGACGATGTACGTTCAAAATAAAAAGTGATATCAATTTATCTCATCATTATCTAGCCCTGTATGGCAGCAAAAAAGTAAAAAAAGAAAATGTTTGAAAGTTATGAGCGTCGAAAGTTCCACATTTCGACACTAATTTTAACGCATTTTTGGGCGCGAATAAATACCATAAGAAAACGGAAAATTCCAAAACGGCCTCCATACAAGGATAAATTAGTAGTTCAACAATGCAAATAATTTTATGATGAACAGATACATTTAGTCCTTTTTTCATGATATCTAGACTGCCAAAGGTCTGTTTATAAAATTTCGCGCGCTCGGTTTCGTCCTAAATCATTATCCATTTCGCTACAAATTTGCAAAAGTGTGTATTCGTACGCGAACTAGCTTCCTACTGCTCATCACAGCATCTATCTCTTCCGCACGTGTTGTCGGTTGATATAAAATGCATTTTAACCCCGCGCACAAAATAGTTCGTGCCGTTGACTAGTGTAACCTTAAATGAATTTGTTGTTAAACTTTCTTTAATTTTTGAGAAAAGCATTATACAAGCCTCAACCAGTAAGAAAGCCATCCTGGCCAAGTATGAGTTAACCTCACCTGCGGTTCGGTCCGGATAACTCATACTTGGCCAGGAAGGCTTACTTACTGGATTCTGCAGTAATGTACTATAACAGCACTTTAATTAGTTAGTTAAGTGATCAAGACGTCACAGTCAATGATGGTAATATTTTATATAAAAAAGTTTTCTCAGTAGTTCAAACAGATTTAAATAAAACTTTTAAGAAGAAAACTAAAACTACATGCCCTTAGTTTTTATTCAGTGACTGGGCGGCTGAAGGACTCAGGAAAAGTAGGGAAAGACTTTACGAGTTGTACGGCCTTAAGCCTTATATTAACACTGAAACTTTTAATAAGAATGTTGCTACTTATTAAAAAAAATATAGAAATACGTGTAAAGTAGCTTTATACATTGGCAATAAGGTTAAAACCGCAGAAAATAAAATCAAGACAGTTTGGAAAATTATAAACAATGAAACGAACAGGAACAAAGAAAATAATACTGATTACACGCATGAAACTACACATGGACTTATTAGAGATACCAAAAAAGTTGCTCAAGATTTTGTAAATTTCTATACCAGCATCCCAATTAAAATTACTAACTACCGCACTCAGAGACATTTAACGGTTACTAAGGCGCTCCTTAGTATAGACACGGGGTCTCATTGCTAACAAAGAAAATATGGTTCAAATAAATCTCACTAGATGGCGCAATATGTCTGTTATTGAATGTGTGTAAAATTAACATTTTCTGGAATTACAACATAAAAATTGTATGTTCTTGTTTAATCAACTCTCCTAAGTACAAAATTATGGAATATTGAGCCCTTAATTCACATTTCAAAGATTATTTCAACGGATCACTTAAAATTGATGTCAATAGATGGCGCATTTTTACATTTCTGAGGCATTACACTAGATTGTTAAAATTTGCATTGTAACACATTTTGGTGCAAAAAACTGTAAAAACGTGCAAAAAAATACTATGAAACGAACCTTCACTGTATTTAAAGAAAAAAATATTCACGAACCTAATAAATCCTTTTACTTTCAAGTCGCTGCTAACACCATCTATCTGTCATCGTGAAACAGAACGGAACGCGTTCGATGTACAAAAAAATAACAAGATTAATCAGATGAAAAACGCTAGTTACGTCGGTCGGCACGGTTTCTTTGTACGGGATGAGGCATCTGTATGCTAGTATTATATTATCTGTGGTATAGATTTTGTACTAAAAATCTATACTAAGGAGAGCTTTAAGTAACCGTTAACGTCTCTGAGTGTGGCAGTAAGACCTTAAATTCTTCGCCCTCACTTGCTTCTGGTTTATTAAACGCTAACGTTTCAGCATGCCTTGTCTGGGTTAACCGTGAAAATGGTTCAATATTGGGTCCTTTCTTATTTCTAGTTTACATTAACGATTTACCCCATCTATTAAAAAAACAATCTAAACATGTGGTGTTATTTGCGAATGAAAAATCAAAGAAGTGTTCTTTGATTTTTAAGACAAATAGACGAAAGAGTAACGTTGACAAAGTAAATATCGTCTTGCGACACGATCAAAATTGTTTCACAG
This sequence comes from Orthosia incerta, assembly GCA_948252205.1. Taxonomy (NCBI): domain Eukaryota; kingdom Metazoa; phylum Arthropoda; class Insecta; order Lepidoptera; family Noctuidae; genus Orthosia; species Orthosia incerta. The sequence continues at coordinate 35,891,936 of OX411741.1, read as the reverse complement.
CTAATAATTCAGATTTAAATGCAAAAAAGACTAAGTGCAGAAAATTTGCCTTGCCGAAAGTCAAAAGTACTGATTGTGACATTATATTAAACAGGGAGAAGCTAGAATTTGTCGATAAAACGGTTTTCCTGGGGATCACGCTAGACTCGAGGATTCAATGTTGCAGGGCGGTTAAGCTTATGCTGTTAGAAAAATACCGACATTAAAACCGTCAGTTTACTGATGTAGATACCGCGAGGCTAGTCTATTTTAGTTACTTTTATAGTATACATAGTAAGATGCCTTACGGTATCTTACTATGGGGAAGGGCTGCAGACATTGAGTCAATTTTTACTATGCAAAAACGAGCCATCAGAGCGTTATACAATCTTCGCCAGCTCGATCCTCTAACGGAACTGTTTAAGGACATTAACATCATGACGGTACCTTGTCAATATATTTATTTATATTTTAGTAAAAATGGCGACAAACATAATTATACACACATACATAGGTACATAAACACACGCCTTTTTTCCATGGGGGTAGGCTGAAACTACAGAACGCCACCAGACATAATTATGTTACCACCGGGGTGGCAAACGCCACTATAGTGAGTGCCATCCACTACCCCGGTGGCAGATGGGAATAAAGGAAGGTAGCAGATTTCACTAAATAATTCCCATCGACCACCAGGGTGGCAACTCGAGTGTGGCCTATGGGAATAAACCGAAATAGGGACCAATTAATTCAACCAGGTTTCAGGCTGGCTAAAGTAGCATCATCTTTTATGGGGTACTGTATAAAATGTTTATTTATTTATTTATTTATTTATTTAGGAATAACCAACAGTTACACATTTAAAACTTATGGCTAACACTAAAAGAACATGATATAAATGCGCAACTCACACCGTTATCCACATCATATAAAACAGAAAGTTAGTTTTGAGCAAACGATACAAAGCAAAGAAACAAATAATTTTACATTCCGTTAAATAACAATTTAAAGGCTCTTTATTGCTTCAATAAGGCAGTTGCGAAATTTATTAGTGGGCATTGCAAATATGTCCAAGTCAGTAAAAAGTTCATTGAAACCATTACAAATACGACGCAGAGGTGCGCGGGCTCCAGCGTTTGTTCGACAGGAAGAAACAGCGAATAGTGGGCGCGCGCGCACCCCCCGCCTCAAAACACTTCTAGGAACAAAGTAATGTACTCTATTGGTAATATCTGAGCAGTCGTATCTGTGATTACACACATCATAAAGGAACATCGTTTCAAGGTATAATCTTCTACACTTTAGGCTCATTACATTAAATTTTTTTAGCAAGTCATTATACGATGGGAAGTTCCGGTAACAGCGGTATTGTACTGATTTCAAAAATTTCCGCTGGACCCTCTCCAAACTATCTGCATATTTATTATAATAAGGATTCCACACTACCACAGCGTATTCAAGTTGAGACCTTACAAGTGACCTAAACAGATGGATGAAACTACTAGCACGTTTAAAATATTGTTACAATAAAATACCTCCCCACATTCTAGAACTAAGTGAGTCGAAAATTAAAACTTATATAAAACGCACACTATGCAGGCTATATTATAAGTTAGGGGATTACATCGCTGATAAAAATACAATTAGTGATGGGCAGAAAAGTTTCGAAGTATTGTTGGACCTGCTGAAGACTGTATGAATATATTTGTATTGTATAAACTCAATTTCTTTCAGTATTATATAACTGCACAACACATGTGTGAGTACTAAGTTCCGACTGTAGATAAATCTCCCATTCACTGTAACTTTGTGTCGTTCGTTGACTTCTGTGTGCCCTAGCAGTTGAGTACCCTGGTAGTGCCGATCCAAGCGTCATGTTCGTGAACGGGCGCCATCAGTTGGTCATAACATTGCTGCTTCGGCCTGTTATAGAGGCTTTTACGTGCACGTCTTTTTACATCGTTCTCACATAAATGTATTTTTTCAGCAAGAATGATGTAACCAAAAACTTGTAATTAAAACTGATGGAAAAGAGTAGTAAGAGATATATGTAGAGAATTTCTTGCAAATTCTTCTCCATTAAGACCTACAGACGCTTGCGAATTTGTAACTAGAGTCATATTTTTATTTATTTTTTGTTTGACTATTCAAAAGTACCTATAAGGTATATTTGAAATAAACTATTTGATTTTGTTTTTCATCCCGGGAATATATTCCCTTGGGCTAATATTTTCGACATTCATGCGGGCGAAGCCGCAGGCAGAAGCTAGGAAATAAATAAATACGCCTTTCTCTTTCTCTCATTGTATCTTACTATGAGTAGGCATATACTTATACACACGTCGCGCGCTTCCTTTTTATTTTTCATTCTAGTTTGTTTATGTGTGTGCGCGTGCGCGTATTTTAACTCAAGCAGACGAGCATACTAAATTCGTTTGAAACTTCGTTCGTGATGGGGTTCTCTTACCGCACAAGATTAATTTCTTTTTCTTACTGATATCAATCCAAACGTGAAAGATTGTGAGGATGGAGGGGTGGATGTTTGTAACTCTTTCACGCAAAATCTACTGAACAGGTTTGATGAAACTTTACAGTAATATAGCTTATACATCAGAATAACATATAGGCTATAATTTATAAAGATATTGGGAGAAGTACTAAAACCACGCGAAGCCGCGGGCGGATGCTAGTACTTATTCTTATATTATACAAGACATCAGACTACCCAAACTGTAAATTTTGTGTTCAAATCCCATGTCATACGTGGCAATACAAAGAATCTGATGAGAATAAAATTATCTTTGTTACTTACAAACTTTTAATTAAAAATAATTAGTTTGAACTTTGTTTAAAATATATTGCAGAAGCAAGAATTATCTTATCAGCAAATAAAAACAAAAAACAATGATGCTATCATAAAAACCTTGGTTACCTACTCAGAAATAAGTATTCATTCACGAATCTGAATAAAGTGGTTTAAAACTGACATAAATCGGTTTATTGTATGCATTTATATTGATTGATTTTCATTACTTTTTCTTTATAGATTGCTAACGCCAACGCCAGTTGGACCGTATCTCCAGATATCTTCGAGACTGTTTTAGAGGTCACCATTTTTATCAGGCTTTCAGGAGTTGCAGTTCTTGTCGTTATTGTATCACGACCCTTACTCCACTTTAGTGCCGTAAAGCAGTTACTTAAAAAAGCATACTCCCGTGAAGTAGAATTTGCCAGCTATATAAATACGTTGTGTAAGTTAAACTTGATGCTATAATTGTTATTATACTGTATAGGTAACATAGCAAATAATAGGGAACATTACAGCCAATTGTGCCCGCCAGATGGCGCTTGACGGATTAGAGTAAAAATAACAACAAGGCGACTACTACTATTTGTGGTTACCGAACTATTTTTGACTGTTTTCAAGAATGATTAGTGTTCAAAAACCAAATAATAATATTGCTAGCTGTTGGTCAAGAATGCATCAGTGTTGTGTTTTTGGATGCAGAAATAAAACCGGCTATATGATCCTAAAAAACGCCAAGATTCGCAAGCAATGGAAAATTACTGTTCATCGCCGGAATTTTGCAAAAAGATCAAGGCTGTGTTCTGGCCGTTTTAAAGCAGAAGGTTTAATAAAGAAGTATTTTTACAGGACAGTGTATAATCCTAAGGTAACCTTTATTCACATAAACGCAGTAATTAATATGTTTAATGCTAAAGACCTAAAAAGTCCTACATACTTACATTGTGTACTATTTAAATACCATTACAATTTTTTTTTATATATATTCTTGTTTAACAATTTGGTGTTAATAAAACCTAATTTATACTTACAGGACTGAAACTAGAAGGAAAAATATTAAATAAGGGGGCTATAGGTACCTACCATTGTTTGGTGCAAAACAGAGTCGAAGAAAGATGAACAGAGAAGGAAACTTTGATCGAATTGAGGAGAAACCATCAGGACTCTAAATCGCCAATGTTTTTTGAATAAGTGTCACGACAATGTCTTAAAAATAGTGCTTCATAAAGCTAAATTCCTTTTGTGGTAAAACAAGAAGTTTTACATCCTTATGTAAGTACAATAACTTGGGCTCCTATGAATGTAACTTTGATATCATGGGTATACCTAGATAGCCTAGGTACATACCCGACTCTGGATCTAAGTTTCATGACAATAGCCCTTCTACAATTCATGTTAATTGATGTAAAATAAGTAAAAAAAAAAAAACTGAGAATTTGATACTTGGACAATAATATAGATTCAGCACTCTCAGAAATAATAAGTTTACCGGTTACACTGCGGTTACTTTTACAGTTGGTCTATTATTAATGGTTTTGAAAAATTACTCAGGTTGACCAGTATTTCTCTGATAATATTGGCAGACAACTTTGTATATGAATTGTATTAGTAATCCTAAGGATAATAAATAACAAGTTAAAATATTTTCATTTATTTCTTGTTATATTTAAGTAACACACAATATGCACATTTTTAAAGCACAGCACTGAAATATAGGTATATGTAGATACCAATTTTATGCACAACTATCGAACTCTTGATCCTTCTCGAAAATAGGTTTCCTTCTGTGTTCTAGATATTAAATTCTGTTTTCATCCAAATGACACATAAAAAATAATAATATCTATTTTGTTGATGTTGTAAAGATAGGTATTGATATTTTCATGGAAGCCTTAGACTGGGTGATGCAATAAAACATAGTAATATGTATTAGCTGCGAATACTATTCTAACATGCAACAGATACGCATTGATGTACATTTTCAGTCTTATCCAGTTTTCTATGTTTGGATCAAACACGATAGAATAAAGACAGTAGGTTGTATATGAAATGTAATAATATCAAAAGCCAATAAACTTAATTATGGTTCAATGACCAGATTTCTAGATTGTGAGTAAGAACTATCAAAACAACGATATTTATTATCTGCTTTTACAACTCACCTTTCTAAAAAGAATTACATTTATTCGAAATTTTAAGGGTGGTAAGGAAGAGTCAGCACTTAGGCTTTGGCAAGGCTTTTGGCATAAATAGTACATTGGACTGCTGTCCACCATCATAATGTGACCACGTGCAAGACGGTTCCACTGCGAATTAATTATGGAAGTCATATAAAATCAACCTGGAAGTATTGTTTTGAATATTAATTGGAAGTACATACATCCCATTACATAGTAAATCTAATACCTTTAAACGACCAATTCTTGTATATATGTATATATATAATCTGAATCTCGGAAACGGCTCCAACGATTTTCATGAATTTTAGTATGCAGGGGGTTTCGGGGGCGATAAATCGATCTAGCTAGGTTTCATTTTTATAAAACGTCGTTTTCTCTATTTTGACCCGAGCAGAGCTTGGTCGCCCAGGTACTTAACATAATATCTGCAAGTTACACTAGACTTTTCAATGTTCGCATTCATATTCGTACCTATCTTTCAACTAAATCCGTTTATTTTCCTCTTACTGATGCACCGCGCTCTCGAAGCCGGGTTTTTAGCTGCAGTATTGTCTGATTTCGTCAATTCTTAGTTAGCTCAATTTTTCTTTCAATATTAGTTTTATATTTTGTATGCATAAACCGCGAAATTTTGTCGCTCGACTAGGGCAGTTTGGTTTGTTTACTCTGTTTCCTGTGGCGCCATCTGAGTTTAGCTTAGCGGATAGTCCCTTATTAGGCTTATGGATTTGATTTTTCGTTGACGTTCATACAAAGTTATCGCGGCATGTAAAATGAGAAACGTCATCGGACTTCTTAGATGGTCACGATTATAGTAGTGGAAATTTTTTATTTTTCTACTACCTTGTCTTTTATGCCATTATATATAATATGCTATTATTAACACATTGCCTAAGAAATTCTTTTCGAAATACAACATTTAGACAAGATTATAAAATTAAAATTAAAATCGAATAAAAAAGGAGATCCAATATTGATTTTGGCACCGAGCGGGCGCACGGCCAGTACCGCGTTTGGGAAATATACGCCGTAAGATTTAGTTGAAAACCAGCGTCAGGCCATTATGTACCGAAGTTCTAGACAAGTTTAGCAATTCGACCATCGCCAGCGCTAATGGAATCATAAGCGCTGGCGATGGTCGAAATGCTAAAAGATATATACAAGGTGTTTTTTTTTTTAATATCCCATAACTCTAGAGTATGAATGAGATCATATAAAAGACTCAACTGGCATATCAATTATTTTTCATCATATTTTTTTTGGATTTTTCATACATTGATGCAGTTTTTTATTGAAATAAATTAATTTCGTTTTTGATATCTTCGAAACTATGCATTTTTGGACCACACACTCTAGGACTTTTTGTTTTATTTTTACTTAGAATATAACCCTAGAGTTATGGTATATAAAAAAAAACACCACATATATATATATAAGGGATTGATCACTTGACATTTCGATAGCGCCTGACGATGCTATAAATTTTCGTCATATTTTCAATCACTATTGCGAAGCTTTTCGTTGATAGAACGTAACTTGTCTGGTTGTCTTGTGCATCAGTGCTGGCCATAGGCAAGTGATTTTATCGAAAGCGTGGCGATAGCAATTGGTATAAACCGGCCATGTGCGAGCCGGACTCGCGCACCGAGGGTTTCGTATAAACAGCTACATTCACCAAATAATTAAGTAACATTACTGACGTTTATAGACGGAGGAGCTCGTGGCTAAATAATAACAGCCACACGGGTCGATCTTCAAGGTTAAGCAACGCTTGACGAGGTCGGTTCATGGATGGGTGACCATTTCAACATACCTAGTTTCCTCCGTGCCTCAGAAAGCACGCTAAGCCGTTGGTCCCGGCTGTCATTTGAAGATCTTTGACAGTCGTTACGGGGTAGTCAGAAGCTTGAGATCTGACACCAGTCTAGTCAACGGGTAACGTGTTACCCGTTACTGGGTTGTGGAGGTCAGATAGGCAGTCGCTCCATGTAAAACACTGGTACTCAGCTGATTCTGGTTATACTGGAAGCCGACCCCAATATAGTTGGGAAAAGGCTAGGCAGATTGACTGACGTTCATAAACAATGAAAGCACCGAATATTGCTCTAACGTAGGAACAAAATTAACTTTGCCTTTCGAAAACTGTTGTCCACATACATCAATATAGGTTGCGGTCTGTTTATCAACTGAAAATAAGTTAATAATCTTTGTTCTTCTGATGTTGGTACAAATTTTCAGTTTTCAGAGATTTTCCTTTAATTGTGCTGTAAGACATTGCTTTTGTCAAATTTCATGATTCTAGCTAGGCCAACGGGAAGTATCCCTTTGGTTTGATTCCTTTACGATTCCACAAATATGCGACATAAACGGCTATAATATCATTTGATCGCGTTGATTAAGAAGTTTGATTTTTCACAGCTTCAAGTGTTGTGCAAACCTGAGTATATCATATTAATTTCAACTTGATACCTCCATACGTTCCAGAGAAAAAGCTCTTGACACACGTATAGAAATACAAGAAAGACAGACAGACAACGAAGTGATCCTATAAGGGTTCCATTTTTCCGTTTTGAGGAACGGAACCCTAAAATGTATAGGAATGTCAAACGCTATCGAGATGTCACGTGATCAATCCTTTATATTTTGGCATTTCGACCATCGTGATCGCCATCACTGCGACATCGAATGAACCGTCTAGAACCCCTGGACCTATTTAGCGCAGCCGTGGGCCATACAATGTTACTGTCTTTAATTATGAAGTTTCTTCTTATTGTATTTTGTGCCTGCATTGTGTTTTGAATGTCATATATGTTATATATATGTACATATTCACGAGATGGCTGACTAAAACCAGATGTGTCCTCGGACTGCACAGCATGATTTTCTTCTTGTTTACTTCTTTTTAGTTCGCTTCTTAAGCAGTCGGTTTTTTTGATTTTTTAAAATAACTATTTTATTTATAATTTTCGACGCACGGGATCGGTCAAGGTGGCGACGCCTGGGGGAGGCATGTGTCCAGCAGTGGGCGTCTTTCGGCTGAAATGATGATAATGATTTATAACTTTAAGATAAAAAAAAAATTCGTATTATTACATTCAAACATATAAGTTTTATATATTTTTGAAATCACTACTTAAAACCCTTTATGTTGATATGTCACACGATGGGTATGGACGACATAAATATTGGGCCCCCACAATATGGCACCCTAAATCCGGCATTTTTCTATTTTCCAATTTTAATGTAGCCAATGACACTCGCAAGGTTAAGACAAATCGATTAACGAAACAATCATCAACATCGTTTAACGCGTTTGGTCTCTAGAACGTAGAAACATAGGAACAAACATACATACATAGACTGATAAACACATTATCCTCCTTCGGCTTTCGGGTAAAAACAGGTCACAGTCTATCCATAGATGCATCAAAATCCATTCAGCGGCTTAGACGCGAAAACTTAACATACAGACAGACACGCTTTCGCATTTTGTAAGGCGAACAGCATTCCGTGCCAGCTATTACCTCAATTAAATCTTTTGTTCGCCAAAACAATAGATAAATAAAATAAAAATATCCAGAGTAACAGCAGCTGTTGTGTTGTTATCTATTTCAACATAATTATTTATATTTAGTTCTATTACGAATTAATTGCCTACTTATTATAAGAGGTCGGTAACCGCAAAGATCGCGTTATCTTGGTCGATGTTGGGAAAGGTAAACCCTATCAGGCTGAGGGAGAAAAGCTGCAGTACCCGCTTATCTGTTAATTGTATTATTAGTGCTCGTTCACACAGAGGTCAGTTTTACAGGGCCATTTTATCGTATACTTTTTATTCGGCGCTTACGTATGTAGTTGAATGAGCGAGTTCACACACATCAGTATTCAGAATCCAATAAAATACCGATCCGAAAAACAATACAGCAGTCCGTTTTACGAGTTCGCTTTATAGTATACGTGTTTATTCAGCAATGGCGTAGGTAGTTGTATGAGCGAGTTTACACACGCAACAGTGTTAAATACTGATCCGTTTTATCAGACGTCCCAGCAGCGACGGATCCGTTAAAATGGTACTGTAAAAGCGGTGTGAACGTCACTACCAGTAGCGACGGATCCGTTAAAAACTATCCTGGAAATACGGATGTTCTGTGTGAACGTACCCCTAAGTAAGCTAAAATCATCTCAATCTGCCTAGCCTGTACCCAACTACATTGAATTCGACTCCCAGTATAACCGGATAAAACTGGATGTCAGTATTTTACATGGAGCGGCTGCCTATTCGATTTCTACAACCCAGTAACACGATATCTTATGGCAAGACTGTGGCAGAGGCGTAGCTACCGCCGGATCAGCCGTACCTATCAATAATACGGGGCCCCCGAGTTACAAGGGCCCCGACGAATGGAATCAAAAGTTAAAAAACCCGTTATCAAATTCTTTTTGATTAAAGTTTTGTTATTTTTTTTATTAAATAAACTTTATTTGTTATGATGACACCATAATCTATTTTATGCCCTTATGCTCCAATTTAGTCAACTGAAGCATGAAAACTTATCCGTTCCCAGTCAGGATTCTCTTGTTTTTAAGCTCGTATCACTCGTGCTTCATACTCTTCCCTCAAAACCGTTTAAGTTATCCAAGTGAAGAATTCAGTCGCCAATTATATTTATTTTGTAAGAAACACTAACTTTTTTTGTCTTTTCTGCATTCCGGTAGAAAGGGCCCCAATAAATTTTGAAACCGGGCCCCTATATGACTAGCTACGCCACTGGACTGTGGTCAGATTTTCTGACGTCTGACTACCCGTAACGACTGTCAAAGAACACACAAAAGTTATCTACAAAAGTCAAGGCCAACAGGGACCAACAGCTCAAGGTGCTTTCCGTGGCACGGAGGCATCTCTTTATGTAATTAATGGTCACCCATCCAAGGGTCGACCTCAACAAGCGTTAATCTTTAATCCAAATATCGACTTGTGCGGCTGTTGTTATTTAGCCACGAGCTCTTTCTCCTCTGAAACGTCGCGCGCACACCATGTGTGCGTAAGCTATTGTTGTTTCTATTGTGTCTGCTAATTAACGTTCAATGGGTTAAAATACAACTGAAAACATTACTGTTGCAATATGGGAGTACTATGGGTAGACCTCCGCCTCAATCTTTGGGGAATGCTTGTATTATGGTATGTTATTTAAAAAGCTTTTTCGCTAATGCAAATATGACCTTCAAGCGGTCCTTCATTATGTGTAATTAGCTGCCGCCCGCGGCCCGCGTGGTAATAGTACTTCGCCCAATATCTTTGTTAATTAGAGCCTATATATAATGTTATCCTGATGTAAAAGATATATTTCTGTTTAGTTTCATCAAAATCTGTTCTGTAGTTTTTGCGTGAAAGAGTAACAAACATCAATCCATCCATCCTCACAAACTTTAACGTTTCACGTACTAAGATTATATTTAAAAAAAAACCGGTCAAGTGCGAGTCGGACACGAAGGGTTCCGTAACTTTACCGCAAAAAACGGCAAAAAAACACATATGTTGTATGGGAGCCCCACTTAAGTTTTAGTATTTGTTGTTATAGCGGCAACAGAAATATATCATCTCTGAAAATTTCAACTGTCTAGCTATCACAGTTCATGAGATAAAGCCTGATGACAGACAGACGGACGGACAGTGGAGTCTTAGTAATAGGTTCCCGTTTCTACCCTTTGGGTACGGTACCCTAATTAATTGCCTACTTACTATAGGAGGTCGGTAACCGCAATCAAAGTTCGTGTTATTGTCTTCAATATTGGAAAAGGTATATATACCCTCTCAGACTGTGGGAGGTATGTAGTGCCTTCTTGTCTGGTAAGTGCTTTGTTGAAGTCTAGAGTAATGGGTTTTGAACTTTAATGTTTCACCTTGCAGACAGGCAGGAATTGGCAATGCATCAACGTGTTTTCATAGACATTTTTTTACGGATAGGTTTTTACTACATCGCAAAATTGTATTGGCCTAAGATCCGAGTAAGGAGCGACCTTTACCCATCTGTTCAATGGATGAAAAGCTTTTTATATCATTATGTTAAAAAATATATCGCGAGTGGCTGAAAAATACCTGTCAAGAAATTATTTGATGAGTTAAGACAGACCGACAGCCTATAATTGCGTAAGTTAATTCGACAAGGCATAGTGTTTGACCTCCGCCCGTCAAACGACCGATCACATTCGAGATGAAAGACGCGATGTGGATTTCCGTCTATGTGATTGGTTGATTAATGGCGGTCAACGCTTTGCTATGCTGAATTCACTTACGCAAGTAGGCTGCGGGTAACCAACAGTAATGAGATTCGTATTATCTGAAAGGGTTTTTATTAATTAATTGTAAATATTATGTTTGTTAATGTTTTTGTAAATGTTAATTGTTGTCGCATACTATTAACTACATTTTATGCAAAAAAATACGATCAATTATGTCCCAATTCTGAAATATAGGGGCACGAGGTCCCAGCACTAAGAAATAAAATTTATTTCAAATAAATCTCACTAGACGGCGCGACATGCATCGATTTATTATTGAATTGTGTGTATAATTAACATTGTATGGAATTGAATATAAAAATTGTATGTTATTGTTTCATCAACTAGCCTGAGCACAAAATTATCTAATTTTGGGCTCTTAATTTATGTTTCAAAAATTATTTGAACGGATTATTTAAAATTGATGCCAATAGATAGCGCGGTTTTTAATTTCTGAGGCATTCCACTTGATTGTTTAAATTTGTATTATGGTGCAATAAAACTGTAAAAATGAGCAAATACATATTATAAAACAAATCGTCATCATCATCATCATTTCAGCCGAAAGACGTCCACTGCTGGACATAGGCCTCCCCCAGGCGTCGCCACATTGACCGATCCCGTGCTTCTCGCATCCAGCGCCTGCCCGCAACCTGAACCAGGTCATCGGTCCACCTAGCGGGAGGACTTCCAACGTATCGTCTTCCGGTTCGCGGTCGCCATTCCAGAACTTTTCGGCCCCCTCGGCCATCCGTTCTGCGAGCAATGTGCCCTGCCCACTGCCACTTAAGTTTGGCAATTCTTCGGGCTATGTCGGTAACCCTGGTTCTCTTGCAGATCTCCACATTTCTGATTCGATCACGCAAGGAAACTCCGAGCATAGCCCTCACCATTGCCCTTTGAGTGACTGTAAGCTTCCTGATAAGGCCCCTTGTAAGCGATGATGCCAAGCTCTCTCCAATCCAGAACCTTGAAGACATCCTCCAGCGCAGCAGTCTCCCAGAAATGACGTCTCCCTGTCTCACGCCGCGCTGGAGAAGGATTGGTTTCGAGTTCTGATCCTGAAGAATTCAACACTTCAATGTACCGGTAGTCGATCTGGCACCGTTGGAGAGACTGTAGTACAGCCCAAGTCTCGGTCGAATCGAAGGCTTTCTCGTAGTCCACAAACGCTAAACAGCGAGGCAGGTTATACTCTTCGGTCTTCTGTATAACCTGCCGCAGCGTATGTATGTGGTCTACGGTACTAAAGCCTTTTCGGAATCCGGCTTGTTCGGTAGGCTGGAAATCGTCAAACCTGCGCGCGATTCGTGATGACTCTTGAAAACAACTTGTAGACATGGCTAAGAAGTGAGATGGGCCTATAGTTCTTCAGCCGGGCATTATCGCCCTTCTTGAAGAAGAGTACCACCACACCCCTGCACCATGCCTGTGGCGTTTTGCCCTCGAGTATGACTGAATCAAACACCTTCTGAAGGGCCTTAAGGACCGGTTTTCCACCCACCTTCAGGAGTTCAGCCGTGATTCCGTCATCACTCGGCACCTTGTTGTTTTCAAGCTGTTTCAGAGCCATCCTAATCTCGTACAGCCTGACGTCCGGCATATCTTCGGTATAGTGTCGGGTCAATCTAGCTCTTGGATCGTTTGCTAGACTCGCAACGGGGTTGCTGATTGATGTGTACAACTGCCCATAGAATGTCTCGATCTCCCTCAGAAGCTCCGGTTTGGCGGATACGATCCTGCCATCGTCGGTCTTCAGTTTCGTGAGCTGGCTCTGCCCAATAGCCAGATCTTTTGAAAAAACCTTAGAGCCTTTATTTCGCTCGATCACGTCTTTAATACGCTCGGTATTAAAGTGGCGGAGGTCTGTTTTCAAGGATTTAGAGATTTGTCTATTGAGCTGCCGGTATTCGCACGCCTCATCTGAAGACTGCAGGATCATCTCACGCCTCACCTTCATAAGCTTGAGGGTAGGATCAGAGAGCTTTTTCTTCTATCTGTACGACGGGTCTTGAAAAACTTAGACCCAACCGTATGGACAGCTTCTACGAACCCGTCGGCGTAGTCGTCCACGGAGCTTCCTAGGCACTCGAAACGATTCTGGAGTTCGAGCTGAAAGCTCTCGGGGTTTTGGACCTGGATCTGTGCTGGACGGAGCGTGGACTTCATCAGTCGAGACCTTTCAAGCTTAATATTAATGTTCAATGTGCCTTTTACCATGCGGTGATCGCTCCCGGTTTTTACCGAATTGATCACAGAGACGTCATTGAACATTTGCTTCTTGGTTGACATGATGAAGTCGATCTCATTTTTTGATGCACCATCGGGGCTCTGCCAGGTCCACTGAGGCCCTCCTTCTCCATAAAACTACCATACCTACTGGCCGTAGGTGACCCCGGTGGTTCCGTCGTCCAACTCCAAATTGCCCCACTTGCAGCTCATCCTCGTCTCGTTTGCCCAGTTTCGCGTTGAAGTCCCCCATGACAACGGTGAAGTGAGTTTTGAAACCATGCATGGCTCTGGCGATATCCTCATACATGGTCTCTATCTCGTCGTCGGGGTGTGCCGAGGTTGGGGCGTAGACCTGTATGACCTTCAGCGAATATCTTGAGGATATTCTGAGTATAAGGCATGCCACCCTGGTCGACACACTCTCGATCTTCACCACGTTGTTCACAAGGGACTTGTGGACGATAAACCCGACACCACCCTGGGACTGCCGGTCACCCTCTCGGAAATAGAGCAGGTTACCGGATTTGAGGATTATCGAGTCCTCCCCCTCTCTTCGGACTTCAGATAACCCTATAATACTCCATCGCAACCTGCTCAATTCCTCTTCGAGTTCGGTGATCTTCTCGTCGGTCCGAAGTGTGCGCGTGTTGTACGTTGCCAGGTAAAGTCGTCGGTTATTGTTTGGGTAGCCGGATCTCGTCCGGAGATTCTTGGCACCCCTTGCCGTGCCGTAACCGCGACCGCTACCGTAGTCGAGGGTAGGCAGGCTGCCGGGCATTAGGGGCCATTTTTTATTTGTGCTATTCATGGGGGGGTTTTTGCCATAATCGCCACGCTTGGCAGGTGGGTTGGCGATCGCAGTATGATTATTGTAGAAGCATAGAGAACGCTGCTGCCCATTCTCTGGTTTGTCCCTTAGTCGCCTCTTACGACACCCACGGGAAGACATGGGATGGTGAAATTCGTTACGTCCGGCACCATACGGAACAAATCGTCACAGAATTTAAAAAAAGAAATGTTCACGAACCGAGTAAAACCCTTTACTTGCAAGTCATTGCTAACACCATCTATATCGCCGTGGAACGGAACCGAACGCGATCGTTGCATAAAAAATAATCAGTTTAATTAGACGAAAAACGCTAGTTACATCGGCACGGTTTCTTTGTATGGTATGAGGCATCTGTATGCTAGTATTATAATTATTATCTGTGATTGGGGTAAACATTCACTGACTTAGTTCGATAAGTTAAGATAAACCAAGTAACAAACACCATTAGGCTCATATTTTCTGTAGGAATTACTTATGTTCTTCATGTTAAGGAAGCTAAGGTCAAGTGTCCCAGTTCAGAAAAATAATTGTAAACATACATTGATAATATTCGATGAGTTAAGATAAACCAAATAACAAACATCAATGAGACTAAGGTTTTACTGAAAGAGAAGAAAAATCTTAAGAGCCCCTACAAGTCTCACGAGCCAAAAACAAAAAACAGCTACTTTTTCAGCGAAACTTTCTCAATAACTACTAGATAAATGATAAAAAACATAAAGACAAAAATAAAAACGATACAAGTCCGTCGTCTGAATGCCTCGCGCGAGCACAACGGTTTATAAGGCATTATTTAGACAATTTATTACAATAAAATAAGTAATTATTACAATAACAATTGGATTCGATTTATAAACACCTCAAATTTCAAATCATTTACCAGTTATTTTTATATTCAACATATTCTTATGCGTAGACGACGCTTTCGCATATGATAAAATTGCCTTTTTCCCGCGTGGACAACATTTTTTTTAAAGTACAAATACAATGAACTTTGAAAAACAAAATTGATGGCTTACTAGTCTTACTATATGCCCAGTCCATACCATTTTAATGCAGATTATTATTCGTCACCTGTAAGCTGAAAAAGCAATTGAAAAACCTCGTGTTTCACGATTACTTAAAAACGTGTGTTAGGAATTTATTTTTTCTAATTTAATTTGAGCAGTATCAAAAATGCTTCATTTACTACATAACTATGTGAAGCAAAAAAATGCATTAAAAGTTTTATCATATATCTTGTAGTTATTGAGAAATTTGCGCTGAAAAAGTAGCTGTTTTCTGTTTTTAGCTCGTGAGTTCCTTTTTTTTGTCATAGACGCTATGGTTAATTATATCCCAGTTCTTTAATATTAAAGATAATTCAAATTCAAACCAGGATTATTCGATGAGTTAAGACAGACCGCATAACTAACAGCAAATAGGATAATGTTTTCCGAAAGGCCTTCTTTAGTTCTTTGTTATATGCCATAGATGCTACCATTAATCTATGCGAGTTCTGAAACACGTACACAGATTTACAATTCATTTTTGAATTTTTAATCTATTATAGTCGTGATAGGAATTTTTCAGACAACTTACTTGCGTTATAATTTTTAACATGTTAAATTTGATATGAAATGCTTTACATCCATTAAACAGATGTGTGAAGATCGCTTCTTACTCGGATCCTCTACTTATGTCTCATTGTTGCATCGTGCATGACTATGGCGGGAAGCTAGGAACCGTACTAATCTCACTCAATTATCTCTATCAAAATAGGCATATGCCTATTAAATAGGGGGAACCCTAAATATCTTCGTTTACTTTAGCCCGTTTTCTTTTTCATTTGGCTTTATCAACAAGCAAAACAACCTCTATACGTGGCTTTGCTCGAAGTTAATGAAAAGGCATAAGAAAGAGCGAATTATTAGAATTTCATCCAGGAAATGACCCCTTCCTGGCAAGAAAGAAAAAATGTTCTTCAGGAACAAACGTTGACAGTAATGCATAAGTACATGGCACTAATCAGTAATATCCTGTTGTGCACCGATGTCTGCACAGCATCCGCTTGATATTGAATCTATGGGGCACACCCCATAATAGTAGTCACCTCTGTTGCTGTTGCTACAGGTCGTGGATTAAAATCTTGTTAACATTTGTTAACTTTTTATCACGTTTTACTTTCTTACGACTTATTGTCGGGCTTACATTGTCCCCCCATATCCAAGTACTAATGCTGTAACATGGAAATATTGTAAAACCAAACCATTTTTTTAAAAAGAGTAACCATGGAGTTTCTCGCCGGTTCTTCTCTATAGGAAACGACTAACCCGAACCGTGCACCTTTTGTCGACATTTTATAAGTGCCCATGTAGGCCTATGTTAAATTTAAAAAAATATTTTGAATCCGGGCAAGTACCAATGTGACTTTTTCAATTCATATGTACTTTTACAAGATAAGTAGCTAAGGTAAACATCGTGAGGAAACCTAGATTTGTACTTATTATAAGTTTGCTCTACTGGTATAATGCTGCAAAGCGTTCCAGCGAGGTGAGCGCTTTTTTTTTTATAATTTTTCATGGCAACCAGTCATGACATCCAGTCTTGCCAGAAGGTATTGTGTTGACCATGAACTGGGTCGTGGAGGTTAGATATGCAGTCACTCCAAATAAAATAATGGTATTTATCCAGTTAGCTTAGAAGCCAACACGAAAAAGTTGGGACAAGCTAAGCAAATGATGACGATGTTGATGATGCTCGAAAGCGGCATACCAATGCATCTCCAGACAGACAACTTAAATTTTGGGCACACTTAACAGTTCGAGCAAATTTAAAAAAAGTTTTCCTCCAAAAAACTAAACCACCAACCCGCACTGGGCCTGCGTGGTGGATTAAGGCCCATTCCCTCTCTCACAGAGACCTCTGTGTCCCAGCAGTGGGAACATTAAAAAGGCTGATGATGATGATTATAAAAAAAAACTTGATTACAAATTATAACACTTTCTTAAATAGGCTTGTAAAAAGTTCATTAGGATAGGTGTATAGGGGATAGTTGATGCGAGCTACAAAAACTTTTGTTTTCCAACCGTTGCGAACTGCTGACGGCAACTTTTGTAAATTCAACAGGTTTCCCTGCAACCTTTACCTAACTGCATGGGAAATTGACGCCTATGGGAAACTTACACTCTTGTGCGAAACTTTCATGGTTTTGTTATGTAGCGAATATTTATTTCTGTATACCTTATATAAATGAAATTTTCTATCGGTTGGGTTGAGTGTTAATTAGCAGACACAATAAAAAATTACAATTGTCTTTTGCCGATTCGGCGATATGGACAGTTAAGAGGCAATATTAGAAACACATTTACACACTACAACTGTACGTGTGCCAACTGAATGAATGAGTGCTACGCTGGGTATCTGATGCGCAGTAAATAGGTACTTAGTTGATAATTCTTATGGTACTATGGGCACGCTCAGACCAATTGCACAGAGACCAGAGAGAGAGACTCTGTAGATACTTATCTTTCATTTACTTTGTATTTTTTGGAGTTGTGCTGTGTCTGTGTCGAATAAATGTTTTCTATTCTTATTGTGAGAACTGAACCGGTCGATAAGACGAAGATTGGACCAATGGCCAGGTAAATGTCCAGCAGTAGACGTCTTTGGAATAAAATGATGACGGTCATAAACGCATTGGTTAGTGAAAGACAGCCTTGATTTGAATATATTGTGAATTTATTGAAAAAGTGTCTGGTAGCTAAGTATTTCAAAAAAAGTATTGTGATAATAGGTAACTAGACAAGCAGGCACTTCTTTTCTTTCTTCAAACTCAGCACCTACTAACAAAATCTTTCAGCGCGTTCCATACACAAACATCAATGTACGAGTAACATTCTTGCAGATTAGGTAGGTAAAACTAATCTAAATCGCATCGGATTTAATTTTTTAGGGTTCCGTACCCGAAGGGTCCAAACAGAGCCCTATTGATGTCACTCAGGTGTCTATCCGTCCGTCGTCTGCCACTAAATTATATTCCAATTTTTTATTTTAAGTTAAAGAATTTTTTGACTTCCCAATGACCTATGAACTTGCATGCAGGAAACCGGCATGTCCTAGAATCAAAAATTCGAAGACATGTGACATCCACCAACCCGCAGTGGGCCCACGTGGTGGATTACGGCCCATCCCCTCTCATAGAGAGGAGGCTTGTGTCGCAGCAGTGGGAACATTAATAGGCTGATGATGATGATGAACTTGAAATTTGGTGATAATGTTTATTATTAGGTCATCATCATCATCATATCAGCCAGAAGACGTCCACTGCTGGACATAGGCCTCTCCCAAGCGTCGCCACATTGACCGGTCCCGTGCGTCCCGCATCCAGCGGATCCCCGCAACCTTCACAGGTCATCGGTCCACCTGGTGGGAGGCCTTCCAACGCAATGTCTTCATCAGATCTTTTCTGCCCCATCGGCCATCCGTTCTGCGAGCAATGTGCCCTGCCAACTGCAACTTAAGTTTTGCAATTCTTCGGGCTATGTCTGTAATCCTGGTTCTCTTGCGGATCTCTACATTTCTGATTCGATCACGAAAGGATACTCCGAGCATAGCCCTCTCCATTGCCCTTTGGGTGACTGTCAGCTTTCTGATGAGGCCCATTTTGAACGCCCACGTCTCAGAACCATATGTCATAACTGGCAACACACACTGGTCATAGACTTTCGTCTTGATTCACTGTGGTAAGTTGGACGAGAAGATACCGTACAACTTCCCGAAAGCTGCCCAGCCGAATCGGATTCGACGGCTGACCTCTTTCTCGAAGTTGGCCCTACCCAACTGGATCGTTTGTCCCAGGTAGACATAGTCGTCCACAACTTCGAGTGTAGAGTCTCCGACCTTGATAGCAGTGGGTGTAACATGGGCATTCAACATCAGCTTGTTTTTGTCCATGTTCATTTTAAGACCCACTCTTTCGGAAGCTCTACTGAGGTCATCGAGCATTGTACTGAGGTCCTCCATGGTTTAAACCATGACCACTATATCGTCGGCAAACCGAAGGTGAGTGATGTACTCGCCATTGACGTTGATGCCTAGCCCTCACCAGTCCAGAACCTTGAAGACTTCCTCCAGCGGTGAAAAGTTTCTGCAATATGACGTCTCTCTGTCTCACACCTCGCTGCAGAAGCATCTAGGTTCCGAGGTCTGATCCTGAAGTCGAACTGACATGGTGGCGTTTTTGTACAAACACTTTAACACTTCGATATACCGGTAGTCGATTTGGCACCGAAGGAGAGTCTGCAGCACAGCCCAAGTCTCGATCTAAGTGAAGGCTTTCTCGAAGTCCACAAACGCTAGGCAGAGAGGCAGGTTGTACTCTTCGGTCTTGTGTATAACCTGCCGCAGCGACGGTCTACGGTGATAAAGCCTTTACGGAATTAAAAAAAAAAGAAAACGATTCGTGATAACTCTTGAAAACAGCTTGTGGACATGGCTAAGAAGTGAGATGGGCCTATAGATTTTCAGTAGGGCATTGTCACCATTCATGAAGAAGAGTACCACCACACCCCTGCATCATGGCTGTGGCGTTTTGCCCTCGAGTATGACGGAATCAAACAGCTTCTGAAGGGCCGTAAATATTGGTTTACCACCCACCTTAAGGTGTTCGGCTCTAATTCTGTCATCACTCGGTGCCTTGTTGTTCCTAAGCTGTTTAAGAGCCATCCTAATATCGTACAGGGTGACGTCCGGAATGTCTTCGGTATAGTGTCGGTTCAATCTACCTTTAGGGTTTTTTGATAGATTCGCAACGGGTTTACTGGTTGACTAAGGAATAAGGTACGTACCCTGGTCGCCATACTCTCGGTCTTCACCACGTTGTTCACAAGGGACTTGTGGACGATAAACCCGACACCACCTTAGGACTACCGCTCAGCCTCTAAAAGAAGAAAAAAAAATGAGAATAGAGCAGGTTACCGGATTTGAGGATTATCGAGTCCTCCCCCTCTCTTCGGACTTCAAATAACCCTATAATACCCCATCGTAACCTGCTCAATTCTTTTTCGAGTTCAGTTGTCTTTGCGTCGGTCCGAAGTGTTCGCGTGTTATATTTGCCAGGTCCAGTCGTCGGTGTTTAGTAGGTTAGCCGGGTCCTCTCCGGGGACTCTTTGCATCCCTTACCACGCCTCGACCGCTACTGTAGTTCGGGGTAGAGGAGCTGCCAGGCACTCGAGACCGTTTTTTAGTTGTGCTATTCATTTTGGTTTAGGGGGGTTTGTCGTAATCGCCACGCTTTGCAGACAGGTTGGCGATCACACTTTGTTGTTAAAGTCCACAAAGTCGG
This sequence comes from Orthosia incerta, assembly GCA_948252205.1. Lineage (NCBI taxonomy): Eukaryota > Metazoa > Arthropoda > Insecta > Lepidoptera > Noctuidae > Orthosia > Orthosia incerta. Next base: position 35,871,306 of record OX411741.1, on the reverse strand, counting down.
CTGCTGCCCATTCTCTGGTGTGTCCCTTAGTCGCCTTTTACGACACCCACTGGAATATATGGGATGGTGAAATTCTTTACGTCCGACATACGGAACATATTATTAGAAACGTTATTTTACTAACAAATACCAATATATTCTACATTTGGTACGGAACCCTAAACGTGCGAAGTCTGACACGCACTTCGCCTTTTTTTAGCGATCGCCTGTGTATTTACAGAACGTGCAGTATCAGATAATTATGTAACAATGTTTACAAATGTGTGCTGAACTAGATGATTTCCTGGACTTCAAGAATGTTAGGTAACAGATTTTCTAATAAATCTGTGGTAATCTCATCTTGTGGAATTCTCAGACTGAATTTGATGTCGTTTACCAGGCATTGTAAAGGTAGTTAGCATACTTACCTAGTTTCTGTTTTTTAACGTATATATGCAACCTACGTCAATACTCCACACTTCCATGAATCTGGAAGTACTTATTACCTGAATTGATTTTGGCAAATATTTACGTGGTACCTACCTAGGTGGATACCTATATCTAGAACCGTGGTCTAGAACGTGCAAGTACCTTCATCTTTTTGACTGAACTCGCTGATACACTTCCACTGATGGACAAAGGCCTCCTCCAAGTATTGCCACATCGAGCGGAATCGGCCTAATCGACTATCCGTTCTGTGAGCAATGTGCACTACCGGCTGCCCGCTGACATCTAATACCTTTAAACAAGCAATTCTTGTATATATGTATAATAAAAAAAAAAAATATAACGGCTCCAACGATTTTCATGAAATTGAGTATGCAGTGCCTTTCGGTAGCTATAAATCGATCTAGCTAGGTTCATTGTTAGTAAACGTCGTTTTCTCTATTTTCACCCGAGCTCCAGGTACATATTATTTATTTTCGAGTTAGTGCGTTCTATTAAGGTTACACTAGTCGATTTTTTTTCCATACAAACGTAGTCTAGGGATTATTCCACTGTTTGACGATGTACGTTCAAAATAAAAAGTGATATCAATTTGTCTCATCATTATATAGCCCTGTATGCAAGCGAAAAAGTAAAAAAAGAAATATTTTGAAAGTTATGAGCGTCGAAAGTTCCACATTTCGACATTAATTTTAACGCATTTTTTGGCGCAAATAAATACCATAAGATGACAGAAAATTGCAAAACGGCCTCCATACAGGGATAGATTAGTAGTTCAACAATGCATATAATTTTATTTTGAACAGATAGATTTAGTAGTTTTTTCATGATATCTAGACTGCCAAAGGTATGTTTATAAAATTTCGCGCGCTCGATTTCGTCCTAAATCATTATCCATTTCGCTACAAAATTGCAAAAGTGTGTATTCGTACGCAAACTAGCTTCCTACTGCTCATCACAGCATCAATCTATTCCGCACGTGTTGTCGGTTGATATAAAATGCATTTTAACCCCGCGCACAAAATATAGTTCGTGCCGTCTACTAGTGTACCCTTAAAGAATTAGTAGCATCCTTAGCAGGCCGGTGACAATAAGTACGATAGGCTAATTCAATCTAATGGTAATAAAAAAATATATGTGGCCTCATTTCAAAAGGGGACATCTAGGTAGGTATCTATCGTACCATTATTCCTATCTTGGAATAGTTCGAACCAAAGCTTGAGCACTACAAGACGAAACCAAAACCGAACCCCAGTGCAGTTTACATACTCATCTTACACGGTTCGGTACTCAGATAACTGCGCAAATAGATTACCAATAACAGTTAGTGTTTTAGTCCGTTTAGAACGAAGTATACCTACCTAACAATTATAAAGATGGTCCATTCCTGTACGAAAACATATGAGGTAGGTACCCATGGCCTAATGAAGTCTTGGTTGCCAAACAGATTAATCTGATTTTTCTACACACTAGCTAGGCCCGTTTCCACTTCTCCCTCTACCTTTCTCGCAATTTTGTGCTTGGTTCCGCCAAAGATCAACAGTACTCCTTAATAACAGATGGCCAAGGGCAACAGACTGTAGACAGTCAAAAATGGCTTTGCCACATGTATACCCGCTTCTATTTAAAAAACTTCTCTGCCTGAGTAGAAATTACCTAAAAATAATAATAATGGGCCACAGCCTCCTTATCAAAAAAATTCACACAGACAACCCACTTCAGCCGCCCACATAATCCTGGAATGCGAGGCCGTTGGCATCTCAATGCGAAGAAATCTTCGCACAGTGAGGTAGCTCCTTAAAGCCTCTGTGGTTTTGGACGGAGCTAGGCTGGCTATGTTAGCCAGTGCCCACACAAAAAGTACCAAATGGGTATCTAAGTGCGGAAAACGGAGTGCCGACCACTACCACTACAGGCTATATATCCAGGGGCATGAGGATCGAGGGAGCGCCGAGCTCGCCTTTGCAACATAAATTATTTAAAGAATAAAATTTAGTTTAAAAATTCACGCGAAAAATACTAAAGCACGTATTACTTTGTAAGTTTTCCAGAACACGGTTTCGCTTCCTATCTTAGAGCACCGCTTATTAAAACAATTAATTTACTGCATTCTACCTCAGCCAGCCTCAGTCGCAATCACACAGTGGCGTATTTACCCTTAGGCCAAAAGAGCCAGAAAGGAATAGGGGGTTGATACAGTGAATGGTGGCCCGACCCAGCCCTTTCAGCCTAGCATATTTTTTTAGTCAAGCTCTACTTAGCGTCTTTTAGCCTGCCGCCCTCTTGTCTGTAAAAAGAAAACTACCTATCCGAAGCAGGGTACTAAAATTTTCCGAGCTTGCTACAGTCTGGTCTATCAATGTTTTTTGCATGAGTCGACACAGTAACCCCTGTGAATACAAATATAGACGCTACGTCGGGATGCATTCAATTAGATAAACGTAAAAATAAATTAAACTATCCGAGGCGAGCCGCTAAAATTTTTACATCATCATATCAAAGAGAACGTAAGAGTGTAAGAATTTCGTCTACCTTCCTTTCTGTTTCTCTCTTTCCGGTCAGCCTCTAACGTGCTAAGTAAGTCTGTGTCACTGACGATCTCGGATTACACTCTCTCGGGCGCTTATTGAAAGTTAGCTTGGGGCGGTCAAAAATTCAAAATCAAACCGTGCTTTTAGGCTCGCATTGAAGTGTATTTCGCACTATTGCGGCCACATTGCGGCAAAGTGACGTTATGCACTTTACGCAGAAAAAAATTACTGCCGGTTTCCCAGCTCTCAATTATCGGGCTGTTAACGTAATCGAGGATTAATCGCCTGTTAATTCTACTTTCAGTTTCTCAAGTCCCAAATGTGACAAGCGTTTAACAATTTGTCAGAATTGACAAAAATCTCGAATTAACCACATGTTGCGCTGGATGCGAGACGCACGGGATCGGTCAATGTGGCGACGCCTGGGGGAGGCCTATGTCCAGCAGTGGACGTCTTTCGGCTGAGGTGATGATGAGGATGAACCACATGTTACAGCAGTTTTGGGTTTCTGAGAACCTTTTTCAATGTTAATCTCTTGTCAACAAGCCTAATTTATAATTGTTGGCGATTATTCGCAGAATATATAGATAATAGGGGTCGGCGAAAACGATGCTATGGGTTGAGTTGTAAAAAATATGCCAATTTAGATCAATTATTTAATTACCAAGATTAAAAAAAAGGATATTACAACTTTTTAAATTAATTACATTATTAAAACTTGACACAATTATCAAAAATAGTTATTTTGTATTTATGTAAATAAAAATAAAAAAAAGCTGTTACTGACCTGGGAATTAGTGGGAATCCAACTCTTCCTCTCGCGCATTAATGTTGACTGTACCCTATACTTAGTACTTACCAAGGTCAGTTTCTGGATAGGTTTGTGTTTAACTTGAAGCGGCTGGGGTGGTGACCGCGCCAGGGTAAGCAACACTAACCAAGGTCAGTCTTTGGATGGGTGACCATCACCACAAAAATTTTGATCACTCATCCTAAAGTCACCCCGCTGGGTTAAACAACATCTACCAAGGTCACCTATCCAAAAACAAGCGAACCCAAAAAAGTGGTCACCCATCCAAACACTGATCTTGGTAAGTGTTGCTTACCCTGGCAGGATCCTCCATCCAAAAACAAGCGAACCAAAAAAAAGTGTTCACCCATCCCAAGACTGACCTTGGTAAGTGTTGCTTACCCTGGCGGGGCCAAAAATCATCCTTGGTAAGGTTTGCTTAACTTGGTGGCTATTATGTTGTAGTAGTGAATGAAGTGAATGAATTCCAGCTAGGGTAGCCAACCGAAATAAATTAATGCCGATTATTTAATGTAACAAGCGATTACGTAATTTCTCCATGATGAAGTGTTGAGAAACTCACTGACAACTGAGGGCTGGTTAATTTGTGATAAATTGTCAGCTGATTTGAGATGTGACGTCGACTTAGGAAACCGGGCCTTAGTTTCTCAGCTCAAAATTATCGCAGAATAATGTGACAAATTGTCAAGCACGCGTTATCTGCTGTGATTGGCTGAAGTAACCCAACATGAAGGAGATGACATCTCCTTCGAACCTAATCTCTCCGTGTCGGGGTACCCTAAGCTTCCGAGCTCGCTTCGCTCGCTCTTGGACTGATTCATTGATCATAATTATCGAATTGCCCAACAGTTACGTTGCAATATTCATAATGACCAGACAATGTTTAAATCAGTATTCATTACATTGCTTATTTGACTTAGATTCATAATGCTGGGGCATTATACATAGTGCTCTGATTAATCACTTGGTCCATGACATATACATTATCTAGTATTTATTCCTTATCAGCACATGAGGGAATATTTTTCTTATACCGGATCTTACGCCAGTAGTCTCAAAAAATCAAAATGTACTATTGCCTAAATAAGATCAACGTAATGCCATCTACCTTTCAGCTTAGAACCTACGAACGGCTTGTAAACTGGTTCGCTTCATTGCCACTAGATGGCGTTGCTATCTGAACGTAAACAAACAAGATATTCCAGACTCCCATAAACAAAAATGAACACCATCATCATACCAGCCGAAAGACGACTGCTGAACATAGGCCTCCACCAAAAACAAATATATATATATATATATATATAATAGGGAGAATCGATAAGCACGTATTTTTTACAAGCTTTTTACTATATCAACTGTGCATTTGAAGCTGTCAACGTCACTGACGTTCGACCCTCGTGGCTCACGAGGCGAGGCGTGCGGGTATGAAAGTGGGTGCGTTTGACCCTTAGATGTGCACAGTTATTTTTACAGTGTAGTATACAAAGCGAATCTGTCCTTATGCTTACAAAGAATTTCAATATCTAGATATTGTGTGATACGCTGTTGAAATTAAATGTAATTGATTGATGTGATTCGGAATTCAATGAGAATCGGTTTTAGAAGAGAATCGAGAATTGTAGATTTAATATAATATAAATAAAATAATGATACTCATATTAATTCATAAATTATCTTTTATAAATTATCGATAATTTCTGTCGAAAATAAAAGTATGCATAACTTGTACAATCTTTATTCCATATAAAATATCATTTTGACAGAACATCACTTGAAACCTTTACCCTTCAAAAACCAGTACATTTATTTTTAAACATATCTTCCTATAAGTATGCCGAACTTGTACTGCATTCTGTGGACATACTCTTCACCTGGGTTCAGCACCGAGTTCGGGAAGTTTTTCTGAAAACACAAAAGTAAAGGTTAAGATACTTTTTATATTGGTCCCAGAGGCTCTCGAAAAATTAAGTTCTATCAAAGAAAACGTCAAGGTCAAAAATGCATGGTTATGTCAAGTGCTATCGAAATATCGAGTGATCAATCCCTTATAGCCTAAGATCTCTCTGCGAAAATCCGCTGGTATAATATTTATCTGTAGGTTTTCTGGCTAGAAGCGGCCCGGCAACCCTGCAGTTATGTATTCTACTATCAAAAAACTATTTAAAAAACAAGTTTCATAAAAAAAAAACTTGCAGTGAGATCTTATACTATTGCATTTCGACCATAGCCGGTGATAGAATAAAACTAGAGCCTCTGGACTCATTAGCAACGAGATATTTAACTGCGAATGCCGCCTGGGAATTCACGCCTTAAAAGTTGTAGGTCGTGAGTTCGAACCCAGACAGGCGCTTTACTTAGTGTAAATTATTTCACTACACCACTGCTCTCAAAACGGTGAAGGAAAACATCGTGAAGAAACCGGCATTTTTTAGAACAAAAAATTCGAAGACATGACATCCACCAACAACAGGGCCCGCGTGGTGAATTACGGTCCATTCCGTCTCATAGAGAGGAGGCGTGTCCCAGCAGTGGGAACATTAAAAGGCTGATGATGATGCCTGGGAAACCGTTGTATAATAATAGCCAATAAGATTCCCAGAACTGGAACCAAGGCTTCCTCTCTGTGAAACAAAGTGATCACGATCCAGCACGAGGACCCAGGAAAGGTTGTAAAGGTGCGACCACACTGCTGTTATAAAATATTTTAAAACGTTATTAAACATTTTGTTAGTTAAAATTTTGTTACAAATTGTAGCAAATGTTACCAAATGTTTCACTGCTGTTATAAAATATTTTAAAACGTTATTAAACATTTTGTTACAAATTGTAGCAAATGTTACCAAATGTTTTCATGTTATGTAACATTAATGTTATTAAACAAATAATTACAAGGTATCAAGAAATTGTAACATTTTTGCTAAACAACTTTAGCTCAGTTAAGCCAGTCTTCTTCTTAGTTCCGGAACTGATGGTTATGAAATATTATGCGGTGATAGACAGTCAAGCCTAGAAGGTTTTCATCAGTGAGGGAACAAAACCATGAAAAAATCTAACAAATCGTAATAAAATCTAACATAATTATGTTAGTGTTAGATAATGATCATCATAATAATCATCATTTCCGCCGAAAGACGTCCACTGCTGGACATAAGCTTCCCCCAGGCGTCGCCACATATAATAATAATGTTCAATGACGCTTTTAAACATTTTGTAACTGCAGTGTGGCCGCAACTTAACATGACACATGTTTTGGAATTTTCGGTTTTAGAAAATCCTCTTTGGACAGCGCTTTCTATGTGTATGTAAAAAATAATAATAATAATCTTTAATACTCACGTTATTAATGGCGTCGGGGTAATTCTGAGGCATAATACAGAAGAGTCCGTGTCGCTTGTACGTCGTGCCCTGCTTTCCAATCAGTGGAATGTAGCCGAAACGCTTTTTACCCTGGGAACGAAAAATATACATAAATATTGCACTATCCCGGTTTACTTTTTGCCTACATTTTCGGAAAATACATCCTCGTTTTTTTCATTCAAACCCACAAAAATATATGCAAAGATCGCTTTTGAAACTTTTTTCAGCGTGTCTAAAGATTTGTTAGTTTAAACAAATTATATGTTCCTACACCAGGAGCAACAATAACCGTCTTATTAATAAACGTGGACTAAGGTAAGATTAACTTTTAGATTATACTAATATGACTCTAGTCTTGGACTAAAAGTTATTCTATGGTGCTAGCTAGTTTAAGGTCGGATTAAAGATTGTATCCATGGCGACTACATACTACTAGATCCGAATAACGATATCTTAAAAATAACATACAGAAGGTATCGTAATCACTGCAATAACCTTATTAAAAAACTCAAAAGAAAATATGACAGGGAACAGATAGACAAAGCAAATAAAGATAATAAAAAAATGTGGAAAGCGATAAATAATATCACGCATCGCAAACAAACTAAAACTCAAAATTTTAATTTATTAGAGATAAAAGCAACCTCTCATGAGTCAGTGAATCACGTCAATAACTATTTCTCTAATATTGGTAAGACTTTGGCCGAGGAAATCAACTCTATCAATCTAACCCAAGATCGTGAGACTTATAACTTGACGGATTCACAGGCTTCATCTTTTGTGCTTATAGAAACTGATCCTCAGGAAGTCCATGGCGTATTGATGAGTCTTAAAACTGAGAGCGCACCTGGATGGGACAATATATCAACAAATTTTCTTAAATCTGCTCATGACGTGGTGGTACCGATTATTACACATCTTGCTAATCTGTGTTTCACGAAAGGTATTTTTCCACCCGTTCTAAAACAAGCCATTATTACACCTGTGCACAAGGGTGGCGACAGAGACGATGTGAGCAACTACAGACCCATATCGGTCTTGTCTGCAATTTCAAAAATCATAGAAAAGCTAATTAACACTCGATTAATAAATTACATGAACAAATATAACATAATATCTGGCAGTCAATATGGATTTAGGCAAGGGTTATCGACAGAAGATGCGGTCTCAGGATTAACGTCTCATATTGTCGGAAACGTGGATACAGGCAAAAGGTGTCTAACTGTTTTCCTGGATCTAAAAAAGGCATTCGACACCGTCTCTGTTCCCATCCTTGTGCGTAGTTTAGAAAACATAGGCGTAAGAGGAGTCCCTTTGGCTCTTCTTACAGATTATCTCCAGAATAGGAAACAACGTGTAAGGATGGGAAACTACGTAAGCGATGAGTTAAAGGTGAGCTTCGGTGTTCCACAAGGAAGTGTTCTGGGGCCTACGCTTTTCTTAATATATATAAACAGCCTTTGCGAAATGAACCTTGAAAAGGGGCGTGTTTTTTCCTATGCAGACGACACAGCCATTGTCTTTACTGGAGAAACATGGGAATCTGCATATCGATATGCTGGAAAGGGACTCATAAAGGTTGCAAAATGGTTAAATTATTATTTATTAACACTCAACACCTCTAAAACTAAATATATAGCATTTACTAATTACAACAACAGTCAACCTGGACCTAATCATAACCTTAGAATACACAGCTGTGATAATCCTACTAGCACAAATTGTTCATGCATTAGAATAGCAAAAATGACTTATATAAAATATCTAGGTATTATGGTAGACCAACGTTTATCTTGGCATTTACACACGGATATGGTCATGTCTAGGACTAGAAAACTCATTTGGATTTTCAAGACACTGAGACATGTTACCTAAAAACTTTATTAAATCAGATATACGTTTCACTGGCCCAGTCAGTTCTAGTGTATTGTATACCTGTTTGGGGCGGGGCCACTAAAACCTAGAACTGGAAAGAGCGCAAAGGTCTCTCTTGAAAGTGATGTATTTTAAACCATATAGATTCCGTACTGAAAACCTTTACTCACTAAGTGGCCTTCTCACAGTCAGAAAATTATATGTACTCCATGCTGTTTTAAAATTACACAAAACCCTCCCCTATTTTTTTTTTATTAATTTTTTTTATTTAGTTAAGCACACCAACAGTACAACTGCTTAAAACAATCCAAAAAATAATACATTTTAAATGAAAATTACATAGCAATCATACAGATTATAGGCATGCATGACATTTAAAAAATTCAAAATAAAGACTACAACTAAACTAGGCTAACATTTATCACAATATATCAGTTATGCGTAATGAGCATTAAGATCTTGAGTCAAACTCTTATTGCTCATTACTCAATAGGGAGTGTCTGAACGTTATGAACTTCATTGAAAAGACATCAATAGGACTGTCCAAAGAGATTGACCTTTCATTGTACAGCCTTGCCATGCGTGTAAGGGGACTATTAAATGAGATATTTAAAGTTGAAGATGGGATATCAAATATATGATGCTGACGCATACTACGTTGGCTAATCTTAAAGTGAAAATAATTTATCAATGGTGCATCGATGGAACCATTAATAATTTTATAAAGAATTAATAGGTCAGAATTATTTCGCCTTTCCTTTAAACTAATCAATTTGAAATGTTTCATTCTATCTGTGTATTCCGGAATAACTTTTCGGATGCCATTCTTCACGCATAAATACCGTACAAAACGAGTCTGAACGGATTCTACACTATCTGCATAAGTAGAATAATAGGGGGACCATATAGTGGAACAATATTCAAGGGAGCTCCTAACCAATGCATTATAAAGCAGAATAAGACTGCTGTTATTACGGAACGGTTTGGACATACGAATTATAAAGCCAAGCATTTTTTTAGCTTTATTAACTATACTATCTAAATGATCTCGAAAAGATAGAGATGTATCTATGATTCCAGTCTCAACAAAAAACGCAGAAAATATTCTGTTGCACCAGAAATCTCGGTTAAAACCTCATATGCGAAAAGACAGTTCACCAAACAATCCGCTTCCATCTACAACAAATTAAATAAACTTTTAAATATTTATCCTATGAGTTATCGAGAATGTAAGAAGTCTTTAATAGACTGGCTAATATGCAAAAGTTATGATGAAATTGAAACTCTTTTACAAAGTAGGTACCATGTGAAAATATATCGATAAGCGACACACACACACACCACACATACACACACACCACACACACACACCTCATACACACACATCCTAGATTTAAGTTGAATTTGTTTGTATTTACACCTCCTACATTATTATTGTTTCTAGTTTTAGAGGAGCGGGGTCTCCTAGCACAGGTATTTATTATACTTAAAAGGAGGCCTCTATGTAAGATATATATTTTAGAAGTTTGTAAAGTTAATTGAAATAAATTTATTATTATTATTACATATATTATTTTTGATTGACATTTTGTTCGTTGTGATTTGATGATGCATATTTTTAGTTTAATATAAATATATTGTACTAGACAGGAAACACTATTTCAAGAATTGGCATGAAGATGTGTTTAATACTTAGGTATTTTACCAACATTAGTATGAGAGATGTCATCAGATCTATCAAAGGACTACGAATATTAAATACTAGCTGTTGCCCGTGACTTCGTCTGCGTAGCATTAGTACTCATAATAGCCTATTTTTAATGTCGCGCTAATTATATTGTGGATGTGAGGGCCGCCTTACTTGAGAAATTATTAGTTCACTGTACAAATTTCTAACTTAAGGATGGTTTCCGGAATAAAAACTATCATATATCCTTCCCAGGCTCTCTATCTATATTGAGGTAATTATGTAATACATAATATCTCAATGACTAACTCCATCCAAAATCAGTTCAGCGGTTTAATTGAAAAGGTAATAGACAGACAGACAGACAGAGTTCCTTTCGCATTTCTATTATTTAATCATATGCGATTTAAGTATGACAGATGTCACTTTGTCATCAAATTTCTTGCTTTCATTCACTGGTTTGTACTTTTAAATTGAACTGGGTTGCCATAGCTTACGCGTAAATCCAAGAGTAACAAATGAATATTTAGTCCGAGGTTATTCCATGTTTATTAATAACATTTCTAAACCTATGTTAATCCTTACTTACTCCGGGATTAGCTAGTCCAAGAGTAACTTCGGAGTAAGCTAGTAATACGCCATTTTTATTCATAAGACTGTAAATGTTTCTGCTTTTTGGGTTCGCTTTTTAGTTTCGGTAATAAGTCTTATCAATTAGAAAATAAAGTTCAAAATCACCTTGCTTTCTTCTTCTTCCGCTGCGTCATCCATTGCACTCGACTTACTGGACTGCTCACTACGTCCAACCTCATCTTCCGAGTCCTCATCCTCTTCTTCCTGTACTTCTTCTTGTATTTCCTCCTCCACGTCCGGGAACTCCTACGTCGTCAAATGATTTATGGATTCATCTTTTTTGGTAATTGGTTCAAAATAGTTTAAAGTGCGTATCGATTCTGCGTGGCATATTCTGATAACCATAGCCTAAGATCCCACTGCTAAAATCTGCAGGTAAATTAAACTTAATTTTCATGAATAATAGTAGCTAGATTGCTGCAGATATTGCAGTGGGATCTTATACTATAAGAGCCGTCATAAAGGGACTGCTCGAAACTGTTTGTCTCAATATAAAATTTTCGTTACAATACATGGACCGGTTTTGCAGTAGCATCCAAAACTATATATTGATAAACAGCGATCGCTTGAAGCTGTTGGCAGTTCCTGCTCCAAGCATTCCATCAGATGAGGCTGTAATTCGCACGGCAGCCGCGCTAGCTCATTCAAATATATAGTGCGGTCCCGTCGAGAGCTATCAGCTAGTTTACTCCCAAATTAGTCAACTATTATATTGCCATTACTGACCAATGATGTTATATATATTCTGAGGTAGATACGTTTTACCGACGTCTGCGCGGCAATACAAACACAAGCTGACCAGCTTGTGTGAACTCAGTCCGTCCTTCGTCTGGCCGGACACGAACGTACGTTTCTCTCTTTCTGACAACGGAGTCCTATTTATATCTCTGTGATCTTTTAACCTACTCAGTGATAGAAATAAAGATCCAAGTTCCATTGGTCCTATGTAGGTAGCTTAAGTAAAATTTCGCAATGTTTTTCTATATTTATATCATTATAAAGATACGAATAGATGTCATACTCATTAGTATGACGTCCCTATTGGTAAAATCTCATTGTTTCTGACTAAATTTGTAGATCTAATTGTAGTGTAGCTCTTCTTGAACTACAAAACTTCGCAATGGGACCGCATGTTTATGTGGCACGCCAAAAGTGGTATTGATTGGTACTGGTGGCTATTGATGGCGTCCTTTGGCTGTACGCATCAGAATATATTTTGGCGAACTGGCTCGCCTGGCTAATGTTTGCTGTGCAAGAACATCGAATGCTTTATTGTAGTCGATGTGCACCTTATCATTGCCATCTCATCACCAGACTATTAATCTTGTAATTTTGAAGAAAGAGCAAGAAAAGTGGCCATTTATCTATTAACAGGCAAGAGATGACTTAAGTTAAGCTCCATCCGTGCCTGGCTAACGAGAAACATGCAGAATGTTCCTTGAGGTGACACGACTACAAATAGCGGCGTCTCATGTACATTACCGAGCTTTCTTTCTTTCATTCAAGAATTACAGGGATAAGTAGAATTTCATAGCATTCAATTTCCATTCTACTGTGTCATATGATTGGCCACGTAGTTCCTTATTATGCGGATTTCTTTGAAAACCGAAAATATCATATGCTTTTTTTTTGTTGGTCTACCCTGTGCCACTGAGCAAAGTCTTTCCTCAAATCTTTCCAGGTTTTCTTTGTCATATGCTTACCTCTACAATTTTATCGGGGTCTGGTAGAAGGTTGCCGGTGTAGAGCTGCATGCCAGGCTGGTTGCTGTAGACTTCAAGCACCCGTCCTGTTGCTGGATGCATCACCCTGAAAGTTTAAAAAAAGACCATTAGGTATATTGGCCTTCTTGAATACCTGTTTATTTTTAAGAGAATGTAGCTGGCTGGTGGCTCTCGATGGTTTGAAATCACTTAACCATTGGTTCCGGCTATTATTTGTAGAAATTTAGCAGTAATTCTTTAGATGTCCGAAAGACAGACATCCAGTCTTACCAAGCGTTTAATATAGTGTTACCAAGCTTTTAATAAAGTGTTACCAAGCGTTTAATATAGTGTTACCAAGCGTTTAATATAGTTTTACCAAGATACTGAGTTATGGAGATCAGACAGGCAGTCGCTCCATGTGAAATAAGTACTGTCCGGTATTCAGCTAATATTAGAATTAGATTGCGACATTGTTAGTCAAAGAAAAGTTTAGGATCTGGTAAACCATGACATGTGTTACCCAATCTGCAGTGCAGATACCTACGAATCTACCCATACCTATGCATTCGAGACAAATGCTACAGGATTAGTACCTCACTCAACAACCCAGGCGGATACTATCAGAAAAATGAGGACATCTAATGAGACCGGCACCGAAATCCATGGGGGTTTTCGACAAAGTTTATCTCCGCACAACGTTTTATTATTTATGATTGATATTCTTGCACAATGATCCAAGTGTCTGGCTGGCTGCGAATGTTGCTGCAGTAATAATAGCCCTCCTGAACGATTATGACCATGATGGCCAATCTCAACGGAGAATAGCCATCTGCGCGAGAGATATTAAAGTGCCCAAGTGTGTATGCAAACACAGGTGCACCGTTTTTGCCATCACTCTCATAGGCCGATGGCGGCAATCCGAGACGACCGGAGAAGTCAGGCGGAGGACCAATGGATTAATGTGATTTTGCGTGGCAAAGGGTATCTCACCGCCAACTATAAAGATGCGCATCGGGGTCTCATTGACATTCGTTACGGTCATACAATTTATTCCGCTACAGGTTATGACTCGTAACCTCTAGCGGAGATACTACTTGCATTCGCACATGACAACATACACACTCTTGGTCACAACAAAATGTTCACCTACCCACAAGTTACATGACTTACTTTTAGTTTATATACTTATCCAATGTGTTTTCTTTTTTTTAACTTGTTGTTTTGGTTTTTAGTTTTAAGTTTATCAACATTGCTTGTAGTAAGCACATCATAATGTATAGTTCTCGCCAAAGTTATTGACCGCCCTGAGGTTGGGTACGCTGGCTGCGCGGTAGTAAATTTCATACAAAAACAGCACCGTTTCGTGCCTTGCACATTGCACATCTGAAAGCCGGCTTCCCATAATACATACTGTGTACGATTTTTAGTTTCTTTCCTTGGGGATCGGCACTGTACTCCTTAACACAGGTTATCTATTAACCTAGCTAGGAGTGCAGCACCACACCCTACATTTTATTGTAGTACACTATAAGGTAAACAATTACTGTAAACTGTTAGCATGTAATTTAATTTAACTACCTGGCTGTTACGAGAAATCTTTAATGGTAAGTCCCAATAAGACATTCTGCCTGACTTGGCAATCGAACTCAGGACGAACCCCCACATACATAATATTGGTAAAAAAATGTTTAGCTCACCTGGCCTGAAACGCCAAGTCCTGTTCGGTTCCACGAGTAATGCAAAAGTTGATATCATAGCCTCCCATTGGAATCTTAGGCATCATTGTCTTAAGTAGTCGAGGCACACGGAAATCGTAGGCTGTGCCGCCCACTACTTTTCTTTCACCTGGAAGAGAATAGAAAAAAAAATTGAATTGTGTTGGGTATCAAACGAAAAAGATTAAATAGCACATTCAAAAATATAAATATTATTATAGATTTTGGTAGCTGCTTTGCTTGCATTCACTTGATAATTCCATATAATTTTTACCTGAGTATAGATAGCATAGCGAAGCCAACAGCGGTTTGTCTAGGTGGCATACGACCACGGTTATCCTCTAAGAATATTTTCTTTTTAGAGGGCGTTTTTTTTGTAGTCGGCTTTTAGTTTTTATTAAAATATTGTCAGTATCTTTATATTTTACCATAAAATATAAGATGTTAGTACAAATATCATTGAAGTGCTAATTACATTTTTCATTATGAATGGTTAATGCCCTTATTTAATTATTAAAATTAATATTAGGTTAACCTTTTTTACCGATTTGAAATCGTTTAGGATTGCTGCAATCGCATGTCTGATTATTGTTTACACAATTTCATTACATCACGCCAGTACGCGATGAAGGGGTGCGAAATGTGTATGAACCTTCAGTATACCCTGGTGTATCTACCTACTCTCATTCACCGTTATGTTCAAGTTCCGTATCCCGGGCGATTTGCCGTAATTTATTGAAGAGCCAATGAATATATCTAAAGTTCTTCATCAGATCTTTACCAAATTAAATATAACCAATTCGGGAACATACTATCTCAAACAAAAAATAATCATCAATATTGGTTAACAATTGGCGAAGATATCGCTGCACAGACATACAAAAAAACAATGAATTGAGAACCTCCTCCATTTTGAAGTCGGTTTTAAGAGGGGTAATGAAAGTGGCCAGATAGGTAGTGACTTATCTGGGATTTATGCTGAACTGGCGAAGCCGTACACGATCGTATAAGTAATTGTAAGTTCACCCAGAATGTTTCAAAAACGTACCTGTAACTAATCCATCTTCATCTGTTGCCGTATACTTATCAGCATTTATAGTGAAAATATGCTCCACCATCGTATCCGAACCCGCATACTGAAATAATAAAAAAACAAATTGTTATGCATAGAAAAAACGTAGTCACGGGCGACGGGCATCGAAAGTAATCGTGTACATCAAATAAATGTAATAATAGTGACAGTCGGCCATGTCTACGAAGGTATGGAACTTTCATAAATCGATAGAAAGATATCTGTATTGAATTCTTTTGATGAAAAATAAACAACCTGCAGATAGCTACGTGATGCCGAAATGAGCAAAAACTTATTACTTTTGTCGTTTAGGTTCTGATTCGGAAAATAGGGATTGACATCAAACCTAATCCAATGAAGAACATACCAGTTACCTACACCAAGAAACTGAAGAACGATAACTTAAAAAGAAATGCTGGAAAAAAAGGAAAGAAAAATATATAGAGGATTTTTAAGTCATTACAAAGATATTTGCCACCAGGCAATTTAATTAACGATCTGCTAAACTTTATAATAAAATAAACAAAATTATAGAATTATAAAATAAAACAACTTTTGAATGTAAGAAAATCTTAACCAATTGGATTAAAGTTGTCAAAAAATAAAAGGCCTGTTTTGACAGCTATAAAAATACTTAAAATTAATAATTAAAATATATGCTTGCGAATGGTTCTCGTTGTCATAGTGTATCGGTAACATAGTATTTAATTAGGATTATGAATTTGATTTTTCAATTTCTTACGTAGAAAGTTATCGCGGCATGTAAAATGAGAAACGTCAACGGACTTCTTAGATTGTGAAGACTTTAAGACACTTAACGACGCTTATTACACTACACGGTATTCAGGGCACTGAATACCGGGTCACTCCATCATTCCGAGACAATAAGGTCGATATTTTGGGAACCCTAACTCCCTAACAGTTATTACACCACCCTAAATTAGGGTTTAGGGCCCTGAATACCGTGTAGTGTAATAAGCCCTTTACTTATGATGACACGGAGGCACTTCTAGAGCACATACAGTAACTAACACTTTCACACACACATGTAGATGCTTAACATCAGGCGAGATAGTGGTCAAACGCGAGCCTATAGACTATAAAAAAAAAAAAAAAAAAAAAAAAAAAAACACATCCTCACTACACTCTCACATCCATCCTCACACACACTAACACCCCAACAGTTTGATTATGCAAAGGTTTCCACACTCAAGAAATACTCTCAACATCATCTTTAGTTTTATTTTTAACTATCTACTTGTACTGATAGTGTTGGTAATTATTGCTATATTATGGCAGAGCAGAGTCTCCTAACACAGGCATTATTTAACACGGCCGAAACGTCGGGTTAAATAGGCAAATAAATAATCGAAACCATCGCGTTAAATGCCCGTGATATATTGTTTTTCAAAAGCATTATTTGCTTAAGAGGGCTCCAAACACTAAACCCTTATGTTAACCACAACCCTTATGCGACCGTTGAAGACGGTGCAAAATAATAAATACCACTTAGGAAGCTTACATGGCTTAACAAGATGTTTCAACCGACAGATATGAGTGACTCGGTAACTGGGTTGTAGATGTCAGTAGCATGTATAATGCTGGTATTTACCTGCATCCCATAAGACTAGTAGCCAACCCCGATCGTTTCGCCGGGACTCGTCAAGCGTACCGTAATTACATCGCCACTTTTTTGGTAGCGGCTACAGTTAATTTCGGCTTCAGGAGTTCCAGTGGTTGGTAATAGTGTATTGGGCTTGTCCCAAAAAGAAAAAAAGATGATGATACTTACATGACCTGCAAGGTTAAAGTATGGTGAATTGCTCAAATTGATGATGGTGGGTTCGGTGGTGGTGCACCTCATTTCAATTTTGAGGATGTTGTCACAGGTGACCTCAAAGGTCACTTGAGCCATCAATGTGCCAGGATATCCCTCATGGAACCGCTCTGACACGTGGCTCATGATCACCTTCAAACCGCAGACATGGGAGCGCCAGTTCACCTAGAAAATTATACAATTTATTTAGATACATTGATTTCATAGTTATATTATTAATTGAAAAAACTGGCCAAGTGCGAGTCGGACTCGCGCACGAAGGTTTCCGTACCATTATCGCAAAAAACGGCAAAAAAATCACGTTTGTTGTATGGGAGCCCCCCTTAATTTATTTTATTTTAATTTAATAATTATTATTTATTGAAGTGAATATACAACTAAATATTATGTGAATATTTCAAGCGTATACCTGTTGCCGTTATTAATATCGTGCAAAAAACGGCAAAAAATCACGTTTATTGTATGGGAGCCCCCCTTAAATATTAATTTAATTCTGTTTTTAGTATTTGTTGTTATAGCGGCAATAGAAATACATCATCTGTGAAAATTTCAACTGTATAGCTATCACGGTTCATGAGATACAGCCTGGTGACAGACGGACGGACAGACAGACAGACAGACGGATCGTGAAGTCTTAGTAATAGGGTCCCGTTTTTATCCTTTGGGTACGGAACCCTAAAAACAATATATCACGGGCATTTAACGCAATGATTTATTTGTTACGTTTGCACACCTAAACCACTGAACAATTTAGTTTAATTTTGCTATACAGATTGAACCTTGGAGACAAGGAAGGGCTTAGGATACTTTTCTTGCGAGAGTTCTCTTGGATTTATTTGTGACTTTCATGCAGGTTCAGCTGCTGGCAGAACAAAGTGTTGAAAAAAAACTTGCGAGCAGATTGTTGAGACAAAACCCAGAAAGTATTCTGACAAATTTAGGATATATATAAAATATTAGATAGTTAATTCCCATAGGCCAAAAAGAAATGTGGAACTTCTATACATATTTTCAGTTCCCATTTAATTCTCTTTTTTAATTTGTTTTCAAAAATCCTTACATATTGCTCATTTTGGATGTACAGGATTTTTATTAAGTAGAACTACATTATGAGGAAACCTAATTAATCTATGTGGTGATTCATTCTTGTACCTTCTCTGTATGAAAAGAGGGTGTTAGATTTTTAACCAGTTTATGACAATAAAGCTAGCGGCACTTTACCTTATCAAAACCAACGTATCCGCCATGATAGTGATGGTGCCCCTTGTTGCTGGACAGCATGTACATTCTGCCCGATGGCCTGACTATCATGGTGGCATCTCTGATAATGTTTGCATACCGACCTATGGTGGCACCGAAGTATGGATTACTACCCTGAAAGTATTCTGTAAACAAAATAATTAGACGTATGTAGTTTAGTTTGTTTTCTCTCTGTTCAACTCAGTCGCCATGCATGACTGAAACCACAGACATAAATCTAAGTAGATAACGCAAGTCCCTCCATCTGTATGATAAATAAGCGTGCCACTTTTTCACAAACATTTTATAAACAAATTTACTTACCAATGAAAGAAAACATTTCCAACGCCTAGGCCAACTTTTTTATACATTCTTTACAGCTCAATATAATGCTAAATAAAAAGCTCAGCTTACGATCATTGGTCGTAGCTTTACTCAGTTTTTTGGCACGTGCAGTACATATAAGCACGTCATCTAGTTAAATTTATGTCTGTAGCTGAAACATACTCTCGAGACATGGACAAATATCAGTAAGAAATAAGCTACAATAGTCAATTTGATTGAAAAATAAATTAAATATGATTGTGGGTAGTCTAAGGGTAAAGACAAACCTTTTAGACAACTTAGTTTTGATAATTTTTTAATGTTTTAAATATATTTTGTATTTCTCATCCTACGCTCCCTTTAAACAATTTTGAAGTCTCTCATTGTTCTTTCTACTTACATTCCTTCAACCAATTGGCAATGCTGCTGAGTCTGCCGACCACGAATTTTGAGATATCATGTCCCAAAACGACCTTTGGCTTGAACTGGACCACTCCATTATGCAGAAGCGAAGATGAAGAGAAGGGTATTGACAAATTGATAAAGACAGTTGATTCTGTGCCGGTACTTAATGTTTGTTATTTTCCACATCACCTTCGTTCTAATTTTGTGTAAATGAATGAAATACGATGTACGGTACAAAAAACAAGTAATTTGTTTGTTGCAAATCATAAAGAAAATAATAATAATTCAAACATTGCTAATATAAATTGTCATTGGCGATAGCAAACCAAAAACTGACTACAACTACAACATGACATGACTTGTCATTGTCATTTTGACAGTAAGTCTTAGCGCACTACGACACTCTCTGCCATAGCTCTCTGCACTGCGATTTTTATTCGAGCGAATTTATCGTGACCGTCAGGATGACTGGACCAAACGAAATATGTCCATGAGACCATGTGCACTGTGTAATACCTATTTGCTACTATTTACTACCTATAGTGAAATATTTGCTACCTCTGCGTTAAGAAATATATCAAAGAAATAAAATGGTCAGCCATTCTGACGTCAGGTTGGCTGACCACTTCCAAGTTCTCATAGTTTAGTTTAGTTTTAACCGCGAAGTTAATATAAATATTTACTACCTATTTGCTACCTTAACATATATATTTTTACACCCATTCTGCGATGAAATTGCGCGCACTGCGGCAATTAAAATCACTCGGATAGGGACGGGTCCGTTACATCAAAATGTAACTTATATCGGATATGGGGTTCGATATCATATCATATCGATATACATATCAAAATAACAGATATCACAAAAACTGTATATGTATCGAAACAAAACTACTTGCGACGGACGAACGAATAACTCAAAACTTAAAACCGTAACAATCCAAAAACGTACGAACAAAACGCAAACTTCACAACCGATAGGAACCATATCGCTGTACTACTGATATCGATATCTGAAAACCTTTTTCGATATCGATATGAAAACTATATATCGGTTACATAACCATTTGCGCAAAAAACTGAAAACGCCCATCTCTCGGAAATATTACCGCAAGAAAGCCGTGTTTTGTCACAGAATCCACCGCACCGCGGCGCGTATTAAATTCGTGCGAATATTTTGAACTCTAAGAACAGGTAGAAGTAGACAAAAATCGCGCGGAATTTTATCCGCAGTGTGTGTTAGTTAAATTTAGTACGCGGACAAAAATTTAAATCGCAATGCGTGCTAAACCAAAACTTGACGCTAACATTCTGCTTCACGATCATGATTCGCGAATTTTTATAGTATTATTTCCCGCGATTTTTTTACCGTAATGCGTGCAGCTTCATACAATTCCATAAGTCACAGAATGGACGGAAATAATTCACGCGCGCGCCGCTGATCTCACATATCTAGTTTGTGGTACTTCCCAGGTACATCCGTTTAGGGGTCGTGGTCCAACTACAATGTCCAACTAGTTGGACTACGGGTCTTCGGTAGGGGCAGTTGTCCAATCATTGTTTTTAGTTGGACAACTGCCCCTACATACCCGTAGTCCAACTAGTTGGACATTATAGTTGGACCTCGACCCCTAAACGGGTACATCCATGGTTTTGTCAGTTTACGACGTGCAAGTCTGAATAATTTATGTTTTATTAATCCCTGTTTATTGTTCCACGCTATCGTCTCTGCATGATACTGGCAAAATAGTTGGCACCGGCTCAGTTGCCAAAATAAAAAAAAAAAAATATTTGTTCAACGTTGTTGTTTTTGGATAATTTGTACAATATTAAAAGGATCCAACACACTATACTTCATAAAAGATAGCTAGATCTCTGCGACAGCTGTCAGTATCAATACAACAATAGCGCTTGACAGGCTTTCATTTATACGTCAGTTTGACATATGTCGCAAAGATAAAGTTATCTTTTACGAAGTATAGTGACTACTAGTGAGTCAGGGACAGAAGGATGGTAAAAACTGTCAGCCTAAACGTTTATTTTATCTAGCGTTTTTTTTCCGCGGCATCGCTCACGTAGCCCGCTCCGCAGGAACGTTATATTTTCTGGATAATATGTAGCTTTTGACATTGACACTCAGGAATAATTTATCTTTCTAACTAGGTAGTTACTGGTGATAGAATTTTCAAAATCGTTTCAGTAGTTCCAAAGAATTCTACCTACAAACTTTACCTCTTAATAATATTAGACCCTATGTAGTAACTATGTATTTACCTGTAGGTACCTAACATTTCTTTGCATTTTGCGTTCATTATTGATCTCTTTCCACGTCACCCGCGCTAGTGCCTTTGCTCGATAAAATGTTACACCAAGTCCAATACGCTCGTTGGTTTTTAAAATCAGGTTGTAACAAAACATCGAGCGTCAAGTTTAAAATAAATGAAAAAAACGGGCCAAGTGCGAGTCGGACTCGCGCACGAAGGTTTCCGTACCATTATCACAAAAACGGCCAAAAAATCACGTTTCTTGTATGGGAGCCGCACTTCAATATTTATTGTATTCTGTTTTTAGTATTTGTTGTTAGCGGCAACAGAAATACATCCGTAAAAATTTCAACTGTCTAGCGGACAGGCAGACAGACAGAGAGACTGACAGACAGACAGACGGATCGCGGGGTCTCAGTAATAGGGTCCCGTTTTTACCCTTTGGGTACGGAACCCTAAAAACAGCGAATGGTCGATGTTCTGTTCTGGTACAAGTGAATGCTCTAGTGACTAGGTCAGACTAGGTAAGTATAGACTAGAGTCTAGTCTATAGGCAATATTAAGGATAACTTAAAAACTACTCGTCAGATCTTGATTAACCACATTGGAAGCACCAGCTTGCAAATAAATAAAGAATCATCAAAATCGGTTCATAATTGGCGGAGTAGGTAACTGCGTAACATACCTACATACAAGAACATACAATTACACAAATTGAGAACCTCTTCCTTCGTGAAGTCGGTTGAAAACTACACTCCACTGCTGAACATAGTCCTCCCTTAAGCTTCGTCACATTGACCGATACCGTGTGCCTCGCATCCAGTCGATTTCCGCAACCTTAATAACCAGCAGTCTAAATGCGTAAGTGAATTCGGCAAGGCGCATAGAAATCTACATCGCGTCTTTCATCTCTCATGTGATTGGTCAATTGATGGTGGTCAAACCCTTTGCCTTGTCGAATTCACTTACGCAATTAGGTTGAGTTCATTGGTAAACCTAGTGTGAGGCTTTCCAATGCAGCATCTTCCGGTTTGCGATCCCATCGGCAATCCGTTCTGTGAGCAATGTGCCCTGCCCACTGCCACTTAAGTTTTGCAATTCGCCGGGCTGTGTCGGTCTTGGTCCTCCTGCGGATATGCTAATTTCTGATACGTACAGGCAAAGAAACTCCGAGCATAGCCATTGCATTCGGGTGACTATAAGGCTTCTGATGAATCCCATTGTGAGCGACCACGTTTCCAGTTCCGTAGATCATCACACTCATCACTGGCAACACACACTAAAAACTACAATAGGTTAAGAAGCATACCTTCTAATGTGTCGAAACCAGCTAGGACGTCATCTGATATTCCTTTCTTGTCGGGAACCGAAATGGCGGTGATAGTTGCGCCGTAAGTTATAACCTGCCAATTTAAGAGACTGTATCATCTATGTTCTAAAGACACCGAAACGCTAAAAGAATAGATCTTAACACGACGCATTCACCTCGATCTGATGGAGCGAGGAAAGACCATTGGAGGCGTTTTTGTACTAACATTGAAAATAATAGCCAGCCAATAAGAGGGTCAAAACCTGTCCTGTTCAAAAAACAGACCTTTCTATAGGATACCTGACAAAAAACAGGTAACACCTTAGCAACAAGCGACCCAGAAACCAGCGAATTATTTTCAACACCTTCCTAATCTTTCAAGGCAGCTGGGATGGACGGTAACTTGCCAGCTCAGATAGAGCGGCGATCTACTGGCTGAATACCTCGTCAAGATGTTTCGAGCCTGTCTGGCCCACCGCTACATCCCCATGAACTGGCGCGAAGAAAAATCATCTTCATTCCGAAACCAGGTATGGGCGACTACAACCAACCCTAATCTTTTAGACCAATAAGCCTCTCCTCGTTCTTCTTGAAGACACTGGAGAGGTTGGGGGACAGGAAGATCAGAAACCATATTTCGGTACAAAAGAGAGGTCTTTACACCCCAACTAACACGCCTATTGTGCAGGAAAATCAATTGAATCAGCACTCCAAAGCGTAGTTTCACGCGTAGGAAATGCTTTTAAAGCCAAAAACCCAACTCGAGGCGCATTCATTGATATTGAAGGTGCCTTCGACAAAACCAACTTAACCAACCAATCAGCATCGGGTAGGCACATGCCACTTACGGTATTGCGCCGAAGCTCGAATGGATTAACAACATGCTATAAAAACTGTGCTATTCAATTGACTGTAAACACTACCACACGAGGAATCGTGAGTAGGGGCTGCCCACAGGGTGGGGTGCTGTCACCACTTCTCTGGAAATTAGTCATAAATGAGCTCATTGCAGAGCTCAACGCTAACAGTCTGTAGGTACTCGGCAGGATACGCAGATGACATTGCAATTCTAATCTCGGGGAAATTTGAGGATGTCTTATGGGATCTCATGAGAAAGGCCAATCAAAATAATGGAGATTTGGTACACAAAGCACGAACTATCGGTTACCTAAGCCCTTAAAAAACCGGCCAAGTGCGTATCGGTCGCCGCACATTTAGGATTCCGTACCAAAGAAAATCTGATTTATCAATATTATATCATTACGCAGGTACGGTAGTACTAGTACCTGCCAGCCAGCGGCTTCGCCCGCGCAGAAAAACTGTAACAAGGGAACTTACTCCCGGGTTAAAAAAAAGTAGCCTATGTGCTATTCCAGACGATAATCTAAAAGAAAGTATAATCAAGTATAATAATATATACTATTATATTATATACTAGCTGTGCCCGCGGCTTCGCTCCCGTCATCTGCCTGCCAACCCTACCATACTTACCAGCCTGCCTGCCTACTCCACATACTCAAAAAAACTTTTTACAAAAAAATACTACCGACTTCCAAATAAAACTACAAAGTGAAAAATAACTTTATTTTTGGAAGCCGGTGTCTTTCGTAGGTACCAATTTATTGCGTTATGGACACCGACTTCCAAAAATAAAGTTATTTTTCACTTTGTAGTTTTATTTGGAAGTCGGTAGTATTTTTTTGTAAAAAGTTTTTTTTATTTTTCACTTTTTAGTTGTACCTACCTAATAGGCAAGTTGTTTAGTAAGTTACCTACTCGTATAACGCCAGAATATATTACCCTAATATCATGAAACTTGAACATAACCGGTGAAATGAGAGATCTGCGTACCCCTTAAGAGCGTACTGGCGTGATGTTATGTTATGAAATGGTATAAACAACAAACAGACATGCGATTGCAGCAATCCCGAGAGATTTGCCGTTATTTATTGAAGAGTTCTGTTGTATATCTTCGAATTGCTTCGTCAGTCCTACACCAAATTAAAATGGGACCAATTTCGGAACATACTCTTTCAAACAAAAAAAGATTTTTTGAAATCGGTCCACAACTGACGGAGATATCGGTGAACACTGAACATACACAAAAAAAATAATAACATACATAATGTCGAACATAGAACCTCCTCTTTTTTGGGCAGTCGTTTAAAAAATATACGTACTATTACCAATTTTTTTTTTCTAGGGTCATTCTTTCGCGTAAAATCTTAACACCGCGATTCAGATAATGACTTTAAATGCACAACGCCATCTATCGAATAGCGAGTTCAACTGTCCGAGTAACCGAATTGCGTGAGCTTTGATAATTTTACTTCTTGAACACTTTAAATTCATCTAACTTTTGATAGAGTGAACCGATTGCGATGAAACAAAAACTAAGTAATTCTTCAAGATACGCACAATTTTTATGTATAAAAGTTATCTACATTGGTTTCGTACATTTCACGTGATGCGTGCACAAATAAACAGACAAACAGACAAACAGACAAACAGATAAACAGACAAACAGACAAAAATGGCAAAAATGCTAGAAATGGGTTCTGTTGGTTATCCTTTAACACCCTGGCTATTTTTTTTGGATTTTTTTTCGATGTACAAAAAATATTTTTCTACAGATTTATTATATGTATTGATTACTAGCACTTTGCCCGCGACTTCGTTTGCGTGATCCGTGTTTAATCCTACAGTTGACTTTTTAGTTTCACCCCCTTAAAGGTTTAATTTCCAAAAATCCCTTCTTAGTGCTCCCCTACATTATAAAAATAAGCCGTGTATAGTAAAATTTATAAAAATCTTTAACACCCCCTTAATCGTCTTTTAGGAGTAGTTTTCAAAAACTAATCATGAAAACCTTTACTATTTACTTAGGTTAGTATTTATGCCAAGTTTCAAATATATAAGCCTAACAAATTTCCACCTTTTCACCTCCTTAGTTGTAGGATTTGCCAAAAACCATGAATTCTTTTTGTCAACCAAAAGCGTAAATCTTTAGTTTCACTTGTCACACTTTAAAGCGTAGTAGTTTCACACAAACTTTCAACTGACTTTACTCCCTTAGGGGTAGAACCTCAGAAATTTAAAAAAATACTCATTGTTGTTTTATTTACCAAGAGCGTAAACCAACAATTTCAGATGTTTTACTTTCCAAACCGAAGAAATTTCACCTAAAGTTTCAACCCCTATTTTATTCCCTTAGGGGTAGAATGTCCAAAAACCAATAATTACAAGATTTTATTCTCAACCAAGAGCGTAAATCAAAAATTTAATGTGTCCTATTTACAAACTATAAAAATTTCATACAAACTTTCAACCCTTTTTTTACCCCTTTAGAGGTAGAATTTCTGAAAACCAATAAATGCATAAATTATAAAAGTATTTGCAGCAGTCTTGAATATGAATTAATTTATTTTGATAAGGATTAATACCAAGATACAAATAAAGAACCTTTTCTAGCGGCGGCATTTCTTTTAAATTTTAAAATAAAAGAACACTTATTGTGGCATAACTATAATAGTTAGACATATGCTGTCCCGACACTTATTGTAAATAATGATGTGTTCTGCAAAGTCGTAGTACATTATTATTATTATTATACTATATAAAACTGCATTACCACTGACTGACTGACTCACTGACTCACTCATTGACATAATTGTTCTCCCAGATGGTGGAGGGGAAGGTGGGTATATTTTGACAGATTCGTAAACAAGTAACTCCCGTGAGTATGGGAAAAGTCCCAAACCTCCCCTTTTCCTCCCCCCTCCTGCCCCCCTCTATCGTATCTCGGAAACTAAGGTACCCGTAGAATGTTTTTTTTACGGATTCGTTTAGAGGAGGTTCGCAAAAGTAAAAACCATTTTTCAAAGTTGACCCCCTCGCCCCCCTTCTCCCCCCCTTTAAGCGGATCTCGATAGTTGGAACATTTGGAACATTTCTTTTTTCAGGTTCATATAAAGGGGCAATGCTATAGTCACAAACAAACCATTTTTCATAGTTGACCCCCTTGCCCCCCTTCTCCCCCCTCCCCCCCCGTTTTGGCGAATCTTTTTTTTTCGTTTTTTTTACGGATTCGTTTAGAGGAGGCTCGGAAAAGAAAAAACCATTTTTCAAAGTTGGCCCCCTCGCCCCCCTTCTCCCCCCCTTTAAGTGGATCTCGGAAGTTGAGAGACTTGGAACATTTCTTTTTTCAGATTCATATAAAGGGGCAATGCTATAGTCACAAACAAACCATTTTTAAAAGTTGACCCCCTTGCCCCCCTTCTCCCCCCTCCCCCCTCCCGTTTTGGCGAATCTTTTTTTTGTTTTTTTTACTGATTCAGCGTAGGGATCCCGAGTGGAGCGAACCTACGAGACCGAGTGCAGCGCAGGGGGGAGGTGGCGAGCGAAGCGAGCCGGCGACCTCCGTAGCGTAACGAAGGTTTAGTGGGTGAAGCGAAACTCAGTGCCTGGCGACGACAAGCAAACATTAGAGTTATGTTTTTTGGAACAAAGTTTAGGGTAGGTGTAGGGTAGGTGTAGGGTACGTGTAGGGTACGTGTAGGGTACGTGTAGGGTACGTGTAGGGTACGTGTAGGGTACGTGTAGGGTACGTGTAGGGTACGTGTAGGGTACGTGTAGGGTACGTGTAGGGTACGTGTAGGGTACGTGTAGGGTACGTGTAGGGTACGTGTAGGGTACGTGTAGGGTACGTGTAGGGTACCTGTAGGGTACCTGTAGGGTACGTGTAGGGTACGTGTAGGGTACGTGTAGGGTACGTGTAGGGTACGTGTAGGGTACGTGTAGGGTACGTGTAGGGTACGTGTAGGGTACGTGTAGGGTACGTGTAGGGTACGTGTAGGGTACGTGTAGGGTACGTGTAGGGTACGTGTAGGGTACGTGTAGTGTACGTGTAGGGTACGTGTAGGATACGTGTAGGGTACGTGTAGGGTACGTGTAGGGTACGTGTAGGGTACGTGTAGGGTACGTGTAGGGTAGGTGTAGGGTAGGTGTAGGGTAGGTGTAGGGTAGGTGTAGGGTAGGTGTAGGGTAGGTGTAGGGTAGGTGTAGGGTAGGTGTAGGGTAGGTGTAGGGTAGGTGTAGTGTAGGTGTAGGGTAGGTGTAGGGTAGGTGTAGGGTAGGTGTAGGGTAGGTGTAGGGTAGGTGTAGGGTAGGTGTAGGGTAGGTGTAGGGTAGGTGTAGGGTAGGTGTAGGGTAGGTGTAGGGTAGGTGTAGGGTAGGTGTAGGGTAGGTGTAGGGTAGGTGTAGGGTAGGTGTAGGGACAAAAACACGCGAGCTGCTTGCAGCTCGCGCACCAAGCAAATACTAGTTATAATATATAAAGCTGGATTACCACTCACTGACTCACTGACTCACTCACTCATTGACATAATTGTTCTCCCAGATGGTGGAGGGGGAGGTGGGTATATTTTGACAGATTCGTAAACAAGTAACTCTCGCGAGTATGGGAAAAGTCCCAAACCTCCCCTTTTCCTCCCCCCTCCTCCCCCCCTCTATCGTATCTCGGAAACTAAGGTACCCCTATTTTTTGTTTTTTACGGAATCGTTTAGAGGAGGCTGGGAAAAGTAAAATCCATTTTTCAAAAATGACCCCCTCGCCCCCCTTCTCCCCCCCTTTAAGCGGATCTCGGAAGTGGAGAGACTTGGAACATTTCTTTTTTCAGATTCATATAAAGGGGCAACGCTATAGTCACAAACAAACCATTTTTCTTAGTTAACCCCCTTGCCCCCCTTCTCCCCCCTCCCCCCCGTTTTGGCGAATCTTTTTTTTTTGTTTTTTTTACGGATTCAGCGTAGGGATCCCGAGTAGAGCGAACCTACGAGACCGAGTGCAGCGCAGGGGGGAGGTGGCGAGCGAAGCGAGCCGGCGACCTCCGTAGCGTAACGAAGGTTGAGTGGGTGAAGCGAAACTCAGTGCCTGGCGACGACAAGCAAACATTAGGGTTATGTTTTTTGGAACAAAGTTTAGTGTAGGTGTAGGGTAGGTGTAGGGTAGGTGTAGGGTAGGTGTAGGGTAGGTGTAGGGTAGGTGTAGGGTAGGTGTAGGGTAGGTGTAGGGTAGGTGTAGGGTAGGTGTAGGGTAGGTGTAGGGTAGGTGTAGGGTAGGTGTAGGGTAGGTGTAGGGTAGGTGTAGGGTAGGTGTAGGGTAGGTGTAGCGTAGGTGTAGGGTAGGTTTAGGGTAGGTGTAGGGTAGGTTTAGGGTAGGTTTAGGGTAGGTGTAGGGTACGTGTAGGGTACGTGTAGGGTACGTGTAGGGTACGTGTAGGGTACGTGTAGGGTACGTGTAGGGTACGTGTAGGGTACGTGTAGGGTACGTGTAGGGTACGTGTAGGGTACGTGTAGGGTACGTGTAGGGTACGTGTAGGGTACGTGTAGGGTACGTGTAGGGTACGTGTAGGGTACGTGTAGGGTACGTATAGGGTACGTGTAGGTTACGTGTAGGGTACGTGTAGGGTACGTGTAGGGTACGTGTAGGGTACGTGTAGGGTACGTGTAGGGTACGTGTAGGGTACGTGTAGGGTACGTGTAGGGTACGTGTAGGGTACGTGTAGGGTACGTGTAGGGTACGTGTAGG
Source organism: Orthosia incerta (assembly GCA_948252205.1). NCBI lineage: Eukaryota > Metazoa > Arthropoda > Insecta > Lepidoptera > Noctuidae > Orthosia > Orthosia incerta. The sequence continues at coordinate 35,841,523 of OX411741.1, read as the reverse complement.
GTACGTGTAGGGTACGTGTAGGGTACGTGTAGGGTACGTGTAGGGTACGTGTAGGGTACGTGTAGGGTACGTGTAGGGTACGTGTAGGGTACGTGTAGGGTACGTGTAGGGTACGTGTAGGGTACGTGTAGGGTACGTGTAGGGTACGTGTAGGGTACGTGTAGGGTAGGTGTAGGGTACGTGTAGGGTAGGTGTAGGGTACGTGTAGGGTAGGTGTAGGGTAGGTGTAGGGTAGGTGTAGGGTAGGTGTAGGGTAGGTGTAGGGTAGGTGTAGGGTAGGTGTAGGGTAGGTGTACGGTAGGTGTAGGGTAGGTGTAGGGTAGGTGTAGGGTAGGTGTAGGGTAGGTGTAGGGTAGGTGTAGGGTAGGTGTAGGGTAGGTGTAGGGTAGGTGTAGGGTAGGTGTAGGGTAGGTGTAGGGTAGGTGTAGGGTAGGTGTAGGGTAGGTGTAGGGTAGGTGTAGGGTAGGTGTAGGGTAGGTGTAGGGTAGGTGTAGGGTAGGTGTAGGGTAGGTGTAGGGTAGGTGTAGGGTAGGTGTAGGGTAGGTGTAGGGTAGGTGTAGGGTAGGTGTAGGGTAGGTGTAGGGTAGGTGTAGGGTAAGTGTAGGGTAGGTGTAGGGTAGGTGTAGGGTAGGTGTAGGGTAGGTGTAGGGTAGGTGTAGGGTAGGTGTAGGGTAGGTGTAGGGTAGGTGTAGGGTAGGTGTAGGGTAGGTGTAGGGTAGGTGTAGGGTAGGTGTAGGGTAGGTGTAGGGTAGGTGTAGGGTTGGTGTAGGGTAGGTGTAGGGTAGGTGAAGGGTAGGTGTAGGGTAGGTGTAGGGTAGGTGTAGGGGAGGTGAAGGGTAGGTGTAGGGTAGGTGTAGGAATACTTCTCAAAAACACGACAAAGCCGCGAGCTGCTTGCAGCTCGCGCACCAAGCAAATACTAGTTATACTATATAAAACTGCATTACCACTGACTCACTGACTCACTCACTCACTCATTGACATAATTGTTCTCCCAGATGGTGAAGGGGAAGGTGGGTATATTTTGACAGATTCGTAAACAAGTAACTCTCGCGAGTATGGGAAAAGTCCCAAACCTCCCCTTTTCCTCCCCCCTCCTCCCCCCCTCTATCGTATCTCGGAAACTAAGGTACCCGTATTTTTTGTTTTTTACGGATTCGTTTAGAGGAGGCTCGCAAAAGTAAAAACCATTTTTCAAAGTTGACCCCCTCGCCCCCCTTCTCCCCCCCTTTAAGCGGATCTCGAAAGTTGAGAGACTTGGAACATTTCTTTATTCAGATTCATATAAAGGGGCAATGCTATAGTCACAAACGAACCAGTTTTCAAAGTTGACCCCCTTGTCCCCCTTCTCCCCCCTCCCCCCCCGATTTGGCGAATCTTTTTTTTTTGTTTTTTTTACGGATTCGTTAAGAGGAGGCTCGGAAAAGTAAAAACCATTTTTCAAAGTTGAACCCCTCGCCCCCCTTCTCCCCCCCTTTAAGCGGATCTTGGAAGTTGAGAGACTTGGAACATTTCTTTTTTCAGATTCATATAAAGGGGCAATGCTATAGTCACAACAAACCATTTTTCAAAGTTGACACCCTTGCCCCCATCTCCCCCCTCCCCGCCCCCCGTTTTTGCGAATCTTTTTGACACCCTTGCCCCCATCTCCCCCCTCCCCGCCCCCCGTTTTTGCGAATCTTTTTTTTGTTTTTTTTGAGGATTCAGCGTAGGGATCCCGAGTGGAGCGAACCTACGAGACCGAGTGCAGCGCAGGGGGGAGGTGGCGAGCGAAGCGAGCCGGCGACCTCCGTAGCGTAACGAAGGTTGAGTGGGTGAAGCGAAACTCAGTGCCTGGCGACGACAAGCAAACATTAGGGTTATGTTTTTTGGAACAAAGTTTAGGGTAGGTGTAGGGTAGGTGGTAGGGTAGGTGTAGGGTAGGTGTAGGGTAGGTGTAGGGTAGGTGTAGGGTAGGTGTAGGGTAGGTGTAGGGTAGGTGTAGGGTAGATGTAGGGTAGGTGTAGGGTAGGTGTAGGGTAGGTGTAGGGTAGATGTAGGGTAGGTGTAGAGTAGGTGTAGGGTAGGTGTAGGGTAGGTGTAGGGTAGGTGTAGGGTAGGTGTAGGGTAGGTGTAGGGTAGGTGTTAGGTAGGTGTAGGGTAGGTGTAGGGTAGGTGTAGGGTAGGTGTAGGGTAGGTGTAGGGTAGGTGTAGGGTAGGTGTAGGGTAGGTGTAGGGTAGGTGTAGGGTAGGTGTAGGGTAGGTGTAGGGTAGGTGTAGGGTAGGTGTAGGGTAGGTGTAGGGTAGGTGTAGGGTAGGTGTAGGGTAGGTGTAGGGTAGGTGTAGGGTAGGTGTAGGGTAGGTGTAGGGTAGGTGTAGGGTAGGTGTAGGGTAGGTGTAGGGTAGCTGTAGGGTAGGTGTAGGGTAGGTGTAGGGTAGCTGTAGGGTAGGTGTAGGGTAGGTGTAGGGACAACAACACGCGGGTGTAGGGACAACAACACGCGAGCTGCTTGCAGCTCGCGCACCAAGCAAATACTAGTTATACTATATAAAACTGCATTACCACTCACTGACTCACTGACTCACTCATTGACATAATTGTTCTCCCAGATGGTGAAGGGGGAGGTGGGTATATTTTGACAGATTCGTAAACAAGTAACTCTCGCGAGTATGGGAAAAGTCCCAAACCTCCCCTTTTCCTCCCCCCTCCTCCCCCCCTCTATCGTATCTCGGAAACTAAGGTACCTGTAGTATGTTTTTTTTACGGATTCGTTTAGAGGAGGCTCGGATAAGTAAAAACCATTTTTCAAAGTTGATCCCCTCGCCCCCCTTCTCCCCCCCTTTAAGCGGATCTCGGAAGTTGAGAGACTTGGAACATTTCTTTTTTCAGATTCATATAAAGGGGCAATGCTTTAGTCACAAACAAACCATTTTTCAAAGTTGACCCCCTTGCCCCCCTTCTCCCCCCTCCCCCCCCGTTTTGGCTAATCTTTTTTTTTTGTTTTTTTTACGGAATCGTTTAGAGGAGGCTAGGAAAAGTAAAAACCATATATCAAAGTTGACCCCCTCGCCCCCCTTCTCCCCCCCTTTAAGCGAATCTCGGAAGTTGAGAGACTTGGAACATTTCTTTTTTCACATTCATATAAAGGGGCAATGCTTGAGTCGAAATCATTTTTCTAAACTCCCCACTCTCCCTCCCTTCATCCCTCCTCTCCCCAACCTCCCCTACCTAATATCGGTCGTCGAAACCTGTATGGTGGGAGAGGACCAGGCAGCGTAGGGACCCCGAATGGAGCGAACCTACGAGACCGAGTGCAGCGCAGGGGGGAGGTGGCGAGCGAAGCGAGCCGGCGACCTCCGTAGCGTAACGAAGGTTGAGTGGGTGAAGCGAAACTCAGTGCCTGGCGACGACAAGCAAACATTAGGGTTATGTTTTTCGGAACAAAGTGTAGGGTAGGTGTAGGGTAGGTGTAGGGTAGGTGTAGGGTAGGTGTAGGGTAGGTGTAGGGTAGGTGTAGGGTAGGTGTAGGGTAGGTGTAGGGTAGGTGTAGGGTAGGTGTAGGGTAGGTGTAGGGTAGGTGTAGGGTAGGTGTAGGGTAGGTGTAGGGTAGGTGTAGGGTAGGTGTAGGGTAGGTGTAGGGTAGGTGTAGGGTAGGTGTAGGGTAGGTGTAGGGTAGGTGTAGGGTAGGTGTAGGGTAGGTGTAGGGTAGGTGTAGGGTAGGTGTAGGGTAGGTGTAGGGTAGGTGTAGGGTAGGTGTAGGGTAGGTGTAGGGTAGGTGTAGGGTAGGTGTAGGGTAGGTGTAGGGTAGGTGTGGGGTAGGTGTAGGGTAGGTGTAGGGTAGGTGTAGGGTAGGTGTAGGGTAGGTGTAGGGTAGGTGTAGGGTAGGTGTAGGGTAGGTGTAGGGTAGGTGTAGGGTAGGTGTAGGGTAGGTGTAGGGTAGGTGTAGGGTAGGTGTAGGGTAGGTGTAGGGTAGGTGTAGGGTAGGTGTAGGGTAGGTGTAGGGTAGGTGTAGGGTAGGTGTAGGGTAGGTGTAGGGTAGGTGTAGGGTAGGTGTAGGGTAGGTGTAGGGTAGGTGTAGGGTAGGTGTAGGGTAGGTGTATGGTAGGTGTAGGGTAGGTGTAGGGTAGGTGTAGGGTAGGTGTAGGGTAGGTGTAGGGTAGGTGTAGGGTAGGTGTAGGGTAGGTGTAGGGTAGGTGTAGGGTAGGTGTAGGGTAGGTGTAGGGTAGGTGTAGGGTAGGTGTAGGGTAGGTGTAGGGTAGGTGTAGGGTAGGTGTAGGGTAGGTGTAGGGTAGGTGTAGGGTAGGTGTAGGGTAGGTGTAGGGTAGGTGTAGGGTAGGTGTAGGGTAGGTGTAGGGTAGGTGTAGGGTAGGTGTAGGGTAGGTGTAGGGTAGGTGTAGGGTAGGTGTAGGGTAGGTGTAGGGTAGGTGTAGGGTAGGTGTAGGGTAGGTGTAGGGTAGGTGTAGGGTAGGTGTAGGGTAGGTGTAGGGTAGGTGTAGGGTAGGTGTAGGGTAGGTGTAGGGTAGGTGTAGGGTAGGTGTAGGGTAGGTGTAAGGTAGGTGTAGGGTAGGTGTAGGGTAGGTGTAGGGTAGGTGTAGGGTAGGTGTAGAGTAGGTGTAGGGTAGGTGTAGGGTAGGTGTAGGGTAGGTGTAGGGTAGGTGTAGGGTAGGTGTAGGGTAGGTGTAGGGTAGGTGTAAGGTAGGTGTAGGGAAAACAACACGCGAGCTGCTTGCAGCTCGCGCACCAAGCAAATACTAGTATATTATATTATATAAAACTGCATTACCACTCACTCACTGACTGATTGACATAATTGTTCTCCCAGATGGTGGAGGGGGAGGTGGGTATATTTTGACAGATTCGTAAACAAGTAACTCCCGTGAGTATGGGAAAAGTGCCAAACCTCCCCTTTCCCCCCCCCCCTCCTCCCCCCCTCTATCGTATCTCGGAAACTAAGGTACCCGTATTTTTTGATTTTTACGGATTCGTTTAGAGGAGGCTCGGAAAAGTAAAAAGCATTTTTCAAAGTTGACCCCCTCGCCCCCCAACTCCCCCCCTTTAAGCGGATCTCGAAAGTTGGAACATTTGGAACATTTATTTTTTCAGATTCATAGAAAGGGGCAATGCTATAGTCACAAACGAACCATTTTTCAAAGTTGACCCCCTTGCCCCCCTTCTCCCTCCTCCCCCCCCGTTTTGGCTAATCTTTTTTTTTGTTTTTTTTACGGAATCGTTTAGAGGAGGCTCGGTAAAGTAAAAACCATTTTTCAAAGTTGACCCCCTCGCCCCCCTTCTCCCCCCCTTTAAGCGGATCTCGGAAGTTGAGAGACTTGGAACATTTCTTTTTTCAGTTTCATATAAAGGGGCAATGCTATAGTCACAAACAAACCATTTATCAAAGTTGACCCCCTTGCCGCCCATCTTCCCCCTTCCCCCCCCCCCCGTTTTGGCGAATCTTTTATTTGTTTTTTTTACGGATTCAGCGTAGGGATCCCGAGTGGAGCGAAGTGAGTGAAGCGAAACTCAGTGCCTGGCGACGACAAGCAAACATTAGGGTTTATGTTTTTTGGAACAAAGTGTAGGGTAGGTGTAGGGTAGGTGTAGGGTAAGTGTAGGGTAGGTGTAGGGTAGGTGTAGGGTAGGTGTAGGGTAGGTGTAGGGTAGGTGTAGGGTAGGTGTAGGGTAGGTGTAGGGTAGGTGTAGGGTAGGTGTAGGGTAGGTGTAGGGTAGGTGTAGGGTAGGTGTAGGGTAGGTGTAGGGTAGGTGTAGGGTAGGTGTAGGGTAGGTGTAGGGTAGGTGTAGGGTAGGTGTACGGTAGGTGTAGGGTAGGTGTAGGGTAGGTGTAGGGTAGGTGTAGGGTAGGTGTAGGGTAGGTGTAGGGTAGGTGTAGGGTAGGTGTAGGGTAGGTGTAGGGTAGGTGTAGGGTAGGTGTAGGGTAGGTGTAGGGTAGGTGTAGGGTAGGTGTAGGGTAGGTGTAGGGTAGGTGTAGGGTAGGTGTAGGGTAGGTGTAGGGTAGGTGTAGGGTAGGTGTAGGGTAGGTGTAGGGTAGGTGTAGGGTAGGTGTAGGGTAGGTGTAGGGTAGGTGTAGGGTAGGTGTAGGGTAGGTGTAGGGTAGGTGTAGGGTAGGTGTAGGGTAGGTGTAGGGTAGGTGTAGGGTAGGTGTAGGGTAGGTGTAGGGTAGGTGTAGGGTAGGTGTAGGGTAGGTGTAGGGTAGGTGTAGGGTAGGTGTAGGGTAGGTGTAGGGTAGGTGTAGGGTAGGTGTAGGGTAGGTGTAGGGTAGGTGTAGGGTAGGTGTAGGGTAGGTGTAGGGTAGGTGTAGGGTAGGTGTAGGGTAGGTGTAGGGTAGGTGTAGGGTAGGTGTAGGGTAGGTGTAGGGTAGGTGTAGGGTAGGTGTAGGGTAGGTGTAGGGTAGGTGTAGGGTAGGTGTAGGGTAGGTGTAGGGTAGGTGTAGGGTAGGTGTAGGGTAGGTGTAGGGTAGGTGTAGGGTAGGTGTAGGGTAGGTGTAGGGTAGGTGTAGGGTAGGTGTAGGGTAGGTGTAGGGTAGGTGTAGGGTAGGTGTAGGGTAGGTGTAGGGTAGGTGTAGGGTAGGTGTAGGGTAGATGTAGGGACAACAACACGCGAGCTGCTTGCAGCTCGCGCACCAAGCAAATACTAGTTATATTATATAAAACTGCATTACCACTCACTGACTCACTCATTGACATAATTGTTCTCCCAGATGGTGGAGGGGGAGGTGGGTATATTTTGACAGATTCGTAAACAAGTAACTCCCGTGAGTATGGGAAAAGTGCCAAACCTCCCCTTTCCCCCCCCCCTCCTCCCCCCCTCTATCGTTTCTCGGAAACTAAGGTACCCGTATTTTTTGTTTTTTACGGATTCGTTTAGAGGAGGCTCGGAAAAGTAAAAAGCATTTTTCAAAGTTGACCCCCTCGCCCCCCTTTTCCCCCCCTTTAAGCGGATCTCGAAAGTTGGAACATTTGGAACATTTATTTTTTCAGATTCATAGAAAGGGGCAATGCTATAGTCACAAACGAACCAGTTTTCAAAGTTGACCCCCTTGCCCCCCTTCTCCCCCCTCCCCCCCCCGTTTTGGCTAATCTTTTTTTTTTGTTTTTTCTACGGAATCGTTTAGAGGAGGCTCGGTAAAGTAAAAACCATTTTTCAAAGTTGACCCCTCGCCCCCCTTCTCCCCCCCTTTAAGCGGATCTCGGAAGTTGAGAGACTTGGAACATTTCTTTTTTCAGATTCATATAAAGGGGCAATGCTATAGTCACAAACAAACCATTTTTCAAAGTTGACGCCCGTGCCCCCCATCTCCCCCCTCCCCCCCCCCCCGTTTTGGCGAATCTTTTTTTTGTTTTTTTTACGGATTCAGCGTAGGGATCCCGAGTGGAGCGAACCTACGAGACCGAGTGCAGCGCAGGGGTGAGGTGGCGAGCGAAGCGAGCCGGCGACCTCCGTAGCGTAACGAAGGTTGAGTGGGTGAAGCGAAACTCAGTGCCTTGCGACGAGTAGGGTAGGTGTAGGGTAGGTATAGGGTAGGTGTAGGATAGGTGTAGGGTAGCTGTAGGGTAGGTGTAGGGTAGGTGTAGGGTAGGTGTAGGGTAGGTGTAGGGTAGGTGTAGGGTAGGTGTAGGGTAGGTGTAGGGTAGGTGTAGGGTAGGTGTAGGGTAGGTGTAGGGTAGGTGTAGGGTCGGTGTAGGGTAGGTGTAGGGTAGGTTTAGGGTAGGTGTAGTGTAGGTGTAGGGTAGGTGCAGGGTAAGTTAAGGAATACTTCTCAAAAACACGACGAAACCGCGAGCTGCTTGCAGCTCGCGCACCAAGCGAATACTAGTTATAATATATAAAACTGCATTACCACTCACTGACTCACTGACTCACTCATTGACATAATTGTTCTCCCAGATGGTGAAGGGGGAGGTGGGTATATTTTGACAGATTCGTAAACAAGTGACTCTCGCGAGTTTGGGAAAAGTCCCAAACCTCCCCTTTTCCTCCCCCCTCCTCCCCCCCTCTATCGTATCTCGGAAACTAAGGTACCCGTAGAATGTTTTTTTTACGGATTCGTTTAGAGGAGGCTCGGAAAAGTAAAAAGCATTTTTCAAAGTTGACCCCCTCGCCCCCCTTCTCCCCCCCTTTAAGCGGATCTCGGAATTTGAGAGACTTGGAACATTTCTTTTTTCAGATTCATATAAAGGGGCAATGCTATAGTCACAAACAAACCAGTTTTCAAAGTTGACCCCATGCCCCCCTTCTCCCCCCCCCCCCCCCCCCCCCGTTTTGGCGATTTCTTTTTTCATTTTTTTTACGGATTCGTTTAGAGGAGGCTCGGAAAAGTAAAAACCATTTTTCAAAGTTGGCCCCCTCGCCCCCCTTCTCCCCCCCTTTAAGCAGATCTCGGCAGTTGAGAGGCTTGGAACATTTTTTTTTTCAGATTCATATAAAGGGGCAATGCTTTAGTCACAAACAAATCATTTTTCAAAGTTGACCCCCTTGCCCCCCTTCTCCCCCTCCCCCCCCCGTTTTGGCGAATGTTTTTTTCGTGTTTTTTTTACGGATTCGTTTAGAGGAGGCTCGGAAAAGTAAAAAACATTTTTCAAAGTTGACCCCCTCGCCCCCCTTCTCCCCCCCTTTAAGCGGATCTCGGAAGTTGAGAGACTTGGAACATTTCTTTTTTCAGATTCATATAAAGGGGCAATGTTATAGTCACATACGAACCATTTTTCAAAGTTGACCCCCTTGCCCCCCTTCTCCCCCCCCCCCCGTTTTGGCGAATCTTTTTTTATTCAGTTTTTTTTACGGATTCGTTTAGAGGAGGCTCGGAATAGTAAAAACCAATTTTCAAAGTTGACCCGCTCGCCCCCCTTCTCCCCGCCTATAAGCGGATCTCGGAAGTTGAGAGACTTGGAACATTTCTTTTTTCAGATTCATATAGAGGGGCAATGCTATAGTCACAAACGAACCAGTTTTCAAAGTTGACCCCCTTGCCCCCCTTCTCCCCCCTCCCCCCCGTTTTGGCGAATCTTTTTTTTTTGTTTTTTTTACGGATTCAGCGTAGGGACCCCGAATGGAGCGAACCTACGAGACCGAGTGCAGCGCAGGGGGGAGGTGGCGAGCGAAGCGAGCCGGCGACCTCCGTAGCGTAACGAAGGTTGAGTGAGTGAAGCGAAACTCAGTGCCTGGCGACGACAAGCAAACATTAGGGTTATGTTTTTTGGAACAAAGTGTAGGGTAGGTGTAGGGTAGGTGTAGGGTAGGTGTAGGGTAGGTGTAGGGTAGGTGTAGGGTAGGTGTAGGGTAGGTGTAGGGCAGGTGTAGGGTAGGTGTAGGGTAGGTGTAGGGTAGGTGTAGGGTAGGTGTAGGGTAGGTGTAGGGTAGGTGTAGGGTAGGTGTAGGGTAGGTGTAGGGTAGGTGTAGGGTAGGTGTAGGGTAGGTGTAGGGTAGGTGTAGGGTAGGTGTAGGGTAGGTGTAGGGTAGGTGTAGGGTAGGTGTAGGGTAGGTGTAGGGTAGGTGTAGGGTAGGTGTAGGGTAGGTGTAGGGTAGGTATAGGGTAGATGTAGGGTAGGTGTAGGGTAGGTGTAGGGTAGGTGTAGGGTAGGTGTAGGGTAGGTGTAGGGTAGGTGTAGGGTAGGTGTAGGGTAGGTGTAGGGTAGGTGTAGGTTAGGTGTAGGGTAGGTGTAGGGTAGGTGTAGGGTAGGTGTAGGGTAGGTGTAGGGTAGGTGTAGGGTAGGTGTAGGGTAGGTGTAGGGTAGGTGTAGGGTAGGTGTAGGGTAGGTGTAGGGTAGGTGTAGGGTAGGTGTAGGGTAGGTGTAGGGTAGGTGTAGGGTAGGTGTAGGGTAGGTGTAGGGTAGGTGTAGGGTAGGTGTAGGGTAGGTGTAGGGTAGGTGTAGGGTAGGTGTAGGGTAGGTGTAGGGTAGGTGTAGGGTAGGTGTAGGGTAGGTGTAGGGTAGGTGTAGGGTAGGTGTAGGGTAGGTGTAGGGTAGGTGTAGGGTAGGTGTAGGGTAGGTGTAGGGTAGGTGTAGGGTAGGTGTAGGGTAGGTGTAGGGTAGGTGTAGGGTAGGTGTAGGGTAGGTGTAGGGTAGGTGTAGGGTAGGTGTAGGGTAGGTGTAGGGTAGGTGTAGGGTAGGTGTAGGGTAGGTGTAGGGTAGGTGTAGGGTAGGTGTAGGGTAGGTGTAGGGTAGGTGTAGGGTAGGTGTAGGGTAGGTGTAGGGTAGGTGTAGGGTAGGTGTAGGGTAGGTGTAGGGTAGGTGTAGGGTAGGTGTAGGGTAGGTGTAGGGTAGGTGTAGGGTAGGTGTAGGGTAGGTGTAGGGTAGGTGTAGGGTAGGTGTAGGGTAGGTGTAGGGTAGGTGTAGGGTAGGTGTAGGGTAGGTGTAGGGTAGGTGTAGGGTAGGTGTAGGGTAGGTGTAGGGTAGGTGTAGGGTAGGTGTAGGGTAGGTGTAGGGTAGGTGTAGGGTAGGTGTAGGGTAGGTGTAGGGTAGGTGTAGGGTAGGTGTAGGGTAGGTGTAGGGTAGGTGTAGGGTAGGTGTAGGGTAGGTGTAGGGTAGGTGTAGGGTAGGTGTAGGGTAGGTGTAGGGTAGGTGTAGGGTAGGTGTAGGGTAGGTGTAGGGTAGGTGTAGGGTAGGTGTAGGGTAGGTGTAGGGTAGGTGTAGGGTAGGTGTAGGGTAGGTGTAGGGTAGGTGTAGGGTAGGTGTAGGGTAGGTGTAGGGTAGGTGTAGGGTAGGTGTAGGGTAGGTGTAGGGTAGGTGTAGGGTAGGTGTAGGGTAGGTGTAGGGTAGGTGTAGGGTAGGTGTAGGGTAGGTGTAGGGTAGGTGTAGGGTAGGTGTAGGGTAGGTGTAGGGTAGGTGTAGGGTAGGTGTAGGGTAGGTGTAGGGTAGGTGTAGGGTAGGTGTAGGGTAGGTGTAGGGTAGGTGTAGGGTAGGTGTAGGGTAGGTGTAGGGTAGGTGTAGGGTAGGTGTAGGGTAGGTGTAGGGTAGGTGTAGGGTAGGTGTAGGGTAGGTGTAGGGTAGGTGTAGGGTAGGTGTAGGGTAGGTGTAGGGTAGGTGTAGGGTAGGTGTAGGGTAGGTGTAGGGTAGGTGTAGGGTAGGTGTAGGGTAGGTGTAGGGTAGGTGTAGGGTAGGTGTAGGGTAGGTGTAGGGTAGGTGTAGGGTAGGTGTAGGGTAGGTGTAGGGTAGGTGTAGGGTAGGTGTAGGGTAGGTGTAGGGTAGGTGTAGGGTAGGTGTAGGGTAGGTGTAGGGTAGGTGTAGGGTAGGTGTAGGGTAGGTGTAGGGTAGGTGTAGGGTAGGTGTAGGGTAGGTGTAGGGTAGGTGTAGGGTAGGTGTAGGGTAGGTGTAGGGTAGGTGTAGGGTAGGTGTAGGGTAGGTGTAGGGTAGATGTAGGGTAGATGTAGGGTAGGTGTAGGGTAGGTGTAGGGTAGGTGTAGGGTAGGTGTAGGGTAGGTGTAGGGTAGGTGTAGGGTAGGTGTAGGGTAGGTGTAGGGTAGGTGTAGGGTAGGTGTAGGGTAGGTGTAGGGTAGGTGTAGGGTAGGTGTAGGGTAGGTGTAGGGTAGGTGTAGGGTAGGTGTAGGGTAGGTGTAGGGTAGGTGTAGAGTAGGTGTAGGGTAGGTGTAGGGTAGGTGTCGGGTAGGTGTAGGGTAGGTGTAGGGTAGGTTAAGGAATACTTCTCAAAAACACGACAAAGCCGCGAGCTGCTTGCAGCTCGCGCACCAAGCAAATACTAGTTATATTATATAAAGCTGGATTACCACTCACTCACTGACTGACTCATTGACATAATTGTTCTCCCAGATGGTGAAGGGGGAGGTGGGTATATTTTGACAGATTCGTAAACAAGTAACTGCCGTGAGTATGGGAAAAGTGCCAAACCTCCCCTTTTCCCCCCCCATCCTCCCCCCCTCTATCGTATCTCGGAAACTAAGATACCCGTATTTTTTGTTTTTTACGGATTCGTTTAGAGGAGGCTCGGAAAAGTAAAGACCATTTTTCAAAGTTGACCCCCTCGCCCCCCTTCTCCCCCCCTTTAAGCGGATCTCGAAAGTTGAGAGACTTGGAACATTTCATTTTTCAGATTCATATAAAGGGGCAATGCTATAGTCACAAACGAACCAGTTTTCAAAGTTGACCCCCTTGCCCCCCTTCTCCCCCTCCCCCCCCCGTTTTGGCGAATCTTTTTTTCGTGTTTTTTTTACGGATTCGTTTAGAGGAGGCTCGAAAAAGTAAAAACCATTTTTCAAAGTTGACCCCCTCGCCCCCCTTCCCCCCCCCTATAAGCGGATCTCGAAAGTTGAGAGACTTGGAACATTTCATTTTTCAGATTCATATAAAGGGGCAATGCTATAGTCACAAACGAACCAGTTTTCAAAGTTGACCCCCTTGCCCCCCTTCTCCCCCTCCCCCCCCCGTTTTGGCGAATCTTTTTTTCGTGTTTTTTTTACGGATTCGTTTAGAGGAGTCTCGAAAAAGTAAAAACCATTTTTCAAAGTTGACCCCCTCGCCCCCCTTCTCCCCCCCTTTAAGGGGATCTCGGAAGTTGAGAGACTTAGAACATTTCTTTTTTCAGATTCATATAAAGGGGCAATGCTATGGTCACAAACAAACCATTTTTCAAAGTTGACCCCCTTGTCCCCCTTCTCCTCCCTCCCCCCCCGTTTTGGCTAATCTTTTTTTATTGTTTTTTTTTACGGAATCGTTTAGAGGAGGCTCGGAAAAGTAAAAACAATTTTTCAAAGTTGACCCCCTCGCCCCCCTTCTCCCCCCCTTTAAGCAGATCTCGGAAGTTGAGAGACTTGGAACATTTCTTTTTTCAGATTCATATAAAGGGGCAATGCTATAGTCACAAACAAACCATTTTTCAAAGTTGACCCCCTTGCCCCCCTTCCCCCCCTCCCCCCCCCCGTTTTGGCGAATCTTTTTTTTTTGTTTTTTTTACGGATTCGTTTAGAGGAGGCTCCGAAAAGTAAAAACCATTTTTCAAAGTTGACCCCCTTGCCCCCCTTCTCCCCCCTCCCCCCCCCCCGTTTTGGTGATATTTTTTTTTTTCAGTTTTTTTTACGGATTCAGCGTAGGGATCCCGAGTGGAGCGAACCTACGAGACCGAGTGCAGTGCAGCGTAGCGTAACGAAGGTGTAGGTGTAGGGTAGGTGTAGGGTAGGTGTAGGGTAGGTGTAGGGTAGGTGTAGGGTAGGTGTAGGGTAGGTGTAGGGTAGGTGTAGGGTAGGTGTAGGGTAGGTGTAGGGTAGGTGTAGCGTAACGAAGGTGTAGGTGTAGGGTAGGTGTAGGGTAGGTGTAGGGTAGGTGTAGGGTAGGTGTAGGGTAGGTGTAGGGTAGGTGTAGGGTAGGTGTAGGGTAGGTGTAGGGTAGGTGTAGGGTAGGTGTAGGGTAGGTGTAGGGTAGGTGTAGGGTAGGTGTAGGGTAGGTGTAGGGTAGGTGTAGGGTAGGTGTAGGGTAGGTGTAGGGTAGGTGTAGGGTAGGTTTAGGGTAGGTGTAGGGTAGGTTTAGGGTAGGTGTAGGGTAGGTGTAGGGTAGGTGTAGGGTAGGTGTAGGGTAGGTGTAGGGTAGGTGTAGGGTAGGTGTAGGGTAGGTGTAGGGTAGGTGTAGGGTAGGTGTAGGGTAGGTGTAGGGTAGGTGTAGGGTAGGTGTAGGGTAGGTGTAGGGTAGGTGTAGGGTAGGTGTAGGGTAGGTGTAGGGTAGGTGTAGGGTAGGTGTAGGGTAGGTGTAGGGTAGGTGTAGGGTAGGTGTAGGGTAGGTGTAGGGTACGTGTAGGGTACGTGTAGGGTACGTGTAGGGTACGTGTTGGGTACGTGTAGGGTACGTGTAGGGTACGTGTAGGGTACGTGTAGGGTACGTGTAGGGTACGTGTAGGGTACGTGTAGGGTACGTGTATGGTACGTGTAGGGTACGTGTAGGGTACGTGTAGGGTACGTGTAGGGTACGTGAAGGGTACGTGTAGGGTACGTGTAGGGTAGGTGTAGGGACAACAACACGCGAGCTGCTTGCAGCTCGCGCACCAAGCAAATACTAGTTATACTATATAAAACTGCATTACCACTGACTGACTGACTGACTGACTCACTGACTCATTGACATAATTGTTCTCCCAGATGGTGGAGGGGGAGGTGGGTATATTTTGACAGATTCGTAAACAAGTAACTCCCGTGAGTATGGGAAAAGTGCCAAACCTCCCCTTTTCCCCCCCCCTCCTCCCCCCCTCTATCGTATCTCGGAAACTAAGGTACCCGTATTCTGTTTTTTTTACGGAATCGTTTAGAGGAGGCTGGGAAAAGTAAAAACCATTTTTCAAAAATGACCCCCTCGCCCCCCTTCTCCCCCCCTTTAAGCGGATCTCGGAAATTGAGAGACTTGGAACATTTCTTTTTTCAGATTCATATAAAGGGGCAATGCTATAGTCACAAACAAACCATTTTTCAAAGTTGACCCCCTTGCCCCCCTTCTCCCCCTCCCCCCCCCCGTTTTGGCGAATCTTTTTTACGTGTTTTTTTTACGGATTCGTTTAGAGGAGGCTCGGAAAAGTAAAAACCATTTTTCAAAGTAGACCCCCTCGCCCCCATTCTCCCCCCCTTTAAGCGGATCTCGGAAGTTGAGAGACTTGGAACATTTCTTTTTTCATATTCATATAAAGGGGCAATGCTATAGTCACAAACAAACCATTTTTCAAAGTTGACCCCCTTGCCCCCCTTCTCCCCCCCCCCCCACGTTTTGGCGAATCTTTTTTTTTCAGTTTTTTTTACAAATTCGTTTAGAGGAGGCTCGGAAAAGTAAAAAACATTTTTCAAAGTTGACCCCCTCGCCCCCCTTCTCCCCCCCTGTAAGCGGATCTCGGCAGTTGAGAGACTTGGAACATTTCTTTTTTCAGATTCATATAAAGGGGCAAAGCTATAGTCACAAACGAACCAGTTTTCATAGTTAACCCGCTTGTCCCCCTTCTCCCCCCTCCCCCCCCGTTTTGGCGAATCTTTTTTTTACAGTTTTTTTTACGGATTCGTTTAGAGGAGGCTCGGAAAAGCAAAAACCATTTTTCAAATTTGACCCCCTCGCCCCCCTTCTCCCCCCCTTTAAGCGGATCTCGGAAGTTGAGAGACTTGGAACATTTCTTTTTTCAGATTCATATAAAGGGGCAATGCTTTAGTCACAAACGAACCAGTTTTTAAAGTTGACCCCCTTGCCCCCCTTCACCCCCATCCCCCCCTCGTTTTGGCTAATCTTTTTTTTTGTTTTTTTTACGGAATCGTTTAGAGGAGGCTCGGAAAAGTAAAAACCATTTTTCAAAGTTGACCCCCTCGCCCCCCTTCTCACCCCCTTTAAGCGATTCTCGGAAGTTGAGAGACTTGGAACATTTCTTTTTTCAGATTCATATAAAGGGGCAATGCTATAGTCACAAACAAACCATTTTTCAAAGTTGACCCCCTCGCCCCCCTTTCCCCCCCCCGTTTTGGCGAATCTTTTTTTTTTGTTTTTTTTTACGGATTCAGCGTAGGGATCCCGAGTGGAGCGAACCTACGAGACCGAGTGCAGCGCAGGGGGGAGGTGGCGAGCGAAGCGAGCCGGCGACCTCCGTAGCGTAACGAAGGTTGAGTGGGTGAAGCGAAACTCAGTGCCTGGCGACGACAAGCAAACATTAGGGTTATGTTTTTTGGAACAAAGTGTAGGGTAGGTGTAGGGTAGGTGTAGGGTAGGTGTAGGGTAGGTGTAGGGTAGGTGTAGGGTAGGTGTAGGGTAGGTGTAGGGTAGGTGTAGGGTAGGTGTAGGGTGGGTGTAGGGTAGGTGTAGGGTAGGTGTAGGGTAGGTGTAGGGTAGGTGTAGGGACAACAACACGCGGGTGTAGGGACAACAACACGCGAGCTGCTTGCAGCTCGCGCACCAGGCAAATACTAGTTATTATTATACTATATAAAACTGCATTACCACTGACTGACTCACTCACTGACTCATTGACATAATTGTTCTCCCAGATGGTGGATGGGGAGGTGGGTATATTTTGACAGATTCGTAAACAAGTAACTCCCGTGAGTATGGGAAAAGTGCCAAACCTCCCCTTTTCCCCCCCCCTCCTCCCCCCCTCTATCGTATCTCGGAAACTAAGGTACCCGTAGAATGTTTTTTTTACGGATTCGTTTAGAGGAGGCTCGCAAAAGTAAAAACCATTTTTCAAAGTTGACCCCCTCGCCCCCCTTCTCCCCCCCTTTAAGCGGATCTCGAAAGTTGGAACATTTGGAACATTTCTTTTTTCAGATTCATATAAAGGGGCAATGCTATAGTCACAAACAAACCATTTTTCATAGTTGACCCCCTTGCCCCCCTTCTCCCCCTCCCCTCCCCCCTTTCGGCGAATCTTTTTTTCGTGTTTTTTTTACGGATTCGTTTGGAGGAGGCTCGGAAAAGTAAAAACCATTTTTCAAAGTTGACCCCCTCGCCCCCCTTCTCACCCCCTTTAAGCGGATCTCGGAAGTTGAGAGGCTTGGAACATTTCTTTTTTCAGATTCATATAAAGGGGCAATGCTATAGTCATAAACAAACCATTTTTCAAAGTTGCCCCCTTGCCCCCCATCTCCCCCCTCCCCCCCCCGTTTTGGCGAATATTTTTTTTTTGTTTTTTTTACGGAATCGTTTAGAGGAGGCTCGGAAAAGTAAAAACCATTTTTCAAAGTTGAACCCTCGCCCCCCTTCTCCCCCCCTTTAAGCGGATCTCGGCAGTTGAAAGACTTGGAAAATTTCTTTTTACAGATTCATATAAAGGGGCAATGCTTAAGTCGGAATCATTTTTCAAAACTCCCCACTCTCCCTCCCTTCATCCCTCCTCTCCCCAACCTCCCCTACCTAATATCGGTCGTCGAAACCTGTCCGGTGGGAGTGGACCAGGCAGCGTAGGGACCCCGAATGGAGCGAACCTACGAGACCGAGTGCAGCGCAGGGGGGAGGTGGCGAGCGAAGCGAGCCGGCGACCTCCGTAGCGAAACGAAGGTTGAGTGGGTGAAGCGAAACTCAGTGTCTGGCGACGACAAGCAAACATTAGGGTTATGTTTTTTGGAACAAAGTGTAGGGTAGGTGTAGGGTAGGTGTAGGGTAGGTGTAGGGTAGGTGTAGGGTAGGTTTAGGGTAGGTGTAGGGTAGGTGTAGGGTAGGTGTAGGGTAGGTGTAGGGTAGGTGTAGGGTAGGTGTAGGGTAGGTGTAGGGTAGGTGTAGGGTAGGTGTAGGGTAGGTGTAGGGTAGGTGTAGGGTAGGTGTAGGGTAGGTGTAGGGTAGGTGTAGGGTAGGTGTAGGGTCAACAACACGCGAGCTGCTTGCAGCTCGCGCACCAAGCAAATACTAGTTATATTATATAAAACTGCATTACCACTCACTGACTGACTCATTGACATAATTGTTCTCCCAGATGGTGGATGGGGAGGTGGGTATATTTTGACAGATTCGTAAACAAGTAACTCCCGTGAGTATGGGAAAAGTGCCAAACCTCCCCTTTCCCCCCCCCCTCCTCCCCCCCTCTATCGTATCTCAGAAACTAAGGTACCCGTATTTTTTGTTTTTTACAGATTCGTTTAGAGGAGGCTCGGAAAAGTAAAGACCATTTTTCAAAGTTGACCCCCTCGCCCCCCTTCTCCCCCCCTTTAAGCAGATCTCGAAAGTTGAGAGACTTGGAACATTTCTTTTTTCAGATTCATATAAAGGGGCAATGCTATAGTCACAAACGAACCAGTTTTCAAAGTTGACCCCCTTGCCCCCCTTCTCCCCCCTCCCCCCCCCCGTTTTGGCGAATCTTTTTTTTACGGATTCGTTTAGAGGAGGCTCGGAAAATTAAAAACTGTTTTTCAAAGTTGACCCCCTCGCCCCCCTTCTCCCCCCCTTTAAGCGGATCTCGGAAGTTGAGAGACTTGGAACATTTATTTTTTCAGATTCATATAAAGGGGCAATCCCAACCTCCCCTGACCAGGCAGCGTAGGGATCCCGAGTGGAGCGAACCTACGAGACCGAGTGCAGCGCAGGGGGGAGGTGGCGAGCGAAGCGAGCCGGCGACCTCCGTAGCGTAACGAAGGTTGAGTGGGTGAAGCGAAACTCAGTGCCTGGCGACGACAAGCAAACATTAGGGTTATGTTTTTAGGGTAGGTGTAGGGTAGGTGTAGGGTAGGTGTAGGGTAGGTGTAAGGTAGGTGTAGGGTAGGTGTAGGGTAGGTGTAGGGTAGGTGTAGGGTAGGTGTAGGGTAGGTGTAGGGTAGGTGTAGGGTAGGTGTAGGGTAGGTGTAGGGTAGGTGTAGGGTATTAGTAGGGTAGGTGTAGGGTAGGTGTAGGGTAGGTGTAGGGTAGGTGTAGGGTAGGTGTAGGGTAGGTGTAGGGTAGGTGTAGGGTAGGTGTAGGGTAGGTGTAGGGTAGGTGTAGGGTAGGTGTAGGGTAGGTGTAGGGTAGGTGTAGGGTAGGTGTAGGGTAGGTGTAGGGTAGGTGTAGGGTAGGTGTAGGGTAGGTGTAGGGTAGGTGTAGGGTAGGTGTAGGGTAGGTGTAGGGTAGGTGTAGGGTAGGTGTAGGGTAGGTGTAGGGTAGGTGTAGGGTAGGTGTAGGGTAGGTGTAGGGTAGGTGTAGGGTAGGTGTAGGGTAGGTGTAGGGTAGGTGTAGGGTAGGTGTAGGGTAGGTGTAGGGTAGGTGTAGGGTAGGTGTAGGGTAGGTGTAGGGTAGGTGTAGGGTAGGTGTAGGGTAGGTGTAGGGTAGGTGTAGGGTAGGTGTAAGGTAGGTGTAGGGTAGGTGTAGGGTAGATGTAGGGTAGGTGTAGGGTAGGTGTAGGGTAGGTGTAGGGTAGGTGTAGGGTAGGTGTAGGGTAGGTGTAGGGTAGGTGTAGGGTAGGTGTAGGGTAGGTGTAGGGTAGGTGTAGGGTAGGTGTAGGGTAGGTGTAGGGTAGGTGTAGGGTAGGTGTAGGGTAGGTGTAGGGTAGGTGTAGGGTAGGTGTAGGGTAGGTGTAGGGTAGGTGTAGGGTAGGTGTTGGGTAGGTGTAGGGTAGGTGTAGGGTAGGTGTAGGGTAGGTGTAGGGTAGGTGTAGGGTAGGTGTAGGGTAGGTGTAGGGTAGGTGTAGGGTAGGTGCAGTGTAGTTGTAGGGTAGGTGTAGGGTAGGTGTAGGGTAGGTGTAGGGTAGGTGTAGGGTAGGTGTAGGGTAGGTGCAGGGTAGGTGTAGGGTAGGTTAAGGAATACTTCTCAAAAAGACGACAAAGCCGCGAGCTGCTTGCAGCTCGCGCACCAAGCAAATACTAGTTATTATAATATATAAAACTGCATTACCACTGACTCACTGACTGACTCACTCACTCATTGACATAATTGTTCTCCCAGATGGTGGAGGGGGAGGTGGGTATATTTTGACAGATTCGTAAACAAGTAACTCCCGTGAGTATGGGAAAAGTGCCAAACCTCCCCTTTTCCTCCCCCCTCCTCCCCCCCTCTATCGTATCTCGGAAACTAAGGTACCCGTAGAATGTTTTTTTTACGGATTCGTTTAGAGGAGGCTCGCAAAAGTAAAAATCATTTTTCAAAGTTGACCCCCTCGCCCCCCTTCTCCCCCCCTTTAAGCGGATCTCGAAAGTTGGAACATTTCTTTTTTCAGATTCATATAAAGGGGCAATGCTATAGTCACAAACAAACCAGTTTTCAAAGTTGACCCCCATGCCCCCCTTCTCCTCCCCCCCCCCCCCCGTTTTGGCGTTTTTTTTTTTTCGTTTTTTTTACGGATTCGTTTAGAGGAGGCTCGGAAAAGTAAAAACCAATTTTCAAAGTTGACCCCCTCGCCCCCCTTCTCCCCCCCTTTAAGCGGATCTCGGAAGTTGAGAGACTTGGAACATTCCTTTTTTCAGATTCATATAAAGGGGCAATGCTTGAGTCGGAATCATTTTTCAAAACTCCCCACTCTCCCTCCCTTCATCCCTCCTCTCCTCAGGGACAACAACACGCGAGCTGCTTGCAGCTCGCGCACCAAGCAAATACTAGTTATACTATATAAAACTGCATTACCACT
The DNA here is from genome assembly GCA_948252205.1 of Orthosia incerta. NCBI lineage: Eukaryota > Metazoa > Arthropoda > Insecta > Lepidoptera > Noctuidae > Orthosia > Orthosia incerta. The sequence continues at coordinate 35,821,548 of OX411741.1, read as the reverse complement.
CACTCACTGACTCACTCACTCATTGACATAATTGTTCTCCCAGATGGTGAAGGGGGAGGTGGGTATATTTTGACAGATTCGTAAACAAGTAACTCCCGTGAGTATGGGAAAAGTCCCAAACCTCCCCTTTTCCTCCCCCTTCCTCCCCCCCTCTATCGTATCTCGGAAACTAAGGTACCCGTATTTTTTGTTTTTTACGGATTCGTTTAGAGGAGGCTCGGAAAAGTAAAAAGCATTTTTCAAAGTTGACCCCCTCGCCCCCCTTCTCCCCCCCTTTAAGCGGATCTCGAAAGTTGGAACATTTGGAACATTTATTTTTTCAGATTCATATAAAGGGGCAGTGCTATAGTCACAAACAAACCATTTTTCAAAGTTGACCCCTTGCCCCCCTTCACCCCCCCCCCCCCCCCCCCCGTTTTGGCGAATCTTTTTTTTTCAGTTTTTTTTACGGATTCGTTTAGAGGAGGCTCGGGAAAGTAAAAACCATTTTTCAAAGTTGACCCCCTCGCCCCCCTTCTCCCCCCCTTTAAGCGGATCTCGGAAGTTGAGAGACTTGGAACATTTCTTTTTTCAGATTCATATAAAGGGGCAATGCTATAGTCACAAACAAACCATTTTTCAAAGTTGACCCCCTTGCCCCCCTTCGCCCCCTCCCCCCCCCGTTTTGGCGAATCTTTTTTTCGTGTTTTTTTTACGGATTCAGCGTAGGGATCCGTAGCGTAACGATGGTTGAGTGGGTGAAGCGAAACTCAGTGCCTGGCGACGACAAGCAAACATTAGGGTTATGTTCTTTGGAACAAAGTGTAGGGTAGGTGTAGGGTAGGTGTAGGGTAGGTGTAGGGTAGGTGTAGGGTAGGTGTAGGGTAGGTGTAGGGTAGGTGTAGGGTAGGTGTAGGGTAGGTGTAGGGTAGGTGTAGGGTAGGTGTAGGGTAGGTGTAGGGTAGGTGTAGGGTAGGTGTAGGGTAGGTGTAGGGTAGGTGTAGGGTAGGTGTAGGGTAGGTGTAGGGTAGGTGTAGGGTAGGTGTAGGGTAGGTGTAGGGTAGGTGTAGGGTAGGTGTAGGGTAGGTGTAGGGTAGGTGTAGGGTAGGTGTAGGGTAGGTGTAGGGTAGGTGTAGGGTAGGTGTAGGGTAGGTGTAGGGTAGGTGTAGGGTAGGTGTAGGGTAGGTGTAGGGTAGGTGTAGGGTAGGTGTAGGGTAGGTGTAGGGTAGGTGTAGGGTAGGTGTAGGGTAGGTGTAGGGTAGGTGTAGGGTAGGTGTAGGGTAGGTGTAGGGTAGGTGTAGGGTAGGTGTAGGGTAGGTGTAGGGTAGGTGTAGGGTAGGTGTAGGGTAGGTGTAGGGTAGGTGTAGGGTAGGTGTAGGGTAGGTGTAGGGTAGGTGTAGGGTAGGTGTAGGGTAGGTGTAGGGTAGGTGTAGGGTAGGTGTAGGGTAGGTGTAGGGTAGGTGTAGGGTAGGTGTAGGGTAGGTGTAGGGTAGGTGTAGGGTAGGTGTAGGGTAGGTGTAGGGTAGGTGTAGGGTAGGTGTAGGGTAGGTGTAGGGTAGGTGTAGGGTAGGTGTAGGGTAGGTGTAGGGTAGGTGTAGGGTAGGTGTAGGGTAGGTGTAGGGTAGGTGTAGGGTAGGTGTAGGGTAGGTGTAGGGTAGGTGTAGGGTAGGTGTAGGGTAGGTGTAGGGTAGGTGTAGGGTAGGTGTAGGGTAGGTGTAGGGTAGGTGTAGGGTAGGTGTAGGGTAGGTGTAGGGTAGGTGTAGGGTAGGTGTAGGGTAGGTGTAGGGTAGGTGTAGGGTAGGTGTAGGGTAGGTGTAGGGTAGGTGTAGGGTAGGTGTAGGGTAGGTGTAGGGTAGGTGTAGGGTAGGTGTAGGGTAGGTGTAGGGTAGGTGTAGGGTAGGTGTAGGGTAGGTGTAGGGTAGGTGTAGGGTAGGTGTAGGGTAGGTGTAGGGTAGGTGTAGGGTAGGTGTAGGGTAGGTGTAGGGTAGGTGTAGGGTAGGTGTAGGGTAGGTGTAGGGTAGGTGTAGGGTAGGTGTAGGGTAGGTGTAGGGTAGGTGTAGGGTAGGTGTAGGGTAGGTGTAGGGTAGGTGTAGGGTAGGTGTAGGGTAGGTGTAGGGTAGGTGTAGGGTAGGTGTAGGGTAGGTGTAGGGTAGGTGTAGGGTAGGTGTAGGGTAGGTGTAGGGTAGGTGTAGGGTAGGTGTAGGGTAGGTGTAGGGTAGGTGTAGGGTAGGTGTAGGGTAGGTGTAGGGTAGGTGTAGGGTAGGTGTAGGGTAGGTGTAGGGTAGGTGTAGGGTAGGTGTAGGGTAGGTGTAGGGTAGGTGTAGGGTAGGTGTAGGGTAGGTGTAGGGTAGGTGTAGGGTAGGTGTAGGGTAGGTGTAGGGTAGGTGTAGGGTAGGTGTAGGGTAGGTGTAGGGTAGGTGTAGGGTAGGTGTAGGGTAGGTGTAGGGTAGGTGTAGGGTAGGTGTAGGGTAGGTGTAGGGTAGGTGTAGGGTAGGTGTAGGGTAGGTGTAGGGTAGGTGTAGGGTAGGTGTAGGGTAGGTGTAGGGTAGGTGTAGGGTAGGTGTAGGGTAGGTGTAGGGTAGGTGTAGGGTAGGTGTAGGGTAGGTGTAGGGTAGGTGTAGGGTAGGTGTAGGGTAGGTGTAGGGTAGGTGTAGGGTAGGTGTAGGGTAGGTGTAGGGTAGGTGTAGGGTAGGTGTAGGGTAGGTGTAGGGTAGGTGTAGGGTAGGTGTAGGGTAGGTGTAGGGTAGGTGTAGGGTAGGTGTAGGGTAGGTGTAGGGTAGGTGTAGGGTAGGTGTAGGGTAGGTGTAGGGTAGGTGTAGGGTAGGTGTAGGGTAGGTGTAGGGTAGGTGTAGGGTAGGTGTAGGGTAGGTGTAGGGTAGGTGTAGGGTAGGTGTAGGGTAGGTGTAGGGTAGGTGTAGGGTAGGTGTAGGGTAGGTGTAGGGTAGGTGTAGGGTAGGTGTAGGGTAGGTGTAGGGTAGGTGTAGGGTAGGTGTAGGGTAGGTGTAGGGTAGGTGTAGGGTAGGTGTAGGGTAGGTGTAGGGTAGGTGTAGGGTAGGTGTAGGGTAGGTGTAGGGTAGGTGTAGGGTAGGTGTAGGGTAGGTGTAGGGTAGGTGTAGGGTAGGTGTAGGGTAGGTGTAGGGTAGGTGTAGGGTAGGTGTAGGGTAGGTGTAGGGTAGGTGTAGGGTAGGTGTAGGGTAGGTGTAGGGTAGGTGTAGGGTAGGTGTAGGGTAGGTGTAGGGTAGGTGTAGGGTAGGTGTAGGGTAGGTGTAGGGTAGGTGTAGGGTAGGTGTAGGGTAGGTGTAGGGTAGGTGTAGGGTAGGTGTAGGGTAGGTGTAGGGTAGGTGTAGGGTAGGTGTAGGGTAGGTGTAGGGTAGGTGTAGGGTAGGTGTAGAGTAGGTGTAGGGTAGGTGTAGGGTAGGTGTAGGCTAGGTGTCGGGTAGGTGTAGGGTAGGTTAAGGAATACTTCTCAAAAACACGACAAAGCCGCGAGCTGCTTGCAGCTCGCGCACCAAGCAAATACTAGTTATTATATTATATAAAACTGCATTACCACTCACTGACTGACTCATTGACATAATTGTTCTCCCAGATGGTGGAGGGGGAGGTGGGTATATTTTGACAGATTCGTAAACAAGTAACTCTCGCGAGTATGGGAAAAGTCCCAAACCTCCCCTTTTCCTCCCCCCTCCTCCCCCCCTCTATCGTATCTCGGAAACTACGGTACCCATATTTTTTGTTTTTTACGGATTCGTTTAGAGGAGGCTCGGAAAAGTAAAGACCATTTGTCAAATTTGACCCCCTCGCCCCCCTTCTCCCCCCCTTTAAGCGGATCTCGGAAGTTGAGAGACTTGGAACATTTCTTTTTTCAGATTCATATAAAGGGGCAATGCTATAGTCACAAACAAACCATTTTTCAAAGTTGACCCCCTTGCCCCCCTTCTCCCCCTCCCCCCCCCCCGTTTTGGCGAATCTTTTTTTCGTGTTTTTTTTACGGATTCGTTTAGAGGAGGCTCGGAAAAGTAAAAACCATTTTTCAAAGTTGACCCCCTCGCCCCCCTTCTCCCCCCCTTTAAGCGGATCTCGGAAGTTGAGAGACTTGGAACATTTCTTTTTTCAGATTCATATAAAGGGGCAATGCTATAGTCACAAACGAACCAGTTTTCAAAGTTGACCCCATTGCCCCCCCCCCCCCCCCCCCTCCCCCCCCGTTTTGGCGAATATTTTTTTTGTTTTTTTACGGATTCAGCGTAGGGATCCCGGGTGGAGCGAACTGTAGGGTAGGTGTAGGGTAGGTGTAGGGTAGGTGTAGGGTAGGTGTAGGGTAGGTGTAGGGTAGGTGTAGGGTAGGTGTAGGGTAGGTGTAGGGTAGGTGTAGGGTAGGTGTAGGGTAGGTGTAGGGTAGGTGTAGGGTAGGTGTAGGGTAGGTGTAGGGTAGGTGTAGGGTAGGTGTAGGGTAGGTGTAGGGTAGGTGTAGGGTAGGTGTAGGGTAGGTGTAGGGTAGGTGTAGGGTAGGTGTAGGGTAGGTGTAGGGTAGGTGTAGGGTAGGTGTAGGGTAGGTGTAGGGTAGGTGTAGGGTAGGTGTAGGGTAGGTGTAGGGTAGGTGTAGGGTAGGTGTAGGGTAGGTGTAGGGTAGGTGTAGGGTAGGTGTAGGGTAGGTGTAGGGTAGGTGTAGGGTAGGTGTAGGGTAGGTGTAGGGTAGGTGTAGGGTTGGTGTAGGGTAGGTGTAGGGTAGGTGTAGGGTAGGTGTAGGGTAGGTGTAGGGTAGGTGTAGGGTAGGTGTAGGGTAGGTGTAGGGTAGGTGTAGGGTAGGTGTAGGGTCAAAAACACGCGAGCTGCTTGCAGCTCGCGCACCAAGCAAATACTAGTTATACTATATAAAACTGCATTACCACTCACTCACTGACTCACTCATTGACATAATTGTTCTCCCAGATGGTGGATGGGGAGGTGGGTATATTTTGACAGATTCGTAAACAAGTAACTCCCGTGAGTATGGGAAAAGTCCCAAACCTCCCCTTTTCCTCCCCCCTCCTCCCCCCCTCTATCGTATCTCGGAAACTAAGGTACCCGTAGAATGTTTTTTTTTACGGATTCGTTTAGAGGAGGCTCGGAAAAGTAAAAAGCATTTTTCAAAGTTGACCCCCTCGCCCCCCTTCTCCCCCCCTTTAAGCGGATCTCGAAAGTTGGAACATTTGGAACATTTCTTTTTTCAGATTCATATAAAGGGGCAATGCTATAGTCACAAACGAACCATTTTTCAAAGTTGACCCCCTTGCCCCCCTTCTCCCCCCTCCCCCCCCCCGTTTTGGCGATTCTTTTTTTTTGTTTTTTTTACGGATTCGTTTAGAGGAGGCTCGGAAAAGTAAGAACCATTTTCAAAGTTGACCCCCTCGCCCCCCTTCTCCCCCCCTTTAAGCGGATCTCGGAAGTTGAGAGACTTGGAACATTTCTTTTTTCAGATTCATATAAAGGAGCAATGCTATAGTCACAAACAAACCATTTTTCAAAGTTGAACCCCTTGCCCCCCATCTCCCTCCTCCCCCCCCCCGTTTTGGCGAATCTTTTTTTTCGTTTTTTTTACGGATTCAGCGTAGGGATCCCGAGTGGAGCGAACGTACGAGACCGAGTGCAGCGCAGGGGGGAGGTGGCGAGCGAAGCGAGCCGGCGACCTCCGTAGCGTAACGAAGGTTGAGTGGGTGAAGCGAAACTCAGTGCCTGGCGACGACAAGCAAACATTAGGGTTATGTTTTTTGGAACAAAGTTTTGGGTAGGTGTAGGGTAGGTGTAGGGTAGGTGTAGGGTAGGTGTAGGGTAGGTGTAGGGTAGGTGTAGGGTAGGTGTAGGGTAGGTGTAGGGTAGGTGTAGGGTAGGTGTAGGGTAGGTGTAGGGTAGGTGTAGGGTAGGTGTAGGGTAGGTGTAGGGTAGGTGTAGGGTAGGTGTAGGGTAGGTGTAGGGTAGGTGTAGGGTAGGTGTAGGGTAGGTGTAGGGTAGGTGTAGGGTAGGTGTAGGGTAGGTGTAGGGTAGGTGTAGGGTAGGTGTAGGGTAGGTGTAGGGTAGGTGTAGGGTAGGTGTAGGGTAGGTGTAGGGTAGGTGTAGGGTAGGTGTAGGGTAGGTGTAGGGTAGGTGTAGGGTAGGTGTAGGGTAGGTGTAGGGTAGGTGTAGGGTAGGTGTAGGGTAGGTGTAGGGTAGGTGTAGGGTAGGTGTAGGGTAGGTGTAGGGTAGGTGTAGGGTAGGTGTAGGGTAGGTGTAGGGTAGGTGTAGGGTAGGTGTAGGGTAGGTGTAGGGTAGGTGTAGGGTAGGTGTAGGGTAGGTGTAGGGTAGGTGTAGGGTAGGTGTAGGGTAGGTGTAGGGTAGGTGTAGGGTAGGTGTAGGGTAGGTGTAGGGTAGGTGTAGGGTAGGTGTAGGGTAGGTGTAGGGTAGGTGTAGGGTAGGTGTAGGGTAGGTGTAGGGTAGGTGTAGGGTAGGTGTAGGGTAGGTGTAGGGTAGGTGTAGGGTAGGTGTAGGGTAGGTGTAGGGTAGGTGTAGGGTAGGTGTAGGGTAGGTGTAGGGTAGGTGTAGGGTAGGTGTAGGGTAGGTGTAGGGTAGGTGTAGGTTATGTGTAGGGTAGGTGTAGGGTAGGTTAAGGAATACTTCTCAAAAAAACGACGAAACCGCGAGCTGCTTGCAGCTCGCGCACCAAGCAAATACTAGTTATTATATTATATAAAACTGCATTACCACTGACTCACTGACTGATTGACATAATTGTTCTCCCAGATGGTGGATGGGGAGGTGGGTATATTTTGACAGATTCGTAAACAAGTAACTCCCGTGAGTATGGGAAAAGTCCCAAACCTCCCCTTTTCCTCCCCCCTCCTCCCCCCCTCTATCGTATCTCGGAAACTAAGGTACCCGTATTTTTTGTTTTTTACGGATTCGTTTAGAGGAGGCTCGCAAAAGTAAAAACCATTTTTCAAAAATGACCCCCTCGCCCCCCTTCTCCCCCCCTTTAAGCGGATCTCGAAAGTTGGAACATTTGGAACATTTATTTTTTCAGATTCATAGAAAGGGGCAATGCTTTAGTCACAAACGAACCATTTTTCAAAGTTGACCCCCTTGCCCCCCTTCTCCCCCCTCCCCCCCCGTTTTGGCTAATCTTTTTTTTTTGTTTTTTTTACGGAATCGTTTAGAGGAGGCTCGGTAAAGTAAAAACCATTTTCAAAGTTGACCCCCTCGCCCCCCTTCTCCCCCCCTTTAAGCGGATCTCGGAAGTTGAGAGACTTGGAACATTTCTTTTTTCAGATTCATATAAAGGGGCAATGCTATAGTCACAAACAAACCATTTTTCAAAGTTGACCCCCTTGTCCCCCTTCTCCCCCCTTCCCCTCCCCCGTTTTGGCGATTTTTTTTTTTTTGTTTTTTTTACGGATTCGTTTAGAGGAGGCTCGGAAAAGTAAAACCATTTTTCAAAGTTGACCCCCTCGCCCCCCTTCTCACCCCCTTTAACCGGATCTCGGAAGTTGAGAGACTTGGAACATTTCTTTTTTCAGATTCATATAAAGGGGCAATACTTGAGTCGGAATCATTTTTCAAAACGCCCCACTCTCCCTCCCTTCATCCCTCCTCTCCCCAACCTCCCCTACCTAATTTCGGTTGTCGAAACCTGTCCGGTGGGAGTGGACCAGGCAGCGTAGGGACCCCGAGTGGAGCGAACCTACGAGACCGAGTGCAGCGCAGGGGGGAGGTGGCGAGCGAAGCGAGCCGGCGACCTCCGTAGCGTAACGAAGGTTGAGTGGGTGAAGCGAAACTCAGTGCCTGGCGACGAATGCAAACATTAGGGTTATGTTTTTTGGAACAAAGTGTAGGGCAGGTGTAGGGTAGGTGTAGGGTAGGTGTATGGTAGGTGTAGGGTAGGTGTATGGTAGGTGTAGGGTAGGTGTAGGGTAGGTGTATGGTAGGTGTAGGGTAGGTGTAGGGTAGGTTAGGGTAGGTGTAGGGTAGGTGTAGGGTAGGTGTAGGGTAGGTGTAGGGTAGGTGTAGGGTAGCTGTAGGGTAGGTGTTGGGTAGCTGTAGGGTAGGTGTTGGGTAGGTGTAGGGTAGGTGTAGGGTAGGTGTAGGGTAGGTGTAGGGTAGGTGTAGGGTAGGTGTAGGGTAGGTGTAGGGTAGGTGTATGGTAGGTGTAGGGTAGGTGTAGGGTAGGTGTAGGGTAGGTGTAGGGTAGGTGTAGGGACAACAACACGCGGGTGTAGGGACAACAACACGCGAGCTGCTTGCAGCTCGCGCACCAAGCAAATACTAGTTATATTATATAAAACTGCATTACCACTCACTGACTCACTCATTGACATAATTGTTCTCCCAGATGGTGGATGGGGAGGTGGGTATATTTTGACAGATTCGTAAACAAGTAACTCTCGCGAGTATGGGAAAAGTGCCAAACCTCCCCTTTTCCTCCCCCCTCCTCCCCTCCTCTATCGTATCTCGGAAACTAAGGTACCCGTATTTTTTGTTTTTTACGGATTTGTTTAGAGGAGGCTCGGAAAAGTAAAAAGCATTTTTCAAAGTTGACCCCCTCGCCCCCCTTCTCCCCCCCTTTAAGCGGATCTCGAAAGTTGGAACATTTGGAACATTTCTTTTTTCAGATTCATATAAAGGGGCAATGCTATAGTCACAAACAAACCATTTTTCATAGTTGACCCCCTTGCCCCCCTTCTCCCCCTCCCCCTCCCGTTTTGGCGAATCTTTTTTTTTGGTTTTTTTTACGGAATCGTTTAGAGGAGGCTCGGAAAATTAAAAACCTTTTTTCAAAGTTGACCCCCTCGCCCCCCTTCTCCCCCCCTTTAAGCGGATCTCGGAAGTTGAGAGACTTGGAACATTTCTTTTTTCAGATTCATATAAAGGGGCAATGCTATAGTCACAAACAAACCATTTTTGAAAGATGACCCCCTTGCCCCCCATCTACCCCCTCCCCCCCCCCGTTTTGGCGAATCTTTTGTTTGTTTTTTTTACGGATTCAGCGTAGGGATCCCGAGTGGAGCGAACCTACGAGACCGAGTGCAGCGCAGGGGGGAGGTGGCGAGCGAAGCGAGCCGGCGACCTCCGTAGCGTAACGAAGGTTGAGTGGGTAAAGCGAAACTCAGTGTCTGGCGACGACAAGCAAACATTAGGGTTATGTTTTTTGGAACAAAGTGTAGGGTAGGTGTAGGTTAGGTGTAGGGTAGGTGTATGGTAGGTGTAGGGTAGGTGTAGGGTAGGTGTATGGTAGGTGTAGGGTAGGTGTAGGGTAGGTGTAGGGTAGGTGTAGGGTAGGTGTAGGGTAGGTGTAGGGTAGGTGTAGGGTAGGTGTAGGGTAGGTGTAGGGTAGGTGTAGGGTAGGTGTAGGGTAGGTGTAGGGTAGGTGTAGGGTAGGTGTAGGGTAGGTGTAGGGTAGGTGTAGGGTAGGTGTAGGGTAGGTGTAGGGTAGGTGTAGGGTAGGTGTAGGGTAGGTGTAGGGTAGGTGTAGGGTAGGTGTAGGGTAGGTGTAGGGTAGGTGTAGGGTAGGTGTAGGGTAGGTGTAGGGTAGGTGTAGGGTAGGTGTAGGGTAGGTGTAGGGTAGGTGTAGGGTAGGTGTAGGGTAGGTGTAGGGTAGGTGTAGGGTAGGTGTAGGGTAGGTGTAGGGTAGGTGTAGGGTAGGTGTAGGGTAGGTGTAGGGTAGGTGTAGGGTAGGTGTAGGGTAGGTGTAGGGTAGGTGTAGGGTAGGTGTAGGGTAGGTGTAGGGTAGGTGTAGGGTAGGTGTAGGGTAGGTGTAGGGTAGGTGTAGGGTAGGTGTAGGGTAGGTGTAGGGTAGGTGTAGGGTAGGTGTAGGGTAGGTGTAGGGTAGGTGTAGGGTAGGTGTAGGGTAGGTGTAGGGTAGGTGTAGGGTAGGTGTAGGGTAGGTGTAGGGTAGGTGTAGGGTAGGTGTAGGGTAGGTGTAGGGTAGGTGTAGGGTAGGTGTAGGGTAGGTGTAGGGTAGGTGTAGGGTAGGTGTAGGGTAGGTGTAGGGTAGGTGTAGGGTAGGTGTAGGGTAGGTTGTTTTTTTTACGGATTCGTTTAGAGGAGGCTCGGAAAAGTAAAACCATTTTTCAAAGTTGACCCCCTCGCCCCCCTTCTCACCCCCTTTAACCGGATCTCGGAAGTTGAGAGACTTGGAACATTTCTTTTTTCAGATTCATATAAAGGGGCAATACTTGAGTCGGAATCATTTTTCAAAACGCCCCACTCTCCCTCCCTTCATCCCTCCTCTCCCCAACCTCCCCTACCTAATTTCGGTTGTCGAAACCTGTCCGGTGGGAGTGGACCAGGCAGCGTAGGGACCCCGAGTGGAGCGAACCTACGAGACCGAGTGCAGCGCAGGGGGGAGGTGGCGAGCGAAGCGAGCCGGCGACCTCCGTAGCGTAACGAAGGTTGAGTGGGTGAAGCGAAACTCAGTGCCTGGCGACGAATGCAAACATTAGGGTTATGTTTTTTGGAACAAAGTGTAGGGCAGGTGTAGGGTAGGTGTAGGGTAGGTGTATGGTAGGTGTAGGGTAGGTGTATGGTAGGTGTAGGGTAGGTGTAGGGTAGGTGTATGGTAGGTGTAGGGTAGGTGTAGGGTAGGTGTAGGGTAGGTGTAGGGTAGGTGTAGGGTAGGTGTAGGGTAGGTGTAGGGTAGGTGTAGGGTAGGTGTAGGGTAGGTGTAGGGTAGGTGTAGGGTAGGTGTAGGGTAGGTGTAGGGTAGGTGTAGGGTAGGTGTAGGGTAGGTGTAGGGTAGGTGTAGGGTAGGTGTAGGGTAGGTGTAGGGTAGGTGTAGGGTAGGTGTAGGGTAGGTGTAGGGTAGGTGTAGGGTAGGTGTAGGGTAGGTGTAGGGTAGGTGTAGGGTAGGTGTAGGGTAGGTGTAGGGTAGGTGTAGGGTAGGTGTAGGGTAGGTGTAGGGTAGGTGTAGGGTAGGTGTAGGGTAGGTGTAGGGTAGGTGTAGGGTAGGTGTAGGGTAGGTGTAGGGTAGGTGTAGGGTAGGTGTAGGGTAGGTGTAGGGTAGGTGTAGGGTAGGTGTAGGGTAGGTGTAGGGTAGGTGTAGGGTAGGTGTAGGGTAGGTGTAGGGTAGGTGTAGGGTAGGTGTAGGGTAGGTGTAGGGTAGGTGTAGGGTAGGTGTAGGGTAGGTGTAGGGTAGGTGTAGGGTAGGTGTAGGGTAGGTGTAGGGTAGGTGTAGGGTAGGTGTAGGGTAGGTGTAGGGTAGGTGTAGGGTAGGTGTAGGGTAGGTGTAGGGTAGGTGTAGGGTAGGTGTAGGGTAGGTGTAGGGTAGGTGTAGGGTAGGTGTAGGGTAGGTGTAGGGTAGGTGTAGGGTAGGTGTAGGGTAGGTGTAGGGTAGGTGTAGGGTAGGTGTAGGGTAGGTGTAGGGTAGGTGTAGGGTAGGTGTAGGGTAGGTGTAGGGTAGGTGTAGGGTAGGTGTAGGGTAGGTGTAGGGTAGGTGTAGGGTAGGTATAGGGTAGGTGTAGGGTAGGTGTAGGGTAGGTGTAGGGTAGGTGTAGGGTAGGTGTAGGGTAGGTGTAGGGACAACAACACGCGGGTGTAGGGACAAGAACTCGCGAGCTGCTTGCAGCTCGCGCACCAAGCAAATACTAGTTTTATTATATCGTCAATAGTTTTCGCAGCGCACGCGATGTAAAGAATATTTTAGGTATTTTTTTTACACCTTCGGAGAGTGCCCCCATGTTTTTCTACAAAAATGTTAGAAAAACATGGGGGCACTCTCCGAAGATTACTCTGTGTCTATACACATTGGAGATCAGCCCAATGTTGGCCTATGGCGCTCTGGTTTGCTGGACGAGGAGAGAACTCCCGACCTGCCCCATATTCTAACGGGTCCAGTGTCTTGCCTGTTCAGCTATCATTGGCTGCATGAGAACCACCTCAACAGAAGTCATGGAGACAGCTCTACAAATAACTCCCCTTGACCTGTACATACAGCAGGAGGCGGCGCCAGCCACCATTAGTGTAATGGTTCAGGGTACATGGGGCAAAAATCTCACCAGTCCACACTTAACGTGTGGACATCCTGGACCGGGTGATTGAGAACTAACATCTCAAAGCTCTACCTCGTAATACAGAACACAAAAATAACCTACCTACCTTATAACACAAAAATAAAATAACCAAACGGTACAGGAAGAAAGGGATCAGTTAGGAGCCAATGAAGTAGGGTATCAGAAACCTATCTGATAGTCTGGCTGTGCTCAAAGCTTTAGAATACAAACAAACTAATTGAGTGCCACCTCGCTCTAGAGAGGATAATTATCGAAATCCAATCTAATCACCCTCCAGTGGATCAAGGGGCATAGAGGACAGAAGAACTTGCGAAGAGGGGCTTTGAGATGTTAGTGCTAGGCCTGCACCTACTTCTCCCCCTCACTTTCTCGCAATTTCATGCATGGATTCGCCAAAAATCAACAGAACTCCATAATAACAGATGGTCACGAGCAACAGACTGTAGACAGTCTAAAATGCCTTTACCAAATGTATGCCCGCGTCTAACCAAAATACTTCTCAGCTTGACTAGAAATTATCTAAAAATAATATACAACCTCCATAACAAACTCTATTCAAACCTATATAAAATCTATTCAACATAGGCGCCACAGACAGCGCACTTTGTGAGGGCTGTTTTAACGCCGAGGCATCAGCCGCCCACGTCATCCTGAAATGTGAGGCCGTAAAATCTCAACGCGAAGAAATACTCGGCACAGTGTGGTCACTCCGTGAAGTCGGCGAAGCCTCCAGAAATATTGTGCTTTTGGGCGGACCTAGGCTGGCTATTTTAGGCAGTGCCCCAACCACGCTCAACGGACCAAATGGGTGGGAGTATAAGTGCGAAACGGGAGCCACATGCGGGAGCTACATGTGATGAAATGATGATAGCCGAGTAATGCAAAACTTGGGACCGTGTAATAATAGTTTACTATGAAATACACAGCCGACTTTATTTTTTTGTTACGAATAACTGTAAAATAAAATTTCAATTTGTAAGCTTTTTGGGTTACCACGCGAGGCCCCTGAAAAAGCGATACCCCGGGCGATTGCCCTGTTCACCACCTCCTAAGGTCGCCCATAGAAATATTATGAATGCAATAGTTACTCTGTCTCTTGCGTTTTCACGTCTAAACCTTCATCATCATCATAATCATATCAGGCAAAAGACGTCAACTGCTGGACATAGGCCTCCCCCAAGCGTCACCACATTGACCGGTCCCGTGCGTGTTGCAACCAGCAGATACCCGCAACCTTCACCAGGTCATCGGTATACCTGGTGGGACCCCTTCCAACGCAACGTCTTCCGGTGCCCGGTCGCCACTCCAGGACTTTTCTGCCCCATCGGCCATCCTTTCGAGCAATGTGCTCTGCCCACTGCCACTTAAGTTTGAATTCTTCGGGCTATGTCGGTAACCCTGGTTCTCGTGCGGATCTCTATATTTCTGATCCGATCACGCAAGGAAACGCCGAGCATAGCCTTCTCCATTGCCCTTTGTGTGACGGTAAGCTTTCTGATAAGGCCCATTGTAAGCGACCACGTCTCAGAGCCATATGTCATCACTGGCATCAAACACTGGTCATAGTCTTTCGTCTTGAGACACTGTGGTAAGTTGGACGAGAAGATATCGCGCAACTTCCCGAACGCTGCCCAGCCGTGTCGGATTCGGCGGTTGACCTGGATCGTTTGTCCCAGGTAGACATAGTTGCCCACAACTTCGAGTGTAGAGTCTTCGACTTTGATAGGAGTGGGTGTAACATGGGCATTCAACATCACCTTGGTTTTGTCCATTTTCATCCTAAGACCCACTCTTTTGGAAGCTCTACTGAGGTCATCAAGCATTGTACTGAGGTCCTCCATGGTCTCAGCCATAACCACTATATCATCGATAAACCGAAGGTGAGTGATGTACTTGCCATTGACGTTGATGCCTAGCCCTCTCTAGTCCAGAACCTTTAAGACATCCTCCAGTGCAGCGGTGAACAGTTTCGGAGATATGACGTCTCCCTGTCTCACACCTCACTGCAGAAGGACGTGTTCCGAGGTCTGATCCCGAAGTCGAACTGAAATTTTGGCGTTTTGTACAAAAACTTAAACACCTCGATGTACCGGTAGTCAATTTGGTACCGTTGGAGAGAGTGCAGTACAGCCCAAGTCTCGATCGAATTGAAGGCTTTCTTACGAGTGGACTACGGTCCACAAACGCTAAACAGAGAGGCAGGTTGTACTCTTCGGTCTTCTGTATAATCACCGCAGCGTATGTATGTGGTCAACGGTGCTGAAGCCTTTACCGGAATTCGGCTTGTTCGGGAGGCTGGACTGGATATCGTCAAGCCTGCGCGCTTGACGATTTGTGATGACTCTTGAAAACAGCTTGTAGACATGGCTAAGAAGTGAGATGGGCCTATAGTTCTTTAGTAAGGCATTTTCAACCTTCTTGAAAAAGAGTACCACCACACCTCCGCACCATGCCTGTGGCGTTTTCCCCTCAATTATGACGGAATCAAACAGCTTCTGAAGGGCCTTAGTACTGGTTTTCCACCCGCCTTCAGGAGTTCGGCCGTATTTCAGTGATCACCCGGTGCCTTGTTGGTCTTAAGCTGTTTCAGAGCCATCCTAATCTCGTATAGGCTGAAGTCCGGAATAGTCTTCGGTATAGTGTCGGATCAAAGGGTCATTTGCAGATTCGCGACGGGTTTACTGGTTGACATGGCCCATAGAATCTCTTGATCTCCCTCAGAAGCTCCGGTTTGGAGGATACGATCCTGCCATTATCGGCCTTCAGTTTCGTGAGCTGGTTCTGCCCAATAGACATATCTCTTGCAAAGACCTTGGAGCCCTTATTCCGCTCAATCGCGTCTTTAATACTTTCAGTATTAAAGCGGCGGAGGTCCCTTTTCAAGGACTTTGAGATCCGTCTATTTAGCTGCCGGTATATCAACGCATCGTCTGAAGACTGCAGGATCATCTCACGCCTCTTCTTCATTAGCCTGAGAGTAGGATCAGAGAGCTTTTTATTTCTATCTGTACAGCGGGTCTTGAAAAACTTAGACCTGACCAAATGGTCAGCATCCACGAACCCATCGCTGTATTCGTCCACGGAGCTCCCTAGGCACTCGAAACGATTCTGGAGTTCGAGCTGAAAGGTCTCGTAGTTTTGGATCTAGATCTGTACTGGACGGAGCTTGGACTTCATCAGTCGAGACCTTTCAAGCTTGATATTAATGTTCAATGTGCCTCTTACCATGCGGTGATCACTACCTGTTTTCACCGAATTGATCATAGAGACATCATTGAACATTTGCTTCTTAGTTGACATGATGTAGTCGATCTCGTTTTTAGTTGCACCATCGGGGCTTTGTCATGTCCGCTTTCTGTGCTCACGCTATCTGAAGAAGGACTTCATCATATAGAGGCGCTCCTTCTCCATAAAACTGGCCAGTAAGTGACCCCGGTGGTTCCGATGTCCAACTCCAAATTGCCCCACTTGCAGCTCATCCTCGTCTCGTTTGCCCAGTTTAGAGTTGAAGTCCCCCATGACAACGGCGAAGTGAGTTTTGAAACCATGCATGGCTCTAGACATAACCTCATACATGGTCTCTACCTCGGCGTCGGGGTGTGCCGAGATTGGGGCGTAGACCTGTATGAATTTCAGCGAATATCTTGGGGATATTCTGAGTATAAGGTACACCACCCTGGTCGACACACTCTCGATCTTCACCACGTTGTTCACAAGGGACTTGTGGACGATAAACCCGACACCACCCTGGGACTGCCGGTCACCCTCTCGGAAATAGAGCAGGTTATCGGATTTGAGGATTATTGTGTCCTCCCTCTCTCTACGGAATTCAGATAACCCTATAATACTCCATCGTAACCTGCTCAATTCTTCCTCGAGTTCGGCTTTCTTCTCGTCGGTCCGAAGTGTTCGCGTTTTATGCGTTCGTGTTTATTGGGGTAGCCGGGTTCACTCCGTGGATTCTTCACACCCCTTGCCACGGCATCGCCTTGATCGATACCGTAGTCGAGGGTAGACGAGCTGCCGTACTCAGGGCCGTTTTTTAACTGTGCAATTAATTTTGGTTTGGGGGGGTTTCCGTAATCGCCACGCTTGGCAGGCGGATTGGCGATCGTAGTTTGTTCTTAAAGTGCACAGAAAACTCTGCTGCCCATTCTCTGGTGTTTCCCTTAGGCACCTCTTTCGCCACCCATGGGCAGATATGGGATGGTGAAATTCTTTATGTCGGTCACCATTCGGCACCTAAACCTTACTTTGAATGATTTTTCGCATAGTTATAGATACATACGTACAGAGATTGCTCAAGGCAGGTCAAGGCATAAATATACTTTTTATCACGTGGGTAGGTACGTTCACTTGGGCACAGATAATATAATACTAGCATACATATGCCTCATCCCATACAAACAGGACGTAACTAGCGTTTTTCGTCTGATTAAACTGATTATTTTTCCCAGAAAAATAATCGCGTTCGGTTCCGTTACACCAATGACCTCTAACTTACAAGTACGCTGGACTAAATATATTAGAAGAAATGACAGTTGATATTTTTGCCGATTCATAGCGCCCCGCTTGAGGGTCTCAGGAACTAAAATTGACACATTTAGACATAGGTTAATACCGATATTTCTCAATATTAGGTAATACTAATATATTCGCCTGGAAATATTATAATATTGTAACTAATAAAGGTATCAGTGTTAGTGGTATTTTTAAATTACACTAATATCAAAATAGTAGACTTGGCAAGGCGTAGGTATCTCTCATCTACTGTATTGACTCCGCGTAGTATGTTGTAACTAAATATCTCACAATGGTATTGGTCATGAATGTTATATGAATGCCTAAAAGCAATGTGTAAATTCTGGAATTATCATCATGATCATCTACAATTCCACAGTCCGACTTCGCCCGCTGCTGAGCACAGGCCCTCTCTTCTTGTATCAATCACCTCGTTCCTGTGCCTGGAATTAATTCTGGATTAATATCACGATAATTATAATTTTATTAACAAACTAGCTTTGCCCGCGGCTTCGCTCCCGTCATCTGTCTGCCAACCCTACCCTACTTACCCTCCTACCTACCCTACTTACCTACCCACCAATTTTTTTTCTATAGTCTTTAGACTTCAAATGCACAAGGCCATCTATCGAATATCGAGTTCAACTGTCCGAGTATCTGAATTGCGTGTATTGTGATAATTTTACTTCTTGAACACTTTAAATGCATGTAACTTTTGATAGAGTAAACCAATTGCGATGAAGCAAAAACTAAGTAATTTTTCAAGTTACGCACAATTTTTATGTGTAAATAGTTATTTATGCTACAAGTGCGGGAAGTAGGTGATTTCCGATGAGTGGCATTTTTATTCACGAGCGAGCGAAGCGAGTGAGTGGATAAATCGACACGAGTCGGGAATCATCTTACGCACGTGTATCATACAACATTTTACTATGCATTGTGCGAGGAAATAAAAAAATATATCTGAACCAAGCAAGAAATTAATAAAATGGCGCTTATTCAAGGGCGCTCAGCATATCCACAGATTAACTAATAGTTCATAGTTCTACTGCGCATGTGCAATAGCTGTCACGTCATAACGCAAAAAGGCACGAGCAAAATATTAATTCTGCCAAACATATTTAATGAATAATTAAAATTAATTTATTGATCAAAATCTAAATCTAGAGTAATTAAAACGCCTTAAATGACGTATTAGTTTTGTTTTACTTTTTATATGAATGATAATCTGTACTTAACTAATTTTAAAACTTTTCTCAAATAATAAAAACTCTATGCGGCGGGCTGACGTTGGAGTTAAAAATTAAAAAAGTACAGGAAAGTAAAAAGCACTAGTAAAAAAAAGTGACACTTTCCGCACAGTTTGGCTGCTTGGAAAACGCTCTTTTCGAGGACATGCATTGTAAAGTTATTTACATTGGTTTCGTACATTTCACGTGATGCGTGCACAAATAAACAGACAAACAGACAAAAAATCCAAAAATGCTGGAAATAGGTTCTGTTGGTTATCCTATAACACCCTGGCAATTTTTTTAGAAATATTTTCGTTGTACAAAAATTACTTTTCTACAGTTTTAATAAATGTATTGATGATGATTGATGATGTTTTGAAGTCAAACAATTTATATCTGCACCTGAAACAGAGTTGAAACTAAGACTTCACCTCGCTGGAATGCGATGTCACTCTTATTTGCACCTTAACTCTACAGAGACAGGATCTCAGCGATGAGAGCGAGAAATACGTACGCAAATATTTGTATGAATGATGTTCCCTTTACGAATCCGATGGGCGCCAACCGAGTGAATCCGAACTATTAACTAACTTGTGTACTTGAGCAAGGAGATTCTCGCTCAAATATACTAGTTTTAAGGATAAGTTGTTAGCCTATCCGCATATTTAAATCTCACTAATCTGACAGTAATACGCTATAACTTTAGTAGCACGCTATCCACTAGTTTAAAGCTTGCAATACGACTGAAAATATTTTTCAGTTAACCTTTAAAGCAATCTTTCTATTACTTAAAAATGAATTACAATAAAAATAACTAGGTATTTTTTTTCTCTTACTTATTAAATTGTTCTCACGTATTTTTTTACCGAAGCCTGTGTCCCATCTCTAATATTAGTTCCATGGACTCTTACGTTAAGTCACGTTTGCTATCAGCGCCAAAATGACGAAAATTTTGTCATTGATAATATGAAGTCCAGCGTACTTGAATAAAAGAGGTCAGTGCGTTCCACGGATATAGATGGTATTAGCAGTGACTTGCAAGTAAGAGTATTTACTCGGTTCGTGAATACCTTTTTTTTTCAAATATAGCGACTTTTTGTTTTATAGTATTTATGGCACGTTTTTAGTTACATTGACCATTGTAGCAAAATTTATTTATTTATTTATTTAAAATGTGTTACCTAACAAATTCAAAAATCCAGTGGATGGCTCAGAAATTTATAATCGCGCCATCTATTGGGATCAATTTTAAATGATACATTCATATAATCTTTGAAATGTGAATTAATAGTCCAATATTCTTTAGTTTTGTGCTTAGGAGAGTTAATTAAACAAGGACATAACTAATACTCAATAACAAATCGATGCATAGCTCGGCATCTAGTGCTATTTATTTGAACCTCATTTTCTTTCTTCGCGTTGTGTGCCCGTGAATTGTGATAATTTTTGACTTACACGGGTACCTACAGATCATATGACACGGGTGAGGCACTAGCAGAAGCTAGTATTGCTAAACATAATTATGTTTGAAATTACACATTTACATAAAATAGGTATAGTATTTTATGTTCATTAATCATCCAATGGTTTTTCACTTATTGTAACGAGAACAACCTCCTATCCTTTTGTTCGACATTCTAGAGATTAATTTCACTGCACCCTTCTATTATATTCTGAGTTAAGCGGACTTCCGAGGTACCTACCTTATTAAACTTTATGTACCTACCTGAACTAACATCCTGTTTTTCGTTTTCCACGTGTACCTCCGGACGACGTCGATGTTAGTGCTGGACGCGCATGGACTCTGCTCCTCCGAGGCCTTGTCTTTGGCCTCCTTCTTTGGCACAAGCTTTGGCCCAAGCTTTGTTTTTGCGTAAACACTTGAACGACGTCGTTCCCCATGGTGCCACTCTTTCGGCATGAACCCAAAGCCGTCCACAATCAGTTCTACATCAAGAATCTTTGGGGGTTCTGGTTCTATAATCGACCGTCTCTGCTCTGGTGACTTACCCCCATCCCCACTACCACTCTTATTTTCTTCAGCGGGTGATGACGACATTTTATTAAAATATCACAAACAATTTTGATAAAAATCCAAAAGTTAAAATTTGGTGCAAATTTTTATATTTTAAAATTATTTAGAAAATACCTGGACAATACACTTAAAATTTTTACATATTTGATTTTTGTTATTTTGACAAATTATTTATTTTTCTTGATGGTTGACATTTCGATGATATTTTAAAAATAATAATCTCGTGGGTCAACTAAAAGGTCAACTACTTTGTGAACAGAAACTGCGTATTAAGATTTTATATTAGCATAAAATTATAACAATGCTTATAATTTGTGTACGTAGATTTAAATTGCGCATAATACCTACCATTGCACTGTAGCCATTCTGTGCAATACTTATACAGCGGCATGATCATGAATTGAAAGTTTCATGACCTATTCATACAATGTAAAGTAGCAGAATAAAATAAATACCTATATTAAAAAAAAAAAAACTAATCACAAAAAGCGAGCGCTGCGCGGCGGCAGCAGCCGCCCGTCTCTACGTCACACATGCACTGCGGAACTCTACTCTGGTCTCTGTCATCACATCGCGCGTCCCGTCATATTCGTAATCCTACTGCGCATGTCAAAGCACCCCGGGTCCCCGGTTAGTAGGGAATCGAGAGTCGGCAGTTCGACACCCGTCTATCTTCCAGTCCAGATCGGACTGCGGCACGCATTGGTCGCCGCATCCGATCTAGGCTAAGCAAGATCCAATAAGTACCTAATATTTAGAATAGAATAATGCGCGACAGATTTAGAAATTGTACCAACGAATGATTTCATTACCGAACGGTTTTAATTGATTAACGATTTTTGTAAAATATATGCAAGATAAAATCCTTTCCTTATTAGATTGACCGTTTCTTTTTTTGATTAGTCAATAATTATTATTTTTAAATAATTAGGTACACTAGTTTACATTTTCTTTTATTAACTCTCAAGAAATATTTAAAATGTCAAAACGGATAATTTTAAAGCTCGTTAGATTATGAATTATCTCGAGATTATTATAAACTATCTATAGGTAAATTGTGAATTGAGCAGAAGGCGTTTTTAAGCTATTGCATAGCTTTTATTGCGGGCTTTGAGCGCGGCGACCGAATCAAGAAATCCCGTAAAGAAAATAAAACCTAATTAACACCCCCGAAGCTCGCACGGATCGAGACGAGCTGCTCCGAAATTGGACGAATACGTAAGCAGCTGTTTGTGAGAAAGTATATAGGTGTATAGGTATCTCTTATATCTTTATAATGCCACACTCTAGGAATGGGCGATATTGAAAGAAAAATACTGCATAAATAAAAAATAAATAAACAACAAATTTTCGATCCTCACCTTTTTGCTAAAATATTTTTTTGGAATGGATGCCGAGTGCGTGAGCGGGTGAGGGGTGAGGGGGAAGGGGCAGGAGGGGTTTGTTGCGCGATTTCATAGAAGCTTCATTTTGACATTTTTAGAATAAAGTAAAAAAAAATTGCGGCTTGAAGGTAACGAGTTTAGGGAGGGGGGGGTTATGCTATCTTGTTCTCCGGCCTGAAGTGACAATGGGCAGGGGGCAATTTTTTTCTCAGAATTGAGCTAGCTCCAACAGTTTCCAAGATATGGAGGTTTTTAGTTTTTATGATTTGGTCGCCGGTTCGTTCTTAGTGGCGGCTCGAGGTCGGTTCTCGTAAAGTGTCGCCTCGAGTCAGCCTGTGATGGAGGATTGTGTACGTCTGGCGTTAAATAATATTGGTGTTCAAAGAAAGCGTCCTCATGTCACTAAGAATAAGGGTCACTTTTGCGTAGCAATTAAATGCGGCCTTATGGAAGTGATAATAAGGGTCACTCAGAATTGGTGCCGCGTTTACCAGTTCGGAGGTTCAGTTTCGCTTGACAAGGAGGTTTTTTTATTTTCATTTTATTGATGGCTGAAAATGACGTGTATGTTAAAATTTAAATTAGATGGGGGGGGTTCTGGAGGAGGTTTCCTGAGGGCTCGGCATATGTAGGTCGGCCTCAAAATCGGGCTATCTCGCTCCGTTTCGGCGTTATTTGAGTTTTTCTAAGATGGAAGCTCAATTTTGCTTAAATAAAAAAAAATACTGCATAAATAAAAAATAAATAAATAATTATAATTGTATAAGTTGATTAAAAATGCTATGCAATAGCTTCACCGCGGCAGTCCCCGAGTGTCACACGTCTTTTTTTTTTTGTTCTTTTATTGAGCATTTCGATCAGAATTATACGACCAAGTGCACCAGTCTACTATCTGTCTGTTTTGATGTAACCGTTAAATTGAAAACTCGTCCCTCATTGGTCGGTTTGATGACAATGCTTACACAGCTCACGAGAATGTCATAAGAGTTACAAATTAAATGTACGTCATGTTGTCCGATGTTGACGGTATTTCTCTATATGAGAAACTTCTGTTTGTTCACTATAAGAGAAACCGATTCACAAAACTATGAATACTAGTAGAAGACGAAATTCCGCCATATTTTTTTATATTTATTACTTGAACTACCTATCTAGATAAATAAATATTATTAAAACCAGGCGTGTCAGATTCTTGTTATTATGTTTAGGGATAACTCTGTCCAAAAAAGAAAATGATATACCATTTTCAGATGGGAAGTAAAAATCGTGTAAACTAGTGTTATTATTCACGAACGTTCACTCATGGTTGATATAAGAGTGCCAGGTAATTTTGACTGGACATAAGAATACAGCACGAGTTTTTCTTTATTTTTAAGTCCAACGATGCAGTTTTGGTTTTCATCAAAATCGGTCTCGTGACTCTTTTGAGTGTTTTTCGCTATTCCTCGTAGTTTCGGATTTGGCCGCACGTCCACTTGAAAATCTCATCCTGTATAGTAGTAGTAGTTCGTGTATCGATACATATAATTTCATAATAATTCTAACTAATAAGTATTATAAAGATAGAGCCCGAATTTTGTGAGGGATAATCTTACGTTACGGAGACGCCTGTAGCAAGTGTCGTCACGGGCGTACGTACACAAACCTGCGCGCGTTTTAAAATTTTGTTCCAGTGTAATCGCTATCTGTGTCTCCTTAAGACAAAACAGCGCTGGTTTCCGACTTAGTAGCTCTAGGTGGCAGTGGACTGCAGAGAGATTTGAGTGCAGGCCTCTAATGTTGTTGGGGTGCACTTTGTGGGGAGCGGGTGCAGCCGCTGTTTTAAACCAGTATTTTTTTCCTTGTCTTCATCATTATAGAAGAGTGAATGGAGGAGAAGAGAAAGAAGTAAGACGAGGTTCCACGCTGGTAACTTACAGACACGCACTGAAAGTGTTTTACATCACCATCATCAACATCATGGTAATCGCCCTCATCACCAGAAACATCATCATCATAACGAATACCATTATCACATTCTTGAACATCATCGTCATCATCAATGTTCGGGCATAATTTCTTCTTTTATTTATTCTTAAAAATATTCTTTGCCCACAGCCCCATCCACACTAGGATTTTCTTCCTGTATTGAGGGTGCGTTTGCAAACATTTAAACTCAAATACAAAAGACATCCAGATCCGGAACAACTGTCTGTAGGCAATACAAATATTTGTTCCGTGCGGGAATCTAACCCGCGAAACGCAGAGCAACAGCCGATGGCTTAACCACTACGCCAACATCTCCGTCATATAAAGACGGATTTGCAAAATTATTTTTTTGTATTACTCTCGAGGTGACCCCTTTGTCACCAAATCAAAATCTGATGATGGGGTCCTATGGAATTTGAGGGATCTCCTCAAATATTATGGACAGAAATATCGCGATTTTGGTATTTTCAATAACATGGCAAGCATTTGCACTCAGAAAGTATAATTTGATGAAGTAGATCTGATAAAGAAGATCTCTGGAACGCCGTATTAAGTCATGGGTATAAGATATCACGAATAGTTATGCGACTAAAATGAAGCAAATACATATAAATAAATGATATCTACTGATGAAAATAGTACCATTGAACACATTTGATGATGAAGCCGGAAGGTAGAACTGGAACTCCGTAATGAAACAAGATATCCTAGTCGTGGTTGGGTTTATTGAAATTGAAATGAGATGTACTCTTGCTATAAATAATTTTCATGGTAATATGAGGTACCAAATGTAAAAAGAGTAAAATAAAAAAAATCTTTTTAACAATAAATAAAATTATGAAGTTTTTTATGTTAGTAAGTATAGACCTTAAAAAAAAACGGTAATTTAAAAATATCTAAAATCTCGCCTCCTTAAGTAGCGAACTAAAAAGATAAAAGATAATTTTGAACTAAAAGGTACTACTTAAATATAATATCACATATCAATACACATCAAATGAGGTTAAGCACTAGTGGTGCTATCTTGTCTGGTTAAGGAGTTGCTATTTCTATGGCCATCTTCCGGCTCCATCATGAGAATAGATCTTTAGCACCTATTTCCAAAGTTACACAAATACGCCAAGTTCCAACTTAATCGGATGCCAGGAAGTGCTTATAAGAAGTATTACTAGTCGCCGAACACACATACGAAAGCAAGGTACCTAATATAAAGCTTGTTATAATATAAACAAATCAATTACATCAAGATATGCTTTATTAATATTAAAGTAAATACGACTCAAAAGTAAAAAAAAAACCGGCGGCAAATCCATTACACTTCTAGAGTTCAACAGAAATACACTACCAACATGTGAAGTCATTTGCGCTCTAGGTACAGTAAAATACTGACAAACAATAATTTAACCGTCGGTATGACGCAATCAGGCACGAATTTGTACATTGGCAAACATAATCAAACCCAGAATACTTTCACAGTTTGTTTATCGAGGTTCATCGTATCGCTCTTCCACTTTTCAGCTCCATCTAAAATGTCGGAGAACTCCTCAATGAAACCTACTTCTTTGCAAGGTGACGGTGGTATAATACTTATTATAGGTATTCCTATCTCTTGGAACGAACTCATTGACGAAAAGCCACTTTCATCTTCAATAAAATTTGCTACATGATTGTAGTCGTTCCTTTTGCCAGTCGTTCTCGTTTTAGTTTCCGTTTTAATACTTTCTTCTTTTTGGTTCATATTAATGCCAGCGAAGTCATTTTCCAAACCGCAAGAGAGTGGAGAAGACGACACTATGAAATCCGTTATAGGTCCATCTTTAACATCTACAAACTTATTCGTCAGACCATTAAAAGCGTCCTCGCTGTCATAAATTGTATTGAGGATAAATGCATTTGTTGTGTCCTCGTCAATAAGATTTAAAGTAGAATTCGATTCGTTATGTTCACTGTCACCGTTAGAAATATCATCATTCTTCAAATTGTCATTACTATCGTTGCAATTACAAGAGAGATCGGGTATTTTGGTACTAAGTACAGTATTGGCAAGAGTGATCAGTCTAGATATTTCTTCAGTGATCTTTTGAGAACTGTCCGTGTCCGACGACAAAGATAATTTAGATTGATTCCTGGAAACCAAAAAGAAAGATATGACGTTAACTATTTAATGGACCAAAAAATATATTTATAAGCCATCAGTAAGTTTTTTTTACCAGACACCGTTGTAGTCTTTGAAACCGTTAACGTTGCTTATGGATTTACTCATTTTCCTTGTGCTTAATCTTTTGCCGGTAGCTAAAGAGTATTCGTGTTTGTTAACGTGCAAGACGGAGCGGGATCGTGGCAAGTCAACGCTGTGTGCGCTCGGCGAGGCTTCCCTGTGGGACGCCGGTTCGGCTGGAGTGCCGGCGTCGTCGGGAGCTTGACACTCAATATGCTCCTTCACTCTGCTCAGGAAACTTACTACCTGCTTAAGTAAAGCTATGTGCATTTGTCTGTTTGCTTCTGTCTGAAAATAAGTTACGTTAACTTGGTGAATATTACTTCACTCTATTGTCAAAAATCATCAAATCGCTCAGAGGGATTCATGTTATTCGCATATCGCTGGCAATATACATAATCAGTAAAAATTCGCTATTAAAAGGATAGACTTTGCATCGCATAAGTTATCGTATATATTATATAAGTAAAATAGTAGGTATGTTGGTGCACCAACAAATCGCTAGGTTAGGCTATATGAGTTCTTTACAAGTCAATAGTTTAATACCTGTGTCAACTGCCATCTTAGGGTATCGATTGCCATATTCAAGGCGGTCACTTCTGTATCTCGTATACTGTGGTTCTTCATTGGTTTGTCTGGGGGCTTCACCACTTCGCTGTTTTGCTCCGTACTTCTGGTTTTCGAAAGTTGAGGACACTGCTCAATTCTTTCTGGAGCCTGCAACAAAAACATTACATTTAAACACATAGTAAGTACAATAAATGAAACTGTGCCATTGTATGTACCGTCATTAGATTCCAATTCAAGGCGAAAGGCGATGAATCACGCACTTACAAATAATTTCACTAAACCATCTTAGGGTCACACATAACAACTGCTCGTGCAATTATATGACTCCGGTTAGATACCAACTATTAAAATAATAGTTAACAAACAAAATACGCCTATCCCGTTTGAAGAATTCAATAAAATCGAAGACGGATAATTGAAGCTACATTGTAAAGAAACAAACAATACTGCATCCACAATTCTCATCAACCATTTGTGATTGTATTTTTTTGTGCCGTGAGAGAGGTATTGTGCTTTTCAACCAAATTACGCAAGAGTAGAGTTGAAAAAGAATGGTAGTAAAAATACATTGAAAAAGCATTTTCAATGGCTATGAACGGTGAACGTTTTGTTGCAACAACATGATCATCATAGACTAATATATATAAGACTATGACCATCTCCCTGGAAACTAAGTCGAAATACACTCCCATATTACTAATAATAAGAACTTATACGATGTAGCAAGTTGAAACTGTTGCGGTTAAAAAATGTTAGTGAAAGATAAGAAAGAAAGAATTTTTTTTTTTTTTTTATCTAAATGATATCTTTTAGATAAAATCATGAAATATGTTAATACTTGAAAATCTTAGACAAAAATACAAAACTCTTCAAATTGAAAACCTCCTCCTTCGTGTATTCTAAAGTCGGTTGATAAACAATTTATTCCACCAACGGTAATCTCACCGCTAGTTAAGAATCGGCAAAAAAGTTGGGAGCAAGAGCATATGTAGGTGTAAATGATTGGCAGTGTCACAGTCATCCCACGCTTTTGCCTCGATTTATATTGACCTCTATGCAAACAATGGTAGAGCTGTGATATTTGCTCCCGTTATAATAGCAACTACAAGATTGTTATCTAAAATGTCAGAATAGAATATTGTGAATATGCAGCATTAACATACATTTTTGACGACTTATTTGAGGAGCTCATTGCTAAATAAATAACAACAGCCACACGGGTCGAACTTCAAGGTTAAGCAAGGCTTGCCGAGGTCAGTCCGTGAATGGGTGACCATCTTAAGATACCGAGAATACTCCGTGCCTCGGAAAGCATTGACAGTCGTTATGGAAAGTCAGGCGTCAGAAAATCCGACAACAGTCTTGCTAAAGGAGTAACTTAATACCCAGTTACTGGGTTGTGGAGGTCAGATAGGCATTAAATTAGACTGAAAGCTGACCCCAGTATATTTGGAAAAAGACTAGGCAGATTGATTGTGTAACTACATATTATCTATTCTCATTACCAAAATCATTTATAAAATTTCCAAGGTCTGTATTTTATTGTATAATTCACCAAGCAATTCATAATGACACCTTTATTCACTTAGCTGACCGCATTTGTTTCAACAAACAATCCTTGCCTGAGGATTCTCTAAGTAAATTACATGATCTCACTCCTGGACAAAGGCTTAAGTCCTACAATAAAAAATAAAATAAACCTATAATCACAGACCTAAAAATATAAGCCTATGACTGCAAAGCTTACGCACCTTCCGATGTAATCAATTCATGGGAAAACAACAACAAGCCTTATATAGCTGATGATAATAATGATGACAATACTGCTGTCCTACTAAACAATTTAACGAACATGAACAGGTACCCATTGTAATTGTAACAGTAGGAATTCCACATGAAACACTAACCGTTAAATTCATAACGGACTCATTATTTGATAAACTATCGTTGTAAATAACTCCAGTGAATTCCAGTGCAGTTGGAAATCTGCCATCAAAGTTTACGGGTTTAGCTTGCATCCTATTTTCGAAACTGGAGTAATTTTCGGTTCCTACATCTATGCAGACAAGTCATATGAAGACTGAATGTAGGTCACTTTGTCTACATGAAGATATGAATCGCAATTTTAATAGGAAACAGTGAAGGAATGATAAAGTGAGTCAAAATCAAGGTTCTCCAGAACTTAATAGTACTTAAATAATTATGACATAACAAAAGACTACAAAAGTCACAGATTATTTTAAAAAGTGCGTGCCCAATTTGAATCACCTAGATAGTAAAGTAAAAGGCACGACTACCGTACTACGTGTGACGCTCATTTTTTTGCTTAGACGTAAAATACGACAATTATCTCCCGTTCACGCTGTTAACGAAACGACATCTCAACTAAGATACAGTTACTTGTGTTTAGATTTGACCAAAACGTTTAACTTCGTTTCACAAGAGTTTGATTAGGTGCATCTCTATAATTTACTCGTAGTTACCCGCGGCTTCAGTCCTACGGTATCCTATCCGGTTGGTACTTATGGGATACAAGTAGTCAGAGAAATATTTTTTAGTATAAGATCAGTACTACGTTTTATACATACTTAAACTCGCCCCTTTTTCCCAATAGGTGGGCAGAAATTACAGAACGCCACCTGCTTCGTTCCTTTTGCTTCATCAATACCTAGCCATACACGTTTTACTAATGTTGAAACCGACAAACAATATACTTCTTTATAAAATTAATTGAGAGAAGTTAACTGGAGTGGCTGCGGTACATTTGGATAGGAATGTCATATCCAACTTATTAAGCTGGCTGTTCCGGTCGGCTGGCGGGTGTCAGGTGACGGGTGCTGGGTTCCTCTGGTTTCTCAAGTGTCCGGATCGCTGGCATGGAACCGAACACGTGTGATCAAGGCCACTGGGCTACTATTCTCAATTTACAATGTAATTTTCATCATTAATACGGTACGGAGATTGAATTAAATCCATCAGGGGTCCTAAGTGATCTAGATCGGTTGACAAAAGAACCGTTGGCCTCAAAGTTTTCGTTTTCTTTTACATTATATTATTGATGCAAAATAGATTTCTTGTAAAATGTAGATTAATGACATAGCAGGCCGTTGATCTGGTTGCTGTTTGACCTTACAAAAGTTTCCAGTTAGGGTTGAACTTTTTAACGATACGCATCAGCAATTACATTAGAGATGCTGAAGAGAATTATTTCTGCACAAGCACCCCTACAAACAAAGTCCCATGAACAAGTCTGGCAATGGCTTATTTAGGAACAAATTGCTACTTTCTTGAAAACAAAATAACTGACATAAAGTTTAGTAACAGTCCGTGACAAAACATCAAACTGCTTACTTCGCCAAGTTCATAAGGTATCATTTTCACCGAGGTTGCGTAACACTGACTCATGGCCCAAAAACTACAGTGCTGTCCGACAGAATTGGCGGTTGCTTGGTAGCGGGCTGCTATGGTGGGGTTAGCGTTTCAATGAGTCGGGTTAGCATCGCGGCTGGCGGTGAGGCAAGTCCGTCATGCATAGCCGACGACGCGTGACGCCCGCGTCCGGCCCGAGCCCTCGGAAGCATTAAGCCCTACCCTATCACAACGAATAAAGGGAAACAGTACCGTCAAGCTAGAAATCTATATTTATTAAACGATTCCAAAATAAATGTTTACTCATTTCGACTTCTTTGCTGTCCAATCTTCAGACCGGGTAATTACGTGTGTTTCGCAACACTAATTCTCCAGTCGGCAAGAAACTCATTCTTTGCTGATGGACACGGAACGCCTGATGAGCTGAATCAGTGTACTCTCGATACAATAGCGGATACGAATGCAGATTTTATTGTCGTAATATTTTACTTGGAACAGTCGGTCAAAACAATGTGAGAGGACAAGAAATAAAGGGAGATAGCTTGCAAGCTAAAATGATTTACACTGCACTTTTTGAAGTCACTTTCCTAAATCATCGAGATCTTGGTATCAAAGGTAATAGACCACTGGTTAGACTTTACCTCATTCTATAGCTCCTTATCAGTGGAAAAGCCTCTTATAGACATACAACCTCACTTCTGTGGTAGTACTATATGCAATTTTAGAATAACAGAGGACCCTTTATTACATTACCTGCGAAACCCGCTATCTGGAGCTCCACAGACATGGATACTCTGTATTTTTTTTTACCGTTGAGGGCTTTGATGACAAAACTATACACTGGCCAAGACGAAGGTACAATTTGTACTAAGTAGTGAAAACTTTAGGTTCGGTCTAATCTAATATTTTGGTCTTTACCATGGATATTTTATTTTCTCAAACTATATTTCATCTGTACTAACTCAGTTAAATCGATGTACAACAGATACAACATTCTACATCAAATTCGTTTTATTTTTGTTGTTGAGTAGAGGGTAGCCCTAAAATAAAAGCTGTTTTACTTTGTAAGTAAACATTGTATCTTCAAAATGTCTGGAGTATAGATCTACCCAGATCCAATAAGGAGGAAAATGTATGCCGAAGAACTATACTATCTCCAGTGTTCTTAGAGTGTCGAACTTTCAATAAGCTGCAACTGTTAGAAGAGCTGTGTTTGTACTTATGTAAATATTGTAAGAAATAAGTATCCCTTTTGCATCGTACTCTTTGCCCCATTCTCCGGCAAGTGCCATTGTTTCAAATGAACAACGCACCTTTGTGAACAACGTAGTTAGAACGGGTTGTGTATTACCTTTCTAGCTTTGTGTTGTGTATAATCCTCAGTGTACCTTTATGTAGATTAATACACAAACCGTATTCATTTTTCTTATTTTTTTTTTGTATTCGTGCAATTGTTTCCTGTAGGTGAAACACTTATAAAAAAGCATTTCTATGGTATTGAAACCTGAGTGAATAGTTGAATCATCATCAGCCTATTAATGTTCCCACTGCTGGGACACCGGCCTCCTCTCTGAGAGGCGATGGGCCGTAATCCACCACGCGGGCCCAGTGCGGGTTGGTGGATGTCACATGTCTTTGAATTTTTGGTTCTAGGACATGCCGGTTTCCTTACGATGTTTTCCTTCACCGTTTTGAGAACAGTGGTGATGAAATAATTTACACAAAGTAAAGCGCCTGCCTGGGCTCGAACCCACGACCTACAACTTGTAAGTCGCGTCTGATACTACTGGGCCACCACTGCCAGTCCAGATTTGAATAGAGATTATTAATTGATAATTATAAGGTAATCTTTGCGATACAGATCCGAATACAAAATCTATTTCACTAATCAAGGGCAGTTCATGTAGCCGAGTGCCATCTGATTTAAATGTTAAAACTCGCTGCTGAAGTCGTGACACAAGCAGGTTCTTCATACGAAGACATATCGTAAGCTACGTGAACTTCATCTACAAAATTAACTCTGAAAATTAGATGTATTTTCAGAGATAAATTAATTTTTCAATAAATCTCTAGAAAAGTCGTTTTAGTACATCGAAAATATTGCCTAAAAAAATTAATCTGTATAATAGGCGTTTTTGTCGCAAATATTTCCAAAAAAAATAGCCAGGGTGATAAAGGATAGCCAAAAGAACCCATTTCAAACATTTTAAAAATGTTTGTAATTTTTTACTGTTTGTCTGTTTAGTTGTGCACGAATCACGTAAAATGTACGAAACCAACTTACAACCAAAAACTACTGAACGGATTTGGATGAAATTTGGCACAGAGATAGATTATAGTCTGGAATAGCACAATATATACCTACTTTTTTATCCCGGTTCTGCTGAACAGCTGAAGCTGCTGGCAGAGGCTAGTTAGATAATAAAAGCGAAAGTAACTCTGCCTGACTGTCTTTGTCTCTCTGTTACCTTTTCACGCTGAAACCGCTGAACCGATTAAGATGAAAGGTATGGAGATAGTTTGAAACCCTTGGCAGTAGATAGTTTTTATCCCGGAAATCATCCCTCAGAGAAGATCATGAGAGGGGGAATAATAGGCTGAACGGCTTTGTGGTCTCGCACGGGATTTTTATTTTTCATTAATAAACAAATAAAATAAAATAAAATTATTGTATTTTTTGCTTTCTCGTGTCTCCTGTACGAATCACAAATAAATATTTTTTCTTTCTTTCCAAGTACTAATGCAGACGAAGTCGCGGGCAAAAACTAGTACAAAATCATCGAGATATCCTGCAGAGTTTGTACCAAAAAGTCGCTCACCTAAATGAAACAAGTTAGTATTGTTACATTCATTGTGTAGGCGACGCACCACCAACCTGTCGCTCCCACTGACGCAATGCTGCGATTTATAAACCAACAGGTTATACGAAACACAGCAATCTGTCTGCTAATTATTAATTTCGCGTTAAAATATTAATTTGCACTGTCCTCAATCAACTATGAAAATTAGCTGTTAACCCAGAATTGGAGGATCGTTACATAAATCTTTATAAATTGCCGGACCCTAATATGACTTTTATTGCCAACCAAAATCAATTAATCATACTTATTAATCACACTATCACATCACACTAATATTATGTAGGCGAAAGTTTGTGTCAATGTGTGTGTGTGTATTTGTATGTTTGTTCCTTCTTCACGCTCAAACGGCTGGACGGATCTTGATGAAATTTGGCACAAAGATAGATTATATCCCGGGAATATGTTACCTCGGGGTAATGCTCGACTTATATTTATAGTTATTTTTTTTATTTGCGAATTAGCTATTTATGGAATATCTTTTAAATTGGTCTAATATTGGAGGAGGAAAGAGACGAGAGCCAAACCTCGAGTTATGATTTTTTACTAAGGTAATTCAGTCAGCGCTCTCTGCCCATACTTCTTCTTAAGAAGCGAACTAAAAAGACGTAAACAAGAAGAAAATCATCCTGTGCAGTCGGAGGATACATTTGACTTTGGTTAGCCAGCTCGCGAAAATACAGGTCCTACTAGTTCTCGTACAAATCTTAAACCTTTTTGCTCCATTTCCGCACTGGTCCTCATTGGGAATTAGGCGAAAACAGCTAAACATAATGGGACTACGATATTACTACCTACCACACAGTAGGTATCTTCTGGTAGGCCCATAATAATTGCATTCTCATGTTTCAGTTTTAATTGCTAAGGTAGCATCGTTATCTTTTGCAAACTCACTTACCCCATTATGTAGTCATAATACGGCAGTAACACTGTTAATTTTATTTTTATGTCAAAACAGCTTGTTTATATAATTGTAAATTGTAGGAAGCGGATAGGTACGAACATGTCTATTTGTGAAGACGTTATTTTTAAGTACAGTCATATAAAACTGTAACAAGATGAGGTACCTACTACTTAGCTAATTGAAACGGAACCAATAAGCTGTGATTGTATAAACCTACACATATGGGTATGTAACAGTAACAACACAATTACTGAAATCACCTATCATCCTTCATAATGCGCACTGCAAAAGAGTGGAACTCACTGCCTGCGTCTGTGTTTCCGAACGCATTCAACCCGAATCTCTTCAAAGTTAGAGTGAACAGGCTACTTCTGGGTAAGCTCACTCCATCGTCGACTTTGTCTCTGTCACCTCTGACCTAGACTAGAGTCAAGAGCAAACCCATCTCAAATAAAAAAAAAAAAAAAAAAAAGTAAAATTTAAAAAAAACATCTACACATTTTTATTTCATGCTACGTAATTTATGTAGTAGCAGGTAGACAAGCTTCGATCGACAATGTATTGAACATGTATTTAATTACACCTTGCTGAGACAGCCCGATTCAAACAGTAAAACGCCCGTAACTTATGAACGGCTGAACCAATTTTCATCAAACCAAGCTAAAAACACTCTCGATAAACTCACCTTTCAAACAAAAACTAAATCAAAATCGGTTCACAAATACACAGGTATACACCTCAAACTTATAACACCCCTCTTTTTCCGTGACCAATTTTTACTACGGGACGAATCGCGAAATAAAAATCGACTGCCCCTTACATTTATGTTTGCATAAGTCGACACAATTTACTGTACAACCAAAATTTTTATCGCTATTTCGTTTTTTGTACAAGTTGTTCAAAAAGATCCCCCCTTATCAAGAATTGCGTTATTGCAGTGACACTGTAAGTTTACGGTTATTATTCAAGGAACAGCTAGGTACAGGCAGCAGCCCAGAGGCCGCATATTGAAAATGAAAATAGGCTTCATTAGAAATTCAAAACGTTCAGCCGTCTGTTGTTTGTTTGTAAACTGTGTATTATGGCTTCTGGGACTTACTGCGTCATTTATTTTTGCGTGAGTTCCGTTTTCCCGGCACTCTTTTCTAAGATCGTAAATACCTGCATACAATCACGCCTGTATTCCGCAAAGAGTTGGGCAGAGTGTGCCTACAGTACACCCACATTTATGTTCAAGTCCAATGTAATAGAGGGCGAGCCTATTGCCATCAGCTGGGCACAAATCCAGATCCAGCTTGCTACTGAGAAATTCCAGATTGAAAAACCCAATAACACTTTTCCCGACCCGGGCATCGAACCCAGGACTTAGCCCTCAGCAGTAGAGCTAGCGATCACTAGACAACAACGCTGGTTTAAAAAGAGATCATCATCGTCATCATCAATCACCCAAAAGAAGGCTCTTGCTGGCAATACACGTACTTGAAAAAAGGGTTCTATTTTGTCCGCAGGTGGAAGCACTGGGGTTCTACTCCCTAAGCGCTGAGTCTGCAGTTTCGGCCTTCGTTACGGGCGATTCCTACTTTGTATAACCTACGACTTTTGTATGATTCGTTCGTTTCCCTAAGCTGTTGTTAGTACTTAACTCTTTATTTGTCCGTATACTCATCACAGAACATCAACTGTTGGATAATGATAACCAAAGCTTAGCAGGCTTAGCAAAAGAAAACGAAGGTACTATATAACTACTATAAGGTAGTTAATACCTTACAATATAATTCGAATGCAGAGCGTTTGTCGACGGCTTCGTGCGTATGCGATGAGGCTTACGTAAGGTGTAGATAAAGGTTTATGTACACGAGGCAACTAATAAAGCACAGTACAATGTGGTCAGTGACTACTGCAACTTTCAATCTGCACAATACTCTATTTGACTCTCTGACGGAAAGGGAACTTCTAGCTAGGCCATGGCCTGGGTAGGGATAGATTTCAACACTCACGAGAGCGAAGCCGCTGATCAAAGTTACCTAGTTATGTTTCCCATCATCAAGTGTAGATAAGGGTAAATTAAAAAGCCTTGATGACGAAGTAAAAAGCCTTCACCCCCAGGTCCAATCTACACCCTGCACTTTTACCACGTCAATCGCTATTCTCAGTTATAATTACCCACTTAGTTCAAGCCGATATGATAAACCTAGCTGTTTAAAAACACAATAACCTTTCTTGAATTCATACGTTCATGCTCACATAAAATACATCAACAAAAAAGCCGTCAGTTGCATTGCGTGTCCCATGCTGTCGTGTGACTCGTGTGCGATCGGCCTCACAATTCCCCTCACGTTCGCAGTTCGTGTCAGCACCGTCTGCTTCTATCAGATCCGGTACACCGTCGTTCGTATTTTATATACATACGGCATTACCCTGCGGAACTTAGTACGGAGTCTCAAATATAAATTAGGTACTTAATAAGATTACAATAGCCGATAGGTTTTAGAGACGATTGTATTG
Source organism: Orthosia incerta (assembly GCA_948252205.1). Classification (NCBI taxonomy): domain Eukaryota; kingdom Metazoa; phylum Arthropoda; class Insecta; order Lepidoptera; family Noctuidae; genus Orthosia; species Orthosia incerta. The sequence goes on along the minus strand of OX411741.1, from coordinate 35,785,987 downwards.
AGAAATGGATTTTGAAGTCGTGACGGGAATTTGATTTGTATTCGAAGTGCATTTCGTATCAGCTGTTTGGTAGTGGGTAAAGCTTTTACAGTATACGAAAGGGAGCATTTACATCCGATTATGTTTGGTAGCGGTAAGTAACATAATACCAGCTTGGTACTGTCCCATTGCAGAGCAAAGAGATCTTTTCAAACAAAGAAGGCACGAGCATTTAATAAGCACGCTTGCTCAATGCGGGTTGGCGATTTCAAACTTACATAAACAGATAATTACTAGTCCAGATTGCCTCACGATGTTACTCTACACTGTTGTCACCGATTTCCAAGATCTTAGAGAAACTTAGAAACATATAAATTAAAAAAGTCACATTGGTAGTTGCCCGGATTTGAACCCACAACCACGAGGTCGTAGGCACTGAGCCACCACGACAGATACTTTTTCGAATTGTTTTGAATTAACAAAGCTTGTTATATAAACACTCGAAACATTGTTTACAAACACAATACGAATTAGAGCAAAAATACTGCTCAGTAAACAACAGTGTTGCGCGGTATCTTCTCATAAAACTTTGACCAGTGAAAGTCTATGTCCAGTGTCTGTTGCCAGTGATGACCTATACGTCTGAGACGTGGTCGCTCACAATAGGCCTCATCAGAAAGCTTACAGTCACCCAAAGTGCAATGGAGAGGGCTATGCTCGAAGCTTCCTTGCGTGATCGAATCAGAAATGTAGAGATCCGCAGAGAACCAGGGTTACCGACATAGCCAGAAGAATGCCAAACTTAAGAGGCAGTGGGCAGGGCACATTGCTCGCAAAACGGATGGTCGATAAGGCCGAAAAGTACTGGAGTGGCGACCACGAACCAGCAGACGCTGCGTTGGAAGGCCTCCCACCAAGTGGACAGATGACCTGGTGAAGATGGCGGGAGTTACGAGACACACGCTACCGGTCAATGTGGCGACACTTGAGGGAGGCCAATCTCCTGCAGTGCACGTTTTTCGGCTAAAATGATGATGATTATGAAACAACAGTTACTACCTCGGTTATATAGTGGTCGCGCTTGATTTGGCATTTCTGCTGGCCCTGGGTTTTTAAATTGGCAATAGGCTCGCGCTTGACCGCTATCTCACCTAATGATAAGGAATGATGTGGTAAACGATGAAGCACGCTTGCCTAAAAAAAACCTATTCACTCTTGACTTAAAGACCCCTAGATTATCGGGAAACACAGACTCCGGCAGACAATTCCACTTCTTAGCGGTACTGTACGCATAATAAAAGTGTTCCCAAACCTTTTTGTGCGTGTGGGTGGGATAACCACCATGTACCGATGGCGCAACGCCGTACGTCTGCCAGGGCTTATAGGAGGTCTGGTAGTCTGGTGATGAAACGGGCTAGGCGGAATTACATCATGCAATTCCATCGCACATTTTCCGAAATGTAACCGATAAAAAACCGACAAGCTGGCAACACGCCTAGGTTGGGCAAAATGTTATTGGGTTAGCCATCTAAAAGTCAAAGTCAAATTCTTTATACCAATTAGGGCATTAAGCGGCACTTTCGAACTGTATTTTTTTTAATTAAATGTATACGTATTATTATTGTATGTTACCGTCGAAAATTTATCAGTAGCAGCTGATTCTAATGTGACTAAAAATCGGTTTTCTCTCATTTTGATGATCAGTGGGACTTGTACGAGTTACTTATAATTAACATTCACATTTCAGCCAAAAATATGTTTAGTTTAACTAAAAAACTCAGCATTTGTGAAATAAGTGTACGACGATCGGTCATCAAAACTGTTTGATAAATAAAATCGATAATTCTGTCATTGATAAATAAAATCGATAATTCTGTCATTGTTAAAATTCTGCTAATCCTTATAAACGTGAAAGTTTGTAAGGATGGTTGGATGGATGTTTGTTATTCTTGCACGCAAAAACTACTGAACGGATTTTTATTAAACTTTACAGAAATATAGCTTATACTTCAGAATAACACATTAGCTATAAATTTACAAAGATATTGGGCGAAGTACTAATACCAAGCGGGCGGAGCCGCGGGCTGCAGCTAGTGAGAACGGATCTGGATAAAATTTGGCACAGAGATAGATTATAGTCTGGAATAACAAATAGTCTGTTTCCTCTTTTTATCCCGTTATAGTGTTTCCTTGGGATGATAAAAAAAAATCATGGGAAAAAAATCAAAATCAGGCGAAGCCGTTGGCAGAAGAGTGTATCTCGACGTAGTATAATATTACTTCAAATGTGCGCCACGCCGTGTGGATTATAGAGCATGCGCAGTACTGCCTGCCAGAGGGGGCGAGGGACAGAGCCCTTATATTAGCCGGAGACCGTCTTATCAGAGGTCAGTGCTGGGCATAATCTTATGGGCCTCTCGAGCACTCCCTCGAAATTATGTTCAGACAAAAAACCTGGCAGTGGCTTTATTTGCCATGTCATGTCAAAATTCACGATACCTTATGAATTACTAAATACTACATAGGGGCCGTGTTCCCTTGTGGGGGTTTGTTCAATGTCATGTAATTTTATTTATGTAAACGCCAGGCCTTTATTAAAAAACTCTATTCACAGACGTACGTAACGTCTGTGAATACAGTTTTTAGACGGCACGCGGTGACTAATACGGTGCTTATTGGTTACTTACTTCTTACTTTACGGTTTGGCTTGCATATTTGTATTCACAAACACTAGATACCTAAATCAATATCTAAATAAAAGCGTGCTTTGAGAGGTTCAACGTTCGCCTCAACGCCGAGACTAGAAAATCCAACGCTTCGATTTCGGCAAAAATTTCGGTGTCGCTTAGTGTTAGCGAAAAAGGTCATTGAAATCGGTAAAATGTACGCATAGGTGGGCGCGGATGAGGGCAAGATGCATCTCGACTATTTCTTCAGGAAGGCGAGGGCGCGGGACGCGCGGCGAGGGGAGCGGGGGTAGGATACGGGGCGAGTAGCGTAGGGTCTGAAAGAAAGACACGCGCAGTCCTGGGTTTGATGCCTGGGTCGGGCAAAATGTTAATGGGTTTTTCTATCTGGAATTTATCAGTAGCAGTCTGGATTTGTGCCCGGTTGTTGGCATTAGGCTCGCTCCATATTCACATCACATCATCAGCCTGTTAATGTTCCCACTGTTGGGACACAGGCCTCCTCTCTGTGAGAGGGAATGTGGGCCGTAATCCACCACGCGGGCCCAGTCTTGGTTGGTGGATGTCACATGTCTTCAAATGTTTGGTTCTAGGACATGCCGGTTTCCTCAAGATGTTTTCCTTCACCGTTTTGACAGCAGTGGTGATGAAATAATTTACACAAAGTAAAGCGCCTGCCTGGGCTCGAACCCACGACCTACAACTTGTAAGTCGCGGCCGATACCACTGGGCCACCACTGCTCTCAAAACTCCATATTACATGGGATTTATAAAAATGTATCTCTGCTTACCCTTTCGGGCTCACAGACGTGATGTAATTTTATGTAAACAACTTGAACGTTTTCTATTCGTACGGAAAACCCGTAAAAGTGAAAAATCTTTGGACATGCAAACTTTTTCATACAACATGCAAATTGTTTATTCAATTAAAGATTTATCGATAGCACGGCTTCTAATTGTGTTTTGAAAAATGGTAACTTATCATGTCACGATTGTGGCAATAATTTGTTTAGCTCAGTCACTTCGCATCCACCGACAGCGTAAATAATCACGCGGGTTTATACTGTAGGGCTACGAAACCAGAGGAAAACGATGACCAAGAATTATTGACTTGAGAGCTGGCTCAACAAGTGACATTCTAACAACGACTGTCGCGAACTCGCGATTATAGCTTTTGCAACAAGTAGTTATGTTTTTTTATATAATCCCCGACGCATTTTTATTTCATGCTACATTATTTATCTAGCATTAGACACTTTGCGATCTACAATCCATTGACCACGTTATTATGACACGATATCTTGCGAATACACCCCGATTCAAACAGTAAAATGCGGATAACTTTTGAACGGCTGAACCGATTTTTTATTTAATGCTTTTTAAACAACATTATATATACCTAGTAATAGACACACTTCAATCGACAATATATCGAAAGACCTAATTATTACACGATATCTTGTGAAAAACACAGATTCAAAGAGTAAAATGCGGATAACTTTTGACGATTAAGAAAATTAAATTTTTCAATAAAAACATAATTCCTCACCGACCTCTAAACAAAATAATTTGAGATTGTGATTCCACAAGCCGGGGCCCATTAAGTTCGGGGGCCCCAGCTACGCACCTGCTCAGCAATGAGCGAAGATGGGCTGTGGATAATAATGATGAAAGGTTTATGTAGGCTATTAATATAATTTAAAAAAAATATATGGATTGACCGTTTGACAGACGATGTGGCTACAAAGGGGATGTAGGGATGAGGGGAATTATGGAAAAAGAAGACATGTTGCGCCAACCCAAAATAAATTGGGATAAGTCACATTTGGTTTACTGGGAATTAAGTAGTATGAAAAGACACTAATTTTGCTAGGGGCAACTTATATAGCAGATTCTGCTGAGCATGCTTTCTCAAAAACTCCTAAAGTAAGTATGACACAGTTCCAGCGAGTTCCCTGTTGGTGTGGGCACCTCGCATCAGTGACGCTAGATATCTGTAATCTGTACCTACCTACCCACGAACAGATAGTATCGTATTGCGGCATAATTCCCATAAGTGGGTCAGATTCGCTTCATGTAAGACTTGTTTACTTTCTTCAAGTTAGCAAATAATAAGTGCTGTCGGAGCATTATTTTTTATGTCATTGTGCAGTTTCCAACAAAAAGCAAGTTCGAGATTTAAGTTGGTTTTGTGCTGAGGCTAGACCGGCTTGGCTTAGATAAGGTTCTAAATGTTTGAGTTTGAACACACGACATTTCGACAGTGCTTTTGGACTTCTTGAAGACCGGTATCCCAGATAGAATGCTACTTTGTCAGGGCCAACTTTTCCCATTTTCCCTTCAAAGTTTTCATTCATCGTTAAGTCACCGAGATGCAATTTTTCAATAGGTTTCAATAGGATACAATTCGATTAAAAAGTATTTAGAAAAGTCTTGATAAAAATCTTCTTAAAGTGGTTAGGATTCTGTCTACGGTCTCTGATAATAAATTTAATCCCATAAATTAATCGAGAACGCTGAAGATATTCGCCCACGTCCAGAAATGATCACCACGCGATAATAAGCACATGCGATTCGATATTATTTTAAAGTCGGACGGTTGCACGCATGTGTAGGCGTTTTCACGCGTCTATCGCAGATCGCGGCAACACTGATCGTACGATATGACCGCCGAGGCTCCGACCACCTGTGACTGTAACTAAAGATCTGTAAGTTATAGCTATGAACATAATAATTAAAACCAACATAAGCCATTGACACCTAAGTCGTAAAAGTTATAAATTCGAAGTTTTTATAGGCTTTTCCTGGTCGCCCTTCCTTCACCACCACTGAGGATATGATCCAAATTGTCTCTTAGATTAGGTACTTACTTCAAATTGAAATGGAAATCACTTAATTCATCGCTTCATCATCATTGTCACAATTATTTACGCCAAGAGACGTCAATTCAATATAAAATATACCTTGAAACTGTTCGGATTTTGGACTGAAGTTTCAAAAATCGCGAACACAAAAAAAACAAAGACCAAATGTTGCTCTCATGTACACTGTGCAAAGACATAGTGCAAAGATAAAACGTTCTAGAAGCTCTTTGCATGCACATAGCGGTATCCGCTATTCTCATGGCCTCACGTGCACCAACATAGTTAGTCGATGAAAAAGTAATTCGTCTCTTTGTGGCTCGATTTAACGTTCACACGGGAAATATTTATAACGCATTATTAATCTGATGCTTATTATTACGTCGCGTCTGCTTCGTGACATATAGATGGTATAGCGAAGTGATGGACTGGTGGTGCTTCTATGAGAACTTTTAAATGGGGATTATAAGTTATAAGACAAAGTTGGGTATAAGATGGATATATAGTACATACGCCTGCAAGCTCATAGAGGTGAAACAGGTCAGTCCTTGTAACAAGTTCCGAACTAGTTGCGACTAAAAAAACATAACGAGGTAATTACTGAGTGATGGCACCGCATTGCCGATTACCTGTAGCCAGTACCTACCGAATAGAAGCAAGTAAATCGATTATCCAACATTGAGCAACTTGGTACAAATTATCGTGCTTGACGATCGTGCCAATTAGGAGCAATGTTATTGCAGCTGAGACGTGCTACCTATTTTGCGTACTTTTTGAGATTTATTGATCTCTATTTTGTTGCAATAATCTGTTAGCTGGATGATGGTTTTGTTGGTAAAGGAAGGTCTTTTAGGAACAGACTGCTGCCTTTTGAAAACACATTCAGTTAACAAGTTACTAGAGAAACTGTAGAGACTGAGATTCTCGGTAGTGCCGAGAGTTTTCTTGATCTATTTAATTGAACCTGTGAATATCATGTAAGAAAATCCAAGAGCCCGTTGTTCTAAAAAGCTTGTTTAAGCTACCCACGCCACGGCTTAATTACACAAATGGAAACGCCTCTAGACTAATAAGCTAAAAAAGCTCCCATTTGACCTCTCGTACTACTCAAATTGACCAATTTAAGTGTGCAACTAGATCGCTTAAACTTTGCAAGTTCAAAAACCTTTCGTAGAAGCTAGAACCGTGTTTTTTATCTAAATAATTCATAGGGCCACGCTTCGCCGACGCGGGCGTCGAAACAATTTGTTGTTGGTAAGTTTTTTATCAGCGAGACAGGTGCGCAGGCGCATGAGTCATCCAGGCCGGATCCAGGCGGTATGTGAGCAGTGGCCACCCGTGTGGAACAACTTAATATGTATTTATATCAAGCGCCTTGGCATAGAAAGAGTTTACGCTACGCCAACCATCGAAATTTTGAAACAAAAGGGTTTTGTTGTTTGCCGTTTAGTTTTAATTGACTAAACTCTTGAATAACCTTGCGACCTTTGCTAATAGTACCTTTCCTAGGGAGCATCGTTCGAAATCGCGGGATCCTTCAGAAATGTCTTTTTTTACATGCTCAACATTTTAGCAGCCAAGGTATGTTATTACAGCGTTCACGGGATGGTGTATTGGTGTTGCTCATTGCCGAATACTATGTATTGTTCTGGCAAGTTCAATTATTCTTATCCGCGGGTCCTGGCTAAGCTTGTGGGTTAAAGATTGTTTAATATAGCTTGGATTTTTTTTACGTGATACTCCCAAGGTCCGCGCGGGTGGCGGGTGACGTTACTACCCAATGATGTGAGGGTGTAATGACGAGACGTTGCTTGACGTTCCCGTCCCGCGCGCTCCTTTTACCATCCCCACTGCCTTACATCTCCCGTCGCGGACCATGAGAGTTTCACGTACGAATTTGCTAAGCTATAGCAGATATCACAAACCGGTAAATCTGCATAATACTTTAATTCTCCGGAGAGTTAGGCAGAGGCATCTATAGTATGTATACACATAGTTGGCCAGTTATATTAGTAATCGCAGAGTATAGTCTTCAGTCAGACACAAATCTACACTCCAGGGTGCTACTAAGAAACTTTTGATAAAAAACCCAACAGTAAAAGTAATGTTTGGCAAAGGCCCGGCTTGGGAATGTCCGATAACGCCCATGTCCAGCAATACCTATCAAAGGCCCGGCCTGGGAATGTCCTATAACTCCCATGTCCAGCAGTAATTATCAAAGTCCCGGCCTGAGACTGTCCGATAACTCCCGTGTCCAGCAGTACCTATCAAAGGCCCGGCCTGGGAATGTCCTATAACTCCCATGTCCAGCAGTACCTATCAAAGGCCCGGCCTGGGAATGTCCGATAACTCCCATGTCCAGCAGTACCTATCAAAGGCCCGGCCTGGGAATGTCCGATAACTCCCATGTCCAGCAGTACCTATCAAAGGCCCGGCCTGGGAATGTCCGATAACTCCCATGTCCAGCAGTACCTATCAAAGGCCCGGCCTGGGAATGTCCGATAACTCCCATGTCCAGCAGTACCTATCAAAGGCCCGGCCTGGGAATGTCCGATAACTCCCATGTCCAGCAGTACCTTTCATTTGCAACCAAGGTGGCAATTTTTGAAACTTTATTTTGCATTTAATTAAGTATAAGTATTCGATAATCGCTTAATATCTGTGCAAGGGCATGAAGGTCGCTCTCTACATTTTATTTCTCGACCAATCAAACAACTTTATTTAACTTTTTTATTACCAGTTAATTTCCACTTACTTAATAGTTAAAGACTGGCCACACAGGCAGTGAACCATTGCTTACAGCAACCATTAGTTATCAGTAACCAGTACCCACTCGCCGATTTATATAAACGTTGTTTTTTGTGGTTAGGTGATTCTACAGGTTTTTTATACTTGATTGAATTCTTGTTTGGCAAATACAGGGTGCACATTTTAATCACTAACCGTCGACCACATCATCGCTTACCATCAGGCGAGATAGTGGTCAAACGCGAGCCTATCAATAAATAAAAAATAAAAAAAAACTAAAGCTTGTAATTATCAGATTTACCATAGTATAAACATAACAATAGAGTAATCGGAATATATTTACTTTACATCTGGCTCTGTCAGCCTTTAAGGGTTGTTAGAAACCCGAAAAACTGACAAGCAGTCTTACCAACGCGTTTTATGCTACCCAGTAAATGGGTTGTAAAGGTCAGATGCAGGGACGGATCTAGGGGTAGGGAGAGGGGTGCGAGCTGGGCATTTGCCCCGAGTGGCATAAATGAGGTTTGGCCAAACTGCACCAACAGCCCTTTTCATTTCATCAGAAAATCTAACTTATTCGTGGTGTGGTTCTAAAATTTTCTAGAATGCTTCGTTGTCTCATATATGTTAGTGGATCTGTTGTTAACCCACCGTTAATAACTTAACATTGCGAATAAATGTTGCGAAAATTCTTAGGTGAAATTTTCGAGCTCACTTCGTTTTAACTTCGCTCGAAGTTGTCAAAAAGGCGGCTTTATGTGATCCGACGCATTTTTTTTCAATAGTTAATATCCTGAAGCATTAACCAGCTTATAAGGCGTCATTTTAAAGGGCGCCAAGGGCGGCAATATATTGACTTTGCCCGGAGCGACGAAATTGCTTGATCTGGGCCTGGGTCAGATGGACAGTCGCTTTAATACTGGTATTCCTCCAAAATAGTTACCTACACATTTAAGCAGATGATGAAGACGTACTGTCTTCAAAACAGTAGGTAGATTTTCTTTCCTTTCTCTAATAACATAAACTCAGCCCTCAATGAATGACTAGATGTATGCACGTAAATGGACGAATAGGAGTATGTAAGGATCGTAGCAAGTGGCATTCTGTAGTATCTACCTACCCCCATGAAAAATATGTATTAACTTATTTATTAAAACTTCAAGCTACATACAAGTAGATACATAGGCGAACTTAATGCCTGAGGCATTCTATACCAATCAAACAAGGGCGGTGGAGAGATAGCATGGCAGGTGCATAAAAAAATAAATAATTATAAACGTAAAATGCGTACAAAAGCGTATAGTTAAAATAAACATACTTAAATATTTACAATAATAAATACTATATATGAAAGAAAGAAAGATAGAAAATACATTTATTTAGCACAGACTAAAAGACACACAATATACTAGATACACAATAATATACTTAAAATGAAAAATTATAAAAAAGTATAAAGTCTGATGTAAGAAGTTAGCAGGAAGGGTGCCTCACGGCTGAGCTAGTAAGGCCCAGTTCAGCAAAAATGCCAGACAACTAGTGCCTGACACTGGTTTTCAACTGAGCCTGCTGTGTGAGGTGACGGATGTAAATTAGTTTAATACTACAAGGTGGCGTGTATTTATAAAATATACATGTGCAACTTTTATATTCGGCCTGTAACCGTCTACACACAGCTGTGTGTACGGCCTTCCTTCTTCCTACAATCGCATATAGAGGGATAAAAAATACTGGACTAGCGTGCCAAGTGTTATTAATTTAATTCGTCTAATAAAAACTATTCGTGAAATATAAATCACTCTTTGTTCTTGTTTTTAACTTATACCAATCAGTTCCGTGTTGCATTTTTTCAATATTTTTCAGATTCTGCCTGTTCTATGAATACTTATAAACTTTAACGTCTCTTAACGTTCTCTGCTCATAAGCCTCATCTCTGTGACGAACAAGAAACACGCGGGCCCAGCGCGGGTCGGCCGATCGGATTTTTTGCTCTACGATATGCCGGTTTCCTCACGAAGTTTTCTTTCGATGTATTGAAAGCAGTTGTGATGAAATATTTTACACACTTTATAGTGCTTATCTGGGTTTGAAGCCACGACTTACGAGGCTATGACACGTACCTAAGTCTGAGCCATTACTTACTTACTATCAAGTTGGTTCATTGAAATTTGAAACACGAGGTAGGATGACCTTTGTCCTGGAGGAATTTTATGTGGTCATTTCACCGCACATAATTTATAGTAGTTACTTTTGTCTGTCGAACGTTAATAACTAATTAGTAATCTGTGGTTGTGCGTCAAGTTTTAAGTTTTTAGTGATGTCGAGGAAAAGGTCGTGAGGAAAAATTTGAGTATGATTATGGATATGAGTTATAGGAGAAGACATAAGGTTATTTATGGATCTCACTCTAATAGAGCTTCATAAAAATCCTTTTTGACGCACGGGCGTTGATATTTCGAATTAGAAAGTATGATATTAATCTCATTTACGTAAAATAACATGTAATTGTATCACCATGTCCAAATTCACTGATACTACCTACCAAATGTTTTAGATACGTCTCATTATTATAAAATTTAATTAAACACATTGCGATATAAATAAGCGCAATGATAATAGAATACCTTGAATATTGAATAAAAAACAATAAGTACTTATTTGAGCCAAAAATACTAATAACACTTTTTATATAGAAACCAATGAACAGGCTCTTACAGGTAATAAACAATAATCAAACGCTTGAAAATACTCTCCGATCATCGATTTAAATTCCAATTTTTTATAGAATAATAACATATATCTTTTACAATAAATTACTAGTTGATAATGGCATTAATTACACCAGTTTAATGCGCTACGGTATGATGGTTTATGACATAAATTACTAGGTTCTGCCAGCGGATTCACCTGCGTAAGAGTCAGCGGCCAAGGGAACGGCCGCAAGGGAATGGCCTTTGGCGGACTTGACACTTTTAGCCCGGAGCACCGGGCTAAAAGTGTCAAGTCCGCCAAAGGCCAATCTATCATTATCATTATACCTACTGAAATTCATCTGAATAAATTCAGCGGGTTAGACAAAAAACCGGCTAAGTGCGTGCCAGACTCGCGCACGAAGGGTTGCGTAGGTACCATTATCGCAAAAAACGGCAAAAAATTCCAGTTAGTTGTATGGTTTCAGGACTAAACCGAGCACGAGCAAATTTACAAACAGACCTTTGGGAGTCTGGACATCATGAAAAAACAACTAAACGTATCTGTTCAAAATAAAATTATTTGCATTGTTGAACTACTTATCTATCCCTGTATGGTGGCCGTTTTGCAATTTTCAAATATTTTCTTTTTTTGTTTCCCTACAGGGCTAGATAATGATGAGACAAATTGATATCACTTTTTATTTTGAACGTACATTGTCAAACGTTGGAATAATCCCTAGACTACGTTTGTATAGAAGAATTTTCGACTAGTGTACCCTTAATAGGGAGGGATGAAAACTGTCTGTTTGTTTCCATCTTACGGCTAATCCGCTAATACAGATGATATTAAGTTTGTATCGTTAATATAGCCTAGAACCTGTAGAAGGCCCTACGATACCTACTTTTTATAATCATAATTATAACGCGGTCAAGGTTGTGGACAGAAACTTGTAAATTATAAAAATACTACTGCTAGTGGCTTCACATATTGCCGGGATAAAAAGTATCTTAAGTGCTATTCTTGACTAAAGTCTATAACTGTGCCAAATTTCATACATATCCTTTCAGCCGTTCTGGCGTGAAGAAGTAACAAACATACAAACAAACTTTTGCCTTTATAATATTAGTGTGAAAAATGAAAACAAAGGCACTAGGCCATTATCATATCACGTTTAATTTGCAGAAAAAATCGTGATAACAGCATTACGATGTTACACATTTGAAAGTGTTTGACATTCCTCAGGTGACCTCAAAGTCGGAAGTGTTACGGTTTACCCGCAATTCGGCAGAAACTAGCAAAACGCTCGTCAAAATCGGTAACTCGTCACTTTACGATGACCACCACGTTTTATGTGGTCTTGACTTCACGCCTTCTCAGGCCTTCAAAACGTCTTATTGTAACGTAATGAGCAACGGGCATAGAAGTCTAATGACCTATTTTCCGGTCAACCACCTAAACATGGAAGACAACACTAAAAACTGTTTGATTGATTACCTAATATAAAAAAAATATTATCTGTGTATGTGACACGTACCTACCAGTTTCCCAAAATAATCGCAACAAAACAATCATATCTCACTAACAGATGTGGCACGTTCATTGCCTATCGCCCTGTTTCATTTTATCCACGATTTTTTGCCCACCCTGTATAACTGGTCCTCATCATCTGCCTGCCCTTGTCCTACGTTTTTTGCGGTATAAGCAGCACGTTGTCTTCGACCGTCCCTCTTGACCTATGTTACTTGGGATCGGCCAAACACGTTTTCTTCATTCATTTTCTCTTGTCAATCGTTACGGAATTCTCTTTATTTCAGCTTATTCTTCAAACAATCGATCCCTCTTTTCTTTGTCCTGCCATATTCCTAGATCCTATGGGAAGGTCCAGTAAAAGAACCCACACTGGATCCTCGAAATGGACTACCACGTCTTACTCGTTTTCACAAAGATGAAGCCTGATTCTCAGCAGAGGATATAATTCCACATTGGACTGTAAAAATGGTATGATATTTAATATTTCACAAAAGAAAGAATACTGGAATAGGACAAGACAAATTGGAAACTAATTCACCTGCACTCTACAGGAACTGATAAATCGTAGCCAAATTCTGGCTTAATTTAAATTGCATTATAGACACGCTAAGAAGAGGTAGGAATATTATCCGCATGTAGAGTTGGACTAACACTTGTCGCGGGTTAAATTTCCGCACGGACCAAAGATATTTGTATGGTCTACAGATATTTGTTCCGGATCTGGGTGTTTGTGCATGTGAGTTTCAATGTTTGTTAAAGCACCCACGATACTGGCGAAGTTACCAGTGTGGGCCAAGTGAAAATAAAAATGAGAGATTTTCAGGAAATCAACCCCAAACGGGACCAACGTGTTAATGTGACCAAAGAGGCATCGAAAACCTGCCTTGCTTATGCTTGTTTGGCTTGTCAAAATGTAAAAGAGAATAGTTGCTTGTTACGTGCAAATAATACACACGTATATACTAAGCAAATACAGTTGGCGTGTATACTAGCTCCAAGAATATAGATCGCGATACCCGCGTTTGCGCCGTTCATTTTTACAACAATAGTAACAGTACCCTTGAAAAAAACTTGGGTAAAGAATCTGCTTCTTTCAGTCACAAGTAAAAACTGACAATGGATAGCGTACCGATAGATTGCTTTCTCATCGGCTTTGAGTATACATAATTATGTTAACCTGATCACCTTATGCGAAGTGTGGATGTAAATAGATGTACATCTGCCTTACTCTTTGGTGAATACAGGCATGATGTTATGTGTGTGTGATCACCTTATTCTGTACAACTATTCGAGACGCACAGGACCGGTGGATGTAGTGATACTTAGGGGAGGCCTTTCGGCTGAAATGATGATTTCTCAAGTTCTGGAAGAATCTTTTTTTTTTGTAATTGGCGTCTCACAGTTAAATCATAAGATTTTCTACTTTTTAACCGGGTTATACTGTGGAGAATAAACTAGAGCCTCCAGCCAGGTACAAAAAGCTTAACCTAAGCGACCATGCTGTGGGCTACCCTCTATGGCGTCGATCTTCGGCTCTGGGCGAGATGTACCTACCGATACCTAGTATCGACACCTACATTTTGTTTACGTTTTTCCATGTAATACGAATAATTACCATCAACCGGTTACCGGACACAAATCCAAACATTGTGAAAAATCCAATAACGGCTGCCTGACCCGATAAACGAACCCTGAACCTAACGCTCTGCAGTAGCACTTTACGGCCACTAGACCAACGAAGTAGTAAACAAATGAATATTCCGTAAATTGTAAAAGAAATTTAAAATTACCGTGTCACCCAAACTATTTATAACTACAGTAGTGTCCGAGTGTTCGCCAAAGCATTATCTCCTTACAAACTCATAAAAACTAGTTTTCAATGACTACAGTTTTTGCACAACGGTCAACTTATCATACTCGACGATTAGGAGTCGTTGACCCTCGCCTTGGTCAAATACCAAAGCGTTTTTTGGTCTCCCACAGAATGGTCGCTTCTTACATCCTATATGGTCTGTGTTGAAGGCGTTGAATTAAACAATATCATACGAGTAGGATGTGAAACTGCACCTCAACAGCTGAACAGATTTGAATTGGAACACAGGTATATCTAGACCATTGTCTAAATTAGGACAAAGATACATTTTATCCTGGAAGAAGTTTCCCGTGGATTGATTTCGACACTACGTGTGCGAAGTCACTGGCTTATACTGCTAACTAGCTTCTGCCAGCGGCTTCACCCGTGTCTACAGTGTTTTGTTAAACCAAGGGATCATAACACCGGTATGAAAAGTAGCATTTGTGCTATTCCAGACTATAATCTACCTCTATGCAACATTTCATCCAGATCCATTGAACCGTTCGGAGTATGAAATATCTATCCATCCAAACTTCCAAATTTATAATATTGGTAAGATAAGATATAAATAAAGGCAGTATTAACTGCATATTTATTCATTGGTCAATGTGTCTTACTTAATGATTATATTTATTTGTCCCAATGTAAAAGGAAAATAGTAATAAAATCTAACAGCAATGATGCTCAGTTTTTATAAACGCAAGTATGGGATGAAAGATCCCAATGATGAGGATTTCTTGAAGGCATATTAAAAAAGCCAAATAATCAATCATTCTACTTCTCAATTCGTAGGGAATTCAGGAATTGCCCGATCATGAGAGCTTGTCTAGGCATTTTCACATTGGCTGCCAAGGACTCGGCTCCCAAGTCCGAAACTATGGCTTTTTAATTGTATCAGTAATTACGGCAGAGAACGTGTTAATGGGGCTTACCCAATTAGATCTTCTTCCTTTCGATGGTACATTTGGTCAAACTATTTGGGCCCAGAATAGGTGGCCACGCTTATTGCAGCGTCAGAGGCGGCATTGTACAGGTCACTCTGTCCTAATAAGATAATTTACTGCATACGCAAGCCTAAACCTAACTTGAAGAAGGAATTAAGTTCATTCTAGGAGTGAAGTTCCTCCTTTGAAAAGAACAGTGGTTGACCAGGCACAATATACCTGTCAACAGGTAGGATCTTTCCTTTACATTGAAAAATCTTGACACGGACCCTAGACAAGTGACTATTCTATTGATTCTTTCATCGAAAGCGTGACGATAGCGAATGTCAAAAAGGCAAAATTGTATGGGCTTTTTTATAATCGATTTGATTTATTCCACCTATAATCATTTTAATTTGACATAAATATATTAACACTAGCTGACTTCAACTTAGCTCCCGTCAAAATTATAGCCTATGTTACTCGGAAATAATGTAGCTTGCCATAGGTGAAAGAATTTTTTAATCGGTCCAGTAGTTTTGAAGCCTATTCGGTACAAACAAACAAACAAAAAAGGAAGTCTATATACAAATACAAAGGGGAGAGGGAAAAGGGCTCATTATAAGCGACATCGAAAAATCACGTGGTCGATCCCCTAAATTTTGAATATCGCCTTCGCTGACATCGAATGCACCTTGCTTAGAATAATATAAGGCCACTTGTCTAGAGTCTACAAACTCTGGGCTATAAGTTTTACCTTGATTAATAGTAAAACACAAAACAAAGTGTAATAATAATCTCGTGCTTACACTTGTAAGTACTCGTAACAGTCGGTCGATGACCTTGGCCGTCGAGCTATGAAATTAAACAAGAACAATATTTTCGCACGCATGCGCTAAGAAATGATGACAATGAGTCATTATCTTGTTCGTGGCTAATATACCTATATAAGTACCTACCTATACTGGGCATAGGAGCTCACATCAAAATGGGATTATTTTGTTTTTCACAAAATTTGAAATGTCTCGTATTTCTGCCATCTTCACGCTGTCATGTTTGGTGAAATTTGCTTAAGGGTACACTAGTCGACGGCACGAACAATTTTGTGCGCGGAGTTAAAATGCATTTTATATCTACCGACAAGACGTGCGGCAGAGATAGATGCTGTGATGAGCAGTAGGAAGCTAGTTCGCGTACGAATACACACTTTTGCAAATTTGTTGCGAAATGGATAATGATTTAGGACGAAACCGAGCGCGCGAAATTTTATAAACAGACCTTTGGCAGTCTAGATATCATGAAAAAACGACTAAATCTATATATTCAAAATAACATTGTTGAACTATTAATCTATCCCTGTATGGAGGCCGTTTTGCAATTTTCCGTCTTCTTATGGTTTTTATTTGCGCCCAAAAATGTGTTAAAATTAGTGTCGAAATGTGGAACTTTGGACGCTCATAACTTTCAAATATTTTACTTTTTTACTTTTTTGCTTCCTTATAGGGCTAGATAATGATGAGACAAATTGATATCACTTTTATTTTGAACGTACATCGTCAAACAGTGGAATAATCCCTAGACTACGTTTGTTTGGAAGAATTTTCGACTAGTGTAACCTTAATATGGGCACAAAAGGTTTCAAGAGATCTCTCAAAACGCTTTGTCCAAAGCTGTGATAACATTAGTCTACTTTAGGGTCATTATAAATAGACGTAATTTAGTTGCCTCTTTATAATTCTGTTGCGGTCGATTTCCTCTTTCTTCCGCTTCCAGGCAGTGATAAAATATAGCTGATAAGATTTGAATATTATTAAAACAATATATTTTAATTAAAAAAACCGGCCAGGTGCGAGTCGGACTCGCGCACGAAGGGTTCCGTACCATTATCGCAAAAAACGGCAAAAAAAACACGTTTGTTGTACTTAAATATTAATTTTATTCTGTTTTTAGTATTTGTTGTTATAGCGGCAACAGAAATACATCATCTGTGAATTCAGCTGTCTAGCTATCACGGTTCATAAGATACAGCCTGGTGACAGACGGACAGACAGACAGACGGATCGCGATGTCTTAGTAATAGGGTCCCGTTTTACCCTTTGGGTACGGAACCCTAAAAATGAAACCATCATGAGCTTGTCAGTTTTGGCAACTAATTTAGATGAAGTGTTTTGAAGTGTTTTTGTGGGATTTCAATTATTTTGTAAGATTTTACAACCCGCTCTCTATCGTTTCCTCTTTTTAACCCCCGAGGGCAAAAGAGAGAAAGAGGGGTGTTATATTATAAGTTTGATGTGTGTCCCGGTGTGTTTGTGTATCTGTTTGTGGCATCATAGCTCCTAAACGGATAAACCGATTTTGATTTAGTTTTAATCGGGCTGCTCCCGAAAGATATCGTGGCATAACGCGTTCAATAGATTGCCGATCGAAGCGTGTCTTTACTAGATAAATTATGTAATAAGTATGAAATAAAATTATGCCAGGGGTATTTTTTTTTGTATTACCAGTATTTTAAGAGAACTTTTCATTAGAAAAATGTTTTATTCTACTAATATTATAAATGCGAAAATTTGGAAGGATGGATGCATAGATGTTGGAGTTTGAGGGGTAAAAGTTCATAGAATGGTAGGGTTGTAAAGTAAATAAAACAATGGAACCATTATTTTTAATCATATAACCCTCTCTAAGTTCAATTCATTAGATATAGATTGATTTTTCTAAGACACCAAATAAATATTTTGTGTTTTTGCCTTTACAATGAGCCGTTATCACTTGCATGACCTCATTATTGTACCATAATATTATCATAACACCGTGGTCTGTCTAGCTTCATGACCATCATCATCAGCAGCCTTTTAATGTTCCTACTGCTGGGACACAGGCCTCCTCTCTATGCTCTCAAGCCTAGCTGATTAATTCCATATATTTAGACCTGTATGTATGTCACTCGAACAAAAAATAATAGACATTAAACATATTTATGTTCAGTATAGATCAAATAAATTAAATGAATGTGGTAATGCAATGTTTCTCACAGAAAGATGCCTAAACCGGTATACACGGATGCTCAGTTATTACAGTTTTTGTTGTAACTGCAATGTAACAAAAACTATAAAGAGAGAAGTTGCAAAAGGCCTTGTTCATATTTCTAGGTAACGTGAAGACAAAAGCTACCAATTTATTTGGAGAATCTGGGCTATGCTGGTTCCACGACTCGTTTTGTTGTAATATTTAATTAACTTTGTTGTAGAACCAGTTACAATTTACTATTGTCATTTACTTCTAGGTTGAAATTTTAAAGCTTGGTCAAGAATTTTAACGTCATGTAGGCATTGGGCTTTGTAGTAGATTCGCTCCCATGACCCATGACCGTGCATTTTCCCAAGGCGTATATATTCCCCAATCGGTGCCAGAATATCAATATTGGACCTCCTTTTGGACAGTTTTGTTTGCAAAATATTTTTATATTTACATATCCTCCTATTCAGGTAAGAAGAAATTCTAACCATATTTTTTTCTGTATAAAATATTTTTAAACATCCAAGTCGTTTTGGAGGTGTATGCAAAAGATGCGAAACAATATCGTGTTGTTAATTATTTTTTTAAAGCAAATAATGTAAGTACATGAATCAATAGGTAATACATTTTCTTTAAACCTTTTTAACCTAGCCGTTACTAAGGAGTACGCTTTAGAAATTACCGAACTGCTTTACGGCACTAATGCGGAGTAAGGGCCTTAAAAGCCTATGATATTCAGCAACAGTGTACCTTCTAATTAGTGACAGAATTTTCTTAATCAGATTACTTAGTACTTTTAAAGATTACCTCCTACGTAGAAATATACAATTTTACTTCTGTTTAATGAGTTCAGATGCAGTAATCAGGTAAGTGATACTGCAGCAGAGCAATGTTGTCATCTTTTGGTAACATTCTCACACGTACCAACGTAAGATTTAGCAACAGTAGGTACTTGGGTCTCAAATGACATATTTGAGAAATCCGTCAGAATCAATTTGCCTTCACTGTAACTGTCGAAATAGAGATGCGGTTATTCAAAGTCACGCTATTGCCAAAAAAACCTCTTTAACCGACAGGAAGAAGAAATCTTACACAGGAGCCCTAAGAATAGTCAGCTAGTGCTTCCATAGTGCTTCTAAACTCAACCACAAGGTGCAATATGGATATGGGTTGGGCCTATTGTATTGTACAGTGATGGCAATTGGGCCATTGAAATCTATGTCGTCAATCGACACGCAGTACGTAAGACAGGCGATTATTTTTCTTTGTGTAACTGGCTGTGTCATTCAAATTTGTTTGGTCCAAAACTATGCCTCTTCCAGGACATCGTCGGTGGCAGTGCATAGATCACTTTGGCTGCATATTTTGGGGCACAGAGGGCAGGACAGGAGGTGGAGCATGGTTTGCTGCTGTTCCGCCGAGGTCCTATTTTGCGAAGTTTGAGTTACACCTTGCTGCTTGGGTTCTAAGGTGTTTCTTTTGTGACGCTTTTCTTAGAGTAGTTCATTTGAAATTTCCAAAAATTTTAAGTAAAACATCAAGCATGTTGAACAATCAAAAAAATCTAAGATGTTTGAATAACATTCTACTTATCAACACTGAGCCTGCGTGTTGATAAGTAGTCCACTTCCTCTCACGGAGAGAAGGCCTTTCTCCCAGCAGTCGGGGTTTTATACACATTGTAATCAGTGACAAAAGGTCTGATTAATGAGCTAAACCCTGGCTCACGTTAGCATATAAGTGGACAAACGTAATAACAGTTAGTAACAGCATTCGCAAGAACAAACAGTTTAAAACATCGTAATTGTAACTTGTAACGGATTGCTTGCTTCTCAACGAGCACAAAATAACGAGGCTGTGCCACGCTCTACACTGATCTAGGTACATACGTACTACTAGCGGTAAACGATCTAGGAACTTGGAGCATTAAAATCTACCTAACCTAGACACTAATTTATTTTGATAGCTGCAACGGGGGTTTTAAGTCAAACAAGAGAAGTCCAGGCAAGTGCGGTCCAAAGTCGACCCCTTCAAATAAAAAAACCCGACTGCTTATCTTTAGAAGCACTAGCCCTCAAAAAATGCTTAAAAATGCGCTGTCAACAGAGGCTTAGTGTACAAATTACAATAAGACAAATATAAATGAAAAAAGGTAAACATAGGAACATAGTATATATCTTACTTTACCAGTTTATGGAATATCTTTTAAATATGTCCAATATTGGAGGAGGAAAGAGACAAGAGCCAAACCTCGAATTATGACTTTTTACTAAGGAAATTTAGTCGGCGCTCTCTGCCCATATTTCCTTGACGTATAATACTGGGAACAAAGCTTAATAGCCCACTGTTGATACTGTAAACAAATTGCGGTGTATCAATGCCGTAATAAAAAAATACAGGTGTAATCTAAGCCTTATACTGCAAAAAAGAAGGAACCACGGCTAAACCTGCAAAAGGCCTGTCAAAAATAAAGTATCACAGATAGGAATTCGAGGCCATCCGTCCAGTTGCCTTCCGATCGCAATCCGTAGGCGTCTGCCCACTTCATCTGAGCAATGTCTGATAAACTATCAGTCTATCGCTAAGGAGTTTATCTCACTGTTATCACTTTACCACGGTTACGTGGGAACCGAGTGAACGTATTGATAAGGCGAGTTTAACTTTTTAGGGAGAAATATGCAGAGGGGATTTCGGAAGTGGGGCGGGAATTAAGATGACGGTTGTCGCCAAAAACCTTGAGAGAACAAAACGCGCACTCGTTTCACCGCGTGTCCCAAAATGCAGTAGATTTTTGTACTTTCCTTATTATTCTACGAGTTAAAAAAAAGCCTCCGATCAAAATGTAGATAATTAAATTGTCTTTGACATGGTGACAATTTCATTAAAATACGCCCAGCGGTTTTGGTGCGGTTGTTGTTTTTTTATCCGTGTTAAACATAACTTTACATATTAACTATGCTATGTAATACAAACAAAACTAAAAAAAAACTTAAATCAAATTATTAAGAAAATGGTCTCATGTAACATATTTTTTGTCCAAAAAATTACGACTAGCTGTTTAGACGTGATTCTCATTTTAAAATTAGCTAATCAAGGAAATCGGCGCCTTAATAGGCTGATGATGATAATGATTAACGGAAAATGGTATTTGCCTTAGCTTTTGTTTTAAATAAGCGTTAATTGTTCAATGCATCTGCCATGTTATTTCTCCGCCATACTTGATCGAGTGGTAAAGTCCAAATATACATATTCCATCCATTATTTCTGCCTATGTATTGACTAGGACAGTATCATAGGCAACTCTCAAAAAAAAATATGATTTGCCATACAAAGTTGTCAACAGCTGACCAAAATTGGATGGGCTATACAATATTTTTTTTGAGATTTTACTGTGACTTCCTTGGATAAAATTGTTTATATGTCGCGGCCAGATCTTGGACTTACATGATGTGGCCGGCCATTTCATGAAATGGTTGTATATGTCATGGCCCAAGTTATAAATCAGGGCAATATGTATAATGCGCGGGCATTATGAATATATTCAAGTCAAATCGAGCAATGTAATGAATACTGATTCAAACTCCTATATTTAACACATTGTCTGATCATTATGAATATAGCTACGTTACGGTTGGGCAATTCGATAAATACGGTCAATGAATTAGTCGAAGAGCGAGCGAATTGGGCATTTTCCGAATTGTTTGGGCATTATGCCTCATGCCGTATTAATCACTTGGTCCATAATATATATATTTAATCATTACATGGGCAGGAGCAGTATAAAATATATGTTAGCATCTTTCCGTTACACCCTGTAGAATCCGTTCAAAATAGATTTAAGTGAAGTAGTAGGTAATGGTAAAGGAATCTTGGATTGTAAAATACTAAACCCAGATTATGGCTTTTATTCTTTACAACAATAATCTAGAAAAAATTGCATGAGTCAATCAGCCTAAGCTTTCCCAACCATGTTAAGATCGCCTTCAACCCTAACCAAATACAGCTAAATACCAGTTTATTTTACATGGAGCAAATACTTTTCTGACTGCCACTACCCAGTAACTGGGTAACTCCATAACACGATACCCCTAATCTTGATTGATTTACTTGATTGGTTTAAGACAAATTGACATATTATTTAAAAAGACCTTCATAGCCTACTACAGCGGTCTGTTACACCAGCTCAGCAAGCTGCCTATTTAGGCAAGTATCGAGAATTCTTGACCCGTACATGTAACTCAATAGGGTCAAGAGTGACAAGAACGCCGCCGCGCCGCCGGTCCGCACAAATCAGAGGAGCCGTCATAACGTTTTATTGTTAACAGGGTTGGTTGATTTCAATCAACTATATTTTTTATTAAAAACTTTTATTAGCACCCGCGCAATTCTGAATCGTGCTAAAATTTTTGTTTGATTTTCCAATAAAAGAAAAATTCATACAATGTTTGTCCCGAGTCCTGACAATTTAACACAAATTGATTTGAATTTGACAAAGCTGTGGGTAGCGTAAACATTTTGAATGCCGTCTAAGCTATCGTCCCGTATATCGCGAAACTGGAGGCCGAGGAAAAGATAGCGGGACGCCTTGAATGATTTCCTCAAGAATTGACGAGATGAAGCAGAACACCGGAAGGAATGTCGGGGGAGGCCTTTTCGTAATATTGGGACAATTCAGGCTAACATAAAAACCAGCCAAATCGGTCGAGCCGTTTCCAAGTGATGATCTTTCATACAGAAAAAAAAAAAAAAAAATTACCATAATATTATGTTATGTACAAAACCTCCCTCGCACATAATATGATTGTGTGTTAAAGATGAGCAAATAAGTTACATCATATTGCAAGTATTTTAAAAGCAGTGCTGCTTTATTTATGTATTTTCTACCATGGTTTTCATTTCTAACCAGTTCTTCGAGGGTGTGAAAGCATCAATGAATAACAATGAGTTTTAGTACTTAACTTAAACCATTTTGCATGTTGACCTCTAAGAGGCATTAAGACCATTAAAAAGATAATGCTATATTTCATGAAAACAGAATATGAATGGTAGTTTTTTGATTATTAAAACATTTAGTTGAAAAACGAAATGTTGAACAACCATGCCCGTTATCCCCGATGGTAAAGTTCTCAGAAATTACGAAAACTTTTAATTTGCCATTGAAAAAGCTTTTCCGATAAAACCTTTTAAATATACGGTAAAATTGACGATTCCAAGTTTCCAAACCGAACATTTCTAAAAGAAATTGCCTGCCCATCTTTGTATAGAAGAAATGATAAAATGGACATTAGAAAAAGTTTTTATTTCACAACAGGTTCGCGGCAGCTGCTTACTTAATCGGCGTAGCATTTAAAGCCGACGACGACCTGCGACCCTAGTAACTCGCCTAGCCACTTGCCCGGTACTTAACCAAAGAATAAAATTTCTTTTCAAGATACACTGGTGTATGGTTTATTGCCCTATGTTATTTAGCAAGATAGCTAACACATTAGACCAACTAAGGGTTTCCATTTCTTTGTTACAACCAACTGTACCTGTACCACTTGGTTTGATAAAGAGTCAGCTTATCAGCCGGGCGAGCACGGCCTATTGTGACAGGCTATAGTCACACATTTTATCACAGTTTGGGAACAAAAACCGTGATAAAATGCGTGACTCAAGCCACAGCGGCCGTGCTCGCCCGGCAGCTTAGGCTCACGCATTTAAAAATCACCACTTATGACTATAAATGCTCAGTATAACAAGTAGTAAGTAGTGCCAGATCATAAGGCATTGCATCGACTTATCAAAAACAATCTCTCAAAAACACACGTCTCATTACTTACTGCAATGCGTAATACATTTTGAAACTAGTATGGTACATAATAATCATTAGCCGCGGTCAATTCGTAATCTTGTAATCAGTTAAAAACTTAAAGTTTCACACGCTAATTTTATATTACAAACTGTCTATATTACTATGGATAACCTTACGCCAGATCCCACGTGCAGATATAAGGAATTTGCAGTATTTCCCAAAAGAAAGATCACGTTACATCATGCATTCAGAAAAAACCTAAGATCTGGTTAACAACCGCCCAATTGTCACCTAAATTGCTCGAATAGTCGTAGATAATGAAAACTAATTTGCAACAAATTTCACGAAAACAATCATTTACGAAAGCTCAATAAATCATAGCGAATATTGTAAAAGAACTGTAAACGAATTACTGTGCGTTGTATATTGGACAGGTGATGTGATGATGAGCTGTCGCGTATGAATGAACGATTATCTTGCGTCCGTAAAAATAATAGATATCTACCCACCTCAGTCAAACTTCAGCACATGATATAGAAGACACACGCATATATAACAAAAAAAAATAATTTGAACGATTCGCTACATTACCCTTTACTACTTACGCTTGTGTTACATTATCTTTATCAATAAAACTATTTTATTTTAAAGTTATTATGATATTACATACAAGTTTGAGATAATGTAGAAACCCTAAATCTCACCAAAAACATTTTTAAATGTAAAATGTTGGCAATACGAGACCATAAATGACTCGCACTGTGAAAAAGTTATCACATCTCATGTAGAGTCAAGCTTATAACTCTACACGCCCTTACTCTACAAACCCTAATTTCACAAACTTTACAACTTAGTGAAAATGACGGTGACGGTAGCGAAACGGCCAAGCCACATACCCCACCCCACCGACCCCACCGTCACCCCAGATCTAAGGAACAAAACACGGCGCGCATAATAAATAAAATTCGTACGAATCGCTGTCAATTTGAAAAATGTCGATAACGCTGTCAGCATTTCATCGTGATAATACTGATTTTCCCAATGACATTTTCAGAAAGATAAACATTGACCACGCGTAAAGAGTCGACTAACTGTTTGGCGACGTTCCGAAGGTACACTAACGTTTGACGCTCAAACCAAACTTCTTATTTCTCCAATTACATCAAGATTACTCTATATTAACTGCCGTTTCATGCCCTTATAGACCATTGTTCCACATTTCCTCACAGAATCTAATTTCGGTCGGGTATTGTGAAAAACAGTTAGGTTCATGGTGTCTAAAACCTCGACGATTAAAACAATGGTGTCCCAATAACGGAATGCGGTGTGATCCATTGCGAAACAGTGATTCATGTGGCTTAATTAATGGGTTCTAAATGAAGTAGGAAAGACAGTTGGGTCTAGAAGGTTAGTCGGTGAAAGCAAAATTTTACAAAAGTACCTATCGTATTAGTATAGGTGGAAGTCGTGGTTAAATAATAACAGCCGCTCGGGTCGATCTTCCAGGTAAAGCAACGCTTGCCAAGGTCTGTCCGTAGATCGGTGACCATTTATTACACACTCCGTACTTCAGTAATCAAATGCTCATTCATTTTAATACGAATTATATCCTACATGATAAAGAGCATGGTTTCACTAAAGGATGTTTTACAACCGACGCTGGTGTTACCTTATTAAAACACATCTTTGATGCGTGGGAAGAAGCACAAGATGCCATAGGTATCTTCTGCAACCTGTCGAAGGCGTTTGATTGTGTTAATCATGAAACTTACATTTGAAACTTGAGCATTACGGGCTGGGCCAATCAGCTTTAAGTTTAGTAAAAGCTTTTTTGAATGATAGACAACAATTAGTTCAAATGAACGGCGTCAATTCGTTGGGGTTAAAACTGAAAATGGGGGTACCACAGGGTTAAATTTTAGGTCCTTTCTTATTTTTAGTCTACATTAATGATTTACGCCATCTATTGAAAAACAAACTAAACATAACGTTATTTGCTGATGACACTTCTTTGATTTTTAATATAAATAGAGGTAAGATTAACGTTGACGACGTAAACAACGCCTTACAGCAGGTTCAAAATAATATAAAATTTGCCTTAAGAAAATCTTTGGCAGTCGTTTCGGGTTGTCAGAAGCCAGGTCTGCCAAAGATTAAAACTAGTTACTGGTTAGTGGAGGACAGACAGTCGCTCCATATCAAATACTGGTATTCAGCTGCATCCAGTTAGGCTGGACTAGAAGCCGTCCTGAACACAGGTGGAAATCGGTCTACTGGGGATCTTCTAGCGTATGCCATTCACATCTGGAGTGAGGCCATCGAGAGGCATGGGGAAGCGCTTGCCGTCTCCCTCGACATCTCGAAGGCTTTTGATAGGGTCTGGCACGAAAGCCTTATTGGTAAGCTTCCTTCATTCGGTTTGCCCGGTGGTCTGTGTGATTGGATTGCAGACTTCCTGAGAGATCGGTCCATTCGAGTGGTTATCGATGGCTGCTCGTCGGACCACTTGGATATTAATGCCGGTGTCCCTCAGGGGTCAGTACTCTCAGCAACTTTATTCTTGCTGCACATTAACGATCTGCTAAAACCCGGTACCTTTGGGTATGCAGACGACAGCACTGTTGCTGAGAGATACTTGTCCAACGCTCGTACTACCGGGCCTCAGGTCCAGTCTCTCCGGGAGGCCATGGTGGAGCGCTTAAACCTGTCCTTGCAGGCAGTCTCCGAATGGGGAGATGCCAATCTGGTCAGGTTTAATGCTGCTAAAACCCAGGCGTGTCTTTTTTCCGCAAAAAAGAGTCAATTTCACCCGGCTCCAACTTTCCGAGGTGTGACCGTGCCAATAACTGACCATCTTGAGCTGCTTGGCGTTACGTTGACATCGACTCTCAATTTTGGCCCATTCATTGAGGCAAAGGCTCAGCTGGCTGCCAAGAAGCTGGGGATCCTTGCAAAGGTGAGAAGGTACTTCACGCCAGAACAGCTGCTCAGCTTGTATCAAGCGCAAGTTCGATCATGCATGGAGTACTGTTCTCATCTCTGGGACGGCTCTGCCAAATACCAACTTGATGCACTAGAGTCGATCGAAAAGCGGGCCAAGAGGCTCATCGGCGATGAGGCATTGGTTAAGTCAAAGCTCCAGAGCCTTGAACATCGTCGCCGAGTTGCCGGCTTGTCGGTTTTTTATCGATTACATTTCGGGGAATGTGCGATGGAATTGCATAATCTAATTCCGCCCAGCCCGTTTCATCATCGGACTACCAGACGTACGGCGATGCGCCATCGGTACATGGTGGACATCCCACCCATACGCACTAAACGTTTTGAAAATACTTTTATTATGCGTACAGCTAAGGAGTGGAATTCCCTGCCGGAGTCTGTGTTTCCCGATAGCTACAACCTAGGGGTCTTTAAGTCAAGAGTGAATAGGTTACTTCTAGGCAAGCGTGCTCCATCATCGGCCACATCATCGCTTACCATCAGGTGAGATGGTGGTCAAGCGCGAGCCTATATAAGATAAAAAAAAAAAAAAAAAAAGGAAAGTTCAGACAGATTGAATAATGACATTTCGTTAAAGAAAATATGGAAGTAGCATAATAACATCATGCCTATACAGCCTCCAAGAGGTTAGGTGTAGCTCTACTTAAGTCCCATGTAATAAAGGGCGAGTCTATTACCATTAATCTGGTTCGAATAAAAATGCCGAGTAGCTATTGGGGAATCCTAGATAAGAAAACCCATTAACCCTTTGCCCGAACCCGGAATCGACCCCACACATCTTGCTTAGCAGTAGAGCATTTGATTACTTGACTAAGCTATAAAAGGATTGAGAAATGCAGTGAGCAGTGGCCTTGTCTATCAAAGTACTTGATAACTTGGCAAATGGCCAGCTAATCTTCAATTCAGGCGACTTTTTGACCTGTTTTGTTCCCTGTGTCTCCCGTCAATCATCTCAGGACGGTGACTACCTTTCTAAAATGATTGACAGTAAATTGAATGTGTTTGTCAATAACCAGCTTTGCTCAGTCGCTTCGGTCTAAATATGTACCTACATTAATTTGTTTGCTAAACAAACTATTGTTTGGAACGGCACGTGCCACAACACTTCTGTAGGTATGTAAGTGTTAGTTTTCTATCTGATGGATAGAAAACTAATGCTTTGTTAAGGCTACACCAGTCGACGATACGAAATATTTTGTGCGCGGGATTAAGAAGAAGCTAGTTCGCGTACGAATTAGCACTTTTGCTAGTTTGTAGCGAAATGGATGATGATATAGGACGAAAACGAGCGCGCGAAATTTTATAAACAGACCTTTGGGAGTCTAGATATCATAAAAAAACGACTAAATGTATATTTTCAAAGTAAAATTATTTGCATTGTTGAACTACTAATCTATCCCTGTATGGTGGCCGTTTTGCAATTTTCCTACTTCTTATGGTATTAATTGCCACCCAAAGATGCGTTGTAGTGTTCAAGTATGGAACTTTCGGCGCTCATAACTTTCAAATATTTTTAGTTTTTACTTTTTTGTTTCCATACAGGGCTATATAATGATGAGACAAATTGATATAATTTTTTATTTTGAAAGCACATAGTCAAACAGTGGAGTAATACCTAGACTACGTTTGTATGGAAGAATTATCGACAGTGTAACCTAAATTTAAAATATGGGAACTGCGAAAATTCAGTTTTCTATGGTCCCTCTCTCTATATAATCTTTCAAAAAGTTACATGTTCAAAAAGTACAAGTTGTATCATTAGGTAGACAATAACGGTACATTTCAATCCCCGACGGTAAAAGAGGGGTTTTAAAAGGCACGTCAGTGTGTTTGTGTATTTGTACGGATGAATCGATTTTCATTTCGTTTTTTTGTTGTAAGTTGCCTTTATCGAGAGTGTTCATAGCTATGTTTGATGAAAATCGGTTCAGCCATTCAAAAGTTATAGACGTTTTACTGTTTGAATCGGGGTGTTTTCGCAAGATATCGTGTCATAATTACGTGTTCACCACCCACTGAGGTCATCGAGCATTGTACTGAGATCCTTCATGGTCTCAGCCATGACCACTATATCGTCGGCAAACCGAGCGTGTCATACTGCTAGATTTAAATTAAGTAGCAGGAATATAAAATAAAAATAGTCGGTGGTTCTTGAAATTTTACTTGTTACCTACTACAAAGCTCCTCTAAAGTATATTTAGTTACCTACAAGGATTAAAACAATGCATCGTAGGTCTCGTAGTCGCAACCACTACTGCTGAGCCTTATTGGGCTACCTCAATGTTCCCACTGCTGGGACACGACCTCTAATGGGCTTAATTCTACCACACGGGCCCAGTGCGGCAGGCTTATTACGTATCTTGCAAGAGCAAAACGATAGCGATTTTTGCGCAATAAAATACAGAAGTTTTATAGTTCCTGGAGTTTTTTAATAATAAATTTATTTGATAAACAGCGAGTGATTAGCAAATGATTGTGTAGGACCTACCATACCTAAACAGTTGGTGATCCGACTTTTATGACTTAAAGCGTTTGATCGCGCGATGATTGCTGATTGCTGTTTCGTTACGTAATGAGCCTGCGGGTTGGAAGATGTCATTGGTTTATCTATCCATGAAGAATATGGATGTATCTTGGGTAGAAATGATAATTCTATTTAGTCCGTAGTTCTTCAAGTCTCTGGCACGACAGTAATTCAGAACTTTCAGCCCAAAACATTGTCACCTTGCACGACAAACCTAAACAAGGTAATTAAACATAAGTTTCGAAGGTATCTACTATAGGTATTCCTCTGCCTAACTCTTCTGGAATACCAGACGTAATGTTATGAATACTAAAAACTAAGCAATTCCAACTCGGAAATGGCTATTTAGCTGTTTCAGAGAAAAGCCGTATCGTTACCAGGCTTTCGCCCTACGGATGTACATCCGCTTAGCTGTGGGAAATAACAACCCCCCTTCATCGTGCAATTTTAATTTAGAAGTAAAAAACGGCCAAGTACGAGTTAGACTCGCGTTTCCGTACAAACAGCTACATTCACCCACATAATTAGGTAAAACATAAACAATGAAAGCACCGAACATTACTCTAACGAAAATGTATTTTTCCATGTACATTTTATAAGTTGCTCGACTATTACTCGTAAACTTGTAAAGCCTACTTAGCTGTGATAGTTTTCCTTTTAATTTGGTTATATATAATACTGCCGTTAATTGTCACTGGCAACGTCGAGGGTAAACGGCCTAGAGGCAGAAGTCCTATACGCTGGTCAGACCAAATCCGAACCTCGCTGAACATCAAAGCCTCAGAAGCCGTGCACGTTGCTGAGAATAGGAGCAGATGGAGAAACATCATCAAAGAGAAGGTTTTGAAACCATGATGTGGTCACGACCCCCCAGCATTGGGGAATCGACGCGAGGAGGAGGAGGACTACTGCCGTGAATTTTTCACATATCCAAAAGCAACCATTTAGCTGGCAGAGTGGGAGACACTTGAGTCTAACAAAAATTAGCAATTTAAAGCTTAATTTTTACGCAAACGGATCCCTGAAACTAAAAATGATTTTCACAGAACCTTAATATTTTTGAATGGCCTATCCAACGATATCCCACACCATGGGATAGGCGAGAAAAAAATAACATCGCCACTTTACGTTACAGGAGGCACACAAAAAATCAGCCTTTTATTTTACCACTTTTTATCGATGCCTAACTATAGCTTTCTAGTACTAAGAGTCTCTGAGCGACATGGCGAAATTATAAGGGTTTTTTGTTGACTACGGAACCCTAACAAGGAACGTTTAATTAATAGGTGCGGGTACTTGTATAAAGCTGGCATTTAGTCCTTGTACCGTTGAATGATCAAAGGTCATCAATATCTAGATGCCAGCATTATTTCTTGATGCCTATGACATTTTTCTTGTTGATGGGCTGTCTCCTGTGACTTGTAATAAACATCCGCTTAGCCTATCTTAACTATAGGATTGCCTACGAGTCGAGAACAGTCGAACTGAACACCATAATACATGTACATAACAAGTAGCACCTGCCTGTCCATGAGCAGTGATGGCCCAGTGGTAACAGCTTCGACTTGCGTGTCGTAGGACGTTGGTTCGCACCCTCGCCGGCGATTTACTTTGTGTAAATTATTTCATCACCACACTGCTCTAAAATCGGTGGAGGAAAACATCGTGAGGAAACCGGCATGTCCTAAAACCAAAAATAAAAAGACATGTGACATCCGCCAATCCGCACTGGGCCCGCGTGATAGATTAAGGCCCATTCTCTCTCTCACGGAGTGGAGGCCTCTGTCCCAGCAGTGGTAACTTTAAAAAAAACCTGATGATGATGACCTGCCTGTCTAACGACCACAATTCAATCACTGGAAACGTGTTTCCGCTTGGTAACATTGGCTGACAGAATTTCGGTGTACTGAGAACTCGTAACGATTCACATAATTCCTAAGACTTTTGTATTCTGACCCTTATCTTTGGCAGCACCAGCTACTATTCCTTATTCTGTGGCACCAGCAGAAAAAGTGTTGAACCAAAAACTAATACTCAGGTCTATACTTTTTATGGTATAATGCAGTTTAGGTTCGTAAAAATAAGCCTTTTCAATGAAATCTAAGTTGCATCTAGGCTGACATTATACTACAGTATAAAAGACTAATTCCACATTCAGGACTAAACGCATACTTGGCACCTGTCTTTAGAATTAATTCCCCTTCAGTAATTAAGGTCTATCGGGTTATTTTCCAATCACTATTGTACTTGGAAGAGGAGTAGTTTTCGATAAGTCAGATGTAAACGTATCTGTGTATGATTTTTATGTTTTCTTCAAAATGTATTTTATTGAAATGTTCCCTAATTAATTGTTTTATCATCATGATATTTTTGGAAACGAATAAGAAGACTCTTCACGGCCCGTACTATATTTACCCAGACCCAACGCAAAAGTCAATCTCAAAATTTTGTACCTATCATATATAATTAGGCAAATAAATTACTGAAATTCACTTTTCCCAAAAATAATGTCTAACATATTAAAATTACCTTCTATTTATATATATTTTGTAAACAAACGCATTTTGGCGAATTTTTGATGGGCGATTTTTCGCATATATATTTTTCAATATTATGATGCCCATTGAAATAAAAAATAAAACTATATACATATATTTTACACATTATAATGAAAATCATGGCATATTTTTTTGCGCCTGGCTTGTCTTTGTAAATTAAAAAAGTTTATGAAATCAAAAACCCGACTGCTAAAACTAAAAGATGTAAACAAGAAGAAAATTATGCTGTGCAGTCGTAGGATATTTATATTTTTGTCAACCAGCTCGCTCATGTGTCCTCCGACTGCACAGCAAGATTTTCTTATTGTTTACATCTTTCGGGCTTTTTGATAATTATTAACTTTTTTATTGTGGTGGTATTGTAGTTGGTTACTTGAGAAATTATTGGTTCAGCATACAAACATCCACTCTTTTATAGATATTTTCCGGGATAAAGAATATTCTAAATAATTATGTCATTGCCAGGGTCTCAAACTATCTTCATACCAAATTTCATCTAAATCGGTGCAGCGGTTTAAGCGTGAAAACGTAACAGTCAGACAGAGTTACTGTCGCATTTATAATATTAGTAAGGATGAGTTTTCAATTCTTTCCAAAGGAGACCCTGTTATTTAAACTGCTACATGTATAGCCTTTAGAGCAAGTCAAGCGCCAAGCCCGACAGCACCCAGTTCTCAACGCCACTATAATCGACGGTACATCTTCCATTTCCCACATCCCACAAAAGCAGGATGGTACTCGAACAATGGACTCGCTATCATCCTTTCTGATCGCGAGAATTGTACTTACAATACAACTTCCGACCTGGAAGTAGTGGGTTCAGTTTTTCTATTGACTGAGGTACAGTCTGTACACTTATTTGTTTTTATTGATAAATACTTATTTGTTTATATTGATAAAGATTCTATCCCCAAAATAAAGGACCTATTTACAAAAAAAACTCAGAGCTCTTTGACAGCTGATTAGCAGATTCTAAATTTAAATTCTCTATACAACATTTTCGAGATGTATAATAATTGCATAAAAAGTTATGGCAACTCCGACTCAAGTAAACCTTATTGTAAGCATGCACACTGGCTGAAAATACTTCCGACTACTTTTTATTTAACATGCGAATTTATATCAGGATTTAAAACGAATAGAATGGTCAGGCGGCCGACAGGCCTTAGTGCCGTTCCTGGATCTGGAAGTTTGAAAATTTCCATGAGGGTTATTTATATCAGAAGAGATTTTTACTATGGTATTTTTCGCGGGCGACGTCGCGGGCAAATACTATTATATGAAAAAATCTAGTTTATAGAAATAAATTCCTATAGGCGTGAATTCACATTTTCTTAAGTTATCCACATTTATAATTTTGCAGTTAGTAAAAGGTGGAAGATCTGGAGCCGATTAGATTATGCACCGATGGGATAAAGCAGTGTCTTACGTCACGGGCGGCGTAATGAACCCTGAGCGTAACGAAGGACTGAATTATTTAGTGAATGAAGCGAGGGGTTCAAGCTGCCTAAGACGAAGACAGGCTTTATCCCATCCCAGAAGAGCAAACTCTACTTTACACACCTTTTGCGAGACAATAAAAAGCCAGGGCTCCATAAATTAAGTATTTATTTTGTAACTAATATAAATCAAAAGTTAATATTGATGTTGGACACATTAGTCCATTTATGGAAGGATATAGTAGGTACCTACCTAAAATTTTTGTTCGGTTCATTTATGGAAGTTGTGGTAGAGTACTCATAGGTGTAGAAACTTTTTTTTATTTTTTGTTTATATTTTGGCTTCGCACGGTTTGTGCATTTAGCCAGTGTCACGTTTAGAATAGAAGTTCTAGTTTATTTAGATTTTAGCCTAATGTCCTAGTTAGGCCCCAATAAAATAGCGGTAACTTTATTGGAAGCTTCTACGGAGTTTTGTCGACAACATGTTGTAGAAACTTGATTCATTCAAACCGCGCACTTTTTTTTTGAGTTATCTTATGGTGGCCAGTTCGATTTTCGAATAAACCTCTTTACAATGTCATATGGGCATTTTATAAAGAAATTTCCACGAGTTTGCACACGAATTTGACGTTCCAAATTCGGATCACTTTACTCCCTTGGCCTTGGGAGTTCCTTACAACTTACAACTTTACCTCCCTTAGGAGTTAATGCTTTACTTTACGTTGAGATTGCATGATATGTAATTGGACATTGTCGAGCAGGTGGTGTGAAAACCAATACAGTTGACTTTAAATGAACTGCAAAACTTTAATCAAGATTAAGGGGTATTTTTATACTAAGTTAGTAATGGAATAGAATTTATGTATTTTATGTTTTTTCCTGAGGCTTAACAGTCACCAATATGCCTCAGGGGAAATCAGACGTCATGCTCAATGATGTACCTATTTCTGGCTTAAACTGTAGATATTGAAAGTACATAGCTAAAAAGTTATGAGAGTACCTACCTACTACAAAACTTCTAGACGTGACAAACAGGTAGTAAATAAAAAAGTACCTATTGCCAACAATAATAGCAACACAATCCAATAAATAATATCAGTAGTTTACGCCAGGGTCAGTCATCAATCCGTGCAATGCAATTGCAGGTATTCGCGTAGATTGATACAACACGTTAATAGGTAAGTGTCAGTTAGTAAATATGTTTTGTAATAAAAAATACTACTTAAGGCGCCGATTCCTTTGAGTAGCTGATTTTAAAATGAGAATCCCGTCTAAACTGCTAGTCGTAAAAAAAAGGGTATATTAGACCATTTTCTTAATAATTTTGGGTCGCGCGGGTGTGAAACGAGTGCGCGTTTTGTTCCCTCAAGGTCTTTGGCGTTAGTCGTCGTCTTAAGCTCTAGACTAGACAAAGTGACGTTACATACATTGCAAACGATTGTCAAAAAGTATAATATATTTTGTTTTACTAACAATGAATATCATTGACTAATAACGAGAATTGTAGCCCACACACGCGGCATTTAATACAGAGCCATCTAGATCTACAATTTTTAATAACCTTTCATAGACATACTCGTACAGTACTTTTAATCCGATTTTTTCGAAACAATTCGGTGCTGCTTTAGATGAAGCTTGGACGTTTGACCGGCAAAAATATTCCGCTTCAAGTTTTACGGGGAAGGGACAATGTATAGGTACTATCCAACATCTACTTTACTCTAAAAACCTGTCAGTCTTTGACATTAAAGTCAAACCCTTGACCTGTTCTATCCTCAAAGTTTCAAATCGGAAACGATCCATTGTCTAAGGCCCCTTAATTAGGTATAACCGTACCGTTTAGGTACCGAAGGTAATGAAGGCTTTGTTCTCAATAACACTAAAATATTATAATCGATAACGAACATTGTAATTTGTTTTATTACGCGCATATTAGCTACGCCTCTAAGGCGATTAGGAGTTGTTTTTTTATAAATGAAGCGGAAGTATGTAAGTACATATGTTCAATGAGTAGATAATATTCGGATAAATTAACGAAAATGCATATATTTTTTTTAAATCATTGTCTATTAACTTTAAAACTTTCGCGTTTCATAATTGAAAAACCATATACTCGTATCACGGGCATTTAACGCTATGATTTCGTTTTTTTTTTTTAAATAATCGAAATCATCGCGTTAAATGCCCGTGATATATTGTTTATTATCTTAAAGACATCGTCAGAACATGTCTATTGGTATAACATCATGCTCGATTTCCCGGCAAGTATAGGCAGAGATGTACTTACCTATACTTAGTATCGACGCCCACATATCGCCATTTATGCTTTAGATCCGTCTAATAGAGCGGCTTATAGCCTCAACCGTTAATGAATCCAAACACCGGGCTGCTACTGACAAATGTCTGATGAACAAGCTAAATGATTTTAGTGTTGAATGTGCACAAGATAAGTACTAAATCATCTTCATCATCATCATTACAGCCGAAATACGCCAACTGCACAACAAGCGTCGCCACACCGATCGGTCCTGTGCGTTTCATCCTGACTAAATAGAAATAATATTTACTGTGCTATTAAACCGCCGTTATACCCAAAAGTGGCAAACTGTAAACCAATATTTTTAGGGAAGTCGGGGGACCTGTAAAGAACTGTTCCAACCGTGTGTGTTGTACATTTAGTGGTAAAACGATATTTTCGCAAACGCACACATAAAAAAAAGTTATTCTATGGGATATTGAATAGCTACCCAGTTATATTCATTTATTTTCTTTTGTTATGTTATTAGTGAACGAATGCATATTCAATACTACTGTTATAAAATTTTAGTTAAGTACTAAGCAAGCTCTAGACAATGATAGAATACGTAGTTGATTTTTAGGAAAAATAATAATATTATTATTATTTTATTCGTGATGGGTTTGCTCTTGACTCTAGTCTAGGTTAGAGGTGACAGAGACAAAGTCGACGATGGAGTGAGCCTACCCAGAAGAAGCCTGTTCACTCTAACTTTGAAGAGATATATATTTTTTTAATTTTCAACTTATGTTACTCGGGATAACGCAACGTTTTTAACGATACCACATACATTGATATCGGTTAAGCCATTTAGAATTTATGGTGGAATAAACAAACTAACAAACATACATGAACCCTGAAAATATAACTCCTTTTTTGGGCAGTCGTGTAAATAACCCAATGGCTCTGCCCGACCCGGGCAACAAAAGACCTTTTGCTCAGCTTTAGCACTTACAAGTTACAACCATGAGTCCAACGAGGCAATCCATTAGAATTTCGAAGCTCAAAGGACTAGTGCGTATTTCTAGGAAAATCTAAACGACTAATGCCTGCATACCTATGCTTTAGCTCAAAGACTAAATGAATCTCAATTAAATTACAAATCTGCTGGTCACGATTGAATACAATACGTTGCTTCTAGACAAGTGTGCTTCGCAGTATGTAGGTAACATAGTTGACCGCATCATCGCTTAAAATGGGCAAGATAAGATGCTGAAATAAAATTCAGAAATATAAAGTTTTTTAGAGAGTCAATACATTTAAAAATATATTTTACAATCAATATATTTTTTTCTACTCTTTTGTCTTACGCAAACAATATAGTAGCAATAATTTATTAATTTTAAATAATACAATCAGAAGAGAAACCATAGGACGCAAGGCGATAGTTATATTATAACACAACCGAAAATAGAAGATTATGTGGTGGGTGATATACAGGATGAGTTTGTGAGACTTCTGGCAGTTTTGATAGGACTATGTAAAGTCTTTTTCTGATATACAGGCTATACATACCTGAGTGTCAAAGGCCACTTTTTATCCCGTAAAAAATAAATTTGAGTATCTTTGAGGCCGCGAGAGCGAATACGCGGGAAAATGATAGTGTATGATAAACTGAAGCAAGTCACTAGAAAAATTATAATTCTATTTAGTTTGTCATTGAGTTTATCAAATAATGTGGGAGACGTATTTTTTGCTTTATCAAATACGCGCATCAATGTTTAGGAATGGGGCTTGTGACGTTACTTTGCCAGTATAAAGTGTAGCACGGCGTGACGTCACACGATATTTTAAGTCGTAATTTTAAGTCTATGTGGTAAAAGAAAAATACTTGTCCAATATTTTTATGTAATCTAACTGACGGACTAAATAGTTTTTTTTTGGTCATCATCCCTATTATTTATTGTACATAATATACCTAACATATGAATAATAAGTGCACATAAAGGTTGAGGTGTAAAAGTGAGCTTAACTCAAAGTAGAGTTTTCTTCGAGTAAACCTTAAAATGATAGACAGTTTTCAAATGAAAGCATAAAAGTACCTAGTCCAGAGTGCAATTTTACAATAACATAAAACTAATAAAATAAATCATAAATACACACTTAAGTATCGTACACTTAAGTATTAAATAAAATGTTGCATCACCTATAAACAATAGCAAACATTCGCAACGGGCCTATTACAAGAGTTACATCTGTATTACTGAACCATTGCAAAGTTCTACTTTGCATCTTAAACCGCTTAAACGTTGCAAGAGCAGGAATTAAATGGTCCAACATTGCGTTACCGAGCAAAAAATACAGCTGCATGGTAAACTGTTGGGTCTAGTTGATGTGTAGGTCATCAACACCTATTGTGGGCTCATTTGGAATATTGATGAGGTTGGGAACGTGATAAGGGTCCGAATTTACCAAACGAATGCTTTAAATCGAGAGTTTTGATGTTTGTGTCACGATTCACTCTGCGACGATCGGTTGAACCGAAACGTATTGGGATTAAGATTGAAGATAATAATAAAGTACTGTAGGTCCAATAAAGCGGTTTGGTGAATTATTTCACAAGGAAATGATAGGCACTGAAATGAGAAACTGAATGAGAGCTGAATATCGGTAAACTTTTAAGAAGAGCTACAACGATAGCTTCTACAAGACTGTTGTAATCCTTAGATTTATGAGAGAAGATGGCACACAGATACACGAAATGATTACAATGGTGATCCAACATTGTGGTTGACCTGACGCACGTAATTTTATGAGTTGTGAGTGGCGTTTTTTGAGTCGCGTAATTTACATTATTCTGGCATATTTCACTCATTTTGCGTCGCCGACACGCCGTGTGGTACAAACAGTACTTTAGTATTAAACCGAATGTAGCGTAAATTGCGCGACTCATTTTACGCGTCTAACAGCTCAAAATATTACGTTCGCTTGGCATCACCCTTAGCCCATGAACCGTGCAACGTACGGCGTACTCCATAAGACACGGATAAATTCTAAACTGTCGAATTTAAATGTATTGTATTTGAAATTATATGTTTACACCATAGATTTAGTTTTTTTTTGCTATGGTTTACACTATATCGAGATTACATTATAATTTCACTATATTTGTTACAAACTGTGGTGTTTGCTACAATCACATTGCTATACATAAAATCTACATAAGCACACAGCTAGATCTGCTCAACTTCTCGCCCTATTCACTTAGTTCCCTTTTTAACGCGCGGTAACAAATTCCACAGGTGTTATTAAAGAAACGGATAAGACTGTAGCAGTTACAGGTGGCATAAAGCATTGCAAGTAAAAATCGATAAGAATCTGTTAAATTTCATGTTTTATTTTACGCTGATATCGCCGTGAAATCGTGTTACTTGTCAATTTTACTATCAGAACCGTTTTTTATTGCAATAGTTTTGAACCTTTTAAATACATATACTGACGCCTTTTTACTCATCGGAGTAGGCAGAAACTACTGATCGCCACCTGCTATGATCCTAACATAGGCTTTTTGATTCAACAATAAATAATAAATTATAAGTATAAATTAAAAATATAAGTGCGTGTCGGACCTCGCTCATTAAAGGATTCGGTACCAAATAAAAATATTTATCAATATATTGGTATTTGTTAGTAAAAATTATAATAAACATTATCACAAAATTTCAAGTTCGTAAGCCAATGGGAAGAAAAAAAATCTTCGGAACAAAATTGTGAAAGAGACGACGGACAGACGGACAGACATCGGACACGTGAGTGACAGCAATAAGGCTACGTTTGTGACCCTTCGGTTACGTAACCCTAAAAATGGTAAAAAACTAGTACATTAGCATTTAGACCATTTGCACGAAAATTTTTACTCAGACTTAGTTGCTAATACGAGGTTATATTGTATGACAAACTGTCAATTTAACCTCGTGTTAGCAACTTACTCTGAGTTAAGGTTTTTTCGTGCAAGTGGGACTCGTGTGTTGTTATTATTTTCTGCATCTAACTGACTATTAAAACTTAGTTTCTGTATTCATATTCATCATCATCATCAGCGTGGCCAACAGCGTTTTTGGATGGCTAAGTACTGGGAAGTAAGTATATGACTTGTTTACATCTGTCCCTTACGCACACTCAAAATAACATTACTTTAAGAGCCTATGGTCACCTCCCTGGTCTGGCAAAACAAGAATATCATCGTGATTCAGCCAGATTACGCCTACTGCTAGATAACCTAGTAAAGCCGACCGAACCTGTGCATTTCAGAGTTGTGCTACTCATTCATGCTTAAACGGCTGGACGGATTTGGATGAAACTTGCCACACAGAGAGCCACATAATTGTGGCATGGTAAGTGGTGTAATATAGAGGAGCATTTACCAATTTTCCCATAGTATAAAAGTAAAACAAAGGCCAATAGTTAGTTTCTACACGATCACTTTCAATCTTCACATTTATTAATGTCTAGACAAGTTATTCTCATACATAAAACGTTTTCATCATGTGCCATTGTTGTCGACTAAAATAAACGAAACGCATTCCGTTTTTTGTCTTATTTATTTATTTATTTATTTATTTTATTATTAATGTACACACAGAAAATACATACAGAAAACACATCATGACATAGGAGTACAAAGGTACTGCTTATTTCTTAAGAAATTTCTACCAGCAGACCCGCGAAAATATATAATATATAATACAAAATATGTTACCTACTACTCGTTTTTTCGACCGTTAGTTTCATATGAACAAAGGTATCATTACGACCGGTCGGAAGGTCACTAGAGCAGCAGTAAAAGTAGCTAAAACCATAATTTCGATGTCTAATTTTTTACAAACATAACTATTAAATTCTTGTCGGCTTTTTTTTTTTGGAACTCGTTTCGTATTCTATCTTAAAGATGTGCAAACTGGTATTTATGTAATAGAAAAACAAGGACACGGATTTTGATAAGAGTTAATTGATTTATTATTATTAATTAAGTAATGCGTCTGTGCTGCTGCTAAATGATTTAACTATCACATCTGTGGTGAAACTAGAATTTTAAATTTTACCCGGGCGGGATAGGTATCTGCCCGGTACAGGTTAATAAAAATGAATGCCTTATTTATATCACAATAAAGTTCACTATCCAACCAAAAATACAACTACAAACAATACTATAATGCTTCCTGTAACACTATTTATTGCAACGGAATCACGGAGTTCTGCTCCAGATCAAATTGTATGGGGATCGAAGTTATGCTTGCCGTAGCGCGTCCGACTGCAGTGGGCATAATCTCGATGAGTCCCAAATATAAATCGGTGCTACGAAGCCTACAACATCCCTATGAGTGCTACGGCGTAGCACCGTTACTTCATTTTATGACCCCTAATGACCTATTTCATTGGAACTAGGAATTGTGTGAAAGATAATGTCTAGAAAGGGAGCTACTGAGATGACGACAGTGGAAAGTAGGATAGACGTAGAAACGTCGCGCTGACCCTAAATAAATTGAGGTAGATAGGAGAATTATAATTAGCTCTAAAATCTTTGAGAAAAATTCTGACTGTGTTCCAAATTAAAATTGATTTTAGATACTTGTAGACGCAACGAAGGACGGTGTCTCCGTATGCAACCCTAGATAAAATTGATTTTTTTTATTTATACTGCAACTCACCCAATTTTAGGCAACAAGTATGAGTAAGTTACCTTACACCAATTTACGGTTCTATCGGTCTAGCAGGTTATCGTGCAGGTAATTGTCTCAAATAAAACCAAACTACTATTAACTGTAACAGACAAACGTAGGTAAAGGCTCGAAAAAATTCATGGTAAAAGTACATACCGAGTTGATTGTAAACAAACACGCACTTCCTATAGGAAATGTAAATTATTTATGATTCAGAACCCGATAGGCAGACGTACATAATTATATTGTTAAATACTTTCACCTTCATAACAAAAAGGCCGTAACTACAAATAACGGTAATCTGCGAAAAAATATAAACATTGAAATCTTACCTTGTCAACAGTTTCTTCAGGGGTACGCAGCTTCACCGAATTTTGTCTCTTGGTGACCACGGACCTCGAAGAATACCGGTGCGACAGTCTCCTCGCGAAGTTACTCTTGAAGTCTTCACATCTCATGATGGACTCCACTGGTCTACTGAACTCCTGGTCCAGTTGACCGGGAACCTCTTCAGTATTTTGCATGAACATCGTTGTTTACAAACCACGTTTACAGTCATTATATAAAAGCAACTTCATTGAATAAAGATCGTGAGCAGTTTAGAGTGAGGATGGTTAGCGCGCGCGCACCCATGCAACCGTTATCGCTTGCGGTGTGTGTGGGACTGACTATTGTTGCCCACCTGTCTTGTTTACACCTTAGGGACAATACACTAGAAATACATGCTTAGAACAGTATCCATGATCCAAAAAATTATAATAAGTACCTATTGTACAGTTTTAATCTCCTGTATGAATCAATATCGATTTATGTAAAGAAATATTTTCAAATAATTTTGTATTATAGTGAGTTGTTAAAGCTTTAATTAAAAATTTGTGTTTAGCGACATCTAGTGTTACGTTAACATTTAAGTTAGGAACGATGGAAGTTATCGCACACTTTAGTTCATCACTGTTTTCATAGATGGGTCTTTATTCAAACATGGTATAGTTTGAATAGTATTCACCAGAGCTCACTACTATACTATCAAAAAGGTTTTTTAATTTGTTACATGAAACCTCCGTGAAAAAACATAGCAGTATTTGTTTTATTTGTCATTGTCATCCTTGTTTCAGATTTCACCGGATCAGACAAAATCTAAATTATGTACATAGACAGTTCGGAAATATGATAAATTTAATTGTTTTCCGGCCATCCGCCACGCGCAACCTAGCGACATCTAGTGTTACATTAACATTTAAGTTAGGAACGATGGAAGTTATCGCACACTTTAGTTCATCACTGTTTTCATAGATGAGTCTTTATTCAAACATGGTATAGTTTGAATAGTATTCACCAGAGCTCACTACTATACTATCAAAAAGGTTTCTTAATTTGTTACATGAAACCTCCGTGAAAAAACATAGCAGTATTTTTTTTATTTGTCATTGTCATCCTTGTTTCAGATTTCATAACCGGATCAGACAAAATCTAAATTATGTACATAGAAAGTTCGGAAATATGATAAATTTAATTGTTTTCCGGCCATCCGCCACTCACCATGGGCGTTAAAGAAAAACCTTCAGGTATTTTTTTATCTTAGGTTTAGATTAAGTTCTTAGGTAGGCAACACAAAGTCATGGTACAAAGGGACATCTTTGGTGATTTTTGAGAAAATTTTACTACATTTATGTAGATGTAGAGACCTGCCACCATTTCTACTGATTTGCTTAAAGTTAGAAGTGGAATCAGATATCATTAGTCTAATTTGCAATGTCATCGGGTGTAACATAGACACTGTGGGTAAAATCGTCTTTCATTTATTGACCTGAAATTGGTATTTACCTACCAGAAATAATCCAGTGCTCCAACTTGTTTATCTATTTTTTTATCAGTATTGTACTGTTCCACTGTTCATTATTATGTGTTCTAGGGTGAAAACCACCCATAACATAAGGTCCTAACTACCATATGTATATTATAAAATAGGTATTTTATATTCTAGGCAATTCATTTCTAAGTTTACTGACACAGTTAAAGAAAAGTCCCGGGAGGAAACTTGTACTTGTTCTACGCGAGTTCAGTCTGAAATACCAACCCGGCTTGAGCTAGTTTGGTTATGCCTTCTCTGTATGAGATGACCCTGTGCCCAGCAGTGGGGCAGTTACAAGCTGGTTTTATGAATGCGTTAATGCGCATGTATGCTTGACTGTATTTGTCCAACTTTTCAGCAACATAATATTTTATCATATTTAGATATCACCGTTTTGCCACCAATACTCCAAATAACAGAAGCTCTAAAAATCTTAAGAATTATATCACAGTGCAGATGAAATGAAAGGACTTGACTTCCTTTTATAACATAAGTAAGTATAAGATGTCTTTACTTACCTACTAATTCATTTTAATTTGGTACCTACATAACTATACATGTACGGTAATAGTACATTATTGCAAAGGCCGGGAAATAGACAATTGCAGGTCGAGTATGAGTTTGAAGGCCGAGCCGTAGGTGAGGACTTCACTAATACGAGACAGGCAATTGCCATTTCCGCCGAGGCATATATAATGCTTTTTTCAAAAGAATGCAGGAAAATAAAAAAGTAGTTGAATTTCCTTAATTTTTAAAGTTAATGCCATTTATAACTTGAACTGTACAAATCGGCATGGAATAAATTGCCCATAATGTAGATGGCTTTTTAGTTTTGGAAATCTCATTAAAATACGCTTAAAATACTGTTTCGGAGAAAATTTTCATTTTTTAATCGTTTTTCCAAATCATAAAATGTCCATATACCTACTTTCATGTATTTTTCTTTTGACTTTGCTGGAAGCAGGTTTTCCATTGCCAATTTGGCTTCTGATCTTAAATCTGATGGTCCGTGAACCGTTGGAACTGATTTTAATTATTAAATTAATATTTATTAAATATTTAAATAACAAATCAAGACG
This sequence comes from Orthosia incerta, assembly GCA_948252205.1. Classification (NCBI taxonomy): domain Eukaryota; kingdom Metazoa; phylum Arthropoda; class Insecta; order Lepidoptera; family Noctuidae; genus Orthosia; species Orthosia incerta. The sequence continues at coordinate 35,741,490 of OX411741.1, read as the reverse complement.
AATTTTCAGCTTTGCCGCACATTTTTCTATTGCTTTCTATCTGTGCCGAAAGGCAAACGCATTTATGGCTATACAGCCACGTGAACGCAATTTGTACTAAGCAAAGAGACTTACTTTGGTATGCCAAGAATGATAAAAGAGATCCAATCAAAGAGTATCTAATAACCCCAGCACGCCGTTACATACAACATTGCTGGAGCGTTGAAATGTTCCAAATTCAAAAAACGCTCCAGCAATGGATTTGATTTTCACTGTCCGTAAATTCGGTACTTCGCGTGTTCTTTTTTCTAAAATAATGACAATATTTTCATGCATGTTTGAGAAAAAAACATTTTCATTATGTCCCTCGTCAAACTTCGTGTTTCGTCATTCGACGGCTTTTTTTTCTATCAGTTGTCGTCGTTTGGACTTGGTGCAGACCGGACGCTCTCAATCAACTTGGAAGTGTTGTTAATACTTTTTCAACATAATTTAATTTTTTTAATTGGCCGATGTGCTATTTTACAGCTCTATATATTTCACACGGAAATCAAAACAAAACAAGAATAAAGTACTTAGTTCTGAATAAAAATTATTATACACTGTAAATATAATAATTGATGGAATGGAACATGGAAATTAGCATTCTTTCGTATTCGGAAATGCGATGATTGCCGAGGGACATTAAGAAAATAGTTGTACTGTTGTAAGTAGGTATAAGTTGTTGGAGTGCCTCCAAAATCATAAAAATGAAAAAAAAAACTTTTTACAAAAAATACTACAGACTTCCAAACAAGAAAACTACGAAGTGAAAAACTATTTCATTTTTGGAAGTCGGTGTCTTTCGTAGGTACCATTTTTTTGCGTTATGGAACTTTTTTGTCATTTTTATTTTTTATTTTCACTTTTTAGTTGTGCCTACCTAATAGGCAAGTTGTTTAGTAAGTTTCCTATAACGCCAGAATACGAGTAGATTACCTGAATATCATCAAACTTGAACATAACCGGACAAATGAGAGAAGCATGCTGTCGTGATGTTATTTATTTATTTATTTTATTTATTTATTTATTTATGTTATGAAATGGTATAAACAATAAACAGACATGCGATTGCAGCAGTCCCGAGAGATTTTCCGTTATTAGAAGTTCTTTATCAGATCTTCACCAAATTAAAATGGGACCAATTTCGGCACATACTCTTTCAAACAAAAGAAAGATTTTCAAAATCGGTCCACAATTGACGGAGATATCGGTGAACATAAACAAAAAAACATACATTAAGTCGAACATAGAACCTCCTCCTTTTTCGAAAGTCGGTTAAAAATGGGAGACAAGTTCAATATTAAGAATATGCCAAAAGAATTGAGATCTAAATGTGTGCCAAGTTCTGTAGATAAACCTGAAATATTATAGAATATTATAGTATTTTTAAGAACATACCACATTTTAAAATAAAACTTGCTTTTTCTGCTACAAAAATGTTAGCTATTTAAAAATAAAATTTCTTAAATTTTAACAGTCGAATTATTTACACAAAGCATATAATATAACTTAGGATAAATAAAATTGACACTCAAGATTTTGACTTGGGTAGTTTTTGGGTACACTTTGTGTATATAATTCGACTGTTCAAATCCATGAAGTTATATTTATAAATACCAAACATTGTTGTACCTAGCAGAAAAAGCAAGAAATTGTATTAAATTCATTTTTCAACACACATGCTCATAAAGTGGCTCTAATTTCACCGCAATTAGGCACATAATGATACCTGTTATCAAACTGTGACTTTTTCATTGCTATTACTCACAAGTGAGTTATAGAGTTTTTTTTTTATTTATTGGTTGAGTTGCTTTTTTCTTAAAAAAGTTTCGATACAAAAAAGATCGTGCTCAATAGTACAAATAAATTAATGTACCTACCTATTGCTTGCTCATTTCAATTTGTACGTGCTTAATAAATAAAACTTTCACTCAAATATAAATTGTATTTGCTCTGTAAATAAGAAAAATTAAATTGCCTATTTTGTATGTGGCTAAAACACTATCCACGAAAATCCAAAAAAAAAAGAAACCACATTATTTTAGTCTATGGCCGATCGCCATTGTTATTTGCGCGCGCATAGGAAAACTGATTCATTTTGCCCGCCATTGTGAAAAAAAAATCACAACTCGTTTTTACTGTTGAAAATGATTTTTAGTATTATTTTCTTCACAAGTGTGTTGAAAAACGTCGTATGATACACGTGTGTATTGATGATTACCGTCCTCGGCTCTCTTAAGACCCTCACCTACGGCTCGGGTCTCAATTGCGCCTCAGCGGTAATCACCAACATTGCACACTTGTACCATAATGTACTATTAAAATGTGTTATGTTCATTTCAGGACTATCAACAGAACTTGGCACACATTTAGATCTCAATTCAAACAAACAACTGCAGATTGCATACGACCACGGCTATTCTATAAGAACGGACGATCAAGAAGCTTCTAAAGATACCTAATTTATCAAATTATGATAGGCGTTTAGAAGTTATAAGGGAACAGATGAACATGTATCATCATCATTTCAGCTAAAGGACTTTCAATGCTGGTCATAGGCCTTCTTCAAGTGTCTGTCCTACGGTGCTACCGTCTTTTCTAGAGTCACTTGGTGGGCGGACAGAGTCCCAATCTAAGCGCCCGTGACCCCGGACTCCCACCTGCCTATGAAGCAGGCGGGGTTTTGGCGCTTTAGGCATCGGGGAAGTTGCTCCCCCGACGTCTTCTTCTCTGAACGGGGTCCACCCTCCGTCCAGGGTTAGGCCAAGATACTTAATGTAGCGATCCACCTGGACTTGCGCATCTCCAACTCTCACTGAGGAGCTGGGTGGTTCTCTGCTCCTCGGCAGTTTATCCTCAAAATTGCGCGCGAGACGATTTGTGATTACTCTTGAAAACCACTTTCAGATATAGCTAAGAAGTGAGATGGGCCTATAATTCTTCAGTCGGGCATATTCACCCTTCATGAAGAAGTATACCAACACAGGGTGTGTGCACCATGCCCGCGGCTTTTTCCCTCGAGTATGGCAGTATCACGCACAACTGCTTTTGAAGGGCCTTAAGTACCGGTTTTCCACCCACCTTCAGGAGCTTGGCCGTAATTCCGCCAAGTTTATTATTCAGTTCTTCGACAATTTTTTTTAAGCACTATAGGCTCGCGCTTGACCACTATCTCACCTGATGTTAAGCGATGATGTGGTCGACGGTGAATCACGCTTGCCTAGAAAAAACCTTTTCACTCTTGACTTAAAGACCCCTAGATTGTAGCTGTCGGGAAACACAGACTCCGTCAGGGAATTGCGCTCCTTAGCTGTACGCACAATAAAAGTGTTCCCAAAACGTATTGTGCGCATCGCCGTACGTCTGGTAGTCTGACGATGAAACGGGCTAGGTGGAATTAGATCATGCAATTCCATCGCACACTCGCCGAAGTGAAACCGACAAGCTGGCAACTCAGCGACGATGTTCAAGGCTCTGGAGCTTTGTCTTGACCAGTGCTTCATCGCCGATGAGCCTCTTGGCCCGCCTTTAGATCGACTCCAGTGCATCAAGCTGGTATTTGGCAGATCCGTCCCAGAGATGAGAACAGTACTCCATGCACGATCGAACTTGCGCTTGATACAAGTTGAGCAGATGTACCGGCGTGAAGTACTTTCTCACCTTTGCAAGAATCCCCAACTTTTTGGCAGCCAGCTGAGCCTTTGCCTCAATGTATGGGCCAAAATTGAGAGTCGATGTCAAAGTAATGCCAAGAAGCTCAAGATGGTCCATTATTGGCACTGTTACATCACGGAAAGTAGGAGCCGGGTGAAATTGGCTCTTTGTAGCGGCAAAAAGACACGCCTGAGTTTTAGTAGCATTAAACCTGACCAGATTGCTTGGAAAATCGATTGCTTGGCAAATATTCAAATTCGTAAAAACACTGTTTTTTACTTTTCCTTTGTATACACACAAATTACTTTTACCACAGCCGGGGGATTGAAAAGAAATCCGAAATGATTCTAAACTTTTGCTTTAAGGGACTGCCCGCCGTCATTTTCGCACAAATACGAAATACACTTCATATCGTGCCTAAAAGCGGTGGAGTAGTGTATCTGTATATTGAAAATAAACTAAATTACATTCAAGCTGTAAAGCTTAGAGGAAGTCTTTTGCTCAGTGGGACACAGTGCAAGTTTTTCTCCAAGTACACTTAACCCTATACAAGACAGCGTTGGAAGATCTCCCACAAAGTGTACCCGATGACCCGGTGTGGGTTGCGCGAGTGTGGTGGATGCAACATGTGTAGGAATGGCCGTTGTAGCGACGCTTTCAGCAGCCTTATATCTTGCCTTAGATGGTTTCGGAAATAGCTACAATCTTTATGTCAAGAGTAAATAAGTTAATTCTAGGCAAGCGTGCTTCGATCACGTCATCTTACCATCATCCTAGATCTAGATGATATCTACCTAAGTTAAAGATAAGTTTAGGAACGTTGTAGCCTGATTAACGCCATTAGTCTGATAGGTTGCAGATGGAGATCATTAGGTTATGATGCAATCCTGATAATTCTTGGCTTGTCTTCTCATCATAAGGATATAGGTAACAAGTGCGAAAAGTGATATTGTAAGAATTGTCAAAAACACAAAAATTGCTTGTTTTGTAAGATTTATTTAGCCAAATATATTAAGAGCAGCTAAGGATTGGAACTCTCTGCCGGAGTCTTTGTTCCCTGATAGCTACAACCTTGGGGTCTTTAAGTCAAGAGTGAATTGGTTTCTTCTAGGCAAGCGTGCTTCACCGTAGACCAAATCATCGATTAACATCAGGCGAGATAGTGGTCGAACGCGAGCCTATACATTATAAAAAAGAGCAAAATTTACTTTCGTTAATCTAGAATTCTAGATTATATTTCTAACTAGCTGTGCCCGCGGCTACGCTCCCGTACCCTACATACGCTACATACACATATGTATTCATAACATACCAACTTTTTTAACCGTCTTTCGAAAAAGGAGGAGGTTCTATGTTCGACTTCTTGTATGTTTTTTTTTATGTATGTTCACCGATATCTCCGTCAATTGTGGACCGATTTTCAAAATTATTTTTTTGTTTGAAATAGTATGTTTCGAAATTGGTCCCATTTTAATTTGGTGAAGATCTGATATAGATCTTCGAAGATATACAACAGAACTCTTCAATAAATAACGGCAAATCTCTCGGGACTGCTGCAATCGCATGTCTGTTTATTGTTTATACCATTTCATAACATAACATCACGCCAGTACGCTCTTAAGGTGTAAGCAGATCTCTCATTTGATCGGTTTTGTTCAAGTTTCATGATATTCGGGTAATCTATTCTGGCGTTATAGGAAACTTACTAAACAACTTGCCTATTAGTATAACTAAAAAGTGAAAAATAAAAAAGTTTTTTACAAAACAATACTACCGACTTCCAAATAATAAAACTACAAAGTGAAAAATAACTTTACTTTTGGAAGTCGGTGTCCATAACGCAAAAAAATGGTACCTAGTTACCTACGAAAGACACCGACTTCCAAAAATAAAGTTATTTTTCACTTTGTAGTTTTATTATTTGGAAGTCGGTAGTATATTTTTGAAAAAAAACTTTTTTGCTAGTGTCATTCTTTCGCATACAGAAAATGACTTTAAATGCACAACGCCATCTATCGAATAGCGAGTTCAACTGTCCGAGTAACTGAATTGCGTGAGCTGTGATAATTTTACTTCTTGAACACTTTAAATTCATCTAACTTTTGATAAAGTGAACCGATTGCGATGAAACAAAAACTAAGTAATTCTTCAAGTTACGCACAATTTTTATGTATAAAAGTTATCTCTACATTGGTTTCGTACATTTCACGTGATGCGTGCACAAATAAGCAGACAAACAGCCAAAAATTCGAAAAATGCTGGAAATGGGTTCTGTTGGTTATCCTTTAACACCCTGGCTATTTTTTTTGGAAAAAATTTCGATGCACAAAAAATATTTTTCTACAGATTTATTATAAATGTATTGATAACCTGGTTGTTTCGAAACAAGTTTTAAAAATGTCACTAGAAATGAACTACAAACTTACCTCTTACGTTATTACCTATGTCTTAATGCAGATCTTGGTTGTTTTTAATTCTTATTAACTAAAATTATTTTCGAGTACCTAAGTTGATAAATAAGGTAACTATAATAGGTACATCATATTTTACTTTATCTACTTTCATGTCGTAATATTCGAATTATAAGCTTAAAAACGAGTTTATATTGACATACTTTATAAACACAATACCGAAATTTAAAAATACAATCTCATTATAACACTATTTCTCTAACAAAATAATCAGAAAATAATGCTATAAAACAATTTTTTTTCTATAACGATACAGAACAATTCCAAGAAGTTAATCACTAAGGAGTTTCCATCAATAATTTTTGTAATGCCATTTTAGTACCTATTATAAAAAGATTTGATTCCAATTTTGTCTGTGACAATGCGCGGGCATTTAGCAATATTTTGAGCTCTATGAACAGGTAGAAAGAGACAAAGATCGCGCGAATAAATATCGCAGTGCGTGTGCCAATAGCGCATGCGCAGATAATGCGGTGATGTGCTGGGTTTTGGCGCCATTCATACGTTTTGCAGGTTTCGCTGTACTGAATTTCATGAGTTTTTTAAATTCTTGCTTAAAATGTCTGATATTAGTGAATTTGAAGAAAATTTGATTCCAAACATTTTATATGCGGCGAAGGAAATTACTCATAATCTCTTACCAGCAAAGTCGAGATTATTATATGATGCATTTATCACGACTTTATGGCATGGAAAATAAAAAAAAATATATATTAAGTAGGTTCAATCCCAATATGTATGAGTGTAGATAAAGTAGTGTATGATACTGCACATAACTAGGTATTAAAACATTCGTGTGAATACTATTAAAAACCTCGCCTACGGCTCGGTTTTTAAACACACACTCATGTGTTAATACCCCTTAAAGCAACAGAATCATAAACTACTATTAATTGACGGCTGTATTTTTTTCGCGTTTTAAGCATTTTTTTTTTTGTAAATGGATGTTGGTTGTTGATTGATCGCTAACTAGCTGACCCGGCAAACTTTGTTTTGCCATAAAAACACCAAACATTCACCTACCCTACACCTACCCTACACCTACCCTACACCTACCCTACACCTACCCTACACCTACCCTACACCTACCCTACACCTACCCTACACCTACCCTACACCTACCCTACACCTACCCTACACCTACCCTACACCTACCCTACACCTACCCTACACCTACCCTACACCTACCCTACACCTACCCTACACCTACCCTACACCTACCCTACACCTACCCTACACCTACCCTACACCTACCCTACACCTACCCTACACCTACCCTACACCTACCCTACACCTACCCTACACCTACCCTACACCTACCCTACACCTACCCTACACCTACCCTACACCTACCCTACACCTACCCTACACCTACCCTACACCTACCCTACACCTACCCTACACCTACCCTACACCTACCCTACACCTACCCTACACCTACCCTACACCTACCCTACACCTACCCTACACCTACCCTACACCTACCCTACACCTACCCTACACCTACCCTACACCTACCCTACACCTACCCTACACCTACCCTACACCTACCCTACACCTACCCTACACCTACCCTACACCTACCCTACACCTACCCTACACCTACCCTACACCTACCCTACACCTACCCTACACCTACCCTACACCTACCCTACACCTACCCTACACCTACCCTACACCTACCCTACACCTACCCTACACCTACCCTACACCTACCCTACACCTACCCTACACCTACCCTACACCTACCCTACACCTACCCTACACCTACCCTACACCTACCCTACACCTACCCTACACCTACCCTACACCTACCCTACACCTACCCTACACCTACCCTACACCTACCCTACACCTACCCTACACCTACCCTACACCTACCCTACACCTACCCTACACCTACCCTACACCTACCCTACACCTACCCTACACCTACCCTACACCTACCCTACACCTACCCTACACCTACCCTACACCTACCCTACACCTACCCTACACCTACCCTACACCTACCCTACACCTACCCTACACCTACCCTACACCTACCCTACACCTACCCTACACCTACCCTACACCTACCCTACACCTACCCTACACCTACCCTACACCTACCCTACACCTACCCTACACCTACCCTACACCTACCCTACACCTACCCTACACCTACCCTACACCTACCCTACACCTACCCTACACCTACCCTACACCTACCCTACACCTACCCTACACCTACCCTACACCTACCCTACACCTACCCTACACCTACCCTACACCTACCCTACACCTACCCTACACCTACCCTACACCTACCCTACACCTACCCTACACCTACCCTACACCTACCCTACACCTACCCTACACCTACCCTACACCTACCCTACACCTACCCTACACCTACCCTACACCTACCCTACACCTACCCTACACCTACCCTACACCTACCCTACACCTACCCTACACCTACCCTACACCTACCCTACACCTACCCTACACCTACCCTACACCTACCCTACACCTACCCTACACCTACCCTACACCTACCCTACACCTACCCTACACCTACCCTACACCTACCCTACACCTACCCTACACCTACCCTACACCTACCCTACACCTACCCTACACCTACCCTACACCTACCCTACACCTACCCTACACCTACCCTACACCTACCCTACACCTACCCTACACCTACCCTACACCTACCCTACACCTACCCTACACCTACCCTACACCTACCCTACACCTACCCTACACCTACCCTACACCTACCCTACACCTACCCTACACCTACCCTACACCTACCCTACACCTACCCTACACCTACCCTACACCTACCCTACACCTACCCTACACCTACCCTACACCTACCCTACACCTACCCTACACCTACCCTACACCTACCCTACACCTACCCTACACCTACCCTACACCTACCCTACACCTACCCTACACCTACCCTACACCTACCCTACACCTACCCTACACCTACCCTACACCTACCCTACACCTACCCTACACCTACCCTACACCTACCCTACACCTACCCTACACCTACCCTACACCTACCCTACACCTACCCTACACCTACCCTACACCTACCCTACACCTACCCTACACCTACCCTACACCTACCCTACACCTACCCTACACCTACCCTACACCTACCCTACACCTACCCTACACCTACCCTACACCTACCCTACACCTACCCTACACCTACCCTACACCTACCCTACACCTACCCTACACCTACCCTACACCTACCCTACACCTACCCTACACCTACCCTACACCTACCCTACACCTACCCTACACCTACCCTACACCTACCCTACACCTACCCTACACCTACCCTACACCTACCCTACACCTACCCTACACCTACCCTACACCTACCCTACACCTACCCTACACCTACCCTACACCTACCCTACACCTACCCTACACCTACCCTACACCTACCCTACACCTACCCTACACCTACCCTACACCTACCCTACACCTACCCTACACCTACCCTACACCTACCCTACACCTACCCTACACCTACCCTACACCTACCCTACACCTACCCTACACCTACCCTACACCTACCCTACACCTACCCTACACCTACCCTACACCTACCCTACACCTACCCTACACCTACCCTACACCTACCCTACACCTACCCTACACCTACCCTACACCTACCCTACACCTACCCTACACCTACCCTACACCTACCCTACACCTACCCTACACCTACCCTACACCTACCCTACACCTACCCTACACCTACCCTACACCTACCCTACACCTACCCTACACCTACCCTACACCTACCCTACACCTACCCTACACCTACCCTACACCTACCCTACACCTACCCTACACCTACCCTACACCTACCCTACACCTACCCTACACCTACCCTACACCTACCCTACACCTACCCTACACCTACCCTACACCTACCCTACACCTACCCTACACCTACCCTACACCTACCCTACACCTACCCTACACCTACCCTACACCTACCCTACACCTACCCTACACCTACCCTACACCTACCCTACACCTACCCTACACCTACCCTACACCTACCCTACACCTACCCTACACCTACCCTACACCTACCCTACACCTACCCTACACCTACCCTACACCTACCCTACACCTACCCTACACCTACCCTACACCTACCCTACACCTACCCTACACCTACCCTACACCTACCCTACACCTACCCTACACCTACCCTACACCTACCCTACCATTTTTTTTGTTTTTAAACCTTCCCTGTATTCTGTCGACCAAAACAAAAAAAGAATTATGCAAATCGGTTCAGCCGTTCTCGAGTTTTAATCAGACTAACGAACAACAATTCATTTTTATTTATATAGATAGATAGATGATTTAAAAGTCAACCTATAGACTTTATATTGTCATCGAGTCATTTGTTTTTCGGTTTTTGTAGTTCATGTGCAAATCAATGGCGAAGCCTGCTAATACATTCCCGCCGAAGGTGGACATTTGCAAGTCCTTCGACCTGGTGGAAATCGTATTCATATGTGTGATGTTTACCTTTATTCTGATCTTCCTGACGCAAGCTGGCCGCATACTGAGTTCAGGCTTCTTACACAGTACCAGGGCTAGCAGTGGAGGCTGCGAGGTATGACCAACCAACACTAATTTTTACCATTGGCAATGGTATCTAGGGTAATTTTCCAGGGAGGGCTGGCCGCTAAGATGTCAATGAATTTAAACACGCGTCAAGCAAAACATTCGTTCAAGTTCAGTCGAAATCTGTTGGTGTTCCCTGCGTTAGTATGCCAAAACTATTCCACTTATCAGGATTAATATATTACTGTTAAAGATTATTTCTCCCACTCTGACCCATCCAACATCCAACAACCAAAGATGTCCGTATTTTAGTCTGCAGCACATTAGAATGCGCAGAGAAGGTATTGGGATCACGGCAAAAGAGGAGATAAGAAAACAGAGACCCAGTTCTTTGATACGTAGTTCTACCAATTGTTAAATATGCTAAACAAAGGTATAAATTTTTGCAAAAATGCGGTTTTCATCAATTGTTAGCTTATCAAATGGTCGTATAAGTTAAATAGTTAATTATTTGGCCATTTTTTAGATAAAAAATTAAAGAATAAAGGAGTTTTCATCATCATTTCTGCCGAAAGGCGTCCACTGCTGGACATAAGCCACCCCCAGGCGTCGCCACATTTACCGATGCCGTGCGTCTCGCGTCCAGCGCATTCCCGCAACCTTAACCAGGTTATCGGTCTACCCAGTGGAAGGCCTTCCAACGCATCGTCTTTCGGTTCGCGGTCACCATTTCAGAACTTTCTGGCTCCATCGGCAATCCATTCTGCGAGTAATGTGCCCCTGCCCACAGCCACTTTACTTTCGCTATTCTTCGGGCTATGTTAGTAACTTTGGTTCTCCTGCGGATATCATCATTTCTGATGAGATCATCCAAGGAAACACGGAGCATAGCCCTCTCCATTGCCCTTTGGGTGACTTAAAGCTTTCTGATAAGGCCCATTGTGAGCGAACACGTTTCGGTCCCATTAGTAATTACTGGCAACACACACTGGTCATAGACATTGTCTTGAGACACTGCGGTAAATTGGACGAGAAAATACCGCGCAACTGCCCGAACGCCGCCCAGCCGAGCCGAATTCGATGGTTGACCTCTTTCTCGAAGTTACATACCCAACTGGACTTTTTGTCCCAGGTAGACATAATCGTCTATAACTTCGAGTATAGGGTCTCCAATCATGACAGGAATGGGTGTTACATGGACATTCACCATGGCCTTGGTTTTGTCCATGTTCATTTTAAGACCCACTCTTTCGGAAGCTCTACTGAGGTCATCGAGCATTGTACTGAGGCCCTCCACGGTCTCAGCCATGAACACTATGTCGTCGGCAAACCGAAGATGAGTGATGTTCTCGTCATTATCGGTGATGCCTAGCCCTCTCCAGTCCAGAACCTTGAAGACATCCTCCAGCGCAGCAGTGAATAGTTTCGGTGAAATTACATCTCCCTGTCCCACACCGCGCTGGAGAAGGATAGGTTTCGAGATCTGATCCTGAAGGCGGACTGACATGGTGGCGTTTTTGTACAATGACTTCAATACCACAATGTACGCAGGTTTGACGATTTCCAGCCTCCCGAAGAAGCCGGATTCCGAAAAGGTTTTAGCACCATAGACCATACACATATGCTGTGGCAGGTTATACGGAAGACCGAAGCGTAAAACCTGCCTCTCTGCTTAGCGTTACGCAGAAAGCGTATGTGGTCTAAGGTGCTAAAACGTTTTCGGAATCAGGCTTCTTCGGGAGGCTGGAAATCGTCAAAACTGCGCGCGAGACGATTCGTGATGACTCTTGAAAACAACTTGTAGACATGGCTAAAAAGTGAGATGGGCCTATAGTTCTTCAGCCGGGCACTGTCGCCCTTATTGAAGAAGAGTACCACCACACCCCTGCACCATGCCTGAGGCGTTTTCCCCTCGATTATGACGGAATCAATCAAATCAAACAGCTTCTGAAGGGCCTTAACGGTTTCCCACTCGGTCAATCTAGCTCTTGGGTAGTTTGCTAGATTTGCAACGGGTTTGCTGATTGATGTGTACAACTGCCCATAGAATGCCTCGATCTTCCTCATAAGCTCCGGTTTGGCGGATAAGATCCTGCCATCGTCGGTCTTCGGTTTCATGAGCTGGCTCTGCCCAATAGCCAGATCCCTTGAAAATACCTTGGATCTTTTATTTCGCTCAATAGCGTCTTTAATAAGCTCGGTATTAAAGCGGCGGAGGAGGAAGACTGCAGGATCATATCACGCCTCTCCTTCATAAGCTTGAGAGTAGGATCTGAAAACTTTATTTTTCTGTCTGTACGATGGGTCTTGAAGAACTTAACCCAACAGTTTCCACGAACCCATCTTTGTAATCGTCCACGGAGCACCCTAAACACTCAACGATTCTGGAGTTCGAGTTGAAAGCTACCGGAGTTTTGGACCTGTATCTGTGCTGGACGGAGCATGGACTTCATCAGGTGAGACCTTTCAAGCTAAATATTAATGTTCAATGTGCCTCTTACCATGCGGTGATCGCTGGTAAGAGGAGTGATCGATTTGCTTCTTGGTTGACATGATGAAGTCGTCTCATTTTTCGTTGCAACTTCGGGGTCTGCCAGGTCCACTTCCTGTGTTCACACTTTCTGAAGAAGAAGTTTATCATATAGAGGCCCTCCTTCTCCAAAAAAACTGGCCAGTAGGTGACCCCGGTGGTTCCGTCGTCCAACTCCAAATTGGCCCGCTTACAATCATCATCGTCTCGTTTGCCCAGTTTCACTCTGAAGTCCCCCATCTTCTTCTTAGCGTGTCGATGGCAAATATAAAAAGTTAAATATTATGTTTGGCCCAGAATTCAGCCACGGCAATACCATTAGGTGCCATGACAACGGTGTAGTGAGTTTTGAAACCTTGCATTGCTCTAGAAATATCTTTATATACATGGTCTCCACCTCGTCGTCGTGGTGTACCGAGGTTGGGGCGTAGACCTGTACGACCTTCAGCGAATATCTCGAGGATATTTTTATATATTCTGAGTACAAGGTACGCCACTCTGGTCGATACACTCTCGATCTTCACCACGTTATTCACAAGGGACTTGTGGACGATAAACCCGACACCACCCTGGGACTGCTGGTCACCCTCTCGGAAATATAGCAAGTTATCGGATTTGAGGATCTTCGAGTCCTCCCCCACTCTTCGGACTTCAGATAACTCTATAATACTCCATCGTAACCTGCTCAATTCCTCTTCGAGTTCGGTGATCTTCTCGTCAGTCCGGAGTGTGCGCGTTTTGTACTTTGCCAGGTCCAGTCGTCAGTGTTTGTTGGGGTAGCCGGATCTCGTCTGGAGATTTTTAGCACCCCTTGCAATGCCGTAGCCTCGACCGCTACCGTAGTCGAGGGTAGGCAGGCTGTCGGACACTAAAGACCATTTTTTGTTTTTGCTTATGGTTGGTTGGTATTAAGGTTGTTACAAATGCACAAATAACGCTGCTGCTCATTCTCTGGTGTTTTCTTAGTCGCATCTTACGACACCCACGGGAAGACATGGGGTGGTGAAATTCTTTACGTCCGACAACATACGGGACGGGTTAACAGGTTTTACCGAAATTTAAAACCATTGGGTTAGCCTAATTAACAATTGATTGCGTTAACTAGGGATAAAAAACTGGGCCAGACACAACTGTTCTAAAAAAGCCACCTAATTATAATTAATTATTTATTTCAGCAATAAAAATGGAAACGAAAAATTAACAAGCAAGCAAATCAGATAACCTTCCGGATGGCGGGAAAGGACAAAAAGTAAGCAATAAGCATAACATTATTATAGTACATCATCATTAGTATAATATGATGAGGCTAGCCGTATTGATAACACTCTCCCGCAGTCAGACGCGACGCGTCAATGTGGCACATTGCAACAACATACGTCTTCATAGAAAATCCGTAGAACAATGGGGATGTGAACTGCCTTTTTTCACGATAGGTGGCGCATTAAATTGTCGCTATGGCTATTGAAAGCTGTCACCTATCATTCAGTAAATTGTGTATTTTGTAACCTACCATTCAGTAAATTTAAATTTTCTCGAAATATGCCTCTGTGTACCAGGATGTACCAACCCCAGGTTCCTTTGTTGCCCGAAGATACAACGCTAAAATAAACATAGAAAAGGCATAACTTACAAATATGTATACATACCAACCTGTCAAAGTAACTCTGATTATGTTGCTTGGTAATCTTCGGCGATATAATGGAGCTATTAACGTATTGATAAAGTTCTACAGCAAGAATATCATTTGCTTGGCCTTCAGAGGCTTGCAATCACAAATTCTGGCATAAACTCTAAAAACATAGAATAATAATCCCGATAAGATAGATTTCAGAGTGATTTCGGAGTCGGAAATGTTTAGGTGCTTCGTTGCGCACAGACTGTTTAAGACCAACTACCTGGTGGTGGTGGAGGTGCGATAGTGGTCAAACGTGAGCCTATCAATAAGTGAGTGAGTCTAGTGAGTCGTGTTAATGTGGAATTAACACGACTCACTAGAACTTCGTTTTATCCCAGGAACACCGGCCAGCCGGACGTGATATGCAGTGGCGTAGAGACAAAGCCCATCCTTCTCGACTGCCCCCTATTCAAGTAAGCCGCTGCACACACAACTTAGCCTAAGCAATGTCGAGGGCAATATCAGGTCGGAGGACTAGAGGTGGGACTAAAAGTTCCATAGTCAACTGTGAGTATGGAATCACCGCGACTAAAACAGAGACGCCATCATCCGCTGATATTCTCTATATCTGCTAATCGATTTCATAGTTTTTTAGCTTATAGCGCGAGTTTATTTACTACTTTATTAGTGTTTTGAAAATTTCCAAATATAGCAGATTAATATAGGTACGGGTTTTACCAACCACTGCTTTAATAGAGTTTTTCCGTCTTATTAATAAAAATGGCGTATTACCAGCTTACTCCGAAATTACTCTTGGACTAGCTTAACCAGGAGTAATGAAGGATTAACTTAGGTTTAGCAATGTTATTAATAAACATGGAATAACCTCGGACTAACTATTCATTCCTTACTCTTGGATTTACGCGTAAGCTATGGCAAACCCAATTGAATTTAAAAGTAAAAAGAATGAACCAGTGAATGAAACCAAGCAAGTTTATGACATAAAGTAGAGAAAAGAAAAATAAAATAGTGGGCAGGCTGACATCTGTCATACAGTTTTGAAAGTGTAGGAGGCAATTTTAAATTTATCTCAACAATTTCAACTTAAGGGTACACTAGTCGACGGCACGAACTATTTTGTGCGCGGGGTTAAAATGCATTTTATATCAACCGACAACACGTGCGGAAAAGATAGATGCTGTGATGAGCAGTAGGAAGCTAGATCGCGTACGAATACACACTTTTGCGAATTTGTAGCGAAATTGATAATGATTTAGGACGAAACCGAGTGCGTGAAATTTTATAAACAGACCTTTGGCAGTCTAGATATCATGAAAAAACGACTAAATCTATCTGTTCAAAATAAAATTATATGCATTGTTGAACTAATAATCTATCCCTGTATGCAGGCCGTTTTCCAATTTTCCGTCTTCTTATGGTATTTATTTGCGCACAAAAATGCGTTATTGTGAAGCAAGCACTAAAAATAGAAGTAATACAACCGTTGATTTTACGCAAACTAACAGCTATGCTGGTGTGCCCTGCAAACCTATCTGATTTGCTGTGTGTACGTACATTCTTTATTAGATTTTCAAGTGTTCCCTGATGTATATTTGAAGTCCGAGGTCCAATGCCAATGGAATTAATATAGAAATCGGTTCCTAAACCAAGAAGAATTCCTATACCCTGTACCTACAAATTTAAGATTAAGCTATTCACAGTATAACACATATCTAATCTATCCTAACTTCATTCTATTGCAGGAAGTCCAGCCAGCCGGACGTGATCTGCAGTGGAGCAGAGAATACGTCCATCCAACTCGACTGCCCCCTACCCAAGTAAGCCACTTATTATTTTATTTATTTATTATTAAAGTACAAGTTTATACAATCTTTACTTAAGAACTATGCCCCAAAACACGTTTTCACGGTTTGTCTGTGGGAACGGAACAAAGAGTATTAAAAATAAAGTATAGTGCGGACACTTGATTTTCACTTAATGAAATTATAACAAATAAAAACTAACAACATGTATCTGAAATTTTCACACACAACTTAGCCAAAGCGATGTCGAGGACAATACGAGGTCGGGGGACTAGAGGTGGGACTAAAAGTTTCATAGCCAACTGCCTGTGCAATGTAGTGGTGACGATCTTTCCACGGGCAGACGGTCCCACCGACACCTGTCGGTGCCTTAAGACTACGACGAAAATACTGGTGCCGAAAATACCGGAAGTATCTCTAGACGGCACCAGCTGAAATGCTTCCTGTTTTGGGTGGCAAAAAAGTGTTTTCTCGTAGAGACCCTTACATGTCTTATTTAATCACATCATCACTCTATATCATAGATGAATTTAAAGGACATAATACAGGTCATTGGACATAATCTTACCCGCTCTGCGAAGACTGGCGGAAATTAACCAATATAGTTTTAAACTAAAGAGTATAATGTGACCTTTCATTGCATAAATATTTATTTGATTCGAAATCGATGAAGAAAAATGTACCGAAACGTTTAAAAAAACTAAAAAGTATGGGAATGTCACGTGACCAATCCTTTACACTAGGTTTACACACTTTACATTTTTAATAAACCGACAAATTTTTGAGTTAATCGTATAATTAATTGCTAGTAATGCTAAAATGCAACATCCTCCCTGACTGAACTCACTACCTGCGTCGGTGTTTCCGAACGCATTCAACCCGAATCTCTTCAAAGTTAAAGTGAACAGGCTTCTTCTGGGTAAGCTCATTCCATCATCGACTCTGTCTCTGTCACCTCTGACCTAGACTAGAGTCAAGAGCAATCCAACAAAATAAATTGTAGTTCTAAAAACTAAAAAACACGCTTTAATGGTAAGGATAATGGAACAAACTGTTTAAATTATTGCATTGTCATCGGTCCTTGATAAGTGTGCAAAGTTTCAAATCAATCCAACGTTTTGAAGTGGGTGAAAATCACGTTCAAAGATTCCGTTACATTGATACATTGTTACATTTATACATTGATACATAGATACATACATACCAAGCTAATAAAAGCGTGTTAAAAAAAACAAAAAAAATCTTCCAATTTGGGGCTATTGTTAATTCCAAAGTATGGTAACTCCATAGAGTATGGTATCACCGCGACTAAAATAGAGACGCCATCATCCGCTGATATTCTCTATAGAATATTTGTATTAAGAATCTGCTAATCCATTTCATCGTTTTTTGGCTTTTATTTCGAGTTTATTTACTATATTTTTTATTAGTGTTGTGAATATTTTCCAAATATGGCAGATTAAGGATAGGTACGGGTTTTACCAACAATTGCTTTAATAGAGTTTTAATGTTTCGGCATATTTTCTCCTACTTTTTACGAAAAAAGGGGCTGCTTTTTCGCAACATTTGGAAACTCCTCCAAAACGACTTGGATGTTTAAAAATATTTTTACACAGAAAAATTGGTGGCTGGAATTTCTTCATAACTAACATAGCATATGTAAATCAAATAATATTTTAAACAAAACTGTTCAAAAGGAGGTTCAATTTTGATATTTTGGCATCGAGCGGGCACACGGCCAGTACTGCGTTAACATTGGGGTAAATATATATAGCGCCTTAATAGGATATATAAGGACAGTAGACTCGCCAACTAGTGAGCACAAAAACGGAAGTCCTCATTGTTATAGGCGTAAGCTGTTGGTGTCAGCCTGTAACAATAATCCTACTATTACTATCATTGTTGATTTTTCTGACGTCAACAACATGCATGACGATAAAGGATGGTAACTTAGTATAATTTTTTCAGTAAGAATTTTGAAAGACAAAAAGTGCGTCATCTGTAATATACCGCCCAAATGGCAAGACACAATTTGAATTGCGACGAATAGGCGATATCACTCACAAATTTTCTAAGAGTAATTCAAGAGCAAATCGGTCAAATTGCATCGCTTTGCGTCCATGTGAACGCTCAAGGTTTCTAGTCGATAATTCTTCCATACAAACATAGTCTAGGGATTGATCCACTGTTTGACGATGTAAGTTCAAAAAAAATATATATCAATTTGTCTCATCATTATCTAGCCCTGTATGGAAACAAAAAATTTAAAAAAAAAGTTATGAGCGTCGAAAGTCCCATATTTCAACACGCATCGTTGGGCGGAAATAAATACCGTAAGAAAAAGGTAAATTACAAAACGGCCACCATACAGGGATAGATTAGTAGTTCAAGAATGCAAATAGTTTTATTTTGAAAACTATACATTTTATTATGTTATTTCGTTTTATCATGATATTTAGACTCCCAAAGGTCTGTTTATAAAATTTCGCACGCTCGTGTTCGTCCTAAATCATCATCCATTTTGCTACAAACTTGCAAAAGTGCAAATTCGTTCGCGAACTAGCTTCTTACTGCTCATCACAGCATCTATCTCTTCCGCACGTGTTGTTTGTCGGTTGATACAGCATGTATTTTAACCCCGCGCACAAAATAGTTTGTGCCGTCGACTAGTGTAACCTTAATAAAAATCGCTTATCGGCGCCATCAGAAAGGTCGCTCAGTTTTCTTCTTCTTCTTTGAGTAAATCTGAATGAGGCTCTTTCTTAAGCTCGTCGGAGCATAAGAATTGTCAAAAACCTATCAATACTTCAATCACTAGGTATAGAGTACATTCTTTATTTGATTTGATGTATATTCTAAGTCCGAGGTCCAATGCCAATAGAATTAATATAGAATCATTGAAATCGGTTCCTAAACCAAGAAGAATTCCTATACCCTGTACCTACAAATTTAAGATTAAGCTGTTCACAGTATAACACTTAATGTCCTTTGCATAAACCATGTTTAAAGCCTTTCCAAGGGTAACAAAAAATATCCAAGAATATCGCACCACCTGAACGGGCAGTCGCAAATTCTCGTGGTGAGATAGTGTTTAAATGCGAGCCTATCAATGTGGAAATAACACGACTCACTAAAACATCGTTCTATCCCAGGAACTCCGGCCAGCCGAACGTGCTCTGCAGTTGCGCAGAGAAAAACAGCCAACTCGACTGCCCCCCACCCAAGTAAGACGCTGCACACACAACTTAGCCAAAGCGATTTCGAGGACAATACAAGGTCGGGGGACTAGAGGTGGTACTAAAGACTAGCAGTAAGAATTAAAAAAAAACAAAAAGATCTGTAAAATACCACCCTAATGGCAAGACTCAATTTGAATTGCGACAAATAGGCGATATCACTCACGAATTTACTACGAATAATTCAAGAGCAAATCGGTCGAATTGCATCGCTTTGCGTCCATGTGAAGCTTAAGGCACCTTCCCGAGCAAAACGCCGCGCTAGTCGTTTTTGTGCAGTTTTTAAGATCTATCTACTCTTTATTTAAAAAGAAATATCAATTAATAAAAATACATTAAATTTCTACATAATGTTGATTCTAAAATTGTAGTACACTTTTTTTTTTAAGAGGTATATGTTCCACTAATCTCCTTCCAACAAAGCCATAAAAATGTGAAATAATTATTGATAGCATGCATCTCCTCTTAAAGTGTTCATTAATTATTTTTTATACTAACACTAATGGATAGACAATTTGATAACGAACATTTTGTAAGTATTATTTTTTTCTTACTGCGGACAGACAGTCCCACCGCCACCGACACCTGTCGGTGCCTAAAGACGTCGACGAAAATACTGGTGCCGTCTAGAGATACCTCCGGTACCTATCTGTTGGTGCGGTGATCCTGACAAGCCGTCATGCGACTAGTTAGTCTCTAACTTACACCTAATGAACATAAAACGTACACCTACATATTTTGTATGTAGAGGACATAATTATGAAAATCGCAAATGCCATCATTAACTTTCTCACGCACTGGGCCCGAGTGCTTGGTATACCAACTTTAGCCTTACACGATGGAAGGCCTGGTGCGTTTAGGTAACTCCAAACATTCTTGTGGTTAATTTAACTGAAAAACTGAAATTGTTTTAAATAAAGGCTGCAAAAATTTATATTTATATATGCGAAAATAACTCTGTCCTTTTAATGAATTTGAGGAATGGAAATTTTGAGAAAGATTGGATAACGGAGAATGACAGAATACTTTGATCTTGGGAGTACGTTTCTTGGGACAACTTCCAACTTTCATGCGGGTAAATCTGCCAGAAAAAAGAAAGTGTATTCAGAAATATACACTTTCTTTCTTTTTATCACAAAATGTCTTGTACCCACGTCCCCTCCCTCGATGCATAGGCTCTGGTTTTTGAGCATTTTGTATTTATTATTACTGCTTTTAATGCGTGCGTTACATTGCTCATTCAGCTACCAAAAAAAATGTTTTATCGTAAAGACCCAGCCCTTTCATGGCTGCCTTTCACATCATCACTCTATCAGAGATGAATTTACATAATCTTACCCGCTCAGCGAAGACTGGCGGCAATTTACCAAAATAGTTTAAAACTAAAGAGTATAATGAGGCCTTTCATTGCTTTTATATTTATTTGATTCGAAATCGATGGAGAACAACCGACTTCCAAACAAAAACACTACAAAGTGAAAAATAACTTCAATTTCGGAAGTCGGTGTTCCTGTTTTCGTTTCTTTGTTTTTCTTTGGTTTTTGTTTGGAAGTCGGTTGTAATTTTTGCTAAAAAGTTTTTTATTTTTCATTTTTTAGTTGTGGTAGGTACATAATGGACCAGTTCTATAGGCTAGGTACCTATAACGCCCAAAGTGAAGCCAGAATAGATAAACCCAATAACATGAAACTTAAATAAACAAAACCGGTGGAATGAGAGTATACCAGGGTGAACTGTACTCCTTTGAAGCGTACCAGTGTGATGATATGTTATGAAATGGTGTAAACAATAAACAGATATGCGATTGCAGCTATCCCGAGTGATTTGCCGTCATTTATTGAAGAGTTCTGATGTATATCTCCGAAGTTCTTCATCAAATCTTGATGAAAATTAAATGGGACCACATGACAAACACCAGCTTTCGAATAAAAAAAGAATCATCAAAATCGGTTCACCCAATAAAAAGTTCTGAGGTAAAACACATAAAAAAAATACAATCGTATTGATAATCTCCTCCTTTTTTGCGAAGTCGGTTAAAAATGTACCGAATCGCATAAAAAAAAATTAAAACGAAAAAGTATGGGAATGTCACGTGACCAATCCTTTACACTTTACATTTTTAATAAATCGACGAATTTTTGAGTTAAGGGGCTGAAGTGATACAGTTGACAATCGACATCTGAGGGTCTAAGCCACGCCCACTCACGTCATAAGCTCATCTCCTTTCTTCCGATAAGGTTTAGAAAAACATTACTGCGCAACTTCTTATTTCAAACTGGCGGGCGGCTAGCATCCGACATCAGACCGTTCACTGTTATTTTGCCTATGAATGCAACCTTATTGCTGCGCAAATAAAGATCACTAAAATAGGTGATCTGGCTATACGCCATACGAGTCTTTGCCATGCAAATCGAATAATACTAAATGTATGTCTGGTTCTATGCGACTGCCACATATAAGAACACAGTAGGTGACATTTTTTTTTATGATGGATTTGTTAGCAACAAATCCATCATAAAAAAAAATGTCACCTTTTATTTATATTATATAGATTTATTTATATTATTTTAATGAGTTAAACTATACTGAAATAGACTGATTAATTTTAACCTGGAAACTTTTAATTTGAATTGAGATTTGCTGCTTTCATTAATCGATTATATCATTATTTACAATAGGAAAATCTTATCAAATTGTAAGAACACTTTAAATTAGCAAATATCCAGAACTAGGTTTGAAATTGTCTTTTTTAGGTATGTTTAAAATATCCAATAGAATATAGGAAAATTAATAGTATCATTTGTACAATTCGTAGGTTCATATTCCTTGTTTAGTATTCTCTTGAAATATTAATATGTCATTTAGTTACTAATACAAGATGACTTTTCATAGCCTTCTTCAAATCATAATATATTTTTGCGCTATCCTTAAAATATATAATAGTTTTAAGGCGCTTACTGGGTTTCAATATACACCAGCCCTCTGTGGTCAGGTCACGTGGTGCCGTTTTTTCTGTATATAAGGTTGGGGGAAAAGTTTCTTCGCATTTTTTAAGAAAATTCAAAACATTTTTTAATATAGTTTATTTACATTTAACTAAAGTATGTAGGACAACAAAAATGATGGTGCAACAAAAAATGAGATCGACTTCATCATGTCAACCAAGAAGCAAATGTTCAATGATGTCTCTGTGATCAATTCGGTAAAAACCGGGAGCGATCACCGCATGGTAAGAGGCACATTGAACATTAATATTAAGCTTGAAAGGTCTCGACTGATGAAGTCCACGCTCCGTCCAGCACAGATCCAGGTCCAAAACCCCGAAAGCTTTCAGCTCGAACTCCAGAATCGTTTCGAGTGCCTAGGGAGCTCCGTGGACGACTACGCCGACGGATTCGTGGAAGCTGTCCATACGGTCGGGTCTAAGTTTTTCAAGACCCGTCGTACAGATAGAAAGAAAAAGGTCTCTGATCATACCCTCAAACTTATGAAGGAGAGGCGTGAGATGATCTGCAGGATCATCTCACGCCTCTCCTTCATAAGTTTGAGGCTTATAAGTCTTCAGATGAGGCGTGCAAATACCGGCAGCTCAATAGACAGATCTCTAAATCCTTGAAAAGAGACCTCCGCCGCTTTAATACCGAGCGTATTAAAGACGCGATTGAGCAAAATAAAGGCTCCAAGGTTTTTTCAAGAGATCTGACTATTGGGCAGAGCCATCTCACGAAACAGAAGACCGACGATGGCAGGATCGTATCCGCCAAACCGGAGCTTCTGGGGGAGATCGAGACATTCTATGGGCAGTTGTACACATCAATCAGCAAGCCCGTTGCGGGTCTAGCAAACGACCCAAGAGCTAGATTGACCCGACACTATACCGAAGATATTCCGGACGTCAGCCTGTACGAGATTAGGATGGCTCTGAAACAGCTTAAAAACAACAAGGCGCCGGGTGATGACGGAATCACGGCTGAACTCCTGAAGGCGGGTGGAAAACCGGTCCTTAAGGCCCTTCAGAAGCTGTTTGATTCCGTCATACTCGAGGGCAAAACGCCACAGGCATGGTGCAGGGGTGTGGTGGTACTCTTCTTCAAGAAGGGCGACAATGCCCGGCTGAAGAACTATAGGCCCATCTCACTTCTTAGCCATGTCTACAAGTTGTTTTCAAGAGTCATCACGAATCGTCTCGCGCGCAGGTTTGACGATTTCCAGCCTCCCGAACAAGCCGGATTCCGAAAAGGCTTTATCACTGTAGACCACATACATACGCTGCGGCAGGTTATACAGAAGACCGAAGAGTATAACCTGCCTCTCTTTTTAGCGTTTGTGGACTACGAGAAAGCCTTCGATTCGATCGAGACTTGGGCTGTACTGCAGTCTCTCCAAAGGTGCCAGATC
This sequence comes from Orthosia incerta, assembly GCA_948252205.1. Classification (NCBI taxonomy): domain Eukaryota; kingdom Metazoa; phylum Arthropoda; class Insecta; order Lepidoptera; family Noctuidae; genus Orthosia; species Orthosia incerta. The sequence goes on along the minus strand of OX411741.1, from coordinate 35,717,131 downwards.
GACTATGTCAGTCCGTCTTCAGGATCAGACCTCGAAACCAATTCTTCTCCGGCGCGGCGTGAGACAGGGAGACGTCATTTCTCCGAAACTGTTCACTGCTGCGCTGGAGGATGTCTTCAAGGTTCTGGATTGGAAAGGGCTTGGCATCAACGTTAATGGCGAGTACATCACTCACCTTCGGTTTGCCGACGACATAGTGGTCATGGCTGAGACCATGGAGAGCCTCAGTAAAATGCTCGATGACCTCAGTAGAGCTTCCGAAAGAGTGGGTCTTAAAATGAACATGGACAAAACCAAGGTCATGGTGAATGCCCATGTTACACCCACTCCTATCAAGGTCGGAGACTCTACACTCGAAGTTGTGGGCGACTATGTCTACCTGGGACAAACGATCCAATTGGGTAGGGCCAACTTCGAGAAAGAGGTCAACCGTCGAATCCGACTCGGCTGGGCAGCGTTCGGGAAGTTGCGCGGTATCTTCTCGTCCAACTTACCACAGTGTCTCAAGACGAAAGTCTATGACCAGTATGTGTTGCCAGTGATGACATATGGCTCTGAGACGTGGTCGCTTACAATGGGCCTTATCAGGAAGCTTACAGTCACTCAAAGGGCAATGGAGAGGGCTATGCTCGGAGTTTCCTTGCGTGATCGAATCAGAAATGTGGAGATCCGCAAGAGAACCAGGGTTACCGACATAGCCCGAAGAATTGCCAAACTAAAGTGGCAGTGGGCAGGGCACATTAATCGCAGAACGGATGGCCGATGGGGCAGAAAAGTTCTGGAATGGCGACCGCGAACCGGAAGACGATACGTTGGAAGGCCTCCCACTAGGTGGACCGATGACCTGGTTAAGGTTGCGGGAAGGCGCTGGATGCTAGACGCACGGGATCGGTCAATGTGGCGACGCCTGGGGGAGGCCTATGTCCAGCAGTGGACGTCTTTCGGCTGAAATGATGATGATGATGAAAGTATGTAGGTACCATTTTGTTTCGATAACTTCTTGCCATCTTGTAGGTAGGGACATGATCCCATTGCTATAGAAGTTTTGGGACTTCTGATCAAAATACCGCGACAAGTGGTTTTGGCAGTCGTCTCGTGATGTTAACCTGACACTGCCTAAAGAATTCTGAAGAGACCGAAACAGGTAGAAATCTGAAGGTGCAAGGTCAGGACTATACGACGGATGCATTAACACCTCCCAGCCAAACTCTCTTAATTTTTGCTGAGTGGCTAAAGATGTGTGAGGTCTAGCGTTATCATGATGAAAAACCATACCCCTTCTGTTGATTAATTCCGGCCGCTTTCTCTCAACTTCTTGCTTTAATCTCATCAGTTGTTCACAGTAGAGTTTCGAGAGAGAATAGATGGTCCTGCCTGGTGGTAACAGCTCACAATGAATAATGCCCTTCCAATGCCACCACACACACAGCATCACCTTGTTGCAAGTTAACCCGGGTTTCGCCACAGTCTGTGAAGCCTGACCAGCCTTTGACCACGACCTTTTTCGCGCGTTCTTGTCGACTTGACCAGTTATCAGTTTCTTCAAAAATGGTTCGGTTTCATTACGTCGTAATAAAGAATCACAAATGAGTACACGGTTCATTAGGTTTCTTTCAGTGAGCTCGTGAGGTACCCAAATATCGAGCTTTTTTGTGTACCCAGTTTTTTTCATTTGAGCCAAAACTGTTTTGTGGTCAATTCCCAGTTCTTTAGCTACGTCGTAACTACTGATATGCCGATCTTGCTTCACTTTTTCAAAAATGGCATCCAATTTATCCGTAATAGGGCGACCAGAGTGACGTGCATCTATGACATCAAAATTGCCGGATTGAAAACGCTTGAACCAAATTTGTGCTACTCTCACATACACTGCGTCCATAAACATCGCAATTTTTTTTCGCGGCTTGCGTTGCATTTTTACCTATTTTGTAGTAAAATTTTAAAATGTATCGAATTTCTTCATTAGATTCACTCATCTTGACGGTACGAAAAACAAATGAAAATCACACATTTTCCTAATTTGAATTAGGAATTATGTTCTTTAAAATTTAAACTTACAATGATACCTAAACCAGCCAGATACAAATAGTGTAGCCAAAGAGATTTTATTACAAGTTCATACTTACTATAATGCGAAAAGACTTTTTCCCCAACCTATTATTAGAGTTTATAAACAAATCGACAGGGCGCAAAAAACACGTTAATGTAAACTTTATCTGTATAAATCAAAATGCTGTATGTGATTGTAAGCTTATCACTAGAGAACGGCTGAAATTATTTGTTTGCTATTGTTTGTTATATATAGAAAAAAGAAAGAAAAACGTTTATCTGACAGGCAAGGCAAGACGCATACCATAAAAAACAAAAGGAAAACATAAATACAGAATACAGCGTACGCCTCACAAGCACGACCACTTATATATGTCGTATATGTTACTGTAAAAGCCCGAACTACGATGAAACCTATTATTTACTGGTAAAATCTAAGATTTACTAAGTCTTACTGGTAAAAGTCCAAAATCATCATAATCATCATCTGCCTGCCCTTGTCCCATATTACTCGAGGTCGGCGCAACACGGCTGCACTTCCTCCCACTAAAAGTGCACCTCACTAACATCAGGGGGCTGCACTCTAATCTCGATCCGGTCCACCACCACCTCGAGACCGAGAAGCCGCACATTTGTTGTCGTCGTCTCCGTTGCTTTGAGAGATCGGGCTTTTCTGCCATATGGCTACTTGTGGACACTGGCGTGGAGAAGTCTCTCTACATCGGCGTCTACCGATCACACTCCGGTGACCAGGAGACGTCAGCGCTTTTTAATTGCCTCGTGGAATCGGCTGACATAGCCCAGCAACGGTACCCAACAGCGAAGCTTAATTTTCTGGGGGACTTTAACGCCCATCATAAAGAGTGGTTGTACCCGTACCGGAAAACTGACCATGCCCGGTTGGAGGCGCGCAAGTTTTCTCTTTCGCTAGATCTAACCCAGCTGGTGAATGTGGCAACGCGGGTACCGGACGTTGACGGCCATATACCCAATTGCCTAGATCTTCTCCTGACAACTGATCCGGACAGTCATTCGGTGTCGGTCTCAGCCCCGCTGGGAACGTCTGACCACTGTCTAGTGAAATCCGTTTCGACTTGCTCTCCTCCAGATGAGAGCCCTAGAGGCACGAGGCGAGTATGGCGATACGAGTCAGCAGACTGGGACGAGATGCGGCACTTTTTTGCGTCGTCCTTGGCGGCATGTGTGTTTCTCCTCGGGTGACCCCTCGAGCTGTGCGGACGCGGTTGCGGATGTGATTCGGCAGGGAATGGAATATTTCATTCCATTCTCCGACATTCCGCTCGGTCCCAAATCCCGACCTTGGTATAATGCTGAATGCGCCCTCGCTGAGGCCCGAAAAGAATTTGCCTACCAAGCCTGGGTCGGGGCCGGCGACCGCAAAGTTAGAGCGCGTAGGGTTCGCGCGAAAAAAAGAGCCTTTAATTCTGCGCCAAGTTCTGCAAGCGGGTTCTGCGTCGGGCACGTTTTGACCATATTGGACGTATTGGGGCCAAGCTGGCATCGCACCCTCCGGGTAGTAAACAGTTTTGGTCCCTGTCTAAAGCGGTCGAAATGAATTTCTGTCGGCCCACTTTACCTCCGATGCTGAAACCTGATGGGTCGCTGGCTCACTCTGCGAGAGACAAAGCAAATTTATTTGCATCTCTTTTTGCTGCCAATTCACGTCTGGACGCTGGCTCCAAGCAAGCACCTACTGTACCTCACTGTGACTCTTCCATGCCGGAGATCGCTGTGCACGCTAAAGAGGTCCGGAGAGTATTGTGCAGTCTAGACGTGAACAAAGCCAGCGGGCCTGACGGCATCCCAGCGAGAGTGCTGAGGCAGTGTGCGCCAGAACTGTCTCCTGTGTTGACTCGTTTGTTCCGCCTCTCTCTTGTAAAAAAAACGGTACCGAAATCCTGGCAGCTTGCAAATGTGCAACCAGTGCCCAAAAAAGGCAACCGTGCAGACCCTGCCAATTACCGTCCGATCGCCATTACCTCCATTTTGTCCAAAGTTATGGAAAGGGTACTGAACAGTAAGTTGCTGACCTACCTTGAAGACAACAATCTCCTCAGTGACCGTGAATATGGCTTTCGCCGGGGACGGTCAACTGGCGATCTTCTTGTGTATGTCACGCACTGCTGGGGCGAAGCCATCGAGAGACACGGTGAAGCACTTGCTGTTTCGCTTGATATCTCGAAGGCCTTTGATAGGGTCTGGCACGCGAGTCTACTCAGTAAGCTTCCTGCTTATGGCATCCCCGCTGGTTTTTGTAGCTGGATATCAGACTTCCTCAATGAACGGTCGATCCGAGTGGTCATTGACGGCTGCTCCTCTGACTTCATGGCTATTGATGCCGGAGTACCTCAGGGGTCTGTTCTCTCTGCAACTCTTTTCCTGCTACACATCAATGACCTACTTCAGCCTGGTATTATTGGGTACGCAGATGACAGTACTGTTGCAGAGAGATACTTGTCCAGCGCAAGAACCAGCGTGGATGAAGTTCGTTCCTTGAGAGAGGCTATGGTGGAAAGGACAGATTTGACCTTAAGCCTTGTCTCCCAGTGGGGTGATGACAATCTGGTCTCCTTTAACGCCACCAAAACACAGGCGTGTCTTTTTACCGCAAAAAGGAGTATCTTCGATCAAACTCCTACTTTTCGGGGTGCGTCTGTTCCTGTGACTGATCGGCTCGAGCTCCTGGGCATGGAGTTGACATCCAGCCTCAACTTCGGCGCCTCCATTGAGTACAAAGCCCAAATTGCGGCCAAAAAGCTGGGCATCCTAAATAGAGTGAAGCGATACTTTACGCCTGGACAGCTTTTAACCCTTTACAAAGCGCAAGTCCGATCCTGCATGGAGTATTGCAGCCACCTTTGGGATGGCTCAGCTAAGTATCAGCTTGCCGCGCTTGACTCGGTGGAACGCAGAGCCAAGAGGCTCATTGGCGACGTTGAGCTGGCGGATGCCAAGCTACACAGCTTGGCTCATCGCCGCAAGGTTGCCTGCTTGTCGGTCTTTTACAGACTGTACTTCGGTGAGTGTGCTCAAGAACTCCACGACCTCATCCCACCAGCCCCCTTCTACCATCGGACATCTAGACGCACTGCAAGTTACCATTCTTACCTTGTTGCCATTCCACCAATACGCACCAAGCGCTTCCAAACATCCTTCATAATGCGCACAGCGAATGAGTGGAACTCACTACCTGCGTCTGTGTTTCCGAACGCATTCAACCCGAATCTCTTCAAAGTTAGAGTGAACAGGCTACTTCTGGGTAAGCTCGCTCCATCGTCGACTCTGTCTCTGTCACCTTTGACCTAGACTAGAGTCAAGGGCAAACCCATCACAAATAAAAAAAAATAAAAAACACGTTTTCTTCTTCCATTCGTCCTGTCCCACATTACGCTATAATTCACTCACTTTTCTTTCATATCACTCCTTTAAAAGTCCATCTATCTTTTCTTTGGCCGTCCCCTCCCTCTCCATCCGTCCACATTTAAATTCATAACTCTTTTAGTAATATGCGTTTCATCGCTCTTCTTCACATTACCATACCAGGACAAATGGTTTCCTTTCATCTTTTTTGTCACTGGCGCCACTTTCATTTTGATTGGTTTTACGATTAATAAAAATATACCTACACTATTCATCATAATGTTGATATTTTATTGTTTTTGTGTAGCCTTAGCTTGCAGTGGGACTGCTGGGCAAAGAGTACACCCAAGTCATGCCAGACATTCTTTGTCCGCACCGTCTCGAACCAGCCCTCATGGTACGAAATTATCTCACCAACTATTTCCTCAACGGCGCGTTCCATCTTCAGGAACCATTGTAGAGGCTTCCTCAGCGGTTAGTTTGCATGCAACTAACGTGAACCGCAATGGCATAGGCCCATTTGAGCCTAGAAGCCTTTTTACCCACGTCTTTTATGCCCGTTTGGGAACACAGCGTGGTATTCCGTATTCGGCCTTTTCTTTTTACATGGAATCCACAATTGTGCGTAACTCTTTGGCAAATTCCCCAAGTGCAATTCTTTGAGTGACCTGATGAAAGAGTAAACTCTGTAAAACCTACGGTTCTTAGACATCTGAAAACCATAAGTTTTACCGAGTTTACTCTTCAGGGTGATCGGCAGATTTATTGTTAATAAATAAAAATGAACAGTGCAGATTTTGCAAAATCATAAGATCAATTAATAATTAGCTTTAAAAAATATTAATAGGTTAACTAACTATTATTGTAGCCCGTTACTGCAATTGGGATTGATAATTGCGAGAAATACTAATTGATCGATGTGGTGATTCTTGCTGAGATCTAGGTTGAGCATTTTGGTCTGTTCCAGGTGCCGTATTTTAGAAAGAAACAAAGATTGATACGGAAGAAACAAATGGATACGGAGAATTTTATTAGTTCTAGTGGTTCAATGGCGTATCACCACTAACTGAAGCAATCAAAGCCACTAAAAGACTCCACTAGCCACTAAAAGCAATATTTCGCCTCTAAAAGGGGGGTCGAAACCACCAGTTAAAGTGGAAAATCCACTGAGTTGGCAACACTGGCAACGCTCCATGCATTGCCAGTGTTGCCAACTCAGTGGAAATAGAAGCACGATGGAATTTGTATAGATTTTTTATAAAACATAATAATATGAATTACTTAAAAATAATGAATGAGACTTCAAAATATTCTACTAAAAAGTCTTGCGTCCTGTTATGATACGTTATTGTTGTTAATTGTACCAATGTACGTTGATCGTTGATCTATTGGAAACATTTTTTGAAGGTCACTGTAAGAGGTTACTTTGCCATTCAATTGTAAAGAGGTTTTTGTACCTTAACGTATTTCGGCCAAAAAGAAGTTGCCAGAAATATGTTCAAGATTAACATATTTTTATTCCGCTGCCACATATTCAATAATTTGCGAAAAAAAAAGGTTTAAAAGAAAGCCTATTTTGGGTATTCAGCCCCTTAATACCCTATTTTGGGTCTATTGATAATTCTAAAATCTCATGTTAGGTAATTGTTGTACTCCAAAGTATGGTAACTCCATAGAGTATGGAATCACCGCGACTAAAATAGAGACGCCATCATCCGCTGATATTCTCTATAGAATATTTGTATTAAGAATCTGCTAATCGATTTCATCGTTTTTTGGATTTTAGTGCGAGTTTATTTACTACTTTATTAGTGTTGTAAATATTTGCCAAGTATGGCAGATTAAGATAAGTATGGGTTTTACCAACCACTGCTTTAATAAGAGTTTTTTGTTTCTGAATATTTTATATCGCTTTTTTCGAAAAAACAACTGCGCAAAACTGCAACGTACTCGATTTTATATATAATCAAATCAAATCAAATCATTTATTAAGTGTGTTTTTTGGTGAGGTTACATGGTCTTATAAAATACAAACATTGTGCTCAAAAAACTACCCATAGGGCTTACACTTTTTTAAGAAAATTCGTTCATTATTACTGAAGTATATTATATTATTATGCAAAGTACATGAAGCTATATAAAGTAATGTCAGATAAGCAAATAATCAAATTGTCAATTAAATATTTCCGTCATAAAGAAATTCAGTAATTGAATAATAGCATTTCTGGATTAATAAATTATATAATTTTCGTTTAAACTGCAATAAATTACAATCTTTAACGGAATTAGGCAATTTGTTATAGATTTTAGGTGCCATGCATAGTATGCTATTGTGCATGAGGGCGGTTTTTGAAGGCCTTAAGTACAATTCATGACGATAAACTTGTCTTGTTAATTTAGGATGATGTTCTTTTTTTTTGCGAAATAGTTCAATATTTTTCTTTACAAAAATTGCGGTTTCATATATATAGAGACATGGTAATGTTAATATTTTGAGCTCAATATAATATGGTTTACAACTATCTATCGATTTCAAACTGCATATGGACCTTAAACAACGTTTTTGTGCCTTGAAAACAGAGGTTTTTTCACAGGAGTTGCCCCAAAAAATTATACCATAGCGAAGTATGGAATCAACATAACCAAAATAGGCGGCAACGACTGCTGATCTATTAGCTACTTTGCTAAGTTTATATAAAACAAATGAATATTTACTAAGTCGTGCCATTAGTAGAGCTGCATGTTCTTTCCAATTCAATTTGTAGTCAATTGTTAGGCCTAGAAATTTAGTGCTTGAAACTGCTTCAATTTTTTCCTTATTTAAAATTATATCAGACGCAGTAGAAGCAGTTCTTTGTCGGAAATTTATAATTTTAGTTTTACTTAAATTTAAGATAAGATTATTTTGGTCCAGCCATTCAGTCGATTGTTTCAATGCATTTTTTATTTCTGTCTCGCGGTTATTCTCATCAAGTTGTCTTACTACTAAAGTACTGTCATCAGCAAAAAGAATCATTGGATGATTCACGTGCCTAGGAAAGTCATTTATATACACAAGGAAAAGCGGAGGGCCCAACACGCTGCCTTGTGGCACGCCATAAGAATTTGTATATACTTCAGATATATATTTAATTTCTTTCTTGGTCTTTTTACAAATTCGTCTGATTTCTGTGAATTGTTTCCTATTACTAAGGTAGGAATTTATTAACGAGAGTACATTTCCTCTTATTCCATACATATTTAGCTTATTTATTAATATATCGTGGTCCACTAGGTCGAACGCCTTCGTCATATCCATAAATATTGCACTGGTTCTGGTTCTTTTGTCCATATCTGGCACTACTATATTAAGTAAATCATAAATTGCTACATTCACTGTCATGTTTTGTCTGAATCCTTTCTGCTCCTTTGCTAGAATTTTATTTTTAGTTAGGTAGGACTGTAAGGATCGGTAAATTACCTTTTCAAATATCTTTGATATAACAGGTATGAGCGCAATAGGTCTATAATTCTGCATGTGGGATTTATTTCCTTTTTTGAATAGCGGTTTTATAATAGTCTGTTTTAATCTTTCAGGAAATATTCCAGACGAAATACATAAGTTTATTATATGGCTAATATGACCTGATATTATTTGTGACACGAATTTTAAAACTTTTGTAGAAATGTCGTCAGACCCGACGCTAGTTTTATTTTTTAGGTCTAGAATAATACGATGTACTTCGTATGGGGTGGTAGGGGTTAAAAACATGGACTGGCTAAACAAGGGATGGTCCACGTGTGGGCACTTGTTATATTGAGACTTTGTGGAGCTTGAAAGTATTCGTGGTTGATTTACAAAATACTCGTTGAATGCATTTGCAATTTTACTGGGACTTGTTAATGTAATACCATTTTCCTTTATTTCAGTAATGCTTTCAGTGGGTGAGCGATATTTATTCTCCTTTATGATTTTCCACGTGTCCTTTGATTTATTTGTGGATGTTAAAATTTTATGGTTATTTTTAGCTTTTTGAGTTAAATTTATAATTTTTTTAAGTTTCCGTGAATAATTTCTATATTTATTTATGTTATCGTTATTAGGATTTCTTCTTAATTGCCATAAACAACGGCGTTTAACTTTACTGCAACGTTTTATGCCAGGCGTTATCCAATCAGGAACAATCTTTGACTTAATTTTTACATTTTTCATGGGGAAACATAAATCATAAAACAGTTTAAACAAATCAATAAAGTCGTTGTATGCCATATTGGGGTCACTTGTATGATAAATATCCCCAAATGATAATGCAGCTATACAAGATTTAAATTTTAGAAGGTTATCATGGCTGTAGTCACGTAATCTAATAGTCCAACTGTCTAATGTACAAGTATTTCTTACGGGAATTTTTAAAGTTTGAGCTGTATGATCTGAAATGTTAAGATCCATCACTTGATGGACACACTTTCGTTGCAAATTATTATAATAATAATATAAATAATCACACTTCTATTGCATTAGAAACGATTTTTATATATACTTTGCTCCCGTGCGCGTAGTAACAACGTTTAATAGGACAGTTGACTCGCAAACAGGTGAGCACAAAAACGGAAGTCCTCATTGTTACAGGCCTAAGCTGTTGGAGTCAAAAAATCCTACAATTTTGTAGGATTTTCTGGCCTGTAACAATAATTCTACAATTACTATCATTGTAGGATTTTCTGACGTCAACAACATGCATGACGATAATGGATGGTAACTTGTCGACTACGTATCATTTGTGCAGTAATAATTTTGAAAAACAAAAAGATCTGTAAAATACCGCCCTAATGGCAAGACGCAATTTGAATTGCGACAAATAGGCGATATCACTCACGAATTTACTACGAATAATTCAAGAGCAAATCGGTCGAATTGCATCGCTTTGCGTCCATGTGAAGCTTAAGGCACCTCCCCGAGCAAAACGCCACGCTAGTCGTTTTTGTGCAGTTTTTAAGATCTATCTACTCTTTATTTAAAAAGAAATATCAATTAATAAAAATACATTTCTACATAATGTTGATTCTAAAATTGTTGTACACTTTTTTTTTAAATAGGCTCCACTAATCTCCTTCCAACAAAACCATAAAAATGTAAAATAATTATTGATAGCATGCATCTCCTCGTAAAGTGTTCATTAATTATTTTTTATACTAACACTAATGGATAGACAATTTGATGACGAACATTTTGTAAGTATATTTTTTTTCAAAAGACCAATATTCGATTTTATAAAGATTTTATTTTAAAATCTGGGCGTATTCACTACCGTAATTAATGTGCCAACAGTGCCGCTAAGCCAATAGGAATGCTCATATCTCATGCTGATTTTTTGGTCAGGGTACGGCCTTAATAAAACATCGCTTATCGGCGCCATCAGAAAGGTCACTCAGTCTTCTTCTTCTTCTTCTGTAAGTAAATCTGAATGAGGCTCTTTCTTAAGCTCGTCGGAGCATAAGAATTATAATAAACCTATCAATACTTCAATCACTAGGTATAGAGCACATTCTTTGTTTGAATTTAAAGTGTTCCCTGATATATATTCTAAGTCTGAGGTCCAATGCCAATGGAATTAATATAGAATCATTGAAATCGGTTCCTAAAACAAGAAGATTTCCTATACCCTGTACCTACAAATTTAAGATTAAGCTGTTCACAGTATAATTCATATCGTCCTTTACATAAACTATGTTTAAAGCCTTTCCAAGGGTAACAAAAAATATCCAAGAATATCACACCACCTGAACGGGCAGTCGCAAATTCTCATCGTGAGATAGTGTTTAAATGCGAGCCTATCAATGTGGAAATAACACGACTCACTAAAACTTCGTTCTATCCCAGGAACACCGGCCAGCTGGACGTGATCTGCAGTTGCGCAGAGAAAAAGCTCATCCAACTCAACTGCCCCCCACCCAAGTAAGCCGCTGCACACACAACTTAGCCAAAGCGATGTCGAGGACAATACAAGGTCGGGGAACTAGAGGTGGGACTAAAAGTTCCATAGCCAACTGCCTGTGCGATGTAGCGGCGAAGATCTTTCCGCGGACAGACGGTCCCACCGACACCTGTCGGTGCCTAAAGACGACGACGAAAATACTGGTGCCGTCTAGAGATACCTCCGGTATCTGTTGGTGCGGTGATCCTGACAAGCCGTCATGCGACTAGTTAGTCTCTGTACACGTAAATACACATTTGTATGTAGAGGAAATAATTATAAAAATCGCAAATGCCATCATTAGCTTTCTCACGCACTGGGCCCGAGTGCTTGGTATACCAACTTTAGCCTTACACGATGGAAGACCTGGTGGGTTTCAAACTGAAAAACTGATATTGTTTCAAATATAGACTTCAATTTTTTTTATTTATATATGCGAAAATAACTCTATTCCTTTGAATGAATTTAAGGAATTGAGATTTTGAAAAAGATTGGATATGGGCGAATGACAAATACTTTTGATCGCGGGAGTAAGTTCTCTGGAGAAAACGTCCAACTTTCATGCGGGTTAAAAAAGAAAGTGTTTATTCAGCAATATACACTTTTATTCTTTTTATTTTTATCACAAAATGTCTTGTACCCACGTCCCTCGATGCATACATAGGCTTTGTTTTTTGAGCATTTTGTGTTTAGTATTAATGCTTTTTATGCGTGCGTTAGTTACATTGCTCATTCGACTACCAAAAAAAAGTGTTTTCTCGTAGAGAAATGGCTTGGATAGAATTACATGGCTTATTTAATCACACAGATGAATTTAAAGGTCATTGGACATAATCTTACCCGCTTTGCGAAGACTGGCCGGCAATTAACCAAAATAGTTTTAAACTAAAGAGTCTAATGTAAACTTTCATTGCATAAATATTTATTTGATTCGAAATCGATGGAGAAAAATGTACCGAAACGATTAAAAAAAATAGCGACAAAGTATGGGAATGTCACGTGACCAATCCTTTACTTTACATTTTTAATAAATCGACGAATTTTTGAGTTAATCGTATAATCGCTAGTATTGCTAAAATTGTTTCTATTTTGGGGCTATTGTTAATTCTCAAATATCGTGTTAGGTAGCTGTTGTACTCCAATGTATGGTAACTCCATAGAGTAATGGAATCACCGCGACTAAAATAGAGACGCCATCATCCGCTGATATTCTCTATAGAATATTTGTATGTATTAAGAATCTGCTAATCGATTTCATAGATTTTTGGATTTTAGTGCGAGTTTATTTACTACTTTATTAGTGTTGGGAATATTTTGCAAATATTGCAGATTAAAATAAGTACTTACCAACCACTTTAATAGAGTTTTAATGTTTCGGGATATTTTATCCCCCTTTTTTCGAAAAAAAGGGGCTGCGCGAAACTGCATCGTACTCGATTTAATATTTAATCCCACTTCTACGGCATTAGAAACGATTTTAATATAAACTTTGCTCCCGTGCGCGTAATAAAAACGTTTAATAGCTATATTTAAGGACAGTAGACTCGCCAGCTGGTGAGCACAACAACGGAAGTCCTTATTGTTACAGGCCTAAGCTGTTGGAGTCAGAAAATCCTACAATTTTGTAGGATTTTGTACAATTTTGTAGGCTTTTCTGGCCTGTAACAATAACCCTGCTATTACTATCATTGTAGGATTTTCTATCGTCAACAACATGCATGACGATACAGGATGGTAACTTGTCGAATATGTATATATTTGTGCAGTAAGAATTTTGAAAAAAAAAACGAGCGTCATCTGTAAAATTCTTCCCTAATAGCAAGTCGCAATTTGAATTGCGAAGAATAGGCGATATCGCTCACGAATTTTCTAAGAATAATTCAAGAGAAAATCGGTCGAATCGAATATATCGCTTTGCGTCCATGTGAACGCTTAATAGACATCGCTTTTCGGTGTAATATATTTCTATAAATCGAATCGCTTCGCGCCATCAGGAAGGTCGCTCAGTCTTCTTCTTCTTCTGTAAGTAAATCTGAATGAGGCGCTCGTCGGAGCATAACAATTGTCATAAATCTATCAATGCTTCAATAACTAGGTATGGAGTACATTCCTTTTTTGATTTTATACTGTTCCCTGATGTATATTCGAAGTACAAGGTCCAATGCCAAAGGAATTAATATAGAAACGCCAGCACTCCGCCCGCGACTACCTTCGCGTTTTAAAAATCCTGCAGATGACTTTCTTATGTGCTTAAGGTGACCAAAAATAAGTTATTGTTAAATCAATTTAAAATGGGATATCGTAGATATCAAGGGTTTATTGGTTTGGGACGATTCGTTATTTGCCTCAAGAATAATATTTTTTAGGTTACAGCCATAAAGTAAAATTAACCCCTTTTCGCTCCGTTGAGGGTAAGTTTATAACAGCCCATATATAGTATTCACTATTTTTTTTTACTTTGTGTTAGTCAGATTGCGCAGTAAGATTCCTCAAATAAATACTTTAACTCCCCTTAACCCTATTTAGGGGGTTTAAAAAAGTTTAGAAAAACTCATTGTCAGTTTTGATAATTTATTCCGAAGAGAGAATAGATTTTTCATACAACGGAATTTCCCTTTTCAGTCCCTTAAAGGTTGAATTGTATAAAAAATCCTTCTTATTGCTCCCCTAGATCCCTACATCAAAAACGAAACCCTGTGCAGTAGGGTTCCAACTTTAACACCCGCTAAATCGTATTTCGGCGAATGTATAGAAAAAAACCACAATCTTTACTGTTTACTTAGGTTGGTAAACCCAGTTTATTAACCCAAGAATTAAGATACCTATTTCATAAAAACTTTCATCTTCTTCGTCGGTACACTTTTGACAGTGGACGTGGTCAGCATGTCGCAGTGAGACACAGTGCCGCCATGATTCGCCTCACGCACGATGCGACGCCATCCCTCTCTGTGGGCTGTGACTCGTGTGCACTCATGCAAAGGACCACCTTTCGTCTTTGCCTCATTGGGCCACATGACTAGAGAACTGAAGAAGCTGAGGCTGGACTATAACCGATAGACCCTGCTTGATGCCGAGTTCTTGGACAATGAACACGTTGGTAAGGATTTAAGTCCAGGATACTCCAAGCAAGCATTTTCTTCCACTATCACATTTCCAGAGCGACTATTTTATTATTTTTGGGTTCTCTCAGTTTCCAATTCTTAATATGGGGAACACCAGTGCCCGCTAGAACCCGGTTTTCGTGGCTTTAGTGACGTTGCGTTTCCTCTAGACTTTCCTCAGCCTATCCATGGCAGACCTGGTGATAGCCATGCGTCACTTGATCTCTTCCCCGCAAACACCATGGAGAAAACTTTAACACCCCCAAAATCGTCTTTTGGGAATTGTTTTCAAAAACGAATAATAAAATCTTTGTCGTTTACTTAGGTTGGTATTTATGTCAAGTTTATTAATCCAAGAAAAAACAATCTTAAAAAAATTAACACTATATCGAAATCGTCTATAATATTCTTTATTATTAGTTTTTCGAAACAACCTCATTGTTTTGAAAAACTAATAATGACTAAACTCCATTTGAAATAACATTAGACATGTTTCCAAATCATTTTACAGTCCGTTCAACCGATTTTGAGTTCTATCCCGTAAACATAAGGATGACTAAGCATAAAACTGTTACCAAAACCAACTGTTTACTACAGCTACCATTTGTCGTATCACCAACGCAATAGAATTCAAAATCGGTTGATCGGGCTGTAAAATGGGCTAATTTAAACGTCTAATGTTATCGCAAATGGAGTCTATAATAGGTACCTAGGTACCTTTATTGTGTACGTACTACGTAGGTTGGTATTATGTCAAGTTTCAAGTTTATTACTTAAAATAATAAAATTCTTCAAAAAAACTTTTACACGCCCTAAATCGTAACATAAACTTTAAAAACATACAATAATAGTCCCGATAAGATAGACTACCGTTATTGTGTACGTAGGTTGGTATTATGCCAAGTTTCAAGTTTATTACTTGAAATAATAAAATTCTACAAAAAAAACTTTAACACGCCCTAAATCGTAACTTAAACTCTCTAAAAACATACAATAATAGTCCCGATAAGAGAGACTTCAGAGTCGGATAAGTTTTGGTACTTCGCTGCGCACAGACTGTTTAGGACCAACTATCTAAGGTGAGAGCCTATCATTTAAATAATGTGGATATAACACGACTCACTAGAACTTCGTTCTACCCCAGGAACATCGGCCAGCCGGACGTGATCTGCAGAGGCGCAGGGAAAAAACTCACCCAACTCGAGTTTTGTGTGCAGCGGCTCTGCACACACAATTTAGCCAAAACGATGCGACAGAAAAAACGAGGTCGGGAGACTAATCCCACAACCAACTATAGGCATGATGATACCGGATGGTAACTTATCGACTAGCAAGCTTGTAACTTAAGACAAAAAGAGCGTCATCTATTAGGGACTTTCCTGATGGCGGATCACGCACGTATTTTCTACCTTCGTACATTTGTTTTTGATTTTTCTTCTTGTTTGTATATTATGTGTGTGTGCATAAATGGTTAAATAAATATAAACTTTCAAGTGCAAATCGGGCGAATTGCTTCGCAACACGCGGACACAGTCCATGTGAACGTACTTGAAATTTTGCTTAGTGAAGCTTATCGGTTAGATATAATATAATAATCGAAACGCGGCGAGCCATCAGGAAAGTCGCTCAGTCTTCTTCTTTCTCTGCAATCCAGATTTACTAAATGACATACTCTTTGTAAAGCTCGATGTAGCATGACGTCTAAGTGCACTCGCCCGGGGTACTGTAATTTTTAGGTCACTAACCAAGTAAGTACGTATAAATCTTTTAGAAACTGAAGTCCCACGCCAAATTCTCCTCAGTCAAAAGTCTCTTTCATCCTTTATTGAGTCGGATAGCTTGAAGCTGGGCTAGCTTTCAGCTATCCAGGCAAATAGCTCATCATCGTGGGCAGTCGCCCCGGATGACGACTGCACAAAGTTACTACACCCTAACTTTCATAAACCAGCCATTCAAATAGCTTGTAATCACAACAGCTATCCCTATCGTTACGGCGGGCGCTTTCATACACTACCTATAAAACGAATACGAATAAAACGGCAGAACATTGTGAAACACCTTACGATCTCCGTAGGCGTTTGGTAATCGTGTCTAACGCAAGCGGACCGAATTATTTTTTAACCGTACAACAAGATTGGTGTTATGATAGTTACATAAGCACGTGACGTCATCCCGTGACGACTTTCCGACATGGCCTAATAACATAATAGAGCGACGAAGAGATTGATGAATGCGATCGAATTGGGGTCAAAAATTTAGGTTTGATTCTGTTTTTCGATCGGTATTTGCCTTGTAGGTTTACTTTTTCGATGGGTCGTTATCTTGAATAGTCGATTCAGCAAAGACGTATTCGAAATGAACTATGAAGTTAAGTATTTTTTCATGTGCATAACTCCAGCTTCCTCATAAGTGGTAAAATAATTCTACCTATGCCAATCACATCACATCATCAGCCTATTAATGTTCCCACTGCTGGGACACAAGCCTCCTCTCTGTGAGAGGGAATGGGCCGTTATCCACCACGCGGGCCCAGTGCGGGTTGTTGGATGCCAAATGTCTTCGAATTATTGGTTCTAGGACATGCCGGTTTCCACACGATGTTTTCCTTCACCGTTTTGAGAGTAGTGGTGATGAAATAATTTACACAAAGTAAAGCGCCTGCCTGGGCTCGAACCCACGACCTACAACTTGTACCACTTATGAGGAAGCTGGAGTTATCACATGTATTTTTCGGGCTTCGTCCGCGTGAAAAATGTTTTATCATCCCAAGTGAACATTATACCGGGATAAAAACTCATCCAGATCTTTTTAGCCGATATGGCGTGATTGAGGAACAAACATCCATATATTCTTCTATCCATACATTTCATCTTTCGCATTTATAATATAAATAAGACCTAGATATAACAAACTATCTATTAAACATGCTTGTCTTGTAAATAATAACGATCGTGGGTAGCGTTCGTCAAATCGCCAATCTAAGAAGTATCCGAGGTAGAGAGTTCAAGGCATCGACAGTCAAAGTATGAGACCCATTACACTGACTCCCCGTCTGCTGTCCTTTCACGGGAAGGAGATAAAGCAGGGAATGGCTATGTGAACGAATGATTCGAACACGAGAAACGTTTGGTTCTAGAGTGAATGGTTATGGACATGTTTTACTGATTCAATGAGTGAGTCCCCTGTGCGAACCAGACCCATTTCTCCGTTTTTAAGTCATGTTCTATACTGACTTAGATATGTCTGATCACTGCAAACATTTTTTGACTTAATGTTTGGTACCTTTTATGGGGTGAAAAACTTATTTTAATTTAGCACTTTAATGCATCAATGACTAACGTAGGTGTATGTCTGTAATGTTCTCATTTCTGGAAAACAGTCGCTGCCTTCCTCAAAAAGAGGGGCCGCAATCAACCACACGGGTCCAGTGCGGGTAGGGTATTTTACAACCTCTTCAAATAAAGCAACGGCCTTTTGTTGACTAGTAATTTATTTCAGTGATACTTTTCAAAACAAACAACCAAATACAAATACTATGCCGTCGCAGACGCAAGATTTTTACGGACCCAGACCAATGAATAGGTACGTATCTACATACAATTAGTAAATTATAATTGCATATATTGCCACGTTAAATCCTACCTAAGTTATTCGCTTCCGAAAATCACACACACATTAACACTTGAAATAAGTATATATGTAATTTATATTTAGCTACGAGTATAGGTAATATTAATTTTAATATAAATTTATTGTTAAGTACTTACTACTTACTTACGTAAAAATAAAATTAATTCTTGATTTACTTAAACAAGGTGATAAACTTGCATTATAATCATAAATTATTAAAATTTAAACAGTTTATATTTAAATTTTAAACTCTGCTAAATCAATAACTATTCAATAAAATAATATGTACATACAGTAAAATATTAATAATTATTATATGTTTGGATTTGTCCATAAATTGTACGATTTTATTCATTTTTGTGATTAAACACATGCATACAAAAGTTCTCTAGATGGCGTTGAACATCCACGCGGCATTTTTTTATCACGCTATGGTTCCTTTACCGACGTCATTTATAAGCTCGAGGGTCTTTCAGCTCTGTCCATGGTTCAACTTACAGGGTACTAGTGGTTTATGTTGGACATTTCCTTTGGCACTCAAAATTGAATTTTGAATGGGGCGTAAATATAAATATTATGCACCATGTTATTTAATGTCATTTCCTCAACTAGACTCAACCTTCATGTCGAAGTCATAATTTGTTATTTATTAGAATAGAATATTTAACATTTATTCGACGAGTAACAGAGAAGGATGGTAAAAAAAGTACAAACTAGGTTTATGAATTGCGCTGGGCGTGCCATACCAAAAGAAGCTTTTGCTGGACGTCAGACACCCAGCGCTTATTTTCAGTTGGCACCCCGCTAGTGACACGCGTTATTAAAATTTTAAGGTTTTTTTACGTTATTTGGGTTACTGAGTCGAGTGGAGTGGAGGACGTTTCAAAGGGACTTAGTATACTGCCAAGCAAGATTTAGTCACTAACGTTTAGATTTTTTTCAATATTGTTGAATTTCGACTTATTTGTTCTAATATTTTTAAATCAACTTATTTGGTCCCTCTGCTGGGCAAAGGTCTCCCCATAACTTTCCACTCTTCCCGATTATTTGTCATCTCCCGTAAAGGCCTCTAAGTTGTCATTCCAGCGTTTCCTAGGCCTCCCACGGCGACGATGCCTATCTTCCGGCTCCCACTGCGTTACGATTCTGGCCCATCTATCGTTATGCATTCTGCATATAATATGAACCGCCCAATCCTAATTCACCCCAGCAGACTTCCTGCCCACATCGGCGATTCCTGTTATGGAGCGTATCGTAGTATTACGTATTCGGTCGCTGAGATACCCAATACGCTACGCTCCATCGCTCCGTGGCGTACCTTGAGTTGGACTTTTGAGACTCGGTCAAAGACCAAGTTTGAGCTCCGTAGGTTAGTATGGGCAGGATGCACATGTCGATGAGCTTGAGCTTCAGTGATAGAATAGGTCTCCCTTCATCAGTGACTTCATGGACCAGTAGCTTTTCCAGGCGTTCTCGACACAGCGGTTGATTTCTTTGTCTTGCCTGTTTTCGAAGGATACTAGCTGGCCCAAGAAAATGTACTCATCAACATAATGGATTTCCTCAACCTTACCTTTTGTGCTATTTGTCATTACTTTGGTCTTTCACCGATTCATTCCACCGATTAGTCCAACTTCAAGGCGTGCGGTGCTCAGATCTTGAAGCAACTGTTGTATGTAACTCGGCAGCAGTCGGTGCGAATAGAATGATATCATCAGCGAAACGAAGGTTGATAAGTTTTTTGCAACCGACTATAATGCCTTTGCTGGACCACAAGTCTGCGAGGTTCTTAAACACTTCTTCAATAGTGCTTGTGTAACACCTTTTTCTATTTTAATAGTTAAACCGGGCAACTTAAGTTTAACGTTTGCTGTGCTGTTATTATAAAATTATTTTGGGTATATATATGTAGGTTTGTTCCAACTGTTAATTCTGCAGAGACGAAAATATGGCGGAATGTTTCACGCTGTCAACAGCTACATCACATCACATGTACATCTTTGCTGGCACTTTTCCGGTCTGCATGCAACATGGTGTTGAACATGTTGGTGATATGGAGGAGAAGTATGGGATAACCAATTTTGTGGGATCCCGTTGTGACTCCGTGTTCGGCATACTCGATAAAACCCTTTCTTACTTCATAACCCGTTATGGATGGGATATTTTCGGGATCTGGGCATTCATATGCTATTTCTGCGTTATATTTTGTTGGAACTAAATAGAGCTCTTTGTAGAAGTCCGTGCAAATTTCTAAAATTTTATCCTTGTTTTGGTGTTTAAGACCATTATTATCCTGCAGGCTAGTTATCCATCGCCTAGTATTGCATATGCCTTGTTTAGCTACTCGTAGAGACTTGTTTTCCTGTAGTTCTATTTTAACTTTATGGGTATTCAAATTTCGGATATCGCGTCTAATACTTCGTTTGGAGCCAATGTCATATTTGCTTCTTTCCTCTATTTGTTCGATGGTCAAACTGGATAGATGTGAGTTTTTCTTCCTTTTTGTCGCTATCCGATCGGAACATTTGCAGGGATGCCTTCAACTATTCTGTTGTATTGTTCATCGACATCAAGTACACCAAGGTCCAGGCCCCGGAAGTAATAGAGTTCTATATTTAAATTTTCTGAATTATTAAAAAGGGTTTCTCTTGTACGAGTAAGCCTTTTCATTGATCTTTTAAATGACTTTGCACGATGAATTTTGAAACTGAACCTAATCTTTGTTCTAATATGAATTTATAAATTAACTAGCTGTCCCACGCGGCTTCGCTCCCATCGACTGGCTACCTACCTACCCATCTGCCCTACCTACTCTACCTACTCTACATACATGATTGTTGCGTAACTTAAACCATTTACTCAGCGCACGCAACGGAAGCTCTCAAAAGGTATAATTTTCCCGTTTTTGCAACATTTTTCATTTATGCTCCGCTCCTATTGGTTGTAGCGTGATGTTATATAGCCTATAACCTTCCTCGATAAATGGACTATCCAACACAAAAATATTTTTTCAATTCCAACCAGTAGTTCCTGAGATTAGCGCGTTCAAACAAACAAACTCTTCAGCTTTATAATGTTCTATAAGTATAAGTATAGATTTCGATAGCAGACCGCGCGACGATCAAACAAATCCAGTACTGTAATGAAAATTGACAAGTATAGCAATAATAAATTTTGGAGAAGATAGTGTGTGGGTGAAAATATAACATACTAGCTCACATTTATAATAAACGCAGAAGCTCTGCCTGCGGCTTCGCTCGTTTTATCATCCCAAGTGAATACAAACTATCCTATGTCCTTCTCAGGGTCTCAAACTATCTCCATGACAAATTTCATTAAAAACAGTCTAGCCGTTTCGGAGTCTATAAGGAACATACATACATATTTTCTCTTTTATATATAATAATTTAATAAATTTAGTTAGGATTAGGATAACCTTAACTGATTATATTATCATTACGAGCTTCAATCAAAGTTAGAAAATATATGTTATTACACCTTAAAATACATTAAAAGAAAATTTTAAACTAAAACACATAGAATGGGAAAAGTACCGAACCGATGTGATACCGATAGAGTTATCAACACTACCGATACCAGATCGATTCACAGTATCCTCGACAGTCTTTGCTAACTAAGTAGCATTTTATTTCAGTCCCGAGTCTTCGCATGCAATGGCACAAAATGAAAGACAATTGTCAGGCGGGTATGGGTATGTACGTTAAAAACATTATAAAGGAAATACCTTTTCAACACACTTGCTCATAAAGTGGCTCTAATTTCACCGCAATTAGGCACATAATGATACCTGTTATCGAACTGTGACTTTTTCATTGCTATTATTCACAAGTGAGTTATAGAGCTTTTTTTAATTTATTGGTTGAGTTGCTTTGTTCTTATAAAAGTTTCGATACAAAAAAGATCGTGCTCAATAGTACAAATAAATTAATGTACCTATTGCTTGCTCATTTCGTGCAACTTCGTATTTAAATAGATAATTTCAACTTGTACGTGCTTAATAAATAAAACTTTCACTCAATTATAAATTTTATTTGCTCTGTAATTAAGAAAAATTTAAATTCCCTATTTTGTACGTGGTTAAAACACTATCCACGAAAAGCCAAAAAGAAAAGAAACCTCATTCTTTTAGTCTATGGCCGATCGCCATTGTTAAATGCGCGCGCATAGGAAAACTGATTATTTTTGCCCGCCATTGTGAAAAATTTTCACAACTAATTTTTACTGTTGCTAATGATTTTTTCGTATTATTTTCTTCACAAGTGTGTTGAAAAACGTCGTATGATACACGTGTGTATTGATGAATACCGTCCTCGGCTCTCTTAAGACCCTCACCTACGGCTCGGGTCTCAATGGCGCCTCAGCGGTAATCACCAACATTGCACACTTGTACCATAATGTACTATTAAACTAAAACACATACAAAGGGGCAAGTACCGATGCGGTGCCAGTAGTGTAAGTAGTAACTGAACGAAACTAATATGTCAGGATAAAGACCGATAAGTTTAACTTAAAACTGCTGGTCTACCACGGTCGACGTTATCGGGTCCCGTTAGCAGATCCAATTAAGGTGATAATTAACCGGGCTATTTTTCCTTATCGAGTTACCGAATGAAACCAACTTCATAAGACAGGTCAGAATTATGTTTTTTTTTTCTACTCCTCCTTTATTCTTTTCTGATTAATTTCGTTGCGGGATCCAAGACAGTTAAATTCTAATTCATTCTCCGGGACTTCGTCGGGCTTCATTGCCTCGGCGCTTTTCTGGTGGTCGCCACATTTGATTCTGGCTTTCAGGAGTTGCAGTGGTTTGGGAATAGTGCGGTGGGATTGTCCCATTTAAGAGGTCAGACCAAACTGTTCACCTAAATTTTGTTCTGCCAGCATGAGCTTTAGTGTCTTTTTTTGTATGTGCGCGGCGCTCCTAGATTTGGCAAGTCAAACCTCAGGTCATACTCGTATTAAGTTTTTATTTCTTTCTGCCTAAGTCAAAATCCAATACTTCTTACGATATGGTACAAATCGACTTGTGTGAATTATTTGGCTTTCGATGCGAAATCGAAATCTATTGTGGGGTGGTTGAAGGGCTATGGTCAAACGTAGTTTAAAAAGTCATTCCGCAAAGAGTCTGTTTATAGATCTTTGAGTATAACAATGAACAAATTTACGTCATCGGCTTATTAACTAACGAAGTAACAAGGCCTTAACAAAATTTACCTAATCCCGAGAGAAATCAGGCCTATCCTACGGTTACTTTGTCATCTAAAGAACAACAAAAATATGTTTTAGTTTTTACAATATCGATGGCTAATACATAAATATGATGAATAGATTTGTAGAAAGTTATTTTTCATACACTCTCACTAGTATATCCATCGTCTTTGAATCATTTAAATTATCCTCATCGATGTTATTCATTGTAGTCGTAACAATTGGTCTGAGGACAGAAAGCAGAAAGGTTGATAGTGGAACTCTTAGTAAGGCACGGGTAAAGCCATCGTATTTAATCAATGTGTAATCCAGCTCGCGGATAGTATGGGTTGACGAATGTCATAGCGTCCTCGACATTCTTTGGCTAACTAGTTTTTTATTTCAGTTACGGATCACTACCATATTCGTCATCAAAAGAAAGACAATTGACAGGCGGGTATGTACCTACGTTTTCTTTTTCTGCTAGCCTTTTCAGTTCGTTGTAATATAAGTAAAATATATTACAAAAAAACCGGCCAAGTGCGAGTCGGACTCGCGCACGAAGGGTTCCGTACCATTATCGCAAAAAACATATAAAGCAATAAAATCACGTTTGTTGTATGGGAGCCCCACTTAAGTATTAATTTTATTCTGGTTTTAGTATTTGTTGTTATAGCGGCAACAGAAATACATCATCCGTGAAAATTTCAGCTGTCACGGTTCATGAGATACAGCCTGGTGACAGACGGACAGACAGACAGACAGAGACAGACAGACGGATCAAGGAGTCTTAGTAATAGGGTCCCGGTTTTACCCTTTGGGTACGGAACCCTAATACTAGATCACCGTGAAATCCTACCCTTGGACAAGTTTCGGCAGTACACCGTGTATGTATTTCGTGTGTTAGTTCTTAGGATAGATTAGGTCGATCATCGATATATTAAAAAACCCTGCTACAATGTAACATTGAAATTTTTGAAAGCGTTTTCGACAGCTTTTTCACGACATTCACTCACTATTACGTCATATTTCCAATTGCTATTGAATCGCTATCGCCACGCTTTCGTTCATAGAAAGTGACTTGACTAGGGCCTCAGAATATATTCTAAAAACGATTCAAAGATAGAAGATATTTTTTTGACCGCATTGAGTTTTGCCACAATTCTTAATCTCCAATTCCTTTTTTATTCAGTATGTAGATTTGTAAAAAGCTTTATTTTGTTTTTTTTTTTCAGTGTCAGCAAAAATAAGTTCTTTGATTTTAATTTTGATGGAAACTTACACGTATTATGTATTGCCGGAGCCGTCACCCTGGTCCTTCTTATTATTTTGAGCAAGATGTTTACAATGTTCAAGGGTAGACGACGACGAAGAAGAAGATCAACTTTTAATCCTTGTTTCTGCACATCTCGGTACTTATACACATATTATTTTGTATTCGTATATCTCACTCCCCGCTTTTTAAGCTCTCGAACTTTGTCACTGTGTTACAATGATGTCACATCAAAATTGCTTCGAATATTTTGACATCTTCAACGCAATTATTCTGTCATTTTGTATATTACCAATAAATCAAAGAGTAGGTACCTGCTTCTTCACCCTACATTGTGCAGCTGGTTTTTGACCGTTAGTTTTTATTTTAGCTAAAGGTCACGTTAAATATTGACGGTCTTATAAATTTGTTAAAGAGAGTGTATCCGGACTGGCCGCTCACCAAACCGCAGGTGATCTTCTATGTTGTTGCTGAAACGGTTACGAGAATAACTACGGCAGTAACCCAAGGGTGGTTTCCGATCAGTGAATATAGCATCCAACCCAGGTTAGTAGTATAGGGTATATTTAAAGGGAATAACCGGGGCTACTGACAATAATCAAACCAAGGGGGTTGAAGTTTCCTAAGCCTCGGTCAACACCTTTAGTTGATTTTCTCAACACCAACACTTAAAGTTGACCTTTGAATTTTCGAAATAGCTTCTTTGTAAATGTTTCAATTGATTGATACTGAAATATTATTAGAAAATGTGTTTATCGGAATGATGTCCGCAAAATCTATTATATTCCTTTATATTTATAGTAACTTAGTATGTAGTATCTTTCCATAAAAATTTAAAAATAATGCATACAATATAGATGGTATACTCACGGTTGCCATGTACACGGTTATTGCATATGTTCGCAATTTATGAGAGTCAAAATGTGGGCGACCTTGAGGAACGGGACCTGACACACCAACAGCATTGCGTTGCGCAGCCGTATGTGTACTTTAGCTTTAGCAGAGGGTAACGCAATCAGGTGATCAGAACGGGCTATGGCCATAATAACAGTGAGTTTGTAGGTTGTGAAAAAATAACGAATAAAACTTGGACACGGGGAGTTGTTGCAACTTGTAGTAACTTTATTTATTTTAACGTCAAAAGAGAGGCATTTGTTTACTTTGGTTAAAGAAAAGAGAGACCTACGAGTATAATATAACAGTGGCAAATCGAGCTGTGTATGATG
Source organism: Orthosia incerta (assembly GCA_948252205.1). Taxonomy (NCBI): domain Eukaryota; kingdom Metazoa; phylum Arthropoda; class Insecta; order Lepidoptera; family Noctuidae; genus Orthosia; species Orthosia incerta. Next base: position 35,691,309 of record OX411741.1, on the reverse strand, counting down.
ACAATATTTTCCATAATATGTCCTTTAGTAAACTTGTTATTATGTGGGTAATATTATATGATCATTATTAAGGTGCGTTCCCTGAAAGAAGATAAACTTGAGCGTATATACAAAAATAATTTGGGTCGATATAGGTCAAACTAAGATTTGCACCCCAAGTTAGAGGTAGATCTTACTTAATAAATCACACATCAACCTGTTTACAAAAGAAACAAATTTTCCGAAGTGGTTGAAACTTTTCAAATTAATGCTTCAATCCTGACTCTAAAGTCCGGTCAAATTAGACATATCAAAGTGCATTAATTCGCATAGAGCTGAAAATCGGTAAGAATGTTCGGAACACCATTATAAATGAAATTTCCCCAATCACAAAAAGTCTTCATCGATCAAACAAAAACACATGCAAAAATTTTTATTCATGGTTCTATTTCACAATTTGCGTTTTTTAGTCCAACGGTAAGTTTTATGATAAAAATATGTCAAATATTCTCCTAAACATCACCGTTTCTGAGATATAATGGTTGAAAAAGTTGTATTCTTCATGGACACGTTTTCACGCCACCTGGGAGGTAGTGTACCTGGCGCGTTTTTTTAACGTGGTTTCCTCGAATGGCCTAATCCACAATCTATTGTGATCCTGTTTAATTCAATACTATTCAAAATTATGTAAAAACTGGTACTATTGGAAATGATGAAAGGCATGTGAATTATAAAAAAATTAGTAAAATTATCCGTCTCATTCATAATCATTTGATAATTCTGCTTCCTCTTCTTCTTGTTCGTCTTCTTTTGGTGTGGCTTGGTAATCAGTTGGACCCAAAAGACTGGGGTTAGAATTTAATCAACAATAATTTGCAACCAATTCAGACTTTACTTCCGCGCCGACTTTAAAAAAACGCGCCAAGGGCACTACCTCCCATGTGGCGTGGAAACGTGTGCATATTAAGAAGAATACAATTTCTTCAACTTTTTCAACCAGTATATCTCAGAAACGGTGACGTTTAGGAGTAAAATTGTAGAGATATTTTTTATAGATAATTGCATAGTTTACAATTTTGTTTCACATATTTTCATCAGAAAACTTACCGATCGGCAAAAAAACGCAAAAAGCCCATTTTTGCGAACTTTGACATGAATAAAAATTTTTGCAATTGTGGGATCGATGGGGACTTTTTAAATTTCATTTATACTGGTGTTCCGAACATTCGTACCAATTTTCAGCTCTATGCGAATTACTGTAAACCTACCCCTATGTTTTGGTCTAATTTGACCGGACTACTAGCTAAACGTGGATCGAAGATCGAGGTAATGCCAGTAGGTGTTTCCATATTTACACAAAACACCTACAGAGTATTTACGAGTAGGTAATAAAGGGCTTTTTATATTGACTTCTTTCAAGAGTAATGAACGAAATACTGAAATCATGTTAATATTGAAGCAAAGCCAATGTTAACGTTATTAAGTTAATTTTATCAGTGATCAGAATTTCTCTTACCTATTTCTTTTTCAGTTTCAGAATGCCTAGCAGGAGTCACGGCAGCAAGTTGCTTGAAGTAACGATGTCCACACGGGAACACTTTCTAATCACATTGTTTGAAGTGGCAATATTACCTTTTCGGAAAAGAAAATAATCACACAGACCTATTATACAGTAGATTTCAAATGAATACAAAAATATGTGTTATTAGAATTAAATTATTCATTTATATTTTCAATAGATTTTTGTTTCATACTATAAAAACCTTTGAGCGCAGAAAATCACACCAACCGGAGACAAATATATCTGGCTAGTCACCTTTCTAAAACCCTTTAGGTTTTTCGAGTCATTTCTTTTCTATAGGAAGTAGAGGAAAGGTTTGATCATATTTTAATCACATTTTTCTGTTACATCCTGTATAAGTCAGGAGTATAGCCATTTTTTTGGATGTTACATACTTTATAGTCACATTACCATTCAGATTCATATGAATTTAAAAGTAATAAACATTAGGGACCGTATAACCACCGTAACTAACTAGCCGTGGAAACTCGCCACTGATATCGTATCACGTATGACGATGACGGTAAGCGATTGAGAATATTGTGATGCAATCATCTGCAATCTCAAGAAAAGTGATGTTCCCTAATACACGATCTTGTGGAACCCTTTTTTTAAACAATATAAATAAAATAATTAAAATGTCCAAATCCCTATTTATGTTACTAGTTTGACAATATTAATTGTATTTAAGTCATCGGGGCTACCGTCTAATATATCTGACAGACATTCATATAGAGAACATGATGATGCAAGGTATCAAAAGCCTAACCAAATACGAAAGATAATGAGAAGAATTGAACAAAGTCGTGCCCTTTCTGTATAACCTTGGCCCGATCAGAGAATGGCTTTCGTTCGGTGTCGTTGACTGCATGTCGTCATTGCGCGGGCGGCAAAGGTGACCAACGCGAGTAAACAGATGCGGTAGTCAGTTGCGTCTGCGCATTCAATAGAAAACATCTAAACGACACGGTAATTACAATGTAGTCTGTATTGCTTAGCGAGCTCTTGTGTAAACTACTGTATTTAGAATACGTTGTAGGTTTAACATGATCTTTATGGATGGCAATGAGTTTCAAACTCAATTCGAAATTGTAAAGTTTTTCATTCAAGCACCTATATAACTGTATAATGTTGTTGGTGCATTATAATTCGTAGGTTAAGCTGAAAGTTATTACTAAAAGTGAAAGTTAGTTTTAATTAAAGAATTAAGAGAGATGTAGTACGAGATGTAGATTTTGTAGGTTTTCTGCTTTTTATTTATTTATTTGTTAACATACGTTTTATGTATAAGTACTCTATGGAAATTAAACTTTCTTACCAATATGTAGACATGAGATATTTATGTGATTGCCACCTGAAGAAAATTTATAAGAACTCATTTAAGATAGTTAATAATAATGTAGGTCACTGGTACCTACTCTGCACCTTTGGCATGACATAACACTGGTACCCGGCCATTCGGCTGTGCAGCCTGTGTTTGTCTTTCTCTATAGCACTGTAATTGTATATCACTATCTCTTCCTATCGTATTGTGCAAACCTATTGTTTGCAGAGTAGCTATTTTTTCACGTTTTATTGTGAAAGTTAATCGAAGTTCTTTTGCTTAATTTTCATATTGAATGGAAAATAATAAACCCACAATGCTGGTAATGTGTTGGAGGTTACTCAATGTAGCTAAAAAAAAACTAATTCATCGTGTTGAGATCACTGAATAGTAGAGTAACCTCGTTTTGGTCATTTGTTTTTATTTTTAACACAGTTTATTGACCTAGGTTATCTAACTTAGAATTTGTTGTTACTACTCTAGCTATCTACAAATTTCTTAACATCGTTTCTTTCGTTGTCAAGGTCTGTTTCGTCAAGAAAACAAAACAACAGTACCTATTTCATTCAGAAGGTGTGCATTGTTCAATACTGAAATACGTAAGGTTGTAACATTGATAAAAAATATCGTATCTAGAGACCAAACGTGTTGGCCGATTTTGATGATTCTTACGTCAATCGATTCGTGCGAGTTTCACTGGCTACATTCAAATTGGAAAATAGTAATATGGCGGATTTTGGGTGCCATATTGTGTTGGCCAAATTTTGTTTTTCCTTCCAGACCCATCGTGTGGGGTATCAAAATAAAGGGTTTTAAGAGGTGCTTTCAAATATAAAACACTTATATGTTTAAATGTACCTACCTAATTCGAAAAAAATAATGGTAGCTAAGAAGTTCACTTTGATTATGAAGTCAAAAAATCAAAAAACCAGACTGCTTAAAAAGCGAACTAAAAAGACATAAACAAGAAGAAAATCATGCTGTGCAGTCGGAGGATACATCTGGTTTTTGGTCAGCCAGCTTGCAAATATGTATCCTCCGACTACACAGCATGATTTTCTTTACATTTTTTTTTAGAAATCACATAATCTGGCAGAGATTTAAAATGATGAATGATTTGGTGGAAGCCCCAGTGCGCAGTACTCATAATAACCGGCGTGCAAGTATGAACGTTAATAAAGCAATAGAAGTACCTATTTAAGGATCGTAATAGGTCTTCATTACATTACTCTTTGAGGTGGCGTTCTGAAGTTTCTGCCTACCCCCATGGAAAAAGACGCGGGTTTATGGTAAGTATGTATTTAAAATGAGAAATACATCTAACGATTATTGCAACGTGAGTTTACGTAGTCAATAATTGCAATAGGTCATTAACGCCAACTATTACCTATTTCGAAGATGTTTCAACATATTGCCTACGTTCATCGTTAATTGCCGTTGGTAGGTACGTGTATCTTTTGTTAAAATCAAAAAGTAAGTATCTTTAACTAATTGTGAACGTGGAATAATTGCTGTAAAAATGTTGGACTTATGTAACTGCACAAACAATTTTGCAATGTATTTATTGCTCTGAAAGAAAAGTGTATTGCGCATACGCCCTATATTCACTTAGACTAGAGTAACACCCAGAAGACTTTCTCTATCTGTGCCTTTAGCGGCCAGTACATGGCTACCTGAATAACTAAATTTACCATGTTCAGATCCTGGACGGTGTAGGTTTTTACTGTCTATCTTTTGTCAGCGGCTTCGCCCGCGTGAATGTTGATGAGATAAAAAGTATCCTATGTGCTATTCCAGACTATAACCTATATCTGTGCTAAATTGCATCCAGATCCGTTCAGTAATGTTTGCTTGAAAGAATAACAAAACACACACTCTCACAAACTGTCGCCTTTATAATATTAGTGTGCTGGGGGGTGACCATAAGCCCTTAGAACGGTATCAATTTGAGATCGAGTAAGTGACAGATGTATACATGGGGTGACCATAAGCTCTTAGAGCGGTATCAATTTGAGATCGAGTAAGTGACAGATTTATACACGTCAGATACATCTGTCCCTTATTCGATCTCAAATTGATACCGCTCTAAGAGCTTATGGTCACCCCCCTGAACTAAAGTACAAGTGCGGACTAAATTCCTTAGGAATTCTCTAGCAGTCAACCATAGGTGGTGAAGAGATAACGCAGCAGGTGCATAGTTTAGAACGTGGAAAGCAAAAATAAAACTATAGTCTTTAAAAATTTAATTTATGTAGAAGGTTTTATTGACTCTCATCTATCTCGGCAAATTAAATTTGACCCACCTCCCAGTGTTGGATTGAGCTGAAATTTGTCAAACATGTTTGTTTACCGTGACACTGCATTTTTTTTTTAAATCTTTTTAGGGTTCCGTACCTAAAGGGTAAAAACGGGACTATTACTAAGACTCCGTGGTCAGTCTGTCTGTCTGTCTGTCTATCACCAGGCTGTATCTCATGAACCGTGATAGCTAGACAGTTGAAATTTTCACAGATGATTTATTTCTGTTGCCTTTATAACAACAAATACTAAAATCAGAATAAAATAAATATTTGAGTGGGGCTCCCATACAACAAACGTGTTTTTTTGCCGTTTTTGCGATAATAGTACGGGAAACCTTCGTGCGCGAGTCCGACTCGCACTTGGCCGGTTCTTTTTCATATTTAAGCTTATTTTATTTGTAAATATATACTTTTTCTTCTACTACTTTTAAAGAGGTACTTCCAGCTTGGTTCCATTTTAATCAAAATCCAGTTTTTATGATGGGATCCATGCGGAATTGAGAAAAATACTCAAATACCAAAATCGCAATAAGTTGTTGTAGTTGCATTCAAAAGTATCTTCACCATATAATAATATGGTGAAGTGGAAATAATGAAGAAGACCACACACGGTCTTCTCATTGATAAGTCTTCACGGATGGCCATAAGATATCTCGATTAAGATAGTTCCGACTACGACAAAACAAAAATGGCTAATAAGTCTTCTTTTTTTGTACAAATATTTGTGCAACCTATCTTCGCCAATTGCTAACCGATTTTAATGATTCTATTTTTGGTTAGTTGTATTTTCAACTAAATAGCGAAAATAAAAACAACCGAATCAAAAAAGTCAGTTGTATTTTTTTAAGTAGTTTTATTACCTATAGAAAGAATGAAAAAAAGACTATGCGTACCTATTATTATGTAGAGTGTAATTTTCGGAACCTGCTGCTCTTTTACTTGAAAGCAAAACTATCGCACAAGTACGCTTTTTTAAACTAAAATCGCACTTATTATTTGAAAATAAAGTTTGTTATCAAATTAATATGTATGTGTTTTGAAGAGCGATAAGTTCTTGTTAGAACTCATAATGACCAGCCTTACGCAATTGTTTTTTCATCCCTCCATCTCGGAAAAAGTATTTACAATGCATGTCCTCGAAAAGAGCGTTTTCCAAGCAGCCAAACTGTGCGGAAAGTGTCACTTTTTTTTACTAGTGCTTTTTACTTTCCTGTATTTTTTTAATTTTTAGCTCCAACGTCAGCCCGCCGCATAGAGTTTTTATTATTTGAGAAAAGTTTTAAAATTAGTTAAGTACAGATTATCATTCATATAAAAAGTAAAACAAAACTAATACTTCATTTAAGGCGTTTTTAATTACTCTGGATTTAGATTTTGATCAATAAATTAATTTTAAATATTCATTAAATATGTTTGGCAGAATCAATATTTTGCTCGTGCCTTTTTGCGTTACGATGACAGCTATTTGCACATGCGCAGTAGAACTATGAACTATTAGTTAATCTGTGGATAGGCTGAGCGCCCTTGAATAAGCGCCATTTTATTAATTTCTTGCTTGGTTTAGATATATTTTTTTATTTCCTCGCACAATGCATAGTAAAATGTTGTATGATACACGTGCGTAAGATGATTTCCGACTCGTGTCGATTTATCCACTCACTCGCTTCGCTCGCTCGTGAATAAAACTGCCACTCATCGGCAATCACCTACTTCCCGCACTTGTAGCATAAATAACTATTTTGCTCTTCGATATCTGAGTGCGTTTTTATCCGCTAGAGGATAAAGTAAATTGAATTTAGAACATCGTGTGCACTAAGTTTGTCAATTCAAAACATCATTAAACCTATTTACTTCTACCGCCATGGTGCCGAATTTATCATAAAACCATTTTTAGTTTGTTAAATACTCAGACTCGGAACCTTCTTGGTGTATTTTTTTTAATTTGCTTTCCGCGTCAGAGACGTGGTAATACCTAGACGGAACGTATTTACGACGAAAAAGAAACTGTCAATTCTTTCGTTCTTGCTTATAGAGAAACTCTATGAAAAAGAAAGAGACAAACATAGACAAACGCTACCATCCTAAACGTCAAAGAGACCACTTTTTAGTCACTATTGTAACCCATCGGTTAGCAGCTCTAATTAAAGTTTTTCGCTGTTTTCAAGCCTTTGTATCGTTTATATCAGGAAGAATTTTGTTGTTTAATTATCTGCATGAACCATGTCGTGTGTGGCTATCGGTTGCAAGAGTAGAATGAGTGTATTAACAGAACATAATCAAAGGATATCTTTCAACAGGTGAGTTATCGACTAGCATACTGAAATTATTGTGCAGGGAATACATTTCATAGGCTGTCAGGAATAATGGTATCTAAGTTCTAAATACGTCGAGGACGTATAGTATCATTTAAACCATTCTATTTAGTGAAATAATTAACTTTTATACGTTCGCTGATAGAGCTATGACAGTTTACGTACTTACGTTCTGATGTTAGAGATGTGACAAAAGTCACGAGAAAGATTTATCGATACTGTATTTTTATTTTACTTACTTTAATTTATTTCATAAAGTTTATTTGCTATTTGTAATTATTAATCTAATATCGATTGTGCACAGGTTTCCTAAGAGTACTTATTTAAGAAATAAGTGGATCAAGAATATAAAACGAGCTAACTGGACACCTTCACTATATTCTCGCTTGTGTTCACTGCAATGAATCATGCCATCGCTATCCCTTGACCCATTTATGGACACAGGTTGATAAATCATGTTAATTTTTATATATTACTGTTTTAAATTAAATTATTATATTTAAACAATATTGTTATTATTATTTTTTTTACTTTTATATACATACTCGTCTGTAAACTTTCTTTTCAGTCTTCATCAGTTTATCGATCAGTACATGTCTGTACAGTCGTACGAGTGTACCAAAAACTGTCACTTTGATCTCATGATGTACCTCGTTTTTGCGCAAGGTATGAATAAACATTATTATACAACTCTTATAATGCGCAGAAAAATTACGAAAGAATGGAATTGTACTCTTACAATGACTGATAAGTTCACTCTTTGTACGAGTACACATTCACTCTTTAAATAGGTAATTATAAAGTTTCCTACAAAAAAAACCTAAAATTAGCCGCAGTCAGGGACGATTCTTACAGACATTTGACCAAATTTGTATATCGCTCCATAACTAAACTCAATAATATCGATATGACAGTGGCACAGATCTAGTACTGATATATGTCTATAGATAAGTATCTATAGCATACTCGGCCACACTGGCACAAAAGATGGCATAGACAAAAGTATATCTATCTCTTTTTGCTTATGACGTTATCTGTGAGTGCGAAAGTGAATACCGATATTGAAATTGCGTCTTAAACACGTTCCGTCTAGGTATTACAACGTCTCTGTTCCGCGTGCTATTTTCTTTTCACGTCATATTGATAAAACCGTTTTTTTTTGTTCTGTGGTTAAAACCTTAGGTTCAAAACAAGAAACTTGAAAACAAGTGAAAAACCTAAAATGAGTGAAACTAGCGACGAGGAATTTAAAGAAATTTTTCTTTATATTCCTCGTCGGCATTATATTATTGAATTATCCGAGACCAAGAAATCAAGCACTCTATGAAGTACGTATTCAATGCTAAAAGCAACAAAAAAGATGAAAAAAAAAAACATACATATCGACACCTATCCTACATTAGTGGCATTTTAAAAAGAGGCTCATCTGGTCATCAACCAAAAATATCGAAGGTTTTCACAGCATCTGAAATTGAAAAGTTTCTGCGGCAAAAGTAAACCAGTTGCGCATTCAGTGTCTACTTAAGTATATTAATCAACTACTAAACATAAATACGTACTAAGTAGATGTTGATAGGCATAATTATGCATGCACATCAATTTTATTAATTTATCTACTACAATACTCTTTACGTTACAGGTTGTTCTTATTATTGGTATAAACGGAGCATGTCGAACTAATGAACTAACACAATGTCAAAAACATTGAGAAACATTCAGATGACTTACTATTAATTGATCTACCTAATACAAAGACAAAAATTGTAGTTCTAAAAACTAAAAATCTCGCTTTATTGGTAAGGATAATGGGACAAACTGTTTAAATTATTGCTTTGTCATCGGTCCTTGATAAGTGTGCAAAGTTTCAAATCAATCCAACGTTTTGAAGTGGGTGAAAATTACGTTCAAAGATTCCGTTACATTGATACATTGATACATTGTTACATTGATACATAGATACATAGATACATACATACCAAGCTAATAAAAGCGTGTTAAAAAGAGACCGCAACTTCGTCATTCGCAAACAATACGTAACAATTGTTGAAAAATAGAGTCTGGCAAACGAAAGTAGACTGAAAAAGCGCGGCATATTAAAAAAATATCAGCAAAACAACCCCACAAAACTAGTATGAAATACCTGGAATAACCTAATTTGATACTTTAGAATTATTAATTTTACTTCGTCTGAATACTGTAGGTACTTTAGGTAGGCAATACTAGTATCTAACAAACCAATAAAAAGAACAACAGTATTCTATAATAATTTTGGTTTATTCACTACCATAATCAAAATCTGAATCTAAGACTTCCATGTGAAAAGATTCATAGAGTCACTGGAATCACTACGTACATTAATAATGAAACTTTATAAATTATTTTCTGTAATTCTGTCCCTTTTATTATATTTACTAGCTGTGCCCGCGGCTTCGCTCCCGTCATCTGCCTGCCAACCCTACCATACTTACCAGCCTGCCTGCCTACTCCACTTACTCAAAAAAACTTTTTACAAAAAAATACTACCGACTTCCAAATAAAACTACAAAGTGAAAAATAACTTTATTTTTGGAAGTCGGTGTCTTTCGTAGGTACCAATTTATTGCGTTATGGACACCGACTTCCAAAAATAAAGTTATTTTTCACTTTGTAGTTTTATTTGGAAGTCGGTAGTATTTTTTTGTAAAAAGTTTTTTTATTTTTCACTTTTTAGTTGTACCTACCTAATAGGCAAGTTGTTTAGTAAGTTACCTACTCGTATAACGCCAGAATATATTACCCTAATGTCATGAAACTTGAACATAACCGGTGAAATGAGAGATCTGCGTACCCCTTAAGAGCGTACTGGCGTGATGTTATGTTATGAAATGGTATAAACAACAAACAGACATGCGATTGCAGCAATCCCGAGAGATTTGCCGTTATTTATTGAAGAGTTCTGTTGTATATCTTCGAATTGCTTCGTCAGTCCTACACCAAATTAAAATGGGACCAATTTCGGAACATACTCTTTCAAACAAAAAAAGATTTTTTGAAATCGGTCTACAATTGACGGAGATATCGGTGAACATACACAAAAAAAAAACAAAACAAAACATACATAATGTCGAACATAGAACCTCCTCCTTTTTGGGAAGTCGGTTAAATAATATACATACTACATACCAATTTTTTTTTCTAGGGTCATTCTTTCGCGTAAAATCTTAACACCGCGATTCAGAAAATGACTTTAAATGCACAACGCCATCTATCGAATACCGAGTTCAACTGTCAAAGTATCTGAATTGCGTGTGTTGTGTTAATTTTACTTCTTGAACACTTTAAATTCATCTAACTTTTGATAGAGTGAACCGATTGCGATGAAACAAAAACTAAGTAATTCTTAAAGATACGCACAATTTTTATGTATAAAAGTTATCTACATTGGTTTCGTACATTTCACGTGATGCGTGCACAAATAAACAGACAAACAGACAAACAGATAAACAGACAAACAGACAAACAGACAAACAGACAAAAATTCCAAAAATGCTAGAAATGGGTTCTGTTGGTTATCCTTTAACACCCTGGCTATTTTTTTTTGAATTTTTTTCGATGTACAAAAAATATTTTTCTACAGATTTATTATATGTATTGATGATAAATAACCATAATGCATTATTATGAAGGTGTTTAACTTATTATAAAATGAATGTGAATAATAATAAAGAAATAGTTTTTGCAATAACTAGTAATTACGAATTAAAACAAAGTATTAAATTATTAGCGTCCTACTAACTTATGAAATCTAACACCACACGTAAACAACATTGTTTTTGTTTGAATTTGGCGTCTTTCTCTTGTTGTTTTTCTTGATATTTAGACATCATGCGAAACAACACCTTCCGTAATCCACTTTCAATTGTTTTATTCATTTTTCACTGAATAAATGCTATTATTAAGGCCACAACAAATCAAAACAACAAACAACACGCCATCTTGTTTTGGAAAATTAAGGTTGATATTAGTAAAGCATTACCATATAAAAAGTTTGCAAATAATTCGAGTGTCTACTTTCGTTTGCCAGACTCTATCTCTCTAAATCGACCTTGTTGACAAGCTGGAAAGGTGTAAGAGGAATTGCACTCAAAATCTACAAAGATTTCCTCCCTGGTCACTTACAAAAGGTTAGGGTTGACAGTGCCATTAGCACAGACGTCGCAGTCACCTACGGAGATCCTCAGGGCAGCATTCTCGGTCTCAGTCTCTTCCTGATTTATATAAACGATCTGTGTCAGATGACACTCAGTAAAGGTAAAATATTTTCTTACGCCGATGACACAGCGCTTGTATTTCAGGGAGAGACTTGGAATGAAGTACAATATAATGCGGAGATTGGGCTCCATAAAACCATTTCATGGTTGAGGCATAACTTACTAACCCTCAATGTATCAAAAACCTCATATGTTCAGTTCACAAATGCTCGAGTAAAGCAGCCGAATGTAGGTGTTCGTATTCACAAATGTGAACCACCTTTCACTCAACATTGCTCTTGCACAACTGTGAGGAAAACTTAAACGGTAAGATACCTTGGGGTTCTCTTAGATTAAACAATTACTTGGCAACCCCATATAGACATGGTTTCAACAAGAGTCAGAAAAAAACCTCAGGCATGTAGCAGAAAACGATAATTGGTCATTGGAATTGGTTACTGTATAGGAACTTGAGGAGGAGCATGCCAAACCCATCTCTTACGCCTTGAAAGAACACAACGTTCCTTGCTGAAGACGATGACATTTAAGCCTTTCAGATATCCCACAAAATCTTTATATGAGCTATGGCGGGTGCTCACGGTGAGACAGCTACTTATTCTCCATCTTATAACTAAACAACACACGTAAGTAGTACCGCATATGATCATAATGAATATCAAAATAAGCGGACAATACCAAATTTCATTGAAGCGATCGGATGTCGTACGGCTTTTAAAAGCGACAAAATGCTTATCTTTCTGTATATCTCTATAACAAGATTAATATGCTCCTGAACTTTTATCCACTGTCTCTACGTGACTGCAAGTTAAGGGTGAAGAACTGGCTCTTCACTCTTGTGTGTGTGTCTTGAGTGTGGTGAAAATACTTAATGAATTATAAAGAATACTTAAAGAATTAGTCTTACTTATTTTATTTTTACTTATAAACATATTCATTCATATACATACACGGACACACACATACACACACTTACACTTCCACTCACAAACATACAAGCACCCACATACACATACTCACACAGCACGTCTCAGATTTAGTTTTAGTTTAGTTAAATTTATATTTATTAGTTAATTTCGTGTAGTTACTTTAATTAAATTGTTTATGTTATTTAATTCGAAAAATATGTTGTATATACATATATATCTATAACAATTTTTGTTTTTTTTTATTTTTAGGTATTTTAAATTTTTTTATTAGTATTTTTAAAATGTTTTTAATTTATTTTATGTATGACTGAATACTTCTTTTTATTAATATTAATGGGGTGGGCGCTGACTCCTGTCGTACAGGTCTGCCTAGTTCGGGAGTCAGAGGCTTCAATAACTGCTGTAAAAAATTATGCCAATAAAGATTATTTTTATTTGTAAAGATTATTTGTATCAAGCCTTACCCCCGCCTAACACTCCAAACAATCGTTTTTTTCTACAGAAAGTGTGTTAGACAGCCTATGGGAGCTAATAAAATTGGCAGTATCCCACGAGAAATAGCAACATTTCTTAAACTTACAGAAACTCTGTTGTACACGGGTCATTGTTTCCGACGAACTTCAGCCACACTTTTGACCGATTCAGAAGCTGATCTGCTGTCCCTTAAGCGCCATGGAAGCTGGAAAGTCAATGCGGTTGTAGAGGGACACATAGAAGATTCCATCCAAAATAGGTCTAAAATATGTAAAGGCATCGTAAGAGCCATTACACTGAAAGAGCCTCAGTCAGATCCTTGGACTGGCCCTTCTAAATCATAAATGAGCTGTAACGAAGCATATGTTGATGGTTAGGCCATCGCCCTCTCTCGCTAACATCTACGCCAAGGGAATCCGATGAGTCGGTACAACTATTAAGTATGACAGATAGTTTACCGAAAAACAGTACACAAGTCACTAACACCAACTTTACAGAACCTAACAAAAATATTACACTCAACTTAAGTAGCTGTAGCAACATTACTATAAATTTTTCATAATTAGACCTAAGTATTATTTATTATAATTTAAAGATTATTCTGTAATACTTACCTATCATAATGTAGTTGTTAATACCTAAACTGAAATAAAAGTATCTTGTGATTGTAAATGTTTTTTTTGCATCTAGTCAATTCCTCGCTGAGGTGGGATGAAAACTTACGTGTTGCACTCGAGTGCAAAGATTTTGCACCTCGTGGTCTTTTGATTCCATTTTAGAATCCACGCGGTTAAAAAGTAACTTTGCACTCTTGTATAACAAATAACTATTACGAGAGGAGCGCGACTCCTTCAGGCTCACACAGTTACTGACCGGGCACTGTCGCTTCGGTGAGTACCTGAATAGGATTGGGCGAGAGACCACAGCAAATTGTTTCTGTATCTCCACATTTATTACCATTACATTTACTCTCCAAATTTTCGTTATTTCTTCATTAGAGTACAATTGAGGAAAAATGCGTCTTAAAAAGACTTACTACTAATAGACCTAGCACAAAGACCTAATACTATCGCCGCCGCTAACGTACGTTGTGTTATCGGTAAAGGAAAACGACGCATATCCTGAAACTTTGCTCTTGACTGATTGACATCATGCTAGTTCCGTCTTTTGCACTGATAGGGACATGGTGCAACAGCTACCTAAGTACAGTCCTGCAGCCTAATTGCGTAAGTGAATTCGGCAAGAACACGAACCTTTAAAAGAAGTAAAATTAAAAAAAAACCCATATTTTATTTCATACTACATATTTTATCTAGTAGTAGACACGTCAGTCCTCATCAAATCCCACGTTCACAATCCATTTCGTATTCTGCCAATCCTCATTATGATATACCAGCTTTCCCGTAGTTTCGCTTGTATTTGGAATCAAGCAATGTTCAATGTATTTCATATACATACATAATCTCACGCCTTTTTTCCCATAGGGGTGAGCAGATACTGCACAAGGTCACCAGCTACGATTCTTACAAACTCCATTTGTTTCGTTTAAGTACATACATCTGGTCATTCACGTACGCCGTATGAGTACTATGCACCAGGCATTTCTGAAGAATATCTCAACATCAATTTGAGTGAGTCGAGGCGATTGCAAATAAGTCGTTGATTACGACAGTCAACGCAGGCACGGCGGGAAGAAGCTATTTTCATTTACCACTGTATCCTAATTTGTCTCTCCATCCACCATCCATCACCAGCACCATCCACCATCAGACCCTGATCATCATCTATCTACAACATATTCAATGAGACCATTCCAATGAGTCCAAACACGATACCTCTGCCGTAAGTTAGCGAGGAGTTGGGTGTACTGCTGATACCTGATGTTGCCCCAGCATCAAGTCAAGATTATTATGTTTTGGCAATATCATTGAACTGACAGTTTATCTCTCAATCCCCTATCCATCAATCCCACCGCACTATTCCCAAACCACTGCAACTCCTGAAAGCCAGAATCAACAGTGGCGACCACCAGAAAAGCGCCGAGGCAATGAAGCTCGACGAAGTCCCGGAGAATGAATTTAACTGTCTTGGATCCCGCAACGAAATTAATCAGAAAATAATAACGGAGGAGTAGGAAAAAGTACAAATTTCCACTTCCCTCCATATCAAGCAGGAGACAGAACAAACAAGGCCAATAGGCACAAAGGGTCGTTTACAACTGGGATAAGCCCAGTTGCCTAGCACCACGGATAAAAATTTGCATTAATATTAAGGGGTCCTACATTGTGAGCTGCTATATTTGTTTCCAATAATAGGTATGACAAAAATGCTTGAACGCACGGAAATTTGTTCTAGTTTCCACAAGGTCCGTATAGTAAACAACTCCAGATGCAGCCTGTACATTATTTAACATAAAATTGCGCTCATTCTGCCAAAGAATACACTCCCATAAGATATGATGTCCCTATCCATCACCAGCATCATCCATAATCAGACCCTGATCACCACCTTTCTACAACTTATTCAACTACAATCTGTTTCTGAGAAATGCCGACATAGCCCGACCCGGAAAGGGAACCCTGGTGCTAATACTCGGCAGTAGCGGCTGTAAGCCTGTAACTTCTAGACAAACGAGGCAGTCACGCCGCAGTCGCGTAAGATATTATAAACTATTCGCTAAGACTCTTATTACCTATCCTTAAGTTACTACAATTTTACGTGAAGCAATCAAACGCTTAGCAGGTAACTTAATGTTACTTCTCTTTTCTGAAAGCAATGGTAATTCGTTATTAATGATTTTTGTCGCAAACCATTGCATGTCCAGAAAAAAATATACTTCACCATGTAATTTCAGCGTAATTTCGCAAACACTGAGGTGGCCTTAATGGTTTACGCTACGATTTTTGTTGTCATTTATGTAACAGTTGTAATTCAACAACAGCCTAAACAAAAAGTCAGGTGTCGTCCACATTTAGGTCGTAGTTGATACTTTCCTTTTATCTATGTATCTGTATAATATCAATTGCTGTTCGTTACTCTTGCTAAAAATCAAAACATTTGTTTTGGTTCGCTCTAATACAGGGGTGGTTTAAAAAAACAGAAATAAAAACGTTTATGTGGCATACCACATAAACGTTTTTATTTCTGTTTTTATTTCTGGTTTAAAAAAACAGAAATAAAAACGTTTATGTGGCATACCACATAAACGTTATTATTTCTGTTTTTATTTCTGGTTTAAAAAAACAGAAATAAAAACGTTTATGTGGCATACCACATAAACGTTATTATTTCTGTTTTTTTAAACCACCCCTGTATTAGAGCGAACCAAAACAAATGTTTTGATTTTTAGCAAGAGTTCACCTGGTCAGATAATATTTTAAAATAGAGTTCCCCGGGTGTCTGGAATAGGTTCCAAACTACCGGTGGTAAGAGCTCCAGAGACAGCAACAACCTCACAATGCGAGCCGTATCTAAAGAAAGATTAAGATTTAAGAAAGGAGATAAATTATGGTCGCATTTGCATGGGCCTGGAAGCAATTTAATATGATTGGGTAATTCAATCTTTACTTCGCTTCGTAATGAAAGTGGCGGCCGGGAGTAAAGTAGTAAAGGTGTAGTAAATATATAACAAACGAAATAATTTTTGCTGAAGCTGAAACGCAGACGCTTCGATCGCGCTTCGCGCTTCCTCGGACAATGAATAATGAAATCAATCATCACTGATGATTTTATAACCACCTCATGAAGGTTGTGTGTGACTAGAGTAGTAGCAAATTAAAAATAATAAAAACTCAATTAAGCAAAAGTGCATTTTAAGATGGAAAATTTTGTAGTTAAAACCAACTTAAACCAAAATGTGAAAATAAATCCAAACAGTCAGTACCTACTGTAGAGCTAAGTTTAGTTACTTGGAATATTATTTTATTTTTTTATAAGCTCGCGTTTGACTACTATCTCACCTGATAGTAAGCGATGATATAGTCGACGGTGAAGCACGTTTTCCTAGAAGTTACCTGTTCACTCTTTGCCCAGTTTATTGATACCTATTTAAATCAACCAATGGTTAAATACGCTAACCAATTCGGTAAAACGCCTTTTTCAACAACGCAATTCATCAATTGTTTATAATAATTAACTGTTCCACTTATTTCACCATTTGTGATGCCAACGATTGATGAATAAATGCGTTTTAACGAAAATTGAAACCATTGGCTAGCGTAATTAACCATTGTTGTTTAGATATAGATAGTACCTATCAAGAAACATAGACTCCAGCAGGAAATGCCACACCTTAGCTGTATGCACAATGAAAATATTTCAAAAGAATAAACCAAATGTTACTGATCCCTTCAACATTCACTGAAAACCGCAGTTATCTAAATATCTACTGCGGTGGAGCGCAACGATCATCGGCTGCAAGCAAAATAACAAGCCTGCCAGTGTCCGCCATCAGTGTTCGCTCGCTCTCAGTGCTACGTGTACGTGCCCTAAGTGATTTTGCGCGGGCAACTTTGACAAGTGAGTTTTACTTTTTTATTCTATGGCGTAAAGTTTCCGCGGGGAAATTGACAAGTGACTTTTTTATAGTTTTTTACAAGGATTTTTTTTGTTGAACAGTGAGTTTATGCATGGAGGTTTAATATTTTAGCTTTATTTTTATGAAATTAATTATTGAGTAGGCTATTTAAAGCTATGCGAATGGAAGATATTATCTAAAATAATAGCAATGCGATTGTTTTATAAAAAAAAAATGTTTCTATAATACATCCAAAAGTAACAGTATCAATTAAAATCAGAGTGAATACTTTTGAGTCTGGGTCCCGTTGCAGAGCAAAAGCTTCCGTTTTTTATCTTCCCTTCGTTTTGTCATCTTCTTAGTAGACGATGGGTGACCTTTAGCCCATTTTGACAAAACATAAGTCAGCCAAGGATCTCATCTCTTTTCTGTACAATTTACAACCGAAATAATCAATTTCATGCAAAAGTTAATATACTAAGATGAAAGTTTGCGCAACAGTCTGTTATGCCAGACTATAAGACTGTTTTACCTCTGATTAAATGATTGATGATTAAATGATCTCTGATAAGTCATCTTTGCAATTCGAAATATCCCAAACATCTACTGTGAATTCTGATAACTATTATTTAATATCCGTGCTTGGGTGACCCTCCAACACAGCAAATCAACTATGTCTCGGAAAACCACTAAAAATTATGTTCTATCAATGCGGAATGCAAGTTAAGGTATATCCACACATATCAGGGCCATGCCCGGGACGTGACAGGGCCGGGCCCAGTCATTAAAGATCTGTCACTGGCCCGTGCACGGCCTGTGCACGGACGTGTGTGAACGAGTTCATACAAAATGTACACAACGATATTTTTTGAGCCCCTGACGGGGCACGGTACGTCCACATCCCGGGCACGTCCCTGATATGATATACCTGTAAGCGTTGGTTCCGTCCCTGCTGCCATTTATAGATATTAACAGTCGGTAGTCTGACCAGCCAGATATTTGATAACCAGTAATGTATTAGGTACCCAGTTTCTGAAAGGACAGATAGCCGGTAGTTACGTATAACATACTGCTGTATCCAGTTGGACTTGAAGTCGACACTAACACACCTAGGGCCGATTTCGCCATTGAAACTAATCGCGATTAGTTCAACTAAACTCAGTTTATGCAAATGCAGGGTCCTGATTGGTTGAGACCGCTGAGAATCTACACACAGAGGCTATGCAGACTGGTCTCATTAGCATCTGCTCTCAGACTGCTCTCTTCTAGGGTACTGACTGTATAGCCAGACAATAGGCAATATGCATGTAATTTTTTAATTTGCTAAGTGAAATACTTAGGTATTAACTAAACTAAACTACAAATATGAAAGTTTTTGTAAATATATTAAAAGATACGAATACGTCATGACGTCCATGCAACTATCATGGAAAACGGCGTTTTCGTTTTTAGTGTAGACGGCTATCGAACAATTTTGATTTTGTTTCCATTGTTAGTAATCTATTTTATAGTATTTTTATCGATGAGTTGGTCAAATAACAATTAAATTTTTCATGCATATTCTCCCTAATACTTGGACATAACTTGTTTGTCATCTGTATATATAAATAGTTATTTAGTTAGCCCATAAATTCCTATGCAAAGAAGGAGATCCAGTCATAAATGTTCCTATCAAAAATTTAAACTTAAGGAGAATTAGGAGATGGCCGTTTCTTTCTGATAGTAAACAGAAGTTGGTAAGGCGATAAAGCCTTGTAGATGCCCTGCATCTAATGGGATCCGTTTTAACAAGGGTCCCAAAATGCTGGATCGCCTTATTCTTAACTGTGTACCAGACTAAGCAGTGCAGGTAGCCCAGTGGGAACAGCTTCGAGTTACTTGTCTTAGGTTAAAAGCCAAGCAAGCACTCAACTTTGTGTAATTTAAGTATTTCAAAACCACTCTCTCAAAACGGCAAAGGAAAACGTTTTGAGGAAACAGCATGTCCTTGATCCAAAAAATCAGAGTATGTGTCATTTACAGCCCGTTTCTTATTGCTAAACAGTATACAGTGTTGGTAATATTTCTTTCTTTCAAAAAGGAGGCTTTTGTTCCAGCTGCGTTCCCAACGCAGGCAGATTATGTTACCAGTCTTAAAATATATATTAGTGTTTGCTTGACAGGCATTAAAATAACTTATAACTGTTATGTAACTGCAGTAAGAATAGAATGGATTACAGAACATTTTATACTGTTTAGTTGTTTCATAATGTAAACTTGTTTATGAATGCTTAAGTGAAATTGTCTGTCTGGTTAGTTGGTACGGGTCGACACAGAAGCTATTTAATCATAATATAAAGGGTGTGGCGTGATCCCTAGGTTATTGGGTACTTTAAGGGCATTATTTAAAACTGATAATCCCATGTAATGCCCTAGCCGTGTGTAATTTTTGATTGAATTCGTTATTCTACATAATATATACAATACGAACGATGAGTCGTGGGCTGAACATAGGCTTTGCGAACTTTTGCGCATACAGTCGTGAAGAAAACAGTAATTTGGTTCGTAAAGTTTGTTCTGCGCAGCCACTTGACGCTTATTTCAGACGGGCCACGAATCATCGGTCGTACTGTATGAATGCGAAAGTTTGGATGGATGGATGTTTGTTACTCAGTCACACAAGAACTGCTGAACGGATCTGGATGAAACTCGGCACAGACAGATTATAGCGTGGAATAGCCATTCTTGTTAGTCTATTTTACCTTTTTATCTCGGTATGTTGTTTCCTTGGGATGATAAAACTTTTAGCACGCGGGCGAAGCCGCTGGCAGAAACTAGTGTTTTATATCTCAACGTCACGTGGTATTTTATTCCAAATTATCTATTTATCGGGCAGGTGACAGACAAATGTGCGTCGCGTGGATTATAGGGAGAGTTAGAGCATGCGCAGTACTGCCTGCCAGAAGGGACGAGGGACAGAACCCCTATATAAGCCGGAGACCGTCTCATCAGAGCTCAGTGCTGGTCATAATCTTGTGGGCCTCTCGAGCACTCCCTCAAAATTATGTCCAGCCAAAAAAACTTGGCAGTGGCATTATTTGCCATGAATAGTCAACATTCACGTGACGTTAATTTTTCAAATTCCGTTACCATTGTTTGTTCACCTCATTTTCATCCCGATAAGATATAACGATCCCTTAGGATAATAAAAACTTAGCCGTAACAAGAATCTGTCCAAACCAGAATCTGTCCTAAACTGAATAATCCACAATGGGTCCTACTCGTCGCTGTTGTTGAGACAGATTAAAGAACTATGTCTACTTATTATAGGGGGAAAATGCGCCGGCTTATTGGTATCTACTGTCTTCTTGCAAACCTCAAGTATTTTAGGAGTGTAACAATAATGCGCGCCATTAATTAAGTCACGTAATCCGGTTGGTAGTGTACCTCAACCTGTATAAGATACCTGGTGGGTGACCATCAGCTCTTAGAGTAAGGTTATTTTGAGTATGCCTATTGATGTATACAAGTCATATACATCTGTCCCTTACATACACTCAAAATAACCTTACTCTAAGAGCTTATGGTCACCCCCCCTGTAAACACCAATGCCAAGGGTTATCATGCCAACAGTACTTTTGTTGTGAGGGTCAGATAGGCAGTCTCTCCATCAATACATATAATCAATCTGTAGAAAAGTAGTTATTTTGTCCGTTTGGACATCGAAAATATTTCCAATAAAAATTGGCAGGGTCACAGATAATATAATACTAGCATATAGCAGGGTGTTAAAGGATAACCAACAGAACCCACTTCCAGCATTTTTGGCATTGTTAGGGTTCCGTACCCAAAGGGTAAAAACGGGGCCCTATTACTGAGACTCCGCGATCCGTCTGTCTGTCTGTCTGTCCGTCTGTCACCAGGCTGTATCTCATGAACCGTGATAGCTAGACAGTTGAAATTTTCACAGATGATGTATTTCTGTTGCCGCTATATCAACAAATACTAAAAACAGAATAAAATAAAAAATTAAGTGCGGCTCCCATACAACAAACGTGATTTTTTGCCCGTTTTTTTGCCATAATGGTACGGAACCCTTCGTGCGTGAGTCCGACTCACACTTGGCCGGTATTTTGTCTGTTTAGTTGTTCATGCATCACGTTGTATGAAATCAATGTAGATACGAGAAGTATTACTTAGTTTTTAGGGGGCCGCACCCAAAGGGTAAAAACGGGACCCTATTACTAAGACTCCGCGATCCGTCTGTCGTCCGTCTGCCTGTCTGTCCGTCTGTCACCAGGCTGTATCTCATGAACCCTGATAGCTAGACAGTTTAAATTTTCGCAGATGATGTATTTCTGTTGCCGCTTTAACAACTAATACTAAAAACAGAATAAAATAAATATTTAAGTGGGGCTCCCATACAAAAACGTGATATTTTTGCCGTTTTTGGCGATAATGGTTCGGAACCCTTCGTGCGCGAGTCCGACTCGTACTTGGCCGGTTCACGCTCTCAAATGTTACATGAATTTAAAGTGTCCAAGAAGTAAAATATCACAAGACGCAATATTAGATAGATATACGCAATATAGCGTTGTGCATTTGATGTTATTTTCTGAATGGTGGTGTTAAGATTATCCGCGGAAGAACGACGCTAGTATAAAAATTTGTAGGTAGGTAGGGTAGATATCAAGGCAAGTATAATAGGTAGCATAATGGTAGGGTAGTAGGAAAGGTAGTTGACGGAAGCTTAGCCGAGGGCACAGCTAGTATGTAAAACTATTACTTATCGACTTTTCAGCTGGATCCATTTAGACTGCAAAGGCTACATAGGCAGATGATGATGACCATATCAAGTTGTGCAAAGAAGAACTTGAAATTAAATCTGATGTTTGATCATAATTTATCGAGCATCTTGGGTTCCGCCCGGGTCTGGCAAAGTGTAGTTTGTTTTTACCCTAGGGAATTTCTAAGTAGCAGCCCGGAATCTGATTTTCTGCCCGGCTCCGGCGGAATAGGCTCGGCTTCTAACTCATGGGGTTTAAATGGCCAAATGTGGGTGTAGACACATACTACAGATGCAACACTGCTCAACCCTTTGGAGAATACTCTCATTATGTTGAGTTTGATAATAATTTATCGATAATTTCAAAACGATCCCAAAGTCAACATGTGAGATACGATTACGTTTACATTTTGTCATCAATATGTCATCAACAACTCTTAGGCGCGAATTGAGAATGGACACAGTATCTGTCGTAATCTCTATCTGTCGTAATTTCTCTCAGATTGATTCCATTACCTACTCAGATTGCATTTCTTTATAGCCCCGACCTAATATGCGATCGTTCGGTAATTTGCCAGCTAGGTATATATCAAAGTTGATCAATATGTTCCGATTTATTATCTGAGCTTGCAAACCGTCGTGTGCCAGAAACGGTGTCGTAACTGAAACGGTGTTGAATCATCGTGTTTAGTTTTGTTGAGGAAACCTGTTCCATACAATTGTGTGGATGGTAGACTATCTATATTCTTGGAAGTATTGTGTCAATGGTTTATAGTTATGGCATAATCGGCCTATAACTTTCGCACTGCTAGGGTGATAGACCTCCTATATTAGGGAGGGATGGGTCATATCACGACGTCCTTTGACCCAGTGCTGTTTAACGCCGAAAATCGAGCTTTTTTGTGTGAATAAGAATGAGTAAGTAAGACAATTTTAGCTCTTATAAAACCCAATCAAATGCAAGTGGGACTCGCTTACCGAAAGAGGTTTTGCAAAGCAGAAAGAGACGTGATTCTGGAGACTAAACGAGGAGATCATGGTATATTTTACTCTTGTTAGCTTAATTATTGAGTAGGAAGAGAAGATTTACCATGTAGTTTCTAGGGCTCGATCTACTTTACTCTAGTCATGTTTACAATAACTCATTGTTTAATTTCATGGTAAGTGGATGAGTGGTTGGTTACCGTTACTTATAAATTCATCCTAATTAATTAGTCTAACATTTCATTAAAAAAAACGAAATAGTGAACTAACCTTCTTCGGGTGGTTAATTTTTGTAACTTATAATTAATTTGACAGGCTTGCAATACTAAAGCTAATTACCGACTTTTAACTATTGATTACAAATAACTATTTGTTGATTTAACTACGAATCAAAAATAATTAGACCTTAGTAAGCAATTGAATTTAAATCTCAGTTATGCGAACATCAATAGCGTACTAACGAGCTAATTATTACACACATTACATCGACATTAAATTTTAAATTATGTACCTACAATATGGCTTGAATCAAGCCAAGTGCTTGAGGCTCAAGTAGTTTCACAAGCCACGAACGCAGTTCTACCCCAATTACATCGGCATACCTTATGTAACTGCATACAATTACTTAGATTAACAAAATTATATTGCCACATTGTTACACCTTTACTACAGATGGTTCTTGATTTGAACCATTGATATACTGAAGTCTACTTTTACTTACGGTGTAGTGACGAGGCTTGACGAATGAGGTCAAATGAAGTGGTATAAGTCTTTTGTTTTATTTCTGAGACAAAATTGACACATGCAAATGTCAAATTACTTCTTTTAGGGCTTAGTAAGCCTCCTAAGGTAGTACCACAGAGTATTTTTTTATATGGTAGTACATAACTCTTGTAGTCTTAAATACTGTACTAACTAACAAAATGATTAGCACGTATTGAGTATCTACCTCTGGTAATGTGAAAAATAAAACACCTAGACGGCGGTTTGTGATCTGAGGCACTTGACAAAGAACCATTCTATCAGCAATGGTGATGGCCGAAATTCCAAAACGTAAGGGATTCATCACGTAACATTTCGATAGCGATTGGCATTGTCATAAATTTTGACATTGCCTAATCGCTATGGCAATGGTGTTTTTGATAGAAACTCAGTTGTTGTAAAATGAAGAGGGCGCTGACTCCTGTCGTAGAGGTCCGCCTAGTTGAGGAGTAAGAAGCTTGAAAAATACCTGTAAAAATTGGGTCAGTAATGATTATTTGATATTTGCGAGAATGCGCTGGATGCAAGAAGCACAGGACGATGGATATCGCGACGCTTAGTGGAGGCCTATGTCTAATCATGATGATAATGATGAACCAAAATAAAAAGCTTTTCTGAACTCCGTACGAACTTCATTCAGCCTGATCCATCTCCATTCATTCATGACAGTTTAAAAATCAAACACGAAATCTATTTCCGCTACATAACAAAAATTTAAATTATAAATGTTGCCAGGTGAGTCTCACTGAATACCTATTCAGAATGCTGGGAGACAAAACGATCAGTCGATAGTTACTTTGCTCTTGCTACATTCACGTCACGAGGATGCTAAGTTTTGCAAGTGTGTTGGCACATGTCGGATACGTGAAGGATTGTTTGATTTATCTTATTTGCTGACTGTGCTTTAGCTGTGGTGTTCTTTAGAGTTAGATTTGCATTTTCTTTTTTGCACTTTTATATGATACCACGGCAAAGACCTATTTCCGTCTTAAAAGAGGACTTTGTCTTAAGTGTAATTTGCACAGTTAATTGTATTTCGGTTTTTCATTCAGAATGTCAAAGGTACAAGTAATATTTAAAAAACCCCACACATTATTTTCATCTCATGCTCGTCGTAGTCGTCATGTCGTCGTGGGACAGCCCAGTGCCTGTAATTAAAATGTTGACCCACTTCCCAGTGTTCAATTGAGATGACATTTTACCCACAAGTTTGTTTTACGTTACAATGCATTTTTTTATTAAAACAGTTGTCTAATAAAAAAAAGTTCTAGTTTAGATTTACCAAACAAAAATCAAAAGTGTACCAACAGACCTCAGTGTGTCACTGTTATTGAGCTCAAGTTCACCAAACAGGCATTATAAACCAGTTATATCGTGGGCTTAGATACTGTAATATTTCATAAGACAACGATTCTATACCGAATCGATAAAATGATAGCGATGAAAATAAATTATAAATATATTATTTAGAAATATATTAAAGTGCTACTCATGTTTATTATATCTATGAATATAAAACTGCATTACCACTCACTGACTCACTGACATAATTGTTCTCCCAGATGGTGGATGGGGAGGTGGGTATATTTTGACAGATTCGTAAACAAGTGACTCTCGCGAGTTTGGGAAAAGTCCCAAACCTCCCCTTTTCCTCCCCCCTCCTCCCCCCCTCTATCGTATCTCGGAAACTAAGGTACCCGTAGAATGTTTTTTTTACGGATTCGTTTAGAGGAGGCTCGCAAAAGTAAAAACCATTTTTCAAAGTTGACCCCCTCGCCCCCCTTCTCCCCCCCTTTAAGCGGATCTCGAAAGTTGGAACATTTGGAACATTTCTTTTTTCAGGTTCATATAAAGGGGCAATGCTATAGTCACAAACAAACCATTTTTCATAGTTGACCCCCTTGCCCCCCTTCTCCCCCCTCCCCCCCCGATTTGGCGAATCTTTTTTTTTCGTTTTTTTTACGGATTCGTTTAGAGGAGGCTCGGCAAAGTAAAAACCATGTTTCAAAGTTGACCCCCTCGCCCCCCTTCTCCCCCCCCCCCCCCGTTTTGGCGAATCTTTTTTTTCAATTTTTTTTACGGATTCAGCGTAGGGATTCCGAATAGAGAGAACCTACGAGACCGAGTGCAGCGCAGGGGGGAGGTGGCGAGCGAAGCGAGCCGGCGACCTCCGTAGCGTAACGAAGGTTGAGTGGGTGAAGCGAAACTCATTGCCTGGCGACGACAAGCAAACATTAGGGTTATGTTTTTTGAAATAAAGTTTAGGGTAGGTGTAGGGTAGGTGTAGGGTATGTGTAGGGTAGGTGTAGGGTAGGTGTAGGGTAGGTGTAGGGTAGGTGTAGGGTAGGTGTAGGGTAGGTGTAGGGTAGGTGTAGGGTAGGTGTAGGGTAGGTGTAGGGTAGGTGTAGGGTAGGTGTAGGGTAGGTGTAGGGTAGGTGTAGGGTAGGTGTAGGGTAGGTGTAGGGTAGGTGTAGGGTAGGTGTAGGGTAGGTGTAGGGTAGGTGTAGGGTAGGTGTAGGGTAGGTGTAGGGTAGGTGTAGGGTAGGTGTAGGGTAGGTGTAGGGTAGGTGTAGGGTAGGTGTAGGGTAGGTGTAGGGTAGGTGTAGGGTAGGTGTAGGGTAGGTGTAGGGTAGGTGTAGGGTAGGTGTAGGGTAGGTGTAGGGTAGGTGTAGGGTAGGTGTAGGGTAGGTGTAGGGTAGGTGTAGGGTAGGTGTAGGGTAGGTGTAGGGTAGGTGTAGGGTAGGTGTAGGGTAGGTGTAGGGTAGGTGTAGGGTAGGTGTAGGGTAGGTGTAGGGTAGGTGTAGGGTAGGTGTAGGGTAGGTGTAGGGTAGGTGTAGGGTAGGTGTAGGGTAGGTGTAGGGTAGGTGTAGGGTAGGTGTAGGGTAGGTGTAGGGTAGGTGTAGGGTAGGTGTAGGGTAGGTGTAGGGTAGGTGTAGGGTAGGTGTAGGGTAGGTGTAGGGTAGGTGTAGGGTAGGTGTAGGGTAGGTGTAGGGTAGGTGTAGGGTAGGTGTAGGGTAGGTGTAGGGTAGGTGTAGGGTAGGTGTAGGGTAGGTGTAGGGTAGGTGTAGGGTAGGTGTAGGGTAGGTGTAGGGTAGGTGTAGGGTAGGTGTAGGGTAGGTGTAGGGTAGGTGTAGGGTAGGTGTAGGGTAGGTGTACACGCGAGCTGCTTGCAGCTCGCGCACCAAGCAAATACTAGTTATATCTATGATGCTAAACAATAATTTGTTTTAAATACGAAATTTAAGAATGAATGTCCGAGCCCACAGTCAAACTATAACAACGGTTTTGTGGGCCTTACTTTATAATTTACTTACTTATAATTATGTGAATATAAATAAAACAATAATAATATACTGACCATAGAACTAGGTCACCTTGGCTGAACCCTTAGTAATCAGAAATTATCTGAAAAATTTGTAATACAGGTAGCTTGTACCTACGTCTAAGAGTTCATTAACTCTATATTCAGGATTTATATATAGGCTTAGCGATCCTATTAAGGGATGATGACTTATACAGACTTGAACAGTGATGGCTCAGTGGTAAGGGCCCCGACGTGTCATAGATCGAACACAGGCAGGCGCTTTACTTTGTGTAAATTATTTCTTCACCACAGCTGTAAAAACGCTGAAAGAATACATCGTGAGGAAACCGGCATGTCCTAGAAGCAAAATTCGAAGACATCCACCAACAGCCCACTCCCTCTCATGGAGAGGACTGTGTCCCAGCAGTGGGAACGTTTAAATGCTGATGATGATGAACTTATATAATAGACACAAAGTAAACCATATTGTACCTACCTGTTAAAAATTGTCGTTCAAATGTAATCTTTTATCGAACAAGGTTATTTCCTGTTGTTTTCCACACGCCATTCAATGAATCTTAATAATTGAACTTTATAAAGAAGAAAACCTTTTTGATCGTTTTTGGAAGGTGACATCGTCACTGTCACTCATCGTAGACCAGGTAACTTTTACTTCAGTTGGAGTCAGTAGTTTTACCTACTACAAACCAGTATTTAGGGCTAAGTCATCATCATCAGTTCAACTGAAAGACCTCCACGGCTGAACATAAGCGTACTCTATACCTATTCGCCACATTGACCGGTCCCGTGCGTCTCGCATCTAGCGGATTCACATAACCTTAACTAGGTCATCGGTCCACCTACTTCCTTAGGCCGTTCCTTGGGCCTTCGAGGCCTTCCAATGCAGCGTCTTCCGATTTGCGGTCTCCGTTCCAGACCCCATCGACCACCCATTCTGCAGTGTGTCCTGTCCACTGTCACTTAAGTTTCGCAATTCTTCGGTCCATGTTATATGTATTCTAAACTTTCGTCGTATTGCGAATATCCCCTGATGAGATCGCGCAAGCAAACACCGAGCATAGCCCTCTCCATTGCTCACACTTTAAGCCTTTTGATGAGGCCTATTGTGAGCGATTGTGAGGTATATCTTACTCCTTATAGTACAAAACTAATCGAAATCTTAGGCGACTCCAAAACCTTTGTAACTAAACCTTCTAATATAACATTACAGGAATATTTTCCTTATAACGATCTACACCTATCTGGTACAAACAATAGGGCTTATCTAATGATGTTTCCCTAATCTTCTCTACCTCATTGCCTCTAAGGTCTAGTGGTTGCAAGTGCTACTACTGACTATGAGCTCCTGGGTTCGATTCCTGGGTCTGGCAATATTTTATTGGGTTTTCCTTCTGGCATTTATCAGTAGCACTAGCAGCCTAGAATTGTGCCCTATTGATAACAATAGTGTCGCCTTTATTATATACTAGCTGTCCCACGCGGCTTCACTCCCGTCAACTGGCTACCTACCTACACTACCCTACCTACCCTACATACGTGAATGTTGCCTAACTTTAACCGCTTACGCAGCGCACGCAACGGAACCTCTCAAAAAGGAATAATTTTGCCCGTTTCTGCAACATTTTTCATTTATGCTCCGCTCCTATTGTTCATAGAGTGACGATAAAAAAAATACGCCTATAAACTGCCTCAATAAATGGGCTATCCAACACAAATGGGAACTCCTGAGATTAGCGCGTTCAAACAAACAAACAAACAAACTCTTCAGCTTTATAATATTAGTATAGATAACTTAAACATAACTATCGAAATGTGTACTATAAGTGCACCTGTGCCTTAACCTTCGGGGAATAATATAAAAATAGCGAGAGAGACTGGCGATTATTTTTCCTCCAATATTCTTTACTCAAGACACTCTTCTATTCTTTACAGATCTTCAATCATGTCCAGGAGAACCGAAAAACGTTTCCTGACCGAAACTGACGAGTACCAGTGTCCGCTCTCTGCTGATACCCAGAAGATAGCCGAAGATGAACTCCGGGAGACTGAGAACTCAAGGTCACAGGCCCTCACGGCACTGAGGAGCTGGATGGAGCAGAATCCCAAGTTCGCGGCAATCAGAATGGGTAAGTGAGGAGAATGACTGATAGGCAATATCGCGCAAGTGTTTTCTGAGAAAAGGAGGATTAACCACTTTCTCTGGAGCTTTGGAGCTTTTACCGACGTTAAGTTCTTTGAGCGGCAACAAAACTTGTGTCAATATCAACCTTAATGTACAAGAATAATCACAGAATTAAGTTGCTTCTGATAACTAGTGGGATTGTCTAGATAATTTGATTCAAATATTGATGTAAATCGGTTCTTTTCTCGTAATATCGAGACAAAATGCAATTCGTGACTTATTGAGGACCAGCGGCTTAGGACGACCTGCCGAACCAATTTTTTGTCGACAGAGCAGAATGTCTCTTTTAATTGCTTAAGATGGAGCAAGGGGAATGTTATGAAAAAGAGTAATTAAAAATGTTGAAATAAAACATAAAAATAATAAAAATTACTCTATTAGGCACGGCACCGAACGATAAACGCACCGGTTTACCGTTCGGTGCCGTGCCTAAACCAAGCTACCGTACCTACCTACAACGCGATACCAATTTGGCTGATCTCCTTTCAAGTGCTAATCCCGAACCCGTCGAATTGCATCGCACTTGTAATTTCTCTTAGTAAAAACCGCTTATCGGTATGATACAAATCGAATCTCGTCGAGCCATCAGAAAATTATTCGGAGAAGGAAGATGGACGGAAAGAAGGTACCTAAACACAGCAGTACCTACAGTTAACAGTCAACGTCAGTAGAACTAAACATAAACTGAGAAAACTTTAATAAGAATCTCTAGTTGGTAAGTACTTTGGCTAGATTAAATTAACACAAGCGTCCTATCCCAATGTTGCTGTCAAAATGTAAAGAGAAATCTCTGCATTAGGTTAGGTCCAAGTACTGCACACTGTTTATGAATGGCTAGATTAGTATGAGGATTGGCTGCTATGAAGTGCGCTTTTTACTGCGGGCTACTTAACCCTCACCCCAGCTGTGGCATGAATTAAATACTGCGCAGCGACCTACCTAGTGTTCCGAGCCACCATTAATTTTGAAGCTACCTATTCCTGATCATGTTTGTTCCTAATCTACATAATTATATTATGAACGTAAGTGAAGCAAAATGAGTATGGAAGGATCGTAGCATAGGGCATTATGTAGTTTATGCCTACCCCCAAGGGAAAAGAGCGTGAGTTTATGTATGTCTTCCAGATTCCAGTTACCTCCTTCGCTTCCTTCGCGCGAAAAAGTTCAGCGTTCCAATGGCACAGGAAGCTATCGAGCGATACATCCTGCTGCGCCAATCCTGGGGCATCGCTTTCAACCAACTGGACTACAAGCTGCCTGTCATGATGGAACTGCTCGAGTTGGGGTGAGTAGTGCTTTCATCTATCTGTTGTACTTCTCTTCTTCGGTTAGTTCTTATGGCTACCATTAAAAGTAAGTTCTAGAAATGACTATAGTGAATAGGTCGGTACAGTCAAGGATCAAAAGGAGATAAGATTTATTTTTAAAAGTTTCTTGATCCACAATGTTAGTTTGTTGGTGATGTGTAGATTTAAATTAATCGTTGACCATTAATCTTCTTCT
Source organism: Orthosia incerta (assembly GCA_948252205.1). Taxonomy (NCBI): domain Eukaryota; kingdom Metazoa; phylum Arthropoda; class Insecta; order Lepidoptera; family Noctuidae; genus Orthosia; species Orthosia incerta. The sequence continues at coordinate 35,660,146 of OX411741.1, read as the reverse complement.
ACAAATAAATAATAAGGGCTTTAGTTTCGGGTAACTGTATGTCATATAGAGTATAGTAATAATAGCTGTCTGTACAGTCAAGTGTCAAAAGTGTAGTCAAAATCAAAATGAAATTGCAGATTTGGACTTATTTGTAGCATATGGGCTAGAGCCTCCAAATCTAAAATTTAATCGTAATAAAGGAACAACTTTAGTGTGTCTGTAAAGCTTGCAACATGTTCGTGGTCACAATGGTCGATTTGACTGGTTGGTAGCAAGTTATGTGACCTCTGAGTGTGAGAGCCTGGGTAGGGCAAAGTTATTTCATTTTGCCATCAGGCATTTCTGTGAGTCTGGACTTGTGACCGGCTTATGACAATAGAATCGCTTATCTGCTGTTACATGAGATTGAAACATAACTTATGAGGTCTAGGAACTCTTTAGGGCAGGAGCCTTAGCTTAATATGTTAAAACTATCATAGTTCTACTTCTTCTTCGATGATTCCAAATTATTAATTTCATTGTATTTTTTTGCAAATTAAATTCTTCCACTGTGAAAGAGATGGAGCTACGAGAGGAGGCTGAAAATTTTTGAGCCTAGGGTATTAAAAATACAGATAAAATTGTATGGATCCATGTTTCATCAACAATGATAATGCGAGATAAAATGTCTTCAGAATTATCGCCACAAATGTCCAAAACTCCTTCGAAGTTTCGACTCGACATTGCTTGTCCAGTAATGTCCAGCGGCGTGAGTAATGTTAACGATTCAATGACTAAAGCGTACTAATGTCATGAAACTTTTTATTTTTATTATATTTTAGTTCTCGCAATTAGTGACATGCCTCAGTCATTGGTGATACTTATTAAACTTTTCAGCCGCCCTGGTATTTGTCATTTATAGCTCCGTGTCTCTCTCAGTGTTTTTTGTTATATCACAGAATAAATAATAGTACGTTTATGTTATAATGTTCTTTCTTTTCCAGATACATATTTGTGAGTCCATTCAAGGACAAGCTCGGTCGCCGCGTGGTCATTTACAGGCCTGGTAGATATACAACCTTATGCTAATCATCAGCGACTCAAGTAGTATTCATTTTATATTTATTATTTTTATTTTATTCCACAAGTAATAGATATTTTTATATTTATTGGTGGCGGTAAAAATTAGCACATTATCTTGCTTGTTTAGAGTAATTTCACTTTTTTTTATAAGCCAGCACAATCCAGCACAACATACGGTTTATATGCTATAGCAGTGGGCACATCCTCCTCTCTAAGATACGGAGAAGGCCTTAATCGATCAAAGCGAACTCTGCAGTGCGGGCGGGTGAAAGTGGAATGTCTTTTTTCGTGGTTTAACTATAGGTACCTAGGCTAACATTTTATTAAAGTTAAAAATATTAACTTTTATATATAGGTGTCTAATCCGGTAAAAAGTCATCAACTTATCCAATCCGGCCGAGTGAGGCTAGCCGTTTTCTTCGCGAACGAACCTAACTGTACCTAAGCATAAGTACATCCTATCCTATCCTATACTACTAAACGAGCATTATATGTATATACCTATATTTATATGTGGGTTGCATAAAAATATATGAATATAATCACTTTCTCAAAAACGGCTCTAACGATTTCGATAAAATTTGCAATATAAGGGTTTTCGGGGCGAAAAATCTATCTAGCTGGGCGTAAAAAAAATAGCCCGCGCAATGTGGTTCTATCTATTTCGCCATCGCCGCTGCCCGTCTGAATAGCCTATTGATAAACGCGGTGGCCTACGTCCAGCAGCAGACGTCTTTCGGCTAAAATGATGATGATGATGAAACGCGGTGGCCCATTACGCCTAAGGTTGCGTGTCCCAGCTATGGACAGATTTGTTTTTTTTTCGGTTCGTTGGTATTTTGGCTTCTATAATTTTTTTTGTTATTTTTTTAACCTATGATTTTTTTAAATGTCATCTCACTTTTGAACAATAAACTATTCGCCTATTTTCACCCGTTATACTAACAACATTAATCATCGAATTGTGGGTAACGACCTTGACCTTTACTTTATGAGGGTCTTTCTCAATAATCTTGCCATGTGTGGGTTCGTTCCAATCAAAGCATATCCAGTGACCGGTGAATGAAAGAGTGGCGAGACTGGTCGTGTCGCCACATTAATCTTAACTATGAAGAGCTACGTCGATACCTACTTATTGTCGTAATAAGTAAATATTTATTGCTTGTAACCTTTTAGCACAATGCTGAGCCTTGACACATTACACTTCATATACTTATTTGCACATTCATCAGCAGACTTTTAGAAGGAAGAGAACAATGCATCTTAAACCTCACCGCCACATATAATAATGAGCTTCAAGTGTCCTTGAATTCGCCACGACCACTTTTCCAAAATCGTTTCATTTTGTTTGAATGAGGAATGCGTCGAATCAAGGATATTCTTGCAAGATCTAGTTATGACTAGAAGACTGGTCAAGCCCATGCACTTGGTATCAAATAAGTGCAGGGGTGCCCGAATAAGTAAAACGGAATTTTAAAAAATCCGTGCATGGGCAACCATCCAAAATCTAGGCGACAGACCAAAACAACCTCAATCCCTGTGCAGGTGTGTTCGACCCCTACAAGTACACGAACCAGGACATGTGTCGTGTCATGGGCATATGCTACGAGACCCTGCTGGAAGACGAAGAGAACCAGGTGCGAGGAGTGGTGCACTACGCAGATGGCAGCGGCGTCAGCTTCCCGCATCTTACTTTGTTCACACCTAAAGAAGCCGTCAGGATCGTTAAGAATGGAGAGGTAGGAGTTTTAATGAGATTGATGGTGCACATTTACGTACTATCTACTAGACTAGCCTTCTTGGTTTAGTTTAGCAAGCGCTACTGCTGATTTGAGCATTAAGTATCCTGGGTTCGAATTTCGATGCCCGTGTTGGGCAGTGTTATTGGGTTTTTCCATCTAGAATTTCTCAGTATAAGTCCGGCGTTTGGATTTTTGCCCGGCAGATAGCAATAGGCCTGCCCTATATTCCATAGATCTTAAACGTAACTGGTGAAATATGGGTCTTCTATAAGTCCACCTCTACCTTACCCTTCGGGGAATACAGGCGTGATGTTATGTATGTTATTTACCTAATAGAATCTCTGTCTGTCATCTCCTATATATAGTTTGTAGTCACAGCGGATCTTTGTGTCTCTGAAGTTGGCTCTGCTATGCTAGTATTATATTATTTGTGGCTCTGCCAACCATTACGCATTTTATCATCGAGTATACTGCAAAGAGTAAGCGAGATAGGACGATGTGACAAACGTAAGCGACTGAAAGAGACAGTTATACAATGCTATCTTGACCTTCACACGTTGACAGAAAAGTAGCTATTGTGCAGTCTTGCAGACAATTCAGAGACACAAAAACCTGTTGTGATTATTATACCTCTAGATTGCATTTGATTTTGTTTTGTCGGCACGTAACTTGGCAAGAGTCGTTAGATGTGCAAAGTAGTTTTTTAGGTATCTTCGGTTATCAAGTAGGACGCAGGGAACGTTTAGCATCGTTCCGAGCGCGCAATTGGGTAGACTGTTGAAACAAGGATCAACTGACCAATCGCGTTGCGTTTACGTTTGCTCTGGTGGTTGGTCGGTTCGCGCACTATGTGCGAACTAACGCACTACGCCAAAAACCTTGCCAAGTTAGTTACGTGCCGACAACTATACTTATTATTTTAACTCTGCTTTGGCGCAGTACAGAAAACAAGCCGGCAATGGTCATAAGATGGAATAGTCGAAGCAGCAACTATAAATACGTTCCAAGAGGCGATGTTATAAAATACAGCACTATAATTAGATACTCCATTAAGTACATTAGGCTGGACCAGACAGCCTTTCATAATATGTTACTTTCACGTCGTTCACAGCGCACACTCCCGATGAGGCACAAAGAAATCTACGGCGTCAACGTACACCCTACCATAAAGTTCGCGCTGGACTTCGGAATGGCTCTCATCTCAGAGAAGATCAAGAAGAGAGTTAAGCTCTACAGCTCTCTGGAAGAGGTGGAGATTGACAAGAGTCTGCTGCCCAAAGAGTATGGAGGCACCATGCCTATGAAGGAGATGATCAGTGAGTATTTGCCTACTTTCTTTTTTATTGAAGGAGAATAATTAGCAGATGGGTTGACAAAATGCAGCTTATGTGGAAACTAACTAAAGTACCAGGGAAAGGAAGAGGCAGGGAAGGGAGGAGAGAAGAGTTATCGCGGCCCTAGCACAAGTGATTGAAGGGACACGGGGGTTTTAGTCAGTTAAAATCTAACACGCCCGCCCGCTTCACCCAGAGCGGGAGAAGTCATTGGATGATTGTGACCAACGATGTGGATCTGTTAGATTTATTTATTAGTTTATCCTCGCACTGGAACGCCTTGCAGCAATTACTCCAATGGAGCACAATCTTATAATAAACTCACTATCAGTCCAGCAGCCTTATTGCGTAATGAATTCGGCAAGGCAAAGATTATGGAAAATCGACCAATCGCATTGACGGAAATCCACATCGCGTCTTTCTCACATGTGATTGGTCGATTACGCAATAAGGCTGCAGGTTTCCTCACGATGTATTCCTTCACCGTTGTCAGCATTGTCCAATTTAACGTTATTGAAAAACTCACATTGGTTCTTGCCCGTATTCGATCCCTCGACCTCGAGCACGACGGGCCAGGTCTTAGCCACAGGGCCGGAACGACATTAAGATGAGTATTGCTGCCGTTGCCGTACTTCTTTTACCAATCTTCGTGGTTCTTACTGTTTAATAATTTCGTTTTGTTTCTAGGTCTATGGCAAGAAGAGCTCGCTGCCAAACGCGACATTCTTCTTCTAAACGACAAGATGGCCGTTCGGCTCGAGATGTACAGCGAAGCGGCTCGAGAGGGCGCCATATCCGCGCTTAAGGCTGGCGCGAACACCTGCGCGGGCGCAGACGCGGTCGGCGACGCCATGAGAGGACTCACCGGCAACTTTAGAAAACTTGAAGTAGATTGATTTAGTTAACACTAGAATTTAGACTGATTGTTTTATATTTTTAAGTAATGTTTAGCTCGTATGTGATACGGGGCTCAATTCTGTTGGGCGCCATCTATATAATGATGAAAGTGTGGGTAGTATATTAAAGAAATAGTATTTTCGATTATATTGTTAGTTTTAAGACCATTTTGTACAAATTAACTGTTAAAAAGAGCCAGAAAACTGAATTTCATAACGAAATAAATTTTTCACTTAATTAAATAAACATTTTAGTATAAACTTTGTTTTATTTTTATTTTATTTTCAAGGTCAGTCAAATCTTAATCCAATGGTTCTGTGTAACTAAGCCTATGTCAGACATGAACATCCTTCTCTGATAAGGGCTATAAAAATATTGAATAAGGTTACATTAATTAAATAAAACAACCTTGTAGTTTATTAAATCGTTTATTAAAAAATCCATTAACTACCTAGTTGGTAGAAATTAATACTTACAACTTCCACATCTTCACGTACCTAACAAACTCATACAAAATGCAACTTTTAAAATTCATATAATAATATGGCACGTTATTATGTGGTGACGTCCCTGACCTCCGACCTAATTGATCAACATTAGGCTGTAACCACCTCTTACAAACAATTGTACACTACCCTTATACAAAGAAGGCTTTGTCTTTTTATCAGCATTGCCTGTATGTTAATCTAGTATTTTTATTATGTATCACTTTAGACAATTGGAGCGTTATGGTTTCAATTTCAAAGTACCTAATTTTATAGTACTATAAACCATTTACATTATTTAGAATGGTTTTCATTAGGTTACTTTTGCGTGGGTACACTCTAATATTCAAAATAAATAACTGTTTTTTATTAGTATTGTTAGGAGCTAATGTTATAGCATTTTATTATACCGGGCATGCTCTTGTGTTGTCGACTTACAAGCTACTTCAAAACTATCGATGAAGTGTGATCAATAATTGAATTAAAATCTTTAGACGTTCATAATAAAGTTGAAATTTTAATTGGAATAACATATAAACATCTTTATACGATAACACTATGCTGGAGTTATGATTAAAAAATAATGTTCTTTATAGAAGCGAAACTACAAAAATAACGCGTTCGGTAACACACTATTATATCTCATCTAAATTCGGCCGGTTGGTCTCTATTCCAATGCAGTACTTCCTATTCCTTGGATGAATCTTTCTATAAGCTGATGTATAGGTATTTTATAAATCACTGAATTATTAGCAATATATTTTTTCTAATATCTAAACTATGGCACAGATAATATAATACTAGCATACAGATGCCTCATCCCATACAAAGTAACCGTGCCGACGTAACTAGTGTTTTTCATCTGATTATAACGATTATTTTTTGTAAATCGATCGCGTTCGGTTCCGTTCCACGGCGATAGTTAGATCACCATCTATATCCGTGGAACGGAACCGAACGCGATCGATGTACAAAAAATAATCGTTATAATCAGTATAGTACGTCGGCACGGTTTCTTTGTATGGGATGAGACACCACTGACTATTGCTAGTACTTGGGTATAAAAAGTCGTATATAACACTTTTGTAGCTGCATCACACTAATCATAACTTAGTACAATACCATATTGGGCGTTATGCACAGGTTATTAAACATGACGTCTTAAAGCCATCATGGTACTAGTGTGAGAGGGAGACGGAGTAAAACTCAGATGCGTAGCATTATTCCTTTTTAACAACCGAATGATGATGGCAATATGACGTCATAGTCATTAAAACTGAGCTCGACATAATATAACAATTCTTTAAATAAAGTAAAATTCAATACTTCTCAATCAAATTTAAACGATTTCATACAGGACAACGCGAAATGTCTTCAACTAATAATCACATCTTTTAATCGTTAGGAAAATCATAAAAAAAACTGTTATTAGACCATTTGCCATTGTTCTGCTTGAAATATATAAATCCCTAAATTACATTAGGTAAACAAAACAACATGAACTTTGTAGTTGCACCATGAAATTATAAATATGTTTATGTTTATAGTTTTTATGCTTTACAATAAAAAAGGTCTTGACACAGATCAGCAAAATTTAAATTTGAGTATTTCTGGGCTTACACTTACATTTGGCACTAATTATAAGTAACGAGTTTTACAATGTTCAAAGATAATAAAACTTCTATGTGGTTGCTTAATTGCCTATTTCAAATTATGAAGGCTAGGAGCAGACCTCTCAAAGTTGCTATATTCAGCGACTGACAAAATTTATTGCAAGTCTTATAAATCTTATCATCTCTTTCTTACACACAAATATTGATGATGTAATTTGGTTTCATTTTGGTGTTACGCGGAACAGGGTGTAAATTCCTGTAACCTCAATTGAAAAGGGAGGATCCCGCGACCAGACGGGTGTTGTATGTTAAGTGTCTGGGGGCTACTCCCTATCTCCGTTAACGAAGTTGACGGAGTCCCCGTCCCCGTCCGAAAGCACTCCGAGACTTCGGAGTGAAAAAAACAAGTGTTAAGTTCAATTTTTCGGCCATGTAAAACACATCCGGGAGTAGGTGCAACTGTCAAATCGTGTTGTCATTCATTCTTAGTTCGTGCCCCGAACGAATCATCCATCCGTAGGTGATACGGAGTAGGAAGCGCCCATAACGAAAGCCGAAACTACGGACTTAGTGCGGAGCGAGTAGACACCCTGGTCCGGCCAACAACATGTGTCCAACGGTTGTTGTCGGACTGTTATAATTATGTGTTAATATCGCGACGAAAACTCTGCTCGTGCGATGCAGGATTTTGTGTGACGTCAAGACATTAGTGCGTATGTGGCGAAATACATGTCGCTACAGCAGTACAAAGGTATTGTATGAAAGTACTATAAGAGTGAGTATTACCAGCCGTAACCCGCAGATTCAATAGCAGGGGAATAACTCTTTAAACAGTTTCTTTATTCCATAGTACAGCTAGTTCAATTCGTTACAAAAATATAGACACATTCAGTATAACATTACTATAGATATACAAATATTATTGTAAATATATCAGTCATTGGGGAATTGTTCGCTGGTTTATATTATAAATCAGCAAACTTGACGGGGCTTGGCTGGCTTAGAAAACTGAAATCGATCAATCAATGGCCAAATACATCTTTGAGGGTCTTTTAAACAATTACTCCTTTATAGATACGACATATTGTTCTAAACTAGGCACTTTAATGTACAGAGCAACAAACTATTACTATATGCGCGCGGCGATGTACTTAAAACTGTACTAAAGTATCTGCTTTCAATTCCTTATGTTCAACGGTTACTTTGGCACGACATGGGACAGCTGTTGGCATATTACGTGGACTACTGGCTATGTATTTGGTGCTAGTGTATATTGTAGGAGCCATATATTGTCGTCTTTTGTCAACAGTCGTCTTTGCTATAGGCACATGTGTGGTGTACCATTTTGAAGAAGAGAAGAGAAAAGATCCGTGATACTAATTCTGGTTTCTGCTTTTTTTTTGCCATAGAAATAGTATTGTCCAGTGAGTCTAACGGATAGTGAATTAGGATCTCTGATTGACAGTCTACTTTTAAGCCCTTGAATAAAGTTATGGGAATTGATGGAGTTAAGACTCACACAGACAGACAAGACGCTGCGACAACACATTCCATACTTAGTCGCATTGTCACGTAACGCCTTTAAAATCTTAAAAGATATATGCATGAGTTTGTTCTAGAATATTTAAGTACACAAAACGTCTTTCTATATTGGCACAAATTACTATATTAAATTATAATACCTTATAACATCAGTTAGAAATCCATAGTAACAGTATAAACTTATATATTAATTAGGAATCCTTAAAGTAAAATGTTAATATTTCTAATAGATTCTATATTAATAAAATTAATCTAAATTCTCTAACAAATGATAAATGATGCTTATTTTAAGTTATGTATAATAAAATGCTTCTTGGCACTTGATTTGGCATACATAATGTATATGTATAATAACGGTACATGTAAAAGCTGTCGTAGGTTATACAGGTTAGAGAAAATGCGCCATACGGTGATAAATAAGTTTCTATTTACTCGAATGACTTTGAATAGGCTGGAGATTTTTTCATCCCTTCAATAGTCATGTTTGTGAACATTCAAAGGTTTTTGTAGGTACTTCTAGCCCCATGTAACATTCATAAAGCATCTATCCTGTATACCATTGATGGGCAGTATGTCCACTAAATAATTATCTATGTCTAAAATGTTCTGATTCAGTTCTAACATGTAATATATGAGTATGAGGTGCAATAAAATATATTTCTTATATTAAACTGTTTAGAATATATTTTTCAATTTATTAGGTGGTTAGCTTGAGTCGATGTTATCAGGCACATGTATATTATTATGTTAAAGTAATCAGTTCTTAGTACAAATTCTCGGGTTAACTACACTATAATTAACTTTTGGTGTTCGGTTTAGGAAATACGTACGAGATTATTATAACTGTAACGATAATTTGATATATGAATATGACCTAAGATGAGGACTTTACTATAAACAGTACAAAAAGTTTGTAATATTATGTACAAACATAACAAACTGGATACACAGTCAGTTACTCGTACGGAATATATTTTTTGTGTTTATTTCGTTGTAATATTAGAACAATCTATTTGGAAGTGGTTGAGGTCTTGCTCAATATGATCTACACACAACTTCGATAAATATTGTAACATATTTAATATAAATAAATATATTGGTATCTCCTCTATAACTATTCTATTTACGATTTAGTTGTTATTTAGAATATTGTTGCTAAATTGCTTTGGAACAAAGATCACATTTAAATTGGCAAGATAAAGAGATATCATGCGATATCCTGGTTTGGCATAGCTTTACTTAAGTACTTCTGGAGCGAAACTCAACGATCTAATAATGACTACAACGTCATTTTGACGAGTTACTATATCTACGCATCGCCACTTCACAGCGGAACCAACAATGTATTGGGGGCAAAGGAGAATTAAGAAACTTGATTACTGTAAACTTTGATTACGGTTATGCACTACATCCGATCCGTGTCTGTGAAATTCCGGTTCCGAGATAGCCGTAGTACTTCTTATAGGGAAGCTTACGCACTACATCCGAGCTCTATCCGCCATAATCTGTCATAAATTAGGACATTTTGAACTCGGAACTCAAATCACGGACACGGACGTCCGGTGCGTAACCGCCCCAAGGGGCTGTCTCCACGACCGAGATAATCGCGGCGATATTATCGATTGCCACGTATAATATCGCCGCGATTCTCTCGCTCGTGGAGACGGCCCCTAAGAGAGTGTATAGGAAAACCTGGCACGGACGATAATATCGCCGCGATTCTCTCGCTCGTGGAGACGGCCCCTAAGAGAGTGTATAGGAAAACCTGGCACGGACGATAATATCGCCGCGATTATCTCGCTCGTGGAGACGGCCCCTAAGAGAGTGTATAGGAAAACCTGGCACGGACGATAATATCGCCGCGATTCTCTCGCTCGTGGAGACGGCCCCTAAGAGAGTGTATAGGAAAACCTGGCACGGACGATAATATCGCCGCGATTCTCTCGCTCGTGGAGACGGCCCCTAAGAGAGTGTATAGGAAAACCTGGCACGGACGATAATATCGCCGCGATTATCTCGCTCGTGGAGACAGCCCCTAAGAGCTTGTGTCGGTTTCTTATTCACTTCCTTCTCTAAAACCTTATCGAAATCGACAAACTTATTGAAAAGGACTATGATTAGATATTTGTATTGGTGTTCTTGCTGTTTCCTTTAAGAGCGGGTGTTTTACAACCATTAATGTTTGTTTTTCGTAAATTTCATCAAAAAATTATATATCTAAACACATTTAACTCTACTGTTACTTTCTCTAGACCGTTGCATGTTTAGTTTTGACAATCAGTTAGTATTGTAACGATTATATATATGTATAAAGGTAGCGACACCAACAAGATTATGATTAAAAAACATATTTTGTTAAGTATAGAATTCGCAGATGTTTACAGCGTTGTCTTTTAGCTAGAACACTAGAACCATTTCAAAACATTTTTTATGTATTATGTATTATTTCAAATAGAACCCTTTCATTGGGCAAATGATAAAAATGGAACGCTTTCAGTGAAGCCTAAAGAAACCATTGTCGTCATCTTCAGTAATCTCGCTCAACAAGGATAATACAGTCAGTTCTGCCCCTATTTCAATAACTGCCTAGTATTTTAGCTCAAAGATTTACATAATAAAACATCTACAACTTAGGCACAACAGGCATGCCTCCTGAATAAAAAAAGAATATGGCCCGTCAGTTAGATTATCTAAAAGTATTGGCCACGTTTTTTATGCTTTATCAAATCAATAAGAACTGCTTGTAACAAAAAAAAACAACTTACTCTATCTTCACCATTTTTTGTTTAAGATAAAATATGTGTCCAATAACTTTCGGTAATGTAATTGACGGATCAAAATAGAATTGTTTCAGGCAAGCACCCTATTCCGTTCAAATGCCAGACTGTGTACACATTTAGTGCGAGTGTGGAGTGATTGCCTAGAGGGTAATCTCGCAACTCTCGTATTTACCGTTGTAGTTGCTCAGTAGAAAAGGCGTAGGAACTAAGTCGACGCCGCGGCGGCGCAGGCGCCGGTTCAACGTCACGGTACTATTGTGCGCTGTCACCGTCACTGTGGACACAGAATGCGAAGATAAAAGTTATCGTTTTGGTGAAGAAAAGGAGAAATAGCAATGCATCAATAAAATTTTTAAAAGGCGAAAGTCGAAAATGTCTACAAGGGAGCATAATAACATATATAGGTTAGGCATATATAGGTTTATTCACTTCTTCATTTCGCCACTTATGTAATAGGGGACGGGCCTATTGCCATCAAACGGACACTAATCTAAACACCAGGGTGCTAAAAAGAAATTCCAGGTGGAATATAATCAATAAAACATTGGCCGACCCGGGAATCGTCCCCAAGCAGAAGAGAAGGCAATATAGCAATCCGTCAAGGCAGTTCTAGTTCTTTGAGAAAATACAAAAAATATCTACAAGAGAGCATAACAACTAGGTAAATTAGTAAATAGTATCATGAGTTTTAAAACAGATTAATATTAGAATAAGTCATAAATAATTCCCCTGTCAATAGAGACGTTTCCCGGGTAGAAAATGATAAATCTGTTTAGTCCGTCAGTGAGATTATTAAATAATATTGGACCCGTATTTTTTGCTTTATCAAATAAATATAAAATTACAAAGGTAAAGCGCATCAAAATTCAGGAGTCCGGCTTGTGACGTCACTTTGTTAGTATAAAGTGTAGCACACCGTGATGTTACACGATATTTCAACGCACTGTAACGTCGTATTTTTTTTACGTGGCATAAGAATAATACGTGTCCAATATTTTAGGTTATCTAACTGACGGACTAAATAAATATTTTTGTCAACTACCCTATTGGTAAGAGTAGTTGAGAGCCGGAGTCATAGGGACAGGCAGAGCATTTCTTTAACTTTTAATATCTATTAATTCAGTGGTTTGATCTTGTCCTACTCTTATAGCCATCCACTGACTTTCAGAAATAAAACACAGCACAAGTGAAGGTTGGTTCAAACTTAATGGCAGAACACGAGGCGAGTCGCAGTGCAGTAGCTAATTCATGTAATAGCAGGGATGAGCGGTATGGTTCTGCGCAATGAACAATATGTAACATAACCACCACCTTTAACTTTGAATCAACCTGTATCTAATATGTCCAAACTAACCTGGCCTGGGCCTCCTCGGCAGTGTGTAGGTGTCCTTGGGTCAGACCCAGTATTGGTTGCGTCTGAGCATTGGGTTCGCGGGCGCGACGCCGGGCGCCCGCACGGGGTAGGCAGACTCGCTAGCCTCGTAGCTGCTCCAGTCTTCCGCCTGTAGGGAACCGTACTGATCGTTTCGTTATTATTGAAAGTCACTGATACATTTTTTAAGTTATATTGTATTGACAATGTTGTACTTGAGTTTCTTCAGCATTTCAGGTGTGGGTCTGGAAATGTTATCATTCACGCCTGAGTATGTTCTAAGTCAGATTATAGATGATTAGAAGTGTTTATTTTTGCATCCAACCAAAATTATCTTTACAAGATACTTCTTTTCAGTGTATAATGTCTCACAATAAACAATACCCTCCTACAATTTCTTTCAGGTACTGTTTTCTTGTGCTTGTTAAAAGATATATCTTGATATGTATTTTAACAAGTTCGAGATTTTTCTGCATAATATCTTGATCTAATCCCAGTGTACAAGGCGGGTACCACTTTTAGAAAAAAAAGGCGATGACGGTCAAGTAATGTAGGGCTCTGATTTACGCGCTAACAAACAAAACGTGCGCCTGAGTTGATAATTCTTTCATCAAAAGACAGCCAAACCAACCAAAGTAAAACAACACAACCGAGATAATTATACTCATAATTATCATTCAAACAGAAAGACGTCCACTGCTGGACATAGGCCTCCCCCAAGCGTCACTACGTGGACTGGAAGCGGGGAGTTTTTATGGTGTGAAGAAGTACTAATTCTACGCAGACGAAGTCGCGGGAAAAAGCTGTAGTCATCATCATCAGCCTTTTTTTAATGTTCCCGTTTTGATGATGATGATGATTTTCCTTGACCGCTTTAAGGGCAGTGGTGATGAAATGATTTACACAAAGTATAATGTTAAAATTAAAATAAGTAAGCCTGCCTGGGTACGAACACACGACCAACAACTTGTAAGTTGCGGCCGATACCTCAAAGCTGTAGTACTAAATATAAATAAACAATTGAATACTCACATCAGTATGATCATCAGTCCCGTACGGGTACCTCGCATTGAGGTCGGGTAGCGCCGCGTCGGCGAGTGGCGTCACCTTGCAGGCCACGCTGCCTGCGGACGGCAGGGGCGTACTGGCCCCCGTGTGGACTGACTGCTCTGATGACACGTAGCTGTGGGACGGATGGGAAGTTAAAACTAATTATTAATCATTAGTACAAAAAGCGTGCGATTGGAGAGACCTATTTAAAGATGTGGATTATCCTAGCCCCAGCAGTGGACTGCTATGCGCTGATGATGATGACCTTGTGAGAAAGATGGCTGTTTACTGTCCTAAAGGTTTCCTTACGACGTTGCCATTCACCGATGTAAACGATACAAACTTAGAAAGTATAGTTCTCCCCAAACTTCAGGCGCGCCCTGAAGCCATCTTTCTCACAAGGTCATCATCATCAGCGTACAGCAGTCCACTGCTGAAAATAGGACTCTCCGATCGCACGCTTTTTGTTTCGATTTTCAGCAGCTCTTATTCAGCTGCTACCAGCCAACCTGCGAAGATCGTCGCTTTACCTAGCCTGAGGGCGTCCCACTTTACGTTTACCCATTCGTGGTCTCAACCCAAGAACACGTCCACCCCAACGATCGGTTCTACGGCTAATATGGCCGGCTCATTGCCACTTCAGCTTGCTTGCTCAGAGGATAATAATACAAAATTACGCACACGTAAAAAAAGCACACAATATTATCCACATAGGCAGATATCTAAATGAAAATGGCTGAGCTATTGCCTAAACTAGGTATATTGTGATTTTTTATTTCGTAGACTAAACTGACAGCTGTCAATGACCTTATTTTTTTTAATGTTGCAAGCGCGGTGCATAGTGTTGTAGGTAAGGCTCAATCATAAGTGATTCATCAAGTCGATGTGATATGACTTCTGAATTTAATTTCACTAAATAAATGTTTTATGAATACAAACGTAATACATTAACGTAACACATAGTACATATATATGGATGGACTGTGTGAGGAGTGATATGAAAGAAAAGGGAGTCAGTGATAGCGTGACGGGGGACAGGACGGTATGGAAGAAGAAAACGTGTTGCGCCGACCCCAAGTAACATGGGACAAGGGCAGGAAGAAGAAGATAGTACATAATCTTTTATTGTAATAAATAAGAAATCAACAATTAAATAAGAGTTTGCTGGTTTCTTAACAATTTTTTTTGCCGTGAAATAGTTACATTTTTGATCTACTTCAATTTTCGATCACTTAGGATACGACACTATTTTTATGTAACGATAAAGTGGCAACCCCCCAAATGTAAATTTAGTCTCCAAAAATAAAAAATCAGAGATTAGTAACTTAATCCTCAACTTCAAAGCTCACCGTTTAATAGGCGGCGTGCCTTGCGAAGGCGACGGCATGAGATGGTCGGGTGGCCTCGGCAGCGGTATGGGAGCGACCGCGCCCTGGCTCTGCCCGTGTATCTTCACAAGCACGTTCTGGTCCCGCATGATATACCGTCTGCATTTCAGCAGGCCGAAGATCACGATGATGGCGAGGACGGTACCCGATAGAGCCATCAGGATCATCATGTAGTATGATGCTGCTTCGCCGTTTGCTACCTGTAAGGTATTTATATTTCGGTTTTTAGATTAATTCTTCTTTCTTAGTCCTTAACAAATGAGGAACGAAATGTAAATGTTTGATTTCAGACGGCTATAGTCCCCAGCATGTAAGTTGGCAAGGTATTGGCATAGTGGGGATAAGTTGGCGCATATTGCGCGAATTGACCAACCACCACATAGAGCGAACGGAACGTGACCGTCAACTGACCAACCAATCGCACGATCCTAACGTTCGACGCATCCCGCTTTTCTACCAATGAGATCTAAAAACCGGCCAAGTGCGAGTCGGACTCGCGTACGAAGGGTTCCGTACCATTATCGAGGAAAACACGTTTGTTGTATGGGAGCCCCACTTAAATATTTAATTTATTCTGTTTTTAGTACTTGTTGTTACAGCGGCAACAGAAATACATCATCTGTGAAAATTTCAACTGTCTAGCTATCACGGTTCATGAGATACAGCCTGGTGACAGACGGATCGCGGAGTCTTAGTAATAGGGTCCCGTTTTTACCCTTTGGATATGGAACTCTAAATCGACTTCTGCGCAACTAACGACTCTTGCCAACTTACGTGCTGGGGATTATAACTGGTGATATTGTCTGGCAAGCCATAAGTTTCTTCTATTATTGCATGGCACCCTAAGGTTTCAGCTACTTAACTACAGCTGCTAGCTTTACTTCGTGATCCGACACTCCTGCAGTACATTTATAATGTCTCTAGCCATGGCAATAGACTTCTTAACATCCATATAATGTTTTAGGGTAATCTTTGGTAATTATGCTTTATTTAGTTAACGTAGAGGCTGCGAAAGCGCAAAATATTGACGATATATTCATATCTAAACGATGCTCGCGCAAGCGCAACCTGTACACGGCAATATAATTTCGAGGTTACATTGATTACTAGTTCTAGTCCTGTAACAGCATAAAAAATACTACAAAAGTTGAATAAATACTCACTGGAACACCCTCATGACTCTCCGGATCATTTGGCCCGGGCAGATTCTTCTTCTGTCTATTTCCTATAAAGATCTTCACATCACCGACAGCTGGCTGGAAAATGGTCGCCGCCAGCAGAAACCTGAAGCTATCCTCGTAGCCATTCAGTTCACTAACTTTCTTCTTAGTCACCAAGTATATGACACCCGCTTTCACGTCCTCATGGGTGAAATATGCTACTTCTCTTTCTCTCGCACTGGTCTTCTCCCCTGAACTTCTTATTATCTTCTTTAGTGTCCCGAAACGCGGTTTCCTTAGTAAAGTATACACGGGATCGCTAGCCGTGAGTTTCGCTAACCCACTCGCATCCATTGTTTTCAGTGTAATCCTAGCTTTTTCTACTTCTACTCTCAAGTCTCCTAATGTCATTAATGGCTGTACTATGACTTCGATAGTGAATGGCCTGGTTGCGTTACTGTTGTGGACGTACGCAATAAGATCGAAGCTATCGTTAGCAGTCGTCATGTCGTTCTGCATGTATATCACTACTTTCTCCATCAAGTCTTTATGCGTGAAGTATGAAACTGGGTTCCGTCCGACATAAACCATTCCGTGAAGCGGCTGCCGAGTGATATTGTATAGAACTTTCGATGTCCTAGCATTCGTATCTACGTATATCTGGTCTGTGGTTACAGCTGCTACATTAGACCCTTGTTGCAGGTATATAGGATGCAGTGACGTCGCGTTCAAAATGACTGGTATCACATCTATTGTGAACACCGTGTAAGTAGGCTTGAACTGCCCATCCCAAACTCGAAAATAGAACGTAGCTGTTTGTAACATGCCAGAATGTTCGTAGATCACTCTGCCACTATTGATGTCGTCTTGAGTGAACTTGTTAATCGAATGTGCCTCGTCTATTGTCTGGTTTTTGTCCAGCATCACCATCCTACCTTGCGTTGGTCCGCTGATTATATCGTACAGGATGCCCGAAGGACCCGTATCAGCATCTTCGGTCAGCAGATCATTTTTAGTAATAGTATAGTTCTCACCTTGAACTACTTGTATTTGTGGCGTGTCCGTTAGCAATCTAAAAGGCTGATCGTTGACTGGTACTATGTGTATTACTATACTGACATTACATAAGAGTACATAGTCGGGTAGTAAATATAAGGACATGTCAATTTTGTCTTGTGTAGTATCCGAATCGTCGTGTTCATAATTGACGACGCCACTTTCGATTTGCGACTGTGTCAGAGACGACATGAAAGGCTTCAACTCTCCGTGCGAGGGCTGCGACCACTGCGCCTCAATCTGTGGCTGCCTCAGTCCCGCCTGAGTTTCTAAATACGTGATAACATTACTAACATTAACTTTAATAGGCACTTTGTCTCCTTCCTCTACTTTAATCAAGGGTATATTGACGTATTTGGCTAGTCCGCCGGACGACACAGATATATCTATGTTGAAGATTTGATCTGTAAGCGGTTTGGCGAGGGGCGCTTCTACTGTGAAAATGAAGGAATCGTTTGTGTATAGATCTGAGAAGGGATGCGTGTGTTCGTAGAACACGACGGTGTTGTTTATATCCTCTTGGGTGAATTGCTTGATAGATCTGTGGTGGCTCTCTCCATTTAACATTATGAGCCTCCCAAGTGTGGGTGCTCTATCTATTTTGTATATGATCGTTCTCGTTGGGTCGGAGCACTTGGACATAAGCATGTAGTTGTTCAGAGGCTCTCTCATGAGTGGGAACACTCGTAAGTTGTGTTTTCTCGTCAGTTTGAGAGACACAGACTTGGTTGTTATAAGGAAGGTTATTTTGGCGAGCTCGTGTAGTCCATCCGTGACGTTGAATATCATCTTGCCTTTTGTACCGTCTGTAACAAAACATATTATATTGATTAGTAAGAATTTCCGAATAAACGATATCTATATTATTAATTAAAAACCAAGATATTAATTTTCACTGCCAAGCTCATTTGTAAATTTTACGTGAATGTCATAAAATATTAAACGAAAATAATGACACCAAGCACGATTGTTCACGAGGTACCGCACGACACGATTTGCTGTCACGATTATTAACACACGACACACTGCATACGGTCTGTCGTCCGTTCGTTTGTTTACCAGACACGATACTGCAACGACACTGCATTGCACTTGTACCGTCTTATTAATAAACGTGGACTAAGGTAAGAATAACTTTATTCCAAGCATTAGGTTGGTACTAAAAAAAAACCGTATTAATAAACACGGAATATGGAGGGATTATACTAATCTGACACTAGTCTCGGACTAAAAGTTAAACCATGGTGCCAGCTAGTTTAAGGTCGGAATAAGAGTAGTGTAACTATGGCAACCACAATTTTTTTAATTTTTTTGCATCGCCCTATTCGGTCAGGCTAAGGTCTTAGACCATACCGCCTCGTGTTCAGTGCATAATATCCTTCTTGAATTCTTTAGTATGCCTTAGAATGCGGATGCAACAGATTCTAATGTTTTTTGGAGTATTTGGCAGCAAATTGTATCAAGTCAGCCTTCCCAGTAAGCTTTGCGGGAGGTAGTCAATACTACAATAAAATTCTCCGCTCCACTATCCTGAGATTGCTTCTGTCAATACTTTCACAGATTGACCAGTTGAGTAGACAGTTGAGACATAAAACTACACCAATTTAATATCACAATATCCACTAGGAATCAATTTGCAAATAATATTAACAGCCGCTGAACTACACTCGAAAAAATCCCGCCAAAAACTCTTGCAACCACAATTATTAAATAGACTCTGATTTTTTATTTCGACATTAAAAAAAAATAAGGTCATTGGCAGCTGTTTAACTTTAGTCGACGAAATTACAAATTAATTAATTAATTAATCATCATTTTATGTAATTTTTAAGTTTAAAGGTAATACGATAATTTGAAAAGGAGGGATCCTTCACCTTTACTGTCAAATCTCTATGGAAGATGTCATTTTTTGTTTTTTTTTCTACATAATGTCTTCAACTTGCTTATTTTTCATTCACTAGTTCATTCTTTTTACTTTTAAATTCAACTGGGTTGCCAGAGCTTACGCGTAAATCCAAGACTAAGAAATGAATAGTTAGTCCGAGGTTATTCCATGTTTATTAATAAAATTGCTAGATCTATGTTAATCCTTAGTTACTCCGGGATTAGCTAGTCCAAGAGTAACTTCGGAGTAAGCTGGGAATACGCCATTTTTATTAATAAGACTGTTATTGTTTTATAAGCGCGTGAGTGACGTTTCGTTCAGCCGATAAATCGTCACCGCAAAAACACCGCGTGATCGCGACGACATAGCAGCATCGACGACGTAGCCAAAAACCCGTATGAAAATCGTGTCACGTGTGGTGCGGTTTCGTGCAATGAACAAACGGTCCATACAAATATATGGAGCTCTGAACTGTGACCACATTTTGCGGTGTCGTGTGTCGCGTCGTTAGACCGATAGCTAACTCACTCTTGTGAACGAAAACGATTCTCGCGCTGTCGATGTCTGCCTGCGTGAAGTGAAGCACGGCGGTGTCGAGGCTGCCTTGTAGCGCGATGTACCCGGATACAATGTGATAATACACAGTTAGCTACTATATCAATGCAGAGGACTGGGAGACTTACTCTTGTGAACAAACACGACTCTCGCGTTGTCAATGTCTGCCTGCGTGAAGTGATGCACGGCGGTGTCGAGGCTGCCTTGTAGCGCGATGTACCCGGACACAATGTCCACCACGCGAACTGTCACGTTCTCGGGAGGCGTGTCAATGTCATTCACGTCTGGAAATCAAAGATTAAGTGGTTTGTACACGCAACTATATAATTGAGCATTTACACCAGCAGTGGTTTGACTATTGCTTTATACTTTAAAGGTTGGCAAAGGTGGTGGTTTTTCCACTGCTGCGAAAGACATCGGCTGTATCAGGGAGAGTAAGATGTGAGTCTGAGATTGATCAAACCAAGCAGTTTCAATCTACTATCGGTATAATTGATACCAATCCAATCCTGATTCGGATAATCGGTAATGACTTGATGAGGAAATTAACAATCAATTCGCACCAAATAAAATTGAAATAAATATGTGGGACTGCACAGAGGGAGGCTGCGAGCCTGCGCGAGGATACATAGCGAATATGTTTATAACTAGAGGTGTGAGGATTCGTAGCGAAGCTAAACGCTTCGCTGACTGGTAGTCCAGTAGCTCTAGTTCCCTGCACCGTATTTCTCGCACACATTCCTCGCACGCGTATCTCGCTTTTTCACACGCTTTTATTAGCTTGGTATGTATATATGTATCAATGTAACGGAATCTTTGAACGTGATATTTATTATTGCGATCCTCTCATTGACTTATTTTATTTTATTTTTATTGCTATGACCACGCTGGCATTTTTTAAATTAATATTATATCGTAATTCTAATGTTCTGCCACTTAATTTTGGTATACCAATTATTTGGAATTGTAAACCTTTGCATGCCCATGTGACGGTAAAATATGGAGAACTTTATTGAAAAATCACCTATGTACTCTACCCATGTTTGCAAAGAAATAAATGATTTTGATTTTGATTTTGGTGATTTTCACCCCCTTCAAAACGTGGGATTGATTTGATACTTTACACACTTATCAAGGACCGATGACAATGCAATTATTTAGTCAAAGTCAAAGCCAAAGTCAAAGTCAAATATGTTTATTCAACTAGGCCAATAAGCGGCACTTGTGAACGTCAAACAAAAATTAAAATTTACAAATAATGAAAGTTGATTCTACCGGGCGCGTTTAAATAGTTTGTGTGTTTGTTGTTTGTTTTGCCTTACCAAGATCTTCAGGATTAGCGACTTTTTAGTTCAATTTACCATAAAAGCGTGTTTTTTAGTTTTTAGAACTACAATTTTTTGCGTTATTAGTATGTTAATCTTTGTACCATGTCCCACTTTTTTCTTATTATACACTTGTACTTTAGAGGACCTAATGAGCGGCACTGAAGCTGCTATTGGTGTGGCTGCCTACTAGTCCCAAAATATCTAAAGAGTTTTTCATCTACTCAAAAAGAAGAAGAAGTATGTTATAGTACATTACTGCAGCGGCCAGCAAGAGGCATTGATGGACGAACGTCTGAATGTGGGCCGACGCAAAGCTAAGGCACATACACGTAAGTCCATCAATGCCTAGTTGTGGCCAAGGCTTGTATAGTACTTTTCTCAAATAATGCGCGAAAATTAAAACTATAGAACTCATCTTGTCAAAATCAATGACGAATAAATTGTAGTTCGCTTAAATGGTAAATTGAACTGAAAAGTCGCTAATCCTGAAGATCTTGGTAAGGCTAATGGGACAAACAATTTAAACGCGCACGGTAGAATCAACTTATATTACTTGTAAATTTTAATTTTTATTGACTTTCAAAAGTGCCGCTTATTGGCCTAGTTGAACAAATATATTTGACTTTGACAAAATTATTGCATTGTCATCGGTCCTTGATAGGTGTGCAAAGTTTCAAATCAATCCGACGTTTTCAAGGGGGTGAAAATCACCTTCAAAGATTCCGTTACATTGATACATACCAAGCTAATAAAAGCGTGTTAAAAACAACAATTATTGTTCCCGTTCCCGTTAGTGTTCTCTTGTTTTTTTTTTTCAATAATCAGCGTTCTATTTGCAAGCCAGTTCGAAATTTAAATAAAACCTTTGTTAAGTTACCTCCTTGGTTGCCATGTTTCGGAGTAAAACTAAAAGATCGTTGCATTTTTAAATAGCACGACAGATATGAGTTTACTATTAAATAAAAAAATCGGAACTAACCGTTTGTCATTTTTGTCAGGTGTCAAGAGAGTGAGTTGTATGCCGCGTTTTTATTCGTTTCCGAAGTAAATAATCGCCATCATTATGCCAAAAGTAACTTAAAGTGCTGGAAGGGATGTTTTTTTGAAGTGTACAAGACAATAACGGGCCTATGGTACCGTTTTACAAAGATACAGCCCGCATTGCTTATGACAGGTAACTTTTAGGGATACCATTATAATAAAATTTCCATAAATTTTCGTACTACCGGTGTCAGACAGTATTGGTTTTTAGTTGGTACATAAATATACCAGCAGGACAGGACCGGCATCATGTAATATGGATACATCATTGTTATTTTGTTTTAGGCGTTTCTGAACGCACCGCCACCCAAATAACTCAAGAGGGTTATGTGGCAGCAGCTTCTTCAAAAATTGTTGAAGAAGAAATTAAAAAGGAATTGAAATGGACAGACTTAGCCACTGCAGTACCATTGTTAGAACTTTAACAGTAGGTACTACTAAGTATTCAATAAAAGATTTACAATAATTTCATGAAGCTTTTTCATAATATTCTATGCAAGTAGAAAAAGCTAGTAATTAATTTTGCTTAACTTAAATTATTTTGAGTTTCGAGTAATGAAAAATGACTATTGATAAAATGAAGGAAAAAGATCAGTTATGCTGGCAACATTAAGCACGCCACCCATCGCGCGCAGACTTATCTTGCGCGCACTCTAGACACGACAGATATGGATTTTAATATAACTTTGGCCGGCCGCTGCTCACATGTATTTGGCCAGTACAGCAATTACGATTAATCTCGAAGAAGGTTGTCAAAATAATGCTCAAATTACCAAGCATGTTTGAGAAAAAATACATTACACTGTTAGCTCTCTTCTACCAGAGCTGCGCAAAGTTTGACTGAGAAAATTAAACGATTCCATTGTTGGATATTTGCGGCGCACACTGCCTCGCTATCTCGCACATCTTTAGAGGAAAAGCACCCTTAAGCACTTGTCCTACCACTGATGAGTAAGCGATTAGCTATCGACTATTTCCTCGCTGAAGAAACGTTCAAAAGATAGATCATGTTTCAATAAAAAATAAACATATAGTAATAGTTGATCGCTGGCTGTTCACACTGCCGGCGAGTACTCTCTCATCACAAGTTTGTCGCAGCGACAACAAGAGCTATCAAAGTTATACTCGCTCAGCGATGTTCACTTGCTCGCTTGGCGGTCAGGGCTCACGCCGAGAGACCAACCAGCGGTCATTTCTACCTAAAGTGCCGCCGCCCCGAGCCAGGGGTGCGGGTAATCGCCCGTCGCACATAAACACTAGCTCATAGCCGAGCGGTAAAACTATCGGAACTACACACTCGCTTCTCGCTGCTTGCCAACTCGTTTTTAGTTTCTAGCTCAACTCGCTACTCGCTGATCGTCACCGGTAGGACAAGTATCTTACCTTCAGTTGCCCTCATTTGGCAGACTTCACAGGAGGAAAAGTTAAGCGTAAAATAAGTACTCACATAGTTCTTTAGTGGTGAAGGTGAAAGTGCCTCCCTCCCACACGCACAGCCCAGTGTTGGCGGCCACTATAGGCGGCTCATCGTTCACGGGAACGATGTTAACGTGCACAAAGAACGGCTCGCTCTCCTTACTGCTTTCTGTCATGGCCACCACCTTGAAGGAGTCTGAAGATTCTTCTGAGCCGTCGTTTATGTACTGTGGAATAGTTCAGATTTTTTTAAGTATTCTTAAGCTACCGAGCACTAGACACAATGAATTTATCTTTTGTTGCGGTCAAGGCCCAAGAGACCTGGGTCAACAACAACAAGCGCAACAAAACATGTTATCCAAGATTGGGAAAATACTATTGAATAGATATCTTCACACAATTTGGTTCCAAATTCAAGTCAACGAACAACATATATGTAAATTAAATAAATAAAATAGACCATACCTGTATATTTCCAGAATTGAGTTTCAACACCGGCAGTAAATTGAGTTCCTGGTCTGTCATGACTATCTTTCCATACTTGGGTTTCTCCACCACTTTATACGCTACGACCTTTCCTCTATAATACTCTGTGACAGTTCTGAATAAATCTGGTTTCACACTGACAGTCTCGCCTTCGACCACCGTCAGATTTGTTGCGTATACGTAGAAATGTTCCGGGATGATGACAACGTTGAGTTCTACGTCCCGAAGCCACACGATTCCATTGGTCACATCCATTCGTATCCTGTCGCGCGTTCGGTTAACCCCGGACTGGACGTAAACCAGCCGGTTTGCGTTAATGATGGACTGGTCGAAGACTTTGATGTGGACGGGCTCCTCGTTGTAGTTTTCTAGTTCGAGAGTGCCTGGTGTGGTTGTAATCTCGAGCCAGCCGTGATAAGGCCCGTCTGTTACTTGATACACTATGTTTGAAGGCTCGATTTGGGGATGCATGACCTGTGGAGCCGGGGAGTAAAAGTCAGCGAAGTTTCTTGAATGAAAACAGCTCAACACAGTTGAGAGACACACTTTACAAAGTCGGTTTTCTAAAATCCAAGTTTAAGGAACTTGCGTTACGGACAAATAGAATAATGTGCCGAACATTTTACAAAATTAGGTTTTGGACTTAAGTTTTTCAACTTTAAAAACTAACGGTTTATAGTTTATTTTTTTTCATTATGCTGAGCTTTTGGCATAAGCATTATTTTCATATTAATTATAATAATAAATCTATCTTCTTCTAAAATTACTGAAAGAATGATAAATTACCTCCAAGATTTCCTTAGTAACATTAACACTGGTGGATTCTTCGACGATCAGGGGCAGGTTCGTGGTTACCCGGAGAGGTTCCCAGTAGCTGGACGGGAATATCTTTATCACGTACACTCCCTCGCCCCAGGTGTCCAGGCACATGACTTTGAACCTGAAATAAATAAGGAATGGTCTTACTACTATTAATGGTAGAAGAAAATCCTTACCACAAATTTTTGGACAATGCCATCTCTAACGAGGCCTTTCGGTGCTCAGTGGACCCTTGGCTAGTTCAGTTTGGACATCCCAACCATACGCACTTATGCTAACACTTTCATTGTGCGCACAGGTAAGGAGTGGAATTACCTGCCGGAGTCTTTGCTTCCTGATAGCTACAATATTGGGGTCAAGGGTGAATAGGTTACTTCTAGGCAAGCGTGCTTCACCTTATTCCACATCATCGCTTACCATCAGGCAAGATAGTGGTCAAACGCGAGCATATAGAAAAAATAAAAGTTGCACAAATACGGTTAAAACGCTACCTGAACTGATCAGTAGGAGTCTTAGGTTCCCTGTGTCGGTACGCCACTCTGCCCGCAGCCACATCTAGTTGAGTGAACGTGAACGCACCCTGTCCTTCTCCGACCTCTATTGTTCCGTGTTTCGGCTCCAAGTTCACTTCGTAACGGATGTCTTCTTCTAAACAGTTCATATTGGTGTCCACCTGAGGCAAAAATATAATATTTTAAAAGCAATTCCAAGAACAACTTTATGGAATGTGTAGCGGCTTGTCATTATTGTTAGCAAAGTACCAGATGAAGACGTCATGGCTATTGGCTAATAGACCTCGATACAGGATCTAGTCATGCCTTGTTTGGGTGACTAAATTTCTTGAAACTCACAAAATACGGTTGACAGTTTGGAAATTTGTGCAAAAATTACGCATTTATATTAGACTTATTAAATGATGATTCAGTAAGTGGGTACCGCTTTAAAAGGTAACAGATAATTTTAATTATAGGATTTGTAAATTTTAATGATAAAATCAAGAATATTTACCTGCATATCTCTAGAAGTAATTACAACAGCTTTCCCGTTTTCCACGATCGATCCATTAGTCGGATACATCCTTATGAACGGCGGCGACGCCTGGATCTCCAGATTACCATTAACGTCAAAAAGTCCATCGGATATCCAGAAAGCCATTTTTCCGTACTCCTTACCTTGGTGCTTGAACAACACCAAGTTCTTATTGATATCGTCTTGAGAAAACTGAGCGATTTGCTCAGAAGGATTATCTGCCCGAAATATTCCCCCGTTCGGAGGATCTTTGATGTAGCGCTGGACTGTGTAAATTATATCGGACGGTTTCGTATCTAAATCTGCATCCGTATAACTCAAATCCCGAGCAGTGATGAGTCTCGCCCCACCATGCACGATGTGGAACACGTTATCGTTCGCCCGCACGGGGCTATTATCGTTCTTGAGAATAATATCGATATGAAACACTCCCACGTATTGAAAGTCTTCCGGTTCCGGACTCAAAGCCATGAAGTGAAACGAATCGTGTCGACTCTCCGAGTCGTCGTGTGCATAATACACCCTATCAGAATTCAGTTCTTCAAGAGTAAAGTACGTCGTATTATCCCGCATTATCTTAAGGATATCGTTGATCACTTCGATTTTGCCGTGCTTCGGCAAATGTGTGATGTTAAATATTAGGTTTGTGACTGCATCTGTGCGGAAATTGAGATGTGTGGCTGGGATTACCATTCTGGAACCTTCTGTAACTTGCAGGCGTTCTAAAGTTGTGTGAACGCGACCTTCCGTCCGGTCTGACGTTAGAGTTCCAGGGGTGTGTCGTATTGTCATAACGCCCGTGATGTTTTCGCATTCTGTGGCGCCCACAACGAAGGTGAACTCATCTTGAATATGAGAATACGCTCTTCTGTGTAACCGGTACCAAAGTTGATCTGTATCAATATGCTGTTGAGTAAAGGTGCTATGCATTTGCAGATGATGTTTTCCTGAAGACAAGTGCAGTATCCCGTATTTCGGCGGTCTCAATATCGTGTACACGACTCGGTCGCTAGGTAAAGTGAGAGGGTTAGTCTTAAATGTTAGATGCTGAGACGATATGAAAGCCTCCCTAGTGTTGTTAAGTACCAGTTCTTCGTTCACCGATTGGTACAGTTCGAGTTTTATAAACGTTAATCGAAAATCGTAGAGTGTGTTCGTTCGTATTGAGCCGACTGATGCTTTGAACTGTGGACAGATAAAATTGCGATATATTAGACATGAAACAGACTTTTCTAAGGATTTATTTCTAGCAGACGTCCTCTCGGTCGCCGTTTCTTTGATGTCTTATCCGTACAGGTTTGCTCATTGCTACAGGTTTTATCAATAGTTGCTGTCGCGTATAAAGGATCTATAAATATCAAGGTTAAAATTTAGCATGGCTTGTGGCTAGATCGAAAAAAAAAACGATTCACAGTCGCGTTCAACCGTGCGGCTAGCCGCTTTTCCATTTTGATATGCAACCGCTTGGTATCAAACGCCAACCGCGGCGGTCGACCGCGGCCGGCTGCCATCTTATACGCACTGGCGGTTCATGAGCGGTTCAGTTTGCGTCGAGCCGCCGTTGATGTATGTATGTATGCAGAGCGGGACCCTCGACCCTAAAGTCTTTGCACACCACCTAACTAATTAATTAGTCCCCATTTTGGATTTCCCAAATTATTTGTATTTGAACGAAACTTATACAATTATTTAGTGCATTAGGCTATATTTAACACTTCTTAAAAATATACATATTACCTACAGAACAACCATGAGTAAAATAACAATTCGTAAAATCATATAACAACAATTTGTAAAATAAAACCCGTAATTAATTACTAACAACACTATTTGTCGTAAAATAAACTAATTTGTAACTGTTTCTGTGTTTCTATAAACAGCACAATTATAAATTAATTTAATATCATAAGCCCTAGAGTAGAGGGCCCTGCTCTGCCTACGAACATGCGCGTCAGGCGGCTGGTCACTCAAATAAACCACCTAGGCGGCCAACAGCTAGTGCGTAAGGAGCCAAAGGGTAATTTCCGGGCAGAGTGCTTCTATCAAACTTACGCGGCGCCACTGGAACTTCGCGGAAAGAAGGTCCTTAAGCGCCGCATAATACCCATCACTTAGGCCGCGTGTCCACGGCAAGAAATTTGTCGGTCCGCTACAGACAAGATGAAAATATTCATGTACATGAGAAGAATTTTGTCGGGTCTGTGCACGAAAGAATGTCGTGTCTGTTGCAGACAAGAAAAATCTAGTATGTACACGGTACGAATTGTTTCGTTCAGTCATGGTTGAGACTTTGTAGGGTGTACATCGTGTCGTGTAATTGTGGGAAATAATGTTAACTACCAAGCAAAAAAAAATGGTGATCGCTTATTATATGTATAGAAAAATTAAAAAGAAAACTAACTCCAAGAGAAAATACTGGGTGCATCCTATGTTAAGGTTACACTAGTCAACGGCACGAACTATTTGGGGGCGGAGTTAAAATATTTGCTATCTCATCCGACATCACGCACGAAAGAGATAGACGCTGTGATGAGCAGTAAGAAGCTAGTTTACGTACGTATACACACTCATAACGCTGTGTGACGCATACATGCGCAATTTCATTGACGAGCGCCGACAGCGGTGTGTGTGTTTGCGGTGTCATCGGCGGTGGCGCGTATGCAATTCATGACGACATAAACTCATACAAATAGGTGTTAGAACTTTGGATTATTACTATGTGTAACGTAATTATGCACCTATACTTACCCCCGACTTTGCAATAAGATCTCTTGCGAAAATGTGAATTTACGTAGATATTGTTACTATCGACAAGTACGAGTAATGTTATTGATTTGACTTCAAAATTATTTTTGGCGGCAGCGACGTCAGCGCAGTGCGAGCCGCTTGCGCGCTTATTGAACCTTATGTCATTAGTTATAAGAATGAAAAGTGTTCGAGCGTCAAGTCGGTAGATTTTATGTTGGCAGAGCGGGCGCCAGGGCTTCGCTGACTGTAGGTATCGTACCAGCGCGTGCGGAAAGCTAGGCTCTATACGCACGGGTGTAGGTCATGTCTATATGTTTTTGTATTTTATTGAAGGTTGTGCAAGTATTACAATGTGTGTTAAATAGGTATTTACTTACCTTAGCTAGTTAGCTATAACCTGCAGGCGACTCCCCGTAAGTAGGTATTTCATACCAGCCAGAGTCAGGATAGGTAACTGCTTTTTCGACAGCGCCATATTTATGTGAGACTTATTTTCTAGGTACATAGGTTCATCAAATAAAAAATAATGTTATTTTGTTAATTGTTTATTGATTGATTGTTTACAACAGCAGTTTGAAATATTCTCTGTGTTATCACAATACAATAGGCATTGCGCCAGCTTTCTTTTCTTAGAGGTGTGCTCTAAATGACTCAAAGAAATAAAACTTACATATTATTTTTATTTTTATATTGGGCATCATTCATTACCTACTTGTAAAACTTAGTCGCGGGAAAGTAATAGGTATTGTGATATACTATGCGTTTCATTCAAGTAGAATACTGATGATACTCACAAATCCGGTGTGTTACGTGCAGAAGCAACATCGGGCTCTATGATATCCCAATCACTTTGATCCCGATAATTATCGGAGCTCATAATTTTGCCAGGTACTACATGAACATCTGGTTCAACTACATCTTTATTAGTATTTGCCCAGCTTGACCTTGAAGGTGCATTATGTACTGCCGCTTGAACTATCATTTTCTTCGATGATTCTTCAGGTGACCTAAATTACATAGATTAAGATTAATGAATACACATACTCAGTATGGTTTTTCTTACTATATTATAGTACTTCTTTCAACACTGTTTTATGTTCTTACTTTTATTATCTAGTAACTTACCAATTTGGTGGCAGAGTTGCCTCAATATTTGCTTCACGTAGGTTCTTGGCGATATTTTCTGTATTTCTTGATATATCCGCAGAGCACCTAAAAAAGAAAGATATTATGTCACTGGCTGATTTCAAACACCGTGAAATTGACGCTTATCCTGACCTGATGACTATGGGACCACTTGTAAAGTATATCCTTTTTACACAAAAGAAAAATTTTTCAAATCGGTCCAGGCCGTCTTTGAGTAATCGGGGATCATACATAAAAAAAAAGATTCCGACGAATTGAGAACCTCCTCCTTTTTTCGAAGACGGTTAAAATAATTATACACGAAAAAGAACTTACGATTCAGACATGTTCATTGTTGCAGGAATATTTTCTTTATTTGGATTTGAAAATCTCCCTTTTACTTTCCACCTCTTTGTGCGAGTGGCACATGGCCATAGGCTGGTCTTTTTGTCCATACGCTTATCCTTATTTAGCTCTGTAACACAAAAGATTATATGTGTGTTAGTTTTATATAGTTCTTATTAATCTGTAAGAAATCAAACCTAATAAATATACTATATATAGTACCTAAGATAGTAAAACTAGGTACTACTATTTTATTTAGTACTATGCGTTTCAAATAAGAATAGGAACCTCAATGATTTTTAGCAATTTATTGCCAACAAAAATACAAATTAATTTTAATTTAAAGTTGTTAGGATAACAAGCAACTTTTTTGCTGACTTTACCTAACTGGTTCAATTCGACAGCTATGACGTTACAATATGGCACGAAGGCCGTCCTATTCTTAGTTGAAACGCATAATAGTAGGCATCTAGGTAGGTATTAGGTACTACGTCATGTCATAAAGTAATAACCAGTAGCTTCGGGTGGTCGAGCCGAGCTTGTGAGTGTCGGCGCGCATAGTAGGTATACAAATAAAAAAATATCATCAAAATCGGTTCACATAATAAAAAGTAACTATTGAGGTAAGACACATAAAAAAATACAGTCAAATTGAGAACCTCCTCCTTTTTGAAGTCGGTAAAAAAATAGCTTCCTTTTGTTTTTGTCCGCCGCTGAAGCCGAGCCGATATAACAGATAGGTACCTACATAATAATGAACTTTCGATATAAGTAGGCACGACTATCGAAAATCTTGAAATACCTAATCTAATTGAAATCTAATACCAAATATATATAATTCTATGTATGTGAATAAATATATACAACAGAACTCTTCAATAAACAACGGCTTATCCCTCGGGATTGCTGCAATCGCATAACTGTTTATTGTTTTATAACATAACGTCAAGCCGGTAAAAAAGATTTTCTAATTATAGATAAAGATAAATGAATTCTAAAATTTTATAAATGCCCGTGAAACATTAGAATTACAGTCAGTGTTTAGTTATAAAAGTCATGTCATGCGCCCTCATGAATTGTACAAACTAAATTCAATAAAAGATTCAACTTACCCATTTTTACTTGAACTGCTGAAGATCACTTCACTGACGCAAAAAGTTCAAATTCAAACGTCATGTAATTCACTATGAAATCGGAATCCAAAGTCCAACGCCAGGGTCAGTAAAATTTGGGACCAATACAAAATAATCAACACAAAACATAAAGGAATATCGAAATCCAAGTTCAAGCCAGGGGTCAATGTTATAAAATATTATACAATTACGTTATCGCCGATATCACAATATCAGTTACATACACAGCACGCGCGTAATTACGGTGACGTATGTATGTAGTAGCCGATTGATTGAGGCCCTGCGGGGCAGCGGGGCGCGGGCGCATCTAAACTAGTGAGCTTGTGTGTGTGTAGGTGTGTATGCGCCGCACGCGCCACCCCTCCGCCCCACTGACCGGGGAGGAAATTTGTAGCGAAATGGATGATGCTTTAGAACGAAAACGAGCGCGCGAAATTTTACAAACAGACCTTTGGGAGTTTGGATATCATGACAAAACTACTAAATGTATCTGTTCAAAATAAAATTATTTGCATTATTGAACTACAAATCTATCCCTGTATGGAGGCCGTTTTTCAATTTTCCTTCTTCTTATGACATTTATTTCCGCCCAAAGATGCGTTAAAATTAGTGTTGAAATATGGAACTTTCGACGCTCATAACTTTCATATAAATATATTTTTTACTTTTTTGCTTCCATACAGGCCTAGATAATGATGAGAAAAAATGATATCAGTTTTTATTTTGAACGTACATCGTCAAATACTGGAGTAATACCTAAACTACGTTTGTATGGAAGAATGATTGACTAGTGTAACCTTAAGTCAAAAACATGAGTTTGCTAACTTCTATGAACTGCGACAGTATGAGGAAAAGTATTCGTCCTTTATGAAAATCACTTCGTTTGATAAATTACTGGCTGCTATAGAATATAAAATAAAACATGAGACTAATAAAATCCGTGAAAGTATCCCCTCGTAAATCACATTGGCTGTAAACAAAGTGTCGTAAACAACACAGGTCCACTCGCTCAAACGTTCTCACACACCGGTCCCCGCCCCCACCAGATCGATCGTGTCTGGCGCAGACAAGATTTTTGTTTTGTGCAGCGCCGACGCAGTGTACACTAGTCGTGTGTAGAAACGACACGAATTCTTGCATAAACCCGGCGATTTTTCTTGCCGTGGATACGCGGCACGCGTTCGAGTCGAACCACTGCAATCACAGCGGCCGCGGCAGTTGCACAGAGCCGATCTGCTCGGATATCGGCCCTTATGACCCACAACAAGAATAAATTAACCAACCCTTTGTAATTAAATTTTAGTTCATCTAATTGACAATTCAAAAGTACCTTTTAAATAATTTGATTGAAATGAAGGCTTTTGAGTTTAATCTAAGAAGTCCAATGACGTTTCTCATATTACATGCCCCGATAACTTTGTATAAAGGGTTATAAAAAATCAAATTCACACACACCATAACAACGATTATAATTCAGAATCAAAATACGCTCTATAAATTGATGCAATTTTAACTTATAGAACGTATTTTTATAGCCGTTTAATCCGAAGATTTTCACGACTTTAAAGTAAAGTTACTGTACCTTGAACTCGTCATGCGAAGGATTCCCAAGCAGATGCATATATCGCACGCGGCCAAATGTGACCATCTCGCTGGTGAACGAGTCCACGGTCTGCCATGTGCCGTCCAGCACTCGCAGGCGTTCCACCACTCCGAACTGAGGCGGCTTCACTATGTCGTACCTTCAGAAAACCAAGTTATATTACAGTAACTGTCACATAGGTATGAATGATAGAGATACCACATTTTTTTTAAGCACTGACGGTACTAGAAAAGAAAGAAAGAAAGAAAACTAGTTTATTTGGCACACACAGATACACACAATGTAGGTACAAATAAAAGAGGCACTTAAATTTAAAACAATTAAAGGTGTCCAGTTCAGCAAAATGCCAGACAACTGGGGGTTGCCTGACGCTGGTTTTCAACTTAACCTTACGTTGAAAGTGTACGGATATGAATTAGTTTTTACGGTGTTAAATATACAGGTTAAT
This sequence comes from Orthosia incerta, assembly GCA_948252205.1. NCBI lineage: Eukaryota > Metazoa > Arthropoda > Insecta > Lepidoptera > Noctuidae > Orthosia > Orthosia incerta. The sequence goes on along the minus strand of OX411741.1, from coordinate 35,626,722 downwards.
AGATATATGTAAGTGTGTTACAAACGATATATATGTCTAATAATTTAGTGTGAACAATTATGCCATGAGCAGCTGAGCGAAATAGACGGATTGCAAGTAACGTTTAATATTAAAAAACACTTTTTTACAAAAAATACTACCGACTTCCAAATAAGAAAACTACAAAGTGAAAAATAACTTTATTTTTGGAAGTCGGTGTCTTTCATAGGTAGCATTTTTTGCGTTATGGACCCGACTTCCAAAAAAAATGTTATTTTTCACTTTGTAGTTTTAGAATGAATAATGTTTATTAAGGATGTTATGATTTTATTTTATAGATTTTTACATGGTTCATAAGCATATATTTACTAACTGTTTTACACAGCTAACAACGTTATTTAAGTAATTTTTCAATGGCATTTGTACAAAAATTTTACTGTGCAAAGTACATTTTATAAGTTGGTTGACTATTACTCGTAAACTTGTAAAGCCTGTTATGATTTAATTTTTGTATATTTTTACATGGATCATCCTGAAAATACTTGTACGATATCGCCTAACGAGAATGTCCCTAAGGAAACAGCCGTGATGCCACATAATATGTATGTTACGGTACTCACTTTACTTGCACATTAGTCTCATCGGCGTTGGTCGTGAAGGTCAGGTTGTCTGCAGAGATGATGGCATAAGAGTTGTGCACTAACTGCAACCCCGTGTTGTTGACCAGCCGCACTTGTAGCGGCACTATTGATATCCGTAGGATGCCTGGACCGCTTGTTTCTATGCCGTCTGATACCTGTGATAAAGAAAATAAATCTTATACATAACATAACATCACGCCTTCGTTTCTCGAAGGATTGGTCAGAGGTGCATCTTAATTATGCTCAAATTTCGCCAGTTATGTTTAAGTCTCATGTAACAGGGGGCAACCTATTTCCATTAACCGGACATAAGTCCAGATGGAAAACCCGATAATACTTTGCCCGACCCGGGTATCGAACTCAGGACCTCATGCTCAGCAGTCTGTAGCGCTTGCGACCAATAGACCAAAAAGCCACGCAAGTCTGCCACGGCTAGCTAAGTAGGGCACTGGAGGTAAAACCCCGAACCATCGCACTGATCGAAGAGCTGTGGATCAGGAACAACAGTATATATGGCCTCAGTAACAGCAGAGGTAACCTAATTCTCGACACAAACAGCTCAGACAAGCCATGAACTTGCGTATACATACCAAAAGAAATTACCTATACGCCGCTTACTCAATATTCTGTTCAAGAGACCTGACAGCTGCCAGGCTCCAAACCGAAGGTAGCGTTCCAGATGATGTACTGGCCTCAGTATACATGCCAGGCGAGGACACAGACTGACCGCCAAAAGAGATGGCCGACATTGTGCAACATTACGAGAGCGCCGGTTTGGATCTAATTATCTGCACTGACTCGAAAGTTCCACCACCCGCTCTGGGGCAGTGCCGCACCGAACTCAAGAGGCGAGGTACTATCCACCTATTTATTTACTAATCTTAACATTGTTAACTGCGGGTGAGAACCCAATTGGATCACGGTCCGTGTAGAAACGATCATAGATTTAACACTCGATACAGAAAATGCGACAAACTTTGTCACAAATTGGCACGTATCGGTCGAGCCTTCCTGCTCAGACCACAGAAGACAGCTTTACACTAACTACAAACAATAAAAAAACCGCACCGAGGCGAAACCCGAGGCACACCAATGTTCCCGGGTATAAAAGCCTTCTTGCCTCCCTATTAGCTAGACATTTAGCACTAGTAACCATAAGGGACCAAACACAATTAGGACACACCGTAACAAAACTATCCGAATAACTAACTTAAGCGTACTGATAGCGCATGCTGTAAGCTAAGAGCGCCACAAAGCAGGAACGAGAGGAACCCCTGGAGGAATGCTGAATATAGTAAACTCAGAGAAACGCTACGTAGGCAATTTAACAGAGCAGAAAACACAAGACTCCCGGAAGACTGGAAGATACACAAAGAGACCCAATATATATACAAAAAACAGATCAGAAGCGCATGGAGGACGGCATCGCGGAAATTCTGTGAATCCTTTGAGACATACAATGAGGCCGGGTAAGGCAGATCCTAGCAACAGACACCTCGGCACGCTGAAAAACCCCGAAAACTCGTACACACTAATTGACTATGAAACCACTAAGGTCCTCCTCAAAACTCACTTCCTAAACTGTACAATCCTGTAGGACAGGACGTGGGAGGCTGAACCCGAATGGATCTAACGGTACAAGACTGGTCAAGGGCCCGCAATATAGTAACAGAAGATCGGATATAAAGTGGGCTATTAACACCTTTCAGCCTTACAAGCCGGCAGGGCTGTATGACATTTTCCCAGCCCTGCTGCAGTAGGGGATAGATCATCTAACACCATGGCTGGTGGAGATCTATCGGGCCTGCGTGTGTGAAAAAAAAAGTGAAAGCCGTCATCATACCCAAACCTGGCAAACCGATTACACACAACCCAAGGCGTATAGACCTATAAGCCTCACATCCTTTCTATTGAAAACCCTCGAGAGACTCTGTGATAGGCACATCCGAAATGGACCTCTTCGGGTACAACCACTGCACAAACAACAGCATGCGTACTCCACAGGCAAATCAACAGAATCCGCGCTGCACAGCGTGGTTTCTAAAATTGAATGCGCAGTGGACCACAAATGTGCAGCACTGGCCGCCTTCATTGACATTGAGGGCGACTTTGACAAGACCATGTTCAACATCATAAACACGACCCTCGACAGACACAGCATTGACCTGACCCTAAGGGGCTTGATCACCAACATGCTCAAAACTGAGAGCGGTTCAAGTCACATTTAACGACACTACTAGGGCCGAAAGGCGCTGTCCGCAAGGGGCGTCCTTTCGCCACTTTTATGAAACCTGGGACAGCCTCATCAAAACACTCAGCGACAATGGTTACTTCACGGTAGGCTACGCGGATGACATAACCATAATAATATACGGGACTCACGAAAACACTCTGTGCAATCTCATGCGTCAAATCCTGAAAATAGTAGAGGAATGGTGCAACTATCAGTGAACCCCACAAAAATCAAACTAATTAACTTCACAAAAAAGAGAAAACACTTCAACTACCGCTATTCTTTGGAACAACCTTTCAACAGAAACCAAATAACTGGGCATCTATTTGGATAAACAGCTGAACTGGGCAAAACACACGATATATATCACTACAAAAGCCAACATATCCCTGTGGCAGTGCAAGCGACTGCTTGGCAGGAATTGTGGGTTTAGCCCCAAGGTCATCCACTGGCTATACACAGTCATCCGACTAATTATCACATACGGCTCATTGGTCTGGTGGCCCAGGACAGATCTGAGCACAGCCAATAGCGGTATGAGAACCACACCCACTGCCGCCCTAAAGGTAATGCTGGGGCTGTCTTCTCTGGTCGTTTTTAGGCTCCATCTATCAGAAACCCTAATTAAAGACTCCAGAGTTAAGCGCATACGTATAAGGGAAGATGCGGTCAAACGAAAACCAATGATGGCATCACCCTGCGACAAAGCACCAAAAATACACCACTTTCATATGCACTACAACACAATACTTACAGAAGATCAGTGTGACTACTAAGGCCCGAAAGAGATGAGAGTATAGACCGACCGATCGAAGACTAACTCCGGTACCGGAGTCGGAGTCTACTCACACGACCTCAATATAAACATATCCAGCCCGCAATGAGTGTTCAACACCGTCTATAAGGCGGAATGAGTGGGCATCATACAAGCGGTCCACGCCCTAGAAACCAGGAGGGTTACGGGTAAAAACATACGTATACTCTTCAACAGCGCCTCAGTTCTCCAATCCTTACGAAAAAACTATATTACCTCGAAACTAATAATGCTATTATTAGTTTCGAGGTAATATAGTTTTTCCGTATAACGTCATAACGCAATAGAACAAATAACTGTGTCTAGCCGCAACACGGTGACACTGCAATGGATAAAGGGACACAGCGGATCGCTGAGTAACAACTCGGCTGACGAGTTTGCTAGACGAGGATCCAGCACGGCGGTCTGTGGATCCGAGCCTGTCGTACCCATCCCCTTCAAGCAAATACGCAGGTGGCTACAGGAATTCACCCAGACACAAGCAGAGAACTGGTGGACCTCGACACCGGGCTGCAGGCAGTCCAAAGAAGCTATGCCATCCTTGGATTTTTGGTAGGCTAACCAGGCGTCTATTACGCCTGGACAAGAACGGCCTGCGCCTGGTGACGGGGACCATCACGGGACACTGCTCGCTAAACAAACACATCCAATCCGTGTCCGTGATTTGAGTTCCGAGTTCAAAATGTTCTGAATTATGACGGATAGAGTTCGGATGTAGTGCGTATGCTTTTCTACAAGAAGTACTACGGCTACTTCGGAATCAAAATTTCTCGGATTCGGATCGGATGCAGTTCGGAACCGCCCTAAGTCGTGCCACTCTCATTCACTACATTTTGGGCATACATTCATTGAACGTACCAGCTGAGGAATAGATTTCCGAAGTTTATGTTTATTTTTTCAAGACGAGACTCTAGGGGAAATTTCTCCATCGTCGGCCACATCTTCACTTACTGTTAGGTAAGATATAGTGCAAATGCGAGTCGAGCATATTAAAATAACCGTTTTAGCAGATCACGGTCAAAATTATCAATTGGTCGACGTCGAATTTGAATTCTATTTGCATATTTATGATAATAGGCATTACACAAGTGAGCCTCCTCTACACGTCGACAGACGCGTCCGCAGCCATTGACAAATACATCAGCACTTGTCTAAAGCCATCCAAAAAGACATAATCCATAACTAAGTTACTCACTTGTAAAGTCAGCCTCAGAGAAGTTTTGTTGAGCTGTTTGTCATTGGTTGTGCCGTGCACGTAGGATATCACCCCCGAGTCGATGTCTTGCTGCGTGAAAGAGTCCACCGGCTGACCCGACATCTCTATGTGGCCGCTGTTGAACAAATTCAAACTTAGAGATAATGATGAATATCAGTCATGCCTTTTCTGTATGAGAGGCTTTTGTCCTGCAGTGGGGACCTTAACGGGCTGGTATTATCATAAGTCATCAGATATTAGATCACGACATAGCTTAGTACATAGTTCCTCATCATCATCTGCCTAGCCTTTTCCCAACTATATTGGGGTCGGCTTCCAGTCTTACCGGATTCAGCTAAGTACCAGTGTTTTACATGGAGCGACTGCCTATCTGACCTCCACAACCCAGCAACTGGGTAACACGGTACCTCTTGGCAAGACTGGTGTCAGATCTCAAGCTTCTCACTACCCGTAACGACTGTCAAAGATCTTCAAATAACAGCCGGGACCAACGGCTTAACGTGCTTTCCGAGGCACGGAGGAAACTCGGCATGTTGGAATGGTCACCCATTCACGGACCGACCTCGTCAAGCATTGCTTAACCTTGATGATCGACCCGTGCGGCTGTTATTATTTAGCCACGAGCTGCTCGTTAGTACATAGTTCCTCATATTTCTTTAAAAAAAATGTTGTCTCGCACTTGCCATTTCTTTTATATCGTGGTATGTTTACAAACGTTTAAACTCAAATACACAAAAGCCAGACCCGACACAACTATCTGTAGGCCATACAAATATTAGATCATGCAGGCATCGAACTAGCTATACGCAGCGCGGCAGCCAATAGCTCAGCCACTGCGCCAACCGTGCCGTTAAGTTGGGTTAGGCCGGTTTAAGACTGGGTGTATTTGTGGCACGGGGGTACAATCCCACCGCACTATTCCCAAACCACTGCAACCCCTGAAAGCCAGAATCAACAGTGGCGACCACCAGAAAAGCGCCGAGGCAATGATGCTCTACAAAGTCCCGGAGAATTAATTTATCTGTCTTGGATACCGCAACGAAATTAATCAGAAAAGAATAACGGAGGAGTAGGGAAAATACAAATATCCAGACGGGCACGGGGGTCAGTGAGGAAGAACTAATTAACGTCAATTTAAACTTGGAACGTTTACATTTAAATCATATTTAATACCTTAAAGCACTGACATTATTACCCGTAACCCATATTTACCATAACTAATCATTGGAAACTCAACAAAAAAAAACACCACAATAATATATAATAGGGAAAATACCCACCCACTCACAACACAAACAAAGGAGTTTGTCACATCGGAGAACTTACGCTACACCAGCGCCTCTAGCGGCGAATTTATACGCGGTAGCCCCCATGGGAAGCAGTCAGCACTCAATCGGTCTTTTCACTTGTTTTTGGCCAAAGACAGTTTGGTAGTAAAATATTAGCCGCGCTATTTAAACTTATCTGTTTACTCTTTATCTACTTGGCGCTATCTGCTCAATCAGCTTTGCTTTGCGTAATGTTCCCTATTGACCAACAGATTCTAGATTCGAATTTTCTTTATAGAATCTTTTATGTAGAACCCGCCTAGCAGTTGCTAAACAGAGTAGAGATTGTTATAAATAAGGCTGTACAACTGTATGTACTCTTATATGCTCACCTGTTAGCTTCGTTCTTGCCATGCAGCACAGTATACAGTAGATCTTCCGGTGCTGTGTCTGGATCTTCAGCCTTCAATATGTCAGACGTGATCGCTTTGCGAGTTCCCTGTAGTGAATGTGAAAACGTTATGTATCCGTGTTTTGAATATCATCACAAACATAAGAGGAAATTGTAAGCAAACGCAAATCTCATACTGTAACTATACGTATACGTCACTTTAATAACATTAGAAATTTATTTTTACAGCCCATTTAACTAACATTGACTTCTATTGCGTTGGCGACATTTTCTTATTTCTTTTTAAATACCGTTGCCGCACGCTAGGAATTTCTTCCTGTATCGTGGGTGCGTTTACAAACATTTAAACTCAAATACACAAGACACCCAGATCCGGCACAACTATCTGAAGGCCATACAAATATTTGTTCCGTGCGGGAATCGAACCCGCGACACGTAGCATAGCTGCCGATCGCTGAACCGCTGCCAACCGTGTCGTCAATCAAGGTTACAAGTTTAAGTTTTTTATGCCATCGTTATGTTTAGATATCCAATCTGTTGTCCGTGTAGTTTATCATGGAATATAGCGGGTCAAATCGACAGGAAGCCATAATTTGTTAAGATACTAAAGTCCAGAGCAGTCGGAAAAGTCATCCCTGCATCATCGTCATCTATAACAGTTCCTTTATTGATGAATACCTTCCTTCTGGTAATTATTGGGCACTATTTTAGAATGTGCCTTACCCATTAACTAATTTGCTGGGCCAGAGAATTCAACCTTGGACATCACAATCTCTGTGTCAATCATCATAAATGGAAAAAAAAGTTGAATAAATAATATGCCTTTTTCTTCTCTATATTTCGTATACAAAATAAATAAATAAAAATAAGTTACTGGGTTAAATTAGTAAACTAAAAATACTCACACAAATTAATTAACGGTTAATCTGCTGTGTTTTCGGCGTTTGTGGGACAAACAATGCATGCAACTACACAAAAGCAAATAATAACAATTATGAAGCTCTGGATTCATTCTGAAAATAATAAAACGATAAATAATAAACAAAATCCTTTTTAGTGAACAAACAAAACAATAACGAACGAAAATATTATATATAAAACTCATAACAATTGAAAATTAAATCATGCCAAAGTTGACTAAAATCATACAATACTAAACTCAGTCAAATATGAGTTTACCTAAAACATATCAACTAGATTTTTAAAAGCAATATAGTGCAACTGTTATCGTTTGCAAGAAGTGTTCAAGGTTTTATCAAATATATTATTGTTTGGCGGCCAAAGAAAAGATGGATGGACTGTGCGGAGTGATATGAAAGAAAAGGGAGTCAAGTGATAGCGTGACCGAGGAAAGGGCGGTATGGAAAAAGAAAACGTGTTGCGCCGACCCCAAGTAACATGGGACAAAGGCAGGAAGATGATGCAATATTTATTGAAGACAAGCAGACCCCCGCGGCTTCGCTCCCGTCAACTGGCTACCTACCGACCTACCCTACTCACCTACCCTACCCAACCTACCTACCAATTTGTTAAACTATTTATTTGAATAAGAATTAATACTACAATACGAATGTAAACTACTTTATCTACACTCACAACGTAATGTTCCAATTATGAATTCAAAAAATATTGCATAAACACGTACTTTATATTCGTGGATAGGTAAAATTAAAAAAAAAACCATTATAGTTCAACATTTTCCTTCGATTTTCAAACAACTGCATCATAAAATAACTTTTTTTCTATTATGATACAGGACAAATCCAAGAAGTTAATCACTAAGGAGATTCCATCAATTATTTAAAATTTTTGAAATGCCATTTTTATAGTACCTAATAAAAAAAATTTATTCCAATTTTAACTTGTCTGTAACAGTGCCCGCTTTAGGCTTATTACGCACTGCCATTTTTATTTGCGCGAACTTTTGTCTCTTTCCACCTGTTCATAGAGCTCAAAATATTCGCGCGAATTATATTCGCGCTGCGATGCGGTGGATTCTGTTGCAAAACACGGATTTCATGCGGTATTATTGCAGCACGATTTTTTTACCGCAATTTAATGCGGTGATGTGCTGGGTTTTGGCGCCATTAATACGTTTTGCAGGTTTCGTTGTACTGAATTTCATGACTTTTTAAAATTCTTGCTTAAAATGTCTGATATTAGTGAATGTGAAGAAAAATTGACGCCGCCAAATATTTTAAATGCGGTGAAGGAAATTATATTATATGATGCATTTATCACTACTTTATGGCATGGAAAATGCAAAAAATAAAATTAAGTAGGTTCAATCCCAAAATGTATGAGTGTAGATAAAGTAGTGTATGAAACTGCACATAACTAGGTATTAAAACATTCGTGTGAATACTATTAAAAACCTCGCCTACGGCTCGGTTTTTAAACTCACACTCATGTTTTAATACCCCTTATTATGCAACAGTATCATAAACTACTATTAGTTTCTACCGACGCGCGGCGCGGCGATCTAATTAAAATTTAGAACATAAACGCTGCTATTATGACGTTAGATATATTCTCTTCCAGACTTTTTTGTAGGTAAAAATTAGTACTTTAATCATGTAGTACATAATTTTTATTATCATCAATAGTTTTCTTAGCGCACGGCAAAGAATGTATTTTATAGGCAATTTACTTTGGGTTACATTATTGCAATTTTTATAGTACTTCTCTATTTTCCGGAATAATGTAGCTAACGGTGAAAGAATTTTCAAAATCGGTCCAGTAGACCCAGAGATTACCCCCTACCCCTACAACCTCACAAACTTTACCTCTATATAGACGTAGCTATACAGGACGCAAAGCACTATCCCTCTTTCACTACGGCATTATGATGACATTAAGATGTCATAGTAAGGCCCCAGGTCGTAGTTTTCTAAGACCAAAACCAACGTATAATAAATGTGACAAATTTTCCATGCGCATGCTGACGTGATTAGTTGAATGAACTTTAAACAGCCCATCGCATCACTTGACTTGTTTTTTATTGAATTATTGACGTCGGTCACGTTTAATTTTTTGCAGAAGACGGGCGTAAAGGACCTTCTTGCTGGAACGACGCAATTTAAATTACGTCGACAGGCGCCGTGCACGTATTTTCTAAAGAAACGTAATTGCGTCCATGTGAATGAACTTGTAATATCACATAGTAAAAATGGCTTATCGGTATGATATAAATCGAATCATATGAGCCACCAGAAAGGTCGCTTAGCCTATTGCATGAAATATCTGTTCCTTGAGCTAACTTCAGTCTCAGTAAGGCAAAATAATCACTATCTGAATCTTCACATTCCTTCTTAACAAATGCTAATCATCTAACCACCTACCTGAGTAAGTCTCAACACTTTTCCGGGCAGTAGATTTAGTACGGGCGGGTCATTGACCGGCGTGACGTTGACGTGTAGAACGAAAGTGTTTCTTCCTTGAAGGTAGCTCGGCAGCGTGAACTTTGTCTCTGGTATCAATTCCATGTCGAGAACGATGGCGTCTTGATGGTTCTCGGAGCCGTCGTGGACGTAGCGAACCTGCGATGGAGAGTGATAAATTATAATTTTTACGTAACCACTAGCTTATGGCGGCGGCTTCGTCTGCGTGAAACGTCTTTTATTATTCCAAGGGATCATTATACCGGGATGAAAAGTATCCTATGTCTTAATCCAGGTTCTGGTCTATCAATACGCCAAGTTTCATCCATATCCATTCAGCCATTAATGCGTGAAAGCGTATCAAACAAGCTCATTTTCACATATTAGGATGTAAACACTGTAGATTTTTGCCCAAAACTAATATCCCATAGGCCTCGAATTTCTCCAAACTTCGACATAAATCGATTTTGCTCATAAGTTCCTTACTTTGGGTGGCTACTAATTCTGTACCGTTACGGTAGCCTACCGTATACCGTATATTTTACTCAAAATCCGTTCATCGGTTTAGCCATAAAACAGTACTAGAGACATGTGTACATGGATATTATTTTGATTGACATAATTATGTCTTGATTTTGTACTTTGCTCATTTTCCCTTAATAAGGCGCCTTCCTCTTCCAGGTCGGGTCGGTACGTTTTCGTTACTGTACCGAATCTGTACAGATATACGCACTCTGTGAATAATCTGTACCGAAACAACTGAGTCAGGAAGGCGCCTAAATCGTTAAGGTACAAATACTATACCGAGTGCATCTGTACAGATTCAGTACAGAAACGAAAACGTACCGACCCGACCTGGGTGAGGAAGGCGCCTAATTTTGTCTTATTAACTTAATAAGTCCAAATTATGCGTACAATTCCATTATTATTTGTAGGTGACGATTTAAATATAGTGCTGTCTCATTTACCAAAGTCACTTATTAAATGTTGAAATTTGAATTAAATATGTTTAGCGCTAAATCTTTTTAGTGATTTGTGGTGCAAGCAAGCTTCATTAGTGAGGGTTTGAATTATTTCGTTTTACATTCCATAAATATTTGTCTGTAACACAAAAAAGCGCGCTCATGTGCACAGACTGAGCAGCATTGTTTAGGATTTGGAGCCATTTTAAATTCTTTAGTCAAAGTTAATACTGTAGTACATATTTTTAACCCACCTTATCCCTAGACAAGTCAAGCAGCGTAAAGAACTGTTTAGACTTGCTCTCTCCTTCAATAAAGTTGTACTGTTGCGAGTTCCGTTGCAGCGACAGATCGACGGCTATCCTGCCGTGTTGCGGCGACTGCGCGACGTGCAACACGACGCCGGAGGGACGCACGCCGTACTTGTGGTGGTCCAGTACCACGTCTATGTTCTGTGTGGTGATCACTGAGACACCCCCCTCTTGAACCGTTAGTGGGAAGAGGGCGACTAGCTCTAGTTCGCTGCTTGACTTGGAGAATACCTGGGGAAGGAATTGAACGATGAGTTGGAGATTTATAGATACTTGTGTATGACGTAAGATTTGGTTGAAGGATACGCTACAAAAAAGTTAAAGGTGTCGTGTTAGATTCTTCTATCAGTAGAAGAAAGAAGCTGGAAGCGGCGGTATGTTGATAATGGCGCTGTCCTAATAAAACGCGATCATCGCGCGAACACGCAACCATCGCGTTCATTTGCATGAAAAACACGAACGCGTCATCTCGTCGTCAGAGGGCGCTTTTCGATTTCGCCATACAAATGAACTAGACGGTCGCGTGTTCGCGCGATGATAGCGTTGTATTAGGACAGGATTAATCAAATCAGCCTGCCACTGTTCATTGCTGTACATAGGCCACTCCATAATTGTGAACCAAAATACAGTTCTTAGCTTATTACAACCATCTGCCCACAAGCTGTTTACTTTTGGTTCGCTAGTAACTTGTTCATTTCGCGCTGTGACGCGACTGGCTCGGCTGGACGCGGGGTGCTCAATGCACCCGCGACCAGTGCTAATAGCAAAGGCACACCAGTGTTCCGACACAAATATGATTTTATGGAATGAGGGTTTTCAGGCAAATTCACAAATATGCACTATCAAAATACTTTTGTCATTAGTATTTATGTTTAATGTCCAATATATTTAATTATCAGTTGTAATTTTTGTGACAAAATAGAAATAAATATTATTACTACTTTCTAGAGCAAACTTGTCACGTTATTTACTTTATATTAGGGTGAAAATGACTACGCCTGCTGACGTTATTAGATAGAAATTAAAATTTTGGTCCTTTTCTGCAGAAACATATCCAGGCCAGACCTCGGTCTTATATAGAACAGCATTTAATTAGTAATACTACACCGCTAAAACATTTAACTACTGAAATAAGCACTATCAAAGAAAACTAGAACATGCAATAATGTCATAAAATTAGAGTGTGCATGTAATTACGAAATGTTTATATACCGCTACAACCTTTGGACAGTGACGGGCTTGAGTTGTCGATTTTAATGTGGCGATTGTGATTGAATTGTTGGAAGTGGTCTATATGTTTATAGAGAACTGTTAATATGTGTGGATGGACTCAAAAGTCTGACAGACATAAATCTAACTAGATAACGCAAGTGCCTCTTTTTAACAATTTGAGAACAAATTAACTTACCGATGAAAGAAAATGTTTCCATTGTCTCTGCCAATCTTTTTTTGAGCTCATTTAGGCATAACTAGCCTTCTAGATTTGATGTTCGGTTCCGACAACGAAAATCAAATGGCTAAAAGCTTTGCTTTCAAATTAGACACGTGAAGTACATACATTGCTTCATCTAGTTGGATTTATATTTTTGGTATGTATGCCAGAGTCATCATCAATTTTTATTGCTATAACTCGACATTAAGCTTAAGACATATCTACAAACCTTATATTTCTCAGCATAATCAGGATTGATGCACAGGTCAGTATCGCATTTGCAGGTGAAGTGGTCCACACCATGTTGTTCACAAACGCCTTGCGGTACACAGGGCGGGTTTCCGGGGCTTGAATGGCAAGGATACCACCAGACGCACTTAGGGCTGACGCCGTAAGTAACCACGGCGTTGGGTAGCCCGTAGATCTTTTCGTCAACCTCTATTGGTTTGATGCATCCCTGGAATTGAAAGACCACGTTACAAAGTTGTTGATCTATGGAAATTATCATCATCATCTCAGCCGAAAGACGTCCACTGCTGGACATAGACCTCCGCCGTCGACCGTCGCCAAACTGATCGGTCCTGTGCGTTTCGCATCCACCGGGTTCCTCCTCCTCCTTCGTCCATCCTTGACCAGTTCATCGTTCCACCTAGTGGGAGACCTTCCAACGCTACGTCTTCCGGTACGCGGTCGCCACTCTAGAACTTTTCGGCCCAATCAACCATCCGTTCTGCGAGCAATGGGCCCTGTCCACTGCCACTTAAGTTTGGCAATTATTAAGGCTATCTCGGTAACACTACAGTGGACGTCTGTCGGCTGATATGATGATGATGATTGTTTATGTTATTGTTATTATTTATGCCTATATTGTTTAAGTCTATAGCCGACCATAGATTAGATAGACCAAAATACTTACCATAATACTAGAATCAGCGGCTTTAATTCCCTTGGTGAATGCTCGCTGCTGTTTCTCAGTCTCAATACCACCGAGATAGAAGGAGTCTGAGAGATCTAGGTAGCGAGTACCACCACTTTCGATCCGCGTGTGCATTGCTATGTTGTCCACGGATAGCTGAAAGAATACAGACTTTAGATTGATAACTGATAGGCAGGCACTATTCGTAGAACTAAGGCCTCCTCTCTGCGAGAGGGAATGGGCCATAATCCACCACTCGGGCCCGGTGTGATGTCTTCCGACTTTTATTTCTAGGACATGCAGGTTTCCTCGCGATATTTTCCTTCACCGTTTTTGAGAGCAGTGGTGATTAAATACACAAAGTAATGCGTCTGCCTGGATTCGTACCGACAACCTAAAACTCGTAAGTCGGGGCCGTAACCACTGGACCACCACTGCTCTACTCTCCTCAAAAGTTGCTATGATATTATGAATATCAAAATTTTGCATGTGAGTTTATTTTTCGTTCTAGGAAAGAAGCAGTAAGAGGAAGAAATAAGTTGGAATAAGATTTTTGGTAAAAGCCATATAGTAAATAATCTACAGTCGCTAATCTGGTAAATAATTTATCTTTAGCAAGAACGCAATAAAAAAAATTGGAGAAACATGTTTGTCGGATGTCGTTAAGCTGTGTGCTCGTATATCCCAAACACAGATGGAAGGGGCGTCGCGGCATACCTAGGGGGTGGCGGGACGCCTTGGATGGTTTCTTCGAGAATTGGCGGGATAAGGCGCAGCACCGAGGGAAATGGAAGGAATGGAGGGATGCCTTTGCTCAGGAGTGGGACAATACGGGCAAATAAAAAAAACGCAAATAAAGCTCGCTTTAGTAAAATAAGCAGCATCACTTCGCAGTATTTTGTATAATCACAAATTCGAGTTCAAGAAAAAAGTGGTTTAAATCGCATGAGCAAGCTTGTTGCTATTTTATCAGGAATCTTTTTGGATATTGCCAGACTTGAGAAACAAAGTCAGAACTTAACACCCAGTAGCTAAGCAGAACATCAATATAACAGTAAGTACATCGCAATTGTCTAAACATAAATTATAAACGCTAGGCATACCGCATTCACACATGCACGCCCCGGAGAAAAATATAATTATTCTCTTACGTAGGGTAGCTTACACTATGGTATACAATCTCCTATGGCCCCGCTTTTGGCCATCATATCATAACATCACGCCAGTATTACCAGAAGGGTTGGGCAGAGGTGCACCTAATAGAATACCCAAATTTCGTCAGTTATATTTAATTCGCGGGCGCAAATCCAGACGCCAGGGTGCTACTGATAAATTCCAGATGGAAAAACCCAATAACACTTTGCCCAACACGAGAATCGAACCTAGAAACTCATGCTCAGCAGTTGCGCTTGAGACCACTAGTCCAACAACCAACGAGGCAGTTTTTTTTCCTCTGTACATCAAAATACCGAAAGATTTCAATACACACATTCATCACCAAAGCCCCAGTTTATTTAAAGAAAAGTGCTGTACCCATATTACTCAAACGAAAATCGATTAAAACATCTAAAGCTACGTTCAAATATTCGCAATTATTATTGCATCAATAGCATAGGCTTGATTGCTTTTGCACATGCATAGCACATTATATTTCGGACAGAATATTATCATCTTCCTTTTGTACCTATCCTAATTATTGAGTATAGCATTAAGTTATTCTTCCATAAATATAATAATAATATTTCTATAAATGGATACAAGGGCCATCATATAGAATTGTAGACCATAACACTATATAACATATTTACAAAAGTGACACAATTTTACTTCATACCTGTTTGAAGGTAATCAAATTATGTTCCTCAAAATCATGCTTTTAAAATATTATATTCATATGTTCTTCCCTTACATCATAATTTTCGTTTGTTGCTTATAGACTAATAACAACATATAAGGTGTCTCACCTCTATCATGGAAGGGTAGAATGAAAGATGCATCTTGTGCCACAGCCCATCATTGACCCTGACAGTATGTACTATCTGACCCCTTGCCATTTTGACGCGTACCACGCCTTCCAGGATCTCCACAGCCAAGAAGTCTGATCCTCGACCACCACCAGCGTTGTATAGAACAATAGCATTTTGGGCTATCGTTTTAAATTCAATTTGCCATCTGAAATATTCGAAATTACCATGACGCAATTATCAAGCAGCGAGCGCAGCTTCAAGAGAAGAGAAGTAGCTTCAAAAGTCGTCCACTGCTAGACATAGCTCTCTAAGCTTCGCCAGATCGACCAGTCTTGTGTTTCTCGAATATGGGACGCCCATAACCTTCACAGGTCATCAGTCCACTTTGTTGGAGAGTTTCCAATGTCTAAATCCAAATAGGTATTGTCCATTGTAGTTGTTAGTGCAATTTGAACAGTTTACTTACTTTCCACCAGCCCTAGAATTTATCTTCGGCAGAATAAGATAGGCTCCTTCATCAACGAAACTAATATCTGAATTGAGATCGGCATCAAATTCTGGGGCACAGTTCCATGTCACTCCTTCAACATGCACTGAACCAGAGCGACTGCGGGCTTTTTCTATGATCTTCACACCATTGTAGTATACCTAGAAATTTCAAGTTGTATTTATAAATTATTGTATAAACCAAAACTAATAAAATTCAGCGAAAGGTCGACAAAGTTTAGGTAATGAACTTTTCTATACAAACAAATACTCACGTCTTCCATGCAGCCACGAAAATTCTCCATATGTCCTAAAAAGAGCTCTGAGAAATCACCCTGACCACCCAGGAATATACCAAAGTGAATGTTCAACTCAAAGAAGCGGCCAGGAAGTCTTTTCTTTACTGATGTTTCATCAACCTGTAAGAAAAGGCAAATAGTTTAACTAATAGCCTAGTTGCTGTCAGCAATATGGTCTGAAAGGTTTTACAATCACTGTTATCTTGTACTCGCCTTTGTTCATAAGCTGTCCATTGTATTTGTATCCTCTGTTATGTTTTTACTAGCTGTCCCCTCCGGCCTCGCTCCCATCATCTGGCTACCTACCCTATCCTATCCTACCCTACCTGTCAACCTGTTTTATATTCATCATCAGCCTTATAATGTTCCCACTGCTGGGACACAGGCATCCTCTCTGTGAGTGATTTAATAAGCCTTAATCAACCACGCGGGCCCAGTGCGGGTTGGTGAATGTAACAATTCTTCAAATTTTTGGTTCTAGGACATGCCGGTTTCCTCACGATGTTTTCCTTTACCGTTATAGGGGCAGTGGTAATGAAATAATTTACACAAAGTAAAGCGCCTGCCTGGGTTCGAACTCACGACCTACGATACGCCACTAGGCCACCACTGCTGTTTTTTATATTAGGATAAATTATTTGACCCAAAATACCTTAATGTGGCATTTTTATAGTGATCTACTAAAAACCAATATCTTTGTAGTACATGGCACTAACGTTTAGTTAGCCACTACCCCAGCGCACGCGGATAAAGCAGTTCAAGAGCGCTTTTTCTTCCGACTTACTTTATTGGCTATATCCTTCCTTATGAATATGGCTATCTAATCTATCTAATATTGCAGAGATTAGCGCGTTCAAACAATGAAATTCTTCCACTTTTGTTATATTAGTATAGATGTAAAATAAAGAATAAGCGTGAATAATTAATAAGTGGCCATAGATTTTACCTTCATGGTAAGGTTAGCTTCCCGTCGGATGATGCTGACGTGGTGCCACTGAGAGTCGTTTAGGTGTATACCTTTAGGAGATGACAGTTCACTCTCACCCGCACCAAGGTTTATGTGTAGTTTCAGTCTGCCACTTTCCAAGCGAATCTGCAAGTAAGTTATTGATGGAAAAGTGAAAGATTATATATGGTTAAACAAAGTAATTAAAGTGATAACAATAAACCACAATAATTTTCATACACTAAATATGATTCCTTGAAAAATGTATGGTTAAACAAAGTAATTAAAGTGATAACAATAAACCACTTTAATTAATTAGGCAATAAGTATATAAAATAGATAGGAAGTTTTTTCATTACCATGCAATAATCAGTTTTGCCCGCAGCAAGGAGAAGAAGAGCATCAGACAGATGTGTACGGAAACGAAAACTCATATCGGTTACACCTTTGGCTTCCTGTAGTGGGTATGAAATGTAGCTTGCTCCATAGAAGGAGGCTGTAACAAAAAAATTATATCAGGATACAGCACAAAAGTTATATACAAAATGGAGATGAGTATGTTGCTGTCTAGCTTTTGGAACCAATAGTACCTATTTGCTGAATTTTCTCTGGTCTGGTGAAAAGTCAATGAGCTGTCTCGAAAAAACTTGATGCACACTCGGACTCCATGGACCTAATGTTTCAACCCCAAACGGCTCAAACATATAAATTCCAATAAGATTTTTTTTTGTTTTTATAAATATTACAACAATTTTTTTCTTGCCTGCTTATCTAACCCTTTGTAGATTCATTGTTTTTATAATAAAACTTGCTGGAGACACAGCTGGCAAATTGCCATGCAGCAATTAGCAAGCCCATAAACATGCTAATTGCTGCATTCATAAGGTTTTTGCACACTAAACTTTGGTAAATAAATCATCTTCATAAATAAATAATGGATGTATTTTCTCCCACTCTTTCTCGCTGATGTTAACAGGGAGGAGTTGATTCTAGCTGAACAGTC
Source organism: Orthosia incerta (assembly GCA_948252205.1). NCBI lineage: Eukaryota > Metazoa > Arthropoda > Insecta > Lepidoptera > Noctuidae > Orthosia > Orthosia incerta. Next base: position 35,608,457 of record OX411741.1, on the reverse strand, counting down.
TAATAGAACTAAAAGATCAAAACTCAGGTGCTCCAATGATAAATTCTAATTAGTATAAATATATTACAGCCTAATAAGTTACATTTTCAAAGAGAATCAAAGAAGAAATACCAAGTAGGTAGGCTCCAAAAGCATATGTACATTAGAATGACAATTAGCCCATTTTTTTCGTTTAAGATCATTTTCTTAAGAGTTCAACAACTTAAAAAGTTATTTATAGACATTGGTAATAAATGTACAATACCTATGCTGGATTGATGTCACACCACCTATTAGCAATCAATCAGATGCATAAGCTAGCATGAGAGTTGCCTGTGTTGTTGTTGTGCCTGTGTCGAATAAATATATTTCTATTCTATTCTAGTTGGTGGCAGTTAGAAATAGATCACTTTTTAACAACAACTTCTGTTCAAGGTACTGAGCGGCGATTTATTCAACACACACAATACCCATAAGAAGTAGAAACTAGACACATTTTTTGTTAGACAGACAGATTCAATTATAAATTAATGTAGCTGATGATGTATTAAAATTAAGAGAAAATATTGTTATTGCTTACCTTTGTCGTACGCCAATCCTAAGCTAACGAAGGTTAAAATTAGAAAAAGTTCCATTTTAAATTTAGACACACAAGTTACACACCAAAACGTTTAATAAAGATCATGGTTCACTTAACGCAGTATTTATTTATGTTGAATACTGCAGGCGGTTTTCAGTACACCACAGCAATACAGGCGTGGCGTCCTTACGAAATTAAATAATGCATCGTGTAAGACCAATATCAACAGTCATATTTCCTTTTGTTTATTTCATTTTCAACTTGGCACTTTGAGATTATTTACTGTAGAGTATATTCTTTTGTTTTCATTATAAAATATTTAGTCAAAAATTCTAAAATTATTATTAAAATCTTGACTGTGTTGGTTGGTTGAGTTGAGTCACAGATAACTATAAACTCAAATAAACTGGTTGTGGTTGTTCATTGGTTCATTCTGTTCATGTTCGGTCATTCTCATTCACCGTCATTGTATGATGTTCTTGTTCACGTTTACACATGCATTGCCGTCCTTCAATTCGAATTAAATTAATTCCACATTCATCACTCAACAGTATTTTACTCCATTAGTCCGTGGACAAAAGTCGATATTCCCTAGCAAAAGTTATTCCGTTTCAAAGGTGGTGTACCTCAATTATAATAGTGTTAACACACGCTCGAATTTGGTACGGCCTGACCACGGATTTGTGAGCGTGTGTAGAGTGATCCGCGGACATTATTATTATTAAATTGATTCCGTCTCGGTCCAAACAAGCACGTGTAAGCGAGAAAGCATTTGTGGGCGGAGTCGGTCCGGCCGTACCAAATCCGAGCGTGTGTTAACACTATTAGACCTTCGGCGGGGATGTACGAACCAAAACCAGTTCAACGTTCAACCTTCTTCTTACCGTAAACTCACTTTCTGTTGCACCTCGAACTTCCTCCAGCTCATTCCTGGCTTAAACGCGGCTTTTTGCGAAAGTGAAACTAAATAAAACGATTATTTCTGTTAAAAGTAAGAGTTTTCTGCTAACTGCAACAAATGTTTGAAACAAGTAAATGGTGAATTATGCACATCACTCTGGAGGTTTTTCAACTGTTTTATCAATTAGGAATAATTGGTTTGAAAAACAAAAAAAAACACCCGGCAATGGTAAAAATAAAATAAGATATTTTACCTTCCAAACCTAAGTTTCACATAATGTTTCAACCCCTATTGAACCCCATTTTATGGAATTTCCAAAAACCAAAAAATACATGAATTGTTTTTATCAATCAAGAGCGTAAATCTAAAATTTCTCGTGACAATTTACAAACTGTAGAAATTTCATACAAACTTTCAAGCCCCTTTTACCCGTTAGGGTGGAATTTCCAAAATTCCTTTCTTAGTGCGCACTTACGTCACTTGAGTAACCTCCCTGCCAAATTTCATCTTTATGCGTCAAGCGGTTTTCGATACTTCTAACCTAACCCTACGTACCCTTTTTTTTTTTTTTTGGTATCGCTGGGAAAAATGCATTACGCATCATCCTCCCTCCGGGGGAAGGGAGGGGTATGTGGGACTCCCCGGTTTGCTTCCGGTATACCCACTAAAAATCCCAACGGCACTCCCGCATCGTCTTAGTGGAGGAGGACTGGGAAACCGGCAGAGCCTTTACCTCCAGTCCCCCGCCGACGACTGCCCGCTGTGCTTGCGATTTACCACCCTCGCAAAAGGAGGCGACCGCTGCCCAGACCCGTCGCCTGCCAGCATGGTGCTACCTACTCCAGGAAGCGAGGGGTCCAGGCCCTCCGACGCGCCGCAGTCATGGCACGCTGGAGCTCCCCCTGTGACGGGTCGGGTCTGTGGCTCCGTCACCTACCACCTTTCGGCCGCAGGGGACAGGGACAGCGGCAACGATACACCGACAGTCCTCTTCCCCTGCGGCCCCACCGCGTCCGCCATCTGACGGTGGCGGCCCCGTTGAGGCCGCGGAAGGTAAGGGAGAATGGCCGAAGCCACACCGACACTCCCCTCCCCGCCGCGGCCCCCCGCACTCCGCCGCGATGCCCTCCTCATCAGAGGGCGGGGCATCGCAGCCCGCTCAGTTGCGATGCCGCTACAGGCGGCACCCGCGGCACCGCAACTATTGGGCCACTCGTCGTCGGCCGCCAAAAGCCTCAACGAGCGGCCCCCGCCAAGGTTCCTCTTGGCTTCACCGTGGGTTGCCGCCACCACGGCTACTGAGCCGTGGAGCCGTGGTCCCCGCCACGACAAGGCGGGAACCAATTCGGGGGGGAACCCAACGTACCCTACCCTACCCTACACTACCAACCCTACCTACCCTACCCTACCTACCCTAACTACTCTACCCTACCTACTCTACCAACCCTACCCTACCTACCCTACCTATGTAGGTAAGGTACCAATTTTTTTCTTTATTTTTTTATCATAAGAACCTTCTCCTAACAATAACAAACACAACAAAAACGCGTGATACCGTGACCAAGGGGAATAGGGATTCATTTTGGTATATAACTAGCTGACCCCCGCGGCTTCGCTCCCGTCAACTGACTACCTACCTACCTCCTACCTACCTACCCTATTTTTTTTATTTCCCATAACTACCCTACCCACCTACCCTATCTACTCTACTCTACCTTCCCTACCCTACCTACCCTTACTACTTTACAAATGTAACCTGTAAACTTTTGTTTCTACCGGCGACGGCGATCTAATTAAAATTTATAACATAAAAGCTGCTATCGTGAGTCAGTCTTAAAAGATAGACGTATGCTGTCGCGGACTTTTTTTAGAACTTTTAAAGAAGACAATTCCATCATACATTATATTTGCGTTACTTAAAACGTTTACGCAGCGCACGCAACAAAAGCTCTCAAAAAGGAATATTTTTGCCCGTTTTTGCTACATTTTTCATTTATACTCGGCTCCTATTGGTTGTAGCGTGATGTAATATAGCCTATAACCTTCCTCGATAAATGGACTATCCAACACAAAAATATTTTTTCAATTCTAACCAGTAGTTCCTGAGATTAGCGCGTTCAAACAAACAAACAAACTCTTCAGCTTTATAATATTATATATTATACTAGCTGTCCCACGCGGCTTCGCACCCGTCAACTGGCTACGTACCTACGCTACACCAACCTACACCTACCCTACACCTACCCTACACCTACCCTCCACCTACCCTCCACCTACCCTACACCTACCCTACACCTACCCTACACCTACCCTACACCTACCCTACACCTACCCTACACCTACCCTACACCTACCCTACACCTACCCTACACCTACCCTACACCTACCCTACACCTACCCTACACCTACCCTACACCTACCCTACACCTACCCTACACCTACCCTACACCTACCCTACACCTACCCTACACCTACCCTACACCTACCCTACACCTACCCTACACCTACCCTACACCTACCCTACACCTACCCTACACCTACCCTACACCTACCCTACACCTACGAGGTATAGGGTATATATAAGATGAGGTAGGAAAACTATGGAGACGGCATATTCTACTATATGAAGAATAGTAATACAAATATCTATAATATCGACACACGCATGTCAAAAAGCGTTTTGTCTCTTTTTAACTAACCAAGAGCTGCATATGAAAAGAGAGACATCTAAATGTTTGTCTAGGACTAAACTTGGTAACACTTTTGAGTGACGTCAAAATCATGTCTATGCTTGACCGGTCGCCATGTTGATTGCCGAGTAAAATTGGTAGTTGTGTGCCGTATATGTACGTTTATCTGTGTAGTTGTGCTGTCAAACAGTTGCAAATGGCCTACCTCATTGGCTAATGGGCAGCCATCTTAATTGCCCGATTTATGTAGGTATGCACGCTAATTTCGTAGGTATGGCAAGTCCATAGGTTTATAAGTCAGTGCCTAGAACAGACTCAATAGTGACAGTGACTGACAGTGACAGACTCAGCTGATTGTCACTGTCACTGATGTCAGCTGTGGTCCGTGCTCCGTGTATTTAAAAATTACGTTTTTCTGTGCAGAACGTATTTACTCTACAGAGTCCGTGCTCCGCTTTTCAGCTAAATCGCCGCGATTTCGGTCTATTTTTTTCGCGTTGTATTGCTACCTACAATATAGTTATCTGTGTGGTATATGGCTATCTATTATCCAAGGCCTTAAAATCATAAATCTTAAAACAATGAACAATTCCGCCACTAAAGTAAGTACCTATAAGAGGCTGTCGCATGAATTTCTAATATGAAATTAACTTATTGCGATTTGTGACCTAATTCATGTTCTGGATTAGGTTGGAGAAATATTTCGGGAGGCTGGGACTGCGTTTACAGAATTATCGAAGATTACTATGATGTTACAGCCCACAGAAGACCCATCGGGGTAAGTTTGCTGGAGCATAATCTTTTACCGCCAAATAGCTATTTTTAAACCGTGCTAGGCTCGTAAGAAAAAAGAGTTGTCAGGGGGTGGTGGGCGGTTGGTAGTCACCCTTCGGCGCAGACATTTCGCGCCGCGCATCTCTTAAATACTGAAAAATCGATGAAGCCTCGAAAGGCTATCTAGATATCCTTAGTGTCGTTAGTGTGACTGTATCGGCCGCGCGTCAATCTGTACACTCTACAAAAAATGCAGTGTTTTTAGTGTCTTATTGACCTTAAAATCTATAAATAGGTAAATAATAAACATTGTTCAGCTCATTCTTTGTTATTGTTTTAATTCTATATTCCTTCTAAGCTGGATAGATTTAAGACAGTTTTAGATCAATGTTTTATATTTTATTTTCAGTGGTAAATGGCAAGAGGAGGACCTGGAGTCCTTGCGTGGCTGCATTAACCGGTTTGCTGTTGAATTAAACCATTTAAGTCAACATATAAAAAAACGCACAGTGTGAGTATCATAGAACTTCCGCATAGCCTTTTTACTCCACTGTACTAAATGTTATTATTATATTAAATGTTTTTTTTTGCTATGTTTAGGATGTTGTGTAGTTAGTTTGAATTATTGTTTTGGCGAAATATTTTTAAACTCATGTGTAGCTAGCGTGGACATTAAATAACAGAACCTCACACCTATATTCCCTGAAAAGTTAGGCAGAGGTGCACCAATAGTACCTACCCCCATATTTCGCCTTTTAAGTCCCATAAACTACGCGGCAAGCGTATTGCCCTCAACGGGGCGCAAATGTACAGTTCATGCTGCTACTGACAGATGGAAAAAATGTAACAACAATTATTTGCCCTACCCACCAATTGAAACCAGGACTTTATGCTTAATACATAAAAATATTGGCAAATTATTTCATGAGCTGTAAGCGCACAACAGTCAATAAAGCAGTACGACATTGTGTTTTACTAAATGGCAGACAACATTTGAGCGTGTAGAAGTCTTGCTTGTTACAAAGCTTTGAATTGTTGTGTAAATTAGCACAACAACATATGTTGTCTTGCTTGTTTGGGTGGTATTAAGTACAGTAAAACATGAATTAGGTAATTCACTGTTATATTTCGTGGATAGCATAAGCAGTAGGTTACACTGGCTTGGTATTATTCCACATGGTACTTGAACAAATCTTATTTGTCAAGAAGATTTACAAGTTCCTACACTTAAGATACACAACATACCTTTCCCCCAAGTATTCATAAACATCCTAAAAGCATATTTAAAATATAAACAAAACATAAACATAAATCATCATAATTGTCTCAATTCAACAAATATAACAATAAAGTAAACAGTCTTAAACCCATAATATTACACCAAATAGTTGCTGTGGCTAGGCCTGGCATATGGTGACTTTGCATAAGAAGAAATTTTGTTCTTCAGTTTGCCACCTTGATAAGTGGTCTCTGCCCCACTAGGTATCCCAAGCATCTCGGCCCATTCCTCCGAGCTACATTTTTTTGATTTGACTCTTCCATCTGCTTCTGTGTACTTTCTTCCTTTTACTCTTCCGGTTCCTCATCCTTCTTCTCCTCCTCTCCTGTTATTGAGCTTCATGGCTTCTTCTGAATCAGTTAGTCAATATGTCTTCTTACAACATTTCTACTGTCAGACATCACCTGATAGCTAGATTGGTCATCCTTACTTGTTATAGTGCCTGGTAACCAACATGGTCCTCTTCCGTAATTACTGTACATAACGCATTGACTAATGTCTGTTTCACTGTGTTTCCTTTGTGCGTTATTGGTAATTTGTTGCTCGACTCTCCTGCGCTGTTTATTGACTGGATGAATACTGTCCAATAAAGTCCTTAACCGTCTTTACATTAACAGTTCAATCAGATCCCAGAGATGGCCACATCTTCACACGAAAAGAAGATTAACAGTTCTGAAGGGCTCTTGCCTGTTCCTGAACATGGCACATACAGTCCCAGTAACATGTTAAGTACCTTCGTATGTCCCATGTCACATCATTCATTTTGCGTAACTTGTCCTTAGCGTGTGGACCATTCTTTCAGCCGATCCATTTGTAGCAGGATGCTATGATGCTGTAGTGATATGCTTTATAATATTTGACTCCAGAAATTGTTTAATTTCAGCTGAAACAAATGCTGTTCCACTGTCTGAAACAAATGTCTCATATAACCCGTGAGTAGCAAATAGCATTCTTAGATGCTGAACTACAATTTTTGTAGTCATGCTACTTACTACAAATATTTCATTCAGGCCATCGCGAATATGAGTCCACAAATTATCAAAAAGACACTTGGTGCAATTTTGTTCACCAACGCCTCAATGTCGTTGTTTTATTCCGGCCACCACATATAGCTTCTGGCCAAAGTTTTTGCTTGACCTATACCACTGTGTGCCCTACGTAAAGCACGTAAAATATCTTTCCGTAGCGGCGGTGATCAACCATCACGCGACAACCCAGCAGGATACAACCTTCATGTAAAGATAGTTCAGTACGTAGGTTGACTGGTAGAGAATGCCTATGGCATTAAGTCCGCCTTTGTACCTTTGTGCATGCAGTCTAAATAAATAAATGTAACCAAAAAATGTGCAAAGTTTCCTCTGTGGCTGGCCAACCAGATAACACGAAATTGTAATGCATGACTTGTGATAATGTCTTATCTGTTTTTGTGAGCAGCTGGATCTGATTAACATCAACTAGAAAGTCTTCGGGAGCCTCCGCCATCAATAAAATATCAGAAAGTTGATGTTCAGGTTCCTCTGGCACCGGTTGTGGCCAACGACTGAGACCATCTGCATTTCCTATTTGTTTTTCAGTCTTATACATTACTAGCAATACGCCCGCGACTTCGTTCGCGTGATCCGTGTTTTATCCTACAGATGACGTTTTAGTCTCACCCCCTTAAAGGTTGGATTTCCAAAAATCCCTTCTTAGTGCTGCTCCCCTACATTATAAAAAGAAGCCCTGTACAGTAGAATTTATCAAAAATCTTTAACACCCCTAAATCGTCTTTTAGGAGTAGTTTTGAAAACCTTTACTATTTACTTAGTTAGTATTTATGCCAAGTTTCAAATATTATATAAGCCCAACAAATTGCCACCTTTTCACTTCCTTAGGGGTAGAATTTCCAAAAACCAATAAATACACGAATTCTTTTTATCAACCAAAAGCGTAAATCTTTAATTTTACGTGTCACACTTTAAAGCGTAGAAGTTTCACACATACTTTCAACCGACTTTTTATTCCCTCATGGGTAGAACCTCCGAAATATAAAGGGTCGCGACCCCCTGGGGAGACCCACAGGTTGAAAAACACTGGTCTATGCTGATACTTACTCATTTCGTATCGTCTAGTGCGTGTGCATTTTGAGTGTGTTTCCCCCCATAGTTTTATTGATATTTGCCTCGACCCCTGCTTTCATTCTACGGACTTCTGATCTACCTTCTTACCGGACACTGAGAACCCCGCTTTAACGTTGAACTTGGATTTGTTATTTCGGATTCTACGAACAGCCTACCGATTGGATATTGACACCATGGATCGTTGTGTAAATTGTGGCATAGCGACTAGTCGCTGTAATAAAAAAAACTACTGACTTCCAAATAAAAAACTACAATGTGAAAAGTAAGTTTATTTTTGGAAGTCAGTGTCTTTCGTAGGTACCATTGCAAAAAAGTTTTTATTTTCCCTTTTTAGTTATACCTACCTAATAGGCAAATTGTTTAGTATGTACCTATAACGCCTTTGAACTTGAACATACCCGGTGAAATGAGAGATCTGCGTACACCTTTCGAGCGTACTGGCGTGATGTTATGTTATGAAATGGTATAAACAATAAACAGACATGCGATTGCAGCAATCTTGAGAGATTTGCCGTTATTTATTGAAGAGTTCTGTTGTATATCTACGAAGTTCTTCATCAGATCTTTACCAAATTAAAATGGAACCTCCTCCTTTTTGGTAAGTCTGTTAAAAAACAATCGCAGTTCAAAAATCGGCTGTTATGTATAGATTGTTACGTAACCTCACTTTTCATTAATCTCTTTTATCTCGGCTCTCAGATTGCCAAAATCTGCAAAATGTTCAGTGAATGTTTGATAATATAGTAGCTATCAATAGACACCAATTTCATCTTTTTACATCCAGGCCCAAAATTGTATGAAAGCGTATCCGTCTCCTTTAAATCAAAAGGGGGCCGCATTTAATGTTTTACCTGTACTTAACAAACGTGTTATATCTTCAGAATTCAAAGATATCAAATGCTCATTCTAGATTTGTATAATAGCTTATTGTAATTTACACCAATTATTTGAAAGAAAAGATTTTTTTTTACAAAATTCGCTAAAATAATGAGTTTTTTTTATTTATTTGACATCTTTTAACTGTAGAGTTTTAGTATGTCACTTAAGGTTACACTAGTTGAAAATTCTTCCATACAAACGTAGTCTAGGGATTACTCCACTGTTTGAAAGTTATGAGCTTTATGTTGTGTTTATTGTGTGTGTTAAAGTTATGAGTTTGAAAGTTTTGAAGTTCCACATTTCGACACTGATTTCAACGCATTTTTGGCGCAAATAAATACCATAAGAAGACGGAAACATGCAAAACGGCCTCCATACAGGGATAGATTAGTAGTTCAACAATGCAAATTATTTTAGTTTTAAAATAAACATTTCGTCGTTTTTTCATGATATCTAGACGCCCAAAGGTCTGTTTATAAAATTTCGCGCGCTCGGTTTCGTCCATAATCATTATCCATTTCGCTACAAATTTGCAAAAGTGTGTATTCGTTCGCGAACTAGCTTCCTACTACTCATCACAGCATCTATCTCTTCCGCACGTGTTGTCGGTTGATATAAAATGCATTTTAACCCCGCGCACAAAATTGTTCTTGCCGTCGTCTAGTGTACCCTTAATTGATCACTTTTGGTTGAAATTTAAAAGGTACTTTAAACTTCATATGAAAGTGATCAATTAAATAAAAATAAGTGATTTTTTATATTCGTAGTCTATGAAACAATAACAAATAAAACGGTTTTAAAAAAATCAATAATTTTAATTACTTAACACCTTGGCAAGATGGAGCCGGGTGAAAATGGCTCTTTTTAGCGGAGAAAGACACGCTTGTGTTTTATCGGAATTAAACTATTGAGACTACTTCTAAGGAGAAGTAGGAGTCCCATTAGGAGACTACTGCTAAGGACAAGTTCAAACGCTCCACCATGGCCTCGCGGAGAGACCGGATCTGAGGGCGTTGGATAAGTAATTCTCAGCAACAGTACTGTCGTCTATTGCATACCCAAAGGTTTCAGCAGTTCGTTTATGCGCAGCAAGAATAATGTTGCTGAGAGTACCGACCCTGAGGGACCCCGGCATTATTATCAAAGTGACTCGGATCCGCTACCCTCCGCGACTAGTCTTACGATACGTTCATAACAGCGCGAGTCAGGTCGGACCGGTCTGCCATGCAGTGGAACAGCTATCTCGAATTCTCGACCCAACTCCTCTAGTGGCTGCACCGCGCATCATATCTGAATACGCCTAGGCCGCTTGGCGGTATGTCTATGCCCGGTGGGTGGTCACAAGCCTTCGGTTGAAACCTACCTCCAGTATATCACTTAATTAGCACCACCCGGGGACCTTGTTTAGGGATTCAAAACGGGTATTTTCCAACGGACGCGGGTCAACAAGGACTTGGAGCACGCGCGAACTCAATGTCACAACTGCGAACGATCGCTCTCGTTCTTAGCTTACTGGTAAAAAAGCACAAATGTTTTTTTTTTCCTCTTTACTTTCAGTTTCTAATAACTATATAATCGGTTTTTACATACGGTGACTTGGAAACGGTAAGTCCTACGGTTTAGTTGGTTTTACTATTTGACAAAGAATCAAACGCCGATTCGAATGGTATATTAAAGTGAAAAACTGATAAAATCGCAGATAGTCGGTTTTGCCTTTATTTATAAAAAAAAATTAAAAGTAAAGATTTTAGTGAAGGATATTAAAAAAATTGTGTCGTCCTTTGGAGCCGTTATCACTAAGACTCTTGAGTATTAGAAATAATTTTATTGAAGGTATTTCTGTAATTTTTTTGAAGTTCACCGAAACAGTTACAGAAATTGTTTATTTTTGTCCTGCATGAAGGCTTCACTGCCTTTCCTTCTGAGATTTATAGGTTGCCTCGCACAGGCACACCAATATCATTTTGCTTGCATGTATTATGCTGTGTGAGGCGATCCTAGATCAGAGGGAGGGTAATTAATTTTTCTACACGTGAGTATTTTTTTTAAATTATATTTGTTTTAATACGTTTATCATCTCAGCTTTTTCATTGCTCGGCACGTCTCCAAACGCAAGCCTCACCGCGAGCTAAACTTACATAAGGTGGCTACACACTTAGCTTAGCTTAAGCTTATTCTACCTAACTTGTAGCGTACCTGGCTGGTTCCATAGTAGTTTTTTTTCGCAGTTATATGGATGGCATTTTCAGTACACCCTAACATTATTTTATTTTTGAGAACATATTCATTCATATTTGATTTTTCAGTAACGATTAGTTTGTTGTTTTCAGGGATAATAAAATAAAACACCTGGTCGAAATGGAAACCGGTAACATCAATGCTGTTGACAACTCGCCACCACGCCAGCAGCAGCATAAGCCGCAACACTTGCAATATGAGATCCAGCACGAAGATGAAGATCAGGATTTGAGGCGGTTTAATCCGCAAAATGTGCCACTAAATCCTCCGCTTAACTTTATGCAAGAGGATCGCCGTCTGAGTGCACCACCATCAGCTGAAGTTCCAGCTCCAACACCGGCGCCAGCTCCCGCTCAAGCTGCGGAAGGCTCGACCTCAAATACGCGAGCTAGTAAAAGGAGCAAAAGAAATAAGAAGACTGGATCGGGTCCCGTGACCCGTTCCAAATTACGAAAACAGTTCTAATAAGCGGGCTTGCTTGCCTATTGTGACTGTTTTTTCGTTTTCCTAATGATGGGATGAAATATTTTTTAGATATAAATTTAATTTAAAAACTCCGACACTAAAAGCTCAAAAAAGAAACAAAATAAGTTAACAGCAGTTTAGTATTTATTGTTTAGGTTTATTTGTTTTGTTGTTTATTTTTAATATAATTTAGACACGATATCTTTAAAAAAAAAACGCGATTAAAATGCACATAACTTTTGAACGGCTGAACAGTTTTTTATCAAACTGCTAAAAATAATCTTGACAAAATCACCGTCCTAACAAAAAAGTCTGTTTAGGAGCTATATATATACACAGGTACACACGTCCTACTTGTTATACCCCTCCTTTACCTTTGGGGTTTAAACATCTAAAATAAAAAAGCCCATCATTCGTCACACTGACCATACGAGTAACATATTAGTAACAGATTCAGTGATGATTATGTATTTATTGCACTACAATTTAATTTATACACTTTATTTTACTATGTTTCTTCGAGGCAATAAACTAATTTATTGCCTCGCACAATTTCGCTGTTGGAGCGCTCGCACTTGATCGCTCCGAATCGCTTTCATTCGAAAATTAACTCGAAGAATCATTAATTTATGCTCTGCAGCACCGGACCTTTCTAGAATGTTGCAGTTTAGAAGACTGTCGAAAACGCAAATTCTGCGATTCGCCAAGATTTGGCGCTACTGGTTTCCTTGATTGCATCTAATATTAGGTCCTTACCTATGAAATTGGCGTTTTGTAAGGGAGGAACATCGTTTTTTTTAATATAATATATTTATTTTTTCAAAGTATGTACCATTGCTATCTATGCACTTTTGCCATCTCATAGGTAGTTCATTGACCCCTTTACTAAAAAAACCATTCGGACGGGAAACAATAAATTCTTTGAAGGCGCTTTGGACTGCCCCATCGGAGTTGAATTTTTTCCCTTGCAAGAAGTTATCCAAATTAACGAAAAAAATGGTAATCTGTTGGAGCACGGTCCGGGGAATACGGTGGATGTCTTAGACATTCCAATTGAAGCTCCTCTAATTTGGTAGCCGTCTGTTGTGCAGTGTGTGGTCTAGCGTTCTCCTGAAGCAGCAGTGGCCTAGAGCGATTGACCAACCTCGGCTGTTTAGCAGCTAGCTTTTCCATCATGGTTTGCAGTTGCTGACAATAGACATCCGCCGTAATCGTCTGGCCAGATTTAAGAAAGCTGTAGTGAACGACACCGGCTCTAGTCCACCAAACGCTCACAAGTAATTTTTTTTGAGTAAATATTCGCTTGGGGCAGGATTTGGCTGGTTCGCCAGGGTTCAGCCATTGCGATGAGCGTTTTAATCACAGGTGATGATTCGATTTAAAATCCCTTTATTATTGTGTCGGTTGAGTAATGTAACGCAGCAGTCGACGCGCGTTTGTCGGTTTGCTGCACTCAATTCATAAGGTACCCACATTTCAAGCTTTTTCACCTTCCCAATTTGCTTCAAGTGGATTAAAACAGTTTAATCACTAACACCGCAGCTAACAACCAACTCGGACGTGGTTTGCGATGGATCCGCTTCCACAATAGCCTTCAATTCTTCATTATCAACTTTGGTCTCCGGACGTCCACGGGGCTTGTTCTGCAGGTCGAAATTTCCAGAACGAAAACGTTGGAACCAAAAAGGCACTGTGTTTTTTTTGCGACACCGTCGCCATGCACATCATTAATCCTTCGAGCCGTTTCTGCAGCACTGGTGCCACGATGGAACTCGTTCTCGTAAATAACGCAATATTTCAAGTTTTCCATTTTGTAAACTGACCGGCGCAAAGAAAAAACCAAAAGAGGAAAAAACAAATGAATTACGTTTTTCCAAACACAAAAGCATGAGTAAATAGCAGTATAAATTTAAAATTGGAATTCCAAACCAAAGACGAGATATTTGAGATCAAAGTGGCCAGTACGACAAAACGCCAATTTCATAGATAATGACCTAATATAAGCGTCGGACTGGGACCAAAAAAACTACCAGGACTTTTTTTTAAACTGTGGGCCAGTTGTACCAATAAGCCCTGCGAGTCCAACACAACAACGTCTTCAGGGTTATGTTAGGACTTCCTCACATTTTCAGTGCGCTAGGGAAAGACAAAAAATAGGGGTGAATGTAATAATTATCGGAGGCTATGTTTGAGTTAAATTGTATTATTATTTACTTACGAGTATACACTTTACTGACATGAAATCAAATCAATAAATCTGCCTAAACTTTTTCCCAACTAATATTGGGGTCGGCTTCAAGTCTAACCGTAGGCAGCTGAGTACCAATATTTTACATGAAACGACTCCCCGTCGGCGTTAATATCATTTGTTACGTAGACGACACCCAGGTGTTAGCTGGCGGGGACACCTTCGACGAGACCATTTAGCTTTCTCAGCGGGTGGCAAGAGTAGTGGCGTCGATCTACGAGCTGGGTTTGGAGATGGCAGCTTATAAAACTGAGGCACTATGGTTCCATAAACTGCCGAGGAGCAGAAACTCACCCAGATCGTCAGTGACTGTAGGAGGTGCGCAGGTCCAGGTGGATCAATACAGTATCTCGGCCTAACCCTGGACGGTCGGTTTGTTTGAAGAACATTTCGAGCGCCTGTTCCCCCGCGTTGAAAAGGTTTTGCCGCCTCTATGCGGGTGTCGTGCAATCAATGGTCCTTTATGGGGTGCCTGTTTGGGGAAGCAGACTATCAGGTGTCCGATGCTGCAGGACTAAAATTAATAGCTTGCAGCGGAAATTAGCCACGTATCGTACGAGGTTACCGAACGGTATCCTTTGGGGTGGCAACTCTCCTGGCACGATTTCCTCCGTTGGACATTCTGGCGGACATGGACTCGAGGGTTTTTAACCGAATTCGCGCCATCCGCCAGAATGGTAATAGCGTGCCAGGAATTGCTGTAGTAAGGCTGAGGCAGCATGAAAGGCGACACGCACTCGAGCGGTGGTTACAGCAGCCGTAAATTTCTTGCAAGCGCGTTGACGAAACCTTCTTGTCGTACTTCGAAGACAGGCTGAAAAGAGAGGATCGCATCTCCTTACGGCTAACTCAGGTACTGACCGGGTACTGTTGCTTCGGTGAGTACCTGAATGGGATTGGGCGAGAGGCCACTGTATATAGCACCACTGCGGAGGCAACCTTGACTCTGCACAGTACATGCTCGAAGAGTGCCCTGTTTGGGCCTCTAAGCAGTTCTTGGTCGCCAGAATCGGACGAGACCTGTTTTTACTAGCAGTTATGAGGGCCATGTTGACAGAGACAAAAAACAGGAGGGAAATGGCCTCCTTCTGTGAGACCGTGATGGAACAGAAGATAGCCGCCGAGTGGGATCGTGAGAAGAACCATACCACTCGGAAAAAACGTCGGGGAGGCAGCCGCTCCTAGACTCATGGGTCACGGGCGGTCAGACTGGGGATTCTGTCCGCCTACCAAGTGACTACAGGAAAGACAGTGGCACATTGAACATGTGCTGCCGTGCACAGCGAGGCTCAGAGTAGACGCTCTTTTAGTCTCCCCAGGAATGTGCCCTAACATAGGCAATGCACAGAGGGGGTCCGGGGTGGGCTTTTAAGAGGTCTACGTGCTGATGGTGATCACTGGGGTGGTTTTGGTGAGGTAAAAATCCCACACTCCTTGGTCTTTTCTCAAAAAGTCCAGGCGCCTTTTTAAGGTTGGCCCCCTGTTCATAAAAAAGAAGTGGCAGAGGGCGTCCAAAGATGTCCACCATCGCGATCGGTCTTGAGCTCGCTCCACGTTAAGCCGATGCTCGCCACTTCTGCTAACACGGTGCGCCGCCAGGTTTGACGAGGACGGCCACGCTTTCTTTTCCCTTGGGGATTCCATGGAAAATTTTGTCTAGGTTATGGTAATCGAGACCCCTTTGGAGCGTGTGGACAATCCATCTCCACTTGGGATACTTGATCTAGCGGTCGATCGGGCTCTCGTGGCATTTCGCCAAAAGCTCTTGTTAAGATAGTCAGATAAATTCCGAGAATGCGACGAAGACAGCGGTTGACGAAAACTTGAATTAAGCGTGAGCTGTTCTTTGTGAACTGCCACGTTTCGCACCCGTAGAGCAGGACTCAATCGGTTGCGCTCCCAGCTAGGCCGCTGCAAACACAATTTGGCGAAATGGGACCTGTCTGATACCTAGTATGAGTACGGACGTACGGTGCCCCTTTGCAGACTATGCCACACATATACACCTGCACTTTGGAAAACCTGATGCTGGCCACTGACGCCGCAATTGGTGTGGCCACCTACGGGGCCCAAAATATATAAAAATATGAAAATGAAGGGAAAATGGAGTCCGGTTCCAGGTCGCTCCGCGGGCCGGTCAGGCAGTGGCCTGGTCCGGCCACGTCCGCCAGCCGGACCAGCCCGAGCCATATCCTAACCGCGCACATTTTGTAGTTAGCTACAGTTTATAAAATAGTTGCGTAAAAATACCGCCAGTGCGCGTGTGTTTTGTTATAGGAACGTCACAAAATTACGCGGCTCAGAACCGCGAGCGGTTAACCGCAGTGCGGCTTGGCTCTATATAAAAACCGGCCAAATGCGAGTCGGACTCGCGCACCGAGGATTCCGTACTAACCTCAGTTTAAAGGTATTATAGACCTGAGTATTTGATATAAATTTCAGCTTGATACCTCCTCGCGTTCCTGAGAAAAAGGGTCTTGACAGACGTCTGTCATGGACGGACAACAAAGTGATTCTATAAGGGTTCCGTTTTTACTTTTCGAGGTACGGAACCCTAAAAATTAAGAGAAAATGGAGCTGGAGTCCGGCACCGGGTCGCTTCGCGGCCTGTAAGGCTGTGGCCTGTACCAATCCGGCTGACAGACCCGATCGGCCCAAGGAGGGACCGGCCCACCGGGAAAAGCCCGGTACTCCATGGGGCCAGTCCGACCCTGAATATACCCAAAAGATTGCGCTTTCTTGGAACAATAGTATCAAAGTATAGATACATAGTAAATTATTTTAATGAACTAGGACAGTTCTATAATTACCCAAAAATAATTTTATCTAAACTCAAACACTATTGCCTGGAATATGACGATAATAGTTCAAGAAATCGGCAAAAATCACGCCGACTAGGAACTTTACTGACGTGCACTTACGCAATAATTACTACTATGAAAAAAAGAGTTTTTTACAAAAAATACTACTTTACCATATTTGGAAGTCGGTAGTATTTTTTTTTTAAAGTTTTTAAATGTTTCACTTTTTGGTTGTACCTACCGTATAGGCAAGTGGTTTAGTAAGGTACCTATAATGCCAGAATAGATTATCCGAATATCATGAAACTTGAACATAACCTGTGAAATACGAGTGTACCAAGGTGAACTGTACACATGTGCGTACCCTTTTAGAGCTTACTGGCCTGATGTTATGTTATGAAATGATATAAACAATAAACATACATGCGATTGCAGCCGTCCCGAGAGGTTTGCTGTTATTTATTGAAGAATTTCATCAGATCTTCATCAAATTAAAATGGGACCAATTTCGGAACATACTCTTTCAAACAAAAAAATAATTTTCAAATAGGTCCACAATTGACTGAGATATCGGTGAAAATACAAAAAAATAAAAGAAAACTAACGTAAAGTCGAAGATAGAACCTCTTCCTTTTTGGAAAGTCGGTTAAAAAACTAGGCATATTAATATTTACACGGTATAAATCCCCCGATTTTATAATCTGCAGAGCGGTTTTTTGTCGTGTCGGATTTTTAGAGGTGTTGTAACATAAAAGTACAAAAATAAAGAAAATAGAGTATACATTGTACACCTTATTTTCTTTATTGTTATATTATACATTAAGGTTTTGGGTGTAAAACCCGAATAGTTGTAATATACAAGATATTACAACTATTCGGGTTGTAATAAATTATAGACTGTAGAAAATTTAATTTTGTTACGTTTTATGTGGAAAATAAGTAAAACTTATTTTATGATATAAAATAAATAGTTAAACTTATATAATTATTATCTAACGAATATTACAAGCTCAAATAAGTTAGTTATGTGACGGTAATAGTTCTTATTAAAAAATTGTATAGTTAAATAATTAACCACATTTCGAATTTTGGGATTAAATATTTACGATGTTATAAAAAAGCCTTCGTCCTGGAAACAGTGGGACAATATTAGGCTGAGATATATAAATTTAAACTTATGGCCTGTTTCACCAACTCCTTATAAAGTCCGGTTCTTATCCGGTAAATAATTTCAGTCCAATTCTGTTTTATTTTTCGGGTGTAGAATGCCTGCTGGTCAATGTGAAACGGGCCCTAAATTCCCTGTGATGGCTATGTTGTGATAACGCCCTAATTTTGGGTAATGAACTTTCGAGACTGAAAGTAGACATTGGGAAGTGAGTAAGGAATGCTATCCAAGGGCAAATATTACCACATGGTGGGTGCCCGGGCATAGACGCTAGTGAGTACTTTTCTTGAAAAAAAAGAAACTTAATTGCGAGAAGCTTATTTTTAAAAGACCCACAAAATATATCAATTTTATCAAAATATTTTCCTGGCCTATGTCAGACTTTAATTTTCGAAAAAAATAATGAAAATATGTTAAGTATCGAAATATTGTAAATAATTTACTTATAAATATAAATTTTATCAAAATGTTCTCCTGGCCTCTTACAGACTTTAAATTTCGTAAAAAAAGAGTTAAAAAAAATATGATTTATCAGTTACTTATACATGTGATAGAAGCTTAGGAGAGATGTTAGAGGTTACATTTTCAATTATACGACCTAATTACCCATGTAGTCATTCAAAATTATTATTTCTTCAAAGAAAGTGCAGCATTTTCGAATGTATTGTACATATATGTCATGTATATGTTGTCGGCCAAATCCGATTTCGGGCTAAACAAGTTTTTCCTAGGTTAAACCAGTCCTATGCGCATACTAGATTAGCCCAGGACAATCTAGTTAGGCCGAAATACAGGGTTACCTAGTTTGGCCTAGTTTATAAAGACTGGAAAAAAAAAAATGAAACAAGTACCAGCAAAATGCTGTATTATTTATTAAAATATGAAAAAAAAAACAAATGTACAATACGTATTATTACTATAAGTTAATAAATAGGTATTACGAATTTAAAAATAAATGTTTAGTATTATCTACTAATAGGTGTGTAGTTTAGAAACAAGTAGTACCTGGGATAAAAAAAACATTTTTATTTTAGAAACTTAAAAAAAATGACTATCTATACTTCTTCTAACTTTAGGCATTTTTTATGTGATTTTATTACATAGACAAAGCAAGAATAAAAATTGTCTGCTATAAATGTTTTATATAACTTACATTAATAGTAAATATATGTGGTGCCAGTAGGCTATTGTTATAATTAAGAATAAGGTACCTATGTATGTTTAGTAAAATAAATTAACTATCTCTGTGTAACATTATGTGTTTGTCTTACCCAAAGGTTGACGGTATTTAGTGCTCACGGTGTTAGTCCGTCTTTGTACATTTGTAGGCATAACATAAATAATTTTTATCACATTATTAAATAAGAGCTAGTTTATTCTTCGTAAACAGGGACTAAAATAGCTCATTAATCCCTAGGAACTAAAAGTGATTTGAGTTTTGAATGTGGATATTGTTAGTAAATGTTTCAATCAGCAAAGAGATGAATCACAAACCATGCGGTCCAAAATTATTACATCGCTAAAATCGATTACGACGAATGTATGAGGTGAATGGCTAATGAGCGATTGTAATTCTATTTAGGACCGCACGGGAACATTGTATTGAACAAGTGACTGTCTGAAAAACCGCGCGCGAGCCAAATTAAGAAATATACCCACAACTGTAACGGATGGTACTAATAAAATTATTATGATGCACTTCCATAATTGAAAAAATATGTTAGCCTAGAATAGCGAGCGTTGCGAGGGATTCTACTCTAGAATCTTTCGCTCCGCACTGGATTAAAAAAAAAACTCTCGTCTTTAAAATAGTTTTTTTTATCTTATATAGGCTCGCGCTTGACCACCATCTTACCTGATGGTAAGCGATGATGTGGTCGATGATGGAGCACGCTTGCCTAGAAGTAACCTATTCACTCTTGACTTAAAGACCCCTAGGTTGTAGCTATCGGGAAACACAGACTCCGGCAGGGAATTCCACTCCTTAGCTGTACGCATAATAAAAGTATTATCAAAACGTTTAGTGCGTATGGGCCACACCATGTACCGATGGCGCATCGCCGTACGTCTGGTAGTCCGATGATGAAACGGGCTGGGCGGAATCAGATTATGCAATTCCATCGCACATTCCCCGAAATGTAATCGATAATAAACCGACAAGCCGGCAACTCGGCGACGATGTTCAAGGCTCTGGAGCTTTGACTTAACCAATGCCTCATCGCCGATGAGCCTCTTGGCCCGCTTTTCGATCGACTCTAGTGCATCAAGTTGGTATTTGGCAGAGTCGTCCCAGAGATGAGAACAGTACTCGTATAGTTGTTTGCTCCCTAGATAAACAATATTTTATTAAAGCTGTCCTATCTGGAGACATGACAAGATACAGTAAGGTGAATCATTCATGTCTAAAATGCAACCTCTCTTCTATTTTGTGATATTTAATAAAGAATCAAGCAATGAAACAACTTAAAAGTAATTCCTTATAAAACCCCGGACTTAGCAGCACATCTAAATAATAAAAAATTCATCTGTTATGCAACAGTTTTATTATTTTAAAACTAATTCTTTTGGCTGATTTTAGTCATTCGTCCTCTATCTTTAGTCTAGTTTTTTAGATCGACGAGCAAAGGAATGTGTTTATTATATAACTAGGTGTGCCCGCGGTTTCGCTCTCGTCAAATGCTTACCCTACTTACTTACCTACCTACGGTTACGGTACCTACCCTACTTACCTACCGACCTACCTACAAATTCGTTTTCTAGGGTCGTCTTAGGTTCGTCTTCCGCGGAGAATCTTAACACCGCTATTCAAAAAATTACGTCAATTGCACAATGCCATCTATCGTTTATGGAGTTCAACTGTCCGAGATCTGAATTGCGTTTAATCGAATTGTATTTTACTTCTTGAAAACTTAAAATTCATATAATATTATATTTATTCCTCCAAAAAAAAATACAATTTGAACATTATAATTAAATTATTAAAGCTATTAAATATATACACAAGAAAAAAGATGAGCAACTGCGCCTGAGTTAGGCCGAGGCTATATTTCAGGACGCAGTTCCCATTCCATACACATACACACGTACACACATACGTTAACATAATAATTATATCATATAGCATATATCTTTAGACATCAATAAAGTTAGTTTTCTGTAGTTATCGACATCGATTCCACAAGTAAGTGAGCAAGATAGCAATTTAACAATAATTGTTTACGTTATTGATACAAAATTGTCATGCGCTAACCAATATCAGCATATTTATAGGCAGCACTGTATGGCTATAGAGGCGTGTTGCGGGTTGAGGGGGAGAAGGTAGGTGCTTATAAGGCGGTCTTTTAAAATAAAGGAGATTTACTTATATACGTAGTATTATTTATTATGCATAAGGTATTAATTAATATAGTAACCCAATTTAGATCAACATATATTTATTGACTGAAAAACTGATAATTTAGTTTTCAAGATTTCACAAAAAAACCAACATGTTACTCATGTTTGAAAAAAACAGAACAACAATTTACATCCCACGAGATTTTTCAAAACTGTGTACAAAAATCAGTATACTTAAAACTTATTAACATATGGGGTCAAACCTATACTAATAACGGAGAGGGTAACCTTTATTTTCTATACCTTCTTCTAATCTTGATCTCATTCCATTTACCATATTATTAAAACAAATTGCAATTGCAATTTATGCAAAAATTGCGAAAAAAAAAAATAACTAACCTAAGCTCGTCAAGCCAGGATCATTTCCTGGCTTGACGAGCTTCGGTTAGTTATTTTTTTTTGGCAGTTTTATAATTATGGATCCCAGCTGCATGTTATTCGCTTACCACTGTCCGAAGACATTTGTCTTCGGACAGTGGTAAAGACAATTGTCTTCGAAATCCCATCAGATCGGGTGTTTGTATAAGAATCCGTGGTTTGGTTATTCACAATATCACGATGACGGCTGGATTGATTTGTGTAAGCAATAGGACGTGGCCCTTGGTTGTGACACTTCACTTCACCAGTTTCTTGATACCGTCGCAACCGTAAACGAACTATGTTTCTGTGTAGTGCAGTGAAGTAAATAGGTTTTTTCTAGGCAAGCGTGCTTCACCGTCGACAACATCAACACCATCAGTGGTAAAGCGCGAGCCTATAGTGTATAAAAAAAAGGATTTCTAATGGAAAAAAAAATAATTGATTTTATTTTAGATTACACTCATGTCGACATTTTAGTTCAACCCACATATCGCCAGTCATGTTTGAGTCTTATATAGAGGCGAATCTATTGCCATCAACCTGAAAAAAGTCTAGACTCCGAGCAAAGCGCTATTGAGAAAATCCAGATGAAAATCCAATAACACACTACAAGACCCAGGAATCGAACCCAGGACCTCATACTCAGCAGTAGTACTTGCGACCACTAGACCAACGAGGCAGATTTTGTTGTAACCGTAATGAAAATGATACACTTCTAATTTGCTTTACCGGCGTGCCTTGCATTTGCAACTTTCAAAGTGCAAATTTCTGGTTAAACATTTAATGGTCTTTATCTCTTTTTACCGACGAAAACAAAGCAGGAGGTTCTCAATTCTATATGTTTATTTTTTATGTTTGACCACGCATAACTCAAAAAAAATGCTATATGGGTAGGATATGCGTGGGTGCCTGGCCTAACTAGACTAGGGCTAACGAAGGGAGAGAACATGCGCGGCGGCGATCCCCTGCAATGCGACAACTTCATTCCCTCAACGTATTGATCTAGTATTCATTTATAGGGCTAGATAGGTAGAGTAGAGATGCTGCGGGGTCGGGAGTACGGGGGACGCCCGCCCGGCCGCACGGCCAGCTGCAGCCCGGGTGTACTGCTCAGCTGCTCTCTGCAGTCGCATCAGGTGCCTCGGTAAGTGCGCCCGTACTTGCATTATTTTAACGTTGTACTTATAGTTTTTAATTAAAAAATCCAGTGCGGGTGTTTGACAATACAAACATAGTGTACTCTACGGGCGCGTTGGTTGACAAAGGATTCAATTTTGAGCAGGTTGGTTGTTTTCATAGCTTTTTAACTCTTAACATCGTTTAATTAGTATCTACGAGCAAAGAGGAATAGGAGTACCTTAAAGATGGGGTTTATTTTTATTAAACAATATAAAATATTAAACAAGATTTAAAAAAAAAAAAACATCGTGTAGTTTTGGTGTCTTGTCTAAAGTTTAGTCCCTTTAGTCCAATCTTTCTAAATATAAGCGTGTTTATGTGTATTGAATTATTAAGAATATAAATAGAATCACGATAATTTTTAATCACATGAAGTAGTATTTCTTTTCAATGAATTTGTATTTCCGCGATCGGGATTGCCATAATTAACTCCTCCACACCGCAGTGTATTGATTAAGTGTTTACACAAAGCTAGATAGGTCGGACGAAGACGGGGTTTGCGGGAGCGGATGTGGTTATTCGAGACTACTCATTGCTCGTATCCTTTGCCGCACCCAATGCTGCAGTGCCTCCCACTGCAGTCTGGGTCTATGTTAGTCAGCAGGGTTACGTCAATGCGCTTCGTGCATGGCCCAAGTACGCGTGTTTCTTGCCGTAGGACTGCACTGCCTTAAGACATCTTAAGCAGCGGGCGCATTCACAAAGAAATGATTATATTAACTGCAGGTTTGTACCTACTTTAGAAAGGCTTTTTTATGAATCCAAGTAGCAAAAATTTGCTCTATAAACGTAATTAAAGCCAAAAAATTAGCCATATTAGTGCTTGTAAGAGTGGGTTTGGAAACAAAATATAAGGACTAAAACCTGATAGAGATTATATAGTTACCATAATAATAATATTATCCTCCTTGAACACCCCATGTAAACGCATAATATATAGCTGATTATATTGGCTACAAATAGACAAAAATTGCCGGTTGGTCATTAGTATAAATATTGAACGGTAATAGAGCCAGTATAGTCACCGTCAGATATATTGTAGCAGGCAAGGTGACCAAATACTTCTGAACAACTTAAAATGTCAATAAGTTCCATACACTACAAGTTACCATTAATATCTGAACATTCATTACTTCATTAATATCTGAGCAGATACTAGCCAATAATTTCTATACACACAACTAAGCAAAAATATCTGAAGTATTTGGTCACCTTGCCTGCTACAATATATCTGACGGTGACTGTGCATTACCTTGAGGCAGCCCATTCTTTTGAACACAATACCTTCTCTTATCATTCAAGAAGCTAACTTGTAATTGACGGTTACTGATGAGTTCTCTGAGAGTTTGGTTGGATCGACCACAAGTTAGCCGCGAAGTTAGCCAAACGACGCACGACAATTCTCGAACACCGAGTTGCGGAGGCGAAACCGAAATTATGGCCGATACTAGATTTTTTGGCCTAAACCGAAACCGAAACTTCAGTCGGTCCCTACAAATTACCCTTATCACTGCTAACAAAATTCGGCTATAAGGGCAATTTCTCACACTCTCACTCACTCATATGAGAACTTCATGATTATGTCAAAATCCTCATCATCATATAAGCCGAAAGACGTCCACTGCTAGACATAGGCCTCCCCCAAGCGTCGTCACAATGACCGGTCCCGTGCGTTCCGCATCCAGCGGATCCCCGCAACCTTCACCAGGTCATCGGTCCACCTGGTGCGAGGCCTTCTAACGCAGCGTCTCCCGGTTCGCGGTCGCCTCTCCAGAACTTTTCTGCCATATCGGCCATCCGTTCTGCGAGCGATGTGCCCTGCCCACTTCCACTTAAGTTTGGCAATTCTTTGGGCTATGTCGGTAACCCTGGTTCTCTAGCGGATCTCTACATGTCTGAATCGATCACGCAAGGACAATCTGAGCATAGCTCTCTCCATTGTCCTTTGGGTGACTGTAAGCTTTCTGATGGGGCCCATTGTGAGCGACCACGTTTCAGAGCCAAAGGCCATAACTGGCAACACACACTGGTCATAGACTTTTGTCTTGAGACACTGTGGTAAGTTGGACTAGAAGATACAGCGCAACTTTCCGAATGCTGCCCAGCCGAGTCGGGTTCGACGGTTGACCTTTTTCTCGAGTTTGTCCCAGGTAGACAAAGTCAACCACAACTTCGAGTGTAGAGTCTCCGACC
This sequence comes from Orthosia incerta, assembly GCA_948252205.1. NCBI lineage: Eukaryota > Metazoa > Arthropoda > Insecta > Lepidoptera > Noctuidae > Orthosia > Orthosia incerta. The sequence goes on along the minus strand of OX411741.1, from coordinate 35,583,207 downwards.
TTGATAAGAGTGGGTGTAACATGGACATTCAACATCACCTTGGTTTTGTCCAAGTTCATCCTAAGTCCCACTCTTTCGGAAGCTCCACTGAGGTCACCGAGCATTGTACTGAGGTCCTCCATTGTCTCAGCCATGACCACTATATCGTCGGCAAACCAAAGGAGAGTGATGTACTTGCCATTGACGTTGATGCCTTGCACTCTCCAGTCCAGAAATTTGAAGATATCCTCCAGTGCAGCGGTGAACAGTTTTGGAGAGATGTAGTCTCCCTGTCTCACACCTCGCTGCATAAGGTTAGGTTCCGTGGTCTGATCCTGAAGTCAAACTGGCATGGTGGCGTTTTTGTACAAACACTTCAACACTTCGATGAACTGGTAGTCGATTTGGCACCGTTGTTGGAGAAACTGCAGCACAGCTCAAGTCTCGATCGAATCGAAAGCTTTCTAGTAGTCTACAAACGCTAAACAGAGAGGCAGATTGTACTCTTCGGTCTTCTTTATAACCTGCCGCAGCGTATCTATGCGCGTGGTCTACGGTGTTTGTGCCTTTATGGAATCTGGCTTGTTCGGAAGGCCAGAAATCGTCAAACATGCGCGGGAGACGATTCGTGATGACTGTTGAAAACAACTTGTAGACATGGCTAAGAAGTGAGATGGCCCTTCTTGAAGAAGAGTACCACTACACCCCTGCACCATACCTGTGGCATTTTGCCCTCGACTATGACGGAATCAAACAGCTTCAGTTTTCCACCCCCCTTCAGGAGTTCGGCCATGATTCCGTCATCACCCGGCGCCTTGTTGTTTTTAAACTGTTTCAGAGCCATCCTAAACTCGTACAGGCTGACGTCCGGGATCTAGCTCTTGGGTCAATTGCTAGACTCGCAACGGGCTTGCTGATGTGATGTGTACAGCTGCCCATAGAATGTCTCGATCTCCCTCAGAAGCTCCGATTTAGACGATACGAGCCTGCCATTGACGATCTTCAGTTTCGTGAACTGACTCTGCCCAATAGCCAGATCTCTTGAAAACACCTTGGAGCCTTTATTTCGCTCAATCGCTTCTTTAATACGCTCGGTATTAAAGCGGCGGAGCACTCTTTTCAAAGATTTAGAGATATTTCTATTGAGCTGCCGGTATTTACACGCTTCATCTGAAGACTACAGGATCATCTCACGCCTCTCCTTCATAAGCTTAAGAGTAGGATCAGAGAGCTTTTTGTTCTTATCTGTACGGCGGGTCTTGAAAAACTTAGACCCAACCACTTATGGTTGGGTCTAAGTTTTTCAAGACCACAGCGATAATGAATAATGAATACAGCGATGGGTTCGTGGCAGCTGTCCATAGACAGCTTTCACGAACCCATCGCTGTATTCGTCCACGGAGCTCTCAAGGTACTCGAAACGATTCTGGAGTTCGAGCTGAAAGGTCTCGGGGTTTTGGATCTGGATCTGTGCTGGACGGAACGTAGACTTCATCAGTCGAGACCTTTCAAGCTTGATATTGATGTTCAATGTGCCTCTTACCATGCGGTGATCGCTCCCGGTTTTCACCGAATTGATCACAGAGAGGCATCATTGAACATTTGCTTCTTGGTAGGCCGGATGAAGTCGATCTCATTTTTAGTTGCACCATCGGGGCTCTGCCAGGTCCACTTCCTGTGCTCACGCATTCTGAAGAAGGAGTTCATCATATAGAAGTCCTCCTTCTTCATAAAACTAGTCATTAGGTAACGCCGGTGGTTCCGATGTCCAACCCCAAATTGCCCCACTTGCAGCTCATCCCAGTCTTGGTTGCTCAAGTGAGTTTTGAAACCATGCATGGCTCTAGAGATGTCCTCATACATGGTCTCCACTACGTCTTTGAGGTGTGCCGAGGTCGGGGCGTAGACTTGTATGACCTTTAGCCAAAATCTTGAAGATATCCTGAGTATAAGGTACGCCACCCTGCAGCCGAATTGCGTAAGTATATTATCCAAAGCAAAAGAATCGATTCTTTCCCAAAACCAACTTTACGTATTGCATATTGATACGAAAAGTCGTTTTTGGGAAGGAATCAATTCGTCGACACTCTCGATCTTCAGCACGTTATTCACAAGGGACCTGTGGACGATAAACCCGACACCAACTTGGGACTGCTGGTCTCCCGGAAAGAGAGCAAGTTAGCGGATTTCAGGATTACCGCGTCATCTCCCTCTCTCTCTTCGGACTTCCGATAATCCTACAATACTCCATCGCAACTTGCTCAATTCCTCTTCGAGTTCGGTTATCTTCTCGTCGGTCCGGAGTGTACGCGTTTTGTATGTTACTTTTTAACCTAGCCGTTACTAAAGAATATGCTTTAGAAAGTTACCGTTTTACGGCACTAAAGTGGATGTAGTCATATATACGCCCTTAAAGAAAGTTAAGCAAAATTACGAACAAGAACTGATTAAGCAAGCAGGGAAAAACAACAAGAAACTTTGGAAAGCAATTAAAAATATAACATATACCAATAAAACAAAACAGCAATCCACACAATTAATCTCAACAGACAATCCTATAGAGTCTATAAATTCAGTTAACAAATTTTTTGCAAATGTAGGAAGTAAACTGTCAGAAAAGCAACTCTCACAACATATATATTTTCCAAATGACAATGCCAACAGCCATCTGATAAATTCTCCTCAAAGTTCCTTTGTTCTTCTGCCTACTGATAAAGAGGAAATGCATTCCTTAATAAGTTATTTAAAAAGTGAGTGTGCGGTCGGCGTTGATAATATATCTGGATCCTTTTTAAAACGTTTTTCCAAAATTATTATTCCTCCACTAACATACATATGCAATCTCTCTTTTTCTACTGGAATATTTCCGCAGGCCTTCAAAACTTCTAGGATTATACCCGTATTCAAAGCAGGAGACAGATACTGTGTCAATAATTATAGACCAATCTCCGTACTGCCAACATTTTCTAAAATATAAGGTTGGGGAAAAAGTTTCTTCGCATATTTTAAGAAAATTCAAAACAATTTTAATATAGTTCATTTACATTTAACTAAAGTATGTAGGTACCATTTTGTTCGATAACTTCTTGCCATCTTGTAGGTAGGGACATGATCCCATTGATATAGAAAGTTTGGGACTTCTGATCAAAATACCGCGACAAGTGGTTTTGGCAGTCCTCTCGTGATGTTAACCTGACACTGCCTAAAGAATTCTGAAGAGACCGAAACAGGTGGAAATCTTAATTTTTGCTGAAGATGTGTGAGGTCTAGCGTTATCATGATGAAAAACCACACCCCTTCTGTTGATTAATTCCGGCCGCTTTCTCTCAACTTCTTGCTTTAATCTCATCAGTTGTTCGCAGTAGAGTTCAGAATCGATGGTCCTGCCTGGTGGTAACATAATGAATAATGCAGCTCATAATGAATAATGCCCTTCCAATCCCACCACACACACAGCATCACCTTGTTGCGAGTTAACCCGGGTTTCGCCACAGTCTGTGAAGCCTGACCGGCCTTTGACCACGACCTTTTTCGCACGTTCTTGTCGTACGTGATCCACTTTTCATCACCAGTTATCAGCTTCTTCAAAAATGGTTCGGTTTCATTACGTCGTAATAAAGAATCACAAATGAGTACACGGTTCATTAGGTTTCTTTCAGTGAGCTCGTGAGGTACCCAAATATCGAGCTTTTTTGTGTACCCAGTTTTTTTCAAATACGCCAAAACTGTTTTGTGGTCAATTCCCAGTTCTTCAGCTACGTCGTAACTACTGATATGCCGATCTTGCTCCACTTTTTCAAAAATGGCATCCATTTTATCCGTAATAGGGCGACCAGAGCGACGTGCATCTTTGACATCAAAATTTCCGGATTGAAAACGCTTAAACCAAATTTGTGACTCTCACAGACACTGCACTAGGTCCAAACATCGCAAAATTTTTTCGCGGCTTGCTTTGCATTTTACCTTTTTTGTAGTAAAACTTTTAAAATGTATCGAATTTCTTCATTAGATTCACTCATCTTGCCGGTACAAAAAATAAATGAAAATCACACATTTTCCTAATTTGAATTTGGAATTATGATCTTTAAAATTTTAACTTTCAATGATACCAATACCAGTCAGATACAAATAGTAATAGCCAAAGAGATTTTATTAAAAGTTCATATATACTATAATGCGAAAAGACTTTTTCCCAACCTATTATTAGAACGATTAATGAACACCAGGCTTACTAAATATCTTGAACAAAACTCTCTTCTATCTCCATCTCAATTCGGATTTCGATCTGGCAGGTCAACAGCTGAAGCCGTCCACGAACTAACAGATCACATAATTAATAAGTTAGATAATAAAAAGAAGACCTTAGCCATTTATCTAGATTTAGCCAAAGCATTCGACACAGTATCTGTTCCCATTTTGATTAAAAAGCTCGAAAATATGGGAGTTGGAAGTCTACCGCTGCAACTATTCACTGACTATCTATCAGACAGAAAACAAAAAACTAAAATAGGAAATTGGGTTAGCGATGAACTTCCTAACCAATACGGTGTTCCACAGGGCAGTAACCTCGGCCCAACATTATTTTTAGTTTACATAAACGATTTATGTAATATCAGTTTAGAAAACGGGAAAATTATCACGTTTGCCGATGATACTGCCTTGATATTTCATGCTAACACTTGGGATGAGGTTAGACAATATGCTCAATATGTATTTGATACCGTCTATAAATGGCTGCATTACAACTTACTAACCCTAAATGTAGATATGACGAAATTTATGATTTACTCACTTAAGCCGCAATATCAACCTTATTTCGACTTAAAAGCTCACTCTTGTGATAATAACAACCAGTGTTCTTGTCCTGGCTTGAATAAAAGTAATTCTTTTAAATATCTTGGTATAATTATAGATTCATCTTCCAACAACAAATAGAATCCCTTGTTATACGAATACGCAAATTTATTTATATATTTAAAAACCCACGACATATTTTCAATTCATCAGTTCTTAAGAAAGTTTACTTCGCATTATGCCAATCACTTATTTCCTATTGGATTACCACATGGGTCGGTTCCTCTAAATCATACATGATCAATCTAGAAAGAGTCCAAAGAGCGGTATTAAAAGTTAGTTGCTTTTTCCCAATCCTATACCCAACTTCTGAACTTTATCAACACTGCCAAGTACAGTCCGGCAATTATTCATTATCATGACGGTATTAAAAAAACACGCAAAACTACCCCTAGATCCCAATCTCCTAACCCAAAACAGAAGAACAACCAATATTTGTCCAATCATCCGTTTCAACACAAGTTTCTCTCAAAAGTTTTCCTGCTTTCTTGGCACTTTTCTTTACAACTCTATTAATAATAAACTATCTTTATCTACTCTCATATCGTAATATTCGAATTATAAACTTCAAACCGAGTTTATATTGACATACTTTATAAACACAATATCGAAATTTAAAAATAGAGTCTCATTATAACACTATTTCTCTAACAAAATAATGCTATAAAACAATTTTTTTTCTATTACGATACAGGACAAATCCAAGAAGTTAATCACTAAGGAGTTTCCATCAATTTTTTTTTTGTAATGCCGTTTTAGTACCTGTTATAAAAAGATTTGATTCCAATTTTAAATTGTCTGTGACAATGCCCGCTTCAGGCTTAGCACGCACTGCGATTTTTATTCGCGCGAATTTTGTCTCTTTCTACCTGTTCATAGAGCTCAAAATATTCGCGCAAATTAAATTCGCGCCGCGGTGCTGTGGATTCTGTTGCAAAACACGGATTTCATGCGGTATTATTGCCGCACGATTTTTTTACCGCAATGCGAGCAGCTTCATACAATTCCATAGGTCGCAGAATGGGCGGAAAAAATTCGCGCGAATAAATATCGCAGTGCGTGTGCTAAGCCTTAGCGCATGCGCAGATAATGCGGTGATGTGCTGGGTTTTGGCGCCATTCATACGTTTTTTTATGGCATGGAAAATGCAAAAAAAAAGATAATAAGTAGGTTCAATCCCAAAATGTATGAGTGTAGATAAAGTAGTGTATGAAACTGCACATAAAGGTATTAAAACATTCGTGTGAATTATATTAAAAACCGAGCCGTAGGCGAGGTTTAAAAACACACTTTTGTTTTAATACCTCTTATTATGCAACAGTATCATAAACTACTATTATACACGCAATTAAAAGAGGTTTGTAAAAGTAAATGAAGGAATTGGCTGTTAAGGCGCAATTATGCCCCAATGGCCTTGAGCATCCCGGCGAAGCTAAACTCACACACCGGCATGGCTCACGCACACATAGTGCGCACGGACTGTGATCAAAGAATATACGCGGACGCAGATGCGACTAGCTCGGTGGTATTTTGCCTACGATTCCGTAAATAAATAATACGTATACTTTTTACTAGACATATTTTTTATTACATTAAGTATGCAGGTCAAGTCATACAAAATAGTTTAGATTAACCTCTTGATTACCCGAAACGCAGATTACGGCATTCAACCGGTTAAAACCTACTTCCGTACAGATGTTTTAAGTTATTATATTTGTAAATATATATACTAAGTAGGTAATTTAAAAATAATTATCTTAAAAAAACAACTCAAACTAGAATGGTAACAATAAAGCATAAAGTCAAATACATTTATCTAGTTAAATCCGCTTTCAAATTATTTTTACCATGAGCGATTTAGCTTTTAACAGTTACATTTTCATCCCACCCTCAAAACTTTAGAAATGATTTCGAGCATTTTCTTGAGAATAGAGTTCCTCATTTGCGTAGATTTAGACAGTGAATAGTTCCGTAGTCGTACAAATATTTACGGAGGAACAGGTACAGGATTGATTTCATCAACAAAAATTTAACCAAGTTTGTATTTCATTGAATTTCTCTAAAAATTTTAATAAGTATAGTTAGTTCTGTGGTTGCTACTAGAAACATCCCATGACTCACAAACGAAACACATTAATCGCGTAAAATCAAATATCAGCATCTTTTAAGTAATGGGTAACAAAGAAAAGTACCTCACATGCTGAAGTGCATTTTGTTGCATGCATCCATGAAAACAGGTGTGTGACGTATTATTGGATCCCATAATTAAAATATTATAATGTTTCTAAGTGACTTTTTTAAGTCAATGGTTGTGAGATATGGGTTGTTACAACCCTAAAGATAACTTTGTTTATCACAATTTTATCGAGAAATTCAATGAAATACAAACTTATTTTTGTGATTGATAAAAACCATTAGTATACATCTTTTTGCAATGTCATGACGGTATGGAAGAAGAAAACGTGTTGCGCCTAATCCAAGTAACATGGGATAAGGGCAGGAAGATGATGATGTCAGTGGTAACAGTTTCCTTCCAGGTTACAAATCAAACACAGCTCATTCTAAAAATCAATAAATTATAATTCTCTTCTCATTTCAGCTCTGCTAAAACTCGTATAATATTATCCGTTTTTTGCTTCTTATTCTGCTCTTCATTTGAATCTTCTTTGATTTCCTGTTTTGTGCTTTGTTCTTGATTATCTGGTTCATTACCTGTGGTAAATTATGTCAATTTTAATACTTAACTTTTAGAAATTATTGTTAGAAATTATTTAAAGGTAAGGTCTTTTTCTCAAAAACTATGAGATTACGCACTATAAAACTTTTTGAAAGTGTTTTACTGGAAGAGTATTACACAAAAAATTTGAGGCACCTAGCAGCTTGAAAAGTTTATACACTTGCGACAAATCCTTTGCGTGGTTTGGAATAGCACCCTAATGGCATAAGTGAATTTGGCAAGGCAAAGAGTGACATGACACCATGAAAGAGTATGACTAATTCTCTTTATATAATTAGGTATTGCCAAAAATTATTGGACGTTTTCATTGGTGAAGATACTCTTTTTGAAAGAGTATCTTCACCAATTTCTTTTTTTGAGATTCTTTTTTCCAATATTTGAGGAGGGCCGCACAAACAAATACCTAATAAAAGTTTATCATTTAAGTAATATCAAACTATTTAAAACATTTTTGTTCATCTATTTGAGGTACCATAAAAGTAAAACAATGTAATTTTACCAAAATACCAAAACAAAATTGCGTAAATGTGGTAAATTAGAAAGAAGCTGCGGGCCGCACAAATGTTAGCTGCCGGCCACAAGCGGCCCGTACTTTGGACAGCTCTGGTTTAGAAGAATTTAACGGAAAAAACAGAAATGACGTCGACAGACTGTTTTGTACCATTTATAAATATGAATAAAACAAGTGACTATTTACCTACCGCTATCATGTTATTTCTACTACTAGTATACTATTAAAAGTTACCTGAATAGAATTAAGTATTAGTCGGATTATGGCCTTTAGATTACTTTTGTTTTTTTTTTATTTATTTCTAGAACGTAAAAACTTAATATCAATTATGACATAAAATTATTAAACAGTCGTAGAAATGTGTAATTGTTTTTATGTAAGTAAATTGTACATTCTATTTTACATCAGATAATAAAAAAGTTAAAGTAGTACTTTGACAATATTTAGGTATAATAAGTAATTAGGTACTTACAAAACAAGATGCATTTTCTTAGCCCTTAGTACTGCATTTTCTTGATTTACTTGGTCTTGGCATTACCATAAATTTTCATGATGCACAATGTAAACAGTCTAGAAATATAAAGCATCAATAAAGAGTACAGTCAGTACACGCGTACGCGCACGATCATGTTGGGTTCTCTGCGTCGAGCTAGTCTATGAACGCACACTAATACACAAACTTAGTAAATATTTGCACTAACACGTACGAATGCGCTTAATCAGACGATAGCCCGGCGGAGCAGCGAGCGACACAGCCTTCCCGTGCCAATGCTAACGCGGTACTGGCTTCGCCCCTGTAGAGAGCTAGAATATATACATTGGACCTTACTTTGCAAGACTTTCTTCGCAAAATTTTGATTGATTTAAAAAAGCATAGATTGGTGGTAAGAGAATCTTTAGATTGTACTAAAGATCCTCTTACCACCAATCTGTCTACATAAAATATTTGTAAATATCATAGCCGTTTTGGAGGAGTATCCAAAAGTTGCGAAAAAATATCGTGTTGTTAATTATTTTTTTATAGCAAAACGATTAGTTACACGAAAAAACCTTGTGTACCAAATAATGTACATGAGTCAATAATAAATATATATTTTTTTCAAACCTTTAACCTAGCCGTTACGAAGGAGTATGCTTTAGAAAGAAACCGTTTTACGGCACTAAAGCGCATGTAGGCCCTTAAACCTTGACTACATTTCAACGGAAAATATATTAAAACCAGTGTCATAAGTCCAAGTCATACCCGGAGTCCCAAAAGGGTCAATTTTAGGAACTCTATTATTTATTATATTTATTAATGTCATGCAATATTGTTGCCAAAATTCAAAATTTCTCTTATACGCGCACGATTTAAAAGTTTATAAAAAGATTTTTTTTTTTTAATAATTATAAATAATATTTTTATTACCATCTTAGATACAGTACACCAGTAGTAAACATTAAAACATGGTTATTTATAACAAAAGTACTTACATAGTTTCTAAGCTTTTAATTTACACTCACTAAGTTTATAAGGTAGGTACACTTGCACTAATACACAGTAAGAACAAAACTTAGATAAGTACTATTAAGTATAACAAAGTAAGTAAGGTTTAGGTAAGTAAGTAAGGTTTATTTTTAATTGCATAAACTCTGATTGTACCACTGACACCCAAGCTAAGATTAAACTTGTGTTATGGGTGCCATGGCTCTCTCTATTAATCTATTTATGCACCTTACACAAACCAGTACGGAGTTACATTTGCAAAGTATCCATTGTTGAGCATAAACAAAACAAAGTTAATAGAAAAAAGAAAAACAGAAACAGTTAAACTAAACTTAAAGATTAATAAATAAAAATAAGAGTAAACAGTATAATATGTCTTCTGTATGTGTTGAGTGTATGTGATGTGTGTAAGTGTCGTGTGTATGCATTGTGTGTAAGTGTCGTGTGTATGTGACGTAGTTGCGCCATATTTTTGTGCGGTGATTGGTCTAAAAATCAGTAACAATTAGAAATTAGAACAGCCTTCCCAGTAACTTTTCTATTTCCTCGTATGTACGAGTAGCAAGCCATTGAGTAATCTTCTTTTTGCAATTGAAATTATTTAGACCATAAATATCGCATTGCTTGTTAACTGTATTATAAATTCGACTGCCTAATACTCGAAAATGTCTTTCGGCCAGTTTAGTTCTGTAGCTTTCCATGGAACAAACATATTTACATCTTCTTTTTGCCAGATGACCAGTATTGCACTCCAGAGAACCATGCCTGCGCAAGATGGTGTTTAGTACAAACAGCTGTCTCACAGTCATGACTTTGCAGTCTTTATACAATGCTATGGTACCATACCGGAAATGTTTAAAAGTTATAACTTTAAGGACAGCTCGCTGCGCCCTTTCCAGCCTGATAAAATAGCTCTTTGGAGCACCCCCCCAAGACGTAATACCAAAAGTGAGTACTGACTGACAGAGTGAGAAGTAGACCATCCGAAGTGTACTTATGTCTGCACTATGGCGCAGACATTTGAAAATCGCTATGAGCTTTCTCACTCTGCCAGCCGTTCTATCAATTTACTCCTTCCAGGACATCAGGTTATCTATTATGATACCAAGATACCTGTATGTGTTGTTCTGACTAGAGGAGGGCAGAGACATTGATCCACTCGCTCATTGCAAGTGTGGGCCCTGATAATAAATTCGTCATCCGGCTGGGTACAGGATTTTATTGAAAACGGGATGTACTTCGTTTTGTCAATATTAAGAGTAAGAATATTGGCTCCTAACCAAGACATCACGATACCCATTGCAAACTTCGCTCTCTCTTGAACTTCTCTCCAGTTCAGCCCATGCACGAGCAAAGCGGTATCGTCTGCGTAGGTATATATGTTGGAGTATGGAATGTATATATTACATAGGCTGTTAACATATATAAGAAAGAGGGTAGGCCCCAAAATTGAGCCTTGGGGGACTCCGAAAGATAGTGAGTGTTCGTCACTGACGTATGCGCCTATCTTGACACACTGTGTCCTTTCAGATAGGTAGCTCTTAAAGATAGCCAGTGCTGGACCCCTCACTCCTATCCTCTCTAATTTAGACAAAAGAATAGGGACAGAGACAGTGTCAAATGCCTTAGATAAGTCTAAGAAAATACCCAGACACTTAGACCTTTAATCTAGAATATTCACAGCACTATCAACAAAGGCAGCAACAGCGTCCTCACAGGATTTCTTTCTGCGAAAACCGTATTGGTTATTTGACAAAATGCCATGTGCATCCATAAAGTTGACGATATGACTGTTTAGAACCTTTTCCAAAAATTTTGAAAGCGCTGGAAGGACAGATATAGGTCTGTAATTATTTACACTGTCTCTGTTTCCACCCTTATAAATAGGATGCACTATTGCTTTCTTTAGGGACCTTGGAAAACTCCATTGGAGAAACATAGGTCACAGATGTGTGCGATAGCGGGTACAAGGAATTGGCGACTCGCTTTTATAATTCTAGTTGGAATGCCATCCCATCCCGCGGCAGAATCAGTACGCAAACTAACTATGATTCTTTCAACTTCATCAAAATCCGGGCATAGAAGTGCAAAAGAATTCGTCTGTGCATCATCCCTGAGGAATGGAAGATGTTTATTGCACGTGCTACTATTTAAATGTCTTTCTGCAAGATTTTTGCCAACGTTTGCGAAGAATTTATTAACTTTATTTATTGAGGACTTTTCATCAAGTCCAGACAAGTTCAAGAGGTCTGTGGGCGGAGGTTTAGAAGTCTGCTTATTAATAACGTCATTTATAACTTTCCAGGTTGCCTTAGGATTATTTTTAGCTTTAGTAAACTCATTCTTCTCATAATTAGTTTTGAAGTCGGTTTAATAAATTATTACAAAAGTTACGATAACGGAGGTATGTGATTTTCAAGGTGTAATTTTCTGGTGATTTTTTATGTTTTCTGTGCATATTGTCCCTGTTCCGAATGCATTTCAGTAGCCCCTGAGTGATCCAGGGCTTTATTGTTACCATTTTTGAGGGCACAAGTCTGTTTTTAGTATTTGTTTGTACAATTGAGGTAATGGTTTTTATAAGAAGATCAGTAGCTTCATTCGGATCTTTGGACAATAAGACAGGACTAAAATCCGTGTTGGATATTTCTGAGACTACTCTAGGATGGTCGATTCTTGCAACTAATCTGGATCTTTTAGGTGAGCTCTGATTAGTTTTTAGACATACTAATATAGGTGCGTGATCGGTAATGTGTGTATCCAAAATATAGGAGACCACTGAACTTTTAACTTTTATCATCGTATGATCCAGACAATTGTTTTCCCTAGTGGGAGATGTGTATGCCGGTAGCAGTCCATGCGATGCAGTTAAGTTCATATAGTCATTGTAATGGGGATCATTATTATTTGGGCTTATATTTATGTTAATATCTCCCACTAGAATTACATTTTTATACGTAGATACTGAGGTTAAGATGTTATTTAGGCTATCCAAAAAGGAATCTGTATGTCTAAAGGATGGTGGTCGATATAATGCTACAATGACTGTTTCAGAATTTAATTTACTAACAAGGCAGTTTGCTTCCATAATTAGAGGCTCTATGACATTATGTTTCAGCTCCGAGCGTAAATAGATCACTAAGCCATCATTCTGGTTAATAATGTTACTTGTAGAATAAGCCGAAAATCCTTGAATTTGGGGAATAGATGAAGTTTTACTTAACCAACACTCCGAAAAAATTATTACATCACACCTCATTTGTAATTTGGATAACAAGACTAGGACGTTATTAAATTTTTTATTAATACTACGTATATTAAAGTGTAGGATTTTAATTCCTTCTTTGTGGCTACTTAAAAGTTGAATGCGTCTGTGTGGCGAGCAGTTATAAACTTCATTTGACCCATATGAATCCAGATGATTTATAATTTCATTAAAATCATTCATTTTTATTTATAAATAAAAACACCCCACTAAGTATTAAATTTGGACTTTGTTCATAATCACGAGACTGGTATGTTTGACATCCAAAAATAATAACAATAACAAATCCATCCCACACTGCCAACAAAATATTATATAAAAGATTAATTGTCACTGGGTAAGTTTTATGTTTGTATAGCGATGTGTGTTTTATGTGTTTGTTGTGTTGCAGGAGGGCATACCCTAAAATATTAAGATTGTAATTAACGGAATTCAGATTAGTGAGACAAATATGTAATAAAAAGATGCCAAAAAACAGACGATCATTATTAAAGAAAGATTACTGTGTATGTGCATGCAATATCTCGTGAAAACATTTTTCTGAGTTAATACGGATTGACTTGTCTCCTTCTTTCTTTCGAAGAAACACTTTTCCATTAGCCGACCAACAATATTCAAACTGCTGAGCTTTGGCAAATTTTCGGGCTTCATAAAAGAGTTGTCTTGATCTCGCTGGTAGACGCTCAGCAATATATATAGGTACACGCTCACCTTTCAAGCCAATGTGCCCACTGTTTAGTTTCTCTGTAGCATGCTTTCCCTTATTAAAGTTACGGGCGGCAAGAAGGATATTATTTTTCGCCGTAACTGAGTGGAATTCTGCGACTATTTGTTTAGAGGGGCCCTGTTTACCCTGTACTCTATAAATGTCTCGTATATGTGACGGTTCTACGGCTATTTGTAAAGGTTTACAGACATCAATAACCGTTTTGACCAGATCGTTGCAATTCTCTTGTTCCCTGGTAGGAATATTCCGAAGCTCAATAACGGCCGATCGTCGGTGTTCCTGCATATCCTGTATTTGTTTCTCCAGACTATCTATATGTTTTCTCTGCTCATACCTTTCAGATTCTAGCTTTTTCATCTTTTTATTTATCTCTTCATACTTTTCGTTAATCAAACCTGCTGATTCTTCAATTTCTAATCTAATACTCTGCAATTTTTCGTTCTGTGACCGTAACTCTGCTAGTTCCTATGTAATTTTATCCGTGAAGCTCTTTAAGTTGGTTTCCTGTTTGGCGTTCCATTTAGTGAGCATTGCTATTGCTCGTATTTCCTCCTTAAAGTCTCCGAGCTCGTTTGTAGGGCTAGACTCAGATCGAGGTCGTTTTGTTCGTTGGGATAAGTTTACAAACTCGGCATCCACTGGAATATCGGCAATCTCAGGATTAGATATCGCTCGCTGGACTTCTATTCTTGGAGTTGACGGCGGTGTACGTCTAGGTTTACTCATAATTATTGTATGTAAACAGAGAGTTCTTTTTATTATACGTATTTGTACGACGTATTAGATCCACAAAAAGTAGCACGCAATCGGGTAAGCGCGTAGCAGCTGCTCGTCGCGTAGTAGGTACTCCTTACAAAATCGTAGCAGACTCGCTGTGACGTAGCACGCGTTGACGTAGTTAGTAGCTACGTAGCAATCCTTACAAACTCGTAGCAGACTCGCTGTGACGTAGCACGCGTAGACGTAGTTCGTAGCTACGTAGCAGATCCAGGTGAGTATTTGGGTCGCCGCCGTCTACATTGATTTGGCGTAGCGGATAGCACGGTCGACTTGTATGCAAGACGACTATGGATCAAATCCAAGCCAGGCAGCGAGCGACTTTTCGAGATTTAAGTAAATCTTGACTCACCGTTAGCCAACAGAGCGAGACTTCCGACACGAACAAATATGGCTGCCGCTTCTTACGGGCAAAGCTTCAAGAAGAAACAGGAGGGTCCGAGTTTCGTAGGAATTTACTTTAATAATTTAATTTAGAAAACAGATTTGGAATTAGAATTTACTCGTACAACTCAAAACACGTCCGCTCCGCACGGGTATCGAGGTGAGAGCAGAAAAATGCAAATGAACAAAACTGTTATGATTTTCAACAAGATCTTGATCACTTTGACTATTGTTCTTCTAACAAACTGTACCTTACCCTGCCCAAATGTCATAGTAAAACATTTACTAAAAAGAAAAAATGTTATTAATTTTAATTATCGACTTGCTAATAGTATTATCAACAAAATTACTTGTCTTCGTGATCTTGGTGTGCAGTTGGACTCGAAACTTCATCTGGATAGTCATGTTGACCGTATGGTTAATAAGGCATCCCAGATATATGTGGCTTTGTGATGAGTGAGACCACCTAGGGAATTCCATCGAATCCCACTTTCTTGCACTTGTACATGTCCGTAGTTATACCATAATTAGAATACGTAGTACCTATCTGGAATCCCTATTATGCATAGTATTGTGAAATAGTTCAACGTAAATATGTACCTTCAAGTCACGGAGTACAGCTGTTTTCGAAAAAATTCGTCGTATCAGTCAATTCTCAAAAAATATGGTCACCTTACATTACAGTCAAGGCGCACGCTTCTTGGGACAATGACTCTATACAGTGTATGCCGGTATAAATTTGATTGCTGCGACTTGGTGAACAGTTTGTGTTACCTGGTTTTCCGAACAGTGCAGGGGCGGGCGGTGCGCACCAGGCAACTATTCGCTACTAACTAAATCGAATGCTGGTGTGCGCTCATCACTACGCCGTTTACTCGACACATACAATAAGCAATTTTGTGCAATTGACACATTATTTGTAAATCTTTAGAACTGACATAACAAAATTTTTAAGGATCAACAGTAGCTGCTAATGTTTACGACAACGTTTGTTAATCAGTTTGTCTTAGTCTAAGTAGTAATCTGTGGAAAACGTAATGGGTAGTATATTTGTTTAAGACATTTTGTATATTATTTTTAGTATACTACTGTTGGTTTAAAAAAAAAATGACAATTGAAGGGCATTGTTGGTTCTGTGAAAATTTAAAGTGAGCCACTAAATTTTAATTTTATTTTTTAGTCCCTCTTGATTGAGGCTTGAGGCTCCCGCTTGACCACTATCGCACCTGATGGTAAGCGATGATGCGGTCAACGATGAAACATGCTTGGCTAGAAGTAACCTATTCACTCTTGACTTAAAGACCCCTAGATTGTACATGTCGGGAAACACTGACTCCGACCCCTAGATTGTAGCTATCGGGAAACACTGACTCCGGCAGGGAATTCCAATAAGGAGCTGTACGCATAATAAGTGTTCGGCGCATCGCCGTACGTCTGGTAGTCCGAAGATGAAATGTGCTCGGTGGAATTAGATCGTGCAATTCCATCGCACACTCCCCGAAATGTAACCGATAAAATACCGACAAACTGCCAACTTGTTATGATGAAAACTAAGTCTCCTGCCAGAATTGCCGTGCTGGACACCCACATTACTGATCATCTACCTATTGCCATATTTCTCGACGTAGATTAAACCAGTGAGATCCCGCTCAAAAAACACCTCGCTTCGATATAATTATGAGTGTGCATCAGAATGGCGGGTGTATGACTACAAATGGTCATGCTATATGCTTGAGAGCAATGTACGAGCAATGTACCGAATGTACGTAAAATTTGAAGCAATGTACTATTTTAAAACCACCGTTTTTAGAAAAAGTATTTGAGCCGCCAACCTGATATCAGAATGGCGGGTGTGTTTAAAATCTGAACAAATTGCCTACTATCTGACTGTGAAATCCCTACCGTAGCAATGTACGAGCAATGTACGTTATCATAATTAAAAATGATTTAGATAAACATGATTTCACTCCTATCCTTGATACTACGGACCCAAATCTTGCAACTAATCTTTTGATTGGCGTTTTACAGACTGTCATAACTAAGCATACTAAAATTGTTCGCACTCCAAGTAGGAAAACTGTTATTAAACCCTGGATGACTACTGGTTTAATAAGATGCCTTCGTAACCGAGACAGAATGCACCGACAGGTTGGGGAGTCTCCCAATGATTTGATACTAAAGACTTCATATACCCGATACCGGAACTTTTGCAATTCCTTACTTAAAAAATTAAAACGTGCCTATGAGAAGGCCGAATTTCAAAAAGCTAATAACAACCCGAGAGCTACGTGGAAAGTCATTAAGGCTATTACACATAGCAGCAAACAGAAACACCTGCCTAATGCTCTGCTAAAATCCTCTATTGACCCTATCGAATCAGTAAACAAAGCCAATAAGTATTTTGTAAATGTTGGAAAGGACCTTGCATCAAAATTTGACTGCAGCAACCAAGCCTCGTACACCTCTTCTTCCCCGTCTCCAATGGACTCCCTAGCTATTCCATTGGTTGATGAAACACTTATAATAAGTACAATTAATAGGCTGCGCAGTGATTGTGCAATGGGGTGGGACAACATCCCTTCTAACATTATCAAGCAATCTAGCAGACTTCTGGCTCCTTTCATTGCCCATATTTGCAACTGCTCCATCACCTCGGGAATTTTTCCGAAAGCTTTCAAACGTGCAGTAGTCCATCCAGTGTACAAAGGTGGAGCCAAGGACGACGTGTCCAACTATCGGCCAATTTCAGTGCTTAGCTCTTTGTCCAAAGTGCTTGAGCGAATCCTCAACAACAATCTGTCAAATTTTTTATAAAAAAATAAGCTTATCGCAAACAACCAGTACGGTTTTCGCACTGTCTTGCGTCGTCATTCCAAGATGCCATTAGACTGTAACATCACTAGTCGACGAATAGGCTTTCCTGTATGTCCGTCCGTTCAATGTCGTTCTGCACTAGCGAGACGACACTATGGTGCCCAAAGCTCCCACATTTACAACAAAATAAACAAGATTCTAGCAATATACAAACTAACTGCGCATAGGGTCAGGCAGAACCTTAAGTCATGGCTAATGTCTCTCAGATACGAAGAAACTGAGCAGATTTTAATAACACTCTTGTGACAACAATCTTTTCCTCAATACATACAATTGATGTACGTACACACCACACTTACACAACACACGCACACACACCATTACAGTTATTACTAACAAACCTTTTTTTTTTTTTTCTGTGTTTCTCTTTACAACTTTGGTTTTAATTTCATTTTGATAATTATTGCATAAGATTAAACTGTATTTGTTGCCGAGAGAGGGCACTGGCTCCTGTAACACAGGTTAATCACCTAGCACAGGAGTCAGGGACTTCACTAAATTGTATTATTTTTCTTATGTAAATAAAGCTATTTATTATTATTAACTCGGCGACGGCTCTGGAGCTTTGACTTGACCAGTTCCTCATTGCCGATGAGCCTCTTGGCCCGCTTTTCGATCGACTCTAGTGCATATAACTGGTATTTGGCAGATCCGTCCCAGAGATGAGATCAGTACTCTATGTATGATCGAACTTGCGCTTGATACAAGTTGAGCAGCTCTTTCGGCGAGAAGTACCTTCTTACCTTTGCAAGGATCCCCAACTCTTTGGCAGCCAGCTGAGCCTTTGCCTCAATGTATGGACCAAAATTGAGAGTCTATGCCAACGTAACGCCAAGAAGCTCAAGATGGTCCGCCATTGGCACGGTCACATCTCAGAAAGTCGGAGTTGGGTTAAATTGGCTCTTTTTAGCGGCAAAAAGATGATGAAGCCTGGGTGTTAGCAGAATTAAACCTGACCAGATTGGCATCTCCCCATTTGGAGACTGCCTGCAAGGACTGGTTCGAACGCTCCACCATGGCCTCACGGAAAGGATTTAGGAACTTCGTATAGTGCTTTTAATCTACGCACCCATACCCATTACTGATTAAATGTGGAGCTACAGTTGGCATATTAGATATTATTATGAAATCTACGTCGTAATTTTTCATTAAAAAAATTCGAATATGTCTTTTTAATTCGATATTGCGTATTCTTGTGTTTTAGATTCTTTAAAAGTGTTATTTCAGTGAAATCATTAGATAATTATTTGCTAAATAAGTTTTTATTCATTAGAGTAGGTACTTTCGATAAACAGCCAGTCGTTGTTACCGAATAGACAGAGTAGGACATAGATCTGCCGCATTGAGCCTTTAATAGAGCTGCCAAGTCCTGCAAGAGGGTATTGCGAGGGGCTCGGTTTGACGACATACGCCGTATTGGGACCAAACTTGCTTCCTACTCAGCCGGTAGTACAGCGTTCTGGTCCCTGGCTAAGTCGGTTGAATCGAATTTCTGCCGTCCCTGACTACACCCACTGCTGAAACCCGACGGAACACTGTTCCACTCCGCTGAGGAGAAAGCAAACTTGTTTGCCTCTCTTTTTGCGGAATCCTCACACCGGATTCCGTTGACGCGCAGCCCCCTCCTTCTCCTGATGGATGCGAGACGAGTATGTCGAACATTCGCATCCATCAAAAGGACGTCCGTAGGGTGCTGCGCAACCTTGACGTGAATAAAGCTAGTGGCCGCGACGGGATACCGGCAATTGTTCTGAGAACTTGTGCTCCTGAACTGGAGAAGGACTTCTAAACTGGCTGCTAAAACGTTGGGGATCCTTGCAAAGGTGAGACGGTCCTTCACGCCAGAACAGTTGCTCAACTTGTACCAAGCGCAAGTTCGATCATGCATGGAGTACCGCTCTCATCTCTGGGACGGATCTGCCAAGTACCAGCTGGATGCACTAGAGTCAATCGAAAAACGGGCCAAGAGGCTCATCGCCTATGAGATACTGGGCGCCATGCCAGTCTGTCGGTTTTTTATCGGTTACATTTCGGGGAGGGTGCGATGGAATTGCATGAACTAGGAATTAGTTCATGCAATTCCATCCTCTTAGCCTGTTCCATCATCGGACTACAAGACGTACGGCGATGCGTCATCGGTACATGGTGGACATCCCAACCATAAACACCATACGTTTTGGGAATACTTTTTTTATGCGTACAGCTAAGGAGTGGAATACCCTGCCGGTGTATTTCCTGATAGCTACAATCTGGGAGTCTTTAAGTCAAGAGTGAATAGGTTTCTTCTAGGCAAGCGTGCTACATCGTCGACCACATCATCGCTTACCATCAGGTAAGATAGTGGTCAAGCGCGTGCCTATCAAATACAAAAAAAAATACGGCAGACCTAAGTCCTAATGCTACGTAGTCCTACAGATGCGTAGAGCAGCTGCGCAGAATTGCATAGCTCACTTGGCGTGCGGGGTTGTGGTTTCTCGCTCCACCATTGTCTCGTGCAGATTAAGTCTTGTCGAGGCAGCCGAACAGTGTAGTCGCGTATTGTGTTGTGTTTTGCAAGATGACAACTGAATGGCATTGCCGATTTTGTGAAAATATAAGGTGAGCACATCAATATTCATTGTTCAAAATGTCTTTATATTCACAACTTCAATCCGTGTTATCAAACAAACTTTTGTCTAATGGGTTTTGAAAAATGTTTATTTAAAAAAAAGAAGAATATATATTTATTTGTGACCTGCACAGGAGATGCAGATGAAGATAAACTGTATACAGTTTATCTTTTATCTCTACGTAAGTAGGTACTTCTCGTGTTTTAGCGAGATGATTTAATGTTGTTTTCGAGCTTTAATTGTGAGTAGTATTCGTTAAATAAGGTTTTTGTTATTAAGGCCAATCGCTGTATTGATTTCGTGAGTGGTCTCTGTGTCCTCCGAATTGCGCTATGCACATGGGCTGTGCATAGGTCAGTAACCCACCCCGTCTGCTGAAGCCGCAACGCCCCCTTCGTCCGCATCACCCCGCCCTGCTGCGCGTTGCGCTCTTTATGTGTTGATTGATTTAGTCGTGTCAAGATAGCCGAACAGTGTAGTCGAATATAGTGTTGTGTTGTGTAAGATGACAATTGAAGGCTATTGTTGGTTCTGTGAAAATTTAAGGTGAGGAAATATATTATCATTATTTAGGAACGTCTTTTTGAGCTTATAACTTAAGTATTGTCCCCTTTACTAGTTCAATATGAAATTGTAGTTGGTAAAAAGTCTCTCTGCGTCATCCGCATTGCATTTTGCACATGCGCTGTGCTTAGGTCAGTACCCACCCTATCCGCTTTAGCCGCAACGCCCCATTCGTCCGCATCGCCCCGTCCCGCCGCGCCTCGCGCTTGTGCCTGGCAGATTGATTTAGTCGTGTCAAGGTAGCCGAACAGTGTAGTAGTGTGATGTGAAAGATGGCAATTGAATGGCATTGTCGATACTGTGAAAATTTAAGGTGAGCAAATAAAGATTTATTCTCGGAACGTCTTTTTAAAATTGTAACTTAAGTATTTTCCCCTTTACTAGTTCAATGTGGAGCTGCAGTACGTATATTAGGTATGATATTGTTACAAGATCAGGCAACGCCATCTAGTGACAAGGGGCAGAATTATTAGTAGCTAGTAGCGCCATCTGGTCAGTGGCGGCTGGTGGATCATAGTAGTGGTAGGGCACTGTGCCGTCTCACTGGGTTATTGTGTTAGATATGCAAAAATTCACAGGAGCCTATGTAAATCGGCAAACAATCTCGCTAGCGACTTCTAATTCGACGCCAACGCCATCTAGTTACGTCGTTGTACAACTTTTAATGTTGGTACTCGACCCTAAGATAAATTTCGTTCGTCAAACCTCGCCCGCTCTCGGTAATCTTCGGTTTTCTGGTGCGGCGCACGAGAATGGTCATATTTCGCCGTACATTTTCTATTGAACTATCTCTGTCTCACGCGCCAGGCGTTTTCGCTTGTTTCTCATAGAATTGTATGAACTCTCGCCGTGCGCTTTAGCCTAGCGCACGGGGAGTATTTTTAACAGCAATATACGTCTTATTACTTTAGCAAAGAGCTTAAATTTGTTCGTCATAATTTCGTATATATTGAATAGATCGTTAATCAGATATTATTAAACATTTTTATTTTATTTCTAAACCTTTTTAAATCTGGCAGTTCAGTGCACGAGTGAACTTAAAGTATAGCCGCCTCTGCATCTGGTATCGAATAGCGGAACTTATCTTCTCGAAAGCTCGCGTCGAATGGAATTTTCTCGTCGCTTCGGGTACAATGAGTTCGAAAGTCGATTAATCTGGAAGATTCTCGAAGTATCCGGAACAGTATGGTACTTTCTAGAAACATCTTCCGTGCTATATAAAGAGCGGTCGGGTTCGTCTTGAGTCAGTTTCGATTGAGAAACGATACAGAGCGTTCGGAAAATTAAAATAGTGCGAAGTAATAGAATTGTTTATGAAGTGTTTTTGTAATAAAGTGTGATTAATTGAAGTCTGCTGTTTAATAAATTTATCCCTGAAGCCCAGCTCGTAACACATTGGTGTCAGAAGTGCGGTACAAATTATGCCGGTTCTACCGAAGGAAGTGACTGAGGGGATGCGTACCAGGAGTCAGCGCCAGCAAGATGTAGACCAGAGGCGCTTTGGAAACTTTCTCTCACCGTCATCAGGTGGACAACGAAACTGCGCGGTGGCAGCGGCACCAAGTCAACAAGCCCAGCGCGACAAGGAGAAACAGACTCGCCGTCAAGAAGAGCAGGCTCGCCACTTGGAAGAGCAGCTGCAGTATGACAAGGATGAGCAGAATGGGAGTCAGGAGGAGCAGTTCATGGTGATCATACGCCATCGGTAAGGAGATGAAGGAGGTAAAGGATTAGGTCCAGCAACATGAGACCCGCATTATCGAGATAAAGAAGACAATACGTGGACTCTAGTCTGGAGATGGGACCGTGGCAGCTGCTGTAGTGGCGCCTTCGCCACGTGGTTTTAAAGTGCCACCATTCGATGGCTATTCGTCATGGTTCGCGTACAAGATTCAGTTTGAGGCCGTGATGAAATCAAATGAGTGGACCAACGAACAGGCTTTGACTGCCTTGGGCCTCCGCGATCAGGCCTTGACTGTATTAGTTAGAGGCAATTGGACACGACGTCACCTTTGAGAAGCTTCTGGAAACATTAGAAGCTAGATACGGCACGCGCACCTGGAACATGTGTTTCCGGCCCAACTGAAAGACCAATCGCAACGGGTTGGTGAAACTCTTCAGCAGTGGGCTCTTGAAGTGGAAAAGCTGATCTGGAAGGCTTACCAGTCATCACCTGTGCTAATCGACGGGAACCACACAGACGTTCACGGATGGTATCAGTGACCTGGAGGTTAGGGCTGCCGTAAGGCTAGGGCATTTCAGGAACCTTAAGGACGCCCTAGCTGATGCTTTGGAGGTGGATACAGTATGGCAGGACGAACGAAGTCACCGAATCAGGAAGGTTGCGACTTCACCCCGATGCAATGGCTGCGGAGAAAGAGGCCACATCCGATTGAGCTGCTCGAGGCGAAGACCACCCTACGGTAGAAAGCAGCTGCCAGTTTAAGGATCACCATACGTGCCTGCTGGGCAACTGCAGCAGGGAAACGAATAGACGCCAGGACTAAGGGGCGGGTTCTGGCTGGTGATCGAAGAGCTCCAAGGATCTTGATCTCATAATCCTGTGATGGGAACAGCCTGATCATCGAAGGCGAAATTAACAGAACACCTTGCAAGCTGACATTGGATACTGTAGCTTCTCGAACAGTTGTCAGAAGAAAACGTTGCCCTACACTAGGAATTTCTTCCTGTATCGTGGGTGCGTTTACAAACATATAAACTCACATTCACAACACCCAGAGCCGGAACAACTATCTGTAGATCATACAAATATTTGTTTCGTGTGGGAATCGAACCCACGACACGCAGCGCAGCAGTCAATCGCTCAACCACTGCGCCAACCGTGCGCCCGATTTTCCAACTAGCAAGACGGTTTCTTGGGGACTTCTTCGGGAACCATGAATGTGTACATCTGAGAACAGCTACCGGTCAGCAGATAACCGTCCGAGGTGAGAAGGAGGTGGACATGAAGTTAGGAAACAAAGTTTACCGCCACAAAGTTATCGTGGACGAGCATTCGTCCACGATAACTTTTTATGCAGATACAGGGTCTAGACTTCATGCGGAAATATCAGTGTGAGATTGACGTTCATCAAGGAGTGTTGAAGTGTGGCTTAAAGGAAGTCTTCATGGAAGGTGCATCATCGGAAAAGGTGTACTGCCTGGAGAAGGTTATTCTTCGTCCAAGTTCAGAAACAATGGTACCAGTCTGTCTACCAAGAAATTCTGGTCGGGAAAACCGATGTGTACTTATAGAAGGATTAGATAGCGATGCCTCATGGAAGTGTTTCATCGATACGTGCACTCAACCCTGTGACAAGGACCTGGCGCTCAAGAAAGGCACAATTTTAGGCACTTGTGAAGGAGTGGTTTGGATGCGTAGATGTCACGAACAGCAGACGACCGCCAAAGTTCATAGGACGATACGACGTGACTTCGCTTTTTAATGACTCCCAGAATAACTTTTTGGAAGAAGAAAAGAACAAGGCTAAGATAAGATGTTGTACAAGTTCGCCGACATTTTCTCGACAATTGATGCCGTCATAGGGAAGCCTGAGTTAGTTCAACACAGAATAAATACAGGAAATGAGGTACCAATCTGCCAGTGACCAAGAGTTGTGCCAGTAGCACGGGAACGTGAAGTTGGCGTCATGATCAATGGTATGGTGCGTCAAGAAAAATGGCGTGATTGAACCTTCATCCAGCCCATGGTGTTGACATGGTGTGACGACACGCTGGATACGCTAACGGGAATGAAGTGGTTTTCTACCTTACATCTGAAGAGTGGCTACTGGAAGGTCGAGATAGACCCTCGAGATAAGGAATAGACAGCATTCTCTACAGGCAAAGGATTTTGGAAATTCAACGTCATGCCATTTGGATTTTGTAATGCCACCTTTTAGAGATTGATGGAGCAGGTACTAACTGGGCTGATTGGTGACGCCTGCCTAGTCTACTTGGATAACATTATTATTGTGGGACGGACGATTAAAGATCACCTCCGCAATCTGGAACGTGTGCTGTCGAAGATACGAGGAGCCAATCTAAAGCTAAGTCCAAAGAAGTGCGCGTTGTTCAGGTGGCAAGTGAACTTTTTAGGACACGTGGTTTCCGAAGAAGGTATTCAAACAGACCCGGATAAGCTCGTTGCCGTCATCGATTGGCCAGTTCCGGAGAACAAAACGCAAGTCAGGGCATTTCTCGGTTTGTGCTCCTACTATCGGCGGTTTGTGAAGATCTTTGCTGATATTGCCCGACCTCTTCATTAGCTAACTGAAGATATGATACAGTTCTGCTTCTGCTGAAATGAGAGCTGTGACGTCGCATTTCAAAAGCTGAAGGAATATCTGTGCAATACACCCATCCTAGGCTATCCTGACAATGACCATGAATTTTAGACACATATACTAGCAATACTGGAATCGGCGGCGTATTGTCTCAACTAAAAGGAGATCATGAGGTTGTAATAGCGTACTTCAGCAAAGCCTTATCCAAATCTGAAAGGAACTACTGTGTCACTCGAACTTTCTCTCTTCGTTCTAGCTGTAGTAAACATTGCAGCATTTCAGTAAATATTTGTTGGGGCGAAAATTTCTCCTGCGAACGAACCACGCTGCACTAAAATGGCCAATGCAGTTCAATAACCCAGAAGGACAGGTAGTAAGAAGGATTGAGTTACTGCAAGAGTTTGATTTCGTAATTCAACATCGTAGCGGAACATCGCACAGTAACGCTGATGCTCTCTCGCGAAGACCGTGTCCCAACGAATGTAAACATTTTGCAAAACAAGAAGCTAAGCAGGTAACGCTAGTGCGTGTTTAAGGGTACGCTAGTCGACGGCACGAACTATTTTGTGCGCGGGGTTAAAATCCATTTTATATCAACCGACAACACGTGCGGAAGAGATAGATGCTGTGGTGAGCAGTAGGAAGCTAGTTCGCGTACGAATACATACTTTTGCAAATTTGTAGCGACATGGATAATGATTTAGTACGAAACCGAGCGCGCGAAATTTTATAAACAGTCCTTTGGCAGTCTAGATATCATGAAAAAACTACTAAATCTATCTGTTCAAAATAAAATTATTTGCATTGTTGAACTACTAATCTATCCCTGTATGGAGGCCGTTTTGCAATTTTCCGTCTTCTTATGGTATTTATTCGCTCCCAAAAATGCGTTAAAATTAGTGTCGAAATGTGGAACTTTCGACGCTCATAACTTTCAAATATTTTCTTTTTTACTTTTTGCTTCCATACAGGGCTAGATAATGATGAGACAAATTGTTATCACTTTTTATTTTGAACGTACATGGTCAATCAGTGTAATAATCCCTAGACTACGTTTGTATGGAAGAATTTTCGACTAGTGTAACCTTAAGGTCGGATCTTAGCAAAGAGTGGAAAGAAACCTTGCAGAGTGCACAGCAAGAAGACATAGACTTAAAACCGATCCATGAATGGTAGAAATCAGGTGCCCTAGGCCTCACTGGAGTGATGTTGCAGCAACGAGTTCCATCACCAAGAGTTATTGGGCACAGTGGAAAACCTTGGTTATCCAGGATGGAGTTCTTTGTTGGAAATGGGAGAATGCTCGCGGTGACCAGTGTCATCTAAAAGTGGTTGTGCCTAAAGTTAAGGTGCCGGCAGTCCTACAGCTTTATCACAATGGAAGTTCAGGAGGTCATATGGGAGTTAAGAGGACTCGACTAGTCAAGAGCCGAGAACAATTTTACTGGATCCATTGTCGAGAAGACTTTGAGGACTGGTGCCGGTGATGAAAAGCACAAGTTGTGCGGCTGTGAAAGGACCACAAACTCATATCTTGACTTACTTGACTTAATGTCCTACGTCCCCTGGATGGGGAATAGAATAGAATAGAACATTATTTATTTGCTCAGAATGTAGGTATTTACAATAAGGTGGTTACAATAATATCGAAAATCCTTGTACATTCTACCATTTTATCATCAAACATACAAACATTGATATCTATACAACACAACTAAAATTTATCAGCTAGAAAATCCGAAAGGAATGGTAACATTTATTTAATAGAAGTAAAGTTAGTTTCTTTTTGAAAGTTTTAACTGATTCCTCTTTTATGGATTTAGGAATGTGGTTAAAAATAACCGGTGCCATACCAAAAATACTTTTCCTCAACAAAGCAGTCCTATATCCACCTGTGCGTAACAAGTTTTGGTATTGAGATCGCAAAGTAACGTTTCGACATCTGCTTTCCGATAAAGTTAAAAATATATGTCCATTACATTTAACAAAAAGAGCAATTTCTAAAATGTATAGGCGCGGAAATGTCAACAAATTATGACTTTTAAAAATTGGAACACAGCAGTCAGTAACTCTTAAACTAAATATTGCTCGTAGGCGGCGTTTTTGGGCCTTAAAAATACTCTCTTTATCGGTACAATTGCCAACCAAACCTTAAAATAAAAACGACAAGACTATGATATGCTAGTAATACTGTTTGATGTTAACTTTTTTTTTAGATTATAAAGCGCATAAGCAGATGCGCTAAGTTTTTTTACAGATTTCTTCTGCCTGTGCCTTCCATGTCAGTTGACTGTCAATTAAAATGCCTAGAAATTTTGTAACATCTACTCTGTCCACATTTTGACTATTATAATTAATATTTAGATCGTTGATACGAAAGGCAAAGGGCAAAGGGCTTCCACAGTAGTCCTCCATCGCGATCTGTCTTGAGCTTCACGCTTCACCTCGCTCCACGTCATACCGATGCTCGTTGCTTCCGCCAACACGGTGCGACGGCAGGTTTGACGGGGACGGCCACGTTTTCTGTTGCCTTGGGGATTCCAATCCAGCGCTTGCTTCGGTATATGCTCAGAATCCCTTCGCAGCGTGTGGCCAATCCAACTCCACTTGCGACGCTTGATCTGGCGGTCGATCGAGCTCTCGTGGCATTGCTCTACGTTGGTGATGGTCTCGGGCCAGTAAATGCCGAGTATGCGACGAAGACAGCGGTTGACGACGACTTGGATCTGGCGTGAGATGTCTTTTGTGACCTTCCACGTTTC
Organism: Orthosia incerta; assembly: GCA_948252205.1. NCBI lineage: Eukaryota > Metazoa > Arthropoda > Insecta > Lepidoptera > Noctuidae > Orthosia > Orthosia incerta. Next base: position 35,555,392 of record OX411741.1, on the reverse strand, counting down.
GCACCCGTAAAGCAGCACGGATTTGACATTTGACCCAAAGATTTTGAGTTTAATCCTTCGGGTCAGTTGCCGCGATTGCCAAACGGGTCTCAGTTGCGCGAAGGTAGCCCGTGCTTTGGCTATCCTTGAATCGATGTGATCTTCACTACCACCAGTTTCTGACACGACGCTCCCGAGATAAGTGAACTTGTGGACGCGTACCACTGCCTCCGTGGCAATCAGCAACGGTGAAGTATTCTTCACACTAGATCTCATCTCTTGGGTCTGCCGGGTGTTTATTATTTAGTCCCGTTTCTGGCGCTTCCTGACTTAAATATTTCAATTTAGCTTGCATGTCAGCGTAAGTGATGACTCAGCAGGCATAGGTCATCGGCGTAATCCAAGTCGTCTAAGACGTTGGATAATCCCCACTCTATCCCGCGCCGTTTGTTGTTGAAAATGCGAAGCAAAATCCCGTCAAGTACAACTAAAAAGAGGAGCGGTGAAAGGAGACAGCCTTGGCGGACACCTGCGTGTACTGCTATATCATCCGAGATGAGGCCGTCGTGAGTCACTGTACAGGAATAATTCTTGTATATACTCTCCAATAGACGGTCAATTTTCGGTAGCACTCCGATGTCCAGTAGGCGGGACCCAGATGCTGGACCACTTCAGCGTATCAAATGACATTTCGAAATCGACAAAGGTGAGATAGGTCTCCCGCTGCCATTCTGATGCCTGTTCTAAGATGATACGGAGAGTGTTGATCTGATCCGTGCACGAGCGGTTCGCGCGGAAACCAGCCTGCTCTTTGCGTAGGAGAGGATCTACGGCCTTCGATAACCTATCCAGGATAATCTTGCAGAAAACCTTCGAGGGAATTGAGAGCAACGTAATACCTCTCCAGTTATCGCATTGAATAAGATCTACCTTCTTGGGTACAGTTATCAAAAGGCCCTTGTTCCATTCGTCCGGAAGCTCTTCGGTGGCCCATATCCTCTCAATAAGAGGCGTCAGAACGTTGACGGCGTAGGATAAGTCAGGTTGTAGCATTTCCGCAATTATCAGGTCGAGTTCTGGTGCTTTGCGTGACTTCAAAGAGAGGACTGCTCTTGCAACTTCCGAAGCTGATGGTGGTTCCGTGTCGATGTCGAGAGGCCGGGATGGTGTAGAACTGACTTGCATCGCGTCAGGTGTTGATTTTGCTGACAAACGGAAAACCTCCTCAAAGTGATTACGCCAGCGTAAGAGCTGCACTTCCGACGTCACTATGAGCTGACCGTCCATAGATTTGAGCGGCTTCTTCTCATATTTGCTGTTACCTGCCAAGGTTTTGGTAGCTTTATACAATTCCTTCAGGTTACCGGTGTTTGCAGCTTGTTGAGCACGATCAGCAATACCATCAGCCCACTGCCTCCTATCTTTGCGGGTGCTGCGATAGATTTCTCTGCGTTTCTGACGGTATTGCATGTTAAGGTCGGCTCGCATGGCGTCATTACGGGACTCAAGCAATTTCAGATGAAGGTTTCATCTGTCTTCGATCAGGCTCCAAGTGTGCTGTGACATCCAGTTTTCGCGAGAATGAGTCGGTTTGTGTCCTAGAACGACGGAGCTGGTTTCTGTATAGGCCACTTTGATGCGTTTCCACTCCTCGTCTAATGAGTCCGAACCGGTATCAAGTCCCGAAAAACCATTACGTAGCTCGACTTGGAATGTTTTACGGATGCCCGGGTCACGCAGTCTGCTCACGTCGAATCTTCTTCCGATCTTGCCGGGTCCTCCAACTGCACGGGCCACTGCAACCTTAAGCCGAATTTCAGCAACTACCAGATGGTGGTCGCTATCAATATCGGCGCCCCTGCGTTTTCGGACATCGAGCAATGAGGATAGCCATTTGGCGCTAATGGCAAGGTGGTCAATCTGGTTCTTGGTGACTCCATGGGGTGAGTTCCACGTGTACTTGTCGTCGTCGCCATGTATAAATAATGTTCCTCCAATAGTCAGGTCGTAGTTCTGGCAAAACTCGACAAATCGGTCTCCGTTCTCATTACAAACTCCAAGCCCCTGGGTACCCATGTGCCGCTCGCGATTTGTGTTAACGCTACCGACCTTTGCATTCAGGTCCCCCATGACTAGGACGATATCTTGTTTTTTGATGCTCCTAATGGTGGCGTTGAGGGCTTAGTAGAATTAGTTGGGGCGTAGCATTGTACGATGGAGATTTGCCGGGCTCTCGAGTTAAAACGGGCGTACATGATTCGGTCTGAGATCGGCTTCCAGTCCAGGAGGCTATTTTTATCTGTATTTGAAAGGAGGAGCCCTACGCCAAACTCGCGCACATCTTCCTCACTTTCTTTACCAGAATACAGCAAAGTCAAGCCCCTGGGCGTTCTCAGCTCACCGAAGCCGTTTCTTCTCACTTTGCTTAGTCCGAGTATTTGCAGGTTGTAATTTAGCATTACTGCTTCTGCGTGGGCTAGTCTACTGTCATCGCTAAGCGTTCTCACATTCTAAAAAGCAATGCGTGTCCGTGTTTTAAAACCAAAAGTCGTCGGTAGGGTATCGGTCCGGTTTCTTACTGTTTCGGTTTCTTTAATCTGTTATTGTCGGGCAAGCTACTAATTAGCCCACTGTGCCTTAATCCGCTAGCGGGGCTGCTGCTTTAGAGCCTACGGATTTTCTCGGTTTTTGTCGGGTATCCTCCCTAGTGAGCCGATTCTGTTTTAAGGCGCAGAATATTCGCCCTTCGCCCTGCATCCGTTAGCTCAGCTGCAATTCGGAGTAGTGGACGCGCGGAACGCGGGGTGCAGCAGGTCCCAAGGAGAACGACGCGGACGTGGATGACTCGGACTGGCTAGGGTTCTGCTTATTAAGGTACTCCACCACGAGTACAGCAGAAGGTATTTTTGGTACTTTATAGGTAATGCTGTTCTCACCAACAGCGATTCCCACCAAAATTACCTTAGCTTCTCTCCCCACCACAAACTCGTATCAGAGGGGCACTAAAGGTTTACAATCTTGGTGCACCGAGGGAACGTGTAGCATTAGATGTTGCTGGGCCATTTCCGGCAAGCCAAAGCAGGAACAAGTACTTCTTGGTCGTCATGGACTACTTCACAAAATGGCTGGAAGTGTTTGCAATACCTAATCAAGAAGCCGTTACGGTGGCAGATAAATTAGTTCAAAAGTTTATTTGTCGGTTTGGGGTACCATTGGAAATCGACAGTGATCAAGGCCGGAACTTCGAATTAGAAGTGTTCAAGGAGACGTGTCGTGTGATGGGTGCTCACGCATTCAGAACTACTGTTTATCATCCGCAATCAGACGGGATGGTTGAACGATTCAACCAGTCACTAGAGAGATATCTTGCAAAGGTTGTGGCAAGCAGACAGAAGGATTGGGACAAACACATTCAACCATTTTTTTGCATATCACAGTGCTGTTCTTGAAAGCACAACAGTAACACCACCAACTTTTTCTAATTTCGGAAGAGAACTACGATTACCTGCAGATCTAATCACCGGTAACCCACCTGAGTCTTCACGCGGTGTAACAGATATGCGAATGAACTAGGGAACAGGGTGAATGATGTATATGAGCACATAAGACACAGGTCAGCAGATGTTTGAGAGGATGAAGACTCGCTACGATTATTGAAAGGTGAACAGGGCATAAGGGCTTCGATGAAGTATCTGTAGTATGCTTATATAACCCGGTACGCAGCAAAGGAAAATCGGCTAAATTGCAAGCTAAATGGGATGAACCACATCGCGTAGCTAGTTACCATGATTCACCGATTTACGTCACCTACCGAACTCAAAAGGGACCCCGAGGTGCATCAAAGGTCGTTCATGTGGACGATTCTCGGGACGTGTCTAAGAGGGAGGCAACGTTACAAGATCAGGCAACGCCATCTAGTGACAAGAGGAAGAATCAGTAGTAGCTAGTAGCGCCATCTAGTATCAAATAGCGGAAATAATCTTCTGGAGAACTCACGTCGAATGTAATTTTCCAGAATGTTCGAGCCGAAAATTCTGGCAGTTTCTCGTCGCTTCGGGAACAATGAGTTCGAAAGTCGATTGTTCTGGAAGATTCTCAAAGTATCTGGAACAGTATGGAACGTTCTAGAAACATCTTCCGTGCTATATAAAGAGCGGTTGGGTTCGTCGTGAGTCAGTTTCGATTGAGAAGCGACCGGAAAAGAAAAATTGTGCGAAGTAATAGGATTGTTTGAGAAGTGTTTTTGTAATAAATTGTGATTAATTGAAGTCTGCTGTTTAAATAATTTTATTCCTGAACCCCAGCTCGTAACAATATCTACGTCGTTATTTTTCAATTCTAAAAGTTTTACAAACCGTAGCGACAAAGTGCTAGATTCATCTTTCTAAACATTTTGAGCACTACATCAAGAATTGTCTTCAAAATTGTTGTTTCAGAGCATGAGTAGTATCCGTTAATAAGTCCTTGTTATTAAGGCCAGTCGCTGTATTGATTGTCGTCCGTTGTTCTTGCGTCATCCGCATTGCGCTATGCACAATGCACATGCGCTGTGCGTAGGTCAGTACCCTACCCCGTCCGCTGCAGCCACAACGCCCCCTTCGTCCGCATCGCCCCGCCCGTCGCCGTCGCGTATCGATTTCTCCCGTGTAGATTCATTTAGTCGTGTCGAGGTAGCCCAAAAGTGTAGTCGAGTTTAGTGTTATCTTGTAAAAGATGACAATTGAAGGGCATTGTTGGTTCTGTGAAAATTTAAGGTGAGCACTTCAATTCACTTTATTTAGGACCGAAATCATGAGCTTCTAACTTAAATTTTTGTCCCTTTACTAGTTCAATGTGACGTTACAGTTGGTATCGTATGTATGCATAACGTCGTTATTTTTCATGAAGTTTTGTCTGGTAAAAATGTAGAATATGTCTTTTAATTCTAGGTTTCAAAGAAGTGGCAGTTTTATCGGTTTTAAATACATATTAAGTATATACATTTTGTACTCAACATCGCATGTTCTGTCGTCTAGCTAGACGATGAATAAGCTGCAGTGCAGCTGCTTATGAGCATTTAAGTGCATTAACCGTAAAATAATATCTTGAGTATTTTCGATGAACAGTCCAGTCGCTTTATTGATTGCCCCGATACCGGTTGTCCGAGAAGGCGGGGTGTCCTACCCCGCCTTCTCGTTGGTAGAGCAACTGTGGAAAACTGCATCGCCCACCCGACTTGTGGCGCTGCGGATGTTTACCTCACCCCACCTTTGTCCCGCGCAGATTGATTTTGTCGTGTCTAGGCATAGGCAGCCTATCAGTGTAATTACGCGTAGTGAAAGATGTTAATTAAACAACAGTGTCTATTCTGTGAAAACATAAGGTTAGGACATAACGTCAATATTTTAGAATGTATTGTTGTATTTGTACAAACAATCCTTTGTGCCCCCTCTGTTCTATGTTTAGATATATCAGACAGATATTACTTAGCCAATTAATAAGGGCATCTTTTTCCATTTGGGACTGAAGTTAGCTTGAACATCGATTTAGGTGTTTTCCAATTAAGGGTACTATAATATAATTAATACTACTTAATGACATAGGTACACTATTGGTAAAATATTTTCTTGTTTTTTGGTTTCTGTAATACCGATTAAAGGCCAGCTGTATATTGTCCATGTGCTTGGTGGTGGGAAGTTTATATTTGCGGGAAGGGCGTCAGTTTGCCCCACAGCAGTCTGCAGGACTACACAGTACTGCATCGCCCACGCCCGTGCCCACGCGGTGTTCTTTGACAAGCTTTACCAGAGTTCTGTATTACTTAGTTTTTGTGTCATCGTAATCGGTTCACTCTATCAAAAGATAAATACGATTATATGAATTTTCAAGTGTTCAAGAAGTAATTATATATCACAACACACGTTGTTGGCGTTGTGCATTTGATGACGTTTTATGAATGTGTTGTTAAGATGCTCCGCGGAAAAATGACCCTAGAAAAAAAATTATAGGTAGGTCCGTAGGTGGGGTAGGTAGGGTAGCCAGTTAACGGGTGTGAAGCCGCGTGGACAGCTAGTACTTAATAAAATTGCCTACTTTTATGGTTATCATAATTATGAACAATAGGTACCATAAATTACAAAACACTGGGCCCTAAAAAAAGTGAGAGAGACTGAATATTCTGAAGAGACCTTTTTCTCCTTCGATTCTTTTTTGTTATATAACAAAAAAAAAACGAAGTCCGGTTATGACTTTGACCCAAATACACCATTAGACACCATTTAGCTACTGAATGCAAAAAAAAAAACGTCCTGAATTCGGACTTTTATTCACAATTTCTATATTGTTTCAGAACTCAAATTCGTACCACCTTGAAGAAGAAAGCCTTTGAAGACGCCGGCATACCTTTACCTACTCGGCAGGTCAGTAGTACTGTCACCAGCCAAAAGAAGCCGGCACCTCGCGTGGTGATTAGACGCGCGGCTCCGGTTCCACGTTTGGCGCCGGTACCGCGATTGGCGCCGGTTGCCAGTGTGGAGTCCGAGAAACTAAGCGCCATCTATCAGCCCCCGCTACCAACACCTACAGCGTTGGGCCAGAACGCCGAGGTTTATAAATCACTGACTAAGCAACCAATTAGTTTTTTTTTACTCGTGACGTTTTTTATTTCAAAAGGCTACTTACTGGTTGCATGAGCCTATTTGTTTCTTTAGGCTTCTTTGTCTTTGTATTTTTGTTAGTACACGTTTTGAAGAGGTAATTTATTATGTCATGATAAATATTTGTATTTTCATAAACAGACATAATCTGCCGCGTGTTCGTTAGTTACTGATTTTTAATTTAAAGCTACTTAAACTAATGTATAATCCCCGACATGTAATTAGGCATGGTTTTGGCGTAGTGGGCCACCATATATAGCGAACGAAACGTAGACGCGACATGATTGGTCAGTCGATCCTTGTGTCAACTGACCAACCAATCGCGTGCTTGAAACGGTCCTAAACGTTCCCCGCGTCCCGCTTCACTTCCAAAGAGACCTAAAAAACGACTTCTGTATCTAACGACTCTTGCCAACTCACGTGCCGGGGATTTAACATTGTAATTATAATACAATGCATTTCATATTTGGTTGCAGTTGGACATAGTTCGAAGATTTTTTTGACAATGGCGATATCCTTGTTCACAAACTAAACTGAAATGTCAGAAGATAGGCATCTCTTATTGACAGACGCAAGTGAAGGGTGGTGTCAGATACGATTAAGCGATTTCAGTTAAGAAATGCCAATTCTGACAGCTCTTACATGATTCGATTTCCGTGGCTTTAATTTTTTACAGAAGAGATAGAGACGGAAATAGCCTAAATTAAGTTTATATCTGCTTGTGAACAAGGGCATTGAAACCGTACTATTTAGTTTGATTTTTTTAACATTTTATTTATTTAATGTAGAACTTTCATTAATAGTTCGTAGATTTTAAGGTAGCATTAATATATAATAATTTAATATTAATATATAATATAATAAGTGTCTTGTATGTCGTAGTATTGGTCTCACCATCTCATCTATTCACGTCAATCATTTACAACAAGATGCATTTAACATAAATGAGGGTTTCCAGAAATGATGTGCACTAAGGTGGCAACGCTGAGACGTCATCTCAAGTAACTGTTAGACCGCATATATTTGACGTCAATGTCATGTTGATGTCATAAGTTCCGTTCTAAGTGGAGGACCTATCCTCGTGAAAGTGGTGCCAACTGGAGGCGTGACTTTTCCTGGAAATCCTCTTTAGCAAATTAATTCGAAAACAAGCTAACATTTTTAAAACAAGCTTTTTTTATTAAAAAAATGCAATGTCACGGGAAAAGTTGTTCACACACACGTTGTGTGCAAATTTTGAGCACAATCGGACACTGGGAAGTGGGTCAAATTTTACTTGTAAGATTTGATTACAGGCACCGGGACAGGTGGAACTAAATAAATGCTTATCCAAAACATATGACTGAATTTAGATGAGTGGTAGTAGGTTTGTTTAACTATATTTTTTCAAGATTGGAACACCGATTGATTGCTAAGGTGGGCTAATGCACATTTTGAAAGATGATCACTGCTAGCAATGAGTGGACTTTTTATCCTATTAAGTGCATCCCTACTTTAGTCTAGAAGTAATTAAACTGTGATACAGCACTTAAAATCACAAGTAGTTTTGTTGCACATTTTCCATCGAATTTATATTTTATAATTAAAATTTAGGTAACAAACAACGCAAATGCAAAAATTTAATCTCATGATTTCACTAGAAAAGCTATTCGCTTACAAATAGACCTTGTCTTTTTATGACGTGCAAGTGACGTTCAATCTTATAATTAATGTCCCTGACTGCGCTAAATATCTCCAATTTGCCCGTTTGCTAATAATTTCTGAAATTTCAGGTAACGTTAAACATGCTAAATGCTTCTGAGAACGAGGATGTCGACGCGCTTGGAGGTGACGTCAAGCTGGAGTTTGAGTCTACCAACGATGAAGTGGGCACCTGATGCGAGACTCCTTTTAGTTTCCTCTAAGTTACTCGTTGTTTGGTGTCATAGGGTAAGAGGCAATTAAACGGACTGTTACTGGGCAATGGGCCTTCACGGCCCCGCCAGCTGAACGATTGACTTCGCCATCCCCTTATTTCAAGCTTCTTCGAAACTTTTATTTTACTACAGTCAATTTTTTTTATGATGGGTTAAACACGCATAAGCTCTCCCCTTTTTCGGGCTGTAGCACAATTAGTTCAAATAGTTTGTATTTTAAATATTAACCTTGATTTTGCCGCATGGGTCTACCACCAGCTCCCCATAAATAACTTGAACCCTGCGGTTTCCTTGACCACCCCGTTCAGCTGAAAGGGAACTGAATGCTTCCATTACTGCTATTACTATATTGCAAACTATGTTTTGGCCAAAGACCGCATCTCGATTTATGCGATCCTTGTATCAAATAGTTATAAGACCATCCTTCACCATAGTTTTAGGACATTTGGACATGTCCTTTGGCTATCGAATATTTTCTGAAATAGTTCTCACTCTAGTTCTATTATCTCTTTAAAATTGTTTAACGTTCCTTAATTATTTTTTTGTAAAATTTAACCACTTTGGACTTGTTTGCTTTCCTCTTATAACAATAGTTGCCTCACGATATAATAATAATATAGTAACTTTAAACAGTCTAGGTTTTTACTTACAATGGTTTGGTTCCAGAGGTGTTCGGAGTAGCAAGCTAGAGGGTCCGTTGTGCTTAACAACTAGTTTTTGTAGAAAAATATATAATTAGACCTTGTAACTTTTTTCTTATTTGCAACAAAAGTTTTGTAGTATTTCGTTAACGTTTATTTTAAAGTAATTAAAGTTTGCTTAAAATTTACAAATCCTCGATTTTGGAAAGTTTTGTAAAACTTATAATTCAGAAAATAAACTTTAATAATATAATACAGTCATCCTCAATATTTTTGGCCGCTCTAAAGTTTGCTACAAAGGCTACGCAGTAGTAAATCTACATAAACAGCAGTGCGTAATGGTGCGCTTCGATGCACATCGGAGAGCCTACGTTCAGCCCGGCCAAAAAGATTTGGGATTACTGGACAAACACAAATAAGAAAAAGTTCGCAAGAACAAATGTTATTTTTCGGTGTAGTTTGGTTGATTAAGCCTAATGGCTGGCGCGAGCAAGTTGGCAAATAATTAATATTTTAGTATCTACAATTTTTCAAGTGCCTTGGGCTGTATTATGTTACGTGTTATCGAAAACCTCTGGGACCTACCTGTAACAGTTCGGTTGCCTAGAATTTGTTTTCATTCTGTGAATTATCAGTTCCGTTTTGATATACCCACTGGCGATTGACAACTTTGTTTTCACAAGATGTGGCCTCGGTAACCTCCATCCAAAAAGCAGAAACACTCACAAAAGGTCAGGGTGCTAATCTATGGCGCTATAACATCTCGCTCGCCCAACATATGACGACAGAATTTCTCTACGTCCAGAGCCGCAATAGTAGAACAGAGTAATCGTTTCAAATTATTGAGTTAACTCCTTAGGCCTTTGTCGTGTCATTCATTCCATCAGCGATGACGATGATCAAAATGACAAATTGTAAGGGATTGATCAGATGACTTTTCAAAAGCGTTTGGTATTCCCATAAATTTTTGACATTTCTCAGACGAACTTGTTGGTAGAATGCCACATGCCTTGAGCCTCTTGTCATAAACATAATTTAAATATTTGATGTAATAATTTTATAATGGCATTATGTTGCGTTTCGTGATCGTTGTGGACCCCTGTTCTATTTCTACCTTCAAAATTTTACCCTGATCCAGTTCCACGCTTTATTTGAAGTTAGGTGTTTTATAATTAAAGTTTGATGTGTTGTGTACTTTCGCCAGTGGGCTCTGAAACGTTCGATACAAAGCTGGGGTAACATTTTTAGGATCAAATAATAGATAGTTAAGGTTCCAATGTCATTTTAGATTTGTATCGAACTGAATCGTTTTTTTTTTATACACGTTTAATGTGTTTGTCATATATTTTATAGCTGTGCAGAATTTACACCGCCCTCGTTGTGTTTTGTTGAGTGACTTTATAAGCAAATAATGAATTTGTTATTTTAAAACATTTAAAAAAATAGTTTTTCTGTCGAACTTTTTACTTACTAGCATTTTTATTTTATCTACGTTTATTTTCCAGTAATAAAAGTTTGCTTATATTTTACAAAATTTGATTTTGTAAAAAATTAAATTAAACTTGTAATTTAGAAAATCAACTGTAATAAAGTAATAAAAAACTATAAAGAAAAGAGTTCGCAATAAAACAATATTTTACTCAAACGATCATAATTGAATTGATGCTAATGAACAATACTGTTCATTAGCATCAATTCAATTATGATCGTTTCCAATTCGTTATGTTTAATTTATGTATAGTAATTGGCCAAATCTGTTTTTGACTCTAAATCCAATTTTTCTTTAAGTCTTATACGACTAATTATAAATTCAATGTCAAACAAACAAAAAAAAATATGGTCAATCACTGCCCTAGTTGATTCCCAGCCACTCGGGCGGGGAATCTATTAAGTCGCGGTTTTGTTAAATCCCGGTGTTAACGTATTATTGGTTCGCTTGTTCCCTGTTCATACATTCACTCAACATACCAGCTGGGTATTGTTTATACAGAGCCCTCATTCCAGATGCGAACACAGTCACTGCACCCCCAGGAATTGCCCTGATTGTCCAAGTTGCTGGTATTTGAAAAGGTTATCGAAGGCCCATGAGACTGTTGTACAGGGCTGCGTTCAATTTGGATTAAGGGCGATTTAATAATTCTTTGCAATAATTAGAGCATATATATTATGAATTCATTTATATTTACCTTAAAAAATATATATTTATATAGATAATATTTATTTACATTAGTAACTTAAATAGCATAATTTTTATATTTTTGAATAGATAGTTAATTGTATATAACGTTCCCTTATATAAATAGCAGTGGTCAAGGCGATTTTGATTTTTGTGTCTTCTGATAGACTTATATAATTTTTACTGGTGGTGGGTGGGTGGCGAACAGTATGAATTATATATGTCGAAGGCAGCGAATAGCCTTGGACGGGAATCCGGCTCATGAAATAACCTCAAATTAGAAATTATAATGCAAGTGCCACTTACTATTCAGTTAAGGGAATGTGCTGAAAGGCGACAATGGGGGCAAGGCAACATCTGGTATAAAATTCGTCGGATTAACATCTTAGAGAGACTACCATAGCGGGTTGATGATTCGTTTCCACTAATCTGGCTTAACATCTGGTATTGACCGCTTGCCTCGCGTTATGCTAAGAACAACACCGGCCGACGGTATCTCTAAGGTTCCGTTGCTTGTTAGTCTGCCATGAAGCGGGCATTATCACACCTGGTTGATAGGGTGTTTTGCAAGTACAATGAGCCTACTACCTCCCTTGGACGTCCTGTTATTAGAGTGTGACGTTTCCTCCCGCTTCATCTGAGTCTGGATATTGTCCGTCTGTACGAATGTTGTATGAGCAGGATAGCAATAATTTAACTGCCGCATAACATTACAATACCTCAGTTTCTCCAGTTTGAGAAACATAATTCCAAGTGTCTTGAAAATTCAATGAATATAACGGCTCTTCGGCGCCTGAAAAATTAACATCTGCCTCTATTACTTACATAATAAATTAGTCGCCTTATTAAGTATATTTTAAGATAACTATTTTTCATTAATATTATATTTCATAAAAACTGTTTGATAATGTATGTTCTGCAATCTTCAATTACTTTACGTCTTTTATTATTTCAGACGTAAGGAACTACCCTCTTGCTTAGCTAAAACCTTAGCAGTAAGATAAGTTATTACGTCTTTAATTATTTAAGACTTAAGGAAGTACCTACCTGCTAAGCTTAATCCTTGGCAATTAGGTATGTTCTTGCGTCTTCTAAATGAATAAATATAATCTAAATGTAAATATGTATAAACGTTTAAGGTACTAAAATATATATAGTATACTTTAGAAATTAAGTTCTAAACAAATAGTAGAATGTAAATATTGTAAATATAAAACTTGTAAATATAAAAAATAATATCTTTTATTTCCATAGCCTTAATTGTTATTACACACTCACACGGCAAGCTTTACATACATATAATGAATGAAGTGAAAAATATAAAGAGTAATATCGCGGTTGGAATCAATCCAACCGCGATATTCAATAAAGTTACCACGGTTTGGAAAACACAAGGCAGATAGCTTTAGAAAACTCCGATACCTATAGTTCCCAATACCACACAACACACATACATTTGGACACAGCCTAAACACACTCAAAAGGCCTCGTCAAATAGACAGTGCCAAGCCACTGAATATTTTATTTATGAATCTAGAACCTGGCCCTAATAACTCCGAACTAAAACGCATAGAATTTATATACAGCACAAAAGTTAGGATAGAAGATTTATTTTGAAGATTAGGAAAAAAAAAGAAATCCCTAAATGTGCTCGATGTCAACAATACGGGCAAACAAAAAATAACTGCATGCGTCCTTCCGATGCTTTAAATGCGCAGAAGGACATAGAACCATTGACTGTCCAAAAAAAGACAGAAATACCCCAGCCATCTGCACCTTAAGCCTAGGAGACCACCCTTCATAAGAGCCTGAACGAGGGTTGCCAAGTGAACAAGGAGATAGGCTCCAGGAAAAATGTGCAGTCAAATTACAAGAAAGCAACTATCAAATATGAAGAATACCAAAAATTACTGTCATATTCAAAATAGAAGACTACCAATGCCGGCAAGTAGACTGTCATCACAAACATAAACTGCACCCATTTCAGATCCCAGAAATACTGCACACTGGAACTAATAAAAACAAGAAAATCTACAGTCTCAGTCAACGAGTTCATTAGAACAAATAATTTCTAAACAATCCGAGAAAATAGATAAGCTCATACAACAAATAGATACCCTTAAGGGACTCCTAACGACTAGTTAGGAGTCCCTTGGAGTCCCCTGGAGTTCCCCAAAAAAATTAAATACTCATTGCAGCATGGACTATAAATGGATTGCCTCCTAATAAACACGAAGTGGAACTTTTCATCAAACATAATCAAATATATGTTCTTTTAACCTCTAGACATATATGACTGATGCAAAAGCCATAACCATCAAAGGATATAATATCTATTATACCAATCATCCTGATGGCACATCACATGCTGGTACTGCAGTTATAATACAAAATAGCATTAAGCAGCACGTTCTCCCAAACTTTATACAGGCACATCTACAGGCTACTGTAATATAAAAAGAATACTGGCTGGACCCACTCAACATCGTTGCAGTGTACTCCCCACCTCGACATCGTGTTATAGAACAAATTTTCAACGTCTTCCTAATTATGCTTGAAGGCAGATATCCATATCACAATCCAATCACCCCCAGCGATCTGGGGGTGATTAGAACGCCAAAAATATCGAATGTGGCTCAAGGCTGACGAAAACTAGAGGCCGAGAGTTTCAAAGGGCTATTGACTCAAATTCGCTCAATGTACTGGCAACTGCAGAGCCAACCGTGTGGCTCACTCTGGCTTGGCCACCACAATGGATTTTAATTTTTATAACACAAATAATAATATTTAGTCGCATTAGTCTATATTAGTCGCCAAATATCAGAATTAGTCGGTCACGGGTTCAAAAGTGAGAATGGTTTAGGTATAGGTGGCCGATCTGGAGAGACAGCTTGGCCACATTTATATCTCAAAAACTAGGGCACGTAGCGAAGATTTGTTTTCTCCCAGATTTAGTCCCTAATTAGTCGCCGAGTCACAGAAATTAAGTGTATTTGAGGCTCCTTTGCAAAATCTATTTCTAGTACCAATCAAAACCGAAGTGACACATCCCTCCGTTAAATCAATTTGGCTCATATACAAACGCAATTACAGTTTAATACTTTCGATTTTTTTATCTTTACACATCAAGATTGATAATTAAGCAAATTGATTTGTTTTGGGATATCCTTACGTTTCCAAAGAAACAATCAGTATATTTTTGCCTCACAAAAACGTATGTAACGCCCAATCGTCCATTTTAAATGGAACTTAGACATTACTAGCGAAATGTGGGAGTACTTATACTATAGGGAAATACAGGCGTTATGTTAATAAGTTATGTGCGTTTAGTGGGCAATCAAAATCTAACAAAATATCAAATTCAAGTGGGACTCAACTTGGTCGTTCAACACTTATGATTATTTAGTTAGTGCTACTTGAACATCATGATTTTAAAGTGTGTCTGTGCTAAAGAAAGTTAGTAAACATTAATAATGATTTAATCAATTATATCACAATCAGCCTGTAGGTAATGTTATCTTGTGACATTTAACCCAACTATGTTCCAAAGATTTACATGAAGTTTAAATGAATAGATAAAGTTGCTATTAAATACAGTTATACCTAATACTAAGACAGAACTTCTCCCAGTGAGAGAGATCATTTTTATGAGTGTCGCTTTATATACCTATGCTTCATTCCGGCACTGCTGGTCACTGCTCGTGCTCAGCCTTCCAGTGGCACGTTGAGACCGACTGCGCCGCATTTGCATTTCTTCCTCCAGCACACGAATGCGAGCCCGCTCTCGCTCCAGCTTGCGCTCCAAATCCCGGCGACTGCGACTACGCTTACGCTCTCGACTAGCGCTCCGCAACCGGCTTCTGCTGCGGTCGTCGATAATCGACGCCGCATTGAGATGTCATCATCATGCGGCAGTTTTCGGCAACTCAGACACAAAAACACCAATGTAGGTATTCGTTCAATTAAATAAAAATAAAATTATGAAAACACTAAGTAGGTAGGTATTTAAAAGACCCGATTATCTAGTAGGCTAACAAGCCAGTGAACAGTTTGAAAAATCAAACATAACAGGGTGAGTAAAACCACTTCTGAATTATAGTATTTATTTATTGATTTAGGATCACTAAAGAGTAACATAATAAAAACTTACAGAAAATATATAAATTGAAAAACGCATGTTACACATTATTGAGTAGGTATACATGCTCTACATAAAAATAATACATATATAGTTAGTTAAATTAAAATCAAAATAACATTGCAATACAGACTAGATTAAATTACCGTTTATAATACATATTTAATTGGTTAAATTAAAATCAAAATAACATTGCAATACAGATTAGATTAAATTACCGTTTAGATTAAGGTGATGTCAAATTAGATCATAACAATAAAAATACAATAAAAAATTACAGTATCTCAAATGAAATTAAAATATTTTTTAAATACAGGAGTCAAATAAAATTAGTAATAATCTAAACTAACTACAATTTAAAATCAAATTAAATAAATCAACTTAAAATATACAATGTCAATTTAAAAGACAAACATCCCGGATGCTAACCACTTCCTTGAGATTTTTGTCCGAGATACCGTATATTGTGTTATGAATATGTTTGTTAAACAAAATTTAATGTGTAAACATTTTTCTACATTTAGGCTCATCTTATTATCCTTGCACCACGCAACTAATCTATCCAAGTCAGCCTGTAGCAAATAAGAATCCTTCATAGATTTTACAGGCAATGACAGCTTGAGATCATCAGCAAATAAAAACGATTGTGCGTGATGCAAACAATGTAAAATGGGGTTAATGAAAATATTAAATAACAAAGGTCCCAGATGTGAGCCCTGTGGTACCCCAGAAGTCACACGGAAGTCCTCAGATTTGGCCCCATTCAAAACAACGAACGACAAGATCACTAAGGTATGATTGAAACCCATTTAATAGTGGACCAAAGATTCCGTAATTCTCAAGTTTCTGTACTAAAAGTTGGTGGTCTACTTTGTCGAACGCTTTGCTATAATCCGTATATACTGCGTCAACCTGCGTCCTTTGATCCACAAACTCCTACTACCTACCCTACCTACCCTACAATGACCCTGACAATTTGTTTTTGAGTATTGACAAATATTGACATTAATATTTATACGATAACGTCACGTCACTCAATTGTTTTGCCTTCCCGGAACCTCCTCCACTAACACTTAAACTTTATGGTATGGTATTAAAGTTCAAATTGTCTTTTAAGTATTATTACGAATCGTTTGTATGGGAGTATAGAAAAGTGTTTTGTTTTTCTAAGTATACATGGAATGTTATTTTTAAAGTCATAGAACAGAGACTCTAAAAAAATATGCAACTAACACACAACCAGTCAACAACAACAACTAAACGTATGATATTTTGAGCCACAAAAGTCAATTTTCAAACAAAATTGCTCACATTTTTATTGCATTGCCTAAATTTTAATTTTTTTTTAGGTATTGACACGTATTTTTTTTTTAATTAGTCTTTGAGTTGTTCTATACACTGACATAAGAATCGGAGCTCGAAGCCAATAAGTTTTAATTTTATTGTTGCCTTAAAAGAACCCCTTCTCTGATCGCGAGGTTGCGTAGTAAGCCGTGCAGTACGGTGGAGTATTATCTGCTAACCGCCTCGTCATGGCACGAACAGCGAGCAAAGGAGAGGAGCGGAGGAGCCGAGCGGAGCGGGCTGCGGTCTTTATTCGCGGTCCGTGAGTGGTGCGGTGCAGACGACCACGCGCCTGACTTACCAACATTCGACTACCAACTTCTTCGGACCACCATGAGGACCAGAAGTGTCCCGCTAGCGGCCCTTCTGCTAGTCCTCGCCTCTCCAGTGCTACAGGTAACTCTTTCCTCAAACTTTGCCACTATACCGGCTCCCAACCAGTCCGCGGCGTGTCTGAAAAATAAAGTTTGTTAAAAGTTTTATGGCTTCTCAATCCAGAGCTCGCGTTTTTGTATTTGTTGTAGGATTTTTACTGAACAAGAAATTTGAGTGTTGTTTGAATATTGACTAAGTTCAAGTAATAACTAGGTATCGGTGACAGAGCCGGTGTCTGCAAATACTGAACATATTTTATCTTTACCATGTTCAGTTTTTGTGTTTGTTTGAATAAAATAAAAATGAGAATAACTTCGCACAATTTCAAAGGTCTTACTATAACTTCCATGAATTTATCTGTGAATTTAATTCAATGATTTCGCAGTACGTGTTTAAAATTTGTCTGATGTCATATTCACATATGAACTAGGTGTTCCGTTGATTGCATAATAATGTAATTTTCAATATTGAATAAGTAAATAAACTATTTCATCATATGCCCGTTTCTTCAAAAAAAATTGTTGTTGTTATTGTTGGTACTTTTGACCCCGTCAAATCTGCGTCCGTTTTTATAAAAGTTATCTCTATTAGCATGATACGGCTATATTGTTAAAGTCTGATTTATTTAGCGTCGTCTATCTGTTCGTACCCATGTTTGTGTTCCGTATGGGCCGAGAACTGTCATTATCCTATCGTAATCAATACATATAATAAATCTGTAGAAAAGTAGTTTATGTACATCGAAAATATTTCCAAAAAAAAAGCCAGGCTGTTAAAATATAAACAACAGAACCCATTTCATGTAGACAAATTTTATACATAAAAATTGTGCGTAACTTGAAGTATTACTTAGTTTTTTGTTTAATCGCAATCGGTTCACTCTATCAAAAGTAAGATGAATTTAAAGTGTTTAAGAAGTAAAATATCACGACACCCGCAATTCAGATACTCGGACAGTTGAACTCCTTCTATAGATGGCGTTGTGCATTTGACGTAGGTAATTTTCTGAATGGCGATGTTAAGATCCTCCACGAAAGAATGACCCTAGAAAAACAAATGGTAGGCAGGTAGAATAGAGGAGCTCGTTGCTAAATAATAACAGCCGCACGGGTCGATCATCAAGGTTAAGCAACGCTTGACGAGGTCGGTCCGTGGATGGGTGACCATTTCAACATACCGAGTTTCCTCCGTGCCTCGGAAAGCACGTTAAGCCGTTGGTCCCGGCTGTCATTTGAAGATCTTTGACAGTCGTTATAGTCCTCGCCAAACTTCTTGGCCACCCTGAAGTTGGTTTACCGGATGCGCGAGGCACGAAACGGTGCTGTTTTTGTATGAGATTCACTACTGCGCAGCAATTGTAGCCAACTTCAGGGCGGCCAAAAAGTTTGGCGAGAACTATACAGGTAGTTATAAGCATAAGATCTGACACCAGTCTTGCCAAGCGGTACCGTGTTACCCAGTTACTGAGATGTGGAGGTCAGATTACTAGATAGGCAGTCACTCGATGTAAAACACTGGTACCTAGCTGAATCCGATAAGACTGGCAGCCGACCCCAATATAGTTGGGAAAAAGGCTAAGCAGATGATGAGGCAGGTTCTCCAAACTATATCTGTTTTTTTTTTGATAGGATAATAGGAGTAGTAGCAATTTTACAAGATTCTTGTAATTTTTTTAGCTAATACTATAAATTAAATTTGAATCTAATTTAGAAATAAGCATCTGCTTATTGCACTACACCCACTAACGAAACCACCTTAAGTCAAATCTGGAGGCACGGTAGTGACCCCGCCAAGCCGAGCCAAGCGAAGCGCAAGGACACTACCTACCTTTTCTCGAAGCGATTCATCGTTTTTTTGAACCCTCATAACTTGGGTTTGGATTATACCAGATAAACAAAATTCTCGGGATATGATTTCAATAGTAGACTTATTAAACACTAACTTCTGCCAGCGGCTACGCCCGTGTGAAAAGTGTTTTCTTATCCCAAGGGAACATTATATTGAGATAATGTTTATTATTACGTATACTTTACTAACAAATACCATTTTTTTTAAAATCTTATATAGGCTCGCGCTTGATGATGATTCTCACCTGATGATGATGGTAAGCGATGATGTGGTCGATGATTGAGCACGCTTGCCTAGAAGTAACCTATTCACTCTTGACTTAAATACCCCTAGGTAGTAGCTATCGGGAAACACAGACTCCGGCAGGGAATTCCACTCCTTAGCTGTACGTAATAAAAGTATTCTCAAAACGTTTAGTGCGTGTGGGTGGGATGTCCACCATGCACCGATGTCGCCGTACGTCTGGTAGTCCGTTGATGAAACGGGCTGGGCGGAATTAGATTATGCAATACCATCGCACACACCCCGAAATGTAATCGATAAAAAACCGACAAGCTGGCAACTCGGCGACGATGTTCAAGGCTCTGGAGCTTTGACTTAACCAAGGCATTGGTTAAGTCAAAGCTCCAGAGCCTTGAACATCATCGCCGATGAGCCTCCTGGCCCACTTTTCGATCGACTCTAGTGCATCAAGTTGGTATTTGGCAGATCCGTCCTAGCGATGAGAACAGTACTCCATGCATGATCGAATTTGCGCTTGATACAAGCTGAGCAGCTGTTCTGGCGTGAAGTACCTTCTCACCTTTGCAAGGATCCCCAGCTTCTTGGCAGCCAGCTGAGCCTTTGCCTCAATGTATGGCCAAAATTGAGAGTCGATGTCAACGTAACGCCAAGAAGCTCAAGATGGTCAGTTATTGGCACGGTCACACTTCGGAAAGTTGGAGCCGGGTAAAATTGACTCTTTTTTGCGGTAAAAAGACACGCCTGGGTTTTAGCAGCATTAAACCTGACCAGATTGGCATCGCCCCATTCGGAGACTGCCTGCAAGGACAGGTTCAAGTATCTCTCAGCAACAGTGCTGCCGTCTGCATACCCAAATGTACCGGGTTTTAGCAGATCGTTAATGTGCAGCAAGAATAAAGTTGCTGAGAGTACTGACCCTGAGGGACACCGGCATTAATATCCAAGTGGTCCGACGAGCAGCCATCGATAACCACTCAAATGGACCGATCTCTCAGGAAGTCTGCAATCCAATCACACAGACCACCGGGCAAACCGAATGATGGAAGCTTACCAATAAGGCTTTCGTGCCAGACCCTATCAAAAGCCTTCGAGATGTCGAGGGAGACGGCAAGCGCTTCCCCATGCCTCTCGATGGCCTCACTCCAGATGTGAATTGCATACGCTAGATGATCCCCAGTAGACCGATTTCGGCGGAAGCCGTATTGGCGGTCACTTAGGATATCGTTAGTTTCTAGGTATGCCAGGAGCTTAATAATGAGTACGCGTTCCATACTCTGACAGAGTATGGAGGTTACAGATATTTCGTGCCAGACCCTATCAAAAGCCTTCGAGATGTCGAGGGAGACGGCAAGCGCTTCCCCATGCCTCTCGATGGCCTCACTCCAGATGTGAATTGCATACGCTAGATGATCCCCAGTAGACCGATTTCGGCGGAAGCCGTATTGGCGGTCACTTAGGATATCGTTAGTTTCTAGGTATGCCAGGAGCTTAATAATGAGTACGCGTTCCATACTCTGACAGAGTATGGATGTTACAGATATGGGTTTGTAGTTGGCCGGGTCAGCTCGGCTGCCCTTCTTGGGCACGGGCTGTACGTTAGCCTGCTGCCAAGCAAACGGCACTTTTCCAGCCTCATATGAAAGACGGAATAGGCGTGTCAAGATCGGAGACAGTTCAGGCGCACAGGTTCTAAGAACAATTGCTGGTATTCCGTCAGGGCCGCAAGCCTTGTTCACGTCGAGGTTGCGCAGCACCCTACGGACGTCCTTTTGATGGATACGAATGTCCGACATACTCGTCTCGCATCCATCAGGAGAAGGAGGGGGCCGCGCGTCACCAGGATTCAGACGTGAAGATTCCGCAAAAAGAGAGGCAAATAAATTTGCCTTATCCACAGCGGATTGGGCCAGCGACCCGTCGGGTTTCAGCAGTGGTGGTAGTGAGGGACGGCAGAAGTTCGACTCGACCGACTTAGCCAGAGACCAAAACGCTTTACTACCTTTTGGGTAAGAAGCAAGTTTGGTCCCTATTCGGCCTATGTGGTCGAACCGAGCCCTTCGCAACACTTACTTGCAGAACTTGGCAGCCTTGTTGAAGGCCCTCTTCTTCAGACCCACGTCACTCGTCTTACGCGATCGAGCGTCGACCCAAGCCAGGTACGCCCCATGTTTAATATATTGATAAACCAGGTTTTCTTTGAAATTTCCAAATTTTGCCTATTAAAACCAACTTGTTTTTGCGGTTTGGTACGGAACCCTAAATGTGCGAAGTCCGACACGCACTTGGCCGGTTTTTTATAAACAATTACCAATGAAATGAAAAGTACTAAGTACTTCTTTAACCGACTTAAAAAAGGAGGCGGTTTCTCAATTCGTCCGTATATTTTTTTAATATGTATTCGCGGATAACTTTGTCGTTTATGAACCAATTTTCATGATTCTTTTTTATGATAAGAAACCAGGATCTGATGATGGCATCCCAGAGAAATCGAGGGATCGCCTCAAATATTATAGACATACTATACTAATAATTATAGACATAACAGCGATTTTGTTTTTTTTATCAACAATGCATTCATTTACACTCAGGAAGTGTCATTTGGTGAATTGGAACTGATGAAGAAGACCACAGATGTCCTCTCTCAAGCATCTCCTGAATGCTAAGTATGTCACTGGTATAAGATATATCGTATAGCCACAGATAATATAATACTAGCATACAGATGCCGCATCCCATACAAAGTACCGTGCCGACGTAACTAGCGTATTTCATCTGATTATACCGACAATTTTTTTGTAAATCGATCGCTTTCGGTTTCGTTCCACGGCGATAGATAGATCACCATCTATATCCGTGGAAAGGAACGGAACGGAACCGAATGCGATCGATGTACAAAAAATAATCAGAATAATCAGTATAGAACGTCGGTACGGTTTTTTTGTATGGCATGAGACACCACTGGTATAGCTAACCCACTATTCAACATAGTAGGTTAGCTAATAAGTAAATAAATACTTATAAATAAATGGTACTGATGAAAATACTAACATCGAACTGATCTGATGATGAAGCCGAAAGGTAGGCACTGGAACTCCGAAATAAAACAAAAAGTGTTTGGACTTTTTGGAATCGTCGTGAGATTTACTTTGACCATTTATGGTGATATTTTTTTACAGTGATTTTGATATTGCCTGAATCACCAATCTCAACTCATATGCCATCATTTTTGTCACGAAATTTTTAAAGTTTTTTTGTACTAATTAGGACCATATTTTCCGTGTATAGGTGTCGTGTAACAATGACCTGTACTGGAAGGGAGAGGGATATGCTTCCAACGAGTTTCTCGAAGTGAGGCAAGAAGAACACACCGTTTTAGAACACCTTAAGCGACACAAAAGGCAATGGGGTAAGTGATGCTTGAAATAACAACTTGTAATGTACAGCCGAGGGTCAAAATTGCAGTCAGACCTCAATGTTTATAGTCAACTGTACGGTTCTTTGCATATAAGTGTGTGCGTGATGTTTCAACGCAAACAATAGAAATCATACAGTCTAACTACGAGGCGATTGGGCGTGGTCAACGTCACACAAAGACAGAAATATATACTTACTCGTTTCACTTATACATAACTACAAAAGTCCGTGTCGAGCCGGTTCAAAACTAAGTCTAAAATTCGTCTTAGTAGTTATCGTAACTCGTGGCAGACTTATGAGAAAATGCAACTCTAAAAAGCGGAATCGTAGTAGACGCGAGTTCAAATCTCGGCTGCACATAAGTTTCTTTTTGTATTTTTGGTAACCTATACTCATGGTAACAAATAATGACTAAGTAGTAAGTTACACGAAAGGAATGCATCTTAGAATAGGTGTAAAATAAATAAAAAGTTTTTTATGCATCCTTTGATAATATTATTTATACCCAACCATGAAAAATAGTACATTATGGTGCAAGTGTGTAATGTTGGTGATTACCGCGGAGGCGCCATTGAGACCCGAGCCGTTAGGTGAGGGTCTTAAGAGATCCGAGGACGGTAATCATCAATACACACGTGTATCATACGACGTTTTTCAACACACTTGTGAAGAAAATAATACAAAAAAATAATTTTCAACAGTAAAAACGAGTTCTGAATTTTTTTTCGCAATGGCGGGCAAAATTAATCAGTTTTCCTATGCGCACGCATTTGTCAATGGCGATCGGCTATAGACTAAAATAATGAGTTTTCTTTTTTTTTGGCTTTTCGTGGATAATGTTTTAGCCACGAACAAAATTGGGAATTTCAATTTTTCTTTATTACAGAGAAAATAAAAGTTATATTTGAGTTAAAGTTTTATTTATTAAGCACGTACAAGTTGAACTTATCTATTTAAATACGAAGTTGCATGAAATGAGCAAGCAATAGGTACATTAATTTATTTGTACTATTGAGCACGATCTTTTTTGTATCGAAACTTTTTTAAGAACAAATCAACTCAACCAATAAAATAAAAAACTCTATAACTCACTTGTGAATAATAGCAATGAAAAAGTCACAGTTTGATAACAGGTATCATTATGTGCCTAATTGCGGTGAAATTAGAACCACTTTATGAGCAAGTATGTTGAGTAATTTATTGATTAAATAAATATTATTACAACTAATTTAAATAGTAGGCAGATAAAAAAAATAGATAAGTTTTAATTTTTGAATATAAATATGATAACTATTATTATTGAGGCTATAGCTTAATTATTTCGTTTTCTCTAGGCAAAGAGGATTGAAGCTTAACCTAAACAATACAATGCTAAATATTTACTATTGCCAGGGCTCCCCTGTTTCAAAACCAACCAACCATTTATTAAAATAATATAATACAATGATGTTTACATAGATTACCGTCTTTAATAAAATAATATAAACACTCATACGCACAGTACGCGCCACTCTAAAGAAATAAATCGTCAACCTTTTTACGTTTTAGTTCAGTTCAAACTACATAATTTTTAGAATGAAATCTTGCGCAGTTTGTAAAGTGCAGTTCAATGACGGCGTCCGGTGTGGCAGTTGCAAAAAACACCTGGATTTCGGATGTGCAAACATCTCAGAAACCGGATGGAGAAAGCTGGGTGCCAATAGGATGGCACAATGGAAATGCCCCACTTGCAGAATCTCATCACCAGTTATGCCTTCCCCTGAACCTGCATCGCTGGATACTGTACTAAGCGAGATACGGTAGATGAAGCTACTTAGCTTGCCGGCCTTGGTAGATGACATTCGCGTGATCAAGGATGAGTTGGATGAGCTGAAGGTGACGTGAGGGCACTGGTTGAAGACTTGATGATTTTGAAACAAGACTCGTGGAAGTTGAAGCAAGAGTGTCTGAACTTGGAAAGCTTCAGGAATCAGTGAATTGTTTACAGACTGACTTGGCGAGCACGAAGTACCTACTCTCGACCTATGAACAAAGATTCAGACTAAACAATGTTGAAATTAAGGGGGTTCCTATAAAGAAGGATGAGAATTTTTACTCGATCCTCGACGCTATAAAGTTAACTACAGCTGTCCCAAAGCCCAGGTGAACTATATTTCTAGGGTCCTTATTTTTGGTTCCAATGAAAAGCTTATAATAGTGAGTTGAGTATTGAGTATGTAAAGGAGGATTTAATTGCGGCGGCACGTGCCAGGAAAGACCTATCTACTTGTGACATCGGGTTTCATGGCTCATCTCAGCGTGTTTATGTCAACGATCACCTTAGCGTGGAGTACAATTTTTTTTAACCAAAGTTAAAATCATTGCCAAAGATAAACATTATGAGTACGTATGGGTTAAAAATGGTAAAATTCATATACTTGAAAATAATCATTCGAAAGTTTTTATCATAAGGAAGGAGTCAGATTTGAACAAGATTGTCTAATTTGCCTCTTAATTTTTATACATACTTTCTTATCTTGCTATTATATTTTGCTTCAATGGCTCCAAATGTTTAATACCGTTTTTGTCACAATAACTTTATACAATTTTTTTAATTAACACCTCTGCCGTACTAATGAGTTCGACACCTCTCTTTTGTGTAGCTACTTGTATGCTTTGTGATCGTTATCGCGTCGTTTACTTTAAAGCTTTACCGCACTACAATATGTTTTACTCTCTCGCACTTGTGTGTTTACTATTTAACATCGGATGATTCTTGCTCTCGCATAAATTTTATTGACTTTTACCCTCATTATACTTATTCAATTATATTATACCTTATTCTACAATATTATTTTATGAAATGCTGTATTTGAATGGATTACATAGATTTATACTCAATTATTAGTCTTGGCTTTAATGGCTCCTAAGTTATTATATTTTATCAAAACGTTACATATTTGTGTTATTTATTTATGTCAGCAAAAATTAGAGCTTTCGTTTTCTTCACAACTTCGGAATTACCTCACAAAATTAAACCAAATAGTTATGAGTAACTCTTCCGATACCTTTCTCATCATTGGTGATTTTAACATGAGCGGTATTAACTGGGTCTTATCCGACAATCTATCACTCGTCCCAAAGAACCCAAATGGTCCTGACGAAGTTTTATTAAATGACGAAATACAATGGTGTTCTTAATAGTCCAGTAGGGCTATATCAATTTTTCACATAACCTTTGATAATTCTAAAGTTGTTTATTTTCGCTGGGTGGATACCTTATGTGAATTTATTGCTATGCACAAAAATACTAACAGCTATGGATGATTAATAGTGATGGATGGTAGGCGTCGATGGGAACCAGTGGACATGGACATTCTACCACATTAACTAATTGGTTTGAAAGTACCAAATCTAAATTTTACCATGCCTATTATAGTCCAATATCCAAAAGAATATGCCCTTCGATAATTCAAAAGTTTTTTATTTTCGCTGAGCTAAGAGGATACCTTATGTGAATTCAATGCTATGTACAAAACAGTTTACAGTTATGCAGTAGGTATAAAGTAGGTATTTTCTATAATTTCGTGTTATAACAATAATATAATATTTAAATTTAAATAATTTACTGTTTCTTTATTAGTATTATCTAAACTTTATATTAGTGAAAATGCTAACAGATATGTACTGTGGAACAATGGAAAACTGAAAAAGGCTCGTAGTTAACTCTTTCAATAAAAGATCAAAGTTTCTCAAATCATTTCCTATATGCGTAGAGGGATTAGTTATACCTTTCAACAAGAGTTCTAACAACACAAACATGTAAATATATTTTTTCTATGCAATACGCGAAATATTGAATTTAAGTTTATAATTTTGCGCCTACATATTCGTAATAATAAACTCTGCCATCATATAAAAGTTTAAACATTTACGTGCTATGCCTTTAATATGATAAATAAAATACAATTTTGTATTGCGGGGCGCGGTGTAGGTATGTAAGTACGATCATTACATATGAGTGGTGCGGCGTGGTGACAATCGACCACTCCGAAGTCCGAACGTATTGAATGAGGCGCGAAACCATTTCATTACTATCACATCTCACAAATCACTGTTCCTGTAGTATTTAAACCTCGTTAATAAAATCTAATTGTATATCAATTTGTTTTTTTTTTAATGTTGAGGTCGAATGCGATTTCTACCTTTTTTGTTCCTAATAAAAATAATATGAAAGAAATGATATGATGTATGTTTAGATGAATCGATGTATTTATTTTTGTAAAATACTACCTACATTTTTTTAAATTCATCATTAATATAGTAGCAACCGGGTGTGGTCCGTCTGTAAACTTTCTATTTTGTGGTATTACATACATACATACAAGATACGCGTGAAAACTTAACCCTTTCCTTGCAGTTGGTTAAAACAACAAAAAATTGGTTCAGCCGTTCTCTTGTGATACGCTTACCAACACTTAGAGCGTTTTTTCTAGGAAGAAAAATTTTACATGATCGTGTTTTTTGCGCCCTGTCTATTTGTTTTTAAACTCTATTAAACAGAAAAATCGGCACCACGTGACCTTACCACACGGCTGCTTTACATCAAAACTTAGTAATTGCCATAAATTATTATAAACCAGGATAGCGCAAAAAAATATATTTGAATTAGCCTATGGAAAGTCATCTTGTGTTAGGTAACCAAACGAAAAAAAGAATTTTAAGAGTGTACTAAACAAGGCATATGCATGAACTGTGCGTAATAACAGAAATTATATTAGTAGTGTCATAAATCTATTGAATATTTTACATATCTCTAAATAAGACAATTCAATATCTAGTAGTCTAGCCGGATATTTGCTAATTTAAGGTGTTTTAGAATTTGAAGGGACTTTCCTATTGTCATCATCTCATCTGCCTAGCCTTTTCCCAACTATATTGGGGTCGGCTTCCAGTCTTACCGGATTCAGCTAAGTACCAGTGTTTTACATGGAGCGACTGCCTATCTGACCTCCACAACCCAGTAACTGGGTAAACACGGTACCCCTTGGCAAGACTGGTGTCAGATCTCAAGCTTCTGACTACCCGTAACGACTGTCAAAGATCTTCAAATAACATCCGGGACCAACGGCTTAACGTGCTTTCCGAGGCACGGAGGAAACTCGGTATGTTGAAAATGGTCACCCATCCACGGACCGACCTCGTCAAGCGTTGCTTAACCTTGATGATCGACCCTTGCGGCTGTTATTATTTAGCCACGAGCTCCTCTGGGACTTTCCTATTGTAATGATAAATAATTTTAAATTTCCTGGTTAAAATTACACAGTCCATCGCAGTATAGTAAAACTCATTAAAATAATATAAATAAAATTATCTGGGTATAAAACAGTATAAAAAAACCGACCAAGTGCAAGTCGGACTCGCGCACGAAGGGTTCCGTACCATTATCGCAAAAAACGGCCAAAAATCACGTTTGTTGTTTGGGAGCCCCTCTTAAATATTTATTTTATTCTGTTTTTAGTATTTGTTGTTATAGCGGCAACAGAAATACATCATCTGTGAAAATTTCAACTGTCTAGCTATCACGGTTCCTGAGATACAGCCAGGTGACAGACGGACAGACAGACAGACAGACGGATCGCGGAGTCTCAGTAATAGGGTCCCGTTTTTACCCTTTGGGTACGGAACCCTAAAAATGTCACCAACTGCTTTTTTATATGGGGCAGTCGTATAGTATAAGACATAATTTTAATATTAAATCAATTCACACGGCGAAGGCTTGTATGACACATGTCAGATTACCTATTCTAGTTAATCTTTTATATATTAGTCTATGTTCTAGTTGTCTTTATTTCCGTCAGTGAACGGAAATAAACATTCCGTTCACTGATTTCCGTAGCATTAAGTTTGCTTTCATAGGCATAATAACAGTGAAGTCTGTCAGATACTAGACGCCATCGGCAGTTTTAAATAAGAACTTGCGCGGTAATGTTTTTCTTAAAATCATCGGAAAAGTCCGTTTATGATGTGAGCCTCTGTGGTCGATCTTGTATATTTTAGTTCCATTTTTATTTATTAAACTAAAGGCATAGCACATAAATGTTTAAACTTTTGTATGGTGACAGAGCTTATTATTACGAATATGTAGACGCAAAATTATAAACCTTAATTCAATATTCCGCATATCGCAACGTAAAAATACAATTACCTGTGCAGCATAAAACTTAGTTGTTAGAACTTTTGTTGTAAGGTATAACTAATCCCTCTATGCATATAGGAAATGATTTGAAAAATTAAATCTTTTATTGAAAGAGTTACGAGTCATTTTCAGTTTTCCATAATGCCACAGTACCTATCTGTTAGCATTTTCACTAATTTACAGTTTAGATAGTACTAATAAAGAAACAGTAAATTATTTAAATTTCAATTTCATATTATTGTTATAACACGAAATAATAGGGATTACCTACTTTATACCTATTGCATAACTGTAAACTGTTAGCATTTTTGTACATAGCATTGAATTCACATAAGGTATCCACTCAGCGAAAATAAAAAGCTTTTGAATTATCGAAGGGCATATTCTTTTGGCTATTGGACTATAAGAGGCATGGTAAAATTTAGATTTGGTACTTTCAAACCAATTAGTTAATGTGGTAGAATGTTCATGTCCACTGGTTCCCATCGACGCCTACCATCCAGCACTATTAGTTAATATGGATTTCGTTGAAGCTCCTCTATTAGAGTGCGCGCCACGGTCGCAATATCTGTTCGACAAGGGTGACTATGAATCTATCAACAAAGACATTTCCATGAATGACTGGGAAGCCGAGTTTGCGACACGATCAGTTGATGAATCATTAAACTTTTTCAATCAAGTTATTCTTAATTAACACACAAAATATATTCCACAAAAATTACATCGTAGCAAAACATATCCTACTTGGTACCATTCGGCATTAATTAAAACAATTAAAGAAAAATACAAATATTTAAGAAAATTTAAGACTTACGGCAACATAGCAGATGACTCAACATTTAGGCTACTTCGTGAAAGGGTAAAGGTATTAGAATCGCAATGTTATGAAAACTACTTGAGCTTAACCGAAAAATCTATTACTTTCGTGAAAGGGTAAAGGTATTAGAATCGCAATGTTATGAAAACTACTTGAGCTTAACCGAAAAATCTATTACTATCCGGCGAGATCGGTCAACTGGGGATCTTCTAGCGTATGCCATTCACATATGGAGTGAAGCCATCGAGAGGCACGGGGAAGCGCTTGCCGTCTCCCTTGACATCTCGAAGGCTTTTGACAGGGTCTGGCATGAGAGCCTTATTGGTAAGCTTCCGTCATTCGGTCTGCCCGGTGGTCTGTGCGATTGGATCGCAGACTTCCTGAGGGACCGGTCTATACGAGTGGTTATTGATGGCCGCTCGTCTGACCAACGGGATATCAACGCCGGGGTCCCTCAGGGGTCGGTACTCTCGGCAACATTGTTCTTGTTGCACATAAATGATCTGCTAAAACCCGGCACTTTTGGGTATGCAGACGACAGCACTGTTGCTGAGAGATACTTGTCCAACGCGCGTGCTACCGGGCCTCAGATCCAGTCTCTCCGGGAGGCCATGGTGGAGCGCTTGAACTTGTCCTTGCAAGCAGTCTCCGAATGGGGCGATGCCAATCTGGTCAGGTTTAATGCTGCTAAAACCCAGGCGTGTCTTTTTTCCGCTAAAAGGAGCCAATTTCACCCGGCTCCTACTTTCCGCGGTGTAACCGTGCCGATAACGGACCATCTCGAGCTTCTTGGCGTTACGTTGACATCGACCCTCAATTTTGGTCCATTCATTGAGGCAAAAGCTCAACTGGCTGCCAAAAAGTTGGGGATCCTTGCAAAGGTGAGACGATACTTCACGCCAGAACAGCTGCTCAACTTGTATCAGGCGCAAGTTCGGTCATGCATGGAGTACTGCTCTCACCTCTGGGACGGATCTGCCAAGTACCAGCTGGATGCACTGGAGTCGATCGAAAAGCGGGCCAAGAGGCTCATCGGCAATGAGATATTGGTCAAGTCTAGGCTCCAGAGCCTTGAACATCGGCGCCAAGTTGCCAGTCTGTCGGTTTTTTATCGGTTACATTTCGGGGAGTGTGCGTTGGAATTGCATGAATTAATTCCTCCTAGCCCTTTCCATTATCGGAATACAAGACGTACGGCGATGTGTCATCGGTACATGGTGGACATTCCACCCATACGCACCAAACGTTTTGGGAATACTTTCATTATGCGTACAGCTAGGGAGTGGAATTCCCTGCCGGGGTCTGTATTTCCTGAGAGCTACAACCTGGGAGTCTTTAAGTCAAGAGTGAATAGGTTTCTTCTAGGTAAGCGCGCTACATCGTCGACCACATCATCACTTACCATCAGGTGAGATAGTGGTCAAGCGCGAGCCTATCAATAATAAAAAAAAAAAAAAAAAAAAAAACTATCCCTAAATATTTTTGGACCTTCGTTAAAAAACGACACAACTCAAATGCAGTGCCGAGCACTTTAAACTATAATAACGAAGCGTTGCGTGCCGGAGAAATAATATGCGAAGCGTTTTCCACGTACTTCCATTCTACATTTCTAGATACTAGCCCTGGTCATGGAATTTCTTCACTCACTCTTTCTACTGAATCTTCCAGCCTATCTGATATATGTAGTATTGTAGTGAACGTTGAGGAGGTTTCTAACTTGCTTCGCAAGTTGGATACTTCTAAAGCGGCTGGCCCGGATAATATTTCATCCAAATTTCTTGTACGATGTTCGACTTCGATTGCCCAACCTACCTGGATTCTCTTCAGGAAATCCTTAGATACTTGTATTGCACCTGAACTTTGGAAATCGGCTTTCATAACGCCTATCCACAAGAAAGGAGTCAAAATTGAAATTGTAAACTACAGGCTGATATCCAAGCTCTGTATTGTGGCAAAAATCTTCGAAAGGATCATCTATAACCAGGTGTATAGTGCTCTTAGAAATTCGTTTAGTTCCTTTCAAAATGGTTTGTTGTAGGGAAGGTCTACCGTCACCAACTTCTTTCTTCTTTCTTTCTTTCTTTGAAAAAAACTTAATACTACTTAATGATTTTATTACTGACGCCATGGATAACGGTGGGCAGGTTGATGTCGTTTATACTGATTACAGTAAAGCTTTTGATCGAATTGACCATGAGATCTTACTATCTAAGTTACATGGTATGGGAATACGAGGCGATTTTCTCTGATGGTTTTCTTCTTATCTGGAGAACAGGTCCCAAGCAGTAGTATTAAGCAATTATATGTCGTTTTGGGTGCCTGTCCACAGTGGAGTCCCCCAGGGTTCATTGCTCGGCCCATTACTTTTCATTATCTACATAAACGACATCAACTCTTGCTTGCTTTCATCGAAACTGTTGTGTTTTGCTGACGATATAAAAATCTATGCCACAATATCATCACATGCTGATCTGATTGCACTTCAGGATGATTTACGTCGTCTGGAGGCTTATTGTCGTGAGAGTAAGCTTGATCTTAACCCTGTTAGAGTAAATTAAAACACATTAATTCGAAGAACAACGTAAATCTATATTTAGTATTTTATCACAAAAGAACAATTTTTTTTTTCTTACAACTGTCAGTGCAGTTTATTGGATTTGTCTATGGTCAACCAGTCAGGTACAACATATAGTTTATAGGTTCTAACACCACCCCTTAAAGTCTATGTGAAGTACTACTAATATTTACTACTTCAATATTTTCACTGCACTACGAGGAACTAAGCATAAATCTTTAACAAAATGTTCATACTTTTCAGAACCTAAAGGCTTTGTCAAAATATCTGCCAACATGTCACTTGTACATTTGTACTGAATGGCTATCACACCGTTTTCAACAATTTCGCGAATGAAGTGATGCCTAACTTCTATTTTCTTAG
This sequence comes from Orthosia incerta, assembly GCA_948252205.1. Taxonomy (NCBI): domain Eukaryota; kingdom Metazoa; phylum Arthropoda; class Insecta; order Lepidoptera; family Noctuidae; genus Orthosia; species Orthosia incerta. The sequence goes on along the minus strand of OX411741.1, from coordinate 35,522,750 downwards.
TTCTGGCATGAAACATATGGTTTTCAGATAACTTTATGGTGGACTGATTATCATTGTAAACGACAATCTTCACATCGAGCATCAAACATTCTGATATGAATGCCTTGATAAACAATGCCTCTTTACACGCATCTGATAGAGCCATGTATTCGGCTTCGGTGCTGGAAAGAGCCACCGTGCGCTGTTTACGGCTTTCCCAGGAAATTTTTTAGGACTTTAGAAGCGGTTTAATGATTGTAGACTAGTTTTAAAATAAGTGTATCGTATGAAAAACATGTTTCGCTAACGGTCAAAGTTTTATTACTGAATGGTCTGAATGTAAATTAGTCTTACTTGTTGAAGTATCCGCAAGGGCAGAGGTCGGTCTTGTTGACGAAGACGATAGCATCAGGTGCGGCGAAGGTCGTTCCTTTGTTGTCGATAGCCTCGCAAGAGTATGCTCCGCTGTCTTCCGGCTAAAGAGCATTAAAAAAAAAATAACATGGTAACAAGCATTGCTCGCTATTCTGAGTTTTTGATCGAATTGAAAATCAAATTTTGTATTTAAGCATATGCCAGTTTACGACTGAAGTAAGGGCAGCTGCCTAAAAAGTAAATAAAAGCAATTACATCTGCATTATTCATTGCAATCTGTTGAAAAAGTAAAAACAATTACAAACCATCATATTGGGGCATGTGATAACACCAATACCCCTGTCGCTAGTCCAGGTACACTTGGGAGGCACGTGGCCCCAGTTCAAACGCCATGAGATCAGCGGGATGGGGACGCCGACGGCCTCACACCTCAGGGTCAGTGTCTCGCCAGGGTTCAGCTTCACGTTCGAGCTTTTTGGTGGGCTAGTGACGTGGACGGGAACTGAGAAAAAAGACGTTTGTTTTAGGATATTTCCTTCTAGTTGTGAAAAACTATAACGTCCTAGAGAATTTCTCAAAAATAGACTTAATCGTTATACTGTTTGCTAAATACGATGCATTTGGTTAAGATATAAAAAAACAGATACTGCCATGGAATCTACCATCAACAGCCATGGTTTCACTTAAAGGCATTTACAGTTCAATTACCTTTTTAGGAAAAAAGGCAATTATCTTTTATTAGACTTACTTAATGAGTATAAAGTTAAATATGCTACTTACCACATCCAAATTCATCTGAGCCATCTTGACAGTCAGTCTGTCCGTCGCAATGGAAACTCTTGGGGATACATTGGTCTTCCGATTTGCAAGTGAATTCAACCGGTGAGCATTTGCCGATCTCATTGGTATACCCGCAGTTCTGTTCGTCAGATCCATCACCACAATCGTCTTCGGAGTCACAGATCCAAGTCTTGAGGACGCATTTACGGTTACTGCACTTGAACTGGTATGGCTCGCACATACCGTCATGGTCTAGAAAATGTTTGCATGTGAATAAACATTTATCAAAAAAAGAACATTTTATTATAAAAAGGTAAAGAAAATTGTTAATACAGTAGATTAGAGGTGAATTTACGATTTATTTTTTTCGTAATAATATATCGCATAATTAAAACAAAGACAGTTGAATTAAGATACTTACGGCAGTTTTTTTCGTCGGAGCGATCCGCACAGTCATAGTTGTTGTCACAGACAGCAGATTTGGGGATACATTATCCATTGCCACAGGTGACCTCGTAATGCTGGCACGCGGGGAACGGAGGCCTGTATGTTACAGCTGTAAACATTGCAACGGTAATTGGTAATTCATCGTTATATCAGAAGAATGAGTCATGTTGTAAGGAGTCCAACTGCTATTGCAAACGCGAAACTTTGTGAGGATGGATGTTTATTTGTTATGAAAACTACTAAACGGTTTTTTAGGCTCGCATTTACAAAGGATTCCCTATCCAACTGATTAAATAATCGGTTTACATGCTGCAACTGTGTTTCTTGAGATGGCGATATTTTTAGAGTGTTTACGAAGTTTTTGCTTACAGTTTTTTTTTTATTTGTAATGATATGGGCTCGGCTATAAATATTGATTTGTTCACATATCTATTTACTTGTGAAATGATTAAATAAAATACAACTTAATAAATATTCAAAAAAATATGAATATATATTTATATGACATATTGAAGAAAACGTTTAACGTTAAAGTAACTCTTAGCTCCATTTTTCTTTAGTGTTATCTTAGCTAGTATTTTTTTATACAGACATTTCAAGAGACTTATTTATTCAATCTGACGTCAAAGTCAAGCACCGTTAAAAGAAAATCCGTTTTACTTCAACCCGACATACAAAACCTTTTCAACGCAATTTCTTTGAGGGTTAAGTTTCCTGAGAAGATAAATTCTCAGTAGTCGTCTGTACTTTTATTTTACTACGGCGAAAAATGCATAAATTAAAATACCATAAGATCTTATGCAAGTTATAGTTTCAATGCCGTTGGTAACGACAAAACGTGCAATATTAAATTCTAAAGGTGTCTTTCGTATTCTAGACATTTCAACCCCTTTTAGTCTCGCTCAAAGGGTGATATAAAGATATATTTCTTAGTGCACTTTTACATCTGCTAAGTTGATATCGTTTTTTCTAAGTTGTATACATTTATCTTCGCGGTTAAGATGGTGCCGTATCGTTGAGGCAGTAATTCAAAGAATTTCGTATGATTTGTTATTGAACATCATGTCTGTGAAATCTTGACAACTACAGTCAGGCCATTTTAATAGGTAACATTTGACGTCTGTCAGTTTAGTTTTAGAATGGTTTATTAGTGAAAGCAAATCGTAAAATTACTCTTATCCGGTCATTATTACAATAAATATGTAATCGTAATTGAAAAAAGTAAAGCAATTGTGCATTTCTTATTTTATGCCCGCCGTTACAGGGTACGTTGTTGAATTTTGATGAATTGTCAAATGTTACCTATTAAAATGGCCTGACTTTAAGATGTCTCTTATAAGATATCTATAAAGATGTCAAAGTTTGCTTTACCGAATATTCGGACAATTGTGCAATTAACTGTTGCTTATGAATAAGTAGGCACGAGTAGTCAAAATAGTTGCCTATCAAAGCTGCAACATCCCTAAATATTGTCACAAAAAAAATATTGTGTCATTTCGAGACATGAGTTTACGATTAGAATAAGCATTTAGATCTTAGCCGTTAACCCGTTCTTCTTCTTTTCGTGTGAAGTTGTGGCCACGTCTGGTGTCAGGCAAAAATTAAAATGGAGCTTGCAAATATTGTAGAAAAACTTTAAATAAAATCTTTTTTTCCTATGCCCTTTACTAGCAGAAAAGACTGTCTGTGCACAAATCAAAGTAGTCAAACGTCTAGTATTAAAGATGGTGACCAAAATAAACATTTGCGATCCACTCACTTTGTACGAAGCTTCATAGCGTTCGTGAAAACCTCAAATAAGGTTTTCTCGACGTTCATATGATGGTAATAATATTTTATTAAAAGCTTTCTGGCGTATGGGGCGTAAGGGCGTCCTAGCGGCAAGTCGACGACGCATCACTCTCTCAACGTAACTTAATGTTCTACAATTACTTGAACTCCCGTTTTTTTCATTTTAAATACTTGATTATGTTGTTTTATAGTAACATTGGTTGTATCTTTGTTCTCGAACCTGAACCGATTTCGAAATATTTTTCGCTGATCGAAAGCTTCGTTAAGAGGAAATGCGGTCGCAGACATGAGACTAAAATTCCAAATTCGAGGTTGGCTCTCGCCTATTTCCTCCTCCAATATTGAACCAATTTAGCAAAAGCTAAAGTACCTCCTACAACGATCGCATTAAAATAAACACTGGTTGTAAAAAGATCTTACAAGTAGGTTTGGTAGCTGTATTTTCGAATAATTTCACATTACTTGAAACTTGCAGTAAGTAGTAAAGTGGAATGCGTTGGTGATTGGTTAGTTGTAGCAGTACAACTTTAGCATGAATTAGGTATTAACTGCCTTGCACCGGTTTCTAAGATGTGTGTCACTGTGGTAATTAGATCTTACAACAACACTACCACTAATACGATAATTTGTATAACTTTAAAAAGAGTCTGTATTGAGCTATATATAGCTGTACTATAAATAGACAATACCATTTACCAATAACTCAATTCATATTGAAAGGAGACTTGACTAAATTGTGCAGTTGTGTAAGCCTTGTACAAAGGGCCGAGGTTTGGGCAGGTCCTGGCTTGGAGACCACAACAGTGCGACGGTAGGCACACACTGCGAACATACGGAATTACTAGCAGACTCCTAATACTAGGTACGTGCTAACATTAGCTAGGTACGCCTAGACGGTGTTAGAGATAACATTGTTGAATGAATTAGGATTAGACTTCACATAAATAATTAACTGGTTTGAAAAAAATCTTCGTCTTTTACAACATTGATAGAGATACTTAGACGAAGAGGATTTTTCTTTATTACTCATAAGCAATTGGAAATATTTTTATCTTAGTTTATATATGAGTTGGTAAAACAATTATACATGAATCCAACAATCAAAAAGAATTGTAATAAACGTATACATATAAAAAAGTGTCTAAATTCAACAATATAAAGTCCTAATATTTTCTTTTAGCAACTGTTTATTTTGTATACAGACACAAACGAAATATTGCCAATTTGCACGACAGATCTTAGTGCTTGTACCTGGAACTTTTAGTTTATCAAAACGATAGTCTGTTCTGGGAACTGTACCTAAAGTTGGACAACATCTTCAGCGTTAGGCCATTTTCACAGTCACCAACCGAACAATTTTACGGTCGGTACGGGTAATTTTATGGTCTATTCTATTCATAAGCTATAAACTTAATCTGCCTCGTTTCTTTCAGTGCTCGCTACTGCTGATTATGTGTTCCTGAGTTCGATATCCAGGTCGGAAAAAAAAATGTCTGGCTAAGAGTCCCTTCCTCGCCACCGCCGAGGACTTATATGAGGTAGACGAAAGAGATGTTTGGGTCGCTACGTACCTACTGGGCGGACAGAATATGAGTCGTTGACACGAGAAGGAGAACTACATAAGTGTCAAAATTGACATTGGCATTGGCAGAGGCTGCTTCAAGATCTACCTAATCTTTCGGGGATACAGGCGTGCCGATAAGTTATGTAGGACTGAATTTTTTCTAACTAGTATGTTCTTGGAAGTCTGTAATCTTCGTGACTTTGTAGACACCACCTAAGCGTGGTTATCTACACTTATCTGACCAAGTTAGGCCTAAAAGACTCTCATAACGAAAATGAAGAAAAAGGGTAAAAAGCATGAATGTGATTAAAAGTTTTTGTCAGCTAATGTTCTGATTGGATAAACATTGGCCAACAAGTAACAAAATGTCCTTAAATGTTATTTCTATTGGAATTACCAGCAAAGTTATCCTAGCATCACCCAACGCTCCGCTAAAATAGTTAATGGTTGTAAAAATCAATCAAAGTTATCAGTAACCATAGTGAAATTCTAGTTAGGGACGCTTCGCAATGTGTAACCTTCTAAAAAAACTCCGGTAATCAGTTACGAGGAAATATTTATACTGGCTGGAGGTTTCCTTAAAATATTTTCTATTGTATTAGATTAATTTGTTTGTATCTCGCTGGTTTGGTTTGGGAGGGTACCAATTCCACTTTTCAAACACGGTTCGTGAGTTCGAATCCGAAAATAGAATAAGGTGAGTTGTGTATGGTTAAGCAAAAAAAAAACAACGTGAAAAATCCCTGTATTTAATAATTGTCTGAAAAGTTTTCATCATGATGTACGAGAAAATACTTTTATCTTAAAGTATTACTACTAGAATAAGCTTAAAACAAAGAACAAGACAAATAGATACCAATTGTTCTTAAAAAATATTTACATAGGACTAACTCGCAATTGGAACAGTATTGGAATTGCATGATCTAATTCCGCCTAGCCCGTTTCATCATCGAACTACAAGACGTACGGCGATGCGCCATCGGTACATGGTGGACATCCCACCCATACGCACTAAACGTTTTGGAAATACTTTCATTATGCGTACAGCTAAGGAGTGGAATTCCCTGCCGGAGTCTGTGTTTCCAGATAGCTACAACCTCGGGGTCTTTAAGTCAAGAGTGAATAGGTTACTTCTAGGCAAGCGTGTTACACCGTCGACCACATCATCGCTTACCATCAGGTGAGATAGTGGTCAAGCGCGAGCCTATCTAAAATAAAAAAAAAAAAAAAAAAAAAAAAAAGTATTTTTAACAAAAAAGTCGATAGATAAGGTAAAAAAAATTGCTAGTCTCTTTTATTATACTGGTTAAGAAAATACCACAATATAAGTATCAAGGTTAGGTAAGCATTTATTTATAAAGCACGAAACCAAGACAGATTCGCGGATGTAGAAAAGTTAAAGAAAAATTGTGGACGCGGTAATAACTATTTTCCTAGGTAGATCTAACTATGTAAATAATAAAACCGTACCTGGCAATATGTCTTAGTAATTGGAAACTAGTTTAAAATACATTAACACTATGTACCCCTTTAAACAAAACAACAAAAAAGAATCAGAAAACGTTTACCGCAACTTCAATTTTTTTTTCGCGATATTCACCGTATCCATATATTCACGGCGCTAACGTAATAGGTTCCAGACAGGGTGAACCGGCAAATAAATTTTCTCAAAAATGGTATGTAATGTTGTCATAACATCTCTAAAAAGTATCCAGAAAGTGAACTCTACCGGAGACTTATTCACAACTGTCCAGTAAGAAGCGAGATTTTAAATTTGGAATCTCCTACTGTCCAGTAAGTAAGCATGTAATTTACTTACTGGACAGTAGTAGGGATTAGTCCGATAAAACCGATTTCGATATCGATATGAAAACTGTATATAGGTTACATAACCGTTTGTGCAAAAAACCGAAAACACCCATCTCTAGACAGTAGGTCATCCTTTTCAGATCTGCTTCGAAAAAAAACATAGTACCAGCCAGACACATATTAGAGTTTAGCCATTATAAAACGGTTATAGGAGGGAGGCTCCAAATAATATCTATCTCTCTTTTTGGTATGACATTTTATAAGATAGATATATTTTTGAGTCCGTTAATTAAGACATACAACAAAGAAATATAAATGCCCCCGGTAAATCGATCACAATATCTATCAATATAATATTATAATTGCCCTAATATGAATGTAACCTTCAATATTACTTAAACGAATTTGTTGTCAAACTTTATTTCATTTTTGAGAAAATCATTATACAAGCCTCAACCAGTAAGAAAGCCATCCTGGCCTCGTATATAACCGGACCTCACCTGCGGTTCGGTCCGGTTAACTCATACTCGGCCAGGAAGGCTTACTTACTGGATTCTGCAGTAATGTACTATGAACTGTGTTGTAAGTAGTCGCTAGTCTGCACCAGGTACAGGGTAACCCCTTATTACAAAATTGTCCCCGCGCTGATTCGTGAGCAGGCCACTTCTTTACCCCCTTTATTATTATGAAAAGGTTGTAAAAGACCTCTGATTCGATGCGACAACCGACGACAGTTATTTATTTTGTTAAACTTAAACATGCTAGCGGTGATTTTTCAAACAATTTGCCAATTTGGTCTAAGGCTGTGATCATACTAGCTATAGAGTTTTGCCTATTATCGACTTTTCTGTGTCTTTTGTTATGATTTTTTAGGAGAGAGTTTTCTTCTGAGTGTTCACGCCATCGTTGCTTTTGTGGAGCAATAGTTTGTCTTATATAAATACACAGTTTTGGGTGCTTTAAATCAGTCTACGTTATGATGTATTTTGGTTTCTTTGAACTGAAAGGCTGCATTAAAATAGTCCGTGATTTTATACTCAAATACACGTTGCAACAATATAAGTTGCCCTCGTATTCTATCGAAATTACGTACCACATTAGGTCAAGTTCAATGTGTAACCGCTGACATGAGGTCGAATACGTCCAGCGTAGCCTGGCATTCAAACCTACTAGGTACCACTTGATCGATTGGCTTACATTTTTAAGCTATTCTTCTATTGTTCTATCAAGATCTAAGACAGTATAATGCCTATGCGTTACGTTCATTGGCACATACAGTGTCAGACGCTTTAGGAACCTGGGTGTCAGTTTAAGTTACTCGTAAGTATTCATAGTTGACATCACAATAGCGGTTCTGTATCTCATTATTGCCACAAAAATCATAATGCTTCGAGGAGGAACATTTAAACATAGGAGCACTAGGGTGTGTTATGTCACTGTGAAATGATTTATAAGTTTGAGTTTGTCCTTGGGTTTAATGTTTGCGATACCTACTGCTGATATATTTAGCAGAAATCCAGTCCGTTGTTCTGATCTTAAAAAGTTTATCTTCTCTGATATTGTAAACTTTCAATTATGAAATCAAAAGTTATACTAAAATGACTGACTTTATCTTAAATTTTAAAAGCCTTTAAAAGAGCCGAAAACAAATTCTGTCAGCTAAAGCGATTTTCAATAGGTTTTATATGTACCAATGAAATTGACATAGTGCTACCAAAATATGTAAGACTCTTGACAATCATTAAAAAAAAATCTAGGCCCAAAAACATTTTTGAATATTTCTATTATTTGGTTTTTAAGGGTTTGTCGTAAATAAACAAATGCAGTATCAGTAGACTATGATTTACTCTAATTGTATGCATATACGTGACATTTTCATCGACTAGTTTTTATTCGTGGCTCGTTCTGCGTATTCTCACGTTCTTTCTCGGTTGTTTGACGTCCATTGAACGTCAATAAGGCAATTTATTATATATCGTGTTGATTTACGTCCCATTTCGCGCATGTCACTGTTACATTAGTATGTAGCCAGCAGTGTATGTGATGTGTTTGTTTTGTTGGTGTATAGTAGTATTGCAGGACTGCAGTCAATGCTTTGTGCCTTATGTTACTGGGATAGTTATTCGAAAATTCGTCCTTTGTGTTTTTTGACTTTGTCATTCGATCTATTGTTTAAATAACATATACCACCTGTAGAACATTTGCACATGGATAATTTTCAAATACATACTTACCACCTATGGACAATTTCCACATGGTCAATTTTTTTTTTTTTTTCTGAAAAGCTAACTGAATATCAATAATATTCCGTAAGAGCTAAAAATAACATAATTAAATTTGGTCCTTTGACAAAAAAATAATTAATTCCCTATTTATTTTAACTATACATCTACTAGCTGTCTGTCCAAGTTCCCTGTTATGAAGCTACTTACACCATATTAGGCTACTAATTAATATTTAATTGTATTTGTGAGCCCTCTTATTAGTTAATTAGTGTTGTCAGGTTGCAATAGATCGAGAGACCACAACAAGCTTTAGGTACATTAAGATCTGATTTAGTAAAAACGATTTTGGATAGACTAGGTACGGGATGTACCTAGTCTATCCTACCTAGTCTATGCTTACAAAGTCTTCTAGTTGTCAAACTCATAAAAAAAGAATTACTAATCAATCAAAATTTTATCATACAAGGCAGAAATGATACCAATCACCAAAGGTTTCATATTGACTGTTTCTAACCTGCTGGCTATTATGTACTATTTACATACTTCATTGTGTACCTTATTCTCTAAAAACAGGTGTACAGATGTTTTGAGTCGTGCATTGTCGATCGCTTAAATAATTCCCCGTGACGACTCTATTCTATTGTCGCATACGACAAAAACTCTCGAATGCTAACTCAGTACAGGGTTGCTGTTGGGTATCGTTGCTGGGCTACATCAGTCGATTCTACAAGACTATTAAAAAGCGCTGTTGACTCCTGGTCACCGCTATGTGATCGGTATACGCCGACGTAGATAGATTTCTCCACGCCTGTGTCCACAAGTAGCCATATGGCAGAAAAACCCGATTTCTCAAAGCAACGGAGACGACGACAACAGATGTCATCGCGGACGTACACACAGACCCCAGCTTGCTTCTGTAGTAACCCGGGTAGTTGAGGTACGCCACGTCCGACGGGGTTGTTATCTTCGTCTCCGTTAGGAAAAACAGGTGCGGCTTCTCGGTCTCTAGGTGGTGGTGGACCGGATCAAGGTTGGAGTGCAACCCCCTGATGTTAATGAGGTGCACTTTAAGTGGGAGGAAGTGCAGCCGTTGTTTAACCTTATTTCTTTTCTTTGCTTTGGTCATTTTGTTAGAGTTGCTGGGGAAAAAGTTGAACTGTCGAGGCGCTGCTCAGATAACCAAGTGGACCACTAAAACTAACTCAACCTATGGGGAACTCAATTGGAGACTGCGGGGACGCCCGAACCCCCCCGGATATGGCCACCGGGTCCTCCCATCCAGTCGCCAGCTGGCACGGTGGAGCATACCGGGATTTTTCGCGAGTTGGCGGGGCAGCCTTTGGCACGTGGCTGTTGTGCTACTTGGGCCCCCTACTGACTGCGGTCGGCCAACGGCTGGCACCGTGCTTCGGATCCCGCTACCCTCCAGAATGAGCTACCCGGCAAGTTATTCTCAGAGACCAAGACCGGTTCTGAACAGCGCAACTGACAACCTCCTTCTCCCCCAAAGGCACTGGCACTCCCACACACCGACGGAATACAGCAAGATGCTTGGCGCCGGACTCCGGTGGGATGGTGGTCGCGAGCCAGGCGGCCCCTTGCGGAGCCTACCACCGCTTAAGTGGGATCGTTCAGCCGTACCACAGGCAAGCCCGTGGTAGCCACCAAAGTTTATCTTGGACATCGCTGAAAACGGTGAAGGATAACATCGTGAGGTAACCTTGGGGTGACCATAATCTCTTAGAGTAAGTTTATTTTGAGTGTGTTTAAGGGACAGATGTATATCACTTGTATAATTAAAATTGATTCAAATACATTATTTGTGAAACAAGATTTTTTCGTATGACTAATATTTTATTTTATTAAAAACACGATAATTTTCCGCTTCTTTTGCATAATACTCCAAAACGACTTGAATGTTTAAAAATATTTTTACACAAAAAATTTATATCCCGGGAATATGTTCCCTTGGGATAATTTTGAGTCACGTGGGCGATGCCGCTGGCAGAAGCTAGTTTATGATATGAATGAAATCTGCAAACTAGAATCATAGTAGGGATAACTAAAACAAACATTCTGTTTGAAAATTAATTCTACTATTAGGATCAAATTTGTACTCTAATTGGTATTGGCAACTAGCTTTTCCACGCGGCTTTATCCTCGTTAAAATCTGATATTATTTCGCGAGACTACCGGTGCAAAATGTTTGCGATGTCCTTTTCTAGGTCACGCTCACGATCTATTCGTGTGCTAAATTATCCGGATATGTTCAGCTGTTAGAGAAGGATTTATTTACAAACACAACACAGCAATACTCGTATTATGAGGAATACAACTATTTGTTTTTATGCAAATTTAGAATGTCGACCTGATGAGTTCCGCTGCGAGAGCGACGGCGTTTGTATTGAAGCACGTAAGAGGTGTGATGGTCAATACCACTGCGCGGACTCATCTGACGAGCAAAACTGTGGTAAGTACCTTTTAGGAAGCTACACAACCAACGAGAGACTATGAGCAACACTATACTAAATCATTGAAGCAGATCGGCAAGTGCATGATTCTGACATAGCGCTGGCAGGATTTGGAGTATTCATTGGAATGAAATGACTGCCAAATATGCATGAGCACTGCAGTATATCGCAAGATATACTTACAATTAAGACATATTTAAACCAAAAGAGGAAATCACAAATGGCATGACAAGATTTGCGCTAAAATAGAGCGTTACAGGTGCTAAAACTGTTTATAGAATTGTTGATTTCACCAAAATTCTTGTGTTAGCTCGTAATGCCTCGTTCCAATAAAAAAAAAACAAGGTAACTAATGTGATATTTTCACACTCTGCTTTCGCGGAAGATTTGTACGGTAAGTCTCAACGTCTATCTGGTGGGCTGGTCACCATGTGTGTAAAGACGCTGGCCATTTCAGGTGCCACGATGGCACCTGCATATCCATCCTACTCCGTTGTGATGGTTTCAAGGACTGCAGGAAAGATGGCAGTGACGAGATCGGTTGTCGTAAGTATTGGCTTGGACGCAACTAACTGACATTGTGGTTTTGTTTATATTCGTAACATTCATTGTTGTTTCAACTTCTTTTTAGCGATTGCTGATTTTGTGAGCATGATTCGTGTTTAACAAGATGCATTTTCATCGTTTGAAAAAACTGGTGTTAATGTACTTAAGAAATTATTTTTGGATTATGAGATTCAATGCGTCTTGTAACATGAAACTTCTTTTTGGTTAAAAACAGAGATTATCTATTTCAAATACTGCTTACCTACAAATTCAAATTAATGACCGAATATATTTTTAATAAAACGAATATCGATAAACAAAACCACATAGATAATTTTGGTGCGGATACTAAATGCTAACACAATAACACCGTATACAATAAACTATGTAATTCTAAAAGCATGCAGAACAGACCAATGGCAATGCGATCATGGGAGCTGTATCAAACGAAGTAAGCGATGTGATGGCCGGGTCGATTGTCCGACAGATAGGTCCGACGAAAGGAATTGCATCGGTAAGACATCCATACCCATAAAGATTGAACAATGCACTTAGCCCACCCCTTAGATCTCATCAATTCAGATAATGTTTCAAGCTCCATTATAATTCACATTATTATCACTGAAACTATGTCTTACATCATGCATGATACAGTTTCAAAATTAACACCCCACATTGAATTATCACAAAAAGATCAGTTTACATGTATGGCTTTGCATGTATTTCCAGCCACTGGCTACTTTAAGTGCAGAAGTGGCAAGATCATTTCCGAGAGTCTCAGGTGCAATCGTCAATATGATTGCACGCCTGGAGACTTTTCCGACGAACAAAACTGTCGTAAGTTATTTTACAATGCATGTCCTCGAAAAGAGCGTTTTCCAAGCAGCCAAACTGTGCGGAAAGTGTCACTTTTTTTTACTAGTGCTTTTTACTTTCTTGTACTTTTTTAATTTTTAACTCCAACGTCAGCCCGCCGCATAGAGTTTTTATTATTTGAGAAAAGTTTTAAAAATTAGTTAAGTACATACTATCATTCATTTAAAAGGTAAAACAAAACTAATACTTCATTTAAGGCGTTTTTATTACTCTAGATTTAGATTTTGATCAATAAATTAATTTTAAATAAGTATTCATTAAATATGTTTGGCAGAATGAATATTTTGCTCGTGCCTTTTTGCGTTACGACGTGACAGCTTTTATTAGTTAATCTGTGGATATGCTGAGCGCCTTTGAATGAGCGCCATTTTATTAATTTCTTGCTTGGTTCAGATATATTTTTTTTATTTCCTCGCACAATGCATAGTAAAATGTTGTATGATACACGTGCGTAAGATGATTTCCGACTCGTCTCGATTTATCCACTCACTCGCTTCGCTCGCTCGTGAATAAAAATAGAACTCATCGGAAATCACATACTTCCCGCACTTGTAGCATAAATAACTATTATCGTAAAGAATTCTTACTATCTGGCTTACTGTCTTATTTTACTTCTAAATCTGATCATTTCTGACTTTATTTTCATATTTTCCTCTTTCCAATGAGTCTCCATGGTGATTGGTTTTATCATTTCAATTTCTTAAACAGATTTTATTCTTCTTTTTCATTATTTTCATTTCTTTCAATCTTTAATTTTCCAATTGCTGGTGATTTGTCAGCTCTTTAAGTAATCAATATGAATACAGTACATTTCTTTTACCGGCTAGCATGTGGTACGAGCGACTTCAAATGCGATAATGGACACTGCATTCCCGCATCCAAGCATTGTGACAGAACGCATGATTGTCAGGACGGTTCTGACGAACGCGATTGCTCATATGGTTTGAACTTTTCAAAATTTATAACAATGATTTTTGTAAATTTTATAAATTTCTATATTTTGAAAAGGTGATAGTGAAACTTTGTACCTCCCTTTAGCATGTAACACTTCGAGCTAATTTTTACATTCAGTTGCTTATTTAAATGCACAGCATTACAGCTGCACTTTACTAGATTAATATTCGTAACATTGATTTATTAAACATAAACTTGGCGCGATTGGCCTGCTCGGCGTGACCTAAGTTGATCTTGAAATTACCTTTAAAAATAAAAAAAGATAGTTCCTCTATCTCGCATTCGCTTCAAGTTTATTCATTTGGATGACTAAAGTTTAACTTAACAGATCTTAGTCATTTAAAGATTGCTATAATTTAATATTTTAATTTAATGACATTCGAAAGGGGCTCTTAAGTAAAATGACTCCCTTTCGAGTGTACTTGTGTGGTTATGGCGCACTATTACGGCAGGCCCAGTTTGCATGGCTTATGAATATGAATGCACGAGTGGAATGTGCGTGCAAGCCGATGCCAGATGCAATGGAACAGTGGAGTGTGATGACGGCACCGACGAGACCAGCTGTCCTTGCAAAAGGGACCAATATCCGTGTCGGGACGGTTCTTGTATAAATATAGCCTATCTTTGTAACGGTCGGGACGATTGCAGCAATGGCGAAGACGAGTACAATTGCGGAAAGTAATGCTTGAAGAATGCCCTCGTTTTTAATTGATCACCGATCGAAACTATCGTACAATAATCGTTTTGTTAAAATTGATGGTTATTTGATAGTAAAACTTGTTTCATCTCGAGCTACATAGATCAATGCAGCAATATTCTTAATGTAACAATATACGCTTACAACTAGTGGTAATATTTACAGTTAGACAGTCTTTAAACTGTCCAAAAGATTAATTTTATATCAAAGATCAACCTAAAACGATTGATGTACGGTAATTAGATCGAATCTTTTTCCTAAAAATCATCATAAAATCATCATAATCATGGAATGGACCGTTGGCAATGCAACGACGGTGTATATGTAAGTTTTCGGAGACGATGCAACAGTAAATACGACTGTCCCGATCATTCTGACGAGAAAAACTGTGAACCGTCGAATGTGATAAAAGGTCCACATTTAAATTGTTATAGCTAGAAGCACGTGCATGTACATTATTTCGCATGAATATTCCTCTATTTTAGCTGGAATTCTAGCAATGTCTTTATATTTGTTATTATTTTTGTAGTTAGATACATTCAAATCGATATTTCTTCTATTTGTATTTCAGTCGGTATAAGTGTTGGTGTTTTCAGGCAATTGCCCAGCCGGACGTTTTACCTGCAAATCAGGCCAGTGCGCCGACAAATGTGACAATATACGCGAATGTGACGATGGAGAAGATGAGGAGGGCTGTGAAGGTACATTAAGTTCAGATTAAATGTTTAATTTATTGTAATAGTGGTTGACTGAATTCGTTCAGAGATCTTATCATAATGATTGTAACGTTTATTTTCGTGCAGTTTACAAGACAATATTTTAATGATCAGAATGAGACTTAAACGAATTGTTAGTTGGTAAGATTAACCAAAATTTTCTGGTGATATCGTTTATGGTGAGACCGCTGAACTACAGCGCTATCCCGAAGTTAAGCTTCTTAGGGCCCATCACAAGGTGTAGACGTTGGCAAAAACGAGGAGGAAAGGTAAAATAAATGTAAAATAATATTTGAAAGCATAAAGTTTTTGTATTTCGGGGTAGTGCTGCATATTCTTGTTTATAATAATAATAATAATAATAAACGTTTATTTGGAACAAGTTTTAGGACACAAATTTACAAAAGAAACCGATGATAGCTACAAAAGTTAAAACTGTGGCGCAGCTATCAACGCCCAGGTCAAAAATAGGATACATGTGTTCCAGACCGGTAGATAAAAAAAAAAAAATAATAATAAGAAAATAATTAAAATGAAAGGTTAAAGGTACTATGTGTGAGAGTGTATGTGTGTGTATGTATGTATGTGTGTGTGTATGTGTGTGTTATGTTACCACAAGTTTTTCTGTTTCTTCGTAGGAGAGGGATTTAAGAAATTCTGACAGCGTTTTCCTAACTAAAGTTCTTGTTAAGGGATAAATTTGAATGATTCTATTTACGTTATTGTAGAGTTTAGGGCTAAAGTAGTCAAAGTGGCGTCTTACTAATGCCAATCTGGAAAAAGCTGTCTTGTAAATTATGTCGGAACGTCGCTTCTTAGCGAGGTATTGTGGGTCATACATAGTTAAGTTGTGCTTTTTAATGACAGTTTGAAGTATAAATAGCTGTCTAACAGTGAGGACGTTACAGAGCGAAAAAAGTTCCGACGTTGGGAATCTGGCAGGTTTCTTGGCCAATACTTTTAACACTGCTCTTTGAGCTCTCTCCAAACGCAGAATAGCAGTCTTGTGGGTACCTCCCCATATTGTGATGCAGTAACCAAGGACCGACTGGACGAGTGCCAGGTATATTAATATAAGGCATGGGAAGTCGGCAACCGCTCTGAGTCTCTTGAATACATATATAAGTCTTCTTAAACGGACCACCACTGAGTCAACCTGTTTTTTCCACGTTAGGCAATTGTCCACTGTGACTCCAAGATATTTAATGTTGTCGGCGCGTTCTATCTGGGCACAGTTACAAGATATGGTGGCCACAGTATGAGGGCAAACATGTGTTTTGATCTGGAATGATGTTGGTGGTTGTGTAAGAATGCTTGGTGTGAAGGCGATAAACTTTGTCTTTGCAATGTTAAGTGTGAGTAGATTTGAGGTTAACCAATTCAAGACCAAACTCAGAGCGAGCTCCGCCCTTTCACGAGTGTCAATCCAGTCCTTACCATGCGTTATAAGAGCTGTGTCATCCGCGTAAGCAACGATTCTTGTGTTTGAAAGTGCTAGTTGGTACAGCTCGTTGACATAAATAAGGAAAAGAGTACGCCCGAAAACGCTACCCTGAGGCACACCAAATGACATGTCTTCCGGTGGGCTTATAAAAGATTCGACCTTGACGACCTGTTTCCTTTCCGTCAAGTAGCTGCGAAAGATTTCGAGGGTATTTCCTCGTATGCCAATTCGTTCCAGCTTGTCTATCAGCTTAGGGACAGATACGGTATCGAATGCCTTCGATAAATCTAGGAAGATACCGATTGCTTTTTGTTTATTGTTAAGTTGTTTGACTATTGAATTTGTAAGTTCTAAGGTAGCATCTTCGGTAGATTTTCCTGCTCTGAATCCAAACTGATTGTCGGCCAAGATATTAAATTTATTTAGAAACTTAACCAGTCTCGCATTGATAACTTTTCAAATATTTTTGAGAGGGTCGTAAGTACGGATATAGGCCTGTAATTGGAGACGACGTGCTTATCTCCTCCTTTGTATATGGGATGAACTATGGCAGTTTTAAAGACATCAGGAAAGGTTCCCTGGCATATGCACAAGTTAAATATGTGAACAAGTATTGGAATAATAACTTCTTTAGTAGTCTTAATGATTGTGGATGAGATTCCATCATATCCAACAGCACAAAGCCATAGACTGTAATGGTGAAGGGTAAGAGTCAACTGAGTCCGAAGGAGAAGATAAAGGGAATTTAGAAGCAAAATTGCTGCCTACATTAGCAAAGTAGTGGTTAATAATACTGACGGAATGAAGAGGATCGTCGCCACACTCTAACAATTCGGTGGGAGAGGATTTACCTGTGTCCAAATGGGATATTTGTTTGATAAGTTTCCAGGTTGCCTTCGGATTGGTTTTGGCCTTCTGGAATTCTGATCTCTCATAGTCACATTTTATTTTTTTTAGTAAATTATTGCAATAATTACGATAACGAAGAAATACAATTTTATTGGTATCATTTTCAGGGTGTTTTTTGAATTTTTTATTAAGCTTGTCTCTATGACGGATGCATCGGTTGACTGAATTTGTTCAGAGATTTTATCATAATGATTGTAACGTTTATTTTCGTGCAGTTTACAAGACAATATTTTAATGATCAGAATGAGACTTAAACGAATTGTTAGTTGGTAAGATTAACCAAAACTTTCTGGTGATATCGTTTATGGTAAGACCGCTGAACTACAGCGCTATCCCGAAGTTAAGCTTCTTAGGGCCCATCACAAGGTGTAGACGTTGGCAAAAACGAGGAGAAAAGGTAAAATAAATGTAAAATAATATTTGAAAGCATAAAGTTTTTGTATTTCGGGGTAGTGCTGCATATTCTTGTTTATAATTACCTACATATTAATATATATACACATATTAATATAGACTATTTTTATTTAAGGGTGGCTCTTACTGTGCTGGGATCGGATCTCGGTGATATATCTCAGATCTATCATCTTCAATATCAATATTTCATTACCTCAGGAATATTTAATCGCGATCCGTTCCCACTGAATATAAATTAATGCTGAATTATTTTATTTTAAATTAACCATATTAGGTACATATTATTGCGATTACTTAAGCAAGTGCAGTCGGTGCCATGGCAAACGGCTTTGCGTCCATTTGCGATTACCTGCGATTCTTGTGACTCTTTTCGTTGACTACTTTAAATGTTTGCTTCTTAAGTTAATTGTATTCAAATGAATCGTATTGTTTTTAAAGCGTGTGCCCACCAATGCGACGGCACGTGTTTAGCGGCCAGTCAGGTTTGCGACGGCCAGACCGACTGTTCAGATGGATCAGATGAAGACGAATGCTATCACTGTGACAGGCCTGGTGAATTCAGGTAACTTACGCAATAGAGTTCATTATATTTTGCTATTATAGCGGTTATTTTTAAAATGTACTTGTTAGTTTTTATTGCGAATTGCTATGTGAATGCCCACAGCGAAATATGCATTATGCGAAAGTTAGTAATTACACCTCCTTGTGTTCTGATCTTCAGGTTTTTGTAAACTAATGTTTTTTTTTTAGATGCGACTCCTACGAATGCATCAATAATTTGCAAAAGTGCAACGGCATACCGGAATGTATTGATGGCAGTGACGAGCTGAATTGTAACCAAACGATGATCCCAGATCGTAAGTTAATTAGTACCAACTTATTAACGACATCAATACATTACATGAATTTTATTGTGGAAGACGTTCTGCGGTTAATGCTGGAGTATTTTCCAAAGTTTCTTTATTTTTGAATCCCAGTACACCACTTATACAGTTGATTTCCAAACTAGCAGAGGAGACTGAGGTGGCGAACGAATGATAGCACATATGAATCATCATGATGATGTATATGTCTCCATACTGGGATCGATCTGCAATCTTAATATTTTTAATCAAGTTCTTCATTGTCAACCAATCAGTCATCGTTTTGACCCATTAGCTTAATTTATTTTAACATATCGTATTGTTCCAGAACCATGCACAATGGAGCAATTTAGATGCATATCGAATAATGTCTGCATCGACCAGAATTTCTTCTGCGATGATAACCAAGACTGTGAAGACGGTTCTGACGAAGCTAACTGCCGTAAGTATCATATTGTTTTTGACACAAAATACTAACAAATATAATCATGAATCAAATACTTTATATGAAAGAAATGTTAATGAAGATTTAGATTTTTTTTTTATATTTCGACATTTTAATTAATTTTAAATGATAGTTATTAAGATAACTTGAGTTTATCTGACACCAGTATATTCTTACGTGCTGATTTAATTGAAGAGCAATAAAATATAAGTTAATTGGGGCTCATTACTATAGTAAAAAAAAGTGTCATACTTAACAATCGTGATAATTTTTTGCTATAAAATTATGGCAACCGCTGGTGCTTGTTCTTGATATTATATGTATTTCAAAGAGTATAATTAAATTCAAAAAGTTAGCATCTAGCCATAATAAGATGCAGTTTACATATTGTAAGCAAAAAGTATTGTCAAGAACGAGCAACAGAGAACTTTAAATAATAATTGATCAGCGCAGGGCACTAACACGCTTATAGAATTTAAAAGAAGCACTAACAATTTAATTACTGCACTTAAAGAATCGACACATAATGACACATTCTCTCTTGAAACTAAAACGCACCATGCACTTCTAACTGCTGCCTTCTTTAGAATGGTTCTTCTTCTTCTTCTATTGTAACGGCACGATCCTAATAGAAAATAATAGCTTAGCCGTCATAAAATCATGAACCAGCCTACAAGTTGATATGGAAGTTGAACAATCCAGTAAAAATATTTCTCATTTGTTGGGCGAGTATTGAAAAACAAAAAAAAAATTGACGACGCACCGGTGATGCTATGCTTCAAGGATTCTGAACCAAATGGGAACGAAATAAGCGTGGCTATCATTGGTGGTATGGTGGTACGAGGGTTCAGCCGGGAATAACGTGGACAGAGTACTAACTTGTCTGTTAAATCTCGGGTAGAATTAGTTATAATGTAATGTAATAAGAAGGTTGATGTTCACAATGGGTGTCCAGCTTGGTACTTAACGAGGGCGTCGAGATCGCCAGCCATGGCCGACTGCCACGAGTCTGAGTTCACCTGCTACGACGGCCGGTGCATTCCACATTCGAGGCGCTGTGACAATATTTACGACTGCCGCGATTTTTCAGACGAACAGAACTATTTAGTTACCGGTATCTTACTCATTTTGGCACTGTCACGTCTGTGTGTAACGAACGCTGTCGTTAAGTTTACTTCTATTTTTTTACGACAAAAGACATTGGATATACAAAATGGCGGGTTGTTATGAACCACAGAGCACTGAGATGCCTCAGTGGCTACTACTAGAGAAGACTTAACAAAACTTTCCATACAAACCAAGCGTGTCACTGATCGACTGCCTTTTGCTCATAGAAGTTGACAGCCTGTGACTGACTATGTCTATGATCGCCGAAGCTTGATGCTCAGCGGAATGGGGGCTAGCGTATTTTTGCTCACCAGCTGGTGCCACTGGTGAAAGTAAGGTTCTTAAATATAGAGCTGTTAAACGTTGTTATTACGCGCACGGAAGCAAAGCAATGTCGTCTCTAGTCGCGGAGAGCCGGAGCGGCGTTCCTTGTTCTGTGACGCAAAACTTAGCAGTAAAGGCTGTGTCGCGCCGCCGCCTCTGGCGGCTCCACCGCTACGCCATCCGCCCTACCGGGACGTTCGAGCTGGCCAGCCACGTCCGTCCGGCCGTGTTCCGGATAATGCAACGCAGAGACGCAGCGACGGGGCGATTAGAAAAACTGTTGTTATTGTTCTTAGTTAGTTATATGTACCTGGGGTTTGTTCTGAGAGGAATCTTCAATATATTGGGAGGTTTGCTTCGCGTTAATCAGCTATCAGTTCTTACTAGCTCGCACCATGATTCAGCTCGCCATCTGTTGGTTTAAAGTAAATTGATTCCCACCATTCTATACATTGTGATATACATAATTACATACTTAAATGTTTCTGGTGTCTTATGTGATTAATCATTCAGTCACACGCTCTACGAGATATAAGTCATCGTAGTTTGTTGGGCATTATATTAAGGAGTTAATTGCAGCCACGTCTGCCACCTGTTATATCTGTGTGTTAGAGTTAACTGCAGCCTCGTCTGCAGTTTAATCTCTTTCAATTTAGGTATTAAAGAGGCAACAGCAGCCACGTCTGCCAATTGACCTCTCACTATCTCTGTGTATACAACAGGACTATTTATCATAATATTTGGGTATTAAATAATCAACCGCAGCCACGTCTGCAGATTGACTTTGTTAGGGAGACTTCGTATTGCAGCACCGAAGGTCTCCTCTAACGGACTGATCACGGCCTTTCGCCCAGTCCAATTCTATCGAGGTTTTCGCATTGAAGTATCGAAAGACCTCTTAATGTAACCGACTTCCAAGAGCATCAGAAACTTTAATAAAGTTAACTAGGAAAATCTAGAGTTTAGACATGTAGGTGGGGAACCTCTACACTATTGTCTTAGTGCTACCACTTAGCTTATATATCTCTCTGATGAGCAGCCACCATGCTGGATGTCTCCATCAAACACTAATCACTTTTACTTTGCACTTGATGAATTAGCTAAGTTACATTTGGGGTACTTCAAAATGACTCTAAATGAAGCGGCAAACGCCGTAGACTTTCCAGAGATATTAGTGTCATAAACCATAAACTATAAATACTCTTTATCTGGTGATCGTTCAATGGGTTCGGTGTTGCCAGCAGATCACCTCATGTTGTTATGTTTGACTAGTTTGTTACACGTTTCGCTCTAACAATATTAATTTGACTCTGTTACCTGTTTACTTTGCGAACCACACTTCGCGACAGGCTGTTTAGTTTTGCGTTTCGCTCGTTCAAAAAAATGGACGCGGCCTATTTTGTGATCCAACTACCTTCACATAAAATAATGTTATTATCGAAGCCCATCAAAGATATAGCAAATCTTGTATGGAAAAGCAACATACCGGGTGTAATTTTCCTTTCGCATATTTATATTAATTTGTTTCTTCAATGCATTTTGATGTATTTTTTAAACACTTACTATTGAGTTAATTACCTGTATAGATATTTGAAAAATACAATATAAATGATGGCGTTAAAATTACACTCAGACGTGGAAGTACTCTAAACCAGTTTTTTTTTTTAATGTGGTCTGATTTTAAAATTAGTTTATCCCCATTAATTGTTGATTCCTCCCAGGCGAACAGTATATTATTTATGTTTTACCATACATTGTAAATAATAAATATGTGTGTAGGTTAGTTCCATTAATGTTAGACCAATAACCTCCTCCTCGCATTTAATTAATGTTCGATCAAGTAGGAGTAAGAATAGGCGTTGAACTAGTCCATAACAAACTTATTTTTACCTCGTAGCAGTCCTGTGTTACACCAGAACAATAGCAAGATAGGCAGCCGTCAGGGTTGTTAGAATCCAGTCCGAATGTACCATGTAAAGATGGCACTGATGAGATCGGTTGTCGTAAGTGGCTTGGACGCAACTTAGCAACATTGTGGTTTTGTTTATATTTGTAACATTCATTTTTGTTTCAGCAACCTTTTAGTGATTGCTGATTTGTGAGCATGATTCGTGTGTAGCAAGATGTCGTTTGAAAAACTGGTGTTAACGAATTTAGGAAATTATCTTTGGATTGTGAGATTTAATGCGTACTAATGTTTATAATTTCCCGTGTCACGGAGCGCATCGACATCCTGAAACAGAAAGTTTGTGCATGAGCAAACCGTATTCGGTGGTATAAGCGACGGGTTGACCGGTACTCGCAGAATCGGATGTTCCAGAGCGATGAGAGGTGGGTATACAGAGCTTGGGAGCGACCTGAACAAAATGTGACAGACATGTGCCGCCCGAATGATTTCGCCACGAGTACATTCTGGCGAAGCATCTGGTCGGTGCCGGTCTGTCATACTGAGGGTTGCTGGATGCGTGATGTCGAGCTCGTGTGTGAAGCTATACCAGAAATGGAAAACGTAATCATCAGCCCATCTGATGTAGCCAAAGCAGTGCGTCCGCTACCGAACTGGAAGTCGCCGGGACCGGACGAACTGCATAACTTTTGGCTAAAATGGTATAGCAGCTCACACGCGCTACTGCCAGTCTCAATTTCAGTCATGCTTAGAGTCTGGGTCGCTGCCGCAATTTTTAACAACTGGTGTTACCCACCTGCTCCCTAAAACAGATAGTCCCGCGGAACCCAAGAATTATAGACCAATTACATGCTTGTCAACGGTTTAATAACTTCTTACATCCATCCTGAGAGGAAAAATTAATGTACACATTGAAAGTAACTTGATAATGTCTGCCTCTCAGAATGGATGTAGGTTTGAGTCCCGCGACACCAAGGACCATCCCGTAAGGATCTGAGGTGCTGGAGTTGTATAAAATTGTCGCAACATTTCGCAACTTCCTCGAGTCATGTATGGGGCAATGGAAGACGGTCCTTCGATACCCAGGATGTCAACCGATTCAGGGGGATGATGAGCCTATTTGGATTAAGCGGGGGATATTTCAGGGCGACAGTTTGAGTGCGCTTTGGTTCTGCTTAGCCCTGAATCCTCTAAGTACACTGTTGGAGGATTCAGGTCTAGGCTATCGGTTAAGAAGAGGTGGTCAGGTCATATCTCACCTCCTTCACATGGATGATCTGAAGCTCTTTACCCCCAACAACTTGCAACTGATAAAGTTACTGAAGGTAACAGAAACCTTCAGCAACGCCATCAGGATGGAATTTGGTGTGGAAAAATGTGCAGACATGCATGTAAAGCGAGGTGAGATTATGGAAGCCGAGGAAATTCAACTCTCAGATTCCATACACCTTAGACACCTCTCCTCAACCGAAACTTACAAGTATTGTATTGTATTGTATTTATTTATTCCAAACAATTTTTACATTGTGTCGAAAAATCATAATTGGCAACAAGCACCACTACACGATACAAACTAACTTTGAAAGAATTACAAGACAATGAGCCAAAATTTTACAATAAACAATAATACACTTCTATTTCAACCTTCAAATAGTCAGACAAGTATTAAATGATGTCAAATCGATATTCAAATATACAGTTATTATGTCAAATAAAAATGTCAAACGCAAATATAAAAACAGATAAATTCAGATTCCATTAGAGATGTCAATCGTAAAATATAATGTTGTCTTAAGGACAGAAATGAAAGCTTTACAGACAATCAGCAAGAATTATCCATTAAACAATAGGTACTGCTAATTCACTCTTTAACAATGTCACAAAAGTATAAAAATATGTCAAATAAATTTTTATGTAGGTAGTATCCAGACATGTCAAACAAAAATACAAATAGTTATATTCAAATTCCATTATGAATGCAAAAGTGAAAATAGGAAAAAAAAAATGTCAATAATATAGAGTTGGTAACAATGTAGTTGTAAATGCCTTATTACACCTTTACAAACAATCAGCAAAAGATATTCATTAAACGGTAATTATTATAATGCTGTTTCAATCTTCAAAAAAGTCTAAAAGAAAAAAAATGATTACAAATATGTAAAATGTTTTTATAAAGTATCCAGTTATGTCATAAAGAAAAAAAGAAAATGTTATGTATAAAGAAGTCATATGCAAATATAAAAACAATTAAATTCAAATTTGATTATAAATGTCAATAGTAGAAATATAATGTCAATAATATAGATTTGGTAACAGTCTAGGTGTAAGTGTCACAGAGAAACTCATCAAGCGTGTAATAAGATTTATCTATCAGAAATGACTTCAGTTGTAGCTTAAACTGAGTTAAATTATAAGTGGACTTTAACTGTATGGGCAGCTTATTAAATAGCTTAACTGATTGGTATGCTGCAGCATGGCTAACTACTTCCAAATGTGGTTGTATCTGATACTGTAAGTCCCTACGCCTTGTAGCTTCCCGCTTAGTTCTTTCCTCAAGTGTTTCGAGATTATATAACTTTTTCAGAAGATCCGTGAGTAGTACTAAAATATACAAGCAAGGGACCGTTAGTATATGAAGCTTCTTAAAATACTCCTTACACGATACCCACTGTGGAATTCTCACCATGGTTCGTATGGCCCTTTTTTGTATAACAAAAGCAGTATTTAAATTGTAGGCGTAACTGCCTCCCCATAGAGCGATACCGTATCTGATTTTTGACTCCACCAGCGAATA
Organism: Orthosia incerta; assembly: GCA_948252205.1. NCBI lineage: Eukaryota > Metazoa > Arthropoda > Insecta > Lepidoptera > Noctuidae > Orthosia > Orthosia incerta. Next base: position 35,497,314 of record OX411741.1, on the reverse strand, counting down.
ATACACTACTTTTAATTGTTCGATATCAATTAAATCTCGAAGGCTTCTTAAGGCATAGCAAGCTGAGCTAATTGAGCTTTCTATAGCTGTCAGTTCCTTTATCCAGTTTAAACCTTCGTCAATATAAATACCTAAAAATTTCACGCTGTCTACCAATTTTATTTCATCATTATTCACTTTTATGTCCATTGTTACTTTATTTCTCGAAGTTGTTCTAAATAAAATAGCATTCGTTTTGCTAGCATTCAACTTGAGATTGTTGATGCCAAACCAAGAATGAAAAAGAGTCAAAGCCTTATTTAGCTTACTAGCTGTTCCCCGCGGCTTCGCTCCCGTGGACCACCCCACAGGACCCGTTTTCGGGTTTAAAAAATAGCCTATAGCACTCAGGAATAATGTAGCTTTCTACCAGTGAAAACATTTTTGGAATTGGATCATTAGTTCCAGAGATTACCCCCTACATACAAACTTACAAACTTACAAATTTTACCTCTTTATAATATTAGTATAGATTACTGAGGGTATCTAGATCTTAAGCAGCAATAATAGCATTCGTATCATCAACAAATAAAAAAAGTTCAGTATTATTTAATTTTAGCAAGTTAATCAAATCATTAACAAACAAAATGAATAAGATTGGCCCGTCCGACAGTCCCGATTTGTAAATTTTTTCACAGTTTTCTTCTTCTACTTTAATTTCTACGTATTGCTTCCTATTTTCCAGGTAAGATTTAAATAAGTTTAACACCGATCCTCGTACTCCATAATGCTCCATTTTTGTTAATAGTAGCTTGTGATTTACTGTGTCAAAAGCAGAACTAAGGTCAAGGAATAGCCCAACAACTTTTAATTTATCATTAATTCCGCTAACTACCTTTTCCATTAAACTATTAATTGCGTCACTTGTCCCCACATTTTTCTGATAACCGAATTGATTGTGATTAAGAATTTTGTTTCTATTTAGATGTCTTAGAAGTCTCATTTTAAGGATTTTCTCAAAGATTTTTGAAATTATTGGTAAGAACGAAATCGGTCTATAATTGTTGGGATCTAGTTTGCAACCCTTTTTATAAATTGGTAAGACCCTAGCTATCTTGAGTTGTTCAGGAAATATGCTCATATTTATACACTTATTGATTAGATGTGCGAGAGGTCCGGCTAGTATGTCGATATGATCTTTAATTGTCTGTATTGGTATTTCGTCATGGCCAGAAGATTTCTTAATAGCCATTGAATTGACTAGTTTCTTTATTTCATATGCCGAGACTAGTTCGCATGTCATTTCTTTGTCTACTCTGTTAACGCTATCTCGCAAATTTTTTAGAGCTTGTTCAAAAGAATTTATATCATCTACTGTTTCAGGTTTATCAAAAGTGTTCGAGAAAATGTCAACTATCTCTTGAGGATTTGATATTATTTTATGATCAACTTTAAGGAGTATATCTCTTTTACTTTCGCATTTTGGTTTTGTATTCCTATGTCTATTCACAACCTGCTATATAGCTTTTGAAGATTTATTTGCTTTAATTAGTTCTTTCCTAATCGCAATAAGTCTTGCTTTTTTTAACACCTGCCTATATACTCTAATTCATAAAACTAACTCGTTTTTTCTTTTTTTTAAAGCTATTGCGGAATATTTGTCCAAATTTCTTTAAGAAACTATTTATACCTTCTTCCATCCATTTGATATTTAGTACACGACGTCTAAAATAATTTGAATCTTTGCCACTAAATTGCCTAATTTCTATATTTAAAAAGTCTTTATCGCCATCTGGCAGCACTGTTTCAGTTTTTACGTGGCAGAACAACGCAGCATGTCCGTCAGCCAAGCAATTATGATCAACAAACTGCTCATTGATAAAATCATCTGGTAAATTCGTCAAAAAATTGTCCAAGCATGATTGCGCATTATTACGTTTGTATGTTACTTCGTTTATAAGCGGTCTAAAATTGTAAGATGTCAGCAGGGTCAAAAAGTTAGTTTTTTTTTTGTCGTTTTTAAGCAAGTCGATGTTGAAATCACCGCATATAATGCATTTCTTACTGAAGAAGTGTTCTAATAATTTTTCCAACTTAGATATAAATGTTTCGTAGTTTTGATCAACAGGATTTATATAACAGCAGAAGATGTAAATGTTAGATTTAGAATCTTTAACACCACATATCTCTAAGCTTTCAATACTGTATAATTTCTGACAAAAAGGCACGTCTTAACAAACAACATCATTTCTCGTCACTATGAGGCTACCACCCCTTTTTTTATTTTTTCGTGCATTAAACGACACCATTTTATAATTGTTAATGTAAAACAAAGGCGCTGACTCCATTGTCAAGAAATGTTCTGTAACGCACATATAAAGATTGTTTTGTTGAACGTCTTGTAGGTATACTTCTAATTCATCTTTTTTGTTTCCTATACCACATAAGTTCTGAAGGTAAATATTAAGGGAGATATATTTAGTTGGAGTTTTAGAGGTGTTTAGCGTACCATGAGAGATGCAGAACCCTTTAGGCACGAAAAAAGTCATCATTACCGCCTAGGTCATCAGTCTGAGTGCTGATGCTATTCGAAACTACTATGACACGACTTGATGATGTTTCAATGTCCGTCTGTGTATAAATATTATTGTAATACTTCTGTACCTGGCCTCTTTTCCTATATTCATTGTAACTTTTAATTTTAATGTAGTTTACGTAATCATGTCTGTATTTAATACGAAGTATTTCCTTATGGATTAGTCTACTTGCTTGCAGTTTATTTATGAATTTTGGCATTAAATTCATGCTAAAAAGATCCAGGTCCATTGGTAAAAATGTTGAATTCTAAAAAATTACTACATACCAGTTTCAATGAGTTATTTAGCATATTAACACTAAGATATTTATTTTTATAGATTTTCCCAACTAAGACGTTAGCGTGTTTAATTTGATCCAAAGTATAATACAAAATTGACTGTAAATTCAAAGGATTTGAATCGTTAGAACCCCCCAGTATTAATATGTAGTCAGAGTTGGTAAAATCTTTACAATCGGCAACACATGTACTTATCACTTCAGACATTGGAGCTCCTGGCTTTACTATAGATGTCACCTTGAAAGAGTTTCCTAGTAATTCTTGTAGCAAACTTCTTATATCAAGCCCTGTTTGGTCAGAAAATATCTTGACTTCCTGTTTTTTTGGCGTAAGATTGTGAGTTTTTAAGTTTGATGAACTATCATTATTAAAACTTGAGTATTTGTTGTTTCTAATAGGGTCTATATTCATATTTATGGTTAAAGTATCCGCAGTCTTAGATTCCACTATTGTACCCATTTCAAGGCTAACTTTCTCCAGGATTTGTCGATAAGATGGCTGGTGGTTTACTATTATTGTATCCTGTAAGCCTTTATCTGTTATAGGTTGCTCGAAAAAGTAACTTAAATTATTGCTATCGTCATGTTTTTGGGTATATCTGACTGCGTCAGTTTCTAATTCCTGAGAGGATGTTCTTTTCAAACCGATTCTCATTCTACAGGACTGTCGTTTTTGATACTGAGGAGAATAAAATTTGAGTGGCGAAGCGATCGATTTGTTGTTACAATTCACTTCAAAAGCGCCTACCGATTTATACAGATTAATTTTATGCTGGATCGTTGACAACTTTTTTTTAAGTTGCTATTCTCAAGGTTCAAATTTTCGATCTCATTATTAGCAATCTGTAATTCTAGATTTAATTTTAATAGTTTTTCCTTGTTCGTAGTTAATTCGTCTCTGTTCGTATTGTTTGGTAAACTCTGACAAGAAATGTCCAATTCACACTCGCTGTCTTGGAAATCTAAACCTTGCTGGCGGCGTCTTTGGGTATTAACATTTTGCATTTCTTCCATGTTTTAATTTTATATCATTAACAAATCTCAAACAATCATACAGTAGAGCCTCACATTTAGGCAGTCTCGAACCTGTGACCGCCCGACTTCACTCGAACCAATGTAGGCAGTTTTATCGTCACGCTACTACTAATTTTTAGTTGGCGAAAAACGGCACCAGTATCAACAGGAACTGTTTTACCAATTTTTTTAGTTCTTATTAGCCAAACTAGATGTCACTATTTACAAAAAAAAAAAAACTGATGGCCAGCTGATCTTTGTTCACATTTGAATAAAAAACGGATTTATCACTTTTCTTTTTAAATAATACCACTTCCAATAACTTTACTTATTAGCATTGGGTGAATATTTTGTCGCTGGAGAAACATTGTTTGCTTTGCTCACACTATAGTATGTTTTACTCACTTTTATGACTTTCCGTAACGCACACGACCGTTTTGAATATTATGCGTTAATATTATCTTGTTTGGTCGTATAACGCTAACACTCATTTTATACGCACTATAGTTTCGGTTTTTACTGAAAACTAGTCAAACTGAGCACTTTTACTATTTTTGATGTAAATTAAACACGGAGCCAATGTTTACTTATTGTTTCCAATCTACCCTCTCAATTTATGTAGTATTTGGGTATGTCGGAAACGTTGGGCAGTAACAGTTCTGACATGAAGCAACTGCTGAACGAACGGTACTTTGGCCACCTGAAATAGGTACGAGTATTGAATAGCCTTTTATCAGGCAGAAATAAGGTGCGCGCCTTCAACAGTTGGTTCATGCCAGTTTAGATGTACTCTTTCGGCATACTCAAATGGACTCAGACTGAGCTCGATGCCCTTGATAAGAGGGTCCGGACACTGCTGACCGCAAACCAGATGCATCACCCACGATCATCGGTGATGACGCTGTACATCCCCCGGAAGTGTGGGTCGAGGCTTTTTAAATGCCAAGTCTCTTCACAACCGCGAGGTGTGCAGCCTCAGAGAATACTTTTTACAAGCTGAAGTGGGTATGCACCGAAATGTGTTCGCAGTGGACAAGGGACTCACCCCGTTGTCCATGGCAAGCGACCACGCTGAGGGCTACCTCCTATGGGGTCGAACCTCGACTCAGGGCGTCGCTGCGAGGACAATAAAGGCTGGATCGTGATTAAGTGATTTTACCATCCGTTCGGAAATTACCTACGTGGAGAAAAACGGACAAGAAACTCCTTTTTTAGCTAGTACCTAGCTTTAACTATAGCTCAGAATACACGGGCTGGCTTGAAATTATTGACATGGGGTGAGGCCGCCTGCATTCCGTATATAATGATTTCTAATAAAAAATTTAACGTTAATCGCTCTAAAAGTCTAAAGTCAGGGATAATTCCTTACAACTTTTGAGATTGCCATTAAATTTACATTTTCTTTTTTTAGTATCATTATTATCAGCCTGTACTGTTCCACTGCAGGACAAAGGCCTCGCTACCCTTCTTTCCACCTTACTGTTCTAAATAACATTATTAAATGTATTCTTGCTGAAGCTACAAATATATTTATACTGTATGTGAATTTGTAATTAATCTTAATTCGTATTATTTCAGATCCCTTCGGCTTCTACTCTCCACCTAAGGAGGAAGCGGAAGCGGAAACCACCACCGAGATTCCTGACGACAGAGGCAGGTAAAAGATCTTACTGCAGCACTTTGAAATTAATAAAAAATAATCTAACCAGTATTTCATAAATGTCAGGAGTCAGTACTACTAGTATTTGACGGTGTCCGTAACATCAGAAAAACACCTAATTGAGTGTTCTCCTAAGTTATCAGGGTGAGATATTTACAGAATAGCAGTACTGTTGTTGTAGTACCTAACGTGCGGTTTTATAATCTTCATGTTCCGTCTATTACTGTTTAGCCACATCAGTTCAGTAAGGCTTTTAGTTAGATAAGATCTCCAGGTAGAACTGCTCAAGTTTGGTATCTTGACACGAGGCGTACCTATTCTAAATCATGATGATATAGAAACAATGAAACCGACATCGTCCTAAGACGACCGATGTAGTTAATATAGATAGATTTATTTAATTACAGCAGTTGGAAACCAATTACAGTAACTAAAATTATATTATGAATAGAAATACATACTTTATTGTACACCAAAACAGTAACACAATTCTCTACAAATCTATACAAAGCAGAAGAGTTTGTTTGTTTGGTTGAACGTGCTAATCTCAGGAACTACTGGTTGGAAAAGAAAAATTATTTTTGTGTTGGATAGTCCATTTATCGAGGAAGGCTATATAACATCATGCTACGACCAATAGGAGCGGAGCATGAATGAAAAATGTTGCAAAAACGGTAAAAAAATATTCCTTTTTGAGAGCTTCCGTTGCGTGCGCTGCGTAAAAGCTAGTAATTTTATATTTGTGTACAAAATACGAGTAGTAGTCTCACACAATTTCAATATATTTCTAAACGAGACATTTATATTTCATATTACAGTAACGGCACCGATGTCGCGGATCCATGGGCAAGTAAGTAGTCTTATTAATAACAACCTACCTACCATTTGGCAATTATTCATTTATTTTAATTCATAAACAAAATAAATTATCTAATTTTAATTATCTTCAACTAACAATTATGAATTTTCACACGTGACTATACCCCATTTGAAATAACAGACAGTTTCCCTTTTTACAGTCCGTTCAACCGATTTTGAGTTCTATTCAGTGAACATAAGGGTAACATAAAAAGCATAAACCTGTTACCAAAACCTACTGTTTACTACAACTATCATTTGTCGTATCGCCAACGCAATAGAAGTCAAAATCGGTTGAACGGGCTGTAAAATGGGCTAATTTAAACGTCTAATGTTATCGCAAATGGAGTTTACATAAAAACAATTATGAGTTTATCAGTGGTATTTTCGCTTTATTATCAATTTTAACGACTGCGTTCGTATTTGCTATACCTATTATTAAATCCGGGCGGTCCTATCATATCGCTCACCTAGTATTATATTGGCATTACAAAACGAGGATCAAAGATTTTATAAAGGTTTGTATTTAATTTACGGGTTTATTTTAAGAATATTTGCAGATTTAATGGGTTTGGTTACTAGTATAGACGTCAATAGAAAATTACCACTTCAGGTTTTCTTAATAAAAATCGGCTAAGAGCAAGTCGGACTCGCGCACGAAAGGTTATGTACCATTATCGCAAAAAAACGGCAAAAGAATCACGTTTGTTGTATGGGAGCCCCACTTAAATATTTATTTTATTCTGTTTTTAGTATTTGTTGTTACAGCAGCAACAAAAATACATAATCAGTGAAAATTTCAACTGTCTAGCTATCACGGTTCATGAGATACAAGCCTGGTGATTGACGGACAGACAGACAGACGGATCGTGGAGTCTTAGTAATAGGGTCCCGTTTTTACCCTTTGGGTAAGGAACCCTAAAAATCAACGAAGTGGAAAAGTCAGGCACTTTGAACAACTTGCAAAAATGTCATTTGTGCACCCGAAAGCTTACAGAACCCTGTGTGAAAGTCAAGAAATAAAAGAATTGGGTGATGGAAAATAGATGTTTTATTTAGTAAGAAGTAAACAAAAAACATGTTCTAGCTGTTCAGATGTCAAGTACCGTCCACCTTTGCAAGGCTCCCCAAATTTTAGGCAGCTAGCTGAGCCCTTGCTTTTATTTTCAGGATTTATCGTCCACAAGTCCTTTCGGAACAACGTGGTGAAGATCGAGAGTGTGTAGACCAGGGTTGCGTACCTTCTGCGAATATTTTGAGAAAATCTGAGTATAAGTACTCAGATTATACTCAAAATATTCGCAAAAGGTCATACAGGTCTGCGCCCCGACCTCGGCACACCCCAACGATGAGGTAGAGACCATGTATGAGCATATCTCTTGAGCCATTCATGGTTTAAAACTGACTCCACCGTTGTTGTGGTGGAATTCAACGCAAACTGGGCAAACGAGACGAGGATAAGCTGCAAGTGTTCAAATGTTCAATTATGTTTCTGTGATCAATTCGGTGAAAAGCGGGCGCGATCAGCTCATGGTCAGAGGCTCATTCAAGGTCGAAAGATCTCGACTGAAAAAGTAAACGCTCCGTCCAGCACAGATCTGGATCCAAAAGCCTGAGAGCTTTCAGCTCGAATGCCAGAACCGTTTCGAGTGACTAAGGAGCAACGTTTTTTTTATATTTATTTTTTATTATTCTCGCTCGCGCTGAACCACCATCTCACTTGATGGTAAGTAATGCTGTGGACGACGATGTAGCACGCTTGCCTAGAAGAAACCTATTCACTCTTGACTTAAAGACTCCCAGGTTGTAGCTATCAAGAAATACAGACTTCGGCAGGGAATTCCACTCCTTAGCTGTACGCATATTAAAAGTATTCCCAAAACATTTGGAGCGTATGGGATGTCCACCATGTACCGATGACGCATCATGAACGAGCTAGGAGGAATTAGTTCATGCAATTCCATCGCACACGCCCCGAAATGTAACCGGTAAAAAGCCGACAGGCTGGCTACACGGCACTGGTGCGCGGGTTTTAGCAGATCGTTTATGTGCAGTTGCTGATAGCACCGACCCATGAGGGACCCGGGGTGCCTTTGATATCCAGTTAGTCAGACGAGCGGCCATAAATAACCACTCGTATAGACCGGTCCCTCAGCTAGTCTACGATCCAATCGCACAGACCACTGGGCAGACCGAATGAAGGAAGCTAACCAATAATGCTCTCGTGCCAGACCCTGTCAAAAGCCTTCGAGGTGTCGACGGAGAAGGCAAGCGCTTCCCCGTGCCTCTCGATGGCCTCACTACAGACGTGAATGGCATACGTTAGAAGATCCCCAGTTGACCGATTTTGGCGGCAGCCATATTGGCGGTCACTGAGGTTGTCGTTAGCTTCTAGGTATGCCAGGAGCTTGCGAGTTAAGCACTCGTTCCATACTCTTGCAGAGGATGGACGTAACTGAAATGGTTCTGTAGTTGGCCGGGTCAGCCCGACTGCCCTTCTTAGGCACAGACTGAACGTTAGATTGCTTCCAAGCATTAAGTACTTTTCCAGTCTCATATGAAAGGCGAAACAGGCGTGCCAGGATCAGAGACAGTTCAGTCGCACAAGTTCTCAGAACAATTGCTGGTATTCCGTCAGGGCCACTAACTATGTTCACGTCAAGGTTGCGCAGAACCCTACGGACGTCCTTTTGATGAATTGCTTTTTCTCAGTGGAGTGGGCCAAAGTTCCTTCGGGTTTCAGCAGTGGTGGTAGTGAGGGACGGCAGAAGTTCTTAACCAAGGACCAGAACGCTTTACTACCGGCTGGGTAGGAAGCAAGTTTGGTTCTAATACGGCTTATAAATATGGTCAAACTGAGCCCTTCGCAATACCTTCTTGCAGGACTTGGCAGCCCTAATGAAGGCTCTCTTCCGCTGGCTCACGTCGTTATCTTTACGCATCCAAGAGTCGACACCTGCCAGGTACCCCTCATGTTTAAACGTGTTGGCGCGATTGCTCTCGGCGCCAAACCATGGCCGGTCAACGCTGACATTGCTACGTCAGAGAACGGAATGTAGTACTCTATACCCTGACGCAACACATTCGTCACGGCGTCCGCGCACGGTGAAGGATCAGCCGAAGAGAATTAAGCGGGCTGCCAAGGATAAGATGCGAAGAAAGAACGCATCGCATCCCAATCTACTGACTTGTACCGCCAAACCCACTGAGTGCCTCTTGGCTGGGATCGGGCGGAGATAGACTATCCGTCTAAACAATAGGCTGCCAAGGATAAGATGCGAAGAAAAGACGCATCGCATCCCAATCTATATTGACTTTTACCGCCAAACCTACTGAGTGCCTCTTCGGCTGGGATCGGGCGGAGAATAGACTAGACAAACTTCACCAGACAATGGTCGGAGCTACCCAAAGGTGAAGATACCGACACAGAGTAGTGGTCTGGATCTGTTGTCAGCAGAAGGTCCAAGCAATTGGCAGTGTGAGAATCAATATCCGGCACCCTCGTTGCTCCCTGGACCACTGCTTTCGCGTCTCTCTCCCAGCAAGATCAGTGTACTGGTATGGTAAGAGCCACTCCTGGTGGTGGGAATTGAAATCCCCAAGTACCACTAATTGGGCGGGAAGGATACCGCTGCTGTGCCGTATCAGCCGCCTCACACATCTGTTCCGTGAGTGGTTGTCTCCTGATCGCCACTGTGCGAGGGGTAGCCACAGGCGTAGATAATTTTATCCAGGCCTGTGTCCACCAGTGCCACCAGTGCACGGAAAACCTAGAGTCCTCAAGGTTACGGAGACGCCGATAACAGATGTCGTCTCGGGCTAGATAGAAAAAAGCTCTGTGATCCTACTCTCAAGCTCATGGAGGAGAGGTGTGAGAGGATCCTGCAGTCTTCAGACGATGCATCGAAATACCAGCAGCTAAATAGACGGCTCTCAAAGTCCTTGAAAAGCGACCTCCGCTGCTTTAACAGGTTCACTTTCCAATTAGTAAAACAAAAAAAAATAATCATTTATGATTTATTGGACAGGGAAACTGTTAATACCAAAAGTATTAAAGAGGCGATTGAGCGGAAAAAGGGCTTCAATGTCTTTGCAAGAGATCTGACTATTGGGCAGAGCCGGCTCACGAAACTGATAAAAGACCGATGATGGCAGGATCGTATCTGCCAACCCGGAGCTTTTGAAGGAAATCGAGAGTTTTCCAATTCCGTATGGTCGCAGTGTGTGCCTACCGTCGCACTGTTGTGGTCTCTAAGCCAGGACCTGACCAAATTCAGCCCGTTGGGCAAGGCTTACACAAGTGCATAATTTAGTCTGTCCCCTTTCAATATGAACTGAACCATTGGTGAATAATGTCTATTTTTACATACATACATACATAAACTCAAGACTTTTTCCCATGGGGGAAGGCAGACACAACAGAACGCCACCTGCTACGATCCTAACATACTTCTTTTGCTTCACTATGTTCATACAACTAGTCATACACGCAAGCCGGTTATGAGTACTGCGCACCTGACCTTTCTGAAGAACATCACCAATAAGGTCTACCGTATGTCTTTCTAGGGCGTCCCCTCCAGCCGTTTCCATTCATCGCATGATCAGTATTAGGTACTCATTTCATTGTCATGGACTTTGTTGTGCATTCTTCTCCATAACAAGCTACTTTCTGAATGCACGGTAGAATCAACTTTTATAACTTGTAAATTTTAATGTACCTAACGTTCAAAAGTGCCGCTTGGTGGCCTACTTGAAATAATAGTACATTATGGTACAAGTGTGCAATGTTGGTGATTACCGCTGAGGCGCCATTGAGACCCGAGCCGTAGGTAAGGGTCTTAAGAGAGCCGAGGACGGTAATCATCAATACACACGTGTATCATACGACGTTTTTCAACACACTTGTGAAGAAAATAATACTAAAAAAACATTTTCAGTAAAAACGAGTTGTGATTTTTTTTTCACAGTGGCGGGCAAAATTAATCAGTTTTCCTATGCGCCCGCATTTAACAATGGCGATCAGCCATAGACTAAAAGAATGAAGTTTCTTTTTTTTTGGCTTTTCGTGGATAGTGTTTTAGCCACGTACAAAATATCTTTTTATTACCCGGCCCAATAATTGGTTATTATGATTATGAATCATCACTTGGTCCTTATCATATTATATACTACTTCCGTGATATTTTTCTCAATGCAAAAGTAACCATTTAACTGGCAGGGGGGAGGGGCACTCCCCGGTGGGTTCCCGTATTGTCGAGGCGGGGAGGCTCAGTAGCCGTGGCTTTTTCACCCACGGTGAAGCGAAGAAGAACCCGAAGAGGGGCCGCTCGTCAGGACTTTTACCGATTAAGCCGACGACGTAGCGGCCAACAAATACGTTACGATGCCGCTTGGTAACAGAGGCGACATCGCAACTGAGGCGGCCCGCGATTTCGTATGAAGCGTCCCAGGTCCCATACGATATCGCGGCTGAGGTTTGGAGGCCGCGGTGAGAGACGAGTGCCGGTATTGTGGTGCACTGGTCTCTCTAACTTCCGCGGCCTGGACGGGGTCGCCACCGGTTGATGGCGGACGCGGTGGGCTACAGGGAAGGTCCCTATCCCCTGCGGCCGAAAGGTGGTAGGTGGCGGAACAACTGACCAACACAGGGTGACCAAGGATGCCACACAGAGGGTCGTCTGGTGCCCATGTGCTGGTTTGGTCCCTGCGGTGGTCACGGCGTGCAATGTGCTCTGGTGCGCCAGTGATGAGGGTTACCCCTTGGTCCTAGGTCCGGTGACGGACAGCCGCGGCGGGTTCGCGGTGAGTGATAACGCGTGCCTGTAATAACGCGTACCCGTGTTCCCGCAATAAGCGGCACAGGAGGACACCGTGGAGTTTTAGTGGGTTGAAGTCCTACTTAACTGCGCCATCTCCCCGTGGTAGCGCAGTACGCATGAGCATTTCTCCAAGATAAAAAAAGGGTAAAAATAGCCATTTATTGCTTAATTTTACGCAACCGGATCCCTGAATCGAAAAATGGCCTATCCAACGATACCGCACACCATGGGATAGACGAGAAAAAAACGTCCCCACTTTACGTCTACAGGAGGAAATTAAAAAAGATAATATCGTTTTGTTGGGTAAATATTGTGAAACCCATCATAGTAACGCTACCGCTTTACCAATGAGCCCCCACTTTAATACCGTAGTCTGATAGAAAAAGAATGAAGTAGAGGTTGAGTTAAACACTAGCTTATACCGCGCCTACGTCTGCGCAGCCTTTACTTTGAGTCTCGGTTTCGAGAGCAACTATATGACGATTAATTTATGATTTGTAAGTTTCAAGCATTCCTTGACAGATATATGTCACAGTCAAAACCCGTTTTTCGTTAGAACTCGTTTTCCCTAGTTAAAACTTGTTTTTAATAAATGCCTTTGTTAAAACTAGAAATACCTAGTCAAAACTATAATTTACCACTGATATATTTAATTTTCAGATAAAACTAGTTTTCACGCCAAGATTTAGTTAAAACTAGCTCTAGCGAAACGAATCATGGACCAAGTGATTAATCAGGGCACTATGTATAATGCCCGGGCATTATGCATCTAGTTGTCAAATCGGGCAATGTTATGAATAATGATTCAAACTTTTATATATATCACACAGTCTGTTCATTATTAATATTGCTACGTAACGGTTAGGCATAACCAGTATAATAATGGTCAATCAATAAGTCCAAGAGTGAACGAAGCGAGCTCGGGAGCTTAGGGCATCCCGACACGAATAGGTTAGGTTCGAAGGAGATGACGGGAGCTGAAGTGAGCGAGCAAAGCGAGCGAACTCAGCGCCCGTCATTTCCTTCATGTTAGGTTACTTTAGACCCTGTAGACAGAAATAGGAGCCCCGCGCAGCGTGGCTCCGTCGACATGGTTGCCTAAGTAGCAATCGTACTTACCTATTCTATATGTCGGGTTTAGTCAATAGTATGGACGTAAAGTCAAATCACAAGCACGCCCCTAGCGGCAATCAAGAGCAACTGCGCGTTGGCGCGCTTTTATAAGCACTAGCTTGGTGCAGAATAGAGCAGTTGAGTCAGTTGAGTACTGACAGCCGTAGAGCTAAGACGTCGTAGAATCAGTGTCGATCCGTAATATTAGTAAGCAAGAATGTAACTTGTGTCTATTTGAATAAACCCAGTGTATCGAATAACTGATGTGATTTCATTTGCACGATTATACCCACCGACCTGCCCACACACGATGTCTTAACCTAAGGGAATACATCCTGACTTCCCGATGGTTTACATCTATCGGCCAGCCTTGATGCGACATCAGAATTGGGATTCGGTCGTGCTAATGAGATCACACGTAAAAACAAAGCTAGTGAAAATGTCGGTTACATTCTTGCAAAAAAAAATATCGCGCTGTCAGTTGCGACTACCTTCGAAAACAAAATAATGAAAAAACCAGTCCGTAACGGAGCAGCAAGGAGGCTAGCAACAACCAAGGAGCTGGACAGGTCAAGGAGGAGCGTGTGGACGAGTGGGAAGATCCATACACACGGATATTTATGCCAATCTGGTGAGTCGTTTTCATTTTGTTATAGACTATGGCAAAGTGTGTTCATTATTCAAAATTCTGAAATTCTGATTTTGTGTACTGTATGGCGGTCAGTGGATCGTTGGGCTGGCCCGTGTCAGGCCATAATTTCACTTTAATTACAATCGATAGTCAAGTTTTGGTGTTATTGAAGAGTTATTATTCTACTATCACTGACAATGACCCTCAACTGGCCTTAGCTGACTATTACTGTTTGGAGGTTAGAACGATATGGTGACAGTGACGTACCTACCTTTCATTTTAGTCTGGAAATTATGATAATTCCAAATGAAATATTCTGATTACTTTTGTAGTGTGATAGTTTTATGTAGTGAGAATTAACTAAGAAGAAGCATGGTGTAGTGTATGTAGATGTCAATAGATCACGCTACAAGCCGATAACAGTATTGTAATGTTGTCTCGTACGCATACGTCGCTCGGTTATAAATACCGGTCCGAGTAGTGGGGCGATCAGTCGTTATCGGTCTGTTGGCCTGTGCGGTGGTGCGTTGGCGAGTCGACTATTAATATTGATAAATGTGCATATTTTACATTGGCGACGAGGATAAAACCGTAGAGTAAAATAAAGTTGTTTTTCTCTAAAAGGAACATGAAGACTTTGGTTACAATGCATTATATTCCATTCTATTCTATAATAATAAAAAAATAAAACAAGAAAAAAAATGTGTGTGACGGTGACAGTTAAAATCAGTGGCGGTTCGTTTTGAAGCGCATCAAATGTATACGATAAGTAGTGCACTTGCTGAGTAGTGCTGTGGAATTCAACCTCGTAAACACACACTGTGCACACTGTTGGCACACAACACCGTCTGCGTCGTATTGTTTTGGTCCCACCAAAACTGAATGCAGTAGAAGTAAGCCCTTCTGCTTCGCGTCTACATGGCAGGATCAATGTGGGACTAATTTAAGGAGTCGTCTAGTTTTCTACGACTACCCTCAGAATCTCGAATACTGAAAAATAAGTCCAGAGTGGAGCAACAAGAAAGCTAGCAACAAACAAGGAGCTGGACAGGTCAATGAGGAGCGTGTGTATGTGTGGATCCATACACACGGCTCTTTATGCCAATCTGGTGAGTCGTTTTCATTCGTTTTCGGGAATCGATCGATCGATCGATTTTTGAAAATGAATGATGATGAAGATTTTTGTTTTCAGATCTTAATTCACTTGCTTACTTTTAAAGTAACATGATGATAGTATTAGATCCCGCGATCGTTATCTTTTGAAATCTGTAAATATTATAGAATGAATAATGACGCTCACGATCGCATACAAAGGATGCCTCTAAGTTGTGCTCCTAACGAGTTAAACGTAGAAAACAGTGAGGAGGCTTCCTCCACCGAGCAGGAGAGCACATGCCGTAGCTCACACTGTACGCACTTTTCTGTAGTCGTACCTGCAATTCACTTGTGAGTTGTTCAGGGGGCGATGGGCAGCTGGTGGTGTAGCGGGGACACGGGTCTCATAGGAGATTCGTTGTATTGGTTTTGTAATAACCTAGAAGTCGTAGACTCTATGTGAAGTGATGTGTGATGATCACTTGAGGTTGTGACGATATGGGTGGCATGAGTGTCACTAGCTGCTGCGGCAGTCGTGCCATGAGCGTTGTATATGATCTAAGCTGATACGGTTTCTGATCAATTACTACTAAGGCTTAGAGGAACTTTTCGCTATCGGTGATCGTTAGACACTGAAGGCTTTAAATAGGCACGCTTAGAACTTGGAAGTATACACACGATAGGTTTAGGAAGATGATAGTGGATCACGTACTCACGTTCCAGTCGATGTTGATTTCGATAATGATATTTGATGAGCAAGCTGTAGAAGGTCGAGTAATTCAGTCTATCAGCCGTAGCATGTACCGTACCAGTGGTTAAGCCTAATCTTGGCCGTAAATCGGTATAATTGAGGCAACACAAGTAGTCCGTAGGTTCGCGATATTGCGTTTAGCTCTTTTGGAGGTCTGGGTCTAGATAGACCGTTGTGTGAGGGCAATACGATTGCTGGACGGTTTGAGAGCCGTGGCGTTAGAGGCTTTACTTGAGGGTTTCTGTTGACTTGGCAGTTTTGCTGCAGTAGTTTCGAAGTTTCTTTGGAACGACTGTGACTGTGTTCAATCAAATTCTAAAAGAGTTGAATTGAATTGGTTAAGAA
This sequence comes from Orthosia incerta, assembly GCA_948252205.1. Classification (NCBI taxonomy): domain Eukaryota; kingdom Metazoa; phylum Arthropoda; class Insecta; order Lepidoptera; family Noctuidae; genus Orthosia; species Orthosia incerta. Next base: position 35,481,175 of record OX411741.1, on the reverse strand, counting down.
TAGCCTAGTTGGCCTTTGTGGCAACTGTGAGCCTAGGTGGCAACCGCTGGCATAACATAAAATCACGCATGTGGTGTATTATTGGGCAGTTCCTGATGGAGAAACTGAGTGACACTGCCGACCTGGGCGTCGAATCCGTGACCTCATGATTAGTTATTTGATTTGAGCTACATGATTAGTTCTAAAATAATAAATCAAAGAGCACACAAATGCAGTAGAACGTACCTACTGGTCATTAAATTGACAGGCAGTAGAAAATAGCTACTGGTCATTAAAATGACAGGCAGTAGAAAATAGCTACTGGTCATTAAATTGACAGGCAGTAGAATATAGCTACTGGTCATTAAAATGACAGGCAGTAGAAAATAGCTACTGGTCATTAAATTGACAGGCAGTAGAATATAGCTACTGGTCATTAAAATGACAGGCAGTAGAAAATAGCTACTGGTCATTAAATTGACAGGCAGTAGAATATAGCTACTGGTCATTAAATTGACAGGCAGTAGAATATAGCTACTAGTCATTAAATTGACAGACAGTAGAATATAGGTACTGGGCATTAAATTGACAGGCAGTAGAATATAGCTACTGGTCATTAAATTGACAGTCATCAGAGAATGACAGTAATAGCAGTAGATTATGCCTACTGGTCATTCAATTGACAGTCATCAGAGAATGACAGTTTTAGCAGTAGTTTATGCCTACTGGTCATTAAATTGACAGTCATCAGAGAATGACAGTAATAGCAGTAGATTATGCCTACTGGTCATTAAATTGACAGTCATCAGAGAATGACAGTAATAGCAGTAGATTATGCCTACTGGTCATTCAATTGACAGTCATCAGAGAATGACAACAATAGCAGTAGATTATGCCTACTGGTCATTAAATTGACAGTCATCAGAGAATGACAATAATAGCAGTAGATTATGCCTACTGGTCATTAAATTGACAGTTATCAAAGAAAAAAAAGAGAGAAGTCAGCAGTAGTGGTACTTTATATGTACATACTGGTCACACCCGGAAGACCCAAGAGATGAGATCTGGTGTGTAGAATACTTCACCGTTGCTGATTGGAACAGAGGCAGTGGCACGCGTCCGCAAATTCACTTACCGCGGGAGCGTCGTGTCATAGACTGGATGGATCAAGGATTGCTAAAGCACGATCAGCTACCTTCGCACAGCTGAGACCTGTTTGGCAATCGCGGAAACTGACCTGAAGGATCAAACTTAAAACTTTCTCAACTCAAATCCGTGCTGCTTTACGGTGAACGGTCACAAAAGACATCTCACGCCAGATCCAAGTCGTCAACCGCTGTCTTCGTCGCATACTCGGCATTTACTGGCCCGAGACCATCACCAAAGTAGAGCTTTTGGGGCAATGCCACGAGAGCCCGATTGACCGCCAGATCAAGCGTCGTAAATGGAGTTGGATCGGCCATACCTAAGAAAGCGCTGGATTGGAATCCCCAAGGCAAAAGAAAGCGTGGCCGTCCCCGTCAAACCTGGATGAGAGGATGCCACGCAGCTTCCCAGACGCTGCCTGGCCGAGTGAGATTCGACAGTTGACCTCTTTCTCGAGGCTGGGCATGCCTAGCTGGACTATTCGTCCCAGGTAGGCATGGTCGTCCACGGCTGCGGGTGTGGAGTCTCCGATCTTGACGGGAATGGGTGCGACATGGGCGTTTAACCTCACTTTGGTTTTATCCAAATTAATTTTTGGACCCACTCTTTCGGCAGCTCTACTGAGGTCATCAAGCGTTGTACTGGGGTCCTCCATGGTCTCAGCCATGACAGCTATATCTTCGGTGAACCGAAGGCGAGTGAAGTGCTCGCCGTTGATTTCGGTGCCTGGCCCTCTCCGGTCCGGAACCTTGAAGGCGTCCTCCAGTGTAGCGGTGGAAGGTTTCGAAGGTGGCGTCTCCCTGTACCACACCTCGCTGCGGAGGGATAGGTTCCGGAGCCAGGTCGCAAGGTCGGACTAGCGTAATGGCATTTTTGTGCAGGCGCTTCGGCACTTCGATGTACCGGTGGTCGATTTGGCGCCGTTGGAGGGACTGCAGTGCAGCCCAAGTCTCGATCAAGTCGAGGACTTTTACGTGTTTCATAGACGCTGAGCGGAAAGGCAGGTTGTTGTCTTCGGCTCTCTGTATAGCCTGCCGCAGCGTACGTGTGTGGTCTACGGTGCTGGAGTCTGTTCGGAGGCTCGAAGTCGTCGGGCCTGCGCGCGAGACGATTCGTGTATTAGTTCATTAGTGCCAGGTAACTAATTAATAACATGAGTTCTCAAGTAACGTTAGAGCAATTTGATGGAGAGGGGGAACCTTCATCAGAAGGCCTGAAATGGGTATCAGAAAATGGAATAGAAGAAGAAGAGCAAGGGTCAAAGGAAGCACTAAATTAAACCAGTAAATGATTTTTAAATATTATTGTGCTCTCATTTTGTTATGCCAGAGATGCCAGGTCATTAATAATAAAAATAAGAATATGCTAAATGTCTTATTAATAATTCTGGTTACATACAACTGGTTAAAACAAGGAAGGGAATGTAGTGTATGTAGATGTCAATAGATCACGCTACAAGCCGATAACAGTATTGTAATGTTGTCTCGTACGCATACGTCGCTCGGTTATAAATACCGGTCCGAGTAGTGGGGCGATCAGTCGTTATCGGTCTGTTGGCCTGTGCGGTGGTGCGTTGGCGAGTCGACTATTAATATTGATAAATGTGCATATTTTACACATGGTATTCTTCTTTTGTGGTCGTCGGAGGGCCAGACTGTCTAAAAGGTGGTAAACCCTACCAGGCATAGAAATTGCGACTTAAAATGCTATGGCATTCATTGGATTCTATAAAGCCCATATATCTACCTACCTGGGCACATGGGACACTGTAATGTGTGGTTCATGTCCACAATAACCCATTTGTGCCGGTTTAGTTTACTACACCGCTGCACCGGTTAATTTCCATCAAATCTGAGTATGGTTAAGATAACTGTGTGAACATATACTCTCGTAATGTTTTTCACGTTTCAGATACCATATTGCGTCGTAGTGGAGCCTCTGCTGCAGGCCAGCGGTTCAGTTGCTGTAGATGGCTGACGTGTCAACATCTCAGAGGTTAAGAGGAACGGCAGGCTAGCAGTTCGCCGGTGGTAGCCGAACGTTATGACAACAGCTGTGAGGTCAAGCGCGCGCAAGTTTGGAATGGAATACTCGGTGAGTCGCTTCTATTTTATTTCGATAGTGAGGTCGAATGTTCTCTAGTGAAGAGATGCTATTTCAAAATTTAAGAGTGTTCATGTTTGACCACAGAGTTGGTCGTGGTTATATCTAGCACTATCACTAGCTAATTAAGACACACTAAAAAGCGAGTAGTTAATGAGTTTCCTATTGGCGGAATAGTTTCAACATTTGATTCAGTACGTACTTTAGGATTAAATATCCCATAAGAAGATGAGCTCGTGGCTAAATAATAACAGCCGCACGGGATCGATCATCAAGGTTAAGCAACGCTTGACGAGGTCGGTCCGTGGATGGGTGAGCATTTCAACATACCGAGTTTCCTCCGTGCCTCGGAAAGCACGTTAAGCCGTTGGTCCCGGCTGTCATTTGAAGATCTTTGACAGTCGTTACGGGTAGTCAGAAGCTTGAGATCTGACAGCAGTCTTGCCAAGGGGTACCGTGTTACCCAGTTACTGGGTTGTGGAGGTCAGATAGGCATTCGCTCCATGTAAAACACTGGCACTTAGCTGAATCCGGTAAGACTGGAAGCCGACCCCAATATAGTTGGGAAAAGACTAGGCAGATGATGAAGAAGATGATCTATCCAAAGTGACTTAACAACTAGTCATTTTCAGTGGCAAAGCGAGTTAGTATAGTCGTTGGGCGAAGGCAATTGTATCGAGTTAGTAACGGTACTGGTCATTTGCGTGTATTCGGAACAGATCTTATGTTGCGTAACGATTTACAACCACCGTCTTTAGATCTGAATGCACTTGCTTACTTTCAAAGTAATATTATGATAGCAGTTATCTCGCGATCGTTTTCGTTACATGAAAACTGAGTTAGCGAGCGATAGTAAAGGGTTACTGTTGATAATTTGATTTTAAACGATATTGATCAAAGTTAATTCGTGAAGCTCCTTCACACGAGTTATTATCACGCAAATATTATCAGGGGCTTAATTGTTCCCCTCATATGAACAGTCGGTATGTTCCAAGATCTTTGAGTAAAAAGCGCGAATCTTGTGAGAAGGATCCCCGATCACCAAGTTCCGAGAATTAGACGTCATAGTTGATGACATTGGTAGTGAGACCAAATATGATTGACATGTCTACTCATACTCGAAGCTCCGGACCGCACCTCATGAGTAACATGTGGCGATGGGTTTACGAAGAGGTTTGAGTTGAGTATGCATTGCAAGAATTATGGTAAAGAGTAACAGCATTGTTACAATTACTTTGTTTAGTTGTTGAACTTGTTGATCGTCGGACCTTTTTCTAATGAATATTGTTGTGTGGGACAATCTAATACGAAAACTAAATAGGCCCTGTATTAAGTCCGCGATAGGTGATTACGACAGGATGGTGATCGTTATACACCGAAAGCTTTAAATAAGTACGCTTGGAACCTACAAGTATGCACACTGTAGGTTAGGGCAGATGCCAGCGGGTCATGTACCAGTCGATGTTGATGTCAAAAGGATTTTGATGATAATGAGCAAGCTAAAGGTTTCGAGTAATTCAGTCTATCGAACGCATTACGTTTGACCGTACCAGTGGATTCTGGCGGAGGTCGGGGTCTAGAGAGAGACCGAGAGACCGTTGTGAGAGCAATATAATTGCTGGTCGGCTAGAGAGCCGTGGCGTTGGAGGTTTTACTCGAGGGTTTCTATAAGCTTGGCAGTTGTTGCTGCAGTAGTTTTAAAGTTTGTTTGGAGCGACTAGTGGTACATGGCCCAGGGTAATTAATGATTTAGTTAAAGAGTAGGGTTCTAAAATTGCTCCATTTTCACGAACCCAATAATCTAGTTCGGTCAGGAATAGCCGAGCGTTGTTTGGCAGCTGTGAGCCTAGGTGGCAACTGTTGGCCTGTGTGGCAACTGTTGGCCTGTGTGGCAGCTGTTGGCTTTGATGGCAACTGTAGGCCTGTATGGTACCTGTGTGCTTAGTGCGAGTTTTTTAACGTACTCACTGGTGATAACGTTAACGATCTCTTATGTCAAAATGTATACAAAAAAACAGGTTTCGCCTTGCCGTCACCAGACGGCGCTTATCCAGTTTCAATACAAAATGGCGTTAACGTTTACGCGATTGAGCGTGAGTAAAAACTCGCACTAAGGCCTCTGTAAGTCTGTGTGACACTATGGCTGGTGTGAAAATTCATGTTTGTGTTACAAAACCTTACAGAAAGTTCCTATTGAGTCATGAGGTTAAAGGAAAGTAAACTCGCAGTTATGCGTGTGGAGAGATCATGTTAATGTTAATGACGTTCGAATCGTCAAGCCCTCATTACGAAAATTGAAATAGTTTTGGTTTTCAAATTTTGATTACTATGCGTAGATCGTGTTGGTAAGACACGCAAAGCTCAAGTACCAATTGAGATTGTAGATAAAGTAGTACTAAATCTCTGTGTGAACAAGTTCTGAGTTCAGAGAGTCGAGTTGACTCGACATCGTGGGGATGTGCGAGTAGAGCAATTGTGATTGCTAAGAGAGCTATGTTAAGATAGCTAGGAGAGTTGTAAGATAGCTAGGAGAGTTATGAGATAGCTAGGAGAGCTATGTGATAGCTAAATATCGTGAATAAGATACCTGTTGGTTTCTTTATCTTGATTTGATTTGAGATTAATGACTATCAGTGGTACTTGAACTTTGTAATCGCGTAGATTAGGTACTTTTAGGTACCAAATCGATGATTAAATTGCTATTTTCTTTAAATTGGAAATAGAGAGATTTAGATGATCATGTTTGATTGTTTAAAAATGTTTCCTCACTCTAGAGTATGAGTCAGGATTGGACGAGCGAATACTGTTTGGAAATTTTGTATGTTTCAGAAAAACATCCCTTTTATGATGGGCGATTGCCAGGATGGAGTGGACTAAGACGACGTGTGGTGTAACACGAGGTGACCATGAGATGGCATGGAGCGAGGACAAGATGATGATGCCTGCGGGTGATAGATTTGGGGATCTGTCACCTGAGAGAGGCCCGAGAAGGCGACGTGTGTGTTCCACGCTCGCCTCTCAAGAGGAATTACGGCCTAGAGAACACCATGTGGTTTTAGTCAGTAGGAGTCTGACAGACCCCTCAGCTTTCCCCAAGGGCTGAGGACATCCATTGAGGATTTCCACATGATTCGATACACTGTTAAAACCTGGCAACGAGGAACAGACGAGGACGCCTGTCTCGCAGGATGGCCGTGTCGGGTTTAGTCAATAGTATGGACGTAAAGTCAAATCACAAGCACGCCCCTAGCGGCAATCAAGAGCAACTGCGCGTTGGCGCGCTTTTATAAGCACTAGCTTGGTGCAGAATAGAGCAGTTGAGTCAGTTGAGTACTGACAGCCGTAGAGCTAAGACGTCGTAGAATCAGTGTCGATCCGTTATATTAGTAAGCAAGAATGTAACTTGTGTCTATTTGAATAAACCCAGTGTATTGAATAACTGATGTGATTTCATTTGCACGATTATACCCACCGACCTGCCCACACACGATGTCTTAACCTAAGGGAATACATCCTGACTTCCCGATGGTTTACATCTATCGGCCAGCCTTGATGCGACATAATATATTAAAACCAATGTCAACTTTAAAATATAACATTATAATAGTTTTTATCACATTGTCTACTCCCTCCCGCCCCCAAGCGTCGCCACATTGACCGGTCCCGTGCGTCTCGCATCCACCGGATCCCCACAACCATCACCAGATCATCGGTCCACCTAGTGGGGGGCCTCCCAACGCAACGTCTTCCGTGGGCTTTTGACTGATATTCAATTTTGAGCATTAGTTAATTCTAGTTCTAACAAAGGCGTTTTGTAAAAAACTAGTTCTAACTAGTGAAAACGCGTTCTATCTAAAACTGTTTTTATATACAATGAGCTCAGACCAACAAAAAAATATAGACGGCGCATCGCGAACATCATAAGTGAAGCCACAAAACTATGCTCCTCCAAGTAAATATACACGCTCACGCACACACCTACACTAAAACTATGCTCATCGCTCTTAGTATGTCACGAGTTGTCGTCTAGTTAACATATATTTAAAAAATAGAATTATGCCTTCCTGTGTAGTGAAAACTTGTAAAAACAATAGCAAAGCACATAAAAAATCTCACGGAATCACTTTCCATTCGCAAGTACTTGAAATAACATCGTTTATTTATTAAATATACTATGAATTTTAGGTTAATTGGAACAAAACACCTCAACGAACGAAAGCAGTGACATAAAGTGCGAGAGTTGCCATAATATGATTTAAAATTTTCCCATTCGATTAAACATGAAAATAAATAAATATGATTTCTGAATTCAAATTATATTTACTTCTAGTTATTTTGAATATAATAAATTTGATTGAAAATCTATTTAGGTACCTTATTATTTCAAAACAATTTACATAATGATTCATGCCCATGACGATGTTATGATTACGCCTTAGCAACCTTATAACCTATAATCGAATTTCTATGATCATGATTATAGGAAGAAGCTGTATTCCACTTCTTCCGATCCCAAGATACTGTGAAAGACAGGGCTAACTTATACCTAAACATATACCCCATAGTAGAACTAAATATGCAAATTTTAACTCATACACACTAACCACCCTCACCCATTAGCGCACTCTCACCTTTACTCCCACACATCACACAAATACGCGCATTTTTTTTCTTTGTATAACGCTCGTTCACTTATAGTTTGCTTTTTCTATTATTTAAAACATATCTATGTATTTATATTTGTATTTTTTATTTTTTTGCATTATATTTCAAATTCATGGAATGCTAAGCGGAAGAGTGAAGTCTCCTAACACCAGCAAGTCTTGCATAAAAGGTGATCTCCAAATCATAAGTGTATAAAGCCACAGCTTTCCAATTGTTTTTATTTTTTAATTAATTTTGAGAAGAAGAAGAATAGAAGTTCGTATAAACAATTGAGGTACCATACTCAACAATATCTTACTTGAACATTATTATCCTACCCACACAATGATATTATTACCCATTTTATAGGGAAAAAAAATAACAAATGGCAACCCTTCCAAACACACATAGATAAAAATGTGGCTTCACTTTTGATGTTCGCGGCGCGCCGTCTATGTTTTTTTGTTGGTCAGAGACAATGAGAAATGTGAATTGGATCTCAACCTTTCTTGACGCTGAGTGGTAACGAATTCATTTGTATTTTAGTTTGACAAAGAGTCGAGATAATATGTAAATATAGCAGCGGTACAGTATGATGTCGCGTGACGTGTGCATGTTACGTTTGTTACTTATGCTAAACACCCTTGACTGATAGTAGGTGTGTAAATGAAGGTAGACCATTCTGCATAGTGCAATGAGAAGCTCATGACCACAATCCCATTAAACTGCACTACCTTAGACGCCACCATTAATTTCTCCCCTGATTTCACAGAACAGCTAAGTTTATCCATAAAGGACCTGCGAGAAGAGATTCGTCAGATGCATCAGGAATTCCAGCAACTACGCAGTGAATTGGCCCAACTAAAGGACTCGCTTGAAACTAACAAGGGCACCAGCACAAATTCGAAAAGACCATCGGTAGACGATACCATTGCCTCAATGCAATGGAAGCTGAATGAACATGATGAAGGCCTGATGCCAAAAGACATCGAGGTGACTGGAATACCTGAGGGCAAAGTTATAACTATTAAACTTTCTGTATCTGTTGCTGATGCTGAGCGAGTCAGAGCCATTCGCCATAAGCCAGTAGAAAAATCAGGAAGATCCATCTCCCTCTCCATCTCTGCCGATCCCGTTGCGCATCGATCGAGGAGTATATCCACGAGCCTTAAAAGGCGCGAGTACAAACAAGGCAGCGGGTATTGAATACGTCAATCACTATTTCGGTAGTCTATCTATATATACTCGATAGGATTCTTCAGTCCAGTAGTATCCAGTAGAGTATCAATGCAACTGGATACTACTGGACTGAAGTGATATTTTTAAGCATACCTATTGCTGATCATCAGGTATGCTTAAAAAATATTATGCTGAGCTGAGGCCTTAGACAAGTAACATTCTATCATCGAAAATGATATGCAAATGGAAAAAGGTCAAAAGTATGGGCATGACAAACACTTTCGAAATGCCACATGATCAATTATTTACATTTTGGCATTTCTACATTCGCCATAGCGAGTTTGACGATATTATAGATTTTTGACATTTTTCCAATCGCTTTCGCCACGCTTTCGATGAAAGAAATTAGAATATAGTCTAGGGCTTCTGGACTCCCATCGATGCAACTTTAGACACCGCATGTTGTGTGTTCCTTTTTTGAATATTTTCTTTAATAAAGCCATTATGCCATTTTCTTTCTTTTTACTGTGGATTTTGTTTTATTCTTGTGCTTCTGTGTACCGTGTTTTTTTGTTGTACTATATAAATTATCTATTTATCCATATATCTGCCATTCTACAAAATTTTTTTTCTTCCAACTACGTAGTAGTTTTATCATTAATCACTACAAAACTGATCACAAAGGACGTATTTTTTGCTTAGAACCAAAATAGTGCAGAAATGTTATATGAAATCTCATTGTTGCACAGTTTTTCATTAAGGGTACACTAGTCGACGGCACGAACTATTTTGTGCGCGGGGTTAAAATGCATTTTATATCAACCGAAAACACGTGCGGAAGAGATAGATGCTGTGATGAGCAGTAGGGAGCTGTTCGCGTATGAATACACACTTTTGCAAATTTTTAGCGAAATGGATAATGATTTAGGACGAAACCGAGCGCGCGAAATTTTATAAACAGACCTTTGGCAGTCTAGATATCATGAAAAAACGACTAAATCTATCTTTTCAAAATAAAATTATTTGCATTGTTGAACTACTAATCTATCCCTGTATGGAGGCCGTTTTGCAATTTTCCGTCTTCTTATGGTATTTATTCGCGCCCAAAAATGCGTTAAAATTAGTGTCGAAATGTGAAACTTTCGACGCTCATAACTTTCAAATATTTTATTTTTTTACTGTTTTGCTTTTTTGGCTAGCTAATGATGAGACAAATTGATATCACTTTTTATTTTGAACGTACTTTGTCAAACAGTGGCATAATCCCTAGACTACGTTTGTATGAAAGAATTTTCGACTAGTGTAACCTTAATGCACTGTTTTGTATTTTTTATCTATACTAATATTATAAAGCCGAAGAGTAGGTAAGGTAGGTAGGGTAGGCAGGGTAGTATAGGTAGGGAAACTAGCCGCAGCGCACCTAGCTACTCTAGAAACAGAAGATACAGAGGAAGAAGAAGATGATGTCTCCGTTTACTCGAAAACAGAAGCGGAAGCACGAGTAGACACCTGGCTGGACAACCAAGTCCCATTTGTCAGACTAAAAATCTAGTTTATGACGTTTGGCGATATATACGAGTAACTATCAGAGATGTGCCGACTATAATGTTGGCCGACTAGCCGATTAGTTGGTTGTAAGCCAGTGTGTTGAAAATATATTTATATTTATACACGTTATTGTACACCATTATAAACAAGAAAAAAAAAGAAACTACATACTAAAACATACAATGGGCGGCCATATCGAAAAAAACTTGGAAACTAACCTTCATATATATACCAACTAAATAAATTATTTACTTAACTGCAGTTTTTCAAACAAAATGTTGCATTCACTCATCAGAGCATCGCACTTTATACACTTCATTTCGGTACAAGCCTGTTTAAATTATTTTTTAAACAATCCATCCAACAATCAAAAATCAATATCAGCCAAGATTAAAACATTTATAACAAAACCAGGTTAATATACGTAACTCACTGTCACGACACTGTATATATCGATTTTTAATTACTCGGGAACTAATCAAACAAATATCACAGCTAGGCACTCGTATATTTTAATAAATACTCATTAATCTTAGAGAAAATAGTAACACCGGTGTACTGACTATATGTAACATCCAAGTGGTTCCACAGAGGGTCTTTCACCTTCACTGACTCTAACACATTAGGGAGCTTGGACAATAACCACTCCACATCTTTTACGTCCACTATTCCATCGTTTTTACCGTAAATGCATACAATAGGCACTGTTGTCGCACTGAGGTTGTATTTAGAAGGCTTTTCGCTTCCGTATTTCACTAGATTTTGTTCCTTTCCGTAGTTAAACTTCTCGAATCTCCTACTCCTCATGCTCTGTCCGTATCGAGCCAAATTGTGAAGGGAGGTTCCAGCTGGGAAGTGCCCAAATAACACTCTCGTAGTCTCGTTCGTGATCGACCCTAAGTGCGACGCGTCCACATGGTCGAACATATCTAGTTTTATCTCACACAGCCTCTCAGTAAAGTCTGACAGCTGGCAGAGTAACGCAAAGTACTCCTGAGTGAAGGCACCTTTAGAAAGCACTTCTTGAACGCCGTACATTGACAACGCACCTTCCACTTTTTCAAACGTCTGTGTCATGGTTCTAAAAATTCTTGATTTTGTGTTTATGTGTCTGGTTGCTGGTGCTAGACTGATCATTAGTTGGGCTTTGTCACAGAACGCTTGTTTTTCAGAACACATTACTAAAAACGTCCCGGCTCCTTGTGAAAAACCGACGTAGTTCAGCTTCTCAAATCCTGTATAATCCAGGACATAGTCGATCATTGCTGGCACATCATAGATCCCGATTTCTTCAATGTAGAAGTTCCAGTATGCTGCATCCTTGTCAGGGTTTAGATGAACGTGTCCTCTGGAGTAATAATTCCCTCTGACATTACCCAACCAAAGGTCGTAACAGGCATCAGAAATGAGGTAGGCAAGTCCAGCTGGAATCGGAGCTTTGAAGCAATCCATGCATTAACAACACTGGTGGTGATCTCGTCTTCTTATGACAGTTCCTGGCCTTCACTATCCTGAATATGATAAGTATATATCCATCGTCCGTGATCACATGATGTTCTTCAGAAATATATCCATATTTTTCGGTTTGTTCCGTAAAATGCATGAGGGAGTCCTTGGGGTATCCCAATGAGGTTTTTGTCTCTCTTCTGAAGTGTAGCTGTGGGGTGCGTAAGGCACATCCTACCGCGACAAATACGAAGATTATGAGCAGGACATTGATCGTGTTGACTCGTTTTGAAGTCATGTTATCAACTGAGCGAGCACCTTCGAGAATCGACATTATTTATTAGATTCTATACAGAACGTAAACCTGTATCCGTTGTTTGTTTGTGTGTTTGAAATTTTTTTTCGTGATTAAGTAGTATCGTTAGGACTTAATCTTTTCAAATCGAAAACCATAGAAAAAGTAAGAGTGTAGCAGGATGGAACAAGCATGTAAGGGACGCACACAACAAGGGTGGGCAGGCTTTTATTAGATAATTATCTGTCAATGTCATGGCTGTATCTGTCTGTGGCAGGCCGGACAGTAATCATTTATATGATGACATGTATGTGTTAGAATCATGAATGGAACTCTATATAAAAGTATTGATATCGACCAAGATAGCAAGCTTTGAATGTCAAGATGATTGTTGGTTATTTACTGTTTATCAGAGTTCCAATGTATGTGGTGTGTAAGGGAAGGCTTTTATGAATAAAAGCACAGAAAGACAAGACTAGGTATTTATTTAAATAAGGCTTTTCAATTAATTTATATTTAGAAGGCTCATCGAGCTTACTGCCCGTTCGCTAGACCTAGTTCTCGTGGGGAAGAAGGGCAACAAACCCCATGGAAGCTCTTTCATAGTATTTATCGATATATTTTACAACCACAAAGTGTTTACAATATTATAGAATCAAAATAACAAGGATAAGGCAAAGTACATTGACTAACCCTTCAATGAATATAATATATTAGGAATAAAGGCCATAATATGATACAGATACAGTTTCAACACAACCATTAGCAATAATAAAGTTATAATATCAAATAACTTACGTTAGCCTTGTGTAGTCACAAATCACAAATTATTAATGATAAAGGACATCCAAATGTTGTCTGGTAGATATCGCTGTCAGCGATGAGGCCGCCTTTGTACCCGTAGAAATAAGTTTTTTTTTTTATTATTGATAGGCTCGCGCTTGACCACTATCTCACCTGATGGTAAGTGATGATGTGGTCGACGATGTAGCGCGCTTACCTAGAAGAAACCTATTCACTCTTGACTTAAAGATTCCCAGGTTGTAGCTCTCAGGAAATACAGACTCCGGCAGGGAATTCCACTCCTTAGCTGTACGCATAATGAAAGTATTCCCAAAACGTTTGGTGCGTATGGGTGGAATGTCCACCATATACCGATGACACATCGCCGTACGTCTTGTATTCCGATGATGGAAAGGGCTAGGAGGAATTAGTTCATGCAATTCCAACGCACACTCCCCGAAATGTAACCGATAAAAAACCGACAGACTGGCAACTTGGCACCGATGTTCAAGGCTCTGGAACCTAGACTTGACCAATATCTCATTGCCTAAGTATTATTGTAAAAGAGATGCGAAACTTTATTTTTTGGTGTACAATAAAGTATATTCTATTCTAATATTTTACGATTGGTGCTCGATCGCCGGTGGGTTTTCGGCCCCCACTTCCTGCGGCTAGCGCCCAAGGCGTTGGACTCGGCTGGGGCGCTGTCAACGGTGCTTCCCAATCTTAGAGGCCCGAGCGCCGCCTGTAGGTGCCTCTACGTGGGGATCGCGCGATCGTTGGCCCTATATGGGGCCCCGATCTGGGCGTACCTATTGCTGATCATCAGGTATGCTTAAAAAATATTATGCTGAGCTGAGGCCTTAGACAAGTAACATTCTATCATCGAAAATGATATGCAAATGGAAAAAGGTCAAAAGTATGGGCATGACAAACACTTTCGAAATGCCACATGATCAATTATTTACATTTTGGCATTTCTACATTCGCCATAGCGAGTTTGACGATACTATAGATTTTTGACATTTTTCCAATCGCTTTCGCCACGCTTTCGATGAAAGAAATTAGAATATAGTCTAGGGCTTCTGGACTCCCATCGATGCAACTTTAGACACCGCATGTTGTGTGTTCCTTTTTTGAATATTTTCTTTAATAAAGCCATTATGCCATTTTCTTTCTTTTTACTGTGGATTTTGTTTTATTCTTGTGCTTCTGTGTACCGTGTTTTTTTGTTGTACTATATAAATTATCTATTTATCCATATATCTGCCATTCTACAAAATTTTTTTTCTTCCAACTACGTAGTAATTTTATCATTAATCACTACAAAACTGATCACAAAGGACGTATTTTTTGCTTAGAACCAAAATAGTGCAGAAATGTTATATGAAATCTCATTGTTGCACAGTTTTTCATTAAGGGTACACTAGTCGACGGCACGAACTATTTTGTGCGCGGGGTTAAAATGCATTTTATATCAACCGAAAACACGTGCGGAAGAGATAGATGCTGTGATGAGCAGTAGGGAGCTGTTCGCGTATGAATACACACTTTTGCAAATTTTTAGCGAAATGGATAATGATTTAGGACGAAACCGAGCGCGCGAAATTTTATAAACAGACCTTTGGCAGTCTAGATATCATGAAAAAACGACTAAATCTATCTTTTCAAAATAAAATTATTTGCATTGTTGAACTACTAATCTATCCCTGTATGGAGGCCGTTTTGCAATTTTCCGTCTTCTTATGGTATTTATTCGCGCCCAAAAATGCGTTAAAATTAGTGTCGAAATGTGAAACTTTCGACGCTCATAACTTTCAAATATTTTATTTTTTTACTGTTTTGCTTTTTTGGCTAGCTAATGATGAGACAAATTGATATCACTTTTTATTTTGAACGTACTTTGTCAAACAGTGGCATAATCCCTAGACTACGTTTGTATGGAAGAATTTTCGACTAGTGTAACCTTAATGCACTGTTTTGTATTTTTTATCTATACTAATATTATAAAGCCGAAGAGTAGGTAAGGTAGGTAGGGTAGGCAGGGTAGTATAGGTAGGGAAACTAGCCGCAGCGCACCTAGCTACTCTAGAAACAGAAGATACAGAGGAAGAAGAAGATGATGTCTCCGTTTACTCGAAAACAGAAGCGGAAGCACGAGTAGACACCTGGCTGGACAACCAAGTCCCATTTGTCAGACTAAAAATCTAGTTTATGACGTTTGGCGATATATACGAGTAACTATCAGAGATGTGCCGACTATAATGTTGGCCGACTAGCCGATTAGTTGGTTGTAAGCCAGTGTGTTGAAAATATATTTATATTTATACACGTTATTGTACACCATTATAAACAAGAAAAAAAAAGAAACTACATACTAAAACATACAATGGGCGGCCATATCGAAAAAAACTTGGAAACTAACCTTCATATATATACCAACTAAATAAATTATTTACTTAACTGCAGTTTTTCAAACAAAATGTTGCATTCACTCATCAGAGCATCGCACTTTATACACTTCATTTCGGTACAAGCCTGTTTAAATTATTTTTTAAACAATCCATCCAACAATCAAAAATCAATATCAGCCAAGATTAAAACATTTATAACAATACCAGGTTAATATACGTAACTCACTGTCACGACACTGTATATATCGATTTTTAATTACTCGGGAACTAATCAAACAAATATCACAGCTAGGCACTCGTATATTTTAATAAATACTCATTAATCTTAGAGAAAATAGTAACACCGGTGTACTGACTATATGTAACATCCAAGTGGTTCCACAGAGGGTCTTTCACCTTCACTGACTCTAACACATTAGGGAGCTTGGACAATAACCACTCCACATCTTTTACGTCCACTATTCCATCGTTTTTACCGTAAATGCATACAATAGGCACTGTTGTCGCACTGAGGTTGTATTTAGAAGGCTTTTCGCTTCCGTATTTCACTAGATTTTGTTCCTTTCCGTAGTTAAACTTCTCGAATCTCCTACTCCTCATGCTCTGTCCGTATCGAGCCAAATTGTGAAGGGAGGTTCCAGCTGGGAAGTGCCCAAATAACACTCTCGTAGTCTCGTTCGTGATCGACCCTAAGTGCGACGCGTCCACATGGTCGAACATATCTAGTTTTATCTCACACAGCCTCTCAGTAAAGTCTGACAGCTGGCAGAGTAACGCAAAGTACTCCTGAGTGAAGGCACCTTTAGAAAGCACTTCTTGAACGCCGTACATTGACAACGCACCTTCCACTTTTTCAAACGTCTGTGTCATGGTTCTAAAAATTCTTGATTTTGTGTTTATGTGTCTGGTTGCTGGTGCTAGACTGGTCATTAGTTGGGCTTTGTCACAGAACGCTTGTTTTTCAGAACACATTACTAAAAACGTCCCGGCTCCTTGTGAAAAACCGACGTAGTTCAGCTTCTCAAATCCTGTATAATCCAGGACATAGTCGATCATTGCTGGCACATCATAGATCCCGATTTCTTCAATGTAGAAGTTCCAGTATGCTGCATCCTTGTCAGGGTTTAGATGAACGTGTCCTCTGGAGTAATAATTCCCTCTGACATTACCCAACCAAAGGTCGTAACAGGCATCAGAAATGAGGTAGGCAAGTCCAGCTGGAATCGGAGCTTTGAAGCAATCCATGCATTAACAACACTGGTGGTGATCTCGTCTTCTTATGACAGTTCCTGGCCTTCACTATCCTGAATATGATAAGTATATATCCATCGTCCGTGATCACATGATGTTCTTCAGAAATATATCCATATTTTTCGGTTTGTTCCGTAAAATGCATGAGGGAGTCCTTGGGGTATCCCAATGAGGTTTTTGTCTCTCTTCTGAAGTGTAGCTGTGGGGTGCGTAAGGCACATCCTACCGCGACAAATACGAAGATTATGAGCAGGACATTGATCGTGTTGACTCGTTTTGAAGTCATGTTATCAACTGAGCGAGCACCTTCGAGAATCGACATTATTTATTAGATTCTATACAGAACGTAAACCTGTATCCGTTGTTTGTTTGTGTGTTTGAAAATTTTTTTCGTGATTAAGTAGTATCGTTAGGACTTAATCTTTTCAAATCGAAAACCATAGAAAAAGTAAGAGTGTAGCAGGATGGAACAAGCATGTAAGGGACGCACACAACAAGGGTGGGCAGGCTTTTATTAGATAATTATCTGTCAATGTCATGGCTGTATCTGTCTGTGGCAGGCCGGACAGTAATCATTTATATGATGACATGTATGTGTTAGAATCATGAATGGAACTCTATATAAAAGTATTGATATCGACCAAGATAGCAAGCTTTGAATGTCAAGATGATTGTTGGTTATTTACTGTTTATCAGAGTTCCAATGTATGTGGTGTGTAAGGGAAGGCTTTTATGAATAAAAGCACAGAAAGACAAGACTAGGTATTTATTTAAATAAGGCTTTTCAATTAATTTATATTTAGAAGGCTCATCGAGCTTACTGCCCGTTCGCTAGACCTAGTTCTCGTGGGGAAGAAGGGCAACAAACCCCATGGAAGCTCTTTCATAGTATTTATCGATATATTTTACAACCACAAAGTGTTTACAATATTATAGAATCAAAATAACAAGGATAAGGCAAAGTACATTGACTAACCCTTCAATGAATATAATATATTAGGAATAAAGGCCATAATATGATACAGATACAGTTTCAACACAACCATTAGCAATAATAAAGTTATAATATCAAATAACTTACGTTAGCCTTGTGTAGTCACAAATCACAAATTATTAATGATAAAGGACATCCAAATGTTGTCTGGTAGATATCGCTGTCAGCGATGAGGCCGCCTTTGTACCCGTAGAAATAAGTTTTTTTTTTTATTATTGATAGGCTCGCGCTTGACCACTATCTCACCTGATGGTAAGTGATGATGTGGTCGACGATGTAGCGCGCTTACCTAGAAGAAACCTATTCACTCTTGACTTAAAGATTCCCAGGTTGTAGCTCTCAGGAAATACAGACTCCGGCAGGGAATTCCACTCCTTAGCTGTACGCATAATGAAAGTATTCCCAAAACGTTTGGTGCGTATGGGTGGAATGTCCACCATATACCGATGACACATCGCCGTACGTCTTGTATTCCGATGATGGAAAGGGCTAGGAGGAATTAGTTCATGCAATTCCAACGCACACTCCCCGAAATGTAACCGATAAAAAACCGACAGACTGGCAACTTGGCACCGATGTTCAAGGCTCTGGAACCTAGACTTGACCAATATCTCATTGCCTAAGTATTATTGTAAAAGAGATGCGAAACTTTATTTTTTGGTGTACAATAAAGTATATTCTATTCTAATATTTTACGATTGGTGCTCGATCGCCGGTGGGTTTTCGGCCCCCACTTCCTGCGGCTAGCGCCCAAGTTGTTGGACTCGGCTGGGGCGCTGTCAACGGTGCTTCCCAATCTTAGAGGCCCGAGCGCCGCCTGTAGGTGCCTCTACGTGGGGATCGCGCGATCGTTGGCCCTATATGGGGCCCCGATCTGGGCGACTGACCGGCAGCATCGCTGTTCTGCAGAAGCCGCAGAGAGCGATGGCCGTCAGAGTCATAAGGGGGTATCGTCGGATGTATTCGAGGCGAAGGTACTCGCGTCACTGTTTCGGTGGCGCGAGGAAACGCGGGTGCGGGGTGAAAGGCTGGTGCAGTGACATATGGGTTTGCGTCGGTCTCAGCTCTGCGAGGTCCTGGTGGCGAAATGGCGGGACGGGCTTTCACGCCGGGCCATCGAGGCGGTTCGGTTGGTACTCGAGCGCTGGCTCGGGAGGAGGCACGGCTCCCTGTCGTTTTGGGTGACGCTAGTGCTCGAGCGCTGGCTCGGGAGGAGGCACGGCTCCCTGTCGTTTCGGGTGACGCTAGTGCTCGAGCGCTGGCTCGGGAGGAGGCACGGCTCTCTGTAGTTTCGGGTGAAGCTGGTGCTCTCGGGGCATGGTAGCTTCGGGAAGTACCTGTGTCGTATAAACAGGGAGCCGGGCGCTCGGTGTCACCACTGCGTCGACTGCCGGGAGGACACGGCGTGGCATACGCTGGCAGAGTGTGCCACTTGGGAGGAGCCGCGTCGTGCCCTCATATCTGAAGTTGGCAGTGACCTGTCACTGTCGGCCGTAGTCGAGTCTATGATCGGCAGCGACGAGTCCTGGGACGCGGTGGTATTCTTCTGCGAAACAGTTGTCTCTTAGAAGGATGCTGCGTAGAGAGAGGGAGTTTTCATCCTCTCTCCTGATCCAGAGCAGACGCGCCGGGCGCCTCTTTCAGCCCCCCTAAATGGGTCCAGGACATCAGTCCACACATCAGATCCCGAGGTGGCGGCGCGTAGTGTTCCACGTGCGCCCCTCTTGACGTCGCGGGAGTAGTCAAACACCTCACTCCCCCCCCCAAACCGAGATCGAGGCACACAATGGCGGGCCGGCACTAGCCTGGGGTTGCGGAAGTATCGTAAGTGTGAGACGGAACACCGGGGTGGTAATTTGTCAGTTCGAGTCTGACACTGTCCCAGGGCGGAGGACATCCAATGAGGATTTTGAACACCGGAACAAAAATAAAATGGTTAGTCTATAGACTAGATAGAGAGATTAGATATAGGTGCAGAATCAAGTCTGCCTTTTATGAACTAAGACTAACTTAATATATTATGTTCTATGAATTTATACATTTATGTTTTTGGAATCTCTTGAAAAAGTATTTTAATTTTTAAATTGGTTTGTTTTTTTAAATTTAGAAGTATTTTTTCTATACCGAAAATTATTTTGACTGATCCTGTGGACACCACAGGACTGATGTGGTGACTAATCTTCTGTATAGGTACAATACAAATTGCCTGAAGTTAAAACATCAGTCTATTCCCAACGTCACAAGAGAGCTTTGAAACCCAGCTAAAAAACCTGAACAATATCGATTATTTTAATAAGTGTTTAAAGTTACTGTTTAATTGTAGTAATTTGTACGTCTTATCAATGGACACAAAATGAGTTAACTCATAACTGGACAAAGACACCACTTTTTCAAGTAGACTCTATAGGCATACCTACTCTCCCTTGACGATATAACACTACAAAGTTCTAATACGGTTTGATCCGGGGGTTCTGTCGGATATGGCGGGTTCTGACGTCACGCCATTATGACGTCACCGGATGTACCCGAGAGGGACAGATTGAGGGACAACGAGTGGTTTAACTGATCGCTGAAATTGGACAAGTTATAGCCGGCTATGTTTACTGACATTAATTCTGGCTATGTTTACTGTCATTAACTAATTGTTTCTTGGATTCTTTGGAGGGTTTCAAATCTTCACTTTCACAATCATACTTACAAGTAACAAGACTCATAGTGTTAGTAACAATTTACTTTCAAACAATGTTAGTAAAACGATACAAAAAGGTCGTGTCAGCCGTAAATAATATTAATGACAGTCTAGCCATAAATAATACTAATGAGTAGATATAATATGTAAGGAAAATATCACGTTACAAAGTAACACGTTACAAACTTGTTTGTTTGTTTATAGATGGTCAATGGAAATCCGATAAAAATACATTCACTGATAGAAAGGGTTAGGGTTCATTCGGCCACCTATGGAACAGGGCCCAGAGGCCAGTTGCCCCTTTAATTTTTTTAATGGAAATCTGGGCTCACATTTCTTTTGATTTTTTAGATAGATGTTGTCAGTTGTTGTTTAATTACAATAGTGAACGGACGTACGATCGCGTGCGCGTGCTCTAGTTAAGAGTTTTCTGCAGACGCAGCACAACACCGTCGCGTCACCGCGGTGTACATACGTCGATCTATCGGGGTCATTGCCATGACCTAGTTACAAGTGCGGAAATCATGAAGTGTTTACAATAATTTATTGTTTAGGTGTTTAACTCGCCCTAACAACTAAATAATGGCTGCACAGTCATTTAAGATAAAAAATGACCTGGAAAAGTGGTTGTATGACTGTTACATCCAGGAGAAAACGGATAGAGAAAACCTGCAACTTATGGTACGTAAACTGAATGATCACATTAATAGCTTACAGGACCAAGTACAAGCCCTTCATGGAGAATTAAATTACTTGAAGGAAAAAAAAGAAACTGAAGAACCCTTAAAAAAACAGGAAAGCGAGACAACAATATTTTCCCAGCGTACTAAAAGTGACGTTGAATATTGCACAGACGAGGATGAACTCGCTAAAGAGACTGAGTGGATAAGGGCCAAGAGCAGGAAGAAGAGGAAGCTTAACACCTCCCTTTCTCCAAAACAACAACCCGGATCAAGTGCCCAACAAGAAGAAAAACAAAAAAATGCGAAAGAGACTTTCGTCAAAAAAGTGCCCCCACCACCGCCAATCATAATAGACGGAGTTAAGAACTACCAATCATTCTACGACTCGCTAACTGAAACCATACCAGCCGAATCATTTACCGCTAAAATTATGAATGGGGATTGTGTGAAGGTGAACGCCAAAACAGAAGACTCTTATAGAGTAATTTCCAGGCTTTTGACAGAAAAAGAATACCATTGGCATTCGTACGAAAATAAGCAGGCTAGACCAATTAGAGTTGTTGTGAAGAAATTACATTCCTCTTGCCAACCTGATCGTATCAAAGACGATCTAACATCACAAGGACTGAAAATAGAAAACGTAGACAACAAATTGAGCTGGAAGAGTAAAGAACCACTCAATATGTTTGTTTTATCATTCAATAATGACGAAGATGTCAA
The DNA here is from genome assembly GCA_948252205.1 of Orthosia incerta. Lineage (NCBI taxonomy): Eukaryota > Metazoa > Arthropoda > Insecta > Lepidoptera > Noctuidae > Orthosia > Orthosia incerta. Next base: position 35,459,301 of record OX411741.1, on the reverse strand, counting down.
CAAAATCTATGGCATAAAGTACATTTTAGGGTGTAAAATTGAAATACACCCACTCAAAAATCCTAAACTCATTCCCCAATGCAAGAGATGCCAGGCATATGGGCATACTCATAAATACTGCAGAAAAGAGCCAAGGTGTGTAAAATGTACTGGCAAGCATCTTACAGCCAACTGTACCAAATCTCCGCAAGAGAAGCCAAAATGTGTTCACTGTGGTCTTCCTCACCCTGCCAACTATAGAGGGTGTGAAGTAGCTAAACAGATACAAATTCTGAAAAATAAAAATATTAAAAAGAAACTTGTGGTAACAACTACCCAGCAGTCTCTTCCCCCACAAAATCGTGATAAACATTCACAGAAAGCAAGCGTTCAGTCAACTGCAAAACCCATGCAAACACTGTTTCCTACGCGGAAGCTGCAAAACAAAGGTCACAGACTGAAGTGGACTGTATTTGGTTGTTCGTTGGAAGAATGAAAATACTGTCGTGATTCGTATCTTCAATTTTATTCCTTATTGTTATTACAACTGTATGTTATTACAATTGTAGAGCTCCACAGCCTTTGAATCTAGATGATAAGATAAATCAAATCTTAAAGTATATTACCTCATTTGACAAGAGATTAGAGAAGCTAGAATCCAGCGCTAAAACAGCTGTTTTAAATCATCCAAAATGAATAACACTCTTAAAGTAATGGCGTGGAACTCCAATGGACTCCTCAAACATAAAAATGAGTTGCAGGTGGTCCTAGACACAGAAAATATAGACGTGTGTTTGGTCTCCGAAACGCACTTCACTAAGCAATCTTTTGTCAAATTTAGAGGATACATGGTATATAATTCGCTCCACCCTGACAACTCTGCCAGAGGAGGTAGCGCGGTTATAATCAAAGACAACATTAGTCACTACTTGCAGTGTAAATATGAAGAACAAGACATTCAAGCTGTGGCAGTATCTGTTAAAACCAAATATTGTTACGTGTCTATTGCAGCCATATACTGTCCTCCACGGCATATGATAAGAAAAGAACGATATTTACATCTCTTTGAACTATTAGGCCAGAGATTTATCCTAGGCGGCGATTTTAATGCTAAAAACACGCATTGGGGTTCAAGACTTACTACAACTAAGGGAAGGCAGCTCTTAAGTGCAGTTAAAGAAATAAATTCAGAAGTTATGAGCACGGGTAAACCAACGTACTGGCCCACTGACTACCAGAAAATACCGGATCTTATAGATTTTTTCATATGCAAAAATATATCCGCAAACTACATCCATTTGGAGGAAGGTCTTCATATGAACTCGGACCACTCCTCGATTATATTAATGCTTAGTAAAAAAATCCTACTCAAAGAAAGCCACTTAACCCTGGTTAATAAGTTTACAGATTGGGAAAGTTTTGCCCTTGATCTAGATAATATTATAGACCTTAAAACGCCGATAAAAAAGCAAGATCATCTTGACTTAGAAGTAAACAAATATATTGTTAATATCCAACAATGTGCGTGGAACAACACACCGCAATTAAAACGTAAATATAAGGGATTTCACTATCCTAAGGCAATTGTAGATTTACTATCTGAGAAAAGGAAACAAAGGAAGCTGTGGCAGCAAACAAGGTGCCCGCGAGATAAAACAACACTAAATAACCTAACTAAACGATTAAAGAGGAAAATTCTACAGTTTGAGGAGGAATCTCTGAATACCAAACTTTTGCAGCTACAAGAAATCTGAATTTGGAAAGCTACAAGAAATCTGAAAAAAACAATTAAACAAATACCACCCATCAGAGATAGCGACGGAAAATGGGCCATAAGCAATGACCAAAAAGCATTAAGGTTTGCTCAACACTTAGAAGAAACTTTTCAACCCAATGAAAGCTCGATAGAAATACTTGAGAGTGAAAGATTGTCACAAAACCAAAGAATTAAGCTTGTGACTCCTAAAGAAGTAATGAGAGAAATTCAAAATAACATTAGCTCGAAAAAGTCTCCGGGTTACGACCTCATTACAGGGGAAATTCTTGAACATCTCCCACGCAAAGCCATAGAAAAGCTGACCAAGCTTATCAATGCTGCATTTATCCTAAAATATGTACCTGAGCCATGGAAGGTCGCTGAAGTCATTATGATTGCGAAGCCAGGGAAACCACCCCATGAAGCATCATCATATAGACCTATTTCTCTGTTGCCCGTGTTATCAAAGCTTTTCGAAAAACTGTTATTGAAACGGTTAAAACCAATAATAGAAAATAAAGACCTTATTCCAAATCATCAATTTGGCTTCAGGGAAAAACACTCAACAATAGACCAGGTACATAGAATAACAAACATTATTGAAAAAACGCTTGAAAATAAGGAAGTCTGCGCCACCGTGTTTTTAGATGTCGCGCAAGCTTTTGACAAAGTTTGGCATAAGGGTCTAATATTCAAGTTCAGACGCATGCTACCAGAATTTGCAGATATTCTAGAGTCGTATATACTAATAGAATGTTTAGAATACGGCAAGAAGACGCATATTCAGAGCTAAAAGCTATAAAAGCTGGGGTACCTCAAGGAAGTGTGCTAGGCCCAATTTTGTACTTGTTATACACATGCGACATCCCAGAACTGGAAAATAACACCATTGCGACCTTTGCAGATGATACTGCAATTATGGCTACTGGATCAAGCCACAGAGAAGCAGTAGAAAAAGTTCAACTAGCTGTGAATAAAGTTTATGACTGGACACAAAAATGGAAGATCAAACTGAATGAGTCAAAATCAATTCACATTGACTTCACAAACAAACACTTGGACTATCACCCAATCTACATAAATGGCATGCAAGTGCCTTATGCTAATACAGCTAAATACCTTGGCATAACTCTCGACGCCAAGTTGCGTTGGAAAGCTCATGTCAAAAAGAAAAGACAGGAACTCGACATACGTTATAAAAGTATGTACTGGTTACTTGGAAGGAAATCCTGTCTATCAATACATAACAAAATAACCATATATAAGCATTTACTGATGCTAATTTGGACGTATGGTATCGAACTTTGGGGCTGTACTAAACAAAGCAACGTCAAACTAATCCAACAATTCCAAAATAAAGTGCTCAGGGAAGCTGTAAATGCACCCTGGTACATAAGGAATGATGATCTTCACCGTGACCTTAAAACGGAATTCGTCACCACCATCATCCAAAAATTTGCTGAAGCCCACGAACACAGACTTCATCGACACGTGAATGTTGAGGCTATCCAGCTGCTAGACAATACAGACTTAGTGCGTAGACTAAAAAGAACTAAACCTTTTGAATTAGTGTAGTGTAAAGTGAATGAATAATAGTGACAACGCTGTGCTATACATATAACACATGAACATAGTGTTTTTAAATTATATCAGACTCTAAGAAACTGCTGCGGACTTGTGTAAAAGTGCAAATGGACACTATTCTTAGTTTTAACATAATCTATCACGTAACATATTAAGTTAGAGTTAAATTGCTTATTAGTCTTTTAGGCTAGATCGTAATTAATTATTAAGAATTTTGTTCTTACTAATAAAGTATAAAAAAAAAAGATAGATGTTGAACATAATAAGCATTTATAAATTCTGTTAACTACCAGGAGGCCAGAATCATGAAGAGGGTTATTACCAGTAAAGACTATGAAAGTACCAGGAGATTATAATCAAAAAGGAAATATTACCGAGGCTGGAATCATGACCAGTAACTGGGCCCTGGTCCCAGTTCTACAGGCGGCCGAATGACACCTAACCCGATAGAAAGATACACTATTGCTTCGTGTTGCTGGCTATTGTTGTCCCGAAAAAAACATTACTATTCATGTGGAAAGGATCTCGAGCGTGAAGCCACGGGAAAAGCTAACACGAAGAATATTAAAATAAGAAAATGAATGGTAAATATTGTGTTACTATGAAACTATGCTAAATAACAATAACAGGTCCAATAAATTATTATTTTTAAATTTTGCCAAAGATTTTTAAAAGCTAGAAAAAAAAAGTTATTTAAAAGAATCAATTGCAATAGATCAATTGCACCGCCAATATACCTAATAATTAGTCATTGGTAAGTAATTTGTAAGTAAAAATAAACATATAATAAATCAGAAATAACTTCGTGTTAAAAACGAGAAGAGAAATCACAAATCATAAAAATAAAAGTTACTTTTTGTTCTGAAAATAAGAGCGTAAAAAACAACTGTATCAATTGTTTTGTCTGACATCTTATTCCTTAAAGGACTACAGATATAACCGGCTGCAAAAAATTCCCGCGCGGGATTTACCGCGCAAATGCGGGCATTCAAACCCTTTGCAAACCCTAGTGGCCACCTTATCAGATGCGCCCAAATTATACGCATAATGTATTTAAACATAACTCTGTTGTGTAACATATGTATACAAATATACTGCGCACCGTGCATCTATCCATAGCCTGCACCTTGACATGGTCATATAGGTGCGACTGCGGGCCGAATGGAGCACGCTCAACATGTAAATGGTGTTTCACAAGCGCACGAACTACGCTTGCTCTAACCGAAAACCTCTGTCCGAAACAGTCCCAGCCATTCCCACAATCCCAGTCTTGGGACTATCATTAATTGTCATGCCGGGCGCGGATAGCGCTCCTTGTTTACGGTGGCTATTTTGGGAACTTTTTAGGGTTCAGGTGTTCATGTCACTGTAGAAAGATGTCGCTACTTGGACCTTCCTCCAGACATCATTGTGGTTTAGTAAAAAATGTATAGATTGCGTCACTTTATCCACTTTGTTTCGAGGTACCTCGTGATTTGAATAGATAAGTGACGCCATCGATCTGTAAATCATCAGATTATTGCAAATACCGTAAGAACAACAGACAAACAAGACAGATAACAAGGTGCTTTCTGGATAGTTTCAAGTAGCGCCATCTATCTAAATGTTAGTAAACCATCAAGGTATGGAGTAAATACTGCATCTTGTAAAAAAGGTCCTAATTTTTTAAATAGATGTCGGTACACAAAAATTTGCTTTTTTCAGGGCACGGCCACGTAAATGTCACCTTGAAAAGATGTCGCTACTTGGACCTTCCTCCAGACATCATTGTGGTTTAGTAAAAAATGTTTAGATTGCGTCACTTTATCCACTTTGTTTCGAAGTATGAATGTGATGTATTTTTAGTTTTAATTTCTATCGGCAGTCCCTATGACTGCCTATCTTGAATGAAGTACCTAGTTATTTACTAGTACTTATAAGTAGCTAATAAGACATTGGCATTACCAACATATTTACTCAAGAGCTAAGGCAAGAGTAGATTTCCTGACCTCCGATGTTACGCTTACGTCCTTTCCTGGCCATCCTCGAGGAGCTGGGGATCGAATGAAAATCTATCCCACCCCAAAATATGCGCTTTGGCCCGGTTTATTGATCCGTAGTTAACTCAACCAACAGTTAAATATGCTAACCAATGGTTTCAAATTTCAGTAGAATGCGTGTTTTCATCAATTGTTAGCACCACAAATGGTCAAGAATGTTAGCAAGTTAATTGTTTGACCATAAGAATTAAAATTTGTTTCGGGATATTTACCATGTATATATTATTTTAAGGAGCAGTGGTGGCCCAGTGGTATCGGCCGCGACTTACATGTTGTAGGTCGTGGGTTCCAGCCCAGGCAGGCGCTTTATTTTGTACGTACAAAACGGTGAAGGAAAACATCGTGAGGAAACCGGCATGTCCTAGAACCAAAAATTCGAAGACATGTGACATCCACCAACCCGCACTGGGCCCGCGTGGTGGATTATGGCCCATCCCCTCTCACAGAGAGGAGGCCTGTGTCCCAGCAGTGGGCACATTAATAGGCTGATGATGATACATTATTTTGATTTTTGTTGAGAGCTCGATATTACCATGTCAGCTTAAAAACTATATTGTTTGACTATAAGTTAGATATATTAGGTCTTTACTTATGAAATTCCCGTTTTTTATGAAAAAACTTAACGTATTTTTTTTCTATGTTTTGTATTTCTATTAATCAAAGTAATCACTCGATGCATCTTTGCCAACGCAGTTGCAGTTAATTGATGCCTCCTTGAAGAAATCAGCTGGACGGGAGGCAACAAATCCTTCAAAGGCACAGTTGTATTGCCTCTCGGGTATTGTTTTTTTTTCCGCCAAGAAGATATCCAAATTCTGAAAAAAGTAGAAATTTGTAGGGGCAAGGTCTGGTGAGTATGGCGGATGACGGAGAGCTTCCAACCCAAGGTCTTGTAACTTGGAGACCGTCTAATGTACAGTGTAAGGTCGCGCGTTGTCGTGCAGGAGCAGTGGAGACGAGTGATTGACCAAACCTGGTTGGAGACGTGCGAGCTTCTCCATCATTGTGTTCAGTTCTTCACAGTACACATCTGCAGTAATGCTCATCCCGTTTGGTAAGAAGCTGTGATGAATCACACCGGCCCTAGATCACCAAACAGTGACCATCACTTTTCTAGGGTTAAGTTTTCGTTTAGGGCATTGTTTAGGAGCTGAACCAGGATCCAACCAACTTGCTGAGCGCTTGCGATTGTCAACAGAATCCATTTTTCCTCGTAGGTCAATGCGGTTCAAAATTCCTTCGTGTGTATGCCCGTTGAGCAGTACAAGACACTTCTCGACGCGTACTTCGCGCTTGCGATCATTGAGTTCGTGGAATACCCATTTGTCAAGCATTTTTACTTTGCCAATTTGACGCAAATCGTCTAATATTGTTTTGATGCTAACGTCGAAAGCTGCTGCTGATTCAGCCGTAGATTGAGTATCATCAGCTTTCACTATCCCCTTTAATTCGTCATTGTCGACCAAAGTTTTCGGACGACCACGGCGATAATTATTCAGGTCGAAATTTCCAGAACGTAAGCGGGCCAGCCAATAACAGGCGGTGCATTCGTTTGTAGTGTTCGCACGACGGTTTTCTTTGTTTTTTCCAGTTGTAAACGATCCTTTGTGCCTATTGGCCTTGTTTGTTCGGTCTCCTGGAGCGATGTGGAAATTATGTTTGTTTTTTCCTACTCCTCTGTTATTCTTTTCTGATTAATTTCGTTGTGGGATCCAAGACAGTTAAATTCATTCTTATTCTGGACCTCGTCGAGGTTCATTGCCTCGGCGCTTTTCTGTTGGTCGCCACTGTTGATTCTGGCTTTCAGGAGTAGCAGTGGTTTGGGAATAGTGCGGTGGGATTGCCACGACGGTACTCATACTTACACACATGATGACGAAGAAGGCCAGTTTTACAAAGTTTTTAGACATTTGAGATGAAGAGAAGCTATCATTCACCAACAACGTGTGCTTCGTGTTGGTGTGTGTTATCATAGGTTCTAATTATATTTAGGATATTAAACTTAACTAAATGGTAAGGTTCCTGGGCGCCGGCAGGATTGTTTTAGGCGGTACTTCTTCATGACCTCACCTCAAATAATAATAATAATGCCAGGCTGTTACTGTTTCACTGCAGGGCACTGCATTGTACTGCACTGCATTAATGCTCTGCCTTCTCATAAAGAGAAGGTAGAGCATTAATCACCAAGCTTACTCAATGCGGGTTGGCGATTTTAAACTTACTTATATTAACAAAAAATCCGGGTTTTCTTAAGATGTTTTCCTTCACCGTTGCCAGCGATGTCCCAGATATACTTAGGCGCCGGCAGGACTAATTTTCAGGAGGTGCATCTTCGCTTCCCTCGCCACTAATAGGAAATAAAGTAAAATGATGCAAGAGCGAGTCAAACAAGCTGAAAATTTAGGCACCTCGCCTCGGATATGCTTGGTTCTTTAATCAGAGGCTTTTTATATACTTACTATTTATTATTTGGATAATTATATTCATGCTTTTGTATGCAATATTTGTAAATATGTGAGAACCATGTTCCTATTTATCAAGTGCATGATTTTACCTGTTAGTGCTTGTAATACTTTATATCTATATGTAGTTAAGTAGTGCTAGGTGCATCGTCCTCACGTATATGAATTTATTAATTTATGTACTTTAATATTGTAAAACATTTATATTTTTTTAAAAGAGTAAGTATGGAGTTTCTAGTGCATTCTTCTCCATAACAAGCTACTTTTCCGAATGCACGGTAGAATCAATTTTTATTACTTGTAATTTTAATTTTATCGTTCAAAAGTGCCGCTTAGTGGCCCAATTAAATAAATACCTTTGACTTCGATCTTTGAAAGTTAGGGGGGTTTAAGTTAAATCCCTTGCACCCCTCCTGGCCCCGGTGGCTAGCGTCCTTACCCTGATGGATTGTACGACGGTATCAATTTTGTCTAGCGGCTTAAGTAGATGCCTTCCTTTAGATAAGATGGTACCTAATTTTAATTACCTATTCTACAACCACCAAAGTAGATACAACAACAACAACAAGTCAACAAGTCTGTGGCTGCAAAATGAAATACATAAATTGCCAAAATTTAATGAGGTAGATTAGACAAGATTCATTCATGACCCAAACGTGAAGCAGCTTTACTGACTACCTACTACATATTGGTAGGTATGTTTGTCTACGTCGTGATTTAGTCTTGCTACGATAGAGCTCTACTATAATAAAACATCACCAATGTATTCCCCGAAAAGGCAGGCAGATGTTTCTACTATATTTACATATGGCAAATACCGAGTCTGGGATGCTACTGAACAATTCTAGATGGAAAATGCAATGATTATTTTCCCCGGAACTCAAACCTATGATCTCATGGATGCCTAGCGGTATCTGTTGTGACCACTTGACATAGATACTCACGATACGGTTGGTGCAACAGTTTAAGGTAGCTCAGCGAGCTATGGAATTGTCAATGCAGAGACCCACAGTTGTCGACGTAGCTCACAGAATAACCAAGTTAAAGTGGCAATGGACTGGCCTTATTAGCCATAGAATCAATCCCCGTTGGGGACTTGGGGTAGATGTGGTCATGAGTGGAGACTGCGTACTGGTAAACGTAAGATAGAATGCCCTCGGGCTAGGTGGAGCGACAATCTTCGCAGCGTGGCTGGTAGCAACTGGATGAGAGTTGCTGGAACCGAAACAAATGATGTGCATTTTTGCGTGTACAGCTGCAGGCTGATGAGGATAATGATGAACAAATTTACATCGTCTATGCTGTTAGATAGTGTAGTTATAGGTACAAATAGGTCAGTGGATAGCTCAAATCTTGAGCTTATACTCGTACCTTTAACCGAACCTACCTACCTTTTACCGTAAATTTAGTACCATTTACTAGGAGCTTTAGGAATTTTGCCACCGACGGCACCCTCAGCTTCAGCGATGACGTTCCTGGTGGAATTCATTGTAAGATCAATGAAACAAGTAACTCTTTATATCGTTTTAATTTACATCAATTTATAAAATTACCGAATAAACTATATAATACACAGTGGCGGATCCTTGACCACATTTAAAAAGGTCATGAAACCCGTTTCAAAAATCGGAAACCATCAGTCACTTTGGTCTTTTCAGATCCGCGCCTGATATAATACGAGTCCTTACAGATGTTCGCAAAGATGACTATGGACATAACAATCAAGTAGTTTGACTAGAGACGTTCGTCCGGGTTATTTGTACCTACTTACATTTAAAACATTAACGTAAACGAACTTTCTTAGAAATAATAAAATAACTTCTAAAACTATTGAACTATTTTAACTACGAAACAATAAGAAATGACTAGGTTTGCCTGAAGTTAATCTGTGGATAAATAGGCCATTACTACTGTAAACATGTATATTTATTATACAACATCTATAACTGTATCTTAGAAGGGGTGTTTAAAGTGATTATTCTAAAATTATTATTATTAAAATAATTCGGAAACACATCGATTTCATTAAAATAGAGTTGATTGGTTATAGTCACATAAAAGCTTCCACAGAAAGGTGTGTCGTGACAATAAGACAACTAGCAATTTTAAATCCTTGAAAATGCGTTGTTGCACTGTCGCGTCAGACATGTCTGAGGAAGACTTAAAGAGAAGACAAAATTGTATAATATTTATGATTGAAATCTACTATACGTGTCAGATTGATTTGTAAACATTCATAATATTTAAGGGTTTATTTATAACACATACATTACTTAGACACCCACTACTTATACCCACATTTACTTTGATGTATGTACATTTTATGATTTAACTACAGTCGTTACATGGACTATATTATCTCAAAAGAATGTTCTACACAATAATGTTTTCAAATCTTGGCCTAGTAGGTATAGGTTGAAAACCTAATTCTCTTATTTTTATTATTCTCTGTACATTATATACAATATATAAAATCTATTTTAGAATTATAAATGCAGGCAATAAAACTAATCTAATTATGATATTTTGAGAATATTTGATAAACATTTTGTGGAAATGAGTGTTCACTACAACGGTACCTATATTTTATTTTAAAACGCATGACATCAAGATTTTTGTAAAATTTTACTGTTTTATTGAGAAATACATAGGGCGGATAGTTGCGAAGTAAACGAACGCCGCATAGTTGAGAAGGCTAAGACATTCCCAAAGAGAACAAATATTAAAAATGTCTGTTTTTACTGGTTATTCTTGTACAATTCGAAAAAAAAATATCCAAAAATTTTAATGCCACTGATCTTTTAGATCTCTCTGATAAACATCGTTAAAACAAGTAGTAGGTAAACCACATCATACTTAGTATCAATTTCATAATCAGAAGTGAAAATCCTAAATAATTGAAGACCCTGACAACCACTAGTAGATACTTCTGTGAAGCATAATTATTTTAGGAAAGCTGAATATGTACCTTATACAATGTTTATTAGAGACTGGATCCATTCTAACTACATCTAATAGTTAAGGTTACACTAGTCGACGGCACGAACTATTTTGTGCGCGGGGTTATAATGCATTTTATATCAACCGACAACACGTGCGGAAGAGATAGATGCTGTGATAAGCAGTAGGAAGCTAGTTCGCGTACGAATACACACTTTTGCAAATTTGTAGCGAAATGGATAATGATTTAGGACGAAACCGAGCTCGAAAATTTTATAAACAGACCTTTGGCAGTCTAGATATAATGAAAAAACGACTAAATCTATCTGTTTAAAATAAAATTATTTGCATTGTTGAACTACTAATCTATCCCTGTTTGGAGGCCGTTTTGCAATTTTCCGTATTCTTATGGTATTTATTCGCGCCAAAAAATGCGTTAAAATTTGTGTCGAAATGTGGAACTTTCGACGCTCATAACTTTCAAATATTTTCTTTATTTCCTTTTTTATTCCATACAGGGCTAGATAATGATGAGACAAATTGATATCACTTTTTATTTTGAACATACATCTTCAAACAGTGGAATAATCCCTAGACTACGTTTGTATGGAAGAATTTTCGACTAGTGTAACCTTAATCAGCAGATGTTTTTTTATAGAATGTACCAAATGGCGGATAAAATTACTTGTTAAAGGCTCTTCTGAACATAATATTAAATTTTTAGCGCTGGGCTTTTCCTCTATGTGGCGTTTGTTTATTACCCTTTGAGTAATGACAGCCTTTGAATGCACAATAAACTATTTGGTCCAGCAACTACAGGAAAACATGTAGGTAGAAGCTTGCATGTCCAACTAATCAGTTTTCCTAACAAAATTTTCCTGTAGCTACCATACTCAAAGTATCTGTCTATTCTTCATGATCTACAATTTACTACTGAACATTTATTGTAAAACTGTTTAACACTCAATCACTTTACCTAATATGGTTCAACGGAGTATCAGTCAGGTTCAATGCGGTCGTTTGATAAGTGTCTGTAAACGCCAGGTTGTGACTAGTCGCAGTCTCGGTGCATTTGATGGGGACCGTGGCCGGGCGCTGTCGCTGGCCGAACAGGGGAACCAGGCCGGCTGCAGCGCCACGACCCACGCTGAATCAATGATCAGTGCTGAAGTAAGAGTTCTGCATCAGGTATAACTTATCAATGGGGTTCACCACCGATCCTGTGCCCAGGTTCAACGGCTCGTGCGCAGAGTGCCCAGGGTGCTGATGCGAGTGATGCTGCACCTCCAAATTTTGCAGGCTCATCGTATCAGACGCACCTTCGTCCAACTGGTCGAAGTTACTTCCGTCCAACGATATGTCTGAACTGCAGAAACTGTCTCCTGAGTGCGCTGGATAGTCTGAAAACAAACAAGTTTATTTTTATTTAAAACGTAAAAATACTCGCCCATTCAAGACGCCACATGAATGAAAATTGAAAATACTAAATCAAAAAATTCTGTTGATGAATAATTTTACAGAGTGAAAGCAAAATGTTGTAACTTCACACTCTTTCTGCATACCTATTGTCTAGCGAGGGTTCGACGTTCAGCGTCGAAAATGAATGTAATCAAATGGTTAAAGTGTATTTTCATTTTTGTAAAACTACTCGGTATTCAGTATTCACGCTGTTTTTGTAAGTGAATTAACTGTGGACGTGGAAAAGTTTAATTCATACTTTGTAGTTGAAATGAATGTTGCAAGGTCATACCGTCAGGAGAATATGGTAGATTAGGGTTCAGCGGCTGGCTCGAGGCAGAGTAGGTTCCATCCATTCCCAGATAGTTTCCGTGCTCGCTTGATGGGGATTCCTGTTTGATGCTCTTCTCATCTTTGTCCTTTTCTTTGTCGTTGTTCTTCTCGCCCTCCTGCTTCGCCTTCCTCTGGATCTTCTTCATCTTAGCCCTCTGGTTCTGGAACCACACCTGCACAACTCGGACGCTTAACCCGGTGTCCTTTGCCAATGCTTCTCGCACTTTTCTGCATGGCTTTGGACTAACTTCGAAGGAAGCTTTAAATTGCCTGCGCTGGGCTGAAGTTAGTATTGTGCGCGGGCGCTTTGGGCCTCGCCGTCCGTCTCGCGGACGTTCGGAATCATCTAGTATCATATCGTCTTCGGCGTGTTGCATCAAATACATTTCCTTTTCAAAATCCTGGCGGCAGAAGATCTGTCCCGCTCGGATCACGTATTGTTCTCCTTTCTGTAGCGGCTGGCAGCACATGACGCACACAAAGCACTGTATGTGGAACACGTACTGCTGAGCACGCATGACCATCTCCTGCGGCAGGAGCCGGTCACCGCACCTGGTGCACTTGACCCCGAACAATCTATAGGACAACAACTGATTATTGCAATAACAAGATTAAGATTCAGTCGCTTAGCAAGTCGCATGGCATTATGCTAGCATTTCGCAGAGGATTATTCGCTGTTGCACATATTATGTCGTATCCTATGATCAATGATTTTGCCCTAAATATATGGTTATGAAAGCAACTGAAAATCAACAGATGATTTTGAGTTGCTTTCAAGAAGACGGTTAACAAAACAAAACCTTCAAGAGCAAAATTTAATTTTGCCGTCGAAGGTTTTATCGAGGAGTTACCTATCGTAGTCGGGCTTGCAGTAGAGCTTGGCGTTACGGGTGTAGCAGGTGTGCGCGAGGGGACAGCCGCAGACGCAGCAGCTGAGGCAGTGCTCGTGCCAGGACAACTCCCCCACGCGCATCAGGTAGCGGTCCTGGATCTTCTGGCCGCAGCCCTCGCAGATCTCCACGATCTTCTCCCGCTTGATGCTGGCACTGAGCTCTGTGGTAACATCGCCAGGGTTAGCAGTATGTGGCAGGTCCAACAATATAAATGTATGTAAATCAATAGTCGGACTCTGGGTTTTTAAATTGAGTACTTTCATAAAAGTTGAAGCAAAAATGAGTTGAACATGTATGATTTCCAAATGAGAACTATTTTTGATCACATCATATTTCATTCAACGCTTGAAATAGTACAAAAATCCATAGACGCTCATATCGACATTCCAGACGCTAGTTTAGAAACTTTTTATTTGAATTCACTAAAATTCGAATATTTTTGCTTCAAAATAAAATTGGAGGCAAACTTTTGCAAGCGTGCTAGAATATGGGTGGCAAATAGTTTGCGCCTGACTGCGTTTTTGTGTGTAAAATGCTTAGCTGAGTATGTCATGGTGGATAGTGCCTAGCGAATGTAAGGTTATTACAGAACGTTTAGAGAGCATATAGATCTGGATTCATGATCACATTGATCCTGGCGCTCAGAATGAAAATTGATATTAACTGGTTGCCCCCTTTTATAGTATTTTAATGCGTGAGGGATGCCTAATTTGACGGTTTCTATATCTACACTTTGTTATTTTAAATTTGAATATTTGTCAAGTCAAGATACAAGTAGTAAGTTGCCTGTTAGATACTCGTACATAGTAAATATATGTGTAAGGGATTTACCATAGGCTCTAGACAAGAGACGTTCTATCAACGAAAGCGTAGTGGATTGTCAAGCGTTATCGAAATTTCACATGGTTAGTCCCTTTATTTGGCATTTAGACCATCGCCATCGCCGACATCGATTGACAGACACATTGTCTAGGCACTTGTCCCACCGCCAACGATGACGGAGCAGCGAGTAGAGCTAGAACCTAGATACGACTAGGCGAGCAGCGAGTAGTTTGTAGTTCCGATAGTTTTACCGCTCGGCTATGAACGAGTGTTACTGTGCGACAGGTGATTACTCTCACCACTCACTCGGGCGGTCAGTCCTGCACGCGTTGGTTGGTTGGTCTCTCGGCATGAGTTCTGACCGCCTATATCGCTGAGCGAATATCGCTGACCGAGTATTATCTTTGATAGGTGTTGTCGCTGTGACAAACTTGCGGTGAAAGAGTACTCGCCGGTAATGTGAACAGCCAGCGATCAACTATTAATATGTTTCTTTTTTTTGAGTCTCTTTTATTGACACGGGATCTGTATCTTTTGTCCGTTTGTTCAGCAAGAAAATAGTCGATAGCTAATTGCTTCGTCGCCGGCGGTGAGACAAGTGCTTAAAGCCTCATGTGACATTTTGGAAACGTATTTCAATCCCACGCAATTGGCACTTTTTCACAATCGACGCTGCTGGTAGAATGTAACTTTATCTAGATCCTAAACACATTATTCTATGTACGGTTATCGATAGACCCTCTATGTATTACGTACATTTGGGCAAACTAATTCAACAGCAAGATACACGGTTGAGTTCCGTAGCTTAAAGCCATCGTCTAGGCAGTATACGGTGTCGCTAAACACTCGGTGACAATGTTGCCGACCTCACGGGTGCTCTTCCATGCGACACTTTTACGCGCATTAATTTTTGTGCAGACGCACCGGGGCACATCAATCTCAGGGAAATTGACAATGATTCACTCAGATTCTAAGTTCACTTAGATTATTTATTTGAGAAAAAGTTAAATAGACCTTAGGGGTTAGATAAAGGGAACTTCTACCGGCGCGATAGGTGTTGTCCAATAACGAAATGTTAAATGTTTGGGATTGATTTTAGATACTACATCATTTTCGGTAGCGCATGTCTCTCATATATTTACCCAGTTACTGGGTTGTGGAGGTCAGATAGGCAGTCGCTCCATGTAAAACACTGGTACTTAGCTGAATCCGGTAAGACTGGAAGCCGACCCCAAAATAGTTCGGAAAAGGCTAGGCAGATGATGATGATGTCTCTCATATATTTAAAACTTTTTCAAAATCGTTAGAATGTTACTTTATTTAGAGCTGTGTCGTTTATGACGTGCAAGCAACCTTTAGGTGATAACTTGATAAGCTATCAATTTCTCTGTCTGTACAAGCGAATATCTGACCGTTACTGTGAATTTAAAGGAATCGTCCTTATTTCGTTGAGTTTTAAAAATGCTGGTGAAGAATTTTCTTTGACGTTATTTTTTATCATTTCGATCTAGTAATAAATCTAGTAATATAATAGCTTAGACGGCGATACTTGTTTAAAACGATATATTGGTGAACACGATCTCTAAAACCTTACATGCACTCTAATCAGACATAAACATAACTTATGTATGTAACACTGCATAGTCAATAAGCATATGAATGGAATTTGAATATGAAAATGAGATCTCGTTTAATTTACAAAAAAGAATTGTTATGAAAAATGTAATCTCATTTCCAAATTTAATTGCTGTGTTTTTTTTATTTCTTTGTAATTAGTTTCGTATTGGAAACTAATTACAAAGAAATAAAAAAAACTAAACATAGACAAATAAAATTATTTAATAGAGGTGGTAGTTTACAGCCGGTCGATACTGTAAATAAGACTTTCCTCGCAGTTGGGTATAAAACTCACCGTGGAAACTTTGGTGAAGTGAGTTTAAAGTCAACTGTCATTTCAATTGATGCCAGGGAGAGACAACTCACTTCACCTATAAAGTTATCGCGGTGAAATTGATTCACAATTGCACTACAGATTTCGTAAATTGTATGAATTGTGAACACTTCGCAGGAATTCGCAAATGCAACATTAATGAAATAATTTGGAATTGTGGACATTATTTACCGTTTAAAATGTAAGAGACTTTTGTTTTCTTTATGCGACTGTTTACAAAGTTTTATTAACACGCTTTTATTAGCTTGGTATGTATGTATCTATGTATCAATGTAACGGAATCTTTGAACGTGATTTTCACCCACTTCAAAACGTTGGATTGGTTTGAAACTTTGCACACTTATCAAGGACCGATGACAATGCAATAATTTAAACAGTTTGTCCCATTATCCTTACCAATAAAGCGTGTTTTTTAGTTTTTAGAACTACAATTTATATTTGTTGAAGATTGCATTCTGTAGGTACCAAAGAGGCTTATTTGTGAATAAAGAAATAATAATAATAACGTTTTTTTACTAAAGTTTATTTTTATGCTATACTTAGGTATGTCATATTTGGCGTAATAAATATATTTTTCTTCCGAGGTACTTTAACATTTTGCAAATATTTTTAAATATAAAATTAAATATCATTTTTCTCTTCACCTTTTTTTTTTCTTTTCAGATTCATACAAGCACAAACTCTTACAACAACGATTAGAGTACTCATATCTCGCATCTCAGACTAAACGAAGGTTAAAGATCCTGCCGTTCACCCTCGGGGCGAACTATTGATTAAATCGCGAACTCAGCTAGAATACACCACCCATCGAGTGTGGGTTACATACCTACACGTACCTATAGCTACTGTCGAAAGCTGCGGAGTAAAATAAGGCACCTTACCGCGCTCCTTAGACTGCGGGGAAGACACGCCCCGGAGAGGGGCGTGCCCCAACCTTGGGGTCACGGCGATCAACCCAGCCAACAAAATTTCAGCGAAAAACAATAGTCATTTTGACGGCTAATCGATGTCCCACATTAGGGCTTAATCCACTACTTATCCCACCTCAGTTTTATATGTGATCACCAAGAGTACCAACTATGAGACAAATATAAACGTGCGCCAAGTAATAGGAAGCCTAGCCAACCCGAAGGGAAACGTCTTCAACGGCGGAAACCCGTATTTTCACACGGATTTTTCTATTCTACAGTCTTAATATAATATTAAAAAACGGTTCTTGAATCCATTAAGATACTTCTCGGAATCATCATCATTCATCATTTCAGCCGAAAGACGTCCACTGCACGAACCACTTGCCCTCGAAATGCACGTTGTAAAATGTGCGCAATTTTAATCGGTGTGTAAAATGGACAACGTATTAAAACATCTCTGTTTAAAAATTATGACGCTCTTTAATAAATGGCCATTATTAGATATCCCAAACCAAGTGTGACATTTCTGCTTTAACACATCTTTCGTACTCTTCTTTCCTACGTAGATGAAAGAGACAAGAATATGGTATGTATATATGTATAAAACCATAGATATGCCTAGTTATGCTCGAGCTGCGGTTTCAGGCACCTTGGACTGAAACCGCGGGACAAATGCCTTCGCTATACGTTTGCATCTACTTGCTTACATGATTACATTGTGGTATGAGATAATTACCTACTATACCCGAAGAGGGGCTCGCCCTTATATAAGAATATTAATAAAAACGTATTAAAACAATCAATACTTCTTCAGTTTTAATACGTCTGTTTAAAAAGTTTTGGAGAACGAATGGAAAATTCGTCACGATTTCAATACAAATTTTTTTTACTGTCTTTTATTTAGTCTGGCAGTTTAGATAAAATTCCGTCATAATTCAGAACTTTCTCAATTCAGACTCGGCACACAAATCACGGACACGGATCGGATATAGTGCGTAACCGCCCTTAAACTGGTCACAAGCTAATCCGCTGCAGGGCTTAACGTTTTTACCGATGTATAGTAGGGTTCTGCGAACTCGGTCGCCGAGACTCGTTTGTGTAACGTCAGTATTTGTGATTTTGTTCAATCCTTTCTCAGTTCTTCGACCTGGTATTTCATTGGTTGGCAATAATCTCGCTCAAACATAATTGGCGAACTGTGGATGTACTATATGTGCACCTCTGCCCTACCCTTCGTCATACAGGCTTGATGTTATGTGTGTTTTGTTAAAACGTGCTGTGTAAAAACCACTGTAAACTTGAACTTTTCCCCCAGATTCACACGGGTCAAATAATATACAAAAACCTGCCTCGTTTATCGCTCTTTCTATGTGTTAGTAAAAACCATATCAAAATCTATCAGTGATTTAGAAGAAGTTAGCGGAGAAAATAAATGACTTCAACATGCAGCGAACAGCGAATTTATTTTACTTACACTATTGGGTATAGAAACTGACATGTAATGTTAAATATAATTATCGTTTCTTTTTATGAGCTCTTTATGGCAATTTCTTATAAAACTTCAGAATTCAGTTTTTTTTTAGCTTTAGAATCCTGTGACGATAAAACCCAGAGATAACGAAATAAAAAAGTCTTGTACCTAACAACCAGCGGCAGGCATACAAGTCCGTGTAATGTTATCAGTCGCCAACCTTATCAGTGTTCAGCCAACAAAGGGAATCGCGCTATTGATTCGCGTAGGCGTCTACGGCACTACGACGCCGCTACGCCGTAGCCTCGTAGCACTGTCTATGCTCAGTGAGTCGTTGGAATGCCGAGGCAAAAAAAAAAACAACTAGACTTAAATCGGAGAATCACTCCATGAAAAATCTTTTTTTATTATATTTTTATAAAGGCAGAAAACGCATGGCAGGGGATTAAATGGAGCAGGCTGTTTCGGAGTGATTATAGTAGAAAATCATATATTTCGATAGTATTTTCTTCTGAAATTGCAATTTATGATGAGTTGATGAAGGCCCTACTTATTTCATGTATCCATACTTATAATATAAATGTGAAAGTAACTCTGATTGTTTGTTAATTTTTCACGACTAATCGGCTGAACCAATTTAGACGAATTTTGGTATGGCGATACTTTGAGACCCTGGAAAGAACATAGGATAGTTTACTTTAGTTTTATCCCAATAGCGTGCTGCCTTGGGCTGAAAAACACTACTTACGCGGGTAGAAGCAATTTACTTATAATTTCTACTACATATTTATATTTTCTACATTTTATAAGCGTCGAATTCACATTGATTAGAAATTTGCAACTTATTATGCTTCTCAGATTAGTTCGACAGTTTTTGTAAAGAGAAAATATTATGTCAAACAGCCATTAAGTATTTCTTTAGTAAAAAAATATCCGGCTGTTGGGATATCAATATTATAATGAATCAAGCAAAAACGACTGAATGGATTTGGATAAAAATAATCATATAGATAGTTCACAACATGGATTAACACAAAGGATACCTTTCATCCCGGTATAATGTTCTCTTGGGTTAACAAAATATTTTTTACGCGAGCGAAGGCGTGGGCTGAGGTTAGTCTTAACTATATTATAAAGAGAGAGTCCGAATTATGTGTTTGGTAATCTCTGGAACCACTACAACTATGTATTTGAAAGATCTTTCACTATTTGAAAGGAACATTATATACCAGTATAAATTATTATGACTCAGGCTAACCCGGAGCGGGCCACTATTAAAATTATTTTGTAAATGACATTTCCACCACAGATACAAAATGAATAAAGAATAATATTAAATTTTCACTCAATTTCGAAGTATCAACTGAGGTATGTTAAATTCTTAATTGGTTTTTATTTGTTGGCTTGATAACGAAGAAAAATATTTTCCAGGTAATTCACAATTTTAGTGTAGCTACATTTAAAATTATGGAACTTAACTAGCTTCTGCCAGCGGCTTCGCCCGCGTGAATGTCGAAAATTATCCCACGGGAACATATTCCCGGAATAAAAAGTATCCTATGTGCTATTCCAGGCTACAATCTAAATCACATTGCTAAACCCACGCTAATTCTTAGGATTCTCTATTAGTCTTAGAGTTAGTGCTACCTAGTCCAAGAGTAACTTCGGAGTAAGCTGGTAGTACGCCACTTTTATTAATAAGACTGTATTTTGTACCGAGAATATTTCATATTTATTACAAGTAAAAATATAAATTACAGTTGCGATGAAATGTTTCAATTAATAAATTGATTATTTGGATCAACCAGGAATTTCTTGATAATAGTCAAGAAATTCCTGAAAATACTTACTTTAATATTGCGTTGCCGCGGAAATGCAATACTACGTCTAGCGCCTAAATTAAATTCCATTGCAAGTTATAATGGATTGACAATATAATTGCCTATAAATCATAACTTAACATCACGCCTTTATACCCCAAATGGGTAGACAGAGATGCACCCATAGCATACACAAATTTCACGAGTTATGTTTACGTCCCATGTAATAGCGGACGATCCTATTGCGATCAATCGGACACAAATCCAAACTTTGGGCTTCGACTGAGAAATTCCAGATAGAAAAACCCGGCAATCGAACCTAAGGCCTCATGTCCAGCAGTAGGGCTTGTGAACTCTAGACCAACGGAGTATAACTCGGTATAACCAACGTATCTACTCTCCGTCCAGCCTGATATTTTACATTTTACAGAAGCACGCTTGAGAAGTTTAACCATACACAATAAAATGCTTCATGCTTCACGCTTACAGTAGTGAAGTGACGTGCTTATTCGCCCCGTTATTCCAGTAAATTAAAATAGAAAGAACAGTATTTAACACAACATTTTATAAATAAAAATAAAAAAACAGCAAATAAAATAACTAAAATACTTACGACTTTATTATGTTTTGTTATTAATATTTATCAACTGCATATGCATTATGGATGCAATTTGATTTGATTCCAAACAATACAAAATTAGCAAAAATAAAATAACTGTGTTAAATCGATTAAAATTTCTTCATTGATAAAGTCGATTGTTGAAAAAAATCGAATCAGTACCGCATTAGTTCATCACTAATGTTTTTGAACTGTCGAATGTAAAATTTAAGGTTGGACGGTGAGTAGTGAAATGAATAACGTCAGCCTTATTTAAAGCCAGCCAACAAAAATGATTGATGTATATCAATCATTTTTAAAATTTAGCTTGTATTTAAAAAAAAATTGGTGCTTTTCATAGCATTCTAGCTGATCGGATGCGGCTAAAATGCTATATTCATTTAAAATAAATTTAGTTTAAGAGTTAGTTTTTTATAATTAGGATTAGAGTTTTAGGTACGATGGGCTTGTCATCGTCATTTTATGAACAAAAATCCCTTGTAATTCAATAACGCAACAAAAAAAACTTTTTTGCTGTCTGTAGTATTCGCGCAAACATTTCGTTTATTAAAGTTACATATTTGGTTTACGCTTTGTATAAAGCATCGAATCACGAGCTTTATTCGTCAAATACATAGGTACTACGATTCCACGTTATCTGCTGTTTCTGAATATGTCGGTATTTATGTGCAACTCACGCATTTGCAAAATTATTGCGCAGTTTAAAAAACTGTTACTGTGAAACTTCTGTCTGTTTTTTCAATTTCACGCCTAAGCCGCTAAACCAATTTTGATAAATTTTGACACAAAGATAGATTGAATCTTAACCTTTTTTCTCTTTTTGATTTTTATATCTAGATTCAGTATATTGGATATGTTTTGGATGTGTTGCCTATCAACGTAGGTAGGTGGATTATTAAGGATTATTTCGTCTTAGCTTCTGCCAGCTAGATGTTAAAAGATTAAAACATTCTCTGTATTTGTACATAATTATGTCGTTATGTGACAAATAAACACTTTTTTTTCATTCTTTCTAAAGTAGCAAAATGCAATTTAGGGATGTAAAATGCGTTAGCCATTTTAAGTACATTCGATGCCATAAACTTATATACCAGTTTAGTAATAGATGAAAATTAATAAAAATGGTTTCTCTATGTAACCATTTTTCATATTTCCGTGCCCGCAAGTCGATATCGTATCGTTTTCCGATCAGTTTGCTGTAAATTTTATGAAAAATAAAACATAATTTCGTCGAGTTTGTGCCTACCCGAGCTTCCCTCGTTCATGCAAGGTTGCCTGCTGCGTTAAATCACCGGTTTTCATTTTAACCGGTCAACGTGCGTATTGTAGCGGAATTTTTCGTTTCACTCGTAAATTCAGCTAATTGAAAACTGGTAAAAAGTCCCCGATAATGAATATCGAGGAGCGGGCAAAACGGTAGGTACAAAATAAAGTTTTGTGATATTACATTCTAATATGATAACATTTTATTGTATTATGAGTAAATAAATAATGTGAGGTAAAAAAGTCAGATTAAGTTGAATTTTTAGCCTCTGCGTATGCGGTTCAAAGTTGAAGAAAATTTTAGTAAGACAAGGTAAAATCAAATCAATTATTTCATTCATTAAGGGCCTACATACGCTTTAGTGCCGTAAAACGGTAACTTTCTAAAGCATACTCCTTAGTAACGGCTAGGTTAAAAGGTTTCAAAAAAATATGTATTTATTATTGATTCATGTACATAATTTTGAACACAAGGTTTTTTCGTGTAACTAGCAACTAGTAGCTTTAAAAAAATAATTAACGACACTATATTTTTTCGCAACTTTTGGAAACTCCTCCAAAACGACTTGGATGTTTAAAAATATTTTTACACAGAAAAATTGATAGCTAGAATTTCATCAAAACTAACATAGCATATGTAAATCAAATAATATTTTGCAAACAAAACTGATCAAAAGGAGGTTCAATATTGATATTTTGGCATCGAGTGGGCGCACGGCCAGTACTGCGTTACGATGCGGCGTATATAGCGCCTTAAGAACCTACAAATGGCATATAAAAATCAATGTGTCTTTGATCAATCATAAACTCCTGTTCTTCTTTAGGAATTTTATGATCTCTCGAACAATAACATTGTTCAACATTTACATCTAAATGCACAATTGTCAAACAAAACTCTGCTACTCTGCAAGAATAACTTATTGACGAAGTAAGCCCACGACCACTTTTACTATCATCGTTAAGTAACAATAACTTGCACGGGCTGATCCAATAAAATATTTGAATAATATTTTGCAGCCTTGTTATTTACGTAATAAGACATTATATTTTGACTATTAGAACAAAAATTAGGAAAAATATTTTTCGCCGCATTTTAGCAAAATAGTTTTGCCCGCTTTGCCCTCACCGATTTTTTAGTACCTACGCCATAGGAATTATTAATATTGAATCAGGTTTTACTGCGATTGTACTTTTGTTTATGTTGCTCCGTAAAGTGATGCGATATAATTCATTGAAGGTTTAGGTAAACGGTAAGGTAAATCTATCTATATAGGTATTTCTATTATATTAATATATGTTTTTACAATTTTTAAGTGGCAGTGGGCAGGTCACATTGCTCGCAGAACGGATGGCCGATGGGGCAGAAAGGTTCTGGAGTGGCGACCGCGAACCGGAAGACTTTGCGTTGGAAGGCCTCCCACCAGGTAGACCTATGACCTGGGGGGTGACCATAAGCTCTTAGAGCGGTATTAATTTGACATCGAGTAAGTGACAGATGTATACAAGTCAGATACATCTGTCCCTTATTCGATCTCAAATTGATACCGCTCTAAGAGCTTATGGTCGCCCCCCTGGTTGCGGGGATCCGCTGGTTACGGGACGTGGCGACGCTTGGGGAAGGCCTATGTCCAGCTATGAATGTCTTTTTTTGCGGATATGATGATGATGATGTTCCCACATTGAACAAATATTGTTAACTGCTACCAGCTATATGGTTTGATAATTATTATTTATAACGCAACTTTAAAGTAGGTAAATTATTCAGTTATTATTGTTTTCGATAAGTCCCACATTTTAGAAATATAATAAGTATTTTTAATGAGTTCAATATTTTGATAATGCGATAAACGATATTATGAATCTCTTTATCAGTTCAGGAAATAAAACTGCGATAATTATTAATATAACGTTTAGTATAAGGAAACATTTTGACAATTATAGTTTTGCCTATACCTACTTAAGCAATCTCTACTAAAATGATGGAGATATTATTTTAATATTCATAATATTACCCAGATATATACCTATAGCTAATGTAGTATGCATACAATAACGCACCGTTCGCTAAACTTAATATAGTTGTCACAAAATAAAAGCGTTCAATATCCATTGAATTTAAAGCTGCCCGCAGACTAGCGTAACGCGACAATGCGACAATGCATTTTATAGAAATGGTTCTGCGGATAATATATCCGTAAAAATATTTTTTAAAAGCGATTGTGGTAAAGTCATGCCGCGCCTGTTCGTGGAAGCTTTAATATCGCCACAGGAAATAAGTTCTAGTTTGACAAACTTTATGCAATATTTGCGACGCACATGATTAAAAAAGATATTAAATATTATTTTTTATATAAAATAAAATCAGTTTAAACTATTTTTTTTTATTTATTACTCAATATTTCATTTTTACAATTGAAATCAAAAATATTAAAAATGTTTGAAAAAAAGTTAACTCGTCACTCAATAAATCAGGTGCCAAATATTAGAAGAAAAGTCTAAAAATAAAAATATTTAATATTAACCCCAAAAAAATCCACTGACCTTCTAAAAAAGTTAATCACGAAAAGTTTTACGCGCCTGTCAAACTTGAAATTATCACTTTCCAACTGACCTGTTCTAGCAGTGCAGCTGATGGGAGGCTGCATGCCCTCCTGCATCAATCCTCCGTTCATATTCGTGTAAAATTCTAACATTGTTCATGCAAGTCACTGTTCACTGTCGCGAGCGCAGGATGCTGCCAGCGCGCCGGTCGGCCACTCAATGGTGCCAGGCAACTTCTGCGACCCTCGGGTGCCATACCGAGGGGCCTGCCCCAGCCGTCCGCCAATACCCGGCCCCCTTCTGCGTAGCCCCGCCCATTCTACCCATGACTCAACCTACCTATTATACAGATCACAGCGATGATATTTCGCCGCTCTGCTAAAACGGCTAAAATTGTGTTTTTTCGGTTAAAAAAATCCTGCGGATGGACGGTTGGGCCGCTCAGTGATTATTAAATTCTTAAAATAAAAAATGATTTCATGAATGTTAGTAAGTCATCGGTGTCCCTAACCACACGTGTCTCATTTCGACTTGATTTGTTCGACGGATTAAATTTATGCAGGATCACGCGCTCTGTTTTACACCTGTGTGAAGTGTACTGCTATCGAGTTCCTATCGTAACGTTGCGTCGCAGGTACCCTGAACTTGTGAAACGCGAACTCTTCGGAACGCAAACGTTCGTGCGAACGAACGTTCGAACGCAATGTTGGGCCCGTTTTTGCGTACGTTTTATTTCATTTTATTATATAAAAGTCAACGTTATTTTATTGAAATCCTTTAGATATAAATCGTTTTTAATATGCGTTTTACAAGTCAAAATAAATAAAAATATTATATGAACTACTAAAAATACCCGCTTTCACTAATTTTGATAAAGTGACAATAAAATCAGTTTTGAGGGACTCATAATTTCAGCAGAACAGTTATGTATAGATAGCTGTTGATGCTCTAAAATGGAAAAGCCTACTAAAAGCCTACTTTCTCAAACATGTTTCGTGCTGCATACACTTAAGTGGTATAGAGGCCTCTCATAAAGTAAGGGTATAGAGTTTGATGCCACAAATAAAGCTTTATTTTATACTAAATCTAATCGTTAAATTGGGAACCTAATCTAGAATAAAATCAAAAGTAATAACTTTAGTAGCAATTTTTTAACGGGTGTCGCAAAATTACGCAAGTGTTGAATTTTCCGCCATTTTTGCAGTAAATTGTTGGCAACCCTGAAAAAACTAAATTTGATAGCAGAGAGTTTCACTGTATCAACGAAATTCAGCCACAACCATGTAGAAAGATCATGAAGATTTCCGACAATAGAATGCGTATGTATGTTATTCCATAAATAACCTTATCCTATGTACTTTCTGATTCAATAAAAAAATAACAATCTAAAGACTAAAACTTTGTTTTCTATTTAATTCAAACCTTGCGTTAATTTTGGCATAGCCTTTATTTTAGTCATAAAAAACTTTATTTTTCTTTTCTAAGAGAACTCCCCCTCCCAAAGAA
The DNA here is from genome assembly GCA_948252205.1 of Orthosia incerta. Taxonomy (NCBI): domain Eukaryota; kingdom Metazoa; phylum Arthropoda; class Insecta; order Lepidoptera; family Noctuidae; genus Orthosia; species Orthosia incerta. The sequence goes on along the minus strand of OX411741.1, from coordinate 35,432,953 downwards.
GAGTAGTGGTGGCCCAGTGGTAACGCCCGCGACTGACAAGTTGTAGGTCGTGGGTTCGAACCCAGGCAGGCGCTTTACTTTGTGTAAATTTTTACATCACCACTGCTCTCAAAACGGTGAAGGAAAACATGGTGAGGAGACCGGCATGTCTTAGAACCAAAAATTCGATGGCATGTGACATCCACCAAAATGCACTGGGCCCATTGCCTCTCACAGAGAGGAGGCCTGCACGTACAACGGACCAAATGCGAGTCTAAGTGCGGAAAAGGGGTCTAACTATATTATCCTAAGGAACTCCTAATAGTAGAATCGTTCTTCGGCATAATTGTTTGCATACTTATATAATTGTTTCGATGAGAATTCAAAATAGTAAGTACTTAAGTACTCGTAACAAATTTTCACAATATAAATCATGAAATGTTTTTAAAATGGTGTTAAAAATACTTAAAAAGGATAACTATTTTTTAACAATTTTATCATAACACGGATTAACTACCACCAAAAATATTCGTTCCCAAAAATCCAGTCATTAAAAAATTCAAATACAAACAGAGTCACTCAACCCTAAATCGCTGGCAGTATCCACGAGGACGTTATAAAAAGCATTAAAACATGTTATTGGTCGGCCAGCAGACACGAGTGGTATCTCGGCAGGGGCTGCCGAGCTATTGTGGTTCAAGTAGGCCAATTCTCCCATTGAACCCATACTTGCACCATCCATCGTGTAAACATCAGCGATGTAGGGATAGTTTGCAGATTTGGTGTGGATATGGTATAGAAAAACAGGGTTTATTCGGAATGGTAAAATAAGAAAAACTTACACTACTCTGAAAACCGTATCAAAGTGGTTATTAACATCAAATTAGTAGTTTATTAGTATTTCTGTTAATCTAATTAATAAATAGTTATCTATTCAAAATCAAAGTCATCGATTATTAATAATATTATAAAGAGGAAAGATTTTTTTGTTTGTTTGTACCGAATAGGCTCCGAAACTACTGGACCGATTTGAAAAATTCTTTCACCAATAGAAAGCTACATTATTCCTGAGTGACATAGGCTATTTTTATCCCGAAATAGGGTCCTGTGGGATGGTCCACGGGAGCGAAGCCGCGGGCAACAGCTAGTATATTATATCTATGTACTTAAGTAATAATTATTATACCTATCTATGCAGTACCTAAAGCATAATATCTAAAATAGGTATAATTGATAAAGTATTGCCCTTCATACCTACTACTTATAAAAGTGTAGGTATAGCTATACTAAATTCGTTGTCAAACAGAAATTCCCAAAACGCCGCATCTACCCCACTATTCGCGTTCAGAATTCTCATACTAGAATTATTATTGTGTTTTCATTGCTCAAAACTCAATGAATAGCGCTGCGTGTATTTTTTGCCCGCCATTGGGCCATTGTGCTCCGTTGGGTCACCACTTCAAGGCAAACGGTGTGGTGATCAAGAAAAATGGTGAGCGTTGACGGGTTGGAAATAAAAAAAGGAAATATGGTTAAACCATCAAATACACAAGTGATTAGCCAAAAGAAATCGGATTTGTATTGACAGTTTGAGAAACATTGCAAAAAAACCTTGAATGCGTTGCCTATGAACGTTTTTTGTGGGACAAATTAAATTCTAATTTGAGTAGCTAGAATCTTTTTTTATGGTTTTAAATACTATTCAAGAAATCCCGTCTTGAGTAGTATTTGTATTGTAAATCTAACATGATATTAACGAATTTACTGTATTTTATCGCCGATATTTCGCACGTGGTGTTTGTTTTTCGTCTTCAAAACTCATATTTTTGTTTCAGCCAATTCGGAAACCACGTACTGGCTAAACTAATGAAAAAGTTGAGCTTTTAATTCAATATAAATTTCTAGACCTCGTTTAGGGAAGTGCCGAGCAAACAGAAGTTGTTCAATTCTACTGTCGTCAAACACAAATTGCATTCTAAGCTGGATCTTCAACGCGCGACTGTTTATTGCAATTTGCAGTGAAATGAGAACGCAGTGAAAATAGCATTAACGAGTCAAACGAATAAGCTCTATAGTTCGATTTAATATAACACCGATAAAGTGTACACAAAGGTACGCAAAGCGATTCAATTCGAATTATTTTCACTTATTTTTTCGTAGAATATACGTGTGCGATATTGCCTATTGACGTTATTTAAATGATGTCTTGCTATCAAGAAGGTCCCTTAGCTATAGGGTACCGTACGATCCGAAGCTATCAAAGAGAGTACACAAGTTTACACCCAGTCCGATGCCGCGGAACATCTAGAAATTGCTTGCTCTTGAATTAACCTTTTGTCAAAGCTCTCTTTGACTCTACAATACAATTTGCAAGATAACTTGTAGGTACAGTAGATCCACAAAGATACGCTACAATGCTACCTACATTTCGCATACTCTGTTGAAGTTCTTTGAAATGGGAGCCACGAATAGAACACAAATGCGGACTCCGGCTACTGATAAATTCTGGATGGAAAAATCCCATATCAATTCGCCAGACCCGGGCATCAAAGGTAAGATCGCCCGCTCAGTATTAACATCGACGACCACTAGACGACCGAGGCAGTCAGGCAAAATAAAGTACGGTGTAGAAACGATTTTGACAAACGCTGTCTAACGATAAACAAGTTCTAAATATTGAGTTACATAGTTTTTTTTTCATTGCCTACTGAAAGGATAATTTACACCTCTGTTTAAAGTAAAGTTTATGTGCCGGCCTAGCCATGCGGCAGGCAGCTAAAACTTTAGTGAACAGACTCAGCGTTTTCCGTTGCAATTTCGACAACAATTATCAAGCATCGTTCAAAATATTTCATTATGAAAAGGACGCTATTTTTTTTTGGTAAAAGTTTTGTGAGGATATTCTGTGTGAGGAATCAGTCAATGGCATCTTTCATTTTGAGTCAACCACGTTCATATATGAACCATTTCAGAAGTGAAGTGTTAGAAAATATGTTGGGCAATTGTGCTGTTGAATTGTGTAGAAAAATTGAATTTTGGGTGCAACCCTCGCTTTGGCTTTAACCGGATAAGCCCGTTTCTGTTCGATGTTTATTTGTAATCCCAACCGGGGGATTGGGTGCTCTCTGCCGATCCGACCGCTTAGCAGCCTCGACCCAACCGATCTGTACCCCGAGTCGCTAGCACGAGACTAAGTGGCGATCAATGGAGGGGGCGTAGGCGTGGAAAGTTCACCTAAACGTATACGTACAAGTATACGTCGATAAACGTTTGGGACACTCGGCTTGACTTTGACTTTTCGTATTTTTCTAGTGCAATAAAATGGGGGCTAGTGTGGACATACATCTCCCTTCAAAATAAAAAATAACAGTCAACGTAGACCTCAAATTCGGTAATTTTTTAAAACGCGAACCCAAGTGTTGCCTTATCAAGCAATTGCTTTCATGTTACCCAACCATGGATCGATCTGCTGCAAATCTTGAGCCGTGCGTGCGGTAGTTACTTCTGTGGTTTAAGAAAAGACAAATGAGATTAAGCCCCAAAAAGGAGGAGGCATAAGCATGTTTTTTTTTTTGGTTTTGCAGGACTGTAAAATCCTCTTTGGACGCCCCAGACTGCCTCGCCCTAAGTAAGTCAGCCTGGGCAGTGTCGGACTCACAGATGGTGCATACCGCCTAAAAAACCACTGCCACTGCCTCTAAGTTATAAAGCCGATGTTGAATTCAGCATTTGTACTTTAAATATTCTAACAATTATTTGGGCCCACTTATCAGGAAGGGCTCACCTTGACCAGCCAGAGTACCCAAGAACAGGTAGACTTTTCGAGCTGAGTCCCCCGTGATTATTACCCGTAAATCTGGGGTTTGTGGTAGTAGTATTATATAAGGCATAAGCATGTTATGGTAGTTGCGCTGCATCTTAACTCTTCCACTTCTTTTGGCGTAGTAAATTATGCCATTGCTCATTTATTAAGACATATATGAAACTTGGCAAGGCATTGTAGACACTTACAAGATACAAATTAACGTAATAAGTTAGGCTCTAGAGTTCCTATTTTAAGTAATTGAATCTTATAACCATATTTTACTTTTACGTTTATATCTTCTGAACGGTATGGTTTTTTTCAAATTCTGTTTTCACAAACATTACACAAAATTCAAAGCAACGTGCGTAAAAAATTACAACTCTGCACTAAACCCTTAGTATGATTTTCATCAAACAGCCCAACGTCAGCGCAGCGGAAACTTGATTATGCCCGCAGTTTTATGTCACACGAATTTCATTTAAACATACACATTTACCGCTCGTTACACACTAATTATTGAATGTATTTTTTTATTTTACGTCCATAGTAAAACAAAAGTGCCGCTAGAATGACGTAGTTCCAGCGGACACTCTTTTTATTGAATAGTTCCCCAATGGTTGAATACACAAATTTAAACTTACCATACACAATTACACGACGTCATACACTAAACATCTGCTAAACTGAAACGTCATTTATCCGCTGCGACTAAGAACACCCCAAAATCCGCTATTTTTTAATTTAAGGCGAATTGATTGACGTATGAATTATCAAAATCGGTCTACACGTTTGGTCTCTAGAACGCCACATAGGAACAAAAATAAAAATACATACCCTCCATTGCGTCGCACAGTCGAGAAAAAAGAATTTCGTACTGTTTCGCACAACTCAAATTCTTTCGGCAAAGCGTCAAAAGCGAAAAACCGGCCGGCGTGACTCACTAATAGCTACACAAAGGACTCCTTTCTTCTTATTTTATTTGTTACTTCCATCCCCTTTATGGAAATGCACGGCAATTATTTAAAGGGTGCTTCGGCAGCTTCGAGTTCCGATTTCCACTTTTTTCGTAGAAACGGTACAATTTAACTGTTATTGTCAGGTTGCAGGTATTTCAGTTGCCTTCCAAACCTCTTAATCGCCTTTGATGACATTCACAAACGATGCTTTTATTGAGATTCTGAAACTTTTTTTTAACTGACTTAAAAAAGAGAATCAATTCGAATTGCTTTGTCTGCTGTTGAAAAAAAAGGGATATTTAATACAAATAGTTTGAAAAGTGTGTTTGTGTAGTATGAATGAACGTGATTTTTTCAGGATTTTGCCGAAACCAATAAACATTTGAGTTGGATGTCTTTTCCGGAATAGGTTTGTTCGCGTTTGACCAATGTGAATTGTGTGGTTGACGACATTAGCTTTGTGAAGTTATAACTCAACATAACTACCTAAAGCTGCTACCGTTATTAAAGATACCTTAATCAAAATCTATTTGGTATGTTTTTTTTAATACCGAAAATATTTTGTAGCAATATCTATTGGACATAGAAGCATTTACGGGAGATTGGCCACAAATACAGTCAAGAGTGAATAGGTTTCTTCTAGGTAAGCGTGCTACATCGTCGACCACATCATCTCTTACCATCTCTTAATAATACAAAATATGGTAAAACACCAAGAAGACTGAAAGGCTATGTGAAACCTTTGCGTTTAAAAAATCGTGGTAGGTTATACAGCTTTCCCATTCTGAAATAAAAAAACTGATCCAATTTTCAAGTAAAACTCAAAATTCATACCAGTTCGTAAACTTAATGTTTAACTACTCGTACGTATCCTCTCTTTAGCGGATCTGTGCAGTAAATCCGCACATTATTGGGTCGATGCACTTTGGTAACATAATATAATGCTATATTAAAAAATAACGTGGATTGAAGGCGGCAAGCCGGCGCAAAGCCCACCCGTTAAAAATGCTTACGGCCGTTTAAGGCAAAGAGTAGACATATTAATTTCGTAGGTGGTGTTGTGGATACTAGGATACAGCCTCTGAGAGGACTTCGTGTGTAGTTAGTTATTGTAACATGAATTTTAAGAGGTAGATGGTTCTTGTGTTTAAAAGCTTAGCTTAGCTTAACTTCATGTGAAATTCTTAGGTTCTTAGGTACTTTAAAATTAGTTTCTACCTACAATGTAGATTTATATCACTTACAGTGCAATAGTATTATTAAGGTTAGCAAGCAATTTTAGTAACTCATTTACAAGAAGTATACAATTTTTCATGTTTGGGAAATAACCTGACCAATAGGTATGTACCTAAATGCTATTTTACATGCCGAATCGAAAATTACCAATCATTTAATTGGGGCTTGATTATAAGGCAATCAGACAAATGCACTTTTCAAAAGTGTGAATATTATTGTTATATTCTAATAAATTAATTAAACATTTTGTAGTTTGTTTTTGTGTTTGTACACTTCTTTGATGCCAAAACTAGTACAATACATGTAAACAAACTTTTAGTCGCATCTGCATACATCTAACCTCATAATCTACAACAGAATACAGCCCTGTGTTTACGATGGGGGAAAGCGAGTCCCTTTTCGCATAAGATTCTGTCTCCTCCATTGAAACTTCAGCCTTGTAAATTTGTAAATAAGGTTAGGAGTTGTGTGTGAGTTAGAAACACCCGGAATTTCCCGTATCGATGGCACGTGTGGTCCTGGTCCTTTATTGAAGATCTCGCTCCGCCCACGGGGAGACGAATGGAATACCACCTGCTTTAAATACTTGCCCCCACTTTATTGGCATCCAAAAACGTCAGTTCTTCGTAATCCTTAAGATGGGGGACTTTTCTTAGCGCCCTTTCAGTTTTGACATAAGTTAGAAGGTAATACGGTAGATAGAAATTTTGCTGAATTTTTGAAGCGCATTTTCACTCCTAAAAATATGAACATTTTATTTAGGTGTCTCTACCAGTAATGTGTAGACTTTAAGTGACAGGATTTTTCTAAGCACCCTCTAAGTTTTGACATAGGTAAGAAGGTAATTTATAAAGATTTTGGTATGATTTGAAGCGTGGCCGCGTGGGTGCAAATGCGACCAATGCCTTCAGGCGTTTCTGTCAAACCATCTTACAAGCAAATTCTGTGTGTATGTAGGATAAAAATAGCCTTAATAAGTACGAGTCCAGGCTATCATATAATATTATGATCTCGGTTTAGACGTAAGCAGGTTACAGCAGAGGTACTTTTGCATTTATATTCTAAGTTTAAAGACAATATTGAAATGAATAGAGACGAGGCTTGCGTATTGTTTGTAGATCGTACTGGACATTTTCTATTGCATCATATGATACCTATGCATTATTTGATATGTCAAGCATTTCCAATAAAATCGTGCATACAGATAGTATGTTCTTATACGAGGAAATTTAGATCGCAAGCGATGCTTTCCTTACGATTTAATATCATGGGACTCCTGCCTCATGTCTGGTATTGTACTAAGTACCTACATAAGTATTGCAATATCTAGGCTCCCAGAACTTCCGCGTACTTCTTTTAATTTCACGTACATGGAATCTTTTTAAAGTCCGTAACATAACTCATGTGCGATGTGTGGGTGTGTGTGGTGGTGACTGTACGTATGTGTGTAAAAAGTGATAACCGAACTGTTTTGTAACTTTAAATTTAAGTCATTTTTTATATAATATACTAGCTGTTGCCCGCGGCTTCGCTCCCGTGGACCACCGTAGGACCCGTTTTCGGGATAAAAAAATAGTCAATGTCACTCAGGAATAATGTAGCTTTCTATTGGTGAAAGATTTTTTTAAATCGGTCGAGTAGTTTCGGGGCCTATTCTGTACAAACAAACAATCAAACAAAATCTTTTTAATACAATTAGTATTAGTAATATGAATAATTAATTTATTTTATTAATTATTAGATATATTATTTTTAACAATTCAAAACAAAAATAAATAGCAAAACTCAGGTTTTGTCGTTATAAAGACAAGGTTCGAAAGTCCCAATAATTTCGTGACCAGCAACGAAAACTTTGGTAACTGTTAACTCAAAATGTTTTACAGTACAGTTTCACAATAAAACTACCCGTACTATTTGCTGACCAAAAGGCCTTCAAATTTATTTTAACTGATGACATGAAGCTGCATTGTTATCGTATTAAACTACAGTACCTGGGCGACCGAGCTCTGCTTGGGTGAAAATAGAGAGGACAATTTTTTTCGAGAAACCGAATTATCACAGATATGTGACCTAGCTAGATCAAATTTTCACCCCCGAAAACTCCTATATTGCAAATGTTATCGTAAACGTTCGAGCTGTTTTCGAGAACGTGATTACAATAATATATACATGTTATATACAAATATTTCTCGCTTACAAATGTTGCCTCATGATAAAATACTCATTGACAAAGGCTAACCAATATTGTCCATTGCACCAGGATGTTATTGAGGCGAATACATCACAAATAATAATAATAATATAACTTTATTGATACAGATAACCTTTGTTACAAAAGAACTTAGCGATTAGGTTACAAGTTAGATAAATAAAGGTAGCTTAAATAATGGAAACCCTGCCTCCTAAACTAGGGGAAACCTGTGGATTAGGAGTCAGTGTTCTACTATTACCTCGAATGTCTCAATAAATCTTTCCGTGGGTGTTATTTATGCTGAAGAACCCAATTACATAACAATTATTAACAAAAGGCTTTCAATGTGAGATAAGGCTATGCAGAGTGGGATATGTGAATATTTTGTGTTTTTTTCAATTAAATTATTATTATTTTTGTTGTGTGCGTGTGGGTAGGGTGTGAGTGTATGCATGGATGTGAAAGTGTGAAAGGAAGGGTGTATGTGAGGGTGTGTGTGTGCAAGCGCGAGCGCGCTTGTGTGTGTGCGTGTGTTTGGTAATGTAACATAAGTACTTACAATAAACGAATATGATAGGATAAAATATGTTTTCGAGTGAAATGACTGTGTGTGACTATGTAAGTATAACTGCATGACTACAGTGGATAGATAGCTAAGTCTTCTGTACTGGAGTAGTCCTGATCATACAGCCAATGTTTTACTTTGGTCTTAACTTCATGTCTATTTAGCTTATTCATTTGGATGTGTTTAATAATTTACATGAATCAACTTTTTATTTTTTCAAACTTTTTACCCTAGCTGTTTTTTAAGGAGTAGGCTTTAGAAAGTAACCGTTTTACGGCACCAAAGCGGAGTAAGGGTCTTAACTTCTAATTAGTCCTAATTCTTAAATAAGAGTGAAAAATAGGTATATCCTTATCTTCTATTTTCCTTGACTAAATACTTACTAGCTGACTAAAACAATAACAGCACGTTATCACTAACACCAGGCCTAAACGAATGTCTGTGCATGCTATGAATGCCTATATGTGCACTGTGTGATTTTCAACTTTCTTTTTAGCGCTTAAGGATAAAATAAATTTTAATAGCGGGTTTGCGGCTGACTCCTAGCGTCAAACATACACACAAAATACACGGGCGGCACATGAAATTAGGCAATTCTTGGCAATTTCTATACTGAGAATTGAGCTTCTAAGCTTTCACTTACTGTAGGTACATTTCATTAAACATTCCACTTTTGAAATCAATCACTTTCTAGCGAGCTTCCCGCGTTACATTTGCCAGATAGCCAGCAGTATCAAACCCACAACAATATCAATCGGAAAGCGATCACATGGCCGAGGCGGGGCGAAGCGACGGGGCGGGTGTACACGCGGCGGTCACGTGGCGCGATTTAAATACAAACTAGCTATCCGTTTAACAACCCTAATTTTAAACAGAACAGAAGGGACATTACTTAATTGTTCTTGTTTTCATGTGAATTGCACCTGACTTGGGCGTTTTTTATGAAGTTAAACCTGGCCTCACGGAGAGACCGGATCTGTGGCCCGTGCATTGGACAAGTATCTCTCAGCAACTATGCTGTCGTCTGCATACACAAAGTTGATAACAGTTTGTTAATGAGCAGCAATAATAATGCTACTGAGAGTACCGACCCCTAAAGGGAAAGCGGCATTTATATCCAATTGGTCCGACGAGCAGCCATCGATAACCACTTGAATGGACCGATCATTCAGGAAGACTGCAATCCAATCACACAGACCACCGGGCAGACCGAATGAGGGAAGCTTACCAATAAGGCTTTCGTGCCAGACCCTATCGAAAGACTGACTGGCCTTCTTGGTGAAGAGACACAGAACAGCCAGTTGGGATACAGCCGTACATTAGTTTGTTGCCAAGCATTCGGCACTTTTTCAGTCTCATACGAAAGGCGGAATAGTTGTGTCATGATCGGAGACAGTTCAGGCGCACAGGTTCTATGAACAATTGCTGGTATATAGTCAGGGCCACTCGCCTTGTTTACGTCTAGGTTGCGAAACACCTTACGGACGTCATGAGCATCCATCATGAGAAGGAGCGGGCCGCGCGTCACCAGGCTTCAGACCTGAAGATTCCGCAAATAAATTTAACTTCTCCTTAGCGGGGTGGGCCAGCGACCCGTCGGGTTTCAGCAGTGTTCGGTGACGGCAGAAGTTCGACTCGATCGACTTAACCAGGGACCAAAATGCTTTACTACCTGCTAGGTAAGAAGCAACTTAGGCCCCTATTCGGCCAATGTGGTCAAACCGAGCCCTTCGTAACACCATCTTGCATTACTTGGCAGCCCTGTTAAAGGCCTTCATTTTTGCTACCTAATGGGCCTACCTAGTGTACAATAAACAAACATGCGATTGCGGCAAACCCGAGACATGTAACCTCCTCCTTTTTAGAAAATCAGTTAAAAACTATTGACCGCTCGGTTATGAGCGAGTGTTTTTTTCGACGGGCGATTACTCGCACCACTCGGTCGGGCGTTGGTTGGTTGGTCTCTTGGCGTGAGTTCTGACCACCAAGCGAGCTTCACCGAGTGAGTATCGCTGTGACAAACTCGTGGTGAGAGAGTACTCGCCGGCAGTGTGAACAGCCAGCGATAAACTATTAATATAAATGTCTCTTTTATTGACACGGTATCTATCTTTTGTTTGTTTCTTCAGCGAGAAAATTGTCGATAGCTAATTGCTTCGTCGCCGGCGGTGGGACAAGTGCCTTACATTTTGGCATTTCAATCATCGCCATCGCTTTGTTAACCGACTTACCAAAAAAATTTGTATGTTTTTTGTGCCTCAGGTTACTTTAATGTTTAAAAAAACTTAAACGTATCAACGTAAAAACAAATTAACATTTATAGGTGACAAACAACTGAAAATCTCTCATATTTCGACTCATAAATATGTTTTTTTTAATAATTATAAAATTTTCAATAGCTTTAATCATATTTGATAATGTCGATATAATTGTTGGTAAATGTACCATCCCTAGTATCACTGACAGCCTGCTGACAGCTCGACTAGCTGACCTTTATTGTAAAAGCAAATGCAGCAAGTTTACATTGGGTAAATATCGGAAATGCCCTAAATGCAGGATATCGGCTGCAATAGGGCTGCAATTAACGTGAACGTCAAATAAGTATTGACACTTTAAAGCCCGAAATGTCACTTGATAGTATTGTGTTCAATGAGAACGATCGAATACTTTTTTAAGTATCAGTAAATCCTCTTTTACAGAATCCTTTTGTTCGTGCGTCCAGCTGCGATGTTTTTAATTTCGTCGCTTTATGACGTCATTGGCTGACCTCACGCTGTGCTCACACCCCTCAGATTGCGAGCGTTAAGATTACGAGCACGGATCGCAAAAAAATGGCACGTTCCTACGATCGTAGGGTTGTTCTCACAAAGATAGGAGATGGAATGGGAACAATTTTCTGATCTCAGCATTATTAATAAAGTTGTTTTTTTGATAGCTAAATAGTTCATTCGAATGAAGTTATTAAGTAAGTTTCTCGCGTTTGTCTGAACCGATTTTGATGGGGTTTTCAGAAAAGTATTTGTTACATTCTGAAAAAGGTTTTGGTATACAACAAATGGATAATCCGTGATGTCGTCCGCATGGATCTGTTATGTGTATGTATGTTTGTATCTATGTATTTTTTTTCACACATTTCTCCGAAAGTAGTAATCGGATCATGATCATTCTTTTTTAATTGGATTAAGTATCCTTCAACTTAGGTCATAGTGCAAGTTTCATCAAAATCTATTATGTTGTGGATGAAATTGATGATGATGAAATTTTAAAAAGAGCCTTTTACTTTTACCATCTTGCTGAAACGATTAGTCAGCTAGACACTGCGTTACCGAATGGTTGCTATCCAGGGTGCACCGGGCGTTTGGAAACGCAATGATGATGAAGCGTAACATAAAAACCGCCCAAGTGCGAGTCGCACTCGCCCACGAAGGGTTCCGTACCACTGTCGCAAAAAACGGCAACGGCAACGGCGTTTGTTGTATGGGAGCCCCACTTAAATATTTATTTTATTCCGTTTTTAGTATTTGTTGTTATAGCGGCAACAGAAATACATCATCTGTGAAAATTTCAGTTGTCTAGCTATCACGGTTCATTAGATACAGCCTGGTGACAGACGGACAGACGGACAGACAGACAGACAGACGGATCGCGGAGTCTTAGTAATAGGGTCCCGTTTTTACCCTTTGGGTACGGAACCCTAAAAACTAATATATACAAAATCGAAACGAAAGTGAATGGCAAAATGGCCAAGCGACAATTAATTAAAGCTGTCCGCGTAGTGAAAATGTTTAATAACCTCGTTTACTTCCGGTCAGAGCTTCCGAGGCGCCAATCACTCTTTGATTAAATGTATCTCTTGGAATATTCATTTAATAATGTTGGCACAGTATACATTATGATCGTTCAGTAGTTTTAAATATGTAGGTGTTAATTTGTTGTGAGCGGTTTCGGTCTCCATACTGTCTTGTTGGATGCGAGATGCACTGGACCGGTCAGTGTCCCGGTCACGCTTGGGGGAGGCCTACGTCCAGCAGTGGACGTCTTTCGGTTGAAATGATGATGATGGCCGCTACATTCACCAACATAATTAGATGAGAATACTGAAGTTCGTAAACAATGAAAGCACCGAACATTGCTTTAACGAAACGAAAAGTTTTTACTTTGCCGAGTAAATTTTATAAGTTGGTCGACTATTAGTCGTAAACTTGTAATGCCTACTTGGCTGTGATAGTTTTCTTTTTAATTTTGTTATATACTACTGCCGTGTTTATTCTCAGATCCAAACGCAGCCATTTAGCAGGCACGCTTAATTTTACGTAAACGGATTCCTGAATCGAAAAATGTTTAACACAGACCCGTAATAGTTTTGAATGGCCTATCCAACAATAGCCCACACCATGGGATAGACGACAAAAAAACATGGTTTTATATTACCACTTTGTCAGCGTGATTATTATGTATATCCATGCCCAATTATAGCTTTCTAGTACTAAGACTCTCTGAGCTAAGCTGCGGACGGAAGGAAGGACAGACGAGAAACTTTATGGGTTTCTTGATGACTATGGAACCCTAAAAGGGCTAAGAAAATATAGGTCCTGGTATTCTAATTCTAATGCAACTACGCCATTGTTAAACACAGTTTTTTTCATTTCTAAAACTATTTTTAATCAGTTTACGTTTGGCCGGGTTCGAACCCAGGCAGGCTCTTTACTTTGTGTAAATAATTTCATCACCACTGCTCTAAAAACGGTGAAGGACAACATGTACATAATTTTGAACACAAGGTTTTTACTTGTAACTAATAGTTTTGCTTTAAAAAAATAATTAACAACACGATAATTTTCGCAACTTTTGGAAACTCGTCCAAAACGACTTGGACGTTTAAAAATATTTTTATACAGAAAAATTTATGGCTGGTATTTCTTCATAACTAACATAGCATATGTAAATCAAGTAATATTTTGCAAACAAAACTATTCAAAAGGAGGCTCAATTTTGATATTTTGCATCTTATTATTATATATTATTTTGCATATTTTTTGGCATCGAGCGGGCGCACGGCCAGTACTGCGTTAGCATTGGGGTGTATATATCGCCTTAACGTATTTTTAGTTCGCTTCTTAAGCAGCCGGGTCTTTTTATTTATTGAATTACCTATTTTTATTTATTACTTTTTAGTTAAAATTTTTATTTCGAATTCGCTAAGTTTAAACATATATAAGTGTTATATATTTTCGACATCATCGATGGGTTTGGAAGAAAATAAAATTGCATTCCACAATATGGCACCCAAAAGCCGCCATTTTTCTGTTCTCCAATTTTAATGTAGCCAGTGACACGCGAAAGGTTAAGAAGAATCGCTTGGCGTAAGAATCATCAAAATCGCCCAACGCGTTTTGTCTCTAGAACGCCATAAGAACAAACATACAAACATAGACTGATAAACACATTACCTCCTTCGGCAGTCGGGTAAAAAGTGAGGTGTTATCGTAGGCTGTGCAAACTCCTCTGTCTAATATATTATCGAATGCAGTTGTGATGTTCTCATGCATGCTAAGAACAAAGACGGGTTGGAAGTTTTTGCACTACTCATCAAATGCCAAATTACAATAATAAAACCGTCCATAAATTCCTAAAACCTAACGTGAGCTAAGGTCCCGTTTATGCAAAATGCATCATTTATGTAGATGTGCAATGAAATGGTGGAATGCAAAGGAATTAAAATGGCGTGTACATTTAAATTTGTCCGTCGTGTGGTCTAGATTCCAGTCGAGTTCACCGCATATGACGCGATCACGGGCTCGTCAGAAAGGGCAACCTACAGCGGCAATTCGAGTGATAAACGTCACTTCTTTGCACAAATTTGTGCTCTTTTTTTGAAAAAAGGTTAAAGAATCTTTCTCATAAATATTTCATGCATAAAAGCTTTGCGTAGTGTGTGAAATTCTCTTATGCGCATGTCAATTGCTCATTTTCGGTATATATGGTTGTGTAATTCATTCTTAATTTTTTTATTTGTTTCAAAGGTTAAAAACGCATCGTTAAGTGTTTAGGGTTTGCTGTCTCCTGTGTTATCCAATGTTTGCTTCCCTACAAGGTTTAATTTTCATGTCAAACAAAAAATGTAACAAAAGAATTTACAATTTAAAAAACCCCCGACGCAATACCTCTTTAAACTCTTTTAACACGCTTCGATCGATAATGCATCGAAGCACGTAATTATAACACGATATTTTGCGAAAATACCCCGATTCAAACAATAAAACGCTCATAACTTTTGAATGGCTAATAACACTCTCGATAAAGTCACCATTCAAACATAAAACTGGTCAAGTGCGATTCGGACTCGCGCACTGAAGGTTCCGTACAAACAGCTACATTCACCAAAATAATTAAATACTACTGAAGTTCACAAACATCAAACATTGCTCTAACGATAATATAAACAGAATTTAGCGACAATATTAACTTAGCCGTTGGAAAGCTGGATACATCGACATAAGTCGCGCTCAGTTTCGTATTTTTTTGATGTATGTACAAATTTACGGTTTTCGGACTTTTTCCTTTACTTTCTTATACAAATAAGACATTGCTTCTTGCCAAATTTCATGATCCTAGGTCAACAGCAAGTACCCTGTAGATTTTAATTATCTTGCGAGTGTAAAATATGCGTTATTAACGACTGTATCTCTTGGTTGCGTTGACCTAGAAGTTTTATATTTTCACAGCTTCAAGGGTTTGGAAACTTGAGTACACGATATTAATTTCAACTCGATACCTTCACGCGTGCCCGAGATAAACGGTCTTGACAGATAGACGGACAGACAGACAGGTGGACAACAAAGTGATCCTACAAGGTTTCCGTTTTTCCTTTTGAGGTACGGAACCCTAAAAAAACTAAATCAAAATCGGTTCATCCGTACATGAGCTATGATGCCAAAGACAGATACACAGGTACACACTTATAACACGCCTCTTTCTCCATCTGAGGTTAAAAATCTTTTTTTTTCATTTTATTTTGAATGATAACAAGGAAATAATTACCATCAACATTCCCTTGCCCTTTTTAAATATGTGTATTTGCGTAACTTTTTGTGGACAGGCTCTTCATGAGGGGGAGACGAAGCAGAAGCTCTCTCTGCAGACCTAGCTGCGAAACATCGAACAGCAGCTGGAGCAGGCACGAGACTAGCTGGAGGAGGAAGAGGAAGCTAAGAAGAACATGGAGATCACTTTATACCTCGGTAGCACGCAATGTAATGCAACTTGCATGCGAGCTGGTTGCATGTCGACACGTGGCCTATAACCTATATCAACCAACTTTTAGAATTTTAGCAATTAATTTTCAACAAGTTGTAAATTATTACGATATACTCAAAAATCAAATATGTGAAGTACTTCACAGATCTAAGGGTCATGTATGGTCAGGTCACCCGCCGCGCTCTGTGCCGCGTCCACATCTGACCATTTGGCCCACAGTTGGCCCACAGCACATTTGGCCTGATTGACAGCCCTGAGTGGCTGAGAGGAGAGACCCTCTTCTGTTTGAGTTGTGTCCGCAAACATCAATTAAACGTAGAAAGAAACGCAGGTCATTTTTATGATATAATGCTTTATCGATATCTGAGGATAATGGTTAACAGTATGACATTCTTACAAAGTACATGATGCTGAATAAATCTGCCCCCGTACCCAGACGACTCAAAACTATCATTGTTTGACGTGGTATGACTGTAAAAAAGGGACAGATGTATACATAGTCATATACATCTGTCCCTTACGCACACTCAAAATAACCTTATTCTAAGAGCTTATGGTCACCCCCCTGGATGCCTTGTGAGAAAAGAGTTTCACAAGAATATTTTTGTGCTTGTTTATCCATTAAGGTACTCGAATTAAGTTTGGTTCCAGGTTTAAAATTATTTTGACCACCTTCGGTCTCACATAGGGTATTTGATATGATAGAAGAGCAACCAGTACTTTTCTTTTGACTATTCTGTGAAATCCACTTCAAAGCTCATTCAAGTAACCGACACAGCGAGCGAACTTTTGTTGCAGGTAGGGTTACCATTCGTCCGGCTTTATATTTGGCCTTCTGTCATGACTTTGTCTGTTTTGTTACCACCACGCTATCCTTGTGCCCAGTGCCTGTAACACAGTAGTTCCTACCGCAGGGCTGGGCCTGGCTCTGCTCTCTGCTGCAGCGTGCCTCATTCACCTGCTTTATTTATGTGATAGTATTAAGGATAATTATTTACTCATTAAACTGTTGATGATTAAATTGAATTGAGTTGAATCCTTTAAGAATGTTTGCCTGTTTTATACTTTTCAGATCGCGTGTTTTTCATAGTCGGATTTTAGTTTTTACACAATTTTTTTTTCGTGATTAATTTGTCCAGCCTTTTTTTTTAAAGTCTGACTTTTTGTCAGGACATTTCAATTTTCGAAATGGTAACCCTTGTTGCAGGTCAATAACAACCTGCCTACCCAAGACCTCATGCTCTGCAACGACAACGAGGAAATCACCTGGAAAAAGTGATAACTAAAATCAGTTTGCTATTTGCTTAATACGCAGTTATAGACAGGAATAAAAATAAATAATGGTAAAAATATTTTTTATCTTATCTATTCAAAAAACTAGTTTATTCTTCGTAAACTGGGACTAAAATAGCTCATTAATCCCTAGGGACTAAAAGCGATTTGTATTTGGCATGTGGATATTGTTAGTAAATATTCCAATCAATGAAGAGATAAATCACAAACCATGCGGTCCAAAATAGGATTACATAGCTAAAATCGATTTCAACGAATGTATGAGGTGAATGGCTAATGAGCGATTGTAAATCTATTTCGGACCGCACGGAAACTTTGTATCGAACAAAAGTCTGGCTGGATAACCGCATTCGCAACCGGACTCTACTACTACTATAACGGATGGTACTAATAAAATTGTTACGATGCACTTCCATAATAAATTGTTCAAATATAAACATTAGCCTGTAATTATTTCTATGTTATGTCTCATGGTTCCTAATTTTATGTAAATAAATAAACGTAACGTTCGTGTTCATAAGTATAGTAAGTTGCACTTACTTATTTTCTCATAGAGTGTGATAAAAAGTAGAGTGTCCACCTCGGGAGCAACACTATTTTAAGTTCGAATGACATACTTTGAATATCACGCTGCACTCAGGATTCTACGCTGGAATCCTTCTAATTAACAATCTACTATTAAAACAAGCTTTAAACCGCCTGGAATCAATTTTTTTTAAATTCATGTAATAGACTAGAAAGTACGAAAATAATATAGCTTGTCAATACACATCTAATGTGCCCAAATACAATGGTGCTATCTTGTCTGGCTGAAGAATTGCTATGGCTACTTTCCGGCTCCATCATGAGACCAGCTGCATAGCACCATATTATTTCGACGTTTCTAAAGTTACTTAAGTACGCCAGTGTTAGGTTAATCGGATGACAGGAATTGCTTGAACAATGGATTACTAGTTGCCTGACACACAACGAGAGCAAGGTAATATATATTAAGCTTGTAAAAATAAAACAAAATGCTTTTAAAACAGGGCAAAGCCCCAGCTCGCTGGAGTCAGACATATTGGAGATTTTATTAACTTTTTCTCGACTCTTGAGCGGAGGACATGTAATATCTACAGGAGCTGCCCTTCAGCTATTACCCTCGCTACGCCAAGCGGGTTGCTGTGGCAACCAGCAAACGAACGTGGGGCGTAGCCTCTAGCACCAATATCAAGGAAGCCGCTAAAATAGCGGGAGGGTTGGAACCGAAAAGCTTCTGGAGCAGAAACAAAATAAGCATCTTAAATTATTTTTCTCAAAACTGGTATGTAATGTTGTCATAATTTCTCTAATAAGTATCCAGAAAGTGAACTCTACCGGAGACTTATTCACAACTGTCCAGAAGAAGCGAGATTATAAATTTGGAATCTCCTACTGTCCAGTAAGTAAGTATGTAATTTATTTACTGGACAGTAGTAGGGATTGGTCCGATATATCAAAACGTAACTTATATCGGATATGTGTTAGATATCATATCATATCGATGTCTATATCAAAATAACCGATATTACAAAAACTATTGAAGTATTTAATAAAAACCTTACTTAGCGTGCGAGAAAGAATAAGTCAAAACTTAAAACCGTAACAATGCGGAAACGTACGAACTACGTTCAAAACGCAAACTTCACAAACGGTAGTAACCATAATTATGCGCTACCTCTCTTTCTAAGTATTATTTCGCGTTCATTGTTAGTTTGCTCATCTAAATAATATTTTAACTTATGCAAACTGTACAAAACGATATCGATAAGAAAACTGTACCTTTCGATGTCGATATGTAAACTGTACCGGCACAAGTATGAGTTAGCCCGTGCGTTGGACAAGTATCTCTCAGCAACAGTGCTGTCGTCTGCATACCCAAAGGTGCCGGGTTTTAGCAGATCGTTAATGTGCAACAAAAACAATGTTGCTGAGAGTACGGACCCCTGAAGGACCCCGGCATTAATATCCAATTGGTCCGACGAGCAGCCATCGATAGCCACTCGAATGGACCGATCTCTCAGGAAGTCTGCAATCCAATCACACAGACCACCGGGCAAACCGAATGAAGGAAGCATACCTATAAGGCTTTCGTGCCAGACCCTATCGAAAGCCTTCGAGATGTCGAGGGAGACGGCAAGCGCTTCCCCATGCCTCTCGATGGCCTCACTCCATATGTGAATGGCATACGCTAGAAGATCCCCGGTAGACCGATTTCGGCGAAAGCCGTATTGGCGGTCGCTAAGGATATCGTTAGTTTCTAGGTATGCCAGGAGCTTACTGTAAAGTACACGCTCCATACTCTGTAAGAGTATGGAGCTGTAGTTGGCCGGGTCAGCTCGACTGCCCTTCTTGGGCACGGACTGTACGTTGGCTTGCTTCCAAGCATTCGGCACTGTTCCAGTCTCATATGAAAGGCGGAATAGGCGTGTCAAGATCAGAGACAGTTCAGGCGCACACGTTCTAAGAACTATAGCTGGTATGCCGTCAGGGCCGCTAGCCTTGTTCACGTCGAGGTTGCGCAGCACCCTACGGACGTCCTTTTGATGGATGCGAATATCCGACATACTCGTCTCGCACCCATCAGGAGAAGGAGGGGGCCGCGCATCACCAGGATTCAGACGCGAAGATTCCGCAAAAAGAGAGGCAAATAATTTTGCCTTCTCCTCAGCGGTGTGAGCCAGTGACCCATCGGGTTTCAGCAGTGGTGGTAGTGAGGAACGGCAGAAGTTCGACTCGACCGATTTAGCCAGGGACCAAAACGCTTTACTACCTGCTGGGTAAGAAGCAAGTTTGGCCCCTATTCGGCCAATGTTGTCGAATCGAGCCCCATGCAACACCTTCTTACAGGACTTGGCAGCCCTGTTGTAGGCTTTCTTCTTCTGACCCACGTCACCCGCTTTACGCGATCGAGCGTCGACCCATGCCAGGTACGCCTCATGTTTAAGCGCGTCGGCGCGATGACATTCGGCGCCAAACCATGGCCGGTCAACGCTGGCAATCGTTATGTCAGAGAACGGAATGTAGTACTCCATTCCCTGACGCAACACATCAGTTACGGCGTCCGCGCACGACGAAGGATCAGCCGAAGAAAAGCAAGTAGGCTGCCAAAGATATCAAGTGAAGAAAGATAGCATTCCATCCCAATCTGCTGACCTGTACCGCCAAACCCGCCGGGTGCCTCTTGGGCTGGGATCGGGCGGGGAATAGACGGACACAGACTTCACCAGACAGTGGTCGGAACTACCCAAGGGTGAACCTATCGACACAGCGTATCTGTTGTCAGCAGAAGGTCCAAGCAACTCGCTGTGTGCGAATCAACATCCGGTACCCTCGTTGCCCCCTGGACCAGCTGGGTGAGGTTTAGCGCTAGCGAAAGCTTACGCATCTCCCGTCCAGCATGGTCAGTGCACTGGTATGGGAAGAGCCACTCCTGATAGTGGGCATTAAAGTCCCCCAGTAACACTAATTGGGCGGAAGGGTACCGTTGCTGTGCCACATCAGCCGCCTCACTGAGGTACTCTGTGAGCCTGGATGTCTCCTGATCTCCGCTATGCAAGCGGTAGACACAGGCGTAGATAATTTTATCCAGACCTGTGTCCACTAGAGCCCACAGCGTTGAAAATCTTGAGTCCTCAAGTTTACGGAGACGCCGATAGCAAGTGTCGTCACGGGCGTACATACACACACCCGCGCGCGGTTTATAATTGTGCTCCAGGGTAAACCCTGGGTATGATAAGTACGACGTGTCTGACGGACTCGCTATCTGCGTCTCTGCAAGAAAAAACAGCGCTGGTTTCTCAGTCTCCAGGTGGTAGTGAACTGCAGAGAGATTTGAGTGCAGACCTCGAATGTTGGTGAGGTGCACTTTGAGGGGGAGGGAGTGCAGCCGCTGTTCAAATCTATTAATCCTTTTCCTTGCCATAATATTTTATAAGAGTGAATGGAGGAGAGGAGTTGGAAGTGAGACGAGGTTCCAAGTTGCTAACCTTCAGACCCGAACTGAAAGGACAGCATCATTGGGGCACTAGTCCGGAGACTGCGGGGACGCCCGAGCCCCTCCCGGAATGTCCATCGGGCCCTCCCCATCTGGTCGCCAACCAGCACGATGGCGCATCCCGGAATTTTTCGACAGTTGGCGGGGCAGCCTTTCATGTGTGGCTGGCACACTACTTGGGCCCCCAACTACCTGCGGTCGGCCAGCGGCGCACCGTGCCTCGGGTCCCACTACCCTCCACGACCAGTCTCCCGATACGTCCATACCAGTGCGCGTCAGGCTGGTCAGCCTGCAGTGGAACAGCTCTCTCGACCCAGCTCCTCTTGTGGCTACACCGAGCATCGTACCGGAACACGGCTTAGCCGCTTGGCGGTACGTCTTTGCCCGGTGGGTGGTTGCAAGCCTTCGGCCGAAGCCTACCACCAGTTGGTGTCACCTGATTTGCACCACCCGGGGACCACGTGTAGGGTATCGGAATGGGGTACACTCCTACGGACGTGGGTGACTCAGCCCCCAAAGCCAGCTTCATCGGATGCCAGGAAGAGCTTGAAAAATCAATTACTATTTGCCGGACACTCATGACATACGAAAGCAAGGTAATAATAAATAAAAGTTTACGTAAGAAGAAAAAAAATAAACTGTCGGGCTGCTTTTTCAAGCTTTTATTTATTTTTCCTGGAAAGTTTGTAGGGAACGTTTTTCCCCCTAGTGGGGCAACGTTTTTCTTAAAGAAAAGGATGGGTCGTGCAACTAAAATTTAAAACAGCGACCGATTGAAATGAAATTTTACATACAAAACCGGTCCCCAAGTAAAAGTTTACTTTTCCACTTGAGATTGCTATCTGTAGGCCATACAAATATTAGTATAGTCCTCGCCAAACTTCTGGGCCGCCCTGAAGTTGGCTTTCCGATGCGCACGGCACGGATCGGTACTGTTTTTGTATGAGATTTATTACTGCGCAGCCATTGTAGCCAACTTCAGGGCGGCCAAGAAGTTTGGCGAGAAAGTATACCGTGCGGGAATCGATCCCGCGACATGCAGTGCAGCAACCGATCGTTCAACCACTGCGCCAACCGTGTCGATTGATCTTAATTGTACCTTTAAATGGTTTCTTGATTAATTTCGTATGCTAATTAATTTACGACGAACGGTATAACGGTACTTTTTATGCTACATGGATAGTTGTTGCGTTATTAATCCTAAATCAGTATGACTATAAGCAACCATATATAGATCTTTACACATTGGAGCTCATCAAATTGACTCGCGCTTCGGCAATCAACACTATAAACTTTGTTGATACCGCTATGGCTTTTCGAACTAACAAAACTATTATAGAAACTTTTTCATAAAGAATAGAATTTTCACAAGGATCTCTGGTTCTTGGAAATAAAATCCTACCAGAAAATCTCTATTTTTCACAGATAACATCTAATCGCACATTATTTTGCAAAAGCTTTATTTATTTAATTATTTATTTGTTATATACTTTATTGTACACCACAAAAATATATATACAGGACAAACAAGTATAAAAGCAAGTGTACAATGGGCGGCCTTATCGCACAGGGCAATCTCTTACAGACAACCTTTCTTTATCTACTTCTCATAAGACTATATTCAAATTATTATGTACCCAAAATATTGAGACCCGCCGCCGCTCTCCTAGCCCCAACTTATACACATATTGAGGGCCTTAGGAGGAATCTCTTGAAAACAAACAAATTGCTCCGGTATTGACTTCAATTCCTAATATGGAATGTTTTTTTTGTTGAGTCTGCTTCCAAAGTAATGTCGACTTAAGTATTGGTTTATAAATGTCGACAGCACTATCGCTAACATAAGAAGAGACAATAGTCAAACGGAACCCCATAAAAGTGAAAAAATAATAATCTTATACAGATAAAAAATCTTTGAAATATTGCTTTGTCTGAAAAACCTGCAAGTCATAGGGCCTTTACCCTGCTGTGGCAGCAGCCGGCTGCGAGCGAAGACGCACGAATTCACGCACATCATAGAGAACGTGCCACATCGCTTCGCTGCGTGCTTCGAGTACTTAGATTATTGTCAAAGTACTAGCCGGACAGCAAGGCAGTGCCTTACTGCATCTTCTTCATCGTGTCGATCATCATCATTTCAGCCGAAAGACGTCTACAGCTAAATATAGGCCTCCCCAAGCGTCGCCACATGGACCGATCCCGAACGTCTAGCATCCAGCGGATTCCCGCAACCTTTACCAGATTTATGAATCCACCTGGTGGATGGTCTTCCTACGCAGCGTCTTACGATTCGTGGTCGCCACTCCAGAACTGTTCGGCCCCATCGGCCCCCCTACGAGCAATATAGCCCTGCCCACTGCCTCTTAATTTCGCATTTCTTTGGCTATGTCTGTGGCTTCGGTAACTTGGTCCTGCTGCGGATATCCTCATTTCGGTCGTGTCGATGATAAAGTAAAATTACATTTTGATGTCCCAATACCTACTTGGCCCCATTTTTGTGGCAGCGCTTTGGTCGCTTTGAATGCAGTTTGGGGACACAGATTGTAGGAAAGTAGGTGGCAAATGTGGGAGACTTCCTTCGTTCACTCAACTCGACTGAGTCGCTACGGCAAGAGAACAAGCGAATAAACATCCAGATATAACTTTCAATTAGATTGAGGGAGGCTGACCCCTATATGCTAAGTAATATCCTCCTCTTGAACCAATCAAATTGACTGTTTCTTATTGTTGTTTATTGACATTAATCGAGGGGTTTCTTCCGTTGCCACGGTGACGGTGGCTGATTCGATTGGATTGGTTCCTTCAAATGAGGCCTTCAAATGAGCTCGTGGCTAAATAATAACAGCCGCACGGGCCGAACATCAAGGTTAAGCAACGCTTGACTAGGTCGGTCCGTGGATGGGTGACCATTTCAACATACCGAGTTGCCTCCGTGCCTCGGAAAGCACGTTTAGCCGTTGGTCCCGGCTGTCATTTGAAGATCTTTGACAGTCGTTACGGGTAGTCAGAAGCTTGAGATCTGACACCAGTCTTGCCAAGGGGTACCGTGTTACCCAGTTACTGGGTTGTGGAGGTCTGATAGGCAGTCGCTCCATGTAAAACACTGGTACTCAGATGAATCCGGTAAGACTGGAAGCCGACCCCAATATAGTTGGGAAAAGGCTAGGCAGATGATGGTTCCTTCAAATGAATTTTAAATACAGGCCTTACTCGAGGCCTTACTGCATGGAGTCAGTGATAGTGTGACGGGTGAAATGACGGTATGGAAGAATAAAAAGTGTTGTGCCGACCCCAAGAAACATGGGACAAGGGCAGGAAGATGATGATAAGGGTAATCTTACGATGTTGGCTTACTGCGCAAGGTATCGGACATTACTCGAGGCTATCAATGATAAATGCTATCCTCTGTCGGCACATTTGCGTCGAGATTCAGGTTACATGGTGGTTATCTGTCACGCGACTTCGGCTGGTAAGAAAAAACACCGAAACAAAAACAAAAAATGAACTTATGTAATTTATTTATTTATTTATTTATTTCTCACCACAATAAACATTACAGACATTGTTACACTAACGGAACATGATATATTTTAGTTTACTGTGGTAGACTGGTGCCTAAGCTAGGCTTTAAGGGCCTGTGTTTCAGGTCACCAGGTCACCACCCTCTAGCAGTTAGATACATTTCATAGTAATAAAAAATGGATTGATTTAACAATTTCAATTAGAGGTTTCGTTTTAAGAACTTTTAAAAGTCTGCAGTTCAAATTTGGGTGTTCAAAAAAGAAAATATGGGAGTACAAAAATTTAAATTAAAGTAAAGATTGTGGTTTGGTGCAGTGTTAGTATTGTTAGTAAAACATTTTTTTGAGAGCGTGAGTAAGTGGATGTATTTGGTGTGTGTGTATGTATATGTCTGAGAGTGCGTGTGTGTGTAATGGTAAATATTAGAGAAACATTTACTTTGATGTCTGCAGTAGTCTAAGTACCACACAGATTTGAAAGGACCTACACCTACTGGTCCATACATTGCAAGCATTTGTCAGTAATTGTGAAGGTCAACCCAGAATGTCCCATGGTCCTTCGTCTCCACGTCTACAGAACTTAACCAACCGTCGGCAAATCTAATTGTCAAATGTTGTTAGTTTCCAGCGGCAACCATTGCAGGCCAGTGCGCATACAAAGGTAATTCAATTAGGCTATGTGTTCTTTGCGGCTCGCTTTGTGCAATTTGGTGGTCTAGCATCGGGGGTGATATGAAAACTAGAAGTGAAATGTGTTTTGTCTGTGAATTTTTAAATACACTGGTCTGGTTGGTTTTACCTGGAACCGTGGCTTTGTTTAGGAAAGGGTTTGCCAGAGGATTTTTATAGTGCGTCCGTGATTCGATAGTTATGAATAAATATAATTAGTATAATAATTAGGATGAGGCTATCCCAAAACCAACAAAAGTAGTACCTAATGTACTTAAACAACACTAAAAAATCCAAAAGTCTTCAATACAACGCACAAAATCTTACAAAGAGCAACACCCCAACACAAATATTTCAATTTTACGAGTCGGCTAATTTAGCAACATTTAATCTGCGACACAACTATCAGATAGTGTATAGATAGTGTATCAAACAAATAGGGACGTCACAAGTGGGAACAGTTCCCATGCAAAGATTCATTGTGATATATTTCGCAGTACAAATAATAGGACGGGTTCGATCAAAGATTAAGGGGAACAGATTGGTCATTGGAATTTATCTGAATTGTTTAATTTTTGTAGTTATGTTATGTTTGCAGGTGAAAGATGGTGGGTTTTGGAGAATTTTACTGGTGCTTTGACGACCTGGTTAAGGTCACGAGAATCAGCTGAATAGCGAAATAGTAGTATTCTAGCATGCTAGGAGGAGGTCTCCGTCCAAAAGTGAATGTCTATAGTCGTATGGAATGCAGAATAAGATTATCCATGATGAAAACTACTTACCAACCGACGGTTTCTTTTTCTAATATTATAAAACTGTATCTGTTTATATTGCTTTACATGTCATGAGATGTACACAGCTTTCTCAATTTGTCAGATAGCAAATTAGTAATTTTTTTTACTGAATTGCAAACTGATTTTTTCTAAATATTATATTCCAAGTCTAAATTTGTAATGGCAAATACTTTTTCAAAGTCTAAACGCTATTCTGCCTAAATAGAGTGTTACCCCACTGCGCCCCATCTAATCTGCACAGGTATAATGCGAGGGGCGCGCGCGCACGCCCCGGGCACGCGTGGGAACGTGCGGGCGCGCGATATCATCTATATTGGCACTTGTCTCGATAAAACCATCATTCCTCATGGGGCTAGTCGATCGGACAGTTACATGGCTTAGGGGTATTTAGTAGCAGGTACGTGTAGTGTGTGAAATTATTTCAATGATTTTATGCTAAATATCCGATTCTACTTATCCGGCTCTCACCGGCTTTGTCTGGGCATTTGAAACATATGCAAGATGGGAAATAATGTACCTTTCAAATAGTATCCTCCTTTAGATACATCAACGTTCTGATGAAAGATCTTTAAAGTAGGTAGTGCAGTGTATGATCTTATTTGAAAAAGAAAACATTTACTCGACACAGCCACAACACAACAGCAACAAACACAAAGCTAAAAGAGAAGAATAGTAAAAACCGGTCCAGTGCGAGTCGGACTCGCCCACGAAAGGTTCTATACCATTATCGGAAATAAACGGCAAAAAATAACGTTTGTTGTATGGGAGCCCCACTTAAATAAATAGTTTTATTCTGTTTTTAGTATCTGTTGTTATAGAGGCAACAGAAAATTTCAACTGTCTAGCTATCACGGCTCATGAGATACAGCCTGGTGACAGACAGAAAGACGGACAGTGAAGTCTTAATAATAGTGTCCCGTTTTTACCCTTTGGGTACGGAAACCTAAAAATGATTCATAACAATTGCGCTGAGCGTACATACAATACCCAACAGGTTACCAACTCAGAATACGAGAGGGTAAGTAAATAAAATAGATATATTTTGATAAAATATTGATATGTAGTTAATGATTTAACGCTAAGTGAAAAAACTAAATAACAATGATTAATAATATACCCCCAGTTTTTTTCAAAACAATGAGCGTAATCTGCTGTGATTGATATTATGATTCGCGCTTGACAAATTGTCAAGCTAATTTTATATAAGTATATTATCATTCCAGTTACTGAGTTTTTTCTCGTCAGTTAAATTAGAGTAGTGTTGGATGTCAATCTAGCTAAAGGGAAAGATCGGATGCGGAAGGCAGAGACATAATTTTCTTGAATGACTACTTTCACACTTTGAAGATTGCCACTGGAAAGACACCTTGTATGCTGGTGAAATATAATTTAACATTTAAAATATATTTTTTTTATCTTTCGTATCGATACTAATGTTAGAAATGCGAAAGTAACTCTTTCTGTCTGTTACGTTGACCGAACAAATAAAAATTTTTGGTATAGAGAGAGATTAGATCTTGGAGAAGGATATAGGACATACTTTTTACCGAGTGTTCTCCCAAGGTTAAAAATTCCCGGGTATATTCCAAAATTCACGCGGGAGAAGCCACGACAGAAGCTAGTTTCACAAATAATTACAAGCAAGCTTGAAACACTTACAACAAAATTCATGGTACCACACGAGCTAAACAATCTCATAGCCAGAATGTAAGCCGAACTCATATTTCAAACGTTCCTGTTGCTAATTGCAATTAACGCTACAAAGAGATTTTAAATAAAACCTAAGAACCGTAGGCGTAAGCATTCGCGAGTTCAAAGTTAAACTAGGAACGCGGCAACGTAACTAGGTGGGTTAACATTTTTTCTTGGAACAACCTTTATATTAAACCTTGTCATTTTGTGCGGTTTGGAAGTTGGACCCCCCACTATGTTGATGGTGCTAATCTCAGACTTCAATATCTGATGTTTCAGGTAAAGAAGTTTTCATAGATGATTTTGGTAATTGCAGCAAGTAATCTAAAATAGTCGCGGAAATCCATTGGATGCGAGAAGCATTGGATCGGCCGATGTGGCGATACTTGGAGGAGGCCTATGTTGAGCAGTGGACGTCTTTCGGCTGAAATGATGGTGGTGATGATGATGCTAAGATATACTCCGTGCCACCCTAAACAGTTGGTACCTATAGGATAGGATACCACTTATTACAAATATACGTGTCAATCTATAGAAATAAACGGTTATCTCCAGATGCGTAGCTTCTTTAAACAAAATTAGTATTTATTATAATATTTATTAGTCTATTGTTTTAGAAATTATGTATGTGTTTTATTAGTTTGGCAGTTTATTAATATCCGACTTTAATTATTGTGCATATTAATCCAAAGGTTGTTGAAGAGACATAATATCACAAGTGTTGAAATCATTTGTGACTATATGTAACCGAACCGAATTCAAATGGACGACCCATATTCACAGTGAATTCAAACTTTGGGGCAGAGATATTATTTCGATATATTGCATGGATATTTCTGTATTGATTTTAGAATGTCCGAACTAGATTTTTAAAAGTGAAATAGGTATAAGCAATTTTCCCAGGTCTTCCTTCACCGTTTTCAGAATAGTGTTACTGTAACAAATTGCAAAAATGTCCTGACCTGAGGCTCTAGACCAGTATCATTCCATTTCAGCGATGGCGATGATCGAAATGCCAATAGCCTAAGGGATTGATCACGTGATATTGCATAGTATATAAAAAAAAAACTAGTCATCATGGTAGATAGAATGTTTAGATCCTTAGATAGAATTTGAACCTGCGACCAATAGACCCATAAATCACGACAGTAACCACCTGTACATCCCTACTCTACCTTCATGTTTACAAGGTACTTACTACTTACAACAAACAAACCACCAGATCACGGAAAACCATGTAATATCCTCAGATAGCTACCCTGAGCCCTGTAATACGCCGTTATCTGCGCTCAATCCGAACAATCCTTCTATTTGCTAGGGCTGATACACAACATAAACACGACCTGTTTGTACAGGTGCCGTTATCAGACTGATTGGCAAGACAATATTCAATGATATCTGATAAGGTGAGGATACTACCGGTGCTGAAGGGTTGACTTCTTAAGACAATGGAGTGCTTGGTGGCAGAAATTATGAAGGGTGTTTTAAGGGATCTCTTATAAAATATAAGCACAAAGAAGTATTGAGGAATAGTTATATCTGAAGAAGGAACAATAGCAGATCAACAGGATGCCCCCACAAACAAAATAGACCAATAAAAGGACCACACCGAAATGGTTCATTCGATGAGAACTAGCACTGCATTGGGACATTATTTTTATTCGGCACCATACAAACATAGTAAATCCACAAGTCAGTATTTGCGCACCACTAAAATCTGTGCGGAAAATGTTTTCCCATCAATTGACACAGTATTTATTGTAAGCAACAATGAGCAACATCCCACGGGCAATAAATGCGAGCAAACAAGGGCGGGTGCGCACTGGCGGACTTATCAATCGCTCCGTTTGACGTTTAGTGGCGCATGAGCGCCGGCCGGCTTAAGGGCGCGTGCACACGCCTGCAGCGCCACGCGGCGCGACACGTATTTTATGGAAAATGGCCGAAGGGTGCCGGAGCTTAAGATGTCTGGGCTGTGGGCAATATACTATACCCCGGTTTAGAACTGTTTGATAAAGTACTGAATGGATTACTTATTAATCATATGGAATGGGAATTTCATATTCATATCATTAAAGAATATAAATTTGATTTACATCCCACAATATACAAAAGTAACCGGCCAAGTGTGAGTCTGACTCGTGCACGGAGGGTTCAGTATAAACAGCTAAATTCACCAAAATAAATAGGCAACAAGAGCAATGTTCGGTGTTCGGGATGAAAGCACCGAACATTGCTCTAACGAACGGACAAAATTAACTTTGCCATTCGAAAACTGTTGTCCCCATACGACAATATATACAATTTTTACTTTTGCAAGTATTCAACCAACTTATAAAATGTATAAGTTTGTCGACTATTACTAGTAAACTTGTAAAGCCTACTAGCTTTGATAGTTTTCCTTTAAATTTGGATATATGTTGCAGACAAAACTCATAACCATTCAAAAGTACTTTTTACTAGCAAAATCAGTCAAATGTAGTTTTGACTGTAAGGTCTCGACAACTAGTACTTTTGACTGATAATTTTAGTCTAAATTAATTTTGCCCAATGGAGCTGGTTAAAAGTAGTTTCACTGGTTCTATCAGTCAAATCTTCACGCAGGCGATACCGCTAGCAGAAGCTAGTAGTATCATATTATTTCATTGTTACCAAAGTTACATTAGTACACCAAGTTTCAGCTTAATCTTCTGCCAGGAAGTGCTAATAAAACAATATTACTAATTATCGAACACACAAACGAACGCAAGGTAATATAAAGCTTGTAATAATGTAAATCTATTCTTAACAATTCGTTTGTGTTCTCGATACCGACTTTACCCCCATGTCCGCCTTAATACCAGCATAGCTTTCTACCTTAATCCCCTATAGCCGGCCGTGGGTTATGAACGCTGCCTAACCGCCCGGTGGCGACAATATTAGTTCGTCAGGTTAGAACGCAACAAGTTTTTTAGAGTTCAACGGGGTATGTTGTGGTAATCTGCCACAGGAGTGTTGTTAATGTTTTGTCTGGGGTTTTTGGATGGAGTTTAGTGTCGGATGATTTTCAAAGCTGCTGATTGCATGGGATTTTTGATGATGTCTGAGCTCTAAAAGAGCGGATGTGACGTACGTAAGTTTACTATATGAAAATGACAACATAAGCAGCCTTTCTCTATGTTGCACATTTTAAACTCAGCTTGCAATGAGTATTCTCCTTCTTATTATGTCTATTTTGTCCGAGCAGTACGCAGGGCCCTAAAAGTAGACAGCACTGGCGTTTGCTATAAAATTCCCCGAGGGTGGAGTTTAAATTGGTACAAAATGAAAGAAATGTAGTCACTTATGAATACGGAAAAACATGGGCCCTATGTTAATTCCTTGCGGAACTCCTGTTTCAGGGAAAAACTAACAATATAAACTAACTATTGGATATTTTTTTTTACTAATAAGGTCTAAGGTCAACATAACAAGCGGCAGCAAGGTGTGGATGTGGAGTTGTGTCATAAATTAGGCCCCATCTCTTTTGATCGGAACGCACAACGCTGTGGTATGGTGTATCCGATGCTGGGCACGTTATCCTTCTCATTGCTGACACATACCGCGATAGCACAAAAGGTGACTTCAGGGTCTAGACGATTTTGTAGTTGGGATATCTTTATTCACATAATAATACATAAATACGTATATGCTAACATTAAAACTTATTATAAATCAGGTTATTGTAGGGCGTATTATATTTTCATAAGCGTTATGCGTTCCGATCAAGAGACCAAAGTTTAATTCTGCCCTCTGTACCCAAAAACATGCAGCCTAAGTAACCTCTACGCTGCCATTGAGGACGCCGAGAAAGTGACAAAGTTTTGGGCCAACGAGATTTTATATACTGTCGTGCCAGCTACACGAAGAAGAAAAACATAACAAGGTTTTCTAATTTGCTAGGTTGTAAGAATTTGTAGTAATCCTTGTCTTAGCTACAAAAGCAGCTCTACGAATTAATTAGTCTTAGCTAAACTCATTGATTAGAGGAATTTATATAAAAGTACTATTTTTTATTAATTATTACATATTTGTTATTACAACGAATATATAATAATAGACAACTAGACCAAGGGGGTGACCATTAACTCTTAGAGCGGTATCAATTTGAGATCGAAAAAGGGCAGATGTATATGACTTGTATACATCTGTCACTTACTCGATATTAAATTGATATCTCTCTAAGAGCTTATGGTCACCCCCCTGGTTATAAAAACAAACAACAATCATTTTGAGATAATTTATTGAAACTATAAAGAAATAATTACGAATAGGAAATGTGATAAGAGGAATCATGATCAAGCATTATTCTACAACTAGTTTTTGTAATTAGTTAAGTGATTATTGATATAGGAAAGGAGGGTAGAAGAAAAGATAACTGTCAACATCGTCTCCGTGATCTTTTTGTTAAATAAATAGAAATACGTAAAGTTAAAGTGCAATTTATCTTGGAAAACTGCGATCAGTGTTCAAAAGTTAAGGGCAAACTGGAGTTTATAGAAAAAAACAATAAATTGTGAAAAAAAAACCGTGTGCTAATAACTTAACTATCAGCGACTTTACTAAGTGTAATTACGGCAGCAAACGTGTTAACAGTGAAACAGAAAAAAACATTAAGGCGAATAAACTTCGTACGCAATCCAGTGAAATACCTAACATAGAAGCTTACTTTATTCCCAAAAAAAATAATCCAAGTCACGTCGATCGAAATTCTTGGAAGAGGTCACTACTGGTACCATAAACAAAACTTTCACTTATTCTTGAAAAAGATGGAGCAGGAACAATCAATTCAAAGGGATCTTGAGGATCAGAAGAAAATGATTTTTAAAAGCGGAGAAGATGTGGCAGAAAAAGTAACGTCGAAGATAAATAATATCTTTGAAGAAAAATGCAAATTCTTCGAAGAAAAACACGAAATTCTTAAGTCTAGAGTGGACAACCAAGAACAAAGACTTATACTACTTAGAAAAGCAAGCAAGACAACGCAACCTTGTATTTTTTGGTTTGGAGGAATTCGAAAAATGTTAAGCCGAAAGAGAGAAGGAAAACAAAGCCATAATTAAATATGATAAACTTGTCATATTAAAAAATACACCGACACCCGCTCATAAAATATAAACAAAAAAAGGAATCTTTCAAAGTCACCAGAGAATAACTCAAATTCTTGTACCGAACCGAGATCACAAGTAAATAAAAAGAATAAAACCTTAGCCACCCACACAGCTCAAAGGTCTTCTAGCTTTTCGGAAGGTATAGTAAAACCCGGTATGCTTAACTTCCTATTAAATAAAAACAGTAATATCAAGGCCACTCAAGACAACACCAAGAACGCATAGTAACGAACACACCAGCCCCTCCCAGAGAACTATAATATACAATTAAAATAAATAGTATCACATGAAAAACAGCTTCCAAGCCGGCTGGTCACCGTGGAAGAGTATGACCAAAACCCTCTAAAGAAAACCGCAGAGGAATGGGACAAACATTATAAAAGAACTCGCCTAGTATTATATATATATATATTTTTTAATTTGTAATGGGTTTGCTCTTGACTCTAGTCTAGGTCATAGGTGACAGAGACAGAGTCTACGATGAAGTGAGCTTACCCAGAAGAAGCCTGTTCACTCTAACTTTGAAGAGATTCGGGTTGAATGCGTTCGGAAACATAGACGCAGGTAGTGAGTTCCATTCATTCGCTGTGCGCATTATAGGATGTTTGGAAGCGTTTGGTTCGAATTGGTGGAATGGCAACAAGGTAAGGATGATAACTTGCAGTGCGTCTAGATGTCCGATGGTAGAAAGGGGCTGGTGGGATGAGGTCGTGGAGGTCTTGAGCACACTCACCGAAGTACAGTCTGTAGAAGACCGACAAGCAGGCAACTTTGCGGCGATGAGCCAAGCTGTGAAGCTTGGCGTCCACCAGTTCAACGTCGCCAATGAGCCTCTTGGCTCTGCGTTCCATTGAGTCAAGCGGGGCAAGCTGATACTTAAATAGTTCATGTAAACATTAAAATATAGAACTATCTAATATATAAAATTCTCGTGTCACAGTTTTCGTTGCCATACTCCTCCGAAACGGCTTGACCGATTTTGATGAAATTTTTTGTGCTTATCCTTATAGGGTAGGTGTAGGGTAGGTGTAGGGTAGGTGTAGGGTAGGTGTAGGGTAGGTGTAGGGTAGGTGTAGGGTAGGTGTAGGGTAGGTGTAGGGTAGGTGTAGGGTAGGTATAGGGTAGGTGTAGGGTAGGTGTAGGGTAGGTGTAGGGTAGGTGTAGGGTAGGTGTAGGGTAGGTGTAGGGTAGGTGTAGGGTAGGTGTAGGGTAGGTGTAGGGTAGGTGTAGGGTAGGTGTAGGTGTAGGGTAGGTGTAGGGTAGGTGTAGGGTAGGTGTAGGGTAGGTGTAGGGTAGGTGTAGGGTAGGTGTAGGGTAGGTGTAGGGTAGGTGTAGGGTAGGTGTAGGGTAGGTGTAGGGTAGGTGTAGGGTAGGTGTAGGGTAGGTGTAGGGTAGGTGTAGGGTAGGTGTAGGGTAGGTGAATGTGTGGAGTTTTTATGGCAAAACAAAGTTTGCCGGGTCAGCTAGTAAGTTTATAAGATATAGAATAAAGTTATTTCATGTAAAAGATCTACAGGAAATAAAAGGCTTTTTTATTTTTATTTTATTTATTTAAGTGATTACAAATAAAGCCCTACATTTGCAAGCTTTTATTTTGCGTGGGACAAATATTGCAACGAAATGTTTTAACAGTTATGCCCAACAGATCGAGCTAAAATTTTGCATACTCGTAAAAAAAAATTGTTTGAAAATTTTATTTCCAAAGTGAACTAATGTTCAGTGAGGCTTTTACAAAGCAGAGAAATATCTCCTGTCCCAATCATGCTCTGAAAACTATTTTAAGACAGCAAGTCTCCAGCTTTATTTCAAATGTTTTATCGTTACACTCAAATATGTACCATAAAATCATGTCATGAAGTTGTAATTTCAGTGAGGGGTAGATTTTAATAAAATTATTTACAATTTCACCCAGTCTGTGGCGTGTGGCGTACCTACCTAATAATTGTGGCGTGTACAATAGAGGCGACATTATATTCATTTGGAACTGGCAACTGCTCTTTAAATGGCACTACATTTAAATACCAGGCTATTACCATTCTTACTGTATTAATTGGATTTACTCAAATGATGCTACTAAGTTCGATTTAAAGATGATTTTATTTATTTAATTTAGGGACGTTTTTCAGTCAACACAAATTTTATGAGAGAAATAAGTATGGTTTGACATATTTTGTAAAGAAAACAAAGTTATTTATCTACTGAAAAAAACACCACTGAATAAAAGAATATTGTTGATCGATGAGGCCTGTTGGAAGTTTAAAGAGGAATAGCTCATTATTATAGAGGTGGTTTAGTAACCTGTAATACAGGTTCTCACTAGCTACCACAGGCACCAGAGTTTCACGATTATTTGTTTTGTGTATTTTTTATGCCAATCAAATTATTATTATTTCCTTTATTTCATTGTCTTTCTTATTCATTACATTTTTAAATATTTTTATAAAACACAAACCAAACAAAAGCATAAAAAATAGAGGCCCACCGGTATCGGGAAAAGGGTCCAAGCTACCGGCGGTCAGGGCTCCAGAGAGAGGAACCTCCTAACTATATGAGCCATGTCCAAAAGTACTACTATCTGTATCAAGCCCTTGACCCTAGGTGTAGGTCGGGGCTTTCAGCTCTTAAGCCATTGGCTGACACGACTAGCGGTACAATGATCGCTGAGTCCACATTCCACATGTCGAAAATCTCGTTAGCCAATTCAAGATACTTGATTTGCTTATCTTTCTCGAATTTCACGAGGTTCCCGTCATGCAGTGCGGTAATGTCCACAATCATTGCTGACATTACCGTACCGCTCACGCCTCTCGAATCGGTCCACCACCACAATATTGGCTACAATAATCCTGTTAGTGATGTTGAACCGATCCCAGTACAATGTGATATTGCCATTTTACTTTTAATTTGCATAACTGCAATAATTTTACTTTTAACTTTTACAAATATACATGTGGTTAAATTTTTACCATGTTGAATTTTTTTACTTTTAGGTAATATGTTCTCGCTGCTGAGGTGAAATGGCGCGAGGTGACGGGTGTCATTTGTGACCCCAAAATGCCGGTCAAGCTGAAGGGACAGGTCTATTAGACCATCATAAGGCCTGTCCTTACGTACGGCAGTGAGGCGTGGCCGGTGCTGGAGCGATACCGACAGGTGTTGCATGTCACGGAGATGAACATGCTGCGGTGGATGTGTGGCGTCACGCGGAAAGACCATGTACGGAATACATACATCCGCGGCAGCCTCCATGTCCGTGACATTGCTGACAAGTTGCAGGAAAGTCGCCTCCGCTGGTACGGCCACGTCTTACGACGACCGGCAAGCTACGTGGGAAACAAATGCCTGGACATGACCCTACCTGGCACCAGGAGCAGAGGACGGCCCAAGAAACGCTGGCTTGATGTCGCGCAGGATGACATGCCAATGGGCTAGTTGCGAGGGATGCCGAAGACCGGGCAAAGTGGAGGAGGAAGTGTAGGAAAGCGGACCCTGGGTTCGCCCGCGCTTGGCGGGATGAGCAACCGGGACAAACGCTAGGTAGAAGAAGAAGGAGTTCTCGCTGCTGAGGTGAAAAGTTATATGTGTTACACGAGACCAAAGTTATTTGCAACTCGTGACTTTGAATCCCTCGCTGCGCTCAGGATTCTAAACTAGAATCCTTCGCTTACTCGAGATTCAAAATCAACACTCGCAGCAAAAACCAACTTTGCTCTCTTGTTGCACAAAAGTATATT
Source organism: Orthosia incerta (assembly GCA_948252205.1). Taxonomy (NCBI): domain Eukaryota; kingdom Metazoa; phylum Arthropoda; class Insecta; order Lepidoptera; family Noctuidae; genus Orthosia; species Orthosia incerta. The sequence continues at coordinate 35,396,117 of OX411741.1, read as the reverse complement.
ATGCAACTAGTGAATAAAGGACGGATTTAAAGCGAGGGCCATAGATGAATCACGAACAAGTGAAGGTTTCTAACAACTGAATCACGACCGTAGGGAGTGATTCATGATGATTGAATCACTCACTACGTTCGTGATTCAAGTGTTAGAATCCTGAGCGACGCAAGTGATTCATGGCTCTCGATATAAATCCGTTTTATTCAAGAGTTGCATACTATATTGTATACCATGATTACGAGAAAAAGAAAGATTTAAGCGGAAAGCACAAGGAATAATAATAAATAAATGGTTTATTACCTTCAAAATATATAAAAATGTGAAACTTCAGGATTTAAATTTTGAAGCTGAGTTAGATAACAGCACCTGTGTTTCAGGGGCCAGTGACCACCTCCGTTACGTTACATAATTATAATTAATTAAACACCAATGCAATTAATATTAGAATAACAATACAAATAAGTATTCAGTAAAGATCCTAGACTAAAACAAAATTAAATCGATGAAGGAGTTTGAAACTCGAATATTGCTTTGCACAAGGAGTTTGTATCGAGTATTTTATGCACAAGGAGGTTGAACAGAATTGCGATGGAGGAATATATAAATAAGCTTTATCTACACTCACAACGTAATGTTCCAATTATGAATTCAAAAAATATTGCATAAACACGTACTTTATATTCGTGGATAGGAAAAATTTAAAAAAAAACCATTATTGTTCAACATTTTCCTTCGATTTTCAAACAACTGCATCATAAAATAACTTTTTTTCTATTATGATACAGGACAAATCCAAGAAGTTAATCACTAAGGAGATTCCATCAATTATTTATATTTTTTGAAATGCCATTTTTATAGTACCTGATAAAAAAAAATTGATTCCAATTTTAACTTGTCTGTAACAATGCCCGCCTTAGGCTTATTACGCACTGACATTTTTATTTGCGCGAACTTTTGTCTCTTTCCAACTGTTCATAGAGCTCAAAATATTCGCGCGAATTATATTCGCGCTGCGATGCGGTGGATTCTGTTGCAAAACACGGATTTCATGCGGTATTATTGCCGCACGATTTTTTTACCGCAATTTAATGCGGTGATGTGCTGGGTTTTGGCGTCATTCATACGTTTTGCAGGTTTCGTTGTACTGAATTTCATGACTTTTTAAAATTCTTGCTTAAAATGTCTGATATTAGTGAATGTGAAGAAAAATTGACGCCGCCAAATATTTATATGCGGCGAAGGAAATTACTCATAATCTCTTACCAGCAAAGTCGAGATTATTATATGATGCATTTATCACGACTTTATGGCATGGAAAATGCAAAAAATAATATAAAGTAGGTTCAATCCCAAAATGTATGAGTGTAGATATAGTAGTGTATGAAACTGCACATAACTAGGTATTAAAACATTCGTGTGAATACTATTAAAAACCTCGCCTACGGCTCGGTTTTTAAACTCACACTCATGTTTTAATACCCCTTATTATGCAACAGTATCATAAACTACTATTTTAGAGGGAGAATGGTATAAATAACTATTAAACCAGAAAATGGACCGACCTACTACCTAAGTGTTTTAATCAGTAACACACCGAAACCAGTAAAGCCAATTCCATAGTCGAAATCAATCGAAACTGATTTAGTCACTTTGTTGAAAATTCATCAGCTCACGCAGTATTCCACGTAGCTAGATATTGTTGGTTCCATTCTGTTCACAACAATTCACCTAACAGAATCAACATAATGGACCTCTGCCTGCAAATCAAATGAACAATATAGCGAACTTAACTGAACATTTCTTAGTGTATTTTATTAGTTTTCAAAAACAAAATGATTGTTTTCAAAATAAAACGTTTTTTTTTTTAAGTTTTGTGTTCAATTTTTTCTGGCGTATGACATTTATACATGAAAAGATAAAATTGATTATATAATGTATCAACAATTCAAGTTATTATAAAACTTCTACTCTTGCAGTGAAGGTTTGCACAACGCACACCAATATGGCTTTTTATAAACACAATTTGTAATGCTTAATAATTATGTTTCGCGTCCACATATATTGTCAACTTTGCCGGTAAACCACAGTGTGGGTCAGCCATGAGTAAACTAACTAGGTAGGCTTTACCCTCTTACCTAAATCACTATCAAATAGTGTCAAAGCCAGACTACAACGACCCACTAACTTTTAATCAAATTATGTCAGACATGTCGTGTAAAAAATGTTGTGGCTGCCCAGTGACTAAGACCTCGCCTCTCGTGCTTGAAGGTCGTGAGGTCTGGACAAGTATCTATTCAAAATAATATGTACTTTCTAAGTTTATCTCGGACCTCACGGACAACGGCGAAGGAAAACATCGTGAGGAAACCTGAACTTACAGTTAATGTACGTCTGAAATGGCCAACCCGCATTGAGCAAGCGTAGTATATATATATACCAGTACGAATGCCATTCTCTAACAGTTGACCGATTTCAGATTTGTTTGCTATCCTAACCAGCAAAAAAATCTCTATAGATTTGTCTAAGCAGTATGTTTCTACTATTCGTATCAAAAGATGTATAAAAGCAAAAACGCCGTTAATTTACCTTAATGTTTACACACCTATTTTTGATAAAATTAAGTCATTGATAAACATAAACAAACAATGCAATAAGTCCGCCTTTGTACCTTTCCTGCATGAAGTCTAAATAAATAAATGCCTATAGATTCGAAACTGCACAAATTAGATCTATTTTTCATGATTTATACACGTCAAACAGCATCGATTTATAGTACATTATGGTACAAGTGTGAAATGTTAGTGATTACCGCTGAGGCGCCATTGAGACCCGAACCGTTAGGTGAGGGTCTTAAGAGAGCCGAGGACGGCTAATCATCAATACACACGTGTATCATACGAAGTTTTTCAACACACTTGTGAAGAAAATAATACAAAAGAATCATTTTCAACTGTAAAAAAGAGATGTGCATTTTTTTTGCAATGGCGGGCAAAATGAATCAGTTTTCCTATGCGCGCACATTTAACAATGGCGATCGGGCATAGACTAAAAGGATGAGGTTTCTTTTTTTTTGACTTTTCGTGGATAGTGTTTTAGCCACATACAAAATAGGGAATTTCAATTTTTCTTTATTACAGAGAAAATAAAAGTTATATTTGAGTGAAAGTTTTATTTCTTAAACACGTAAAAGTTGAAATTATCTATTTAAATACGAAGTTGCATGCAATGAGCAATATGAGCAAGCAATAGGTACCCACATTAATTTATTCGTACTATTGAGCACGATCTTTTTTGTATCGAAACTTTTTTAAGAACAAAGCAACTCAAGCAATAAAATTAAAAAAAAATAACTTTATAACTCACTTGTGTGACATGACAAAGTCACAGTTTCATAACAGGTATCATTATGTGCCTAATTGCGATTGAAATTAGAGCCTCTTTATGAGCAAGTGGTTGAAAATAGTAGATTTTACAACGAGTGCACAAAACGAACCATTTCTATCCGAGACTATTAGCAGCCCGAGCCGAAGGCGAGGGCTGATTGTAATGTCGAGGATAAAATGGTTTTGTGGACGAGTTATAAACTCTGCTTTTCATTTCGATTGCGAGGAAATAAAACAGTAGTATAACATAACATTTATGTAATTAATATTCAAAGTAAAATTAGTTTGGGCAAATTTGAAGAAATTAATAAACGCACGAAAAAACAAGACCTGTTTCCCGCCGCTTTTTTATTAATCTTACGTCATTTATTTTAGGCTTGGGCTGCAGACCTATACAGCCTACTATTAAATTTATTTTGTAATATATATATTTTTTTAATTAATTAAATAACCTACCGTATTTTAATTTAAATTTTAATATCTTTTATGTCTTAAAATACACATAAAAGGCAAATAAATTAAAGTAAATATTTTAAAATAACAAATTCTATCTGTGAACTTTTTATTGTGTTTGGCTGTATGGCTCATTTTCTTTGCCTTAATATAGATACATTTATAAGTAGATACATTAATGCACTTGTTCACAAAAATCGATTTTGTGCAGCCTATATACTGCACAAATAAGCAATTTCAGAGCATGAGAAGTGAAAAAGTATTTTGCGGTTTGTCGTGTACTGCCAGAATTCAAAATATGGTTTTGTCATTGTAGCTCGTGCAACGTACGTACGTAACATCCAGTACATAATAATAGTAATTATATCAAGTAGCAAGCACTGCAATATATCAGTTCCTAGTGGGGTACGCACCGCAAATTAAATGGGAGCTATTAAAGAGCACAGTATTGTCACCTAGGGCATGAATTATTCATAACTGAATTAAGCGAATGCCCGGATGGTGGGAAAATGGCGACCGAAGGCAAAGGGGAAGTAATGAGTTTGTCAGCGTCGTTCTAGGTAATCCTTTTGGTATTTAAGTATTAGAAGAAAGTGCGGTGGGGTTTATAATAATGGATAAGCGAAAAAGTACTTTAAGAGAGTTCGTTATAGTTTTAGTTTATGTGACTGTTGTAGAACGGTTCATTTTTGAGCATAATGGCGTCTTCCTCACCGGGTCGGCGCGTTATCGTTTCTGTACTGAATCTGTTCAGATGTGCTGTAAACGCTCTGTAAAAAATCTGTACAGATTCGGTACAGAAACGAAAACACACCGACCCGGTGAGAAATGCGCCTCAGATAAAATTCTTAAAGCTTAACATATAATCAAGCGAACAATAATGAGAAAATCGATTGAGAATTTTATAATGAACTGTTTAGCAGTTGACATAAGATTAAAAGATCTTTAAATTTATCGAAAGTAAGGAGAATATTTATATCATAACGTCGAGACAGATTGTGAATCTGTTTTCCATCATTTACGAGAGTGAGTTACAAAAGTAGTGGAGACCTCTTTGTGAAGCAGCTCGTTTGGGGAAATACTACCTTACACTTCTGCCATCGAGCAGCATTCCTCTAGGTGCGGCGGTTATTCAGATGAGGGATGTTACGAAGATTCGATACCGATTCCGAAAAGTCAGAACTGCCGATTGTCTTTAAACCTCCGATTTTGATTTTGGTGCCGAACCTTTTAAATTAAAGGTTATCGGTGGTCGATGTGCAGCGGCGGCGGAACGCAGTCACAGTCAACGCGTACAAAGTATACAAGGTGTATAGTATTTGAGCTCAAATTAAACAAGCTGATTAACAATGTATGTATTATTTTATTTTATTCAACTTGCTTTCTCTTAACACATCTTTCTTAAGCCTCCGCCTCTGATTCCGATTTCAGTTCCGATTCCAATAACAGTTCCGGTTCCGATTCCGATAAAACAAATTTAAAACCTTCAATTCCGACTTCGGTTCCGATGTTATCACTTCCACACTGAACACCGTACTAACCTAGCAGTTTTCTTAAGCTTAATAACGATCAGAGAGCTTAGACAAAGTGAAATTCTATCAGTGATAGCGAGTGTCGAAATACTCAAGAGCAATTGATTGATTGATCAACTGTCGTTTCCGTAGTACGATGCAGTCATGCGTGGATTGACATGCAGTCAATCCACGCATGACTGCATCGTTGGTTTCGTGATCGCAAAGCTTCCCAAACATTCCCGGGACGGGCAATGTATGGGTGCAATGTGGGTGCACCTCTGCCTATTGCTTTGGGGAATACTGGCGTGATGTTAATGTGGGCTACCGCGTTTGAATTTGCCGCTAGGGGCGCTGGTGTAGTGTAAGGTCTTCCAAATGTCAAATTTGATATTTTTTTGGCTTTTATCGCGAGTTTCTTTATTACTTTTTTATTGTTATGAATATTTTCCAAATATGGCAGATTAAGATAGGTAAAGGTTTTACCAACCACTGCTTTAATAGAGTTTTATGTTTCGAAATTTTTATCCATCTGTTTTGCGCGAAACTGCAGCATACTCAATTTTATCTTTAGTCGCATTTCTACGGCATTAGAAATTATTTTAATTCAAACTTCGCTTCCGTGCGCGTAATACCAACGTTTAACAGCTATATTTAAGGACCTTACTCAACAGTGGCGCCAACTGGTGAGCAGAAACACGGAAGCCCTCATTAGTTATGTTCTGTGTAACCCATACGTTTCAGACTTTTTGACAATCATTATTGCTGATACAATGTCATTATGTCTCAGGAGAACTTTGTTTGACAGCCTGCTTCGATTGCCCCAAGCACATAAAATGTGACCTCCTTATTTTACATGGCGTTACTCCCGATTAGTGTCGTACAACGGTTACCTACTTTCTAAAGGCTACTCCTCATTACCAGCTCGGTTTAAAGGTTTGAAAGAAAATATTTATAGATACATGTCCATCCAATATGATGGGCATGTATCTAAGAACGGATTTTGCGACAGGGCCAGATTTAGGGGGTCTAAGGGCACTCGCAAGTTTATATAAAAGTCCTTCATTTTTTGAGCTACATACATAAAATTTGGCAAGGAGGTAGTTTATAGTTAATAGACGTCCGCTAAGAATGGATTTTGCGACAGGGCCGGATTTAGGGAGTCTAAGGGCTCTCGCAATTTTGTTGAAAGTCCTTCATTTTTTGAGCTACAAACTTAAAATTTGGCAGGAAGGTACTTTATAGTTAGTAGAACTCCGTTCAGAACGGATTTTGCGACAGGGCCGGATTTAGGGGTCTAAGGGATCCCGCAAGTTTATATGAAAGTGCTTCATTTTTTGAACTACAAAATTATATTTGGCAAGGTGGTAGTTTATAGTTAGTAGACGTCCACTAAGAACGGATTTTGCGACAGGGCCAGATTAAGGAGGTTTTAGGGCTCTCGCAAGTTTGTATGAGAGTTTTTCATTTTTTGAGCTACAATCTCTAAATTTGGCAGGGAAGTAGTTTATAGTTAGTAGACGTTCGCTAAGAACGGATATTGCGACAGGGCCGGATTAAGGAGGTCTAATGGGTCTCGCAAGTTTGTATGAAACTCCTTCATTTTTAGTGATACAAACTTGAAATTTGGCAGGGAGGTATTCAATAGTTGATAGACGCCCGCTAAGAACGGATTTTGCGACAGGGCCGGATTAAGGAGGTTTAAGCACTCTCGCAAGTTTGTATGAAAGTTCGGCTTTTTTTTTTGTACTACCTGCCTGAAATTTAGCAAGTCTAGAGTTTATGAGTAGGAGACATAAGCTAAGAAAGAATTTTGTGATTTTCTATTTTTTTTTTTCTTATTGGTGGCTTAATAAAGGTTGCTTAGTTTATTAGGCATTTTCTGAAATATAAAAATAGTTTGCGTTAAACATCATTACACTTTATATTTTCATAACCACGCGTACGAAGTCGCCATAGTGTAAACTATTTTGCAACAAAACTATCCAAAATTTGAAAACGTTGGACCTCCAACGTTGATATTCTGGCTCCGAGTCGACACCGGGTCAGTACCGCGTTAGCATTGTCGAATATATACGCCTTAAACACCGCAAAGTCGTTGAAATCACTTTACAATTTAATATAATAAAGATTTCCAGGTGTGAATCCGAATTTCATTTACTTAGTTTAACACCTCGTTTTCCGTTAGCCGATTGAGTTATTTTGTAGCGAGTGTTTTTTTTTTTTTTATTTACTAACTATGGGCTTGCGGTTGACCACTATCTCACCTGTTGGTAAGCGATGATACACGCTTGCCTAGAAATAACCTATTCACTCTTGACTTAAAGACTCCCAGATTGTAGCTGTCGGGAAACAAAGACTCCGGCAGGGAATTGCACTCCTTAGCTGTACGCATAATATTTTTTTCCAAAACGTTTTGTGCGTATGGGTGGGATGTCCACCATGTACCGATGGTGCATCGCCGTACGTTTCGTAGTCCGATGATGAAATGGGCTAGGTGGAATTAGATCGTGCAATTCCATCGCACACTCCCCGATAAAAAAGTGTGTAGTTTTGTTGACGATTATTCACGTACAAATAATTATATATTGAGGTTTTATAATATTTTGTTGTGAGTAGTTAGATTGCAACTAAACTAATAATAAAAAGAAACAAAATATAAAAAAATAATTACCTAATTGTTGTCTGTTTAATGATAGTGATACTCGTAACTTGTAAGGAATTCCAAAGCAAAACTATTTTACACTTTCAACAAAACGTTTCTAAGAGACCTCGCATTAAACCCAACAAGACGCCTGGACAAAACAGTTGTCCCATAAAATTCAACATAAAATAAGGCTATGTTGTATACATAGAAGAGGACATTAACTCTCACAATATGAATCGTTTAACCGATGGATCACCAAGGTGTTTATCATAGAATATTGTAAGAATCAAAGACGTGCAGGTATGACTGACAGACGATTCGACACACCTATTCTCATTATAATGAAATGACATAACGGTGAATCTTACGTTGTACAACCTGCGTACGCGCCGGACCACATTAATAGACATAACAGGAACATCGTTAAATGTCTAGATCTGTCTAGCACAGGAAAATAAGACATAAGCTGCGAAATTATACCAAGTTAAGTACTTTCACGAGAATTATCTTTATTATTACACATCATCATCTTCCTGCTCTTATCCCATGTTATTTGGGGTCGGCGCAGCATGTTTTTTTCTTCCATACCGTCATGTTGCCCGTCACGCCATCACTGACTCCCTTTTCTTTCATATCAGTCCTCACACAGTCCATTCATCTTTTCTTTTGCCGTCGCCTCTCTCTCCATCCATCCACATTTATATTCATAACTCTTTTATTAACATGCGTTTCATCCCTCCTCATCACATAACCATACTAGGACAAACGGTTTCCTTTCAACAACTTCGGTAACTCTTCGCTTTCTCAAACTTAAAAAACTTCGGAAAAGTAACACTTCCTATCCCTCTAAAATGACCCTGGGTACTGCAACTGCATCTGGAAGTAAAGCTATCTCGAATTTATTTGCTGATCAATTCGCATCGGTATACGACTCGCAAAGTCTTGACCATGGTACTCCAACTACCAACTCTGTCGATAATCTACCTGTTACATCAATCCATATTCCACCCATTAATGATTTTTCAATATCTCAAGAGGCAGTATCTAAGAAACTTTCTGAACTTGACCTGTCCAAAGGTGCAGGACCTGATAATATACCCCCAATATTTTGGTCACGATGTGCTCGTTATGTGTCCTCACCATTAGCAGATATATATAATATTTCACTTAAAACAGGTGTCTTCCCGAATACATGGAAACGGGCGAGAATAGTGCCTATTCACAAACACGATAAACGAGAGGTGATATCTAACTATCGACCAATTTCGATTCTATGTACTTTGTCTAAGGTCTTCGAATCACTAGTGTACCCGATTTTTTACAGCCAGGTTAAAAGCTACCTAACCTTAAGTCAGCACGGTTTCATGGCTAAAAAGTCTACGGACACAAATCTTGTCACTTATGTCACTGACTTAATATCCGCAGTTGACAAGGGTCTACAAGTAGATGCAATATACACCGATTTTTCGAGAGCATTTGACAAGGTGAATCAAGAACTATTGTTGATTAAACTTCAGTCCCTAGGCATCACCGGTGCCGCATTAGATTGGTGTAGGTTAACAATAGGCCATCTTTAGTTGTCATAGAGGGTGATGAGTCGGAGCCTTATTTTGCAACCTCAGGTGTTCCACAGGGAGCTAATTTGGGCCCTTTGTTCTTCATTATATTTGTGAATGATATCTCGAGCGTATTTAAATATACTACACCATACCTATTTGCGGATGACCTGAAATTGACACGCATAATACTGACTGAATCCGATATTCAGTTGCTGCAAGCGGACTTAGATAACTTATCTCAGTGGTGTACGAGGAATAAAATGTATCTAAACTGTACTAAATGTTACCACATCAAATTGACTAGAAAACGTAATAAAATTCAGTCGAGCTACAATAATACATTCAGGGAATCACATTAAATGAAGTGACGGTTATCCGAGATTTGGGAGTGTATTTGGATGGCAGTTTGAGATTTTACGAACACATTGACAAAATGCTCAACTCAGCTTATCGGGCTCTTGGATCTATATTGCGAACTTCCAAAGAGTTCAAAAAACCTTCTACTACACTTCTGTTATACAATAGCTATGTAAGAAGTCAGTTGGAATACTGTAGCACGGTCTGGAATCCAACATACCAGGTTCACACAAACAGAATAGAAAGAGTCCAAAAGAAACTTGTTCGTCACCTAGCTTTTCGGTTTAGAGTTAGGAATTTGAGATCATATGCGGACAATCTAAATTATTTTAAAATCATTCCTCTCAAGTCTCGCCGTACAGTCTCTAATTTAACATTCCTGTTTCAATTGCTTAACAGTAGTATTGACTGTCCAGATCTTCTTAGCAGAATAAACCTTGATGTTCCTGCTAGGATCCCGCGTTATCGCCGCCCATTACTCAAAGCCCCTCAATGCCGAACAAACCTGGGTAAACACTCACCGGTTGCCAGGATGAGCCAGCAGTACAATGCCTTAGCATGTGCATCAGAAGACATAGACATTTTTTCTAATACTCTGGGTAAATATAGGTCATTGATCCGTACACAGTTGCGTATTATGTTGGTGTTGATCTGCCTGCCTAGTTGTGTTTTGTTTACTGCCGTTTTTGTTTGTCTGTAGGTCTGTTTTTTTTTTCTTTGCTCTTTGATCTTTTGTATCTTTTTTTAAAATTTAATTAAATGCGTGATGTGGTCTTCTATAATTGAGGAAGCACATAGTTTTTCTAAAGTGCGAGCAGTGGTGGCCCAGTGTGCGAGCAGTGGTGGCCCAGTGTGCGAGCAGTGGTGGCCCAGTGTGCGAGCAGTGGTGGCCCAGTGTGCGAGCAGTGGTGGCCCAGCGTACGAGCAGTGGTGGCCCAGTGGTATCGGAAGCGAGTGCAAAATTCGAAGACATGTGACATCCACCAACCCGCACTAGGCCCGCGTGGTGGATTACGGCCCATTCCCTCTCACAGAGAGGAGGCCTGTGTCCCAGCAGTGGGAACATTAATAGGCTGGTGATGTGATGTGATAGTTTTTCTTGTGTTCTGTTACTTTATAATAATATAGCATGTAAGGTGTATTCTTTGTTGGAGATCCTAATAAAATAAAATAAAACTTTTCTGTCACTGGCGCCACTTTCAAACTTCCTCAAATATACTCATTTTTCACTGTACCCATTCTCGTCACTCAGCATACTCATCTCTGCTTAATGCAATCTCTTTTCATCAATCTTTTTCAGCCCAACATTCTGATCCATGTAGTACGACAGGTCTAATCACGGACTTGTAAATTTTCCCCTAAAACTTTATTATCACACAGAGGATGTTAATGAACTTTTCACACAGCATAATAAGCATAGTTCCGATGAAAAGCACGGTAAGTGACTACTTGGATTTCTTTCACATATTGACTACCAATTTCAATAATTATCCTGGGCTATGTCTAGGAATTAGGAACACAGCGCATGAAAGCTATAGGAAAGTTCGCATTCTGGAGAGTGTCTTTCGCTAAGTTTCACCTGTCTTTTTAAAAACTGCGTAACTACGAAGTGAATAAAAACGGGTGACGACTTAAAGCATTAAAATTTTAATCTGAAAACCATAAGCATATTTTGTCCAATCATACAACAGTCATCGACCCAGAGTAAATACTAGCAGGTACGCTGTTGTCTACCTTCGCCAAAGTCACTATTCGGTAAATTAGAGTTGGACCTTCGAAATCGTTAGCGAATAAAGCGCTATCGCCAGAAGAAAACATTTCTCAGAAAAATAAAAGCTGCTAAGGACAAAGATATATAATTATGTATAGGTAGATGTCAAAACGGAATTCGCTTTGTGTCTTCCATTTATTCCTTTCAATATCCTGCATTTTCCTGCTCATTCTTAAGTTAATGAAGTCTGAAGAAGCAAGTACCTATTTAATAAGTTATCGCTTCTACTATGCGACGAGAAGATTACCATTTTATTAATCCCCAACAGTTAATTTTATTGAAATAAAATTTAATGAGATTCTCACCAAATGAATCCGCTGAGACGATTCAAATTCCTAATGATTAAACATGAAGTTTAAAAAGTGGGTATTATTAGGTTTATTATAGTCGTATTATAGAACCATATATATTTATAGACGGAGGAGTATTTTTATTGATTTATCTCTGCTATTTATCAAAATTACTTTAGCAAAGTAGGATTTCATACGTTCTCAATTAAAAAATCATCCCTTAGGTACAAGCTTTTGCCCGCGGCTTGCCTCCCGTATCCTATTCTAAAGAAACGATGCATTTTACCGAAATAAAAAGTAGCTTTGACACTCGGCGGTTGGTGAAGTAATTTTGGTACCTACTTACTATTATTTATTTAGAATTTAAGATAATTTTGGTATTTGATTGCGATCAAAAAAGTACAAAAATTAAATTAAAAAAATTAAGGATTTTTCCAACGAATGTTTTTCAAAAACAAGTTTTTTTATGCATCTCACGAAAAATATTATTTGTAAGGTATTACAAATACATGTAGGTTGTATGTTGTGCAAAGTCACTAGTGCCGCTTGGTGGCCTACTTGAAATAAAATATCTTTGTCTTTGTCTTTGACAATACTGTTATGTGATTTCAGAAGCTTGCAGTTCATTCATAACAGTGCTTGAGATTATAAAACCTAGGCAACTTTTTATTTATAGATTTTGTGTATATCCAGTGCAATGTTGCAGTAAATGATACCTACAGTTGTTTCAATCAACATTCATCAAGTTGATATCAATCAACAGTACAGTATCCAAAAATATATCGTGGCGGACGCTAAATCATCGCATACCATGTTAAACCTAGGTAATCACTTTTTGAATTTTCTTATGTTTTCACTACACTAGTCTTTCTTTTTTGTTTTGTGTTTGCTCTGAGTCTAGGTCAGAGGTGACAGATACCAAGTCGACGATGGAGTGAGCTTACCCATAAGAAGCCTGTTCACTCTAACTTTGAAGAGATTCGGGTTGCATGCGTTCGGAAACACAGACGCAGGCAGTGAGTTCCACTCTATTGCTGTGCGCATTATGAAGGATGATTGGAAGCGCTTGGTGCGAATAGGTGGAATGGCAACTAGGTGATGATGGTAACTTGCAGTGCAGTCTTTTTTTTATAAATAAAATATGATTTGGTCTTTAAACTTTGCTCTTTTACTGGGGCATTCAAGAGTCGTGCTGTGTCGTGGTCTGATAAGTATAGGGGGAACTTTGTGAAGATTTTGATTTTTTTAACAGAATTTGGCTTTTGTGAGTGTTCGAAATAAAATAGTCATTGTATAGCACCAAACATTTTCCATTGTTTGATAGTTTATTTCTATTTCAAATATTTAAAGTACGATTGGACTTGATTTGACTTGTATTTGGATTTCATTGTTCTTTTTTCGAATGGCATGCTTTACAGTCTGTAATAGCTGTTACCTGACCCACACTAAAAACTAACGAATTTGAACCCTCTCAAAGTAAAATTAAGGAATATTTAATTTTTATGAGATTATCAGACTAGCGCTACTCGATGAACAAATACAATAATAATACAGTTACGCAAATTTGATATATATATATTTATAACTATTTGTTATGTGATTTTGATTTGAATTTATTTTGTGGCATAACACACTTGGCTTAATCTTCTATAAACGAATATTTTTAAGTCATAAAAATTATTTAGTACAAATATTGTTTGGCCGAATGTTTATATGTTCGAATTTACAATGGCATAATTTTATGGGTCAATATTATTTGATCTTCTAAAATCTTATTGATCTTATTGTAAATGAAAATAAATGTAAAATAAAATAAATTAAATTAAAATATTCTATAAATAATTTATTCTTTTAAAAATAAATTATGTCTTTTTATGTTCAATCTTTATATTAATTATTGCGTCTATATTAGTTGATAAAATAAATTATAACTGAACTGCATTCAAGGTAACATGATAATTATGTTCATACATACTCAATTAATATTTGGTATACAAAAAGTATATTTGGTTCTCTTATTTAGGGCTCCGTAGTCCACATGGAACCCTTATAGTTTCCCTATGTCCGCCTGTCCGTCCACAGCATAGCTCAGAAACTCTTAGTACTATAAATATATAATTTGGAATGGATACATATTAATCGCTCTGACAAAGTGGTGAAACAAAATCATGAAATAGTACATTATGGTACGAGTGTGCAATGTTGGTGATTACCGCTGAGGCGCCATTGAGACCCGAGCCGTAGGTGAGGGTCTTAAGAGAGCCGAGGACGGTAATCATCAATACACACGTGTATCATACGACGTTTTTCAAAACACTTGTGAAGAAAATAATACTAAAAAATCATTTTCAACAGTAAAAAGTTTTTTTCACAATGGCGTGCAAAATTAATCAGTTTTCCTATGCGTGCGCATTTAACAATGGCGATCGGCCATAGACAAAAGAATAAGGTTTCTTTATTTTTTGGCTTTTCGTGGATAGTGTTTTAGCCACGTAGACCACGTCATCGCTTAACATCAGGCGAGATAGTGGTCAAACGCGAGCCTATAGATAACAAAAAATAAAAAAGTACAAAATAGGGAATTTCAATTTTTCTTAATTATAGAGCAAATAAAATTTATATTTGAGTAGAGTTTTATTTATTAAGCACGTACAAGTTGAAATTATCTAATTAAATACGAAGTTGCATGAAATGAGCAAGCAATAGGTACATTAATTTATTTGTACTATTGAGCACGATCTTTTTTGTATCGAAACTTTTTTTAAGAACAAAACAACTCTACCAATAAATTTAAAAAAAACTCTATAACTCACTTGTGAATCATAGCAATGAAAAAGTCATAGTCTCAGGTATCATTACGTGCCTAATTGCGGTGAAATTAGAGCTACTTTATGAGCAAGTGTGTTGAAAAAGAACTTTTTTTGTTGTACCTCCTGTAAACGTAAAGTGGGGTATGTCTTTTTTTCTCCTCTATCCCATGGTGTGCTTTCAATTGCTAATAATTCCCCCCCTCCTCCCCGTGCCAGATAAATGGTTGCTTTTGGATTTGTGAAAAATTCATGGCAGTAGTATATATAACGAAATTAAAAGGAAAACTATCACTTTACAACTTTACGAGTAATAGTCGACGAACTTATAAATTAATGATGACGCGAATGTCAATTCGTGACATAGGTCGATATTTACCAAGACCACATCAGTGCAGTATAACAGGATGCCGTAGTTGCACAATAATGCGATTCAGCAACCTTTCTCCTAAGACCGATTCGTTGTGCAACTACGGAACCGTATTATTGCGCGTGGCCCGACACGCACTTGGCCGGTTTTTATTTATTACGTAACGTTTGGGCAATTTGATAATTATGGTCAATGAATCAGTCCAAGAGCGAGCGAAGCGAGCTCCGGAGCTTAGGGCACCCCGACACGGATAGGTTAGGTTCGAAATAGATGACGGGAGCAGAACAGAGCGAACAAAGCGAACGAAGCGAACGAACTCAGCTCCCGTCATCTCCTTCATGTTAGGTTACTATAGACCCTGCAGATAGAAATGGGAGACCCGCGCAGTGGGGCTCCGTCGACTTTGTTTCTTAAATACTGATCGTACTTACCTATTCTATATTAAAACCAAAGTCACATTAAAATAATAAAAAAAAAACATATTTTTATTGCCCGGCCCCATAAGTGATGGCATTATTCAGATAGCCCGGTCAATTTAATTATATCAATAGTTCTTATCGTAATTGCCTAGTCATATTGATGAAATTATATTAATTATATTGATAATTGATCAATCAAAATATAAAAAAACAAAAAAGTAATTTAGATAAATCGAATTACATAAAGAAGTACCAAAATATTAGATATTTAATGCTTATTGACATTTCTCTTGCGCCGGGGCTGTGAGAGAAACCATACCTGCTAGATGCTCGCTTGCATGCTCCATGCGTGCTGTTAGGCCTTGTTAGGCATGCATCAGAAAATGTGACACCAACCGACGATTATCCATGTATGCACTACGCAAGTGCACCCAAGGGCAATCCCCGGTTGGTGCAGGACTATTGCAAAATATGGAGAAATAGTAGTTTATGATACTGTTGCATAATAAGGGGTATTAAAACATGAGTGTGTGTTTAAAAACCTCGCCTATGGCTCGGTTTTTAATAGTATTCACACGAATGTTTTAATACCTAGTTATGTGCAGTTTCATATACCACTTTATCTACACTCATACATTTTGGGATTGAACGTACTTAATAACTTTTTTTTTGCATTTTCCATGCCATAAAGTCGTGATAAATGCATCATATAATAATCTCGACTTTGCTGATAAGAGATTATGAGTAATTTCCTTCGCCGCATATAAAATGTTTGGCAGAGTCAAATTTTCTTCACATTCACTAATATCAGACATTTTAAGTCATTTATATTGCGAAACCTGCAAAAAGTATGCATGGCGCCAAAACCCAGCACATCACCACATTGTCTGCGCATGCGCTAAGGCTTAGCACACGCACTGCGATATTTATTCGCCCGAATTTTTCCGCCCATTCTGCGACCTATGGAATTGTATGAAGCTGCTCCTATTGCGGTAAAAAAATCGTACGGCAATAATACCGCATGAAATCCGTGTTTCGCAACAGAATCCACCGCACCGCGGCGTGAATTTAATTCGCGCGAATATTTTGAGCTCTATGAACAGGTAGAAAGAGTCAAAATTCGCGCGAATAAAAATCGCAGTGCGTGCTAAGCATAAAGCGGGCATTGTCACAGACAATTTAAAATTGGGATCAATTTTTTTTATAATAGGTACTAAAATGGCATTACAAAAAAAATATTGATGTAAACTCCTTAGTGATTAACTTCTTGGATTTGTCCTGTATCGTAATAGAAAAAAAAATGTTTTTCAACACACTTGCTCATAAAGTGGCTCTAATTGCACCGCAATTAGGCACATAATGATACCTGTTATCAAACTGTGACTTTTTCATTGCTATTATTCACAAATGAGTTATAGTTTTTTTATTTTTATTTATTGGTTGAGATGCTTTATTCTTAAAAAAGTTTCGATACTAAAAAGATCGTGCTATAATATTTTTTTTTTTTTTTTTTTTTTTTTTATTTTAGATAGGCTCGCGCTTGACCACTATCTCACCTGATGGTAAGCGATGATGTGGTCGACGGTGTAACACGCTTGCCTAGAAGTAACCTATTCACTCTTGACTTAAAGACCCCGAGGTTGTAGCTATCTGGAAACACAGACTCCGGCAGGGAATTCCACTCCTTAGCTGTACGCATAATGAAAGTATTTCCAAAACGTTTAGTGCGTATGGGTGGGATGTCCACCATGTACCGATGGCGCATCGCCGTACGTCTTGTAGTTCGATGAAGAAACGGGCTAGGCGGAATTAGATCATGCAATTCCATCGCACACTCCCCGAAATGCAACCGATAAAAAACCGACAAGCTGGCAACTCGACGACGATGTTCAAGGCTTTGGAGCTTTGACTCGACTAATGCCTCATTGCCGATGAGCCTCTTGGCCCGTTTTTCGATCGACTCTAGTGCATCAAGCTGGTATTTGGCAGATCCGTCCCAGAGATGAGAACAGTATTCCATGCAAGATCGAACTTGCGCTTGATACAACTTAAGCAGCTGCTCTGGCGTGAAGTACCGTCCCACCTTCGTAAGGATCCCCAACTTTTTGGCAGCCAGTTGAGCCTTTGCCTCAATGTATGGGCCAAAATTGAGTGTCGATGTCAACGTTACGCCAAGAAGCTCAAGATGGTCCGTTATCGGTACGGTTACACCTCGGAAAGATGGAGCCGGGTGAAATTGGCTCTTTTTCGCGGAGAAGAGACACGCCTGTGTTTTTGCGGCATTGAACTTGACCAGATTGGCATCGCCCCATTCGGAGACTGCTTCCAAGGACAAGCTCAAGCGCTCCACCATGGCCTCACGGAGAGACCGGACCTGAGGCCCAGTGGCTCGTGCGTTGGACAAGTATCTCTCAGCAACAGTGCTGTCATCTGCATACCCAAAGGTGCCGGGTTTTAGCAGATCATTTATGTGCAGCAAGAACAATGTCGCGGAGAGTACCGACCCCTGAGGGACCCCGGCATTAATATCCAATAGGTCCGAAGAGCAGCCATCGATAACTACTCGAATGGACCGACCCCTCAGAAAGTCTGCAATCCAGTCACACAGACCACCGGGCAGACCGAATGAAGGAAGCTTACCAATAAGGCTTTCGTGCCAGACCCTATCAAAAGCCTTCGAGATGTCGAGGGAGACAGCAAGCGCTTCCCCATGTCTCTCGATGGCCTCACTCCAGATGTGAATGGCATACGCTAGAAGATCCCCAGTGGACCGATTTCGGCGGAAGCCGTATTGGCGGTCGCTAAGGATGTCGTTGGCTTCTAGGTATGCCAGGAGCTTACTATTAAGTACGCGTTCCATACTCTTACAGAGTATGGACGTTACAGAGATGGGTCTGTAGTTGGCCGGGTCAGCACGACTGCCCTTTTTGGGCACGGGCTGTACGTTGGCTTGCTTCCATGCATTCGGCACTTTTCCAGTCTGATAAGAAAGGCGAAACAGGCGTGTCAAGATCGGAGACAATTCAGGCGCACAGGTTCTGAGAACAATTGCTGGTATACCGTCGGGTCCGCTAGCCTTATTCACATCGAGGTTGCGCAGCACCCTACGTACGTCCTTTTGATGGATGCGAATGTCCGACATACTCGTTCCGCATCCATCAGGAGAAGGAGGGGGGCGTGCGCCACCAGGATTCAGTCGCGAAGATTCCGCAAAAAGAGAGGCAAACAAGTTTGCTTTCTCCTCAGCGGAGTGGGCCAGCGACCCATCGGGTTTCAGCAGTGGTGGTAGTGAGGGACGGCAGAAGTTCGATTCAACCGATTTAGCCAGGGACCAGAACGCCTTACTACCTGCTGGGTAGGAAGCAAGTTTTATCCCTATCCGGCTAATGTGGTCGAACCGAGCCCTTCGCAACACTTTCTTGCAGGACTTGGCAGCCCTGTTGTAGGCTTTCTTCCTCTGACCAACGTCACTCGCCTTGCGCGTTCGAGCGTCGACCCAGGCATGGTACGCTTCATGTTTACGCGCATCGGCGCGGTTACACTCGGCGCCAAACCAAGGTCGGTCTTGGCTAGACATTGTTACGTCAGAGAACGGAATGTAGTACTCCATTCCCCGACGCAACAAATCCGTCACGGCGTCCGCGCACGACGTAGGATCTGATGAAGAAAAGCAAGTAGGCTGCCAAGGATAGGATGCGAAGAAAGATCGCATCCCATCCCAATCTGCTGACTTGTACCGCCATACCCGCCGGGTGCCTCTTGGGCTGGGATCGGGAGGGGAGTAGACGGATACAGACTTCACCAGACAGTGGTCGGAACTACCCAAAGGTGGAGATACCGACACCGAGTAACGGTCTGGATCTGTGGTCAGCAGAAGGTCCAAGCAATTAGCCGTATGCGAATCAACATCCGGCACCCTCGTTGCCCCCTGGACCAGCTGAGTGAGATTTAACGCTAGCGCAAGCTTTCGCGTCTCTCGCCCAGCATGGTCAGTGTACTGGTACGGGAAGAGCCACTCCTGGTGGTGGGCGTTAAAGTCCCCCAGTATCACCAGTTGGGCGGACGGGTACCGCTGCTGAGCCTCGTCAGCCGCCTCACTAAGGTATTGTGTAAGCCCGGTTGTCTCCAGATCTCCGCTGTGCGACCTGTAGACACAGGCATAGATAATTTTATCCAGACCTGTGTCCACCAGGACCCAAAGCACTGAGTATCGGGAATCTTCAAGGTTTCGGAGACGCCGATAACAGATGTCGTCACGGGCGTACATGCATACACCCGCGCGTGGCTTGAACCTGTGCTCCAGGGTAAACCCTGGGTAAGAAAGATACGCCACGTCTGACGGACATCCGATCTGCGTCTCCGAAAGGAACAAAAGCGCTGGTTTATCAGTCTCCAGATGATAGTGGACTGCATCAAGGTTAGAGTGTATACCTCTGATGTTACAGAGGTGAACCTTATGAGACAGTGAGTGCTGCCGCTGTACAGCTTTTTTTCTTTTGTTCCTAATTGTCATAGTTGAGAGGATAGGAGAGGAGAAGGAAGTGAGATGAGGTTCCACGCTGGCATCCCACAGACACGCGCCGGCAGGACGCCATCATTGGGGGACTGGTCTGGAGACTGCGGGGACGCCCGAGCCCCCCCGGAAATGTCCATCGGGCACTGTCTTCTGGTCGCCAACCAGCACGATGGCGCATTCCGGGATTTTTCGTCAGTTGGCGGGGCAGCCTTTCGTGTGTGGCTGGCACACTACTTGGGCCCCCAACTACCTGCGGTCGGCCAGCGGCGCACCGTGCCTCGGATCCCGCTACCCTCCGCGACCAGTCTCCCGATACATCCCTAACAGCGCGCATCAGGCCGGTCTGCCTGCAGTGGAACAGCTATCTCGACCCAACTCCTCTAGTTGGCTGCACCGAGCATCGTACCGGAACACGGCTAGGCCGCTTGGCGGTACGTCTTTGTCCGGTGGGTGGTCACAAGCCTTCGGCCGAAGCCTACCACCAGTTAGTGTCACCTGATTAGCACCACCCGGGGACCACGTGTAGGGTAACAAAAATAGGGGTAACTCTCCTACGGACGCGGGTGACTCAGCCCCCAAAATATACGAATAAATTAATGTGGGTACCTATTGCTTGCTCATATTGCTCATTGCATGCAACTTCGTATTTAAATAGATAATTTCAACTTTTACGTGTTTAAGAAATAAAACTTTTACTCAAATATAACTTTTATTTTCTCTGTAATAAAGAAAAATTGAAATTCCCTATTTTGAATGTGGCTAAAACACTATCCACGAAAAGTAAAAAAAAAAGAAACCTCATTCTTTTAGTCTATGCCCGATCGCCATTGTTAAATGCGCGCGCATAGGAAAACTGATTCATATTGCCCGCCACTGCGAAAAAAAATTCACATCTCGTTTTTACAGTTGAAAATGATTCTTTTGTATTATTTTCTTCACAAGTGTGTTGAAAAACGTCGTATGATACACGTGTGTATTGATGATTACCGTCCTCGGCTCTCTTAAGACCCTCACCTACGGCTCGGGTCTCAATGGCGCCTCAGCGGTAATCACCAACATTTCACACTTGTACCATAATGTACTATTATAGGATTATTTTGTTAGAGAAATAGTGTTATAATGAGATTCTATTTTTAAATTTCGGTATTGTGTTTATAAAGTATGTCAATATAAACTCGTTTTGAAGTTTATAATTCGAATATTACGATATGAGAGTAGATAAAATGTATTAAGCTATGGGTTTGATAGGTTTAGTGGATCCAAATTTATTGTTATGGTAGAAACACAAAAATATAAATAAATATAGTTAGACTATGAATTTTCTGTAATGTGATAGATGAGTATTTCAATTAATATGGATATGAAATGTATGCCAAAAGACGATTCTGACTGTGCACTTTCTGCGATATGTTTCTGCCTTTTAATGACTATCGATATGAAATGATAAATGAGTGTATCACAAACAATTTTCTGCGAAATGCAGTTTATGCTGTTGCTATGCATAATAATATTATGACATAATAAGTTTTGCTATAAAAGGTAGACCCGTATAGAATCTAGACATTAAACTCTATCAGTCGTAAAGTCTAGTGCTTTATAGCTTCAATAATTATGTGGCTAAATATGGATTCATTTCAAGGTAAATATTGAATATTCAATACACCATTTTAGAAATACAATTCAACTTATCAACTCAATATTCGGAGCTGGTTTAGGGAAAGTCAACAATATTTGATAAATGTAAACAAAAATATACACTTTATCCTTTAATCCTATAGATACCTAATCCTAATAATGTTTCATAGTACGATTCAATCAATGCGCTATCGTTGAGCTATCGGCTGGTGCGCTGCGTGTCGCGGGTTTTATTCCCGCACGGAACAAATATTTGTGTGGCCTACAGATAGTTGTTCCCGATCTGGGTGTCTTGTGTATGTAGTTTAAATGTTTGTGAATGCACCCACGATACAGGATTAAATTCCTAGTGTGGGGCAAAATTGTAAAAAGAAAATATAAAACCGGCCAAGCGCGGTGTCGGACTCGCGCACCGAGGGTTCCGTACAAACCTGTAGGTATATAAGTAAAAGTTCACCTATCACGACAATCGAGTCATAACAACACAAACTTACTATTAGGTGTTTACTATAGTCCTTCATGAAAACTAAAATGCGGTATAAATGGTTTGGTTTCCTTTGCGTTTTTGCGTTGACTTAGAAAGAACAATGGTAGGTCCCCATACATTGTATTAGCTGAGATTAAATTCCTACGTCATTAAATGAAAAATATATGGTTTATCTCAGGGTGATGTTCTGAATTAGTTTGTGCAAGATTTTTTGTTCGAGAATGCGAGAATAATAGATATTCAGTCATAAACTTATGTAGGTTATGTCTGGGTAATTTTTAATAATGTGTTTAATAGGTAACATTATTCAATTTCATGGAAGTAAGCAATATCGCATTAGTTTTTTTTTATAGTATTTCCCTTACCTAGTTATTTCAGCATGAAATTTATAATATAATCTTTGAAAAGAGTATATTTATTTAAACTAAGCGACTTTGACGTGTATAAAAAGGTCGTCGTCAACAACCAAGCTATGTTTTTTGAGACTTGGATACTAGTCTTTTTGCCAATAATTAATGGAAAGGAATTCATTTATTTATACTACACTACAATATTCTTACCTACCTGCAACTTACCTACTTACAAAAACGTAGACAATTAATAGAATTTCTTTCGTGTGTAACTCACCTTCAGACGCTCAAATTTAAGGCAGCTAAGATTTTGCCATTGTTCTTTGCTTTATTTTCACAGCTTAAAGGTAATTAGACCTAAGTATTTGATATGAGTTTCAACTTGATATCTCTACGCGTTCATGAGGAAAAGGGTAATAAGTTTATAATTATTTAAAAATGTGATGTAACTAAAAATTTACGGTTTTCGCAATTTTTCCTTTAACTATGCTATAAGACGTTGCTTCGTACCAAATTTTAAGATTCTGAGTTCACGGGAAGTACCCTGTAGGTTTTGATTCTTAATTCTTTATTGTACACCAAAAGAAACAACATTACATACATGTGATAATAAAGTGCATGTACGAGCTTAACTCAATGCTGAGTTCTCTTACAGAAAACCCTAGAGTGACATAGAAAATTGTCAATTATAGAGGGCAGGCATCCAGTGTACAATATTAAAATAACCTATGACGAATTATATTAACACATAAATATACTTAATACATACGTACATAAATAAATATATATATATATACTAGCTGACCCGGCAAACTTTGTTTTGCCATAAAAACTCCAAACATTCACCTACCCTACACCTACCCTACACCTACCCTACACCTACCCTACACCTACCCTACACCTACCCTACACCTACCCTACACCTACCCTACACCTACCCTACACCTACCCTACACCTACCCTACACCTACCCTACACCTACCCTACACCTACCCTACACCTACCCTACACCTACCCTACACCTACCCTACACCTACCCTACACCTACCCTACACCTACCCTACACCTACCCTACACCTACCCTACACCTACCCTACACCTACCCTACACCTACCCTACACCTACCCTACACCTACCCTACACCTACCCTACACCTACCCTACACCTACCCTACACCTACCCTACACCTACCCTACACCTACCCTACACCTACACTACACCTACCCTACACCTACCCTACACCTACCCTACACCTACCCTACACCTACCCTACACCTACCCTACACCTACCCTACACCTACCCTACACCTACCCTACACCTACCCTACACCTACCCTATACCTACCCTACACCTACCCTACACCTACCCTACACCTACCCTACACCTACCCTACACCTACCCTACACCTACCCTACACCTACCCTACACTTACCCTACACCTACCCTACACCTACCCTACACCTACCCTACACCTACCCTACACCTACCCTACACCTACCCTACCATATTTTTTTTTTTTTTTTGGATGAAAAATTGATGTTGGCCGATTCTCATAGATACCGGATAAGCACAAAAAATTTCATCAAAATCGGTCAAGCCGTTTCGGAGGAGTATGGCAACGAAAACTGTGACACGAGAATTTTATATATTAGATACATACTAATATTATGTCATTGTGCTAGGTAATGATCTTTAATCTTCCTCTTAAAGACCTCCAGAGAAGGGCTGTCGCGTAGGGAGTGTGGGAGAGAGTTCCAGAGTGGCACTGCTGTAGCAGAGAAAGAGCCATCATAGCGGCTGGAAGTGTGTCGCGGAGGACGAAAAAGAAGAGAAGTGGCAGTGCGATAGGGTTTACCTCTCGGCACAAGGTATTCAAAGCGTTCACGATTGAGGAGAATTAGGACTTTGCAGGATACTATAGAGAAGGGATAGGATATGGGTATCTCAACGACGCCGAATCGGCAGCCACGTTCTGAAACGCCGACACATGGTCGTATTTGCGCAGGCCAAAAATAAAGCGGAAGCACAAATTCTGCAGTCGCTCGAGTTTATTAAGGAGTACCTCCGTTGCATCTAGAAAACAGACATCCGAATATTCTATGAGCGGTAGAAGAAGGGATTGCGCAAGAGTAACCTTAAAATGGTAAGAATTTTTGGAGACGTTTAAGGGACTGAAAGGAGTAAAATATCCTCTTACTCACATTGATTCTCTTGCGAGTGTCGAAAATTTGCGGAAATTTGCGGCATAAACGGCTGTATATTTTGGTCGCGTTGGCTTAGAAGTTTGTTGTCACAGCTAGGTGTTTGGGACGGTAGACCTGAGTATTTGATATAAAATTCAGCTTGATACCTCCACGCGTTCTTGAAAAAAAGGGTCTTGACAGAAAGACGGACGGACAACAAAGTGATCCTATAAGGGTTCCGTATTTTCCTTTCGAGGTACGGAACCCTAAAAATGGATGCGTCTTTTAGTACCAGTAAATTTACATGGAGCTTATCTGAAATCCAATAACTGAGTAATACGATCTGAAGATACCCAACGCAAAACTGGTGCAAAATTGCCTGGCTTCTGATAACCAGTAATAATTGTCAAAGTTCTACAAATTACAGCTGGAATCAACGGCTTAAAGCGCTTTCCCAGGCACGGAAGAGACTCGGTATGTTATAAATGGTCACCCATCCACGGACCAGGTTGGTTTGCTTATGAAGATCGACCTTTACGACTGTTACTATTGGGCTAGGGGTCATTCGGCCTACTATGGAACTGGGACCAGGGACCATAAAAATCAATAAAAGGGGCAACGGCGCCTTTTTATTTTTTTTCGTTTGCTGGCCGGCAAATACTTCTTCATGTTTTTTTTTGTTTTTTATCTCGTATAGGCTCGCGCTTGACCACCATCTCACCTGATGGTAAGTGATGATGTGGTCGACGATGGAGCACGCTTGCCTAGAAGTAACCTATTCACTTTTGACTTAAAGACCCCTAGATTGTAGCTATCGGGAAACACAGACTCCGGCAGGGAATTGCACTCCTTAGCTGTACGCATAAAAAAAGTATTCTCAAAACGTTTAGTGCGTATGAGTGGGTTGTCCACCATGTACCGATGGCGCATCGCCGTACGTCTGGTAGTCCGATGATGAAACGGGCTGGGCGGAATTAGATCATGCAATTCCATCGCACACTCCCCGAAATATAATAGATAAAAGACCGACAAGCTGGCAACTCGGCGACGATGTTCAAGGCTCTGGAGCTTTGACTTAATCAGTGTCTCATCGCCGATGAACCTCTTGGCCCGCTTTTCAATCGACTCTAGTGCATCAAGCTGGTATTTGGCAGATCCGTCCCAGAGATGGGAACAGTACTCCATGCATGATCGAACTTGCGCTTGATAGCAGCTGTTCTGGCGTGAAGTACCTTCTCACCCTTGCAAGGATCCCCAGCATTTTTGCAGCCAGCTGAGCCTTTGCCTCAATGTATGGGCCAAAATTGAGAGTCGATGTCAACGTAACGTCAAGAAGCTAAAGATGGTCAGTTATTGGCACCGTCACATCTTGGAAAGTTGGAGCCGGGTGAAATTGGCTCTTTTTAGCGGAAAAAGACAAGCCTGGGTTTTAGTAGCATTAAACCTGACCAGATTGGCATCGCCCCATTCGGAGACTACCTGCAAGGACAGGTTCAAGCGCTCCACCATGGCCTCCCGGAGAGACCGGATCTGAGGCCCGGTAGCACGAGCGTTGGACAAGTATCTTTCAGCAACAGTGCTGTCGTCTGCATACCCAAAGGTGCCGGGTTTTAGCAGATCGTTAATGTGCAGCAAGAATAAAGTTGCTGAGAGTACTGACCCCTAAGGGGACGCCGGCATTAATATCCAAGTGGTCCGACGAGCAGCCATCGATAACCACTCGAATGGACCGATCTCTCAGGAAGTCTGCAATACAATCACACAGACCACCGGGCAAACCGAATGAAGGAAGCTTACCAATAAGGCTTTCGTGCCAGACCCTATCAAAAGCCTTCGAGATGTCGAGGGAGACGGCAAGCGGTTTCCCATGCCTCTCGATGGCCTCAGTAGACCGATTTCGGCGGAAGCCGTATTGGCGGATATCGTTAGTTTCTAGGTATGCCGGGAGCTTAATATTGAGTACGCGTTCCATACTCTTACAGAGTATGGAGGTTACAGATATGGGTTTGTAGTTTTCCGGGTCAACTCGACTGCCCTTCTTGGGCACGGGCTGTACGTTAGCTTGCTTCCAAGCATTCGGCACTTTTCCTACCTCATACGAAAGGCGGAATAGGCGTGTCAAGATCGGAGACAGTTCAGGCGCACAGGTTCTAAGAACAATTCCTGGTATTCCGTCAGGGCCGCTAGCCTTGTTCACGTCGAGGTTGCGCAGCACCCTACGGACGTCCTTTTGATGGATACGAATGTCCGACATACTCGTCTCGCATCCATCAGAAGAAGGAGGGCGCCGCGCGTCACCAGGATTCAGACGTGAAGATTCCGCAAAAAGAGAGGCAAATATATTTGCCTTCTCCTCAGCGGTGTGGGTCAGCGACACATCGGGTTTCAGCAGTGGTGGTAGTGAGGGACGGCAGAAGTTCGACTCGACCGACTTAGCCAGAGACCAAAACGCTTTACTACCTGCTGGGTAAGAAGCAAGTTTAGTCCCTATTCGGCCAATGTGGACGAACCGAGCCCTTCGCAACACTATCTTGCAGGGACTGGCAGCCCTGTTGAAGGCCCTTTTCTTCTGACCCACGTCACTCGCCTTACGCGATCGAGCGTCGACCCAAGCCTTAGACCAAGGCCTGGTAAGCCCCATGTTTAAGCGCGTCGGCGCGCTTACATTCGGCGCCAAACCATGGCCGGTCTTTGCTAGACATTGATACGTCAGAGAATGGAATGTAGTACTCCATTCCCTGACGCAACACATCCGTCACGGCGTCCGCGCACGACGATGGATCAGTCGAAGAAAAGCAAGTAGGCTGCCAAGGATAGCATGTGAAGAAAGATCGCATACCATCCCAATCTGCTGACTTGTACCGCCAAACCCGCCGGGTGCCTCTTGGGCTGGGATCGGGCGGGGAATAGACGGACACAGACTTCACCAGACAGTGGTCGGAACTACCCAAGGGTGAACCTATCGACACAGAGTATCTGTCTGGATCTGTTGTCAGCAGAAGGTCTAAGCAATTCGCTATGTGCGAATCAACATCCGGTACCCTCGTTGCCCTCTGGACCAGCTGGGTGAGGTTTAGCGCTAGCGAAAGCTTACGCATCTCCCGTCCAGCATGGTCAGTGCACTGGTATGGGAAGAGCCACTCCTGTTGGTGGGCATTAAAGTCCCCCAGTAACACTAATTGGGCGGAAGGGTACCGTTGCTGTGCCGTATCAGCCGCCTCACTGAGGTACTCTGTGAGCCTGGATGTCTCCTGATCTCCGCTGTGCGAACGGTAGACACAGGCGTAAATAATTCTATTTAGACCTGTATCCACCAGAGCCTACAGAGTTGTGAATTTGGAGTCCTCAAGGTTACGGAGACGCCGATAGCAAGTGTTGTCACGGGCGTACATACACACACCCGCGCGCGGTTTAAAGTTGTGCTCCAGGGATTTGAGTGCAGACCTCGAATTTTGGTGAGGTGCACTTTGAGGGGGAGGGAGTGCAGCCGCTGTTCAAGTCGTATGTGAAAATATTATTCGTTTTCCTTGGCATTAATATTTTATAAGAGTGAATGGAGGAGAGGAGTTGGAAGTGAGACGAGGTTCCACGCTGCTAACCTTCAGTCACGCACTAAAAGGACAGCATCATTGGGGCACTAGTCCGGAGACTGCGGGGACGCCCGAGTCACCCCGGAATGTCCATCGGGCCCTCCCCATCTGGTCGCCAAAAGATTTTTCGACAGTTGGCGGGGCAGCCTTTCATGTGTGGCTGGCACACAACTTGGGCCCCCAACTACCTGCGGTCGGACAGCGGCGCACCGTGCCTCGGATCCCTTTACCCTCCGCGACCAGTCTCCCGATACGTCCATACCAGCGCGCATCAGGCTGGTCAGCCTGCAGTGGAAAAGCTATCTCGACCCAACTTCTCTTGTGGCTACACCGAGCATCGTACCGGAACACGGCTAAGCCGCTTGGCGGTACATCTTTGCCCGGTCGGTGGTCGCAAGCCTTCGGCCGAAGCCTACCACCAGTTGGTGTCACCTGATTTGCACCACCCGGGGACCACGTGTAGGGTATCGGAATGGGGTACACTCCTACGGACGTGGGTGACTCAGCCCCCAAGATTCTGGCCTCCTGGTAGTTTGGTTATAACATAAATATTTTATTCTGTTTTTAGTATTTGTTGTTATAGCGGCAACAGAAATACATCATCTGTGAAAATTTCAGGATTATTTAAGGATAAAATGAGCTTAATGAACTGTTGTGTGAAGAATGAAGTGAGTGACGCGGCCCTTATTGGCTGTTAGGAGGACGCCTGGCTGTCTTGATGCCCAACGCGAACTAACTAATTATTATGAATTGAAATGAATGTGTGGCGTAAACTGCTGAATTGCAGAATGTATGGTTGCACCGTACATTCACTTTCTACTATTCAAACAAATTACAAAAGGGAAACAATTCTCTAAATAGGTACATAACTGTTGTAAGACGTTTTAAACTAATAAGGGGAGAAGGAAGTCAACAAACAAATACCCACGTTTGAAAATATTCCCCTATTATGAGCAGTCAATCAAATAAAACATTATTAAGTACCTATGGCAGAGGAGCTTGCAGCTAAATATTAGGGATTAGGGGTAATTCGGTCCACTATCGAACTGGGACCAGAGACTTTTGCTTTTTTAGATAGATGTTGAACATTTATACCCAGATTATGAAGAAGTATTTGCGGGCCTAGAATTATCAGCGGTAGAGACTAACGGAGTACCAGGATGTCAGAATCTAAAATCTCCCAGTTTCTTTTTATATCTCACACGAGCCTCGGTAATACTTCCTCATGATTATAATCTGGTACTTAAGTTAGTCTTTACCGGTAATGATTCCAGACCCGCAAATATTAAGATTTCTTCATGATTCTGGCCTCCTGGTAGTTTGGATATATGCTTATAATGTTCAACATCCAACTAAAAAGCAAAAGAGGAAGTTCTATTTTTATCATGTTATTAAACTCTCTACTGATTTCATGTTTCTGACGTTACTTTGCCTCTAAAAAAGGATTCGTCCGAAACACCAATCAAAAATATTAATAATCATGAAATTCCTGTTTCGACCGGATCGGACGAAACTCAGCGGCCGTAACGCCTACTAAGCCATAACTTAATGTCCTGGAAATATATTCTACTTATATTATACGTATAAATTCGAAAGTTTAGACAGATGGATGTTTGTTACTCAATCACGACGTAATGGCTGAATGGATCTGGATGAAATTTGGCACAGAGATAGATTATACTGGCATAGCACATAGGTTACTTTTCATCCCGGTAAATATCCCGGGATGAAAGGTTTTTTCTAAACCCAAGGATTCCCTTTCACGCGGCTGAAGCCACTGGCAGAAGCTAGTAGGTAATATCTAGGTTACTATCATATAGTTTATCTACACTCACAGCGTAATGTTCCAAATATGAATTAAAATAGTACATTGTGATACAAGGGTGGAAAGTAACCTTTGGCTCGGGCTTGTTAATGACAGCTCGTTTGCAATAACCTACACACCCGTGTATCACACGACATTTTTCAATACAGTTGTGAGAAATAGTAACAACAAATCAAAGAATTAGATTTGTTTATTCACAAAAAAATAAATTTTCAATATGGCGCGTTTTTACAACTGGACATATTTTTTTACAAAGAAAACAGCCTATACAGCCTATTCGATTTTTGACAAACGTTGATGTGAAAATAATTAACTTAAAACTGGTAATTAAATATATTAAACAACTATTTAAAAACTTTTGAGAATTCAATGCTAAAACGTACGGAATCATTCATTTTTCCTCGTATAAAATCTATCCCATTTTATTCTATGTATGAAAACTCCTTGCTACTAAACTTGTTTAAATTGACTTATGGCGCGTTTTTGCAACCGGACATTTTTTTTTTTCAACGAAAACAGCCTATACAGCCTATTCGATTTTTGACAAATGTTGATGTGAAAATAATTATATTAAAACTGGTAATTAAATATACTAAGCAACCATTTAAAAGACTTTTGATAATTCAATGCTAAAATGTACGGAATCATTCATTTTTCCTCGTAGAAAATCTATCCTACTTTATTCTATGTTTGAAAACGCCTTGCTACTAAACTTTTTTAAATTGACTTATAAATTTAAAACTAAACTGCAAACATAATGATCGAGCTCGTAAACAAAAGTCACGACCGCGTAACAGAAAGATGCCAATGCGTTAGATTTAACTTTCGAATCATAATTATAGCCTCTGAAAGTACGCCATGTTTAACAACTGTATTGAAAAAAAAATTAAGCAAATGGCGCGTTTTTGCAACTGGACATTATTTTTTTACAACGGAAACAGCCTATACAGCTTTTCGATTTTTGACAAATGTTAATGTGAAAATAATTAAATTAAAACTGGTAATTAAATATATTAAACAACCAATTAAAAGACTTTTGAGCATTCCATGTTAAAATGTACGGAATCATTAATTTTTCCTCGTATAAAATCTATCCCATTTTATTCTATGTATGAATACTTTTTACTACTAAATTTTTTTAAATTGTTTTAAAAATAAAGGCGCGTTTTTGTTTTTTGATAACGAAAACAGCCTATACAACTGTACACACTATTCGATTTTTGACAAATGTTGATGTGAAAATAATTAAATTGAAACTGGTAATTAAATATATTAAACAACCATTTAAAAGATTTTTGAGAATTCAATGCTAAAACGTACGGAATCATTCATTTTTCCTCGTACAAAATCTATTCCATGAAAACTCTTTGCTACTAAACTTTTTTTAAATTGACTTATAAATTTAAAACTCAACTGCAAGCATAATGATCGAGCTCGTAAACAAAAGTCACGACCGCGTAACAGAAAGATGCCTATGCATAAGATTTAATTTTCGAATCATAATTATAGCCTCTGAAACGTTGACCTCTATTATACACTTTTATAATAGAGGTCAGTGCTCTGAAAGCACGCCATTTTTTTTTAAACTTTGCCCCACACTAGGATCTGAAATAATAAACCAAACATCCCATACGCACTAAACATTTTGGAAATAATGAAATTATGCGTACAGCTAAGGAGTGGAAATCCCCGCCGGAGTCTGTGTTTACCGAGAGCTGAGAGCTGTGTTTACCAAGAGTGAATAAGTTACTTCTAGGCAGGCGTGTTTCATCGTCGACCACATCAACGCTTACCATCAGGTGAGATAGTGATCAAGCGCGAGCTTATCTAGGTTTTTTTTTAAATCGTTTTACTTTAATCCAAGTCAAGTGAAACGACTGGCTTTCATTCAACCAATCAGCGCATCTAAAGAGCGCTTTAATTTATTTTTTTTTGATTGTACTTCTTGTCTAAGTACACTCTATGAAGCACAACATAAAACCCAAATAATAAAAGCTGTATCAATATTTAATCTAAAACAAAACTGCTTGTATAAAAGTCACGCATGAAAGTGATCCGTGGACAGATGTCCACATTGTCAGTAATCGGCTTATCTGGCGCAGCGTGACGATGACGCGACTCCGACGTGACGATGTGATGCGCTGTCATCTGTCAGTTTGTGACTAGTGACAGCGGGGTTCATTTGTCAAAGTCAAAGTCAAAGCACTTCATTTCAAGTAGGCCAGTTACAGGCACTTTTTAATTGTCAAAAGACAAAATAAAATATTACAAAATTATGGTGCTACAGTCCCAGTCACAAGACATAATAACTGTGAAAGTACCGTAGATGCCCATTCCAAGGCGTAGATCTCTATGGAGAAGAACGGGCAAGAAACTCCACTGTACAGTGCATTCAGGTGGATGCGAAATTTAGAACGCCTGTCGGCCTATCCATACCATATTATAAAAAAGAGCAATGGTGGCCCACTGGTAACTGCCGCGACTTACAAGTTGTATGCCGTGGTTTCGGACCCAGGCAGGCGCTTTACTTTATGTAAATTATTTCATCACCACTGCTCTCAAAACGGTGAAGGAAAACATCTTGAGGAAACCGGCATGTCCCAGAACCAAACAGTCGAAGGCATGTTATATCCACCAACCTGCATTTTTAGTTGAGTGTAAATTGGTTCAGTCTTTTTCCAGCTGCAACATAGACTTTGAGTGTTATGCGTAAGTCTTCGTCGTATCGATGATTCCAAAAGGCCAAAATTAAATGTATTTTAACCAGAATTCAACCACGCCAACAGCTTTGTCATTTGCCTCACAAAGGTATTTTAAGGTGCAGATGTTGTTGCACAGAGAGCAAGACAAAAAGGTGAGGCATTGTTTGGTACGTGGCTCCGCAATCGTACTGTGGGTCATTCGAGTACCCCCATCTAAGTAGGTTGTGCCTGCAGCGACCGTCCTGGCTTCGTAGTCGGTTTTGAGATTTCCAGATGGGCCAAGGAAGTTGATTTTATACATTCTATAATGTAAACATACATGATTGTCAGGTGTCCGACTGAAGGCCAATTTTTGAGCTAAGCCGTCTATTCCCACAACCCTAGAATGGAGCCGTAGCCGAAAGTTCAGTCTGATTCCAATATAAAATGTTTGTTAGCAAAAGATTAAATAAATTTGCAATATATTTAATCTTTAGCGAGCTCCTTAAGTAACATCACATTCCCAAAGCCAGAATACCCATAACACTATGCTCGACCTGGCGATCAAACCCTGGACCGCTTGCTCAGCAGTAGTGTTTACAACCATACGAACAACGAAGCATTGATCGTTTATCGGTATTGGCTTTTAATTAATTTGATACTGAAATATTAGTTTTTGATAATTGTTTCCTGTAACTGTCCAAAACTGTAGTAATTAACTTATTTACAAGGAAGGAAGGCATTAGTTATTAACTCACAGTGAGTTAATAACTAATGCTCAAATTAATTTGTGTGGGACCGAAAAAATAAATAAATATTGAATAAACTAAAATGAATCTAACATTATGTACATTTGTATTTAGTTACTTTTGGAATATATGGAAAGAGTGTTCGTGGAGTTTCTAGCAAATTCGTCTCCATTGAGACCTACAGACGCTTGCGACTTTGCAACTAGAGTCATCTTTTTTTTTATGTTTGTCTATTCAAAAGTACATCTAAGGTTTATTTGATTTTTGATTTTGATTTTTTATTGGGTTTTGTATTGAGAGCTTATTAGAATACGAGTAGCAGTTTGAAGGACCACCACCTTCGTTCAGTGTCAATAAATAACATTATTTTTTATTATAGTTAGACTTACGCTTGACCACTATCCTACCATGGTAAGCGATGATGTGGTCGACGGTGAAGCACGCTTGGTTAGAAAAAACCTATTCACTCTTGACGTAAAGATAGCTATCGGAAAACACAGACTCCGTCAGGTAATTCCACTTAGCTGTACGCATAATTAAAGTATTTCCTAAACGTTTATTGCATGTGGTTGTGATCTCCACCATGTAGGTACTGATAGCGCATCGCCGTACGTAAAAAAACGCTAAAGCTAAAGCTGACTATTAATTTCTGGGAACAAACACGCAACACACACCACACACAACAGCACACACATACATATGGGGCGCACGGTTGGTGCAGTGGTTGAGCGATTGACTGCTCCGCTGCGTGTCGCGGGTTCGATTCCCGCACGGAACAAATATTTGTATGATCTACAAATAGTTGTTCCGGTTCTGGGTGTTTGTGTATGTGAGTTTATATGTTTGTAAACGTACCCACGATACAGGCGAAATTCCTAGTGTGGGGCAACGTATTTAAAAAAAAAAAAATATATATATATATATATACTTCAGCACACCACTACATTAGCATCTACCCTGGTAACCATATCCCGAGTCTCAAGATACTACTAAAGTCTAGTTTGGCAGTCACTGACATGTATATCTATTTAATCTAGCTGTAAGTAATATTTAAGCTACATCTGGATAATAAACGATTTCTAATGAATCGACCAGCTCGAGGTAAGTCCTGTCAGTTAGAATATAGGGAGCGTGGAACCTAAGACAGAAACACGCTTGTACGATACGACTACATACAAACGCAAAATTAATGGAAGTCTCTATTCCTAGACAGCACGTTTCGCCGAAAACTTTGTTGATAGAAAACATTGTTTGTAGATATCTCGGTCCATAGGAAGCGCTGTTGACAGAGAGGAGTCTAAAGACGATTATACTTTGGGATTAGCCCCACGTGGGATTTCGATTGCGAATGTCAATCACAGTTTCGATTTTTCGATAGCATGTCTCTTTGTTAAGGTCATTTTTCCTTATTGTTTGGAAGATAAACTCCAAGTTTGTGAATTTAAGATATGTTTTAATGTTGAGAAAACCAGAAGCCCAAAAATAACTGTTAGATATGCTAGGAATTTTACCAATACTGCGGTTTCAAGGCGAACAGCGCAGCATCTCGCCAGCCAGAAATATTTCCGCAAATAAAATGCTGCTAGGAAAATTATATTTCAATCTACCTGGTCTCTTCTCTGAGTTCATAAAAACTCGCAGAAAAAGCACTATCAGTTTTTGCCGATTTTTCCAATTTTCCGGGCAACTTTTTTAATCTTCTTCAAACCTTATTCGGAAACTTACAAACTTTAAAAAAAAGTGTATAATTGATTCAGTCCTTATCAAGTGATGCGCTTACTAACGAACAACATACATTATTTCTGTAGAATATAAACGGATAAACTCACGTCTACATAGCGAATACTAATAATTATAAACCTTTGGAAGTTCGTACTGGTTAGCTACAACTCAAATATTATAAAGAACTTTGAATTTCAACAGCCTACTGAATAAATATCTTTAACAAAAAAAAACCGACTTCTAGAGCAAAACACTATAAAGCGAAAAATAACTTTGTTTTTCGAAGTCGGTGTCTTTGGTACCTATTGCTTTACGTTTTTAGACAGCGAATTCGGAAAACAAAGTTATTTTTCGCTTTGTAGTGTTTTGCTTTAGAAGTCAGTTTAATATTTTTGATCGAATGTTTTTTATTTTTCAACACACTTGCTCATAAAGTGGCTCTAATTTCACCGCCATTAGGCACGTAATGATACCTGTTATCAAACTGTGACTTTTTCATTGCTATTATTCACAAGTGAGTTATAGAGTTTTTTTTTCTTTATTGGTTGAGTTGCTTTGTTCTTAAAAAAGTTTCGATAAAAAAAAGATCGTGCTCAATAGTACAAATAAATTAATGTACCTATTGCTTGCTCATTTCATGCAACTTCGTATTTAAATAGATAATTTCAACTTGTACGTGCTTAGTAAATAAAACTTTCACTCAAATGTAAATTTTGTTTGCTCTGTAAATAAGAAAAAAATAAATTCCCTATTTTGTACGTGGCTAAAACACTATCCACGAAAAGCAAAATAAAAAAAAAACACTTTGTTTTAGTCTATTGCCGATCGCCATTGTTAAATGCGCGCGCATAGGAAAACTGATTAATTTTACCCGCCATTGTGGAATAAATCAAAACAACTCGTTTTTACTGTTAAAATGATTATTTTGTATTATTTTCTTCACAAGTGTGTTGAAAAACGTCGTATGATACACGTGTGTATTGATGATAACCGTCCTCGGCTCTCTTAAGACCCTCACCTACGGCTTGGGTCTCAATGGCGCCTCAGCGGTAATCACCAACATTGCACACTTGTACCATAATGTACTATTACTCTTTTTAGTGATGGTACCTCTTATTACCGTGAAAATTATTTATAGCTAGAGTACATCTCATTTCAATTCCAATAAGCCCATATACGACTAGGATATATTGTTGTATTATGAAGGTCCAGTGCCTACCTTTCGACTTTATCATCTGATCAGTTCGATGGTACCATTTTTATCAGTACTTACCATTTATTTATATGTATTTGCAACATTATAGTCGCTTAACTATTCGAGATATCTTATACCCGTGACATACTTATTAAGGACTTTCAGAGGCCATCTGTGTTCTTCTTCATAAGTTCTACTTCACCAAATTAAATCTTCTTTGCAAATGCTTGCCTGTTATTGAAAATACAAAAAACGCTGTACAATATTTGAAGAATTCCCTTGATTTCCATTGCATTCCATCATCAGTTTGATTTGGTGACAGTGGGATAATGGGATCACCGCGAGAGTATACCCTTTCCAACAAAAAAAATATATTTTGCGAATCCCTCTTTATGACAGAGTTATACCCGAACATACAAAAAAAAATAAAAAATTGAGTCATCCTAAATGTCAACTGCTTTATATACTTGAAACAAAAAAATATTTGCTAAAGAAACAACAAAAGTCAACCAATTTTACATGTCAAGTATCACCGTCAATTTCCGACTCCCCGAATCGTTTTGAAATCGAATACATACACCTAAAGTGTGCCTAACTGCGCATGGATGCCTACAGGGGCGCGGAACCCACCGAGCCACATTATGTGCCGCCATTTTTTATTTTCTTTTCGAAAGCGCGTTCACGGAAATGCCTTTGCCTCTCAACCTCCCTTCACTCTTTTTTTGTTAACCATTTGATTTTCCAAATATTTCGTGAAATTGTAAGCCTTTGAATGTCCGGTTGCTAATTCGCACTGTGACAGAGGTGAAACTAATCGGAGTTTAGCACTGGGGAACACGTTCCTTTTTGTTTTTGGCCAATTAGCAATTCATGCCTTTTGAATACATTCGCCGTTTATTTATATGTGAATGGGGACCGTTTTCAGGTTCATTCGTTTGAAAATTAACCATTCGTTTTAACCTGTGTCCCTTGAGCTGGTTTTGATGGACTTGTCGTAAACTTATTAGTGGAGTTTTGTTTTGTTTAGGTCAATGGTCACTTAAGCTATGCTCATTTCATGAATGTAATAAAAAAGAATAAAGTTGCCTCTTGAACTAAAACATCCTCTAAGTTTAGGCTAAATAGGTTCTTTAAGTTAACATTTTGTTTGTGGTATCTAAACTGTTTAAATTATTTTTATGTTCGGTCTCGTCATGCCGGTTAAGGTTTCCAAAACCGATCAACTATCCCCAAGACCAAAAAGTCGATGGAACTAACAGAAAAGTATTGAGAGGAAGAAAACTTTTTACGAGTTGTGACACCCTCAAAAATTATAATGATGACTTGCTGATGAATAACTTTCCCCGTGGAGTGAACCGTAGCTAAAACAGTAAAAATAAAATACAACGCAATTTTATTGGTCACCATCCAAAGAACATTAGCTCAATACTAATACTGTGTTACATAAAATCGTAAAGCTTCGGGTTGCCGAATTGTCTCATTTTGAGATATAGAAGTGTTAACGCTTATAAAACTCAAAATCTGTTTATAACTATTTTCTAAATGTTAATAATAACATAATGTAACAAGTTTAAGCAGTCTTGAAAGCGTCGAAATATCATGAAACACTACGTGAAAATTGAAACTAGATGGTGTAGATTTTGGTAAAAGCAAGCTATCAAGAAAAAAGTAGACGTAGTTTTTCCAAAGTCCCGTTTAGATAAAATATGATCCCGTTAAGCATGGCGCTAATTCGTTCGATATAATTGATGAGCGCTGGCGCATGTAGCCGCACGTCCCGAACACTTGCGCACGATTCACGATAGGGTTGTCAACCTATTAATTATAATATGTCACATTTGCTCGTAATCGTGGAGCGATGATTTTGTGTATGGGTGGATGTTAGGGTATATCTAAAAAATTAGGAGTAAAATAATTTCAAGCCACATTCGTCCTTTAAAATTTTAGTTTGCAGTTTATTTAAATCAGAATCTAGTCTATTTCTTTTTAATGTAAAATTGTACTAAGTCGACCACCACAAAATACTTAACGCACTTAGCACCAAACGAATATAAGTAAATTATCTAATAATAACAATTTAATTTTGTTTCTGTTAATATTTCGTAGATGAAAGAAAAACAGTGACGTTTTAAATATGTTCAGCATAGAATAGATAATAAATATAATGATGAGAACCTAATAAAGTGACCAATGTAGGCTGTCCCTTTCTTACCCAAAATTCGGGCTTTTTCTACAAAGGGTGCGATATAACCGGACTATACATCTAGAGTTCAAGGTCTATCAGAGTCAATATATTCCAAAGCAATGGTGACATTGACTACTCTTGAACTCGGTTCACATGTGTGGTGGGGTGGGGTCACCATAAACTCTTAGAGTACGGTTATTTTGAGATCGCGTAAGTGACAGATGTATACAAGTCATATACATCTGTCCCTTACATACACTCAAAATAACCTTACTCTAAGAGCTTATGGTCACCCCCCTGACCGGATTCAATTTGATTTGTGAAACACGCTCTTAGTATCCTGTCTCCAATGATTTAGACCAGTAGGTACCAGTATTTTCAAACTTTGGGTTGCGAATCCCAGGGGGGTATCGATGTTTTGCGTGGGGGCTCGCGGCTGCAAGCCAATTTTAAATTAAAAACACAGTAAAATTATAACAATTCCGGAAACAATGCTTTGTCTGTTTATTCTTTAATTTTCTTTTCTAATCTTAATACTATTTTTGACACGCAAATACAATGCGTAAATTAAATGCGTGATTAGAAACATATTCTTTAGACTTTCACGCGTACATACCTAAGTTGAGAGCACAGTGTGCCCGTCCTTCACCACATTCTTACGGTCCTAGGGGGTCACTACATCTTTTTACTTAAATACGGAGTCGCGTATCTAAAAATAATGAAAAATACTGGTTTGAAATAAACGGATATTTGCGACTTCTTTCAAGACCTCAAGCGAATGCAATAAAGCCAGATCCTCTAGAATTAACGTTCAAATTGGTCAGCCATCTTTTTTCTATAGCATATCATGCAACAAGTGAAAAAGGAAGGGGAGGAGCTTGTGGCTGAATAATAACAGGGTCCATCTTAAGGTTAAGCAACGCTTGCCAAGGTCTATCCGTAGATACCTATACTCGAGTCAAGAGCAAACCCATCCCAAATAAATACAATGCAAATGGATTAATTAAATATTATTTTGCAATAAAACTGATTTTTAAATACTTTTTTAACTAGTAAATCCTCACGGATTTCCTCCATGGTTTCCTTAGGGACACGCCTAATCACCACTCGGGTAGGCTTTTCTTCTGGGAGGGAGTAGGTATGGATATTTGTTTTACTGTGCACTCACATAATATTCCACCGCGTGATTCAGTAAGTGATAATAATTTAAACTCATGTGGTCTGGGGGTGAATAAGGTCACCAGATATGACTTGTATACATCTGTCCCTTACGCACACTCAAAATAACCTTACTCTAAAAAGTCTTTTGTTCGATTTTTTTTCAGTAGTTTCCGGTGATAAGCTTTCGAGTGCAAAAAAAAAGATATGCACCCGATTTCTGAATTTATAATTTGTATTGAGTATTTATCAACTCTACTTTAGCCTGAAAACCTGTCAAACTTTGGCATTGAAGTAGGATTTGACACGTTCTTATATTGAAATAGTCAAATCAGAAACCGACCGTTATCTAACTGTGTGTTGTTTATCCAAATCAACAAAGTGCCTCGAATCTTCGTGGTCATGGAGACATCGTCTCCCCATGCTTACCAAGACCAAGGGAGCGTCACACAGTGGCCAATATTAAGGAATTAAGTAGATGAAATGCAAGTTTATTGAAGTTAACGGTAGTTGAAATATAAATAATATATTGCATAATATGATACTCTTAACAAGGTTATCAGTTATTGTTTGATTTAAAAAATACTGCTTATTAATGAAGCTTTCTTTTGGCATAGTTTATGTACAATAAGCAGTTTGCGAAAAAAGCACGTTGCGAAAAAACACATGAATAATTCGTTATCGTCAAAAATAAAGTTATGCGCATGTCAATTAAACAATGACTGATAAACATACTAAGATGTCATTTTGTTCCTATATCTTATTAATAACTAACCCTACAAAAATAACATTATAGAATCATGCACTAGATTACCTTACACTGCATGATGAAATATAGTGTTTCAACTACCATCAACATCAGTCAGTCAGTAGGTATGTTGAAGTCCATCCATCTACAAAAAAATATATCTATGGATATATACATTTTGGCCACTATGGTGAGAATTCGAGCGTACCTTAAGAAATACGCGACAGCCACGCAACAATGCACGGAACGATAAAATCAATTTTCAGGACGAACTAATTCGCAAAAACTTGCATGCTTGCTTGTTAGCTTAAGTACCTACTTTCAGCGTAAAAGTGTTTATAAAGATAGTAACTATGCTGTGTGAAATGTTCGTAAAGACCACCAACACCCATCTTAGCTGTGTAGTTTCAATAAATCGTAATTCAAAAAGGTGTGAAATTGTGATTCTTAGGGCCGGTTTCTGATTTGAGTATTCGACGCTAAGTATGTGCTGATCTCGATTTAAGCATCTGTCACTCTTGATCATCTGCCACTTTAAGTTTTCTGCGATGCTGAGCAAGGTTTGAGTATACGTAGTCAAGTCATGCCAAAGTATACCTTATGTCATACAAAAAACTTTCATTGACGTTCAATTGGGTTTCTCAACTGAGAAAAACACATTTGATCATTCTCAAATTATCAAAGTTTTCTCTAGCTGTTGTCAACGTTACATCAACAGTGTAGCCAGGTTGGGTGACTTTTTGCCATTTAGGCTACTCGGGTGTCGGGGCGACCAATTTTTACGAGTGGTGGCAATTAGGCTACCTCAGAAAAAAAAATGGAGTGATTTTAGACGATTTCGGAATGAGACTATCTAATACAACATTATCTGACGAATGATGAAAATAACTGGCAACCAAAATTTCGAAGAATGTTTCGTGGATTTAGTGAATAATGGTCGACTTGAGTTTTTTATAAATGGAAAAACGAATTTTTGGCGACTTGGGGCTCGTCGAATCTGGCTACACTGGTTACATTTGGCAGTTGATAGTTGACAAGTCTGTGCATAAACGGTGATCAAGCGAAATAAATACAAAATAATATATAAACTTATAAAACGAGTGACGAAGATACATCCTTGTCTTCCTTGGAGATGCCTCAACGAAGACCGATGCGTGGAAGAAGAGTGTTCGCCCTGAATTATTGAAAACATTAGATTGGATGCAAATATTTAACGCCTGATATATCTTAGATGCTAGAAGAACGGATGGTCAATGGGGCTGTTAAGTTCTGGAGTGGCGACCGCGTGGTGGAATACGCAGCGCTTTAAGGCCTCCCTCTGTAGACCGATGACCTGGTTAAGGTCACGGGAATCCGATGTATGAAAGACGCACAGGACCCGTTGATGTGGTGACGCTGGGGAAGTTCTGTATCGAGCAGTCTTTCGGCAGAAGTGATGACGATGTTAAGTGAGATCTTCAAGAAAAATATTCAAAAAGTGCCAGTTTATGTGTTTGTGGTCGCCAGTAGCTTTCCTGCGCGAAAATCGAGAATGATCAACAGGAACTATGTGAAAAGTGATGCGCGATAACCAAGGGACATGGAGAAAAGTGACAAACTGGTACACAAGAGATGGGAATAGAAGCCGTGGAAGACAGTGTCAGAGATGGGAATGAAATATGGGAAAGACCGCTGGTCCAAGATGTAGGCAAAAGAAGTAAGCGACGGTGCGCTGTGGTGTCGGCGAGTAGCTCAGGACAGACCCCAGTGGAAACTGTTAGTGGAGGCCTATGCCAAGAGGCACACTGAGATTAGGGACATTTTATAAACTATAAACATGTATTGTATAGACTACAGTTTATATCTCTGATTACAGAATAAAAGGCTTTGTTATTTCGTTTATTTATTATTATATCTATTTTAATTATATTTATTTTTTGTTGTTATATCCTAGGTTTTAATTCTCGTCATTGTGTAATTGTTTTTCAAAGTATATACTTCTAAATACGTTCAACCATTGAGATGTGATTAACAAAATATCCAAACATACAGACTTTCATACCTATATAGAATAGGTATTACTAGGATCCACAAGACAAGGGGTTACAACGATAAAATTG
Organism: Orthosia incerta; assembly: GCA_948252205.1. Taxonomy (NCBI): domain Eukaryota; kingdom Metazoa; phylum Arthropoda; class Insecta; order Lepidoptera; family Noctuidae; genus Orthosia; species Orthosia incerta. The sequence goes on along the minus strand of OX411741.1, from coordinate 35,353,432 downwards.
TGTACAGAATTTGGCTTTTGTATGATACGATTTTGGTATCAGAACAATAAAAGTTGATAAAAACAACATGATAAGTCTCATTTATTTATTATTTCACAAAATAAGTAGGCAGATAGTATATTGTTTGTTAACACATATTAAAACACAGTCCTTCATAATATTCGACACATATCCAATGGCACCGACCCTGGCTAATACTATATTTCTTCGGAGGCTCTTCAATGGCTAGCAAAGGCTTTGGTCTTGAAAACCCAGGTCACTCATGAAAAATTTCATCACAATAGTCCATATTTGTTGGTAATTCACAATTGGAACCAGATTCCAATGCAGATGAACAAGGGGCACTTGAGAGATCTTGTGAAATTCTGAGTAAAATACTCTGTAGTTCTATGAGGTATCACAAGAACCAGCAACTGCTCGCTCTGAACACTTCTAGTAATTTTAAGCTTCAATTCTTGATTTTGGTAATAACAAATTATATTAGATGTTATTTTCTTTCGATAAGACAACATTGACAAAATAAATACGGTTGCCATGACAATCATGAAGTAATTGACTGTGCCTACGATCCATTTCATAGTTTTATAATAAGGTTTTTTTATTTATTTTTATTTAAGGAGGTTTCGTCTATTAACAATACAATTGAATATTGTAAAAAAAAAACCTATAAACAAATATAAAAGTGAGACGGAAAAGAGCTCATTGTGCATCAAAAAATTCGTCCACATCGATGTCAACGGGAAACGTGCCCAGAACGCAGAACGGCAGCATTGCCACGTTGGATGGCAATGCTGATTCTCTGGCCGAAGAAAAGGCCAGCCCTCTCTCTAATTCCTCGAAAAACTCTATGCGCACTCGGAACCCATGGACCTAATTTTTGAACCCCAAACGGCTCAAACATATGACTTCCAATAAGGTTGTTATATTTGCGCCGTTTGAGGTTTTCTGCACCGGCAGCCGCCGCCCCAGCACAGACCGCCGTGCTAAGAAGATGGGATGGCGCAAGGGTGTCGACACAATGTTGCATCCCACACCAAAGGCCTACCCACCTTCCAAGGCATTATGGTCATTCCATCTGGTCTCTTCCCATCGTCGCGTGCCAAGCCATTGGGTTCTAAAACAGCTGGCAACCCGGCGGTGACAAGAGCCCGACGTATGATGTCATTAATGCTGGCGTGCCGTGCTATCCGGCCAGCGCTCCTATTGCAGGATAGGCCATGGTGATAAATGTCCAAATGAAATTTGGTCCAAAACAGCAATGAATGAAGAATAGCTGTCAGTTTTTGACAGTTTTTGTGGGGGAGGTGCAAAATTTTGATCTCTGGGGCTATTGCATAGAATTTCTGGTCGGTATTGTCACTAAGAAAAATTTCACATTTTAGAGTAGTTGAGGTCTAGGCCGATGGATTTAAACTGCTCTATCAGGAATTGAAAATCTGCTAAAACAGTGTCTACGTCACCTCCTAGTGTTCCATCATCCAAATACCATAAGTTAAATTTCGAATTTAGTTTCTGAATAATGGGATGAATAGCCAGACTGAAAATGACTGGCCCGAGAGGGTCACCTTTTTGGCAACCAACTGAAGCTTGCAAAGCATTTTCTTTGTACAATAATTTTGATGGGTGCCTATAGCATTGCCACAAAAAGCCGAAAATTTCTGGAAGCTCTTTTTTTGCTTCAGCCAACAAAGTGTCCCTGTTGACTGAATTGAAGGCGTTCTTAACGTCAACAATAAGGTTGTATAGATTTCAAATAGATATCTTTGAAATTGCTTAAATATGAAAAATCAAGTTATTAAAGATTATAACATCTTTAATAACTTGATTTTTTACTCTTGAATGAAGTAATATAATACTAATGTACTTTTTATGGCTGTATAAAATTTATATTAGTAAATTTTATGCAATCTTGTGATGTCTCGGATTTCTTTTGTAAAATGGAACGTAAGGGTGAAAAATAAAGTGAATGGAACTTTGACAGGTCCATACATAAGTAGGTACTTACCTAACTGATCTGGGTAGATTCTCAATTGTGAAACGTAAAATACTCAAACGCTTCCTAAATTATTTGACAATACTCAACTGATTATTGCTGCTTTACTTAACTCAGAAACCGGCCATTACTCATTAAATCATTAATCAACCGTATCATTTCGTCTGCACAGTCGTGTTTCATTCAATAGAATAACAAATACAAATATTTGTGTAACACATGTACTATTTGCTTACCTTTATTTAAGCACATTTAAATCGCATTAAACGGATTAAATTAAAACTAGAGAAATAATAACATCGCTTTCATTATTTTCAACCATATCTCCAGAAGCATAGAGTTGAGTTTCCCTTGTCGGCATTGCCACGTCCAAACATAATTTATTATCTAAAGCCAATAGGGGTGATACCCAGGGGGGTAGTAACAGGTGGTGTAATGTCGCAGACAGATCAACCCTAATTTTTGGGGATGATTTTAAGTTAAGCTTTTGCGTGTCAATACATTTGGGACGTAGATTATCAAATTGGAATAAGTTTTTTTTTAAAGCAGGTTTATCTCTTGATGTATGCCTCGAATGTAGGAGTTACTCATGTTCAAAGTAAGATTATTGCCCCTGATATTATAGGTAGAACTTGTAGTAACTTTGACCTCGTAGACCGTCTGTTTACTTACCATCTATGAACCTGTGTACATTGTATGTCATCTAAGATCTCCTAGAGTCAACAAACACACACATTATGTACCTACATGAGGGTATTTCAGTATCTTAAGCAACCATGCTTTGACGGACGGAAGTAAGCAAGCAAACACATGATAAACTAAATATACCGTGCAAATATATAAGCAAGGTTATCAGTAAATAGGATATCAAAGGGGTATTCTCCTCAAAGGTAGCTTTGCCTAGATCTAGCACAAACAGGGCAGCCTTTTTATATAAGGCTGCGACTACTAGCAAAAAATAGACATAAAAGGAGATGGTGGGATGCATTTACAAAACATTGGCCCATATCATCAAGTGACAAAAAATAAGAAACAATATTTCGTCAATCGAAAACGGCGATACACCAGCATTCGGTACACGGTGTACATCTCATCCAAGTGAATAAAACGTTTTGGGAATATTTTAATTGTACGTAGGTACGTCGAAAGAAGAAGGAAAAGGAATTTCCTGCCGGAAGTGAGTAGTCTGAATCTGAAAAGCTATAACCCTGGGGATATTTAAGTATAGACTGAATAGGATCTTAAGCTCTCAAAACTGAGAAGGGAAATATTGGCTTACTCAAAAACCAAATTATCGCAGACATGGTGACATAATACTCACATGCTGATAGGAGCCTTTTTGGACTCGCACGGGGTTTTTTAATTTTCAATAATGTTGTTTTTTCATGCTTAGGCTCCTGTGCGGGACACAAATAAATTATTTTTCATTATCTACCAATCCTCGCTAGGCCCGCATGGTGCAGTACAGCCCACTCATTCTCACAGAATATTCTTTATGATTAAAAGATCTTCATGAGTCTTCATTCATTATTTAACAAATAGAATCAAGTAGGATCCGGTATCACTGTTACTTGTCCCCTGACAGCAACGAAATAGCGACCTTATGTTAATATGTCATGGAGGACTTCACGTAAAACTGGGCAAACGAGACGAGGATGAGTTGTAAGTGGGGCAATTTGGAGTTGGACCTCGGAACCACCGGGGTTACCGGGGCAAGTTTTATGGAGAAGGAGGGCCTCTATATGATGAACTCCTTCTTCAGAAAGCGTGAGCACAGGAAGTCGACCTGGCAAAGCCCCGATGATGCAACCAGAAACGAGATCGACTTCATCATGTCAACTAAGAAGCAAATGTTCAATGATGTCTCTGTGATCAATTCGGTGAAAACCGGGAGCGATCACCGCATGGTAAGAGGCACATTGGACATTAATATCAAGCTTGAAAGGTTTCGACTGATGAAGTCTACGCTCCATCCAGCACAGATCCAGATCCAAAACCCCGAGAGCTTTCAGCTCGAACTCCAGAATCGTTTCGAGTGTCTAGGGAGCTCCGTGGACGAATACAGCGATGGATTCGTGGAAGCTGTCCATACGGTCGGGTCTAAGTTTTTCAAGAACCGCCGTACAGATAAAAACAAAAAGCTCTCTGATCCTACTCTCAAGCTCATGAACGAGAGGTGGGAGATGATCCTGCAGTTTTCAGACGATGCGTTGAAATAGCTTAATAGAAGGATCTCAAGTCCTTGCAAAGCGACCTCCGCCGCTCTAATACCGAAAGTATTAAAGACGCGATTGAGCGGAATAAGGGCTCCAAGGTATTTGCAAGAGATCTGACTATTGGGCAAAGCCAGCTCAAGCCAGCTCAAGAAACTGAAAACCGACGATGGCCGGTACGATGCTCGGTGTAGCCAATTAGAGGAGTTGGGTCGAGATAGCTGTTCCACTGCAGGCGTTTTAGCCTGACGCGCACTGTCTGACGCCCTTATGGGCGTATCGGGAGACTGGTCGCGGAGTGTAGTGGGATCCGAGGCACGCTGCGCCGCTGGCCGACCGCAGGTAGTTGGGGCCCAAGTAGTGTGCCAGCCACAAACGAAAGGCTGCCCCGCCAACTGTCGAAAAAACCCAAGAGGCACGATCGTGTTGGTTGGCGACCAGAAGACAGGGCCCGATGAACATTTCCGGGGGGGCTCAGGCGTCCCCGCAGTCTCCAGACCAGTGCCCCATTGATGGCGTCCTGTCAGTGCGTGCCTGTGGGTTGCCAGCGTGAAACCTCGTCTCACTGCCTTCTCCTCCCCTTTTTCACTCAAATATGCCAAGAAAAAATAAAAGAAAAGCTGTACAGCGGCAGCACTGCCTGTCACTCAAAGTGAACCTCAGCAACTTACATAAGAGAGCAGCACTCTAATCTCGAAGCAGTCCATCACCACCTGGAGACTGATAGACCAGCTCTTCTTTTCCTATCGGAGACGCAGATTGGATGTCCGTCAGACGTGTCGTACTTATCATATCCAGGGTTTACCCTAGAGCACTGTTTTAAACCACGCGCGGGTGTATGCATGTACGCCCGAGACGACATCTGTTATCGGCGTCTCCAAAACCTTGCGGACTCCAGGTTTTCCGTGCTCTGGGCACTGGTGGACACAGGCCTGGATATAATTATCTACCCCTGTGTCTACCGATCGCATAGTGGAGATCAGGAGACAACCAGGCTGCCCAATTAGTGATACTGGAAGATTTCAACGCCCACCACAAGGATTGGCTCTTCCCATACCAGTGCACTGATCATGCTGGGCGAGAGACGCGAAAGCTTGCGGTTGCGTTAAATCTCGCCCAGCTGGTCCAGGGAGCAACAAGGGTGCCGGATGTTGATTCGCACACTACCAATTGCTTGAACCTTCTGCTGACAACAGACCGCTACTCTGTGTCGGTATCTTCACCTTTGGGTAGCTCCGACGATTGTCTGGTGAAGTCTGTATCCGTCTACACCCCGCCCGATCACAGCCCAAGAGGCACTCGGCGGGTTTAGTGGTACAGGTCAGCAGATTGGGATGGGATGCGTTCTTTCTTCAAATCTTATCCTTGGCAGCCCATTTGCTTTTCTTCGGCTGATCCTTCGCCGTGCGCGGACGCCGTGACGGACGTGTTGCTTCAGTGAATGGAGTACTACATTCCGTTCTCTGACTTAGCAATGTCTAGCGTTGACCGGCCATGATTTGGCGCCGAGTGCAATCGCGCCAACACGCTGAAAAATGAGGCGTACCTGGCATGGGTCGACGCTCGGACGCGCAAAGCTAGCGACGTGAGCCAATGGAGGAAAGCCTTCAATAGGGCTGCCAAGTCCTGCAGGAAGGTATTGCGATGGGCTCAGTTTGACCACATAAGCCGTATTGGGTCCAAACTGGCCGGCCCTCACTACCACCACTGCTGAAACCCACTCCGCTGAAGAGAAATCAAACTTGTTTGCCTCTTTTTTTGCGGAATCCTCACGCCTGGATTCTGGTGACGCGTGGCCCCCTCCTTCTTCTGATGGATGCGAGACGATTATGTCGGTAATTCGCATCCATCAAAAGGACCTCCGTAGGGTGCTGCGGAATCTTGACGTGAACAAGGCTAGTGGCCCCAACGGGGTACCGGCAATTGTTCTAAGAACTTGTGTGCCTGAACTGTCTCCGATCCTGACTCGCCTGTTTCACCTTTCATATGAGACTGGAAAAGTACCGAATCCTTGGAAGCAAGCTAACGTTTAGCCAGTGCCCAAGAAGGGCAGTCGGGCTGACCCGGCCAACTATAGACCCATCTCAGTTACGTCCATCCTCTGCAAGAGTATGGAACGGGTGCTCAACTCCAAGCTCCTGGCATACCTAGAAGCTAACGACATCCACAGTCTTTTCTTATAAACAGTATACGCTTTTATAACAAGTTGCCTAAGTCAGTTATAGAACTGACCGATGGAAAGTTCAAAAACTACATCAAACGTGTCCTTATTAAAAAAGCATATTATAAAATCAAGGACTACGTTGAAGATAAAAAATTTGGCTTCGACACCCTCTGCGCATGCGGCTTCCCTGGTAACTCATAAACGGCACAAATATATGGATATCTCTAACTATTCTCAATCTCATTTTTTTTCTCTTTTAATTAGACTTTTTACAACATTTTTCAATCATCATTATAGCCCTTTGCTAAGAATAGTTACAGCACTGATTACAGTATTTGTGCCACATGTTAAATTTAGTGTTGTGTTTTTTTATTTTACCTTTGTATAGATTCTTTTACCTATTGTGAATGTGTGAACATTGTAGGCTTTCTAGATTTCTAGATGATTGTTAACATTTGTTAACTTTTTATTTCGTGCATTATTGTTTTTTTTTTTGTTTCAATTTCGTACGACTTATTGTCGGGCCTACGTTGTCCCCCCATATCCAAGTACTAATGCTGTAACATGGAAATATTGTAAACAAAAAAAAATCAAAAGAGTAACCATGGAGTTTCTTGCCGGTTCTTCTCCATAGGAAACGACTAACCCGAACCGTGCACCTTTTGTCGACGTTTTATAAGTGCCCATGTAGGCCTATGTAAAATAAAAATATTTGATTTTGATTTTGATTTTGAATGCACACTCCCCGAAATATTACCGATAAAAACCGACAGACTGGCAACTTAGCGCTGATGTTCAAGGCTCTGGAGCCTAGACTCGACCAGTATCTCATTGACGACGAGCCTCTTGACCCGATTTTCGATCGACTGTAGTGCATCCAGCTGACTCTTGGCAGATCCGTCCCAGAGATGAGAGCAGTACTCCATGTATGACCAAACTTGCGCTTGATACAAGTTGACCAACTGTTCTGGCGTGAAGCACCGTCTCAGCTTTGCAAGGAACCTCAACTTTTTGGTAGCCAGTTGAGCTTTTGCCTCAATGAATTGACCAAATTTGAGGGTCGATGTCAACGTAACGCCAAGAAGCTCGAGATGGTCCGTTGTCGGCACGGTCACACCACGAAAACTAGGAGCCGGGTAAAATTAAATTAATTACTTAGCAGCATTGAACCTGACCAGATTGGCTTCGCCCCACTCGGAGACTGCCTTCAAGGACAGATTCAAGCGCCCAAACATGGCCTCCCGGAGAGACCGGATCTAAGGCCCGGTAGCGCGCACGTTGGATACGTATCTCTCGGCAACAGTGCTGTCGTCTGCATATCCAAAGGTACCGGGTTTCAGCAGATCATTTATATGTAACAAGAACAATTTTGCCGAGAGTACCGACTCCTGAGGGACCCCGGCGTTGATATCCAGTTGGTCAGACGAGCAGCCGTCAATAACCACTCGTATAGACCGGTCATCACCGGCCAAATGACGAAAGCTTACCAATAAGGCTCTCATAGTCTGTCTCAGGGTCTGGCCCTGTCAAAAGCCTTCGAGATGTCGAGGGAGACGGCAAGCGCTTCCCCGTGCCTCTCGATGGCCTCATTCCATATGTGGATGGCTTACGTTAGAAGATCCCCAGTTGAACGATTTCGGCGGAAGCCATATTGGCGGTCACTGAGGATGTCGTTAGCTTCTAGGTATGCCAGGAGCTTGGAGTTGAGCACCCGTTCCATACTCTTGCAGAGGATGGACGTAACTGAGATGGGTCTATAGTTGGCCGGGTCAGCCCGACTGCCCTTCTTGGGCACTGGCTAAACGTTAGCTTGCTTCCAAGCATTCGGTACTTTTCCAGTCTCATATGAAAGGTGAAACAGGCGAGTCAGGATCGGAGACAGTTCAGGCACACAAGTTCTTAGAACAATTGCCGGTACCCCGTTGGGGCCACTAGCCTTGTTCACGTCAAGATTCCGCAGCACCCTACGGAGGTCCTTTTGATGGATGCGAATTACCGACATAATCGTCTCGCATCCATCAGAAGAAGGAGGGGGCCACGCGTCACCAGAATCCAGGCGTGAGGATTCCGCAAAAAAAGAGGCAAACAAGTTTGATTTCTCTTCAGCGGAGTGGGTTTCAGCAGTGGTGGTAGTGAGGGCCGGCCAGTTTGGACCCAATACGGCTTATGTGGTCAAACTGAGCCCATCGCAATACCTTCCTGCAGGACTTGGCAGCCCTATTGAAGGCTTTCCTCCATTGGCTCACGTCGCTAGCTTTGCGCGTCCGAGCGTCGACCCATGCCAGGTACGCCTCATTTTTCAGCGTGTTGGCGCGATTGCACTCGGCGCCAAATCATTCAATCAAATCAAATCAAATCAAATCATCTACACGTACAAGTAACAACGAATATTAAGGCACCTGCAAAGAAATCAATTAATTAGTTCTATGAAGTTATGCTCGGGTTACGCAATTATATTGTTAGGCGTACACCGCACCTCTATTCGGTAGGAACATTCATTTGCATACGTATACGCAACGCTTATTATAAAATGGACTCTTTTTTTGTTGGCAAGGTACAAGGCCTTGATGTGGCTTTTTGAAAATGCAGTCAGCCCAATTTCCAGAAGATCAAGTCTTTCCACCATTTACTATTATTAATTCAACTTAACCCAACCCGTATTTCCTCTGAAAATAATACGAATTTATTGTAATTTAATGTAGGCACCAGACATGAAAAGTCAAACTGAAGGGCCTTAAGTATTTGTTTTCTACCCACCTTCAGGAGATCGCCCGTAATTCTTTCATCACCCGGTGCCTTGTTGTTCTTAAGCTGTTTAAGAGCCATCCTAATCTCGTACAGGCTGACGTCCGGAATGCCTTCGGTATAGTGACGGGTCAATCTAGCTCTAAGATCTTTTACTAGATTCGCGACGGGTTTACTGGTTGCAGTGTACAACTGCTCATAGAATCTCTCGATCTTTTTTAATATTGGTAGGCTCGCGCTTGACTATTATCTCACCTGATGATAAGGGAAGATGTGGTCGACGATGTAGCACGCTTACCTAGAAGAAACCTATTCACTATTGTCTTAAAGACTCCCAGGTTGTAGCTCTCAGGAAATACAGACTCCGGCAGGGAATGCCACTCCTTAGCTGTACGCATAATGAAAGTATTCCCAAAACGTTTGATGCGTATGGGTGGGATGTCCACCATGTACCGATGACGCATCGCCGTACGTCTTGTAGTCCGATGATGGGAGGGCTAGGAGGAATTAGTTCAATGCTTCAAAATTACCCAGACCAAAACAAAGATACTTACAATCCACGGAACGTATCGTGAAATAGTGAAAAAATATCGAGCTCTCCGTGCAACAAAAACAAATAATGACCGCTTTTTCCAAAACCTTCTGAAAGAAAAATTTTACTGTAAAACAATCGGTATTAACTTTGGTAATATTGAGGTTTGCCCGAGGCCGATTTTTTTACTGGACAAAGTTTTAAAATAATTTTGGCTACAATGTTGGGTGATTCGGGGGCCGATATATATTAACTTTAAAGTGGCATTGCGAATTACGTTCTGACGCAGTCGCTGAATCATACATAGAAGACTCTATTCATAATAAGGCGAAAATCAGTGACAAAATAACGCAAGCCAATAATTTGGAGCCAAAGGCAAAAAAGTTTTGCCCCGAACTACAACCTTATACATCTCGTAGCGCGAGTTATTTAATGCCTTCTGCTTCCAGTAATTTCTATGATTTGCCTTAGCCGTCGACATTTACACAAAAAGAAAACGAAATTACTAAAGAACTGACAAGCACCAATGTAATACAAACTGTGTAATTGCCATCCAAATCAATCCAACACTTGGAAAATTGTACATTTAACAAGTATTTCAATAATTAAACGATATAAGCAATGCATGTTAGATTTTCCTCGCAAATGTGTTGAAAAACGTCGTATGAAACTCGTGGGCTCTGCTCATTACACACTCGGCTGAATTACGCCCTCGCCTACAGCTTGGGCAGCAACCCACAGTCTCGTGTTTAATGAGCAACTTAGCTCACTTGTATCATAATATACAATTATCTCATGGTTCTCGTAAAGTTGACATAAAAAGTACCACACAGCACATAGCTTTAAATTTTGAGCTAAAACATTTGTTTGTTTTCCAAACAAATTCAACCGTCTACCTATAAAAAAATAATAAAACAAAGTGAAATATAACTTTAATACCGGAAGTCGCTGTCAAAAAACTTTGAAAAAAAAACAAAGGTCCAAAAGGAATCAAATTGTCTACTTCAGTGGGATTTGCCACACATAACAGCTTTAGCCTGGAAGGCTTACTCGTTGCCCGCTAGTATAGATAGGGTAATTGAGCTATTACCTTTGCTAACAGAACGGCGAGTACAGCGCCACCCCTCAGCACTCACACCCAGTAAGAAACTGGGAAGACACGGACCCCACATGACACAAGCAAACTATCGTACTGGTGTTTAATGGCACGAAAACTTTGATACTACGATGCAGGACACCATTGTTTTTTTTCTGGTGAAAAGGGTGTTCCAAAAGTCGGCATGTTGGGCGATAGTCGCAGTTTCGAAAGCTCTCAAGTTCTAACCCCACACATGACAAATGTTTTTGTGTAAAAACTATTAAACTACTAGCTTCTGTCAGCGGCTTCGCCCGCGTGAATGTCGAAAATTAACAATATCCTATGTGCTATTTCTGAATATAATTTATATCTGTGCCAAATTTCATCCAGATCCGTTCAGCTGTTCTGGCGTGATTGAGTAACAAACAACGATAAGTCGTTGCAATTTTACAAGCTTTCAATCAAGTCAGTAAAAAATATGTATTGGAATTATAACACTAAGGTCTGTCATCAGTAAAAAAAGTTTTTACAAAAATGCACTGACCTCTATTATCAAAAATGTAACAGACTTCTAATAATTAAATCACTAAGAAGTATAACAATCATTTCATTTCGGAAGTCGGTGTCTTTGGTACCTCTTGTTTTATCTTTGTACCACACCGACAGAGGTTACATGAGTTGACATTCGGCGAATTCCCAGAATGTTTCTAGGTAAAAAACCAAGAGTCAAGGCTTATTTAGTTAATAATCCGGTGTAATGAAAATTGTTACATTATAGTGAAAAAGCCTTCAAAAGCAGTAGAATTTCAGGCATGTCAGCCTTTGCGCAAAGTTCGGTTCAACTCTGACACTCTTAGCGTAGCTCTAATGTCGATATTTACGCCTATATATGTGGGCACTATAAGTTGCCGATTTAGTGGTAATAATGAAGAGGTAAAAGTGAGATTTACTTTAGTACTCGTATATACGTATGAATATTTTTGATGTGTTTAATATCCATTTGCGAATAAAATAAATGCCGTTGGTTGGAAATAGACTCTTACTAATGAAATATAATATTTTTAACTCATAGTGTGTCGAGCCTAATTTGTGCAGACATACATAACACACGCCTTTTTTCAATGGGTGTAGGCAGAAACTACAGAACCCTGCCTGCTACGATCTCTATTACTAACTCCTTTTGCTCTTAAAGTCATCCAGTTTTTGCATTGTGAAATATTTACATGAATCGGCTAGGACCGAATGTTTTTACGTGGGAATTTATAAAGCCTAAAAAAGACTGAAAAAGTATAGCCCTTTGTTTGAGCGGACGAAAACAGTTGACACGGCTAAGCAACAATTAGACAGAATACAAAACTGCTGTCTGTAATTACAAGTAGGTACTATTTCATAAAAAAGAAAGAGTGTAATAGATATAATTATATCCTCTACTTTAAATCATGGTTTTTGACCTCTGAAACTTTGACGTATGAAACTTTGAGTACAAAATCCAAAATGTAATAATCATTTTATATATACGATGATTAAGCAAAACATGAATGAAATACAAAAAAATGGTGTGTATGACAACATCAGATTTTATATGCTAACAAAAAGAAAGGATGCTATCAAAGATAAGGAAGGATGCTATTTAAGAGAGTCACAGCTAACCCTGTTCTATAAAGCATAGTCCTTCAATAGAACGACCACCATTATCAGGCACCAAGCTCTCTCCTAAGCAGAGTTAGACGACACACTTCGTAATTGTTTGCCTGGTGTAACTTGCACTGACTGCACACTGCACCTCCCTGACTTAGTGTTGCTAACAACTGTTTCCGAACTAATCAACGGGCGGAAAATGAGGCTAACTTTACCCTGTATGAAAGATTTTATAATGTTTCATATTTTAGAAGTTGGGATGTGAAGATAAGTCGCGTCTGATGGGAATGAGTTTAAAAGTTGTAAAGTTGAAACGCACACATGATTCCTGCGTCCGATGCTGCGAGTGAGTTTTAGAGGTTAGATAGCATGAAAATTGTAATCAAAAGAATTGAGTAAGTAGGAAACATTATTACCTCCTACGATGAAGCTCTACACTAATGTTATTCCAAAAGCAATGGCGGTGGTCGAATCCCGAAATGTAAGGGATTGCTTTAAGCAAGCCCATACATTTTTAAGGTTTATCTATCGCTCTCGCAACGCTTTCGTTGATGACAGAATGTCGCTTGTTTAAAGCATGACTCAGAATACCATGATTCAGTTTCGTAAAATATGACGAAATTAAAATAACAGCAACACAGCCGATGCTCAAAGTAAACGTACAATAGCGGCTGCTGCACATGCAGTACCTTCGCTAGCAGCCGCTATTGTAGATATGTCTAGTCAGCGCTCCCTCGAACGTTTTCGGTTTTCTTCGTGCTCTCTTCTCGGCGTCTCCCTTTTGTGCTGATTTTTTTTTGTACTATCCTGCATGCAGCACGCTGTGCCTCGCACAATTTTATTAATAAAAAAGAGTATTTAATCGTCATAAAAAAAACATGTAAAACACTGGTACTTAGCTGAATCCGGTAAGACTGGAAGCCGACCCCAATATAGTTGGGAAAAGGCTAGGCAGATGATGATGAGTATTTAATCGTCATAATTACAAATATTTTTGCATGTTCTTGAAATTGGCGGCAAGCTAAATCAATTGAAAAAGTTTTAGTTTCCTAGGTGATCGGGAAGTTCCTCAAAAATCACTGCAAAAATGTGTCCGTTTTTGGAGCATTTTTTTTTAATTGGTACACTATTTCCGGTCTAGCCCCTCAGCCCGCAAACAAATCAGAGCTATAACGTGCGATAAGGAACTCCGTTCCAAAAATCTCACTTAACTGTTAAACATTATTCTATTTTATTTTCCTGTGTAATATAATATGTGTAATATTTTCCTGTGTAATGTAATATGTGTAATATAATTGTCTATCTTTTCGTTATCTTTCAGTTTATCATTGTCTTATGTTAATTGTGTCAGCTTCCCACGCTTAAGTATTCAATAGCCATACTATCAATACAATGGCACCCCGATAATATTTATTATACATAGTTACCGCTACCAAGTTTTTAGCAAAATAATCTGTTGAATGTAGTTCTACACAGACGTTTTCACTTATGGTATTCCGTACCAGATTTACGTATCTTCGTGCAAAGAGATAAGAACAATGCGAGAAAGGTTAATACAAAGTTATAATCTGCGTGACCGAGACACATTCAAAGGACAAAAAATTCTTCGACCCCCGCTAGGAACTATATTAACACCTATTAAACACTAGATTCTTAACATATACCTAAAGTAGCATCAGTAATGGCGCTGTACCTATTGCGGAAAAACCAAACATATTTACACAAAATGACGTTGTCCTGCTGAGATTCACACATCAAAAACACGAAAAAACTCAACACATACCTGAAACTGCTTCAGTAAACCCATGGCACAGTCCTGTCTGAAAGTGCTGAAAACCGTTACACAGATTGACACGAAAGAGAAAAGAACATAAGAGAGAAAAACAAACAAAACGCAATTCCACAGACAAGACCTTGAATTAACCAAAAACAAGACGGTGAATGTTGAAATTTAATAAGTTCGGGTGCAACCGTTATGACAGAGGATATCAGACGGGTCACACGGACACTGGGAGCGTGGTCTATGTGTGCGTGAGATCTGTGTGCGTGTAAGTGTATCAGCGTCGTCTATGTGTGTGCCAACTTTGTGTGAGTGTGTGTAAGTATATCTTTGCGATTGCACGTGACGCCGTGTCGTCGCCACTGCGATATTAAACTAGGTTCCAGCGGTGCTCAAAGTTTGCGTAATTTTCGGGTAATCGTTTTGTTTTTGGAATGGAAAGTTGAGGATAGATCTGTAAATGCTCCAGCTATGCTCAAAAGGACATCTGACTGTTTATTGAACATCGTGGTCGTGATCAGCTATGTACTTCATTCTGGTTGTTGATATCTACTCGCTCGGCTGAACAATTTATCGATAAACTTAAATTTGTTCACAATAGTTTCAAGATCCAAGCATAACGGGTGCGACTCCTTTTCAACTTGACCTACATAAATTGTTGTTTCCGTTCTCACGGATTGAAAGCCTGGCAAAACATTATTTGTTTCAGCAAAACTTTGAGGTTCCCTTCTACCCACCCCCCGGCGAGAGCGCCGTTGCTTGGCGAACACACTCGCCGAGATCGCGCCAGAAAAATTTAATTGTGAAATACGACCATCTCCCTTTTCACCCCGAAGCACCCCTGGTTTCACCTCCGCGAGCCAAAAATCAGCCCGTTTTCAGGTGGGCGGGCCTGAAACTCCTTCTTGGCTAAACTTTGAAAAATCAAGTGCGTGTTGTCCTTAGTAGGTGAGACATCACAGTAGCTAGTGAAACCTATACATTAGGTGTACAAGTTTGTGAAACATGTCCAATAAAGTTGTAAACTATTGTAATGAGATTTACCCCTTTCTATTAGTTTGGCGCATAGGTTGAAATAACACCTTCATTTAAAGGTTACTGTTGGTTATGTGATCACTTGCAAGTCACAAATAAAAAGCCACCAACATAGAAAACAGTTCAAATCCAGCAATATTATATCGGTCTGCATTTCACCATATACGAAAAGTGATACGGTCCTCGTATCTCCAATAAGCTCGGCTGAAAAACCCTTCTTTCAGGAGTTCATTCCCCTACTCTAGTTTAAACATTCAGAATTTCAGATACAGATACTGAGTCACCATTGAGTAATTAAACACATGATTAGCTCTAAAACCACGATGAACCTGTTCCAAGGAATTAAAACATTTTTAATCAGACATAGATTAATGGTATCACGCACCATCATCAGCATCATAAAGACTTATTCCAATGTGGCACCGCCTTGCTTGCACCCGTTGCCAGCACGTGTGCCCCGGAATGCACCCTGACCGCGCGAGGGGTGCATCAAGCACCCCTTGGGGTGCATAACAATGGCACGGAACCCACCCGTACAAACATATTGCCATACATTTAATAATAATTCAATTTCGCGGGGACAGTAATTAATAAATGCCGATTTTTTTATTGTACGCACACCGGTTGAATAAGGGTTCGTTTGATTGTTTTGTCTGCTTTTTGTGTTGCACTTGTTGCTGTCTTGTTTATGGTGACTTTTTGAATCAAAAGGCACGCAACTCCATATGAACAAGTAAGATTAAAAAAAAGTACCTGTTTCATTTTTATTTCATCCTACATAATTTATTTAGTAGTAGACACGCTTAGATCGAAAATCTATTGAACAAGTAACTGACATGATACCTTGCGAAAACGCCCCGATTCAAACAGTAAAATGCCCAAAACTTTTGAACTGCTAAACCGATTTTCATCAAAAATAACTAATAACACTTTCGATAAAGTCACCTTTCAAACAAAAAAAAACCGGTCAGGTGCGAGTCGGACTCGCACACGAAGGGTTCCGTACCATTATCGCAAAAACGGCAATAAAACACGTTTGCTGTATAGGAGCCCCCCTTAAATATTTATTTTATTCTGTTTTTAGTTTTTTTTGTTATAGCGGCAACAGAAATAAATCATCTGTGAAAATTTAAATTGTCTGGCTATCACGGTTCATGAGATACAGCCTGGTGACAGACAGACAGACAGACGGACACTGGAGTCTTAGTAATAGGGTCACGTTTTTATCCTATGGGTACGGAACTCTAAAAACGAAATCATAATCGGTTCATCCATTTAGGAGCTATGATGGCACAGACATATACACAAATACACTTAAACACAAATACACAAACATACAGGTACACACGTCAATTATAATGTTACACCCACTTTTTCCATCAGAGGTTAAAAGACATTATCAGATATATGTCAGGGATTATTAAAAAAAAAAGTTTTACTCATCATCAAAATATTTTGAAAATCGTCATATTAGGTATATTCACATCCAAAAAGCAAGAACTATTTGTTCAGCTATAAAGAAGTACACAGTTTGAGGAACAGGAATATTAATGTTCTGCGAACAATTTCACATTATTTTACTTTACGAGGAGAATTTTCACCGAAACGCAATATCAATTTAATAAAGGGAACGTGCACGCGTAGTAAAATAGGCGTGTAAGTGTAACGCATCGCTGAACAATATTGTGGGTGATTTTTAACAAGAAGTTACTTCAATATGAATCTTTATAAGATTTGAGTAGAGTACCAGGGGTAGCTTTATCCTGACAACAACTGACAAGATGGGCAAAAAGTGCTTTCAAAGGTTCTCCGGCAACCTTAAAACTTGAATTAAATTCGCTATTGGGGCGTCTAATATCTGCGGCAACCCGCTGGACGCGAAACTCACAGGACCTATCCAGGTTGCGACACATGAGGGAGGCCTATGTCCAGCAGTGGACGTCTTCGCGATGAAGAGATGATGATAATGACTAAAAAGATGAACATCCATACATGGAGCAATAACATGTTAATTTAGCTAGTTGAAAAAATCTATCACCATTTGAAAGGTACATTATTTCAGATGGTTATCGGCTACAAATATAATGACACAGGCAAAGCCGGGGCGGCCCACTAGTATCAGAATAAAATTACAGTCACTGCACCTGATATCCAAACAAACAAAAACTACACTAAAATCATTGTCACGCCTGTTACCCGTATCTACTCGCTTCGTCCGAAACATTCAACAAACATGGTCATGGCTGTGGCATCACTGTCACATTACCTTTGATTCGAGTGTCCCCATATTGTCATACCTTACTAAGGATTAGTCAAGCGCGATCCGCCTCGGTGAGGGAGGGATGTTAACTAGGCGTTGCGCATTACGTTGGAGCTTGGAGAGGAGCGGATAACGGTGGAGCGAGGCATTTTGCGAATATGATATTTTTATGAATTATGTTTTCGTTGCAAACGCGAATAGTGCAACAGTTTTGTAACACGGAGTTATGGTTGCCCTAGTCTACGGCACGAACTATTTTGTGCGCGGGGTTAAAATGCATGCTATCTTATCTGGCAACACGTGAGAAAGAAATAGATGCTGTGATGAGCAGTAAGAAGCTAGTTCACTTACGAATTTGGACTTTTGCAAATTTGTAGCGAAATGGATGATCATTTACGATGAAAACGAGGGCGTGAAATTTAAAAACAGACTTTTTGGAATATGGATATCATGAAAAAAATACTAAATGTATATTTTCAAAATAAAATTATTTGCATTTTTGAACTACTAATCTATTCCTGTATAGTGGCTGTTTAGCAATTTTCTTTATTCTCATGGTATTTATTTCCGCCAAGAACTTTCGACGCTCATAACTTTCAAATATATTTTTTTATAATTTTTTTTTATTCAGGATAATGATGAGACAAATTGTTCTCATGTTTTATTTTGAACGTACATCGTCAAGCAGTGGAGTAATCGCAAGACTTAGTTTGTATGGAAGAAAAATCCACTATTGCAATCTTAAAGCAGAACTACGACTTACCTACGACACATTTACAAAGTGCTACGCCATGCTTACGAGGCTTCTAAGATGCCCTACGTGGTGCCCACGCGGTGCTACGCGAGGTCTACGAGAGTTCTTCGCGGGCTTACGCGGTAACTACGAAGCCGCTACGCAGGCCTCCACTATGCCTACGTGTCAATCTTAGAGCAATAAACTTCAGAGCTGCAAATACCAAAACTCCACAAGACCACAGTCTTCTTTTGAGCAAGCAGAGCTAAAACAAATTAACCATATTATCCTGCCCATGTTTATTGTGCTTTTTTGTATTTAACAAGCCTAAATAAATTTTAGGCTTGTTAAATACAAAAAATCACAAATACCATGACTATTTTGATATATGAAATATATCGCGTTTCCCGGGGCCCATTTCCTAGCCCCACGGGTCCACATAACATGCAATGTCACGGTTGACACACGATTGGCGACGCGCACGCGTTCTCGCCAGTTGCGGTGGCGGCCCTCCGCCTGCCGAGTTTGCAAGCCGGGGCAACCCTAGCGAGACCCATTACGAACTTAACAGCCTGTAATTTATGGATTCAAACCAATTATTCGGTGTTGAACGTCGGATGTTGGATGACCTTGGGCATGTGCAGTCGGTTTATACAACTAACAGAGAAACATTTTTGAAAGTAAGTTTCAATAACGTGACTCCTAGTTTGGCTGGAGGCTTTCATTTATTATAGTTGCCACAGGAAAAGAGAACAAGAGTAGGAAGAAAAGTAGTTGTAGGTAGTAGTAATAGTGGCACTAGGTAGAAAAGTCTTAGGGCTACGCAATACACAAAAATATACACAACTCGCGTAGAAAATGTATACCAAAGAACAAAGAGTACACAAAAGTTACAAATTAATATGGCTCCATTTGCTCCATAGAACAACCCTAAACAATGCTTAATAAAAGCATGGTATCAAACTATCGATGAAAAGCCTGTAACGGAAACATTTTCAGACACCCAGGAATAACGAAATAATGAAATAGTTTCAGGAAGTTTTATAAATTTTTAATATGCAGTGAACAGGAGCCCAGTTCGAAATATGCACGAAACGGTGCAATTTTTGTTTTTTATATCGTAGTATCGGTATCGATTTAATTCCTGCTTGAATACAGATTTTTTCATTTTCGGTTTTCGTAGCCAATTACCATTCGTTTTAGAAGCGTCATCATCATCATCATTTCAGCCGAAAGACGCCCACTGCTGGACATAGGCCTCCCCCAGGCGTCGCCACATTGACCGATCCCGTGTGTCTCGCATCCAGCGCCTTCCCGCAACCTTAACCAGGTCATCGGTCCACCTAGTGGGAGGCCTTCCAACGTATTGTCTTCCGGTTCGCAGTCGCCATTCGGCCCCATCGGCCATCCGTTCTGCGAGCAATATGCACTGCCCACTGCCACTTAAGTTTGGCAATTCTTCGGGCTATGTCGGTAACCCTGGTTCTCTTGCGGATCTCCACATTTCTGATTCGATCACGCAAGGAAACTCCGAGCATAGCCATCTCCATTGCCCTTTGAGTGACTGTAAGCTTCATGATAGGGCCCATTGTAAGCGACCATGTCTCAGAGCCATATGTCATCACTGGCAAGGCAACACACACTGGTCGTAGACTTTCGTCTTGAGACACTGTGGTAAGTTGGACGAGAAGAAACCGCGCAACTTCCCGAACGCTGCCCAGCCGAGTCGGATTCTACGGTTGACCTCTTTCTCGAAGTTGGCCCTACCCAATTGGATCGTTTGTCCCAGGTAGACATAGTCGCTCACAACTTCGAGTGTAGAGTCTCCGACCTTGATAGGAGTGGGTGTAACATGGGCATTCACCATTATCTTGGTTTTGTCCATGTTCATTTTAAGACCGACTCTTTCGGAAGCTCTACTGAGGTCATCGAGAATTTTACTGAGGCTCTCCATGGTCTCAGCCATGATCACTATGTCGTCGGCAAACCGAAGGTGAGTGATGTATTCGCCATTAACGTTGATGCCAAGCCCTCTCCAATCCATAACCTTGAAGACATCCTCCAGCGCAGCAGTGAACAGTTTCGGAGAAATGACGTCTCCCTGTCTCACGCCGCGCCGGAGAAGGATTGGTTTCGAGGTCTGATCCTGAAGACGGACTGACATATTGGCGTTCTTGTACAAACACTTCAACACTTTAATGTACCGGTAGTCGATCTGGCACTGTTGGAGAGACTGTAGTACAGCCCAAGTCTCGATCGAATCGAAGGCTTTCTCGTAGTCCACAAACGCTAAACAGAGAGGCAGGTTGTACTCTTCGGTCTTCTGTATAACCTGCCGCAGCGTATGTATGTGGTCTACGCCCCTACGGTGCTAAAGAATTTTTGGAATCCGGCTTGTTCGGGAGGCTGGAAATCGTCAAACCTGCGCGCGATTCGATTCGTGATGACTCTTGAAAACCACTTGTAGACATGGCTAAGAAGTGAGATGGGCCTATAGTTCTTCAGCCGGGCATTGTCGCCCTTCTTGAAGAAAAGTACCACCACACCCCTGCACCATGCCTGTGGCGTTTTGCCCTCGAGTATGACGGAATCAAACAGCTTCTGAAGGGCCTTAAGGACCGGTTTTCCACCCGCCTTCAGGAGTTCAGCCGTGATTCCGTCATCACCCGGCGCCTTGTTGTTTTTAAGCTGTTTCAGAGCCATCCTAATCTCGTACAGGCTGACGTCCGGAATATCTTCGGTATAGTGTCGGGTCAATCAAGCTCTTGAGTCGTTTGCTAGACTCGCAACGGGCTTGCTGATTGATGTTTACAACTTCCCATAGAATGTCTCGATCTCCCTAAGAAGCTCCGGTTTGGCGGATACGATCCTGCCATCGTCGGTCTTCAGTTTTGTGAGGTGGCTCTGCCCAATAGCCAGATCCCTTGAAAAAACCTTGGAGCCTTTATTTCGCTCGATCGCGTCTTTAATACGCTCGGTATTAAAGCGGCGGAGGTCTCTATTCAAGGATTTAGGAGATCTGTCTATTGAGCTGCCGGTATCTGCACGCCTCATCTGAAGACTGCAGGATCATCTCACGCCTCTCCTTCATAAGCTTGAGGGTAGCATCAGAGCGCTTTTTGTTTCTATCTATACGACGGGTCTTGAAAACCTTAGACCCGACCGTATGGACAGCTTCCACGAAACCGTCGGCGTAGTCGTCAACGGAGCTCCCTAGGCATTCGAAACGATTCTGGAGTTCGAACTGAAAGCTTTCAGGGTTTTGGACCTGGATCTGTGCTGGACGGAGCGTGGACTTCATCAGTCGAGGCCTTTCAAGCTTAACATTAATGTTCAATGTGCCTCTTACCATGCGGTGATCGCTCCCGGTTTTTACCGAATTGATCACAGAGACATCATTGAACATTTGCTTCATGGTTGACGTGATGAAGTCGATCTCATTTTTTGTTGCACCATCGGGGCTCTGCCAGGTCCACTTCCTGTGTTCACGCTTTTTGAAGAAGCAGTTCATCATAAAGAGGCCCTCCTTCTCCATAAAACTGGCAAGTAGGTGACCCCGGTGGTTCCGTCGTCCAACTCCAAATTGCCCCACTTGCAGCTCATCCTCGTCTCGTTTGCCCAGTTTCGCGTTGAAGTCCTCCATGACAACGGTGAAGTGAGTTTTGAAACCATGCATGGCTCTGGCGATATCCTCATACATGGTCTCTACCTCGTCGTCGAGGTGTGCCGAGATTGGGGCGTAGACCTGTATGACCTTCAGCGAATATCTTGAGGATATTCTGAGTATAAGGCTCGCCACGAAAGAAGAAGAAGCGTACGTTGAGATAAATCTAGTAGATTAAGATGATTTCGAGGTTCACAACGCTTTTTGATTATAAATGTTGCTTATGAATTGAGATGGTTCGCAATTTGTGTGCTTAGCGAAAGTTGCATCATATTTGTTAAAAGTGTATTTATTGACGACTGATACCCACAAGACGAGTAGAACAGATATTTCTACTGATAAAGGAGATGTGAATTTCGTGAAAGTTTTGACTCTGGTAGATACAGTACCATTAATTAATTCAATAAAAATGTTGCTTTGAAGTCAGTGATATTAAACATCATGGCGGGCATTAGAATTTGGGTTGGGGTCGAGGTGTATTAAAAATATGTAGGTCGTACCAAACACCTATATTACATATATTATGATCTAACTTCTTTGTTAGGTATATTTATGTCTACATACTGGCCACAGTCTTTCTCACAGAGAGGAGGCCTATGTCCCAGCAGTGGGAACATTAATAGGCTGATGATGTGATGTGATGTGATGTGGCCACACTGGGCATCCATCGTCAATATTTAACCACGATTATATTTTTATTCTAGCGACATGAGTATATATTCTTTCAAATATAAAAAGTCCTCAGTACTGTCTTCAGATGATGCTGCCATAACATCCGAACGACAACCAACAATCTTGAAAACACAGAACATATATATATACCCTTGAAAAGCATTATGATTACTGGGAAGATGGAAAGAAATAGAACCAAGTGACGTAGCCTTACACAGGGCTCGATCTAGCTATTTACCCGCACTGGAAATACAATATTTGCCGCCTTAAACAATGTCAAAAATAATAATAATATGAATAAGAAGGCAATTTCAGGATAACAGCATTGGAAAAAGTTAAGTAGTTTTTAGAAGACTTGGAGGGAAAAGTAAAAAGCTTGGAGAGAAAATGAAAAAATCAAATTGTGTTGGAAGACTTGGAAAATGTTTACTAAGAATCTTCACAAATTTTAGCGGTGGTGTAGGATTAAATAACAGTTCCCATAAACATGGGGCGTGCAAGTGTGTGTCTGAAAATTTGTTATGCCACGAGTAATTATTTAAGTTAGTTTTTTTATTTTTTTATTCGAGATGGGTTTGCTCTTGACTCTAGTCTAGGTCAGAGGTGACAGAGACAAAGTCAACGATGGAGTGAGCTTACCCAGAAGAAGCCTGTTCACTCTAACTTTGAAGAGATTCGGGTTGTATGCGTTCGGAAACACAGACGCAGGCAGTGAGTTCCACTCTTTTGCAGTGCGCATTATGAAGGATGTTTGGCAGCGCTTGGTGCGAATTGGTGGAATAGCAACTAGGTGAGGATGGTAACTTGCAGTGCGTCTAGATGTCCGATGGCAGAAGGGGGCCGGTGAGATGAGGTCGTGGAGTTCATGAGCACACTCGCCAAAATACAGTCTGTAGAAGACCGACAAGCAGGCAACCTTACGGCGATGAGCTAAGCTGTGAAGCTTGGCATCCACCAGTTTGACGTCGCCAATTAGTCTCTTGGCTCTGCGTTCCACCGAGTCAAGCGCGGCAAGCTGATATTTAGCTGAGCCATCCCAGAGGTGGCTGCAATACTCCATGCAGGATCGGACTTGCGCTTTGTAAAGAGCTGTCCAGGCATAAAGTATCGCTTCACTCTGTTTAGGACGCCCAGTTTCTTTGCCGCAATTTGGGCTTTGTACTCGATGGTGGCGCCGAAGTTGAGACTGGATGTCAACTCCATGCCAAGGTGCTCGAGCCGGTCAGTTATAGGAACAGATGCACCCCGAAAAGTAGGCGTTCTGATGAAATGAGTCCTCTTTGCGGTAAAAAGACATGCCTGTGTTTTGGTGGCGTTAAAAAAAACCAGATTGTCATCACCCCAACGGGAGACAAGACTTAAGGTCAAATCAGTACGCTCCACCATAGCCTCTCTCAAGGAACGAACTTCATCCCCGCCGGTTCTTGCGCTGGAGAAGTATCTCTCTGAAACAGTACTGTCATCTGCGTACCCAACAATACCAGGCAGAAGTAGGTCATTGATGTGCAGCAGGAAAAGAGTTGCAGAGAGAACAGACCCCTGAGGAACACCGGCATTAATAGTCTTAAGGTCAGAGGAGCAGCCGTCAACGACTACTCGGATCGACCGTTCACTGAGGAAGTCTGATATCCAGCTACAAAAACCGGCTGGGATGCCATAAGCAGGAAGCTTGCTGAGTAGACTAGCGTGCCAGACCCTGTCAAAGGCCTTCGAGATATCGAGCGATACGGCAAGTGCTTCGCCGTGATTCTCGATGGCTTCGCCCCAGCAGTGCGTGACAAACACAAGAAGATCTCCAGTTGACCGTCCCCGGCGAAAGCCATATTGACGGTCACTGATGAGCTCATTGTCTTCAAGGTAGGTCAGCAACTTACTGTTCAGTACCCTAGTTAGGTTTTATTCACCTCATTTTTGTCGTTCTGGGTATTTGACCGGCTTGCTGCCCCTTAGATGCCCGGTCTAAGGAGCGAACGATAATAGAATATACTTTATTGTACACCATAAAAATTACACATCTATTTTATAAGAAATCTTAATTATACGGGTACAAAGGCGGTCTTATCGCTGACAGCGATATCTACCAGACAACCTTTGGATGGACTGAGAGAACTTAGAATAAAAAAGGGGGTAGTCTGTGGTGTACTGCTATTACATTGAATCATAAATATATACAAAACTATATTGTTATAGTAAATACTATCCATAAACTTAAATACACATATACTTACATATATATATATATATACTTAGATATACACATACAATATATTACATGTTAACAAATTCAAGGAAAGAAGGGACAAAAGAAAATATATTTTGAATAATGATGAAATAAATTAGATCCAAATATAAAAGCGTTAGAGAGAAAGGAAATGGTTTTTAACTAGGTACTTAAAAGAAGCCAGTGACTGGGCTTGTCTAACAGGCAACGGCAACTCATTCCACAATCGCACAGCCTGGACCGTAAATGATTTGTCGTAGAACTTAGTGGAATGAGCAGGCATCAAAAGTTTCAAATTCTCCGATGATCTCAAGTGTCTAGAATGTGTGTCATGAAGGAATTTAAAGCGTTCTTTGAGATAAGAGGGGGTTGTAGGAACAAACAGAATACTGTAGAGTAAAGATAATCTGACCAAGTAAAGCAACATATGGATACGAAGTTCTACGACGCACTAAGACCGCCACATTTTTTTCAATTATTCATAAATGAAAAAGGAAGAACTTAAGTCAGCCATCAGTAATGAGCCTGAACTGCCTAAAGAATTCCCAAGCCAATACAAAAGATTCACACTGCTGTAATATATCAAGAACTAGTTCAGCTCAGCCCTTATCCAGTGCATCTACAGACAGCCATTGAGACTGAGAATCCTTTTGTCATTACAAAAGAAACACATTTCGGTAATATTTCAAGAACCTAATCCAGTGCATCTACAGGCATCTCTTGAGAAGGTGTATCCTTATGGCAATACAAATAAATTGTTGGTAAAAAAAAACTGAAATTTAAGGTTTTAAAAATTTAATTTTCCTTGTCAATTACAAATCCGATGAGCTCAAACACGATGAAGCTATCTTGTCTGGTTGAGGAGTTGCTATGGCCACCTACCGGCTCCATCATGAGACCAGCTCCATAGTACCTTATTATTTCAATATATCCAAAATTATATATACCTAAGTACAAAAAGTTTCAGAGTGATCGGATACCAGAAAGTGCTTGATAAATATATTACTAGTTACCGGACACAAAAGCAAGGTAATATATGGCTTGTAAAAATTAAACATATTTCAGATATATATCAAGCACTAGCTCAGCCCATCCCTAACCCAGTGCATTGAAAGGCAGCCCTCGACGTTTGCCACAGGCTCGCGAACTATGCTGCAAGCACTTTGCACTACAGGCGCCAATTGTGACGCTTCAACCACGTAATTAATCGAACAATTGGAACCAATCAACAGGGCCTTCCACATATATGATCAGGTATTGTTCGACTATCTATTAGCGTTATTGAATGGATATCTAATAGCAATTAAGGTGCTTTTCCACCAAAGATGAGTATAGCAAGGCTGTGCGAGGATGAGTAGCGAAACTGTGAAAAGACTACTAAATACCTAAACCTTCCTAACCCGGATTCACATACTGGACACTGTTTCCAAAGAACATCGGCCACATTATTAGTGGATGGTGGTGAAGATATTACAGCGCTCAAAAGACACGGTGGATGGAAGTCTGCGGCAGTGGCGGAATCATACATAGATGAGTCCGTAAATAGTAAGATTCAAGTATCAAACACAATCATGAATACTATATAAAACAAGGCAAAAGAAGTAAACATAAATATTCCAGTCCCAACTTTGAGTAACAATAATGCCTTTGCCAGCTCCATAATTAATATTCAATTTCATAATTGCAACATACAGAATTTGAACAATTATTATAGTAAATAAATACTTAACTCATTTTCCACTTTTGTTTTATTTCAACTGTATGAGTGAAGATAAAATAGTGTATGCTACGGCATATAATTAGGTATTAAAACACCATTGAGGTATTAATGTACTAAAACACTCGTGTAATACTATTATCGCATTCGGCTTCGCCTCATGTGATAAACCTACACTATAAACTACTAATAATGAACAATTTTTTGTTTATAAAAATACACTATAGGCGTCAATTGTGACCCTTCTACCACAAATATTTGCCACTTAAGTTGTATAGTGTAATATAGCGAGTCTGAGGGAACATGCGTAGTGAAGCTGTGGAAGGACTATTCCCACTGAAGCTATGCGATGTGAGGTAGCGAGGCAGTGCGAAACCGAAATTTTGTTTAGGTAAGTGGTGTGAGGATGCGTGGCGAAGCTGTGAAACGGTGTGTAGCTAAGGGGTGAACACATCCCTTGCACACAGCCCTAGCACACATCCCTCGCACACATCTCTTCGCATTTTTGTGTATAAAAATACATAGCTCTGCACTCCTCTCCGTTTCTACCAAATTTGCGCTAAGCTTGGCTAACACAAAGATGTTATGATGCCTTAGGTGGATATTATCCTCGCGCACCGCATCGCAACCTAGCGCACTGTTGGTGGAAAAGCGCTCTTACAGTCCACATATTACATGCATAATTGATAATTACGAGAAGCCTATTGTCAAATACGTATTGGACTGAATAGAGCAGGTATGAACAATAGTTAGGCATCTAGGCTATTCATAATCAATTGCTTCCAGTGATAATTTTGCAATATGTCTCATATACATATACCTACTAATAAGGCGAAGCCAGTGTCCTATTTAATAAAACTGACAGGCGGCAATCTGACAATACAACAATTTTGTAAGCTTTTTCTTACATTTTCTGCTTTAGTAAACAACAATCGTCTCGCGTTAAGCCATTTTTTGACAAATATTTCACATTGTCAGTTATATTAAACAGTATACGCTTTTATAACAAGTTGCCAAAGTCAGTTAAAGAACTGACCGATGGAAAATTAAAAAACTACATCAAACGTGTCCTTATGAAAAAAGCATATTACGAGTATAAAATCAAGGACTACGTTGAAGACAAAAAATTTGGCTTATCTCCTTCTGCGCATGCGGCTTCCCTGGTAACTCATAAACGGCACAAATATGTGGATGTCTCTAACTATTCTCAATCTCATTTTTCTTCTTTTAATTAGACTTTTTACGATGGTTTTTAATCATCTTTATAAGAATAGTAACAGCACTGTTAACAACATTTTTGCCACATGTTAAATTTAGTCTTGTTATACTTTTTTTTATCTTTGTATAGATTCTTTTTATCGATTGTTTTGTGAATGTGTGAACATTGTAGGCCTTCTAGATTTCTAGATGCTTGTTAACATTTTTTAACTTTTTATCTCGTTTTACTTTCTTTTTCTTTTCTTTTGTTTATATAACATATAATCTTATTTTTTTCTACTTTCGTACGACTTATTGTCGGGCCTACGTTGCCCCCCCCATATCTAAGTACTAATGCTGTAACATGGAAATATTGTAAACCAAAACATTTTTTTATTATAATAAGAGTAACCGTGGCGTTTCTTGCCGGTTCTTCTCCATAGGAAACGACCAACCCGAACCATGCACCTTTTGTCGGCGTTTTATAAGGCCTAAGTGAAAAAAAAAGCCATTAGGTTTTTTTGATATTATGAAAACCAAGCGTGCCACTTTTTCACACACAATTTAAGAACACATTTACTTACCGATGAAAGAAAAGATTTCTAATGGCTCGGCCAACTTTTTCTGTACTGTTTTTACAGCTCAATAATGGCATAACTAGGCATTTTTCTAGATTTTTGTGGATGTACGGTGCCAATAATGCTAAATGAAACAGCTCAAAGTACGATTTTTGATCGTACTTTTACTTCTTTTTTTAGCAAGCAAAGTACATACAATCGCGTCATATAGTTAGATTTATATCTGTGCTCAGAACGCTTAGTAGCTCAGAACACTTAGTAGCTTAGAACGCTCAGTAGTTCAGAATAGTAGTGTACTGAGCTACTAAGCGTTCTGAGCAGTATGTATGGCAAAGAAACCATCAAAGCCCGTACTATTCAAAAATCGAAAACCCTCCGATTCTGTTCGACAAAGACTACACTAAAAATCATAAAAATAAAAACGTTCTAGCCTTTTGACGCCTGAGTTTCCATTTTTTTTATTTTCGTCGCTATTTGTGTTAGTGACTAGAACCGTAGGTACAAAAGGTTACAGTCGTGTCGGGGGGCGTTGCTTCCAACTTACATGCAAATTAAGCGCGGCGTGGCGCGGCGATGTGGCGCGCGGTGACTTTTGCATATGCTGTGTGCCACTGAGCGTGATGACTTGCGAGGCAAACAAGGGGTAAACTGAATCTGGTTAACCTGAAATATGTAGTTTTATCGATAGTTCATATACACTTTCAGTAGGTTGTACAGCGGCAAATTAAAAGGCAGGGTTGCCTGTCTAACTTATATATACGCATTATAATTTACAAATAGGCATGGATCCAAATAGTTAAAGATACGCCCATCCAAACACGCAACAAATACGGCAATTAAACTGTCCCGCGCACTCGCCAGGTCCCGAAGATAGCCGTCAGCGCTTTGGTCTAGTATGACCTATTTGTGACCAAATTACGGCGTCAGGCAAGGTGTTCCACCCTGTTCTAACTAAATAAATCTATGCAAATAGTGGATTTTGTGCTCTTTAGGGTAAAAACACTATGGCCATCTATGAGATTTTACCAATAGAGACGTCGTACTCATTATAAAGAAATAAAAACATGGCGATATTTTAGGACCCATGGAACTTGGATCTTTATTTCTATCACTGAGTAGGTTAAAAGATCACAGAGATATAAATTGGACCCCCTTGTCAGAAAGAGAGAAACGTACGTTCGTGTCGCGGCCTGACGCAGGACGGACTGAGTTCACTCAAGCTAGTCAGCTTGTGTTTGTATTGCCGCGCGAACTTCGGTAAAACTTATCTACCTTAGTATTAAATAACATCATTGATGGCCATAGCGTACAAAATCAGTGCTTGTTTTTCGGATCATACTCTAGCTAGCAGTAAGTCGACTTTTCGCTCAACCAGAGGGTTTTCTGTTTCGTATAAAGAATCTTTAAAAATATTTACCAGGATTTCCAGGAGAGTTCAGTAGAAAAAATGGTCTTGAAAACTGCACACGAGTTGTCAAAGTCAGTAAATATGTAAGAAACGAAGAATGTACAGTCACCAGCATTCATGCTATCTATGTTCTGGGGCGTGACCACAAGCTCTTAGAGCGGTATCAATTTGAGATCGAATAAGGGACAGATGTTTATGACTTTTATACATCTGTCAATGTTTTACTAATATAATACAAGGCCAAAGACCATAGTAGTTAGCTATTCGATTACAAATATGTAGGTAAGCAGTTTTTTCATGGTAATTACCTAATACGTAGTCTGTTGTGTGTGTAATACATAAATATCTTAGAATAGTTACGTAAACTTCGAAATTAATTTTCCCTATAAAGACCTCCTAGAAATAATCTCAGAGCTACTATAGGTAGGTAGACCCTTGGTTGATTTTGAATATACTATGTAGTTAGAAACGTTTATTTCAGGCGAAAATACCTTTTGAATTTAGCTTAATCCCTTGACTGTCAAGTCTAATATACCAACAAGAAATAGCGACGAGTGACATTTCTAGCGCTCTTTAATATCTTTGCCCTTGAGTAGCTGATTTTTTAATGAGAATCACGTCTAAACGGCTAGTCGTAATGTTTTGGAAAAAATATATGTTATATTAGACTATTTTCTTAATAATTTGATCTAAGCAATTTTTGAGTTTTATTTGTATAACGTAGTGTAATTAATTTGTAAAGTTATGTATAAAACGGACAAAAATTCGACAATCACACCAAAACCGCTGTGCGTATTTTAATGAAATTAACACCATCTCAAAGATAATTTAATTACCTACATTTTGATCTGAGGTTTTTTTTTTTAAAGTCTTGGAATAATAAGTAAAGTACAAAAAACTACAAAGTTTTGGGTCGCGCGGGTGTGAAACGAGTGCGCGTTTTGTTCCCTCAAAGTCGTTGGCGTTAGTCGTCGTCCTAACTTGCCTTGTATGTTTGGATCAAATTGCAACTGAATTTAAAATATGTTATCCCCTACAGATTGAGATGAAAATTTGCAATACACTTTTAGTTTGGATGACGATACACATTAAGCTAAAAAGCCCGTTTTTTAACAGTTTTTTTACCTGAACCTATCAGTATCATGGGACATAATATCATTTGCTGCCACATATTTAACCTCGTGACTGTACGTCCCGGGGAGCTCTTATTGACTTCCTCAAGCAATATAAGTTTATTTGTATCGTGAAAAACACTACAAAACTAGCGTATTGGTTTATATATTCAAAGGGTTCTGTGAACTTTTCAGTAGTTCGCAACTCTGCGCGGAGGCTATTAGCGCTAACAAGTGGTTTGAAAACTGTTTCGTGTAGCAGGGAGCGATTAAGTACCCGGAAAACGTTATTTATTTTATCAACGCCCGACGGAAAAAGAGAGATGTTATAAGTTAGACGTGTGTACCCGTGTGTTTGTATGTTGTGTATATGTGTATCTGACTGTGGCATCATAGCTCCAAAACGGATGAACCAATTCTGATTTCGTTTTTTTTTTTGTTTTAAAGATGACTTTTTCGAGAGTTCAGACATGTATGATGAAAATCGGTTCAGCCGTTCTAAAGTTATGAGCGTTTTTAACACTCGACGGAAAAAGAGGAGTGTTTTAAGTTTCACATGTGTATTTGTGTATCGGTCTGTGGCATCATAGGTATTAAACGGATGAACCGATTTTGATTCGTTTTTTTTGTTTGAAAGGTGACTTTATCGAGAGTGTTCTTAGGTTAACTTCTATGTTATGAGTTAACATCTGTTTGATGAAAATCGGTTCAGCCGTTCTAAAATTATAGGTGTTTTACTGTTTGTTTCAATCGGGGTGTTTTCGCAAGATATCGTGTCCTAATTACATGTTCAATAGATTGTCGATCGAAGCGTGTCTACTACTTAATAAATTATGTAGCATTAAATTAAATTAGTTTGGTTATATTACTAAAGTTTCAGGGCGGCATAATCGTATGTGCGACAAAACCCTATCATACTGAATAAAAAAAAATACTTAAGTTTATAAACAACAAACAAAGTTAGTTTAAAACTTATTCAATTTTTAGTTTTGATACATAATTAGCATGTTCAATAGTATGCACAAAGTTATTCCTGAATAGATGCCTTGAACATAATCGGTGCAATGAGAGTGTACCATGATGAAATGTACATATCTGCGTACCCCTTTAGAGCGTACCGGTGTGATATTATGTTATGAAATGGCGTAAACAATAAACAGGCATGCGATTGCAGAAATCCCGAGAGATTTGCCTTTGTTTATTGAAGATTTCTGTTGTAGGTCTCTAAAGTTCTTGATCAAATTTAAATGAAACCACATGAGAAGCACCAGCTTTAAAATAAAAAAAGAATCATGAATCAAAAGTCGGTTCACCTAGAAAATTGATTAATCAGACGAACTTACCTTAAGTGAAGTCCGATTACAATTTCATGAAGGATGAACTGAAATATAATTGATTACAGAGTAGTTCCCAATTCGCTAGTATTTGGCATCGCAGTTTTAGAGAAAATAAAAATAAAACTTTTTTCTATGGATTGGTAACCCTGATTTGACACTCTTTAGAGATAGCGTTGCTCTGTTGGCCCGTTCGACAAGGGACTGATCCTAAAAAGGATGGGTTGGGTGGGTAATTATATTTCAGTTCATCCTTCATGAAATTGTAATCGGACTTCACTTAAGGTAAGTTCGTCTGATTAATCAATTTCATTTCATGATGAACTGAAATATAATTGATTACAGAGTAGCTGTTTAGAGTCAAAGTCGATATGGGCCACTATTTTGAAAAGATACATATCAAAACAACCATATATGAATCAAATTTATTTGAGACTTATATACTCAAACAACAGTAACCTAGTACATACTTACTTAGGTATGTAACATCAATAATCTTATGATATTTAAAATGTTAGAATAAGAAAAAAAAATGCCTTTATGCGGGCTTACATAAACAGGGCGTCATTTAAGTCAAACAGAAATGACAATTTGCTACTAGTATTTTCATGACAGTAAAATTGCAATGAAAATACTAGCAGCAACAACAACATAACATAAGTACTATTAATATCAGTCTTGTATCTTAATCAGATAAAATTAGTAACAATAAATGCTATAGTGAAACATCCTTGACTGACCCTTAGCAATATAACCAAAATATGACTCTAATGACAGTGTATAAATAACATAAATAATCATTGACCATTTATTAATTTTATAAAAGAGAGAATAAAAATAATTACATCCTCAAGTTGGCATTAAAGACAGCATTAATAATGCTGTCATGTGGGGCATTAACATTCACTGGTACATCATAAAACCTGGCAAATGTAAGAGAGCTATCTGACCAGCCAGCAGTTTTCCTAATCACATCTAATGATACCCTATGAGCTAGATATTTTGGTGTCAATACCACTTTCCTTCATAACTGATTTAATCCATCTACTAATTGTTTGGTTTGATGCTCTTTTATAAGGTTTCCTACTAGTCAATAGCAAGTATTGTTCATCAATCCTTAGAGATGATGTTAGCTCAACATATTATGTTATGTTTTTATAGCTAAACATATTATGTTTTTATAGCTCTAGCTGGGCAAACATTGGGGTTCTGATCAAAAAACGGTAGTTTAATTAATGTTTCAGTTCTTGATGACAGTGATGTTTTTATAAGATCTGTAATGATAATATGTATTATGTCTTGTGACATGGATATATCTTGTATTTTAATTACTGATATAGTCTGTACTCTTTAAGCAGTAGCAAGAGCTAATAAGGTGACAAGATTTTTACTTAACATAGCCAAATATAAATTTGTATCATCACCCCAATTAGACAGAAATCTTAGCACTATTGAAGGATCCCAAGTATTAACATACTTTCGTAAAGCAGGTTTAATTCTGTATAAACCCTTAAAAAAAAACGTTTGATGTGATCATCCCTGCCAATTATTTCATTTAACAGAAGGGAAAGTGCAGATCTCGCTGTATTTAACAAGCTGTAGCCAACATTCATTTTATGTATTTCAGTTAGGTACTGTATTACATCTGGTATTGAAGCTGTATAAACATCTACACTGTGGTTTTGACAGAGTTGGTGGTTACTACTATACTGCTTTAGCGTACCTGGTGAAATGGATGATAACATAATATTTAGTGAGCCCTCTGGCAAACCTCTACGTCTGAATGCTTCCCGCAAAAGATGCTCGCTGCCAGGGTAAGCTGGTTGCTTAATGGGTGTTCCATGCTGAAAGGAGATTGTAATAAATTCTTATTAGGATAGAATATGATTGGTTTTGTAACCATCAACATTGTTGCCAAAATATACCATGGCTGACAAGTCCACAGTGGGTATACTAGGATTCCCTTCACCCCATCGTTTTTAATTTTTTGCAGACATTTTGTAATTAATGCAAATGGTGGGAATGCATAAAAAAAATAGGAGATACAGTCAGATGTAAAGGCATCTATTTCAAATGCATATGGGTCTCTATGCCATGACACATATGTTTTACATTTTGCATTATTTCTGGTAGCAAGTAAATCAATACTAGGCTTGCCAAACTCTTTTTCAATTCTATTGAAAGCATCTATTGATAATCCCCACTCTGTGTCAATGTTAGTATTCCTTGATTCCTCATCTGCCAAGTTATTTTTAGATTTTATGTAAGATGCCTGGACATTAATGAACCTACATTCACACCAATCCCATATCATTCTACTAACATCATTGAGGTGTGGAAATTGAACACTTACTCATCTTGTTAATACAGGCAATGGCAGTATTGTTGTCAATTCGAAGAAGAATTATACAATTATTTTTTAAATTTGCAAAGCATTTAAACCAAAAAATGCTGTCATTAGTTCTAACTGGTTTATGTGATACTTTTGTTCTGATAATGACCACAGGCCTCCAACACTCTCACCATTGCAATAACCAACCCAACCTGTCAGGGAAGCATCTGTATATACTTGTAAATCAAATTTTCTTGACTTACATGTTTTGCTGTTATGCATTATGTTATGTTTCCACCATTGAAAGTCTGACTGTAATAGTATAGGTAAGGTCATGGATGCATCATAATTGTCCTTTGATATCAGTAATGCTAAATACCTAACATGTTCCATTTGCT
This sequence comes from Orthosia incerta, assembly GCA_948252205.1. Taxonomy (NCBI): domain Eukaryota; kingdom Metazoa; phylum Arthropoda; class Insecta; order Lepidoptera; family Noctuidae; genus Orthosia; species Orthosia incerta. Next base: position 35,318,628 of record OX411741.1, on the reverse strand, counting down.
TTGTATGTACTATGCCATATGGTATAGCTGGACATGCTGCTACTAATGTACCTAACAATCTAGCAAATTCTCTAATCTTATTTTTTTTTAAATTTCAGGAATTTATCAATCATACTCTTAATTGTATTTCTTTTTTCTAAAGGTAGCTCAATAGCTCAAGGCACATTGATGTGGAGTTAATCATGAACCCCAAAAATTTGCAATATATACTAGGCACTAGGTTGCTTTTTTCAGAATTAATAATAAAGCCTAAGCCCTTTAACACACCAATTGCTGTTTCCATGTTCTGTAAACACTCATTATAAGTTTGGCTAAGACATAAAAGATCATAAATGTATATTGTGGATAGGAGGCCTAAATTTCTGAGATAACCAACCACAGGATTTAACAATTTGGTAAACACACTAGGTGCAGTACATAATCCATATGGCAATGCTGTAAATTCATATAAGGTTCCATCAAATTCAAAATGGAGGTACTTTCTGTGTTCAGATGCTATAGGTACTAATAAGTATGATTCCTTAAGGTCTATGCAACACATACAATAATGTTTATCAATTAACCTTACTGCAGTGCGAATATCTTCCATCTTAAAGTGACTAACTTTTATAAACATGTTCAAAGGTTTTAGATTTAAAATGAATCTTTGCTTGCCGTTAGGTTTTGGAACAAGGAAAACCTTTGGAGATGAATTCTCCCTTTGAATGACAACATGGTGTTATAGCTCCTAATTGTGAAAGGTTAACAATAGCTTCCTGCATAAGTGGAATTTCACAATCAGGTAAATTATTTTTAGGGACTATACTTTGGTAAACCGAGACATGATAGGAATATGATATCCTTTAATCCATTGCAATATAATGGGATCATTTGTTAATGACAACCAACAAGCAAAGTAGTTTTTTAAATTGCCAGCATGTACCTTATTTATTTCCTGTTGTTGTAGTGGGCACCCCGGGTTCTCTCGGAACGCTGTGGGTTGAAGGATGTCCTGTGTTGTGATGGCTGTGGTCGAGTCCGTGGTCCACCTCGTGCCATCCCCTTGGTTGGTTGACTCTGGTTCAACTGTCGTGGTGGACCGTTCCTGTTTCCCATATATTTGTTATTTGTGTTCTTAGCAGAGATTGCTGGCTTTGGTGCAGTCTTCTTAATAGAGTTTGAACTCTGTTGTATTATCTTATTTACCTTAATCCTTTCTGATAAATTGTCTCCATATAAAAATTCATTTCGGGTAGTATTTTGAGTCATTTCTAAGAAATGTTTGTCCAGTTGGGGAGACACTAGTGACCTTCTGGTTTTGTTTGTTGATGATGGTGGTCACACACCAACTTTGATGCTTCACTGAGTGATTTTAACATAGTTATTTTATCTGGTGGGTTGTTAATTATATGAGACATGACTTTGCCTATTATTGTAAGTGCTGTGCCCATCTGTCTTTGCTGGTAGGCAATACACTTGTCTCTAGTTATGCCCGTTTCAGAGATCACTGCCTTCACTTCTTCGTTCAAGATTGGGGCATCTAAGAGTTGGCAGTTTTCAGGCAAACTGTGACATTTAAGGTTCATCCTCTGGGATTTGGACATTATGAGCGTCAGATTGTTCTTCAAGACCAACGAAATTTGAGGATAAATTTCACTCTGTTCGATGATTTCTTCTGATATATGTGAAAAAACCCTTAGGTAAGGTTTCTCAACAGCACTTTAATAGCACTAAACAGTATCTCGTACTGAAAGCACATGCTGGTTTTGACCTAATCGGCATCACGTGCCGGAAACAGAAATCTGTTTTATATCAAAGTTTATATCTCGTATCAAAGTTGATCTTCGTGTTTAAGTATCTCGTACTAACACGGTAGGTATATTATACTCGACCATTCACTAAACAGTATCTCGTACTGAAAGCACATGCTGGTTTTGACCAAATCGGCATCACGTGCCGGAAACAGAAATCTGTTTTATATCAAAGTTGATATCTCGTATCAAAGTTGATCTTCGTGTTTAAGTATCTCGTACTAACACGGTAGGTATATTATACTCGACCATTCACTAAACAGTATCTCGTACTGAAAGCACATGCTGGTTTTGACCAAATCGGCATCACGTGCCGGAAACAGAAATCTGTTTTATATCAAAGTTGATATCTCGTATCAAAGTTGATCTTCGTGTTTAAGTATCTCGTACTAACACGGTAGGTATATTATACTCGACCATTGTAGCCAGCCACGTGTTTAGACTAAGCTGTACCTAAATCAAAGCTTACCTTCGTTATCCGGTGTACTGGCGCGCAAAGGGTCACGTTCGACACTTTGCCGCCGATTTGAACTGAGGCTGCGCCCGCGTACACTATCTTGTCTCCGTCTTTTCCTTCGACGGAGACGTTCCAACTTTTTATTATATTTCCGTATTTTTCGAAGTAATTTATCTTCCGAAACCATTTTTGCATGCGATGCCAGTAAACGCGCGAAAAAGAAGTGTCAAATCAGGGTTACCAATCCATAGAGAAAAGTTTTATTTTTATTTTCTCTAAAACTGCGATGCCAAATACTAGCGAATTGGGAACTACTCTGTAATCAATTATATTTCAGTTCATCATGAAATGAAATAGTTCTCAGGTAGCAAACATAGTACCAACCAACATAAAAAAGAACTGCCGAATTTAGAACCTCTTCTTATTTGAATTCGGTAAAAAATAATAAAGCATGTTCCCTTTAAGGAACGAAACCCTAAAATTTTGCAGATATAATAATAAGATAATACTGTAGGTATGTTTTTTTGAAGACCGGTAAGTTAATGTTATAAACACATAAACACGAGTGTATTTAGTTGGTATAATATTCGATTTCTGACGCTTTATCCGAAACTATTCACATAAATTGCCTGAGCATTGATGTTGAATACCCATGATGCACCCACTCCTATCAAAGTCGGAGACACTAAACTCGAAGTTGTGGACGATTATGTCAACCTGGGACAAACGGTCCAGTTAGGTAGGTCCAACTTCGAGAAAGAGGTCAACCGTCGAATCCGTCTCAGCTGGGCAGCGTTCAGAAAGTTGCGCGGTATCTCTTCCAACTTACCACAGTGTCTCAAGATGGAAGTCTATTACAGTGTGTGTTGCCAGTACTTGCCATTGATTGACAGAGACATGGGCGCTCACAGCGACCTCGGTCGGTCTCTGCCCATCACCCAAAGGGCAATGGGAAGAGCTATGCTCGGAGTTTCCATGCGTGATCGAATCAGAAATCAAGACATCCTCTAGAGAACCAAGGTTACCGATATAGCCCGAAGAATTGCCAAACTTAAGTGGCAGTGGGCAGGGCACATTGCTCGCAGAACGGATGGCCGATGGGGCCGAAAAGTTCTGGAGTGGCGACCGCGTACCGGAAGACGCAGCTTTGGAAGGTCTACCTCTAGGTGGAGCGACGACCTGGTCAAGCATGCGGGCGTCCGGTGGATGCGAGCGGGGAGGCCTATGTCCAGCAGTGGACGTCTTTCAGCTGAAATGATGGTGACGATGACCTGAGCATAATTGGGTTGATCATTGCTGATTTTGCCTTGTTGTGAAATCAAACGATTACAAGTAAAGGTTCCTATCGTTATATATTAAAAAAACATACTGCGAAAGCTGCTCAAGTTGTTGGTCTAATAAGTATTAATGAAAGTAGTTTTGGATAAAGCGTTGTGTTTCCAACAATATTTTACCGTACATCAATACAGCATACATTATTAGATATTATAAGCTTTATTTTCTTATATCTGTGCTGTAAGTTCAAAAAAGAGTGCATGTGCGATAGTTTTGCTCTCAAGTGTAGTTTAGATTTTCTAATTACACCAAATTACATTATCTCATTACACCGATAGAAAGAAGGTGTGACCAACAAAATAGAACATTAACTTTAACAATTAAATCCCTCTGCCACCCCCTAGCCGCACGTGCTGTACTCAGCAGACAGACGCATAAATTCCAGCCGCCATTGTGTGACGTCACGACTTCCCCTTGACAGCCAACATATTGCGCCAACATATCCAAGCCTTGGGGTGCTACGGTACCTACAGCAACCCCGCTTAGCTTATTGTAAATGTTTTTCAGCTAATTTAATGCAGATCTTTTAATTTTTGGTATCGTTTGCCCGCGACTTCGTCTGCGTAGCATTAGTACTTCGAATAGCATTTTTCATTTGATAAGAACTCTTAGTAGGTATATTCTTCTCAGGGTTGCAAACTATTTCCATGCCAAATTTCATCGAAATTGGTTCAGCGGTTTAAGCGTGAAAAGTACGGAGACAGACAGAGTTGCTGCAATTAGTATGGATGGGTTTAGGGCCTCCAACGAAAGATATGTACATAAAACACAATGTCTCTATAAACAAATTAAACAAGTACACTCCTTCAATTACAGGAGACAACAGCATGCTTTTGTGTATCGACTGAGTTAAGATTTATACATCGGACACAGGAGAATGTTAAGGGGCAGAGCATGAATCGATCGCATAACCACTGCGACAACCGCGTCGTCATAGATTTCCAAAATGTTACTTCATCTTAACATCGTGTGAGCCAATCGTTTTCATTATAACAGTTTAACCGGTTGAATGCCGTAATTACCGAAACAATTAAAAAGCCATTGTGTTTCGCGTGGATCCACGTTTCAGGGTTAATACTATAAAGTATAAATTAACAAAACGTCAGTCGGTCTTATTTTTATGGACACCATTTTATATAAATTATACACTTATTCAAAATGTATTCTAGTTCCATTACATGGGAGTTAAAAACATAATCACTTGTAAAATGCAATACCTTCTGTACAAAAGTACACACCACTGCGTACCCCTATCATGAAATTAATAATAATAATAATTTATTCATTCATCGAGCCATACAATAAAAATATAAAAAATACACAATAAGGCAAAATACAAATGATGAAACCCTGACCTCCAAACTAGGCTGATTCCTGTATCTAAGAAGTCAGAAATACAGGCGTGATGCTACGTTGACGACAAACATCAATACAAAAATAAAATTCAATAGGTGAAGCTTTTACCTAAGTAAGATGTTATGTAAAATAACCTGTCCCCAGAAAATTTCCAGGCGGTATCCTTTCACACTACATACTCGAACATGACAGTATAAAATCTCCGGCTCACTGTACATCCTCACATGACTTCGGCGCACTAAATTCCTCCTAACTATCCATACGAATATTATAAATGCAAAAGTAACTCTGGTCTGTCTGTTACGGGTCAATATCAACAGAGTGCATTCTTTTTTAAATTTTGGTAGAGAAACTTTTCTTCAGTTTTCGTTAAAAATAAGGACCTGGTATAAGAAAAGAAAGTCCAAGCTAGAATATTCATCAGGAGGTCTGAGAATATCTCGATTACTTTTTTAGGGTTCCAAAGTCAACAAGGAACCCTTATAGTTTCGCTCTGTCCGTCTGTCCGTCCGCAGCTTAGCTCAGAGAATCTAAGTACTAGAATGCTATAATTTGGCATGGATATACATATTAATAATTTGGACAGAGTGGCAAAATAAAATAAAGAAAAAAAAATTTTTTCGGTTACTTCCCATAGACGTAATAATAAAGTGGGGATGTATTGTTTTTCTCATTTGTCCCATGGTGTGGGGTATCGTTGGATAGGCCATACAAAAATGTTATGGGTTTGTTAAACCCATTTTTCGATTCAAAGATCCGTTTGCGTAAAATTAAGCTTCAAACTGCAAATTTATGATAGAGTCAAGTGTCCTCCCCCCTTGCCAGCGAAATGGTTGCTCTTGGCTATGTGAAAAACTTCACGGCAGTAGTAAATATAACGAAATTAAAAGGAAAACTATCACGGATAAGTAGGCTTTACAAGTTTACGAGTAATAGTCGACCAACTTATAAAATGTACAGTAAAAATGTTTGTACAAATGCCATTGAAAAAAAACTTTTTTACAAAAAAATACTACCGACTTCCAAATAAGAAAACTACAAAGTGAAAAATAACTTTATTTTTGGAAGTCGGTATCTTTCGTAGGTACCATTTTTTTGCGTTATGGACACCGACTTCCAAAAATAAAGTTATTTTTCACTTTGTAGTTTTCTTATTTGGAAGTCGGTAGTATTTTTTTGTAAAAAAGGTTTTTTATTTTTCACTTTTTAGTTGTACCCACCTAATAGGCAAGTTGTTTAGTTAGTTTCCTATAACGCCAGAATAGATTACCCAAATATCATGTAACATGAACAAAACTGTGCAAATGAGAGATCTGCTTACCCCTTAAGAGCGTACTGGCGTGATGTTATGTTATGAAATGGTCTTAACAATAAACAGACATGCGATTGCAGCAGTCCCGAGAGTTTTGCCGCTATTTATTGAAGAGTTCTGTTGTATATCTTCGAAGTTCTTCATCAGATCTTCACCAAATTAAAATGGGACCAATGTCGGAACAAACTCTTTCAAACAAAAAAAGATTTTTTTAAATCGGTCCACAATTGACGGAGATATCGGTGAACATACACAAAAAAAAAAAAAAAAAAAACATACAAGAAGTCGAACATAGAACCTCCTCCTTTTTCGAAAGTCGGTTAATAATTTCTAAAATAACGTTGTTAGCTGTGTAAAACAGAGTAAATATATGCTTATGAACCATGTAAAAATAAACAAAAATAAAATCATAACAGGTTTTACAAGTTTACAAGTAATAGTCGACCAACTTATAAAAGGTACTTGGCACAGTAAAATTTTTGTACAAATGCCATTGAAAAATTACTTAAATAACGTTGTTAGCTGTGTAAAACAGAGTAAATATATGCTTATGAACCATGTAAAAATAAACAAAAATGAAATCATAACAGGCTTTACAAGTTTACAAGTAAATAGTCGACCAACTTATAAAAGGTACTTGGCACAGTAAAATTTTTGTACAAATGCCATTGAAAAATTTCTTTAATAACGTTGTTAGCTGTGTAAAACAGAGTAAATATATGCAAATTAACCATGTAAAAATAAAAAAAATAAAAATCATAACAGGCTTTACAAGTTTACAAGTAATAGTCGAAAAAAGTGGTCTTTTTGACTGTATTGTCCCTCCATTAGGATGAAAGGACAATCTATTTAAATGATTGCATTATCATAGGTCCTAGATAAGTGTGCAAAGTTCCAGATTAAACTGACGTTTTGAAAGGGTTGAAAATAACGTTCAAAGATTTCTATACATAGATACATATGTCGGGTTTAGTCAATAGTACGGACGTAAAGTCAAATCACAAGCACGCCCCTAGCGGCAATCAAGAGCAACTACGCATTGGCACGCTTTTTATAAGCACTCGTGGTTGGGAATACGGCAGTTGAGTACTGATAGCCGTAGAGCTACGAGTAAGACGTCGTAGAATCAGTGTCGATCCGTTGTATAGTATCCTTACCTTTTTTACCAATTATATCGCAAATCCACCGTCACGGAAGCAGTTCTTTTGATGAGTTAACAGATATATGTAATCTACACAAAAATGTACATACAGACAGACAAGTTTAGTGCTCTTATTAATAAGTACCGAATTGTACCAAGACTCTTTTTATGCAATCGCCCTTAATATATGACAAGAAATAATTTAAAGTTGTTCGTTCGTTGTTGATTAAACATTGAGCGATTTACCACACGAGACTTAACATAGTTTCGTCGTGAATTCTGCGTAAAACATGGTGCAATCGATTATAAAGTTTTAATTGGACCCTGACGGAACAATAATAAATAATAACGTGCAACTCGCATTTAATATTAAATTTTAAGGATAATTTGTCACTGTATAAACATTTTTGATGACTTTTATTATTGGCTTCATACGTCAACAACCCACGCTTGTTTCCAATGTTTTTTTTTTTTTGTTAATCACACTATTCTTAGTTTAAATATATTGAGAATTATTTTCTACTTTTTAATAGTTTAGTTTTCTATTAAAGCGTGTTTTTTAGATTTTTAAAGTTTTTTTTTTTTCTATTCCTAATCCTGAAAATCCTGATTAGGATGAAGGGACATCATCATCTGCCTAGCCTTTTCCCAACTGTATTGGGGTTGGCTTCCAGTCTTACCGGATTCAGCTAAGTACCAGTGTTTTACATGGAGCGACTGCCTATCTGACCTCCACAACCCAGTAACTGGGTAACACGGTACCTCTTGGCAAGACTGGTGTCAGATCTCAAGCTTCTGACTACCCGTAACGACTGTCAAAGATCTTCAAATGACAGCCGGGACCAACGGCTTAACGTGCTTTCCGAGGCACGGAGGAAACTCGGTATGTTGAAATGGTCACCCATCCACGGACCGACCTCGAAAAAAGACTAATTTCTTTCCTTTTATAGTCGACCAACTTATAAAAGGTACTTGGCACAGTAAAATTTTTGTACAAATGCCATTGAAAAATTACTTAAATAACGTTGTTAGCTGTGTAAAACAGATAGTAAATATATGCTTATGGACCATGTAAAAATACACAAAAATAAAATCATGACATCCTTAAAATGTTGTGCTAAACATTATGATTTCTAAATTTATAATGTTTAGCTCGAATAACGCATTGGAGTGGCCGGAGTCGTTAGCAGTACCCAGTCCGTAGTCCATACGCGGGGGAGTCTATTTTGTGTTAGTGCAGAAGTATTTTCGACGTTTTGTAATCTAAAGTCAAATTAAATTCGATATCCAAGCAAATTACTTATTTTCTTTTGTCGATATCCATCTATAAAGTCAATATTCGACCCGACTACATCACTAATTGAGTAGCGTAAAACTTTCCAGAACGAAATAGTTAATACCGCAGATTAGAGGTAAATACATAGGAAAATTTTCAAATTCCGAAAGAGAAATAAACAAGGAGCGTGAGCGCAGGTAACGTGCCCCGTGGCTCTAACGCGCGCTCGTAACGGCTCCTTTCGCAATTCACACCCGCGGTGGTACTCAAATAGTTAATATTTTTCTAACTTCAGTTCCGAAGTTGGATGTTATAACTCCTTCTTCAGTTACCAGTTAGTCCTCAATTAGTTTAAGTCAATACGGAATAGGTTACATCTAGACAAGTGTGCTTCACCGTAGATCACATCATCGCTTACGATCAGGCCAGATAGTGGTCAAACGCGAGCATATAGATTAAAAAACGTCATCCTATGTGGGCCCGTTTTTAGACGTTGTGTGCCGCTGAAACCATTTTAATGTTCATGTAACAACCACAAAACCCCTTCTTAGTCCGCATTATTATGCAACTTCGGAACCCTATTACTGCGCGTAGCCCGACACGCACTTGGCCGGTTTTTATAGATATATTATTTCTAAGTCTAAGTGTGGCCACCAAATTTGGATTCCTCTATCACAAACCTCAATCTCACTAATACAGCTCATTGTAACTAATATTAACAATTCTCTGGCATTATCAATAACGTTTATCAGTTAATACATGTCTCTAATGTTTAAGAAAAAAATAATGTTTATATGATAAACTCACAATGATGATTTTATTACACAAAAACATGAAAACAAAAAAATATAACGAAATTACTTGCCAAACACTACCTACAAAAATTACCCAAACAAAACTAAGAAATAAATAATTTAATTCTAAAATAAAACATGATTGAATAAAAACAATAACAAAATACAATTTTGGGGTGGTATGGGATCTACCTCCTAGTGGTCCACCCCGGGCAACGGCACCACGGGCTTGCCTGTGGTACGGCTGAAAGATCCCACTTAAGCGGTGGTAGGCTCCGCAAGGGGCCGCCTGGCTCGCGACCACCATCCCACCGGAGTCCGGCGCCAAGCAGCTTGCTGTATTCCGTCGGTGTGTGGGAGTGCCAGTGCCTTTGGGGGAGAAGGAGGTTGTCAGTTGCGCTTTTCAGAACCGGTCGTGGTCTCTGAGAATAACTTGCCGGGTAGCTCATTCTGGAGGGTAGCGGGATCCGAAGCACGGTGCCAGCCGTTGGCCGACCGCAGTCAGTAGGGGGCCCAAGTAGCACGCCAGCCACGTGCCAAAGGCTGCCCCGCCAACTCGCGAAAAATCCCGGTATGCTCCACCGTGCCAGCTGGCGACTGGATGGGAGGACCCGGTGGCCATATCCGGGGGGGTTCGGGCGTCCCCGCAGTCTCCAAATGAGTTCCCCATAGGTTGAGTTGGTTTTAGTGGTCCACTTGGTTATCTGAGCAGCGCCTCGACAGTTCAACTTTTTCCCCAGCAACTCTAACAATATCAATGACCAAAGCAAAGAAGAGAAATAAGGTTAAACAACGGCTGCACTTCCTCCCACTTAAAGTGCACCTCATTAACATCAGGGGGTTGCACTCCAACCTTGATCCGGTCCACCACCACCTAGAGACCGAGAAGCCGCACCTGTTCTTCCTAACGGAGACGAAGATAACAACTCCGTCGGACGTGGCGTACCTCAACTACCCGGGTTACTCTCTTGAACACAAGTTCAAGAAGCAAGCTGGGGTCTGTGTGTACGTCCGCGATGACATCTGTTGTCGTCGTCTCCGTTGCTTTGAGAAATCGGGTTTTTCTGCCATATGGCTGCTTGTGGACACAGGCGTGGAGAAGTCTATCTACGTCGGCGTATACCGATCCCATAGCGGTGACCAGGAGTCAACAGCGCTCTTTAATAGCCTTGTAGAGTCGACTGATGTAGCCCAGCAACGATACCCAACAGCGAAGCTTGTTTTTCTGGGGGACTTCAACGCCCATCATAAGGAGTGGCTGTTCCCGTACCAGAAAACCGACCATGCCGGGTTGGAGGCGCGCAAGTTTGCTTTAACGCTAGATCTTACCCAGCTGGTGAATGTGGCAACGCGGGTACCGGATGTAGACGGCCATACACCCAATTGTTTGGACCTTCTGCTGACAACTGATCCGGACAGTCATTCGGTGTCGGTCTCAGCCCCGCTGGGAACGTCTGACCACTGTCTAGTGAAATCCGTTTCGACTTGCTCTCCTCCAGATGAGAGCCCTAGAGGCACGAGGCGAGTATGGCGATACGAGTCAGCAGACTGGGACGAGATGCGGCACTTTTTTGCGTCTTATCCTTGGCGGCATGTGTGTTTCTCCTCGGGTGACCCCTCGAGCTGTGCGGACGCGGTTGCGGATGTGATTCGGCAGGGAATGGAATATTTCATTCCATTCTCCGACATTCCGCTCGGTCCCAAATCCCGACCTTGGTATAATGCTGAATGCGCCCTCGCTGAGGCCCGAAAAGAGTTTGCCTACCAAGCCTGGGTCGGGGCCCGCGACCGCAAAGTTAGAGCGCGTAGGGTTCGCGCGAAAAAAAGAGCCTTTAATTCTGCCGCCAAGTTCTGCAAGCGGGTTTTGCGTCGGGCACGTTTTGACCATATTGGACGTATTGGGGCCAAACTAGCATCGCACCCTCCGGGTAGTAAACAGTTTTGGTCCCTGTCTAAAGCGGTCGAAACGAATTTCTGTCGGCCCACTTTACCTCCGATGCTGAAACCTGATGGGTCGCTGGCTCACTCTGCGAGAGACAAAGCAAATTTATTTGCATCCCTTTTTGCTGGCAATTCACGTCTGGACGCTGGCTCCAAGCAACCACCTACTGTACCTCACTGTGACTCTTCCATGCCGGAGATCGCTGTGCACGCTAAAGAGGTCCGGAGAGTATTGTGCAGTCTAGACGTGAACAAAGCCAGCGGGCCTGACGGCATCCCAGCGAGAGTGCTGAGGCAGTGTGCGCCAGAACTGTCTCCTGTGTTGACTCGTTTGTTCCGCCTCTCTCTTGTAAAAAGAACGGTACCGAAATCCTGGAAGCTTGCAAATGTGCAACCAGTGCCCAAAAAAGGCAACCGTGCAGACCCTGCCAATTACCGTCCGATCGCCATTACCTCCATTTTGTCCAAAGTTATGGAAAGGGTACTGAACAGTAAGTTGCTGACCTACCTTGAAGACAACAATCTCCTCAGTGACCGTCAATATGGCTTTCGCCGGGGACGGTCAACTGGCGATCTTCTTGTGTATGTCACGCACTGCTGGGGCGAAGCCATCGAGAGACACGGCGAAGCACTTGCTGTTTCGCTTGATATCTCGAAGGCCTTTGATAGGGTCTGGCACGCGAGTCTACTCAGTAAGCTTCCTGCTTATGGCATCCCCGCTGGTTTTTGTAGCTGGATATCAGACTTCCTCAATGAACGGTCGATCCGAGTGGTCATTGACGGCTGCTCCTCTGACTTCATGGCTATTGATTCCGGAGTACCTCAGGGGTCTGTTCTCTCTGCAACTCTTTTCCTGCTACACATCAATGACCTACTTCAGCCTGGTATTATTGGGTACGCAGATGACAGTACTGTTGCAGAGAGATACTTGTCCAGCGCAAGAACCAGCGTGGATGAAGTTCGTTCCTTGAGAGAGGCTATGGTGGAAAGGACAGATTTGACCTTAAGCCTTGTCTCCCAGTGGGGTGATGATAATCTGGTCTCCTTTAACGCCACCAAAACACAGGCGTGTCTTTTTACCGCAAAAAGGAGTATCTTCGATCAAACTCCTACTTTTCGGGGTGCGTCTGTTCCTGTGACTGATCGGCTCGAGCTCTTGGGCATGGAGTTGACATCCAGCCTCAACTTCGGCGCCTCCATTGAGTACAAAGCTCAAATTGCGGCCAAAAAGCTGGGCATCCTAAATAGAGTGAAGCGATACTTTACGCCTGGACAGCTTTTAACCCTTTACAAAGCACAAGTCCGATCCTGCATGGAGTATTGCAGCCACCTTTGGGATGGCTCAGCTAAGTATCAGCTTGCCGCGCTTGACTCGGTGGAACGCAGAGCCAAGAGGCTCATTGGCGACGTTGAGCTGGCGGATGCCAAGCTACACAGCTTGGCTCATCGCCGCAAGGTTGCCTGCTTGTCGGTCTTTTACAGACTGTACTTCGGTGAGTGTGCTCAAGAACTCCACGACCTCATCCCACCAGCCCCCTTCTACCATCGGACATCTAGACGCACTGCAAGTTACCATCCTTACCTTGTTGCCATTCCACCAATACGCACCAAGCGCTTCCAATCATCCTTCATAATGCGCACAGCGAATGAGTGGAACTCACTACCTGCGTCTGTGTTTCCGAACGCATTCAACCCGAATCTCTTCAAAGTTAGAGTGAACAGGCTTCTTCTGGGTAAGCTCGCTCCATCGTCGACTCTGTCTCTGTCACCTTTGACCTAGACTAGAGTCAAGAGCAAACCCATCACAAATAAAAAAAAAAAAAAAAAAAAAAAAAAAATACAATATTAAATCCAAGGTGGAGACAGTGAAATAGCAAACATATCATGACCATTTCACCAACGCTCTAGTTACAGATTCCAAATCACTAAATAACTTAAACTAAATATTTGGCTGCACACAACACAATCAGTTTTTAAATCTAAGAGAGTAAATTGTAATTTTCAAATGTAAACCTTCACTCATCTTACTAAAAAAAATCGTCTTTATGCCATTCTCTTTTTAAGCAGCCTGTGTTCGCTGGTCTGTAATGGCAGTCTAAAAAGCAACATAATAAAATACATGATTAACAAATTTGATCATTAGTATGCCACCCTTATAATAATAGGTCTTACATAACATTTATTTGTTTGCTAATCAAACTTTCTTGCAACGTAAAAACTGGCTATAAAGATACAAACAATACATACATAGTACATACTTAAAATTTGGTAGCTCGTTTTAAATTTTCACCCAAAGTAACCTATAACGTTAAAAATTACTATTAAAACACTTTAAAATCAAAAGCAAACCGGTCCACCAACAATTTAACAACTCTTATCCCCCGTGCCACCCAAGATGATACTAACGTTTTTGGCGGCAAATCACAGCACTAATCACACTCTAGGACGGTGACCATAAGCTTTTCACAAAAAGATTCGTCATTGATTTTTACCACTCTCTATAGCACTAATTTGTATATAGATGATGGTATTAATATGACATAGAGACACTGGATAGGATAGCTTAGCTCTTTGATAATTACATAGGATACTTTTTATCCCGGGAGTTCGTTACCTTGGAATAATTCTCGATAATCACGCGGGCGAAACCGTTTGCAGAAGCTAGTTTTCTATAATGCATTCAAATCAGAGAAAAATTGTTCAGTGATGTGTTAAAAAGCCAAGTAACAAGTGAACTGGATAAATCTATACCTTCGCTATAAATTTGTTGTCTAGCCAATCGTGCATAACGCTGAGAAAATTCTTTGTTTGGCTTTGTAACCCGTGTGGATACAGATGTGTTTAATAATATCGAGTTGTTGCAGCTATTGACTGAATAGAACCTGAAACATCACAACATCTGAAAATAAGGTATCTTTTTGATCGACGCAATAAAAATTTCGTCGAAGGGCGATATCGCGTAAGTATTTTTTATCAAATGTAGTGGAAATCGATCGAATTGCATCGCATTACGTCCATGTACGTACTCTAAATTTCGCTTAGTGAAAATCTACTATCGGTGTGATATAAATAGAATAGAGTCAATCCATCAGGAAGGTCGCTAATAGTAATTACGAGTGCTCATGACCAAAATGTTTGTCTCCTCGTTTTTCGTCCAAAACCGGCAACAATTGATAGATTTGGTTATTCTAATTACAAAAATACTGATTAAAAAAAATCCGCGTCACCTCTGACCAAGCATTTTATAAATTTCATAATTAACTAGCGGACGCCTCGCGGTTCCATCCGCGTAGTTCCCGATAAAAAGTAGCCAATGTCACCCGGAGATAGTGTAGCTTCCCGACGGTGAAAGAATTTTTGAAATCGATCCCTACTGGATTTTAAGATTATTCGTTACATACAAAAATACAAATCTTTCCTCCTTATATTATTAGTAGCTGTTCCCCGCGCCTTCGCTCCCGTGGACCACCCCACAGGAATAATGTAGCTTCCTATCGGTGAAAGATTTTTTTAAATCGGTCAAGTAGTTTCGGAGCCTATTTGGTACAAACAAACAAACAAATCTTTCCTTTTTATAAATTATAGTATAGATAAACAGGTGTTTCATAGCAATCTGTCTGATTTAAAATGTGGCTGAACGAGAGATTTTAGATTACACAATTTTCAGACACCAATAGCGTCACACCTGCCTAGGATGCCATTTGAGAACATTAAAAATGAGGCAAAAAAAAACCCTTAGGAAATCGTCTGAAAATCATGTTTTCAAGTGAACATGGTTAGTTGATGAGAATAAATAATTTTTCAGAAGAAAGTGTGAGCATTCTACGTGTTGAATGAAACTATTTTGAAGCGACTCCGAAACGTTCTTTTCGTATTTGGTGTCATAGGTGAGATTTAAAATGTCTGAAAACAATATTATGGTAATCTCGACAACCGTACAAAATTAAAAAAATAATCGGACCAAAAATATTAAAAATAAATAAGATACAGGTCGGTGCAATTTATTAACATTTTTGAAAATGAGCTTAGGCCACATGTGACGCGCAAAATGTCTGAAAATTAACTTTTCCATAACAAAATTAAGAAACATATGTACATTTTTAATATCAGAAACGTTGTAATGAAACCGTATGGTATTTTTTTAACATAGCATAAATCCCTTGTGACGGTTTTGGTCGGTACTGCCCACCTTGCCGGGCTCAGATTCATCTAATCTAGTGATTTAATACGGTTTTGACCGTAAAACGATGTGACATGGTTTTGGTCGTGGGCACTCGTAATATAAGAAGCGTGTGGTCGTGAAACGTGAGATCATAGTTCAGGAGTGAGATAGAGTCACCATCAGTCTACAGCAGTCCACATGTGGTTATAGGCTTTCCAATCACATGCCATTTATCTTGATTCTCGGCGAGTCTCATCCAGCTAATACTACTCTACGAAGATCGTCATTCCAGCTATCCTGAGTGCGTCTCACTTTACGTTTGCCTATTCATACTCCCCAATTAAGAACAACATAAAATATAATAGGCAAACAAATATATATATATATAAAAGGCAATGTCCCGACTGACATATCAACGCCCAGCCTAAACCACTAACGATAGAAGTTTGAAATTTTTAGAGGAAGTTGATTTTATACTGTAGGCGTCATTTAAAAATATTTTTGTAAACTCATCCTCTAAAGGGGTGAAATAGGGGATGAAAATTTGTATGAAACTCTGTCATTTTTATTTGAAATGAATGAAATTTGGTATTTAGCCTATAAATAATAAAATACGTCTTTAAGCAATTTTTGAATTTCTTCCCCTAAAGGGATAAAAAGAGATGTTAAAATTTGTATGAAAACTAAATTGTTTATTATCAAAAGTACTTGGAATTCAGTATTTATGCTCTTCAATATAATTAAAGAAATACGTATTTAAGAAATTTTTGAATTTCATCCCTTAAAGGCAAAAGGGATGTTAAAGTTTGAATGAAAAATAAATTGTTCATTATCAAAATTAATTGAAATTTAGTCATTTTGCCCTTCAACACAATTAAAGAAACATGTATTTTAGGGTTTTGCATTTCATCCCTTAAAAGGGTAAAAAGGGGTGTTATAGTTTGTATAAAAACGAAATTGTTTAATATCAAAATTACTTGAAATTCAGTATTTATGCTCTTCAATATAATTAAGGAAACATAAATTTAAGGATTTTCTCAATTTCTTCCCTAAAAGGGGTAAAAAGGGGCGTTAAAGATTGTGTGAAAATAAATTGTTTATTATAAAACATACTTGGAATTTAGTATATATGCTCTTCAATACAATTAAAGAAACACTTATTTAAGGCTTTTTGAATTTCATTCCTTAAAGGGGTAAAAAGGGGTGTTTAAATTTGAATGAAAACTAAATTGTATATCATCAAAATTACTTGGAATTTAGTATTTATGCTTTTCAATACAATTAAACAAATATGTATTTAAGGATTATTTCAATTTAATACATTAAAGGGGTAAAAAGGGGTGTTTAAATTTGAATGAAAACTAAATTGTTTATTAACAAAATTACTTGGAATTTAGTATGTATGCTCTTCAATACACAGAATTAAGCACAAAATAATTTAAGGATTATTTTAATTTCATCCCTTAAAGGGGTAAAAAGGGGTGTTAAAGTTTATGTGAATGATTACTGGATGTTCTAGGGGGGCAACCGTTTTCATAACTCGAGTACTACTGATACCCTCTGACTATGTCTTTGAGTTTAAACGATTATAATTCCGTTTAAGGTTTGCTTTGCAATGACCATAAATAAATCTCAAGGTCATTAATTAAAGGTTGCAGGCATAGATTTAAGGCAAGATTGCTTCTGACACTGGCAATTTTACGTTGCCTGTCCCAGAGTCAGCACTAGCAGCCTGGTATTTTTGAGACCGAAAAAACATCAATGTGATATACAAAGAAGAATTTAATTAAATTCTAACTTCTTGATGACGACTCTGTTAGTGTAAGCTAATCGGAGTACCCATATCTAGAATGTACAGGATGGCGCAAAACTCAACACTCTATCGGAAGATGCTTTAATTTTTGCAAATGGCGGAAAATATCAATTCTGCTTCGATATTTGTGAAATAAACAGTTGCAAAATATAGCTGGTAACCTCCAAGCGGGTGTAACCTACGTCATAAGTGCCCTGAAGCAATGTAGTTACCATATTTATGCTGATGACGTACAAGTCTATATTTCCTTTAAACCAAGTGACTTTGACATTGCGATAAAGGATCTAAACGATGATCTTGACAGGATAGCATGTTGGGCTGAAAATAATGGTTTGGTACTTAACCCTACTAAAACTAAATACATGCTGTTTGGAACCAAGAACCAAATCAGTGCAGTGCCTGCAACACTCAACGTTGCCCTGCTGGGTGAATCGGTCAGTCGAGTCGGTGAGGCCCGTAATCTAGGTCTGAACATGGACGCTGGGTTAAGATATGAAGCGCACGTGTCAGAGTCAGTACGCACTTGTTTTTACCGGCTTAAGGTCCTCTATAAGATAAGGCCTTATCTTTCAGAGGAGCTGCGTATCCAGCTGGCTGAGTCTCTCGTGCTGTCTAATCTGAGCTATGCGGACGTAGTTATTGGCCCTCGACTGCTTGCCAGAACTGATCGACTGATTCAGAGAGTGCAAAACGCCTGTGCTCGATTCTGCTTCTCAATCCCACCTAGAAGTCACGTAACGCCATTTTTAAATAACCACTCAATCCTTAAGATGAAGTCGCGTCGTAAGTTCCACTTGGCATGCCTACTTTTTGGAGTTATAAAGTACAAACAGCCGACCTATCTGTATAATAAACTTAGCTGGATCGCTAGTAGAAGAGACTGTGCAAGTAGACAGTGCTCACAACAACTCTCCACTCACTCGCACAAGACAGCGGCTTTCAGGGGAAGTTTTAGATACGCCGCATCCAAATGCTGGAACAATATTCCCCCGCCGATAAGGAATCTTAAATGCCTTATAACTTTCAGATTTCGATTGCGGCAGTTTCTTATCGCATCACAGAAAAAACTGGGGATTACTTTTTTGAACACGTCCATTATATAACTGGCTGTCATGTACTTCCCGAGCTGGCTGTTTGGCGCATATCGCGGTCGAATCCTGTGAGCGAAGGATATAGGCATTTATTAATTGAATGACTTGTGGTTCTTTTGTGTGCATATGTTATTTACGTGTATTTATTTTATATTAATTGTAAGAATATTAATTTTAGTCTAGCCAAATCGTTTACTTTAATTGAACCTACGCCATCATTTATTCATTGGTTATAGTGAGATTATTAATTATTTTATACATTGTACATTTTAACCAAGTTATCAAAACGTGTCTATAAAATATTCAACACGCCTAAGAACTGAAACTTTTTCTACTGCATAGCAAAAAATCAAATATTTTTTTTATTGTAAGTACTAAATTAAAGTTGCGGGTATACTTACGTGAATTACTCTACGCATAACACTGTTACAACACCAATATATCACGACTGCTTGGCGACCATTTGTCACTGCAGGGATCCAGCAGAATATCAGCGTCAGGTATATTTGCCTGACACGTGCTGAGCTGGACTCCCATTTGGTGCAACCTTGAGACGCACACCGCACTGTGTTATGATTGTTTTGATTGTCAAAATTAATGTTAGTGATGTAATTTTTACTTTTGTTTCGGTTTCCTTTTTCTTTTTATGTTGGCACTTTGTTTTTAAACATACCTACATGACAATTGTAATAATTTTATTAAGATTTTGTGTGTTGTGTCTTTTGTGTGCACTAAATAAATGATTTATCTATCTATCTATCTATCTATCAAGCCATTCTAAATCGCGACCACGAGGAAGACAACTTTTCATCGAAAATCATCATGAGCGAGCTCTGTGAATATGTAAATAAACAAAATTATCACCTCTGTTGTGGACCGAAATGCCGCGTATAATCCAGACAGAGTCATTACATTCGCTCAAAGTTAGTGTGTTTTTTACGCTAGAGGCGTCATCGGGCCGCCAAACCACTACTGTGGTCGACGAGGTCACAGAGTCATGATCAACATATTTCTCTATCCTTAAAAGCAATAAATTTAAACAAGAGTACATAATGGTTCCAACAGGATAATGCATCGGCGCTTACTGCACGAGCCGCACCGAAATTCTGAGGGCGGCCGGACTTGCATTGGCCAGTGAGATCGCCTGATGTTACTGTTCCAGACTTCTTTCTGTGGGTTTTAAGTCACGAGTCTATGTCAACAAGCCTCAGACTCTTGAAGCCCTCAAAGATAATATCTGCCGGAAGTTCTGGCAAAAGCGATGGCAAATGCCATAAACGGACCCGAATGTTTATCAATTCTGGCGAAGCGACGGCCATTTAGCCGTATCAATTTCTCGACTAAATGCAAAATAAATTAAGACACCAAATAAATATTATCCAAAAGCAGAAACAAATATTTTAATTCATAAAAAAAATATTACAGCCAAAGAACATCTGGTGATAACTTTTGCGCCACTCATCACTAGTATTCATTTTCTATCGTGTCGGTAGAAGGAGACAGAAATTGAAAGCAAAGTGGTCTTTCAACATTTGTATCTCCCCGTGGAAATCGATCCTACGAGACCTCCGGAATGAAAGTATAAAATAGCAGTGCAGTTTATGCTCATTTTATATCAATTTACACCTAATTTTTATAATTCGCTAAAATAATAATGTTGAGTCAATTTTGTGGTCTACGCAAACAAAGACGTGGGCGGAAAACTATTTTTGGATAATAATTTGCAATATCCCACCAGAACTGAAAAAACCAATATCTTGTAGTCCACGCAGGCGAAGCTGCGGGCGGAAAGCTAGTCCAGAATATTTCCCTAGTAGTCAAGATAATTCGGCAATAGCAAGGCTACAAACGTTTTATTTCAAAACTTTTCAAGACGAGATGATAGTATACTCGTGTGTGTTTTACAAATTTGGACATCGATCAAGAGAAATCAGTTCAAAAGACCATGCCCATTTTAATCTGTTTATTATTTACGTATATACACACTCACAGCCATCTTCTTTTTCTTCGCTTCGCTCTTGAATAGCAGTTTTGGGTGTTATAAATTGTGTCTTAACACTGGTGTTATAGTTCTCGCCAAAATTCTTGGCCCTGAAGTTGGCTACAATGGTTGCGTAGTAATACATCTCAAAAACAGCACCGATCCGTGCCTTTCGCATCGGAAAACCAAATACATGGCGGCCCAGAAGTTTGGCGAGAACTATAGCTGGTGTTTGCACTATATAAGTTCACACAAATGAAAAACAATTTCATAGGGTGACAAAATCGCCGTTCTTACCTTTGGATGGATTTAAGACGACGACTAACGCCAACGACCTTGAGGGAACAAAACGCACACTCGTTTCACACCCGCGCGACCCAAAATTTTGTGGTTCTTTGTACCTTATTATTCTATGACTTTAAAAAAAAAGCCTCAGATCAAAATGTAGATACTTAAATTGTCTTTGAGATGGTGTCAATTTCATTAAAATACGCCCAGCGGTTTGTGTGATTGTCGTGTTTTTGTACGTTTTAGACATAACTTTACAAATTAATTTCACTATGTTATACGAATAAAACTCAAAATTTGCTGAGATCAAATTATTAAGAAAATAGTCTAATATAACAAATATTAAAAAAAAAAAATACGCTTAGCCATTTTGACGTGATTCTCATTTTAAATTCAGCTACTCAAGGGAATCGGCGCCTTAAGAAGAAAATACGAAGGAAAGCAGAAGGATTATTCACTTATTGTTAGATATTTATAACGAAAGTCCAGCTTGTCAGACACTCATAGAAATATCGCACTATCAACACGAATATAACTAAGTTTGTATAACGTTATCATATCGTTATCGCGCGGTTTATCGTCGCCTATCGCGACTCGAGTGCTGATCGCGATAAAATCGGTCCAATTGATTTTTCCGACACAATAAAGCTTATTTGGCCCTTGTTTTGTTGTTTTGTGTGTATGAGCTTTTATTATCGGTGGAAATTAGTTTTAGCGTAATAATATGTTTTGAGGGTATTACTAATACCATCAAATGAGTTACCTAATACCGTATTGGACAACTTCTCTTGTCTATTGGGTGGCTGGATCAGAGGCCAGGAAGGCCAGGAGGAAAAAGGAATAGTGCTCTTCGTCTTGGACAGTTGATACATCACAGTAAGGCCGCAGATATAGTTGGAGAAAACAGTACCTGGATAAGTTGTGGGATAGTAACACTCACATCCAAAGTGGGCTTTACACCCACAGGGCACACAAGGAAAAGTTTGACAATATTTATAAATAACATTTTTAATAGGCGCCAATAATGTTGGTGGGATTACGTGTAAGACAGGAGGGGTTTTAGTTGGTTGGAGCCTGACACTATCCAGACTGGCTCGATTTTTGAGCTACTTTGGGTGTTAGTCCGATCGATTTCCCCTCCTGCCACAAATAATAAAACGCTCACATCCAGTTTCTAAATTAAGAATTTAAAGTTAATTCTGAATTCGGCAACCAGCACCCTCATTGCGTAATACACTAAATCAAAGTTTGATTGACAACCGAATGAAATTTGAATCTATTTGCTCAACAACGTAAAAAGTGAAATAAATACTGTCGAATTGACGACAACATAACATTACATCACACAATTACACGCCTATTTTGACAATAGGTAGCCCTTAGTAAACTGGAGAGTTTTCTAAGACCTAACTATTGTCAAAAATTTTAAGTTTGTGTGTTACGATATTAATTACCCCGTGTTAAACCTCTCTTTTCTTTAAAAGCTTGGGAAACATTAATACCTGCGAGCCTGCCAAATTTTCAGCACCACACACCTCTCTACGAATGACAAACGAAATAAATTACTTTTCTACACATAAATTATGGTAGATTTATTACTTGATATACGACTAACACAAATCATAATGGGTCCCGAGCGAGTAATAACACTCAGAACCACAGCTATAAAATTAGAAAACAATTTCCTAATGTTATGTGAATCGGTAAGCATGGCCTAATGATCCCGTTGACAGTATTATGGTTGTCCAATAACCCTCTCCGAAACATTAGTCTTGGGCAGAGTTTGGACTTCAATTAATCTTAAATTTCGTCAGCCTGTAAATACTTTTCATTTCGGGACGTACCTACTGATAAATGTTGTTGGCTTTCGTGCTAGCAATAGGTACAAACGTGCATTTAGGCCAATTTTTGTAAACTTTACACACCATAGAAGTTATACACACGATGTATTAGTAAAGTTATAATAAAAAAAACTTTTTTACAAAAAAATACTACCGACTTCCAAATAAGAAAACTACAAAGTGAAAAAAACTTTTTTACAAAAAAATACTACCGACTTCCAAATAAGAAAACTACAAAGTGAAAAATAACTTTATTTTTGGAAGTCGGTGTCTTTCGTAGGTACCATTTTTTTTGCGTTATGGACACCGACTTCCAAAAATAAAGTTATTTTTCACTTTGTAGTTTTCTTATTTGGAAGTCGGTAGTATTTTTTGTAAAAAAGTTTTTTTATTTTTCACTTTTTAGTTGTACCTACCTAATAGGCAAGTTGTTTAGTTAGTTTCCTATAACGCCAGATTAGATTACCCAAATATCATGTAACTTGAACAAAACCGATCAAATGAGAGATCTGCTTACCCCTTAAGAGCGTACTGGCGTGATGTTATGTTATGAAATGGTCTAAACAATAAACAGACATGCGATTGCAGCAGTCCCGAGAGTTTTGCCGCTATTTATTGAAGAGTTCTGTTGTATATCTTCGAAGTTCTTCATCAGATCTTCACCAAATTAAAATGGGACCAATTTCGGAACAAACTCTTTCAAACAAAAATAAATTTTTTTTAAATCGGTCACAATTGACGGAGATATCGGTGAACATACACAAAAAAAAAAAAAAAAAAACATACAAGAAGACGAACATAGAACCTCCTCCTTTTTCGAAAGTCGGTTAAAAACTGTGACGTACTTATAAATCCTTTACGTCACACTTTTATCGATTTGAGCAGATATCGCAACAAGTCTATAAGTGCTTTTTTAATCGGTTTAGGTTACGGTGATCGATTTTTAACCAACTTTCGTTTATGTTTGTCTTTAAGCTAGTATATTTTATTTCTTTGTGTTCACCGATTACTCCGTCATTATGAACCGATTTTGAAAACTATTTTTTGTTTGAAAGGGTCCTCAAGTCAGTATCTGATGAAGTATCAGTATCAGTATCCCCATGGAAATCGAGGGAACTTCTCAAATTTTATAGCGATTTTGGTATTTTCATCAACATGGTAAGCATTTTCATTCAGAAAGTATCATTTGGTGAAGTGGAACTTACGAAGAAGACCCCATCCAAATTTGAATGGTTCTTATGAAAATGGTACCATCGAACTGCTCTGGTGATGAAGCCGGAAGGTAGGCAACGGAACGCCGTAATAAAACATCGATCCCGGTCGTATTTAGGCTTGATGGTATTGTTATGAGAAAACTCCTGATTAGAAATGATTTTCGTGATGATATAAGGTACCTGTAGATAATATAGTTAAAATAAAAATAAAATATAGAAAAGAAAATTTGCATAATACATAAACCGACTTTCAAAACAAAACTGAACAAAGCGAAAAATAACTTTCATTTTGGCAGTCGGGGTCAAAAATGAAAAAAAAAGGTACCAAAGACACCGACTGCCGAAAAGAAAGTTATTTTTCGCTTTGTTCAGTTTTGTTTTGATGGTCGCTTTAGTATCTTTGTTATAAATTGTAGTTCAAAAACTAAAAAACACGCTTTAATGGTAAGAATAATGGGACAAACTGTTTAAATTATTGCATTGTCATCGGTCCTTGATAAGTGTGCAAAGTTTCAAATCAATCCAACGTTTTGAAGTGGGTGAAAATCACGTTCAAAGGTTCCGTTACATTGATACATTGTTACATTGATACATTGATACATAGATACATACATACCAAGCTAATAAAAGCGTGTTAAAAAAAAATATAGACAATAGACTTTTCCCGTTATGTACGTAAATATTTCCAACGTCGTTCTCTTGCCATAAGCACAAAGAACGTAAGCGGCGTCGCGTGCCATTAGGTATCCTTATTTATTTGGAGTCATGTCGAGAACATGTCTTCTTCTTCTACATTTGTCCATAGTCGTCATCTAAAGATGAGTATAGACTAGATAGAGCATTTATTTGTAACGCAACATCGAGAATTCGCTGTTTTTAAATTTACTCGAGCCACACTTCAAACATGACGCTTGATATTTTGTTACAACCTGATTTTATGTAACATTTTATCGAGCGAAGGCACGAGCGCGGGTGACGTGGAGTGAGGTCAATAATGAACGCAAGGTACAAAGAACGGGTCTCTATACGGGATAGCCATTCGTTTGAGGTTTTCAGGAGAAGAATAAGGTATCATTTCCTGTCAACAAGACGCAAAGATATTTATCTATGAATATAAGATTTAGGTTGTATTATATAGTATATATGTATTAGTTTATACATTGTGTGTTGTACAGGTATTTGTTGAAGTTTATTTAATATGTAAGAATTTTAAATATTAAGTGTTTTTAAAATTTTGTTGAGCACTTGGATGTATTATCCTCATATGCAAATTTCTTAATGCGACTGAGGTTTGCTGTAAGAGAACCCAATTATGGGTTAAGTTCGCCTTTGTACATAAGCTGTCCTATTGTATCTGTCTCTTTATGTTTTTGTGTACAACAAAGAATAAGAATTAGAATAAGAAATGTTATAGGTAAATGCTCACTCGCCGTGAGCATTACTTCGAACGCAGCGTCGAAAATTCGCAACAACGTTAAATAAATAGTAATAGTAATAATTTTATTTGACAAAAAGTACAGAATTACAGATGACACTTAACTTAGGATGCAATTGGTGAGGTACAAAATACACGATCAATGACCCCCATGCTAGGAAATTCCTGTGTTATAGGGGCTAGCAAATTACATGGAAATGCTTTTGAAAACTGAGCATTTGTCTTTATTGTACCATTCGTAAGAACGTTACGTGCCGTTGTAATGCTCTAGTGTATATACTCGCCTTAAGCTACCCCCTGTCTAGATAAATCATCTTTCATACGGTCCATCCATCGTTATTATGGTCTTTCACTGTTTGAGTCTTATAACTTATAGTCATATTCATACTCTAAACATTCCACATTTCCTTTTTTAATTCCTACGCATCATACACATGACAATAAATTTTCACATAATGCCTCTTTTCAAGAAGAACGTAAAATTTCGTAAAACGTGTATTATTTCATTCAATGATCCAAAACTGCCGGTTTCAACTTTTAGCCCAGTAGAAATTGACCTTAAAATCGCAAAGTTTTATGTAGGTCTACATTTTTAGTAAGTTGTATGGGCCAGTTAGGGTAGTGAAATTCCAAATTTGAAACTTCGAATAACGTTTAATTCACACTACCCTAAGGTGCATAGGTACAGCTTACCAAAAAATCAGAACTATACTTGAGAGCAAGACTATCGCACAGTCGCCCTATTTTAAACTTTAGCAGGTATTAAAAAAAATGTTTATAATCAAATTATTCTGTATGCGCTTTTGAAGATCGGTTAGTTCTTGTTAAAAATTGATAAAAACTATTGCATAAATCTGTATATTCAATCGTTTCCAAAACTAATTTATTTAATTACTTTGAGTAACAACCTGAACAGCTTCTGCAGCTGTAGTATCCATTTTTCAGTATCTAACGATAAGAACGTTTACTGTAATTGTTTGATATCACAACAATGCATTGTGCATGTGCAGCAACGATCAACCCAATTATGCTCAGGTAATTTAAGAGAGTTGTTTTGGATAAAGCGACTTTGTACTCTCGGTTTTATGTGTTTCTAAAACTTATACTGTTCTGCAAAACGCATACAGTAATGTTTGATGACGAACTTTATCTTCTAATAAAATATGCGATTTAAATTTTTAATAGGGTAACTCTAACTGTCTATAGTAATTTTTAAGTCAGGAACAGCGGCCCCATGAGCGCAAAACAATACTACAGAGGTATATTGCGATGATGACACGTTGTCTTTTTCTAATTCGCTTTCTGTAGAATTGCTTTTTTCTAGGATAGCACGCTGTTCTCTCAAAAAAGTTGTTAACTTATTTACACGGATAAAAGAAAATCCTTAACACATTACCCTAAACGATTACTCGTACACGAGCGAACGACAACATTTAAATTCTCAAGTATTCTTCAACAAACTGTTACCCAAAGTGTTAGGACTTATCAAATCGTGTTTAAAAGAAGTCAAAATTGTCCTCGGATCCCTAAAGGGGTGGTAACACAGCCGTGTCGACGTTTTCCATCATAACGAGTGTTTGATCTGTTTGTCTGTTCAACAGGTATCGGATATGCCGCAAAGTAAACAAATTGTGAAGATGACTTTACTCGTGCGGCCATAGGTATGAAATAGTATAGAAGCGACAATAGTATACTTTTGATTTTGTTGCATTTATGGCTAGAAAATTATTTTCATTATTTCAGTTGCTTGTGTTTTCATTTAACAATTTTAAATTTGGTGCGGCGTTACTATTATCAGTTTTATTTATATTATCTAAAACTATAATCATTATCAGCCAAAAGACGTCGACTGCTGAATATAGGCCTCCCCATATGATACCTATCCCGTCTATGGAATTCAAATCAAGGTTTTGATCTACAAATAAGGATGATAAACTTTCATTAAAATACAAGGCAAGTACAACCTATAAAATACAAGATTTATTATTTAACCAACACCTAGGCCCATTTTTTGATCCTTAGTTAACTCAACCAATGGTTAAATATGCTATTCATTGGTTCAAATTACGGTAAAACGCGTTTATACTTCAATTGTTATTCTAAGTAATGGCCAACTTTTTGACCATTTATGAACTTAAGAAAAATCGTGTTTCACCGAAATTCGCAACTATTTGTTGCTCTATATTTAACCATTGGTTGAGTTAACCACGGATCAAAACACTGGGCGTTAGATTTACACACTGCCCCGTTAGTCTGGTCGCAATTATAACTGCTGAGCATGAGGTCTTAGATTCTATTCCCGGGACGGCCAAAGGGCTTAATGTGGCTTTTCCATCTGGAATTTCTCAGGCTAGCCTACATAGGACTTAAACATAAAAAAAAAAATATATACAAAAACAAACAACAAATTGTGCACAACTGCCAGTTTTACACTTTCAAAATAATTTGTTTGATTCGTTATGTAGACGCCGAAATATACTTGAGACTTCAGAGCAAAGCTATTGCACAGTCGTCGTTATTTTAAATTATTGCAGATATTAGAAAATAATGTTTGCAATCAATTAATATGCAGTATGCGCGTTTGGATAACGGTAAGTTCTTGTTAGAATCACATAAAAAAGATTGAATGACTTAATATAATAAACCGACTTCGGTTTATTCAATAGTTTCTGACGCTTTATCCGAAATTGAGATCTTTAATTACTTTCAGCAGCAACCTGAGCAACTTCCGCAGCTGTAGTGTCAACTTTTTAGTATATGACGATAAGAACCTTCCCTTGTAATCGTTTGATATCACAATGCATAATCAGCAACGACCAACCAAATTATGCTCACGTAATTTAGGATAGTATTTTCGGATAAAACGTCGGCAACTGTCGGATATACAACTTTTTACACTAGTTTTTGTGTTTCTAACAAGAACTTAACGTTCTTCAAAAGGCGTACAGTAAGTTTTTTTTTATTACAAACCTTATTTTCTAATAATATCTATGGTTTAAGTTCAAAATCTATGCGATAGTTTTGCTCTCAAGTGCACACGAACTAGGCAACATTCATTGTAATTATTTATTTAAGGAACAAAATAAAAAAATCTTGTTAAATAATGCATGATGAAAATGTCTTCCACCGTCTACTCTTATATCTTCATAGGTCTACTTTACCTTGTTCACAAAGTTCTATCGGTACTTATGCCTTGTTATCTCGTTTCAAACTGTGAAACTGAGGTAAACATTATGGGGAGAGGGTATATCAATTTTAACATTCAGCCATTGTTAGCTAAATGGTTGTAAATGTTGCCATCAAATTTAATGTATCAATAAAAAAATGTACAAAAATTTTTGTGTGTCAAATCGAATGGAAAGGGTGTCCGTTCCATTGTTTTTATTAATATTTGTTTTTCGCGATGTTTTTTTATGAAAAAAAATAAACGTTTGCGTGATGAATAAATACATGATGTTCCATTTGAGTTACAAATAAAACAAGATACTGCTCTCCTACTTCCTACAAATATTATTTATTATACAAGGCAAACCAACGACTCACATATATATATTTTACATACATAAACATAATGTAAGTTAGGGAGAAGACTCTCTTTTCTTCCAGAAAAAACTGAAGGGGTCCGCTAGGGCCGATGCCTATGCCTGACCAGACCAGGCATAGGCATCGGCGCAGATATATTTGTAAAATAGTTACCGCGGCCCTGGCTCAAGCAACTGAAGGAACACGGGTGGGTTTTAGTCAGTAAAAGTCTGACACGCCCTCACGCTTCACCCAGAGAAGTGGGGGAAGTCATTGGACGATTTCCAAAGCAAAAAATTTGGCCAAAGTGTACCTCTATCACACTCACATTTCGCCGTACAATACCATGTAACGGGGGCGAGCGTATCCGAGCACAAGTCCAGACTCTGATGTGCTTCTGAAAAATTCCAGAAGGAAAAACCTATAACACTGCGCGACCCGTAACGATCACGAATTATAAATAGGTAAGTCCCTATGTACATTTGTTGAACAATCACGTCTCAATGGCCAAACAGATTTGGATCTTAGAAGTAAGTTCCCGTGGGATAAATTCAACATTCATGCAGATGAATCTTTAGTTTGTAAAAAGGGATTAGAACCAAATAATCCCTTTTTACAAACTTTTATTTTTTATTTTTAACTTGCTTTTATTTTTTATGTATTTTAGTTTGTTCGGGTAAATCTTGGAACTGAATTTTAAAGCAGTTATCCGCCAACAATTAAGATGAAATTTTGCATACACGTTTAGTTTGGATGAAAATGCATGGTTTGCTAAGTGACGTATTCTAAATCCAATGTGGCGAACAGCCCAAGACGACGGACTAGTTATTTTTTGTGCGCTGCCATGATATGGGTATCAAATGACCCTTTCATTTTGCTGAAAAGAATACGAATAAAGCTTGTTTAAAAAAAAAATGAATAATTTATTACAATCTTTTTAATTTAAGTTTGTAAGTTCAGTTCAAAACTGAATTTTAAAGCAGTTATCCTTAATCGATTAAGATGAAATTTTGCTTACACATTTGCTTTGGATGGCAATGCACAGTAAGCTAAAAAGATTAAGTAAAAAAAAAACATAAATTATTGCCTTTTCTGTTAGTATTTTAGTTACGTAGATAATCTATTTAAAAGGAATAGAGGTTACCTTATAAGTAAATCTGTGAAGAGTTGTCGACTTGTTATCCTCACATAAATTAAAAAGTATGAAGGAGGAAAAAATAATGAGCGCGTAGTCCAGCCACCACAGGTAGCGTAGGTATAGGTAATCAGTGAATAAAGTATTATGCTACGCCGTAGCGCGTAGTACTTCGTAGACCTTCGTAGCACAGTAGGCTATGCAATCTCTACTTCTGACTTCTGGGGGTTGAGCTCTTAGAGCGGTATCAATTTGAGATCGAGTAAGTGACAGATGTATACACGTCAGATACATCTGTCCCTTATTCGATGTCAAATTGATACCGCTCTAAGAGCTTATGGTCACCCCCATGAGATCTACTTTGTTGTTTTAGCGTCGCAAGAGCGTTTATTAATCTATTCATTTATTAACTTTCTCAATATTATACAAACCGGAAAAGTGCGAGTCGGACTCGCGCACGTAGGGTTCCGTATTTGGTAAATTGCGGTTTACGATTTATGACGTATTAAAAAAAACTACTTACTAGATCTCGTTCAAACCAATTTCCGGTGGAAGTTTACATGGTACATCATATATTTTTTAGTTTTATCTTTCTCTTATTTTAGAAGTTACAGGGAGGAGGACACGCATTTTACCACTTTGGAAGTGTCTCTCGCGCAAAATATTCAGTTTTGAAAAAAAATATATTAGAAACCTCAATATCATTTTATGAAGATCTATCCATAGATATACCACAAGTATGGGTTGGTGAAAATAAAAATTTTTGTGTTTCCGTTCTAAGTATGGGGAACCCCCAAAATTTATTGTTTTTTTTTTCTATTTTTGTATGAAAATCTTAATGCGGTTCACAGAATACACCTACTTACCAAGTTTCAACAGCTTTGTTCTTATAGTTTCGGAAAAAAGCGGCTGTGACATACAAACGGACAGACAGACAGACATGACGAATCCATAAGGGTTCCGTTTTTTGCCATTTAGCTACGGATCCCTAAAAAGGATATAAAGAAATAGAGCCGACCTTTTTACTTGTTTTCTAAAACTATGCATTTATTTTTTATTATTTGGGTTACCTAAAAAGATATATGAAAAGAAAAGGCAATGACCACTATTACCATGCTAAGTCGGAACAAAGGTTTTTCCTACAACCATAGTCAAAAGTTCAAAATACATCTTACATAATGTTATTATAAATGTGAATGTTTGGATGGATGTGTGGACGTATGTTTGTTACTCATTCACGCCAGAACGGCTGAACGGATTGGGATGAAACTTGGCACAGCGATAGATTATAGTTATACAATCATTTACAGTTTATCGTCGTAGTCGATTATAGTTATATAATTACACTTATACAATCATTCATACCCACGTCCTTCTCATTTCTCCATTCTCATTTTTGTTTTAATTTTTTATAGTTACTTAGGAACTTATTGTTTGTACATACTTTTCAGTGAATAAGATACTTCTTTCGTATATATTTCTCGCTGAATTTTTATATTTAATTTCTCTTTGATTTAGATTTAAATTTAATTTTCATTGAATTTTAATTGTATTCTTCTTTGAACTTAAATTTCGATTTTGTAAAGACTACACACAAATTATTTCATGGTTAATTATTCCTTTATGTAAAAATCTGTAACACGGGGCCTTACCTATCTCAGACACACTTCTCCATACAAGGTTGCGTATTGATAGTCACTGTATTTTGATGTCGAGATAAAAAAATAAAATATTTTTTTTATAATCAGGTACAGCACACAGGATACCTTTTTTCCCGGGCATAATTATGTTCCCTCGGGATAATTATCGACTTTCACGCAGGCGAAGCGGCTGGCAGAAGCTAGTAGGAAAATAAGGTATAAGAATCGCTATATCTCAATTTTGTTTAACACTCGTCATTTAGAAGTTAAATCACGCCACAGTCGCCGGCAATAACGTGTCGCGACTGCGCTCAATTTGTCGTCAACTCGCTAGACAAATAGTCGCACGTTCGTAGACGCCCTAAGTCAGGGTAGGGTAAATATGTCGCCAATAATAGACTTTTAGGGCCAATGGAGGCCAAATTGGTATCTTTTAAAACAGAAATGATTTAATCACGAGTTGATTTAAATGTTTTTCTTACATTTCCTTGACGAGCCTATACGAGGAAATCTTAGTGTGCACACTGAGTGTGCATTAATGTGTCAAGCCAGTCAAGTTTAAAAAAAAGATTGTCCTCCCAACCAAACAGTAGAAAACCAAGTATCTTTCTAAACAAACGATAAACGTATCGTGTGTTAAGTTGCAAAAATGTTAAAGCAAAAATCGGTTAATTTAATTATTTCAAAACCCTACGATCAAAAAACCTGATTATAAACTGCTGCCGCTACAGGATGACAAATCGTAGACTAATATATTATAGAAGACCGCGACAGTCACCAAAACATGTGTCAATCATACAACACGAAACTTTTTTATGCGAGTACAAACCTTACACCTCGCCCATGGACCTCACAATAATGTTTCTGAAATAATAATGCTTGACAACTCAAATATATCCTTTAAATCAACGTGGCAAAAATCGTGAAGCGCGTAGAAAGCAATAAAGTCGTGGCCCGGGGCGATGGATAAATATCAGATCGTTTGCAAACAGGCCAGCGTGTGCTTGGCCCGGGCGGACGGTAAATCTGTCGACGGAGAAGTGAGGCCACGTGCCTCCCACACGCCGAGCGCCCCTTACCGAATATTGAATGTTTCATCTCTATTTTGTTACCCTGTGGATTAAGAGCAGGACACTGTTTAACTTGACGAGTCAATAACCTTTTGGCAGACACTTGGGCGGATATTTTTGGCTTATCGACGCAGGTTTAAACTTTGAAGAAAGTATTTATTCAGCACGACGGCGTGATACACACAACAACAAAAAATATTAGTAACAGAAAGCGAAAATCAAAGGAATATAAAAAAAACCGGTCAAGTGCGAGTCGGACTCGCGCATGAAGGGTTCCGTACCATTATCGCAAAAAATGCCAAAATAATCACGTTTATTGGGAGCCCCACATAAATATTTAGTTTATTCTGTTTTTAGTATTTGTTGTTATAATGGCAACAAAGACAAAGACAAAGACAAAGATATTTTATTTCAAGTAGGCCACCAAGCGGCACTTTTGAACGTTACATTAAAGTTTATAAATAATAATAGTTGATTCTACCGTGCATTCGGAAAGTAGCTTGTAATGGAGAAGAATGCACAAGAAACTCCATACTTACTCTTTTAAAAAAAAAACTTTTTACAATATTTAGGTACATAAGTACATACCTTGATGAATGAAATTGAGTTTATACAATACAAATATATATAGACAGTCTTCAGAAGGTCCAACAATAATTCAAAACAATAATGTTCTGCATATCACTTGTTTTTGCGCCCTAGTGGCTGTGGAGCAGGACTAGCATTTAGCCAAGCATTTTTATCATTGATGTAATCCCCCAACTTATAATATGCCAGCCTGCATAGTGTGCGTTTTATACAAGTTTTAAATTTCGTCTCATTCAGTTCAAGAATGTGGGGAGGAATTTTATTGTAACATTTTGTACAGTACCCCATGAAAGATGAGGCTACTTTAGCCAGTCTGAAACCTGGTTGAACTAATTGGTCCCTATTTCTAGTAACATAATTATGTCTGTCGCCGTTTTTACTAAAAAGATGTAAATTCTTTCTTACGTACATGATGTTTTCATAAATATATTGACAAGGAACCGTCATGATGTTAATGTCCTTAAACAGTTCCCTTAGAGAATCGCGCCGGCGAAGATTGTATATCGCTCTGATGGCTCGTTTTTGCAGAATAAAAATTGACTCAATGTCTGCAGCCCTTCCCCATAGTAAGATACCGTAAGACATTATACTATGAAAATAACTAAAATAGACTAGTCTGGCGGTATCCACATCCGTCAACCGACGAATCTTTCCAACAGCATAAGCCGCCGAACTCAGCCGCCCCGCAAGGGATACCAAATGAGGACCCCATTGCAACCTTGAGTCCAGCGTGATCCCCAGGAAAACCGTTTTATCGACGAATTCTAGCTTCTCCTTGTTTAATATAATGTCACAATCAGTACTTTTGACATTCGGCAAGGAAAATTTTACGCACTTGGTTTTTTTACCATTTAAAACTAAATTATTGGCAGTGAACCAATCCTGAACCTGCCGTAGCGCGTTATTTACGTCGTCAACCTGACAAGTACGTCTATTTATTTTAAAAATTAAAGATGTGTCATCAGCAAATAACACCATGTTAAGTTTGTTTTCCAATAAACGGGGTAAATCGTTTATGTATACTAAAAATAAGAAAGGACCTAAAATTGAGCCCTGGGGTACCCCCATTTTAACGTTTAACCCGGACGAATTCACACCGTTTATTTGAACTAATTGCTGTCTATCATTCAAATAAGATTTAACTAAACTTAACGCTGATTGACCTAGCCCGTAATGCTCAAGTTTCAGAAGTAATGTTTCATGATTAACGCAATCAAACGCCTTCGACAGGTCGCAGAAGATACCTATGGCATCCTGCGAATCTTCCCACGCATCAAAGATGTGTTTTAATAGAGCGACACCAGCGTCAGTTGTACAACGTCCTCTGGTGAAACCATACTGTCTATCATGCAAGATGTTATTCGTATTAAAATGAATGAGCATTTGATTTAGCATTATCCTCTCAAACACCTTGCTGAAAACCGGCAACACGGATACTGGTCTATAATTATTTGTGTCTTTACTGTCCCCGGATTTAAAAAGTGGTATAACCTTACTATATTTCATTAGATCCGGAAAAACTCCTTGATCCACACACAAATTGAAAATCAACGCTAAGTACGGCGCCATAGTCCGAATAATGGAGGTACAAGCTTTGATGGACATTCCCCACAGATCTTCAGTCGGTTTGATCTTGATTTGCTTAAAAGCTTTTATTACTGTCATGGGGTTTATATGTGAAAAATTAAATACAATCGGGCAGGATGAAACGTTCGCGTTTAATAATCCAAAAGCAAGCGAGGGCGAAGAATTTAAAGTTTCAGTAGTTTTAATTGGGATGTTGGTAAAGAAATTAACAAATTCTTGCGCAACTTTTTTGTTATCTCTAATAAGTCCGTGTGTGGTCTCAAGCGTGTAATCACTACTATTTCTTTTATTCCTATTCGTTTCATTGTTTATAATTTTCCAAACCGTCTTGATTTTATTTTCTGCTAATTTAACCTTATTGCTAATGTACAAGACCTTAGCTGCCTTGCAGGAATTTTTAAAAATTCTTGAGTAAGTAGCAACATACTTATTAAACGTTTCAGTGTTAATACAAGGCTTAAGCCCATATAGCTCGTAAAGTCTTTCCCTACTTTTTCTAAGTCCTATAATCGCCCAGTCACTGAATAAAAACTTAGGGCATATAGTTTTAGTTTTCTTCTTAAAAGTGTTATTGAACTCTTTTTGAACCACTGAGAAAACTTCATCATACAAAATATTACCATCATTCACTGTGAGGTCCTGGATGCTTAACTTACTGGAGAACAGAAATACATCATCTGTGAAAATTTAAACTGTCTAGCTATCACGGTTCATGAGATACAGCCACAGACAGACAGACAGACGGACCGCGAAGTTTTAGTAATACGGTCCCGTTTTTACCCTTTGGGTATGGAACCCTTTTGTCAAACCAAACATAAAAATATTTTAAATTACAATATACCTAAATTTTGTGTTGAGCGTACTTACCGAGTGGGTTAGCATATATGCTGGGCGCTAAACTACCAGTGCTAAGTATTTTGTTACACAGGAATTTAGCAATCAGAAGTAACGTACAAAATACACAAACATGTGACGTGAATAGATTTTAACTTTTTTCAATAAGGTTGTAGTTACGTAATTCATGTCTGATTATTTAAGGCCATAAAGTAGGAAAACAATAAAAAACAAAAAATATAGATGCACGATGTCCAATGACAACCATTTGACATAAAGTTTCGGAAATATTTTTTTAATGAAACATTTTTACGGTCCACATTTATAAAATTATACAAAAAAAATGTTTTTATAATATTTCAGTTCAGAATTGTACAAAAATGGCTACCGCGTAAGTGGAATTGTTCGTTTTAGGGATAAGAAAAAATAACATTGTCCGAATAAGTAGGTAACCCACGTCCCACAAGGATGTAAACAGGGCCGTCTGGAGCATATTCGGCGCGGGTGCGAAAGCTAGCATGCCCCCTGCTGCCCCTCTTTTTAGGGTTCCGTCCCAAACGGTAAAAACGGGGCCATATTACTAAGACTCCACTGTCGGTCGGTGTGTCTGTCTGTCTGTCTGTCACCAGGCTGTATCTCATGAACCGTGATCGCCAGACAGATGAAATTTTCACAGTAATTTGCACATTTAATTCTGTTGCCACTAGTAACAACAAATACTAAAAACAGAATAAAATAAATATTTATGTGGGGCTCCCAAACAACAAACGTGATTTCTATGCCATTTTTTGCGATAATGGTACGCAACCCTTCGTGCGCGAGCCCGACTCGCACTTAGGCGGTTTTAATAAGCCTTTCAATAACTGGTACAGTTAGTAAACAAATAAGCGGTAACTTCGGTAGATAGCGTTTAGATGTAGATTAAGGTAGATAGCTGGTTCCATGACAGTGGCAGTAGTTACGCATCAGACGCGGAACAAGGATTTTATTCAGGAGGCTAATATTTTCCCAGCGATGAGCTTTGTAGACTAACGGAAAAGCATTGAAGAATTAGTCTCCCTGACGAGGACAGGTTAGGTTTTAAAGGGATCACGGGAGCTAAAGAACTAAACTCACAGAAATAGGTTTCTGGTTCGCCTTGCGCAGCGGAAAGCGGGAGAGAGCGTAGCGACCTCGGCAATTTTAGCAAATCGCCTTGGACAGGTTAACTTTGGTGGTCTAGGAAGGTTCAGTTTTCTGCTGGATTTGTATTTAAACGCTTTTGCTTGCGAATTCACTTCTCGGTTTCCATACATCCAGTGTAGAAGACGGGCCTCAGTAAGAAGTTTTAATGCCGACATATTGCCAGTTTGAAAAAGGAACTGCGAATATTAATTAGATTTTGGCTCCATTTATCGTTCGCGCTGGCATTAAAACTTCATAATACGGCAGCAGGTCCAAACACTTTTCCGTTCAGCTTCCCCTTATTGCGTATCAAGTAGATATTTCACGTATTTTAAGTTAGTTTCATGTGTACAGATGTTGCCAATGTCACGGCGCCCATTCCACCCACGGCGCAGCTAGGGCTGATCTCCCTCTGATCTGCCTGGTGCCACGCGATGACCCTCGCTCAGCAAAGCAGTATGGCAGCAGCGGTAGGCCACGAGCGGCGTCTGCATCGACAGCAGGCGCAGCCCACAGTGACTTCAAACTTCTAGATGAAGACTACATTAAGGCGCACTTCAATCTGCCGAAAAGAGCCTTGTATCTTGACCCATTTAGGTATGTTTTTTTCTATTAAAATACACACTGAACATGTTTACTGCGCAAACTGGGCCACAGTTCAGTCAGGCTGATCGGTGAACCGGGTGAACCGGGTTAACCACGAACCATTTATTTTTTGGAGGGAAACCTTTTTAAAATACATGCATGACTTTGAGGATAAGACCGGGCGTGTAGGATTTGTTCCACACTAAGTGGTGGTGGTGGTCACCATCAGCACATGGAAGGGTTCCGAGTTCTTTTAGGGCTTACATACTTTTAAATAAAATTACTATCGTGATATCTGCATAAAACCTTGTTTACACTGTATAGTCGACGGGATATATTCGACATCCATGGCCATCATTCCGCATGACGAACGGGAAACTATACCGAGTGTGAACGCAGCTTAAAAATTCATGACAGGATGGCAAGGTGCGCCATCTATATTCGACATCCATGGCGATCATTCCGCATGACGAACGGGAAACTATACCGAGTGTGAACGCAGCTTAAAAAATTCAAGTCAGGATGGCAAGGTGCGCCATCTATGGGCAATATTGTCACAAATGATCCTCATTAAATATGAGATGCACCACGTGGTGAAATTTGCGCTCCCCTCCTGCATTAACTCCAAAATTAATTACAGTCAATATTTTTTTAATACCTACCAACTTTGGGCACCTCGAGAAGTCAGTTTTTTTTACTAATTTGAAATCAGTACTATTTTTGTATACTATTATTAACCCTCCTACTATTCCTCAGGCGTCCCTTGATTACGTTTCCTATGACACAAGAACAAACCCAACACTTCAACTTGGCACGCAAGTATAAGGTCAACCAACAAATTCTTGACGGATTTTTGGACAAAAGCGAAGCCTTAACTGCTCCTAGTGTCTTCGTAAGTGTTTTTATTCAACTACTAACGCCATCTAGTGACAAGGTCTTGAAGCTTTTACGGGTATTATATTAGCACGCCCCGTTTTTGCAACACCGAAATAATGCGATGTTGTTGTTATGCGTTTATAGATGTCACGATATCAGTAGTAGATTTTAAGGTTACACTAGTTGAAAATTCTTCCATACAAACATAGTCTATGGATTATTCCACTGTTTGACGATGTACGTTCAAAATAAAAAGTGATATCAATTTGTCTCATCATTATCTAGCCCTATATGGAAGCAAAAAAGTAAAAAAATAAAGTATTTGAAAATTATGAGCGTCGAAAGTTCCACATTTCGACACTAATTTTAACGCATTTTTGGGCGCAAATAAATATCATAAGAAGACGGAAAATTTGCAATTTTCCGTCTTCTTATGATGGCCAACGGCCTCCATACAGGGATAGATTAGTAGTTCAACAATGCAAATAATTTTATTTTGAACAGATAGATTTAGTCGTTTTTTCATGATATCTAGACTGCCAAAGGTCTGTTTATAAAATTTCGCGCGCTCGGTTTCATCCTAAATCATTATCCAATTCGCTACAAATTTGCAAAAGTGTGTATTCGTACGCGAGCTAGCTTCCTACTGCTCATCACAGCATCTATCTCTTCCGCACGTGTTGTCGGTTGATATAAAATGCATTTTAACCCCGCGCACAAAATAGTTCCTGCACGAATAATCCCTAAATGGCTAGTCGTAATTTTTTGGAAAAAGAAAATGTTACATTAGACCGTTTTCTTAAAAATTTGGTCTTTGGAAATTGAGTTTTATTCGTATAACATTGATTGAAAATTAATTAATTTACACTGTAATTAATTTGTAAAGTTATGTTTAACACGGACATATAAACGACAATCGCACAAAACAAAAAAAGCTGCTAAGCTTATTTTGATGAAATGTTCACCATTTCAAAGACAATTTAACTATCTACATTTACACCTAGGGTTTTTTTTTTAATCATAGGAAAGGAAAGGAAAGGAAAGTACAAAAATCTTTGTATTGTATTTTGGGTCGCCGAATATGAAACTAGTGCGGATTTTGTTCCCTCAAGGTCGTTGGCAACTGTCGTAGTCATATGTGGTATTTTTGAGCCTTGATCGAAGAGGATAACCTAAATTGGAAAATGGAAACGTCGGGAGGAGGGGACGCCCTAGAAAGAAATTTATAGACCTTATTGGTGATGTTCTTCAGAAAGGCCATTGTGCTTAGTACAGGTTTTTTAACGTACTCACTCGTGTTAACGTAAACGACCTCTTATGTCAAAATGTATACAAAAAAAGAAGTTTTGCCTTGCCGTCACCAGGCGCTTATCCAGTTTCAACACAAATTGGCGGTAACGTTAACGCGATTGAGCGTGAGTGAATACTCGCACTAAGCCCTCAGGTGTGCAGTACCTACTCATAAACGGCGTGTGTGTATGACTAGATGTATGAAAGTGAGCGAAGCAAAAGAAAAGAAGTATGTAAGGATCGTAGCAGGTGGTGTTCTGTAGTTTCTGCGTACCGCCATGGGAAAAAGGCGTGAGTTTATGTATGTATGTATTACCTAACCTAAATATTATGTAATAATTACCTACTGTTAAAAAAAATAAGTACCTTTTCTGAAACTGGGCAAGTGTTACTCGTAGTAGCGTATCCTTGCAATTTACAATCAATCAGACTATCTAGCATTTGCACAACTATTTTGGGGTAGCTTCTAGCTTCTTTCTGAATGCAACGGAATACCAATATTTTGCATGGACCAACTGCTTATCTGAATTCCATTACTCAGAAATTACTTAACACGATACCCCTCAAACTGGGGTCGGATTTTCTTGTTCTGACTACCCGTATTATCTGTCAAAGATCTACACATGGCAGCCGAAACCAACGGCATAACATGCTTTCCGGCACGGATGAGTCTCGGTGTGGAACGGATGGTCACCCATTCATGGACCGACCTCGAAAATCCTTGCTCAATCTTGAAGATGGAACGTTGTTTTTTTTTTTGGCACGAGCTCTTTTTTCACTCTCGTTTTATGGATATGGATATTGACTCGACCAGTACCTACTCTTTTATATTTTTCGCTTAAACATCACAAAATAAATTCGAATATTTATTTTACAGCCATACCCTACATCTAAGCAAAAGCAAGGAGAAGCGACTGATGACAATGAGGAAATTATTTATATACTACAACTACCAGATTGGGAATACAATTGTCCTGTCCATAACCAGACAGTCAGGACACCAAGGTTTGTTCATACTGCTTACTTATATCTTAACCATTCTCGTGCATTGGGATCTTCGCTAAAAACAGATGTAGGATTAAAACGACACTTTAGTGGACTGTATTGGTGTTTGTTGAGGAATGAAAATACTGTCTTGATTCGCATTTTCAACTTTAGTGCTGGAGACCGACTGTGTCTCAGCCCCCAAGCGGTCCGGCCTTTATACAAAACCGGTAGGCGCGAACAATAGCGCTCCTCTCTCCTAACGGTACACTGGTATAGTGCCGCACGAATGCCGATTTTATTTAACTAATGTTACTTGAATTTCCATAAATTATACATTTCCTTAATCTACATACTTAATTCTACATAGGAAAAATATAAAAGCTGCAAAACTATCAACACAAAATTCTTAACCTAGATTCCTCCTTACTCCAAGTATGAAACTATGAAAACACATAATATTATCACAGATAATATAATACTAGCATACAGATGCCTCATCCCATACATAGAAACCGTGCCAACGTAACTAACGTTTTTCATCTGATTAATCTTGTTATTTTTGTAAGTACAACAATCGCGTTCGATCCCGTTTCACGGCAATAGATGGTGTTAGCAGCGGCTTGCAAGTAAAAGGTTTTACTAGGTTCGTGAATATTTTTTTCTTTAAATACAGTGAAGGTTCGTTTTATAGTATTTTTTGCATGTTTTTACAGTTTTTTTGCACCAAAATGTGTTACAATGCAAATTTTAACAATCGAGTGAAATGCCTCAGAAATTTAAAAATGCGCCATCTATTGACATCAATTTTAAATGATCCGTTGAAATAATCTTTGAAATGTGAATTAAGAGCCCAATATTCCATAATTTTGTACTTAGGAAAGTTGATTAAACAAGAACATAAATTTTTTATGTTCAATTCCAGAAAATGTTAATTTTAATCACAATTCTATTGAATTGTGTGTACATGTCACGCTATCTAGTGAGATTTATTTGAACCAAATTTTCTTTCTTAGCAATGAGACCCCGTGATCTTAACTAATAATCTACCTTTCTCTAAATCTTATGTATATTACAAGTTCTAAAATTCGCATGGAACCTACATGTATCATATTTGAAACAACCACGTGGTATTTTTAGTCACACGAAAGCTACGAGACAATGCTTAACGGTACACCATATTTTCTCACGACAAGTCCAGGTAATCGCGTCACGTGTTTCGAGGTTCGGGCTCGGTTGCAACGGTCTCTATTCATCAGTTTATATGACGGTTCAGTTTACCGTTCCATGGCCATTAAACATTGATTGTAACTTATTTTTATAATACAGTAGAATGCCGACAACAGATCTATACTATCGTCATTCATAGACCCGTTAAAAAGGCCCAAACATGTGTACGCCTTAGACAACCTCTAACAAATTTAGCGTGGGAAATGTCCCTTGCTAGAAATACCATGCGATGCTCGGCGTTCTTAACAGACACCTTTGCATTATGCATCATTATCATGTCTTTGTCTCAATTTATTTGGGATTAGCGCAATGTATCATCTTCTTCCATACTTCTCTATCCTAGACTAGGGTAGACATCATCACAGTCATCTCTCACTGTCAATCCATCGTGTATCTTCGGCATTACCATACTTTTATAGACCAACTACATTCATACTCAAAACGTTCCTTGCAACAGTTTTCCTGTTTCCTCGGTCCTCCATGTCACATGCCCATACCATGACAACGGATTACCAAACAAACTGTTCAATGCCACGCAATGGTCGATAACGGGGTCAATTCACCATCTGCGGGGATTTCCCG
This sequence comes from Orthosia incerta, assembly GCA_948252205.1. Taxonomy (NCBI): domain Eukaryota; kingdom Metazoa; phylum Arthropoda; class Insecta; order Lepidoptera; family Noctuidae; genus Orthosia; species Orthosia incerta. The sequence continues at coordinate 35,276,314 of OX411741.1, read as the reverse complement.
GGAATAACTTTGTTAGAGTTATGCCCGTATCGATGAAATTCTTCGATCGGTATAAAGCGTGCGGGGACTCACACACGTTTGACCTATGGAATGCGAAAAAGAAATCTCCAGCTCTTTATCGGCTATTGAAAACGATATCCTGCAGGTGTGCCATATCGCACACAGAACGCTTGCGACCAACTTCCATTATGTTGTGTGGTACCGACACGATCAAGCGATTGATCACATTGTACCAATGTGATCAATCGCTTGATCGTGTTCCATTATGATATTTAACTTGCAAGTAAGTTGCTTCTAGGTGGAAACGCGGCCTGACAAGCACTATATCTACTAATAAAAAAATACGAGCTGTTTAGTGAGCTTTTACTACCTACGCACTTTATAGTAATGGTGCTCCCACACCGCTGATAAAAATGTTTACAAATATTAGTAAACATGTTTAAACTAACATTTGATCACAATTTAAAGTGCTCACACACTGCTGAATTTTTTTTTCATCTTAGGTAATGTTAGTAAGCAGAGCATCAACGGATGCCCCTCAAGTTTCAAGGGGAAAATTTACAAGTCCGTGATTAGACCTGTCGTACTGTATGGATCAGAATGTTGGGCTGTGAAAAAGATGGATGAAAAGAGATTGCATGTAGCAGTGATGAGAATGTTGAGATGGATGTGCGGAGTGACGGGAATGGGCAAAGTGAGAAATGAGTATATTAGAGGAAGTTTGAAAGTGGCGCCAGTGTCAGAAAAGTTGAAAGGAAACCGTTTGTCCTGGTATGGTCATCTGATGAGGAGGGATGAAACGCATGTTACTAAAAGCGTTATGAATATAAATGTGGATGGATAGAGAGGGAGGGGACGGCCGAAGAAAAGATGGATGGACTTTGTGAGGAGTGATATGAAAGAAAAGGGATGAGTGATGGAATCAGTGATGGCGTGACGGGGGACAGGACGGTATGGAAGAAGAAAACGTGTTGCGCTGACCCCAAGTAACATGGGACAAGGGCAGGAAGATGATGAGTAAAGTTAGTAAGCATAAGTGTAGGAGCACTCAAAACATTTAACAATTCCTAATATTTGTTAGTAAATGTATTGTAATGGGCAGTTGTACACGTCAACCAGTAAACCCATTGCGAATCTAGCAAACGACCCAAGAGCTAGATTGACCCGACACTATACCGAAGATATCCCGGATGTCAGCCTGTACGAGATTAGGATGACTCTGAAACAGCTTTAAAACAACAAGGCGCCGGGTGATGACGGAATCACGGCTGAACTCCTGAAGGCGGGTGGAAAACCGGTCCTTAAGGCCCTTCAGAAGCTGTTTGATTCCGTCATACTCGAGGGCAAAACGCCACAGGCATGGTGCAGGTGTGTGGTGATACTCTTCTTCAAGAAGGGCGACAATGCCCGGTTGAAGAACTATAGGCCTATCTCACTTCTTAGCCATGTCTACAAGTTGTTTTCAAGAGTCATCACGAATCGTCTCGCGCGCAGGTTTGACGATTTCCAGCCTCCCGAACAAGCCGGATTCCGTTTAGGCTTTAGCACCGTAGATCACATACATACGCTGCGGCAGGTTATACAGAAGACCGAAGAGTACAACCTGCCTCTCTGTTTAGCGTTTGTGGACTACGAGAAAGCCTTCGATTCGATCGAGACTTGGGCTGTACTGCAGTCTCTCCAACGGTGCCAGATCGACTACCGGTAAGGTAGGTAGGTGAGGTGTTGAAGTGTCTGTACAGAAACGCCACCATGTCAGTCCGTCTTCAGGATCAGACCTCGGAACCAGTCCTTCTCCAGTGTGGCGTGAGACAGGGAGACTTAATTTCTCCGAAACTGTTCACTGCTGCGCTGGAGGATGTATTCAAGGTTCTGGACTGGAGCGGCCTAGGCATTAACGTTAATGGCGAGTACATCACTCACCTTCGGTTTGCCGAAGACATAGTGGTCATGGCTGAGACCATGGAGAGCCTCAGTACAATGCTCGATGACCTCAGCAGAGCTTCCGAAAGAGTGGGTCTGAAAATGAACATGGACAAAACCAAGGTGATGTTGAATGCCCATGTTACACCCACTCCTATCAAGGTTGGAGAATCTAAACTCGAAGTTGTGGACGACTATGTCTACCTGGGACAAACGATCCAGTTGGGTAGGGCCAACTTCGAGAAAGAGGTCAACCGTCGAATCCGACTCGGCTGGGCAGCGTTCGGAAAGTTGCGCGGTGTCTTCTCGTCCAACTTACCACAGTGTCTCAAGACAAAAGTCTATGACCAGTGTGTGTTGCCAGTGATGACATATGGCTCTGAGACGTGGTCGCTTACAATGGGCCTTATCAGAAAGCTTACAGTCACTCAAAGGGCACTGGAGAGGGCTATGCTCGGCGTTTCCTTGCGTGATCGAATCAGAAATGTTGAGATCCGTAAGAGAACCAGGGTTACTGACATAGCCCGAAGAATTGCCAAACTTAAGTGGCAGTGGGCAGGGCACATTGCTCGCAGAACGGATGGCCAATGGGGCAGAAAGGTTCTGGAGTGGCGACCGCGAACCGGAAGACGTTGCGTTGGAAGGGCTCCCACCAGGTGGACCGTTGACCTGGTGAAGGTTGCAGGAATCTGCTGGTTGCGGGACGTCAATGTGGCGACGCTTGGGGAGGTCTATGTCCAGCAGTGGACGTCTTTCGGCTGATATGATGATGATGATGATGAAATGTATTGGTGTTAGAAAATGTTTGCAAACATTTTAACAGCGGTGTGGGAGCGCCATAAAATACAAACTAATAATTTACTATTATATAATTTTACTAATTTATTTTTTAGGTTTATTTGGCACTCTTGCAAGAAAGGCAAGGGTAAGGAGAGCGGCGAACTCAAACGCGGCGGTGGACCTCTGAACAAGCCAAAACCTTGGCTATTGAGCAGACATACAGATTTCGACTTGCTATCTCAGTGGTAGCACTTATTTCTTTTTTACATACAACAACTATTTATATCAGCTTAAAAATGCAATAAAAACAGCAATGTGTGGACAGTAAGCAGTTTTAATTACGCCAAAAATCTCTTTCTTCTCGATAAAGGTCAAAGTACACCGAGACATCATCATCATTAACCTTTATACTGTTCCGAAGTCAACAAGGAACCCTTATAGTTTCGGTCTGTCCGTCCGCAGCTTAGCTCAGAGAATGTAAGTTCAAGAAAGCTATAATTTGACATGGATATACATATTAATAATTCGGACAAAGTGGTAAAATAAAATCATGAATAAAAAGATTTTTTGTGGTACCTCCTATAGACGTAAATAGGGGATGTTATTTTTTTTCTTGTTTATCCCATGGTGTGGGGTATCGTTGTATAGGCCATTCAAAAATATTATGGGTTTGTTAAAACCATTTTACGATTGATAGATCCGTTTGCGTAAAATTAAGCTTTAAATTGCAAATTTATGTTAAGAGTCGTGTCCCCTCCCTGCCAGCGAAATGGTTGCGGGGGGGGGGGGGGGGGGGAAATGGGCCCTCGGTCCAGATGCACACTGATCTTGGCTATGTGAAAAAATTCACGGTAGTAGTAAATATAACGAAATTAAAAGGAAAACTATCACAGATAAGTAGGCTTTACAAGTTTACGAGTAATAGTCGACCAACTTATAAAATGTACTGAGAACAGTAAAAATTTTGTACAAATGCCATTGAAATATTACTTAAATAACGTTGTTAGCTGTGTAAAATAGAGTAAATATATGCTTATGAACCATGTACAAATATACAAAAATAAAATAATAACAGGCTTTACAAGTTTACGAGTAATAGTCGACCAACTTTTAAAATGTACTTGACACAGTAAAATTTTTGTACAAATGCCATTGAAATTTTTTACAAAGCTAACAACGTAACTTAAATAACGTTGTTAGCTGTGTAAAACAGATAGTAAATATAAGCTTACGAACCATGTAAAAAAATACAAAAATAAAATCATAAGATCCTTAATAATAATGATAACTAAATTCAATGTTTATGCTCGAATAACTCGAATTTTCGACGTTTTGTAATCTAAAGTCAAATTAGACTCGATTGCCAAGCAAATTACTTATTTTCTTTTGTCGATATCCATCTATAAAATCAATATTCGACCCGACTACATCACTAATTGAGTAGCGTAAAACTTTCCAGAATAGTGAATACCGTAGATTAGAGTTGAATACATACGTAATATTTCAAATACCGAAAGAGAAATAAACAAGGAGCGTGCGCGGAAGGATCCAGGAACGAACCATACCATTTCCCGGGGCTGCGCCGTATCGGCTCCTTTCGCAATTCGCACCCGCGGTGGTACTCAAATAGATAATATTTTTCTAACTTATATTTTTCAGTTGCGGCGTTGGATTTTATAACTTCTTCTTCAGTTACCAGTTAGTCCTTGTTTAGTTTTAGTCAAGAGTGAATAGGTTAATACTTCTAAGAAAGCGCGCTTCATCGTAGACCACATCATCGCTTACCATCAGGCGAGATAGTGGTCAAACGCGAGCATATAGATTTAAAAAAAACATCCTATGTGGGCCTGTTTTTAGACGTTGTGTGCCGCTGAAACCGTTTTAATGTTCATGTAACAACAACAAAACCCTCTTCTTAGTCCGCATTGTTATGCAACTTGTCGGACCACGCGCAGAATAGGGTTCCCTCTATTACTGCGCGTGGCCCGACACGCACTTCGCCGGTTTTTTTAAATATTTCATGGGCCTCCTTTCTGTGAGTGAAGGAATGGGTCTTAGTCCACAAAGCGAGCCCAGTGCGGGTTGGTGTATGTCACATGTTTTCGAATTTTTTCATTGAGACATTCGAAGCGAATCCTCTAGGTTCCGCATGAATCCGAGCACCGCATTCGCTCATCTTCGCGAGTATGTAATAAATAGTAAGGGCAAAAGGGATTTTCAATTCACAGTTGACTTTTTAACCGATTTGCCAAAAAGGAGAAGGTTCTATGTTCGACTTTATTACTTTACTTTTCACCGATTTCTCCGTCAATTGTTTTCCGATTTTGTAAATTCGTTTTTTGTTTGAAAGAGTATGTGCCCAAATTGGTCCCATTTTAATTTGGTGAAGATCTGGGGGGTGACCATAAGCTCTTAGAGCGGTATCAATTTGAGATCGAGTAAGTGACAGATGTATACAAGTCATATACATCTATCCCTTATTCGATCTCAAATTGATACCGCTCTAAGAGCTTATGGTTACCCCCCTGATGAAGGACTTGGGTGATATACAACAGAACTCTTCAATAAATGACTGCGAATCTCCACTTAAGCCAGCCAGGCAGCCAATTAAGGCTAGAGAAAGGTGGTAGCTCTGTTCCCCGTCAGTGTTCACTCCGACCGGTCAATAAAGGCAAAGAGGGGATAAGGGACAAGACTTCTCTCTGGAGATCAGGTCCGTGGGGTCGCCACTGCCCACCAGCTCGCCACAAAGCTGCCCTGCGGATTGTATCTCTCTTAGTCTGGTCGCTCACCTTAGCCATGTTGCGCCAGAGTAAAATCTACCGGCACAGATCTAGGGATAATTGAAGCGCGCAAGCCCCAGCACGACGTCCAATGTCGAGATACTGCGGTGGGTTAGTAAGTACACTTATCATTAATATCAAATAAATCGTATTTAGTAAAGAGGTTGTTGTTCCGAATGCAATACAAACCTACTTGAATAGTTTAGGAGATATGCCGTGAAAGATGAACATACTGATATACTGCTTTAAGGTTACACTAGTCGAAAACTATTCCATACCAACGTAGTCTAGGTATTATTCCACTGTTTGACGATGTACGTTCAATAGTTATTTATGCTACAAGTGCGGAAAGTAGGTGATTTCCGATGAGTGGTATTTTTATTCACGAGCGAGCGAAGCGAGTGAGTGGATAAATCGACACGAGTCGGAAATCATCTTACGCACGTGTATCATACAACATTTTACTATGCATTGTGCGAGGACATAAAAAAATATATCTGAACCAAGCAAGAAATTAATAAAATGGCGCTTATTCTCGGGCGCTCAGCATATCCACAGATTAACTAATAGTTCATAGTTCCTCGGCCATATCTACTGCGCATGTGCAAATAGCTGTCACGTCGTAACGCTAAAAGGCACGAACAAAATATTCATTCTGCCAAACATATTTAATGAATATTTAAAATTAATTTATTGATCAAAATCTAAATCTAGAGTAATTAAAAACGCCTTAAATGAAGTATTAGTTTTGTCTTACCTTTTATATGAATGATAATCTGTACTTAACTAATTTTTAAAACTATTCTCAAATAATAAAAACTCTATGCGGCGGGCTGACGTTGGAGTTACAAATTTAAAAAGTACAGGAAAGTAAAAAGCACTAGTAAAAAAAAGTGACACTTTCCGCACAGTTTGGCTGCTTGGATAACGCTCTTTTCGAGGACATGCATTGTAAAATAAAAAGTGATATCAATTTGTCTCATCATTATCTAGCCCTGTATGGAAGCAAAAAAGTAAAAAAAGAAAGTATTTGAAAGTTATGAGCGTCGAAAGTTCCACATTTCGACACTAATTTTAACGCATTTTTGGGCGCAAATAAATACCATTAGAAGACGGAAAATTGCAAAACGGCCTCCATGCAGGGATAGTTTAGTAGTTCAGCAATGCAAATAATTTTATTTTGAACAGATAGATGTAGTAGTTTTTTCATGATATCCAGACTCCCAAAGGTCTGTTTACAAAGTTTCGCGCGCTCGGTTTCGTCCTAAACCATTATCCATTTCGCTACAATTTTGCAAAAGTGTGTATTCGTACGCGAACTAGCTTCCTACTGCTCATCACAGCATCAATCTCTTTCGCACGTGTTGTCGGTTGATATAAAATGCATTTTAACCCCGCGCACAAAATAGTTCGTGCCGTCGACTAGTGTACCCTTAAGATCACATAGTCGTTAATCCTTACTCGGGTAAAAATGTGAAGATTATATAATTATGATATCAATGAAGATTACGGTGAAGGAAAACATCGTGAGGAAACCGGCATGTCCAAGAACCAAAAATTCGAAGACATGTGACATCCACCAACCCGCACTGGGCCCGCGTGGTGAGTTACGGCCCATTCCCACTCACAGAGAGGAGGCCTGTGTCCCAGCTGTGGGAACATTAATTGGCTGATGATGTGATGTGATATCAATGAAGGTTTCACTTCATTAAAAATATTAATTTTAGGTAAGTACTGTCCTCTAGACAATGACAGTTGATACAAAATCTTTTATAAAAAAACTGAACTCAATAAAATTCTAAAGTTTATAGACAAAATTTCTAAAATACAAATAAATTATTTCTCTCATTTTATTTAAGTAACATTGTTTGGTAGACCGTACTGGGTTATTTTCACGATGGCTGACAACAAATTGATGGCTAAGCTAGCAGATGTGTAAGTATTGCACTTTTGCACATACCTACCTTTAAGGTGAGTATACACTAGAGCATTTTTGCGAGCTTTACTATGTAATGTAACGTTCTTACGAATGGTACAATACAGACAAATGATCAGTGTCCTATAGCATTTCCATGTAATGTAATGTGTGCTGTGTTCAGCGTAAGGCTCAACGGCGAGCGAGCATTTACCCATAACATTTCTTTATACCTTGCATTCATTATTGACCACACTCCACGTCACCCACGCTCGTGCCTTTGTGAATGTTACTCAAAAACGCTCGTTGGTTTTTAAAATATAAAGAAAAAAAGAAAGAAAAAGTGTTTACTCGCCACAAAAACGACATACAAAATTTTAGATATCAAAAAGAAAATCAGGTTGTAACAAAGCATCGAGCGTCAGGTTGAAAAAACAGCGAGTACAAGTAAATGCTCTAGTATATACTCACCTTTATGTAGGTACTAGGAACCTTCGTTAAATGATAGGTACAGTGATATTTTTTCCTGTGCCGCCTACTCCACTATAAAACTAAAACCATTACACAAAGTCTCACCCACGCTGGGAGAGACCGCCAACGGCGCGCCTACAGAACACACTAGCTACATAAATACGCATAGGCACGCGTGCTGTGCACTTTTGAGCAGGCGCTCACCAGTGAACGGAAATAAACATGGAAGCATTACTTCGAAGGAACTTAACGCGCATCCTGACACAAAATCCCAAACAAACTCACACATCGAAACCCCGCAACTGATTCGCCAAACTAGCCAAAGTACACAAACAATATTATTACAACTCATGATGCACAGTAAAAAATAGACCTTATTTACTTAAGTTTTGGGTTTAAATTACCATCTAACGTATAGGCCGCTAACGACATTTCTACGACGCCACTGCGTCCACCAATCGCGTCGCCCGGGATTCTTTATGCAATATGGTGCAACGCAATTATTAATTATGATAGTGATGGTATTAAAGTAATATGAAAGAAAATATAGAAGCATAAATAAACGTGTGTGATCAGGTTACCACCGTCAGGAACAAAGTTCCTTCTCACGTATGATTTAAACAAAAACATTTTTTTTTATTTTTGCGATCTTGGATTATTTTAGCCTCACAATCGACTTTAGCATCCGCGAAAACTAAACCCATGATGAAAAATATGAAAGATTTCGCAGCTGCCATTTTGGATTTATATTTTGACCAAATTCGAAAGAAGGATATCGCATAGAAGTATGAACGCTTTTTCGCGTGATGATTTCTACCAGTCAAATCCTACGGCAATTCGTGTTAAAGAACCATCTTTTATTGTATTAAAAATATATCTTTTTGGAACGGTCAAAAATATATTAGAAAAGATAAAGATACAGCAACGATATCTATTTTCTCCATGCTGTTAAAGGAACTTTTATGTACCTACAATAACTTGGTATATTTTGCATAGTGCCGTCCCCATAGAAAAAAAAAATGGCGTGTATTGTTCCTTAGGTTGTAATCAAATTATATTTGCCATTATTGTCAGGTAAAAAAGTTAATTGTTTGGTTGGCATAACATCATCCCTATAGATTTCGTGGCATACTTCATTTTTTATAGAAATATGAATAGCGATGTATTTACACGTGAAATCTAATTCCAACATTCTTGTTATGCAAATGTGATTTATTTATGCACCGCTTCACTGCACAAGAAGGCATTTTTAAATAATTAACACGCGAAAAACAGTAAATATTAGTCGACCGCCGCTGTTGCCTACTGCGGACGAACTAAAAGCGTGAGCGGCACGATCGGTAAGCCCCGCCCACCGGGGCACAATTTGCGTTGGGTCATTTTTTAAAGCTACACCCATCTATACTAGGTCTTGACAAGCCTGATTTTGCGGGCCTCGCAATGGCATCTACGGGCAGGGGGCGAAGACTTGAGAGTATATAATTTACTGCGGAGCCATTTGCAAGTTTTAGGATTACCCTAAATCGGCTCACTTCATTGTTCATCCGATGATCTTTATTTTCGGGAACGGATGGGGCATACACACACACACTTCCTAAGGTCTATCTAAGTCAACGCAAATGATCAACTATTCATAAAAAATAATAATGTGTTTCTCACATTCGGGAAGCTTTTGAGTCAAAAAAAGGTGCCGGAGGTTCTCTTAAGATAACTAAAGAGAAAAGTCCGAAATTATTTACGTTACACGGTTTTTACGACCGATTGGTCTAACTTTTTTTGTAGGATCAGATATTTCAAACAGGTACATCTTAGGCGTTCTATCAACTTCGCGACACTTATTCAACTACCATTTTCTCGTTCTGTATAATTATGCTTGCTCAAAAGCACTCTCTCTAGGCTTACCTACACTACGACAAAACGCCAAACTTTTACTAAAAACAGTAAAAATCGGAATTCCCGGTTTGCGTCATTTTTTTTTCATTTCTTCCACATTCACCTCAATAATTCACCAGTTTCAAAAAAAAAAAAAAAAAAATTTTTGACAAAACGTGCTTATTAACCGACTTTCGAAAAAGGAGGAGGTTCTATGTTCGACTTCTTGTATGTTTTTTTTTTTTTTTTTTTTTTTTTTTTTTATGTATGTTCACCGATATTTCCGTCAATTGTGGACCGATTTTGAAAATTCTTTTTTTGTTTGATAGAGTATGTTTCGAAATTGGTCCCATTTTAATTTGGTGAAGATCTGATGAAGAACTTCGAAGATATACAACAGAACTCTTCAATAAATAACGGCAAATCTCTCGGGACTGCTGCAATCGCATGTCTGTTTATTGTTTATACCATTTCATAACATAAAATCACGCCAATACGCTCTTAAGGGGTAAGCAGATCTCTCATTTGATCGATTTTGTTCAAGTTTCATGATATTCGGGTAATCTATTTTTATGGCGTTATAGGAAACTTACTAAACAACTTGCCTATTAGTTAGGTACAACTAAAAAGTGAAAAATAAAAAAACTTTTTTACAAAAAAATACTACCGACTTCCAAATAAGAAAACTACAAAGTGTAAAATAACTTTATTTTTGGAAGTCGGTGTCCATAACGCAAAAAAATGGTACCTACGAAAGACACCGACTTCCAAAAATAAAGTTATTTTTCACTTTGTAGTTTTCTTATTTGGAAGTCGGTAGTATTTTTTTGTAAAAAAGTTTTTTTTTTGTACTACGCAAATCACTTATTGACAATTTTTTAACCGACTTTCGAAAAAGGAGGAGGTTCTACGTTCGACTTCTTGTATGTTTTTTTTTTTTTGTATGTTCACCGATATCTCCGTCAATTATGACCGATTTTGAAAATTCTTTTTTTGTTTGAAAGAGTATGTCCCGAAATTGACCCATTTTAATTTGGTGAAGATCTGATGAAGACCTTCGAAGATATACAACAGAACTCTTCAATAAATGACGGAAAATCTCTCAGGACTGCTGCAATCGCATATCTGTTTATTATTTAGACTATTTCATAACATAACATCACGCCAGTACGCTCTTAAGGGGTAAGCAGATCTCTCATTTGATCGATTTTGTTCAAGTTTCATGATAATCGGGTAATGTATTCTGGCGTTATAGGAAACTTACTAAACAACTTGCCTATTGCCTACGGGCGCACGGTAGGCGCAGTGGTTTAGCGATTGACTGCTGCTCTGCGTGTCGCGGGTTCGATGCCCGCTCGGAACAAATATTTGTATGACCTACAGATAGTTGTTCCGGCTCTGGGTATTGTGTATGTGAGTTTATATGTTTGTAAACGCAACCACGATACAGGAAGAAATTCCTAGTGTGGAGCAACGTTTTTTTTTTTTAAATAAATAAAATAAATAAATATTAGGTAGGTAAAACTAAAAAGTGAAAAAAATACTTTTTACAAAAAAATACTACCGTCGGAATTAAATCATGCAATTCCATCGCACACTCCCCGAAATGTAACCGATAAAAAACCGACAAGCTGGCAACTCAGCGAAGATGCTCAAGGCTCTGGAGCTTTGACTTGACCAGTGCCTCATTGCCGATGAGTCTCTTGGCCCGCTTTTCAATCGTCTCTAGTGCGTCAAGCTGGTATTTGGTAGATCTGTCCCAGAGATGACAACAATACTCCATGCACGATCGAATTTGCGCTTGGTGTAAGTTGAGGAGCTGTTCCGGCGTGAAGTACCTTCTCACCTTCGCAAGGCAGCCAGCTGAGCCTTTGCCTCAATGTATGGCTGGATGTGAGACGCACGGGATCGGTCAATGTGAGGAGATGGCAAGCGCTTCCCAGTGCCTCTCGATGGCCTCACTCCATATGTGAATGGCACATGCTAGAAGATCCCCAGTAGACCGATTTCGGCGGAAACCAAATTGGCGGTCGCTAAGGATATCCTTAGTTTCTAGGTATGCCAGGAGGTTAGTGCCAGTTCAGGCGCACAGGTTCTAAGAACTATAGCTGGTATGCCGTCAGGGCCGGCCTTGTTCACGTCGAGGTTGCGCAGCATACTACGGACGTCCTTTTGATGGATGCGAATGTCCGACATACCCGTCTCACATCCGCGAATCACCAGGATTCTGACGCGAAGATGCCGCAAAAAGAGGCAAATAAATTTGCCTTCTCCTCAGCGGTGTGGGCCAGCGACAGTGACCCATCGGGTTTCAGCAGTGGTGGTAGTGAGGGACGGCACAAGTTCGACTCGACAGACTTAGCCAGGGACCAAAACGCTTTTCTACCTGCTGGTTAAGAAGCAAGTTTGGCCCCTATTCGGCCAATGTGGTCAAACCGAGCCCTTCGCAACACCTTCTTGCAGGACTTGGCAGCCCTGTTGTAGGCTTTCTTCTTCAGACCCACGTCACTCGCTTTGCGCGATCGAGCGTCGACCCATGCCAGGTACGTACGCCTCATGTTTAAGCGAGTCGGCGCGATGACATTCGGCGCCAAACCATGGCCGGTCAACGCTGGACATCGCCACGTCGGAGAACGGAATGTAGTACTCCATTCCCTGACGCAACACACCCGTCACGGCGTCCGCGCACGAAGAAGGATCAGCCGAAGAAAAGCAAGTAGGCTGCCAAGGATAGCAAGCGAAGAAAGATCGCATGCCATCCCAATCTGCTGACCTGTACCGCCAAACCCGCCATGTGCCTCTTGGGCTGGGATCGGGCAGGGAGTAGGCGGACACAGGCTTCTCCAGACAATGGTCACTGTGCACTGGTATGGGAAGAGCCCCACCTGGTGGTTGGCATTGAAGTCCCCCAGTAACACAAATTTGTACCGTTGTACAGAAGGAAGGATTCATTTCTTTCTGAACAATGCAACGGTGCAAACCTACGTAAAGCTTTAATAATTAATGGATGGGTACCTAATGTATTTATTCATTTATTACAGTCCTCTGGTAAAACCTGGATTCGATGCATTAGGCATGTCGGCTCCATTCATTGTTCAAATGAACCCTGAAGGAAAATGGGAAAACAAGAGGCCCGCGAACATGGACGAAGACCGCCTCAAAGCCATCGTTCAACATCTGGTCAACTCTAACGCGATATCCGCGGCGCAGAGCTACTGCTGCCAATGTGCTGCAGAGGAACAGGTAAAATTACATGTTATATTATTGATCGCTCAAAATAACTGTGCAACTGGCGCTGTCATGTCACTCTGATGTTCGACTCACGCTTTTGGCGCACATGGCGAACGCGGGGCGCCGCGCGATTAGGAGGGAGTGGGTCGCATTTATGTTTTTAGGTAAGGGCCCAGCCCCAAACACAAAACTGCGGTGCGACGTCCCATCGTAAAAATCTACGAGCTTGTTGCTTGTTGTTGATTTAGCTGTTTTCTGCGTTGCGTATTCGCATCGCGGCAATTCAAAGCGTACAGAAGCGGAAATAATAAAACTATAAATCGAAAAGTCGTTTTTATACATAGATAATATTTCCAAAAAAAACCCATTTCCAGCATTTTTGGCATTTTTGTCTGTTTGTATTTATGCACGTGTTAGAATCATGAAGGAACTCCATAAAAAAGTATCGATATTTACGAAGATAGCAAGCTTGGAAAGTCCAGATGGTTGTTGGTTATTTACTATGTATCTAAGTTCCTATGTATGTAGTGTATAAGGGAAAGGTTTTATGAAGAAAAGCACAAAAGACAAGACTTGGTATTATTACGTGAAGCTTGTGTAGTCCATCTTTCACAAAAATAGAATAATTGAGGAAAACAATATCACTATCACAATCACCACATAATATCTGGTTTTTACTGGCTTGTAGTTCACAACAAAGTGTCAACTTACGAATTACATTCGCTCCATGTAAAACACTGGTACCTAGCTGAATCCGGTAAGACTGGAAGCTGACCCCAATATAGTTGGGAAAAGGCTAGGCAGATGATGATACATTTTGGGAGTTACGGATTTTAGGTGGAAGTGAGTTCCACAATCGTACTGCATGGACAGAGAAGAGTGGGAATAGTAGTAATGATTCGACCTGTCTTAATACGTCAAATGCTAGAAAATGATGTAAAATTGTGAGAACAGTGTTGAAAATGGTTGGGGTACCGCAACCATTTTCAACACTGATCTCACAATTACATAGATCAATAATCAATTCTTACTTAATGAAACCTTTCTAAAACGAATCTAGACAATTAAGGAATTTAATATTGCCTATTTAGTCATTCTTAATCAATATTTGAAAGAATATTGATACTAACTGACAGTCTTGTACTAATTGTCTCAAAGCACTTATAATACTAAACTAGCAATATTAAATTCAGGATACATCACAATGATCATTACAAATTACGTAATATTTTATAGGAATATCATCACTGTGGTTTAAATTTAAATTTAGGGTTATTTCCTGTACATACCAAAAATCCTACAACAATATTTACTCAGGTGGGTACTCTTAACAATTGTAGGTATTTGACAACAACACAATAATAATTTAGGTAGGTAGTTTGACATTTGTCCATAGATGCTTAATAAATATGACAGTTGTATTTTGTAGCAAGCCATTGTGCTTACAAAATGAGAATTCATGATTTAATGACGTCACACGTACTTCCAATTCTAACACACGCATCACGTAAATAAAATGTACGAAACCAATGTAGATAACTTTTATACAAAAAAAATGTGCATAACTTGAAGTAATACTTAGTTTTTGTTAAAACGCAATCGGTTCACTATATTAAAGGTTAGATGAATTTAAAGTGTTCAAGAAGTAAAATATCACAACATACGCAAATTAGATACTCGGACTGTTGAACTCCATATTTGATAGATGGCGTTGTGCATTTGGCATCATTTTCTGAATCGCGGTGTTAATTTTTTTCGGACGATTTACCCTAGAAAAAAATTGGTAGGTAGGCATGATGTACCTACAACCTGCCCGTCGTCGCACTCATTGCGGGGACGCAGCGCGAATCAGGGGTGTCAAATCTCTATGTCGAATCAACGATATACCTTCAAGGGCCATTTCAAAAGTGGTTAGAGCTAAAATAATAATTCGGCACGAGATAAAAAAATACGTTTTATGAGGTTTTAGGTATCTAATCATACTACTACCACAGATAATATAATACTAGCATACCACTGACCTCTATCATACAAGTACGCTGGACTAAATATATTAGATGAAATGACAGTTGATTTTTGTCCCGAATCAAAGCGCCCCACTCGAGGTTCTCAGGAACTAAAATTGACACATTTAGAGATAGGTTAATCCCGATATTTCTCAAGATTAGGTAATACTAATATATTCGCCTGGAAATATTATATTATTTTAACTAATACGAGTATATGAGTATTAGTAATATTTTTAAATTACACTAATATCAAAATAGTAGACTTGGCAAGGCGTATCACTCATCTACTGTATTGACTTCTCATAATATGTTGCAACTAAATATCTCATATTGGTATTAGTGATGAATGTTATATGAATGCCTAATAATCAGTAATAATATGTTAAAAAGCAATGTGTAATACTAAATTCTGAAATCATCATCATGATCATCCACAGTCCGACTTCGCCCACTGCTGAGCACAGGCCTCTCTCTTCTTGTATCAATCACCTCGTTCCTGTCTGGAATTAATTCTGGAATAATATCATGATAATTATAATTGTACCTATTAACAAATGTTTTTAAGTCAAACAATTTATATCTGCATCTGAAACAGAGTTGAAAACTGATATAAGTCTTCACGTCGCTGGAATGCGATGTCACTCTTATTTGCACCTTAACACTAGAGAGACAGGATCTCAGCGATGACAGCGAGAAATATGTCCGTTGTAAATTATTATCCATCTCATTCGTACGCAAATATTTGTATGAATGATGTTCCAACCGAGTGAATCCAAACTATTGTAAATGTAAGTATTAACTAACTAGTATACTTGAGCGAGCAGATACTTGCTCAAATATACAATATCAAATATACTTTTTAGTTTTAAGGATAATTTGTTAGCCTATCCCCATATTTAAATCTCACTGATCTGACAGTAATGCGCTATCACTTTAGTAGCACGCTATCCACTAGTTTGTAGCTTGCAATCTGATTGAAAGTATTTTTCAGTTAACCTTTACAACAAGTTTTCTATTACTTAGAAATGAATCTCAATTAAAATAATTGGGATTTTCTTTTTCTCTTACGTATTAAAGTATTCTCACGTATTTTTATACCGAAGGTTATGTCCCATCTCTAATATTAGTTCCATGGAATCTCACGTTAAGTCACGTTGCTATCAGCGCCAAAATGGCGAAAATCTAATGTCTTAATTTTGTCATCGATAATATGAAGTCCAGCGTACTTGTATGATAGTGGTCAGTGTAGCATACAGATGCCTCACCCCATACAAAGAAACCGTGCCGACGTAACTAGCGTTTTTCATCTGATTAGTCTTGTTATTTTTGTAAGTACCTCAATCGCGTTCGATCCTGTTACACGGCAATAGATGGTGTTAGCAGCCGACTTGCAAGTAAAAGGGTTTACTAGGTTCGTGAATATTTTTTTCTTTAAATACAGTGAAGGTTCGTTTTATAGTATTTTTTTGCACGTTTTTACAGTTTTTTGCACCAAAATGTGTTACAATGCAAATTTTAACAAACGAGAGGAATGCCTCAGAAATTAAAAAATGCGCCAACTATTGGCATCAGTTTTAAATGAACCGTTCAAATAATCTTTGAAATTTGAATTAAGAGCCCAATATTTTATAATTTTGTACTTAGGAGAGTTGATTAAACAAGAACATACAATTTTTATGTTCAATTCCAGAAAATGTTAATTTTACACACAATTAGATTTAATTGTGTGCACATGTCGCGCCATCTAGTGATATTTATTTGAACCAAATTTCCTTCCTTAGCAATGAGACCCCGTGCTACTACTAATGTCAAATGTTGACGATGACGTGTGTACAATTGTATATTTTCTCTGTGTGTACAATCTGGTTCGTCACCACCTTCACTGCCCGTCTGAATAGCGTAGGTAATGATAAACGCGGTGGCCTACTACGCTCAAGGTTGCGAGTTAGAGTCCCAGCTATGGCTAGGTGTTATTTTTTATATTTTCGTTTTGGTGTGTTCTGGAGTGCTACTAGATGGCGCGCAGCAAATCTGTCCTTAATTTTTTGTATGAAGTCGATATTTTTCTCCCTAGAGTAACTGTGCAGCGAATGTTCGATCTAGGTAGGTAGCAAAGTATAGCCCTCGCCAAACTTCTTAACTGGAGCGAACACAGCTAGTAGATAAATAATTGAAAAACATTAGGGCTGTAACGATACTACTGCCAAATTCTTACGAATATGCTCGCGAACTTTAACTAAACTTTGAAGCCAATCGGTTAGTTGCCATCCTGATTTCCTGGGGGAGCGCATTCCACACTCCACAGAGAAATATACTGAACGAAGACAGAACAGTGAATGAAATTAGTGCGATGAATGGGACATTGAAGAAGATGGTTAGTCGGTTATGAGAATAACGAAGATTTTTTCTGTGGTTGGCGCTGTTGGGAATTCAAAGTATAATGATAACACAGTGGAATATTAATATAGTGAAAAGAACACAACTTTTATTAGGTATTGACAACCATATTGTTAGGAATGTTGCTAAGCATCTAAACCTACCATAAACACTTTATGGCGTGACTGACATAATGGATTATCCTTCATGGACAACACCCCCACTTAATCCCATATGTCTGCTACAGAACATATGCTTCAGACGCACTGTTGCTTTAGTTAGCATATCTACAGGCATTACATCAGTCTGGCAATAATTGATCCTGATCACCTCACAATCAGCTAACTCTCTAACAAAATGATATTTTATATTTATATGCTTTGACCTTTTACTGATAGCAGGACTATAAACTAACATGCTAGCACTTTGACTATCACTGAAAACAATCACAGTCTCTGTCCGATTAGTTAGTTTAGCATATAAACCTTTCATATTTACAACTTCTTTAGCAGCCTCACAAAGAGCAATGTATTCTGCCTCGGCAGTACTTAAAGCTACGCATCGCTGTTTGCGAGCTTGCCAAGCTACAGCAGCACCACCAAACATAAAGAAATAACCTGTAAAACAACGATCATCAGGCCCATTTCCCCAATCGGGATCTGCATAAGCAACCAAAGATTTGTCGCACTTCTTATAGCATAGCGATAAATCAATCGTCCCCTTCAGATACCTAAGCACACGTTTAAGTGCTGGCATGTGAGTGGAATTATTAAAATTATTAAATTGACGCAGCATTGTAACCGCAAACGAGATGTCTGGTCTAGTACTACATGCCAAATACATAAGAGAACCTATAATCGCCTGATATTCAACGTTCTCATTCCTCTCTCCTGGCTTCAAGTGAATGTTGGTTTCAACTGGTGTACTCACTGGTTTGCAGTCTTGCATACCGTATCTTTCCAAGATCTTTTCAATAAAGGATCTTTGAGAAAGAATAATTTCTCTTCTTTTCTGATCTCTGAAAATTCGGACCCCTAAACATTCTCTGGCTTCTCCAAGGTCTTTTATATATAAATTTACTTGCAATATGCCGCTTTACTTTCTCCGCCTCGACGATTTTATTTGTAAAGATATAAAAATCATCGACATAAAGCGCAATAGCTATGAAAAAATCTTCAGTTTTCTTTGTATAAACGCATGGATCATATTTGGATCGAATAAAGTCCATTTTCATAATATGTCCATGGATTTTCTCGTTCCAACAACGAGCTGCTTGTTTCAGACCATATATTGCTTTCTTTAACTTGCAAACTTTGCGTTTATTCTCAATAAAACATTCTGGTTGCTCCATATATAAATTTTCCTGCAGCTCACCATTTAAGAAAGCCGTGGTCACATCGATGTGATGTATCTGCAGATCTTTTTCAGCTGCAAGTGCTATCAGAAGACGGATTGAAGACATTCTCACCACAGGAGCAAAGGTTTCAAAATAATCTTCTCCTGGTTTCTGGGAGTAGCCTTTAGCTACCAATCTCGCCTTATAACGCTGCACGCTACCATCTCCGCCAATCTTGAGTTTAAATACCCACTTTGATTTTACCACATTGGCTTCTATTGGTCGATCAACTATTTCCCAGGTAGAATTCGCCTTAAGGGAATCATATTTATCCTTCATTGCTTGCAACCACAAATTTTTGTCTGAGCGCTGCATAGCATCTTTAAGAGATACAGGATCACCAACTACATGAAAATTATAGACCACGTCCTCATCACGTTTAGGACGCCTATTCCTAAGGGGATATCTTCGTTCTGGAATCTCTAGTTCACGAAGGTTTTCATCCGAACCAGAATCAGCAGCATCGTAAAAATCTTCTTCCGGGCTTGACAACAGATTATCCTCTTCGGGAGAGACCACCTCTTCAATCATCTCATTTTCATCACGTACTTCATGAAAACTATTAACTGGACTAGGAGCAGTCCACATGGGAACCTTTGCAACACTTCTCTCAGTTATAACAATGCTCTCACGAATATCTTGATCAGTAATCGGCGTTTAGGGGTCGTGGTCCAACTATAATGTCCAACTAGTTGGACTACGGGTCTTCAGTAGGGGCAGTTGTCCAACTAAAATAATAGTTGGACAACTGCCCCTACCGAAGACCCGTGGTCCAACTGACTTATTTTATTAATTTATATTAATATTCATCATCAGCCTTTTAATGTTCCCATTGCTGGGACACAGGACTCCTCTCTGTGAGAAAGAATGGGCCGTAGTCTACCTCGCGGGCCTAGTGCGGGTTGTAATCCAGGGTTGGTGGATGTCACAATTTCTTGGAATTTTTGGTTCTAGAATATGCCGGTTTCCTCAGGATGTTTTCCTTGACCGTTTTAAGAGCAGTAGTGATGAAATAATTTACACAATGTAAAGCGCCTGCCTGGGTTCGAACCCACGACCTACAGCTTGTAATTAGCGACCGTTACCACAAAATCACCACTGCTAATATTGATACATTTTTTTTGTGACGGAACTTTTAAGTGCTGCCGCAGGGCAGCACTTAAAAGTTCCGTCACAAAAAAATTGTGTGAACGGTGCAGACCGTTCACACAATTGTTTAGCATATATGGGGAAAAGGGAAGTACACGTAAACTAACAAACGTTGTTCCACTGGTTTTTGCTTTGTTGAGTGACAAGAAGCAAACAACTTATTTTGCGTTATTTGAAATTTTGAAATCTATGTTAAATTGGAATCCTCAAGTATTTCACTACGACTTTGAAGTAGCTATTCTAAAAAGCATTCAAGAATTTTCACCAAACGGTAAAATAGTGGGCTGTTACTATCATTGGTCTCAGTGCATTTGGAGGAAAGCTAAATTCTTGGGCCTTAGCAAAACAAAATCAAAACTAGAGAAAAGAATAGTTTCATTATGTTCTGTTTTGCCTTTATTACCTCATAATAAAATTTTAAATGGATGGGAGTACATTAAAGCGGAAAGTAATGGTGGAGGTGGAGCTACAAAACTAATAAAATATATAGAGCGATACTGGATTAAAAACGATTTTGACAAATTCAGTAAGATAATAAGCGTGTTTAGTGAAAGACACAGAACAAATAATATTTTGGAAGGGTCGCATGCAAAACTGAGTCGTATTTTAAACACGAAAAATGTCAACATGTTGCGGCTTCTAAACGTGTTAAAAAAATAACAACCCTTGCCAAAATAAGAGAAGTTACAAAAAAGATAGCTCTCAGATGAAAATGCCAAATTGAAAATGATGATTACATCATGGAGATACAGTTACAAGTGTTAACTGGTGAAATAACTGTTGGACATGCTTTAGAAAAACTACGTTAATATTTTTTTTTTATAATTACAGTGTTGATTTGATTGATAATGATTTTTCTTAAAACTATATTATAATTAAATTAAATTAATATTTTAATGTATTATTTAGCTGTTAATGTCCCACTGCTGGGCATTGGTCTTTCCAAGTGCCCTTTTTTAACGCCACTTCAATTTTAGTTATTTAAATATTTATATAAATTAATAAAATAAGTCAGTTGGACCACGGGTCTTCGGTAGGGGCAGTTGTCCAACTATTATTTTAGTTGGACAACTGCCCCTACTGAAGACCCGTAGTCCAACTAGTTGGACATTATAGTTGGACCACGACCCCTAAACGGTAATCGGAACCACCACAGTAGACGGAGTTTCCAATGGCTGAACATTTGTATTCGTCAATTCAGGAACACCTGGCTGAGCCACTCTAATTGGCTCAACATTCCTTTCTATAAATGTTGCGTCTCGAGCGAAAATTACCCGCTTTGTGTTGTTCATGTTTATGAACCTATATGCCTTCTGATTCTCACAATATCCTGTCATTATCATTTTAGCAGTCTTGGAATCAAACTTTCTCCGTCCATGATCTTTCACCAAAACTTTGAGAGCTTTACATCCAAAAGTCTTCAAGTGTGAAAGATCCACTTTCTCCCCAGTGAACACTTCCTCCGGAACTTTATCCACAAGAACCATTGTCGGAGATCTATTTTTCAAATAAACGGCACATCCAACGGCTTCACCCCAGAACTTTTTATCCAATCCAGCTTCATGGGCCATACATCTCGCCTTCTCAACTACAGTACGAATAGTGCGCTCAGATAACCCATTTTGTTGTGGCGTGTGCGGCACTGATGTCTGGTGGACTATTCCATTAATTTTCAAATAATTTTGAAAATCATTGCTGGTATATTCGGTTCCATTATCGCTACGCAATTTCTTAATTTTCTTACCGGTTTGGTTTTCAACTAGCGCCTTAAATTCTTTAAATTTAGCAAACACTTGGGTTTTGGATTTCAATACATAGCCAAATGTTTTCCGACTAAAGTCATCTACAAAAATGAGATATTATCTGTTTCCACCCCATGATTTAACTTCCATAGGTCCCGCTAAATCCGAATGCACTAGTTCCAGTAATCCCTTAGCCCTTTTACTGTGTTTCCGCCTTGGAAACCTCTTCACACACTGCTTGCTCTGGCAACATGCTACACATGGTTCCTTGTTCACTTCTCCAAACGAAAGCCCATCAACCATGTCTTTCAACTTGACCATTAGTGGTCCACTTAGGTGACTTAATCTCCTATGCCATAAATCATACGCATTTGGAGCACCTGAAGTATCTGAAGGAGTCGTGAGAACCATCGCTGCCTATTTGGGATCTAAAATATATAAACCCTGTTTCAGTGGTGCTGTTAACAATGGTTTACCAGCAATGGTTATATCATTTTCCTAAAAACCTTACAACATTTTACATCAAAGACAACTATGCAACCATTTTGACAAATCTTACTTACCGATAGCAAATTAGTAATAAGATCTGGCAGCAACAACACATCCTCAAATTTAATTTTACGCCCCATGGCAAAAACATCACCTTTTAATTTGGAAACAATTTTGTCATTGTTAGCAGTAGTAATACGCCGAACTTCCTTCACTAACATTTTCCAGAATTTGTTTTTGCGACGTCATATGTGATGTTGCTCCGGAATCTATAACCCATTCCATAGGTACTGTGGTTTTCGATAAAAGAGTTACAAAATCTTTTTGTAATAATAGTGACACATTACCTGCAGTACCTTTACTGTAACTATCCTGGGTAGAAGTTACATTGCCCTTACTGTCTTTAGACTTGCGCTGCTTACACTGCCACTTATACTGGCATTTCCGTTTGCAAAAGTGACATATTATATCCTTCTTGCTAACAAGCGCCGAGTCCATTGTCTTCGTTGTTGTCTTCTTCTGTTCACTTTCCTTCAGAAGCGCTAACATCACTGTTTCCGTAGTGATTTTCATGCTGGAGTGCTCAAGTGACATTACAAGAGGGTTGAATTCTTCAGGTAGTCCAGCCAACATTATAATTGCAATAAATTCGTCATCCAGGCCAGCTTTTATCTTAAACAAAGCCTGGCTTGTGGCTTGGATCTCATTAACATATTCTTCTGTTGAGCTATAGTATCTGTGAGCTTCACGTTGAATAATTTCCGAAGTAAATTCAGCCTCCGCAGCAAACCTCCATCTGCATAAGCTCGTCGTAGCGCCTCCCAGGTATCCCTCGCCGTTTTAGTTGTCATAATGGGGGGTAGATCTTCTCTGAACACATAAGGCAGATCTTACTCCTCGCTTTGGCGTCTTTTAATCGCCTCTGCCGTTTTTTCCTCAAAATCCTCATTTAAACATTCCCATAAATCAAGGTTTGTCAAAAACATTTCCATCGTGAAAGACCAAGTCCCATAGTTGGACTGGTCCGACAACTTTTCAAATGTAACGGCTTGCATTTTCGTATATGTCCGCAAAAGTTTAAATTTACAGAGATACTACGTTATACCGAGCAAGTCATGGGCTGGGCCCATAACCTGTTGGGAATTCAAAGTAAAATGATAACACAGTGGAATATTAATATAGTGAAAAGAACACAACTTTTATTAGGTGTTGACAACCATTGTTAGGAATGTTGCTAAGCATCTAAACCTACCATAGACACTTTATGGTCTGACTGACATAATGGATTATCGTTCATGGAGAACAGGCGCAAATATAATTGAAAAAATTACAAAAAAATACTACCGACTTCCAAATAAGAAAACTACAAAGTGAAAAATAACTTTATTTTTGGAAGTCGACGTCTTTCGTAGGTACCATAATTTTTGCGTTATGGACAGTTTAAAAGTAAAAATACTTTCCTGTACTTTTTTAATTTTTAACTCCAACGTCAGCCCGCCGCATAGAGATATTATTATTTGAGAAAAGTTTTAAAAATTAGTTAAGTACAGATTATCATTCATATGAAAGGTAAAACAAAACTAATACTTCATTTAAGGCGTTTTTAATTAGTCTAGATTTAGATTTTGATCAATAAATTATTTTTAAATATTCATTAAATATGTTTGGCAAAATGAATTTTTTGCTCATGCCTTTTCTCGTTACGACGTGACAGCTATTTGCACTTGCGCAGTAGATATGCCCAAGGAACTATGAACTATTAGTTAATCTGTGGATATGCTGAGCGCCCTTGAATAAGCGCCATTTTATTAATTTCTTGCTTGGTTCAGATATATTTTTTTATTTCCTCGCACAATGCATAGTAAAATGTTGTATGATACACGTGCGTAAGATGTTTTTCGACTCGTGTCGATTTATCCACTCACTCGCTTCGCTCGCTCGTGAATAAAAATACCACTCATCGGAAATCACCTACTTTCCGCACTTGTAGCATAAATAACTATTATCTACTCTCTTAACGTAATTTTCGAATTATAAACTTCAAAACAAGTTTATATTGACATACATTATAAACACAATACAGACATTTAAAAATAGAATCTCTTA
This sequence comes from Orthosia incerta, assembly GCA_948252205.1. Classification (NCBI taxonomy): domain Eukaryota; kingdom Metazoa; phylum Arthropoda; class Insecta; order Lepidoptera; family Noctuidae; genus Orthosia; species Orthosia incerta. Next base: position 35,252,072 of record OX411741.1, on the reverse strand, counting down.
AAACAAAAAACAATACCGAAATTTAAAATAGAATCTCATTATAACACTACAAGTTATATTATATTTCTCTAACAAAATAATGTTCTATTACGTAAAAATTTGCTATTCCGATACAGGACAAATCCAAGAAATTAATCACTAAGGAGTTTCCATCAATTTTTTTTAAATGCCATTTTAGTACCTATTATAAAAAGATTTGATTCCAATTTTAAATTGTCTGTGACAATGCCCGCTTTAGGCTTAGCACGCACTGCGATTTTTATACGCGCGAATTTTGTCTCTTTCTACCTGTTCATAGAGCTCAAAATATTCGCGCGAATTAAATTCGCGCCGCAGTCGCGATTCTGTTGCAAAACACGGATTTCATGCGGTATTATTGCCGCACGATTTTTTTACCGCAATGCGAGCAGCTTCATACAATTCTATAGGTCGCAGAATGGGCGGAAAAAATTCTCGCGAATAAATATCGCAGTGCGTGTGCTAAGCCTTAGCGCATGCGCGGATAATGCGATGAGGGTTTTGGCGAGGCATATTGCCTCCTCTACACTGCTCGCGAAGTTCCTCGGCGAAGTACTCTAGAAACTTTGGCTAAAGTCCGAAGTGCGACACTACACACTCCTTCAACTTCGCGATGAGCTCATTCGCTCTGTGGTGCGATAGCCTGCGCACGTTTGTAATGGACGCTCAAGTAGCAGTTGCCGTTGCAATGTGCACTCTGGCGTATTCTTAACAACGTGCATATTTACACAACGACGTCACGACGCGAACTGAAGTCAACCGAGTAGTATAGAGAGTCACTTCGTGTGCGCACTTCGGGCAACTTCAGGCCCTTTGACTCGGGCGCAAAAACCGACAACAAATGGAAGTTGCCCGAGGCGAGCTAAAGTTTGACGACGAGGTAAGCCGAAGTGCCTCTCTACACTATCGTATTCGTCCTAACATCGTTTAACTTCGCGAGCAGTGTAGAGGAGGCAATACGTTTTGCAGGTTTCGCTGTACTGAATTTCATGAGTTTTTAAAATGTCTGATAATAGTGAATGTGAAGAAAATTTGACTCCGCCAAATATTTTATATGCGGCGAAGGAAATTACTCATAATCTCTTACCAGTAAAGTCGAGATTATTATTTGATGCATTTATCACGATTTTATGGCATGGAAAATGGTTCAATCCCAAAATGTATGAGTGTATGAAACTGCACATAACTAGGTATTAAAACATTCGTGTGAATACTATTAAAAACCTCGCCTACGGCTCGGTTTTTAAACACACACTCATGTTTTAAACCCCTTATTATGCAACAGTTTCATAAACTACTATATGGACACAGGCCTCAAGCTCTTTAGATAGGAAGGCCGAAGGGGAACGACAGAAATTGGACGGAAGAAGTGGGTTAGAAGAGTGGGATTGGAAATCGCATTCCAGCGAGGTGCACAGTTGTTTTGACCGTGTAGTATGTAGATATTTTTATTTTACTTTATTGGAAAGGAACAACAAACATATAAATTATAAAATAAAACATTTGAAGAACAAAAATAACTTAAGTAATACGAGTAATGTAGCCCACAAGCCAGCGCCGGCCCTAGCCCTTGATCAGAATATAGCGAGATTAAGCACCCTTTCTCTTCACGTACCTAACTACCTACCTAAATTCTATTTTGGTTTTATGTTAAATACCTAAATATTAAGTCCCGAAAACCAATCACTAATTAGTAGGTATAGGTAGGTACTCCTGCTTCTTTAACATCGCTGGCAATTGGTTTCCGTATTTGACTTTTTGGCGCTCCTTGCCATCTGGCATCTGGCTCCTCTCTCTCTCCCCACCACACTACAGGGCACTGGGCAGGCGTTGCCCACAGCTGTTAGGTATTTATGTCGCTTCTCCAGCCCTGCAACGTAATATGCGGTTTGTTTGTGAATTCTTGGAAAGTATCAGCGGTGTCCTGAGTACCTACTCGTGAGAGACGGATTCATTACTTTTGTCGAAATCTAATTGTCGAGGTTTTGAGCGAGCATGGTGAGACTGGACAATGTTTCATGATATCGCATGACATGTTCGTGCTATCTCGTGCGCAGGAATATGTGGCCCGCACAGGAGAGTAAATTAGACCGAGTAGGTACGACGCGTACCTATAGTCCTCGCCAAACTTCTTGGCCGCCCTGAAGTTGGTTTACCGCATGCGCGAGGCACGAAACGGTGCTGTTTTTGTATGAGATTTAGGTACTACTGCGCATCCATTGTAGCCAACTTCAGGGCGGTCAAGAAGTTTGGCGAGAACTATAACATTATTGCATGACGGGTCCCATGCCGATGCCGCCTTAATAAATTCATTTGAGAGAACTTCGAATGATCGATTCTCTATATTGAAGCACCTATTCTGAAATAGGTACTAATTGCCATCACCAGGTATTGTATATAAGAAGCCAAGCCCCCCAGCCACGAAAAGATTTTTAGAGCCAGCCCTGCTTAGCCTAGAAACTTTTTTTTTCAGCTACCGCAAACGACTCCGCAGTATGTACCTGTAGTCATGATGCCAATATACTCCGCTGACCAATGTCCTTTTGACATGAATTGCGAGGTCCAGAAAATTAAAGATGCGGAGAAGCTCAAAGTTAAACCCACCAAGAAGAAACTAGCAGTAGCAAAGGAAGAAGAAAAAGATGACGACAAAAAGAAACTCAAAAAGCGTTATCAAATGCAACGCCTCACAGACTTTGATTTGCTATCTCAATGGTAAAAATATAGAATAAATTGATTTTGAAAAATCGTAAAGTTTTGTAATGTGAGTTACTGTCCTAAATTATATTCTAGAATGCTCTTTTGTGTTATCATTTTGGTAGGTACAACCTGCCAATATAATAGAAGTTTATCTTGTGTAGGGACAGGTCCTAAATGCGAACTATATTTAAAATTAGTGTTTCCAACGATTTTAGATGTTATTTGTGAAAACAGACTTTGTGCAAGTTTCTGCACTAGCTGATAGACAAGATATACCTCCCGGAGTAACTAGAGATAAGTTTCAAAACTTATCATCATCATTAGACTATATGGCATTCTAGTGCTACTAATGAGCGTCTCCGACCACACTCCATTTAACTCTATTCTCACCTACTCTCAATCCAGCTGCCACCCAGCCTCTGAAGGGTGCAGTCCGGGTCACTGAAGGAGCTATTACATACTATTAGACTAATGTGTCCTAACTGTAAATTGAAAAACTATTGCTATAGAGATTCAGTAAAAGTAGAAGATTTTTTTTAAAAACAAATATGAAAAATATTATAGCAAGTCGAAAGGGGGCTCACTCAACCCTTTCTCAAGAAATTCCATATAGTACTAATAGCAGTGTAGCTCTTCTTAAACTAAAAACTATGAAAATTTATAGCTGACACACAGACCAAACGTTAAAGTTGCGGGAATGCGCTGGATGCGAGATGCACATGTCCAGCAGTGGATGTCTTTCAGCCAAAATGATGATGATGATAACACAGTCCAAACGCTATTAATACAATACTTGAATTAAACGAAGTGTAAGGGTACGCACTGCATCCGATCTTGATCTGAGTCCCGAGTTCCATCGGAATTGGAAATGTACTGGTTTCAGACAGACGGAGTTCTACAGTTACATCGGACCAACAATTCTCAGATTCAGGTTGGATGCAGTGCGTAACTGCCCCGAGTAACCTTTATTTAGATACATAAACAAATCTCTCATGGTATAGCAGGTTTTTAGAGTCTTAACAATTGTTGTTTCAGCATTAGTAACTGTATGGTTATACTGTAAAAATCTCAAGGTGAAAAGTTAGGTGTGAAGTGAATATGAACTAGCTGTCAATCCATCCACTCAAGGTGGCACAATGCTCACTTCAAGGTCACTCCACCAAAGTCTTCACAGTGAGGTATTTACAAATAAGCTGTCTGTAGGTATTTGATACACTACCTATATCAGTAACAGTGATGTTATATATTCATCCAAAGTTACAAGTGTAAATAATGGGTCTGTCCCAATAGTCCCATTGGTCCAGTCCCATGGTGGGACTAGTGGGATAATATGTTCCACTTGTGCCATGGGACAAGTGGAACATATTATTATCAGTTATACTAATATATTGTATGGTCTTCTCGTTTATTGCTATTAAAAAATAATGGTTTTTCTATAGGTCCATCAGCAATTAGGAAGACACTCCTATTGTCTTGGGATTGAGTAATGACTTGACATGACATGTGGCATACAAAGCCCGTGAATCACATTTCACAATCTTGATCTTGTGTGGGTCAGAATGACGGGTGTATTGTTGCAGACATGAATATATTATATACGAAAGGAATGTACCAGCAATGTACTACTTGTGTGATCCTCTGTGGCCGGACCACAGTTTAGTACTCAGATGCTATAGTTCGAAATAGTACCTACCTAAAGTCTACTTTCATCGGAATATATATATATTTTTAGTACCTCAAGAGATATCTTTTTAATTAACAATTTATGTGGTCCGGCCGCCAAGCAGTGCTCTCTGGCCGCGCCACCTCAAATTAAACAGAGTATAATGAACTATTAATAAATCAATATCCCGAAAAAAACTACCTAAAGAGTACCTTGCATACGACAAATATAGAGTCCAACCCCTTTAGTTAAGAAGTTATTGGTCGTCGGGTGTGGTCCAGCTGGAAGGTATACTCTGCAGCAAGTCAATTTTACAATATTTAATATTAACTATCCATAAATCAATTTATATAATAGTACCCGTTCTCTACTCTTCGTTGATACTTTATTCTCTCAAGAAACTATTCATTTTGATTAATTAATCTTTAAAGTATGTGGCGCGGCTAGGGAGGATTACTTTCAGCAAATACAACGAAATATGCTTTATTTCTTTATGCCAACGAAAACTTCATAATAAGTACTTTACAAAAAGACCAGCAGCCTAATTGCGTAAGTGAATTCTGCAAAGCAAACAAGTCGATTCCTTCCCAAAAACGACTTTACGTATTGCATATTAATACGTAAATTCGTTTTTGGGAAGGAATCGACTTGTTTGCTTTGAAGAATTCACTTACGCAATTAGGCTGCTGCTGGACTTCATCTATAAACTATTATTTTTATTACCAACATTGATTTTGAAAAAGGTGCACTTTTAGGTTATTGTTTACCTATCTACCTAAGAATAGGTAGTTAATTTGACGAAATAAGTGAAAATTTTGGTTTAAAATAAACAATAAGTATACGAAAAACAAATATATATTTTCATAATCAAATATTATTATCATTATTATATGGTTATTGTTTACCTATCTACCTAAGAATAGGTAGTTAATTTGACGAAATAAGTGAAAATTTTGGTTTAAAATAAACAATAAGTATACGAAAAACCAATATATATTTTCATAATCAAATATTATTATCATTATTATATGGTTATTGTTTACCTATCTACCTATTCTTAGGTAGATAGGTAAACAATAACCTAAAAGCGCACCTTTTTCAAAATCAATGTTGGTAATAAAAATAATAGTTTATAGATGAAGTCCAGGTCTTTTTGTAAAGTACTTATTATGAAGTTTTCGTTGGCATAAAAAAATAAAGCATATTTCGTTATATTTGCTGAAAGTAATCCTCCCTAGCCGCGCCACATACTTTAAAGATTAATTAATCAAAATGAATAGTTTCTTGAGAGAATAAAGTATCAACGAAGAGTAGAGAACGGGTACTATTATATAAATTGATTTATGGATAGTTAATATTAAATATTGCAAAATTGATTTGCTGCAGAGTATACCTTCCAGCCGGACCACACCCGACGACCAATAACTTCTTAACTAAAGGGGTTTATTGGACTATATTTGTCGTATGCAAGGTACTCTTTAGGTAGTTTTTTTCGGGATATTGATTTATTAATAGTTCATTATACTCTGTTTAATTTGAGGTGGAGCGGCCAGAGAGCACTGCTTGGCGGCCGGACCACATAAATTGTTAATTAAAAAGATATCTCTTGAGGTACTAAAAATATATATATATTCTGATGAAAGTAGACTTTAGGTAGGTACTATTTCGAACTATAGCATCTGAGTACTAAACTGTGGTCCGGCCACAGAGGATCACATGTACTACTTGTGTTGGAACGGTAAGTTGAACAGAGTTAAGTGCCTGAAATTAACAACTCTCGGTCTGTGCCATGTGCTCTCATGTACTCGCAAGTTTGTGTGCTGCAGTGTCCTAGTGTGTGGTGTCAAGTGCAAGTGAACTGGTTGTTCATGTTGTTCTTTAAAAGTTTCCTTTGCTCTTAAGCTGTGCCATGCGCGGACTCGAAACCTTGTCCTCAAGGTTTCAAAGGTTTGCCTTCTCTTTCCAGACAATGTTAATTGAAACACACACATGTTAATATTAACAAACACGCAAGCTAGGGTAGCAGCTGCATGACAAATGCACAACAATTTAGTGTGATATATCCTATGATAGATCCTGGATAGATAGCGATAGTTCTGTGGATAGATTATCATTCACATTAATCATAAATTCGAAAAATCACTTCATTTTGTTTTGTTGGATTTTGTTAAAAATGTTGTGACATTTAGAGAAGTGTTGCTATCAGCAATTTTTAAAAATTGAATATTGACTTCAAACAGTAACTAATAAATCGACTGATGCCGTTAGTCGACTACGGTCATGATCTCTATTTGTGTGGCACCGGCATAATAATTATACTTTTTCTAATAATATCTCACGTATGAGTATGCGAAGGTTTTGAGTGGTGTCAGTTTTGAGCATATCACTTGCGGCAATCGCTTGCGTAATATGACACTGACAGTCTAGCTCTAGGCACACCATCCTAGTCTATATAATTATGAGGGTGCCTGACTTAATTTGTCGACTTAACTTTCTAAAACGCTACAAAATAGACGAGTAAGTATGCGTAGATATAGAGTAAAAATTTTGGCTCAATCTCAGAATACCAGATTCTCAATATACCAGATTCTCAAAACACCAGATTATCTAAACACCAGATTCTCAATATAGCAGATTTCGAACAGTCGAAATCAAAATTGTTATTCAGACCAGACGGGATGACCATAATGCCTTGGAAGGTGGGTAGGCCTTTGATGTGGGATGCAACATGTGTCGATATCCTTGCGCCATCCCATGTTCTTAGCACGGCGGGCTGTGCTGGGCGGCTTCTGCCGGTGCAGAAAACCTCAAACGTCGCAAATATAACAACCTTACTGGAATTTATATGTTTGAGCCGTTTGGGGTTGAAACATTAGGTCCATGGGGTCCGAGTGCGCATCGAGTTTTTTGAGAAATTAGCACAAAGCTCGTCAACTCTTCACGTGACCAGAGGGCTGGCCTTTTCTTCGGCCACAGAATTGGATGGCAATGCTGCCAGCGTTCTGGGCACGTTTCCCATTGACATCGATGTGGACGAATTTTTTGATGCACAATGAGCTCTTTTCCCTCTCTCCTTTGTATTTGTATAAGTATAGGATTGTTATTTTTAGAATATTCTATTGTATATATGTTAATATAATTTAAAAAAGATATAAATAATAAATATTTTTTTATAATAATATGTCTAAACATACAAACATAGACTGATTAAAACCTCCTTTGGCAGTGGGGTAAAAACTAGCTACTTTTTGCAGCAAATAGTTTGCATATTGCACATTGTGTAATAAATACGCGAAATAACACATCTTTGCTCACAGTTAGCATTGCTTCCTCCAGTAATTATTCCCGAAGCGTACCTCGCTATAAGTGAAATGGCACCACCCAATGAGATTTCATCAAAATTGCTAGATTATTTCAATAGTCAATGGACACAAAAAATAACTAATGAAGTGTACAGCTGTTACGGTGAAAAAATCAGAACGACTAATGCCGTAGAACGTTGGCACCGAAGAATTAACGCCATCATTCCTCCCAATCCTTCCCTCTTACAATTTTTAAAGAAAATTAAATGTGAAGCATATACAAAAAGGATAACATTAAGAAGAAACGCCCTTCACTGTCCAGATAAAAAAAGAAATGCAAAGGACATGGCAAAGGATAAAAAAAATAATAACATTGTTAATGATTGCATGAGCAACAAAATTACAGTTACCGAGTGCATAAATCTTTTAGCTACATAAGGCGATGTTGAGGAAAACCTGTAGTGTAGTTTTTTTTTCAGTTTGTTTCTGTTGTTCACCATTAATTTTATTTTTTTGCGCAATTAAGTACCTGTAATTTCAGTTAAATTTACTTTGTTCTTTATCTTGTTCACGATTCATTGTTATTTTTGTGTGAATAAGTAGGTACCTGTAATTTGATTATTTCTTCTGAACAAATTTTTCATTTAACTGTACTTCTGGTATTTTGCGAATCTGGTGTTTAGATAATCTGGTGTTTTGAGAATCTGGTATATTGAGAATCTGGTATTCTGAGATTGAGCCAAAATTTTCTTTGGTATGCGGTGTCCATAGGCCAGGGATGTAGCTTTCGCGGCATCATCCGTATCAATGATGCGAGGCCCCTGAAATATTCCCAACTACACACCGACGCGGCGGCGACGTTTGGATTCAAAAGTTCGTAAGTACAATGTATAATTTTTATTTTTATTGTAATTATTTTTTAGATTTAAACTTTATATGTTAAGATGAAACCATCCGATTAAGAATACATCAATTTTCTAAATCACTACGAACGCTCTAACATGCTCTTAGTGAAAAATTAACTTAACCCAGTCAGGATTCTTTTATTTTTAAGCTTAAGTAAAACCGTCATCATCCTCGTTTTCATGACCGTTTGGTTAAAATAATCAATAAACTAGACTTCTATTTTATTAATGAAACGTTATCTTCATTTTAGTCTTTGCCCGACTCGGATTAGGACTCAACAAATTTTGAAACAAGGAATTATTATTCATTTTTTACTTTTTCCAGCAGCATCGGCCACGTGGATTTCATGGATTATATTATCCAACTCAAGGCCCGGACTAAACCATGATACATCTCAGATAATCAGGGTTATTCACAATCGTTCAATTCGGTATGAAATTGAATGGCTTTTCCATCGTGTCCTTCTATTCAAATAAATGTATGGTAGTTAACCATAAAATTAAAAAATATCACTTTGCAGTTAGGGTTTGCGGCGAAGGTATTTACTGACAGGTCACTACATCCGCGGAGACACTCCTGTGTACTTTTATGTTGTATGAAGTTATAATTAATAAGTAAATACACCCCATTCCGTACCGCGAAGCTTCTTCAGAATGGTTTCAGTTAAGCGGTCGGTATGTATATCTCATAGCAATTAAATACATTTCCTTTCGTCATCGTCATCTTTTTCATCAACATCAATGGGGGTCTAGGCGTTCGTTACTAATAAGATGATTGCCCGCTTTTTGGCAACTGCATTTGTCTGTACAACAACCACTCTTGCATTGGCAGAAAATAAAATTCATCAGTGTGTTAAGATTAAGAATAGGAGGATCCAAGGTCGTGACTGGCTCTAGGTTTCCATCATCATTATCAGCCTTTTAATGTTCCTACTACTGGGACACAGGCGTCCAGCTTGTGATAGGAAATGGGCCGTAATCCACCACGCGGACCCATTGCGGGTTGGTAGATTTCACATGTCTTCGATATTTTATTGTTTTCCATCGACTGACTCTAATCTTCTTCTACGTGCATGCGATATAATTTGTAGACAAATTCTTATAGATAATTAATTTAGAAGTAATTAAAGGTATAGATATTACTAATCGTTTTTCGAGATACAAACAAAAACCTGAAAACGGGATCTCTTCTTTTCTCCTCTGCCCCACCGCTCACCCACGGGGATTTTTAGTATGTTAATTCAACTCCAACTTTTAAATATACCTACTTAAGGAATTTGGCCTGGTCGACGATTTTAAGCTAATTTCCCGTTCTACGGCTGTATATGGTGTTAGCAAGTAAAAGGCTCAGGGTCATTGTCAGTTCGTGACAATTTTTCTCTAAATACAGTGACGATTTGTTTTATAGTATTTTTGCACGTTTTTACAGTTACACTGTACCGAAATGTGTTACAATACAAATTTAAATAATAAAAACCGGCCAAGTGCGTGTTGGGCCACGTACAATAATAGGGTTCCGTAGTTGCACAATAATAGGGACTAAGAAAAGGGCTTTTTGTTGTTTCATAAACATTTAAAAGGTTTCGGCGGCTCACGCCAAACGCCGCCACCCGCTCCAATGGGTTATTCGAGCGTCAACATTATTAATTTAGAAATTATTTTTCCAATCTCGGGTTTCTGGGGTCCCGGATCTTTGAAAGGCGTGCGAGGGGCCGAAGCTAACTTGCAGAGGCCTTGCTTGGCGTGTATCACCGACGATTATGCCTGTATGCACTATGCAAGTGCATCCAAGGGCATTCCCTGGTTGGTGCAGGATTATTGCAAAATATGGAGAAAAATGTATTGGTAGGTTCAGTGGATCGATTGCCAAAAACTGTATGAGGACTACTGGCCCCTGCCTGACCACTGTTGAACTACATGGCTATAAAATGGCAGGGGGTCACTTGCACACTCAATTAATGAGCCCCATAAAGGGGCACTTTAATGACGTAGGGCCAAGGGGGCAACATGCCCGGAGTAGCTTGAGGAGTGGAGAGGTATACCACGGCTATCAGGACAATCCCGGAAGGTCGGTCAAGATCACTACCAGCATCTTTCTGGGTTAACTTCCTTCCTCGGAGCACGTTTGCTCTTGCGAATCTCCACTCAAGGCAGCCAATTAAGCAAGAGAGAGGTGGGAGCTCAGGAGGAAAAGCATTAGACCTGGGGGGTGACCATAAGCTCTTAGAGTGGTATTAATTTGATATCGAGTAAGTGACAGATGTATACAAGTTATATACATCTGTCCATTATTCGATCTCAAATAAAATCTTAAAAAAAGGAATTTAAAGCTTAGCTAGCTTTAAGGCAAACAGATCCCTGAATCGAAAAATGAGACCTATCCAACGATACCCCACACCATGGGATAGACGAAAATAAAATCATTCTGACTTTACGTGTACAGGAGGTACCATAAAATTTTTGTTATTTTGTTTTACCAATTCGTCGGCGTGATTAATATTATATCCATGCCAAATTATTGCGTTCTAGTACTAAGAGTCTCTGACCTAAGATGCGGGCGAACAGGCGGAAATGGCGTAATTATAAGGGCATACAAATCGAGTGGCATGTCTTAGAAATTTAAAACCTATTGCTCCATCTATTGGAATCAATTTAAAATATCCGTTCAAACAATCTTTTAAATGTGAATTAAGAGCCCAATATTCCATAATTTTGTGCTTAGGAGAGTTGATTAAACAAGACTTGACCTTCGCGCTTCACCTCGCTCCACGTCATTCCGATACTCGTCGCTTCCTCGCTTCATCCAATACGGTGCGTCGCGAGTTTAGACGGCGACGGCCACGCTGCCTTTTTACCCGACTGCCGAAGGAGGGTAATGTGTTTATCAGTCTATGTGTGTATGTTTGTTCCAATGTGGCGTTCTAAAGACTAAACGCGTTGGCCGATTTCGATGGTTCTTACGTCAATCGATTCGTCTTAACCCTACGAGTGTCACTGACTACATTCAAATGGAAAAATAGGAAAATGGCGGCTTTTGGGCGACATATTGTAGGGCCCCAATTTTTTTATCTTCCAAACCCATCGTGTGGGGTATCAAAATAAGGCGTTGTAAGATGTGATTTTAAAAATATATCACACTTATATGTTTAAATGTACCTAATTCGAAAAGAAAAAAAAAACTAAAAAGATACAAATTCAAAATTTATAACAAAAAATTTGAAAAACTCGACTACTTCAAAAGCAAACTAAAAAGATGTATTAAGGAGAAAATCATGCTGTGCTCACGATTTTCTCCTTGTTTACTTCTTTTTAGTTTATCGATATTTATTTTAGAGTATCGTACTAGTATCAATTTCTATACTTTTTTAACGCAACTTTGATTTCGTGTTTAATGTTACTAGATACTCCTTGCATGTTCCTCGCGCATCGTTAACTCTATCGCTCGAGCATTAATAAAAAATACTGGTTTCTTCATGTCTATTATTTCTAACGAATTTTGAATGTTTTGGGAATATGTATGCAATCTCTTGAGCAAAAAATATGGATATATCGGAATCGCTTCTTCCTCGTAGTCAAACTTTCAAGTCCAACTGGTTTGACCACGAGGAATCAAATTTCCTCGTGGTCATTTGAAATGTATCGATCCGATATAAATCGATATATTTTATCCATTTGCCCATCCCTAATCGCCTGGGTCTTCTGGATGTTAATTTGTGCTCAGTTTTCGTCGCCTCCTGGCACAGGTCGTTTAATTTCGCTTGGATGTCGGCGTGTGTATGCCTCTACAGCAGGCTAAAGACGGAAACACGTGTTATGACGTAGGTTGAAACAGAGTCGTTTTATTAGTGGATCCCGCCGCGCCACGCCATGCCAGAATAAGTATAGTTCTCGCCAAACTTCTTGGCCGCCCTGAAGTTGTATAAAATGGCTGCACAATAGAAAATCTCATACAAAAACAGCATCGTTTCGTGCGTCGCGCATCAGGTAAACCAACTTCAGGGCGGCCAAGAAGTTTGGCGAGGACTATAAGTGTGGTTCCACCTTCAGGTCATCTGCATAGTCTATTTCCACCACTGACCTCTAACATACAAGTACGCTGGACTAAATTTACTAGATGAAATGACAGTTGTTATTTTTTCCGATTCATAGCGCCCCGCTCGAGGGTCTCAGGAACTAAAATTGACACATTTAGAGATAGGTTAATACCGATATTTCTCAAGATTAGGTAATGCTAATATATTTGCCTGGAAATATTATAATATTGTAACTTATATAGGTATCAGTATTAGTGGTATTTTTAAATTACACTAATATCAAAATAGTAGACTTGGCAAGGCGTATCACTCATCTACTGTATTGACTCCGCGTAGTATGTTGTAACTAAATATCTCATAATGGTATTGGTCATGAATGTTATATGAATGCCTAATAATAATATGTTCAAAAGCAATGTGTAAATTCTGGAATCATCATCATGATCATCCACAATTCCACAGTCCGACTTCGCCCGCTGCTGAGCACAGGCCCTCTCTTCTTGTATCAATCACCTCGTTCCTGTGCCTGGAATTAGTTCTGGATTAATATCACGATAATTATAATTTTATTAACAAACTAGCTTTGCCCGCGGCTTCGCTCCCGTCATCTGTCTGCCAACCCTACCCTACTTACCCTCCTTCCTACCCTACTTACCAACCTACCATTTTTTTTTCTATAGTCATTAGACTTCAAATGCACAACGCCATCTATCGAATATCCTGTTCAACTGTCCGAGTATCTGAATTGCGTGTGTTGTGATAATTTTACTTCTTGAACACTTTAAATGCATGTAACTTTTGATAGAGTAAACCGATTGCGATGAAGCAAAAACTAAGTAATTCTTCAAGTTACGCACAATTTTTATGTGTTTAAGTTATCTACATTGGTTTCGTACATTTCACGTGATGCGTGCACAAATAAACAGACAAACAGGCAAAAATTCCAAAAATGCTGGAAATAGGTTCTGTTGGTTATCCTTTAACACCCTGGCTATTATACGGAAATATTTTCGTTGTACAAAAATTACTTTTCTACAGTTTTATTAAATGTATTGATGATGATGATTGATGATGTTTTGAAGTCAAACAATTTATATCTGCATCTGAAACAGAGTTGAAACTAAGACTTCACCTCGCTGGAATGCGATGTCACTCTTATTTGCACCTTAACTCTACAGAGACAGGATCTCAGCGATGAGATCACTCGCTCAAATATACTAGTTTTAAGGATAAGTTGTTAGCCTATCCCCATATTTAAATCTCACTAATCTGACAGTAATACGCTATAACTTTAGTAGCACGCTATCCACTAGTTTATAGCTTGCAATACGACAGAAAATATTTTTCAGTTAACCTTTAAAGCATTCTTTCTATTACTAAAAAATTAATTACAATAAAAATAACTAGGTATTTTTTTTCTCTTAGTTATTAAATTATTCTCACGTATTTTTTTACCGAAGCCTGTGTCCTATCTCTAATATTAGTTCCATGGACTCTCACGTTAAGTCACGTTGCTATCAGCGACAAAATAACGAAAATCAAATGTCTTCATTTTGTCATCGTTAATATGAAGTCCAGCATACTTGTATATTAGAGGTCGGTGATTTCCACCCAAACACCCGTTAAGCTGTATAGTTCACGCCAAACTTCTGGGCCGCCCTGAAGTTGGAATTTCGATGCGCAAGGCACGAAACGGTGCAGATTTTGTATGAGAGTGCTTCAGGGTGGCTAAGAACTTAAGAAGTTATGCGAGGACTATACTTATGTGTCTACAACTTGTACCATAAAATAGTAGGGTTGGGCAAATAATGTTACCAGATTAAAAAAAGACAATGAAATCTGTTTTCCTCTAGTTTGTCTATGGTCGATGGCCGACCACGGTGTTTGAAGTCAAATGAAACCAATGCTATAGATTGTTGCACATTGGATTATTTTTTTAATTAAGCCACTATTATAATTATGTTACTATTACAAACATAATGCAAAACTAATGAAATAACTAACGCTGCAGGCCCCCTTACAGGTATGTAACGAATTTTTAACTGTTTTGTCGTAGACGTGAGGCACGTAATAGGTTCCCCATGCCACTTTTTATGTATTCACGCCTTTCAAAATCCCAGGCAATGCTATTCAACTCGCGATGCGTTTCTGCGCATCCCACTAGGTGTTGTACTTATAGGTCAATATTGAATTGATTGCGGCAGTCTGGGGTGTAATTAGGCAAAGGCCAGTCAATTTCGCCATCAATTGTGAGAAATTTTGTCCATATTTTTTTGTTGAGACGGATGCAAGTGAATCCTGCGTTTTCAGCAAAAAAAATATTCTCACGGTCGTAGTGTCTGCTGTGTCGGGTTTTTTACGAGAAATGATATCCATGTGATATACTTCCTGTACAGATGCACGTATCTCGTTAGCTTCGCCCAGGGGCCCGTGTTTAATGTTTCGATCGCGACCGTGCATGGTGTCGTGTCTTTGTATCGCCGTTAACGTAGTGTGTATTTTATTGTGAGATTCGTTGCTTACATTATTCTTGAACATATGATTGTAATGGCCTTGATTATGACATTGCTTACAGTTATTGGGCTAACGAAACAATTCAATACAATGGCCTTGTGAACTTGTTGTTCCTTGTTACTCCTTCATGTCATATCATTGCAATGTGCTCTTAGTACATGTTACAAATCAATAAATGGTGTTCATTAGTATTACAGCATGTTGGTATATGAAGGTGTAGTCCAATGTGCCCTGCCCAGTGAATATTGATTGCCATACAGTTGATTGTTGTATGCATTATCCATGGTTCAAGGCTTTTGATGTGGCTTCTTCTTTTATATTTCATGAGTCCTTCAGATTATTCTTAATTATCAAGGTTTACTTTTGGTGTTTACTTATATTTGGTGATTGTTAGCTATATTGTTCTATCTCTCTATTGTGAACCCCTTGTTAGAAGTGTATACTAGTTAAACACAGATTTTACATAAATGTTTAAAATATTAGACCTTGTTTTTGAAATTCTAACTGGACAAATGAGTTGATGAAACACTTTTAATTATATGTGTGTGATTTTTTAAGTTTTTACTTCAGTGATGACATTTATATGTTAAAAAAGAGTGTAATAAATTAAAAAATATTTACCTAATAATGAAAAAGAATGTAGTGTACAAATTAAAAAGTTGTTGATTCAGATTATTACTCATTCATATGTTGGCGATCAATGTGATCTCTTTACAAAGTTAACAGTGACATCATTAGAGCCACATGGTGGAAGTGCTGACGCTGCAAGATCCTGAGCCCCAGTGTAAAAATTAATTAGGCTCAAAATTTAGCATGGTTACAAAGAGCAGTGTTGCAACCATTTTATGTCTTTAGTCTATAACTGACTTTGGCTTGAGTCGTTGCGCTTCATTTAATTATATTAAATTATTAAAAGAAGAGTTGTTCAGTTTAAGTGATCTAAGTAGTTATAGTTTTAAATCATTTTGCTACAAAATCAAGAAAATCATTCTGGCCTTACAGAGAAAATGAAATATGCCGCGGGTTTAAAATTAGTGGACATAATTACAATTTTAAGAATTTGGGTTATACATTGTCTTTTTTGTACTGAAACATGCAGATCTCTTCTGTATGTGTAAAAATTTGGAAAGTGTGTAGGTTGATTTTGACTTGAATCCCATAAATTCACAAGCTTGTGCAATACTTTTTTTTTGTCATAACATTTCTATAATTTCAGTACTTTTTTTTGTTGATATCTTGGAGTTATCCACTTTTACAAAAGTAATTTTTTGCTAAGGACACTCTTCATGGCAAGTAGCTATCACAATTCTTTGTAACTGTGATAACAATTGTTTTGTTTAGTATTGTATCTTGTGTTTTTACTCTGTTTTTAACCCCCAATGGAAAAAGAGAGGTGTTATAAGTTTGAAGTGTGTATGTATTTGTGTATCTGTGGTATAATAGCTTATAACGAATGCACCGATATTTGATTTAGTTGTTTGAAAGATTTCTTTGTCGAGAGTGTTCTTAGATATGTTTGATGAAAATCGGTTTAGCCGATCGGTTATGATCATTTTACTCTTTGATCAGGGTATTCTCGCAAGATATTGTGTTATAATTATTTGTCTTGATGTTGATCCAAGTGTGTCTTCTAATAGATCATTGGTTAATAAGCTGCAGGGGTTTTAATTTTTTTAAAGTTATCTTGTCGTGTTGTGTGTAAGAGTGATTGAACTATGTGGTATAGGGATACAACTTGTTTGTGTTTGGTATAATTGTTGATTGTTTAGTAACATTATTACAAGACTTCCTTCTAAATATTCAAGAAATCATCAGGGTGTTTGGCTTGATTGTTTTATAGGTATTTTGGGTAAATAGACGCTAAAGAAGATAGATTTGGTGGTATGGTTTGGTTAGGTTTCTACTGTTTCTTCTGGGTAGATTTGAGTTGTTGTTTTCCTTGGAGCTGCATACTGTGACTTTTATGTTAGCTTTGTTATACAGCAGTTCAAGCATGACGTTGTGAATTTGTGAGTGCATGTTGGCACATGGTATTATTTTAGGCGACGATTATTGACTGAAGTCTCTCAGACACTTTTAAAAGTGTTCTCAGTGACACTAGAGGATCCTGCTTGTTTTTTATAATTAACTTAATTCTACTGTAAGAAAAAGAGTTGAATTCAGAAAGTCATTTGTTGTGCAAAAGCGTTCTGTTTGCAGAGCTGTAGTTACACGCCTTTCTGTACTGTCGCTTTTCACTTTTTTTCATAACATTGATTATTTTCATTCTTTGATTGAACAGTTGTTATGCCTATCGTGAATATGTATACATTTTTTGATGGAATAGTGCTACTCATGTAAATATAGATTTTCATTGTGTTAAAATCAATATTCATGTTAGCGTCAGATCAACAACCATTGGATGGAATAAAATTCACTGAGTAGTCTCATAATCAATTGGTGTCACTCTTTGACTATACCTCCCCATTTCAGCTTTCATTTTTCAGATCACCCACAATTCATGACCATTTTGTGGTGTTTAAGTGACTTTTGTGAGCATGTATTAATTTATTCCTTTTCTAGCTAGTGCTCACACAAACATCAGTGCTGTCCTTAAGGACAACCATCTTTCATAATTTTGGTTGAAAGTACTTATCATCATCATAGTTTGAAGAATGGTAGTTCATACTTAAGTGTGGCAAGTGATTGAACAGCATTCTTCAAAATGCAGCGAGATGGCAACTTAGTGTGGGCCAAATGGATTCATTTTGATTTTAATATAAATGCTAGGTAAACCGCTTACTGGTTTTATAGTAGTTATGTTATAGGAAACCTTCAAAAATAAGATATAGCCGACGAAATTTCCAACCAAGGGTGTCAAGAGTTTTAAACTAGTTTTCATGGACTTGTTTTTTCGCGTTGGTGTCAGACACACCCTGTATATCAAATACGCAAAACTTTAAAAAATCTTCGTGAAATATTTTCATTCCTTCTATGAAGTCCTAAAAATAATAATTGATCACATTATAAATCATAAAATCTTTATGAATCATTAACAATTAATAATTATCAGAACAAAATCAACAATCAATCTGCCTAGCCTTTTTCCAAGTATATTGGGCTCGGCTTCCAGTCTTTGTATCAGAATTTTACATGGTGCGACTGGCTATCTCACCTCCGCAACCCAGTAACTGGGTAACACAATACCCCATGGAATGACTGGTGTCAGATTTCGACTGTCAAAGTTGTCTTTGACTGAATATCTGAAAAAATTACAGCCGGGACCAATGGCTTAACGTGCTTTGCAAGGCACGGAAGAATTTCGCTATGCAAAGATGATCACCCATCCACGGTTAAGTATTTTCTTCAGAACTAGGTGAGCGAGATTCGGACGTCATAATGTACTATGACGACCGCATGTATACGTAGTGAATGCTTACACGCGACTAACCAACCAAACCCTTCGCACACCCTCGTATACCCCATAACTGGCCGATATCCTGTTTTTAACTGATTTCCTATAGCCAATTAATATTTTTTATATAATTCCTGTGAAATACAATGTTTTTCATACATTGCCGGTCGATTTTCGAGATTCTATAGATTTCCTAGGAATTGTATAGAATTCCTGATTTCATACATTTCCACTAACATATACAAACTCTGTGATAGCACTGATTCTATGTTTATTTCACAGGAATCCTGCTCATGCTCACCGAATAACTAGAAGATATCTAATAAGAGTGAGTATATAGGTATTTTTATTATTGTTGATCTTTTACAACATTTCCTTTCATAGTAAGTCCCACAATTTTTTGCATAATCTGTGTAGTGGCACATATGACAAGATTTATGGAATTACAGGAAGAATCACCCTCTAGTATGGATCAAGAATGTTCACGCGATGGGTCTGGGATTTATGATGCGGCAAACAAACCCTACGATATTAACCAAGAGATTAAGACTGATCGTGACTTAGAGGAACCGGTGAGCCCGCAGAACAATGGGAGGCAGCAGATCGACGACATCGAGCGGGAAGACTTCGAAGAGGAGAACAGAATCCTGAAACACTGCTCAGGGATGATCGTAGATGGCAAGATAACGGCGCCCGCTCACTACTCAGGCAACCTGTCCAGCGCCAACTCGAGCCTGGCCTCTAGCTCGGAGACAATATCAAATCTCTCCAACCTAATAACACATGATTATAGCCTCCCCGGTTGCAGCAAAGACGGGGATGACTCCAATACAACTATAAAGAACATGATACATTCTAAGAAGTACGTGGTGCATGAACAGAAAGAGGATTTCATGCAGAAGCTTTTGAATAGCAATACAGAGGAGAAGAAAGATTTTCCCAAGGGGAAATTGTATAAAGGGGATAAATTGGATTGCGATAATGAAGAGGGTTTAGATATGGATGCGAGTGGCCCGTCAGGCAGGACGAGCTCCAACGCTTCAAGTATAGGCAGCGCGAGTTCAGACAGCACCAAAGGGTTCACAGTGCCGTCCACCTCCAACGCAGACAAGTTGCTTGGTCTCGATGACAGCGGGAAGAATGAGGCTGGCAGCTCTACACGTAAGAGTGTGGTAAGTATAAAAGCATTTTTGAAATAGGAATGTACCTCTAACAATGTAGATAGAGAGATAGTGAAGGTTGAAAGGGTTTTTCAATGACGAATTCAGCAATGAATGATGGAGACTGGTTGTCCAATGCGGTTTCACAAAGGTTTACCCATGGAGAAACAAGGTGGTGGGTTTCAAATGAAACACATGTTCGTTTGTTACAGAGCTTCACCTACTGTCCAGATGCAGAGGACAGCTGCTCCGATGATGATATTGTTGAGGATACCTGGTGCACGTGCCTGTCGTCCCATGATGTGAGTAATTTAGGGGTAAACAAAAACCGTTGAGAAGTGAATATTTTATTTGTTGACGTGACTAAGTCTATACATCTCAAGGTAAATGTAAAAGTGTAGACAACATGCGGGTGGAACCTCAGCAAAATAGCCTATATTGACAGTTCATCAGCATTGCCTTGGTCTAGTCTACCTTTATATATTATCTTACTCAAGCAAAAACGGACAAAATTTAACAAACGAAATTATTATTTTCGCAGTGCTTATTTAAAAAGACGAAGAACGTAACACGTTCTCATTTTGCGGGACTGAAATAATTCCCAAAGTGGCAAAAAGTCTTCGACCTTAACCTACTTAAACTATCTGTAAATCTATTCATAGCCAGAACTAAAGGTTCTAGTGAAACCCGACATTTTCCCTAGAGCAAGAAAAACTTTGTGTACACAGATGTTCAGGCTTTTCAGCCACGTTTTTGCTTTTACTGATTGTTTTTATACAAACAAAGGACTTCGAAATTATGTCATGGACTTTTGGCTAGCACCATTTGAACTGTTTATTAAATTGTTTATGTTTGCTCAAATATTTACTTCATGGACATTATGGATGAAATAGTATATTTAATGTATGCCAAAAATGCGTATTTCAGGATGACTCGAGTGATGATCCGGAACCGGAACCTGAAAGAGAGAGGGAAAGAAATTGGGTAATATAACATAGGCTTAAATGTATTAACTGGCATATATATTTATATGTGCCGCTTTGTGTCGATGACCGCTTAATGCTATCCAAGTTTTTGATGTCTCTCTCCATTCGGAGAATTTGCATCTGGAATGAATATGTTATTTACAATATTAATATTAACAACTTTTACGGTTAAAAAACGATTTGTTTTGAAGATCTCCAGAGATTCCTCTTAAACAGACTAGCATGAAGGAACCATTGTTTATTATTCCGGATAAAAACTGCCTTTATTATCATCTTCATATTCTAATTATATTTCTGCTGTTAATGTTAAAATTTACAAATTAATAAGTAAAGTTGAACAATGGTTCCTGAGCCGCTTTACTTTGCTAATTTGGTGGTTGGGTTTTATACCTTTTATTAATCTTATGGCATACACTAAAAATATTTAATAATACTACATTGCAAGAGAGCAAAAAAAAAATATGTATGGTTGTATTTTTATATTTTTGGCATTGATGTTTAAAAAATGTCCCAATACTGATTATAAGCGATTTGCAGCAAATCTTACAATGCTGAACTTACACTTTACCAACTTCCATTCGATACGTGCAAGCATTTCTGAAATCCGCGCAATTGCATTACTCGGGATTTGCAACTAAACGTTTTATTGAGTGGTCATCATAACTTCGAATCTTCGTACGTGTTAAGTTTGCATTCATAACAGGAAGTTAGTGTACGAAATATTTAAAGACACCTAAACTTTAATATGACATGATTCATATGCTTGTTATTATAACCTGGTCCATTAAAGAAACGAATCTAAAATGGCGGTTCTTATCATGTTCTCTCGCTTGCTCACTAGTGCCGTCTGTACTGACTCACGTGCGTACCGCAGGCAGAAAAAAAAAATCTTGATTCGCTTGATATTAATAAATATGGAAAATAAGTTCAAAAATAAAAATTTACCGTGGTCGTATGACACCTACCGTAACAAAACAATACATTCTGCAAAGAAGCATACGACCACGGTAAATTTACGAGAAAATTTTCTTGTTTCATACTTTTTAGCGTAATTTTTCAGTATCTAGTCGGGTTTTAGTTTTTGAACTTATTTTTATTTATAATGTTTTAGGGCTTTTGCAGAGCCTGAGGGGGAACAAATGAACATAAATGCATGCATACACACATACCGGTCAAAAACATAACCCTCCCATTTGCTTCGCCGTAGTCGGGAACAAAGTAATATTCGTTCTTTATTTTAACCGGAATCATATTAATCCATAATTTTAGTTATATCCGTGTTTTGTTGTATCTATACTTAATATTATAAAGAGGAAAGTTTTGTATTTTTGTATGTAACAAATAAACTTAAAAACTACTGGACCGATTTCAAGCTACGCTATCCCCGGGTGACATAGGCTATTTTTTCTCCCTATATTCCTACGGGAACGGGAACTACTCGGGTGAAACCGCGAGGAGTCCGCTAGTCTAATATAAGCAGGTAGGTACGTAGGAAATCTTCCAAGTAGTATAGTCCTCGCCAAACTTCTTGGCCGCCCTGAAGTTGGTTTACCGGATGCGCGAGGTACGAAACGGTACTGTTTTTGTATGAGATTTTCTATTGCGCAGCCATTGTAGCCAACTTCAGGGCGGCCAAGAAGTTTGGCGAGAACTATAACTGAGGTGGGTGTAGATAGATGTTGTATAAAATTAATGTGTACGACTTTAGTCACATTTTGAAGCTGTAATAAATATTTGAAATAAATACGGCCCGGTCTTGTTTTTAACATTATTAATTTGAATAATTCTTTGACCTGAAATGTTATATGCTAATTGTACTATCTGTCAATGCAAGTACAAGCCGCAAATTTAGATTCGTTTCTTTATATACGTCAATATTACAATATACCTAACTGTGATATAAATCAATGTAAAGTGAACATTATCGGACACCACGGCGTAAATAATACCTGTTATATATTCAGAAAGCCGCTCTCGATAATGTATTATTCATTTCAAGCTAAATACATAAAAACATAAATCAATAGTGTTGTCCCGATCTCTCCCCATCAGTTTTTTATAAGATCTGACTTGGTAGATACTGTTTATAATTGGTTATGGCTGCTGTACGGGCTTTATAGGAAAGCAACATCCTCAAGAGTCATTATTGTAGCACATTTCTTTGTCTATGGTGCACAAACTCGACAAACATATGCTCGCATTTGTTGGGCGAATTAAACGTTTTCTCTAATATAATATAGAATTTAACTGTTGGGTTTTCAATGTACGACGGTTAGTCAAGAATATTTAAAACGTCCTGTTTCAGTCAATCATATTAAGATAACAAAGACAGAATGATGATGTTTGGCCAATGGATCTATTTCAAGATTTATACCAAATTATCATACTAAGGGAATACAAATCAGTCCTATGTAAGGACATAGGACTGATTTGTATTCCCAATTTGGCATGGAGATAATTTGAGACCCTGGGAAGGCCCAGGATCTCAAATTATCTCCATGCCAAATTTTATCTAAATCGGTTCAGCAGATCCAGAGATTACCCCCTACAACTCACAAACTCATAACTTTACCACTTTATAATATTATAGTATAAATTAAATACAGTTTTTGATTCGGAAAGAGTAAAGGTTATCTAAATGTATGGCTTGAGTGAAAATAGTATCGAGTTCTTGTCACGTTACAATATGATACAGAGTCAACACTATTTTTGTTTTGTTTTGTAATTCTCTCTGCTTTGGATGATGTGGCGTCTGCTGTTTCAAATTACTTACATATGCGGGGCGATTCAAGTGTTATTTGAAACAGTAAAGATGATGCTCGTATCCATGTTCTTGTAACATTTATGATTGTGTTAACTTTTATCATAACTATGGTTTGCATTATTTTGGTTTTGTGTGGTGTGTTGGAGAGAATGGGTTCTGCGCTTGTCACACAGAGCGTTGAAACGATCGCAAAATCCAGTTCTAATTCAAATCATTGTGTCCATCAAATATGAGTTGTAGGTACGTGTGATGTCGACGATACTTTAACCCGCAGTTGTACTGATATATCACGTTAGTCCGATAGTCAATTTAAAACATATTCCGAGGTTTGGTTACGCGTGCGTCCATTCACACTTGCACAAAACTCATTTGCCATCGCAACTAGTACATACAGTGGAGCCCCGCTAACACACGGACGCTGCCTTATCATCCGTCAAAATACTAGTACACAAATAAGACTACTAGCTGTGTGGGTAAATTACTAGCCCCAACCAAGACAATGTTTGTCAACAGGGTAAGTTTTTAAAACTGGCGTTCAAGGCGAAAAACTGTGCATACAGAAAGTGCAGCAGTATCACAAATGGCTGATTTATATATTACTGAATGAAAATATGAAATATCGTCCTATCGTGCGCCAAAAGTATTATTGGTTATGAATTGCAATAACCTTAATACACTGAACACATTACATCCGACCGATGCTAGCGTACTTGAAATAAATAAGATCACGCTTGTGTGTTTGGCTTGATTAAATAAACAGCCTTTTTTGTAGCGCGAAGCAAAGAATCCTTGATCGTAGGGATCAAATTAACGAGGCTCTGCTGTATTCAACATCATCATTTGAAAAAAAACTTTTTCCTGATAATTTACGAGCTGCATCTGATTATGACATTGTAAATCCTCAGAGAAAGCGTCGTCACGACCCACCTGCGCAGCAGTCGAATAAGAAGTTCTGCGGGGAGGGTTCCTCATCATCCTCTTTGGGATCGGATGGGTGGCCGTCTCCTACCCCTAGTTGCACTCTGGCAAGTGCTGAGGTCGAGCAAGGGCCGCCGGAGATCAAGCCATGGCTGAGCAGGTTTGTACCACAATTAATCTCTCGACAGAAGATTTTTTTTTCCTGTATCATAATACTAGGACTAGAAAACAGGCAGAATTATATTCATCTTGAATTTATTTTGTATTTTAAAAATTATTTGCCATTATAGAACTCAAAGCAATTGAATCTCGAATAACTTAACTTAATAATATACCAAAATTTGGCGGTTCACAACACATGAAATCATTAAATCTTCATGTTTCTCGTCATTTTATTTACCTAGACATAATTAATATCAATGTTTTATATAAATGAAGGCGCCAATTTTTTTTTTTACTAAGCTTAACGAACATTTTCCAGCCAAATCACAACGAAGAAGTATCAATTTTAAGGTCTTCCATCAAAGAGTACCTTTTCTTATATATTTATATATTATATATATTAATAGTCATACACAATAATGGGCACTTAGGGCGCAAGAAGCTTATCTCAATTATAAGTAATGAAATTTGTATGATATACAAGTACATCATTGTCATTATTTAATCATGTACATGATGATTACTTTGCGATTTACTATCGACAGACGACTTATGATTTTAACTAACGATTGACTTAGTTTCTGCCACTGAGCACGTTTTTAAAGAGTCTTTACTTAGAATTAGATAGTAACAGAATATATTTACAAAAAACACGGTATCTTTATTTTCTTATTTTCATTAATCTTTCCCACTGCTGGGCTCCTAGAACTTCCAGTTTCTTGTTGTTTTCATCACGAAAACATCCAAATCGAAAAGTGTTTTTAACAAAATGATTCAGTGGTGTGTTTACAGACATGAATATAATAAATTATTAAAATTTTGAGTAGAGTCGCGTTGAACCTTTATCTGACGTAAGATGAGCTCTCCTCAGTCGTAAATAAACCTAATCTTAACCCGGTGAGCGCACAATTGGGTCTGTGTAGCCCGCGAGATTTTGCCATAAGACAAAAGGTGTATTTGTATAAATGTTTTTTCCCTTTTTAGTTGATTTTCAGTTAAAGCAAATTGTATGATAGTTTAAGTACCTCGAACCTCAAAATCCCTCATTTTATAAAGCATTATTCTAATCATAGCAGAAAGTTTTTAATAATTCCTTTAAATATTGGAAATAATTATCTTTAATTAGTGTGTCATCCTTAGCCAATCGTGCACTCGATGTTACAATTTTTCACTGTGCTGTCGCCGGGTTAACTGTAGTCCTATTATGTAAGAGGCTTCTGTGAATTCTAAGCTGAAGTGAGATTGACGTGAACTGCAATTCCCTAGCGCCAATCAGATACAATCACTCCAGGCTCACTTCTCCTGAGATTATTAAAGAATATTGCGATATAGTAACATTCTCCGTTTTCTAGGTTTAACAACTGGTCTAACGTGGAGAAGATCCAGGCCATCGATGAGCTGATCAACTGCTGCGACCCCAGTCAGGTGCGGCACATGATGAAGGCCATAGAACCGCTGTTCCAACGAGATTTCATCTCTCTGCTGCCCAAGGAACTAGCCCTCACTGTGCTGGGATACCTGCAGCCTAAAGATCTGCTCAGGGCTGCCCAAACTTGTCGCTATTGGAAGTAAGTCACTTTTGACACAGTAGAACTAGTTGTACCATCATCATAATCATCTTTCTGCTCTTGTTCAATGCACGTTTTCTTCTTTCACTCTCCCTCGTTAATGACACAATATATTAAATGTTACGAGTATACCAAACTTCTAAAATAAAAGCATGTCTTAGTCACGACACACTCCAGATTGGAGTCTTGTATCAAACGCCTTGGTTTTTTACGCAGTCGTGACTGTCTGTCTGTGATAACAGCGAGACTTTAAAAATATTTTAAATATCTTCTTTTTTGCACCCAACATGACTTAAAAGTACGTAGTTCAATTTGCAGTCATTAACAAATAAAAACTCACAAGTGCTTTTGATGAATTTCTATTACTATGATTGGAAGACAATTACAGTTGATCGATCAATAGAAACAATCAAGATCTGTGGTCAATAGTTCAAAGGACTAGATGACTAGAGTAATTTGCTGCCCTAAAAATAGCACATCGAGTTATTGAAGGAAATAACTGTAGAGAGGTGGCTTTGACATCATTAAGCAAATGTGACAGACATAAATATATGACCACACCCACTCATGACCTTTACCCATGGGGGCAGGCAGAAACTATAGAAAGCCACCTACTGCGATACTTACATCCTCTTTTAGCTGCTTTACGTTCATACATCTAGTCATACACGCACGCCGGTTATGAGTACTGTGCACCTGGCTTTTCTGAAGAACATCATCAATACGACAATTATTTCAAACAACCGTGTCATGTTTACGACCAGGCTCTGTAACTATCCTAACTCTCAGGTTCCTCGCCGAAGACAACCTGCTGTGGAAGGAGCAATGCCGTCGCATCGGGATCACCACCCTAAAGAAAATGCCCCGTTCCCTACCACGCTGCGCCAGTCCTTGGAAGGCCGCGTATATGCGCCAGTACCTCATCGAGAACAACTGGCTGCACAAGCCAGTAGCGTCACCCATCATCATGAGGGGACATGACGACCACGTCATCACCTGTCTGCAATTCTATGGCAACCGTATCCTCAGCGGCAGTGATGATACTACCCTCAAAGTCTGGTCGGCTGTTACTGGCAAGGTGAGTTGAGTAAAACCTTTACAATTTTTATTTGTTTGTTAACAGTTTCTCTACTGTTAATGAGGCAATTATTAGCCTTAAGGTCCGACCGCACTAGGCGTAACTACGCGTCAGCGGAGCGACGCGACAAATTATATTGTATGAGATAAAGTGTCGGGTCGCGTAGTTCCGCTGCCGCGTACTGCGGTTTACCTCATACAATTTCATACAAAGTATATTTGGTCATGTCGCTCCGCTGACGCGTAGTGCGGTCTGACCTTTATTGTGCGGTCATGTCGCTCCGCTGACGCGTAGTGCGGTCTGACCTTTATTGTGCATCAATTGTACCGATTGATATTACAGTCTGAAGGTAATATCAATTGAGTATTTATTGTCGGGCTAAATTATCAATTTATGAATGGAGTTTATAATGTGTATCTTGAAGATTATTTATGTCATCTGTGTATTTTTTTTTTTAGAGTTACTGGAAATAAAAAGCTTTGTTTTTGTTACGTTATTCCCTTTTTCTCAAGAACGATACCAAACGAACGAATTTTCTCAAGAATGAAGACTTGTTTATGTTATCGTTGTAATATTTTTTGAGTTCTGTACCGGAAATGAAAAATTTTTTGTTTGTCACCCTGGTGGTTGGCAGTTTCTTTTTTTAGTTGGAATTAATATTATTATTAGATCCTAGGAGCTGGTAAAAGTCACGGCTTCTTTTTAAGGCTCTACTCCCTCACGGAACAAATATTTGTAAAATACGAACATTGTTCCGTTGTACGAAGTCTGGTTTTTATACGTGACTTCCGTTAACAACAAGGGGTGAAAAATATCTCGACCAAGATAAAAAAAATACTTAGTTTGTAAGATGTTGGGGTGTTGGATACCCAATCTTCAAATCCAATACTTATAACGCTGCACGGAGGTGGGTCATTTTTCCAAAGATCTCGACAATGGAATATTACAACCATCGAAAATGTTCTATCCAGGTACAAAAAATAATTTACTTCTAAAATGTGGGTGAAACCAGCACCGTTCAACCTAGTACAATTAAACTTTGTTTGTCAGTGCCTGCGTACCTTGGTGGGACATTCTGGAGGCGTGTGGTCCTCGCAGATGGTAAACGACCTCGTGATCAGCGGCTCCACAGATCGCACGCTACGCGTCTGGAACGCCCGCACTGGCCAATGCTTGAAGGTCCTCGCCGGACATACTTCCACCGTGCGTTGTATGCATCTATACCAAAACAGGTAGACTATGCAGTAGGATGTTCAAACGGTTGTGAAAAGTCAGCTCTGTTGGCGCCTTTGCGGTAACACACAACGATGTGTGCGTGAATAAAGTCCATTAGTCATTGGGAAACAATAGTTTCTCAACAGTGTTTCAGTAAGTTTGCTGACAACATTTGATACACTTTGTGTGTCAAATGTGTCTCCAGCAACACAAAGTGATTCATGTTTTGTTGACTATGAATATGAAGCTTTATTCGTTTTGTTGAAATCGCGGTGAATTCCTGAGCTGGCTAGTCGCACAGAATTAACCATTAGTCATTAGTTTTAAAAATAATAACTTGCCATTATTGGCATATTTACCAACCATTATCCACCGTAAAAACTAACACTACCATATAACTACGCTGAGCGAAATAATAATTATTAAAAGATTTTTTTGTACGCCATACTACAAATCAATTGTTATATATTTAATACTAACTAGAACTGTTTTACTAATCTACTTTTTTACGATGGATTGTGGAATGTTAGCTTTTGAAAAATTTATATTTATTTAACTCATAAATTACTGATAGCATAGCTTGGGTTACATAATCATATGGGCGCTTCCATTTAGTTGTAATATTATTAATTATATCGTTTAGTCACAGATAATATAATAATAGCATACAGATGCCGTGCCGACGTAACTAGCGTTTTTTTTAGCGATAGATAGATCACCATCTATATCCGTGGAACGGGACCGAACGCGATCGATTTACAAAAAATAATCAGATGAAAACACTAGTTACGTCGGCACGGTTTCTTTGTATGGGATGAGGCATCTGTATGCTATTATCATATTATCTGTGGTTTGGTGAACATGCAAGTCACTTAGTGAATGCTGAGCGTCGCAAAAACCAAATTAAAGTGACTCCTGATAACAGTGATATGATATCAATAAACGACAAATATAAACAGCTTGCGACGAAATAAAGACAACCATAAACAGTAAGTGAATGTGTAACGTTATCATAAAACATCGCGACCGTTGTCATTTGTAATGAAGTTGTTGCAATAATAAAGATAATATGTATGTATGTATTAATAATTTAGATAATTATTATGGTTATCGAAATATTGCTCACGCGAGGTGTAATCTATCTTCCTGCTGCGAACAATAACAAATGCCTTCAAGCGATATTTTACTACGTATTGTTATTATATATCTAAAAAAAAATACTTGTATATTTGCTTTGCGTTGAACGTAAATTAACATTATTTTTATTCTGTTTTAATAATACACAACACTTAGACAACAATACTAACAAAACAAGAAATTATAATTTCAAACCACCGACACAAAACCCTCCAACATAGTTAAAAAAAATATGTTTTATTTGATGCACGCTACAATTGACAATATAGAAACATGAAATTACGACATCTTGTTCCTACTGCTGAACCGATTGTCATCAAACATGCCTAAGCATACTCTCGATTAAGTCAACTTTCAATAAAATAAAACGAGGTTGAAATCGGTTCATCCGTTTAGGAGCAATGATAAGCCAGACACACAGATACGCATACACTCAGATACAGACATCAAACTTATAACAGAAACAGAGGGTTTTGTGTCGAGGGTTTAAAATTAGATTTGATACAAAGTTTAAAAAATTGCTGCGTTTAAATCTGCTGATGCGTTTATTTTTTTAAGTACAATGAACAGCTAAATTGCAAAAACGATTTTCATACTTCTGTGTTTAATTTCTATTGGGTTGCTGGTTTATCTATCATACACATTCACGCATCTTCTACACTCTGATCAGTATAGTAGTTCACAACCATTAGAATCGAATGTCTATGGTTTTGTAAGATTCGTCTAGAGAGAAAGCTACAAAATACTATTTTTCCACTACATTGTTTATTATGTAACACATTGCCTAAGTAGTTGGTTTCGAAATATGAACATTTAGACACAAAAAAATAAAATAAAAAACACAAATTTAATTAATAACAGTTACGAAATGACTTGTATTGATCATTATGTAACTGACAGAATAATACTGAACCTGTAACCTCTCGAAAAAGCGCGCGTTGATTTTGTGTATATAGTCTGTGGTTTTTAGTCTGAACGTTTCAAATAAATTGTTGTTGGAAATTATTTGCATTTAATTAAGTAAGCTCATCATGTAGCGGAAAAATAATCGTTAGTATCTCGCATAAGAAGGCTTTATTTCAAAACTCGCATGTAGCTTTCGAAATTGACTACATCGCTCGTATTAAAATCTGGACTGTTTATGCTCGATACGAAATGTACGATTTTACTGCAAAAAAATGTTAAAGTATTAAGTATTTTGCAAATAAGTTTAATGCAGCTTCTCCTTATACGAACCATACTAAACTAAAACCATTTGTTTCGGGATGGAATAAGGATGATGACAGAAAAAATTTTTTTAGTCCGTCAGGCAGATTAATAAAATCTATTGGACACGTATTTTTCTTTTGTCTCGTAAACCAAAAATAACGACGACACAGATAGTTGAAATTTCGCGTGACGCTACGTTTTAGTAGACTTTTTACTCGAAAACTGATATCACTAGTCCCCACTTCTGAATTTTGATGTGCTTTATCTTTGTAAATTTTTTATTGATTTGATAAAGCAAAAAATACTTGTCCAATATTATTTGATAACTTAACACATGGACTAAATATAATTATAATTTTTCAATCCAGGAATTATTCCAATTTAATTATTGTGAATAGCTATGCAGATCAGATAACATTTTGGGTAAACTTAAGATTCGAGAAGTGAAACCCGCAGGAGATTGTATGCGTCCTATCTTTCTTTCCAGGGTGATCTCGGGCTCCCGCGACGCCACCTTACGGGTGTGGTCCATACCCGAGGGTCGCTGTCTTCGCGTCCTCATGGGCCATTTGGCCGCGGTGCGCTGCGTGCAATACGACGGGAAGCTGGTGGTGTCCGGGGCATACGACTACTTTGTAAAGGTGTGGAACCCCGAGACCGGGGACTGCCTGCACACGCTTGCTGGACATACTAATCGGGTATATAGCCTGCAGGTAAGCCAACACTATCATTTATTTATTTATGAGCTTCTCGCCGCGTGAAAAGTGTTTATCATCCTAAGGGAACACATTACCGGTATAAAAACTTTCAAACTATCTCCTTACTAAATTTCATCTAAATCGGTTCAGCTGAGGCGCGAAAACATACAAACAAACAAAGTTACTTTCGCATTAATAAAAACAAATATATATATATATATATAAAAATTTATTAAATACTTTATTTTGAAGAGCTCGTGGCTAAATAATAACAGCCGCACGGTTCTTCGATCTCCAAGGTTAAGCAACGATTGACCATCTTTACATGACGAGATTCCTCCGAGCCTCGGATAAGCACATCTAGCTGATCCCGGCTGTCATTTCTAGATCTGTGACAGTCTTTACGGATTGTCAGATCCCAGTATTGTGTTATCCAGTTACTGGAATGTGGAGGTCAGGCAATCGTTCCATGTAAATACTGGTACCCAGCTGCATCCGTTTAGACTGGAACCGGACCTAAATATAGTTGGGATAAGACTAGGCAGATTGATACCTTAATAAGTACAGGACAAACATTTATTAAAACAAATGTACCTTGGGCTAAACAATCTCTATCATTACAATCACTTCAGCTGAAAGACGTCTACTGCTGGACATACGCCTCCCCCAAACGTCCTTGGCTTTTCACAATCAGACAACGCTATCTTGAAATCTTTAATCATTTAGGATCATAGATCTGAGACATATTTGATGACCTATCATAAGTTCGAAAAATGTTTGACCTATTTTCATTTCGATTTTTTTCGTTACTCCGACGTTTCATTTGGTCGAAAAACTTTTTACCGAAGTTACACTTAGCCGGAAGTAACATTTGTTCGAAGTATTTATTTTTATACGCATATCAAAATACTAAGTGAGAGAAACAGTGGACGAATACACTAGGTATGCCAGGAGCTTAGAGTTGAGTACCCGTTCCTTACTCTTGCAGAGGATGGACCTTATCGAAATGGGTCTGTAGTACGCCAGGTCAGCCCGACTGCCCTTCTTGGGCACAGGCTGAACGTTAGCTTTCTTCCAAGCATTCGGCACTTTTCCAGTCTCATACGAAAGGCGAAACAGGCGTGTCAGGATCGGAGACAGTTCAGGCGCACAGGTTCTCAGAACAATTGCTGGAATCCCGTCGGGGCCACTAGCTTGGTTCACATCGAGGTTGCGCAGCACGCTACGAACGTCCTTTTGATGGATGCGAATGTCCGACATACTCGTTTCGCTTCGCCTCAAACAATGGCCGGTCAACGCTAGACATTGCTACGTCAGAGAATGGAATGTAGTACTCCATTCCCTGACGCAACACATCCGTCATGGCACCCGCGCACGACAAAGCATCAGCCGAACTGAAGCAAGTAGGCTGCCAAGTACGCCAAACTCTCCGAGCGCCTCTTGGGCTGGGATCGGATGGGGAGTGGACGGATACAGTCTTCACCAGACAACGGTCGGAACTACCCAAAGGTGAAGATACCGACACCGAGTAGCGGTCTGGATCTGTTGTCAGCAGAAGGTCCAAGCAATTGACCAGCTGGGCGACATTTAAAGCAACCGCAAGCTTCCTCATCTCCCGCCCATCATGATCTGTGCACTGGTACGGGAAGAGCCACTACTGGTGGTGGGCATTGAAGTCCCTCAGTAACACTATTTGGGCGGAAGGGTACCGCTGCTGCGCCGTATCAGCCGCCTCACTAAGGTACTCTGTGAGCCTGGTTTTCTCCTGATCGCCGCTGTGCGAACGGTAGACACAGGCGTAGATAATTTTATCCTGGCCTGTGTCCACCATAGCCGACAGCACAGAAAACCTAGAGTCGTCAAGGTTTCGGAGAGCAGATTACAGATGTCGTCCCGGGCATAAATGCATACACCAGCGCGTGACTTAAAATTGTGCTCCAGGGTAAACCCTGGGTATGTAAGGTACGATATGTCTGACGGACAACTGATCTGCGTCTCCGAGAGAAAAAAGAGAGCCGGCTTTTCAGTGTCAAGGTGATGATGGACTGCTACGAGATTGGAGTGCAGAGTTCTGATATTTTTGAGGTGCACTTTGAGTGGGAAGGGGTGCAGCCGCTTTTGTACTCTAGTATGCTTTTTCCTTGTCATGTATGTATAAGAGTGAAGAGTGAGATGATGAGAAGGAAGTGAGACGACACGCACTGAAAGGACGCCATCATTGGGGCACTAGTCTGAAGACTGCGAAGACGCTCGAGCCCCCCCGAAATGTCCATCGGGCCCTTCCATCTGGTTGCCTCCCATTTGGTTGGCTAGTCTCCCGACACATCCATAACTGTGACTGTCAGGCTGGTCTGCCTGCAGTGGAACAGCTGTCTCGACCCAACTCCACTAATTGGCTACACCGAGCATCGTACCAGAACACGGCTAGGCGGCTTGGCGTTACGTCTTTGCCCGCTGGGTGGTCGCGCAAGCCTGCCACCAGTTGTCACCTGATTTGCACCACCCGGGGACCACGTGTAGGGAATCAAATGGGGTACACTCCTACGGACGTGGGTGACTCAGCTCCCAGTGTAATATAAACTTAATAATTAAGGATATAAAGAATCATATTGTCTTTGATAAAAGATTATTGAGATTTGTTATTAGATAGGACCATAGAAACAGGAGCAGGACGGACCAATGCAAGACAAATAGCTCTGTCCCTTTTTCATCCCATACCCTGACGTGTCAAAACTATCATGGTTCGACTGTAAAAAAGTGACAGATGTATACAAGTCATATAGGTATATCTGTCCTTTACACACACTCTAAATAACCTTGCGCAAAGATCTTATGGTCACTCTATACTCTTGTGGTCTTGGCATATTTAATCTTGCTATAATAAATTATCAAATTTATTTTCATAATTCCTAATACAAAATCCGTCCATAAAATTATGTTATTTTGCCTTTTCAGTTTTGCTACTGCCATATTCTAAATTCTTAGGCAATTAATTATTGTGACGGTTTTATTGACGGAATAAAGTAGGTACAACGATATTTTGGCGTAAGTTCACAATATGCTTGTTGGATGTGGAATCCTAAAATTATTGTTGGGTACACTGCTGAAGCAAAGTTTGTGAAGTTTGCGTTTTGTTTGTAGTTCGTACGTTTTCGTATTGTTACGGTTTTAAGTTTTGAATTAATCGTTCTCGCACTCTAGTAAGGTTATTATTAGATACAGTTATTAATATATCGGTTATTTTGATATAGAGGATATGATATGATTCTAACACATATCCGATATAAGTTACCTTTTGATATATCGGACCAATCCCTACTACTGTCCAGTAAGTAAATTACATACTTACTTACTGGACAGTAGGAGATTCCAAATTTAAAATCTCGCTACTTACTGGACAGTTGTGAATAAGTCTCCGGTAGAGTTCACTTTCTGGATACTTTTTAGAGATGTTATGACAACATTACATACCATTTTTAACACGCTTTTATTAGCTTGGTATGTAACTATGTATCAATGTAACGGAATCTTTGAACGTGATTTTCACCCACTTCAAAACGTCGTATTGATTTGAAACTTTGCACACCTATCAAGGACCGATGACAATGCAATAATTACTTTTTAAAGACTTGCAAAGACTTGCAATGTACTTATTAAAGAAAACAAAAATTAAAATTTACAAGTAATAAAAGTTGATTCTACCGTGCGCGTTTAAATTGTTTGTCCCATTAGCCTTACCAAGATCTTCAGGATTAGCGACTTTTTAGTTCAATTTACAATTAAAGCGTGTTTTTTAGTTTTTAGAACTACAATTTATTGAGAAATAGTACATTGTGATACAAGGGTGGGAAGTAGGTTATTGCAAACGAGCTACACACCCGTGTATCACACGACGTTTTTCAATACAGTTGTGAGAAACAGTAAAAACAAATCAAAGAATTAGATTTGTTTATTCACAAAAAATAAAATTTTCAACATGGCGCGTTTTTGCAACTGGACATATTTTTTTACAAAGAAAACAGCCAATACAGCCTATTCGATTTTTGATAAACGTTGATGTGAAAATAATTAACTTTAAACTGGTAATTAAATATATTAAACAACTATTTAAAAAAAAAATGAGAATTCAATGCTAAAACGTACGGAATCATTAATTTTAACACGCTTTTATTAGCTTGGTATGTATGTATCTATGTATCAATGTAACAATGTATCAATGTAACGGAATCTTTGAACGTGATTTTCACCCACTTCAAAATGTTGGATTGATTTGAAACTTTGCACACTTATCAAGGACCGATGACAATGCAATAATTTAAACAGTTTGTCCCATTATCCTTACCATTAAAGCGTGTTTTTTAGTTTTTAGAACTACAATTTATTTCCTCGTATAAAATCGTATCCCATTTTATTCTATGTATGAAAACTCCTTGCTACTAAACATTTTTAAATTGACTTATGGCGCGTTTTTTTCAACGAAAAAGCCTATACAGCCTATTCGATTTTTGACAAATGTTAATGTGAAAATAATTAAATTAAAACTGGTAATTAAATATATTAAACTACCATTTAAAAGACTTTTGAGAAGTCAATGCTAAAACGTCGTAGAAAATCTATCCCATTTTATTCTATGTTTGAAAACTCTTTGCTACTAAACTTTTTTAAATTGACTTATAAATTTAAAACTAAACTGCAAACATAATGATCGAGCTCGTAAACAAAAGTCACGACCGCGTAACAGAAAGATGCCTATGCGTAAGATTTAACTTTCGAATCATAATTATAGCCTCTGAAAGTACGACATGTTTAACAACTGTATTGAAATAGTACATTGTGATACAAGGGTGGAAAGTAGGTTATTGCAAACGAGCTGTCATTAACAAGCCCGAGCCGAAGGCGAGGGTTTTTAATGACACGAGTTTGCAATAACCTACACACCCGTGTACCACACGACGTTTTTCAATACAGTTGTGAGAAATAGTAAAAACAAATCAAAGAATTAGATTTGTTTATTCACAAAAAATAAAATTTTCAATATGGCGCGTTTTTGCAACTGGACATATTTTTTTACAAAGGAAACAGCCTATACAGCCTATTCGATTTGTGACAAACGTTGATGTGAAAATACATACATACATACATAAACGCCTTTTTCCAATGGGGGTAGGCAGAAACTACAGAACGCCACCTGCTACGATCCTTACATACTTCTTTTGCTTCACTCACATTCATACATCTTGTCATACAGACACGCCGGTTATGAGTACTGCGCACCTTGCCTTTCTGAAGAACATCACCTATTAGGTCTATGTATGTCTTCCTAGGGCGTCCCCTCCCGGCGTTTCCATTCACGTCTGCCTTGTAAATACCTTTCGTTAGTCGCCTATCATTCATCCTCTCAACATGGCCAAACCATCTTAGATGTGAAAATAATTAACTTAAAACTGGTAATTAAATATATTTAACAACTATTTAAAAACTTTTGAGAATTCAATGCTAAAACGTACGGAATCATTCATTTTTCCTCGTATAAAATCTATCCCATTTTATTCTATGTATGAAAACTCCTTGCTACTAAACTTTTTTAAATTGACTTATAATAATGGCGCGTTTTTGCAACTGGACTTTTTTTTTTCAATGAAAACAGCCTATACAGCCTATTCGATTTTTGACAAATGTTGATGTGAAAATAATTAATTTAAAACTGGTAATTAAATATATTAAACAACCATTTAAAAGACTTTTGAGAATTCAATGCTAAAACGTACGGAATCATTCATTTTTCCTCGTAGAAAATCTATCCCATTTTATTCTATGTATGAAAACTCCTTGCTACTAAACTTTTTTAAATTGACTTTTAAATTTAAAACTAAACTGCAAACATAATGATCGAGCTCGTAAACAAAAGTCACGACCGCGTAACAGAAAGATGCCTATGCGTAAGATTTAACTTTCGAATCATAATTTATTATAGCCTCTGAAAGTACGTCATGTTTAACAACTGTATTGAAAAGAATATTACGTTACATTGGAATCCTTAGGTGCTAGGTTTTTACAAATTCCGTGGAGACCACACTAGGATTCCTTGTGTGCTAGGTTTTTACAAATTCCGTGGAGACCACACTAGGATTCCTTGTGTTGTGGGTTTTCTTCCTAAGTAGGGCTGTATGCTTCATACATTTTAATATATAAGTATGTTAAATAATTACACAAAGAAAAAGCAACTGCAATG
This sequence comes from Orthosia incerta, assembly GCA_948252205.1. Classification (NCBI taxonomy): domain Eukaryota; kingdom Metazoa; phylum Arthropoda; class Insecta; order Lepidoptera; family Noctuidae; genus Orthosia; species Orthosia incerta. The sequence goes on along the minus strand of OX411741.1, from coordinate 35,214,415 downwards.
TAGATAATGACAATCGCTCCATCTTCGCAAATGTCACGTGACAACAGAAATACCAATGTGCAATATTTTCAATGTTTCAGTGGTTATACATAAAAAAAAAAAAAAAACAATCTTATGCTTTGAGCTACACTTAAAATATAACGTTTTTGCTCAGTATTGCTCTTGATAGCAATCAAAGCATAATGACTTTTACAAGCATCTGCTTGAGCTGTATCTTACGAACTTCAATTACGAAATCAGGAGATGTAGGAATAATGAAGAACGAGCACGCTTCGGAAGCTCTTCATCTCTATAAAATTAAAGAATCTTTTATATTGTATAAGTACTTACTACTGAAACTTGAACTTACTTAGTACTTACTTGTATTATTTATAGCAATTAATTTCATGTTATTTTTTTTCTTTGTTTAAAAACTGCAGCGCGAGCGCCACTTGTAACTTCGCGCCCATAGGCACGTGCCTAGTTTGCCTTTTGTTTTTTTTAATCCGCCTTTGGTTATGCAGCAAAATAATCACTCGGCTTACCACAGTCTCTAATTTATTATCATTGTTAGAACTCCAAGCTATTTGAAAATCGCATCAGCTAACTAGCTGCAAGTGTGTGTTACCAAATAATAAAAATGAACGTTTGTATGTTTATCCTCTATGCATCCATTGATCCAATCGTGATGAAAATTTGGTGGGTACTTCTGCATACAGCAATCCCCAATGTTTTTGTCTGAAGCTGTCTGCAAATAGCTGCGCAATAGTAAATACACACTAAAACAGCAGTGTGGTACGTGTCATGCCTTGCGCATCGGAAGGCCTACATTCAGCCCGGCTAAATAGGTTGGAGATTACTAAACGCCCGCGAAGGTTCTTGGCCAAAAATTCTATATTAACACACTTTTTTTACTTTAAGTGGCATTGCAAGGCCAGAGTACAGCTAGTAAATAAGTAATAATATTTTTGTTAATTTATTTAATTGTTTTGCCAGTACAATTCTACATTATTGAATGCTGTGTGTTGAACCAATGGATTTCACTGCCTGAAATAATAGAATAAACCCGTCCCTAATATTCTTTCTTAATTTTTCAGTTTGATGGCATCCATGTTGTTAGTGGATCTTTGGATACTTCTATTCGTGTGTGGGACGTGGAATCTGGTCAGTTGAAGCATACCCTCACTGGACACCAGTCCCTCACGTCTGGCATGGAGCTGCATTCTAACATTCTGGTTTCGGGCAATGCTGATTCCACTGTCAAGGTCTGGGACATCACTACCGGCCACTGCCTTCATACCCTGTCGGGTAAGTTCGGTTTTATTAAACTTGTTCATACAATTTCTTCAAGTTTAAGTTACACTTGCCGAGATCGGTCTGTGGTTGGGTGACCATCCAACGTATACCGAGACTCTTACGTGCCTCGGAAAGCATGTTAAGCCTCTAGTCCCAACTGTCATTCACCCAAAATTTTTTGAAAGTGTTTCGGTAGTAGATAGCTATAAAATCTGATACCATTGCCAAGATGTAACATGCTACCCAGTAATTTGGTCAGATAGGTAGTCGCTCCATAGCTTATCAAAGACTGGGGGTGTTACAAAACGAAGAAACAAAAACAGGAACACCAACTTCTGAAATTGAAGTTATCTATCATTTTGTAGTGTTTTTATAAGTTAGTTGTGTTTTTTTTACTTCAATGAATGCTGCGAACTGCAGTGGCTATTCTGGAAATCCCTAAACCGATTGCGGGTACGGGCGGTCGCTGTAGAAAAAATCTGGCCAAATGGAGTCTCATAGACCCATCACAAACACAGTGCCAGTGTGGAGCCCCGTCGCAGGATATGCCTCACCTCCTTGCCCTTCGTGCTCAGCCGCCTGTACCTTTCAGGACATGAATGTGGCAAATGACAGAGCGGTCCAGGTAGTAGCGCTACATACTGGTCAGACAACATATGAGAATAGTTGAGCCAAAATTTGTATTTGTACGAAAAGAAAAAGTAGAATGAATGCTAGTTTTTGACCCATGTATCGAAAGTAGATCCAGTTGTTTAGAGGTTTTACTAGTTTAATCTTTTCCATAGTCTTTTAGAAAGTTCAACTGATTGAATGATAAACAATGTTTTTTTTTTCACAAATATATATTTTCCCTTGCAGGGCCCAATAAGCATCAGTCTGCGGTAACCTGCCTGCAGTCAAGCAACCGGTTCGTGATCACATCGTCGGACGACGGCACCGTGAAGCTGTGGGACGTGCACACGGGCGAGTTTATCCGCAACCTGGTGGAACTGGGGTCCGGAGGGTCCGGCGGCGTGGTGTGGCGCATCCGTGCCTCCGCCACGAAGCTGATCTGCGCCGTCGGCTCCCGCAATGGAACCGAGGAGACCAAACTCCTCGTCCTCGACTTTGACGTCCCCGGCGCTTGCCGCAGATGTGATGAATAGCAGCGACTAAACCGACGCCTCCTGCGTCGCTACGCAAACCTCTATGCGCCCTGGCACTGTTAAAGTGCCTGCATTGTGTCTGTGTCGGTCCTCGATGCTGCGGTCCTTGTATTCAGATGTTTTATACTGTAAAAGTCGTGTGGTAAGCCATTTAACTTTTATAGTGGTACAGCTGCCTAAGTATTCCACTCAAAAGACATTGCAGCTAAATATTAAACCAATGACAAGTACATACAGATACGACCTGAACAAAAATCTGTATTTTAATCCAGTATTTTGCTATTCGACGCACTCATAGCAGCCGATAGCATCATCGTATGTAGTATGATTAAAATGTTCAGTTTTTTATCAGGTTAAATCATCTGTTATTGTCATTGAACACGTATTTCGACAAGGTAGTTAGATTATTTTTTAAATCTAACGCAGATAACTTTTATCGGTACCCTTCATTTGGCATTACAAAGCGCCGACATACGTCACTTGCCATTACAACGCCTTGGAATGTCAAATAAAGGAGGTGCAATGACTAATTTAGGAGCGTAAAGCACCTTAGAATCTCATACCGAAGACCAGTACTTGGAGATCTCGTTACTACACAGTGGTGCATATCATTATTATAGCGTAACGAAGATGTTGATGCGGCTTGTCGAGTTACGTGTTGAAGGGGCCGAGCAGCACTTTGTTTGCGAGAGGTGAGGTTCAGTCGGTTGTCGGGCAGTCTCTGCCCGCATATCTGCGTCAATAAGTTTGCACGGGGCTTAGCGGAAGTGTGAATGTGTACCGTCGATGTGCTAGGGGATCACTTGTACCCACCGGACTGTTATAATGTGAAACGTGCAAATGGACATAACTTTCTTAATATTGCGTAAACTCAAGTATCCATGATGTACTCAAATAATAATCAATTCAATACCATTACTATAGTTCTAGTTGTTAAAATGTTCAGTAGATAAAAATGGTGGCTAAACAACCATGTCGCATTGCCAAATTCCTTTATTTTTTACTCTGTGTTCCAAAGAGATGAAAATCGGAATTAGATGTTAAGTTTATTTTTTTATTTTACTATTAAGATGCTTCCCCGTGATGAACTACATCGACACAGTATGATCAATTTAATAGTATTTCGGTTAATATATACTAGTTATATAAAATGACATTCTTCATCATTTCCTTATTTTTCATTATTCGTTAAATTCTTTTATGATAATGATTACATTATTTGCTTTTTTGTTTTTAACAATGACTGTTTTTTCATTTTTCCCGATTTATCATTATCTAGATTTATTATTCTTTCTTTCTAACTTTCTGTTTTTTTTTCTTTTTGTTTATAACTTAAGCTTTCTTTTTTTGCTTTCTTGTTTGGAACTTTCTTTTCTCGTTTTTATATCAATGACTATTATTTCATTTCGCCCGATTTGTCATTATTATGATTTTATTATTTGAACTTTCTGTTTATTTTTTATTTTGTTGACATAAGCAGTACCTAAGCCGGTCTGCCTTGTATGTTTTTTTGTTGTATTGTCCTCTATTATTTTATTATTAACATAGTTAATTAGAATGAATACTGTGTCGTCCCCAAATATCTCAATTTAATGGCCAGCAGTTTTATCACTTAACTTCTTTAATAGTCACTTAAGATGTATGTCTAATATTATAAACATTTCAGACTTGTAATGATACCGAATTAAGATTTAAACAATTTAAATAATCATAATTCTCGATGGTGTTAGTATGCGCGTATGCGATTGAACTTTGCGATTATCGTAACATGGAGTGGCGGGTGGCTATAATACACCCGCCGCGATGTATTTATTTGTTGTATATATATATACAAGTAATAATGTGGTCATTGAAGGTCGCGTTTATGTAGCCGCTACTCTTCATAAATGGCTGTAATATTAAATAATTAAACGAAGACTGAAGCATAGTTATAGTGTAATATTTAAAGTATTAAATTGTAGTTACTCCTGTACTACCGACCATCACACTCAGCTGTATGTCTTTGTTGTCTACACTTTCCCCTTTTATTGTAAAACATTCGGTTTATTTTTGTTATTAGTTTTTAAGATCAGGCGCGAAACCGTTGCGACAGTAATGAAATATAATTTAATAATAATAATACCTACCTGTTACTGTCTCATGCAGTGTAATAAAAGAAATAAAATTGTAATAAAAAAATTAATTAGTTACGGCTTATTATAGTTCTTTTTAGTTGTACATGTAATTATTACATTAAGTATTTTGTAAAAACCAAAATGTTTCCATAGAGGGGGTTAGAAATTAATTTATTTTGTGTACCCTTCACTTCTCGCTTTTTACATCGTCCGCGAGTGCACTTGCGTGGATTGTTTCAAGACAGTGTACCTAGGAGTTTGAGATGTTACGTCACGCTAGTGATGCGACTCATTCAGTGCTGCATACTTTTGTTCTTTTCCCACACATTGCTCAAGTTTATCATAGTTGATATTTCTAACCCCGATGTAACTACGGCATTTTCTTTCGAATCTATTTATTTTATAATGTACTTCACTTCGCGAACGACTCCTATCTAATAAACGGGCGAGTATACGCCGTGTAATCTATTGTGTATTTCTGAAAAATTGGGATGATGAGGAATTAAATTGGGCTGTTTTGATCACATAAACTGATTTAGTTTTTTTTTATAGTGAGTGTACCTGGCGGATAATCCGCAACGTCACTTGTATATTGATTAAAAGACTTGTAAAAACATGTAAGCCTAGAAATAATTATGTTAATATTTGAGAATCATAGTGCATAGGATGGATGTAATAATATGATTATTATGATGTAAAGTTGCGGATTGTCGGTACACGTACGCTCACTGTGTGCCCGTTCGAACAAACAGACAGCTCAACTAAATAATATAATAATTTATTTATTCATAATGCCATACAAAAACAGTTTAATGTGTGATGTACAAAATAAGGCAATATATAAACTGGGAAGCCCTAATTACCAAAATGAAATAAAAAAGTAATTATTCCATACCTACATACATAAAGTCACGCCTTGGCGTTCTGCTATTTATGCCTACCCCCACGGGCAAAAGGCGAGAGGTTATGTATGTATGTAATTAATTTTAATAATAATTAAAATTAAATGGATTACAACTGTATGTACTAGGAGGCGATGCGCGCTTGTTATTATTTTCACTTTATATCTTCAATTCCTTTTGCTTAATTATTGTATAATTATTAATTAATAAATCCAATTGTTTTCAAGTTTTATTCTGTTTATTTTCCGTTTATTATTTTGCATGCCATTATGAGGTGTATATCTGACACTTTAGTAGTTTTATTTTGCGTTTGGTTTTTTTTTTTTTACTTTTTGCAGCAATAGTCAGTGTTGAATATGTTTTTGTTGATGACTACCTAATTCAGTTAGTCATTTTCTAATAATTTAGTTGATCGACCCAACAATGGTTGTAGTACAACTATAGTTATTTATGATACAAGTGCGGAAAGTAGGTGATTTCCGATGAGTTGTATTTTTATTCACGAGCGAGCGAAGCGAGTGAGTGGATAAATCGACACGAGTCGGAAATCATCTTACGTACGTGTATTATACAACATTTTACTATGCATTGTGCGAGAAAATAATAAAATATATCTGAATCAAGCAAGAAATTAATAAAATGGCGCTTATTCAAGGGCGCTCAGCATATCCACAGATTAACTAATAGGTAGTTCATAGTTCCTCGGGCATAGGTATCTACTGCGCATGCGCAAATAGTTGTAACGTCGTAACGCAAAAAGGCACTAGCAAAATATTCATTCTTCAAACATATTTAATGCATATTTAAAATTATTTTATTGATCAAAATCTAAATCTAGAGAAAACAAAAAAAAAAAAACGCCTTAAATATGAAGTATTAGTTTTGTTTTACCTTTTATATGAATGATAATCTAATTTTTAAAACTTTTCTCATATAAAAAAAACTCTATGCGGCGGGCTGACGTTGGAGTTAAAAATAAAAAATTACAGGAAAGTAGAAAGCATTAGTAAAAAAAGTGACACTTTCCGCACAGTTTGGCTGCTTAGAAAACGCTCTTTTCGAGGACATGCATTGTAAAATACTTACACAACGCAACCAACCAAAAGGCCTACCGTAAAATGGGGTGAATAGAAATCGCGGGGTTAATGGAAACAAATCTGGGAGTTTATTATTTTGGTCTCTAATTTGTCTTTAGTCGACTATCGGGCAATATTTTCCCATTATGCTGGATACCCCCAAATTTACGTCAAGTTTATTGAAATAAAGAAAAAAAGGGTTAAAGTGACCTCTGCGTGTGCTAGTAATTTAAGGCTGTCTAAAACTTTTATCAAACATACCGTTCTTCAGTTTTATCTCCTTCAAAATTTATATAATTGGATAGTAAAGTTTATCATCTCTTAGGGACGCAAAGAAAGTATAAATACCTATTTAATGATTTTATTCGTATTTCTAGTAAAATAAGGACACTTGTGCTTTTTGCCAGTATTCGAGGTGAATAGATACGCGTGGGGGGTTAATGGAAACGCCTTTAGGGTCAAAAGACACGAAGAAAGGGGTGATTAGATACGAGTGAGAGGTTAATAAAAACGAGAATGGGGTCTATAGAAACATAATTTTCAGGGTTATTAATCGAGGACTAATTTAATAAATGTAAAGTGTTTTATGCGATTTTCAAATAAATTGTTAAATTTTGATATTTTCTATCCGAATGGGCTATGGTCTTGTTTTTGTTATTTTTCTATTCACCCCTCTCTCGTATCTTTTGACCACAGTTTCAAGGTAAATAGAAATCGCCTTTCTTTTTCTATTTTACAAATTATTGAAATGTTTTCGCAAATTTTAAGTATTAGTATTTGGCTAAATACAAAACGAACTTCTCTAGTACTCAAAAATCGGAATTAGAAAAAAAATAAGGCCATAGAAGACAAAAAATGCCAATTCTTAAGAAATTGGCATATTTTTTTAAAAAACCTGAGACCAATATCTCAAAAACGGTTAGGTTTAGGCTGGGGTGTTTCATAGTCAAATTAGTCAGAAATTATGGGAACTATAACCTCTTAATGGATATCGTCGACTTAACCAGTAACCCTGTATATTATAGTATGTGATCAGATGTAATATTTTCAACGTGCAATATCTAGTATAAACCTTTCATAGAATTATTAAAATGTACTTAAACGAATTGGCGGAAGCGACGAGCATCGGTATGACGTGGAACAAGGTGAAGCGTGAATCTCAAGACCGACCGCGATGGAGGACTACTGTGGATGCCCTTTGCCCCATCCAGGGGACGTAGGACATTAAGTCAAGTAAGTCAAGACATAAACGAATTTGAGGTTATGTTTGCAAAAGGCATTTGCAAAGCAACGCATTCGTATAGTTTTGATACTTTTCGTTAATATTGCATAAATCACAGCATAATTATATATATTTTTAAATTTATTAACCTACCTAATTGCAAATGTTTATTTGTTTTTATTTTATTGTTCTAGGCAGTGGCTGAACAAGTTCTGAGCAAACCTGTTGACGACTGGAAGAAATCATGTCAACACGTACCTAATGAAAATTGAAAGTGATTATTATTATCGAAGGGGACAAACTCTTTATAGTGAAATAAAAAAAATAAAAAAAACATAAACCTACAAGATTATAGCAGCAGAAGTGACACACCTAAAGATAGCCAGCAGAATATTGGTGATGGCTCACTAAAACATGGATGAAGACATTTAAGTCTTGGAATAACGACGACGAAAACATTTTTAATTCCAACTATAGTAGGTACCTACATTACTGCAGCGACCAGCAAAAGAGGCATTGATGGACGAACGTGTAAATGTGGGCCGAGGCGAAACCGAGGCACACATACGTAAGTCCATCAATGCCTAGTTGTGGCCAAGACTTGTATAGTACTTTTCTCAAATAATGCGTTGAAATTAAAATTAAGTAGTACCTAGAACATAATTATTTTGTCAAATACGATTACTTTCCAAAATTAATGAATAACAACAATATTTTTCCGTTCATTCCGTCCGTGTCCATTTGTTTTTTTTTCAATAAACAGCTTTCTGTTTGCAAGCCGGTTCGATTTTAAATAAAATCTTTGATAAGTTACCTCCTTGGTTGCCATGTTTCGGAGTAAAAGATCGTTCCATTTTTAAATTACACGACATAGTTTATAGTGCGCGCAAGATAAGTCTGCGCGCGGCCAAAATTGGAACTAATCGTTTGTCATTTATGTCAGGTGTCAAGAGAGTGTGTTATATTCCATGTTTTTATTCGTTTCCTAAGTAAATAATCGCCATCATTATGCCAAACGTAATTTAAAGTGCGGGCAGGGAAGTTTTCTTGAAGTGAATAAGACAATAACGGACCTACGGTACCGTTTTAAAAAGATAGAGCCCGCGTTGCTAATTTGACAGGTAACTTTTAGGGATACCATTATACTAAAAATTCTCTATTTATTTTCGTACTACCGGTGCCTGACAGTATTGGTTTTTGGGTGGTACATAAATATACCAGCGGGACAGGACCGGCATCATGTAATATAATGCATCATTGTTAAGGCGTTTCTTTCGTGGCAGCAGCTTCTTCAAAAATTTTTGAAGAAGAAATTAAAAAAGAATTGAAATTGAAATGGACGGTATTAGCCACTGCAGGACCATTGTTAGACCAAATTTAACAGTAGGTACTACCAAGTATTCAATAAAAGATTTACAATAATTTCATGAAGCTTTTTCATCATATTCTATGCAAGTAGGAAAAGCTAGTAATTAATTATGCTTAAATTAAATTACTTTAAGTTTCGAGTAATGAAAAATGTCTATTGATTAAATGAAGGAAAAAATATCAGTTATGCTGGCAACATTAAGCACGCCACCCGTCGCGCGCAGTCTTATCTTGCGCGCATCTTACTATGTAATTTATTTGGCCGCTAAACACGACAGATATGGATTTTCATACAACTTTTGCCGGCCGCTGCTCGCATGTCTGTGGCCAGTACAGCAATTTCGATTTATCTCGAAGAAGGTTGTCAAAATAATTTCCAAGCATGTTTGAGAAAAACATATTATAGTTCTGTACGAATATAATTATTTTTAATAGAAAACATTGCAATACGAGGGCCGTTTGAGAAGTCCGTGACTTTAATATTTTCTCGCGTAGTTATTTTTATGGCAACACTAATTCTGTCAACTATATACCATCTTTTAATAGGCTACTGTAATAATATGAGCAAGTACGTTATTGGGTTTGTGTTTGCCAGCCATTTAAAGCAGGCAACCGCAGGAATTTTCTGTGTTATGCATAATTTTTCTCGTAAAAAAAACCATCATCGAAACCAAGGAAATGCTTGATAAACATCACGGGGAATCTGCACCATAAATTTCACTGGTTAAGGAGTGGTTTACTTAGTTCCTTTGAGGTCTTACCAGCACAAAAGTTGCCGAACGTTCATCATCATTTCAGCCGATAGACGTCCACTGCTGGACATAGGCCTCCCCCAGGCGTCGCCACATTGTCCGATCCCGTGCGTCTCGCCAGGTCATCGGTCCACCTAGTGGGAGGTCTTCCAACGTATCGTATTCCGGTTCGCGGTCGCCATTCCAGAACTTTCCGGCCCCATCGGCAATCCGTTCTGCGAGCAACGTGCCCTGCCCACTGCCACTTAAGTTTGGCAATTCTTTGGGCTATGTGGACCCTGGTTCTCTTGCGGATCTCCACATTTCAAATTCGATCACGCAAGGAAACTCCGAGCATAGCCCTCTCCATTGCCCTTTGAGTGACTGTAAGCTTTCTGATAAGGCCCATTGTAAGCGACCAAGTCTCAGAGCCATATGTCATCACTTGCAACACACACTGGTCATAAACTTTCGTCTTGAGACACTGTGGTAGTTTGGACGAGAAGATACCGCGCAACTGCCCGAACGCTGCCCAGCCGAGTCGGATTCGATGGTTAACCTCTTTCTCGAAGTTGGCCCTACCCAACTGGATCGTTTGTCCCAGGTAGACATAGTCGCCCACAACTTCCGAGTGTAGTCTCCGACCTTGATAGGAGTGGGCATTCACCATGACCTTGGTCAGTGCCGGTTTTAGAACCACCAGCGCCCTGGGCGAGATTTCTACGGCGGCGCTCCGTAACTGCAATTCAAACAAATACGAAAAAAAAAGTTAATAAAATCAAAAAACCCGACTGCAAAGATGTAAACAAGAAGAAAATCATGCTGTGCATAATCGTGATCCCTGGAGGATACATATTCGCGAGCTGGCTAACCAAAACTATAAATATCCTCCGACTGCACAACATGATTTTCTTGTTTACATCTTTGCATTCGGGTTTTTTGATTTTATAAACTTTTTTTATTTACAACTTTTTAGTTATAGGTACTACTTTTTTTTTGGAATACATTTTATTTATTTATTTATTTAGGTCAACCAACAATTGCTTACACGATGTACATTTCAGACTTAATGACTAGAGTAACATTTACAAGTGTAACAATTAATTACAGTAGTTATTTTAAACATATAGTGGTTTTCTTTTTGTAATCACCTCTAAAAACCCTTCATTTTGATACCCCACTGGATGGGTTTCGAAGAAAAAAATACCTACCCAACCGCAACCCCTATTACCTATATAATGATGTCTTAATTATAAAAATCCGTCAAGTGGTTTGAAAGATACGAGGTAATAATCGGGATTTTTGGGGTGAAGTTCAGCGGCTGTTAATATTATTTGCAGATTGATTCCTAGTGATTATTGTGATGTAAAATTGGTGGAGTTTTGTGTCTCAACTGTCTACGCAAATGGACAAAATGTGAAATCATTGACAGAAGTGATCTCGGGATAGTGGAGCGGAGAATTTTATTTTAGTATTCACTACCCCCGTAAAGCTAACTGGGAAGGCTGACTCGATACAATTTGCTGCCAAATACTCCAAAAAACATTAGAATCTGTTACATCCGCATTCTAATGCATATTATAGAATTCAAGAAAGAACTCTAACACTAGCATACATTTTAATCCTCAAAGGATCGCCACAAAAAGCCCAAGATGTTCATTAAACATGAATTTGAAAACTCAATAATACCCATGAGTCTTCACTACACGGAATTGGCAGGAATTGTCTTCGGCAAATAGCCATAAAAAAAAACAAAAAAAAATATTACTAAAATATTACATACATACATAGGTACAAGATACGCCCGAAAAACATAACCCTTTCCTTGAAGCCGGGGAAAAAGCAAAGGATTATTAAAAGAAATAACCAGTTATTAAAAAAATCTACTTTTCTAGCCTATCAATCGGCAAACTCTTATAATAGGTTATCAACGTTGATGTTTTCAGTAATTTCATTTAAACTACATTCTGAACAAACAAAAAAGATTTCATACATAAACATACATACACTACCTACAGTTAATTTCAATTGCAGATTACTACAGAGTTTGACAAAGTCGGGTTTTTCTGGAATCTGTTTGATCTTTTTTATATTGTATAAAAAAGATCAAGATGGCCGAGTACTTCAAATCTTTCATTGACTGAAATTAATGTAGTGTCCAAAAGACAGTAAAAAAGTTCAAGCACATTTTTTCTCCTGGAGAAGTTATAGGTTCATCACGGGCAGTTTCACCAGTTTGACACCTTAACACATCGAATTATTTTTTGAGGCCCTAAATACTGATTCAATTTCTAGTTCGCCAGCCAATTCTTTCGCAATTAAAATGACTCTTTCAAAGCCTGTATTTCTATATTCTTCCAAGAAAGTGCACCATTTTTCAACATTGCTGTGCATTTACCCATATCCATGACTGTTAATTGTAAAGATTTACTAAGGTCATTAATTTGTCAAAGTATCTCATACCAAACTACCAATGAAACTATGAAGCTGAAATCTTTTAACTGTTGTCAGTTTTCTGAGTGTCAATAACCAATGTAAATAAAACGTCATGGATGGCATGGCACTAATTTGATAACGGACTGCTTTACTTTAATACTGCTTATTCTTCCTTACTAACGTGTGTCACTGTGCTTCTTAGGGACCACTGCGGCGCCCCTTTATATCCGGCGCCCTAAGCGATCGCCCAACCGCGCCCTACCCTAACGCCGCTACTGACCTTGGTTTTTGTCCATGTTCATTTTAAGACCCCCTCTTTCGGAAGCTCTAGCCGAACGTTCAAGTCGCCCAAAAGAGGTCGTCACGCCAGAAATCGTCGATTAAATCCATGGAATAATATTGGACTATAAGAGAATGAAAGTGCGTGAGGTGGCTGAGACTGCAGGTATTTCAACTGAGCGGGTGGGTACATCACATTTTACGTGAATATTTGGACATGAATAAGCTATCCGTAAAATGGGTGCCGCGATTGCTCAAACTCGACCATAAGCGCAACCGTGTGACAACTTCGAAGGAGTGTTTGGGGATGTTTACCTACCCGTATTTTGAACGAGTTTTTGCGTCGTTTCGTAACCGTGGACGAAACATGGATCCAAGACCAAGAAACAATCAAGACAGTGAGTTTCTGCGAGTGATCGTGCACCAAAGTAGGCAAAATTGGGTCTATCGGCCAATAAGGACATGTCCTTATTGGCCGATAGACCCAATTTTAAAACTGTGGTCATGACCACAGTTTTCTGAGATGCCACCAATATAATCATCTAGTTTGTAATATGCTTGTTTACAAAGTGTGCTTTTAACTAAAGTTTTAAATTTACTTTCATTTAGTTTTAATATATCACAAGGTATTTTGTTATAGAATTTAACACAGTACCCCATGAAAGATGAGTGTACTTTAGCTAGTCTATAAGATAGTTGATCTAACTTATCTTTATTTCTCGTATTAAAATTGTGTCTATCACTGCCTTTATTAAAGAGATGTATATTTTTCCTTACTTAAGTATAATATTGTACATAATATTTTCATAAATGAATTGGCAGGAAACTGTCATAATATTAATATTTTTAAATATGTAGTTCCCTAAGAGATTCTCGGTGACTTAACTTACAACTTTTTTGTAAATATGGATCTCACAGCTCTCTTTTGCAATATAAATATGGAAAATATTTTTTGTTTGGCTTAGAATTCTAATTTGAAATTAATTTTATTTGATAAAAATGGAATTCTTTTTTCAAAATTAATCATTTGTTTATTGATCAGCGTTATGTATTCATCGCATAATCCTCTTTTTCGTCATCATGGATACGTTAATAATTCGAGTAATTATGGAATATGAGTACCGTATGGTATCGGACGTAAATAATTTACCATCCCATGTCTTCCCGTAGGTGTCGTAAGAGGCGAATAAGGGACAAACCAGAGAATGGGCAGCAGCGTTCTCTGCATTTATAACAACCATACTGCGATCGCCAACCCGCCTGCCAAGCGTGGCGATTATGGCACAACCCCCCTCATGAATAGCATAAATAAAAACTGGCCCTAGTGCCCGGCAGCCTGCCTATCCTTGACTACGGTAGTGGCGAGGTTACGGCATGGCAAGGGGTGCTAAGAATCGCCGGAGGAGATACGGCTACCCCAACAAACACCGACGACTGGACCTGGCAACGTACAACACGCGCACACTTCAGACCGACGAGAAGATCACCGAACACGAAGATGAATTGAGCAGGTTACGATGGAGTATTATAGAGTTATCTGAAGTCCGAAGAGAGGAGGAGGACACGATGATTCTCAAATCCGGTAACTTGCTCTATTTCCGAGAATGTGACCGGCAGTCCCAGGGCGGTGTCGGGGTTTATCGTCCACAAGTCCCTTGTGAATAACGTGGTGAAGATCGAGAGGATCACCAGGATGGCGTACCTTATACGATATACGACGATATACGACGATATACGATATATTCGCTGAAGACCGTACAGGTCTACGGCCCGACCTCGGCACACCCCGACGACGAAGTGGAGACCACGTATGAGGATATTCCTAGAGCCATGCAGTGTTTCAAAACTCACTTCACCGTTGTCATGGGGGACTTCAACGTGAAACTGGGCAAACGAGACGATGATGAGTTGCAAGTGGGGCAATTTGGAGCTGGACAACGGAACCATCGGGGTCACCTACTGGCCAGTTTTATGGAGAAGAAGGGCCTCTATATGATGAACACCTTCTTCAGAAAGCGTGAACATAGGACGTGGATCTGGCAGAGCCCCGATGGTGCAACAAAAAATGAGATCGACTTTATCATGTATAACAAGAAGCAAATGTTCAAAGATGTCTCTGTGATCAATTCGGTAAAAATCTGGAGCGATCACCGCATGGTAAGAAACACATTGAACATTAATATTAAGATTGAAAGGTCTCGACTGAAGAATTTCACGCTCCGTCCAGCACAGATCTAGGTCCAAAACCTCGAGATCTTTCAGATTGAACTCCAGAATCGTTCGAGTGCCTAGGGAGCTCCGTGGACGAATACAGCGATGGGTTCGTGGAAGCTGTCCACACGGTCGGGTCTAAGTTTTTCATGACCCGTCGTACAGATAGAAACAAAAAGCTCTCTGATCCTACTCTCAAGCTCATGAAGAAGAGGCGTGAGATGATCCTGTAGTCATCAGATGAGGAGTGCAAATACCGGCGGCTCAATAGACAGATCTCTAAATCCTTGAAAAGAGACCTCCGCTGCTTTAATACCGAGCATATTAAACGATTGAGCGAAATAAAGGCTCCAATGTGTTTTCAAGGGATCTGGCTATTGGGCAGAGCCAGCTCACGAAACTGAAGACTGACAATGGCAGGATCGTAACCGCCAAAACGGAGCTTCTGTGGGAGATCAAGACTTTCTATGGGCATGGTACACATCAATCTGCAAGCCCGTTGCGAATCTAGCAAACAACCGAAGAGCTAGATTGACCCGACACTATACCGAAAATATTCCGGACGCCAAAATATCTCGTACAGGCTTGTACGAGATTAGGATGGCTCTGAAACAGCTTAAAAACAACGGCCGAACTCCTGAAGACGAGTGGGAAACCGGACCTTAAGGCCCTTCAGAAGCTGTTTGATTCCGTCATTACACGATGGCAAAACCAGGGTTTGTGAATTCCCGACAATTTCAAAGTCCCGCGAATCCCCGAGACTTCGAGAAATTTAAGATTTTTTTTTGTTGTTTTTTAAGAGGGTAATCCTTTTTTGAATAATTTTAATTGAGTTATTTTCTGGCGAAACGTATTGATAAAAGGCACTTTTATTGTAAAAATACACATTTATTAAACAAAAAATTCAATCTTAAAAACTTAAACATTAATTTCAGTCTTAATGATTGCTTGATCTTGTGGTTATAAAAAGAACTAAGTTAAAAATCATACTTATTCTTAATAACTTTACTATTATCTATTATCAATCTTTTTAACCCGACCAAATTAAAAGAATAATGTGTTCTTTGACAACAGCATTTATAAACATGACCTATTAAACTTACATGAGATTAATGTACTATAAGGGTCAAAAGTGCAGTTCACTCTACCAAAACAGAAAAGGCATTTTTTTTTGTAGGCAGCATAATTTCAACTTTTCGCGGTAAGTAGGAATAATCTATACTTTAATTTCTATACAAAATATTAAATCAGTTGTGGATAATTTAATTTCTTCTACAAAAACTAGCCATTTGAGTTTTGGGAGAGTATGACTGCACTTTTGACCCTTGACTGCGTCGTCGATTTTACAAAAGCGACGTTGCAAAAGAAATACTACACCACACTCACATCATAAATGAAATTGACGACTGACTGACTCAACTGACACAGACACAATCTGTACACTCCTACCAACTTATCTGTGAAACGGACGTTTAAGGAACTTACATTTTGAATGGGACATAAGATCGGTTTTTGTTTATTTTTGGTGAGATGGTGACGAACAGCGCCACTCATAATTCACAGTTAAGTTGGTCGAACTGTAACACCGGGCCTTACCTATCTCAGGCAACCTTCTCCATACAAGGTTACGTATTATGACAGTCACTGTATTTTGATGTCGAGATAAATAAATATTTTTTATTAATAAAAGTAAAAAGGCATAATTCTAACGTCATAGAACAACCAATATAGCGGCATGATAGCGGCGCGGTAAAAGCATTTATTCTGTTGTGTACTCAGTAGTTACCATGGTATAATAATATACTCCGTATACTTCGCCTGGTAGGCTCTTTACAGGATGGCCCAAGACTACGTCACGATAAGTGTTACCATTGATTGTCCTTTTCAGAAAATTTTGGTACTTTCTCATTTAGCTAATGTAAATAAAATAAATTAATTCCTGGCATAACTATTTAGTTACTCGTTTGATTCATCTATTTAGTTTTAAATTAATTTATATATTGAATTAACTAGTTCATAATTGCTTTGATAAGTTAAAAAATGTATTTTGCTCGGGTAATTCAATCACACACAGTGGCAACACATCGAATTGACAAGTGTGACACTGACAACTCGCCATTTCATCGCTATTGTCGTGTCGCTTACACCTATAGCGTTGTTTCGCTCAGTGAGCAAAATACTGTGGCTCTCAAACATTTGTGGTGAACCTGTGAACTATGAAAGATACACAAGGAAAATTGTTCCGTACTAAACTGTAAACACAGAAGTATGAAAGACGGCGGAATAAGATTTTTTTGTTTCCCAACGACGAGACGCTATCATATGCGTGGCTTCAATATTTTCACTAACTTCAACTAAAAGAACTGGTATGTGCCTTTTTACATATTATTTAATTTATCTACGCGTTGTAAATTCCATAAATTAAGGCATATAACTAGAACTCAGATCAAATAAAAAGTCAAGATGGAATGTTACAAACAACAAGGTGACGACGGTTAAAACTTCGCCTTGCCGTATACATACACAATTACACGTACAACGAAACTACGCTTTAGCTTGTCAGTCAAGCTCTCAGATCAAATAAAAAGCTCGACAGACAAGCTAACGCGTAGTTTCGTTCCGTGTCTCAGTAGCCGTAGCTTTGTCACCCACGGTGCGGCCGCTCGTCAGGGCTTTGACCGATTAAGCCGACGACGTAGCGGCCAACAAGTAGGTTGCGATGCCGCTTGGCAACAGGTGAAATTGCATCTGAGGCGAGCCGCGATGTCATACGGAGCGGCCCATACGATATCGTGGCTGAGGGTTGGAGACCGTGGCGGCAGAGAAGTGCCGTTATTACGGTGCGCCGCTCTCCCTACCTTCCGCAGCCTGGACGAGGTCGCCGCCGTCTGATTGCGGACGCGGTGGGCCGAATTGTGGTAGATGGCGGGGCCATACAAGAGGTAGTCTGGCGCCTATGTGTTGGTTTGGTCCCTGGTGTGGTCACGGTGTGCAATGTGTTATGGTGCACCGGTGATGGAAGATACACCTCAAAGGAGGGTCCGGTGACGGACAGCCGCGGTGGGTCCGCGGTGAGTGCTAACGCGTGCCCGTGTTCCCGCCATATGCGGCACAGGAGGACACCGTGGAGTTTTAGTGGGTTGGAGTTCCACATAACTGCACTATCTTCCCGTGGCAGCATAGCATGCATGAGCATTTCCCCAAGCTAAAAAAAGTGCCTGTGGTTGTTTTTTTTTTATGTCGAGGGGTAAACTGATTTACCCTTGAAAAGAATTGATCAGGGTTGCTGATATAATGGAGAAAGAATTTAATCAATACCACGGTCAAACGTTGCACAGTGAAAAATTTATTTTCACAAATTTGACTCGGATTGCTCATGATGCCACAAAGAACTTGTATCCTCAAATTCATTATGAGGTAGTGCTCTGTTTAGTTCAAACGAGAACCTATCTATATGACAATATCATCTTCCTGCCCTCGCCCCATATCGCTTGGGGTTGGCACAACACGTTTTCTTCTTCCATACCGTCCTGTCCTTCGTCACGCCATCACTTTCCATCCAGCTTTTCTTTGGCCGTCCCCTCTTCTCCATCCATCCACGTTTATATTCATAACTCTTTTATTAACATGCGTTTCATCCCTCCTCATCACATGACCATACCAGGACTAACGGTTTCCTTTCCACTTTTCTGTCACTGGCGCCATTTCTTCCCACTTCATCCATTCTCGTCACTTCCCACATCCATCTTAAAATTCTCATCTCATTCTATCTACGCGCGAGGAAACTAAATAAAACCATAATATGCAATCAATTAAAAAAGAAGCAAAGTAAAAATATACAAAAGGTATCAAATATGTAGATTTAATAAAAATTATAAAGATTGAGTACCTATTGTACTATTTTTATCTTTTTCCCCACTAAAAAAGTTTAAGAACCGCAACGAAATTGATGACTGATAGTCTTGGGCCAATCACGTGACCCAGCTGTCAGGTATAGAGAATACCATGTGTTCTTATACCGTGGTAGTTACTACTAGTTACGTAGTAGACCAAGTAATTATTCATTAAACTAACAGATGGCGCTAGGCTCCTTTAATTATTTGAAAATAAAAATGATTACATAACAATTTCGACAATCTTATCTCGTCTCTAGTCTCGACCCGAAAGTCTCTGGACTCGAGACAACTAAAATTACGAAAACGCCCGGGACTTCGAGACACGAGACGTACCGGGACCCAAACCGTAGCAAAATGCCACAGGCATGGTGCAGGGGTGTGGTGGTACTCTTCTTCAAGAAGGGAGATAATGCGCGGCTGAAGAACTATAGGCCAATCTCACTTCTTAGCCATGTCTACAAGTTGTTTTCAAGAGTCATCACGGATCGGTTCGCGCGCAGGTTTGTCGTTTTCCAGCCTCCCGAACAAGCCGGATTCTGAAAAGGCTTTAGCACCGTAGATCACATACATACGCTGCGGCAGGTTATACAGAAGACCGAAGAGTATAATTTTCCTCTCTGTTTAGCGTTTGTGAACTACGACGAGCTCTTTTGAGGTCATCGTCTCATCGAGCATAGTACTGAGATCCTCCTTGGTTTAAGCCATGACCACTATATCGTCGGCAAACCGAAGGTGAGTGCTGTACTCGCCATTGACGTTTTTGTGACGTTGATGCCTAACCCTCTCCAATCCAGAACCATGAAGATATCCTCCAGTGCAGCGGTGAACAGTTTCGGAGATATGAGGTCTCCCTGTCTGAGACCTCGATGCAGAAGGATAGGTGCGGAGGTCTGATCCTGAAGTCGAACTGACATGGTGCGTTTTTGTACAAACACTTCAATGTAACGTTAGTTGATTTGGCACCGTTGGAGATACTGCAGTACAGCCCAAGTCTCGATCGAATCGAAGGTCTCCAAACGCTAAGCAGAGAAGCAGGTTGCCGCCGTCAATTCGTGTACCTATATCGGCGTGACCGCTAGAACTCGGCCCGGTGCCCGGTATTATGACGGGCCGATGTGCACGATACACGATACAAAATTCGTTTAAATTTGTCCACCACAACGGCGGCGGCACCGTGACGTCGCACCGCGCCGGTTTTTGTTTTCAAGACATAGTCCTTGTATATGGGTCCGTGCCCACTCGACCCGCTTAGACTCGACCCGAAGAATAATACCAGATGTTTTACTACCAATTCAGTGCCATTTGTACAGTCAGGCAAAGTGATGTTTTAATTCTAAATAACTTACTAAGTAATTATATTTAATAATTATTAATGTACACGCAGTATCACATCACACTAATCACACTAATAATATTATAAAGCCGAAAGTTTGTGAGTGATTGTTTGTTACTTCTTCACGCTCAAAAGGCTAGACGGATCTGGATGAAATTTGGCACAGAGATAGATTATAGTCAGGAATAGCACATAGGATACTTTTTATCCCGGGAATATGTTCCCTTGGAATACTTTTCGACATTCACGCGGGCGAAGCTGCTGGCAGAAGCTAGTAATACATAAAGACAACACATCAAGTCAATAGAGTGCAAAGACACTGCTTATTTCTTAAAAAAATCTACCAGAAAACCCGTGAAAAGGAAAAATTAAAAAGAAATGTAGACAATAGTGTGTGAGAACAGGAAGAGAAGAAAAGTGAACGAGACCTTAAGAGCGGACTCTAGTCAACAAGAATTTGAAAAATAGGTATTTGAAGAAACTATTGCCGTCGCGCTGCGCCCGATCAAGCGAGCTATCAATGTGTGAACGAGTAGTGTATTTGTGTGTGTAAGAGCGCGCCGCAGCGGCCAACCGACTGCACGGTGCACGCGCCCGAGCCGCGAGTACCGAGCCGCTTTATACTTTACGAAAAAATTTAAAGAGACAATGAATTTTAGAGAAATGTAGTTTTTTTTTAAATGCCTTCCGGCGGAAATAATTGATGGTCGTATACCACGAAATTTATCGGCAAGTGAAAGGATTGAAATTACGATAGATAAATGCACATTTCTACACGAGTGCCCAAAAGAGGAGTGTGAATTATGTTTATAGGGCTCATGCACAGAACAAAAAAATCGCCTACATGTATGTTTGTGAGTTTCTTTATTCCACCATAACTTCTAAACGGCTTAACCGGCATCAATTTATGTGGTATCTCAAGAAAAGAAGTGTTACACAAGATTTGTAACTCGAGTAAATCCATTATCATTTGTGGTGATTTTAACGTTAATTTATTAGAAAACTCGGGTTCTTGTAGTAAAATAATAAGTCTGTTTCAGTCCTACAATCTTGTAAACCTATTTTTGGAGCCCACAAGAATAACCCCTAGTGCCACATGCTTAGATAATATTTATACTAGTGTTATACCAGTCCACAAATAAATTATAAATTTGTTAGATTCTGATCATTGCGGGCAGAGGATTACTATACCTAACCAAAACAACAAAGTGGCTAAAAAGGATATCACTGTTAACACCAAAACTGCAAGTCGCTTGGCAGCTTTTAAAGGTAAACTCATTAATAAATTACCAATTTTGTCAATTCATGCTGATCCTAATCATCTATATGATGAGTTTTTTAGTATATACTGTAAACAATTTAATTCCACATTTATTCCCAAAACTATCTCCGTTAATAGTAACGCATCATTCAGTGATTGGGCTACCGTTGGTATTCATAAAAGTAGAACACAGCTTTATGAGCTGTACGATGAAAGGACTTATGTAAACACTGCTGAATTTAATTTATATGTTAGAAATTATTTAAAAAAGTTTGTTGGTTGGCCAAGTCGCGTTATTTGAGTTCTAAGATTAAAACTAGTAGTAATGTTATTAAAACGACTTGGAATATTATTAATAGTGAAACGGGACGATCTGGTAACCGAAATTTTGACTACAGCCTGTCTATTAATGACAGCATCATAAAATCAGACTCACAAGTCGCAGTGGCTTTTGAAAATTTCTTTTCAGATGTTCCCATTTCAACTACTAAATCCCTAAACTCATCACCTTCTGTTGCTGAGTCTTTGCTAAAAGAAAATGTTAATGTTTGCGATTCGGAATTTGTTTTTGAACATATTACTTGTAGAGACATAATTAAAACCTTTCACACTTTAAATGTTAAAAAGACTGCAGATCTGTGGGGTCATTCTGTAGAAGTTGCTAGGTCTATTATTGACATTGTCGCACCTAGTTTAGCTATTATCTTTAATAATTGTATCGACTGTGGGGAGTTTCCTGACCTAATGAAAAATAGTAAAATAATACATTTGTTTAAATCAGGTAGTACATCAGACCCTACAAATTATAGACCTATTTCAGTACTACCTACGTTTAGTAAAATATTTGAGAAATTAATGTTAGAGCAATTGCAAAGATTTTTTAATAAACATAAATTATTACATAGTAAACAGTTTGGTTTTACAAGGGGTCGTTCAACTACTGATGCCGGTGTTGAGCTGCTAGGACATATTTATAATGCATGGGAAGATAGGTGCGATGCCTTGGGAATCTTTTGTGATTTGTCCAAGGCATTTGATTGTGTTCTTCATGAAACGCTAATCAGGAAACTCCGCCACTACGGGATCCGAGACAGCGCTCTGGATCTTCTTACTTCATACTTGAGTAATAGGATTCAGAGCGTTGACGTTAATGGAAATAGATCTCCCGGATCCATAGTAACAATGGGAGTCCCGCAGGGCTCGATTCTTGGTCCTTTCTTGTTTCTTATTTATATTAATGACTTGCCTTACCTCATAAAGGATAACCATGATATAGTGTTCTTTGCAGATGATACTTCACTTTTGTTTAAACTTAAACGTCAGCAGCTGGTTACTGATGATGTAAATAGCGCGATCTCAAAAGTAGTTCACTGGTTCAATGTTAACAATTTACTTATTCATGAAAAAAAAACCAAATGCATTAAGTTTACCCTGCCTCACGTCAGGCAGGTAAAAACTGATGTGTTGATAAAGGGCGAAGAATTGAATCCTGAAAATAGCAAAGTATTCTTAGGCTTAACCTTGGATGCTAAGCTTCAGTGGGGCCCACATATAGATAAATTGTCAAAAAAACTAAGCGCCGCAGCATATGCTGATAGAAAAATTCGTAATTTAACTGATATAGAGACAGCCCGTTTAGTGTACTTTAGCTATTTTCGTAGTGTAATGTCGTACGGTATTCTGTTGTGGAGAAACGCCGCCGACATCCAGACTATCTTTGTTTTGCAGAAAAGAGCTGTTCGTTCAATTTATAAATTAAGCCCGAGACACTCTCTCAGAGAGAAATTTAAGGAGATTAATGTAATGACTGTGCCTTCTCAGTATATTTATGAAAATCTTTTGTATGCCCATAAAAATATAAAATTGTTTAAAAAATACAGTGATATCCATAATATAAATACTAGGAACAAACACAAATTTGTAGTACCAACAAAAAGGCTCAAGAAAATAGGTGGCTCGTTTAGATGTCAATGTGTGCGCTTTTATAATAAGCTTCCAAGCCACGTACAAGTTCTAAGTCTTAATAAATTCAAATCATTCATTAAACGTAAGTTGTGCCAGAAAGCGTTTTATACCATCAAAGATTACGTTGAGGACAAAAAGGCTTGGGATTGAGCTGCTCCAATTAAAAATGAATTTTAATTTTTTATATTTTCCACCGTGAATTTTGTTTTATTATTATTTTTTGGTTTTCTTGCAATGTCAAGAATATTTACTTTTTAAAGTATTATATTATTTTATTTTAATTATTGTGAATGTGAAGACTATGTGGACTATTTGTTTTTAATTTATCTTAGTTTTAATCGTGGTCTGGCAGTTTGAGTTGTTTTGCGGCCTACCCGAATGTCCTTTCTTTGGTATTGTTCGTCGAATCGTTGAGCTCCTTAAATTCTGTGTTGAGCTGCTCTGATTGACAAATGCGTGCACTGACTGGACAGGTCCACTCAATCTGGCTGGTTCTTTCCTCAAAAGACCATTTCAGACATCAATCTACATGGTCTTCACATGATCTAACCAAGATTTTTGTCTGGACTTTAAAAGAGACTGTGACCTCTGAGTTTGTTTCGGCCTTTCTTCTCAGAGTAGTCAGATAGGAAACGCCGACCTCATCTAGTTTTAAAAATATGATCGACATGTAAAAGTGTTTGTACAAACCAACTTACAGAAATAAAATCATTTATCATTTAAGAAGCGTAACGTTATTAAAATTAAAAAAAATCTAATGGGAAAAAAATAAAGAAAAATATTTATTTCATAGAAAATTTACTACCATTCTATCATCGTCTAACTAGTCTTGAGCTTACTTAGTATATAAATAATAATATATAACAGTAGTAATAAATAATCATTCGTTCCCTTATATCATACCAAAAGAAATTAAATAAATATAACAGTAGGTACTATTCAACATCCCATAGAAAACTTATAAAATAAATTGTTTTTGCAAAAATTTCGTTTTATTACTAAAAGAGGTATGATATAAAAACTAAATCATTAAAAATAAAAAAACACGCCTGCCTTGCAGTCGGAGGACGGTTCCTTGGATCAGTTTTTTACAGGTCTCCGACTTCGTTGAAAAGATTGGTTTTCAGTTGAGCCCATTCAACACAAAAATAATTTCGCTTGTTTTTAAATTTTCATTCACTTTTCGACAAGCTGCCTTGTCAAAATGTGCTTTTAATCAATAAGCATGTTTTTTTTTATTATTTTAATTTAAAATTCTATATTTTAAATTAAATACCCACAAACCCCACTTCTCCAAAATTCATAAATAATTTTTATAAGTATCTGCTTTATAAGAAATCAAAATTTAGTTTGCCTGATACTGGGTGTAAGACCAACCGAAATAATGCAAATCAGCAGACAGGACGTAAGGTGAGCGAACAATTCAGTACATCAGATCCATAATTTTGAGGGCCGGGTCACCCGCGTCCGTAGGAAAACAAGCGTTTTGAATCCCTACACGTACTGGTGGTAGGTTTCGACCGAAGGGCTTGTGACCACATAGCGGGCAAAGACATACCGCCACGTGGCCTAGCCGTGATCCGGTTACGATTCCCGGTGCAGCCATTAGAGGAGTTGGGTCGAGATAGCTGATTCACTGATGGCAGGCTGGCCAGGCTCACGCTGTTATGGATGTATCGGGAGACTGGTCGCAGAGGGCAGTGAGCATGTACGCAGCCACTTTAAAAAATATGATGCAATATACCATTCGTATTATGAATTTGTAAATTTATATTGCAATTTTAAAGTAACATTTTATTTGCAAGTTATTGCACCGAAAAAGGTCAAATACCATTTCTAGAAGGGAACCTTTGGAAAATAGTACATTATGGTACAAGTGCGTAATGTTGGTGATTACCGCTGAGGCGCCATTGAGACCCGAGCCTTTAGGTGAGGGTCTTAAGAGAGCCGAGGACGGTAATCATCAATACACACGTGTATCATACGACGTTTTTCAACACACTTGTAAAGAAAATAATACAAAAAAATCATTTTCAACAGTGAAAACGAGTTGTGAAATTTTTTTCGCCATGGCGGGGTAAATTAGTCAGTATAGGAAAATTGACAATGGCGATTGGCCATAGAATAAAACAATGAGGTTACTTTTTTTTTAGCTTTTCGCGGATAGCGTTTTAGCCACGTACAAATTGGGGAATTTCAAGTTTTCCTTATTGCAGAGAAACAAAAGTTATATTTGAGGGCAAGTTTTATTTATTAAACACGTACAATTTGAAATTATCTAGTTGAATACGAAGTTGCATGTAATGAGCAAGCAATATGTTAGGTTCTATCATTTTGCTGAATTGTTTGACTAGAATCTATGCCACATTTTATGTATTTAATGGATATCATGGAAATAGTAAATACTACCCATATTATGTTATGGATATAGTAAGTACTAATTCCATGACAGGAACAGAAAGGGATTAATGTCGAATGGGGCACTTTTAATTTATTAACAGTGTTACATTTTAATATATTGAAAATACTTCAATTTTAACTGGATGAGAATTAATTACTTATTTTATTAATTTTCATTGGATTGATTTGTGACACTTTTAAAATTAGTTTAATTTAAAAGTATTTAAAATGAAGGCAGGAAACCATTAAAAAAAAACTATAACTCACTTGTGAATAATAGCAATGAAAAAGTCACAGTTTGATTACAGGTATCATTATATGCCTAATTGCGGTGAAATTAGAGCCACTTTATGAGCAAGTGTGTTGAAAAATTAATTTATTATATTTATATTATACAGCGAGCGTCTTTTGTTCACTAAAAAGTGCCAATTTCATCCGGCTCCATCTTTCCGAGGTGTAACCGTGCCGATAACGGACCATATTGAACTTCTTGGCGTAACGTTGAGATCGACACTCAATTTTTGTCCATTATATTGAGGAATGCCTCAACATGCTGCTAAGATGTTGACACGGTACTTCACGCCAGAACAGGTGCTTAAGTTGTATCAAGCGCAAGTTCGATCTTGCATGAAGTACTGTTCTCATGTCTGGGACGGATCTGCCAAATACCAGCTTCATGCACTAGATTTGATCGAAAAACGGGTCAGCAGGCTCATCGGCAATGAGGTCGAGTCAAAGCTCCAGAACCTTGAACATCGTCGCAGAGTTGCTAGCTTGTCGGTTTTTTATCGGTTGCATTTCGGGGATTTTGCGATGCAATTGCATTATATATTCATCATCGGACTACAAGATGTACGGCGAAGGTGGACATCCCGCCCGTAGGCACTAAACATTTTGGAAATACTTTAATTTGCGTACAGCAAAGAGTTTTTTTGAGAGAATTCCTTGCGTCTGTGTTGCCCGATAGCTACAACCTCGGGGTCTTTAAGTTAAGAGTGAAGTTACTTCCGGGCAAGTTTGCTACACCGTAGACCACATCATCGCTTACCATCAGGTGAGATAGTGGTCAAGAGCGAGCATATCTATAATAACAAAAATCAGCGATTTCTTTTCAACAACATTTGTTAGTTCGTTTGGTCTGTACCGAGCATTATTCTGGATCCTGGCTTAATTTTCTTAACAACTTTTGATCATGTATTTGCAACTGCACTTTCCAGATCTTATGCATGCCTAAGTTAATCATTCGACAACTGCTTTCAACAATAATAAGTAATGCTCACAAGCACACGATTTATTAAATAAAATCATTGTATAGTGTAAATATCGACATCGGTGTATATCACTAGAGTATCGATAAAAATGTCGACAACTGCCACTTCCCTATCCGCCGTCACCTCCCTCACCTCCAACCTCCCCCCGTAAAGTGCGAAAGGGACAACTGCAGCTCAGGCTGATTTTACCTACAAAAACCTTGACCAAAAGCCGTTTCGTATTCTGCTGTTTTCTTCTTCAAAACTGGCCTGATCTTAAACATTCATATATCAACATTTAGAGGAAAAGTATATATATGCTTCTATCATTTTCTTTTTTGTTAAAAATTTATCAATTTTGTCTGAAAGTCGTCTGAAGACGGCGGTAAAAACGGGCATTTTGTTCTGGTTTTTGGATTGTCATATTTCATTTAGTGATTATGTTTTCGAAAAATGGAAATGATAATAAAATGGTATTAATTAGACCTTGATTTTATGGGGAAAAATTGTTGCTCTGGAGGCATTATCCACGAAGAAAACAGCGGAATGTTTTTGTATGGAGAAAGGACCAACAGAGTCCCCTCTTAAGGGTACACTAGTCGAAAATTCTTCCATACAAACGTAGTCTAGGAATTATTCCACTGTTTGACAATGTATGTTCAAAATAAAATTTGATATAAATTTGTCTCATCATTATCTAGGCCTGTATGGAAGCAAAAAAGTTTAAAAAGAAAATATTTGAAAGTTATGAGCGTCGAAAGTTCCACATTTCGAGACTAATTTTATCGCATTTTTGGGCGCAAATAAATGCCACAAGAAGACGGAAAATTGCAAAACGGCCTACATACAGGGATAGATTAGTAGTTCAACAATGCAAATAATTTTATTTTGAACAGATAGATTTAGTAGTTTTTTCATGATATCTAGACTGCCAAAGGTCTGTTTATAAAATTTCGCGCGCTCGGTTTCGTCCTAAATCATTATCCATTTCGCTACAAATTTGCAGAAGTGTGTATTCGTACGCGAACTAGCTTCCTACTGCTAATCACAGCATCTATCTTTTCCGCACGTGTTGTCGGTTGATATAAAATGCATTTTAACCCCGCGCACAAAATAGTTCGTGCCGTTGACTAGTGTAACCTTAAGAGCCCCTACAAGTTTCACGAGCTAAAAACAGAAAACTGCTACTTTTTCAGGGCAAATTTCTCAATAACTACATATATGATAAATCTTTTAATGCAACTTTTTGCGTCACATAGTTATCTAGTAAATGTACATATTTACATATTTTTGATAAATGCTCAATTAAAATTAGAAAAAATAAATTCCTAACACACGTTTTTACGTAATCCCGAAACACCAGGTTTTTCAATTGCTTTTTCAGCTTACTGGTGGCGAATAACAATCTACAAAAAATGGTGTGGACTGGGCATATAGTATACAAGTAAGCCACCAATTTTGTTTTTTAAAGTTTAGTATTTGTACTTTAAAAAAAAAAGTCCACGCGGAAAAAAGGCAATATTGTCATGTGCGAAAGCGTAGCCTACGTGTAAGAATATGTTGAATATAAAAATAACTGGTAAATAATTTGAAATTTGCGGTGTATATCAATCGAATCCAATTTTTATATTTTATTTTTGAGTACTTATTTTATTTTAATAAATTGACTAAATATTGCCTTATAAACCGTTGCGCTCGCGCGAGACATTCAGTCAGTTTTGCTCAAGGGCTTGTAGACGACGGACCTGTGTCGTTTTTTTTTTTGTCATTATATTTTTTGTCATATATCTTGTAGTTATTAAATAAAATTTGCTGAAAAGCTGTTTTCTATTTTTGGCTCATGAAACTTGTAGGGGCTCTTAAACCAAGATATGAAAACATGCGCACCTATACAAATGGTGTCATGGTATCCACCATGGTATGCAAATATAAATACATAATTGTAAAATATATAAATACTCAATGTACATGTAAATATAAAGTTCAGATTTGAGAGTATAGATAGTGCTCTTTTAAACGTTTTTTTTTAATAGTGAGATAGTATTTAAATCTCTGATTCTAAGCGGAAGTGAGTTCCACAATCTTACAGCATGGACGGAGAAGGAATAGGAATAATAACTGCTTTTATGTCAAAGGAGACATTTGAGATGTATTTTACATAGCCTAGTGCATTTCTGGGGCGAGCGTAAGAGAATCGCTCACGTAGGTGGGAATTATAAGAGGGGTTATGCAAGATGTTGAACAGGAGGATCAAGCTGATATTTGGCAGATCCATCCCAGAGGTGAGAACAGTACTCAATTTGAGCAGCTGTTCAGGCGTGAAGTACCGTCTCGCCCGTCAATTAACGGCACGGTTACACCACGAAAAGAAGGAGCCGGTATTGTAACTGACCAGTTTGGTATCACCCCATTCTGAGACCGCCTGTAAGGACAGGTTCAAGCGTAGCGTGCTCCTACGTAGTTCTGTATTATTTAAGATACCTTATGTTTATTTTTTAAAGACAATTAAGTCAATCATACGAGTCAAAAATACGAGTCCTTGTTTTACCCCTCAACATAGTATGATACTCGTATGTTCAGTTCACTGGCTCTTGAGTTTTGACGTTCAGCACCTATATCGCTAGTCGAATTGGCATCTCTGAATAGACTACAAAACAGGTCAGAAATTAATTTAAGTTTTAATCCTTTTCGTATACCTTAAGTGGCATATTTACTTGACTAATTATAACTACATATGACAATCTTTTCATTTGTCTTCTAGGTACCTACTAAGGATACCTAATGCCGAGGAACCTAATAGGGGCCTTTTGAAATACCTAATAACTTAGCTCGACCTGGGAATCGAACTCAAGACCTCTCTGCTCTCTCTCTGCTTAGGAATCGCACATGCGAACAGGTGGATCATCTTTCTAATTAGATACCTAGATGGTTTTCTAAATGTTGAATACAGTACTGAAGTTGAAACCGAGTACGTATATTGCGAGCACCTTTCCGATTGGCTTTTATATAAGCCTGCTTCGATCAAAAATATACTACTAAGTATATAGTGTATTGTGATCGAATTATGCCTGCGTTATTTTTCAGTCCTAAATTCATCCACCCCTCTTTTAGGCATTATAATAAGTTCAAGGATAAACAGCATTTAATGCCCTGTAACAGTGTAATATTATCAGCATAATATCTACTAAATATCAGTTGAAGATTTTAACCACCCGCGTCACAAAGATTTCTACAGCATTGATTGGGTGCAGCTTTTACCTACAACGAAAGGTCTTCAGATCTTATTTGATAAAAAGTGGTAAAATATGGGCAAAGGATCAATATAAACAAAAATAAGTTCACTACAGATTTAATAAAAGTAGATTAAGCACCAAGGAGATAAAGCAGTGTGCATCACGGGGGGCAATTTGAACCCTGAGCGTAACGAGGGAGTTATGCAGAGCCCTGCGAGAGGGGTTCAAGCTGCCCAAGACAAAGACAGGCTTTATCCCAGAGGAGCATACTCTACTTTTGACACCTTTTGCGAGACAATGTAAAGCCAGGGCTCCATAAATTAAGTATTTATTTTGTAATTAATATAAATCAAAAGTTGATGATGGACACATTAGTCCAGTTATGGAAGGATATAGTATCATTTTTGTTCAGTACATTTATGGAAGTTGTTTTGGCGCCGACGGGGTTAGCGCACTACCCTACAATTATCGAAAACTACAGATATTATACAACTAACGACATCTTACATCCATGCAACAAGCTAGCATACAGTTCCACTTCACAATCACAGATGCCTCTGTTCACCATAACTTTTTGTATCCGCCATTTTAGGCATTTTAGTGACATTAAAAACATGTTACCAGAGATGAATGAGTACGTGTTATTAATCCCATTAAATGTTAAAATATTTTACGTGTTGGAACAAACCAATGAGGTGATTTCAGAATTTAGTAGTTTTTCTTTAAATGTCTGTATTTTAATCCTAGATAGTGAAAATAATGTATTTTCTTAAAGAATTTAAAATCTTAATCTTAAAATAATCAATAGAGGCAATTGCGTCAAGTTTTTAGCTACTTCCCCCCAGCCAGAAGTCGTCAACTTTTATGATTCAGATGTTTCCTTACCCGACTGCCTCTGAAGAAGGATAATGTTTTTAGGGTTCCGTACCCAAAGGGTAAAAACGGGACCCTAATACTAAGACTCCACGATCCGTCTGTCTGTCTGTCCGTCTGTCACCAGGCTGTATCTCATGAACCGTGATAGCTAGACAGTGGAAATTTTCGTATTTTTTTAACATAAAGTGACGACGAAATATCGTGTGACATCACGCCCGCGCCGCTAGTACACTTTATACTGCCTTATGACGTCACAAGCCCCCAGTCCTGAACTTTGATGCGCCTTAACTTTGTATTTTTTTATTGATTTGGTAAAGCAAAAAATACGTGTCCAATATTATTTGATAATCTCACCAACGGACAAAATAGAATTATCTACTTTCTACCCAGGAAACTTACCTATTGTCTGGTTTACTGGTAACAAGATTTTAGCACCTTTTTTGTATATGTCCATGTTTTCCTATTTCTTATAAAATATCGTAAAAATGTTGATAGATTTGATTGAACCCACGTTTCTTGCAGCAACAAAATACCCAATAATGTTAATTTAATAAATTTACACTCAAAGTCAGCACAAAAAAAAATATTTTGCATCGAAATCATCTATGCAAAAAATATGGCGCCCTTGCCCCGCCTGACATTACTCAAAGGTGTACAAACTTGTGTTTGGGTGTCCATTTTTCGTATTTTTCTTTTCTGCTTAGTTCGAGTTTAGATTTATACAAGTTCGATTTTCTAAAAAATTATTTACAATGGCCATATGGGCATTTTTATAAGATTTTATTTAACTTGCCTTGATGTTTGGGTCAAATCTTGCCACAGATTTTTTTAACACGCTTTTATTATCGTATGTATGTATCTATGTAATAACTATGTACCTATCTATGTATCAATGTAACAGAATCTTTGAACGTGATTTTCACCCCCTTGAAAACGTCGGATTGATTTGAAACTTAGCACACCTATCAAGGACCGATGACAATGCAATAATTTAGTCAAAGTCAAATATATTTACTCAACTACGCCAATAAGCGGCACTTTTGAAAGTCAAACAAACATTAAAATTTACAAGTAATAAAAGTTGATTCTACCGTGCGCGTTTAAATTGTTTGTCCCATTAGCCTTACCAAGATCTTCAGGATTAGCGACTTTTTAGTTCAATTTACCATTAAAGCGTGTTTTTTAGTTTTTAGAACTACAATTTATTACTTAAAAGTTTGCCACGAGTTACCACATGAATTTGACGATCCAAATTCAAATCACTTTACTCCCTTGGGAGTTTCATACAACATTAACTACTTTAAAAAGGTAATGCTTTACTTTACGTTGAGATTGATATTATGTAGTTGGACATTGTCGAGCAGGTGGGGTGAAAAATAAATAACGCACAAACAAGAAGGCGAATTCAACAAAAAGTGGCTATGAAATAAAACAACACACATTTGCTCTATTTTCATGTTATATTATTTATTCAGACAACGGTACACTGTGACAATAACAAACTTAAATTAATGAATTTCATTGAGACAGATATGCTACATATAATTTATTAACGGCCACTAAAGACATGTGTTCACTGGGATTAACTACTACACGAATATTTGAATATCTGTAAACAGGTTTGATAGAAAGATTACACCAATTTTCACAAATTGTACTTAAGATAAACACTGAATGTATCGATATTGCTGTGCCACCTTTCTGTAGAATACTCGCATTTCAACCCAGTTATTTTCTTAAGAAAACGAGACGAAAACTTCAACAAAGCGAACTAAACAAGCAAACTGTAACAAGAAATTCAAGTAAGTATAAAACAATCATTTACATATCGTCTGACTATAAAAATATATAAATTGATTGTAAAAATAAATTTATTTATAAACTAGGTACTCAGAAGTAAAGTTAATAAAACCGTTGTCGCGGTTTCAATTGCAATAATAACTTAAAAGTAATCAGAAAATGAACGTGGGTTTGAAGCGGTTACCCTACCGAGATCTATCTATGGTTATAATATTGTGACGTGGCAACAGCCTAAACATTACTTAATGTTATTATAATTATACGTGTTTACCTACATACAAACAAGGTTACACCATAATCAGGAACACATATTAGCAAAAATGTGACGAAATTATCCTAACAACATAAACTGAATAGAACAAAATGCCTGTGCTTACATACGCAGCGTTCGAAATAATAAATTATTGTATCAAGAACATGTGAAGTCTAATAACAATAGCTATATCGCAAAGTAACCAAGTTAACGGTTCATTTAATTATTTCATACAATTAAAATACAGTTAGGTACCTATATAAATTTTGTTTGATCGGCTTTTGTCATCCCAATAAACAGGGTGCAAGTCATTTTGATAGATAAATCCAAAAGATTTTAATCAATTAATAAAACTATAGATGCTGTACCTAGATAACTATAATTAAAAGAGAACGAACAGTAAATAAATAAGAAACTATTAACACAGGAGTCATAAAGCTGACGAAAATATACTAAACTAAGTACCGTCAGTACTGGGGTGACAGAAACCAATTCTTAGCGAATTGTAGTGATGTAGACAGATAATGATATGCAAGTTGCATTGTTTGAAATAGTCAAAAGCAAGGTAGATACACTTAGGTACCAGTTTAATGAGATACCTAAAGACAACGCTTCTTATTAACTAAACAGTCGCACATTAAACACTGGAATAGTTACAGTAAAATATTTTTGGTTATAATGGACATGCTACTAAAGTTAACGTCAATAATTTGAGCCCAACGGCGGCAGTTGCGCTAAACAAAATAAATACTCATTATAATAATCAAAAAGAGCAAACATATCGGTATACTATATCGTTCTTTAAAATTATATATATCACAAAAAGTTAAGATTTGTCATGCAGTTTAACACATTGTAATGGTCGCCAGTAACGATAGATGAACTAATATAAAAAAACATAAATTAACATCTATTCATATAAATTACAAAGCAACCAAACCCGCCTCTGTAGGTGTATATTATATTACTACAAGTTTTTTTTACTTATCTATCACGAAAATAACACATAGGTACTTATTTATTTAATGCAAATGTATACTTTTTCCAATATAATAAATTAATGATTAATTATAACTACAAAATCCACATTGTGATACAAAATAATATGAACCATAAGTGATTCAGTTCAAAACAAATGGCACGTGCATGTCTGCATTGTTTTCTCAATGGGTTTTAGTCGAATAAAAAGAAATAGGATCAATTTGGACACCGAATAGTCAGCTAACGCTTGCCTGTCAGGGTATTACCACATCGGCCAAATATATAATTTTATGTATATTTTTTTCTATATAATAGTCATATGTATTTATCTTTTTATATAATAATTTTGAATTTTTTTATTCTAACTTTTTATAGTTAAGCACGTACAAGCGGCGGGCAGCAGTGGAGCAGCCTGCGCCGGCGGCTGCCGGGCTGCTAGTGGCTGACTGGCTGCTAGCCGGCTGGTGCCCGCCGCCCCCGACCCCTCATCGTCGCATCCCCCCCAACACTTACTGTGGTCAAAAATTTGGAAGGCACTTTCTACTTTTCAAAAAATTTAAATTTTAATTTATTTTTTTGAACACATTAGCCTAGACTTACACAATAGAAAATATGCGTAGTAAAATTTACCAAAATCTACGCAATTCGTCCGAAACGTTATAGGCTCAGTATATAATTTTTTTTATTTTTTTACCTAGATTAAATTTATTTCCAAAAGGACAGCCAAATAGTTTCAACATTAATCTGAATTGCAGATGTAATAATTTTTCCTCAAATTTAATAATTTGGTCTTTTTTATATTCTAGTTCCAAACTTTAACCGAACCGGATATTCCAAATACCAAATAATAGTGAAGTATCAAGGCCACTTGGAGACTAATTATAAAACATGGTCACCATGTTTAGCGACGATTCCTCGCCGAGCGGCGCGCGCGCACTGCTAGAAGCGCTGTGCGCGCGCGCAACCCGGCCTCCCCACAACGCGACAAGTGAATACGTGAACGCCAACAATTCCGCCAACAATACCTAAATCGTGGATACCCCTGCGGCAAGAAGGTAACACTAGTAATTTTTTCATCCAAACTATGAAACAAAACTATGCGTCCAGGGAAGTAGTTGTTGGTAAAACAAATTTGTACATATACACCTTAAAGTCCTAGCGACGCGACGCGGCGACGGTGAGTACCCGAGTCACGGGCGCGGGGCGCGCGCCTCGTCGGGCTACCACTGATCAGATCGCTACGAGTAGTACATACGAGTAGCTAATCTAAGTAAATTGAAATGTCTCTAACTATGCGTAGGTAGTATAGCAGACAGATGAATGTGAACATTCAGTACTTGGCGATTTCAGTGCATCTAAATCTAATGCGGCGGGCCACGCTTCTGGGAGTTAACGACTAACTTGCATGAAGCTTCGGGATCACTGGGAGACTGTGGGAACTAATGTCATGATTGAGAAGTTTTTATTCTAGATTAACTGACTTTGCATTCAATATAACACTCAGTTGAATTTGCAATAAGAAACCCTCTAGATGTCTGTACAGATAGGAACAAGCTTTGATCACCTGCCGCTGCCTGCGTACAGGCGATTTCAGACTGATAAGTCCAGGTTTCCTCATGATGTTTTTCTTTACCGTCAGTCAAATTGGTACTTGGATGGTTTCGAACCCGCTACTTACAAGTAAAACAATCTTTATCCGTAAGCTCCATTAAATAAAATAATATTTATTCGTAATCTTAATAAAATAATACTATTTTTATTGCTTTATAAACAATCTTATAAGCTTTATAAACAATCTCAATAATGTAACTAAATCGTCTCTTAATTTTTATTAAAATACTTTATTAAGAAAAAGTTAAAGTGATGTGTGTTTTGAAGCGTGGCAACACTTTTGGGACTTTAGCTTATGTTACGTGTAACATGTTTTTTCTAATTTGTTGCTATATCGTGTTACATGCATGGAGATTTGTAATTGGATTTTTTCTCCATTATCATCACGTTAGATGTTTTCTTGTAGGCATTATCATCTTGTGATTTTACCATAAACTATTCTGTCGTGCAAATAATTTTAACAAGAACTCCCTATACGAGAACTTTTACAATTTTGAAAAAGAAATCTTAATTGACTGAAAATAACGAACTGAAATATTGTAGTACTAAAATATTGGTAGTACCAAAATATAACCACATTTAAAGGCGTTTTAAACGTCTGTACAACATTTTAAGAGTTGAATTGATTCTAAAATATTTTAGACCAAGAACTCTAAAGTCAGTGCTGCCACACTAAAAAAGTACAGTCAGTACCATCAATAAGTAATACATGTTTCGAAGTCAAACTCCGAAAATGTATTAAAAAAATATGATTCCGTTTTTTTACCACATAGTTATAAATGGGGAAGATAAAAAGGGGTGTTAACAATTAGAAGTGGGCACCGTCGCGAACGCCTAATTTAGCCTAACATTTGGAACAATCACTACTGACTAACGATACATCTAAATTACATTTGGCGATCACTAATTCTACATGGATGTGAATCGCTGCACGAACAGTGAACAATGAGCCTGGGTCGAGACCCGGAAGCGACAACACACAATATCCACTATAACGGCTACTAGAGAAATTGACACCGATCTGACATGAAACGATACGATCTATACTTCCAAAGATTACATCTAACACTAATCCACAAATTTTTTCATATCTTAAATATGTTTGCTGAATTATAATGAATAGGTATACCGAACAGTCTTTTGAATCGGGCCGAATATATATATACGTATATATAATATACTTTTTAAATTTTGATAATCCCTACTTTCACAGATGGATCTAGATTGTAATGTATTAGTTAAGCTTACACGTATTTCGAAGTTCTACTTATGATTAGATAATAATAGTGTCGGGCAGCAGGCGACACCCGTGCCCATCAAATAATAGTAAAGACATCTTAAAATAAATCAATGGAACACAATACATAATGATAAAAATTATAATAAATCCATAATGTTACAAAAGTCAACTAATAACAAAGCATTGTATTGCACAGCGAGTCCACAATAATTTATTAAATATGATCGTAAATTAATGCCGATTTGAAATATTGATTAAAACATGTTCACCCTCTCGGGCCCGTCACGTGATCGTCTTTAACTCTCCGAGTGGTAACAGCTCCACGTCTTGGAATGTGAACGGGCTGCGAACCTCAATGTCTGCTTATACCGACACACACACCACACAATTATATTATTGTTTGCTTGCAATCCACTGTTATATCCGTGGCATCGCAACATTTTTGGCATCTCGCGGCTGGTCGCTTCGATACGCCTGACGGTAGACAAAGTGTATGCCACCGTCGTGTCGGCTATCTTTAATACCGTCAATATTTTGTTTTGCTAATATTCACCGCAGTTACAACTGTCCCACATAAAACATAAAATACTTCTCAATAAAAAATACCTTATAGCTTTATTCATCTACGTTAGTAGGGAAGAGAAGTTTGAAATGTTTGTTACTGTTTCTGAAACTTTTTACAGCTTAAATCATTTAACTCAATTCCACAGCCAGCATCACAACACGTGCTTCAAGCTTCAGTGTAAATGCAATAAATTCAAACTTACCATTGTTAATGATGCTGACTGTACTGCGGTGATAAAAATTAATGACGTCGACTATAATATCGGCTTTTAATTTGAAGAGAGACACAATGCATGAGGCGAGATGTTCACAGAGCAAGCGATCATGTTACTGTGAACACCCGCGCGGGTGGCCAGTGCGCACAGTAACTGAGCTCTGTAGATGGTGGGAACCTCGCGACTTCAGGGTTTAATAATAGGTGGAGCTGTTTCCGTTCGGCACGAAGTATTTGTAAGCGGGCATCGGGATCGGCGGCGGCGGCAGCCCCAGGGGCGGCAGCACGGGCGCCATGCCCGCGGCCTCGCTTCAGATATCCGCACGCCCGTCCACCGCATCCAGCTCGGAGGGCGACGAGCCCTGGCCGGAACCCTTGCGGCCGTGGCCCTGCTGGCCGTTCTTCGGCGGTCCCATCAGCGTGATATCAGAAGCAGTATCGCGTTCGTAGCGGCTCTCAGTTGGTGAGGCGAAGGGGCGGAACGGGTCGGGGTGCTTGGCGGGCTCCAGCGCATGGCCGGGCGGCGGGGGCGAGCACAGCGGGGACTCCAGCCCGGTGGACAGCGGCGAGGTGAGCTGTGGAGAGGCCTGCATGGGCGGGCCTAGGTGCGGCGGGTGGTCCGGGGGGCGCTGGCCCGCCACCATGTTGCACATCTGGCGGCGCAGACCGTGGGCCACGGCGGCCACGGCGGCGGCGGCGGCAGCGTTGGGCGACATACGGCCCTCGCGCCCGTTTCCACAGGCGCCGATGTAAGCGTTCTGAACGGCCACACCGTCCTGAAACACGCATCACCCACATACAATGCTTGATCCACACACTACTAATCGCATGGCAGGAAAGAAACATACGACATAACGACGTTTAGCGCTTCACGTCTTTATATCGTAACGTTTGTTCGACTCTAAAATAATAACGGCACAACACGTGAATCTAAAATATTAGAAACGTGGGTAATGTAATCAAATCTGACCATGGCAACCGCCGAGCCAATTATTACTATTGACGATCGCAATGGCATATTCGCATGGCTGCGGAAACAAGGGGTCAACGAGATGAGTGCGTAATAGAACAATAATAAAAATCGTTTAGAACAACAGTAACGTGAATTTTTATCGCAGTATTACGTCACGTCACGTTTATTGTACGTTATGAGCGGAGTGAGTGCGACGTGTCGTGACGTGAGGCTGCGAGGTAAGGCCGCAGTGCACCGGGAGGCGGCGAGCTGCGGCCGCGCCAGGAGGAGATACTGACCGGTGCGATGGCGGGGTAGCCCGGCAGTTCGATCTCCTTAAGGTTGGTGGGCTGTGGCGCCAGCGGAGCGTGCGTGTCGCGGAACACGACCGCGCGGATCACCCCGCGGATATGCTCGTCGGGCCACACACCCAGTAAGATCCTCTGTGGCCGTCCCCTTCCCTTTGGTCTTAGATCTGGAAATTCGCATAATAGTAAAACGTGAACACGTAGGGCATTATGGCGTTATTTATTTTGTTGTTATAGCTTATTCGAGATACCAAAAAATAAAACATTAAGAATTGTAGGTAGCAGGTAAGGTGGGTACTAATATTTCGAACCGTCTATAGGATTTCAAAGTAACAGATATAAGGTATCGAGCGTGCGAGATGGCTCGCATCGTCGATGTAAACAAATCATATTGTTGCAGTACATAAGCGCTGTTTATGTTACTTGTCAAAGTTGAGTGCATTTACTTTCTGCCGGTAAGCTGCCAACACGACACAAGAAAACTACGCCAAATGAAAGTAAACTGACACATTGAAACATTTAATTTTAATTAAGTA
Organism: Orthosia incerta; assembly: GCA_948252205.1. Classification (NCBI taxonomy): domain Eukaryota; kingdom Metazoa; phylum Arthropoda; class Insecta; order Lepidoptera; family Noctuidae; genus Orthosia; species Orthosia incerta. The sequence goes on along the minus strand of OX411741.1, from coordinate 35,174,983 downwards.
TACATTACATCTAACTTACTTGCGATTGTGAGCTCTTTAGATGTGCCGCAGAGTAAAAAGAAAGAAAAATATTATTATTTCTATAACCCTGCATAAAAAAGGATGTATTATTCGAACTTAACTAATTAAGCCTAAGTTGAGATGTTGAAGATCTGAGAAGCGCTTTGGAGGCGCTAGCCTAGACATCCTTAAATCGATCATGCAACTGTCCACGAGAGCACGCGTTCACGAGCATTAAAATAGTTAAGAAAATCGTTAACATACTGAGGAAATAGCATGACCCGACCGCGCGTTAACGCTCCGCAACAGACCATTGTCATTCATTATTTGCGGATTCACTTCGACCTACATGGCGAGGGTTTAACGCGCGTGAACGCACGTCATTTAAACCCCTCCTAATTCCTAACGCGCGTTTACGCACGTTTTTGCTCGTCACATCTTAACTTAGCGAAGAAGAAACAAGAAGATAGCCGAGTTTACTCTCAGAAGTCGTATCGTTCCTGTCATTTCACTTGGTACCAATATTTCATTGCAATTTGCAAATTCGTTTGGTGAGGTTGATAGAAAAACTTATCCCGTGGCAAGATTGACAGGAAAGGGTGACCTGCCCCGGTTTGCTTTTTATTTCACATCAGGAAGTAGGTGAAGGTACGCAGGTTTAATGCAATAGTTACATTACCCCATAAGTACCGCGAAACAATGTTTTATCTAACCCATAAGCAAGAATTTAATCAACAGCCCCATAAAATCTTTATACTTAAATCAATTTAATATTTCAATTAAAAACCATTTCAATGTATTTCATTTTATAATGACAGTATTTTCTGAATTTAATTACTTAGACTTTATAACGTTTTCTTGTGTCGTACCTCTACCCTGGTGTATCGTATCCATAAAAGGCTGGCATTCATTTTAGAAACAGACCACTATAGATATTAAATACGTTTACATATTCATAATGTTCCACACAGTCACAAATAATGCGGGATAACACTATTGCACTCGCATAGCAGATAAGTTCGCAACGCTAAAACATAATTTTTATTATATTTCGCAAACACCTTATAATTAATTATACATGTACATCGTACATTATTCAATACCTATTATAAGAATATTATCATTTAAAAGGCTTTACCAGAATGTCGCATCACAGGTTACCTACAATTTTTCTTTTTGGAAGTATATCTGTTAAATTGAACGTTAATAGACGTTGACAGACTAAACGCGGTTTTTGCTCAGTAAAGTCGAAATACCACTTGCTTTCCGTTAACAGTTTACATAATGGAAATAATTTTGTATTTTGCATATAAGCTGAATGTTTCAAGTTAAAAACCGAGGCATGAGGAAGAATAATATTCTAACTTGTCAATTTGTAATTGAGTATCTAGGTATCATTGTAGACTTTATCTATTTGATTAAAAAAGAGTTGAAGTGAATTAATTGAATGCCCATTTGTTCTTGACGCTACTTAAGAATGAAACTGTCTAATTACAAAATTATAAAGTAACCTGCGACAACATTCACGACAACCGGAGATGTTCCGCTATTATAGAACGCACATCTGCACTTGTCATTAAGCGAGGATCAGACTGGCGGACGCGACTTGCAGTATAACATAAAAAAAAGTCGGTGAAAATTTTCTAATTAAAGTCATGGTCAACATTATAATAGAGAGATTTATGTTAAACGGGGTAAACTACAAGGGGCTTTCGCCAGTAATCCGAGCTTTGAAATAGAACAATGGCTTAACATACCTGCACCGCCGTCAGCGCTGGGGCCCAGCATGTTGTGGACGCGGTTAGCGTAGAGCACGAAAGTCGGGTACGGTATATCGTATTTGCGGGCTGCCTGAGAGAGGGAGAGTCCTTCTTTGAGCACGGAGAAGATAGCCTCGGCCATGGTCTCGGGGCGCCAGGACTTCAGTGGTCCACGCTCGCGGAATCGCAGGTTGTGCACCAGCGTCTGCGTGTTCCAGCACTTCTGCCACATCGACTGAAGTTGGTATTGGTAGCTATCTGCAGAAGTAATAAAGGTTCGTGTTAATATTTGATGCTGGTAAACGTTTTGGGGGTTAGAACTTTATTTTTGAATATTTTCTGAGTGAAATCATAGATGCAAAGGTAGATCAGACAAATGATTTAAATGACATTGATCTTTCAATGAAATAGAACTGGTGGCAATATAATATGGGATATATTCCGTAACACAAAACATTACAAATATGTTAGGTATTAAAATCGGCACTGCGCGAAGAAGCTTACACAAGCTTATCTGTTCAAAGAAGCGGTATTCATTAAGCTTACATCTACGAGTACTTTACAGTTCTACATCTCAATTCGAGAACTTATTGTGATAATTTAAGCAGTGTATTATGCATGAGTCGAGTACGACGATATCGAGTGTATCGACTTCATAGACTTCGTCCTTGGCAGTCGATTAACTAACTCGTCCCGCTAGTGACTAGTCAGCTTTAATCATTATAAATTGTATTTTATTTGTGTTATCCATGCGAAATTAAAAAGTTCATGTTATGTTTTTAATTTTATCATGTTGTTGGTTGTTGACGGGTATTTTTGCGTTAAAAAATTTGGACAAAATGAAAGCGGTTTCGGGTCCTGTAATTATAATAGAGTTGTCATTAGATATTACTTTAAAACGCTTTTTAGTCCATAATGTTATCAATGCGTTTTACTAGCTTTTTAGTTTCACCGCTGTTACGGTGCCTTTTGTACCAATGTAATCAAAGCTGGCAAATTAATTTTGACACACTTCCCTGTTTTCGATATAGCTGATGCACACACGTTTGTTTCTCGTGACTATGCTTGTTTTTGAATTTACATTTAATTCATCAATGGTTTGCCCCAAGTCTGAACGGTGTTATAAAACTTTCTTACTTATTTGACATATTTTTTATGAATTCGTATGAAAAATTAAATTAAATTCTTAATTATTTATTATTTTATTTTTATTTGGAAGCCTAACCCGACATCTGCTAAACAAGTAAGGTATGCAGTAAACTTTAGCTTACTCTAACTGGAGATAATTTACTTCCCGGATCGTTCCCTAGTGCATATTTATTTATAAGTAACACCTACTTAAATTGAAAATTTACAAACCTTAATATGGTAGACATGAGATATGTTCGACAGTGTATGTAATAAAAGTATTATGTATGTTGTAACAGCTGCATCCGTACTATTACCACCGAGTGTATTGACAGGATGACACTGCCTGTTTTCGGTAAATTAAGTGCATTTAAAATGTCTAAGTTACTGGAAATAAATTATCTACGCATCATAAATTTAACTAAAATCAATTGATGCGATTTGTCACATAAATTTTGTGATAGTGTTCGTTTCAGGAATGGTGCTTTAGATTATACCTGATAAAATTTAAAAAGTACAATATTGTAAAAAGGCACAATACAAAACAAGGACTTTTCCGGGCCATTTAAAGTAAAGAACTTAAATAGGGAAGGTAAATAGCCCAAAAATTTCATAAAAATATAAACACACCCTACATACTGACCTCCAAAGGGAACCTGGTACTACAAGAAAAACAAACAAAGATTAGTGGGACATAAATAAAACTACAAACAAGTTAATAATAGAGATTTTATGTATAGTTAAAAAAACTTTTTTTAAACAAGGTTTTTAGCTTAACGTGCATTGTCATCTAAGCCAAACGTGCAAGCAAAATTACACCTCAATTGGATGGCAACTGTTCTAAAATTCAGTTGCATGATTTGACCCAACCAACAAGGCAAGTTAAATAAAAACTTGTAAAAAGCACAGTCTTGTTGAATTAGGACGACAGATGGCGCAACCTTCGCTTACAAGTAAATATAAAACTAAAAAGTGACAAAGGAATGGTTTGAGGTTTCTTATAACAGAATGCAGTAGTGGTATTCTGTAAGTGTCACCGTGGAAACTTAGGGAAAGTGAATATGAAGAGAGCTGTCAATGAAGCCAAATCAGGTGTAATGACAGTTCACATCAAGCTCAGTCCACCTAAGTGTTTTAGGTGAGGTGCTTACAGAATAAGCCGGCAGAAGCCAATAGCTTGCAACAACGTTTGCAAGTAACTAGCACGCCTTTGTATTTTTGATATTCACCAATCAGAGCTTGATACTGAACAATGGTCTGTAAGCCTGCTTGCATACATTCATGCAAGTTACTAGCATGAGTACTCCTGAGGCTCTAGATAAAGTTTATCAGTGATGGCGATGGTCGAAAAGCCAAAATGTAAGGAATTGATCACATAACATTTCGATAGCGTTTGGCAATCCCATACATTTACACATTTTACCAATCGCTATTGAGACGCTTTCTTTGAAAGATAATATTATTATAATAAGTACTAGTATACATATGTGTCAAATCGTGCCGACGTAACTAGTATTTTTCGCCTGATTATTTTACTAAAAGTACTTCGAACGCGATTGGTTTCGCCCCGAGCGATAGATGGCGTTAACAGTGGTTCCAAGTAATAGTGTTTGCCCGGTTTGTGACTATTTCTTTAAATACAATGATAATTTGTTTTATAGTATTTTTGCACGTTTTTACTGTTTCACTGTACCAAAATGTGTTAATACAAATAAAAAAATCGAGTGGAATGCCTCAGATAGTCAAAACCGCGACCTCTATTGGTATGCATTTAAAATGATCCGTTCAAATAATCTTTGAAATGTGAAATAGGAGCACAATATTCCATAATTTTGTACTTAGGAGAGTTCATTAAACACAAACATACAATTTTTATGATCAATTCTAGAAAATGTAAATTTTACACAAAATTCAATAACAGTTCGATGCATATTGCGCCTTCTAATGAAATTTTGTTCAAATACGTTCTTTGATATAATTTACCGAGTCTAGAGCCTCTGGCCTTAGAATTGGTTTTACCCCTTTGTTTATAATTTCATATCAAGTATTATTATTAAACTGTTGTTACAGTCTATTAAATTTGTTTTTATAAAAGTTTTCTAAAAGTCAAAGCTTTTATAAATAAGGGAGTAAAACTATAAACATAATTAATAGTACGGAACTGGTTAGTGTTGTACATATTTGTTGCTAATGACTAATTTATGTTAAACAATTGCACTCTATTTCTTTACAAAAATCACCCCTTTAGTCTTACTTGTGTCAATAATGTTGTTTTTTTTAAGAAAATAATGTTGAATAGGTATGGCTTAGTGAATGAAAAAGGGGGGTTTTTAACATATTAAAATTGAAAAAAACGTACTATTTTACTTTCATTTATACACTTCAAATTACTGGCAGTATAACAAGAAATCTTATGACTAATATAAGGCCGCTTTGTGATGTATATTTTTTTTATGAATGTTTATGTAAACAAATAAAAAATAATCAGAAAAAATTCTTTAATTCTCAGCTAAAATAAAATTATTTGACATTTTTCTTGTTTGTATATTAAAGCTAGCAGTACACTGGATGGCAAACGATAAAAGATTTCTAAAGATTCCTAGAATAATAGAATTTTAGTGCCCTATAAGTATCAACCCTAAGTGTGACTTTTGAATACCTACTACCTAGAATCTAAATATTGAGCATACTTTGACGAACAAACTAATTAATGTAGAACAATGTTAATTGACAATAAACAGTTGCCAGAAGCAATCAACTATTTTCATAAAACAGTTTAGTTTTCACTTTGCAATAAATTCCAAGTTATACGTCTTTTATGTAACTAACAGACAACATTCCCAGTCTAAGATATTATTGTCTGATAAATATTTCTTGACGCTTTTAAGAAAACAGTCGGTTTGACTGAAAGATTTTAGTATAAAATTTTAGGATTTTTACGTAGTTCATTTTTAAACCTGACATTTACTATATCGCTTAAAAAAATATTTACCAAAAATATATGGCTAATGACTTCAGTCAGAATTAGTTTTGACAGAAAGATAGATATAACTGTGACATATACCATTTATTTACTTGTTCAGAGTATAGTAAAAACATACTAGAGCTGCGCCGACGCAGCCGCGCAGGTGAGTTTGTGTGTAACAATGCAAGAAAAAGCGAGAACGCGAGCGTGCGTTTAATTTATATTTAGCGATAAAACATAATTGTGTATTTCATTGAAACATATTTATGCGGTAAAAACATTCTTCTGTTTCCTGTCAGGACTGGCATTCTGTAATTATGAAGGATGCACAAATGTTGCGACTGCGACCATCTTTTCGGTCTGTCGTCGCCCACGGCCCACAATGAGTACAACACTAATTATATTGCAATAAGTCTGTAATTGTTATGGACTGCCCTATACAGCATGGGGAAAGCTGTATTTTTAAACAACAATTACAGCATTTTTTTTATTTTATAAAAGCGTTTTCTATCTCAAAATGTTCTTATTTCAATCATGTGTGGTGGTATACGAATGATATAAGTACCTCGAAACATTTAAAAACATTTAAAAAAGTTTTATGAATGGATTACTTTCGATCAATTCGGGGTATGCAGCCAATGTTATTCTAGTAAACAGATACGTTATACACTCACAAAACAACCTAAAAAAGTGTTCTGCACAGCAGCGGCAGCACACATACACACTTTTCATTCATTTGACATTTCACTACAGGTCGAAAGGGATGGCTTGTTATAACCAACAAGAAAAAAAGAGACAGCTAGTGTTTGTCAAGGTGTGAATGTAAACAAACATTATTCTGACCACCAATGTTTTTTTCTTTTTCTAACCTCCTAATATCAGAATATTGGGAAATAAATTAGTAAATTGAGGTGTATTGCGTACTTACATATGGTATGAGATCGCTTCTGTTTTAAGTAATTTAGAATCACAATTGGTACAGTTTCTAAATACACACGATGGCTTTTTTTTTAATTTTATTTTTGTTTCAACAAAGCGTATCGCTCTTCGCCATGCGTGACATAGACTGAAGACTATACGTCCCAATTAGGACGTATTTGAGTCTTCACAATGCGTGCCTCATAACATATCTGTTTACTAGAATATCATTGTTTGCAGCAGTATCTATCAGCCAAAGTCAATTAACTATTAATTTTTAGATGCCATACTATATTTTAAGGAATTTTATGCCAATTAATAGTAAACATATTCCTGAACGCCGTATATTAAAATATCGCAAATGTATTTATGTTATGTATAGAATCGCCTTTTTAGCAGAACGCATTATTTTCAACATGTTTATTAACAATGATATTTCCGCTAACTAAGGAGCTCTTACCATAAACTTTGTACAATGACGAGCAAAAACCCGAGCACAGCCCGGCTTTACATTCCAACTATTTTAATAGAGAACTAAATAAAGTGTTCACAAAGAAGCAGCTAATTTTTTTATCGAATGACTACAGAGCCGTGGAAGGAAATAATAAACATAGCATTTTTAATAACCCGCCAAGAGAAACTGAATTATTTTTTAAAGTAATTAAAATATCGCGTTACCATTTTTATTGGCAGGTTGTGTACTTATTATTGATATTTACCGTGAAGACATTGAAACAATATTGTGGTTATCACTTGATGGCTTACAACACAAGTGTGGCTATCACTTGATGGCTTACAGCACCCGGCTGATAACTTTACCATAGATATAATTTTAGTCTTACTAATTAAACTTATAACTTAACACTTTTATTGTGAGTATCACGATAAGATGCCCTCATTAATATTAAAGTATTTTGTTGAGCAAAGTTTTGAATAATAAGGACATGGTGTGAAATTTCCCATTAGTCTCTTCACCAAGATCTAAAGTTTTTAGCTGCAGAGGAACTTTGTCTACATTTAAAGTCAAAAAATAGCCAGTCACATTAGCGAAGCCACGGGCATAGCTGGTCTAATTTAAAACTGCAATTTTCCCCTCAAATCACATTTTACTTCTTGAAGATGGAACGTGAACTGAACAGTAAATCCTGTTCATCAGAACTATGGACTAAGAACAAAGCTATTTACCCACTCACTACTGAATACTGAACGTACAGACAGACGCAGAGTCACCTTAAGCCTTTACACGTGCTCCATATATTCTGCAAAGGATTAATAGTGCCATAGCAGTGAATACGCCATTTCTGAGTACATTAGTGACCACACAAGATGGACAAACGAAACAAAATTACCTAATGGACATAAAATCATTAAAAAAAGAAAATTGTGTCTCTTAATATCAACAGCAATTAAATTGATTTATATGAATATGTTATGTACGTAGAATAATTACATAAATAACCAACAATTGTTAAATTATATGAAGCTGTCGGAGAACAGACAGTATCTTTTGATTGATGTCTGAAAATTGAGGCTTAAAAATGTATTACCTCGTTTTTAGTTATAACCATAATTTTTAATGGAAAATTACACACCGTGTCTCAACGTTGACATTCCATTTAAGGTTCTCAGGTAAATGTCATAACGTCTTAATTATTCATGTGTTTTTAAAATATTCTGATACACGCCGTCTCACAGGTGATGGCTGCTATACCCCTGTATTATGTTTTAATACCCACTTATTTAGATATCTGTTTAAAACTAGCCATCAATTTATTATGGGAGTCGACAGCTTTTATGATTGACTGACGACGGCTTGTAAACTTACAATGTAAACATATTCTACTTATCCTACATCAGATCAAATGGACGAAATTGAGTATTTTTATACAATATAAAATTAAGTATATCTACAATAATCATTTAAGTATCACATAAAGGATGACCTCATTGACCGTTAGCTCTATGATTTATAAATACAGTACCACAAAACTAAACTTTCAATTAATTTAACAAATTAATCACAAAAGTAAACTTTCAATTTATTTAATAGTGTAACTTTTAAATGCCAAGTTTTTCCTTATAAAGGTGTCCAAATCATTAAGGAACCTACTAACTAACAATTTTATTAAGAAAACAGTCAAAATAAGACCTTATTATTTATTTTCTAATTTCCTTCTTGCCGAAGTGCGTAGAAAATAAAAATAAATACCTACCAGTTTTCTCTGCCGACATTACAATATTTGATGTTATTATATAAATGGTAATAGGATTGTAGATAGTGTAGTATAATAGATTCAAAATAATAATAAATGTAACCTACCATATACGAATGATTGTGATATAGGTATTTCAAAAATTGCAAATAACTATGAGTATCGCAAAGTTACATGATTTTAAAGACCAATAGTAGTTAACTTTGTCGTAAATTATTGACGTAATGATTTAAAAAGATATATACATAGACATATCCAAAAAACTTATTATATGAGAATCAGTCTTAATTAAAACAAAACTGTAATTAAGTACATAAGCTGACAAAAAGACCTTATAAAAAGGGGGATTCTTATTATTATCTTAAATTATGCTTAATTCTGTACAATATATCTATAAGTCTTTACATGGCCATTTGAACAATATCATTAAACTACATACAATGCTTCAGAATCGAGATAATGAGGAACCTTCCTGAAGGTCGATTGGCGATATCATGTATTTTCTAAGAAAATTTCAATTGCAAATCGGACGAATTCCATCGCGTTGCGTCCATGTGAACTTATTTGCAATTTCGCTAAGAAAAAATCACATAACAGTGTGATATAAATCGAATCGCGTCGAGCCATCAGCTGGGTCGCTAAGGCAGGCTACAAAAGGCCGATACTGCAGATAAAGACTTTTTCTGTCATCGGTGTTTGGTCGGAGGAAATATGGAAAATTGGGTCGTCGATAAACCACTTAACGATTTTTCGTTTTTCTAGTTTATTAGAATAAAAGTCAGGGCATCTTCAGGTGAAGTTTTTAAAAAAAATCTACAGAGAAGAGAGAGTGAACTTTGTTTATATACTTCACATTACTCTCTACAACAACCGCTTACTTCTCCTGGGTGATTGATTATTATTTTCTTCAAAAGTTTAATCTATATCAATTTATAGGACACTAGTTACCCACCCCAGCTTCGCGCGGAACAAATTATATGCAAAAATCTTCCTCGTTTGTCACTCTTTGTATTAAAACCGTATCAAAATCCGTTGCATGTTTTAGAAGTTAGCGGAGAAATCTATCTCCAGTGCACTTGACTAAAAATTTTACACGTCTTGTCAGTGACAGATTTTTTCTAGATAGGACAATACAAATCGGATCGTGTGTAGTTTCCCTTTAGGGTCACTCGTGTCACTGTATCACGATGGGCTGCCAACCTGTTACTGCTCACTGCATTCAAACCAACTTTTATACCTCATTAAATTGGGCCAAAATGCGGTTTGGCGGCAAATGCTGCTTAACTCGTTGCAGTGTAGGTACTAGTGTTTGCTCTCGACAAGTGTCATTCGATGTCAGCGATGTCAAAAATGTAAGGCATAGATCACGTGATATTTCGATAGCGTTTGACATTCATATCTTACATATTTCCAATCGCTTTCGCAACGCTTTCGGGTGTATCCTTGATCGAAGGCATATGATGACAGAATGTCACTTGTCTCGGCTCTTATGGCTCGACGCGTTTCGATTAACAGATATTAAACACCGATAAGCTACTGATTTGCACTTGAAAGTTTCTTAGGAAAAACATGCTCTATACCGCCTATCAACGTAATTTTAATTCCACCAAATTCGTATAAAAAAAGATTGCTTATTTATTTATAGACAACAAAATTACAACTCAATTTTGGCGATGTAATAAATAAGATAATAAAATGCCATCGAGAAAAAGAAAAATATGTCTCCGCAATTATGCTTGTTGAAATTTTAATAACTACCCGCACACCTGTCGGTTTACGAATTAAAAATGGTTTCTTAAACAAAATTAATTATGAATTGAGAATCATATTTGCTATTAATCGACAATCATTTAAAACTACGGTCTTAAATTACTTAATTTTGTGTGAATAATATTCAACGGAGTAAAGTCGGATTCTTAAGGAAAATGCGACAGAAAGGTAAGTGCCGTTGTCAATTTAAGACACAATTAAATATTATGTTACACCATGAAAGTGGCGATGACTCTGTATAGCTCAGGGTGGGTAGATACACGCCAATGATTATATATATTAATGTAAACACATTATGGCCACTTTACTGTTGACAAAATGCTGTAGAGATGCCGCTTACTTTTCATATGAATTGCTAATGCTCTTGTCGGCAGAAAAGGCAATTGTGTCACGATTTAGTTTACTTAATTGATTTAAATAAGACACACCAACAACTTTATTCGAATTTTTGGTTGTAACAACAAGGTGGGATCATATTTTATATGGCTTCTGCCCATGTAAATGAACGGAAGGAAGAAAAAGAAATGTATATACCATACCACATATAGTATAATACTAGCATACAGATGCCTCATCCCATACTAAGAAACCGATACTAAGGCCGACGTAACCAGCGTTTTTCATCTGATTATACCGATTATTTTTTGTAAATCGATCGCGTTCGGTTCCGTTCCACGGCGATAGATCATCATCATCCCGTGGAACGGTTCGTTCGGAACGGAACGCGATCGATGTACAAAAAATAATCAGTATAATCAGTACAGTGCATCGGCACTTCTTTGTATGGGATGAGACATCTGTATGCTAGGATTAAAGTATCTGTGCCCATACAAAATGTTGGTCAGCTGACGACAACTTTTTATGTATGACTTCCTTGGAGAAAGTTGTTCATTTTCATCGGCAGAACAGTTTTTAAAATATGAACCCACCTTTTCTTTACACCCTGTATACGAACATTTAATCCGTGTGCTTTGCCGGTATAAATAGTAACCTCAATCGTCACTATAAAAACACAAATGGCGACACCTGTTGCATACAGTAATTCACGACTCATCATCCGGGTTCAACTCAGTCTTAATTTTTGAGCTTTTCTTCAGCGACCCTTCATAGTACAGGGACACTATCGAGTGCTTCTTACAGAAGGCCCACCACCACCTGAACCCTGTTAGACCTATGAACGAGAACCCTGTGTCTCTTATCCTTCTCAACTTCTCTACGTAAGGTAGAACTTCTTTTAGAGATTTTTTAGTTCGTCTATTGTAAGGTGAGACGTTGGTCTCGCAGCAGAAGTCTAACACGGCTCTTTCTTCGCTAGCTGATAAGCTAGCTTCGTCTAAAACGGCCATACGTTTTGATTTGCCTAGTATGTTATCGTACAATGTTCCTTTTGGTATGCCGTAGTGTGTGGCAGCTTGCGTAAACCTCATTCTCTGGGTGACGACAGCTTGAATGGCTTCTTGCAGTTGACTCTGCGTCCATGTTGGCGACTTCAACTTCCTTGTGCTATGACCGTGGTAATCTGACAGGGTAGGCAACAAAAACTTTCAAACATAATCTAATCCGTTTTAATATGATGCAGTAGTTTTTAATCTATGAGTTTATAAGTGAGTGACCCAATAATTGAAATTTTATTAGCTCTATCAATCTCCTCTGAGACCATTTTCCTATTATTTATCAACAACTAGCTTCTGTCAGCGGCTTGCCGCCATAAAAACAAACACTTTTCACGCGATACGACCTACAATATTACATATATATTATAAAGAGGTAAAGTTTGTGAGTTTGTAGGGGGTAATCTCTGGATCTACTGAACCGATTTAGATGAAATTTTGCATGGCGATACTTTGAGACCCTTTTTTATTATTTTAATTTGTTTGCGTGGAGAAATGCTCATGCATACTGCGCTACCACGGGGAGATAGCGCAGTTATGTGGGACTCTAACCCACTAAAACTCCACGGTGTCCTCCTGTGCCGATTATGGAGGGAACACGGGTACGCGTTAGCACTCACCGCGAACCCGCCGATATTTTGAGACCCTCGGAAGGACATAGGATGTGATGATGAGTTTGTATTCCCTTGGGATGACAAAACACTTTTAACGCGGGCGAAATCGCGGGCAGAAGCTAGTATATATTTATAGGTATATAGATATATATTTTTATACCGAGATGAAAAGTAGCCTATGTGCTATTCTACACTATAATCTATCTCTGTGCCAAATTTCATCCAGATGCGTTCGGCCGTTTTAGTGTGATTGAGCAACAAACATACATCCATCCAAACTTTCGCATTTATAATATTTGTAAGATAAAACGGACATAATTATGCTATAAAACATTTTCATTATTACTTTATAAACAGTAAAATATACAATGGTCGTTTCTGCAGATTGAAAATACTTTAGAAGATTGGCCAGATTATATATAGCTTTGGCTTGTTCTGGATAAAAGTCGTGCGTTGAATACTAGCGCCAAGGATTGTGCTATGCCTATGAATGAGTTAGGTGGGGAACCAAAAATAGATGCGTTGGGGGGTGGGTAGGTAACAAAGGAGTTCCAGGGTGGTATTTTAAGAGGTCACGGGGTGCTGGTGGTGATCACCGGAGTGGGTTTTAGTGAGGTAATTAGCCCAAGTCTTTTCCCCAAAAGCCGAGGCGCCTTTTCAAGGTCTCACACCGTTAAAAAAAAAGTTGTACTAATGAATATTATCGGTGTCTGTGAATAGTTGTGGCTATTCTACGTGTAGTCATTATAAGATGTTCTATTTTTTAAATTTAGCATTGACATCCCTCTTTGCTTTTTCTCATAGGAGTTGGCAGAAACTACAGAACGCTCCCTGCTGCGATCCTTACATTAAGTAGAATAGAATATACTTTATAGTACAACAAAAAAAGAAATTACTCATACATTTTACAACAACTTAATAGTATGGGCATAAAGGCGATCTTATCGCTGAGAGCGATATCTACCAGACGACCTGTACCTATGAAGTATATGAACATCGCGCAAATTATATACGTAATTGTTAAAAGGTTACGTATAAACACACAAAACATGATTTTAGTCTAGAATCTAAAACCTTCTCTGTATGCGACTATGTGAAGAGGCCTGCAGTGGGACCACATATATAAATCAAAAAAAGGACTAAAATTACGATCAATTGTAATTTGAGGTTTTCATTTAGCATTATCGGCACCGGAAAACCACCGTAATCTAGAAAAATGCCTTTTTATGCCATATTGAGCTGTAAAGACTGTATAGAAAAAGTTGGCCGAGGCATTGGAAATGTTTTCTTTCAGTGGTAAGTAAATTTGTTTTTAAATTGTGTGTGAAAAAGTGGAACGCATGGCTTTCATACAGATGGAGGGACTGGATCATTAATTGCACCCACAGCGATGGGAAACTCAGGAAAACAAGTAAGTTTTCCGATCACAATGTAAGGCAGATGCCTTACATTGTGATCGGTGTGTAGGTAGATACCTATCCACTACAATACCAGTTTTTATGGCATCAAACTATACATTTTCACTAACATTAAGCACGGCCATCGTAACCTTAACAATGTTGTATTGAGATAATAATATAATAGTGTTTCTATATTATTTTCTCACGTTATAATGACAGTTAGTAATAAGAAGTTATCAATGAGAAGTATTTGCAATAAAATACAGTGGCTGACTATGTTTTGCTATTTATTATTGTATTATAAAATGACGATAGAAACTATTGTCATTAGAATTTCTATTATTGTAGTCACGCACATGCGATGTTTCTGTTTTCAATTTAATGTCTAGTCTACTGCATCAGTGAAATACGGATTTTGAAATAAAATTAAAGAAAAACAACATGCAGGAAAAAGGAAAAAGCAAGATAAAACAGAACCGAAATCGTCAATTTACAAAAAAAGAAGACAGTTTAGTAAACCATCAACAAATTGAACGATGTAATTTTTCACAAAAGTACAACCGGGAACTAAAAGTAATTTCTCGAAATTCTCGAATCCTATAAAACCTAGTAACTTTACAAGAAAAAATGTATTTTACTTTTAAAATATTATAATTGTGAATAATTTACACCGTACGGTGACGTGGAGATTCGAAACTTTTTTTATAGGCAGCCAATCGTTTTTTTTTATTCATAAGAAACTCAATAGTTTTATATTCTAGGATTGAAAATAAATTACAAACCTGCGATTGCTGCCGATGTGGAGGCTCCTAGCCAGGCCTGGGAGTTCTCAATCATTTTGGCCTGCGAACAAAAAAAATACCGTTAGCCAAAGACGTAATGAAAATTAGTCAAAATCTACATCTGTAAGGGGAGTATGCACTTTATTGAGATGTTAGGTCAGGTTAGAAATAGTTATAAGTACATTGTTTTTTGTAGAATACAATCTATTGTTCCAAAAATCAGTCGTCTTGTTGGTCTTTAAAGTAACGCAGACACCGATTACGTACCGCCAAACAACCAGCCCCTATGATGAACCATCGCCCTTGTTACCGATGTATGTAAAACCACAGAGATTTTTTTTTATATGTCGTGTCACATATCAGCTGAAAAAAGTTGGTACGTTCACAGGACATCATGTGGCAAGAGATGTCACACGCAATAAAAATTACATTTTTCAGTGAAATTGTTTACGCTTTAGCTCGTACGGGCAGAACAAATCAACCGAACGGATAACGTTTATTTTAAACGAAAACAATACAACGTGAGGAAAATTCACACTTACCAATTAATGGCACAAACATCAGAAACAAAATCAAGCTTTATTTCCTTTCATTAACAAAGTAATGGACACCACACATAGGTAGTAAAGTATATAAAACAGAGTTCTAAATCTTGTGCCGACACAATTACACAAAGGTTTAACAAGTCGGCTTCATTACCGTACAATAATAATAACGGTCAGATGAAAAAGAACAATTCGTCAGTTAATTTACAATTTCCCATCTCGTACAGGAAGTTTACGATTGCACATTTTATCGATCGCTACTGTAGATCACGCGTCGATCGGACGCTCGCCGCGCCCCGCGTTCGCCCGCGCCGCGCCGCCGCCTCGCCGCGCCGCTCAAGCGCACGTTTATTTACGTCCACCCTGTAATTGTTGAAGCAAAGAGCGGCATTTCTTTGTGCCCCGCGCTACAACTAAACATTATCGAAGTTTTAATTGTGAACGCAGACAAAAGCCGGCCATTTTACGGCGGCAATAACGGAACGCAGTTCAATCTACAAATAAAATCTTTTATTAAGTTAGCCGGGCGACGACGCGCGCGCCGCTAGTCGTGTTTACGAAACGCACACGTGCCCTAAGTACCGGTTGAAACGTTCCGATGTATTGTTTGTTTACCCGAATAAAACACTAAAATCCAATTCAATAACAAAGAATTAAAGATCCCGAAATAAAATTTATTGCCAGTGTACGATAAAATAGATTTATGTAGGCGCGGGCGGGGAGGGGTAAAGAGGGGGGAGGGGCGCGAGAGGTGCGGCGGAACGCGACCGCCTCGATCATATTATTAAATTAGGTACACTCGGTCAACTAAATAACAATCTGTTTCGTTTTTATGATTACACACAAGACTCCTTCCTTCCTTTTGTAGGAAGTCCGTTTGCGGACGTGAGATATAGACAAGATAGCGTCAATACCGTCGGTATGGCCGTGTGACGCGTGTCAGATATGTAACGACGGCGCGGCGTCGGGTGGGAGGGACATGTATCGCTTAACTTGTTGAGCCGGGCGACGTCATCGACACAAGCTGCTGTTTGACGAGGGTAAGGGGCGTAATCGGCGACCTGTAAGCTTATCCTTAAAGCTTATTACAAGCTTAACCGCTAATACTCAAGATCTCTCACGTCTAGGTATTTATTACTCGGTATTTTATATTACAGCGCCATTTTTGGTTAGTTCGAAGACTACATACAAAAACTTTTACCTATACTTACTCCTTTTCGGAAAACAATTGACTGGACCGTACTGGACCGTAGCCGAGCAATAGAATTTCAATCTGCATTATATTCATAAAATACAAAGATACTCAGAATAATTTTATAATAAATACCTAGTTAGAGCAGTGATGGCCCAACGGGCCCGACCTACGTGTCGTATAGGTCGTGAGTTCGAATCTAGACAGGCACTTTACTTTGTGTAAATTATTTTCATCACCACTGCTCTAAAAACATTGAAAGAAAACATTTTGAGGAAACCGACTTGTCTTAGAATCGAAAATTCGAAGACATGTGACATATAGCCACCAATCTGCACTGGGCCCGCGTAGTGGATTAAGGCCCAGTCCCTTTCTCACGGAGAGGAGGCCTGTGTCCCAGCAGAGGGCACATTAGAAGGATGATGATGATTACCTAGTTACATTGTTATAGGCTATATAATAATGAAATTAGGTTCTAAGATTACGTGACCATTGTTTGTCCTTTTTATATGTCCAGTCCAATGGCCTTCTAAGATGACATAAAACTAAGATTTTTTATTAAACTGAAAGACATAGACAAATGCCATCTTAGGTTTATTATTCTATACTGCCTATGTTTCAAACAAGATTCATGATAGAGTCAGGCAAGAAGGTACCTATGAAATTTCCCTTCTTACTTTATCTCCTGACTATGATGATTGGTGGATGAGAGTAGCTGAGAATCAAGATAATATGAGATTTGAAAAATCTTTGTCCAGCTCTGACCTGCTGAAGACTGAAGTAGACAAAGATGCATTGAGTAGAAAACGATGATCCAGAAAGTAAAGAGAAGATTATTGGAACTTTGGGAATCCTAACAATCAGAACAGAGAAGGTAAGAAAGACGAATGGGGTTAGAACAGAAGACAACACAATAAAACAGCAACAATCAGAAAATTAGGAGAAGGAAATATGGACTGAATGACGCCTTCGGGGGAGATAAGAATTAACGTGTCATGCATGCCTATTGCAGTTTAGACAGGGAGGTATTATTCACGCGATCCGTCAAATAAATCTACCTAATTCATATATCTCGGCAAGTACGATCACATCTGTCACTTGCATGAAATTGAAGCATGGCGGATTACGGGGCTATCCATTGACGTCGCTAACAAACTCGATCACTTGCCACCAAATATCGTCCTTTATACAAGTTGCGTTTACAGGTGTGAAACACAATTCACCCAGTTTGTTAGAGTTTTCGATCTAAAAAAAGCGGATTTTTAAAGTTTTCGACTTTGACAACCCTAAACGTTATGTCAAATTGACAACTGACATAAGAGGTAGAACTTTGAGTTTATATAGGATGGAACGAAGACTTTCAATTAACATAGCTTTGCATATTTTGCGTTATAACAAAAATCTAGCACCATCTGCGCGAATAACTTCCTAGATAGCAAATGAGTGCAATGCAGCGCATTAGTCGGTCATTATTTATGTTATTCCGGCGGCCGCGCGGCATGGCGCCCCTCTAATCGAAACTTTGCGTACGAAACGCAATAATAAACTTCCGCGGTACCGCGCAATTACTGTCTACGTATGTATACGCGTAATAAGTCCGCGTCAGCCGGCCCTAGCGAACGATTTACGCGAAATTTAATTTCGCTGTTTTATAATCAAGGTGGTCGCTGCCCTGCCTATCGCTAGCGCTAGCGAATATGTGAACATAGACAACCGACAACGAAAATGTCTATGGGTCATGTGCTGCGATGCGGGCAAATTACGCGGTTTAGTTACAAATAATCCTGGTCAAAGTGAAGTTATTATTATCCGGATGTAAAGTTCTCATTTCCTCAAGTAAATGATTTTGGGGTTCTAATTTTGGCCAGGATCTTCAATTTCTCATGTGATTCTACTTGATACCTCATCGTGAGTTCATTAGTATTTACAAGTTAAAAATCAACACGCAATGAGAACGCGTATTATACCTATGCACGTTCAGTTTCCACTAGCCTAGGGTAGGTAATTTAGAGGCAATTACTTGTCATGTTATTTGTTAATTGTTTGCTACATAAATATCGCAATAGATTCATGCCCTGGTAACTTTCTTTTCGCCATAAATGGAACTTTTTGTTGCACTTTTTTCCTTTAAATATTTGGTAGTTTACATTAATTGTTAATTTTGCTATTTTTCTTTAACTAGCCCAGTTGCACAAACATTTAAGATTTCTTGAAGAAATTTTGTGTCATTAGAGATACTTTTACGGAGTAGATTACTGATATCAAAAGTTAGCAACACTAAGTCTAGACGTCACATGAAAAAATTTCACTGGTGTGTTTGCATGTTCGTAAAAGTAAGTAATAAATGTATTACCTTAATAATGTACTTTTTTATTATTTTTCTCATTATCTTTACCCTATTACCCAAGATACTTAAAATTGTGTGTCTTAAAACATTCATAAAAATCATCATCTGCCTAGCCTTTTCCCAACTATATTGGGGTCGGCTTTCTGTCTTACCGGATTCAGCTAAGTACCAGTGTTTTACATGGAGCGACTGCCTATCTGACCCCCACAACCCAGTAACTGGGTAACACGGCACCCCTTGGCAAGACTGGTGTCAGATCGCAAGCTTCTGACTACTCGTAGCGACTGTCAAAGATCTTCAAATAACAGCCGGGACCAACGGCGTAACGTGCTTTCCGAGGCACGGAGGAAACTCGGTATGTTGAAATGGTCACCCATCCACGGACCGACCTCGTCAAGCGTTGCTTAACCTTGATGATCGACCCATGCGGCTGTTATTATTTAGCCACGAGCTACAAAAAAAAACATTCATAAAAATATATAACTAAATATAAAACCTAATAAAACAGTATTCATACGTAAGTAGGTACGAGTACCTACAAATTTAGTTCATTGCTTGGCGTTCATACGGCGCTGATTGGTAACTAAAACCGAAAACGTTAGTTGCCAGTCTATCTCATTCTATAAAATATTAGTCTAGAAATAGGTCGCCTAGCGAAATAGCGTACCTATCGATGATGATAAATAATAAAAAAATATATTAAATGTTTTCGATCAACTTCCTCGATCGGTTATTTATGAAAATCGAACATTAGTTAAAAGAATATACCTACCTCAAAGAATTATAAAAATAAAGGTTTCCTATTCGCCCTTCTGCGCCACTATGGAGTTGCCAGGTATAAACAGTTGAATAAGCTTTATTAATGTAAGCTCATCGGTTATTTAATCAAATTACATATCAAATGAGAGGTTATTTTATTCCTAAACCCACCGTATTAGGTTGCTTTATCAATAAGTTGGTTGAATCCATGGTTGCCTACATTTAATTTAGACAAATTTTATTATTTAACATCATCGGTATGCGATTTAGCTAGGCAATCTATTGTAAGCACGGGTATATAAAAAAACCATTTATAAGGGAAGTTAGTGGTCGGGCGGGTTAGTGGGGGTAATTTAGCTTGGTTAGTAACCGCGAGCTTGTAATAGATGGAAGATCGATCGGGTATTAACATTACACATATTACTATATCTCTCTTGGTCCGGAATATGAACAAGTGGTAATACTAGAAGGTACGTGATAGTCCGAAATGGGCAACTCTTAGGCGCTGTCCTAATAACACGCGATAACCGCACGAACACGCGACCGCGACCGTCGCGTTTATTTGTATGGAGAAATCGAAAAGCGCCCTCCGTCGGCGCGACGACGCGTTCGTGTTTGCTAAACAAATGAACGCGACGGTCGCATGTTCGCGCGATGATCGCGTTGTATTAGGACAGCGCCTTAGGAATTAGGATTGGTAAGACGTTCATAATCGGAAAAAAAGTAAGGATAAACCAATCAGGCTTTGATGTTAGGCTAAGCTAATCCAGCTTAAATTAACACCCGACTCTAAGATTATAATCAAATCCAGCTAATTTAGTACTGGATATTGCAAGCAAATATTCTGATCATCTTCACTAAAGTATCATCGTAATATAAAACCAACTAGTGCCTCATTTATTTAATTCCATATTGTTAACCGTCCTGCGAGTTCCTTTCAATTTGCTATAATAACTCTTATGCTATTTTCCCGTTTATACAGGCTGATTCATTTGTTCCGAGATACAGTTGGCGAAGAATGGCGGGCGAAGGGCGCGTGAAAGGGGATGAGGGGGTGAAGGGGTGACGCTCCGAGGGACGAAGGATAAAACTAATCACACATCCTCTTCATAGAGCTCTGTGTGGGGTCACTTTGATAGACGGCAGCGGGAGGAGCCACTAAAAAAATACCGAAGATTTATGTGCTGACTCGAAATTGAGTCGAGTCTAACTTGTCAATGGTTATTTATTGTACACTACCGTGGTATCGTGATATTGAGTTCTGTTTTAACTTTAAAGGACCATTTCTCTAATTTGCGAATGATCACTGATTTGACTGACAAATATTGCCATATCATCACACGCACTTCTACAAACATCGAAACAGAAATCAGGAAAAAATATGAAGCCTAGTTCACACAGCCCACAGGACCATAAACGAAGGCATCACATCACAATTAAAGGCTATCTCATTGCGACAGTGGCGCCCCGCCCGCCGTCGCTGCTGCATTATCCATTTCCGCATTAGTGTCTTTTTGTTCCCCGTTTGATTGTTTAAACGTGCGTCGATGCGGTATCCAGTGGTTATTATTTCCACTCCTCTCACTCCAAATGGCCTCACTCGATTGTGGAAAAATGCTTCTCTTATTGTTAGTGAAGGAACAATAAGCGCCTTCATTTTATATGTTTACAGCGTCTGAAGCTTGATAGGCACTTTACCTCTCTATTACACATACGCGGTCCGCCCCATTGTTTGTGTCCGCCATTTCTTTTTTTCCATTAATACGTTTTTAAGTTTTGTGTTTTAACTAAGGATCGGTTTGTTATTGGGGTGTTTTGACATAAATTGCTTGAAAATGATATTTGCATAATGAAAATGGTTTTTATTACTTTAAAGTCAAGTTAAATTATACGATTATTTATATGTAGAGGATTCTTATCTTTCTTTCTTTCTTTTAAATTCATCTGCATCCTGTATATGACGTCACTGCAACTGTGATTCATTTTTAATACGGACACGGACACTCATCATAATAATAAATGATCACTCCCTAATAAAATTTATAACGGGCTTTCGTTTGTTCCAATTCTTGGTATGCAAGAATTATTGTTTAATAAGGCGACATACGACAGACCTACTTTATAAAATAATAAATATAATTAACCATCTGTCACTTGATATGGAAAGACAGGTCCTTAAAATCGCATTGTTATAAAAAACCGCAAGTCCTGATAAAATTGCCGCACTCTGTACATCGCTTTGTGAACCACATTTTGCGATTGAGAACCTTATTGTGAGGACACATAGTCTAATTTCCAATTTCGCTAATATAATCATGTGACATTTTCAGAAACGTTTGTCATAGTGAAATTAACCTTAGCTTACATGATATTAAAGCTGATATTAGAAGGGATCATTAGGTTTTAGTATTGTTATATTGACTTTGGGTTATAAAGAGCGGCATAAACCATTGTCGTGAAATTATTGTTGTTTACGAGCAAGATACACAATTTTCCGCTATTCATATTATTATGATAGAGGTATAGGAGTTACTATTAAGTATTAAGTGGACAGAATATTTTATTTATTACTACGCTGTCCGCATGTTTTGTTTTATTCAACCGAAGTTGCAATTTATTCAACAGAAATTACATAACGAATAAGCTCCATCTTCGACCTCATCATCGCTTACCATCAGGTGAAATGGTGGTCATATACCTGAAAATAGTTTTCTGTAGGTACCAAAACTATTTTGAAGAAAATTCCTAAGGTCATATACCTAAAATCATTTTCTATAGGTACCAAAATTATTTTGAAGAAAATTCCTAAGGTCATATACCTAAAAACATTTTCTATAGGTACCAAAATTATTTTGAAGAAAATTCCTAATCCATTGGTTCATATGTTTGAAAAATCGTCAATTCGACAACCTGAAATGACGCAATGAACTTTGTTGAACTGGCAATAAAGGCTTTGCTTTGATATTGGTTACGCACCTACCCTACTTTTCATAGTTTTTTGCTGGTGCAGTGATCGACCCATATCTTTATTCCTTATTTGTATTCTATGCTTCGTTCCGAGGCTCTGCTATGCTAAATTTTAGAGTGCCTAAAATCCTAGTTCAAAATTTGTTTGCATACTGTGGTTAGGTAATGACAGTTTTAAAGCGGAAAAACTGTGGTTGCGGCAGCGGAAAAATTGCGAAATGGTTCGTGAAAATTCAGGCGGCGTATTTAGTTAAGCGATGATTGTAATCTACCATTGGTACCGAAAAAACTCTTAAAACATATACGATTCGCAAAAAAAAATATCAATCTGTACACATATTTTTTTTTATTTATTGTTAGGAAGAGGTAAAGTAAAAATTAAGTAAAAAGTAAAAAATGATTATTTATCTCCACAAATTACATCCTTATCATAACTATTTATGTTGACATATATGGACATATATGTTTTGTAATTTGTGGGAGATCTGGAGTCTAAACTAAGGCTAGGCCGAATGAATTGTTTGTGTGTGTATATGTTTGTAAAAGCTAATTTCTGAAAGTGATAATTTGATTGCGAAAATTATTTCACTGAGAAGCTATAATACTTCTGAAAGCCAAAAGCTGCTATGTAAAAAAACACGATTGCTGAGGGATCAACGGGAGCAGAGCCACGGGCAAACTTGTAGGTGTTTCTTTAAAAATATTTTTTTCTTGTACTGCCAGAGTTTCCCTTCACAAACATACAATTATTTTAACTCTTTATAATATTAGTTTAGAAAAGCGCACGCTAGTTCTGTTAAATCAATACAATATAGTAGGTGTCTTCACAATAATTTCAGGCTAGCTGTAGTTAATTCTAGAGTAGGAATGTAAACTATATTTTCTCGATAGTGTTCATTTTAACTGTAAGTATAAATGTTGGTTGAAAATTGTATGCTTCAGTCGCAGGCAAGGGCTGTAATTTCTTTATTCATAGAATTTATATTTATACTTTTTGTTAGCAACCTTTTAAAATTGAAATGTCTAAAATAGAATAATATAATAAAGAGGTCAAAACATATAAATTAAAATATTAATTAGTTTGTAAAAAGTAATCGCGGTAAGGCTGCGAAATCTGCTATGACCGGTCGAAGAGGTGTCGATTTGGAGTATGTCTATGTCCAGAAGTGGCTTTTTGTACATTGAAAATAAAATTAGCACATGGTGAGATAGGACTGAGCCTTTTTGGTCTTGCACGAGGTTATATTTATTTTATTATTGTAGTTTTTTTTGTTTTTGCTTATTTCTCGTGTCTTCTGTGCACAAATAAATATTTTGCTTTGTTTGCAGAACATATGGTTCTAGATTCGATTCCCATATCGGATAAAGAGTTCCATCAGAAAATTCTCGCCGTCTGCAATAGACCTCCGTATTTTTAATATCGACCTATGGAGACTGCAACCGTATGGTGGGTGGGACGCCCTTAGGCCTACAGAACGACGGTCTTCTCATGGTGGCTGGATGAGATTGGTTGTAAATCGAGATGGATGCCACCTTTGCCCACCCTATCGCAAAATACAAATGTGCTGTTATGTAACATTATAGAAACATACATCCACAGCAAACTCCAAAACAAAAACAAACTGAAAATCGTAATAACACACTCGAAAATCTTTTAATTCTGTGCATTAATTACTGGGAACAAACGTCGTCGTACTGGTGTTTGTTTAAAACATTAGTATATATGCTTATGTTAAACGGGAGGAAATTTATTTGACTTAGGCGTAGTTTCAGTGTTGGCGACGATGTAAGCAAGACAAACATGTTAATTTTGCCCCGTTCTCCCTCACGCCCCCTGGCGGGTAGGGCTGCCAAAAATATATCTTTTAAAGAGGACGTTCATTTGGGCTTACAAAGTTTGGATGAGGCTGCAATGTGTACAGGCGTATTGGAAGAAGCTTTTTCAGGCGGTGTTTTAGCTATGGTCAATAATGACAGAATGAGGCACATTCATTAGGTATTATTTGCCTACTTAGGATATTTTTTAGGTAACATGGAACTGAAAATTAATTAACCTTTTTTTGGAAAAAGAAGTTATGCTGTTGAGTTTGATTAATTAAAATCATAAGTTTATTTCAGTATCCCTCTAAATACTTACACTAGCTTCTGCCAGCTGCAGCGTCTTCGCCCGCGTAAATGTCGAAAATGTTCCCGAGGGAACATATACCCGGGATAAAACGTATCCTATGCGCTATTTCTGACTATAACCTATCTCTGTGCCAAATTTCATCCATATCCGTTTAGCCATTTAAGCGTTTTGAAGTAACAAACACATTCACAAACTTTCGCCTTTATAACATTATTAGTGTGATTAAGCGTCAATACTGTATGCTCTTTTACATAAGGTATCTCTTAATAAGTTCCGGTAATCTTCCGAATTACGTATTTCCGGTTGAGACCTGTGTCTTTTTCGGTACAAATGCCAGCCCTATCTAACACTTCCAATTACACCACGACCCGTTAGAGGGCGCCCTGAATTATATACCGACAACTTTGACGAACATTTATTTTTAATTTACAACCGGCTCCCGTTGCCGTACGATACGACACGATAGCATAGATATTACAAGCTCGTTCTATTATTTACGAACACTGTCAAACCTTACTTACTTGCATATACGGAGCTACCGAATTAGGTACCTACCTATGCTTATTAGTTTTGGAGAATATCGTATGTGAGATTAGGGGGAACGGATAAAAAATATGTATATTTATCTAAGTAATATTTGGATCCTATACCCAACTATGTGTTATTTTTTTCGATTATCCTACCCTTTTAGAATATTTTTCTATATCGTATCGACAAAACTGTACGTAAATCAATAATGTATATTTAAATTAGTTAATAATTTCTCATGTAAGTGAAATAATTTCTTATGGGAAATAAAGATATCTCAAACCTCAACTATGTTAAATAGTGTGACCGGTAGAATCAAGTTTTATTACTTGTAAATTTTAATTTTTGTTTGACGTTCAAAAGTGCGGCTTCTTGGCCTAGTTGAATAAATATATTTGACTTTGACTTTGACCGGATGCAGTTGAATATCAGTATTTTACAAGGAAGGACTGGATACTATCTGAACTCTACAACCCAGTAACTGGGTAAAACAATACCCATTGGCAAGACTTATTAAGAGTAATACTATTCCAGACTTTTCTTTTTCAATAATTTACACATACAACTCTCTCTCAAACACCCCGGGGCTGTTGCCGATGTTTCTCAATTTTTTTCTCATATTTTATTAACGCAATAAAATTACAATATTGATTGGAATTAGTCATAAACCAATCAGTCATTGGTGCCTTTATATTGGCGACTGCAATCGTATCACCCCAAACTGGAAAAGTTGGCATATTAAAAAGTTTAAGGCAATTCTGGCGACGGTTAACGACTACGTCAAATACGACACCAATTCGGTTTTTGCATTTACACAGAAAATATACCTTGAAAATATTTGGAAATGTAAATGATTGATAGGACCAAAAGAATTTGTCTGTTTTAATTTACATTGTAAAGGCATAAAATTACACTGAAATTAGATCGTTACATTATGTATCTCCACATACAATGTTAGCTTGAACTTCAGCTTCACTGAAAGAAAGCGAAAGCTTAACATAAGTACTCTAAAGAATAGTACCTGTTCACATGGTACGAGAACCTAATTACCGACAGCATTCAACATGTGTGTACCAGGCATTCATAATTTTACAGGAATATGAACATTTCACGATATAAAGTGAGAAATGAGTATTATTAGAGGCAGTTTGAAAGTGGCGCCAGTGATAAAAAGGTTGAAAGGTAACCGTTTGTCCTTGTATGGTCATGTGATGAGGAGGAATTAAACGCATGTTAATAAAAGAGTTATGAATATGAATGTGGATGGATGGAAAGGGAGAGGAAGGCCAAAGAAAAGATGGATGGATTGTTAGAGGAACTATATGAAAGAGAAGGGAGTCAGTGATAGCGTGACAGGGACGGTTTAGAAGAAGAAAACGTGTTGCGCCGACTCCAAGTATGAATGTGATGATAAGGATTTGCATTTCGCGCGCACTTCGTTTCCTTTCAACGATGCGACCGTGAAAACTAACCTCTTGCTCTAGCTAGGCAAAAAGTGATTCTTTCAGCGATGGCGATTGTGGAAACGTCAAAATATTGATATTTTGATTGCGTTTGGCAAACCCATACCAATTTTTGTTCTATAGAGACGACATGATGAACGTCCTCCTTTACCCGGCGTTCATACGTCCACAGCACATGAACAGTTCGCTCGCAACGTCTTGGTCTATGGTTTCCTTTCTACGACCATGAAACACAACCTCGCCAGAGAACACATGAACCTCCTCCTGTACCCTAATTACCGACAGCATATAACATGTAAGTACTAAGTACTAGGCGTTCAGAAGTCAACAGTAGATTGCTAACATTTCACGCGCTCTACTTCTTGGGTTCTCTTTCCGGCGACGCGACCGTGAAAACCAACCTCGCCCGAGTCGCACACACTGCTCCAGGCTCCTTAAACCTAATTAACCGGTCAAAAGCGAAAACGCGCGAAAAAAAGAAACGAGTTTTATAATTCGGGAAGCTAGTTACCCGCACGTCGAGGCAGCCTCTTTGCTTTTGTTTTTTAATTAGTTGCCGCTTAAACTTTTGCGCGTTTTATGCTGTTCATTTTGTTTCCTACAGTTATTTTTCCTCAACCCCTTTCTATTGCGTTTCGAGGGACATTATGCATTAAGCTTCGAATTTTCACGAAATAATTAACTAGTTTCGTTTTCATATCAACTGACAGAACACTTTGAGTTCGCACAATAAACACAAAAGCAACAATGTTTTCATTCGATATTAATTTACAAAACATGGATTGGGGAGAGGCATGAACCATTCGAGTAGTAATGATTTAACATTACACTCCATTTGCTTAAGGAAAACAGAAATAAAATAAGATGATTTTATCATAACAAGAGGAAGGCGAGGCGCCAGTTTCGCTTACATTATTAAAACAAAACAATAGACACACAGGCGAACATACGCGGTACTAATGTAGTAAATGAATTACAAACAGGGCGCGGAAACCCGGGCCCGTCTTAACAGACGATTAGTAATTGCGTTATCTTTCAATTTGTGCCATTAGTTGTCGAGCATGGCCGTCGACGAATGAAATTTCGATTTATTTAACGTCCGACCTTCTTTAATATTAATATTAATTAATATTATTACAGCCGACGTGCCGGGTAAGTGGATGTTGAACTATACAATAAAATGGGGAACGTTTAAGCTTTGGAGATATTAAAATGTCATTTAGGTGCAGGTTAGGTTTGATGCCGGAGTACCTCAGGGGTCTGTTCTCTCTGCAACTCTTTTCCTGCTACACATCAATGACCTACTTCAGCCTGGTATTATTGGGTACGCAGATGACAGTACTGTTGCAGAGAGATACTTGTCCAGCGCAAGAACCAGCGTGGATGAAGTTCGTTCCTTGAGAGAGGCTATGGTGGAAAGGACAGATTTGACCTTAAGCCTTGTCTCCCAGTGGGGTGATGACAATCTGGTCTCCTTTAACGCCACCAAAACACAGGCGTGTCTTTTTACCGCAAAAAGGAGTATCTTCGATCAAACTCCTACTTTTCGGGGTGCGTCTGTTCCTGTGACTGATCGGCTCGAGCTCCTGGGCATGGAGTTGACATCCAGCCTCAACTTCGGCGCCTCCATTGAGTACAAAGCTCAAATTGCGGCCAAAAAGCTGGGCATCCTAAATAGAGTGAAGCGATACTTTACGCCTGGACAGCTTTTAACCCTTTACAAAGCGCAAGTCCGATCCTGCATGGAGTATTGCAGCCACCTTTGGGATGGCTCAGCTAAGTATCAGCTTGCCGCGCTTGACTCGGTGGAACGCAGAGCCAAGAGGCTCATTGGCGACGTTGAGCTGGCGGATGCCAAGCTACACAGCTTGGCTCATCGCCGCAAGGTTGCCTGCTTGTCAGTCTTTTACAGGTGAGTGTGCTCAAGAACTCCACGACCTCATCCCACCAGCCCCCTTCTACCATCGGACATCTAGACGCACTGCAAGTTACCATCCTTACCTTGTTGCCATTCCACCAATACGCACCAAGCGCTTCCAAACATCCTTCATAATGCGCACAGCGAATGAGTGGAACTCACTACCTGCGTCTGTGTTTCCGAACGCATTCAACCCGAATCTCTTCAAAGTTAGAGTGAACAGGCTTCTTCT
Organism: Orthosia incerta; assembly: GCA_948252205.1. Lineage (NCBI taxonomy): Eukaryota > Metazoa > Arthropoda > Insecta > Lepidoptera > Noctuidae > Orthosia > Orthosia incerta. The sequence goes on along the minus strand of OX411741.1, from coordinate 35,145,963 downwards.
GGGTAAGCTCGCTCCATCGTCGACTCTGTCTCTGTCACCTTTGACCTAGACTAGAGTCAAGAGCAAACCCATCACAAATAAAAAAAAAAAAAAAGGTTAGCAGGGGAAATCCAAAGCCGAATTCCTAAGAGATCTTAATGCGCACAAATCTGTGAGTTCAGAAGTTAATATCTATCACGGAAATACTTCCGAAGAATGTCGCGACAGATTATTCAGACACCCATCGGAATGCAAGGACTATCCGCATTGCCCAATGCAGGCGCTACAGTGAGCTACATTGATCAAACTACTCCCTTAACATATAGTAAAGGGGTAAAATACCGTGGAAGTGGGGCAGTAAAATAAAATCTAGACGTAGCATCGACACGGATAAGAAGAATTACCACTTCATTTGTTTACAGAAATGGCGGAACAATTCCAAGAAGGAGCGGGAAGGTAGTTCAAGAGCCGTAGAGTGGAGACAGCGCCTATCAAACCCCCGCGGAGCAAAGAGGTGTCGCAGAGGCGTCAGCGCGCACAATACGTCTCGCCGCTCGTCCCAACAATATCCCTGTGTTTACATTCCCGCGTAATTCCTTTGAACTCGCATGTGGGCCCGAGGAAACGTAAAATAAACAGAACTTTCTCGTAATGTTTAATTAAATTAATCAGTTGGTTGATTAGTCGATGGTTCGCCGGCGTTGGCGTAAACAAAGCGCGTCGGCGGCATGGCGGGGCTTTGATCTAGCGACTCACTCTCGTCTCCACTATTGTTATATATTTGTGAGGTTCCCGCCGCTCGCAGCTGCCGGCGCCTCGCGCCTTCACTACAGGGATGACACGATACATGTTTTGCATTTTATACGGAATCAGTTCAATAAGGTTTTTGGAAGACGGAATCTGGTTAAGCCCTTTTGTCGGTTCTAGGAACTTTTGTCGATTTTCGCATCCTCTTAATTCTTTATTGTACTCCAAAAACACTATTCTATACAGTGTGATAATAAAGTACAAAGGCGAGCTTAACTCAAGTTTGAGTTCTCTTACAGCTAAGCCTAGAGTGGCAGAGAAACACAGGCGTTTCTCTTTATACCTCTCTTTCTATTGTTGGGCTACTAATTGTATTATATCGAACAGATCTAAGATCCTCATTCCCGTATGCCTAGACAAGAGAGATCAGGAATCCATTCCAGTCAATATACAATGACTGTAGTCATCAGTTGAAGCAGAACAGTTGATTTCATGCGGATAATGGCAGCGAAATTACCTCTGTATACATTTTGATGACAAAGTTAGCGATATATCTATAGGTGAACAGTTGAAAACCCATAGAATTAACTTCACGTGGTTTAATTCCAAGATAGCACTGAGCATAAGCCTGATTCGTGAAAGAGTTTTACACCCATGATACAGAAAATCTATAGTTTTGATATACTTTAGCAAACGATTCCGCAAGAAGACGACATAAAGCGATCTCCCAAAACTGCGTCAAGAAGAAGAACTGCCGCTATGTAAAAGCTTCCGAGCTCATACACAGACGACGACATGGCAAAATAAGTATTAAGTAGATTTTTTAAACTAAAAGGTACTAAATTTAATATCACTAGTCTGAATGAGTCCAAACGTGATAGTGGTGGATGATGGTGGCCGGTTCCACAGTATCATATTATTTCAATGTTTCCAAATTTGCTAAGTTTCAGCTTAATCGGAAGTGCTTGAAAAATGGATGACTAGTTGCCGGACACATACTAAAGCATGGTAATAAGTATTTAAAGCTTGTATTAAAAAAATAACACCCGCAACAAAGATAGCATCCCTGTTCTCACAAAGATGTCGATTTAGCTAAAAACTTGTCACCCCTAACGAGTACGACCCACACCTACCTGACAAACATTATGTTTTACTCTCACTAAATACTACACTTCACATAGCTTGCAGAGCGTGCTGTATGGCATTCGCAATTTTAAATAATCTCAAAACCTCATTTTTGGCCCGATTTTCATGCTCGCAATCTTTTGTACTACAATGAGGATTTCAAAAGCTAGCTTTATTTTTTCACCTTGATGTAGATTATTAAAAGAGAAAATGTTTTTCAATAGGTAATTGAATTGAGTTATTCAGTTCCCGGTCTCAAGATTTTTGTGGTTTTTCTCTCGTAATTTATCTGTAGTTTGTTATTGTATGTTTTGTCCGGATGTAGCTTGTGTATAAAGAACATTGTTATAGTATTTGCTTTTGTTGGATAACTAATCTATTTTAGTTCCTAAGTCCTGATTTTTTTTGTCGTATGTTTTTCTTAGGTCTTTTCTTTAAGAATAAAATGTTATTTGAACTATTTCACTTTTTAAATACTGAATGTATGTTTGGTGTACTGCAGGGGAGCGTACTGGGTCCTTTTTTCTTTATATTGTATATAAATGGTCTACCACCCTGTCAACCGTCGCACAATCAGTGACTCTCTTTTCTTTTCTCATAGAAAGCTCCAAACAGCTAATATAGTAATTTTCAACACGTGCCGATCTTTCACACCGCACAGCTAACCGACGTAACAGCACTATGCTGGACAATACGCTGATATTATTAGCACCGCGCATGCGCAAACGAAGCGGCGCCGGCGCCGGCCGCTGGACGACAGCTATCTCAATCTAACGGCTATGGTTCACACGCCCATCGATATTAATTTTCTTGATTTCATTACATTACATGGGAATTAAATAACTGGCGTAATTTGGATTTTCTATAAGACGTTACACCACACTTTATCATCATCGGCCAGCTTTTTTTTAATGTTCCCACTGCTGGGGCACTGGCCTCCTCTCAGTTAGAGACGGAATGGACCTTAATCCATCATGCGGGCCCTGTGCGGGTCCACACTCATACTTCTGCCTAATTCTTCGGAGAATACCTACAAGTGTGATGTTATGTTGATTTCAACAGGTTTAGGGAGCCTGAAAACTTTCACCTTCACCAGTGCCCTATGGTCTCTTACTTCAGTGCATGCTCTATTCTACCTTTGAGCAAAATGTCAGTAGGAAAAAAATCTACCGTTTCATCGTGATAGAGTCTGATCTTTTAGAGAGAAGAAATTTATTTCGATTTCGATCCTCTGACAGACTGTAAAGGGAAATATCGCCAAATCGAAGTCAACAAGGCTGAACTAAGTGAAAATCAAAGTTAGTTTGTTCTTTATGCAGGTAGACAACTTTTTAGATAGTGCGCAGACGCTTTGATTTTAAGTAAGATATAAGTTAAATTATTTTGAAGAACATAAATTCTTGAATTATGAAGAAATCAAGGCTAATCCCAACGACTAAATAGCAGAACCGTTCATAATCCCCAACAAAGCCAAGTCAAGCTCTCAAAATGACCACAATCGACCACATCTCGGCCGCACATTAATAAAAGAACATGTCTATATTTGTTTGTTCGTACAATAATCAAGCAATAAGTGAATAAGTAATAAAAAACTTGCGTTTCAATGGATCCGGTAGCGACGCGAAACTCCGTATGTGAACGAGGTATTGTTGTATTTATAGCCGTAAGGAACCCCCTCGGGTCCGCCGGCAATCAGGGACGTCGTATTAACCACTAAAATTATGTGTTACTTGAGTAAAAACCACCTGATGAAATTGTGTGAGACGGATTGTCTAGATCAAATTCAAATCCAAACTTGGATTTGAAATTGATCTGACAATACCTAAGAAAAAAGTTCTGATAAGTCAAATTAGAACAAAATATTCCAATAAAAAAAATATACAGCGTTTTTAGCTTACCACAAGGTTGGTTGGAAATGATTGCTTGTGACAATTCATCCAAACAAAATGTGTATGCTAAATTTCAACCGAGACGGTTGGCGATAACTGAATTAAAATTCAGTTCAATAATTGTCACAAACTAACATACAATATAAATAAAAGCTTGTAACAAGAAGTCAATTATCGCGCGTATCTTTATATATATAAAGATACGCGCGATCAAAGAAACTCCAAGTCGCATCGCATCTTTATTTTTTCATTTCCATGGACTTGCAACACTGAATACATTTACCAACCCTACGCCTGAAGGCGCGAATAAAATCTAAATTTGAAATACCGATGTTTTCAATCAACGATCACAATTACCTATACTGTATACTGAGGGGCGATCCATCCATACCAGCCTTGGACGGCTGGACGCTAGCAACTTGAATAAATAATCACCATGCAAGTTTCATTAGTTACGGGGTAACAGAGGGTGACAATTGTATGTTATTCCTTATTTAATCGAATGCCAGGTAAAACAAGGAAATAAAGAAAAAGTATTTAATTGCCACAAAACGACATACCAGGCAACAAGGCGTAATTTAAATTATTTGTTACAAATAAATAGTTCTGAGGTTTCCCGGTATTTGGAAGGCCGTCCACTTATTGCGTTTGTTTACATTTAGGTAGCAGGCTGGATACGGATGACAATTGAATTTGATTGAAGATTAAATAAAAGAATACATATGATTTTATTAAGCGATGAAAATTTTCCGTTACTGCTATACTGACGACATTGAAATACATATAAACATGGTCCCCTGAAAGCGCATGCCCGACTTTGATTTAAAGTTTTTTAAGCCAGTGACATCGGTAGAGCTACTTACGATTCAATTCCAATAGCAGCTCTCCTGTTACGCTTTCCATGAATTCCAAATCATAGAGTGGACTAGATTCATAATTGAGATGTACATATTTACGGAAACAAGATTGAAAGTTTCACCTATTCCTATGAAACTGCTCCAGTTGTTCTTACACTTTCACCACTTGCCACACTGAATTATTTAAATGTGGAATAAATTTATTTTAAAATTGGAATACAAGATGGCGATTCTTCAACGGTCCATAGTCAATTAGGCTTAAGATAGAGCTAAATGATAACGTTTTTCCAAGTAGTGCGTTTTCAATTGTTTGTAGTACTAATGTTATTCAAATGAGAGCGCGGGTGATGCAGAAGGCACAGTCTTCCGGGTCGGAGTCTCAACGAGCTCAGCCGACCGGGAAATTGCCGGCGGAACGGTCCGAAATAGTAGAAAATATTGCCAGATATGAAACAATGGCATGTTTGCATAAGTGGCGGATCGAAAATTACTTTTATGAATAAGAAACTGAGTGTTTCTGTACTAGTGTTTTAGCGATGTATGATGCTGACTGGTTTTGTTGTGATGCTCCACTTGTCTTTACTTAAGAAGACCACGGTAAAATGTTACGTGATCTACCGCATAAATTAAAGTTACCAAGCACCTTTTCAAGCATCTTGCTTCTATAAAAGCTCAGTTTATTATCCTTTTAAAAGCACCTGAAAACTTTAATGTAAAGAAGCTTCTCCCAAAAATGAAGATTAAACATAGCTTCCTTTGAACAGGAACTCTTCATAAAATTAAATCAGAAAAATTTCGATACTTTTTATCACATATTATAAGCACCCAGGCACGTTGAAAATGGAAAAATAGCTTTATAACAAAACGATAGATTTGAGAAAGAGTGCAAGAATACTAAATTGAAGAATTTCATGCATTCACACGATAATGAAAATGTAATTTACGTAGGTAATGTAAAAAAAACGCGAAAAAGCAGGGCAGCTCGGGTAGGTTGATGGAGGCAAACGAGATATTTGCTGTGTTTTGCATAACTGCATTAAGTGTAGGCCGAGAGGCCCGCTGAAGGCACGTACACCCGCCTACTAAAGTGCAATAAAAGCCTTGTAAAAATTGTAATGGCGCTAATAAAGACTTTTTTGTCGTTCAACACTTTTGCCCAGTTCTTTCTGGTTGTTATTTTTAACGTATTATGAATTGCATTTGTAATTCAAGTGAAAATGCGACGGCTGTGCAAAATTAATTGGCACGAATGTTTTTGTGATCGTCTCGAGAATTCTGAGTGACGTGTGAACTAAAAGACTAGTTATGGACAAGTGCGTGTACGACTAAATACAGAACAATTCGGATGAAATTAGTTTTTGCAAGTTCACCTGTTTAGTCATACATTTCTTTCTTCTTGGTTATGATGAGTATGATCCATGTAGGTAGGTGTATGTTAATATTGTTTTTTGTTACCGTCAAATGCCACGATAGAACGCACGTGTCCGTAGCAATAAGTGAGCAATTAATAACAGAGCTAATTTAACAGTGGAGGCTATTAAATAAATCGAACCATCAAAGCGGAGATAACATGAAAAAGCCAGTGTTAATTAAAGTTTTTTTCAGGATAAGAAACAATCGATGATGGAAACTAAAGAGCAACCGACAGATTCAATTAGAGAATTTCGCTCTGAACATTGCTATCGCCACAGAATCATTTCAAGTGCGAGTTTAAAAAATGATAATTAATTTGTGCGCGCTGAACGCGCAACTTTAGCGGGCGACTGTACCCACCTGAAGATATCTTGTACATTGTTTCCGTTCGTGAAGTACAAATTGTTGCCATTGTACTCTATTTTCCATAACGTATGAGGGCCATTACGATTGGCGTTTTCTTATAACCGAGCGGTACCCCGTATTGTGGAAAATTCTTTGAATAGAATGCACGTCTATTATAAGAGTAAGTATTTGTCGTTGCATCAACCACTTTGCTTGTTTGTTACGTATCGGTATTTTCCATTTCGATCTGCCCGTTTTTCTGCATGGTAATTTATTTGTGAATGTGTGTAATGTTTGTTGTTGCGAAGTTTAAGTGGATGCCAAATATGAACTACATTAACTTTTATCGAGCGTTTTACGGTTTTCGACACAAAACGTATTCTAATCACGGTGTAAAGCCACAGAAACAGCTCACGATCCGCGCGACGAACAACGCGACATGATTCGTACTACATCCAAACATTCACGCCTCACGAGACCCGAAAAACGTGTGACTATATAAATCACGACACAAAGTTGTAGTAGTCTATACAAGGATGAGTATATCGGGCCACCGCAGCGGCCGATGTAAACAATTTCAATCGAATCGTAACAGCTACTGAACAATGAACGTCGGATCACGAAAAAATCATCTTACAAGTGAGTCGTGCGGCCGGGCCACGGTAGTCGTGTGGCCGCGCCGCCGTGGCCGGGCCCTGGGCCGCCGCTGCGCCGGGCCGCCTGCTCGGGCTCCGGGCCCCGCCCACTGCCACCGCCGGCCCTGACAACCGACTGTTTTATGACCTTTTCGGGACCTGATCGCCGACGGCGCTGGATGTCAAAATCCAAATGATTTTATTCGCCACAAGACATCGACAAATGCATCCCAATTATGCTAATGTTTATCGTTGCTAAGTGCTCCTGCAGTTACCGAAAAAGGCACGAGAAACAACGTGCATCCGAAAATAGAAATTAATTAAAATCTCGGAGAAAGTTCACACTTTTTAGCTGATTCAATTTCCGTTATTCAGATTACAACGGTATAGTAAAGCAAGAGTTTTGAAACCAGCTTGTGTTAGCACCTAGAAGTTTAATTCAAAGGCAAATGCATACTAAACGCTAACGTAATTAGCGATACCCGGGAACTCGAGCTTTAGTCTAAGAGAGAAATAAAAATACAATTGTACATTGAATGGAAGTTACACTCGGTCTCAATATCAAGTTAGCATCATTATCACAACACAGGATTCACATGAGTGCAGGGACAAAGTGCGAACTTTCATGCCAACATTCTCTGTTTTTTTTCTGCTGCCAAAGTAGGAAAGCCCTTTAATTTTAAATGAGAAAATTTTACATTGCTAACTTTTTGTCTGAGGTATTAGCAATGTCGTTGGAATTGTGTCCGTCGTATTGTTAGAAAGTTAGTTTTGTTTTAAAGTGAATATAAACACTATTAATTAGTATAACTTGTAGCATGTTAACATTATCAGATCATTGATGTCCCCGATAAGTCTTTTAAACCACTACCAACTGTGCACGGTGTCACTTCAAAAGAAACACTGCAAGGCGTTGGTAAAGTGCACAAGTGACTCTTGATACAATGCCTTAATCCACTTCCACATCACTTGTGGATGAAAAGGAGGATCGAAAAATTAAGAGGATAATCGATCACTCCTGCCTAGTACCCACCCAGCCAAGCATGAAGCTACGGAAGGGCTTTGACCCTGACCCCCTCAGAACAGATGTCAACACACATACCTCTATTTTTCGCGATTAACATACACTCAAACAAATTATATGTCTGTATATTTGTTTAAACAAAACACAAGGGCTATATTTTATAAAATATACAACAGTTTAAATGATAATTTATACTCCATTGTTATTCATTGATGTTATTATATGTATATTTTGCCATTGTTTCAAATCAGAGCATATTTCATGCATTTAATGTTTAATTCCGCGGTACATTAGAAGCTACGCTACGAGAGATATTCAACGCGATTTTATTTGATATGGTTGCATGTCGCAGTAGCGTGCTTGATGAATACGTTATCCACATACATTATTTATTGTGATTTATTGGTTTAATTTAAAATTGTAATGCGAACATCACACATGCACATAACGGATGTCTTGTAAACATGTTTTGATAGTCCCTATATTTCTTATGCATGAAGACTTCTGTTTTGATGAATTGGAAATATATATAAGAATTTCACATGTAAATGGATTAAGTTCAGGGGGCTGAAATGCTGCAGCTAAATGTGTAAAGTTACCTTTGAAAAGGTATATTTGTTTTCATGCATTTTGAGAAGGGATCTTGCGATACGGAATTGTGATCTTTTTTCGCCACGAATGCGCAGTGACTCGATTCTGGGGCTTTTGTATCAACACCTAAACAAATCATCGCTTGGCATCGCGCCGTGCACGCTGTGGCGCGTGTACAAACAGCTCGTATTGTTTCGCTTGCTTGTGAAATGTAATTCGTGTGCTGTAAACACACACAAATCTTGCACACGCACACACACACAACAGTTATTTATATTTAAGACGCGGAGGTCGCATGTCGTGGGCATGTTGGTACAAATATAGAAACTATACGCGATTTATTGTGAATATTAAATTTGGCACAATATAATTGAGGGCGTATTGTTATGTTTCGAGGGCACTTGGAACATTCTTCTTCGTGTTTTTGACGTCTGAGAACATTAAATTATATAACTTCCTTTATGAAGTCGCGTTTATAGACTGGTTTAAAGATTAACTGCAAGATTTTAAAACATAATGATTGATACAAAGCTGTCGGAAATAAAATGCAACTTTATCGCAACGAACTTAAAAAACTATTTCCCGTAAAAATGCTATAGGAAACAGAAAAATGCTTTTGGGGTTAAAAACTTTGCGTTTAAAGGGAAGTTATTTCATGCAATACTGACAAAATAGTAGTTCCTAGAACCGCTTTTCCTCAAACCCGGCTTTTAGTCGAACATTTGGCCCATAACAATTTATTTTTATTAGTGCTTTGAAAAAAATAGTTTAAAAAAAGAGGCAATCTAAATACCTACTATTTACTAATACTTCTCCTTTGCCCCAAGAGTAGGTCAATAACGGACTGTTTTTATTAGTACATAATTGCTGTATCAATATGAGTGGGAACGAAGGAAATAGTGTCAGCTGTCAGAGTATTATTACGGCACTTAATTATAAAAGTCAAGGGAAATACGACGTCACTGGCCAGCGGTAACTCCGGCAGACGTCACCACAACATTACCAGCACACCTGCCGGTTATACCCTGATACCCTCGTTAGACACAACCTCACGCGATGACAACTTATTAAAAACAACCCCAAAACAATAAATAACGGTGACTTCACCAAGTTTTTATTTAAAAAAAAAACGTTATTCCTTTTCCCCTTCCGAATTCAAAAAAACAATGGTAACGGCAATTAAAATAAATAAAGCAATCATAAGTTGGTAGTGTACATCTCAATTATGTTCCTTTCATAACTATTACAAATACAATATCGTGTAATTAAATTGTTCTGAATAACAGGTGGCCCGGGCCAACCATTAATTTTATTATTGGAAAAAATTCATGTACATAGGTCTGTATAGGTAAGTACGTGTCCTGACTCGCTGACGGACTATTTGTAATAGGTGTCTTTGGACATCCATATTAATGAACTGATACGAATTAACGAGGACAAGACTATTTCAACGCAAACAGATTTTTTCAGAGGAGCTTCAAAACAGGTAATTGGTTCTCAGAGAAGTTGGAAACTAGTAAAACCCTAGCAATCAGATACCTAGCTATCACAATTCCCAGTTCAATAATCTCGTCTATGAAAACAGGAATAGGATCACATATTTTCATTAAATAATAACCTTAACCTCGTTCGTTCAGCGAGAACTATTTTTAAGTAACTTTGCAAAGCAACACAGGAAACACAATAAATACAAAAAAGCAAAAGAGGTCATGACTTATGAATTAATACCCGAGGCAACGCGAGCCGGCCTATTAGCCGTATTGGTACGAAAATATTGAATTACTGCTATAAATATACACACGAAAATATTGTTTTTATGTAAATACGGCGTACTGCAGTAACGAGTCTTGCTAAATCACAATATGAAGTTGATTTATATCTTCATACGGTTGGGTTAGCTTCATGGGAGGCCCATAAAAACCCTATACGAAAAAGCGCATATACGTACATACATATTGAAGTCGTTTAATTGGTCACTTACGAGGTAACAATGCGACATAACGCTTGAAACCCTACCGCGATGTGGTGTAGAAATTGACCTCGAATTTGATATATTTTTTCAGTCAAGCTCTGTTGGCTTCCTTATGACTGGCAGCGTATGAATGAACTTCTGAACTTTATTGCATTTTTCGGGTATTGAAGTGTATGCCCCACACTATGATTCTTTGTATGTATTGAAGAATGTGACACATGATTCTATACTTAAGTCCTAATTTTCCTGTTTTTTTATCCAACTAGTAATCAAAGGTGCAAGTCTCTTTGCTTGTTAATTAATCATGTGTCATCTAATAGGATCTGGATGTTCCGAACACAGGTAAACCATGTCATAGATCAGGACATAGAATAGAAGTTGTCTCTGCATCACCCAAAGGTCGACTGGTAGAAAATGCCTAAGGCATTAAGTCCGCCTCTGTACATTTGTGTGCTTGAAGTATTAAATAAATAAATAATAAATAAATACCTTTATACCGATAGTACGTAAAAGATAGTAGTGTAGAGTTCCTTATCCGTTCTTCTCCATAACAAACTATCCTTGCGAATGGACGACTTGAATCAATTATAATTATAATATTTTCAACTATAAATTTTGACATTTCAATATCCGATTAGTTGTCTAATTGATAAAAATAATTTAAGTTTGTCTTTGAGTAGAAACCCACATATTTAAAGGTAAAAGTTTAAGCAATATGCCTTCGGCGAGTCGACGCACGTCCTGATGCATGTAATACTGTATCCATTACTGGCAATTACTATTGACGGATGATATCGAGAGGACAATGTGCAGATCATTCAAATGATCCCAGCATTATTGCCAATAAGTGCCAAATGAATATTAAGAGCATTTAATAATAGTTTGTTTGAACTTTGACTGAAAGTTATGAGTACGAGATTTTTTTTTGTAAATTTTGGCGTAGTTTTAAGAGACTGTTTTTTTGACTAGAAAACATAGATAAAGTCACGTGCTATCAGTGATAAGGATAACGATTGCGAAAAAGTCCTTATTGTGTGGACTATCGAAATGTCACGTGATTAAGACGACGACTAACGCCAACGACCTTGAGGGAAAAAAACGGGCACTCGTTTCACACCCGCGCGACCCAAAATTTAGTAGTTTTTTGTACTTTCCTTATTATTCTATGACTTAAAAAAAAAAGGCTCAGATCAAAATGTAGATAATTAAATTGTCTTTGAGATGGTGTCGATTTCATTAAAATACGCCCAGTGGTTTTGGTGTGATTGTCGAGTCTTTCGAAATTAATTACACTATGTTATACGAAGAAAACTGAAAATTTGCTCAGATCAAATTATTAAAAACATAGTCTAATATAACATATATATTTTTTCAAAAAATGACGACTGGCCATTTAGACGTGATTCTCATTTTAAAATCAGCTACTCAAAGTAATCGGCGCCTTAATGCCATACTTTTTGGGATTTTAGGTACACAATAATGTCGGCCTCGGTGTAGCTCAAGGTGCAGATCTGCATGAGGCTTCTTCATCCATGACATCCAGTTAAAGTTCTAAAGTGGGACGCCAGGAGCTCATTGACGATGAGTTTCTAAGCGTGAATTAAATATCCGAGATGTCACTAATGAAACCAATCGCGGTTAGTTCAACTAAATTCAGTTTATGCAAATAGATATTTTTGATTGGTAGTTTCTCAGTGGTCTCAAACAATTAGAACCCTGTATTTGGATAAACTGAGTTTAGTTGAACTAATTGAAATCGGCCCTTAGTGAAGACTGATGCGCGACCGCTTCCGAGCGAGCATCGCACTATAGTTTTACAATATCGCTGATAGAATGACATTTTATCTAGAACTGACCTAATTAAATAATGATGTAGGCAACGGACAGAAGAATAATAGCTAAGCCGTGTCACTACAATAGCATGATTGTTCAGCAATCTTTCACATTATTCCATGCAGAACAAGTACCCAAGATAGGCTATCAATGAATGCGTCGCATGCGTAATTAATAACAGCAGTAGAGCAACAATGGCTGCACAATTATCTAGCCAGGTATCTCATCTTACGCCAATATTCCTAATTATTCCGATTGTTAGCGTCCGTAATTAGTGCGGCGGCATATAGCGGCGATCGCGCATCCAGGTTGGTACTTGGTCTGTAGGTAGGTGGGTTAAGTACACTCAGGGGTCGAAAGTGCAGTAGCAATCACACAAAGGTGAAGTAACTAATTTTTAGAAGACGGTCAATAGTCACGGTCTAGTCTAATCCATACTAGAAGTTTTGGTAGATTATATATTATCTTACTAATAGGTTTTATAATTATTACTTGTGGACTAAAGAAATTCTTCAACAAAGAAATGATAGGTACTCGTACTTATCGATCCTGAAGGCTTGACGCAATTTAATTTATATGTCACCTTTTAAACGAGTTCGTAGCAAAATTGCAAGTATGTTCACATGGACGCATTGCGAGCCAATTCAGCCAATATGTACTTAACATTTTCTTAGAAAATACGTGCGAGATATCGCCTGTAGATGCAATTTAAATTGCTTCGCGCCATCGGGAAGGCCGGACTTGGATGATTACTATTTGCTATGACCGTTTACTGTACGTATACTGGCTCGCGCTTCAATAAACAATGCCCACGGGCGCACCGGAGGAGACAGCTAATCGTATTAACGAACTAATCACGTGCCGCTCTGCCGAGGAAATTCATTAATATCCTGCACCCAGAGCCCAATAGATGAAAAAGTATATGCATGATGCGGGCCTCATATCGACGCAGGCTTGATTTTCTTCTCATTTTTTTATTGCTTTAATCTCGTAGCAGAAGCACGACTTCCCTTTCTTTTTTATCGACATATCAAGATGTATTTTTTTTAATTCATAGATTTATAAACCAAGTACATCTTTTTTCTATTTTTAATCCAACGGTTTCCGCTAACTACAGAAGTCGTATCGTCGCAATGTGGTAAAAAAAATGAAAACGTGTTTTATATTATATTATGAAGAGGATTTTCTTCAACGATTGAAACTACCCTACATAAAATAGCACAATAGGGGAAAATAAATCGACGATCATTAAAGGATGTCTACAGAAGGTATAGAAAGCGATAAGAGAGAAATTGTACAATGGGGATTGTACAATTTCTTGAAATTTCTATTTTATTGTTTGGTAAACAATGAAGGAAAGCTACTTTTAAAACACTGTTCCAGTTGGTTTGCATATTATTATCTACTTCTATATTATACGAAGCAGCAGCGAGCAATGGTGGCCCAGTGGTAACGGCCCCGACTTACATTTCGCAGGTCGTAGGTTCAAACCCAGCCAGGCGCTTAACTTTGTGTAAATTATTTACTCACGACCGCTCTAAAACGGTGAAGGAAAACCTCTTGAGGAAACCGACATGTCTTAAAAACAAAAATTCGAAGACATGTGACATCACCAACCCGCACTGGATTAAGGCCCATTCTATCTTTCACAGAGATGAGGCCTGTGGCCCAGCTGTGGGAACATTAAAAGGCTGATGATGATATTATAAGAATGGCGACCACAAGAAAGGCGCTGAATCAATGAAGCTCGATGAGTCCGAACGATGCATGCAGCTGTCTGATTTATTCCGGTCGTATACCCTGCATTTGATACCCTGGGGGATCAGTTTTATTCTTGGGTACCGAAATCAATCAAAAAATTTTTCAAATCATAAAGTTATCTTTATGCCCAGTTCGCAATTCAGTTCTCCCCTTCAAATGGTCCTGCTCTACATGGTCGGTCGTCATAGGCAGAAAGACACTCAATAAATATTAAACTAACGCACTTCATTAGCATACAAAGTAAAGTGAACTAAAATAATTAAATACATGCTCTTTGTTGTACAAACAATGCACATCTTGAGGTGTACAGTGAAGTTAGAACAGTAACTCAACTGAGATACGACATTTAGTTTTCTAATCTGGAGATTCAGAAGTTTGTGTAAGAGAAATAATGCTAATGCACCGTTACTAAGTACACTGCGGTAGGTTAGGGGTAGATTAAAAAAAAAACAATCTTGCCTTAGTGCAGCTCCAACCGCAACAAATTCTATTGCCGGTGATTGTGATTTATCTTCCTGGAAGAAAGCGACATATTATCATCTGTTTTTGACGTACATATAATGTGGCACTAAGCGTACTGTAGTTTGGCGTTATATTTCAAGATGTATTTTATTTCCGGTAGCGTTGATTTGTCTGCGAAAGCGACAAATGAACATCTGTTTTTGCCATGTCTTTCTACCTTTAATGTGGCACTGTGAGTACTGTAGTTTGGCGTAAAATATATATGAAGATGATTTTTTTAAACCGGACTGTATTAATACATACTCACAAATTTTATTTCCGGAGCCTCTGATTCGTCTGTCTGTGAGAAAGCAGCATGTGAACTTCTGTTTTTTACACACCTATCTATTTTTGATGTGTCACTGTGCGTACTGTTGTTAGGCGCCATATTTCAAGATGTATATATTTCATTTGCAGATTTTGTTTAAACTTAAATGTAAAGACGCAATAATCAACCCTTTAACATTTGTACTGTTAGGGAACAGTAATAAAACCAAATTTTGACCTGACAAAAAAGAACTACCGATTGATCTACTGTTTGAACTTTTACTACGTATTAAAATACAATGTACAATATACGTCTTGAGAATGTTAGTCATTAATTAATATACGACATTTGCGATAGTGACAGAGCCGAGAATAATTTAATATTTGTATGGGATGTGAATTAATTGCTGAGGAGTTATGGCTCCGACTGTCTCGCGAGTAGGAATCGTGAACTTTCGCTTATCAGAACTTGGGTGGTATAGATATGAACGAATTATAAAACTTCAACAGATGTTCTTGAATCTGAAATTTTAAATTAAATCGTTTAGGGAAATTATGAAGGCGTTCTAAAATTCCAAATCTAATATGTTGCATTTATTTTCAATTATACTTAGTAGGTTTATTGAGATATTTATGGCACATAATAAATAAATAATTTATTCTGAGCGAGAAAAGAATGCAATGTGTTAATATTGTCCGCAAAATAATTTAATATTGAAAGGCTTTTACAGTAAACCCGCGTAATAATGGCAATTAATTGGATTATCTGGCATAAATGGTTTAAACCTTAACACAACTTTAACAACAATATTCACTGTTTAGGTTCATTAAATTAATGACGTTAATTTCATTTATTAACCGCTCAACTTACCAGCTTTTTGCTCGGACACAGAGTTTTACAGGATCATTATAAAGTGACATTATTAAATTAGTTTTTCCAACAAAGCTTATTATTCATTTTCTACTACCAACCTATTATACCTACCTGTAATAATTTTATGACAATATCAACATTTTAAAATAAAATCGCGCGTAAAACTTAAAATTAAAATCTTAGCAAATAACAAAGAATACAAATAAAACACATATTTAACAATATCAATCGAATAAACCCTCAACCGCCCATGAATCAGTTATATGAATAATCTAAACAAAATACTTTTATTCGGTATCGACTCGGAAAATCGGCCAGGAAATAATCGAGATTCGAGTATCGAGTCGCAACGGAAATTGCGCCGTTGGCCATTTTAAAAGGTGTCGAGATGTTGGTGAGGGCTCGCAGCCTCCGGTCAACGGCCACAGTATTATGCACTGTTTACTCATTAACTAAATTAGGCTTTTTAATATTCACCTTTTAATGCCTGGTTCGAATGTTTAAATGAGTCATTGTTTGATTGGGTCTAAATTGAAAAACCTTTGTAAAATTTAAGATGCTGTGTTTTTTATTTATGGTTTTACACAGTTTTCTTATTTTCCATTTTGCGTATTCCAAAAATATATTGTTATTTTACCTATGAACTAAAAACAGTGTTAGCGTACACCATTGAATATTGGTCACACCGAACACCGAATCACTAAGACATGTTCCTTACAAGAAGGCATAGAATTTGTTGAATCGTCCCACAATCGGTAAAGAATTTAGTGTTTGTATGAGAAAAATATTGCTCATGCAAACACTCAATGCCAATCAATTAATTGTAACACCTAGACCTACCTCGACTCACCATTTCACATTGACAAGCTTTCATCACAGAATTACACTATGAGGGCTTAATATCCTACTAAATTGTTCCCAAGTCCCAACTGTTGTAATACCAGTACAAACACTTCACCATTAGGTATGTGTAAATTCAGGAACTTTTGCGTTGAACTAGTACACTTAATAATTATGTTTGAGAAATTCTAAAACAGATCATGGGGAGCCAAAACAGATACGTAGTGTACCACACACAGCGCTCTATTGGTAACATAGAACCAACTGATAGAATGGTGTAAATAAAGCATTGAGGTAACAATCAGTTGGGTATATGTTAAGTTTGTGGCTATTCAAACAGATAACCATACAGTTCGTTTAGTTGTCATTGTTGCAGAAAGTTGCAGCAGAAGGAACTATATCGGGTGTTGCTGATAAAATGGAATACGAATTGGCTTGCTCAAAAAATGAAAATACGACACATATTGATGTGTTCTGGTGACACAATTGGTTGGGAAGTTGGAGAAGTAATAACATCAGGGTGTTGAAGAAAAACCAAATATGTAAGCTTTGCAATGACTTTTAGATGTAGCTTTAGGAAACGTTTCTTGGCAACTCATCATCATTATCAACATAACTTACTTAGCGTTATCCAAATTTATTTAGGTTCGGTGTTCCTTCATCCATACATCTATAATAATCTTGTCTTTCGTACAAGTGGAATACTCTGCCGGAGTCTATGTTTCCTGATAGATACAGCTTGGGGATCTTTAAGTCAAGAGACTAGGTTACTTCTAGGCAAGCTTGCTTCACCGACGACCACATCGCCGCTTACCAGGTGATAATAGTGGTGAAACGCGAGACTATCAATAAATAAAAAGTTATGGATTTTTCAACCCTGAGTACTAACCAAATCAAGCAATAAGCGGTATCCATGCATTCGTAGGTTGATATTATTGACACATAACGTAACAGCGCGCAAGACGGTTAGCTCCCAAAACAGCGAGGTAATGAAACGGCTAAACATTGGCTTATTCACTCCCTCGGCCTAGGGGCCCGACTAGTGCTGTTAATGCAAGAAAATACGATCATTTTTTCGGACTGCGAATTTTTTCGTCATTGCAACTCGAATGTTTTTTTTTTGGTTTTGTGACCATTTCAAGGGTTGAATATCAGATTCGTTTCATTCACGTTGATGGATCTAGATTCAATGAAATGTGACTTTTTAAGATTCGACAAATTTTCATAAAAGTTAAATATATGTAAATCTAGTTTGTGATTTGTTATATTCCTGTGCTAATGCTAGTTCCGTAAATTGAGAAATATACCGTCCCAAAATATTAAAACCGCCTTAATAAATTTTCATCGTGCGTTTCCATAGTTGCACTACAATAACAGCGGCGCGATTCGCGATTGAGCTACACGATTTTCAAATCATCGACGTTCTTGCTTCTACAATTACAACACTATTCGCGGCGCACAGGGGGTGAGTGAAAGACCGGGCTATCGTACACTTGATGCGATCATAATGATTATTAACATGTGAAGCTTGGTGCCAGGCGGCGACGTACGCCGCGCCCCAGATATGTTTGACATCAGTCAGTTATTTTAATACAAGCAATTAGAGGTTCCCACTGGAGCCGGCGAAGTTTTCGATTAGCAGTCTGCGGTTGTCTTTAAGTGGATTTTAAATTGCTCGCCGAATCGATTGGCGGCTAGATTTGTTCGGAGTCGCGAGTTGCGCTTTACGTTCCGTGTTGGTTTTTTCGGTGGCGTAGCGTTTGATGGTTATGACTTGAGTGGTGTTGTATTACACGATATTGTTTTTAATGTTTTAATGTGGTGAGTTAACGTTTGGTGATTTTTACGAGGCATCGGATTTGCAGGGTAAACCTTATGTACTTTCGTAGACCTAAAATTAAGGGCCGGTTTCCGAATGGGTTATTTGGAGTTAAGAACGTGTGAAACCAATGCCAAATTTTGACATGTTTTGAGGCTAAAACAGATATTGACAAATACTCAACCAATTCAGAAATCTTGATTTTTGATGGCTGTTTAAGTGTGAGTAAACTGCACACATTAATACATATTTTCTAACACCCTCATCCGATTAATTTTTTTGACTTGACAACTTTAAACAGGGATCATGTTACAAAACGCTGTACAGTCAACCAGACCGACACAGTTTATCTTTCCTTACTAGTTTCATTGTAGTCGCAATCGCAAGGTGACAATATGATAAAGTTGCACGCGTTCGGCCGAGCGGTGTCGTGGTCGACTCTAATGGAGTGTCGACATTTACCGCGGTGTCCGACACTTATACCTACAGGCGAAGTTTGGCACAAGTTTGAGACAAGTTCGAGTGGGGTTCTCTACGATGTTGTCGGGGTATCGTTTGTGTGATTCAGACACGATTTTGATAGCGGAAATCGGTTTGATTGAGTACAGAATTTGTGTAGTGATTGGCAAACTGAAAAACATTTTCCAGACTACCACATTTTATAAAAGTAAAAATAAACTTGAAGGCACAAAATCCGAAACTACTTCAAAATGTTTTTGTGTGGGTGTTACACAAACCGTTGTTTCGGGAATCCTTTTGGCGTCGACTTTTGAACTACTCATTCAACTTTTTTTTTTGTCTGTCGCTATGTGGAGTGTACTACACTATGTAGCGTGATCGCTACAAGAGGCTTTGCTTTAGCCTTTTTTTAATTTGTCAAAGCAGGCCGGTTATAATTTTTCAAATTTTCATATTTCGTTTGTCAAGAAAACAGAAGACTTTTTTTAACCGACTTTCGAAAAAGGAGGAGGTTCTATGTTCGACTTCTTGTATGTTTTTTTAATGTATGTTCACCGATATCTCCGTCAATTGTGGACCGATTTTGAAAATTCTTTTTTTGTTTGAAAGAGTATGTTTCGAAATAGGTCTCATTTTAATTTGGTGTAGATCTGATGAAGAACTTCGAAGATATACAACAGAACTCTTCAATAAATAACGGCAAATCTCTCGAGACTGCTGCAATCGCATGTCTGTTTATTATTTATACCATTTCATAACATAACATCACGCCAGTACGCTCTTAAGGGGTAAAACCGATCAAATGAGAGAATCATTTGATCGGTTTTGTTCAAGTTTCATGATATTCGGGTAATCTATTCTGGCGTTACAGGAAACTTACTAAACAACTTGCCTATTAGGTAGGTACAACTAAAAAGTGAAAAATAAAAAAACTTTTATACAAAAAAATACTACCGACTTCCAGAAAACTACAAAGTGAAAAATAACTTTATTTTTGGAAGTCGGTGTCCATAACGCAAAAAAATGGTATACGAAAGACACCGACTTCCAAAAATAAAGTTATTTTTCACTTTGTAGTTTTCTGGAAGTCGGTAGTATTTTTTTGTATTTAAAAAAGTTTTTTATTCTAAGACTGACACAAAGAATTTTGAGAAAAAAAATGTTTGGCTCTGTTATCCTCTACTAAATTTATTATTGGTATTTTTAGGGTTCCGTACCCAAAGGGTAAAAACGGGACCCTATTACTGAGACTTCACGATCCGTCTGTCTGTCTGTCCGTCTTTCACCAGGCTGTATCTCATGAACCGAAATAGCTAGACAGTTGAAATTTTCACAGATGATGTATTACTATTGCCGCTACAACAAAAAATACTAAAAACAGAATACAAATTATTATTAAGGGGGGCTCCCATACAACAAACGTGATTTTTTTGCCGTTTTTTGCTCGATATTAATAACCGCAACAGATAGACGCTTGAAATATTCACAGAATATTAAGTTGTTTTTTCACTTCAACAAATAATAATGAATAAATTTTTGCCGTTTTTTGCGATAATGGTGCGGAACCCTTCGTGTTCGAGTCCGACTCGCACTTGGCCAGTTTTTTAAAGTAACTGTTTAAAAGTTTGTTTTAAATTGCCAGCGACAATAATAATATGACCATAGCTATGTCAATTCTTGTACGGAAATGGCAGGAAACCATTCCTTGTCGTTAGGCCAAGGGTACGTGATATTCGGGTCCACGGGCGCGCTGGAGCTCGCTGACCGCATGTTTCTGCAAGTGAACTCTGTCAGAGACACCAACTATCGTTTCGCTACCAGGGCATGCCTCATAGTTGTCGTTCGACAGACAGTCCTGCCAAGATTATGATGACAAGCTTATCTTAAAAAAACCATGTCGCTCACAAGAGTTTTTACATCATGAATCAAAACTTGTACGTAATGACTATTCTTACTAAGTAATTGTTATTTTGAATGTCGATTTCTTCTGGTGCTATTCTTACTAATTGTTATTTTAAGAAACTGACCATCAAAATTATGGAACCAAAAGTGGTTCCATAATTTTGATGGTCAGTTTCCTTGTCTGTAGATATCAGTTGAGCCGACTTTCGGCTCCCCAACAGAACGAATGACCTCAGGAGTACCTGCAGTCTTCGGGGTCCGAACATCTATCAACGGGTTCCGTACATATTTTATAAAAAAATCGTGAATGTTTGAAGAGGTTCTACGGTTTGGTTCATCCAATAACGAATGTCTGTTATCATATTTTTTAAAATTTTTGTTTATATTTATGTAGTTTACATTTTAAGTTACCGTAGTTAAAAACTTTTATTACCTTACTTGTGTCATATTACGGTATCGTACTTTAATTGTATGCTTAAGCCATCATTGGACCGGTTGCAACCGCGTTTGAAAATTAGGCACGTGATTTCCGCTTTATTCTTTTATGCCTTGCCATAATTTCACTCATATGTTTATTTTACTAAATACTTAAAATAATTTATACGATATTGACTATTGCGTCATTCCTTTTTTTAAATAATATGTTTTACTTTTTCACATTTTTTATGTTTTCGGTGTATTTTATTTCAAAATTATACGTTATCGTTGCGTTAAAAAAGTTTTATTCATTTTAATTTTATTACGATACAACTATGAGTAGTACATTCAAGCGCGAATGGGTTATGTTGTGCCATCGGACTAAGCCGAATATTTTAATATCAACTCGACGTATAAAACAGACATTTGCCACCAAAAAGTGTGCTTTGACTGAAACTGAAAAAAATCCAATACAAAAAATTCAGGGAATCAATGGACCTGGAACTAAAGCTGGATAAAATGCTGAACTGAAAGGTTCTGGGAAGGAAACTAGCATTCGTACAAATAATTTCTTTGAAGTTTTATAATAGGCACGTTATTTTATAATAATTAAGAGAAAATGTTCTGAGAAAAATATAAATTATGTGACCTACATAATAATATAGTTTAAATAATTATAATATTGGTTTTGTTGAGGTCGGCTATGAATAGAGCCGGAACTTTAAGACAATATTTATTTATATTTAATTTGATCCTGTTCTGTCACATTATAGGGTGAAATCTTCTTTTTCTCCTCGAATTGTGTAGATGGTGGAACGAGCTTGAAGCCTATCGTCAGGATTGGTCCACAATGAGGTTGAACTAATAAATATAAGTTTAAACTTGGAACGTTAACTAAGGTCCATCCAGAAATATAGCTGTCAAAGTTTGTAACGTACCTACAACGCGCGTGAAAACCAAGTTTACATTTAAATAATTTTTAATACCTTAAACCACTGGCATTAATTGACCCGTCACTCATATTTGCCATAACTAATCTGAGGTATCGCTAAATATTCACAACAATAATATAAATACGGAAAAACCCGCCCAGACACAACATTCACAACATAAATAGTGGAGTTTGACATATCGGACACCTTACGCTACACCAGCGCCTCTAGCGGCGAATTCATATGCGGTAGCCCTCATTGTGCTAAACCGGTTTAAGAAAAGCTAGATTTTTATCGATTGAGCATCTGTTTTGTAAAAATATTCACAAAAAAATTGTTAAGGCGCTTCCAGCTTCTTAAGCTTAAAGCCTCAACCGAGTCACAATGAGAGATGAAAGAAACTGTACCAGCGCAAACAAATATTCATTTTACTGTGAATTCCGAACAAAATAATATCGTAGTGGTCTAGTGGAATTAACTCAAACTGCCAGAGAACGTTGTTTATTTCATTTCAGCAAGGTACACCGCGTTTTACAAACAAATGGGATCCACTATCATATTTTTCTGAACCAAGTACCAATTATTTTGCAAGACTATGAACAGACAAGGGGTTCAGGGGGGTGACCATAAGCTCTTAGAGCGGCATCAATTTGAGATCGAATAAGGGACAGATGTATCTACTTGTATACATCTGTCACCTACTCGATATCAAATTGATAACGCTCTAAGAGCTTATGGTCACCCCCCAGATTACATAAAGAAAATTCTAGAAAAAAAACAAATAAACATGTTCGTTCTTTTGTTACCTTTCCTTATTTTTTTGAATGGAATATCTAACGATGTAGGTACTGTGAGGGCTATTTAGGCAACCTCCTTGCCTATTATAAAACTGGCAACAGATAATTATATAGATTAGAAAGGTGATTGAAAGCAGAACGCTAAGAAAATATTTAAAGATATTTTTGTAAAGCGTTTTTTGTCAGTTCTGTAAAAGCCGGAATAGCGTGAATACCACGGAACAGAAAAAACAGTGGAAGTGCAATGTAGCAAAATTACTATGGGAACCGTTGTCGCCAAACTCACACAAATAAACTGATAATCATATAATGCACTACAAATAAGCCGATCGTTTGATTTGTCGTTTTAATTTTAGTCAAAACGCATAAGTCACAGATCCTACATCAAGAAAGAAATCTTCACACTCTTTGAATAGGATTTATTTACGACGTTTTGTAATCTTAAGTCAAACTAGATTCTATTGCCAAGTAAATTCCGCTACCCGATCATAGATGGCGGTATTCTCAGTGGTTGCAATTATAAAATTTATTGCGTATGATGTAAGGTTGACATTCGTGTCATAGGTCGATATCTTCTGCTACTCAACCATGGAAGTAACATTACATTTTTAATTACATTATCGATATCGATAGATACCAGATTTCTTAATTCGAAAAAATTAAACCATGTTTGCAGTTCAGTAAAACTGTAGGATGAATGGCGTAGTATTGTGTAAACATAAAATATTCTATGTATAAAAATCTATTACTTTTCGTTAGTCTCGCTAAAACTCAAAAACGGCTTAATAAATCAACTTCTAAAACATGTTCAGAGCATATCGTGTTTGATTTGGATGGCATCCAATTAACTCTACCCGTTGCATCAATCCATTTCTCTTTGACCCTAGCTTCTTTGGGAAATCTAAAAATCAGAAGGATTTTTCATTTACTGATTTCAAGAAATTTCTCCACAAACAATCATTGTAATAATTATTATGCATGCAATAAAGCATACTTCCATTTTTTTGGAAATATTTAATCCACCTTATATAAAAGAAAATATAGGTGCCTATTTTCTATTATCGATATCTATCTATAAAATCAATACCCGACCCGACTACATCCCTAATTGAGTAGCGAAGAACTTTCGAGAACGAAATAGTGAACACATTCAATCCAAAATATACTTTATTTTAATCGCGTAAGGTTGATTTTAACTAGACGTTTTATTAAATTATTAGTAAATATAAATTTATTAAGATTTTATTAGAAAACAAATAAAATCGTTTTTACCGATGATACGAAACAAATCCATTTTTAAGATTGTTTCGCCTACTAGGTATCATTTTTGCACTCCAAAATGGAACAAAACGGCATAGTTACGGCAAAACAAATTTGTCGCGAGACTAGCAACTCGACGCGATGTTAGAACACGTCTGGAATCAGTTTTGCGTGGATGCGCTTATTCGTGACACGCGTGCCACGCCTACTTTGCATTTCCACTGTTTTTTCTGTTCCGTGGTGAATACTATGATAAAAATATGCTTGCTTCTGGCACTGCTTCTGGCTAGCGCCTTATAGTATTTCCATCTTATAATGAACGCACAGTAAAGTTATACCAGTCGAAGTTGTGACGCTGCGATTGTTCATATGTCCAGCAGTGGACTTATGAACAGTCGTCTGTCTTAAATGATGGCAATGAAAGTTGAAGAAGCTTTCTTGTCATAGTCACGACATGCATCTGCCTAATTTCTGAGCCGGCCTTTTTAGAGTACCGTCCCCGAAGGGTCCAAACGCACCGCTATTGCTGGCTCTCACGTGTTCGTATGTGTGTCCGTCTGTCCGTCGTCTGTCTCACAGTTTTAACAGTCAAACGGTTGAAGCTACAGTATTAAAATTTTCACAGTATAACCTTGTTTACCCAAAGCCATACAAATGATCAAAAAAATTGTTTAATGTTTTTTAAGGGGGCTCTCATATAGCTAAATGGGGGCGCGTAAAAAAATATTTGATCTATGCTATCGAGTGGAGTATCGTTGTATAGAGCTCGTTGAGTAGATAAATACAGTAACAATTTTTTTTAAACAAATTGGAAAACATGGGGAATGAGAACCCACCAAAATCAGCTTTTTTACATAATTTTGTTCCGAAGGATTTTTTAACTGCCCACTAAACTATGAAATTGAAATTTTGTGATAATGTTTAATATTACGTATAATTTACTAACAAATACCAAAATATTGATAAATCAGACTTTTCTTTGAACTTCCCTGTTTTTTTTCATTACAACCACCTTGATTTTGTGGTTTGGTATTGCGCGAAGTCCGACACGCACTTGGCCGGTTTTCTTTATTAATGCAATTTAATTACTACCAATATTCCTATCCTTCTGCAGCGAGATGTGAGACAGGGAGACGTCATATCTCCGAATCTGTTCTCTGCTGCACTGAAGATTATAAGTTATTTTTAAATGTCACTTTAAAATAACTTATAATCTTCCAACTTCACGATACTCATCTTTACGACGTAAGTCGACATATATCGAGAAAATGTAGAAGCATTTTAAAAGTTGTCTTAACTCTGCACAAGTCCCTAGGCTCTGCTTTTCTTTAACGTTCAGTGAAAATGTCTCCATGCGAATGCGACACGACATTCTTGTTGCATCAATTGATTTGATCCTCTTTTACAGCGAATGCGAAAATAGAGTGATGAGAAAGTTGAGCGAATTATTTTTTCTTTTTGTTGACGTTTGCTAAAGACGGACGTAAAGTTGTTTTCACCGTGTGTCTGTGGAGATTTTCAAAGGAGTTACTTCCGGCGGCAGTTCGCTTATATAAAATAGATATGTTGAAAGATAGACTGTGCTTTCTTGTAGACAATTCTGTTAATTGAACATGGCCTTTCATCAGTGTCAGAACAGAAATCTTCAAAACGTTACACTATCTTCATGTTTGATTGGCGATCTAATCAATTATTTTTATGCAAGTACGAAAAAGTATTGGTTATACACTTTTTACTCAGTGATCCGAAACTTTATTGCACACCAAAATTAGAAGAATATTACAACAGTTAACTCGCCCGAACTTTGCCCCAACGTCTATTCAAAATCTTCGGTCCGCACTTAAAAAATCACAACAAAAAACGCTACGCAAGCCAGCCTCAGAATTGCGTGCGTCACCGCCTTATATCGAAAATATTAGGACGGCAGCCCACTAGTGTAGGCTGTAGCTTCACTGCTTCAGGCGGTCGATCGAACCCGCCGGCACTCCAACACGCCTCGTGCCTTAATGAACTTTGTGTCACTATTCGCCAATACAAGTACACTTTTCTTTGCCACTATCGTGTGTTACAACGAACAAAGCGGAGAGTGTGAAGTCGAACCAAAAGGGTTACCAGGTGGGTACTCCTGGTTTTATTATTCTTTTTTCAAAGTGGAATAGGTCGCTGCAACGCACCAAAGAAGGAATGCAAAGTACCCAGGTCCAGGGGTAACGGGGTACCGAGAGCCGTGCTAATATCATGTGCATATGTCGGCGAATAGGAAACGATTTCAGGAATGTATTTGTAGTTGCTAATTTTATTTTAGGAGGCGTATTAGTTTTTGTCTTGATTGTTATTGTGTTTCTAATTTGCTATTGCTTTGTTGGTAGTTTTAGATAAATTAAAGTGAAAAGGTAATTTAGTAAGGACGCAAAATAGTCAAGTTTTGAAGAAATATAGAAGGAAAATTAATTTAACTGGAAAAAAGTTTCGCATACCGGCGAAACATTTAACAAAACTGATTCTCTCCTAATCTTGATCTAGTAGCGCTTTAAAAAGCGGTCTCTTTGGCAATAAATGGTCTCAAAATATCTTGCTTAAAAATGTTATCAATTGCAGCTACCATTTGTCTTGAATAAAAATCCTGGTAGTTATTACTTAGCGATTAAAATCTTACAATATTTTTCCCGTCAGAAAACTGAGAATATATGATTATAAAAACAAAAACCCGACTGCTAAAAAAATATTAACGGAAAAGAGAAATATAATAATATGTTTTATTTCAGACTTTTTAGTTTTATTAATGAACATGATCACCAAAGAAGTTATGTGGTAAAGGATTATGAATACATAATTATATAGTTAGTGTAGTAAAAAAAATTGTGTGTGTCTGTTTCACTTATTGTTTTGCTATCAAAGTTACGGTTTTCTTAAATTTTGTACTAGATACAAAACAGTAGTATAGTTATGCTATTTCCTAATTAGTTTTGTGTGTACATATTATTTTATTAAAGTTTATTTTGTAATAACTAATGTTTGCTTAAATTTAAAGTTTCAATAAATAGTAGTTCTAAAAACAAAAAAACACGCTTTAATGGTAAATTGAACTAAAATGTCGCTAATCCTGAAGATCTTGGTAAGGCTAATTAATGGGACAAACAATTTAAACGCGCACGGTAGAATCAACTTTTATTACTCGTAAATTTATATTTTTGTTTGACTTTCAAAAGTGCCGCTTATTTGGCCTAGTTGAATAAATATATTTGACGTTGACTTTGACTAAATTATTGCATTGTCATCAGTCTTTGATAGGTGTGCAAAGTTTCAAATCAATCCGACGTTTTCAAGGGGGTGAAAATCACGTTCAAAGATTCCGTTACATTGATACATAGTTACATAGATACATACCAAGCTAATAAAAGCGTTTTAAAAAGAGCCCAAATGTGTATAAAAATAAGCAAACTTTAGTAATTAGAAACTAAACTTTAACAAAAATAATACTACTATTGTTGTTAGTAATGAAAAATAGTAAAAATACTAAAAAAACACGCTACACAAAACCAAACTAAAAAGTAGAAAATAATTTTCAATAAATTTAAATTAAGAGTAGTGTGATTAATAAAAAAATATTTTCAAAATTACTTTACTTTAACCAATATCTGTCAATAAGATACGAACATTATAATAATTAGCATCAAGCACCCCACGCTTTTTAATCAACGCGCTAACGTGTCTTCAGATATAACAAAAAATGCGCAAGCATAATGGGACAAACTATTTAAATTATTGCATTGTCATCAGTCCTTGATAAGTGTGTAGTTTCAAATTAAGCCGACATTTGGAAGGGGGTGAAAATCACATTGTAAGATGCATTACGTTACTTAAATACATACATACCAAGCTAATAAAAGCGTGTTAAAAACTTCAGTCACAATTATTTTTATCAGAGAATATTAAATTTCAGTTTTGGCGTCAAAATGAATCCGTATTTGTGCAAAGTCCAGTACGGCTAACAAAACTAACGTACACATACGAGACTACGAAACAAAAATGCCGAAAGCCTTAGCAAATTTGATAAGCGATCGAAAAAGGGATTTTTACGTAGGAAAAATGGAGGCTTGTATAGCGCCATTTTTTGAGCTGAAAGCCTGACTGAGGCGTCTTTTTTTTAGTTCAGACTGTAATTAGGACTTGCTTTCGGTCTCACCTTTAAATTTAGTTCCAGGGACTACAGAAAACTATTGTTACGGCTTTCATATTTTTTTATTTGTCAGACTGAAGGACTAGTTTTCAATCAATTTTAATTATGCACTGCGTATCAGCATTTGTTGTCTTTTTTAGACACCTATAAAAGCAATAACCATAGGTACAGTCATCATCTCATCAACTTACTCTCACCGCAAAGTAACAGACATTTCCGCAAACGTCCGAGCATTAATTAGAGTCAGTTTGAACGCGACAGCAGCACAGCACTATGTACTAACTACTCCTACCTATCTGTACGCCATTGCACCATAACAAGTTGTACCTCGAAGCGCGAATTCTAATTACCACAGAATAATATCCACTATAGGAATCGATCTAACGGCGGTCTGTAGGCCCCTCCCCGGGAGCCTAGTGCCTCGCCACCCGCCTCCCCTCGATGCAGGCCGAACCAAGGCTATACCCATACCTAGATTAGAAGTCATTGCTAATGATTTGTTAATGTTATTATTATGTGTTAGAATTTGTGCTGTAACAAGCACGCGTTCGGTTCCACAGCCCTCCCAATAATGCTGATTGAAAACACGTAAGTAATTTTAATTCAGCAGTGGACAACTTTTGCATTCTTATTTACTGTCTGCCACCACGAATCTCGGTTTCCTCGATACACGTGACCTAGCTAACATTTAATCTGGCGTTGTTTGCCGAAAATATGATATTCTATGGGCGATGCGAGGCGGTACCGATAGTCTTTTAATTAAAAATCATTCTAGTCTGTATAGGAGATTCGCATCACATGTTCCGTTTTTCTTCCTTTTGGCAGAACGTCAAAAAATCGGGTCACTACTAAAAGGGTAAAGAAAACTGATTTCGGAATTTCGATCTCTGTTTCGTTGTACTATTTGATATTCAAATACATTTCATCAATTAAATTGTCAGCGGTGACGGGCAGTTTAACGAGATTAATTATTTAGATTAACATACGGGTAAAAATTATAGAATCGATAATTTAAACATGAATGAATGTGTGCGCTCACACATTTTATTCATGCATAATTTATCGACATTATAATTTAATTTTCTCGAATTCATTTGTCTCTGTGTTTGGAGTTACACGACTTTTGAGTTACATGATGGTAAAAGTTTTTTTAAATAGCATTTTGAATTTTAATCATTGTAAAACAAGTATGAACAACATCACGAGATCTTTTAAAGAACTCTTATCCAATATCCTTAGTAATTCCAAAGCATTTCTTCAAAAAAATCTTATTTATCTCTGTATTTCAACTTATGCGTGAAACTCTTCACAGTTGCACTAGGGATGTACCAAATACCTATAGCTTGAGTGCCATAGTTTGCCGATAGTGGTGGCGGATGGAGGCCGGTGCCGTAGTAGGGGGTGACCCCATCGCCAATTAGGCCATAATTACAATTACACACACTTACTTGACACTGGCTTCACCCAAGTATTGTTTAGTACCTAAACCTAATTACTAAAGGCCTTTAACATAAACTTTCTAACCATACATATCATTATTTTAAATTCCGATTAGCAGATTCTTAATTCAAATTTAAATTAAGAATTTCAATTTAGAATCTGATAATAACACATTAACAGATTAATTTTTTTTTTTGTATATAACGAACTAGGTTAATAACAAGCTTAAAACTTTTACGCGTATAAAAAAAACAGAAAGCATCAGTTTCTATCTAACCAGATTTTGTACTAGAGAGGTATATAATTATTTCTTTTGTATATTTATTCATATGTTTGCAAAAAAAATAATACCTAGATGTAGATAAAATCTCTAATCGGATTACGAATTTTATTCTGAATCATTCGGAAAATATCCATTTTCAGTTAGTTTTTTTTAGAGATTACATTTTTCGTGTTCAATATTTTCTTCGTCGTTTTGGATTCAAATCAACGACGCAGTTTCTACACAGTGAGCCCAATTTGACTGGATTTCGTAACAGCGAGTTCATCTAGGTTCGAAGTAACCAATAACAATGAATGTTTTATCTTATTGGTTTTTTCCAATATTGATTTGTTTGCTTTGCTATGCTTAAAATTACATAATATACAGTATATAGTAGTTAATCGACTTCAAAAAAAGGAGGACGTTCTTAATTCATCGGAATCTTTTCTTTTTTGTTTTTATTTATGTTTCCGAATTACTCAAAGACGTCTGGACCGATTTGGAAAATCGAAAATCTTGTTTACTTTAAACGGATATACATCCCAGGTGGTCCCATGGTCACCAGGTCGGGACCTTATGATGGGATCCTGGCGAAATCGAGGGTACTCCTCAAATATTATAGGCATACTTATAGCGATTTTAGTATTTTCATCAACAATGCAATCATTTGCATTCAGAAAGAATGATTTGGTGAAGTGGCACCGACGAAGAAGACCACAGATGGCCACTGTAACTCCTAAATGCTAAGTAAGAAAGTCAAGGGTATAAGATATCTCGAATGCAAATTATAAATAAAAGATACTGTTAAAAATGGTACCATCGAACTGATCTGATGATGAAGCCAGAATGTAGGCACTGGCACTCCGAAATAAAACAGTGTATCCTAGCCGTGTTTGGGCTTATTGGAATCGTCATGAGATGTACTTTGGCTGTAAATGGCATGGCAATTGGTTGTACCTACCAAAACTAAATAATGTACTGTTAACAACAAAAGTCGCTGGACATTGTCTTAAATTAAAAAGAAAAGAGGATTGAAATCTCACAAATTTTTCAACTAGTTTTTGTCGATTACTGTACCTAACTTTCACGCTGGGTAGTGAACCAATAAAATAAAGAAACCTATTTGTCGCGCACAATTTAGTCCCTTAAACCTTCAATATCCGCCCACAGATTTTCTTTCATCAGTCCGCTTTCCGTTTCAGTCTAATGCGTGACATAAATAAAACAAGGCTAATGGCTCTAGGATAACAAAGGGTCTAGAACAACGTCCATTTATTGAATAAATGGCTATACCGGACGGAAAACCCGAGTGTATAATAAAATAATGTGTAAGTAGGTAGTTTACGCTTGGTTGTTGCGTTGAAAGCTCAGCTATTACATGCAATAAGACAATTTGTCTTAGCTCGTTACACCACCGGGAGCGTTGCGTTACATAATGTCAGACAACGACGGTCTTGTTTAGTTTTCACAAATCGTTTTGTTATGTATTTTGTTACTTGGGAATGAAATTGGATGACGAGTTTTTGTTTCGAAGCTTAAAAACTATTGTCAACTTTTTTTGCGGATGATACTTTCTTACAGTCTTTGCGGTGCCTTTATTGTTGATTTTTTAACCGACTTCTTCTAACAGGGGTTCTCAAGTCTACAAGAGTCTATTCAAACAAAATAAAAATAATCCTGTTGATTCCTGTTACTACGTTTAATGCATTTCTTTTGATGCATTGATGAAGCCACTTTCATGTCTTTTAATGCTAATATGCTCGTCGTCATTTTAGTCATTTTAGTCTTTTAATGCTAATATGCTCAAACTAATAAGGATTACGAAGACGTGATCAAAATAAATCACTTTAAAATACCAAAAACACGATAAGCACTGGACCAATTAATATTCAGTAAAACATCATAGATTTTTTTTTGTCGCCCACGAAACCTGCAATATTGCTAGGTTATGCGAGAGCCTATACACGAGTCATTAAAGCTAAAGGAGAAGTCAAAGTGAGCAAAACGGCCGACTGAATGAGGTTAAAGAGCATGTTTGCTAGTTATTAAGTTAGTGTGCCCAAGCATATTTTCTCTAGGCAACGCATAACGACCTTAAGAGGGCGATAAATATATTTGCCTAACTTTATTGGAAGCTCAAAGCAAGGGCGAACGTGAGTTAATATCATTAATTCGGCGACACGGTGGGCGGAGTGGTTGAACGATTGGCTGCTGCACTCCGTATCACGGCTTCGATGCCCACACGAAACAGATAATTGTTCCGGTCTGGTCGTTTGTAAATGTACCCGTGATACAGGATAAATTCCTAGTGTGGGGTAAAGTTTTACCCCACACTAGGCAAAAATTTCGTTTACTCGACAGCGTATCTAAATGAGATCGTGTTCTTGCTGTTTTTTGAGTTTGCAACTGTCATATAAGTACTGCCTAGACGGGCCTTTTGACTTGAATTGGTGGTGGCTTTTGAAGGTCTTTGTCCAGCAGTGGACGTCTTTCGTCTGAAATAATGATGACGATGGTGGTGGACACGGCTCTTATTGGTCATGTTCTCCAGAAAAGCCAGGTGCGCCGTACTCATAATCAGCGTGCGTGTATGATTAGATCTTCTTCTTTTCGTGTGAGGATGTGGCCACCTCTGGTGTCAGAGTTAATTAAGCCGCCTCTGGGTACCCCACAGGCCTCTGACTTGGCTATTTCAGACTTACATTAACTATATAAGTACAGGTTTGAGTGTGTAAGGATTATTTAATTTCTGCCTACCCCAATGTAAAGAATTCGTGAGTTTATATAAATGTATGTTGTTTCATAATGGTAGGAAAACTCAAATTCCTTTTGGGATAGGCTTACAATTAGTCACACTGGACATTTTGGTTGTTTTGATAGGATGTGTCAGATGCCATTTAGGCCTTCCAAAATTAATGAGCTTTATATCGGATACTGATGATGCTAACGGAAGCGTATCACATCACTTGGAATGAGATATGTCAGTACTAATTATTAAGCTTTTAGTTACTGAATGTGACAGCAGGTACAATTGCAAATGCAACAGTGCACATTTTTTTGTTGTAATTTTACTTACGGACACCCTAATTGTATATCACCTTTAATTTTTTAAGGCGTTAGGTATCTATGTAATCCAATCATAAACATTATTTATGCAAAAATAAACCCTATAAATAGAAAACAGGTGGTGATAAAAATATCAGGCTTATATTTTCTTTGTAACTTTAATTACTTTATTTTTTATATGATTTTGATTATTATTGCGTAAGAGAAAAATGGCGTCTTTTGGATGCTATATTGTGGGGGTCCAATTATTTTTATCTTCGTAACCTATCGTGTGGGGTATCAAAACGACGGTTTTTAAGAGGTGATTGCAAAAATATATAAGACTTATGTGTTTAAAAGTAATTTGAAGAAAAACCTAATAAAGTAACTAAAAAGTTACAAATAGAAAAGTTAACTTAGAAAATCAAAAACCAGACTGCTTAAAGAGCGAACTAAAAAGACGTAAAAAAGAAGAAAATCTGCATTTTGATGAATCTACTGAGAAGGATCATAATCGCGAGCAGACTGACCAATACCAGATGTATCCTCCGATTGCACAGAATGATTTTTTTCTTATTTACGTCTTTTTAGTTCGCTTTTTAAGGGCCTACATCCGCTTTAGTGCCGTAAAACGTTAACTTTCTAAAACATACTCCTATAGTAACGGCTAGGTTAAAAGGATTGAAAAAAAAAAAAATTGTTGCATGTATATTATTTTTAACTCATGGTTTTTTCGTATAACAAATCATCATCATCATCATCAGCCTATTAATGTTCCCACTGCTGGGACACAGGCCTCCTCTCTGTGAGAGGGAATGGGCCGTAATCCACCACGCGGGCCCAGTGCGGGTTGGTGGATGTCACATGTCTTCGAATTTTTGGTTTTAGGACATGCCGGTTTCCTCACGATGTTTTCCTTCACCGTTTTGAGAGCAGTGGTGATGAAATAATTTACACAAAGTAAAGCGCCTGCCTGGGCTTGAATCCACGACCTACAACTTGTAAGTCGCGGCCAATACCACTGGGCCACCACTGCTCCATAGCAAATAGTTAATGTTTTATAACAAATAGTTTTGCTTTAAAAAAATAATTAACAACACGCTAGTTTTTCGCTACTTTGGAAACTCCTCCAAAACGACTTGAATGTTTAAAAATATTTTCACACAGAAATATTGATGGCTGGAATTTCTTCATAACTAACATAGCACCATCATCATCTTCCTGCCCTTGTCCCATGTTACTTGGGGTCGGCGCAACACGTTTTTCTTTATTTTAATTGGCTTAAAATCAAGAATTCTCAAGTCCGTTGGGTAAATTTGTTTTTGAAAATTGTCCTAGTCCTAGATTTGATAAAGAATGATGAAGTCACTTCATACCTAATACATAGATCTTAATACCTAAATACACTGAATAGGACAATATTACTAATTTGATTCACCACAACGCGAGCCTTAATAAGCCGAAACTATTGACAATGGACAAAGCCGTTCGTTTAGTCTAGCGATCATCGCCTTATCTGCGCCGTTGGCCGAGTGGCGACCTCTGCCGGATCACGAACACAGGCGCTCGTTGCAAGACATTTTCTGTACTACCCTTGTCTCTTTGTGGACGCAATCAGCGGGCAGTGGCACACCCGCTGCCCAGCAATTATTCAAAATACATCGGGCAATATTAGATAGGTGGGCGGCCGATGCGTTTTGCATTGCGAATCAGTCGACTTTGTGCGGCCAGCCCTGGGGAGCTGTAGTGTTTATGCGTGAACGTCACAGGCAGATTGTGGATTCTGCCTTTTGCTGAATTATCCGTGCGCTTGGGAATTCTGTTCGCTGTCGGCTGCCACGTCTGAGCTCGGAGCAGGCGGGCAGCCAAGCTATAGTAATGTGTGGGATTTAGTGGACAGCGATTTATTCTGTCTTTAGGGGACAACAAACTAGCGGACAATAGAAGCAGCCAACACTCGAAGTCGTGTCGACAATTATATGTGTATGATGATGTGTGTGTGTATGTGTATAATTATATGTGTGTGTGTTGATCGAATAATGTGTTATTGATCGCAAGTTGTTCGATCAACGGTGCTACTGTTTCTAGCATATCACTTTTTTTATTTTAGCACAAGATACTGTTACAAAATATAAAAACTAAGTGTGAATAAAAATACGAAAAATGTCATCCTAATGCGATTTTTAACAGGTGTATAGTATAGTCAAATAAAACTGTGTCTTTGACATTTAATTGCGAAATATAACAAGACGCAATTTCCTACAATGTTATTAATAATAGTATAATACTATGTAGGATAGTCATTGACAATTTAATTAATAGTTATTACAGAAATAGCCTTATTAATTATTTATATTTTTACACTGCATTTCCCACGCAATCAATGAGACATTTATCATTAACAAAGAATATTAATCGATTTATTTTTCTTGAAGTGTGTTTACGAGTACTAGCAAAAACATAGAGCTGAACTAGATTCAGAATAATTGAATAGCTGAAAGAAAATACATTTCTGCTTCAAGTAGAAGAGAATTCTTATCGTCCTACTCTACGTTTGAGATGTCTTATGAATTTACGGATTAAATCAATCGAATGGCCAATCAACCTACATCTTTTTATAACCTATAATTTCATTGGTAAGATTCCAATGTCGGATAGCATTACAGCTATATTTCGAGCATTTACCTAAGAAATAAGAGCTGCTAACGATGTCATCTTCCTTAATTAATCTATTGGGCTGTAGAGTATCAAAGGTTTTAACTTGGCCTGCCTCCAATGTGAGATTGTAGGTGCACGCAGAACGGATGGACGATGGGGCCGAAAAGGTTTGGAGTGGCGACCGCAAACCGGAAGACGCTGCGTTGGACGGCCTTCCACCAGGTGGACAGATGACCTGGTGAGAGACGACGCTTGGGGGAGGCCATATCCTGCAGTGTACGTCTTTCCACATAAGATAATGATCTTCTTCTTCTTTTCGTGAGTGGATGTGGCCACTTCTGGTGTCAAAGTTAATTAAGCCGCCTCTGGGCACCCCACAGGCCTCTCACTTAGCTATTTCAGACTTACATTAACTATATAAGTCCAGGTTTCCTTACGATGTTTTCCTTCACCGTTGCCTGTGATGTCCAAGATAAACTTAGAAAGTACATATAAATTTGAAAATGTCACATTGATGTTTGCCCGAATTTGAGGCCACGACCTCAAGCACGAGAGGCGACGTCTTAGCCAATGGACCACCACGACTCATTGAGACATCATAATAGTCTCTTGACTTGTTTCCTTTCCTTTTACAATGTCTGTGTTTCTTGAAAAATACAAGTCCAAGAGACCAGATGATCATTAACACAACACGTAAGTTTTCTAACAATATTATCTAAGCAAACGTTGCCAAATGTCTTCCCCGTCCATCGTAACACAAAAGCTCAGGAATCACTGGTTAGAATCGAACCTAATTCAATAATAAGCTACTCTAATAATTAATTCGTTATATGCGATGTATGTGATCGCCTGGCTGCATCCCGCTCATTTTTACCTACACCCGCGCGCGAACTAGATCAAGGTCTGCCGAAGGTCAAGTACCTCCCCATTTGTGAGGCCTAATGGCCTAAATGGTGCATATTTCCCACCTCAGGCTAGGATTATCTCCGCAAAAACAGCGCCCAAGGCAGTCTTTCGTATTCGCAGTCGCATTGGTCTCTTTCCTCCCTATTCGTACGGGATTAAGGTACCCACTCAAAGAGCTCGCCAAAATAAATGTGGAGACGGTACACTGGAAAGTTTACACTTTTTTGTGCTGGGCCAGATTTGTGGGCAATGCGTTATCATTTTAGGAGAGGAGTGTGTCTCAAAAAAGTTTGACTTCTTATTTTTTTTAAATAAGCAAGTAAGTAATAAAAAAAAAATAGTCTTATTTTTGATTCAGATGTTTAATTTCTAAATTTTTCAGTAGCAGCTTACATTACACTACTTATGTGTGTAATCTTATCGGAAGAGAAAAATCAAAATTCAAAAAGATGTTAATTAATTGAGTTCCGAGTTTTTACATAGTTCCAAGTAAAAAAAGACATAAACGCGCTTAACAATTAATATTTTCCCCATTTACTAAACTATTGAATTGGAGTGAAACCAACAGCTTTATGAAAATATTTTCACTAACGAGAGATACTATAAATATTAGTTTGACATAACAGCAATTTTCATCGATATTACACAAGCTCGTACTTTGACCACGATTGGAATATCCGGAATGGCTTTACGTCCAAATCCACTTCGAAAGCTACTCTAAAGCGACGTACCGTCACAAACCTGAGGCAAAAGTGTTCAACACCCGAGAAATGAACCCGCACCCTCACCTATCCGCACGTGATGAGTGTTGATCACTGTTGACTGGAATACCGCTTGCCAAAGGTACCCGAGATAGATCTGCAAAGCCTTAGGCAGGCAATTTTAAGCTTCGGTAAACCAAACGGAATAGTAAATACGCAATGCTGGATGTATGAAGGCTGGATCTTAGCTAATAATTCTAAATATCGAATTCTCAAACTATATTTACACCGGATTTCTGATTTATGAATTCAAAGCTAAGCATTTGTCAATCTCTACTTTAACCTGAAAAGCTGATAAGCATTAAAGAAAGGTTTGACACGTTCTTAAGTCCGAATATGCAATTCTGAAACCAACCTTGTGATTTTCTTGAAAATTTTGCTGCAACTTAATCTAATGTAATTAAATTGTGTTCTAAATTGTGTCTAATGTAATTGATCGCTTAATTTTTGACTGTACAAAAAGTTAGATACAATATTTCACTCCAGTCCAACTAGCTCAAATTACACTCTATTTGAACTATTTATGTACATACACATAACACAAGGAAAACAAGAAGGAACAGAAAAATAGGTAAACAGGTGATGCTTATTTCTAATGAAATCTCTTCCAGCATACATGCGAAAAGAATATGATAAAAAAGAGATGTACACATTAAGAATAAACAAATAAAACAATTCACAGCTAACTAAAATAAAATATAACAAATAAAATATACTGTCATAAACATATATATAAGTATGTATAAGTATCATAACAATGTATTCAACGATACCTATTTAAAATAAATAAGCCGTCGTTCGTCGTAATAAATATCTAAACAAATATTTTCTTTGTGGAGTATGCGTCATCGAATGTGAACCATATCCCCTACGTGTGATTGAATGAGAGTGTTTGACGAAAGCATGAAAGATGTTGTTTATTAGATCAAGGATTATATTTAAACCTCAAAATTATCATCTAGTTGATAATTTTTCTGGGGTCATCGGGGCAATGTGGTATTGTAATTTACAGATCTACACCTTTTAGTATATTTACGTTTTATTACATTATACAAACCACACCTTTCTTTATCTTTTGATATTGTACTATTTCATTGTAAATAGATACTATGTGCACTATGATGGAATGGAAAGGTAGAGTTCTGTCAATCTTATTTTGAAAACTGCGAGAGTTTGGCTACTAAGATAGGACATGTTATAATTTCAAATTAAACTAAGTACTGCTTCTGATATATTAAATTGCTGTACCTGATAGTGTCAATGTAAAATGTACAACCAATTATTAAGATCTTGTTAAACACACGTGATATTCAATAAACATTTCAACTTGAATATCCACCGTCCCGAGTTCCAGACCAATTATGGTACAGTATATTAGTCCATCACATCACTAAATAATACCTCAATAAACATCAATCTGAACATCATTAGTCAATCGAAATTGTTCGTAATCTACCTTGAATTTCAGTTCCACCAAGTTCAATGTTTTAGCTTAATTTCTATATTAGACCCTAATATTGCTAGATTCGCTCTTTATGATAAATTCAAGAGTTGTAGAAAAGCATAATGAACATTTGACTATTGACCTTCTGTCTATGCAATAAAGTTAACAGTACTGTCTTCTTCTTTGTCTCGATATTTTCTCTTCGATGCCCGTGTATTTTTATAACGATTTTGAAGGTCCATGCTTAGCAGTAAACGTTTAACGTCTAAAACAATACCCATACTTAAGATCTTCACTTTATTTATTAAAACAATTCTAACAAACTTCAGTAGACGAGATCATAGCTAAGATTGTGTACCGATATGTCTTCTATTTTTCTGTTCATCTGTTCATTGTCCCTCCCCTATACTCATCACCACACAGCCGTATCCTCACAACTCGGCAGTTCTTACCAGACGCCGAGCGCGTCGCGACGTTTAGACACAGCCTCCACAATGCGACTATTCCCAACCGAATTCATGCATTTTAATTGCATATCAAATGAAGCCGGATATACATCCGGCGAGGTGCTAACCTCTGTCAGAATGTGAACCGTTGGAGATTCGTTTGGTTCCCCGGGTTCCGCAGCTCTGCTTATATTGGTATTCCCTTGCACAGTTTGTTACGCTACCGAACATTATTTGTACACACTAAGCATGAAATGTTGCCAAGCAAACGTGTACCTACTCGTAGTATTTGCGGGTAGGTTTAGGAAAGGTGGAGTGGGAGGGTGGCGGCGGGCACCCATCCCCCGCGCGGCCGATCGCACGCACGCTGCACGTACTAGCCGTGAGGAATACCCGCATCGCCCGCTGAGGTTTCAATATTCCATACCGAATTGCATTCAATTGCAACATTTTTGGACAAATAGAAATAGAGCAAAGCGGCCGACGACGCTTGGACTAAAATCTTGAAAGGTTTTCAATATTGTGTTTGTCTTTGTCGGAATTTAATTTACTGTGAATTGCGAGTGGACAGCGTTTTATAAATATCGTCTGGAGTTATTGGATAGAAATATTGACCTCGGACGTCGCGGTTCCCTGATGAGAACGATTTGTTTGCTTTGGTTTTGAGAGAAGATTGCCGGATTTTTAGTGCCTTCATTCTTGCTTTTCAGATTTCTGTAGGTATCGTCTTTGATTCTAGTTTTATTGCTTTCTCATCTGATTTCGTTTTTTGATCGTATTAAGATAACTTTTAGAAATCTTCAATCTACTATGTCGTTCCTACGACTTTAAAATATCAAGTCTTTCAGTCAGTCTAAAA
Organism: Orthosia incerta; assembly: GCA_948252205.1. Lineage (NCBI taxonomy): Eukaryota > Metazoa > Arthropoda > Insecta > Lepidoptera > Noctuidae > Orthosia > Orthosia incerta. The sequence goes on along the minus strand of OX411741.1, from coordinate 35,105,723 downwards.
TAAATTAATTGAAAAGTAAAACCAAAATTTAAAAAATGTTATCACACTTAGGTTGGATTTCCAGTTCTCAAAAAACTGAAATAACAGGTTTTATTTTTTATGTCATTTTTAAATCTCCAAAGAAATAATTACATTAGTTATCTATATCCGTTTGGTTTTACTATTACTTTAAACCCACACCCCAGAAACAATATAAGTGCGCAACGCAAAATCATAATTTGCATGAGGAGCTCAGCTTTTACCGGCCTATTTGTGATGTCTGTCCCGGGTAACAAGTAACAATATATATAACAAGTACAAGTATAGCACGGTGCCCGGCGACCAATTACCAGAATTTTAAGCTTGGATCGCCTGTCAGTCTATCGAGATTTTGTCCAAAACTACGCTAAGAGCATGGAAACCAGCTAATTATCGTGCACTCGAGACATGGAGTGTTTTGGTTGAAAGCCTGTTTTACCTTAGTAAAACAGGCTTTCAACCAAAACACTCAAAATCAATTTCACCGTTCATGTTCGGCTCGAAATCTATCATCCTATGCTGACATTGATACCGAATAAGAGCGAATTATGACAGAAAAATGTTTATTTTTGACACGCATATGATTAAAACTATCTAATGACTGATAACATTTAAGTCGTTTTTAGTCTTCACTGAAAAATAAGTTTAGTTAAAAGTTATCAAAGTTTTGGTTCCTGGTTACTGGGACTTTGTCTTACTAGCAACAAAACAGTTATACTATTTGCTTATTAGTTTAGTATTTTATTTTCTAATAGCTAATGATTGCTTATTAGTATAGTTTTAAAACTGTTCGGGAATTCCTTTTTTCAGTGTTGGAAACACTAAGCGATTTAAGAGACTGCTACTACTTTTCAAAACAACACATAGAAGGGTGGTCCTTCACTTATGATTCACACGTCACTGTCAACTTTACATTTTGCACCAACCCCCGATTCCCAACACTGGACGTCTCAATAATTATTATGTCAATTAATTAATTCTAATCATTAATCAGTTTGGGGAGGCGTTAAGACTCGCTGTGGCTTGCAAGGGTAGGCCAATAATTGCATGAACTGGATACTGAATGCTAAGTGGGATGCTTTGGCTAGGTGACGGCTATGTCTAGTTAGCTCCTATCACCAAAATCATCAAGATTAACTGTTTTGGTGATAGGTTTGATTATAATGTTTTTATGCATTTACCGGGTTATCTCTCCACCAACACTCTACCACCACTCTTGGTTGACTGGTAAAGAATGCCTCAGGAATTAAATCCACCTATGTGCATCTATGTGAAGTTACTTGTTAATAAATATTTAGAATAAGGGAAAGGCGCTTTTGACCTTAAGTTGGATTAAGGATTTAACCATAGAACAAAACATTTTCGAACGTAAAAACATTTTTTTTTGACTTAAATATTACTTAATCACTTAGGGCTGATTTTTCAACAATCATCGTACTTTTTATGAGAATACGGTGCTTTAAAATATTTTCTATACCAAAGTTATCGAACCGGCAATTTTATTCCTTAGATAAACGTTATGTAGGTGGGTAATTTTGCGACCTCTCGAAGGCGTTCGATTACGTTAACCATGAGACACTATTGTTGAAACTCGAGCACTATGGCATTACACATACGGCCCTTGAATTACTTTAACAAAATTATATCATAAAAAAATATTATAATAATAATTTATAATTTATTAATTTATTTTATTTTATAATTTATAATAATAATTATATCAATTGTATCATATTTGAAAACCAGACAAGTTAAACTTCAGGTAAACGGCGTTAACTGACTAGGCCCTAGTGTCTGAAATGACAATGGGCGTTCCTCAAGGCTCGATATTGGGCCCATTCCTCTTTTTAGTTTACATAAACGATTTGCACCAATTACTACAAAATCAACCGAAGATGGTGTTATTTGCTGAAGACATCTTTGATATTTAGAATAGATCGACGGTCACAAAATCTTGATGATGTGAATAACTCTATTCATCAGGGCCAAAACTGATTCGTGGAAAACAATTTGGTACTATATGAAAAAAAAACAAATTATATTAGATTCACATTGCCGTATGTTAGAAGAAGCGAATGCGACATCACATTGAATGGAGAAAAGCTGGACTTTATAAATCAAACAGTTTTCCTAGGAATCACTACAGACTACAAATTACAATGGGATCTTCACATAAAATCTCTTGCAGGTTGGGGTAGTTCAGCCGCTGACTTTTGACTTTGACTTTGTAACTATGAAAAGCTCGGTCCTTGGACCTATTTTCCAAGTCATGTCCCGGAGGACTCGACTCCACCTCAAATCTTCAAATTGGCGGTTACCTATAGGGTACATCGTATATTAGAGGGAAAAAGATGTATCTAGAATTTGAAATGATGACACAAAACTCTACACTTAGTTTACCGTACTGGGTCACTGCAAAATTAACATACAAATTAACAACAAAAGCAGCATCGTACAAAGGTGTTACACGCTAACAAGCATCACATTATTTCTCTATTAAATCAGGGTTCCCATCATCAAAATTACATCATATCACAAAACGATAATTAACTTGTATTTTGACGGCGAGTGAATTGTAGGATATTTACTATTTGGTTAATTTTAATTAATATTACCGGTTAGTTAGAGTTTAGTTCTATATTAGATTATGCCCTGTTTTGTTACTCACCATTTTAACGGATTGTTAATTAGAACATCTAATTATGGTGTTTAGTTATTATGATATGATTGAGTAAAACACTATGATACCGCGGGACAAATTTGTGAGAAATCAATATAGCGGTGCATTGTGATTGAAACAATAGTTTATTACAGAAGAATACACATTTAACTAGGTTCAGTTTTGCGAGTAATCACAGAAAATCTTTGGCAGTTTTAGTAATAAAAAATCACAGGCAACAACGTCTTCCATAATAACTGTTATGGTAAGAAAAAAAATGTTCAAACGTGTAAATAGAATTCATATTTAAATATATTCTTACAGTACAATCCCTCAGGTCCATCTATACGCAGTATTTCACATAGCTACAATACGAAACAGCCGCCAAACTTACGCCCTAAATCATAATCACGAAACGAAAAAAAGTACAAAATTCCCGCGTCTGGCGCAACTGGACTACGATACCAATTGCATGTAGAATTTCCACTGAACAAATAAAGCAAAAGGCCTTGCCTTCCAAGTACAATACGACATAAATACACCTATAACATGGAAAATATTGAATCGATGAACAAAAAGGACCAAAAAGAAGGCTGGGGAAACGAACGATTTTGAGGATCTCGAACTGCCTACGAGTACCTATTGCGAGTTCGTATAGGCTTGTTTGGTCCTATGTGTATGGCTGTGCCTACTGATGCGTGTCTGTCAATTTTTTTTCTATGCAAATACCAAAAACAGATGTTAGTAGAGAGGAAAACATCCTTCAGTCAAAAGTACTACTAGATTCTCGTGGTAAAATTATTGAAATTAATTACTGCCATTATAGTTATCTACCTACGGAGGTTACTAAAACCAACTCTGAATTACTTGCTTTAGAACGAGGCCACAGAATAGAAGAGCAACAGCAGTTAGCCCATTTCATACGTTAGATGCAAATGAGTTTCAAGAAGCGTAACCGTCGGGCAGGCTTGTTTTACGTAACATCGGGCCGGACTGACCGTGCAACGCGCAACACTGTGGGCTCGTGTTACATTTGCCACAAGAACATACTGCGGACGACGACGTCTAATTTTCATAACAAAACAAAAGGAACGAACAATGCGACCCGGCGAGATGTAGGGACCCGCGACTGTGTACCACTACTTAGGTTTGATTGAACGCATAAGAATGTGGGAGACGCGGGGTAGCCACGCGCGCGAGCGAGACCCCGCCACGAGCGAAAGAGAACGACACATCGCAATTACCTCGTGAGATTGTTGAATAAATTTACATTCAGTTGATTGAAATAATAATGAAATTGCCCCGGCACAGAACGTTCATACGGGATATTTAAATTAATAATAAATTCATAATATTATACAAATCGTGCACGTGATCCATACAGCTATTTCTGTTTTATTTGGTGGTTTCTAAGAAAAAAATCTTTTCTTATGTTTGTGTAATGTAAATGTATTGAATATAAAACTCCTAACTCGAATTATGTAGATATAGGGAAATTTAGACATTACGACTCTGCATGTTCGAATTTCTATTATTGAGAACCTTAATCAACCAATAGATTTGCTGAATTATTATCGGACATTATTAATAAGTTTAATCGAACTGGCTCCGATGCTCAAAAACTCTAATGCTCGTATGCCATCAAACTTTAGCTTCACCGGGTCACATAAATTGACAAATGAAAAAGTTAGGCGTTTAGTTAGTTTGTTACCTTGTTAGAGTGCGTTGACAAGTTATGTCTTACACAACAACAGCAGTTGCTTAAGGTTACACTAGCCGAAATTGATATCACTTTTTATTTTGAACGTAAATCGTCAAACAGTGGCATAATCCCTAGACTACGTTTGTATGGAAGAATTTTCGACTATGTCTTTCTAATTATCTTTTTTATTGAGGGATGTCTCGCAGTTAAATCTTATGATTTGTTACTGCTTAACCGGGCGATCTTGAAGAGACTAAACTAGAGCTTCCAGCCAGGCACAAAGAGCTTAACCTAAGCGACCACGCTGAGGGCAACCCCTGTGGGGTACGAACCTCGGCTCAGGGCGTCGGCGTCGTCGCCGGGGTACAATAAGAGGCTGGATCATGATTAACTGATTCTACCATTCATTCGGAAAGTACCTAAGTGGAGAAGAAACTCCTTTTTAACTAGTAATTTAACTACGGCTCAGCATTTCGCGGGCTGGCTTGTATTTATTGAAAGGGACAACGCGACCAGCCTCGGCTGCGAGGAAGGAATGAATGCGGTCGATTTTCCTTATTTGGACAGATGGCAGTGATGATGTACAAACCTTTTTAACTTCCTAATTGGAGCAGGTGTCACTCTTAGACACAGAACTTTTATATGAAATTTTTCGTCGCAAGTGTCACTGGTTTTCAGCTAAAAATATTCAATTCTAAAGCATATCGCTGATGAAAAATATATTAATATATAAACGTCTGCTCTCAATAAGATCGGTTTTCTTTCCTGTTATCCTTGCTCCTCGTTTTTTTAGTTCGTCTTTCAATTCATTAAGCTTCCAGGTACAATACATATAATCAATAAGGATAGTAGGTCGGTTTTAACACAGAAAATTGCGTGAACAATTTGACAGCAGCAATTGCACCGCTAGCGACATCTGCACTGAGCTTTGTGCTTAAATACACATGAATCAATTTGTGGGCTACGGTTATAATTTTCTGACTTGTTAATAATAAATGCCGGTTATGCTTTCTTATTTTTTTGTGAATTGACTTCATTTCTGCCCCTAGATTATTTGCCCGGCAATTGTAATCTTTTGATTTGTAAAATTATTTTTTGATAGACTATAGAAAGTTGGACAATATTAGATTGGAAATAATAGCCGATAAGTTGTGTGTTGTTTGAGGGTGAAATAGTGCACTAAGAAACAGTATAAAATGTAAGTATGAAGGTATCATGTTATTAACAGTTTGGTTGGAGGAAAGACAAGAAAAAAATTGTATGCTTTGGGTTCATTTAAGCAAGTTAAGGTGGAAAAGTTTAATTTGAAAATAATCAGTAAAATATCTACACGAATTGGTGACTTATTTCACCTGTAATCTAATTTATTTCCTTTGCAAAACTTTTGACCACAAACCTTTTTTTAAAATTACTTGTAGTAAGCCATCATAATAGAACATGTAGCTACGGAACCCTTACAAGTTAATTACTTATAAAAGGGGAAAATACAGAATTAGATTTTTATAAGGGTCAGCTGTCATGAATGAGTTGGTCGAAATAATGATAACAATATCTATGTAATATGGCAAATAGGGGAAACTCTTGGAACTGAATCGGGCCCTTGAAGTCGCAGGGATGTTGTATGAAAGAGGAAGGCGTTACTGAGTTGGAAAATCCAAAAAAACGTTTTTTTTTTCTATTTAGTATTATATTTTTCATTTTGCTTGCAAACATACCACGTGGATAAAAAAAACATTGAAAATAAAGAGCAATTGTGATGCAATATCATCTCAGCGATAAGCGAGAGAGCTAAGAAAAGTACAAACGTGCAAATAATCCTTTCCCAGATAATCGCATTACGGATCCTAACACGCACGCATTTAAATGTGTTCATCCTTGACCTAGCCCTGAGGGTCAACAGACGACCAGCAGACGTATCAGAAACTATCCGAACGGAAAAATCGGGCGGGTTGGCGCGCGGTAAGGCGCCGAGCGGCCAAAGAGTGCGGAGACACGTGCGCGCGCGACGCCCTCCCGGCGGGGGGTCAGCGTAAGGTGGCGCAGATGTCGCGGGCGACCCTGACCTAGCTCAAGTGCTGGGCGGGTCACGTGGTCGGGCGGGCGGCTAACTTACTGCGGTCGTTCACCTTGAGACGGAGTGGGTAGAGGTGGTGACAGCGATTCCTTGCTTATCAATGATACCTCCCTTCCGAGTTCGAGACAAATAAATACTCATTCCATTGTGAAGAGTCTTGTTTTCGTGAACGTATATTAGTAATCCCGTCGACCGCATCGTAATTCGAAACGATGCCAGTACATGTGTTAATTTAACGCGGCAAAAGAATTCTGCTGTAACCAAGTCCTATTGAAGCTTTGTTTCACGTATCAGCTAGTAATTACGAATAGTACTTATTGATAATTTAATTTCATCAGAAAGGTCTTTGCTTGGCTTGGCGACATTGATAAGCTGTTATTACTTCAGTGTTTCGTGAAGCAATTATGATAGAATTAAAAAAACAACATAAAATTTTACATAACGACAAGGTGTCACATAATTATACACGCCGATAACAGACGCTAATAACATTCTACAAAGCAATTACCAGACTATCTGATAACATTCTGTTGCGATACATTAGCTGCCTTTAAAACTTAAAACGATTGTTAATATGCAAAATGTTCGAACAGCAATAAGTTATAATATCTATTAATTGTGTATAATAAGTCGTTTGGCCGTCCGTTCGCTCGGTAGTAACAGGTGGGTATTTATAAAGTTATTAGCTTCTCTGCGCGACTGTACTTTGTATACAGCGTGACATTTTTATAAAAATTGATATCGTATTTTTTTAAATGTCAACATTTTACAGACACTAGTATGTTTTTATTTGCGCAGAGTAAGTTGAAACGGGCACTTGTTGGAATTTCACTTAGTTGGTATAATAACTAGGGACTGTGGTTATGTTCAATTAATTAGTGAACACTTCTCTTAAACACAACAAAGGCCATCAATTATAAGTCATTTGCAATTTTTTCATTGCATTTTTATATCTTATTGAAGCTGGTTAAAGAAATGGTTTCAACCGGCAGGAGTATGATATATAAGTATAAAATTATGTACTTTTTACAAATGTTAAATTCATAGGGAACCTGTTTTCGCCCTAGAATTAGTTTCGTAGCAGTAATAAGACAGGGGAATGAGGCGAGTGTATTTGATCGTAGATGATACAATTTAATGATAAGCATACTTCGGATGTTGATAAGCATACTTCGGATCTAATCTAGCTAAGCAGGACGATATATAGAATATTTTTTTTTCCGCAAACCATAATCTTAGGTGATTTACAATGGTGGTTTAACAAACTATCAAGTTTATATTTTATACTACCAGTAAATTTCTTCTAGGACGACTAATTCAATTTCTTCGGCACCTGCGCTTCTTAAATACAAAATAATCTAAAAAATAACTGGATTAAACCGTGCTCTAGAAATAATTTGATAGGAAAATAACGTGATTACGGCTTCGGGCAGTTTTTATTTTGTTATGTTCTAATTGACGTACAATAAGGCTACAGAACCTTTATCCACAAAGTCGCTCACATTATGATAGAGGTCCTTATTGTTAAAAACTTTTTAACCATAATGATTAGGAAGATTATTAGCAGATTCTTAATTCAAATCTATTGGGGATTATAATAAAGAAATAATTTAATCATACGGTCAGCGAGATTCTATAAATAAGACAGTGCCTAATATATATTAGGGCCTTTTTGGTCTCGCACGGGGTATTCTTATTCATTTTTTTCCGACTTTTAGGTTTTTGCTTATCTCTCCTAGATAAAAAGTCTAAAAAGTCTTCTGTGTGGGACACATAAATATTTTTCTTGCTTTCTTTCTTTATATGGGCAAGCTTGACCCTATGTGAAGGGCAAGGTGATATTCAATCAGTGGTAACGATCATGGACTACTCTAGATATCGGCCTCGGAGAACACACTTTTACCTGAGGAGATCTATACTGAGAAATTTTTTGAAATTGGACTATAAATACAAATCAAATTACTATTAAAATTCATAAAATATATGTGGATAAATCAATACAAACTGACTTGACAAACCATGAAAATAAAATAGAGATCGAAAATATATGTAATAAAAACTCAGTATTTTAAGAAATAAATACATATGTGTTCTACACCAAAATATAGCAGGTCTGCTTAACAAAACAGACAACCTCTCAATATGCCTTAATGAACTGTCAGAAAACAGAAAAAGACCTGTCCGATGTTGTACTAAGCACAATGGAGCATTTTATGATGTCAGGTCATGAAAACCGCCTTGTAGGTTGGCTACATGTTTCAGCAGACAAAATAGCAAAACAGGCGGGTTCCGGTCCGGTCTGGTCATTCATGGAGAGAGAGTTACCAGAGGTTTCAGAAACTTCATTGACTAATTTAGAGAGCAGTGGTGGCCCAGTGGTAACGGCTGCTACTTACAAGTTGTAGGTCGTGGGTTCGAACCCAGGCAGGCACTTTACTTTTTGTAAATGATTTCATCACCACTGCTCTCAAAACGGTGAAGGAAAACATCGTGAGGAAACCGGTATGACTTATAACCAAACATTCGTAGATATGTGACATCCATTAACATATGCACTGGGCCCGCGTGGTGGATTACGGTCCATCCCTCTCACAGATGGGCGGCCTGCACGCACAAAGGACCAAATGCGAGTCTAGGTGCGTAAAAGGGGTCCATCTATCCTATCCTATCCTTTACTAATGTAGTAGAATGATGTGCAATTGAACTGACAAGTTTTAAATTGTAGTAATATGTATTTATAGAGTACCAAAGACAGTCATAAAAAGTTATTAATTAAAAAGCATACTTAAATATTAACCCGCAATGAACAAACACGTAAAGAGCGGGGGTCAACATAAGCTTACTCTAAAAGCTTATGGTCACCCCCCTGAATTAAATATGAAATTATTCTAGTCGCATCCGTATTTGGCAACTGTTCGTTATTCGGGAAAACATCTGTCAATTTGTTTAACTATTAACAAACGACCAGGCCTATTTGTCGCATTAGCGCCGAAGTGACGTCTGAGAGACGTACAAATTGTAGTGATAAACAAAATCTATACTTAATAAAGTTGGAGGTTCAGTAACTTATTTTATTGAAAAGTTAGTTTTGTTAGGAGTGAAATTTTAGCAGGTTTTGAAGGTATTTAGCTATTATACACGTGCCTATCCTCAACGCAGTTTCAATTGCAACGGGTTAAATTCTGGCTTAAACATCCAGGTGTTAACGAATCCTTAACGACGTAAAGCTAAGTTTTCATCCGTGGAATTTAGAAATTAGAAACTAACACATAAATACTAGGTTAATTCCAACGCAAAATTAAAAAAGGATATTAAAAATTAAATAAAGATATGATACTTTAGCTACTCGTGGCAGATCCACGCTGGACGAAAAAAACCGTCTTCAGTAGTAGCGCTCCAAGACTGGATTACGAGCTGAGACCGCGCCGCAGTTCTCGTAGCAAAACATAGGCGTTGATAAAATATACGGAACCCGATGTGAAATGTACGGAATCAAGAAGACAGCTGGCACACAGGCACACAAGGGTCATGCGCTTTAACCGGGGGGTGAAGCCGGAGTCGGCTTCTATCAACTGATATCTACAGACTAACTACACTTATAACGATGTCTCGTCTATGAGACACTAGCCTTACCTTAATTTGTATGCCTACTTGGTTAAACATAGCGATCCTGACATTAGAATTAGATCTTATTATATTGTACCTATGTTTTTACAAATAAATAATTTGAATTTGAAAAATTTATTTGCTATATTATACCTATCATCAAAATCTGGATTAAGCAGACGCAAAGCCTTTTTCATCACGTATTATAAAATAATTTTAAAACTGCGACCCACAAAAAAAGATTTCAATCCTTATATTTACTGCGCACTATTCTAGAGCAAAAAGTGTCCGTCCATATGTGAGCAGTAAATGAAAGGAAGTGTACAGACAGACGTACGACTGAATGGCCGACTTCCACCTCCTTGCTCGGACTTACTTGTAAGGCCGCGTGCACACTTGCGACTACGAATGACATTGCCACATTAGTCACGTCACGTTTGTGTTTGCTGAACACGCTTTCTGCAAATTACTAGTGTCCTAATTAATCTGATAGAATTTAGTCAATAGCAAGATGTACAACATAGATAAGGCGTACAATTTCAAATAGATTGATTGTCAATTAAAGCCAGTTTTCTAACACGCAACAATATCTTTAATGCATCAATAGAAATCGATCCACGCGAAAGATATACTAGTACTTTTAGATATTAAATTCACGAATGTAACTTCACTTTTCAATAAGCAATACTCGTTGTGACAATTACGATAGGGTAGTTAACAATCTACATTGTGGACGATGACAGGACGTTTAACCGTAATCGATGAAGGTGAAAAACGGCATGGCGGCGGTAGGCTTAAGTAAAAAACCGACTGCCGTTTTTTTGCTAATAGTCTGACTATTAGAAAAAAAACGGCAGTCTTAAGGAAATTACCTGAGTAATGTGTAAACGGGATTATTATATCATGACCGTGGGTACGCCCACGCATTTTTTATTAAATTAAAAATCGTCACTTGTGTCTTCGTGTAGCGATGCAAGCGATTCGTGCGTGCGTCAGTTAATTGAGAATTTTGTGAACTTGTCGCTAATGTATGCTGTGTCGAATATTTTAGAATAATGACACAGATGACACACATTTTTTCCAGATTGTTCTATTGTTGCTCGGAAGACTTGCAAAATGGACACTGATGTTTAAAAATACCTCGTTAAAAGTGTGGTTCAATGGTCCTAACAGAGTAGTCCTGTACCAGACGAAAATGTATCACAAACCACGATTTATTAAGCGAATTGACCGCTAATTAGTTTGACAAAATACTGAATAAAAACACTGGTTATTATTTACAGAAGAAATGACAAAAAAATATGTCACAATCGTGTACACAAAATTTGAGTCGTTTTTCTCTATGAGGCTTTTTAACAGCCAGTAAAATACAACACACATTTTAATTAAAGTGACATTATTCGCTTACTCTTTCCTTTTGAATCGTCTACTTCATTAGGAAAATTACTTCGGCTGAGAATCGAGCAATGTTTTCATTAACTTTGTGCTTGGCTGTAGATTTTTATTCGTGTCCTTTAGTTTTTTATTGCCACTACATTCGTAAGTTGAAAACCAGAGCTGATTCAATATTTGAACACAAAAATACAGTCGAGATTTTTATTTTATATTTGTAAAATTAATCGTTTTTTAAAAATTGGTCATTTAGTTCGATGTGATTTTTTTTAATCGTATGTTTATTATTTTGTGAATTGTTGAAACTGCGATCCTTATGGGCTTTATTCAGGCTATAAGAATAACAATAAAACCAACTTCAATAATAAGGACGAGGTTCTCAAATCGACTAACTGTTTTTTTTTGTGTGTTTAGCGATATTTTTGCCAATTGCTAACCGATTTTGATGATATATTTTTTTGCATTTAATGTTAGAAAGTTAAGAGAAAAATTAGAAAAAGATGTGCCTCTCTGATGACGCGTGTTCGCGGCAGTACCAACACTATTCTCAGTGTGTTCGCAGACCGGTGGGATTCTCCGATGATGCAGAGGTGGATGCAGCTCCACGCTGAAGTGTAGCTGTATGTTTTTAGTTTTATATCTGTACCTACTAACACTAGTTTTTTAAGTAAATTGTTACTAATCCTATGGACTTTGTCTGATATAAAAGATTTTTATTTATATTATTTATTTAATATCAATAGCATTAATGATTTCAATTAAAACATAATTTCTAGACATCACCAGTTTCCGTTTCAGTAAATACTTTTTCTTTCATCTTATAACAGATCAGACTATAAGATTCGTCTTAGATATCTTTAGTATCGATCTTCGCCTCATTTCAAACTTTGTCGTCCCACAGCAAGAGGGCCACTTTGACCGTAAGCCCGGTCACTTTCATGCGGGCCGGATCTGACCGGAACTGGGATTTCCGGGCGGTGCCTTCGCGGCGTACCGGTTTCCGACCTTGACTCGGCCGACACGACTTATTGGGATGTTACTTCATGTTTGTTACCGAAATACACTATTGTACCTAGTTATTGGCTTGTTTCTTGGTTGTTGTTAATAAATTATGCGGTTAGCTTCATGATTTATGTTTATTTTAGTTTTCCTTAGATTGTGTTTTAGTTTTTAAAACAAGAACCTAGAACGAAAAAGACGGCTTTCTTTCGCAGACATTGTGACCACGGACTTGAGTAATTCTATTTTAAAATAAAATTGCAGAATATTGCGTAATATTTATGATTCATTTGCTTCGTCAATTAGGTAAAAAAAATGAATACTATCCTGCTACTGTAAGGTATAAACGCAAAATTATGCGGATGAATGTTTGTTAGTATTTCACGAAACACTACTGAACGAATTTTGATGAGATTTTGCAGTAGTATATATATATATATTTTTTTTTCTGTTTTGCTTACACATGAGAAGCGGAGATAGCTTTTGCTTGGTTTAAGCAAAATTTATGTACCTATATGTGTGCCATTAATAGAAAGTGTCTATTCTTCTTTCTTTCTTTCCTTTCATATACCAAATTAGTCATAACTTCAAACTCAACTCAAAACCTAACCAAATTTTTATATTAATTCAGCAGGAACTCAAACCCGCCTGCCCCCGTCGCCCATATCATCAATGAGTCGACGAATACTCATCAGAATAACACATAAGCTATTATATACACATAATATATTAAGGAATACACACGGGTAGCGGCTTATAAAGTTGATAGTGACTAATTTACCAGATTACTCATAACTGCTGCCAGTCTTTTGGGTACGTTCCTAGATGGGAGCGATTTGGAGGAGTACTATGAGGCTTAGGTTGAGATACCTTTCTTTCGTAATATGTAAGAGGTTAGGTTTAGTATAAGTTAGTATAGTTAAGTTTTGTTTAGTTGTTAAGTATGTACATATTTTACACTTCAAACTCAATTCAAAACCCAACCAATTTTATTTAATAATAATTCAGCAGGAACTGAAGCCCGCGTTCCCCCGTCTCTTTATTATTAGTGCGTTGTCGACGAAGGCGCGAACAGAGCGACACAGACTGACATGCTCTGGACACGGCAGTGATTTAATAACGACATGCGACAGGAAAAGGGGGAAATATTGCAAAAAGATCGACCACCAGACTTGGCCGTGGTCTTATAATGCAAAATAATAACAGAGGGCTGTGATACGTTGCATTTTTGACGGGTTATTCGCGCAATTTTTAGATTACGACGCCGAAACAGCGAAAAATCTTGATACATCGGCAATTCGACACAAAAATTTAACATGACTTTTAGTGGAATATTTTAGTTTCTCTATTATTTTCTCATGTTTATTAGGGTCAGCAAGCAGTGTAATCGGAAAACTGCACACAGTATTAGTAAAGGTCATTTATTTACGAACCTCGCGCTTTTTCCTAAATTATATATTACAATCTTGCGACAAAACTTTAGTCGTCGACACCAGCAGCCTTATTGCGTTATGAATTCGGCAAGGCAAAGGGCAAAGAGTATGAAAAATCGACCAACCACATGCGAGATGAAAGACGCGATGTGGATTTCCGTCTATGAGATTAGTCGATTTTTCATACCCTTTGCCCTTTGCCTTGCCGAATTTATGTGCATATTAAACCAAATAATGTCGCAGTAGAACAGAAAAGGTATTAAGAATAGTTCGCTGACAGAAATATTATATTATGGTGTGTGTGAACGGACTCAACACTCAGCACTCAGTTGCAGCAGTTTTTCACCTGTCGGTAAAACAAACAATAATTCACTTTATGATTCTAAAGGCAGAACCGTAAGCTAAGTAATAGCTTGATCGATTGAGTATTGTGAATATACAATGCTTTAATGACTAAGATAATTCGTTGTATTAGGGTTCCGTGTGAGACGAACGGAAACCCGTTGCAAAGGCTACAGTCTGTGATGGTGGATGTCACTGAGGTAGTTGCCGTGATGATATTGCATCTAAGTAAATAATGCCGAAATCAGAGCGCGTCATCCCTAGCAGACTCCCCTCACACGCACGGATATGCTAAACACTCTCGAATTTTTTATCCATTTTTGACCCAACGTTTTTTCTATTTGCTGCCGGTTTTTGAGGCTAAGGGCGATGTCTAACACTTCATTAGCTTCATAATACTCGAGGTTATTAGTTTATTAATGCGAAATTCGTTAGTCGAAAGTTTTTGACACGGCGGAACCCTCGGTGAATGCATATGGGCGATTATAATTTCATATTTATGTACAAACCTGCACTTAAGTTCGAATGAAAGACTTAACTATTTTATTTAATGCACCAATTCCATGCAAATTGTTTTATTTTTAACTTTAATTTTAAATGTTTCACATGACATTTTCCCACATACATAATTGGATGGAATGGAATTGCGAATGAAAGGAGTGCGGAACACGGCTTACGTCTTAGTGCGGCGAACAAACAGTGCTAATTATAAATATAGATGGCCTGTCTGCAGCACCCTCAGCCGTCAAGAACGACTCTCAAAGCTAATTCCTAGATACTGTAGTCACCGTTGACGCCTTTCTGTCATCCGGCCACCCGAAAAGCACTTTCCAGGCGCGTTAAGCACTCGACTCGGAGGGGGAGAGCGGGGGGCCCCCTCCCCCTCCTAAACTCCCGCCACCCGACTTCGAAAAAAGGCGATGCACTTCATATTGTTCTTTTTGTGTCCACGATCGATCGTTTCAGTGAAGGAGTGAGTTTTTATCTGTTCGGCCCTGCTTCAGTTACTTCACACGTGGTGGGCTAATTGGGGGATGCGTTCAGACCGCTCAATTAGAAAATAGACGAACCATGGGGGTGCAGGACAAACGGGGGGAGAGGGGCAGAGACGCAGCTTGAGATTTTTGCGAGGACACGCGATAGGGAATTGAGATAACGCAGTGTTCGACGACGCGCTCTTATTTTATTTACACCCCTGCATCAGAACGAGCTTATGATTACTCATGAACGTTTTCAATCACCTCCGAATGCAAATTGGTGGTGTTCTGAGCGGGTGAAGAAGAGAAAATAAGGGAGCGGTGGAAACGAAACGCAAAAATTGTGGCCTGGGTTAAACTTTATCTGGGATCAAGGTTGACAGTTTTAGCCTTTCGGGTGCAAACGGCGCGTTCTTTAGCCGGAGTTGTGTCCCAACCTGTAATTGGCGGGAGTGTTGTGTCTAAGGCTAATGACGCATAGCCGCTGCGCCTGCGACTGCTAATCTGACGTATAGTAAGCACGTGTCGTGTGATTTGTCAAAGCCACGTGGTTTCACTGGATTATCGTCAGTGCGGAGTGACTAGTTTGTGTTCTGTATTATCTGATTTCTTTTTAGGATAGGTGCGAATGCACAAATTATTTTTATGCTTCTATTTACTATATGACTACTTATTTGCCCCCAAATAGTCATATACTCTTCTCTGGTGTCTGAGTTTCTATGTTTCAACAATGCCGAATTTGCCGTTCCCGATTCCAAAAGTAATCATTACCTTTCTTATGACCAAACTCCGCACGTTTATTCGACTCTTAACGCAGACATAATTAATATGCGCGTAGTATTACGATACAATTATTTTTACACTAACGAGAATCACACTGGTTTCCTTAGCACGTGCCAATATAACTAACTAACCAGATTAACACGAATTAAAATATTCGTACTTACGTCGCACGAACCATGCACGCGATCTGACTTACCTGTAAAAGAAAGTAATTTTCAATTAAACACAAATCGCAACACTAAAAAAATAAGGAAATGTTTATACTTAAATACTCTGTAGACAGAATTGTGTACTCAAGTATTTTCGACCTTTACAATACTCATATATTGTACACCAAATTTTATGATCAAATATTTCACCCATATTCATATTTTGTACCTAGACAGAATTTTAAACTCGAGTATAAATATTCAACCTGTATGTAAACTCATATTTTGTTTCATAACCATACACGCAGTTTAGAAAACATGCAAATTTGCCGTTCCACAGAAAACAACAACTAAATATCGACAAAAACAAAATATGGAGCTTAAAAAATCATGTGCATTGAGTCCCGGCGACGCCTCCGTAATCTTGTTCTTTATTTCACGCGATTGTTTACACATTAGATCGGCTAATAAAATGGAATCGAATAACGTGCTGTCGGTGGCAAACCCTTTGAGGGCTTAGGAGGAGTCGGTTTAATATGTTTGGTTTGAATTTAGGGTGGTACGATTTGGTTGCACATGAGGGGATTCACTTGGTTTAATCATGTTGGTTCACGGGTGCAGTTTCAGTACGTAATGTTATAATAAACTGACTCCTTGTCCTAGTGAAGGAATGCATGAATTTTTATATTGTTGATAAGTTCGCGTTTGACCACTATGCCACTTGATGGTAAGCGATGATGTGGTCGACGGTGAAGCTCGTCTAGCTTTTTTGAAAGGTTCCATCACTGGCATTGTTGCTGCCTCTTCTAAATACTTTTTTGCTCTTAGACGATATACTACCATAAACAAACTTTTCACCTCTTTGTGCTAGGTGTATCAGAAAGAAACCATGTAGTTGCAAGTAGTGGTCGCAGAGCGTGAATTAATATATTATACATGAGTCTAGCATGCATGTGTTCGTAAGTTATCCATATACTATCCTTATCCATACTATATATATATATTATCACACTAATATTATAAAGGCGAAAGTTTGTGAGTGTGTGTGTTTGTGTGTTTATTAATTCTTCACGCCAGAACGGCTGAACGGATACTTTTTATCCCGGGAATATGTTTCCTCGGGATAATATTCGACATTCACGCTGGCGAAGCCACTGGCAGAAGCTAGTAATATTATAAATGCGAAAGTAACTCTGTCTGTCTGTATGTTACCTTTTCACGCTTAAACTGATGAACCGATGAGGATGAAATTTTACATGGAGATAGTTTAATACCCTAGGAAAGACATAGTACAGTTTTTATACTGAATATCATCCTTGAGGGGTTGGAAATTTGTGTGGTGAACTACTGCCAGCCTACAATATTATTTCGCGATATAAAACAAAAGGCTTTTTGAAGTACTAATGTTACGAAGAAGTCGCGGGCAACAGCTTGTATATTATAAACGAGTGTAATATGCATGTGTTCGTAAGTTACGGGGCCGTCCGCTTCGCTGCTCCGTACAATGTTGTTCTTTACTATCGCCACGCCATCTATTAATAATAATTTAATGTTAATATAAAATTACTAACAATATCGTGATAGTTTTATTGTTGTGAATAATGTTTGTGTTCGATAGGAACTTTAATTATTGTAAGTTGCAATACCTAACGTCAATTATAAGTATCTAGCGTGTAATTTAAATAGGATCAGAACTCAACCCTTTAAAATTCGCTTGGGAGCAAGGGCTCTTCTAATCATAACGAGATATTTCATTTGGGCATCACTATCATCATTTCAGCCGACAGACATCCACTACTGGACATAATCCTCCTCCAAGTGTCGCCACAATGGTCATTTCAGAATCGTCTTGCATCCAGCAAATTCCAACAGTTCACCTATTTCAATTCATGTACATAGTATGCTGACTTAAGGCGCCGATTCCCTTGAGTAGCTGATTTTAAAATGAGTATCACGTCTAAATGGCTTGTCGTAATTTTTTGAAAAAAAAAATGTTACATTAGACTATTTTCTTAATAATTTGATATAAGCAAATTTTGAGTTTTATTCGTATAACATAGTGTAATTAATTTGTAAAGTTACGTCTAAAACGGACAAAAACATGACAATCACACCAAAACCGCTGGGCGTATTTTAATGAAATCAACACCATCTCAAAGACAATTTAATTATCTACATTTTGATCTGAGCCTTTTTTTTAAAGTCATAGAATAATAAGGAAAGTACAAAAAACTACTAAATTTTGGGTCGCCCGGGTGTGAAACGAGTGCGCGTTTTGTTCCCTCAAGGTCGTTGGCGTTAGTCGTCGTCTTAATTAATATATAGTTTTCAATCCTCACGCACGGTTATTGACAAATGCGTGCACTGACACTGGACAGATCCACTCAATCTGGCTGGTTCTTTCCTCAAAATACCATTTCAGACATCAGTCTACATGTTCTCTGGACTGTACTGTTTTTCTGGACTTTAAAAGAGACTTGTTTCGGCCTTTCTTCTCAGAGTAGCCAGATAGGAAACACCGACCTCATCTAGTTTTAAAAGATATGATCGACATATAAAAGAGTTTGTACAAACTAACTTACAGAAATAAAATCATTTAAGAAACAAAAAAAACAGCATAAAATCAATATCAAGAACATCATCTTTATTAAATCAATTCTCCGTAAACCATCAACAATTTACTTGAACTAAATTAATGCTAGAAAAATTTTGAAATTTACTATTCTAGAGAAAATCATCGCGTGAGACGGTGATCTTAAATCGGTAGACTATCACACCGACATTCTTTGATGAATGTTCAACGAACAGGTGCGACTTGGGAGTTAATACTTAATAAATTAACTGCCGACATGTCTCGACGACGGCGACGTTGTAAAGTAGGATCATTACAACAAGACTTAGGAGTGTCTTAGAAACATAAAAAGTATTTTGTAAATTAATTCAGTTTACCCGTTAAGGGTCTTGTGTCCGCTTTTCTCTAAAACACAGTCTTGAACATTATGTTACCAGATTTGCAGAGCGTGTCTGATAATGTCAATGTGTACATAATTATAGTTTACTAGCTGTTTCCCGCGACTTCATCTGCGTAGCATTAATACTTCGAATAGCCAATTTGTATATATCACGCATTAATATTGTAGGTGTGTAGGCCGCCTTACTTGAGAAATTATTAGTTCACTATACAAACTTCCACCCCACCTTTACTCTGCCTTAACGGATGATTGCCGGGATAAAAACTATGTCCTTGCCAGGGTCTCAAACTATGTCCTTGTTAGGGTCTCAAACTATCTCCATACTAATTTTCATCTAAATCGGTTAAGCGGTTTAAGGCCGTACCCTGACCAAAAAATCAGCATGAGATATGAGCATTCCTATTGGCCTAGCGGCACTGGTTGCGCATGAATTACGGTAGCGAATACGCCCAGATTTTAGAATAAAATCTTTGTAAAATCGAATATTGGTCTTTTGAAAAAAATAAAACTTACAAAATGTTCGTTATCAAATTGTCTATCCATTAGTGTTAGTATAAAAAATAATTAATGAACACTTTACGAGGAGATGCTATCAATAATTATTTCACATTTTTATGGTTTTGTTGGAAGGAGATTAGTGACACATATACCACTTTAAAAACAAAAGTGTACTACCATTTTAGAATCAACATTATGCAGAAATTTAATGTATTTTTATTAATTGATATTTTTTTTTAAATAAAGAGTAGATAGCTCATAAAAACTGCACAAAATTCGACTAGCGCGACGTTTTGCTCGGGGAGGCGCCTTAAGCGTAAAAAGATAACAGACAGACAGATATAGTTACTTTCGCATTTATAATGTTAATATGGATTAAATACCTATAATTTAGTGTTTTTACGAATGAACAAATCTACATTAGAAAATATACATTAGAATCTGAAGATTTCGCCCAGAAAATTCATTTCATTCTGAAAAACCGGGCAAGTGCGACTCTGATTCGCGCACAGAGGGTTCCGTATACACAGCTGCATTCACCCAAATAAATAGCTAATATGACTTACGTTCAGAAACAATGAAAGCACTGAACATTACTCTAACGAAGGAACAAAATTAACTTTGCCATTAGAAAACTGTTGTCCTCATACATCAACATACCAAACTTTTACCTTTCCAAGTACATATTATAAGTTGGTCGACTATTACTCGTAACCTATAAAGCCTACTTAACTGTGATAGTTTTCCTTTTCGTTATATATACTACAGCCGTGAATTTTTTCACATATCTAAAAGCATTTAGATGGTAGGGGTAAGACACTTGACTCTAACAAAAAATAGCAATTTAAAGCTTAATTTTACGCAAACGGATCCCTGAATCGAAAAATGGTTTTTACAGACACGTAATATTTTTGAATGGCCTATCGGCGTGATAAATATGTGTATCCGTGCCACATTATAGCTTTCTAGTACTAAGAGTCTCTGAGCTAAGCTGCGGACGGACGGACAGACGGACATGACGAAACTACAAGTGTTCCTTGTTGACTACGGAATCCTAAAAATAAAAATGAAAGCCTAGTAGGACATCATTTTTAAGAATTATAATTATTTGTTGAATGGCATAATTCATATTTAGGCGGATTAATTAAATGCGAATATTTTTTAAAGGTCTCCTAAATTTTATTATCTTAAATCATAAATATTACTTTTTCAACGGCATTGTACGCTTCAATTAAGGGTGATTCATGAAACTCAAAAATAAAATAAAAATAGTTTTCGGTATTCATTTATTTTGCTGGATGACAGCTAAGAACCATAGGTAAGTAGGAACCTGCATTACTTAACTAACAACAACTAATTTGCCCAGCGCGGCATTTGCCCAACTATGTCGGGGTCAGCTTTCAGTCTGACTGGATTAGTTAACTACCAGTATTTACATGGAGCGACTGCCTATCTGACCTCCACAACCCAGTAACTGGGTAACACGATACCCCTCGACTAGACTGGTGTCAGATCTCAAGCTTCTGACTACCTGTAACGACTGTCAAAGATCTTCAAATGACAGCCGGGACCAACGGCGTAACGTGCTTTCTAAGGTATGGCAGAAACTCGCTATGTAATGATGGTCACCCATCTACGGACCGACCTCGGTAAGCGTTGCTTAACCTTGAAGAACGACCCACAAGCTCTTCTAACTAACAACACTAAGGTCTATATTCTAGAATCCTACATCTCCTACTAAGGACACGGATCTGTCTCCCAGAAGGACTCAACCGTCTTTTTAAAGAAATTACATAATAGTTTTCGCCATTTGCACTAAACAAAAACGTTTAGTTTAGAAAGAGCATATGGTGGGCTATATATGTAACTAAAGGTCAGTGGATCGGCAACATAGTTGCCATGCTACGTTCGTAATAGGCCAATTAATACCCTATACTTAATAATAATTGTTATTGTTTAAAAAAAGCCCTAGTTCCCCGAACAGCCATCGAATTTTATTACTTATAAATAAATAATTACTAAGCTCTTTTTAAATTTTATGAAACCTATCAGCGTGATAAGAACTTCTCTCCCATAGTTTTTTCACGTTCTTTGCATTTTTCCTTATCCGACCCATCAGTCCAGAAAGAGTTCATATCGTAACAAAGATTTACCTATTTCAAAATGTGCAACAACACCTTTGCCACTTAAATACCTATATAATATCTATATAATAATATATAGCACCTGTGCGACCGAGCTCTGCTCGGTTGAAAATAGAGAAAACGACGTTTTCTAAAAATGAAACATAGCTAGATCGATTTATCGTCCCCGAAAGGCCCTGCATACTAAATTTCATGAAAATCGTTGGAGCCGTTTCCGAGATTCAGATTATATTTAAATATATACAAGAATTGTTCGTTTAAAGGTTTTAGATGAGTAAGTAAAAGGCACTTAATTAAAATGCTAACCACAAAAATTACTTTATCTACACTCACAACGTAATGTTCCAATTATGAATTCAAAAAATATTGCATAAACACGTACTTTATATTCGTGGATAGGTAAAATTAAAAAAACAACCATTATAGTTCAACATTTTCCTTCGATTTTCAAACAACTGCATCATAAAATAACTTTTTTTCTATTATGATACAGGACAAATCCATGAAGTTAATCACTAAGGAGATTCCATAAATTATTTAAATTTTGCTGATATTAGTGAATGTGAAGAAAAATTGACGCCGCCAATTATTTTATATGCGGCGAAGGAAATTACTCATAATCTCTTACCAGCAAAGTCGAGATTATTATATGATGCATTTATCACGACTTTATGGCATGGAAAATGCAAAAAATAAGATTAAGTAGGTTCAATCCCAAAATTTATGAGTGTAGATAAAGTAGTGTATGAAACTGCACATAACTAGGTATTAAAACATTCGTGTGAATACTATTAAAAACCTCTCATGTTTTAATACCCCTTATTATGCAACAGTATCATAAACTACTATTTCGAACCGCAGCTGAACGGTTACGTTATTTACCACCCTTAAGACGACGACCTTGATTGAGCAAATCGCGCCAGGTGTTTAGGTCCGATTGCCGTTTTTAATTTCGTGTTAGGCATAACTTTACAAATTAATTACACTATGTTGTACGAATAAAACTCAAAATTTTCTTAGATCGAACTACTAAGAAAATGGTCTAATGAATAACATATATTTTCCCAAAAAATTAAGACTCGGCGTTTAGACGTGATTCTCATTATAAAATCAGCTACTGAGGGTTATCTGCGCCTTAAATCCATGAGCCCTAACAAAAAAGGTGCCAAACGCGCCGTCTGCCGTCGATTCTAAAACCAGACATGCGTATGCTTTTAAAATTTCCGCAAACTCAAATAACTTTGGTTAGGATATTTATGTCGTGGACATTGGGTACCAACGGAGCTATGATAGGGCCGACATAAGCAAATTTCTAGAAAATCAATCGAGAAATCGCCGAACTACAGTTCGACAAAGGCAAAATGTAGTATTTTTTATAATGTTTCAAGCATTTACAATGGTTGCTGGTATTCTGATGACGATGGTTAAAATGTCAAAAAAATATTTTTCTCATGTGAGTATGGCCCCTTTGGTGTCAGAGTTAATTAAGCCACCCCCTACAACCCCACAGGCCTCTGCCTTGGCTGTTTGACTTACATTAAGTTTATTGGGTTATTGATAAAACACTAACAACCTTGCAGAGCTGTATTACTAACATCATAAATAACAACTTTTCTTATACGACTTCAAAAATTTAAAAAAATAACTCCTGATCCGTACATTTATGCTCGCATAACTCGCCAGAATGTATGGATCAGCTGTTTTATTTTCGTTGAATTACTAAAAGTCAAAGAATTAAAGTTGTTGTTCATGATTTTAGTAATACAGCCCTGCAAGGTTGTTAGTGTTTTACCAATAACGATGTATAAGTCCAGGTTTCCTCACGATGTTTTCCTTCAACGTTGTCTCTGACGTCCAAGATAAACTTAGGAAATACATAATATATATAATGTGAATTTGAAAAGTCACATTGCTACTTGCCCGGATTTGAATCCACGACCTCAAGCACGAGAGGCGAGGGTGGCCCATGGCAACCACCACCACGACATCAAACAGTGATCAATCCTAGACATTTTGGCATTTCGAGAATCGCCTTCGCCGAAAGAATGACATCTATTTAGAGCCTTTTCACATTTCCATAGCTCACCAATTCGTTGCACACAAGTCATATTAATTAAAAGGCGTTTAAATATTCAGCTCTAATAAATATTATATCGAATATATTCTACTCGTTATCTCTCAGAATAGGTCCACTAACTTATTCATACGGCGCTGCCCCACTTTTGTATTGCATATTTTAAAAGATATCATCGACGTACTTAAAATGATAAAGAAAAATTACTGCAGCGATATTGTTCGCTTTAGCTTTACAACTGCTGGCAAACTATGTTGAAATTAAAAATAAAGAAATATGGCATCTTATTATGCACTAGTGCGTAATAGGTGGCGAAGGTTTTCTTTCCGTAACTGTTTAGGTAAGTAGGCGCGCTAAATGGTAATTAATGAATATATTAAACTTTTGCTGGAGTTAATATAATATTAACAACTTTTAACTCCTTTTTAAGGATCATACCAGTACATTAACAAGCTTTTAAATTATTAACTGTTTACCAACAGATTCCACAGGAATACAATACAAGAACCTTATCGTAAATATATTCCAATCTAATACTTTCTCACATATTAGATTATTTACTCGTATAGTAATACGAAAGGTATACCATTCAATGTATTTGGAAAAACATGAATTACTCATGGGAACATGGGAATATTAATGGTATTTGCTACCATTTTCTTCAGTGTGAATTCGGGTCGTCGCCCCCACTAGCTATGGGTAGTGGGCGCCCGTCGTTGCTTGTACAAATTATGCATTATGGAATTATTTAACGCTTTTCGGTATGTACTTGTTTTATGAATGTATTGTTGCTTTTGAGTTATTCTTTAGTTATGTTTTTCGGATGATTATTCACATTGAATGATCTTGAAGTATAATAACAAATCCTAAGATTCTTAACAGACGTTGCTACGAGTATCCATTGCCAGTGACTATCTACTTAAGGCGCCTCCCCGAGCAAAACGCCGCGCTAGTCGTTTTTGTGCAGTTTTTAAGAGCTATCTGCTCTTTATTTAAAAAGAAATATCAATTAATAAAAATACATTAAATTTCTATGTAATGTTGATTCTAAAATTGTAGTACACTTTTTTTTTAAAGAGGTATATGTTCCACTAATCTCCTTCCAACAAAACCATAAAATGTGAAATAATTATTGATAGAATGCATCTCCTCGTAAAGTGGTCATTAATTATTTTTTATACTAACACTAATGGATAGACAATTTGATAACGAACATTTTGTAAGTTTAATTTTTTTCATAAGACCAATGTTAGATTTTATAAAGATTTTATTCTGTAATCTGGGCGTATTCACTACCGTAATTCATGCGCCAACAGTGCCGCTAGGCCAATAGGAATGCTCATATCTCATGCTGATTTTTTGGTCAGGGTACGGCCTTAACACCCAAACATTATTTCAAACCGAGTCATTCATCTTAAAACAAGGAACATAAAATCACCCAAGATTTTAAAACTATCTGCTACCTAACTACTGAAAAGCCAAATAAACAATTAAATCGATAGAAACATAGCTATGAGGAATTTTGTGTACAATTTAAGATACAAAACACCATCTTGAATTTAAGAAGAAAATAGTACATTTTTCATAATCTCTTTTATAAACAAACACACGATTGCAAAACATTATTGCAGTGGAAACGTAAGCAAATGTATTGCGATGTTTAATCAACGTATCTTTGAATCCATTCAGCTGAAATTTGATATGAAAACCTGAATGCCATCCCCCTCGCGGGAATTTGCGCAAAAGGATACGGATTATTGTACCTCCCTGTTTTGTTTTTATTTAACCTACTAAATAATATTATGGTTATGCCTTAATAATTGTTTCTACTGAAAATTTGCAGAAGAATGTTGATGAATGAAATAAAATTAATATCGTACACATATCGCAGAATGTGTTATTAATTCCACTTAACCATTCTATATTATAATTAATTGACGATAAAATAATTACACAATCAAACTGGTCGAATCATCATCCACTAAGGTTAATGATATTTTCTGTTTGAAGATGCGAATAGCGTTCGTTGGCCACATGAAATAATTAGGGGCGTGGTACAGGGTGCGCCGCTTACGTCGAATGAAATCGGACACTTAAATTTGGTATTGTTGATAAATGGTTTAATTGTTTTGGCAATTAACCACGAGGGGGCGCGGAGTGCGGGTGTCGCTCGGGGAGGGGTAACCCGCTTGTAATTTGGCTCCGGCGATCAAATTTGTCGCTTCATCTACCGGACGCGATTAGGCCGTCTTAAACGACCGGTAACTTCCGAGTCGCATGCTTTGTAAAACAACAAATAAGCTAATAACAAAATCCTATAACTTATTTGATGAACTTGACGCAAAACATTTTAATTGCATTGTGCCAACATTGGCAACATTCGCAGGCACGGGACACCTGGTCGCTGGTGTCGCCGGACCGTCCCGATTTCATTTTAATAACAGGATAGACAGATCGTATTGCAAACATTGCACAGATTTTAGTGTGAGCCCGTGAAAAAGGCCAGCGGTCAGTTATCGTAAACTAACAGTGATACCGGTGGCGATAATTGGTGCCAGCAATTAACCCTGCCGCTGCCCAGCGCAGCACCCCGGGACAATGGTTTAATTTGACGCGAATTTTTAACCGCTATCGGAGCATATCCCGCGGTGTCGACGATTGACAATCAGAGTTCAGCCATTTGAGGTGAGATAAAAAAATTAAATTTTGCCCGCGCTCGATTTAAAAGAAGCGACTTTTTATACAGTTTAGGATTAAATGCTTTTTTAGTTTGGGGTTTTTATTGTTATTTTATTAAAGCTAGCTGTTTGGTATCGCGGTTTTTTGACAACAAATTTTTAGGGTTCCGTACCCAAAGGGTAAAAAAGGACCCTATTACTAAGACTCCACGGTCCGTCTGTGTGTCTCTCTGTCACCGGGCTGTTTCTCATGAACCGTGATAGCTAGACAGTTGAAATTTTCACAGATGATTTATTTCTGTTGCCGCTATAACAACCAATACTAAAAAGAATAAAATAAATATTTAAGTGGTTCTCCCATACAACAAATGTTATTATTTTGTAGTTTTTTTGCGATAATGGTACGGAACCCTTGATGCGCGAGTCCGACTCGCACTTGGCCGGCTTTTTAGTATTAGGTATTGGGAATAACGTCTTCTCAATAATTGTAAGATCCTGCTTACTGTACTCAGTTAATCCTAATCGCAACACCTACCTGTCACTGTCAAAAACTTATCCGCTATTTTATCAGTAGGTGTGAACACTAAAGCGCGACTATTATTAAATAATAATTCAATTAAAGATAGCCGCTGCATATTTCCAATACGTAACATTTTAATATTTCGCAGCGGCAGTAACGCGGCGGTCTCGTGAACGGATGGCTGCCCAATGTTGTATAAGTATCACGGTTTTGTTAATGTTTCGACGTTTTAAATGATATAATAAATTCGTATTATCACCGTTGTCCGGACAAAATTGTTTTCGCACTCGCCCGGCTTAATTCATTAACCGGGCTGGATATACTATGAGCTATAAAATACCGTCGGGATATTACTGAATGCGGCCGGCAGTGGAGGGTTAAACATTCTCTTTTCAATAAACTTTACAAATACAAATACAAATACGTTTATTGGTTCAAGAATAACAGAAATACAACAACAATACTCTGTCACTTAAAATAGGATTCCCTGTGCTATAAGTGACAGTAGGGATCGGAGTTGGCCTAATTTACAGTCATAGTTTATCAGTCCGTATTCATGTAATTAAAAAGTATATATAAAGAAAAATAAAATAATAAAGTTAAAATTTGAGGAAACAATTTAGAGTTACTAATTTAACATGCTTGTTTAAATATATACCATGTGTGTGTGTATGTGTGCGTGTGTGAGAGAGTGTGTGGAATTGTGAGGTTGTGGGTGTGTGTGTGCATGAATGATGAATGTAGTATGTATGATTCGTGATTGGTAGGGCGTGATTTAATTTGTGATATCTCAATTAGGTAGGTAAAATAGACGTTCGGTTTCTATGTAGTTTAATGATGCGAGAAAGGCTTTTACTGTTTTTTTAAACTTAAAATTTGTTAATTTGTACAGGGTCACTTTTTTACTGATTTTATTGTAAAGACAAGGAGCTGCAATGTACGGATGACGTTTGGCAAATACTGTGTTATGCGGTGTTATTTGGAAAATGTCATCTTGTCTTCGTTTGCAGTTATTAATCGGCGTACCTTTTGGAATACTTGTATGGACGTACTTAAGGTTGCGTAAGATAAATAGTTGCCGTACAGTAAGAACTCCTATCTCTTTATATAGTGTAGCTGTAGGGTAAAGTCTAGGTTTGCTAGTGAGGACTTTAAGTACTGCTCTTTGTGATCGTTCAACAGTTATAAGATGTGATTTATGTATCCCTCCCCAGACGGATATGCAATATTCGAGTATAGATTTACATAATGAGTAGTAAATAACCTTCAATGTGTGCTTATCTTCTATATGGCGCACTCTTTTAAAGATAGGCATTAGTTTTCTTAAACGATTGGATAGAAGCTCAGTATGAGTATGCCAGTTAAGATTCTCGCCAACCCAGACACCTAAATATTTTATTCTTGGAACCTGCTCCAGATGAGTACAATTACAATTACTAGTACTATTCCTACTCGCTAAATCACGACAGACATGGGCTTTGATATTTCTTGTTCCTAGTAGTGGTAATTTAGTTTTAGTTATTGAAAAAGTCAAATATTTGGTTTTATTAAGATTTATAGTGAGTTTATTTGCATTTAACCAGTTAAGCACAGTTTGGAGTCCTGTTTCTGCTAAACTCATCACCTCATTCCAATTATTGCCGTGAAAAACTAATGCTGTGTCGTCAGCAAAAGCCACAATTTTAGCATTATTTAGCTTCATATCACAAAGTTCGTTCACATAAATTAGGAAAAGTAGGGGGCTAAGAATACTACCTTGGGGTACTCCGTGGGTGATTACGGCAGCCCTGCTTGTATATGAGCCGATTTTTATACGTTGCTGTCTATTTGTCAGGTAACTAGTAAATAGGTCTAATGCTTTGCCACGAATACCTATATTTTCCATCTTTTTTAATAGATCCGGGATAGAGACAGAGTCAAAAGCTTTCGCAAGGTCCAAGAAGATTCCGATGCACTTATTTTTACTATCCAGTGCCCTAACTACGGTTTCAGTGAGAGTTCTAAGAGCGTCCTCCGTAGATTTGCCGGCGATAAACCCATACTGGTTGCTCGATAATATCTGATATTTCGATAGGTAGTTCGTCAATCTTTTATTAATGAGCTTTTCAAGAATCTTGGACATTGCTGGAAGAACCGATATAGGTCGGTAGTTATTGACACTGTCTCTATCCCCTGCCTTATGTATAGGATGTATGAGCGCGGTTTTAAAAAGGTCTGGAAAGACGCCCGTCCGGAAGCTCAGGTTACAAATGAAAGTTATAATAGGTGTTAAGACAGGGCTTGTAGCTTTGATTAATTTGTTGGAGATTCCGTCAGACCCTACGGCAGAGTCATCTTTTAGGTTCGTTATAATTGCGTGTACTTCTGCATCATCTGTATCCAAAAGGGCAAATGTGTTTGCCAAATGATGGGTAGTGATTTTAAGCGATTTGTCTTTACTGTGTGATATGGCCTCTGCTAAGTTTTTACCAACACTGGCAAAATAATCGTTAATGTTATTAACTGACTCCTGGGGGTTTTGGCTTATATTAAGAAGACTTTCATTTTTAGATTTCTGTTTGTTTAATGATGCTATAGACTTGATTACCTTCCAAGTTTGTTTAATATTATTGCCTGCCTTTTTTAATTCCAGATTTTCGTGACTGCATTTAACTTTATGAATTATATTTTTACAAAAATTTCTATATCTAGTAAAGACTAGTTGCATTTCTGGGTTGTTTGGGTTGTTTTTGGCTTTAATATGCAGACGATCCCTATGCCTAATGCACCTTAATAATCCTGGCGTTATCCAGGGTTTGATTATTCTTTTACGATGGCTAGTTTTTTTTGTAATGGAGTTTCTGAGCATAGCTTGTGTTAAAATATCCATTAATTGATTTAGGGCCGTGTCTACGTTTTTACAATTAAAGATGTTTGCAAAATCTACTTCTTTCAGTTCTGTTGCTATTTTGGAAATGTCAGTTGTTTTTTTCTCGTGCTTAGAACAATAGTCAGAAGCTTTCTTTTCTAATGCCACACAAACAGTATAGTGGTCAGTAATCGTAGTAGATATCACTAACGCACAACAAGAAAGAGCAGATTTGATCATGACATGATCTAGGCAATTGTGGCTTCGTGTAGGAATCAGGTGAGCAGGGAGAAGGCCATGTGAAGCCATTAGGTTCAGATAGTCGTAGACTTTGCTATAGTTTTGTATTTTTCTCTTTTAACTTGTGTAGTACGAATTGTGGCAGATGATGTAGTGAGGTGTGGATGGACGTTGGGGCTGAAAAGTACCGGACTGCGTACCGGAAGACGAAGCGTTCGGCGAAACGCACATGACCGATCAGTGTGGCGACGCTTTGGGGAGGCCTATGTCCAGCAGTGGACGTCTTTCGGCTTAAATGATGATGATTTACTGTGGACACCAATTCGTGAAAAAGTGCCTTTCCATGACGATATAAAAGAGAGAAAGATGTAGATTGCAGACATCTTGGTGTCTAGAAGAAGAAGTGCAGTTTATCTACCGACGATTCTTATCAGGAACAAGTGACGCCTCATGATCAGAAAACCCAACCCCGAGTAACTGGAAGCAGCGTCGTGGTAGAAGACTTGTGAGGCGTTGAGTGTTAACATAGCCCTTAAGTCTGAATCATCACAATGTGGCACTTTACTAAGTATTAATATTTAAAGCTAGGCAGAAGCCTCGCCAATATGCTCTGCTTTCGCAGCTCGAGTTCAACTTTTGTTCATTATTTATTTATAGCACTTAATATGCACTGCAGAATTTCCTATCAAATTTTAAATATCAATGGAGAAGACATTGCGGGAACTAGAAATATAAATGTCGGTCGATTCGATATCATTCTATTATTGACAAGATGCGGTTCGCAATCTGCTTTATCCGGAGGATGGGAGTTAAAGTAATTACAGCTAGCTTCGTATATAAAAGTTTGCTTAATATAGGTCGCTTTCTTCGCTTCATATCTTTACAATAAAAATGTTCTATAAAATCCCGACTACATTTTATTCTTCAAGCTTTTTGAATTGTACTTTTAAATAAGATATAGCAGAAAGAAAACGAACACAGAAAACGAAAAGTGTCACATTATGGAACTGACAAGACAACAGCGGTTGTAATCGAAAATCGAACTAACCCCCTAAAATCACTTGTGCGCACAAAATACCGCACACATACGTAATGACGTAATTAAGTTTGGCCTTAATCGGGCAATGTATAATAACTAATGCATAAGTCGGTGCATAGCAGGCGTATTATGGTGGTATTATCAAGCTAGCCCGTTACGGGCCCGGCTGAGCTATGTGGTGCGTGGTAATGATTGTCTCTTTTGAGTAGGCACAGGGTTTGTTAGTAGGCTAGCAACATTGTGTTTTGTGATAGACATTTTCTATCGGCGGAACCTACAGGAAAAAAAAAAGTTATTGTTAGATTTTTTTATAAAAAACAATGCAATATTTTTTGTTTAAAAAAAAACAGAAAATTCAGTTTTTTTTATTCCAGATGGACTCGCACTTGACCCCTATCTCACATGCGATAAGCGATGATGTGGTCAACGTAAAAGTATTTGTGAAAACTATTCAAATTCATGGTCGACATGTTACAAAATCTATTACACTTAAGTTCCCCAAAAATCACCTACCTACGTCATAGTTAACAACCATCAAAAAATGTATCCCTAACTAGAAAAAACATCCACGGATCACGTCAACAGAATCGTTTAAAAGGCCGTGAAAACACTCACTCATAGTATCACAATTCATTGGTGCAACATTTAACGGGCCGCGTAATAAAATGACATCTATACATTTGTTGTAAAACGTTACATATATGCGACACGTTGATTGCAACGATATATCAAGTGCAAAAACCTTCTGACGTTTGCTGTACGCACTTAAATTATGTACTTTTTTTAATAAATTATTTATAGGTTGGACATGGAGGGTTAAATGGGTAGAAGATTAAAAAGTGCAGTGTTAATAGTTGTGGTGCAGACGTTTTTGTTGTAGTAAGTCATTGTATTAATTTTAGTAACAATAAGGCCAGTTTTCACTGCTGGACATCTTCTTGGGGGCGCCATTGCCACAACGACCGGTCCTGTAGTGGTATTCTGTCAAAATCTAACCGTGAAAACAGGTGAACACATGTGAATTGACTTTGCCACGATGTCAAGGATTGACGACTGATTTCAAGTTCACCCAATTTTCAAGTCAAGTCTCAATGAGATTTTTTCTGGGCATTTCTCCTCGTATAAAGCGGACTTCCACAACCCTCACCAGGTAGAAGTGTAGTCAAGATCAAAAAAGGAAAAGGGTCATTGCCCCATCTTGTAGGAAGACTTCTAACGATGTTTAATACGCGGTTGGAGAGATGTTCAATATTGTCAATGATCTAAGAATATTCAATTTTAAAGCACCTTAAGATGTAATAAAAGATTATTGGTTTAAATCAAAGAGGTTAAAAAGGCTACTATTTTTTATTCGTTAAAATATTTTCGGGCAAATCGTAGAATATTCGTAGACAATCGTAATCTATTCGTAGCAGTGCTAAGAATCGCCGACGACACGTCTTATTTGAGCTCAACTGATAAGATGGCTATGATCGGACTAACTCGGATCGGAGGAATTTACAAACAAATGTAACCCTTTCTTGGCAGTCGGGTTATTAATTATCAAATAAGTATGCCTAGATAGGTAGTTAGTAATATGGAATAGGCAGGAAAACCCTTGAAATATTTCCGAAATAAGCTGGATTATACAGGATTAAAAAAAGAAACATTTCCATTTAACTCCATTAAACACGCAATGAATACAACAACATGAACGACCATATTATACTATTAAATCCCAGTTAGTAGTACATCCAAAAAATACAGAATTTAAATAATGACATCGGAAAATGGTACACTCGGTCCAATCAAATATTGACCAGCGATCAACACGTAACAGTCGAGCCGCGAAAAACATTTTACAAACAAAATAATTACCGGCTCACCGTAAGGGGAACCCAAAACCCATGCGTATAGTTCACAAATTAGTTTGGCAACGTGAAAAATTGAATTGAACCGGCCATTCGATTGCCATGTCCCGACCTGATGTATTAACATTTATTGGTTTACAAATTAAAGATAACTCCTGGACCGGCCGTGGCAATATTGTGTTCGGGAAATTTTTCCCGTTTAAATGTGCGCTAATCGGTCGGCTATGAAACTTTTAATATCCGATGCGAGTTTTTTTTTGTTTATGTATCGTTTCGTTTTTATTGGTGCGGGTTATATACATTGGAATGGTTTTCTGGGGTACAGGTAGTAATGTACAATGCTCGAGGAAAAGGCATGTGTGACAATATCCTGTCCTGTCTTCACGATTGCTTGATTTGCATGGCATATTTGTAGAATAAATATTGTTACTTCTTGTAAGTATTACACAGTGACCTATTTAAGTTGAATATTGTTTTCTGTGACATTTAAAAGAAATGCTTGTTTCAGTCAGTAAGATTGCCTACAACAATGAAAAAAATATAGTCTATTTAATTTTTCCACAATACATGCCTAATTACTTACTATTTTAATCCCAAAAAAATAGGCTAAGATTATTAGAAACCATTGATGTTGTTACATCTACCTATTAAGCCATACGTTTATTTTCTCCATTCGACCGTATGGTTTGACAAGTTAATTGAAAACTAATTAGGAATTCCACTTTAAAGCACCAGTGGAAGACATTGCAACCACATAATTATTGGTCGAAGAAGAATGACATGCAGGTGACCTGAATTCCTAATAACAATACAAAACAATAGGTGCCTGTTATGCCATTTGCTATGTCATGGACCAAGTGATTAATCAGTGCACTATGGTTAATGCCCGGGCATTATGAATCAAATCAAGTCAAATCGGGCAATGTAATGAATACTGATTTAAACTTCTATATTTATCACATTGTGGGCAATTTGACAATTAAAAGGTTGGGCAATTCGATAATTATGAAGTGAGTTCGGGAGCTTAGGGCACCCCGACACGGATATGTTAGGTTCGAAGGGGATGATGGGAGCTGAAGTGAGCAAACAAAGCGAGCGAACACCAGCTCCCGTCATCTCCTTCATGAAAGGTTACTTTGCTGATTCTGCAGACAGAAATAGAAACCCCATGCAGCGGGCTCCGTCGACTTTATTGCTTAAATAGTAATCGTACTTACCTATTCTATATCAAAATCAATGTCCACTTCAAAATAATGACAAAACACATTTTTTTGTTACCCGGCCCAATAAATGATGGGCATTATTCAGAAAGCCCGGTTAATTTAATTATTTCAATAGTTTTTTAGCATATTGCCTACTCATATTGGCTATGTTTCATATTGTCTGGGCATTATGAATAATACCGTATTAATCACTTGGCCCATAGCATTTACACCGTTAAATCGATTTCGAAAATATCTAGGTATTAGGTAGATAACGATAATTGACATAACAACATTTGGGTTGTGTCATGCAAAGCAACGTAAATGAAAAAGAAAGAGGCCTGAGAAAAGGTTGATAGTAACTAAATCCTAAAGAGGTATCGCTGCACATGCTGAGGTAGAAGCTTTTTTTGGTCTCGCAATGTTTTTTTTTTGTTTTATTATTGTTTGTTTTTGTTTTTTTTTTGTTTATCTCTCGTGTCTTCTGTGCGGGTCACAGATACTGAAATAGTGAAAAAATTATGATTATTATTAAAAATATTTAAATAAAAAAGTTAATTTAACATCAAAAACCCGACTGCTGCAAACGCGAATGTGCAACTAGATTTATATTTTGTATGAAAATTCAAAAGTACAGGGTTTAGTTGAAATACAAATATTTTGATTTTAGGATTAGCTGAAATAAAAATATTTGATTTTAGGTTTAGTTGAAATAAAAATATTTTGATTTTACGAGTAGGTTTAGTTTAAATAAAATTATTTTGATTTTAGATTTAGTTGAAATAAAAATATTTTGATTTTGGAAACAAAAAAGATGTAAGCAAGAAGAAAATCACTGACTCTTCCGAAATCATTGAATTCCGAATGCTGTGCAGTCGGAAGATCAGGTGGTCAGCCAGCTCCCGAATATGTATCCTCCGATGCACAGCAGGATTTTCTTCTTGTTTACATCTTTTTAGTTTCCTTCTTAAGCAGTCGGGTTTTTGATTTTCAAAAGAACTTTTTTTTAGATTGAATATGTTGTTACCGTTGCTCTCAGTTGGGTTAATTTTAACAACACTTTTCCAGAATATTGTCGTCTTTAGCAATCCATTTTCGCAATCGTTAAATGCAGCGATGTTAAAATGTCAAAATTTGGCCACTCGTGTAAAATAGTAATCTATCATTAAAGCAATTATGTTGTCATGTAGCCAAAAAGCCATTGTGCCAGTTTAAGCAACGATCACACTAAATGTCTTACAGTTAACAAATCCTTATGAATGACATCTCAATCGGCCGTCATTGCCACGCGAGTGAATGTTTGAAAGATTTATGTAAAACAGAGATTTGATGATTAGGGGTTTGATCCAATTGTTATGAAAGGACATCTGTTTTGAATTTTGATAAGTTTCATTTTGATACGGTCATTGAACCCTCGGTGCCCCACAATATGTAGCCAAAGCGATATTTGCGTTGCCACTGAAAATGCCGTGGATGTGGCAAAATTTTGGACCAAAGAGATGGCTATATCTTCTTGCCAGCCACACTAAGATATAGCCATAGACAGAACTGTTAAGAGCAGTCAATTTCTATGAGTAAAACACTTTGGGCAATGCCGACTCTAGCAGTAGCGTTTTGGTGCTATTGGTGCAAGTGAAGTTTTGTGAAAGAACTTCAGGGTGTCAGTGCAATCCTATTATATCCTGAGAAAAAGGGAAAACTGGTCGAAGAAGTGTAGTAAGTGTGAGTAGTACTCATAGTGCAGTAACCTAAGATATCCTTGTACCACTTTCTCTGATTGGTGATCTGGTGTAAAGTACCTTTAGGTATCTATATATCATTGTTTCCGAAAATCAACCTTAAGCCCACCTACAATAATTATAAAAGTAACCATCCGCACTTACGTCCTTTTTTCAGGCTACCCACACATATCAACATCACGTATAGTTTCGTCTACCTATAATAGTCGGCGTACCGCCGTTGCGAAGGGTGGACCACGCTGCCGTGACGGCCGAAATTTATTTTATTTCACGTAAATATAAATGCAAATTGATACGCTGCCGCTGTGTTGTTTGCAGCATAGAGATGTCTAGGTCCAGGTATCTGGGGGATATACAGCGGTATCGAGACCTTTAGATGCTTCGATGGTTTAGTAGTTGCTAGCGTGTCTTCTGAGCGTGAGGTCCCGGATTCAATATCCATCGTACTGTTATTGGGTTTTAGAATTCAGAAATTGGCAGTTGTATGACAGTATAATGCAAGATTAACAGATTATTGTCTACAAGTCCTATATTCTCCATTATAAATGTGAAAGCCTGTTTGTTTGTATGTTTGTTAATTGGACCTGAATGAAATATACTATATACTCGAGAGCATGAGTTATATGGGAGGATTACCCGGTAGTACGTATCCTAGAGATAATTTACACCCACTAGGTGAGATGACCTGGTTAAGGTTGCGGGAGTCCGCCGGATGCGAGACGCACAGGACCGGTCGAAGTGGCGGCCATTGGGGGTAGCCTGGGGTAGCCTATGTTCAGCAGTCTGTCGACTGAAATAATTATAATGATTAATTCATGACCTTTGCGGTCGAAGTCGACGGAAAAATTTATTACTTTATAGGTAACTTGGAACCATTGAACTTTCCAATAAATTATAAATTTCTACTACAGTGTGTATTTCTATGTAAGGCGCCACGCTCTTATTAAGAAATCATGATACTTGTTGCATTCTCTGCCTATTTTTAACCGCTATGAAACGTAAGCCGTAAGGTTACTAAAGGTATCTATTATATTATTTAGAAGCCAATACATTGTGTCAATTTGCTCTTTAATCAAATTATATTGAACAATTGCGATGCAGGCGTAAACGGCAATCTAATTGGGTTATCGAACGCTGTATATGTAAAATAAACAGATGCTACTAATTTTAAAGGATTATTCTAAAGCATTCGTATTTTTTCTTATTTATGAGGGTAGGCAGAAAGTAAAGGATACAATGTCAGAGTGCATTTCAGATCATATTCAATTATCTACTCCCACTACGGAAAAACGCCTTAACTAATATCCTTTGCTGTTATGCTCTTTTTGTCTGTGTCGAAAAAATGTTTCTATTCTATTATAAATATGTGTAATTGTTTGTTTATATGTTGATGAAAAGTCATATCTGGGAGAACAGTTACGATTATGAAAAATTGTTTCAATCATTAAATGCTACACTATGGCAGGGTGACATATTTCTCATGCAAGATGCCTGCGAATTGCGATATAGCCCATTCTAGCGAAATCGAGGGGAAATGCTAGTTTTAACTATTTATACATGTTTAAATACTAATTCTACGGCAGAATAATATGTAAGGTGCCACTCTCTCATTGAAATCTCATGAAACCCGTTGCATTCTGAGTCTATTTTTATCCGCCACGAAATGTAAGGTTGGTATTTAATTATTTAGAGAAAATGCACTGTAAACCTATATTTAAGGAAGATTTCAACAAATTGTATTTGATGTCTCTACCTTAGGTGAGCATGACGTTTGATTGTGTTTACAGTATATGTAAAATAAGTAGATGCCTCTGTGTAGTTTACTATCCAAGTATCTAATTAATGACTAGTTTGTAAATAATAATCGTTTCAGGCGTATTTCATAAGTAGTTAGGTTAATTTTCTACTGTAATATATTTCAGTACAAACACTGGTACGGTTAAATATTCGAGTGATATTCACCGGCTGTAACTGTAAATATCACTCAAATAATTAGACGTACCTTTAAGCCCCAATATAAAAATCATAATTTCTCTGAATCGCCAAAACAACAATGCAAAATATTGAATATTATAAGCAAAAACGCAGTACCGATGCACCCCTCCTCCATCACGGCGTCCAATCAAACGGCGTTATTACAAAAGCTATAAAACACAGTTCCAATGACGACTGTCAACTCGAAAAACGCAATATAGACTTCAATAGTTTCCATTGTACTATGCCCACCACGAAAAAAATCTCGCACCGTCCAAAGTGAAAAAGGCACTTGCAATAACGAATTTGAAATCCAATAAACCCCGATGTATGTAGTTGCGGCATTCTTTTGCTAGTAATGAAAGTTGAAAAAAAATAAGAATCGCTCACCGCCGGGCGTGTATCGAGATTTGAATGGGACTATATTATACTAGGTATCTATTAGGTAGGGTGTACGAATTTGAATGGGTGTACTTTAAGGTATGTGTTGTGAGATGTGTGATTATTTTAAATTGAAGATCTGAAAAACGAAAAAAAACCTTAACGATTTAGCAAACTTTTATAGAAGGCTTTTGTCCAAGCAAACTTTTCTGAATCCAATACGAATCCTCTGAAAATAAATATTAATTAACGATGCAGATACAAAATCTCCATATCTTTTTGGTAGTTCCAAATACAGTCACCGGGATTAATACGATGATACCGAACTCCTTTGTAGCAAAATTCTAATTAAGTCTTGATATACTATTGCCCAATTTCTTTTTTGATTGGTTCATATACCTGTCAAAATAAAAATAAATCGTGTCTAGGAATCAGGATATCATGAAAAAATTGTGATATACTGATTCCTTTTTTTTGTTGTTGCCAGTGAAACTTCTTTGAGAAATGGTTGGTGAGATGTATAACTAGATCCTTACTCAGTGCCGTGTCTCCTGATTTCCTGACATTTTCATTTAGAACCTTGCACATATAAAAATATGTCGTATTGTTAGCAGGAACCTCAAACAGACATGCATGAAAACAGTGATTTACAATTTGCGGAAAGAATATAAAAGTAGTCAGAAATTAGCGAGCCGCCTTCCTATTTGACATTCAATGACCGGGCGAAAATAAATTATTTATCCTCAATTACTACTAGCAAATGGATACTGCGTGTGGTTAGGGTTAATTAACATCCGATAACGGGTAGAAACGAATTTAGACATGGTGAAAGGAACGTTCTCGGATTTAGAAAGAATCAACAACTAATTTTGTCATCATCAATGTCATGGTCTGGCTTTTGTCCTTAATTTCTTCATCCATACGTCTCCTTCTATAAACCGTCATCTCAGTTATCACTCTCTTTCTAGTCTTTCATCTATCACATAATTGTTCCAATTGCTCTTTCTAGTCTTTCAACTTTCACATAATCGTTCCAATTGCTTTTTCTAGTTTCATCTTTCAAATAATACTGCCACCTGTTCTTTCTAGCCTTTCATCTTTCACATAATCCTTCCAACTGTTCTTTCATCTTTCACATAATCCTTCCAACTGTTCTTTCTAGCCTTGACATTGGTCTTCCTTCACTCCTTTTTATCTTACTTGATGTGTCACCTCTGTAGTTACCACTTTTATAGCAATATTATCTTTGACATCATCCATCGTGTCTTAGGTCTTTTCCTACTCTCATAGACATCCACATCCATATTCAAAAACTGTCTTCCTGACATTTTCCCCTTACCTGGGGAAGGGAAAGTTCAAGCATAAAAATACTGCTAATCCAATCAGACACACATACAAATCGTAGCGCGTAATCCTCTTTCTAAATGCAAACGAAATGTTCGCACCGTGCACCCTGATCCGGTCCTGTCATCATGCCGAACATAGGCTGCTCTTATTTAAATTGTAAACGACAATCCCTTCCCATGTTAAAGACGGCTACAGGATCCCAATTTGTATGGCCAGTTTATTTAGCAGGTCCTAATTCCTATGGTTTTCTTAACACCCATCAAAAACATAACATGTAAAAAACACAAGTCTCGCATTCTTCTACCGCAAAGTTGCGAAATTGAATGTAAAACCAAGCCAGATAATTTATTCAGTAGATACTTTAATAATTGGGTAACAAACAAACTTATCGACTTGGTTTTACATAAAGGGTCGACACTATTGTGTTCTTCTAATGTATAACCAAGTCGGTTAATTTGTTTGTTACATAATTATTAAGGTACTTACTAAATAAATTAGCCGATGCTATCGATCCGTCCTAATTCCTATGGTTTTCTTGACAGATTGAATTTGAGCGATGCTGAGCTACGCCTATTTTCGGCCAGCATGGGTTCATTAGGCATGTCGCACGGCAGCTTCGGTTCCGATCAGTCCTTTGTAGATAGGCTTTGTAATTTTCATGTAGGCCCATTAACAGACTGCCATTCGTGAAATACACGGTGATAATATATTGGCGGTTGGGATTGTTTATAAATACGAAAGTATTAGGAGCTTGTATTGTATTGGGTGTTTCAATATTTAATTATTTGTGGGATTGGGGACACAAAATAAAATCTTGAACTTCTAAATATTGGATTGGATTAATGTTTCTTATGTTTGTACATTATTTCGGCAGCCATAAAGTCTTTTTCGGCCAATATCAGTGCGGGAACAGGTAAACTAGAACTAAATAATGATCTAACTTTTTAACTGAATAAGGAAAATTAGTGTTTTTGGACCCCAGAATTATTTGAAATCTGAACTCTTACCTACTAAACTTTTATTCGAAACATCAAGATTGAGATTTAGAACTAAATGTTGTCTTACTTTACAAGATATTACTACTAAATGCTGCTACCCTTTTCGAAACTTTGAAAACTTCTTCGTCGTCTACTTTCTCTTCCTTTATCTTTTTCTATGCTTTCTCGTGAGCCTTGAAACGATTTTTAGGGTTCCGTAGCAAATTGACAAAAGATCCTTTATCATCATCATCATCAGTCGCGACCTTATCCCATTTACTTGAAGTCGGCCCTTCTTATCCTTTTTCTTCATTGTGCACGGTCTTGGGCTGTGCTGGTGTCCAAATTTACATCTCTCAGGTCTTTTTCAACCGTCGTCAACCAAATGGCAGGTGAAATGCCGCGTCCGCGTTTCGTCGTTGGCAAGTTAAGAGCAAGCTTCACCAGAAAAAAGATCCTTTGTATTGTTTAATTGCCCCGTAAATCTCTTGGTGTTTATAATCCACAGACTATGTGTAGGTATAGCACTGTTTGCATATTGTTATCCGACCCACAATTCTATGAAATTCAAAGTCGTGTGCTGCATATATTGTATTAATAATCGCAACTTTAAGTTATAATCAGAATTATTAATGAGTTGAAGCAGTGTGTATTTTGCGACTGTGGGCAGACCTATTGATTCCAATATTCTGACACTGATTATTTGCTTAAACGCCGAGTTTATAACCACTATCTCATATAGTTCCCAGTAATAAGCAAAATCTATTTCAAACTACTTCTGCCCGCGGCTTCGCCTGCGTGAATAGTGTTTTGTTATCCCGAGGGAACATTATACCAGAACAAAAATAGTGTATGTGCTATTCCTGTCTCTGTGCCAAATTTCATCCAGATCCATTCAGCCCTTCTGGCGTGAACGAGTAACAAACATCCATCCATCCAAACTTTCGCATTTATAATATTAAGTCATCATCAGCCTTTTAACGTTCCCACTACTGGGACACAGGCCTCCGCTCTTTTAGAGGGAATGAGCCTTAATCCACCACGCGGGCTTAGTGCGTGTTGGTGGTTGTGACATGTCTTCGATTTTTTGGTTCTAGGACATGCCAGTTTCCTCACGATGTTTCCTGCCGTTTTTAGAGCAGTAGTAATGATACAATTTACAAAAAGTAAATGCCTGCCTGGGTTCGAACCCACGACCTACATGTTATGGACCAAGCGGTGTATATGTTATGGACCAAGTGATTAAGATGGCATTATTTATAATGCACAACAAGACAAAAAAAAACATTAAATTGACCGGGCTTTCTGAATAATGCCGATCACTTATAGAGCCGGGTATTTTTTTTGTCTTTTTTATTTATTTATCTATTGCATCTTTATTACATCTCTTTATTGAATATCACATGTGTTTAACAAGATCTTATTAAATAGTTATATTGTGTGTAATGTTTATTTTAATGTTGACATTGATTTTAATACAGAATAGGTAAGTACTATTACTATTTAGGCAATAAGGTGGACGAAGCCCTGCTGCGCGTGGCTCATATTTCTGTCTGAAGTAAACTAACATGAAGGAGATGACCGAACTTAACCTATCCGTGTCGAGGTGCCCTAGGCTCCCAAGCTCGCTCTTGGACTAATACATTGACCATAATTATCGAATTTCCCAACCGTTACGTAACAATATTCATAATGACCAGACAATGTGATAAATATAGAAGATAAAATCAGTATTCATTACATTGCCCGATTTGACTTGACTTGATTTATTTTGCCCGGGCTATACATAGTGCACTGATTAATCACTTGGTCCATGACAGATACGCGAATATACCAGCATATATACGTGATGTCTGACGTCACATCATCGTCCTCAAGTCACTTGCTGGCTGTAGTACACAATCGGATCCGATTCACGCGCAGAACGAATAGAAAACGACCAAGATCAATTAAAACAGCCTCGTCGTGTACGTACAGTCGCCGACGAAAGTTGTGAACTCTAATTGTATTAAATTAAGTATCGGTTATCACGAGATTTTGCCTAAGTGCGTTTTAGTTGTATGCTTTTGAGAAAATAATGTTACTGTTATGTCTCTTTGAGCTTAAACTATTGACAGCAAATAAGAGAAATAAAAGCCGCTTGTATTGAGTTCCAATTATTTTCCTTTATGATGAAAATAATTTAATTTCATACAAAAACTACTCTTAAAATTAATGAGGATTTGTTAATTTTAAGTATTTTATTGGAAATAACCAATCTCCCAATTATATTCCTTTATGATATAATAATTTAATTTCATATGAAAATTTATTCCAATTAATCAACTTGGAGCAGGATTTGTTAAATCCTAATTTGTTTCTTAGTTATCAATGCTATACTTACCTCGGACTTAATATCAACGGAAAACATTATTTTGTAATTCTAAATTATTGGTTGTGCCTACCAATATAGTAAGGCCCATGTGCATCAGTGCATCACAAGATCGAGTTCCGCCTTGCCTTCATTCACTGCTCACTGCCCCAACTAATTTATTAATTACGCCACTTAATAAGCAGTTGACAGTTGTACGTGGGCAAGATACCAATGCAATGTCAGACGACTCAAACATCCAATCACAGCCCTTTAAGTTACAAGAGATCCAAATTCAAAATTAATAGACACTTTGAGCGCGCTAACACTTGATTCGACGACAGTACACGAAGCGCGGAATTAAAAGCTAAACTTCGTTACTGTCCAGTTTTGTCGTTTGCAATTGGAAGAAACTTGTTACATCGCCTGTATCATTTCAATTCAAAAACGGATCCCACGGTTTGATTGGTTGCTCGGGTTATGAGGAACGAATCACGGGCGCCGTGATTGTTCCCAATTACCTGCATAGGACCTTACATAGGACCTAGCATATGTGTCGAGTTGATTGAAGACAGGTGCTGTCTTAGTCTTTTTAGATTTGAATTTTTGGAGCTGTGAAAGGACGGTAGCAAGGCATTTTTTTTGCAAAAAAAACCCTGCGCTATACTTTACTCTTTAAATCACGTCTTTGTTAAAAAAACGGGTCAAGTGCGAGTCGGACTCGCGCACTGAGGGTTCCGTACAAACAATAACATTCATCACAACAAAGAAAAAATCAGGTTTATCAATGTATTGGTATTTGTTAGTAAAATATATGTAATAATAAACATTATCATCGAACTTCAAGATCATAAGCACAGTATAAATATGGACGAACAGTACGGAAACTACCTTCAAACGCTCAAAACGGCACACTCACATAAACATGTGCATCGACAAGACCTTAGGGGTCTTGCGGTTGTCATTGTAAGTGGTTGAGCTTTTTTTTGTCAACTTGTATTACTTTGGGTTAAAAAGATGCTTATACTGTGAAAATTTGACGACTGTAGCTCCAACCGTCTGGCTGTAAAACCTGTGTGACAGACGACGGACTGACGAAGACATGAGTAAAAGCAATAGCTCCGTTTGTTTCCTTCGGATACAGAACCCTAAAAAGGAAATGGCTTCATACACCGAAAAAGAAAAGTTTGCAAACGCCTATCAAACATCTACTTAGCATTATAATAAATCCATAGAAGCCTGAACAAGAACTATGAATACTAAAACAGCACAAATAAACACCCTCAAACCGAGTAGAACCTCTTCATTCTTCTCGATAAAAATACAATACAAATCCTGCACCTGACTGAAAACACCTGCAGCTAAAATAAAATAAAAACGAAAGCTTCGTTAACTCGTTTTTTATTCAGTGTTGCAATCTTTTTAATCTGTTATTACCGTACGAGGCGTGGAGTGCTATCAACACCTCTAGTTGATACCGGCGCGAACATACAAA
Source organism: Orthosia incerta (assembly GCA_948252205.1). Classification (NCBI taxonomy): domain Eukaryota; kingdom Metazoa; phylum Arthropoda; class Insecta; order Lepidoptera; family Noctuidae; genus Orthosia; species Orthosia incerta. The sequence goes on along the minus strand of OX411741.1, from coordinate 35,061,261 downwards.
ACCACCTAAGCAAAATGCTGCATGAAGTTTTAAAGAGATTGAAAAAAGAACAACGCGAAAGGCCCACAACTATGTGAGGTATGTCCCCAATAATACTTTGTGTTGCCATTAAATATACACGGAGTACACAACACAAGTTAAATAGTGTAACGCGCACGTACACGTTTGTCCCAGTCATTAACATTTATCCGGACTCTACACAAATAGGTGGAAAACTACACAAACTTTGTTGAATAACGCCGTAACTGGGTAACTTTATTAAATAAAATATAGCGCGGTACTAAGTGTGCCCGCCCAAGGCGTTCAACTTACACAAAACTATTGCATATTTTAGTAGTGAGCGGTGTATCTGATCACTTATTCAGGCACACATTCCCAAGTCACGGCTGACTCTACCTATTGACTGTACATAATGCATGTCATGTAAAACATTACTCGTAAAATCATGTAGCCTGCCTACATTATAACAATCACAAGCAGATATGTGGCAACATTACGTAGCAGTTTTCATATAAACTAATGTATTTAGGGAAAGACTTTTACAAGAAAAGTCTTTCCCTAAATACATTAATATCCCACTCTTAAATACTTATGAAAAACCCCCACACACTTAACTTATCTAAATTCGTTAATTCACTACGCATCAGGATTCCATTATCTAATTTAGTTACAAAAGACTACACATTACAAAACCTTTTCAAAGCATTAGCATTATTTATTCTGTGGCTAGTGGAAGGCCGATACTGCCGCTTACTTTATTGATATAAGCTCCGAGTCACTTCTAGTGGGTCTCGCTCCGTGTTTGTGGGAAAATCACTGAAAAGTGGTGAAGTAGGATGTTTACTTACATTGTGAAACTTGTTTCAAGTCATTACTAAATGGACAGAAGCGTTTGCTATCATAACACTACTGTGAAAGTACTGTTCTTACGATTTTCAGCGAGGTAGAATCATAACATTCCTTTGGGCTCTGCCGTGGTAGGGTAAAAATACATTAATCATTTGATGTATTTCGTGTCAACCAAGATCTAAAATTTTTAAAATAATTAGGCTTCATAAAATGACTAATATTTCCAGATTCATTACCCTATTTCCTCTTTTAGATTCCCCTGAATTCGTAATCATATTCGCGAGTCGGATTCGCGCACGAAGGATTCCGTTATAGCAGGCAAAAAAATCACGTTTGTTGTATGGGAGCCACATTTAAATATTTATTTTATTCTGTTTTTAGTATTTGTTGTTATAGCGGCAACAGAAATACATCATCTGTGAAAATTTCAACTGTCTAGCTATCACGGTCCATGAGATACAGCCTGGTGACAGACTGACAGACAGACAGACGGACCGCGAAGTCATAGTAATTGGGTCCCGTTTTTACCTTTTGGGAACGGAACCCTAAAAATGTTGGACAAGAATTTATCTTTTGACACAAACATAAAGTGACGACACATAAAAATATAATGCGTTAAAATATCGCGTGACGTCACGCCATTGGTACACTTTATACTGACATATGCAAGCTCCTACTCCTGAACTTAGATGCGCTTTATATTTGTCTTTGATTTGGTAAAGAAAACAAATACGTTCCAATATTATTTGATAATCTCACTGACGGACTATTAATATAATTATCATTAAACTACCCAGCAAACATCCCTATTGATGCAGTAGGTACCTATCGTTAACTCGCACACTCCAACGATAATATACTTCCAATAAAAGAATTATTCATCAGAGTATCTTCATAAACTGTACAAATGAAAGCATAAATAAACATTATTAGTATCATTGTCCGCTTAGCGAGACGGGTGACAAATTATTCATTGCATTATTGAGCAACGGAGAGAGAAGCGTGCACGGCATCCAGTTTAAGATATTTTCAGTAAGTTCGTACATATTTCATATCTTTTAAGTTCTATTTAGTATCTGAAGCGTGGATGCTTCCTTTGAGTTAATATTTTGAAAACATTTGAGTAGATGTTTTTGAAACTATTTATTCCTACGACATTCCTAATCATATTCACACTTATTTATAAAAAAAAATCGCCGCTGTTTGGCAACTGATTACCACATTCTAAATTCAAATCTATAGATAATACTAATTTAGAATCTGATAATTCATAATGTGTAAGATAAGTTGGTTCTAAATTTTTTTTTTTTATGTTTTTGATTTTAGAATTTGTTAGTCAGTTACTAAACCGTTCATAGTTTTGTTTTAATGAGGTTGTTTTAATTTAGAATCTGTTAATCAACTGATTAACAGATTCTAAATTGTGAGCTGAGTAACTACTCAGCTCACAAAATTTTAAAGTGCGTAAACTGTCACGAATCTTCTAATTCGCACCTCAATTAATTACCAGAAGGACACACAAACAAATCAGTATCTGAACAATGCATCACAGATGATGTTTTGATGAGTGTAGGAGTGCGATGACCATAGATATGAGGCCGATAAGGGAGGGCCAGCGTTCGGGAGGCGTCTGGGACTGGGAGGGTTTCCAACAGCATTATCTTGAAAGGGAAGCGGGGTACGTTAGTCGCTTACTTCGTACATTTTGCATGACCCGCGTCGTATGCGCTGCGAGAGAGCGAGCAGGTCTCGCTCGCTCGCCGTGGGAGCGAGACACACCCTGGATCTACATTTAAAGCGCATTGTAAGCAAACGCATTATTAATGTATAAGTTTTAGTTGTCGGGAAGCAGAGGCACGCCCGCCTGCTCCGCTCGTTCATGTAACATGTATAGTGCGTTCATATTTGATTCCTTTTAATTCCAGACGTCTTTCGCCTAGTTAAACCGAAGCTGTGTTGCCAGATTTCCGAGTTGATCATCTTTTGTGGGGTTGTTTCAGGTTTCGGACCTTGTTTAGCGTTTTACTTATGTAGATTAAAGGAGAATTTCTTGGTCAATGATTGTTTTTTCACGGTTCGAGCCATATTACGAGAATCACCTGTCGTACCTATTTCCGTCAATTTTTTTCTGGTGTTTTTGCAGACTTAAAACTGTATTTAAATAAGTATAGATTAAAACAACATGCATTTTTCATAGTCTACTAAACACAATTTAAAAGTTTAAAGGCAGGTGGTGAAAAATCACGGGCTAGACATAACATTTATTTATAAATTTGTTATATTTATAAGCTTCTCATGAATAATTGTCTTGTGATAGACAGTTACACAGACATGTACCTAAGCTAGACAGCTCTTGTTTAAAATATGAGAAGAAAAAACTTTATTTTATTTAGATGTGTTCATAATTTTAAAAGTTTGGTGTAACGTTCGGCGACACGTTTGATTTCGGAACACGTCACTGATCCGAAGTCTGAACTTTGTCATCTTGAGACGGTTGCCGCGCATGCGCCGTCGCTCCTCATGTAATATTCACGCGCCCGCCGATGGAACGGGCGCTATGCTCCTCCAATTCGACAATTTCCCTTCAAGACGGAAATCTTGAACTGTAGACATGATTTTTATAGCCGTTGTGTACTTATCTTTATTCCTACTAATAATAAATGCCATGACTTCTGCGTGCCGCTTAATAAACGAGGATTTACGTAAACAATTTCATGTAGCTACCTGTTTTCGTGGTTCGTGCTGTTTGCGAAAGTAATCGGGTTTTCATTGCCACCTAAACGATATACCTAAACGAATAAATAAATGTTACAAGACGAATGCATAGACGTCTAGCGATGTTACATATGTGAATATTTGTCTAAAACATTCAAATATATGGTACCTGAATGACCGTCTGTCTGTCACACACAGCCTATTCAAATGTCCACTTGTCACCTGTGCCGAATTCGACGAAAAAATATATCAGACATGTTTCTGGATGCATTTATTCTGTTACCGTCTGTCTAATGATGAAAGATGGAAATCTTGAAAATGTCACATTAATAAACATAGATGAGGCGTTTGAGTGAGTACTAATATAAAAATAGTGTCTGTATAAAAGCGGAGTCGTAGTGAAAAGACTCTTAGATACAGTGAAATGAATGAAAGGCGTATTCGTAGCTGAGAGACCCTTTGCAGACGCAAGCTGACACCGAACACCGAGCATACATAACTATCACTACAACTCCGATATTTTTAGTCGTCGCTCATTGAAATTCTGTGCAACTTTGTCATGTCAAAGGTGCCTCTGTGTTGAATGATTTTTTTAGATTGATCTTGTAACTCTAGTTTTATCGATAGTGACGTACAGTTTGGAGTATTGCAGATATGAACGTGAATATCGACGCGCTACACTTCATTTTTATGCAATGTTATTTTTTGTATTTTTATGTATTGAGTAGTTTGATAATAATATGCCAAACATAAAAATACAATTAAATCAAACAAAAGCTAAACGATTGCATATTGTTCTATGTCTTCACCGCATCCGGTTTACCACCAAAATACAAAACTACCCACAAACCGTTCAAATGAAAGCTGCCATAGATATCGAGTAACACGAACATTATCGACTTGGCACCGGCACGCGGGGTTAAAAAGGAAAACATTTTGAAACAAACCCGCGCGACTCAAGGCGGCAAAGCCTACCGCACAAAGGGCCACACTCCACAATTTTCTGGGAAAAAAATCTCGTGCCGTGAGCGGGAACTAACCCGGAGTGCAATTCAAATGACTCGACCCGCACGTACGTACATAAGTTATTAAAAAAAGTATGCCTCAGCTTGTGGGTTTTAATAAAAATAGTCGCGCGTCACTCTTTGTCTGCGCAACAGAGGACGAGACTTACGTCTGTTAGTGACGGAAGACTAAGACGCACAGGTGCGGATTTGAGTGGACTTTTAGTGGGACTTACCTGAATTAACAAGAAGCGCTAGACTAGTGGCATTCGATGTCAGCGAAGGCGATAGTTGAAACTTCAAAATGAAAGGGGATCACTTGATTTTTCGATATGGCTTGTCAATACCATACAATTTTTCCTTTTTGACAATCGCTATCGCCACTTTTTCGATGATAGAATGTCACTTAACTAGGGTCTATTGTCAGGGGCCTCTGGGAAAGATCTTTTCTTTACTGACCCCAAGATAAGTACAGATGTTGGAAATATTAATAGGATGCCACAGCATCAACTGTACCTAAATAATTTATGAAATAGTGATTAAATTATCTAATTAAATATATAGTTCTAAAGTTTCAGTTCGCTGAAAAGCACTACACTAACTTTCCATTTAACAAATTATCAACTAGGGGAAATACATCAAATATTTTCCTAGATATTTCACAGAAATTACCCCCATGTTATTAATTAACTATTACATGAAACGAGAAACTCTGAGCCCATAATTATCGAAAAGTTTAATGCCCGTCAAATACGAGGAGGTCAATTACTAGGACATAATATATGAACACCCCACCACCAGCCAAAGATTGTAGACCTCCCATTTTGAATAAACGTATTTTAAACGAGCCACCACCGCACCGTTTAAATGCTTCGAAAATTGAGCTCCTGAATTCGTATTTGTAAATCTTTTGTATTTATGAAAAGCGTCTAGGTAACCATACATTCACTACGAGAAATAATATGGTTGGAGCGAAATTAAATATATATTTTTATGGCAGACGGAGCCGGTTAATCGTCGTTTAGGATTTTCAATTACACGAATGGTGCTGAAATAAATATTAATAAAGCTATCGTAAGTTAAATAAATGGTGAAGTAATTTTAAAGTTAAAAAGTTTAATTAAAAACTGTAACCCGACTACGGTTTTTTACCTTATGTTAACCGGGCCATAATAACAAATCGAATGATACCTTATTCATCGAAATCGGATGAATAGTTTAGGCGCTACGGATGAACATACATAAATACATACATAGACTGCTAAAATCATAACCCTTGCTTTTGGTTTCGCCGTAGTCGGGTAAAAATTACTGAAATGTATCCGAAATGTCTTGAAGTGAATCCCTGTCATTTTGACTTTTCGACATTCGTTATCAATCGCTGATAGCATGTCACTTTGAGTCGGTTTCTGAATTGAGTATTAACAGGCTGGTATTATTATAAACTAGCTACTGCCAACAGCTTCGTAGAATAAAGAGTGTTTTTTTATCCCTAGGGAACGTAATACCGGGATCAAAAGCTGTGCTAATCCATACACATCACATCACATCATCAGCCTATTAATGTTCCCACTGCTGGGACACAGGCCTCCTCTCTGTGAGAGGGAATGGGCCGTAAACCATCACGCGGGCAAAGTGTGGGTTGGTGGTCTTCGAATTTTTGGTTCTAGGACATGCCGGTTTCCTCACGATGTTTTCCTTCACCGATTTGAGAGCAGTGATGATGAAGTAATTTATCCCAAGAGAACGTAATACCGGGATCAAAAGCTGTGCTAATCCATACTATATTCTATCTCTGTACCAATATTCATCCATCCGCCGTTCTGGCGTGATTAAGACAACATCCTTCCTCTACCTACCTATCTTCCTTAACCTAACGCAAACGTAACCAAAATCTAACGCAACTAAGCACGTTACAACCCGTCCCAACTACGTTCCTGGTGTAAGATCGCGCACCGGGGCGATTCCTCTCGCTCGCACACTACATATGAATGAATAGCACTGAGGTCCTTTCATCAAAGAACTTCTTTGTGACATTGCTACTCCGCGAATTACTGACTACATAATATATGTACACGGCTACACTACACTATCAAAGTTTCATGGTGTTCCGTGATGGAGCTGATGAGGATTTTGTAAGGGGTTGTGTGGGGCTAATTAGAAATGGTGTAGACTGGTTAGGGGCGGCAAAGATTCCTTTTGGTTTGGCTTTCTAAAGGCTGGGCAGGTATCGGGTTAGGATTAGGAGATATCTGCGGATGTGCAGGATGGTATTAAATTTGAGAACACGCAGTCTATCCTGACATACTGAAAAACCGGTCACTCGACGATTTGGTGCGGGAAATGTTCGAGTGACTGGACTGACTGGAGTACCGGACCGTAGGACGCAGAACGTATCTATAGTGTGTCAAATGCCTAAATGTGAAAGTCTGTGCATTTGGATGTTTGCTAATGAATTCCGTCTCAACGGATTTGGGTGATATTTGGAACACAGGTAGAAAGAATATTGAATATCAAGTGGAAGTGCCCCAAGCCACTGGCAAAACCTGATACTAATTTTAATCAGTTTAGGTTTTCACGTTTCCGCACTCGTTTCTGAATCAAATGCCATCCAGTATTGTACCTAAGTGACCTCCACGAATTATATTGCTGAATGGTGGATTTTTTATCCTTTAAGGCGCCTCCCCGAGCAAAACGCCACGGTAGTCGTTTTTGTGCAGTTTTTTAGAGCTATCTACTCTTTATTTAAAAAGAAATATCAATTAATAAAAATATATTAAATTTCTACATAATGTTGATTCTAAAATTGTAGTACACTTTTTTTTCAAAGAGGTATATGTTTCACTATTCGCCTTCCAACAAAACCATAAAAATGAGAAATAATTATTGATAGCATGCATCTCCTCGTAAATTGGTCATTAATTATTGTTTATACTAACACTAATGGATAGACAATTTGATAACGAACATTTTGTAAGTTTTATTTTTTTCAAAAGACCAATATTCGATTTTATAAAGAGTATTCACTACCGTAATTCATGCGCCACCAGTGCCGCTAGGCCAATAGGAATGCTCATATCTCATGCTGATTTTTTGGTCAGGGTACGGCCTTAATTACCAAGAAAAGTAGGAGCTGAATGAAATGATCTGTATGATACGATTGGCGTAGTGGTTGAGCGATCGACTGCTGCACTGCGGGTCGCGGGGGTTGATGCCCGCACGGAACAAATATTTGTATAGCCTACAGATACTTAATTGTTCCGAATCTGGGTGTCATGTTATGTGAGTTTAAAAGTTTGTGAACGCACCCACGATACAGGCAGAAATGACTAGTGTGTGGCAACGTTTTTATTTTTAAATCAACAACAAACCCTCATTGGGTAAACTCGTTCCATATGCACATTAACAAGCAATTTAACAGGCCCATAGGTTCCTAATATTTATGTACAAAATCGCCGAGAGACCAAACACGGGCATCACATTAAAATACATAGGTACCCATGCACGAAGATACATAATTGAGACGCGTTCGAATCGTAAACGTATGCGCCAGGGGATGAATGGCTGCGCGGTATACAGTTAACTCATGTAATATGCGTCTGTCTGTGTTTAGCGTCAAGCGTCAAGTGTGAGAGGGACACTAGCTCTGTGACGTTATAGTGGCAGATCGCAAAAAAAAGAAGATCAAAACATCAGGGTCAAAATAGCTCCAAACCCTCACTTGAGTTTTGGGTTGCTATTATAACCTAAGTTAGATTTCTGAGAATATGAAATTACCGGAATTGGCTTTAAGAGAATTGGACATTTTAAAACCTCTGCATATTTTTTTAATGAGAAGAGAATAAGCCATAAGAACTTTTTAGAATCAAGCTTTTATTTAAACGCCATCATTCAAATAAGATGCCCTCGAAAATATCAAAATACTTACGAAATAAGACGGTAAAACAACCGTTAGAGTTTGAAGTTAATTCTGCAGCATCAGATCATCTCTACTATGAATACATTGTCGTAAGGGACCAGAATAAGTAACCAAAGTTCTAAAATCAAAAAGTAACAATTTAAATATTCCAAAACTGACCTGCAAGTATCCAACTTCAACGTACAAACTTGTAAAACGCAAGTCCTGCAAAAAACGACCTCATTGTCATTCGCGGCGACCTTTCAGGTCGGGTCAGGGCTAAAGGCTAATTAATTTGTTTAGACCCTAAATCACAATTAAACCAGTAAAACATTGATGATCCGAATCCTATTTACCGGAATCCGGAACCGAATTGTTTTTAGCACGAGGTGTGTGAATAATTGAGAAATGTTACTAAAAATACTTCTTTGGGAAATAAATAAGCTGGGCCATTTTCAATGTCAAGGGCTGAATGAGGAGGAAGGTTTGATGGTCAGATATATATTCATTTATTCGTTCGTGTTATGATCCCTACGGATTACTCATGATCTATAAAAAATATATAATAATATCTGCCATTAAGAGTAACTTAACTAACTCAAAGCAGCTAAGGCTGATTTGCGAAACACACAATTACAAAAACGACACAATTTACGAAAACGACTACGATCACTTTCATGAAACCTAACTCGGTTTGAAACCAGCACGAAAAGTCTCGGTCATTCCCCGAACAAACTCCTTACCAGGCGCAAAGCGGCCGGCTCACGCTTGACCGTCCCGCGCGGAGCACAATAAACAATTAATTGTACTAACACAAGTACAGGAGCGGTGTGAGCACTCAAGATTTGCATACGAAAAGATAACCCAACGGATGTGCCGTAATGATAATGTTTTTTCATGGGGGGGTCATACAATTTGCAGCATTTTTTCATCCGACATAATCTTAACGCGTGCTCCGTATAAATGGAGACAACCCTAAACGTTACGACGGCAATGAACCGTGTTACAAAGTAATAAAGCTCAAAATTGCGCACCATAAACCTCCACACATCACTTAAGATATTAATGAGTGCATCCGTAATAGGCGAAACATACATATGAAATTCAAATTTGTAGCGGGCTGGGAGCGAGCTCTTCTACATATTTTAGTAGGCAGCAGAGTGTGAATTTGAATCTTTTGTTAGCGTTTAGTACGTCAGTTTATACAGGAAAACAATGTTTTATCACAAACGAATATATTTATCAGAGAGCGAGGCGAAGGCGGTGCGAGTGTGCGAGGTGCGAGCGAGTGTACCACGCCGGCGCCGGCACCACGCCACACGACCAATGTCATTACCGCGCGCCTCCACTCCCAAGTCCCAACTCGATTAAGGAATGAAGATTTATAGTTTCTATAGAAAAAGTAATTAGTGAAAACGAAAGAAACGGGGCGTCGGGAAAAGTCATCGGACATAATTCATAACAAACAGAAATAACGGAAAGCCGGTTCGGCGGGGGTAGGCAATGAATAATTCTCTAACTGCGAGCACCCTCCACACCCCTCGGCGGGCAGGGGTGCCGCGAAAAAAGCGCACAACCCCGGCCCAGTTTTATAGTCACGAAAAAATAGGAGGTAGCCAAAATATCTATATACGGCGCATGCAAAAAGTAGAAAAAAAATTACAATCCCGCTCGCATGAATAAGTGAGTGGACCTTCATATAGAAAAAAGTAAGGCAACAAAAACAAAAGTGGCGGAGGGGTGCGTTGCGTCGTGGGCTCGCGCTCGCCACGCTGCCGCCACGTCCACGCCACGCCGTCGCCGCGCACGCTGCGATGCACTGCTAATGACACCTGCCTCACCGCTAATGTTTTTAGTGTCCGCGACAAAACACCTGTGACTTAACCAAACTTACTGCCGAAACACCTCACTAAGCTTACTTACGAACGCCTGCTGATTGTTTGCTCCTTGGAAACATGCAAGACAAACTCGCTTGAATAGAAGTTTATACGACTTAACTATGTGGAGGGGAATAGGAACATGAATGCATTCTTATCACGTAATACTATGTAATGTAGATCAAAACTCATGACAGGTATCAGTGTAACAATCTGTCCCAAGAGAATCACCGAAAACTGATTTAAGGCTCATTAGTTCTCACAAACCGTTTAAGGAAACATAAAAACATAAAATTAATATCGTGACAAAAACGCTGCAAGTTTTCAGGTTCGACACGCAGTGGGCAGCGGGCAGCGGCACTCGCTGTCGCATACATTCGATCATTCGCGCGCCTTCGCGGCTTACAACTCTAATTCAGGATCTACAGTCACTGACCCCACATTAAAACCGACCGACCTAAAAGGGAGCGAATACAAGTTTTCGAAATTAGCTCGAGCTGTATCGAGCCCTGGCTATACGCCATGGTATTTAATCACTTTATTAAAGCAATAAACCGCGCCGAGAGGCGAGAACGCCACGCCAAACAATGCCCACCATGTGATCGCTATAAAAATGTATCGAATCATAATCGAAGCACAATGTCACTTACATTCAGATATAATTAACTTAATGCGGACATGCTGTACGTATGTGAGCCTGGCGAGCTGGTGAACTGGTGAGCCACCGCTTGTACGAATATTTGCGAGCACAATGCTTAATTAAAAACTTCGCTTTAATGATTTATAATGAAGGCGTGAACGGGGAATCGTCACGTGCGAGCTTGATTCCAAGCTCTAGTGTGGCTTTCGGGTTCCGTATCGTTCGAACAAGCATATCTATCTACGTACGCGAGGAGCTACAATGCCAGATTCATATTCCCCCTTCGCAATACCTTTAGCTATACGAATGGAGTTATTATTTTGTAGCAGCTACACACAGGCGTTAAATATTTGAAAATTGTTTGCCAATGGTTTATCGCACCCTCGTGCGACTAAATATTCACACGGAATGACGGAATATTGGCTTTCATTCATTCTGTTATTTATAGCCGGGTATATAAAATATGGAATAAATTTTTACTTATGCTCAAATAATTTTTCAAATCTGAATATATACAAGACAGTCTTGCGTTTATCTTGCATATAGTACGATCTGCAGCATAATGAATAAGAAGAACGATTCTACGTTATTGTATGATAAGTGTATGTTACAAATTACAATAGTGAAACTCTATGCATGACCTGTGAAGCTGAAAATTATACGCCTGACAAGAGTGAATATAAAAAAATAAAATATAGAAACAAAAGTGTCCACAAGTGGCCAGTCTAGATTTACATATAACTTCAGCTTTAAGACACATGAAGAGATCAATCTTAAAAGACAAATCTGATTTGATTGAGTTGGTGATCTAGTCGACTCACGAAACTATCACTGGTTACAACAGTTAGAAAGTTGCATAATAATGATAGTACTAATCGTCAAAGTTATCAATCTTAAAGCGGTAATAGCAATAGACGTAACTAAAGATAGAAGAGGCCCTAGTCAAGTGAAATTAGCGATTGTCAAAAAGACAAAATTGTATGGGATTGACAAGCGATATCGAAAAAGCACGTGATCAATCCCTTATATTTTGACATTTCGTTATCGCCTTCGCTGACATCGAATGCCACTTGTCTAGTCTGTAGAGTCTAAGGTATTGTATAACGTGTCCCTACATCTATACTAATGTTATAAAGAGGTAAAGTTTGTGAGTTTAGGGGGTAATCTCTGGATCTACTGAACCGATTTAGATGAAATTTGGCATAGATATAGTTTGAGACCCTGGGAAGGACATAGGATAGGTTGTATCACCTTGGGATGATAAGACACTAGTCTTACTTAAAAGGATTTGAACAGGCGAATGACAGAACTAACATTGTATGCGCGAGCGCTACTGCGAATTACGCTACCATTTACACTAAATCCACATCATCAATCAATTACATCCTATTTACGAGAAGCCAAAGAATTGATCGTGGTTTTTTTTTAATAGATAGTTAAAGAAAGGTCCATCATTAAAGTTTTCATTGTCATGTTCGTTTTCTGAAACTCAGATCATTAAGTAGGTACCAGACTCATATAATGGCATGATGATATGTATGAGTTAGCATCATCATCATCATATCAGCCGAAAGACGTCCACGTCCACATAGGTCTCCCCCAAGCGTTGCCACATTGATCGGTCCCTTACGTCTCGCATCCAGCGGATCCCCGCAACCTTCACCAGGTCATCGGTTCCCCCGGTGGGAGGCCTTCCAACGCAACGTCTTCCGGTTCGCGGTCGCCACTCCAGAACCTTTCTGCCCCATCGGCCATCGGTTCTGCGAGCAATGTGCCCTGCCCATTGCCTTAAGTGGCAATTCTTCAAGCTATGTTGGTAACCCTGGTTCTCTTGCGGATCTCTACATTTCTGATTCGATCACGCAAGGAAACGCCGAGCATAGCCCTTTCCATTGCCCTTTGGGTGACTGTAAGCTATCTGATGAGGTCCATTGTAAGCGAACATGTCACAGAGCCACATGTTATCACTGGCAACACACATTGGCCAACTTGACACTGTGGTAAGTTGGACGAGAAGATACCGCACAATTTTCCAAACGCTGCCCAGCCGAGTCGGATTCGACGGTTGACCTCTTTCTCAAAGTTGGTCCTACCCAACTGGATCGTTTGTCACAGGTAGAAATAATCGCCCACAACTTCAAGTGTATTCTCCGACCTTGATAAGAGTGGGTTTAACATGGTCAGTCAACATCACCTTGGTTTTGCCAAGTTCATCCTAAGTACCCACTCTTTCGGCACCTCTACTGAGGTCATCGAGCATTGTACTGAGGTACTACATGGTCTCAGCCATGACCACTATATCGTCGGCAAACCGAAGGTGAGTGATGAATTCGCTATTGAGGTTTATGCCTAGCCCTCTCCAGTCCAGAACCCTGAAGACATCCTCCAATGCAGCGGTGATCAGTTTCGGAGATATGACGTCTCCCTGTCTCACACCACACTGCAGAATGACGGATTCCGAAGTCTGATCCTGAAGTCGAACTGACCTGGAGGCGTTTTTGTACACTTCAACACTTCGATGAACCGGCAGACAATTGGGCACCGTTGGAGAGACTGCAGTACAGCCCAAGTCTCGGTCAAATGGAAGGCTTTCTCGTGGTCCACAAACGCTAAACAGAGAGGTAGGTTGTACTCTTTGGTATTCTGTATAATCTGCCGCAGCGTATGTTTGTGGTATACGGTGTTGAAACCTTTACGGAAGCCGGCTTGTTCGGGTGGTTGGAAATTGTCAAACGTAAGTTAGCATACTTGGTAGTTATATTATGTTATAATATACATTTTAACTGTTTCGATATCGTACACACTACGTGGAATAATAGGTGACGATATCCATTTGTTTAATGGCCATCTTTGGAAGATGACATATATGCCAAATGTAGGCTTGCAGGTAAATTGACAGTGCTTTTATGCACCGATGGATCTAACTTTGTTAATATAGGTTGATTTTAACAAAATATACGATAGAAAAAAGCTTCACTGTCGTGGTCCATTCCACAAGACACACACAGACATTTTCGGAAGGATATCTTATGCATTTGAAACAATAGCTGACAATCAGTGAAATAATTTTCGTAATGAGATCAACACTTGCAGAGATTGCTACCAAACATTGCACTCAATTTTACTTCTTCATAACCGTAATATATCGGCAGTACAACTAATTTACGGACATTAAGTAATTCTTAATCGAATAAATCTGTCTTCTCAATCTACAATGTTCGTATATCTGCCAACGAGATGAAACAGCAAGTAATTATCATAGATATACAATCCGCAGAGCACGAACAATTAACATTTTTAACTGTATTAATTTAATAGTTTGTGAAGAAATGTAAATAATAAATGCCGTGACGTGATATTAATGTGAAAGCAAGCGGCGATCGCCGTAGCCACTCGACCAAGACGTTTTTTATAGAAGTGAATTGAGCGCATCATCGGGTTTTAACTATCTGACCGCAAAATATATAAAAGTATAATAGTTTCTTATTTAACAGCTGGCTTGTGTTCCTTATCAATAAATTTAACTTGGTTCATACTGTAGTTATGTCTCTTTAACATAGCATAACCAGCTTATGATACCCTCTGCTGGGACACATGCTTCTTCTCTGTGAGAGGGATTGGGCTGTAGTCCACCACGCGAGCTCAGTGCCTATGGGTACCTAGTTACCTACACTAGTCTAAAATTTTTAAGTTTCAGGTCATACTGATTTCCTCATGATGTTTTCCTTTGCCGTTTTGAGAGCAGTGATGATGAATATGAAATAAATTGCACAAAGTTGCGCTTGCCTGGATTCAACCCACAATCGTAAGTCGAGTCCGAAATCTTTGGGCCACTATTCCCAAAATAATATTTGCTAACTAGCAGCTGGTTTGAATTCGATTACAAAAATCTAGACTGGTAAATAATCTGGCTGTGCGGAACTACCTTAAATAATTTATATTTGCTATTCAATTGTAAAAAAAGGCCAAAAGCCAGTACAAAGTGAGATTTTAAAGCCAAGCCACGTGACCATTGCCCACAGAGTTTTGTCAACATCAAAAAATATACGCATAAACAGTCACGGGAAGTTGGTTCGAAAATTTCTTCCTACAAAAATATGAACACCATAAGTTTGACACTTTAGCTTCAGTAGTAGTTTTCATTTCCTGTAAGCCTGCTTTTGCAATAAAAAAGGCGTTATACTGAAAAAAAATATTGGGTCTTGTGCACTTTTTCTATTAATAGTATAAGTATTTGATAATTAGTTTTGTATTATTTGATTAAAGTTTATTTTCTAATAACTATTTTTTTTATTCAAAACTTATTCGGTGATAACCTAAAAAGTTTTGTGTAAATTTAGTTTTAACCAAATAAGTTATTAGAAAAGAAACTTTAATAAAATAATTGTAAACTATTTTTGTTGCTAGAAAGAAAAAAGTTCGCAAGTCCCCATTACTTTTTTCAGCGTACGTCATATACAAATTGTTGAGTAAAAGTTTCCTAGGAGAGTCGGGGTAAAAACAGCATGTTACATTTGAAACACACTTCCCTTTTCACACTAGATGGTGCACGCGATCGCCGTATTAAAGGACAGAAGTGGAGCCGCACAATGTCGCCGACAGAGTGAGCCATTGTGGCCGACAGAAACAGCTTTTAAATGTAAATAATAAACGTGTCTGTATCGTTTCAAAGTAGTCGGCGACGATTATAAGTCGCAGCGACTAATTAGCACTTTCCACCATCAATATGTGAATGGATTGATGACAGGACAGCGTCAGCAATTTTGTGGAATTTTGTGAACTGTACAGTTATAATGATAGACTGTGTTACTGAGAGGGTTGCTTGAACACTTCAAGGTGTTGATACTTGTTTTATTGAGTAGCTTTCGACACCAAGATTATAAAAGGGGGCGTTTTTTCGAGAAACCATGTATTGCCATTCTAAGGATGTTCTTTTACAATTTTTCGAGCCCTCGATTTCGGGCAAATTTATTTTAGAGATAGCAATAAAATTCGGGCACGTCAGTCACACGGACGGTTCAGGAGCTCCAATCTCATCCATTGGCACGTCCGGGTCTGTCCACAAATGTTGTCCCAGCAACCACCCGGACCATGGACATACTGAAACCTGATTATATCATATTGGTTGGAGTGGGACACACTTTTCATAGGTGAGGCTGTAACGTCTTTCTAGAAGAAGGTGAAGAAATCTTTTTATTGGAAGTATTTTTTCGTCAACGGTTTGTCAGAGGTTTAGTTCATTATAATTGGTTTTGTAGATGTAGGATTGAAAATATTTCCGTAAATCTAAAATAAAAATCATCTATCAGTTTTCAGTGCTCAAATCCCAATCTAAAATACGAGTATCTATGAACAACAATAAATATAGGAACACAGCCACAACAGAAATTCTTCATTTCCAAAAATTAATATTCAATTATCCAGCCACATCGTCCGTTCGATTAGATATTTTCTCTCAGTTAATAACTCACTAACAGTAAATATCGTTAATGAACAGTTATCACATTTAATTGTTCTCCTACTCCCATAAATCAATTATTTTCTTTTAAGGCGCATCGACTTGTTTTTTCCTCTACATATATTATGTCATTTTTCCCATGCAGGTAAGCTAACGTTTTTCTATTACTTAAGAAAGTGTAATTTGCGTTTACAACTAAGTATGGCAATGGTGTGCTTTCCCGCCATAACGTGTGCCTTTGTCATATTATGACATGTCTTGAGTAACTTTTATTGTTACTCGTAAATTAGTTCGGTTTAAATTGCACGTTTGCTTGCAGTTAAGCATCTAACTACCACTTAGGGTGTCATAAATTTAAATTTCTTGCTTTGCCTGACTTTTTATTCATCAGACAAGTCAATATGACTTTCGATAATCTCGTCTATAAATAGCAAAAGAATCTGCACAAAACAGCTTACAAAAACAGCTCAATCTTGGAACTAATCACACCGATGACAAATGCAGTTACCAAACATAGGTATACAGTTTGCCTTAAGTCCAGGGGTGGCACAAACACTTAAGTATACGTAACCACGCTAGGGTTGTCAACAGCAATAAACGCGAACGCCTGTAATTACTATTGTAACAAAAAACCCACAATTCGCCACAATGAAAGAAACGTCGTCTATCTGCAGCATTAGCGGTAATTTATCGACGAAGAAAACACACAACCCTATTAAAATAGTCGTTATATTGCATTCATCATACATTTTTTTTCGTTCCGTTTCTTACTAGTGTTTGTAAAGGTTAATGGTTCGATTCGATTGTAATTCCCCTGTTTAGGGTACCGTTAGAGAAAAAGGTTTTGCGAAATCCATCTGTTATCTATATGGCTTTGTAATTGACTTGGCGTGAACTTCGTTACATTGTGATAATACTTAGATACTTGACGTAGTGTGGTTCCATGAATGTTTTTTTTTTTGAGAAGGCACTAATAAGTTTGTATTTATTGCAGACACGATAAATGCTAAAATGAAAAGCAAGCAAAAAAGAGACGTCTGTAGCCTCAGGCTGTCTGACGAAAAAATCTACAAAACGATAACATGCAAAGTACAGAAAACATTTTCATTGTCAGTATTCAGTCAATCAGCCGTGAGCGAGAGAAAATTGGTAGAATCATCAACCTGTCAAAAACAGGCAACACCGTGAGACGAGTTATAGCTAGCTGCGTCTGGCAACTACATGTCGACTGTATGACAAGAAGAGAGTTCAGGTTCAGTCTAGACTGCAACAATAAAGATCCGATAGAAGAATCACATGTTGGTTAAAGCTGATGAAATATGGAGAAGAATTTCAAAAAGTCAACATTGAATTCTTTAAACCTGAAGAAATCTTAGGACATTGTTTCATATGAAACGTGAAGACTTCTGGACCGGACCACCTAGCTATTTTATGTGGACCTTAAGTAAACAGTAAAATATAATTTACTTGTGTCGCTTGAGTACATAATTAAATCACTTATCCCGCGCTTTGTCTTAATTAGTGTCGATTCGACATCAAAATCTTTAGTTACATGTATTTTAACGAAGTTGTAAGCCAGCTGCCCTCCCCCCTTAACCCCCGCATTTAACCTTACGGACCATGACGGTTATATTATTTAAAAAAAACAGACTCCGAATGAAAGTAATTGGTGGCCCCTGGTGTAGATGAACGCTGCACGGTCTTTTTCCGTCTAGAATTCTCACCCATCATCATCATTTCAGGCGAAAGACGTCCACTACTGGACATAGGCCTCACCCAAGCGTCACCACACTGATCGGTCCTATGCGTTTCGCATCCACCGGACTAGACTACTCTCGCAGCCTTGACCAGGTCGTCACTCCACCTAGAGGGAAACATTCCAACGCAGCGTCTTCCGTTAAGTCATCCAGATAACTTAGAAAAACAGCAACTAGTAGGTAGTGCGAGCGCTACTGCTGGCTTGGGTTCGATTCCAGGGTCGGGAAAAGTGTTTTTGGGTTTTATATATGGAATTCCTCAGTAGAAGACCGGAATCTGGACTCGTGCCCAGTTGATGACAATGGGCTCATCACAAGGGACTTAAACATCACTGGCCAATTGTGAGTGCCCTTTAAGATCACCTCTGCTCAACCAACAGGCATGTTTTCATTATAACTTAGAATGTGAAGGTGCACTGGTGGTGGGTGTGCTTGTGTGTATAGTCCTCGGCATGTAACTTGGTGGAACTGACCAACCACCATATAGTTATAGAGCGAACGGGACGTGACCCGACGCGATTGGTCAGTCGATCCTTGTGTCAACTGACCAACCAATCGCGCGCTCGGAACGGTACTAAACGTTTCCCGCGTCCCGCTTGGTAACCAAAGAGTCCTTAAGAACGACTTATGCGCATCTAACGACTCTTGCTAAGTAACGTGTCGACAACTATACAAGCCTAACAAAATATCAGGTTACAATATTCCCCAAAAATATCATTGAGCATCTATAAAAGTTTCTTGCTATCAAAAATTATAAGGTCAACGAAGCGAGGCCAGGATCGCGTGCTCACCTCGGAAATGACGAACAAATACAACAGAGCCCTTTTAATTTTCCGCGATCCCTTTGTCAGATACCTTTTATCATCGACACTGACAGCCCTGACTCGTAATTTAGGCCGGCAAGTTTTCTATGCATCAATCGCAGCTCGAAATAGGGGTGTTCCGTAAGAGTAAATGTTTATTTTTTTGTTTAGTTGGTAAAATTTTTAGTATTACTGTTTTTTTTTAAATTTTTTAATATTTTTTTTGTGTAGTTACGTTTACTATTTATATGACTCTTATTGTCTTGTTGTTTATTTTAAGACTCATAAAAATTATTGTTTTTGCAATTTGTAACAGTTCTGATCCAAGAAATGCAGTGAAAAACGAAAATATTGACAATCTTTACCCAGTTTAGCCTTTGACTGGTCCACATGTCTACTCCATTCCCGATCCCCGACCCAAAACCCCGAAAATAAAAAATACCGGCTGAACCAATAATTCGAAATTACATAAAACCCTTAACCCTCGCCCACCGAACAAACACTACACAAAACCGCAAAGCATTGTGACTAAAAGTGGGACATACTCGAAGTACGAAATCAGAGAGCACGCTGCAACCCACGTCATTAAACCCGCCGCGACAGGCAGACACCTCTGAAGAATGCACTCTTAATAAGTCATCAGTACTCATCAGCTAAGTAGCGCACCCCGGCAGGTGGGGAGATGGGGGTGCACAGGAGAGGGGCATGACGCGAAGCGCGCCGTTCGCACAAAAATGTCACAAAGTATAAAATCTGCATGCAGTAATGGGAGTAGCCTCTGAGAGGCTCGCAGTGTACAAAGATCAAAGGTGCATTGGCTTTTCTGTTCGCCTCCGTTCATATTTTTCTGCAATACTATAAAGGGCGACCTCATAAATTACAGTGGCGAGAAAAGTTTATTTCGTTTCGTGTAGTTTGTTGGAATGTAGCACGTTGCAGTTTAGGGTAAGCGTCTATTCAACTCTAGAACTATCTAATATTTCTAAATAGACAGATACTAAAGTAACTAGTCTCCATCAGTTCAAAAAGGTAGTAATTTCCCTCCAATAACAATATTTAAGGTTGACACAAACACACCTAAACAAATACAAGAACTTACCTGAATAAAATAGACATAAACGTAAAGTACACATATTTAACATTAACATTCCGTTTACACGATCGGGGACAGCCGTTCACAAAACAAAACTTTGGGGTTCAATAAAAATTGTAATAAAAATATGAATAGGTAAACACAGCGTAGCAAGGAGCAGTGTGACAACGAATCCCTCAACGCCCCCCTACTCTGTGACACTATTTATTGTTACGTAGACACCGTGACGCAATAAGAGTAGTTGGTGAGATAACGCATTGTTCCCTTTAGTGGGTATTACTTGTGTGCCAGACAGTGTAGTTAGGAGAGACTGCGCCCCCCTACCACTTCAAATATTATTATCTGTGCGTGTATTACACTGGCGAGCACTTTCTGCCCATACCAGATGATCTGTGGCATCTTGATAGCGCGTTTATTTATTGGAATCATTTTTTTTTCAGGTACTATAAAAAGGGCATTTCAAAAAATATAAATAATTGATGGAATCTCCTTAGTGATTAACTTCTTGGATTTGTCCTGTATCATAATAGAAAAAATTGTTATTTATGCTGCAAGTGCGGAAGGTAGGGGATTTCCGATGAGTGGTATTTTTATTCACGAGCGAGCGAAGCGAGTGAGTGGATAAATCGACACGAGTCGGAAATCATTTTACGCACGTGTATCATACAACATTTTACTATGTATTGTGCGAGGAAATAAAAAAAAAATCTGAACCAAGCAAGAAATTAATAAAATGGCGCTTATTCAAGGGCGCTTAGCATATCCACAGATTAACTAATAGTTCCTCGGGCATATCTACTGCGCATGTGCAAATAGCTTTCACGTCGTAAAGCAAAAAGGCACGTGCAATAGTTATTTATGCTACAAGTGCGGGAAGTAGGTGATTTCCGATGAGTGGCATTTTTATTCACGAGCGAGCGAAGCGAGTGAGTGGATAAATCGACACGAGTCGGCAATCATCTTACGCACGTGTATCATACAACATTTTACTATGCATTGTGCGAGGAAATAAAAAAATATATCTGAACCAAGCAAGAAATTAATAAAATGG
Organism: Orthosia incerta; assembly: GCA_948252205.1. Classification (NCBI taxonomy): domain Eukaryota; kingdom Metazoa; phylum Arthropoda; class Insecta; order Lepidoptera; family Noctuidae; genus Orthosia; species Orthosia incerta. The sequence goes on along the minus strand of OX411741.1, from coordinate 35,040,116 downwards.
CGCTTATTCAAGGGCGCTCAGCATATCCACAGATTAACTAATAGTTCATAGTTCTACTGTGCATGTGCAATATCTGTCACGTCATAACGCAAAAAGGCACGAACAAAATATTAATTCTGCCAAACATATTTAATGAATAATTAAAATTAATTTATTGAGCAAAATCTAAATCTAGAGTAATTAAAAACGCCTTAAATGACGTATTAGTTTTGTTTTACTTTTTATATGAATGATTATCTGTACTTAACTAATTTTAAAACTTTTCTCAAATAATAAAAACTCTATGCGGCGGGCTGACGTTGGAGTTAAAAATTAAAAAAGTACAGGAAAGTAAAAAGCACTAGTAAAAAAAAGTGACACTTTCCGCACAGTTTGGCTGCTTGGAAAACGCTCTTTTCGAGGACATGCATTGTAAAATATTAATTATGCCAAACATATTTAATGAATAATATTTAAAATTAATTTATTGATCAAAATCTAAATCTAGAGTAAATAAAAACGCCTTAAATGAAGTATTAGTTTTGTTTTACCTTTTATATGAATGATAATCTGTACTTAACTATTTTTTTAAACTTTTCTCAAATAATAAAGGCTCCATGCGGCGGGCTGACGTTGGAGTTAAAAATTAAAAAGTACAGGAAAGTAAAAAGCACTAGTTAAAAAAAGTGACACTTTCCGCACAGTTTGGCTGCTTGTTTGAAAATCGAAGGAAAATGTTGAACTACAATGGTTTTTTTTTTAATTTTTCCTATCCACGAATATAAAGTACGTGTTTATGCAATATTTTTTGAATTCATAATTGGAACATTACGTTGTGAGTGTAGATAAACATTTTGAATTGCCCTCTTGAACCAAGGGTAAACTTTTTTTGACCTGACCCACCTTCGTAAGAATCAATCATTGGTAATACTTAAAGCCTTTTTATCGCGCGTATTTTCGAGATATGCGCATGGCCAAAATTCCGTACCGCTGAGTTTATTATCATGCATACACAGTCCTTACTAAAATCCACATTCAATCAAACCAAGCAACTGCGACATGAATTTAAAAGAAAGAAAAAGAAAACAAAGGTCGGTCATCGTGATCGTACGTAGACAGAGCTCAAAGAGCAAAAGCAAACGAGTACAGTAGTACACCGTTCATCAGTCATCACGCTCGCGCGCACGCTTCTCAAATCTCTCAACTCGTTCACTCGCTCAGGCTCAGACACTTCTACTAATTCGTTCTGATTCAGCACTCAACAATCGATCCGATGTCGCTTGGATCACTGTACTAGATGAACGATTTAAACGACCGAAACAGAATAGTTCGTTCTCGTTCACCTAAAGGAATTGCTTCCTAATAGTACATAGTACATGTACTACACAAGCCTATTATTTATCACCGAATGGTATGTTCTGATTTCAGCTGGAAAACTATTTTGTTTAGTTTATTTTAAAGTTCTCCTTCTTCAAAAGTGAAACGATAAGACACTGTACAAAACATAACATAAAGTTATTTGGACAATGAACATGTGCGTTAGACAGACCACAAGATACTTTCACGGACAAACACAAACGGGCATGTGTTTAACTTACCATCTACAATCAAAGATGAGCATGAAAGATAAAAACAATCATAAGTATTATTATAATAACAAAATAATAATAATTTACTGTATTTTCTCAACAATCGCCACAGTAGTTTATAAAAGTATTTTCTTGCTAACATTATTGTAATATTTATAAATAAAAGCTCATCACTCAAAACAGTTAGGTACTTTATTTCAATAATATAGCTACTTATTAGCTCAATAATATTACATTAAACAAAATGATTTATTAACTTTCCTGATTGCATGCAAAGATTCACCCTTAAGCGTAGCTAGTACCTACTCGACGGCGTGAAAAATAATTGCACCTCATTTGTGCTCCGTATTAATGTGATTAATTTAATAAACTATCAATGCGGGTAGGTTGGTGTAGCCAAACTAATTGGGATCAGACGACAGACGATCGATGGCATGGCACATTGAAAGGTAACCGAGAAGGATGAATAGAATTCTTTGATTCGAAATAATTACCAATTCAAAACTTTGCTTCAAGCACTGGGCTTTAATTAGAAGGTTCTATTGAGTTGAGGGTCTGGAGTAGAAAAAAATATTGAATTTGTATCGCGGAGCAGCCTGTGCGATATGGCTTGTTTGCCAATGCGCCCTCTTCATTCAAGTCTAGAATGCGATATCTAGTAAAGTAAAACAATGAAGGCGCTTAATGCATTAAAGTTCGTCTGGATCGCTTGTTTTTGTGTTCTAGTGTTCACACCAGAAGTGGTCAGATTGAGCCGAGTTTGATTGCACTCTGAGCATTTACAAACGAGATAAAAAAGTAGGGAAATTGTGGTTGCATTATACGGTATTTATCGTTTAACGCAAACAAACAAATTTAGGAATTTCATGAAATGAATACATCTGTAAAACGCTTCAGTTTTCCTACCATATATTATGAGTGAAGTATATAATACCGCTTAAATACTTTAAATATTATTAGTATGCGGCTGCAATTGCCCAACAGATTGATGGAAAATGGGAGCAATACATAAGTAGTGGATATCAAATAAATTACAGTTTGTTAGTTTTCTCCATTTTCGGCTTATCGACAAATTATAAGACAATCAAAGAAAGAATTGAAACTCGACCAGAGACAACACACGACAAAGTATGGACTCCGTTGCGACCGATATTAATAAATAACGTGCCGATAGAACAAACAAAAAATACCATGACTTAACCAAAGAATAGGTAGTCCACGTGTCCGGCCCTCATGAATACTACGGATAATGGAAAATAAATAATAAATATATTTTTTAATTAAGCCACTAACAGACAATATGGCCGCGCCGCCTTATTCATTACTTATAATGTATTAATTACACGTATAATTAGTGTATAGTTTGATTACAGCTAAATAATTTATTAGCGTAATTTGGGCGGCTATAAAGAAACTTTGATGGGGTCTGACGTCATTGGCGGCCATTCGATTAAATTCGAAAGGTAAACGTCAGTTGGGGGTTCGAAGTGACGTTTGGGATGTTCGATATTGAAACTGGTGAAAAAAAGAATTGGCCGAAAATGCAAAGAAGTTAATTTGAATTTGGTTGCATTATAACGCGAATATGAATGGTCTAATGGAGATTTATTTTCAGGAAATGTATTATATGTCTATGGTCGGAAGTTGACTATGGTTGCAGTGCCTATGTTTTACTCTGTGTCACACATAGTCGTCTAAAGAACAGTGGCTCTCCAGCACCTATACCTAGAACATCAAACATTTATCGAGAGCAATACTTTTTTTAATTGGTTACGAACGTACCGTCTCCCTCGCTCCCCAGGGAGGTAGTAAAAATATATAGTATTATTTTGAACATTCGGCAGGCGGCAGTAACGTTCCCTCTCGCTCCAATTTCTTGTTCCTTTTTCTTTTAATTCCGCATATTTTTATTTGCTATGATAAATTGTAACTGCGGCGAGGTGAGGAGTGGGGGGATAACCCCCGTTCGCTTTTGTTTCGGTAATTTTTTATGTCTGGTGTGCTTAATTGCGTGGCGCTTGGCGGAAGCGTATTGTGCCAATGTGGGTCAGTCAGGGTGCTGGCTTCAGACAGACCGCCTGACCTCTTTACCTTGCTTCTTCACTATCGAACATTGATGATTCGGGACCCTTTTTGCAAGACTTACAAGTACAGGGTACTCTTAATTTTTTGCCAACGATTTTGGTACTCCTGATTTCTGATTTGGAATTGAGTATTTATCAAACTCTAATTTAAAAAGCATTAGCATTAATGTATCTTTTGACACATTCTTAACACCAAAAACTCATTACAGAAACTGGCCCTTAGAACAGCAAACCTTCCAATTTATATAAAACCAATTCCGTTTAATGCGGCATTCCGTCCGATTCCGAGTATTTAGCCCAGGAGCGTAAATATTTTATTACTACAACAATGTTCATAATTATGCGGAATAGATGCGCATACGTTCGTATTAGTGTTACTTGTGAAAAGTAAACAATATATAGCGAGCAGGATATTATGATCGAGTAACAAAACGTGAATAGGCCATGTGATGCCGCCACGCGATCCGCGGATATCATAAAGTGACGCGAAGACATTGTAATGCTTACATACCTATTGTTTAGGTTGTAGCCAACTGCTTAACTGCAATAATGGGCTGCTGGATTTTGGTTTGACTGCTTAGTTAGGTATTACCGCAGATAATATTATACTAGCATACAGATACAAAGAAACCGTACCGACGTAACTAGCGTTTTTCGTCTGATTAAGATGATTGTTTTCAAAGTATTTCGATCGAGTTCGGCTCCGTTCTACGGCTATAGAAGGTGTTAGCATCGACTTGCAAGTAAAAGGGTTTTCTCGGCGCATGACAATTTTTTCTTTGAATACAGTGACAATTTTTTATATTGTATTCTTTTGCAAGTTTTAACATTTTCATTTTACCAAAATGTGTTACAATACAAATTAAAAATATCGAGTGGCATGCCTCAGAAATTTAAAACCGCGCCATCTATTGGAATCCATTTTAAATGATCCGTTCTAATAATCTTTAAAATGTGAATTATGAGCCAAATATTCCATAAATTTGTGCTTAGGAGAGTTGATTAAAAAAGTACATACAATTTTTATGATCTATTCTAGAAAATGTAAATTTTACACTCGGTTCAATAAAGAACCGATGCATATCTCGCCATCTAATGACATTTATTTGAATCAAATTTTCTTTGTTAGTTCTGGGACCCCGTGGTATTGTTTTCCTAACTGATACCTATAAGTAGACGTTTCTTATATCATTTAAAAAAAAATATCGGATGGCCCCGAGAAATACAAACCTCCTAAAAAAGTTACCTGAGCCTACTTGCGCCACCCTGGGTTAGAGAAATACATACCTACTAGAAAAGTTACTTAGACCTACTTGCGCCACCCTGGGTTAGAGAAATAGATACCTTCTAGAAAAATTACTTAGACCTACTTGCGCCACCCTGGGTTAGAGAAATACATACCTACTAGAAAAGTTACTTAGACCTACTTGAGAGAAATACATACCTCCTAGAAAAGTTACTTAGACCTACTTGCGCCACTCTGGGTTAGATAAATACATACCTACTAGAAAAGTTACTTAGACCTACTTGAGAGAAATACATACCTCCTAGAAAAGTTACTTAGACCTACTTGCGCCACCCTGGGTTAGAGAAATACATACCTACTAGAAAAGTTACTTAGACCTACTTGCGCCACTCTGGGTTAGATAAATACATACCTACTAGAAAAGTTACTTAGACCTACTTGCGCCACCCTGGGTTAGAGAAATACATACCTCCTAGAAAAGATACTTAGACCTACTTGCGCCACCCTGGGTTAGATAAATACATACCTACTAGAAAAGTTACTTAGACCTACTTGCGCCACCCTGGGTTAGAGAAATAGATACCGTCTAGAAAAGTTACTTAGATCTACTTGCGCCACCCTGGGTTAGAGAAATACATACCTACTAGAAAAGTTACTTAGACCTACTTGCGCCACCCCGGGGTTAACTTACTAACACTGAGTTTAGAGCTAACTCGGTCAAATATATATGACATGATTTAAACTCGTGTTAGCAACTAAGTCTGAGTTACCTTTGTAAGGCGTAAGAGATTAACAATAAATATCACATGAATATACTGCAAGCTTTTATTTGTCAACAGACAGATTCATTTCAATGCTCGTGCCTTCTCTATATAAGAAAAGGCTTTTGTCCAGCTGTGGGACAGTAACTGGGCTGGTATTATTATTAGATTCATTCAGGTCGGACCAGTTTGTTGCCCATTCTCGTTTCTGCATCAGGTATCACTAAATTACAAATCCATTGCCTCCGCAAGAAAGTGCATATTTTAACAACTGTATCTAGTCTAGGTATAACAACAACAAGGACGGAATATCGCCCACAGTCGAACAATAAAATAATAATGCGATCTTGAGCACACAATTAGAATATCTGACAAGCATCACAGTAGTGTAGTCCCGAGAAATAATTATTTCAAGGATCGGGCCGGGCCGATCCGCTGCCGACCTTCAGCTAAAATGCCACTATCCGACAGTAATTGACTATTTTCAATTGAATCCGGCTACAAAAATAAGAACACCGCCCAAATTGTATGTAATAATTAACCTATTTTTATTAAGACTAATTGTAAGTCATACATATAAACTAAAAATGAGCCTATTCGAAAGTGGGCTCAAAAACGAAATTAATAAAAATAATTACACCGGTTACTCTCAGTTCGAATTATCACAGTTTCTCGTTTTTTGTCTATGACACATAATATCATTTCGTGAGATAGTGGTATTAGAGCTGGAGGACGACAGTCCGGCCGTCCGAATCGTGCGTCCTCGTCAGCCGACACAGGCGAACCCCCCTCGCTGCCGGGTGTACCGGGGTGCCGGGGTGGTCAGGTGGTCACAATCGAGTTACCTTCGATGCATCACATAATACGTAATACGCAATGCTCGTTATATCGACTCACTGTTTAGACCACAGCGAAGTAATTAACGGGCGCTGAGATTGTAATGAGCAGCATACACGATATGACCAGGGTTTTAATTGAATATACAAGGATTATTGGAAATTTTAAGGGTGTGCACGTTAATCTGCGTGCAGACATTATTTATTGCTTCATTGCCCGCATCATATGGGTTTAGTAACAACTTTAACAGCTTGAAAAGATGTCTACAAAAACGTGATCAAAGCACGTTGCAATTCCTTTAATCGTACTTGAGAACAGTTAGGTCGATAACTTTACCTTACCGAGACCGAGGCCAGTGGCTGGCCGAAAGGTGTTAACCATGCAACATCCATAATAGGTCAAACAAAACTTTCAGTTTCCTGGAAACAGTCCCCGTAACGTACTCGAACAGCCGAAATACGGACGCTAGCCAATCTACGACGGGCTAATAAGGGCTCGCACGAACTTTGACTGACGATTTTACCGGCCCGAACGACCGGCCCGACGAACGCTTTGGTTCGTGAAACTTCTGCCTCTGCTATACGAAAGGCCTACGCAGTTGGTTAATTATTTTCATAAGTGTATTTTATTGACGACACGATGACGAATGAGAAATTCAAATAGGGTTGGCGATCTCAGACTTATGTCGCCTATAAGCCCAGCAGCCTAAGTGCGCAAGTGAATTCGTTAAGGCAAAGGGTTTGACCGCCATCATTCGACCAATCACATGCGAGATGAAAGACGCGATGTGGATTTCCGTCTATGTGATTGATCGATTGATGGCGGTCAAACCGTTTAAGTCTGAATTCGCCAAACCTCTTCGGTTTGCTCAATCGTCATCGTGGTGATTAGTGCAATAATGCTCAAGCCTTCTCTTTTTGAGAAGACGCTTTAATCCTGCAGTGGGACAGTAACCGGGGTACACGGCAGTGTGTCAGCTAAGTTCGCGAAGTAAAAGGTCAAAGCACCGGCAGCGGGTTATATTACACGAATTTCGCCCCACTTTCGACCCTCCCATAACTTCAAATCTATAAGACCTACTCACTTCTAATTTTGTGTGGCTAGTAAGAGCCCTATTTTATAATTTAATATTTTTAATTCTAGACATTGTTGATCTTCTGTTTGACAAAGGCCTCTGCCAAATCCTTCTAGACTTTATTTGCCCGCGCCTTCTCGAACTTTATTATTGTATGTTTAATAGTCGTTAATGATGTATACTACTTTGTACTATAGTCCGTGAGTCTTTGGGGCGCAGGCGCTGGACAAACCGCGCAGCTCAGCGCGGCTCGGCGGCGGCGCGACGCTCGCCGTAACCCCATTAAAACTGCTTCGGGCCCCGCTTGCGTCCCTCTTCATGAAATATTAAAAATTCAATTGCGCTTCTCTTTATTTTAACCCCCACCCCTGCGACGCCCGCCACGCGTTCCCGTACAATATAAAATGAAATATGTATCCGAAAAATAACGTTCACCTATTATTTATAATTTGTGTTACACGTTACCGCGCTCGACTCAACCCCTCCCCCCACCTCGTGTGACCCCGTCAACCTTGTCTTTTTGTAATCGCATGCGAAATAGATTTTAAGGTGAAACTACAAAAATTCTGAATATAGGTTTACCCAGATCCAACTAATTTAGTTTCGCGGGGCGATCCAGATATACCCTGATAAAGCTCTTAAATATTAATAAAAACCTATCTTTTGGAGAACTTGATACTTTATGAACCTAAAACTTATTTCATAATCGTTTGAGTAAAAATAAAAACATCGTTTGATGGCGTAACAGAGTTTAAATGTATAAAAACATTTTGACGCAATATAAACGTGGAGTTTGTATGTTCAGAGGCAACGCTTAGTTCTACGTGTCGACTATTAAAAAGTTTCCACGTCAAAGTTTGCCGTTTTGAACTGCGAACAAATTAAAAAAAAACGATCCCATACTCCACCGTTAATAAGCAACGTATTTGTATCGAAAATTGTATAACCCTCGCCGTATTATTTTTGCTAACTTTACTAGATAATGAAGTATGCGGGCGCTTAACGATTTTTTCATAAACAGATGTTCATTTGTTAAATGAACTGACACGTATACGCAAAGTTGCTTTAATCGGCATTCGCTATAGTTAACAAGTTCTATCTGCAGTTGTTGCTGAAAAATGTAAATAGCGCTATGGCTTTTTAATTTCACAACATTGTTGAATAATTAATTAAAAAGTGAGATATGCGCGGGGAATAAGTTCATTCACTCTCATATTTATATAACATTTACAAACAAGGATGTTAATGGTTGTTCTTTTTTTGTAAAACAAAAAAGGAACGTTTTAGCGAAAAGGAATGGTTCTTATTTTAAAGTGAGCGCGCGAATTGTGTGCCGCTGCACTCGGTGAGTCGGTGTCGGTGGTTCTCGAGGCCGCAACAAAGGTGACGCCTGCCCTATCTATACTGGCCCCCGCACTCCGCAGCCACTCTGCTGCGAGACACTTTTATGCACGAATGTCCATTATTGTTACTACTAATGTACAGTCGCGACTTGCGTTCATTATGTTGGGATACTATTGAAAATGTAGCTTTTTAGATCTATTTTCCTTTTGTGGTATTTTTAGGGAGAGCTGTCAAAGTAGGGTAATTGACAACTTGATTGAGAGATTCAATTATTGCACAACAAATTAACAGCGTTAGCTTCTTTGTGATACAAAATGCAAAACTAAACTCTGAAAAATCTGAAACTCTCATCGAACAACAGCGCATATGTTAGAATGATGCATAAAATAACATCAAATATTTATCCAAGTACATTCTAAAGCGCGGGCCAGTCACCATCGCCATAGCGGGCAGCCAACTTTCGTTCCGAACTTCGCCCGATCCGAAATCGACGTTCCTTTTTCAAGTTTTTTCGACGCGGTGCGCTACCCGTGTTTTGTTTTACCCCGTTTGTCATTGTCGTTTGTGTGAGTAATGTGTTAATAGGTACCCCCTCAGCCCACGCTTTTTACTGCTTTTAAGTTTAAGCGTTTGTTTGTGCGACTACGAAACTCAAAATGGCCGCTAGAACTCTCATTTCTGTGCTTTGAACGCAAAGTGCGGCACAAAGCTGATGCGAATCATATTTTTGTGGTATATTGTTATTTTTCTGGGGTTTTTTTTATGTACATATTCTAATGAAGATGCCGTGGCAGAATTTAAAAAAAATGGGCCAGTAAATTGTTCTGTTGCTTTGGAGAAAATGCACATTGGTTAAATACTAAAAGTATTCTATCTTTACTAATATTATAAAGAGGAAGGATTTGTATTTTTGTATGTAACGAACAAACTTAAAAACTACTGGACCGATTTCGAAAATATGGGTGATATAGGCTACTTTTTATCCCTGTATTCCCACGGGAACGGGAACTACGCGGGTGAAACCGCGAGGCGTCCGCTAGTTTTAAATAAACAATATGAATATTTAAATAATAATAAAGTAATGGCTGATTATCTATTAACATGTTATAGATTTATCTATATATATATACAATATATCGTTAAGCCGTTGGCCGATCTTTGACATTTATTACGGGTAGTCAGAAGCCTGTGATCTGACACCAGTCTCGCCAAGGAGTACCGTGTTACCCAGTTACTGGATTGTGGAGGTCGGATAGGCAGTCGCTCCATGTAAAACACTGGTACTCTGAATCCGGTAAGACTGGAAGCCGACCCCAGCATAGTTGGGCAAAGGCTAGGCAACTGATGATGATGTGCAATAGATATATCAGTCTGTTAACTACTACTCATATTAATCTGTTATTAATTAATATAAGTACCTGGGCGACCGAGCTCTGCTCTGGTGAAAATAGAGAAAACGATGTTTTGTAAAAATGAAACCTAGCTAGATAGATTTATAGCCCCCGAAACCCCCTGCGCACAAAATTTCATGAAAATCGTTGAAGCCGTTTCCGAGATTCAGATTATATATATACATATCCTGTTAACAACTACTCAATGTTCAATGTCATGAAGACAACATTGCTTTATACCATTCCCCCTCTAAAAAGCTTATTTTATTCACTGATATACAGTGAATAAAAAGCACTTTTACTCACTGTTTTGGTGTTTGAATTTACTTGCGCATAAAATACTCGATACAAACTCCAACAAACTCCTTGTGCATAGAATATTCGATTTTCAAACTCCTTCATCGATTTAATTTTGAGTTTGTTTATATTTAGGATTTCAATTTTGATTTTAGTCGAGCATGTTTACAGAATACTTATTTGGATTGTAATTCTAATATTAAATGCATTGGTGTTTAATTAATTATAATGATGTAACGTAAAAGAGGTGATCACTGGCCCCTAAAACATAGGTGCTGTTGCCTGTTACCTAACTCAGCTTCAAAATTTAAACCCTGAGGTTTCCATTTTTTTGTAAATTTTCAAGGTAATGAACCATTTATATTCCTTGTGTTTTTCGCGTAAATCTATCTTTTTCTCGTAGTTATGGTATAAAATATAGTATGCAACTCTTGAATAAAACGGATTTATATCGAGGGCCATGAATCACTATCATGATTCTAATACTTGAATCACTCGCTATGCTCGTGATTCATCTATGGCCCTCGCTTTAAATCCGTCCTTTATTCACTAGTTACATAATATACTATTGTCACTTTACTGTAAAGGCGTAAGTTACTTTTTACCACAGATAATATAATACTAGCATACAGATGCCTCATTCCATACAAAGAAACCGTGCCAAAGTAACTTGCGTTTTTCATCTGATTATACCGATTTTTTTTGTAAATCGATCGCGTTCGGTTCCGTTCCACGGTGACAGATAGATCACCATCTATATCCGTGGAACGGAACCGAACGCGATCAATGTAAAAAAATAATCAGTATAATCAGTACAGTACGTCGGCACGGTTTCTTTGTATGGAATGAGACATGCTTTTTACTAAAGAATATTGTTAAGTAGAAAACTCAAGGCGGTATTTAATCTCAAACAATAACAGACGGTAATCAGTAAAAAATGGCATATGTAACACCTCCGCGCACAACGGGTTAGCTCAACGCACGTAAAATTACGTGCGAATCGTGCACTTTCAAATTGCATTGTAAATGATTGATTTACCTAACAATAGTTATAACTGAGACAGATGATATATGCTAGTACTTTGTACAATATAATGTAATTCCAAGTAGAGGCAACAATCAACGCATGAAACGCTCATTGTTATATTAACCCATGTGTACACACTACCCACACTCACTCACTCGCACCACACTCACGCGAAACATAAAAATACTCACATTCATTGTTATACTGCTACGAAATCGTTCGGAATTCTAAACAGGTTGGATTTTATGGTGTCGAACTTACCTGAAAAAGAAGAAAAACATTATTACAATCACTAATAAGAAAAGAAGTACGAGGCGATTGGTTATTTATAAATGTACACGAACAATTACGAGCAATGTAGCCGGTCTAGTAACCCGCTACAATGCAGCAAATGTGAAACATTTTATTTAAAATTATTTGTGTGCCTCAGCCGTAAAGAAGTTGCTTTTGAACTCGTAAATAATGGTAACAATGAGAAAAAGCCCTTCGGTGGCGCGCTGGTAAAGAGGCAGACATAAGTACAGTGAGCTCCAAAAACACATTCGAAATAGCGTTGAGGAATGCAGCACGGCGCGGCGGCTGTACCGGGAAGGCTTCGTCGGCGTCGAACCATCATTTTGCTAAATACCTTACATATTCCGATTCTCGTGCGATCTGCGGTGGGATTTTCGAGATTTTCAGTTAGTCCGTTGAGCCGGGGGCCTTGTTAAGAATCCATCGGTTGAAATTCGAATTTGGGCTGGTTACCTCAGATAAAGGCATTTCATCCGATCGTCAGATCTCTCACTCATGGACTTGCTTCTGATGTTAATTGCGTGTCCGGCATTAACTCCTAATTGACTTGGGAGCAATTAAACACTGAAAGAATTCAGTTTTGGCTGCAAGAAGGATTGTGATGAAATAATCTGCTCCTTTCTGTGGACCAACATATTCGTAGTGATTCAAAGCAGGATTGTAGACCACAGAAAAAAAAACCGTAATATTCTTATTCCAGTTGGTAAATAAATAAGCTACAATTACTTTACAATACCTTAGGTTCCTCTAAAAGGTATTTTTTAAGTAAACAGCAACAGAACTGTTAACACTTCTTAAAAAGGGAATTAAGCAATAAATATTCTGCACTTCGTAAGTTAAAATGCTCATAATAAGATTATATGAAGTACTAAATATAATAAGTTTATTGTAATGCAAAAAATTATTATGGTCGAGTAAAAACAGGCCGTTGAACAGTTGTTTCAAGACTTCGTTTGACAACAATTTGACAGTGATAATGGCTCATTATAACAATTAATTACTATAATAATTATAGGTAAGTAAGTACTTGTGTCGGTAGGGGGAGAAAGGTTAATACATAATGTATGTGCTATAAATACGTAAATACCTACCTTGTATTTTCCTCAAGAAGGCTGACTGAGATGGCGGAAGAACTAGCTTATTTTGATGGTTGGAAAGCAGACATATTTATTTATTGATGCACACACAAAACACTTAGCAGAAAAAAAAAGAATACAGATACACAAAACGAAGAGGCATATTTAATGGATACAGAAAAAAGTTATTGAGACTTGTGAGTTTTTTTTTCTAACTAGCAACAAAACTAGATTATTAGAAATAAACCTGAATAAAAAAAAGCAAAGCGAATTAGCAAATAGCAACACTGTTTTGTTGCATTGTTCAGTGAATGTATTTTAAAAATGAGATGTGCTTTTACGCAAAATAGGCCTATTTTCCCTTAAAACTCCCTTTTTTGATGGAAAACCAATCAATTTATAATGTTACGTGACTAGAATGTCAATCCAAGACCTCAAAGTCATTTCAAATTCAGTTGAAACATTTTATAATAACTATAGAGCTAATCTCTATCTCTCCATATCTACCAACTGAATTAAATAACATAACCAGAAAAAAAATACCACGTAACGCACGAAATCGCACCTAAGCAAATGTCAAACGAGAAAAAGTCCGACAAAATCATAAAAACTAAAGAAAAAAGAAAGAGAAACACGCAGTCTTCCGCCGACCATAGACCACAGAACAAAAGGCGACAGCGGGCTTTTATATTTGGACAATGGCCTCTTGATATCCTCAGAGAGTAACTGACGTTGTTCGGCTGGCGACGCACGGGCGACGGAAATGACGCGTCCGTCACGATCTTGCCAACGCACAGCCGAATGTGCGGGGATGACGTCGCGTCGCCTCGGTGCGTACACAGCCTAAGCCGGGGAAGCTTTGTCCTTTCAGATGGGCTTCCTTGTGATAGGACTAAAGGACTATTTGATTACGCTGCTATCAGACTTTACAATTTTTGTGCGATAAAGATGTGTGGTCAACTTTGTTGTGTTTCTGTGCTACGGCTTTTAAACTTCTATCAATTTTTTCTCTTGCCCAGGATTCATCATATTACAATCTAGCCTTGTTTATAGATTAATAAGAAACTTAATCATTATAATCCAAACCTAAAAAAATTCGTTGTTATAAAATCAAGATTTCCATTTTGCATTTTTTTTGTTTGGAAATGATGGTAAGTATTTCTAATAAATAAATAAAATCTGTCTACAATTAAACTACTTATACAATTAAGTACTCGTTGTTAAAACAAGAACATAATATTTTAGCAAGTAACGAAATCTTGAAAAGTTATTGAAAACAGGCACCCACGTAAAATATAAATTAGTTTGTCTATGACTAAGTCAATAACTGAGAACTACCTAAACATTGGGTTGTAAAAAATAAAAAACCTAACCTAAATAATTAACTTTTTCCTGCTAAATTTCTTGAACCGTAAAATGTCTTCTTAAAGTTAACATCACATTACTGAACCATAATTTCGTATTCCGCGATATTGTTATATTATCACGCAGTTTTTCTATTACAAAACTTCTTGTAATCCAAAACAAAACTCAAATTGTTACGTCTACAGACTGTATCCGGTGATGGACGCATATATTACTTTATAACCTAACTTGCAAACGCAATCAGCTACCCTAACGTTATGAAAATGAAGGAAAACCCAATTTGAATATAAACTACCCATACGTAGTACTTAACCATAGTATATTTAGTGACATCACGAAAGATAACGACTATAGAAGCGTACAAAAAGAGTTTGTAAGGGAGCGAGTTTAAACAACGGCGGTATGACGGGAGGCTATGCATGGACTATGACCGTGGTGCATTATTTCCACACGTAATACTAAAATTGTCTAAGCATAGCCCCGCTGCCTAAACCAGCACACAGAGACACCGTGCACACAGGCGCGTGACACCCCATGCCACTTGTATACAGCGGGTGCGACAATCACCCGCGATTTATTCTCACGAAAAATCTTATAGCTTTTCGTTAGATAAGCCGAGAAGAGGAAGGCCTAATGAAAAGCTGTAAAATTTTTCTTAGCAATTACACGTCTTTGATTAGGTCAGAAATTATAATAATCATCAAAAGACTTTAAAAAGCCGCATGAAAGTAACGTGTAAAAAATTCATCAAAATGTGCGTACATCTCGATAAAATTGCAGCGCAAAGTTTCAGCGAAACCGGAGACAATCTTCACAATATTCGAAAAACCAAGAACTTCTGCTTCTCAAAAAATGGCTTGTTTCAGAGAAGTTTTATTAAAAAGCTTAAAAAGCGGTGAAATAAGAAGAACGGTTTCGTTTATCCAATCGAGGAAACGTGGCTAAGTCAAAATCGTTAGAAATTTCTCGGCTGCATTTTGGAGCGGCCTGTGTACCGGGGAGGCGCGCTGGGCGTCTATTTGTTTTGCCATAGCTTTGTCGGGCCTGGGACATGCAGGTCATTAATTGTTGTGAACGCCGGCTCCTAATCGATAGCGCACCACGTTCGATTCTAGTTTATATTAGTGTTATTTGCGCTAAATGCGCCTACCTACCCACGGACTGCGCTAAATATCTA
The DNA here is from genome assembly GCA_948252205.1 of Orthosia incerta. Lineage (NCBI taxonomy): Eukaryota > Metazoa > Arthropoda > Insecta > Lepidoptera > Noctuidae > Orthosia > Orthosia incerta. Next base: position 35,024,574 of record OX411741.1, on the reverse strand, counting down.
ATGAAGCGTCATCCGTGATACCCATTCGTCTGATTTATAATTAATCAGTTGGCATCGTGAATGTATGAGATGGGATGCATTTAAAGGATGAGTCTAAAACATGGCTAGATTTGTTATGGGTGGACGTTGATGTTGTACTAGTGGGTACCTACAAACCAACCTACAACAAACTGTTAAATAAGTTTTAATGATGTTGCATTTATTTAAAATAAAATAAACATAATCACTAAGAGTCTGCCGGCAGACACTCGAAATAAATAAACGTCATTGCTGCCGAATAGGTGTTGAATAAGCGAATATGAAGCAGCTATCTTGGGAAGTGCACCAATTATGGCCCTATCAAAAATAATGGCTTCGACGCGCACTCAACACTTTGTTGTAAAAACCAGGTGAATTTTATCCGTAGATTGATGTTACTGTGCCATTTTAGACTAAGATGAATGTATGTAGTATTCGAGGTAAACTTAGCAAAACTGACTCTATTTTGCCTTCTGTGTCGTAGGCGATAAGAATGTTAACATCAGTAGAGCTTGATTGCCCAATCAGAGGTATGAAAATGATTCAAGTTGGGAATTCATTTACAAGCAGAAAACTCAGGAAATAAGTATCTGCGATAAATAAAATATCGCGTCAGAGAAGTTTCAAAAGGCATACCAAAGTGTCGTTAAAAAGCATGCCGACTTGTGGGTAACTTACTGACAGCAATAAATGGAAATGTTTAAATCAAATAATTTATTTGCATAATACATGTTAAAAAGGTGTTACAGGTATAAAATATATATTGTATTATAACCTAATGAGGTGTGCAAATGAATATATTAGGTAGTAATCGCAACATAAAATATACAAAATAAATTTTAAATTGAGTTACATTAAAAAATATAAATGTCAAATCATTATACACAAGTCAAATCAAAATTTCAATAATCATTATAATAATCATTAAAGTTACTTCTAGCCTATATTTTTCAAATAATCCAAGTACAAAAATAGCAAATTTCAACAAGTAACATAAAAACCTTTAAAATTCGAATAAAACAAAATCGTTGCCATGAATTAAAATAAAATATACGTTCACGATTCAAACGGCACCATAATATGTAATTGCTAGAAAGTTTAGTAGTAATTACAGCCATACCAAGAGATTTATATCTAGCCTAGGCAAGAGGGGTGCAGCACACGTACATGAGCAAATTGAACCAACCACGATCGACGATCGAGTAAGCCTTTTCACTGGCCATGGAAGTCTAAAGGCAACCTATAATAGGATTACGACAAGGGAATGAATGCCATTGAAATTCGATATTATTTCATACTGTTATCTCGTTTTTATATTGATACCAAGTCAGACCTTAATTTCAGTAGTTTTTTGAATTTTGTCGTTCGCATCTTCATCTCGGTTTCAATTTGCAAAAAAACCTCTTTATCTAAATATTTGACATAAATTTTTTCAATGAGATGGGATTGCAGCTTAGATTAGACCTTCAGATTTAGTTTTCTTATAAACCAGCTTAAGCTTGCAAATAATGCTATATGTATATCTCTGAATTTAATCATCTTAAATGATGGGCCAGTAGGTAAGCTGCTGTCGACATAGCAACAGGCAAATCATAATCATCATCACCCTTCAGATTTAGATAACGATACAGAGTACAGTCGGATATTGAATCCAAATTGCAATCAACAAGACCACGCTACCTCCCCCCTCTGCGTTTTTACTTCACGCAGTCCAACGCGTTGCTTACCGCATTCTGCCACCATTAATATGTCAACAAAATTCTTTCTATTGTATGTACAGTGTTGTATTTGGAAAACCTGCCAGTTCACTGTAACTCGTCCAATGCTATTGTTATGATTCTGTTTGTTAAGATTTCAAAACTCGTCTCCATATTGTAATGCGATTTTCTGTTAAAATGTAAACTGTCATTGTTCATACTTAGTTGTTTTGCTGTAACTCGATCGCGTGTTTACACTGTTTTTGTTTAACATTTGCGCCTATTTGTCTTATGCTTCAGTACATGGACTTGTTAAGTATTATACTAAGTTATTTGGGATTTGTATCAGTTTTAGTATTAGGACGTGGGCACTGACATGCAGGTACTCCTAAAGATAGAGTTGACTCGATGTCGGATTCATTCGTGCCAACGCCTCTAACAAAAACCCTGTTCTGATTGATTGAGCATTAAAGCTAGATCAATCATCATTATTGTTTTATCAATTAAGCTATAATTGCATTTATGAACTTCGTCCTGGCTAACTAAAACTCAAAGAAGAGCACATGAAAGTCACAATTTCGTCTAGACAAGACCAAATAATAGTCGTACTAAACTAAATTTCCCGAACTTCCAATCGATTTCGCTGCGTGCAGATTGTTGAGCAGTTGTCCCATTGGAGGCGCTAGTCAAGCGGATGGCGTCGCCGGGCCAATGAGGCTTCCATAACAAAATTGCACAGATGCACATTGGAAGCTCCAAGGGTTTTCGACAATTTCCGCTGCGACAGCGGTCGACGATGCGAAAATTGAATCTGGACGCGTTTGTAGGGTTGAGTCTAGTAGTGGCGAGCGGGAGTTAACTTTAGTTGGAGATGGACGTTTATATTTGAGGAGTCGGCGCCTTGGATTGGTATAATCAATTTATCGCTAGGGTCAAGTGTATCTGCACAATTCTGAAGGAAGTAAACGAAGTTAACGGACAGTGTTAGTCGAGCGCTAACTGATACGATTGTGGGGAGTCTGTTAGTTTCTGCTAAGTCATCGCATGCATATTTAAAGCAGTTGCATAATAAATCGTGTGAAAGAGATTGTCCAACACATCTGTTAATGTTCCAACATGCCTTTCACGTATTCTACTGATTAAAATAAAGTTGATGAAAACATTTTCTATAATTTTCCGTATATCCGATAAACCCCTCATTAGATGACTTCGAAATTAACAGATCTGTTGTAAACTTTATTTTACAAATTAAATGATAATTAACATAAGCTGTTAGGTATAGTTTGAAAACGATATTGATTTTAAAATAAATTGGTTTTTCGGCTTACATTCATTTTTCCTCCTACTTTTTTGGTATTTCATCATTATATTTTTAGATAGGTATCTACTATTAAGTAGGTAATTAAGTATTATGATAGGCAACTACTATGTTTGTAGGTTCGGTGCAAGGCTAACACCAACCGGTCTTACAATGCGACATTTTTTTTCATACAAGTTTATTTATTTTTATTTTTTTTGTTTTTTATCTTGTATCAGTCATTCAGACTATAAGCAGATACAAGTATATTTTTTTATACCCCTTATAATGTTTTATTGTATGCTACATATTTTTATTTTTTTTCTTTTTCTTTTTTTAAAAAGAAAACGTTGCCCCACACTAGGAATTTCTCCTGTATCGTGGGTGCGTTTACAAACATATAAACTCACATACACAAACACCCAGAGCCGGAACAACTATTTGTAGATCATACAAATAATTGTTCCGTGCGGGAAACGAACCCGTGACACGCAGCGCAGCAGTCAATCGCTCAACCACTGCGCCAACCGTGCGCCCAAATTTATCTATTAGTAGACGCGCTTCGATCGACAATCTATTGAACACGTTATTATGACACGACATCTTACGAAAACACTCCGCGATTCAAACAGTAAAACGCCCATAACTTTTGAACGGCTGAACCGATTTTCATCAAACATAGCTAGGAACACTCTCGATAAAGTCACCTTTCAAACAAAAAAATAACTAAATCAAAATCGGTTCATCCGTTTAGCAGCTATCATGCCACAGGCAGATACACAAATACACAAATAAAAACATACACAAATACAAAAGTAGACAAGTCAAACTTATTAAACCCCTCTTTTTCCGTTGGGAATTAAAAAAATGGTTCTACATATAATTATATCTGCAGAACCTGGCTGTCGCATCTTCACGATGCGCTTGTCTGCGGGAGCCTTAACGTAGATTTATCTCAGTATACAATTTATATAATTGGTTGTCTGTACCTTCGAACAAGTGTTCGTTGACAAGAAAGAAAATTCGGCAAAACAATTTATGTCATCAATTCCAGCTGCACTGAAATAATCAGTACATTTTATCAATAAAAACAAAGAACAAATTCATTGTTTAAGTAGGTAGGTAAGAACAGTTATTTCTCTTAGTACTAATTGAATATTAATCGCTGTTATACAATGGCAAAATTCGCGATCATAAATATATTTATTGTATAACGGATTGCGTGATAGCAGCCTTGCGTACCTTTGATAAACTTAACAATAAAACATTAAAAAGAAACATTATAATAGTCAATCTACACTGGAAACAAATATAAGGACTTGCGAACTATTTTGTTACTAGCAAAAAACAGAGTTTTGCTATTTGCTAATAAGTTTTGTATTATTTTATTAAAACCTATTTTCTAATAACAAATGTTTGGTTAAAACCGAGACGGTTTAGTTACTTTAAATTAAACATAAGCAAAATTTAGTTATAATAAATGTAAAAAAAATTTATAAAATAATACAAACTAATTAACAAATGGTATAACCTTTTTTTTGCTCGTATGAAAAAAGTTCGCAAGTCCCAATTATTTTTTTCAATGTAATCAATCTATTCTAGGTCATAATTAACCTTATTATAGGTACCCGCAGCCATGTTTCTTTACATTTTATTTCATTCCGTGATGTTTTCTTAATTCATTACTAGTCATATACCTTTTATCTTTTCATCACGATAGTTATTCGAACGATTATGATGCTCTGTTGCTCTGGTAACCTATAAAATTAAGTTATTGTATATTTCTGACGTTTTATTTGTGTATCTGTGAACTTATTGAAGCTTGTTTTCGTTACGAAACCTTTATAAACGTATTTGTATCAAAGCTCCCACAGACAGGCACGTCGCATCGTTTTCGAATTATCATGTCGTCGCGCTTGTCTGTAGGAGCCTTTTTTTGTCCCTTCTACAATTAATGAGGGTAAAATAGATTATTTTAGCACACAATTTAATTAATCTAATAATCACTCTAATATCAAATTAGACCTGCATCCAGTTAACACCAACAAAATATTGATTGTATAATAATAAATATAAGCCAATGTTTATAGTTAACGCAGGCCAGCGCTATGTTATAAATTAATTATACACGATCTATCCATTTTGTCATAGACAAGTAGTACAAACGATGCACGCTCAGGGTTCGCACAGACACACGAAATTGGGAAACGGAGGGTGATTAAATAAAGATAGATTTAAATAAAATATACTTTGGTTAGGTTAAGGTAAGTTTTTCTAAATGACCATAAATGGGTTTATTAAAATGATTAAATAAAAAATAGTAGATAAAATGATGACGGTTAACATATTGAGACAGTGAAAGGCAAATAATCTTGGAGGGTAGTTCAAGAATAAGAGACCACATCATCGCTTGCTATCAGATAAAACAGCGGTAAAAGGCGGGCCTATCAAAAATAAAAACACAGGACAAAAACAGGAAGTAATTCCATTGGGATGCTTAAGGCATAATATTGAGCTGGAATAAGAGAACAAGCCTAGCTTGAAACGATGACGATAAAAATATTAAGGTGTCTATACAAAAATAAGAATTTCTTATAGCGGAATAATAGAGGCTTGCTAACAATAACATTAGAGCTTTGACTTATGACGCGCAAATATCCGGTACTAACCGGTATTAGGAGAAATTGGAAACACAATTTTTGCTTGGTAGGGCGAAGGCGACATGTTAAACCTCGTAAATAAAGCTAAGTTACGACGATACACAGCTTGGCCATCCGCCACCATTCGTTGGACTCTTAAGCCAAATGCTTCGTTTGATACCCTGCAAATTGGCTATGGGGAATTGCTGAAATAACTTTTACAATATTTGAAGCTCTAAGGTACCTATTTATAAAAGTGTTCCTGATTAATGGGTAGCTTATTGATGACCACTCAAATTAAAAAGGGATGTAGATTTTGCCAAACTAAGGAGTAACCTATTTCCGGAATGCAGTTACTGATATGTTTGATTGTTATTAATGTAAGTAAACCGTCGAAATTTAATTACCTAAGAAGTTATAGGTATAACATTATTCAAAGCCTTTACTAGTCCGTGGTCAATCATAACCTAAGTATCATCTTAATTGTAAATTCTATTCGAAAACTGTCTCAACTTCCCTATAGGTACAATCAATCAAACGCACTTAAATTCACTCACGCTCATGACTCGATTATGCCACACAAAAATAAATTTAGAAAGATCTATCAACCCTAGGTCTGTGAGCGGGCGGCGAATCTAAATTCATGAGTACCAACGTGATTAGAACAGGGGTAGCTTTACCATCTATCTATATAATAAATAGATATACTTTAGTTGGCCTGTGCGTTTAATTGTTTAACGCAGACGCTATTGACTTGGATTTTGTGCGATAGTCGGATGTCAGATTGGATGTTTTGGAATGGAATGCTTTTATGTTGTCTCTTCGTTGTGTTTGTAGGTTGAGAAAATAATGAAGGATATTTTTGTTCTATAAAAACATATAAAATAGCTTTTGGTTGTAAAGTTTAGACTAGTTTAGTCAAAACCTAGTTATTTGTGAATAAATAGTAGATACGTAATGAGTTTCGACGATCGCAAAACCATGTTTTCTGCCTAAAAAAGCTAAAGTGTATAGTAATACATACATACCTACATTTAAGTCACGCAAAATCAACGTATGCTAACAGGCAATTAATTAGGAATTTTACCAATAATATGATTTAGTCTGGCCTATAATCGAATCTTACACTTTTAAAGCACGTAACTGCGTAAATTTAGTCGTGCGACTAAATCGCAGTCGCCCTGACCGACTGTGTGTGGCGGCGCAATGTTTTCGCATGCAGAATCTGAATTATGTGCTAATATTTAACGGTAACTGGCGGCCGTGGCGCCTATTACACATTCACGCCCCTACGACATCTCAGATACTATATTGCCAAAACATTGAATAATTTAGGGGCATAGTTGTGTCAACTATCCTCCTGTTTCCTGATCTCGTGGCATGTCTAGCGATCGTCATCTTAGGTAAGTCTTCACTTTTATCCTTGTGTGTTATCCGACTCCAATCATCCATGTTTCCTCATATTTTTAATGTCATGGCTCCTTATTTTCAAGAAGAAAAGTCTTACTGCTAATTTCGGCGGTGATAAAAGCACCATATCTCACATTAACCACAATTTCCGAATTATGAATTTGAAGGTGAGTATTGGTCAAGCTCTACCTGAAAAGCTTTCATATTTTGTCCAATTACTTATTAAGGCCTTAGTTTCGTTGATCTTATTAAGATAGAATATAAGATCAACTAAATTCTTTGAAAATCACTGATAAAATTAACTTTTTGATGTATATGAAAAAAAATTGAATATCCGAATAACTTTAGACATTATAAAGTCCTAATCAGGCAGCTATTTAATCGCATTGCTGACCGATACAACTACCTACAAAGTTTCTTATTGAATTCCTTATCAGCCACACCTGTTTGAAAACGTACGCGAGGGAAAAAAAGACGATCAATAGTATAAGTACTTAGAACTTGTGCAACAAGCCTTGTTATCAGCAACTAGAGTACTTTGTAATCACTTAGCATAGGAATATGGCTAATTTTACTCAACGATAGGAAATTAGAAAAGGACTTTTAATTTTAAACTTCAGTTAAAAAGTCATGTAATTGGGCCAGTTTCTGAATTGAGTATTTAGAGTTAAGAATGTGTCAAAACTGACTTTAATGCCAGGTATTCAGGCTATAGTAGAGATTGACAATTACTCAACATCAAATTGAAAATACAGAAATTGAGGTATTGTGTCGTTATACCAAAAAAAAACATTTTATCTTATAAGGAAATGCGGTCGCATACATCCGACTGACTTTCCTAAGTTTAAAGTCATAATTCGAAATTGGCTGTCGCCTTCCTCCTCCAATATTGGACCAATTTAAAATATATTCCATAAACTAAAAAGAAAGATTTATCTTTAGAAGCACTAGAACCCTCAATAGTTGCTCAAAATTTCGCTGTCAATAGAGTAAAAAAGTAAAAGTGTAAAAATTTGACAACTATAAATGAAATAAAGAAAACATAGGGGCTCAGTACATATCTTTCTTTTTCAATGTATGGGAATATCTTTTAAATTGGTCCAATATTGGAGGATGAAATAGGCGAGAGCCTAACCTCGAATTATGACCTTTACTTAGGCAATTCAGTCGGATGTTTGTGACCGCATTTCCTCTTAACCACGTAATCACTTCACAAGGTATATACAAAGTTACATAGTATTTTAAAGATACACAAAACATCGCGTATTTAAATGACTTTGCAGAATTAAAACAAAATATACTGTTTTGCATCTCGCGTTTCATAAATACGAGTAGTTTCTAGATCAATTAATTTGAATGCTAAACCTATTATTTAATCAATGTTGTTGTTCAACGTAGGTACTTACGTCATTGGATGAGTACCTATCATAGAAACGATGTCTTGAACGAAGGTCAATTAATCGGCCTAGCATTTTGCAACTATGTTGGGATTGCTTTCTAATCTAAACAGAACCAGAATACCAGTAAATAACATGAAGCGACTGCCTCTTCTGGTCTTTGACATCAGTAACAAAGGATATCCCATGGATGTCTTTCGAGTCAAAGATGTTTTACTTTTTGATGATACATTAACTTAAGAGAACACTCAAAAATACTCAAAATTGCGCTGTCAACCAAAAAGCCTAGTGTACAAATTTGACAACTATTAATGAGAAAAAAACATAGAGGCACAGTATATATCTTTCTTTTCCGGTTTGTGGAATATCTTTTAAATTTGTCCAATATTGGAGGAGGAAATAGGCGAGAGCCAAACATCACATTATGACTTTTACTAAGGAAACTCAGTCGGAGCTGTCTGTCCACATTTCCTCCTAACGTGCTTTACGCATTTTTCCATTAATTACTTTGGTAAGTAATTAATGGCTGGCCAGTCATTCCCGTATCGGCCTCGGCTAGCCTTGCTCTTGAAGATTAGATCCTTGGCATTTGAAGTTTCAATGATCTACGAATGACAGCTGAAACCAACGGCTTAATGTGCTTTCCAAGGCACGAAAGCGACTCGGTAAGTAATTAAGTGACTTCTGCAAGCATGGGTTGATCTTGAAAATTGGCTCCTCTTTGGCTGTCGGGATTCCAAGTATACAGACTATCAAAGATCTAGATGCCGTATGTAATGGATTAGTCGGTCCACGGATTAACTTCAGCTAGCGTACCTTGATCTTGCAGATTGGCTCTTACGTATTAAGTCATTGTTGGGTGTTGAACCCAACGCTTTGCGGGCGGCCTGCACACACAGTTGCGTGATCCACAGGGCACCGGCGTGTGAATGTGGCGTGCGACGGCAACACGGTGCGGCTCAAACGACACGCCGGACACTCGCCTCAACGGACGCCACCGCGACAGTTGACAGCGCTTCCTAAATATTGATTTGTTTGTCCGGGACAGTTTATAATTCGTAAATGAACGGCATTACAAGGATAAGCCAAAATGCAGTCCACTTTAATTTCCATACACGAGCTAACAGCCATGAGCCCCACTATATTTTCCACTTGAACCAATGATAAAGTTGCATAATCATAATAACACTTGCTATGACGTTTGTTGGTCTATCTCGAGCAATTGGCGGGCAATTCGTCCGATTGAACATAATTCTCATGCGGATGTGGAGCAATTACGTGCGGATACGGACGATCCGCGGTAACGTCTTATAGCAGGAACACGATGCGCGCGCGCCGGTGACGCGGCATTGCTAAGGCGACTGAGGCCATGGCTAAGGCCGCCAGAGTTTAGAATTAAATTATAATTTGTTTTTGGCCCAGCTAGGCACAGATCCCACTTTCAAAGTCCTTTCCTTTCTTTATTATTTCCATCCATTGCCGTCCCAATGCTGGGCAAAAGCCTCCCCCAAGTCTTTCCAGACGTTCTTTGGCCGCACCGTCTCAAACCAGCCCTCATAATACGTATCCAAATCATTCTGAGCCGGCCTCGTCAGCGCCTTCTATCTTCAGGAACCCACTGTGTGGCGACTCTTGCCCAGTCAAAGTCAAATTCAAGTAATTTATTTCAATGATCCAGAATTAAAATGTCAACTATTTGTGGTTTTTTGGAAAAAAACCGAAAGAAAAAAGTACTTATTTATAAAATTTTTCAATAATATAAAAAACATAAAATAAAATCATACTAATGACATTAGGTGTCGAATTGTCCATTCTTCTTCTCTCCATTATAATTTTAGAGAAATGCTTTTCAAAAGTTTTTCTTAATATTTTTCAAAAGCTTACTGATAGCGTAAGCTATTAGTACTCTTTGAGTCAAAAAACCTACCTGAAAAATTTGAGGTACCAAAATATATAATTTTCTTGTGCAAGTAAATAATTCATAATCATCATCGCTCTCAAACATTGAATCCAATCATAATAGTTTCAACACAGTCATATTGCATTACATTATTAAAGATCCATTCAGAATATACAGACGTTGCCGTTTAGAGCAGACTGCGCTTAACCCAAAATAAGTCGTCAATATTAAATGATTGTGTACACTACACCAATCCGACGTCGGACTTGTCACTAACGTCGGCGTCAATCATGTAACACCGACGTCATCAAACGACGCCGACAACAACTTCGTACAAGCGGGGTGCGATTGAGCCATCTACGAGCATACGAGCTACGGGCTACAGCGCTACGCCGTAGCACCTCGTAGCAGGCAGTACTTACGAAATTGGTTGAGCTTTAATAGATTTTGGTGGAGTCATATACATAGTAAGTTTTTATTTAAAAGAATGTAAATAAACAAAAAAATAAAAACCCCATTATTTCCTGCAAGTTAGTAACAAAGCAAAAACCCAAATCTAATTTAAGTGTAATTTTGGACATACAAGTTTTATTGTTGGCATTTGATTGGGTCTTATTTCCACAAGCAAGAACCTCTACACAGGTAAAGGGCTCCTCCAACGCTAATCAATCTTTACTACAACCCAGTTTGAACCTTCTATTGTCTTCGTCCCATCTAGTCTTCCCGCTCCTTTCGTGTTCCATCCATGTTGACACACTTTTAGTCCGTTGTAGGGATTTTAAGAGAATATAATTTATAAAATTTCGACACACAAGTGCACTAATCGTCATCAACCCTCAAAGGAAATTGTCCCTCAAAAGCGATTTTTTACCGATCAATGCTATTCGATTTCATGTTAAGTACTCAACAGAAATAAGATGTATCTACCCCTATTCCCTTCCTACCAGTAACTTCCCAGAACCAGTTACGCGAACAGTTACTGGGAAAACCCTAAGCGGAGCTTTGAGGTAGGTTTACCTTGAAAAACGATTTATTAAGCCTTCACGAAAGACGAAGCACTCTTAGTGTGCAGTTAATATTTTACTGAACATTCAAGTGGTGTGTGGAAAATGGATTGCTTAAGAGAAATTAATTAATTTCACTGCTCATATGTGTACATTATAAACATGTTTTGAGGGTTACGTAAAAGGAAGTTGGTGGAGCCATAAAATAAACTTGTTATGAAAGTTTTATAATGATCATTAAAAGTGATCACATGAAAACTAAGAACTTTTAACTTAATAAAACTTCTTAATACGAGTAAGTATAATTATTAACCCTATCAAAACATACACGCATTGTTCACCATATTCACCATTTACAAACAATGAGAAGCCATCGGGATCTGAAACGTAACCGGCTAGAAATCATATGAAACGACGACTCGGCATCAAAATATCCATTTGTAGCATAACCATAGTAAATAGGGATGAGCCTGTGTTATCGATGTTTACCCCTCCCGCATGGCTGTGATTGTCGTAGCATTGTAGCATGAATCCGAAGTGCGGCCTAAAAGTGAATTAGGACCAAGTCAGGTGGAGGACGCACCTGGCGATGCTTAAATCTAGACAATAGTTGCCCCTATCGATGTTGGCGCAACTCCATTTATTGCTTCTAATGTCCGTGATGGCTTGTTAGTGGCGTAAGGCTGTGTTGTAGATGGGAGAATGAAAATGGTGCCAAATTATTAAATATATTAAATAGTCATATAAAAAAGCGATACATTTTTGTAATCATGATTGATGACATATTAAATGCTAAAATTTCTACAACAACAAAACTGTGTTTATATTCTTTCTCGTTATGTGTCTTTTATTTTTAAATGTTCGTTTTTTAAATATTCGGCTATTTTAATAACCTGGCAAACAGTTTGGAAATATTAAAGTAATTGCACAAAATGGATAAATGTTTATTACATTTCATTTAGTAAAAAATAAAAGCTCCAAGGAACCTTACATTTTCAATTCAAAATCTTTCCATCCCTCGCAGTCATCCGAAACACCGTCCGCACGTGAAAATTACTGTATAATTATTTCCAACAACGCCAGTGTACACGATAATGCATCAAAACAGCGTTGCGACCAAAACAAAGGGGGTCAGCTGACCTTATGGTTGAGCCTAATACCTTTAGGGGGCGGCGGGCGGCCCGATAAAACTGTTCTCAAATCAGTAGGAGCGGGCGAAGCGACCGTCGGGGAGAGCTCGACAAAGCGGACCTAATCAGGCACATTTGTTCGACAAACTGGACTTTGGGACAACAGGGAGGTTTAGCCCCCTGTCACCCACCCACCCTGCGTTGATGCAGATAATTAACACGGCACATCTACTGTCAAGGCACTACACCTCGTTTGTAGATTTTTCTTTAATGTTTTATACGATGATTCGAAGCTTGCGTAAATCGGAACGGATGACATTTTTCATTCGTTTTGTTTATGTAAGCGTCATATGTAACAACACGCGTTCAAGCTTATTAAGTGTACCTTTGAAGGCATCTGGTTTTATGTTTTGCCGAATTTTCGTTTGATTTTAAAGTCGTGAAGTTGTTGCGAAATTTTGAACTTTTAAGTAGATACAGATTAATTAAAATTACTGATGATGATACTGTTGGCTTTCAGAACTTTGTTTTGTTTGCTCTTAATAGTTTTTGTCACAAAACGACCTCGCAAGTTGTTACTGCTGAATGCACCTACTAAATAATGTTAGAACGAGACGTGGGTATGTAGTTACAAATGAAAAATCAAATATTTCATGCGAAGAAAGAGACAAATTTTACCTTTGCCGAAGTTTTTTCGGCTGTGATACGCAAAAATCTCTAGCTCTTCAGGGAGCAAGGAAGAAGGAATTCAGGTCATTAAACTTTTCTTTTCTAGAAGTCCTAATACCGCAAAATGCAAAACCTATTCCCACCAAAGTTTTTCATTGCTAAGTAGGGGCAGCATTGTTCTGAATTTCACACAAACTCTAATGATGCATTCTAGGTAACGCAAACTTTATGCGTGATGCCCATTGACACTTAGCCGAGCAGTACTTATGAAAATAATTTCATTGAAACACTGCAGTATTTCAGAATGAAACCTATGATGTGACGAATTGGAATCATCTAAAAATCAAATAATTTTCAACCATATTGGAACTATTGTATTGCTTCAGCGCATTCAATAGTCTACATGACAACTGATAAGTTTGATCCGGACACAATAGGGTAGATTCTTAAAAATAACCTTTTAATCCAACAGAGTACCAAAGAATATTGGACAAGTATTTTTTCTTTTGTCGCGTTAACAATGCGTTACAGTGCATTCTGCGTTTACACGTTTTTTTAATAATCTAACTTTAAACTTAAAATCTAACTAATATTCTAATCTATATAATATTATAATCTAACTTACGGAGCAAATAGTGTTTTTTACCGAGGAAACATCCCTAGTACTATTCAATTTTCTAATTGCACTACCATGGAATATAATTCCTTCGCTACCAAAAGGTACTAATTAAGGTAAGCCCCACACGTACCGTGAATGTCCATCGAATTTTCGTCATTCGAGATTTTGTGTCGCCAGCGTTCATTAAACGGTCAGATTCATACATTAGTTTGAGAATGATTGAATGAACTGCGCATAAACTTTCTCCTTTCAGCGACATATTAAATACGTAGCTTAGGGCAGCCACCACGGTTGCGTGTGCAAATAGCCTCTAGGTGTGCCTCTATTTATGTGATTTTAGCATCAATAATATCTCATTTATCATGATTCAAACAGCGTCCTTCGATACTACGTTCAAAATTGATATTACCAGTTTATTTACAGAAATACTAACATTATTGATGTATGAAAATTAAGCAAATAGGGACCTAATAACTGGATTCCTCTCACATATGAAGGCTGCACTCGGTTTCCGCGGACTCATACGATAGTATCTGCGGTACCAATCGATTCTAATACGTACGGTACATAATATGCATCTAAATGCCTGTGACGGGATAACACGCCTACAGCGAGCTTGTGGTCTTTTAAAGGTCAGATAGCTCGTAGGATGGCATTCTAGGTATCTGGACAGTATATGATCGGTTCATAGAAATTCGCCGGAATAATACGATTATGTGATTAGAATAGCCGTCTTGACAGGACACCATGATGCGTTTCCATGTGCAATCAGCCTTTCCACTACCGTGGCATAGATATTAACTATTTTTACCACGACATTTTTTCTACTCTTAATATTCCGTGCTAATACGAGAAGCAAATATGTCTGCAGTAAAATCAATATTTGTTTGACGTTATTAATATTAGTGTTAAACATCACAATCGGAATGAAGGAAATATAAACATTAACTAAACAACAACTCAATACAATACAATCGTCTCACTACATTAGTTACAAACGCTACTAAATACGATTCGCGCTTGACCGATTAATAGAATAAATAATTTGTTTCTTAGTACTCACGAACCTACGAAGAAAATAAGACGAAAAAACTTTTGCGTAGGTATGACAAGAGACGGGATCAAATGTATGAGAGACTTTGCAATCAAAACGATTCAATTGAAATCAATTAGTGGCTGACTACTTACCTAAGTTTACTGACCCTGCGTCTGTCATCGTCTGATATGCATTAGGTACTGATTGAAAATAAATCTGAGATGGGTGATTCAAAATTCTAACGTCGAAACATACTAGAGGCAAGAAACACTAGGGTCATGGGGTCCGACTGCCCACCGAGCACATCTCAGCAAGCAGTTACTGATTCTTTACGTAACCAGAGGGCTTACCGATTTTTCGGCCAAAGAATCAGAATCGGCGTTCAACGTGGCAATGCTGCCAGTATTTTAAGCACTGTTTCTATTGACAGCAACGCGGACGAATTTTTTGATGACCAATGAGTACATTCCCTTCCCGTTTTTATCCCGCGTGTACATATTTATTTCTATTAGATTGTAAAACTGCGAAATTTTATGTCTGTTTATATGTCAATACATAAATATACTTTACTTTGAAGAGTAAACCTTGGATAATGACTAGGAGTCGGAAACTGCAGTATAAACCCGCACAGCGAGTCGATAGCTCCATCCTCGCGAAGCCACCCATCGCTTCCTGCACCGCTCACCCCAAGAAAATCAAAAGTATTATTTACGAAGTGGAGCGGGAGACGTATCATAAAATTCATAATAAATAATTCAGAGCCACCATTACGCCGGGCCCGGGGAGCCCGAAGAGGAAAACTACGCCTTTAAATATTTAAACGGAGACGTTATATGTATTGTAATTTTCATTAATGTATAATAAGGAATTTGGGCGAGGGACCGATGGGTCAGCGGCGATTAGCTTATTAAAACTGTATTGTAGAATATTGCTCAAGTGTTGGAAACTGCGCGCTTCGGTAGAAGGTCACTTGGTTATGCAAGCAGCAAGAAATGTGAAAATATGCATCTGCGATATCACGTGAAGGAATTCCAAGTATCAAGTTATCTCGAAGCCATTACGAGTAGTATCAATAAGACCGGACCACTCTTATACTCTGTCACAACATTCAATACTAGTTCGTGTCATAGATCGAACGTTTATTCGACTCAACAAATTGGTGCCAGCGCTAACGGCTCACTTTTAAAAGCACTAAGGAGATTTTTTTACCAGGAAGGGTGTAACACTGAATTTTATGAACTCGTTATTGCCGCACTGAATAAAATATGTAATTCCTCCTTTCTTCTATTCCTAGTGCGGGGACAATTTAAAAATGTTTCTTATATTTTTAGGTTTCGTACTCCTTGTTAAAGGGGATTATAGCAATTTAACTGGTTATCGATTTTTAGGGTTCCGTACCCAAAGGGTAAAAACGGGACCCTGTTACTAAGACTCCGCGATCCGTCTGTCTGTCTGTCTGTCACCAGGCTGTATCTCATGAACCGTGATAGCTAGACAGCTGAATTTTTTACAGATTATGTATTTCTGTTGCCGCTATAACAACAAATACTAAAAACAGAATAAAATAAATATTTAAGTAGGGCTCCCATACAACAAACGTGATTTTTTGCCGTTTTTTGCGATAATGGAACGGAACCCTTCGTGCGCGAGTCCGACTCGCACTTGTCCAGTTTTTTGTTCCTATTGTGTTTAAAAAATTCAAAAGTAGTATTTATAACAATAATAAGTTTGTGTACAGGTTTTGCAAGTGTTTATCTTACCAGAGGTGCCTATATATATAGTTGATATTAAATTTTATTAACGGGCGCACACATAAACTTAACCTGCTCGTTTCGGCATCTCATACATAAGTTAGTCCGGCGAGCGAGCTTGTATAAACTTGTTAATCTAAAGGGGGCTAATGCGGCGAACATCCATATTGTATGAAAAGCAGTGAGACGCTGTACTAGGTATATTTATTGCATTGTGGAACAACGCTCGTACCGCCCTACAGCGCACCTGTTTGTGTCGACTCCCGTTAATGTAGCTGGGTTTGGCCCGATTTTACACCTTCGATGGATAAGTAAAAAAATGTACCTACTATGTAAAATTACAAAGCATGAAAAAAATATAAGGTTTCAAATATATTTAAGTATTTTTGTCCAACATTTATCCGTTTATTTTGTAATACAGCGCCATTGAAATCCTCCACCAACCTTACGTTGATATAAAACAGCACTTGCGTTAATGAGAGTACAATCCCGAACAACTTACTTTCCTCGAAGGTCCTTTTAACAAACGACGCGGACTCAGTCACTCGTTATCGGCTTGTCGATAGCTCAAACTTTACACACGGACAGACAAAGCAAACTTCGCATAGACGAGACAATCGCCAACAATGAGACCACACTGATGTCCACTACAGATGACGTGCCCATTGTCCCCCGACATCTATTCGCTCTGAGTTTAAAGGTTTTTAGAAACCCAAATGGTATTGAAACGGGCAAGATGAATTAAATCCAACTTTCTTTGACGGATGTGTTGCGATGGTGGAGACTGGCTTAATCTTTACAAAGTCAGCATGTGTTTCTACTTTCTGCCAAAGATTCGAACAGTCAAAGCAGTTGGAATGTGTTGGTCTGTATTAAACTCCTCTCTCGAATAACAATCAAAATTTCTTCTATGAGTTTTATTTGCAGCATATTTGAGAAGAAAAAAATTTATGTTTCGTATCTGGTGTTTTAACGAAGAAATCATTTCTCTCGAACCAATTATTTGTAACGACTATATCTTCGATATAAAATCGCAAAGGTCAAACATTCACATTTTTCGTCGGATAAGTTGACACGGAAATAGATATTTTCACAAGCTTTTATTTAGTCCATCACTTGTTTATCCTTTTGATTCATTTGTGATTTCGTAGATATGGATATTGCCGAATGATAGTTTCGCTTTTATTTCCTTTTTTTTTGTTCATATCAAGCGTTCTTAACGGGAGTGTCGTCGACCCATTCACCGTGAATAGTTTATTCTGCTGACAACTAATGTGTGTTGTGAATGTTAACCACTTGTTCTATACTTTGTAATTCTATGAAAAATATAGTTCTGTGTGTTAGGAAGCCACTTGTGTTGTAATAAGCGCTGTTTTGTTGTTTGTGGGCGCTGTTTTGAAAGCCTATTTGCTGTTTTTTTATAAGTTTTATATACTTACAGCCTAATTGCGTAAGTGTATTTGGCAGGGCAAAGGGTATAACTCCATAAAAGATAAAATTTGATTTATAAAATAACATCGATAATTATGTTAATTACTTAGAACAGTCAGTGCAACTGCAAATACCTTCGTTGATCATCCCCGTTGGAGAAGGATTTAGAATTCGGACTGGTGTCCGAATTCTAAATCCTTCTCCTATTCAAGAGATTTAGCTATTCAAGAGATAATGCGGCCTGGAAATTATTGATATAAACCTGTTTAGATACCTTTTACAGGTAACTGAATGTGCTTAGGTACCTATTATTGTTGTATATTCAAACTATTAGGTATTTACCTTTTAACAAAAAGTTATGGTCCTGTACTCTTTAGTCTCTTCCTGCCAGATATCTATATTTTTCTTACTATGAAAACTGTACTGTTTTTTATATTCTATTAAATAAAATTTAATACCAGCTACTTCTAGACACTTCTAGTTTATTCCTTCAACAATTATGAGTAAAAAAATGTATACATTTTTTATTGATTACGACAAAATATGATAAAATCAGAAGCATGGGTTAAAACCGTCACACTCACACATTACACCATTGTTTGATTTAATAGAAAAAATAATTATGACATTAGTTTGCAAAAACAACAAATGCATTAAATTATTGTAAATTATTAAACTTTAATAATACAAACAACCAAACAAAACATAAACCAAGCACCTTATCAAAATTCCTATCAAAATTAAAAAATAAACCCAAAAGCGTAATTTTAGTACATATTATCTCAATGCTTAGGGTATATAATTTGGAATATAGTACTTATTCCAAATTATATTCACATTTTTTCTTCAACACTTGATTACAGTTTTTCTTAGAAACCAATCAATTTCTTATCTCAGTTTTACAGTCTTTGGTAATCAATATTTTTGACTTTGCCTACAATAATAATTATTGAGTAGTCAGTCACAATAATCACAGATAGGTATTTAGTTTGAACTCACAGTAACTGAACTGTTCTTGCTGTAATCACAGATATACACACCGGATTCACAACCACGCCAAGCAGCGTGAACCCACAATTCGCACATTAAGCACTGTGGGCAGGCAGTAGTAATTGTGTAATATGTGTGTAATTTGGACTATTCCAAATTATGTTCCCTTTCGGTATTCCAAATTCACAACATGTCATCGTAACCTGATGTGATGACCATATTACATGTCACATTTTTAATACTAGAAATATTCACCAAATTAAAATCACAAACTAACAAGGTCACATAACAGTTTATATAATTACAACGAAGATTTTACGAATCCATAGTAAATGATATCAATGATTTCATTCTTAACGAAATGTAGCGGTGGACCAGTGATGGCCCAGTGGTAACGGCCGCGACTTACAAGTTGTAGGTCGCAGGTTCGAATCCAGGCAGGCGCTTTACTTTGTGTAAATTATTTCATTATCACTGCTCTCAAAACATCGTGAGGAAATCATGCATGTCTTAGAACCAAAAATTCGAAGATATGTGACATCCACCTACCCGCACTTGGCCCGTGGTGGATGACAGCAAATTCCCTCTCACAGAGAGGAGGCCTGTGTCCCAGCAGTGGGGAAATTAAAAGGGTGATGATGATGATGATTCTGACCGAAAAAGTTTTGAAAGTAAACGTCTATTTCCCGTGTCGCTGGTAGCAGGCATGTCAAGATGGAAATATTAGGAATCGTTGGTTTCGTGTGTCTGATGACGTTATGTTCAAGGCAAAAAAAAACTCAGATATTGTTCTTTTATTTATTTACGTATCTAAGTATTCCAAGTTACCCGCGGTATTCCAAATATGCTGCACTTCCCAATAGATGTGGTGTGTCTGACACCGACGTGAAACAAAAAAAAATACCATGGACCTTTTTTGAAATCCCAGGATATTCCAAAATCATGTACACACAATGCATCCATGGTACTTTTTTTTCGCGTCGGTGTCAGACACACCCTGTATACAGGCTGTGTCTGACACCGACGCGAAAAAAAAAGGATTCATCATCAGAACGATGATGAATCCTTTTCATACTGTGTGTCCAAAATTCTGTATCTCAAGTTATAGAATACATAATAAAATCTACAAACACCAATAAAACTACTAACGTTACAATATCTTCACAATTCTACCAGCCATCCATACATCAATACATACCAGCAATGCACAACCTACCTATTATTAACATTACGCACGCAAACATTAAGAGGGGGTACATTTTGCAATTCAGATTCCTCTATATCTGCAGGGAGGGTGTGTGCAAATCATTATAAGAGCGGCCAGTGCCTATGTGTAGCAGAATCCGTCATCAAACATTACAGTATTGTGATCGGGTACATTTGTTCGTGTATTACAAAGACTTGTATACGGACAAGCGAATGTTATAATAAGCTGGCGTAAATTAGTTGAATCAAACAAAGACAATAGCCGATAGTCATGTGCATTAGTCTCTTACTTAATTAGATTCTTCCTAACATATTGTGTTGTATGTGGCAGTAGTTAATTTAAGCAAATTATATAATAATGCAATGACGAAAGTAAATATCGTGAGGAAGAATGTTTCAGAGTGTAGATTTGAGACATGAGACAACCATCAAGTAGCACGGGGCCTTAATCAACTACGCGTGTTGATTATGGTCCCGTTTTCACCCTCAAAAACCAAAGGTATGTGTTCCTATACGGGAACATGATTTATAGGCTGCAACAGAAGAATCAGGAGTTTTAAAATATACTTCAAAAATACCTCCTACCTATCTACTTCAATAATCTTTAAATGTAGTAGCATTCAGTAAGGTGCGTAAGCCGTAAGCGATGACCATATACCTACTGCCGACTGACTAATATCTGACCATAATATTAACCCATTTTCACAAATTTCGGGGATATAGAGAGATGATGCAAATCTTACCTAGTAAAAAATATATACAAATAAGCTTTGCCAAAATGTCAGCTTGAAATTGCCGCAATGATGCTGAAACATCACTGCTTTCAGTAATCTATTTAATCACCAGCGACCGTGTTAGTTCTCATCAAATCTACTAAAGATTCACGAGATACTGTGTGTCTGTTTGTTTGTGTGGAACTTTTCAATTAGTGAGATGAAAGGATCCACGTGGTCTAGGCTGGAAGGGTTAGTTCACGTTTTTACTTATTTTTCTTGTGTGATTTTCAGAAGGCTGGACTGTTTGTTTCATTAGGTTAGCAAAAGCTTTAATAATTTTATTAACTAAGAGGTATTATGCTGTCGAGCATCGGTATGACGTGGAACGAGGTGAAGAGTGAAGCTCCGCGATAGTGGACTACTATGGACGCCCTCTGCCCCACCCATAGATCATTAAGTCGTGTAAGTCATTATGTTGCCGATACTTCAATTATATCCAGTTCTGTTATGTTCAGCTTCATTTTAATAATATTCAATTATTATAAAAAAATTATCTATTTTCCTAAGCCGATACTTTTTTTTATCTGAAAAAAAGCAGAAACTGTTGGTTAGGTTATTCACACTTCGATCTCAAAAATGATTGCCTGATTATTGCAAATAAAAACACTACCCCAACTTTTTGACGACCAAAGCTACCACTACCATCGTCCAAATCGTTTTACAATTTTTAATTTTGAAAATGTCACCTTAGTATTATGTGTTTTTGTGGCTCAGATACATTAAGTTTGCTTGTACTATCCACAACCATTTCTCCTTCAAACCAACCACCATTAAAGCGCCTCCCCGAGCAAAACGCCGGGCTACTCGTTTTTGTGCTGCTTTTTAAGAGCTATCTACTCTTTATTTAAAAAGAAATATCAATTAACAAAAATACATTAAATTTCTACATAATATTGATTCTAAAATGGTAGTACACTTTTTTTTTAAAGAGGTGTGTTTCACTAATCTCCTTCCAACAAAACCATAAAAATGAGAAATAATTATTGATAGCATGCATCTCCTCGTACACGATTTCCCTTCAGGGATGAGACGTCAATCAAGCGGCTATACGGTCTCCATTGAGGCTGTATGTTCATAGACAAGCAGGAATCGCCTTTGTTGCCAACATTGAACGGTAGAGCAACTGAATGTCAAGGTGACAAAGGTTAGCTTGTGAAAACGGCTATAGGCTGTTTTGAGCTGGTATTGCGTAGGTAAGAAAAGGCAAAGAAAATTTGTGTTTTCGGATGTTTCTTTGCGAGAACGGTAGTTAGTCATTATTGTGCTGAAAAGTTGAAAAACTAATGGTGAAATTAATCATTTTGTTTATTTTATTTTTAACTATTATCTCTCCCACTGGAACCACGCATTTTTTCGGGATAACTGAAATAATATAAGACAACTGTTCTTGGACCGATGATCTTTTGCAAACATCTATAGCCACGTTAGTTTAGATCTAATGAAGTTATAGTTAGACCTAACAAAATAAACCTTGAAAAGTGTTTAGACTTTACTATTACAAATACACAACATATCATTACGATTTTAACTGTTAACCTGTAAATTAAGCTAATCACAGTAATCACTTAAATCGGTTATTTTAACAATAGGTATCTACACGGTCTGTCTGCGGTATCACTAATCTTCACTGAACTGCCAAGACCCAAGGGTACATGTAAGTGGTATCGATTGAACTCGCTGATTTATAAACAATTTGATAATTAATAAACTAGCGACATTGATTTGAACTGTCAAATCAATGTCGCTTGTTTATTAATCATCAAACTGTTTTCTAAAAAACGTAATTAAATTAACAGTGTCCACTAACATTGATTGCAATATAAGTGGAAACTGTTAATTTAATTAGAATTTTTGTTGTCTATTTAAAAAAAAAAACTTATATTTTGTTGCATACACAGAAATAGTTTCTTGAATTCATCGCACAATAAGCTTTAACTAAGGTAAGAATCTACTGCAAGTTGCAACTAAGGTATAATTCAGAAAACTTAAATTAAACACTTAATAGTTATTTATGCTACAAGTGCGGCAAGTAGGTGATTTCCGATGAGTGGTATTTTTGACACGAGTCGGAAATCATCTTACGCACGTGAATCATACAACATTTTACTATGCATTGTGCGAGGAAATAAAAAAATATATCTGAACCAAGCAAGAAATTAATAAAATGGCGTTTATTCAAGGGCGCTCAGCATATCCACAGATTAAATAAGTTCATAGTTCCTCGGGCATATTTACTGCGCATGTGCAAATAACTGTCACGTCGTAACGCAAAAAGGCACGACCAAAATATTCATTCTGCCAAACATATTTAATGAATGTTTAAAATTAATTTATTGATCAAAATCTAAATCTAGATTAATTAAAAAAGCCTTAAATTAAGTATTAGTTTTGTTTTACCTATTAAATGAATGATAATCTGAACTTAACTAATTTTAAAACTTTTCTCAAATATTAAAAACTCTATGCGGCGGGCTGACGTTGGAGTTAAAAATTAAAAAAGTACAGGAAAGTAAAAAGCACTAGTAAATAAAAGTGTCACTTTCCGTACAGTTTGGCTGCTTGGAAAACGCTCTTTTCGAGGACATGCATTGTAAATTAATTAAAATGTCCCCTATTATTCGAAAAGAACTATGAGCCAAGTTAAGTTGTTCTAAAATAATGAAGAATCATCCAAATCGCATACGCTACCAGAATAAAGTACAGTCATCAAGGAAACGTTCTTCATTTGAGATAATACATATTAATATTCCCACAACATTGCTCTAACTGTGCAAATACTCCGTCCGTCTGTATCAGTCTTGTTTATTCGTGCTTGAAGTCCACTAAAATTTAACAGTCTGTTAATTTGGTGCCCTGCGAGCAAAGCGGTTTGCGCAGGCGCCAACAAATCAAGTTTGCTATCCGTATCCCTAGATAATTTGTTCTAATTGAAATTCAAGTCATTGACATAGCCATCGGAGGTAATCAAATTTCTAGAAGCATAGTACACTAGTTAGTACGGACACACGGTCTAGTACTCTGTGGACTATGTATGTAGCGGCTTGTGGGTTATTGATGAGGCTGAGTTTAGAAGCTGTGTGTGCTGTGTTACTGCCGGTGTATTCTTTCAATCTCACCATTAAAAATTAGGTGAAATGAACTGTCATTCGACCTTATTATATGGATTGACATCTCACAACATCTTAGTTGTAAGATGAGATTCTTACAACATATAATACAACTACGATCTCCTGACTTACCCAAAGGAAAATGCCCATACATTGTTTCAACCGAGATTAAATTCCTACGTATTTAAATGAAAAATATTTGGTTTAACTTAGGGTCATCTTCTGAATTAGTTTGTGCAAGAATAAAAATAAAAATAAATCTGATTCTGTCATGAACTTTTGAAAATATGTCTGTAAGGTAACTTTTAATAATGTGAGTAATAGGTAATATTATTCAATTTTGAGGAAGTAAAAGGGCAATATCGCATTAGTATTTCCCTTACCTAGTTCTTTCAGCATGAAAAGTAAAATAACTAAGTACTTACAACAGGTAGACTTGGATACTAGTCTTTTTGATTATCATTTATTGACAGGAATTCATTTATTTCTACTACACTACAGAATTTTTACCTACCTGCAAGGAACTCCTACACTTAAATAATTATATTGTTAATTCATTTACTCCGTTAGATTATAATAACCAATACAATAATGATATACTTACTACAGTCACTACTTGGCAGAATAAGGCAGAATAAGTATAAAATGGCAACACTAAGCTAATGAAAGTTAACGAAAAAATCAAATAACTTTCATTTATAATGTATTTTTTTTATCCGTGGTGAACAAGTTTTTGTTATACTTTGAAAAATCATAGACAATTAATGGAATATCTTTCGTATTTAAATCACTTTCAGACGCTCAAATTTAAGTCAGCTAAGAATTCACCATAGTCCTTTATTGTCGACTGACTCAGATTTTTAAAAACGTTTAACTTTCGCTCAACAAAAGCTTTCAAATTTATAAAGGTGTGTACACATATGAGTTAAGTACAGCAACCCAACCTCGTGGGGTGACCTTATAAAAAAGTCGACACAGTATCGCACTCAATGCAATACCCGTAAGTGATATATCACGCAGTTTCTGTAAGGCAAGGCTACCATTAGTCGACTACTTCCCATCGCTGAAGCAATCGAAGACATCAGGTCTAAAGGCTCTTGGATAATCTTCAAAGTAAATGTATTTTTATTATTGTAAATTACAGAGAGTAGCATTTAAATTAATGTGTTTAAAAATTGTGGAGTGGATAGTATTTTGCTTTTTTTAAAGTTAATTTATCGGACGGAGTATTGTGACACCAAAGAGGAGAGTGGATACGAGATGAAGTCTGATAGAATTATATAGACGACGAAGACATGCTGCGGCAATTTTACGTTTTTTTTTTTTTTAATTTGGTCTGGGTTTGCTCTTGACTCTAGTCTAGGTCAGAGGTGACAGATACAGAGTCAACGATGGAGTGAGCTTACCCAGAAGAAGCCTGTTCACTCTAACTTTGAAGAAATTCGGGTTGTATGCGTTTGGAAACATAGACGCAGGTAGTGAGTTCCATTCATTCGCTGTGCGCATTATGAAGGATGTTTGGAAGCGCTTGGTGCGAATTGGTGGAATGGCAACAAGGTAAGGATGGTAACTTGCAGTGCGTCTAGATGTCCGATGGTAGAAGGGGGCTGGTGGGATGAGGTCGTGGAGTTCTTGAGCACACTCACCGAAGTACAGTCTGTAGAAGACCGACAAGCAACCTTGCGGCGATGAGCCAAGTTGTGAAGCTTGGCATCCGCCAGTTCTACGTCGCCAATGAGCCTCTTGGCTTTGCGTTCCACCTAGTCAAGCGCGGGAAGCTGATACTTAGCTGAGCCATCCCAAAGGTGGTTGCAATACCCCATACAGGATCGTACTTGCGCTTTGTACAGGGTTAAAAGCTATCCAGGCATAAAGTATCGCTTCACTCTCTTATTATTATAAAGATTTAAAATGTTTGTAGAAGGATCTCTGGATGGCAGTCGTCAGTTTTTTTTGCAATCAGTTCAGTATCTGATTACATAATATCTTAAACAAAAAAAATTAAAAGCTTTGACTGTTAGAAACCAACTATCTTAAAGTGTCATAGGCTAAGGTTAATTCCAAAAATGCACGTCGCCCGTTGGGTAAGCCACGGATGCGAAGTTGAGGGAAAAACCTAGTTAGAGACAAACAAAGTTGTTGCTCATATACTGAAATATTGAAACACCATTGCATGAGAACACTTAAATTATATTACATTTGTGTTACAGACTGAAATTAATATTTTAAATTCGATAGCATGTAGCATTGAACGGGCGTTTTATTGGAGTTGGAAATGCCTGTTTACCTAATTTAATCATTCAATTTGGACGTAAATAAATTCGAACTTACGAATATTTCAAATAGGTTTGAAATATTTTAAAATGGTGAACATTGTTTAGGCCATCAGATTAAAAGGTATCCGTTTGAAATAAAATACTCATATTATCAGAGTTTTTGCATGGTTTAAAGTAACGGAAGCCCCAAAGACGCACGTTTTAAGGTATTACTTGGTGGTACTCATGACTTATTAGGAACGAGTTTCTCACCTCTAAATTATCGCAGAATTAATGTGACAAATTGTCAAGCACGCGTTATCTGCTGTGATTGGTTGAATAAATTTTCAACAGCCAATCACAACAGATAACGCGTGCTTGACAATTGTCCACATTAATTCTGCGATAATTTAGAGGTGAGAAACTCGGCCTAAGCGACATTCGCGATTTAAAAGAAGTAGAATCATATTAGAAATATGTGAAAACTGCTTTCATGGAAGCCTTAGTCCCAGCAATTGCCGTATTGTAGACAAATAACCTATTATCTAACTACATATTATATTGCAGCACAAGTATTAAAATATTTATATCAATCTCGGGGTCTCACTCCTTTGAGGAGCTTACAAGGGCCCGAACACAACTCGCAGACGTCCGTTAGACTGTTTCAGTGAAAATACAACTTTCTATTCAACACTAACGCTACGAGGATTAGGAACATCAAGTATATAATAATATAGTATATAATTGTAACTCAGGTTTTGAAATAAGGCACCCCAATTTCGTACAGATTTCCTAGTTCCTAACTTCCTAGTTAGGACGGTTTCAGAAATTGGCAGTGCTCTACAGACCATTAGTAACAGTAGAACCTTTCCAAGAGGTGCACTCTGACATCGAAATACAGCCTCATGTTGATTCAATCGCTAATAGTTTCTGTACATAAACGCATGTTTGTTTCGCAATGTTTCAGGTGTTTTATTATTGGCAGCGAAACATTCTCACAAAAGGTCGGTCGTCAAATTGCAATAGATTTAAGAAAATCTTAGAAACAGTGTCGATTAAGAAGAACTTGTAGTATGCGTCCACCATTTTTCATAAAATTGATGGGTACTATTTCTGTAGAAATATTTGTACAAAAAAGAAATCGCTGGATCGTTGTCTTATTGTCACTCTGCCTATGTATATGGGAGTCTTACAGGATGTGACAATACAACAGGATTTTTTTGTAAAATTTACGATTAATATTTCCGTAGATCAATTTGTAAAAAAAAAGTTCGTCGCGTCGTTGACGCGCTGTCGCGTCTGTCCACGAGAAGCTAATAAGTTACTTTTAAAAAGTACGATTGAATCTTGTCATTGAAAATTCTCGCCGTCTATTTCATCGAAAATAAAATTTGTTTAGACTTCAACCAGCCGAAACATTAGAATAAATAAATTATTATAGTAACTGAATCACTACTTCAAGTATACGGCACTGAAGGCCAAGCAAATAAAAAGGGATTCTGGGCAAAGTTTGAATCTTGCGACTTTCTAGAGCACAGGTACCTTCTAATTTGAGATACTTCATTAAGTTTTGTAAGAGTATGGAAAAGAAGGTCATAGAGCCTTGCCAAAAAATAAGGCTTATTATAAATAAATTTTTGAAACTTTTCAGGAGCTGTAAACTCGGTGAACTTTTGGGCGAATGTGTGAAGGAAGAATAATATTATGATGTCTTCTTTTCTCGTCTTAGCACAAGCTAGATCAACTGCCACTCATTTAGTTCAACTGGGCAGCGTGAATGGTTACTTTTAGCACAGATAATATAATACTAGCATACAGATGTCTCATCCCATACAAAGAAACCGTGCCGACGTAACTAGCGTTTTTTATCTGATTAATCTTGTTATTTTTGTAAGTACATCAACCGCGTTCGATCCCGTTTCACGGCAATAGATGGTGTTAGCAGCGACTTGCAAGTAAAAGGGTTTACAAGGTTCGTGAATATTGAATTCTTTTAATACAGTGAAGGTTCTTTTTATAGTATTTTTTTGCACCTTTTTACAGTCTTTTTGCACCAAAATGTGTTACAATGCAAATTTAAAAAATCGGGTGGAATGCTTCAGAAATTTAAAAATGCGCCATCTACTGGAATCAATTTTAAATGATTCGTTAAAACAATCTTTGAAATTTGAACTAAGAGCCCAATATGCCATAATTTTGTACTTAGGAGAGTTGATTAAACAAGAACATACAATTTTTATGCTCAATTCCAGAAAATGTTAATTTTACACACAATAAAATTATTATATTCTATTGAATTGTGTGTACATGTCGCGCCATCTAGTGAGATTTATTTGAACCAAAATTTCTTAATTAGCAATGAGACCCCGTGCTCTTAGGAAACTAAGCAGGAAAGTCGCTGAAATTTCTTGTGCCGCTAGAAACATAAGAATGAAGAAGATCGAAGTTAAATAACCACGACGTTCAGTCCTTCGACGAGTCAAAATGAGAAAATCTTAAGACAACTAACATTATAACCCTCTAACCCACCAACACCGGTGTTAACCAACAACATCAACACAGTCAATCAGCGGCAACACCGTGAAAATAAACTATCTACTCCATTTTCAAAAAAAAGCTACAAATCCCCCTTACATAAGCCGAAAGTAGTTGCGGTGATAGCGGTCGCAGCCGCGCAGTTGACTCGCGCGGCCTGTCATCGGGCCGCACGAACAGGTTGCTAGATTTGCCCACTATTTTTACGTGTCCCGCACTAGTGATGCGACACGTCACACCTGTTGTTGGTCGCGATCCAACTTACGATAGTGTTGACACTTTTTTCTTTGTGGTGATCGATGTTTTTTTTTGGGTATAAAGTGTGATGTCTGATTTTGCTAAGGGTCGGTAGGTAGGTCTCGTTTTTTTAGTAATCGATGTTTTTTTTATTGCGATTTGTTAAAGTAGTGATACCTGTTTGCACTAAAGCCCACTTGCGCCATTTAGGGTTATCTTACTAACTCCGAGTTAGTAGCTAACCCACCCAATTATGTATGATTTATTTGTTATTTAACCTCGTGTTAGCAACTAACTCTGAGTTCAGTTTTTGGCGTAAGGGGCCTAAGGATTGGTAGGTGTGTGGTACACCCACATTGTACCGGATATAACAGGATTGACAATGGCATAGATGTCTATTATTGTGTCTACTGTGCTATAAATGTAGAATTCCACAGCGGTTCTATAAATGTCGATTTTTAATTTAAGGCTTCCTCTAACACCTACAGATATGAGGTTAAACTAATCAAAGGTCTTGTTAATAGACCAATCTCAGAACAGCGCTTGAGATATTCTTCTAAAAGAGAGGCGTCAAAAATAAACTGTCTGTTGATATCAGATCTTTAATTGTATTGAGTTTTTCCTGAAAAACATCTCGAGGAAAGTGAAGTCTACATTTAGGTGGGTATTAAAGTTGAGGTAGTATGTTATTGCTACTTCCGACCACATCATTCATTTCGTAGGCATCCAGTGGATAAATTAATGAAAAGCAGGTGATAAAAACCGAAACTGAAAAAAAAAAACTGTCAAATATAAATCGGTCCCGTTACGCACAATAATCGACTTGGCCGCATCACTAGAGTCGAGTACACACACGCAGTGATACCGAATGATTCGGTATCGCGTACACCGCCCAATTAAACAGTTTTTGCTCCTCTGCACATTTGTAGCGAGTAATGTCGGCGTGTTTATGCGATCGCCCATGAATACAATGACCGCTGCGGTACCTATATGCAGTGGTTTTTGAAACTAAATGTTTACGATATAAATTCCATTGAAGTGCCGTCAATAACTTCACTAATTTAGTCCCGGAATGTATTAATTGTTAAATTAATAAATAATGATGCTGTTTTTGCGGTTGTTGGTGGTTGTACTGTTGAAACGGTTTATCATGTGATTGCACGGCATTTCGATGTCTGTAAGCATTTCGTGATAAAAAAAATCCCTAAGCGGTGTAGTGAAATTCTACGCAATGATCATTGACAAATGTCATTTTGATCAGGGGTAACGTTAAATCAAATGAAATTAAATAATTTCTTTGCATAATACATACTAAAAATGTGTTACAGGTATAAAAGGTACATTGTATTATAACCTAATGAGAAGTGCATATTAATATATTAGGTACTAGCTGTTGCCCACGGCTTCGCTCCCGCGGACCACCCCACAGGACCATTTTCGGGATTAAAAAATAGCCTATATCACTCAGCT
This sequence comes from Orthosia incerta, assembly GCA_948252205.1. Lineage (NCBI taxonomy): Eukaryota > Metazoa > Arthropoda > Insecta > Lepidoptera > Noctuidae > Orthosia > Orthosia incerta. The sequence goes on along the minus strand of OX411741.1, from coordinate 34,994,000 downwards.
TTCTATTGGTGAAATAATTTTTCAAATCGGTCCAGTAGTTACGGAGCTTATTCGGTACAAAAAAACAAAAAAATATTTCCTCTTTATAATACACTCGCGAGCAATGAAAAAGTACCAGTGACATAGCACCAAATTACTCCTAAACAGGAAAGGCTAGCTTAATGACGCCGTCTGCATTATTGAAGTACATTTAACAGCGCATCAGAATATTACCAACTAAAAACGATAATATTGTGTTTAAATTTAAAATTAAATGTTTTAAAAAATTGTGGCCATTTGGCAAATAAAACCAAATCTCTAAGTAGGGTTTTTATTAGGTGTAAACGTAGGTTTTGATAACTCAGTACTTGGTATTTCCTCCATGTGCTCCCAATACAACTTCTACGCGATTGGGCATGCTGAATACCAGATTCCTCAGCATATGCTGAGGAATGTTCTCCCATTCTTCGATGAGCGCGTAATTCAAGTCACGAAGAGTAATTGGAGGTGGAACTCGTTTTCTCACACGTCTGTCAAGCTCGTCCCAAGCATCTCAATAGGATTCAAATCAGGGCTCCTTGCTGGCCACTCCATTTTGTGGGTTCCTACGTCCTGAAGTCACTACAACTTACAACTTGAGCAGTGTTGGCCCGTGCATTATCGTGCATGAACACTGCATTGTCACCCATATTGGCCAAAAACGGACCAGCATGTTCATTGAGAATCTCATTGATGTACTCGTATCTCACAGCAATTAGGTATAACAAAAGCTTAGCCTATGCCAGCTGAAATAAGGCTAAGCCAAGCCTAACTGTAACTAATATACGAGCTTAATTGAATCAATGCCTGTGTTTAATTTTACTCAGACCGATTTTCAAAATTTACATATTTTTCTAAGGCGATTTGAATGAATAGGACGGGCTGGAAGAATAACTGAATCAGAAAAAGCTGCAAATACAAACTATGGCGGCGGAAGCGATTGAAGCGAGCGAATTCAGGGGCACCCGACATAGCTCGGTTAGGTTTGAAGGGCCCGTGTCCAAATAAATCTAAACGAGTCACAAGTAAAACAACGTAAAAGGCTATCGGTTTCAAACTGAAGTGGGGAATGTTCATTTGGGATGTTAGTAGAATGTTTCGGGTTACCTTAAGTTTTTATTTTAATACAAGTAATAATTTATGTACATCAGTATCATTATTTGTGCCGAAAGGCGTCCAATGCTGGACTTAAATCGTCCCATCGACCGGTCTTGCGCTTCTCACTTCTAAGAAAACTTTTGCGGCCATCACCAAGTCAACTATTCATCTTGTATGAGTCTTCCTTCCTGAGTTACTTAAAATAATACAAAAAGAACAGTAAGCACCAAATATGAAAAAATCTAGCCCAATTAAATCTCAACAATCGTCAACCACAAACCACACTAATTCCTCGAGTTTACAGAACACTCAATCATGCCACCGATAATAAGTAGTTAAGTTAACACACTCATCTGATCAACAATTTAAATGCAATCTCGACTAAAAACGCGGTTAAAGCAGGGAGGCGGCAATTTAAACCGTCCTGTCAACGGTTCATCAATATGTCAGTTTAACTGATAAAATGATGAATTAAATTCCGTGTAAAACTCGCGTGATCGACGTAAAACTGAGGTGCAAAATTTAATTAAAATATCAACTAGTCTGTACTCCGGCTGATTAAAGTGCGAATGAGGGACGGTAATTTTATTATCGCTTTATGGATTTGGCTTGAAAGCTATTTTGGCAGTGGGTGGGTTAAAATGGTTTGCAGTTTAGAGAGCACGTAGTGCATTGAATTGAGTGGTGACAAAATATGAGTAGGCATGGTTTGTAAGCTATATAGGCAGAGATTAGCCGGAAAACGCAATCCTCCAGAGAGACTAGCCAGTTATGAGGGAGATTTTTGTCCAGCAGTGGGATAATATAAGATGAATGAAGTGTATACTCTGCAGTGAAAATTAGTTTTGCAGCCTTAACAGTTTTTCCTTCAAGATTGCCAAAATCAATTCACTCGATGCACGAACTAAGACGTTTCACAACGTCTTCAAATGCGTATTCGTTGCAATTTCTGCAGTGAGTGATGGCCGTACAACAAGTTGTCGACAACCAAGTCGACTGTTTTTGCTCATTATACTGACGAATTTATTGCCTTACGCCTCAGTGGACAAGAGTGTTAAGATCGTATAAATCTTAGGGTTCGATCACATTGTTCTGTGGGTGATATTGCGTTCTGGATCAGTGGGATATTATATTATTAATTTATAAGTATTCACAAAAAGTGTAAGTGGTTTTGCGCTATTGAATGGAAATATTATATGTTATGGGTAAAGGCCGTTGTGTGACTTTGCGCATATTTTGAGCTGAAATAAATCAAGATGAATCTGAAGTTAGCTTCGCCCATTTTAAAATAGGCTCAGGCCGCGCGCTTGTGAATTGAATATATCTTACGGAATGGTGCCATAAGTAGATTCTGCATCGAATGCTGTATCGACTGTAAAAACTTATTATTTTAAGGCTTTTTATTTTTACTGGAAGATTAAAGCTTGATTTCATTTTCATAATCAGAGTTATCACATTACTATTTTGACGAAAGTCCAAAGAAATCGTGTGATGTTTTCTCTACTTTCATTTTCCTTGGTCTATTTTAAACGTGGATACCTTTTTACTCAATTTATACTTTTCTCGATCAGCGTGGGTCAGATTTGACTTCAGTAAATAAACTGTATGAAATGGTGTTGCTATCATTAGAAAATGTTTACTTACGTCTTTTGTTTGATTTCTGAGTTGGAAATAGCTAAAAGATGCGAAAGCCAGCTATTAATAAATGTCGAAATAGATTGCTTATTAACTTTTATTTTTGACGTTTTAGTTACGAAGATCTACTGAACTATGATTGATGATAGAATGTGTTTTATTTTTAAGACATAGCTACGTTTTCTTGCTACTAATTATTATCTTCTATTCTACCTATCTTGTGTAGCCGGCGATGTCAAGAGATATCTGTAGCCCCCGTTTTCTGAATTAAGAATTTGAAGTTTAGTTGAGCAAACATTGGTCTTAACACCTGACTAACTTTGGTATTAAGGTAGGGTTTGACATGTTCTTAACTCCAAATACTCAATTCAGAAACTGGTCCCACACTCATTGTTCAAGTCTTATATGCCTCGCACTCCCGCCACACGTAGCCGACGTTGTAGTGGATTTGTGTTGCAGTTGCCGTAGGTGATAAACAAAACTATATACATACTAAATACAATATTTAGAAATACCTAATATTGAGGAAAATAATGTTTTAATTGTTTTTAAGGATACGTGTCTATATTTTCGACAATCCCGACCAGACCATACGCACTAAGAATCGAACTAACACGTCGATTTCAACTATGGACATCTCGTCTTAAGAGGAAACGAGGGCAGAGAGCGCCGACAGAATTTCCTTAGTAAAAAGTCATAATTCGAGGTTTGGCTCTCGTCTCTTTCCTCCTCCAATATTGGACCAATTTAAAAGATATTCCGAAACAGATCCCAATATGATATTTTAAAGTATATGTAATTTACAATAGACATTGAAGCACTAAATTCAGAATGAATATAGGTCAAAGGATTTCATACAATATGAAAAGATTTTCATCTACTTTACTAGGGAATCATTTAATTTCTCTTGAAATTTAACTGAGCGAAATGTCTTGTAATTAAGTCCGTTAGTAGGTAAGCTACAAAGTAGCGGCATACTAGAATTGAAGTCCCAGTAATGAAATTGAAAATTCTAGAATAGATCCCGCCGTATACACCGACAGTAGTCGAAGCACTGAGGGATTAAAGAAGACTGAAACTTGAAAGATAAATAATTACCAATACGCAAATGTGTCAAAGGGGAGGGCAGACACAGAGATACAGTACAGCCACGCTTCGACGGTAATATTATCAGTGTCATGGGGGTACCGGGCACCAGGGGATAGGGGAGAGTCTATACCAATTAATCGAATGCAGATTCTGAATTTTTGACACTCAGAACTTTGGGAAACCTATAGACAGTAGAACATTATAAGGCTGATGATGGTGAGTGGCAGATGACAATAAATTGACCATCGAAAACCCTCTTGCAGTATTTTGTAGTTGTGCGTGTGAATCACTGAAGTCTAGACCAAAAACGAAAAACAAACTCATTTCACATCGTTTGACACACAAAGTAGGTTTAAATAACTTCATTCATCGTTTTATATTACTTTCGACAGGGAAATAAAAACGACACCTTTAATAACATATTGTAACACTCTCGACTAGGATTTCATTGAATGAAATTGAAAACATTGATGTCGAATATTTTCACAACAGTAAAGAGTATGAATGAAACAGATACCATAGATAAACTCTAGCAACTGTGTTTGTTCTATACTAGCTAATGCCCGTGGCTTTAGTCATAAGTAGAGGCAGTGGTATCTCATCCCATACAAAGAAACCGTGCCGACATACTGTACTGATTATACTGATTATTTTTTGTACATCGATCGCGTTCGGTTCCGTTCCATGGATATAGAACCGAACGCGATCAATTTACAAAAAATAATCGGTATAATCAGATGAAAAAGGCTAGTTACGTCGACACGGTTTCTTTGTATGGGATGAGGCATCTGTATGCTATCTGTATTATATTATCTGTGGTAGTGGTAAAGCGCGAGTCTACACATAGTAAAAAAAACATCAAAAACTTTCACAATTGCAATTACTGAGATGAAGGATAGATGCAGTAAGGCACTTTTTCAACTCTAGATAACCTATTTTCGTTGGATTGAAAAATAGAGACACGAGACCTACGGGTAACATTTCCGATTACAAAGTAAATTGACACAGCAGCCCGCCATTTTCACACACGCAAATAAAAAACGTACCTAAAACAAGAACATAACAAATAGTCGTTAATAACTGGTAAAAACAATGTTTTTGTAAAACAAACGAATCAACTTTGTATGGAAAAAACGCGGGCTTTTCATTCGCCCGCTTTAAAAATATACAAGAGCAGAAATATTCATAAAAAATTCAATAATTCCGAGTCGGTCGTGGCTTGGGGCTGGGCAGTCCACGGCATTTGAAGCTCAAGGATTTTATTTGGATTGGAACAGATTGATAAAAATTGTTATCATATTTTTTTACATGGCTAATCCGTCCGCTCACTGTTTGTCTGACAGATTTGATTAATCTCCCGACAACATTTAATCGAACATCATTGGCAAAATAAAATGTTTGCAGAATAACTTTAATAAAAATAAATATGCGGATCGCAGAATAAATATAAACAGGACTACCTCGAGGTAACATTATCGCATTATATAAAATATCGCGTGAGTAAAACCGGGTAAGACGACTCAAGCACTGCAATATTAACACAACAAAAAAAACGCGAAACAATCTAAGAGATTTTATTGTTCCGCAAATTTATTGCACATAATAAAACGTAGTATAAATGAATTATTAACTATAGTTATATTAATAATTCATAGTGTTATAATGTAATGTAACGGAATAGTTATTTTAACATTATTTTTACAGTTAGGTTCCGTATGGTAGTGCGTAAGAACCGCAGCCTTATAGCGTAATGCATTTGGCAAGGCAAAGGGCAAAGAGTATGACCAATCCACCAATCACATGGCGAGATAAAAGACGTGATGTGGCTTTCCGTCTATGTTTTTGGTCGATTGTTCATATTCTTTGCCTTGCCGAATTCGTTAGGTTATAAGGCTGCTGGAGTGACCCTAATTTAAACATAGGAATTCCCCTTTTGGCGTCAAATTTAAAGCCTTAATATTGTTTGAGATAACGTTGCGGTATAACTTTTATAAGCATAATAAACTTTGGCATAATGAAAATGTTACCATAACTGACATTTGGTCTTATTTGTTTTGTCATTTGGTATAATTTTGAGATGCATACATTTTTAAGGCAAAATGTTTATTCGTCTATTAATCATGACTCAATCGAACATGTTTTTCGTGAGCCGCGAACATGTTTTATTCCAAAGAACATTACGAGTAAATATCATAATGCTTTTATAACATTATGATATATAAAATTATGCTTCATTATTATTATACCAACAGTATTTATTGCAATGTACATCTTGCAAAACATTGAAGCCAAATAATATTATGCATAATGATCATTATGCTGAATTTTGTTATGGCACAATGTAAATTAAGACAATATATTTTATACTTATCATTAGTAAACTGTTAAACATAACATCACGCCTGCATCCTCGAAAGATTGGGAAGATTATAGTACACCATGTTATAGGGGCCGAGCCTATTGCCATCATCTGGGAACAAATCCAGACTCCGGGCTGCTACTGAGAAATTCTAGATGAAAAAGCCCAATAACTACATTGCTCGACCCGGGAAACGAACCCTGGACCTTATGCTCAGCAGTAGCCCTTGCGACCACTAGACTGAGCAGTCACCCTAATTAAAATTCATGTAAAATAAAATGCGTATTGTTGGCGGTACTAAGTTAGTCATAATCACTACATATTATAAAAAAATCCCTCGCAGCGTTTGTACGCGATATACTCAAAAACTACTGAACGGATTTTCATGCGGTTTTCACCAATAAAAAGAGTGGAAAACGAGGCAAGTTTTTTTAGTATATAATTAATCACTGGCGAAGCCGGGGCGGGTCGCTAGTACCTAATATGATAAGCAATACTTATTGCACTATTTCATGTCAAACGTAATATTTATCATATTACGTTTGACATAAAATAGTGTAGTAATTTATGCGCAGGCGTTTATGTCATAAACCACGTAATTTCTACATATTTTATGAAGATATTTTTTGTGTATAACTGCTTTTTAATTCATTGTAGAACTAATTATTTCTATAGACTTTTATACAATCCCGTTTACAGGATGCAACAAGAAATTGATGTAACAATGTAGTAAAAAACTATTGATGACAATGTTCAATAGAATATCAACGGATTAATTGACCTATCATATTCACTTTAGTCACACGATAGAAATAAGTTCTATTCAGACTCTAACTGAAATCATTTAGTTCAATTAAACAATATACTTTTGAATTGCCAAAAAAAGATGAAACTAGTTGCACTTTCACAATCAATGAAATTGTCTCCTGTGTTACCTACGTACTTTACAATCTTTGAGCTACATAACAACACCGTAATCGCTATTGAATATAAAAGAAAACCCCACTTTCTAATAAACTCTTAAATAACAAGCTTCTCGAGTGTCATGTACAAAAAGCGTTGTTATAAAACTCGTGTGTTAATCCCACGGTGCCGCGTTGAACAGAATAGAATGAACGACGCCGAGAGGCGGGACAGTGCGCACAGTGTTTAGCAGCTTAAGAAATTGTAAAACTAACAAGTGACAGCTTAGTTGTAGTGTAGACAGCGGTAATGAACCCCTTCAGATTTCAAGTCGATTACGAGTCATCCAGCCGTAGCGTGACGTCACTGACATACTGAAGACAATCACCGATGCGACAATTTATTACTTACATTTCTGGTATTTCCCTCGAAACAACTATTTGATTATTTATTCGTTTATCCTCGCAGTGAAACGAATTGCAGACAGTACACCAATGGACCGCAAGTTTATATCTACTAACATTTTATGATCCTTAATAACTCCTGGTTCGCTTAGGACGTTTTCCTTCACCGTTTTCAACGACGTCCAAGATAAACTTAGAAAGTACATATGAATTGAAAATTCACATTAGTACTTGGCTTACCTGGATTAAGCCCACGACACCACGATAGTCGAGATTCTTAGCCACTGGGCCACCACGACGTCATAACCTACCTTCCTCATTTAAACATATGACTCTTAACCTGTACGTCCAGAAATCGATACAAAAACAACCCGTTATTTAACTCTTTTTTTTGTTGAGCGTATGCAATAAGTTATTAAGTTTAAGGATCGAGATAATGATAACCTGCTGTGCGTAGTAGGTAGCCACAATTAAACCAGCCTCTTTGATAAGCAGCTGACACACCTCGGTGTGCGGTTAATTTAAGAAATTAATAAGCAAAGAAAAATAGCTACGGCGTTCATGAGAACGAGCAAAAACTATTTTGAGAGTAAACAAGCGAACGAAGCCAGTGTTTTCTGAGACAAAACATTCCTATGTTGTATGATGGCAGGGACTAGGTAAGTGTGCGACGCCATAAAAACGGGTATTCCATTCACGGCATGCCAGGACACGTAAAAAATAGGCCTTTATCCGTTTATCCGAGCATACATATAAAGTACTAAAAACACCAAAAAGTCAACACGAAGGGCATTAGTCGTACGTAAAAATAGTCTGACGAGCGTGCATTTCCTGAGCACTGAGCACAGTGGAGCACCCGGGTGCAGTTCCATTAGACGGAAATCGGAATCCGCGCTCAGAAGGTGAGGTCCGCCAAACATGCCGCTGCCCCATCCGCATCCAACACTCCAAGCCAACGAATAAAAACAAAATCTCGTGCCAGTATTGATTTAATACGCACGTGGACTCGCCCCAGGGCGGGGGGTGAAAAAAAATAAAATTAAAAAATATGCATAATAAAAATTTGGTCGATAACGATGCGTCCCTCGCGACGAGGCGAGCAGACGCAGCCTGTGCGTGGGGTGGGGGATCGATTATTTTAGAAATTACAAATACGTTCTCCATCAAAAATGCAGCTTGATACGCTTTTGTGTTCTTCTGCATTTTAAAGGAATATTGTATGGCGGCCATGTTCCGGGATTCGTTGTTCCCGACTGGAATGTAAAACGTGTAACTTTTTTTAAAGTCGATCTCAAATTCTACGGAATAAATTGTTCAGATACCTAAATATAATTCAAATCTATTGCAAAGCGTCTAGTAAATGGTGATGTTGAACCAGTGAACAACTGAGCGGCTCTTCCCAAGTCCCTATTTAACCGAATGAAAAGCTAACAAAAATGTTCTGATACAAGGTAATTTTAACGTGTTCCTTTACAGGCGTACCTTTTTAATCTTTTGCATTTTAGCAATACTAATTGCATTGCAGTTTTATTATAATTGCCACTTCATTAGTAGGCGTAAGTTGTAATACAATAGGATCGTGAATTCGGGATACTTGACTGACAAAACCCAATCTCCTGGCGGAATAACAATGTTTTTATCAGCAAACTGTACCATCCCGATCGCGAAGCAAAATATTATTCAATTTCACTTTGGATGAGCAATTGTATTAAACGATTCAACTATTTATAGTCTCGATGAGGGCTATTCATAGGTGCAACTAGTTTTTTTTTATATATTGTTATGGGTAACTAGGTAAAGAAAGTATTTAACAAAAACGCAAAAGGCAGTGCTAATTGGTTGGTGACTGCATTCAATTATTCATTCAAAACTCCTTCTTTTTTAATGGGAAATGCTCAACAACTTAAGATAACTACCAAATAAAAATCGTAAGATGAATATTAACAACACCTACAAATAATATTCCACTACGTTACGTCCTAAATGTTTCTTTTTTTATTACGAAAGATAAATTTTGCACTAGTTACGTAACAAAATGTTCTACAGAGTGCATAACACAACTCATCCTATCGCGGCCGGGGAGTGCGAGAACATGTGTCAATCGGACTGTTCTAAAGCATGGTATTGACTAGCCGACAATTTGTCGCAGGATACGTTTCGCTACTCGCACGATTTCACACGTCTTCAACTGTCTTGCGACTGGACGATGTACAGATAGCATCTTAAGGAACTCTATTGATAATTCAAAAGACGAAATGTATGGTAAAGTCTAAAGAAAAAGATGTCCGGATAAGACCTTTCATGAAGTCCTTAGCACACTTGTCGAATGCACTGGATCTTAGCACAGATGTCGAATGCATTGGATCGTAGCACACATGTCGAATGCACTGGATCTTAGCACACATGTCGAATGCACTGGATCTTAGCACACATGTCGAATGCACTGGATCTTATCACACATGTCGAATGTCTTGGATCTTAGCACACATGTCGAATGCACTGGATCTTATCACACATGTCGAATGTCTTGGATCTTAGCACACATGTCGAAAGCAATGGATCTTAACACACATGTCGAATGCACTGGCTCTTAGCAGACATGTCGAATGCACTGGATCAACAATACTCCTAGATTATCTGGACTAGCGCTTATTAAGCTCGTGTATGAGCTTGAAATGTCTTACCTGGACCAGCACTTAGAACTATAAAACTCAGTAATTTATCTAACACAATGATGATTATGACTCTAAATAAGATTACATAGCATGTCTGTAATAGAGCAATTGCCAAACTGTTGGTTGTTTATCTTGCCGTGTGTGAATGGGTCCTAAGTGATGACGTGTGACGTCATAGGAAGCGCTGAGCGCCATATTAGGGGCTCTGATGAGTGTGTGGGCCAGTTCCGTTTGACCCAGAGCTAGTGCGTGTTGCACACTGTAACCAATTCCAAAGCAGGGGAACGAAGGATCTTGGATGATTGATATTCTCATGTATACGGTGGATGGCAGTTATTAGTACCACGGAGAGGTACAGGAAGGGCAAAACAAATATAGCCATTATTTTTATAAAATAAAAATAAAAAAATAGCGCCACAACAAATTAATACCGGATCGTTAGGGGCTGATTACCTCCCATGGTCAAGATCACAATCAATCTACGAAAAAGAACAACTGCAATGACCCACTTAATCCAATTCCAACGTTACAGAAAGCAATCGGCCGTCCGATAGTCGCAGGCGCACGTGTCATATGCATGCGATGGTCCGGAAGCTTGCGCTACTCCATAATGGTCGTACTCCTTTATTTTCAAGTATTAAATAAGTGCCCTAATAGACGCATCCGCGGCCTGTTCCTGTCGACGTACAAAGTCAAATTGGCGTTTGTGTGACTGAAGCGAATTGAAGAAAACGGTGCCGTCAAGGACGTACGGGACTTGACTTGCGATTAGCGCAATTTGCGACTGTTTTTATATGCGTCAATGTTTGATTTGAGAGTTCCGTTTGCATCTCGGCTCAGGAAGCGATTATGTGGTTATGTGTCGTTTGATGCAGTGCGGTTACGGTGATGATTACGGTCCCCCTTTTCTTGAACCAATAACGCTGCGGTGGTCCCCTCAAGGAAATATGACGCGTACTAGTGACACTAGATTACATAAGAAGTTACTTAAGTCCATGGGAGCATCTTACAAACCTGCTTCCTATGTGCAGCCGGGCACAATTGCCCTACAACTACAAGCAGTTGTTCCCGGCTGCCATTTATAGATATTCGATAGTCTTTACAAATAGTCAGAAGCCAAAACAGACACCAGTCTTGCCAAGGTGTTGCCCAGTTACTGGGTTTTGGAGGATAGATGGGCACTCGCTCCATGTAAAATACTGGTTCTCACTCGCATCTGGTGTGACTGGAAGCTGAACCCAAATCTGACACCAGTATTGTCAAGGTGTTAACCAGTTACTGGGTTTGGAAGGTTAGATGGGCACTCGCTCCATGTAAAATACTGGTACTCACTCGCATCTGGTTAGACTGGAAACTGAACCCAAATCTGACACCAGTCTTGCCAAGGTGTTACCCAGTTACTGGGTTTTGGTGGTTAGATGAGCAATCTGGTTAGAGTAGCAGCTGAACCCACAGACATAAATCTAACTAGATAACGCAAGTCCCTCCATCTGTATGAAAACCAAGCGTGCCACTTTTTCACAAACAATTTAAAAACCAATTTACTTACCACTGAAAGAAAACATTTCCAATGCCTCAGCCAACTTTTTCTATACATTCTATACAGCTCAATATGGCATAAAAAGGTTTTCTCTAGATTTCGGTGGATTTCCGGTGCCGATAATGCTAAATGAAAAGCTCAGATTACGATCATTGATCGTAACTTTACTCCGTTTTTTGGCACGCGAAGTACATACAATCGCGTCGTCTAGTTAAACTTATGTCTGTGGCTGAACCCGTAGTTGGGAAAAGGCAATTGAATTATTAACTATGGGACCAGAGAGCAAAAATCAAAATCTCTCAAAAAAAAAAAACATCGGAATTATCATCATTTCCGTAATCATCTTTGTTTAAAGTCCTTCGCTCCATAGCTCACATTACCAATTATTCATTGTTTGTGTAGCCCATTCTGTATTCTGAATTGGAATTTCCTTGAATCATAAATTTGCATCGCCTGACCTGTTATAATTATTATTTTGTACAAGACAAGGAACATTGAATCGATTACCTATTGTCGGGGGTGAATCGAGGTAAATGGTGGTGAATACCGACCATTGGTGCACAAATGGGTGTGCCAGCTGGCGCCACTTCCTCAGTTCTCATGGTAGTTCTTAGATAATTACATTAAAGTGATTTTAAAAGGAACTACCAGGTTTTCATGAGTCCATTACATTTGTTGTGGTGAACATTGTTGAGCATCTATTAGGTAGTGTTTTCTTCTTGTTATAAATAACGGAATCAAAACGGAATAGTAGATATTTTTATCATTAACCCCTTAACTGTCTGTCTGTCTTGTCTATCTGTTACTGTGAACTTATCAATATATCAAAAAAATGTATGATCGTAATTTTGACAAATTCAATCCTATAGTCAAAACTAAAGGGTATTCAAAATTCCAAACGTAGAAAAGAGACGCTTTGTTTCAACACAAACGCCCGAAGACTGAACTATAAAATGATTTTAAAGAGAAGCCAATTTATTTAGAAACCAACAACAAACGTCCCCACATAAACTCCACGTAAATGTCAGGTACCTATCAATTTGTAATATGTACACAATTGCCAATACGACTATCTATGTTTAAGATAGCTAGAAAGCTAGTTGATTTTGAAGATATTGAAATGATATGTCAAGTGTGATTCTATTGTAGTCTACTGTGAAACTCTATTAACTACGCAATGATTACAATTGATATACGGAAAATATAAATATTTTACTAGCTTTTTTACCGTAGTTCATAAAGTTGTATTATATCTAAAGCTGCATTACTAACGCTTTTTAGTTTTCTTTTTCAGTTATTTTAAGAATCAATACTTTAAGATTAATTTTGGACTTTCTTTTGGCTTATACAGGTTTTATTTTCGGTCCTGTTTCGATTAGTGTTTTTTTTAGGAAGATGGTTTCTCAGGGATGGCGACGAGACCATTGAGGCACTTCTGCAGTGCATGCCAGTAATGCAAGCCGCTTAGGTGTCACGTCAATGCGCATGTTTGTGTGAGTGTGCCGTTTCGAGCTTTGTAGGTAGTTTCCGTACTGTTTGTATATTTATTCTGTGCTTAAGTGGCAGTGGGCAATGGTACATTTCTCCCAAAACGGATGGTCGTTGAGGCCGAAAAGTTCTGGAGTGGCGACCGCGTACCGAAAGACACAACATTGGAAGGTCTCCCTCAAGGTGGAGCGACGATCTGGTCAAGGCTGCGGGAGTTCGGCGAGTGCGAGATGGACAGAATCGATCAGTGTGGCGACGCTTGGCCTATGTCCAGCAGTGGACGACTTTTGGCTGAAATGATGGTGATGATACAAATAAGTTCAATCATAGAAATGCAGTCGTTGCAGGCGTTTATTAATCGACTAAGTATAAGCTTTGCGTGCTTGGCTCGTGCATCAACACAATGTCTTACTAAGGGTTCACCCCGACGATCGATATATAAACTTTTGAAGCAGACACGTTGGCAGTGTCGGCACTCATCAATTTGATAAGCTTATTGTCACGGTTGCGGCTTAACACTTTGATATCATCGTGACTACAGGAAACTGGTGTTAAAGCTGATTAAGAGCTTTGCTTTCCCATTATAGAGTCACCAAACCTTGATTTTACTCTCTTCTTCAATCGGACCCTTAATACTGAGAATCGTGATCTCTAGACCCACGGAATACTTACAAGAATCTGGTTTTCTCACTAAATAACTGCATTCATTACAATTTTGAATATACTTTATTATTTTTATTACTTTATTGATCTATTGAATTTATTTATTTTGTCTTCAAGCATAAAGGTAGAAGGTGCAGACTTAATTCTCTAGCAAGCAACCAAGGGCGGTGAAGAGATTAGATGCAAGTAATGGACCATGCATGCAATGGTTGCATGGCCCTAAATGTCTGGCTGCCCATATTTTGCTGACATATAAGTTATATAATATGATTGCCTTCCTGTTCGTGTATACGCAGACACAATGTATAAAATCAATCAATGTTACCGTAATCAGTATAACTAGGAGCTATTACATATAATTTTATAAACGAGCTTGCAGTCCTTTCTTCACATGAATTTATAATATTCTTATTACTCAGAATCGTGAAACGATGTGACGATTTTACAAATAGTTTTGTGGTCGCCAATCGATTGTTTTCTTTGCCACTTGAAGATAGAGTCCATTTTTCTTTAATTTGTCATTTATATATAATTTATGTAATATGTTTAAAGTATTTTGAGGGTTCTTAATAATGTTAAGCGGCTAGCTCTACGAATTTAGTAAAATATGTAAACTATAGTCCTATTTGAGTTGACAACTTGAGTTACCCTGCTGTTAGGAATACGAAGAAGAACATATTATACTATATAAAACTGCATTACCACTCACTCACTCACTGACTCACTCATTGACATAATTGTTCTCCCAGATGGTGGATGGGGAGGTGGGTATATTTTGACAGATTCGTAAACAAGTAACTCCCGTGAGTATGGGAAAAGTCCCAAACCTCCCCTTTTCCTCCCCCCTCCTCCCCCCCTCTATCGTATCTCGGAAACTAAGGTACTCGTAGAATGTTTTTTTTACGGATTCGTTTAGAGGAGGCTCGGAAAAGTAAAAACCATTTTTCAAAGTTGACCCCCTCGCCCCCCTTCTCCCCCCCTTTAAGCGGATCTCGAAAGTTGGAACATTTGGAACATTTCTTTTTTCAGGTTCATATAAAGGGGCAATGCTATAGTCACAAACAAACCATTTTTCATAGTTGACCCCCTTGCCCCCTTCTCCCCCCTCCCCCCCGTTTTGGCGAATCTTTTTTTTTCGTTTTTTTTACGGATTCGTTTAGAGGAAGCTCGGAAAAGTAAAAACCATTTTTCAAAGTTGGCCCCCTCGCCCCCCTTCTCCCCCCCTTTAAGCGGATCTCAGAAGTTGAGAGACTTGGAACATTTATTTTTTCAGATTCATATAAAGGGGCAATGCTTTAGTCACAAACAAACCATTTTTCAAAGTTTCCCCCTTGCCCCCTATCTCCCCCCCCCCCCCCCCCCGTTTTGGCGAATCTTTTTTTTTTGTTTTTTTTACGGATTCGTTTAGAGGAGGCTCGGAAAAGTAAAAACCATTGTTCAAAAATGACCCCCTCGCCCCCCTTCTCCCCCCCTTAAAGCGGATCTCGGAAGTTGAGAGACTTGGAACATTTCTTTTTTCAGATTCATATAAAGGGGCAATGCTATAGTCACAAACAAACCATTTTTCAGAGTTGACCCCCTTGCCCCGCTTCTTCCCCCCTTTAAGCGGATCTCAGAAGTTGAGAGACTTGGAACATTTATTTTTTCAGATTCATATAAAGGGGCAATGCTTTAGTCACAAACAAACCATTTTTCAAAGTTTCCCCCTTGCCCCCCATCTCCCCCCCCCCCCCCCCCCCGTTTTG
Source organism: Orthosia incerta (assembly GCA_948252205.1). Lineage (NCBI taxonomy): Eukaryota > Metazoa > Arthropoda > Insecta > Lepidoptera > Noctuidae > Orthosia > Orthosia incerta. The sequence goes on along the minus strand of OX411741.1, from coordinate 34,978,383 downwards.
GCGAATCTTTTTTTTTTGTTTTTTTTACGGATTCGTTTAGAGGAGGCTCGGAAAAGTAAAAACCATTGTTCAAAAATGACCCCCTCGCCCCCCTTCTCCCCCCCTTAAAGCGGATCTCGGAAGTTGAGAGACTTGGAACATTTCTTTTTTCAGATTCATATAAAGGGGCAATGCTATAGTCACAAACAAACCATTTTTCAGAGTTGACCCCCTTGCCCCGCTTCTTCCCCCTTCCCCCCCCCCCGTTTTGTCGAATCTTTTATTTGTTTTTTTAACGGATTCAGCGTTGGGATCCCGAGTGGAGCGAACCTACGAGACCGAGTGCAGCGCAGGGGGGAGGTGGCGAGCGAAGCGAGCCGGCGACCTCCGTAGCGTAACGAAGGTTGAGTGGGTGAAGCGAAACTCAGTGCCTGGCGACGACAAGCAAACATTAGGGTTATGTGTTTTGGAACAAAGTGTAGGGTAGGTGTAGGGTAGGTGTAGGGTAGGTGTAGGGTAGGTGTAGGGTAGGTGTAGGGTAGGTGTAGGGTAGGTGTAGGGTAGGTGTAGGGTAGGTGTAGGGTAGGTGTAGGGTAGGTGTAGGGTAGGTGTAGGGTAGGTGTAGGGTAGGTGTAGGGTAGGTGTAGGGTAGGTGTAGGGTAGGTGTAGGGTAGGTGTAGGGTAGGTGTAGGGTAGGTGTAGGGTAGGTGTAGGGTAGGTGTAGGGTAGGTGTAGGGTAGGTGTAGGGTAGGTGTAGGGTAGGTGTAGGGTAGGTGTAGGGTTGGTGTAGGGCAGTTGTAGGGACAACAACACGCGAGCTGCTTGCAGCTCGCGCAGCAAGCAAATACTAGTTATTATATACAATTCGATATAATCCGTATAATAAATGATAGACACTCAGAAATCTATCAAGCCAGTCGCAAATCTTCGAGGTTTCTGCTCTAGCTGTAAGGTTGGCGAATACTAATCAGAGCTTTGGCCAGATTTCCAGAAATCATGACATACATATTATATGCTCACTAAGCATATAATATGTATAAATCGATGCTCTGGTAATCTATTGAGAACATGTAATGGCGTACGATGGGCTTGCTTTCAATTATGTAAAATAGCCAGCCATGAGGGGTTCTTCGAGGCATCGTACCTTCGCAGAAGCCCGATTGGATCCTTATTTCGATATCCGTAAATACTCGGTTGTCTATTCTTGAACACGAGCAGTGCTAGGGCGAATATCGGTAGCACGAATTACCAATTGAAATTTCAGAAGAATTCTGGAGTAATGACCACGATTTTTGTCAAAAACACAAATGATTGCTGAGCACAATAAAGGTAAAAAGGATAAATATGTCAGAGGGCCTTTACAAAGTGATATGCCATGAATGTGAAGAAATTTTGTTTTGTTAATCTGAATTTTGTAACTCCTCCGGCAAAGACCTAATATTTCATGCTTTCGATTTCTCTCGGTGTTATGCTTATCTGGCCAATTCTTGAGAAAACATTCAGAGCGTTCCGCCATCTATGCCTCGGTTTGTCGCGACCCCGAAAAACTGCATAAATATAACTTAATAGCTATGATGTATGTACCGAAGTTCAATAAATGAAGGTTCAAAAGACATTAATGTTGCAATCATTTATTGGGTTTCCTTTTGAGCCTGGATTATGTTCTGCACTGGATCTTATGAGATCTCTATTGTAGCTTCCTACATATTATTTTGATAGTACTGCTTACTGTACAAACCTAAATATTTATGTGCCCAATAGCCTGATGGCCCAGGACCTCGTATCTCGTGCTTGAGGTCGTTGGTCTAAATCTGGGCAAGTACCAATGTGGCGTTATCTAAGTTTATCTTGGACATCGCTGGCAACGGTGAAGGAAGGCTTATAAATTAATATTAGTTTGAAATCGCCAACCTGCATTGAGCAAGCGTGGTGATTAATGCTCATGCCTTCTCTGTATGAGAAGAGGCCGTTGCCCTGCAGTGGGCAACGAAAGTAATTTCCTGGTAGAAAATATCTTCCTACCTGATATTTATTTGACACGTTTAGCTCCGTTTCATTCAATAGAGAGAGTTAGTAATCTGACCCTATTTTACACTGAATGCCTCACACACGTGCGGGGTCTAATTTCCATGCTAATTTACAAAGTCGAAATAATGAAGTATTCGAGCTGTTTGGTTATAATTATTGTGCAAATAAAACGCTACTGAGGTAACTTTACATCATATTGTACAACTGTTTTTATTTTGTAGTATTTTGACCCTGTTCGCCGAATCTAATGGTGAGGAAACGAACTGTCATTGGTAAGCTGCATTAAAAAAATGCGTTATTGGTTAACTACGATTTAATATAGTTGAGAACTACAGCTAAGTTAGTACACATACTTTTTCCGTAGGTGGGTTTTCGACGGCTTTAGTTAATCTAACCAAAATCTACAGCATTGGTCGTCTATTTTAAGATGTAACCTAAACTTTCTTTACAAACACATCTTTGCACTTATCCACAAAGTCATAAACATTAAAATAAGATATTCATAAATTCGCCAAATTATTTTCATATATACCCCTCACACACTAATCCGAAACCGGACCCTGTTCGCATAATGCTATTTATTGCATAAACAACAAAAGCGATTGACCTAAATTCGACCCTGCGAATAAAAATACAATAATAACCCCATATGATCGGGTGGGTGCACCCTGGTAGAGTGGTCGATCGATCGTTCTCGGTCAGCTGAGCTAAGTGTGCGCAGTGCTCGCCGCTCGCCGCCTGCGCAGTGAGCTCGATAGCGCGCTCTGCGCAGAACCAAAATGGCCGCCTACCCTAAGAACGCTACTCATTAATTCGGCGCCCCTACGCATTGTAGTCGCACCCGTTGTAATTATTATACAACAGCCACTTTTAATTCATGCTTATAATACGAACAATTTTTTTGTTTAATTTTTGTTTTTTTTTGGTATGAAACTTAATTTTTATTTTATTTATACAAAGTTTTAGACTCGCCAAAGTTTACAGTTTGTTGGCTTAGCTTGTTACATATTCGCAAACCTATTTTACTGTATATAATGCAAACTTAAAACAACACATAGAATTCATTTGAATACCCCTACATACCTAATCTCAGACAATCTACAATGTGTTACCTCTACTTTATATATCTATTATTTTTTTGTCTTAAATAATATTTAAAGCTAATCATGAAAATACAGTGGCTGAGGTTTCAAATGACCCTATACGAATAGGTTCATTGAACAAAAATGTCCACAAAATACAGAACGGAATATCATAATCCTCTTTAAAAATGTTAATAACTGATATCCGGCAAAACTTAATAAAAACATTACAAAAAATAATAGCAGAGTTAGCGCCGTATAAACGTGAAATATGAAGAAAACCAAAAACAGATAAAAACATGCCTCGTATATTTGAAATATGCCGTGAAATACTACATTTACGAACATGGTACGGCTCGTAATATCTCTATTTGCAAATAGAACATTAAAGCATTTTATTCAAAAAATCCATATCACATTCATTCGCGAAGCTGCGAACTTTTGCGTTCCAATATTGAAATAGTCTCGTTTTTAAAAAGCCACAGCGTTCAGCCCACGGTCGTGGTACTCGTTGTTGAGGCTGCTCATAATCTTTTAAAATAAACCGTGTGTTCAAGTAAACATTAAAACACAAACAAAAAGATACATCTTGCAAAAAACTCAAAAGTATTCGGTTTAAAAGTAGGCGGTGTAGTGTCTTAATTATGTCATTTCTATGTTAATCACATTTATATGCGATGTATGACATGCAGGCGGCGCGCGCGGGTGAAAAGGCCCCTCTCATTAAATTAGTCCAGTGGTTGGAGCACTATGCCTTTACTTGAGTTACGCACTGATTGACGTAAGTGTGAAACTCGCTCTCTCAACCCGCGTATGAATTAGCGAACATTGCCTGAATGCCTTCTATAGAGGCAATAAACACGGCAAGGAGAAATAGTGTTGGTTCGTGCTAGTCGTGGCTATTTTTTTTATGCCAGCAGCTGGTTTGGGTTAGGTAGGTACCTACATCCTACCTAGGTACATTATGTCAAAAGATTACGAAAATTTCAAAAAAATATGTTGCTTTAATGATTTTCACGCTGTAGCTTTTGATTTCGTAATGATGCATAATGTTTTTTGAAGCAAGGAATCATTACGTTAGCTCATTTTGCCGGACAAGCGGCTTTAAAACACTTCCTCATATTTTGAATGTAAATTTCGGAGGAAAGCGGGGAATCATTACAATTTTCAATGATTTATTGCAATGCTAGTTGATAAGTAGGCCCGTGTGTAAAATGATGCAATATTCCATATGATTTCAACTAAAATTCTCGTTAATTAGTAATCATTTGCTGTTAGCCCAGATAAGTTATAAGCCGATTATAAACTATATGAATAAAAATCAAATGCTAAATTTACGTAAGCGCATTATGCCAGAACGGCTGCACCTATTTGGCTATATTTTTTGAAAAAAGAAATGAAAATGCCTTTCGTACCTACCACACGCAGTTCACCGGGTCAGCTAGTACATTAATAAACACCAACTAGCAATTACTACTATAAGACTAACGAGGCAGACAATTCGGGTATGTAACAGCTCAGATTATAAGTCGTATATCTACTCTACACTCGACTCTTATGTTCGGAAAAGGCTATAATAGAAAGATAGATGCTGTAGTCATCATTTGCCTAGCCTTTCCCCAACGATGTTGAGGTCACTTTCCAGTAAAACCGGTTACAGCTGAACATCAGTATTTGACAAGGAGTCACTACACGAATGACAGTACCAACGGATTAACGGGCTTGCCGAAATAAGGAGTGTCCTTGCTATGTAAATACTCGTAATTGGTTAACCATGGATCGATCTGCTGCAAATCTTGATCTGTGCGTACGGTAGTTACTTCTGTGGTTTATGAAACAATAAGAAAAAGAAATGAGATTAAGCACCAAGGAGGAGGAGGCAAAAGCATATCATGGTAGCTGCATCTTAACTCTTCCACTTCTTTACCAGATATATATGTTTCAGTTCTAGGTACCCCGGCAACCCTATTGCCGAGCTCCCGGGCACCTAAAATCCTATGGAATAGTAACAATTGAGAAATTCTTAATGGGAAAGGAAATCCCAAAACCACCGTGCAGTCAGTGCCACAGTGCTTGCCACAGAAAAATTGTATTTTTCGGTGGCAAGCACGACTGCTGTTAGTTGGGCTGCTGAAACTTGCGCCGCTGCAGTCGAACGATATGATACATGTTTTTTTAAGTTTGAGCGTATTTTTGTTGGATTTGTTGTCTCATTTTTTTATCGGCTGATTTGTACATTATTAAAATCAACAGCCGTTAGATCAAGTGAGCGAAGCCGCGGGTACAGCTAGTTATACCAGTAAAAAATGTTAACCAAAGACAAGACAGTAGCTATCAAATAACTTTCAATTAATTAAGTTAATTTTCCTTAATTGCTAATAAAACATGGTATCGGTATCCACTTAAACTAAAATTTTCTATTTAACAAGTCAAATGGAAACTCTAAGTAGTCCAGCCATACAAAAATAGTTCTTATTGAATAAATTAAAGTGTTATACCTTTACCTTACTTATTGGAAGATAATTATTTGAATAGCTACTTATAATAATTATTTAGGAAGCAAGTTATTAGTTAGTTATTTTCGAATTTAGTTTGTTTGGTAGAAAACATATATATCGTAGGGCATTCCTATTCCATGCTATAATCTTTTTTGCTGTTAATGTAAGTACCTACGTTTTTTTCTTTTGAGAAAATCTACGAGCTTAATGAACTTCTTTGATCCTAGAGAAGTTGACTTTACTTGCCTATTTTTGTGGGCGGTTTTTTACGTGAGGAAGCCTAATAGTTTGAGCGTGGCAATGTGCGACTGGAGGAACTTTTATACGTCAATATAAATAAAGAAGCAACATTGCTTTTCGGGTGTCGTAATGATTTGTCAATGTTGAAGATCTCATTGATAAGTAGGTACAAACACCAGCATAAATTCCTTAACGCAAAATATTAGTAATTTCCTTGATTTGTGAACCTTGCGTGTTTGCCATATACAGGCTGAAACGGAAAGCTGTGATCATATATTAAAATCTGCTTCTGCCCATGTAAATAAACAACTTTCTCCAAGGAAGTCATAGAGAAAACCCAAAAAAAGAAATTGCTGTACAAAGTTGTGTTCAGCTGAACAAAATTTGTATGGAAGTTATTTTTATTTTTGAGAATCATCTTTTCGATACATCCTGATATGTTTGCTCGTCAATGTACAGATATTTGCATTCATACCGTGGTGAAAAACTGATAGACTGGTCAACTTTGTCTTTGGGTTGTCCGTCTCAAGGGATCTTTATTTGTACACGAGTCCGACTGTTAGCCATCCGCAATCAAAATTCGAATTTATCGCCAATTGTTTCCCGCCCCATAGCGTGGCCCGTTTGTCATTCGGCTTGAGGTTTACCGATATGTGCTCGCCTCTGATTGGTGCCTTGTCTTTTTATTTAGGTTACAAAATTGTATTCTGTCAAAATGACTAAAAAACATGTTCAGTTGGGGAAATTATATTTTATCAGCAACGTCAATTTTCAATTTACAAAGACAAGTGTCGCTACGTCATGCGGTCCTGTGAACGTCAGATTCCTGCGATCCCTAAGATCACCTAGTGGAACGCTTTCCAACGCTGCGTCTTCGGGTACGCGGTTGCAAGTCTAGAACCTTTCAGCCCCATCGGCCATCCAAGCAATGTGAACTGTTCCTCAGCTACTTAAATTTGCCAATTCATCGGGCTATGCCGCTAAATATGATTCTCTTGCGGATCTCTTAATTTCTGACTCTATCATCATCATCATCATATCAGCCGAAATACGTCCACTGCTGGACATAAGATCCCCCAAGCGTCGCCACATTGATCAGTCCCGTGCATCCCGCGTCCAGCGGATCCCTGCAACCTTCACCAGGTCATCGGTCCACCTGGTAGGAAGCCTTCCAACGCAACGTTTTCCGGTTCGCAGTCGCCACTCCAGAACTCTTATGCCCCATGGGCCATCCGTTCTGCGAGCAATGTGCCCTGCCCACTGCCACTTAAGTTTGGCAATTCTTCCGGCTAGACTCTTACTTTATGACCCAAGAAAACTCAGACCATAGCCCTTTCATATTCTTTTGCTTAGCAATCATTTTCTCTGAGTTTTCCGATCTTTTCACACTCCCAAACATAACAGTTAACAACTGTTTACATTTTTTTCTCCAACCGGTGACCTGCTGTACTCCTGTTTCGACACCGATCACCCCAAAGTTTCGGTCATTCGATATGATAATTATTCGGCCAATACAATTAATTAGCACTATGTAAACAATGTATCAATTTTCTATTAATGTAATGGTCCCATAATTATGTAAGGTAAACCTTGGCCGAAACTAGGTTCGGCCGGATTTTTGGTGACCGAATGTCCAATATTAGGTTACGACCAAAAATATTTGCAGAGTACCGCTTTTTTTTTGGTGTGTTGGAAAAAAATACTAATTGTTTGCTAATGTGGGTTGTGTTACCCAGTTACTGGGTTGTGGCAGTCCGATAGGTAGTTACTCCGTGTATCGGTCTGAATATCACTCCTATCAATTTTACATGGAACGACTTCCAGTCGCTGGATGAAGACGGCCTCCAGATTGATTGAAGTGTAGTATTCAGTTACTAATGATATACATTGCGCCTTTCCAAAGGCATTTAAGACTAATAAAAATTGAATTGTTTTATTTTCAGAAGACTTTCAGTGCAAAATTTTTCCTTACAACGTTTTCCTTTCTGAAAAATCTTTGTCTTGTAAACTTAAAAGCTTCCCAAAGTCAACAAAGAGAACGACTAAAAATGCCTGTAAAAATCCATTGCGAATGTACATCATCATCAAAACTAAGCAGTCAACATATCGCAGAACAAAACATCAAACTCTCGAAGATGCCACGATTATATGTACATCAAAGAACATGCACATTCTAGCATCCGGAAGCCTGCACGTCGCCCACATCAGCCAGTCCAGCCTGCCTCCGACCCGATAGCTTCTGCTTAACTCAAATGAATCAGTGCATTCAGTCTTAAACCGCAACTCCACCGCAAAACTGTTTCCCAATCGCTTTCACGGACAGAATGGTAGATTTGACAATTAGAAAATAATTGAGAGGCCGACTGGAATATGTGCATAATCAGAAATGAATATTGCGAAATTATAGAAAGAGGCTTTCGACACTTAGCTAAATACTGCCTCATTGTGAATCTCAAATTAGAGGCAAATGAACCAGCCAACCAGGAAAGCCTTCTTACAAAAGTTTGATAAACCCGTATCACGCAGCTCATTTCAAATTGAAATACAGTCAAAAGTAAATCACAGACTACCCCCCTCAAATTAAGTAGTACATAACAGGTACACGGCAGGTAATAGTGAGTGTGAACGTCGCTCGTTTGCTGCGCAGCACAAATATATAAAACGATAATGCTATATAATTGAGGCACTTGCATCTCGCGATACATTTATTCAAACGCGGCGACGAACGCGACAAATTATCTCGGGCGCCGACAAAGGGTTGCATGACGTCATATGACTAAAAACATTCCCGGCACGCCATTAAAAGGGAGAGAATGAGAGATCTAGCACTTCTGTCGCGCTAACCCAAAGCTTTGCGTGCTTAGTGCTCAATGATCCACTAAAGCAGTGCGCTAAATTGAGGGACAATACAAACCGGCGCGTATAAGTGTTCATGTTTTGGGTACCGCAAGCGTAATGCCGTGCGAATTATCTCGATCGTCGTCCTGTGAACGAGCAGCTAATTGGTAATTGATTAAACCCATAAACAATATGAGACGGTAATAGCAAATCGATGTGATGCTTTTGACTACAGAAAATCTGTTGGACTTATTTCCGGTAATGGATTCTGTCATCAACAGACGTAGAGCGAAGAAATGCCGGAAAAGCATACGGAACCTTCCTCAGGTAACTAGGAGGTAGACAGAAATATTTACACGCACGTCTGAAAGAGTCGGTTACACACGGCTAGTGTTGGGTGTTATTAAAGGATCCACGGCGGCGCGCGGTGATAAACATAAGTACAGCGAGTACAGTCACATCACAGCTGCATAAAAAAAATGCGTCGCGCGGGGGACACGTGAAAGGGGTAATCGCGGCAACGCTTACAAAACACCTTGTAAAAAAAACTTTAAGCATATTGTATGAAGTTTTTAGTAAAATCAACTTCATACACCACATGACTGCTGTTTTAATAAAGGAATAAGTAACACCCGCTCTTTTATATTTTTACTTTAAACTCCGCTCATTCGAAAACCATACGAGCGGGAAAATCAAGCCATGAAATTTCGAAATACAAAACCGATATTATGTGAATTTAACACACAACAATTTTTAATCAGCCTTTGGGAGAGGTGCACTGTTTTTAATTAACAAGTAAGTACATACTTACGTTGATAAGTATATTATTATGGCAGTCTGATTTCAGCTTTCTGTCGATTTCAGTTGATTTATCTGCGAGCTGGAAATACTTACCTTTCACGCGACGGACTTTTGGATGTTGATGCTAATAATGTACTTACCTGAAAGCAAAATAAAACATCAATGAAGTATGCAAACGATTTCAACCAATAAGTTATTTACAGTGAAAAATGTGAGGAGCATTCATACGAAACAAGCGTTAAAGTGAGCTTTCTTTTGCCGTAAAAAGGTGATTTTTATTACCGCTGAATAATAAATAAGAAAAAAAATCGTAACACTTTGTTGAATATTTCGGTTGCACTCAAAGAATAGCCCGCTGCCTGCTGGAGATGGGCTGGCTCTATGTAATTAGACCAATTTAAATCTTAATTAATATTAATTGTCCGACGGCGGAACGAATCTGTCGTATAGGTACGGTTGTGGAAAAAAGTCTTAATGAACATCTTGCATTTTATTAAATTAACGGTGCTAAAGAAAATTTTTATATTTCGAGTTTGGAAGGCGTTCTCTTGACGGTCGGCACGCCGGCGTCGCCTTTGCGAGTTAGAAGCGTTCTCGAGGGTACGTGTCGAGTTGTGCGCCGTCGCCGCGCCATAAGATTTTTTACCTCGACTGTACAGTAAAGTAATACGGACTTTTATCCTCGCCGAGCTCATTGTAGCCGCTTCAATACAATGCGATGCCCCTAGTACTCTTAATACGGATGTTAACATTTATTATTCTATTAAATTATCCACTTGCCTGTGTATCAAGTTTATTTTGTAATACCATTCTTCATCAATGGAACATTTAACATTATGTTCTTAGGGAGCTGGCTTGGGTTCCTTGTGACTCTTGTGTGTTGTCAGTCGTTTTATGTGCGTTATTGTATTAATTGATTGTAACAAAAATGTACCGGTAGCTATACTTTATATATTAAAATATATTTTCTATAGGACAGTGTCATAGATACTGCTGAAAGCATGGGCATAATAGATATAACGTATTGGCTAGACATTCGAACACTTATTGATTGCCAAAATGAGTTTTTAAACAACAAAACTTCTATAGCATTTATAAGGCACATTTCAAGCCAAAACAAAACCTGAATTACTATTCCTGAAAATCGAACAAAAGACCAAGAACAATGCACTTAGCTCAGGTACCGACCAGCATGCAGTCTTATAGAGTCATTATTAATTAATTAATCAAAATGAGCAACAAATTGACTGCAATACTGATCAACAGTCGTCCTCCCCCCTCCCACTCGGAGACCGGTCCACCACCCTCCCCTTCTGTCCCACCTTACTATGTTATTAATTTAATTCACACTCGCGTTTCTTTTATTTGTCTTCATTGTGTTAAATGCACCTGTAGTGGTGTTCTAGGGCTGAAGAATACCCTCGTTTTGTCAATTTTTAAGACAATTGTTTTATTAATTATTTTATTTTGCTGTATGTTTTGACTGAATTGTACGTTTAGCTATAACATGCGGGTAGATGTTTGGGGAGTATTTCGGTATATTATAAAAAAGGAAACAAATATTTTTGACTCCTTAGCAAGTCGTAGGTATTGACAATCCTATCCATCCATGTCGAATTAATACCTCGCTTTCGACGATAAATGTCGCTTTTTTATATAATAACGGAAGTGCATCAAAGTAAGACATTGTGTCTATCACACTTATACACAAACATACAAGAAAGCAACAAAAGTGTTAAAAGTATCCTGACAAGTTACAAAAGTAAATTTTCTGTTGCGAAGTTTTTCGCAGCGCTAATTTTCTTTAGTTCGGGGTTAGATAACGTTATTTACAAATAAAATTCATGGTTTCTCTGTTGTGTTTGACGATGAGGAATGTGCTTAGAGGAGTGGGTTCTTATTATTTCCCGTACGGCCTGGTTCAGATTCGAACTCATACATCTTATGTCCTTTTAACTACTGGGCTAGTAATTTATTAGATAAATTATGCAATATTCAACAGATACTTTTGTAAATCTACCTCAAACCTAACTTCTGGTTCAAGTCTGCTGCATCAAAACGAGCAATTTCAAAAGCAACTATCATTGTATGCAGATAATTCAAAGATAATGCATTCGAATACAGCAACCTCATTTTAATTGACTATAGTCTGGCTGGCAAGGCACAATGCAATGCACAACAAAACCATTAATTATAATAATTAGTAAAAAAAACAAGAATAAAATGTACCCATTTAAAAATATGCTGTGCGAAACTGGCACGCGTCTGATACGGAATAATGAGCACCTCGGAAAATGGACCGCGACGCTCTTTACATATAACAAAACAATGGATTCCAAGAAAATTTAGTCGTAAACAGTGTTCTAAGCGCGACTAAGTGCGGCGTTAATTATTAGTTTAAGTATTCATAAAAATGAACGTTTACGCCGACCCCCGAGGCGGAAGCCGGCAAAAAGTTTTATTTCAACTCCACAGCTGGCGTTTCGGCGGTCGCCGCGAGCCGCGACTTGTCGCGCGACTGTCTATCTGACGGGCGACTAGACGAACGTGTGCATAAAAGTTGTTGCAACTATCGCGTCAATTGCGTGATGCGTTTGAACTTAATGTGTGTTAACAGTACCGATTAAATTATCTTTGAAACAATTTAGATATTATTTAAAAATAGATATTGGTTATAATAACATCAATTCGGCTGTAACAAACGAATGTTAAATCGCAGCACGAAAAATGTAAGTTCAATTAAATCAAAATTTATTATAATTATAATATATGGTTTCCAGCCGGCCGCTGTCTGTCTGTCATAGGGTTCACGTCACCATATACGAAACACAAGCCAAAGAAATATTTTAATTTGGTATTCTGAGAACTGAAAAAATAAAATTTCAACTGCGACTCCGCTTTCACTGGCCTTTGGCGAAATAAATGTTTCTCTTCTGTTAAGCTTATTTTGTGTGGAAAAAAAGGATTCCTTTACAAAGCTGGTAAAGTTTCGGGAATGCGGTAACAAATAATATTAAGTATGTGGACAGTCGAGTAATGCTGAAAAAAGTATTTTGTAAGATTTTTGAAAATACTACAGCTTCGTTGTATCCAAAACAGCGATATGACAAAGAATTATAAGACTAATCATAAATAAACACGTACATATTTATGTATGTAGATACGCGTGTTCTGCATCAGTCATTCTTAGTAACATCATTAAACCGCTAAAATGTACGGAACCGTTTTAATTTTGCTAACAAAAATAAACAAATTCAACAAAGCAATTGTAAATCAACTTCCAAGAAAATGAGAGAGTTATGTGTATAACATTTCTTCGTTTTTTCGTGCAAAACGCAAAGGAAGTTAAACGCAATATATTTTAATACGTTTTTTTCTGCGAACGAGCGTCGGTTGACAGGAGGCACTATAAATAACAATATATACACGTCGCACTCAATTATAGCATCTGTCAAGCCATATTTGATGTTATTTGTATGAAAATAGATATTATAATGTCGTATTAGTTGTCACAAGAAAATATACGAGAGATGGCGGCGTACGAAGCTGTTTAGTATATCACAATGTGACGTAAAATAGGGTCACCTGCAAGCAAGGACATTGCAATTGTTGGAGGTGGCAACTATAGGCAGAATGTGGCTCCTCAAGCATTATTGTGCACTAGGCTGGCTCAATTATTGAAGAAAACATAAGGCTTATCTAGAAAAAGACTCAACACAAAGCTTGGGAAAGGCTAGACAAATGATGATTTAAAAACAGGGGATCTTTGGACAGCGGACTTTTCATTGAGAACACAAAATCATGATTTAAAAAACAGCCAAGATAGGAAAAGATAGTTGATTTATCAAATTGAACGCACGCGACCAAATCATTACAAAAACGAAACATAAGTAAGTCTTAGTCTACACAATCTTGCTTATTTCACTTACACGAGTTTACACCCCTCGAATGGAGCGCTCGTAGCTGTATGATCGGTACGGTAGTTCTGGGCGCTACGAGCGTTCTAAGCGGAGCACGGGTATTATGCTCCCAGCCTTAGATTGCTAAAATTCGACTAGAGATGACAGAGCGATCGTTGTTACAATATGTGTGGTGTCCTCCTTTATCTTAAGTGTACCTCTTGTGTTTGTGGGGTATTTTGTTGAAGGGCCCAGATTTCGTCGGTGAATAGACTCATAGACAGGTCAAGAGGCATTTGTGAATGAATACTATCGTTCTGGTAATATGCGGATCACGTTGTCTTTGTGAAGCATGGCATCTCAATGTCTGTTATCTATGTTAAGTGAAGAAAGATACAGCTTAAATTCATTGTCAACATTCCCAGACTACATTATCCTAACCAACTTTTCGTTCTGTGCTGGCTTTCGGATTATTTGGTGCAGTGCTTTTGCAATTTTGGAAATCAAGTCCACGGTAGATTGTACTAAGACCTATTCTAGCGAAAAGGCGTAACTTTTATGACCTGCAGTTAATATGAGAGACCATAGTACTTATAACATAATAAGACTCAATCTTGATAAACAATAGTTTCTACGACATCAAGATGTTCTATATAATTTACAATACACGTTGTTTATAATATAATAAACACATTGCAAATTCGCAACAACAGACTGCACGGTTGGAAAACAATAATAATTATAATGTACAGCCAACAAAATTGAAAGCTAACCAACTCAGCTAAATAGCGTTTGAAACGAACAAAATAGTCAACTTTTCTTCTTATTATCAGACAAGTATTGACGGAGATATATTCAAAATGACTTAAGAGCATTAAGACATTTTAAATACACTCCGTCAATACTTGTCAGACGTCTGTATAATTTTGATCTTTATTATCAATGCAGTAGAATTGTAATTGGATTAAAACTAATTTATTTTTCAAATATAAATTATGTTATAAATTTGGAATCAAGGATATTTTTTTTTTAATAATTGATATATTTACTCGAGGAAAATTTGACTTAATTGTACTAGAACGTCTATAGAAGAATTTTAGCTTATGGTGGGTTAGTATTCAATCTTGTCGATAGTACATATAAAATAATATAAATAACAATGAGGTAGATTGGATGTATAACGTTAATTGGTCCATTGTTTAGCAGTGAATGGAAGTAAGAAGGCGAATGAATGATGCAAGAACGGATACGTACGAAACGACGCTCGTGGCGTAGAATATATGCTGTTATGACAAATATTTGCGTTTCAGAGGCCAACTATGACATCTTGAAGCTATCATGGTTTTTGAGTGAGACAGAGACGGAGCTTTGTAGGACGAATAACAATAGATATCCCTTTTTCACAGAGGAATTATGATGGCATTGACACATCATAGTATAGTTCCTATACAGTATAGAGGTCTAGAATCATCGTGGTATTGTGCTCTTATGCCCGTGCTATGATGCACTTAGCTACTATCTACTAAATCAGTACAAATGTTTGGCCTTGTCATTGACAATTCCGGAGGGTTAAGGTGATGTGAACTTGTGAAGGTTAAGATGCCCGGATTGTCTCGACTGAAGAGCCAATTTATTCGGTAAGCAATTTGAGCCCATTGGACACTGGAATATGACGGGAAGTGCAGAGATCTGTGGAGTACTCACACTCTACACTTCAAGATATTAATGAATTAGGACTGAAAGAGTGTAAATTGGGATCGTCTCGATAACACAATATTAAATTCTGATGGAATCCGATTTTGTGCTCAGCTTTTCGGATTCTGTTACCTCTCTTAAGTTACACCATAATGAAAATTGCAATAAAGTCGCCACAAGTCAACCGATCATCTGAGGACCCTAAAGGATCTTGATTATGACAACCCACAAGTAAATATAACTTAAATGGTTCACCCGCACTCAGAAAAATAACGCAAAATGCACACTGGGAGCAAAAACTAGATCCCTACATAGTTGCACACTTCATAATATCGCCTTGTAGAGTTACGGAGTTACCGTCATACGAATAAAAATAAAATGTAATTATAATTATTATTTGCCCGCATTCGTGTCAGCCCGCCATGTCTGTATTGATAGTAATAGTTAGGGGAACAATAAAATATACTTTAATTAGTGGCGACGTGGTACCATTCGGCGGGGCATCGACCCCCAGTCGCGGGGCTTGTAAGAATTGTATGCCGACTACGCGGCGAAGTGGCGTAGTCCGTAGTCCGCGATACGCGACTACGACTCAACTATTCGACTAATGTGATGACAAGCTGTTTTTGAGACTAACTTTGCGTGATTTCGGTGGATAAAACTTTGGTGTTACTGAAGTTAGGGATAGGGCGATGGGTTAGATTAAGTGGTAGCGATTCTGTTGAATGGCTGGGAATTTGTTGGAAGTTATGATAAGTTTGATTAAGGGACGTTTAATTGGTTTTCAGTTTTTCGAGATTAATTTTTGAATGATATTTTGTTTTTTACTTATTAATTTGAATAACCAGGCAGAATTAAAGGCTATGAAAATACCTTTGCTTGGCAGCGAGACACTATAGGTTAATAAAAAAAAAAAATAACGATAATTAAAACCACAAATAATACATACTGTGAATATGAATATCTAGGTACTTGTTTATAGAAAAACCGCAATAAATTAACCAACATAATAAGTTACCCGCATAAACGCTAATATATTTAACGATTTATTAAAATACCTCCATGATGGAAAACCAGCTACATTGAAAAAAATTAACAATCATAAACAATTAAATGTGACTATCCGTAACGGTGGTAGCGCGACGACAATCGTTTACTATAAACTGGCTCAGCCTAGCCTATATAATTTGATGCAACAATGTTGCCACACAAAAAAAAAGCTGACCGCAACACTTAGCTGTTGCCTTTTTATTATTATTTTATTAATAATTATTACATGAATTTTTAAATTCAGGGACATTGCCTATGTGTGCAACCAGCCCGGCCCAGTTATAGGGCAATCGACGTTGATGCAAAAATGGACAAGTTTTTAGTGGTATCGGCTTTTTGTGAAGTATTAAACGGTGTTGAATGTAGTCATTATTAAACTTCACACTTGTTTTAACTTGGGTCGTGAACGGAATTCTAAGTTCAACGTGTTTAGCGGAGCTTAAAAAGACAACATGCATTTTTATAATTAGGCCGGTGATGTCTAAATAAACAAATACGATTACACTAAACTACACAATGCATTCTCAAAACACAGAATCCTTTAGTATCGCCGTGTCTATCTGTCCGTGTGTGTATGTAACGGCTGCGGATTTTTATCCGCAATCTAAAAAAAGCTTTGAAACCAGCTGGGTTTAGACATTCATAATGCCTACAAGGTAATGAAATGATGCCTTAAGAATCGTACCTGTGTCTCCTATTTTGCCCACTCTTGAACTTTACTTGCTCTTTTGCATACGTTGATCTATATACGAAATAAACCTTTAAAGTGACTAATCTTACTTTTAGTCACATTTTAATCATGACAGTATATATTCTATTGCTATTTATTTAAAACAATTTATTTATTAAAAAAAAATTGCGTTATTTACAAAAACTTCTGAACCAACTAAGATTACTTACAATTAATTTAAACTCTGACTATGCGAATTAAAAACCTGCTAAGTATTTAAACTAATCATATAATTATTTTAACAAATAAGGCCTAAAAATTGTTTGACAAAATCGTCTACTCTACAGTTACCGTAATGTATATTATTGTTGAAATATCAAAACTTAGGCCAACTTATGTATGTAATTAACCGTTAGCACTAACGTGCTACGCAATAAGGGTACATATGGAGCCTTGACAGTTCCCCATATACGAGACCACAAGAAAATCTTTCAGCCGTTCGATTCACGTTTGCTAGTTCCTCAATGGTCACAGATCAATTACTCCGGCTTGCCAATATTATCTGCCTCATCGAGGGACCGGTTGACTAGTTAAGGATTTTTTTCTGTACTGTATCCTCGAGAGAGTATGGGCGATTTTGCGGCGTGAAAAATACGCGAACAGTTTCAAACAGTTTGGAATGCATACAGGGACTATGGTAATGGAGATCTTGGAAAATTTAAAGGTATATGGTATACTCCTCCACAACTTAGACGTCTATACTAAAGCTAGCCGACAAAGGTTACACCACTGCTACGCCTACGCCACTACAATATGCCTACGACGTCTTCGCTACTGCTACGCCGGCTTCGAAGCCTACGACAGTGCTACGAACCTTACGCCAGTGCTACGACGCCTACACCAGTGCTACGCTACAGCAAGACGACGTCTACGCCAGCTAATGCTTCCATTTTTGACTTTAATCAGTCATCCTTTGTTTTCTATTGAGAACAATCCAAGTTACAAAACGCAGTTGTATGCCTCGATTGTAACTTCTAACACTAATAAACTTTCAAATATCTGTGCAAACATAATCAGTTTTTTGTACGAGTAAAAATTATAGTAGTGAATCGTTAATGACATTAGTACCTACACCGACCGCTTCTCTTTAAGTTTTCAACTGAAAATATAAATTGATCGAATCTTTGTAACGCATGTAACCAATTACCATATAAAGATTGTAAATTGGCAAAAACTTATTACGGCTTAAATATTGATGTAATTTTAATTTTAAAGCTTGTTCGGTGAAGTCGTAAATGAGTGGAAATCTTTAATTTCTATTGGTCCACATGAGTACAATTATAAGTTAAGTAAACATTATTTGTAGTTGTTGCCGACTTTTTCACGCTTATTTGATTCGATGAAAAGGTAGTTAATAATGACTGTTTTTCATTTAATTATATGGGTAAAACGTTGTTGAATTAGCTCTCTTTGCAACGAGACCGGGTTCTATGATGTGACAAATAATCCTCAGTGATGCACTGTGAAGACTTGAAGACCTACGACCTTTCGAGTCAGGACTTCACAAGAATGTCAATAACTTATCGTTTGACATTCTAAAAAGCTGATGAGTTAGTAAAAGACCCAAACAGTTTTAAGATAGCAAGAAATATGTATACTAACCTAACTTAAAAGCAAGCTCGTATTCCTCGTAGGATAAGCAGTAGATACAATAATTAATTTACAATTATTTATTTGTAGAACTATTTGTATTTAACTACCGAACACCGTGCCTACCTTGAGCCCTAAATACAGACTAGCTAGCTTGGAGCTCGCTACACTATCTATAGATAATATATAAAACTTCCCATGTCGTCTCAACTTGTCAAAATCTACTTTAGCACATCAATTTGTCAATTAGCATTAAAGCAAAGTTTGACCACAAATTGTCAACTCAGAAATCGGGGATATTTCTATTGTCTACTTCTAAACCAATCTAACCACACAATGCCAATTGATTCCGTATCCTCTCAACCGGAATAAAATTGGAAATAGTCTTTGGTTAACCATATGTACGTCGAACTTTCGCTCCAACCAAGTTTTACCCAAATAGTTTTATATGGCTAAAATATAAACTAAGCAAATAATTTATTCAGTCTCCCTTATCTCCATATGTGAAATTGACAAAATCTAGCATATTAATTTGTCAACCTTTTGCATTATAGTTTGACAAGTTCTTAAATTCAAATTATCAAATCGAAATTTCTGGTCATGTCTATTTCCTACTTCTAGACTAATTCAAACACACCCTGCTCGTTGTTTCCTTAACCCCTCAACCAGAATTAAAGGATAAATAGTTTATGGTTAACCGTGTGTACAGCGAAGTGTCGCGTCTGCAAAGTTGGAGAGATCCAACCAAACAGTTTTATACAGCGAAAAACTAAACCAAGCAAATAATTTTCAGTAGAGAAGCGATCGGTGTTCAGTTTGGGCGCACGGTTGGCGCAGTGGTCGAGCGATTGACTGCTGCGCTGCGTGTCGCGGGTTCGATTCCCGCACGGAACAAATATTTGTATGATCTACAAATAGTTGTTCCGGCTCTGGGTGTTTGTGTATGTGAGTTTATATGTTTGTAAACGCACCTACGATACAGGAGAAATTCCTAGTGCGGGGCAAAGTTTAAAAAAAATATATATATATATATATTCAGCCAGGTTAAGATCTATGCAAAGTTAGATCCAGATCAGATTGGGCACTAACAATAGCTATTGATTCAGATAAACTCCTTTGCATAAGGGTCTTTACACGAATTTACACTCACATAAGATGGCATAGATTAGACAAAATAACGTTCCAATTGTCAAGAAGTACAAAATTTGAGATTAACCAAGCGACTTTTTGGTAGTTAGTGCATGTCCTACCGAAAAATCACGTGCTCAATCTCAAATATTTTGTATTTTTTACAGTTATTTTATATGATATGATATGATAGACATTTACACTTTTTCTTGTCCTTAAAGTAGACAGAATGTTTGTAGGTTTTAGAGTTGGCTTGAAACATTAAAGGCTGAAAATTATTACAAACAATTATGACTTATATACATCTGTCCCTTACGCACACTCAAAATGAACTTACCCTAAGAGCTTATGGTCACCCCCTGAACATTAAGTCATGTCTATATTAAATTCATAGTGTTCATCTTATTTGTAAGAAGAATTCATTATTGAACTGCTACATCTTGTCTATTTTAAGATGCTACTACCAAGATAGCTCTACAAGATATCACTCTTAATCACCATTGGTTCTATATTAAGATAAATGATGTTTTTAACACTGGTCTATAAGCATCTCATAAAAAAATTAAAATGAAGAGAACATTACCAAACTATCCAGCCAAAGTCAATCCTTTGCCAAATACAGGAAATTAGCCTTATTCATATATCGCCAATAAGTTATTAGAGCCAATCAGCGAAGCGGAATGGTGCACAAGCTTTTCATTTTAACAGTCTCGCCATGATGATTGGAGATTTGTAATTAAGTTCCCGAAAACTCTAGACTAGACTTTTGAGCTTTTCGCAGCCGGATATTGAAGTAGAGACTTTTTATCCCTATCAATCCAATCAATACGATAACCAGTCAATCAAATGTCGATTGCAGCGAACGGAAGTACGGTTTTAAACGTTTCAAAGGCAGCGTTCGATTTAAAAAGGACATGTGAAATTAAAAAGGAAATGCATAATTTATTTTTCGAACTTTGAACCGTAGAGGCCACTTGATAAGACGTATTTTTTTAATAAAGGTCGTTGGCCACAAGCGCCGCCGCTTACGTACTTTGTGGTTTGGCGCTGTCTTTGAATTTTAACATTAGGCATTTGCCCCACCGCCGGCGACGAACCGAAGCGATTACCTTTCGACTATTTTCTCACTGAAGAAACGAACAAAAGATACAGGATCCCGTGTCAATAATAGAGACATTTAAAATGATGCTGCTGGCGAACCACTACTGGCGAGTGCTGTCTCACCACAAGTTTGTCGCAGAGACAAGAGCTATTAAAGTTATATTCGCTCAGCGATGCTTGCTCGCTTGTCAGAACTCACGCCGAGAGACCAACTAGCGGTCATTTCTGCCTACAGTACGGGCGCCTCGAGCGAGTGGTGCGAGTAATCGCCCGTCGCACAATAACACTAGCTAATAGCCGAGCGACAAAACTATCGGAACTATACACTCGCTACTCGCTGCTAACCAAGACGTTTTTCTTTTAGTTTCTACCTTTACTCGTTATTCGCTGATCGTGGGCGGTGGGACAATTGCCTCATACGGATATTTATTTTTTGTCGTGAAGAAATCTTTACTAAGCTTACGTTTGACGCTATACAGTGTGTTTTTTTATGGTGTAAAGAAAATCTTTACTGAAAAGAATAATCTAGAGATATTTTAACGTAACACGTATCAAAGACCGTCAGAACGAGTTATGCGAATGATATAGAATTCTACGTCGTATTCAAAGCTCCAAAGCCTCGAACTGGACTGGAACTGAAAGCAGTGGTGGCCCAGTGGTATCGGCCGTGACTTAGAAGTTGTAGGTCGTGGGTTCGAACCCAGACAGGCGCTTAACTTCGTGTAAATTATTTCATCACCAATGCTCTCAAAACGGTGAAGGAAAACATCGTCAGGAAACCGGCATGTCCTAGAACCAAAAATTCTAAGATATGTGACATCCACCAACCCGCCCTGGGCCCGCGTGCATGGTGGATTACGGCCCATCCCCTCTCACAGGCCTGTGTCCGAGCAGTGGGAACATTAATAGGCTGATGATGATGATGATCATTTTCAATAAGGCAAACGAAGTCTCTGTAAAGACTAGTTTCCTTCATACATGGAAATGGTATATTCGAAGATAACACGGCACCAAAGGGTCGAGTCTACATAGCTTCTTTCATGCAAAATTTCTTTGAAATCTCACTCAAATCCAACTGATTCCTAAACACATTCTTCAATTATACACAGCAAACCGGATGAAAGTCGAATATTAATTCATTTAACAAGACAAATGATAAAGAAAGAATCGTTAAATCGGTGCAGTAGTTAATGCAACCAACGAGAGAAATAAACACCGAGATATTAATATCTAAAAGACAAGTTCAAACACAGATTTTCTCAGATCAACAACACGCTGCAGACACTAAACATAACTTTAATTAATCGCATTGTATGTATATAACCTTATATTAAAACAGTTGATTTCCTTAGCTCTGTTATAAATGACAATAGGGATTTATTCTCAAACAGTAGTAACAAACAAAATTCAATCCTAACAGTGAACAATAAGAATCAAATTAGTTACAACAATAAACAAATTTGCGATCTTACAATGACACGAGCGAGTTCGGCATTCAAAAGTTCGAAGCGTAATTGTATTGGGACAATTGACATTGATCTTTAATGTTATGTGATAAGGTTGAAGATTTGTTGGACGAATGTGGATTATAGGTGTTTGTGGTTGTGAGTAGTTAGGTTCCATTACCGACACGATCAAGTCACACTGTAGGATTTTAAGTTCTCACAAACTTTTTATTGAATAGCTTTTTGATGACGCAGTTATAGATTATTCCCAGAAATTAGAGGATGAGGGTACAGAAAAGACGAGCTCGATATTTATTATAGTTCTCACCAAACTTCTTGACCGTCCTGAAGTTGACGTTCCGATGCTCAAGGCGCGGCCAGGTGCTGTTTTTGTATGAGATTTACTACTGCGCAGCCATTGTAGCCAACTTCACGGCGGCGGCAAAGAAGTTTGGCGAAAACTATACTTTGTGGACAATTTACTTTGTCTCGAAGCCAATAGAAAAGCCAGCAATGTAGAAGCAAAAGTAAATGCTAATAGTAACATGAACACTATGTCTTTAGTATCATGTGTTCAGTTGCTCAGTCAAGTGAAGCGAATACGTATTTTCAATTTAGCCTCACTGAAAATAAAATGAGACAAGTTTTCCGGACGGTTCGGAAGTTGTCTCAAGCGTTTCCAATTCAACTTTTGATCAAACATATTGAAAACTAGAACCATAACATTCGTTATATTTTCTTTGGGTATTTTGTTTCCAGCACGCATAGGCACTTAGTTAGCTCAAGCATGGCTAATGTGTAGGTACACCGAGTAGACTAACATAATAAAATATTTTAAAAATTATTTTAAGCAACAAATTATAATTACATGATATCTTATATAATTTGTAACATTTAATCTACTATTACACATCCGCTCAGTTTTAATAAGCGAATCAGTTTAGCATAAAATTCTTATTACGTTTTGTTATAACACAAAATTATGACAGACATCGTGTTCCTTCACTCATTACAAATAAAAACGTGCAATTATTTAAAAAAAACGCCATTAACTAAGCGAGTGAACCACGAATTAAATTAAAACAAATAAAATAGAATTGTTTTCACAAAAATGTATTTTGTCTAATGACATTTACGAACGATACATCATTTGGGAAATACAATAAATTAATTAAAACACGCAAAAAAAACGGTCGGAGAAAAAAAAACTTATACAGCACCGCGCCAATTCTGACAGTAATGACATACAAATATTTTGTAGTCGCTGTCCACCCGTGTGGAACGATCCGACTCCCACATACCTCATTTGTTATAAGCCACATTATAATCACACATTGTGTTGGATAATAAATAGAAAAAGCGACAATAGAAATAACGAGTCACAAATAGGCATCTAATAATGAAATTGTATTGCATATAAATATATGGTCATATATCGTGTTTCTCGCTTCGACGGACCGTTTAATAGTCGCTTGTTGTTTATTAGCGAAGCTTCCTGGTGCCCTGGTACTGGGACAACGTTCGCACCGGCTGCTATCTTTTAAAATGTACTATTATACATTTAATTTAACGTTTTGAAGCTGTGTGGACTGTTTAGGAAGTGATTGTGGCAAATCTGATACCAGTTACCTATCAAGTTGTTTAATATTGTCGTGCTAGCGTTGTCAGCCTCTTAGCACCCATGGACTTGTGGTGTTATATAATTAATTTAACGTTTTGAAGCTATGTGGACTGTTTAAGAAGTGATTGTGGCAATACTGACGCCGGTTACCTCCAATAGTTTAATATGTCGCACCGGTGTTGTCTGTCAGCCTCTTAACAGCGGTGGATTCATGGTGTTCTAACAGCTGATCAGGGGGGTGACTATAAGCTCTTGTTCAAGTCTTATACATCTGTCCCTTACACACACTCAAAATAACCTTACTCTAAGAGCTTATGGTCACCCACCTGAACTGTACTTATTAAAGCAGGTTTTTTGTTAATATGCGCCCATAGCTTCATGGAGTAGGTCTCAGGCGATCTGAACTATGACCATATTGAATCGTGTGAAGATATTTTTATTGCAATGTACATAGGTACTTAAAGCATTCCTCAATGTAAACATATGGGTATGAATTTGTAGTGTATTACGAAATATTGAGTCTAGTCCTTACTAGAACGTTGAAATTCAGTCTGTAGTTTGACACAGAACATTGTATAAGAATTTTGTTTTGTTTACTCTCCTGATTTATTAACTTGACTATACAGGATGGTCGTCAACAATGTCACCCTACATTTGCATTAAAAAAATTCAATTAAATTTATGAATAAAAATAAACGTTGTTACCATAGCTTTTCAATACACAATAAAGTATAAACATAAAGGATGCTATTAAGAAATTGTTTATGGCAACATAAAAACGCGTTTGACGCGCTAAACGTATAAGAATATGAATATTTTTTAATGTGAATATCGGTTTTTAATTAGAAAACAGTGGTCCATATTTGGGCTAAGCAGCTCGCAGCTCGCCAGTGGCAACTGGCAAGTATGTTGCCACTTGCGAGTTACAGGATTGCCAAGTACCGGATGTCACGCCAAGTATAAATAAAATGAGTGTTTAAATATTTTATATGGGGAAGGGCGAAAAACGTGCACAGCTGATGAAGACGTACGGGCGGCTGCACACGTGCGATTGTGGTGTGCTACATTTAATCGATCGATTTAATGTACCCACATTTATTTTGGATATTTGAGACTTGATATTCCTTAGTCTTTATATATATGCAAATCAAATAGTTATTTGTTTTATTGTAGGATGCAGAAAATTCTGTGTTTTTTTATTAAATTATGTTCCTACCTAATATACCTTTTCCTGACTATCTAGCAGCTAAAGCATAAGACGCTAATTAAGAGTCTTCATTAATAAAATACATTTTTAACCACAACATAACAAACATAAGACAAAACTACCATTACACATCACACAACATCTCAAAATCAATTACAAATTCGCGAAACACAAAACTTAAGATATCTTCAAACTTAAAAAACGGATCAATAGTTTGAATACAAACAATGCTGGTTACCATGCAGACGGTGCCGGGGCGCGGGTCTCTTGTATTTTTAATATCCCCGTCCCCCCGCTCCGCTTTAACATAATATAAAATTATAAACGATATGAATCACGATAATGTTCCGTGAGCCTGTGTGCGCGGCCAATTCACAACTTTACCGGGCCCAGGGCGTACCCCCCCAAACCTCCACCCCCCGGCTGCACCCTACCACAGCCCCACACCATACAGTAGCACAACTACTCAACTCCTTAAAGTATAACACGAAATCAAACAACCTCTTATATAACATACATATTTAATGACTCCCGTAAAACCAAGTTTCCTAATAAAATGTTAAGGAACGCACGTGTGCTTAGAAATGTGTGTTTAGAATTCAATTGCTGTGTTTGATATTTATAAAACCAGCTGTGGAACTAATGAACTCACGTTCTAACTCAATAGATACGCGTTGCTTAAGGCAAGCATTATTTTCTTTGTTAAAAGTTATAAAGAACAATACATTGGTCAAATATTAATCATAGAAGAATAAGAGAGGAGAATCGCACGCGGAAGCGTTGACACGCTGATCGATGGCACACTGTGACGCCGCCCCGCGCCAGCAAAAAGAAAAGTTTTATTTTTATAAGACAAGAAATTTATTATGGCTGATGCTCGTGTCGGTTTCGCGTTTCTTCGGAAATAGAACGTAAAATGTTGTTCGCATCGATCCGTACGTTCGCGTAATTTAAGCGGACTTGTGAAGAAGGCCTAATCTTTATTACAACTTAATAGTTTTGAACGGATTTAATTTTTATTTATTTATTTAGGATCTCCAACGAAAAACGCACATTATATGATTGTGTATCTTTACTTTTGGGACCATAATAAGAAATGCCAGATAGGGGTCCACTCAAGTGTACGTTACACGTTTCTTACTTTACAAACCAAGAGCTTAGCAGTCTTTATAGAGGTGCATAACGTAAGCAGGCAGCCAAAAGAAAATTTTGCCTCAGTGGCTCACTACGACAATTTACCATGTGACAGTAATTTAAATCGACTGTCAAAGAATGGCAATTATGATTTGATTTTACGGAAAATTAAGCTGTCAGTCGATTTTTCAACAATTTTATTTTGACTGTACTTGTAGTACCTACATGTATGTTGGGAGGTTAAGTAACATCATGCACAAAAGTGTAAACACACTTCAATAAAATAAATTGTACTTAGGAACTTCTTATGTCACTTTGTTTGTAACTCAGGAAAAATGTAATTATGGGCCAAAAGCCTAGTTAAGTACCAACTTGCATCGGCATTATGTTAATTATTGTAGTAGTACCTAATGTTGCCTGAAAAATCCATAAAAATCCCACGAGAGAAATAAAAAATAGTGTCTTTGAAACAATACAACAAAGTACAATTTCATCATCAGTAACGATTGTCAAAAACATTTTAGACTTGACAATCGCTACCGCTGACTGCCACTTTGTCTAGACCAGCATTTCCCAAAATAAGAGTCGCGACACCCACTGGTGGGTCGCAAGCGAATATTGGCTGGAACGTGAAAAATAGGATGGTACGCCCCGTATCATATTATTAAGATTAAATATCTTAGTAAATTGGGTGCTAGATACGCCCAAATTATTAAGGCATTGAGATTAAGAGTAACTAAAACTTCAGTTTATGCTAAAGCTATAATGACAAAAAAGGAAACAAATGCATCATTTTAAAAAAATGCAATTATAATCGTGACAATCTAAGAAGTCCGATGACGTTTTTCCTTATAAATGGCGCGATAACATTGTACGTAAGAAAAATTTAAATATCAAATTCATAATCCTAATTAATTACCATGTTACCCATACACTATATCAACGAGTATCATTCGTAAGTATCAAGTTTAATTATTATTACCGTAGACGAGTAAGTGATTAGCTATCGACTATTTTCTAGCTGGAGAAACGCACAAAAGATATAAGATCCCGTGTCAATAAAAGAGACAAAATATAGTAATAGTTGATCGCTGGCTGTTCACAATGCCAGCGAGAACTCTCTCAGCACTAGTTTGTTGCAGAAACAACAGCTATCAAAGCTATACCCGCTCAGCGATGCTCGCTGGGCGGTCCGAACTCACGCCGAGAGACCAACCAACGGTCATTTCGACCTACAGTGCGGCTCTGAGTGCTAGCTAACATATTAAGAGCGAGTGGTGCGAGTAATCGCTCGTCGCACAAAAACACTCGTTAATAGCCGATCGAGAAAACTATCAGAACTACTCACTCGCTTCTCGCTGCTCTCCAACTCGTTTTTAGTTTCTAGCTCTACTCGCATCACGCTGATCGTCGCCGGTGGGACAAGTGCCTTAGAGAGTCTTGTCGAATTATACAGAGGTTCGACATAATCCATAGGTTAACAGAGTAGGCATCTGCGCTAAAAGCCTGAGCTTCGAATATGCAAAGTTTGCCACGCTATTATTAGGTAGGGTAATTATTATTCCATCGGCCCTTAATTAATATGAATTATGTAACAAAATGCCGATCGTGCATTCGCAATGTGCATCCATGTCCACCTGAAGAGCTGAATATGGAATTAGATTTCGGCAATAACACCAATATGTTCGGGTTTTTATTTTCACTTGCCATGTCCGACTGAAAACTTACAGTTTTTAGTCTCTTAAAATATTGTTAAAGACTTGGTTACCATCTGTGAAAATTTCAACTGTATAGCAATCACGGTTCATGAGATACATCCTGGTGACAGACAGACGGATCGTAGAGTTCCGTTTTTACCCTTTGGGTACGGAACCCAAAAAACTATAAGAAAACAAGACAAAATAAAATTTAACACTAACCAGTGTTAACGAAAATTATCTAATGTATTTTTTCGCAACACAAAGAATGGTACAGTCACTGACAAAAGTGCAAGTGTTTAAAAAAAAATTGAATGAATATATTTTCATAAATTCTAAACAGAAAATTGAAATCATTGCACTCAAACTAGTAGAAGGGGAAAATATGCATTGTTTGGAAATCATCAACGTGTTTTACTTCGATCAACATTTCCTAAAACGATTAAGATTGCTGTTCCTAAAGTTCTCTAATTTTCTACCTGTTTTGAAACAATGTAAAGATTCATCAAAGTTACAAGGTTCCATTAACTTGACCCTCAAATTGTAACAATGTAACAATAACCAAATGTGTTACCGCATTAAAACCTTTAAAAATAAACCATTACTTATGTTTGTAAGTTTTAAAACATTCGCTCGGCCTCGCGATATTTCGAAGCTTCCGCCCCTATTTTTAACGACCCATCCGCCTCAAACGGGTGCTGCTTAACCTCGGCTATTGATCGATGTGATGACTCGGCGTTAAGTTCCCACCACGATCAACCGTCAAGTCATTATGATAATACTTACTTCAGCTTTGTAGACTTTTCATCATAAATAAAATAAAGAAAATTCAGTCAGAACACTTTTCTCGAATATACACGTGGTAAAGAACAGAAAAAGAGAAAGAGAGACCCCATAGATCTAATAGTGTGCTTTTGTAAATAAATAAATACAAAAGGTTTTCAGTGCGTAAACTTTTATTTGTAAGATTGTCAAGTTTTAACGCTATAGTAAATACTTTCGTACAGTAGGCCAGCAAATGACTAAAGGTAGACAAGAAATAAAATGAAGTTTACCTACTACCAATTTACTTGTTCCACACTATATAATAGATGTAGTACCTATAAATTTAATTTCATTGTCATCGTCTGAAAATTAAAAAATAACAGGTGATTCCCACGCGACCAGAATAACCCCTGCGGCGAACGGTATTCGCACCACAATGCGATCTCAGATGACCTAGTAATATCTAGGCAGTAATTCATCTTATTTAATACAAATATATTGAACTACTGCCAAATGCAAAAGTTACTCGGCCATTATGAGAGTGCTCTCTTATTTATTGTTGACTCGTATGTGTGTGTACAGTGAGCGCATGTAATGTATAGTCACTTGCAGAAATTAATAATGTTGACAAAAACGTCCAACAAAAAGTCACGGTACAGTCGCGTAAATATACCAAACGTACTTTCAAATTATCACCACACAACGGATTAATATTTCGATCAAACATTCCTAATTTAAAAATACTCGAGCATTGTATCGCCTTCGAACGAACTCTCTGCGAGCACTCCCGACGGGCCCCGAGCGTCGCCGAGCGCCGGCATAATGCCGGTGCAAGCCGCAGACATTGTCAGTAATTGCCGGTGCCGCTATAATCGCACTTAATTACAACTATACAACTCACAATCGCGCCCGTTTCAAGTATTCATTATTAATATTAATTCGCGATAAAAACAGGTTTGGTCTCGAAGCCTGATACGAGAGTTCTCATTGCACCACTTATAACTCAAAACCCGTGTCTTATTTTAAATTTAATTATAGAATAACTTTCTTTGTGATTTAAAACAATAAAATTAACGATGGCCGTTTTGTTCAATTATTATATATGTTGGAATTAGCTGTAAAATGTAATTGTTTTCCACAAGTCAGCCTCTGCCGAGCAGACGCTTAACACATTATGTAGCGTTTATTTTGATTTTTTACGTCTAATTGAATGACATTTTGTATAGAAACGTTGTTGCGTCAATGGTATTCTTTATAATCACAAGCATCTAAACAACATGTTACGACTTAATAACAATACTACATTATTAGAAACATTAAAAGTAACAAATACGTCAACACTGAAACATCTGTGATACTAGTTTCGCAACATTTAGTTAATTTTAATGACATAACTGCAATAAAATTAAACGTGTTACAGTAAAACAGCACAGAGGGACAGACAAAGAAATTACGCATACCAAATAAAAATTCCATACAACATTTTCATTTTATCATCTAAATCGGCGTTTACGACGGGGAACAATGCCGTGCTCCGAACCAAACAAAAGTGGGACGCAAATAAAGAAAACAATAAAATTAGAATATATAAACACATAAAAACTGGCGTCCAGAATGTTCGCGGTGCGGCGGCGGCGCATGCGCCCGGCCCGGCTACACCGCACATTACATCAAATAAATTAATATCAACTCCAACTGTACATACGCAAGCGAACCCTTCGTGTTTATTTGAAATAACTTTTTTTAGTGTATTGTTTGTGTGTACGACGTGTTAGTCCTCCGAACACTTCTCAGCACAGCACTATTTTGAGATACGAGTGTGTTCAAAAGACACAAGCGATGTATCATGGGGGGTTTATTACCTTTCTTAACAACGCGCAATGAGTTTTCAAATTGCGTTCCTAATTTGTACAAAATGGTGGATGAGAAGTTATTTTACCGACTGTACTTAGTCCGCACCGGCCAGTATGCAAATAACCTATAGTGCGGATTTAACGGCTAAGATGTACGGTCGCGGAAATTACTTGAAAACATTCAAGGTCAGGTAACTAATGGAGTTGTACCTATCACAGTCCATGTTATTTATCTAACACAATGCGAAATGGCTAAAACACAATCCATAATCAATCTAATGCGCGTAAATAGTCCTAAAAGTGGTTGTGGGCCGTTGAATATTATCTACAAGACAGTCCAGGAGTGAAAGTGATCAGTGTAATACAAAAACAGCCGTAATACAATAGAATTAGAATACATTTTGGCAAAATTACGAACCATAAAGTTTAAGTGGTAACTGCCGTCTGTGTACGGTCGACGCGAAAAGTGCTTGTTCGGGGAAAAAGCTGTAATGAAAACAGTTTTGAAATTGATATAGCAGATTCTTATCTTCTATTACGTCTACTCGTTGTTTGCATTCAATTTTAACAAGATTATCAGACTTATTTTTGTTTAAAATGAGTTTTCTTTTATCCCCTTTCGTATCTTAACTGCTACAGTAAAAAATAATGTAGGTACTATTTAAACTATTATATTCAGGTGATTGAAATTATATTTTTTTCTGTATTATATTTTCGTTGGTGCAATAATTTAGCCCGGCAAATTTTATGTTCTTTACAAATTTGACCAAATTTAGTTCTATGACCAACTACATTATATTGATATGAATCAAATGAACTTTGATTATCATTCATTAAAGCATCTTAAAAATAACTCACAAAGAGGTCAAGATCGGGGCAGAAAGACTAATTTATTATCCCGGTGACTTTTTTCGCACAATGTTAATTGGATGTTTATTTCGACACGTGTGCGATCGTTTTCCAACAAAATATTTTGTTCGCGCGATCGGTAGGAGCGTGTCGTAACTTTTGATTTAGTGTTATGGCCTATTTCTTTTATTAAATTGTCTTATGACACATGTGATTGCCAATTTTCGTTTCACGATATATTGTAATAAAAAATAATTATTGGATGAATGGCATGTTTAATAGAAATAATTGTGAAGTTGTGAAAATTGGAAAACTTTGATTTTAATAGTGCTTTACCCATTTTTAAACTATTCAATTGATGGGTGATATTTTCATTCGTGTAATATTATAAATTATTTGCATATACATACTTATGACGAGTCCGTCATAAGTATATGCAAATAATTTCGGTCGGCAAGGACAACACATCGTGAACAGTGGAATACTAAGGTGAGACATTTGCCCAGCACTGGGACACTAAAAGTTAAAAGAAATATGTGAACAGAATAACGCTGCATATAAATTGTCTATTATGCGCCAATTGTATATTATTCCCCGTATTTTGAGAGGTTTGAGAGGTGTGTACAGGACTTCCTCGTACAAGAGCCAGGCTGCACTGATATTTGTGACACAAGGAGAGTTAATCTAACTTCTTAATAATATTATAAATGCGGAAGTTTGGGTGTGTGGATGTATGTTTGTTACTCAATTATGGCAAAACGGCTCAACGGATCTGGATGCAATTTGCCACAGATATAGATTTTAGCCTGGAATAGCAATCCCGGTATAATGATCCCTTGGGATAATTAAACATTTTCTATGCGGGCCAAATCGCGGACGAAAGCTAGTAAATAAAAAAAAATGTACTAAACCTTGCCGTTCGCAACTGTACGTACAGTGAACGGCGCGCTACGTATACTTGTATCAGATAAAATTATTCAAATGATACGATCTATTGTGTTTCAGCAACAATGATAAATAATAATATTATACATATGTATTATTGTAAATATTTATGTAAGTAGGTTTACGAGCCTTACCTTACGCAGATGTAATGTAAGGTTGATTCGTAAATTACATACAGGCACAGTGATTGCAATAATCCGCAGAAAATTATTATCTTGGGACGGAAACACAAATAGAATGGTATTTGAACGACGCACGAAGAATTTACGTATTGTGTTATTGTTTGTTTTATTAGTAATTCACATGTAAATTTCTATAAATAATCACTGGACATGACATTGACATTCGAAAGTGATTGTAAACGACCTAAAAAAAATTTGCTTATTCTGAAAACCATGAGTTGTAATTAAAATAAAACATGCTATTCTTCTTTTAATGGTGAAGGTAGTCAAGGTAAAACAGATAATTTAACTATTGAAACCTAACACAGGGGTACACTATCATACATAAAAGGGGAATGCCCATTTTGTAAGGGAACTTGGGCCCCTTTGAAAAAATGGTTGTATCTTGATGAATTTGGTTGTATATTGTAGAAAAAACACGTTATATTCATAATTAGAAAACATTTTTTATTTATTTTGCGGGGTTCACGAGAAATAATGATGTTTCTGTTTATGAAATGAACCCTTATTACAATGCAATAAAGTGCATACAAATGTCCAAGTGAAGAAACCTGATCTGTTGTTGTATGTACATAAAAAGTAAAGGACACGGATGGAAAAAAAAAACAATATAAATCCTATTTTTGGATAATATTGAAATCGCAGACACGATACCTCATAAGGGGCCTGTGTATGGGCAATCTCCTTTGAAGTTGCCCTACATATCTTACCGCGCGACTGTACCTGCCCTAATCACTTCACTTAAACAATTCATCATGGTTGTCAACGTACTAGTATACCTTGCATCTTGAAATAACCCGATCAGCAGTTACTTCCACCATGACGTAACAAAGAAAATCTATTCAAACATTATTATGTTGAGGTGGATAGTTTCACAATTAGATTGAATTGTTTTTCTTGGTCTGCATCCAATACATTTTAGATCACACTTTAAATAATTGGAAGGCGAGTTCTTTATACACTGCGACTGTATATCTTTCTGATATTAAATATGTGGGTTTTGTGTTTATGAATTTAGATGTTTTGTTATTCGAAACGACTTAACTGATTTGATGAAATTTTGCACACTGTTACCCTTGATTTGACATTTAGGTTACATGCATTCGGGTAGGTACCTTTTTTGTTCCAACCTATATTGTCCCACTTTTGGCCAACGGTCTCCCCCATAGATGCTACTTTTCCTGAAGTTTCGCCTTCCCCGGTCTATCTCTCTAGTAGTAATCTCTCTTAAACACTTCTAAGTAGGTACTCGACTCGAGTACAACCGCAGGCAACAGCCAGTTCAATAATAAACAAAGAACAACAATATTGAGTGCTATTCAACAGTAATTAGCGTAATTTTAAACATGGTTACAATTACAATGCAGGTGTTCTTATTGTAACACAAGTGCAAGCATTTTATATTTATTTGCTGAAGGCAATCATCTCAAATTGCAGAGATGGAATGATTTTCGGCGGCTTTTAAGCATCGGAATTTTCGGGCCACTTTATCCACTATAACAGTTGAAAAGACTTAATATAAAAAGAAAAAAAGAAACATTAAATCAAAATTGCAATCCAACAAACATTAAACAAAATAAATATCTAAGATCAAATGTAGGTAATTCCGTTAATATATTGGCAAACGATCTCGTAACCTCTACAGTTCGACTCGAACATTGCATCGCAGAATCCCGCATCCATCTATCAAATGTTGGAACATTTAAATATATTATAAATTACAATTACAATGTACAGTGGAGTCGTCGACCTCAGAGTATAAAGCATGTAATAGTGCGCACACGTTGGAACACTCACGCACACAGTCTAACGACGTGACTCACAGCTGATTGAACAGTATTACAGTAGGACAACTTAAGTTTGCCGAGCGAAACTCTGCCTTTGGCAGCGCAGAACAAATTATTTGCATAAATCAAATTAAGGTTACACTAGTCAAAAATTCTTCCATACAAACGTAGTTTGGGGATTATTCCACTGTTTGACGATGTACGTTCAAAATAAAATGTGATATCAATTTGTCTCATCATTATCTAGCCCTGTATGGAAGCAAAAAAGTAAAAATAGAAAATATTTGAAAGTTATAAGCGTCGAAAGTTCCACATTTCGACACTAATTTTAACGCATTTTTGGGCGCAAATAAATACCATAAGAAGACGGAAAATTGCAAAACGGCCTCCATACAGGCATAGATTAGTAGTTCAACCATGCAAATAACTTTATTTTGAACATATAGATTTAGTAGTTTTTTCATGATATCTAGACAGCCAAAGGTCTGTTTATAAAATTTCGCGCGCCCGATTTCGTCCTAAATCATTATCCATTTCGCTACAAATTTGCAAAAGTGTGTATTCGTACGCGAATTAGCTTCCTATTGCTCATCAAAGCATCTATATCTTCCACACGTGTTGCCGGTTGATATAAAATGCATTTTAACCCCGCGCACAAAATAGTTCGTGCCGTTGACTAGTGTACCCTTAAGAGTACAAGTTCTTATGGTATAAAAATATTATTATAACTTTGACTTTTTAACGCTGAAATTTTTTATCTTGTCGTTTGAGTTTCATTTGTAGAACTAAATTAACATTTAGGTACTGCATTAAATAGGCAGTCGTAGGGACTGCGAATAGGAGTGAAATCTTAAAAATTTGGAATAACTGCGTATTTGTTCTGTCAACATCATAATTATTAGCACGTCGGTGACGCTGTCACGTTAGCATGTCGCTGACGAGTACCCATAAGTTTTGCTCCTACCAACGCTGCTAAAGAATTTTTCACTTCAAAATGCTTTTTCAAAAGACGAGACAAACTTGTTATCGTGCAGGGCAAAGACAAATTCATTGTACCTATTGGAACGGAGTTCTTTATCGCACGTTATAGTTCTGATTTAAAGCGGACTGAGGGGCGTAGACTGAAAAAGTGTAACAATGAAAAAAATTACACCACTAACCGACACCATTTTGGAGTGATTTTGGAGGCACTGCCCGATCACCTAGGAAACTAAAACTTTATTCAATCGATTTAGCTTGCCGTCAATTTTGAGAATATGCAAAAATATTTATATTTCAAACCCTTTTTTATTAACATAAATTATCATTTTTGCTTGACAAATTGTGCGAAGCACAGCGTGCTGCATGCAGAATAGTACAAGCGAAGATCCGCACAAAAAGGAGACGCCGAGGAGAGAGCCGGAGGCGCACGAAGAAAACCGAAGACTAGACACATACAGTACCTACTCTAGCAGCCGCTATTGTGTGTTTACACTGAGCATCAGCTGTGTTGTTGTTATTTCGGTTTCGTCATATTTTACGTAACTGAAAGACTGTAAATTTAATTAATCGAACTCCGTTCCGACCCCGGGTGTTTATAAGACACCCCTCTATTTTTTATTAATATAAGACAATAACAGTTCTAATACAGGGATCATAAGTAAGATCGACCTTCGCCAAGTAATGGAGTCCACTGAGTATTTTATGGTGCGGCGATGGTACACCGCAACTCCGAAGATGTTTGGTATGCTGTGGCATGACGGTGACAAAAGCTATGAAGCGATGGCGATTTTATAATAAATCTATGTGGTTTTAAAATGCTGTATAAATATATATAATAAATAATTGCTGGATTGTTTACTGAGGTGTTGTAGTTTTGTGGTTTCTGTTCTTTAAATATTGGTATTTAATTTTATAAAAAAATATGTATAATATTTATTCCAAAAACTTCTTTACCCGCGATGTGCGATTTTTGGCAGGGAAAAACTAATAGGTTCACGTCAGCGACATGCTAATGTGACAGCGTGATCAACATGACAATGTGACGTGTGGCAGTCCTGTCGGTCACGCAATAACACAGTTATTCTAAAGTTTTAAGTTTCATTTCATTTCGTCATAACATGGTAAATATTTTAAGTTTCTAAATCAACCATTGAAAATATAATTACAACAAAAAGTACTAAGCAATTCATAATAATAAGGATTGTCTCATAAAACCTTCATGTTAGTTGACAAATGAGCCATTATGCGAGGCATCTCAGACGGAAAGTAAAGGCCGTCACAGACGTACTATTACGAATGTGTCATATAGATATTAATATTAGTGTAGGATTGTTCAGACCTACTTAGTAATTTAATGTCACACATGTTTTGATTTGACAGAATAAGATTTACTATTTCAGACGGAAAATGCGTCTGGATATCATGAAAAAACGACTTAACGTATCTGTTCAAAATAAAATTATTTGCATTGTTTAACTAATAATCTATCCCTGTATGGTGGCTGTTTTGCAATTTTCCGTCTTCTTATGGTATTTATTTGCGCCCAAAAATGCGTTATAATTAGTGTCGAAATGTGTAACGTTAATCATATTATAACAATAGTAACTAATGCAGCTGTGTATTTATGAAGAAAAAAGACTGGTTTGAGCATTAGCCCTGGATTGAAAAAACTTGAAGCTATGGGAAGTCACGTTTATCCAACTGTAGGAGGATGTTCGCAAGCAGTCTTTAATACTTAAAAAAAAACAATATAAATGAAGATAAAAGAGGCCAATTAAAGAATTGTTGCATGAAAGTGGTCTAGATAACGCTGTTAAGATAAAGATGAATTGATGAATGAAATAAGACGATATTTTGCATTGACCACAAATAAATTAGGATAAGGTCAAGAAAATGATGATGAGAAGTGGTCAAGATAAACCTCATAAGCAGCAAACGAAGAACGCCTAACTTCTAGGCGAAGTAGAGAGCTGAAATGTGGTGGGTTGTATCTTGTAACCCAGGATAGACAAAGTGTAATGGGATATAGTAGGAAAAGCTCGAGTGAGCTCGAAATTACCACTTATATAAAAGTTCAAACGTACCAGGGGCCCATTACACATGGTGTATCCTTATCTACTTATCCCATTTCAAAGAAAGACAACATTGTATATATGACACACCAACAAGTCTGTGACACGTGCATTGTTAGCTTAAGACCTCCATCCTAACATCATTATTGGTGATTAACACCCTTGTAAATAGATCCATACAGGTGATAAACAGCATCCATCTGTACCTTTGAAATAGGAACGCTGTGATCACCCCTTCATTTTGTCAGGCGAGATAATTAGATCACTATCAAATCATCTTCCAGGTCTACATTAATTCTTTCCATATATACTCAATTTCATATGTATATATATCATGATACTACAACAGTCAACAGGGTGCATAACGGAAGTTGCGATCATATTTTAAAAACCGCTTCTGCCCAAGTAAATTAACAACTTTCGCAAAGGCAATCATATTCAGTTGGATCAAAACTGTGGGGAAAGACTAGTGGCCTTTTAGATCATTCTATAAAGAGGGAATCCCAGTATTCAGAAGAGTATAATATTATTAAATTGCTGTTATACTTATGTAAATAGTTATTGGTTGCGTGCAAACAATAGTAGCGCTGGCTAGTCTCGAGTCGATTTAAAATGTCAAGCATACAGTGTTGCCAGTTTCTACAGTTTTTATATAGTTTAATACTACAGGTTATTATCTCAATGTTTTTTTTTATTCACCTTAGCACTAAAGTGTCTTTATAATTTTGTAATGAAAAAGACGTTTATGTGTAATTTTAATACTTGAGTATAAAAGTTCTGTCTTAATTTGTTCTGTATATTGAACATAGTAAAGTCGGGGGATATATTTTTCAATTTTTAACATCGATTCTTAATAATGGAGTTTCACTAAGGTTGTAAAATAAACCTTGTAATTCTATGACCGGCTAGTGACATTAAATTTTAAAGTGATAGACTATCGATTTTCCTGACTGTACATACATGCACTGCTGACCAGAATAAGTAACCCATTGCTAAAGAAGAAACTACTCACTGCAAAGTAAAGGTAGTCAATTAATGAATATCTTCCTGGTATAATTCTGTCTATATTATACAAAATGCAAAACGCTAATTCTTACCGGATATGTGAATATCATTTATCTTTTAGGTTTCATAAAATCGAGGTCTGAATATTACAATGCTAAAGAGATCTTATAGTTTCAATTTCTCGATCATATATCTACTCACTCATACCTACACAACACATAAATTTACAATCAATATTAAACAAGTAAACTGAGGCAGCCCTAAAAATATATTATTTACGGTAAACACGGCGTGTTTCTTGCTGGGGGCCCGTTGATGCGTAACTTTTGTGTAACTATATTAATTATCCATTGTTGTTTACCCGTACACACAAGTACAGTTGGCCTCACCGGCGTGCACGTCATCTCCCGACGTTCAAGGAAAGTAATTACTTGCGGCGGTAAAAAAACAAATAATTTAAATAGAAAAACTACTTTGAAGTGAAGACTCGATAAAAATGCGAGAGTAAGTATGGCTGCTCGGAAACAAAAGGAACTACTTTCAGGAAAT
This sequence comes from Orthosia incerta, assembly GCA_948252205.1. NCBI lineage: Eukaryota > Metazoa > Arthropoda > Insecta > Lepidoptera > Noctuidae > Orthosia > Orthosia incerta. The sequence goes on along the minus strand of OX411741.1, from coordinate 34,939,632 downwards.
ATAAACGAGAGACTAATTGTCACAAAAAATACTTCTGAAGTTCATTAAAAAAAGTTAATATCGGTCGTCTATTGTAAGTATTGTTATACTAATGAGGATTCACAAATAGTTGTTCCAGATTTGGCAGGCGCAGATAACCATCAGTAGCTGACTTTAAAATGAGAATCACGTCTAAACGGCAAGTCGAAATTTATTGAATAAAATATATGTTACATTAGACCATTTTCCGATCAGATCAGATCTCTCAAGGTCATTGGCCATTGTCGTCGTCTTAATGTTTGTAAACGCACCCACGATACAGGCGAAATGCCGTGAGGAAAAGTTAAAAAAGAAACTGTTGTTAATCTGTGAATGCTAATTTCCTTGCAGTTTGTTGATTGATATCTTACCTTGGGATACGATGTTACCTTTAAGAAAAAGAAAACAAGAGATGTTATAATACAGTAGCAGATTCGAAATAAAAGGAAAAACTAAAAAAGCGCGCTACAAGCAAAGATTATAGATTATGATATTTTTTCATGCTACATAGTTGCTAAACTTGACCGAAGATTTAAAAAGTTAGTTAAATAGGCTTTTAGAGGCAAGAGACATCACAAAAAGCTATTCCATTCCAACATATACATCAAGATTCCTTAAACAAAAAGAATATTCCAATTTATTATTAATATTATTTTTTACAATACAAATATATAATGTTTTTTTTAAAACACTGTTGTCGACGAAAGTACACCAGTTTCTACAAAAAAACCCGAGTATACAATGCTGGCGAGATTTAAATAATGATTTCAAGTATACATTATACTGATGGTAAGTTAATTGCGGAATTCCTTGTAATATTAAAACTACTTTTATTGGCCTATTGTTAAGACATTTGCTATAGTTACAAAGTATTTGAAATCAATTATATTTGTTAGGGTGAAGATTTTGACTATTCTTCAGATTTATTTATGTTTTACACCATTTGCCATTACTTACTTTTTACTTCAATTCTACAAAGTTATTTTTCTTAGGGTTTTCTAGATATCTTTTACCATTACCATTATCCAATTTAATAAGTTCAGTTACATTCTATGCAAACCCGTTTATTATTATATGAATAAATAAATGAGCAACGTCTCAGTAATACATAGTAATAACCGTTAAAATATTTTGTATTCTTAGAAAATAAATTTCAAATACACTGTGTAGCAATTTATTTGATTGCATACATCGAGGTGCAATACATAATTTAATGTATACAGTTTCTTTGCAAGCGAGTGCACACGATCTCTCACTGTACTGCAGAAAAAACACGTGTTACAAAGTAATTTATTTACAGTTTAGTAAAATTATGATTTAAAAACCAAATATATCTAATTTGGTGCATTAAAGTCACGGGTTTCTTTGTAAAAACTTATTTTTCAAATGAGACGATTGATCTATGTTTATTACTGAATCGCGTTAGTTACAGCCGTCGAGATGCATTTTCATTATATCTATTAACATAATTAGATGATATTAGATTAATTAAATTTTAAAAAAAGCCGGTGGCTCACGCTAGAACAGCTGGGAGGCACAACAGCCGCACCTTGCACGCTTGCTGTGATAAAAAGAATACTTATTAATATGATTCTTCACGGCTCTTGCGCACGGCATATTGTGTTGCAAAATGTACTTGCTAACTGAGTAACTGACATATGATATGAAAGTCTCATTAATGTATACTATTAATGGGCGATGCTAACATTGGCACTCACTGTATTTTTATAATAATTTGAGATTGCTCTAGTATCTAGTTCATCATTATCATTTCTACCGAAAAACCGTCCACTGCTGGTCATAGGACTTGGGGGAGTCCTATGACCAGCAGTGGACGGTCTTTCGGGCGTCGCCATACCGATCAGCTAGTCGATTCTGTACAGAAACTCACCGTGATGTGAGGTGTCATTCCAATTGATGCTAGGGATTGACAGCATACTTCAAGCTAGCTTCACTTAACTTATCACGGTGAGATGTTTTATGATTATGCCGAGTTTCTTAATGCATTCGATCGTGATAACGTAAACGATCTCTTATGTCGATTTGTACAGTTCAATACAAATTGACGTTTACGTTAACGCAAATGAGCGTGAGTAAAAACTCACACCAAACACACAGAATAGCACTGCAGTCCTGTGCGTCTCGTTAGAACGCACAATCTCGTTAGAATCACTAGTTAGAAATAACCAAATGATACTATTTATGCCTTCTGTGTAAATAAACAATAGGGTAAAGTATTTTATCACGCTGTCATAAAATTCATGTGCAAAACAACTTGCGGTACGTTCCCCTTTTTGTTCGAATTACACGTCGAACGTAATTTACTTAATAACCAACGCTGTTTTAAAATGTTTCAAAAATCTCATTACACGCAGCTCACATGGTAACACTATTTAATTATTATATTATGCATCACATTGTTACCTACACTGGGTGCAAAAAAACTGTATGCATTGTTGCAATTTCATTATGACGAAAAAAGTTTACAACTGGATCGGTGCATTGAATATACTGATTAGAATGAAGATAATAGAGAAAATATTTTATAGTCGAGGCGTGCAAACGAAAACAACGTTTTAATGAAATGCGAGCAAAAAATGTACGCACACAAAAATGTTTGCAGATAATTATGAAAAGAAAAATAACTGTGCAATTGTAAAGTCAGTATTATAATTCACAAGTAGGTAGATGCACAGTAAAATATGTAAAGAAATTTTCATTCATAATTTATCACCTACGTTTTGCAGTGACCATTTATTTTCAATGCTGACTATACCTGACTAATGATGACTTACTGGTTATTATTATTCATTGGATAATTAGATTATTAAATATTCAGGTAATAGTCAAATATACCTTAATTTACTCAGTAATATTGTAATTGAGTCTTATACATCTGTCTCATTCAACACAAAACTTACTCATTTGAATGCGCTCAAGGTTTAATTTTAATTGAAGTAACTAATTTATAAATGGCTTTCGCTAAGGTGAGAGGTTATTGAGCCGAAATTTAATACGATCTGTTCTCAACAACACACTGGCGTAACATTGTTGCAAAATAAGTAGGTAATTGATAAGTTCAACGGGATCAATTTTACAAATAAAATACATTGAGCAATTGACGGACCGATTTAATTCGTTGCTATTATTTGTTTAAATGGACCATTTATTCTAGCATGCATTGTAATGGAAACTAATGTATTTGTCGTACTCTTCGCTGATAAAACTACTTCTGTTTAATATATTTATGAAAATGTGTAAATCGTTCGGAGAATGTTCCGACTTCTTGACTCTTCGATTTTTTATCTTTCGGTCAAATTCTTGCACTTGTCACGGATAACTTTATCTGTAAGACGGTCACCATTTATAAAAATCACGATCCGTTAGAATCTTTTAATCAGATGCTTAAATATCGCTGTTTTTTTTCTAAATAAGGTTCATTATGTTTGATGATCACAGTCAAGCTTTTATGGTTTGGCCAAAGCTCTATCTTATTTGTTTGTATTTATATGTATTTTTATCTATGCGCCCAAAAGACCACCCCAGAAACCCCTCTATGCAACGCCTGTTAGGGCACATCCCTGGGGAAACTGAAAGAGCGTCTCCCCTGAACCTTGCCGTGCACGGCAGCACGTGATCACTGAGCCACCGTCTTTCCTGGAGTCACTTGATGGGCGAACAGAGTCCCCAGTCTGAGCACCCGCGATGCACCTGCCATGTTTTATCTCTGCACCACCATAAGGTCGATTGGTAGAAGAAACCTAAGGCTAAAAGTCTGCCTTTGTGCTGGTGCATAAAGTTTGAATAAATAAATATACTGCGAAATAATTTTATTTATTTATTTGTGTTCATGAATTAGAACTACATATTTTTCTTCTACAATTCTATAATACAAACACAGCAAAAGTTCCTCTTGCAAAGTGACTCAAATATGTACGCCTCCCAATTCCCAAAGCCCATGTTGACGTTTGTCCGACGCGACGTTCCGTTCTCGCCTAACGAAGCAACATATTAAACTAGGCTCCGACCTGTGCCTACTTTCATTGCAGATCAAAACAAAACAAACACAAAACTTTTTAAGTATTCTTTTCAACTTACGTAAAACGTCTCAGGCTTTTGATTTATTTTTATAGTAAAAGTTCAGTCCCTAGTTTTCTGCAAGAAAGTGTTGAACAATAAAATCAAGAAAAGCTTTGGTAAGTGCTTAATAAGATTTCGTTTCGCGGTTCTATTAACAACACACATTGCCTTGCGCAACAGAAAAAAAATAACTATTTTATTTATCATGAATTGTCTGCAAATTGTACGTCTTCTGCACCCAGTTAACAGCTTCTTTTGAAAACATTTTCCTACAGTAAAGGACCTATGGGTACCTAGTAGGTACACCTAAAAAGGTGGAAAAAGGCCACAAACGTCACTTTTTAGTTACTAGATCAAAATAAATTAAGAAAAAACCGTTTCAATTTTGTATGGCAACATTGACGAAAAACGCTCAAAATTTGCCGTAACCAAAGTCCAACATTTCGTATAGAATCAGATTATAAAAGAACAATACCGAGTAATATCTGGAATAGCCTTTTGAGGAAAGCGCTATGCAGATTTGAGTGGACCTGCCCGGGTTGTTGGTACGCATGAATAAGTGATCGCATAGCTCATACCTATCTTAGGTAGCTCAGAGGACTGCCAGCGCTAGCAGGACGTGTGGGCTGGCACGAAGGGCCCACCTTCTCAAACGGCCAGACACTCATGAAATCTTGATGTGTATCTAACGATCCGTGTAATGCATTCAGAATTAATAATGACAGGATTTGGGGCAGGATAAAAACGGCAGATTTAACTGTACCTACTACTATAAAAATGTGAATCTTTTTTGCAAATACTTAAAGGTACCTTTTTGAGTATAAGTAGTCTTGACACAAGGATTTCGAAAGATGTGTATAAATATTTCGAAAGGAATTGGCACATTCAACAAAACACAAACGCTTAAAACCCTCAAAAAATCCTCGCCATATTTAATGTCAATTTAGACCTTTTAAACATAACTGAAACAGAGCATTCTCTGTTTTAATACGCTCAATAAATAATAAAACGGCAGACTTCATTGCAAGTTGAATATAAATTGTGTAATTAAAGTTAAATGCTTGGAATAAACTAAATACAGAAGCGGGCCGGCAGACATTGTACCACTATGTATACGTATGGATATTTATTCAAAATGGAGTATGTACTTAGATATTTATATGGGACCGGTGTTCTATGTGCGGGCTCTCAGGATGCTAATATTATATCGATTGCTTCTCTTGCTTTCGTCAATGACAGAGCTTTCGCTTTTTGTGGGCAATTTAGCGAAGCGTGGAATTTTAATTCTCATTGTTTTATGTGCATAAGTAAGTCCGTTTTATTTTATTGTGCTTATGTATTCATTGTTTTAGACACATGGGCATTGAATATTCAATACAACGGAGTAGAGTTTGAAGAAGACTTTTTCATCTGTGCGATGTTACATAATATGTTCCGATTTCTTTTATTCTTGACTTGCTGTGCTCGCGGCTACGCTCCCATGATCCCGTCAATTGCCTACCCTACACTATCTTCCTTCATACATACATAGGACGTGCCTACATACCTACCCTACCTACCTACATACCTACCAATTTTTTATCCAGGGTCAGTCTTCCGCGGCGAATCTTTACACCACCATTCATAAAATGAAGTCAAATGCACAACGCCATCTATCGAATATGGAGTTCAACTGTCCGAGTATCTGAATTGCGTGCGTTGTGATATTTTACTTCTTGATCACTTTAAATTCATATATCTTTTGAGAGATTCACCCGAATGCGATGCAACAAAAAAAAAAAAACTTCAAGTTACGCACAATTTTATGTATAAAAGTTATCTACATTGGTTTCGTACATTTTACGTGATGCGAGCAAAACTAAACAAAGAAACAGACATACATTCCAGAAAAGCTGGTGATTGGTTCTATAGGTTTATTTTTTTTTGGAAATATTTTCGATGCACAAAAACGACTTTTCTACCGATTTATTATGATGATGATGATATTGATGATTGTTGAGCGGCTCGCGTTTGACCACTATCTCCATCTAAGTTTGAGCGTCTTCTCAGCTTCTTTCTTCATTGCGTAAAAGGTCCATAAAACGGCTAATAGGTGCCCAGGCCGTTTCACACCTTGCAACAAATAAGTAAGACCTAATAAACTACGAGAAGTATGAACGGACCAGGGAACTCGACAATGTATGTAAAATAATACTTACTTATTCAGAGCCAGAAATTAACATCGCGAGAAAAATAGTTTCGAACGCTAGGGATGTTACTTAAATATAGAAGAATGGAGGAATTTAAATCTACTGAAGCGAATGTATTCTTAGGAATGAGAAGTTTTTAAAGTGAGGCTTTCGTTAAAATTCGGATTTTTTTGGTGGTGGCATTAGGATTAACGATGCACAAAGCGGTCATGACATTTAATCGAAGGCCCAGTAACCTGCCTATTCTTAGATTATAATAGGCATATCTATTAGATATAGAAATAGGAAATAGGTTTGTACTCACAGATAATATAATACTAGCATAAAGATGCCTCATCCCATACAAAGAAACCGTGCCAACGTAGTTCTAGCGTTTTACGTCTGATTAAACAGATAATTTTTCTAAGAACATCGATCGCGTTCGGTTCGTTCCACAGATAAAAATGGTGTTAGCAGCGACTTGCAAGTAAAAGGGTTTACTAGGTTCATGAATACTTTTTTTTTAAATACAGCGACGATTTGTTTTATAGTATTTTGCGCACGTTTTTACAGTTTCATTGTACCAAAAAGTTTACCAAATCAAAATTTAAAAAATCGACTGGATGCCTCAGAAATTTAAAAACGCGCCATCTATTCCAATCAAATTTAAATTATCCATTCAAATAATCTTAGAAATGTATATTAAGAGCCTAATATTTCTTAATTTTGTGCTTAAGAGAATTAATTAAACAAACATTTTTTTATGACCGTGTCTAGCAAATATTAATATTTCACAAAACTCAATAACAAATCGAAGCTTATCGCGCCATCTAGTGTAATTTATTTGATTCAAAATTTATTTCTTCGCGTTGGGTGCCCGTGGTACTACAAACAAAATCCTACTACCTAATTGTAATAAAACCTTTGGACTCTTGTGTTTATATTTGAAACTAGCTCTTTACCATGCTTCGCTTGTGTAAACCTACAGGAGCCGTGCATTATTTCGGGATAAACTGCACTCACCCATAGATATAAAATATATTTCGTAATATAGTCAGATTAGAAATAAGAAACAATTTTTCTTTTTTATAATATCACTTAGTATAACGTCCTCGGCATATAAAGCAAATGGAGTCGTCACTTGCCTTGCATGTAAATACAATTCGTAACGTACTGTACTGATTCTACTGATTATTTTTTGTACATCGATCGCGTTCGGTTCCGTTTCACGGATATAGATGGTGGTATTTATCGCCGTGGCACGGAACCGAACGCCAACGATTTACAAAAAAAAAATCGGTATAATCAGATGAAAAACGCTAGTTACGTCGGCACGGTTTCCTTGTATGGGATGAGATGAGGCATCTGTGTGCTAGTATTATATTATCTGTGGTATGTATAAGGACATATTACATTATTAGAGAGCAGTCAAGTGGTGGCCCAGTGGTATCGGCCGCGACTTTTAGTTGTAGGTCGTGGGTTCGAGCCCAGGCAGGCGCTTTACTTTGTGTAAATTATTTCATCACCATTGCTCTCAAAACGGTGAAGGAAAACATCGTGAGGAAACCGGCATGTCCTAGAACCAAAAATTCGAAGACATGTACCGTGACATCCACCAACCCGCACTGGGCTCGCGTGGTGGCAGCCCATTCCCTCTCACAGAGAGGAGGCCTGTGTCCCAGCAGTGGCAACATTAATAGGCTGATGATATGATGTGATGTAAAAGGTGTTATGTAAAGTATGGTATTATAAGTTCCAACACGCGAGGCTCATCTAATTAACAGATGCTTAATTCCTCTTGCTCTTAATTCACAAATTTAAAAAAAAAAAACTAATGTTAAGGGAGTTTTTTAAAGTTGTATTCACAAAACGTTCTAGCTTGCTGACTACTGACATAGAATTTGCTTAATCGGATTCAGAACTTCAAATAAAAAATAATACTTAATTGAGATTAATTAAGTTCGATCGGCCCGGTTCAACGATTGGCCTACGACATATAATAAATTATACTTGATATTAATTAGGTTAGATTTTCCACACCAATAGACTCGTCAACTACTCATAACTAGGGACTCATCACAGTAACCAATCCGCAACATCAACACGCGATGCTGGCGCTCATCTGATTACTAACGTTTATTTCCCCTTGCGCTCCAATTCCGTGATGAAGGAAACGTGTGAGCATTCCATTTAGGTGTTCCAATATTTAGTTACTCTGTGCCTTAGTATCTTTCTATAACTTCGTTATGTGATGTGATTGCTTTTACTACAGCTGCAGCTTTAGTATTGCGTGAAAAGAATGAGATAGGTTTTATTATTTAGTTTAGTAAGATTTATTTCTCTAAGATTATTGTAAATTAGAGTTGTAAGGACTAAACTATTTTTTTTTTAATTATCTATTGGCTTGCGCTTGATCACTATCTCACCTGATGGTAAGCGATGATGTGGTCGACGATAGAGCACGCTTGCCTAGAAGAAACCTATTCACTCTTGACTTAAAGACCCCTAGATTGTAGCTATCGGGAAACACAGATTCCGGCAGGGAATTCCACTCTTTAGCTGTACGCATAATAAAAGTGTCCCCAAAACGTTTTGTGCGTATGGGTGGGATGTCCACCATGTACCGATGACGCATCGCCGTACGTCTGGTAGTCAGATGATGGAACGGGCTGGGCAGAATTAAATCATGTAATTCCATCGCACACTCCCCGAAATGTAACCGCTAAAATACCGACAAACTGGCAACTCGGCGACGATGTTCAAGGCTCTGGAGCTTTGACTTGACCAGTGCCTCATTACCGATGAGTTTCTAGGCCCGCTTTTCGATCGACTCTAGTGTATCAAGCTGGTATTTGGCAGATCCGTCCCAGAGATGAGAACAGTACTCCATGCACGAGCACTTAGCATGCAAACTCAGATTTTGGTTTTAGAACTCATTCTTATCTTACGATACTACCTACTGCGTATGTTAGTCTGTCAAGATAGCAAATTAAGACTGCCCAAAACTTTCAAGGCTTTTTTTGGCGCCAATTTTCCGATTAATAAACTCTTAAGTAATATCTACGTGACGTCAATAACTCAGTAGGTATTTTATTGCCATTGTATTCTTATATCATCCAACTAACGAACTTTTTGATAACCATGTGCTTGAAATGTTTTAAAAACAATATCAAAAACAGGTGAATGAGACCACTACTACGACTCCACCTCGTCCCTAACCCGCGTGACATTTCGCTACGCCGTATAAACACACCGACAACAAACATTTGTATCCACACATAAATAAAATCAGCACTATCCGTACCTACTCACATTTACCAACAGTTCCACATTCGTCTGACACAATGCTCCCACTGACTCACAATAGCAAATTATGTATTATTTTAAATTGACGTAATTGAAAAATATGCAGCCGCTCGCGCTGTGCACGAATAAATTGATTCATGTATTATAATAACTACAATGAGTAAATAATTAAATAGATGGGACGCGATGGGACGGCGATGATAATTGCCTACGAGCATTATTTAAAACGTGCGCATTGATTGCAATGTTATAAATGACATACAATAATATGTAAGCGTTTCTTATTTTTGTTTGGACAGTTTTACGTTAAGTAATCTGGTTTTAAACAAGTGTGAGCTTTTAAGATAGGGAAATTATTAACCGAGGGAAAAATATACTGAATGGGCGACTATTATACTAAGTAAGTAACTATTTATCCGGTTTGAGTAATACCTTTTAGGAGATTTTTGTGAGCTGCGGTAATAATATTGTTACATACTTTAATTGTATTTGGGGTTCTATTTTTTCTATTTTAGCATATTATTCTTTTGAAAATAGCTGAACAACTATCGAGGCGACATCACTGTGCAGTGCGGGAGTTCGGGTTTATTCGTATCCAAGAGCGAGCGAAGCGAGCTCGGGAACTTAGCGCACCCCGACACGGATAGGTTAGGTTCGAAGGGGATGACGAGAGCTGAAGTGAGCGAGCAAAGCGAGCGAACTTAGCTCCCGTCATCTCCTTCATGTTAGGTTACTGTAGACACTGCAGACAGAAAAAGGAGCCCAATCGACAAACTTATATTTTCAAGTCGCTGTTTTAAACATTTGTATTCGCCCACTGTTTGTCGCCCACTTAGTATTTCAGTAAGCCATATTCAGTATTTTTTACACCTTTAATTTGATTTTTTTTTCGCTCGTTTAAATACTATCCTTTAAGATATAAGGACGTTTAGTTATGTTGTGATTATTGCAATTAATGTCTTACTAGTACATGAAGGAAATGTACCCTCATTTGCTGAATGAAGAAATGTCACTTCCTGAATTGAGAATTTAAAGTTAAGAACTTGTCAAAATCTAATTAGCGCTTGATAGTAAAATTTTACAAATTCTCTTGCTGATTATTGAATCGACAAGTTCTCAATTAAGATTTCTCGGCACTAGAAACTTAAACTTTATACAGGTAAGTATTCTAATATAATACTCAAATAACGACTAGGTATACGGAACTAAGAACACCTAATCTCGATCATATTAACAATGCTATCTAGATTGTTCTGACCTAAAAAATCGCAACAGTTCATTAAACACTATGATCGCTGTCACATTGGTACCTCTGCGTTTATAGCCTCATGAAGTCATGAGTCACATTTAATTGGTATAACAACAAATATACCTAATGGCGACTTGTTTGTTCTATGACGAGCGACGACGGAGGGCCAACGTCCCATGTCGTCCACTAAAACGAATAAAATGAACGTTATTAACAGGACCACGCTAGAAACATTGTAGGTACACTCGCGTGAATAAAAAGTGTACGCAACTTGGAAGGTACTGGAGTTGTTCTTATACTGTAGTAATGTACAATCAATAGAACTAGTACATATATTCAACAATAAAAATACATAAAGAAATTGGTATATGATCATTGAAAATTGGCAAAGATGCATAAAATACATTCAGAGCGGTTACGCAATGCATCCGATCCGAAACCGAGAAATGTCGTTTCCGAAGAAGTCGTAGTACTCATTGTAAGGAAGCTTACGCACTACATCCGAACGTTATCTTTCATAATTCAAAACATTGTCAATTCGGATAGAACTCGGAACTCAAATCACGGATTCGGATCGGATGTAGTGCGTAACCAATCACTGTGTGAAATATACTAACGCACGAGTGTCCGTCACACGACTCCACCTAGAGTTGAAGACTATCGGAATGATGAGAAAGTTTTCGTGTTGAAGCACTTAACGACAGTGTAAGGCTTACTTAGTCTTAATAATTAAAGCTCCAGTTTTCCGAAGTAGGTGAGAAGCCAAAACTTTACTCTCATTGTGAAAAGTCAGATTCAAAACTATCCTACTATTGGCATCTCTGATAAAACTACTTTTGAAGTCAACTTGAATAGATTCCAATAAAAAAACTTTCCTCAAGTTTCTTCAAGGATTAATAGGTAAATAAACAAACAGACTTTCCATATTTATGACATTTAACTCGTCCCTAACCCGACTGAAAGTCAACAGGTTTAACTTAAAGACACAGAAAACTAAAATGCATGCACATCCATACAACGCAGCAGGAATAATTTTAACATTGTAATTAAATTTCAACTTTATCTCATTCATTTAAAAGCTATATTTATATGTGCGGCTGATTAAAAAGTTGCTTTATGTTTACAAACGAGTGTGCTACCGAGCTCGTTGCGCTTCTCACTTAATTAGCAACTTACTTTCTTAATATACATAACTGTGTGCCTGTGTGTACATATGTAGGTGCATAGACCACGTACGGTATCGAGTATACCACATTATACTCGATGGTTAAAAATCGCAGCGATTTTTTGATCGAGATCCCAGATGTAGATACAAAAATCGCTAACTATTACTTCCCACAAATCAATTTTTTTTTTATAACCTTCCTAATATCGATAGCCAATAGCTTAATTTTATTTTGTTGTGTTACAGATCGAATGAAAATGCAATCGATAAATTAAAAACAACTGGTGAGTGAGTGTCTATTCGGATTCCCTATCCGAACATGTTCAACAATCTGTTGATCGAGCGCGATTCTAAATAAAAAATTATGAAGTTGTTTCGTAGATTTATCCGAATGAAAACAAGGCTGTACAGTACATTCCTTTGATATCCTTAAGATAGTCATAATGATGTTACTGAAAAAAGCCGGCACTACGGTACAACCTAGGGTATACCTACCTTGGATTTACCAAGTCCTAATGGTAAAAGTCCGAAATGTCTGAGAAGTATCTGAGGTAAATCCTAAGACTTACCGTGTGATTGCTGGTAAAAGCCCAAAATTAGTAATTATCATGAATCATACGGACTTTTACCAGTAGGACTTGGTAAATCTTAGGTTTTACTAATACGGTAAAACCTAGGCTTTACCGTAGTTCAGATTTACAGTAGATAACATATACATATCATAAGAATATCAAATGAGTGTACTGTGCCGCTTTGTTTTTACAGTAACACATACAATTAGAACTAGTCTAAGACTCTCTAAAACAATTCCGTTTAGCTTTTCTTATAGAGTGATGGTTGTGCCCCAAAATGATAGGATCCTAGCATAGCATCTATGCAAATTGTCCCAAAGATCGTCGCTGTTGTACCAGTGACGGCTTTTAAAGAATATCTTCGAATTCAGGATGAAAATATTACTGACCTTGTCCCAACTTTTAACTGTACACTACCACACTCTGAGCAAAATATCTTCTGCTTTAACACTAACTCTTTATTAGAGGTCATCGCAAGAAGCAGAATTCTCCCTCTTGCCAGCTATATTATCTTTCACACAGTATATCATTGCTTTTCTACCCTGCTCATTGATACTCAAAACTTTCCTCACGACAATTTTCTCACTCGATTCCAGGCTTCATATAGCTGTAAATTTAAGACTAAAGAAAACGACCTTTCTGAACATCCACCATCCAATAAAACCGGTACAAATAGCTACATTTAAATACATTCTACACTGTTAAGGCCTGCAACCCACATGTAGGTCGAGCGATCCATTAGATAAGGTACCTACTTATTGTTATTCCACAATCCACGACTTATCTATCTACCCTCCTTGTACTACACGCGTGATATTCTTAGAATGTGAATGTTTACTGGATACTGGTGTACCTAAGTCTGCTTATATGCATGTACGACGTGTAGAATAAATGGGTTAATTTTAAATGTACTATTTTTACTTAACTAATACTATATTTAAAAAGGTACTATTGTATTATTATTTGTAATAGATGCGAGACGCACAGGACCGATCAGTTTGGCGAAGCTTTGGGGAGGCCTATGTCCAGCAGTGGACTTCTTTCGTCTGAAATGATGATGATGATGATTTGTAAAGGCTAGAAACTCTGAAAGTACCGATCCGATTTCACACTTTACTGAGTGTCATAAGCGCGATATATCTATACGTTTTCATAACAAAAAATCAATGGGTCTACGGGAGCGAATTCGATCCGGAAAAAAACTAGTATTAAAATAGATTTGAAGAGTATGATAGTATTTTTGTTCTAACGCTAACGTAGACCGCTAAATTATGGACCAACCAGTCGGACATAACTTTTTTTTTTGCATCGGATGTCCTCAATTCTTGAGGAAGTTAATAGACTTTATTTTAATATCCCGCCTTAGAAGACATCCTTAGAAGCCGAGCAAAAAGAAAGAAACAGTCAGAAAGAAAGCTAACGAAAACGAAGTAGGTAAGAGCAAAGGTGGGTGAAACTGCGGGGCACGGCATGTCTCTCTATACACATGTATGAAAGGATTGTCTTTGCGGTCGGCAGGATTTCTGATCGGACTTAAATGCAGTTTTCAATTAGATTTAACTACTTACGCTCTTTAACGTTGTCAATTTGATGGCACACTTGAACATGAGCTTCTAAAAGAATGCCAATTTGTTAGGGCGCTTTATTGTGCAGTCGGACTGGTGTTCCTAGTATGTTGTAGTTAATAGTAGAAAGGAACGATTCCTCCAAATAATCATTTCAGAGTATTTTTTTCAACTTGTCACTTTTAGCTTGTGGCATTCGATGTCAGCGAAGGCGATAGTCGAAATATCAAAATGTTAGGGATCGTCCACGTGATTTTTCGATATCGCTGGTGGATAATACTATTTTGACTTTTTGACAGTTGTTATCTCTGTAAATGTCAAATTACTTATTTTAGGGCCTAATAGACCTCCTAAGGTGTGTTATATATAATTCTTGTAGTCTCAAATACTCTTACCTACTACGGACCTAATACTCGTAAGCCCTAAAATTACATTTGCATGTGTAAAATTTGTCTCCGAGAAAAAAAACCAGACAAACCGGCCAAGTGCGAGTCGGACTCGCGCATGAAGGGTTCCGTACCATTATCGCAAAAAACGGCAAGAAATTCACGTTTGTTGTATAGGAGCCCCACTTAAATATTTATTTTATGCTGTTTTTAGTATTTGTCGTTAAAGCGGCAACAGAAATACATCATCTGTGAAAATTTTAACTGTCTAGCTATCACGGTTCACGAGATACAGCCTGGTGACAGACGGACAGACAGACAGACAGACGGATCGCGGAGTAATAGGGTTCCGTTTTCACCCTTTGGGTACGGAACCCTAATAGACTATACAGACTTTAGGCTTTCTACTCGTCATTTATACGGATGTTTAAACTTAAAAGTCTAAGTTGGTTATTATGAAATTAGCCAACCAAAATCCTTAACTACAACAAAGAGAATCGCTACCAAAAGAGCCCTTCCTACTAAAATAGCTCAGTATAGATACAATACTACAAGTCAATGCACCTTGACCAGTACAAAGCAGCGTCGTATTGTAGTGTATAATCTAGTAAATTGTCAGTATTTGAATTATGTAGTCTAATAGCACTCGTAATTCCCGCTTTGATGCATACTTACCCTTAACATATAGAGTCTAGGCGTGATAACAGCTTTGTTTCAGAAATCGATAAATAGATTCAGAATACAAGCTTCATCATCATTCGCCTTTTAATTTTCCCACTGCTGGGTCACAGGCCTCCTCTCTGTGAGAACAAATGGGCCGTAATCCACCACGCGAGCCAAGTGCGGGTTGATCACGAATGAAATTGAAACATGAAATCACATGTCTTCGAAATTTCGGTTCTAGGACATGCCGGTTTCCTCACGATGTTTTCCTTCACCGTTTTGAGAGCAGTGGTGATGAAATAATTAACACAAAGTAAAGCGCCTGCCTGGTTTCGAAGTCATAACTTACAACTTGTAAGTCGCGGCCGTTACCACTGGGCCACCACTGCTCTGTATGTGACACAAACTTAGTTCTATCTTAACTGATGGTTTAGAAGTTGATCTGTAGGTGCTCCTCTATCCAACTCTTCGGGGAATACAGGTTGTTCTGTTATGTTAATACTTGATCATTCATAAGGCGTTGCTTTTGTGAACAATCTGTCTAGCATATTCACAACCCAGTAAATTGGTAACACCAAACCCTTTGGCAAGAATGGTAATATGGCTACCCGAAACGACTATGATTATCTTCAAATGACAGCCAAGACCAACATTTTAACGTTTTTTCCGATGCAAGGAGGAGGCGTGATATGGACGGTCACCCATCCACGGACCGGCCTCTGCATGCGTTCTTTAATCTTGAAAATCGACCGTTCGGTTGTTATTATTAAGACACGAGCTCCTCCATACAAGGGTTACAATTAATTAAGGTATGTATTCAGTACGTATTTAGAAGGTATTGGCAATTCGGCATGAGTCCTATACAAAACGCCGCTGTAAATTGCATATAATGTCAGGGGCAATTAGAATCATATTTGTCTAAAATAGGCGTCTTCAGCCCTGATTGGCTGACTGTGGAACTGCTCAGTTAATAAAATATAGAATTAAAGCTAGTCAAACTACATCTATACATGATTTGCGATAGGCTTTATAAGCCCTTTGAACTTTATGATAGTGGTGAGGTGACAGCTATGATTCGTCATGACAAGTTTTATGACATTGAATTGAAATAAGAAATTGAAGTGAGTATTCGTTAAACTCGACGTTAGCCTGAAGACTTCTTAAATTGGCCATTAAATTTGGGTTTGACACGCTCTAACTCCAAATTCTCAACTCGGAAAACGGCCAAAAGAGTTAGGCAAAAACTGTAAGATAGATTTTTTTGTTAAAGTTGGTAAATCGTTGGTAATCTTACTAATATTATAAAAGCGAAGGTTTGGATGGATGTGTGTATGTTCGTTTCGCAATCACGCTAAAACGGCCGAACGGATCTAGATGAAATTTGACACAGGGATAGATTATAGTCTGGAAAAGCATATAGGCTACTTTTCATCCCGGTATAATGTTCCCTTGGGATAAGAAAACACTTTTCACGCGGGCGAAGCCGCCGGCAGAAGCCAGTAAACAGTACTTATACATAAATACAAATAAGTACCAAAGAATTCAAAAACAACGAAGACGAACTTAAAAAAAGCAGATCCAACTTATTATCAAAACTCCATCCTCGAATTCACATGACAATAATATTTTTTATTGTTATTATAATTTTTATTTCATCAACGAAAAAACATGTTAATAACATACAGAACTGCTTATATTGAACATAATTATAGTAGTGGGCTCTCGCTCTGATGAGTCCGGGGTTCGGTGCCGAGAAGGGTAAATACCATGTCCAAACATTTTGGCTATTGGCCGTAGGGTTGGCAAACTACAGGCTGACTTATAACAAAATAGGTCGGTTTGTAAAAACAAAATGACAGTATCGAATTTGCATATAGAATTTTAGGTTTGACGTTGCGGTTAACAAGAATAAATGCTTCAGATAAACTTTTTAAAATCCTGTATTTTTTTAACAGTTTTAATGACGGATCTGGACACATGTGGGTACTTACTATACAGGTAGTCACCTAGAAGATACTACCCAATTCTGTTTCTTGAGTAATTAACTACAAACCAAAATTGATCCCGTAAGACTCAAACTTCAAACTAAAGCTGGTAAGTAGCACACCAATCGTGACTCATAGAACATATTTTCCAACTACTTTACTTAACAACAACTTCCGTGGACACATAGACTTCACTAGCAGCGTTCAGTGTGCCCTGAACTTTATTAACATGCGCTTAAGGGGGATGCA
Source organism: Orthosia incerta (assembly GCA_948252205.1). Lineage (NCBI taxonomy): Eukaryota > Metazoa > Arthropoda > Insecta > Lepidoptera > Noctuidae > Orthosia > Orthosia incerta. The sequence continues at coordinate 34,922,226 of OX411741.1, read as the reverse complement.
GTAGGATAGTACAAAACAATCAAATTTTCTGACGATTTTTGTAGTTTACGGCTTCTTATTGGGTGTAGGTTTGTGATTAAAGAAAGTTATTCGCCTCTGTATTAAATATTAATTTACTTAAGTAATTTATCATTCTGTAATAATTAAAACCATCAATACCTTCCCCGTACCCTGACGTGTCAAACTATCATAGTTCGACTGTAAAAAAGAGGCAGATGTATACAAGTCATATACATCTGTCCCTTACACACACTCAAAATAAACTTACTGTAAGAGCTTATGGTCACCCCTTTATCCTTTATCTCCATCCATCTTTAAGTAAGCAACATAGTAAGCATATCATCTATAGTATGCTTTTTTTACTGTATTACTACTCTCTAAAAAGGATGAGGTTCTCAATTCGACATGTTTAATTTTAGTAATCACTGTAACTATAAAAATATCGCCATTCTGATACCCAAGATACAGACAAATTCCTAGTTTGGGGGTGACAGTCCATCCTGATTTTATGAATGTTCAATTTGATACTAAATTTGATTTAATTTTCATTTAGAAACCTGTATTTCGCTTGCTACTTGGCGCATCTTAACCTGTACTTACCTACCTAATAGGTAGCTTAGGACCACCTGCACGAAAAACTTAACTCAGAGTTAGTTGCTAACAAGAGGTTAAATTGACAGTTTGTCATACAATATTGTCCATTTAACCTCGCGTTAGATTAAATTTACATGCAAATGGTCCTTAGGTACCTTAGCTTTTACGAATTTCCGTTGCCCGTTTAGTTTACTCGAACTACGTACCCGCTTGATTCAAGTGTGGGGTGGAAACACATAAAGCTTAGCTGGAAGATTAACAGGCAAGCATTAGCAACCGGTGCATCTCGCTGCCAAAAAGCCTGAATGCTCCAGGGACGATATATATTTATTTATTAAAATTTTATACACGTACAAAGGCGGCGTTTTCTATCAGTCGAACTTAGGGTGGTGCAGTGCTAAAACATGGCAGGTACATCTAAATTAAAGAATAAGTAAAGTAGAAAAAAAAGGAATATTATATGTTATAATGTATATTATATACATATATTATAATATATAAATAATTATAAAAATAACATTGAGAAACCGAATCCAATAAACCAACCGAGTTTCTTGCCGGTTCTTCTCCATAGGAAACGACTAACCCGAACCGTGCACCTTTTGGCGACGTTTCATTGCCCATGTAGGCCTATGTAAAATAAAAAAAAATGATTTTGAACCGCGTGAAGATTCTGCAATTTTCCTACGAATATGCTCAATTGCCTTCAATTTAAAGGAGAACTGACTGGTTGGCATATTGATGTTCTGAGGCAGCGCATTCCAAAGTGAGATCGCCTGGACAATGTAGGAGGAATGAATAAACCCAGAGCGGTGAGAAAGACGGTTCTTGTTGTTCTTACAAAAATTGTAAGTTACACCTAACTTGATAAAAAGCAGGCAAATTTTCAAAATCAAATCGGTCCAACTACCGCCTTCCTACCAAGAATAGTAGAACCACCAACAAAACAATATGAACCTTAACGTTACCCCTCACATTTAGTATAACTGTAAATTATACATTTGTGTATCATTATTTATTACGATAATAACATGAGCAACATTCATAAAGAATAATATGGACATATTATTTTAACTTATAATCCACACGCGAGCAATTACCGAGCTCGCCAAATAACGTATAAGAATACGTATTAGTTTCTAATTTGAAACCGTCATCGAATATTTATTATAATATATTATTGCTATAAGATTATAATAGGTACACTATAGTTTCATATTCAAAACCCCGATTAGAAAATTATAACTTATAAAGATATGTTAGTTATGAACGAAGCTTCAAGGACATGCCACACTGTTCATTTTGCAAGACTACCGAGAATCCGATGTAATTAATTGAAGGGATAAAACCAGACATCATTGATGCGTTTTTTATATACTCATAGCATAATAAATACATAGAATATAATTATATAGCTGAAAACTGAAAAGAGACGCAGTAACGTATTATTTTCAAGCGACATTACTTACTTGAAGCAGATTATGGCTGTTGGCATTTATTAAATTAATTACTCACTACGACATTAACATTTAAACGTAAAGCGCCTGTCTGATTTGTAACCCACGACGGTTTACCTACATTTGTAAGTCGCGGTTTGAGTAAAAAAAGTAAAAATCCTTATTTAAAAAATACAAACGTCAACACAAATGCCCCTTAAGTTGAAATATATGTGCCAAATAAATATTTTGAATGCACCAGTTGTGGACCAAACGTAGTGGCTTCGCTCCACCACGATTTATTTTAGAAAGGCCGTAAAGTAAATAACGTGTAGTCAGTCGTTTACTATAAAAACAAAGGGGAAAGGTCTGGGACGACCAAAAAAAAAAAGGTCCGACTTCAAAGTCGTCCATTCAAATTCTCCAAGTAAATATTGTCCTGTCTCTATTATTTTTAAGAAAAAGCTATTATATTTAGACTTTTTGAATAAGAGGACTGTCTTAGTTTTTATTTTAAAGAATAAGACAAGAACTATTGGATAATAATTGGATCGTTATTCAGACATTTACTAGAACCTAAAGCGCGTGATTTTGTGGCGCATGTCAATCCTATTTATTTTTGGACATTTTGACAGTCGTTATCAGGGATGTTGCGAAAATTCGCATCCGCATCCACAAATGTAGAGCTTCCGCATCCGTATCCGCAAAATAGACGGAGCCGGTGACCGGCGCATGCCGCACGCCCGTGCTCATTGACCAATAGGAGCAAAAACTTTCGTTTGGTGACAAGATCCAACGCGTTTGTTATTGCGAACAAAAGCGTTTTGCAACTATTTAGTATCAACAATAAATAGCACGCAGATTTTTATCGACACCACCAGCCAGTGTTCCTAGCGAACAATTGTTTAGTAGCGCGGCTTTAATTTATGAACCTCTGCGTAACAGACTTGACCCCGAAAAGGCAGCAATATTACATTTTATTAAATATAATGCTCCAATTAGTACTTTACTTATTTTAATAAAAATATTAAAAATTACTATTTTATTTCTCCACCCATAAAGTTTCTTATAAAATATCTTAAGATCCGCATCCGTATCCATGGATATGAGCTTTCAAATTTTAGCATCCGCCTCCGCGGATCTGGAAAAATCAGCATTCGGAACATCCCTGGTCGTGATCACTGGAAGAATGTCACTTTATCTAGAACACCTGAATTGCTGAAGCCAATATAGATATTTTTTTAAATTGGTAGAGATAAATTGGACCTTGGAAAAGTCGGGTGAAATTTAGTAAAATTGGACAGCATATTGTCTAGAAAATTAGCAGTGCTTACACAGTTCAAGGTTACTAAGTAAGTACGGATGAGATTTTAATTAGGCCGAGAGCTAATTTGCTGACTCGGAAAGCAAATTTAAATCCATTCAGGCAAGCCGTAACAATGCTATCTAAATTCTTTCTTTGCTCTTTGCTGTCTGTAATTTTATCCGTGTCCGTGTTCTTAGTAGATACAGATGTCAAAGTACCTAATGCAAACACCGTAAGTTTATACAATATCGCGTGATTGCAAATTATTTTAAATTATACCGATAAGACAGGATTTATTGCAAAATACCGAATTTGGATGGGATTTAATGAATGTATTTGAAATAATCTGATCACTATGTATCGATTAACCTGTTACAAATTCGTTCTTTGCAATAATTCGGTGGAAATAAAACTAATATTTTGTTAGTATTTAAGAAAGTAGTATTAAGTACTTTAGCGACCTTCCAACCCTATCCTTTGTTTTATAATGGCGAGCCCACACTAACACCAGTATAATTATCCACCATAGCTGCATAGTTACAAAGTTCCTGCAACTTTGCTACCCAGTTTTATATTAAAGGTATATTATTGAAGTTTGCTTTAATATAAAAACAACGTTATTACACTTCGCTGTGCTTGCGGTACGCAGAAAATTGTGAAGGAGCTGTTTGCAATAAGCTTGCTGAGAAGACTTAGAGAAGATTGCCTGATAGGAATAATGATGCAAGAGAACGGGTAAGAAAAGTATGATGAAGTTAATATTTACCATATTTCTTTTTATCTAGTCATATCACTCTTAAACAAACGAAGGACAAAACGCGAAATGGTAGAAAGTCTTCTACGACGCGATTTTGTAGTATATATCTATTAGTGTACCTATATCTGATCTTCATATAGCGGGAATTGCTTTGAAGGCTACTTATTTTCTTACACCATTGCTTATAAACACATGCTTGTACACTCGAAGTTGCGGACGACTATGTCTACCTGGGACAAACGATCCAGTTGGGTAGGGCCAACTTCGAGAAAGAGGTCAACTATCGAATCCGACTCGGCTGGTCAGCGTTCGGGAAGTTGCGCGGTGTCTTCTCGTCCAACTTACCACAGTGTCTCAAGACAAAAGTCTATGACCAGTGTGTGTTGCCAGTGATGACATATGGCTCTGAGACGTGGTCGCTTACAATGGGCCTCATCAGAAAGCTTACAGTCACTCAAAGGGCAATGGAGAGGGCTATGCTCGGCGTTTCCTTGAGTGATCGAATCAGAAATGTTGAGATCCGTAAGAGAACCAGGGTTACCGACATAGCCCGTAGAATTGCCAAACTTAAGTGGCAGTGGGCAGGGCACATTGCTCGCAGAACGGATGGCCGATGGGGCGGAAAGGTTCTGGAGTGGCGACCGCGAACCGGAAGGAACCGTTGCGTTGGAAGGCCTTCCACCAGGTGGACCGATGACCTGGTGAAGGTTGCTGGTTGCGGGACGCACGGGACCGGTCAATGTGGCGACGCTTGGGGGAGGCATATGTCCAGCAGTGGACGTCTTTCGGCTGATATGATGATGATGATAATTGCTTATAAAGAGTAAAGAACATCTCACGATGGTCATTTATATGTTATTTTATTTTCGTAAAAGTTTAAGTAGAAAAAGTATCTAGAGAGAGTAAATACAATAATAACAACTTCTACAAGTAAGACAACAGGATGCGAGGAGGTGCGGCATTCAAGTAGCAGCCTGGCGTATATTGCAGCCAGTGTGGGCTTGTAACGGCCTGTATGGACACTAAAATATAATTATTATATATGAATATAAATGAGCCTGTTTGTAGAGAGGATGTCTAGTATCTTTTATTAGCTAGTTCTACAACTATTGCTGATAAGCTGATCTTGCATCTTCGAGTTTCAGAAGCGCTTGATGATTACTTTGATTCAATTTGTTCCTACAATACAGGTACATATTATGATAATGTATACATATATTGTAAGAGTATTGTAAAAGTATTATTATCTCTGCTATAGTTGTACCGAAGTTGCTAACGGAACACTGAGAAAAAAATTGATTCACGCGAAGTTTTATCTTTCAGCAAAACAGCTTCTTTTTATTTTTATTATTGATAGGCTCGCGCTTGACTACTATCTCACCTGATGGTAAGCGATGATGTGATCAACGATGAAGCACGCTTGCCTAGAAGTAACCTATTCACTCTTGACATAAAGACCCCTAGGTTGTAGCTATCAGGGAACAAAGACGCCGGCAGGGAATTCCACTCCTTAGCTGTATATATATCTACGCATAATGAAATATTTTTAAAAACTTCCAGTGCTCTAATTAGTTCTGTTTTAATAATTAGTATTACATATTTTCTTTGTAGTAGGTTATTCTGCCAAGATTTATAACAATACATAATTTATTGTACACTAAAAAAACAGGGAGTTCTACGATACATAAAAACCCCAAAGTAGAATATGTGTATGTACCTACATAATGATTAATTATATTTTTAATTATCTTCTTATTTTTATGATGATAATAAAGGTAATCTTGGAAAAATAATTATTACTCATCATCTTATTTGGCCCTGAATATAAAAATGCAAATCTTGCAACGAAATTAATTTATATAATAATTAAAGATAGATTTAAGTACCTATAATTAAGTAGTATATTATGCGTAGTGTCTACTTGTAACACCCTGTGATGTATAATTACGTCTTACTTACCCTACTTACTTATCTCTTCTTTTTATACAAAACACATCTGCTATCATTCCAGTCGTAGAAACAAGAAACATGAAATACGAAAGAACATAATGTTGATTTAATAATCTATTATAAAAATCTCGAAAGGTATATTTCTGAAAGGTGTACAGACAAAAATGAACTATAAAGCGACGAAAATAAAGATGATAATTCTTCAGAGTCGAGTTGATATGGATGTAACAAAACTTATAATTATTAGACATAATGATCGCGCGAACGGAAAACATTAAAACAAAATACAATATTATTATTTGTATACGTATAGAATTCATAACATCGTTCGCTTTACAATGTATCATGAACAATAGATATTATTGTAATAATAACATATACTGGAGACGCTCCGACGTATTAAAAGTTGCATTTGAAACGCATGGAGACGATTATTAGTAATAATATACATTATAATAATAGGTATCGGAGAGTGTTGTGAGGGTTAATAAAGATTGTTCGATTTTTGTGAATATATTCACCCACGCCACGTCACTACTTCCACCTGGAAGTGTATTTGTATAGTGTTGTAACCTTAGGCTTAGAGAAGTGCCATTTAATGTCAGCGATAGCGATGGTCGAAATGTCAAAATGTTAGGGTTTGGTCATGTGACAATTCGTTAGCACTTGACAATCCCATACCTATATTTTTGTCATTATTCTTATCGCTATAACGACGCTTTCGTCGATAAAATTTCGAGCCCCTGATGACTCAAAAACTGTCGAACAAATATTTAATAAAATTGGCAGGGAGTACCAGGCCCGAGTCGACGACTGCGCGTAGTGTTCCACGCACGCCTCAAAGAAATGTCAGCAAAACTGACGGGTCCCGCTTGGGCCGATGCCTGTCTGGGTCGCGGATAAATTTGAAAGAGATTCGAGTTACTGCGGCACTGGCACAAGCAACAACACGGGTGGGTTTTAGTCAGTAAAAACCTTACACAACCCTCCCGCTTCAAATTCGGCTCGAACGGACCAGCAAATGTACGGGACGGACGTGATCGCCTGAACTATTTGGAGGTTGTAAGGCTCCTGCTCAAACCGCGTTGACGCCCCTGCACCTATAGTTCTTTCTTGCTGGAAAATCAGGAGCCCTGGAGCCTGTTGTGGTTCGTTCTTTATAGGTTGGTAAAGGTCCGACGTTCAGTAAATGAAACGCTGTATTCTTCTTAATGATGTGCGATGTTCTTTGAGGTTTTCGTTAGGTAAAGTTGCGTAGATTTTGACTTGTTAGAAATATGGCTACGAAATGAACGCCGCGCATGCGTCCTATTAAACCAGTCAACTTGACTGTAACGAGCGCCTTGAATTTGCGCACGCGCCGATCTTTATTTACAAAATATTTTAATCTAGATCTTAGCTTAAAACCGACGGAACCTCCCCTTTCCCTGAAGGGATCACGCAGTGTGATACCTGGTTGGAAGCGCCCCGGAATGGCCTTTCCAATGAACCTTTGACCAGGTTCCTATTTGGTACCCCTGAAGAGATACTCCAGGAAGAATTAGGAATAAGAGGAATTTCCGTCGTTTTTGGGACTTAAAGGCTACTATCTTCTAAACTATACAATTTAGTGCAAGAACACTATGCGGGTCTTGTAGCCCTTCTATAAGGCTATAGAATGACACCACTTCTATGCCTATATTTACATCCTCCAGGCGCTCAGCCTTCTGGAAGTGTCAGACTCAACAAACAGTACTAATTTTACACATAAAAGGTTATGTACTACTTAAACGCTAGAGCGGGCGAAGTCATTGGATGATTTCCCAAAAAAAAGGAAGGTTAAGCCTCCTAGAGAAGAGTGTAGAACAGTTTGTATCCCAGAAAATTAAAAAAAGAAATCTACGTTCGTACATACATAAAACAAAAAAAAAACAAAGAATCAAAGAACAAGCCGTGCCGTCTGCCCAGTTTGCAAAAAGTTTATACTTACAAAAAACCGAGAATCCGTTTTAACAAAACTCGGCCCGCAGCCGCTAACCACCGTCCTTAACCGTTTCAGTTCGGTAAGTACAGTCAAGGACAGTTCCTAATTGTCATCTAACTGTCCCCAAGTGCGGTCAATTGCACGTCCTTGGTATCAAATTCTAAATATTTTATACCATGGGGACTGAGTCCCCATTGGGGACTGAGTCACCCACGTCCGTAGGAGTGTACCCTATTCCGATACCCTACACGTGGTCCCCGGGTGGTGCAAATCAGGTGACAAAAACTGGTGGTAGGCTTCGGCCGAAGGCTTGCGACCACCCACCGGGCAAAGACGTACCGCCAAGCGGCTTAGCCGTGTTCCGGTACGATGCTCGGTGTAGCCACAAGAGGAGTTGGGTCGAGATAGCTGTTCCACTGCAGGCTGACCAGCCTGACGCGCGCTGGTATGGGCGTATCGGGAGACTGGTCTCGGAGGGTAGCGGGATCCGAGGCACGGTGCGCCGCTGGCCGACCGCAGGTAGTTGGGGGCCCAAGTAGTGTGCCAGCCACACATGAAAGGCTGCCCCGCCAACTGTCGAAAAATCCCGGGATGCGCCATCGTGCTGGTTGGCGGCCAGATGGGGAGGGCCCGATGGACATTCCGGGGGGGCTCGGGCGTCCCCGCAGTCTCCGGTCTAGTGCCCCAATGATGCTGTCCTTTCAGTGCGTGTCCGAAGGTTAGCAGCGTGGAACCTCGTCTCACTTCCAACTCCTCTCCTCCATTCACTCTTCAAAATAATGCCAAGGAAAATGAAGAATACGAGATTTAAACAGCGGCTGCACTCCCTCCCCCACAAAGTGCACCTCACCAACATTCGAGGTCTGCACTCAAATCTCTCTGCAGTCCACTACCACCTGGAGACTGAGAAACCAGCGCTGCTTTTCCTTACGGAGACGCAGATAGCGAGTCCGTCAGACGTGTCGTACTTATCTTACCCAGGGTTTACCCTGGAGCACAGTTTTAAACCGCGTGCGGGTGTGTGTATGTACGCCCGTGACGACACTTGCTATCGGCGTCTCCGTAACCTTGAGGACTCCAATTTCACAACGCTCTGGGTTCTGGTGGACACAGGTCTGGATAAAATTATCTACGCCTGTGTCTACCGTTCGCACAGCGGAGATCAGGAGACAACCAGGCTCACAGAGTACCTCAGTGAGGCGGCTGATGCGGCTCAGCAGCGGTACCCTTCCGCCCAATTAGTGTTACTGGGGGATTTTAATGCCCACCATCAGGAGTGGCTCTTCCCATACCAGTGCACTGACCATGCTGGACGGGAGATGCGTAAGCTTTCGCTAGCGCTAAACCTCACCCAGCTGGTCCAGGGAGCAACGAGGGTACCGGATATTGATTCGCATACAGCAAATTGCTTGGACCTTCTGCTGACAACAGATCCAGACAGATACTCTGTGTCGATAGGTTCACCCTTAGGTAGTTCCGACCACTGTCTGGTGAAGTCTGTATCCGTCTATTCCCCGCCCGATCCCAGCCCAAGACGCACCCGGCGGGTTTGGCGGTACAAGTCAGCAGATTGGGATGGTATGCGATCTTTCTTCGCATGCTATCCTTGGCAGCCTACTTGCTTTTCTTCGACTGATCCATCGTCGTGCGCGGACGCCGTGACGGATGTGTTGCGTCTGGGAATGGAGTACTACATTCCGTTCTCTGACGTATCAATGTCTGGCGAAGACCGGCCATGGTTTGGCGCCGAATGTAAGCGCGCCGACGCGCTTAAACATGGGGCGTACCTGGCTTGGGTCGACGCTCGATCGCGTAAAGCGAGTGACGTGGGTCTGAAGAAGAGGGCCTTCAACAGGGCTGCCAAGTCCTGCAAGTTAGTGTTGCGAAGGGCTCGGTTCGACCACATTGGCCGAATAGGGACCAAACTTGCTTCCTACCCAGCAGGTAGTAAAGCGTTTTGGTCTCTGGCTAAATCGGTCGAGTCGAACTTCTGCCGTCCCTCACTACCACCACTGCTAAAACCCGATGGGTCGCTGGCCCACTCCGCTGAGGATAAGGCAAATTTATTTGCCTCTCTTTTTGCGGAATCTTCACGTCTGAATCCTGGTGACGCGCGGCCCCCTCCTTCTCCTGATGGATGCGAGACGAGTATGTCGGACATTCGTATCCATCAAAAGGACGTCCGTAGGGTGCTACGCAACCTCGACGTGAACAAGGCTAGCGGCCCTGACGGAATACCAGCAATTGTTCTTAGAACCTGTGCGCCTGAACTGTCTCCGATCTTGACACGCCTATTCCGCCTTTCGTATAGGGCTGGAAAAGTGCCGAATGCTTGGAAGCAGGCTAACGTACAGCCCGTGCCCAAGAAGGGCAGCCGAGCTGACCCGGCCAACTACAGACCCATATCTGTAACCTCCATACTCTGTAAGAGTATGGAACGCGTACTCAATATTAAGCTCCTGGCATACCTAGAAACTAACGATATCCTGAGTGACCGCCAATACGGCTTCCGCCGAAATCGGTCTACTGGGGATCTTCTAGCGTATGCCATTCACATCTGGAGTGAGGCCATCGAGAGGCATGGGGAAGCGCTTGCCGTCTCCCTCGACATCTCGAAGGCTTTTGATAGGGTCTGGCACGAAAGCCTTATTGGTAAGCTTCCTTCATTCGTTTTGCCCGGTGGTCTGTGTGATTGGATTGCAGACTTCCTGAGAGATCGGTCCATTCGAGTGGTTATCGATGGCTGCTCGTCGGACCACTTGGATATTAATGCCGGTGTCCCTCAGGGGTCAGTACTCTCAGCAACTTTATTCTTGCTGCACATTAACGATCTGCTAAAACCCGGTACCTTTGGGTATGCAGACGACAGCACTGTTGCTGAGAGATACTTGTCCAACGCTCGTACTACCGGGCCTCAGGTCCAGTTTCTCCGGGAGGCCATGGTGGAGCGCTTAAACCTGTCCTTGCAGGCAGTCTCCGAATGGGGCGATGCCAATCTGGTCAGGTTTAATGCTGCTAAAACCCAGGCGTGTCTTTTTTCCGCTAAAAAGAGTCAATTTCACCCGGCTCCAACTTTCCGAAGTGTGACCGTGCCAATAACTGACCATCTTGAGCTGCTTGGCGTTACGTTGACATCGACTCTCAATTTTGGGCCTTACATTGAGGCAAAAGCTCAGCTGGCTGCCAAGAAGCTGGGGATCCTTGCAAAGGTGAGAAGGTACTTCACGCCAGAACAGCTGCTCAGCTTGTATCAAGCGCAAGTTCGATCATGCATGGAGTACTGTTCTCATCTCTGGGACGGCTCTGCCAAATACCAACTTGATGCACTAGAGTCGATCGAAAAGCGGGCCAAGAGGCTCATCGGCGATGAGGCATTGGTTAAGACAAAGCTCCAGAGCCTTGAACATCGTCGCCGAGTTGCCGGCTTGTCGGTTTTTTATCGATTACATTTCGGGGAATGTGCGATGGAATTGCATAATCTAATTCCGCCCAGCCCATTTCATCATCGGACTACCAGACGTACGGCGATGCGCCATCGGTACATGGTGGACATCCCACCCATACGCACTAAACGTTTTGAAAATACTTTTATTATGCGTACAGCTAAGGAGTGGAATTCCCTGCCGGAGTCTGTGTTTCCCGATAGCTACAACCTGGGTGTCTTTAAGTCAAGAGTGAATAGGTTACTTCTAGGCAAGCGTGCTCCATCATCGACCACATCATCGCTTACCATCAGGTGAGATGGTGGTCAAGCGCGAGCCTATATAAGATAAAAAAAAAAAAAAAAAAAAAACCATATAAGCCTGGGCACTTATAAAATGTCAGAAAAAAAAATGTCTACCTTGTCTGTGCAAGGTTCGAAATGGTCGTTTCCGAAGGAGACAAACAGACAAGAAACACTAATTGCCCTTGACAGCGCCTTTGTGACGCAGAATTTAAGGGTTCATCAAATATACTAAGTTAAGGGTTTATCTTTTAGAAAGTAAAATTCTCACTTGACAACTGTAAGAACTCACCATTCGAGGACGATCATATCAACAAATAACATGTGTAGAGAGGTCGAGTCGGGTTTTTTAAACTGAAGTGCAAATATGCAAATAAAAAAGTATTTTTTAACAGTCATTTAATTGAAAAATAAAACGAACTTCCTCGAGGCTAAACAATGCCCCTAAAACCGCAGGTTGACAGTTTGACAGGCCATCACTACAACCCCAAAGATATGTAAAAACGTGTATATGTTTATTGAAACGAAACTAAAAAGTGAAAGTTTTAATTTCTCAAGCATTTTTAACCAAAACTTGGAAGGACCACAGCTAAATGATAGCTACTGTTATATTCAGACTATTACATTCTAAGTCCTTTTGAACGACACTTCTACCACTATCATCATGGAACGAAACTCTCAAGTCGAGGACGATATTATAATCTAAAAAAATAAATAAGCGAGAGATGCCGTATGGAAACCCGGTTGTAGCGAGGCTCGATTAATTAAATTTACAGTTTCGAAAAATATGACGAAACTGAAATAACAACAACACAGCTGATGCTCAGTGTAAACACACAATAGCGGCTGCTAGCGTAGGTACTGTATGTGTCTAGCAGCACGCGCTCGTACGTCTTCAGTTTTCTTCGTGCGCCTCCGGCTCTCTCCTCGTTCTCTTCCTTTTGTGCGGATCTTTGCTTACAAGCAAAGATGTAAGCAGCTGTATGCTAGCTGTATGCTGTGCCTCGCAAAATTTATCACGCAAAGATGATTATTTATGTTTATTTAAATTAATAAAAAATGGTATTTGTACGTTAAAGCTATAAATATTTTTTCGTATTCTCAAAATTGACGGCAAGCTGAATCGATTGAGAAGTTTTAGTTTCCTAGGTGATCTGGAAGTGCCTCAAAAATCACTGTAAAAAAGTGTCTGTTTTTGGTGTTGTTTTTTTCATTGTTACACTTTTTTCGGTCAAACCCCTCAGCCCGCAAACAAATCAGTACTATAACGTGCGATAAGGAACTCCGTCCCAATAACTGCCACTTTAACTATGTGTGTCCAGATTGAGTCGAGTTGACGAAATGATTTAGAATATGAGTGTACGACAACTTTCCTCCAGCCAGTCTATTCTATTAAAGTGTCACCGTGAACTCAAGTGTCAACAAAGATGAAGGGAGCGTGAAGTAACCTTGAACTATGGATTGACTCCTCACCTAAGTTTTTACAGTGAGATGTTTACAGAGTAGCACTACTTTCTTATTTCACCTAATCAAGTCATCACACGACAATTTCACCTAATTTAACCGTCTCAAATATTTGTCCGATACAGTTTGCATCAATATATTACAGTTATATCCACAGGGCAAGCATAGTAATAACAGCTATCATGCTTGGTGCAGGAATGAATGACGTAGGGTCAGGGCGACCCGACTGCTAGCGTCTGTAGAGACTATGCGGTCCGGGAGGCTGCAGCCCTAAGGGACCCCTGATATGATGATAGAATTTAATAATTGTAAGCTATCAGTTGCTATCAGGTGAGGTCGAGATTAAAAAAAAACCGGCCAAACCGTGGCAGACTTCGTACATTTAGGGTTCCGTACCAATCCGCAAAAACTAGTTAGTTGTAATAGGAATTAAACTGGCCAAGTGCGAGCCGGAATCGCGCACGAAGGGTTCCGTACCATTACCGCAAACAACAAAAAAAATCAAGTTTGTTGTATGGGAGCCCCACTTAAATATTTATTTTATTCTGTTTTTAGTATTTGTTGTTATAGCGGCAACAGAAATACATCACCTGTGAAAATTTCAACTGTCTAACTATCACGGTTCATGAGATACAGCCTGGTGACAGACGGACAGACAGACAGACAAACGGATCGCGGAGTCTTAGTAGTAGGGTCCCGTTTTTACCCTTTGGGTACGGAACCCTAAAATGAGGCAATTTCAAAGAAAAATCTGATATATCAATATTTTGGTATGTATTTGTTAGTAAAATATACGTAATTATAAACATTATTACCAAATTATCAGTTCATAGGTCAATGGAAAGTTAAAAAATTCATCGGAACAGATTTTTTGAAAAAAACATTGTCTTTGGTGGCTTCTCATTTCTTTGTTTTGTAATATTTTTGAAATAAAAAATAACGACATTTATCTACTCAACGAGTTCTACAAGAGTAAGCCCACTGGATGGGGAAGTTAAAAACTTTTCGCTTCCCCCATTTCCTGTATGGGTATTTTATAACAATTTGTATGGCTTTGGGTTAACAAGATGCTTATACTGTGAAAGTTTGTACTTCAACCCTTTAGCTGTAAAAAGTATGTGACAGACGAGAAACAGACAGACGTACACGCGAATGACAACAAAAGAGCTCCGTTTGGGTCCTTAGGGTACCGAACCCTAAAAAGCAATAAAAAGGCGAAAATTTATGAAATTGAATATTTTGTTGCGTCTAAAAAATTCATTTTTTTTTCTTCAATAATTAATTTTCTTGTACCTAAATATTGTTTCTTCAACTTTTTTCTTCGATGCATTTGCCTCTTAGTTGAAATAATTATGAATCCAAATGTAGGCTTGCTTCTCCACACTGCAATTTTTTTGAATTTCTGCAGCTATTTGAACAAGTTCAAGATTTTCGTTTCACTTAGCGGTTAACAACAAGGCATATTAAATTACTACTTTACCTAGTTCAAACTTTTATTGAGAAGAAGCCAAAAAAAAGGCAGTGGGTTACATTTTCTTTCTTAGTTTTCCTGTACCCCGTCTCCTACATAAATTGTTAACGATAAACGCCGTCGTTAATGTGGTTGTTTTATTCATATGTCGAAAGGTAAATTGAAACGTTTTTGTAACACGACGACACATTGTGGTTACTATTAATATTAAAAACTTCATTAGCAGTTCGATTGTTTGAGTTGAGAAGTGGCACCGTGTTTGGTCGTGCGGGCTGCGAGGCACGGCACCGTCGCACCCCATTATAATAATCTGGGCGAAAACGAGACAGAAACAATATTAGAAAGGAACAATCGTTGCCATTACGTCGAATAAAAAGAAAAGTTATTATATTTTTTATTGGAGAGGGCCCCCGCCCTCCCGGCCGCCAAGAGGGTTATTTTTATTTTATTTGAAAAGTTTATTTTCCATTTGTTTTAACTTGTACATTCGCGACGCGAGGGTGGCGCATGGCGGCGCGGGCGGCTCGGGCCCACGACTCACGCACTCCTCGCGCTCGCGAGCGACTCGCCGCTCAATGACTCACTAATGCGTACAGTATCATTATATTTTTATATTTAAACTTTTGCTTGAACAACATTAAAATGAGAAAAGTTTGCTGAGTGTTATTGTGGTAGAGGCTCTGCACGCGGGTTTGCCGACGTTTTTGTTATTAATATTTCATAACGGGCTCCCAGAAGTGGTTAAGTGTTTTAGGAGGGCTGCAGGCATGTTTTATGATGAGGTACTTTCATGTTAATATCAGCAAAGTTTTCATAACGGCGATATTACTTATAAATATGATATGTTTTGCTGAGAATTTATTCATGCAAGAAGAATATTTGAATAAGCTGAACTTATTAATTTGTAGTATGAAAATAATAGCGTAGCATACCAAGGTTGTACGAGTACCAACGTTGTTCATAAAGATGGACAAACAGATGAGTTTCTATTTTTCTGTAAAGAGCGAGCGAGCGCCGGGTGGCCCGATTCGCTTTCATGTCGTTTCAAGTGTTAATATTTGTTGGTTTATTCCTTCACGAACTCCACTGGCAAATTAATTTTATACTTACTTATAACAAATCATTTTACAGCTCTGTTTTATGGCTTTTATAAGTAAGATTTATTTGTACGTCTATATTTGCAAAGAGAGTGTTGAATAAGGAAATAAATTAAACGATACATGAGCATGACATAGGTTTTTAATATTAATTACCGCACAAACAACTCATTAAACTAGTAAGTATCATGTCATGTTCAAGCTAAAATTAGGTACTCGCAGCAACAAACGATAGTCGATAAGCAAATTACAATCAGCTGTTTAGGCTGTAAACGTTCGCGATAGTACCCAATAATAATAGTACGAACAGCGTGTGCTGTGTATCAGTAATTAATTACTGTTACTGGCTAACTTACAATGTATTCTAATTAGGCGTGCCCACCTTTAGAACTTGTAGTTTAAACAAATGAACATAATCGGTGATGATATCTCTAAATTTTTACATCCGCAGGTTAACTTAACACCGTCTAATCATATTTCCGACCGTTTAGGACTACTTTACGAAAGCCGACTCACACAATACGCTACTCAAACAAGCTTTCCTTAACGCCTAAGAAGAACCCTAATCGTACAGCGAACGTGTGGCCAGACCGACCACCGAAGAAAACCACGCACTCGTGTTAGCATTACTCTTTACACCACCAAAGGTAGTCTGTTTGCCACCAAAAACGTGGTAGTCTATATTTTTAACGAGTAAACCCGAACAACAGTGACTACCTCGCAGCCACACATCGAGGCGCACTGTTGACATTCAACACAAATGTTACATAACAATAAGAGCGGGTAAAACGCGTCTAATTGTCATAAAAACACGGAGCTGGAGGCCTCGTATGACTTGGAAGTGATTATTCTTCATCCATAAAGCAGTTTCACGAGGGCATGTGAAATATTTAACTTAATATTATAAGTAAACATTAAGGCTGCCCGGCCAGAACCCTAACCGTGAACGGCGAACGAGCCGTCTTGGTAATTTTAAACTTATTTCGGTTTATTGAAAATATTTGGTTTGATTAATATTTTTTAGTAGGTACCCAGGATTCGCTGTTAAAAAAACTATGCAAATTATGCACTTTCATGGTCGATGGTCACGTTATTGTAAGAATTTCATTAAAACTGTAAAATACTTGTCTGTTTAACTTAATTGATCATCATTAATCTTGAATTGAATTATAAACCGAAATATCAAACTGAGAAAACCTAAAGAATGTTAATGAATAGATAATGTGTTAAAACATTAAATCTCGTTTTTTTAATACATAAAGTTTAATAAAATGCCTAAACAAAGATTTTATTATTCAAACAACAAAGGAAAAGATTTATATTGCGTAATAAAAGTTTATAAAATATAAATAAAAAAACTCTTTGATGTGATTTCGCGTTAAAAGCTAGAATACCGCGGTTTTATAATATCTTTTGTGGGCACAGACATCTTAGAAATTGCGTAAACACTGCTTAGTTTTATTGCTTTTGTGCGTTCTTCTTGGCTTCATTTAAAAGAAACGTATTTTATAAACTTGAACTTGAAAATTGGATCCGCATGGCTACTGTCTAGAACAATATTAAGTTCTGCAAACAAATAATTTAAGTACAACTGCTAAGTACCTACAAGTATTAAGAGGTATATGAATAGAATTTGGCATTCATACAGAGAGTGCAGGATGTTAATCATCTTAGCAATCATCAGCGTTAATCAATAAATCAAAGTTGAGAAAACTCCAAAAATAACACAACAATTACCTAGCTATCCTTATATCACCTACATATCTAGCTTAAAATCTTCATCGATCTCAAGTATCAAGCAGCATCGGTCGCACTAAACAGTGTTTCAATTAGGCACTATGCATAGTAGTAGATACCACGGAGCCCTTTCACACCGTGGGGCAGTGTTCTCCCTTTGTTTGACCATACATTTAAATACTATAGCCCAGGACCGATGCGTCCGGCGTAAAAAAAATAAACAACCGACCGACTCAAATATTTGGAAGCCAGATAATTTATTAGTCAGGGGTCTATGCTTGAGCCAAAGTTTTTGGTTATAACCGATGAGGCATCGCTCAAGGCTTCCATTTTCTGACGGTTCCAGATCGACTGGTGGAGTTAAAGATTGATGTGTAGTATTCGCGGGTTGGTATTGTGCCAACCCTTGGAAATGCTGCTGTATTAGTCAGCTCTTTTGACGCGGACTCTTGTGAATTCAGCGACTGCGCTTTTTTTTTTTGTCTTTTTACAATAATAACAGCAGCTTTTTTAATATTAAAAGCGAGTATGTGAACCAATAAATGGTTAATGCCATCACATTACACCGTAAATGGTAAGTAGAGGACATAGTTTTTTTACCTTTTTATCATCAACATAATTGTAACCTATCTGGCACCCGTTTGACAAGCATTTATACGTTTTACCTTCACACCTAAGTACGTATAGGGTTAGCAGTGGGGTTGGCGGACGGCCTTAATGAACCCTTCAGTCTTTATTGGCAGTTTATTAAACAAGATCAAAGACAGAAATGCAACAGAAGAGCTAGTTGCGAAGTAATATCAGCCACCCACGCGGCTGTAAGTACTTAACTGATCGATGGTTAAGCTACTCTTGTCCGTGGCATCTGCTGCTTATCAAGGCCCCTCTGTGAATTGGCAAGCTCGTTAAGCCGTTGGTCCCGATTGTCAGTCGAAGAACTTTGACTGTCGGTACGGGTAGTTAGAAGCCCGAAAGTCTTACTGAGCGGTATCGTGTCGGTAACTTGAGAATGTCTGATAGACAGTGCTCATACAGAATTCTGATTTACTTACATTCATCTGTATCTGGCTGCTCCAAAAGCAGCCTGCTTATCCTACCAACATGATTGCTAAAACAATATTGCACGCTTGGCGATCAAATAACTAAGAAATGGTACAAAAACATGAGTTTAACAAGCTATTCAATATTTAATAGTCAAATAATAATGATCTCGTTAATTATAGGACACAAACTTTAAGCTGAAATATCAATAAGCGCCTATTACAAAATAGACAACCAATTAAGCATAGCCATATATCTATTCCTAATGCATTGTTTCGTAAACAAGCCAACCCACTAGAAGATAATCGTCAAAAACACAAACATCTAATTGTTGGTTCAAACTTGAACTCTTCATTTGTCAGCATGGATGGCCAATAGTGGTTAACCATACTGGTTTAACGCCAGATGAATAACCACTTAGCTTGAAACCGAGTTCCTAAGTGGGTAATCTTCGTGGTGATGGTAACCGGTAACCAGTACAGTGTGACGACCAATTAGATTTGTGTGGAAGACTCAATTTTTGTTTGTGTATCGAGAAAAAACATGCCACCGAGTAGACTGGAGTGTGTACCTTTGTTTGAGGTGTGGGGCCGATAAGCGCGGTTGAAACTGAAACTATGGGATAACAAGTATCTACGAAGGTACTTAAAGTAGTTATGGATCATTGATACAATATGTTACGCTTCAATTTGAATGTTGTTGAGAGTAGGGCTAATTTATTTTGATTTCTTCAATGGGATTGTGGGGACAGTCACTGTGATGAATGATGATATATCACACTGACAATGTGTGATAATACTTTCTGATTTAACAAGAATGTTATCGAATCTCTACTTTATCATACAATGGTATAAATAGGTAATCACTTGTGTAGTAGTCTTAAAGGAAATCATGCGCTCTAGACAAAGACATATTTTATCAGCCATGTGATAGTCAAATGTCCAAAATGTTTAGAATTGACCGCGAGAGACCTTTTGGTAGCGCATGTCAATCTATTTTGAACTTTTTGGCAATCGTTATTAGTGATAGAATCACTTGGTCAAAGTGTTACAAGTTTGTAAAGCAAGCTGAATGCGTCGCGTCCACTAAGCCCATACCCTACGCTGTCTCCAACTTTACAGTTAAATTCAAACTGTACAAACAAAAGGCAGACTAAATCATTCGTAGACAAAACATTCACCTTTTTATGTTCCTTGGAATTTTTTAAATTAAATGTAGAATGGTATTCGAAATCCTTGATATGTTAAAAATAAAATGGATGTTTTTTTTAATTCGCCATTTGTTTTTAGTATTATTTTAATGTAGCATCGAGGTTAGAGCGCGTGCCAAAACAATGTAGCATGATGAATGGCGCAGTGACGAACATAATGACTAAATCTTGTGTAGAGTTTCGCATGCGCCGAACGAGATTCGCTGTCGGCTTCGGCGAACATAGTATGCTGTGATTTCGGCTCTTCATCTATTAAAATCATAAATTATGAGGTTTACTCCTTTTTTACCAAAATAATACTAGTAGAGAAAGCTTTATGGTCGCCGATTTACCTCCTAAAGTCACTTTACATAAAGTATATAAATAAATGTCTATGTGTCTTTTGGCAATAAATATATCATATTCGAATTGGTTTATGAAGACCTACATACATGCCATAAAAATAATTTATATCAGCAACTAAATCCGAAATTTTAATAAGTATATCTAACTAAATGAGCTGCAATAAACACATTCCTCTGATCACCGAATATTCGGCAAAACCGTTTAGCAGCTCTAATACTAAAACAATAAATGGGTGCTAGCAAATTGTTATTATTAATTTGTGCAAACCAAATTAAAACAATATCAATGATTAACAGTACATTATTGTCATCTAAAACTCATACATTTATGTATGTTATTGGACACTTGGTTATTGTTACAGGCGAAGATTTTTTTAATAAACTGACTAATTTGACGTTCCACGTCATGATTGGCGATCAAAAAATTACATATTTATAAACACAAGATATAAAATTAAATCAATACATGATTCATGCAACAACTCTAGAAGAGCATTACTAGTTCAAAATCACGAAACCTCATCTTAAAATCGATCTTTTACCTACAAACACACTCTTTTATCTATATAAAACTTGTACAAATAGTAGGCATGTGTGCTCTACCTACCCTGAATTGTCAAAGTCTTATTAAAGTCAATAATTGAGAACAAACAGACGGACAAAATAAGTAGGAAGCTTGTAGTTGTTGAGAACACGAAGTACACGACTCAACAGAAGCGATACTCAATTGAGAACAAGACTCATCATTGAGTTTCAACCGTTTTTACGTATCACTGATAGTTTTAACGAAACTCAAACGAAATACAACAAAAAATTCATTGAATACCAAATAGAACAAATGCTTGTTTCAGAGTACCGAAAAATGTAGAAATTTTTCAATATCAGTGCACACCCGAAATAGATGAAACAAAGAAAATAAAAACAAAAGTTGAGTTGAGTCAGTTTACCGAGAAAACTAAAACGGAATATTTCATAAAAACTGGAACGGTATACATATTTGAAAAAAAATCAAAAGCAAAAGTTTTGGCGGCAATAGAAACGCAATAACTGTTAGCAATCTGAAATATTTTTCATTACGTTTGGGATCTATTTTATGGAATTGAAGTCTATGATTCGACAAAGTTGTATAATTGTTAAAAAATAATAATTTAGGTAGGCTTTTTTAAGATAGGAACGTTTAAAATCTATGTTTAAAATGTATTTTTCATTAGTATAGGGATTTATTTCAGCGAGCTGAAGTATCGATTGGACAACATTTTTTAATTGTTAATAATCTTTAACTAGCTAAATATATGTCATATGTGATAAGGTTTGGCTCTAGATTGGATGGTTTGTAAAACAAGCTGAGATAGCTTTTTATGAATAATTGCAAAAAGATGGTTTTCAAATAAAGCTTAACATTTAGGAGCAAGAAAAAAGATGACTTGGATCAAAGTATTGCCAATCTTTTAAAATTAGTAATGTATGTTTGGCAACCCTATTGTCAAATTAAAACTACAAAACATTTAATTTTAAGACTAATTTTATCCCTCGAATTCTCTTGTTTTCACAAGATTGTATTATTTACGTAGCAATAATATACTCATTAATATTTTAACAAAATTACAGATCAACTTATCGTTGTCTTTTTATGGAATAACTACCTAATTGCTGAAAGTAACTTCTATTAAAATATAAATAAGAGAAGAACCAACGAGGCTTACGTCATTAAATGACATTAAAAACAGTGAATTCATTCAATAAAAACTTCCTGCAACAAACGGTCTATTCTTAGCAAACAGTCCGAATTAACATTTACATTTAGCAATCTGACAAAAATACCAACAGTCCAACATCTATCGACATTTAAAAAAACGGGAGCGATGTACATTTTTATTATAGTACGCTCTTTTAACTGTTATAATTAATGTACGGTGTAATAAACGGAGAACATAAAAAACGAATAATGTATAGACGGCAGTTAAAAATATGTTTAGCGTTACATACTAGCGTTTAAGTGCTGACAAAACAATGGCTTATCGCAGTCCCATCTAGTCGGATGTAAATTTTATTATAGAAACAATTGTTGCACTAATTATATTAAATATGTTAATAAAAATATTCTCGGTTGTAAAAACTAAGTATTTTTTCGTTTCTTTTTTGAGAATAACCCACATCAGCCACAGTGTAACTACTGGTAGTGGTACCATGATTTAAACAATGATTTTTTCAATACACAACATGATTTAAAAGAGTATCCATGGAGTTTTTTGCACGTTCTTCTCAACAGACGCTTTGTAACATGCAAGTAGTTTTTCCTTCTGACTGATGAACTCCTTGACCGTTTAAAAGTTCCTGTAAACGGTTTAATTGAAATAAATCCTTCGAGTTTAAGTTTGGACGTTGGTTCTTGAAAGTCATCTTCCAGAGTACCTGCGTGGGACAACTCTAGCTAGGGTTTGGTTCGTCGGTATGCCAGGCACCATTTAAGCTGTGAAACTATCTTCGTCACGCCACTGTGGTGTTAGAATCTTAGAACGGTTTGGCGACTTCCAAGAGGTATTTGTATAATTTCAAGACTGTTCTGGGTGGTGACCATAAGCTCTTAGAGCGGTATCATTTTGATTTCGAATAAGGGACAGATGTATTTGACTTGTATGCTTCTGACACATACTCGATCTCAAATTGATACCGCTCTAAAAGCTTATGGTCATGGCTTGGTAATGACACTAGAATTGATTTAAGATATTTCTTAACTCCGAAAATATTAAGCAGGGTGTAAAATAAAGTCAAAATTTATTTGGAAAAATGGGACACAATTGAATTTAAGCAAGGTTAAAGTCAAGAGGGTTAGTTCAGGAAATTCAGTTGTGTTTCATTTCATTTGTTTCAAACATTTCACGTATTTAGGAATTTAAACGATACCAACGAGACTTATGGACCTTTAGGTGAAGACTGAATAGGTGCTCCGTCTCCGGGATCCGTTGTTGAGCATATGATTGCTTGCTGATAATTAGTGAGATAGTGATCAAACGCGAGCCTATCAATGTTAAAAGGAACTACAACGATACAGTAAAACTATGTCCCAATTGCAAAAAAAGACAAGATGGAGGTTTTACTAAGCGATATTATTGTTCATATCACAGGTTCAAACATCAGAACTTGTTATAGCTTACCCTGACCTTTTCTTTAAAAAACTCGGCAGAATAAACTGTATACAGAATCACCAGTTATAACAATATTCTACATCTGGCGTCTGAAAAGTGAAGTCAAATTGCAAAGAAGTGATAGCAAGTGACTGACGACCTTGCCGAGTGTTACTATGGCTAACTGTTCTCTCGAGCTTAGCACGACTATAGAGAAGAAAATATATCTACACACTTGGAACATTGTCTTTATCTTTTTTTTAAATGTAGTGAGCAATGACCACACCAAACATTGTTAAGTTGTATATAGGCAAGGTTTTAAGTGTAGTTCAAATGGCTAAGTCCAAAATGTGACGTAAGGAAGGACGTAACAAGAGGACATGCTCTAGACAAGCGGCTTTCGATGTCAGCGAAGGCGGTAGTCGAAATGTCATAATAAAGGGATTGATCACGTGATATTTCGATAATGCTTGTCAATCCCATACAATTTTGCCTTTTTAACAATCGCTATTGCCACGCTTTCAATAGTAGGATGTCACTTATCCAGGACCTTGTTAGACACGCATGTGACACTACCACAGACTTGAAAATACCTACCGAAACATCAAGTAGTCAATCAAAAATTTTAGACTTTTGACAATAGTTATCGCCGATAAAATGTCCCTTGGTCAAGAGCCAGATTTTCAAAGTAATCGACGGTTTTGTGAGCGGATCTTAATCATCTACATCATCATTTCAGCCGAAATACATCCACTTCAGAACATACGCCTCCCCCAAGGTCGCCACATTGACCAGTCCCGTGAGTCTCGCATCCAGCAGATCTCCGCAACCTTCACTAGGTCATCGGTCCACCTAGTGGGAGGCCTTACCACGTATCGTTCAATATCAACAAATTCGAATGTATCTATGGAATCTCATTGACTTTTTGACTTCTTAGCATGTCGATGGTCAATATGAAAATTAGAATTAAACCAGAATTCTGTCACGGTAAAACCATTCGGTGACGCTGTCATAAGGTCTTCGCACGTACAAAGGTCCTAGACAAGTGACATTCTATCATCGGAAACGTGGCGATAGCGATTGTCAAAAACGCAAAATTGTATGGGATTGACAAGCGATATCGAAATTACACGTGATCGGTACCATACGTTTTGACATTTCGACTATCGCCTTCGCTGACATCGAATGTCACTTGTCTAGAGACTGATAGGGGGTATATTCCCTAAGCACGAAGTCCGTTGTTTCGGCGTTTCCTACTCCGTATCACCTACGGACGGATGATTCGTTCGGGGCCCGAACTTAGAATGAATGACAATACAATTTGACAGTTGTACCCACTCCCGATGTGTTTTTACCCGTCCGAAAAATTTAACTTAACACTTGTTTTTTTCACAGTTTCGGAGTACTTTCGGAAAGGGCTCGTAACTTCGTTGACGGAGATAGGGAGTAGAACCCTTGAACATGCTGCGCACTATCGCTGACAGAATGTCACTTGTCAAATGTGTTATGTATGTATGTTATTTTTTTCTTCGAAATAATAATTTATTCTATGAGTACAAACACTTATAAATATCTAAGATTCCCACAGATTCATCGTCAATGTTACTATAAAAATGTCATCTCCATTTCACGGTATATAGGTAATGCGGTACCACTTTGTATGAAATGTTGATCAAGTTATAGATAAGAGTTTATTACAAGCGGCGCGCTGTATTCATATACATATATATGCATAATAAAATGGGGATTAAAAGGTTTTTATACAACTTAATACATTCTGTAATACGGTACAAAGTATAATAGAATAATTAAGCAAATATGTACAGACGAACGCTAAAGTGTTGTGTGAATTTTTGCAAAGATTAAGTTTTGTTTTTATGTTGGTGTTAATCATACTACTAGAGAAAGTTTGTGAGGATGGATGGATGCTTGTTAATCTTTCACGCAAAAACTACTAAACGGATTTTAATGAAATTTTACAGAAGTATAGCTTATACATCAGAATAACATAGACGCTATGACATAAAAATATATTGGGCGAAGTACCGATACCGCGGGCTGCAGCTAGTTTAATATAAAATCACGCCTGTACTGCCAGAAAGGCTAGGCAGAACTGCATCTATAATACACCCACATTTCGCCAATAAGGCACATGTAAGCGAGCATATAGCCATCAACCGGGAAACAAGTCCAATAACAATGCCCGACCCTGGCACCCAGAACCTCATGCTCCAAGTATCGCTTACAACCACAAGACCAACGAGGCAGTTAATTATATTACGAACGATTTTGTCTGGTCAATCTTTGCAAGAGGAATTTTATTCCTTTTGGTGAGCTCGTCACCAGTCTATTCTCCAGGGTAACACAGAGATTTGCTTTCCGGATTTGCCTCTGATTGATCGCGACCCGTGCTCTGCTCTGATACCATTTTTCCTTATCTATAAATTCGTGTAGTTATTTGTAAAATACAGGACCACCTGTAGCGCGTTAGGTGTGGCCTCGTTTGGACGTCCTCCGGCAGGTGTGAGTTAACATTTCAGAGTGTGGGTTTACAGCAGTCATAACAGGAAAGACTGGGGTATTGAAGGCTAGGTCATCTTAGCCTATTGACCTTCTCGATAAGAAAAAGTTCTTTGGCGATAGACAACCATCCTTTCCAGCCTTCATTTATCACCAAAAAAAAGGTGGATGTTTTTTCTTGCTTGTCTATGATACATATTATTATGCTAAATGGTACACTGCTTTTGCCTAGGCTCTATTCTACAACAGTGATCGTCCTGCATCGCATCAATCAGTCTGAAGTTCTGTAGGCACTTTCTAAAAGGTAAGTCCATAATCATCATCATTTCAGCCGAAAGACGTCCACTGCTAGACATAGGCCTCCCCCAGGCGTCGCCGCATTGACCGATCCCGTGCGTCTCGCATCCATAAATAAGTTAAGTGCGAATTATTTTTTTAAGCCACTTCTAGACATTAAACTGCCACTGCCCAACAATTTGGTAAATTTTCTAGAAGCACGTGTAGGAGTGTATATCCGCCCTCCTCCGTGGATAAAATTTTTGGTTAAATTTTGATATTATAGAAAAATAAACTATTTAAAAACATTTTATGCTAACACTTTTGCGTTCGTCTGTACAGTAAGAAAAAAAACATACCTTGTATTTTGTGTCCAATTGTGGTCCGAAAATAGCATTTTTAGACGAAAAATTTAAAATAATACGTACCTGTAACAAGAAAAGAACATTTTTATAAAAGTAAACAAATCGTAGGCCTATTAGAAACATGAAAGAAGTAATTTTCGCCTAGAAATAGATTTAATTACTGGATAGGTTCACTTATAATTTCCGCTATTGCTTGCATTGTCCCGTATGCTAGCCCTATGTACTGAATAAATAAACTGCTGATAATTTGAACGGCTGAACTTAGGTGAGTAGAATCAATACCTAGAATATTAGAAAAACTAGCGACCATTACTATAATAAATGTACGGTAATTTTTACCGATACTTGAGGTATATCGATTTTAAAGTTTATTTAATAACTAGACGGCCTGGAAAAAGTGGCATTCTATGGTAACGAATGTCTAAAAGTCTAAAATGTACAGTTTAATCAATTTGAAAATTGATTATACTATGGTATGCCTACAAATAAAATTTTAAATCATCACCAATCAGATTATTAAGAAAATGGTCTAGAGGATAAAATATTCTTATCCAAAAAATTGCGACTCGCCGCCGCCGTTCACACGCGATGTGCATTTTAAAATCAGTTACAGAGAGGTATCGCCCCCTACCTTACTGGCGAAATTGTGGTGTACCTACTCAAGGACCTCTGCCAACCCTGTGCGGAATAGTCGTTATGTTATGAGACAGACAAGCGATAGCGAAATGTCAAGTGATTTGTGCTTTATTATTGAGTTTTGACAATCATTATCACTTTGTGTCAATCCCAAGGCATCAATCAAAGTACTTAACTTCAGAATGAGTCTCGATACTTTTCAACAATTTTATTTGCTAGCATAACGTGCATCGGTACATTGATTCGATACAATATATACCGGTATACCTAATAGCATCCATTAAGACCATAAATAACTGTATTAGTGATATTTTTAACGCTACAATTGAAATAACACGTCTGTTTACAATAAAACTGATTAAATATAATGCTATATTGTTTATATAACTGGCGGAGCAAATCGCGACGTTGCAAATTGAAAGATAAGACCTCGTATCGACCAATAGAGGAACGATCTCGAATTATTTTGACTAATCGATTTTTTATTGATTTTATTGCACGTGTATTATATTTTATGATACGATTTGATAAGCTGCGATGTGTAACTTCTTATTGCTTCGATCTGCATTAATTTAGATTGAAATACATTGTTCTATTTCGTCATAGATTTCTAGTATCTATTTGCCGTACACAGGCCTATAATTCTCAACAATTTTTGTACAGAATAGCCCATTACCGTATAGTCCTTTTCGATGTGTTTTTTTTTTTTTGAATATAGCTAATGTTTTAAAAACAATAAGGTATATATAAATATAAAAACTATACCTAACTTATTATATATTTTACTCAACTCATGACATAATTTTACACGCAAATAAAAACCTAAGTACCCAACCAAATTATGTGTTTGTGAAATACAGGGCAACATTTATATTTATTTAGTATAGATTATCAAATTTTATATTACGTTTTTAAGTATACATTAAAACTCATATCGGCAATAAATGTCCGAATTACTCATAACATAACGTTATAGTTTACATGAAAATAAGACGATAAAATAGAGAACAGAATAACTGGAGAAACGAATTACACATTTAATAAAGGCAGGCAGATTTCGTAAAAATCTAACAAACAAAGAATGGGTGTTATTTTTAGATAAAATTAACGCACATTATGATCGTACGCGCAGCTACCGAACGTGAATCATTTTTATGTGTGGCCCCACTACAAGCGAGCGAAGAAGCGCTTAAAAACGCTACTGTGAACTTTTTTTTAAGAACTCCAATGTAGGCTGTCTATCTTAGTAATACGTTTAATATATGAATGCAGAATACTAGGTCGACCGATGACCTGGTTAAGGTGGGAATCCGTTAGATGCGATAGGACCGATCGATGTGGCGACACTTGGTGGTAGCCTATGTCCAACAGTGGACCTCTTTCGGCTAAAATAGTGATGATGTGGCAGAATACAATTTACCGGCTGTAAAAGATTTATATACCTATATTTTTAAGATGGAGTAGCAAGTATCTACAGTTTTGAAATGGTTGAGCCTTAACAGTCACACATTCAAAATAAACCAGTATTTTGAATGTGGATCGCTCCTCTAAGCTCACCGCTGCGACTGGCACCCCACACCAAGCTCAAGGTCCACGTCATCGCAATAACAAATATTTTCCACTGATTCTATTGTATATTGTTGGCTTTTCCTATTAAAACATTAGTTTCTTTTAACCTACTTCCAGAGATAATGGTTCCGCTTGTACTGTTCAAATGTTTATAGATACAATACTAGCTTCTTCCAGCGGCTTCGCTCGTAGACAGTCGAAAATTATCCCACGGGAACGTACTCATAGATTAAACAGTATCCTATGTTCAATCTATAACTTAATTTATTAAAAAATGTTCAGCTCTTTAGTCATAAAAAAACAAACAGCCAGACTGACCAACAGATAAAATTCGTTTCGCATTTATAGTATAAATATGGATAGGATCAAAGCAGTTGGTGTTCTTTAGTTTCTGCCAACCCCCATGGGAATACGGCGTGAGTATATTTTACGTTAGTCTAGTGTTAGATGTGAGTATGGATTGTTGGTATATCAAACGACGTAAAAATTGCCTAATTTGGCCTTTCGCCAAAAGAATGACGTCACAGATGCTTGTATCTTTATTAAATGATTTAATGGTACTTGTGCATGAACCGGTAGGTTCACGGGTACATTGATCTGTCGAGATCAAGCAAAAATATTATTGTGGACTTGTGTTTCGCCGAATGTATTCGATTATGGATGAGTATTGAACTGCAGTATATTTATTTTATTTTTGTACTGACAGTTTGATGTTTTATGTTAAACTTGTGATACGATCAGTTTATAATTTGATGCCATCTAATTTCACGTTTACTAAATCAATAAATTAATCGGTTGAACATACAACTAGATCCTGCCTTGCACATTCCGTCACAAAAAAAAAACAAAAAGACATATTAAAAAAATATTCAATCCAATCAATCTTATCTATGATCGCAACAACATAACTTTCTAAACATAGACGCAAACGCCCTTATAGAAAAGGGGTTATGCAGAGAAACGACGCGATATGCAAAACAACCGGTAAGTCCGTACTCTAACCGACTGGACAACATTTGGTATACTGGTACAACTATGTAATAACCGCTGCGTAATTATAATATTATAAATAATAAACGATTTGCATTCGGCTTCCTTCAATTATCGTGCTAGTTTGAGTTCTTGAAGCTGAGCTGGTCTGTCGAGTACGTGGTAAGTAAGAGGAAAAAAGCGGCCAATGGTCAAATAGAAAAATCTTTTAACAAAAAAAAACAAACCGACTGCCAAAACAAAACACTACAAAGCGAAAAATAACTTTCTTTTCCGAAGTCGGTGTCTTTGGTACCAATTATTTTCAGTTTTTGTACACCGACTTCTTGTTTTGTTTTGGCAGTCGGTTTGTTTTTTTTTGTTTAAAAGTTTTCATTTGTATCTTTTTAGTTTTGATTACAAATACTATGGGAATCATTTATAGCCAAAGTAAATCTCATGACGATTCCATTAAGCCCAAACACGGCTAGGATACATTGTTTTATTAAGAAGTTCCAGTGCCTATCTTCGGGCTTCATCATAAGATCAGTTCTATGCTACCATTTTTTTGCTTCATCATAGTCCGTTAACTATTCGATACATCTTATACCGGTGTGATAATTGACATTAAGGAGTTCCAGTGGCCATCTGTGGTCTTCCTCATTAGTTCTCCTTCACCAAATCATACTTTCTGAGTGCAAATGATTTCATTGTTGGTGAAAATACCAAAACTCACTATATGTATGCCTATAATATTTGAGGAGTTCCTTCGATTTCTCCAGGATCCCACCATCAGGTACTAACCTGATGACCAAGGGACCACCTGGGAAGTATACCCTTTCAAACAAAAGAAGATTTTTCCAAATCGGTCCAGGCGTCTTTGAGCAATCGGGGCAAATATAGAAAAAATATATCCGACTAATTCCTCATCCTTTTCTTGATGTCGTTTACAAAAAATCGAGAAAACTCATAAATTGTGCAAAGACTTTTTTTGGTAAGGGAAGATAACCTCACTCATATCAGTAGAAAAGAAAGAAACTATAAGCAAGAACAAGATCAAGTAAGGACAAGAATGTAGATTCAATGAAGGAGACGTGTTGGGCCGAGCCCAAATCAAATTGGGAGTAGGAGAAGAGAAATAATTATAATTTAAGTGAATGAATAATCAATGTACAATAGTGTGTAGCAAAGATGAAGGCAAAACAAATAATAAAGAAACTAGAGAGAACTAGTACTGTGTAGGAATTTAGAGACAGTGGCGTAGCTACCGTAGGACTAGGTGGGGCAGTGCCACGGGGCCCCCAATTTCTAAGAGCCCCTTTGCCTCCATGAAAGATTGCTGCATAACACGTAATACCTATTATCAAGTAGTTTTGCTTTACTATGGCCCTTTAGCTTTTGTTATTCCCTATATTGGGCAATAAGGAGCTGATGATGAAGAAGTTTTGCACATTTAAAGTTACGAGTTTTTTTAATAGCACCCTAATTTAATTTTTGTCCCGGGGCCCTTAGTACTGCTTAGAGATAGACGGAAATTGCATTAGAGGACAAAATAATAGTCAGTAGATGTAGGTAAAAAGATCTACAAATAACAGCCAGAAGCCACTGTTCCTAAATCAAACCAACATTTGTTTAACGTACTTTCCGAAGTACGGAGAAGTCTCTGTAGTCACCCATCGACAGATCGACCTCGGTAAACGTTGCTTAACCTCAAAGATCGCCTTATAACATTAGTGACATAATTAACTTACTATACTATATTACGTGAACGACTATCATCGCGGCCACCGATGCGCGAACTACACTACTAAACCTGGGGTAGACGAATCCGGCGCAAAAAGTAGAGTAGTGGATGCAACCACGCTTGCGAAGTTAACAGCTGATGTTTTCTATTTAAGGGTCTTCCACCGCTTTATTGCCGTAAAACGGTTACTTTCTAAAGCATACTCCTTTGTAACATCTAGGTTAAAATGTTTACAATGCATGTCCTCGAAAAGAGCGTTTTCCAAGCAGCCAAACTGTGCGGAAAGTGTCACTTTTTTTTACTAGTGCTTTTTACTTTCCTGTACTTTTTTAATTTTTAACTCCAACGTCAGCCCGCCTCATAGAGTTTTTATTATTTGAGAAAAGTTTTAAAATTAGTTAAGTACAGATTATCATTCATATAAAAAGTAAAACAAAACTAATACGTCATTTAAGGCGTTTTTAATTACTCTAGATTTAGATTTTGATCAATAAATTAATTTTAATTATTCATTAAATATGTTTGGCAGAATTAATATTTTGCTCGTGCCTTTTTGCGTTATGACGTGACAGCTATTGCACATGCGCAGTAGAACTATGAACTATTAGTTAATCTGTGGATATGCTGAGCGCCCTTGAATAAGCGCCATTTTATAATTTCTTGCTTGGTTCAGATATATTTTTTTATTTCCTCGCACAATGCATAGTAAAATGTTGTATGATACACGTGCGTAAGATGATTTCCGACTCGTGTCGATTTATCCACTCACTCGCTTCGCTCGCTCGTGAATAAAAATGCCACTCATCGGAAATCACCTACTTCCCGCACTTGTAGCATAAATAACTATTGCAAAAATATAATATTGATTCATGTACATTATTTGTGCAATATGCTTTTTTTTATATACCTACATGTATTATTGATTCATGTACATTATTTTTGCAACATGCTATTAACGTGTAATTAATAGTTTTGCTTTAAAAAAATAATTAACGACACGATATTTTTTCGCTACTTTTGGGTACATCTCCAGAACGACTTGGATGTTTAAAATATTTTGACTTAGAAAAAATTATGGCTAGAATTTTTTCATAACTGAAATAGCATATGTAAATCAATGCTAACAAAACTGTCCAAAAGGAGGTTCAATATTGAAGTGCTGGCTCCGAGCGGGCGCACGGCCTGTTCTGCGTTAACATTGGGGAATACATACGCCTTAATCGAATGTCAGTCGGCGGTGATGTTTGGAACTAGATGTGGGCAATGGGGCGAGCAATATTGATAGAATATTGTACCTGGATGGCATATATCTAGGTTAGTGATGGGCAAGCAAGGGTAAAGTTTGTAGCAGTTGTGGCACGACCAGTATATGAAATGAGAAGAGCCTGAATATAGTGACATTGTATCAGTGATAAAGATTGTCGGAAAGTGAAACACGTATAAGATTGACAGGTCCTACCTAAACGTCACGTGGACAATAGAAAAATATTTTTGTAATTTTGAAAATCTCTAACAGAACGTAATTTATTCAAGACTTCTAGAACCTCAGGTTTTGTTAACCAAAATATGGGAATGAAAGAAGAACTTTAAGATCGTAACATTGCTGCTTGTCCATATAATGAAAAAAACCACCATCATTCACCTATTTAATAATAAAATTAATTGCAAGTAATACGTACTAATATTATATTCAGAACCATGCCAAGTTTCTTAAGTAACAAAGTTTAGCGAGATGTCCAAATCCAAGTATGACTTGAATAAGTAAAAAGGTAAATTCTCAGCAAACTTGGAATAAGTTATAATAAATTTCTACAGGCCGTTATTATTGAATTTTTCGAGATGATGTATAGCAGCTTCTGCATATCCTACCTTATCTCACGCATTGCAAGCATAATTATGCTAATATATTATATAATATTTTTAACCGACTTCAAAAAAAGGAGGAACCCCGATTACTCAAAGACTCCTGAACCGATTTGGAAAATTCTTCTTTTGTTTGAAAGGGTATACTTTCCATGTGGTCCCATGGTCATCAGGTCAGGATCTGATAATGATATCCTGAAGAACTCCGAACCCCTCGAAAAGGGATCTCCTCAAATATTATAGCCACACACAGTGATTAAGGTATTTTCAACAACAAATCAATCATTTGCACTCAGAGAGTGGTTTAACATTTGTTAAAGTGGAACTGGAAATAAAACAATGTATCCTAGTCGTGTTTGAGCTTACTGGAATCGTCATAAGATGTACTTTGGCAATAAATGATTTTCCTGGTAATTGGAGGCACCTACCAAAAGTAAAATACATAAAGATTAAAAACTTTTTAACTCAAATCAAACCGAATTCCAAAACAAACGACTACAAAGCGAAGAATAACTCAACTATCCTTTTCGACTGCTCTCAAAACGGTGAAGGAACCAAAAATTCAAAGACATGTGGCAGCTCGTGGCTAAATAAAAACAGTTGCACGGGTCGATCTTCAAGGTTAAGCAACGCTTGCCGAGGTCGATCCGTGGATGGGTGACCGTCTTTACATAGCGATTTTCTTCCATGCATCGGAAAGCACATTAAGCCGTTGGTCCCGGCTGTCATTTGAAGATCTTTGCCAGTCGTTCCCGTAACGACAGAAGCCTGAGATCATGACACCAGTCCAGCCAATAGGTATCTGCCTGTCTGATCTCCACAACCCGATAGCTGGGTGACCAGTTCAGCAAGACTGATGTCACATTTTCTGGCTTCTCATTACTGTGGCGACAGACAAGGATAAGCTTAGTCTAATATGATGAGTTAAAGTTAGAAAGAATTAATGATACGTCGTCTCGGTCTTACTTATAATTTGGTAATTTTTCAGCGTACAGTCATGAACTTA
The DNA here is from genome assembly GCA_948252205.1 of Orthosia incerta. NCBI lineage: Eukaryota > Metazoa > Arthropoda > Insecta > Lepidoptera > Noctuidae > Orthosia > Orthosia incerta. Next base: position 34,888,059 of record OX411741.1, on the reverse strand, counting down.
AATATGTGACTATAAATAAATCGGTACAGTCCGCCCTGTTCTTAGTAACATAATATTATTGCTTGCTTGTTTTGGGCCAGTTAGTTATTATTGGCATCTAAAGGCCATCGATACGTATGCACATATCATGCACGCCGTGACGCCCGCGCCATTTTTTCACGTTTTAAAGTAAGTATAATTGTTTCTTCTTATTATTTGCGAGGCCTTTATGACACATTAGCACGATCAACACTGATACAATGCGGTTAGAAAACTTTGTAATTGCCACACATTTTTGCTTCACTCGACCATAATAAAGTATTATAGTTTTTTATATACAAATACTTTTTGTTTGTGTTCATCGCAAGTTTATCGATGCGAGTGTACTCGTACAGGCTGGCAAGAAGAATACTTTTTTTTATTTGCGAATTGGCATGGAAATAATGATAGGGGGTAACCTTTTTACATGTATTTGTGTTTTTTTATTTTTTTTCTTTGTAAGTTATTATTCATTATAGCCGCCCGAGTCTGACTGCAGAAACAGTTCCGTTTGAGGAATAAATAAATCTGATCTAGTAATTATACAAAACTTCATGTTTTGATTATTGGCTTTTGTGGAGAGTTATAAGGAAGACCGCAAACCTGAACCAATCACTTGCATTTAAAGTAAAATAATGTCAATCAACAAACGATTACTGCTCTTTTTTAAGGCGCCGATTCCCTTGAGTAACTGATTTTAAAATGAGAATCACGTCCAAATGGCTAGTCGTAATTATTTGAAAAAAATATATGTTATATTAGACTATTTTCTAAATAATTTGATCAAAGCAAATTTTGAGTTTTATTTGTATAACATAGTTTAATTAATTTGTAAAGTTATGTCTAAAACGGACAAAAACACGACAATCACACCAAAACCGCTGGGCGTATTTTAATGGAATTAACACCATCTCAAAGATAATTTAACTATCTACATTTTGATCTGAGGCTTTTTTTTTAAAGTCATAGATTAATAAGGAATGTACAAAAAACTACAAAATTTTGGGTCGCGTGGGTGTGAAACGAGTGCGCGTTTTGTTCCCTCAAGGTCGTTGGCGTTAGTCGTCGTCTTAATGATTGTCAAACATGTCTCGGCTAGTAGCCAAATGAAAACGCGATATATTTACCGTCGAATATTAGCCATACTAGGAAGCGACGCACTTTGACTGGCTAAGGACCAGTGTTTTGAATCTCTTCAAAGTTAGAGTGTACAGGCTTCTTCTGAGTAAACTCACTCCATCGTCAACTTTGTCTCTGTCACCTCTGACCTAGACTTGATGATGATGATGGAAATGTCACGTCTCCATGAACCTTGGGCCTTACACAAAGTGACCAACGCATAAGCTTTCTTTTATTTTTGGAAGAAAGTACCACTGAATAAGATATAAGGGGTTGGCAGAAAATTCAGCACAAAATTTGCAAGATACTGAGAATCAAGCACACCGTATTGTGAAGTTACGTTTTGTCTACATAACAAACTGCTACGTTGTATTTAACGAAATGTAAACGTGAAAGTTTGCGTAACACTACGTTAACCTACGTATGCTTATCTCGTACACAGCTGACTGCGTTGACGCGTCACTTTTCGTAAAGTGACAAAAATATTCGGCCGGGTTACAGTGTGCAAAAAAAAACGTGGACCAAGAGCGAGGGACTGTACGTTTGTACACATATATAGCAGGGTTGCAAGATTAAAATATTTTTTTTTATTTTTACCCAAAAATAAGATATGAATGTTCAAAAAAAGAATAATATTTTTTTAGTAATTGGGCAAATGCAGTCAGGCATATTTATTGTTGAGCAGGTTGTTACGCTAGGTCAATCTGCCGTGATAGACCTAACCACACTAAATACAAAGAAATACAGAATTAGGTGATTACTAGCAAAAAATGGTACAAAAGAAATAGTACCAGCCTGTTACTGCCCGACTGCAAGGCAAACACCTCTTCTCATACAGAGGGGGCTCGAACATTCATCACCACATTTACTCAATGCGGTATGGATATTACAGACTTATATTAACCACTAGCTGTGCCCGCGGCTTCGCTCGCGTCAACTACATACCCTACCCTACCTTACTTACCTATCCTGCCCTACCTGCTCTACCTTCTAGGTTTATTCTTCCACGGAGAATCTTAACACTGCCATTAGATGGAGCCTGAATACGGAGTTCAACTGTCCGAGTATCTGAATTGTGTTGTGATATTCTACTTCTTGAACACTTTAGATTAGATACTTTGAGTTAGCACAATTTTTATGTCTAAAGTTATCTACATTGGTTTCGTACATTTTACGTGATGCGTACACAACTAAACAGTAAACAGACAAAAAATCAAAAAATGCTCGAAATGGGTTTTGTTGGTTATCCTTTAACAAACTAGATATTTTTTTGGAAATATTTTCGATGTACAAAATCTACAGATTTATTATTGATGATTGATTGATGATGAGAAGTCCAGGTTGTAGTACATATGAATTAATAAAGTCACATTGGTACTTGCCCGGATTTGAACGCACAACCTCGAAAATGAGAGGCGACGTCTAAGCCACTAGATCACCACGATACAAGAAAAAAAACCTGCTATGCACTTAGCGGATCGCAAATCGCGTCCGCTATTATTGAAATAGCAGCCTTAATTGCTAGCGTTCTATCATTAACTATATTTTGCAAACAAGGCCCCGATCATGCATTATAGTACATTTGTCATTTAATTATATTTAATTTATATGTCATGCCGTAATTGCCGTGTTTTAACTCTTTTCAATGGGCCAACTGTTATGAAGGATGGTGTATTTATGTTTGTAAGTAGTTAGGGTTTTATTGTAGATAATCGGTACCTACCATTGTACATTCGTTTTAATCAAGGTTACATGAGGGAAATTAGATATAAGTATTTTTAATATAATTTGTCTCTGTTCAATAATCATCACGCCAGGTATTCCCCGGAGGGTTAGGTAGGCAGAGGCTCCTATAGAACACCCACATTTCACCAGATATGTTTGATACCATGTAAGAGCAAGCATATTGCCATCATTCGTTTCTCGAGTTCGATTCCCGCACGGAACAAATATTTATATGGCCTATAGATAGTTGTTCCGGATCTGGGTGTCTTGTGTTTGTGAGTTTAAGGCGCCGATTCCCTTGAGTAGCTGATTTTAAAATGAGAATCACGTCTAAATGGCTCGTCGTAATTCTTTGAAAAAAATATATGTTATGTTAGACTATTTTCTTAATAATTAGATCTAAGCAAATTTTGATCTTTATTTGTATAACATAGTGTAATTAATTTGTAAAGTTATGTCTAAAACGGACAAAAACACGAGAAGTAGTGGTCAAGCGCGAGCCTAACATTAATAAAAAAAAAACACTCCAAAACCGCTGGGCGTATTTTAATGAAATCAACACCATCTCAAAGATAATTTAACTATCTACATTTTGATCTGAGGCTTTTTTTTAAAGGTTTAGAATAATAAGCAAAGTACAAAAACAACTAACGCCAACTAGTAGTTTTTTGTACTTTCCTTCTAGTAGTTTGTAAACGCACCCACACATAGAAAGTAATTCCTAGTGTAGGGACAAGGATTAAAAAAAAAAAACTTACTTAACACTTAGTCCAGACTTCAAGCTGCTACTGTGAAATTCCAGATGTCAAAACCCATTAACACTTTGCCCGACCAGGGAATCGAACCCGGAACCTCGTGCTCAGCTGCAGTAGCGCTTGCGACCACTAGATCAACGAGGTTTCTATTGTTATTCGAATTAAATACATGTAGATACTATCTGCGGGTTGATTTATTTGTAACATAATAATTAGTTTCTAAGGTCACTGGCTGATTGACAGCCAGACACCACATATCATAACAAATAAAGTCTAAATGAAATAAACATTTCTATGAGCTATAATAAAAATATGTATATTCAATTAAAACAACACGGCTCCCACATAACAATTACACGGTCTTATCGTCCGATCTACAGTGTATATTTTACACCCGAAAGTGTCCAAACTAAGAATCTATTGTAGAGGTAATTAACAATATTATAAGAAACGGTAGCACCGGGCTCGTGGCCCGTGAAGCGGTATAGGAAGGAATCATAGACTAAGAAATTATAGAGGCGCAACACAAGTGCCGCCGACATAAATGCCTATCGCTCCCCATCACATTGTTTCCTGAGGAGTTATTCTGTAAAAATCTCACCAATACGTGCAGAAAACTTAGCATGGGGTGAAATGACAGTTCACTTCAACTCACTTTACCTAAGTCGTCACGGGAAATGTTCGTTCATAGAATAGACCGGCTAGGCTTGTCAATTTCTACTGTGAGTAAATGCGGAGCAAAAACAGTCTTATTCATAAAAATCTTTGAAATATTTAGCACCAGTTACGCAAATTCTTAAATCAAATTTCATAACGCGAATCTTGCTAATCAGTTCTTTAAAAGTCGAAATTACCTGTCACTGTGACTGTCGTTAGTCAAAATCTACTTTCATTGCCTATATATTTATTGAGTATGTATGTATTTATGTATCTATTATAGAACCTATGTATATATTTGTGTATCTATAATAATATTATTGTGTTTAAAGTAAATATTCGTATTGTTATGTGTTACACCAATGTCAACCCCATTTCATGTCCAGGCTATCACTGTCCATTCCAGGTTGCCTGGAAGAGATCGCGGTATGCGATAAGGCCGCCCGTTGTATGTATTTTAGTTTTAAGTTTCCTTTTCTGTGTTTTAACTTGGTGTACCTACAATAAAGCATATATAAATAAATAAATAAAAGGTGCTAAACAGTTCAGAGTTTTTTATGAAAAGACTGAAACTGCGCAAGTGATCACCATACAATCTTAATGGCAGTAATTAGATAGCAAAAAATCTATCGTTATTTAGACCTACATTCCGTGCCAGTAACATTGAAATCCTATATAGTAGGGAACGAACCATCAATCAGGCACTAAACTAGACTGCAAGCTGCTAATAAAAAAACTCCAAACGAAAAGATCATAACACTTTGACCGCAGCGACCACAATACCACAATGCAGTTCCTATTTCCCCATCTATACATTCCTACTCTATGGCAGATCTTAATCTGGGGTCCCGTCGCGCCCGCGCCGCCTCAAACACGTGTACAGCAAGTTTACCCTCTGCCGGCGATCACTGATACTGGCGATACTGCCCGCAGTGCCCGCTGTCAGCACTCAATATCGATCTACCAGTTGTTACGTCACTCAGAAATTAATGCGCCGGAGTAGGGTTAAGTAGAGTTGCTACCGTTTTTGTCCTCGACAGTTTATGTGTCAGAGAAAAGAAATGGATCATTTTTTCGGCTCGAAAGTGTAAGTTCGGCCATTTTATCTTTAAAAGTTATCAAAAACATGGAGCATTTTACTTTATATTCTTTTTTGCAGTATACTAAAGCAGAAACTGTTCGAAAACTAATATTTTTCACTCCGATCTCTGCAGACTTTCAAATAAATTGAAATAGTTGGCTTCAAATTTTGCAGTTTCCTGATTTTTAGGGCCTGGCAAACCTGTTACTATGCTCGGTCATTGTTTATGTTTTTTCTTTTTTTTTATGACACTAAACATAGTAGAGATATTTTTCGTGCCGATAGATTTCGGCTAAAATAAAAATTCTTGCTTAAAAAGTTTTTGTAACATAGTTTCAATAAACTAGTTTTAAAAATATTTATTTAATAAGCGTTAAATACTCAAGTAACTGCTAACTAGTGACATTTACCTGTAATGTGGGTAGGTAAAACTCACAAAGAGTTTCCGTAAGAGCTTTCATTGAACTTTGTATAAAATACCAACAACTATATAAACAATTTAAAGTAAATGTTAATACGGGGATATTATTGTCATATCAAGCTTCAATTTGTTTTTTATTTATTGAATGGTAAGCTATGTAAGTACCTACCTAAATATTGAACCAAACTGTTCTTACTATAGGTAAAACGATATAATATTCTGTATGAAAACGACATTATAGTCGCAACTGAACAGGTTGGTTCATCATCATCAAGCGATATAGTGGTCAAACGTAAGTCCGTCATTAAATACAAAAGTTTTCAAGTCTTGGTTTTCTTCGAGAGTCATACTTATAATATAAAATCCAACAAATAATTATCTTAATAAACATAAGCATTTTAGGGTGTTTTTTAAGTCAAGGACGGTTCACCTGCTCTTCTCGTCTGATAAAACTTTAATTATAATTATTTATGCAAAATATTAACTAAGCCAACTCAGTTATTATTTTTCATAATTATAATAAACGAACAGGAATAAGTAATATGTAAATGATTCAGACAATTCTTACATATTAAGTCTTGGTCTGCAGAACCCATCTCGTTTTTATAAAAAAGAACAAATCGCGCCAACCTGTCTAGATACTCAGTATAATAGTTTTTATAAACATCATTCTAATTTGTAACACTCACATGATATTTGTTATTGTATTTAAGTGTAATTTATGGCACTTGTCTTGAACCAACAACTTGAGATCCTGGTGACGTGCGAATCACTCAAGTATGATGAGTATGACTACCAAGTACGTAGGTACACGATATTATTATATTACCATAACTTATGATCATGTTCATGACGTAACAATTTTTTTAATCTCGTACCGAACGACGACTTCGATACATGATCCTATAACGTTTAAAATGTAAATTTTGACTTTAAAAAACTTAAAATGTTTGCCCGTCCCGACGTGGATAATGCAAAAAATATTCATAAGGGATATTTTAATTATAATTTCACATGTATTCAAGTTATTTAATCCTACCGGAGTTGGATCAATCGACACCGGTCCAGCGGTAATATATTGGCAATATGAATAATTTTAATATTAAAATGTAATTCGATTGACTCGATGAGATATCGATATACTTGACGTGTCGATTGCGTTAGCGATTTTAATGTTCATCATTGTACGTTGGCGAGAGGTGCATTTTAAAATAATACGTTACGATTAATCGTTTTTTTTTTTATTATTTGGACTATGTTTGCGATAAAGTGGCTTTAGCTGTCGGGAGCTGACTAGCGAGTAGCATAATAACAGCGTGTTCTAAAAAGAAAACCTAACCTTACAAAGTAAAAAAGGAATCGTAATTTTTTACGGATTTTAAATTTAAAACAAATTCTAATTTCGAACTTTTGAGAGATGTGCAATTTCTCTTTTGGAATCGTTTGCAAATCTTTTCAACCCCAAAACGAAAGACAAATGAACATTTACATTTAAACTATTACAGACATATAATAAATAGTTTAACCCTCGAATTATAATAGACTATCTGTGACCTTCGCATATTAATTAATTACCAAATGTCGCAAGGGTAATAAATCGAGGTCTGATGATATCCCCAAGAGTTTGAAACTAACTGGGTTAATATTATCATTATTTAATTAATTATCCAACTACTAGTTAATAAGACTATCTAAATATTTAAAAATGCAACGAATTTTTATCCCAATCCACATAAAATACTCAGTTATAGTGTTGTAAATATCTAATGGGCAGCCACTCCATGCACAATATCAGCGGTACTGTATACTGGACTGGTGTAGACTAGAAGCCGACACCAGCTTAGTTGCGGAAGACTAGACAGATTGATTGCAGTAGGGTTCCCCAGTAAGAATTCCAGTCCGTCCCAGCATTACCCTCTGGGCCAGCGACACCTGCACTACGCTCTCAAATTATGATTATTATTTTGGATTTTGTTTAACTTTGACTTATATTTTACTTTAGATTTCATTTAACTTGTAACTTACCTATTCTTTTATGAAGCTTGCGGTGCTAACCTTTAAGAAATCATATACTAATCTTAGCATACAAAAAAATTTATACATGTAAGTACCAGTAGGTATATAAATAATTGTTGGTTGGTCAGTATACTTAATAAATAAATTAAAGTAAAAACACTATTAATTTTTGGAATTGTTATTCAATTTTTGCACTTATTCCTCTGTATCTAATACCTATGTTTGTTGAAGCCAAGAGTGAACAGATTACTTCTAGTCAAGGCGTGCTCCATCATCGTCCACATCCTCGTTTTTCTTGAGGTGAGATAGTCACAATAAAAATAAAAATTATTCATTAATAATCTTTTTTAAACAAGCTTTTTTCGTATTCTTTTCAGCAAACCCTTTCATTTGATACCCAACCTTGGCAGTGCACAAAAACTAACTAGCCCGCCATCTTGGGCCATCCACCATATTGAATTTGGAATGACATTTACTTAGCTAACCATGCTCTTAGCATTAGCAACTAAAGTGTGTTCGGGTCAAATCATGCAACTGAATTTTAAAGCAGTTATTCTCCACCGATTAAGATGAATTTATGCATACACGTTTAGTTTGGATGATAATATCTAAATTCAGTTGCAAGATTTGACCCGAACACACTTACAAACATACATACACACATTGCAAGTTAAATAAAAGCTTGTAATAGAAAAAAAAATAAAAGAAAATTAGAAATCGATGACCTATGTGTAAGAAAACGCAGTGGTGCATCGCGGCCCATCCCATTATTACTTAGAAAGCCCGTAAACCTAATTGCTATACGATTTGGTTAGGGCAATTAGTTACAAAATAACGTGCTGAACCCACTTTCTCGACAATTTGCGATAATAGCGGGATACTTGACGGATACTACGGTTCACTGCCTTAAGGCCTCGCAGACAGGCGCGACGCGACATAGCGATAACGATACGATTGGTCTGTGGGAGTAAAATAAAGAAGTTGTTTTCGCATCGTCACATCGCACCTTTCGGTGGGCGGCTTTAACCTAATAAGAACTGTTACGGAAACGTATTTCTCACTAATTCCTACTATAAACTCATTTACTATACCTACATATTTTACCAAGGTACACTTGATAATGCTGATTAAAGGACCTAATACTGGTTGAATATATAATATTAGAACAAATGATCATTTTGAAACTTTGAATAGAATCTCGACGGAATCCTTTTCTGGCAGGAATAATGTCCTACTTATCTATTTATATATAAAAAAGTCGTGTTAAAACACCATTTACAACTCGAGAACGGCTATGTTGATTTTCACTATCTTTGATTTGTTGGATTTATCTCCGCCCCGAATAGCAGAATAACTATTAAAATATCGGAAATATTAATGAAAAATAAAATTATTAAGAAAATTCACTTTCGCATACGTTTTGCGAACACAGCGCCATCTCTGATACATGACATAAACAAAACACGGACCAAAAAGAACATAGCGTTCTATACTGGTTCCGGGAATGTCAGTAGATGACGTTGTTGATTATTCTGAAATTAGAAACAAAGTCGGGTTGGTTACACCATTTTACCATACATTTATTTGATGTGGTACGAAGTTCGCCGCGACAACTTGTTTATAATGTTAATAACAATTATGTTGCATATTGAACCTCCTAAGAGTGCTCATGGAAACCTTACATGATAGCAAGGTCTAGTTTAATATTTAATTAAAATGAGCGAACGAATCGCAGCTGTGGGTAAGTCCGATAGGTACCGAAAATCGTATTTAAAGTTATTAAAAACTTCATTTGGAGTTAGCTGTGCACATTGATGTTTATTTTTTTACTTACTGTTGCTCTAGTTGAGAGTTCTTAATTTTCCGGGACGAAAAGTAACTACTTTTGCATTTTCCAACTACTAAAGTGTCAAATATTGCAGAAATAATTTAACAAATTTCCATTTGTATGTATTTTCATCAAATATTATTTTCTTAAGATCAACTATTTGGACGCCTAAGGCCAAGTTGCGCCTGGGCTATCTCACTAACGCCTCGTTAGTAGCCAACTCGGTCAATTATGTCTGAACATATTTGATATTTAACATACTGTTAGCAAAAAACTCTGTGTTAATTCTTTGGCTAAAGTGGTCCTAAAAACATGTATACCTACCCATCTAAATCTAAGAGGAGCCAGCTAATAGGGTAAAAAGCCGGATAGTTGCTACACTTGCAAAAGCTATTGTAAAATAAAAAGTTTGTCTGAATTTTTATGGGACTATTTTATTATCATCATCAATCAGCCTTTTAATGTACACTCCTGCTGGGACACAGACTTCCTTTCTCTGAGAGGAAACGGGCCGTAATGCAACACGCGGGCCCAGTGCGGGTGCGGGGGATTTTTGTAAATGCAGTAGTAACGCGATAATATTATTTCAAAACGCAAGTAGTTCGGTGATAAGTGAACTAAATCTCTTTACACATTTGTGTGCTACTAACTGCGCACTCACACTTACGCAGACTGTTTACACTGTTCTAAAGAAACTACCAATCCGAATAATGAAATAGTATTGTTAATATGTAAGGCACCATTAGGGAAATTAACTGTTCTCCACTTTTGACAACAACACACCATAAATTGAAGCTTCACAAGGTTTATATTTGAAAACCGATGAAGTTATAAACGACTTGACTGTACCTGTAGTTGTTTCGTTGTAGCATGGTATTATGGTGGTAGCGATCATTGCCGTTTCCCTAATTATTTATTTGTAGAAGTCCGAACAATATCTATAAATCGAATTGCATCTGCAATAGAATTAAGGTAATGAAAGACGTCAGTTTCCGTTTTTGATCAATAACTGCTATTGCTATGCAAAAACGGACTAACTACAGCAGCTGATCACTCAAATCTAAGGTAAGGATAAAAAAAACACCGGTGAAACGTCATTTATAATATATTAAAATCAAATAATATTTTATAGACAGTCTTAATTCAATTTCCCAATATCCCACTCAAGTGTCATTTCCATGCCGTATGCAGATTCAGGCAACGTTCCGAATTTTATTTTTAGTCAAATGCATTACATTTTGGACCTCATTTTATTATTTTTGACAGCTGTCTCGTAGGTCGCAGCGACGGGACATACGAAACCGATGTTTCCGATGCTTAGTAAAAAGGGTTATTTATTTTTATTCAAATTTGAGCTATTTTACTTTATTTTTATTGGTAGGCTCGCATTCGAGTACTGTCTCATCTAAGTGATGAGTTTGATATTGTATATGTCGTAGGATAATTTGATAACTCGAATTTTCGCGAAAACACGGATAATTAGATTATTGTGAAAATAATTCTCAATCGTACTGGCAAAAACACGAGTCACGTGTTTTTGTAAAAATCCTATATAATATTTGTCCAAGTTTATAAAGTAATAACAAAATAGGCAAATTTTAAACCGGTATCTTATCATTTTGTGTTTAGCATTAGTTGTTCCACTGCAGGCATTCATTCATTATCTTGCCTTTCCAATATCTTTTGTTAGGCAAGAATAAAATCTTACAACTGGTTTAGCTTATGATAAGCAATCGGCTGAAGCCGGGTAGCCGAGCTGATTTTCAGCAGGAGTCTTATTCAAAGGACATAATTTAATCTCAAATCTACCAGCAGCGTAGAAATAATTTATGTATAAAGGCTGCAGCAGACAGGCGGGGCGTCAAGCGACAACGATGCGAAAACACTTTTGGCAATTAATTTATAACAATTCCTATGGAAAACCGTTGTAGCATCGTTGTCGCATTACACCTGACCGCGAGAGCCCTTGAAATCTAAGGTGAAGCATGAATGTATTTCTCTATTGTGTATTCACTTCCTATGGTAATAGTAGATCACAATCTAAATTTCTGATTTCCTGAATACTAGACCGAGTAGGACACACGGGACAAACACAAAGAGCCAGATAAACCACAAATAAAACAGTATTTTGAATGTGATGCTATCTGGCAGTTTTTTTTTTTAATAAGAGTGCTCCTAATGAAAATGGCGATGGGTATAGTCCCTATAACTAATGGATATCGATTCCATTGTTCATTATGGCAATTACAGTACTTAGAATAAAATTTAAAAAATATGAAAAGTCACTTCTGAAAGAACTGTGAAAGTGTCAAATAAAACTCAACAAAATTATTCACATTAAACAATTAATTGACAGTCAAAAGAGTAATATTATTTCCAACCTAAAGCTTTATTTAAAGACTGTGCCAGGAAGTCAATAATATAAATTTTATGTATAAAATGCATGACATTTTATAAAATGACATTTAAATTTCAAACACTTTTTTTAGATGCCACGCAGGGATGCGACTAAGCCGTTGTCAGGAAATATCGATGTCAAATCTGTGAGTGTGTGTTTTTAAGTGTAGATTATCTCAGACTGTTTTTTTTATTTATTTGTTAGTTAGTGTCGATTGTCTTGGCTTATTTTTTTTCGTAAAGTTCAGACAACGCTCATCTGTACACTTTGACATCTCCAAGGCAGTTTGCTATGCAAAATTGTAATCACGAGCCACGGGCCACGGGCATTTACAATCAGTGATATAAGCCTTACCTAATTAGTCGTAGATCATATTTTGGTATTAAAGACTATTAAAGTTAAACAACAACCAAAAACTGCAATATGCTAATAGTTTATGTTTTAGTTTATAGTTTTTCAGTACAAAACACGATTTCCCTGTTTTCAATTTAGTATTTATGTGTGAAAATTAAATATATAGGTAAATGCGTATACAGATTAATACCCAAGTTATCGATACAAAAGCAATAAAAATTCAAATATTAATAATCGTAACGAGATATTTTATAATGTTCAATTAATATTTATTTACCCGTGAAATTAAAAAAATATATCGGTTGATATTAAAATTCACGCAATATGCAATTCCTTTATTTCAACATTAATAAAATTGTATTTATTACTTTCCGTTAGGATAAGACAAGTAACTCGTTTGAAATAAGGATGGGGATATACCGAGCAAGAAATTCTTGTCAGAAACATCAAAGCAGACGATGTGTCGCATCACTGTGCGTGACACAGGGTCGCATTTCATTTTCTCTGCCTCTGATATCACTTTCACATGTCTGACCATGAGTTCTTCCAGGGTCAAGTCTTACAGATTAAATGACATACAATGCATTTTGCAGTATTATCCTCAACACAGCCGTACGGGTGCACAACAATCATGAATGTTAATAACGTAACGGCCTGCTTGGAAAGTCAGTGTTGCATCCAGTAAATAACTCGCCAAAATATTAATATTTCATTACGATAAAGGTCTAATTCAAGATAACAACGTCATACGCATCGATGAACGAATAAATGAATGTGCGACGAGTTATTCTAGGGCATTCGATTCGAAATTTAAATTTGACTGAATGTCATGCGCGGTCGTCGATCCGGTCTACTCGATTCTTCAAATCATATTATGCGCAATGTGATCAGTCGATTTCAATATTGTTTCATACATGTCCGAGGTTTACGGCCGAGGTTGAAGGATTCCGTACATGAACTGAAAAAGGTTCATGTTAATCTCCATTATTTTTTTTATCTCATTAACTTATTTCTTCATATTTTATTTTTGTAAGTGCCATAAATATCAATACCTATAAAATAAACAAAACTGAAACAATTTACCAAACTTCAAATTGTGCAATACTACCTTCAGACTAATAAATTAAGTATCGTATCAACTGAGTAGTTAATTAACATCCATTAAAAGATCCGATGTTTAGACTACACCAAAACGATTGTTTTGTCGAACCAATATAATTGCTATTCATTCACTGTTGATGTAAACTGAACTTGAATGCATTCGACAATAGATAGTCTCAACAATAGGTACCTACTACTTGGGTGGGACACTGGGAGGTCACTTGGTTCAATCAATTAAAAAACGCTAGTCCAATATAAAATTTGTTGACCGTATGTATCTAATTGACTTAATTAAAATAAATAAATTATAACATTGTTTAACAATAATTACACACAGTCTTAGATACAAACTGGTTACAATATAAATAAATAAAAAATAATTTTATTTATTTCTATTTTACTCATGCTAAATTCATGAGGGATTGGAATTTGATCCTGTTTTGAACAAATGCGTTAATTATACATTCGAATGTATTACTTGACGACAACTCTTTCTGATTAAGTGAAAAAATATTATTATTATGTATCTTGCTCAGTTACAATTACAGTAACGTGCGTACTAGGAACGTACATTTAATTTTATAAGTATAAAATAAAAAAGCATCTCTTATATTTAAATATTCCGAAATAAACTTTCTCAAAATGCAAAACGCTTTAATTATTTGGGTAAAACAAACAATATAACTTATAAGCATAACAAAAGGATTTCTTTAAGAATATTATCATAAGTCCATTACTCAATGCAAATGATATCTTTTTACGTTATCACCGTTCATACAATGATACAACATGCCTTACAAAATTTGTCTAGAACAAACTTGGGCGGTACTTTAACTCATTAAGCCTGGACAAACATCGGATAACTCTTTAATTAAAAAAAAAACACGGCTAACATAAAAAGTGTCAGTTCCTATGAATTAAGGTTTTATTGACATGTCGATTCTTGTGACCGCTTGGTGCGCCAACAACTTTACGGTGCCCGTGGAAGTTGACGTTTGGCAGAAAAAATATTTATTTGACAATCACGAGTTGAGAATGTTTTGTTTTTGACGTTTTGTGATCTGTGGTTAATTGAGGGGGTAATTAAGGTTATGCTTTGGTCTTCTATAGATAATATTGAAGGAAAGCACTAGATAAAAACTTTAACTGTAAAATGTGGTGTCCCAGTATTTTTAGAATACTACACAAACATTATAAAGAGGAAATATTTGTAAGTTGGTTTGTAATGAATAAACTCAAAAATTACTTAACCGATTTTGAAAATGCTTTCACCAGTAGAAATCTACACTATTATTGAGTGACAAGGCCTATTTTTATCCCGAAAACAGGTCCTGTGGGTTGGGCAACGGGAGCGAAGCTGCGAGAAAAAGCTATAATCAAATAAAAACATAATTCCAACGACCCACCAGAAAGACACTCACACCCTTTTTTTGTGACATTTATAAACAAAGGTCAAAATTAAAGCTTGTTGGGCATTTATTTAATCTAGTTTTAATAATTTTTTACTTAGATAGCACATTCATGAACACGAAGTCGCGCTTGTTGATTACGGCCCACTCCCTGTCACAGAGAGGAGGCTTGTGACCCAGCAGTGGGAACATTAAATGATGATTATGCTATAATTACTATGCTGCACAAAACTGTCTGCATTACGTTGAAACAAATTTTTCAGTTACCAGTATTAACTATTATTGCAGTAAACACCTAATTCCAAAGAAGATATTTCAATAAGTTTTAAATGTTGAACTAATATTGCGCACAGGGCACTACCCGCTGTATTTACGCATAACGGCTTAAGTCCAACATCTAAAGATTATATCTTAGTTTAAACAATAGATAATACACGTTGTAATTAGTTTATCTTATCTCACTGTAATATTTAGCCGCGTGAGCGAAAAACTCCGTTCATCGTTTTGGCACTTTAGCCGAGAAAGAGAGGCGCGTGGTTTAGGTGTACCACTGGTTTTACGCTTACGCACACTATGCTTTTAATTATGTAACTGGATATAAAATAAGTCTTCTAGTTGTTGAAATTCGACAGTTTCTACTCATAAAAAAAATACTTTCGGTTTTCCTTCTCCTTGCAAACTTTTAACTGCTTATGTCAGATCACAGCGTGCAATATGCTTAAAAATGCCACACAGTTTTTTCTAAAGTTGCATTTCAATCATAATTATCAAACTTAGTTTTAAAAATTATTTGCAGGTCATATATAAATTACAAACTTTTTTTAACCAAGAAATTATTAGGTATGTATTACAACGTTCTATATATCTTTAGATAACGTCAGACATACTTAAATATAAAACGTAGAGAGCATAGACAAGATACTAGAGAGATAATGTATACTAGTGCAGTAAATGATATAGGCAAGTGAGCAGCCAGTCATTTGGCAAAAATGTCCCCCGGGGTCGACGACCCCGTGACCTTTATACCCCTCCTGCACTCATTCCAACCCTTTACAGATACATAACACCGTTCTACTAATTGTTTATGCAATCATAAACTATAAGAGACTGAAAAAAACATTTCCACAAAAGAAATAAACCAACTTCAGGTAACTTACTTTTTTTGTAAAATTGTTTTTATTACTCTTTTTTTTTTATTAGTACACCATCACTAAAAATAGCAAGTTTTATAGTAAGGTACCTAAAGGATTGACAAAATACCCATAATAGCACAATTTACACATTTGTTCTGTTTGTCGCTAAGGAGTTTGGTTGTATGCTCCATATCTTAAAAATTTGTGGAGCGATTTTGATAAAACTAACGCACTACTCCCTAAGTTGAGAGATACTTAATCCAACACAAAACAATGATCACGATCCGATAAGTAGTTTCGCCGAAATGCTTTGACAAACATATATACAAACATTCAAACATACAAACACTTGTGAAATTTGGCACACGTGTTTAAAAGCCCATACCCCTACAGAGTAACAATATATGGTAAAAAATAAACTGGTATTACATTGGTACTGAGTAACTATATCAAAATGTGTACCTACCAAAACATCACTATTTACTTTTCATTTTTTTAGCTAGAGCACTACAATCTATAGAAGGCCAAAGCACACAGTTAATTTAATTTACTTAAAAAAAACGTTAGGTTCCATTTGGGTAAGTGGTGTTCCTAATTTAAATAAGTTAGTTTTAAATCTTATAAATAAAGTCTCATTGTGCTACCAGCTTTTTCATAGCATGAGCAACAATGTGTTATTATTTTTTACGATTATATTATTTTATTATAATTGCAAAACTTATATCTTAAACTGTTATTCAAAAAACCGGCAGAGTGCGAGTAGGACTCGCGCACGAAGGGTTCCGTACAATAATCGCAAAAAACAGCATAAAATTCAAGTTTGTTGTATGGAAGCCCCACATAAATATTTATTTTATTCTGTTTTTTTTTGTTGTTTTAGCGGCAACAGAAATCGGTTCACGGTTCATGAGATATAGACAGACAGACAGACGGACCGCGGAGTCTTAGTAATAGGGACCCGTTTTTACCCTTTGGGTACGGAACCCTAAAAAGGAATAAACGTAAAAAACTTTTATTAACGATTTTAACAAACGTACTTGGTGCACATTATATAAAAACCTAAATATTCTAATTTATTTTTAAAGGCTTTATATTATCAAAACGTGTCGTTGCATCATTGTCAAATTATCGCGTCACACCTGTCTGCCCTAATTCAGATACCAGAAAACTCTACAGTAAATAAAAAAGATTTGAAAAACAGAAAATTATTTTTGACATTTATTTTTCTAAACAAACTTCATTTAAGAAAAGTCTTATTCATTAACATTGTAGTATTTTTCTTTGTATTTCCCTCCCGTACCAAGTCACGGTTATCAATGCCCCGGTCAACGTAATCAAGGCCTCAGCTAAAATTAGTTAAAGCGACCGGAGTAGTGTTTGTGCCGGGCTTAACTTAGTTATCTTCACGCTCAATTATGTGTGGCATAGGCAGACTGATCTCGCTCCAAAGGCCCTGTTTTAAAGTAGTGGTGGGATGCTTTTAAATGGCCTTGGTTATTGAGATAGTTATTGCCAATTATGGTTAAAGGCCCCTTAGAACTTCCCCTCGAAACGGCATCCTGAAAATGATTGTTAGCCGAGTGGACTGCCCCATCCAAAGACACTGTGTGGAAGTAGGTTTAGGTTTATGTTAAATAGATTTAAGTACCTACTAATAACACTAACATAGCAGTTAAGCACAATCTGTTACTAACCACTAACAACTTATGGACTAATATTGGTCTGAAATAAACATATTTTTTTTTTTTTATATCTCGTGTTTTGGAGTAAACTCTATTAAAGTGGTGTAAGTACGTTTAGGATGGAAAACTTACTTAGGCACCCGCACACAGGTGCGATGCGCCAATGCGACAACGACGCTTTTTCATAGAAATTGTTCTTAAGTTAATCTTGTGATAGATCAACTTTTTCAAAAAAGTTTTATCTTATTGTCACGTCACGCCTGTCTGGACTAGCCTTTAGGTGGTTACTTAATAAAAAATGTAAAATTCAAAGACAAGTGACATCTACCAATCCGCATTGGGCCCGCGGGGTGGATCAAGGCAAAATTCCCTCTCATAGAGAGGAGGCCTGTGTCCCAGCAGTGGGAACTTTGAAAGGCTGATAATGCTTAATACTTATGTTTTTTTTCTTGTTTTAAAGCCTCTGCTCGCTTTGCTTTAAAGTTTTTGTTCTAAGTTCACATCGATGACACATAGGTCTAGTAACATAAACCCGTGGAAAATAAGTGGGTCGAACAGTCACCACCATAAAACAGTACAGATTACTCACATATCGGCTCAAATAATAGTCGAAAGCTGAATCACGATCATTAAGAATGTAATTACCGTTTTATCTTTATGAGCAATGAATGCTAAACTATTGTTATAGCTATACAATATTTACATTAAAATCGTTGTTAAAAATTTATTGGGCAGGCAGTTACGCGTGGAAAACCTAAGTACTTACTTTTTTTTTAATTTCAGGGACAGGAAAATTGTGCGGAGAGATCACTTTTCTAGTTAGTATTGTAGTTAGTTATACAAAAACATATACAGGTCGATTCGGTGAGTTGGATTTTCAAAGTTATTTCGCATTGTCCCACCGCGAGACTTTACTCTAAAATAACGAAATGGACTTAGATTATTATTAGATTAACAGGAATACCGAGCTAGAAAGGTAAATTTTTGAGAAAAGAAATTAGAAGTGTATATAATGTGGTTGTAATTAGTTCTTAATCACCTATTCACCATGTACATAAATTAAAACAGATGCTACAAATAATGCAGTAAAAGAATTTCCATTGCGACCTCGAACGGAGGGAACTAAGGCGCAGGCTACACAGAAATGGCGTCGGGCGCGGACATGGCACGGGCGGCTTCCTATTCCATTCAAATTTCATACAAAATACATGGAAATAAAGCGCAATTTAGGACACACGGTATGGCGTCATAACCACGTCCGAGCAACGAAATACCGTGTTTCCTAAATTGCGCTTTATTTCCATGCATTTTGTATGAAATTCGAATGAAATAGGAAGCCTCCGTGCCATGTACGCGCCCGACGCCATTTCTATGGGGCCCGCGCCTAAGAGATATTCAATCAAATACAAATCAATGAATGGAGCGTTTATTGGAAATTATCCATCACTAGCTGGGATTTATTCGAGAAGTGTTCATAAAACTAAAGTTAACAGTTTATCTCTTATTAAAAAAAATTATGCAACATTAATATAATTTCATTATGAAATACTTGAGTTAGGCATCAGATTTTCAGTAAAGCTAATGCCGTACTAATTAATCATTTTGTACACTGTATATAGTTATTAGTGTAAAATAAAGATTTTCTATGTCGTTTTGTTTTTGCATAAGTATGTTATCATTACATTGCTCGCAGAACGGATAGTCGATGGGTCCGAAGGATTCTGGAGAGGCTACCGCGAACTGGAAGACGCTGCGTTGCTGCGGCCTATCACCACAGGACCGATAAGTGTGGCGACGCTTGGGGGAGGCCAATGTCCAGCAGTGGACTTCTTTCCGCTCATGACATTATCATCATCCTCCTACTCTAATCCCACTTTGTTTGGGGTCAGCGCAGCATTTCTCCTTCCATTCATCCTTACTTGCAATGTTTAAAAATATTTGGGTCGTCAACTGTCTGTAAAAATGGGTGTAAACTGAAACGCGCATAAATTTTAGAGAAAATCATGCTGTCATTATATTTAATCAGTCAATGATTATATCATAAAGCAATTGCAATTTTAGAATGTGAGTTACAGACCTACCTGGTATAGGTATGGTCATGTAATGAGGAGG
The DNA here is from genome assembly GCA_948252205.1 of Orthosia incerta. NCBI lineage: Eukaryota > Metazoa > Arthropoda > Insecta > Lepidoptera > Noctuidae > Orthosia > Orthosia incerta. The sequence goes on along the minus strand of OX411741.1, from coordinate 34,868,250 downwards.
GATCAAACGCATGTTACTAAAAGCGTTATGAATATAAATGTGGATGGATGGAGATGAAGAGGAAGGCCCATGGAAGGCCAAAGAAGATGGATGGACTGTGTGAGGAGCGATATGAAAGAAAAGGGATTCAGTGATAGCGTGACGGGGGACAGGACGGTATGGAAGAAGAAAACGTGTGCCGCCGACCCCAAGTAACATGGGATAAGGGCAGGAAGATGAAGAAGAGATACAGATCTATCTTTTTTTAATTAGGTACATGTCAAGGTACTATGATGACTTTATGTAAAAGTAGTTTTGAAACAATTAGTATTTAAGACATAGTTAGTGCAAAGATCTATGTATGTGTAAAAGGGCTTATTATATTTTAATGTTATGCCAAAGTATTATATTGTGACGATGGAAAGCCCTAAAACCAGCAATGACTAAAACCTACCTCACTATTTAAATAAATCAGTTCCACGACTGTCTATCTCGTCTTGCCAATACAAGAAAAACGAACATAAGAAGTTGTAGTAATGCACTAGGAAAGCAATTTATTATAGGAACTCGACTCCTAAGCAAATCTAAACAGCGGTAGACTTGAAGCCACAGAGCACGAAGACGCCTCGGCGGACACTGCTAGGGTAATGTCAAAACTATTCCTACAAACGAAGCCATTCAGTGAGTGTTACCTCATCATCATCATCAGCCTTTTCATGTTCCCACTGCAAAGCCCACAATGGGTTCTAATACACCAAATGGGATTGGTGGAAATTTTTGGTTACACATTCCGGTTCCCTCACGATGTTTTCCTTCACCGTTTTTAGAGCAGTGGTGATGAAATAATTTACACAAAGTAAAGCGCCTACCTGGGTCCGAACCCACGACGCGTAAGTTGGGGCCGTTAGCACTGGGCCATCACTGCTCTTAAACATTACCTAGTGCCACCTATTACACGTAAAAACTGACAGCGGCGACCACTGTTAAAGACGGCATTGTCAAAACGTTTCATACAAACGAAACGTGTCGGTGAGTATCACTGTCCCTTAGAAACTGACGGCCCTTGATGATTTTAAAGTTATCAAGAGCTTGTGACAGCTGTAAATTTCTCTTAAGGCAACCTTGGCAGACATTAGCATTATTACTATTATAAGTAAATAACCCACAAGAACCATGGATTTTACCCGGGATTAAAAAAGTAGTCAATCATTTTTGTTTCTTTTTAATCTCAATCTTGTCTGAACTTCTAGAAATCAATTTTAACAAACATTATACGCCAGTATCTATTCCCTGAAAGGTTAGACAATTAGGGCAGGGCTATATTATAATATGCACCTCAGTTTGTAACATAAAAACAAATAATTTAACTTCTTACAACTTACATGACAACTTGAATCTCCGCCGAACGAGGGTTCCGTGTTCTATGGCAAAGTAGACTAGTGTGCGAAAAAAATCGCAGGACAAAAATCGAATTACAACTAGATACGGCAATGAAACTCCTGCGTTGGAATCTAGCTTCTAAATTTAGTACAATATTCACAGAGAAAATGGTGCTTGAAAGCTTACGCATTAGTTTCGATGGTCCTCTAGCCTTCAAAATTTTCTCTACCTTTAATATTTAAAGGTAAATGCAGACAGTTCTTTATTTGAACTGTACTTGGTGTTGATTGTCGATATCTTCATGCACGGATATGAAACTCACTTCAGGCCGAATATTAGAAATAATAAAATTTTCATGAAGTTTCTAAGATAGTTTCCACGCGTACACTTTTCACTTACAGATTTGGTTTTCGTCATACTGTCCCGGTTAAATAAAAACAACTTGAGGTCCTAGACAAGTGACATTCTATCATCGAAAGCGTGGCGATAGCGATTGTAAAAAACGTAAAATTGTATGGTATTGACAAGCGATATCGAAAAATCACGTGATCAATCCCTTACAAATGAAATCAAAATCATCATCAATGTATTTTTCTGGCAAATAAACATTTTTGATTTGATTTGATTTGATTTACATCTTATCATTTCGACTATTGCCTTCGCTTACATCGAATGCCACTTGTATAGAGCTTCAGTTTAGTCTTAGCTTCCGAATTTTAATGTTAGGCTATTTTTAGGGCTCCGTTCCTCGAAAGGAAAAAACCGAACCCGTATAGGATCACTTTGTTGTCCTTTCGTCTGTCTGTCGGTCAAGACCCTTTTTCTCAGGAACGCGTGGAGGTATCAAGCTGAAATTTATATCAAATACTCAGGTCTACTGTCCCTTAAAACTGTAAAAAAAACAAACTTCTAAGCCATCGCAATCAAAAGATACAGCCGTTTATGCAGCAAATTTTCGACACTCGCAAGGAATTCAAAACCTACAGGGAAGTATCCCGTGACCTCAGAATCTTGAAATTTGGTACGAAGCAACGTCTTATAGCACAGATAAAGGAAAAATTCCGAAAACCGTAAATTTATAGTTACATCATATACTAAAAATATTTTTAATAATTTGAAACTTACTACCCCTTTCCTCATGAACGCGTAGAGGTGTTAAATTGAAATTCATATCAAATACTCAGGTCTATAATACCTTTAAGCTGAGGTTTGTACGGAACCCTCGGTGCGCTAGTCCTACTCGCACCACCAGGTAACCAAACTAGGTATTGGACATAAAATGTTTTTCAAGTAAGTGAAATAAATTCTTTTAGAATGATTCACACACTTTTGGCAAGATAGGACATTATTCTCAAGGGAATGCTAGCTTCTACCATTTCATTTCAAGTGTAACTTGTTAAAATATTGTACAGTATCTATGAAAACACGTTGCCACATTGTCACGCTAGTCTGCAGGAACCTTTATTTAGTAAGTGCTGCTAAAACATGTTTCCCTTCACCGTTTTTAGAGCAGTACTGATGAAATAATTTACACAAAGTAAAGCGCCTGTATGGGGGTTCGAACCCACGACCTACGACACGTAAGTGGCTAGAAAGGTTGTGGTCCTTCTAGCCAGATAGGTAATCTTTCACCATCTATCCAACGGTTCTCTTAACACTTCTTTCAACGACAAAGTATAAAATAACCCATAGGCGTCAAGTCCCTAAGTCCCGACCTACGTAATAAGACAGTTTAAAACGTATATAAGTTTCTTCTCCGTTCCGTCATGAGTAAAAATCACCCAACCGGAAATAAAGAACTCAGTGCATTAAGTTCCGTTCAATATCAACGAACTGTTCCGATTGACAACAATAACATTACAGTTCCCCGGAACTAGTATTCTATAGGAAGTATTAGGCACTCAGTACATCGGTTCATAGATGAGCCAAGTAACTGGCGCGACGGTCCGTGTCATAGACTAGATTTTATCCTTTGAATGTATTTTTTTTAATTGCTCGGCGTTTAATCTGTATTGAGAATTTTTTCCTAAATAAATAGTATTATTGAAATAGTTTTAGTGTATTACGGAACTAGGATATAAACATGAACTGAAATGGTAATAGGTATTTACGTTAGTATCTATTGCGCTAATCTCACACCGAATGACTTAAAGTTTGGTGCCTGTAATTAATATTTTTTAATAGTACAGGTACCAAAGATTCTATTTTTCTGTTTTACTTTTAAAACTGTTCTTACTTGGTGATCTCTGTGTGTTTTTTCTGAGTAAACGATTATTTTATTATTATTGTTATTATTGAATAGTAGTTTTTGTTAAGTATTATTCAAATATTATGTAAAGTAAATGATTGATGCAGGTTTGATGTGCTCTAATATTTACATGTGAAAAATACTTTACCTATTTGATAGTGACACGATTGGCCTAGGTAGTAAATAATTATATTAAAAATAATAAACATCCATGATATCAGAATGTATCATAGATATTGTTAATTACATATAATTTATGAAAGTTAAAAAAAAATACCTTCTTACTTTATATTTAACATATTTTTCTTCAAAAACAAGGTACATTTTTTGGCACTTTTTCAAAAATATACTTACTATATTCCATCAAAAAATAAAGTGACAACCCTAAGTGGCACAATACAGGCTAATTTATTTTTCAAAAAGAAAATAGTTTGATATGAAGAAGAAGTAAAGGCTATATCGAATAAAAAGTTTCAGTATAACTTCAGGACTGATTTTATTTTTTACCTGACTACGGCGAAGCCAAAAGGAAGGGTTATGATTTTAGCAGTCTACAAAGATTACTTGGCAGTCTATGTATGTTACTATGTTTGTATTTACGTATTTATGTTCCTCCGTAGCGCCTAAACTATGCATCCGATTTTAATGAATAAGGTGTCAATCGATTCGTTATTACGGCCCGGGTAACATTTGGCTAAAAAAAAACCCGTAGTCCGTATTTATTAAAGTTTTTGTTTGTTTTAAAACTGATTCTTCGAGCAATTGCCAAAAACGTTTGTTTATTTTATTGCTAACGTAAGTACTGAATACTAACGTCATTAGAAATTAGCACCTCCTTTTTATATTGTCACTATATTTAGCCAGCGGCTTTGCCCGCAGAACGTACCTATATACGGGCTAAAATTATGTACTCAACGTATGCGAAGTTCTAATCCATTCTATGGTCCACCTGTATTCCAAGTCCGTTCAGCCTTTGAGGCGTGATTGATAATACGTTGAAACATACAGTCTTTCACATTTGTAACCATTGTGCAATTATTCAATAATAAATATTTAAAGTAAATATCAGAAGTAATATTTCAATATTACTTCTAAATATTTATTTATTAAAACTTTATGCACTAGTACAAAATTCTGTGATCTCTTTATTTTAAAGTAAAATCACATCTATTGTGCGATTATTGTTTTCTAAGACTTGAATGAACTTCATCTATCCACCCATCCGTGACGAACATTGAAGTTCAAGTTTTTTTCGTACCACATTATACGCTGCCCTCGACTCTCGCCTATTTCCTCCTCCAATATTGGCTCAGTTTAAAACATATTCCATAAACTGGAAAGGAAAGACATATGCTATGCCCCTATGTTTTCATTTTTGTTCATTTATAGTTGTCAAATTTGTACACTAGGCCTGACAGAGGGTTCTATTGCTTCTAAAGATATATATCATCAAAAAGGAAAACATACATAGAGCCATAGTAGGATATCTTTCTTTTTCAGTTTATGGGTTGTCTTTTAAATTAATCCAATATTGAAGGAGGCAATAGGTGAGAGTCAAACTTCGAATTACCACTTTTTACATAGGATATTCAATCTGATGTTTGCGACCGCGATTACCTCTTAAGAAATTGTAAAGAAAACTAAGATAGCTAGATTAACATTCCCACTTTTACGTACATTTTCATAGGTTAGGTAGACTTACTTGCAGGACTAGGAATAACTTATAAGGTACCTATAAGTTGTAATGAGGCCGTAATCCATTTCAGGATTGTTTCATACTTACCTAAGCATCAAGTAAAATCTTACGAAGTATAGCAAATGTACCCAGTGTACCGAAAATACGTAAAATAATGTTTTGCGTCTCGAATAAGTAATAAAATCTGCCCCCTTATCAAAGTTACTTCGGCCATTGGATATTAACAGAATTAATCGTACACCAACTATAATAAATAGGCTTATCAACTGGCATAAATTAATCTCCTACTTAATACTATATTTTTTTTTTATTCTCTCTACTTACATTTTTAATTACGTACGTTAATTGAATCTGCATGCTCGTGTTGCTGATTTCATTGCGGAATTAATGTTAACTAGATTGTTCTAGAAATAAAAATCAACAGACTAACACTAGGACATGATTCTTCTGATTGGGATCACTAATCGAAAAAGAATAATCGATAATTAGATTTGATGCTTTTTAATTAAAAATCTTAATTAAAAATTATTAATTTCATTAAGTTCTAATTTCTAAGATTTCTAATTTGCAGCTCAAGAATGGGTTTTGATTGTAGGAATTTTTCACTATGAATTTGTTTTTATTTTCTCATAAAATTAGCAATACGTAAAGTGTATACCTAGGCAGTTATATGCATAAAACCAATATCAAGTATTTACCTATGTATGTTATAAGTACCTCTAAGTTTCATAGGCAGATAAATCGTTTTTAACTTGCAATAAAAACCAATTAATTGAGTGTGCAAGTCATCCCATGCCATTTTATTGCCGTATATATCAACAGTGGCCAGGCAGAGGCCAATAGTCCTTCTGTAGTTTTAGGTAATCGATCCACGAAACCTCCCAAACCCATAGCCCAATGTGTTTTGTCTCCATATTCTGCAATAGTCCTGCACCAGCCGGGGATTGTCCTTGAGTGTTCTTGCGTAGTGACTAATGCATACAGGGAAAATCGCTGCCCGGTTTTTGACATCCTACATGTCTAACAAGGCCTCTGCGAGTTGGTTTCGGCCTGGTACGATTTTTCGAAAGGTCCGGAACACTAGGGTCCCGCGGTTCTCAAAAACCAATTACATCTACATTATTTTGAAAGAAACGATTAAATTAATTAGTTCAATTGAAACAATTGCAATCATTATAAGTATTTAATTAATCAATAAGTTATATCTACATGTTAATAAAGACAAGACGGCTGTACCTACAATTTATAATGCATGAGATCATACATCAGTTATGAAAAAAATCCGTAAATCGTTTACGATACGAAAATACAAGGAAAAGGAGGAAAAAGCGCTTTTCGTATCTAAGTATATTATTTTTAAGTCGTGTCTCATAGTTTGACTACGGATGAGAAAATATTCAAGAAAGTAAGTGATACCTTAAAAGTTACATTTCTATATTGCATAAATATGTTTTATATTACAGATTGCATTTATTATTGACAATATATAACATCACGACTGTATTTCAAGCATATTGTATATTTTTTTAGATAATTTTATATTGAGGAATATTTGAAGAAAACGAATCGTTTATATCCGCCCTTTAAAAGGGTGACCCTTTTTACCTATAAAGATAATTAGCAAACGTTACCAACTTACGAGGACCTAGGTAATAAACAACTCATTGAAAACACTGTTAATCGATCTACTATGTACATTTTACAAGAAGGTATAAATACAAGTAGTATTTTTAAAGCATATTTTTTGGTAGCTGGTGAAATGTGGATGAACCATAAGTGCACCTCAGACTATCCTTTCGAGAAATACAGGCGTGAGGTAACGTATGAAAAATATCCGTATATCGTTTTTAATCAAATTACAGAGTAACTACCTTCTTCAATAGACGCCCTTTTACGAAAATTATAAAGGTCCATTTACGCCTTTTTAGACTGTATAAATAAAGCCTTGACTCGAAAACATCTACCTAGGTACTTTTCTTAGTACATATTATGTTATACAGAATAATGTTGGTTCCTTTGTCTACGGACATGGGCATAATATTCCCCTTTCGAGAAAATTAATTATGTAAGTTGAAAATTTGCCGGATTTGCCGATATTAAGGTCTTTGAGTCAACGGTAGTCACCATAATGCTTTCCGCCATCTATGGCGCAAATTAATAGACACCTAGGTTCCTTATCTTACTAACCCCCACCCATAGTGGTAAACAGAATTTATGAAAACCTCGAAAAATAAATTTCGAGGCATGGTAGTGCTCCCGCCAAGACGAGTCATATTTCTTTACCAGAAGGATCATCATTAAGACTACTTTAGATTTTATTTAAAAAAATAACTTTTAAGATCTACATACTCATATTAATTATGGGTACGAAGTACTAAAACAATTTTTTTATCTGAAATGGCTTAGCAGGTAAATAAATATTCCTGTCACGGCCAAAATATATTCGGCAGTTGAAAGTCCCAAAAAACCAAATTTTCGCCTACTGGAACAAGCAGTTTCGTAATAAATGCAAATGATTTACATACATATTTATCTCAACAACACGAAATAAAAGAAGGTTTACAAATCATTACATACAATGTAAATTACAAGCAACTATCAAGTAGGTAACGACAGACAGGTGATCACAGAACTAGCTCGAAGGCAATTGATTCAACCACGTATAAACTAGTAACTCGTAACCAATCGTGTAACTATTTGTTCAAAGTTAAGTTCAAATTATCAACGCCTCAGGTCATACCACTTGAGAGGGAGGAACCTCCCGCTACGAAAGGGGTGAGGGACAAGCTCTTAAGTGAACGCGGTTCGCATCAAACGAGATTTGGGGAAAAATAGAGTGGTGAAATGCCTCGGCTATTTTTGTGGTACCGTCGAAAAGTATCCGATTTATTTTAGCTAAGTAATATTTTGTAAAATGATTATGTGTTTTATTATACATAATTGCCTATTTGCATAAAGTTTTCGTAACAAAAAACCTACTTCCCTCTTTCAAGGAAGCGATAAAACAGTTGCAGTTTCCCAATAACGTGTAACTTCTGAACATCACAATGTGCCGAAAACAATGAGTGTAGCATGACTATCCGGCTTCGTTATTCGGCTTGCTCCGATATTCGGCTTCGACGTATACTTAAGCCCTCATATTCCAACGATAAAGCACTAAGAAACCCTGCTAAATAATCGTAACACTTTTTAACCAAAGTAGGCAGTGGAGTAACGCAAACATTTACTTATCTATGTTGATTGCATTGCTAATTGTACTGAAACAATATCCTTTTGTTACAAGAAAGACCTAGTTTTGGTCGCGAAACGCTAAATTATACAACTTTGCACTAACAATGGACGGTTAGTATTTATATTTTCAACAAAAAATTATGTTTCTACAACTGCTGGTGGTTTTGTGAACGTTTCTTAGTATTTCTTGTTCGTTGTTATAAAATAATGGTTATTATTCAAATGTAAGAATTAGTTAGATTCGAGGAACATACGCGACTTGTAATAGATTGATTACTTCGAATATTGCAAAATGTCGTACCTTATTCGGCTTGTTGGAAGTGGAAGTATTTTTATCTATTTTAATCCGTTTTGTCAGTAGAGCGGTTATCGTTGCCCGATATATCCGACGATATTTAATATTCTGACTCTGAATGGTTAAGTCAATCCTTTTAGCTGGCCAAGTCGACTTGCATACGTATTTGGTTTCTCTAAAATCAAGTTGCCTTCGTCAGTTGCGATAAATATTGAAGTAGAGCCTTGCTCAATGAATCCTTTTAACTGGAAACTAAGTTACTTTTATCAGTTCAATTTGATTAAGCTATTTAGGTATTCATAAGGATTTTCGGCCACCGTGATTAATTTATTTGATTTGGTAAGTATTAGATTAAATTATCATTTCCAAAGAAATCATGAAAGAAATCTAGGTACTTCGATTAATATATATAATTCTAATAGGCTGGTAGCAAGGTAATTGGCCACCAAAGTTTAACAAAACTACTAGGTAGTTGTATAGAGCTTGTTTTAAATATTAAACAATACCTAGGTTTATTGGCTTTAGTGCAACATTTTGCAAAAACGATTTTTAATATTTTTTTAACATAAAATCTTAAAAATAGATGCACAGATTAGGATAATTATTTATAATTGTTATCCCAATTATAAATGATTATTTTAAAAATTATGTTTTATTATTTATTTATAATAAAAGTCAAGTTATTGTGAACTGATTTTTTTCGTGTTTGGTAAGCAGATACTCTTAACTCCGTTGGTCAAATAAATTTAAAACTCATTAAAACAAAAGCCGTAATCGGTCCCTACATATTATATATTTATATCTATCTTTTTCAAAATTATGGTAATTTTCTCACGTACTTTTCTAATGTTTGTAATTATTTAAGATAAAATAAACCAGGTATTCAAATAATTAATACTTATAAAATAAGATACGGTTTATTTGCTGTTATATCCACTGTTCAAAAGAAAAATTTCATAAAGTTTTCCCGCGCAGCCTTTTGTAAATAGCTCCCTTTTTTCGTCTTAAGTAGCTTTTAAACTACCTAGGTTAAAAACTTACTTATTTTTTCATTTCCTTATTTTTCTTAAACGTTTTTATAATGATTAAAGTAAAATCTCAATGATCTTTTTCTATCTGTATAAATAGCAATAACTACTTTTCCAACTTTTTATTTGCTCAAAATAGTGTTGCCCTCTTCTATTTCGAACAAAAAGTAGACGAGTGCAGCTTTTTCGAAACTTTTTGTATTTTTTACATTGTGGAAAAGTTGGCTTTCAAATAAATACAAAAAAGAGAGAGCCAACCACTTAATGTTACTGTTTCAACTGATATCAAAAAATATATGTTGCATTTTTTAATGATTGAATAATGTGCACACAGGGATAGTGATATGTAAACTAAATATGCAAAAAAATTGTATTGTCACAATATCCCCGGACATAGAAATCGATTTAATTTAATTCGCAACTTTTTAATGAATTGCAAATTATCTGTGAAAATTGCACATATCGGGGGTCTATATCGATCGGATGAAGTATGAAACACTATTATAACTTTCACATTAGCATTAACAAAGTCAAATAATATAAATTAATTACGTAATGCGCTACTGTATGGAAAGTTTCCCGCGGAGGGGGCGAGGGCGCGCGGGGGAGTCCGGACGGCGGGAAAACTTTTGAAACGAAGGGCGGTCGGCGCGGACCTGCGGAGCATGCGGACACTCACCCTCTCCTCCTCGCGGATCATCTCGGCGATGCCGGGCCGGATGTCCACGTCGTCGGGGTGCAGCGGCGGCAGCACCGGCGCGGCGGCAGGCTCGGCCGTCGGCAGCAGCTCGCTGGCTGGCGTGGGGCTGGGAGTGGGCACGGGCGCGTGCCCACCCGTACTGGCGCGGTCTTCCGACACGCGGCGCCGGACTTTGGGCGGGGAATCATCCCGGGCGCGATCAGCTCGCTTGGCACCGCGCGCGCCCTGCACCACGGCGTGCTCGCCACTCACGTCCGTCAGCCCGCGGATCTTCAGCGATTCCGCCACCTTAAGCAGCGCTGGGATTTGCTCCTGCGACACGTTGATCTCTCCGCGGTACATGAAGTCCACGGCGGCTTTCAGGTCGCAATATTTGGTATCACGCATTATTATTATCGGGTGCTGGCAGGGATTGTCCATAAACAACGACTGGAAGTAGGGGCTGCATGCCGACAGAACCACTTTGTGAGCTTTCAAACTTTGTCCATCGCAAGATAGAGTCACATCCACGAAAGATTGAGTTTGCAAAAGTTGGTCGAAGCTGCTGGTCAAGTTGCTCTGGTAGTTGTTCCACCGCAAGCAGAACTGCTGCGGCGAGTCGACCGGCTCCCGACACTCCATCGCCGCGGGGTCCTCCTCGGCCGGCATCACTCAACGACAACGGGATCGCATCTGCAGCGGAAGGCGCGAGTTAGACACACTACGCATGCGACACAGACGACGGACCGCGAGGCACTGAACAGCGCGGCTGGCGGCGGCGAGGCGAGGCGCGGGGCGGGGGCGCGCGGGGGCGGGCCCCGAGCCGCGCGCTACCAATGGGCGCGCCGCCCCCGCCTCCAGGCCACGCCCCGCGCCCCGCGACTTGCGCCCCCGCGCCCCGGCCGGCGCCCGCGCAACGCACACATCTCGTACAATGTTCGCGTTACATTTGGCGATAAATTACAATTAAATGGCAATTCAAATACTAAGTCCAGAAAGTAGCGCAATAAATATAACTTTTTATATTGTTAATTCTATCATTAGATGAGTGCAGTCCGCAGGTAAACGGTGGTGATGCTACAAAAAGTTAATTAGTTGGAATTGAATACAATTATCGCGGCAGTCATTGCGCACGATTTCATATAGGTAGTAGAAATTACAATATATTGATGCATGACCAATCCATAATTATATTGATTAATACACGTATAGATAAATGATGTTGGAGACATGCTTGCATCAACAAGTGATTATTGCTATCATACACTATCCTATTATTAATACTAATTTATGACCCAGTGTTTCCCATTACCTTACTAATAATTCATGCAAATCTACGGCTTAGCTTTTAAAATAATTGACAGTATCTTCGATTACCATGCAGGTGGACATGACACAATTAGGTAGGCATCTACCTATCTCTTAGATGGGTAATATGTAAACCCCTAACTATTTACCTAGCAAGAAACCCTTAGGGCGTTACAACTGCACTTTTAATTTAAAAATAAGGGCAAAACAATACCTTCATCGTAAAAGTATACCCTACCTATATCCTAAAAACATTATTATTTTTAAATATACACATTTTTAATTATTTGACTACCAACATTTTTTTTTTTGTCTAGATCTTTGTCATATATGCAAAATAAAATGTCAGGTTGTTCTTTAAACATGTAAGACATTTTTAAAGACAATAAAACATTGCGAACTTGGCTGATACACTGCCGTGTGCCCAGATCTTTAGACAGATACAGAGCCTTAGAATAAATTTGCGATGTGTACCTACTTTAAAAAAATAGGTAGGTAGGTAAACCAAAGGAAAAATTAAGGCAGGTAACAAATTCAAACAAAAATCTTTTTGAGTGTTTTTGCTTAACTTTTTGATTAACCCTATAGGTACATATTTATAGATGAGCCCAACTAAAAAAACACACTCATGCGTGTCGAGAAGTTTATTTTACGTTGATCAAAGTTACCAAACTTTTTAACAGACCAATCATAGACATAACCTTTTATTGATTTGGACTTCTTATTGTAAATGACACGTGATCAATCCTAAACATTTGAACTGTTAGCTATCGCGTTTAATTTTTCGCTAGGGGCGCTGGTGCAGGGGGGCTGGTGCAGTCACAAAACTATCAAATTTGACATTTTGAAGACCTCACGTCTTCAAAATGTCAAATTTTATAGTTTTGTGACTTTTAGCGCGAGTTTATTTAGAACTTTTTAACCGACTTTCGAAAAAGGAGGCGGTTCTATGTTCGACTTCTTGTATGTTTTTTTATGTATGTTTTATTGTTGTGAATATTTTTCAAATACGGGCGATTTAGGTAATTGGTTTTACCAACCACTGCTTTAATAGAGTTTTATATGTCGGAAAATTCAGTCTCAGTTTTCACGTAAAAAAGAGACTACTCGAAACTGCATACTCGAATTCATATTTAATCGCACTTCTACGGCATTAGAAATTATTTTAATTCAAACTTTGCTTCCATGCGCATACATAACAAGAACGTTATATTTTTAACAGCTAGATTTAAGGGTACACTAGTCGACGGCACGAACTATTTTGTGCGCGGGGTTAAAATGCATTTTATATCAACCGACACCACGTGCGGAAGAGATAGATGCTATGATGAGCAGTAGGAAGCTAGTTCGCGTACAAATACACACTTTTGCAAATTTGTAGCGAAATGGATAATGATTAAGGACGAAACCGAGCGCGCGAAATTTTATAAACAGACCTTTGGCAGTCTAGATATCATGAAAAAACTACTAACTCTGTCTGTTTAAAATAAAATTATTTACATTGTAGAACTACTAGTCTATCCCTGTATGGAGGCCGTTTTGCAATTTTCCGTCTTCTTATGGTATTTATTCGCGCCCAAAATTGCGTTAAAATTAATGTCGAAATGTGGAACTTTCGACGCTCATAACTTTCAAACATTTTCTGTTTTTACTTTTTTGCTTCCATACAAGGCTAGATAATGATGAGACAAATTGATATCACTTTTTATTTTGAACGTACATCGTCAAACAGTGGAATAATCCTTAGACTACGTTTGTATGGAAGAATTTTCGACTAGCGTAACTTTAAGGACCTTACTCGAATACTCGCCAGTGGCGCCAACTGGTGGGTACAAACACGGAAGCCCTCATTGTTACCGCTGACAAAATATCACTGTCACTTTGTCTAGAGTCTGAGAGAGCTACCAGAGGCTCTAATCAAAGTGTCATTGTATCAGTGATGGCGATGGCCGAAATGCCAAAATGTAAGTAAATGCTTTAGTCACATTGCCCGGAGACAGCTAGATAATCTGGAAAACTGGTTGTTGTGAGAAAAGTGGATGGGAAAAGGCCACCTGGCCGCTCACCCACTCGATGGTCAGACCAAATCAGAGGGATATTCGATCATCAAAAGCGTGGCGATAACGATTGTCAAAAAGGCAAAATTGTATGGTATTGGCGAGCGATATCGGTAAATCACGTGATCAATCCCTTACATTTTGAAACTTCGACATTACAGCACTCATGGTTACCACTGCCATGCTTTAAAACTAGAAGTGTTGCCGAGAAACATAGTCAGTAGATGTTCGAGTAACCAGCTAGAACTTACCAACACTATCGGGTTTTACCTACCTACCTACAGATTTGTAAAGTTTCAGTTCTTCTATCAGATTGAAGTTAAATTCAAGGTGGATGCACCTTACTTCAAGTTTAAAGGTTAGTAGACTGGTGTCTCTAAAGTTCCAGTACGATACATTATGTAAACGAACTACAATTAGGGTTCTTACAATTTAGACGTTTGGTGCGGGTATGCAATAACGGGGTACGGCGCCGCGCCGGTGCCGCGCACGCACTACTTTTCACGACAGCAGTGTGCATAAATTGTATAAAAAATATCAACTGTCGTGCACGCAGTACCACAAACGCACCGCTGCGGTGCCGTAGCAGTCCCGCACCAAACGTCTAAATTGAAAGAGCCTTTAGCTCTACGCATTCGTGATGGACTTTCTACTCGTGCCCGGTTGCACTAACTCATGGTAACCCCTAAATGAAAATCTAAATTCCATTTCACTGTTGGATTTTCAACTAACCGCACTAGGCCTAGTGATGAAAATCCAACTGAGAGCTTAGACATTCATTTTGGTGTCACCTAAAGTTAGTAAAAAACCTTTCAAACTATAATTAGTCAGTAACTTGAATAACAGTGACCTTAATTGCGGAAAATTGCTGAATGAGCTTTCACACGGATAACCACTAAACCCTTCATGCGGTGTTAAAAGTTTCTTCTGAAAATAGTACTTATTTTGGAGTTCGGTCAAAATCCTTTAGTGACTAATGTAGGATCTACTCATGGTGTGTCCTACAGATAATTGTTCCGGATCTGGGTGTTTGTGTATATGAGTTTAAATGTTTGTAAACGCACCCACGGTACAGGAAGAAGTTCCTAGTGTGGAGCAAAGTTTAAAAAAAAAACTATTTAGTCCTTCAGTGAGATTACCAAATAATATGGAACCCGTATCATATCGCTTCAACGCTTTATCGAATAAATAAAAAATGACAAAGTTAAAGCGCCTCTAAGTTCAGGAGTAGCGACGTCACTTTGACAGCATAAAGTGTAGCACACCGTGACGTCACACGATATTTCAACGCACTGTAACGTCGTAATTTTTTGTTCTTATGCCAAAAGAAAATAACTGTCAAATTTTCAGGTTATCTAACTGATGGACTACTGTATATTGTCGAAAAGCCAAAATCTAAGGGACCTTGATGTTGGCGAAGCAAATTAAAATGAGACGATAGGCGATATCGTAAAATTATTTTCTAAGAAAAGTCCAAGTGGAAATCAGTAGAATTACACCGCATTGCGTCCATGAGTGAGCAGTGGTGGCGCAGTGGTTACGGCCCCGACTTACGAGTCGTAGGTCATGGGTTCGGCCCCTGGCAGGAATTGTGTAATTAATTTCAACACCCCTGCTCTCAAAACGGTGACGGAAGACATCGTGAAGAAACCGTCCGAAGTCCTAGAACTAAAATTTCGAAGATTATGTCACATCTACCAACCCGGTCTGGGTCCGCGTGGTAGATTAAGGCCCATTCTCTTCGCAGGAGGCTTGTGTCCCAGTAATGGAAACATTAAATTATATGCAGATAATGCTATGTGTATGCGTCCATGTGAACGTACTGGCAACTAAAGTGGCTTATCGGTAAGATACATCTTAAATCGAAGTTTGGAAGGTCGCTCAGATATTGCAGAAATGGTGGCTCTTCGATACTACGTAGTGTCGTAGTACTATATGCCTGGGGCTAGGTCAGGTGTTTACTACGACGTACACCTACGTTAGAGCTTTTCCCAATAATAGGATTTGCGCCACACAAGTCCATCCATTTTCGATACCTGGTGTAGGTAGGACCGCAACTGTGTTAAAAGTGACAGCTTCGATGATCCTATTACGTCCACAGAGCTCTAAAACGCCTAGAGACGGCATTTTCAAAACTTTTCATACAGTGTTAGTGTGACTGGTTATTTGGCCTACTTCAATGCCAAAGTTTAACAGGTTTTCGGACACAAGTAAAGTTTGACAAATACTGAACTTCAAATTCTGAATTTAGTATTCGGCGATGGCTATGACAGCCGAAACTAATGCTCAACTTGTGCGGTCACGAATTAATCAAGCTGCGTGCCTCTTCCGAAATATAGAAGTCACAGTGGATCTTTGTGTCTCGAAAGATGGCTGCAAAACTCTGCGCAGTTGCTATTTTAGTGTCAATGTTGAAGTAGAAGATAGCATTGTATAACTGCCTCTTTCACTCGCTTACGTTTGTCGCATCGTCCTATCTCGCTTACTCTATGCAGTATACTCGAAGATAAACTGTTTCTTGCGCAATGTAAATACTATAATTTCATTAAAAATCCTACTCTCCTGACCTCATTTGCCCAAAAGTCCAGACGCATTTTGTAGGTCTCCCAGAGTTAACAAAAAAATAATATCTGTTTTATACATGGAGCGACCGTGTGCATGACCTCTAAGATCTCTCTGTCTTGGCAGAACTGGTGTCAGATTTTATAGCGTCTGGCTACAAATATCTTCAAATGACAGCCGGGAGCAACGAGCTTTCCGAGCATGAATGAATCTATGTATGTGGGCACATAGGAGTCTCGGTATGTCTTGGTCACCCATCATCTGACCGACCTCGGCAAGGGTTACTTAACCTTAAAGATCGATGCGTGCTCTGCCACGAGCCCCTCTTACACCACACGAATTTGTTGAAAACGGTGCCACTGTGATTCTGTGTGCTGTGATTAGGTCCTAACGCCATCACAATTTTTTTATTACGACACTGTAATAGCCAATTGCTGGCGTTTTTTTCGAATATTTCAAACTCAAAACCGATTTTGCAGAGGAAAAATGCATAGAAAATTTCGAAAAACCCGACTACATAAAATTTCAAAATGTAACACTTTCACCAAGCGGTTTGTTGTAGATTGCAATTAGTGGCATCAAATAACTTTATAGTTACGTAAATACATAAACTCATGCCTTTTTTCCATGGGGGTAACTACAGAACGCCATCCGCTACGATCATCGCATACTTCTTTTGCTTCACTTACGTTCATACATCTAGTCATACACGCACGCCGCGCCGGCCAGTTAGGAGTAGTGCGCACCTGGCCTTAACTAAGAAAACGACTAACAAAAGGTATTTACAAGGCAAAGGTGAATGGAAACGCCGGGAGGGGACACCCTAGGAAGAAATACATAGACCTTATTGGAGATGTTCTTCAGTTAAAAGGTTTTCTTTTAAATGCCAAAATTTTAGCAAGTTACATTGTTAGCATCGTCTCCTGCAGCCTCTCAGAAAGGCCTCGGTCGCTAAAATATCACAGATTCTCAGAAAAGGATTGCCTGTCAGAAACATGATATATATCAGACCGTCAAAAGCACTCCCGCTCATGAGAGGAATCCGTTTGAAATGAGTTTCTAGTAATCCATTGTGGAAGCGGTGAAAGGGGGGTACAGGTGTACCTTGTCACGTATTTGGTGTAAGCTTCACCTAATGCCGTTAGAGCTTACAATAGATGCAATCCAAATACATTGAGATTACATTACAGGCTGATCTTATTGGCAACTAGCTTAATGCCAGCGCGCCTAAGTGACACGCGAAAATTATCCCACAGGCACGTAGGTACTACCGAATAAAATGCTGCTGAGCAAGAGATCTTGGGTTCGATACCCGCGTGAGGGAAAGTATTATTCGGTTTTTCCATTTGGGATTTCTCCTCACAATGCAATGAGTTTGGCTTTTTACCTGAATGTCAATTCCAGCCCAACTATAGTCCAAAGTTAGCTTGCAGATGTGAGTGTTACAACCTATAGATAGACCCCTGCCTATCTCTTCGGGGACTAAAGGCATGATGTTACGTTACGTTCTTCAAAACGGGCTAGTATTCGCTTGTGTGGAAGTAGATGCAGAACTTGGTATTCTGTAGTTTCTACCTTCCATATCTAAGGGATTTTGGTATGTGCTCAGCGAAGAGTGAATCTCAATCTATGTACCTTTGCGAACCGTAGTAACAGATATGATATAGTATATCTTTGCTTGCAACTTTATCTTGAAACAGTATAAAATAAGGAACCTATAAGTAAGTTTTTAGGGTTTCATAAAACAATTCCTGCTTTAATGCCCTATACATGGGCCAATATCAAGGTGCAATGTTTACTAACAAACCACTGACAGTTCCTGACAGCTCAATCAAATGACAGCAGGGGTGAAAACATTTTGATTTTTAAGTTTGGTCTTAACTAATCTTCTAGTACTGTGGTCTGGAATATTTTATGTTCTCAAACTTTCTTTCATCAGTACTAACCCAGTTATATCGAATTATTTTTATTACTTGAAAACATTTGTTGTTGAGTAGAGGGAGAGTCTAATATATTCGGCCAGGTTACTGATAAGCAACATGCAGCGTGAAGTGGAACGTTACACCCTATACAATAATAAAACTTAATTAAAAATGTTGCCTCAATTACTATAAATAATGTATGGTTAATGCTATTATAAATTTCGAGTGACTGTCAGAAAAAGATCAATAATCATAAAAAAAATGTTTTTTTAATAAACTTTTCGTATTCTTCTCGGCAAACCCTTTCATTTGATACCCATACCATGGCAATGCACAAAAAATAACTAGCCCGCCATCTTGGGCCGTCCGCCATATTGTATTTAAAATGACGCTACTTACAGCTAACCATGCATTGTCATCCAAACTAAACGTGTTTGCAAAATTTCATCTTAATCGGTGGAGGATAACTGCTTTAAAATTATGTTACAAGATTTGATCTGAACACACATATATACATTGTTAGGTTAGGATCTGAACACACATACATACAAGTTAAATATAAAAGCTTGTAAAGACGACGTCAGGTCTGAAATTCAGTAATAGAAAGTTAAATATTCTCTGGTGATTATAATGTTTGTTTTGGATTACTTATTGCCGATTTGTACATTATGTACCTATATTGTATAGATTTCTCATAAAATGACAGTTACAAATTAAAACTATGACAATCTGATGGCATTTTTAGGTAAAATCATTGTTATTTTGTAAGAACATAATAATTTAATGGTGATAGCCCAATTAAAAATCAGCTATTTTCGTTTTTTTGTAGACATAGTATCTTCTAAATGGCTCATGTAGAGATACGCAACTACAAATTGTGTATTAAAAAATCAGGCATGAGTATTTTTACTCTCACAGCACTCACAGTAACATTTGTGTATTTGAAAATATAGTTACCTATCAAATGTTGAAATTAACATTCAACAGATACCAAATTCGAAAATAAAATCTCTTTCCCAGAAAATAACTTAATTAAATACGAGAAGACTAACTAAGCAAATATGTGTGTCACTGTACGTTTTCCGTGCGCATTTCTATGTTAGAATTTTCCATGCAGTTAAGTAAATATCTGTCGTCAAAACTGAATAAATATTTACTCTGACAACAAAATTCTCGGTATTGAAATACTAAATTGAAATCAGAAAATAAATGACAAATGTGACTGACATGTTTCTCGTTAAGCCTACTGGTTGGATTCGAAATGAAATATTGTACCTATCGCAAACATTAGCCAACGTTAAATTTCAATATTACAGCCAAAATTAATATGTCCGTCAATCTGTCACCACTGCTATTTCAGAGGTAATAGTTGTAATATCGTGGACGAATATGTGTTCGCTGGATTTCGCAGAATGCGTTTGGTATGCAATGCTTTTTAAGATGAATTAGAGTGTACTTGATTTGTGTACAGAATAATAGGTAGAGTAAAGAATTTAAACACCTTTCTGGACTCGAGGACTCGCGCACGAAGGGTTCCGTACCATTATCGCAATAAACTTCAAAAAAATCACATTTATTGTAAGGGAACCCCACTTAAATATTTATGTTATTCTATTTTTAGTATTTGTTATAATAGCGGCAAATACATCATCTGTGAAAATTTCAAATGTCTAGCTATCACGGTAACATGAGATACAGCCTGGTGACAGAAAGACAGACAGACAGACGGATCGTGGAGTCTTAGTAATAGGGTCCCGTTTTTACCCTTTGGGTACGGAACCCTAATAAAAAGAGTTTAGATTTTTTACTTTTTGCGCATAGACTTGTATACTTCTAGACGGAGCGTATTTAAAACGAAAAATATTTTTTCAGGTCTTTCGTTCTTGTTTATAGAAACACTCTATGTAAAAAAGAAACAAACATAGACAAACGCTACCATCTTGAATGAACAGAGACAACTATTGAGTCACTGTGGTAGTCTCACGAATACCGGCTGTAATTAAAGTTTTCGCTGTCTGCACGCATTTGTTTCGGTTTTAACAGGCAGAATTTTATTGATTAATTATCTTCATGAACCATGGCTTGTGTGGCTAAAGGTTGCAAGACTAGAATGGGCGTATTATCAGGACATAATCAAATGATAACTTTCCACAGGTGAGTTATTGACTAGCATACTTAAATTATTGTGGAGGGATTTCATTCTATAGGTTGTCTTTAATAAAGGAATCTTAGTTCTAAATACGTCGAGGAAAGTATAGTTTCATTTAAACCATTCTAATTAATACAGTTATCACCTTTATAAGTTCGCTGATGGTGCTATGACAGTTAACGTACTAACGTTTAGATTTTAGATATGTGACAATAGTCACAAAAAAAAATATCTATACTATTTGTACAGTCGTACGAGAACATAACAAAAACTTTAAACTCAGGCAATGCAGTCGGATGTCTGCGACCGCATTTCCTCTTAATATCGTGATGTAGTATTTGCGCAACATTATATACAATACATATACACAGAAAAGTTACAAAAGAGTGGAAGTATACTCGTAGAATGACTGATATGTTCACTCTTTGTACGAGTGAAATTTAAATACGTTTAATTTTTCTACGTTTTTTAGACATTCTTATAAAGAATGTCTAAAAAACGTAGAAAAATTACCTCCAGTCAGGGAGAAATGCAGTCGGATGTCTGCGAACGCATTTCCTCTTAATATCGTGATGTAGTATTTGCGCAAAATTAAGTTACAGAAGAGTGGAAGTATACTCGTAGTATGACTGATATGTTCACTCTTTGTACGAGTACAATTTAAATAATTACAAGGAATGACTAAAAAACGTAGAAAAATTACCTCCAGTCAGGGAGAAATGCAGTCGGATGTCTGCGACCGCATTTCCTCTTAATATCGTGATGTAGTATTTGCGCAAAATTAAGTTACAGAAGAGTGGAAGTATACTCGAAGAATGACTGATATGTTCACTCTTTGTACGAGTACAATTTAAATAATTACAAGGAATGACTAAAAAACGTAGAAAAATTACCTCCAGTCAGGGAGAAATGCAGTCGGATGTCTGCGACCGCATTTCCTCTTAATATCGTGATGTAGTATTTGCGCAACATTATATACAATACATATACACAGAAAAATTTCAGAAGAGTGGAAGTATACTCGTAGAATGACTGATATTTTCACTCTTTGTACGAGTACAATTTAAATAATTATAAAGAATGACTAAAAAACGTAGAAAAATTACCTCCAGTCAGGGATGATTCTTACAGACATTTGGCAAATTTGTAGATCGCGCCAAAACTAAACTCGATACTATCGATATGATATTGGCTCTGATCTAGAACTGATATGTATATATATAAGTATCTATAGCATAGTCCCCCACGCTGGTACAAAAGAAAGTACAGAATATAGTATATCTATGTCTTTTTGCTTATGACATTATCTATTAGTGCAAAAGTGAATACCGATATTGAAATTGCGTCTTAGATATGTGCCGTCTAGAAGTATACAATGTCTCTGTTTTTGCGTAACACTCAAATACAATATACAATACAACATATTTTATTTCGAAATTAAATTGGACGAGTAATTTTTTTTGTAATGCATTTCAATGAAGCCTTATTTTTCTTTACTGTCACTTTGTTTACGACTGAAAAATCTCTCAATGAATACTGAAGTGATTGGTGATTGGTGGCGAAACTCCTTCGTACTTCAGCATGTTAAGCCGGTGCGCGTTGATCCCTGTAGTGTGTAAGACATATGTATGTGAGCTCATGTATTCTAATGTACCTATCAACACGTATATAAACAATTGTACTCTATGATTAAAGGCAGTAATAAAGGAGATTCTAATGAAGAGACTTGTTTAACTCATCTCCCCGGACTCACAACCTTACATGGCGACCCTGCCATCCGAGACGGGTGCCGCGTTCGGCCGCGTTACTTAATTATTTGAAAGACATTAATAGACTATGATATAAGTGATTATCTTTTGTCTTTTAAAACGGGAGTTTTTGTTTTTTCTACAATGTGCCGGTCAGATGTACAAAAAGAAGACGTTTTTATAACACAAAGTGCATCGGGTAGTTTAAATTCTGCTTCTATGCAAGAGTACCACTTATCGAACATTAGTATCGTGATGTTTATCATGTGCACCTTACTTGGAGTAGCTGGACTTTATGCGGTGTATAAACTGTACCGAAATTGTCATCATTCATGGATAAGGAATGAGGTTTTCACACAAAACCTATCACGTTCGTTTCGTCGACCGATCCCGGAGGCTCGTGTTTGTTACGAACGCCGCCAGCAGCGCCAGGAGACTCGCCAGGAGACGGGTATCAGAGCCCAGAAACCGCAGTAAGTGTTTAAAATATATTCAGTGATAAGTGAAGTGGTGTTCTATCGTTGAGTGAAACATGAAAAGTTACGGAACGATTAATGGACAATATATTTTTGTTTAAGTACATACTGTCAAATACTCTGTAAATCTTTTATGTATCTTATTTCGTTTGGTAATGGCAGATGAGCTTAACTTGTTATATGACCAATTAAAAAATATTGAACATAATTTAATAAAACTAAGTTATCCTAAAAGGACAGAAACTGTTCTGAAACAAAAGTTGAAGGAAGCAACGTTATTAAAATATCAGTTTGATGGTTGTATTAAAACCTTATCGAGACCGATTGAAAGTAAGCAACTTAGTACAAGTGTTTTACAGGAAATACAGTCGTACTGTGATTTATTTGAAAAGACTTATACTCAAATAGAATCATTTTGCTCCAAAACGTACAGTTCTCAACCAAGTGCTCAGAATACGGTCAAGACTAGAACCGAGGTAGGCAATATGGAGGCTTTTAATTATAGGACTGCCGTGGCTCTACTACCAATTATGAATGGTGATGAAAATATCACGAAAAGTTTAATAGATACCATAGAGTTATACAGTTCTTCACTCACCGAAGAAGGCAACAAAATGCTAGTTAAGTTTATATTAAAAACCCGATTAACCGAGAGCGCAAAATTAAGATTGTCGACCTCTTATGATAGTTGTGAGTCACTTATAATTGAAATGCGTCAACACCTTCTTACAAAGATGTCTAGTACAGCAATACACAAGGAGTTAACACAAATAAACCAAAACGGTTTTTCTATAGAAAAGTATGGATCCAAGGTCGAACAGCTTTTTGTGGATTTGACGGTCGCGCAAGCGGGTGATGAACAAAATGCACATAAAATATTACGCCCTCAAAATGAGAAGATTGCAATAAAATGTTTCATTGATGGCTTGCGAAACCGCGAAATCCGCACTATTTTAGCAGCGCGTAATTATGATAACCTGAAAGATACAATAAGAGCAGCCAAGGATGAGGAATTGTCATGCAGTCGGCAAAATACTGACGCTTCTGTTTATGTCGGATACCAAGGCAGATCATTTAATAATCGCGGATATAGTTATAATAATAATAGACGCCCTAATCGTTCAAATAACAATCGATTTATACAGAGAGGGAATAGTAGAGGTTCTTTTCATAATCATAGGCAAAACCAAAGAATTCAACAACAGTTTAGCAATAATCGTGGTCACATCCGGGATTCATCTCGCGGTAGGCCTGGACGGACTTTCACGCGCAATGGTAATGTACATGTCATAGAAAATGCCATGAATAGTATCGATTTAACTGACCAGAATCGAACTCCCCAACCTACAGAAAGACAAATTACTGAACCATTACAGTTTTTTCGATAATCATTTTATATTTGCTTGTAACAATAACAGCTCGGTGGAATTCTTAGTACAGGGTGCCAAATATGGATTACTTATAGACTCAGGAGCATCACTATCAGTATTGAAATATGAAACTGTGGCACGTTGGAATATTCCAGTCCAAACGGAACGCATTTATATAAATGGCATTGGGGGCAAAGTGCAAACTTCAGGCTACGTTTATGTTACATTGATCGCAAATGGACAGGAATTTGTAAACAAATTTTACATTATGCGCAACTTACCAGGTTTACAACATGGTATAATTGGCAGAGATTTTATGAGCAAATATGGCGCTATTTTGAATTTTGAAAATAATACGATAACTTTAAAGAAACATGACAATAGTATAACCCTGCCCATGATTAATAGTTCGTTAAATAAAACTTGCTTTTTAAGAATACCACCGAGATGTGAAAAAATAGTTATGTTAGACAGTAGTTTTAACGAGGACTGCGTAATATTACCGTATCAATTATGCGACGGAGTTTTTATAGCCGGAAGTATATGTAAACCAAACAATGGACAAATTTGTATACAAATATTAAATACTCGTGAAACACAAGTAGATGTTAACTATTTCAGACCGGAAATACATTTATTATCAGACTATGACATCAGTCACTTTGGAAAAGACAGTAATATTGATGGAGAGAGAGTACGTACAATGTTTTCTCTTTTAAAATTAAATCATCTAAACAATGAAGAAAGGTCATCAATCGAAAACATATGTGCTAAATTTTCGGATGTATTTCATCTACCAAACGATAAATTAACTACCACTAACCTATACGAACAAAGTATAATGTTAAAACCACATGCTGATCCAGTTTATACTAGACAGTACAGGTTACCCTTTTCACAGCGTAAGGAAATTGAAGCACAAGTTAAGAAAATGCTTTCTGAACATATCATTGAACCAGCAAAAAGTGAGTGGTCAAGCCCAATTTTGTTAGTACCCAAAAAATCAGATGATAATTCTAAGAAATGGAGGCTGGTTATTGATTTTCGTAAATTAAACACTAGAATTTTAGACGATAAATTTCCACTCCCGAATATTAACGATATTTTAGATTCTTTATCCGGTTCAATGTATTTTTCACAATTAGATTTATCACAAGCATATTATCAGGCAAAATTACAACCAGAAAGCAGAAAGTATACAGCATTCACTACGCCATCAGGCCAATATCAAATGACCCGGTTACCTATGGGATTAAAAATTAGCCCAAGTGCATTCTCTCGTCTAATGACAATTGCCATGTCTGGACTTACATACGACAAATTATTTGTATATTTAGATAATTTAATCTGTTTTGGTCGTAATTTACAAGTCCACAATAAAAATCTTATAGATATTTTAACTAGATTACGCAAAGTTAACTTGAAACTTAATCCAATGAAATGTGATTTCCTAAGAAAAGAAATGCAGTTTTTAGGACATGTTGTAACATCTGAAGGAATTAAACCAGATTTAGATAAAATAAACATAGTGAAAAATTATCCCGTACCCAAAAATGCAGACGAAACAAAAAGATTCATAGCATTCGTCAACTTTTATAGAAAATTTATACCAGATTTTGCCGCAATATCCTTACCACTTAACAGATTGTGTCGAAAAAATTTTAACTTTGAATGGTCGCATGAGTGTCAGAAATCCTTCGAATCCCTGAAAGAGTCGTTAATATCACCACCAATATTACAATATCCCAACTTCGATGAAAACAATACTTTCGTTTTACAAACAGATGCGTCCGGATATGCAATCGGTTCCGTGCTTTGCAATAGTGATAACAGACCAATTGCTTACGCAAGCCGTAGTCTTAATAAAGCAGAAATTAGGTACCCCACGATAGAAAAAGAGTTACTCGCTATCGTATGGTCTGTTAAGTATTTCCGACCCTATCTTTACGGTAGAAAATTTATTATCAAAACCGACCACAAACCATTAATTTACTTATTTAATCAAATAAATCCATCTAGCCGTTTGACTAGATTCCGTTTAATAATAGAGGAGTACGATTACATAATAGAATATGTTCGAGGTACTGACAATGCAGCTCCAGATGCCATGTCACGTATCCGTATAACAAGCGATGAATTGAAGGAAATAAACCAGCACGTTGTGTCTGTATTAACCAGAGGCCAGAAAAAGCGTATGCGTGAAGGAAATGAACAAGTTCTGAGTGACAACCCAATGGTTGCTAAGCGATCTATGAACGACTGGACTGATCACCCAAGAGTTACGGCATTGCTTAAAAAACCAAAGGATTGCACTGAGTTAAGGTTCGTAAATGAAAAAGAATGGAATAACCAATCAAATACTATATTTAATTATGATGCATCAAATTGTATACTAAGAGTAAACCCATCTTACCGATTACAATGCGCACGAGATGCCTTTGTACGGGAGTTGGCTTATTACTGTAACCTAATGAAACTTGATAGTCTGTACATTGTACAAAGTAATGAAAACATTGAGATAGTAAGAGATTTAATTCATAGCATAAATATTACACCTAATTGGTCCGGACCACGTTTATATGTTATAAAAGGTGTAAAAGTAATAAGTGATCACGATACGAAACGTATAATTTTAAATGACTACCACTTATTACCGAGTAGCGGCCACGCCGGTATACGACGAATGATAAATAATATAAAACGGCGTTATTTTTGGTCGAAATTGGTAAATGACGTCACAGAGTTTGTAAATCGCTGCGATAAATGCCAACGACAGAAACATTTTAGGCACATAAAACAGCCAATGGTCCTGACTGATACAGGTCATTCGGCGTTTGATAGAGTATTTTTAGATTTAGTTGGGCCCTTAAGTAAGGATAGTGATAATTATATGTATATACTCACACTACAGTGTGATCTTAGCAAGTATGTAGAAGCTTACCCGCTTAGAAATAAGGATACAATTTCAGTGACAATGGCTTTCATTAATAATTTTGTATTACGTTATGGCATTCCGAGAAATATAATATCAGATCGCGGTACGGAGTTCGTTTCGAAAGTAATGAATGAAGTATGTAAAATACTAAAAATAACCCAATCAACATCTACAGCATATCATCACCAATCAATTGGAGGCTTAGAAAATACTCATAAAAATCTACTTTCATTCCTTCGCATACAAACAGAGAACCAACCCCAAAATTGGAGTTTATGGCTTCCATATTGGTGCTTTGCTTTTAATACCACTGTACATACGGAAACTAAATACACTCCATATGAACTGGTATTTGGAAAACTGTGCAATTTACCTAGTAATTTAACTTCAGATATTGAACCATTATATAACTTTTATGACTATCCACAACAACTCAAATATAAGCTTCAAAAATCACAGTATGACGCGAGACAAAATTTAATTAATAGTAAACAGATCAGGAAATGTAGATATGATTCGTATACCAATCCTGTAACATACAGTAATGGTGACATGATACTACTTAAGAATGAACAAACTGTAAACAAATTTGATCCGCTATATATAGGACCCTACGAAGTAATAGAAGATTGTAACCCAAATTTAAAAATACTGTATAAAGGAAAAGAAGTAATAGTACATAAAAATAGAACCAGACCATATACTACCTAATGATAAGCTGTTAGCATGTAACTTTAAGTTGAAAAATAGATTGTACTTTTATTTTTTTAAATGTATTTCTGTGTGTAACCCTATATTTTGTACCAATATTTTATTTTCGTCATTATTTTGTCTGCATATTATAAAAAAAAAATTAAGTGACTATACACGTATTATAACCTAAAAATAAAAATAAGTGTAACCATTATTTTATTTTATTTAGCCGGTGGGCGTGTAGTGTGTAAGACATATGTATGTGAGCTCATGTATTCTAATGTACCTATCAACACGTATATAAACAATTGTACTCTATGATTAAAGGCAGTAATAAAGGAGATTCTAATGAAGAGACTTGTTTAACTCATCTCCCCGGACTCACAACCTTACATCCCGGCAATCCTAACGGTGTGTGTCAGTAGGGAAATATCCGCAAAGCTGCGCTCAGATGGCGCCACAGGTTTCTGCGTAAACAAACTAGAGAAGGGCGTTTTCGGTTTTTTGTGCAAACGGTTATGTATGTGTTTTTATATCGATATCGAAAACGGTTTTCAGATATCGATATCAGTAGTACAGTTTGCAAAAGTTAAAATGTTATTTAGAAGAGCAAACTAACAACGAACACGAAATAATACTTAGAAAGATAGGTAGCGCATATGGTTCCTAACGTTTGTGAAGTTTGCGTTTTGTTCGTAGTTCGTACGTTTTCGCATTGTTACGGTTTTAAGTTTTGAATTATTCGTTCTCACACGCTAGTAAGGTTTTTATTAGATACAGCTTTTGTAATATCGGTTATTTTAATATCTATATGATATGATATCTAACACATATCCGATATAAGTTACGTTTAGATATATCGGACACATCCCTAAAAAAAACCAAACTGTCAAAGTCCAGCGACAAAATTTCGCAGTTTATGTGTACAAAATATAAAACAAATAGTGAAAGAAAAATGAAGCAAACTAACTTCCCCAACATTATTATTTGGTTTTTGAACACAAGTTATCTTAAAAACAGTAAAAAAGTGTTCGGTAACCACAAACAGTAGTAGACGCCATGTTGTTATGTTTTTGTTTACTCAGAGCCGTCAAGCGCCATCTGGCGGGAGCGATTGGCAGTGATGTTCCCTATTCATAGGTATATTTTACTCTCATGGCAACACATAAGTTATATAGTTAATAATAATACCTATTTCAAATCAGACAGTATTAAAGGCTGGACGAATAGGAAATCATGTTTATATGTGTGCATGTGTTTATGTAAAATATTCGTGTTAGTTTCCATGTGTGCTTACTGTAACTGATATGGGCAAATAATGTATTTTTTATTGTTATAGCACAATTTACGTATCATATCATCCGCCATTAGAAGTATGCCTTACACCTAGTAATACGACGCATCCGCAGGGTTCTGATAAAATTGATCCAAGTAACCTTGACACGCACAGAGACTGGAATTTCTCTAAGGGAAACTATGAATTGATGTACAAACTAATATCTGAGGAATCGTGGCAAGACGTGATTCTCGCTAGTGACGTTGACGCTGCTGTAGAGTTTTTTTATAACATCTTGTACGGTATCTTTGACGAATGTTTACCAAAAAAACACAGGCCTAAGAAGCCATGTCGACGCTACCCGGTTTGGTTCACAGCAGAACTAATACATGAAATTAAACGTAAATCTGATCTGCATCGTAAGTGGAAATCAACTAAAAACCGTGATGATTATCTCAATTTTTCCATGCTTAGAGCAAGTATTAAAAAAAGAATGTCGGTCGCATATGATGAATACATCAAGCACATTCAAACCAAACTTAAGCATGATCCTCGTGTCTTCTGGCAACATATACACAGCTTCAAAGCCAGAGGTGGCTTTGAGCCCAGGGTGAATTATAATGGGAAAGAATATGCTGGCAGTAATGCTGCACATGCTTTTTCCGATTTTTTTTCCAGTGTTTTCTTACCCGACGCCCCTCTTTTAGATTATAAAACAGACAGTAACAATCAGAAAAACCATTCTAACTTTGTACATATTGATGCAATTAAAACGAGTGATGTAGATACAGCTATAGATAAACTCAAACCTAACTCTGCCGTAGGACCAGATAACATTCCCGCATACATTATTAAAGGATGTAAAGATCATCTAATATCACCTGTACTTCATATATTTAATCTGGCATTATCTACCGGAAAGTATCCACAGCGTTGGAAGGTATCGCGAGTCCAACCTATACCTAAATCTAATGTAATTTCTGACGTAGAAAACTATCGGACCATAGCTATACTCTCTGCATTCCCAAAACTGTTCGAATCAATATTACACAGGCTTATTAGTTTCCAGTTACAACCATTTCTATGCGATTCCCAACATGGCTTTCGATTTAACCGCTCCGTTAATACGAACCTTCTAACGCTTGTGGATCTTATATCGCAGCACTTAGATAAAGGCATACAGGTTGATGTTCTATATTTTGATTTCAAAAAAGCATTTGACCGGGTAGATAACGACGTATTGCTCACCAAGCTCAATAACTTAGGCTTTTCTCCGAAGTTACTAAAATTCTTCGCAAGTTACTTACGAGATCGTCAGCAGTATGTTCGACATGGTTGCTTTGTGTCCGCACCATATCATACTCGATCTGGAGTAAGTCAGGGTTCCATATTGGGACCCTTGCTATTTATCATTATGGTCAATGACCTTGAGAAGGTCCTCAAACATGCCAAATGTTTACTTTACGCTGATGATCTTAAGTTAATATTTGGCTTGGAAAAAGTAGCAGACTCAACTACTCTGCAAGAAGACATTGACGCGGTCTATCAGTGGAGCATGGATAATAAGTTACTCTTCAATATTGCTAAATGCAGCGTTATGACCTTCAGTCGCACGCGTAATCCCTGGCATGAAGAGTACTTTTTAGGCGGTGATCTGATAGCCCGCGTTAATTCTGTAAAGGATCTCGGAGTTCTGTTCGACACGAAGCTCACCTTTCATGAGCATATGAGGACACTTGCTGCTGAGTCATATCGAAGGCTAGGATTTGTCCTTCGAAATATGCGCGAGTTTACCAATCCACATGCCATTAAACTTGTATACATGGCCTTAGTCAGGAGTAAACTCGAATCAGCATCAGTGATCTGGAACCCATATGAAAGTACTTACGCCTTACTTCTTGAAAAAATCCAAAAAGCCTTTCTTCGTTTTCTATATAAAAAACTCTTCGGATATTACCCCTTCTTATACCCTACCAAATTTCTACTTGGTGTTTTAAATTTTAATTCTCTCGAAGTAAGGCGTAAGTACTTCTTGCTTATCTCTGCCTGCCGTATTATGCGGGGAGAGTCCGATTGTCAGGAGCTCGTGGCGCAGTTGTTGAGGCTGTTTGTTCCTGTGGTGCCCAAACAACAGCTTAGACCACGATGTCACCGGCTTTTGGCCGTACCTTCGGCACGTACGGTGTCCCGAGCTAACTCGCCTCTAGTTCGGGCGCTCACATTGCTAAATGCCCTTCTGACATCAGCACCGGAGTGTGACCTGTTTGCTGGGAGGTGGATAGATGTGTGTCGTGAATGTTTAAGTTTTTGTGAGAAGATGGATGAAAGTTAGATTAGTGAATAATTGTTTATGTATTCTTTGTACATTTTTTTTTTTTTTTTTACTTCTGTTTGATATACTCATTTTTTTTTTCTCCGTTATTTTTTATTCCGTTTTTGTATCTGTTTTTTTTTTGTCTATGTTTTTTGGTATCGTGTTTTTTTTTCATTATATAAATTAGTTTTTATTTGTTTATATTTAATTTTGCCTAATTCTTTTATGATTCGTTTGTGTGTTTTTTTTTTCTCTTTTCTCGCATTGTATAACGCCTTAGGTATGACCTGTAAAGTTATACATGTATACTTAAATAAATAAATAAATAAATAAATGTTGTGTGCCTACGATTATATTAACGCTAATAATTTTCGATATGTGTGTTTTTGTTACGTTTGGTTTTTAGGTATTTGAAAATGAAAAAGAACTAGTTCTAGGTAAGACCAGAGATTTTTTTAGTTGGCCTCGAATTACTTAGGCACGTACTTGTGCGTTTATATGACAATTTATAAGGCTCTCGAGAACGGTGCGAGGTGTCATAGCGATGATGCTTTTCGTACAAATTGTTCTCACTCAAGAAATCTAAGAAGTTTTCAGTGAAAACGCGTCGTCTTATCTTTGTGGCATTAGCACGTCATACCTATTCGCAGGAGCCTTTTGGACTCAAAAAGTGCCTGACTGAAAGGACTTAGCTCCACAAAGTGGAACTTTGAACCGGGGAGTGTGCGATGGATCTGCACAATTTGATTCCACCTAGCGCTTTCCATAATCGGACTATAAGATGTACGGCAATGCGCCATCTGTACATGCTGGACATCCCACCCATAGGATACGCACAAAGCGTTTTGCGAATACTTTCATTGTGCGTACAACTAAGCAGTGGAATTTCCTAGCGGAGTCGTTATTTGCTGACAACCTAAGGGTCAAGAATTTTTATGTAACTTAAATAAAATTAATAACACCATCTAATCTATTATAATTTAAATAATTGCATCTCCAAACGCAATAAAAATATCTTAACCTTGACTAAATTGTTTGCCCAATACATTGGTGCCTGTGATACAATAATTTTCATAAACCACCGACGGAAAAAGAGGGGTGTTATAAATTTGACGTGTGTACCTATGTGATTGTGTATATATGTATTTGTGTGTCTGTGGTATCATAGCTCCTAAACGGATGAACAGAATTTGTTTTTTTTTTTTTGAAATGTGACATTATCGGGACTACTCTTAGCTATGTTTGATGAAAATCGGTTCAGCCGTTCATAAGTTATGGGCGTTTTCCTGTTTGAATCGGGGTAATTTTGCAAGATATCGTGTCATAATTATGTGTTCGATAGATTGTTGATCGAAGCGTGTCTACTACTACATAAATAAAGTAGCTTATAAAGTACGAAAAAAAAAATCTCTGTGGCTTTGGAAATGTTTACTTGTTAGCACAGGAATAAATTCTTTTTTTGTTTTCCTGATTCTCATTTTCTGTTTTTTACTGTTAAACTTATTCTTAGTTTCTGATCCTGTGTTTTTTCTGAATAAACGGTTATTATTGTATTATTATTGTAATACTCAAATATGGCTGGCGTTCATTTTGATATAATTTGCACCAGCACTTGGTCCGATTTGGAGGCTTAATTACACGCTTGAGAAACTGCGTGTTCCATTGTTTTTACTATAAACGGTTTTAATGATCCGTCATTGGGTGGTCATTGGTCAATTCAGGTCATTACACTCGCCTGTTCTGAATGAGCTTTTGAAATCGATTTGGTTAAATGGGCTGCCTCTCTGAGATTTGAGAGGGCTCGGTTCACGGAAGTTGTTTTGTCTTGGGTTAGTAACCGGGTGTAATTGGTTACCTAAGATATTCTAGGTTCTAGCCCGGAGTTTGCTTTTCTTCCCGATTAATAGATATCTTGTGACTGCCTCGTTGGTCTAGTGCTCGCAAGCGCTACTGCGGACTATGAGGGCCTGGGTTCGATTCCCGGATCGCGCAAAGTGTTATCTGGTTTTTCCTTTTTATTTCTATCTATCTATTTCATAAGATTTAAACATAACCGGTGAAATGTGGGTGTACTGTATAAGTACACCGCTGCCCAACCTTTCTAGGATGTTATCATATACAGGCGTGATGTTATGTATGTAGTAAACTTGTTCACTATGACATGTGTATGTGCTTTCTTATTGTGAGAGCTCCCACAGACAGGCGCGGTTTGACAACCCATTTTCATATAAATTAGTAACGCATAATAGTCCTCGTAGAAAAATATTGTGTCTGACTACGGCAACCTTTACCATAACACACATATTTTTTATTATTATTGATAGGCACGCGCTTGACCACGATCTCACCTGATGGTAAGCGATGATTACTCTTGACTTAAAGACCCCTGGGTCAATACACTCTATAAGCAAGTCAATATTTTACGAACGAAGTTTCAAGCGTGTTGTATCATTTCAGCGCACCTTGTGTCCTTGGCTTGAATCGACCGCGGTACCGTGGGTAAAAGAAAAGATAGAAAAAGTACACTACGCAAACGATAGCCACAGATAAACGTGGGAGTCCTGACCCCGTACCATGACGTATCAAAACTATTATGGTTCGACTGTGAAAAAGGAACAGACATATTATACAAGTCAGATACATCTGTCACTTACGCACACTAAAAATAACCTTGCTCTAAGAGCCTATGGTCACCTTCCTGGCTCTATCCGTTCCAAGAAATCTATTCCTATATCTTTCTTTTTTTTAAAGTTTATAATAAAGAAATCTAAACCTCAGAATTAAGTAAGTATAGTACCTAACTATAGTGGAGCAGTGGTGGCCCAGTGGTAATGGCCGCGATATACACGTCGTAGGTCGTGGGTTCGAACCCAGGCAAGCGCTTTACTTTGTGTAAATTATTTCATCACCACTGCTCTCAAAACGGTTAAGGAAAACATCGTGAGGAAACCGGCATGTCCTATAACCAAAAATTCGAGATCCACCAACCTACACTGTGCCTGCGTGGTGGTTTACGGCCCATTCCCTCTCACAGAGAGGAGGCCTGTGTCCCAGCAGTGCGAAAATTAAAAGGCGGATGATGATGATGATGAGTACCTACCTGCAGTTAGTTAAGTTAAGTATGTTCGTATTTATGTATGTTATATAATTTTTATGTAATGCTTATGAATGTAATATTATGGACTACTGTGTCTGAAAATAAATAAATTATACAATAATTCACAATGAAAATAAGTATTTTTTAAATACCTTCTTCAGATAAAATATATTTAGGCTTCTGTTAACAAAATATTAAAACCGTAGTCCCGTTACGCTTGTGCAAAGTCTACGCTATCTGCCTGTCTGTCTAGAGAGGGCCTAGGCAAACTGACAAAGTGACATTGTATCAGTGAACTCAAGAGTGAATAAGTTACTTCTAGGCAAGCGTGTTTCACCGTTGACCAGAGGCCTTAGTGCGAGTTTTAATTCACGCTCAATCGCGTTAACGTAAACTACAATTTGTATTAAAACTGGATAAGCGCCGTTTGGTGATGGCAAGGTAAACCTCTTTTTTTGTATACTTACATTTTGACATAAGAGATCGTTTACGTTATCACGAGTGAGAACGTTAAAAAACTCGCACTAAGCACACTGATTATCGCTACCATCAGGCGAGATAGTGATCAAACGCGAGCCTAATGTTAAAAAAATATAGTGGCTATCAAAAAGTCCAAAATTGACACATACGCTACTGAAATATCGAGTGACAAAGGTACTACAGTAGTATCTATTGTTAAAAATATAAAATGTTTAGTTTTTGCCAATATTTTTCACTGATAAAATCAAAGTCAAGTCGTTTATTTCAATTAGGCCATCATGGCGCACTTTTGAATGGTTTAGATATAAATTTTTCAATTCCAATTTGTAAAAATCTCTTACTGACATAGGTCAAGTCAACTTGAAGACAATCCGTGCCTTGGCTACAATATTGAATTCGCAAAGTGTTGAATCCCAAAATGTTGGGTCTTGTGGATGCGAGATGCGCAGGACCGGTCGCGGTGGAGATATTATAACATATTTTGGTTTTTACCCGACTGCCGAAGGAGGGTAATGTGTTTATTAGTCTATGTATGTATGTATGTTTGTTCCTATGTGGCGTTCTAGAGACCAAACGCGTTGGCCCATTGTGATGATTCTAACGTCAATCGATTCGTCTTAATCCTGCGAGTGTCAATGGCTACATTCAAATTGGAAAATAAAAAAATGGCGGATTTTGGGCGTCATATTGTGGGGAACTAATTTTTTTTTTACTCCAAACCCATCGTGTGGGGTATCAAAATAAAGGGTTTTAAGAGGTGTTTTCAAAAATATATAAAACTTGTCTGTTTAATTGAACCTAATTATAAAAAAAAAAAAAACTAAAAAGTTATAAATAAAAAAGGTAAATTTAAAAAATCAAAAATCCCGACTGCTTAAAAAGTGAACAAAAAAGACGTAAACAAGAAGACAATTTATGTTTTTTTTTATTTTTTTATTATCTTTTTAAAACGTTATTTAAAGAAGTTTCTTATTATGATCGACAAGTTGCAAGATCTTTCTTTTTTCCCTTATAAAAAAAGTAGAAGAGTAAAAGATTTATTATTTAATAAAAGATATTCGTTGTTATTGAAAAAACATGAATAGATTTGCAGCGTTTACAGTTTTCGAGAAAAGTTATATAACACTGGCTGTCTCAGAAAAGCCAGAAATCAGAAACTGAAGACCTGTGCAAATTACGTTTCGAAAATAACATTATTCATATGTCATCCTTCGTGCTCTGGCACTGTTCAAATCGATCTCTAACATTCATGAAAACGCGCCTCAGATTTGGAGTAGCCCAGACACCTCCGGATTTTTTCCTCTGGGGTTATCTGAAGAGTCGGGGTGTACTAACAGTAATCCATCAACCATACCTGAATTGAAGGAAAACATTAGACAAGAAATCAACAACATTCCTACTCAACTTGGAGAAGTTGGGACTTGGAGTTTATGTTTTTAATTTATTTAAGAAATAATTTCTTAATTAAAAATATTTTTTTAAAACAAGCTTTTTTTGGTATTCTTCTCAGCAAACCCTTTCGTTTGATACCCATATCATGGCAGTGCACAAAAAATAACTAGTCCACCATCTTGGGAAGTCCGCCATATTGGATTTAGAATGTCGTCACTTATCTAACCATGCATTGTCATCCAAACTAAACGTGTATGCAAAATTTCATCTCAATCGGTGGAGGGTAACTGCTTTAAAATTCAGTTACGAGATTTGACCCGAACACACATTCATACATACATACATTGCAAGTTAATTAAAAGCTTGTAAAATACACCTTCTTGACTACTGTAGAATATTCTCGATAAAGTAAATTTTTATAAATTCTACATTTTGCAAATTCAACATTGTGGTCCGGATGGGAAATTCAAAATTTTGGTATTTAACATTTTGCGAATTCAACCTTTTGCAAATTCAACATTGTAGTCCAAAAGGAATCAATCAAAATCACTTTGGCTGAGTTTTTACGGTAACGTTTTTCATAATGGACAGCTGATTAAGCGTTTGTAATCTATACATCCGTAGAAGGTATAAAAAGGCTTTACCTTTAAACAACCACACTGAAAAAAAGGGATAACGGAACACGAACGGATAGTTAATAGAAAATAAACTTTAATAAAACAATACAAAACGAATTAGCAAATAGCAAAACTCTGTTTTGTTGCGAGTAGGATAAAAGTTCGCAACTCCCAATGAACAGCAACCAAAACTGTTAACTAGGTATACATTTTTTTCAGAACAACTTCGCAATAGCGTTTGGGAAAATGCCAAAATATGGGGTTGTCAAGCACTCGATATCGATATCGACATCGATATGTGATCAATCTCTTACATTTTGACATTTCGACTACCGCCGTCGCTGACAACGAATGCCAGTCTTGTCTAAAGCCTCTGATGTGTCATAAATTTCAACAAACAGATTGCAGTAGAAAAGATATAGCCCCTTTATCCTCTCACCAATAATTGTCTTCAGTGTCCATGAATAAGCTGAGAAATCACCTGTAAACCATGGAACATCTTAGTTCATTTTATTCACTGGCAGAAATTAAATGAAAACTAACCTGGTCCGTTGCAGATTTTACGGTGTTGTTAACTCAAGAAACATAACTGAACAACTAACCAATATTTGAGATTCCGTTTATTTCTATCTGTTTAGCCCAAAATTTAATCTTGAGTCTTTAAAATCTGGAATCTCTCACGCAGTGTGGATCCAGGCTCCCCCTACGCACTAGCAAAATGTGAGTGTAGGATAGGATTGTACAACTAGGGGAAAGCGGGGCTAAAAGTTCCGGGGGTTAGTTGTTCCGATGAGAATAGGAAAGCAAGTAAAAACGGAAGGTGTCGTATGATGTTTGTCGCGAAGCACTATGTCGTTGCAGGAGCCGTTTTAGTTGCTTCAATTATGAAACAAAAAAACAAAATCGTCGTAAATACTAACCCCATGGAATTAATATGTATTTGTTTTTTTGTTAACTGTTGATAGTACACAAAAAATAATCACATATTTTGACGAACTACAAAACACTATTTGAAATTAGATTTTATTTATGAAAAATAAGTTTGTATTTGGAACGACGGGACAACAAGCCCCATAGCGGGGTTAGGTAGTTGTTCTGTTCCGATCGATATAATAAAAAAAAAATTGGTATGAAAACTGTCTAACGATGCACAAAACGCCAATAATAATTCTTTAAATATGTGCGTAAGCCATACAATATTATACAATATTTGCATAGCTCAATTTCAATGAAATACATTCCTGATAATCGGTACATTTTGCCACGCTCTCACTTACATATCTGCCTAACCCTTCGGGAGAGACAGGCATGATCTTATGTTTAGTACAAAACACGAATTTAGTTTCGATTTATTCCATGCAATGCCTTTTTAGGTTGCACTGCTGTTTTTAACACCCGACGAACAAGGGAGGTGTTATAAGTTTGACTTGTGTATTTGTGTATCTGTCTGTGGCATCATAGCTCCTAAACGGATAAACCGATATCGATATCGTTTTGTTTTTGTTTGAAAGGTGACTTTATCAAAAGTGTTTTTACCTATGTTTGATGAAAATCAGTTTAGCCGTTCAACATTGATGGGCGTATATACTGTTCGAATCGGTGTATTTTCGAAAGATATCGTGTCTTAATTACATGTTCAATAGATTGTCGATCGAAGCGTGTCTACTACTAGATAAATTATGCAAGTAACATCAAAAAATTACTTGTAATCCTTGCATTCATAGTGTTGCCAATATATTTATTGTTACAGTGAGCGAGCACTCGGCTTAGGAAAGGAAGGTCGCTCCATTTTTCTACGCTAATGGAAACTTTCAATGGAGTGACAATGCATGGTGCGTCATACAATTTCTTTTATACTCTTTTGAAAGCTTATTTGTTGTGAGTGGGATTAAAGCTTGGTAGTTTTAACATGGACGTCATTTCTGTGTAGGTTGCACTGTCACTAGGCTTCATGTGTCTTCTTCGGAGTAAAACAAAGAGCTGAGATGAGAAACAAGTTACCTAACTT
Source organism: Orthosia incerta (assembly GCA_948252205.1). Lineage (NCBI taxonomy): Eukaryota > Metazoa > Arthropoda > Insecta > Lepidoptera > Noctuidae > Orthosia > Orthosia incerta. The sequence goes on along the minus strand of OX411741.1, from coordinate 34,829,310 downwards.
CTTAGACTTGGTCCAGTAGTTAAGACCTGTGGCCTCTCGCGCTTGATGTCGTGGTGAGTTCAAATTTGGGCAAGTTGTATTGTGACTTTTTAAGTTCATATGTACTTTATAAGTTTATCTTGGACATCGCTGACACGGATGAAGGCAAACGTCGAAGGGAAACCTGGGCCTAAAGTTAATATGTCAACCAAATGAGCAAGCGTGGTGATTAATGCTCGTGCCTTCTCTGTATGAGAAGTCGTATTTGCTCTGCCTGTGACATGTTGTCAAACCCCTCACTTTACTCGCATTAAATTTTTGACGCATCGATAATCAATATATAAATATAATAATTCTGTAGAAAAGCCAAGGGGACCGTGTTACCCAGTTACTGGATTGTGGAGGTCAGATAGGCAGTCGCTCCATGTAAAACACTGGCACTTAGCTGAATCCGGTAAGACTGGAAGCCGACCCCAATATAGTTGGGAAAAGGCTAGGCAGATGATGATGATGATGAAATCTGTAGAAAAGCCGGTTCCGTACATCGAAAATATTTCCAAAATAAATAACTTTAGAAACTTATCACACAATTTTGCATAACATACACTTTTGTTCAAAAGTTTACCTCAAATAATTTTTAATATTTTTCTTTACTTTACTTACTTTAGGCATAATAGCGTCAATATTGCAAGTAACCAGGCTGGCTAAATAGCCAGGGCGTTAAAAGATAACCAACAAAACCCATTTCAAGCATTTTAGATCATTTTCTGTTTAGTTATGGACGCGTCACGTAAAATGTTCGAAACCAATGTAGACAACTTTTATACATAAAAATTTGTTTTTGTTTCATCGCAATCGGTTGACTCTATCAAAAGAAATATGAATTTAAAGTGTTGTAACAAGTAAAATATCACAACATACGCAATTCAGATATTCGGACAGTTGAACTCAATAATCCATATGGTCCCTACCAAATGGAATATGGAGGGTAGGCAGTTGATGGGAGCGAAGCCGCGGGCACAGCTAGTTTTGTTGAATAAATCGGGTGTTTTTATTTATCACATTTTTTTGCATTACAAAATAATAATTATTTTTATTTAAACCGCCCACGTTTATCACTCTTTCTTTTAGTAAAAACTGAACCAAAAGTTAGTAAAACCCTTTGCGTGGCTAAGAAGAAGTAGTCAAAGTCGAAGTCAAATATTTAACTAGGCCAATAAGCGGCACTTTTGAACGTCAAACAAAAATTAAAATATACAAGTAATAAAAGTTGATTCTACCGTGCATTCGGAAAAGTAGCTTGTTATGGAGAAGAACGCACAAGAAACTGCATACTCCAGTAAGCGGAGAAACAGACAGAGGTAGACAGCGACTTTGTTTCATACTATTTTGGGATTAGAGACTACTAGTATATACCTACTGAACTGAGCTTTTGCCGAATTGGACCTATTTGGCGTGAGGCACACATCACATTCATGTTTTTGTTTTAGTTCTTTTATATTATTTTTGTTTATTTGTCCAAAAAAATGTCACCTATATGTGTCTTTATTTTTTCTTACATCTCAAAGTTAACCACATCCAAATTAGAATATCCCATTCAGGCATGGTTCACTTCGGTCCCATTTCCATCCCTCTGTAGATATTACCTACTCGAGTTAGTGTAAGCCGTGAAGCCGCCGACTTCCGACTTCCAAACGGAGCGTGTAGGCCGTCACCGAGGATGCGAGCGAAGCCAAGTGACAACGACAACAAAGCTGATCTTATAAGTGTTGTGTCTTTTCTGTGGGAGATTTGACACGTGGATATTGTGTCATTTTGCTGACGCAGGTAGGCAATGAGGATGAACTATGTTTAAACTTGGCACCTTGACTAAGGTCCAGATGTACAGCTGTCAAAGTTTGTTACACGTACCTATTACGAGCGTGAAAACCAAGTTAACATTTAAATCATATTTAATAGCTTAAAGCACTGCCATTCATTGACCCGTCACTCATATTTGCCATAACTAATATTCACAACTTCATCTTCTTTTCATTCACAAATTGAACTAGAAAAACACCGGCCATGTGCGAATCGGACTCACGCACCGTGGGTTCCGCACAAACCTCAGCTTAAAGGTTTTATAGACCTGAGTATTTGATATGAATTTCAATTTAATACCTCTACGCGTTCATGAGGAAAGGGGTAGTAAGTTTAAAATAATTAAAATTATTTTTATTATATGATGTAACTAAAATTTACGGTTTTCGCAATTTTTTCTTTATCTGTGCTATAAGACGTTACTTCATAACAAATTTCAAGATTCTGAGTTCACGGGAAGTACCCTGTAGGTTTTGATTCCCTTGCGAGTGTCAACAATTAGCAGAACTTTGCGGCATAAACGGCTGTATCTTTTGATTGCGTTGGCTAAGAAGTTTGATTTTTTCACAGCTTTAAGGGACTGTAGACTTGAGTATTTGACTTAAATTTCAGCTAGATATCTCCACGCGTTCCTGAGAAAAAGGGTCTTGACAGACAGACAGACAGACAGACGGACGGACGCACAACAAAGTGATCCTATAAGGGTTCCGTTTTTTCCTTTCGAGGTACGGAACCCTAAAAACCCGCCCACTCACAACACAAATAATAGAGTTTGACATATCGGAGACCTTACGCTACACCAGCGCCTCTAGCGGCCAATTCATATGCGGTTTGAATATTTTATTCATATTGGATTTTCAATAGTGTATCATAATGATTTTAAAGATAGAAAGTGCAAAGGTAATCTCCGGAACCGCCACACTTACTCGAATATCTAAAATTCTTTGAAATTCTATTAATAGGTCATTTTTTTCACCCGTACAAGGCTGAGACGCGCTAATAAAAATCACCTTAAAAGTATAGCATCATCTGTAATCATCTAAATAACGATTTATATAAACCGGCCTTCTGCGATACACTGACTCCTAAGTTTATGTAACGAAGTTTTTAGCCTAATGTTAGAAATATAATGTACGGCTTCTGTTTTCTTGCGGACTGTACATAGACTAGACAAACACTGCAATGATTCTACCAGCGATAACCATTGCCACAAATCCAAAATATATGGGTCTCATTATCATTTCAGTAGCTCACAGGATTCCTATACAATCATACTAACTGATAAAATGTCTTCTTGTCCTGACCTTCCGTTCAAAAGCCGTTAACAGTAGAAAACTATTTCTTAATACAGTTATTCCGTACCATCGGCAGTTAATGTAGCCATCTTCTTACATCTCTCTCAACTCCAGCAAGTATCTCAGACAGGCAGTATACCCACTCAAAAGCGCGCTAACCCTCCGCGGCAGAGATAACAAACAAAATGCGAGCTATCAAAGACAAAAGAGTAACACAAGCCTAACATAAAGTCATTCTAGGAAGCCAGTCGGGCATGTTTGGACAGGGGCAATATAAAATATACAAGGGCCCTCGGTGGACGGCAAACAAATAGAGTACGCATGCTGACGTAGATCTACCCCCTACTAGACGCGCCAGGGTGATAGTACGAAGCAAATCTAAAAAAATGTTTAAATTAAAACCTGAATACGGAAAAATGCGACTGATACCTATTTTCAAAACTGTCGATGATAGTGCTAGTACTATTCGCAAACGCAGAAATATTGTAAAAGATTTTTTATGATGCTCTTAATTTTAAACTCAGAATTTTTCTTCTTTTATTTGATATCCCACTCGATAAGACAGCAAAAATTAAATTTCAAAGACTCCACTTTGTAACAACCGTCATATTTAACATTTTTCTATAATATTAAATCTTCTTCTTCTTTCGTGTCTTCTTTTTCGTACTCTAACTATACAACAATACTCGGACAATATTAAACCTATGTCACCCGTACCATAATTAACCGACCAAAAAAAGGAGGAGGTTCTCAATTATCCACGCATAACTATTTATTGAGTGGTCCGATTTCAATTTTTTTTTTTTTTGTTAGAGTGTACCTTTAATTTGGTCCTATTTAAATTTGGAAAATAATATCCACCTCTAAAGGTAGAAAAAAGGTTTTATTGATAATTTTCCCATTGTATTTTCAATTGTGAACCGATTCTGTTGAAATTAAGTAAATTAAAAAGCATTAACACTTTCTAAGAATAAATTGAACCGACGACATAACAAACTGAAAAGCAAAAAATCAAAAATCTTTTGGTAACATTTTGAGGCGGCGCCAAACAAACTATCTACGAAGATCAACCTAGCTACAGTCATTTTACGCTTAAGGTAATTAATTTGTATATTTGTTTGGCGCCAACTCAAAATGCTAGACTAAAACATTTTTTCTTTTTTGCTTTTCAATTCGTAATTACGTCGGTAAAAATTTTATTGTTAAAAAAAGGATTTTAACGAATCGATTGTTACCTCATTCAGAATAATTGGCTTGGTAGTTTAGCCGTTACGATGGCACATTATAGTACATAAATACAACCACACATAAAACCTTTCTCCTTCTTTTTTGTCTTTGCCAAAATCAGGTAAAAACATTTTTCCCCGATCTCTCGGAATCCTCTAAAACCAGACTTTGACCACAATTTTGGCGTATTTTTCTTTGGCATGTTTTTCGCATAAGCTACGAGAAAATTAGTTTTTCGTAGGAACAGACTGAGTTAGGAAGAGTTACGAGAACGCCTTTCATGCATATAGGTTTTCAGGAAGGCACTCCAGCTTTGAAAGATTTCTTATAATCCGTTTTAAGAGCATTAACGACAAAGGAGCCCTGTGTGAGGCTGTGTAAGAATGATGTGCAATAGTGTTTTTTTGGTTTTATGGCAGTGCAGAAGAATTTTTCCATGGTTGAAAGCCAGACTCACACACCTGAAAACTCACATGAATGCTCCTAAAAATATGTTTAAACAGAGAGTCAATAAAATCGTTTTAGTGGATAAAAGGTTAATTAAGTAATTCAGGAATTCTCTGAAGAGTCTGTTTCCCGATAGCTACAACCTAGGGGTCTTTAAGTCATCAAGAGTGAATAGATTATTTCTAGCCAAGCGTGCTTCACCGTCGCTGATCCGCTGGTGAGATAGTAGTCAAGAGCGATACTATTTAAAATAAAAAAATAAAAAATTGCCTTGACATCTTGTCTGAACCAAAACAGCATAACAAACCAATTTTTTTATAATTAAAAAAATTAATAAGTTGATGTTTTTTTTATTTCCAAATAAAAATGATCATAATACAGCTGGTATCTCTCTGTCTTCATAAATCTATGGTCAGGGTGGAAAAATTCATGGTGTAAGTATATAGTTCAAATATTATAATAGTTTTGGCTCTGTACAAATAGTTAATAATAGAATTGTGTGAAGGGCTGTCGGACCACCGACCACGAAGGTTGTTTGTGCGACTACCTACACGCTCGCACTTGACTGACGAAACATTGAGGAGTTTATTTTATTAAGTATAATATATTTTAAAATTTTGTGGGTTACTCGAATAACTTATAAGTTCCTCACTGTACAGAAAACCTGAACTAACTGCCTGGTTTTGTATTTCTACTTATGAAAATCGATACATTCTTAGTAAAGACAATTTAATGGTTTAGGTTAAAACTAATCACTTAGAAATCTACATTGTAATAAGATTAGGGTCCATCCTATTGGTGAATCTAGGACAAAGGAATAAATTTTGAAAATGATTATTTATTAGTTGTAAAGATATGATAGTGGCCTTTGCCCAGACGTGGGACATTATAGGCAACAAAAAATAAAAACTTTTTTAAAATAAAATACAACCGACTTCCAAAAAAACTTTCGGAATAATTTTATGGAAATATTCTTATTTCTTTTAATTTCGGCAGTCGGTGTTATAAAACAAAAACGGAAACAAGGACTGCGGAAATTAAAGTTATTTTCACTTTTTAGTTGTAGTGCATAATAGGCAAGTTCTATAGTAAGGTAACTAATGACTTAAGACGACGACTAACGCCAATGACCTTGAGGGAACAAAACGCGCACTGATTTCACACCCGGGCGACCCAAAATTTAGTAGTTTTTTGTACTTTCCTTATTATTCTATGACTTTAAAAAAAAAAGGCTCAGATCAAAATGTAGATAATTAAATTGTCTTTGAGATGGTGTCAATTTCATTAAAATACGCCCAGCGGTTTTGGTGTGATTGTCGTGTTTTTGTCCGTTTTAGACATAACTTTACAAATTAATTACACTATGTTATTCGAATAATACTCAAGGGAATCGGCGCCTTAAGGCGCCGATTCCCTTGAGTAGCTGATTTTCAAATGAGAATCACGTCAAAATGGCTAGTCGACTATGTTATATTAGACTATTTTGTAATAATTTGATCTGAGCAATTTTTGAGTTTTATTCGTATAACATAGTGTAATTAATTTGTAAAGTTAGAAGCTCTTCACCAAAAAATGGGAACCAATTCGGGAACATATATACTCTTTCAAACAAAATTAAAATTGATGAATAAATTGATTTTGAATTTTCAAAATAGCTTTACTATTAACGAAGATATCGGTAAACAAACAGAAAAAAGACAAGCATACAGTCGAACATAGAACCTCCTCCTTTTGTAAGTCGGTAAAAAAATTAGAAAGCCCACAGGCTACGCAGGCACAATATTTTATGACGCCACAAGCACACACACTGTGAAAAATAATTGGGACTTGCGAACTTAATTGTTATTACTTACTTCAAAAATAGATTTGTATTATTTTCTTACAGTTAATTTTCTAATAAATAGAGTATGCTTACTCGACTATTACTACTAACATCTCTGAACTAAAACCCCAGAGATGACTTCTAATAAAGTTTGAAAACTTCAGGATTGATTATTTGTTTGTGGAAGTCAATAATATCAATTTCTAAAATTAATCAGGATTCAGGTAAAATAAAGTTACAGTTAACAAAAGTAACACAAGGTACAGTTGGCGTCATGATTTTATGAACAGTGATTTTTTAAATAAAAAAATGTCCAGTTTCCAATTTTCCATAGATGAGGTAGAAGAGAACAACATAGGTTACCATGGCATTTGACAGGTATTTTAACCAATATGTAAAGATGTGTCCCTATCCATAGATTAAAATAAAAAAAACATACCTACATACCTAATAATCGAAGGACCTAAACTCCATTTGCTAAAACATTAGACATCTAAATTAGCCCATTTTACAGCCCGTTCAACCGATTTTGAATTCTATTGCGTTGGTGATACGACAAATGGTAGCTGTAGTAAACAGTTGGTTTTGGTAACAGGTTTTTTATGTCATCCTTATGCTTACGGAATAGAACTCAAAATCGGTTGAACGGACTGTAAAAAGATTTGGAAACGTGTCTAATGTTATTTCAAATGGAGTATAGATAATCGTTTATCTTTCAACTAACTTTCGCAAGTTTTCATCATTACGCTTAGTTTCGAAGTTGACTGTACTCTCGAGTGACTGAACTTTACTTAAGAGTACTATTATTGCATTGGGCTTCAAGATCTCAGTCGTAAACACACGATATCAAGTTATTTCAGGGCTAATAACTTGAAAACTGCTAGGGGACTTTTTGATTTCTGAGTGAAAAATACTATGTACTATATACAATGTGTATATGTACTATATATACGGGAAAAGTATAAAGTAAAATTATCTATGTAAGAATGTGTTTTAAAGCAAAAGCTTTCAGCCCATTTTGAAAATGGATTGAAATCTCAGAACTGGTCTCTCATTTGACTGTAGAAATATAAACTATGCATTTGACCTACTTATTTTTATTAACCTATACTGTCCCACTGCTGGCCAAACGATCAAAATTTGCTTCTAAAAATCTTGCTATTGATATAGAAATGGCTGTTTAATATCTGACAACTATTGCCAACGAACAAATATGATTTGGATTGTTCACTCTATGATTAACGATTACAATAAAATAATCGCGCTATACTGGCCTATTGCGCGATAATTGTAATCGTTAATTTCACTTCAATCCCAACAGTGAATGTTCAAAATGCATCAAATTCAGGATCTGAGCGAGAATCATCGAAGTAATGACTAAGTAGGTAGTCAATAGGTGTTGTAATTCACGCCCACGTCGATCCTTTATGCCACAAAATCATCAGGAAATTTGCTTTTTACTATTAAATCTGCCTATTCTGTTTTAGTAGTCTGAAATACAGTTCGCAAAATTAGTAATTGATTTTCTTTGTAGGTAGGTACTGCAATTATTTTATCTCAAAATGTGGTGTTCATAATTTGCATATTATATTAAAATGCATGTTATTTCATTGTCATTACAGTTGTTTTCCTTTTCGTTCCTTATCTATTTTATTTTTATTTATTTGTGGTGGCCAAAAATACTATAGTACGCAAATCTCTGTAGTTTATCTTTTCACTCATACACTCACTCACTAATTCATTGAACAAGATTTAAGATTTAGGGCATATGATCAAAAAAATATTGTACACTGGTTGTCCCCCCCGGCTTCGCTCCCGTCATCCTACCTACTCTACCTACCTATCTACCTACCTATTTACCTACCTACCTACCAACCCTACCTTACCTACCTACCTTTTTATTGTGTTTTTTAAACCTTGCCTGTATTCTGCCGAACCAAACAAAAAAATAATTAGCCAAAAAGATACCACACCATAGCACCACAGACATAAATGTATGTCTGTGGTGCAGCCGATGCGCTTACAAACATTTTGGCGATTCATTTTTAGGGTTCCGTACCCAAAGGGTAAAAACGGGACCCTATTACTAAGTCTCCGCGGTCCGTCTGTCACCAGGCTGTATCTCAAGAAACGTGATAGCTAGGCAGTTGAAATTTTCACAGATGATGTATTCCTGTTGCCGCTATAACAACAAATACTAAAAACAGAATAAAATAAATATAAAAGTGGGGCTTCCATACAACAAACGTGATTTTTTTGCGATAATGGCACGGACCCCTTCGTGCGCTAGCGACTCGCACTTGACCTGTTTTTTTACATTAGATTTGTACAGAAAAATAAAACCTAATATTTCGAAGATCAAGCTTTTTATTTGTGTAACCAATCCCACATTACGATGTCATTAAATTTTATGCCTATACATATTTTTCAATATAAGGCCAAAATGGCGACAGCTACCAAATTAAAGAAAACAACAACAAAAAGTAGAGACCTGTGATGTTTTGTCTCACATACTATAATGACGCTAGCACGAGTTAGAGGGAGAAAGCAGAAGATCGTATCAGTTACGTGTGGGGGCTGCGCAGGAGTATCCTCTCAACCTATTTGTAAAACAAACAGACACCATTTTTTATAGATAGGTAAGTAGATATAATTTAATTAATGTGTTGGTTTCGGCAGGAAAAAGAAGTAGGAATTTTATGATAAAAGCTTTTATTTGGATAGAGCTACTAAGTGTAACGGAAAAAAAAGTATTTAGCTGGATAATAATATTTTTTTATCTCTCTGTTATTTCTGCCTACCCCCATGAGAAAAAAGGCGTGAGTTTATGTATGTATTTACATTTTTTATTTCATTCTCGATCAATAAATGTTAGCTCTGTCATCACATCACATTGCACAAGCCACGGTTGGCTACCCGAAATAATTTCAGAAAACTATCAACGTAACTTAATTTATCACGTTCAACAACCATAATAATCAGGGTCATCACGCATCCGAACACATTACCCATCCATTATGATTACAATTTCACTTATAACCGACATCCATAAACATCCAGTACTAAATCAAACAGGGTATAAAAGACTCTTGGTATTTTTCATTATTTAACATCAGTCGTAAACTGTATGTGACGACAATACCTGGCACGCGAGGTAGCCAAACATCAATTAAATTGTACCACATAAAATACTCTAAATCATAATCTCGACTACGGCCGTCAGGCAAACACGTTATTAATTAAGTTATAAAAAAGTCATGGCTGTATTAGCATATTTATGGATCTATAAAGTCGGGGGCGGGTCGCTACTGGTAGTCAGCGCCATCTAGCGCAATTGGCTGGAACTTGCTGGTGGCTACGTCAGCGCGAGCTGCCTCTTGAATTTAAAAAGTTTGGTTGGCAGCTTTCGGTTAGTTTTTAAATACTGGCTAGGTTTCATATGGTCTAAATACGGTATACGGTTACGGTTTGGACCGCTTTAATTCTTTGTCATTGGATCCTTTTTTACCCGACTTCCGAAGGAGGGTAATGTGTTTATCAGTCTATTTTCATGAAGTAATTAGAAGACATGATTTTATAATTTTGATAATCATCATGCATAGAAAAAGATTTTGAGTATGGTGTGTCCTTTGCTTGAGATCCTTGTTTTTCAAATTTAAATGGGGCCGACTTTGAGGAGTACTCTTAATAAAAAAAAATTGTAATCGGACTACTCTATTAAAAAGTAATGCGTGGTCATACAAACAAAAAATATTCATGACAAATTGAGAACTTCCTTCTTTTTTTCGTCGGTTAAAAAAGTCTCTTTATTTTTATTGTTTTCGACGGAGATTGCCTAGTAGTGGGTAATTCAATAATCTTTGAAGATCTATCTAGTTTTCTTTAAAAATGTCATATCAAAATTTTACGAATCTATAAGGACGTTTCAAAATTTTAATCCAGCATTTTTAATCTGATCAGAACCACGCGTTGCAAAAGAAAAACCAAGTGGCGGTCTATCGTCTGTCGGTTCTTATTGGATATTACAGAACACACTTCCCTTTGCTGGAAGAAATTTACTTGCAAGATCCGAGTACTGCGTAAGAGCGCTTCCCTTTCTATCTTGGACATTGCTTTTGTTAAAACTCAGTGATCGCTTACCAAGAGAACATTATTCAATATTTCTAGGTAAACTAACTTAATGACAGAGTAATCTAAAAAGCTTTTCTCCGTAGATTTATTAAAACTGGCTCTTCCGTGGATTGAATAGAAAACTGATTTTAAATTCTGCAGGGAGAAAATTACATTTATTATGTACTAGCGACCCGACTTCGCCCGTGACAAATTATAAACAAAAACCTACCTCGTCTCTCACTCTTTCTAATGGTGAAAACCGCATGAAAATCTGTTCAGTATTTTTTGAGTTTATCGCGTACAGACGCGGCTCTCAAGTCTCGCACTTTATTTTATAATATGTATGTAGTGATCTACTCAACAATATTGAATATTACTTAAATCAACCAATTTGCCTAGCCTTTTCCCAGCACGATGTCGGGTGCCAGTATAACTGGATGCAGCTGAGTACCATTATTTTACAAGGAGCGATTGCCTATCTGACCTCCACAATCCAGTAACTGGGTAACACAATACCTACTCCTTGGCAAGACTGGCGTCAGATTTCCTGGCTTCTGACTATCGATGACAACTGTAAAAGATCCACAAATGACAGCCGGGGCCAACAGTTTAACGTGTTTTGCCGAGGCACACAGGAATCTTGGTAAGTTAAGATGATCACCCATCCACGGACAGACCTCAGCAAGCGTTGCTTATCCTTGAAGATCGACCCGTGCGGCTGTTAGTATCTAGCCTAAATATTATACTTACTTACATAAATCAAAAACACGAAATTCCTCGAAGCGACTTTGTAAGGGCTAGCGTTTAAATTCCAAAAAGTTACATTCCAAATTTCATAGAATTCGTTTATTCACTAAAAACATGGCGAACGAGAATACACAAATATTTGTCCACAGTGTTTAAAAAGACGTATCTAATTACACTCATACGCCGTTTAGAATAAAACCATAATTCCGAGAACGAACCACAAACGGACACCGCTGGAGTAACTTAGCGTCAAATTAAAATTTGTTCTACTTTGAGGCAGATTTTGGTAAAAAGAGTAAAGATGGTCTGCACATAGGTCGTTTTGCGAATAGGACGTTATGATACCGATTAGTTTGAATAAGTTTCGCTATGTCTAAGTGATAACGTCTGGATTTTTTTTTTTGGCGTAACTTCGCAGGTATCGATACCTATGTTAAGTCGTTTAAAATCTCAATTCATAATTTTGAGTTCTAATGTGACTCGGTACCTACGAGTACATACCTATTTATGTCGTTTTGGTAGGATGGGTCCCCCCCTCTGCTTGTGATTTTTATAGCTTTACAAGCTCATACAGTGATGAAGAATAGCCAGCCAGTCGAGTTGGATCCAATGTGTATAAGTTCAAGATTAATAAAAACCTACTACAAACAATTACCTAAGTAGCATAAAACCAACATATTAAAAACAAAAGAAAGATTGAACTATACTGTGATTTTTTATTTCGTCGACTAAACTGACATTTGGGGGGTTGTCACTTTAACGTTACATAAAAATGTGTCGTAGCCTGACTATCCTGAGTGATCGAAAGTTAATCGAAAATCAAAGTGGATCGAAAATTAAACTATTTCACGGCAAAAACAAAATATTGTTAGTAAACTATTAGCCCTTATTTAGTTTCTGCTCATTTATGTCGGACTTCATTTTATCGATCGCATTTATTTTATTGTTGATTTCATATTTAACACAATAAAAGTTTATTTACCTACTATATGTATGAATACTGTTATATTTAAATATATTACGTTTATTTACACCAATTAGTAAAATTAAATTGAGGAGTCATGTCATGATGAATCACTTATGATTGAGCCTTACCTGCAACACTATGCTCCGAGCTCGCAACATTTAAAAAAATTAAGTCATTGGCAGCTGTCAGTTTAGTTTAAATAAAAATAAAAATTACGGTATAAGTACATGTTGATGGAGTGGGAGAGAATAAAAAAAAAGTAAATTATAGCGTATCAAGGGAAAATCAAGACAAACTGATATTCTATAAGCGCTAGCAATAGGATAGTTTACTGAAAATTTGTTTCTTGTCCGTCAGGTAGAGTGATAAAAAGTATTGGACACGTATTTTTCTTTTAAAACGATAACATAAAGTGACGACGATATAATGCGTTGAAATATCGTGAAACGTCACGCCGCTAGTACACTTTATACTGCCTTAGTGACGTCACAAGCCCCCGCACTCCTGCCCGGCGAGCACGGCCTACTGTGACAAGAAAAAAATAAACATCAAGAAGTTATGCCACAAGTCAAGAAAATATCTCAGGCCGCCGGTGCTAGTATTTAAGATAAAATGGCTTTATCGCCCAAACAGTGATGAAATGTGTGACTCCAGCCATGTCACAGTAGGCCGTACTCGCTGGGCAGCAACAAGAAAGGCATGTCGCGCCTTTAAAACATGTCACATGTTTGACCCGTGCTTAGCGTTTAAGACAAATTGTAAGACATGACATAATTTATCATGTTTTGTCACAAATTTTTATGTCTTGGGTGCGCCGATGCTCGCCGGGCTGAACTTTGATGCGTAAAAATACGTGTCAAATATTATTTGATAATCTCACTGACGGGCTAAAAACGATAATGAAGGTAGAAAAATGATAATTCTATTATCAAACATCCCTATTGTCGAAGTGCTAAATTGTAAGGGGTTGAGCACTTACCTATTGACCTTACAGAATAACATGTCAATTCCATACATTATTGAATTTCTCTAGTCGTGTTCGTTAATACTAAGAAGCCACACAGTTCACAGTTCAGTTTATCTATAAAGCCAGAAAGAAGATGCTGAATCACCCATAGGTAAACATAATAAGAGCCAGACATCCAAAGAAAACCATGATGAATCACCTGTAAACATCATAAGATACATCCAAAATAGAGTCAACAAAAAAACATGAATGAACAAACAGTTAACCCTCCTTTCCCCATATAAAACAACATAAAATGTAGTTGTACAAGTAATAAATTAAAAGATACACACGACAGATAGTGTTTTATTGTGTACAAATGACTCACGATATCATATACCCGAGGTACTTAATTAAAATACTTTTATGCAGTTAATTGCTAGCGTAGAAAAGCTAGAGTACCCAGATCTTATCAGAATACTGCCAATAGGAACTTAAAATTCTTGATGAACTTTTTATAAATTATTCAGTGTTTACCTTTTGGAGAATTATTAAAAGATTGCTTCGTCGGTTGAGTTTTACTAAAGGTATAAGCGCTTAACGAGCCCTGGGTTCGATACCCGGATCGAGCAGTGAAATATGTAGGTATGGGGTTTTTCCGACAGAAATGATCAGTAGCACTGTAGGTATAAGTATGGGTAATACCTAATTAGCATGAAGCTTTATCCGGCGAGTTATTTTTTGGTAGATCAGCACAACTTAAGGGTACACTAGTCGACGGCACGACTATTTTGTGCGCGGGGTTAAAATGCATTTTATATCAACCGATAACACGTGCGGAAGAGATAGATGCTGTGATGAGCAGTAGGAAGCTAGTTCGCGTACGAATACACGCTTTTGCAAATTTGTAGCGAAATGGATAATGACTTAGGACGAAACCGAGCGCGCGAAATTTTATAAACAGACCTTTGGCAGTCTAGATATCATGAAAAAACGAATAAATCTATCTGTTCAAAATAAAATTATTTGCATTGTTGAACTACTAATCTATCCTTGTATGGAGGCCGTTTTGCAATTTTCCGTCTTCTTATGGTATTTATTCGCGCCCAAAAATTCGTTAAAATTAATGTCGAAATGTGAAACTTTCGACGCTCATAACTTTCAAACATTTTCTGTTTTTACTTTTTTGCTTCCTTTCAGGGCTAGATAATGATGAGACAAATTGATATCATTTTTATTTTGAACGTACATCGTCAAACAGTGGAATAATCCCTAGACTACGGTTGTATGAAAGAATTTTCGACTAGTGTAACCTTAAGAGACTGTAATTATTTGTTTGACTATTGATCGTGCACATCGCTCCATAGACCAAGTCTTTAGTAGCCAACTGAATCCCTAATTATCCACAAAAAAAAAATACGAGTACGCATAATTTTGTTGCAATTTAATCACACAAGAACCCTACAAGTCAAACCAAAAAAAGAGATCACCTCCAAAAATGCTAAAACAAAAAACTAAATCAAACATTTGAATGACAAGTGAAATTTATTCGCAAGCCTACCCTAGTTTGGTTAGTAGGATGGCGTAAAGATATTTTTTATTCATCCATACTTCCGATTTGTGAGTGTTGTTGTAGTGACGCGCGGTTAATTGGAAAAGGGTTGTCGGACAGACAGCAGTCGCACGACGTCGCGACACATCGATATGTGCGAACAAGAGCTTTGTGCGAGACTTTTTTGCGTTTTCACGACTATTTTTGCAAGACATTAATTGAAATCACGACCTCCCATATCTATGAATATCGCGGGGAGTATGTTTTTTCCGCTCTAAGTGTAAATTGGAGGGCTACACGGTTTCTGATCGTGACTTTCGATCAGAAACTACAAACTATAGCCAGATTGGAGTTTGACCATAGATTCGTTTTCTATTGCTTGCGATAGTTTCGACACGGATTGACAAAAAGAGGAAAACCAGATTCAGTATTTTTTTAATTAAGAGCAAACGTCTTCTGCAACTGACTTCCTAAATTACAGCCAGGTAGGACCTATTGTATTTGTCCGAAACACCCAAAGGAGTTTTCCCAAAAACAAAGACATACTTAGCCATTAAGAAACTAAACCTAACTCCAGCATATTTCCCTTTATAAGGAGCTCAACTTCCAAACAACCATTTCAGTGTCCATCTAACCTGAACAATACGTTTCAGAAACCTCTTCAGCCCCATAATGCTGTATAGCTTCGGAACAATTAACCAAAGGGAACGGCCAACGTCTTTGGGTAAGGCTGGGTACACACCGCCCGAAAGCTTTGTAAGGAATATAATGCATTGTGGTCACCTGTTGCCTGGCTGCAGGCTACAGGGAATTGAGAAGCAGCTGTGATGAAAATAAAGTTATTTTGGAGGCAATTATTGGTTACAATGTCTTGGAGACTATATATTTATTGAATTATCTGGTAACGCAGTGATCAATATTTCTTTCTGGTAAAAATATTAAGCTTACAGGCCAACGGAAACAAATATATGAATGTAATTAATAGTTTTTAAATAACTCTGTATTTACTATTGATCAAACCAAACAATTAAACCATATTAAAGATAGAATCAGGGACTGTTGATTTAAATATTTTAAGAAATTCAAAAGGCCAGACCCTACACAGGAAGAGCTTTTTGGATTAAAAAAACATCTTCGCTAATCCCACATTCACGTGGGATTAATACAGTTATCGGCATACACTGAGTGCCTGCACGCTGCACCTCTGCTCTGGGGATCAGTGTAATGCCGCAGAGACGTGTCCATTCATCATTCATGAGTCCACAACAGTTGCTTGCCACACCGCCTAATGTAATCCGCACTTAAACACGAGAAAGTACCACCAGACCCCTCCCAGACTTTTACATTCCATACCATAAACCATTTTAATGGAAAATCGATGATATAATTCAATTACTGGTTGGCACAGCCACGCCACAAATCAACTCAACATTTTTCTCTGGAGTTTTTTCCTTCAAAAACAAAACAATGTCGCTGAAAGAACGAAACGCTTGAAAAAAGACTATAATCTGATTGAACGAGTCATTTGCTAAATGGGTTAAGTGTCAGCGACTTTGCAACTGAAGAAAGGATTTGTTTGTCTTCCCATTATGAGAGCAAAAAAGAAAATCTGTCGACCGGATCCAATATTTTCATTGAGGTACTAATTATTCTCTGGAGTAATCAGTTTACGGACGAGTACTGGGCTGTCTCTTATTATTGAAGCAAGTTTTCAAGGCGCCTCAAGTGCAAGGCTTTGGAATATCTAACGTATTCAACGAACAGGAAATCGAAATCCCTCAATATCGATTTTAGGAGTTTCTATTGAAATATTTTGCAACACATCTTCACTCTGAAAACTTGCACTAACAAGCCTCCACGAGTTATGATAGCTACAAAGTCAACCCTATCAACCGTCGATGAGGTACCATGTGTATAAATGATAAGTAGGTCCACGAAATCGGCAAAAGTACGAAACGGTTTATGTACAAAAAAGCAAGGATAAAAATAAGTCGTTGAATAAGGGCCATTCATAGAAATAATCCAAGGTCAAAAATACCATAGGCACTCGGAAATAAGACGATGATATCTACTATTTTCGGCATAAGCTCACATAACAAATACCCTTGATCTTGACCTTAAATTATTTTACTATCGCCGAAGATATTCTGATCGGATCTACTTAAATAGACTTTCCAAAGAGGAAACACGAAATCACGCTTCAATTGACGACTACAGGGGAAAATTGAGTAAAAAAAACTTTATAACAATAAAAATAAACCGACTTCCAAAAGAAAGCACAAAATAACTCTCATTTCAGAAGTCGGTAACTTTGGTAACTATTTTCTTTCGTTTTTGGCACCGATTGCCGAAAAGAAAGTTATTTTCCAAATATTTTTTAAAATTTTGAAAATATTTGAAATACCTTATTTCTAAAATATAATTATCATTGATAAGTTCCAGTGGCCATCTGTGATCTTCTTCATCAGTTCCACTTCACCAAATGATGTTTCCTGAATACAAATGCTTGCCATGTTGATGAAAATACTAAAATCGCTATATGTATGCGTATGAAATAGGAGGAGTTCCCTCGATTTCTATGGGATCTCTTCATTAGATCCTCACTTGGTGACAATGGGACAACCTCAAGAGTATGCCCATTCAAACAAAATACTGAATTTTCAAAATCAGTCCATAATTGACAGAGTAATCGGTGAACATACATAATATAAAAGTACAAACATAGAACATCCTCCTTTTTGGAAAGTCGGTTAAAAAGCGGAAAATTAACTATAGTGGTGCAACATGAACGATGCAATAGAATCTATACTAATATTATAAAGCTGAAGAGTTTGTTTGTTTGTTTGAACGCGCTAATCTCAAGAACTACTGGTTGGAATTGAATAGTTCTTTTTGTGTTGGATAGTCCATTTATCGAGGAAGGTTATAGGTTATATAATATCACGCTACGACCAATAGGAGCGGAGAATAAATGAAAAAGGTTGCAAAAACGGGAAAAAATGATTCCTTTTTGAGAGCTTCCGTTGTGTGCGCTGCGTAAACGGTTTAAGTTACGCAACAATCATGAATGTAGGTAGGGTAGATGGGTCGGTAGGTAGGTAGACAGTTGACGGGAGCGAAGCCGCGTGGGACAGCTAGTGTGTTGATAAACGTGACATATAAGAAGTAAAATTAAAAACCCCTGGCACATTTTTATTTCCTGCTACATAATTTATCTAGCAGTAGACACTCTTCGATCGAAAATCGATTGAACACGTAATAAACACGATATCTTGCGAAAACACCCCGTTTCAAACAGTAAAACGCCCGTAACTTTTGAACCGATGATAATCAGTTTAAAAGTTCATGAGAATCAAGCATAGCTAAGAACACTCTCGTTAAAACCCCCTTACAATTAAAATCACCAAACAAAAACGAAATCAAAATCATCTGTTTAGGAGCTATGATGCACAAATACAAAAATACACAAACACACAGGTACACACGTCAAACTTATAATACTCCTCTTTTTCCGTCGGGGGCTAAAAACATGCTTACTAGAAAGGATGTAAGGATATTGCAGTCATTTAGAAAATGACCTCTGTCAAACAATCACTTGTTTTTTTTTAACAAACTGGTATAATAGTACATTGTGATACAAGGGTGGAAAGTAGGTTATTGCAAACGAGCCGTCATTAACAAGCCCGAGCCGAAGGCGAGGGTTTTTAATGATACGAGTTTGCAATAACCTACACACCCATGTATCACACGACGTTTTTCAATACAGTTGTAAGAAACAGTAAAAACAAATCAAAGAATTAGATTTGTTTATTCACAAAAAATAAAATTTTCAATATGGCGCGTTTTTGTAACTAGATATATTTTTTACAAAGAAAACAGCCTATTCGATTTTTGTCAAACGTTGATGTGAAAATAATTAACTTAAAACTGGTAATTAAAGATACTAAACAACTATTAAACAAAAAAATGCGAATTCAATGCTAAAACGTACGGAATCATTAATTCTATCTCATTTTATTCTATGTATGAAAACTCCTTGCTACTAAACTTTTTTAAATTGACTTATTGCGCGTTTTTGCAACTGGACATTCTTTTTAACGAAAACAGCCTATACAGCCTATTCGATTTTTGACAAATGTTGATGTGAAAATAATTAAATTAAAACTGGTAATTAAATATATTAAACAGCCATTTAAAAGACTTTTGAGAATTCAATGCTAAAACGTACGGAATCATTCATTTTTCCTCGTAGAAAATCTATCCCATTTTATTTTATGTTTGAAAACTCCTTGCTACTAAACTTTTTTAAAATGACTTATAAATTTAAAACAAAACTGCAAACATAATAAATTGTAGTTCTAAAAACTAAAAAACACGCTTTAATGGTAAGGATAATGGGACAAACTGTTTAAATTATTGCATTGTCATCGGTCCTTGATAAGTGTGCAAAGTTTCAAATCAATCCAACGTTTTGAAGTGGGTGAAAATCACGTTCAAAGATTCCGTTACATTGATACATAGATACATACATACCAAGCTAATAAAAACGTGTTAATGATCGAGCTCGTAAACAAAAGTCACGACCGCTTAACAGAAAGATGCCTATGCGTAAGATTTAACTTTCGAATCATAATTATAACCTCTGAAAGTACGCCATGTTTAACAACTGTATTGAAATAGTACATTGTGATATAAGGGTGGAAAGTAGGTTATTGCAAACGAGCTGTCATTAACAAGCCCGAGCCGAAGGCGAGGGTTTTTAATGACACGAGTTTTTAATAACCTACACACCCGTGTATCACAGGACGTTTTTCAATACAGTTGTGAGAAACAGTAAAAACAAATCAAAGAATTAGATTTGTTTATTCACAAAAAATAAAATTTTCAATATGGCGCGTTTTTGCAACTGGACATATTTTTTTACATAGAAAACAGCCTATACAGCCTATTCGATTTTTGACTAACGTTGATGTGAAAATAATTAACTTAAAACTGGTAATTAAATATATTAAACAACTTTAAAAAAAAAAGAGAATTCAATGCTAACACGTACGGAATCATTCGTTTTTCCTCGTATAAAATCGTATCTCATTTTATTCTATGTATGAAAACTCCTTGCTACTAAACTTTTTTTAAATTGACTTATGGCGCGTTTTTGCAACGGACATTTTTTTTTTTCAACGAAAACAGCCTATACAGCCTATTCGATTTTTGACAAATGTTGATGTGAAAATAATTAAATTAAAACTGGTAATTAAATATATTAAACAACCATTTAAAATGCTTTTGAGAATTCAATGCTTAAACGTACGGAATCATTCATTTTTCCTCGTAGAAAATCTATCCCATTTTATTCTATGTTTGAAAACTCCTTGCTTTATAAATTTAAAACTAAACTGCAAACTTAATGATCGAGCTCGTAAACAAAAGTCACCACCGCGTAACAGAAAGATGCATATGCGTAAGATTTAACTTTCGAATCATAATTATAGCCTCTGAAAGTACGCTATGTTTAACAACTGTATTGAAAAATAAATTTAATCTTAGGCGATTCACACACCGCTATACGCAACGGGGTGCGTCGTGAGTGGCAACACCACACTGCGGGTGAATGCGTTTTCTGTGTGTTGCGCTACGCATGTTTTCAATGCAAAGAGAGAGCAACGTAAGAACAAGCACTCCCGCGCTACGCTACCTAATGCGGTGCAGTGTACGAATTTTGCGTAGCAAAAAAATTCTAAATCTATGGTGCGAATCGCCTTATGTATGACTCTTTTCGTCAGTAACAAGAAAAATCTTTACACTTTTCACAGTCATTGATTAACTCTTTTATTGTTATTGAAAACTTGGTATAAGTAGTTATGAAAATATTTAACCTCGATTTTTTTATTGTTAATTTTTAGTTGATAACTTGACATACATTTTTGATTATCTAATTTTCAATTCAGAATAAATAATAATAATATATGTCGTGGTGGCCCAGTGGCTACGACCTCGCCTCTTGTGCTTGAGGTCGTGGGTTCAAATCCGGGCAAGTACCAATGTGTATTTTCAAATTCATATGTACTTTCTAAGTTTATATTGAACAACGGGGAAGGAAAATATCGTGAGGTATCCTGGTCTTATATAGTTAAGGTAAGTCTGAAATAGCTAAGTGAGAGGCCTGTGGGGTACCCAGAGGCGGCTTAATTAACTCTGACAGAGGTGGCCACATCCTCACACGAAAAGAAGAAGAAAAATTCAGAAATCGGAGCTAATTATTCCAAAAAATCTACTTACTAGGTAGATTAATGGAAACAAGACACCCAAAAAGAAGAGCTGTTTAAATAGTCGGCGGGACGTTTGAAAGTTAGGTTATAATCACAGAAAGCGCAGTGGGATGAAAACGTACGAATGTTAATATTGCGACCACGGCCCGCTCCAGTGTGACTGCGAATAGAGCCGCCACACACATGTACGAAACACTCGGGTTTGGACACGACCACGATATTCACGATATAATAACCAAATAACTGGACGACTTCATGAATGGAGGCAAAGAAAAAATGTTAAAAATGAGGCTTTTCTCAAATTTGCCCCTATGACTTTACTGCCCAGAATTGTATCCTTATTAGCAACACTATCTGATATTGTAATAATACGGCGTGTGTTTTTTTTTTCAATATCAACGGGTTCGATTCCTGGCTAGGAATTTGATTTCCTTTATTGTACACAAAAATTACATTAAACATAGAGTGATTATAAAGTTGATGAACAAAGGCGAGCTTAACTCAAAGAAGAGTTTTCAACCAGCAAACCTTAGAATGATAGAGAGAGTTTACAAAAGGAAGAAGGGAAGTAGTCCAGTGTTATACCTATAATAAAATTATGTTATTCTGAAATAAAATGATCTTTGATTTTCCTCTTGAAGACATTCAGAGAAGGGCTGTCGCGAAGGGAATTTGGTAGACATTAGTTCCAGAGACGCTATTTTCTAAAAGTCTAATGATGCTGATTTAGTTTTCATCAAAATCGGGCTGGTGACTTCCTTGAATGTTTTTCGCTATGTCACATAGTTTCGTAATTAGCCAAGGCTTCCTATATTATAGTAAAAATCGATCGCCATTTGTAAACCTCCTAAAGTGGTTCAATGTTTCAGACTACCCGTAAGAAATTTGGTGTAGCAGGAATTATGCAAAACCTTAACTACATAAAATGAAGATAGATACGATGTTTCTCGAGGATACCTCTATTAAGATGAAATAACTTCAGAGCAAGATCGACACTTCTGAAGTTCCAACCCTTAATGCCAGTAAGAACTATTAAGTCGGTGATATCAAGTTACGTCACTGATTACTTCCTCAAGTTCAGAGACACAGCTGAGACATCTATTGTTCAAAACAATCTTCAGTATCATCATTCATCATTTTAATCGATAGACGTATACTCCTGAAAATAGGCCTCCACCAAGTGACATTGACCGGTCCCGTGCATCTGGCATCCAGCGGATTGCCGAAACCTTCACCAGGTCTTCGATCTGCCTAATGGGAAACCTTCCAACGCCACGTCATCCGGTTCTAAAAAAAGATCTTGTCTATCCGAAAATGATGATGATACGTTTACTTCCCTAAGTAGATAAGTACAGTAAATGTTTGCAGCATGTTAAATACCGCATCTAGGAACATCATACTACTCCACGAACCACCGCGGCGCACCGCCGACTTTTATTCTCTTTGTTACGGGTTCACGTTATTATTAAAAACAATAAATCGCTGAGGGCGCCACCTACCACTATTGCTTCGCTTTCACTTCGCAATACACCCCGTTTCACCCCAACGACGCCCAAACACCCCCTTAGTAATTACTGGAGTGAAACACGCAGTCTTTATTTGAAAATAGTACCTAAATTGTTGATTATATCGAAATTTTTAATGTTATATCGATAACCATTGGCATTTCAGCGTGCACGAACAAACTGTTAGTGGGGGGTTTAAAACGCATCCATGCCTCGCTACCGGCTTGTTAGGGAAAGCCGTAATGCGCTGGAATCAGTCGCGCTAAAACTGATTATGCGTAAAATCGTCACGTGTGTAATTGTTGAAGGAAACCACGTGCGACTGTCCGGGTTCAGCCTATTATTATTCCATTTGTTTGGTAAACTAGATTCCTGAAATTGTATGGAAAGTCTGAAACCTGTGTGACACATTGACAGAAGTATAGTACGACATAAAAGAGTAGAAATTAAATATTTGGGAACTAATAGTTTTCATTTTCTGGCAACATCTAAAATGAGTACTTAAGCTGTCAATTTTTCTCGATCGGTTTCGATTTTCGTAAGAATTTTGGTTTTTGTGTGATATTTCTGAGTGTGGACAGAAAAACAGTGGCAAATCATGAATAAGGTAATTCGTGGAGGCGTCCGTGATATAGTTTACAAAGTTTATATGTGGTGTATAGCCAAATTCCAAGCTGGGAAACTTCTATGCAACTTAGAAGATGTTTACCATTGTACAGCAGATTTTACTGGTAAGTAACTATTGAAAGATACGCTAAACGTTAATTACAAACGATTAATACATTTAGGGAGCTAAATTTTCGAACCACTTCATTTACAAATTATTTGTCTAGTATTTTTGAGGTTATGCTAAGGTAAACAAATACCGTTGTAGTTATAGCGCGACTTAACAACGTTGATAGTAAGGCAAACACAATTAATGTAATTTATTGCGGATACGATTTTTTTTTACTCTGCCATATTTGTTGATGCAATCGACTAAATGGAAAGAAACAATTTTAAAATATATTCACGTTTATTTACCGCGGAACTTCTTTCGTCGGACTGACAGTGATTCTTTTATTTGCTTGTTTTAGGTGTTTCTGTAAGCACAGTGCGCAGAATCGTGCAACACGGCATTGAAAACGGTGGAAAATTCTCAATACCAGCTAAACACATGAAGGTCGTCCCATGGTGCAGACAGCAGTGACGATGAGAGTGGTTCAGAAATCAGTGACGAATCAATACCAGAGCTTAAAATAGACTACACGAACTTAAGTGATCCCATGGAATGTGTAGAGTATTTAGACTTTAATTTATTAGATTAGTTCATTTTATTAATTTTAGTTTGTATCTGAGTTTATATGGAAAGCAATTGATTACTAAAAATACTTATTTTTTGTGAAATTGTTGTTTTATTACATCACACATATTAAATATTTAATAAATATACTTATTTAATATATTTACTCATTTTTTATACCCAATAAATAAATAATACTATTCAAGTATCAAGATAAGCTGGGACGTACTAACTGGGTTGCTATCTGAGCGATTGTGGCGCCCTCATTTAATTTCTACTCTTTTATGTTGCACTGTACCTACCATTTTCAGGGTTCCGTCACCGAAGGGTCCAAACGGAACCCTATTGCAGTCACTAACGTGTCGTCTGTCAATCCGTCTTCTGTCACACAGGTTTTACAGCCAAACGGTCGGAGCTCCAGTCTTCAAATATTCACAGTATAAGCATGTTGTTGACCCAAAGCCATACAAATTTTCAAAAATATTTTTAAATGTTCTAAGGGGCGCAAAAAAACACCTTTTACCTACACCATCGAGTAAGGTTTTGTTGTTTAGAGCTCGTTAAGTAGATAAATACTGTATTTTGTTTTCAATAGCAGCAAAGAAAAGAGTAAGCCACCAAAATCAGCTTTTTTTTCATTTTTTTTGTGGCGAATTTTTTTTTAATTTCCCATTGGCCTATGAAATTCAAACTTGGTGATAATGTTTATTGTTACGTCATATTTTAATTACAAATCTTACTAATATTATAAATGTCAGTTTGGTTGGTTGTATATGTGAATGTATGGATGTATGTTTGTTACTCAATCACGCTAGAACGGCTGAACGGCACAGAGATAGATTATAGTCTGGAATATCGCACAGGCTACTTTTCATCCCGGTATAATGTTCCCTTAGTATAAGAAAACAAAAAACAAACTTTAAATCTTTGAAACATTTCACGCGGGCGAAGCCGCTGAAAGAAGCTAGTACAAATATTGACAAATCAATTTTTTTCTTAATTTGATCTACTAGCGACAACGATTGTCAAAAAGTCCAAAATAGAGGCTCAGGTTTTATCCGTATTAACCACTGACCTCTATCATACAAGTACGCTGGACTAAATATATTAGATGAAATGACAGTTGATTTTTGTGCCGAATCAAAGCGCCTCGAGGTTCTCAGGAACTAAAATTGACACATTTAGAGATAGGTTAGTACCGATATTTCTCAAGATTAGGTAATACTAATATATTCGCCTGGAAATATTATATTATTTTAACTAATACGAGTATATGAGTATTAGTAATATTTTTAAATTACACTAATATCAAAATAGTAGACTTGGCAAGGCGTATCACTCATCTACTGTATTGACTTCTCATAATATGTTGCAACTAAATATCTCATATTGGTATTAGTGATGAATGTTATATGAATGCCTAATAATCAGTAATAATATGTTAAAAAGCAATGTGTAATACTAAAATCTGGAATCATTATCATGATCATCCACAGTCCGACTTCGCCCACTGCTGAGCACAGGCCTATCTCTTCTTGTATCAATCACCTCGTTCCTGTCTGTAATTAATTCTGGAATAATATCATGATAATTATAATTATATTAACAAATGTTTTTAAGTCAAACAATTTATATCTGCATCTGAAACAGAGTTGAAAACTGATATAAGTCTTCACGTCGCTGGAATGCGATGTCACTCTTATTTGCACCTTATCACTACAGAGACAAGATCTCAGCGATGAGAGCGGGAAATATGTCCGTTGTAAATTATTATCCATCTCGTTCGTACGCAAATATTTGTATGAATGATGTTCCAACTGAGTGAATCCAAACTATTGTAAATGTAAGTATTAACTACCTAGTATACTTGAGCGAGCAGATACTTGCTCAAATATACTAGTTTTAAGGATAAGTTGTTAGCCTATCCCCATATTTAAATCTCACTGATCTGACAGTAATGCGCTATAACTTTAGTAGCACGCTATCCACTAGTTTACAGCTTGCAATCCGATTGAAAGTATTTTTCAGTTAACCTTTTACAGCAACTTTTCTATAACTTAGAAATGAATCTCAAGATTTTCTTTTTCTCTTACGTATTAAATTATTGTCACGTATTTTTATACCGAAGGCTATGTCCCATCTCTAATATTAGTTCCATGGAATCTCACGTTAAGTCACGTTGCTATCAGCGCCAAAATGGCGAAAATCAAATGTCTTAATTTTGTCATCGATAATATGAAGTCCAGCGTACTTGTATATTAGAGGTTAGTGGTATTAACCGTATAGTTCGGACGGGGTACATTTCGGGGCGCGACAAGCATACCTCCGCTGGCTCAGCCGCGACCCATTTCGGTCCTCAGATTTACGTCATACGACATCCTAATTAATTACGTAATTATTGATTTAAATACCTAAAGAAACTTATTTGGGGGCGTTAATTAAAACAGTTGGATAAAAAGCTTACATGTTAGCGCCAATATTTTTTTAGATTAAGCGCGAAGTTTCTTAATTTACCTTTGTTAAATACAAGTGTGTTAATCGCCATTTTGATGACAGAGGTGGTCGAGGCTAAAAAACATAAAAAATGCATATTTGGGATACCCAAACTCCACTGCAGGAGTAGTGGTTTGCTCATTGTTTAATTATTGAACGAATTTATCCATATTTCAAACTAAATAATTAGTGGTAATGAAGTTATTTGTCATCCAAAGTCGAAGTTTCGCGCCAATCGTGTTTGTTTACATTTTTATTTAACACAAATATGGGTGATATTGTATGTAAAAATGATTAAAAATGTGACAGTTATGTCTCTAAATATAATAAACAACAAGAAGAAGCCCAGATCTTAACGTAATTAACAAACACCGGTCCAATAACACGTAAAATTCATTACCACTTCTTTATTTATGTTTAAAACTTCCAATTCGTCATTGATATTATTTTTTTAATGTAATAGTGGTGTGTCAAAACGATTTTAGCAATCGATTTTTGTTTATACTATCGACTCGATTAATGACTGATTATCCCAAATCGATTCTTATAAATTAAAATAAACCTGTTTTAGGCATGAAATACAATAAGTGCTTAAATAATTACTATTAATAATTCCTTAAAGTAATCTCAATAGATTTTGGACATTATTTATCAAAATCCAACAAAACAAATTCATCGAACCGTGGATAATTTGGCGCCGAATTTTCTATCCGATTCAAAATTTAAATTCGGATTGCGCTCGCTATTCAAAAATATTTTGTATATTTTATGTAAGTATGTGACGCAAGCGTAGATAAAAGACATGGCCAGAATTTGGTTGGAGCTGTGCCCTAACAAAAAATATTCATGTACATTGACATACAGTACGTCGTATTAAAGCTTAGAGATATGGCTTTACAATAGTTTAAGTTTTATGATCAGAAAAGAAGCGAGAGAGCTATAAAAATGATAACATCGTGATAAGATCAACACAAGAATGTCTCTGACACAAGACTGCACCACAGACTAGATTGCACCAGTGCAGTGCGCGCGCGTAGAAACGTCAAAATGACTAAAACGTTCGGATACACACTCTGGAATATATTGTCGATGCTTTCAGCATTATGACATGACGCTTGGCAGCTCAAAAAATGGTGTCTGCGGTAATCTTAAAACCTTAACTTTTATTTTAGAGGTATTTACCTTAGCAATACGTTCTTGCAGTTGTCGTTGTTTTATATTTTAATCTGACCTTCAGGCGTACTTCAGAAACAGTGTTTGTCTTATGCGTGTATCCAAACGCAAATGCATTGCATAGTAACCGCAAATAAACAATTAACCTACATATTTTTTTGGAATTTCTTGTCGCCTGTTCTAGACAAATGTAATCTTTGCGGTTAATTTTTATTTATTTTACAAGTAATTTTCTCATATTCATAATTACTGTACATTTATGTATTCTGATTGATTCGGAGGGCAGAATCTGGCCATGTCCTTTAGTTTCGGGGTACCAATCATTTTATGATTATTTGTTATTTTGTAATGAGTGTCGTGGTGGCGCAGTGGCTAAAGTCCTCGCTTTGCCAGAGGGCATGGGTTCAAATCCGGGCAAGTACCAATGTGTCTTTTTCAAATTCATTTATGTACTTTCTAAGTATATCTTGGATATCGTTGACAAAGGTGAAAGAAAACATCATGAAGAAACCTGGTCTTATATAATGCGGGTTGGCGATTTGAGACTATAGTCTCAAATCGCCAACCGCATTGAGCAAGTGTGGTGATCAATGCTCGTGCTTTCTCTGTATGAGAAGAGGCCTTTACCCTGCAGTGGGACAGTTATAGGCTGGTATTATTATTATATTATATATTGAGTAATGAGTTGAGTATGGTATGTTTAGGTTTTTAATTCAGTCGAGTCTGTTGTAATGTTATGATCATTGGTTCCTACTATAGATACTTTTTAGGGTTCCGTACCCAAAGGGTAAAAACGGGACCCTATTACTTAGACTTCACGGTCCGTCTGTCTGTCTGTCTGTCTATCACCAGTCTGTATCTCATGAACCGTAATAGCTAGACAGTTGAAATTTTCACAGATGATGTATTTCTGTTGCCGCTATAACTACTAAATGACTATAAAAATACAAAAAATAGAAAAAAAAAATATTTAAGTGGAGCCCCCACTTAAATATTAATTTTATTCTATTTTTACGGCAAAAAATCGCGTTTCCCATACAGCAAACGCGATTTTTGGGGATAATGATACGGAACCCTTCCTGCGCGAGTCCGACTCGCACTTGGTCGGTTTTTAGAAGTTTATTTTCAGTTTAAGAACATAAGTTTGTTTGTATTTACTTCTGCATTCCCCAAAATAATTAATGTTAATAACCTTGTGCGTATTTTGAGTGATGTGTGAGTTATGGCATGGTTGTCAACCAACTAAGCTGAAAATGGAAATCCAAAATGGCGCCGACGATAATTTGATTTTCATTATTGGGAAATTTTAATGGTTTCTCCGACAAAAGGTGGTTAACTATTCTTTTTTTGGCTTCATTTTCTTGGTTTCCGTGTACCTAAATAACGAATCATCATCATCTGCCTAGCCTTTTCCCAACTATATTGGGGTTGGCTACCAGTCTTACCGGATTCAGCTAAGTACCAGTGTTTTACATGGAGCGACTGCCTATCTGACCTCCACAACCCAGTAACTGGGTAACATGATATCTCTTGGCTAGCCTGGTGTCAGATCTCAAGCTTCTGACTACCCGTAACGACTGTCAAAGATCTTCAAATGACAGCCGGGACCAACGGCTTAACCTGCTTTCCGAGGCACCGAGGAAACTCGGTATGTTGAAATGGTCACCCATCCACGGACCGACCTCGTCAAGTGTTGCTTAACCTTGATGATCGACCCGTGCAGCTGTTATTATTTAGCCACGAGCTCCTCCTAACGATTATCTATATAACGAATATGGGTGAAAATGAAAATCCAAAATGGCGACGACGAAATTTTGTTAACTTTTCGTCATAGGTGTCATTTTCATAGTTTTCTGGGTCGCTAATAACAAATACAGGCTTTAAAATTGAAATTATAGAAAAATAAACAACCTGATCAATACTCCCATCTTGGATTTAAAATTTGCGGTAATAGCACCCCAGGAGACATAGAAAATCCTTTAGAATATAGCTAATATAATAAATAGCTTTGAATAGCCGCCATCTTTAATTTGTGAATTAAGAGAATGTGCCAGCCCTTAACTTATGTAAATATTAAGTTATTGTAATGCAGCTTGGTGCGTATGCAGATGCACCGCCTTCTCAGATTTATTTTGCATGAATTTTATGGATCACCACCCTCGAAAATCATGTTCATGACTTCCATTACGATAAATTGAATGGTCGACATCTAAGATTTTAATTATCAGCCCTTTCTCGATTGACAACAATGCCATAACAGCTGGCTTCGTAAGGATCCGCGCAAGTGTACCAGTTATTCCCTACGCCTACTTATCATACGTAGATATACTCGTGTTTATACTGGTCATTCTGTGTAAAACCTTCTAAAAAGATTAAAATAAAACTCTCTTTTATACTAAAAATGTATCCGATAAAATATTTTGAATACCGACCACATTCCGAATTTGAATTTTGAATTCTTGTACGTAATGATAATTCGGCGCGAAATTAGCCGCGAATCCGATATTTTTTCTTAAAATACTGTTAAGATAATTATGAAAGCATTTATGTACAGTTATTACTTTATGTTGTTATTGTATTTTATGCCTATAAAAGAATTTGTTCTAATTTTAAAACAATACATTTTTGATAATCACTAATTTATTTAAATGAATTAACCGAGTCGATCGAAATCATTTAAAATTATCGTTTGATACACGTAATTGATTAGGCTGAATGCAATTTTATCGATTATGAGACGGGTGAATAGACAGCACAAAAAAAAAACAACACCAAAGAAATGTCATGATGCAAGGTTGCATCCAATTTTCAAGCAATTTTTTCAGATATTGTCTTGTTTTTTTGTGAACAATTTTATGAGAAATTGGGTACCTAAGGACGCAAATAAAATGAGTATATCTTTATTTTGTCGTTTTGCATCTTTTCAGCAAGCGAAAAGGTTGTTTATGCTTATATTTTGAGCAAATCTAAATTGTCTACCGTTTGGAAAGGTGTAGTAATTCGTATTCTGTACACATTTTGCAGTAGACTGACGCGGTTTAACCGACCTCAACATGTAAATAAAGATATTTTTTACAAATTTACTTTGTAAAATAGCTGCGTAAACTTATTTTTCTGAATAAATTCGAATGTTGAAAGTTCAAGTAAATTCCCGAGTTTCATGACGTAATTTGCAACAACCTGTCGACTCAGCTGGTATGTCATGTGTCAAAATCTTGTCGAGCAGAGTGGTTAAGGTACCTCTCAAATAATGGTTAATAATAAGTAAATTTCTTAGATTATTTGTTAGGCTAACAATTGATGAAAAACGCATTTCACCGATTATTGAAACCATTGATTACTATTTTTACCCATTAGTTGAGTTAATTAACTCAACTAATAAGGACTTCCGTCTCAACCAAAAATGAGGTTTTGCATTGACAGTGAGAATCGAATCGGGCACAGTCAAATATCTTATCTGGGGTAGCCTAACAAGCGGATTGTGCACTTCGTCGACACTCTTAGAAGTCTGCCCTCTAATTATAGACTAATTGCTTTGCTGGGAAAAAACAGCCCAAAAGTTCGATAACCTACTCGTATCACAATCTGTCTACTACAACGGCTGGTTCAAGGCGGCTCAGGAAAAGAATAGCAGAAAGGATTTTGGGGAGGCCGTTGCCCATCAGTTGGAGTAAAGAAGAATAAGTTCCTATGAATAAGTTCCTATTTGCCATAAATGATAAATCCTTTCAATATTTTTTCTAATAGCTAACTCAATTAAAACGCAAAGCCACCAAGATAACTATTGTAAACAAGTTGGTAGTTACTTGGTACTGCAGTCTAGTCACTTTATAATGTTATAAAACTTAATAGTTTAGTTATAGCTACCTGAAACGCGTGAAATTGAACTTTTAATTAAGGGGCAGAATACCAAAAATAGGCTTTCTGTTTAAAGCATCTTTCTGTTAAGGTATCGATGACAGTGGGCGTGGCTGAAAACCTCGTCGATTGTCAACTGTTTGTAGTCACGGCCTTAAGTTGTCTTCCTTTTTTCAGGGGTCCATATCTTAAAATAAATACTACGAAACCTT
Organism: Orthosia incerta; assembly: GCA_948252205.1. Lineage (NCBI taxonomy): Eukaryota > Metazoa > Arthropoda > Insecta > Lepidoptera > Noctuidae > Orthosia > Orthosia incerta. The sequence continues at coordinate 34,797,563 of OX411741.1, read as the reverse complement.
TTCAGTATTATTATACACTCCATGCCCGTTCATATACCACTGCCCAGACCATATTGCATAATGGCCTTTGGGTATCATAACGTTAACGGTAATCATACGGTGTCATTTAGTAAACTCATTGAAGAAATGCAGGTCTCCTCATAACCTTGTCGTACCTATCTTATTACCGGATGAAAATAATTTGTTTAAAAGAAATTATCAACATAAAAATAATATCGCGGATAAAATTTTCGGTTAAGTTTTACTAAAATTACAACTTATACACAAATTAATATTAAAATACAATATAAAAATATTATACTCTTTTCCAAAAAAACGAGCACTTTAGATTTTTTCTCTACTTCAATGAAGAAGAAAAAAAAAGAGGTTTTATTAATTTGACGATGTATTGGCATGTTATTTGAAGCATATACTGGCATGATCCTTTACGTTCCAAATTTAAATTTAGAAATTAACATAAGAAAAATATTGATATTATGGATTATTGTAAAATTGCTACTTTACTAATGGAGTGAATTGCTGAAACGATTTTTATACCGATTACTAAAATTTTAAAACTTTTTGAATATTTTCTGCCAATTAAACAATTAAATCTTTCTTTTTATTTTAAATACCACTTTTTGATTTGAGTGATAAAGCGATAAGGGCCGGTAAAATTATAGCCCTACTTGAAAAAGGTTGTTCGCAAACTTAAGTGTCTCAGCGGTTACATGTGAGTTGTTAAACTATCCAGAGGACTTGCCAACGGTATCAAGATACCGGTTCGGTCAAAAGAAGACCTGGTTCGGGATGAAAACGATGCACAGAACCAAGAGATGAACGCTTTTTGGTGAGCCAGGTGTTGCGGAATCATAAGTATGGACCAGAAGAAGAGCCTTGAAGAAGTAAGAGGAGTAGAAGTTAGCTTGTTGACGGTCAGGAGGAGGCTTTTGGCTGCCAATATCAGGAGTAATCGCCCGGCTCGGGGCCCTAAATTACTCTGAGAGCACCATGCTGCTCGACTTCAGTTTGCTCGAAACTGCTTCATGGGCTCTGGAGGACTGGAATAAAGTATTGTTTTCTGGTGAAGCTAGAATCTCTTTGTGTGGAGAGGACCGACGCCGGCAAGTGCTGCGAAGACCACGGGAACGCCATGCGGAAGTTTGCGGAAGTATGTTTCGAAGAAATCACTCCTTATGGCGGAGGCTCCGTTATTTTTTGGGCAGCAATTAATTTGACGGAGCGTACGGAGTTAGTTTTCATAGAAAATGGAACATTAAATGCACACCAGTACATAATGAAAGTCCTAATTCCATATGCACAACCCGCATTGACTGCACTTAGGGAAGATTCCATTTTTTATGGACGACAATCTCGACCGCACCTTTCTGGCGACTTGGAAGCGTACATGTAAGAAGTTGGGATCCGTCGTTTAGATTGGCCAGCTCGAAGTCCTGACCTCAATTCAATTGAGCATGTCTGGGATGTTCTACAGAGACGGGTAATATCAGTGCAACCTGCTCCACAAAACAACAGGCAGCTAAAAAGATTAATTGCAGAAGTACGTTCCCAACGTATTCCTCAATACGTTATTAAAACATCGTGGAAAGCATGTCCAGAAGGCTCCATGCTGTGATTTTGGCAAGAGGAGATCACACTCGTTATTAAGTTTTTACATGTGTAACTTTATTTAATTATAAAAAAATACAACCGACTTCAAAATAAAAACACTACAAACTGAAAAATAACTTAAATTTCGGAAATCGGTGTTCCTGCTTTTGTTTTTTAGTTTTTTTTTTGACACCGACTTCCGAAATTTAAGTTATTTTTCACTTTGTAGTGTTTTTATTTTGAAGTCGGTTGTATTTTTGTAAAAAAGTTTTTTTTATTTTTCACTTTTTAGTTGTGGTTCATAATAGACCAGTTCTATAGGCTAGGTACCTATTATACCCAAAGAAAAGACAAAATTGATTAACCTAATAACATGAAACTTAAACAAAACCCATGGAATGAGAGTATACCAGGGTGGATTGTTCACACCTGAGTACCTCTTTAGAGCGTACCAGTGTGATGTTATGTTATGAAGTGGTGTAAACAATAAACAGAATTGCTATTGCAGCTATCCCGAGTGATTTGCCGTAATTTTTTGGAGAGTTCTGATGAATATCTCCGAAGTTCTTCACCAGATCTTGATTAAAATTAAATGGGACCAGACGACAAGCACCAGCTTTCAAATAAAAAAAGAATCATCAAAATCGGTTCACCCAGTAAAAAGTTCTGAGGTAACACACATAAAAAAAAAAAACAGTCGAATTGAAAACCTCCTCCTTTTTGCGAAGTCGGTTAAAAAGTAAAAAATTGTTCTTGTCTTTATTGCCGACCACTTCTTATTATTTAGCCGTGTACATCGGTTTTAAAGAAAACATAGTTTTTTTTTTATTTGCCATAATTCACTTCACGCGTATTAATTTACACGACTATAAGTATGCAGACTACGTCAAACAATTAAATTTCATTATTAACTAAAATCGACTTTAGAATGGAAATTTACTTAGGTGGCCGTTTTTTTGCAAAAGAGTGTATTTTATAAAAAGGATTTATATCGAATCGGTGTGAAGGACGTTCCTAAGTCAGATCCTCAACTAACAGAAAAAGATTTATTTTAACATCCACGTTAAACTAAAATTGACTTATCAAATAGATATTTTACCAAGTGCATCAGTATCCGCAACTATAAGTTCGACAAAACCCTCGACAAGTAAGATCAGCTCGCGTGGTGTACTAAAACATAAACATTGGTACAAATTACCAATGTTTAATTTTTACTACACCAAAGTAGTTAACTTTTATTAGCTCTTAGTAACCTATATGACTATTAGGTGTTCAAATAAATCGTGTAAAGTAACAATTAAATTATCGCCAATGCAATTTTAGTATGGTTTTATGACATGTAGCAGAGTTTACACCAACTTCTTCGATAGTTCTTAATAATTACTTTTTGCAATACATCAGATTTTATACTAAATTCTTTGGGAAGCATTTCATTATTATTTTTTGCTGAGGAAATAAGTGATTTGAGTACTTTTTCGACTATTTTTTCTCTCGGTATCAAAACCTAAACCTATCACTCGTTGTTAAAACCTATCCTATTCGAACTGAGAATACAACAAGACAACATGGCGCCCGTAAAAGTGCCAAAGAAGGGGCTGAAACCAACAACAACAAAGGACAGCGTCATCGCCAGACTTATCATCAAAACCAAGAAACTGTAGACGAAAAATTACCAGTTTCGCCCTCTTACAAATTACTCCGTACGGTGACGGAAGAAAATATGGGCATTTCAAGGAAATCTGTGCTAATCATGAACAACTTTCTCAATATTAGCGAAATGTCCTAAAACAAAAGAAAAGGAATGGTACACTCATAACATAAAACACTTACAAAGATCTGCTGATAGCCCAAGTAGGAAACTGTGCCTTGAAGGTCACATTGAAACCATAACTGAAAATATATAGGTACCTACTATCGTTTACCATATTCCATTTTCGTTCAGTGAAAATCAATTTGCCGAAATAAAATCCTGTCTACACTTTCCAGGCGAATAAATAACGTTTTTAATGTGAATAAATCGTCATACAGTTCGATAATTTCCTAATTAAAATCATTTTTAATTAGCCATTAAGTTGATTAAGCAAATTAAGCGCACTGCGTTCGAGACTACCCTCCCTAGATGTTAATATTACTAATTGGTAGCCTGCGATGCTCGAAACATTGACGCTACGCCACATTGGTAAGGTATAACTAGTTTACGTAACTTCCTATTTATTAGTTAGTAAACCTGATGGCTCGACGCGATTCAATTTATATCACATCGATGAACGATTTTTATTAAGCGAAATTAGTTACAAGTAGTTGCGAAGTTCACATGGACGCAATGCGAGGCAATTCGACCGAATTGCAATTAAAATCTTCTTTAAAAATTCGGAATCTATCGATGCCATTTGAATTTCGTAGCGCCAGGAAAGTCCCTAACAGCCGCATGGGTCGTTTTTTAAGGTTAACCAACGGTTGGTAGGACAATTCGTATATGGGGCGGTTCGTATAACATCTTACCATACCGATATTTGAGTGCCTCGGAAAGTACTTTAAGACGACGACTAACGCCAACGATCTTGAGGGAACAAAACGCGCACTCGTTTTACACCCGCGCGACCCAAAATTGAGTAGTTTTTTGTACTTTCCTTATGATTCTATAACTTTAAAAAAAAGCCTTAGATCAAAATGTAGATAATTGTCTTTGAGATGGTGTCGATTTCATTAAAATACGCCCAGCGGTTTTGGTGTGATTGTCGTGTATATGTCCGTTTTAGATATAACTTTACAAATTAATTACACTATGTTATACGAATAAAACTCAAAATTTTCTTAGATCAAATTTTTAAGAAAATGGTAAAGTGCAACATATATTTTTTCCAAAAAACTACGACTAGCCGTTTAGACGTGATTCTCATTTTAAAATCAGCTACTCAAGGGAATCGGCGCCTTAAGCAATTGCGCATCTTTGACAATCGTAATGGGTAGCCACAACCTGGCAATATGACTCCAGTCTTCCAAGGAGTATCGTATTACCCAGTTTCTGGGTTTTAGATGTAGGTAGTCACTTCATGTAAAATACTGGTATCTGGTATAATTATGTTCCTAACAGTTCTTTGGCCAAAGGATCAACAATGCGATTCAACGTGGAAATTGTACCAGGCTTCTGGGCACGTTGCAGAATAACATCGATGTGGAGGAGTACTTCAAAGCTTAGGAGTATCTCGTTTTTGTTAATTTGTACGTTGTTTGGTTTAGTTAAAGTTATTATAGTTAAGAACAGTTACTTGAGTATCAACATTGTACTAGCTAAAATAGAGAAATATACCTTTAGGATATTTTTTGAAAAGAACTCACCCAAAAATACATAAATGAAGCATTGTTCACCTCTGAATGCGTTTCAGTTTTTGGAAAGACTGCCTTTGTCACTACTAAAACAATGCCAAATAGTAGTTTAAAATAGCTACAGTTCCTACTTCAATCAAGCTTAGTGAGGCCCTAAAAGTACGGGCATGCATGTGGGTGTATACGGGGATCCGCTGACATTTCGTTCGTTATGTCACAGTCACAGGTAAATCCCAAGTAATAGGGGCGTGCCTATTAGATACCAAACCGCACATATCCAGAGTTCAGATGCTTTCAATTGAGAAACCTCATTAAGTGGTAATTGCTTTGAAATCAACGAAACACTAATTTGCATTGTTTTCGTATTGAAATGGGTAAATTTCGAAGCACCTATACATAGTTTTATAGAAATATGCGGATCAGAAAGTCCTGCTACTTTCATTGACAAGGAAGGATCCTTCGACCAGACGGGTGTGACGTCAGGTCTTTTTTGTTGCAGTGTATATGTGGTGACAAATGATACAGATGCTTTTAACTGAGACCTCTGCGTTCGTTTAGTTGATTCTTCTTAAAGTTGGTAGTCGGCTAGTTAATACCGATGTCATCTAGTTTTATTTTTGACGTATAAAAAAGAGTTTGTAACAAACATTTTTACAGAAACAAATAGGTCGCATTTGATTTCTTACTTATTATAAAAACAAAGAACCCCGTAGCGTGTGTTCGCGATAAACTCAAAAACGACTGAACGGATTTTCATGTGGTTTTCACCAATAGATAAACTAGGCAGGTTTTTGTACAGTGCAACATAAAAGAGTAGAAATTAAATGAGGGCGCCACAATCGCTCAGATAGCAACCCAGTTAGAACGACCCAGCTGATCTTGATACTTGAATAGTATTATTTATTTATTGGGTATAAAAAATGAGTAAATATATTAAATAAGTATATTTATTAAATATTTAATATGTAGTAGTAATAAAACAACAATTTCACAGAAAATAAGCACTTTTAATAATCAATTGCTTTCCATATAAACTCAGATATAAACTAAAATTAATAAAATAAACTAATCTAATAAATCAAAATCTAAATACTCAACACCTTCCATGGGATCACTTAAGTTCGTGTAGTCTATTTTAAGCTCTGGTATTGATTCGTCACTGATTTCTGAACCACTCTCATCGTCACTGCTGTCTGCACCATGGGACGACCCTTCATGTGTTTAGCTGGTGTTGAGAATTTCCCACCGTTTTCAATGCCGTGTTGCACGATTCTGCGCACTGTGCTTACAGAAACACCTAAAACAAGCAAAAAAAAGAATCACTGTCAGTCCGACGAAAGAAGTTCCGCGGTAAATAAACGTGAATATATTTTAAAATTGTTTCTTTCCATTTAGTCGATCGCATCAACAAATATGGCATAGGAAAAAAAAAAGTCGTATCCGCAATAAATTACATTAATTGTTTTTGCCTTACTATCAACGTTGTTAAGTCGCGCTATAACTACAACGGTATTTGTTTACCTTAGCATAACCTCAAAAATTGTAAACAAATAATTTGTAAATGATATGTGGTTCGAAAATTTAGCTCCCTGAATGTATTAATCGTTTGTAATTAACGTTCAGCGTAACTTTCAATAGTTACTTACCAGTAAAATCTGCTGTACGATGGTAAACATCTTCTAAGTTGCATAGAAGCTTCCCAGCTTGGAATTCGGCTATACACCACATATAAACTTTGTAAACTATATCACGGGCACCTCCACAAATTACCTTAATCATGATTTGCCACTGTTTTTCTGTCCACACTCAGAAATATCACACAAAAACCAAAATTCTTACGAAAATCGAATCCGATCGAGATAAATTGACAACTAAAGTACTCATTTTAGATGTTGCCAGAAAATGAAAACTATTAGTTCCCAAATATTTAATTTCTACTCTTTTATGTCGTACTATATCTAATATGTCACTGCACTAGCTGGTCAGCAGTGGTGGCCCAGTGGTATCGGCTGCGACTTACAAGTTGTAGATCGTGGGTTCGAGCCCAGGCAGGCGCTTTACTTTGTGTAAATTATTTCATCACCACTGCTCTCAAAACGGTGAAGGAAAACATCGTGAGGAAACCGGCATGTCCTAGAACCAATAATTCGAAGACATGTGACATCCACCAACCCGCACTGGGCCCGCGTGGTGGATAACGGCCCATTCCCTCTAACAGAGAGGAGGCCTGTGTCCCAGCAGTGGGAACATTAATAAGCTGATGATGTGACTAGCTGGTCGCTAGTATATTTATAATACACTCGACATAATCGGTCATAGAAATGGCACCTTTTGCTACTATTTTTTTTGTCTCGCCATTGCTGTATCATCGCTGGGCAAAAGCCTTCCCCAAGTCCATCCAGACATTATTTGCCCGTACCGTCTCGAACCAGTCCTCATGTTACGCGTCAAAATCGGCTCGCCACCTCTTTCTGAGCCGGCCTCGACAGCGCCTTCCATCCTCAGGAACCCATTGTGTGGAGACTCTTACCCATCGATCAATTTGCATGCGACTATCGTTACCCGCCTAATCCCATTTGAGCCTGGCAGCCTTTTTGCCCACATCACGTATATTATTTTGGGATATTATAAATTGCATATCAAATAAAATAATCATCTATCAATACATACTCATCATTTATATTATTTTTTACATCAAATAACTTACTTCACTACAAATAAACTAAATGTTTAGCAAAACTCAAACTGCAGATAATTCGAAATTATACATCAATATGACATTACTTTTTTCCTCATAATGCAATACAGTTAAATTTATTTTTGTACAAAAATACTACATACATAGCAGAAATACTAACTGCACAGCAAATTTGCCATATTTAGAGATATATAGAGCACCCACTTTCCATGTGGTCTTTATGAATTAGTCCAAGAGCGAGCGAAGCGAGCTCGGGATCTTAGGGCACCCCGACACGGACAGGTTAGGTTCGAAAAGATGACGGCAGCTGAAGTGAGCGAGCAAAGCGAGCGAACTCAGCTCCCGTCATCTTCTTCGTGTTAGGTTACTTTAGACCCTTTAGACAGAAATAGGAGCCCCGCGCAGCGGGGCTCCGTCGACATTGTCGTTAAATAGTAATTGTAAAAACTTTAACCATGGATATCTCCATAACCATGTGGCTCCGAGTTGTGGGGATGGTACAGGGGGGTTTCCGCCCCTCCCCCCCTACTGTGACTAATAAAATGCTGTTTTATTTAGAAAAACTGCTGTAAATAATATAAAAATAGAAGCTATATTTAAAAGAAAAAGAGTTAACATGTATGATGTGCATTAAGATTATTAGCTGTGCATTAATAAAAAAGCTTTTGCTTTAGGAAAAATCGCTGTACGCTGCGAAAATAAATTGTAGTGTGTTTAGTGATATTTTGCGTTGAATATTTTGCTGCGCAATCAGTAATTTTGATGAAAATTCGGAATTTTATTGCATAGAAAATGAATATTTTTTTATTTGCGTTTAAATACTACCCTATTACGGTTGACCTCATCTTTCTCGAACGGTCCAGTTAGGTAGGTTTAAAATAATATTTTAAATTATTTTTTTGGTATCCCATTTTTTTATTTGCGTTTAAATACTACCCTATTATTTTTGCTCCTAATCTTTCCTAAAAATAAATAAATAATTTAAACCATATTAATTTAATGGTATGAGTGTGACTAAGGAACACCATTTGAAAGACAATATAACGGCTCTCAGAAAAACTTAAGGTTTATCGCTTTATTAACAAAGGCACGATATAAAACGGGTTAACTGCATGCAAGAAAATTAAGTTTTTCTTGCTGGACTTGTTCAGTCGTATTGACTTCAAAGTCTGGATGGCGAATGACTCTCATTTGACCTTGACCAAAATTCCAGGCGCCTTTTGAAAGATTCCCTAAACAAAAAAAAAGTAATTGACCAGCTTTAATGGTCCATATACGAGTGTATTAAAATTATTTTCTCATTATTTGGTAGTTGTATGAAAAAACTACCACTCAGCAAATTGACTTTTTGTGTCAATTTGATAAAAAAATCTTCGACTCGGCAATTCAAATTCGCGGGATGTCGCAGTAAAACACATGTCGCAAGAATTTGTCCTTCATGTCTTCTGAGTTTCTAGACCAAATAAGTTTTCGCGGGCGATTGAGGGGGAAAATGTGGCGACTTGTGAACACGAAGCTTAAATCTCAGTGTTGTTGAAGGCGACCGAGGCGATGACATCTAGTCGAACGAGAGAATTAATTTGACAAGCACAATCATTTTACCTTGGCTTTTTGAAATCGTTACATTCTACTGTCAAAATACCCAAAACTTGTGCATTGGCTACCGAAATGTGACAAGTGACTTCTAACAACGAAAGCAGAACGAAAGCGTCACGATAGCGATTGTAAAAATGTCAAAATTTATAGAATGTCAAGCGCTATCGAAATGTCATGTGATCATCTAATTTCACATTTTGGCATTTCGACCATGGCCATCGCTGACATCGAATGACATTTGTCTAGAGCCTGAGATCAATCATTTGCATTTTGGCATTTCCTATATTGCTATCGTTGTTAGAATGATCTGCAACTGGTAAGCAAGAATAAATATTATTAATCATAATCTCCTCTTACTCTGTCTTTCATTCTACTGACTTTTTCCTCTCTTCCTTTCACATAGAGTCCATTCTTCTTTGGAATGCGCTTCCTCCCGAGATCAGGACGGCCACTAGTCGGTATGCATTCAAGCGGCAATTGCGTATTTACTTTCAGAACAACTAAGCAGAATCATCTCCCTTTCTTCTTTTCTGTTACTTTATAAATGTATATAAGTATATATTATTTTCAATATAATGTACTACACGTATATTTTATGTACGTGTATTTTATCTATTTTAGTATGTTATATAATAACTGGTCTTATTTTTATTATTAATCTAGGCACCTGCCATGTTATCTTGTCACCACCCTTGGTTGACTGGTCGAGAATGCCTAAGGCATTAAGTCCGCCTTTGTAAATGTTGTCCATGAAGTCTAAATAAATAAATAAACCATCATCATCATTTCAGCCGAAAGACGTACACTGCTGGACATGGGCCTCCCCCAAGCGTCGCCACACTGATCGTCCTGTGCGTTTCGCACCCCCGGTTTCCCACAGCCTTGACCAGATCATCGCCCTTCCAACGTTGCGTCTGCCGGTACGCGGTTGCCACTCCATAACTTTTCGGCCCCATCGACTATCCGTTCAGCGAGTAATGTTCCCTACCCACTGACACTTAAGTTTGGTTTGGTTTCTTCGGTCTATGTCGACAACCTCTTGCGGTTGGTTCTCTTGCGGATGTCTTCATTTCTGATTCGATCACGCATGGAAACTCCGAGCATAGCCCTCTCGATTTGACGGTTGACCTCATCTTTCTCGAACGGTCCAGTTAGGTAGGTTTAAAATAATATTTTAAATTATTTTTTTGGTATCCCATTTGATACCAGATTGCTTAAAAATAAAATAATTGGTCTGTCATCTTTGAGGGTCCGCCATATTGAATTAAGAATGATGTCGCTTGTCATGTCGTGGATTGTCATTGCCAAACAAATGTCATAAGATGAAAAATTTTAGCTCAATCGGTTGGCTCTGTTTTAAAATTCAATTGTATGATTTGCCCATACAATCTAACAAGGCAAGTTAAATATAAGCTTGTAAAAACAACCAGTATCTAATTGAGTAGTTCTTCTCGTAAATCAATTATATTGTCCTAATCACGCAACCGTGAGACCAGAAGAATTCACATTTAATAACAAGCGTGGCTATGTAATCAAAACAATAGTAGCAAAGTATATTGCACGGTGCTGATTAAAGGACAGTCATCGCCGACCGGACATAAGGACTTGCGACACAATTATACAGTGACGGAAAGAAGTCATAATTCAATTGTCCGTAATTTTATACTATATGAGTATATCTATAAATATACTTAACAATTAAAGATTAATACACGAGGCAATTATGTGGGTACCGTTGGGTACGGAAGTGTTTAGTTTTACCTTCGTAGTTTATGGCATCGATTTTATAGTTAATACAGAGAAAGCTTTGCTAGCTCAAAGTCGCTTATCTACACTCACAACGTAATGTTCCAAATATGAATTCAAAAAATATTGTATAAACACGTACTTTATATTCGTAGATAGATAAAATTAAAAAAAAAAAACAAATAATAATTATTGGCGCGCACTGCGCAGTCATGCGCAATGAAAATCTAAATTGCCCGCCATACCACATATTTTTATAGTAGTTTATGCAACGGCATATAATTAGGTATTAAAACACTTGCATGTTATTATTATCACATTCGGCTTAGCCTCATGTGATAAACCCACGCTCGAGTTTTAAATAACCTCTGTTATTTGACCATTGCATAAACTACTATTTTTATTTTAAAAGAATATGGAACACCTTATTAGTTTTAAATCAATCAGGTAAGTACTGTCACGAGGTCATCCTCTTTACCTTTTTATGAAGCTGGCAATTGGGTTGATGTTTTTTTTTATAATAAATGTTAAGTAACTTTATAAGTTACTAGTTAGTTAGTTAGTTGTTTAGTTGGTAGGCGCTGGATGCGAGACGCACGGGATCGGTCAATGTGGCGACGCCTAGGGGAGGCCTATGTCCAGCAGTGGACGTCTTTCGGCTGAAATGATGATGATGAATGATGAACTATATAAGTTTAATAACAAAACTAAGTACTTTTATTTATTTTTTACGCTATAATTCAAAAGTTATATCAAAACGAAAATTAAATTTTTGAAACCAGTAACGAAACCACGCCGACAGTTCCACGTCGATAAAGTAAGGGCATTTTCGAGCTAAGGTTGTCGAATAATTACGTAACTTAAAATATGATTTTTTGTTTATGAGATGTTTGAATCATTTTATTCGATATAGGCGTAAAGCCAATATTTCCGTTTGAATTGTGAAAGTGAGTTAATTTTGTCAAGAATTTGTTCCACAAAGTTATTTGGATATATATAGATATTAGTGTTTAATACTAATAAGAGATAAAAAATATGTAAAAAAAGTCTTTACCGATTTCGGCTTGTAACTAGGTAGTAATATTTTGTAGTTAAGAAGTTTTTTGAAATCTGAAGTCGAAGTTTCGCGCCAATCGTGTTTGTTTACTTTTTTAATTTTTCATATGTAAAAATCTATATAGGTATATGTAAAAACGATTACAAATAAGACAATTATGTTGCTAAATGTAATAAAGAATAAGAAAAAGCGTAAATAACGAACAACGAACCAATAACACGTAACAATTACCACTACTTTATTTATGCTCAAAACTTACAAATCATCTATAAGGTATGTTATCGAAATTAGCCTTTGTGAATTCTTGATCACATAATTATGACTAAATAAAATTGATTATAATACTTACCTAAAAAATATTTATCATTAAATTTCGGATATGTTTAGTAAATTCACGAGTACCTAACCAACAAAGCGACCAATCGTGGCGCATTCATAGTCACATGATTCTTTTTAATATTTTATCGATTTTCAATTGCTTACAAATAATTGAAAAGAAATTAAGAGTTTTTCTGCAACGACGATATAGTTTATGATAAGTAAAGTTTTAAAATACCCGCGTGAATGTCGAAAATTATCCCGGGATAAAAAGTATCCTATGTGCTATTCCTGACTTTAATCTATATTTGTGCCAAATTTCATTTAGACCCGTCCATCCGTTTGATCGTGGAGAAGTAACAAACATACAAACACACACACACACATTCACAAACTTTCGCCTTTATAATATTAAAGCTTTATATATTATAATATTACATACGTTAATGTGATTGCGCAACTGCAAAATATGTCTGCAAGCAGAAACATCAAATAACTAAAACTGTTACCTAAACCTGCAAACACAATACCTTTTACAAGCGAAAGCGTATTATTTTATAAAACAGACAGAACAACGTAAAACAAATAAAGGGCTCCGGCAGTAAGTAAACACTGGTTAAGGCGACGAGCACTCCCACAATTCCCTTTTCTATAAATGAGCGCATCGGAGCTTTTACGCGAGTTCAAATCCCCACCGCTTCCGAAGACAAACAAAATCTCCCACCGATCGACGTCCCACAGACCCCGCCAGATAAAGGCACCTGTAGATTACCTACTCTATTTTGTCGATGGCTAATGTAAAAACACACTAAAGTGCGCGCAAGATAAGTCTGCGCGCGACGGGTGGCGTGCTTAATGTTGCCAGCATAACTGATCTTTTTTCCTTCATTTAATCAATAGTCATTTTTCGTAACTCGAAACTTAAAGTAATTTAAGTTAAGCATAATTAATTACTAGCTTTTTCTACTTGCATGGACTATGATGAAATAAGCTTCATGAAATTATTAAGAAATTGTAAATAATTATAGACCTATTTCGGTGCTGCCAGCTATGTCGAAAGTCCTTGAAAGGGTATTAAATAAGCGACTGACGTGCTATCTTGAGAAAAATGGTATTATTTCAACTCAGCAATTTAGCTTCCGAAAGAACAAATCTACAGAAGATGCGGTTTTATCCTTTGTTAACAGAGTGGTCGATAGCCTGGATAAGAAGGAAAAGTGCCTAGGTCTATTTCTGGATCTAACCAAGGCCTTTGACACCGTCTCAGTCCCGATTCTTATCTCCAAATAGGAAAAAGTAGGTGTTAGGGGTGTAGCACTTAAAATATTTCAGGACTACCTGACCAACAGGACACAGGCTGTTAAGGTGGGGGATTGCATAAGTGAGGACGAGACCCTGGTTTTTGGTGTACCACAGGGAAGTATTTTGGGCCCTCCATTATTCACAATATATATTAATGATCTCTGTGATCTAAAATCTCCCAACTGCCAAGTTTTTGCGTATGCAGACGACACTGCACTTTTTGTCCATGGTCCCACATGGAATGATGTGAGAGTTTCTGCGGAGGCTGCCTTAAGAAAAGCAATGTTTTGGCTGTCCCGTAATTTGCTGACGCTCAACATTAGTAAAACCCATCTAATAACCTTCGCACTAAAAACTTCTTCTCTCCCTCCGTTTGATTCCTTTTTTATTAAATCACATTCCTGTATTGAGCCCTCCGATAACTGTTCTTGCCCAACAATATCTCGGGTGACCACTGTGAAGTACCTCGGAGTCAAAATAGACCAATCTCTAAAATGGCAGTGTCATATCGATGCACTGACCTCACGTGTCAGAAAATTAATTTAAGTTTTTAAAATGCTTCGGAATGCCGCTGACTTGGAAAGACTTAAGATGACCTATCATGCACTGGGCCAGTCGATCATGTCATACTGCATAACAGCTTGGGGTGGGGCTGCTAAAACCATACTCTTACCTTTAGAAAGAGCACAAAGAGCCGTGCTCAAAGTAATGACCAAAAAGATCTTTCGGTATCCTACATCCAGGCTTTACAATGATACAGCTGTCTTGACTATCAGACAACTATTTGTACAGCAGACTATAACCAAGAAACAATTCTATAAATTACGACCCTACGATCTATCAAAACAATCGTCGATCGGATATTGTCTGCCCATCGGTGAGACACAGAACGACAACAGCTAAACGGCATTACATGGTTGCTAGCGGTCTCTTATACAATAAAGCTAACAAAATCTTAAAAATTTACCCTTTGAAACAGAACGAGATAAAAAAAAAACTAAAAGCATGGCTTTTGCAATTAAATTATATAGAAACCGAAAATCTTCTTAATCTATAGATAGTGATTCCGAGATCTCTGTAATAAAATATAAATAAAATCGCATTAAATAATTAAAATAACTCATATACAAATTTTAACGTCTGTAAAACTAACTCGGTACAAGGATCTTAGTATCTTAATATCCCATCTGCATTAAGGCCCTTCCTCATTCACACATCACACGCACATACACACATTACACACACTCCTATACATGTAAATGTGGCACATTTTACATATTTATATATTTATTCATATATTCATTTATATATTTATTATTAGTTTTGTAATATTAGTTTTTTTTTATTATTTTTTATTATTCTGATTCCCTATAAACAGGATTGCCTAAAAAGGGAAATCAGAGAGTCAAAATTCTCCTGCTACTAGCGTGTTTGTAAGTGTATTGCAAGTGTGATGGAGGAGTAGGAGCCCAGTGCTTGTAACACAGGTTAATTCCTAGCGCGGGACTGGGTCATGCTCTGCCTTCTGCTGAAACGCACCTCATTCATCTATTATATTTAAATGGTAGTTTTAAGGATGAACATTGTACTCAAAATTTTGTTTTGTTAAATAAACTTTTACTTACTTACTTACTATTGTAAATCTTTTATGGAACACTAAGTAGTACCTACTGTAAAATTTGGTCTAACAATGGTCCTGCAGTGGCTAATACCGTCCATTTCAAATTCAATTATTTTTAATTTCTTCTTCAACAATTTTTGATGAAGCTGCTGCCACATAACCCTCTTGAGTTATGGGTGACGGTGCGTTCAGAAACGCCTAAAACAAAATAACAATGATGCATTATATTACATGATGCCGGTCCTGTCCCGCTGGTATATTTATGTACCACCCAAAAACCAATAGGTACTGCCAGGCACCGATGGTACGAAAATGTTGGGAAATTTTAGTATAATGGTATCCCTACAAGTGACCTGTCAAATAAGCAAGGCGGGCTCTATCTTTGTAAAACGGTACCTCGATCGAAAACATCTCTGCCAGCACTTTAAATTACTTTTGGCATAATGATGGCGATTATTTACTTCGGAAATGAATAAAAACAAGGAATACAACACAGTCTCTTGACACCTGACATAAATGACAAACGATTAGTTCCAATTTTGGCCGCGCGCAGACTTATCTTGCGCACACTCTACAGTTCACACCATGTCAAAGTTAATCAAAAAGTTCGTCAGTGTTGCCAATTTTTTGCCAACTTTGTCCCTCCGATTTCCTCGCACTCGATCGAATGCAGGATATGTATTTGTCAGACAAAAATCGAGGAAAACTGAGCGATTCGCTTTACTGCTAACAATTACAGGAGGGGATCCATTGTGACGATTGACCAATGTCCGACTGACTTTGGAATTTTATAAGCTCTTTACTGTCGCCATTTCGACGACACTTTTTCTAGTTATCGGGCGTTACTTTTTAACCAAAGTAGGTTTAACGTATTGCTGTTGCAAATTCTAGTGAGCTAGGTGTTCCATTTTGATGTTCAGCAAGGTAAAGTGTTTTAGAAATGCGATTTACTTTTCTAGTGTCGAGATAAATCGATGGGGTTAAGAAGGGTGACATTTTTGGTCTCATACATCAGTATCTAGCTGCATTCATTGTGTAAATGGACGAATCCTAGTCTAAATTATTATTAGTTTCGACATTGTTCTAATTTCCGTGCCGAAGCACTTCTGTCTCCTCCTGTACAAGACGGCCTGTTATTAATAATGGTACCGACTAATTAAAGTTAACCCGTAGTTATGTGACGGATAGATTATAATTTCTCTTTAGTTCATCGGCAGCATGTTATGTGATGTTGTAACGTGTGTCGTAACTCCGTGTTTCCCTGCTTTGTGCTAACTATGATGCACTTGGTCATTTGACGGAGCTAATGACCATTTGTGGGGGAGGTAGGCAGTTGATAATGGCGTTATTACCTTGGAACAGTACCTTGGCGGAAATACTACTTTGTGTAAAAAAACTGGGAATTCATAAATTACAGAACGTCGGCAAACATATCGGCCTATTTTTGTTAATATAAGTTGGTAGCACTTTAATGAGTTACCGCGCGAACTTCGAGCGCTATCTGTCATTCATTGTAATTACAGCTGCATTTTTAGATTTCATAGTTTTGAGTGCTCTGCGATTTTAATAAGGCAACATTTTGTTGAACAAAGAGTTTGCATTAAGTTTTGCTTTTCAAACAAAAGTCCCTGTGCCGAATCACTGAAAATGTTGCTGAATACTTACGGTGATTCGTGTATCTAAAAGTTCTGAAATATAAATTGAATAAATAAAGTATTTGAAGAAGGCCGACAAGTTGTAGCTGATTTGCTCGTGCTGGTTGACCCCCAACTGCTGCGAATGATGAGAACATCAATATAATGAAGAAGCTGGTACTTAAATGTGAACGTATCTTCATTTATTATTCTGACTGGCATTTTGGGCATGAAACACGTCGCCACACGATTCGTTCCAAAAGAGCATCGAAAGCAGTGGCTGAAGACATGATTGCCCGAGCTTCTACGGACTCCACCATTATGAAATGGAAAATAACTGGAGAGGAGCCATGGGTTTACGAGAACGATATGCAAGCAACAGTCTTCAGAATGGCACCTCGAAGACTCAAAAAAACTCTATTCGCTGAATGAGTCGAAGACCATATTATCATCATAATCAGTTAACCAAATATGTATTGTGGACTTGGTCAAGCGCTGGCTAGCTGTATTGTAAGTGAACTTTATCTTATCTTATGGAGGGGCCGAGAAATAACTCGGACACTTCGACCCATTGGGATCTATTATGGTGAAGTGAACTTTGCGAGAGAACTTAAAAAAAAATTTTTTTCACTTCTCATGCTCTGAAATTGCTTATTTGTGCAGGATATAGGCTGCACAAAATCACTTTTTGTCCACAAGTGCATTAACGTATCTATTTATAAATGTATCTATATTAAGGCAAAGAAAATGAGCCATACAGCCAAACACAATAAAAAGTTCATAGATAGAATTTGTTATTTTATAATATTTACTTTAATATATTTGCCTTTTATGTGTTTTTTAAGACATAAAAGATATTAAACTTTAAATTAAAATACTGTAGGTTATTTAATTAATTAAAATATATATATATTACAAAATTAATTTAATAGTAGGCTGTATAGGTCTGCAGCCCAAGCCTAATATCAATGACGTAAGATTAAAAAAAAAGCTGCGGGAAACAGGTCTTGTTTTTTCGTGCGTTTATTAATTTCTTAAAATTTGCTCAAACTAATTTTACTTTGAATATTAATTACAGAAATGTTATGTTATACTACTGTTTTATTTCCTCGCAATCGAAATGCAAAGCAGAGTTTATAACTCGTCCACAAAACCATTTTATCCTCGACATTACTATCGGATAAAAGGGTTCGTTTTGTGCACTCATTGTAAAATCTACTATTGTCGCCTTCAAAGTAGTCCGACTTTGAAGGCTACAAAATAAATTTTGACGAATAATTACTTTTTTGGTTTTATTGAACAACTAGCTTCTGCCAGCGGCTTCGCCCGCGTGATAAGTGTTTGATCATCCCAAGGCAACATTATACCGAGATGAAAGTAGCATATGTGCTATTCCAGACTATATTCTAAATCTGTGCCAAATTTCACACAGATCCGTCCCGCCGTTTGAGCGTGAAGAAGTAACAAACATACAAACACAACCGTCCTTTTTTTACTGAAGTGACCGATGAATGGGCTGTCCCTTTTTTACTCATAATTTGGGCTCTTTTTAATCACATGATTTTAGAGTAGGTTTTTAAAGGTCAGTATAAAGCAAACCAGAAATAACTTGCATTTAAAATTAGGTCAATTACATTATGAGGCATCTTAAAGGCCAAAGTTTTTCAAAGACTGATTTTGGTACCATTTGACATTATTATTAGTGAAGTACCGTGACGAATATTGAGCCAAGCCAATGCCTGTGTATGTGATGGATAAGACGCTCTGTAAAGCCGAAGTTTTTCAAAGACTGATTTTGGTACCATTTGACATTATTATGTGTATAGTATCTTGGCGGTAATGATTAAGACGATGACATATTTTAATATCATTACTTTTTACAAAATATTCACCATGTTATGAATCAGAACATAAAATGTGAAGGAAAACAAGTTCTTATAAGTTGGCTTCGCTGATAAAAGAAGTGAGATCCAAATATTAACCAAGTTCTCTCGAGGTTTCTTAAATCGTTGTTAACTTAGTCGAGAGAAAACCCATTACAAATAAAAAAAAAAACTTCTTCTAATATATAAAATTCTCGTGTCACAACGTGTTTGTAATAAAACTCCTCCGAAATGACTTGACCAATTTAATGTCTGGGAATAGGACCTTAACTATTTTTCATACGCCTAAGTGATAAGGATGGTCAAACTCAGAAAATATTTTTATTTTTTGGACAATAGCGAATAGCGACAGTAGCAAAAAAGGGTAGAGTAGGTAGGTATGTAGGGTCGGGTAGGGTAGGTTGGTAGGGTAGGTAGGTAGGGTAGTTTGGTAGGTAGAGTAGAATAGGTAGGTATATAGGGTAGAGTAGGATAGGGTAGGGTAGGTTGGTTCCATTTTGCTCAAGATAGTTCTCACGTTCAGTTAATCAAGTGATCTCATATAAATCAGGTAGTAGTATTCTATTCAACATGTGTCTCGAGCTCCCTCCAACAACAACCATTGTGTTACCTATATAAACCATTCTAGTATATTTTCATACATTTATTAGTTCTTATTTATTAGTAAATGTATTATTAAAAAATATTTAATAATACATTACATTCTATATTCAGTGCGAGCAAAATTTTTAGGCATCTTTGAAATTATTTATATTGCAAAATAACGATTGCCGGGTCAGCTAGTATTGTAGTATTAATTGCCACTCAACAGTGTGAATTTGGTATTTGTTAATACGACTGGGGTTTTCTAGTAAACCCCAGTCGTATACTTTTAGACTAATAATTTTAAAGTTATGGGTTTTTTATTAATGATAGGCTCGCGTTAGACCACTATCTGACCGTGGTAAGCGATAATGTCATCGACAGTGAAGTACGCTTGCCTAGAAGTAAACTATTCACTCTTGATTTAAAGACCTCCAGGTTGTACAGACCCCGGCAGGAAATGGTCGAAGGTGGACCGAAATGGTTCGTGTAATGGTTAGTGTATAAACCTCGGCCGGTGTGTTGCCCTTCTGCTTTGCGAACTTGGCTGACACACTGCCGTGTGTCTCGATAATATGATAACTTCGTTTCACCCTCTAATCTAAATCCCCTTTCAAATTACATTTTATGAAACGTCGATAAGGTCTACCGCTTATAAAAATGAATGACATGTGAAGTTACACATGTTTCTGATTACAAGCACTTTGCAAAAGTTACACGCATTCCTATAATCTCTAATAGGCTCTATTCTAGAAAATATCGGACTTTTTATGTCTTGGTCAATTTATTAAGCTTATGACGTGGAAAAGCATTGAAGACCTCACATTGCCCCTTTAGGTGTAACTCGTAAGCTGTACTTATTAGATATCAAATTGAACAAGACAAATTAAAAATGTATAATACCTCCGACACAAATACCCCTAAAAAGCAAATTAAATTGAGTCGGGCGCACGGTTGGCGCAGTGGTTGAGCGATTGACTGCTGCGCTGCGTGTCGCGGGTTCGATTCCCGCACGGAATAAATATTTGTATGATCTACAAATAGTTGTTCCGGCTCTGGGTGTTTGTGTATGTGAAATTATGTTTGTAAACGCACCCACGATACAGGAGAAATTCCTAGTGTGGGGCAAGGTTTTTTTAAAAAAAAAAAAAAAAAGAGTATTATTTTAATTTTACTTTCATGCTTTTTAAACTACATAATTTCATCTAGTAGTAGACACGCTTCGATCGAAAATCCATCGAAACACTTAATTGTTACACGATCTTGCGAAAATACCTCGAATCAAAGAGTAAAATGCGAATAATTTTTGAACGGGTGAAACGATTTGCATCAAACATAGCTCGAACGAATATTCTTGTCAAATTCATCATTCAAACAACAAAAAACTTAATCTAAATCAGTTCATCCGTTCAGGAGCTATGATGCCACAGACAGATAGGTACACAAAAACACAGATACACATTTCAAACTTATAACACCCCTCTTTTCCTCGCGGGGTTTAAAAATAAATTGAATTGAATTTTCCCCATTGTCTGGCAAATCGAGTATTAGAAATAGTTCGACTTTGAAGACCTGGGGGATGACCATAAGCTCTAGAGTAAGGTTATTTGGAGTGTGTTTAAGGGACAGATCTAAATGACTTGTATACATCTGTCCCTTACGCACTCTCAAAATAAACTTACTCTAAGAGCTTATGGTCACCCTGCTAATGCTCTGAATTTCAAACTGCTCACATTATGCAGAACTATTAGCAATCTTTTGCATTCATCTTTATATTTATCAGTATTTTTGAACCGATTCTTTAGCAGCAGATTATTCGGAATTTCTTAGGACCGCTCAAATTTATAAAAATTTAATAGGTTACTGATGAAAGAAAAAAAAGTCGTTGCTCTAAGACTTTTTAGAATTGCTCTTAAGTTATCCTAAAATATCTTGTTAAATGTATAAACAGAATCAGAGTTAAAAGAGTCAGAATCAGAGTAAGAAGAGTCAGAATCTACATTCATCCAAAGGTTAAGGAGAGGTACACCCACATTTCACCAGTTATGTTAAAGTCCCATGTAAAAAGGGCGGGCGTATTGCCATCCACCGGACACAAGACCAGACTCCGGGCTGCTTACGGAGCACACATTTTTTTTGTACAACTAGGCATTACTTTTTTAACCGACTTCCCAAAAAGGAGGAGGTTCTATGTTCGACACTATGTATGTTTTAATTTTTTATTTTCGTGTATGTTCACCGATATCTCCGTCAATTTTGGTCCGATTTTGAAATTTTTTTATTTGTTTGAAAGATTATGTTCCGAAATTGGTCCCATTTTAATTTATTAGAAGTGAAAAATAAAAATAATTATTTGTTTCAAAGACGGGAGCGCGTGACGTGCGTAGGTAAGCCTTCTAATGCTGCGACTGACCAAAATTCCGCCGCATGCGCTTGATACTCGTATTGCGTATGTTTAGTGTTCGCGGCAGCAAACGCACGCGCTCTCCACTGGTTGTATGCCCCACGGAGGGCTGCTACTGAGAAATTACAGATGGCAAAACCCAAAACTACAACTACTTATTTTGTTATTAAGGAACCAGGATTTCAAGGAACAGCCATCTACTTTAGACCAGCAACCAAAATTAGCAAGCAACTTCAGCATTTATACTACCGTTTATTCTACCCCTAAATCACATCCCACATTACTCGCGAATACCAAAACAAGCAGATTAAGTATGTAAATAGGTAATACAGTACAAATGGCGCAATTAATATCATCAATTAAGAGTGGCCACGATTGACGGATGATCTGAAATCTCTGATTCATATGCGAGAACGTACGGTAGCACAGTTAGAATTAATAATGAACAGACACGGCTCCGAGGCAAGGACGTGGGAAGGAGTGGACATGCCTACCGTGGATATTGAATACTGATAAGAAAATGGACGATAATATTTGATAATAGTACGATGACTAGAGACCAGAGTGGAGGCCAAGTTGTAACGGCCCCGATTTACTAGTCGTAGGTCGTAGATTCGAACCCAGGCAGGCATATTATTTTGTGTACCTAAATTATTTCATCACAACGGCTCTAAAACGGTAAAGGAAAACATGCCAAAAATTCTAAGACTTAAACATTTTTTTATAAAAGATAAAAATAAAAAACCAAAAGCTCGGTTATTTGAATTTTTCACATAAATTTTGAGGTTAAGTGAAAAAAGTGTAAATACAAAAGTTGTAGATCTTTTTATTACCAATAACTTTGCCATTTAACTTTTTCCATAGGACTTGTAGTTTTGCCGGCAATCAAGATAAACCGTTTCTACCCTTAAAAACTCACCTCCTTGCAGTTTCCGACCTCAGATCGCCCGTAAATTATTTTTCCTTTCATTTTTGTTAGATTCTCTTCCTTTTCCAATGGGTTTCATCCTACTATTATTTTTTGTCACTTTTTACCATTTTAAAAGGCTTCGGCCCTGGTCTAATAAGTCAACAAAGTTGGTTCTATCTCTGTACATATGGGCAAAATAAAACACATCGTATTCATGGCGGGGTGCTGAAGATGCACTTGCATTGCATTGTTCCAAAGTTAGTCATAACAAACTCAAAAAATATGCAAAACTAAATAAAATAATTAGAAATTGTAACAAGTTTAGGAAACAACACAAATTCTTTATTAAAAATATTCCACTCAGGAAAGAACGTGTTGACCTAGTTAATAAATTAAATAATTACCAAATTAAATTAGAAGACAGCAAAAATATCTATGAGATAGACACACACCGCTTACAGACAGAAATCCAGGTACTTGAGAACAGACTTAGTTCTCTTTACAATAAATATGTAAATTCAAAATTACAAATTAAAGAACACATTTTGGCCGCAAATGAGTTAGTGATGTGTCAATGTAACTGCCAGACAGTTTCAAATCAAATTGCAGTCCAGCCTGATGCTGCGGAGGACCCGGTCCAAGCTGAGAGGGTGTCTCAAGACACTGTCTTCGCACAAGACAGTTCTAATGTAGCACAAGATTTGCCTCAATTAGACCGGCCTGAAAGTGCTGGCTTTTCATCTAGTCATAGAAAAGAAGGTTTTCATTCGGTTATGTTTTCGGATGGTGTTGGAAAAGGTTTAGGTAAATTAATGAATGGCAATCAGAGTCATTCCACTTTTAATTATTGCATGCCCGGGTCATCATACAAGCAAATAATGGAATCTGTGACAAAGAATATATACAAACCAGATACCAAAATAACTATTTTTGTAGGTAACAGTATAAAAGTAAAAAAAGATGACATCACTGAGTGTGTAAAAGAGATGTTAAAGTTAAATTACAATAAAATTATTTTGTGTGCCTTCCCTTACTTGGATAAATTGTCAAATAGACAAAATAATCACATTCACATGCTTAATAAGCATCTGCACTTTCTTGTGAGTCACTATAGTGATAAACTAGTTTTTTTTGACATCAACATTTTTGTTGGTAAATTAAAGTCGACAGGCGATACTTTGTATCTGCCTCTTAGGGTAAGACATCAAATAGCTCGGCTATTATCTTATACATTAAACTCAGACATAAGTAGTATGTCGAAGTATCCAGTTATTATTGATATTAGTAATAGTACTAATTTAAATATGGTCAATACCTTGAATAACGTTAGCAAAAATGCTATTAACATTTATTCTTTAAACTAGTTGATAGGACAAGGGAGGGTACCAATAACGGAGTAGTTACGAGTATATCCACCATCAAAAAGGTACCTTCTTGCTCGCAAAAATTTAATTTGAAAAAACGGTCTGAGCAGAATTCTCTGAAATTATTCCATCAGAATATTCAGGGTTTTTCTTCGAAGGAATTGGAAATCGAACTGTTTTTAGAAAAATCTAAGTATGAAATTGTTTGTTTCACTGAGCATTGGCTGAAAGATTATGCAATGTTAATCAATTATGAAAATTATACTGTGGGCAGTTGTTTTAACAGAAATATTATGTTGCGTGGGGGTTCACTTATATTAATTAAAAATGGTATTAAATCAAAACCTCGTAAAGATATAGTAGACCTATCAGTTGAACATAGTGTTGAACTGTCCTGTGTTGAGCTGGATAAGCATGTCATAGTGTGCGTTTACAGACCCCCTAATTATAAGAACTACTCTATATTCGAGTCAGTGATGGAAGATGTTTTGGCAAAACTAGCAAAGGGTAATAAACTAATAATTGTCTGTGGTGACTTTAATATTAATATTCTAGTAGATAATTCAGACAGCAGTAGGTTAGTAAATCTCTTTAAATCATTTAATTTGTCACATGTGTTTATGGAACCAACCCGAACTACACTGACTTCTGCTACATGTATTGATAATGTTTTTTGTAGCTGCAACTACTTGGACAAGGCCATTATAAATTATCTGCCTTCGGATCATAGTGGGCTACTGGTAGCCTTTGAGTCCATTATGCTAATAAAACAAGTGCAGATTCAATCAAGACCAATAACATCCGGTAAATTAAATAAATTTAACAGCACTTTAATCAGTAAGTTAAGCAACCAGGACCTCACAGTGAATGATGGTAATATTTTGTATGATGAAGTTTTCTCAGTGGTTCAAAAAGAGTTCAATAACACTTTTAAGAAGAAAACTAAAACTATATGCCCTAAGTTTTTATTCAGTGACTGGGCGACTACAGGACTTAGAAAAAGTAGGGAAAGACTTTACGAGCTATATGGCCTTAAGCCCTGTATTAACACTGAAACGTTTAATAAGTATGTTGCTACTTACTCAAGAATTTTTAAAAATACTTGCAAGGCAGCTAAGGTCTTGTACATTAGCAATAAGGTTAAATTAGCAGAAAATAAAATCAAGACGGTTTGGAAGATTATAAACAATGAAACGAATAGGAATAAAAGAAATAGTAGTGATTACACGCTTGAGACCACACACGGACTTATTAGAGATAACAAAAAAGTTGCGCAAGAATTTGTTAATTTCTTTACCAACATCCCAATTAAAACTACTGAAACTTTAAATTCTTCGCCCTCGCTTGCTTTTGGATTATTAAACGCGAACGTTTCAGCCTGCCCGATTGTATTTAACTTTTCACATATAAACCCCATGACAGTAATAAAAGCTTTTAAGCAAATCAAGATCAAACCGACTGAAGATCTGTGGGGAATGTCCATCAAAGCTTGTACCTCCATAATTCAGACTATAGCGCCGTACTTAGCGTTGATTTTCAATTTGTGTGTGGATCAAGGCGTTTTTCCGGATCTAATGAAATATAGTAAGGTTATACCACTTTTTAAATCCGGGGACAGTAAAGACACAAATAATTATAGACCGGTATCCGTGTTGCCGGTTTTCAGCAAGGTTTTTGAGAGGATAATGCTAAATCAAATGCTCATTCATTTTAATACGAATAACATCTTGCATGATAGACAGTATGGTTTCACCAGAGGACGTTGTACAACTGACGCTGGTGTCGCTCTATTAAAACACATCTTTGATGCGTGGGAAGATTCGCAGGATGCCATAGGTATCTTCTGCGACCTGTCGAAGGCGTTTGATTGCGTTAATCATGAAACATTACTTCTGAAACTTGAGCATTACGGGCTAGGTCAATCAGCGTTAAGTTTGGTTAAATCTTATTTGAATGATAGACAGCAATTAGTTCAAATAAACGGTGTGAATTCGTCCGGGTTAAACGTTAAAATGGGTGTACCCCAGGGCTCAATTTTAGGTCCTTTCTTATTTTTAGTGTACATTAACGATTTACCCCGTTTATTGGAAAACAAACTTAACATGGTGTTATTTGCTGATGACACATCTTTAATTTTTAAAATAAATAGACGTACTTGTCAGGTTGACGACGTAAATAACGCGCTACGGCAGGTTCAGGATTGGTTCACTGCCAATAATTTAGTTTTAAATGGTAAAAAAACCAAGTGCGTAAAATTTTCCTTGCCGAATGTCAAAAGTACTGATTGTGACATTATATTAAACAAGGAGAAGCTAGAATTCGTCGATAAAACGGTTTTCCTGGGGATCACGCTAGACTCGGGGTTGCAATGGGGTCCTCATTTGGTATCCCTTGCGGGGCGGCTGAGTTCGGCGGCTTATGCTGTTGGAAAGATTCGTCGGTTAACGGATGTGGATACCGCCAGACTAGTCTATTTTAGTTATTTTCATAGTATAATGTCTTACGGTATCTTACTATGGGGAAGGGCTGCAGACATTGAGTCAATTTTTATTCTGCAAAAACGAGCCATCAGAGCGATATACAATCTTCGCCGGCGCGATTCTCTAAGGGAACTGTTTAAGGACATTAACATCATGACGGTTCCTTGTCAATATATTTATGAAAACATCATGTACGTGAGAAAGAATTTACATCTTTTTAATAAAAACGGCGACAGACATGATTATGTTACTAGAAATAGGGACCAATTAGTTCAACCAGGTTTCAGACTGGCTAAAGTAGCCTCATCTTTCATGGGGTACTGTACAAAATGTTACAATAAAATTCCTCCTCACATTCTTGAACTGAATGAGACGAAATTTAAAACTTGCATAAAACGCACACTATGCAGGCTGGCATATTATAAGTTGGGGGATTACATCACTGATAAAAATGCTTGGCTAAATGCTAGTCCAGCTCCACAGCCACTAGGCCGCAAAAACAAGTGATATGCGGAACATTATTGTTTTGAATTATTGTTGGACCTTCTGAAGACTGTATAAGTATATTTGTAATTGTATAAACTCAATTTCATTCATCAAGGTATGTACTTATGTACCTAAATATTGTATTTTTTTTTTTTAAAAGAGTAAGTATGGAGTTTCTTGTGCATTCTTCTCCATTACAAGCTACTTTCCGAATGCACGGTAGAATCAATTATTATTATTTTAACGTTCAAAAGTGCCGCTTGGTGGCCTACTTGAAATAAAATATCTTTGTCTTTGTCTTTGCACCCCCAGAAAATAGTCCTGCCGGCGCCCCAAATTGATGTGAGAAGGTCAAGCACAATAAAGATTGGACAACAAATCACTGAGCGTTGAATTTGAGACCTCATGTCTACAAAGTTCTATAAGGAAACCAATCAAAAGGGATAAAAACGAGGATAATCTATGGGAACTTGTTTACTAAGTACTCCTAAACATTGTATCAATGTGTGTTCAAGTTTCATTGAACTAAAGTACCTAAGTCTTTGACAAAGGCTCTACGTATAAGATTCGACACCGTCAAAGAAGTTATTTTCTTTCTTTATTTACATCGTCCGCAGATGAACTTGCGAAGAGAGGCTCCGATATGATAGTACTATGCCCGTACCCACTTCTAACCCTTCCTTTCTCACAAATTCGTAAATGGATTTGTCAAAGATTGACCGAATTTCATAATAACAGATGGTCACGAGCAACAGACTATAGACAGTCAAAAATGGCTTGACCGAATGTTTACCCGCGATTAACCAAAAAACTTCTCAACGTGAGTAGAAATTACCTTAGCATAATCATAGGAAGAATTACGGGCCATAGCCACAGCCCACTTTGCAGGGTCTGCTTTAACGCCGAAGAGTCAGCGTCTACGTTATTCTAGAATGCGAGGCAATGGCTTCTCATCGTGAAGAAATCTTTGGAACAGTGTGGTAGCTCTGTGAAGCCCCCAGGAAGCTTCTGTGCTTTTGGACGGAGCTAGGCTGGCTATATTAGCTGGAATCCCCAGGCAAAATGGATCAAATGGGAGACAAAGTGCGGAAAAGTGATTCCCTAAGATCCCTCCATCATCATCATCGTCTGTAGTACGCAGCAGAAATGTTTGGTGTGTCTGTGAAAGCCCTGCTTTTTTATTTTCTTTTATAAGGGTATAACATTTATTATATACGGCGTTATTAAGAAGTCAATTATATAGTAAACGAAACGATTATTTGAGCAAATTATAGTTCAAATATAATCACTTGGTTTAACGTCTTTACATTTTAATTTCATCCATTTTTGAATTGGTATAAAAACAAGAAATGCATTGTAAATGAAGTAGCCCTCGATAAGTTCATAATGAATCTTTACAAACCGGATACGTGTCATAAAACTCAGATAGCCAACTATCAGTTCAATCCTAAAAAAAAAACAAGGAAACTTTAATATGGCGATCTATAAAAATGAACTTTTCATCTCAACAAAGTAATATTCATGTTCGTACGTGAATAACTTTAAAAACAAGTAATTATACTTAAAATAACTTTGTAGGAAAACAAGTCTCTCGATAAAGATTGTACGATTGCAAACATTGTATCCAATATTAAAATAATAAAAAAGTGGTTGGACCATGTCCTGCGCTCCTACCTGATCAACCACGTATGAATAACAAGATACTTCAAAGCTATAATAATACGGGATATCTAATACTAGCTTTTGCACGAGGCTTTGCTCCCGTGGCCACCCACTGGAACTATTTCTTCTTCTTTCGTATCAATTCATCAACCTTTTAATGTTCCCACTGCTGAGACACAGGCCTCCTCTCTGTGATAGAGGCAACGGGCCACCACGCGGGCCCAGAGCGGATTGGTGGATGTCACATGTCTCCGAATTACTTAAATATAATCCCAACTATTCAGACTGTGTCCGACCAGTGTGTAGTTAGTTGGACAGCTCTGTCATTCGCCACGTTCCAATCCTTAAAGGAGCAGATGGTCGGACAGACAAGCAGGTGGACTACATCCTACGAAGGGGCTCCGCACTGGCACTGTATTTTGCATTGGTCTCATCATCTCTCTGCCCTTGTCCCATGTTACTTGGGGTCGGCGCAACACGTTTTCTTCTTCCTTACCGTCCTGTCACGCGTCACGCCATCACTGACTTCCTTTTCTTTCATATCACTCCTCACACAGTCCATCCATCTTTTCTTCGGCCGTCCCCTCCCTCTCCATCCATCCACATTTATATTCATAACTCTTTTAGTAACATGCGTTTCATCCCTCCTCATCAGATTTCCATACCAGGACATCTGCCAGCCAGACGTATTTTGTATTGGTCTATGATACTCAAATTTTCCAGGTTGTTGTTACTGCGGCCAACATATCGGTACCTATAGTAATCGGCAATCTACCTATAGTAATCTGTTAAGGGATTTCCAGATTGGCCATTGCAGAGGAACCGTTATTAAAAACTTGAAGTAAATAAATATAACACTCAGGGATACTGTAGCCTTCTAACAGTGAAAGCAGTACCACCACATTATATCGTATTATCTTTTAGTACCTGGGCGACCGAGCTCTGCTCGGGTGAAAATAGAGAAATCATTATTTTTTGAGAAAACGAATTGTCCCAGATATGAGACATAACTAGAAAGATTTTTCGCCCTTGAAAAGCCCCATATTGCCAATTTTATAGGAAATCGTTAGAGCCGTTTTCGAGAACGTGATTACAACTACACATTATAAAATGAGTCCCCCGCCGCGTCTGTACGCGAAAATACTGAACGGATTTCACCAATTTCATGCGGTTTTCACCAATAGAAAGAGTGAGAAACGAGGAACGTTTTTGTGTATAATTTTTTTTTAGGCGAAGCCGGGGGCATCTCGCTAGTATAATTATATATAAATATTGCTCGTTTAATAATATAGGACAAACATGAACAAACAATCAGTTTTACCTCTTTATAGGATTAATATTAGATTATAGATGCGAAAGTTTATATGTTTGTTTGTAACTTGATGGTGGTTAAAGTCAGAGAAAGCGTCTGTATAGCCGGTTAGGTTTATAAATGACTAAATATATTGTGTTAAGCTTTAGCCAGAGCTGCTCCTTTAGGAGAGCAGTGGTGGCCCATTGGTATCGGCCGCGGCTTACATGTTGTAGGTCGTGGGTTCGAGCCCAGGCAGGCGCTTTACTTTGTGTAAATTATTTTATCAACACTGCTCTCAAAACGGTGAAGGAAAACATCGTGAGGAAACCGGCATGTCTTAGAACCAAAAATTCTAAGACATGTGACATCCACCAACCCGCACTGGGCTCGCGTGGTGGATAATGGCCCATTCACTCTCACAGAGAGGAGGCCTGTGTCCCAGCAGCGGGAACATTAATAGGCTGATGATGTGAAGCTTTAGCAGCCATTTTACTTGTTTATATATAAATGTCAAACTTGCAAATCATATTACTTGATATTAAAGTCGTTTAGGAGTCAGCGAGATGTTCACCAAAACAGAGACGCTACTTACAAGAGGTTTAAAAACAAACTTCTCAAGGTAACCAAAGACAGTTGATGATGTGACTGATTGCCAATAACCATTGAAGATCTTAGTCTCAACAGTTCAGCATCAGATCATGATAAATTGGTTTATTTTTTAACAATCTTCATCATCATTTCAGCCCAACGTCCACTGCTGGACATAGGAATCCCCCAAGTGTCACCACATTGGCCGGTCCAATGCGTCTTGTATCCACTGAATTCCCGCAACCTTAACCAGGTCATCCGTCCACTTAGTGGGAGGCCTTCCAACGCAATGTCTTCCGATTGTCAGTCCCACGGAACAGAAACCGTGGTCAGTCCCCACTCCAGAACTTTTCGGCCCCAAGGACCATCCAATCTGCGAACAGTAATGTCCCCTGCCCAGCTCCACTAAAGTTTGGCAATTCTCCTTTAGCAATATCTACTGACAAATAGACTACCTTCAGCTCTGCAGTTCCGGCTTTTCATCATCCGGAAAAACAGTGAACGAAGCAAAAATTTATTTTCCAAATAAGATGAGGAGACAGATGGCAAAAACAACGAACTTAAAAATCTAAATTCTTAAATACATGTTGCTATTCAATGGACGCTTTTTATTATGCAGTTACTTGAAATGGTGAGTTGTTTTTTTTTTTTTTTCTTGATGGATTTGCTCTTGACTCTAGTCTAGGTCAGAGGTGTCAGAGACAACGTCAACGATGGAGTGAGCTTACCCAAAAGAAGCCTGTTCACTCTAACTTTGAAGAGATTCGGGTTGTATGCGTTCGGAAACACAGACGCAGGCAGTGAGTTCCACTCTTTTGTTGTGCGCATTATGAAGGATGTTTCGAAGCGCTTGGTGCGAATTGGTGGAATAGCAACTAGGTGAGGATGGTAACTTGCTGTGCGTCTAGATGTCCGATGGTAGAAGGGGGCCGGTGGGATGAGTTCGTTGAGTTCATGAGCACACTCGCCAAAATACAGTCTGTAGAAGACCGACAAGCAGACCGAAAATCTTTTGTCATCATTAGATAGCTCACACACTACCACTATCACTACATTATTATAAACCAAAGTACCCCGCCGCGTCTGTATGTCTGTCTGTTTGCGGTAAACACAAAAACTATTAATTAGATTTTCATGCGTTTTTCACCAATAGACAGAGTGACTCGTGAGGAAGGTTTAATTTGCTAAGGTTTTGTGTAAGTTGGTTAAAATATGACGAAAATTATTGAAAATTTCGGCAAGATTCAAGCTGGCCGCCTGGGAACTTTCATCGGAAACGCTGGCCAAATTGAAGACTGAGGGTTGGAGTTTGAGAGCTAAGACGAGAGGACGTTTTAAAATATTTTTGCAGATTTTCATTGTGTCGAGTTGAATAAAAAACCAATAGTAAACTGTTCAGCATTTTACTTACCCCGCAAATCCCACATTTCTACATTTTGGGGCAAACACGATACAATGAAAATCTTCAAAAATAATTTAAAACGTCCTCTCGTCTTCGCTCTCAAACTAATCCCTTTGATATATAACGAAACATTGTATGGTGGGATATTCCTCTTTTATAGGTCTACAAAAAAGACTGCTAAGGCTTAAATCTTTCTTAAGGATAGCCAGATAGTAAAAAAATAAAAGTCATTGACCCGACTTGTACCAAAAAGTATTTTGAGGAAAAACATGTAAGTAGGCATAATATACCCGTACGAAGCCGGGGCGGGACGCTAGTATATAGAAAAGATAGACGCATCTCATTTGTGGCCTTTCCCAACCTAATTTAATTTTGCTCAATCAATCTGCCTAGCCTGTTCCCAACTATGTTAGTCCAGTCTAACCGGAGCAGCTGAATATATACATGCAGCGACTGCCTATCTGACCTCCACAACCCAGTAACTGGGTAACATGTCACCCATTGGCAAGACAATGTCAGATCTCAGGCATCTGACTACCCGTAACCACTGTCAAAGATATTCAAATAACAGCCGGCACTAACGGATTAACGTGCGTTCCGAGGCACGGAGAAATCTCGTTATAAAAAGATCTTGAAGATCGACCTGTCCGGCTGCTATTATTTGATATTGTCAAATATCCCAAAGACATATCTATCGCTTCCTAGTTCCTGTGTTCGTGTAATATTAGCACAATGCACTGGCCACCGGCCGTGCGCGTCACGAATTAGTGCGTGCACCGAGCGGACGTCACTCAGATGCTAGTGAAGAATCACTTTGACATCACTATATTGACGACATATTGGGCCATCACGATATTGACGATATCATTACGTACATTGCAGCACTCCTTTGTAGCAGACAGGGAGAAGTGTGAGTTTTATTTGGTAAGCAGTACTAGAGAGGGGACATGCCTTACGGGATGGTCGAAAAGCCAAATGTATAGGGATTGATCCTATAATTTTATTTTATTTTTTCCTGACGGAAAAAGAGGGGTGTTTTAAATTTGACGTATGTGCCTATGTATTTGTGTATGTCTGTGTTACCATATCACCTTAACGAATTAACCAATTTTCATTTTATTTGTTTTTGTTTGTAAGGTGACTTTATCGAGAATGTTCTTAGCTATGTTTGATAAAAATCGACTGAGTCGTTCAAAAGTTATGGGTGATTTACTGTTTGTGTCTGGGTGTTTTCGCAAGATATTGTATCATAATTACGTGTGCAATAGATTGTCGATCGAAGCGTGTCTACTACTAGATAAATCATGTAGCTTGAAATAAAAAGTGCCGAGGGCTATTCTTAATTTTTAAATTTTACTTGTCGTAAAATGAAAATGCAGATAAATACTTCTTCGTCGTTCTTTCGTATTCAGAGAGCAGGCTCTACCAAGCAGCAGGCATATACAGTGTAACTAAGTTTTTCCAAACATTAGTATAGTAGTTATTTTGGTTTATTTTCATCAAAACGAACCTTTAACGTATATATGACCCAAAAACCTACCCTCTAGTGTGATTATACACAATTTATGTGCGCACATGATCAAAGCAACATGGCTGCCGCAGACTTATAGTGTACTTGTGTACTCTGGTGTGTTAGCTGTCAGCAAACACACATCACGGTGTCATCCCGCACATATACAGCCTTTATACTGTGAAATCACAACTCTTGATATTTGCTACAATGCAAAAGGGAAACCTATAATTTTTGGCTACACAAAGGCATGGTATGGTTTTCGCAGTGGTTTGGGTATTGACTTCTCTGCGCGCGGTGCGAATTTAATTCCAGTTGTGAACTTTTTGTATCGCATTCAAATCTCAGTATCAGATCACAAAACATCTAAATATTTTGGTACATTTTTATTTATCATTGATTGTCCCCGAAATGAGAATGCTATTTGTCAGTACGCCATTGGTCATAATAATTTTTCCGGGTTTATTTGTTTAGGCAAATTAGATTATTAAATTTCTGTATAACATCTACAGTGTGGGGAAAAGTTATGTTGCTCCAGCTGGCACTAAATTTTAATGAGAGGTATACCGGTAGAACGGGAACATTGATATCTGGGACAACTTTGATGATAACTTATTTTGTTAGGTTTTTAAAGCTATCTCCGTGAAAACGGATGGCACAATTTTCATCATGTTTTGCATCAACGTCAGCGCAAGTACACGTTAACTTGTTGCAGAAAAAAATATTATTAATTGTTCAGTAAGAATTGATAAAAATAAATTGTAAATTGGGTTAACTTTATATTGCAATGAAAAACAATAGGATATCAAAGTAACACCATTTTTTTTCTCGCCCTAACTATGGAAAAATATAATTGAAATAATGACAGTATACAACTTTAATTGAAGTCGCCAACACTGCATTTTGTTCATATTCTTCAAAATATGAACAAAATGCTATGTCAATTTTAATTACTAAATTAATCAATTTAACACTGTTTCGCGTACGCTACATTCCGTCAATAATATCTAAATATAGATGTGTCGCATCACTGTGTACTTTCTACAACATACACCTAACATAACATCAAGCCGGTATTCCCCGTCCCCGAAGGATTGCCAAGAGATGAACCTTTAGAAAACATTTATTTACGGTTTTTTTAACGTTATTTTTACGGAAAGGTGAGGTATGATAGTCTATAACATGCTTTTACATAATATCATACGTCACCTTTCATACCATTTTTACTTTTAAAATACTTAAGCTAGAGTTGCTGTGAATTTAATGCGAACTAACAGAAAACCAAAGCCAACATTCAGTGCAAACACTCACCAAAACATTAGTTTTTAACTCTGCATTCACGTGGGGGTTAACTGATATCGGTGTAACACGTAACACGTTGCACGCTGCACGATGACACCTAGCTGGTGTACTCGGAGAACAGCTCGCCGAACCGCCCGAAGATCCGTTCGCCGAACCGCCCGCCGAGACGTCCGATGAACCAGCTTCCCACGAAGACTCCTCCGTGTTCCACCGTGATCAGCTAACCTTTCTATCAGACTGGTTACCACGCACCTCGTCGATTTACCTGCACAAAAATAAAAATAATAAATATAGTTTTATATAAACTAGCTTTTTAACTACGGCTTACATTTTACCTCTTTATAATAATACATAATTCAGGATATTTTGAAAACTACACTCCCTAACGGTTATTAGCAATAACAAGACCCAACATGTAAGAAAATCCGTTAAATTGGCATGTTACAATTAATAAACACAGCGCTTCAATCTGGACAGTTGCACAGCAGTCTTTGTATCTGTCCCTCTGTCCGTAATACACTATTTGATTGTATCTCGATATTAATGCTACCAAGGGCTAATCACATCGGAGCAGAGCAACTCCGACGACATTAACGCAGTGACAGAGTGACAATATTATGCACTATGGAAAAGTACTACTCACACGGTCATCTTATTTGTGCGCTTCGCTTGAATGCAATCCCGCTCCCGTGCAGTGCGCCACGTTCGCCTCGTACGCCAATAGCGAGAGTTGAACGTCAGAGTGACGCCACAGTGCCAGGTGCACAGTTAAATTGACCGTGTTATATGGGGCACCATTTCATCGCAACGACTCTGACGAGGCGACCAGTGTCACTGCGCTGGTGCCCCATTTAGCTCAATAGCGAGAAAATATTGGGGCCGTCACCACTGCTCTTAAAACGGTTAAGGAAAACATCGTGAGGAAACCAGCATGTCTTAAAACCAAAATAAATCGGGACTTGTGTCATCCACAAACCCGCACTGGGCCCGCGTGGTGGATTACGGTCCGTTCCCTCTCACAGAGCTGACAACTGAGAAGCACTTCGGTTTTCATGAAGAAGGAAAAGACAAGAAAAGATTTAAGAGGTATCCTCAACATACTAGCACACCTTTTAATCGTTTTTAGAGTTCGTACCATTTTAAGGGGGGCTCCCATATAGCTAAAGAGAGGAGAGATAAAAACCGGCCAAGTGCGAGTCGGACTCGCACACGAAGGGTTCCGTACCATAATCGCTATAGGGATAATGGTACGGAACCCTTCGTGCGCGAGTCCGACTCACACTTCGCAGGTTTTTTTTTATCTTATCAACAACAAAAGCACAAAAATGACAGTAACGGGCCGAATAGCAAAGCTGGCATCGCATGAACCACGTGAATGAACTTTAAGTTTTTATCTACACCCATGCTATAAATCCTCTATAAAAGTTCTTGAAACAGTTAGCTTATTGCCAACATTAAAACAGCCAGTGTCATAGTAACCATTAATTTAGTTCCTTTTTTACTCATCGAACAGCCACATTCTCATGGCATCTTCATGAATTTCAAAAAAAGAACATTGTCTTGCACGCGCGTTTCACTACCACAGCGCCGTAATTAAAAAAAACTTATTCGAATTATTGAATTGACGTCGTAACCCGCCATTTTTGTTCAATAATAGTATTGAAAAAAAATACATATTTTGTTGTTTACAAAAATGAGTGATACAAGCTTTGATAACACACCACCAGATATTCCGAGTACCTACATCAGGATCTGCCAACATTCAGCAAGGTGCAAATATTCAAATGCATTTTAATAATTGTACGATCCATTTTGGATAAATAATTATTACAATAAATAATTATATTATTACTTAAACATAGTTTATTTGTATTAGATACTCAGTAATTAAACTTTCAGTATCAGTAATTAAACATTAAACTTTCCATGAATTTACATAGAGTTCTTACAACACTGTATGCAACTGTTATAATTAGGTATTAAGACGACGACTAACGCCAACGACCTTGAGGGAACAAAACGCGCACTCGTTTCACACCCGCGCTACCCAAAATTAAGTAGTTTTTTGTACTTTCCTTATTATTCTATGACTTTAAAA
This sequence comes from Orthosia incerta, assembly GCA_948252205.1. Classification (NCBI taxonomy): domain Eukaryota; kingdom Metazoa; phylum Arthropoda; class Insecta; order Lepidoptera; family Noctuidae; genus Orthosia; species Orthosia incerta. The sequence goes on along the minus strand of OX411741.1, from coordinate 34,760,709 downwards.
AAAAAGCCTCAGATCAAAATGTAGATAATTAAATTGTCTTTAAGATGGTGTCGATTTCATTAAAATACGCCCAGCGATTTTGGTGTGATTGTCGTGTTTTTGTCCGTTTTAGACATAACTTTACAAATTAATTACACTACGTTATACGAATAAAACGCAAAATTTTCTTAGTTCAAATTATTAAGAAAATGGTCTAGTGCAACATATACTTTTTCCAAAAAATTACGACTAGCTGTTTAGACGTCATTCTCATTTTAAAATCAGCTACACAAGGGAATCCGCGCCTTAAAACACTCATCTGATACTATTATCCCAAACCCACATTCGTGTTTTAATACCCCTTATTATACAACAGTTGCATAAATAACTATTAGCCGCATAGGAAAACGATATATAACAACTTATTTGATACTAGATTGTGCCCAAGGCTTCGCTCTTTTGACGGCCAGTATTAATGTAGCTTTATACCGGTGAAATAATTTGCAAAATCGGTTCAGTTGTGGCAGAGATCTTTACCGCTTTATTATATTACTAGCTGCCGCCCGCGGCACCGCCCGCGGCCCCGCCCGCGTGTGTAGTACTTCTCCCAATATATTTATAAGCCTGTGTGTTATTTTGGTGTATCTTACTTATATATTATCACACTAATATTATAAAGGCGAAAGTTTGTGAGTGTGTATGTTTGTTACTTCTTCACGCTCAAACGGCTGAACGGATCTGGATAACATGGCACAGAGATATATTATAATCTGGCATAGCACATAGTTTTTATCCCAGTGGTATGTTCCCGTGGGATAATTACAGACTATCACGCAGGCGAAACCGCTGGCAGAAGCTATAAACTATATTTCTGTAAAGTTTCATCAAAATCCGTTCAGTAATTTTTGCGTGAAAGAGTAACAACAAAAGTATCCATCCATCTTTTCCTCACAAACTTTCACATTTATAATAGTAGTACGATAGTAGATAGGTATACAGGGTGGGCAAAATATCGTGGATCCAACGAAACAGGGCAATAGTTGGGGTGATTGTGTTGAAAAAAGAATTTGGTACTCTACGACTTACTGCAAGTAACCCCAAATATCACCCTGTTTCGTTTAATCCACGATTTTTGCCCACCCCGTATAGTAGTCCTCTCTGTAAGCTAACTAGTGTACAGGCCAGGCACACTTCTCAAGTTGACTTACCCATCCATAATCAAATCAATTCCACAAACTGCAATCTCCGCTCTTGAGGGAAAAGGCGATGATAGATACACATACACGCGATCAAGGCTTTCCTATAGATAGATCGGTCCTTATGTACGGCGGGACGATCAAATGGGAAGTAGGATGTAGGTTTGGTGGGTCCCCCAATTACGTTCCTACGCGACCTAATCGAATTCCCGTGTCGGTCGGTCAAGACGGCCGGTGGGAGCTAGGAGCAGGGAGACCCCGTGACTAGTAGTGGGCTGTCAATCCGGATGATCACTCTGTAATCCGATTAAAACGGTTCTGTATGATTGTTTCAAGGTTTTGTATTGTTTTTGTTAAAACTTACAATATTATAAATGCTTTATTATAAAGTTTGGACGGATGTCTGTTACTCAATTACGCCAGAACGGCTGAACGATCTGGATGAAATTAGGCAGAGAGACAGATAATTTACTACGGAATAGCACATAGACTACTTTAATCCTCGATGAACTAGGGACCAAAAAAACAAAAGATATAAGATCCCTTAGAATAACAAGTAAAAATAAAAAAAACCCGGTATATTTTTTTATTTCTTTCTTATTAAACTACAAAATTTATGTAGTAGTAGACACGCCTTCGATCAACAATCTATCGAACACGTAATTATGACACGATATCTTGCGAAAATACTCCGTTTCAAACAGAAAACCGCCCATAACGTTTGAACGGCTAAACCGATTTTCTCCAAACATAGCTAACAACACTATCGACAAAGTCACCTTTCAAATTAAAAAAAATCTAAATCAAATCGGTTCATCCGTTTAGGAGCTATGATGCCACAGACAGACACAAAGATACACAAATACACAGCAACACACGTCAAACTTATAGGTAACACCCCTTTTTTTTCGTCGGGGGTTAATAAAACACATTACACGCGGGCGGAATCGAATTAACTATAGTTTAGGTACACTTCTGTCCCACTGCTGAACAAACGCGTCCCCAAAGTTCTGCCAGACATTAGGCTGAGATAGGAGCATTTTTGGTTGCTAGTTTAATATTGTATGTACCTATCATCATTGCAGCCGAAAGTCATCCACTGCAGGACATAGGCCTCCACCAAGCGTCGCCACACTGATCGGTCCTGCTGTGCGTTTCGCATCCACCGTTTCGCGTTCCGTACCTATATGGAATGTATGAACCTGATGTTTACTTAAAATACAGTAGGTAATTAGGTGTAGAAAAAGAAAAGATATATGTTAATTTGAAATAATGCTATCCTACTAAAATCTGAGAGTTTGTGAGTATGGATGGAATGTTTGTACACGCAAAAAAACTACTGAACGATTTTTGACAAAACTACAGATGTGAAACAGGTGGAGTCGCGGGCGGCAGCTAGTCAAATTGTATTATTTTAACAGAACTTCACGCCTGTATGTATTCCCATTCCCAAAATGATGGGCAGTATAACTAGTGACTTGAATCATTTGTCTTTTTTCTAGTAATGTATAAGTTACTTTATCACATGTAACCTAAGAATGTCTACCATGCAGAAGAAAGACCTAAGAATGAAAGACATACCAGACGGTCAAACACATTCAATCCTTATTAAAAAACTGCCACGCAAAGTCTGCAAGTTTTAAATCGTTTCCAAGTTTTAATATTTCAACCCTACGCGCCCATATGGGTGGCTAGCATTATCTGATATTTGCCCACAACTAGTGGCCTATATAGGGTCCGCAGTAATCTAGCGGGGGGCTTCACTTGAGAGCCTACCCACCGTACCCCTCTAGCACAATATCATTGTGGTGACGAGCAAAGTGGGCAATCAGGTGGATTGGAAACTTCCTAGATTGGATCTTGAATTTCCAATAATGTAATTGTAAGTAAAGTTTGTATTTTTTTTTAATTATTTTTTTCAAATTAAGTATTACATTTTACGAGAAAAGGTTCATTTGTGTAAAGGTTTATGTTGTTGCTAACAACGACTGCTGTGTTTCAAAATATTTATTTTGTTGTATACCTATTGTAAGAATTACTTATTTGATACTCTATACACATAAACGTACTTATTTTGCACTAAAATTTGACGCGTGACGAATATTGACTGCCCAAATTGAGTTCATACGAAAATCAAAGTCAAAGTCAAAAGTCAAAGCACGATTTTTCGCTTTCAGTTTTGCCCGAATTATACATATTTTCACCTTCACTTTTCACCATTATTCTGAACTAGCTATTGGCCGCGACTTCGTCTGTGTTAAGGAATGCTAATTATTTTTCTACGATCGAAGTCGCCTTAGTTACTCCTTATAACATCAGCTATCTACCAATAAAAGTTCCGTTAAAATCGGCCCTGCCGTTTCGGCGATTAGCGGGAATAAACAAACGGACAGACACACAAAAACAAAATTAGAATATTTGTTTTAAGTTCCGTATATATTTTTAAATGCATTCACTGTAAAGCTATTATTTTGAAATTACAAACAGACACTTAAATTTTTATTTATTTGAATGTATAGTAGAACGACTGTCACTGCACGTACATAAGCGACTTTTACGCCTCCATCCCATGTGAAAGCATAACAACACTCACAACAAAAATCTAGTGAAAAAACAAATCTAGAAAAGTTTCAAAATGTCCTGCTGACAAGTTTGTACCGCAGCTATGCAATTAGTGCATGATTTCTGTAGATACATAACTACCAGTCCATTGGGTCTGTCTACAATGCTGCCTGGATATGGTTAGCAGAAAGAAACATGTTACTTCTGATATGATAGATTCGTCTGCTATTTATCAGAAGGTTATCCTACAAATATTATAAATGTGAAAGTTTGGATGGATGGACGTCTGTTTGTTACTCAATCCAGACCAGAACGGCTGATTGGCTCTGGATGAAATTTGACACAGATATAGATTATATTCTGGCTTTGCATATATGCTACTTTTCATTCCGGTAGTTTGTCCCCGTGAGAAAATTTTCGACCTTGACACGGGTGAAGGCGCTGACATAAGCTAGTGTGTATTAAATGTTCATTATATTTACACAGTGTATTTTTCCTTGACACTTTAAAAATACAGTTTGCATAGAAAATTAATTCACGTAATAATAACTCAATATTATTAAATCTGTTGACAATTTGAATTAAGTATCTAGTCTAGTAGTAGTAGTAGTAGTTATAGCTGTATGGTTATTTTTTTTAATAATAGCCAATTTGTGTACCCACTCTGATTAATTATATAAATTAAGTATAATTTAATTAGAATACGGTATTTTAAATATGTGTATGCTAATTTTGTAAGGCGGGATGTGTCCTGTATTAAAAATACCTACATATTATGTAACATCTTTTTTAGCATTTCTTTTTCAAGTAGTCTTACTAACTTTATTATTTAAAAAAAATATGTGTGATAAATAAAAAATACTAATGATTTGCTTACCCTACATAACTGATTTGATTTGACAGCTAATTGACGTCACAATAATTATGGCGCAAAGTTGTTCCAATTTTTATTTGTAACGCAACGTACGTGCCGTATTTGTTAAACAAACGGGGTACAAAAAGCACTAGTTTTCGTTTAAATTTCCAGCTATGTAATTATGGTCATCTCGATTTACAAATCATAACGTCATAATTATGTGCACATTAAAACTTTACACACTGTACACTGTACTAATTTTTTAACAAGTTCTTGAATTGCGCGTCTGGTGACGTTCTGTGATTTCTGCCTACCTACATTGAAAAAATCGCGAGTTTACAGATGTATTTTTTGAATTGCATTGATTATTAGAATCATTAATTTAATTAATTTAGTAAATTTTTCAAAAGCATTGGCAATAACTCGATGTTAATAACATCAGGAATTGCCTAGACACGTTACATTTTCTGAAAATCACCTTCTCAGTCCGCCATGTCTGTTAATCCAGCGGCGTTTTTAAAGATTTGGCGCCCCGGGCTTATAAGGTGTGTCTGGCCCACAAATTTTAATTAACAATACGTACGAAAATCCAGCGGCAATGATATAACGGGGATTTTCTAGAAAATAAAAAGTATGTGATCGCGATCGAAGCCAGTTCGAAAATTTAAAAACCCTGCCGCGGATAAGTTAGATTTTCTTTTTACCTGATTACGACCAAGCCAAAAATAAAGGCTTTTTTTTTCGCGTTCCCCCGCATTTTCCCGCCCAAGCCATGTCCCTCGTGGCCTAAGGGTAAATATGCTACCATGTGTACGATAATAATAAATGTAGCGTAAAACGTACGCTTTACGTAAACGACAACTGTCATATGGTGGTCAGTTTGTTACCCGTCTATTAAACTGCATTTATCCGCTATTAATAGATATTGTATTGATTTTTATTGTTCGTTGAAATCATTCACTTTGTTATACCTAAATAGAAAACGCTTTTCACATGATTTGTTGATGTTTGACTGCCTCTTTGGTCTAGTAGACTGTTTAGCATGTGGTTCTGGATTCGAGTCCTAGGTCGTCGGTAGGCATATGTAAGTTTACCAAAATTTGGACAGTTAAGTCTCTTATAACAAGGGGCGAGTCTACTGTCATTAACTGGGCATTCTGCCAGATCCTGGGCTACCTTTGAAAAACACAATAGCCTGTGGATTGAACCCACGATCAGCAATCTCATTTACGACCACTTTTTGATAGATCACCAACATTAGCTCTATTGGCAACCTAGCTGATGAAATGATTGTTATACTAACCTAAACACCCGGTTAGCTCTCGTACTGTGTCACCACAACCAGGTCGTCACTTCCGCCCACATGTCACATTAAAATAATGACAAATACGTGAAAACCTAGACAATCGAAGTACCGAATCAATTCGTGCGGGGTATGGTCACCCCATTGTTAGTCGTTACACGGAGCGTCGTGATTTGCCCCACGACTCGTGAGAGCCGAACGTGTGCGGGCCCTACTACCTGTCTTGTCAATACCACCACGATACCCTCACATGTACGACCATCCTTATTTATACACACGTATAGACCACATTCCTTTGTTTCACATGTATAACTAAGTTGGCAAGAGTGTTCACAGAGGCACGCGTGACGTAGACGACAATAGCACAATGCATTTGAGGTAGCAAAGACTATAATAGATTAGTTCAGTCGTCGTCACTGATTGCTGCCTAAAACGCCAAGGCTTCAGTTCAAAGTCCTACGAGTATACTGCAAAATTGTGAAACCCAATTGTTTTACTTAATAAAACCAACCAAGTGCGAGTCGGACTCGCACATGAAGGGTTCCGTACCCAGGGTGGCGTCAACTATGTATGTATGGGGGTAACCCTTTAATTTTCACTTTTTTATATTTTCGGAATTTTTCCTTTATTTGTGCTGTAAGGCCTTACTTTTTGCCAAATTTCGTGATTCTAGGTCAACGGGAACTACCATATAGGTTTTCGACCCAAAACCTATAGGGTACTTCCGGTGACCTAGAATTGTCAATTTTGATTAAAAGCAAGGTCTTACAACACAAGTAGAGGGAAAATTCCGAAAAATAAAAACAGTTAAAAATTAAGGTCAATTTTGGTACTTACTTTCGCGAAAATCAAAATTTGCCCATATCTTCTTATCGCGTTGACTCAGGACTCTGATTTTTATACACCTAATAGCGACTATAGACCTTAGTATCTTAGTATTTTTTTTATTATTAAAAGAACAATTTTTCAATGAATCTTTAAGTAACATAATTGAACATCCTGTACGCACGCGGGCAATTTCTGAGAATAAGCTTCGTACACAGCGCGCCAACAACATGTATGGCGAGCGAACTACTGGTTATATTATACCGAGACTTATTAACAGTCTACCCTCAGAAATAAATAATTGTATAACAGACAAAAATATTAAATTTAAGATTAAACAATATTATTTAAGTACTATTTAGATAATGCAGAGATGTTTTTTTTTTTATCGAGTATTGTTGTTGTCTTTAACCAACTACTGGTTAAATACCTAAATAATAGTATTTAGGTATTTAACTATTAAGAGGACAATAATAAACGTTATTCTCGATAACCATTAATAACATATTAATGGTTATCGAGAATAACGTTTATTATTGTATAGTTGCCGTTATCTCTCTTGCTTAGGGAATGCTGTAACGATAGACTCATGATAGCACAAGTTTAAACCTTAGTGGTTTTTGGTTGCTATTTAATACTATAAAATCCTGTACTGTTTTGTAAAAATTGATAAATAAAAGGAAAAAATAATAATAATATAAAACAAAGTCGTGTTAGTTACACCACTTATAACTCAAGAACGGCTGGACCAATTTTTATGAATTTTGTGTTTTTGGATTTATCTTCGTCCGGAATAGGATAATAGGTAGTAAACCATCCAAAATATTAATGATAAAAAAATATCCAATACAGTTTGCAAACACGCCATCTCTAATACATGATAGAAACAAAGCACACACAAAAATGAAAATAGCGTTGTATGCTGGTTCCGGTATTGCCAGTAGACGGCGTTGTCGATTTTTCTGAAATTCATCCTATAATACTAATATATAAAACACAAAAAATGTTTCTACCTATGACCGTTATAGACTTTGAAACCATCCAACCGATATGTCCCAAACCGGTTTCATTATAAAGGCAATGCGAAGATAGTTTAAGACCAAAAAATATATTGGTAGGTAGGTATGTAGGGTAGGGTAGGGTAGGTAGGTGCTATTTTGCTCAAGATAGTTCTGACGTACATTTAATTAAGTGATCTCATATAAATCAATAGTATTCAACACGTGTCACGAGTTCCCGCCATCAACAACCATTGTGTTACCTGTATAAACCAATCCATTATATGACAATTAAAATACTATAATACTCAGTGCGTGCAAAATGTTTGGGAATCTTTGAAATAATTTATATGGCAACACAATGTTTGCCGGGTCAGCTAGTTTGGTATAAATTTCAACTTGCTAGGTCCACCCTTTCCTGAGAAAATCGGTGGTGTCACACGGACAGACGGACAAGAGTGTGATCTTACCTATAAGGATTCCTTTTTTTACCTTTTGAGGTACGGAACCCTAAAAACCGTTCAAATTCAAGTCGCAATTTCTCTCCTCTTCTCGGCAACAACCAATGTCAGAACTTGACAAAATGTATGACCATTTGAGTTCTTTTTGAGAGATGGTGTCATAAATCTAAGATATCTGGTCTGAGATTAGAATGCGAAAATTCCATTTTATGAAATTTGCTCTCTATTCGAAATTGGAACAGCACTTGACCGAATACAACTTGCAACACACGCTTTTCACACTTTCCGGCGCCGAGTCACTGGGGTATCCGTCTGTGAACGTAGGTAGGTATCAATGTGAAAACTGGGTAATTTGTAATGATATCTGTCAAATCTTCCATGTTTACAGACAGTTTCTACTACCTTGGTGTCAACCTATGGTGTCAAATGTTCGTCTGACAAAACGTGTGAAAATGACTGAAGGTGGCTACAATAAAATAAAATTAGGCAAGAAATATTATTATATATTAAAACTTATATTCTATTAAAATAGGTACATGTACGGTATATCATAGATAGTACTGCTTGGGATCAGGATTTAGGCAAAATACAAACCCCGAATCAGAAAGCCTGACTTTGTATTTTTCACCGTCTCAAACCCGATTTCTGAATTAAGAAAACCGATCAAATGCCACTACAGTATGGTTTAACAAGTTCTTTACTCAAATAATCAATTCAGAAACCAGCCTAAACTAAGTTTATCTTCTAAGCTGAGAATAACACCACATGTGGTCTTCCGTCTGGAGAAACGGCTTAGCTGTCATCTCGCAAGTATCTATGGGCATACAGTACCCATTGCTAAGTGGTCTGGGCTTACTCCATAGGGTACGTAGCGTAGGATGCGTTACTGAGCAACTTATTTGCGGTTTCGATGTTTACTAGTGCTTCAGTCAGTCAAATAATTGTTGACTCATAATTACATTTCGGGGAGTGTGCGATGGAATTGCACAACTTAATTCCACCTAACCCTATCACCAGACTACAAGATACGACACAAAATCGGTACAAATTCTTTTTTTATAGCTCAGCGCAGCCCCAGCTTTCTACGATTGGAAGAATTTTCATAATCGGATCTAACATTCTTCTTAATACTTTCTGCTATATCGGATAGTATATACAGAGTGGGCCAAAATTCGTGGATCAAACGAAACAGGGCCATAGTTGGGAAAATTAGGAGAAAAAAAAACTTTATGACCTACTGCAAATAGCCCCAAATAACGCCCTGTTTCGTTTGATCGACTCTTTTGGCCCACTCTATATATGACTTATTAATAAGTGGTCATCAATACTTTCCGCCCCCAACTTCAGCGTCCTCGAAGTTCTCAGGTCTTAAGGCGACTCACACACATCACTATCATGACCCTCTACAATCAAATCCTCTACACACCTTCAGGAACTAGGATAAACGTAGGCAGTTTATCAATAGCAGGTTATGTGACAAGCCATATATTTTCATAAACTCACAACTTTTCACCATGGGGGCAGTAGAAAATACCGAACACACGACCTGTTATGATCCTTAGATACTCATTTTGATTCGTTTACGATCATAAAAAGATCATATTATTATAAGCACGCCAGCTGTGACTAGGTACCACATCCTTGAATGTTCTGAAGAACATTACCACTAAGGCCTATGTATGTCCCAGCAGTGGTGGCCCAGTAATATCGGCCTCGACTTACAAGTTGTAGGTCGTGGGTTCGAGCCCAGGTAGGCGCTTTACTTTGTGTAAATTATTTCATCACAACTGCTCTCAAAACGGTGAAGGAAAACATCGTGAGGAAACCGCCATGTCCTAGAACCAGAAATTCGAAGACATGTGTCATCCACCAACACGCACTGGGCCCGCGTGGTGGATATGGCCCATTTCCTCTCAGAGAGAGGAGGCCTGTGTCCCAGCAGTGGGAACATTAATAGGCTGATGATGTGTGATGTGATGTCCTTATAGGGCGACCAATCATCCTAATAGAACAAATCACGGAACACGGTTCACGCACGGTTTTTAACGTCACGCGGTACTACACATCACAATTACACTCGCCAGTGTCTTGGTTATTTGGTCCCGGCGCAAATGCCAGCTCTAAAGAATTCTCTCTCTCTCAGGGCTAGCTTAATATTGCAGCGCCGACATAGCGTACATAGCCGGGTAATTGAACCGGACGCAAATCAACCGGCGCAGTGTGGATAGCCCTTAATATTGCTGCCAATGATGCCACACGGGCACGGCCGATATAAAATAATTATTTAGATGGACGAAACATCCCTATGGTTCTCCATATCTTATCCATATCTTCTTCAGACTTAAATATTGTACAGCTTAGATCTAGACTGCTAGATCAGTTTGTCCCAATAGAATATAATAGATTATACATTATTGTGTGCCATAAAAGTTACACGTCTCATTTACAAAAAAACTTATTTTAACTTAATAGTACAATGGTGGTCTTACAGCTGACAACGATATTAACTATAAATATATAAAAACCGGTCAAGTGCAAGTCGGACTCGGGCACGAGAGGTTCCGTACCATTATCGCAAAAAACGGCAAAAAAGTCACGTTTGTTGTATGGAAGCTACACTTAAATATTTATTTTATTTGTTTTTAGTATTTGTTGTTATAGCGGCAACAGAAATACATCATTAGCAAAAAATCCAACTGTCTAGCTATCACGGTTCATGAGATACAGCCTGGTGACGGACAGACAGACGGACACTCTACTGTCCATCTGTCTGACTGTCTTAGTAATAGGGTCCCGTTTTTATTCTTTGGGTACGGAACCCTAAAAAGGAAGTAGTTTTCACACAGCAAACATCTCCCTTTTGAGGTTTCCGTACTGTTATATTAAAATATAAATAGTATGTGTACAAAATACTAGCTGTCCCACGCGGCTTCGCTCCCGTCAACTGGCTACCTACCTACCCTACCCTACATACATGAATGTTGCGTAACTTTAACCGCTTACGCAGCGCACGCAACGGAAGCTCTCAAAAAGGAATAATTTTGCCCGTGTTTGCAACATTTTTCATTTATGCTCTGCTCCTATTGGTCATAGCGTGATGTTATATAGCCTATAACTTTCCTCGATAAATGGACTATCCAACAGAATTGTTCTATTCTAACCAGTAATTCCTGAGATTAGTGCGTTCAAACAAACAAACAAACTCTTAAGCTTTAATAATTTGTATAAATAAATATTAAATATTTGGCTATACATTTTCCCAATATCAAATAAAATAATATACATTTTAGATGTTACAAATAATGTGTACCTGCATGCATCCTGCCACAGTAGGTGGCATACAGATATTAGAATGAATAATAAAGCTATTTAACAATAATAGTAGACAACATTAGGTACCTAGGTCTTCACTTTGCTTATGAAAACAAATAGAAAAATATCATGGCATTTGCTTAAAATCACCAGCATAGTAGAAATTAAGTGCCTAACTTAGCTGTATTTACTTTAAGTCTAGATATCAAAATTCCTGCCTTAATAGTCTTAGTAATTGTCTTAAAAGTCTTACGAGTAGTAATCTACCCAAATGACAAATTTTGCTAAAGGAACAAACTATCATAAATAATTTGAAAACTAAGAACAAAGTGGCATTTTCTAAATTTTTCACTTATAATATGTATGATCCTAATAGCAACTTATACAACGAAATTAACGCTCAATCCTCAAAAAGTTATTAATAAAATAAGCAAAAGAAAAACCAGGTGAAGCAAGGAGTGGCAATGACGCACGTACGGCCAAGTGCTGCCTATAAAGAATAAATTTATTGTACCACCGCCCTATCATAGGGATGGCTAAACATTTGCTTGTCCCGCATTTTACTGCTCGAGCCAGAAACATTGGCTGCTTAATTTGTTATAGCCACTTTGTTTTCATGCAGTTCTGGTAGTTATAAATGGGTATAAAGATTCTTATAGGGGAATCTAACCATATTTATATAAAAAAGTTATGAGTGTGTGTATGTATGTTCCCTATAGACTCCAAAACTGGCTAGAGCGATTTTGATGAAATTTTTAGGCCATCTTCAGAAGCTAATTTGAAGATGGCCTGAAAATTTCATCAACGCCCACTGATGATTTGTTTGATGACTTTACTGAATCCACCCAACAAACATTGCAGTCACTTTGAAAATAATAATATGCTTTTAATCCCATTTATAGTTTTCGCCAAACTTCTTGGCCGCCCTGAAGTGGGCTACAATGGCTGCGCAGTAGTAAATCTCATACAAAAACAGCACCGTTTCGTGCCTTGCGCATCGGAAAGCCAACTTCAGGCCGGCCCAAAAGTTTGGCGAGCACTATACATACACCTACACGACCGACGTACACCTAGTTATCTAAAAGTGTTAACCATCAGGTGAGCGTCAAGCGTGAAACTATTTACAAAAAATATGAGTTACCTGAAATCATAACTGAATATGTAAAGTAATGCAACCCCATGTTACTGCCAAAGAAATTATTCAATATCGTCTTTCGATTTCGTAGGGCAACATTAAATTGTCCGGAAAATAAATCCAAAAACTATTTTGCCCCCAATCTGTTATACATAAGGAAATAAATAATTTGATTCACACACCTCTAGGCACATGGAAGCAATCAGGCGCAAAATAAGACGAAGCGGTAGAATTATGGCCGTCTCGTTCTTACACACAAAGGTAAGGAAGAGAAAGGAAGTCACGAGATGAGGGAAGTAATTCAGGCAACTCAATATTATAAAGTAAGATACGTCAGCGGAAATCGAAAAGTCTCTTGGTTCTATAGCCCGCGTCGTTGGTGTGTCGAGACTCGAGGTCCCTGCCCTGCCCTTTTAGGGGAACGAGGGATGAACGATCGGAAGGCAAACGAATGAGCATTTTAATGACTATTTTTTATTTATTAAGTCGTTTTGGCTAGGAGGTTTAGGGAGCAGTAATTCGAGTAAAAACGATATGAATGTTAGTTTTTAGGATTCCGTGCCTAAAAAAAAACAAATTTTTATATTTAAACAAAAGTTGTAATTAAACAAGCTTTTATATAAAAAATTGCATTCTCAGTAACATACATATATGCACAATTTCGGACTGTACATATATACATATATGCACACTTTCACTGATTGAGCAATGGGACATTGGGAAATGGGTGAAATTCTACTTGATAGATTTGATTACAAAAACCGGGACATGTCGCAGTAAATAAAAATTTTAAAAGAGAAACTGTTATACTCTTAGCAATACTTTGTTGTCTGTCTGTCTGTCCGTCAGTCAAGATGTTTTTCTCAGGAATGCGTGAAGGTTGAAATTAATATCATATACTCAAATCTGCAATTACTTGGAGTTTTGAAAAAAACAAACTTCTAATCAACGCAATCAAAATGTTTACCTATCATAAGTTCGAAAAATGTTTGACCGAATTTCATTTTCCCTAAAACTTTTCAACTATTATCGTTTCGTTTTTTTTACTTCATCGAATTCACGTCTGCCACTGTCTAAGTTGACCTATTTTCAATTCGATTTTTTTCGTTACTCCGACCTTTCATTTGGTCGAAAAACTTTTCACCTAAGTTACACTTTGCCGTAATAACATTTGTTCGAAGTATTTATTTTTATATACATATCAAAATACTAAGTAAGAGAGAAATAGTGGACGAATACAAATGTTTAAAACAGGGACTTGGAAAAATAAAATTATCGACGGAGCCCCTCTGCGCGTGGCTCCTATTTCTGTCTGCAGGGTCTAAAGTAACCTAACATGAAGGAGATGACGGGCGCTGAGTTCGCTCGTTCACTTCAGCTTCCGTCATCTCCTTCAAACCTAACCTATCCGTGTCGGGGTGCCCTAAATTCCCGAGCTCGAATAAATCATTTGCATGAAAATACAAAACAAGTATGTAACCTCAGCGGGGTCTTGCACAGACAAGACTGCGGAAAGTCGGTTTTGCAGCGATTCGTTCCTGTCACAAAATTTTGTAGCACAACATATTGACTTTTTATGATATTATTTCAATTTGAGATTGAAAATGCTACCGAGTAACCGGCTATATATTTTTTACACAAATAATATTCCTTAAAATATTATATATATATATTTGTTTCGGTGAGGTGAAAATATGGCAAATGAAAAGTTCAAAAGAGGATTCGGCCAAAAGCAAAAAGTTATTTTGTAAATCGGCGAAATGTAGTTCGGTAATAAACACATCAACACGGTCTAGGGATATTTTAAAAAAAGGGAATTACTATCAATGTGTTAATTATTTACATGACATGTATATATTTAAAAGATAAAAAAATCAGTATTTTATGGAAAAAAATGAAGCATAGACGGAAACCGTATATGAATTAACTTATAATTTATGAGTAAAAACTGAAAAAAATAGAAAAATCATTTAATTTGTGTTTATAAACTTGAAGTTAGTAGTCTGAGAAAGCGCCCATGATGTTCATAACACATCGGCATCGATTCGGCATGCTCAGAACAAGGTTGTCAATGTCTTGCTGCGGAATATTGTCCCCTGTCCTTCTGAGGTGCGCAAAAAGTTGATCTTCTGTAGCCAGATTTTCAGGAACTTCCTTCAGAGCTCTTCTTTGCAGCATATCCCACGCATGCTCAATGGGATTTAGATCTGGCGATTGAGCAGGCCAGTCTAAGGCCCTAACATTGTGTGTATGTAACCAAGCTGCTACCGTTCTCGCCGTGTGTGCCCGGGCATTGTCGTGCATGAGCAGGTAATCTTGCCCCATTTGTGTTCTGTGGGGCAAGATTACGGGCCCCAGCACCTGTTGGACGTATCGTTCTGCCGTCATATTGCCCCGCACCCAAACGAGATCTGTCCGTCCTCCAAGACGAATTCCTGTCCAAACCATAATTGTTCCTCCTTGGTATGGGTGAACTTCCAGAGGGTTCTGAAGACGGCTCCATCGTCTAGGAACTCGCCAAACACGCGTCCTTCGTGAATCTGGATGGAGGCCGAACCTGGATTCATCCGTGAACAGCACATTGGACCATTGCTCACGGCCCCAGTCCACGTGGTTCCGAACCCATTCTAATTGTCGTCCACGATTGCCTCTCCGTAAAGGTGGGACCCGGAGTGGTCTACGAGAGCGTAGATTGCTTTCATGCAGTCGCCTTCTTACAGTTTGGTCACTCACAAGCACTTGGTGTTCCACTCGCAGCTTTTGGACCAATTGAGTCGCCGTTGCATTTGGTTGAGCTCGCGCAGTAATTTGCAAAAATCGGTCTTGTCTGGGGGTAGTGATGCGACTTGGCCCCCGGTGCCTCTCCGCTACTTCACCTGTGGCACGATAGCGTGTCCACAATCTTGAAATTACATTTTGGTGGGTCCCTATGGCCTCAGCAACATTACGCTGAACAGACCCAGCTTCCAGCATTCCCACAGCTCGTAACATCTCCGCTCTCGTCAAATGTTGGCGTTGCATGGCTACAATACCTCAATTTTAACTTTATCTTTCGTTTAAAAATGAAAAAAAAACTGTAACTAAACGTAATTCGTATTGTTTTCTAAATTTCGCACAAATGAAAATTCCCTCTCCTACACATCAAGACATTTTTATGCCACCGAAACAAAAGAATTTTCAAAAATTTGAATTTGGAATTAGTCTGAGATAAATTACAAACAAATCGGTGTATAAAAGATTCCAATGCGGCCAGTACTTTTCGAGTTATTTAATTGAGTATGAAATATCCCTAGACCGTGTTGACGTGTGTATAATACATAAGCCACATGATACTTCGATGATCTGAAAATATGTCAATTAATGCATAAAGCAAAAAAGACGTCGGCGTCGGTCAATAGTCTTCGGTAAAATTAAATATTAAAAAAATATTCGGGAACGTGATCGGTTCCCGGATAAATTGCCTGTGACCTAAGTCGGTGTAACAACAGTTTTTTAACGCCAATGTTTTTTGTCCCTCAATCCAGTTTATCTTTTCATTAGAGCAATGCTCGGTACTTTCTTTGTTTAACTTCAGTAATGTTAGTAATTATATTGATGAATGTTGTTACGGAACCCTCGGTGCTCGAGCCCGGCTCGCATTTGGCCGGTTTTTTTACTTCACTTGAAGAGAGAAAGATTTGAAAGAAAATTAAAATTTATTTATATGTATTCTGTGAATCGCATTAAGATTTTCACACAGAACTAGAAAAAAAAACAATGAATTTGGGGGTTCCTCATGCTTAGAACAATTTTTTTTTCTTCAGACCCTTACGTGTGGGGTATCTATAGATAGGTCTTCAAAAATGATATTGAGGTTTCTAATATCCTTTTTTTCTAAACTGAATAGTTTGCGCGAGAGACACTTCCAAAAATAGGTAAAATGTGCCCCCCCCTGGAACTTCTAAAACAAGAGAATGATAAAACTAAAAAAAAATATATGATGTACATTACCATGTAGACTTCCACTGAAAATTGGTTTGAACGAGATCAAGTAAGAAGTTTTTTTTTTAATACGTCATAAATCGTAAACCGCAATTTACCAAGTACGGAACCCTTCGTGCGCAAGTCCGACTCGCACTTGGCCGGTTTTTAATATTTGCTATTACGCTATTTAGCGCCTTAATAGACTAAAAAATAGACAATATTCACTGAGCCTGAGCAATCGTGTCTATTAATGCTTATTTCAGATGTTTGAGCAGACGCCTCGTTAAAAGTTTTAATAGCAAGATTTCTCAAATTAAATCAATTTTACTTACCGAGCTTCAGTTCGTTTACAGCTTCACCCGTTATCCGTTGAAGCCCAGAAGAGGGATGTTTGTATCATCTGCAATCATCATAAATATATTACACTAATATTATAAAGGCGAAAGTTTGCGAGTGTATGTGTGTGTGTGTTTGTATGTTTGTTACTTCTTCACGCTCAAACTGCTGGATGCATCTGGATGAAATTTGGCACAGAGATAGATTATATTCAGGAATAGCACATAGGGTACTTTTCATCCCGGGAATATGTTCCCTCGGGATAATTTTCGACTTTAACGTGGGTGAAGCCGCTGGCAGAAGCTAGTCGACAATCGACACGTGATCATAAAGACACGGTTGGCGCAGTGGTTGAGGGATCGGCCGCTGCGCAGCAAGTCGCGGGTTCGATGACCGAATGGAAGAAATATTATATGGCCTTTTTTATGGCCGAGAGCAGTGGTGGCCCAGTGGTAACGGCCGCGACTTACAAAGCTGTAGGTCGTTGGTTCGAACCCAAGCAGGTGCTTTACTTTGTGTATATTGTTTCATCACCACTGCTCTCAAAACGATTTATTTATTTATTTATTGAAATTGAAATAGAACGGCCGGAGCCAATTACACTATTGCAACACTTTACAAACACAATATGTATAAATAACAATAATGATAAATGCAAAATAAAATACAATTAACAAACAATCAATAATAAATAGCCTAAGCAAAACAAGGAATAAAATAAAAATTAATACAAATAAAAAATTAATACCAAAAAAAAAATTACGAAATTAATATAAGAAATTGCATAAAAATTCAAATGTCAAAAAAAAAAGGCAAAAATTCAAATTAAAATTAAAACCTACTGTAAATTTCAAATAACTTAGATTAAAAAACAAAGGTTAAAAAGGAAGGTTAAAGGTTAAAGAAGAAGGCAAACATCGTGAGGAAACCGGCATGTCTTAGAACCAACAATTCGAAGACATGTGACATCCACCAAGTCGCACTGGGCTCGCGTGGTTGTTTACGGCGGCCCATTCCCTCTCACGGAGAAGAGGCCTGCACGCACAACGTACCAAATGGAAGTCTAAGTGCGGAAAATGAGGTCCATCTATGCTATCCTCTCCTAGTATCCTGTACGACCTAGAGATAGATGAATTTGTATGTTTGTAAACGCCCCACGGTACAGGAGAAATTCCTAGAGTGGGGCAAAGCTTAAAACAAACTCGTCAAGAACTTATAATACTTAAGGCTGTTACGGAAAGATCGGTCATATTTTGAAAATATCTTCCGCCCATATAAATAAACAACTTTATTCAATGAAGTCATAGTGAATACACAATAAAAATATTGTATCACCCACAGAAATTTTGATCATCTAACGACAACGTTGTGCAAAAAATAACTTTCTTTTCGAAGTCTGTGTCTTTTGTACCCATTTTTTTCCATTTTTCAACACCGACTTCGGAAAAGAAAGTTATTTTTTGCTTTGTAGTTTTTTTGTTCTGGAAGTCGGTTTGATTTTTTGTAAAATCAATCCGCCTAGCCTTTTCCCCACTATTTTGGGGTCGGCTTCCAGTCTAACCGGATTCAGCTGAGTACCAGTGTTTTACATGGAGCGACTGCCTATCTGACCTCCACAACCCAGTAACTGGGTAACACGATACCCCTTGGCTAGACTGGTGTCAGATCTCAGGCTTCTGACTACCCGTAACGACTGTCAAAGATTTTCAAATGACAGCTGGGACCAACGGCTTAACGTGCTTTCCGAGGCACGGAGGAATCTCGGTATGTTGAAATGGTCACCCATCCACGGACCAACCTCGTCAAGCGTTGCTTAACCTTGACGATCGACCCGGGCGGCTGTTATTATTTAGGCACGAGCTCCTCTTTTTTGTTAAAATGTTTTTTTTTATTTTTCTCTTTTTAGTTTTGGTAGGTATCTCCAATTAACATGATAATTTAAAGCCAAAGAACTCATGACGATTCCAATACTCCCAAAAACGACTAGGATACATTGTTTTATTTCGGAGTTCCAGTGCCTACCTTCCGGCTTCATCATCAGATCAGTTAGATGGTGCCATTTTCATCAGTACCATTTAGTCGGTTAACTATTCGAGATATCTTATACCCGTGACATACTTAGCTTTTAGGAGTTTCAGTGGCCATCTGCATCTGTGGTCTTCTTCATCAGTTCCACTTCACCAAATGATACTTTCTGAGTGCAAATGATTGCATTGTTGATGAAAATACCAAAACCGCTATATGTATGCCTAGAATATTTGAGGAGTTCCCTCGATTTCTCTAGGATCCCATCATCAGATCCTGACTTGATGACTATGATACTAACTAGAAGAAGAATTTTTGAAATCGGTCCAGGCGTCTTTGAATAATCGGGGAACAAATATAAAAAAAGAAGATTCCGACGAATTGAGAACCTCCTTCTTTTTTTAAAGTCGGTTAAAAACAGTGTTTCTTTTTTTTTATTGCCTATGACTTCCTTGAAGTAAGTTGTTCATTTACGTGGGCAGAAGCAGTTTTTAAAATATGATTACAACTTTCCATTATACCCTGTATAACGTACATATCAAAACTATCATAGTTCGACTTTAAAAAAGGGACAGATGTATACAAGTAATATACATCTGTCCCTCAAGCACACTCAAAATAACCTTGCTCTTAGAGCTTATGGTCACCTCCCTGGACTTAGATTTTATGATTACCTTGTCAATGAGATTGAACTTTCATTAATTAACTAAATACTAGATTGATCCCGCGGCTTCTGTCCCGTGGCCTATCCTATCCCGCAGGTACCATGAAATCATTATCTTAGTAAGATTTTTTCGTCCAGAAATTACCCTTTCTTGCGCGGCACCCTATTTATTTTGCTAACATGAAAGTAGTTTTAGTTATTCCATATTTTAACATCAGATATCTGCCAGTGAAAGTCTCGTCAAAATCCGTCAAGCCGTTCCGGAGGTTACCCGAATCAAACAGACAGATAGAGGGAGAGACCGGTTTTTTTTTAATTGTTTTTTTTTGTCATAAATGCCGTAGGTAAATATACTTTCTTATGAACTAATAAGCTATTATTTTGATATTACAGAGACACTTCAATATTTATTTTCACAGAGAGGGAGCCTGTGTCCCAGCAGTGGGAAAAATAAAAAGGCTGATGTTGATGATAATGACTTCAATTTTAGTTATTTGTATATATATAGAAACATACATGGATAGATATTAAGAAAGGTATATTGTTCATACTCACTAAACTCCAACAAAGTAGTTAGATAGATACTGTTTGTTCCCTGCCAGATGGTCTTTCCCGAAAACCTGAAACAAAATTAATATTATTATTAACAAAAACAACATATCATAACATCACGCCTATCGCCGAAGGGTTTGACAGAGAAACATAAGGGGGGTAACCATATATTCTTAGAGCGGTATCAATTTGATGGGTGCGCCAAAGTTCACCTAAATTTTCAAGTCCGATAATTGGAAATTCGAAAATGTTCTTCCTAACATTTTTCATCCTAACAATCACAATTCCTAACTACTCTGTCTCTAATGTTCATAATTCCGAAGCATTCAACTTCATAATGTCAGTAGCAATAAACATTTATTATACTTTAATTTGTTTACCTATATTTTCTCAACATAACCATCTATTACACTATTATTCAAAGTCATATCTTTTTTGTTTAGATTTATTTTTATTCATAATAATCAGTATTATATAAGTTAATTTTGCGTAACTTGATTTTCACATTACATGTATAACATATAAGAATAATAGTACCATGGTACAAGTAGTTAAATACTTGTTTTCATATACACATTTCAATTAAATTAGTTTAATATTAGCAAAGATATCCATAGGTTAGGTTAGCTTAACTGTGACCAACTACGCGCGAGCCGAGCGAGCGAAGCGAGCGGTGCCGCCAGAGCGGCCGGCGAGCGCTACCTCGAAATTGATAGCGAAATTTTTCTAAGTTTTTTTTTCATAGTGCCCCCAAGACGACACTCTGACCTGAATTTCTTTCATTTAAGACAAAAATCAGTGAAACGACCTTTAATCATTCTGAACAGTTGGTTTTTTGACATAATTATCTCAGGTATAGTTATAGTAATAAGTATGTAACAACAATAACCAAAAATAAAATGGAAAATGTAAAAATGTGAACAGTTGTTTTGTAGTCACAAGAAATAGTTTAAAAACAAACCTTTTCCTTCAAAGCATCTGGTTCATGATTCTGCTTCATATATTTTTCAATACAGTTGTTAAACATGGCGTACTTTCAGAGGCTATAATTATGATTCGAAAGTTAAATCTTACGCATAGGCATATTTCTGTTACGCGGTCGTGACTTTTGTTTACGAGCTCGATCATTATGTTTGCAGTTTAGTTTTAAATTTATAAGTCAATTTAAAAAAGTTTAGTAGCAAGGAGTTTTAATACAAAGAATAAAATGGGATAGATTTTCTACGAGGAAAAATGAATGATTCCGTACGTTTTAGCATTGAATTCTCAAAAGTCTTTTAAATGGTTGTTTAATATATTTAATTACCAGTTTTAATTTAATTATTTTCACATTAACATTTGTCAAAAATCGAAAAGGCTGTATAGGCTGTTTTCGTTGAAAAAAATATATGTCCAGTTGCAAAAACGCGCCATAAGTCAATTTAAAAAAGTTTAGTAGCAAGGAGTTTTCGTACATAGAATAAAATGGGATACGATTTTATACGAGGAAAAATTAATGATTCCGTACGTTTTAGCATTGAATTCTCATATTTTTTTAAATAGTTGTTTAATATATTTAATTACCAGTTTTAAGTTAATTATTTTCACATCAACGTTTGTCAAAAATCGAATAGGCTGTATAGGCTGTTTTCTTTGTAAAAAAATATGTCCAGTTGCAAAAACGCGCCATATTGAAAATTATACATTAGGATAAACAAATCTAATTCTTTGATTTGTTTTTACTGTTTCTCACAACTGTATTGAAAAACGTCGTGTGATACACGGGTGTGTAGGTTATTGCAAAATCGTGTCATTAAAAACCCTCGCCTTCGGCTCGGGCTTGTTAATGACAGCACGTTTGCAATAACCTACTTTCCACCCTTGTATCACAATGTACTATTTACTATTACACTTGGTAAATGTTTCTTTCCGAGTATGAGTGAACATATTATGGTAATTATGTTTAGGGATAAAAGCGTTATGATAAAAAACAGTAGCAGTTTAAATATATTTACAATAATGATATTATTAATTAAAATTTTCGGAAACATGACTGTTATGAACATCGCCGGTAGCACTACAAATAGTATAAATGAAAACTTTAGGATGAAAATTTTTAGGAAGAATGATCATTCGGATTACAAATCATTAGGAAGAACAATTTCGGGTAAAGAAGTTTAGGTGAGCCAATATGGACCCAATTTGATATCGAATAAGTGACAGATGTATACAAGTCATATACATCTGTCCCTCATTCGATCTCAAATTTATACCGCTCTAAGAGCTTATGGTCACCCCCCTGTAGTAGGCACAGGCACACCCACAATTCGCCAGTTATAGTTATTTAACTGGCGAATTGTATTGTCCTTTCTTGTGTAATGTGCCATCAACCGGCCACTAATCCAGCCTGCGACCGGCTACTGAAAAAAAAACAAATGGAAAATCAATTTGCCTGAGCCGGGAAACGAACCCAGGACCTCAGTAGTACCGCTTGCGACCAGTAGACCAACGAGGCAGTAAACTACATACCGATTGTAATAAAATACATATCTACAAGAAAAACTCAAGAAAAAATGCAATGGAGGAGGCCTATATCCGAATAGGGGTTCCTATCCAAGAAAATGATAATTGTAAAAGTGTATAGTGCAAAAGCAAAAGTGATGACAGTAATATGCTAAATATATATACATATATATATATACACATATGCTGTAAAGTCTAAGGATGGGAAATAATAAAGGCTTTTTTATTTATTTATTTGCTAAGTACGCATCCTGGTAAGTAACATTGACAGTAGGAGTAAAAAACCTGATATCCTCCACAAAATTTACCTAACTACTTTAAAAGACTAAAATGGTTTTCAACAGACGCAGGAAGGAAATTTGACTACATATTTTAAATAATTTATCAAGATTTATTAAAAAATCTGCTAGCCATTTATAAAGCCATTCCAGATC
Source organism: Orthosia incerta (assembly GCA_948252205.1). Taxonomy (NCBI): domain Eukaryota; kingdom Metazoa; phylum Arthropoda; class Insecta; order Lepidoptera; family Noctuidae; genus Orthosia; species Orthosia incerta. Next base: position 34,737,606 of record OX411741.1, on the reverse strand, counting down.
GTATAATTGTACTCCTTGTTTTTGTAATCACCAGCCTTAATAAAAAAAACAAAATAAAGAAAAATGTACTGCTGCCTACATTTTGTCTAATTATGCCAGCAAAGATGTACTGAAAATTTCATTTTTGTTCCCTTTTTAAGAGTTGTGTAAATTTCGTTTGATACACGTGAGCATTTACATCAAGGAAGGATGGCCAGTTAGTCACCATAAGCCCATAGGACTTCAATGGACACAAGCTTGTAATATGTATATTATATTGCTGGCCTAAAATGCTAATAATATAAAAAATTGGTACTGCAACGGTTGAGTTTACAAGGTTTCCGAACCCCCAGATTATACTGGCACGAAATGCTTCTGTTTTTATAGAGGTTTTCATATTTCGAATAGGTTTGATGTATATTAGAACGCATTGATTTTGTTTAGAACGCCATTTTGTGATGACCTTCTGGGGCAGTACGCGTTCCGAATAGAGTTTTATGAATCCATCAGTCATTTATTTAGAAGTGTAGCTACGCTCTCTCAGAGTACCTACCTATCTTTCTTTGGTGTTTCTCATTCATTCATTCACCATCATCATAGAATAGAATAGAATATACTTTATTGTACACCATAAAAGTATCACAACTGTGTGAAATTAAATACGTCAGTAGTTGAGTCAATTGTTGGTGTTGAGTTCTTTAAAAAGCTCGAACGGCACGGTTACAAAAAAATTTGGTACCTATACAGTTCCAAATTAAATTTTTTTATTCAGACATATTTATAACAAGTATTTGAATCTATTCTAAACGTGATCAAGAATTCACGGGAACACGCACGGACTAAAACTACATTTATAGTAAATAAATCAACAAAGCTCGCGATGTTCCCAGCAATTTGATGCACCCCAAGGCCACTCGATACCAACAATTACTGACAGAACCCGCGCTTATAGCGGAAAATTTCAAATTCTGCCATCCTATTGGAGAAGCCACAGGAGCTCTAACGTCTCCCGGCCTCCTATTGGTCGTTGATAAACTGATGTAATTTAAAATATTGTCACTTGACGACGCCGGATTTCGCCTTATTGCAATTTATTTTCGCAGGGAAGATTATTTAATTTTCTCCGACCTCCTATATTTAATAAACAGATATTGGATGGCGTGACGTGTTGATGTACCTACACTTGGATTTCTTTAGGGAAATATGTTACTGTATATATGAGGGTATTGGAGTCTATAAATATTTGTAGTTTGAAAGCTTAGTTAAAACTTACTTTTCGATTTTAAGTTATATGTTATGCTATTTGCGTTTTCCATGATTTCTGAATTAAGAATTTGAAGCTGAGTAATTTTCAAACTAATCAACGACTTTATCCTGGAAATCTGTCAAACTTTGGCATTTAAATAGTGTGTGAAAAAATAACTATAACTATTTTCTCAATTACAAAAACTAAATTAAAAAAAAAAAACTCTTATAACATTTTACTTTTAGGTAATTACACTATTTTAAGATTTGCCAAATTCTTCCCACATCCCTCGATAGCCCAAACAAAACGACACACGCAATGCTTCTAATTCCCAATTTCGTCTCATCAGTGCAACATGTGACAACCAATACCAGGTTCCCCTCAGGCCATACTCGTATAAACGAAGACACCAGTACATAGACATTCAGCAGAATAATTACCACAGAACGTTAATAAGAAGTAAAAGGGGAGGTCTGGCACTCTTCCGCACGGATATTGCGAGGAGCTTACGCCCTTTAGCACCGTACACCTTCAGCTGAAGGTACTTACGCCCATTAATACATAGATATTTAGATTAAAAACCTTGCTGTCTGGGAGGAGTTCCTTATCGCACGTTTACTCTCCAGACACTTTTCGGTTGAAGGAGAGCTAGGCCGAAAATAAGTGACATCGACCACCATGACTCTTTTTAGGGTTCCGTACCTACCCAAAAGGGTAAAAACGGGACCCTATTACTAAGACTCCGCGATCCGTCTGTCTGTCTGTCTGTCCGTCTGTCACCAGGCTGATCTCATGAACCGTGATGGCTAGACGGTTGAAATTCATTCACAGATGATGTATTTCTGTTGCCGCTCGCTATAACAACAAATACTAATAACAGAATAAAATAGATATTTAAGTGGGGCTCCCATACAACAAATGTGATTTTTTGCTTTTTTTTGAGATAATGGTACGGAACCCTTTCGTGTGCGAGTCCAACTCGCGCTTGGCCGGTTTTTTATTAGTGCCTGATATTAATATATATACATAATATTTAGCGAAAGTAACTTTGTTCCAACCGGGTGTCCACGAAACCTCTCGTTACTTTTTTAAGCTCCAAGGGCACAGCTTCCGTGCAAGGCATATATAAAATTAGGTCGGTTCGCAATCGGTACATAATTTGGCGCCTGGGGGTCTGCTAAAAATAATACCGACTGTTGCTGATATTTTTGGGGGTTTTGTTGTCGGTAGGCTGGTATTACCAGTACTTAGTGCACTTCTTTAGCCACTTTATTCAACATCAACTGCAGGTGCGGTTGAAAAGGCAGCACATATGCTAGAGGAGACTAAAATTGTAAGTAACATATTTTCTCTAGCTGACTTCTTACATTACATTATATTATTATTTATGTGTTTATCAATCACGTGACTCTTAGGTTCCGGTCTTTAGAAAGGAAACCAACTCGCAGAGGCCTTTTTAGACATGTATCATATTATTTGATTTTAGATATATAACCGACGATTATCCCCGGTTGGTGCAGGACTATTGTTAATAATGGAGGCATTAATTTATCCAATTTTGTACACATTTCATATTCACATTTTTAAATATTTCTCTATAAAAACATTTTTATTTATTATTAGCATGTAAAGACTCCTTGTTGTTGTGTCCTAGGGTCTTTAGACAAAGTGTACGTAAGTGTGTGTTGTTTGTAAACAACTATAGTTAAAATGTTTGATATTGACCAAGAGACATTTCGGTAGCGCAAGTCAATCCCATTTTTTTTTGTACAAGCTTTTATTTATCTTTCCTTGTTGTTTGGGTCAAATATTGCAACTGAATTTTGAAACAGTTTTCCCCATCCAATTGAGCTGACATTATTTTTATACGTTTAGTTTAGATGACAATGCAAGTTAAGCTAAAAGCTTATTAATAAAAGATTTTTTTGTGATGTTCGGGTCAAATATTGTAACTGAATTTTAAAGAAGTTATCCTCAGCCAATTAAGATGAAATTTTGCATACTCGTTTTTTTGGATGACAATGCACGGTAAGCTAAAATTCTTGTTTAAATAAAGTTTATTTTAATTTGAAAACAATATTTTTACTTTTTGACAATTTTTATCGCTAATAGAATACAATTATTTAAAGCCTCAGAAGGGGTGTGTTTTCCTAAGAAGAAACAATGCAAAATTATAATCGGTATCCATCAAACAAAACGTTGGAAGCGTGCAATCAATCAGACGAAGCACCCGCTCCTCTCGCCATAATTACTGGCTACTAGGGTTGTTACTCATAGTTCTCTTTTACAAGCATTTATTAGTGGTGTCTGTAAACAAATCTTGCAAATCAAATTTAACCCACTTCCCGGTGTTGGATTGAGCTGAAACATAAGTTTTTAAGCTGACATGGTCACAATCATTAGAATTAATATTTGTTTCGGAATATTTACCATGTATATTCAGATTATTGTTCGGCACCGTTACAAGCGCAATGATCACGAGAACTAAAGTCTTTGCGGGTGGGTGTTATTTACGAGCTGACATATCTGCCTACCCTCTTCTCATTCTTTTTTCACGCACGATGCCGGTACTACCAGAACTTTTCTCACTAGTTACTCGACACTGTTCTCGACAGACGATGCAACAATAATCTTTCAAATCAATCAAATATACATGGTAAATATCCCGAAACAAATATTAATTCTATTGAGATGAAACGTTGCACACACGTTTGTTTTTCGTGACAATACAACTTTTAATGTAGAACCTAGTTTTTTTTTTTACGACTAAATCATGTGTTGAGGATAGAGTAAGACCATAGAAACGATGGATAGATGGTGAGAAAGAAAAGAAGGAAAGAAAACTGCCAAGTGCGTGTCGGACTTCGCACATTTAGGGTTCCGTACCAAACAGCCAAAATTAAGTTGGTTGTAATTGGAAAAAGGAGGGAATTTCAAAGAAAAAATCTGTTTTATCAATATATTGGTATTTGTTAGTAAAATATACGAAATAATTAACATTATCACCAAATTCCAAGTTCATAGGTAAAAGGTAAAAAAAAAATATTCGGAACAAAAAAAAAACAGCTGACTTTAGTGACTTCTCATTCCTTTGTTTTCCAATATTTTTATAACAAAAAAAAACAGTATTTATCTACTCAACGAGCTCTAAACAACGATCCCCACTCGATGGGGTAGGTATTTTTTTTTTGTGAGATGCTAATACTGTGAAAATTTGAAGACTGTAGCTCCAACCGCTTGGCTGTAAAACCTGTGTGACAGACGACAGACAGACGGACACGTGAGTGACAGCAATAGAGCTCCGTTTGGACCCTTATTTATTTATTTAATACTTCATTCACACAAACGTACAGAGGCGGACTTAATGCCTCAGGCATTTTCGTCCAGTCGACCTTTGGGTGATGCAAAGCCAAATAGTGGTAGGTGCAATATTGAAAGTAAATTAAAACAAGGTAGGTTTATTCAAATACAAAGATATACTTCGGGTACGGAACCCTAAAAAGTATGAAAACAATCATATGACGAAGAAAGAAGTGACTATAGAGATGCCGGAGAACAGAGCCTACGGAAGAAGACATGTTGCACCAACACCAAATATATTGGGTTAATGGCAAGACGATGACTTAGCTGATATGGAGATATCCCATGGGGGTAGACAGAAACTATAACAGAACGCTGCATATACTGCTGAATTAAGGATAAACTTGTATTTGATCTTACTTTTTAAATTACCTCTACCTACGTAAATTCGCCTATTAACCTACGGGGATTTACAGAACCAAATAAAATTATAAAAAAGCTTTAGTTGACTCAGGTCTCATCCGGAGTTCAGCCCGCCAACTTTTTTAGGATCGTGGTGGGGTGGTCGCGTCAGAACATCCCTCGGCAAGGATATTCGTTGCATCCCTGTAGACCCAATACATTTATGAAATACAAATGATAGGTGTAAATCAAGCTATGCCGTCGGCCGTTCGCACACAGGTGCACTTGCAAGCAGGCTTCCAATTTGAACTGAACAATGTTTAATTAGTAGCAAGCCATCGATTGTACAATGTTTGGCTGCCTAGCGTTCGTTGGGCACCGCAGCGCACGTTCCCCAATCAAGCGGAAATCTAATCTGCTAACTTTCCATAACTACGTCTAGGGTGCTGTAATGATACGAGTAAGTATACTGGGGAACCTTTTAAAAGTTTTGGCTACTGAACCCTTGCAAGAAAAATGCATTTGGCATGGATATGTAAGTCAATGTCGGTCAGTAACTCAAATTTGAGGAATTACTTTCTGGAATATAATCTTGCTTTTTAGCCTATACACATCTGGAATAATGTACCTTTCAAATGGCGAAAGATTTTTTCAATTAGGTGTAGATTATCTAGAGATTATCTACACTGAGGAACAACCTCACAAAAATCGGGTTCTCTCTTTAAAATATTAGTAAAGATTAAATAGGTTAAATATAGTGTCGGGTATACACAAAATCTTAACAAACTATACACCTAAAATTCCTGTTGAATCACTCTATCTATTGGTGAAAACCGCATGAAAATCCGATCATTAGTTTTTGAGTTTATGGCGAACACACAGACGCACCGGCGGTCTTTTTTAGGGTTCTGTACCCAAAGGGTTAAAACGGGACCCTATTACTAAGACTCCGCGGTCCGTCTGGCTGTCTGTCTGTCTGTCCGTCTGTCACCAGGCGTCTGTCTCTTGAACCGTTATAGGTTATAGCTAGGCAGTTGAAATTTCACAGATGATTTATTTCTGTTGCCGCTATTACAACAAATACTAAAAACAGACCAAACTAATTATTTAATTGAGGCCATACAAAAAACGTGATATTTTTGCCGTTTTTTTTTCGTGATATTTTTGCCGTGATGTTTGTCAAATGGATTACACTTTCGATCAATTTTGAATGTATTTGACTGCTAACAATGATATTCTAGTATACAGATATGTTATGAGCGCGTGCATTGTGAAGACTCGAATAGGTCCTAATTGGAGTCTTTAGTCTATGTCACCCATGGCGAAGAGCGATAGGCTTCGTTGAAACAAAAACAAAATTTAAAAATGCCATCGTGTGTATTTAGAAAGTGTGCCAATTATGATACCAAAGTACATAAAACAGAAGGTATCTCATACCAAAAGTGTGTAGGTATCTGTGCTGCCGCTGCTTTGCGGAACACTTTTTTCGGTTGTTTTGTGAGTGTATATCGTATCTGTTTATTAGAATATCATTGACTGCTAACAGACTTTGTAACAAGTAAAGTAATATTAATAATTATTGTGAAGTGTGTCGATTCAATGGGGCCATATAGAAACATGTTGTTAAGTACATGTGCTATCGAAGGAATTGCACCCTGTTCCACCACATTCTTCATACCGCACTCTTGTTTAAAACATTATAGTACAAGATAGGGAAATTAAAATGATCATGTGATGGCGATCAGGTATTTAACCACTTTTCAATCAGGTAACGATATTTTTTAAGACTAGTCTTACAAACAATTAAAGGAATAATGTTATTAGAAATAAGAGGCACTGTAATCAAAACCTCGTAATTGTTAACACATGACAGACTTAAAGGAGTCTATAGTAATTTGTGTCACCTTGTGTTAATGATAACGAATTAATGTATCTTCAAAAATGTTAAATTAAGTTTTTACCTGCGATAATAATTTACTTATTCGAGCAAAAACTGTAGCCTAAATAAATATAATAGACAAACAACCTCATATCCCAGTCGCGTGTATCATGTAAAAGTAGCGTAGAAACATTCGCAACGCAATCGCACGAAAATCGCACGACACCCGCACGACGCCCGTCGCCCGCCACAGGCCGGCCTTCTAAGCAATAATTGTAGGGAGAAATAATAACGCCGACACAGCGCGGCCCGTATCCGCTTGCAATAAAAATGTAAAACGTGCCCGATAAGCCACTACGCGAAAGGCTCAAATGTGAAACGGTAGTGATGTTACCTGCGACCGACGGTGCATCGATATCGATGGGAATGAACAAATTTGCCAGAGAGGAAACTTTGCGAACGAAATGCAGATTGAATCGGAAGCGATGAATAAAACTGCGCTTTGCCAAGATCTTAGTTTATTTGAGCTTTATTCAGTTCAGTCTAGTTTCAGTGTTGGTACCTATCTAATAAAAGCCAATTCAATAATACGTTTGTCGGTTTAAGATATTTTTTGTAGCTTTTTAGGGTTCCGTACCCAAAGGGTAAAAACGGGACCCTATTACTAAGACTCCGCGGGCCGTCTGTCTGTCTGTCTGTCATCAGGCTCTATCTCATGAACCGTAAAAGCTAAACAGTTGAGTAGTTACTGTTATATACACATAGCAATGGTGACGAGGGATTACTTAAAGTTGCTTTTCAAGACATTACTATGTTTCAATAGTCAACGATTATGTGATTTTAGAAACAGTTTTAGTAAACCGATCACTTGCAAATTATAATTTATGTAGGTTTACTTGGCACGTTTGACACAAATCAGAGAAGCGTTGAAGAAATCATCGATATGACATACCAGATCTGAACGGCCCTATAACGCGGACTGTTTGAGTTTTTATGTCCGGATCAAACCGCTAGGTATTTTGTCATACAAAATATAAATGTTGCATACTTCCTTCCTTCATTGGTGGGTTATCTAAATGATTAATTGTCGGGCTCCTGCCGGTATGCCTGGCTTCCAACGAGCTAGACAAATAAGAATAAGTATTAGCTTGAATAGCGGGCGAACTTTGAATAACTAGCTACTTTGTGCCGTAAGTTAGTCACACAGTTTATTGTACGGGCTGTATGGGATTGTTTTATTGTTTCAGATTTTCATATGGTTTTGTGTTCCATTTGTTATGACGGATTTAACTGATGAGGCGAAATAATTGGATGCCATGTAGTAACAGTGTCAGGAAATGACTATAATGATGGTAACGCCAGCTAATACAGTGTTGTGAATAAAAAGACCTGCGGGACGATGCGATAAAGAGGAAGACGATAAAGAAGGGGAATCCCCCTCTTGGCATAATATTTTTAGGCATTTTATTGTTTGGCATAACGATTGCGCATAACTTTTATTAGTTTAATAATACTGTGGTATAATAATACTTTGGCATAGCATAACTGTCATTTGGTCTTATTTGTTTTGGCATAACCTTTGTGGTGACGGTGTTTCGAAACAAGATTTTGAAACCATTACTGGATGCAGAATTATTAATAAAAAATGGTATCTAACTCAGACAATAGCATAGATAATGTAGTCACGAAAGTGTTAATACTGTGAGGACTCCTCGCGTATTTAGAGGCAACCTCCTTGCCTATTATAAGACTGGCAACATAACTTTTTAGTTTTGGAACGTAATTGAAATCAGAACGCTAGGAAAATTATTGAAGATGATTTTGTTTAGCTTTGTTGGTCACTTCTGTAAAACCGCCTTAGTAATATTTGCTTATTGTTTGAGCTCCCTGAGCTACCCCCCGCACAATACCGTATATTAACTAACTTTGAGCCAACATCCTGCTGTCTCAAGACTCAGTAATAAGTTCATATGTTTTTAATCATAAGCACTAGTTCAGTCTAAAGAAAGAAGAAGAAATACATTAGCCTACCTGCACGCTGCATGCGGCCACGACCTAACCGCCCCAAGGCTGCCTGCCTGACCAAATCGTTAACATATATACCATCTAATTCGAGTGGTTACTAACAAAATGCGGCCTAATATTAAGGCGAGCGAAGCTACCGACTTGCAAGCCATTATTACACTCCACAATGAAATTGTAAGTAATTTCAATAAATATGGCTACTGGAAACCCTCGCTATACTTACTGATCCTTTATATAGCGAACTAATAAACAGTTAGGCATCACGAGAAAGCGGATCGATCTTAAAATTGATATGTTTATTATGACTTTCTCACGATCCGCGGATAGACGAGCGATTCGTTAAGTTTTTTTGCCTTTTAGGTCAGGATAGTGAGCTGGTTTTAGTGCTTTTGATTCGTGGCTGCCATTATATTCGCCTAGCTACAGGTTTATACTATCTTTGCTTGGAAAGTTGTTTTGCTTACTAAGACAACGGCATGCATCTAACAGAATATGGTAATGTGGGAAAACTTTAAGAATAAGCAATTGCAGAATCAACAAGAACATTATCAGTAAAAGATTAGCTATTTAATTAAGATGTTATGTTACAGCTTTCCAAACACAAAAATTATATCCTACGATTGAGGAGCATTCCGTCGCGGTGTATAAATAATAAAATAATATAGCCAGCTACTGCCTGCAAGTGAAGTCTCTGTGCCGCAAATATAATTTTATAATAGCCTGTAAGACAGTTAGTAATTTTCCCGATTACCCGTGGCGAAAGCATAAAACGATTTCAGAATTATATTTTAAAGACTTCATTTAGCAGTACTTAGTATAATTTGAATCATTTAAATTGCATGGTGGAGACATGCGTCCTGCGACTACTGCACTTATTTCTGACTGACTGATTAACAGACAGACAATGAATTCACCATAATACTTATGAACTATTGAAGATATGTAGCACCTAACTTGACTTGAATTTCGTTATTAGTGTACAAAGCTAAGCAAATTAGTATGATTAACAAAGCCGACCCCGAGTAAACCCCGAGAGTACCCGGGAAGAGGCAAAAAGGAAGAAGAACAAAAAGAAGAAGTTCAAACAAGTAATATCAATGAAAATTAAGTAAGATGTTATTTAGTATTCAGACGCAGATTTGATTTTTCCCACAATCAAGTGCTAAGGTTGCTCTCAGTAAGTGGCATAGTTTCTTGCAGATTTTGTCCCATCAATGGTTGTTTGGGTAAAGTAATAACGATAAACAGTGAACCCGGTAATTAAAAAAAAGTAAAAACTGCAGTTTTAACGGCGGATAAAGTGTCAGTAGCGAATGTGGCAAGCGATCACATTCACCTCCATTTATAGAGAAAAAAACAAAATCAACAAAATCATTTAAAGATACTTTTGAGTTGTCAACAAATAAAAACTAAAATGAAGCTAGTTGCTCGTAGTGAAACGTTAACGTGCAAGTTATTTGTATCCAATGAACTCTGTAATTGAAGTCTACACTAACATAATATACTTGTTTTAACCTAACCTAACCTAATATAATAAATATTATAAAGACTAAAGAGTCGACTGTTTTTAAGTTTGTTTGTAACGGATAAACTCAAAAACCACTAAACCGATTTAAAATTTCTTTCACCTATGGATAGCTACATTATTCCGGAGTAACAAGGCTTACTTTTTATCCCGGAAAAATATCTCCAAAGCATTTTGCAAAAAACATCATACGGTCGACAGTTAGTTTCTATCCTATGATTGATTGATATGATGACAAGGCGCAACCGCTCCATACTTCCACACAACTTGGAAAAATTGTCATACAATCCAACATTTCTTTTATTAATACTTCGCTCCGCTGTACAACCTGTCATTTCGACTGTCACGTTTGGCTAGTTTTGAATAGAATATTAGCATTTTTTATTTTAAATTCCAGGCTTCAAGCGTAGGTACCCATGTTTTCGCGGTAGAAGCAGATATAGGGTTTACCTATCCGTATGTGGCTATTATCAGGACTGGAGTGGTCGTTTTCATTTTAACGTAGACTTTGTGCCTCATTTCTTGATGCGTGCTTTTTTACCGGTGTAGGTAAGTGGTGATTTGCAAGTATGCAATGATGCCAGAAAACTGTTGTGGGTGGGCAAACTCTGAAACCATAGTAAAGTCGGGCAAATTCATTGTTGATCACTTTAAAGTTGAATGTCACTTGCAAGAGTTACATTTCATAAAACGACAATATCTAAATGAATATTAATTTTCGCCGATTTTAACAATCAATGGCGAAAATCAAAAGATTGTGTTTTAACTAAGGGAAAACTGCTTATAGAGTCGTCGGTTGAGACGACTTATTAAGTCGTGCAGCGTTCAGAAAACGGAATCCAGAACGACATGCCAAAAAAGAAGCGAAGATTTTAAATATTGGATTAATAATTCAAAAAAATTATGAATGATGCTTACGCTTCTGTGTTACCCAGGGTCCCATTAAAAGCGCAGCGGATTCGTGGAAGTTAGTTATTTATGCTGACATTCTGTCAGCGAAGGCGTGGCAATAGTGACTGTCAAAAAGTCGACTATCGAGTATCGACCAGTTTGCGGCTGCGAAACACCTTGTATATCAGTAATAAACTCACTGTAAAGGACGAACCATAAAGGAACTGAACTCAGTAGATGAAAAGGCAATTATAAAATGGCATGTTCATTACTTTAGATTTTTTTTCAGGTGAGAAGGAAGCTGAGGATAATATAAGAACGTCAATCACTATTTGAAAGAAGACCTCGACATAGCGGCATTCCATAAGCGATAGCGATTTTCAAAAAGTCCAAAATGGGATCGATTTACGCTACCGGGACGTTTTGACAATCGCTATCAGTTATAAAATGTGGGTAGAAATCGCGTTCATCCGTAAATCCGGACAAGTACCAATGTGAGTTTTTCAATTTATAATGTACTTTATAAGTTTGAACAACGCACAATCGCACTTGCAACATTGCGCGCGCCCTTGGTCATCGCTGACAACTGTGAGGGAAAACATCGTGAGGAAATCTGAAGTTAATTAAAAAATTAGTTTATTATATGTTTGTGCTCCATTAGTGTAATTGCTCGCACTCGCCTGCATTTACTAGCCCGAGACCATCACCAACGTAGAGCTGTTGGAGCAATACCACGAGAGCCCGATCGACCGCCATATCTTGCGTCTAGCGTCGTAAATGGAGTTGGATTGGCCACACGCTGCGAATCGATTTTGATCATATACCGAAGCAAGCGCTGGATTGGAATCCCCAAGGCAAAAGTAAGCGTAGCCGTCCCCGTCAAACCTGGCGTCGCACCGTGTTGGCGAAAGCGACGAGCATCGGTATGACGTGCACGAAGCTCAAGACCGATCGCGATGGAGGACTACTGTGGACGCCCTTTGCTCCATCCAGGGGACGTAGGACATTAAGTCAAGTATTTGTCTCACTGCTGGGAAAAGGCCTCTTCTCATACAGAGAAGACACGAGCATTGATCGCCACGCTTACTCAGGACGGGTTGGCGATTTCAAACTAATACTAACTACAGTTTCCTTACGATGTTTACCTTCACCGCTTTCAGTGATGTCCAAGATAAACTTAGAAAGTACATAATAATAATGCACTTGAAAAAGTCACATGGGTTGTGCTCTTTATCCTTTATAGCTCCGTCTCTCTTACAGTGGAACCATTATAGGTTTGGCACGTCACAGTAAGGCTCCTATTCAATACAGATTTGACCATATCAGCTTACAATAGGACCTCGCTTATTTTAATACATAATAATTTGTGGTGAGCATCGGCTACCGAAACAAAAAACAAGAAATGCAGGGGCACATTATATTTTTATAATGCCTAATAAGAGAGTAAGTTTGCTCGCGGCGCGTACGCAGGCCCCGATCAACGGAAAATTGATCTTTATATGGACAATGTTGCTGATATTATTATGTGCAGATCATTTAAGTCATTGAAGTGTTTGTGCGGACAGCTAAGAAGTGGAATGCCCGGTCGGCGTCTGATGTTCCTAATAGCGTTTACCTCTGTGAAATAAGCTGGCAGTGTTTTTGAGCAAGCAACAGTAGGTGCGGCTTGCTGAGAGACCATCGAGAATATATTTGAAAATTTCAGATTTAATCTACTTTTCGCCCAGAATATGCGTGCACCAAAATCCTACCAGATACACCTCTATAGGTTACTGCCAAGTAAGCGCGCTTCAAAATAACCTGGCAAAGTAACTAAAAAACTAAATCAGAGACTACTTTCTTTTTAACCACATTATTTGCCAACACTACCCCACACTACACTACACTACTGTCTTACCCATAGTTCTGATTATCAGAAAAATCTGTCTAATCGACAAAATGAGTGGAGTAATGGATCCTATTTATTGGGTTTTCTAAATATTACCCCACTTCTACACCATTAATTCACGTTTACGCAAGCAAATTACCAAATTAAACATGAAAACGGCAAATATTTGAAACAACAAATTAAAAGCTGAGCCAAGCGACGGTCCAATTTTCCCCTACTCGTCAATCACGACTTTTTCATTACAAAGTCACCAACTACCGCGGTACCGCTCAAACACACTACAATAAAAACTAAAATGTTCGCTAAACTAAAAAACTCGTCAAAGGTTGAGCGTTGACACTTCAAAACTGTTTTTTCCATGTTTAGCGAATGGTGGTGACAGACGGGCAGGCGTTTGTTTCGACGCGGATGTATGGTTGTATAAGTGCGCGACACGTAAGTTGAACCAAAATGTATTAACGTTTTAATGAAATTAAACGATTTAAACCGAAATGAATCTTTTCTTTACTACCTAACCGTTGACAATTTGTATATTGTAAACGGTTAGGTCGTAGAAAAGTGATTTATTTCGGTTCAAATCGTTTAATTTCAATAGAACTATAATACATTTAGGGTCAACTTACGTGTCGCGCACTATATGTCTGTAGACATGGAGCGAGTTAACGGAGAAGAACGATGGAGCGCGTGGTCCATCAGACTCTCTGCAGAACTGATGCGAAACGGTACGGTAACACTGCGTCATTATCATCATGAGTATTTTAACTGCTGCGACACAGGCCTCCTCTCTGAGAGAGGGAATAGTCCTTAATCTACCACGTGGGCCCAGTGCGGGTTGTTGAATGTCACATGTCTTCGAATTAACAAGGCCAGGAGTGTTGAAGCGAAACTAGAGATAGCTATATTTATTAAAGTAAGGCACACCAACATATTTGCAATTTCATTTCCAGAGTTACATTAAATTTGAAAATACTCCTGTGCAAACAGATCAATTATAGGCGTGCTCAGTCATAGTTCGTCACAATCTTGTGTTCGCGAATACAAAATTTTTCAAATAATATTAATCTACTGGTTTTTGGAATTGAAATAAAATTTAAATTAGATTACAAAATACAAATCAGGAGCAAATACATAGTTAACAAACAAAATACCAGTTAATCAGCGATACATCAAATTTATGTCAAAAATAACTACATAATAACATAAACAGTGTAGTGCGAGTATAAAACAAAACAGTTGGAACAGTTAAAGAGAAGACAGGGCAGGTGAGACTACGGATCAATCTGCGTGACCTGAGCTCAAAGTCAAAGTAAAAGTATACCCTAACTTTTAAGAAAGTTTCCTCCAAAATATAGTTCTCTATGGAGACGAATAGCAGAAGAAACTCTAGAGCTGAAATGCGACGTGAAATGAGTGAACTTCAATTAAAATATGTAATTATCTCAGACCAACAAAAAAAGATCTTTTTTTGTTGGTCTGAGGTAATTATACGTAAGGATACGTAAGGAACCGGCGACGCGGTAGGCCCAGAAAGAGATGGCGTGACGAATTAGACGTCTATCTAAAGGATTGGCCAGATGTAGCAAGAGACAGGGAAAAATGGAAAAACGGAAGGGAGGCCTTTGCCTTGCAGTGGGACGTAACGGGCTCATAATAAAAAATTTACGTAAAGCTGTAAACCTTCTGGGGATTGGAACTGGCATCTATAACACAGGTTACTCTGTAATCTAGCCTCAGATCAAATAAAAAGTCAAGATGGAACGTTGCAAACAACAAGGTGACGCCAGTTAAAACTAATCCTTGTCGTATACAAACACAATTACACGCACACACGTACAACGAAACTACGCCTTAGCTCGTCGAGCTTTTTATTTTATCTAAGAGCTCGACTGACAAGCTAAGGCGTAGTTTCGTGACAAGTGAGAAGAACAATGTGAGGTGTGAAATACGGGCCGCATACTGGTGGATTGGGTAGTTGACACCACCAATCTATTGACATATTTTTAAGATCTGTGTGTAAAAACGATTATGTTCCCCATTTTCTTCAGTTAACATAACACTCCTTTATTAATTCAGCATCAGTGAAAGCAGCATCTTTTTTTTGCAAGAATGTTACATGTTTTTATAACAGCTTCATTTTGTCCAAATGCAGTCGAAATAATATTTTTCTTCCAACTATGCTTTAATTGCATCACAATCACACTAAAAACTCAGTACAAAGCGAGTCTTTAATGCTCTAGAGCAATAAAAATGTATGAAATTGCATTATTGCACTGTTTTTTTTTAATCGCACCAAAAGTTGCCAATCTCAATGGATTAGCTCTATTCAGCCAGCCGATATCAATACTTTTTTTTTACGTACGTATTATTCATTTCTATCCTACTAGTTCCAAATTTAAAAAATGATTGCTGCTAACTCTGATTTCAAAATGAAAGAAATTTAAAAAAGTGATTTATCTACTATTCCTATAGGTAATAGTTGAAAGAAAAGCAGATTATGCACCTCGCCTTAAGTAATTTATATTGCCCTCGTGCCTGTTAGATTAGAGCCCTCGCTAGCGCTCGGGCTCTAAATCAGGCACTCGGTGCAATAATAAATTACTTTGTGCTCGATGCAATAATCTACTATTGTTTACGACGAAATTGATTATTGGATTGAGGATAAACGCAGGAGGACCAAAAGTTACCGACGTCGTGAGGAAACCCGCATATCCAAGCACCAAAAATGCGAAGACATGTGACATCTAGCACTGGGCACGCGTGGTGTGTTACATATTATCTCTCTCGCAGAGAGGAGGCCTTTATCCCAGCAGTGCTAAAGCCGATGATGATAAAGATGACTTCGTTTTAGGTGCACTTTTCTCGATACTCCCGCTATTATAATATTATTAATTATTATAGTATACCTCGCGCGTAATTTATAAACAAAGAAGTGTGTGGTACAGCAGTTAAAAGAAAACAACTCAGTGGAACGCAGAGCCAAGAGGCTCATTGGCGACGTTGAACTGGTGGACGCCAAGCTTCACAGCTTGGCTCATCGCCGCAAAGTTGCCTGCTTGTCGGTCTACTACAGACTGTACTTCGGTGAGTGTGCTCAAGAACTCCACGACCTCATCCCACCAGCCCCCTTCTACCATCGGACATCTAGACGCACTGCAAGTTATCATCCTTACCTTGTTGCCATTCCACCAATTCGAACCAAGCGCTTCCAAACATCCTTTATAATGCGCACAGCGAATGAATGGAACTCACTACCTGCGTCTGTGTTTCGAACGCATTCAACCCGAATCTCTTCAAAGTTAGAGTGAACAGGCTTCTTCTGGGTAAGCTCACTCCATCGTAGACTCTATCTCTGTCACCTATGACCTAGACTAGAGTCAAGAGCAAACCCATTACAAATAAAAAAAAAAAGCAATGTGATGCTGGCAGCACTGAGCGGTTAAAAGCTGCTGGTTGCCGAAACTCGGGAAAGCTTCTATTCACTTTCCTGTTTTACGACCTTCTTTTTAGTAAACATCATGCGTAATATCAGTTTTGATATTGACATTGTTTACTAAAATTGTTTGCTATGTCGGAAGTCGCGGGTCGCACAAAATATCATCCGCGGGCCGCAGTTTGACGACCACTGATTTGAAAAGATACTCTGATTTTGTAGACTAAACTGACTTTTGGGGGCCTGCCACTTTAACGTTACATAAAAATAGTGTCGTATCCTGAGTGGTCGAAAGATGATCAAAAATCGAAGTAGGTCGAAAATGGAACTATTGCACGGCAAAAAATTACATTTGTTAAGAAACAAGCAGCCATTATTTAATTTCTACTCATCTAACTGCCACGCTCAGAGACGTTAACGGTTACTTAAATCTCTCCTTAGTATAGATTTTCAGTACAAAATCTTTATTAAGTAGCGCCTTAAGTAACCATTAAATGTCTCTGAGTGCGGCAGTAAGTCAGCCTTCATTATATTGATCCAATTTATTTTATTGTTGATTTCTTATTTTTAACCGACTTCCCAAAAAGGAGGAGGTTTTCAATTCGACTGTTTTTTTTTTTTTTTTTGTTACCTCAGAACTTTTTACTGGGTGACCTGATTTTGATGATTCTTTTTTTATTTAAAAGCTGGTGCTTGTCGTCTGGTCCCATTTAATTTTCTTCAAGATCTGGTAAGGAACTTCGGAGATATTCAACAGAACTCTTCAAAAAATTACGGAAAATCACTCGGGATAGCTGCAATAGCAATTCTGTTTATTGTTTACACCCCTTCATAACATAACATCACACTG
This sequence comes from Orthosia incerta, assembly GCA_948252205.1. NCBI lineage: Eukaryota > Metazoa > Arthropoda > Insecta > Lepidoptera > Noctuidae > Orthosia > Orthosia incerta. The sequence goes on along the minus strand of OX411741.1, from coordinate 34,720,191 downwards.
TTACGCTCTAAAGAGGTACTCAGGTGTGAACAGTTCACCCTGGTATACTCTCATTCCATGGGTTTTGTTTAAATTTCATGCAATTAGGTTAATCTATTTTGTCTTCTCTTTGGGTATTATAGGTACCTAGCCTATATTCAAATTCAAATTCAAAAACTTTATTTCGAGCGAAGACTCATATAGGGTTAGTAACAATATGCATTAAAACTAAGTAATAGTAAACAACACGATACGGTGAAACATGTAACTGACAGCAGTGAACTATATACGGACAGTCCACTCTGTCAGCAATCATTTTCAGAACCCTGTTAGGGCTGTCCATAACTCGGGCCACCATTGATGTTGCACGCTTGCGCATTATCGCGTAAAAACAATCAACACGCGCCGCCGCAAACATCCCTGACGCACTACAACGCCAAGACAACCCCATCAGTTTCCTGAACGCGTTATTATACTGGACTCGAAGGGCCCCATACGACGCCCGCGAATACTTCTCCCACAGACTGCAAGTGTAGAAGGTGGTACAGAATGCTCTAAAGAGCGTCACCTTTACTTCTGCAGTACAACGTGCATATCTGCGAGCTATCATATTCGCACGCACGGAAAGAGCCCTCCGTTCCCTTTCAATGTCAGCATTGTCACTGAGGTCAGTGGTGACCAAGTGACCTAGGTACTTAAATTGTTCCACTCGCTCAAGAGTAACACCGTTTAGCCGTATAGGAGGCACATCAGGAAGGTACCTGGTCCCCGCCTCAAAAACAATGTACTGACTTTTCTGAACGTTATACAATAACCCATGTTCAGTCGCGTAACGCTCACATATGGCCAATAGTGTCCTAATACCACCGACTGACGCGCTCAGCAGCACCATGTCGTCCGCGTAGCTTAAATTATTGACACAAACACCGTCAATATGACAACCGACATGATGACCGCTAAGCGCCTCAATCAGGACATTCATATACAAATTGAAGAGGGCAGGGGAGGTTAACCCCCCCTGTCTCACTCCACACTCCAATTTATAAGGCTCCGACAGCACACCCGCCCACCGAACACTGTTGACCTGGCTTCCATACCAATGCCCGAAGATACTTATAAGCTCGATAGGCAAGCTTATAGCCTCAAGTTTCCTCCATAATATATCATAGGAAACCAGATCAAAAGCCCTAGACAGATCGAGAAAGCAAGCGAAAACAGGTGTACCTCTTTTGTGTAGTACCTGACGGCCTGCTTGAGACACAGAACTGCACTCTCTGTAGAAAGTCCTGACCGAAATCCGAACTGATTGTCGTGCAGCACAAGATGTTTGTTTAGCTTTGTATCAAGCAGACCATCAAGCACCTTAGCGACTATGGTGGCCCGAGAAATAGGTCTATAGTTTCCTTTATCCGAAAGATCACCTGTTTTACTTTTAACAATAGGAACCACGATCGTCCTCATTAGGTCGGAGGGCAAGTATGAATGACCAATACATAAATTGTACAGCAGTGCCAGTACTCTCGGTAAGTGAGGACCGGCGTATTGTAAATGCTCGATACTGAGCCCGTCATGTCCCCTGGACATGACGGGCTCAGGACTTACCTTTAGTCGAAGACCTGATGACTCTAGCCACATCTTTGGCACTGAAGCGGGTGCCCACCTTGCCACAACGAGGCTCAGCATCCAGCATCTCACAAGAGCTCCCTAGCGGTGACTTTAAAACAAACTGATTTCTAAAAAGGTTCGCAATATCCTTCGCATCACTCACACCATTCACACTAACAGGCAGGCCAGGCCGAATGCTCAATTTATTAGTTCTCTTCCAGAAACCGCGAAAATCACGCTTTGAATGCTTAGAGGCAATTATGTCCATCTTTATCTGTTCCTCGTGGTTCTGACACCATTTAAGTCGTGATTTGAAAAATGCCCTACTTGACCGCATGTCATCATACACTGGGCCAGTTGAAGGTTTCCCACACGATGACCATATGTGGAAGTTCTGCCTTGCCAGCCTGTGAGCGCAACTGAAATGCTATAGAACTGGTCTATTATGAACCACAACTAAAAAGTGAAAAATAAAAAAGCTTTTTTACAAAAAATACAACCGACTTCAAAAAAAACACTACAAAGTGAAAAATAACTTAAATTTCCAGTTCTATAGCATTTCAGTTAAATTTCGGAAGTCGGTGTCGAAAAAAAACGAAGAAACAAAAGCAGGAACACCGACTTCCGAAAATTAAGTTATTTTTCAATTTGTAGTGTTTTTTTTTGAAGTCGGTTGTATTTTTTGTAAAAAAGTTTTTTACAATACAAGTATATTTACTTTGTGTATTAACACTGTTATATTTATATATGTGTCGTTTATATTCATAAATCATTTATTTACACCAATTAATAAAATTAAATTGAGGAGTCATGTCACATCGATTTGATGAATCAATTACAATTGAGCCTTACCTACAACAATGTGCTCCGCGCTTGCAACATTTAAAAAAAAAGGTCATTGCCTGATTGGCAGCTGTCAGTTTAGTCTACGAAATTAAAAAGCACAATATTGTAATTGGCTATTTGACAGATATTGCAATAAAATATGGAATGTGTTGGAAATGTTAGCTTGTAGGTAAAAAATAAGAGTAATTTTTTTTTCGTCAATATTTAAATTGATAATATTTTATTTTTGGAAAACAAAATTGCCATTTTTGTCTATAGAATAAATGATCCAAAACGGTGGCGGCCATGATTGATGCATCGTGTGACGTTACATTTTAAACAACAAGCAAAGAGTAGTTCGTCGTAGTTCGCGTCTGTTTATTAAAATATGACGTCAAAACCCGTAATGTCACGTGACCGACGTGTTTTCGCGCGTCTTTCAAATTATTATGGAAATATTTTTTTTTTCTTTTTGATTACGTTTTTCTTTAAAAAATTTTACAATACTTTTCTGAAATCTGTCAATTAGCCAATTGTTCAGAAATCAGTCCAATATCTTCTCGATCTCTCGAGATTGAAATATTTCACAGTCGATATATGCACAATATTCTCATGGGAAACAGTTTAGCAGTATCTATTGCATTGTCAAAAGTACGTTGACATTAGATAAAATGGAATCAGCCTGGAGCGTGAATATCCAGATTTGGGTAAACTGCCTATGAAGAGCAATTCACACGATTTGCAAATTTAGACTTTTTGAGTGATGTGGGAAAGTAATAGGTAATAATATTCGCAGGTCTTGGTTTTCTGAATGTCGGATTTATGTATACTTCTAGCTGGTAGGTGGGGGGAGGGGGGGCACTTGACTATAACAAATATTAGCCATTTAAAGATTAATTTTACGCAAACGGATCCATGAATCGAAAAATGGCTTTCACAGACCCGTAATATTTTTGAATGGCCTATCCAACGATACCCCACACTATGGGATAGATGAAAAAAAAACAAAAACATCCCCACTTCATGGGATGGGATCTCATCCAATGACTTTTCCCGCTCTGGGTGAAGAAGGGGGAGGGCGTGTCAGACTTTTACTGACTAAAACCCACCCGTGTTCCTTCAGTTTCTTATGCCAGGGCCGCAGTAACTCTCTTTCAAATTTTTCTCTCTAATCTGATTACGGAACACTGTGTGGATATTGTGTAGGGTTCCGTATTTTGATTACGGAACCCTACAAAATAACCAAACACATGAGTGGGATAGGCACAAGTACAGTGAGGCCTATACGCAACAGTGGGCGAAGTCAAGCTGCGGATGATGATGGTGAGGAACACGATTTTATCGTAAATGTTATTAACAAGCTTCGCTCTTTCGCTCCCTTCAACTGCCTGTGCCTACCGTAGCCCTACCCTACTAACCTTCCTATCTACCCTGCTTACATTCCTACCTACCCTACTTACCTTCCTGTCCACCCTACCTACCTTCCAATTCATTTTCTAGGTCATTCTTTCGCGCAGAATCTTGATGTACTTACAAAAATAACAAGATTAATCAGATGAAAAACGCTAGTTACGTCAGCCCGATTTCTTTGTATGGGATGAGGCATCTGTGTGCTAGTATTATATTATCTGTGACACCGCCATTTAGAAAATGACTTCAAATGCACAACGCCATCTATCGAATATGGAGTTCAACTGTCCGAGTATCTGAATTACGTGTGTTGTGATAATTTTACTTCTTGAACACTTTAAATTCATCGAAGTTTTGATAGAGTGAACCGATTGCGATGAAACAAAACTAAGTAATACTTTAAGTTACGCACAATTTGTATGTATTAAAATTATCTAATAAACAGACAAACCGAGAAACAGACCAAATTGCCAAAATTGCTGGAAATGGTTTCTGTTGGTTATGCTTTTAGGCGATATATACACCCCAATGCTAACGCAGTACTGGCCGTGCGCCCGCTCGATGCCAAAATATCAAAATTGAACCTCCTTTTGAACAGTTTTGTTTGCAAAATATTATTTGATTTACATATGCTATGTTAGTTATGAAGAAATAGCAACCATCAATTTTTCTGTGTATAAATGTTTTTAAACATCCAAGCCGTTTTGGAGGAGTTTCCAAAAGTTGCGAAAAAATATCGTGCTGTTAATTATTTTTTTAAAGCGAAACTATTAGTTACACGTAAAAACCTTGTACATGAATCAATTATAAATATATTTTTTTTTAAACCTTTTAACCTAGCCGTTACTAAGGAGTGTGCTTTACAAAGTTACCGTTTTACGGCACTAAAGCGTATGTAGGCCCTTAACACCTGGCTATTTTTTTTTGGAAATATTTTCGATGTACAAAAATTACTTTTCGACAGATTCATTATACTTTGTATGAATAGATTTTATAAGTAGGACACAAAATCCCATTAGCCACATCTGAGTATTCCTTTAGCAAGACTAACGCACAGTCATTATTTTGTATATCATCATCATTCAGCCGAAAGACGTCCACAGCTGGACATACACCTCCCCAGGCGTCGCCACTTTGACCGATCCCGTGCGATTTTGTTTATGTAGGTGTAGAATTCACGACAGCTAACAGAATCAGAGATGTTCAAATATTTCCCTCCGATTCTGAAGAATTTTAAGTTGAGCATCTGTCAAAACTACTTTAGTCTGGAAATCTGGATAACTATAGCCTACTTATGTGATATTCTGATATAACTATAAGCAATATTTATGTAAATTTTCATCAAAATCCGTTCAGTAGTTTTTGCGTGAAAGAGTAACATACATCCATCCATCCTTACAAACTTTCACGTATATAAAAGTAGGATATTAAGAAGTATGATTTGACGCGTGCTTAACTCCGAATACTCAATTGAGAAATAGCCCTAGCAATACAGGAATAAGAAAGGATTTAGTTAGGGGTACACTAGTCGACGGCACGAACTATTTTGTGCGCGGGGTTAAAATGCATTTTATATCAACCGACAACACGTGCGGAAGAGATAGATGCTGTGATGAGCAGTAGGAAGCTATGCGTACGAATACACACTTTTCCAAATTTGTAGCGAAATGGATAATGATTTAGAACGAAACCGAGCGCGCGAAATTTTATAAACAGACCTTTGGCAGTCTAGATATCATGAAAAAAAGACTAAATCTATCTGTTCAAAATAAAATTATTTGCATTGTTGAACTACTAATCTATCCCTATATATAGGCCGTTTTGCAATTTTTTGTCTTCTTATGGTATTTATTCGCGCCCAAAAATGCGTTAAAATTAGTGTCGTAATGTGGAACTTTCGAAGCACTTTCAAATATTTTCTATTTTTACTTTTTTGCTTCCATACAGGGCTAGATAATGATGAAACAAATTGATATCACTTTTTATTTTGAACGTACATCGTCAAACAGTGGAATAATCCCCAGACTACGTTTGTATGGAAGAATTTTCGACTAGTGTAACCATAAGTACCTTAGTTTAAAACTAAGGCATCTAGATATTTATAAACGTTGTACCCAAGTATTAGGTACTTATTCATAGAGAATTATGATTCACACGTTCGTTAATAAATTACCACTTCGTATCAGGTGTGTATTATCACTTTGTCATAATAAATAAGTATAAACGCTCATTTTTTACTTCAAATAACAACATTTTCAACATTACTTTACGACCACAATAATTGATAGTGCTCGTCTAGAAATATAGCTCCAGGGAACGAGCTTCACCTAACTATTATATTTAACAAGTGCAGTCTGTCTGTCCGTCATGATAATATTTATTGTTTGCAACAATATAATATTAAAAGGTTTGCGTTTATGTGCAGTTAATACCTTTAAGATTATACGTTGCGAGCGCTTGATCCTGGCTTTTACAATAAATAAATTCAGTTTGACGGTAAAATTGTATTATACGTTTTAATAAATACCGATATATAATGACAGGCCTTTGAACGTGCAGATTGCGAGGCAATGCTTTAGAAAAATTATATTTTGATTCGCCGGCGAATGGTGAGTTAAACGAGGGTTAGACGAAAATAGACTTGTTCGTTGTTCATAATGATGCTGCCGAGGTCTTCCAGAGTTCCTTTGAATAAAAACATTACATATTTGTGACGACTTCTCTCCCCGCAACGAATCGCGAAAAACCCTGTCACTTGTATCATAAATAAACACGAAAATTCATTCGCAAATCTAATTCCCGATCCCAATAACATAATTCCAAGGGTGATTGAGCAGCCACCACGCCTTGAAACCGACATTTTATATGATTTGCAAGTACGGAACCCCGCCGAGCGGATTGCATTGAGCAGTTGTGTTTGGAATAGACCCTCGGGGTACCACAGGGCGTGCTCTGCGGGCTCCTAATAGGTTGTTTAAATATTTTTCATTTTTAACTATTTTGCGTCCCGTGGAGATGTAATGAAATCTAAGTAGTTTAATATTTAGAGCTAGGGTGCTCGCGATGGGCATTGTGTCTTTTTGTAAGTTTTAGTCAGTAGTTGACTCAGCGTTAATTATGATGTTGATTTGAAGTGTGTGAATGTGGACTTAGCATTATAGATAGGATATTATGAATATGTGAAGCTCTCGCCTAGCGGAAATAGCAGCTTAATTAATTACAGGTCACATAGTTTACAGATGTTTATACTTTTCCAAGTCATGCTTATGCTATTAGTTAACACAAGGAGGTATTTTTTTAAATTCATCATACTTAATTAAGTATCTTGAAATATCTAAGAAAGAAGCCCCAACATATCCTCGACTGAACCTAAAACTAAAATTACAAGAAACAATATCCGACAAGAAACAATAGTTTCTTTACAGCACAAGATCTGCCCACCCTCAAACCGTGCATGTATCGTTGTATGGCTATCAAGCGCGCCGGACCGTGTAATTCTATCTCATAAATATAAGCGCAAATAATACATATTCGAGTTCAAATCGCTCCTTGATTGATGTCAAAGCGTTCGCTACGAGCCGTGGTAACTCCGCGAAGTTAATGTTCCCGGCACCGCTTGCTTTAATCTCTGAGAGAATGTTACGAACTCACTTTTGCATGGATGTTCCAAAACATTAGATTTTTTTTAATACTGCTATCTCACCTTAGGTAAGTGATGATGTGGTCGACAGCTTCGCATCGGAGATTAGGGATTAAAGTACATGAAAAACAATATTTTCATGTACATAATATTAAAAAAAGCGAAATTATTTAAATAAAATTAAAAGAGAAGATGAGAAGCAGAGGAAAACATTCAACATCATAAAAGATGCCAAAATAGAAAAATAATAGAAAAATTATTGAGTCTTTTAAACAGTTGTTTAGGTTATGAATCTCATGAGGTACTTTAATTTTTACAGTTGATTGTACTTAAATTACTTGACCAATAGCGTATTTGGGAAATTTCATAATTAGACAAACAGTCGATGTGACGAACTACAGCTTTGACCAATATCAAATTTGACGAATTGCCAATTTGACGAATGTCAGACTTGACCAATGTCCTTCAACACAAAAAATAGCCAGGGTGTAAAAGAATAACCAACAGAACCCAATTCCAGCATTTTCGATTTTTTGTCTGTTTGTTTAGTTGTGCACGCATCAGGTCAAATGTACGAAACCAATGGAGATAATTATTATACATTAAAAATGTGCTAACTTGAAGTATTACTTAGTTTTTGTTTCATGGGAATCGGTTCAGTCTATCAAAAGATATATGAATTTAAAGTGTTCAAAGAAGTAAAATATCACAACACACGTAATTCAGTCATGCTCATTCCACCTGAGAAACCGTCAGGCCTCAAGAAAGTTAAGCATCAAATGGCGAGGCGCTAACATAGAGCACAATGACCACCCTGTTTACCTTGGTGCCACCTTGGACCGCTCACTGACTTACAAACACCATTGTTTGAAAACAAAACTTAAAGTCGGCACCCGCAACAATCTACTTCACCGTCTAACATCTACTACCTGGGTGTGCCTCTCCACATGTCCTTCGTATATCGGGTTTAGCTCTCTGCTTTTCGGCTGGGGAATTTGCATGCCCAGTGTGGCACCGATCCGCCCATGCCCGACAAATGGATGTAGCTTTCAATGAGACTTGCAGGATTATCACAGGGTGCTTAAAACCAACCCCACTTGCTGCACTATACCCGCTTGCAGGAATAGCCCCACCGGATGTCCAAAGAAAAGTGGCATGTGATTCAGAGAAGCACAAAGTTTATATAACGTGGAGAAGCAAAGGGGTAGATTAAAAAGTCGAAACAGATTCCTGTCGTTCACTAAATCAATTAACAGTAACGATTTAAGGGAAACGAAGAAAAATCTATGGCTCCAGAAAAGCTTCCTGCGGGCCACCAACTGCCTTGGCCCACCTGGAAATCTCTAAACTGACTACGAAGTCAGGTGGGTCGCTGCAGGCACAACCTAGTTAGATGGGGGTACTCCAATGACCCACAGTGCGATTGCGGAGCTACATCCCAAACAATTCCTCACATTTTGTCTTGTTCTCTGTGCAACAACACCTGCACATTAAAAGACCTTTGTGAGGCAAATGACAACGCTGTTGGCGTGGCTGAATTCTGGTCAAAATATATTTAATTTTGGAATCATCGATACGACGAAGAAGGGTAGGTAGGGTACGTATGGTAGGTATGGTAGGGTAGGTTTGTAAGGTAGGGTAGGCAGTTGATGGGAACGAAGCCACGGGCACAGCTAGTAAATAAATAAATAAAGTATGACTTGTGAAAAAAGAAATATCGTTGCAAAAATAGGGACGTTACATGCTTTTGAAGTTATTCTTCTATCCTAGTGACGCAAGTTGTCGTTTTCGGGTGAAGTCACTATTTATGGGCTTCCTGTCTTGCAACGTCAGATGATAGCTGGTGCTGTCTTGGTTTTGCACTTTGTCTTTTTCTGTCGCTTATATTTTTGTGGCTTATTCTTTATACAAACGTTAAATTACCTTACTATCGTATGGGTGTCTGGCAACTAGTAATCGATTTTTCAAGCACTTCCAAACATTTTACTATGGAGCTCGTCTCACGATGGAGCCAGCAGGTAGGTGGCCAAAGCAACTCTTCAACCAGACAAGATAACACCATCATGTTTGGGTTTATGGGATATGTATTGACAAGCGCATTAAATTTCGTACTTTTTAGTTCAAAAAAGCTTGTTTTATAAATATTTTTACTTTTAATAATTATTATTTTGAGTCTACTAAACATAAATAGTACATTGTTATCCTAGGGGTGAAAGTAACTTATTTAGTCCCGAGACGGGGTTTGGCGCCCGGAACGAAGTGAGGGCGCCAATAGTTCGAGGGACTAAATAAGTCTTTAACCCGAGGTAAACACTGTGCTTTTCATTACAAATACAAGGAAAGTAAAAATAAAAACATGAATTAGCTAAAGAAAAAATGAGTAAATTTTATTTTACATTTAACAACAACTTTGATGAGATAATTTTATTTAAAGTTTATGGTAAAATTAGAACAATTGGTTATAGTTAGTGACAGGTTTTTTCCGGGTATTTTGATATTTGATATTTTCTGGGAAACTTGTGTTTCTACATTATCCAGAGATTCTTGGGTGAATGTTGGGGACATTGATATTTGTCTATTTTCTTCAGCTGTTACAGAAATAATTTTGGATTGCACCGGATAATCTTTTGAAGTGCTCGGTTGTGTAGAGTCAGTGGAATGGAGATTTATCATTTCTGTTACTCTGTGTGATATCTTAGTTTTATTTTCCACTGACTCTTCTATGTAGCCTTCAGCTACTTTACTCGACTTCCAACCTCCATGCCTTTTAATGAGAGTTAAATCGGCACCAGAATCGGCTAGCAAAGTAGCCGATGTTCTTCTAAAGCAGTGACCCGAATATAGATTTGAGTTTGGCAAATTAAGGTAGGTGGCTATCTCTTTAGGAATACTAGAAATCTTGTTTTTGCCAATTACTTGCCGCAGACACTTCCCTTTATGATAATTTATGAAAAAACGGTTCGTTTCTATACCACTTGGTCGTAATTTTCGGTATTTTTCTATTATATTTACAAATTCTTTTTTAATAACGAAGGTTCGGTCAACTTTAGTTTTAGTGCCACGTAACTTCACCAGTAATATATCACCTTGTTTCTCAATGTCATCAACCGTCATATTTACTAGTTCGATACTTCTGCAAGCGCCACTTATTGCCAATATCAACACTACCTGAAAAGTAGATAATTATATCTCTTTAATTGGTGTATAAAATATAGAAAGTTACAATTTGATACAAATTTCGTATAAATAAGCGAATAACAATAAAAAGATTAGCTTACCTTCATTACTAGGTATATTTCATCAGGCGCTTGGTTTAAGAAGGTTTCTACCTCTTGAGAAGTGAAAACTTTGGACTTTTTCGATTTAAATCCATCAGATTGCCTTTTGAGAAACGATGTTAGCCTCTCGAATTCCTTTAAATGTACATTGTGTTTAGTACTTAATGTTGTCTTTAACATAGAATACACGCTCCATAAGGTTGAAGGTTTGTAAGTCTTTGATAATTCGTTGAAATATATTAGCAACACGTTTTCTGATAACGATTTCACTTTTTTCTCAGCGCGCCATTTCATAAAATCGTCATACGATTTTAGGTATCTTTGTTTTGATTTGGGTGGTAAAAGGTTTTCCACTACCGCTTTAGCCTCTTCTCTTATAAAATTAGGCGTTAAATTCGTATCAGAATCAGATGAACTCATTTTATAGGTACAAATCTCTGCTATACGTATATAAACAAAAGTCTTCAAATCGAAAAAATAAATGAAGATCGAATTGCCGCTTTCCCGCCTATTTTGTTTGATTTTTTTTTTTCTGTGGCCGGCCAGCTATTCAGCCATTATTTTTTATTTTCATCATTGAAAAAATGGTAAATATTTTGCCCAAATCTAAGTTATTTTAAAGAAATTGTTGAAACTAAATTATAATATATCTAGTTATTTAAAAAAAATATATTCTTTAATCAATACTTAACTTTAAGTTATTTCAATTTTACATCGTGGCTGTATAGAAAGTAGGAACATGGTTCAATAGATATGTGAAAAAGAACTAGTTTTTTTAAATAATTTGACAGCTGTCAGTTGAAAACGATTCTCCCTAGGGCTGAAAAGTATTACTTTCAACCCGCTCCTCAAGCAACTTCAGACCTACTTTCCGAGTATGAGTAATGAAAAACATTTTTAAAGTCAATTTCAAGGCTAAGTTAGTTTAAATGTATATAGTTAATTAAGTATTTTATAAACTGTGTATATTTTATCTACGTAAGTTAATAAAATAAAAAGTACGTGCTAAAAATAATTAAGTCTTAACTAGTCAAATCCATTATCAAAATATTTTTAACACACTTGCTCATAAAGTGGCTCTAATTTCACCGCAATTAGGCACATAATGATACCTGTTATCAAACTATGACTTTTTCATTGCTATTATTCACAAGTGAGTTATAGAGTTTTTTTTTTAATTTATTGGTTGTGTTGCTTTGTTCTTAAAAAAGTTTCGATACAAAAAAGATCGTGCTCAATAGTACAAATAAATTAATGTACCTGTTGCTTGCTCATTACATGAAACTTCGTATTTAAAAAGATATTTTCAACTTGTACGTGCTTAATAAATAAAACTTTCACTCAAATATAAATTTTATTTGCTCTGTAATTAAGAAAAATTGAAATTCCCTAATTTGTACGTGGCTAAAACACTATCCACGAAAAACCAAAAAAAAAAGAAACCTCATTATTTTAGTCTATGGCCGATCGCCATTGTTAAATGCGCGCGCATAGGAAAACTGACCGCGAAATGATTTCGTTTTATAGTTAGAGGTAATTTTAGCTTATTGGAGCTAGTGTTGCCCGACCCTAATCCGGCAACCAGAACAGACCAGGTACATACTCGTAATTTAGCCAGACTTGAGTGCAAAGGCCAAAATATACTCATAAATATTATGAATCGGTAAGTATAAGAGGGTCATATAGAAACTATTGAACACACCTACTTCAGGCGTCGTTTTATGTGTTTCTAACAAGAACTTATCGTCCTTCAAAAGCGCTTACAGTATTATTTGATTACCTACATGTTTTATTTTCTCATAATTGCGACTATTCCTAGGCCTAATATACAGTGCAACACAGTAAACCATCAAAACTATTACTTAGGTTGCCATACATAAAAATGCTAAAAGCATTAGGAAGATAACATATTGTGTCCATTGAAGTAGATCATTTTTGTAAAACTAACGGTAGTAATCGACTTTGGTAGCTTTACAATAGGATTTAGTGATGTTCCAAAAGTAATTTCCAACTAGTAGAAGTTCCAAATTACTAATTGGAACCTGCCTACCTAATGGGTTCAAATAGTATCTAACTGGTGGTTTCCAACTTAGTAATGGGTTCAAATAGTACCTAGAGGTTTCCAACTAGTATTACTTTCAAAAAGTACCAAGTTGTTTCTTTATGTTCGTAGGTAACTATCTAAAATATCGTCCACGATGTTCTGTAAATGGGGCAAGAACAGACATGGAATGGAACCACCATACGACTTTGGTGACCTTAAAGATTCTTGAACATTGTACCATACACTACAAATAAAAAGGCTGGCTATACGATTATCCTTAAACAGTTTCAGCGTAAGTCCTCAACAAATTAAAATAAAATTAGAATAACAATAGAACCTAAAAACGATACTAGCACCGCCATCTGTTGGTAATGTTAGGAACGAATAAGCGAGTCGACTGTCTACCCAACGTTGTGCGGTGCATTTCAATAGCTGAAACTGTGGAAATGAACCTCAGTTACAACTGCTCTTGTGGCAAATCGCTAGATGGGCTCATTGTAAATTCCCGAAAATTACTTAGACCAATGTTATAACACAAAGTATGTAAGCGGCGGTATGTAAATGCGAAAGCTCTAGCTGTCTGTCTGTTATCTTTTCACGCTTAATCCTCTGAACCGATTTAGATGAAATTTGGTGTGATCTAGTTTTAACCAAAAATTAGACATGCAAAGTTAGGTAGGTAGGTTATAGATTGGTTTGTAATTTGTTCACTCTTCAGTTGTGGTACATAATAGGCAAGTTCTATAGTAAGGAAGGTAGGTAGGTACTTATAATGCCAGAATAGATTACCCGAATATCATGAAACTTGAAAATAACCGGTAAATTGAGAGTATACCAAGGTGAACAGATCACATCTGCGTTTCCCTTTTGAGCGTACTGGCGTGATAATACGTTATGAAATGGTATATGTAAATAATAAACAGACATGCAATTGCAGCAATCCCGAGAGATTTGTTGTCATTTATTGCAGAGTTTTGTTGTATATCTCCAAAGTTCTTCATCAGATCTTCACCAAATTTAAATGGGATCAATTGGGCAACTTACTCTTAAAACGAAATAGTAGTTTATGAAACTATGCATAATAATATATAACTAGGTATTAAAACATTCGTGTGAATACTATTAAAAACTTCGCCTACGGCTCGGTTTTTAAACACACACTCATGTTTTAATACCCCTTATTATGCAACAGTATCATAAACTACTATTTTTTCTATGACGATACAGGACAAATCCAAGAAGTTAATCACTAAGAGTTTCCATCAATATTTTTTTTGTAATGCCATTTTAGTACCTATTATAAAAAGATTTGATTCCAATTTTAAATTGTCTGTGACAATGCCCGCTTTAGGCTTAGCACGCACTGTGATTTTTATTCGCGCGAATTTTCTCTTTCTACCTGTTCATAGAGCTCAAAATATTCACGTGAATTAAATATGCGCCACGGTGCGGTGGATTCTGTTGCAAAACACGGCTTTCATGCGGTATTATTGCCGCACGATTTTTTTACCGCAATGCGAGCAGCTTCATACAATTCCATAGGTCACAGAATGGGCGGAAAAAAATCTCGCGAATAAATATCACAGTGCGTGTGGTAAGCCTTAGCGCATGCGCGGATAATGCGGTTATGTGCTGGGTTTTGGCGCCATTTATACGTTTTGTTTTGCAGGTTTCGCTGTACTGAATTTCATGAGTTTTTTTTAATTCTTGCTTATAATGTCGAATATTAGTGACTATGAAGAAAATTTGACTCCGCCAAATATTTTATATGCGGCGAGTAAAGTCGAGATTATTATATGATGCATTTATGAAAAGAAAAGGTATTTAGTAGGTTCAATCCCAAAATGTGTGAGTGTAGATAAAGTAGTGTATGAAACTGCACATAACTAGGTATAAAACACACTCATGTTTTAATACCCCTTATTATGCAACAGTATCATAAACTACTATTTTTGCATTTTCTATGCCGTAAAGTTGTCACAGCATTTATAACATTTTCTCAACTTTTCTGGTAATAGATTATGAATAATTTCCGTCGCCATATCTAAAATATCGGGCGGAGTCAAATTTTCTTCACATTCACTGATATCAGACATTTTTATGCTAGAATTACAAAACTCATGAAATTCAGTACAGCAAAACGTATGAATGGCGCCAAAACCCAGCTCATCACCGCATTAACCGTGCATGCGCTAAAGCTGGCGTTGCCAAGGACAAATAAAAATTGGTATCAACATTTTATAAAGTAGGTACCTATTATAAAAAGGGATATTTTTAAATGCACATCTGTATAATTTTTCAGCACACTTGGTAACTTTACTAATTAACTGAATGCATACCAGAAAAATGAATGCTGTGCAAAAAAAGAACCAATTGAATAACTAAACAAGTCCTACAAAAAAAAAAAACAAAAAAAAAAAACAAAGTATGTACCATAAAATCTTTGAAGGCGCTTTGGACTGCCCCATCGGAGTTGTTTTTTTTCCTTCCAAGAAGTTATCCAAATTTCGAATAAAAGGTAATCTGTTGGAGCAAGGTCCGGGGAGTACGGTAGATGTCTTAGACATTCCAAATGAAGCTCCTCTAATTTGGTAGCCGTCTGTTGTGCAGTGTGTGGTCTAGCGTTGTCCTGAAGCAGCAGTGGCCTAGAGCGATTGACCAGCCTCGGCTGTTTAGCAGCTAGCTTATCCATCATGGTATGCAGTTGCTAACAATAGACATCCGCCGTAATCGTCTGGCCAGATTTAAGAAAGCTGTAGTGAACGACACCGGCACTAGTCCACCAAACGCTCACAAGTAATTTTTTGAGTCAATTTTCGCTTGGGGCAGGATTTGGCTGGTTCGCCAGGGTTCAGCCATTGCGATGAGCGTTTCTATTCGAATAATTTCGAATAATTTTATTTATTTATTTCTTACCACAAATTTACAGACAAAAAAATTAGAGAGTCTACAGATACAATTGTATAATTAATTTGTGGAAGACTGTTGACTATTCATTTGTGGTATTCTATTTTCATCACAGGTAATGTTACGATTTAAAATCCCTTCATTATTGTGGCGGTTGAGTAATGTAACTCAGCAGTCGACGCGCGTTTGTCGGTTTGCTGCACTCAATTCATGAGGTACCCACCTTTCAAGCTTTTTCACCTTCCCAATTTGCTTCAAGTGGATTAAAACAGTTTTACTACTAACACCGCAGCCTGCAGCTAACTTGGACGTGGTTCGCGATGGATCCACTTCCACAATAGCCTTCAATTCTTCATTATCAACTTTGGTCGCCGGCCATCCACGGGGCTTGTTCTGCAGGTCGAAATTTCCAAAACAAAAATTTCGGAACCAAAAACGCACTGTGTTTTCTTTTGCGGCACCGTCGCCATACACATCATTAATCCTTCGAGCCGTTTCTGCAGCACTGGTGCCACGATGGAACTCGTACTCGTAAATAACGCGATATTTCAAGTTTTCCATTTTGTAAACTGACTGGCGCAAAGATAAACCAAAACAGGAAAAAAAACAAATGAATTACGGTTTTCCAAACACAAAAGCATGAGTAAAATAGCTGTATAAATTTAAAATTGGCATTCCAAACCAAAGAGGAGATATTTGAGATCAAAGTGGCCAGTACGACAAAACGCCAATTTTATAGGTAAGGACCTAATAATAGTAGTTTATGCAATGGTAATGTAATAGGAGTTATTAAAACACGAGCGTGAGTTTATCACATGAGGCTAATCCGAATGTGATAATAACAACACGCGAGTGTTTTAATACCTAATTATATGCAGTTGCATATAATTATTTTATCTTCACTCATACAGTTTATTTATGAAATAAAACAAAAGTGGAAACGGAAAAAATATGTGGTAAGGCGGGCAATTTAGATTGTCATTGCACATGACTGCGCAGCGCGCGCCTCCATAGACAATGCCACTACTTCTCTACACCCAATGTTAACGCAGTACTTCCTTTTGAACAGTTTTGTTTGCAAAATATTATTTGATTTACATATGCTATGTTAGTTATGAAGAAATTCCAGCCATCAATTTTTCTGTGTAAAAATATTTCTAAACATCCAAGTCGTTTTGGAGGAGTATCCAAAAGTAGCGAAAAAATAGCGTGTTGCATATAATTAGGTATTAAAACACTTGCGTGATATTATTATCACACTAGGCGTCGCCTCATGTGATATTCCTACGCTCGTGTTTTAATAACCCATATTATATGACAGTTGCATAAACTACTATTATGAAACTGTTGCATAAAAAGGGATATAAAAACATGACATTTACTAAATACATTTTTTTGCATTTTCCATGCCATAAAGTCGTGATAGCATTATATCTGTTGTTGTAGCAGATACCATATAATTTTCTCGATTATGAGTAAATTCCTTCGCCGCATCTAAAATATCGGGCGGAGTCAAATTTTCTTCACATTCACTAATATCACATTTTTAAGCAAGAATTAAAAAAACTCATGCAATTCAGTACAGCAAAACCTGCAAAACGTATGAATGGCGCCAAAACCCATCACATCACCGCATTAACCGCGCATGCGCTAAGGCTCAGCACGCACTGCGATATTTATTCGCACGTTTTTATGCCGCCCATTCTGCGATCTATGGCATTGTATGAAGCTGCTCGCATTGCGGTAAAAAGATCGTGCGGAAACAATACCGCAAGAAATCCGTGTTTTGCCACAGAATCCACCGCACCGCGGCGCGAATTTGATTAGCGCGAATATTTTGAGCTCTATGAACAGATAGAAGAGACAAAATTCGCGCGAATAAAAATCGCAGTGCGTGCTAAGCCTAAAGCGGGCATTGTCATAGACAGGTTAAAATTGTAATCAAATCTTTTTCTAATAGGCATACAAATGGCATTACAAAAAATAATTTATGGAAATTCCTTAGTGATTAACTTCTTGGATTTGTCCTGTATCGTAATAGAAAAAAAAATGTTGTATAGCAAAAATGGTGTTGTTATAATGAGATTCTATATTTAAATTTCGGTATTGTGTTTATAAAGTATGTCAATATCATGTTATACGGAGTATATTATTATTATACCATGGTCAATATAAACTCGTTTTGAAGTTTATAATTCGAATATTACGTTAAGAGAGTAGATAAAAGAATTTTCAAAATTGGTCCACAATTGACGGAGAAATCGGTGAAAATACTTACAAAAAACATAGAACCTCCTCCTTTCTGTAAAGTCGTTTAAAAATTGCAAGTACATAGTTAGGTACGTTAGATGAAGTAAGGTGGTATAATAACCGAGTGGCGTCCAGAGACAGAAAATAGAGTATTGGTCGTCGGGCTGCGAAACAAGCAGACGGCATTGTTGCCATCACGGTGGAACCTGGTTGAGGCTCACATGATCGTGGAGATAGGCTCGATAAAAGACATGTCTATGCTCAACAGTGCGCAAAATCGGGTTATGGATGATGATGAATGTATGGTCATTCATCTATGCAGGGCCCGATCTAGCAATTTTTCACTCCGGGCATAGACAATATTTGCCGCCCTTGGCGTTCTTTAAAATGACGTCTTATAAGGAGGTAAATGTTTCAACATATTGTCTATTGAAAAAAAAAACGCAGTATTTATCCGTTGATCGGATAAAGCCGCTTTTCTGACAATATCGATCGAAGTGAAAACAAAGTGAGCTCGAAAATTTCACATAAGTATTTTTGCAAAGAATGGTAAGTTATATTATAACGATGGGTTTACAACAAAAACCAATAACGTTCGATAAAGAAGCGAGCTTGAAAATTAAAGCACCACACCACGAATAACTTAGGTTTTCTGATGAAATGAAAAGGGCTGTTAGTGTAGTTTGGCCGCCCTCATTTATGCCGCTCTGAGCATTTGCCCTGTTCGCCCCCCCCTAGACCCGGCCTTGCATTCAGGGATCGACCTCGGCTAGTATACCTTGTGGTACGAGTACCTATTACTTGGTCGACCCGTGCGTCTTTTATTATATTATTCAGCCACGAGCCCATGACTCAAAGTAGGTATAAGGCAATTAAAAATCAAAACACTGTTATTATCTGTTTTCCATGTGGATGGAGGCACAAAAAAGAAAAATCCAATAACAATTTGTCCAATCCGGGAATTGAATGCAGGACGATGGCATTGCCTAGCATTTGCGACTATTAGACCAACGACGAGGCAAACAAGATTTTATTTACGTTCATAATGGCAAAAACAAAAATAGAAACGAGGAAAAACGAAATATTTTATCAATAGTTAATATGACACTAACACAATATTAGTCACCTTGATTCTCAGAAAAAGAAAACAAAGTCGAACAGTGTAAATTCTTCTCAAAACCAATCAGATGACTGTCAAATTAAAAATAATACAAACAGCATAAATTCGATTAAGGACTTAACGTCTCACAATAGTTAATTAAGTCCTGACTTTAATTAAAATTATAGAGCCTACCCAGGTACCACTACTCATACTTCGCGCGCGGTGACCGTTTGAACAAATATTAAATAATAGCGCAGATGAGAAGAGTTGCTTTCACTTTCTGCCTACACGATACCCGGTTGTTAGAGAAATTTTGTTGGTACCTTACTGAATGCGTAATTTTGACTTCTGGGTATAATTTGATAAATAGGCATTATTGGGTCTAAGTTCCTTATCGCGGGAGCTTCACGGGAAAACATGCCAGATCGACATAGTTCGATATTAGAAATGTTGACTGCAGTTTTTTTACAGATGGCCAGCGTGAATAACATTAAAACTAGAGGAAGAATAGTTGTAAAACGAACAAGAATAGATCAATCTGTTTTAATATTATTTCAGCGTGAATAACATTAAAACTAGAGGAAGAATAGTTGTAAAACGAACAAGAATAGATCAATCTGTTTTAATATTATTTTAAAAGTTTATTTTATTGCGTCTGTTATAATATAACTAGCGAAAGGGACTTTTTTATAATGTTAAATATTTTATTAGATGATACACGTACACTGTTTCGTATCATGTCCTGACGAGGGATATCTACATAATAATAATAAATCTGTTCAAGCCTAGACATACCACAACGATTTTTGATGCAATATTTTCTAAAGTACCTATGTGCTGCATCTTCCTAAGCTGGCATAACACCACGTGTCAAAGCTATAAATCGTGGGTGCTTAGTTGTCCATTATAGCAACTTCATCAAGCATAGTGTTACGTATGATTTTATGAAAACTTGTCTACCTACCTACGTTTAGAATTTAAAGTTCAATCTACGTTTTTAGTTTGTGTGACCCACAAACATAAAATATGATCAAGAACGTATCAATTGTAGTGACTGATCTATTGACTTATTTAAAGGCTAGCAATAATCAGGCAGGCTTACTACGGATCACTTGACACGCGTTTAATTTTGTTTATCTTTGTTTTTTTGTTTCAGAAATCTCATATTTTAATCAGCAGTAAGCCTAAACAAACTAAGCTTATGATATGAAATGTACCTACATAAGAAGTCAAAGCAGTGTCCATTCTGGTAAGAATATTCTTTAGCGCGACGATAGCCTGCCTACCTGCACGGCGGCGCGGCGGCGGCGACGCGACGTCCCTTTCCCCCCAAGGCTACACCCACGCATAAGGCAATATAACTCCTATCACGACCAGCTAAAGTCCTATATCGCATAAACAAAAACTTTATGAAGCATGCACGGCCGGACAATCGAGCCTTAGTAAACTTAATAGCGACACAAAGTTTAAAACTTAAGAAAAAATAACGACAATAAGCATTTTAAGAGATTTCATTCGCATCGACATTCGGCATTATCAGGTTTCGGTTTTATTATCAAGTAATTCACAAACTTATTGCAGCTGCAGCTCGCAAAATTAATATTTAGGTATACTCCATTCAACATAGACATTGCTAAAAGTACCTACTTACTTAGTATCAAATGAATTTGAAATACTAATAATATCAACAACACAAAACATAAACAAAAACATCGCTATCTGTCAGTGAAGCCGCGTGCGCGGGCAAACGAAACTCGACTTTACTGTAGAAAACATTGAAACACTTACCGTTGTACTATGTTGAAACAGAATAAACACTTTATTAGTATGGTTCACTGGGTTTTAGCGGCGCACGAGTATCTGTTAACTAGGAATTTAATAAAACGTCGCGTCGGCGCAAGAGTGTTGTAGACTTGTAGTAACGGCATCGAGCGTCGTCGGCCGTCGTAGGTGACAGGCGACGGTGGCGCCGCGGCGCTAGGCGGCGACCCTGCGAAACGAGGACGCCGCCCCCGCGCGCCGCCGACCGACGCCGAGCGAACCCGTCTGGAGTCTGGACCCGCGTGCCTTGTTTTTATTTGCGAGCACAACACGACAACACAACGCCGCGCCGTGAATTTCGACAAGAAAATACAAATAATATCAACAACACAAAACATAAAGACGCTAGACTAGACGCTTTGATTATAATATGGACACTGGGGTATGGGATAGGCCCTGGTTTATGAATCAAGATTTTTTGGGATTTGTCAACGAAGCAAAGGGAATGTAAGGATCGTAACATGCAACTGGCGTTCTGAGTTTCTGCTTACCCCTGTGAGAAAAAGGGGGTAGTTAGTAGATATTTTTGTAATTGAAAGTTCAGACGAATTTGATTTACCTATTCAGTAGTTAGGTAAAGAGGACATGGTGGACACACCCTTTGATGTGCAGATGATGACCACCGGGGTGGTTTTAGGTGTTATGAATCGGTCTTATCCCCAAATTCCGGCCGCCTTTTGAGCAGGACCTGATTTAGAGTTCTAACCGGTCCAGGCTTACTTTCAATAAGCGCCACCCCAAGGCAACCATTTAGTTGGCAGGGGATGGGGCACTTGACTCTAACAAAATTTGCAATTTAAAGCTACTCAGATAGGTAAGCTTTCTTTTGACAGACAGGATGACGGGGTGGCAGGCTAGAAGAACTTAGTAGAGCTCGCTTTAAAAAAATATGCTAGGCTGATAGGGCTGGATTACGCCACCCTTCGCTGACTCCCGCCACCCCTCTCTTGGCCCAACGGTAAATACGCTACTGCGTGGTTGTCACCGAGGCGGACTGAGGCAGAACGCGGCAAATTAATTGAACTGAGACTACTGAGAGCACTCAGATAGAAAGGAAGTAAAGACGTTCGGCAAACCGTGTCCGGGAAAACTTAGAACGTAGGATTTTACGAGCGAATTTATAAACTGAATTTTATTCTGTAAATAAGTGGCGCTTGCAAATGCAAACTTTGGCCCCCACGATTCTCGCACCCCTGACACTTATAGCCTGACTATTATCCTGTGGGTAAATCGGGCCCTGCTTTTGAGGTTCATCTTACGAGTATATTACCTACCCGATAAATTACTTACCTAATTGTTATTGTACCTGCCTACCCTCGAAGTTTAAAATTATTTTACTTTACTTAGTTACTAAGTAGAAGTAGGCAGTTGAGTGTGTCATTCTCTCTCAAATGTCTCTCTGATGGTGGCACATGTATTGGATCATTCGGTTCCCTTCATGATGGTTGACCTGAGTGGTGCCAATCCATGCATGACGCATGGATTGGCACCACTCAGGTCGGTCAGGTTCGTGAACGGGTGCCATCAGTTGGGATTGGTCATAACTTAGCTGCCTCGGCCTGTTATTGTATTTTTACCCGGCTGCAAGGAAACGGTTATGTTTTTCGCGCGTATCTTGTATGTATGTTATATTTATAATTCTATATTACGAGTACCTCATATCTTTCAAACTACTTGACGGATTTTTATAATTAAGACATCATTAGATAGGTCTTGACCGCCCAAGTGTTCTTAGATGAGTGCCGTTAAAAAAAAGGAACACGGCATTTTGGACGCCATGTTGTGGGGGTTGCAATTTTGTTTTTCTTCCAATCCCATCGAGTTCGGGTATCAAACTGAACGGTTTTTAGAGGAGATTACAAAAATATAAACCACTTATAAGTTTAAAAGTCATTCGAAAAGAAAAATGATGACTAAAAAGATGTGAATACAAAAAAATAATTTAAAAATCAAAAACCCGCCTGCTTAAGAAGCGAACTAAAAAGCTATAAACAAGAAAAATCATGCTGTGCAGTCGGAGGATACATATTCGCAAACTGACTGACCCCCTGATCTTACGACTGCACAGCATGATTTTTTCTTGTTTACAGCTTTTTAGTTGCAGGCGGGTTTTTGTTTTTCTTTTTATTGTTTGTTACTGTAGACGCTTTTACGTCGTCGTACGCACGTCTTTTCACATCATTCTCCCATATAAGTATTTTTTCAACAAGAATGATGCGAACAAATACTTGTAATTAAAACTGATGGAAAAGAGTGTCCGTGGAGTTTTTTGCAAATTCTTGTCCATTAAAACCTACTGACGCTTGCGAATTTGCAACTAGAGGTATTTTTTTATTTTGTTTTTCTATTCAAAAATAAGCTATTTGATTTTGATTTTGATCTGTACCTAGGTAGGGACCAACGTTTTGCAGAAAATGGAAAAGAGACGAAACTTCAATAAGTTTGTTTTTCTCATTACAAAATTGACACATGCAAATGTCAAATTACTTCTTATTAGTCCTACCCGAGGTATGTTATATCGGTATAGTTCAGTCTACCCGTACATTTTATTCACACTTCTACCTGATTCTGTGGTAGGAGGAAGATAATATCTTCGCGCCATAAATGAAGTCTTCCTTTTTCTACTATTATAGTCCCCCAGTTGAAATCTAAGTATTGCCGAACAAAACGTAAACGTTCCTTTTTAACCGACTGCCCAAAAAGGATGAGGTTCTCAATAAAGATGTTTTTAGCTCTCTTTATTTTTGTCTTTATGTAATCTTTCGCCATGAAATTTCGCAATGACGTATCTACAAATTCACTTGCAAAACGTCTTGTTAGTTTGAAACGAAACCAATTCATATTATATAAGCGGTGACCTTCCACTTCTTACACGACCTGGACATTTCTTTCTTTCTTAAATTTCTTTATTTAACGACTCATGATTATTCTCAAAAAAATTAAGAAATCTTATAATCACACACTTGAAATAAGTGATTTTGCTTACCTACTTGACAAAAGAAATCATGCAGGCGTCTCCCCGAGCAAGACGCTAGCCGTTTTTGTGCAGTTTTTAAGAACTATCTACTCGTTATTTAAAAAGAAATATCTATTTAAAAAAATACATGAAATTACTACATAATATCCACTCCGCTACTACCTACAACGAACAAGGCGTTGAGTTTACTGTGGACGTTGCTTTTAAAGTGAGTATTTAGTATGGTTTGTGGCCTCGCGCCAACATCTGTGATAAGTTGGTCGCTCAACAGCTTATTGATTCCAAAATGGTAGTATACTTTTTTTTAAAGAAGGATATGTTTCACTAATCTCCTTCCAACAAAACCATAAAAAATGAGAAACAATGTGCATCTCCTCGTGAAGTGTTCAGTAATTATTTTTTGTACTTACACTAATGGATAGACAATTTGATAACGAACATTTGGTAACTTTTTTTTTTCAAAAGACCAATATTCGATTTTATAAAGATTTGATTCTAAAATCTGGGCGTATTTACTACTGTAATTCATGCGCATCTCTCATCATGTTTTTGATCAGGGTACGGCCTTAATAGATTATCTTCATTATTAAATTACTCCTCTTCGTGTTCTACATTATATATATATTTTTATCTACTCTCATATCGTAATATTCGAATTATAAACTTCAAACCGAGTTTATATTGACATACTTTATAAACACAATACCGAAATTTAAAAATAGAATCTCATTATAACACTATTTCTCTAATAAAATAATGCTATAAAACAATTTTTTTTCTATTACGATACAGGACAAATTCAAGAAGTTAATCACTAAGGAGTTTCCATCAATTTTTTTTTTGTAATGCCATTTTAGTACCTATTATAAAAAGATTTGATTCCAATTTTAAATTGTCTGTGACAATGTCCGCTTTAGGCTTAGCACGCACTGCGATTTTTATTCGCGCGAATTTTGTCTCTTTCTCCTGTTCATAGAGCTCAAAATATTCACGCGAATTAAAATCGCGCCGCGGTGCTGTGGATTCTGTTGCAAAACACGGATTTCATGCGGTATTATTTCCGCACGATTTTTTTACCGCAATGCGAGCAGCTTCATACAATTTCATAGGTCGCAGAATGGACGGAAAAAAATCTCGCGAATAATTATCGCAGTGCGCGTGCTAAGCCTTAGCACATGCGCAGATAGTGCGGTGATGTGCTGGGTTTTGGCGCCATTCATACGTTTTTTTATGGCATGGAAAATGCAAAAAAAAAAATATTAAGTAGGTTCAATCCCAAAATGTATGAGTGTAGATAAAGTAGTGTATGAAACTGCACATAACTAGGTATTAAAACATTCGTGTGAATACTATAAAAATCCTCGCCTACGGCTCGGTTTTTAAACACACACTCATGTTTTAATACCCCATATTATGCAACAGTATCATAAACTACTATTATCTACTCTCATATCGTAATATTCGAATTATAAACTTCAAACCGAGTTTATATTGACATATTTTATAAACACAATACCGAAATTTAAAAATAGAAACTCATTATAACACTATTTCTCTAACAAAATAATGCTATAAAACAATTTTTTTTCTATTACGATACAGGACAAATCCAAGAAGTTAATCACTAAGGAGTTTCCATCAATATTTTTTTGTAATGCCATTTTAGTACCTATATAAAAAGATTTGATTCCAATTTTAAATTGTCTGTGACAATGCCCGCTTTAGGCTTAGCACGCACTGCGATTTTTATTCGCGCGAATTTTGTCTCTTTCTCCTGTTCATAGAGCTCAAAATATTCGCGCGAATTAAAATCGCGCCGCGGTGCTGTGGATTGTTGCAAAACACGGATTTCATGCGGTATTATTGCCGCACGATTTTTCTACCGCAATGCGCAGAAAAATCGTGCGAGCAGCTTCATACAATTCCATAGGTCGCAGAATGGGCGGAAAAACATCGCGCGAATAAATATCGCAGTGCGTGTGCTAAGCCTTAGAGCATGCGCAGATAATGCGGTGATTTGCTGGGTTTTGGCGCCATTCATACGTTTTTTTATGGCATGGAAAATGCAAAAAAAAAGATATTAAGTATGTTCAATCCCAAAATGTATGAGTGTAGATAAAGTAGTGTATGAAACTGCACATAACTAGGTATTAAAAAATTCGTGTGAATACTATTAAAAATCTCGCCTACGGCTCGGTTTTTAAACACACACTCATGTTTTAATACCCCTTATTATGCAACAGTATCATAAACTACTATAAAAACAAACACAAAAAAATTGGTTGTCTGTAAAGTCGGTTTACGGACGAAAGTTTAACGTGACAACGTCATAACAAAACATTGATGAAATGATTGCATACTTAACGTCATTGTAACGTTACAATTATAAAGTTACAATGAGCGTAACGTTACATTGATCGTAACGTTACGTTGTGTCATCCTTTTTCGTGTGTGCAGCCAGCGTTCATCGATTTATAAGACGTTGTCACGTCAAAAAAACAATCCTCAGTTTTCGTAATTATACCGAATATAAGAACAAGTTTGATATAAATCATAAAAGTTTACCCACATTTACTGTAGTATTATATTATCTGTACCTCACTCAAATTCAATGCATTTGTTCAAGACCCAATTAGCTGAATACTTAACGTAAATCTTTCTTACAACTTAATGCGGCCACTAGATGTATTCTTTATTTATTAGAATAAGATTTAAAATATTTAAATAAAGAAATAGATATTCATATTCATGAATTAAGTGTTTTAAATTATAATAATAATAATTTGCTTATTTTCAAGTTAAAAATAATATTAAAAATGTATAGGTAAAATGTGTATAGAAAAATAAATTTAATATAATTTAACATAATCTTTATTTCAACAAAACATATTTTACATCATTTATGTGTACGGAAATGGCTGCATTAGTTTAGAACTGTGTCGCTGCCATTAACGCCCATCCAACCAGGGGGAGACAACAACGCTCCAACAGTACAAAGAAAAATAAATCAAACAATATTGTGTTTGATTTATTTTTCTTTCTTTTTTCTTTTTATCAATTAGAAATGTCAGAATTCAGTAAATTTTACAATTAAAATAAAACGTATAATTAAAATCAAATAATAATTAAAATCAGAACAATATAGAATGAATAAAAAATAATACAAATAAAAAAATAAAAATTAAAATAGACTTGTAATTAGCATAATAACTAATAAAATCAGAATATCAATTAAATCAAAATAATAATTGTAAACGAAAACAACACTTAAATTGAGTACAGATTAAAATAAGTGTAGAGTGTGATGTGTGTGTGTAGTTCATGTATGTGAGATGTACGTATAGATTGGGCTTGCGTGGTGCCTCCACACAATCCCACTCCATGTTACATGTATGTGTTGTGCAAGTTTACGGAAGGAAGATTTTTATGGTTTGACTAAAACTCTAATTCTTCGTATGTGTGGGTGCGGAGCCATTCCTCCAAGAGCCCTTTACATACCCGCAACGGACACGGATAAATGTTGAGTTCTTTATTTACCTTATTGTAAAGCACAGGACTACAGAAAGCGAACTGCCGACGGACCACCTCTAACTTAGCCATAGTTGTCGGACAGACTCTGTCAGTTCTACGTTTACGTTTACCTAAATCCGGGTCAAACAATATGCAAGAGTGCTTTCTCAGCACCGTATTCACAACGAAAGAGTGTCTTACTGTAGGTAGATTCCACAGCGCATACGATTCCTTGGTAGGGAAACGAATGGGTTTGTAAGCCATGACCTTTAAGACAGCTCTCTGCGCCCTCTCCAACCGTAGCAGTAAACTTTTACCAGCACCTCCCCAGGCTAAAATACAGTACGTTAAAATGGAATGAGCAAGAGCAAAATAGACAGTTCTCAGGGTAGAGAAATTGACGGAGGCCCGAAGATTTTTAAAAACATAGATTAATTTTCTCACCCTAGAGACGAGCTTATCGATTTGCTCACTCCATGTCAACGTGCTATCAACCCAGACTCCAAGATATTTTATGGAGTGCGTGCGCATAACTTCAATACAGCCACAATTGGCATCTGTCATTGGATGGCACGCATGAGCTGTCAGACAGAAGGATGGGGCCGGCTGTGAACCTTTCCTCGGACTAAATGTGATGAATCTAGTTCTATCCAAGTTAAGGGTAAGCAGATTCTGAGTGAGCCATCTCATAGTAGCCTGTAAGGCCGACTCCGCATTCAGGTGAGTTTCGCTCCTGTCACCGCCATGATCCAGGATGACAGTATCGTCAGCGTAGGCCATCACTTTGGAGTTCGCAAGGTCGAGTTTAAAAAGCTCGTTTATGTTAACGAGGAAAAAGGTAGGTCCTAAGACACTACCTTGCGGAACTAAGCGTAAGTGAGAAATGCTTCCTTACTAGTATGATTACCTATTCTGACGATTTGGGAACGATCGCTAAGATAATTCTTTAAGATATTCAGCGGTAGACCTCTTATACCAATCCTCTCCAGTTTACTAAGTAGGAGCGGGACAGAGACAGTGTCGAAAGATTTAGACAGATCGAGAAATATAGCTAAAGACTTATCTTTGCTGTTCAAATTTTGGGCTATTGAATCCACCAATTCTAATATCGCATCCTTTGTGTTTTTGCCTGATCTGAACCCACATTGGTTATTAGCAAGTATATTTTGGGAGCTAAGGTAATCCAGCAGACGTTTGTATATTACTTTTTCAAGGAGCTTGGATAGAATAGATAATACCGATATGGGTCTGTAATTGCTGACACTATCTCTGTCCCCAGAGAAATGAAGAAAAATAAAATAATATTATTTTATACGTTACGGGCTTTGAACCAGGGTCATACTGGTTTCTTGCGGTTTATCTAGCAGTTTAAATCGCTAGGCCAATTAATGGACAGTTATGTTTAAAATTGAAATTAAACATGTCATACTAATCAAATTAGCTACTGCGCTCTTTCAAATGCTTGATGAATAGCAATATACGGAAGTAAGTGCGATCGATGTTGGCGACACAACGTTGACAAACGTTGTGGGTATTGTGTTTGAAATCTAACCACAATGTTATAAAGTTTAGGTGAACGTTTATATTATACTATAATATCTACAGTTGAGGATGGATTTGAAACACCACCACCCACATGTTTTGTGATTTTAATAAATAGTATGAATTTGCGGCCATGTCGCGTTCTCATTGGTTCATTATGTCCATAGTAGAAGGTCGTAGATGCGACTGTTTAGATATGCTATAACTACGCCACGAGGAGTTGTGACTGTACTTCACAACCTGATAGTACGTCAAATTGTCAAATGTCTTGAAACACCTGACTGTATTTTGTATTTTATATTAAAAAAAATACTGTATTTTGTATTTTATATTTCAAATACACGACTTAAAATGTTGTATTTTAAATACATGTGAGATACTTCGTAATTTGTATTTTAATTAAAGCAAAGCATGTATTTTGCTCAGCTCTGAATACACTAACTAGGCGTTGAAAAAAATAAACAAGATATCTACAATCGTAATCAGTATTAATGAAGAAGTTTATACGCGTTGATTGCGCATGCCGCCGCAGCCGTTGTGCATCGACCTCCGTTTTATAAGATTCGTAACCGAAATCGTAATCGGAGGTTTAAAAATAATTGGCAGTGCCGACTTTTCAACATCGGAATCGAACCTCCGCATACAACATCCCTGCGGCATATAGAGGTACTCGACTACTCGTACACTACCTAAAAAAACCGGCCAAGTGCGAGTCGGACTCGCGCACGAACGGTTCCGTACCATTATCGCAGAAAAACGGCAAAAAAATCACGTTTGTTGTATGGGTGCCCCACTTAAATATTTATTTTATTCTGTTTTTAGCATTTGTTGTTATAGCGGCAACAGAAATACATCATCTGTGAAAATAACAATGGCAGGTGCCCATACATTGTTTTAGCTGAGGTTAAATTCCTACGTCATTAAATGAAAAATATCTGGTTTAACTCAGGGTGATGTTCTGAATTAGTTTGTGCAAGAATTTTGTGTTCGATAATGTCGAGAATAATAGATATTCAGTTGTAAACTTTTGTAGGTTATGTCTGGGTAACTTTTAATAATGTATTTTTCAACACACTTGCTCATAAAGTGGCTCTAATTTCACCGCAATTAGCCACATAATGATACCTGTTATTAAACTGTGACTTTTTCATTGCTATTATTCACAAGTGAGTTATAGAGTATTTTTTTTTAATTTATTGGTTGAGTTGCTTTGTTCTTAAAAAAGTTTCGATACAAAAAAGATCGTGCTCAATAGTACAAATAAATGAATGTACCTATTGCTTGCTCATTCCATGTAACTTCGTATTTAAATAGATAATTTCAACTTATACGTCCTTAATAAATAAAACTTTCACTCAAATATAAATTTTATTGGCTCTGTAATTAAGAAAAATTGAAATTCCCTATTTTGTACGTGGCTAAAACACTATCCACGAAAAGCCAAAAAAAAAGAGTCTATGGCCGACTTTTAGTCTATGGCCGATCGCCATTGTTAATTTAATTTTGCCCGCCATTGTGAAAAAATTTCACAACTCGTTTTTACTGTTGAAAATGATATTTTAGTATTATTTTCTTCACAAGTGTGTTGAAAAACGTCGTATGATACACGTGTGTATTGATGATTACCGTCCTCGGCTCTCTTAAGACCCTCACCTACGGCTCGGGTCTCAATGGCGCCTCAGCGGTAATCACCAACATTGCACACTTGTACCATAATGTACTATAATAGGTAATATTATTCAATTTCGTGGAAGTAAAATGACAATATCGCATTATTATTTCCCTTACCTAGTTATTTCAGCATGAATAGTATAATATAGTCTTTGGAAAGAGTATATTTACTAAGCGAATTTGACGTGTATCAAAAGGTCGTCGTCAATAACCAATCTATATTTTTTTTTGCCAATCATTAATTGAAAGTAATTCATTTATTTCTACTACACTACAATGTTCTAACCTACCTGCAAGGAACATCTACACTTAGAAATAAACTGTATTGTTAACTCATTTACTGAAATAAATACAATAATGATATTATTACTTAATATAGTTAGTACTTGTCACTTAGCATGTAAAATATGTAATGGCAACACTAAGCTAAAGAAATTAACAAAAAAATCTTAAAACAACAAAAAACTTTTTATTTACTATATTTTTTTGTATCCGTTTTGCACCAGCCCAATTATACTTTAAAAAACGTAGACAACTAATAGAATTTCTTTCGTATATAACTCACTTTTAGACGATCAAATTTAAGTCAGCTGAGATTTCACCATTGCTCTTTCAACTGTCTAGCTATCACGGTTCATGAGGTACAGCCTGGTGACAGAAAGACAGACGGACCGCGGAGTCTTAGTAATAGGGTCCCGTTTTTACCCTTTGGGTACGGAACCCTAAAAAAGAGTTCCGTCTGAAACGTACATATTTATAGTGTAATGTAAATAAAGAGTATGATCTAAGGCCAACTTGCTTGATGATCTGATAAGATGGTTGTTCAAAATCTCTAGTAGTTTATTTTTTATTTTTACTATATTAACTAGTAAGAACAAAATTCTTAATAATTAATTACGATCTAGCCTAAAAGACTAAGATTATTTTGATTGATTAAATTGACTGTACACTATGTACGAATGTGCCCCACCCTATGAAGTACTCCATGTGTAGGGTAGTTTCGTACGTTTTTTTTTTTCAGAAAAGTTGCCGTAACTTAGCCATGTTGCTTTGTATCTTAACTACACTTCACTATCATTAAAGTCAGATATGTCGGGTATACAATAGCATTGAAGTTATTTTAAAATAGTTGCTGTTTTATACGGCTTAGAGTAACAAGTGTACGAATCCTACCTGCTCTCCCTAAGAAGAGCTTATAAAATAACCGTAAAAAGGAAAAAATAAGCAAAATGGCAATAATAATAATCGACCCTGTTCCTGATGCCGGTGGGCTACTATTTTAATATTTTAAATGGTTTTTTTATGGATTAATATTTAAAAATGTAAAATTATGTTTTACGTAAATTCAGGTAACTTAAAACCTACATTAAAAATAAAATCAAAACTAAAATAAAATCAGTTCCACAAAAAATGTTAAATCACAATAAAATTTAAACAAAAAACTTGAGAGGTGTCAAGGGACACCCGGATGGAACGAAGTTCCTTTAGTATATATACATATGTGTATACATATATATACACACATAATATATATATAAGAATATACTATATTTATTACATATTTATAGTATATTCTAATCTGTTGTCAGATTTGGCCTATCTGCTCCCGTTTCCGAGATACAATTTTATTTCTTAAATTAATGTTTTTTGATTCCAGCTGATGGCGACAGATGGCGCTAGGTGACGGTTAACAAATGTAGATTATACAATTTGAATAGTTGGTTCGGTCGTTTGTATATTTTGATCTCACCTAAAAAATGATTTAAAATTATTTTATGAAAAGGATTTCGAATAAATGTGAGCGGGTGAGGGGGGGAGAGGGAGGGTGAGGGGGGGGAGGGGTTTGTTGCACGATTATATAGACTTTTCATATTGATATTTTAGCATGGGGTAAAAAAAATTGCGGGGGGGAAGGTGAACAGTTACAAGGGGGGGGTTTCCGAGATATGGAGGTTTTTAGGTTTTCTGATTTGATCGCCGGTTCGTTATTAGTGGCGGCTTGGGGTCAGTTTTCGAGTTGTGTTGACTCGAGTCGGCCTGTGGTGGAGGGTTTTGTACGTCTGGCGATAAGAATCTAAATAAACATATGTGTGTTTATATACATATACACACACATATGTATATATACATACACATACATATATATATATGTATATATACTCTCTCGACTTCGTAAACACAACAGCGTATAGTTTAGAACACGCACGAAACACGCGCACGCCGCACGCACACAACTATAGCAAAAAGTGTCGTTACAACTTTTCGTGAGATTTTTTTCCGTCTAGCCCCCTTTCGCAACGCGCGATAAGGAACTTCGTTCCAAAAATTACGTATAATCAATAAACATAAACAATAATATACGAGCAAAGTGTCAATTCATAATAAAATTAAATAATGTCAGTTAATACAAAAATTAAATAAAGCCAATCAAAAACTAAAATAAAAATAAAATCACATAATTATAAATACACGTAAAATAAATACAAAATCAACTTTAAAACCAATAAAAACGACCAACTCTCATCTCACTTCAGTGCAGTACCTACCTACTTACGTCACAAAAGAGAAGAGTCAAATCTAAAACTATCTGTGGTTTTAGATTTGACTCTTCTCTTATTATATTAGACCCTTATGCCAAACTTTGTCGACAAAAGCCTGCGCGACATCTAAAAACACGGTGACGCAGACTTCCTTATTTTCAAGTGTTTTTCAATGATATGGGTTATTCTATGTACCTGGTCTATTGTTGATTGTTTTTCCCTAAAGCCAAATTGATGATTTGGAATAAGGTCTTTATCTTCTATTATTGGTTTGAATCGTTTCAATAACAGTTTTTCGAATAGCTTTGATAACACGGGCAAAAGAGAAATAGGTAGGTCGAGCGGTTGACAATGAACCAGCAGTACAGAGTGAACCATGCAAATAACTCAGAAATGCGACTTTACCGTATGGTGCAAACTACATTAGGTAAGCGTCTTTAAGGAGACCTTCTCCCTCCCCAGTCGACAGCGAGCTAGCGGAGCGGGTTACCATGCACGCCCCCGATTTGTGTTTTTCTACCGAAAATTGTATAGAAATTATGTAAGTAAAATTTCGTCTCGTTTTACTTGTGTAAATAGTAGCTGAATATGAATTGGCTTGATAAATTTGTTGTTTTTTTGCGCTTTTACTTAAGATACTTTCGTTAAGCACCTCGTATTGGTGCATGTGGCTAAATAACCTCAAAATTTGTAAGTGTTGGGTGGCACCGAATGAACCACTTTGAGAGAGTACACAATGAACCAAGCGATTCATTGAGTACTATCCTTGGTTTATTGAGCACCACCTTAAAAGCAGGACCGCGAAATATTAGAAATGGTGGAAGAAAAGCTGGCAAAAGTATGATAGCAACCGATAGGTAGGAAGAATGCTCTGACTGAAAAGAAATACAAGAAGTTTAATAAAGATTGAAGCTGTAAAAAAGTAAATTCTTAACTTATTCAAAGGAAAGGAAAATTCTTGTAAACGACGAAAGAGAAATGTGACCCCAGTTGAGTCTTCGGATGAAGATCAGGAAGAATTTCAGCCAAGTGGATCATCTTCTGGCGGTGAGATGAATGAGATTACAAATGATGAAGATGTCATAGTCCTGAAAGATGATTTTCCATCACATAAACGTAGTCCCCGTGAAAATTATTTTTTTATAATACTTTTTAAAACAAAAATTTGAAAATCTATTTCTTCGGTAAAATTCTGGAAATTTTAGATAATGAAGAAGATTGTGATTTTAATGTCTTACGAACTTGTTGCCAGGTGATTAGTAGATAAGTAAAAACCTAATTGTTGATTTATGTGAAACTAACGTTAATTATTTTAATGTATACGTTATTAGATAACTCTTTTAACCAAAAATGACGCTTCTTATTTATTATATGCTTTATTGTTGCTTCTTGATTTTAAATACAAATAAATACGTACTTTAAATTGATAAGTGAGTTTTATTTTACTACATACATACATACATAAACTCACGCGTTTTTGCCCATGGGAGTAGGAAGAAACTATTTTGCTACTTTTATTATAATCCAATAATTATAATGCTTTGGTTAATGGCATGGTTCATTGTTTAAACACACGGTTCACTGTGTACCAGCCCCCGGTTCATTGAGTACTACTGAGTGTACACAGTGGATCATATCCCAAAAAATAAAAAAATAAAAATCTTAAGAAGTTATGATAATTGAACAAAAACGAAGTACTACATAATGTAGCCAGTTATATTATCTACAATTATAAGTAAAAAGTATAAACTACGGCCCCTAGGAATAAAAGTTACAGCTCTTGAAAATTTTGGTGGTTCATTGTCGACCAACTTACCCTATATATGATGATGCTTCTTGGGGTAGTTTTCCAGGCTTCGCAATCATAATGACTTTAGCGACCTTCCATGGCTCAGGTAGGTACATATTTTAAGATAAATGCAGCATTGATAAGCTTGGTCAGCTTTATTATGGCTTTGCGTGGGAGGTATTTTAGAATTTCCCCTGTAATGAGGTCGTAACCCGGCGACTTTTTCGAGCTAATGATATTTTGGATTTCTCTCATTACTTCTTTAGGAGTCACAAGCTTAATTCTTTGGTTTTGTGACAATCTTTCACTCTCAAGTATTTCTATCGAGCTTTCGTTGGGTTAAAAAGTTTCTTCTAAGTGTTGAGCAAACCTTAACGCTTTTTGGTCATTGCTTATGGCCCATTTTCCGTCGCTGTCTCTGATGGGCGGTATTTGTTTGATTGGCCCTTTTTAGATTTCTTGTTGCTTTCTAAAGGGAGTAATCAGTTGATTGGTCATTGGTCACTCAAACTGTATAATTTTCCTCTTTAATCGTACAATAATAATAATACTTTATAACTGCCTGTAACTGTCCCAGGCTGACAGTCCTTGCGAGGGTGCCAGCAATATTCATTGGGCTCCTCTGTTTGCCTCTACGTCGGTCGATGAGCAAGTGAAAATCTACACTGCTAAACTTGTCGATCTTTATGATGTTCACGTACGAGCATTTATAAAGATCGATTATTTTTGGATAGTCAATCGTTCTAGGACTTTGGACAGGAATAGTAAGACGGATATTGGACGGTATTCAGAATAGGATGTAGGATTGGCCTTTTGGGTAAAGGAATTATTTGCGCATCTTTCCGTGAGCTTGGGAAGACTCCGCAAGACGCAGAAAAGTTAAGGATGTGGCAAATGACAGGAAGGATAACGTTCAGCACCGGGAGTAACAATTAGCGGCTGATACAGTCACATCCTACTGCGTTGGAAGTAATCGATAGTATGCTCTTCTTAACATCACATGCGAAGAATTGACTAAAAACAATGGCGAATAACTGGGATTAGCAGGTAAGAGATGAAAGATAATTTTATTATCCGATCGAAACTGGACGAAGCTTATGTCTAAATATTTATGAATCTTGTCGGGTTTTACCGAGCCCCAGTGATCTTAGCAAATTCCAAACTTTAGATGAGTGTCCGTTTTGGACAGAGTTATGAATGTGTTGGCGATTAGCACTCCTACACACCTTATTGCAGAGTTTGCGGATTGAGGCATATTTGTCCCTATTCTTATCAGTAGGCCAATGCTTAAATTTAGACTTTGCCGCAACCTTTTTGTTCATTAACTTTTTGATCTCATCTGTTAGCCACGGCGCCCGCAAATGTCGGCGACAAAGGCAATTCGGTTTTCTACATCCTTTTGTTGTAATATTATGAAGCTCTTGTCGTCTACACGCACCAATAACACCGTTTAAGGTTACACTAGTCGATAATTCTTCCATACAAACGTAGTCTAGGGATTACACCACTGTTTGACGATGTACGTTCAAAATAATAAATGATACCAATTTGTCTCATCATTATCTAGCCCTGTATGGAAACAAAAAAGTAAAAAAGAATAACATTTGAAAGTTATGAGCGTCGAAAGTTCCATATTTCAACACTTATTTGAACGCATCTTTGGGCGGCAATAAATACCATAAGAAGAAATAAAAAACTTTTTTACAAAAAAATACTACCGACTTCCAAATAAGAAAACTACAAAGTGAAAAATAACTTTATTTTTGGAAGTCGGTGTCTTTCGTAGGTACCATTTTTTTTCGTTATGGACACCGACTTCCAAAAATAAAGTTATTTTTCACTTTGTAGTTTTCTTATTTGGAAGTCGGTAGTATTTTTTTGTAAAAAAGTTTTTTTATTTTTCACTTTTTAGTTGTACCTACCTAATAGGCAAGTTGTTTAGTAAGTTTCCTATAACGCCAGAATAGATTACCCGAATATCATGAAACTTGAACAAAACCGATCAAATGAGAGATCTGCTTACCCCTTAAGAGCATACTGGCGTGATGTTATGTTATGAAATGGTATAAACAATAAACAGACATGCGATTTCAGCAGTCCCGAGAGATTTGCCGTTATTTATTGAAGAGTTCTGTTGTATATCTTCGAAGTTCTTCATCAGATCTTCACCAAATTAAAATGGGACCAATTTCGGAACATACTCTTTCAAACAAAAAAAGAATTTTCAAAATCGGTCCACAATTGACGGAGATATCGGTGAACATACACAAAAAAAAAAAAAAAAAAAAAAAAACATACAAGAAGTCGAACATAGAACCTCCTCCTTTTTCGAAAGTCGGTTAAAAATTGCAAAACGGCCACCATACAGGGATAGATTAGTAAATCAACAATGCAAATAATTTTATTTTGAAAACATAAATTTTGTTTTTTTTTTCATGATATTTACACTCCCAAAGGTCTGTTTATAAAATTTCGCGCGCTCGTTTTCGTCCTAAATCATCATCTATTTCGCTACAAACTTGCAAAAGTGCTAATTCGTACGCGAACTAGCTTCTTACAGCTCATCACAGCGTCTATCTCTTTCGCACGAGTTGTCGGATGTGATAGCAGACATTTTAACCCCGCGCACAAAATAGTTCTAGCACGAAAGCACGAAAGCCTTATTGGTAAGCTTCCTTCATTCAGTTTGCCAGGTGGTCTGTGTGATTGGATTGCAGACTTCCTGAGGGATCGGTCTATTCGAGTGGTTATTGATGGCTGCTCGTCGGACCACTTGAATATTAATGCCGGTGTCTCTCAGGGGTCAGTACTCTCAGCAACTTTATTCTTGCTGCACATTAACGATCTGCTAAAACCCGGTACCTTTGGGTATGCAGACGACAGCACTGTTGCTGAGAGATACTTGTCCAACGCTCGTACTAACGGGCCTCAGATCCAGTCTGTCCGGGAGGCCATGGTGGAGCGCTTGAACCTGTCCTTGCAGGCAGTCTCCGAATGGGGCGATGCCAATTTGGTCAGGTTTAATGCTGCTAAAACCCAGGCGTGTCTTTTTGCCGCTAAAAAGAGTCAATTTCACCCGGCTCCAACTTTCCGAAGTGTGACCGTGCCAATAACTGACCATCTTGAGCTTCTTGGCATTACGTTGACATCGACTCTCAATTTTGGCCCATACATTGAGGCATAGGCTCAGCTGGCTGCCAGGAAAATGGGGATCCATGCAAAGGTGAGAAGGTACTTCACGCCAGAACAGCTGCTCAGCTTGTATCAAGCGCAAGTTCGATCATGCATGGAGTACTGTTCTCATCTCTGGGACGGATTTGCCAAATACCAACTTGATGCACTAGAGTCGATTGAAAAGCGGGCCAAGAGGCACATCGGCGATGAGGCATTGGTTAAGTCAAAGTTCCAGAGCCTTGAGCATCGTCGCCGAGTTGCCAACTTGTTGGTTTTTTATCGGTTACATTTCGGGGAGTGTGCGATGGAATTGCATAATCTAATTCCGCCCAGCACGTTTCATCATCGGACTATCAGACGTACGGCGATGTGCCATCGGTACATGGTGGACATCCCACCCATACGCACTAAACGTTTTGAAAATACTTTTATTATGCGTAGGGAGAGCAGGTAGGATTCGTACACAGGGAGCATTCGTACATTGATGATATCTACACTATCCAATACATTGACGTGTTCGCGTTTGTGTGCATGACTCCCGCTCGTACGCATACGGTAACTGGGGGCGGGGCGACTGTGCGGCCGCCGGCTTCGATGTAGCAAGTCGATATGTGTTTTCGCTCTCCGTAAGTATTTTTTGTATTCACCTTTAAACACGTTTAGCTGTTATAAGTTTTGCTCGAATTATAAAAGTGATCTTATACCTATACTAAATGAAGTGATAACTTGGTTTAATATATTAACAGTCATTTTAGAGTAACTTTAACGGTTATTTTCAATTATTTTGCTGATTTCTTGGGTTGGGGTAATTTCGTGCAACTGCACGAGTGGGGTAGATTCTTACTGAACGAATGCTCCCCATTCCTAACTGCGTGGCAGTAGAAAGATTGTTTAGCAAAAATATTATTGTTACAGAACCATGCCGTGAATGTGTTAAAAAGGGGACAAGAACATCAAATCAAATCAAATCAAATCAAATCAATCTTTATTTGTGAACATAAGTACAAAAAGGTGTTATTTATACATTTTGGCTGATCTGTATGTTCGGCCAATAATCGGCATACAAATATAATATTAAAAGCAGGTTATTTTTACTATCATAATTATTAAACATTAGGATAAAAGAAATGAAGCAATTGAAAAATGTCATGAGCCGCATATAATAAAGTAATTGAATTATATTATTAATTATTAAGAATGTTAAAGAAAATTTAATTTAGTCACAATTTGTCATTTAAAAAGTCTTCAATCGAGTAATACGTCTTTTCAACTAGAAACAGGAACAACTTTTTTTTAAAATGGCTGACATTTTCCTCACTTCTGATACACTTTGGCAATTTATTGTATAATTTTGGAGCCATTACGAAAATACTGTTCTTGTATAAAGCAGTTTTAGATCCAACAGTTTGTAGCCGATCCGCTCGACGCTGACTACCTACTCGGTCAAATTTATACAGATTATTTTTGACGAACATAGAAGTCTGGTATATGTACAATGAGGGCACTGTTAAAATTTTCATACTTTTAAAATATTGTTTACAGCTGTCAGTGGTTTGCAGGTTACAGATCGCTCTAATACACCTTTTCTGACACTTAAACACCATATCTTTACCAGAGGCGTTTCCCCAAAACATAATGCCATATCTTAATGTCGAGGCTACTAGACCATGATATGCAGTTAGTACGGTGTTTCGATTGGCCGTTTTACTTAGCATACGCAGCGCATGAGAAAATTGGTTTACTTTACTACATACTTTGTCAATCTGGGTATTCCATTTTAATGTGCTTTCAATATTTAATCCCAGAAATTTTGTCACATTCGTCTCATCAATCCTTTTATCATTATATCTTATATCTAAATTTAAATTCTGATTTACTGTTTGTTGAAATTTCATTATTACTGTCTTATCTAAATTTATTACCAAATTATTATTCTCTAGCCAATTTATAACTGATTTTATATTAGAGTTAATGTCTGATTCTAATGTATCTAATTGGTCACTGTTGAAGAGTAGAGTGCTGTCATCTGCAAACATTGTCATGGGATAGGTCGATGCTTTTGGGAAGTCATTTACATATATAATAAATAGGAGAGGTCCAAGTATGCTACCTTGTGGAACTCCATACATCACTGTTCTCGGGCTAGATTTAAATGTTGTTTCATGTTTTTTACATATTCTATTAATAACTGTTATTTGCTGTCTATCTTGTAGGTATGATTTAATTAAATTTGATATGTTACCTCTAATCCCGTATGCGTCAAGTTTATTAATTAATATTCTATGGTCTACGCGGTCAAAGGCTTTCGACATGTCCATATATAGAGCCAGAGCCGGTTTTCTTTTATCTACTCTGTTGCTAACGAGTTTAAAAAAATCATAGATTGCCATGTCAATGGACTTATTTTCCCGGAAGCCCTTTTGGCAATCGACAAATAATTTATTTTTCTCGAAATATGAATTGATTTGATTGTATATTACTCTTTCAAATATTTTTGACAAAATAGGTATCAGTGCTATAGGTCTATAGGAAGACATGTTGTCTTTATTATCTTTTTTGAAAAGCGGTTTTATGATACAAATTTTTAATTCCTTTGGAAAAACACCATGCAAGACGCACATATTGATCAGGTGACTAAGGACAGGTGCAATTATTGTAGATACTGTTTTAATAATTTTTGTGCTAATACCATCATATCCAGTGCTGGGAGTATTCTTTAAAGACATAATAATTTTATGAATATCTTGTGGTATTGTTGGTTTCATAAACATGGACGAATTTGGAGTATTTATTGGTAATTTATTATTATTATTATTTGAACAATTAATTGATTTGACTTGATCCGCAAAATAATTGTTAAAAGCCTCTGCTATATCAAGAGGGTTGGTAAGTATTTTATCATTTGATTTAATTCTCATTGTGGCTTGATTTGGTAAATTATGTTTGTTTTTATTTATGACTTTCCACGTTGCCTTACATCGATTCTTAGCCGAGTGAATGTAACGGTTATTGTGGGCTCTCTGCGTGAGATTGACAATTCTTTTAAGTCGGTTAGACAATGTTTTGAAGTTTGTTTTATTATGTTCAGTCGGTGATAACCTGTATTTCCATAACAAATCTCTTTTTTTCTTGCTACATAATCTAATACCGCGACTAATCCAGTTTGGTTTTACTTTCGTCGATATTTTTATTTTAATGTTAGGAAAACATAAGTCATATAGCAATTTAAACCAGTCATAGAACAATTTGAATGCTTTTTCAGGGTCTGTTTCCTCATAAACATCAGAAAATGACAATTGTTTTAAATAGTTTGCGAATTTTTCTATATTTTCTTTTGAGTAGTCCCGTTTTGTACAGTGCCAGTAGTCTAAAAGGCACGTTTGTTTAACTGGACATCGTAAAAATTGTGCTGTGTGATCGGATACTGCTAGTTCCAAAACTTCTCCTTTAACTCCTCGCACATTGTGGATTATATTATCAATGCAGGTCCCACTGCTTAATCTAGTTGGAACGTTTACGGCAAATTTAAGATTATAACCCATTATTAAGTGCTTGAATTGCTGCGAACTTGTGGTATCTTTTAGCAAATCAATATTGAAGTCACCGCACAGAAGCACTTTTTTATTTGAGTGAATGGATAAAGAATTTAACAGACTGTCTAATTTATTAAAAAATATTTCATATTTGCTTTTTACTTCGGTACTATGTGGACTCCTATATAAACATATTATAACAATATTGTGGTCGGTGAGTTCCACTGCACAGCATTCAAAAATATTGGATACACCATATTTCGCAACAGACTCCAAAGTTCTATATTTAATACCGTTTCTTATCATTATACATGTGCCTCCATGTCTGGATTCTCTAGTGAAATGTGTGGCTAAAGTAAAATTAGGTATATGTAATAGGTTTACATCCGACAGTATCATATTGTGCTCAGAAAAGCATAATACATCCACTATTTTCCCTGAATTATGTAGTTCCTCTAGCAGTACAGTAAATACATTGGATTTATTTAAAAGGCCATTTATATTCTGATGCATAATATTGAGATTTTTATACACGAAAAAAACTATCCTCATCACAGTGCTTTGTGTCATTTACAACAGAAATATCATTTTGTGTTATGATTTTACCCGTGCTGAGATTTGGTATACAATCAATATCTTGGTAGGTAGTATTCAGTGCGTTTAGGTTTAAAATAAAGCTCTCTAGGTCCGTTACAATAATATTTAGAGCTTTGTTATTTATACTGCCGGACCGTTGGTTATATGAGTCGTATGAATACGGCAGATTGAGGTTTGAGTCTAGAATATACGCATATTTGTGCGTCTCGGCGTCCATGTAAATCAAATTATTAAAAATATCTATTCTACTATTAAACATTAAATTAGCATTGTTCTCCATATATTTAAATGTTGGAAGACTTATAATAAAATTAGTATGGTTTAATGGGAGTAGTGTTTCCCGGATATATGAAACAAGTTCCATATAGTTATTAGTTTGTCTGAAATCTTCTTCGCCAATAACTATAACACAGTAGTCAAATAAAGTGAAATTACGAACTTTTTCATGAATATTACGTAAGACATGTTTTAAACCACATCGTGGAGTGCGATAATGACACCTATTATAGCTAGCGAGCTGACTTCTTTCACTCATTTTATAAATCCTGTCAGATGTTTCACTGCTCACAATGCAGATTTTATGTCTCATAGGAAGTAGTTGGATCTTCGGCTGTTTGATATCTTGAGGAGTGATTTTTGTCTTGTCTTCTTGTGTAGATAGTTTAAATGTAGGGTATTCTGTAGTTTGTGTTTGTTTTGTTTTCATGCTGCTGTTAATAGTGTTCTTCAACGGTGTTTTTACTTTTTTCTTGATTGGGCTACTTGCAATGTTCTTGAATAAATCATTTTTCTTCATTAATTCATTGTTTACACTATCAAAGAACGTATGTATGTCGGAGAACATCAAAGAAAAAGCTTTGTGCTTTAGTTAGAGAAAAAATACCGTTTTATATTATGTTGGGCAGGTGCTTCAGAAATGTAGTCCCGTTGAATACAAAGTTTCATTTTTAAGGAAGAAGCCTGGAACCTGGTAATTTGATTTTCCCACTACCAAAGATGAGGGGACAGTTTACATGTCAGATATAGTATATATATTACCGCCATCAAAATCTGCTTTTTCGTCAAGAACAGCCCACATATTTAGCTTCGAAAAAGACCTATCTTTGTATAATGTTGGATAGTGACACCATTAAATATGTACATAAGATTAAGAACTGTTACTTTAATGGTAAATTTTATAATGTCGATTTATTAGTTCCATTATTAACAAAATTATTAAAAGTGTTATATTTTAATGATTAAGTAGTTACTAAGCACTTTGAAAACAATGACTGGTAAATTATTACTACGTAAAGACTGATACTGTGTTAACTTTGATCTCAATACATGATTATTTTGATTGATTAGATGGCATTTTCTTTGACTGTACGGAGGTACCCCACTATGTACGAATGTGCCCCACCCTA
Source organism: Orthosia incerta (assembly GCA_948252205.1). Taxonomy (NCBI): domain Eukaryota; kingdom Metazoa; phylum Arthropoda; class Insecta; order Lepidoptera; family Noctuidae; genus Orthosia; species Orthosia incerta. The sequence continues at coordinate 34,676,591 of OX411741.1, read as the reverse complement.
TGTACGAAACTACCCCATGTATGGGGTAGTTTCGTACGTTTTTCATTTTTCAGAAAAGTTGCCGTATCTTATCCATGTTGCTTTGTATCTTAACTACACTTCATTATTATTAAAGTTAGATATGTCGGGTATACAATAGCATTGAAGTTATTTTAAAATAGCTAATAGTTGCTGTTTTATACGGCTTACGAGTAAAAAGTGTACGAATCCTACCTGCTCTCCCCTACAGCTAAGGAGTGGAATTCCCTGCCGGAGTCTGTGTTTCCCGATAGCTACAACCTAGGGGTCTTTAAGTCAAGAGTGAATAGGTTGCTTCTAGGCAAGCGTGCTCCATCATCGACCACATCATCGCTTGCCATCGGGTGAGATGGTGGTCAATCGCGAGCCTAAATAAGATAAAAAAAAAAATCGTGTCGTCGACTAGTGTAACCTTAATAAGGCAACCTGCAACGTAATAAATTAATTAGTTTTTAAGTAGTACCTACAGTTTGCAAAAGTTAAAATGTTATTTAGATGAGCAAACTAACAACGAATGCGAAATAATACTTAGAAAGATAGGTAGCGCATAACTACGAACAAAACGCAAACTTCACAAACGTTAGGAACCATATGCGCTACCTATCTTTCTAAGTATTATTTCGCGTTCGTTGTTAGTTTGCTCATCTAAATAACATTTTAACTTTTGCAAACTGTAATATCGATATCTGAAAACCGTTTTCGATATCGATATGAAAACACATAGTTACATAACCGTTTAGACATCGACTGGCTGGTCATAACCGCATTTATGGCAACATTCACTTTATTTCCTGAATTCACTCTCCTTTCCACATACGCTTCAATTTTTCTATCCCCTGTGAACATACTTCCCAAATATACAAAGTCGTACACTTGCTCCACTCTTATAATTTATATTCACTTCACACTCTGCAGAATCATCTTGTGTCTTGTTCACATTAAATTTATACTCATCCCTTTTAACTTTAACGCATCATTAATCACATGCACCATGTCTTGCAACTGTTCTGCTGACAATGCAAGTAGAACTTGATCATCTGCGTAGAGAAGGCATTTGACAGGCAACTCATTCACCCGCACTCAATATTATTATTATTATCCTTTATTCATTTTGTTTCATATAATCTACATTTTTACATATTTTTATAAAATAAATTTAAAACAAAAACATTAAAAGATATAAAAAAGGCGCACACAAACTTACTCTCACCACCAATCAGACAACTATACATGTACAAGTTGAACAGCAACGGATACGCTACACAGCCCTGTCTAAAACCCCTTGAGAAGGAAAACCAGTCCGTATACGCCCCATTAATCCTAACACAAGCACTGGAATTGTCAGACCTGTTATTAGAGTCTTCTAACGAGTCGATGGTGTTTTAACCCTAAGATAGTTTGGACCCAGTAGGTGGCCACTTTTATAGCGGCATCAGTGGCGTTCACCAAGTCCTCCAAAGTGCAGTAGGTGTATGTACACTTGGAGCACTCTAACAAGTGGGTCATGCTCTGGAACAAACTCACATTTTGTATCAGAGGGGTCCTTAAGCCTTTGCTTAAGTTATAGTTGCAGCGGCCTACATGGGCGCGTAACCTATTGAGTGCTTTCCATATAAGCCACTGCAGTTCATGTCCATATCGCTGATATTCGTGGGGTTTCAAGAAGTCGGATGGTGGTGGCTGAAGTTCTGCCCACAGCTTGCTTCTTATTGTAGGTGGTTGTGGATGGCCTGCATTGATGTGCAGCGATGAAAGCTCTTGCAGCACTTAATTCTACCCGTGGCTGTTTTGTGTTCGTAGAGGGGATGTCGGGAATCGGCTACCTGATTTTGCGTGCATGCCCATGCGACATCCCTTCTTACTATTCCATATTACCTGGCCAAGGGCGGTTTTAAGCGGCGAGGGGGTACGGGGGCACGTGAGACCCAGACGGTATTTTTGTGTACTGTGGAGATTCCATCACAGTACGTAGTTAGAAGCAAATCAAATTATTAGACTTGTTAAAATATATGAATAAAATAAAATAAAGAACATGAGTAAAACTCTTGTAATTCTGGCTGGAATTGCGAATATTGATCGCTGTAGGTATCCCTTTCACGCACTTGCAAATGATAGATGATAATCAGCGTTTATGAGAGCGTTACGGTCGGGGGAAAGCGCGGTTCGGGGCGGGGCAAGTCATATCTTCGCAACAGGATGACAGAAGAAGAGCGTTTGAAGTGTCCGTTACCCAGGCCAGATGTTGTCGAAAATGGTCATTTGAATCTTATAGATAATTAGTTTTACAATGCATGTCCTCGAAAAGAGCGTTTTCCAAGCAGCCAAACTGTGCGGAAAGTGTCACTTTTTTTTACTAGTGCTTTTTATTTTCCTGTATTTTTTTAATTTTTAACTCCAACGTCAGCCCGCCGCATAGAGTTTTTATTATTTGAGAAAAGTTTTAAAAATTAGTTAAGTACATATTATCATTCATATAAAAGGTAAAACAAAACTAATACTTCATTTAAGGCGTTTTTATTACTCTAGATTTAGATTTTGATCAATAAATTAATTTTAAATAAGTATTCATTAAATATGTTTGGCAGAATGAATATTTTGCTCGTGCCTTTTTGCGTTACGACGTGACAGCTTTTATTAGTTAATCTGTGGATATGCTGAGCGCCTTTGAATAAGCGCCATTTTATTAATTTCTTGCTTGGATCAGATATATTTTTTTATTTCCTCGCACAATGCATAGTAAAATGTTGTATGATACACGTGCGTAAGACGATTTCCGACTCGTCTCGAGCACTCATCGGAAATCACATACTTCCCGCACTTGTAGCATAAATAACTATTGCGGCTTCTGTAATTGTTGCACACATTTTTAAATTTGTTGCGCTTATAGTTTTTTAATTATTTCACAAAAACATTTCCTGCTGGGGTAACGTTACCCCAGCCAGACCTTTCTAATGGGAATATTTCAATAATTACTAGCTATAAAATTAGTTGTCTAGATGAAGTAAATGTTGGGCCTTATTTTGTATTTGTTCTTTCATCGGTTGCGAAGTTATTCGAGATTTTGCTGGGGTAACGTTTTTGGTTTTGCTAGATCTTTGAAATGGTTCTTATCATATTTGGACATTGCTTCTTAGGAATTAGTTTAAATTTGTTCTGCAATAAAAAAAACAAAATAATACATAGCTTAAAGGTTATTTCATTAAATAGAAAAACACTTCAATTGGTCCCAGCACTCTCAATAAGAGCTCTAAATACTTACTTTAAACGTTATTTTAAAGCTTGTAACTGCCTTCAAATGTATGTGAAGTTTCATTAGTATCCTGTAAGTATTTAACAAGTTATGATGATATTGAGTTCTTCACGAGCACAGTCTTGATGCACGCGGTGTTATTTGGCCACTGGATTGGATATATGAACTGAATGTTATGTCAATTATTAGTTTTTTAGTTCAGTTGTATATCAGTAAAATTACAGCTCAGTACATTGGATGATTAATGAGATAATACAATTAAAGTCATCAGGAAGTGAATGACCGTGGTAACCCGACCAAGTTTAGGTGGTTACGAAAAAGCGAAAACGCAGAACATTATACTATCTTTTGAAATGTTTAGTATAATACACCTTACAATTTCGGTACAGACGCGTACACTGTTAAATACATTAATAATATAATAATATCTGTACTATGAAAACATTATTATTATCTTATGAAGTGCTGGACATCTTTAGCAGGAAACATAAAAGAAAACTGTCTTTATTAAACATAAAAATTTCTATTGTTTGGACACTTTTCTATAAGTTTACATCTAACAGTTAGGTACCTATTGTTGATTTTTTTGCCCGTCCGCCCTTTGTGCCCCTTCTAGAAAAAAAACCTGGATCCGCCCTTGTTATTTATTGACGGTCCACAAAAACAGCCAACAGGGCTTGTTGAGCGGGGTCGGTTTGTCTTGTAAGGCATCTGGGGGGTGATCATAAGCTCTTAGAGCGGTATCAATTTGAGATCGAATAAGGGACAGATGTATACACGTCAGATACATCTGTCACTTACTCGATATCAAATTGATACCGCTCTAAGAGCTTATGCCCCAAGTAACAAAAACTAGTTGTATAATAAGCCATAGAACGTTTTGGGAAACACCATTTTTGGTCCTATAAAACCCCAAAGAAGGTGCGTTTTATTCGAAAGTGGCGCATTTATTTCTCCATTCAGTGTTAAAAGGAACCAATAACAATGTTACATATGACAAATCAGTCATATACACGCTATGTAACAGTGCACCGGTCACAAAATAGTGATGTACCTACTGGTTAAAACACACCTTTAATAGTACATTGTGGTACAAGTGAGTAATGTTGGTGATTACCGCTGAGGCGCCATTGAGACCCAAGCCTTTAGGTGAGGGTCTTAAGAGAGCCGAGGACGGTAAACACGTGTATCATACGACGTTTTTCAACACACTTGTGAATAAAATAATACAAAAAAATCATTTTCAACAGTGAAAACGAGTTGTGAAAATTTTTTCGCAATGGCGGGGTAAATTAATCAGTTTTCCTATGCGCGCGCATCTGACAATGGTGATCGGCCATAGACTAAAACAATGAGGTTACATTCTTTTTTTTAGCTTTTCGCGGATAGCGTATTAGCCTCGTACAAAATGGGGAATTTCAAGTTTTCTTTATTGCAGAGAAACAAAAGTTATATTTGAGGGAAAGTTTTATTTATTAAACACGTACAAGTTGAAATTATCTAGTTGAGTACGAAGTTGCATGAAATGCAATATGTTAGGTTCTAGCATTTTGCTGAATTGTTTGACTAGAAGATAGCTTCTTTGTCACATTTTATGTATTTAATGGATATTATGGAAATAGTAATTACTACTCATATCATGTTATGGATATAGTAAGTACTACTTCCATAACAGGAATAGAAAGGGATTAATGTCGAATAGGACACTTTTAATTGATTAACAGTGTTAAAATTTATTATATTGAAAATAATTAAATTTTAACTGGATTAGAATTAATTACTTATTTTATTAATTTTCATTGGATTGATTTGTGAAACTTTTAAAATTAGTTTAATTTAAAAGTATTTAAAATGAAGGTAGGAAACCATTTAAAAAAAACTATAACTCACTTGTGAATAATAGCAATGAAAAAGTCACAGTTTGATTACAGGTATCATTATATGCCTAATTGCGGTGAAATTAGAGCCACTTTATGAGCAAGTGTGTTGAAAAGATCTTTTATAGTAATTTTTCATACCATACGAGTGTTTATGTTTCTTTTACCTCACTCACCATTTATTCTTCTATCATGAGTGCGCAAAGACTTAAAAAAAATATTTATTTAATATTTATAAAGAGATTAAAGCAATTTGTATTGAATAAAATTAATATTTTATTATTATATTTATTTATAGTGTGAAATAATGTGCGACCGCAATTTTACGGATAAACTATGGTTCGGTTTACCATAAATTGTACGTGCCCCCTTGAATTATTGAGTATTCACAAAAAAAAATCTATTAAAGGTACTTCGAATTTTAAACGCCAGTATAGCATTATAGCACGCCGAATAAAAATGTCTGAATATGGTTGTAAAAGTGAGATAAAAAATCTTTATCAAGACATAATTGCCATTTAATAGCAACATTTATCCACATTTACGTGTCGTTTTTGTGTTATTAAAGAAACATATAGGTACTCTATCATGATGCTAACAAGTATATTATAGGAACTGAAATGTCATTACACAGCAATTCTGCTCTATAAAAGTGTTTGTGTGATATACTTATTAGTAAAACTATAATAGTCAGCTTTAAACCTATAAAGTACAGTTACATTACATAGTAATAATCTGAAACTAAGCTACATCACAAAATCACTCTATTGTAGAGTTTTTTGTAACTACTAATGTACTTAGTACTATAGCAACGATCCGAATATCCTTAATACGACAAGGACGCCTTATAGTTGAGTGTTCATCACTGCTAAAACGAAACGATTATAGCAGTTCGTTTGTAACCTTTATTACGCAAATCAGATGAATAAAGGCATTTTTTATCAATTTTATAGAGCAGTATTATTCTGTACTAGTGATATTAGCGCTTGCTATAGTACATACTATAACGGTTGTATAAAATGGTGTAGTAAACGTTAACGTCCTTTATTTATGGGTCATTTTTGCCCTATAAGCTTATAGAGCAAAATTGTGTTGTCGAACGCTTTTATACAACACGCTGTCACCGATAAAACCTTTAATAACTCATTTATATGTCTTTTTAGAGGTATAGGCTTAGATTATGGGACTGATTTGCTGGTTGGATGGTCACCCCCCTGATAATTCGACTTGCGTGTGCCGATGGGTGCCACACTAGACACGCGAATTCGCCCGCAGAGAAGCTTTGGGACATGCCGGTTGTTCGAAGGACATCGGGTCCAACTCCCCAGTTGGTACAAACAAGGCGACGGGTATTGGAGATTGTTTCGTGATCCGACCTTTCTACTTCGTGTTGTGGCAGTGCACATTAAAGGTTAAGTCTCTATCCAGTGCCACGCCTTGGTGCTTGGAGTTCTTGTAGTGTTCAAGTCAGTTCCTCGCCACGTGATGTTAAGTTTCCTATTTGTAAGATTATTGCGGCGATGGAAGGCGCATGATTTCGTTTTGGATGGGTTTGGGTGAAGAGTATTACTGTCATACTCACTGCCGCACTCAGAGTCGTTAACGGTGACTCAAGCAATCCTTAGTATTGATTTTTAGTACAAAATCTACACTAAGGAGCGGTTTAAGTAACCGTTAAATGTTTCTGAGTGCGGCAGACTGACTTATAAACCTATGGACTTGCCATACCTACGAAGTTAGCGTGCATACCTACAAAAATCGGGCAATTAAAATGGCTGCCCATTTGCAACTGTTTGACAGCACAACTACACAGATATACGTACATATACGGCACACAACTACCAATTTTACTCGGCCGGCAATCAACATGGCGACCGGTCACGCATAGACATGATTTTGACTTCATTCAAAAGTGTTACCAAGTTGTCCTTGACAAACATTTAGATGTCTCTTTTTTTATATGCAGCTCTTGGTTAGTTAAAAAAAAAACTAAAAATACAACCGACTTCAAAATAAAAACACTAGAAAGTGAAAAATAACTTAAATTTCGGAAGTCGGTGTTCCTGCTTTTGTTTTTCAGTTTTTTTTTGACACAGACTGCCGAAATTTAAGTTATTTTTCACTTTCTAGTGTTTTTATTTTGAAGTCGGTTGTATTTTTGTAAAAAAGTTTTTTTTTATTTTTCACTTTTTAGTTGTGGTTCATAATAGACCAGTTCTATAGGCTAGGTACCTATAATACCCAAAGAAAAGACAAAATAGATTAACCTAATAACATGAAACTTAAACAAAACCCATGGAATGAGAGTATACCAGGGTGAACTGTTCACACCTGAGTACCTCTTTAGAGCGTACCAGTGTGATGTTATGTTATGAAGTGGTGTAAACAATAAACAGAAATGCTATTGCAGCTATCCCGAGTGATTTGCCGTAATTTTTTGAAGAGTTCTGATGAATATCGTCGAAGTTCTTCACCAGATCTTGAAGAAAATTAAATGGGACCAGACGACAAGAACCAGCTTTCAAATAAAAAAAGAATCATCAAAATCAGTTCACCCAGTAAAAAGTTCTGAGGTAACATGAAATGCTATTGCAGCTATCCCGAGTGATTTGCCGTAATTTTTTTAAGAGTTCTGATGAATATCGCCGAAGTTCTTCACCAGATCTTGAAGAAAATTAAATGGGACCAGACGACAAGAACCAGCTTTCAAATAAAAAAAGAATCATCAAAATCAGTTCACCCAGTAAAAAGTTCTGAGGTAACACACTTAAAAAAAAAAAAAAACATTTGAATAGAAAACCTCCTCCTTTTTGGGAAGTCAGTTAAAAAGAGACAAAACGTCTCCATAGTTTTCCTACCTCATCACCATCACTGTCATAATCATAGATTTAGAATTTTTTTTGCTACGCAAAAAGATACACGAAGCGTGCGAGCGAGAAATCCTAATCAAGTACAAACCACCCAAGAGAAAAAGAGAGCGTGAATGACGTACCGATATGTCATGTTTTTCGCGAATAAGTAAACCTAGCGGACAATCTGTTTTACGCCGCGGTGAATTTCTTGCATTTAAATAATAATCTTTAGATTTAAATTGATAATATTAATTATACAATTATGGTGACTTGTTCTGTGAGTGAATGTGACGTTACAAGACGAAATAACCCCAATAAATACACGTTTCACAGGTAAATACAATTTTGTCCTTGGATTGTTTTGAACCATATTTTGACGAATTTCTGCTAGTAATCGGCTCAGAAAAAGATTCTTACAATAGTATATTGATTTCCAATGTTATATATAAGTATATTTCGTATATATAAACAAAATTGGAGAAAATATTATGTAAAAGAGTAAATTGATTGTTTACGCTAGGGCTTGACAAAGCGGTGACGTCATGAGTATCGATAAAAACTTAATCGTTTTTAGTGACATCATGACATGAATACAAACTTATTTAGTCAGGTTTTGTTAAAATAGATTTAAGTTACGATTGAGAAGATGTTTTTATCGAAACTGTACTTAAAGTTGCATGTTTATTGTTGCTGTTATTTTTCAAAAAAAATCGGAGTGTTTTGATGTTTTGTTACTTTGAGTAGGTTTAGGAATGTCATTATATTCTTCTCCTTAGCGTGTCGATGGCAAATATAAAAAGTTAAATATTGTGTTTGGCCCAGAATTCAGCCACGGCAATACCATTCGGTGACGCAGTCATAAGGTATTCGTAAGTACAGGTGACAGGGCATGCTGCGCTCTCCGTGAGATGGGCCATGGTCTGCGGAGAGATGCTGCATAAGCACTGAAGACTAATGCCATCAGAGAACCCCCACCTGAGGAGGTTGTCCTTGCTGCGGCCAACCCGAGTGCGGAGTCTATTTAGGGTCATTTTAATTGTATGCATTTATTAGTTTTACAGTGGCTAGAATACATCAGTGCTCTGCTCATCAGCAATTTTTTCTGTTGTGTAAATAATAATATATAATATTTATGTACCTACAGATTCCCAAATAATTCTGTACCATTTTTCAAAGTTGACCCCCTTCACCCCCTCCCCCCCCGTTTTGGTGAATCGCAAAATGGATTCGAATTTTAAACAGAGATGGATGGTCTCCAAATAAAAACTCTACAATATGTAGTAAACATTTTGAATCGAAATACTGCATACAAAGAAAACATCGACGACTTCTAATGAAATAATCTATACCTACTTTAATTGTGCCTGTAAGAATGACGCTTCCTATCGTATGGTTAGTTAGTGGCCAACCTAGTGTTAGTTTTCAAACCATCTAGATACCTTTATCAGACCTCATCTACTTTTATAAAATATGTAAACGTGTTTGTACAAACCAACTTACAGAAATAATATCATTTATCATTGAACTATCTGCAAGCCATACAAATATTTGTTCCGTGCGGGAATCGAACTCGCGACACGCAGCGCAGCAGCCGATCGCTCAACCACTACGCCAACCGTGTCGTCAATTTCAAATACCTGACTGCGGTATTTTTTTATTAGTACTTCAAATACTTGTGGCTTCAAAATACATTCAGCGATTTTATTAATAGATGCGTTCTGCAGAAAATAGCGCTTGATAGCTTTCATAAGCAAAATGGCGACCGCGTACGTCAAATTTTCAAGTACCATGTAAATTATCATTTTCATTTCAAACGGTTATTTTCACCGAACTTCTGTGTATTGATTAAGTTTATTAGTACGAATGTCACGATGAATGACCAATGAATGAATATTTTGTTATTTGTATTTTCAATAAAAATAGTTAAAATACTGTACTTTACATTTTAAATACACGACATAAAAATATTTTGTATTTCCTATTTTAAATACATGCGAGATATTATTTTGTAATTTCTATTTTAATTAAAGCAAAGCATGGTTTTTGCCCAGCAATCGTGTTTCTTAAGGTGTTCACCAAGTATCGATATCGATATTGAACATGGACTTTTTATCAACACTTTTTTAACTAACACATGGACAAATTCCCTCACACATAGATTTTATATTTTCGGTTTCGTTTTCCATCTGACTCTGTGTATCTTGTACATACTATATCTATGGTCATAATACTTAACTACTAAGTGATTTAGCGACAGTGTTTCAACCTCTGTTGTGATAGTAGACGATATGATGATTATTAGTAATAATAGACATTATAGTAGATATATATATTCGAAAAAGAATATTTGACAAAAATTAGAGATTATGCCAATTTTCAGGGGATGCACTTCATGGCTTGTTTTAACAATGTGGCCTGGCAAAAGGTCTGAAGTTCACAGCAGTCGAAGTCTTAAGACAGTCATACTTGCCTACTCCAGTTTAAAATCATTGGTATATTTTAATTGTCCAGTGCAGGCCCACAAAGTTACTGTTTCATGATGGTTTCCGATCTTGGAAAATGAAGGTCATCATGACAACCACGTCAATGACTGTCTACTACTTATACCCTCTCACAGTCAGAGGAGAGTGAAAGGGTATAAGCGAAGTACCTAATCTATACTAATATTTATTTATAATATTAGTAAAGATTTACAGGTAAGTTTATGACGTTGTAAGGGGTAATCTCTGGATCTACGGTACCGATTTTGAATATTTTCTTGTGTATATTTTCAAAAAAAGTAGAAATCCTTATGAAAATTGCAATAATGTAACCCAAAGTAGCAAAATGTAGCGAGCGATTGACTGCTGCGCTACGTGTCGCGGGTTCGATACCCGCACGGAACAATTATTTGTATGATCTACAAATAGTTATTCCGGCCCTGGGTGTTTGTGAGTTTATATGTTTGTAAACGCACCCACGATACAGGAGAAATTCCTAGTGTGGGGCAACGTTATTTTTTTTTAAATAAATAAAAATGAAACAAAATAAATAAAATTCAGACTTTGGCGTGCGCTGAGAAAACTATTGATGATACATACAAATTATTAGGTAGGTAGGTAGGGTATGGTAGGTAGGGTATGGTAGGTAGGGTAGGGTAGGTGGGTAGAGTAGATTTGGTAGTAAGGGTAGGTAGGTAGGTAGTCAGTTGCCGGAAGCGAAGCCGCGGGGGTCAGCTAGAAAATAAATAAAAAACAATTTGATGGAAAAATACTTTGTTAAACACTTTAGAAAAGAGTGATTACACATTTGCTTAAAAATTGAAGTTTTAATTTTAGCATTACATCTAAATAGTTTAGCCCGGTGAAGTGAGGCGAGCCGCATCGCGTCCTCACGGACGCAGCGTGTCTCAAGCATCGCTGCCGACCGCAAGCCAATACTTATGATTACAAATCGATGCTGTTTATCAACTATAAAGAATACACCGGAGTTTCCAGTGTCAAAAAACAGATCTAATTGCGGACTTTCGAATTGGCACATTTTTAGGTTACATCAAGGATTTAGTCTATCAGAAATAGGTTTGTAAACATAGCAATTTAGGAAACTTATGCCTAACGGAGTTTTTATTTATTTTTCCAAAATCGAGAGACAGATTAGATAGATCAATAGAGAATGTATTGCTTATTAAAAAACTAAAATCGGCCAATTGTCAGATAAGCTTAAGGACGGCAGAACGGGCGCCTGCTTCACCGGTGTACATTTCACAGGATAATTGAATAAAAATACTGATATTTGCTCGTAATCATTCAACTTCGTCAATCATATTACACCAAATCATTTGTTTCCAATACTCATACATCAGATTTTCACAAAAGACGACTTTTACAATTATCCTGCGACACATACATTCCTAATATTATGTTAAAATCACACCTAGAAAACTTTACAACGTGAACTTACGCTCTTCAAAACTTATTAAATATTATAATTAAAACTCTGAAATTAAACCAAACGATGATTCATTGAATTCATCGGTATTCTAATTCATAATCAAAAACTACAAGTTACGTGTTGAATAATTACAAATACACAATATTTATTTTTAAGTATTAAAATGTATGTATAACTAACAATCGATTTTGCGGTTACTTTTAATCAGTCGATTTTCTTAATTCGACGCTAGCTCTGTATCACTTAGTGTAATTTGCCTTAAAATAACTGAGTTGGGTGTGTTGTGCGTCTGGTCTCAAGAAGAATATAATGCAGCTTATTGAGCTCACGACCGGCCGCACAAGTCACCGAACACGAGTGATATACCACGTCGCGTAAACCTTACGGACCAATTCCACCCGCTGCACGCCAAGTGATCACTACATTCACATTTTGAAACGTCCACCATCAACTATCCACTTTGAACCGCATAATTATGTTACTTAATTAATATGATGAATTAAGATGAATAAGAATTCATTCTATTATTCTGTAAAATTGTTCACTTTTGATTTTTTTGTCAAACACCAGAAGTGTAAATAAAACATTGTATGATTGTATTCGTTGATACATATCACGGATAAAGGTCGCGAGCACCGCGCATACGCGGTTAGTGCACGCGGTACGGGTGTGCGATGCCCGCCAAGCGCCGTATCATCCAGAGTGCTGCCGCCACGTGCAGCAGCCACGTAAACAATTCGCGAATAGTCCAAGTTAACGTCTCAGTTAAAGAGTGTCGCCGCTGCGGGTTCCATCGAAACCATAAGCAACGCTGTTACAAACATTATTTAGATCGAAATAAGGAAAGAAATCTTCCAGAATAAGACTTAGTCATGAAATTTTTATTAATTTCGTAGGTTCCGGAAGGCTTATTTCATACGATCAAAAACGATTTGCTCGGCATTTACAATTGAGATATAAATAAATAAATATAATCTACAACTCTATTTGAATTTTGCGAATAAGAGCGAAAAAAGTTCCTATGGAACCCATACAATACACATTTTAGCACGATGATAGAGACTCGGCCTTCAGAGGTATTTATTTATTCAAAAAACACTTCAGGGCACAAATAGCAGTGCGGACCTGGCTCTTGTACTAGGAAATCTTGTATCACAAGATCCAGAACTCTGAATATATGGGGAGTATTATACAATAAAAGTATGCATGATAGACAAAAAACTAAATATTATAGTTATATTCACGCTATAATAGAGATCACGCTTATGTTTATACACTACTTACCTAACAATACAACAAATTTTGTGATTCGATCACCAAACTGACGAATTTTCGTACCACCACCGCGCAGACATGCCGATACTATTTAAATAAATTTTATGGATTATTGACAAACGCGAGTCCGAATAAAACGCTGCCCGAACGTCAAACGACTGCTACAAAGAACAAGATTTGTCACAAGATTTAGTCTAGATTCAATTAGCTGAAGCTTGTGTTTCATTGATAATTTATACGGTTTTTAATCTAAAAAATTAATCATCAAAAATCAATGCCTGTACAAGGTGGTGTAAAATCCGACTATATATGAAAAAGAAAAATATAGGACAAAAAAATTTGTATGTTTAAATAACAGTTATACAAGAGGAGGTCCAAAATTTCGGCAATGAGCAAATGGACTACGCCGTATGTACAATGACGAATGATACGAAATGCCTGAGACATAAACAATGCTAATTAAGTCACTGATTAGTATGGTACCAAACTATCATATCTACCCCACCACCCCTGCCCCTTCACTCTGCAAAGTTTTGGACCACCCCTACTATAAACTAAAGAAGTTTGGACAGATCACGAGAACCTCAAAGTCAACTGATTAATGTACAAATTTCACAACTACATACACAATATTTACAATGAAATAGTTTGTCACTGATTTACTTCTTTTGAAACAGTTTGTTCCACTGCAACACCTGTTTGGGAGGCTGGCCCGAAGTGGACGGCTGTGGCTGCGGCGGCTGGCTCGGTCCTGCCTCGCCTTGGAAGCCTGGCAAGAAGCATAGACAACAAGTTCAATTAGGCCATCAAAGGCACTTCTGAATGTCAGAATTTAAAGTAAAAAAATTACAATTATTTGTTTCTGGTAAAAGACGGTAATATGGTAGTTGATTGCTTTTTTATATTTCTGAAAGGCTAGAGAAAATATAAGCATAAAAGCATAAGCATAGTCAGCCTTTTAACTTTGGGATGTGGACCTCTCTGTGAGAGAGGAGACTTTTGAAAATCTTAAATGTCGATGTTATCATTGTTTTAAACAAAAAGAAATACGAATTTCATCATACCTTTCTCAGCATAGCCTTTATACATGTGCTTATGCCGGACAGACTCCCAATTGGCGCGACGCTACTCGGCTATCTCCCTCTCTCCCCCTCCCGCACCAGTCTTGTCTACAATGCAGGAACGCGCCACTGACGCAAACAGCCTGGCCAAAAGAAAATGTTAGAATCCCACAGAAGTGACGTTGCACAACACCAAAGCATGCTCACTACACACCTAACGCTAGACAACGCCACTCGCGCGCAACGATTAACTTGTCTCTAAAATACGACTTCTATCAAAATATTTGTTAATAATACTAATTTATTTTCAAAATCAGGTAACCAAAGGATAAAAACTTAAAACAAATACGTACGCAAAAGTGGCACCATCTAGAAAGAATTGCCCAATACTGTTAGTGACGCTGTTAAAGAATGGCTTTATTGTAAAGCCCTGTTCAAAAAGTGATTTAATTATACCTTACATGATCCAGAGCAGCATGAAAGGAAACAGGGAACGCCGTTCATCTCTGGTTTGTATATAATTTTCTGTTAAATTTACAGAAAACCACACAATCTTTGAATTTGAAAAGTATTTTTCTGCTATCAAAAATACCAACTAGATGTAGGGTAGGCGCAAGAAATACGTCTCGGTAAATAACAGCACACTTGAGACATGAGCTCTTATTTTGTTCAGTTTGTCATAGTAAGTATTGTATAATATAATATGTTTATTTATTCATGAATAAGAGACAACCATACAGAGTAACTAAATAATAAACACAAAATAGATAAAAATCGTTTAAAGTAATTTAGGCAGGTCAATAGTTGGAAAATGTGAAAAGGTAGATTGTAATAATGGTTTGGTTGTCTTTGGTTGGAGTGATTCGCCCTATCCCCTCGTACTAGTATAAAACTGTAGCACGAGCGGATAGTCTTCCTCAACCTTAGAACAACGGATTCCCACAAGGTTACAGTTACACATAATTTTAATACAGTTATATTAATTAAGTTAAATGATTGAAATCTCTGTGTTGTTTTGTGTTGGGATATGGGTGTAGGGATATGTATGTTTCTGTATGTTTACAGTTATGTGTGCTTTATTATTTTTGCGCTCTGTTATACCAAATTATTTATTAGATTTTCAGTGCTGTTGTAGTCTAGTGTTTTCAAATATTTATCTATAGCTTTTTTGAATGTTTGGCTGTCAAGATTCTTCAATCTTAGATCTTTACTTACTTTGCTGTTAAGGCTAGGTCTGAGATAATTGTGAAACTTGTGTGCAAAAGGGTTCTATATTTAGGTATGTATAATCACAACTGTATATAATCGTCGCCTTTTAGCAAAGTGCGGTTTTACTTTATGTTGTGAATAATTTTCGTACCGTGAGGTGAAATGTAGAGTAGTAAGTATATATTCACGCGGACAGAATTTATTTTTAGCATTGATTTTGTACGTGACCCGTTATCTAGTTGGTTATTGTTGACCGAAATTCCATATGGAGAAGAGATGAAATATATCCCCTTTAAACATGATTAGTCATGGTTCGTTTTGTCCCAGCTATTAAAGCAAACTGGTGATGGCAAAATTATGTTTTCAATGTTGGGCATTGCAACTGAGTCTCATAGACACTGGGACAACCAAACCAGTATATCAACAAAATATCCTGAAATGCCTATTCCTAACAAAAAAAGAACGACATAATCCACGCGTAATAAGAATATAATAAAACTTTTTTGGGAACTTTAATTGGGCGTACTTTTAAATATATAAAGAAAATAGTAACGAATGATTTTAATAGTAAATAATTTAGTAGTCAGTATTTTTTTCTGCTGACGCGTGAATTATGTTGGGCACGAAAATCAAAAACAAAATTATCAAGCTAGGCGCGCATGAAAGCTAGCTCAGTCGGCCGATAAGGAAGCTACACCGGACATGTGTGATTTACAAGTGTGCGCATGAACGCTAAGAAAATCAGCCGAGTTCAAATATGTGCCACAAAATACACCACAATGCAAAAAGAAGCGGCGTGACAAATAAGTATTTAGATTAAGTCGCCATCGAGCTGTTAATAAAGTTAGTTGGACGCACATTACGCATAAGATACCGAGGAAAACACATATTTGGTAATATTTTAAATAATTACTCTGCAATTCAAAATCGGTCGATTGATTTAGTCTTCACACGCGCGTAGCAGTGTCTAGTTCACTAGTTAGGAGATAGGCTGACGACCCATTATCAATCAATTTCTTCACAATATCAATCATTACCTTCAGTTTAAAAAAATATTTTAAATGATATTGGCCGTCACCATTCCTAGCTAGCAGTACATAGACCGGGACAAGATGGGCGCCGATTAAGCCAAGGTGTCCACACATCCATAGCAGGTCCTATGATTTAAATCAGCATAATGTGTGGAAATCGAGGTCGAACCGGTAGCTTCGTCTTTTAGCCTCGGCCTTCGGCTTATTCCAGAGCAACGATTACGTCAATGCGGTCCGTTAGTGGGGCAAGTTCGAGACATGGATAACATTGCTACCTCGGCAGCACGAAATATCGCTCATCGCGGGTCGTGAGCATGACAGTCTGATGCGATACTATGTACTCCATCCCCTACCACACTTGCGCTACCCGCCGACCGCCTTAGCCTAACTATTGCTTCAGAATCAGCTTTAGGGTGAAACTCCATTGAGGCAGAAGGAAGCAAACACGTCAAAATGTATTAATGAGTTATGATTAGTATCCTATTGGAATCTCACCCTGTAAAAGGAGTGCGCGCAACCAGAAAGCGGTCAGCGGTATGCGGATTGCGGACGCGTGCGTGCTAGCGTTCGCTGTTCAACGTATAATACTATCTAGCGAGCATGCGTCGCCACTGACCATTGCGAAAATAGATTATAAACACGAAAAAATAAACTGGGAACACCTGACCATTCTATGATTGCGTGAGTCCTTTAAAACGGTAGGTACTAGTATTAATATGTACTCAGACGGGTACCGATCAAGGGACATACTGAATGTTACCATTTAGTCAATCTCTAACTGCAAGAATGGTTGCTGTAAGAGATTGTAAGCTAGTTTTAAAAATGCTGCTACTGTATCAAAAGGGGAGGATTAAAATACAAAATAAAAATAGAACTTGAGACCGATGTATGGCTTCGATCGGAACACGACGAGCAATTTTAAAAGGGGGGCTAATTACCGCTCCAGGTGAAGTCGGATAGCACTATTAATAAAAAAGAAAAACATGATTATCTTCACCAGTTCTGAATTATTATGCAAACTTTATCTAAAGGCAGATTTACACGTCTCCACTATACAAACTAGGTTTTTAGGAATTGTTTTAGTATATGTTCACATATATATAAATACATCGCTTAGTAAAGAACATTTGCATAACGGGTGTCAATGGCGAAATTGCATTGTTGACATTTTTTTTTTTCACTCGGAACGTGTTAGTTTTTTTTTATACCCAAGATGTTATGCGAGTTAACATGGACTGATCCAGTAGAGACGTTTAAATCAGCCTCAAACATCGTAAATCGAAAAAAAAAATAAAGTCGAGTGCAATAAGAGTTTTGACCTTTGACGAACGAATAATTTTTCCTACCATTCCTATTCTGCTATCCTATTAATATTATAATTGTGAAAGTTTGTCCGATGGATGTTTGTTACTCTTTCACGCAAAACTACTGAACGGATCAGTAATACAGCTTATACATCAGAATAAGGGCGTAGACATATGACGACACTCTGAAACCATCTGTTCAAATGTGTCATAGGTTCAAATCCTCAATTGTCCTGTCCCAGAGATCGGGACGTGCCTCCATCAATTAAATTAACAAGTCAACATCGATATTATCAGCCATATTTTTTGGACCAACACGTACGAACATAGGCGACAGCAAAGCATCAACTGCCGAGCGGGTGCGCCGTGAGTCGCCGCAGAGCGCCGTACACGGCACTGTGCCGCGATACGACGGCGTGCCGTTTCACGATGGCGGCGCCGCGCCGTTACACGGTCGCGGTTCCGCGCCAACGTGTTGTAACCACGCCCTAACACACAGAGATGTGACTTATTTGAAATTTTTGTATTTAAAATACAAAATGCAAAATACTTATTTTCTATTTTGAATAAATGAAAATACGTTTATTTAAAAGCATTTTATTTAAAATACTTTTCGAGACGTATTTTCAATTTGCCAAATGCCAAATATTTTACTGCATGTTTTACCAACATTACCTGTCAAATTTCATTCGGATCCTGGTTAAATATGTTAAGACTTCAAAGCCAATAACTAAAGCCATCAGGAGCTTGTGAAATGTGACAAGGAAACATTAATTTATAGATCCCCGTAACCGGAATCAATAACGGTGCAAAAAAAATGGACTCATTGGAACTGAAGTATCCCTTATAGGTACTCGCCCGCATTGTGGCATTTTAATAGATATAATAAGAGATAGTATTAATAACCGGTTCGAAAAATCTAAATTAGAAGACCCTAGAGACAAAAACAGCATTTTAGCAGCAGTGTCATAAACTCATAACCCTTCTTTAAGTTATAGTGGGTGTCAAAGGATAACAATGAGCATGTGAAGTAGTTATGCAGAAGTGAAGAAAATAAAACATGAAGACTTGGAACAGTGGACCCTTGTCACCAAAATAAAAAATGAGTATATATACATGTTTCAAGATTCTGATTCCTCAGTAACCAGTGATGGCAGTAATGCAAATACCACCACAGTCTTAGAACATAAACTCTTCAATACTTAAAAGATGAGGCCACACTCCTGGAGGGCACATTACACACTTACCTAACGACAAAAAATACAACACAATATGTTTACCAAGTTTTTGAACGACTTTGAATAAAATCTTTAATAAATAAAAAAGTTAAAAGTGGTCATTAAAATTAAGTAATTTGAAAATACTTAATTACTGTATTCAAAATACTAAATCTATTTTATATTTTGCATTTGATATAGTAATTTACAAAAGTATTTGCAATTTATATTTAAATAATTTTGTTAAACCATAACCATCTCCATCCATAAACCAGCACATCTCTGCTAACAGATTGGCTATAATTTATCAAGATATTGGGAGAAGTACTAATACCACGCGGGAGGCCGTTAGAATTTATTAAATTAAATTTATTCTCATTGAGATCTAGGTGAACTCAAAATGTTTGTTGAACCAATCGTTACATTGATCTGTTTGACATTCCTAAAAAATAATTTGGATATCTTATTGCAAAAACCAACGTTATTTAATTCAGTACTTGACAGACCAATCTTGTGATTTGGTTCTGTCGTAACCTAATGTGTGACATATACACATTTTCACTGTTATACACATCATAAAATCATTTCTGTTTTATTTTAAATTAAAACATCTGATTATTATTTACGTCTAGACACTGTGTAAAAACAGTCCTATCTAAATTCATTGCGTAATAAGTTCCTCAGGGGTCTGTTTTCTACTTGCACTCGACCTTAAGAAAAGCGAAACGCTTCTCCTAGCATGCAGCAATAAATTCTTCTAGTGCTTATTGAACTTCAATCAGGGTAAAACCTTTTACATGCGCTCAGAATGTTTCTCCTTCAGTGCATCCAGCCTCATTCTGATAGAAATAACTATTTCACCCCTTTTATACCCATGAATGACTGGATTTAAAACATACTGTTTACTGTTAATTTAAAATAAGTGGTCTAAGTATGGGAAGTTCTAATACTATGTCTAGTTGCTACTACTAGACTATGATTAGGACTGGCTTTTTATTAATATTGGTTTGTAAGCAATGGAGTGACAATGTGTGAGAGAACGTTTACTTCTGCACTGTTGGTATCGCCACTGCGTTCTTTACAGTGCAAAGATAAACGTACCCCGGACATCTCACAAAAGGGTGAATGCTAGTCTGTCACTTTATAGTACATACATACTACTCCATGGTTGGTTAATATGGTAATGACTGCAATAGCGCCTTAAATTATTTACTCAGTGTCAAAAAGAGGTACATACTTCTCAATCTCAGGTGCGCAATGAACAAACTCATGTGACCAGAATTTGTAAATGGGGTTTTTGATGAGTTCGATGAATGTGATGAGAAGTCCCCAGGGATGTGGACGGTTGACGATGAGTCTCTCGAGGAGCATCCTGGTGATCTGCTCCTGCACGGCCTCGGAGTTGGCCTCGGCGAACAGGTACAGGAGGCAGCACGAGAAGTAGTGCGTGTGGCTGTTCGGGTAGCGCAGCTGGTTCGCGATAGCGTTCAGGAACAAGTACCTGCGAACATGAGCATCCGCTGTAGTGAAGGTAAAGGCGGCACGGCCTTGCAGAGGAACAGGCATGCTAAATTGGTGTAGGAAGATCTCAATTCTATGAACACAGTTATTCACATGAGGCTGGTACTGTTTACTTTGGTTGTATCACTCAATTGTTCCCTGAAATCAGTTTATGTCGCCTCGTGGTTTCCTCTGCTGGCCTCAGTATTTACGCCACAAAAACAGCTTGCTCTCGCTGGCTCCGCCTTTGGTGAGTACCAGAAGTCTGCTGCAGTTTGCCCCGGCGTTCAGTCTAGTTTCGCGACCATTCAGCGTCACTAAAGCTGGGAACAAATTATCGGACGCGGCTGACGTTCGCGACTGACAGCCGCGACAGATATGTGTGTACAGTCGTTTGGGACGCGGCTTGCGGACGCGTCCGAACGCTTATTCCATAGACAATACAGCTTATTCAACGAAGATTGTTTTTACGTAGAAACATATGTCGAATAGTAAAAGTGAGGGCGAAATTCCCTGCTGCGAACACACTAAGTACAATAAGTTTTTCTTCCGTTTTTATTTATAACCTCGCACGCACGTGCGAGATTTCGCGTAGTCTGAGTTATTCTGACGCCGGGACGCGCCCCGCACCCCGTGCACACCGTCCGCGGACGTTTTCGGCTGACAAAAACATCCAGCGGGCCAGATTTCTATCGAACGTCCGAACGCCCAAGGTCACGTCCGCGACTTACGTCCGATAGTTTGCACAATGTAATGTACATTCATTACCCTGATACTCTATAAGTCACGGCTGTCAGACCCGTCCGTCAGCCGCGTCCGATAATTTGTTCCCATCTTTATCATTCTACTAGCTGCCCCACGCGGCTTCGCTCCCGTCAACTGGCTACGTGCCTACCCTATCCTACCTACTCTACTCTACACCTACCCTACACCTACCCTTTCACCTACCCTACACCTACCCTACACCTACCCTACACCTACCCTACACCTACCCTACCCTACCTGTTTACAGGTTACATTTTCAGTTTACAGGTTACATTCGTATAGTACTAAGGGTAGGGCCCTTAGTACTATAGGAATGTAACCTGTAAACTTTTGTTTCTACCGGCGGCGGCGATCTAATTAAAATTTAGAACATAAAAGCTGCTATTGTGAGTCAATCTTAAAAGATAGACATATGCTGTCGCGGACTTTTTTTTTAACTTTTAAAGAAGAACAATTCCATCATACATTACATTTGCGTAACTTAAACCGTTTACGCAGCGCACGCAACAAAAGCTCTCAAAAAGAAATATTTTTGCCCGTTTTTGCAAAATTTTCCATTTATGCTCGGCTCCTATTGGTTGTAGCGTGATGTTATATAGCCTATAACCTTCCTCGATAAATGGACTATCCAACACAAAAAGAATTTTTCAATTCCAACCAGTAGTTCCTGAGATTAGCGCGTTCAAACAAACAAACAAACAAACAAACTCTTCAGCTTTATAATATTAGTATAGATTATCGTTGATCATCTTAGTCAGCCACCTAAACATGCGCTTAGTATAAAATATACAGGTTTAACTATTACACGTTGTATAAGGCTAAGAGTTATTTGTAGATATGTCGTTGTACTATCTTACCGGCCTTCAAAGTCGAAGTCCACGGTAAAGTTCTGGAAGATGTCCATGTGCGCGGAGTGCGCAATGGTGGACATGTTCGGGGTCTGTCCCTTGGCGCGGATGTGTGCGATGGCCTGCGTGCCCACGTATAGCACCACGGCGTTCATCAGCTGGCAGTTGTAGCGGCGGCCGGGCTCGTTCAAAACCTGTCGCACAAGGGCACTCGTTCATATCGTATCTTTAGACTTTGAAGGGCTTCTGATTCCTTGAAAGCCTGCTTACCTGCATGTTGCCTCTCAGCTCTGAAAGGAAGGTAACGGGTGCGCGAGCCTTCAGGTACGCGTCCAAGTCCTTCTTGAACTGCGACGCGGGGATGATGGTGGCGTAGTTGATGACGGCGCGCGGCGGCAGCGTTATCTCCGCCAGCAGATCGACCTTCAGGTTAGGAGTGAAGGGGTCGGGGAGTCGCATGTTGCGCGGGAAAGCGGACAGGATGAGGTTCCTCATCTGGATGCAGTTTGGAGGGATCTCGTCGCAGAAACCGTAGTGGTAATCACATAGGAATTCCGGGAAATCGTGGAGTAAGACAAGGAGGACTTTCAGCGTGCCCTTGTACAGCATCATGACAGGTGTGGCGAGCTCCGTGTTGCGTAGGAAGGGGTCCAGGAACTTGAACAGGTCGGTGAGCAGCGTCGAGTACATGCCCCAGCCCTGCAAGTGTAACCAGCGCTCGGATCACTGCGCACTCATCGCCGCTCACCAGGTTGCCCTGGTGCGCCGCATTTTACACAAACTGCATGCAATGCACATGCATAATTTACTGCCAATTATATCATCTAATTACTAGCATTTATTGCTTTACTTTTATGTGATATTTTTGTAATATTTGATTGAATTTTGACCATATTTTCAGTATTTTACTTTCTGCAACATGTTATACTTTTGAAATTGCAGGAATTACAGATTATTAAAACTTACAATTAAGCATACCCTGAAAACACCATTGTGATATTGTTAAAATAATGCAGTGATTCTCATATATTTGGACGCATAAGCAATAAAGAATGCAATATGAAACATGAATGATAATGAATGGTGTATTTAGAATAATGTGTTCCCATAAGGTGTTTGAAAGAATCCGAAATAAAGATTTGTGTAATTCCTACACATTTATTCTTAGGTCGTTTTATTCGAAAGTGTTAACCAAATAACTGATAATTCTTCAAGAATAAGCAAATCTCTTAAGCTCAAAAGCACGCCTATTGCGGCGGCAGCATTGGACTTCTCTTCTATTCGAATATGGAGCAATTTGAACTACGTGATTTCAATGGAAAACACACGTGTGGTGTAGTATGAGCAAATTAATAGAGATGGGCAGAATGATAAGTTATCAGTGGGCATTCGAGTGTGTTGAAACTGGAAATCGATCATTTACTATTGCTCAAAAAACTGTCAGCATTTCATTAGCTTATCGCAAGCATGTCTGATGATAATCACAGAATTTAAACAATGCAATTTTGCAAGAGTTTAAGAACTCCTGGAAGTAGTACTGCTTCAAACTCGTATCCGGAATATTTGGATATTATAATATTTGCGTGAATCGCAAATGCAGTTAGATGTATTTGGCCCATCTCTAATAACTAAGCCGCTCGAGCTAGAGTATACACACAAAAAGTAAATGAGTTTTACTGCCTGGCCTCCTGTGTTAAGCTAAAAGAAAATAAAAGAAAGAAAAATGAATATAATAAAAGAAATATGTCCTTATGAATGGCCCACTTAACCAGCTTATCTCAGTGAACCATGGTTGTATAACATGAATCATGCTTCAGATCAATGCAGGCTTCAGTATTTTGTACTTTATATCTTTGTTTAGAATTCCTCCGATTTATTGATTAGCATTATGTTTTTTTGGTGATATACATTCTATTTAAAATATGTATTATATAATCTCTAATGCACTTTATCATTACTTTGGAGAAAAATAACTAAGCATGGAGAAAAGCACACAAAAGCACTTGAAATTGTTTTCATCCGTTCTGGAAATTATTGAAATAAATATATAATCAATTCGAATGTTATGTACTATTTATTTAGTCTATTATTGCAACTGAATGGTTGTAAATAACGTGGTTATGAGATCAAGAAATTATATTGAATAATTAAATAATAATATAACATTATAAAGAGGAAAGATTTTTTTGTTTGTTTGTACCGAATAGGATCCGAAGCTACAGGACCGATTTCAAAAATTCATTCACCAATAGAAAGCTACATTATGCCTGAGTGACATAGGCTATTATTTTATCCCGTAATCGGGTCGTGTGGGGTGGTCCACGGGAGTAATGAATAATTCCCTTGAAAGCGGCTGTCATAGGTAACAGCTAGTATTATTCCAGGGTGTCAATTCAGTAGGATGATTATATCTGGTTTGCTATCATATGACATATGACTGGTTGTTTGTGTTATGATTAATGAATGAAGATGTACTCTGAAGATGGAATAGTGGCAGCGTGAACCAAATGTCCTATTAGAGTGTAGTCTTTCAATGCAAATCCATTTTGCAGCTACAAAAAATAAATGCACATTTATTTGGATCCCCGTACATTATTATGATGATACATAAATGTTAGTTATGTCTATATTACATGATTAATTTTGCCTTTCAAGTTTAGATTGTATAACCAAATTGAACCAAACAAACATAAAATTGTATCACTCAATATATTCACTGTTAAACTTTTAACACCCGACACGTTTCTATTAATGCTAATGATTATTAATATGTTGAGCCATATAATATAGTCACAAGTAAGCAAATGGGGGATGGTCATGACTCATTCGCTGTTTCCAAGTTAAATAACAAATTGTACCTTCTGTTGTGGTGTGACCGCGAGGACGCGGTTGATGAAGGCGCGATGTGCGACCACCTCGAGCCAGGCGTACGCAAACCCAGGCGCGACGGTCGGCCGAACTATACGCAGCGTATGGCAAAATGCAGTAAGAACCTACAACAACAATAATTTGAAATAAGACTACAAGTTACATCACACACAGGAGTATTGGACCTCCAAATCCGGTCAATTTTTTTTTTTACTCTTTTCTCAAACACTTTATTACAATACTATATTGCTTACATAACACAAAATAATTGTCTTTTTATAATGTGTTAATTTTTTGTATTTACATTAAGTATTTTACTTTTTATTCAAATATAACTTTAATTACTTTCGTTAAAATAAATTGCAATTATTTATTTTGGGAAAAAGTTACACAAAAAATATACAAAGAAAAACAAATAATAAAAAGTAACATAAGTAACATGTATGTGCAGCCCACGCCGTTATCCACATCTTATGTCAATAATTTTATCAATGCTCCGAAACCAATCAAAATTCAAATATAGAAACAAGTTTAAAAAAGGAGAATAAAATTAAAAAAAAAACAAAATAAATTAAATTCATAAAACAATTAAAATTTAACCATAATTAATATGTCTTAAGTAATTAAAATAGTTGTAAAAATTTTCCTAAGATTGTAAATAAACGGATGAAATAAAACAAAAAAATATATGTTTAAGTTTTATTTTAAAAAGTGATAGTAATGATCAAAGGCTCCAATAGTAAAATAATCAATTATGATACATATATTCATCAAAGGCTGACTTCAACAACAATTCAAGTGTTTCTGGCAAGAAACATCTGCTGCCCTTAAGCTTCTACCGTTTCTGGTCTCAGTTCAAAAAGGCATCCGATGTTACAGAAATCCAGTCAACGGAAATGTTTGTTTTTAGCGTCAGCAGCTTCCTCTAAGCGTTTACCGATAGGCAGGAGAGAGCATGTTTAATATATATATATATAATTTTTAAACTTTGCCCCACACTAGAAATTTCTTCCTGTATCGTGGGTGCATTTACAAACATATAAACTCACATACACAAACACCCAGAGCCGGAACAACTATCTGTAGGTCATACAAATATTTGTTCCGGGCGGGAATCGAACCCGCGACACGCAGCGCAGCAGTCAATCGCTCAACCACTGCGCCAAGCGTGCGCCCAAAATAATAGCTGATCCATGCACAAGGATTTTATGTAATGTCGGTGTCATTGCAGCTTCAAATCTGAATTGAAATGTTGCAGATCATTTGTTAGTTTAGAACTCACTTTCTGGACATTTAGTCATCTCTCGTACATTTTGCTCCATATCTAATAATTTTTCATCCAGTTTTCATTTACTGTTCTGTTTAAAAAGCAAGTATAACACTTTTCTGGACACTTAAAAATAATATGACGATATTCATCCGTGCCTCGCAAAGTACATTAAGCTGTTAGTCCGGCTGTCATTTGTAAATCCTTAACAGTCGTTACGAATAGTCAGAAACCAGGCAATCTGACACCAGTGTTGCCAAGGGGTATCGTGTCATCCAGTTACTAAGTTGTAGAAGTCAGATAGGCATTCTCTCCGTGTAAAATACTGGTATTCAGCTGGATCCGGTTAAACTGGTTGAAACTAGAAAATAATACAGATTCAGTGATGTAGAATTAGTAGTTTATGCAATGGTCATATAATAGGGGTTATTAAAACACGAGCGTGGGTAAACCCACATGAGGCGAAGCCGAATGTCATAATAATGACACGCGAGTGTTAGTGTTTTTTGTTTACGTTGTTCGGATCTCTGCTTTTTCGTGCAGTATTTAAGTACACTGTCTATTTCTCAAGATCTACAATCAGTGTCATCATCAGATACTACGCAAGATGATGAAACAACGGGAAAGACTTTAGTGAGTTATCTTGACAAAATGCTAAGTTTTAATGAATATACAGTATTTAACAACAAAAAATACAGTTTTTTCTACTCGACGAACTCTTAACAACGATACACTACTCTTTACTTCACTCACAATTCTTTTTCGTGCTCCCTTTAAATGAATGGAAAAGCCAAAAAAAAAAAAGATAATTTGTATGGCTTTGGATCGACAAGATGCGTATACTGTGAACATTTTAAGAATGTAGCTCCAATCGTTTGGCTGTAAAACCTGAGTAATGGTCGACGGACAAACGGACACATGAGTGACAGCAATGGGGTTCCGTTTAGACCCCCCTTCGGGTACGGAACCCTATAAAAGGTGGCAATATTGGTGACATATTTCTTTTTGGATAGCATTAGTAAGATCTAAAGATAAGTATAACAAAAAAAAAAATTGCCCTATCAAGTCCGGAACATAAACAAAAAATAATAACTTTTTGCTTATTTCTAATATATCCTGTTTAAGTATAATTAATTCCGTATTCAGAAATAAGGTAAAAACTAAGAAAAACTACAATATTTCAGCAGTCAAATTAAGTACATACCTTGATCCTCGGTATCCATTGAAAATCCTTTCGAAAATCACTGCAATTTACTCAAAACACAAACTGCAAAGTTGTACATATTATCGGCTTATTAAAAACAAAGACGTGTTTATTCAACATCGACTAGATTCCAATTACCCGCACCCGGAGCGAGTGGCGTGCGGGCCATCTCTGAAACCGGCTAAGCTTAATCAGTGACGTGTGCAAATTAGTCTCAAATGAGCGCGTATTGCATTTTTTTTACTTTTGTCCGGATTGTATACATATACAGGTCAAATACTCCTGTGTGCATCGTATGAGAATATAAAAACACCATACGACACAGACCAGATGACGTATCATGTAGACTCTAAAGGCCTCCACATGGAACGTGATCTGTAAACAGTCAGTAAATTTAGACATATTTTTAAACAAAATTCGTCAATATTATATTTACATACATACCTTTTACCATCACCTACCATTGTGTATGGGTTATTAAAGGCTGTTTCTTTTACCTGATAATTTATAGATTCTAAAACAGGTTCAGCCATATTCATATCTAGGAATAAGATGAGAAGAAGTCGATGATACGGCAGCTGCTGGAAATTCGTGCCATGCTCTTCATGATCCTGAAGAAGGCATCCGGCAATTATGCCCAGGATCTGTAGGAAACAAAACAACAGGTCACATAATTATATGCATGAAAGCTTAGGTCTACCACAGCACAATATTGTGCAAAGGAAACGTAACGACGATTTAAAAACGTACCTTGTTTAATAGGTTCAATTTAGGTGTCGGATTGCCCCCATCAGCTGTGTTCTTGATTAGGAGCGAAACCAACTTGATGAACGAGTCGCACATGTTGTAGTACTTGTCCCTCTTTGGAGGCATAGGAGGGGTGTTCATCCTGTCCTCATTTAGCTGCTGGTACACATTCTCAACGCACATCTGCGTCGCGATTCTAAAGAACCTCGTTATCATGTCGTCAGTCTTCAGGATGCCGTTCATGTTCATGCGATGAACGTACAAGTTGAAATTCTGTGCGAGTTCGATCTCGGTTAGGGGGCTGAGGAGTACATTTCTCCATTCGCGGAGAAGGTTCTCCGTTTTTTCTTGTAGCCCGGGCGGGTCATCGTAGGTCTGCGACTGTGGAGGAAAGAAATCTTAAGGGTTTTCAGGCATCCTGTGTTAGTGTATAAAAAAGACAATCTAAGGAGGATATTAAATTGTTTATTAATTTTTGCACACTTACGCGAACTTGCAGGATTCCAGAATGAATATGAGCAGTGGGGCCCAACGGGGACCTTTCCCCGAGATACGCGCTAGGATCTTGATTGACGCGGAGCATCTCAATGAGGGAGCCGAGCCCTTCTGGAGGCGGCTGGCGCGAGTGTGACATGACTCGGACGAGCGTCTCGGTGACGTGGTACAGATCAGATTCGCTCACGAACATGTTGTTCCTGTCGTCGACAAGGTACAGTTGCACCAGCTGCATCGCGAAGGCCACAGCCATATAGTTGCTACCGCCGTCCATCATGTGTGCGAGTGCCAGGTCGTACTGATGGTAGAAGGTGTGTGTTAGTGTATCATAAACTAAGCGTCAAAACAGATAGCATACGAGCTTAAAAGAAGATGTTACTTGTGGCAAGTTGACGAGGTGGTTCCGGATGAGCACGTCCACCGCCTCAATATTGTAGCGCAGCTCCTCGCGGCACTCGGTGAGGCAGCACGTGATCTGCTTGGTGGTCCACACGTGCCCGTACACGCGCGCGTCCTCCAGCAGCTTGAGCACGCGCACGTGCGTTTCGCGGTAGCGGCCCATCATCTCCAGGTGCTCGTTGCCCATGTTAGGCTGCACGATGTGCCCGTCCAGCAAGCCCTCCACTGCCTATACCACACAGATCACTATTAAAACATCCGCTCACGAGTATTACACACATTCGTGCCGACTTTCACAACATCTAAATTACCAGATCCTCTCAAGGCTCGTTTTTAGATCTGTAAGTTACAAATGAGAACTAATTCATCAGCACTGACAATATAGGGAAGAAAAAATAAAAAATAACGAAAATAATGAAAAAAAAAAAATTAGGACAGTTTAAACAAAAAGAGGAAATATAAAAATTTAAAAATCTGCAATAAATACGCATCAATGAACTATTGCATCAAAAATAACGCAATAATTGTTGACACTTCATTGCAAATTTTTTTTGTTAATCTTATCTATGTTACCTTCTGCAGTAAAGCACATCCAGACACAAAGTCGCGGTTTCTTCTGGCGATGCACAGGCACTCGAGCAGAGTGTGCATGTTGGCGGCCTGCAGTGCGAGTGCTGCGTTGTTGATGCAGTTGGCGAGGAAGAGTTCGGCGCCCGATATCAGCGCGCTCATCTCGTCCGTGCCGTACACCTGGGTCGGGTTGATGACCTGACTGAACGTGAGTTGAGACATTTGTTCCTGAGCGGACGGCTTAGGGATGAACAGTCCGACGTCACGGACGGGCGTGAAGCCGGGGATGTTGCACGCAAACTCATCGTAGACGGAGATCTGCACGTCGACGGGGCCGCCCACGCGCAGGCGGACTCGCTCAGGAAGGCGCTCGGTCTGGTAGGCCAACACCATGGGGTCAAGGTACCGCCGCCCCTCCTGACGCGCCAGCTTGCGAAGTTCATAGTCGGCCAACAGCCGCTTGTCCAGCTCCGGCAGGGCTTTCTCCACAGCTGTCTTCTGAATAAATGCGCAGGCCAGCTCCATATTTTCTGTAGCTAGAACAGCAGCTGCGCTTTCTATAACCTCCTTCTGAAATACCAGAAACTATTAATATGATAGTAAAATATCTTTGGATTGCCATTATAGGGAACAAAATAAAAAGAAAATCATAGGACCTAGGTTTTTGTCAGTCAGTTGGTATGTCAGAGCAATGTTTAAATTGTCCTCTTACTTTTGAGAGATCGTGGTGGAGGAGTCATAAAGCTAAAATTCTACAATAATACATAACATAATCAAACTTGAAAAATAACTAATAATTAATAACATTGTCGTTGAATCTATCCTTGAATGAGACAAATAATTTTGTAGCCTTCTTACAGTTGCGTCCAGGGCCTCTTCATGATGTTGGAACCTGTAAAAACCTTGTCCCGCCCATGCTATGACACAACAACCTAACACCTACCTCCTAGACTATCATGACTAGCATACTGAGTTTAAGATAACTACTAAATTATTACCCCATTTAAATACAATTTTGTTCAGGTCAATCAGGTCCCTAGTCGTTAAAGTACAATTTTGTCTTTATCCAGGCCAATCTGTTCCCTAGCCAGTAAGATACAATTTTGTCCAGGCCAATCAATTCCCTAGGAGTTACCTATTAGCACAATACAACGTTTGTGTCCCAAAAATGTTTTAAATTGATTTGAGTAATATTAACATTTATGGAAGTTGTCAACAAGGGATATTTAAATTTAAATTTGACTAGTATTTCATATACATATAATACATGTTGCATAGAGAGCTCACACCGGCAGCGTAGGTCGAAGCAAGCTCTTTATTCAAGATGTATTACAAGACAATAAATTCACTTTGTTTATGAAATACTAACCTGTTGAGGTGTGGAAGGCATCAGGGCTGTAGCGAAAGCGCCCTTCAGGTTGGTGCTGATGGTGCTAATGATCTGCTCGCGACACGTGATCATCGCCATGCCAGCGGTCAGGTTACGCATCATGTGATGCGCGCAGTTTCGCATTCTCACTTCATCAGGATCCAACGCAAAGTCTTTCCTTATAATTTGCTCACAAGTAGTCAAAGCATACTTGATTGATCTATCCACAACAGGGTGGATCCATTCCTGGATCGACCTCTCGATCGCGGGCTTAACAAACTGTTTCAAATGGGGATAGTTTTGGAACAGGAGGATGTGTGGATTGAAGCATATCTTTTGGCCAAATGCAGATGTAGAAGAGACGTTGACGTCCATGTAATTGAATCTGGGCTCGGGAAGGCCGAGAACGCCCATGAGGCCGGGGTCGCCCATGAGGCCGCTGGTGGGCGTGGGCACCGTCACCGTCATGTCCTCCGCAGGAATCATCGGCGGCTGCGGAGGCATCATCTGCATTGGAGGGGCTTGGATGATGGCTTGGTTGACGGGTACCACTACCGCCGCCTCTTTATTTTGTTTCGGTTGAGACAGTTGAAAATCAATCTGCCTCACTTTTTCTGGATCTTTCAGATAAATGGCTGGTTTTAGATTTGCTATGTCTAAGCCCAGATTCTTACACAGTACTTCTATTTCGAACTTTAAATTCAATTTCAGGTCTGGTTCCTGATGCAATTCAGCAAGGACATTCATCAATGCCATCGTCCATGGGTTGGGTGGCTTGAAAACAATACTTTTCGCGCATGATTCTAAAACTTTGGCGACAAATGGAACGACATACAGGAGTTCTTGCTGGCCCTTATGGTAAGCTTCGAGAACTAAAGCTTTGAGGTCAATATCAAGATGCAAGATCGGCTCGTTGCGGGCTAGGGTCAGCATGCCAAGCCAGTGACCGAGATTCTTCAGTAATGAACGATCAGAAAAGTTTGCTATGCCTTTATCTGAGCGCAACAGTACTTTGATGTTACGGTAAGTTTCCTTTGTGACCATCTTGTTGACATCACGAATTTTAAGAACATCAAGGAAATTAGAATATAATGCATGAAAATTAAGTTCGATGGATGCTCTTTTCATAACTAGGTATTGAGACAGCCAGGCATAATAGTCGTCTGTGATTATTTCCTTGAGCTCTTCGCACTTCGTTTGCAAATTGAGCTGACTCAAATTGTTGAAAATGAAAGCAGTTTTGTCTTGAATAGGTTCCGGAGGGGCGCTGATCTTTTCTTCCCTGTCAGTGGCCGTCAGCAGCGTGTCGATGTTTGTCGCGTTGGCGATGGAGGGCCGGCTTCCCATCCCGCCTGTGCCTGTGGCTACTTTCGAAATCACTGAAATAGCTGGAGCAACAGCCCTGTAAACAAATAAATGTATTAGGGGTACCAATTTTTTAATCGTCAGATAAATTTTGTTTACATAATAAATTCTATTAAACCATTAAGTTTATTCTTCAGTTGGCTGCGTTGACAAAAAGGCCCACAGAATATTACAAATAACAGTTATAATACAGTGAGGGAGAAGCTCAGTCGCTACGGGGCTAGTAGCCAACTAACCTTTTTTTGAAGAAACAATCATTTACTGAGTACATACCTATATGGAGCTGATACA
The DNA here is from genome assembly GCA_948252205.1 of Orthosia incerta. Lineage (NCBI taxonomy): Eukaryota > Metazoa > Arthropoda > Insecta > Lepidoptera > Noctuidae > Orthosia > Orthosia incerta. The sequence goes on along the minus strand of OX411741.1, from coordinate 34,643,879 downwards.
GTTACGACTGCAGTTTGGTTTAACATAGCAGCGAGACTGGTCGGCAACACGGCGCCCTGCGGCTTCGAAGGCGGTTCTTGACTCTGGAGTCCGTATTCAACGTACTCGATCAAGTGCGGAGGGAACTCGCTGAAATGAGGTATAGCCCTGACATGTTCGCAGTATTTGTGATAGTCTTTGAGACGCGACTTGAAACGATCCAGGGCTGCTATCCCAAAGTAATACATTTTAGACCCCTCTGGCTTCCGCAAGGCGTCGAGTACGAACCGCAATGCCAGACCGAGAGAAACATAACTAGGAACTAGTCCTTTCTCAATGATGCCCCCGAAGAGTTGCGCAGTTATGTGAAGTTCCTTGTCAGGATACTGAGGAAAGAATTTATATTCTTCAAAGAGATTTCTCAGCATACACGAGAACACCTCCCGCTCCCTTTTGTTCGGCGAGTCCTGAAACTTCTTCAGCATATCAAGCACTTCATCTATCGACAGAGTTGGATGCGGAGGGTGGTTGTAGATTCTTTGAAAATAGCCATTAGCTTCATCTTCAATCTCCTTGGCGACGTTGTGCATCATCTCCGGGAAGTGGATGGGATCTGGAATGCGTGGCTTATCCATTGCTGGAGCGGGAGCCATTCTGGCCAGTCCCATATTTGCGACATTAGCGTTATGTTGTAACGGCATCATAGCGAAAGGACTATTGGGTCCTGCGCCCATCAATCGGGACGGAGATCCTGGTGTAGTAACTAGCGGTCCCAGAGTGCCGGGCATCGCAAACGCAGTGTTCGCTGGTGCACCAAGGCTCATGTTCGCAACATTAGGGGTCAAATTCGTAATGGAGTCGACATGCGGCGGGAAAAGCTGACCGCCGAGTGCAGCGGGGTTGAAAGGAGTCTCCAAGACTCTAGTATGCGGGCGTGCGATACCCGCAATACTCTGCCGCGTCTTGCTCAGTATGAGAGTCTGGCAGTTAGCAATCACGTTGCAGATCGCTTCCTGTAGTTCTTGTTGGACGTTAGGAATGCACAATTGTAAACATGCTAACATCGTGGCGATAGTCTCGTGCGGTAGTTGAGCCGCTTTCGGCAACTGTTCAGCAACTTCTGGTCCTTTGCCAAGAACTAGCGGGCATCTCCGTTGCAAAAATTTGACCATAGAGGATACAAACGCTTCGCCGTGGTCCCTGATCTTATCGGTTAACCATTTGTCCAATTTGAGGTATTCTCTCCTGGACGCTAGACAAGCAAGGTCAATCACAAAGGGAAATGACTGAACATTCAATAATAAGGACAATGCCTTCAAGTCCTGTGCGACGTCTAATATCCTTGAAAGTTTTGATTGATCACAATCTCCGCGAATATACCATTCTGCCATTGAATGCATAATGACAGGCTTGATATTCGGGTTTTGGTTATGCCAAGCATGGTGTAAAATGATTCCACTATTCGGATGATTGCCCAAAAATATTGGTATCAGTGTTGAGAATAGCTCTTGTCTGACAACATTGACAGGTGGACTTATCTGCAGTAGAGCCAGCATCAAAACGTCAGGGCAGTATTGCAATGGAATCTTGAATAAATCTTGTACTTGCATGTAATAGCCGCGTTCTGAAGCATACAAAAGCAGCTCGACCAGGTACAGACAACGCCATGTTCCTACATCTTTGTTCTCGGTTTCGGGCGGTGACTTCAGTAAATCAATAGACACTGGATGGAATGGGTGATCAGCGAAACTGAAAATGTCGGTAAACTTTAGGATGTTGGTGAGGAGACTCATCTGTCCCTCCAGGTTCGTCCACCGACGGCACAAGTATTCAACTGGGAATATGTTGGCCGGGTAACCCGCACTTTGAAGGCCGAGTCGCAAAATTGTGAAAAGCAAGCTAAGGCCTGATCTGTCTGGTACGAAAAATTCAGGATGATCCAGTTGTAGAATAACCTCCTTCCAGTTTAGATTAGAGGCTAGATCTTTCAGGGTTTGTACCAACACTTCTGCATTCCACCCTTCGCCGTGTCCTTGTAGCATTTCCTTCTTGACTTCGTGCCAGAAGTTGCCGGGGGTCTGTATCGGTGGTCCGTCGGGGACGGTCGTGTGGTATCTCACCATCGTCGATATGATCTTGGCGACATCCGTAGCCGTAGGCTCCCGGGCGCCGAAGTTCAACATGTTGTTTTTGCATTCTTCAACGGATGAGGTGAAAGAGTAGCCGATGTCTCGGATGATCTCAGCGAGAGAGTTATCCATCATGGCTGCGGTCATGTCGTCAGCTGTAGTCATTTCCTCGAGAGGCGTCTGTGTATCGTCGGGATACAGCAGGGGCGCGAGCACTATGGGTACTACTTCGCGAGGGAAATCGATTCGTAACTTTTTCAAAAACAAGTCTTTTGTCACTGCGGCTAAACGAAAGTTTTCATGCGCGAGATTAGTAAGAAGAGTTTGCAACACTTCAGGGCTGCATTCCTGAAGTCCGGCACGCTCCACGTGATGTCCGCGCTCTGTGAACCGAAACAATACCTGTTATCCCCGTCGTCGTGCCACACATGCGCACTCACTCAAATAAAACATTTTGCTAAGTTTCATTACTTTGCTCTATAATATCGTATAACATAAATACGAAATACCGACCTGCGTCGAGGTAGCACTGTACGAGATCTAAAAATCTCTTTTTAAGATGTTGCTTGGATAAATTTACGATTTCAGATTTCGACGAATTTCTCCTTAGAACCAGCGAAAGGGCAACATCCTCAGCAGTGGTTAACTTTAGCAATCTTGACAGTCGATTGAGTAAAGTATTTGTTGGTTTTAAGATCTGTAAGAAATCAGTGCTTTAGTAGTATTCATACAATAACTTAAAAGCTAGATAGAGAAAAGCACCGGAATAATTTAACTGCTGAGTGCCCATTACTTTTCAGATAGAAAAGATAGAATTCAATAAACATTATCTGGAATTTGAGAGTTGTTAAACCTCATCTACACTATATCAATATAGTACTTACATTGACATAGTAAAAACTTATAGTACCTACTCGTACATCTGTATGGTGTGTTATGTCCTTGTGTTTATGATTATCCCCATGGCCTCCCGGCCAGCTGCAGTTAACAAAAGAACATCTCATACCAACAATTACAAAAACTACATTATTTTGAGCATTAAAGTACAATATGGGGGCATTACTCATCAGTAAAACTACCAGTTTCACAATCGAGTAATGCCTCCATATGATCACATGTCGAATTTATAAAAGAAAATATCATGTAATTTGATAAAAACGGAGCGAAAACAAAACAAGGATTCAAGTAAATATAGGTATGGCATAATAATGGTATGGATTATAGGACAAACATACGATACAGGCGAAAGGGCATTGGGATTATAGATGAGCATCTTCAACTTTGGATGGAAGTGTTTAATGGAGGATACTTACCTTCTGTAGAGTTCTGTTGGGCTGATCTACAGCGCGACAAATAACGGTCGACTTGGCGGGGTGGTTGAGCAAGGACGCGAGGTGTTGCGCCAGCAACGACGCGTGAATGCTGTTGGTAGGAGTACTGCTGGGACGATCAGTGTCCCAGGAGTTCTTAGCTGCCTCAGTAAGCAAGCACCTCAAGAGTTGATTTTCTGCTTCCAGCCCATATAGACTAACCAGCTGTAACCAAAATGAGAAACCTTGCCTTATTATCTTTGGCGATTAACTTATGACACAAAAATCGAAAACGAGATAAGAAAAAAGGAATTAAAACACAGTGAAGTGAGAATGTAAAAGAGAGAGAAAGTGAAAATATATTGTAACACTGTTTGTATTTGTGGTAGATAAGGTTGGTAGTATACAGCATATTGACTTTAGTTGATTTCACCCATCAGTCCTAGATATTTTTGCCAGTCTTGTTCAAAATCAGTCAATATTAAAATAAAAATGACAGCTCACTTCACCAGAGTCCGGTGATATAATTACAGAATCGGCTGATACATTTTGTGAAGTTTGTGATGAATACATCAATAGATCAGCGATTACACTAGACTGTGATCTGCTTGTATTTTGCTAACTTCAGTTTTAATATTCGCAACCATGATAAACCTTGGGCGGGCACCTCATAGTGTATGTAAAATATGCATTGTACATCTGTGACAGTGGTAGTAAAGTATTCATAAAGTTTCAAGCAACCATGATTTGGATATAACAAAGTAACCATCTCAACAACTGTTATTTTTTAATTAAATTGTGGGCATCAACAGAAACATAACCATAAATAAAAATAGCCCAATATTTATTGACTCCGTATCAAAACGTCCTATTCGCAAAGCTGCCTATGAGCAGAACGTCATATTCTCAAAATGAAATATTAGCCATATTAGCATCCTATTAGCTAAATGTCCTACTGTCAAAGTACAGTTATACTGAAAAATTACTACCGATGTTTCGTCATGGCTCCTCTTAAAATAACGTTTGAAAGTAAAATTGAAACAAAAAGAAGAATGAAAGTATTATTGCATTATGGCGAGCCGACCGTCTGATGATGCTGTTATTAATATATCCGGTCTGATGAAAGGTTTGATGGCACAGAAACGGTGGGAGGCCTGGACTAGTTCCTAGTTTAGGTTGTGCAGCTGCGTGACCTTGTCGCGGAGGTCCGTACGCTCTTCCGGCCGTGGCCCAGACCATGGTCGGCAGTGACAGTGCGTGGAACGCAGTCACTCCCTTCTGCGAGGAAATGATGGTCACAAAGGAGGAGGCAAAAAAGAAACGAGAGGATACAATCTTCCTCCCTATCCGAAGCAGACTCATCGGGAACCGAAAATCGCGACATGATGTATGAATATATTAAACTTTCTCTCTACTCAACAACAAAGGTTTTGAAGTAATAAAACGAGTTCGATACATTATAATGTCGTGTTTGTTGTATATCGATTTAACTGAGTTTGTACAGATGAAAGATAGTTTCAGAACATAAAATATCCCAGGTCATAGAACTAGATTAGAGCAAAAATAAAAATGTTTTACACCCCTACTGTCAGCTGATTGAGCTATCAGTGCTTTATTGTTAACATTGTACCTTGATCATGGCCAGAATATAGGTCATTTTGAGAATAGGACGATCTGCTCATACGTCATTTTGCGAATATGACTCTATTTATATTGCAGGAAGATCAATTCCTTATTCTGAAGATGTATCAGTAGCAGGGCGCACGGTTGGCGCAGAGGTTGAGCGATTGACTGCTGCGTTGCGTGTCGCGGGTTCGATGCCCGCACGGATCAAATATTTGTATGACCTACAGATAGTTGTTCCTGCTCTGGGTGTTGTGTATGTGAGTTTATATGTTTGTAAAGGCACCCACAATACAGGAAGAAATTCCAATTATGGGTTAAAACTTCATTAAAAAACTCTCATTCAATATTTAGACCTCTTGCCACGTTTCAGGAGGAAAATATTGTGGTGGAACTAGTCCCTCTAAAAAAAGTGATAGTGAATATTATGGTGTAATATCGTCCATCCCAAAATGTTTACATAAAATAAACCAATCAATCTTTTTCTGAGATAGGATCTTTCAAAAGTTCAATCGTATGGAAACCACATTACGAGACCTACTCCAAGGAATGAGAAAGTGTCCAAATACGGTTCTTATACCACCTCTGCTACGGTGATCACTTCGTTAAACAACTATCTAGTTACACAGACAAGTTTCAACTTCAACACTGTCATATGCATACATTGGTGAGTCGTAGGATGAAACTGGACTGCATCATACTTCACAAAAACGGAAGAAGGAGCGATAGACTTCAATGAAGTTTTGAGTCTCTTAGTAGTTAAAATTCCAACCAATTTCACCAAAAACAAATTTTTAACCAATTTCAGTTTATTTAATCAGTAACAGTAGTATAACAGTACTACTGCATAAAGGCTAGGTACAGTGAGAATGCCAAGTTCTTTAAAACATGGCGTCTTGTTGAGTGATGCGGACAATGGTTCGGATCACTCTTTTTTGGAGAATGGATGACCTATGCCAATTGCAATGGTAGCTATTGCCCCAAAACTGTATGCTATACCTCATTTTGGACTCAATCAGCGCATAGTATACCATTTCTAAATGTTTTATGCTCACTTCTTCCCTTAGAGTTCTTAAGCATAGCAAGAAGATGATATTGACAAGTCCAATGCTGATAATTCTTTCTTCCTATTGAACAAATAATCAATATGAATTCTAAAAAACTTAATTTCCCTGACAAGCTCAATTTTAACTTCATCTAACTCGATGTCCATAATATCTTTGCGACGCGCAGTAGTTTTAAATAACATAGTATTGGTTTTAGACATATTAATAATAAGCATATTTGCATTAAACCAAGAATGAAAAGTCTCCAGAACTGCATTCACCTTAACAGAAAGGTCATAGATATTATTCGCTTACTATATATAGCATTTGTATAATCCATAAACACTAAAAATTGTATGTCTGGCAAAAATTTTTGTTCCAGCCCATTGTTGGCGTTTTCTTCTTTAGTTATTGATTTACTTTAAATCTGGATTTTTCTTTTATATCCAAAATTATAATCTTTTTATTGGACTGCACTACGCGTATCCTCCTTCACCAATCATCACTTCTATGATTCTATTTTTCTTTCTAAGTTTCTTCAATTAGTGCAAGTTGCAGTAATCACCCTTTAGTAATAATATAGCCATTAATTTAGTGAAGTTATAGTAAGTAGTTAAAGTATAAGAATTATTGTATTTTTAACTATACTGCTCAATAGATGTGAAGCTACGGGCAATTAAATAGAGAAAATTAAACAAGTTGTTTTAAGCCTGACTCTTCTAATTAATTCTTTCCGGCTACCTTTATTGTGTTTGTGCTGTGTGAGCCTCCCTGGCGCCCGAATTTATTATCTTATTATTTAATTTCATTTTGGGAGCAATACATTTTTTTTGGTAATTCAACTAAACCAAATAATCCATCACAGTTTCAATCTCCTATTTTTTATTAGCTTTTTTGTTTAGATTGTTGTGAATGCTGTGTTCTCCTGCAAGTGAAGCAGTACATGAACTAGAAACCTAATCCGAATATGTGACATATAATGTGTATATCCTTTGTTGGAGAACCTAAATAAATAAAAGCTAATCAAAGATAATCGATAAAACGTTTTTTTTTCTGTAGATTGTTAAAATAAAATCAATATTTATAAAATAATCTCATGAATTATGTTTGAAGCTCCTCATATCAAGACCAAACGAGAGGAACTCAACATCCAGTAGACTCCTACACTGGCTGCTTAGACGAAATAGTAAATTACCACAGACAATAAACCACTTTTATACTATTTGTATGTATGGCATATAATTATAAGGTAGTACTAGTGACTCAAACATCTTGATGCTTCAGTGTATGCAGTACATAATACTGATAAGGATAAGCAATGCTCATTGGTTCATTAAAAATACCGAAATAGACCAACAATTACAAATAACCACGATGAAAGAAGAAATTTGATTGACTGCGGAAAAATACAAACAGCGACTATCTCAACACCCAAATGAAATAGCAGTCCAACTGATATATGAAAATCACTCCAACGGTTTCAAAAGGCATAATATATTGACAGATGGTAGCTAGGTTTTACAGTTGCTGATACAAAAAAATCTAATCACTGTTGCAGCAGCGCATCGCAATAATAGACAAAATTAAAATCTGATTTCAAGGTTGCCCTAGTCGATCATTCTGCCATACAAACATAGTCTGGCAAATACTCCACTTTTAAACGGTGTACGTTCAACATATAAAACTATATAAATTTTTTGCATCATTATCATAGCCCTGTATGAAAACAAAAAAAGTAATCTAATATATAAAATTCTCGTGTCACAGTTTTCGTTGCCATACTCCTCCGAAACGGCTTGACCGATTTTGATGAAATTTTTTGTGCTTATCCGGTATCTATGAGAATCGGCCAACATCTATTTTTCATCCCAAAAAAAAAAAAAAAAAAAATATGGTAGGGTAGGTGTAGGGTAGGTGTAGGGTAGGTGTAGGGTAGGTGTAGGGTAGGTGTAGGGTAGGTGAATGTTTGGAGTTTTTATGGCAAAACAAAGTTTGCCGGGTCAGCTAGTAAAAAATATATATTTGAAAGTTAAGAGCTTCAAAAGTTCCATATTTCAACACTAATTTTAAGGGCAGGTAGCCTGACTTTTACATCTCTTTGATTCAATATTAAACAAACAAATAGAGATTGTTTAAATGCACAAAAAATATATATTGTAGTTTACTAAATGAACTTTTCATTTCTGAGATTCAAAACATGATATCGAAAACTTCGCTTGATCAAAAAAAAAACTGAAAAGGGCTCTAAATCGATGTTTTTTTGAACATTTGCTTATTTTTATAGAAAATTTATGAAAGATTCACTACCTAAAACAAATATCTAAAAAAATTAACAACCTTAGACCTTCATTCTCAGGGTAGAATTTATAAAATAGTTTAGTTGTTTTAATAATAAAATAACATATAACACAGCGGCCGCCGTACGGCTCTTCAGTCAGTCGCCCGCGAGGCCTTGACGAGGTCGGACCTATGTCAGTTTTGCTCGTGCTCGACTTCCCGCTAATCTATCGACCGATTTATTATAAGACCACAGTGTAACAAAAAATCAGTAGATTAGGAAAGTTTTTTAACAGACTTCAAAGAAGAATTATAATTCCGAATATTAGCCAAAATAAAAATTAAAAATGGAGTCGACCTATGTTTTTTGAAACTTTCGTCATGGGTTTTATTTCATAGATTAATTGTGAATATGGGGTGAAAATTAAAATATAAGATGGCGCCGACAAAAATTTATGAATCTTTCGTAATTGGTGTAATTTTCATCGTTTTTGGGGTAGCTAATTGCTAATATGGGGCCATCTTGGAATTTAATTTTGACCCCAAATTCACAATTAGCTACCCCAAAAACCATGAAAATTATACCCATGACGAAAGGTTCAAAAATTTCGGTCGGCGCCATCTTGGAATTTCATTTTGAAACCAAATTCGTATCTAGCGACCCCAAACACCATGAAAACACCCATAACGAAAGTTTAAAAAAAATCCATCGACGCCATCTTTGGTTTTAATTTTGTCCCCATATTTGTAAAAAGCTACCCCAAACCCATGAAAATGATACCCATGACGAAAAATTTGGCAGCTTCGATCAGTGCCATCTTGGATTTTGATTATATTTAAAAAAACAACCTAAAACAATCGAATGTTTGTAAACCCCAGTAAAAATACTTTTTTGGTGAATGTGTCTGTTTAGTCAGTTTGAATATAGATAGTCAAATAATTGAATAAAATACGATTTAGAGCATTTTTGCAAACTATAAAATAAAGATTTATCTAAAAAAAATACTTGAAAATTTCGTTATTACTACGCATTGTAATACAACAAATGGTTGGGCATCAACTCTCATATTTTATTAACTTTTAAAAACAATAGTAAAACAAGCCTTCTCTAAAAACCTTTACAGTGACACTTTTATCGGCTTTACGCAAACGCGAGGATGCCGCTTCGTGGTAACATTGGTGCGTTAAATACCTTGTTCGCCGGGCAAAGCTAGCCTTAACGCATTTTTGGGCGTAAATAAATACCATAAGTAGTAGGAAAATTGCAAAACAGTCACCATACAGCGATAGATTAATAGTTCAACAATGCAAATAATTTTATTCTAAACTGATACATTTAGTAGTTTTTTCATGATATCCATATTCCCAAAGGCATGTTTATAAAATTTCGCGTGCTCGTTATCGTCCTAAATCGCTACAAATTTGCCAAAGTGTGTATTCGTACGCGAACTAGCTTCTCTGCTCATCACAGCATCTATCTCTTTCGCACGTGTATGTGAATGAGATAGCATGCATTTTAACCCCGCGCACAAAATAGTTCGTGCCGTCAACTAGAGCCTAACCTAACCTTAAATATCTAACACCAAATTTGTGTTGCAGAGTGATATTGAAGAAATCGCTGGGCTTTCTATGAATACTGAAAAACATTTTGTCAAGTGGTTATTCGCTTAGCAATGAGTGTGATTGCCAAAGCTTGTCATGAAAGTTACTGATGTGATTGCAGCTTGCATAAGTCATTATCAATGGAAACATATGATAAGGATGCTCATAGCATGTGCTGTACTGATAATCATTTTCATTAGAGATAATAAAAGTATATATAGAAAATATGTAAAGATTGTATTATTTAATATGTATTATATGATATTATTTAATATTTATTTATGTCTATATATGACGGTATTTTTTTCTTTATTAAATTGAGTATTACTCTAAAGTGACTGTTTATTTACCAATATAATAGTACTTTAAAAAAATTTGATGCACAGCTGTTTTTTTTTTAAATCTTTTTTACACTATTGAACAATTACGAAATTTTAAACGCAACAGCAACCAAAGAAAACGAAAAATAAAACAACAGTTAAAAAACAAAATAATAAAGCAATAAAATGACAACACATTCGCAAAACGGCGCATTTTGGTTCATTTTGGATAGGTAGAAACAAACGCAAGGTAAAATTTGTAGTGATAAATGTCAAACAGATAAAATCAATAATTCACCATCACGGGCCCGCAAAGGAAGATTAATTACTACCTATATATAATTAAAAGTGCAGACAATCTATGTGCGCTGCATTTTGGGTAGATCAAATACAAAACAAATAAAACTCAAACAAGGTGTAAAATGTTGTCGGTTATGAGATAAAATCAATACGTCCATCATCGCATTACCCTAGCGGAAGTCATAAATAACTTTAAACAATTATTAAAAGTGTAGACATTCTATGAGCGCGCACTATGCAGCAACTTGTTTTTACCTTGCTTGCCAACACGTTCGACACAATTTGATCACGAGAGACATTTAGTGGCATGTGATGCCGATATATACGTAAAACAAAACATTTTTATTCACTTTTCCGAATATAATCCACCACATCACTGAGAATGTTGTTAACAACACAAGCAAGTTGCAAAACTAAACTATGGATCGCATCGCGTACCATGAGGGTTGCCATTAGGGAAAAGAAGATCGTACCATTTTATGAACCTGTTGGTAGTTTTGTTATTCAAATTTAGTTGTTACGACATTTTTATTATTTGTACAGTTATTTAAGCTGAAAACATAATTAATTATTGTAATAGTCAAAAGTTAAATTGTTAAATAAACATTGTAGACTTGACGTGACTTTAAAGACAGTACGTAAAAATAAAAACTATGATATTTGCTAAGACTTTTTATTAAATTCTCTTCAGTTATCATTTTAACTCACATAAGCTAACGTAATTACAAGAAAATTGGCAGTTGGCCGTCGTTAAAATATCGACTTATAATGCTAGGTCTAGACTTTAGCGTGTTAGGTTTAATAATTATATCGCGAATCGCATGCATCCTTTTTTATTTGACCAGTATTTATTGTTAGCCAGCCACTAGATAGACGCCCTAGGACAGGGGACAGGATTTTTTAACTTAGGGTTAACGCGTTGGGAGTTTACGTAGCTAAATTATTAGAGGGGTTAACCCAATGAAACAACGACTAACACTAACCCTTCCAAATAAAACAAATGCGTCCATCAACTTGAGCTGCAATTAAAAAATTACGTCAGTTTAAGAATGTACTTCCAGGAGCTTTTTAATAAAAGTAAGATGCCCCATTCAGCATCCATTTAAAATACATAACGCCTTCGCGAAACTTTGGAGAAAATCTATGTTCAGCAGCGGACACAAGAAGCCCGAATTTCAGACATTGGCTCGTAGTCACACTCACTTCTGAATTATTTTCCTCAATAATCCTTCTTATATAGGCTAATTTTTGTTATGTTACGCAAACCTTCCTTTAATTATTCCGTTCGATTTTCTTATAGGGAAAGTTATATTCTGAACAATTAGTTTTATTTTCGTTGTTCTTGTTGTTTTTATTAACTTGCTAATAAAGGTATTCCTATTGATAGGCCAAGGTGACGGTCACGCGCTGGGTCATTTGCGGCCAAAGCAACATACCACACAGACTTCGCAAATTACGATAGCAGATTTTAGGGTTCCGTAACCAAAGGGTAAAAACGGGACCCTATTACTACGACTCCTGACTGTCCATCTGTCTATCTGTCTGTCACCAGGCTGTATCTCATGAACCGTGATAGCCAGACAGTTGAATATTTCACAGGTGATGTATTTCTGTTGTCGACTTGCCGCTATAACACCAAATACTAAAATTATTCATTAAAAAATATTTTTTTAAAACGAGCTTGTTCGTATTCTTCTCAGAAAACCCTTTCATATGAAACCCATATCATGGCAGTGCTCAAAAAATAACTGGTCCACCGTCTTGGACCGTCCGCCATATTGGTTTTAGAATGACGTCACTTAGCATTGTCATGCAATCTAAACTTGTATGCAAAATTTCATCTTAATCGGTAGACGATAACTGCTTTAAAATTCAGTTGCAAGATTTGACCCGAACACACTTACATACATACATACATTGCTAGTTAAATAAAAGCTTGTAAAAAAGAATAAAATAATTATTTACGTGGGGGCTCCCATACAACAAACGTTTTTTTGCGATAATGGTACGGAACCCTTCGCGAGTCCGACTCGCAATTGTCCGGTTTTTATTATTAGAGCACCTTAATTTTACATTGTGTGCTAACAATTACTATATACGTTGATTGAATGTCATTACGATAACAGATTACAGAGCACGAAATTAAATTCGCTAAAACTTCCGCCATCTGGACAATACTTCGTGACGCGCAGTGTGAACCCGGCTTTATATTCGTGAACGGACTGCATGAGGTGACCACGACCAGTCATCTTGCTGACCATGATTTTGTTATTGTAATTAATCATTAAAAATAGATAGTATGTTGAATAAATTACGAAGGTTGTACTTTTATCATTTTAGCGATACTGCGCGTGTTATGCATATGTAATCGGGTACGCCCGTAATGCTTCGACATGGGGTGGTAGGGAGTTAGATCGATTTTAAACAACCCTACGTAAACATCTAGTGCAGTCTGTACAAGTATGCTAGCATGCGCTTTATTATTCGTATAGCTAGGAAAGATTGGGTCGGTAAAACAGTAACTAGTAATTCTACGCGAATCTTGTGTAGGACTTTTTAGTTTAGTGTTTGTTTAGGCACTTTGGTTTGAAAAACAATTAAACATACAGATCACATTTACAATATAAGTAAGATAATACACAAAAACAGTTTCTTAGTAAGTTTGACTAAGTGGATAACGCAAAATAAAAGTTCTGAACTTATGGTGATTTTGACTAGTATAATAATGTATTATTTAGGTAAATATAACATCGTCTTGGATGTGTTTGTAAAGGTGATATAAATTAATTGGAAAAATTAATAAAGATAATGGTCATAAATCGTGTATAAGATTTATTTTAAGAGACTTCGTCTCCTGCCTTGAGCCAACCGAGCGACATTTTTGTCCTATAGCGTCATTTCAGTCATTCGGGCTGGTCCACAATATCGTGCAGCGTGTTTGGTTTCTTGGAAAGATAAGATCCGTACTTAGACAATCCAGAACATAAATAATTACAGACATAGCCTGCAGACTTAGCAAGCTGAAGTAGCAGTAAGTAGACTGGCCGTATTTGACAAAGGGTTCATAGTCGGGGGAGAAAATTAGTTCTCGAGTAGACTGCGTGTCGGCAAGCGAAGGGTGGGAATTCCCCCTAGCTAGACGGACCGATGACGATCTTTCAAAAAAGGAGGGCGCTATATGCGGAAGGCGGAGAATCAGGTGTTAGGAGGTTAAATGAGACGAATACTTGAATTGTATGGCCTGATTGCGGTTCATGGAAAATGGAAACACTTTCCTTCAAGATTTTATCCAGGGATATGTATAACAATAAGAAGAGTAATATGACTGTTGGATTGGTGGGACAAAATTATAAGGGCTTCGTTCTAGTCATTTGGCTCTGAAACTAAAGTGTGTAATTAATACCACATACTAGAAAGTATACCTACAGACTATGAACTTCCAATTTGGTAATAATTTTTATTATTACGTATATTTTACTAACAAATACCAATCTTACTTATATTATAAATGTGAAAGTTTGGATGGATGTGTATGTGGAATTGTGGATGTATGATTGTAACATGATCACGCCAGAACGGCTGAACGGATCTGGATGAAATTTGGCACAGAGATAGATTATAGTCTGGAATAGCTATAAGCTAATTTTCATCCCGGTATAATAGTCCAAGAATATTAGTCAAATGAGGGCATTATCTCGGAATGAGAGATAGTCAACTATAAAGTTGTATAAACCTTTATTTTGGCACCGTAAACCTTGTCTCAAAACCTACTTTGAAGACAAATTTGAAGTTCATAGGTCAATGGGAAGTTAATCAAATCTTCGGCACAAAATTGTGTGACAGACGACGGACAGACAGACGGGCACGTAAGTGACAGCAACAGGGCTCCGTTTGGATCTTTCGGGTACGGCACCCTAAAAACTCGCAACAATAGTATTCCTAAATTGGACCTATATTGCCGAGGAAAGAAAGTTTGAAAGTTTCATATTGGAAATTTATCTTGATATTAATTTCTTAATATTACGTACCTATATAATTTTACGTAAGCCCCTTACCGAAAATACACAACAAAACTATTTTTTTCCTAGGAAGTTTTATAACTATGGCGCAAAATACATAAACAGGTTTATTTTTACTCAATCTTGCAATCGTGTTTCAGAACCAAACTACCTAGTCGCAAACCCATTATGTCTTGAGTCTTCCACTTTCTTTCACCGCACTAACCTCTTGCCATTGTTTGCAACGCCAAACCACAACTAAAGAAAATGGACTAGATTCAACAAACTGTATACCTACCTAATACCTGGCAATTCTTTGTTTTGCGTCCACGTAGCCATGGTATCGCTGCGACGATCTAGCGAAAAAGAACTTTATACAGTGTCACTAAAGTTTAAAGATCAATGTACTACGGAAAAAAACAAACAATTGGTGTGACTAATTATATGATTAGCTTCCAGTCTAATCAGAGTCAAATCACAGCAATAAAGTCGTCAATAATTATTTATAAGTTTGCAAGCGAATTAACACTTTAATCGGTTGCATTAGAGTTTACAATGGTATAAAAGTTAAGTGTGATAAAGTACAAAGTAGGTACATTATGTTGATCAGTCGTTTTGATTTATTGCCAGAAATAGAACCACCCGTGTATTTCCATGAATTATTAGCTACTTTCGAGCATCCGTTCAATCGGCTTTTATAATATCTAAATATTGTTCACGCTTGTCTGTCTACGATTACGTGATGAATCAGGTCATAATGTGGGTTATCGATTCTAAACCTAAGCTGACGCGATAGAGATAACATTAACGTTTTATTCTGAACGCAAATATCAATCGCAACCTATATTACAAACATAACTAAGCAAGTATGTTTAAAGGTTGAATTTACGTTGACCTTTAATCGTAAGTCCCAACGAACTCTAAAGTAATAACAGAGTACATAATAATATTCATGAGTTCACGACTGACTTCGCTTGTTCCGCCATTTAGGTACAGCAGCGATCATTACTCGGCAAAGTAATGTTTAGTAACTATGTCATCGTCAAAACTTAATAAACTTGAAACATGGTTACATATAATCTATGGAACATGAGATTTCCCTCGAGTAAGAGCTGGCAGCTTGGAAACTGATAAATATAAAATTAAACTGCCCGTCGCCTACTGGCGATACCGTTCAACCTGTATATCATCTTAGAAGCTAGTGATGTATTTAAGATCGAGAAACCTAGCAAGGTAAATTTCAAAGTCCACGAGGAAAAATAGGAAATATACTATGGATAGGTAATATAATACAGAATGAATTAACAAGACAACATATTGACTGATTGAAGGCAATTATTTGAAAAATCTCACCATTTTATACCGTGGACATCATGATTGTCTTGATATGCATTGATTGACAACCACTTTGCTCAATTTAATCACAAGTTATAAAGCTAAAATGCGTCTTTCGCTGACGATAGAAAATAAAATTGCTACGTAGAATATGCATGGTAAAGCAAATTCCATTCCTTGCGGGCAAACCAAGCAAATACAATTTGTCATGTGTTTGTTTGTTCTCAGCCATTTTATAAAATAGCCTGCCATACGACAAAGGGGACAAAATTACAGAGGGAACAACTCCATCTTATTGTTGACTAGCGACCCGCCCCGGCTTCGCCCGTGACAAATTATACACTGAAAACTTCATAGTTTCTCACTCTTTCTATTGGTGAAAACCGCATGAAAATACGTTCAGTAGTTTTTGGATTTATCGCGTAGAAATCTTCCTCGTTTCTCACTCTTTTTTGTATTGGTGAAAACCGCATGAAAATACGTTCAGTAGTTTTTGGATTTATCGCGTAGAAATCTTCCTCGTTTCTCACTCTTTTTTCTATTGGTGAAAACCGCATGAAAATACGTTCAGTAGTTTTTGGATTTATCGCGTAGAAATCTTCCTCGTTTCTCATTTTTTCTATTGGTGAAAACCGCATGAAAATACGTTCAGTAGTTTTTGGATTTATCGCGAAATCTTCCTCGTTTCTCACTCTTTTTTGTATTGGTGAAAACCGCATGAAAATACGTTCAGTAGTTTTTGGATTTATCGCGTAGAAATATTCTTCGTTTCTCACTCTTTTTTCTATTGGTGAAAACAGCATGAAAATACGTTCAGTAGTTTTTGGATTTATCGCGTAGAAATCTTCCTCGTTTCTCACTCTTTTTTGTATTGGTGAAAACCGCATGAAAATACGTTCAGTAGTTTTTGGATTTATCGCGTAGAAATCTTCCTCGTTTCTCACTCTTTTTTCTATTGGTGAAAACCGCATGAAAATACGTTCAGTAGTTTTTGGGTTTATCGCGTACAGTACAGAGTACAGACGCGGCGGGGGGACTTTATTTGATAATATCACAGAATAATTAATAGTACAAGTAATATGTAGTGATGAGGCCTAGGTATAAATTTGGTCTTTAAGGCATAATTTAATGTTGGTTTGTTAACATCAAAGGGAAAGTTCTCTGTTAAAAAATAACTTATAACTACAGCAAACATAGCATAATTCACTAATAATGCAATACGAAAATTGAAAAGACTGCATATATTGTTTGGCCATGTTGAGAGGATGAATGAAAGGTGACTAACCATAGGACCTATTTACAAGGCAGACGTGCGTGGAAACGCCGCCGACAGGTGACGCCCTAGAAGGACACAATATACGGATCTTATTGCTGATGTTCTACAGAGAGGTCAGTAGGTACTCGGCGTGTATAACTAGAAATATGAACGTAAATAAAGCTAAAGAATTATGGAAAAATCGTAGCGCGTGGCAACTTATTCAGTTGCCACCTGGTATCATCCTTCCAAACTCTTCCATCTTGATTAACATTTACCTTTTTTAAGATTTAGCCTATTCACAAGCTGTGTGGTGATGTCCATGTGTGTGTGTTATACTTTTATGCTATATCATGATTATGCCTGACCAATCAATGAACGCAAATCGTTTGACAATATAAACAACGAAATACACGACAAATTCATGACATGGAAAAACATTATATGAGTATTATTATGTCATAAAATAGACACCTACATTATTCACTGCTTGGCAGGCCACTTTATGAAATGGTTAATTAACGATCTGACAATTCTCTAACAAAAAAGTGATGTTTCGAATACATAATACTACAAGCAGGAATAGAAAAAACCGTTTCGTTTATCGTTAGTCTGTCTGGCGATATTCACTGGAGAACTTTCATTTTAGTCAAGACTGAGCAGTGATAGTGATATGATAAAGAATAAATTGTCTCGCTTGGTCAGAGTTCATTATTTTTAATCATGAGATGACAAGTAATGAAATAAAGTGACCAACAGCGTTACTCTAATCAAAACTGGATCTTTAAAATCATTACATACCATTAAATAACTGAATTAGATATTAGAAGATTTTTAAAAAAATTAAAAGGTTCCTAAGATATTATGCTCTTGCAGTACTCCTGATTTTGGATTCCATTATGAAATTGAGACCTAAATTATATGTACAATGACTATCCAACGATAATCATCATCTTGATAAAATGGAAACCATTGCTATGAAGAACTATAGAGACCTAAACTATAGAGAAACAAAGAGTTTTTCCAATTGCTGATGATGATTAAGTTTAAATAAAAAATAAACTGACTTCCAAAGCAAAACACTGCGTAGTTATTTTTCGCTTTGTAGTGTTTTGTTTCGAAATTGGTTTCAAATTATTTTTAATCTACTTCAAAAAAAGGAGGAGGTTCTCAATTCGTCGGAATCTTTTTTAATTTATTTATTTATTTTACCCGATTACTCAAAGATGCCTGACTGATTTCGAAAAGTCTTTTTTTTTCTTTTAAAGGGTGTACTTTGCAGGTGGTCCCATGGTCATCAGGTCAGGATCTGATGATGGGATTCTGCAGAATTCGAGGGAACTCCTCAAATATTATAGGCATATCATATGTATTTGCACTCAAAAGTATCATTAGATGAAGTAGAACTGATGAAGAAGCCCACAGAGGGTAACTGGAACTTCTTAGTGATAAGTATGTTACGTTTCCTATTATGATGAAACAAATACTTATAAATAATTGGTACTTATGAAAATGGTACGATCGAACTGATCTGACGATGAAGCAGGAAGGTAGGTACTGGAACTCCGAAATAAAACAATGTATCCTAATCGTGTTTGGGCTTATTGAAATCGTTGTGTGATGTACTTTGTCATTAAATTATATACTTGGTAGTTTGAGGTACCTATCAAAACAAAAAATCCAAAGTTGGTGCCTTTGTTACCTATTGTTTTTCATTTTTCGACGAAGTTTTTGTAATTTAATGTGTATATATAAAATTATTTTTTTCTGAGACACTCAGTATAACAAAAAAATGCATTTGTTTTTGTTATCTACGGAATCAAAGCCACACTTCTATTGTAACGAGTCATCATTATTATGAGCTCCATAGATATTATTATACTCTAAGACTATTAAAGAATGAGTGTTCATGTAAAATTTTTACACAATCACTCACATAAGAGAATTAGTAACACATTCATGATTCATCTGTATTTCCAAGGTTTCAACTTTTTACCTCAACACTTTTTCTAACCATTGTTTGAAAATTGTGGTTAAATAACCTCAATAAAATTGTTAGTTGGAAATCAAGGTGGTGGAAATCAAGGTGGTCCAAATCAAATCATTTCATATTTAAGGTGTGCTACATGGGCAACTGAAATTGGACCATTCTTTGTATTGCCATGCCACACACTGTTAGGTGTTGCTGAAATAACAAATTATACCAAAATTGCTAATAGTCGTGCAATCAACCGCTCTTGTAAGTGCATCTTAAGAGGCACATGATACAATTAGCCATCCACATGCACACCTTCTGAGCATTTGTTTTCGTATTTTAATTTGAAATTGACAGATTTTATTTAACTAGGTACGGTGGGGTGGGGTGGTAGGGTAAGGTGCTAAGGGTCTTGGGCAGGAATAAGGAGGAATAAGACACTGGTGTTCCTTACCACCAGAACTGATATTTATATGTACAATGTATTTTGACTTCAACCAATAATACCTATGTAATCTAGCTGTAAGTTATATTTAAGACATTTCAATTTGTTTGTAATTGTGTACCAGCCTACCATCTAGATAAAAAACCATATAGATACTTATTTGTATTGTGAGCAAAAATTTGAGTTCCTGTATTCTGTAAAATATTTTAACTGGTTACTTTTGTAGTTAAATAGAAGCAGACTTATGGCAAACACATGCGGTACAGCCATGCATGGGTAACTCTACAAAGTTAGTAAACAACCCTAAAATGCAGTTATAAAAGATAAGAGCACCATCAAAGTGATAAAGAGATGGTAATGCTGTAATGCAGGTGGCTTACAATACTTGATTCATATTATCTAATCTCAGCAGGAAAGTTACAAGTATTCTGAACCATCAACTGATTCATAAATTAATGATGAATGACTACAGTACTATAAATCAATAACCATGTTGATTCAGAAGCATGAAGTCTCTATTCAAAACACTATAAAATTTACATTAATGTTACTTTTACTTTCATGTTTATTTGTTTTTATGATTTTGCAATTATATTTTGTTAAAGACTTGTTTTTATCATAAAATATGAACAAACAGCTAATGACTGCTACACAGCAGTCATAAAAGCTTCATCTCGCAATACTCCAGACAAACAAATCTAAATCCTCCCTTTTCATGGAATGACCTGCAACCTTCATTGAAAAGGGAAGATCCTCCAATCAGACAGGCGTTGTGTCTGGTCCTGGCAACTGTCTGACAGTTGTTGTTGTTGTTGACTGTTGTGTATGTTCAAATCGCACCAAAAACTCCATGCAAGGAGAATCCAGGTTTTGTGTATTTGTATTGTTTTTTGGTCTTAGTGTGTTTAAGGCTTCAAAGATGTAGATACAAGATGTCAAGATCTGCTTCAATTATTCTACAAACTCATCACAATCAGGTGTAGCATCCAAGAAACTGTTGAATGTGGGATAAAACTCTGCTCTTGATAAACATCTCAACTCCCAGGCACAGCCAACAATCTATGCCTCCAATTACAGCTAAGGTTTATCCACGCAAAAAGATGGGATAGTATGTCTTGCAGTTCAGGAGCTACTATTTACCCATATAAGATCGTACACATTGCTCTTACACTCAATAGATTTATGTTACGGTAATATGTTATGTTAAAAATGGCTTAATTATTAAAACCAATTTAAATTACTTTGTAGACACTACTACAGTATACTGATTGATCGTCATCTGACTATCAGTTGTAATTTAAAAGTACAAGTGAGAGTTTCAATAGGAACAGAAGGATTCCACCAACACTTCTGATATCGATCCTTAAAACAACAAATGGCGTAAAAGCCAAAAAGCTACTTTTCAGGAGAGCCAAAAAACTAAAATGAGTAACTTTGTTTCCTCAATATCTCTCAAAGTAGTAAAGCTATAATAACCAATTAAAGTTGTATTTTCTTAGAATTTTCATGTGTATAATTATAAAAACCTAATATTGTAGGGCCTATGCTAGTTTCCGAGATAGCATGTCTTTTGCTACAAAAAATTTTGCTCTAACTGGCCTTTACGCCGTGAATTTTATACTTTGCAAGTTAAACAGGTTATGCGCACTTGGAGTAAAAGACTTAGGGAACATCTATGTTTGGGTTTTTGAAGAAATAAAAGACAAATATAATTACCGAATGTATTAATTATTGCAATAAATACAACACAAAATTTTGAAAAAGTACCAGTAAATCTAACATTTCGGATCAATGTAGTTATCTAAATTATGCCATGAACGCTATTTTTAGCGAAGAATGAATTGAGAAATTAAATTCAACATGAACATCAACATCAATTAAACAAACATCAACGAAATTGAAAAAAATCAACGAAAGTATTAAATATTGTAATAAAATAATACAAATTTTGAAAAAAATTAAAAGAAATAAGAAAATTTGAAATTTCGTATCAATTTACTTTCTAAATCAGTACTATAAATGCTATTTTTTAACGACGAAATAAAAAAGAATTGAACATCAACTATTAAAATTTGGATCGAACTTAATCAAACACTTTCACCTCGTACTGATGTTTACAAACAAATCAGTCTTAAATTTACCAATTACAGTTTTAATAACTAAATTGCGATTATTATTATTTTATATAAACTAACTAAAATACCACTATTATTAGAATCAGTCTAAATAATCAGTCCTTGCGGTAGAATTTTAATTAGTCTTAGAATGCAGTTGTACAAGAAAATTAAGTATTAATTACTTACTGCATAAAATATTTAAATAAATGAGTATTTTCTACCAAACTATCTGCTTAAAAGTAGTTAAAAATATAATAGGTAACAGAATTGTGGTACCTAATAGGTAACAAGTTTAATAATTAGTCGACATCATTATTTTCATCATTATCATCTTCTTCATCAGTTTCAATCAGAGTATCTTTCTTATCACCGATGTAAGGTAAGTCTAAGTAGTCTTTATGGAACCTCTTCGGTATTGTCCCATCTAGACATATTTTTTTCAAATCTTTATATTTCAGAGCAGAAATTGGTATTTTTTCTGAATAAGCTTTTGGCAAAGTAAAGGTATTTAATTCTTCCAAGTAAGTTTGGTCTTCATTTTTAGCTTCGGACGCTCTCTTGGCCTTTCCCTTTCCTTTCCCTTTCTTTGTTGGTTTCTCAAATAAAATAACTGTCCTGGCTACGGCATCTTCTTTCATGGAATACTTTATATCAATTTTATTAAGATGCTTTTTCTTGAAAGTAGCTATGCGTATATCTTTGAAATTGATATTTTTACAAGTATATTTCGTAAAAGTTTTTGACGCAATTTCTTCCCAATTTATAAAATCTGTGTGCTCCAAAACATGAACATTATACGGTCTAACTGTTTTTCTTGCTGCTTCAAAATAGGAACTCCATTGAGTAGGACTCCATACTATAATTTTTCGAACTTCCTTCTCAATTGTGGCGTGTACTGAATCAACGGGCATGTACGTGTGCCCTGGAAGCAGGTAATTTATTTGTATAATCTGTAAATTGACAGACTTTGCTAAAAAGTAATTTAATACGGATAGAACGACTTTATTTTTATTTTGACCTGTACATGAATCACAATACAAAAGAGCAGTTTCAACACCTTGCTTGTCCAACTCTTTAAGGTATAAATATAAACAAGTAGCTATTTCCGTACTGCCTCTTCTTCCGTCACACTCACCCCATGTGAAACAGTAAACATTTCGTGTTAAGCTCTCGTACACAGTTAAATTGAAAACAGCGTATTTTCTTGCGTAGTATAATAACATGGATTCACCATAAGGTGTGTTTAAAACAATATTAATAATTAATTAATAATTTAATAAAAAATATTGTCTTTTACGACATTATTAACGTTTTATATTTGTAAAACTTAATTCTATTAAATTGTAGTAAAAGCCTATTTTTAAAAGTCTTGCATTTTAAAACAAGTTGTCTTTGATATTATTTACTTCGATATAATCGTAAAATGTAATATTAACCACATCACTAAGATATTAAGTCTTTTACGCCCCAAATTTGCAGTTTTCGATTTTAATATTGGTTATAACGACACAAATCATAAAATTATTGGAATTTTTTCTTAAAAAATATTGGATGTAAGAGCCATTTTTTTGCGAATTTGAACATTTCAATTATACAGATCGATAGAGCTTCAAAAACTGAACAAAATGGCATTTATAAGTCATTTTGGCCAAAATGGCTTTTACGCCATTTGTTGTTTTAAGGATCGATATATCTTTGAGATAAGATAACATTTTAGTACATAAAAAGCAAAAATAAGTACATTTAGCCAAATTGTATAGCCAACGAGTTATTAACATTCGTAGAACTTGATTCTGGATATAGACTTCATTTTGCACAAAACAGTGCTTCATATATTCACACAGAATCAATGGTTCACAAACACCTATGAAAAACACTTTTTCACATACCTACTACCTACACATATCAAAAATGAGAAAGTATGTCTGTTGATCTGCTTTCAAGCAACAACAGGGCAATTAATATACATAGATTTTTGCATAGGTATATAAATGTGGGTGATGGGAAAATGAATTGCATTAATCTTGAGAACTTTATGTCCTATGTAAATGTGTTCTACTTTTTTATGCAGAATCATGTAAGGAATCAACTTGGCTTAACATCAGTGTCAATAAAACCAACAATAGTTTACGAAATAATAGCAAAAAACAGATTTTCGCAAACTCTATAACTTTTAATTTGGAGGTAGGTAGTTTCGCAATGGACTTTTCACATGGTACTGCAAATGTTTATCTAAATGAAGATAATTCTGGTAAGAAATGTTGTTTTTTTGCGCATGAAAACATGGTGTCCATACAACATGGGACAAGGGCAGAAAGACAATGATAATACTCTTTTTTCTGTATTTTAGCCTGTTTGACTGATCTACAAAAATTGCCTCGTTTGATTCTTACATATCTAGTTGTTTATTGTACTGAATCTTACGTTTTACAATACTGTCTATTGGTGTTTCACGTTTAATAATATTGTTCGATTACTCAAGTTTAATGAAAATAAAAGTAGATAGGCATAACGGCGGCTGGCTGAACCGCGCAGCCAACCACATCCGTAACTTATCGTATGGCAAAGACGAAAATCACGTAATAGATGATTTGGCAACAAATATCGCGCATCGCAACACAATACACGAATAAATATTAGAATATGACAGTCAAAACCAGTCAATGCTATAATACCAAACGATCATGACTTTCCGTATGCACAATATGGCGACAACAGAAAACAAAGAATAGCTGTAAAGTGGCAATATCTTACCTGAGTCAACTCTTGATTCGTCTGCTTGAAGTTCTTCTTACTTAAATTTATAACGAGATAATTGATTTGCGATAAGCTAAACGTTAAAGGGTCCAGGTTCATAGTTCCATTAATGCAAAAACGAAAGCTTCAAACACGTTTGAAGCTTTCTCGATTTTCGACGGATTACTACGGTAAACTTGTGTTCTTTAATAGTTTTTCTGCGAACTAACAATAAGCCTAAGGCCAACATCACCAATTCTATTGTTCACTTCGTTAACATAATTTTAGCACCCTACACTGCAATTTTTAACTTGGAAAACCAGCAAACGATGACGAAGGCACTCGCTCCATGCTCGCTCGCGATCGTCGCGACGCACAAGTCGACGAAACGAAATCGTTTCCCAATTTCGTAATGCCAACATAATCAATCAGAATAGTGTTGCTATTTTAGGACCGAAGAAATTCTTACCACCGGAAATATCAAGTAAATATCCATTGAAATATTATTTTATTATTTATTATAGATATTATAATTGGAAACAATAACCTTTTTAATTATATTGAGTACCTTTTTAGGAAAACATAACAGAAAAAGTGAAAATAAATAACTTAATTTGAGTTATTGTTATTTAAAAACTGAATTATTTAAAGTCAAAGTCATTTATTTGATTTGCATTATTTGCGGTAAAAAATCCTCCATCCAAAACCATGTTGATGACGGTACAAAAGATAGTCATGATCATCATTAACCTATTAATGTGCCCAATGTTGGGGCAGAGTGCTCCGCTCTGTGAGAGAGAAAATGGCCCTTAGCCGGTTGACTCAGTGCTTTTTTACACGCGTGTGGCGTGTGAAAAGGCACTACCTAAGCACCAGAGGCAGCGCTAGGTGACGTGGGCCACCGCCTAGCCTACGGCCTCGCGGTCCGAAGGGCCTCGCGCCTCAGATACGCATAACTCGGACGCAATGTAAAATTGTATTCGTTATAAAACGATAAATATATTTTAATGACATACCAAAGTTTTCTTTAGCTAGCAACATTTGTTAGCGTTGCGTTCAGAGACATTGCGAAAGCAGATATAGCATCTAAGCTTAACTACGGTACAATCATTAAGGAGTTTAGTAAGGCTAAAAGCAGGCAATTTCTGTTGCTTTAATGTTAGTCTAAGAAAATAGTTTAGATTGCATTGTCTTTATTATAATAAAGTATTAAAACGCTATTTTGAAACTGTTTTTTTTTATATTTATGCTTCTTGCGCCATCAGAGGGCCTCGCTGATTGCACCTTGCCCACATCAAATTTTGGTCTTGCCCCACCACTGCTAAGCACGTTAGTGGCTGTCCGTGTCCGGAAAGCGAGAAGAGTAAACCCCTTTTCACACGCTCCGGTTGCCGGGTAGCCGGTGCCGGGTAA
This sequence comes from Orthosia incerta, assembly GCA_948252205.1. Classification (NCBI taxonomy): domain Eukaryota; kingdom Metazoa; phylum Arthropoda; class Insecta; order Lepidoptera; family Noctuidae; genus Orthosia; species Orthosia incerta. The sequence goes on along the minus strand of OX411741.1, from coordinate 34,618,019 downwards.
CCGGCGGCGAATGTAGGTATAGGCATGTACGCCGGTACGTGTGAAAGCTTATTTACATGGCTAAACACTGTTGCACACAACCGGTGGCGAAGTGTTCAGCCATTGAAATAAGCTTTCACACGTACCGGCGCGGCGGCGTACATGGCTATACATTCGCCGCCGGGAAGCCGCTGCCGGTAACCGGCGTCGAAGTCTATAGCCATGTATGTTAGCGTTCACACGTATCGGCGTACATGCCTATACATTCGCCGCCGGTTACCCAGTAGCGGCTACCCGGCAACCGGAGCGTGTGAAAAGGCAATAAGTAAGGTCGACAAAATTCCACCATGTGACCAGTGGTGAATACAAAGATTTGGCGCCCCAGGTAATGGGGAGTTATGCCAACCCAAAACCAAGAAAAAGTTCAAACTCTTTGGTATAGTAATGTTTAAAATAAAGTGATTGAAAAATTTTTCACCTCAGATTGTTTACATTGTCGACATGCAGAGCAGCTTCAAGAGGGTGAATACAAAGAATCAAGCTTGATTTAAAAACATTGCCTCGAATAGGTTTATATTGGCACCAAAGATTTTAAAATATTCTTATAAGTACCACTAATAGCGACAGATTTGGAAGTCGACTGTAGCTGAAAAGAGCTGGATGAAAGAGTAAAATTTTAGCACATTGCCTCGGATAGGTTAATTTTTATTTTACTTTCATCTAATTGAATGTATCCGGAGGCTACTTCTATATTTGTATTCATAGGAGTTACGAGGACATATGAGTAATGCTGACTCATGCGAGAAATAGAGCGACCGGGCTCGATATTTTTAGCACATTTTTATTATTCGAGTCATCTATTCTGTTGAGGCGGATTATCCCTAAGGCAAACTAGGCACGTGCCTAGGGGCGCGAGCAGATTTTTAAAGCGAAAAAAAGTTAACATGAAATTAATTGCTTTATATAATACAAGTAAGTACTAAGTAAGTTCGAGTTCCAATAATAAGTACTTATACAATATAAAAGATTATTTAATTCTATAGAGATGAATAGCTTCCGAAGCGTGCTCCTTCTTGATTATTCCTACATGGACTGATTTCATCATAGAAGTTTGTAAGATACAGCTCAAGCAGATGCTTGTAAAAGTCATTTTCAGAAATTCACTATGCTTTCATTGCTATCAAGAGGAATACTGAGCAAAAACGTTATGTTGTAAGTGTAGCTAAAAACATAAGATCGAAATAAGAACGACTAAAAGATTGCTTTCATGATCGTGGTTTGCCGTTTCATTTTGGTTATGTACTAGTTGTAATTTATAAGTACCTGGGAGACCGAGTTCTGCTCTGGTGAAAATAGAGAAAACGACGTTTTCTAAAACCTAAACCTAGCTAGATCGATTTATCGCCCCCGTAACCACCTGCATACTAAATTTGTGTTGTGGTTCCTGACCCGACCACGACATGGAACAGAGATTTTACTATGGCACAAAATGGTTATTTTAATTGTGTTTTATTGTGCCACATATCCCAGGAATTTGTGCCTGGTACTTTTTGAGTAATAAGAGTACGATTGTGGTCGGGCTGGGGATCACGGTTCCTGACCCGACCACAACCAGATCTAATAAAATATCAATAGTGGGCAGTTACTGATTACGCCAAAAATATGTATCAAATTTTGCCAATGGCACACACAACGCATTAAGTCAAGTAGTCACACACTATGTATAATTTAGTCTGCAATTAAACATTTGAATTCTGTTAGTTATGATTTAACTGAACTGTTGTCGTATCAAAACTGGTCATATAGGGTTACAGAGTAAATAAAAATGAAGTTTATTTTGTCAGCTTTCTTATTATTATATATATTGAATTTTTACATAAATTGAAAATTGTGGTCGGGACAGGAACCGTGATCCCCAGCCCGTCCACAATCGTACTCTTATTACTCAAAAAGTACAAGGCACAAATTCCTGGGATAAGTGGCACAATAAAACACAATTAAAATAACTATTTTGTGCCATAGTAAAATCTTCGTTCCATGTCATGGTTGGGTCAGGAACCACAACACCTAAATTTCATGATAATCGTTGGAGCCGTTTCCAAGTTCTTTTTTTTTTGCTTGTTTAAATGTATTAAATAATTATGTATATGGCCGCTATAGGGGTGCCGATGAGGTGCTTGCATAGGGCGTTCTTGACTTTTATTCCGCTTCTGCTATTCTGACATAACTTTGTGCATTATAGGTACTTTACTCGTATAATAGAACATAACAACGAAAAAGTGAAAACTTTTATTATATTTGTAAGTACTTCTTATTGTCTATGTGTTTTGTATTAATACACTGTTTAATGACGCATTCGGCTGACAGTGCAAAGTTACTTTTTGTCACCATCTAAAAATCTAAACTAAATCATTAAAACCATAAATTTGAGTCCTTGGCAGTATTCCGTTTTATTTTCTTATTCTGAAGCCATTTTCCAACTATGTTGGAGTCGCATCCAGCATTTGTTTAGGCCCTGGGTTTTCCTTAAGCATGTCACAAACTACGTGAGCGGCGGCGCGCCGTACTATTTTTTTGTGGTCATGCTCTTAAGGCTAAGCCTTAGCGATAACTATGGAAACACGAAGTAAGAATTTCTGTGACTTAAGCTGCCGGGGGCCCGGTTAGCAAAACCGATGTCAGGTACTTCAAATGAAAAGGTGGAAAAGCGAGCTCTAAAAAATGTCATCTTTTGTAGTTTCATTTAAGTGAAACTTCAGCAGCGATAGTTCGACGAGAATTGACACCGATATTTCATGGATGCGCCAAGTTTAGGCACATTTCGTTGCATGAGAGAGAAGAGAGATGTCTTATCTTCTAATTCTACTCTTACACTAATCTCTCTACTCTCTCATGCAATTGCATTCTCTATAGAGGTTGAAAAGTTTATAAAAATGAAGGATGCGAGAACGCGAGAAGCGAGTTTGAAGATTTCTGCACCGGTCGTTTACCAAAAAACTCTGAATAGCGTTTTACTAACTGCAAAAGATTGCAAATAAATTTGACTGGAAGCAATTTTTTGGGTTCCGTACCGAAAGGGGGAAAACGGGTCCCTATTACTAAGACTCTACGATCTGTCTGTCTGTCCAACTGTCACCAGGCTGTATCTCATGAACCGTGATAGCTAGACAGTTGAAAGAACAATGACAGGTGCCCATACATTGTTTTAGCTGAGATTAAATTCCTACGTCATTAAATGAAAAATATCTGGTTTAATTTTTATTCGAGAATGCTGAGAATAATTGATATTCAGTCATGAACTTTTGTAGGTTATGTCTGGATAGCTTATAATAATCTGTTTAACAGGTAATATTATTCAACTTCGTGGAAGTAAAAGGGCAATATCGCATTAGTATTTCCCTTATCTAGTAATTTCAGCTTGAAATGTATAATTTATTCTTAGGAAAGAGTATATTTATTTAGCATTTTAGACTTTGACGTGTAACAAAAGGTCGTCGTCAAAAACCAAGCTAATATATATATATTTAGACTTGGATACTAGTCTTTTTGCCAATCATTAATTGAAAGTAATTAATTTCTTTCTACTACACTACAGTATTCTTACCTACCTGCAAGGAACATGTACACTTAGACATAAACTATTGTTGACTCATCCGTTTTGACTTTAAAAAATGTAGATATTAATAGAATTTCTTTCGTATTATAACTCACTTTCAGACGCTCAAAAATAAGTCAGCTAAGATTTCGCCATTGTTCTTTTCACAGATTATGTATTTCTGTTGGCGCTATAACAACAAATACTAAAAACAGAATAAAATAAATATTTCAGTGGGGCTCGCATACAACAAACGTGTTTTTTTCCTTTTTTTTTCCCACTTGGCCAGTTTTTTTTGTACCGCGCCCATTAAACTTGACGTGAACAATGTACACAGTCTGACTGTGGCATAATCTTTGAAAAAAGATTTATGACATTTAATTTATTTTGAATAGGATCACTGACCTCTAACCATAGATATAGGAAAACTCCCTCTAACATACAATAATAGAGGTCAGTGAATAGGATCCTATGAATGATAGAGGAATCTATGGAATGATCCGAGCTAAATTTACAAGACAGCCTCAGAGTCTAAGCTTGGAGTAAGATTTTTTTCTTTAATGTTATGGAAATGCCTTGGACGGACGCATGCGTCAGTGAATTCGCATCGTTTTGAGACGCAGTGGCTCGTTAACATTGCAATCTGATAAAATCAGTTGACTCATGGATAAATCCATGGAAGTATTAGGTTCTACTGAAGATCTGGTACGTCAAACTAAACGTCAACGTCAACCAGTCGTCAACGTCAATAAAAAAATATTCCCGAATCTTCAGTTTGGGGTTAGATTACATAATTTTATTCTAATTTAGAATTGATTTAATTTTAACCGTTTAGTACGTGCTTGAAAATCTAGTCTACGGGACATCGTTCTAGTATTGTTGTTTTCCTTTTTTTGGTGCTTTTATTATTATACGATTTTCTTGAAACTTTCTAGTTTCCTATTAAGTCTTGAATCTTCAATAGTCCAATAAGTCCAAGAGATAAATTTTTGTACTTCTATAATATCAAAAGGATTTGTTCACCCTAAGACGACCTACTGACCAAATTACCTAATACAATAACAAAACCCACCCATTACCTATGTAACATACTATTATGATGAGAAAGTTTTATTGAAAATATTCTAAAGACATGGTACTTACTTATAGAAGATTATGGCATTAAGTTTGGTAGAACTATTAAAAAATAATATGCCGATAAACAACTATGTCCTATTAAAAAAAATATTGCTGTTATGCTAAAAATTCGATCTTTATCATTTTCGGAATCTTGATCACAATAATCATATTGTCAGGAGCTTCGATCTTTCTTAATGTGGTTGAACACATGACTCATGATTCTTTCTCATTATTCTGTCAAGCTCAAACAGACAAACATTTTGAAATTCATTCAACTGTCTTTTCCATCTAGAAAGTACAACTTGAATTCTAACAAGTTTGTCTACTTCCAAATTATATTTATTAATTTTATCATCACTCTTCAACAGGTATATGGCGGTGATAAGATTCATACACCGTAATCTGGTGACCATATCTTTCCCGGTGTTGACTGCAACAACCATTTATCTTGACTGGAGTTACACCAGGAACTGGAAACTACAACAGACATAACAGAACTAAAATGGTGGCGCTCTTCGGTATCACTCCACGCTATATCTGGTTTGTTGTGCCTATCGGTGGCTTTATGTTAGGTAAGTTCTTGGATGACCAGGAAACATTGAGGATGACCAGCTTCAGGGACAAGTCATCACTCTATGGACACAAGACCAAGAAGGACAAGGAAGCACCACCATCTTGGCCTTGAAGTTTATTTGAATTGTAGTGATTATGTTTCAGTTGTAATTAAATAGTCTTATTTACAGTGTTTGTTTCATTAATTCGTTATTTCGAAATTCGCCTGCATGCTTGTCACCATCAGATCATTAATCCTTTGTATGCAGATCTACGCCAGACAAAATGGCTTTTTAATTGTGTCTTGAAAGGCATACAAGGGGTTAAAGATAGTGACTAGCATGCAGAAAAATTCCAGAATTCATCATTAAAGGCATTCTCTGTGTTCTATGATATCCCACTGCAAAAATCTGCAGTCATTTTGTTTTTGATTAATTTTTATGTGAGATTCATTTGGTAGAAGAATAGATTACAGCAGGCTTGCCTAATTATTAAGCTGCAATTGTTTTTTTTAATTGCCCCATAATAGAAATTTCTTCTGTATTGTGGTTATGTATGCAATGTCAGTCTGCTCTTACCAGGCTCTTACAATAGCCACAGTTTTTGGGTTGCCAGGTGTAAACAGGTGAAATGGCAACCGACAGAGTGTCTTATCTATGAACTGGCAACCTTTTTAGGGTTCCGTACCCAAAGGGTAAAAACGGGATTTTCACAGATGATGTATTTCAGTTGCCGCTATAACAACAAATAGAAACAATAAAATAAATATTAATGTGGGGCTCCCATACAAAAAACGAGATATTTTTGCCGTTTTTTGCGATAATGGTAGGGAACCCTTCGTGCGCGAGTCCGACTCGTTTATACCTGTTTACTAAATGATTTTCATGGTTTTTTTTCCTACTCCTTCGATATTCTTTTCTGATCAATTTCGTGCAGAATCAAAGACACTTAAATTTATAGCTTCGGCGCTTTTCTGGTGGTCGGCACTATTGATTCTAGCTTTTAGGAGTTGCGGTGGTTTGGGAATAGTGCATTGGAGCGTTGCCAATCTGTGGTATTATTTAAATATATTTTCAGTCCGATTGGGTAATTTGTGGGGAGAGCGATGAAATTGCGGGGCATTTAGACATTTTCACTAGAACTGAAATTAGAAGTCTAAAAAGTAGAACTAGAAGTATTTATATATATATTTAATTCAAGTTTAACTCAACTTATACGGCAGGAAGGTTTTAGATTTTATTTTATGACAAAATTCATGACCACCAAAAGCTTAAAATAAGCCTATTGCTCGTTCTATCTTTCTCAAATGCATCTGTCGAAAGAAAATTTAGTGTCCTAAAGAATTTGAAAACGGACCATTGTAATGTGCATATTACCAGCTTCCTCATATGTGGTAGAATAATTATATCTATGCCAATAATAAATGCATAATAGCAGCAATCAAAGTTCCGAGTCTTAATTTAGCTGCCACAAAAACTTCGTTATTATGAGTCGTTTAGTACGTGCTATCTGGAGTGACGTCACCCCAGCTTCCTCATTCAACACAGCCAAACCAGTGAGGTTAGGGTTTTGGACTATAGTCAAAAAAATAAGGCATAATAGCTGCACATGGAAGGAAAGAACTGAACGATAATACTTAAAAAGTGCTGAAACTATGTTAAAATTATCGATAATGGGGACAGAGGAGAAATCAACAAAAAAAATCTGCAAAAATTATAAAAATGTAAAATAAAATGAAAAACTAATAACATTGGTTAACTATCAAACATAAATTACAATTTATATAACTAAGGTAATTGCGGCTAGATATTGCCCTGGCAACCATGCATCAATCTATTCTTTAATGTTCTCTGTCTGTGGTCTATAGGTACCAAGTCTCAGTCATGTATTTTTTATTATTTCAGTAAGGAACGGGCATTGGCATACCATCAGCCCAACAATCATACAGTTTGATAGTTATTATTCATGAACATGGCGTTCTGTAGTTTCTGCCTACCCCCATGGGAAAAAGGCGTGAGTTTATGTATGCATGACACAGATGGGTTCTAACATTCTTTAGTTCCTATGCATTAGAAAGTGGATGTAACAGATTTTAATGTTTTTTGGAGTAACTATTTGGCAGCAAATTGTATCGAGTCAGCTTTCCCAGTAAGCTTTGCGGAGGTAGTCAATATTACAATAAAATTCTCCATTTGTCCGCTCCACTATCCCGAGATCGATTCTGTCAACCATTTCACATATTGTCCAGTTGCGTAGACAATTTTAAATCACAATATCCACTAGGAATCAAATTTGCAAATAATAATAACAGCCGCTCAACTTCACTCGAAAAAATCCCTCCAAAAACTCACAAATACCTCCAGGTTTAAACTTTTTATTTTGCGGCAGTATATATAATCTTAGGCCATTATGTTGAGAGGAGTGGTTCCCAATCTAAGCTTAGCGTGAGCTATAATATGGTCATTATAGCTCACGCCAAATTGTAAAATTACAAACTTTCAACTCTAAAATAACAAGTTTCTTCAAATAAATAACTTCTCAACCAAAGGTAGATGTGACGGGGTCCAGAAATGTGGCTGACCCGGGGTTGGCTACCGTCATGGATTTTAATTTTGATAAAACAAATATTTAGTCTATAATTTGTTGTTACTTAGCGTCTAATCTTTTAAGCTTTCCTATGGTGGGTTCAAACTATATTTATTTTGAAACATACATTCCACCATATTATGACGTCATAGATAGGTATTGTTTAGAAACTACTTAAAATATTATGTACTTGCTTGTACCAATGTACGGGAGAAATTGAATTCTTTAATATCTTTTAATTACACACAGATTAAATGTTTTAATTTAATTAAACTTGGCAAAAAATTGCGATCAGTCGCAATTTTTCGTCAAGTCACAGATTTAGTAGGTGTCACAGATTTAGCGACAACATTTTGGAGAAAACAGATCTTCGTAGGGGCCCTAGTTTTTCCGATTCATTACGGGCCAAGCTGAGGAGATGATCACCCAGGTCGGCCACCTAGAAACGCTTTTATCTTTTGAACCAGTGCCCGACAGATTCTGATATTTGGCGACTAATTAGCGACAAAATTTAGGAGACAACCGATCTTCGCTAATATGTGCCCTAGTTTTTAGGGTTCCGAAGTCAACAAGGAACCCTTATAGTTTCGCTCTGTCCGTCTGTCCGTCCGCAGCTTAGCTCAGAGAATCTAAGTAGGTACTAGAAAGCTATAATTTGGCATGGATATACATTATTAATAATTCCAACTAAGAGGTAAAATAAAATCATAAAAATTATTATTTTTTGGGGTTCCTCCTATAGACGTAAAGTAGGGATGTTTTTTTTTCTCTCGGCCACCCCATGGTGTGGGGTATCGTTGAATACGTCATTCTAAAATATGATGGGTTTGCTAAAACCATTTTCCGATTCAGATGTCCCCAGTGCCGGTTTTAACACCACCAGCGCCCTGGGCGAGATTTCTACGGCGCCCCCCAACTGCAATTCAAACCCTTACTAAAAAGGGAAAGGATATATTGAAATAACCATTTATTAAAATAAATAATTATTTATTTTAAAAAGTAACCGTTTAAAAACTGGCCTAATCTAGATTGAGATATTGTTGGTCGAAGATAGGTTTTTATCAGCTTCAACTTTGAAAAACTCCTCTCCCCACCAGCAACCGTTACAGGTATAGTCAATAATATGTCAATAATATTCGCAATGCTATCCGTACATTTGGATACAGCCCGGCGAGCACGGCCTACTGTGACATGGCTTAAGCCTTTTTATCACAGTTTGGGCGATAAAGCCATTTTGTCTTAAATGCTAGCACGGCGGCGTGAGATATTTTCTTGACTTGTGGCATAACTAACGTGACCATTTATTCTTTGACTCAAAACGGGACGTTGGCCACAATTCGGATGCGGGGTCTTCAAAAAAGTTCTTTAGTAACAAGGGACATTTTTCAATACTCAAAAAGTAGTTTTTTTTAAAGGCTGATACATTTTTAAACCCCTTTCCAAGGCGGGCTAAGAGCAAGCCATCTGGTTTTTCTATAGCCGAGCATTTGTTGATATTCCGTTTCAGTTTCAGCGCAAAACTCCTTTAGAGCTTCAACTCGAATCGTGTAAATATAAAAAAAAAATATCTGCAGCAGATTTTATTGCATTGGGAATTTTTCAGAGATGATTGTAGTTTCTTTAACGTGGTGACTACTCAAATTTTCGCGGTGTTTCAGAAAACGGGACAATTTTGCGTCCCAGAGTTCTTTTCGGGGACACCGGGACTGTTAATTATAAAAAGGGACAGTCCCGTTCAAAACGGGACGTCTGGTCACGTTAGGCATAACTTCCCGACGTTTATTTTTTTTCTTTTTCGGAATTTTTCCAATTTTATTGCAGTTTCGGTATAACATTGGCCATAAAAACCATTTAGGTTCTGAGAAGCATAGCCCTACGACGCACTCTTTCCGAATTATGGGCCTCCGAATCTTATTTAATTTTGCATAAAACGCTCTATATTTCCAAAATGGTATCTCGAAAACGGTATCTCCTAAGCAAAAAATAATCAAAATTTAGCCCCCCCTTTGCTGCCCCCATGAATGCATCCCAACATGAATTTGTGAAAATGTTTTTTTTTTATGATAAAATATGTCATGTCTTACAATTTGTCTTAAATGCTAGCACGGGACAACCATGTGACATAGTTTAAAGGCGTGAAATGCCTTTCTTGTTGGTGACTTCATCGTGCGACGTAATCTGAATAGACGACCAAATAAAATAATACGTATAAAAGTTCATACAGATCAAGGAATATAGTACTCTATAACGAGTTAATATTTGACCCACGACCATAGACTTATGTACACTTTATTTTTCTTTTTTTGTTTGAGAACATAGTAAGTGTTGTAGTGTTGTGTTTGTTAGAAAAATATAATTATTGTGAAAATTTTTATAATTACTAAAAAAGCTTGGACCCTGTTCCCGGTACCGGTGGGCCCCTATTTTTTATATTTTAAATGTTTTTTTGGGGGTTATAAGTAAGTAATATTTAAAAATGTAGAAAGTAAGAAGAATATGGAATATAAATAAAATAGTTACAAAAAAATAATAATTAAAAATAAGAATATCTAACAATAAAAAAAGTAATGATATAGAATTAATTAATAATCCTGTAACATTTTAATTAATTAATAAGCATTGATCACCACACACACAAAATAAATTCATCGCCATTTGGTGCAGTAATCAGAAGGAAAATATTTGTTTTTTCTTCTATAAAATTTTATCACCACCTCCGAACGTAAGTGATACATTTTTCTAAATCATCTTTAAAAATGTGACATTTGTGACCAAATGGGTGCGCCCGTATTAGCAATTAAGACCCGATGAGTCCCAAATAAACGTCAGGCAATTTTCTCACGCCGCCGGTGCTAGTATTTAAGACAAAATGGCTTTATCGCCCAAACTGCGATGAAGTGGGTGACTCAAGCCATGTCACAGTAGGCCGTACTCGCCGGGCAGCAACAAGTAAGGCATGTCGCGCCTTTAAAATATGTCACATGTTTGACCCGTGCTAGCATTTAAGACAAATTGTAAGACATGACATAATTTATCATGTCTTGTCACAAATGTTTTGGGTGCGCCCATGCTCGCCGGGCAGTTCTTGTAAGTTGCGGTCTTTGATGAAATTTCAAACATCAACAACTCCTATGTTAGGAGTAACCACAAATTCATCAGGTAAAAAGGATATCAGACTTTATCTACGATATATTACGAGTTCATCACACAACATGCAACCATCGATGTCTGATTTAGAGTCTACAGTTAATTTTAATTGGAGGCCACAGAGTTTTAAAAATTAAATTAATGTGGTGTCCAAAGACAGTTGAAAAATCAAGTTAAAATAAAGCTAACTCTTTTTAACAAAAAAGAGATGGGTTTCTGCATGCATTGTTCCGATCGAATAGATTGAATACTGCGTTCCATTTAAGTGTAGGTTTATTCGCTTAATTTAGGGAATTTACGAGTAAGTAGACCTCGAACTATGATCGATAGGCTACAAAGGGGCACCTGCGGCGCCCCTTTTATCCGGCGCCCTGGGCGATCGCCCAACCGCGCCCTACCCTAACGCCGCTACTGGATGTCCCTTTGCGTAAAATTAAGCTTTAAATTGCAAATTTATGTTAGAGTCAAGTGTCCCCCCCCTGCCAGCGAAATGTTTGCTCTTGGCTATGTGAAAAATTCACGGCACTAGTAAATTTAACGAAATTAAAAGGAAAACTATCACAGATAAGTAGGCTTTACAAGTTTACGAGTAATAGTCGACCAACTTATAAAATGTACTCGGCACAGTAAAATTATTGTACAAATGCCATTGAAAATTACTTAAATAACGTTGTTTGCTGTGTAAAACAGATAGTAAATATATGCTTATGAACCATGTAAAAATTTACGAAAATGAAATCATAACATCCCTATTATAATGATTTCTAAATTATTAATGTAACGCATTGGAGTGGCCGGAGTTGTTGGCAGTACCGGTCCGTAGTCCATACGGCGCATGCGCGTGGGGGAGTCTATTTTGTGTTAGTGCAGAAGTATTTTCGACGTTTTGTAATCTAAAGTCAATTAAGATTCGATTTCCATGCAAACTACTTATCTTGTAGGTGTAAGTGATCCTATAAGGGTTCCGTTTTTCCTTTCGAGGTACGGAACCCTAAAACATCCATATGTGGGCCTGTTTTTAGACGTTGTGTGCCGCTGAAACCGTTTTAATGTTCATGTAGCAACAACAAAACCCTCTTCTTAGTCCGCATTAGATATAACTTCGGAACCCTATTACTGCGCGTGGCCCGACACGCACTTGGCTAGTTTTTCTCAATATCACTTTTTTTTCTCTTTTAATTAGACTTTTTACAATGTTTTCCAATCATCTTTATAGCCCTTTGCTAAGAATAGTTACAGCACTGATAACAACATTTGTGCCACATGTTAAATTTAGTGTTGTTAGCCATAATTTTTATTTTTTCGTATTTCTTTTTACCTTTGTATTGATTCTTTTACCGATTATTTTGTGAACATTGTAGGCCTTCTAGATTTCTAGATGATTGTTAACATTTGTTAACTTTTTATTTCGTATTTCATTTTTTTTTTGTTTGTTTTTTTAATTTCGTACGACTTATTGTCGGGCCTACGTTGTCCCCCCATATCCAAGTACTTACTAATGCTGTAACATGGAAATATTGTAAACACAAACAAATTTTTAAAAGAGTAACCATAGAGTTTCTTGCCGGTTCTTCTCCATAGGTAACGACTAACCCGAACCGTGCACCCGTTCCAAGGCGCTTCCAACAAGGTATCACACTCCGTGATACCTTCAGGGAAAGGGGAGGTTCTGTCGATTTCTAGTTAAGATCTAGGTTTAAAAACTTTGAAAATAAAGTTCGGCGCGTGCGCAGATTCAAGGCGCTCGTTACGGTCAAGTTGACTGGTTTAATAGGACGCATACGCGGCGTTCATTTCGTAGCCATATTTCTAGTAGACATATTTCTAACAAGTCAAAATCCACGCAACTTTACCTAACGAAAACCTCAAAGAACATCGCACATCATTAAGAAGAATACAGTGTTTCATTTACTGAACGTCGGACCTTCACCAACCTATATAGAACGGACCACAACAGGCTCCAGGGCTCCTGATTTTCCAGCAAGAAAGAACTATAGGTGCTGGGGCGTCAACGCGCTTTGAGCAGGAGCCTTACAACCTCCAATTAGTTCAGGCGATCACGTCCGTCCCGTACAATATCGGTATTCACTTTTGCACTTACAGATAACTTCATAAGCAAAAAGAGATAGATATACTTTTGTCTTTGCAATCTATTGTACCAGTGAGACCGAGTATGTTATACATAATTCTATAGAGACTTATATCAGTACTAGATCTGTGCCACTGTCATATCGATATTTTATCGAATGTAGGTTTGACCCCGATCTATTGGACATAGCCAAAAATTGTATGAGCCCAGAATGTACAGATATAAAATCTATGTTATTCAATGGAACTTATTTTCTTTGAACAAAATGGAAAAGGTGCATATTGCTCAGCAGTAGTAGCCAAAAGTTATGAAGGTTTAAAAAAGTTGATTTCTGCACTACGGGTAAGGTACTTTATATCGATTAGTGTGTACATTATATGTGCCACGCGTTTATTATATTGTAATTTGGTTGAAAAACTAAGAGAGCAGTCTCATTTTATAATCTGTGAAAATCGATAGATTGAAACAATTTTTTATAGAATTTCTAGCACCGGCGCAAAGGTGAAAAGGGTACTTTGTATTCACGTCTGAGGGCGCATCCCAGAGTCCGCAGATCTACGGACAAATCCTTTGTTCTGACAACCCTACACTGAATGAGTCCGATGTGTGAGCAGATACATGGAATACCTACACGGAACATATTTAAGACACATTTTCAATATCGATATTCACTTTCGCACTAACAGATAATATCATAAGCAAAAAGAGATAGATATGCAATTGTCTTTGCCATCTTTGGTACCAGTGTGACCGATTATCTATAGATACTTCTTTATAGACATATATCAGTACTACAGAGACCTTGTATAGAATAGACCGAAAATATTTAAGACGCAAGTTTACTATCGGTATTCACTTTCGCACTAACAGATAACATCATAAGCAAAAAGAGATAGATATACTTTTGTCTTTGCCATCTTTTATACCAGTGTGACCGAGTATGCTATAGATACTTCTTTATAGATATATATCAGTACTATAGAGACCTTGTATAGAATAGACCGAACAAATTTAAGACGCAACTTCAATAACGGTATTCACTTTCACACTAACAGATAACTTCAAAAGCATAAACAGATAGACATACTTTTGTCTTTGCCATCTTTTGTACCATTGTGACCGAGTATGCTATAGATATTTCTTTATAGACATATATCAGTACTACAGAGACTTTGTATAGAATAGACCGAACATATTTTTAAGACGCCACTTCAATATCGGTATTCACTTTTGCACTAACAGATAATATCATAAGCAAAAAGAGATAGATATACTTTTGTCTTTGCCATCTTTTATACCAGTGTGACCGAGTATGCTATAGATACTTCTTTATAGATATATATCAGTACTACAGAGACTTTGTATAGAATAGACCGAACAAATTTAAGACGCAACTTCAATATCGGTATTCACTTTCACACTAACAGATAACTTCAAAAGCATAAACAGATAGACATACTTTTGTCTTTGCCATCTTTTGTACCATTGTGACCGAGTATGCTATAGAAATTTCTTTATAGACATATATCAGTACTACAGAGACCTTGTATAGAATAGACCGAACATATTTAAGACGCCACTTCAATATCGGTATTCACTTTTGCACTAACAGATAACTTCATAAGCAAAAAGAGATAGATACACTTTTTCTTTGCCATCGTTTGTACCAGTGTGACATAGTATGCTTGAGATACTTCTTTATAGACATATATCAGTACTACAGAGACCTTGTATAGAATAGACCGAACATATTTAAGACGCCACTTCAATATCGGTATTCACTTTTGCACTAACAGATAACTTCATAAGCAAAAAGAGATAGATACACTTTTTCTTTGCCATCGTTTGTACCAGTGTGACATAGTATGCTTGAGATACTTCTTTATAGACATATATCAGTACTACAGAGACCTTGTATAGAATAGACCGAACATATTTAAGACGCCACTACAACATCGGTATTCACTTTCACACTAACAGATAACGTCATAAGCAAAAAGAGATACACATACTTTTGTGTTTGCCATCTTTTGTACCAGTGTGACCGAGTATACTATAGATATTTCTTTATAGACATATATCAGTACTACAGAGACCTTGTATAGAATAGACCGAACATATTTAAGACGCCACTACAACATCGGTATTCACTTTCACACTAACAGATAACGTCATAAGCAAAAAGAGATACACATACTTTTGTGTTTGCCATCTTTGGTACCAGTGTGACCGATTATCTATAGATACTTCTTTATAGACATAGATCAGTACTACAGAGACCTTGTATAGAATAGACCGAAAATATTTAAGACGCAAGTTTACTATCGGTATTCACTTTCGCACTAACAGATAACTTCGTAAGCAAAAAGAGATAGATACACTTTTTCTTTGCCGTCGTTTGTACCAGTGTGACCTAGTATGCTATAGATACTTCTTTATAGACATATATCAGTACTACAGAGACCTTGTATAGAATAGACCGAACATATTTAAGACGCCACTTCAATATCGGTATTCACTTTCGCACTAACAGATAACATCATAAGCAAAAAGAGATAGATATACTTTTGTCTTTGCCATCTTTTATACCAGTGTGACCGAGTATGCTATAGATACTTCTTTATAGATATATATCAGTACTACAGAGACCTTGTATAGAATAGACCGAACAAATTTAAGACGCAACTTCAATAACGGTATTCACTTTCACACTAACAGATAACTTCATAAGCAAAAAGAGATAGATACACTTTTTCTTTGCCATCTTTTGTACCAGTGTGACCTAGTATGCTATTGATACTTCTTTATAGACATATATCAGGGGGGTGACCTTAAGCTCTTAGAGCGGTATCAATTTGAGATCGAATAAGGGACAGATGTATCTGATGTGTATACATCTGTCACTTACTCGATCTCAAATTGATACCGCTCTAACGAGCTTATGGTCACCCCCCTGTACTACAGCGACCTTGTATAGAATAGACCGAAAATATTTAAGACGCAACTTTACTATCGGTATTCACTTTCGCACTAACAGATAACATCATAAGCAAAAAGAGATAGATATACTTTTGTCTTTGCCATCTTTTATACCAGTGTGACCGAGTTTGCTATAGATATTTCTTCATAGACATATATCAGTACTACAGAGACCTTGTATAGAATAGACCGAACATATTTAAGACGCAACTTCAATATCGGTATTCACTTTTGCCCTAACAGATAACTTCATAAGCAAAAAGAGATAGATATACTTTTGTCTTTGCCATCTTTTATACCAGTGTGACCGAGTATGCTATAGATATTTCTTTGTAGACATATCAGTACTACAGAGACCTTGTATAGAATAGACCGAACATATTTAAGACGCCACTACAACATCGGTATTCACTTTCACACTAACAGATAACGTCATAAGCAAAAAGAGATACACATACTTTTGTGTTTGCCATCTTTTGTACCAGTGTGACCGAGTATGCTATAGATATTTCTTTATAGACATATATCAGTACTACAGAGACCTTGTATAGAATAGACCGAACATATTTAAGACGCCACTTCAATATCGGTATTCACTTTTGCACTAACAGATAACTTCATAAGCAAAAAGAGATAGATACACTTTTTCTTTGCCATCGTTTGTACCAGTGTGACATAGTATGCTATAGATACTTCTTTATAGACATATATCAGTACTACAGAGACCTTGTATAGAATAGACCGAACATATTTAAGACGCCACTTCAATATCGGTATTCACTTTTGCACTAACAGATAACTTCATAAGCAAAAAGAGATAGATATACTTTTGTCTTTGCCATCTTCTATACCAGTGTGACCGAGTATGCTATAGATATATTTTTATAGACATATCAGTACTACAGAGACCTTGTATAGAATAGACCGAACATATTTAAGACGCCACTTCAACATCGGTATTCACTTTCACACTAACTGATAACGTCATAAGCAAAAAGAGATACACATACTTTTGTGTTTTCCATCTTTTTTACCAGTGTGACCGAGTATGCTATACATAGTTCTTTATAGACATATATCAGTACTACAGAGACCTTGTATAGAATAGACCGAACATATTTAAGACGCCACTTCAATATCGGTATTCACTTTTGCACTAACAGATAACTTCATAAGCAAAAAGAAATAGATATACTTTTGTCTTTGCAATCTATTGTACCAGTGAGACCGAGTATGCTATACACAATTCTATAGAGACTTATATCAGTCTACTAGATCTGTGCCACTGTCGTACATATCGATATTTTATCCAATGTAGGTATGACCCCGATCTATTGGACATGGCCAAAAATTGTATGAGCTTGTACCCCAGAATGTACATATATAAAATCTATGTTAATCTATCTAATAGAACTGATTTTGTTTGAATAAAATTGAAAAGTGCTTAATGCTCAGCAGTAGTCTTAGAGCATTTAACATTTATTTATTTAAGGACGCTATTACATTTTTCTACAAATAACAGTGCTTTTCAGGTACCATTTTAATGTATAAGCAATCACAGATGTGAAGATATCATGGTCTTAATTTAAAGATAATATATTCAGCTCCAGATTGGCATCAGAAAAATTGTATGACACCATACAAAATTTTCGCACAAATACATTTTTCCCATCACAAAAATCGCAAAAAAAATAGGGTCCGAATAGGGACCAGTTTAGGTAAATTTACAGCATATTTTATATTCAAATTTATAAGAAATTGTGGTATATATAGTCCTTTACAGGTTCAGCTAATTATTTTTTACCTTAATCAATATACTTTTTAATTATTAGCTAAAATAAAAACACTTGCCGACTTCTTCATACATTTTGCACTCGGGACTCGCGGTTCATCATTCATTCCGCGCTCAGAAGCGCTCGTGGAAGGATTGGCGTATCGCTCTCTCGCAAAAAATAAATACGATAAAAGTAATAGGAAAGATTGTAGTGTGCATGCGTGTGAGTACCGCCGCGCGTCGCACCGTCGTCTTTCGTGATCAAAAGGAGTTGATATTTTACGTATGCTCATTATGTAATGCTCCAGAAATTTTTGATGATGTTTTAAGTGTTCGATGCAAAATGTTCAAGTCATTTTTTAATCTTTGTGACCGGAAATTATTTTGTTTTAGGTATCTACTTATTTTACGTAGCGTTTTTTTTAAATACCTACTTACTACAACAAAGTGAACACTAATTTTTAACCGACTTTCCAAAAAGGAGGGGGTTCTGTTTTGGTTATATTCGACTGTGTTAGTTTTTTTTATTTGTTTATGTCTACCAATATCTCCGTCAATTGTGGACCGATTTTGAAAATATTTTTTTTGTTGGCAAGAGTATATTTTGAAATTTTAATTAGGTGAATATTTGATGAAGAACTTCGGAGATATACAACGGTATTCTTCAATAAATAACGGCAAATCTCTCGGGATTGCTGCAATCGCATGTCTGTTTATTGTTTATACCGTAACATCACACCAAGACGCTCTAAAAGGGGTACGCAGGTGTGTACAGTTCACCTTGGTACACTCTCATTTCACCGGTGGTATGTACAGTTTCATGATATTCGGGTAATTTATTCTGGCGTTATAGGTACCTTACTAAACTACTGGCCTATTATGTAGGTACAAATAAAAAGTGAAAAATAAAAAAAAACTTTTACACAAAAAAATACTACCGACTCAGTAGTATATGAAAAATACTATCCAGTCGGTGTCCATGATGCAAAAAATTGGTACCTACCATAGACACCGACTTCCAAAAATAAAGTTATTTTTCACTTTGTAGTTTTCTAACTTGGAAGTCGATAAGTAATGTTTTTTCTAGTTTTCTAACTTGCTATTGTTTTTCGTTTTTCGACACAGGAAAGTTATTATTTTTCTCTTTTTAGTTTTGGTTGGTACCCCATATTGGGTGTACTAAATACATCTGTTTACCCCTAAAATCGTACAAGCGTGATATTATGGTATGGTGAAAACAATACATAAACATACGATCACAGTAATCGCAGGTCATTTGCTGTTTGTTATTGAAGAGTTCCATTGTCTATCTCCGAAGATCTTTATCAAATCCTTATATATTATACAATAAAACCATCCCTGAAAACACATACATTTATCGACGAAAACCCGATCGATATCGGATCAGTAGTTTTTGAGAAAATCGCGGATACATACGGGTCGAATAGATAGAGCACCTCCTTTTTTTGAAGTCGGTTGAAAATACTAACCTACTTATCACGAAGACGGTTCTAAGTAACAGTTACCAAGCATTTTCAAAGTGTCAATTAACCTTCTTGAATCAATTTAAAATAAAAAAGTAATATCAAGGATTAATATTAATTCAGTGATGTATAAATTCGAGCGCTCAGTAATTTCAATGAGTGCGTACGCATAATGTTGCTGTGTGTGTGACTAGATACCTAAATTTGAGTTCGTCGAAAATGTAACAGCGTCCTTAAGGTTAAATGCTCTAAGGCAGTAGTAGACAAAAGTTATGAAGGTTTAAGAAAGTTGATTTCTGCACTACGGGTAAGGAACTTTATATAGATTAGAGTACCTATATATTATGTAGATAGTAGGTATATAGAGTATATATTAGAGTATATAGTAGAGTATATATACCAGGCTTTTATTAAGAATTCGAATCTAGTTTGACTTTAGATTACATACAAAACGTCGTAAATACTTTCTGCACTAACTCAAAATAAGTCCTATAAGAGTTTGTCCAATCATAGTCATTATAAAGACGTTAAAAATGCCGTAATGACCTGGGGGGTGACCATAAGCTCTTAGAGTAAGGTTATTTTGAGATCGATTAAGGGACAGATGTGTGCAGGACGTAGCGTGTTCATTGGCCCCGAGAAAAGAAGGGCGTAAACCTTCTGGCCATTGCCGCTGAACGCCCCATCCACATCAACGAAAACAAAGGTTCTTGGATGCCTAGCTGCAGCAGTGACGTAGGGTTGCAAATCGACTCTAACGATTCAACGATGTGTTGGCTGTACTTGAGTTATTTCCAGATTCCGGGTTGCCTACTTCTGGATCAGCACTCCTGGTGTCCAGGTTCCGAGGTTCAGCTCGACAGGATCGAAAAGGGATGTCTTCATAAGGGTTGAAGTCGATGAATTAAATGAAACACTAAGTTATTCAGTACACGGCACGATTCTAGGGCTCTCAACAATTTCTGAGACTTGATTCTATATAAGAATTACTTCTTATTTACTAAGACAAGTACAAGCGACTAGCTTTGGATGACTACAAATTCTATTTTGGGCCCGGGGGTTCTTTATACCCTCGCATCGTGCCATTATTGAGAGCCCCGCAAATTCTCGCCGAAAATAATTTTTATTTATGTAAAAAACCCTTATACATATTTGGTAAATAGGGTTACCGCACCCCTTCCATGGTGCTATCAATAGCTGGATTCCTTCGTACTGTAACACAGTAACGCCCCCTATCTATGTATCTAATCAATATACCTAATTTCCAGGTATTGATAGCTTCCCTAGACTATTTCCATGAAATAAAAGGACAATTCCCTTTATTTCCTAGTTAAAACCTTAATAGCTTTTAACCTAGCCTAAGGATATCTATAGGTTGGGTTGACCTGCTGGTGCCAATAGCAGGCTGTCTGTTGACGTCTAGAAAAAGCTTATTTTCGGGAATCTTCTATGGGATATCATCCCTTATGTAATGAATCTATAAGTTCCTAAGTCATTTCACCGACTTTAGGACTTCCTACTTAGGCTAACCAGACAATCACCGCCTATTATGGGGATTCTGGTAGCCAATAGACCACACTTTACATTTCTAGTGTTTATGTAAGTCTATCTAGGTCATATGCACATAAGGTGCCTTGATATGTACAAATTTGATAGCCGGTCACTTTCTTTGCGCCCAGCTATCAGAGAAATTAGATATAAAAACACTAATAAGATTGGGACGACACGATGGTGCGTTCAACGGGCCATCGGGAGGTCCCCAAAAATTCCTTATTTTCGGAATTCCCAGGGGTGTATAGTCCCGGGAAATGCCAAAAACTGACTAAAAATTACTTTTCCAGAAACCTATTTTCTGGAATTGTACTTAAACTACTTGAGCGATTTTCGCTCCAAAGTGATGGCTTGGTAGCTAGTCCAGCAAGCCATCCGAAAGTACTTACACCATGAGTACATCTATTCCCTTCATGGAGTTATTCCACCTGAAGGGTCTACAAATTTCAACGTTTTACGTTGTTTACATTTTTCACGACTGCTTATCTCGTTGACTATCCAAGCGATTCTTCCCATCTAGAAACCGCCTGGAAGCCCTTTTAGCAAGCTTTCCAATGGTAGTACTTTTACCAGTACACCTATATGTTTCTAGGTACTTAGGGCACCTAAAACCGTAAGCGATTGCCAAAACCAGTCAAACAGCAGTTTTTCTATTATATACTGACTTGATATCTCAAGTAAATGGGCTTTATATAAAAGACTACGCTAACTATGAGGTGTATATAGGCTTCCTGTCTCGGTCTAGGTCCCTCATATACCCTAAAATGACCTAAAACCATATATTTGGCGTTTGAGATATCAAGTCAATATTCCTATTTACATAGCAGAAACTATGTGGTCTTCACATAGTTTCATCATTATGTACTGATTTCATGTCCAGTACATAGGATAAGCCCTTAAAAACATGATTTTAATTACTATAATATTTTCGAAAACCACCAAAACTATATATATCGTGTGGTTCCCTCTCACGGTTCATTCGGAACTAATCCGTCGTCGAGCACAGACGTATCGTATGACAGAAATTTATGTTTTTTACTATGATAACTCTTATCAGTATGCTTTCTAATGATTTTACTCTGTTAAGGGTGAACTATTGAACCCTATAACATACTGACAAACACTAAAAACATTATACTACTATCTCAAAAAATGTAGGTAAAATTTTAGTATAAATATAAACGTGCCTCTAAAATTCATTTTAGTATCAGGTGGCGCGCCGTGGTAAGCAGACATGTCTACACATACAAACTTCAATTTCTATGAACCATTTAGTATGGTTGATGACGCTTCGTCGCGAACATATCTCCCGCCGTGCAGTGCTGTGTCGACTCGCTGTGTCGACTCGAAGTGTTGTCGGCGCGGCGCTGCATTCCTTCGGTGAGCGACGGACGGCATTTCTCGGCTGCCGGCCAGGCCCACCGAGAGGGCGGTCGCCGCTCCGGCATCTCTGGTTACTGGGGCAGTGGGACGAGTTTCTTCACCGGACGCTTCAAGGTACCGCCAAGCGTGCGTACCTCAGCGGTCCGGATTTCTCCGTCGATTCCTGGATACACGGCCACAATGCGGCCTCGCGGCCACGTATTGCGGGGCAGCTGGCCGTCGGCTATCAGGACAGGGTCACCCACTTTAAATCTGGGCCCACTACTATGTGGCTCCCGCCGGTTTTGGAGCTCCGGCAGGTACTCTCTGACCCAGCGACTCCAGAACATATCAGCGAGGATCTGTGATCGTCGCCATATTTTCCTGCTGTCTATATCTTGCTCGGTGAACGTGCCAGGTGTAGGTAGTCTGGCTGACCCACCGAGTAAGAGGTGATTCGGTGTGATGGATTCATCATCATCACCATCTACCGACACGTGTGTCAATGGTCGGCTATTTACAATGTACTCTGCCTCACAAATCAGTGTGGACAACACCTCTTCGGTGGGGTGTTTTTCTGTAAGTACATTGTATAGTGTGTTTTTTACACAACGAACTAGGCGCTCCCAGGCGCCTCCCATGAATGGCGCTGATGGCGTTATGAAGCGCCATACGATGCCTCTACGACTTGCCTCTGTTTTGAAGGCGTCTCGCAGCTCTCTGTCGGCGCCGTGCATGTTGGTGCCATTGTCTGAGTGTATCTCAGCTGGGCATCCTCTGCGTGCGGCGAATCGGCGCAGCGCCAATATGGCGGAGTCTGCGCTAAGGCTGGCGGCGATTTCAAGGTGCACCGCCCTTGATGTGAGACACGTAAATAGTGCTACGTATCTCTTCTGATGCTGCCGACCGACGGTGACGGATAGCGGGCCGAAATAGTCGAGCCCGGTATATGTAAACGGCCTCTTATGGTGAGCGAGGCGCGTTTTCGGGTGGTCGCCGGTCGCAGGTACTGGTGGCTGTGCCTTGCGTATACGGCAATGCAGGCATCTTGCTATCACCTTCTTCGCTGTTGGTCGCATCTTCACGACCCAGTAGTGCTGCCGTACCTCATTAATTGTGAGTTCGGTGCCACTATGTTGTAGACTGCGATGTGTCCAGTCTATGTACAACTGCGTTATGTGATGGTCGCCATGTAATATCGGCGGGCGCATCACTTCTTCAGCTACCTCTTGCGTAGCTGCTATGCGACTTCTTAGTCGCAGCACGCCGTCGACGACCTGAATTTGTAAAGGTCGCAGCGAGCTATTTTTATTTATTTCTTCAACATTCGCTAACTCTGAAGCGAACGATTGTTGTTGTGCGACCTGGACAAGTATTTTCTCAGCTTCTTGGAGAAATTCTGCTTCTATGATTTGTCTGTTGACCTGGGTTGGTGCTCTGCATGCCTGCTTCTGCTTCTGTGCAGGTACAGCGGGCTTCTTGCGCCAGTCTGGGTCCTTTTCAGCGTTTTTTCTCGTCCGTTTATAGGACGTTATCTCTGTTCTATTTTTGCAAAGAGATATAAAACGCAGAACTGTGGCGGTCGCACGAAGCAGTCGCTCCCATCTGGAGAATCTGCTTGGCTCTGGAACGGCTTCTATGAAGCTCTTCTTGTCCCCTTCTGTGACAACGAAAGTTTTTTCTTCTCCCGTGTCGTTTGTAGTCGGAGGTTTCTCTGTGGGCCATAATTCGGGCCCAAGAGACAAAAAACTCGGCCCGCAGTACCACTCGTGGTCCGAGTTGAACCGCAGTGGCACGTCACGGGTTGCTGCATCAGCGATGTTCATCTTGGTGGGTATCCATCGCCAATCTTCGACTTTGCTATTGTCTTCAATAGCAGCTATTCGGTGAGCAACGAAAGGTTTGTATACTCTCGCTCCTCTTCTAATCCAGGTCAGTACGGTCTTGCTATCTGACCAATACGTTACTGACGTGGGCTTGCAGTCGTGTTCACTCATCACTGCTGCGGCTACGCGGGTTCCCAATACCGCGGCCTGAAGTTCGAGTCTCGGTATCGAAAGCAGTTTCAGTGGGGCCACCCGCGCTTTCGCCATAACAAGGCTTATTAAGTGCTTGCCTTCCACGGTCGTGGCCCGCCAGTATATAGCGGTAGCATATGCCATCTCGCTTGCATCAGTGAACACATGCACCTGCATTTCTATAGCGTCGCTATATCCAGGATAGCATCTTGGTACGCTAACGTTTTTTAGTTGGCGTAAATGTTGTACCCAAATTTTCCATTGTAATGCTAGGTCAACATCTAGCCTCTGATCCCAGTCGACGCCTCGCCTCCATGCTTCTTGCAATATTTGCTTTGCCTTGATGGTTACTGGCGAGGCGAGTCCGAGTGGGTCGTATAGCGACGCTACTATTCTGAGCGCCTCTCGCTTGGTGGGCGCCTCTCGGTCCAAGATACCCTCAGGCAGACGCGCGAGTGTGAGGTTGAAACCCAGCGTGTCTTCGCCTGGCCTCCATATGAGGCCGAGTATCTTTTCCGACGTATCTATATCTCCAATGGATACCATCTCAGTTTGTATATGCGATGGGTCCATTTTTTCTAGGAGCTGCGAGCTATTTGAAACCCATTTCTTGAGTTCAAACCTCGCCTGTAGGTGTATTTTTCGCACCATACTAGCGACTTCTGCCGCCTTCTCGATAGTTCTATAACTATCTAGGTAGTCATCCATATAATGACTACGTAGTATAGCATCCACAGCTTCAGGGTGCTTCTCTATATATTTGTTTGCGTTCCAGTTCTTTGCAAAAATTGCTGTGCAAGGCGAACTGGCTGCGCCGAAAATGATGGACGTCATTCTATATTCTTCTGGCGCTCCTTCTCTGCGGTTTCCCCTCCACAGGTAGCGAAGCGCGTCTCGGTCTTGGCTCCGCACCTTCACTTGCATGAACATCTCCGCTATGTCACCGGTTATTGCGACGCAGTGGCGGCGAAACCGCATCATTACGCCTGGCAGCGACTGTAATAGGTCGGGCCCAGTTAACAGGAAGTCATTCAGTGACATTCCTCTCGATTTGGCGGCAGCGTCATGTACGATGCGAAGTTTGTCTGGCTTCATTGGGTTGAAGACATCGAAGTGTGGGAGGTACCAAGTTTTGCCCGGCGTGCTAATTGCGGGTGCCCTTTCAGCGTACCCTTTCGCAATTAGCGAGTCCATCTGGTCTGAGTATCTTCTTAGAAGTTCCTGGTTCTTGTCCAGCTTCTTTTCTGTTGAGACGAGCCTCTTCAGAGCTGACTCAAAGCTATCTGGCATCTCAGCATGCTCATTACGCCAAAGCATGGCGGTTTCGATGTGTCCATTCTCTAATTGGACAGTTGATCGATTCAAAATGTCCTCTGCCCTTCTTGCTGGGTCAGAGGCGGGTCGCTGTGGGTTTATGCACAACGATTCTATGGCGAAATGTTCGCGCAACTGATGATCCAAATTGTCATCAGTTGTTATTCTATTGACATGATGTACTTGTTGTCGTAGTAAACTACTGTGCGCGCCATGTAGTGTCCAACCCATTGCTGTAAGTGACGCAATTGGTTGGTGTCTTGGACCTCTGCGAATCTCGCTGGCCAATAACAAATGCCAGTTGTCTTGGCCGACGAGTATTTTTGGCACGCCATTGTTGTACATCAACTCTTTTCTCAAGTCGGTTAAATGCTTGCAGCGTGCGACAACCCTATCGCTCACTGTTTGTTTTGCCAAGCTGAGTTTAGGTATAGTACGTGCTTTAAATTGTACCCTTCTCTCTTGCGGGCTAACCAGCGTCACCTTGACTCTTCTTGAGCATGGGGTGGTGAGCATGGTGTTGCCTATCGCACCGATCTTGAGCGGGTCCACAGGGCCCTCTGCCCCGACTTGCCTCGCGATGTCTTCATCCATCAGCGAAACGGTGGACCCATCGTCTAGGAGAGCGTATGTTGCTACCTCTCCCGCCGGTCCGATTACCCGGACCGGCACTATCTTGAGGTACGCCTGGCTCGATGGTGACCCGAAACTGGCCACCGTTTCCTGAGGATCCTTGCGGGATTCAGGAACATCGGGCTTCTTGTTGGCTTCCCTCTGCTGTTGCTTCTTCCTATGAAGAAGCCGATGGTGCGTATCTCTGCACCCGTCTTGGCCACACTGTTTTCTCTTACAAGTGTGGTTGCCTCGTCGATGTTGAAGGCAGCGATAACATAGATTGTGTTTTTTCGCTAGCTCCCATCTTTTCTCGACAGCTACGCCCCTGAATTGTGCACATCCAGTGGCGTAGTGATGTCCCACGTCGCAAACACGGCATTTTCCTACCGGTTGGTCCGTAGCTATATGCGTCCTTTGTGTGACGCGTCTGTTGGTGTTCGCCTCGGCCGAAGCGATGCCTTCGGGTGGGGCGAATGGACTACAGAAGTGTGCCTGTTCAGATATAAAATTACTGAACAATGAAATATCTGGCACCGATTGGTACTTCTCCGAATATGATCGGTACCATTGTGCTCGTAGCGAATTGGGTAACTTCTCTGTTAACAATCGCATAAGCTCCGCGTTCATAAGGTAATGACCCTTTTTTAACGCGCGGAGCGTGACTACAGCACCTCTTACGCGACTTGCAAACGCGCAGATGTCTCTTGGTGACTCACTGCAGCGCGGCAGTCCGCGTAATCTATCTGTTTCAGCTTGCGCTATGGAGTCTGGACGGCCGAACTGCAGCTCGAGTTCCTTCATGATGTCATCGGGCCTGGCATGTCCGATGAGTTCTGAGCTGACGGTTTCCATTGCACGTCCATGTAAGCTTCTCCTCAGCCTCGCTGTATTCTCGATGTCCGTAAAGTACGCTCGAGTTGTCTCATATATGGCCCGAAATGATAGCCATTCAGTATGAGAACCATTGAAATTCGGCAATGTCATGACGAATTTCGACGCAGAGGGGTTCGGTTGGTCCCGCTGTTCTATTTTCCTGTCGGCTAGCGACGCTATAGCGGACGTCAACTCCGTCAAGAATGGACGGAGACTATCCCTCTGACCTCCTGTACCCTCAGCTGACGCTGCAACTGGAGGCTTTCGCACTTCTCTCTCCTTAGGATGCTGACCTTCTATTTGCGATTTGGTGGCGGCCGCAGTCAGGGGTCTATGCATAGAATTTCTGGTTCCCCCTTCAACGACGTTATCCTCCTTCTCAGGCTGAGGTTCTGGTGCCTCTTCTAGCCATGAACGCACGTACTCGTCATTCGAGTTTCTGTCATCCAAGTATTCAGCTTCGGAACCCTCTTCCTCCGCTCTCTGAAGTGCCAGTTGTGCAAGCTCCAACTTAATTTTGAGTAAGTCTTCGCGAGCTTTGTCTATGTTTTTTCGTGACCGAGTCACTCTAGTTGACGGCGGACGGCTATGTTCGATACGGGCGTCACCCCGGGTAGTCATCGGCATCGCTGTACGTCTGTCTTCTTCGGAAATCTTCTCTTTCTGAGAAGGTTTCAATGTTGTGTCTGAAGCTCCTTCTAATCTGGTTACTCTGGTAGAAACCGCTTGATCAGTTTCTATTGGTTGATGCGTCGGAGTGCTTTCAGTTTGAGGCGCTAGATGGCGCTGCTCGTCCGACGGCTCGGTCCCTTCGGTTGTGGAAGGTGAACACGGCGGCAGCTCATGTCTGATGCCAACTGGCTGATCCAACTCCACGGTCCATGCCTCCGGCGTCTTGCCTTTGGATCTGGTTATCGGCATTGTTGTTGAAATATTTTCTTTTGAAAACTCGAAGTTAGTTTTCAAAGATAAGTCCCAGTTCCGGGCTTCAGCGTTCAAACCGACGATCTCCAGAAGTTAACCTCCACTTCGATTGACTATAATTCAATCTTCAAATAAAAAATCACTAAAAACTTACGGTCAGTGATAAGTCTTCAGGAAACTTCAGGCATTTGCTATACAAGTTTATTTTTCCCATAAACGTGTATGTTCTAT
Source organism: Orthosia incerta (assembly GCA_948252205.1). Lineage (NCBI taxonomy): Eukaryota > Metazoa > Arthropoda > Insecta > Lepidoptera > Noctuidae > Orthosia > Orthosia incerta. The sequence continues at coordinate 34,589,827 of OX411741.1, read as the reverse complement.
TTGATTGACTATAATTCAATCAAATTCTAAATCACCGAAAAGTCAAGGTTACTTTTCGGTGGTGATGCTTCATGAACTGCTTGTCCAAAGCATCAGAGCCGTGCATCAATCTTCCGAGCACGTATCTTGCTTGATTGAAGAAAATTCAATCCTCAAATAAATCACCGAAACGTCAAAGTTATTTTCAGTGATAGTGCTTCAAGAACCGCATAGTCAGTACATCCGAAACGTATCTAAGTCTTCAGAGTACGTTTCTTCCATTCACTGACGAAAATTCAGTCTTCAAAATTTTCCTGAAAACATAGGGGTTGTTTTCAGTCATAAGGCTTCAGGAATTATTCTTCAATCATCAAGGATGCACATCAGCCTTCTAAACGCACGTCTTGTATTTTTCTGACGGGCGCTCGTTTTTTAAACAAATCGCTAAAAACATAAGGGTAGTTTTCAGCGATAAGTCTTCAGGAACTATTCTTCCGCGTCAAAGACGTAATCCAATCTTCTGAACGAGTATTCTTGGTTGAATAAACAAGCGTTCAGTTCTAGAACAAATCACTGATAACATAGGGTAGTTTTCAGCGATAAGTCTTCAGGAACTATTCTTGGGGCTTCAAGGATGCGCATCTGTCTTCATACAGCATTTTGCGGCTCACAGAAAATTTCTTCTATTTTCTTACAATTATTGAAAAAATAGGGTATTTTCAATAACTGTCTCCAGAATTTTACCTCTTGGATCCAGCGGCAAATAGGGCACGTAGGACTTGTTCCCTGCAGTGCACGTCGATTTTTGGTTTATTTGTGAAATTAATTTCTCCAAAATTCGAAAAATTAATTCCACCACTGTTTCTTCCTGACGTCCTGGGGCGCTCCAGACTTCGAATTTCGGCTCGAACGGGTCAACGTTGTGTTGCACGTAGCCGACTTAATATGCAGGCACCCAGTTGTTTTTTCTGGATCTACTGTTCCCGACGTCCTGGGGCTCTCCAGGCTCCAAAATTCGGCTCGAACGGACCATTAAATGTGTCCGTCGTCGAATTTTGCCGGGACGCCAGGCTCCAAAATCTGGCTCGCAAGGACCATTAAATGTGCAGGACGTAGCGTGTTCATTGGCCCCGAGAAAAGAAGGGCGTAAACCTTCTGGCCATTGCCGCTGAACGCCCCATCCACATCAACGAAAACAAAGGTTCTTGGATGCCTAGCTGCAGCAGTGACGTAGGGTTGCAAATCGACTCTAACGATTCAACGATGTGTTGGCTGTACTTGAGTTATTTCCAGATTCCGGGTTGCCTACTTCTGGATCAGCACTCCTGGTGTCCAGGTTCCGAGGTTCAGCTCGACAGGATCGAAAAGGGATGTCTTCATAAGGGTTGAAGTCGATGAATTAAATGAAACACTAAGTTATTCAGTACACGGCACGATTCTAGGGCTCTCAACAATTTCTGAGACTTGATTCTATATAAGAATTACTTCTTATTTACTAAGACAAGTACAAGCGACTAGCTTTGGATGACTACAAATTCTATTTTGGGCCCGGGGGTTCTTTATACCCTCGCATCGTGCCATTATTGAGAGCCCCGCAAATTCTCGCCGAAAATAATTTTTATTTATGTAAAAAACCCTTATACATATTTGGTAAATAGGGTTACCGCACCCCTTCCATGGTGCTATCAATAGCTGGATTCCTTCGTACTGTAACACAGTAACGCCCCCTATCTATGTATCTAATCAATATACCTAATTTCCAGGTATTGATAGCTTCCCTAGACTATTTCCATGAAATAAAAGGACAATTCCCTTTATTTCCCAGTTAAAACCTTAATAGCTTTTAACCTAGCCTAAGGATATCTATAGGTTGGGTTGACCTGCTGGTGCCAATAGCAGGCTGTCTGTTGACGTCTAGAAAAAGCTTATTTTCGGGAATCTTCTATGGGATATCATCCCTTATGTAATGAATCTATAAGTTCCTAAGTCATTTCACCGACTTTAGGACTTCCTACTTAGGCTAACCAGACAATCACCGCCTATTATGGGGATTCTGGTAGCCAATAGACCACACTTTACATTTCTAGTGTTTATGTAAGTCTATCTAGGTCATATGCACATAAGGTGCCTTGATATGTACAAATTTGATAGCCGGTCACTTTCTTTGCGCCCAGCTATCAGAGAAATTAGATATAAAAACACTAATAAGATTGGGACGACACGATGGTGCGTTCAACGGGCCATCGGGAGGTCCCCAAAAATTCCTTATTTTCGGAATTCCCAGGGGTGTATAGTCCCGGGAAATGCCAAAAACTGACTAAAAATTACTTTTCCAGAAACCTATTTTCTGGAATTGTACTTAAACTACTTGAGCGATTTTCGCTCCAAAGTGATGGCTTGGTAGCTAGTCCAGCAAGCCATCCGAAAGTACTTACACCATGAGTACATCTATTCCCTTCATGGAGTTATTCCACCTGAAGGGTCTACAAATTTCAACGTTTTACGTTGTTTACATTTTTCACGACTGCTTATCTCGTTGACTATCCAAGCGATTCTTCCCATCTAGAAACCGCCTGGAAGCCCTTTTAGCAAGCTTTCCAATGGTAGTACTTTTACCAGTACACCTATATGTTTCTAGGTACTTAGGGCACCTAAAACCGTAAGCGATTGCCAAAACCAGTCAAACAGCAGTTTTTCTATTATATACTGACTTGATATCTCAAGTAAATGGGCTTTATATAAAAGACTACGCTAACTATGAGGTGTATATAGGCTTCCTGTCTCGGTCTAGGTCCCTCATATACCCTAAAATGACCTAAAACCATATATTTGGCGTTTGAGATATCAAGTCAATATTCCTATTTACATAGCAGAAACTATGTGGTCTTCACATAGTTTCATCATTATGTACTGATTTCATGTCCAGTACATAGGATAAGCCCTTAAAAACATGATTTTAATTACTATAATATTTTCGAAAACCACCAAAACTATATATATCGTGTGGTTCCCTCTCACGGTTCATTCGGAACTAATCCGTCGTCGAGCACAGACGTATCGTATGACAGAAATTTATGTTTTTTACTATGATAACTCTTATCAGTATGCTTTCTAATGATTTTACTCTGTTAAGGGTGAACTATTGAACCCTATAACATACTGACAAACACTAAAAACATTATACTACTATCTCAAAAAATGTAGGTAAAATTTTAGTATAAATATAAACGTGCCTCTAAAATTCATTTTAGTATCAGGTGGCGCGCCGTGGTAAGCAGACATGTCTACACATACAAACTTCAATTTCTATGAACCATTTAGTATGGTTGATGACGCTTCGTCGCGAACAAGATGTATACAAGATATACACAGGGTCATCTGTCACTTAATCGATCTCAAAATAACCTTACTCTAAGAGCTTGTGGTCACCCCCCTGCTTTCAAAAATTGTGCAAGTAACCCTTTGATTTTGGAAGGAATATCTTTTTTTGGTTACTTTATATCATAATGTGTTTTGCATAAATTAAAAACCGAATTACATATTATTATTATTTTTTTAAATATATTTATTTATAACGCAATCTATCTGGCGATATTCCGCATTAGGTTGGTATTTGCAGGGGTGTGACCATAAGCTCTTAGAGCGGTATTAATTTGATATCGAGTAAGTGACAGATGTATACAAGTCAGATACATCTGTCCCTTATTCGATCTCAAATTGATACCGCTCTAAGAGCTTATGGTCACCCTCCAGGTCTTGGGCTTGTGCAAGATTGTTCATTAACAATATCTCTTCATCATTATGCAATCTACAACTTCACAATAATAGATCTTGTGGGTTTTTAAGTTTGAACCTTCGTGGCATTTGCACTTCGTTCATTAGATCGGGAAGACATGGGATGGTGAAATTCTTTACGTCCGGCACCATACGGAACAGCCCGTATTTACGTACGTTATGATATGGTAAATGCCCGTATTTACCATATCATAAATCTAACCTTTAATCGAGCAATTTATGTATATAATGTATCTTTATATATATAATTCTACTGTACGTGTTATGTCACTGCACTCCTCCTAAACGACTGGAACGATTTGAATGAAGTTTTTTGTATGAGTTTGGGTGGCGCCCCGGATGTTTTAGATTCACAATAGGGTAGGGGTAGGTAGGGTATTTGGTGTTTTTATGACAAAACAAAGTTTGTCGGGTCATTACGAAAAATAATACAAGTCCAAAAGATTACATAAGAAAAACATATTCAAAGCTAATTCATTTTAAAAACCAGTAAATTCATAATTATTTTTAATTATACCTTTAATTTATTTAACATCTGTTTTATTTCAAAATCGAACCCGTAATCTCTGTATCCTAAAGAAATCCTTACACTATTAATAAGTTAAACAACTATCGATATCGATATTTTTTTAATTTCTTGTTTGGAATCCCTAAAGAATCAGCTGTCATTTGGTTGTCAATCTGTCGCCCAATCACAGCGGAGGAAGCTTACCTCGGCCCCCGCCGTTATTTGGTGACTTTGGTTTAGAACAAAAACGTGCCGATGCTCTCTCCACTGGTTTTGTGCTCCGTGCATAGCCTAAATCTCAGAAAGTGCTATCTCTTGGTTAATCATTTTTAATCGACTTTCGAAAAAGGAGGAGGTTCTATGTTCGACTCCTTGTATGTTTTTTTTTTTATGTATGTTCACCGATATCTCCTTCAATTGTGGACAGATTTTGAAAATTCTATTTTTGTTTGTTTAACCGACTTCCAAATAAGAAAACTACAAAGTGAAAAATAATTTAATTTTTGGATGTCGGTGTCCATAATGCAAAAAAATGGTACCTACAAAAGACACCGACTTCCAAAAATAAAGTTATTTTTCACTTTGTAGTTTTCTGGAAGTCGGTGGTATTTTTTTGAAAAAAAATTTTTTTTTACAATTCACTTTGGGTCATTATTTCTTTTTAACTAATTCACAGAGGTATCTAAGCAAAATATATTAAAGTCCTATTAATGTATTTCTTCAGATAAATTCATGTTTTGCAGATTCCTCAGTAAAGACATTAAAGGATTGAGGGCCCTAGATATACCGCCATAAATCTGTAATGTCATATTCTACAGCTTTGGGAATTAACTAAATTCCTAAATAAAAAAAAACTTTTTTACAAAAAAATACTACCGACTTCCAAATAAGAAAACTACAAAGTGAAAAATAATTTTATTTTTGGAAGTCGGTGTCTTTTGTAGGTACCATTTTTTTGCATTATGGACACCGACTTCCAAAAATAAAATTATTTTTCACTTTGTAGTTTTCTTATTTGGAAGTCGGTTAAACAAACAAAAATAGAATTTTCAAAATCTGTCCACAATTGAAGGAGATATCGGTGAACATACATAAAAAAAAAACATACAAGGAGTCGAACATAGAACCTACTCCTTTTTCGAAAGTCGGTTAAAAATGATTAACCAAGAGATAGCACTTTCTGACATTTAGGCTATGCCAGTTTATGCACGCGTCTGGATTGAGGGCCCAAGTAATTTAATCATAACAGTTTTAATTCACGTTTAAGAAATTCTAGGCCCATTGCATTAAGTTTTTACTATTTTTAACTAATTTCCCTTTAAGTCTTATTTCTTTTCGCAAGGATTTAAAAAATGGGCCCTCGGTCCAGATGCACACAGTAATAAATTGTAGTTCTAAAAACTAAAAAACACGCTTTAATGGTAAGGATAATGGGACAAACTGTTTAAATTATTGCATTGTCATCGGTCCTTGATAAGTGTGCAAAGTTTCAAATCAATCCAACGTTTTGAAGTGGGTGAAAATCACGTTCAAAGATTCCGTTACATTGATACATTGATACATTGTTACATTGATACATAGATACATACATACCAAGCTAATAAAAGCGTGTTAAAATAAACAAAAATTTTGTGGGAAGCACACAATGAGCACTAAATAATTAGGTGGACTGCAAAGCTCGAGGATCCCGCTCTGCGTACATACATATCAAAGAATATAATATATATACTATACTTCTCTCTCTACATACATATGAACTAGAGGCTTATTCCGTTTATCCACCCTAAAACAGCCACCCTAAGGTGGATAATCGGAAACACGTGTTCATCTATCCACCCTGAACGGGGTGGATAATCGGAATTCTCTTCTGATTGTACTTCCGAATTTTTACCCCAAGTACAGTCAACAGTGGAATTTAAACTTATATATTAAATAAAAACTTGCATCCTGTATTTCTAACAATCACATATTTATTGAACAAAAAAAAATCATTAGGTGCTTATCTACCAACTAAAAATAAATAAAAAGAGTATGTCCGTAAGGATTGAGGAGCCACTTTTCGTATCTTAAGGAAATTGATATACTTATTTAGTAGTAAGTTAAAAATTTTGTAAGTTCGATCCTCGATTTTGTAGTATAATACTTCAAAAGTTATGTAAACATAAAGGTGGCTCCTCAATCTAAATGTTTGGATTGAGGAACCACGTCAGAACTAGGAACATCATGGATAATATTTACCATAATTTGGTATGATTTTGTAGCATTTGAGAGTATTTAGTAGACAAAATCTGAGCTCGGTTGCATTCAAATAAAAAAAGTTACCGTACATTATATGTGGCTCCTCAGACCATACATACGACTCGTAAAGAAGCAGTAATTCAATTAATGCGCAATTTCTTCGTCATTTAGTAGTAAGTATAATAGATTTGTAGGACAAGAATCAGTAAATAAAAATGAATAAATTGGGAGATATGGCACCTTTTAACTGGCTTTCACATTTTTTTTTCATAAGACCTAAATTCGATTTTGTAAAGATTTTATTCAAAAATCTGGGAGTATTCACTACTGTAAATTCATGCGCCACCAGTATGCCGCTAGGGCACTAGGAATGCTCAAGATGTTTTGGCCTTAAGAGTCCCTACAAGTTTCACGAGCCAAAAACAGAAAACAGCTACTTTTTCAGGGCAAATTTCTCAATAACTACATGATATATGATAAATCTTTTAATGCAACTTTTTGCGTCACATGGTTATCTAGTAAATTTACATTACATATTTTTGATAACTGCTCAATTTAAATTAGAAAAAATAAATCAATAACACACGTTTTTTCACACGTAATCACGAAATACCAGGTTTTTCAATTGCTTTTTCAGCTTACTGGTGGCAAATAACACTCTGCAAAAAATGGTGTGGACTGGGCATATAGTATACTAATGAGCCACCAAATTAATTTTTTTAAAGTTTATTGTATTTGTACTTAAAAAAAAATATTGTCCAGGCGGAAAAAGGCAATTTTATCATGTGCGAAAGCGTCGCCTACTTGTAAGAATATGTTGAATATAAAAATGACTGGTAAATAGTTTGAAATTTGAGGTGTTTATCAATCGAATCCAATTTTTATATTTTATTTTTGAGTACTTATTTTATTTTAATAAATTGTCTAAACATTGTCTTATAAACCGTTGCGCTCGCGCCGCGCGTGGTATTCAGTTTCGCTCAAGGGCTTGTAGACGACGGACCTGTGTCGTTTTTATTTTTGTCATATTTTTTTTTATCATATATCTTGTAGTTAATGAGAAATTTTCGCTCAAAAAGTAGCTGTTTTCTGTTTTTGGCTCGTGAAACTTGTAGGGGCTCTTAATATAAATTTGCAATCGTTTTCTAACGGCTGCAGTAGACGTAATAGCGTAGAACTGTACGTTTTTTTGCACGCATGTCAAAAACTTAACTAAACGTGCATGTTTGTCTTTAATTTCTTGTGAAATTGTTTTATGCCACGTTTCCAATGAATTTGTAGTCACAAAATTTTCGTCCTTGATGTTTTTTCAAAGTAACGCCACGTTTCCAATGAATTTGTAGTCACAAAATTTTCGTCCTTGATGTTTTTTCAAAGTACAAATGCCGTCTTATTTATTACGAAAATGTTACATAGATTGTATAGGTAAAACAGATTTATTTTCAGCTTTGACTTTTCAAACAAGAAGTATGTATTAAGTATTTTAATTTTCACTAAGTAGCTGGCCGGGGTTGTGTATGTTTATCTATATGACTGTACACAAGCGGGGGGAGAAAATCATAAGTAAGATATTTTGGGAATTCCGAGTATCCACCCCGTTCAGGGTGGATAGATGGACACGCGTTTCCGATTATCCACCTTAGGGTGGCTGTTGTAGGGTGGATAAACGGAATAAGCCGAACTAGAACCACCACGACCGGAAGCAAGACGGCTGATTGTGCCCGTAGTTGACGGAGCCTCCCCCTTCGAGTGTGAGCCCGCACCAGTTTTGTTCCATCGAATCTTTCATCAGATCCGGATTTTTATGGCCATCAGGCGGGACGTTTTGCTTATACGAGTAGGTACTTTTGAGAATAGGACGTTATGCTCATGGGATGTTATGCAAATAGGACGTTATGATACGGAGTCCTTTTTATTATAATGTCACGGAGTTTCGGATAAGTAAAGAACAGGGCTTAGTAAAATCAAACAATATATTCTCCTTTACTTTTTATTTATTATTGGTATCATAATTACATACTTCTTTTTGCCATAGAATACCACACTATGAGGAATGGAGCCCACAAACCAACACCGAAGAAGATTGAGAAGAATACAGTCGCCACGTACCTGTAAAAAGAAAAACACCAATTAATTACATATAAAGGGTGTATCGGAAATGTGTGATGATCATAATTATTATTTTAAGAACTATAAATATACTTAGGTACCAATTTGATTTTATAAACCTTGCAGTTTTGTCTGCAGGCAAGCAGGTATTTTGAAATATGAACAGTACCTACTTAATGAACTTGGACCTGGGTTGGGCACACAAGTTATTGGGATTTTCTAAAATCACTCATTCGTTTCATGAACTGTACGTAGTTAGCTACAGTAGCCTAACTTCATCATTAGATCTTTATATTTTTGTGGTATGAAGTAGTATGGCTATGAAAACGGCTCGGTGAAGTAACGGAAATTTTCTGGAAAACTAGGTCAATATTACTGGAGTATCGAGAAATATACTTACCGATTTAGCACTCTAAATGGCATATTATCAAACGGCTGTGGGGGTCCCCAATGACACCCATATTTTTGCACTCTTAAAGGTTGTACATGAGTCAATAAACTTCTTGCTCGCAAAGTACCAGAAATTAAAGATCTTAAACGAATCATATCACTTATGATTATTTTAGTGATACGTTTGAAAATAACGATATTTTTACGAAGGCAAATAGGTAATAAGTACCTACGGAGGTACGGTATTGTAAAAGGATTATGCGATGATGTGACGTTTTGACGAATGAATCTCTTTTGTTTTGAAATATTATTTATTGAACAAAATATTTGACTGCCAGATTCTTTTAATTAAATAATATAAAGGGTAGTGGACACTTACATCTTTCCGTTCCTAGTTACTATCTCATAAACGACAGGATAATAAGTATTGTAAGATTACCCAGGTAATTTTTATGCTATTCTTCGGATAGGGTCATAGCTCCGTCACAGGTAATATAATACTAGCATAGCTCCGTAGTGCACCCACCTAAGTTTTAGCGTAACTAAGTTCAGGGGGATGCTCTTAGAGCTAAGTAAGTTTTAGTGAGCGTAAGGAACAGATTTATGTGACTTGTATATCTGTCCCTTTTTCACAGACGAACCATGAAAGTTTTGACATGACGTGGTACGGGGGCAGGTAACTTATTTTATAAAGTAAGTATAAAGCAGAGGCAGACTTGGTACCTAAGTTTGTGGGAAGCCCAGGATGCAAAGCTTTTTCGAATTTTAAGACCCGTCTCACACACCCGCACCTATTAGCTCTACTCATTGGTAAAGGGTGTCTCAGAATGTTTTTCGTTATTGATACTTAAAAAAAAGGTACCAGAATTAGTTAAAACTCGGTTTATTTACTGTTGAATTAATGAGCAGTTTTTCAATTTTATTTCGCACCTTCCACTTCCTATATGATCATGTCGGAAAACGGATTAGAAGTTTTTACAGATCACAACACATCACATTTGTTTACAAAAACTAATGATATGGGTAGGTACCTACATAATTTGAACGTCGAAAATGAAAAAAAACTACTGGTAAAATGGCAATGTTCAAAACATCGAAAACTTAAATATTGAATGACCACATAACCGAAAATTAAAATAACGTAAGTTTATAATGTCGAATGGTTAGGTATCCTACGTCTAATATATCTAAAATCTAATTATCTACAAAAGTGACATCGAAAGACCTAAATATCGAAAGTACAGAGTTCGAATTTCCCGAATATCGAAGTACAGAGTGTCGAATGTCCTGAATATCGATATTTATTTATTAGGTATATACGTCACAGCCCACAGGGGAATTTGATAATTCGGATATTGCGGCAAACCGAATAATTAAAAAGCTTAGGGCACCCCGATACGGATAGGTTAGGTTCGAAGGAGATAAAGGAAGCGAACACAGCTCCCGTCATCTCCTTCATGTTATGTTACTTTTGAGACCCTGCAGACAGAAATAGGAGCCCCGTCGACTTTGTTGCTTAAATAGTAATCGTACGTACCTATTCTATATTAAAACCAAGCAGAGTGTGACAATTTCAAATCTACCTACATTTTTCCACTCATACCACATAATTATATCAAAAATTTGTTCGATATTTTAACGAGTAGGTATTTTTAACATAAATATAATGAACTAAAGTGTATTAAATGTTGACATTTTTAATCAGTCAATATTTTAATCATTCGGCAATTTAATCTTAGACATTTTAAGCTTAGGTATAACAATTTTCGATACTTCGACACAATCGATATTTAAACGATGTTTTGAACAGTGACTTTTTTTTTTCAACGTTCAAATTATGTACCCATATCATTACTTTTTGTAAACAAATGTGATGTGTTGTGATCTGTAAATGTGCTTACCCCTCTTGCGACGACTGAATTTCCTTAGTAAAAAGTCATAATTCGAGGTTTGGCTCTCGTCTCTTTCCTCCTCCAATATTGGACCAATTTAAAAGATATTCCATAAACTGGTAAAGTAAGATATATACTATGTCCCTATGTTTTCCTTTTTTTATTTATTTTTGTCAAATTTGTACACTACGCCTCTGTTGACAGCGCAATTTTGAGCATTTTTTGAGGGCTCTTCTAGTGCTTCTAAAAATAATGTATCATCAAAAAGGAAAGGTTATTGTAATAAACTACATCTAACTATTTATTGTAAATCAAAATAATTAACATTGTAGGTAGAGGTACCAATTTAATAAAATGGATCGTTTTAAAAGCTAAAAGTAAAATTACTGCAATTCTGAAAATTAAAAGTAACATATTTATTTGGCAACGTTATAGTTGAATTGAGTAGAGTTTGATTATCTGGGGTTAAGGTTTCTATTTCGGTGGCAGATTGAGAAGGAACAACGATGAACGTTGGTGACTGATCGGCTATCTGTATAAGTACACTGTGCGTCGTTGGAAGTGGATGGGCGTGGGTGAGACCAAGGATCCGAGGTCGAATTCAGACTTATTGTTTCCACTATACGCTTACAGATTTTCGACTTATTTTCTATTGAGTCTTCAATATAGCCTTCTGCAACCATATTGGACTTGCACCCGCTGTGACGTTTTAAAGTGGTGAGATCGGCTCCGGAATCAGCCAAGAGCGTTGCTGAAGTTCTTCGAAAGCAGTGACCCATGTATAGCTGAGGCAATTTGTCGCGGTGTAGCACCTATTTTATTTACTCCCATAGGCTGTCTTGAGCATTTATTATTATGGTATTGTATGAAAAATCGGTCGGTTTTTATATTGGCTGGACGTAAATTTTGATATTTTTCTACAATAGTTCTAACATATTCTTCGCGTACGACAAAAGACCTGTCAAGGTTCGTCTTCGTATTTTTCAATTTTACTTACATTAATTTATCTGAATGCTTTTCGATATTATTAAGTGTTAGCTGTAATAGCTCGTTATTGCGACACGCTCCACTAATTCCTATGATCAGTACAACCTGTAATGAAAATATTACATAATTAATATGCATAATTTAACATTATTTGTTTTGTATCCAGCATCCATCTTGAGTCAAGCACCCGTCATTCAGCCTGTTTTCAGCGTTTCCTTTGCCTCTCCGCCGGTGGCGCCCTCTACACTTACCGTTGGTACTAAGCATTTAAGCGCGCCGTTCGTTTGTTAGCGTTATTTTATCTTCGCGAAAAAGTGACTACTTACTTATTCAATTTAAGTTTGGTAAAACTATTTCAGTATTAAATTATATTTACTACCAAGTTTCCCCGTTTTTGTATGTGGCATTGCGCAAATAGCGACTTGCCAAAAAAAAAAAAAAAAAAAAAACTATTTCAGTTTTTATATTCGTGAAATTTTTACCTCTCCGTTGTTATTATGGAAAATCCTAATGATAAATTAGAGTCAGATAGTGTTAATGACGGCTCATTATCGCGTAAACGGATTCAGTCTCCGACGCCAAGTGAACAAGATAGTGACAATGGTTCATCAACAAGCAATGGATCCAGCCCTAAAACACGTAAAGTAAGGAGGGACTCCCAAACTGTGAGTTATGCACATTTTGAGTTTTTATCGCCACATGTGGCATAGGCCACTAAACTAATCTTATTTCAAAAAATTCGGCAATTGAAAGTACGAATTCAGATGCTAATAGAAGAAATCCGTCAGTTAGCACAAGCGATTTAAATTTACGGCCACCTGAAAATGTGAACAAAAATAATAAACTTCAGGTTTTATCGGAAACCAGTACAATAGTAAAAGATCCGATATACCCTAGAGCAAATGATACATTTCTTAAAAAATTGTCAGAACTACAACGTTTTAAGTGCGATGATTGGTATGCTGTTCGATTTTCGGATGCACAAAAGAAATATTCAGCTACCCCCGGTTTTGTTGAGTTGAATCTTAACGACGAACTAAAGCGTTTTGAATCGGATATGCTAAAAGAGGATTCTCGTTCATATTTATTGGAACGATCTTTTGCCGGATTAACTAATGCCTTGCTTTGTCAAAAAGAGGAATTACATAAAACTTTACAGTCATTGGTGGATTGGTCAAATGACTCGAGGGAATCGTTGACAGCCAATTCGTTGTTTGAAAAAGTGGAGACATTATTTTTGAAAGAATCCGCGTATAGTAAGGTCACGGATGACTTGTTATAAATAGTGTGCGGTTGAAGAGCTGATCTTATAAATACTCGTCGAGAAGCTATGTTGCGCCAGATCACCGAAGGCTTTCATTGGGACGTATTGCATAAGATTCCTCCTAGTGCAGAGTCGCTTTTTAATGACGAGGCAGTTCAAACCTACCTTCAAAAAATTGGGCGGGTGGATAAATTAACAGCCATTTCTACAAAATTTGTACCCACTTCTTCCAAAGATATTTTTTATCAAAATAATAAACCATCGACTAGTAAGCAGGCGGATGATAGGTTTTTCGTCGAGATTCTTTCAATAAACGACAAAAGTATGTCCCAAAGGGTTCTCACCAAAACAAAAACAGAACAAGCAACTACCGAGGCAAACCTAGGGAAAAGAAACCGCAGTCACAAGCTTCCACAAAAAACAAGCGTCGCGAATGACTGTCGGATGTTTCAAGGCGGCTGTCTCAGGCAATTTCAATTTGCTTGGAGCAATCTAGATGCGCCAGACAAACTATGCAGACTGTTGAACGGTGCACGCATTCCTTTTATACTGAAACCGCCGCTAATATGCCCGAGTCCTACGGTTTTGAAATGTTACAGAACCAAAACATCTCCCAATATGACCATACAGATTCAAAATATGTTGGAGTCAGGTGTACTAGAACCTGCAGAACGAACGCCCAGTTACCTCTCTACGGTTTTTCAGGTACCCAAGTCAGATCAGACCTTCCGTCCTATCTTCAATCTGAAGCAACTGAACCAGTTTGTCGTTGCCAAACCGTTTCAACTATTCAGTCACTTCCGTGTACCAATTTTTTTTACAACAACAAGATTGGATGGCCAAACTAGATCTGAGCCAAGCATATTTTCACGTGACCATTGCACAGCAACATCGCAGGTTCCTGAGACTAAACTATCATCAAGATCCACATCAGCACCAGCTACTTCAGATGACCTGTTTGCCGTTCGGCCTTTCATCGGCACCCAGGACGTTTGCCTCTATAACCAATTGGGTGGCGGAGTTCCTGAGAAGTCACAAAATCAGGTACGTGGTATACTTGGACGATTATCTTCTAGCAAACCAGTCGAAATCACAGCTAGAGGACGACATCGCTTTCACGATAAAGTTACTGCATACACTAGGCTGGACCATGAACTTCGAAAAGTCTGTACTGGCTCCGACACAATGCCTCGAGTTTCTCGGCATAACATGGGACACAAAACGCAACGCAAAGTCCCTGTCGGCGATGAAGTGCCTAACGCTACGCAAAGCACTTCATCAGCAGCTCCGAAAAAGCAAGTGGTCCCTCAAACAGTACAAAAATCTAATGGGGAGACTCAACTTTGCAACATTTGTGACTCCGAGAGGTCGCCTACACTGTCGCACTCTGCAATACTACAGTCGACAGCTGTCGGTGAAACACCCGTACCGACAGGTGACCATCCCTCAACCAGTTCGGTCAGAGATAGAGTGGTGGTGTCAAGCCATAGGGAAGTCGATGCCGATACTTTTGAGCTCTGCGACACATCTATTGACAACAGACGCATCAGACATCGGATGGGGAGCTCAACTCGGCGATATGAATTTTGTGGGAAAAAATCAAAAATGACCTGGCATGCCACCAAAAAAGAGATGTTTGCGGTATACGCAGCGATAAGTCAGAACCAGCACCAACTCCAAAATGCACAGATATTGTTGCAAACAGACAATCGGACAGTGGTCTCGTATATAAACAAGGAGGGAGGCACAAAATCCAAGAAACTACTCCAACAAACTCGACAACTTCTTGCGGTTCTAGACGAGCAGAACATTCAACTGACAGCACATTACTTTCCTGGCAGATACAACGCCTAGGTGGATGCTCTTTATCGGCAGAAAGCTTGTCCAGAGTGGGACCTCTCAAAGACGGCAACGACAGAAATCTTTCAAATATGGGGCACGCCCGAGATAGACCTCTTCGCGTCGAGAACAGCTCACACAGTAGCAAGGTATGTGACATTGGACGTGGCCGACCAAGAAGCACAACACCACAACAGTGGCACTACAACCTAGCTTGGTTGTTTCCGCCGCCAAATCTGATTCCCAGGGTTCTCAGATACCTGAATCAAGCCAGCGGCAATTACATATTGATTGCCCCGAAGTGGAACAAGGTATTTTGGCAGGCAGATGTTCAACGGCGAGCGCGCCGTCCCCCTTATCTAATTCCAGATCTAACCAGCAATCTGATCCCGCCGCAGGTGCAGGACCTGCACTTGGAGGCATGGCTGATTTCGGGTGGCCAGATATTTTGACGGACTGGACCGATCAAGAACAGGAACTTCTCATGTCAAGCTGGAGAGGCTCCACAATCAAGACCTACAGACCAGCTTGGCGTAGATGGAGGCGTTGGTGTGAGGCCCATTCAATTAGTTACAAATACCCTAATGCAGATCAAGTAGCCCGATATTTAGCACATTTACACTGTGATATAGGTCTTGCATATAGAACAATTTTGGTACACAAATCGGTTATTTCTACCTTCACAAACATAACATCTAATATTGATTTGTCGTCAAATTTCTTCATAAAACATATATTAAAAGCTATTTCTGTAGCACGAGAGAAACCTGCTAAACCACCTATTTGGAACCCTAAAGATTTATTGCAATACATGAGTTCCTATAGTTTTGATGAAAATAATATATTTCATGTATCGAGACATGTGGCTACACTTTTATTATTAGCATCAGGCCGCAGGGTTCACGACCTTACACTGATGCGAATTGATAGCTCTAGTTTAGTTGATGAAAATACCTCGATTGTATTGTGGCCTGCATTCGGTTAAAAAACGGATAATTATAACCATAGACAGTCTGGATGGAGGCTTAGAAACCATCCTGATAGAAAATTAAATCTGGTTTTTTGGTTGAGACAATTATTGCATATTACTCTAATACGTCGAGGAAATATAAAACATTTGTTTATTACAGCAAAAGGGGATATAAGGCCTGCTTCTAGAACTGTTATTGGCGGATGGGTGAGGTCTCTCTTAAAAGCTAGTGGTATTGATGCAACTCCAGGATCAGTAAGATCTGTAGTTGCTTCTCTCAATTTTGTAGAACATTTTCCGATTGACAAAATTCTTGCAACAAGTAACTGGAAAATGATTCATACCTTTCAAATTTACTATCAGAGGGAATTGCTCAATCAAAATGATCTGGATATTCCTAATACTTCTGTATCTTTGTAAAATTATTTTGATCCTGTTCATTGAGAGTAGATGCATAAATATATTTTTTTATTTTTTATAACCCAATATTTTTAAATCTCATTACACATTATAGCGTCTTTGGCTTTAGCGCACCAGGTGATAACAAACACATCACTCAAGATGGATGCCGGATATTGATACAAAACAAATAATAGAGAGATTTTCATCAAATAAAACTTACCTATAATTTTTTTATCAATATCCGGCATCCAGGTAAGGCCATAACGACGGTAAATCAAGCCATCACCCGAGGCGCGCTAAAATGCTTAGTACCAACGGTAAGTGTAGAGGGCGCCACCGGCGGAGAGGCAAAGGAAACGCTGAAAACAGGCTGAATGACGGGTGCTTGACTCAAGATGGATGCCGGATATTGATGAAAAAATAATAATTAAGTTTTATTTGATGAAAAACTCTCTATTTACAGCATCTTTTACATATCGTAATAAATATTTTAAAAGTATTGCTAAGCCAGACTAGGATTCATTGCGCCTGCAAAATTTAGTAGTAGGCAGTAAGAACCTTCATACATAACAGTCTACACACAAATTTTAATAACTAACAACATAGATTCATAGGTACCACTTACTTTAGCGGCAAGAAAATTGCAGTTCAGAAATAAAATTAGAATCAATTAAAATAAACCATGGCAGCTAAGAGATGACCAGTCCCAACCGACAGCGCCCGTTCACGAACATGACACATGTATCAGCACCATTCAGCTCAACCATTTTGAAGGGAGCTAAATGATCCGACACACGCGCCACCATCGGCGAGACATTTGAGTGGGCATGACATACTCTCAACCACCGGAGTCATTCAAGTTAATAGAAGACGTAGGTATCTAGACAATGATAGCTCTGAAGTACAATGGTACTCACACAATGCTGGCTATGCTGCTATATAATACTAGAAAGATTAACTCTATATAATGCAAAGATAGTAGTAATCTTCATCAGCTCCGACAATAACAGTAAACGATACCTACGACAGTCTTACCAAAAAAGAAAATTTAAAAAATACACATAAAAACGAAATTAAAAAATAATAATATTTAACCTGACAGCAAGCTAATTTAAAAAAAATGCCATCGTGTGTATGTGTATTTAGAAAGTGTGCCAATTATGATGCCAAAGTACATAAAACAGAAGGTATCTCATACCAAAAGTGTGTAGGTATCTGTGCTGCCGCTGCTTTGCGGAACACTTTTTTCGGTTGTTTTGTGAGTGTATATCGTATCTGTTTATTACAATATCATTGACTGCGGAATTGTAAAATTTGTTGCGAAAAACAAACAAAACTGATAGTTTAAGAGATGCATTTATTTCTGGTATCAAGTCAAACAAAATTAGACAACGATTACTTCTTGAAAATCAATAAATTGTAGTTCTATAAACTAGGAAAATTTAACTAAAAAGTCGCTAATCCTGAAGATCCTGTAAGAAGAATGGGACAAACTATTTAAATTATTGCTTTGTCATCGGTCCTTGATAAGTGTGCAAAGTTTGAAATCAATCCGAAGTTTAGAAGGGGGTTGAAAATCACGTTCAAAGATTCCGTTACATTGATACTTATCATACATACATACCAAGCTAATAAAAGCGTTTTAAAAAAACGTCGTTTACACTCGACTAAGAATCAGGCGATATCGCTAGAAATGGCTGAAATGAGTTCACAGAGCTATTATAATGTTTCAAATTTGAGTGCTGATCAAGGCTTAGATGGAAACAAGGAACCAATAGCATCTTATAGTAAACCACCCTGCTGTGTTGCCAATCCGTTCCTCTCGCAGCCTCGTGTTGCCAATGGTCTCGGGAACTTCCTCACTGAGAGCATTCACGTGTAATGAGCATTCGACGTCGAATATTCGAGTGGTATGGACGTTGAGCCGAGCGTTACAAAGTTTACACGCAAGCGCGAACTTCGGCCGGGTGTGGACGTTGCAATGATTTTCGTGGAAACGGCTCGCATTCGAATGTTCACGCAAATAAAGCGCTCGAAAGCGACTCAGATAATGAAATGAATGACTATGTATTTAGGGATATTACTGGTCACTTGTAAAGCAAGGAATTCCTTGATTTTAAGTGTTTGTGACCTTCTTGGTCAATCGTATTATCGAATAGGGAACTATCCGCAAAGCTGCGCTCAGATGGCGCCACAGGTTTCTGCGTAAACAAACTAGACAAGGGCGTTTTCGGTTTTTTGCGTAAACGGTTATGTATGTGTTTTCATATCGATATCGAAAACGGTTTTCAGATATCGATGTCAGTAGTACAGTTTGCAAAAGTTAAAATGTTAATTAAATGAGCAAACTAACAACGAACACGAAATAATACTAAGAAAGATAGGTAGCGCATATGGTTCCTAACGTTTGTGAAGTTTGCGTTTTGTTCGTAGTTCGGACGTTTTCGCATTGTTACGGTTTTAGGTTTTGAATTATTCGTTCTCACACGCTAGTAAGGTTTTTATTAGATACAGATTTTGTAATATCGGTTATTTTAATATCGATATCTATATGATATGATATCTAACACATATCCGATATAAGTTACGTTTAGATATATCGGACACATCCCTAAAAAAAAACTAAACTGTCAAAGTCCAGCGACAAAATTTCGCAGTTTATGTATACAAAATATAAAACATAGTGAAAGAAAAATGAAGCTAACTAACTTCCCCAATATTATTATTTGGTTTTTGAACACAAGTTCAAACGGCGGGAACAATTGGCAGTAATGTTCCCTATTGCTCCCGCCAGATGACGCTTGACGGCTCTGAGTAAACAAAAACATAACAACATGGTGTCTACTACTATTTGTGGTTACCGAACTCTTTTTTACTGTTTTTAAAATAACTTGTGTTCAAAAACCAAATAATAATATTGGGGAAGTTAGTTAGCTTCTTTTTTCTTTCACTATGTTTTATATTTTGTATACATAAACTGCGAAATTTTGTCGCTGGACTTTGACAGTTTGGTTTTTTTTTAGGGATGTGTCCGATATATCTAAACGTAACTTATATCGGATATGTGTTAGATATCATATCATATCGATATCGATATTAAAATAACCGATATTACAAAAGCTGTATCTAATAAAAACCTTACTAGCGTGTGAGAACGAATAATTAAAAACCTAAAACCGTAACAATGCGAAAACGTACGAACTACGAACAAAACGCAAACTTCACAAACGTTAGGAACCATATGCGCTACCTATCTTTCTTAGTATTATTACGTGTTCGTTGTTAGTTTGCTCATCTAAATAACATTTTAACTTTTGCAAACTGTACTACTGTTATCGATATCTGAAAACCGTTTTCGATATTGATATGAAAACACATACATAACCGTTTACGCAAAAAACCGAAAACGCCCTTCTCTAGTTTGTTTACGCAGAAACCTGTGGCACCATCTGAGCGCAGCTTTGCGGATAGTTCCCTATTGGCAGTAATGTTCCCTATTAGTGACATTTAACGAGATCGTATTCGATATAAGTTTCTCTGTGTTCGAATGCTCCATGCTCGCAAGGGAATGTTCGACTCGAACGTTCATAGTTTTGCTCGAAAGTGAATGCTCGGCTCGCTGGGAAACATTTGTTGATCGTCTAGGATTGCTTGTTTACAAATGCTCACGAAAGAATGGTCCCAGTCGCTTTGAGGATGCTCCTTAAAGTGGATAATAGTCCGAGAGCTCTAGTACCGAAAAATTATCTCAAGATTTTTGTTGTGAACACTTGCAAAAATCAACTCAATGTTTTTTTATCAGTAAACATTTGGAAAATTACCGTGATGATGGTCATGGGACAGAAGGTGATAACTGTACTTTTCATAAAGCTCTGGATTTATTGCCCAATGACAATTGTGGACATAATATTGTAAATAATGCATTTCTGATTACTGTGTATGTAGCGGAGATGTTATATTGCCCGGAAATAGTCGCGAGAGGCACGGTACGTGTCGCGAATTACCAAACATTACTATTCGACATTAAAAAAAACATTAAACACATTAACAATATTTGGCTTTGAGTACCAATAAGAATAGATTTCCTATTTTAAGTAAGCTTGCTAAACGATACTTAATCACACCAGCAAGCTCTGTTTATTCAGAAAGACTATTTTCCGAGGCAGGTTTAATTTACGACGAAAAACGAAACCGACTTGCTCCAGAACGTGCAGAAAAAATTGATTTTTGCACCACAATCTGCCTCTATTGGATTTTAAATATTAATTAAAAAGCCTTACTATTTTAATTTCATGAATATGATAGGCACAGGCACATATTACAGATAATAATTGATATTGTGTATTGTTTTATTAAGGAAAATAATTAAAAAAATGATTATTTTTAACTCATTAGTTCTTTTGTTTTTATTTTCGACGAATATTCGCCGAATGCCGAATAATACTAGCTATTATTTGGTATTCGACGAATATCAAAAAAAATACGAGTAATGCCGAATACCGAATAATAGCGAGTATTCGCGGCAACTCTAGTAATACCCAACATAAGCTTCTGTTTTAACCTGTCTCTAGGGGATGATGAAGGTGCCCACCTCAATCCAGCTGAGCGTAATGCGCTCGCTGAAGACCTCGTCAGACACGCGCATATTTTTGAAGCAGGGGGAGGTTTAACTCCATACGCCGAGCACTGCATAGAGACAGGTAATCATCCACCCATAGCCGTGCCTCCGTATCGCCTGAATCCAGCAAAGAAGGAATTGATGAAGAAAGAAATTGACAAGATGATCGACGACGACGTCATTGAAGAATGTGAGTCCGCTTGGTGTTCACCGGCACTAATGGTGCCGAAGCCCGATGGTAGTATTCGGTTTTGCGTCGACTATAGACGCCTTAACGCAATCACCAAGTCCGACGCTTACCCGATGCCGCGTATTGACGAACTTCTTCAGTCTACGAAGAGGAACTGCTACATGAGATCCCTTGACCTTCGCTCCTCGTACTGGCTGGCAAGTAAGGGTCCGGGAGTCTGATAAAGACTAAACAGTTTTCATATCTCCCCTCGGCACCTACCGTTTTAAGAAGATGTCGTTAGGTTTGAAGAATGCGCCGTCGACTTTCCAGCGCCTAATCGACCGACTCCGTTCCATTAAAAGAGGTAACCTAGGATGGCTTATTTAGATGACCTCTTGGTGATTTCGGAAGGGTTCTAGCAACACCTGAAAGACCTGCAGCTGGTTATGAAACGTCTCGAAGAGCTTAATCTCCACGTGAATCGAAAGATGTGCGGGTTGCCCAACTAGCACAAAAAGGTTGCTTAAGAGCTTCATAGCGTATATAATTACAGTTAGAAGCTGCAAGAGTTAGTTGCATAGCGCGCTATGCAACCCTTCTGCAGCTGCTATAGCCCTAAAGGGGCGCCTTATAGCGCCTATTTAATAGATCCTAAAGAGTTGCTTAATAGCGCTTTTAATTTCTTACAACCGCTATTTTCACTCCTTAAGCACCCATGAAGTGAAAATAGCGGTTGAGAGCTGATATTGACACTAAATGAATGAACGATGAACGTCACATTCAGTGCGTTGCAGTGAAATATTGTTTTGTGTTTATGTTGTTGGTGATTTTAATGTAAGTATTGAATTTACATTACAATAATAAAATGGCGACATATTTATAGTGTAAATAAAGATTTGAGTTACGCGGCTTGTTTAGGTGAAAAACATCGGCAAATTTTATTTACTGTGAAACATGTATGGTGTTTTCGGCATATAATTATTGGGCCCTCGATTAATTGAAGATTTTACGAAAATATAATGCATTTGTAGCTGCAGGTCCAAAATTTTTGTCTTAATTTTGAAAATTATAACGCTGATTTATGTTTATATAAGAATAACTAACGATTATATGACGATTGCGATCTGAAAAAACTGTGCTGTGTGTTAAATAAACAAAAATATATGATCAAACAAAGTAATGGTCTCAGAAAATGGCGTCAATATTATAGCAGCCTTGGTTTCTAATTTTTGCTACTGTAGCTCCCTTTTGCAGAACTGGGTGATAAAAATCAGTGTTCAGAAGCTCCTAGTTACATTTATGCTGCTAAATTCTTTGTTCTAGAACTTCAAACTCAATACAAAGCCCAGTAGAGTGAATATTATACCCTAGAGTGTGAATTTGATATCATATAAAGCTGCATTGCAGTACATAAAATAAAAGTAATTTAGGGATCTGCAAAATAATGCTAGAAACCCTTGCTTTTCTTCTGGTGTACTTAACTATTTATGATCTTAAATCAACTTAGAGGGCAACGCACCTACAGGTTGTAACTTAAAAAACGATGTTGTTTAATATTAATTTTCATTCTTTCAATGTTTGTTAAAAACGGCATTAATTGTAAAAATAACTGCACAAAATATGAATTAACCTTTTATTTACTTCCAGGTCACTAGTCAAGATCATAACGCCAATACTAATAATAATTCTCACGCGCTTACATCTTTGACCGAAGAATATAATACTGGTCTGCGGCTATGTGATATCCTTAACACAATAATTATAAATGTCTCGTTAAATACGAAAAATCGTGCATATTATCCATTTCTGATTATTTTAAGTTTTTGTTTGTCAATGTCTTTTCTTAATAAAACTTACTGATTTGTAAAACTTGTATTTTATTATAAAGTAACAACTATATATGAATACCACGTCATAAATTATGCAGTACCTAGAGGTAAAAATATAATTCAGATTTGTAAGGGATACCTACTAATTGACATCTTGCGTCTTTCGGAGAACATAGAGATTCTGTTTTTGTGTTTGAACAAGACTCACATTTGAAAATGTTCAGATACGAAGAATTAAAAGGTTGTTGAAACACGATTATTTTACGATTAAATTTATTACATTGAATAAATATTTTATTTTCTTGTACTGAAAATGTATCTTGTTTCCATATCTGCCGGTGTTACTGATAAAATGAAGTCCTTAAAATGAAGCACCAGTTTATGATTTTTCGTGTATTGGATACACTGTCTCTTTGTGGTTTATAGTATCATTTATATCTGCTTCACCAAATTCTCTAAGCCTTTTGGCTACCTGTGACAGTGGCCTGTTCCCTTGTCTAAGCATGTTTTTAATCTGATGATGTATTTATGTTGCCGCTATAACAACAAATACTAAAAACAGAACAAAATAAATATTTAAGTAGAGCTCCCATAAAACAAACGTGATTTTTTTGCCGTTTTTTAGCGATAATGGTACGGAACCCTTCGTGCACAAGACCGACTCGCACTTGGCCGGCATTCCTTCATGCTCCCTTACTATTATTTCCTAACATAAAGCACTGCAGACTTAGACCGATAGCGCTAGGTTTTGAGGTTTCAAAAATATTAAAGTTGTTTGTGTTTTGCATATAGTTTCCGGACCATTTGCCCAACCTAATACCTTAGTTTGTGTCATCCTAGGTATTTGCATAGGTAGAAATTTAGGTATTTGTCTTTTCGACCAGTATTGGACGAAAAGAAAATTAGAGATGAAAATTTTACTTTCATGATAATAACGAAGTAGTAACTGGTGTACATAACCATTTTGTGTCATCTCTGTCCACGGGAATCCTAATACTTAACCAGTACCTAACACGTAGCCCAACTAGCTCTAAAAGAATATTATAATTGGTTAAATAGGTGTTACGTGTTTTAGAGTACTGATATCTGTTCTTTAAAATGTTTTGTGTCGAATTCATCCACGACTTTTATAGATATTTAATTTTTTTATTACAACAACCTGTAAAATCCACAAAAGAAAATGCAAGTTATTAGAGTTTACGTACTTTTGATTATTATGGTGTAACAAAACACTATTCATAATTTGTGTCATTTTTATCCACGAAATCATATTATTTAAAAAAAAAACTAGACTTCTTCGCACGAAGGGCGAGCGCGTGTAAAAATCGCGGGAGCGGGTGGCGGGCGGGTGCCGGCCGGCCAGACGCGCGGCGCGTTTGTTTGTTTACATTCGGTATTTGTAAGTTGCAACAAACTATCGACGGGTCGCTAGCCCACTTTTCTGAGGAGAAGCCAAACTTATTTACCTCTCTATTTGGCGTTCGTAGGGTTCGTACTCGGCAACCTCGACTTAAACAAAGCTAGTGACCCGGACGGTATACTAGCACTTGTCCTTAAAACTTGTGCGCCCGAACTGTCTTCGATCTTGACACGTCTATTTCGCCTTTCGTATGAAACTGGAAAAGTGCTGAATGCTTGGAAATAAGCAAACGTACAGCCCGTGTCCAAGAAGGACAGTCGATCTAACCCGACCAATTACAGACCCATCTCTACGTGTGCTGGCATACCTAGAAGCTAATGACATCCTAAGTGATTGCCAATACGGCTGCCGCCGATATCGTTCTACTAGGGTTCTTCTACATTTACATCGAGAGGCAAGGGGAGGCGCTTGCCGTCTCTCTCGACAACTCGAAAGCTTTCGATAGGGTCTGGCACGGAAGTCTTATTATTAGTAAGCTTCCTTCATCCGGTCTGCCTGGTAATAGTATGTGTGTTTGGATTGCACATTTCTTGAGGGATCGATCCATTCGAATGGTTATCGATGGCTGCTCGTCGGACCGATTGGATATGAATGGGGGACCCATCAAGGGTTGGTACTCTCAGCAACTTAATTTTAGCTGCACATAAACTATCTGCTAAAATCTTGGGTATGCAGACGACAGCACTGTTGCTGAGAGGTACTTGTCCATCCTTGTCCTTTGTGATGGTATGGTGGAGCGTTTCAGTTTATCCTTGAAGGCAGTCTCCAAATGGGGTGATGCCAATTTGGCCAATTTGTCTTTTTATATTTACTATGGACACTTTTAACTTTCTACATCGTTCTCACATAATGTGTAATCTCAACATGAATGATGTAACAAATGATTTGTAATAATTACCTAATTGAAAAAGAGTGTCCATGGAGTTTCTTGCCCGTTCTTCTCCATAGAGATTTACGCCTTGGAATGGGCATCTACGGTACTTTCACAGTTATTATGTCTTGTGACTGGGACTGTAGCACCATAATTTTGTAATATTTTATTTTGTCTTTTGACAATTCAAAAGTGCCTGTTACTGGCCTACTTGAAATAAAGTGCTTTGACTTTGACTTTGGTCAGGTTTATGCCGCTAAAACCCAGACATGTCTTTTTGCCGCTAAAATGAGCCAATTCCACTTGGTTCCTTCCCTCGGAAGTGTAAACGTGCCGATAATGGACTATTTTGAGCTTATTGGCATTACTTTTAACACGTTCCTCAATTTTGAACCATACATTGAGGCAAACGCTCAGTTTGCTGCCAAAAAGGTGGGGATCATCGCAAAAGTGAGACGTTTATTCACGCCAGAACAGTTGCTCAAGTTTTATCAAGCGCAAGTTTGATTATGTGTGGAGTACTGTTCTCATTTCTCGGACGGATCTGCCAAATACCAGCTTGTCGCACTTAAGTTTATCAAAAAACGGGTCAAGAAGCTCATCGGCAATGAGGCACTGGTCGAGTCAAAGCTCCAGAGCCTTGAACATCGTCGCCGAGTTGCTAGCTTATCGGTTTTTTATCGGTTGCATTTCGGGGAGTGTGAAATGGAATTACATGATCTAATTCCACTTAGCCCATTACATCATCGGACTACAAGACGTACGGTGATTTGCTATCGATAGATGGTGGACATCTCACCCATACGCACTAAACGTTTTGGGAATACATACTTTCATTGTGTGCACAGCTAAGGAGGGGCATTCCCTGCCGGAGTCTGTGTTGCCCGATAGGTACAAGTTGGAGTCTTTCAGTCAAGAGTGAATAGGTTACTTTTAGGTAAGCGTGCTTCATGTTCGACCACGTCATCGCTTAACATCAGGTGAGGTAGTGTTGAAGCGCGAGCATATCAAATATAAAAAAATACGTTCCCCCTATTGCAATGCATACCATGCAGTGGATAGTAGAACGATGGTAGATGATTAATTATTATTATTATAGCAGTGATGGCCCAGTGGTAACGGACGTGACTTACAAGTATGGTCGTGGGTTCGTACCCAGGCAAGCGCTTTACTTTGTGTAAATTATTTCAATACCACTGCTCTCAAAACACAGAAGTAAAAAAAAAGCGAAGATATGTAACATACATAAACCGACACTGGGCCCGCGTGGTGGATTACGGCCCATTCCCTCTCCCAGATAGGAGGCTTAAACGCACAATGGACCAAATGGTAGTCTAAGTTCGGAAAAGGGGGGCCATGTATCCTATCCTAATGCTTACCACGCCTATCGTTTGCAATTACTTCTTCACATTATTTTCTAATCATTCTCCTTTCTCACATATCTGTAATATTGAATGAGTCTAAAAACATTTTTATTTCATACCTACTCTTAGTTTTTCTCCAAGGCCATTTATGCTGATATGATTATATTCGAATGATGAACTAAAAACCTATTCTCGATGTCAACACCATCTTTCTTAACCATGATAACATTTAAAGTAAGTGATTATATTTGAGAATAAAAACATTGTAACTTAAAATTACAATTATGGTTAAAATATAAATAGTCCAAAATTTTAAATGTATTACATTGTATGTCATTTTAAAATGAATTTAACACATAGAAACCGATGTTACCCAAACTTTTGTGTATTGGAACTTGATCTACAAGTATACTTTAGTAGAAACATTATTCATTTTTAATCACAATGAAATTATTTTATTTTACAAAAGTAGTTCTTATTGGCACAGAAATACGGTTAAAAGGCAGAAATAAAGTTCTGTTCTTGCTGATTTCATCCATACTATCTATACTAATATTATAAAGAGGAAAGATTTTTTGTTTGTTTGTACCGAATAGGCTCCGAAACTACAGGACCAATTTACAAAATTCTTTCACCAATAGAAAGCTACATTATTCCTGAGTGACGTAGGCTATTTTTTTTGCCGAAAATGGGTCCTGTGGGGTGGTCCACGGGAGCGAAGCCGCGGGCAACAGCTAGTATGACAAAAATTGTACCCCAATGTGTAACTAAAATTACAATGTTATTCATATTGGGTGTCGATATGTGGATATACTAGACGTTATTTCAGTGATTGTTAAAGAAAGGATTATTGAAGTTCATAGAATCGAGCATTGTAAGGGATGACGGAAAAGCAGACTGTTTTAAGGAGCGTGCTGAAATAAAACTAAACATAATCACTATCACCACACAACAAAAATATCTAGAATTTTTTGCTTTGTGTATATTTTGTATTGCTGACTGTACACTGCCTACTCGAAGCGGGGCGCGGGATATCAAGAAGCCGTATAACAAAAAAGCGGTAGGTAGGTACGCCGATACCTATCTACCTACCGCTTTTTTGTTATACGGCTAATTTGAATCTGAAAGCTATAGGTAGGTATGCCGATACCTACATACCTATCGCTTTCAGGTTCAAATTCGAAGCGAATTGAAGCGTCAATCTAATATAATATTGACCATATTGACCGTCTTCTAAGCATTGAAAATTCACATTCGTAGGCAATGAGAATGCAGACACGCGCGCTTTGTACATAATTCGCACGTCATTATTTTTATCTCTATAGGTTACCTACACATTTGTTCATTACGTGGCGGAGATAAGAGTCAATCAATACTCAATATGATAGTTATGTTATTTATATAGGAAGGCTTCGCATCTAAAAAGAAATCGTACCGAACGAACATGGTTGTGTGCGTGCGTAATGCCGCCTGGCCGCGTCCGCCCGCTTCGACTGCCCGCTTCGACCGCAACCATTGTTTTTGTGTTTTATTCATTTAAATACTTATCGTGCATGAAAATGACACAAATTTACAATGTCGATTTTGCATGCAGTTATGATATTGATTATGTAAACTCTAATAATTATAATATTTTTTTGAAGCATTTAAAGCTTGAAAAATCATAACAATTAAAAATCTTAAAATTGCGTGTCCTAATTTGGCACAAATTTAAATAATAGGCATATATAAGTGATCTGAGAAGGGAAATAGTTATTTCATAAACTTTAATATTTTTTTTGCACTGTTTTTACATACTGACCCTATGTCAGTTTGCACTGGGTAAATATGACACAAATTGGGTTTGCACACTCCACAGGCTATCCTAGATATGATACCATAATTATTTTAAACTTTAATTTTTTTTTGCCAGTTTTGATTTGAATAAAAATAATCAACCACAAATCATCGAATTACTGAAAATGCAAGTAAGAGATGTGACACAAAACCACTGACCTCTATCATACAAGTACGCTGGACTAAATATATGTGATGAAATGACAGTTGATTTTTGTCCCGAATCAAAGCGCCCCACTCGAGGTTCTCAGGAACTAAAATTGACACATTTAGAGATAGGTTAATCCCGATATTTCTCAAGATTAGGTAATACTAATATATTCGCCTGGAATTATTATATTATTTTAACTAATACGAGTATAAGAGTATTCGTAATATTTTTAAATTACACTAATATCAAAATGGGCGCACGGTTGGCGCAGTGGTCGAGCGATTGACTGCTGCGCTGCGTGTCGCGGGTTCGAATCCCGCACGGAACAAATATTTGTATGATCTACAAATAGTTATTCCGGCTCTGGGTGTTTGTGTATGTGAGTTTATATGTTTGTAAACGCACCCACGATACAGGCGAAATTCCTAGTGTGGGGCAAAGTACTTTAATTAAAAAAAAAAAAAAAAAATTTGACTTGGCAAGGCGTATCACTCATCTACTGTATTGACTTCTCATAATATGTTGCAACTAAATATCTCATATTGGTATTAGTGATGAATGTTGTATGATTGCCTAATAATCAGTAATAATATGTTAAAAAGCAATGTGTAATACTAAATTCTGGAATCATCATCATGATCATCCACAGTCCAACTTCGCCCACTGCTGAGCACAGGCCTCTCTCTTCTTGTATCAATCACCTCATTCCTGTCTGGAATTAATTCTGGAATAATATCATGATAATTATAATTGTATTAACAAATGTTTTTAAGTCAAACAATTTATATCTGCATCTGAAACAGAGTTGAAAACTGATATAAGTCTTCACGTCGCTGGAATGCGATGTCATTCTTATTTGCACCTTAACACTACAGAGACAGGATCTCAGCGATGAGAGCGAGAAATATGTCCGTTGTAAATTATTATCTATCTCATTCGTACGCAAATATTTGTATGAATGATGTTCCAACCGAGTGAATCCAAACTATTGTAAATGTAAGTATTAACTAACTAGTATACTTGAGCGAGCAGATACTTGCTCACATATACTAGTTTTAAGGATAAGTTGTTAGCCTATCCCCATATTTAAATCTCACTGATCTGACAGTAATGCGCTATAACTTTAGTAGCACGCTATCCACTAGTTTATAGCTTGCAATCTGATTGAAAGTATTTTTCAGTTAACCTTTACAGCAAGTTTTCTATTACTTAGAAATGAATCTCAATTAAAATAATTGGGATTTTCTTTTTCTCTTACGTATTAAAGTATTCTCACGTATTTTTATACCGAAGGCTATGTCCCATCTCTAATATTAGTTCCATGGAATCTCACGTTAAGTCACGTTGCTATCAGCGCCAAAATGGCGAAAATCTAATGTCTAAATTTTGTCATCGATAATATGAAGTCCAGCGTACTTGTATATTAGAGGTCAGTGCACAAAACGCAATAATAAGCTACATATGTACTACTGTATCCATAGGCAAAAAATAAGAAACTTTAGAATTTTTTAAAAATATGTCATCAAAATAGGCCAGCGCTATCGGTCTAACTCTATATTAGTTCTACAAAAAGGAATTTTACAAGCTGAGGAGTTAATTTTATCTCACATGCATAACAGAAACCATAGGAAGTAAAATAGTCACAAATTCCTATCCTATGCAGAACAGCGTGGCAAAGTAGATCACGCGGGACCGTAAAGCAACTAAAAGTGCGAATAAGGATGGAATTACAACTACAGTGCAGTCAATGGTGGTCTAAAATGCCATGCGACACCATTATGCGACTAATAGTGGCAAAAAAGATACAAATCTAACTATTGTGCAGTTAATGGTGCCCTAAGGTATCACAAAAATACCTTAGGTTTCTACTGGGTTCATAAGCTATAGTTTGAGCTGTTATCGAACTCCTGCCTAATTCTGACGCCCTTATGCCACCCCTATAGATACTGGAGCTTTAAGGAAAGCTGCATTTTTCACTAGTGTGCTAGTTGGGTTGCGAGAGAAGGCGTGAGATACCTCGGCACGTTATTACCCAAGAGGGTATCTCCACCGATCCACAACCTTTTGTGTGTGGCATCAAATGTGTAAATATGGGTTTCCAGATAGCTTTATACCAAGTTTCATCTTTCAGTTTTTAACTTCTTAAGCAAAACACTAAAAACTGAAACATAACTTTCGTTTCTGAAGTCGGTGTCTTCGGTACCTCTTGTTTTTAACGTTTTTCAACACCGACTTCCAAAAAAGAAAGTAATTTTTGCACTTTTAGGTGTTTTGCTTTAGAAGTAGGTTATTTTTTTTTGATTATGGTTTTATTTCTTTTTTTTTAGTCTTAGTACCCTATCACTAAAAAGTGAGCAAAGTCTATAGTATGATACCTAAAGGACTGACAAAATACCCATAATAACTTAATTTACACATTCGTGCTGTTTGTCGCTAAGGAGTTCGGTTATTATGTTCTATATTATGAAAACTTCTAAACCAATTTTGATGAAACTTGCACTGTTCCCTAAGTTATTGAGAGATATAATATAAAAAGAATGACCACGGTCCAATAAGTAGTTTCGGAGAAATGCGTGGACAAACATACATACACTTATGATGAAAATTAGCACACGTGTTTAGAAGCCGATACAGAGTAACATATGTGAATATTGTGATTTCAAATAAATACAATTCCAAAAATATTACATACATACTTGTGGAATAGGGATGATGAAGGGGAACGAAACAGCTAATTATATTTAGTCCGCCGATTAAATTATGAAAAAATATTGGACACGTACTTTTTGCTTATTCAAATCAATAAAAAATCACCAAGATAAAGCGCATCAAAGTTCGGGAGTGGGGACTTGGACGTAACTTTTATGCACTGTATCTTCATTATTTTTTGTTAACGTGACAAAAGAAAAATACGCGTCCCAATCTTTTTTAGAAATCAAACTGAAGGACAAAAAGTTTTTTTTTAGTCGTCTCTATTGAATACTAACTTTTTTTTGAAGTCGGTAAATTGTAGGTCTACAACTAAAATCTTCAGTTATTAGAAGGTCCTAAGTTAGAGATGCGATAAGGTGGCTCCTTGATTGAGAATTACGCCAGCGTCAACAGAAACAGGGTCAAGCAGTCTTTTTCATGATCTTCAGTCGCACTAGCTCTGCTGTGGGATAAAAATATGCCTCATATAGGCAGCGTGCTCATGAATGAAAGCAATGGCAGTGATAAAATTTAAATAGTCGCCGCTGCAGCATTAAAAGAGAAACCAATTCACAGTGAAACGAAAATGTCTAACTAAAATGATTTAATTTAAGCGCTTTTTTCAATAAACTTAACAAAAAATCTACTGTTTATATACATTTAAACGGGCGGGGTCTTCGCAGAAGGAGCACCCGTAGGTTGTGTAGAGGCTTCAGGCAGCGCCGCTATCTCCATGTTCTTTAGAGAAGTCTCAAACTCAACAGGTTCAACAAACTTCTTTTTCGGGAACGGTGTTGGTCCCAGAATAAGTTCGACATCCTTTAAGTTTAGGGTCTCCTTTTTGAAGAGTGCTTCGGCTAACTGCGGGCATACAGGAATAATATATTCGCTGAGATATTGGTCAGTAGATAATCATACTTGCTAAACTCAATAAAGGAACAAAGAGCTGTCTTTAATAGGATTAAGGAGATACATTTTTTATACTAAGAGATACATATTTTTTTTAATTACATTCTACAGAGTCAACATTTTTATCTCATTTTAAAAACCGCCATGAGCCTTAGTAACAGGGTGGCTTTTAAATCACAATTTTTCAAAGAATAAAAGTGCTCATAAATATAAACAGTACTACCGTGGGATCAACCTTAAAATATCTGTAACTTTGTTTGTATAACTTGACTATTGTAGGAGACAGATTTTTTTTTCTTTCATATTTCAGTGTTGCTCCAATACCCAGTACAAGTTGTTCACATTCATGAGCACTTTCATCTCTTGAACAACAGAGGGAAAGTAAACCTGTATAAAAAATACTAGCTTTTTCCCGCTGGTGGTTCAGCCTCGTGTTATAGCAAGTAAAATTAAAGAAACTAGAAACCCCCGACACATTTTTATTTCGTGGTTTTTAATATACCTACATAATTTATCTAGTACCTATGCCCGCGTTCAAAGTTCAAAACAAAATGCTCCGATCGCCGGCAAACTTTACAGGATTATCCGCTGGGTCAATCTAAAGATTGTCTTAAAATATCATTAAAAACGGTTTGGCCGTTTCGGCCTCTATACGGATCATACATATATACTTTCTCTTTTATATATATAGATAAATATAGTAGATTAGACACGCTTCGATCGACAATCTATCGATCACGTAATTATGACTCGATATCTTGCTAAAATACCTCGATTCAAATAATAAAACGCCCATAACTTTTGAACGGCTGAACCGATTTTCATCAAAAAGCTAAGAACACAGTAGATAAAGTCTCCTATCAAACAAAAAATAAATAAATCATAATCAGTACATACGTTTAGGAGCTATGATGCCACAGACAGATACACAAAAACACACGTCAAACTTACAACACCCCTCGCTTTTCGTCGGGGGTTAAAAAGTACGCCTATGACACTCAGCGAATGTAGTTTTCCATCAGTGATTATCGCATCGGATCAGAACCAGAGATTACCTTTTACAAACATAAAAAAACAGTTTTACCTGTTTATAATATTAGTACCGACAGGAATCTTACCAACACAAGTTTGCTTTCATTATCTCTGATGAGCTTCTCGGTCCTGAAGTACGCTTCACCGATAAGTTTCCTTGCTTCCATATCGATGAGGTTCTTCATCGTCTTGCTGAAGGGAGTTTTCCCGTGTGTCTTGAGGTCAGGGAACGATACTAGCCCCACTTTTTCTGACATACCATAGACTCGGACCTGCGGAAGAAAATAGTAGAAATAAGGGTATTTTAGATGACATAGAATCGGTCTGTGCAAAATATTCGCAGAGCTACCTAGGCTTTGCACAATTATGAAAAAAAAACTCGCAATGCATTAAAATAAAAATCGCATTAAAAAAAAACCAGATTCCATGAAAATCTTTAGCTTTAGGGTTTGCTGTCAGAAAACCCAATTCTGGGTTAAGGTCGTATGTACATAAGCTGTCCAAATGAAATTGTATTAAGAAAGAATAAAGAAAAAAAAAGTAATAGAAATGAAAATAATTCGCAATCGCCAACATTTTGCTTGCCCAATTTAGAAAAAAGCGTATCAGCAAATCGAGCCGGGATGCTTTTGCTCAAACAAATCACATATAATTATTTTAAATATCGCAATTGCGTTTTCTCAATCAGTTACTAATTCCTTCTTTGTTAATTTAATGATAATAAATTGGTAAATGCTTATTTTAAAAATACCTATTTGAAACTTGTTTACCTATATTGATACTTCATAAGAACTGAAACCTGCTGAACAACTTTCTACTGCCAAATATAAGCGGTAGAATAGTACATTTCGTGTCGAGCTTAAAAAGTCGAGATTTTAACACGAGCGATGTAGCCAATTTCAATTTCGAAAGCTACATGTGAGTGTTATAATAAAGCCTTTTTCTGCGAGACACGAACGATTCTTTTTCTACTTCCTGCTGAATAAGCTCAGCAGGAAGTAGAAAAAGAATCGTTCGTGAGCTTATTTAATTAAATGCAAATGAGTTTCAACAACAATTTATTAGAAACGGTCAGACCAAAAACCACAGACTATATACACACAATCAATGCGCGCTTTTTCGAGAAGTATCGCGGTTCAGTATCATTCTGCCAGTTATATAATGATCCATACAAAAGTCATTTCGTAACTGTTATTATGTAATTGCTTTTTTTATTTTTTTTAATCTTGTGTGTAAATATTCATATTTCGAAACGAATTTCTTAGGCAATGTGTCATATAATAGACAAGGTAGTAGCAACAATATTGTTTATGTTGTGAGACTGACAACCTGGTTAAGGTCGAAGAATTTACAGGCAGCAAGAATCCAAAACAAAAAAATATTCACGAACTTAGTAAACCCTTTTACTTGCAAGACGCTGCTAACACCATCTATTGCCGTGAAACGGGATCGAACGCGATTGATGTACTTACAAAAATAACAAGATTAATCAGATGAAAAAGGCTAGTTATGTCGGCACGGTTTCTTTGTATGGGATGAGGCATCTGTGTGCTAGTATTATATTATCTGTGTCAGGGTGATTATGATGATCAATATTCACCTGTTAATTGCTTCATCACAAAAGGCAACAATGAAACTTTATGAAGGTTGAAACTATCTAAATCCCCTTGAGTTCCTAAAACGTAGATCCACACGAGACACAATGGCTTTTTAATTGTTTCGCTGGCCTTCCCTGTCCAATGCGTCATATATGACTGAAAGGAACGTTTTCTAATAAGTCCATGAATAATAAGTGACTCAATTCTCCATACAACTTAAAGTGCATGTTTTTTTGTTCCACAAGTTTCATTTTTCGTTTTTTCATTCAACAATTTATTTTATTCCAATTTTGGCCTTCAAGCGGTATACAAATACGTTTTACTGGGACAGGGAAGTTTTTATTACGAAAGGCACTTACATAAATAACATTTAACGTTGGTGTGATAAAGCAGAGGAGCTCGTGGCTAAATAATAACAGCTGCTCGGGTCGATCTTCAAGGTTAAGGGGTAGCAACGCTTGACGAGGTCGGTCCGTGGATGGGTGACCATTTCAACATACCGAGTTTCCTCTGTGCCTCGGAAAGCACGTTAAGCCGTTGGTACCAGCTGTCATTTGAAGATCTTTGACAGTCGTTACGGGTAGCAGAAGCTTGAGATCTGACACCAGTCTTGCCAAGAGGTATCGTGTTACCCAGTTACTGGGTTGTGGAGGTCAGATAGGCAGTCGCTCCATGTATAAAGCACTGGTACTCAGCTGATTCCGGTTAGACTGGAAGCCGACCCCAATATAGTTGGGAAAAGGCTAGGCACATTGCTGGTGTGATAAAGCAACCGAAGTTGAATATTGTTATCCTAAGATACCTGAGCGTAGGCGATCTTGGTGACCTTCTCGAGGTCGTTCTGCGCACCGCTGGTGACGGAGTTGAAGGTGACGGCCTCGGCTGCGCGGCCGCCCAGCGCCATGCACATGCGATCGAAGAGCTGACAGAAAACAACATGACATGAGAATCAACAAACTTGGAGCCTCTTAATATAATATGGGTCTGTTTTATATAGTACTAGCTGCCGCCCGCGTGGTGTTAGTATCTGTCTCAATATCTTTATAAATTATAGCCTGTGTTATTCTGATGTAACTATACTAAAATTATAAAGAGCTAATGTTTGTGAGGTTGTAGGGGGAATTCTCTGGACCTACTGAAACGATTTTGAAAATTCTTTCACCAGCAGAAAGCTACATTATACCAAGGTACTTGAGATACCCAATACAAAAACTGACTTCAGAGCATCTCCGTTACCAATTTTAACACATTACTTTATGTCTACTGCATTCTACAATGTTTACCTCTTCTTTGTTGTACAGCTTCTGGTCGGAGGGGGTGTACTGCGCGAAGCCGAGGGCCATGTTGGTGCGAGGTACGATGGTCACCTTGAGAAGTGCGTCTGTGTGTTCCAGCAGCCAGCCCACCAGCGCGTGGCCAGCCTCGTGGTACGCCACCACTCTTTTCTCAGCCGGCGACATCGCGTGACTTCGCTTCTCTGTACCCCCTGGAACGAGAATCATTACAAGTTATTAAAAAAAACCGGCCAAGTGCGAGTCGGACTCGCGCACGAAGGGTTCCGCACTTGGTAAAGTGCGGTTTATGACATATAAAAAAAAAACTACTTACTAGATCTCGTTCAAAACAATTTTCGGTGGAAGATAACATGGTAATGTATATCATATTTTTTTTTTAGTTTTATCATTCTCTTATTTTAGAAGTTACAGGGGGGGGGGGGGCACATTTTACCACTTTGTAAGTGGTAAAATTCACTCTTTCACTCGCGCAAATTATTCAGTTTAGAAAAAAAATACATAGAAACCTAAATATCATTTTTGAAGACCTATCCATAGATACGAACACGTGTATGGGTTTGATGAAAATAAAACTATCAAAAAAAAAAATTCAACCAAACAAACAGGCAAACCAGCTCTGGTTTTGGAAACATGCTCATGTGGTATCGTCATAATATATACCCATCTGTTTATTCCTTGTAATATCTAAGCTATTCAAAACTGTTTAACAGAATTGTACCACAATTACTCGGTGACCACCAATTTGGTTTTCGGCAGAAACACGCTATGATAGATCCTGTGGGCTCCCACGGGATCTAAGAAAGCATAAAAAAATACTGCAGGAGTTCCCCAGGACTCGGTACTAGGTTTTTTTTTATATTGATCCACCTGATGGTAAGCGATGATGTGCTCGACGATGGGACACGCTTGTCTAGAAGTAACCTATTCAATATTGACTTAAAGACTCCCATGTTGTAGCTATCAGGAAAAACAGGAATAAGCCGGCAGGGAATTCGAGATTCGGGTTTGTTTTCGAGAGGACGCACAATAAAAGTATTCCCAAAACGCTTTGTGCGTACGGGTGGGATGTCCACCATATACCGATGACGCATCGCCGTTTGTCTTGTAGTCCGATGATGGAACGGGCTAGGCGAAATCATATTGTGCAGTTCCATCGCACACTCTCCGAAATGTAACTTGCGCTTGATGCAAGTTAAGCAGCCGGTCTGGCGTGAAGTATCGCAAGGATCCCCAACTTTTTGGTGGCTAGCTGTGCCATTGCCTCAATGTATGGACCAAAACTGAGGGTCGATATCAACGTAATGTCAATAAGCTCAAGATGATCCGTTATCGGAACGGTCACACCCCCGAAAGAAGGAGCCGGGTGGAATAGGCTCCTTTTTGCGGAAAAAGAAAACACGCCTGGTTCTTAGCAGCATTGAAACTGACCAGATTGGCATCGCCCCATTCGGAGACTGCCTTCAAGGATAGGTTCAAGCACTTAACAATGGCTTCCCGGTGAGACCGGATCTGAAACCCAGTAGCCCGTGCGTCAGACACGTACCTCTCAGCAACAGTGCTGTTGTCTGCATACCCGAATGTGCCGGGATTTAGCAGTCGTTTATATGGAGCAAGAACAATGTTGATGAGAGCACTGACCCTTGAAAACAGACAAACCACTGGGCAGACCGAATTAAGGAAGCTTTCGTGCCAGACCCTGTCAAAAGCCTTCGAGATGTCGAGGGGGACGGCAAGCGCTTCTCTGTGCCTCTCGATGGCCTCACTCCAGATGTGAATGGCATACGCTAGAAGATCCCCAGTTGATCGATTTTGGCGAAAGCCATATTGGCGGTCACTGAGGATGTCATTAGCTTCAGGTATATAGCCAGGAGCTTACAGTTGACCACCCGTTCCATACTCTTACAGACGACGGACGATGGACGTTACTGAGATAGGTCTGTAGTTGGCCGGGTCAGCCCGACTGCCCTTCTTGGGCACAGGCTGAACGTTGGCTTGCTTCTAAGCATTCGGTACTTTTCCAGCGTCTAACGAAATGCGATATAGGTGTGTCAGGATCGGAGACAGTTCAGGCACCCGAGTTCTGAGTACAATTGCTGGTATCCCATCAGGGCCACTGGCCTTGTTCACGTCAAGGTTACGTAGCACCCTATGGACGTCCTTATGGTGTATGCGAATTGCCGACATGTTCGTTTTACATCCATCAGGATAGGCAAGGGACCGCGTGTCTCCAGAATTTAGACGTGAAGATTCCGCAAAAAGAGAGGCGAACAAGTTTGCTTTCTCCTCAGCAGACTGGGCCAGCGACCCGTCGGGTTTCAGCAGAGGTGGTAAGTGAGGAGCGGCAGAAGTTCGATTCAACCGATTTAGCCAGGGACCAAAACGCTTTACCCGGCAGGTAGCCGGGTATGAAGCAAGTTTGTTCCCTATCCGGATAATATGGTCAAACCGAGCTCGCATCACCTTCTTGCAGGACTTGGCAGCCCTGTTGAAGGCTCTCTTCTTTTGACCGACGTCACTCGCCTTACGCATTCGAGCGTCGACCCATGCCAGGTATGCCGCTTGTTTAAGCGCTGCGGCGCGATTACATTCGGCACCAAACCATGGCCGGTCGACACTGGACATTGCTACGTCAGAGAACGGAATGTAGTACTCCATTCTCCGACGTAACACATCCATCATGTGTCCACGCATGACGAAGGATCAGCCGAAGACAAGCAGGTTGCCAAGGATAACATGCGAAGAAATAACACATGCCATCTCAATATGCTGACTTGTATCGCCAAACCCGCCGGGTGCCTTTTGGGCTAGGATCGGGCGGGGAGTAGACCGATACAGACTTCACCAGACAATGGTCGGAACTACCTAGAGGTAAAGATACTGACACCGAGTAGCGATCTGGATCTGTTGTCAGCAGAAAGTCCAAGCAGTTGGCTTTGTGCGAATCAACATCCGGCAGCCTCGTTGCCCCCTGGACCAGATGGGTGAGATTTAACACAAGCGCAAGCTTTCGCGCGTCTCTCCCAGCATGATCAGTGCTCTGGTACGGGAACAGCCACTCCTGGTGGTGGGCATTAAAGTGCCCCAGTAACACTAATTGGGCGGAAGGGTACCGCTGCTACTATACTATTCAGACCCGTGTCCACCAGAGCCCACAGCACTGAAAACCTGGAGTCTTCAAGGTTACGGAGACGCCGATAGCAGATGTCGTCGCGGGCGTACATGCATACACCCGCATATGGTTTGAAATTGTGCTCCAGGGTAAACCATGAGTATGTAAAGTACGACACGTCTGACGGACATCCTATCTGCATCTCTGAAAGGAAGAAGAGAGCTGGCTTATCAGTCTCCGGGTGGTGATGGACTGCATTGATGTTGGAGTGCAGACCTCTTGTATTACTGAGGTGTACTTTGTGTGCTGCCGCTGTTCAGGTTTATACTTTTTTCTCCTTTGCATTGTTACGAGTGATAGGGGGGAGAGGAGAAGGAAGTGAGATGAGGTTCCACGCTGCTAACCTACGGACACGCACTGAAAAAAAAAACGCCATCATTGGGGGACTGGTCTGGAGACTACGGGGACGCCCGAGTCCCCCCGGGAATGTCCATCGGGCCCTCCCATCTGCTCGCCAAGCAGCACGATGTTGCATTCCGGGACTTTTCGTCTGTTGGCGGGGCAGCCTTTCGTGTGTGGCTAGCACACTATTTAGGCCCCCTACTACCTGTGGTCGGCCAGTCTCCCGATACGTCTGATCT
The DNA here is from genome assembly GCA_948252205.1 of Orthosia incerta. Taxonomy (NCBI): domain Eukaryota; kingdom Metazoa; phylum Arthropoda; class Insecta; order Lepidoptera; family Noctuidae; genus Orthosia; species Orthosia incerta. Next base: position 34,549,918 of record OX411741.1, on the reverse strand, counting down.
GTAACAGCGCGAGTCAGGCCGGTCTCCCAGTAGTGGAACAGCTATCTCGACCCAACTCTTCTAGTGGCTACACCGAGCATCATACCGGAACACGGGTAGGCCACTTGGCGGCACGCCTTTGCCCTGTGGGTGGTCGCAAGCCTTTGGCCGAAGCCTAACACCAGTTAGTGTCACCTGATTAGCACCACCCGGGGACCACGTGTAGGGAATCATATGAGGTACACTCCTACGGACGTGGGTGACTTAGTTCCCAAATAGAACTGTAGCCACTAGTGTTATACACAATATTTACAGCAGACCTGCCACATACTTCGGATATTACGTCAGCAACATATGCAGATGACACAGCCGTTTTGGTTAATAATCGAGTATATCATAAAAAATTACTTACCCACAACTCTCTCGACGGCGTACTCCACATCTGCAGATGTTTAAAGTGGGATCTTAGGCTAGCATAATAAAAATAATAAAGTAACTTACCCACGACTCTCTCGACGGCGTACTCTAGGTCCGTGTGTCGCACGATAGTTTGCTTGAGTCTCGCGGCGTGCAAGGCCGCCTCGTTGCACACGTTAGCGATGTCGGCGCCGCTGAACCCAGGCGTCAGGTACGCCAGCCTGCCAACATAACATATGCTTTACACATTTGTTTTTCACAACAGAATACGTATTATTTGCTTACAATGAGAAACACTACTAGCTAAAAGTGACTATAGAATAGAGCATGATCATCATTCATCATCATAGCCCGAAGAATGCCAAACTTAAGTGGACTGCCACTTAATCATTGCTTTGGCAGGACTCGCAGAACGTTGGTTGATAGGGCCGAATGTTCAGCAGCCTTATTGCATAATGAATTCGTCAAGGCAAAGGGCAAAGAATATAAACAATCGTCCAATCACATGGCCAGATGAAAGTCGCGATGTGGATCCGTCTATGTTATTGGTCGATTGTTTATATTCTTTATGGCCCTTTGCCATTTGCCTTGCCGAATTCATTACGCAATAAGGCTTCTGGAGTAGCGACCGCATACTGGAAAACGTTGCGCTGGAAAGCTTCCCTCTAGGTAGACCAACGACCTGATGATCTGGTGAAGGTTCCTTTATCTGCTGGATGCGATACCCACAGGACCGGTCAATGTGGCGACTTTTGGAGGAGGCCTGTGTGCAGCAGTGGAGCTTACAGCCACTTGACTAACGAGGAAGCCAAACTTTTCATTTCTGTTTATCCGACTACGGCGAAGCAAAAAGGAAGGGTTATGATCTTAGCAGTCTATGTATTTACGTAAGTTCCTCCGTAGTGCCTAAACTAGTCATCCGATTTTAATGAATAAGTGTGTCAATCGATTCGTTATTATGGCCCGGGTAACTTAGGCTAAAAAAACCTTAGTCAAGTTACAGTTTTTAAACATTTTGCTTGTTCGTATACGCTTGAATAATTGAAGAATAATAAATGTTACCTTTTCACATAGTAGTCAGGTAGTTCTTCGAGGACGATATTCTTCAGATGCCTGATGAATATTTCTTCGCGTTCGATCAGCGTGGGCAGGTCGATGAGGATGTGGCGGTCGAAGCGACCGGGGCGCAGCAGAGCCTGGGGGGCAACATTATATAACATGTTAGAACAAAGTTTCGTTTCACACTTGGCCATTTTGATTTAAAAATGCAGATATGGCTAATAACATTTTGAATGTTGCCACTTTTAGTCAATGGCTTAAGAATGTTTGTTTCCACGTGTGAAATAGAATTGATTGAATTTAGCAGTTATTCCGAATAAAAAGGAAATGAAAAAATTAACTATATATTATATTAATAGTATAAAAGTAAAAAAAGATGACATCACTGAGTGTGTAAAAGAGATGTTAAAGTTAAATTACAATAAAATTATTTTGTGTGCCTTCCCTTACTTGGATAAATTGTCAAATAGACAAAATAATCACATTCACATGCTTAATAAGCATCTGCACTTTCTTGTGAGTCACTATAGTGATAAACTAGTTTTTTTTGACATCAACATTTTTGTTGGTAAATTAAAGTCGACAGGCGATACTTTGTATCTGCCTCTTAGGGTAAGACATCAAATAGCTCGGCTATTATCTTATACAATAAACTCAGACATAATTAGTATGTCGAAGTATCCAGTTATTATTGATATTAGTAATAGTACTAATTTAAATATGGTCAATACCTTGAATAACGTTAGCAAAAATGCTATTAATATTTATTCTTTAAACTAGTTGATAGGACAAGGGAGGGTACCAATAACGGAGTAGTTACGAGTATATCCACCATCAAAAAGGTACCTTCTTGCTCGCAAAAAAATAATTTGAAAAAAAGGTCTGAGCAGAATTCTCTGAAATTATTCCATCAGAATATTCAGGGTTTTTCTTCGAAGGAATTGGAAATCGAACTGTTTTTAGAAAAATCAATGTTTGAAATTGTTTGTTTCACTGAGCATTGGCTGAAAGATTATGCAATGTTAATCAATTATGAAAATTATACAGTGGGCAGTTGTTTTAATAGAAATATTATGTTGCGTGGGTGTTCACTTATATTAATTAAAAATGGTATTAAATCAAAACCTCGTAAAGATATAGTAGACCTATCAGTTGAACATAGTGTTGAACTGTCCTGTGTTGAGCTGGATAAGCATGTCATAGTGTGCGTTTACAGACCCCCAAATTATAAGAACTACTCTATATTCGAGTCAGTGATGGAAGATGTTTTGGCAAAACTTGCAATGGGTAATAAACTAATAATTGTCTGTGGTGACTTTAATATTAATATTCTAGAAGATAATTCAGACAGCAGTAGGTTATTAAATCTCTTTAAGTCATTTAATTTGTCACATGTGTTTATGGAACCAACCCGAACTACACTGACTTCTGCTACATGTATTGATAATGTTTTTTGTAGCTGCTACTACTTGGACAAGGCCATTATAAATTCTCTGCCTTCGGATCATAGTGGGCTACTGGTAGCCTTTGAGTCCATTATGCTAATAAAACAAGTGCAGATTCAATCCAGACCAATAACATCCGGTAAATTAAATAAATTTAACAGCACTTTAATCAGTAAGTTAAGCAACCAGGACCTCACAGTGAATGATGGTAATATTTTGTATGATGAAGTTTTCTCAGTGGTTCAAAAAGAGTTCAATAACACTTTTAAGAAGAAAACTAAAACTATATGCCCTAAGTTTTTATTCAGTGACTGGGCGACTACAGGACTTAGAAAAAGTAGGGAAAGACTTTACGAGCTATATGGGCTTAAGCCTTGTATTAACACTGAAACGTTTAATAAGTATGTTGCTACTTACTCAAGAATTTTTAAAAATTCCTGCAAGGCAGCTAAAAGCTTGTACATTAGCAATAAGGTTAAATTAGCAGAAAATAAAATCAAGACGGTTTGGAAAATTATAAACAATGAAACGAATAGGAATAAAAGAAATAGTAGTGATTACACGCTTGAGACCACACACGGACTTATTAGAGATAACAAAAAAGTTGCGCAAGAATTTGTTAATTTCTTTACCAACATCCCAATTAAAACTACTGAAACTTTAAATTCTTCGCCCTCGCTTGCTTTTGGATTATTAAACGCGAACGTTTCATCCTGCCCGATTGTATTTAATTTTTCACATATAAACCCCATGACAGTAATAAAAGCTTTTAAGCAAATCAAGATCAAACCGACTGAAGATCTGTGGGGAATGTCCATCAAAGCTTGTACCTCCATTATTCAGACTATAGCGCCGTACTTAGCGTTGATTTTCAATTTGTGTGTGGATCAAGGAGTTTTTCCGGATCTAATGAAATATAGTAAGGTTATACCACTTTTTAATCCGGGGACAGTAAAGACACAAATAATTATAGACCAGTATCCGTGTTGCCGGTTTTCAGCAAGGTATTTGAGAGGATAATGCTAAATCAAATGCTCATTCATTTTAATACGAATAACATCTTGCATGATAGACAGTATGGTTTCACCAGAGGACGTTGTACAACTGACGCTGGTGTCGCTCTATTAAAACACATCTTTGATGCGTGGGAAGATTCGCAGGATGCCATAGGTATCTTCTGCGACCTGTCGAAGGCGTTTGATTGCGTTAATCATGAAACATTACTTCTGAAACTTGAGCATTACGGGCTAGGTCAATCAGCGTTAAGTTTAGTTAAATCTTATTTGAATGATAGACAGCAATTAGTTCAAATAAACGGTGTGAATTCGTCCGGGTTAAACGTTAAAATGGGGGTACCCCAGGGCTCAATTTTAGGTCCTTTCTTATTTTTAGTATACATAAACGATTTACCCCGTTTATTGGAAAACAAACTTAACATGGTGTTATTTGCTGATGACACATCTTTAATTTTTAAAATAAATAGACGTACTTGTCAGGTTGACGACGTAAATAACGCGCTACGGCAGGTTCAGGATTGGTTCACTGCCAATAATTTAGTTTTAAATAGTAAAAAAACCAAGTGCGTAAAATTTTCCTTGCCGAATGTCAAAAGTACTGATTGTGACATTATATTAAACAAGGAGAAGCTTGAATTCGTCGATAAAACGGTTTTCCTGGGGATCACGCTGGACTCAAGGTTGCAATGGGGTCCTCATTTGGTATCCCTTGCGGGGCGGCTGAGTTCGGCGGCATATGCTGTTGGAAAGATTCGTCGGTTAACGGATGTGGATACCGCCAGACTAGTCTATTTTAGTTATTTTCATAGTATAATGTCTTACGGTATCTTACTATGGGGAAGGGCTGCAGACATTGAGTCAATTTTTATTCTGCAAAAACGAGCCATCAGAGCGATATACAATCTTCGCCGGCGCGATTCTCTAAGGGAACTGTTTAAGGAAATTAACATCATGACGGTTCCTTGTCAATATATTTATGAAAACATAATGTACGTAAGAAAGAATTTACATCTTTTTTGTAAAAACGGCGACAGACATAATTATGTTACTAGAAATAGGGACCAATTAGTTCAACCAGGTTTCAGACTGGCTAAAGTAGCCTCATCTTTCATGGGATACTGTACAAAATGTTACAATAAAATTCCTCCACACATTCTTGAACTGAATGAGACGAAATTTAAAACTTGTATAAAACGCACACTATGCAGGCTGTCATATTATAAGTTGGGGGATTACATCAATGATAAAAATGCTTGGCTAAATGCCAGTCCTGCTCCACAGCCACTAGGGCGCAAAAACAAGTGATATGCAGAACATTATTGTTTTGAATTATTGTTGGACCTTCTGAAGTCTGTATAAATATATTTTGTATTGTATAAACTCAATTTCATTCATCAAGGTATGTACTTATGTACCTAAATATTGCAAAAAGTTTTTTTTTTTTTAAAAGAGTAAGTATGTGTGAAGAGTTTCTTGTGCATTCTTCTCCATTACAAGCTACTTTCCGAATGCACGGTAGAATCAACTATTATTATTTGTAAAATTTAACGTTCAAAAATGCCGCTTGGTGGCCTACTTGAAATAAAAACTATCTTTGTCTTTGTCTAACAATTTCTGTGAAATAAATGGTGAAGCTTCCCATCAAATCGACGCAAGTGAGGAATATTTCCAAAAGAATCAACCATACACTGATTTTCTAAGTCAACAAACTAACCTTATTCGAATGGAATTCACGGTGAAGGAAAATATCGTGAGTGAACCTGGATTTATAATTAACTAGCGACCCGCCCCGGCTTCGCATGGGTAGTAGAGTATATTATGACCAAATGTTTTTTCTGTCGTAGAGTCTTGTCATCGGTGCAAAACCCGCACTTTTCTCGCTCTATTTTCGCGCGAGTTAGATTTTATTTTGCGATAATTCTTAAGATATTCATTTTAATTCTATGGTGTAAAGGATTATCATAATGTGCATGAAATGCTTAAGATAACTAACGTATTTAAGTTGATAAGGATTAATGGTTTTTGTGACATTTTTTTTCTGTTTTTTTCAAATTTATTGTTCCTGAATAAAATGACTAATGACTAATACTGTATCCTTTTAAATAGCTTTCCAATTAACGCATTGTACGTGCCCATTTTTTTGTAAAGTTGGAATGGGTGTAGTAAACTATCATCATTAAAAGACATTATGCCATCGCGGACTTTTCTGTAGACCTATAAAAGAGGAATAATTCCATCATACATTGTCATGTACTTGAGGTCGGCGCAACACGTTTGCTTCTTCCATACCGTCCTGTCCCCTTATTACTGACTCCCTTTTATTTCATATCACTCCTCACACAAAACACAAACAATTGAATCACAATATTTAAAAGTGATTCATTCAGGATACAACAATATTTTGAAGTTACGATAAGGTGACAACCTCCACAAGTCATTTTAGTCTACGAAATTAAATATCACAGTATAGCTAGATCGATTTATCGCCCCCGAATACTAAATTTCATGAAAATCGTTGGAGCCGTTTCCGAGATTATATATATAGATACATATATACAAGAATTGCTCGTTTAAAGGTATTAGATAGATAGATCACCTTATCCAGAACATCAGCTCTATTAGTCGAGGCGAGCACCACGACGCCCTCTCTACTCTTCATGCCGTCCATCTCCACCAGCAGCTGGTTCAAGGTCTGTTCCCCCTCACCACCGCCAGGCCCGAACGAGGCGGGGCCCGAAGCCCGCGCGCGCCCCACCGCATCCATCTCGTCGATGTATATGATGCACGGAGCCCGCGACATCGCTTCCTTGAACAGGTCCCTGGAAATTAAAATTAGTTTAATGTATGGTACAGTACGCCCAATGGGCCGTATCAGAAGGCTTAAAGTCACCCAAAGGGCAAATGCTATGCTCCGGAGTTCCCTTGCGTGATTGAATTAGAAATGGCGATATTCGCAGGAGAACCAGGGTCACCGACATAGCCCGAAGAATAGCCTTACTGAAGTGGCAACTGGCAGGGCACATTGCTCGCAGAACGGATGGTCGATGGAGCCGAAAAGTTCTGGAGTGGCGACCGCGAACCGGAAGACGCAGCGTTGGAAGGCCTCCCTCTAGGAGAACCGATGACCGCAGCCTTACTGCGGGCATCAGGTGGATGCGAGACGCATAGGATCGATTCGACCGTGGCGAACTGGCGACTCTTGGGGAAGGCCTATGTCCAACAGTGGACGTCTTTCGGCTGAGAAGATGATGGTATAGTAGATAAGCAGATTATTGATTGATTGATTGTTGTACAGTGTGGGCCCGGTGGTAACGGCCCCGACTTGTGTCGAGACTTCACGGTGAAGGCAAACGCATTATATTTTGTAATTTATTTCATTACTACTGCTCTAAAAACAGTGAAGGAAAACATCTATGTATTAGAATAAAAAAATCGAAGATATATGACACCTAACAACCAGCTCTGGCCCAGCGTGATGGATTAAGGCTCATCCCTCTCTCACAGAGAGGAGGCTTTTGTCCTAGCAGTGGAAACATTAAAAGGCTTATGTTATAGTAGATAAGCTATTATTATAATGATGTGAAAACCTGGATACACAGGACGGGGAAGCATGGCAGAATGGAGCGGAAGCGTATACCCAGCGGTGGTTTCAGGCTGATATGAAGATTTTTTACCGAATTCAAAAAAATAAGGTTATCAATTCGATACGTATGTATGTAACATTGTTGGAATTGCACAATATGCACATAATATGTTACTCTGTGTGGGCTTCTAAACATGTGTGCCAAATAAGTGTATGTATATTTATATGCATGTATGTTTCTCCACGCATTTCTTCGAAATTAGTTATCGGATTGTGATCATTCTTTTTTTATTAGATTAAGTATCTCTCATGTTAGGGAATAGTGCAAGTTGCATCAAAATTGGTTCTGCATTTTAACATATGGAACATACAACCGAACTCCTTAGCGACAAACAGCACGAATGTGTAAATTGAGTTATTATGGGTATTTTGTCGATCCTTTAGGTAACTTATCGAACAGAACTTGTCCACTCTTTAGTGATGGTGTACCAAAACTAAAAAGAGAGAAATTAAAACTTTTTGACAAAAAAATGAACAGACTTCAAAAGTCGGTGTCGCAAAGCGATAAAAACAAGAGGTACCAAAGAAACCGACTGCCGAAACGAAAGTTATTTTTGCACTTTTTTGTGTTTTGTTAAGCGGTAAGCGATGATGTGGTCGAAGTCTTGACTTAAAGACTCCCAGGTTATAGCAAAGTTATTCTATCTCACGAAGGCGGGTTACGTGACTTTTATGGCGTCAAAATAAGAGTAATTTTGTTACGATTCATCCGCTTTCTCAGAAAAACCTGACTCAGAACGATGATGTTGAAACTAACTTTGGCGCACGGTTGGCGCAGTGGTTGAGCGATTGACTGCAGCGCTGCGTGTCGCGGGTTCGATTCCCGCACGGCAAAAAATATTTGTATGACCTACAGATAGTTGTTCCGGCTCTGGGTGTTGTGTATGGGAGTTTATATGCTTGTAAACGCACTCACGATACAGGAAGAAATTCCTAGTGTGGGGCAACGTTTTTTATAAAAAGAAAAAAAAAACTAGCTCTTGATACTAGCTCCCGCCCACGGCTTAGCCCGCGTAGTATTAGTTCTTCCCCCAATATCCTTGTAAATTATAGCATTTTATGTGTTATTCTGATGTATTTGATCAACACAGCATCTGTCTGGTAAGCTATAGGTAATAAACATAATTGTAATCACCTGACTCTAGCTGCTCCAAGGCCTCCGATCATCTCTATGAACTCTGATCCGTTCATAGACAAGAATGGAACGTTGGCTTCAGTGGCCACCGCTTTCGCCAGTAAAGTCTTGCCGCAACCGGGAGGACCTAGCAAAAGAGCGCCTTTCGGGACCTGGGGATAAAAATTTAAAAACAAAAAATCCTTGTTAGTTACTTGAAAACATCTGGGAGGTGGTGACCATAACTCGTAGAGTAAGGTTATTTTGAGTGTGTGTAAGGGACAGATGCATATGACTTGTATACATCTAACACTTACGCGATCTCTAAATAACCATACTGTAAGAGCTTATGGTCACCCCCCTGGTCATAGATTCACAAAGGGCTTGTATGACAAGAGGATATAGAAAAGTGTTATTCGATGTCAGCGATAGCGATGCTTGAAATGCCAAAATGTAAGGGATTGATCACGTTACATTTCGCTGTTGACATTCCCATACATTTAAACAAGCTTTATATTACCTTGCTCTTGTATGTGTGTCAGGCATCTAGTAATACGTTTCTCAAGCCCTTCCTGACATCCGCTTAAACGGAAGCTTAGCGTAGTTATGACACTTTGGAAACATTTAAATAATATATAGTACTCTAGCTCTTGCCCGCCACTTCGTCGTGAGCATCATTAGTACTTTGAATATTCCATTTTTTATATCGCGCCATAATATTATAGGTGTGTGGGCTTCGTCTTATTTGAGAAATTATTAGTGAAACCTAAAAACTTCTAACCCCCTGTCCTTCCCCTTAAGGATGATTTCCAAGATAAAAACTATCCTATGTCCTTCCCAGGGTCTCAAAGCTTTCGTCAAGTGTCTGGCATATAACGTGCGATAAGGAACTTCGTTATAATAACATGATAATATAGGTACACTTAAAAAAACATAGAATGAAATATACAAAGAAAAAACAAGACAAAATAAACAAACACAAAATACAACGAAGAAAACAGTTACAACACATAAAATTATACAAACATTAAGATACCAGTGACAACACAGAATAGGCAGCACATAAAATTTGGCGCGGGAGAACTGTCCACTGCTCACAAGGCAGTGTGCAAACGCGTCCAGTGGCACAGCATTTGAGAGTCCCACCTGCCCGCGAACACGCTTAGTAAGCTGTTGTTGCTTGACCTAACGCGACGGAGCAGCGACGCACATTGTTTTCTTATTAGAGCATGAAAGCCATCTGTGTGCGCTTCTGCGAATATAGTTGACGCATTGCAAAATCGCGGCAGCCCCAGCAGCACCCTGAACGCGTTGTTGTATTAAACACGCAAGGCGTTGTATGTTCCCAGTGCAAGTGTGTAGTTAACCCACCGGCTGCACGTGTAAATTGTTTGACAGTAAAACTTAAAAAGTGTAACTTTGATTTGATTACTGCTACGTGCGAACCTGGCGGGCCAACATATTACACCGGACAGCCAATACCCTACGTGTCCTTGCCACATCCGTGTTGTCCCTAAGATCTTCGGAGACCCAGTGGCCCAAATACTTGAACTGTGACACTCTCGTTTAAGGCGGTGCCTGCTAAGGTAACTGAGGGTACAGTCTCGTAGATTTTGCCACGCCCTTTAAACACTGACAGCTCGCTTTTCTTAGCATTGTATCTGAGCCCATGTGCCTCCAACTAAGACTCACAAACCCCTACCAACATACGGTTAAGGAGCAATGTATTTATTGCAAAAATAGTACAGTCCGTGATTTTTGAAAACAGAAATAATTTATTAATGGCCATTTGCCTATGACATGGTCACTGTGACCACGTCGCGCGGACACCAACATGTCCCCTTGCCACTTCTTGTTTTTTTTTTAAATATATTTATATGTTAGCACCCATAGAATAGCATAAGCATAAGCCGCCTATAATGTGCATATTGCTAGGACACAGGCTTCATCTCTGTGAGAGGGGATGGGCCACCACGCGGGCGAAGTGCGTGTTGGTAGATGGTACATGTGTTCGAATTTAGTTCTAGGACTTGTCGGATTCCTCACCTTAGCTCCCAAACTTTTATAATGTTCGGGTCTCTTGAGGTAGTCGACAAACTCCATGACTTCTATCTTGGCCTCACGCAGGCCGGCCACGTCAGCGAACTTGACTCCTCTGCCCTGTCCGCTCATAGAATCTACCAGGGTAAATTTAGCACGGCCTAGCTGATTCTGTAAAAAAATAAAGGAAGGAAAAGGTACAGTTCGTCTGCATCCATGATTAGTGAAATATTACTGGATAATTAAACCGATATATCCAGCTGGTACTATATAATCGACTAAAACCCTGAACAAACAAATTTAATTGTGCAGCCACTGAAAACACTTTCAAAATGGATTAAATATAATTCCGAATGAGGTTCGGAGCTCTCGGTTGTTGAGCCGGACTCAACAACCGAGAGCTCCGAACCTCATTCGGAATTCACGCTTTGAAGTTTTTTTGCCATGGAGTGGCAAACAAGGAGGTGGCCCACTTTAAAGTGAGTACAGCAGCCGCCAATGTCCATGTCGTAGCCCTGCTGAAAGACCTCAAGATCCTTCTGCCCGCCGATTTCACATGTTTAGCCAATTTCACAAAGGAGAAGTTTAAATTTTCGTTGGTATGTACTTTTTAAAGTTCAGTAATATCTTCGCATATTCTTAACTGATATTGGTTCTTTTTTTTCTTGAATTTGGTATTATAACATATTTTGTAGAACAAGAGACAAGAAGAATACTCACAAACCCTCCAAGGTTGATGTTCATCTTCATGGACTTGGTGGAGTACAGGAAGGACAAGATGACGGCGGCTATCAACAGCGTCGTTATCACTTTGCCGGCCACGCTGCCGTTTCTATCGTAAATTACGCGCACACCTGCAAACATACACGGATCTTATTGGTGACTAGCTGTGCCCGCGGCTTCGCTCCCGTTATCCTACCTACCCTACTCACCTTCCAGCCTACCCTACAAACCATTTTTTTTCAAGGGTTATCATCCTTACGCGGAATATCTTAACACCGCCATTCAGAAAATGAATTCAAATGCACGACGCCATTTATCGAACATCGAGTTGAAATGCCCCAGTTACTGCATTGCGTGTGTTGTAATTTTACTTCTTGAACACTTTAAATTCATCTAACTTTTGATAGACTGAACCGTATCATCGCAATGAAACAAAAACTAAATAATACTTCAAGTTACGCGTATTGATGATGATGTTGATGATCTTACAGACAGGAAAAAGCCTGCACCTCCACTAGACACCAGTCTTGCCAAAGGGTATCGTGTAACCCAGTTACTGGGTTGTGGAGGTCAGAGAGGCAGGGTCTGAGGACTGGAAGCCGACCCCAACTAAGACACCAAGACTGGTGATAGATCTCAGGCTTCTGACTACCCGTAACGACTATCAAAAATCTTCAAGTGACAGCCGGGACCAACGGCTTAGCGTGTTTTGAAGACAGTCACTATGTAAAGATGGTCACCCATCCACGGATCGACCTCGGCAAGCGTTGCTTAAACTTGAAGATCGGCCCATGCGGCTGTTATTACGACTATATTTATGAACGTAAGTGAAGCAAAAACGTAGCATGTGACGTTCAGTAGTGCCTGCAAACGATAACAACTATTTCAAAGTACAGAACTTACGAATCATAATCTTAACTAATATTTGTTGGTTTATTCCTACATGTACGATAACTTCTGAAACAGCTACAGCTATTTGAAAAAATCTTTCAACTTTTCACATTATTCCAGATAGTTATAGGCTATAAATTATTATGACCAATGCAAACCCTATATAATATATAATTATAACCCTATATAATAATAGGCACTATTATAATATAATCATTTAATAGGTACCTACAGTAGTCACAGCGGATCTTTGTGTCTCTGAAGTTAGCTCTGCGATTCATTGCACAAGAAGCAGTTTGCCATCGAGCATACTACATAGAGTATGCGAGGTAGGACGATGCGACTAACGTAAGCGAGTGAAAGAGGCAGTTATATAATGCTATCTCCTACTTCAAATATAGAACGAGGTCATAATATAACATACAAGGCGCATGGACTGAGGGTTCTATATCAAAGCACGCAGACAAAGTCATAAAAAATATATTTATTGGTTGGTCTGTGAAACCATATTTCAATTCAGGAATCCGTTTGCGTAAAATTATGCTTTAAATTGGTAATTTTTAGGGTTCCGTGCCCAAAGGGTAAAAACGGGACCCTATTACTAAGACTTCACGATCCGTCTGTCTGTCTGTCCGTCTGTCACCAGGCTGTATCTCATGAACCGTGATAGCTAGACAGTTGAAATTTTCACAGATGATGTATTTCTATTGCCGCTATAACAACAAATACTAAAAACAGAATAAAATTAATATTTAAGGGGGCTCCCATACAACAAACGTAATTTTTTTGCCGTTTTTTGCTCGATATTAATAACGGCAACAGGTAGACGCTTCAAATATTCACAGAATATTTAGTTGTATATTCACTTCAAAAAATTATAATAAAATAAATTAAGGGGGGCTCCCATACAACAAACGTGATTTTTTGTCTTTTTTGCGATAATGGTGCGGAGCCCTTCGTGCACGAGTCCGACTCGCACTTGGCCAGTTTTTTTGTTACATATTTTACATTATGGTAAGCAATAAAGAATTGAGAATATGTAAACTAGTTCATCACCAATGCTCTCAAAATAGTGAAGGAAAACATCGTGAGAAAACCAGCATGTCCTTGAATAATTTTTTTTATGATATGTGGTACCTTTTATTTATCACTTTCCGACGAGTTGGATAATGTCTTACTAAGAGAAGGCTTGTGTCCGAGCAGTAAGAACATTAAAGGATAATTAATGATTATAGTAAGTTTCAGTACTCCCCAATCTTATTAGTCGGGCTGAACATAAGCTTTCCGATACCGAAGACACGCGCCATGCTTTTTATTAGATTTACTACTGCGCAGTCATTGTAGCCAACTTTAGACGGGCCAAAAAGATTGGGGATAACTGTACAGATGTCAAACGGTTCATCATTATCCTCTGTAACATAACATACCTTCTTTAACACCTAAATTATTTTCAGTGTCCCGTAGTTTCTCTTCAAAGCGATGGATGTCACCCACGTTCATATGAAACACGCGATGGTTAGACTGGAAAATAATACAGAAAAATCTTATCCTACTAATATTATAAATGCGAAAGTTTGGATGTGTGTAAGTTTGTTAATCAATCACGCCAGAACGGCTGATTGAATTTTGCACAGAGATAGATTATAGTCAGAAATAGCACATAGGATACTTTATATCCCGGGAATATGTTCCCTCGGGATAGTTTTCAACTTTCGCGTCGTCACGTCTGGTGGCAGATTTATGTTTTGAAATACGAAAATTGTAAAGTAATAAACGGTGCGGGGGGAGGGTGGTGTCGTTGGAATCAGTGATCGTGCAGATTTCTGTCACGATGTTGCAGTGGTCGAGTGAGCATCGCGCGTTCGCCATCAAGGCATTTTTCAAGAGTAACGATTCGTACGTAATTGCTTGTCGACAATTTTGTTCACATTTCGATATTCGACGGATAAAGTGATGGGCCGTTCTCATCGCACAAATGATTCCAACAGGACGGTGCGACCGCACACACGGCCAGAGCTTCGAAAAATTTGCTTCGGGAAGCTTTCCCTCAAAAATTGATTCGCTTTGGGGACATCCCATGGCCACCAAGGACCTTAAGCCCAATGGATTTTTTTTTATGGGGCTTCCTTAATGTTGTTATGTTAATGTAAACTACACAATCCCCGAAATCTTGTGAACCTAAAAGAAAATATTCGTCGCGAAAACAGCACAATTGAACCAAGTTTAATGCAGCGAGTGGCGCATAACACGAGGCTCCGTTTTGAACAGTGTGTGCAACTTTGTGGAAAACATATGGATGTAATCTTATAAAAATTAAATCCGAATTATTATTCTGTCGTTCAATATTATAATTAAAACGATATGTCAAATAGGCTTTTTTTTAAATTTAACTTTGAAAATATAAATCTGCCGCCAGACACCCTGTATAAATATAAATCTGACGCTAATATGAGCCAAAGGACTACCTACCACTTGGGATCGAAAATACTGCCTGCCTTTCTCTTAAGTTTTCGAGAAAGGCAGGTGACTCTTCAATCAGACCAAAACTAAGAAACAGATAATAATTGACAAACCCAGCTTTTATGATACAGCCAACCATACATTTTACCAAGATGTAGAGTTCGTAGAGTTTATCCTTCTAGATTTAGAAGCATTATTAGTTTGTGAGTCTTGGCAACGAATTTTCATGAAGTGTTTTTGGTAGGATAAATAATAATTTTCTACTTTGTTCTTTTATTTCATATTTAGTAGTAAGTGTTGACACTGATGTTAAAATGTATTGGCACTCATAACATATCAACACGCCTGATTTCTTGAAGCAGACAGGCAGCATATCGCCATTGTAAAAATCAGGTCTCTGGACTGCCGCCTACCTCGGATCTGGTCTCCGGTCAGTCAACCGGAAACACCTTGCAACGCCGCATCTTCCAGTACGCGGTCGCCGCACCAGAAGTTTTTAATACCCTATGTCATGGTACTCAATGTTATAAAACAAGCAGTAAATAACACTTACTCGTTTTCCTTTGATGATGGCACCTTCATGCAGTATGATGGTGACCACTTCTAGGTCAGGCCTCACGATCAGCTCTTCAACCTCGCCTTTGGACAGCATTGAGTAAACAAACTCGTTCCAAGACACATAGCGAATCATCTGAAAGTTGTCAACGTAATTCATGTTTTATATAATATAAATAGTACAAGTTAAGCCGGAGTACTGGATGGACCCATAAGAAGTACTCTTACGTAACATAACATGTAATTATAACACGATATCTTGCGAAAATATCCCGATTCAAAGAATAAAATGTGCAGTGCCTATGAACGGCTGAACTGATTTTCATCTATCAAACAAAAACTAAATCAAAATCGATTCATCCGTTTAGGAGCTATGATGCAACAGACAGATACACAAATACACACTGCAAACTTATATCACCCCTCTTTTTCCGTCGGTGGTTAAAATGAGTCTCCGTGTAGTTTCTAGCTTCTTTTTTTTGACTAACCAACTCATTGATCATTCAAATGGGCCAGTAAAAGGTTTCAGTTTGTCGTGAAAATGTCCTTTTAAAGCCATCTGAACTTATTGATGTATTTATTTTATTCAGGAATCAGAAAGAGGGAGTAGATTTCCCTTTAAGTAGTCCCAGTATTCAAAGGGAGACCTTAGCTTTGCAGTGGAAAACTGATGTTTGTTGTTTTATGACATAACATACCTCATTTTGATTACTATCTCCTCCTGGTACTATAAGTGAGCTCATGATGATCAGAAAGCAAGTAGTGAACAACCAGAAGGCTGCCTTCATCATCAGAGAAGACATTTCTTCATTCTTTTTCTTTTTATCTTTATCATCCTGCAAGTTAAATAGATCAGCAAATTATTAATCTTCCTTTTGTTAAGTTGGTTTTGAGATCACTATTATTTTGGCCTGTAAGTAGGCTAGTAATTTATTTATTTAGGTATATCATTGGGTAGCTAACAATTGAGTATCCATTATATTTGCAATTCTTAAGACTATTTCTCATTTACTAGTGTAATAATTAATAATATCTATCATTAGGCATATTAAAAATAAAACAGAACCAAAATACCGTTATTATAACGTATTATAGATAGCAAGATAGATAGAATATACTTTTTTGTAAACCAAAATTGTAATACAACTCATTTAGGATAGGATAGATGGATCGCCTTTTCCGCACTTGACTCCCATTTCGCCCGCTGTGCGTGCAGGCCTCCTCTCTGTAAGAGGGAATGCGGCTTAGTCCACCACGCGGTTCCTATGCGGTTGGTGGATGTCACCTACATACATACATAAAATCAAGCCTTTTTTTCATGGGGGTAGGCAGAAACTACAGAACATCACCTGCTACGATCCTTACATACTTCTTTTGGTTCATTCACACATATTTCTTTGATTTTTTGGTTCTAAGACATGCCGTTTTCCTCATGATGTCCTTCGACGTTTTGAGAGTAGTGGTGATGAAATGATTTACACAAAGTAAAAGCGCCTGCCTGGGTTTGGCTTACTACTCATTTATAATATGGCAGTTTATTGCTGACAGCAATATCTAATAGACAACCTGTGGCTAAACCTAATAAATTAAAAAAAAAATACCTTACAGGGAAAGCAAGTGGTGGTAGAATTAAATTATTATAACCACATATTAATTGTAAAGATGGATTGTAACTATGAGATTACAGTCTCGGAAAGAATGTAAGTAAGGGTAAAGCTAGACCCATTCTCGTCTCAACTACAACTCTGCAAAAGAAGATACAAATCCTGAGAAACAAAAAGAAAATGAAGCCGAGCACGTACATCACACACGACTACTCCAAGAAAGCCTTAGCTGAAAGAAAAATCAACAAATCTAACCAAAACGAAAAAAGAAAGAGAGAAGAGTCAGAAACACCAAGCCCCAAGCCCTTTCGTGAAACTAACAACGAGGCAAAAATCAAAAAGATGGATGCATTTCAACTCATGCGGGGAAGAACAAACTCTTTATCTGGAACACATACACGTAAAAACTAATAATTGCAAGGCTCCGGAAATCAAAACAACAAAAATAAAACAACTTCAGCTACGAAACAAAAAAATCTCCCACCACGGCCGGTCACCGAGGGAGATCCAGACCAACACCCTCTAGCAAAACTTGAAGAACAATTGTTTATTGCAACATTGAATACCAGAACACTTAGAACCCCTGAATCCTTATTAGAACTGGAGCTAGCCCTAGAAAATATAAAATGGGATATAATAGGTATTAGCGAAATGAGAAGAGCTTACGAAGCGATCGAAGAACGCTCAGGCTATATACTTATTTCAAAAGGAGAGCCGGGCGGTCAACGAGGTGTCGGCTTTCTTGTTAAAACTACCCTGAAGGGGCATGTAAAGGATTTTATTGGACTGTCAGACAGAATAGTAATCCTGAACATTGATATACCCGGTTATAGAAAGACCTGGACCATTATACAGATTTATACCAACTGAACAAGCAAATAAACTAGAACTTCAAGAATTTTATGATAAACTGTCAGAAGTACTAACAACATTTTCAAACAACTACATCATCTTAATGGTAAACTTCAACGCACAAGTTGGAATGAAACAGAATCTTGAGGAACGAATAATTGGGAAATTTGGTCATGGTAAAAGAAGCACAAATGGCCAGAAACTAATAGACCTATTATTGGAACAAAATTTGTATATCCTAAATAGCTTATTTAAAAAGAACAAGAACGACAAATGGACTTGGAAATCCCCCGATGGCCATTGTAGAAATGAAATAGACTATATTATGAGTAACAACCCAAAATCATTTACAGATACATCAGTCTTACACAAATTAAATTCCAATACGGACCACCGCTTGGTCAGAAGCTCCCTAAGATTAAAACCCTTTAAAATATCCAGAAAACATATAAAGAATATACCAAATACTCTACATCAAGAACCCTGCAAAGAAATTTCTCAAGCCCTGACAAGAAATTGGTTAGAGTTAACTAATGAAGACACGGGAATTGAAACAAACTACAATATATTAGAAAAACAACTGAAATCCCACACTGCAAATAAACCTAGAAAACATAGATATGATTTAAGTCAGAAAACAATAAAGCTAATTGAAGAAAGGAAGCGTCTATTATCTGGACCCTTTAAGAAGAGCAGTATCAAAGAAATATCAGAAATTAGTAAGGATATAAAAGAGAACATCAGGAAAGATCGAAAACATAGAAGACTAAATACCCTCGAAAGTCATATAATCAAATCAGGCGGAGTACGCAAAGCTTGGAAAGAATTAAGAGAAGTAAATAAGGAATGGATACCAAAGGTGAGAAGTAAAAATAAAACAGTGACAAAAAGGGAAGACATAATTGGAGCAGCAACACAGTTTTATAGAGACCTATACGCAGACGACTCTCTCCCGCTTCATTCAACAAGTGAAAGTTGTTTACAAGCCCGCCCAACAGACTTTGAACCAGAACCAGAAATATTACAGAGAGAGGTAGAAATTGCAATCAATAGTCAAAAGATGGAAAAAGCACCAGGTCCTGATAAAATCTCCAACGAACTGCTGAAAGGGTCCGCAGAAGAACTAGTCCCTATACAGACAAAATTATTCAACAGAATTATGTTTAACCAATTTATTCCCGCACAATGGGAAACTTCACACATCATTCTGCTTCACCAAAAAGGGTCGAAGGACGACATAGGTAACTACAGGCCTATAAGTCTTATGTCTAACTTATATAAGATATTCTCGAAAGTGATTCTCGAAAGAATAAGCCTGAAATTGGAGGACCACCAACCAATGGAACAAGCCGGCTTTAGGAGAAAATTCTCTACTATAGACCACATCCACACAGTGAAACAGATAATACAAAAGTACAATGAGTACAATAAAACACTTTACATGGCGTTCATTGATTATAATAAAGCATTTGATTGCATAAGTCATGAAGCTACCTGGAATATACATAGAACTGATCAAAACAATATACTCGAACAGCAAAGCAAAAATACAGTTAGAAGAGGCAGGACCCGAGTTTGAAGTGAGGAGAGGCGTCAGGCAGGGCGATCCCATGTCACCCAAGTTATTCTCTGCTGTCCTGGAAAATATATTCTGCAAACTGGACTGGGCACATATGGGTCTCAACATCGACGGTCAAAAACTAAATCACCTCAGATTCGCAGACGACATAATCCTGTTCGAGGAAGACCCAAGTCATCTTGAGCTTATGATCCAAGCCTTAAGCAAGGAAAGTGCTTTGGTCGGATTGTCCATGAACACAACAAAAACAAAGCTGCTAACCAATTCGGAAAGAAAAACAATAGAGGTGGATTCAAAGTCCCTGGAGTATGTAGATGAATACACCTATCTGGGCCAAATAATATCACCAAAAGATCAAACCAGCAAGGAAATCAACACGAGGATAGCAAGTGGTTGGAGAAAGTACTGGTCACTAAAAGAGATCATGAAATCCAGAGACATAGGAATAGCTATGAAAAGAAAAGTCTTCAACACCTGCATACTACCCTGTATTACATACGGATGCGAAACATGGGCACTTACAAAACAACACAGAAACAAATTGCAATACTGCCAAAGAGCCATGGCAGCATGACAAACATACGTAAGGCAGATCATGTAAGAAATGAACAACTGAGAGCTAAAACTAAACTAACGGACATCTTGACCAGAATTGACCAACAAAAATGGAGATGGACTGGCCACATGATGAGATCAAGTATAGAGGAATGGGGTAAGGTGATGACTGATTGGTACCCAAGGGACAGTAAACGCAGCAAGGGGAAACAGATAAGAAGATGGGAGGACGAGCTGAAACAAACAGCGGGCCCCAACTGGAGGAGAGTGGCTTGTGATAGAAATCAGTGGAAAGAGCTAGAGGAGGCCTTTGCCCAAAGGCACACTGAATTGAGGGACATACTGTAACAAATACAAAACAAAACAAACAATTCAGAATAAAGGGCTATATTATTATTATTCCTGTATTCATTTCTTTTCTTATTAATTACATTTTTAAATATTTTTACAAAACACAAAAAAGAAAAACATTTAAAAATATAAAAAATAGAGGCCCACCGGTATCGGGAACTGGGTCCAAGCTACCGTCGGTCAGGGCTCCAGAGAGAGCAACCTCCTAACAATGCGAGCCGTGTCCAGCAATACTGCTTTCTGGATCAGGCCCTTGATCCAGCCGCCTAACGAGAGCCTCCTAAGGTGTTGGTCGAGGCTCGTGGCTATTAAGCCATTGGCTGACACGACTATCGGTACAATTATCGCTGATTATTATTATTATATGAGATTACAAAATAAATGAAACCTACCTTGTCATCCTTTTGTTGATTACTATTCCTGGGTGTAGAATGAAATGCCCGGACATTGTTGTTGAAGAGAGAAGTTATAGTTGGGAGGTTAGACCTCTTGATTAATGCACAAGCTGCTTTGTATTCTGCATTGAAGTGGCGGAGTTGCTGTGAATCGATAATTTACAGTCTAAATAAAAAATAAGAAAGAAATAGTTAGTAAAGCAACACAATGAAAAGATACAGAGATATACATTATTAGTGAGTGCTCAGATTAAAGATTCACACCTTTGGTGTTTACAAAACCACTTTTAAAATAAATATTAACTATGTTTTTGCTATAAAGTTTAGCCCTCCTCGCCAGAAATCATCCTGCTTGGCCAATCTCTACATATCTATCTGCAAAGGAAATATCAAAATGCACAAATTTGTGTGCAAATAGGGGTGAAGTCTCTCTTCCCCCAATCTCATAGTCTACAATACATTAACCCAAACAATCAAAAATATCCTTAGATAGATAGGCGCAAGCTCAACAGCTTTATGTACTTTCTAGGACAGAGTGGGAGCCCAGAGTTTTAAAGTTTGCAGTGTGAAAAAGAAATTGATTGTTTTAAAGTTATGTGAAAACTATTTAGACATACAGGCAGTGCAGCTATGTGCTCAGTAGCTTTTGTTAAATTGCATGGCATACCATCTGCAGTATCAGAGCATTTGCTTGACATGTGATGATGTGAACAATCTACATTATTATACGGTGTACTGAGTATTTTCAAGTTGTCCGACTAAGATCTAATAGTAAAAATCATCATGATTTTGCTAATAAGATTTCACAACATGGTGTTATATTGCATTAGAAAATGTTCATCTCATCATCATCATTATGCTAAATAAAGTTTATGGACACCTGCCGGACTTTGCGATTCCAAACTAATTTACCAAAATGAATAATTTCATCATTAGGTAATGCTGTTTATTTTGTATTTTTTTTAGATTTATGGTATGAAAAGGCAACACAGGACATAATAATTTCTCACATAAAAGCGTTATCTTACCGGGTGCCTCGATTTACTAGTTAAATTGTGTAACACAGAAAAAGATCTGCACAAATTCACTAGATTATACTGGCACTGTTTATATATTTGCCTTTCAACAACACTATTTCTTAGCAAAAAGTTTTGTTTCGCCTGGATTTTAGATGCAGATAATGCCGGCAAACGTTTAATTGAGAGCATTTTTAAATAGGGCGCATTTGTTTCTTTTTTATTATATATAATTAAGCTGCAGTTGATAAAAAAAACATTTTCTATTTCCAGATTGAGGAAATAAGTTAGGTTAGTCCAAAACTGTCATTTTGACTTTGACATAACAATACAATATAAAAAATTAAAAACATCTGTGGAGGTCATAGTCAGTACCGTTTTTTGTTAATTAACGGCATTGGATAACGGCCTTTGTAGCCAGGATTATCATTCGTTCGGTTTACGAAGATCACCTGTAGAAGGACGCACCATTACCTCATATAAGTGAGAATGACAGGCATACACGTACAAGCGAAATGCGTTGATAACGATTGCAGAGTAAGCAATAAATTAAGTTTTTTAGAGCATACCCTTAGAGCATTTACTGCCGCACTCAGAGACATTTAACGGTTACTTAACGCACTCCTTAGTATACATTTTGTACTAAAAATCGCTACAAAGGAGAGCTTTAAGTAACCGTTAACTTCTCTGAGTGTGGCAGTTAATGCTCTAAGACAGGGGTTCCCAAACTTATTTTGTCTACTGCCCACTTTGAAAATAAATTACTTTTTAGCGCCCCCATTTTTTCACCTACTTAAAAACCACTATAACTTAAAATTAAATTAATCAATTATTGTGAGCTATATTAGCAGTGATTAAACATTAATTCTAAACGAGACTTTTACTATAACTCGCAAGAGTTAATTTGAAACCTGAGTGCAGTAGGTAATACACAAGGGCGCTCAGGTCTTAAGTTAACTCTTACGGGCTACACCTGCCAATGATAATGAATTAATAAAACGCAACTTTATAGTATTCAAACATAGTAGAATGATGTCTAAATATCAAGAAAAACATCAGGAGAAAGTCGTCGAATTCAAACAAAAACAAGATTGTTAACGTGTGTTGTTGGATTTCATAAGTTAGTATGACGCTAATAAGTTGAATGTTGTTTGTTGATGTTTTTTTTATTGAGATTGATAAATAATGTCTAAAATATTACCTACCTCAATTAGCTATAGTATTTTTATTCAGATGAAATAAAATAAATAATGCTAAAGTATCAAATTAGGTTATGCCAGGTACAGGCATACTAGTTTTGGGGTTGCTATGCTCTTCATCTTCCTAGCCCTTTTCCCACTTTAGGTGGGGTCGGCTCTCCTTATTTCACGGCGCCAAGACGCTCTGTCGAGGGTTGTCGGGTCAGGCAATTTCTCCTTCTTGAGGTGCTTCGTCATACTGGTCCACCATGTCAAAGGAGGTCGTCCTCGGCCTCTTTTGCCCTCAGGTAAGCTCAGAGCCGTTGTATATAAAAACTAATGTGAAGGATGAATCTGATGCTGTTTAATAAGTTTGTTGATATCAGGTTCCAATTTACTCAAGAACAGTCGCAAGTCACCACGTTCGGTAACATGCAAACGATTTCTTTTTAGTAAGCAGTGTTGCCACAGAACTAAATCCAATCAATAGCCAAAAGCAATCTCGTAACTAATAGTTGATGTTCATAAGTTATAGTTGAGAGTCGAGAGCTCATGCAGTCGGTGTCTAAGAGGCCTCCTAGCTAAATGAAATTACGAATCACCCCCCAAGCCTCTACACAACGCCCCCATTTTTTTTCATGTTCTGGGTCTCTTACCGCCCCCCTTAAGGCCTGTAGCGCCCACAAGGGGGCGTTGTCGCCCACTTTGGAAAAGGCTGGTCTTAGAGCATACCACAAGGCACCGCCATTATTTGTACGACGATAACAGGTCTTCTTATTTTCGATTCAGTGGTAATTTAACCTTTAGGCAGTTTGAGCACAGAAGGCGGCCATGTTTATAATGGCATCAGTGGCGTTCATCAGGTCCTATAAAGTGCAGGTGGATACTTGGAGCACTCTCTAATATGTGGGTCATGCTCTTGACAGAGTACACCGTTTAGCAGATCTAAAACAACACTTAGGTATCTGAATGTTTGATCGCTATAACTTCTTAGGAGTAGCAATTTTTGTATAAATTTGGAAAAAAATCACCGAGTTTTTAATAGAGAAATCTTGAAATGAAAATTCAACACCGTGACTACCGCCATACCGTATCGGATGTCTCGTACACTGGGGTACTAGTTGTGAATTTTGGGTATCAATTTTATCTTGCTGGGTAGTAATTTTCTATGTAGGTTTGAGGAAAGCGACATGCTGCTCAAACTTGGAATCAACATTCAAAGTCGTGGTCCTGCTGAACGAGCGAGCGAAAGTTATCATCGTCGATTTCTCGGTAAATACAAATGTTTCAGTTCTGTTTTTTTAACGAAATGAATAAAATTTATGTGTAGTAATTATTTGTATACTTAGAATAGCTGATGCATGCCCCCGTTTTCGGCGCTCATGGTGGTCCTGCTGAATGGAGCGTGAATACCGCAGGACCACCTTCAAAGTCGATTTTCTCGAAAACTTCTGAGGTACCAATTTTGTTGTTCGAGTACTAATTGGTACCAATTGAGTAGTAATTATTTACCATATATGGAATCGATTGGCGTCGGGGTCCTGCGGTAGTCACGGACATTATATTGTTGATTTTTAAGTAGGTACTTAAAATTTTATTTATTTTACAAATTGTTTTCGAACTGAGGTCTGTAAGTTAATAAAACTTATTCGATTTATAAATGTGTTTTCGATTAAAAATACACCTACTAATTCATAACCTAGCTCTAACAATGTAGGTATTGAATACGTAAAAATACACCCAAGGTCCACAGATAATGATCAGTGGAAATTTGATACAAATTGTATCATACAGAAAAAATTCATACCTGTTACTTAAGTAATCCTTTTATACTTACGTTATTAATTTTTTATCAACATATTTTTATTGCAGTAAATTAAGTTTTTAATACGTAGGTATTTAGGTTTGCAGCAATGGTAGGTAAGTTAGTAGGAAAGCAATAAATAAGAAATACCTATCGCTCATTAATGATGTTTATATTATAACACAGAAGGTAGGTATTTACAATACAGAACAATAATTATTCGAGTACCTACCTACCCACTTCATCAACAAAAGTTATTGGTACCCATAGGCCGTTCTATACAGTTTGTATACAACTGTGGACTGTGGTTATTATTACTATTCCGATTTCCTTACTAAATTTATGTGCACAAGTGTACATCTAAACAGCTCAATACCATTGACAACTTAATTTGGTAGGGTTATACGCGAAGATTTACTATTATGTAAAAGTAACTAATTAAATCTTATTTCTCTTAACAACACTTAGGTATCTGAATTTTTAAGAATATACTAAAATTTTACTTATTTTACAATATGTAACCTGAGCACGCGGTGCCTTAGGCAACCTGGAAAACTCTGAATAGACTCCGCACTCTGGTAGCAGCGTAGACAATCTCCATAGGTGGGGGTTCTCGGATGGTGCCGATCTTTGGTGTTTGTGCGGCGTCTCTTCGCAGCACTTCGCACTTCTTTAGGAGTAGTAATTTTGTATAAATTTGGGAAGTAATGACATTTAGTATAAGGGTAGTAATTATTTGTATACTTGGAATAGCTGTAGCATGCCCCCTTTTTCGGCGCACATGGTGGTCCTGTAAAATGGAACATGACTACCGCAGGACTACCTTCAAAGTTCCTTAGATTTTCTCGATAACTAAGGTACCAATTTTGTTGTTCGAGTACTAATTGGTACCAATTGTACCAAGACAACCAATTGGTACTATTTCTACTGCAAAAAAATATTATTTTATTGTAAGTAATAAATTAAAGTTGCGTGAAATACTCTTCGCATAACACTAACATCACCAACACGTCTGCTTTGCGATCATAATATGTCACTGCAGGGATCCAGCAGAATATCAGCGTCAGGTATATTTGCGTGACACGTGCTGAGCTGGACTCCTATTTGGTGCAACCTTGAGACGCACACCGCACTGTGTTTTGATTGTCATACCTAATGTTGCTGGAGTCAATTTTTATTTTATTTCTGTAAGTATGGTTTCCTTTTTCTTTTTATGTTGCCACTATGTTATTAAACATACATGTAAATTGTAATAATTTAATTAAGATTTTGTGTGTTGTGCTGTCTTTCGTGTGCACTAAATAAATGATTTATCTACCTATCTATCTATCGAGTAGTACCTAATTATTTACTAAATATGGAAGCGATTGGCATCGGGCTCCAGCGATAGTCACGGACATAGCAAAGGAAAATAAATAAAACATCGATATTATTCACATTTATATTATATACATACATCAAAAGGTTTAGAAAGTACATAGTTCCAACGTAACAGTACCAGGGAGTATCATTAGAAATAGGTACCCTTCGAAGGGAGTACATTTTGATTTAAAATTTTCCAGTCTTGAATTTTACAGATACTTAGATTAAAAAATTAATAGAATTTACTATAGGTAAATCTGTAAGATCATTAACTGAATTAAAACGCTTGGAAATAATAGTTAAAAAGAAAAACGAAAACAATGAAAAAAAACATTTATTTCAAATTAAGTACACAAGTAACAGCAAAAAAAAAATAACTTCACATAATGAGTTGTTAGATCAATATTATGTTACATACTCGATAACTATACATATTAATTATTCTTGTGAATCATGTGAAACAAGGAAATTATTCGATTTTTTCATTGATGTAAAATTCCCCTAGGTGAAGCTAATTGAACAACTAATAAACGCTCGCGTACGTAATACACTGCACTAATTTCTATTTTCACTGTTTTTCAAAAATCTGCTTTATGTAAGTTAGTTTAAAGTTAATTTTGTGATGCTAACATATGTTTTATGTTTTGATATGAAAGAATTGATTGCCTATGGTTTTTTACATCAATAACTAAATTCTTATTTTTGTGTTAGTACAAGATTAGTATAAAATTTTGAGCTACATTTTAAATTGCCTCTCAACGCTTAGTATGGATATAATAAACTATTTTATTTGAGAAAGGTGAAATACACTTTTTATTATGGTTGTGGTTAGATTTGCCGGTAAAGTTTATATTTATTTTGATCCCATCTTGCTCTATTGGATAAACGTTGCGCTATGAAACCAAGCGTATGGACAAAGTGAGAAAAAATATTTAAATGACCTCAAAATACAAGTATTACGCCCGGAAAATGAAAAAAAGAAAATGGATTTCACGCACTCATTTAGGTAAAATTTATACATTTTAAATTTTCATTTACATCTATTAAGAATCTAACATCATTGTATAATATATCTATAAACATTTTTATATTTTGTTAGCAAACAGGTAGGTAAATACACGAAATATTTGAAACATCAGATACAATAATTTATTCGACTAACAATTGTATTTTTTTGTTGATTTCATTTATTATTTGTGACAGTTAAATTTCAATACTAATTATTAGAACTGATGCCAGACCAACAGTCAAAATCAATTCCAGCCAATTTAGGCATGTAGGTCTGGCCGCAGAATATTTTATATCTGTTAGATTTACATATATATCGCCAAATAGACGTCCTACTTTAAAATGACAAAATTCAGTCGTTTACAGCTGAACCACAGAAAGAGTGAATCATTCTTATAATCAAATGTACTGATCCCATAATTTTTGAACTGCGTTAAATTGTATACAACGTGTAGATGACACGGGATAAAGACATTGTGCTACTCAATATTGTGTGATGGTACTGGTTATTTTTGTAAACAAATGTATGACTATTTGAAAGGAAATTTAGTTAGTGTAGGCTAAACCAGTTAATTCAAAACATTATAACCAAGAACATGTGTCATAGACGAGGTATAATTATTTAAAATATTATATCTAACATCAAAAACATTTATTCACGTCTACAAGTTTATAGGTAGGCGTAGGTACTAGTTGAGATAGGCCCGTGGGACTAAACATTGATAGCTACTGAAATTCGTTTAAACACTGAAACTACTTTCCTATTATAAACACATTGAAAACATTTATAACATTATAGTGTATAGAGAGTACCTAAATTTGAACTTCAAACCCGATTAAAACAAGTACTTTTCTAACTGTTAACTGTAGGATATAAAGACTAGTTGATGTCCTACTACTGCTCGCTAGCAGTATACTCAGGCATTCATTTAGTGTATACAGTGTTGTGCTTTAAAATTTAGAAGAAAAAGTCCCTTCTAGGGAATCCAATAGGATAATAAGTATATTTTTGAGCGTTTTATTTTCAATCCTACAAGATAAATATATATAAATATATGTCTCGCTTTTGATAAGTGTGGCACATTTGAATCATATTGAGTTCGAAACTATGGAGGTATTGAACTGTGGCAGTGTGTATAAGTGTCTGTGGAACTAGTGTTTGTCATGTGACAAGACAGAGATAACATTTGTGAAAGACTAATTTCTCGTTCACACAGGAGTCCGTTTTACAGGTCCGCTTTATCATATACGTTTTTATTCGACGCTGGCGTATGTAGTTGTATGAGCGGGTTCACACACACGACAGTATAGAAATACTGATCCGTTTTATCGGATCGAAGCCACGCGGGGCGTTCCATTACCCCTAGTAGCGACAGATCCGTTAAAACGATACTGTAAATGTGAGGTGAACATAACTCCCAGTAGCTACGGATCCATTAAAACGATCCCGGAAATACGGATGTTCTGTGTGAACGAACCCTAACTGATTATGCAAGATTATCGCGACGAAAGCGCCACAGCGGGCAGGGTAGACAACTATTGAACAAAATACATAAGATCCACTCAATTACTAACGCTAACATCTTAATAACTAACATTGAAGTGACTAAACATGTCAACGTAGATATACTTCTGGAGAGAACCATCCTAATAAAATAATCACTACTTCTGATAAAAATTTGCTTCGTTCGAAATTACTGATCATCTCAAAGACACGCGGTCGTCAATCTTAACATTAGCGATTTTATAGAAATATATTGATTCGACAAACCCTGGCACGTCCACATTTCATGTTATAAGAATGCGTCAAGAAAGCTACTCGATAAATAACCACAAAATAAATTAACACTAAAATATTGTGAAAATATAACGAGAACTTTCAATTACTGTGCTTTTGGGCACTAGAGGTCACCATTTTATGAAATGAAAAACCTAAGTTGTGAAAACTTTGCGATTCATACCCCGTAGGGACCGTTTCATTTTGTTATCGTTCACCATCATGATGTTTAGTTTAACTTACCACCTTCATATAATAAATTAAGAGTACTAAATCATTCTAAAGACACCGATGTTTTTAGAAAAAGTATAGAAAAATCTTCATGAGCTATGCTCCGAATTCGTCAAAATCTCAAATCGACAATAGTCGTATTTTGATTTAATATCTGACCCCTCTTGTGACTACCTAGTCCTGCTACCGTAACACTAAAATACTTTCTAACCATAACTGCTAGGATCGTATACTCTTGGGAGTATAACAATTGTACAGCGAGCCAGCGCTGACAAAAATACGTCGAAGTAAGCGATGATTGAGCTGCTGCGGAATTGCTGACGTTCTCTATATATGTCTTAGTTCACAAAGTAGGTTCGGTCTCAATTGTGTGCGTTAGAAGGAAGTGTCTTGTGCGTAATCTCGGGGGTCGCTCAGTAATAGCCGAGCTGCCTTTACGCACACTGAAACAATGTACACTTATAACTACGAATCACCACACAAATAAGAACAACTCGTCTTCGTGAGTATTACAACTGTGTTTGTTTAGTAATCACGTTGATCTCAAATGTTCTGACAACTAAAGTCGTCTTTTGTCACTCTTGTGATTGATTCACTCTCAAATGAGTGAGAACCAGGTTGTTGGTGGCTTCTATGTCAGTCAGCTTTTTGTAAGCTCAACCATAGCTGGTATCGATATCTAAAGGACTAATCGTCATTTTGGGCACACTTTACAACGTTGTCCAACAGTGATGAATTATATATCATATGAAAGCTCTTGAACTGTATTTTATTTCATTCTATCGCAGCTAAGTTCATATCCAGCGCGTAAATGGTGTTTTGGTGCGTTTTTGAAAATCTGTTTTGTTTTGATATTATATTATAGTTGGCCGTCAATCAGTAGCTCGGATTATAAATAGCTCTTATTTGACTATCATCAATATGTAGGTTTAGAGTGCCCTGGTTGGGTAATTAGGTAGGTAGTGTAAGTGGGGTAGGTAGGAAGGTAGGGAAGGTCCATACCTTCCCTACCTTCCTACCTACCCCACTTACACTACCTATCTACCCTATCTAGGTAGGTAGGATAGACGGGAGCGTCATGTCATGTACAATTTATGTGGCAGCTTCATTTCCGTCAACCCTACCATACCTACCTACTCTTCCTACCCTGTCTACTCTACCAACCCTACCTACCCTGCCTGCCTACAGTGCCTACCCTACCTAACGTAACTACCCTGCCTACCCTACCTAACAAAACTACCCTTTCTGCCCTACCATTTTTTTTTATGTTCCGGTGTGGCAAATCCTGATTAAATGTCCTCCGCCATGGGGGGCGAATCCATCTCATCCTTCCGCAATCTCCGGCTAGTGCAGGCCCGCAACTTCTTGGCTCGACATCGTGTTGGGGAGGAGTGAGGTGTTTGCCCCCCCCCGCGACGCCTAAGAGGGGCGCGCGTATTACGGCACACTACGCGCCACAACTTCGGACCTATTTACGGGCTGTAAGAGGGCGTTTCTGCCCTCCACTGACGCCCGGCGCGTCTGCTGCGGATCGGAAGAGTAGATACAATCTCTGTCTCCATTTCCGCAGCCTCCTTATGCGAGGCTACTGTTTCGCAGAAGGATACCACCACGCCTCAGGACTCCTCATTGCCGACCATAATTAGACTAGACTATAGCCGGCAGTGACAGGTCATTGCGTATTTCAGAGATGAGGGCACGACGCGGCTCCAACCAAGCGGCACACTCTGCCAGCGTATGCCGCGCTGTGACCTGCTGGTAGTCGACGCAGTGGTGATACCGGGCTTCCAGCTCCCTGTTTATGCGACACGACAGGGAGCCGGTGCCACCTCCTGAGCCAGCGCTCAAGCACTGGCCGGACTGCCTCGATGGTGCAGAATGGCGGTAGGGCGTGAAAGCCTGTCCCGCCATTCCGCCACCAGGACCTCACGGAGCTGAGACTGACGCAAAACCATGTCCTCCAACTTGTTGAGGGTCACCTTCAAGCGCCATATGCGGCTCTTTTTTTTTGTTGGGACAATCCCACCGCACTATTCCCAAACCACTGCAACTCCTGAGAGCCAGAATCAACAGTGGCGACCACCAGAAAAGCGCCGAGGCAATGAAACTCGACGAAGTCCCGGAGAATGAATTTAACTGTCTTGGATCCCGCAACGAAATTAATCAGAAAATAATAACGGAAGAGTAGGAAAAAGTACAAATTTCCACTTCCCTCCATATCAAGCAGGAGACAGAACAAACAAGGCCAATAGGCACAAAGGGTCGTATACAACTGGGATAATCTCAGTTGCCTAGCACCACGGATAAAAATTTGCATTAATATTAAGGGGTCCTACATATGCCGTATGCGGCTCACCACTTGTGAGACCGCAGCCGTCGCCAGCAACGCTGCCTACCAGCGACCAGCGTATCGTCCGCCTAACACGTCAAGTCTACGCCCGATTGGAGTTCGCGACTCAGCACCCAGTCGTACCCGATGTTTCACAGAGGCGGGCCCAAGACCGAGCCCTTTGGAGCACCGCACGACATGCGGTGCTGGTTTACGACGCCATCAAGTACCACGTAGGTGACACACCTCTCCGCCAAATAAACCCCGACGATACGGCGTAGGTACCCTACCTCCTTTATCTACCCTACCTTATAAGTCATTCGCATTTTTCATTTACAATTTTTTTTTTTAACATACCAAAACGCCGTTTTCGCGCTGGATTTGAACTTAACTGCCATATAATGAAATAAAGTACACGCCAAGAGCTTTTATATATCATAGGTTTCATCACTGTTGCACAATTTTAAAAAGTGGAACCAGTGTTCATACAAAAGTGCACATGGACCATTATAATTAAAATAAATCTTGCTTTTAGCAACTTGACCTCTAGTGTGACCACAAGCATTACAGCTCTTTGCAGTAAAAAGGAGTCAGAATGCAAATAAATTCATCAATTAACTATTTGACATTGTCTTCTTGACCTCCCGCACTTTGCAAAGTAAACTACATACTTCAAATACTACAGGCCCGAATTGTGACAGATATGGCACGGATTTTTGTGCCAATATTATACGCGGACAACCACGAAAGATCTTTGGAACTAATAAATCTAACATTATAAAAAAAAAACGTTTCTTAAAATAATGCCGATGAAATAAATTCACTGTCGAATGTAGCCTAAATTTGACTTAATCATATATTTAAATAGAAACATAATATACAAATAATCATCACAACGAAAATATTGAATAGGTACTTAAGTAAAATTTTCACGAATTGTCCACACCACGCCGCTTCTATGCTGACCGCATGTCCCTATCTTAGAGCTTACCACTTTGAATATCATGAATCATTCTAACATTAAAATTATGAAAGATCTACTGCACATCGGAAATATATTACAAAAGATCGGTTTATATTCGTTATTATGTCGTTATTATGGAATTTCGTCACAATTACGAAGCGATAAAGTAAATTAATCGTCGCAGTACTTGCAACTTCATTAATCAAGTATATATTGTTTGTTTCTCTGTTTTGTCTTGTAGTGTCTACTCAATTTATAATACTGAACATTTCTCTAACCATACAAACATCCTCATGTGTTTCACTCAAAAAGAGCGTCTACCTCTCGTCACGTATTAAACTCTACTAAGTACTTAAATTCTATGACTAAATAACTTTCGAAATAATAAAAGTTAATATGAGACTCAATCCCTATTTTGTGTAAGAAACAATTAACCAAAGTAATATTTTTCAAATTAGAATAATCATATTTTTTGGTATAAACATAATGTACTTTTCATAAATTAGACGAAACATAAATCCTGTTAAAACTTACAATAAATTTGTGATTGGTTAACCTATGAGACAAAATATTGAAAGCGAATTAATTGACTAACTACTATATATAAAAAAATAAAAATAATTCATTGTGTGGAAATTATTTGTACTGCGATTTTGCAAACTAGTAATGTTTACATTTTGATGATTTACAACACTGGAAAGCAGCGAATTGTTTATAAACGTGACATTCCCAGTTGCAATATTCGCCTATGGAAATTTTCCTAATCCTATGTCTGAATTTGTCAATATCCATGATAGTAATTTATGTCATATTTCGGGAGCGTCATCCATAATAAAAGTTGAACGCATTTGAGCTCTGCGACATCCATCATCGTCCCAGTGAGTACTGTTTCCCTACCCGCGAGAAGTAATTTTCACGATAGAGGATATAATGTCGATAACAGAGAAATCAAACGAGAAACTGTACTCACTGTAACTTACAATTATAGTTACGGCCTTGATTCTAAAGCTATTTCCATTGGGTTTTTTAAGGTTATCACAAATTATTATTTTTTCGAGACAAAATTCAACTTAGTCCTACACTAATATTGTAGGACTAAGTTGATGTTTCACTATCAGCATTATCAGTATAATTACCGTCACGCAAATTACTTGAAGATTTTTTTGTATTTCCTAATTGATTTTGTATGTACTAATTCATGATAATCATAAATTAACATAACATTATGTCCGAGGTACCGAGTACATTGTAATTTTTCTAAATATAGTCGACATCTAGTATACACATAAGCGCCATTTATGCTGGCAAAAATCTGTGTTCACAGATTATAATCTCTTTAAACTAAACGATCTGTAATAAGATAGGGAGAGGGGATGGTAAAGGAAATTATGAGCGTCTTACATTCTAATAAAACTATTATGTACAGATATGTCATCAGATTATAGTAAACACCGTAAGCTTGATTTTGAAATAATCCGGTGACATGTACACTATGTACAGTTATCTATAATAAATAGGATTAGTGATAGGTTTATTTACAGTAAAATTACACGGGGGAGGACACGGATAGGATTCAACAGATCGTTTAGATAGAGGATGCACGATGTCGGCTAACAAATGGTAGATTAATCAGTGGGTTGGATTCCTCGTCATCGTCCAACTCTTTGTTATCGTCGTCCGATTCTAGAACTAAATTTTCGTGGAACTGGCTGGTGTAGTCAAGGTCGTACGAACTCTCGTCGTCTAAATCTTCGTCGTCAGCATCATAACTATTAACGTTATTATAATTATTAAAAGAAAGTTCTGAATCGTCCCTATCCAAACAGTCTGTTTGAGCCTCTCCGGGCTCTAGTAAATATTATGTGTCGTCACACGAGTTATTATGTTTTAATACCTGGAAAATAGAACGTTTGTTATCTTAATTCTATTCATATAGCATTAATTTAAAGGTGTGGTTGTTGAAATTGTTTAATATAATTTATAGCTAGGTAGGTCGGGTAGGGATAAAACATCGTAATAGTAGTGATGATTTAATACTATTCCTAGAATAGTTCTGATATCATTCTGCCGCTCACAACTGAATGTGAGCTTCTATCATGAACAACATTAAAAGTGCATAAATAAATTCCATTGATTTGCAATTCAAAACTGTGACAGCAAATCAAATTATGATTTTTGTATTTTATTGAAATAAAATAAATGTTCAAACGGCATTATAAAGTAAAAACCTATGCCTGTGCTAAAATAATGTAATAAAGACATGCAAAAGAAAATATAAAAAAGCCGCTAAGCTATCGAGCACCTGTCATCACCTCAACGGGCAGTGAGCTACGGCGCGGGAACTGGAGAGCTCGCTCTTGAACACCGTAGGTGGCTCGTGCGAGCCATTGCTGGCAGGTGACAGAGAGGCTAGGCTTGCGGCAGCCGCCGTTGGAGCTGTGGCGCAGCGAGCCCGGCGAGGCCAGGCCACGCAGCTCGGACGGCCCCACGGGCGACGGTGCCGAGCCGCGCCGCTTGCTCCACGACTCCTTGCTGGAGAACGTGCGCCGCAGAAACTGAGGGACCACTTTCGGTACTTCACGTATTTTCTTCTCCCTCGGAGCTGTAACATTTATTATCGTTCGAAATTAGAATTTCAATGGAGTGAGTGGGAAAGACGGGACACGCTCTAGAATGACATATACGGATCTTATTGGTAGCTGTTGCCCGCCACTTTATCCGTGTCAAACCCGTAAAATTAAAAAAAGATAAGGTTTACATTTTTTTATGCAGGACCCTAACTCTTTTTTCCAAAATCTTCTTCCTTTTAATATCATCTATCTGTCAGTGAAGATTACCACAGAGATTACCCAGAACAAGCAGACCGAAAAAAAATAAGCTGTTGTCATAAGTAGGAAAGTACCGTAACTATATCTATACTAATATTATAAAGAGGTAAAGTTTGTGAGTTTGTGAAGTAGTGGGGATTCTCTGGATCTACTGAACCGATTTTGAAAATTCTTTCACCAGTAGAGAGCTACATTATTCCTGAGTGTCATAGGTAATAATATATTTTCAAAAAATTAGAGATCCTTATGAAAATTGCAATAATGTAACCCACAGTAGCAAAATGTTACCTGTATTTTTTTTCTTTGGCGTGAGCTGAGAAAACTATTGATGATACATAAAAATTATTTGGTAGGTAGGTAGGGTAGGCAGGATAGGCAGATTAAGCAGGGTAGACGGGGTAGGCGGGGTAGGCTGGGTAGGCAGTTGACGGGAGCGAATCCCCGGGGTCTGCTAGTACTTTATAATTTTATTTATTTGCATAGGAGATATAGATAGATGTTCTTCAGACGGATCAGGAGAGCAGTAATCTTAAGCATTGCGTGCGTGTATAAATAGATGATGGTATGAACGTAAATGAAGCTAAAGGAGTATGGATCGTGGCAAGTGGCGTCATGAGTATGTATAATTTAAATTTTGGGATTCATTATAAAATACTAATTTCTACTAGCGGCTTCGCCCGCGTGTTCTTATCCCAAGGGAACATTATACCGGGATAAAGTAGCCAGTGCCAGACTATAATCTATATCTGTGCTAAATTTCATTCAGACCCTTTCAACCGTTCTAGCGTGATTGAGTAACAAACATACATCCACAGTGGCACACACATCCATCCAAACTTTCACATTTATAATATTAGTAAGATTTCAAAACAACTTACTCATGTCTTCCGATGGCATCGACTTCCTCCGCCTCTGCAGAAGCGGTTCTGACTCTAGCTCTAAGGGCATCCACGTTAAGTTGTCGCGCAGTTGGCTACCCACTGTGCTCGATTTCCGTCCGTTTTCTTTCTGTTTATTACGCGGCGGCGTTTCATCACTATCATCAGAATCCTCAGAGTCAGTCTTTTTTACATCTCTTACGACTAATTTATGATCTGGCCTACTAGTACTCGGTATAGGATTTACAAAGTCTGGTCTCAACCGTGATGAGAGATCATCGTCGTCATTGCCACGAGACGTAGACTCCAAAGGTGGGAAAGTTTGCTGCCGGACTAGCGGTCTGATCACGGAGCCGAAACCTGGGAGCACAGTGCTGAGGCGGATGGCTTGAGCCGGTGTAGTAATGGAGGCTATGGTCGAGTCCGGTAAAAGAGTTTGCAAGTCGGGCTCCTGTGAGTGCGAGCTGTGGGCGTGCAGGTTGAGCGATACCAGCGATGGCGGCGAGGGCGGCGAGGGCAGCGAGGGCAGCGAGGGGTCACGGGGTCCCGCGACCCCACGCTCCCGGTCACGAAATCTGGCATCTTGGAATAGGTTGAGCGGCACGGAGAACCGCCGCAGCTGTTCCCTTAGTGGCCTGGTCTGGACAGGGTTGAGCGAACCTCTACGCAGCGGCAGTAGAAGCCTTTGATCACCGGTGCTGCGGTTTTCGTCATCCGCATCCTGGTCGTCACGCGGCAGTAGCGCGGCTGGTGCTTCAGGTGCCTCAGTCTTTGTGTTTTCGTTCCCTTCTTCATTATCCAACTCTTGCCATCTGTTCTGGTTGTACATAAGATTACAGAGCATCTGAGAGGATAAGTCATTCTTGAGAAACCTGTGCCATTCGTTAATCAGCGGTTTCACTACGAATTTGAAGAAACCTGTAATTAAGAAATTAAAATTATAGATAGCGAAATGTGTACTTTCGATGAATGAATTTGGTAAATAATGTTGACCTGTCTGTATCTTGGGTATGGAGTTGGTGTGTCGGTCGCAGAGCGCGCTCACGGGCAGGTTGAGGCGCCGCTCGTAGTCGCCCTGCCGGAAGAACTCCTCGCATACTTTCATACTCCACTTCCGGCTGATGTCCCATGGGCGGCAGGGATTGGAGATGTCAGCGCACTTCAGAGCAATCTGGAGCACTAAGTGACGATGCTCACTCTTTGTCATGTCCAAGGTGTCCTGGTCGAGATGTTTCTGTGAACAAAATATAAAGAAGTGAACTTTGTGATTTAAAATTGAAGTCTTTATGACAGTTTATATAATTATCCTATAACAATCTGGAATAATGTACCTTTCAAATGGTGAAAGATATTTTATAAATCGGTGTAGTGGTTCCAGAGATTACCTTACACTTAGGAACAAACTCACAAAATTCGGGCTCTCTCTTTATAATATAAGGTAAAATTTTAAAATAACTCTGAAAAATATCTCCTTTGAAATGCACTCCCAATAAACTGAGCGCTGCGAATGCTTGATTTTAATCGGTTCTGTAGTTAGCGCGACTGATTCGAGCTAATTAGTTCAGCGCAATGTTGCCCGTCATCGTTTATAGGAAGTTGGAACTGAGCTCGGAACTTCCAGTAATTATATTTTTGCAGTCACTGGATGCGGTCTTTGAACGTTGAAGTCTTTTCTACCGGAAAGTAGACGTACTCAAGCTTATAAATGTTGCCTCCGTATTCAAGCCAGACTAGCTAATAGAAGCAGATTTAATGATATTTTATGATTCAGATCACTCCAGTGTGATGTTTGGCAGTCAGATAATAATTGATTAACCATCGAAACGTTTTGAGGAGGTTAAAACTGACTATTCAAATCCAGTTGCACCTTTAGGGTTCATTGTATTAGTGTAATAGTCATATTTTATACTTATTTGATGTTACATAAGCAATTGAAAATTGTTTGTTTACTTTGAACATGACCAGAGGCACCTAACGTAGTCGAATGCCAGGGGTTCATAAAGCAAATAACGTGTTCCAAAATATGAGGTGCACCGTTCCATTTCATGCAGCGGTGAATAATTCATGGAATCTGCAAATTCACAACAGCTGGAGTGAAGCGCGTAAACATGCAGTTTACATTATTTACGACGAACAAATGAGACTCTTTAATTACAGCTACAGTGGCGACCATAAACATGTTTGAGTGGTATTATTGTGAAATGTATGGTATGCATAACGTTTATTCTCATTTTAATTGCGACGCCACCGCCACGGGCATATTATTGAAGTCATCCTTGAGAAATAGTCTGATGTCTATTGATGTGAATTTTATTGAATCATATGCCGGATTGATTAAGATAAATTATTAACTCATTTATTTTAACTTTGACTTAAATTTTGATTTAGATTTATTTTTTACTAGCTGTTCCCCGCGGCTTCGCTCCCGTGGACGGTGGTCCACGGGCTATTTTTATTAGCCTATGTCACTCAGAAAGAAAGTAGTTTTCTATTTATGAAAGAATATTCTTAAATCGGTCCAGTAGTTTCGGAAAAAAAACTACGAAACTGTAGCTTTCCTTCAGTAAAATAATTTTCACAATCGGATCATAAATATACTTTTACGAACACAAACTATTCCTAAACCTTCATATTATTTTTGCGACACATTTTATTTAGTTTCTATTTAATTTAATCATCATCATAATCAGCCTATTAATGTTCCCACTGCTGGGACAAAGGCCTTGTCTCTGTGAGAGGGGATGGGCCGTAATCCACCACGCGGGCGCAGTGCGGGTCGCATGTCTTTGAATTTTTGGTTCAAGGACATGCCGGTTTCCTCACGATGTTTTCCTTCACCGTTTTGAGAGCAATGGTGATGAAATAATTTACACAAAGTTAAGCACTTGCTTGGTTTCGAACCCACGACCTACAACTTTTAATTCGCGACCATAACCAGTAGGCCACCACTGCACGAATTTAATACTTCGTAATAATAGTTTACTTTCAACATTGGCTGTAAAATCTGGTGATATGGTGTTGGTGCATATGATGTTACCAAGAGCAGTCTTTTGTGAAAACAAAGTCGGTCATAAGCACTGAGGTCGCGACATTTCTGCTGCACCAAGGGCCGCGGTTCTATTCCCGTTACAGCACATTAGTATGGAGCCTCGCACTTGTCATACTAATGTATATTGGCACCGACCCGAGTCTCAGATTGCGTGTTTTACTTACACCTATAACTATGTCAGTAACAACAATACTCGTACATAATATTTTGTGGAGTGCACACATCTGGAAGGCGTTATGAAGTTCAATGTGGGTGTTATGACCATAAGTAATGATCTTTATGACGCGAGGAAACACATTTGCCAAAAATTAGGGTTCCTAATATAATACTGGCAACAGGTGTCAATGGTATCTTTGGGACGGCCTCAGTTCGCTATATAGATACAGATTTCAATCTGTATCTATATAGTATCTATTGTCATAAAATTGAGTACTTAATCTGTAGAATCTCAAAGCGAATATGCAGCTCATACCTGTCTCTTTTCGTATAATTGTCCGAGGGTGACGCTGACAGCCTGTGATGTGGACCAATCAAATTTCTACAAAAATAAAGCAAGTGGCCGCACGATAGCTTATGCTACTTTGCTTGCGTTTTCCCCTCACATACAGACAGGGAATGTTTAGTCCAGCACCCTAAATGCGTATCTGTTTTGACACCACGAAGCAAACTCCTTCCTTTAATTTTGATAACTCAACAGTACTCATTGTGTGTTTTACGCTGTCGAGTTGACGGATTTTTGAACATATGAAGCAATGAATGCAATGAAAGCGTACCGTACGCTATTGTTTGATTTTACACAATTAGGGGTGCTAATCTCTGATAATGTGACATGCACGTAGCATGTACTCGTATGTCGAATTAGGTACATGGATGTCGATGAACTAATTATAAATACAGTAATGACTGCGATCTAGAATGAGATAGCACGTCATGACGCATTTAGAAACAAATTGTGTCTTTAAATAGAGGACTATTTCTGTTTTCTGTGACCCATTTAACTGTATTTTAGTGTTTACAGTGCCTGCGCCTAGGTACTTGAACAAACACCATGAGTATTTATAGCCTAAGTCGTTGATAAAATTTAAGATCCACAGCATGGTTTAGAAAACTTTAGTTGCAACCATTGCAACTCGCATATGATGCCCTTCTATTCTAAGCCATCAATGTGATAAACGTAGCATGGGACCCCTTTTGCCAGTTTTGACTTGATTTTAAACAAACTTACCAAAATCGAGGAGGTTCCAGGATAGTTATAAAAAAACAATATGCAAACGTACAGTATTGCACCCACTTAAAGTGTGCAGGTACAAATTTCTAGCGCAGTTTAATTAATTCACTATTGATAACCAGAGGCGGCTGTACTTTAAGTTCACTCGTGCACTGAACTGCCAGATTTAAAAAAGTTTAGAAATAAAATAAAAATGTTTAATAATATCTGATTAACGATCTATTCAATATTTACGAAATTATGACGAACAAATTTAAGCTCTTTGCTAAAGTAATAAGACGTATATTGCTGTAAAAAATACTCCCCGTGCGCTAGGCTAAAGCGCACGGCGAGAGTTCATACAATTCTATGAGAAACAAGCGAAAACGCCTGGCGCGTGAGACAGAGATAGTTCAATAGAAAATGTACGGCGAAATATGACC
Organism: Orthosia incerta; assembly: GCA_948252205.1. Lineage (NCBI taxonomy): Eukaryota > Metazoa > Arthropoda > Insecta > Lepidoptera > Noctuidae > Orthosia > Orthosia incerta. Next base: position 34,509,166 of record OX411741.1, on the reverse strand, counting down.
ATTCTCGTGCGCCGCACCAGCGAACCGAAGATTACCGAGAGCGGGCGAGGTTTGACGAACGAAATTTATCTTAGGGTCGAGTACCAACATTAAAAGTTGTACAACGACGTAACTAGATGGCGTTGGCGTCGAATTAGAAGTCGCTAGCGAGGTTGGTATGGTTTGCCGATTTACATAGGCTCCTGTGAATTTTAGCAAATCTAACACAATTACCCAGTGAGACGGCAAAGTGCACTACCACTACTAAGATCCACCAGACCAGCCGCCACTGTTGATAACAGCCCGGTACTATCCCTCTGAAGGGCAAAGCTCATACATAGTAGGCATGAGCTTATCACTACGGGTTGGAGATTCCAAACTAGCTGTGCCCGCGGCTTCACTCACGTGATCCACCGGCTGTTAACACGTTCGTTGCCGTAATTACTGAAACAATTAAAAAGCTATAGTGTATCGCGCGAGGCGAGTCCTTGGCAACGAACGTGTTATTTAAATAATTTACAAATCAACCGATAAATAAAATGAGGATTAGGAAAGCCAACAGCTTGCCGTAAATACGTTTCTAAGCCATCAGTATGTTAACAACAGCCTGACACCCTCACAATATGTTACAAGCGTCCGTAGCGGCGCCGGCGCAGGCTCGGTTGCGAAACGCTTGCAAAATCGCTGTTATCTTTGTTTAACGACATGTCAATGAAATGCTCACGTACCGACCGACTGGAGACAGATCTTGTGTTTCGGCTACATTCGAAACGACTTTCAACATTTTCCTTTTTGTGAACAAACCCCACTCAATTATAAAATCTTTTGTATTAAGTGTTCGTTTTGAAATTAAGGACGTGTCACTCTTCTTTAATGCCAAAGTTTAGCAGGTTTTCTGGCTAAAGTAGACTTTGGCAAATATTCGACTTTAAATTCTTAATTCAGAAATCAGGGGTTTATTTTCTACTCGATTAAAATATTTTCAACGGTAGTTAACTATATTACATCGTGGAGTCTTCTGGGCAATCTTTTTAGCCATAGCTACACTTCAATAAACATGTTCTCAGAATTAGAAAAATTAAAGGCGACTCCAAAATAATATTATTTTCCTTGACAGAACTCTGCAAAATATGTCTAACGAGCGAGCACATAGCATATTATGATTTTATTAAAATTGTACCTACGGTGTTCGATCACCAACCGAGTCAGCTCCTTATTTGTAGCGTTACCTACAAAATAACAAACAGGCGTGAGACGGGCGTTAGCTGTTCTCGAGGAGAAAAACTATGAAAAAAGAATGAAGTGATTAATATCATTTCAAATATATTTGTGGTAGGTACCTTATCCCTAAGAAGTCATTCAAATGCATGCAACGCACATCAACTCCTCCACTCCACAACAAGACAGGGGCAACCGCAGGTAAATCAAAACAACCATTAACTTTGAGCTCAACGTCGAATGAACGTCCAATAGACGTAGTGATGCGGTATTGTGAACCAGTGTGTGGGATCATCGTTCGTTACCCACTTTCGTTTAAGCATCACTTCAAACAATTGGAACTCAGAAGTCTCACTTTTTTATGCCGCACAGTTGCTACCAAGCAAGCAGTACAGTACATACCACAAGCTGCATTCTTCTTAGCGTGTTTATTTATTTAAAACTTCATGCAACATACAAGTACATAGGCGGAGTTAATGCCTGAGGCATTCTCTACCAGTCAACCAAGGGTGGTGGAGAGATAACATGGCAGGTGCATAAAAATTGAACTATAATTGAAGTAAAATTGAATAACAATATATATATTGTAGCTAAAACAAACATACATAAATATTTGTGTCGTGTCAAAATAATAATTATTTTAATTTAATAATAATTATTTTTTGTAATGAATATACAACTAAATATTCTGTGAATATTTCAAGCGTCTACCTGTTGCCGTTATTAATATCGAGCAAAAAACGGCAAAAAAATCACGTTTGTTGTATGGGAGGCTCCCTTAAATATTTTTTTTTTATGTATTTAGTATTTGTTGTTATAGCGGCAATAGAAATACATCATCTGTGAAAATTTCAACTGTCTAGCTATCACGATTCATGAGATACAGCCTGGTGACAGACGAACAGACAGACAGATGGATCGTGAAGTCTTAGTAATAGGGTCCCGTTGTTACCCTTTGGGTACGGAACCCTAAAAAAAAAATATGTTCGGCCCAGCATTCCGCTACGGTAATACAATTCGGTGACGCATTCATAAGGTCTTCCCACGTACAGGTGACAGGGCACGCCGCGGTGGGCTATGCCGCATAAGCACTGAAGGCTAGAGCCATCCGAGAACCACCACTTGTGGAGGTTATCATTGCTGCGGCCGACCCGAGTGCGGCGTCTGTTTACGGCTGCATTGACACCCCTTTGCCAAGAGGACTCTCTTAAATTTTTATTTCAAGTTATCATTATCGTAGCTCCGAGGGAAGACCTCATAGTCATTATTACATTTAAATTAAAAAATTCAATCAATCTGCTTAGCCTTTTCCCAACGTGTTGGAGATACGGGATCCAATCTATCCAGCTGCATACCTATATTTTTCTCAACGTGTTGGATACGGATTCCAATGTATCCAGCTGCATAACAAATATTTTTCCCAACGTGTTGGATACAGGTTCCAATGTATCCAGCTGCATAACAATATTTTTTCCAACGTATTGGATCCAGGTTCCAATATATCCAGCTGCCTTCTACAACCCACCAACCAAGTTACACGATACTCCTTCTTATTAAAGTTGTTGGTCTGAATTTCGGGCGTCCTATTACCCTCGACCCACTTCATACAATTGTTATAACAATTGATTTATACTGATACAGCTTATGAAACGACAAGCAACGCACTCTATCTTCTCCTTTATAGGATATACATTCAAAAATCATAGACAGTTAGACAAAGACAGACTTCTCAGACAGAGCTATTTTTAGGGTTCCGTACCCAAAGGGTAAAAACAACGTCTTTTTAACCGACTTCAAAGAAATGAAGAGGTTCTCAATTCTTCGGAATATTTTTTTGTAGATGAATAAAATTCACTAATTACTAAAACGATTCAGCAGTTCTTTTGACAACAGCATGATCATCAAGTTGGTTTAAAAGTCTATGTGTTTAATTCATGTTTCTCTATGTCCTGACATCTGCCTAACAAGTGAGGGTTAAAAGGATTCTAGAAGTTACTTGCACACTAATATGACAAATCATTCATAGTGAACCTACGGTACGTGTTATTTTCGTGCATACAAAGAATAGTTGCGTAACGCTTTTAAATATATTTTACTACGAGCCATCCTGACGGAGTACGTGCGTATGACGTACAGGCGGTGTTCCGCGCGTCCGATATAGCAGACACACTCGTCATATCAATTAAATCATTATTGCTTACCGATTGAAATACGAGCCTTGATTGTTAAGGTTTATGATGAACGGGTTGGAAAAAGTTGGTTTTTAGCCCCATTTTCAGAATTAAGAATTTGAAGTAAGTATCTGTCTATATAATTGGCCATACAAATTGTAATACGCATATTTTGTAAAATATTTTAAGTACCGCTGTTGGTTATCTAAATAAATGAATTAAAATCTGTCAAACTCTTCGTTAGCCTGACCAACCATGAAACATGATAGTAGAATATGACGCGTTCTTAACTTATATTTGTCAATTCAGTATCCAGCCCTTAGATTATATTTTAATAGTCATTAGTATGCATTAGTTTGTGCAGCTGGACACGTATCCTCAATACACCAATATTAATATGTGTATTAGTAATGAGCGGATAACAAAAGTTAAAAACTTTCTTAACAAAAATATTAAACAGACTTCTAAAACAAAACACTACAAAGCGAAAAATAACTTTATTTCCGGTAGTCGATGTCTTAGGTATCTATTTCTTTTGGTTTTTTACACCGACATTTTAGTTTTGGTACATTGTATTACTATGAAAATACGCATTATTAAGGATGACTTAAAACTACTCGACAGATCTTGATGGTATTTAAATGGGACCACATGAGAAGCACCAGCTTTCAAATAAAAAGGAAATCATCAAAATCGGTTCATAAAAGCGGAGTAATCGCGTAACTAACTTACAAAAACATACAGTCGAATGGAAAACCTCCTTTTTTAAGTTAAGGTTAACCATTTTTACAAATCAGAACAAGATCTACTAAATACAACAGATCTTCTGAAAGGGCTGATCAAGAATGCCTTGCAGTGCTGTTTCAGCCGTCATGCAGCGTTGTGATTGTGTTCCGCTTGCAGATGCGGGCGTATCGCCTTGGATTATAAGACAGAACAAAAGCCCCAGAGGCAAACCATCCGTATTGCTATCAGGTGCATCTCGCATCTACTCAATATACCTGCTTCAAGCAATATCCTTCTGTCTGTTGCAAAAAGCGGTAGCAATTTGTGAGACTTTTTCGAACTAGCGGCACGGGTAATCGGTTACCTAGCAGAAAATCTTTCAATGTAATTTACTGTTGCCATCTAGAAATCTGCCGGAAGGAATGCTTCAGTCTGATTTTGAAATGTGATTTGTAAAAAGTCACATCAAATTAAAAGAAAGTAATTTCTAGAAACTTTAAACATCGTTCCGCTCTGTGGTTCCGATAATTCGAAATCTTATGATGACTTCAAAGGCGAGTTAGACAAGTTACTACCTAACGGGACAACACCGAGTTTATAATAATCAGTTGCACCCCACTGATATTAGAAAAGTGTTCAGACTGAAAGTTGTAAGCTTATTGTAAACAAAGTGCTAACCTAGTCCGCTGTATATAACCTTATTCATATATAGTTGTGCCATTTCGATTTATAAACCGATTAAATTAAATTAAATTCACTTTTCAATATGTTTAGCGGACCTTTAAATACTGAATGTGAATTGACAAATGATTGAGGATTGACAGGTTGACACGAAATTCAGTTGGTGCATCGAATAACAAGTTACTCAATTCGTATCAATAACATATTTTAATAATGATGAAGACTGTTGACGCCGTAGTTTTATTTATACGAGTTTTTATTTAGATTTATCACTCACTGTATTACCGAACGATATGACGCACACCTTTACACTGCTTTACTTAGTTTATACACCACAAAATCGTGGTTATCATTCTAAACTAACAAAAAATAATAGATTAAAAAACTAAAAGCTGGTATGCTTTCTAGGATATTTTCAAAATGACTAACTCTTACCAATATATGTCAATAAGATATTATAACAATTGACATCATGCACCACATGCTTTTTAGGGTTCCGTACCCAAAATGTAAAAACGGGACCCTATTACTAAGACTCCACGATCCGTCTGTCTGTCTATCTGTCCGTCTGTCACCAGGCTGTATTTCATGAATCGTGATAGCTAGACAGTTGAAATTTTAACAGATGATGAATTTCTGTTGCCGCTATAACAACAAATACTAAAAAACGAATAATATAAATATTTAAGTGGGGCGGCTCCCATACAACAAACGTGATCTTTTTGCCGTTTTTGCGATAATGGTACGGAAGTCTTCGTGCACGAGTCGGACTCGCACTTGGCCAGTTATTTACAATACACTCGTTAGTGATCCTTAAATAAATAAATAAAAATATCCAAGTCGTGTATTTGTAATATAAAAACTAATATCTATATTACAATTCAATAAAGCCACAACGGCACGTCATAAAGCGTTGTCTTATAACTAGTCAAATAACCCGCCCCTTACTGTTTCCGGCGCAAAGGTGCCCATAATGCTTGCTGCATGGCCACGTTGGATGGCAATGGTTAACCTTTGCACCAAGAACGAGCCGGAGCGGCAGTCATCATTGTCACGGAGCTTGCGCCCTATCTCACCAATGAGCTTCCTGGCCTCAGTGCCCCAACCAACCATGGTTTCAACGGCAATGGGTACAAAATGGTACCGGTTTTCTAACGGTGCATAATTCACCCTTTTCCTCTCTGCGGCGTCTACCGCCGCTGCTGACAGCGAGAGGACGGTGCGACCAAGATGGCTGGCGGCAACAGTGTGTGACGCAAGTTGCGTCCCATATTAAGCACTTCCCGTTTTTCCAAGGCACCAGGGTCAGTCCATCCGGCCTCCTGCCGTCAGTCCTACACAGACCCGGGGGCTCCAGCACGCAGGGGATATCTGCCAACACCAATGCCCTCCGCCCAATATCATTGAGCGCATGGTGACGCGGGAACCTCCCCGAGCAACGACGACAACTAAAAGCGTGATGGCCATCGGCCTCCACCATGGAACCGCAGGTGCATCTGTGGGGTTCACACACCTTGCAGTCCAGGCGAAGGGACACCGCCACCCGCAAAGAATCGTCATCTAACAACGTGCCTAGGTGAGGCGAAGGAAGCGCGTTCAACCTTGCCCCCGATTCCGGCTGCGACACAGCTCTGAGTCTGGCTAAATCAGCCCCCGAGGATAAGAAATAAATACCTAAGTATTTCTTATAAGTCCAAAAATGTTTAATAATATTTTCACTGACATAAGGAGGTTCAATATTGATATTCTGGCTCACGACTAGAACTGCGTTAACATTGCGGCAATTATAAGCCTTCGATTTGAACAATCTTACAAAAATGAAGACAGTCGTCACTCATAATCTGCCTGTCCTTGTCCCATGTTACTTGGGGTCGCGCAAAACGTTTTCTTCTTCCATACCGTCCTGTAGAAAAATGAAACAGAATAGCACTACTGCCCTCGATGCCAGTCATCACCATGATTGCGATTTCTTATCCGACCTTTACGAGCACATAATACGACGATTCCAGTTACAGTTAAAGATTTCCCTTGTGTGTCGATCTGCGAGCTCAAAGGCCGAGTCTTTGAGGTTGCAAATCCACAAAGTTCCATCCACAAAGATCAGCGATAAAAATTCACAAAAGTCCACAATATTTGGGATTGGGCATGTCAATCCTGTATGTAAGGGATCTCTAATATATTTCTATGTAACTGTATTTTCACCGGAACGTTATTTAAAGTTTTAAAAACATACAGAACACTAATAAGATAGAGAAACAAGCATGCAATTAATATTAATTAATTATCTCTAACATGACCTTATAAATTGCCAAACTATTCTATGTTGAACAGAGGAGCCTTCCCGATGCAGGTGAAAAATAATTTTAGCTTGTAAACGCACTGGAAGGCAATTAGTAAACAAAGAGGTAGTTCATTTAACAAGCGCCGCTGCGCAAATAATCCGGAAACAATGAACAAAATAATTATGGTTTTTATGGAGCAGGTGCACGAAAGCACATAATAGGTTATTAATCGACTCTGCTGGCAAACATAATTACGAATGAACTTTCGATTATTTAAGTTGTTTATTTTATTTGGAAAATAAACGTTATATCGAGGCAGCAAGAAAACAGTAAAAATAATACTTTTGGTAGCGTGATTTAACATAAGGTTTCCTCCTTTTTTGAAGTCGTAAACCGAATTCCGACAGAAATAAAATACACCGATCACAGTAATTTCAATAACATGTGTTTCAGATCCAAATTAGCATAAAAGCCTTCATTACAGAACGGCAGTCGCATTAGTTATCACTTATCACTGAATGGACACTGACACATTCAATGTCTATGTTTAAATTCTGGATACACTAATTGACACTAACCAATGCCATTTCAATTTATTTAGATATTTAACCTGTACAGTTTTTAAATAACACGAAATAAATCATCATCATTGCTCTTATCCAATGTTGCTGCACATGCTGAGGTGAGTCTTTTTGGTCTCGCATGGGTTTTTTTTGTTTTTATTATTGTTTAACTTTTTTTGTTTATCTCTCGTGCCTCCTGTACGGGTCACAAATCTATATACATAAAACCGGTTAAGTGCGAGTAAAACTCGTGCGCCGAGGGTTCCGTACCTACCACCTACCCATTATACCGCCATAATAAAATTGGTATAATTTTTAATGGTGGCTAAGTTTTAAAGATAAGGGCAAATTTAGATTTTATCAAGAAGTATCAAAGGTGACCTTAATTTTCAACATTTTTCGCTTTGTGATGGCGCATTGCCGTACGTCTTGTAGTCCGATGATGGGCTAGGCGGGTCAAATTGTGCAGTTCCATCGCACACTCCCCGAAATGTAAATGATAAAAAACCAGTAACTGGGTCACACCAATACTGGTATCAGATTACCTGGTTTTTCACTATCCGTATCAACCGTCAAAGATCAACAAGTGACAATCAGGGCAAACAGCTTAGGGTGGGAAGGAAGAATCTCGCTATGCAAAGACGGTCAGACATCCACGGGCCGACGTCGGCAAGCGTTGCTTAATCTAAAAGAGCGATCCATGCGGCTGTTATAAATTTAGCCCAAACACTACTTAAATTTATTATAATTTACCGTGTCCTGCAAGCAGGATGGTAATATAATATTTATACTACCATCATCATCATACCAAACTAACATTATCAACTATCAAAATAGAAAGAAAGAATAGCAGGTAAGGGTGCACTCAGGTATTCCTTTGAACAGCTGAGATTGAGTTACTTGTGATGTCAATAAGACGGGGTAACGTTATTTAAGACTGCAGCCCACTCGCTTCGCCCGATATGAAAATATTATATCTATTTTCCCTTGCGAGGTACTTTTACTTTGACCTATAAAGTAAAGGGACTTCTTAATTCTTTATTGTACACAAAAATTACATTGAACTTAGAGTAACAATAAAGTTGATGAGCAAAGGCGAGCTTAAGGGTACACTAGTCGAAAATTCTTCCATACAAACGTTGTCTAGGGATTATTCCACTGTTTGACAATGTACGTTCAAAATAAAAAGTGATATCAATTTGTCTCATCATTATCTAGCCCTGTATGGAAGCAAAAAAGTAAAAAAAAAAAAATTTAAAGTTATGAGCGTCGAAAGTGTCACATTTCGACACTAATTTTAACGCATTTTTGGGCGCAAATAAATGCCATAAGAAGACGGAAAATTAAAAAACGGCCACCATACAGGGATAGATTAGTAGTTCAACAATGCAAATAATTTAATTTTGAACAGATACGTTTAGTCGTTTTTTCATGATATCCAGACTCCCAAAGGTCTGATTATAAAATTTCGCACGCTCGGTTTCGTCCTAAATCATTATCCATTTCGCTACAAATTTGCAAAAGTGTGTATTCGTACGCGAACTACCTTCCTACTGCTCATCACAGCATCTATCTCTTCCGCACGTGTTGTCGGTTGATATAAAATTCATTTTAACCCCGCGCACAAAATAACTCGTGCCGTTGACTAGTGTAACCTTAACTTAGAGTTTTCAACCAGCAAACCTTAGGGTCATAGAGACAGTTTACAAAAGGAAGAAGAGAAATAGTCTAGTGTACAATTCCAGAATAAAAAATAAAAAAAATTAAACACTTCACTTAATTTTTAATTTGATACATTATAAACAAAAGCGAAGAGAGTTTATTTAAGTTCTTTTCCGTTAATTAGAATACCTAATTAACGCAAGCGGGTTGACTAAGACTTTTAAAAACAAAATATGATAGTAGATCGTAAGCAATTTTTTGCGAGAAAGACGGCAGACGTCTAGAGATAAAATCATGTCATATATAAAATGTTAGCTTAGCATAAATAATTATAATTATTCGACATTGGTTTAGCTAATGGCCTAATGTTGAACTAAAAAATAACAGTACAATTTGCCTAAAAGTAGGTTTTGACACGTTCTTAACTCCAAATTCTCAATTCAGAATTCCGCTATAAAAGTTCTTTGAAACTTCTGTATGAGGACGTCATAAACATTAACTGAACATCATTATGTCAAAACTATGTAAAAGGAGCAAAAAAACAAGTGGTACTTATGTAAACACCGCTATGTTCTTACATATTGTCATGTTTACAAACCTGACGATTCAGAAATACCCTATATTTGCATTAGGTGCAGTTACTCTGTTTTATTCATTGGTCAAATATTAATATTAAAAAATTGTAAACTAAACTATTACAATGCAACCTACTTCCACCTTACTAGAAATTGAATTTTGAAAAGTGAATGATAAAACGAACACTATTAAAGTAAGAAACATCGTATTCATGGTAAACGTACACTCACGTGATTTGAAGAAATCTCAGTTATAGATAACAAGGAAATATTAAAAAACCAGCCAAGTGCGCGTCGAGCTTCGCACATTTATGGTTCCGCAAAAACAAGTTGGTTTTAATAGGATAATTAGGAAATTTCATAGAAAAATCTGATTTATCAATATATTAGTATTTGTTAGTAAAATATAAATACTAACATTATCACCAAATTTGAAGTTTATAGGTCAATGGTGGGAAGTTTAAAAATTGTTCGGAACAAAATTTTGTAAAAAAAATTGCTGATTTTGGTGGCTTCTCATTCCTTTGTTTTCCAATAAAACAAAAATTCAATTAATTTTAAAATAAAAATATTTTGATTTGAAATGGCCAGTACTGCAGAACGGCAATTTCACAGGTAAATAGCTATTATTTCAACTCAGGCCGAATTTACTCCTCAGCCCTGCGCTGGAGAGCTTACGCTTTTTGAAAGTTTTCGAGGCTGAAAATATTTTAACACTAAACAGCCATATTCTGTAGCTACCTGAAAAAGTTGGGCTAAAGAAAAAGACTTGTAAAACCATTGCACTTATAAAAATATGGAAGTCTTTGTCCATTTGCTTGTTTTGATATAGGTTCTAGATAGCTCAGGTACATTCCATCCTAAACGATATTTCCAGTACCGATTTATGTTGTTTTGTCAAGCAATAAGTCACTATTCTAAATATACTAGTATGTCAGGGTTGACTAGATAGGCAGACAAAATGTATGTTATTGTATATCATATTGTAACACATATAGCTTGTATACCGGTGAGTGTTTTAAGTGGGCGTGGATGGCCACTATGTAATTTTTTTGTCGGTATATTCTGTAAATAAATATCTCCATATAAATTATGTCGTCCCAGTTTATATTACATTGCCTTATTTTAAAGTTACCTTGTAATTCCTACAATTCCCAGTTTTTTGATCTGTAGTTAACACAACCAACAATGGTTAATTATGCTAACCAATGGTTGCAAGTTTCGGTAAAACACCATTTTTCTTCGGTTGTTAGCCTCACAAATGGTCAAATAAATTGGAAAGTTAATTATTTGGCTATTTGTTAGATCAACAATTGTCGAATAAACGCGTTTTACCGAAATTTAAAACCATTGTAAGTAGTAAGGGTAGATATACATTTATTTACATAACAAGATAGAACAGACTGCGTGGTAAACTCACAAAAACTTAACATAAAACAACCATTAGCTTTGCAGGTCAAAACTCGACAACTAATAAAAACACGACTGACGTATCCATTCAACAATATTGGAATATTTGAATTTGTCATTCTGCACATGTGCCATTGATTGTAAATTAAGAACAAATATGAAATATTCTGTTCAGCTCAGAACTTAATGAGTTTGATAAATCAAACCTCATTCCAACACACCCCCTCAATCAATTGCACATGCTAAAACTCTTATATCTACACGAACACCTTGCATATCCTAAAGTTTCATAAATTTCAACATATCTCTACTAGCAACCTGTATATTATAAACTTCGATATTTTCACAAACACCTAACTGCCTTTAAATAAGTTCATAAACCTACACCCCTTAACATTAACATCAAAAACATAAATGTGAAAAAGGGAGCCAAGTTCAATGCTAAGAATATGCGCGGTTGTTGATATGGCCGACAAAAGAATTGAGATCTAAATGGGTGCCAAGTACTGTATCCTGAAATTTATTTACAAGAATATAAAACATTCTAAAACAAATTTAAAAACACAATTTCATGCTTTTTCAGCCACATCAATCTTTGCTGTTTTAAAATATAACTTCTTAAATTTGAATAGTCGAATTATTTACATAAAGCAGATAAGTTAGGATAAATTGTAGCTCAAGCTTTGACTTAGCTAGTATTTTCAAATACTATATCGTTTTTAATATTCATTCATTCGAACACTTTAATAAATACCTTTATCATTATATTTGCCACATTATGATCAACATGATCTGCCGGTGATCATTCACTACTTCTTCCAAATAAGCCTTACTTAATGGTTGGTTACATTAATGTACATTGTACACCAATGTGTAGTAAGCTAGCATTAGCCGAAGTATAGTGTCATATAGTTTTAACCATAAAAGGTAAATTGCGTGTAACATAAAGAAGATAAGTTTATTAGCCAAATATAAGATAACTTGTATGTGAAGAGTGGCAGTCATCAATTTCGATTGATAATAAAATGATAAAAATTTCTAGCTTCAGATTTATTCCTTTGTATTCACCCAATTACCTATCTGGATGCCAAATTTGAACTTTCTAGGTCATCTGGAACTGGGTTAGAGTTTTGATCTATAGGTCAGTCAGTGTTAAAAATGACGATTTTTAGACGTTAATATCTAAATAACCGTTAGAGCTATATTTATGAAATTTTGGTTTATAGTTCATCTTAGTGATTTAAATACATAATCAAAATTTCATGTGTTTATGTTAAACAGATTTTGAGTTATTAAGATGACAAAAGTGGCTCCAAATGGTTCGTGTAATATTAAACACAGCAGCTACGTCGCCAGTTCCTTTTTTTGCTTGAACTTGGCTTGACACGTTGCCGCGTGTCTAGATATAAGTTCTCACTTACTACAAGAACATTCTAAAATAAACACAAGGACAACAAATTTTCAACTATCCTATAATATCTCTCACTCGATTCATCTGTACACCAATTGATTATCAGTATCAATAAAAACTCATCATCATATTTTATTACACCTATTCCTCGAAACCACATCATCCGATATTTATAATAGCCTGTGTACCAGCAGTGGGAACATTAATAGGCTGATGATGATGATCCAATATATGCTACTTCAAAATCTACCTAACTAAAAAAAACATTTCTTTGTAACTGCTACTCGACTTCATCACACTTCTATCCATAACATTCTAAACATAACAATACAATTCTGTTTCCATTACCACAAATCATGTGTTGACGCTACACTGATTTGGCTAATTGCTAATTTGAGGCTGACAGACAATAATTACCGCGGTTTCATGCTAATTATTACCTCTGTCTAGCTACCGAATGTATCGAATAACATTAATCCCTAATAATCGTATTACACAAAGGTTAAGCCAAAGTGCATGCAAAGTGTTAGATATCAAGTGGCTAGGTGTACAGTAATTTAAAATTAAACTAATTTGGCCATTACTTGAAACCTACATTTAGAATATCAAGTTTTGTAGAACCCAATACAGAAAACTGGCTTGCAGTGGCAAATCCAAGTGGCATTGACTATGAAAGGATTTATAGCCCCAAGTTTGATAAAATATTCAAAAAACTTATCGAACTAGCTGACCCCGCGGCTTCGCTCCCGTCAACTGGCTACCTACCTACCTCTTACCTACCTACCCTACCCTATGTACCCTACCCTACCCAACCTACCCTTCACTACCTACTCTATCCTCCCTACCCTACCCTTCCTACCCTTCCCTACCTACTCTACCCTCCCTGCCCTACCCAACCTACCTACCCTACCGAACCAACCCTACCCTACCTTCCCTATCCTACCTACTCTACGTTTTTGCAACATTCTTCATTTATGCTCGGCTCCTATTGGTTGTAGCGTGATGTTATATAGCCTATAACCTTCCTGGATAAATGGACTATCCAACACAAAATAGTACATTGTGATACAAGGGTGGAAAGTAGGTTATTGCAAACGAGCTGTCATTAACAAGCCCGAGCCGAAGGCGAGGGTTTTTAATGACACGAGTTTGCAATAACCTACACACCCGTGTATCACACGACGTTTTTCAATACAGTTGTGAGAAACAGTAAAAACAAATCAAAGAATTAGATTTGTTTACTCACAAAAAATAAAATTTTCAATATGGCGCGTTTTTGCAACTGGCCATATTTTTTTACAAAGAAAACAGCCTATACAGCCTATTCGATTTTTGACAAACGTTGATGTGAAAATAATTAACTTAAAACTGGTAATGAAATATATTAAACAACCATTTAAAAGACTTTTGAGAATTCAATGCTAAAACGTACGGAATCATTAATTTTTCCTCGTAGAAAATCTATCCCATTTTATTCTATGTTTGAAAACTCCTTGCTACTACTAAACTTTTTTAAATTGACTTATAAATTTAAAACTAAACTGCAAACATAATGATCGAGCTCGTAAACAAAAGTCACGACCGCGTAATAGAAAGATGCCTACGCGTAAGATTTAACTTTCGAATCATAATTATAGCCTCTGAAAGTACGCCATGTTTAACAACTGTATTGAAAAGAATTTTTCAATTCCAACCAGTAGTGCCCGAGATTAGCACGTTCAAACAAACAAACAAACTCTTCAGCTTTATAATATTAGTATAGATAGATAAGAATCATGAAATTTATAGCACATTTTTAATAAAAAGGGCTGATTGATCGACGGTAACTTTTCAGCCTTGACATGGCTTGTCATATCTCGTCATTGGAAATGCATCTAGAAGGTTTTGTATCTATTTATAGGTACACCAACGTCAGCTCAGTAATAATGCAGGTCGCTCCATCAATTCAAACGTAACAAATGATTTTGAAATGTAACATGGGATGAAGGTAAAATACCAGATACCTACTACTGGCGCTTTTTTTTGTTGAGTAAGGCGATTATGTAGTCGAAGGACAAAGGAAAATGGACCACATCTCTTGTTTCACTTATTGATGACAAGTGTCGTCTCCAGGCTCTGCTAGCGATAGTGTGCTAGTATTAGTTTCGTAGACATGTCACCTCAATAACATTTTCGCAAAAGAGAAACATGGAGAGCTTTTTATCGCTAGGAAAACTGAAGCCAACTTTAAATAACGATTATGAATAAGAAAGGTGATGGGTCAAGTCTTATAAAACTTATAGACTTCATAAGCGCTAGATCATGGCCCATTTATATCCATCTTTACAATAAAGGCACAGCTTATAGTTACACAAAGATTTTGCCGAATTTAGTGGCAAATGCTTTCGATATTATTAAATGCACTATATACGGGTACATACTTGATTAATTTACTCACAGGAAATGTTTGCCCGTAAATGTAAACACAAATACAGTACGGCAAAATACAAAATGCAGGTAGTGATAGAGTAGTTAATGAAAGCATACACAATTTTGAAAAGTGGTGCAGAGCCTACGCTGTGCACACAAAAGGTGCCAGATCGGAAGACCGACACATCCGATTTTTTTTTAAATATCGGTATGTTGAGGTTGTTGTCGAGCGAAATAAATATTAAAATAAAAATGTTCATATAAAAAAAAATATTTTTTAAATTAATAGGCTAAAGAATACTTATCATTGACACAACTAATTTAAGTACTCTTAATCTTTAGGTTGCCACATGTATTTGGCATTAGACTTTACTAAGTTTACCAATTTAGATTTCAAATTCAAACACTTTACTATAATGTTCAGTCTAATTACTAACTCAGCTTTCACAACGAACATTGCTTACAGGAATTGATAACACAAATTGTAATGATGTAAGAAAGAACTTGCTGAGAACTTATTGGTCTGGAGATTTTGAGTTTTGTCGGCAGTCTGGAGATCATTTGAAATGTCGGGAGAATCCAGACGAAACCCGACCATCTAGAAACCCTAGTGCACACAGAGGTATTTGGATAGGGCTTTCGAAGTTTTGTAAAATAATAGCGTGGGCGTTTATGTTTCTGTCTCTCCCTGGTCAAATAGCAACTATAAATAGTTTTGGGCTCGGCTGCTGTAATGTTAAGCACGTCGTAAGTGATGTACAAGGCCTAGGCTGAACTCACAGAAAAAGATGACAAAGCCCTCAATACTAACAGTAATTGTTCACGCAGCAATGCAATTCTACATGATGGACTGCTACTGTTTGTTGATTGTATTGTTTCCTTTAATACAGGGACAGTGGGCCGATCTTTTAAAATTACAAAAGTGTTTTAGTCTCGGCTTTTTCTGACGAAAATTTCTAAATCAAATTAGCAAAAAAATAGGAATGTCTGAGGCTCATCGTTCACGACGCTACTCAAAAGCAACGTTAAAAACTGAAATCTCCAATGAATAGCCAGAATGTTAATGTTATTTTAATGTTCTTTAATATTGACTGCTTACTATGGAGAAACCGATGGCATACGGCATTTTGGACGGGCTTCATAACGTATTGTTGAAACGCCCGTCGTCCACGACGCTCGAACGAAGTAGGTCATCTACTTCGTTCGAGCTTCATGGACGACGGGCCTTAGAGCACTAAGAAACGGTTTTGTAAACTTAAACACGAGCGGGTCTCACTTAAACTTAGTTCTTAGTTGTAACTTCAAACCTTCCGTAGAAGTTTTAGTTTGACGTTGGATCGAAGTCGCGGACATGACTTAGTATCTTTCTTGCGACATAAACCCGAAAAATGACAATGTGCACACAAGACTAGCAGCAGCAGCGTCTAATTAATCCTTGTCTAAGCCGAATATGCTTGTATAGTTGTTCTATCTCAAGATGACGGGTTACGTGACTTTTATGACGCCGAAACAAGATTCATTTTGCTACGATTCATCCGTCATCGTGAGATAGAACAACTATAACAGAAGTGGGTTTACGGCGTCGTCGTGAGGGGCTCGGGAGGAAGCTGTTGGCGCTTTATCATAACCATCACTAATCTGTGCATCACAAACGAGGGTTTTGAAGTCAACAGCTTGTTGTGCATTTACCAAACAGTATACAACAAAGTGTATTAATAAAACCTTTTTAACACGCTTTTATTAGCTTGGTATGTATGTATCTATGTATCAATGTAACGGAATCTTTGAACGTGATTTTCACCCACTTCAAAACGTTGGATTGATTTGAAACTTTGCACACTTATCAAGGACCGATGACAATGCAATAATTTAAACAGTTTGTCCCATTATCCTTACCAATAAAGCGTGTTTTTTAGTTTTTAGAACTACAATTTATTTCTACCTGTTCCCAATAAAAACTCAATTTTTGAATCCGGAACACACTATAAAAAGTTATGCGTGGTCATAACTTTTTATAGTGTGTTTTACATAACTATAAGATATATAACCTATATATATATAACTGCGAAACTTCTCCTTTTGCTCGTCGGTAAAAAAAACTAGTTTAAGAGTCCCTACAAGTTTCACGAGCCAAAAACAGAAAACAGCTACTTTTTCAGCGAAAATTTCTCAATAACTACAAGATATATGATAAAAAATATAATGACAAAAAAAAACGACACCGGTCCGTCAAAATGTAATGCCTCGCGCGTGCGCAACGGTATATAAGGGAATATTCAGACAATTTATTAAAATAAAATAAGTACTTAAAAATAAAATATAAAAATTGGATTCGATTGATAAACACCTCAAATTTCAAATTATTTATCAGTTATTTTTATATTCAACATAATCTTTTATACGTAGCCGACGCTTTCGCACATGATAAAATTACCTTTTTTCCGCGTGAACAATATTTTTTTTTAAGTACAAATACAATAAACTTTAAAAAACAAAATTGGTGTCTTACTAGTATACTATATGCCCAGTCCACACAATTTTTTACAAATTGTTATTCGCCATCAGTAAGCTGAAAAAGCAATTGAAAAACCTGGTGTTTCGGGATTACGTTAAAACGTGTGTTAGGAAATTATTTTTTCTAATTTTAATTAAGCAGTTATCAAAAATATATAATGTCTATTTCCTAGATAACTATGTGACGCAAAAAGTTGTTTTAAAAGATGTATCATATATCTTGTAGTTATTGAGAAATTTGCCCTGAAAAAGTAGCTTTTGTCTGTTTTTAGCTCGTGAATCTTGTAGGGGCTCTTAAGTCAATACAATTTTAATAAGTACTGTATGAAAAGAGGCCTTTGCTCTGCAATGGGAAATGTAACAGGCTGATATTATTATTGTTATAATAGTTAAAAATGCGTTCTTTACTTCCAAGTCATAATTTCATTTAATTCATAATATTTATTAGAATCATTCAGTCGGAAGCGGAACGAAGGAATATTGTTGAAAATTAGCTCAGCAAGCAAAATGTCATACAACAACGACAAACTAATATAAAATATTCATCTCGTAACCATAAATATATTTTATTAATATTTATTGCGTTCATTACTTCAAGATCATAAATCTGTTCAATTCATAATCTTGTAAATATAGCTAGAATCATTCAATCGAGTTCTCCCTTCAATGAGTATCCTTAGACGGTTGATAATGGATGACGATTGCCCATACAAATAAAATTCAGAGAAAAATCAGCTCGATGGAAAACTTAAAAATATATTTTTCAACACACTTGCTCATAAAATGGCTCTTACATAATGATACCTGTTATCAAACTGTGACTTTTTCATTGCTATTATTCACAAGTGAGTTATAGAGCTTTTTTTTAAATTTATTGGTTGAGTTGCTTTGTTCTTAAAAAAGTTTCGATACAAAAAAGATCGTGCTCAATAGTACAAATAAATTAATGTACCTATTGTTTGCTCATTTCATGCAACTTCGTATTTAAATAGATAATTTCAACTTCTACGTGCTTAATAAATAAAACTTTCCCTCAAATATAAATTTTATTTGCTCTGTAATTAAGAAAAAAATAAATTCCCTATTTTGTACGTGGCTAAAACACTATCCACGAAAAGCCAAAAAAAAGGAAACCTCATTCTTTTAGTCTATGGCCGACCGCCATTGTTAAATGCGCGCGCATAGGAAAACTGATTAATTATGCCCACCATTGTGAAAAAAAATTCACAACTCGTTTGTACTGTTGAAAATGATTTTTAGTATTATTTTCTTCACAAGTGTGTTGAAAAACGTCGTATGATACACGTGTGTATTGATGATTACCGTCCTCGGCTCTCTTAAGACCCTCACCTACGCCTCGGGTCTCAATGGCGCCTCAGCGGTAATCACCAACATTGCACACTTGTACCATAATGTACTATTATTTGTAATTTTAGCCTGTCTTGTTTACGGTGGCAATGATATATATAAATACACATTGAAATTTCTGAAAAAAAATCTTTCAGAAAATAAGCTGAATTTCAAGTAAAATAAAAGCTTATGATTATAGAATAAGACTAGCTCGAAAGCACGTGAAAATGCGTTTAAACAGCATTTGACTCATTCATGTGCCGAATATCTGCAGTAACACGGTCACAGAGTGCAAACAACTGTTTCGGGGTCGTGCTCTCCTAAGAGAATCTATATTTTTTATAAGCACTTAATACTTTTTTGATGCTGCAGTTACTATACGGGGCCCAAAATATTTCAAACGTATTCCAATCAAAAGAAGTAGACTTCCTTAGTTTCTTAGTTCTCTGTAACTCTTCCTTTTATTCGTGATGAAAATCTTTACACATACCTAAACTCACGCATTTTGCCCAAGGGCATAAACTACAGAACTCCACCTGCTACGATCCTTACACACTCCTTTTGCTTAATCTACGTTATTAGTTATCTAGTGAATAGGTTCAACATCATCCACGGTTGTACACCTAGACATCGCCAGGAGGCACCTACCGTAATCAAATCGACTATATCTTAGTACGATCACGCTGGCGAACCTCTATCCTCTATGCTCATACATTGCCTGGTGTCGATTGCGGATCAGACCATGAACTCCTAACTGTGAAAATAAGACGAAAATTGACAGCTGCTCGAACCCTTTATAAACAGAGTATTGAAGTCAGACCCACCGCAAAATTTAGTACGGCTTTTGATCAGAACTGGTCAAAATAGACCTCACTGAGGCAACACCAGAAATGTCATGGAACCAAGCAAAACATCTTATTCAGGAAGCAGTCGCAGAATCAAAGCCACCAACTGAAACACATAAACGGCAACAATGGACAACAGATCTCTTGCTTTAATTGAGCATCGAAGGCAGAAAAAGGCGAGAGGAGCGGACGTTAGAGAGCTGAACAAGCTATCTGCTCAAATTCAAGCTAACTGCAGACGAGATCATAACTCATATCTTTGCAAAATTTGTGAAGAAGTCGAAGCACACTAAGGAAAAAATGCATCTAGGGATCTTTACCGCAAAATTCGTCTTATCACAAGAGTACAAGACCTCTACCTTCCTTCCTCCTACCTTCTTCTGTCTGAAGTGAGGGCCGCCATAAAACATTTTAAAACTAAAAACGCCACGGGAAGAGACCGAATTCCCGTAGAAACCATAAAAGCTTTGGGAGAACGTGGCGGCTATATCTTCCATGACATTTGTAACAGAGTATGGCAGACAGGAACTTGGTCATCGGAATGGACTCATACAGTCTTCACCCCTTTACATAAAAAAGGCTCTACCAAGAAATGTAACAGCTATCGCCTTATTGCACCGATATCCCACGCCAGCAAAATCTTGACACATATTCTAAATGAGCGGCTGAAGGCGTATCTGTCCAAAGAAATCGCACCAGAACAGGCTGGATTTGTGAAGCGAAAGGGTACGCGGGGAAAGATTCTTATTGTTCGTCAGATTATTTAAAAAGCTCGTTAATTCAACAAGCATCTGCTTTGTTGATTTCGCCAAAGCATTTGACTCTGTAAAATGGCCAATCCTGTTGAAAACTTTACTTGACATGGGCACGCCGAATCACCTAGTTCACCTTCTGAGGGGTTTGTACGAAGAAAGCACAGCCTCGGTACGAACAGATGACATTCTGTCCAGTAACTTCAACCCCAGTGCAGGTGTCCGCCAAGGATGTTTTATATCGCCGCTCTTATTTAATATCTACACAGAGGTTTTAATGCGCATAACTTGGGAACATTGGACAGATGGGGTTACGGTTGGTGGCCACAACATTGCGAATTTGCGCTACGCAGATGACACCACTCTTTTTGCATGTGGAAGAACTCCTACGCAAAATGAAATAAGTGAGCCTTGAATTCGGATTAAAGATAAATCAAACCGCAGAAAGACTAAGGTGATAATTGTGGACAATGCTAACAATAACTCAGATCGCGAACTGCGACCCTGTCGTACGTATACGAGCTTTAATCTCGAATAACGGCGGCTGCATTGACGGGATAAAAAGGCGTATGGCGATCACAAGAACTGCAATGGATAAAATGAAAAAAATATGGAGGAACAGAAAAACCACCAAAGCCACGAAGACCAGGCTAATGCGCACTTAAATTTTACCCATATTTCTGTATGCTGCAGAAACGTGGACGTTGTAGGAGGTAGAAAGAAAAAAGATAGACTCTCTGGAGATGTGGTGCTGGAGAAGAATGCCCGAAGTGTCGTGGACCGAGTACCGCACAAATGTCTCGATACTCCAAGAACTCCACATCAAGAATAGTACAGTCCCGAATACTCACTTTCTTCGGACACGTTTTAAGGCGAGACAATCAGTCCATAGAGCGATTAGTCGTCGAAGGAAAAGTGGAAGGCACTAGGCCGCGTGGTATATCACCCATGCGTAGGACCGACCAGATCAAGTCTTCTGTGGGCCGGGAACGCCCGATGGATCCCGGATAACTTCTAATCGGGAAAGGTGGCGAGACATTGTGAGACGCATTACATCTGCCGCATATACTACCAATACTTCATGACGACCACGACTGCTCAACTCGCGTAACGACTAAGAAGAAGTGAATAAGTTATTTCTAGGCAAGCGTGTTTCACCTTCGACCACCTCATCGCTTACCAGCAGATGAGATAGTGGTCAAACGCGAGCACAAAGAAAAAAAAGAAAACTTTCATACATCTAGTCATACACGCACGCCACTTATGAATAACTTAATTGGTAGGTATTTGACTGTCTTTAAGCTATAGACAAAGTGGCTATGAGTAATAGTGATTGTCGAAATGCAAAAATGTGACATTTCGATAGCGTTGTCAATTTAATTGACAACGCTATCGAAATATTGACATAATAGTGCTGGCCCAGTGGTAACAGCCACGACTTACAAGTTGTAGGTGGCGGGTTCAAACCCAGGCAGGCCTTTACTTTGTGTTAATTTTTTCATCACCACTGCTCCCAAAAAGGTGAAGGAAAACATCGTATGGAAACCGGCATGTGTTACAACCAATAATTAGAAGACGTGACATCTAACGCACACACAGGGCCTGCGTGGTGGATTACGGCCCATTCCCTCTCGCAGAGAGCAGGCCTGCACGCACAACGGATCAAATGGGAGTCTGCGGAAAAGGGGGTCCATCTATCGTATCCTACTTCTTGACAATCGTTATCACTGATAATATCTTACTTTGTTTAGGCCCTCTTCTCAATACTCGTATCATGTTAATTTAGTCGCAGGATGATCATTTTTCTTTTGCTATCAATGACCTTTTAAGACTTCTGATAATTTTCTATTTCTAGGATAATTATAAAACTGTTATTGGTACTTTTTAATGTTATTGGTGATAGCTGTACCTAATTTATAAATCGCGAAAAATTTATATCATAACTTTATCTTCTTAGCGTGTCGATGGCAAATACAATTTTTAAATGTTATTCTTGGCCCAAGATTCAGCTACGGCAACACCATTCGAGAATTTTATTATTATGAATGTTCCACGGCAAATTCTTTAGCTTAGGTCAACTAGGTTAAAAGTGGTACTACTGCGGGCAGTTAAAAACTAAGATAAGTAGTTACTGGTGTTATGTAGTCACTTGAAGACGACCTCTAATCTAATGCAAGTGTAAATAAAAATATTCTTTTACCGAAGTATTAAATGCATAAAGAAACATATTACAAATATTAGTCAGTTCATGTCTTAACAAAACCTCGCACATCTGATTGGAATATTAATTTACCACCTAGATTTTTATACAGCTTTGGCATGTGAACTTTTCCAACTGTTTGAGATCTTTACTATTATATTGAGTATCTCCAGTTTACTCGTACGTTTGTCTTAAAAATGCGAAGTATTTATCCTAATGTTTGTGGGAATGTAAACAATTACTGGGCATTTCAGTCGATACGGCGACGTTTCGGTGCGACCTATGTCTAGCAGTAGTCGACTATCGGCTGATATGATTATGACGATGAAATTACAGACTTTCTTCCCGTGTTTATTTCTGCCAAATATGTCGTAATCCTGCCTTTGACGTGCCCTAGACAGTTTCTGTTTGAGCCAGGTTGATATATGGGCTTTAAAGCGTCCCCTATAGTCAGTGACGCGCATTATCTGGGTTTACTGCCAACGTATGGAATCCCTCGAGTTGTTTATATCAACTTGTAGTTTTACAGTTCCTAGTTTAAATAGTTTAAGAGATTGGTTAACAATTTTTTTTTGTGGAAACCTACTTAAAAGTTTCATTGTCTTACCTTCTTGTAACATGCTATCTGAGGTCGGCGCAACACATTTAACTTTTCTATAACGTCCTATCAACTGTAAGTTTATTACTGACTTTCTTTTCTTATATATCATTAAAAATGTGGATGGATGTATTTACTGTAAAAAAATTGTGTTCTTCATAGATATTTCTCATTAGTTCTACATAATAAATTATAGATATGAAAAGCTTTCTGTACCAGCTATGCGCAGTCTCTAGAATTATATATTAATGGTTTGTGTACTGGTCGTTATATTGGCGTGTACTGAAGCATTTTGTAAGAATCAACCAAACACTTCTGACTAACCAGGATAAATGGTTACCTTCGCTACGAATTAGCGTCGCATGATAAGATTATATGTACGTTACTTAATAATAAAAAGAACTAGTAATTAAGAGTCAGATATATAACAAAGGTTGCGAAATAGTCAGCCATGTTATTTCAATTAGTTGGCATACCTATTCATTTAGATTTTAATGAAGTCCCATAAAATAAGATTCGATTTCTAAGAAGCAAAAGGAGTATGTAGGCATTGTAGCAGAAGTTCTTTAGTTTCTACCTACCCCCTTGGGAACAAGACGTGAGTTCGCGTATGTAGGTATAATTAGGAGTAGACCATTGTTCGTTTTTAACTAAACATTATCATAAAGTTTTAAACTGTAAAGCTTATTTTGGGATTCCAACTTACAATTAGAATGGACAAGCAAAATTTAAAAATTTAAGAAACTCCCGATACATTTAAATTTCATGCTACATAATTTATCTATGAGTAGACACGCTTCGATCGAGAATCTATTGAACACGTAATTATGATACGATATCTTGCGAAAACAGCCCGATTCAAACAGTAAAACGCCAATAACAATAACTTTTAAACAGCTGAACCGAATTTCGTCAAACATAGCTAAGAACACTCTCGATAAAATCACCTTTCAAACAAGAAACAAAATCAAAATTGGTTCATCCGTTAAAGAGCTATGATGCCACAGACAGATACACAAATACACAGGTACACACGTTAAACATATAAGACCCCTCTTTTTCCGTCGGGTGTAAAAAATAAAGAATGACACTTGGCTTTCTTTATCAACATAAATCCTGTGCTTGATTGGCATCACATGGTCACAGAAATACGGCCCCGTGTGGCACCCACCCTTCTGGGTTCTACCGTCTGCCCATCATCCCGAAAAAAATTGAGCAGTAAACGCGAGTGGCGACAATGACGAGTACATCACTCACCTTCGGTTTGCCGACGATATAGTGGTTAAGGCTGAGACCATGGAGGACCTCAGTACAATGCTCGATGACCTCAGTAGAGCTTCCGAAAGAGTGGGTCTTAGAATGAACATGGACAAAACCAAGGCGATGTTAAATGCCCATGTTACACCCACTCCTATCAAGGTCGGAGACTCTACACTCGAAGTTGTGGACGACTATGTCTACCTGGGACAAACGATCCAGTTGGGTAGGGCCAACTTCGAGAAAAAGGTCAACCGGTGAATCCGACTCGGCTGGGCAGCGTTCGGGCAGTTGCGCGGTATCTTCTCGTCCAACTTACCACAGTGTCTCAAGACGAAAGTCTATGACCAGTGTGTGTTGCCAGTGATGACATAATATGGCTCTGAGACGTGGTCGCTTACAATGGGCCTCATCAGAAAGCATAAAGTCACCCAAAGGGCAATGGAGAGGGCTATGCTCGGAGTGTCCTTGCGTGATCGAATCAGAAATTTAGAGATCCGCAAGAGAACCAGGGTTACCGACATAGCCCGAAGAATTGCCAAACTTAAGTGGCAGTCGGCAGGGCACATTGCTCGCAGAACGGATGGCCGATGGGGCAGAAAGGTTCTGGAGTGGCGATCGCAAACCGGAAGACGTTGCGTTGGATGGCCTCCCACCAGGTGGACCGATGACCTGGTGAAGGTTGCGGGGATCCGCTGGTTGCGGGAAGCACGAGACCGGTCAATGTGGCGACGCTTGGGGGAGGCCTATGTCCAGCAGTGGCGGTCTTTCGGCTGATATGATGATGATGATGAAACGCGAACGCACCCGCGGGCACTGATCAGTAATTCTATTTTTAAAGATGGTATATCTCATTGCCGACATATTTATTTTCATAAGGTTCATTGTTATGTACAATCATAAATACTTGCAAATATAGCTTTCTAAGAAGATACCCATGTCTGCAATATGAAATATTGTCTTTGGTTAAAAAGTTACTGTGGATGGTGAAGTGATTGCTAAGACATTAAAAGCGGCATAAGATTACTCGTGTGCAAATCAATGCGATAAGAAGTTTTTTAAGTGTTGAAATGATTTAATTCGATACTCGAAATCTATTTCATAAAAAAATAAAAAAAACTGATCTGTTTGTCGCTTCGTCTGATTTTTACTAATATTCCTATTTAACTTTGTGATAGATTGACCACAATGTACTGGCTCCACTGGTCCATGGCTGTTTTCCAGTCAAAACCGAATTTCCTTAGTTAAATTGTAAATTACTGAGCAAACTATCCGTCAGTTGTCGTAATAAACACATCAACACGGTCTAGGGATATTTCATACTCAATTAAATAACTCGAAAAGTACTGGCCGCATTGGAATCTTTTATATACCGATTTGTTTTTAATTTATCTCAGACTAATTCCAAATTCAAATTTTTGAAAATTCTTTTGTTTCGGTGGCATAAAAATGTCTTGATGTGTAGGAGAGGGAATTTTCATTTGTGCGAAATTTAGAAAACAATACGAATTACGTTTAGTTACAGTTTTTTTCATTTTTAAACGAAAGATAAAGTTAAAATTGAGGTATTGTAGCCATGCAACGCCAACATTTGACGAGGGCGGAGATGTTACGAGCTGTGGGCATGCTGGATGCTGGGTCTGTTCAGCGTAATGTTGCTGAGGCAATAGGGACCCACCAAAATGTAATTTCAAGATTGTGGACACGCTATCGTGCCACAGGTGAAGTAGCGGAGAGGCACCGGGGGCCAAGTCGCATCACTACCCCCAGACAAGACCGATTTTTGCAAATTACTGCGCGAAATGCAACGGCGACTCAACTGGTCCAAAGGCTGCGAGTGGAACACCAAGTGCTTGTGAGTGACCAAACTGTAAGAAGGCGACTGCATGAAAGCAATCTACGCTCTCGTAGACCACTCCGGGTCCCACCTTTACGGAGAGGCAATCGTGGACGACGATTAGAATGGGTTCGGAACTACGTGGACTGGGGCCGTGAGCAATGGTCCAATGTGCTGTTCACGGATGAATCCAGGTTCGGCTTCCATCCTGATTCACGAAGGACGCGTGTTTGGCGAGTTCCTGGACGATGGAGCCGTCTTCAGAACCCTCAGGAAGTTCACCCATACCAAGGAGGAACAATTATGGTTTGGGCAGGAATTCGTCTTGGAGGACGGACGGATCTCGTTTGGGTGCGGGGCAATATGACGGCAGAAAGATACGTACAACAGGTGCTGGGGCCCGTAATCTTGCCCCACAGAACACAAATGGGGCAAGATTTCCTGCTCATGCACGACAATGCCCGGGCACACACGGCGAGAACGGTAGCAGCTTGGTTACATACACACAATGTTAGGGCCTTAGACTGGCCTGCTCAATCGCCAGATCTAAATCCCATTGAGCATGCGTGGGATATGCTGCAAAGAAGAGCTCTGAAGGAAGTTCCTGAAAATCTGGCTACAGATCAACTTTTTGCGCACCTCAGAAGGACATGGGACAATATTCCGCAGCAAGACATTGACAACCTTGTTCTGAGCATGCCGAATCGTTGCCGTTGTGTTATGAACATCATGGGCGCTTTCTCAGACTACTAACTTCAAGTTTATAAACACAAATTAAATGATTTTTCTATTTTTTTCAGTTTTTACTCATAAATTAAAAGTTAATTCATATACGGTTTCCGTCTATGCTTCATTTTTTTTCCATAAAATCCTGAAATTTTAATCGAAGTACCTTAACCATTATTAAAAAATGGTAGAATATTAAATAACGTATCTTTTAAATATATACATGTCATATAAATAATTAACACATTGATAGTAATTCGCTTTTTAAAAAATATCCCTAGACCGTGTTGATGTGTGTAATATCTTGCATAATTTTGTTCATTAGAAAACTTCAAACGGCCTCAATATTAAATGATTTGACCATAGAGCAACACGGACCACCGGCGGACCGGAGGGGAGTAGCCATAGCGTTTTATCCCGATACAAAACTGTCTGTCATTTTTTGCGGGGGGAAATCTGCTCTACCCACACTTTCTCAAATTCTCACACAAAAATAATCGTCTGTTACTACGAAACTCACACATAAAAATAAAACAATACACTTACAATTTCACACACACATAGATACTTTCTGTGTCATAACAGTATAATGAGATAACGCAACTACACTGACAATATGCTTACAGCCGTGGTTGTAACTACTGTCGATACGCATTATCGATAAATTCAAGAACTCGGTTAGGGATATTAGGTTTAAAAAGTGATACAAAGGTAGATATTAACGATTGACTTTATTTATTATGTACTACAATAATTAACATCTAACAAATAAACTTAATTTTTAGATAATTTTAAAAACCATTAAAATGGTTGCACTGGTTTTTAAAATGGATTAGTTTTGTATAAATATGACGTATACATTTTTGTGGGTCTGCTTTTTTTATTAATAATAATATAATATAATCCAGGTTATTCTATTATTACAAAATTTCTTCCATGTATCCCTTAAATTTGGATCTTTAGGAAACCTGCAATAAATAAATTAAAAAACATTATAGTTGAAGTTCACACTAAGTAATTTTAATAATATGTGTTAATACTCGTAAGTATTGTATTATTTTTAATTTAACTTTAGCTTACAATATAATAGTTTAAACAAATCAGAAAACTGAATCTCAAAAATGTATCTGTATGGATATAGACTCCTTTGCCATTTTTATCGATAACTATTTACAAACAAACTGGTAACAACAATTTCGCTCGGTGACAGCGACTACTCGGAAACAGACTCGGATCAGTCGCTCGACCGATCCGCATATTGTATGAGGGTGAGCGGCCTGTGTTGGTAAACAAATCCGAAACGTCACTACCGATAATATTGTAATTTTTAAGTTATATAGAAGTAAATAGTAATAATGTGATTAAAAATTACTTACATATGAAAGGTAACGCCATCTTTTTGTAAATTTGACGTGGCAGATCTCTTTTTGCAGCAAAAAACAGAACAATTCGGCATTTTTTTAGGACGTCGATTCAGTCGCGTAACTAGATTTAGTCTACTGCGCAGTTCGGCTGCAACTAGTTTTATTGTACGCATAGGACCGCGTGGTCTTGTACTTTGACAGAGGGGAACGCCTGCGTATGGCTACTCCCCTCTGGTCCGTGTTGCTCTATGGATTTGACGACACGGTTGGCGCAGTGGTTGAGCGATCGGCTTCTGCGCTGCGTGTCGCGGGTTCGATCGCCGCAAGGAACAAATATTTATATGACATATAGATAGTTGTTCCGATCTAGTTGTTTGTGTATGCGAGTTTATATGTTTGTAAATGAGAAGATACAGGAGAAAATACTAGTGTAGGGAAAAAATAATAATATGGGCCCATCGAAATACACGACCAATGCAAGTTTTCCTTTAACGGTAGAAGCACTATACGTTTCTGTACACTTTAGAACATATTTCATGTCCATCCAGCGTTCGACCGTGGAGTGGCAGCCGAGAGACACGGGGATATGTAAGCCCCACTAGAAAATTCAAAGGATCGTAATATATAATTGAACGTACGTTCGAGTAAATAAACAAAAATACGTAATATCTGATACGAATCGAGAAGTGGTTGTAGAATCGGCTTTCGTTGGTGAAGTGCCGCCGGGACGTACTGAATAGCAGTAGTACTTATCATGTCTGTTCCAAGTTCTAGAAAACGATAAGTGAAAATATCATTGCATTGCAAAATAAACTAGCACTCATTACGGATTTTTCTTGGCTTTCTGTTCTACTGAAACGTGAAATCCTCTAACTTTGTAAAATATTTTATAGTTTTCTAACGAGGTTTAACATCGCGGGCCTTTATAATGACATCGTTACGGAGAACTTATGACGGAATTGTAACATTTTATCTGAGAAACATCGAAAGCCGGTGCACCCACTGTTGCTGAAATATAATTGATTTTGTATTTAGGTACAACATTTATTTTTGTAGGTAACTGAGTAGCTACTTAATTATTTTAATGTAAATGTACAAATAAAATAAACGATAATAGGGAGATATTGCATTATTCATATAAAAGACTAGCTGTCCTCGGCGGCTTCGCTCCCGTCAACTGGCTAACTACCTACATAGCCACCTACCCTACCCTACCCAACGTACCTATCTACCCTACCTACCAATTTGTTTTTAATTTTAGGTCTAAAACTATCTTCGCTTTATCGCCTTTCTAATGAAAACGGTTTGAGGCACATCAGTTGGATGTTTTCAAAGTCTATAACGGACAAAGCTTGAAACATTTTTTGTGTTTTATATATTAGGATAAATTATTTGAGCAACAATAACTTTGGTTGGTTTGGTAATTTTTTTGACATAGCCCGAAGAATTGCAAAACTTAAGTGGCAGTAGGCAGGGCACATTGCTCGCAGAACGGATAGCCGGTGGGGGAGAAAAATTCTGGAGTGGCGACCGTGAACCTCCACATGGACCGATGACCTGGTGAAGGTTGCGGGGATCCGCTGGATGTACATTAACCAGTCCTGTGCATCCCTGCGGTTGCTTGGGGGAGGCCTATGTCCAGCAGGGGACGTCTTTCGGCTGATATGATAATGAAAATACGTTAATATGGCTTATTTATAAGTGATAGATATATAGTATATCGGACTTTTTTTTAGATCTACTAAAAACTATTCAATATCTTTGTAGTACATGGGTACTTACGTATATTTTTTAGCCACTACCCCAGCGCACGCGGATAAAGCAGTTCGATTGCGCTTTTTCTTCCAATTTACTTTACAAATATCAATTACATATTAGGCTAACCAAGAACTTTAGCGTAATGCTATGCCTTCCTCATGAATGTGAATATCATATACAAAAAGATATTTTCAAATCCGACTTGTAGTTCCAGGGATTAGCGCGCTTCCGCTGTATTATATTAGTATAGATAGATAAAAGCTTAGTTTTTGATAGGCACACAATTCAACATGCATCGAAGATCGATACTACAATCGGCTTACTGTAGGACCGTTTCGATGTAAATATTTGATCCACTTATGCCATACGGGCCAGTTATTTTTAGAAAGTCCTATTTGCACAAGTTACACAGAAATATAATTTCATAAAAATATTTTCTATTAGTATCAATCGTTTGAAGTTGTAAGTGATAAGACGATGTTTAAAAATTAAACACTTATAATATTATTCTATTTCCAGTTTTCAAGGAACGTTTATAGTAGTCACTTGTCAGAAACAGTAGTACGTTTAACGTATTAATGAGTCGTGTTTAGCATCGATCATTTTAGTCAGTCGCAGATATAAACTGTCTCTCGGTCCAACTGAAATATGTCGATGAGAGCGATCCTGAAAACTTTCCTCTAGCGAACTCAATCGTCAAGAACATGTTTCAGTTGCATATTGCGATCTTACAAAAACTTATATCAAACAAAGTTCTGAGAAGAACCTTGGGAATATTCTCGCGAGTATTCTTACTAAAGATATTTCTTTAATTAAGAGTTTTCTAGGTCGTTTGCCTTAAAAGATAATTGAATATACATACAAACATTGCAGATAATAAAAATAGCAAGATTAAATAAGAAGAGTTGAATTACTGGATGCGTCAAGTTTACATAGATCTTATTGACGAAGGCTCGGAACTTTCTCAAACCGAATTTTTCTAATGTTTAGACAGTTTTGCATGACCACAATTGCATGAACTGCTTTCGACAATTTGGGGCAACTGACGTGTACATCAATTTACAAATATGTCGGTAATTGTAGCCATAGTGTAATTGATGTTAGTTACTTAGTAAGCATTATTGTTGGGTTGCTTGTAAGACTAATCAATTACAATTAATCCGAAGCTAGATAATTTACAAGGGATGTTGCTTTTTTTGAACTTAAACTAGTCATGTCATGATGATAGATTTCTCATTGGCAAAAATGAGGAACTTCTATACAAACTTTCATCCCCTACTATCAGCTAAGAAACTCATGTGCAAGACTAGCGGCAGTTTAAGCTGTGCTTTATCTGTCAGTGAATTTATTAATTTATTCATTAAGAAGATGTAACGGTCAGTAGTTTTCGTACAGAAACGTATTGATAGGATATTTGTGACATCGTTAGTAAATCACAACACAAAATTAACCATTTATCCTCTAAATATTGACGTGATGTGACGATGCCTTGGCATTCTATCAACTCTAATGCAGGCAAACTTGTAGCTTACGTATATTTAGGACGATCTAGACTCAAGTGGTGCTTTGGCACTGTGACTGCGAGGCTATATCGATCACGAGTAAAAGTTGATTTCTGTATGCATATCGTTACTACGGTAGCATAATGAGATCATTCTGAAATCAATTTTCATTTGAATGATGCACAGAATATGGTATCGCTGAACATGATACTCGGCAAGACTGTGTCACCGTTCGTACCACAGAACAGAGGTTCGTACAAGCTAACGTAGATACAATCGCTGGAGGCAAGTGTTGACAATGTCTCTAGCTGAGGGCTTCTTCGTGCTTTGTGGAATGATGATAGTTCTAATTTATTGTTCTAGAGGTTGCGACGCGTTTGCTGGTCTGCGGATTTATTTCTCTTAAATTCTCATAAAAATCCCCTATAGGTACATGAAATGAAAAAAAATTACATTCGAATTTAAAATACTAGCACCTTTCAACACAATATCCAAAGCTCTTAAGCCTTTATCAAATGCATTTAGCCTAGGCCTACTTGTAAAGGCATTACGCTGCCAATACCAATTATCTGTGGTTTGCACTAATATCTCGCTGATTGGTACTGACGAGTGTCGGAGTGCTGAGCTCCCTGGAATGGGGTTGAGCTAAATTAGGTGTAGCGGATGCATCTATGCTGATTCCTGTCAGGATAATGCTGTTTAGGCTCTCGTACTCAAAGCCTTGAAATTAAAAAAGGCCAATATTTTCGTATATGTGCCTCCGCAAGATATTTGACTTTTATGGAGTAAGTGGAGTAACATCATCAAAGAGAAAGTTTTAAAACCATGATGTGGTCACGACCCCAACATTGGGTTTCGATGCAAGGAGGAGGAGGAGGACTCGAAAGCTTATTCCAAATGAAGCTACACGTTTTCTTTATTATTACGCGCATTGCCACCATCATTGATAGCTTTGTTCCACTGCTTGTCGAGTACCTATAGGCCTTTAGCTTTTTGTGTCATGCGTTTCATGGTCTGTGTGAATCTCATCCAGGTTTTTCTTGAAATCTGTGCTACCCTAATACAAAATAAACTTATTTCAACTTTAATTATATTTGGAGAATTTATGTTTTGTTTGAGAAGTGCAGTAAAGTGTAGCTTTCTGTATTTGCTAAGCCCAGCATGGCACCAGTTGCATTTAAAGTTCCATAAACAATACAAGCGAGAATATTTTATGGTAAATATAATATCTGCCTCTTGCCCTTTCTCCTATACCTCACACCACAAGCTTAACGTGCCCATCAAAAGCAATAACCTCAAACGGTATTACAAACGTAATCTTGTTACCGTTTATGTACAATTTTAGACATATGTACAGCATATACGCATTAACTTTATGCATACGCAGAAAATTTATGGCTGCCAGCCAATCAGATCGAGCGTAGTTATAACCACATTAACAATATATCCATACCGATGATTCGCCAGGTCAACACATTATTAAACTTCGTTATAGTATCCCGAAATGGCAGCAAAAGCTTCGGCATTACTGAAAATAGTGTCCAGTGGTTAAGTACGAGTGATGTCGCGGGACTGGGTCCCATTTTGTCAGTGTCATTATGTCAGTGTTTGTGTTGTATAACTTTTAGGTAAGACATGTGATGTGTGTGCGGCCATCGCCTGTCATAATTAGCATGAGTAGTGACCCACGAAGTTTCGTGCCCGAAATATGCTATGCTGCAATGAGAATGGAAAGCGACCGAAAATATACAGTGTCAGCGTAGTGGGGCAGATGCCTAATTACAAACAGAGTTCCATTTTTAAGTTATGCCAATTCGCTAAACCTCTAAAAACTTTCATTCGAAGAAGCCCGCAAAACACCGGCAACAATAGCCAGATCAGTCCTAACTACTACTGTCCTCCGACCGCAGGTCGTGTGCTTAGCAACAGAGTTGTCCCGGACAACTTTTCCCCGCCTTTCAAAAACACACTTCCGGGTTTCCCCGCTTTTGTACAGACGGAGCCATTGTACTCGAGATATGACACACGACGACTGACTTTTATTATTCGCATTTGATAGTCGTTGATAGTCTTCCTCTTTGCGCGATAAATGTAATAAATATTATGTGTGTACGTGACCTGACTAAAACAATGCTGGCTCATACTCTTATTAACATAATCGTAAACCTCACACCAGAGCATATTGTCTGCTGTAGACGTTATTACTTCTTATAATCATACTCAGTCTAATGAGAACAAAATAAAACAGATTACCGCTGAAGAAAACGTTTGTTTATCAGTTCAAAATAATAACGGCTATATAAATTGCTTTTATTCAGTCGTGATCTATTTAAATTTATCAATAAGTCTTAGCCGATTTATATCACACCGATAGGCGATTTTTGCTAAGCTAAATTGCAAGTACGTTCAGATGGACGCAATGCGTAGCAAATCGACCGACACGCAATTGAATTTTTCATAGAAAATACATGCGCGATATCGCCTGTCGACGCAATTTAAATTGAGTCGCGACATCAGGCAAGGGTCTTGTGTGTAACAGGTATTGACAACGACACTACTCATTGGACTTCGTAAATTGTGTACAGGTGGCTACTAGGCTAATAAATCACAAAGTCTGTCTGCTGCGAATCCATAAGGGCGTAAATAGAAGTGTGATTAACGTCACAGCACTCAAAACGCTTTCATTTGGCACAAATGGTTTATAAATAGTGTGAACATGGGTTAAAATTGTTTACGCCCTACGTAGGTGCATGCCCTTGTTCGCATTAGGACAGATTCGCTTTAAGACAGATTCGCTTTACGACAGATTCGCTTTAAGACAGATTCGCCTTACGGCAGAAGTACAGTGAACTCGATATTTCTATATCTGTAAAACTTATTAATAAAACATTAAACAAGTAACAAAAATTATATTTATTAATTATTTTATGATACATAGGTACCTATTTATCCTCTGTTCAGTCTGCACAAGCGTTCTACACATTCCAGAACTGAAATTTCGTTTCGCGGTGCACTAGTAATAATCATGTCAATTTTTATATCTTTCTCCTTTAACTTTAGACTACGCCGTTTTCCTTTACAATAGGTTTACACCCTTTTTAAATTTTTGTCTTGATATTTGGCTTCCTTTTTAAGTAATTGTATGAACCGATACAACGCCGGTTTCTTTAATGTTCGAATACAGGCCGGTGCTCAAAGTGCCTAAGAAAATGAATTCATGTTAGTAATATGCCATCCGTTTAGTGGAACAAGTGGCGAGAGTGCACTAACAAGACAGGCACGAGAAAGGATAAATAAAAATGCACGAGAGACGACGCGCAGCGCAGCGAACACAGGACTGAATTGCATTCTCCATTTTATGAAAACACTTATTAATACAAACGTCAGTAGGCACAGAACATCTTTAGGTAAAGCTCATTCCTTCTTTTGTTACAATGAGGTCTCGAAAGAATTTTTGAGATAATTAAACCTCTGTAGCTCTTTAGCTGTGGACGCAGCTGAGCACGGTTCTCTTGAAAACATTGCATCCACACCTTGGCAGATTCATTTGAAAAATAATTTTAAGAAGTGTTGCAGAAAATACTGAAGACATCGCGGAATACAATTACAAAGAGAAGCTTTGTAAAATTTTAAATACTGCTGGGTTTTAATTTTCTTGATTTGCGTCGAATTTTTTCTACAGTTTGACTTTCGAGAAATGGCTTCATTATTTGATGTTGTCTGTTCCTTCATTATAAAGAAAGCAATATCTAAACATTTGAAAAAGGTTGGTGTATTTCATTTGGTTGAATAAAACGTGCTGGTTTTGTAATGTTCATCGATACCGACTCGTTTACGCTGACCGTAGAGAAGCTCATTGTCTCTTGTGAATAAGGAGCAAAACACGGCTTAAGGTTTATTTAGTGCTGGAATAACTTTCTTTTAACCAAATGCAATTGCTAGCGAATATTATACAGATTTTTTTTCTTAAGATATCACCAGACATTAATTACTACAATATCTCCGGCTGATTACGACAATAACTACATCTCAATTTCCGATACCATAAAACCCATTTCTATTATCACTCCTTCTCTGTACCTAAAATAAGTGACTCCCAAATTTGTATCTTTATCCAAGAAACAAGTCAAATAACAATACCTCTCCATCATCTGGTAATTTTATATGTTATATGTATGTATTTCATTTTCGATATATATTAAGTTAAAGTAGGTATATATGACTAGTTAAGTTATATCTGTCTATTTTAAGTTTCCTTATTCTTTATACACATTGTGTCTTTGTTTATCATCTAAATTTCCTGTCGCAGGTTTGCTGGAAGAAATTTCTAATGAAATAAGCAGTACCTTTGTGCTTTTCAATCTGTATTATGTCTTTTCTCTGTAAAGTGTTTTTGTGTAAAATAAATAAATAACCAGTTCTAGTAACTCGTACATTCTCATTCAATCTTTGTTATCCTACCCGCCACGGCACAGAAGCGCGAAGACAAACGACTGACGTCACTTATATGGAGAAAACTAAAAATACACGCACTATGAATACGTTTGTGGAACAGAATTAGGTTGGTCGGTAAGTCGTTTCATACCAAACGAGTTATGGTGACCCAGTGGCGTCTATCTTAAATAGATTAGAGGAAGAATTATCCGCGGATTGAGATCGTGCAAACAAACACACTGACTTCTTGAGATCAGATTAGGATTGTGTATACAGCGTCGTGAGGAGGGTCAACGACCTACATTCGATTGTTGACGATAAGGGGGAAATGTGAGACAGATTTTAGAAAAGTATCAACATTACCTTATTGAGATTGACACTTTACTTAAATTGCGAAGCTGCTTTGCTAAGTAATCATTATAGAGATACCCAAATTCCAAGTCATGTTTTACAACTCGAATCCACCTCGACGAACAGTTTTTATCCGTTGTCTTATTTATCTTATATTGTGACTGCGTCACGGTCATGTAATCTATTAATTACCGTGACTGCGTCGAGTGGAATGCCTTCAAATAGACTTAGAATGTGGGCCCATAACTATTGCAGATGATCATGCTCTCGATTATACAACTGTACAGATATTCCTCGTGCAAGTACAATAAATCTGCCTAGCATTTTCCCAACTATAATGGGGTCGGCTTTCACTCCAACCGGATTCAATTGAGTATCAGTATTTTTACTGGAGCTGCATATCAGACTCCACAACCCATTAACTTGGTAAGACTTTAGTCTTTGGCAAAACTGGTGTCAGATTTCAGGCGTAACAGCCGGGACGTCGGCTTAACGTGCTTTCTGAGGCACGGAGGAAAATAGCTATGTTAAGATGGTCACCCATCCACGGATTAATCTCGGCAAGCGTTGCTTGACTTTGAAGATCGACCCGTACGGCTGTTATTATTTAGCCATGACCTCCTCGTTATTTCCCGTATAACTGCAATCAATTACAAATCGTTCGCAGGGGAATCGGATGAGATAGCTCGATCCACTAAGAGGAAATGCGGACAAAGACATCCAACTGAATTTCCAAAGTAAAAAGTCATATTTCGAGGTTTGGGCACAACGGGCTCGCCTATTTCCTCCTCCAATATTGGACCAATTTAATAGATATTCCATATACTGAAAAAGAAAGATATATACTGTGCCCCTATGTTTTCCTTTATTTCATTTATAGTTGTCAAATTTGTACACTAGGCAGAGGCCTTTGTCAACAGAGTGACAGCGCAATTTTGAGCATCTTTTAAGGGTTCTAGTGCTTCTAAAGATAATGGCTCATCAAAAAGGAAAACTGAATTTCCTACGTAAAAAGTTAACAAGACAAGTTATTCAAGACTTTTTACTTAGGAAATACAGTCGGATGTCTGCGACCGCATTTCCTCTTAAAACATCGCAAGTACTGCGCGGGCGCCACTAGAGGTGCGCAGCTAATAGAAAGCACGTCATAATTAGACGTTACTAGTTAGTTCGTTGTGTGGTCCAGTTCGAACAAGACAGGCCATAACTTACGGTAGTTTTCTAATATAGATTACAAAACATCACTGTCTTAAGTTAGTAGATACAAAAACGGGGTGAATAAAAGTGCAGGGATGAATTGATGAAATAAAACTTTAAAGGGAATTTTTATGCTATTTCACGGGGTCTCATTGCTAATAAAGAAATTTTGGTTCAAATAAATCTCACTAGATGGCGCGACATGTACACACAATTCAACAGAATATAATGGAATATTGGGTTCTTAATCACATTTCAAAGATTGTTTTAACAAATCATTTAAAATTGATGCCAGTAGATGGCGCATTTTTTAATTTCTGAGGCATTCCACCCGATTTTTTAAATTTGTATTGTAACACATTTTGGTGCAAAAAGACTGTAAAAACGTGCAAAAAAATACTATAAAACGAACCTTCACTGTATTAAAAGAATTCAATATTCACGAACCTAGTAAACCCTTTTACTTGCAAGTCGCTGCTAACACCATCTATTGCCGTGAAACGGGATCGAACGCGATTGATGTACTTACAAAAATAACAAGATTAATCAGATGAAAAACGCTAGTTACGTCGGCACGGTTTCTTTGTATGGGATGAGGCATCTGTATGCTAGTATTATATTATCTGTGGCTATTTGAATAACATAACTTCGAAGGGAATTTACACGTTATTTAAATGTAGTAAAATGAACCGACTTTATTTTTAAATGAATTGAATTGCTGTTAAAGCATAAATATAATCAGCCTAGTTTTACCGACCCCACTGGTGGAACACAAATCTCTTCTCTGTGCGAGAGAGCAAGGGCCTTAATTAATTCACCACTTGGGCCCAATGCGGGTTTGTGGTCACATGTCTTCAAATTTTTGGTTCTAGGACATGCCTGTATCCTCATGATGTTTTGTGTCTTCACCGGGTAATTAAAGATTTTTAATTACTTTTCGGTCAGCCAGTATGATGTGAGGTTCGCCACGTATTTACCATGACTATGTAATTACTCACTATGACGAAGGAAAAATTCGGCAACGCAAAGGGTTTTGACCCCATCAATCGGCCAATCACATAGATAGAGATGGAAATCCACAAAGCGTCATTCATCTCGCATGTGATTAGTCGATTGATGGGGTCAAAATGATTTGCCTTGCCGAATTCACTTAAGCAATTAGGCTGCTGGACTTATCTTTGAAATGGTCAACCCACATTGAGCAAGCGTGGTGATCAATGCTCATGCCTTCTCTGTATGAGAAGAACCCTTTACCCTGCAGTGGGACAGTAACAGGCTATCATTATTATGTAATACTGTAATCCGTTTTACTGTTAATTAACTCTAATGATAATGGTAAATGAACCAAAACCCTTAATAGTATTCCAGTGCTCGCTAATCAGTTTAATTAGTAACATCGGATGCACTTCGATGGCTTACCTACCTACATATGGCATGCATCTCATAGAATACCTAGAGCCACGGAAAATTAAGGGCAGGTACCCTGACTTTTACATCTCTTTGATTTAATAATAATTCTATATATAATTTATAAACAAACAAATAGTGATTGTTTAAATGCAAAAAAGATATATATTGTAGTTAACTAAATGTACTTTTCATTTCTTAGACTCAAAACATGATATCGAAAACTTTGCTAGATCGAATAAAAATCTGAAAAGGACTCTAAAACTATATTTTTTTGATCATTTTCTTATTTTTCTAGAGGATTATGAAAAAATTACTACCTATAACACATATCTAAAAAGAGTTAACAATATATAAAACTTTATTCTCAGGGTAAAATTTATAAAATTGTTTCGATACTAAAATTACATATAACACAGCGGCCGCGCGCCGTACGTTTCTTCACTACTCTTCAAGTCTTCAGCCGCCCGCGAGGCCTTGACCACCTATGTCAATTTTGCTCGCGCTCGACTTCCCGCTAATCTATCGACCGATTTATTATGAGACCACAGTGTAACAAAATCAATAGGTTAGGAAAGTCTTTTAACAGACTTCAAAGAAGACCGAAATATTCGTCATGGGTGTATTGGTGTGTGTCAAAATACAAATAATAATGGCAAATATTAGTCAAAATAAAAGTTCAAAATGGCGCCGACCGATTTTTCCGTCACCCCCTATTGACAATTAGCCAACCCAAAAACTATGAAAAAACACCCATGACGAAAGTTTCAAAAATTTCGTTCGGCGCCATCTTGGAATTTTATGTTGACGCCAGATTCGCATCTAGCGACCCCAAAAACTATGAAAATGACACCCATGGCGAAAATTTCAGAAATTTCGGTCAGTGCCATCTTGTATTTTCATTTTGACCCCATATTAGCATTTAGCCATCTTATATTTTCATTTTGACAATTACCCACCCTGAAATCTATGAAAATGACACCCATAACGAAAGTTTCAGTCGACGCCATCTTGGAATTTCATTTTGACCCCAAATTCGTATCTAGCGACTCCAAAAACCATGAAAATTGACGAAACCCATGACGAAAGATTCAAAAACCACCATCTTGGATTTTCATTTTGTCCCCGTATTTGTAAAAAGTTACCCGAAAAACCATGAAAATGACACCCATGACGAAAATTACGGCAATTTCAATCGGCACCATCTTAGATTTTGATTTTATTAAGAAAAAGCAACCTAAACAATCGTATGTTTGTAAACCCCAGTAGAAATACTTTTTGATGAATGTGTCTATTTTCTGCGTACGTTTATGTTTTCAAAAATATAGATAGATAATAGTAAAATAATTGAATAAAATACGATTTAGGGCATTTTTACAAACTATAATATATAAAGATTTATCTAAAACAAAACACTTAAAAATTTCGTAATTACTACGCATTGTAATACAACAAACAGTTTGGCATCAATTCTCGTGTTTTATTAACTTTTAAAAACAATAGTAAAATAAGCTTTTTCTACACACCTTTACTGTGACACATTTGTCGGCTTTACGCACACGCGAGCGTGCCGCTCGCTTCGCACACACAACAATAGTGGTGCGTTAAATATCTACTTCGCCGGGAAAAGCTAGCCTTAATTACATTAGTACAACTGTATACAAGCAATATGACATAACTATTGGATGCTGATGACAATAGGTTTCAATTCGAATGCTAATTAATAAATACCTACTAGCCCAGTAGAAATCGACATTAAAATTGCAAAGCTTAATGTAGATGGATTTTTAGTATGTTGTACGGGCCAGACAGGGTAGTGTTAATCCTTGCCACTACGAAAAACATGTGCTCGCTGCGCACCACGCTCAAAATACGAAGTTTTGAGATGTTTTTTACTTTTTGCTATAAAAGTCATAAACTATGCGTTTCTCGACAAACAAACTTGAACGACATTAAATTTTCAACAATTTAAGCTTTACCACATTAATAAAAACCGTTACGGGTCCAAGCTCTGGTACTTCAAAGATTTCCAAGATTTCCATGCATTCCGCACCTATCACCAAGTGCTAAAGTTGCTGGGGCGTGGAGAATTTAAGGACCCCATCGAGTAGAGTTGGGAAATGAGCTCCTGTGGTTTCATCCCACTAGCAACTAACAACGAACCAGACCTTCTTAAAATCATAATCTGCAAATGTAAGAAGGGATACAAGGGGACGTTGTACTTGCCTGAAAGCTGGGCTAAATCACTCGGTACTTTTTAGGGTTCCGTACCCAAAGGGTAAAAACGGAAACTGAACTGAACTTTAAAAAAGTACGGATGTTTGTTTGTCAAAAAACGCATAGTTCTACAAAAACGTACATCGTACATTTAAAGCAAAAAGGGAAAATAGCCCAAAAATTTCGCGCCCACGTTTATCGAAGTTGCAAATTTGGATTTACTGGTCCAAATAACATACCAATAAATCAGAACTATATCATGTTTTGCGATTAGTCTTTTCGTTTTGCGATTTAAATTAGGGTTCCGTAGTCAACAAGGAACCCTTACTGTTTCACCAAGTCTATCTGCCCGTCCGTCCGCAGCTTAGCTCAGAGACTCTTAGTACTAGAAAGCTATGATTTGGCATGGATGAAACTATAATACCTTTAAACGAGCAATTCTTCTATATATGTATATAATCTGAATCTCGCAAACGGCTCCAATGATTTTCATGAAATTTAGTATGCAGGGGGTTTCGGGGGCGATAAATCGATCGAGCTAGGTTTCATTTTAGGAAACGACGTTTTATCTATTTTCCGCCGAACAGAGCCAGGTACTCGTCTTACATACGAACGTAACAACAAAACGACGCCAGTGCTATTTCAATAAATTATTTTATTTGTAGAACCATTTTTTTACGAAAATCTTATCGTTGTCGCGTTGTCCCGTTTCGCTTGCCCGATAGCATTAAATTACTCCGTATCAAAACGTACTATTCGCAAAACGACCCATGAGCAGAGTTTTTTCTTTAGTGCAGTAATCTTTAAAGGGAAATAAAATGTAGTTTTCTCATTTCAAATTTTCTCGGCGCTAATCAAAGGATGAGTAAAGAATAAACAACCGGCTGGTATAACTAGCGATCCGTTAATAGGAATCGGACATTCCTTGGCTGCATAAATACGAATAATGTCATGTTAAAACAACACTGTGGTTCTGTATTGATGTTGAATAATTGCAACAATTTCATTAAGTATGTCATTTTCGGTTTTCCGATTACATTGAAGTTATGCAGTTAATTATGTTTGTGTGAAAATTTGTGTGTGAAAATGTATTGTTTCCAGCCGTGTTCATACTGATGGATGACTAGGAACAATACGCCTATAAATCACATTATTTTAACGAACAATGTGATTAATTAACAAATCTGATAAATCATGATGCTGATGCTAATTCGTAGTGAGTGCCATACGTTCCCGGAATGGACGATGCATCAATTTAGTGCTTTTAAGGGTATATTGAAAGATGGATGATGATTACATAAACTTGGCTAATGCAACATAGTAAGTCTACTCAAACAAGAAAATATACTAATTGGAATACCTGACAATACACGGTACGATGAGACTGTAAAGCTTCGTATTCACTAGTCAACACTTAACACACATGTTCGTCGACGTTGTCAGCTGCCTCGCAAAATAACGCGAAGATACAAAGTTACAAAACAACAGTTCCTCGTTGCCGTTTAAAGATTTTCCACTGCTTTAAAGCCGTAAAATGGTTACTTTCTATAGCATACTCCTTAGTAACGGCTAGGTTGAAAGGTTTGAAGAAAATATACCTATACTTATTATTGATTCATGTACATTATTTGCAAAACATGTTTTTTTCGTGTAACTAATAGTTTTACTTAAAAAACAAAAAATAACAACACGATATCTTTTCGCTCCTTTTGAATATTTCT
Organism: Orthosia incerta; assembly: GCA_948252205.1. NCBI lineage: Eukaryota > Metazoa > Arthropoda > Insecta > Lepidoptera > Noctuidae > Orthosia > Orthosia incerta. The sequence goes on along the minus strand of OX411741.1, from coordinate 34,466,049 downwards.
TCAAAACAAATTGAAGAAATATTCAAAAAATTAAATAGCATATGTAAATCAAAGAATATTTTGCAAACAAAACTGTCCAAAATAAGGTTCAATAATATTGTTCATCCGAGCGGGTGCACGGCCAGTACTGCGTTAACATTGGGGAATTTATACCCCTTAAGATGGTGAGAGAACATAATTTCGCGCGTCAAATGTTGCCTAGTGGATACGAGGCTATACTCTACATTATAGTAATTGTTCAGAAGAATCCGAAGGGACGCAGGCGCTGGCGCAAAATTATGATTACCTGAAAACGAATGAGGTTTTCACTTTGCCACACACAATGCATCCATTCCAATGACTACTAGTGCATGAATGGAAGTAATAAAAACATTTTAACATGGTATAAAAACAAACATATTTCTGCAAATAATTGTAATTGACAGCCATCTAAATAAACTTACTATACACGAAAAAAAAAACAGAAATAGATTTCATCGACAGCGCAATTGAAGCCAAAGCAACACTCAATAAAAAATAAAACCGAATGTGGATTGCCAATTTCCTAAAGTCAATATTTAATTTGCGAAACTGTTTGATTAAGCTACAGCTTCCAATTTTTATAGCATGAAATCCAAATAAAAATATCCAGAAAATATTCAAACGACGAAAATGTTTATTCATGAAAAAAAAATTTTTAGGTAGTCAGAGCCACCTACATTGTTTACTCTTTTTAGTGTTCTGAAATCAACAAGGAGTTAACAAACTAAGGGTAGTTTCGCTATGCCCGTCTGTCCGTCCGCAGCTTAACTACGAGAGTTTTAGTACCTACTAGAAAGCTATAATTTGGCATGGATATACATATTAATAATGCCGACAAAGTGATAATTTTTTTTCGGTTACCTTCTTTCACGTAAAGTGGGGATGTTTTTTTATCGTCTATCGGTCTATCCCATGGTGCCCCGGGTATCGTTGGATAGGCAATTCAAAAATATTACGGGTCTGTAAAACCATTTTTCGATTCAGAGATCCGTTTGCGTAAAATTAAGCTTTAAATTGCAAATTTTTGGAGTCAAGGGGGATCCCTTGACACTTGACTCTAAAAATTTAAGGGGGGCTGCCAGCGAAATGGTTTTGGCTATGTGATAAAAATCACAGCTGTAGTATATATAACGAAATTAAAAGGAAAACTACCACAGCTAAGTAGGCTATAACAATAAACATTTTGTACAAATGCCATTGCAAAAATTACTTAAATAACGTTGTTCTTTGTGTAAAACAGGGGGATAACCATAAGCTCTTACAGCAAGGTTGTTTTGAGTGTGCGTAAGGGAAAGATGTATATGACTTGTATACATCTGTCCCTTTTTCCCAGTCGCACCATGATAGTTTTTACACGTCATGGTACGGGGGCTGGTAGTAAATATATGCTTATGAACCATGTAAAAATATAAAAACATACAATTAATAATGTTTAAGTTCGAATAACGCATTGGAGTGGGCGGAATCGTAGGCAGTACCGGTTCGTACGGCGCATGCGCACGGGTGAGTGCTATTTTGTGTTAGTGCAGAAGTATTTTTGATGTTTAGTAATCTAACCAACTAGATTCAACCATAGATGGCGGTATTCTCAGTGGTCGCAATTATAAACTTAATTGCGTTTACCGTAAGGTTGACGTTCGTGTCATAGGCATACTCATCCAAGGTCACATCAGTGCAGTATAACGCATTGCATTTTTAATTACATAATCGACATCAAAAGATATACGATTTCTTAATTCGATAAAATAAAACTCGGGCTTTTTATTTGAAGGCTTATATATTTTTTATAAATAAAATGAATTTGAAATTATGTGCTTATTTAATTATGCTCATTGAGGCGGGCGGGCCTCGTTATAATATTATCTTATAGAAATAATACATTTCTTATTTTGTTTTGTCGATATCCATCTATAAAGTCAATAACCGACGCGACTACATCACTGATTGAGTAGCGAAGAACTTTCGAGAACGAAACAAGGAGCGTGCGTGCGATGATCCAGGAACGAACCATACCATTCCCCGTGTAGTATATAATAGTAGTCTATGTCCCCGTGGCTGTAACGCGCGGTCGTATTGGCTCCTTTCGCAATTGATGTCCTACAAATAGATTATTTATTGCAGCTTATTTACGTTGGTTGTTTGTTCCTATCATTTATTGTTTTATTATTTTTCGGTAGTCGAGTAGGTTGTTTGAAAATACTCATACTAAAATATTTGTTTTCGATTTGTAAATATTTGTAGACTTCGAAGACTATCTTCGTAACGGCAATACTGCAGTATTCAAATTATAAAGTGACGCTGGTTATAAATCAATATTACAAACGCTTGCTTCTACCCGCGGTGGTACTCAAATAGATAATATTTTTTCTAACTACACTTGTGAAGTTGGATTTTATAACTCCTTCTTCAGTTACCATCGTTCTATGTGTGCCATACACCTGCACTTTGGAAGACCTTATGCTCGCCACTGACGCTGCAATCGGGTTGGCCACCTACTGGGGCCATAATTTATAAAGAATTTCCCATCGACTCGAAAAGAAGAAAGAAAAGAAGGGTCCGATTTTAGACGTTGTGAGCCGCTGAAACCGTTTTAATGTTCTTGCTGTAACAACAAAAATCCTCTTTTTAGTCCGCATTATTATGCAACTACGCAACCCTATTACTGCGCGTGGCCCGACACTACTTGGCCGGTTTTTAAACTGGAATCGGCTCGTTTTACAAGTAGGTACACACTTCTCCTTACCTACATTTAAATGTAATGATATCTTCTTTGTATAAATAACATCTTTAAGTATTACAATTAACGACTTACTGACCGAATTCTACACAATTCAAAAGTCTGTAATTAAAAGTAATGCTTCAATTTGTATATAGTTTCTATTTTCTACACTAATTTTCATTACTTATGCAATAAGCAGGTTAAAATAAACTTGGTTGAGAAATAAGTACTTTTTCCTAGTAAGAAGGAATCTCAGAAAATCGTGATAACAAGATTTGTGTTGGTATTGAAGAACTTGTGAAAGAAGACTTTTAGTTTTAGAGGAACGCGAGTAAAGTTGTGCCGCGAAGAAAACGTGGCATATTTTAAAGTTTGTACAACGTGTTGGTGTTAAGATCACTTATGTAAGTCGTCAAGTATTGCTAAGTATACTTGCTCGGGGCTCGACACCAGAATCGATCAAGCATCGAAAGATAAGGCGAGGGATGGAGGGTATGTAACCTTCCTACTTGAGGAGTTATTAAGCAGAGATGTGTGATATGTTTCTTTAAATTGACCATGAAAAATCTACTTTTTAGTTTGCAATAATTTCATTTTCCTTTTATCAAAACCAATTAAATCTGGGCGTAAGAAATATATTTTTAATTGCTTTTCTATCTGATCGACTCAGATCAGATAACATCATTAATTACTCATGAAACCATTGAAACGAAGATGTTTTCGTTTTCAAAGCCAAGCTTGCCAACTACAGTCTACCATAATTCAAAGATTACAATCTTTGAATTGGTCTTATCGTACCAAAATGTCAAATTGGGCGATTACAACGGAAACCTTAAGGAATAGCTACTTGCACAAGTAACATGGTGCAAGGTCAGCAATGGTTGCAATTCAGCTGCCAAGTTGTTCTGAGGAAATACCGACGACGACCTTTGAAATTAGTTATGGGGAAAAGTGACAGCTTGACTAGTGCTGAATAGAATGAGAACCGTACCACGGGGTCCCGACGCTAAGAAAGAAAATTCGGTTCAAATAAATATCACTAGATGGCGCGATATGCATCTATTTGTTATTGAATTGTGTGTAAAATTAATATTTTCTATAATTGATCACAAAAATTGTATGTTCTTGTTTAATCAACTTTCCTAAGCACAAATTATGGAATAATGTGCTGGAACGTTATCCTATTTAACCCAAAGGTTGACTGGTAATGTCTTGTGTCATTAAGTCCGCCTATTTACTACTATAGTACGGTAGTTTAAATAAATAAATATTGGGCTTTTATTTGAACGGATGATATAAAAAGATTCGTCTCCCTCCTCCTCCTCGCGTCGATTCCCCAATGCTGGGGGGTCGTGACCACATCATGGTTTCAAAACCTTCTCTTTGATGATATTTGAAAGATTCGTCTAAACATACTTTAATACCTACATTGCCTACATCATATCATGGTTACATGCCTTAGAGGGTAGCCAGAGCATCACATTTCAATTAAAGATCACGACGCCACTTACCACGAAGATTGGATGGAACAAGACGTAACAATAGTGTAACAATGATTTCACCAAAATAAAAAAGAGGGAAAGGCACCAAGCTCGACAAAACATAAATGTGAAAAAAGGCGTCAAATTCGACGAAGAATGAGTTGAGATCTAGAAGGGTGACAAGTTCCATAGCTTTTCCTTAAACAAAGCTACAATGTACAATATCACCTATTTACTTAAAGTAATTTATTGTGTTCTTAGATAGGTATTAAATTTTTAACTTATCATCTTTTAAAATGTTATGGCCGTAACCATCTTTATGTAATTTCAGGCTTCCTTAGTGTAAAAATGCTAATCTACCAATTGCCGACAATACAAACAATAAGCTAATTGGAAAAAAATATAACTACCCCAAGTACGGGTCGGTCCCACGTCAGAGTATTCCGTAGGACTTAGGCTTTTCGTTTAGGTTACCCTGTAAATTATGAGTGAGGGAGGCCCTTTATTTAAGTCAAAATATAAATTAATTAAAATAGTCGTTGCTATTTTTAAATCAAGAAAGTGTATTTCATTATTTTAGTAAAAAAATTACCTAAAATAACAGAGTGGTAGATTAAAAATATTATTTAAAATTATGGCACAGATTTTACAAATAATTAGCTGAAAAATGTTTTCGTCTATTGCGTGCGATTATTCTATTTCAAATTGTCTTGTGACATTTGTATTGACAGCCGCGACTGAGCTCTGTCCAATATTGCCCGTGAATCCCTGTAAAATTGTAATGTCAATGTGTGCGTGCAAAATGGAATTTTATGCTTTTATTAACCCCTGACGGAAAAACAGTGTTGTTATAAGTTTGACGAGTGATGCTGTGTATCTGTGTCTGTCTGTGGCATCATAGCGCCTAAACGGATGAACCGATTTTGATTTAGTTTTTTTGTTTGAAAGGTGTTTTTGTCGAATGTTCTTAGCTATGTTTGAATAAAATCGGTTTAGCGGTTCAAAATTTATTTGCGTTTTACTCTTTGAATCTAGATTTTTCGCAAGATATCGTGTTATTATTAGGTATTTCAATAGATTGACGATTGAAGCGTGTCTGCTACTAGGTATATTATATGTAGTTTAAAAAGTATGAAAAAAATATTAAAATCAGGGGTTTTTAAAATTTGTAATTTTATCTTGTTATGTTAAAAACTGCAATGTCACGAGTAACGTGTGTAAAATTTCAGCTCAATCGCACACTGGAAAGTGGGTCAATTTTAAGATACAAGCTTTGATTTACATGACCCACCCAGGACAGGTGAAACTAACTAAAAGCTAGTCATTTAAGCTTGGTTGGTCCCAATATAATGTAAGAGTTTTAAACTCTTAGTCACTTTGTTAAGGATTAATAATAAAATTATGCCAAATAATCAGTGCTTAATTTAATGGACACTATTTTATATCTCGTATATATTTTTTTATAATTCTTTATAGTACTCAAAGTAATATATAATATAAGGAGAAAATATCGTTTATGTAGGAAGGCTAGCTTAAATCAAAGTATAGTCTTCTAGCAGCAAAAAATTGAGTGATAGAGAGTTTACAAAAGAAAGAAGTAGGTAGTCCAGTGCGCAACTTCGTTGTTGGTTTTTCTCAGACAAAACGCGCATTTCTTTCATGTTCACACGGCAATTCCATATTAAGATGGCCTTGATTTATTTATATGAATCGTTGAATTGTTATCTCGGCTTAAAAATGTTCATATTTTAATTTGTGTGTTATTGGCGCAAAGTCAATTAATGTAGCTATCTAATTTATTAAACGACAATCCGATAGCACGTGTACCTATTAATTAACTATAGAGAACTATATGAGAATATGAAAACGTTTCAAAAATCAAACTTATGTATTAGTCAATGATAATAATTTCTTGAGTTTATATCGTTTATGACAAACGAATTTAATACCATATAACTATTATCCCCAAACAATGATATTCTAGTAAACAGATACGTTATACACTCACAAAACAACCGAAAAAACCGGCCAAGTGCGAGTCGGACTCGCGCACGAAGGGTTCCGTACCATTATAGTAAAAAACGGCATAACAATCACGTTTGTTGTATGGGAGCCCCACTTAAATATTTGTTTTATTCTGTTTTTGTTGTTATAGCGGCAACAAAAACATCATCTGTGAAAATTTCAGCTGTCTAGCTATCACGGTTCATGACATATAGCCTGGTGACAGACGGACAGACAGACAGACGGATCGCGGAGTCTTAGTAATAGGGTGCCGTTTTTACCCTTTGGGTACGGAACCCTAAAAAGTGTGCAGCACAGCAACGGCAGTACACATACACACTTTTCATTCATCTGACATTTCACTACAAGTCGAAAGGGATGGCTTGATAAAAAAAAACAAGAAAAAAAGAGGCAGCTAGTGGATGTCATTTGCGTGTGAATGTAAACATATTCTGACCACCAATGTATTTTTCTTTTTCTAACCTCCAAATATTAGAATATTAGGAAAAAAATTGAAATAAATTAGTAAATTGAGGTGTATTGCGTACTTAGATATGGTATGAGATTCTTTCTGTTTTATTTAATGTATTTTAGTAACATAATATGTAGGTACACTTTCTAAATACACACAATGGCATTTTTTTTAAATTTTGTTTTTTGTTTCAACAAAGCGTATCGCTCTTCGCCATGCATGACATAGACTAAAGATTATACGTCACAATTAGGACGTTTTCGAGTCTTCACAATGCGCGCGCTTTTAACATATTTTTACCAGAATATAATTGTCCCCAAAATAATAAAAAACTTATTCTGAAACTTTTCAGTATCAAATGAATTTCCATGTTTAAATAGTCTACAAAATCTGAAAGTATACAAAAAGCTATTCTGAAAGAAAAACATTCAAGAATTGACTTTGCGGCCAGAAATTATTTTCTATTGCGCTTTTATTAAAAAAACTTGTCAGTTTGTAAAGCCTTTACAAATTCCATCTTTTACCGTTTATGAAGCGATGACAGACTAACAACTTTTTAACCATACAGACAAATTTAACTCATTTGGTTTGAATACAACAAGTAAAATTTAAAAACCCCCGGCACATTTTTATTTTATGCTACATAATTTATCTAGTAGTAGACACGCTTCGATCGATAGTATATTGAACACGTAATTATGGCACGGTATCTTGAAAAAAACACTCCGCTTTGTCATCTTGAGAGGATGAATGAAAGGCGACCTAGAAGGCATACACGGATCTTATTGGTGATACCAGTACTCATAATCGGCGTGCGTGTATGACTAGATGTATGAATGTAGATGAAGCAAAAAGAGTACGTGTCTAAGGATCGTAGCAGTTTACGTTCTGTAGTTTCTGCCTATTCCATGGTAAAAGGCTGCGAGTAAGTATGCTAACAACGTCCCTGTCCAATGTGTCATATATGACTCACGTGATTGACTGTTGTGTGTGAACTCGTTAATTACATAAGGCTAATGGTTTTAGGATGGTTTACCAATACATCTTCAGAATAAGTTACTTTTGCTTCAATACAATTGATCGACATATTGGTTTTGCATTCTGACTCGGTCAAGTTCAGAAGTGCACGACAATTTGATACAATACAATTTGTACCCGTTCGGAAAGTTCTCGTCACAAAACGAATTAACGACACCGCGAGTTCGTGTAACACGGATACCTAACTTACCCCGTGTCTGATCAAGCTCTAAGCTCAGTTAGTCTAGCTTAAATCACATATTCACATAATAATGTTTCAAATTCAAAGTCACTTACTGCAAACAATGCAAACTGCTTAGTTTACATAGTTGGCGGTATGCTCAGAAATATGAAAACTTGCCTGAGCTATGCGAGATTTGCTTAAACTAAATAATAATGTAATAAATACTACTACTATCGATTGGTTTGTCGATTTCTGTGGCAATAAATGTTTTTAACAAGCAACTACTGATCGATTGTTTTAAGCACTTGGCATCCGATTAAGCTGAATTACTAAAACAACTATGGAAACATTGAAATAATATGGTACTATGGAGCCGGTTTCATGATGGAGCCGGTAGGTGGTATATTAATTCCCCAACCAAACAAGATAGCACTATCGTGTTTGGGCTCATTGGACAAGCACGACGATATTTACAAACTATATTACATTTCGTACTTTATATTAGTCCATTAAAAGCTCGTTTTAAAAAGATTGTCATGTTTGTTTTTTTAATTATGTTAGCTCTTGATCTGCAACGAGAACAACACAGCTTAGAAATAAAACCTTCACCAACCGCCATATTCTTTAGAGATTGTTGATTGAATCCCACAAAGTGCACAGATGGTGAAAAATGTCCACACAAATGTGTACAAATCGTGGTTTATGTAGTTACTTAACAGGCACTAAGGATTAGAAAGCAATCTTTTAAAGTTATTCGCTACTTCAACTTCTAACCATCGCGGTTTCAATGGCTCGCAAGTTGTTTTACCGTGTAACTTGAAACATTTAGTTTGTATTAATTAATTAAATGTTGATTGCGTTGATATGGATTACTGAAGGACCTTTCGGATAGCGCGGTACAAATTTAATTGCGTCGATAGGCGATATCGTAAAAATAATCGAGTTCGAATCGGTTAAAAACAATAATCAAATCGTGTCGAGCAATCGGACGGTCGGACGGAATAGAGGTGTTATAAGAGTGACAGGTGCACGTGTATGTGTTGTGTATTTGTGTATCTGTCTGTGCCATCATAGGTCCTAAACCGATGAAGATTTCGATTGTTTTGTTTGAGAGGTGACTTCATCGAGAGGGTTCTTAACTGTTTGATGAAAATCGGTTCAGCCGTTCATAAGTTATGGGCGTTTTACTGTTTGAATCGGGGTGCTTTCGCAAGATACCGTATCATATTACATGTTCAATAGATTGTCGATTGAAGCGTGTCTACTACTAGATAAATTAATTATGTAGCATGAAATAAAAATGTGTGTGTGTGTGTGGCTTTTTAAATTTCACTTGTGTTATCAAGTGTCTGGACCACTATTTTATTCAGAAACATCTTCATCATCATTGCAGCCGAAAGACGTTCCTAACCGTCTAGCCAGTGATCTGTTCTGCGAGAAATGTGGCCTGCCCACTATCACTTAAGTTTGGCAATTCTTCGGGCTACGTGTACCTTGGCGGATCTCTTTAATTTCTGATTCAATCGTGTATTTTATGTGTTAATAATGTAATATGTATATAGTAGTGTGTATCTGTGTTTTCAGAATGCCTACTAAATCTATCATAGTGCAACCTAGTTTGTAATTCATAACAACATACATTACTTACTCTTTTTCTGTTCTCCAGAAAAAGAGTAAGTAATGAATACTCTTGCATTTCTGAAGCAAAAGAAGTATGTAAGGATCGTAGCATGTGGCGTTCTGTAGTTTCTGTCTTAGCCCATTGGAAAAAAAAAAACAAGATAACTTTAAGCAAATACTTGACTATTCCCGCCGCCGATCATATGGGCTTTAATGGGTGTCGTCATAGGTGACTAGTATGCTAGCATATGTATATCTATGCTATTGTAGAAGCTTGAAGCTGATAACATTTGCCGGTCAAACCAAAGATTTTTGGGCTTACTCTTACTGAAAAACGTTCGAAATCGTTAATTAAGTTAATTGGTTAATTTAGGATTTTTTCTAGCAGTCACTCGTTAAATATTAGGTTTAAACTTAGATTCCTTGGAGACACTTATCTAATGATGACTGATAGCGAAACATTGCAAATCTTAGTTTTTACCGCAGTTCGCTTTTACAGTAACATCTACATTTGGACATAAGAGTAGCACAGTCGAATCTCATTAATGGAACGTTATGGAAGGATGCCATGTTCGAGTCGGCTCAGCGTTGTTTTAATAGCTCCAGGCTACATTTCGTGGAATCACTGGGCTAACGGTATTGTCAGTTTTTCATCAAGGCCGGTTCGGGTGTCAAGTCTCCGTTTCTGGGGGACTCTTGAGTAACCTACCTACTTGTTTATGCTTTGATGTTAGCACGGGTTCTGCTTTTAAAGAACTTTGTTTTTTTTTGCGTATGCACTCGTTTTGGTCTCTTGAGGGTTCAGGTGAGTGTACTTTTAGTTAATATGGCGACATTTTATGAACAAATGCTTGAATTTAAATAGTCTTCATGAAAGTTTTTCCCAGTGGATGATGCCGGTTGTCTTATGAAAACCCGGTTGGAACGGAGTTCGATTCATAAAATTTACAGTCTTTCAGTTTTCTTTTCTGTTGGCTAAAATCACCAAGTTGGACCCTGACCCCTGGCCGAAACCGTAGCAGACCTAGGCAAAAATATCAAGACCCGGCAAGCAAGTCCTTCCAAAGACCAATTATTTCTCTTTCTAACAGGCGAAATAATAATATTCTCAAATAGATTCCAGTTCCAGGAAATCATGTCGTTGGAAAATCGGGTACCTACCTACGTCGTGACCCAAATTAGAAGTATTGGTTTTCCAATTTTAGATAGGTACCTACCTACTTCTTTAAATGAGTTTAGGTTGTATGTTTTCCGATTACAAAAAAGACGATTATGGCAATAAAATGTTATTTTCATTTACTCAGAGTTTACGGCAAATGACGCTAGTAGATTTTACATATTTGCATCCATAATTATATTATAAATGCGAAAGTAACTCAATCTGTCTGTATGTTACTTTTTCATGCTTAAACCGCTGAACCGATTTAGAGTATATTTGGTATGGAGATAGTTTTGAGACCCTAGGAAGGGCATAGGATGGTTTTCATCCCGGAAATCGTCCTTAATGGGGTGGCAGTTTGCATGGTGAGTTAATAATTTCTCAAGTAAGGCGACCCACATACCTAAAATATGTAAAAAATAGGCTATTCGAAATAGGTACTAATGCTACGTAGATTAAGTCGGGGGCAACAGGTAGTGTATGTTATATTTAAGAGATGAAAGTAAATTAAGCTTACAGCATTTCAGCATTCCTATCGCTGCGCTTAAGCGCTGAAGTATTCGTCTGACGGCGCTAAATTCATGCTCGTAGTTAAACTTGTATGTTAAGTGTGTGAGCTGAGCATAGGGCCGATTTTATCAATGAAACTAATAGCGATTAGTTCAATTAAACTCAGTTTATGCAAATACAGCGTTTTGATTGGTTGAGACCGTTGAGAAACTACCAACCACAACGCGATATTTCCATAAACTGATTTTAGTTGAACTAATCGCGATTAGTTTCATTGGTGTAATCGGCCCATAGTCAACGCGATACAGAGAGCTTACAGGGAACCTATGCATTCCTCTGAGAGTTCGAGGTTATCTCTTCTCATTCCTTTCATAGAGATAAAATGCTCATTGCTTTATAAATGTAGGAACTGTTCACATACAGCCTCTCTTAACTGTAGGACCGCACGTAAAACCAATTGAAAATGATACATTCAATTATGCAACACATTGATGATACATTTTAGAAGACGTAGACTGCCATTCGTTCGAACCATCACCATCACCACATTACGACGAATGAATCCGAGTTTGGTCGAACAATGATAAAATTATTACCTTCACCTACAAAATTGAAACAATACAAAAAAAAAGTCAAACGTTCATAATATATCACCGCGCGCTGCTGTTTCTGCCCGATGTCCATCACGTTTGTAAAAACATTGAAACTACACGTTGTAATTAATACGAAATAACTAATAACAACAATAAAAATTAAAATACATTTTAAATCAAAATACGAATCAAAAAAGTTTGGCCGCAGTTGCTGTCCGCCGATAACTATTGGTATGAAAACTAACATGGAATGGGAATCCCGAAAAATACAGCCTCGTGGTAGTTCGTGATAGTTAAAACTTTTATTACGGGACAGGTGGCACAGAAACCGTTGTGTATTGGAATCGGACTGTACGCGCCATTCCGTGTTCAAATAAATATTTTCAGTTCTTCCAATGGCACATAATAGTATTCTTTTTGAAACTGGGTTGTTGGATAAACCCCAGTTTTTTGGTAGGGTACGCATGGATGTTTCTTTTCTTTGTATTTTATATGAATATTATTATTTTTATTGATATTCATAGTGATCGTTATTAATTTAAAGTGGACATTCAACTAGACATCCATAAAAGCACGATTACTGGCAGCACATGTTACAATAAAATTAAAAAAAAACCCCGACACATTGCATGCTACATAATTTATCTAGAAGTAGACGTCCTTCGATCGACAATCTATTGGATATCTAATTATGACACGACATCTTGCGAAAACACCCCGGTTTAAACAGTAAAACGCCCATAACTTTTGAACGGTTGAACCGATTTTCATCCAACATAGCTGAGAACACTCTCAATAAAGTCACCTATCAAACAAAATCGGTCTATCCATTTAGGAGTTATGATGCCACAAATACACAAATTCACAGATACACACGTCAAACTTATAACACCATTCTGTTTCCGTCGGGGGTTAATAAATCGTAGGCTATCTCAAAATAGTCGATTAAAAGTCCAACCCCACGCGAAAGTTAGCTAGCTATACCAACAATGTGCCTGAAATAGATAAATCTATTTATATTTTTATTTACCATACATCCAACTGGTTATATCGATATAAAGGTCAGGTGCGTAGTACTCGCATCGCCGCGTGTATTTTCAATTGTGTGGACGTGGACATCGCACAAACAAGTATCTTAAGGATCGTAGGTGGCGTTTTAAAACTATCACGGCAAAGAAGCCTTTATGAAATCGAAAACGTTAAAAATTAAAAAAATTATAAAATATCGTGTACAGACTAGTAGAAAACGCACAGCCTAAATAAATGCAGATAGTAACACTAATTACCGAAAATATAATGATGTTTACAAAGAGGGGTGTTATAAGTTCGACGTGTGAATCTGTGTGTTTGTTATTTTTGTACCCGTCTGTGGCATCATAGCTCCTAAACGGATGAACCAATTTCGATTCAGTTTTCTTTTGTTTGAGAGGTGACTTTATCGAGTGTTCTTAGCTATGGTTTATGAAAATGAGTTCATGCGTTCAAAAGTTATGCGTATTTTACTCTTTGAATTGGGGTATTTTTGGAAGATATCTTGTTATAATTACGTGTTTCGAACGAAGAGTGTATACTACTAGATAAATTATGTAGTTTAAAGAGGTATTTGTGTCGGGGTTTTATTTAATTTTAAATGTTATAATGATTTTTCAAAACTGAATGAGTGAACTGGCTGGCGAATTTGCTCGATCAAGAACCTTACTGATAGATTACACAAGGTTTAAATCATTTTTTCGGGATTCCTAGCCAATTTTCAAAAATTATAGCTTACCGAGAATATTGTCAGGTATTCTGTTTGGCGGGTAATATCCGTGGCGAGGATCAGCGAGCTGATCTGGTTCACCAGCATCTCTCGTAGACCTGGCAGAGGCGGTAGGTGGTCCAGGATGCCGCTCTCCACGAGGCAGCTCATGGCTGAACGCCAGTGGTGGTTCTCGAGGACTGATTGATTCTGTGCGGAGAAAAGGTGTGTGAATACTTGCTAGCGCTAAATAAGTCTTATTCTAAGAGATGCCTTACATAAAAGACAAGGAGTATTCAAAGACAATATCTTTGCCTTTCCTTTCCGTTAGTGGGGTTATAACTCGAGGTTTTATCTATCCGCGACTTTTATTGTAACAAATAGGTATGTGGTCAGGCTTTAGAACATATAAGTCGCCGCGAGCGAAGCTAACACAAACCTCGTGTTTAATAATGCTTAGAATAAATAAAATTATTCATGTTTTTTTTTTTTTTAAAACATGCTTTTTTCGTATTCTTCTTAGCAAACCCTTTCATTTGATATACATATCATGGCAGTGCACAAAAAATAACTAGCTCGCCATCTCGAGCCGTCCGCCATATTGGATTAATAATGATGTCACTTGGCTAACCATGCATTGTCATGAAACTAAATGTGTATGAAAAAAAAAAACTTAATCGGTGGAGGATAACTGCTTTAAAATTCATTCAGTTGCAAGGTTTAACCCGAACACAAGTACAATACATACATTGCAAGTTAAATATAAGCTTGTAAGATTGAGAAATTTATAATGTTTAAATAAAGAGTTTCATCAGTTACCGCCTCCATAAGAGCCATCATAATATATAGATGTTCACTCACTTAACCAATGTTAGGGTAATCCAACACAAAGGTATTTATATTTTTCCCTCCCATCGTTTCGGCGCGTCTATCATTCAAGGACGGGTTACCGCTTAAGTACAAAGGTCCAAAACCAGCCGAGCATTTTAAAGAACTACGTGGAAGGATTTAGCAACAGGTACAATTTTCCACATTGGTTACTTACTATTTATCTGATATTCCGAGGATGGATTTGTGCTAGGTTTATATCAATAGAATGGATACTGAATATTGTCTGAGCTTTTTTAGTAACTGATTAAATGCATGTACTATAGACATCTGTGAAGAATACAAACCAGATGTTTTGACATGTCATTGAATACCCCTTTGAGAGATTTCTCGGTAATCGTAATTGTGATGAAGCTTCTATTTATAGTTGAATTGATCCCTTAGCGAGAATTATTGGCGATGAAGAGAAGTTCAAATCAATTTGAAATCGCGCATCAGTTTTCAAAGATTCACGGAATGTTGATCAACCTGCCATATTCATTATAATTCAACGCGTTCTCTGAAACTACATACATACATTTCTGGTATGGATATGTTAGTTTCGAAAATACTAAGTGGTATGCAACTTACGCTGTTAAGGTAACCTGAAGTTCATCGGATGCCATATAGAAGCTGGTTAAACAGCTGGTTTTAGTCGCTCCATTGAGTTCTTCAATTCGGTCCATTATCATTAATGGATAACAAACTCGCTCGCACCATTATGTTCAATTATGTATTTCCAGCTAGGTAATCTCAAACAAGCAGTTTTATAAGCACAGCAAAGTTAAGCCCTTAAAGCAGGCGTCATCAATTACTTTCATTTGGGGTCCGTTTTTTAAAATAATATGACCGTCGCGGTCCGTAATGGTTTAAAGCCACCATTCCCTTCCCCGCGGCATTTACATTGTACTTTGTTAAAATTGAATGTTATGTAGTATGACAATCTATATATAGTATGTATGTTCCTTATAGACTCCAAAAAGGCTGGACCGATTTTAATTAAATTATCAGAGAATCTTTAGATTGACCCAATCCTGTAGTTTGGTGGAGATCGGAGCATTTTTTTTTAACTTTGAACGCGGGCGTAGTCGCGGGTAGAAGCTAAATATAGATAAAATATCAATGAAGAAATAATTGATCTAACCGTCCGACCGAAATCTTGGAGATGTTCATCGATAAATCTACTTGGAAATTTATTTTTCCATCGCGAAGACTGACGATTTCGCACTCCGCGCGCGTCCGTTGTTCGTATCGAATGTAGTAAAGACAAAGCACGGGATCAATTATTAAATTACGTAGATATTCATGTAAATTGAATTTGTACTGTTTACTTAAGGTCCACATAAAATAGGCAAGCAGTCCGCCATTCGGTGACCTGAAAGCAAGCCAAGACAATTCTGAATGCCTATGACAAGTCCAATTATGCTGCAAATGACAATTCGTACTATGCCCATGACAATTATCCTGGATACGCCGATGACAATTCTAGTAATGCTTCCGATGCCAATTCTAGCTATGACTAATTGACAATGTTAATTCTGACTATACTTATGGCAATTCTGACCATGCCAATGACAATTCCAACTATGCCTGTGATAATTATCCTGGCTAATGCGTATGACAATTTTAATTGCGATGACAACTCTGGCTATGACCAATTGACTATGTCAATTCTGACCATACCTATGTCATAGGCATGGTTAGAATTATTCTGACCAGGCCTATGACAATTCCAACGATACTTATGGTTACAATTCTGGTTATGATTGCTTGATTGATTTTGGTTCTTTCCTTAAGCTATATCTAGTAAAATAATTTGCGTGTGCAGAGAAGACCGCATTTTAAATGAAATGACGACTTAGTAGACCACCACACAAGCTTTTCAGCTTTACATCTTCTCTTTGTATCTGTTATGGAAGCCTCCCGATTTCACCAGTGTTCACTAGTGTTGCGATCTGTGTGACATGTGTATCATGTTGCGGTAGGTCAAGATATTGGCAGGTCAGATCATTAAGACTGCGCCGAGCAAAATAACCCAAAACGATCGTCACAGTTATAGGGATTTAATCAATATTATTACCATAATTACCATAAAAAATATGTAATGAACACCACAATGAATGTGTTAACGATTCTATGTTGGCAAAAACAAAAAATATTGTTTAGTTTAAATAACAAAAATACGTAAAGTTGGACAAAAATATTAAAATAGCATGCTCGTGTTTTATTGAATATTTATAGTAAACTGTTGAATTTTTTCACAAACTTTAATTCATATTAATCTCTAATTGTCATACCACAATTTATAGTTTTAACATTTTCGAAAAGACACTCGGTTATTTTAGTTTTATTTTTTTTCTTAATTGTTGCGCTGTTTTGGATCATGCGAAACGTAAACCGGTCGCCAATTCAGTCGTCCACGAGAGCTCGGAGAGTGGTCACGTCTCTTTGTGGAGCGACGCGCCGATAACGATAATTCGCGATCTATTGTGTACGTATACCTTGCTGCAAATAGTTGAATAAGGTAAGTTATATATTTTGTTTTTTGAGTATGACTTTTTATGCATAACTAACATTTACTTTTTATGTTTTTACTGTTCAATGCATATTTCTGTAAGATTTTTTTTAAATGTTTATTTTAGTTATAATGGGAAAGCGTAAGGAAACATATTATAAGAAGAAAGTGGGCGCTCATTTCCGAAAAAGAATCTGTTCTCATAAAAAGTACATATTTCAATTTGTGACATTATTTCCTTTTTAAGCGACTTTCCAAAAAGAAGGATTTTTTTTGTGTATGTTCACCGATTACATCAATTGTGGACAGATTTTAGAAATTATTTTTTTGTTTGAAAGATTACGTTCCATTTAAATTTGGTGAAGATCTGATGAAGAATTTTGGAGATATGCAACAGAACTCCTCAAAAAATACGGCAGATCTCTCGGGATTGCTGGAATCGCATGTCTGTTTATTGTTTACACCATATTTGCATAACATAACATCACGCCGGTAAGCTCTAAAGGGGTAGGCAGATGAATACAGTAAACCCTGGTACACTCTAATTTCATTCAGGCTATAGAACTTGCCCATTGTGTACACAACTAAAAAGTGTAAAATAAAAACTTTTTTGCCAAAAAAACAACCACTTCCAAATCAAAACACTACAATATTATGTAAAATAAATTTAATTTCGCCAGTCAGTGACAAAAAACGAAGAATCAAAAACAGGAACACCGACTTCCGAAATTGAATTTATTTTCACTTTGTAATATTTTTATTTGAAAGTCGGTTGTATTTCTTTTTAAAATCCAAGATGGCGGATGCAACTTTTTCTCAAACATTCGATATGGGTATCGTGTAATGGGTTTTTGGGGATGCCGATTACAAATCTGACATTCTTTTTGAAATCCAAGATGGCGGATGCAACTTTTTCTCAAACATTCGATATGGGTATCGTGTAATGGGTTTTTGGGGATGCCGATTACAAATCTGACATTCTTTTTAAAATCCAAGATGGCGGATGCATCTTTTTCTCAAACATTCGATATGGGTATCGTGTAATGGGTTTCTGGGGATGCCGATTACAAATCTGACATTATTTTTAAAATCCAAGATGGCGGATGCAACTTTTTCTCAAACATTCGATATGGGTATCGTGTACCTAATGGGTTTTTGGGCATGCCGATTACAAATCTGACATTCTTTTTAAAATCCAAGATGGCGGATGCATCTTTTTCTCAAACATTCGATATGGGTATCGTGTAATGGGTTTCTGGGGATGCCGATTACAAATCTGACATTCTTTATAAAATCCAAGATGGCGGATGCATCTTTTTCTCAAACATTCGATATGGGTATCGTGTAATGGGTTTTTGGGGATGCCGATTGCAAATCTGACATTATTTTTAAAATCCAAGATGGCGGATGCATCTTTTTCTCAAACATTCGATATGGGTATCGTGTAATGGGTTTTTGGGGATGCCGATTACAAATCTGACATTATTTTTAAAATCCAAGATGGCGGATGCATCTTTTTCTCAAACATTCGATATGGGTATCGTGTAATGGTTATTTGGGGGTGCCGAATGTGCCGATGGCTATTCTGACATTCATTTTAGAATACACATTTTTTTTTCGCCGTTGTCAGCGATGTCCAAGATAAACATGGAAAGTAAAAATTAGTTTGAAAAAGACGCATTGCCTGGATTTGAACCCAGGACCTCAAGCACGAGAAGTGAGGCCAAGGGGTCACCACGAAATTTTAAATTCATTCTACTTATTTTGTTGCTAGTGTTTGCTGGCAAGTCTTTTACATGGGAAAATATTTATGTATTATGTTTACTATATTTCTTTTAGTCTGTTCACAACATTTTAAGAGTTAGGTTGATAATACATCTGATAACTACGTCAATTTAATAATTTTATTAAATCATCATCAGCCTATTAATGTTCCCACTGCTGGGACACAGGCCTCCTCTCTGTGAGAGGGAATGGGCCGTAATCCACCACGCGGGCCCAGTGCGGATGGGTGGATGTCACATGTATTCGAATTTTTGGTTCTAGGACATGCCGGTTTCCTCACGATGTTTTCCTTCGCCGTTTTGAGAGCAGTGGTGATGAAATAAATTACACAAAGTAAAGCGCCTGTCTGGGCTCGAACCCACGACAACCTGTAAGTCGCGGCCGATACCACTGAGCCACCGCTGCTCTCAATTTTCTTAAATAACTTACAATAACTATATTTTATCATGTTTTTAGGAAATGCTGACCAATAAAGATCCTTGCCCATACGTTGGTGAAAAACCTTTAGTTAGTGATGATATTCCATTCAACAATCTCGATGTGAGTTAATTGTTCTTAGATACATTTTTAAATGTGCCTTAGTACTAGTTTCTGCCCGTGGCTTAGGGACTACTTACAATTATCTTATTTTATTTCAGGATTCTTCAAAACATACGGATTCATATTCAAACATTTTGGTAGAAGAAGAAACTAAAAACAAAGCCGAGATCATAATAAATGGCAATAGAATAATGGATTTCGCATACCTCTATAAACAACTGCAATACATCGCATGAACACGTAACACGTTCTTCCATAATGCACCAGTGATTGAAAAAACAATCATGTTTTAAATGAGACTGATATTACCCTTCTTGTCTCTTTTCCATTTCCATTAGTTTTTAGGAAATGCCTTTGACTTCCCTGGAGATGGTTGTTCATTTACAGAGTTAGAAGCAATTTTTAAAATATGACGTTTCTGTATAATAAATATACCACGTTTCCCTGGGTTTTGTGTAAGATTTTGTAAAATGGAAAAACACGCAAGGTATCGCATATTAGGTAAATAAATATTTTTTATTACAGACTGGTTTTACTATACAATACACCTACCCATCTAACTTACTTATCAACTATCCTAGCCTACCTACTTACCCAGTAAAATTCCTGGGCGTACAATCCACAACGCCAAAATTTCATCGCAATCGGATGAATAGTAACGGAACGGATAATGTATTACTATAGTACAAACAAACATTATTTTCTATATAATATAGATTATTAGATTTAATTATGGGCTTTATTTACCTACATAAACATCTAAATAATCAATATTCGCCTTTTCAAGTCACTCAACATAACGCCTCAAATTTTAAAAATCCTAAGTTACCAACTTTTGTCGTGCAACTGCAAGCGGGACTCGAGCGAACTTGTGATTGTGTGTGTGACGACGCACACGACTAGCGCGCTGTAGCAAATACCTAATTGTCGCGCGCCTCGTTCGCTCTGCGCAGTCTTAATATTAATACCAATTTTTATCCGTGGTGCTAGGAACCTTTTTTCATCGTAGATAGGCTTGCGCTTGACCACTATCTCACCTGATGGTAAGCGATGATGTGGTCGAAGGTGTAGCACGCTTGCCTAGAAGTAACCTATTCACTCTTTACTTAAAGACCCCTAGATTGTAACTGGGCTTATCCCAGTTGTAAACGACCCTTTGTGCCTATTGGCCTTGTTTGTTCTGTCTCCTGCTTGAAGTGGATTTATTTTTTTCCTACTCCTGCATTACACTTTTCTGATGAATTTCGTTGCGGGATCCAAGACAGTTAAATTCATTCGCCGGGACTTCGTCGAGGTTCATTGCCTCGGCGCTTTTCTTTCGGCCTCGCCATTGTTGATTCTGGCTTTAAGGAGTTGCAGTGGTCTGGGAATAGTGCGGTGGGATTGTACCAAAAAAAAAAATGGCAGACGGCTTTGATAGGCGTATGTACAAACAATGCCCGGCTCCCGCTGGATTTTGTTTGCATTCCCTGTCGAAAGTCTTCAAAGGACCGTTGGACGGAATCTGACGTATTCGGCAATGCACTTTTTGGCGGTACTGTAAAATACTATACGCGCGTTTGGGATTTTTTATTTCAAAAATATTTTAGGCGACTTCTGAGGATATATATTATTTTCCTGTACCTACAAAAGCATTTTTATTCGGGCACATAATTATTTAACTGAAAAATATTAATTGGATGTAACATAACACCATTATAAATTGCTGAAACTCGAACTAGTCATAATATTTTTGAAATATTAATTACAATGAACAAGTACTTAATTATATTAAACGAAGCAATAATAAAAAATAATTCCGCTTTACATGTAGGTGGTTTTATTCATACCCTAATAATTTCATTACCGAAATGAAGGTTTTCTATGGCGATTTTAGTGATATTTAAGTTTGTTTTGCTAAAATGTTCCATTAATAAATAAATTAAAGTTGTGACAATCTAAGAAGTCGGCTTTGACAGCTATAAAAGTACGTTACTGATGTAAGTTAAACTTGATGCTAGCGAATTTTATTATACTCGTTTTTATAGTGTATGGGTAACATACTAATTAATTAGGATTATGAATTTGATTTTTCGTAGACGTTCATACAAAGTTATCGCGGCATT
The DNA here is from genome assembly GCA_948252205.1 of Orthosia incerta. Classification (NCBI taxonomy): domain Eukaryota; kingdom Metazoa; phylum Arthropoda; class Insecta; order Lepidoptera; family Noctuidae; genus Orthosia; species Orthosia incerta. The sequence goes on along the minus strand of OX411741.1, from coordinate 34,444,719 downwards.
TAATATGAGAAACGTCATCGGACTTCTTAGATTAGATTGTCACGATTATACTTTGTAGGCATTAAAAATATGCTTTGCCTAGACCAGATCGTACTAGATATAAATACAGTAAAAAAAGGAGAGACGTAAATAGACGAGCGGGCAAGGCGAAACTAGAATAATTCTTTAATTAAGAAACCATTATTTAGTATTATGTGTAATTACAAAAAGGTAAAATTAACAAACGAACGATAATACTTTCGTAGCAGTCATTAAAAAAAAAACCCGATGTGTTAAATTAGCTACACAAGATGAATGAAGCCAAAATTGCGTATTTATCCTAGTATTCAATTGCCCGTGACCATCATCAGATAATCTCTGAAGACTTCAATCGCAGTTTACCCCGAATACAAATTGCAGGGGTGCAGAATAAATTGAGTAAACTTGGACTCAACCTGTTTATTGGTTTGTTTGTGTAAAAGCTTGGCCTTTGATGCCACCGGGAACAGCGCGGAGTGCTTGAAAGTCTAAAGTCTAAAAGGACCACGTATATTCAGCCTCAAAGGACTAGTTGGTACTATGTTATAAGAAAACAGTGTTTGCCGGCTTAGGTCAACAGTTTGATACACATTCATCGGATTTATGAACCGTTTTTCCCTATTTCTTGTGGCAATTTTAATGGAGACTACCTGTCCTGGGGAAGACAGAGGATTGTCCACGGCCAATCTTCTCACCTTATGCAAGGTGACTTTTCGTTTATTGGAAATATATTCGGTGGTGACAGTACTCATGCATGAATTTCATTTTATTCTCAATATTGCATCTACCTCTATTTGTCTCGGCATCACCCAAAGGTTGACCGTTAGATTAGACACTTTACGTTTGTGTGCGTACAGTGTTAATAATGTGTGAATCATAATATATGACCAAACTTGAAATCGCGAAGGCAATCAGCTTTTCCCTATATTTTGTCGAGATAAACGAACTTAAAACTACTGAACTGCCGATTTCATTTTTCATATTTCAGAGTTGATCCTGCAGTAAAAAAATGTTCATATTAATGAGTACTTTCACCCCCTGAAGGAACTAATGAATAACACTTCTTACGATGAAGTTGACGTCATATCCACATTTCAGATGCGAAACCGATTCGTTGTGGCTCCCGTTTTCAGAAACTTTTACCTGTGGTATTTCGTGGCACGCCTGTCATTGCATTTAAAAAAAACATATTTTAATTCGTTTAGTTGGAAGGCCTTCCACTAGATGAACCGATGACCTGGTGAAGGTTACGGGGAGCCGCTGGATGCGAGGCGCACGGGACCGGTCAATTTGGCGACACTTGGGGGAGACCTATGTCCAGCAGTCGATGTCTTTCGACTGAAATGGTGACGGTGATGATAACATCAAACATCAGTTTTAAACGGAAGGATACGTTGTTTTAAGTGGCTAACTTTGTATTTTTATACGTATTTTCCTTGGCCTCCCAAGGAAAATACGTATAAAATACAAAGTATATGTATGACTGTTTATGCAGATGATAAGAGAGATTTTTTCATTTACAGCTAAATCGCTATAGTAGTTGGGCGCACGGTTGGCGCAGTGGTTGACCGATTGACTGCTGCGCTGCTGACCTGCAGATAGTTTTTCCGGCTCTGGGTGTTGTGTATATGAGTTTATATGTTTGTAAACGCACCCACGATACAGGAAGAAATTCCTAGTGTGGGGCAACGTTTTTTTAAAACAAAAAAAATAAAAAAACAAACAATCATCCTGAAAAACCTTGGTTTTCATTAGATTTAATTTTTAATGAATAATAACGTTTATAAATATCAAAGCATCAAGAACCTCCATTTTTAGCGTCCTCTTTTTATGCATGAAAGTAGGCGTTCGAACCAAATTAGTCCCAATTTAGCTTGGTGAAGATTTCATGAAGAACTTCGGCGATATACAAAAAATCTCTCGGAGTAGCTGCAATCGCATTTCTGTTTATTGTTTATACCATTTCATAACTTAACATCACGCCAGTACGCTCTTAAGCGGTACACAGATGTGTACAGTTAAAAAAAATGTAAATGTCATGCGCTATGTTTGAATTACTGTTATATCAATTACACCTCAACAGCAGCAAAAGGATGAAAGATGAAATATTTTTTATCCCGATTATTATGTTTCCGTGAGATAAATTTCATCACATTCTTTTTAAATCTCAAACACGTGTACTTCATTTTAATGAAGCTACAAAGTAAGCTCTTTATATTTCTGTTGGGTGGGTCCGCAACCGCTATTTCTATGTTATATAGGTTTTCCTCAATCAATTAACTTCTACGGCTGCATGTGCGGGAGACTAAGGACCTAACAAAAGTTACTTTGATGGATTTTCTACCACTAATAGATTATTTACAGTAAAGAGACATTTCTAGCACAAACTATTCCTAAGTGGACTTTTTCTGAGTCTGATTAATATGTTGCTGTATATTTAATGTATTTCAATGGTCCTAGGGACGAGTTCTGATTTATTTAGTAATAAATAAATTGACAACTCGTGTAAGCTATTAGATGGTTTTTAAAGAGATGGCTTTTCCAGTGGACGTGTAGCCCAAGAAATACATCATTTGAATAAATCTAGACTATTCCTATAACAGCAATGTCAAAGTTTGTGAAGTTTTTCTTAAGTAGAGTTTGACGAATACTCATCTTCAAATTCTTAATTCAGGAACCGTGGCTATATCCACACATTAATTTAAAACGAAATACAAGATGCAAAAGAAACACAGAAACACGGACCAATATTCCTATAGAAATCAACCAATATTTCGTATAAAATGAATTCCTGCAGAGACAGGCTGTCCACCGCATACTACCGGATATCAAATATCCGGCTTTGCACCACAGTCTGGTAACGTACAATTAATAATTTTGCTGCTGAAACAAACAAAATATCTGCTGGAAGTATCTCTGCTAGAGGCAACGGTTACAGGAATGTGGTTATTAAAGGGATGTACCAATTAATTGGATGAGGAAGCAATATTATCTGTTCTACTTTATAACTCGTAAACTCTTATTATTTATTGAATTAGATAACTTTTATTTGAACATATATAGCGGCTTGACATAATAATATATTTAGGCCCCGACGGAAAAAGAGAGGTGTTTTAAGTTTGACGTGTGTACCTGTGTGTTTGTGTATTTGTGTATCTGTCTGTGGCATCATAGCTCCTAAACGGATGGAACGATTTATTTTCGTTTTTGTTTGAAAGGTTGCTTTAACGAGAGTGTTATTAGCTATGTTTGATGGAAATCGTTTTAGCATTTCAAAAGTTATGGGCGTTTTACTGTTAGAATCGCGGTGTTTTTGCAAGATATCGTGGCATAATTACGTGTTCAGTAGATTGTCGATCGAAGCGTGTCTACTACCAGATAAGTAATGTAGCATGAAATAAAAATGCGTCGGTACTCGTAAGTATCTGGTAAACTCACATTTCACGAGTTCAGTGAGTGGACAATTTGGCTTTACACAGGACAGCTTAAAGGGAGTAGCTGAAAACGACAATTTATTTATTCAACGTCAAACAAGGTCATGATACCGTAACACAGCAGCGGTACAATATTGTCAAGTCATCAACCCATTAGTTCAAACAGGCAAACGGCTTAAGGCGAAAGCGTCAAACTAGCCCGCAAAATTATTTTTCATTTTCTGGAGTACAACATTTAAAAAAAAACTTTTTTACAAAAATTACAACCGACTTCCAAACAAAAACACTACAAAGTGAAAAATAACTTCAATTTCGGAAGTCGGTGTTCCTGTTTTCGTTTGTTCGTTTTTGGACACCGACTTCCGAAATTGAAGTTATTTTTCACTTTGTAGTGTTTTTGTTTGGAAGTCGGTTTTAATTTTTGTAAAAAAGTTTTTATTTTTCACTTTTTAGTTGTGGTACATAATGGACTACTTTGGGCGATAAAGGTACCTATAACGCCCAAAGTGAAGCCAGAATATATTAACCCAATAACATGAAACTTAAATAAACAAAACCGGTGGAATGAGAGTATACCAGGGTGAACTGTTCACACCTGCGTACCCCTTTAAAGCGTACCAGTGTGATGTTATGTTATGAAATGGTATAAACAATAAACAGATATGCGATTGCAGCTATCCCGAGTGATTTGCCGTCATTTATTGAAGAGTTCTGATGTACATCTCCGAAGTTCTTCATCAAATCTTGATGAAAATTAAATGGGACCACATGACAAACACCAGCTTTCGAATAAAAAAAGAATCATCAAAATCGGTTCACCCAATAAAAAGTTCTGAGGTAACAGACATAAAAAAAAAATACAATCGAATTGATAACCTCCTCCTTTTTGCGAAGTCGGTTAAAAATATTCGACATCGTAACAAAAACTTATTTACAAAAGTCCATCTTGCGTCGTTTGCCAAATGCTGGGGGTCGTAGCCACGTCATGGTTTTAAACTTTATCCTTAATAATTTATATTTACAGAAGTATTTAATTAAAATCTTCAATACATTTAAAGAAGTTAGCAACACCATCAAATGTCATAGTTACATAACATCGTCTTTCATTCAATTTGAACTGAGAGAGTTGTATCGATGATCTTATTGGTCCTTGGTGAACACATACATACTTTTTCATAACTTTTTTTTAAATAGCAAACAAACTAAGAAGTCGCAATTAAATTTTAATTTCGCGCACTAGAGAAGTGCATACCTCTGAAATTGTAGTTTTTATTTATTATTATTGATAAGCTCGTGTTGGACCAATATTACTAACTGATGGTAAGCGATGATGTGGTCGACGATGAAGCACACTTGTCTAAAGGTAACCTGTAGTAGTTAGTATTTATAAACCTAAAGTACGAGAACAGGTAAACATATTGAACCTATTGTCTGACCTTCATGCCCGATCACCTGCACCTTTAACGACAGAGTTTTCCAAGTAGCTACATACTGGTCGGACAATTTGAATAGTTGAGACTATATTTGAGGTAATCTACACGAAATAAGAAGAAGCAGGTGAAACTAAAGTAGTATGTAGAACTTACGTGGTACAACGCTGCAAGATGGTTGGAAGTCGCAACGAGGAACGGCTGGTTCACTCCGGGGTGGTCCATATCATGAGCGATGGCGGCTAGCAGCGACGCCATTATCTCCAGTGGAGTCATGTGGTTTCGGATCTAAGGGAGAAAAAGATTTTGATGTAGAAATGTAATTATGTATTGAAAGTCCAGAAACAACTAACATTTTGGCTATAGTTCTATTTTTGAAACGACAGATCAGATTGATGTAACGGATTTAAAAAATAACAGCCACTATGCCGTTTTACAATGACCGTTGAATTTAATAGATTCCATTCGAGATTGATTGATAACAAGCAAAATGTTTAATCCAACTACGGTTTTATGGTTCCGAAGTCAACAAGGAACCCTTATAGTTTCGCTCTGTCCGTCTTTCCGTCCGCAGCTTAGCTCAGAGAATCTAAGTACTAGAAAGCTATAATTTGGCATGGATATACATATTAATAATTCCGACAAAGTGGTAAAATAAAATCTTGAAAAGGAAGTTTTTGGGGTTCCTCCTATAGACGTAAAGTGGGGATGTTTTTTTTTTCTTGTCATTCCCATGGTATGGGGTATCGTTTGATAGGCCATTGAAAAATATTTTGGGTTTGTTAAAACCATTCTTCGATTCAGAGATCCGTTTGCGTAAAATTAAGCTTTAAATTGCTAATTTATGTTAGAGTCAAGTGCCAGCGAAATAGTTGCTCTTGGCTATGTGAAAAAATTCACTGCAGTAGTAAATATAACGAAATTAAAAAGAAAACTATCACAGATAAGTAGGCTTTACAAGTTTATGAGTAATAGTCAACCAACTTATAAAATGTACTTGGCACAGTAAAATTTTTGTACAAATGCCATTGAAAAATTACTTAAATAACGTTGTTAGCTGTGTAAAACAGATAGTAAATATATGCTTATGAATCATGTAATACTATACAAAAATAAAATCATAACATCCTTAATAATAATGATTTCTAAATTAATAAAATTTAAGCTCGAATAACGCATTGGAGTGACCGGTGTCTTTGGCAGTACCGGTCCGCAGTCCATACGGCGTATGCGCGCGGTGGAGTCTATTTTGTGTTAGTGCAGAAGTAGGATCTAAAGGGGGAATCTGGGACCGCGGTCCCGGTCCCGAAAGCCCCACGACCCGTATATTCGACGTTTTGTAATCTAAAGTCAAATTAGATTCGATTGCCAAGCAAATAACTTATTTTCTTTTGTCGATATCCATCTATAAAGTCAATATTCGACCCGACTACATCACTAGTTGAGTAGCGTAAAACTTTCCAGAACGAAATAGTGAATGCCGCAGATTAGAGTTACATACGAAATACATACGATTTTTTTCATATCCCGAAAGAGAAATAAACAAGGAGCGTGCGCGCAAGGATCCAGGAACGAACCATACCATTCCACATGGCTCTAACGCGCGCTCTTATCGGCTCCTTTCGCAATTCGCACCCGCGGTGGTACTCAAATAGATAATATTTTTCTAACTTCAGTTGCGAAGTTGGATTTTTAAACCCCGACGGAAAAAATGAGGTGTTATAAGTTTAACGTGTGTTGCTGTGTATTTGTGTATCTATCTATGTCTGTCTGTGGCATCATAGTGCCTAAACTGATGAACCGATTTTGATTTAGTTTTTTTTGTTTGAAAGGTGACTTTGTCGAGTGTTCTTAGCTATGTTTGAATAAAATTGGTTTTGCCGTTCAAAAGTTATTAACATTTTACTTTTTAGCAATCCAGATTATACAATACTAGCCCGCCCCGGCTTCACACGGGTATTTATCAAAAATTACATAATTAAAAATTATAATACACACACATAAACTCTTCTGCAAATAGAAGGGTTTGTGTGTGTATTATAATTTAGTCAAGTTACTAAAAAATTAAAATTATCAAGAATATTTGAATATTATAATTTTAACAAACTTTTCTTTTTATTTTTAATTTAATGTTTTTTTAGGGTTCCGTACCCAAAGGGTAAAAACGGGATACTATTACTAAGACTCCGCGGTCCGTCTGTTTGTCTGTCTGTCACCAGGCTGTATCTCATGAACTGTGATAGCTAGACAGTTGAAATTTTTACAGATGATGTGTTTCTGTTGCGGCTATAACAACAAATACTAAAAACAGAATAAAATTAATATTTATGTGGGGCTCCCATACAACAAACGTGCTTTTTTGCGATAATGGTACGGAACACTTCGTCCGCGAGTCCGTCTCGCACTTGGCCAGATTTTTTTTTGTTATCTAAACTAATAACACTTCATTTCTTGACATTGACTCCCCTCCCGTACGGCCCGTGCCCCAGTGACGCCTACATTGCACAAGGTGCTGCATAGCTAGCCGAGCAGGGTGAGCGGCTTCAACGCAACTTTTTTCTAATACTTACATTTAAACTCATGATATCTTTGGAATGGAATGTCTGAATTGAATAACTTAAAAAGTTATATAAAGGTATTGATGCAGTCTTAAATATGAAGTAATTTATTTTGATAAGGATTAATACCAAGATACAAATACCTTTTCAAGCGGCGGAATTTCAATAAAAATGTATAATAAAAGAAACACTTATTGTGGCATAACTATAATAGTTAGACATATGCTGTCGCAACAGTTTTTTGTAAATAATGATGTGTTCTGCAAAGTCGTAGGACATTAGTTTATTCTATCATCAATAGTTTTCGCAGGGCACGCGATGTAAAGAATATTTTAGGTATGTTTTTTACACCTTGGGTTACATTATTGGAGTTTTAGTAAGGATCCCTATTTTTTTTGAATATATAATATAGGCTATGTCACCCGGAGGTAGTGTAGCTTATCAACAGTGAAAGAATTTTTCAAATCAGTTTAGAAGTTTCGGAGCCTATTCAATGCAAACGAACAAACAATCAAATCTTTCCTCTTTATAATATTAGATTAGATAATAATAAGTGAGAGTTAAATTGCTTATTAGTCTTTTAAGGCTAGATTGTAATTTATTATTAAGAACCTTAGTTTTTATTAATATAGAAAAAAAATTGAATCTGGATTTTGTCGCAAGATTTCGTGTCAATATTACGTGTTTCGATAGATTGTCGATTGAAGCGTATCTGCTACTAGGTATATCAAACGTAGTTTAAAAAGCATAAAATAAAAAAAATAATCGGGGGTATTTTAAATTTGAAATTTTATATAACTCCTTCTGCAGTTACCAGTTAGTACTTCTTTAGTTTAAGTCAAGAGTGAATATGGAACTTCTAGGCAAGCGTGCTTCACCGTAGACAACATCATTGCTTACCATCAGGCGAGATAGTGGTCAAACGCGAGCATTTAGATTATAAAAAACAACATTATTCTATGTGGGCCCGTTTTTAGACGTTGTGTGCCGCTGAAACCGTTTTAATGTTCATGTTACAACAACAAAACCCTCTTCTTGGTCCGCATTATTATGCAACTTCGGAACCATATTACTGCGCGTGGCACGCACTTGGCCGGTTTTTATTTATTTTTGTATCCTATGTTAGCTGAGCTATAATAACGAATTGATTAACGCTTAATTCGTCAAAATCGGATGAATAGTTTAGGCGCTACGGATGAAACATAAATACATGTCTATGTATGTATGTTTGTATTAACGTATGCTAAAATATTAAACCTTCCCTTTGGCTTCGCCGTAGTCGGGTAAAACATAGATAGATGGCAGTGAACATGGCGAATGTTTTTCCCAACATATAGTTAACAGCTTTTTTCATTGATACAAAATTAATATGATCTACTTATTAAGTTGAGCAAGTTTTCTGGAAAGTCACAGCGCATCTTTCAAGTTGTCTCAGCTCACAACGGGTCGGGTGACGCGATGACGGGTTGTAGGTGGTCTTTATGCAATAATAACCGCATTCGATCAGGTGGGTTAATGCCCCGAACCAATCGATCGAGACATTGTGTCGTCTGCTAACTCGACATTTGATGTGCAAACAACTATCAAAGCATATGTAATGTAATTTAGATATGAGTTTTCTAAAATGCTCTTTAAAGGCACGTTTTTTAGTTTATTTTTGCAAAATATGGCTTTCAGTTTGACGGTGCGATTAAACTTGCGTGCCACGCTTAAGGGCCTACATACGCTTTAGTGCCGTAAAACGGTAACTTTCTAAAGCATACTCCTTAGTAAGGGCTGGGTTAAAAGGTTTGAAAAAAAAATATATTTATTATTGATTCATGTACATAATTTTGAACACAAGGTTTTTTCGTGTAACTAATAGTATTGCTTTAAAAAAATAATTAACGACACTATATTTTTTCGCAACTTTTGGAAACTCCTTCAAAACGACTTGGATGTTTAAAAATATTTTTACACAGAAAAATTGATGGCTAGAATTTCATCATAACTAACATAGCATATGTAAATCAAACAATATTTTGCATACGAAACTGATCAAAAGGAGGTTCAATATTGATATTTTGGCATCGAGCGGGCGCACGGCCAGTACTGCGTTACGATGGGGCGTATATAGCGCCTAAGGTTACACTAGTCGACGGCACGAACTATTTTGTGCGCGGGGTTAAAATGCCTGCTATCTCATCCGACAACTCGTGCGAAAGTGATAGATGCTATGATGAGCATTAAGAAGCTAGTTCGCGTACGAATTAGCACTTTTGCAAGTTTGTAGCGAAATGGATGATGATTTAGGACGAAACCGAGCGCGCGAAATTTTATAAACAGACTTTTGGGTGTCTAGACCATGAAAAAACGCCTAATGTATATTTTCAAAATAAAATTATTTGCATTGTTGAACTACTTATCTATCCCTGTATGGCGGCCGTTTTGCAATTTTCCTTCTTCTTGTGGTATTTATTGCCGCCCAAAGATGCGTTAAAATTAGTGTTGAAATATGGAACTTTCGACGATCATAACTTTCAAATATTTTTCTTTTTTGTTTCCATACAGGGCTAGATAATGATATAATTTGATATAATTACAAGTACAAATTGATATAATTTGTCTCATCATTATCAAAGTTTTTTATTATCTCGATTTTTTATTTATTTTGTACGTACATCGGCAAACAGTGGAGTAATCCCTAGACTACGTTTTTATGGAAGAATTATCGACTAGTGTAACCTTTGGGGCCTACCTCCGCTTTAGTGCCGTAAAACGTTAACTTTCTAAAACATACTTCTTAGTAATGGCTAGGTTAAAAGGCTTGAAAAAAAAAAAAATTTATTATTGTTTCATGTATATTATTTTTAACACAACTGTTGTTTTTTTCGTACAACAAATAATTTTGTTTTTAAAAAAAAAATTAACTATCCTCTATTTTTTCGCTACTTTTGGATACTACTCCAAAACGACTTGGATGTTTAAAAATATTTTTACACAGAAAAATTGATGGCTGGCATTTCTTCATAACTAACATAGCATATGTAAATCAAATAATATTTTGCAAACAAAACTGTTCAAATGAAGGATCAATATTGATATTTTGGTATCGAGCGGGCGCACGGCAAGTACTGCGTTTACATTGGGGAATATATATATATATGCCTTAAGGCGATTGTTAATTATTTTTTAAAGCAAAACTATTAGTTACACAAAAAAACAAAACCATGTTTGAGAAATAATTTACATCAATCAATCATAAATATATTTTTGTCAACCCTTTTAACCTTGCCGTTACTAAGGAGAATGATTAAGAAAAAACCGTTTTACGGAACTACAGCAGTGGAAGGCCCTTAAGGCCCGAAGGATGAGAGTTTTATATATTTGCTGACTCCTGTCATACAAGTCCGCCTAGTTCGGGAGTCAGAGGCTTCAACATTGCTTTACACAATTATTATGTCAATAACGATTATTTGATTATAATACTCTTGATTTACGTATTTAGTAGTTAATAGCTTTACGCTGTACTAGGCATAAATAAATAAAAGCTGCCCGTTTCAGTAATATTTACTAACATTGAGATGACAGCAGAGCCTACCAAGTAACGCTTTGACTTGAATTTGAAGTGATTACGAAAGTATTATTGGAAACGGTGTTTTATAAAATAGTATTCCGACGATAAATAGCTATACCTCAAATATAAGACGATATAAGTATAGCTCGAAAGCAACTTTTTCCACGAAAGATTTCGTAATAGGCGGCAAGTATTCCTAGTTCAATTATGACATTCATAACTTGGTGGTGGGGTTCAAGCAGAAAATCAATTGGCGAGATATCTGTCCGTCCCCGAATAAAATGCATTCATCTGTCGAACAAGCAAAAAGTTTAATAAAAACTGTAACTCCACTACGGATGTTATTTTAGCCTATGTTACCCGGGCCATAATAACGAATCGATTGACACCTTATTCATCAAAATCGGATGAATAGTTTTAGATTAGGAGGAACATACGTAAATACAAACATACATACATAGACTGCTAATATCGTAACTTTGACCTTACTTTTGGCTTCGAAGTAGTCGGGTAAAAAGTAACGAAATATCGCGTCATCGCAAAAACAAAAGAATTCCGGTCGGATCTCCACACAAAGTACTGAACGTTGGAGCCTGAAACAGATTTGTTCCGACAGGGCTTTAGGCGGAATCAATCGCGAACAGAACTCATCAAAAAAAAAGAAACCTTGTCGAAACGAGAACCCCAACCCTCGGCATTTTTAAACTCGGCTTAAAAATCTATGATTAGAATACAGCCACTAACAAACGCCACAATCGCTCATCTAGGCTTCAGTGGCGTCAGAGATTGATTTCATATGAAAATTTAATTTCGTTCGACCCTAAAACTTGTAAGACCGTTGTACTATGTTTGAGATAAAGGGCAGCCGGGCAGACTATGCAATAAGACCCGTCATACAAGTCTTTGAGCGGAACAGGTCGCGGGCGATTGCACAATTACATACAGCGGAATAAATGCTTTATTCCTGTGCGCGGATGCACTTCGTTGCGCAATATTTGATTAACAGATAGTCCAATCTGAGCCATCATTATTGTTCCAAATTGGCTGATTGTTAATCACTTGCTCTCGTGTTATCTCTATTTTCAGGTCACTAACCCAATAACCAATGAAGCCGCACTAGATAATATGCTTGATTCAATATTGGAATCTGTAGGTTGAACTTGTTTTGTTGAATCATTTCGAGTTGGTTAACTTTGTCTTTAAACGCTTGAACGCATTGAGTACTCAGACGGCGCACTTGAGGGTACTTCACCGGTCGATCTGCTTTTACTCAACATTGCATTCAAACTACGTCTTCAATAACAGAGCGAGAGTCTTACCATTGCGAAATAGAAAATTGGTTGTGAAAATATACCCATAACGGATACGAGATTTCAGTCAATGGAATAATGCCTAAAATTAGGCAGATAAATCAGAAAAAAAATTGTAGAAGTGTAATCTATACTATTAATATATATAATACTAGTTGTCCCACGCGGCTTCGCTCCCGTCAACTGGCTACGTACCTATCCTATCCTACCTACCCTACTCTACACCTACCCTACCCTACCTACCCTTACTACTACTATACGAATGTAACCTGTAAACTTTTGTTTCTACCGGCGGCGGCGATCTAATTAAAATTAAGAACATAAAAGCTGCTATTGTGAGTCAATCTTAAAAGATAGACATATGCTGTCGCGGACTTTTTTTTAGAACTTTTAATGAAGAACAATTCCATCATACATTTGCGTATTATTTTGCATATATTTGCGTAACTTAAACCGTTTACGCAGCGCACGCAAGAAAAGCTCTAAAAAAGGAATATTTTTGCCCGTTTTTGCAAGATTTTTCATTTATGCTCGGCTCCTATGGGAAATATTAAAAAATTGGGTAGGTAGGTGATAGCCAGTTGACGGGAGTGAAGCCGCGGGGGTCAGCTAGTTACCTATATAACCTGTGATATCGGTGGATTACATTTATATTAAAGCTCTTAGTAGTTTGGTCCCAGGTTATGAAAATTGGACTAATGGAGAAGAATATAAATGCCCTTAAGGTTTCAAGGAAACTTTGGCATAGTCAACGGAATAAAGCCTAAAATTAGACAAATAAATGAAGAAAATTATTGTAGAAGTGTTATTACATGATATGTTCCGTACCATTTTCGCAAAAAAACGGCATAAAAGTCACGTTTGTTGTATGGGAGCCCCACTTAAATATTTATTTTATTCTGTTTTTAGCTATCACGGTTCATGAAATATAGCCTGGTGACAGATAGACAGACGGACAGACAGACAGACGGACTACGGAGAATCTAATAGGGTCCCGTTTTTACCCTTTTGGTACGGAATCCTAAAAATCGACCAATGAAATAGCAGTTTTCAAGGTAACTTTGGCATGGTATCAGGAAATCTTTGACTCACTTTAATAGAAATACACCTACCTAGACATATCATGATAATAGCAGTTTTGTTTAAAATAAATAATAATTATTAGACTACAATATAGATATCCTAATAGTATCCAAGGAAACTTTGGAATGGTATCGGGCACTACTACGAGTACAAAACCACCACCACACTTTAATCAAAATAGTTACACTATGACACGTATTATGACCATCAAGAAGTGTTTTGTTTAAAATAACAAAATGTTAGCTTTATCAACCGATTTCAAATGAACACTTAATAATTATATATTTTGCGTAATTAAACGTGCGAATCGGCATATAAAATTAAGGCCAAATTCATGTTAATCATATTAAATCGGATTTCACATGCAAATTGTTGTTGCATCAACACTGTCGCCTTATTTATTAAGTTAATATATTTTGTTTTCACACCCTCGAATATATTTAACGTCAAATCTGTTTTTAACCCCCGACGGAAAAAGAGGGGTGTTATAAGTTTGACGTGTGTTGCTATCTGTGTGTCTGTCTGTGGCATCATAGCTCCTAAACGGATGAATCGATTTTGATAATCCTACTTTAAAGAGAATTCTTCAGCTCATGTTTTCAAGCGATTACTACTTTCTTTTACTTTCTCTCCCCAAGTGTTTCTTAACGATCGCCCCTGTATTTAGTAAATTGAAAAAATAAAACTTGTGAGAAAATATTTAGACTCCCCAACTTTCACCACTATTACGGCAAAAAATCTACATTATATGCTTTAGAAACTTTTTGTACTTGAGGGAAATCCTAAGTTTACTCTTAAAACCAGTTATTTAAAGATGTTTCCTTGTGATTTTATAAGTATTCTCATACAAACAATGTTTCTTAAAGTAGTATATGAAATACTTTTGTTGTTCTAAATTAAGGATTGAAAACTTTTCCCTGTTTAAAGTTTGAATACTGTTGAGAAAACTATATTAGGTACTGTAATAGCGCACGTATACTACTAAATTAAATCAGTTGAAGACTTAAAAAAGTATGTTGCCTCAGCAGGTCATTACAAGAATGCAATCCTAAACAAAATCAATCCATTCTAAGTGCGTTTTTCCACCGCCGCCGTCACCGGGACGTCAACGAGAGAACGAGTTTTCGCCGAAGATTACGGTGTCGTGATGGCGATCGTTCTCCGCGACGATGTCGGTGGTTCAGTCAGTTTGTTGTAGCTGTCGTGCGTGGTAGTGCGTAAAAATAATACAAATTAGGGAATAGCTGCGTTCAACCGGCGGCAAATTATACTATTATATTATTTTGGATTCATCCTATAAATACGTGAAAGATACATTGCAGAAGCGTTTTATGTAGATATTGCACGACAAGTTGCGGCAGCATGATGAGAAGTTTTTAACTACTATAGAATGTTCACGACTACGTTTGATTATATCCTATATATATACATAAAACACCATTATTCGTAGTAATTGAGCTTCATTTTAATTTAGTTTTAATATTGAATAGGGTGTAATGTTACATTTCACGCTGCATGTTGTTTATCAGTAACCTGGCCGAATATATTGAACTCTCGATCTACTCAACAACAAATGTTTAGTATTATTATGTATATGAAAGTTTGGATATATGCTTGTTAGTAAATCACGCAAGAACGGCTGAACAGATCTGGATGAAATTTGCACAGAGATATATTGTAGTCTGGAATAGCAAATATGCTACTTTTCATCTCAGTAATAGAAACCACTAATAACGCGGAATGAAGGCAGCTAATGAAGTGTTAAAACGAATACGATATAGAATGTTGGGTTTGTTGTACATCAATAAAACTGAGTTAGCACATGAAAAATTGCCGCTATATTTTTGATTTAAATAAATATTCAAAAATATATCTTGAAAACAAAAACAGGCGCGGTGCGAAGTCACGGCGCCGGCGTGGATGGACAAACAATATAAACAGTATAAACGTATTTTGTATTGCCGGAAATCGGCCCGTCACAATCTCGGGCCGAGTTCTAGCGGACACGCCGATCTACTCTGACGGCGGCGGCGGCCGGGATGACGGCGCTCGGACGACGGGCTTGCGATGGACAGGCGACTATAGTAAATGTATGTGTCGCTACCTCGGCACCGTCACCACGTTCTCGTTGACGTCCCGGTGACGGCGGCGGTGGACTAGCACTTAAAGTTTCAATCAGGAAGTAAAATATTAAGGTTTGGACTCCATGTAAACTCAACCATTGCAGTAGGTACCTATAGAAAACGAATCCCAACAAACAATAATTTTTGACAAATAGTTGAGTAATGGCCGAAATGGTACAAATTCAATTTGACGCAACTGTGTGTGACGTTAGGAGTTAGCCAACCGTTCATGTTATCTAGTACGGAAACCTAGTTTCCGTCGTGAGGTAGCACCCACCTCGCGACGGAAACCTAGTTTCTGCCTTCCATCCGTCTGTGTAATCCCTGAGTCGCAGCAGAGTCAGATAGCGTTTGACCTGCCGTCGCCACTGGTCGAATGCCCTAATTTAACGAAGCGTCGGACTGCATAGAAAATAAGGAGACGCCACGACATTGAGACAACGTTTGCAATTTACTGATTTTTTGAAGCATTTTACTATAGCTGAACATCTGCCTAACCCTTCGGGGAATACAGGCGTCACGTAATGTATGAAGCATTTTATTCATCTTCTATACTAATATTATACTATATAGAGGTAAAGTTTGTGAGTTTGTGACGTTGTAAGGAGTAATCTCTGGATCTACTGAACCAATTTTGAAAATGATTTCACCAGTAGAAAGTTACATTATTCCTGAGTGTCATAGGCTATAAAATATTTAAAAAAATAGAGATCCTTATGAAAATTGCAATAATGTAAGCCAAGGTAGCAAAATGTTGCCTATAAAATTCATTCTTTGGCGTGCGCTGAGAAAACTATTGATGATAGATAAAAATTATTAGGTAGGTAGGGTGGTAGGGTAGGGTAGGCAGGTTAGGCACGGGGTAGGCAGGGTAGGCAGGGTACGCAGGGTAGGCAGGGTAGGCAGGATAGACAGGGTAGGCAGGGAAGCCAGTTGACGGGAGCGAAGCCCCGCGGGTCAGCTAGTAAATGATAAATAGAATTTCTTCTAAATAGTAAGTTCTCCATTAAGTCATGTTTCGTTATTAAACAGACTTCAAAAATATAGATATATATATTTTTTTTACAATAGTAAGTTTTGAATGTCCAAAACTTATTACTTTGTCGATCATTTGTATCGAGGCCTTTTTTTTAAACATATTTCAGAAACAGCCCAGTTCCTAGAAATATAGCCCGTAAAAAGCTATCGAAAATATATTTTCAGGCAGCCTCAAACTAAATATTTTTTTTATTCCGAAATCACATTTATTTAATGTTTATTAAACATTTTGTCAATTTAATTAAATCGATACCCACATAACGCATAATCCATGTTATGAGGTTTACCTATATTCACGACGAGTATGCGGGCTTAGTAAATAGAGAGGTCAATTACTGCAAACGGTAGTTTAATTAACTAGCACTACGTTAACACAAGTTTCATGATAGGAACAAAGAGATAATGAAAGGAAATCGCAGCTTCCCCGGCGTACTGCAGCAACCTTAAAAGGAAATGCGGTCAGACATCCGACTGAATTTCCTAAGAAAAAAGTTCGAGGTTTGGCTTTCGCCTTTTTCCTCCTCCAATATTCTAAAATTTTAAAACTGAAAACATACACAGAAAAAGAAAGATATATTATGTGCCCCTATGTTTTGCTTTTTGATGATACATTATCTTTAGAAGCACTAGAACCTTCAAAAGATGCTCAAAATCTCGTACAAAGTGAAAAATTACTTTAATTTTTGGAAGTCGGTGTCTTTGGTAGGTACCAATTTATTGCGTTATGGACACCGACTTTCAAAAATTATAGTTATTTTTCACTTTGTAGTAGTCTTATTTGGGAGTCGGTAGTATTTTTTTGTAAAAGGTTTCTAATTTTTCACTTTTTAGTTGTACCTAGATACCTATAAGGCTGGAGTTAAGTGAGGTACCTATAATGCCAGAATAGATTACCCGAATATCGTGAAACTGAACATAACCGGTGAAATAAGAGTGTACCAAGGTGAACTGTACACATCTGCGTACCCCTTTAGAGCGTACTGGCGTGATATTATGTTATGAAATGGTATAAACAATAAACGACATGCGATTGCAGCAATCCCGAGAGATTTGCCGTTATTTATTGAAGAGTTCTGTTGTTTATCTCCTAAGATCTTCATCAGATCTTCACCAAATTAAAATAGGACCAAAATCGGGACATACTCTTTCAAATAAAAAAAAGAATTTTCAAAATCGGTACATAATTGACGGCGATATCGGTGAACATACACAAAAAAATTAAAAAAAGAGCATAGAAATATCGGTTCTTTATAGAACCTCCTTCTTTTTGGTAAGTCGGATAAAAAAAGAAAACAGTGGCACAGTATATATCTATCTTTTTCAGTTTATGGAATATCTTTTAAATTGGTCCAATATCTTATAAATTGGAGGAGGAAACAGGCGACAGCCAAATTCCTCTTAACTATTCCACATTTATCGTGTGTAACAAGGAAAGTTAAATACGCTTTAACTTCTCATTCTGAGTTTTCAAAAGCCCTCGACAACTGCCTTAAAGTCAAGAAAACTTGCTTTATTTCAAAGACTTAGTTAATTGCATAATCCAACGGAAAGCGCTCCTCGTCCGCATTATTTTCCGTAGAAGATTTGCAAAACTTACTGCAGTTTACAAGTTTATTCCCTTTGCAAGGTAATTGCTTTCTACTTAACGAGACTTCATCGCGGGAATATTTCAAAGTTAATGTGAAGTCAAAGGTTTTATACATTACTGAAGTCTGCTTTTTTATTTCAGAGACAAAATTGACAGACGCAAATGTCAAATTATTTCTTTTAGGGCTTACTAGGGCTCCGTAGGTATGTTATACATAACTCTTTTAATCTGAAATTTTTTAAAAGGTCTAAAAGGAGTTATATATAACATACCTCAGGAGCCATAATAAGGGCTTATTAAAAGAAGTAATTTGACATTAGCATGTGTCAATTTTGTCTCTCGAGATAAAAAAGAAAAATACTTTAGCGATCCAGTCTTGCTTTGGTTGCTTGGCTTGGCACGGGACAAAGTACACGCACAAATCTTTCCCGTTTGTCACTCTTTCTTATTAGAGAAAACCGTATCATAATGTTATGCAACTGGAAGTCAAAGAGATTTTTGAACTACCTAGTGATATGATATACATGAATGAATTAAGTAGGATCCTGTAATTACATTTTGCAGAAATGATATTATACTCGTAGAGTAAGAGCCACCGACGAAGATCTGACCTTCGTTATTTTATAAAAGCTGGAAATTTATCTGTGAATGTATCTAATTTTTCTATCAAAATTAACTGTTAAGAACGATCCCCGAATATTGAAGTTTGGATAATGGTAGCTCTGGGACCTACCAAAAGGTGTATAAAATTTCACATCACTTATTTTAAAGTATAAAGGTCAGATTTTATATATTTTATTTGGAATAACATAAGAAATCACGTCGTCCATTGTCTGATACTTAGTACGGTGGCAATCCCTTGTCGGACACCTGTATTGGGTAGGTACACATATGTATGGACCAAGTAATTAATACGGCATTATTACATAATGCCCGGGCAATATGAAAAATACCCAATGTGAGTAGGTAATATGATAAAAACTATTGAAATAATTAAATTGAACGGGCTTTCTAAATAATGCCCATCACTTCAATAAGTGATGGGCATTATTTAGAAAGCCCTATTAAGCCGAGATTTATTACCCGGCCCAATGGCCGGGTAATAAAAATATGTGTATTTTTTCATTTTTTTAATGTTGACATTGGTTTTAATATAGAATAGGTAAGTGCGATTACTATTTAAGCAACGAAGTCGACGGAGCCCCGTTGCGCTGGGCTCCTATTTCTGTCTATAGGGTCTAAAGTAACTTAACATGAAGTAAATGACGGGAGCTGAGGAACTCCTGTCATCTCTTTCGATAGGTTCGACCGACACTTATCCGTGTCGGGGTGCCCTAACCTCCCGAGCATTTCGTTCGCTCTTGGCATAATTCATTGACCATAATTATAGAATTGCCCAACCGTTATAATATTCATAATGGCCACACAATGTGATAAATACAGAAGTTTAAATCAGTATGCGTTACTTTGCCCGATTTGAATCCGACTCATAATGCCTGCATGGGCATTATACATAGTGCTCTTATTAATCACTTGGTCCATGACACATACACAGAGAAACTTTCAGCGTTTATAAAATAACGAAGGTCAAATCGTCGCAGGCTCTTGGGATATTGTGTTCTATTTTCGTATTTGCTAGCGGATACTCAGCACACAATATTAAATTTCCAATGATGATTTCACGGAAAACCTCTTTTGAATTCAGCATGTTTATTGATGTTCAATATTCGTATCAATCAATTATTCACCGAATACTATTCAATTTGAAGCCTTTGTCTAGTAGTAATATATCATTAATTAATTTATGTAATCTATTCATTTATAGAGAAAACTACCTTTGCGAAAGGACGGCTAGAATTAATTCAAGTTTCTAATTGTGAGTTTTAAAAGTACCTTTAAATGATCTAATTAAAATAAACTATTTAACTTTGACTGAAAACTCATTGAGTTGAGGCGAAATCAAAATGTCAATTTGGTTAATACCGTTAACTGGTTACAAAATTACTTAAATGCGGCGGCGGTCGGTACTGCGAAACGACTTGCTTCCGGTCGTGGTCCAGTCCATGGTCAGAATGAACAGCGCGTGGGATGCATTCGCCCTCTTCTGCGAGGAAGTGATGGTCGCAAAGGAGACGGCAGAAAGGGAGCGGGCGGATACACCTTCCTCCCTATCCATTGCAGACGCACCGGGTACTGAAAGTCGCGAAATGATTGCCGGCCGTCATAAGACGTGGCCCGCGAGTGAAAATCTTGAGGAGTTTTTCGCCTCAACTGGTCGAGCCGTGTACCACGCTTACTCTCCAAGGGGAACTGTCACCATTTACGGCCACAGATGACGACGGGATCCACTTTAGGTCGGAGTTTTGCGAATATGACCATTTGATACGGAGTCACGTAATCGAATAATGTTAACGCGACGTACTTCACATCTTTCATGCGACCTTAGTTTATAACTTAGTTGTGTAACCAGATTTGAAAGCAAGAGAACATGCTTTCAAAAGCCTTTGAAACGAGAACGAACTTACAATTATGTAACTAAACATTTTGAGGTACAGGTTGATGAGGCGAAGATGAAAATCCAGCAATATTGTCATTTAAACTACTCGTATCTGTTTTAATTACCGCAGGGTTTGCAACGAACATTATATCCGAATGTTGACAGGTCGATAATTTACCTGCCGAGGTAGTGATAACTGAACTCCTGGCACCAATCCCATTAATTACAACGCAGTTGGACCACTGCTGCTCTGTCAGCCGGATATTTCCGCTCCGAGTTGCACGTTCCCATCGTATGTGCACTGCTCATCCGACTGATCATCATTGGCTGGATGTGTTTACAGTAGCCCGTTTCCAGCACTATTAATTAAAGGTGAGTTTAATCTATAGGGTAACTAGCTTCTGCCCGCGGCTTTACCAGCGTTCAAAGTTCAAAGAAAATATGCTCCGATCGCCACCAAACTTTACAGGATTATCGGCTGGGTCATTCTAAAGATTGACTGAAAATTTCATTAAAATCGGTCCAGTCTTTCGGAGTCTATAAAGGAACATACATACATACTTTCTCTTTTATATATATATATATAGATAGATTTATGTACACCTACTTTAATCTATGCATGCCTATAGGAAGTCTTTTGCCAATTATTTATGTCGTTCCGACAAAGTCAAACTATATCTTTTTTGTTAAGTTTTTGAAATGAAAAGGTAGTACTGGTAAAGGTGGAACTGGTCACAACCAGCTTACTTTTCGTGTAAACCTCTAAAATACATGATAATTTTCAAACGTGCCTGTATCAAAAGTGTGCAGTAAAATGCCCAAGCTAAAAAAGCACGCGACACGGCGCCACTTAAACTGGCGTTCAATTTCCATGTATTAGTACTATTGTGGTTGCGGCGGACGCCACAATATTGAATTTATGATGATGTTACATAAGGTGATTAGATATTCAACCTATTTCTCTAAGGCGGTCAAATTACGCTCTATTTGTTATATAATTTGAATCCTCTAATCTGAGCTTTACAGAAAAAAAAAATATTCTGGACAATAGGTCTACATCGAGGACGCACAATGACGTGTTCTACATACTCTGCGAAATAGATTACTTACATGGTAATAGCCGTAGAGGTTTAACAGCAAGGTAAAGACAAGGTACTTCAAGGAATTCTGAAGCTGCCTATGTTAGTTCATCCGTTGCAGAAATTTAATAGACTGTCGCTACATTTTGTTTTACTCGTAGCTTCAGATCAAGTTGGTACAAAGTTTCAGAAAATCTTCTATTGCAGTTAAAAAATGTATTAAGTTACTCCAAGAGTTGAGCGTAGGACTACTCCTAAATATGTAAAGGCTTTCTTGGAAACTCCTTCAGTATTTTCCAAGAAAGCCTTTACATATTTAGTAACATTTGCTTTAAGAAATAGATAACCTCTCGTAACCGTCTTGGTTCCTTGGCGGGGATGCATAAATCCAAATGACACGTATGCGGCGGGCCGATAACGTATTGATCATATTTATGGAACAACTGGTGAATAATGGAGTAAAGTCGGAGTAGTTGTTTTGAAATAATTCAAATGACATCTGCACCTTGCGCAAGAAATACTTTACAAAGAAACAACATGTTTACGGTTCTATGAAATAAAGAGGGCATTATATTTATTCGTAGTAGATTATCGTTTTCCAAGCTGGAAATATCTCAAAGCACCCACAAATTCTTGAATAAATTGCAAAGGGCGGCCGACCTGACTTTTCTTTCAATTAACAAAGCATCTTTATGGAACGCGTATTGTTATTTTGGCGCCAATTCAGTTTCTGTTTTCACTACCGTTTGTTTGATTTTCACCTAAATAAATTGTGATGCGTATTTTGTGCAACAAATTGTACGAAAGTATACAATTTGTTGGGTTTTATAAATAAACCAGAGTTACTGAACTCTCCTTTGAAAATACCGTCTTTTGTGTGAAAATTTATTTTCTAACAAAGAGTATTCAATATAAGACTCGAAGTTTTATGAATAGTGATATCAGTGATCGGTTTAACATTTTCATCGTGTAAATGACGTGACTGCTTTTGAAGTTTCGGTAATATAGGTATTAGTTTTGAAGTCCGATCTAATGAAGTCGTGGTAAGCAGTGGCATGCAATTAGAAACACGTGTATTGTCGCAGTTGGCAAACAGGCCGAGAATGCCTATGTGTTGGAAAGTTTTCTGCTCCTGCTATTCAATTCGGCAATATCGAGAATTTCACCGACGCGATGCTAACCTTTGAGACAAAGTTGAAAAGGCTTTTATCTAAATCTGTCTCGGATCATGTCTCCGAACTATTACCGAACCACTCAATAAATATCAGATACGGGGTGTAATTGAAGTATCGTTTCATAAGTTTTTATACATCAAGTACTTACCTAGAGTGCATTTTAATTTTAAGTTCGTTCAGGTATTTTCAATATTGCATTAATAAATTGAACCAAAGAGTACTCACAGCAGCGCCTGTTTCGCTTGAAAATGTTATGGAAAATATCATGTAAGCTTGTTCATAATAAAAATGATTGCATAGCGAAAATTTCCAGACGATTGGTTTACGTTAAAGTTTTCCGAATAACTGGATGGAATGATTTAAACTGAATTCTAAAGTTAGCATAAAAATGCTCTAAAGTTAAAATAAAGGCAAGAAATTATACAATTAACGATAACGGTTACGTTATTTTAATAATCTTTGTTATTAAAATTTATCTACCTAAAATGTCACTTGTTAATAGATTTTATTTGTAGGATCATAGGACCAACTTGCATCGCCCGCATGGTTAATAACGGCCTGTAGTGCTATTCTGTGAATCTCTTACCGTGATGACTTAGGTGAAGTAAAGTGAGCTGTCTATCTCTAGCATCGATAGGGCCTACCGTTTTATTAATCACCAGTTGGCGCCACTGTTCTGTAAGGTCCTTAAATATAGCTGTTAAACGTTATTATTACGCGCACGGAAGCAAAGTTTGAATTTAAATCTTTTCTAATGCCATAGGACTTCGTTTAAATATAAACTCGAGTATGCCGTAGTTTTGTGCGGCCTATTTTTATCGGAAAAAACCATGGCCAAGTGCAGTAATAGGGTTCCATAGTTGCATAATAATGCGGACTAAAAAGAGGGTTTTTTTTTGGTTGTTACATGAACATTAAAACGGTTTCAGCGGCTCACAACGTCTAAAAACGGGCCCACATAGGACGATGGTAACTGAAGAAGTTATAAAATCCAACTTCACAAGTGAACCGCGTTTACAGGTTTATTTTCTAACATACCTTTCCAGTTATTTTCCTCATTCATCAGTTTTTCAAAGTATTCGTTCCACCTATCCTTAATTTTTTCATCATCAGAAAGAATCATTCTAGCCTCATCTTGTATACCTCTTATCTGACAGATATCTCTCGCCATTTTCTTCCTAGCTCTAGCAAGCCAGTACAGATCGTTTTGGACTGCTGGACTATCCAGCGCGTCGTATAGCTTGTACTTAGTTTTTGCTCTCGCTATAGCCATAGCTTTCTTAAATTTTTTCTTCGCAGAATCATTCTCATCCTTTTTGCAACTTTTAAACTAGTGTTCCTGTTCTACACTTTGCCATTCCTTGATTTTTTCTTCTTTTCTTTTAACACATTCTGTATTTCTGTTAGGCACCACCATGTATCCCTATCTATCGTGCCCCTTCCTTTCGTCTTTCAAAATATCCTTCGCCGCACGCCTAATACACCCAGCAATCTCCTTCCAACTTTCGTTTACACTTCGATCGTCCATGTCTCCCATCTTTATCATTTTGTCAACGACTCGCTCTCGAAACTTTAACGCACAATAATTCTTCTCTAGCATATACCATTTTATTTTAGGAGGAAGACGCTCTTTGCTTTTTGTACACTGTGTTTTTACTACTTGTGTCATAACCAGGAGTCTGTACTGAGAGACCAAATCTTCTCCTGGCAGCACTTTGCAATCTTTGACGTGCTGTATGCTGTTGCGTCGGACGAGAAGGTAGTCGATTTCGTACTTGTGATTACCACTTTTGTAAGTGATGAGATGTTCGTCTTTTTTCTGACACCAAGTCTTAGCTACTGCCAGGTCAAATGCAGTAGCGGATTGAAGCAGCGACTCTCCCTCGTTGTTGGTACTCCCAAATCTACATCCCCCGTGAACTCTTTATTATTATTAACGATGTTATGATTTTATTTTTGTATAGTTTTTACATGTTTCATAAGCATATATTATTTACTATCTGTTTTACACAAGTAACAACGTAATTCAAGTAATTTTTCAATGGCTTTTGTAAAAAAAAATACTGTTCCATGTACATTTTATAAGTTGGTCGACTATTACTCGTAAACTTGTAAAGCCTACATAGCTGTGATAGTTTTTCTTTTAATTTCGTAATATATACTACTGCCGTGAATTTTTTCATATAGCCAAAAGCAACCATTTCGCTGGCAGGGGGGAGGATGGGCACTTGCTGCGCTAAGCTGCGGACGGACAGACGGACATAGCGAAACTATAGGGATGCCTTGTTGACTTCGGAACCCTAAAAAGTAGGATAAGGTCTGTGTCCCTAGTATAGTGGCCAAGGCTTATGCTGACGATAAACAAAATTTCTACTGTAAAAGTGTACTTACTATATCTTGTTGTAAGAACACGTGCATCGCCTGTGTCACGTCAGCGGCATGGATGGAGTTGTGGTAAGGATTGGAGCTGTGGTATCCTTCCTCTATAAGACTGAAGAGCTTCCAAATCTTGGTCGGGTCCAGGTTGAAGTGTTGCATCAGGCCGTACATTTGGAAGAGGTGCACACAAAGCACGGGGAGGCACCTCCCTGTGGAAGAAAGAGAAATAAGTTTTTGTCGAGATGATGATGGAAGGATACGAAGAAAAGGGTGTGAGTTAGAGTGATAGTGGTTATTAAAGAAAATACCAAAATTATTATTATTAAATTATCTTGCAGTGATAACTGATATCCAAGGTAAAAGGGAAGGTGGTGGAACAAATTAAGTGTAATAATTAGCAGCACAGAAATTAATCCGCATATGGAAGCCATGCTACGCTTTCGACAAGCTCAGTTTCACTACTTGATTGTTTGAAACAACTAAGTATATATTTCTTTCTTCTTTGTATTTTTATCCGTCTGAAACGATGCCAAACTTAAATTGTCACAGTCGGCTACGCATCAGTATATATCGTATCGTATATGTTATTAAAATTTTGCAAAGCGAAGAAATCGGGACACTAGCTTTGCCTATGTCATAAGTATTAGGGTTGCCTCCCGAAATAATAATATGCGAAAACAAATTAAATACGCTGAAATAATTTGTTTATTTGACTCTGAATTAAACTAAATGAAAATTCTGCAACTTCCATTTTTCAATTAGGTAGGAAGATTTTGTCATGACTATCATAATTGTAAAGTCTTGGGGGAAAAACCGGCCATGTGCGAGTCGGACCTGCGCTCGAAGGGTTCCGTACCATTATCGCAAAAAAATCACGTTTGTTGTTTGGGAGCCCCACAACAGAAATACATCATCTGTGAAATTTTCAACTGTCTAGCTATAACGGTTCATGAGATACAGCGTGGTGACAGACAGACGGACAGTGGAGTCATAGTGATAGGGTCCCGTTTTTACACTTTGGGTACGAAACCCTAAAAATAATTTATTGAAATTTTCGAACCAACATGTATTTATTAAAATATTAGACGAATAAATAAATTATGGTAAAACAATAAAGGGTACTCCTTTTTGAGTATGCACTCTTTATTTACCCATTCAAGACTTCTATTTAATTTCAGCTCAGCCTGTCTCCCACTGCAGGTCTGATCATTGTTTCTTCTAAAAAAAGTTGACAACCCTAGTCACGAGAGTGCATGACGTAGATAAAGCTAGTTTTTCCCGCTTGCAAAAAGTTAAAAGCGAGGCAAGCCCTTAATTTGCTCAGTATTCCTTTTCCTATCAAAAAATTCAAGAAGGGTTTACCAGTACGAAGCCTGACAAAAATAGCAATGTACACAAAGTTCGGTCTTCGGTTTAAATATGCCCAAAGCTGTGGTCAAAGTTTAAATGAATGTTAAGGGGTACACGCCGCGGCGCGTGTACACTCGTCTTGATAAATGAACGCTGAACTGGAACGCGAACAAACTTTAGTTGAATCGAAAATACGGCGATCCATACTTTTAATATTTATTCAGGCCAATTGTAACAGTATCAAACTGTAACTTCACGATATTGGACAAAAAGTTTTTTGTTTTTACTTTGCAGCGGTACCCATAGTTCTGAATTTTAATACATTAAGCTGTCATTCTGGTATCAAAAAGAGTGTTGTATGCTTGAATGTTTAAGTTTTGTTTTTAATGATCGGTCAGTATGACAAATAATATACTGGCTGATTTTTAACACGCTTTTATTAGCTTGATATTTATATATCTATGTAACGGAATCTTTGATCGTGATTTTCACCCCTTCAAAACGTCGGATTTATTTGATACTTTGAACACTTATCAAGGACCAACGACAAAGCAATAATTAAAAAAAACTGAAAGTTTGTCTCATTTTTTTATAACTAAAAAGTAAAAAATAAATAATAGTTAAGATAAACTAAAAAACACGCTTTAATATAAAACCAAACTAAAAAGTAGAAAATAAATCTCAATAAATTTACATTAAGAATAGTGTTAATTGTTATAATATTTTATTGACAGATTAATAGTAAAAGTAGAGTCATTTTGAAAATATCTTAAGAAGAACCCCTCATTTTTTTATATATATATTTTTTTTTTTAAATTAAATGTATTAAAAAAATATTTTCTACTTTTTATTAGTTTGGTTTTCTGTTAAAGCATGTTTTTAGGGTATCGTACCCGAAGTGTCCAAACGGAACCCTATTACTGTCACTCACGTGTCCGTCGTCTGTCACACATTTTTTTCCGAGGAATTTATTAACCTCCCATTGACCTATGAACTTGAAATTCGGTGTGAATGTTTATTATTACGTATATTTCATTAACAAATACCAATATATTAATAAATTGGTACGGAACCCTAAATGTGCGAAGTCCGACACGCACTTGGCCGGTTTTTAGACTTTTCAAAAAAAAATTCAATTGGAGTCAGATACCCACACTACTTGACTACTTGTTACTGAGTGCTAGCACTACTTTGGTATCTACTCTACAGAACTGGAACAACTTAAAAGTGAAAAATGAATATGATGGTTTGACATGTTATCTGTATGAAAGCTGTCAAACTGTCAATTTTATTATCCAGTATAATGTTAACTGAATATTGTAAAATCGGCCCGAAATGGAAAATATGAAGGTGAATGTTATTTTTCATAACTATGAAGCCTACGTAAAAAAAGGAGGATGCACAAAAAAAAACACTAAAATAAATAGTTTCAAATTCCCTTAATTCAGGTACAATATGGTATTATTAAAGTGTATAACGACTTCAGAAAAGTATTTCTTTAGTCGTTGCCAGTGAAAGAGCCAAAGTCAACAGGTTGCAACTTGAAAATTGTGAACTTAACGCCTTATAGAACTCAATAACTAGCTTAACAGCCGAACATGACTGTTAGTTTACATACCTACTTACGAGAGAAAGAAGGTTAGTAAAGCTATAGTTTTATTCGTTTTATTGATTATGTTTCAATGTAATAGTAGATTATTGCATCGAGCACAAAGTAATTTATTATTGCACCGAGTGCCTGATTTTTATGTATCTAACAGGCACGAGGGCAATATAAATTACTTAAGGCGAGGTGCATAATCTGCTTTTCTTTCAACTATTACCTATAGGAATAGTAGATAAAAGAAACTCATATCAAACAGTTAAAATAGAAGTTTAATTATTGAAATTAAAAGTTATACTTGAGCAATTATTAAACGTAAGGTTAAGTTTTGTTGGGCAAATTTATATTTGTTTGTTTAACTTGGGACTGAATAATATTATCAGACGAGTTAGATGGGCCTGGCTGATTTGTTACAATGAAGTCGTTATCACGGGAAGTAGATGGGCGCGGCCACGGGCGCGGCGATGACGAAAATCACTTTTTTTAAATTTCTTTCATTTTTAAATCAGAGTTAGCAGCAATCATTTTTTAAATTTGGAACAAGTAGGATAGAAACGAATAATACGTACGTAAAAAAAAAGTAGCTAATCCATTGAGATTGGCACCTTTTGGTGCGATTAAAAAAAAAACTGTGCAATAATGAAATTTCATACATTTTTATTGCTCTAGAGCAATAAAGACTCGCTTTGTACTGAGTTTTTAGTGTGATTGTGATGAAATTAAAGCATAGTTGGAAGCAAAGTAATTAATTCATTTCCTAGATGAAACATGCTGCTTTTTTTCGACTGCTTATCTTATTTCCGATTCAATTTTAAAGGTAAGGTGGAAACTTTATTTCAGTACCTACGTCAGATAAATGACAAGCTAAAGCTTTCATAAGTTGAACCCGTAAAGGTAGGTAGGTGTAGGTACACATAACTATGTAGGATCTACATAGTCGTTTATGTACAACTACCTACCTCTATTATGTTAGAAAAAGAGATGAAACGATATATCGAAAAACCACTAAATATCGATATATCGGCGCCTAAAAATATCGATATATATCGATATCTACGATAAGCCGATATCTATATATCAATTTCGAATAAAATCAATATTATCGTAACGAAATATCGAAAAAATTCGCCCAAATTAAAATACCCACATAATCCTGTTCCTGGCAGCACTGATTGACTGAAAAGGTTGATGGCAGCCAGAACCCTAATCTTTAAAAATAAACATTAATTGTTCTCTTATCTTATGTCTCCAATTTGTGGTTAGTGTGATGTGGTTTTTGATTACTCACATAAGGTATAAAATAATTACATACATACACAAAATACATTTAAACTTACATACATAATCGATAAACGTTTGATATAACTAAAACTATATTGGATGTGTCTAAACTTTAAAAAAAGTTGAAACTTCAATAAATCCCGATATATCGGCGTACCAGACCTATATATAGTTACATCAATATCTTATTAATTCGATATATGTCTATATATATAGGTATTTACATATCGTTATATTTATAAACCTTGCATCCCTAGTTAGAAGTAGAACAAATATGTGAATTCATGGGCTTACAAACAGACTTTCGACCAATAGAGAATCAACAAGTGGCTACTCAGGCAAATTCTACCCATTCCACGTAACTCTTCAGCGTTCCACATAGCTACCCAAGTACCTAATAATCGGTCGAATGTCGATATGGTTTCGCGACTAATCTACCCCAATAAAGAGGAATTTGAGCGTTTATTGGTTTGTGTCTTTGGCTATTTTCATTGGATAAGTTATTTCTTACTAGAAGAGAGACAGAAATTAGTCGCACAGGTTGGTTTTAAGGATAAGCATTTAAGAGGAAATGCGGTCGCAGACATCCGACTAAATATCCTAAGTAAAAAGTCATAATTCGAGGTTTGGCTCTCGCCTATTTACTCCTTCAATATTTGACCAATTTAAAAGATATGCCATAAACTCAAAAAGAAAGATATATAGTGTGCCCCTTTGTTTTCATTAAGATGATACATTAATAATCTTTAGAAGCACTAGAACCCTCAAAAATGCTCAAAATTGCGTTGTCAACAGAGGCCTAGTGTACAAAATTGACAACTATAAATGAAAAAAGGAAAACATAGAAGCACCACATATATCTTTTATATTCAATTTATGGAATATCTTTTTTGTTTAATTTATAGAATATCTTTCAAATTTCTCGAATACTGAAAGACGAAATAGGCGAGAGACAAACCTCAAATTATGACTGTTCACTAAAGAAATTCAGCCGGAGCTCTCTGCAGGCATTTCATCTTAAGGTTACACTAGTCGATATTCCTTCCATACAAACGTATACTAGGGATTACTCCACTGTTTGATGATGTACGTTAAAAATAAAAAATTATATCTATTTGTCTCATCATTATCTAGCCCTGTATGGAAACAAAATAAAAATATTTGAAAGTTATGAGCGTCGAAAGTTCCATATTTCAACACTAATTTTAACACATCTTTGGGCGGCAATAAATACCATAAAAAGAAGGAAAATTTCAAAACGGCCACCATACAGGGATAGTTCAACAACCCAAATAATTTTATTTAGATAATATACATTTAGTAGTTTTTATCTAGACTCCCAAAGGTCTGTTTATAAAATTTCACGAGCTCGTTTTCGTCCTAAATCATCATCCATTTCGCTACCAACTTGCAAAAGTGCTAATTCGTACGCGAACTAGCTTCTTAGTGCTCATCACAGCATATTTCTCTTTCGCACGAGTTGTCGGATGAGATAGCAGGCATTTTAACCCCGCGCACAAAATAGTTCGTGCCGTCAACTAGTGTAACCTTAAGCAACGCATTTACAGCATTTGCCGTGGTCAGTTCGTGGATGGGATTCATTACATACCAAGACACCTTTGCTCCGAGATTGTTATTGGGTTGTGGAGGTCAGATAGACATCATGTAAAATATTAGTATTCAACAGCATCCGATTAGACTGAATATGGAGTATACCCTAACTTAGTTGGGAAAGGGTAGGCATATTGACAATATACTTTACTTTGAAGTTAAAAAAAAAAACGTAAATATTTCAAGTGATTTTGTCAAAATGGAGCGGATGTGTATGTAGGTAGGTAGGTAGAGGACATTATCATAAAACTCAGGTAAGTTACAACCTCAATACATAATACGGGTACAATAGGACGTAAAATGACACAATTCTGTACAATAGTTTTTAAAGAGTTTTCCGAGCAGACAGCTACATACCTAATACCTACGAGATAATATTATGCGACGGCACGAATGGTTACCCAAGTGATAGTCAATCGAAAATAACGGAAAATACAAAATTATTTAAAGTTACTTATTACAGGAATTATAGAAGGCTGTAGCTTTTCCCAGGGTTGTTATTATGCTCACTTATCCTTATGACCGTACATTATAGCCATCATTGGGTGGGCCGTATTTAGTTAGTACTTCCTGTGCTTCCATATTCAAATGGCTGTTTGCATGAATTTTCTATGCCGAACTTATTATTCTGTATTTTGAAAGTAGCTTTTCTGCCCGGCTTTGCTCCCGTGGCATTTTTCTGGACAAACGGAGACAAAATCAGCGATATTGTATACTATACATTTTCAATTTATCTAGAAAGATTTTTCGTAATAGGATCTGAAGCCCTAGACAAGTGACATTTTATCATCGAAAGAGTGGCGATAGCGATTGGAAAATGTAAAAAATGTATCGGCATGTCAAACACTATCGACACGTCACATGATCAATCATTTAAATTTTGGAATTTTGACCATCGCCATCGAATAATATTTGTCAAGAGCCTCTGTTTTTGCAGCCATTAACTAGGTACCTTTTACAAACATACACAATTAAAATCCTGGCAATAACTCGCTAAGATACAACTGCTGAGTTAAAACGTAAAATAAACTGCAGTCTACTTAATTTTAGTAGATACCGCGGACAGAGACGTCCGTGAAAATGTCGAGACGGGCTAAAGAGGCGTCATGCATATGTCGCAATGTCGCATGTCGCATACATGCTCGCCGCTTGCCTACGAGTACGTGTTAATTTGAAACAGGCATGCACAATTATTATTATGCAAACACCGTTTAGTTATATTGTGTTTTGTGCCCGTTATAGACAATAGATGTACAATGTTAAGTCATTTGAAATTACTGAGCCATCTATTTCGAGGAGTAGTGGCTTTTATTTTTAAGTTGGTAACATTGTAAGGTTTTAAAAGGCTGACTATCTGTCTTACTTTGCCGAATTACTTAAAAAATATTTAGACAATTGCAGTAAACTTGGTTACAGTTTTTCGGCATAAATCTAAATGGAGCGCAATCTAAAAGCAGTTAGAAAATGTACAAGTATGTCAAAGTTCAATCGATTTGATACCATTGTGGGTCAAGGTACCTATGCCCCGGGGATTACAGCTAACGATGTCCCATAGTTTCATGTTGTACAGGAACTATCTGTGAACAGACATCTGAACCAATATTGTAAAGAGGAATCATTGATTGTTTGTAGGAAGAAACTTCTAGAAGTACTGGTTCAATAAAGATAATTATTTCTCTGATATAAAGCTACACTAAAGCTGATTGTCATAAGCATCTTGTTCTGAAAAAATGCACGGTTTCAATGAGAAAAGCCCCGGGCACTCCCTCGAGAGAAAATAGCCCTTCAAATTGGTACAGCTTCAAATCAAAATGAATCATCATTTTCAGCTGAGTGACGTCTACTGCTGAAAAAAGAGCACTCCCAAGTGTCACCACCAGTTGACCGGTCCCGAGCGTCTTGCATCCAGCGAATACCCGCATCAAAATGTATGCAGTAAAAAAAATCTCCTCATCGAATTTCCAATGAACAGCTGATCGGTTGAAATTCAATTATAAAGTACCAAAAGTCAACTATGAACTAATGGTGAACATCAGTTCAGCTTCACTGCTTTTCGTGTACTCAAGTCAGTTAGGAATTTAAATGAGACCTAATATGTATATGCTAATGAAGTTATCGAATATAAGTAATTAAGTCAATTAAGTTAAGGAATTTAATGAGTTTGCAATATGAGGTAGATGGATAGACAAGTTTTGAAACTTTCCAGACACTTAAGCAAATTAAAATAAAGTTTTTAGGCTAAAACCCAACTAATCAAAAAAATAATTGAAAAGCATGAAAAGTTTACACGTATAACGTAATCTAAAGGTGCATCATTTGATAGGTTTTCAGGGTAAAGTACAGATTGAAAAACACAACTTCAAATTCTTAATTCTGAAATCGGTGGAAAGACACTTCAGTAAATTCTAGGCTCCATGGGATTTGGGTTCATATCATAAAGGCACATTTCTTTTCAGAAGTCGGTGTGTTTGGTACATTATTTTTTTAATTTTTGGCACCGAATGCCGAAAAGAAGGTTATTTTTCGCTTTGCAGTGTTTTGTTTTGGAAGCCGGTTTAATATTTTTGTTATAAGATTTTTATTTTACTCCTTTTAGTTTTGGTACCTTATTATATTACCATGAAAATACCAATTATTAGGGATAACTCAACAACTACTCGTCAGGTCTTGATCAAAAGCACCAGCTTTCAAATAAAAATAATATTTTTTATAACAAGAATCATCACAATTGGTACACCTGGTGTAAAAAATAATGAGGTAACACACAAAAAAATACAGTCGAATTGAGAACCTCATCCTTTTTGAAGTCGGTTAAAAACCTACTAGGTACCACTAAGGTACTAAGAACTCATGCTATGGTAGCACTTAATAGCCCTCTAGATCTTAAACTGCAGGCCATAAATGAATGCAAATGAAAAAAAAAGCCTTCGCTATCCTTGTTCGAAATTCAAAGGTGGTGCCTCAGTACTTATAGTTAAAGTTCGGTTGTAATAATTGTAACCCTTCATTTTGAGTCGACGATTTGGCAGTCGGGCAAAAATAATGAATTTTCGATCAAAATTCTACCGACCGCCTAATCTATAAAGTATTTACTACTGCTGAGCTCATACCAATTGTCTCTCAATTACGTTAATATACTGATCAATTAGTTATCAATAGCCAGATGTTGGCTTTGTCCTGCGTGACCTGCGTCCTTATTGGCAACTAGATATTTCACTAGTCTTTAGTGACTAGACGGTTTACGCCCATTTCAATCTGTCTAGCCTTTTCCCCACTATGTTGGGTTCGGTCTTCCAGTCTAACCAGATGCAGTTGGGTACTAGTATTTTAGTAGAACGATTGTTTATCTGCCCTCAACAACCCAGTAACTAGGTAACACCTTACCCTTTGGTAAGACTGGTGTCAGACTTTCTGGCTTCTGATTTATCCATAACGACTGTCAAAGATCTACAAATGACAGCAGGTACCAACAGCTTAACGTGCTTGCCGAGGCACGGACGAGTCTTAGTATGTAATGGGCATTGGCAATAGTTGTTTTATTTCGAAGATCGAACCGTGCGGCTGTTATTATTTAGCCACAAGCTCCTCTCTTGCGATTACTAATTTCTTTCTTTTTCTAGTCGATGGAAAACTCTTTAGATATTTTGGGAACAATAGGCAGCCACACCAATAGCAGCGTCAGTAGCGTTCATTAATTAGTTCCTCCAAAGTGCAAGTGTGTGGGCACTTGGGCAGTCCAGCATGTGTGTCATATTCTGCACAGGGGCACCGCACTCACATTGTGTGTCAGACGAATCTTTATAACCCCATTTCGCCAAATTGTCTTTGCAGCGGCCTACCTGGGTACGCAATCTATTGAGATTACAAACTAAAATCAATAATTGGGTCAGAATGTTCGGCTTTGAAAAAGATGGATGAAAAGAGATTGCATGTAATAGAGATAAAGAATGTTGAGATGGATGTGCGTCATCTGATGAGGAGGGATGAAAATAATGTTACTAAAAGAGTTATGAGTATAAATGTTGATGGATGGAGAGAGAGGAAGGCCAAAGAAAAGATGGATGGACTGTGTGAGGAGTGATATGAAAGAAAAGGGAGTCAGTGATAGCGTGACGGGGACAGGTGGGTATGCAAGAAGAAAGCGTGTCGCGCCGACCCCAAGTAACATGGGATAAGGGCAAGAAGAAGATGGCCACTGAGGCACTCGTATTCGGCCATAACTCTCGATGAAATATTTTTGAATTGCGAAAGCTCGAATCGCAGTCTGCCAGCACGGCGGTTGACGAATCATTCATTATGAGGCTGCATGTAGCGCGATTATTATACTTGATACTTTTAACAAAAGCTAATCGTGCAAGTTTGATTGATATTGATTCATTACAGAGTGCAAGTGTGCCTATGTTTTGAAAACAATGCAATTTCATGGACTGTATCGTAGCATGAAATACAAGACTTTGCTAAGTATTACTTGATTGATTATAAAAAACGTACCTGTGTAGATGTCTACAATAACATTACTGTAACAAAATCTTCAAATTTGCTAATAATTAGATAATATAAGAAGACTATATGTTGTTATTTACTCTTAAGTCTGTCTTTGATTTCTCAGCCTATTTATGTTTTATTATTGTAATAGCTTATGGAAATAAAACCGATATTAATTGTTTAATTGTAGAAAGTATACCTAAGCTGCATGCCACCGGAATACAATCTTCCACCTAGTTCGGGTGCAGAACACCCCACTGACAACAATAACATTACACGGACTATACTGTAACTAAATCTTCAAATCTTTGCTAATACGAGTAATTTGGTAATATTAGAACTCTGTTGTGATTTATTCTATAGGTTGTTTAGACTTAGGTTGTCTAAGATTTCCCACACCTTTTATTTTTATCGTAACTTACGAAAATAAATAATTGATTCATTACATAAATTATTTAATTTCACGGAGTATACCGTAATCTTCAAAAGGCTGCTAAAAACATATTAGAAATTTATTTGTTGTTAAATAACAACAAATAAAGTCTACAGGTTATTTAGACATAGCCTCTCCAGTATGTATCATAATATTACTATTACCTTTTTTCTAATAGCTGATGAGAAAAAATGCTTTACAAAAGTTCTACCCTATTACCTACTTTATTCGATAGTATCAAAGTGTGTTGAACGTAGTATTTTGTCTTGTTGGTGTGGTTTTGAGCGTATGGATTTCAGTCTTTTTATTTCCTTTATGAACAATTGAAAATAATGTAAATGCAGTATTGTTTGATTTCCCGGGCACTCGCCTGCAGATGTCGGGTATCGGGCATCGAGGTGGCAATGACGCACACCTACTGGCCAGTTTTAAAATTGATGCCTCGATCTCTATGTATGTGCCAAATAGTAAACACAATTTTGTATACTTCAGTTTTCGAGTACCTAGTCTACACTGAGTAAGTTATTAATGTATGCACTTCAGTTCGGGCAAAACGGCTTTAGAAAATGAGAGCTCTCAAAAATAAACGGGTTTTCTTCTTTTATAATGGTACTTGAACTATAATTAGGTATTGGCAGTAAAGACCCATTAATTGAGGATAAAAAGTTACACAAATGCTTGATTGTTAAAGGTCAACAAATCGCGTAGTTAACATTTAATTGGCTCTTTCATCGTTATTACAAAATATAAAAAAAACACAAATTAAGATACATTACCTCCAGACACGATCTCAAGCGTAAACGCATTGAACTTCCAATCAACGGATTGGTTCAGGATGCACTGTAACAATAGCAGAAAACATTATATCACCCACAAAATCGCTTCTCTGAAAAGTCGCGACATACTCGCTAGCAGTTTCTCAGCCGCCAGGCGCAAGGCAAAAGAAAAATGTCGTCGAAAAGTCGCAGGAGCTGTGTTGAGTCAACGACCTTTTCGCAAGATGAATGTAAAGTTGGATTAATAATGATGCACGTTTGTTCCGCGGATTCTTGGCCCATCGTCAATGCCCATTGCATCGGGAAGGAATGTTAATACTTGTCAACGTCACGCATATGTACTAGTCTGACATGCGTGCAACACGTCCTCGAGCAAATAACATCAAATAGACATAAATTTATCTAATAGTTCTTGTTTACGAGGCCAGAGTTGGTTAAATTTCACCCAGTAAACAAGTAATGTGTAACTCATTATGTGACCGCCAAATCTATTAATATTCGCTATAACGTGACGTCACCTCTTCAAGCGGCAGAATCAGAGAAACAACAATTTTATTCGCAGTGAAAATGCAAGGCGCATTTAATTTGAACATCTGCGCGAGCGATGCTTGCAATTCATAGTTATATTAAAATCAAATGATTTTCAGATTGTGTTAAATCTAGCCAGCAACAGTTATGAGATGAGTTTCCAGATTCTTTTATATCGCTTAAGGCGCTGGTTACAGCGTGTTACTAAAATAATATCTAGAGTGATAACGTCGCACCAAACACGACATCAACTGGCAGCGATGTTGGACGGCGCTCTGTAGAAATTAAAGCATCGACATAAGTTTTTACTCACATTGCGACGTCCTTGTTTCGACTACTTTAAACGCAGAGCGACGTCCAACAATATGTCACAAGAACATACCTACAAATAGTGCGTGAGGACGACTCTTGAATACAAACAAACGTCATTTAAATTTGCGGCGGAGCTAGAAACAATACGAGGCGCTGTGGCGAAGGACTGCGGAATGACCATGATGGGAGAAACAATGAGTGACGCCGCCGCGTTAAACATGGCCATTATGGCAAAGATTAACTATGCGTCGCGTACAGACGCATACTTCAACCTGTCGCAATACTTTGGGCAAGTCGCGCGAGTGATGGATATCGCGCCCTTTACGCTTCACGTATGCAATCACAGCTTTGGATTCCCATGCGAAGTATTGACTTTTTAACGAGATCAATAGATAAATCGACAAGTGATAATTATGACTGAACGTACACAACACTTATGTTTTATGCACTTCTTAGTTTGCGAGCAGCGTTCGATACCGTCCTAGGCATGTAGGCACAGTCCGTAGTCGCCCGCGCACGCCTCGCTCATTTTGTGCAGGTACTCACCTGCACCTGTCCGAGCATCAGGTCGTCCAGTAGTCCCTGGTTGCCAAATAAGCAACGTGTGACCAGACGCTTCTTGCGTCGCTTATGCATGGTCAAGAACCGGCCTACTGTCTTCTTCACTTTCATCTCGTAGTGGGCCGGATCCTTTTCCTCCATCGAATCGGTTTGAACATCCGAATCTGTAAACAATACGAGCATTTAATATTATGCAATCCCGGACCTCAAGAATCTTTTGTGAGATTGAGGCAGCCGGTGAGGCTTAAACTTTCTCGGAAAAAAGAAATGGTAGACTACAGCGCAATATGGATAAACCAAACGGCCGAGGAGGTGCGCGACAATGAATGATGATATCGACATGAATGTATATCAGGCAACATAGCAGTTTATCAAACACATTGTTTACAAAAGCATTGATAAAAATCCAGTAAAAGCGTTTACGAAGCGCTCTAAATAGTGTTACGTTTCTGAGTACCATGCCAATCGATTACAGAATCCTGTGTAACTCGTTATGTGGAGAAGTATTTTTTAATGACACGACACCGGTGAGCCTGTTTTGTGACTGAGTCACTTTAATTTAGGTGGCGCATTAAGCACGGAAAGCTAGCTAATCAAAGTCTATCATATATTTTCTCGTTTTTACATAGTTTATTTCTGAAGTGGCAAGTTAGTGGACATTTAAAACAGCCTTTCAAAACACCAAAAACATTAGTATGAAATTAAAAACAGGGATTGCTTCACTGTTGTGAAACTTATGAAGACAGACTTTTATAATAAAGGCTCGTTCATAATGGACACGATAGTTGCTCGAACAAAAAATATAAAAAAACCGCTGATAGATTCTTTTGTCTTGCCGATCAAAGCACTATGGACGCCCAGTACTATAAGGCACACGGCAGTGAATTGGAGCGCGCATACACTCAGGACAGAGCAGGTGATAGACGGTCATTTATCCACTAACGCTTCAGTCAGCCTGCTAAATCCCATTAAAAGTTTATTTGCTTCGCCATACAAAAAAACCGAGCTCTAAAAAGAAACAAATTGGTATTACAAGAGTTGGTGGCAAACAATAAATATCTGCCGCTTTCAGCCTCATACAGCACTGATGGCTTGAAGTCGTTCAACGATAGCCGGAAAATGGAGTTAGGACAATTACTGAGATTAAGTAATTTCAGATCAGAATCTGAAAAAAGTTGTGGTAAAAACTAGGCCTGCTCTTTTTTTTTTGTTTTTACGAACACTTGTCTTTTTTTTTGTTACTGTGTATTTTGTGGAATTATATTATCTTGTGCATTTATTTATTTATTAAAACTTCATGCAACATACATAGGCGGACTTAAGGCCTGAGGCATTCTCTATCAGTCAACCAACCAATTTCTTACTTTTAGGGTAAATTAAGAAATCTATGTTTCTACTCTATCAGCCTGCTATAAGCCATTAAAATATTGTTTGCTCCGCCACACACAAGACCAGGATTTAAAAAGAAACAACTTGGTATTACAAGAGTTGGTAGTAAACAATAAATAGCTGCTTCTTTCAGCCTCAGACAACACTGATGGCTTGAAAAAGCTCAACGATAGTCGGAAAATGGAGCTTTAAAAATGACTGATATTAAGTAATTTCAGATCAGAATCTGAACAAAGATGTGGTAAAAAGTTGGCCTGCTCTTTTGCTTGTTTTTACGAATGGTTGTTATGTTTTAGTGCGAATTTTCTCAAATTATATGTT
This sequence comes from Orthosia incerta, assembly GCA_948252205.1. Classification (NCBI taxonomy): domain Eukaryota; kingdom Metazoa; phylum Arthropoda; class Insecta; order Lepidoptera; family Noctuidae; genus Orthosia; species Orthosia incerta. The sequence continues at coordinate 34,404,801 of OX411741.1, read as the reverse complement.
GTGCATTTAATTTCTTAGTTTATTTCTAATCTACGAAAACATAAATCCCAAAAGATACAACTTTCTAAAACGAATTGTAATCACCTACTATTTACCAGTTTCTGAAGTGTTGATTAAGTAGCTGCCCTCAGAAGCACTTTAGATGACACTGCTGCTTCACAAAGCGCGTAGACAGAAGCTCTTCTGATACGTGTTTAATTAATGAACCATTTTTTAATATTCTAAATTTCCAACATTCTCGAAAACAAGAGTTTGCAACTGTTAAACATTATTTATTTAAAAAAGATGCATAGCATTATGTGTTACTAATTTCTTATATTCTGATAGGATGGTCTTAACTTTTAATAGGATATTAAGAAACAGGTGTTTGTTTTAATTAAATTGCTTTGAAAACTCAACTACTACGTGATATCCAGTTTTACAAGTGGCTACCGATGCCAATAAAATTGGAATTTCTAACTAGAAACTTAGAGCCTCTTGTTACCATAATAGTGCTAGCATATGTCCGGATTTTGTACGGCCGGACAACGGATTTGTGCCCATATCCGAGCGTGTGTAGGGTGGCCCGCCGGACATTATTATTATTAATTGAGTCTGCCTCGGTCCGCTTATTTACACATCGGATATGGTCTGCTCCGTACCAAATCCGGACGTGTGTACAGTTGTCGGTTGCTTGGGCCGTACCAACTACAACCAGCGTTGAAAAAGTCCCCAATTTATGAGAGATCTACTGATTTTGGTTATTGTCGCCCGATATTTTTACATTCAACTTAGTCATAAATAAAAATGGAAAATAATGTTTTAAATACGGCAACACAAGGATTTGTGGGCGGACTCCGCTATATACTCCGCCCGTACCATATCCGATCGAGTGTAAGCGAGAACGGATTTGAAGGCGGAGATAGTCCGCCGTACCAAATTCGAGCGTGTGTTAGCCGTTTAAGCTTTTCGCAGATACCTGAGGTAAACATTGTTGATTGGTTCGAGTATATTTTAGTCACAGACACAGTTATAGGACGTAAGTTTATCCCGTAAAATGTGATGCATGTATTCACTGCAAAGCTGTTCTAACAAGCGGCTCTAGATTAAATCTCCGTACAACATAGCAATCATTTTGAAGTCAGTTTTCTTTTTATATTACGGGGAAAGTAGGAAAATTAGTACACACTTCAAAAGTGTCCAGGAACATTAGAGTATCGCCGCAATTAAAGCGATTTATTTTATTTTTTTGGATAGTTAATTATTCTTTTTTGTGAATTTCACTATTTGAATAAATCACTTTCTTAAAATTTTGATTAAAATAGAAAATTAACTGTCCATAAGAATTTCTTTAAAAGTGTGTAGCGTTTTAACAAAACCATTACATTTTCTGCATCGGAACTGAAAATATTTGCATCGATATGGGGCGACGACATCATTTGATACGAGAAGAGATAATGAAAGCCGTCAGAATGTTGCAAGCTGGTTCCAGGCAACGTACTGTGGCTGTCGCTCTTGGCACTACACAGAGCGCCATAAGCCGCCTTTGGAGACGCTATCGTATCACAGGCAGCGTAGCCGAGAGACATGGAGGACGATCTAGCATCACCACTCGCAGACAGGATTTGTACATACAAAATACTGCTTGACGGGATCGTACCATGACAACCATTATGTTGGCTACGAGGCTCCACAGCTTTTCAGGCTTGATGATAAGCGACCAAACCATCTGAAATTGTTTATTTGTAGTGGGTCTGTGTGCCCGAATGCCGCTGAGAGTTCCACCAATAGCACCCCGCGATCGTAGGGCCCGTTTACAATGGGCTCGCGAATACAGAAATTGGGCGGAAGTAGACTGGCGTTGTGTTTGCTTTTCCGATGAATCTCGTTTCGGTATGAGGCCGGATACAAGATGTATAGTGCGCGACACGTAAGTTGAACCAAAATGTATTAATGTTTGAATGAAATTAAACGATTTAAACCGAAATGAATATTTTCTTTATGACCTTACTTACCGTTGACTATTTGTATATTGTAAATAGTTAGGTCGTAGAAAAGGGATTTATTTCGGTTTAAATCGCTTAATTTCAATAGAACGATAATACTTTTCAGGTCAACTTACGTGTCGCGCACTATACTCTAGTTTGGAGGACCTCTGGACATCAAATGTTTGAAATTTTGTCAGGAAGTTCTTACATATGAGGGAGGGAGAAGGGGAGGGGGCACAATAATTTTTTGGGCCGATATTTGAATCGGTAAAAGAACCGGATCTCATTTGGATCAGGGGCCATCTCAATGCTCAGATTTATACGGAGAGGATTGTTTCAGACGTGTATATCCCTTTGCGACGCCGCCGGTTGGATGATTCGTTTCGACTAATGCACGTCCACGACACAAGGCTAAGTCGTAAAACACGCACTCTTGCCGATGCTTGCATCAACATTCTGCCGTGGCCTGCTCAGTCACCAGACCTCAACCCAATTGAGCACGCATGGGATATGCTCCAAAGACGAGCTCTACCGAGTACTGATGCCTTGCATACCCCATAGCAACTTTTTGAATTGTTAGAAAGAACGTGGGCGGCCATTCTTCAAAGTGATTTTTACCCGACTGCCGAAGGAGGGTAATGTGTTTATCAGTATATATATGTATATAGGTATGTATGTTTGTTCCTATGTGGCGTACCAGAGACCAAACGCGTTGGCCGATTTTGATGATTCATACGTCAATCGATTCGTCTTAACCTTGCGAGTGTCACTAGCTACATTCATCATCATCATCATCTGCCTAGCCTTTTCCCAACTATATTCATTCATTTTTGTCACTGGCTACATTAAAATTGGAAAATAGGAAAATGGCGGCTTTTGGGCGCCATATACTTGCTATCGGTGCGATATTTTTCTTCCAAACCCATCGTGTAGGATATCAAAATAAAGGGTTTAAGAGGTGATTTCAAAAATATATAACACTTATATGTTTAAATGTACCTAATTCGAAAAAAGTGTTAACTAAAAAGTTATAAAAAAAAAACCCGACTGCTTAAAAAGCGAACTAAAAAGACGTAAAGAAGATGAAAATCATGCTGTGCAGTCGGAGGATACATCTGGTTTTGGTCAGCCAGCTCGCGAATATCGCGAAGTTCGCTTTTTAAGAAGGCGGGTTTTTTTTATTTTTGACGAACTGATTTTGTGCATGCCAAATCCCTGTGATTGTGTAATTCGTGTCAATGGTGGATACACAGATTATTATTTCATATATATCAGACTGTCCACGGTCTGCCTTCGTATCCTACCTATCATCTGAAGTTTTTTGGTCACATTGCCAGGAAGGACGGACACAACCTCGAACAGCTGATGGTTACTGGCAAGGTCGAAGGGAAACGTCCGAGAGGTCGAAGTCCAATTAGATGGTCAGACCAAGTCCGCACATCACTAAATACCAGGCTGCACGATGCTCTCCACGACGCCAAAGACAGAAGCAGATGGCGCAAATTGGTGAAGGAGAAGTTGTTTCCACGAAGACCAGGGAATCACGACCCTCAGTAATGAGGAACACGATGCAAGGTGGATAGGGATAAGTCGTTAACTTAATCATATGAATTACTTGGGTCAGACTGAAAGTTTTTGGCCTATGGCCTAACCTTTAAGAAAAGCAGCCGATGAAAAATTTATATAAATTTTGAATTACGTACTCTTTGGGAATCTGTCAATGTGTAATGAATGCATATTATGTAATATGTTTTTACAAATTGTCGGCAAAAAAAGTGTATGTCGTGCGTCGAAATGGATTTGACCAGACTACATTTTCGCTCAATGATTTATTACGACTTTCGGTGCGGTCTCATCAACAACAGTGTTATGATACCTGATGACTTTGATTAGCTTTTCATGACGAAATCCCATCCCGTGCCACTGTTTACAACTGGTTTAATGAGTTTGAACGTGGTCGAAGCAACCTCACTGACGGTTCGCGAGAAGGGCGTCCCTTCTACGGCGACTACTGAAGATAACGTGAGTGCTCTGCAGCTAATGATAGAAGCTGATAGAGATTGGTATGAGTCAAGAACCAACTCTTTTACATGAATATTTAGGCGTCAGAAAGCCTTGTATTGTACTAGATGGATACCTCATAATTTGAAGGAATACCAATAACGCCGCCGTTTGGAATGGTGCCGCTCAAGGCTTGAAAAATATAACGGAGGTGACTCGAATGTTGTATATGACATCGTCACAGGTGATGAAAGATGGATATATTGTTGAGAACCCCAAACTAAAAGACAATGGATGTTTATTTTCAAAGATTTGCCGACAAAAATTAAAAAAATATGATTGCCTAATTTTTGGACGGACGGGTCATTTCGGAACAATTGTGCTAGAAGATAAAAGGACTGTTACTGCAGACTGGTACGTTAGTCATTGTTTACCAGTTGTCTTGGAAAATGTTAGACAGCAGCGCCCAAGAAGCTCACCCCGCCAGACGGAGTATAGAAAATTTATCTATGGAAGGTGTTGAGTTAGTGAGTCATCCTCCTTCCAGTTCAGACCTGCCACCTTGTGACTTTTATTTATTTCCTAAAATACTGCTGCGTTTGAAAAAGGCGTGGAAGAGATCCCTAAAGCAGAGTGGACACACTGCTTCAGTCAATGGTTCCACCGCATGCGACGGTGTTTAGGAAGGAACGGAGACTACTTCGAAAAGCAATAAAAACATTAACAGGTGTCTATATCATTCCGTTTTTTATTTATACTAATGTTATAAAGAGGAAACATTTTATTGTTTGTTTATTTGCATTGAATAGGCTCCGAAACTACTGAACCGATTTGAAAAATTCTTTCACTGTTGGGAAGATACACTATCCCCGGGTGACATAGGCTATATTATTTTTTTTTTAAATAGGGATCCTTACTAAAACTACAATAATGTAACCCAAGGTGTAAAAAAATACCTAAAATATTTATTTACATCGAATGCGCTGCGAAAACTATTGATGATAGAATAAAATAATGTACTACGACTTTGCAGAACACATCATTATTTACAAAAAAGTGTCGCGACAGCATAATTGTCTAACTATTATAGTTATGTCACAATAAGTGAACTTTTATTTTAAAAATGTAATTGAAATTTCGCCGCTAGAAAAGGCTCTTTATTTGTATCTTGGTATCAATCCTTATCAAAATAAATTACTTCATATTCAAGACTCCTTCAATTCCTTTATAATTTATGGTTTTTGGAAATTCTACCTCTAAGGGGATAAAATAGGGGTTGAAACTTTATGTGAAATTTTTTCGGTTTGAAAGGGAAAACATCTGAAACTGTTGCTTTACGCTCTTGGTTAATAATACAACGAAATTTTTTTTTTTCGGTGGTTCTACCCCTAAGGGAGTAAAAAGTCTGATGAAAGTTTGTACGAAACTTCTACGTTTTAAAGTGTGACACATGAAATTAAAGATTTACGCTTTTGGCTGATAAAAAGAAAGCATGTATTTATTAGTTTTAGGTAATTCTACCACTAAGGTCGTGAAAAGGTGGAAATTTGTTGGGCTTATATTTTTGAAACTTAGCATAAATACTAACCTAAGTAAATAGTAAAGGTTTTCATTATTCGTTTTTCTAAACTTCTCCTAAAAGCCCTAACTCCCAACTCTTATTATTTCATCACCACTGCTCTCAAAACGGTGAAGGAAAACATCTTGAGGAAACCGGCATGTCCTAGAACCAAAAATTCAAAGACATGTGACATCTACCAACCCGCACTGGGCCCGCGTGGTGGATTACGGTCCATGCCCTCTCACAGAGAGGAGGCCTGTGTCCCAGCAGTGGGAACATTAATAGGCTGATGATGTGATGTGTGTGATGTGACTCCTAAAAGACGATTTAGGGGTTTCAACTTGTACATGGATAGTTGTCTGATAGGTTTGAAAGAGCATGAGTGCGGATTGAGGATGAATGAGTTGTCTGTCAAATGCCTCACTATACAAATGATCAAGTTCTATTTGCGTCGTCAGCAGAACAGTTGCAAGACATGGTGACTGTGATGAATGAAGCTTTTAAGTTAAAAGGGATGAGTATAAATGTGAACAAGACTAAGGTAATGGTGTTTGAAGGAAAAGACGATGTATCGGTGTTTGAAGTGAAAATAAATGATAAGAGTGTGGAGCAAGTGACCGAGTTTGTATATCTGAAAAGTTGAATATATCTTATTTAATATATCTTGTTCACAAGGGATCGAAAGGTTGAAGAGGATGTGGAAAGGAGAGTGAATGCAGGGAATAAAGTGAATTGTGCTATACATGCGGTTGTGACCAGCAAATCGATGTTTACTGAGGAAGCTCGACTCGCCGTTCACGACAGCGTGCCTACACTTATGTATGGAAGTGAAGGTTGGGTATGGCAAAAAAGACATGAAAGCAGGATTAATGCAGTAGAAATGCGAACCTTGCGAAGTATGTGTGGTGTAACTTTAAATGATAGATTGAGGAATGAGGTAATAAGGCAACGTTGTGGTTTAAAAGAAGATGTAGTGACTAAAATTGAAAAGAGTATGTTAAGATGGTTTGACTATGTTGAGAGGATGAATGAAAGGCGACTAACGAAAGGTATTTACAAGGCAGACGATCCCAAGACACTTTTGATGTGTGTATTTAGTTTTTTTTTTATTAATGATAAGCTCGCGCTTAGCCCAGTATCTCGCCTGATGGTAAGCGATGATGTGGTGAAGATTGCTCGTCTAGAAGTAACCTATTCACTCTTGATTTTAAGACCCCTATTTTGTTGCGGTTTATGTTAAATGCTTTTATTGATTTGAATAAATTTATTTATTATATAGCTATCGGGACTACCACTACTAGTACTTTCATCATCATCATCATTTCAGCCGAAAGACGTCTACTACTTTACCACTACTTATTACGTATTTCGATTTGATTCATCTCGCACTAGGCTACGGTTTGACTGAATCACTTCATGTACCCTGTTTCTAAGTACCCTATGCTATTCGCCGACATCTACTTATGCTCCGTGCAAAAATTGGTTGAAATCTTTCAAGGTGTTTTAGAGTGAAGCTCTGACAAAACTTACTGTAATGTTTCTTTACAATTTTCCTATACCAATATTTAGGTATAGCATAATGGTTCTTGCAGCGTCTGTCATTATTGTGTAATAAACTTAATTAAAATCCACGTCTAGCTGCACAAAGCATGTTGACAGGATTTAAGAAAATCTGTAAAAGCGTTCTAGAAACTTAAACCGCGAACCTTTTATAAATTGTGTGGGATGTGGGAAGAGAATGTCACTTAATTATTTCAATTAATTATTTTTCTAATCTAGGATTACATAAATAGTTAAATTATGAAAAACTGAAATAAAACTGTACCTAGCAACTTTTAGGAACAGGGTCTATGCTTCGGCATTAAGTACTTTTCTTTTTTCTTAAGTAAGTACTCTAGAGAAAGACACCAATTACTAAACACTCACTCAAAAATATAAACAAATCTTAGATTTATAACAAATACTTTATACAAAATAAAGATAATTTAATTTTTACGCTATTAAATTATTTCTCCGAATCCACGATCACGACGATCAAAGAGAATACTTCAAGTTTTTTTCTTGAAGATTTTCTTTTGATGCTGTATTTGTAACTCGCGGGATGCAGAAGTCGAGAGGAGTCATTACACTTCAGCTGCTTACAAGGACGCGTCACACGGAAAACTGATTTTCATGCCTTTTGCACACTGCCACCGAAACGCGGCGGTATAACCGAATGATATATTCAAAAATATCGTTTTCAAGGATTATCTAAGTCCCCTTTTAATTCAGTTAATTAGCTATTTATTTATTCAGATCTTCAAAACAAAATACTGAATCACAATGATAAAGAAGATTCTTTTGCGTGTGCTCATACAGTTTTAGGTGACAATATGAAACCTATGCTTGTCTGCATGAAAAGTTATCATGTATATTGAAGCGCATTGCTGTCCTCGTTTAACAAAGAGTGGGCTGAATTCTAGTGGTTGAGCCAGCTAATTCGATGTCTACTATGGACTTGTAATTTGATATTCTGCTCCACTTACAAATTCTATACTATCCATGTAGTTAGATAGCATTCGTTATATAAATTTTCAGCAGCAGCTGAAGGCTGAATAAATTGAAATATTGTGGCTGTGGCTTCCAATACTGGCCGAGATCTCGGGAGCCAAACTGTGGCCGGACGTCTCCTTTGTTAGCTTAGTGGTGTTAGTTTCCATCAGTCGGCAGTCTAGAGATTGGAGTTGCTATCTCGATGATAAATATGAACGGCATGTTGCCATTGTGAACGATTTCTATCCAAATGACTAAGTACCAAAAGCGGTTACAAATGTTTTAATAGTATTAATTAGTAACGCACCCTATTTAATTAACTGTTGAAAAAGTCGACACAATAGGCAACTATCCACAAAGCTGAGCTCAGATGGCGCCATAGGAATCCAAGTAAGTAAACCTAGCTGTCAAAGTCGAGCGACAAAATTTCGCAGCATAAGCATACAAAATATAAAACTAATAATGAAAGAAAAATTGAGCTAACTAAGAATTGAGGAAATCAGACCATACTGCAGCTAAAACCCGGCTTCGAGAGCGCGGTGTATCAGTAAAGGGAAACAAACGGATTTAGTTGTAAGGTACGAATACGAATGCGAAAATTGAAAGTCTAGTGTAACGTGCAGATATCGTGCGACGAACAGTAATTTCTCATTGCTTGCGAATGTTGGCGTTTTTTAGGATCATATGGCCGGATTTATTTCTGCATCCAAAAACACAACCCTGATGCATTGGTGACCAACAGCTAGCAATATTATTATTTGGTTTTTGAACGCTAATTATTCCTAAAAACACTACATAAAGTTCGGTAACCATAAACAGTAAGTCGCCAAGTTGTTATGTTTACTCCACTCCGTCAAGCGCCATCTGGCGGGAGCAATTGGCAGTAATGTTCCCTATTGAAAAATAAGTTGAGCTAACAAAAATGTAGTTTGCACCGAGTATAATACAACAAGTATATGTAACACGCTTGGTGATGATGGAAAAATACAACAAAGAATAAAACTCTCGACTTTGTTATTCTGTACAACAAGCTTTTTCTCGTTTTTGTAAAAGTTAAAATGTCAACAGTCGCGTAGTTATTTTTATAAATAAAAAGCTCGCCCGATAACATAAAACCACGTTCCTGTGTTTGGTGATGGCAGAATAAATAGTTACAGAACGCGGTATTGATACAGTCCCGCGTTGATAAAGTTCGCGACGTATTATCTGCTGCGATAGTAGAGTAATACGAATACAATGGTCGTGTTGTACAATATTTTCAGTATTAGCAACATAATCGGACCGAGTGTAGTATCGATTGGTCTGCTAAAGTGCTCAACATTGTATACGAAACATTTAGAAACTATTTTTATTTATTTCTACAAATTGTATGTGTGTAAACATTCCAATGCTTCAAATTCAAGTTTGATACGGGTAACAGGAAAACTAAATGTCAGCTGGCTGCCAAGATTCTTATAATTTAACGCTTATTGCATCTTAGGGCACGTTCACACAGAACATCCGTATTTCCAGGATCGTTTTTAACGGATCCGTCGCAACTGGGGATAATATTCACACCAGCCAACTTTCTACAAGAATGGACGTCTGATAATACTGATCAGTATTTTAATAGTATTGTGTCTGAACTCGCTCATACAACTATCTACGCCATTGACGAATAAAACATATACGATAAAGCGGACCTGCAAAACAGACTGCTGTACATTTTGTCGAATCGGTATTTTTTACTGGATTCGGCCTCATACAGCTTCATACGTCAGCGCCTAATAAAAACGTACATGATAAAATGAACCTGTAAAACGGACCTCTGTTTGAACGAGCACGACGATATTTGAAGCGCCAATAAGATTAGCTACTTGACAAGAGTGACCTGCATAGGAACCAAACTAATTTGTAACGTATTCTCTGTTTTAAGTTAAATTTCGAACCAGTATTATCGCATTACAATAGTATGCATCTTTCTACACTTAAGTTTTTTATTAAGGCAAGGAGAAATACTTTCTCCGTTTATCTGTATGTTAGCTGATATCAACGGACAGATTAAAGAAAACAGCAGTATGACTTTCGTCCTTTGTCTTTCGATCCTGACACTAGACCTTATTGCACTTGCGAAGCTCAATAATTCTCAAAGTAGGTTAACTCCATCATGGTATCTGGGCACAAAAGACTCTGCTTACAATCCATGCACTTTGTCAGCAGAGAGAAATAAGACATAAAATACAGCTAAGAATCGGGTTTATCTGCCTTCCCTACCTTTTATCTCCTTGCTTTGCGAAATACGAGGAATATATTCCAGAGAAAAGTTTTCAATGGAGATCAGTATTCTGAACTATATGAACTACGGTGGCGGTAAAAGCAGTAAGTTTTATGTCAGTCCTATTGTCTCGTAACAATCCCTTGTGGACTCACAAATTGTTGGAGTTTGCAGGTGTCATATCAGTGTACCACAACAGCTGCAAATCTTAGGTCACGACCATCTGAGATGAACTCTATGAATGTTTTGTCTTAGGTGTTCTGTAACTAATCAATCGTATCACGTGTTTTTAACTTCACGTAACCACTTTGTTCCAAGTCACGTAGTCTTTTAGTACTTCGTACATGTATCTTCTCCTCAAAATAATCTAATACAAACTCTAGGTAGAATATTAAAATTGTCAGAAGACGTGTAAAAAAGTAAGCTTATTTAGGTAACTTATCTGAGAAGCAGTTGCTATTTAAAAATAAATACGTATCAATAGCACAACAGCATTTATGTAAAACTCATAGTAAAACCATTAATCTAGTTGTACGTGATGTTTTCAGTTTGCCGCAGACTGCCGGGTTTAGTGCTAGTCCTAAGTATTATAAGATATTCGCATCTATTGCATAAACTGCAGCTTAAAATGTGCTACCAGATTTTACCCTACCTATTTACGAAGGCGGAGTTTTTCCGGAATTCTATAGTTTAAAGTTTTCCGAACGTTTACTTTATTGAACGCGTCGCTTGTCGTATTTCTTCGTAAAGCGAAATCGAGAGGTTTCGGAGAGAAATGTGAACATATGGCCAGCGAGGGATTGTGTTTATATAGACGTAGATGCTGTGATCTCTCTGCGCCTGAGACAGCATTGTTATACCATAAAGTTTAGTCTCGAGAATTATGAACACACAGTCTTTTGTTTTGGTCACGTTGTGATACTAAAAAGACGTACATCGTTTGTGACTTAGGTTATATGTGTACAAGGAGCAAGGTTGCTACGCTGACCTTATATACTTTTGAGCTGTCACTAAAATATTTGAACTCTACTTTATGTAAGCTTTTTGAAATAAGAAATGTTTATTTAGATATTTAAGAAGAGAGAAAAAAGTTAATAAAAATATATCAGAATCGAAGACTGCCTGCAAATTGAATACAGCAAAAGTCCCAGATCGACGGGTGACTGTGATTCTTACTTAATTTTAAAACAACACTCTTTACCTACCTATGAATCATCGCGCGTTGTTTTAAACAAAATTTTAGGTACAGTTAATACGTTAATAGTAGTAGTGTAATGAACGTCGTATATCATTTGAAAAGTAATGTTGTTAGCTTTCATACTATTTTAATATCATAACCAAAGATTATTCGCCTTATGACATGAAAAGCAAAAACAAAAGACATCATTTTTTAAAACAAAACACCAAATCATTTGGTAGTCCTGAAACCCTATAAAAAGTGGGCGTTTATGAAAATTGGTCATCAGTCCAATGTTTGTTACTGGGAACACTGAAGCCAAAAGAAAATGGAAACCACACACATAGAAGCCGCTCAAGTCGTCATCCTCTCGGACGAAACCAGAATGTGCCTACATGGCACATTCTGGTTATTTTATTTATTTATATAAGGTTGGGGAAAAAGTTTCTTCGCATTTTTTAAGAAAATTCAAAACATTTTTTAATATTGTTTATTTACATTTAACTAAAGTATGTAGGTACCATTTTGTTCGATAACTTCTTGTCATCTTGTAGGTAGGGACATGATACCATTGCTATAGAAATTTTGGGACTTCTGATCAAAATACCGCGACAAGGGGTTTTGGCAGTCCTCTCGTGATGTTAACCTGACACTGCCTAAAGAATTGTGAAGAGACCGAAACAGGTGGAAATCTGAAGGTGCAAGGTCAGGACTATACGGCGGATACATTAACACCTCCCAGCCAAACTCTCTTAATTTTTGCTGAGTGGCTAAAGATGTGTGAGGTCTAGCGTTATCATGATGAAAAACCACACCCCTTCTGTTGATTAATTCCGGCCGCTTTCTCTCAACTTCTTGCTTTAATCTCATCAGTTGTTCGCAGTACAGTTCAGAATCGATGGTCCTGTCTGGTGGTAACAGCTCATAATGAATAATGCCCTTCCAATCCCACCACACACACAGCATCACCTTGTTGCGAGTTAACCCGGGTTTCGCCACAGTCTGTGAAGCCTGACCGGCCTTTGACCACGACCTTTTTCGCACGTTCTTGTCATACGTGATCCACTTTTCATCACCAGTTATCAGCTTCTTCAAAAATGGTTCGGTTTCATTACGTCGTAATAAAGAATCACAAATGAGTACACGTCATTAGGTTTCTTTCAGTGATCTCGTGAGGTACCCAAATATCGAGCTTTTTTGTGTACCCAGTTTTTTTCAAATGCGCCAAAACTGTTTTGTGGTCAATTCCCAGTTCTTCAGCTACGTCGTAACTACTGATATGCCAATCTTGCTCCTGTTTTTCAAAAATGGCATCAATTTTATCCGTAATAGGGCGACCAGAGCGACGTGCATCTTTGACATCAAAATTTCCGGATTGAAAACGCTTTGTGCTACTCTCACAGACACTGCACTAGGTCCATAAACATTGCAAATTATTTTCGCGGCTTGCGTTGCACTTTTACCTTTTTTGTAGTAAAATTTTAAAATGTATCGAATTTCTTCATTAGATCCACTCATCTTGACGGTACGAAAAACAAATGAAAATCACACATTTTCCTAATTTGAATTTGGCATTATGTTCTTTAAAATTTAAACTTTCAATGATACCAAAACCAGCACAAATAGTATAGCCAAAGAGATTTTATTACAAGTTCATACATACTATAATGCGAAAAGACTTTTTCCCCAACCCATTTATTATATAGGAGGGTAGATACTGTATGATGTGGGCGGCGATTTCTATTAAAGCAAAAACGGAGCTGATATTCGTACCTGGTGGTGGTCGGGGAGAGGGGCTATCCGCATAAAGATACATCAACGAACTTCTGCTAGGCCAAGTGCGGTACGCTGGGTTTATTCGCGAATATTACCTGCTAATGTACGATAATGCCCGCTGCCACACCGCTGCAGTGACTAGACAGTAAATGGAAGAAGTCGGGATGCCCAAACTAGATTGGCCAGTCCTCAGTCCTGACTTGAATCCGATTGAACATATGTGGGACGAGCTGAAAAGGTGGGAACGAGGAAGATGTCCAGCTCCGGCTTCGATAGAAGGCCTTAAAACTGCTTTAGTCGAAGAGTGGCAGAAAGTCCCACAGGATTCCATCAGGAAACTCATTCGGTCAATGAAAAATCGTTTACAGGCAGCCATTATGACCAGGACGGGTAACAAAAACTATTCAAAATCATACATTTTAAATATCATAATTGTTAAATAAAATAAATTGTAAAAAAAACGTTCATTTTACTTTCTATTCATTTAGACATCCAAAACTTCGACCTATTGCCCTAAATTTAGGTAGAAAAAAAATTAAATTAAATTGAAATCTTTTTGATATCATTTAAAAGCTAACAAACCACCAAAACACAGATTACCTCTGTGCACCAAACTTACCTTTCAAATGATATACTATATACCTATCCATAGTTCATTGCATACAAATTGTAACAAATTGTTTTGAGAGACGCGCGATGAAGTGATTTCAGTTTATTGCTCGCGAGGATAGAAGTATTAAAATCAGTATAATAAGAAAGCCTACCTAAGACCATTATTTATCGACTTAAGAAAAATACGACGGTAAAATGAAATGAAAATATATTAAGAAGTGTTTTCATAAGGGTTTGTTGTCAGGCAATAATCTTATGTTTGAAAAGAGCCGCCAAATCAAAATCCTGTGAGAATTGAATTAGCACTAATTACCATAATTAGGTCAGGGCTTTGACAACAAACCTCCATCTCCTACTTTCCGTGTTAGCTATATAAAATTTTACTGTTTCTTGGTTGTAAAGATCAAGTGAATTATAGGAGTACTCACTCACCTTAACTAACGAATTATGAAAAATGAGTAAGTCATTTTTGTGTGTTTTGGCTAAGTAAGAACCTATAAAAATGGTGCGTATACACCATTTTTATAGGTTCTTTTATGATACACAATAATGGTGTATCCACTGGTACTCATTCAGTGGTTCAAACATATAATAATATTCAAACTAATAAGTAAAAATCATAATATTCAAACTACTTCATAATCACATCATCTACGTGCATAAACAAAACACGCTACTTCCTTTGAAATAACTACTACAGCGCAATTGATTAGTAGCTATGCCAAACTGTCTAAGCATGTTTAATCAAGCTGTTGGTTTTCAGATACCAACAGCATTGATCTAGTGTTATAATCAAATGCCTGAAAAACCTAGCTGGCACAGCCACATATTCACACTACGTAAACTACTACATGCATGGTTCTTGGAAGCCTGAACCTCATGGTATCTAAAAGTAACTACAAAAAACATTTTAGTGAGTAACATTCATATTGATCCAGGTGTGTTACTCACGTAAGTAATAGAGCTTTGAGCCCTTCGTGTATCTCAGCCACGACCGGCGCCGTTCTGAGAATTTAGACCAGGAGCTTTCGGAAGATTGCTCGGACGACCGCCGAGAAGACCATGGCGAGATCTTCGGGGTAGTCCGATGGGACGACTCTGGAGAACTACTGGCGGACGACAGTGACGAACTGCTCGTGGACCAGTGTGAAAGTCCCGGGGACGCTCGCCGGGACGTCCGTGGTGAAGTCCTCCGGGTAGTACGGGTCTCCCGGGAAGGTCGCGTCGTCTTTTGCGAACACGCCTGCCGGGATGTTGATGGAACTGTATCTTGATATGTGTGCGATAGCGACTTCTGGGACGCCTTTCGCGAAGATCCAGGTAAAGTCTTCAGAGACGTCTTTCGAGATGGTGGTGGTGACTTTTGTGAGGACGCCCGCCGGGATGTTGGCGGGGACGCCTGTCGAGTAGGATGCGTTGACGTTCTAATCGACGCCTGTCGCGAAGGTACTGGTGAGATTAACAGAGACGCCCGCCGGGATGTTGGCGGGGAAGCCTGTCGTGATAAGTGAGATGACGTCTTCAAGGACGCCTGTCGAGAAGGTCCGGGTGACGTTTTCAGGGACGACTTTCGCGAAGGTCCGGTTGACGTCTTCAGTGACACCTGCCGTGAAGGTCGTGGTGACATGTGCGAGGACGTCCGCTGGGATGTTGGCGGAGACGTCGTCGGGGACGCATGTTGAGATGGTCGGGGTGAAGTTCTCGGGGACGCCTTTCTGGATGGTCGCGGCGACGTTCGCGGGGTCGCCTGCTGGGAAGGACGCGGAGACGTCCGCGGGCTGGCCCTCGGGCTGGAACGGGGGCTCACCCGCGGAGTCTCGCGGCATCGTTGGCAGAGACCTATAACAATAACGATCGGTATAATATTGAGTCTTTATATCCAGAGGGAAGTCGTCAACAAGCATCACTAAACGTCGCATTGTTATTTAATATAGTCACTTTAAACTCCATTGAACGGGCACAGGCCAACATGTATCACATTAATCGAATCACTTGATCTGTGTGACTTATGTGACATATCAGCGATTTTTTCGAGAAACATCAAAACGGCTTCTAAATTTAGATAGGGTTCTACACTTCACACATAAAATATCCATCTTAAAATAGAAACGAGAAACGCGAGACATCCCAGCGCTAGCGCTTATGACGAGTGCTGCTGCTTTCAGTACTAAATACTAAACAGCACTCAATTAACCATAGGCTTCCGTTGTCGGCTTCAATGAAGTTGTAATCCACTTTACGGCAGCTTCTGCAACGTTGTCATGTTTTATTTTTAAACAAGTTCCTTGTTGGAGGATGAAAGTTCTCAACTCCAATAGGTATCTACCATATTGTCCATTTACCTAATATTGTATTTATTTTTCAGGACTATATTTTGTAGAGCTTGTTACCTTACTAATAGTAGTACCGGCTAGCTTAAAGACGTTACTTCACAATGATCACCTCAACTGTTACAACTTTATTAAATTTGCTAGAGCCATGGTATAAAAAAATATTTTCTATGCCGATTACCAGAGGTGTTGATGAGATCTTTTCATTAAGGTGTTCCGTTGCTTTTGTGGTTATTAAATCATTATTTAATTGGACTGACTGTTTTTTTCCATGCAAATCAATATCTTTAATTTACTTAACTAGAGCTTGGGCTTGATGTCAGAATGTTATTTATTTTATTTTAGTACATGGAGGACTTACAGCTAATAAAAACAAACAAAACAGGGAAACCATAGTCGTAACAGAAAGCCAATTACAAATCCTCACGTATAGACTTATAATAATAATTTATGGTGTGAGCACAACAACAAAAAAAAACCCACCGCTTTAATTAAAGTAAGAAGCAACATAAATACTTGTTTTGCAATGATATGACTGATGTGAAAGAAAATAATAAATTAATAAAAATAGAAACAAAAGATATAACCGCTACTTGAAAATTTTGGGGCATAATAATTAACATACAAATCTCGTAGTGAAAGACCACTATTTTCCTTTGTTAGGTAAATACTGGTATTTATCTACAAATACCACAAAGTAAATGAAACAGAATGATTGAAACATCGTCTCAGTTTCCAAGCTTTGCACTAATAACTGCAAATCATAATAATATCTAGAGTTCCGAGCTTTGATTGTACCTACTGTTACTAAGAACCGAACCTGAGTAATATTCTTTAACTGTCCGTGTATTTGAGCTGGAGTTCTAACAAGAAAACTAACAAATAGTTTATTCTACAGTCTCTTAGTCCTTATTCAACACAATGCTACGTTTCCAATTCAGCCGTCAGTTCTACAGTAAACAAAGAAAGAAACTCTAACTATTTGGTAGATAAGTTAACAATAGACTGCACATGCATAAACGAATGCTTTTGACATCTCCAGCTTTTGATTAAAGTTTACACAATTAAACAAGGACGCTGCTAAAGTTACGTAAGGCCTTGCACGTATATTACCAATGCAAACTTTGAGTTAATTCTTCAGTCAGGCAGAAGCTATTTGATCGATGAACACGGTAACTATTTGATCCCAGTCAATTCAATTAACGAAGTCATTATAAGCGATAAACAGCTAAATGTAATTATCAAAAGCAGGTAGTTCAGCTTCAGACTGGATACAAAAAAATCACATCATCACATCATCAGCCTATTAATGTTCCCACTGCTGGGACACATGCCTCCTCTCTGTGAGAGGGAATGGGCCGTAATCCACCACGCGGGCCCAGTGCGGGTTGGTGGATGTCACATGTCTTCGAATTTTTGGTTCTAGGACATGCCGGTTTCCTCACGATGTTTTCCTTCACCGTTTTGAGAGCAGTGGTGATGAAATAATTTACACAAAGTAAAGCGCCTGCCTGGGCTCGAACCCACAACCTACAACTTGTAAGTCGCGACTGATACCACTGGGCCACCACTGCTCTTACTTTAATTTTGCTTCACAAAAAAATTTGTGAAGCAAAATTAAAGTCTCGAATTGCAACAGCGCAGGAATATTGCATGGATTTATTTCTTCTTTGAGAAAATAAAAAACTGATGTTGAAATATGAATGCTGCATTGCGTTTTGCGGGTTCAAAATTAGTTTTATTGGGTTTGTGATAAATGTCAATAATTTCTATTCAACGTTGTATCCGAGTTTACGTCTAGTTACACTAGTCGACGGCATGAACTATTTTGTGCGCGGGGTTAAAATGCCTGCTATCTCATCCGACAACTCGTTCGAAAGAGATAGATGCTGTGATGAGCAGTAAGAAGCTAGTTCGCGTACGAATTAGCACTTTTGCAAGTTTTAGCGAAATGGATGATGATTAAGGACGAAAACGAGCGCGCGAAATTTTATAAACAGGCCTTTGGGAGTCTAGATATCATAAAAAAACGACTGAATGTATATTGTCAAAATAAAATTATTTGCATTGTTGAACTATTAATCTATCCCTGTATGGTGGCCGTTTTGTAATTTTCCTTTTTTTATGGTATTTATTGTCGCCCAAAGATGCGTTAAAGTTTATTGTTGAAATATGGAACTTTCGACGCTTATAACCTTCAAATATTTTTACAATAAATGTCCTCGAAAAGAGCGTTTTCCATGCAGCCAAACTGTGCGGAAAGTGTCACTTTTTTTACTAGTGCTTTTTACCTTCCTGTACTTTTTTAATTTTTAACTCCAACGTCAGCCCGCCGCATAGAGTTTTTACTATATGAGAAAAGTTTTAAAAATTGATGCCAGTATGGACTTATGGTATCCAGCTCTGGGGCTGTACCAGTAAGAGCAATCGCCAGATCATCCAACGTTTCCAAAACAAAGTACTCAGGGACATAGTTAATGCACCCTGGTACATTCGGAACTGTGACCTACATCGAGACCTAAACATGGACGTCGTGGACCGAGTAATACAAAAATACGCAGAAGCTCAAGAAAATAGACTTCATCACCATGTGAATGTTGAGGCTATCCAGCTTCTTGACATTACTAATATAGTAAGAAGACTGAAACGGACGAAACCGTTCGAGTTAGTGTAGTGTTTTTTTTTTTTTTGTGACAAATAAACAAATGTAGTGATAAGTGCTGCTTTCAAAGAACACATGAACAAAGTGTCTTCGCCTTAATAAAAACTAAGTAAGTGTTAATGGACGCATTCTTAGAATTATATTTACGTAGTAGTTTAGGTGAAATTTGTTTACTAATTAGCCAATAAGGCTAGATTGTAATTGAAATAAAGTATTCAAATTTGGTACTTTATCAGAAAAAAAAAAAAAAAAAAAAAAAAATCGTTAAGTACAGATTATCATTCATATAAAAGGTAAAACAAAACTAATACTTCATTTAAGGCGTTTTTAATTACTCTAGATTTAGATTTTGATCAATAAATAAATTTTAAATATTCATTAAATATGTTTGGCAGAATGAATATTTTGCTTGTGCCTTTTTGCGTTACGACGTGACAGCTATTTGCACATGCGCAGTAGATATGCCCGAGGAACTATGAACTATTAGTTAATCTGTAGATATGCTGAGCGCCCTTGAATAAGCGCTTTTTTATTAATTTCTGGCTTGGTTCAGATATTTTTTTTTTAATTCCTCGCATAATGATACACGTGCGTAAGATGATTTCCGACTCGTGTCGATTTATCCACTCATCGGAAATCACCTACTTTCCGCAATTGGAGCATAAATAACTATTCTTTTTTACTTTTTTGTTTCCATACAGGGCTAGATAATGATGAGACAATTTGATATATTTTTTTATTTTGAACGTACATCGTCAAACATTGGAGTAATCCCTAGACTACGTTTGTATTACCTACCTTAATCGCTGGTCCAATGGCATGACCTATATTGGGCAAATTTTTTGCTCATTGTGTGTTCTATCAGCCTTACACACAAATTGAAGCGTATTTTCGTGCTTCGCTCGTACCTTTTAGTGGAATGGATAGTGCACTCCTTCACTTCTTAGTATCGACATATTGGTGACGATACCAAACTTCAGTATTAAAATTTCTCCGAAATCGAAATCGTTAGTGGTTGACGATTTACGCCGAATTTATATATTCACTAGCTTCTGCCAGCAGCTTTGCCCGCATGACAAGTATTTTTTCCCCAAAGGGAAAAAAAAAACTATATTTTAAGTGCAAAATTTTATGCAGATCCGTTCAGACGTTCTGGCGTGATTGTGTAACAAACATCTATCCGTCTATCCAAACTTTCACATTTTAATAGGTATCAGTAAGATAGTATTCGCTGTAAGATATAATTTCTTCTAAAAAAATGTACCGTGATGTTTCATAAAATCTCTTCGATATAACGATTTCAAAAGAAGTATTTCCATTTACATTTCGTCGCAAGAGTATTAAGACATCGAATATGTCTATGAAAATGTAATATCTCTATAGAAATAATCAGAAAGGAGCGAGGCTGCATGAAATGTAAACGCTCGTGCTTTCTGCACTATTTTATTACGTTTATTATGATTGCTAGGCTTTAACCGTGTATGTCTATAAACTTTCATGTTATAGTAAAAATACTAACATCAAAGACTACTTAAAGTAAAAGGTTAAGTACGTAGAAATTCAAGCTCAGTTTGAGTCTGAAAAGTTTGCTGTGTTATTCAGGCCCGTTGTTGCCGGTTCTAGCGTCCTAAAATACGAAACTACTAATAAAACCTACGCAGTTTCTGCCACAATATTATACATCATCATTGTCTAACTAAATGTATGAAGTGTCCTACGCAACTTAAATCTTTTAGATATCATTTTGTTAGATATATTCAGATCTTTCTATTACTCACTCAATCCTAATATAATTAAAAGCTCGGAAGTCAAAGTCAATCACAACGGTTGAACTGTCGAGAAGTATAAAAAAGATAGATTTTACACCATCGCTCGGCCTATCTGCGATATTTTACTTCTCTCTTTTATTTTTGATATTGAATTGAAAGCAGACGTCAGGCGCGTTAATTGCATATTTTTTTTGAAGAAATATTGTTTTTATTGGCAGTCTTGTTTGTTCTTCGTTGATGTGGTCCATTAATATTGTAGGTGCGATATCTTTCACATTCCAAATTGAACATTTTTTTTCATCAACCCCGCTACCACTTTGCTAGCTGGCTTGTTTTTTACCACATTACAAAATCTTATAATAGTTCGTATTGATACAAGAGAAGTTAAAAGTACTTTTTAGAGTAGCAGCTTCGATATAATGTATCCATCCAAGGGATAAGGCTGTTAATTGCAGTTTTATACATGTACTAGTATTTGCTTGGTGCGCGAGCTGCAAGCAGCTCGCGTGTTGTTGTCCCTACACCTACCCTAGACCTACCCTACACCTACCCTAGACCTACCCTACACCTACCCTAGACCTACCCTACACCTACCCTACACCTACCCTACACCTACCCTACACCTACCCTACACCTACCCTACACCTACCCTACACCTACCCTACACCTACCCTACACCTACCCTACACCTACCCTACACCTACCCTACACCTACCCTACACCTACCCTACACCTACCCTACACCTACCCTACACCTACCCTACACCTACCCTACACCTACCCTACACCTACCCTACACCTACCCTACACCTACCCTACACCTACCCTACACCTACCCTACACCTACCCTACACCTACCCTACACCTACCCTACACCTACCCTACACCTACCCTACACCTACCCTACACCTACCCTACACCTACCCTACACCTACCCTACACCTACCCTACACCTACCCTACACCTACCCTACACCTACCCTACACCTACCCTACACCTACCCTACACCTACCCTACACCTACCCTACACCTACCCTACACCTACCCTACACCTACCCTACACCTACCCTACACCTACCCTACACCTACCCTACACCTACCCTACACCTACCCTACACCTACCCTACACCTACCCTACACCTACCCTACACCTACCCTACACCTACCCTACACCTACCCTACACCTACCCTACACCTACCCTACACCTACCCTACACCTACCCTACACCTACCCTACACCTACCCTACACCTACCCTACACCTACCCTACACCTACCCTACACCTACCCTACACCTACCCTACACCTACCCTACACCTACCCTACACCTACCCTACACCTACCCTACACCTACCCTACACCTACCCTACACCTACCCTACACCTACCCTACACCTACCCTACACCTACCCTACACCTACCCTACACCTACCCTACACCTACCCTACACCTACCCTACACCTACCCTACACCTACCCTACACCTACCCTACACCTACCCTACACCTACCCTACACCTACCCTACACCTACCCTACACCTACCCTACACCTACCCTACACCTACCCTACACCTACCCTACACCTACCCTACACCTACCCTACACCTACCCTACACCTACCCTACACCTACCCTACACCTACCCTACACCTACCCTACACCTACCCTACACCTACCCTACACCTACCCTACACCTACCCTACACCTACCCTACACCTACCCTACACCTACCCTACACCTACCCTACACCTACCCTACACCTACCCTACACCTACCCTACACCTACCCTACACCTACCCTACACCTACTTGCTTGTCGTCGCCAGGCACTGAGTTTCGCTTCACCCACTCAACCTTCGTTACGCTACGGAGGTCGCCGGCTCGCTTCGCTCGCCACCTCCCCCCTGCGCTGCACTCGGTCTCGTAGGTTCGCTCCATTCGGGGTCCCTACGCTGCCTGGTCCACTCCCACCGGACAGGTTTCGAGGACCGATATTAGGTAGGGGAGGTTGGGGAGAGGAGGGATGAAGGGAGGGAGAGTGGGGAGTTTTGAAAAATGATTCCAACTCAAGCATTGCCCCTTTATATGAATCTGAAAAAAGAAATGTTCCAAGTCTCTCAACTTCCGAGATCCGCTTAAAGGGGGGGAGAAGGGGGGCGAGGGGGTCAACTTTGAAAAATGGTTTTTACTTTTCCGAGCCTCCTCTAAACGAATCCGTAAAAAAAACTGAAAAAAAAAAGATTCGCCAAAACGGGGGGGGGGGGGGAGAAGGGGGGCAAGGGTGTCAACTTTGAAAATTGGTTCGTTTGTGACTATAGCATTGCCCCTTTATATGAATCTGAAAAAATAAATGTTCCAAGTCTCTCAACTTCCGATATCCGCTTAAAGGGGGGGAGAATGGGGGCGAGGGGGTCAACTTTGAAAAATGGTTTTTACTTTTCCGAACCTCCTCTAAACGATTCCGTAAAAAAAACAAAAAAAAAAGATTAGCAAAAACGGGGGGGGAGGGGGGAGAAAGGGGGCAAGGGGGTCAACTATGAAAAATGGTTTGTTTTTGACTATAGCATTGCCCCTTTATATGAATCTGAAAAAAGAAATGTTCCAAGTCTCTCAACTTTCGAGATCCGCTTAAAGGGGGGGAGAAGGGGGGCGAGGGGGTCATTTTTGAAAAATTGTTTTAACTTTTCCGAGCCTCCTCTAAACGAATCCGTAAAAAACAAAAAATACGGGTACCTTAGTTTCTGAGATACGATAGAGGGGGGTAAGAGGGGGGGGGGAAAGGGGAGGTTTGGGACTTTTCCCATACTCGCGAGAGTTACTTGTTTACGAATCTGTCAAAATATACCCACCTCCCCATCCACCATCTGGGAGAACAATTATGTCAATGAGTCAGTCAGTGAGTGGTAATGCAGTTTTATATAATATAACTAGTATTTGCTTGGTGCGCGAGCTGCAAGCAGCTCGCGTGTTGTTGTCCCTACACCTACCCTACACCTAACCTACACCTACCCTACACCTACCCTACACCTAACCTACACCTACCCTACACCTACCCTACACCTACCCTACACCTACCCTACACCTACCCTACACCTACCCTACACCTACCCTACACCTACCCTACACCTACCCTACACCTACCCTACACCTACCCTACACCTACCCTACACCTACCCTACACCTACCCTACACCTACCCTACACCTACCCTACACCTACCCTACACCTACCCTACACCTACCCTACACCTACCCTACACCTACCCTACACCTACCCTACACCTACCCTACACCTACCCTACACCTACCCTACACCTACCCTACACCTACCCTACACCTACCCTACACCTACCCTACACCTACCCTACACCTACCCTACACCTACCCTACACCTACCCTACACCTACCCTACACCTACCCTACACCTACCCTACACCTACCCTACACCTACCCTACAACTACCCTACACCTACCCTACACCTACCCTACACCTACCCTACACCTACCCTACACCTACCCTAAACTTTGTTCCAAAAAACATAACTCTAATGTTTGCTTGTCGTCGCCAGGCACTGAGTTTCGATTCACCCACTCAACCTTCGTTACGCTACGGAGGTCGCTCCACTCGGGATCCCTACGCTGAATCCGTAAAAAAAAGATTCGCCAAAACGGGGGGTGGGAGGGAGGAGATGGGGGGCAAGGCGGTCAACTTTGAAAAATGGTTTGTTTGTGACTTTAGCATTGCCCCTTTATATGAACCTGAAAAAAGAAATGTTCCAAGTCTCTCAACTTCCGAGATCCGCTTAAAGGGGGGGAGAATGGGGGCGTGGGGGTCATCTTTGAAAAATGGTTTTTACTTTTCCGAGCCTCCTCTAAACGAATCCGAAAAAAAAACAAAAAAAAAAGATTCGCCAAAACGGGGGGGGAGGGGGGAGAAGGGGGGCAAGGGGGTCAACTTTGAAAAATGGTTTGTTTGTGACTTTAGCATTGCCCCTTTATATGAATCTGAAAAAAGAAATATTCCAAGTCTCTCAACTTCCGAGATCCGCTTAAAGGGGGGAAGAAGGGGGGCGAGGGGGTCAACTTTGAAAAATGGTTTTTACTTTTCCGAGCCTCCTCTAAACGAATCCGTAAAAAAAACATACTACGGGTACCTTAGTTTCCGAGATACGATAGAGGGGGGGAGGAGGGGGGAGGAAAAGGGGAGGTTTGGGACTTTTCCCATACTCACGGGAGTTGCTTGTTTACGAATCTGTCAAAATATACCCACCTCCCCCTCCACCATCTGGGAGAACAATTATGTCAATGAGTGAGTCAGTCAGTGAGTGAGTGGTAATCCAGCTTTATATAATATAACTAGTATTTGCTTGGTGCGCGAGCTGCAAGCAGCTCGCGGCTTTGTCGTGTTTTTGAGAAGTATTCCTTAACCTACCCTACACCTACCCTACACCTACCCTACACCTACCCTACACCTACCCTACACCTACCCTACACCTACCCTACACCTACCCTACACCTACCTTACACCTACCCTACACCTACCCTACACCTACCCTACACCTACCCTACACCTACCCTACACCTACCCTACACCTACCCTACACCTACCCTACACCTACCCTACACCTACCCTACACCTACCCTACACCTACCCTACACCTACCCTACACCTACCCTACACCTACCCTACACCTACCCTACACCTACCCTACACCTACCCTACACCTACCCTACACCTACCCTACACCTACCCTACACCTACCCTACACCTACCCTACACCTACCCTACACCTACCCTACACCTACCCTACACCTACCCTACACCTACCCTACACCTACCCTACACCTACCCTACACCTACCCTACACCTACCCTACACCTACCCTACACCTACCCTACACCTACCCTACACCTACCCTACACCTACCCTACACCTACCCTACACCTACCCTACACCTACCCTACACCTACCCTACACCTACCCTACACCTACCCTACACCTACCCTACACCTACCCTACACCTACCCTACACCTACCCTACACCTACCCTACACCTACCCTACACCTACCCTACACCTGCCCTACACCTACCCTACACCTACCCTACACCTACCCTACACCTACCCTACACCTACCCTACACTTTTTTCCAAAAAACATTACCCTAATGTTTGCTTGTCGTCGCCAGGCACTGAGTTTCGCTTCACCCACTCAACCTTCGTTACGCTACGGAGGTCGCCGGCTCGCTTCGCTCGCCACCTCCCCCCTGCGCTTCACTCGGTCTCGTAGGTTCGCTCCGTTCGGGGTCCCTACGCTGCCTGGTCCACTCCCACCGGACAGGTTTCGACGACCGATATTAGGTAGGGGAGGTTGGGGAGAGGAGGGATGAAGGGAGGGAGAGTGGGGAGTTTTGAAAAATGATTCCGACTCAAGCATTGCCCCTTTATATGAATCTGAAAAAAGAAATGTTCCAAGTCTCTCAACTTCCGAGATCCGCTTAAAGGGGGTGCGAAGGGGGGCGAAGGGGTTAACTTTGAAAAATGGTTTTAGTTTCCCGAGCCTCCTCTAAACGAATCCGTAAAAAAAACAAAAAAAAAGATTCGCCTAAACGGGGGGGGGGGGGGGGACGAGGGAGAAGGGGGGTAAGGGGGTCAACTTTGAAAACTGGATCGTTTGTGACTATAGCATTGCCCCTTTATATGAATCTGAAAAAAGAAATGTTCCAAATGTTCCAACTTTCGAGATCCGCTTAAAGGGGGGGAGAAGGGGGGCGAGGGGGTCAACTTTGAAAAATGGTCTTTACTTTTCCGAGCCTCCTCTAAACGAATCCGTAAAATAAACTGAAAAAAAAAAATCGCCAAAACGGGGAGGGGGGGTGGAGAAGGGGGGCAAGGGGGTCAACTTTGAAAACTGGTTCGTTTGTGACAATAGCATTGCCCCTTTATATGAATCTGAAAAAAGAAATGTTCCAAATGTTCCAACTTCCGAGATCCGCTTAAAGGGGGGGAGAAGGGGGGCGAGGGGGTCAACTTTGAAAAATGGTCTTTACTTTTCCGAGCCTCCTCTAAACGAATCCGTAAAAAAAACATTCTACGGGTACCTTAGTTTCCGAGATACGATAGAGGGGGGGAGGAGGGGGGAGGAAAAGGGGAGGTTTGGGACTTTTCCCAAACTCGCGAGAGTCACTTGTTTACGAATCTGTCAAAATATACCCACCTCCCCATCCACCATCTGGGAGAACAATTATGTCAGTCAGTGAGTGGTAATGCAGTTTTATATAGTATAACTAGTATTTGCTTGGTGCGCGAGCTGCAAGCAGCTCGCGTGTTGTTGTCCCTACACCTACCCTACACCTACCCTACACCTACCCTACACCTACCCTACACCTACCCTACACCTACCGTACACCTACCCTACACCTACCCTACACCTACCCTACACCTACCCTACACCTACCCTACACCTACCCTACACCTACCCTACACCTACCCTACACCTACCCTACACCTACCCTACACCTACCCTACACCTACCCTACACCTACCCTACACCTACCCTACACCTACCCTACACCTACCCTACACCTACCCTACACCTACCCTACACCTACCCTACACCTACCCTACACCTACCCTACACCTACCCTACACCTACCCTACACCTACCCTACACCTACCCTACACCTACCCTACACCTACCCTACACCTACCCTACACCTACCCTACACCTACCCTACACCTACCCTACACCTACCCTACACCTACCCTACACCTACCCTACACCTACCCTACACCTACCCTACACCTACCCTACACCTACCCTACACCTACCCTACACCTACCCTACACCTACCCTACACCTACCCTACACCTACCCTACACCTACCCTACACCTACCCTACACCTACCCTACACCTACCCTACACCTACCCTACACCTACCCTACACCTACCCTACACCTACCCTACACCTACCCTACACCTACCCTACACCTACCCTACACCTACCCTACACCTACCCTACACCTACCCTACACCTACCCTACACCTACCCTACACCTACCCTACACCTACCCTACACCTACCCTACACCTACCCTACACCTACCCTACACCTACCCTACACCTACCCTACACCTACCCTACACCTACCCTACACCTACCCTACACCTACCCTACACCTACCCTACACCTACCCTACACCTACCTTAACACCTACCCTACACCTACCCTACACCTACCCTACACCTACCCTACACCTACCCTACACCTACCCTACACCTACCCTACACCTACCCTACACCTACCCTACATCTATCCTACACCTACCCTACACCTACCCTACACCTACCCTACACCTACCCTACCCACCCTAAACTTTGTTCCAAAAAACATAACCCTAATGTTTGCTTGTCGTCGCCAGGCACTGAGTTTCGCTTCACCCACTCAACCTTCGTTACGCTACGGAGGTCGCCGGCTCGCTTCGCTCGCCACCTCCCCCCTGCGCTGCACTCGGTCTCGTAGGTTCGCTCCACTCGGGATCCCTACGCTGAATCCGTAAAAAAACTGAAAAAAAAAAGATTCGCCAAAACGGGGGGAGGGGGGAAAGGGGGGCAAGGGGGTCAACTTTGAAAAATGGTTTGTTTGTGACTAAAGCATTGCCCCTTTATATGAATCTGAAAAAAGAAATGTTCCAAGTCTCTCAACTTCCGAGATCCGCTTAAAGGGGGGGAGAAGGGGGGCGAGGGGGTCAACTTTGAAAAATGGTTTTTACTTTTCCGAGCCTCCTCTAAACGATTCCGTAAAAAAATAAAAAAAAAAGATTAGCCAAAACGGGGGGGGGGAGGGGGGAGAAGGGGGGCAAGGGGGTCAACTTTGAAAAATGGTTTGTTTGTGACTAAAGCATTGCCCCTTTATATGAATCTGAAAAAAGAAATGTTCCAAGTCTCTCAACTTCCGAGATTTGCTTATAGGGGGGAGAAGGGGGACGAGGGGGTCAACTTTGAAAAATGGTTTTTACTTTTCTGTTACTTTTCTGAGCCTCCTCTAAACGATTCCGTAAAAAAAAACAAAAAAAAAAGATTAGCCATAACGGGGGGGGAGGGGGGAGAAGGGGGGCAAGGGGGTCAACTTTGAA
Organism: Orthosia incerta; assembly: GCA_948252205.1. NCBI lineage: Eukaryota > Metazoa > Arthropoda > Insecta > Lepidoptera > Noctuidae > Orthosia > Orthosia incerta. The sequence continues at coordinate 34,376,033 of OX411741.1, read as the reverse complement.
AAATGGTTCGTTTGTGACTATAGCATTGCCCCTTTCTATGAATCTGAAAAAATAAATGTTCCAAATGTTCCAACTTTCGAGATCCGCTTAAAAGGGGGGAGAAGGGGGGCGAGGGGGTCAACTTTGAAAAATGGTTTTTACTTTTCCGAGCCTCCTCTAAACGAATCCGTAAAAAAAACATTCTACGGGTACCTTAGTTTCCGAGATACGATAGAGGGGGGGAGGAGGGGGGAGGAAAAGGGGAGGTTTGGGACTTTTCCCATACTCACGGGAGTTACTTGTTTACGAATCTGTCAAAATATACCCACCTCCCCATCCACCATCTGGGAGAACAATTATGTCAATGAGTGAGTGAGTCAGTCAGTGAGTGGTAATGCAGTTTTATATAGTATAATAACTAGTATTTGCTTGGTGCGCGAGCTGCAAGCAGCTCGCGGCTTTGTCGTGTTTTTGAGAAGTATTCCTTAACCTACCCTACACCTACCCTACACCTACCCTACACCTACCCTACACCTACCCTACACCTACCCTACACCTACCCTACACCTACCCTACACCTACCCTACACCTACCCTACACCTACCTTACACCTACCCTACACCTACCCTACACCTACCCTACACCTACCCTACACCTACCCTACACCTACCCTACACCTACCCTACACCTACCCTACACCTACCCTACACCTACCCTACACCTACCCTACACCTACCCTACACCTACCCTACACCTACCCTACACCTACCCTACACCTACCCTACACCTACCCTACACCTACCCTACACCTACCCTACACCTACCCTACACCTACCCTACACCTACCCTACACCTACCCTACACCTACCCTACACCTACCCTACACCTACCCTACACCTACCCTACACCTACCCTACACCTACCCTACACCTACCCTACACCTACCCTACACCTACCCTACACCTACCCTACACCTACCCTACACCTACCCTACACCTACCCTACACCTACCCTACACCTACCCTACACCTACCCTACACCTACCCTACACCTACCCTACACCTACCCTACACCTACCCTACACCTACCCTACACCTACCCTACACCTACCCTACACCTACCCTACACCTACCCTACACCTACCCTACACCTACCCTACACCTACCCTACACCTACCCTACACCTACCCTACACCTACCCTACACCTACCCTACACCTACCCTACACCTACCCTACACCTACCCTACACCTACCCTACACCTACCCTACACCTACCCTACACCTACCCTACACCTACCCTACACCTACCCTACACCTACCCTACACCTACCCTACACCTACCCTACACCTACCCTACACCTACCCTACACCTACCCTACACCTACCCTACACTTTGTTCCAAAAAACATAACCCTAATGTTTGCTTGTCGTCGCCAGGCACTGAGTTTCGCTTCACCCACTCAACCTTCGTTACGCTACGGAGGTCGCCGGCTCGCTTCGCTCGCCACCTCCCCCCTGCGCTGCACTCGGTCTCGTAGGTTCGCTCCATTCGGGGTCCCTACGCTGCCTGGTCCACTCCCACCATATAGGTTTCGACGACCGATATTAGGTAGGGGAGGTTGGGGAGAGGAGGGATGAAGGGAGGGAGTGTGGGGAGTTTTGAAAAATGATTCCGACTCAAGCATTGCCCCTTTATATGAATCTGAAAAAAGAAATGTTCCAAGTCTCTCAACTGCCGAGATCCGCTTAAAGGGGGGGAGAAGGGGGGCGAGGGGGTCAACTTTGAAAATTGCTTTTTACTGTTCCGACCCTCCTCTAAATGAATCCGTAAAAAAAACTGAAAAAATAAGATTCACCAAAACGGAGGGTGGGGGGGGGATGGGGGGCAAGGGGGTCAACTTTGAAAAATGGTTTGTTTGTGACTAAAGCATTGCCCCTTTATATGAATCTGAAAAAAGAAATGTTCCAAGTCTCTCAACTTCCGAGATCCGCTTAAAGGGGGGGAGAAGGGGGGCGAGGGGGTCAACTTTGAAAAATGGTTTTTACTTTTCCGAGCCTCCTCTAAACGAATCCGTAAAAAAAACATTCTACGGGTACCTTAGTTTCCGAGATACGATAGAGGGGGGGAGGAGGGGGGAGGAAAAGGGGAGGTTTGGGACTTTTCCCATACTCGCGAGAGTTACTTGTATACGAATCTGTCAAAATATACCCACCTTCCCCTTCACCATCTGGGAGAACAATTATGTCAATGAGTGAGTCAGTCAGTCAGTGGTAATGCAGTTTTATATAATATACTAGTATTTGCTTGGTGCGCGAGCTGCAAGCAGCTCGCGTGTTGTTGTCCCTACACCTACCCTACACCTACCCTACACCTACCCTACACCTACCCTACACCTACCCTACACCTACCCTACACCTACCCTACACCTACCCTACACCTACCCTACACCTACCCTACACCTACCCTACACCTACCCTACACCTACCCTACACCTACCCTACACCTACCCTACGCCTACCCTACACCTACTCTACACCTACCCTACACCTACCCTACACCTACCCTACGCCTACCCTACACCTACCCTACACTTTGTTCCAAAAAACATAACCCTTATGTTTGCTTGTCGTCGCCAGGCACTGAGTTTCGCTCCACTCGGGATCCCTACGCTGAATCCGTAAAAAAAAATGAAAAAAAAAGATTCGCCAAAACGGGGGGGGGGGGGGGGGGGAGAAGGGGAGCAAGGGGGTCAACTTTGAAAATGGTTTGTTTGTGACTATAGCATTGCCCCTTTATATGAATCTGAAAAAATAAATGTTCCAAGTCTCTCAACTTCCGAGATCCGCTTAAACGGGGGGAGAAGGGGGGCGAGGGGGTCATTTTTGAAAAATGATTTTTACTTTTCCGAGCCTCCTCTAAACGAATCCGTAAAAAAAACTGAAAAAAAAGATTCGCTAAAACGGGGGGGGGGGAGGGGGGAGATTGGGGGCAAGGGGGTCAACTATGAAAAATGATTTGTTTGTGACTATAGCATTGCCCCTTTATATGAATCTGAAAAAATAAATGTTCCAAGTCTCTCAACTTCCGAGATCCGCTTAAAGGGGGGGAGAAGGGGGGCGAGGGGGCCAACTTTGAAAAATGGTTTTTACTTTTCCGAGCCTCCTCTAAACGAATCCGTAAAAAAAACGAAAAAAAAAGATTCGCCAAAACGGGGGGGGGAGGGGGGAGAAGGGGGGCAAGGGGGTCAAATATGAAAAATGGTTTGTTTGTAACTATAGCATTGCCCCTTTATATGAACCTGAAAAAATAAATGTTCCAAATGTTCCAACTTTCGAGATCCGCTTAAAGGGGGGGAGAAGGGGGGTGAGGGGGTCAACTTTGAAAAACGCTTTTTACTTTTCCGAGCCTCCTCTAAACGAATCCGTAAAAAACAAAAAATACGGGTACCTTAGTTTCCGAGATACGATAGAGGGGGGGAGGAGGGGGGGGGAAAAGGGGAGGTTTGGCACTTTTCCCATACTCGCGAGAGTTACTTGTTTACGAATCTGTCAAAATATACCCACCTTCCCCTCCACCATCTGGGAGAACAATTATGTCAATGAGTCAGTCAGTGAGTCAGTGAGTCAGTGGTAATGCAGTTTTATATAGTATAATAACTAGTATTTGCTTGGTGCGCGAGCTGCAAGCAGCTCGCGTGTTTTTTTCCCTACACCTACCCTACACCTACCCTACACCTACCCTACACCTACCCTACACCTACCCTACACCTACCCTACACCTACCCTACACCTACCCTACACCTACCCTACACCTACCCTACACCTACCCTACACCTACCCTACACCTACCCTACACCTACCCTACACCTACCCTACACCTACCCTACACCTACCCTACACCTACCCTACACCTACCCTACACCTACCCTACACCTACCCTACACCTACCCTACACCTACCCTACACCTACCCTACACCTACCCTACACCTACCCTACACCTACCCTACACCTACCCTACACCTACCCTACACCTATCCTACACCTACCCTACACCTACCCTAAACTTTGTTCCAAAAAACATAACCCTAATGTTTGCTTGTCGTCGCCAGGCACTGAGTTTCGCTTCACCCACTCTACCTTCGTTACGCTACGGAGGTCGCCGGCTCGCTTCGCTCGCCACCTCCCCGCTGCGCTGCACTCGGTCTCGTAGGTTCGCTCCACTCGGGATCCCTACGCTGAATCCGTCAAAAAAACAAAAAAAAAAGATTCGCCAAAACGGGGGGGGGGAAGGGGGGCAAGGGGGTCAACTTTGAAAAATGGTTTGTTTGTGACTATAGCATTGCCCCTTTATATGAATCTGAAAAAAGAAATGTTCCAAGTCTCTCAACTTCCGAGATCCGCTTAAAGGGGGGGCGAGGGGGTCAACTTTGATAAATGGTTTTTACTTTTCCTAGCCTCCTCTAAACGATTCCGTAAAAAAAACAAAAAAAAATGATTAGCCAAAACGGGGGGGGGAGGGGGGAGAAGGGGGGCAAGGGGGTCAACTTTGAAAAATGGTTTGTTTGTGACTAAAGCATTGCCCCTTTATATGAATCTGAAAAAAGAAATGTTCCAAATGTTCCAACTTTCGAGATCCGCTTAAAGGGGGGGAGAAGGGGGGCGAGGGGGTCAACTTTGAAAAATGGTTTTTACTTTTGCGAGCCTCCTCTAAACGAATCCGTAAAAAAAACATTCTACGGGTACCTTAGTTTCCGAGATACGATAGAGGGGGGGAGGAGGGGGGAGGAAAAGGGGAGGTTTGGGACTTTTCCCATACTCGCGAGAGTTACTTGTATACGAATCTGTCAAAATATACCCACCTTCCCCTCCACCATCTGGGAGAACAATTATGTCAATGAGTGAGTCAGTCAGTCAGTGAGTGGTAATGCAGTTTTATATAATATAACTAGTATTTGCTTGGTGCGCGAGCTGCAAGCAGCTCGCGGCTTTGTCGTGTTTTTGAGAAGTATTCCTTAACCTACCCTACACCTACCCTACACCTACCCTACACCTACCCTACACCTACCCTACACCTACCCTACACCTACCCTACACCTACCCTACACCTACCCTACACCTACCCTACACCTACCCTACACCTACCCTACACCTACCCTACACCTACCCTACACCTACCCTACACCTACCCTACACCTACCCTACACCTACCCTACACCTACCCTACACCTACCCTACACCTACCCTACACCTACCCTACACCTACCCTACACCTACCCTACACCTACCCTACACCTACCCTACACCTACCCTACACCTACCCTACACCTACCCTACACCTACCCTACACCTACCCTACACCTACCCTACACCTACCCTACACCTACCCTACACCTACCCTACACCTACCCTACACCTACCCTACACCTACCCTACACCTACCCTACACCTACCCTACACCTACCCTACACCTACCCTACACCTACCCTACACCTACCCTACACCTACCCTACACCTACCCTACACCTACCCTACACCTACCCTACACCTACCCTACACCTACCCTACACCTACCCTACACCTACCCTACACCTACCCTACACCTACCCTACACCTACCCTACACCTACCCTACACCTACCCTACACCTACCCTAAACTTTGTTCCAAAAAACATAACCCTAATGTTTGCTTGTCGTCGCCAAGCACTGAGTTTCGCTTCACCCACTCAACCTTCGTTACGCTACGGAGGTCGCCGGCTCGCTTCGCTCGCCACCTCCCCCCTGCGCTGCACTCGGTCTCGTAGGTTCGCTCCATTCGGGATCCCTACGCTGAATCCGTAAAAAAAACAAAAAAAGATTCGCCAAAACGGGGGCGGGGAGGGGGGAGAAGGGGGTCAAGGGGGTCAACTTTGAAAACTGGTTCGTTTGTGACTATAGCATTGCCCCTTTATATGAATCTGAAAAAAGAAATGTTCCAAGTCTCTCAACTTCCGAGATCCGCTTAAAGGGGGGGAGAAGGGGGGCGAGGGGGTCAACTTTGAAAAATGGTTTTTACTTTTCCGAGCCTCCTCTAAACGATTCCGTAAAAAAAAATAAAAAAAAAAGATTAGCCAAAACGGGGGGGGAGGGGGGAGAAGGGGGGCAAGGGGGTCAACTTTGAAAACTGGTTTGATTGTGACTATAGCATTGCCCCTTTATATGAATCTGAAAAAAGAAATGTTCCAAGTCTCTCAACTTCCGAGATCCCCTTAAAGGGGGGGAAAAGGGGGGCGAGGGGGTCATTTTTGAAAAATGGTTTTTACTTTTCCGAGCCTCCTCTAAACGAATCCGTAAAAAACAAAAAATACGGGTACCTTAGTTTCCGAGATACGATAGAGGGGGGGAGGAGGGGGGAGGAAAAGGGGAGGTTTGGGACTTTTCCCATACTCACGGGAGTTACTTGTTTACGAATCTGTCAAAATATACCCACCTCCCCCTCCACCATCTGGGAGAACAATTATGTCAATGAGTGAGTCAGTGAGTCAGTCAGTCAGTGGTAATGCAGTTTTATATAGTATAATAACTAGTGTTTGCTTGGTGCGCGAGCTGCAAGCAGCTCGCGTGTTTTCGTCCCTACACCTACCCTACACCTAACCTACACCTACCCTTCACCTACCCTACACCTACCCTACACCTACCCTACACCTACCTTACACCTACCCTACACCTACCCTACACCTACCCTACACCTACCCTACACCTACCCTACACCTACACTACACCTACCCTACACCTACCCTACACCTACCCTACACCTACCCTACACCTACCCTACACCTACCCTACCCTACACCAACCCTACACCTACCCTAAACTTTGTTCCAAAAAACATAACCCTAATGTTTGCTTGTCGACGCCAGGCACTGAGTTTTGCTTCACCCACTCAACCTTCGTTACGCTACGGAGGTCGCCGGCTCGCTTCGCTCGCCACCTCCCCCCTGCGCTGCACTCGGTCTCGTAGGTTCGCTCCACTCGGGATCCCTACGCTGAATCCGTAAAAAATACAAAAAAAAAAGATTCGCCAAAACGGGGGGGGGGGGGAGAAGGGGGGCAAGGGGGTAACTTTGAAAAATGGTTTGTTTGTTTCTATAGCATTGCCCCTTTATATGAATCTGAAAAAAGAAATGTTCCAAGTCTCTCAACTTCCGAGATCCGCTTAGAGGGGGGGAGAAGGGAGGCGAGGGGGTCAACTTTGAAAAGTGGTTTTTACTTTTCCGAGCCTCCTCTAAACGAATCCGAAAAAAAAACAAAAAAAAAAGATTCGCCAAAACGGGGGGGGGAGGGGGGAGAAGGGGGGCAAGGGGGTCAACTTTGAAAACTGGTTCGTTTGTGACTATAGCATTGCCCCTTTATATGAATCTGAAAAAAGAAATGTTCCAAGTCTCTCAACTTTCGAGATCCGCTTAAAGGGGGGGAGAAGGGGGGCGAGGGGGTCATTTTTGAAAAATGGTTTTTACTTTTGCGAGCCTCCTCTAAACGAATCCGTAAAAAACAAAAAATACGGGTACCTTAGTTTCCGAGATACGATAGAGGGGGGGAGGAGGGGGGAGGAAAAGGGGAGGTTTGGGACTTTTCCCATACTCACGGGAGTTACTTGTTTACGAATCTGTCAAAATATACCCACCTCCCCATCCACCATCTGGGAGAACAATTATGTCAATCAGTCAGTGAGTCAGTGGTAATGCAGTTTTATATAATATAACTAGTATTTGCTTGGTGCGCGAGCTGCAAGCAGCTCGCGTGTTGTTGTCCCTACACCTACCCTACACCTACCCTACACCTACCCTACACCTACCCTACACCTACCCTACACCTACCCTACACCTACCCTACACCTACCCTACACCTACCCTACACCTACCCTACACGTACCCTACACCTACCCTACACCTACCCTACACCTACCCTACACCTACCCTACACCTACCCTACACCTACCCTACACCTACCCTACACCTACCCTACACCTACCCTACACCAACCCTACACCTACCCTACACCTACCCTACACCTACCCAACACCTACCCTACACTTTGTTCCAAAAAACATCAACCCTAATGTTTGCTTGTCGTCGCCAGGCACTGAGTTTCGCTTCACCCACTCAACCTTCGTTACGCTACGGAGGTCGCCGGCTCGCTTCGCTCGCCACCTCCCCCCTGCGCTGCACTCGGTCTCGTAGGTTCGCTCCACTCGGGATCCCTACGCTGAATCCGTAAAAAAAACAAAAAAAAGATTCGCCAAAACGGGGGGGTGGGGAGGGGGGAGATGGGGGGCAAGGGGGTCAACTTTGAAAAATGTTTTGTTTGTGACTATAGCATTGCCCCTTTATATGAAACTGAAAAAAGAAATGTTCCAAGTCTCTCAACTTCCGAGATCCGCTTAAAGGGGGGGAGAAGGGGGGCGAGGGGGTCAACTTTGGAAAATGGTTTTTACTTTTCCGAGCCTCCTCTAAACGATTCCGTAAAAAAAACAAAAAAAAAAGATTCGCCAAAACGGGGGGGGAGGGGGGAGAAGGGGGGCAAGGGGGTCAACTTTGAAAACTGGTTCGTTTGTGACTATAGCATTGCCCCTTTAAATGAAACTGAAAAAAGAAATGTTCCAAGTCTCTCAACTTCCGAGATCCGCTTAAAGGGGGGGAGAAGGGGGGCGATGGGGTCAACTTTGAAGAATGGCTTTTACTTTTCCGAGCCTCCTCTAAACGAATCCTTAAAAAAAACTGAAAAAAAAAAAATCGCCTAAACGGGGGGGGGGGGGGAAGAAGGGGGGCAAGGGGGTCAACTTTGAAAACTGGTTCGTTTGTGACTAAAGCATTGCCCCTTTATATGAATCTGAAAAAAGAAATGTTCCAAGTCTCTCAACTTCCGAGATACGCTTAAAGGGGGGGAGAAGGGGGCGAGGGGGTCAACTTTGAAAAATGGTTTTTACTTTGCCGAGCCTCCTCTAAACGATTCCGTAAAAAAAAACAAAAAAAAAGATTTGCCAAAACGGGGGGGGAGGGGGGAGAAGGGGGGGGGAAGGGGGTCAACTTTGAAAAATGGTTTGTTTGTGACTATAGCATTGCCCCTTTATATGAATCTGAAAAAAGAAATGTTCCAAGTCTCTCAACTTTCGAGATCCGCTTAAAGGGGGGGAGAAGGGGGGCGAGGGGGTCAACTTTGAAAAATGGTTTTTACTTTTGCGAGCCTCCTCTAAACGAATCCGTAAAAAAAACATTCTACGGGTACCTTAGTTTCCGAGATACGATAGAGGGGGGGAGGAGGGGGGAGGAAAAGGGGAGGTTTGGGACTTTTCCCATACTCGCGAGAGTGACTTGTTTACGAATCTGTCAAAATATACCCACCTCCCCCTTCACCATCTGGGAGAACAATTATGTCAATCAGTCAGTCAGTGGTAATGCAGTTTTATATAGTATAATAACTAGTATTAGCTTGGTGCGCGAGCTGCAAGCAGCTCGCGGTTTCGTCGTGTTTTTGAGAAGTATTCCTTAACCTACCCTACACCTACCCTACACCTACCCTACACCTACCCTACACCTATCCTACACCTACCCTACACCTACCCTACACCTATCCTACACCTACCCTACACCTACCCTACACCTACCCTACACCTACCCTACACCTACCCTACACCTACCCTACACCTACCCTACACCTACCCTACACCTACCTAAAACCTACCCTACACCTACCCTACACCTACCCTACACCTACCCTACACCTACCCTACACCTACCCTACACCTACCCTACACCTACCCTACACCTACCCTACACCTACCCTACACCTACCCTACACCTACCCTACACCTACCCTAAACCTACCCTACACCTACCCTACACCTACCCTACACCTACCCTACACCTACCCTACACCTACCCTACACCTACCCTACACCTACCCTACACCTACCCTACACCTACCCTACACCTACCCTACACCTACCCTACACCTACCCTACACCTACCCTACACCTACCCTACACCTACCCTACACCTACCCTACACCTACCCTACACCTACCCTACACCTACCCTACACCTACCCTACACCTACCCTACACCTACCCTACACCTACCCTACACCTACCCTACACCTACCCTACACCTACCCTACACCTACCCTACACCTACCCTACACCTACCCTACACCTACCCTACACCTACCCTACACTTTGTTCCAAAAAACATAACCCTCATGTTTGCTTGTCGTCGCCAGGCACTGAGTTTCGCTTCACCCCATTCGGGGTCCCTACGCTGCCTGGTCCACTTCCACCGGAAAGGTTTCGACGACCGATATTAGGTAGGGGAGGTTGGGGAGAGGAGGGATGAAGGGAGGGAGAGTGGGGAGTTTTGAAAAATGATTCCGACTCAAGCATTGCCCCTTTATATGAATCTGAAAAAAGAAATGTTCCAAGTCTCTCAACTTCCGAGATCCGCTTAAAAGGGGGGAGAAGGGGGGCGAGGGGGTCAACTTTGAAAAATGGTTTTTACTTTTTCGAGCCTCCTCTAAACGAATCCGTAAAAAAAAACAAAAAAAAAAAGATTCGCCAAAATGGGCGGGGGAGGGGCGAGAAGGGGGGCAAGGGGGTCAACTTTGAAAACTGGTTCGTTTGTGACTATAGCATTGCCCCTTTATATGAATCTGGAAAAAGAAATGTTCCAAGTCTCTCAACTTTCGAGATCCGCTTAAAGGGGGGGAGAAGGGGGGCGAGGGGGTCAACTTTGAAAAATGGTTTTTACTTTTGCGAGCCTCCTCTAAACGAATCCGTAAAAAAAACATTCTACGGGTACCTTAGTTTCCGAGATACGATAGAGGGGGGGAAGAGGGGGGAGGAAAAGGGGAGGTTTGGGACTTTTCCCATACTCGCGAGAGTAACATGTTTACGAATCTGTCAAAATATACCCACCTCCCCCTTCACCATCTGGGAGAACAATTATGTCAGTGAGTGAGTCAGTGGTAATGCAGTTTTATATAATATAACTAGTATTTGCTTGGTGCGCGAGCTGCAAGCAGCTCGCGTGTTGTTGTCCCTACACCCGCGTGTTGTTGTCCTTACACCTACCCTACACCTACCCCACACCTACCCTACACCTACCCTACACCTACCCTACACCTACCCTACACCTACCCTACACCTACCCTACACCTACCCTACACCTACCCTACACCTACCCTACACCTACCCTACACCTACCCTACACCTACCCTACACCTACCCTACACCTACCCTACACCTCCCCTACACCTGCCCTACACCTGCCCTACACCTACCCTACACCTACCCTACACCTACCCTACACCTACCCTACACCTACCCTACACCTACCCTACACCTACCCTACACCTACCCTACACCTACCCTACACCTACCCTACACCTACCCTACACCTACCCTACACCTACCCTACACCTACCCTACACCTACCCTACACCTACCCTACACCTACCCTACACCTACCCTACACCTACCCTACACCTACCCTACACCTACCCTACACCTACCCTACACCTCTTTCGCTCCACTCGGGATCCCTACGCTGAATCCGTAAAAAAAACAAAAAAAAATTCGCCAATACGGGGGGGGGGGGAGGGGGGAGATGGGGGGCAAAGGGGCAACTTTGAAAAATGGTTTGTTTGTGACTATAGCATTGCCCCTTTATATGAATCTGAAAAAAGAAATGTTCCAAGTCTCTCAACTTCCGAGATCCGCTTAAAGGGGGGGAGAAGGGGGGCGAGGGGGTCAACTTTGAAAAATGGTTTTTACTTTTCCGAGCCTCCTCTAAACGAATCCGTAAAAAAAACTGAAAAAAAAAGATTCGCCAAAACGAGGGGGGGGGGGAGAGAAGGGGGGCAAGGGGGTCAACTTTGAAAAATGGTTTGTTTGTGACTATAGCATTGCCCCTTTATATGAATCTGAAAAAAGAAATGTTCCAAGTCTCTCAACTTCCGAGATCCGCTTAAAGGGGGGGAGAAGAGGGGCGAGGGGGTCAACTTTGAAAAATGGTATTTACTTTTCCGAGCCTCCTCTAAACGAATCCGTAAAAAAAACACGAAAAAAAGATTCGCCGAAAGGGGGGGGGGGAGGGGGAGAAGGGGGGCAAGGGGGTCAACTATGAAAAATGTTTTGTTTGTGACTAAAGCATTGCCCCTTTATATGAATCTGAAAAAAGAAATGTTCCAAGTCTCTCAACTTCCGAGATCCGCTTAAAGGGGGGGAGAAGGGGGGCGAGGGGGTCAAATTTGAAAAATGGTTTTTACTTTTCCGAGCCTCCTCTAAACGAATCCGTAAAAAAAACATACTACGGGTACCTTAGTTTCCGAGATACGATAGAGGGGGGGAGGAGGGGGGAGGAAAAGGGGAGGTTTGGGACTTTTCCCAAACTCGCGAGAGTCACTTGTTTACGAATCTGTCAAAATATACCCACCTCCCCCTCCACCATCTGGGAGAACAATTATGTCAATGAGTCAGTCAGTCAGTCAGTCAGTGGTAATGCAGTTTTATATAGTATAACTAGTATTTGCTTGGTGCGCGAGCTGCAAGCAGCTCGCGGCTTCGTCTTGTTTTTGAGAAGTATTCCTTAACCTACCCTACACCTACCCTACACTACCCTACACCTACCCTACACCTACCCTACACCTACCCTCAACTTTGTTCCAAAAAACATAACCCTAATGTTTGCTTGTCGTCGCCAGGCACTGAGTTTCGCTTCACCCACTCAACCTTCGTTACGCTACGGAGGTCGCCGGCTCGCTTCGCTCGCCACCTCCCCCCTGCGCTGCACTCGGTCTCGTAGGTTCGCTCCACTCGGGATCCCTACGCTGAATCCGTAAAAAAAACAAAAAAAAAAGATTAGCCAAAACGGGGGGGAGGGGGGAGAAGGGGGGCAAGGGGGTCAACTTTGAAAAATGGTTTGTTTGTGACTATAGCATTGCCCCTTTATATGAATCTGAAAAAAGAAATGTTCCAAGTCTCTCAACTTCCGAGATCCGCTTAAAGGGGGTGAGAAGGGGTCGAGGGGGTCAACTATGAAAAATGGTTTTTACTTTTCCGAGCCTCCTCTAAACGAATCCGTAAAAAAAACTGAAAAAAAAAAATTCGCCAAAACGGGGGGGGGGGGAGAAGGGGGGCAAAGGGGTCAACTTTGAAAACTGGTTCGTTTGTGACTATAGCATTGCCCCTTTATATGAATCTGAAAAAAGAAATGTTCCAAGTCTCTCAACTTTCGAGATCCGCTTAAAGGGGGGGAGAAGGGGGGCGAGGGGGTCATTTTTGAAAAATGGTTTTTACTTTTCCAAGCCTCCTCTAAACGAATCCGTAAAAAAACAGAATACCGGTACCTTAGTTTCCGAGATACGATAGAGGGGGGGAGGAGGGGGGAGGAAAAGGGGAGGTTTGGGACTTTTCCCATACTCGCGAGAGTGACTTGTTTACGAATCTGTCAAAATATACCCACCTCCCCCTTCACCATCTGGGAGAACAATTATGTCAATCAGTCAGTGAGTGGTAATGCAGTTTTATATAATATAACTAGTATTTGCTTGGTGCGCGAGCTGCAAGCAGCTCGCGTGTTGTTGTTCCTACACCTACCCTACGCCTACCCTACACCTACCCTACGCCTACCCTACACCTACCCTACGCCTACCCTACACCTACCCTACACCTACCCTACACCTACCCTACACCTACCCTACACCTACCCTACACCTACCCTACACCTACCCTACACCTACCCTACACCTACCCTACACCTACCCTACACCTACCCTACACCTACCCTACACCTACCCTACACCTACCCTACACCTACCCTACACCTACCCTACACCTACCCTACACCTACCCTACACCTACCCTACACCTACCCTACACCTACCCTACACCTACCCTACACCTACCCTACACCTACCCTACACCTACCCTACACCTACCCTACACCTACCCTACACCTACCCTACACCTACCCTACACCTACCCTACACCTACCCTACACCTACCCTACACCTACCCTACACCTACCCTACACCTACCCTACACCTACCCTACACCTACCCTACACCTACCCTACACCTACCCTACACCTACCCTACACCTACCATACACCTACCCTACACCTACCCTACACCTACCCTACACCTACCCTACACCTACCCTACACCTACCCTACACCTACCCTAAACTTTGTTCCAAAAAACATAACCCTAATGTTTGCTTGTCGTCGCCAGGTACTGAGTTTCGCTTCACCCACTCAACCTTCGTTACGCTACGGAGGTCGCCGGCTCGCTCCGCTCGCCACCTCCCCCCTGCGCTGCACTCGGTCTCGTAGGTTCGCTCCACTCGGGATCCCTACGCTGAATCCGTAAAAAAAACAAAAAAAAAGATTCGCTAAAACGGGGGGGGGGAGGGGGGAGAAGGGGGGCAAGGGGGTCAACTTTGAAAACTGTTTCGTTTGTGACTATAGCATTGCCCCTTTATATGAATCTGAAAAAAGAAATGTTCCAAGTCTCTCAACTTCCGAGATCCGCTTAAAGGGGGGGAGAAGGGGGGCCAGGGGTTCAACTTTGAAAAATGGTTTTTACTTTTCCGAGCCTCTTCTAAACGATTCCGTAAAAAAAAACAAAAAAAAAGATTAGCCAAAACGGGGGGGGAAGGGGGAGAAGGGGGGCAAGGGGGTCAACTTTGAAAAATGGTTTGTTCGTGACTATAGCATTGCCCCTTTATATGAATCTGAAAAAAGAAATGTTCCAAGTCTCTCAACTTCCGAGATCCGCTTAAAGGGGGGGAGAAGGGGGGCGAGGGGGTCAACTTTGAAAAATGATTTTTACTTTTCCGAGCCTCCTCTAAACGAATCCGTAAAAAACGAAAAATACGGGTACCTTAGTTTCCGAGATACGATAGAGGGGGGGAGGAGGGGGGGGGAAAAGGGGAGGTTTGGCACTTTTCCCATACTCACGGGAGTTACTTGTTTACGAATCTGTCAAAATATACCCACCTCCCCCTCCACCATCTGGGAGAACAATTATGTCAATGAGTCAGTCAGTGAGTCAGTGGTAATGCAGTTTTATATATTATAACTAGTATTTGCTTGGTGCGCGAGCTGCAAGCAGCTCGCGTGTTGTTGTCCCTACACCTACCAAACACCTACCCTACGCCTGCCCTACACCTACCCTACACCTACCCTACGCCTACCCTACACCTACCCTACACCTACCCTATACCTACCCTACACCTACCCTACACCTACCCTACACCTACCCTACACCTACCCTACACCTACCCTACACCTACCCTACACCTACCCTACACCTACCCTACACCTACCCTACACCTACCCTACACCTACCCTACACCTACCCTACACCTACCCTACACCTACCCTACACCTACCCTACACCTACCCTACACCTACCCTACACCTACCCTACACCTACCCTACACCTACCCTACACCTACCCTACACCTACCCTACACCTACCCTACACCTACCCTACACCTACCCTACACCTACCCTACACCTACCCTACACCTACCCTACACCTACCCTACACCTACCCTACACCTACCCTACACCTACCCTACACCTACCCTACACCTACCTTACACCTACCCTACACCTACCCTACACCTACCCTACACCTACCCTACACCTACCCTACACCTACCCTACACCTACCCTACACCTACCCTACACCTACCCTACACCTACCCTACACCTACCCTACACCTACCCTACACCTACTCTACACCTACCCTACACCTACCCTACACCTACCCTACACCTACCCTACACCTACCCTACACCTACCCTACACCTACCCTACACCTATCCTACACTTTGTTCCAAAAAACATAAACCCTAATGTTTGCTTGTCGTCGCCAGGCACTGAGTTCGCTCCACTCGGGATCCCTACGCTGAATCCGTAAAAAAAACAAAAAAAAAAGATTCGCCAAAACGGGGGGGGGAAGGGGGGCAAGGGGGTCAACTTTGAAAAATGGTTTGTTTGTGACTATAGCATTGCCCCTTTATATGAATCTGAAAAAAGAAATGTTCCAAGTCTCTCAACTTCCGAGATCCGCTTAAAGGGGGGGAGAAGGGGGGCGAGGGGGTCAACTTTGTTCGCGTGTTGTTGTCCCTACACCTACCATACACCTACCCTACACCTACCCTACACCTACCCTACACCTACCCTACACCTACCCTACACCTACCCTACACCTACCCTACACCTACCCTACACCTACCCTACACCTACCCTACACCTACCCTACACCTACCCTACACCTACCCTACACCTACCCTACACCTACCCTACACCTACCCTACACCTACCCTACACCTACCATACACCTACCCTACACCTACCCTACACCTACCCTAAACTTTGTTCCAAAAAACAAAACCCTAATGTTTGCTTGTCGTCGCCAGGCACTGAGTTTCGCTTCACCCACTCAACCTTCGTTACGCTACGGAGGTCGCCGGCTCGCTTCGCTCGCCACCTCCCCCCTGCGCTGCACTCGGTCTCGTAGGTTCGCTCCACTCGGGATCCCTACGCTGAATCCGTAAAAAAAACAGAAAAAAAAGGGGGAGGGGGGGAGAAGGGGGGCAAGGGGGTCAACTTTGAAAAATGGTTTGTTTGTGACTATAGCATTGCCCCTTTATATGAATCTGAAAAAAGAAATGTTCCAAGTCTCTCAACTTCCGAGATCCGCTTAAAGGGGGGGAGAAGGGGGGCGAGGGAGCCAACTTTGAAAAATGGTTCTTACTTTTCCGAGCCTCCTCTAAACGAATCCGTAAAAAAAACGAAAAAAAAAGATTCGCCAAAACGGGGGGGGAGGGGGGAGAAGGGGGGCAAGGGGGTCAACTATGAAAAATGGTTTGTTTGTGACTATAGCATTGCCCCTTTATATGAACCTGAAAAAAGAAATGTTCCAAATGTTCCAACTTTCGAGATCCGCTTAAAGGGGGGGAGAAGGGGGGCGAGGGGGTCAACTTTGAAAAATGGTTTTTACTTTTGCGAGCCTCCTCTAAACGAATCCGTAAAAAAAACATTCTACGGGTACCTTAGTTTCCGAGATACGATAGAGGGGGGGAGGAGGGGGGAGGAAAAGGGGAGGTTTGGGACTTTTCCCATACTCGCGAGAGTGACTTGTTTACGAATCTGTCAAAATATACCCACCTCCCCCTTCACCATCTGGGAGAACAATTATGTCAATCAGTCAGTGAGTGGTAATGCAGTTTTATATAATATAATGTAAGTATACAGATGCTTCGTTACCAAGTTGATACGTTTGAGAGCCCCTTTAAGTTCTGTAGTATGGCCCAACCATTGTTTAAAGTGAATCCATCCTCGATCGCCGGAAAGATAAGTCTACTTTTGTTTGGAAACAGATAATCAATATATTCTTTGTAACACTGACGAAGATTGCAACGGTATTGTCCTATTATCTTTCTGAAATAGCCATTATAGGCCAAAAGTAATTTTTTGGGCGACACACGGACTTTGAAACTGTAAAAAACGTTAGTACTGAAAGGAAAAGGCGTTTAAACCCACACCGACATTTCCCAGCGAGAAATGTTTAAGTAGCTTTGCTGCACTTGCTCCTAAATCCGCTAAGCTTGTGTTTCCCAGCAGCAAAATGTCAAAGCGAACATAGATGTGTTATTTATGAAGCGGATTGGCGACCGCATAAATTCTACGGCAATAAATAAATCTGAATCCAAACGAATGGTGATGGAATCAGTGTTTAGTGTGTTAGGGATCGCTTACCAGCTGGCGGATGGTGAAAAAAATTGCATATATCCAAAGAATAGAAATGAAAAACTTTGCATCAGCCTGGCCCACATTTTTCGCTTAAGTTGTGCGTGCACCTTCGGTCCCCATCCTCATTTGGATTTTTCTGCTCAGTGGTTATGAAAAGATTACAGAAAGTCACACAATAATTCGCATACGACCGTGGGTCCTTCCTATCAGGAAATATTAGCTAATGAACTACCGAAGTTGCACCATGTGTCGCGATATCATATTAAAAATATATGTCTAATCAAATTATCGTTAATTGGCGAACTATCTTGAGATAATTTCGTGTTAATTTGATAACAATAATGTTTATATAGCGGCTTTAGTTATTTTACATGATCATGAGTGATTTGATTAAAAATGATGGAGCGAAAACCTCAAGTTTGAACTGGATATATGCCCTTTCTTTCTTCAAGCCTTTGACTGAAAAGGTCAATTAGGGGTAGAGTGATAAATGCTATTAACTATTCAATTCCCTGAAGAGAGTGAATGCCAGTACCTTATCTAGGAATGCTTGTATGATGCAGTTAATAGATATGCAGTCTCTGGAACGCCAGACGTGTCCTCATCTAAGCCCGCGAGTAATAAATATCGAAGTGCATTCGCAATGTACGTGCTACCTTTGAGAACGGGGGATTCGTCGCTTAATGATTTGCTCGCATATGAAACGAGCCAACATGCCTGTATACATGTCATGATGTTAAGTTGCCGCAGGGAAGCCGGTTCCTTAGTCAGCCTTTCGAATGCTACGGTAGTATGAAAATTGGCAAATGTTTTCAGAAATGATGTCCCCGTGGAATCTTTTTCCGTCGAAGTTTAAAATATTAAGGAAATAACGACAACATTCCTAAATATTTCTACATTCTGCTCGCCTGGTCTAGGCACCTAATATTGGCTGATAGATAGTGCTTTTAATTCAAAAGCTTTGAAACGACCAACTTTGTCATATCTAGCTGAGAAGTTAAACATAAACAGCAGCATACTCCTAGCAAATATTAGTTCGGTTTGTATCGAGATGGCATCGATTCGCTAAATGTAAATAGGTACTTCGGCTCATTTCCAATTCATATGTTAAATTCCCCCTTTGAGTCTTCGCAACGATCAAAGCTTTTAGCAAACTTCTGACATACTCGAGGTTGTCTGTTACTTACGTTCCAATTAATTACGAGAAGATCAGGGGCAATTAATGGCAGATTTTAATAAGCGGTAAGGTATCACTTTGAGGACGACGGTTGAAATGTGCGGTTGAACCGAGGAAGCCGTTGATCTGCAAATGAACGAGTTAATCTAAGGATTGAAGAAGATAGATTGAAAGAAGTGGTAAAGTGCAGAAGTTTATTTTTTGACATCCTGGCTTTCTCGAGACTAAATGGGGATTAAGGCGATATATACGCCCCAATGTTAACGCAGTACTGGCCGTGCGCCCGCTCGATGCCAAAATATCAATATTGAACCTCCTTTTGAACAGTTTTGTTTGCAAAATATTATTTGATTTACATAAGCTATAATGCCAGCCATAAATTTTACTGTTTAAAAATATTTTTAAAAAGCCAAGTTTTAGAGGAATTTCCAAAAGTTACGAAAAAATATCGTGTTGTTAATTATTTAGCAAAACTATAAGTTACACGAAAAAACCTTGTGTTAAAAAAATATTCATGAATCAATAATAAATATATATTTTTTTCAAACCTCTTAATCTAGCTGTTACTAAGGAGTATGCTTTAGAAAGTAACTGTTTTACGGTACTGGAGCGGTTGTTGGCCCTTAATCATGAGCAGACCATAGTTACCTACATACAATTATGGGGATGTCGTTCAGTGCCTGTTATTTTTACCGACTTCAAAAAAAGGAGGTAATAATTCCAAGCGTTAATTTACCTTGTAATTTTATTTAGTTGGTTAGTATGTGTGGGCTGATTTTTAAAGCAGTTACCCCAACCGATTGAACAAAAATTTTGCTTACGAAATTTTGCAAAACGAGATTACCGTGGATCCTCATCCAAACCTAACGTGTTTTGGATGACAATCCACGGTAAGCTCATTTTAAAAAGTTTTATTTTAATTGTCTAGTTTATTTTCATGGAACGGTTGCTATCCAAGATGGAACATACCAGCTCAGCATTCGGTTTGAGAATTAACAGAACCAAGACGAAGATGATGATTGTCGATCGCATTAACGAAAATTCGCCAGAAGTCACTCAAATCGCGAATTGTGACGTCGTACAATCATACGTCTACCTGGGCGCGTTAATATCGAACCACGGTGGCTGCGGGGACGAGATCAAGCGACGCATGGCTATGGCCAGGTCTGCCATGGATAGGCTGAAGAAAATATGGAGGAATCACAATATCCCCAGACCGGATTAAGTCTGCAGTGGGTGGCCCATTGCATGAGTGCACACGAATAACAGCCGATAGAGAGGGATGGCGTCGCATCGTTAAACATATTATGGCAACCCGAAGTCTCACTGCAACATGATGACCACGACCGCTCTGCCAAAAGTGTACCGACGAAGAAGAAGTTTATTTTCTTGTGTTATTTAAAACTAGATCCAAAGCTAAGAAAGGTACTCAAATCATCGTTCGAAGCCGAATCTTATTATTGTGGGAACGTGCCTCGCTTGGTTTGTTCTCCTGTCAAAGCTATCCGGTTAACGAGTATATGGTACCTTGGAAGAACACAGTTCATGTTATGAAGTTGAAACTACAATCTTCCTCTGTAAAACAAAGGCATCTCATGCAGCGATGATTTTAGATCAGATTTCATGTGATATTTCATCAGTTGTAAATTCTCTGTAATGTTTTACCGATAAATTACTTCTAGCAGATTTTATATTTTACAAAATTGACTACATAGCGTAAGGGTTGATAGAGGAGAATTAAAGAAGAAGAATTATTGTTCTGTAGACCCCAAGTCACATGGAGTAAGGGTAGATGGATAAAAAAAAAGTTTATACGAGTAGGGTCATCCATTACAATATTCCTTCGATGTCAGTATCAGTTTTGTATGCTAGTGCATTTCTATATGATTTTCTGGGGAGATGAATATGAAGCCAGTGGAGACAGTCCTTAAAGTGCCAATAACTGGTTAACTTACCCTACGTGGTTATTTTTTTGTCTACTAACAGTAGAGATAGATAGCATGTCGGTAAAGTAAACCCAGGGATAATATCCTGATACTTCGCTCAGTCCGCTCTAATCGTCCTATTGTTAATATTTCAGTTCCATGGCAACAGCTAGTTACTAGGAGAGAACATGTATATAATAGCAGTTTCAGTAAGGAAGTAATACTGTTTCCATCATAGGGAAGACTATATTTAGACGTGTCGACGACATCCTCTTAAGTACCCTATTCTCCTCACCATGGCAATTCATATACAATTATGAATTTAGCGACGTGTGTTGCTGTTCGAAGATGTATCTAAGTAAGGCATTTTCGCTGAAAACAGAATATGGTGTACAATGTCATATAGCGATTATACTGATATAATTAATTTAACTAGCTAACCCGACGGACTGTCCTGTCTGTCCTTTCTGATTTTATTTAAAAATACAATTTTTATTAAAAAAGAGCACTTCTAGTTTTCTCTGAGACACGATGCTCTAAAAAAAAAAGATGTGAGGCAGGTTATTACCGCAGTCCAGCATTTTATAGTAGCAAGAACACGTGTGAGCCCTTATGATGTCAAGTTCAGCAGTAAACTGGGCCCAACCCACGTTAATGCTGAACTTGACAATGCCGAGTTGGGGCCAATTGGGTGGAGATGAGATTTTCTAGCGCACATCCGCAGCCTAATTGCGTAAGTGAATTCTGCAAAGCTAACGTAATTTACGTATTAATATGCAATACGTAAAGTCGTTTTTGGGATGGAATCGACTTGTATGCTTTGCAGAATTCACTTACGCAATTAGGCTGCTGTTATGCTCACAATTTCACAGCCATTTCTATTGCAGAAGTGATCTTCGCAATAACGTCTAGTAGTAGGAAATAAGTCTATATTTGACTATGACACATTCCGTTTTTTTATCTTTCAATAGCACAGCTCCTGTTAAAATAGTTTTTGCCGTGTCACTTTGTTTTTGTCCTATCACCCTTTTTATTTCGATCTCCACGATTACGCGTTTCGTTTTTCTTTCATTTTCATCGTTCACGTCTCTATCTGGGGCACCGTTCAAAGCCGGTGCAATTTTTCATATTTGAAACAACTTTTTTTTATTTGAAAATATTTTCAGAGCATCCGATTTAACCTGAGCTTTGGCAGGATGGTCTTTCACTTATATTTTCACAGGGCTAGATTTAATCCACCCATACAGACAGGAATGGCACAAAAACCTCTTGACACAATCCTTACTTCTTTAGCTTTATTAACGTTCATACTAGTCATTTATACGCCCACCGGTTATGAGTACTGAAACCTATTATATAATAATTAATCACTAAGTAGTTCTGTGTATGTGTCTACTCTCGTCTGTCTTGTCATTCCTCCTCTCAACACGACCAACCTATCAAGGCATCTTCAATGCATTTCAGTTACAAACATAACTGCAATATCAACATAATTTCAGCGTACGTCAAAGTGAAATACAAAGCGATATGCAAACAATGCACTATAACTGTCAGTGCTGACCCGGTGCGGATTTGTCACAAACAATTATAAGCGGTCTCCACTGTTCCTGGTGTAATGCTTTCGGGGAACTACGTCAGCACTGCATGTTGTA
Source organism: Orthosia incerta (assembly GCA_948252205.1). NCBI lineage: Eukaryota > Metazoa > Arthropoda > Insecta > Lepidoptera > Noctuidae > Orthosia > Orthosia incerta. The sequence continues at coordinate 34,353,501 of OX411741.1, read as the reverse complement.
ACATAACTGCGTGTTGCAGAGGCTGCTGAATGAATGTGTTTGTACAAATCTTGATGAGAATTTAAATTAGACAACTATATATATTATAACAATTTAACATTTTTATAAAAATCATATTTTTACGAAAATAGCTACATAAAGCAAGGCAATTCGTTTGGTGCTTTTCTTACACTGAATAAAGGGATATGCGAACAGTTTATAACTTAAAATTCAAGCAAACTTTAGTTATTATTAGAATATAAAGTTTAATAAAATAATATAAAACTAATTAAAAATAGCAAAACTGTTGCGTTGCTAGTAAGACAAAGTTCGCAAGTCCCAATAATTTCGTAACCAGCAACCAAAATATAGTAGATAGCTGTTAACAAAACAATTTCAGTGCAAAAGACCACCTCAGATATTACGTTTCGGGTATTCCTTCTAGAATAGTAAGTGCTTCATCTAGTTTAATTAATTAATAGATTGACGTGTAAAAGTGTTATTGTTAAATAATCAATATACCTACATAAAAAATCTGTAGAAAAGTCGTTTTTGTACACCGATAATATTTCCAAAAAAAATTGCCGGAAATGGAATTTGAAGTATAACTTAATTTTTGTTTCATCGCAATCGGTTCACTCTATCAAAAGATATTTATGAATTGTTATTTGTCGACACGGTTGGCTTAGTGGTTGAGCGATCGGCTGCTGCGCTGCGTGTCGCGGGTTCGATTCTCGCACGGAACAAATATTTGTACGGCCTACAGATAGTTGTTCCGGTTCTGGGTGTCTTGTGTTTCTGAGTTTAAATGTTTTTGAACGCACCCACGATACAGGAAGAAATTCCTAGTGTGGGGCAAAGTATATTTAAAAAAAAAGTGTTCATGAAGTAAAATATCATAAATTCACAACACACGCAATTCAGATTGAACTCCATATTCGATAGATGGTGTTGTGCAATTGACGTCATTTTCTGAATGGCGGTGTTAAGATTCTCTGCGGAAGAACGACCCTAGAAAAAAATTGGTAGGCAGGTAGGCAGTTGATGGGATCGAAGCCGCGGGCACAGCTAGTTCGCAAAATAAATATCATTTAAAGATATTGCTAAAAGCATTGAATTGTTTTCGACATTTGATATCCTCTGTCCGATGTTGCTATTTAAGTTCAGATCCTGTTAAGGATTGTTTTATCGTTACTTTAAATCAAGTGACCACTGCACTGCTCGGAAAGTTTTCCTGCGAATTCTTAATAAATCAACAAAAGCTGAGTGACGAGTTCTGTAGTTTATTTAATTTTAAGTAGGTAAGTAGTAACAAAATAAACGTTGGGTGTAAATATTTAGGTTTCCTATTCGTTTTATAATGCCAGACGATGAGACGACTGACGAGGCTTCGTTAGTCTATCCCCAGTCGCCCGTCGTTTACAACCAGAGAGCTCTTTTATCCAACTAACATCGCATTTACTCTGAAATGACTCACATTTCGAAAAGATTAAAATAATGACACTGCTTATTGAAATAACAAGTTGTATTCAACAAAAAAGCTTTTGAGTTAATAATAAAAACGTATGCTGAACAGATGCTTTGAAAACAACCAGCGATGTTCCTTTTTTTTCAGTTTGATCATTTTCTTGTTTATAACCCCCGACGGAAAAAGAGGTAGGTTATAAGTTTGATGTGTGTACCTGTGTGTTTTTGTATCTGTCCGTGGCATCATAGCTCCTAAACGGATGAACTGATTTTGATTTAGTTTTTATGTTTGATAAGTGACTTTATCGAGAGTCTTCTTAGCTATGATGAAAATCAGTTCAGCCGTTCAAAAGTCATGAGCGTTTTACTGTTTGATTCGGGCTATTACCGCAAGATATCCGTGTCATAATTACGCGTTCAATATAGATTGTCGATCGAAGCGTGTATACTTCTAGATAAATTATGTAGTATGAAATAAAAATATTTTAAAATTTTACTTTTATTAAACCGTCTTACAAACAAGACAAAAGATTTTCTCCATAAAACTTTCCCGTAACTGTACCTAATATAGAAACTGACATCCATAACGGTTCCATCTACTGTTCTACTTAGCTACACACATAGCACAGTTCATCATCAACATATCAATACCGACAGTTGTCAATCTTTGTATTCAATCAGTCGAAAACGAGTGAGTTAGCAACTTTGCATACTCCAGTCAAAGATTATTTCAACACTGCTAAAAATAAGTCAGTGATGATGAAAAATATAATATTTTCGTAGTGGAGCAGTATTGATAGATGTCGCGACGCGCGTTCGTACGGCAGAGTCGCGTGCGTGTGTACTGAAATAGTTCCTCTAACATTTTTCATTGAGTCGCCCACGTTATTATGTTTATTTCTACTTGCAAGTCACATGTTGCGCTAATAAATGTGTTCCCGAGTTTCGATGGATGTTTGGAATAGCACGCGGTTGTGGTACCTTTATTTCAATCAGATAAGTGACCTATCAAACTTTGTGGATGTTTATTTAAGCGTATAAGAAGGCTCAATTTAGATTGCCATAGCAATTGCCAAAGCTAAGAAATTGTACATAGCATAATAAACTTTGTCAATTGTGTAAGGTACAAACTACGTAAATACGAGCCAAAAAGCGCTTCCGTTCCATTCGTCCGCGGCTATTTAAATTGAGACTTAGGTGAGCTTTGAGCTTTCATACATTAGCGGGGTAGTTTGGTTGTAACAGTTATCAGGGACAGGGACTCCTTTCGGATTCTCTTTCTAATCATGGCAATAAATAGTATCTTCAAAACCTTTTATCTCGAATGTAAACAAACCAGCTATTATAGAAATAATTAATGGCCATGGAGGGTCAATTAAAAACACCTAATCGATAATTACTAACGGCTGACAGGCAGAGAATATCTCTACATATTAAGTTCATACGTACCGCCATTGTACGTACGTTAGTGGATTGTGTTCATAAATTCACGCTCCGCTAAATAAGCTTCAGACCACAAAAGTTCTGAACATATTTCACCGGGAACTAATGCATTTATGATTTTATGTGTTAGAAAAAACGTCGAAAGAAATGGCACGTGTTACTAACTAACGAGCTTTTTTGGCAGTAGTTTTTTATAATTGCACGCCTTCGCTTTGTGAGTTTGTGGGCGTCAGTGTTAGCCGAACTGTGCTAAAAGCCTCTCCGTCCCTCTCTCGATTCTATTCAGACGATCACTCAACACCGGTGTAGTACCTTCAGTCTGGCAGTATATAACACCGATACACAAAAAGGGCTCTAAAACACAGCTTGAGAACTACAGTGTACAGAACGACCTCAAAGTTGTGCGTGAGTTAGGTCTTAGAGAAGATCGTCTATAGACAGATTTATTCGGCTCTTAAGTAGAGTTGTAGCGAACAGCAGCATGGTTTCTAGAGGGGTCGGTCAACAATATCTAATTTATTTGTATGTAGTGACTTTCTAACGTAGGCCATATCACAAAGAGCTCAAGTCGAAGTTATATACACCGACTATAGCAAGTGTTTCGACCGAATTGATCACGATGGGCATATAGAGTTATCAGTAACGCTGGTTTACGTCTTACATTGAGAGCAAGTGTTAGATTATTGTTCTTTAATGGTTATTCCTCCAGAGCAATGGGCATTCCTTCCGGGGGGGCCACAGGGCTCTTTTATTTGACAACTTTAACAATGATGTCACGTCCTTTTCGTATAATCGAAATATTGCTTTATGCAGATGATATGAAGATCATGAAACAGGTATTTACGTACGAAGATGCCTTTTTACAACAAGAGAACATAAATACTTAAAACAAATTACTGCGAAACCAATAAATTGGATTTATATGTATCAAAATGCTATGTGTGTTCGTTCACTCGCAAACCAAAACCGATTCACTTTGATTATGAAATCTCGGATACACCATTAAGCAGTGTAAACCTTAATACGGACCTGGGAGTAACCTTTGACTTAAAACTTATCTTCGACACGCACGTAGACAGTCAAAAATACCTCTAAGGCACTTGGTTTTATCCTCAGCATCTCGTCACAGTTCAGAAGCATCAAGGCTATTAAAATACTTTACTGTTCTTTAGTCCGCAGTCACTTGGAGTATGGCTCTCAAGTGTGGCATCCCAATTCATCGTTTATATCAATCGATTAGAAAGCGTTTAAAGTTTTTTTTTAGGTATATTCAATTCCGATCAAGATTATATTTGCCCAATTATGTCACTCGCTGCAAGAAATTTCATATTCTTCCTCTTTATGAGCGCAGGCAAATTGCAGATTTGACGTTTCTATTTAGAATCATGAACGGATCGGTGGCTATACCAGAGTTAGTGAATAGGATTGGTCTGCGTGTACCTGGTGCATATTTACGCAGACCGCATCTACTGAATACACCGGTGGTGAAAACCTCCTACAGGCAAAACGCGTACCTGTTAGAGCGTTCGATGCAGTCTGCCGGGAATTTGACATCGACCTATTTAATACTGGGATTAATAAAAATAAAAAAACCCTATGTAATTGTTCTTTAAATGCATTTGAATCCCAAATCCTATCTATTTTAAGTACCTATTGTTATTGTTGTGGACTGTTTTAATAAGTTTTAATTAGTTTAATTTTATACTTTATTGTCGTTAGTGGAGTGTTTGTAGTTATACTATAGTGCATTTGATTGTTGGTATATTTATTATCATTATTAACATTAACATTAAAAGCGGGATATTTACCATGTTTACTGTTTGTTGCGAGTTCCCGAAATTTCGGTGCTGTTGCAAGCACCATGATCACGGATAAACTGAAAGTCATTGCGGGTGGGTGTAACAGTAAACATGGTAAATATCCCGCTTTTAATGCTAATGTTAGTGTTAGTGACCATGACAGTTTAAAAACTTATATTATCATTATTGTCTGTAATGTTCTTTTTTTTTCTATAAGTGAAAACTTTTCATTGGCCTTATTCTTATTATATAACGAATAATTGTTAAAATTTGCTGTAAGTTTTCCGAATAAAATAAAATAAATCGATTATAAAATATAATAATTGCGATTAATAAAATTAATCATTATTTGATTAAGCAGATTAAATAACCAGTAGCTACATTTTCAGATATTATGTAGCCATGATGACGCTACTTATAGTTTACAGAGCTGAGGTGCGACCACTGGGATAATACATGATAACAGTACAATATCAATTTTGATTTGCCATGTATGGCCAATGATGGCCATGTTGCACCCACTCCTACCAAGGTCGGAGAATCTACACTCGAACTTGTGGACGATTATGTCTACCTGGAACAAACGGTCCAGTTAGGTAGGTGCAACTTCGATAAAGAGGTCAAATGTCGAATCCGACTCGGCTGGGCAGCGTTCGGGAAGTTGCGCGGTATCTTCTCGTCCAACTTACCACAGTGACTCAGACCAGTGACCAGTGTGTGTTGCCAGCGATTACTTACGGGACAGAGACATGGTCGCTCACAATGAGCCTCATCTGAGCTTAAAGACAACCAAATGGCAATCTTTATGCTGATATGATGATGATGTTGATCAGTGATTTGAATTCTAAAAACTGGTCTAAAGTATTACAATCATATATTTTTAATCATGATAAACGATTACCATTCATTCAATTTTAATCGTTAATCGGTATAAGTTTTTGCCAACACTGGTGGGTGTGTCGTAAATGCCGCGTCGTCATAATACAAAATACACACATCGCAACACTATTAATATAATTATTATTTTGTCGCGTCTCTAACTGTATTTTTCGTTTGTGAATCATCTGTTTATTTATATTTGAATATCCTTGTCTTGCTTTTACACGTGTTTTCGTTTCCTTGGAACTTGTAATCCTCGTTGAATTGCCTGTGGCGTATTGAATAGTAAAATGTTAGGCTTTAGACAGGGTTTTTGTTATTACGTTAAAGGTCGGTGTGTATTTAAAGAGAATTAGTTGTGAGTCAGTGAGGTGAGTGTGTATTCGGTCAGTATTTCATAAAGTTTGTATTGTGTCTAATTCTGCTTTACAATTTAAACTTAACAACTTTTCTTGCTTTATTTTGTAGGATAATTATATCTATGCAAAAGGAAAGTCATAAGGTGAGTATACACTAGAGCTTCATTAATCATTAGAGATTTTCGCGAGCATTTCAATGTAATGCAACGTTCTTACGAATGGTACAATACAGACAAATGCTCAGTTCCCTAAAGCATTTCCATGTAATGTAACGTTCTTGCGAATGTTCGGCCTGTAACAATTTCTATATTGGGTTCATTATTGACCTCATTCCACGTCACCCGCGCTCGTGCCTTTGCTCGATAAAATGTTACACCAAAACGGTCGTTGGTTTTTAAAACAGGTTATAACAAAATATCGAGCGTCATTGTCGAAGTGTAGTAAATTTAAGTAAATTTAAAACAGCGAATGCTCGATGTTCTGTTACAAGTAAATGCTCTAACTCTATACTCACCTTTATGTATTCCACTGGGGTGTTTTTATTTAACCCCGAGAATATAAGTTAGCATCAGTCATTGTTTTGTCTTCTACTCAAATCTGCATCAACACAAAGCTATGTTTTGATTTTATCTGATTTCTTCATTTATATGAGAATTTTCTAGAATCATTTAACTAACTTCAACAAATATGAATTTTAATCAAACTGCGCAATCTAACTGTTGCCGTTATCGGATCAAGAAATAATTGAATTAGGTAACGATATCCATGAAAAACAATACTACTAGCAATGTTTTCTATTCTATTACGTAACACAAGAAAATATGAATATTCTTTTTTTTTTTCAGGAAGACGACATAAACTGATTGGAAAACCAAATTATATCGAAAGATTAATTCAAAGGTTAATATTAATTAATAATGGTAATAATGCCAGCCCGTTACTGTCCCATTTCAGGGCTAAAGACTCTCTCAAATAAAGAAGACATGAGCATTAAACATCACGCTTACTCAATGCAGGTTGGTGATTTCAAACTTACAAGTACAAATTAATACACAATCGCGAGCTGATTAACCAAAACCATACTGTATCCTCCAACTGCTTAGCATGATTTTCTTCTTGTTTACGTCTTTTAATTCGCTTCTTAAGAAGTCAGGTTTTTTGATTTTTTACATTACGTTTATTTATTTATAAGTACCTTTTAGTTACCTTTTTTTTCCTAATTACTTTTAAACGTATAAGTTTTATATATTTTCTTCCAACTATGCTTTAATTTCATCACAATCACACTAAAAACTCAGTACAAAGCGAGTCTTTAATGCTCTAGAGCAATAAAAATATATGAAATTTCATTATTGCACAGTTTTTTTTTAATCGCACCAAAAGGTGCCAATCTCAATGGATTAGCTCTATTCAGCCAGCCGATATCAATACTTTTTTTTACGTACGTATTATTCGTTTCTATCCTACTTGTTCCAAATTTAAAAAAAATATTGTTGCTAACTCTGATTTAAAAATGAAAGAAATTAAAAAAAGTGATTTTCGACATCGCCGCACCCATCTACTTCCCGTGATAACGACTTCATTGTAACAAATCAGCCAGGCCCATCTACCTCGTCTGGTAATCTTATTCAGTCCCAAGTTAAACAAACAAAAAAAAAATTTGCCCAACAAAACTCTTAACCTTACGTTTAATAATTGCTCAAGTATAACTTTTAATTTCAATAATTAAACTTCTATTTTAACTGTTTGATATGAGTTTCTTTTATCTACTATTCCTATAGGTAATAGTTGAAAGAAAAGCAGATTATGCACCTCGCCTTAAGTAATTTATATTGCCCTCGTGCCTGTTAGATTAGAGCCCTCGCTAACGCTCGGGCTCTAAATCAGGCACTCGGTGCAATAATAAATTACTTTGTGCTCGATGCAATAATCTACTATTTTGTAATCATCTCTTAAAACTCTTCACTTTAATACCCCATACTACGAGTCATCATCTGCCTAGCCTTTTTTCCAACTATATTGGGGTCGGCTTCCAGTCTTACCGGATTCAGCTAAGTACCAGTGTTTTACATGGAGCGACTGCCTATCTGACCTCCACAACCAAGTAACTGGGTAACACGGTACCCCTTGGCAAGACTGGTGTCAGATCTCAAGCTTCTGACTTCCCGTAACGACTGTCAAAGATCTTCAAATGACAGCCGGGACCAACGGCTTAACGTGCTTTCCGAGGCACGGAGGAAACTCGGTATGTTGAAATGGTCACCCATCCACTGACCGATCTCGTCAAGCGTTGCTTAACCTTGATGATCGCACCCCATACTACGAGTATGGAAGAAAAAATAATTCGGACCCCTCAAAATTGCGCCCAAAATCCGCCATATTTCTTTTTTTAACTCGTTTTTATTAGCTTGGTTTGTATGTATCTATGTAACGGAATCTTTGAACGTGATTTTTACCCTCTTCAAAACGTCGTCTTAATTTGAAACTTTGAATACTTATCAAGGACCGATAACAATGCAATAATTTCAAAGTCAAAAAGTTAACCTTATTCAATTTTAATGTTCCTAGCTAGTGAAAATCGCAAAGTTAAGGCAAAGCGATTGACGCAAGATCAATCACTAATCAACGCGTTTGGTCTCTAGAACACCTCATAAGAACATGCATAGACTGATAAAACCATTATCCTCCTTAGCGTCGCGCAATCGGGTAAAATATCTAGGTTTCCTCACGATGTTTTCCTTCATCGATATCAAAATCAAAAGTAACGGAAAAGCTTTAGACTTAATTATTATTTGACAAATATTGCTATCATCATCATCCTCTTGTCCTTATCATAACTTGATAGTCATCACGTCATCTTTCAGAAAGTCCATCCATTGTAAGGTCTTCCTTTACCAATAATCATAGGCATATATGTAATAGTGTAGGGGAAAACCTTATAAACGTCGGAAAGGCCGCGTGAATTAATATCTAGCAAAGGAATGAATACTAATCTATACTAATATTATAAAGCTGAAGAGTTTGTTTGTTTGTTTGTTTGAACGCGCTAATATCAGGAACTACTGGTTGGAATTGAAAAATTCTTTTTGTGTTGGATATTCCATTTATCGAGGAAGGTTATAGGCTATATAACATCACGCTACAACCAATAGGAGCCGAGCATAAATGAAAAATGTTGCAAAAACGGCCAAAAATATTCCTTTTTGAGAGCTTTTGTTGCGTGCGCTGCGTAAACGGTTTAAGTTACGCAAATATAATGTATGATGGAATTGTTCTTCTTTAAAAGTTCTAAAAAAAAGTACGCGACAGCATATGTCTATCTTTTAAGATTTACTCACAATAGCAGCTTTTATGTTCTAAATTTTAATTAGATCGCCGCCGCCGGTAGAAACAAAAGTTTACAGGTTAGATTCGTATAGTACTAAGGGTAGGTAGGGTAGGGTAGGGTAGGTGTATGGTAGGTGTAGGGTAGGTGTAGGGTAGGTGTAGGGTAGGTGTAGGGTAGGAGTAGGGTAGGTGTAGGGTAGGTGTAGGGTAGGTGTAGGGTAGGTGTAGGGTAGGTGTAGGGTAGGTGTAGGGTAGGTGTAGGGTAGGTGTAGGGTAGGTGTAGGGTAGGTGTAGGGTAGGTGTAGGGTAGGTGTAGGGTAGGTGTAGGGTAGGTGTAGGGTAGGTGTAGGGTAGGTGTAGGGTAGGTGTAGGGTAGGTGTAGGGTAGGTGTAGGGTAGGTGTAGGGTAGGTGTAGGGTAGGTGTAGGGTAGGTGTAGGGTAGGTGTAGGGTAGGTGTAGGGTAGGTGTAGGGTAGGTGTAGGGTAGGTGTAGGGTAGGTGTAGGGTAGGTGTAGGGTAGGTGTAGGGTAGGTGTAGGGTAGGTGTAGGGTAGGTGTAGGGTAGGTGTAGGGTAGGGAGTGGGTAGACGGACGGTGCCGACAACAACCTAAGCTCCTAAATTGATAGTACTAAGGGTAGGTAGGGTAAAAACAAGTAATAACAAGTAAAAACAAGTAATATCTTCGGTTTTGCCTAATGAATTGAGGAAGCTTATTTATATTTATTTTGCTCGCTACTGGACGTGGTTCATCAATTAAATTGAATACTTACTTTGTGTATCGAGTCTACTTCTAATTATGCACTTTAGTTAAATCAATGAAAATAAATTAAATGCAACTAGCTGCTCAACTGATGAAATCTTTAGCGGTCCATTTGAAGCAGGGTGTACCTACCGTTGGTTTTAATTAGTATGGAAAACTCAATCTGGGTGGAACTGTGGACCAAAGAGTGGATCACCTTAAACACACATTCATCGCGCCAACTCCACGGATCGCCAAACATCGGGCACTAACGTTCATTTGACCACTGCAACTGATTTGCATGGCAGTACAACAAATCTGGTTAGAGTAGTTGCATTTTAGGTAGGTAATAACCAAACATAAATAAATAAAAAAAAAGCTATTCATGAAAAAGCCGCCCTGAATCGACATGTAATCCTTAAATTTTTAGCAATGAAAAACTATACCCACAGAATATTATTCGGGTTTCTACGTAGAGATACAGAATTATAGACATGAAACGAAACAACGAATTTTTCATGGGAACGGAGTACATAAAAAAAATCGTACAGCCTTCGAGGTGATATCGACACTGTCTTCCCAGGGGGCAGACAGGAGATTATTGGACACTCAGATTTATCGATGTATTTTATATTGACCGTACTTTAATATCATTTTCTACTAATCATACTGCTTAGCTTTAATTTAAAAGATAGATAAACACATCAACACGGTCTAGGGATATTTCATACTCAATTAAATAACTCGAAAAGTACTGGCCGCATTGGAATCTTTTATACACCGATTTGTTTGTAACTAGCTGTCCCACGCGGCTTCGCTCCCGTCAACTGGCTACATACCTACCCTACCCTACACCTACCCTACACCTACCCTACACCTACCCTACACCTACCCTACACCTACCCTATACCTACTCTACACCTACCCTACACCTACCCTACACCTACCCTACACCTACCCTACACCTACCCTACACCTACCCTACACCTACCCTACACCTACCCTACACCTACCCTACACCTACCCTACACCTACCCTACACCTACCCTACACCTACCCTACACCTACCCTACACCTACCCTACACCTACCCTACACCTACCCTACACCTACCCTACATACATGAATGCATAACTGATTTTTTCCCTTTTTTTCAACATCTTTCATTTATGCTCCGCTCCTATTGGTCGTAGCGTGATGTTATATAGCCGATAACCTTCCTCGATAAATGGACTATCTAACACAAAAAGAATTTTTCAATTCCAACCAGTAGTTCCTGAGATTACCCCCTACATACAAACTTAAAAATTTTACCTCTTTATAATATTAGTATAGATTTATCTCAGACTAATTCCAAATTCAAATTTTTGAAAATTCTTTTGTTTCGGTGGCATAAAAATGTCTTGATGTGTAGGAGAGGGAATTTTCATTTGTGCGAAATTTAGAAAACAATACGAATTACGTTTAGTTACAGTTTATTTTTATTTTTAAACGAAAGATAAAGTTAAATTTGAGGTATTGTAGCCATGCAACGCCAACATTTGACGAGGGCGGAGATGTTACGAGCTGTGGGAATGCTGGAAGCTGGGTCTGTTCAGCGTAATGTTGCTGAGGCCTTAAGGACCCACCAAAATGTAATATCATGATTGTGGACACGCTATCGTGCCAAAGGTGAAGTACCGCTACTTTACCTTTGGCACGATAGCGTGTGAGAGGCACCGGGGGCCAAGTCGCATCACTACCCCCAGACAAGACCGATTTTTGCAAATTACTGCGCGAGCTCAACCAAATGCAACGGCGACTCAATTGGTCCAAAGGCTGCGAGTGGAACACCAAGTGCTCGTGAATGACCAAACTGTAAGAAGGCGACTGCATGAAAGCAATCTACGCTCTCGTAGACCACTCCGGGTCCCACCTTTACGGAGAGGCAATCGTGGACGACGATTAGAATGGGTTCGGAACCACGTGGACTGGGGCCATGAGCAATGGTCCAATGTGCTGTTCACGGATGAATCCAGGTTCGGCTTCCATCCAGATTCACGAAGGACGCGTGTTTGGCGAGTTCCTGGACGATGGAGCCGTCTTCAGAACCCTCAGGAAGTTCACCCATACCAAGGAGGAACAATTATGGTTTGGGCAGGAATTCGTCTTGGAGGACGGACGGATCTCGTTTGGGTGCGGGGCAATATGACGGCAGAACGATACTTCCAACAGGTGCTGGGGCCCGTAATCTTGCCCCACAGAACACAAATGGGGCAAGATTACCTGCTCATGCACGACAATGCCCGAGCACACACGGCGAGAACGGTAGCAGCTTGGTTACATACACAATGTTAGGGCCTTAGACTGACCTGCTCAATCGCCAGATCTAAATCCCATAGAGCATGCGTGGGATATGCTGCAAAGAAGAGCTCTGAAGGAAGTTCCTGGAAATCTGGCTACAGAAGATCAACTTTTTGCGCACCTCAGAAGGACATGGGACAATATTCCGCAGATTGACAACCTTGTTCTGAGATGCCGAATCGTTGCCGTTGTGTTATGAACATCATGAGCGCTTTCTCAGACTACTAACTTCAAGTTTATAAACACAAATTAAATGATTTTTCTATTTTTTTTCAGTTTTTACTCATAAATTAAAAGTTAATTCATATACGGTTTCCGTCTATGCTTCATTTTTTTTCCATAAAATCCTGAAATATTAATCGAAGTACCTTAACCATTATTAAAAAATGGTAGAATATTAAATAACGTATCTTTTAAATATATACATGTCATGTAAATAATTAACACATTGATAGTAATTCGCTTTTTTAAAAATATCCCTAGACCGTGTTGATGTGTGTAAAAATATTAGTTCTATAGATGTATATTAGAAGTCTTAAATGACCTCTCAGTTCGTGACTATATCGCCACTTTGGTTCTAACTCTATGCCATAGACACACAACTAACAATTCAATTAATTGGTTACTATCAATCATCGCTGTTTGATTGCCGAAATATCAATTAAGTCGATTGACTAAATATTTATCTTTTCCATTACTGCGCACATAGCTATGTTGTTTAGTTATTGAGGCATTTGTTCTTTGTTTAGGCTGTTGAAACGTAAATTATAGTGTGTGATTCTTTACTGTACCATCTTAGCTTTCAAATTCTTGAAATACAAACGAATTTCAGTTTATAATCAAGAGGCAATATCGCGATCAGAATCGAAAACAAATATGAGAAATCCAATAGCTTTAAAATTAAGTTTAATAAACGTCATATTTTTTACTTTTTTACGTATTCGATCCAGTTTTTTGTTGGTAAAATTCTGATACGATAGCCGGCGCGCGGCGGAGTGAAGAGCGCTCTCGCTCGACTCTCTCCACCGATTTTATTTGGGTATTACTTTACTACCCGCCTCCCTTGTTCACAACGAATGGACATCACTGCAATATCATAACAACCTAATTAAGCTCGGGTTACATGCCTTTTGTTTTTCTTTTGAAGTCTTACTTGTGAAGCAATATATATCTGTATGGTTTTTAAGACCAATTACTGATTCGAATTTTTATAAATGTATAAAAATACGAATCAGTAATTGGACTTAAAACCATACAGATCACAATCAATGGACTACACATTAGAATCCGCTTGCCCTGTTATTGGCTTGCAAGTAGGCTGCCTGAAAGTTGCTTTTCACTTCTGGTATTTATTAGAAGCCTGGTTAACTAAACATGAAAAATCACCTCCTGTTTGATCTGTCACAATTAATTATTATTAATTTCAAGAAACGTTACTAGGTATACCCTAGTTTCCTTTCCGGATTACCTATGAATATTGCTAACAAGAACTAGTCGGCAGCACTAAGCATTTTCATTTGCGTCTCAAAAGTCCCAATTAAGGAATCGGCAGGCTAAGAATGTCTTCACAGTACTCAGTTGATTTAATAAAAGAAGGTTATTAGATCCCCCAGCTGCAGTATCTGTGATCTAAATCAAATCAAGTCAGATTCAAGCTTATTTTGCCAACAAACTTTACCTGACTCTCCAACACTAGTTATAATGACTTAATCTTAAAGTTTTCCACTAGCTCTGAAGTATGAACCAATTATGAAAAGCTCTTTAGCAAGATTTAATACAAGTAAAGTGGTTCGACTTTGACACAAATAGCACGGAGACCTCTTGCAGTATTTAAGCGAAAATGCGGGCAGAGCTCCGACTGACTTCCTTAGTAAAAAGTCATAATTCGAGGTTTGGGTTTCTTTTCCATAAAAAAGAAATGAATAAAAAAGATATAATAATGTTTTCTTTTTTCATTTACCTATAGTTGTCAAATTTGTACACTAGGCCTCTGTTGACCCCCTCTGGACTCTGGTAGGTTCTCGTATTGTCGAAGCGGCGGCGGGGCTCAGCCGTGGCTTGGTCACCTACGGTGAAGCGAAGAGGAAACCGAGGAGGGGCTGCTCGTGATGGCTTTGCCGATTAGAAGTCGACGACGTAGTGCCTAGTGCCAACAAGTAGGTTGAGAGTGCCGCAATGTCGCTTGGAGGTCCCATACGATATCTTGGGTGAGGGTTGGAGACCGCGGCGGGCGAGGAGTGCCGGTATTGCGGTGCGCCGGTGTTGGGTGATACACCCCAAAGGAGGGTCCGGTGACGGGTGACGGATAGCCGCGGCGGGTTCGTGTAACGCGTGCCCGTGTTCCCGCCATAAGCGGTAACGCGTGCCCGTGTTCCCGCCATAAGCGGCACAGGAGGACACCGTGCAGTTTTAGTGGGTTGGAGTCCCACATAACTGCGCTATCTACCTGTGGTAGCGCAGTATGCGTAAGCATTTATCCAAGCTAAAAAAAAAGGCCACTGTTGACAGCGCAACTTAGTTTTTTTTCTAGGGTTCTAGTGATAGAATCCCTAGAACCCTAAGAAAACAAAAAAAAGATAATGTATCATCAAAAATGAAAACAAAGGGGTACAGTATATATCTTAATTTTTTCAGTTTATGGAATAACCTTTTAAATTGGTCCATTATTGGAGGAGGAAATAGGCGAGAGCCAAACCTCGAATTATGGCTTTTTACTTAGGATATTCAGTCGGATGTCTGCAACCGCATTTTCTCTTAAGGTTCCCCTAGTCGACGGCACGAACTATTTTGTGCGCGAGGTTAAAATGCATGCTATCTCATCCGAAAACAAGTGCGAATGAGATAGATGCTGTGATGAGCAGTAAGAAGCTAGTTCGCGTACGAATTAGCACTTTTGCAAATATGTATCGCAATGGATGATGATTTAGGACGAAAACGAGCGCGTGAAATTTTCTTAAGGCCGCACCCCGACCAAAAAATCAGCATGAGATATGAGCGTTCCTATTGCCCTAGCGGCACTGTTGGCGCATGAATTACGGTAGTGAATACGCCCAGATTTTAGAATAAAATCTTTATAAAATCGAATATTGGTTAAAAATATAAAACTTACAAAATGTTCGTTATCAAATTGTTAAACCTTTGGGAGTCTAGACATCATGTAAAAACGACTAAATGAATATTTTCAAATAATATTATTTGCATTATTGAATTACTAATTTATCCCTGTATGTAGGCCGTTTTGCAATTTTTCTTCTTCTTATGGTATTTATTTCCGCCCAAAGATGCGTTAAAATTTGTGTTGAAATATGGAACTTTCGAAGCTTTCAAATTATTTAAATTTTTACTTTTTTGTTTCCATATAGGGCTAGATAATGATGAGACAAATTGATATCACTTTTATTTTGAACATACATCATCAAACAGTGGCGTAATCTCTAGACCAGGTTTTATAGAAGAATGATCGACCTTAAGGTCAGATGCTCCAGATGCCAGAATTAAATCTTGAGGATGCAACTTCCAAGGCCAATTGAGTTAAGGCTTCGTTCCTTTGTTTTATCCAAGCGACGGTAACAGCTTTCTATTTATTGGCAGCTGTACGTACACCCTCGCTCGAGAGCACTCGCTAATTCGCTGTCTCGCCCGAGACGTGTGCGTTCGGAGTGACCATGTACACTCTCACTGGGATCATTTTCAGTTGTGGAAGCCGAGAGAATGGACGTTTCTTGTTGGAATGGCATTTTCAGTACAGTATAATGTACTCTGTGAATGAATGAATTGAAGGAATTGATGTTTCTTGTTTTCTTGCATTCATATAATTGTTCAAAAATGAATTCATTAGATAAAATGCGAACCAGACAGGCTTATAAACTTATTCCGATCCTGCCCCAGTTTTCAAGAAATTCTAAATTTTGCGTAGATGGCCACGATAAGTCGCCATGAGTGAATGCCTTTTTTTGTTTTAATTCGGGAACTGAAAAGCCGATTTGTTCACTAATGCGACCTTTGATTATTGATGATTTATTGTCCCTATGGCATTTTTGATGAGGATCCCATAAGACAGCTTACATTTGATAAATTTCTTTAAAATTAAGTTCGTTCATTATTCCACGACATTCTCGTACTGTGAACGTGGCTAAATATGGCGTCAAAAGTACGAACACACGGTTCTGAGGCGCGACAGCGAGCGCACTGCGCAACTGATGAACTGAGAGAAGCGAGCGTGTACAGCGACGCGCTCGCAGTTTGCGCGAGGCGGCGCGAGACCCTTTGACTAGGGCAGAAAAAACCGACCCGTGAAAGAGAGCTAGCGAGGAACACAGGGCGAGGGGAGCGAGCGCTATCATCTACAGTCTCGAGCTCGCTCTGCCTCGGAGGGTCTCGGCGAGAGTATATATACAGCCGCCATTAGTTAATACGTTTTCGGTTTGTTCGATCAAGTGTGTAAATTGCTGATGTCCATCCAGGCTGTGCACATGGTATATATATTCTGAAGAATTAAATTTATTTATTTAGTACATGGAGAACTTACAGCTAACAAAAACAAAAAATAAAAGGAGGTAATAGTCACCAGAAAGCCAATTACAAGTCCTCGCGTTTAAAAATTTTTCGCATATTCATCTCACTCACATTTCTACTAACAGAACATACAGAGATTTACGCACATAACATATCTCACAATGCACCAACATATTCTCGATACAAGCCTTCGCTTACAGAGGGGCGCATACACAATATCTCATGTTAACTGCAGATATTTGAACCAGAAGTTTGTGCGATTTCCAGCCAACTCGACTGTAAATATTCTGAAGAATTCATAATATATTCCAACACAATACGCCAACATATTCTCGACATACACTTTCACATACCTGACACACACATAGGTACAAGATTTTATGCTTGATTAGTTTCATTCAAAGTAAACATTTCTTAGTGAAACTACTGAAATTTTGTTTTATTTTAAAATTTTCTTTTAATTCAAAAGTTAACAAGGCAGTTGTGAGTGGAAACGCTGGGCAAGGACACTCTAGAAGGACATCCACGTATCTTATTGGTGATGTTTTTCAGAAAGACCAGGTGCGCAGTAGCGCAGTACTCATAACCGGCATGCGCGTATGATTAGCCTGTAGTGAGGTTATCTAAGTATCTATGCTTAGTATTTTCTTCATCTTAAACACGGGGATGACCCCATATCGAGAGCTGACTCACGGCATTGTGTAATTTGAAAGTAAATACATAAACACGTTATCTAGACTATCTTATCTTATTTTTAATACAACCCACTTGTTAGTGGGACAAATCTCGTCTTTATCTTGATACATTCTGGGCAGTGATTTGCTATGACAGTTTGTTAGTAACGCGTTTGACTTCGTTATTATCTTAAGCGTTTATGGTGACGCTCATTACTATAGAACAAAGTTCTTTTGATGAAACAACTTTATATAGGCTGTAAACAGATGAAACAGTTTTAAAAGGCTTATGTTTAACTTACCACCAGATATAGTAACATATAACAGACAAAAATAGTAAATGATCACCAAAATTAAACCCGCATCTTATTGTAAAATTATAACCAAAGTTTTAACATCTCGCTATCCTGTTTAGGCAAAATGACTCCAAATAAATCATTGTTAACCCAAAAGTAGTAAATGATCACCAAAAGTAGTAAATGATCACCAAAATTAAACCAATGACCAAAAAGATTATAAAATTTCTGGGAGCAACTTGGAAGTAGCGCTCGCCGGCCGCTGCCGCGGCACCGCTCGCTTTGCTCGCTCGGCTCGCGCGCGGTTGGTCACAGTTCTAACCTAACCTAACCTATTTTACAACATTAAATTGCGCAATAATTTGCTATTAAAATTTGGTGATCAATTTACTAAATTTGGGTTTCATAGTACAATTTTAGGTAATAGAGGTTATGGTCACAAAGTAATTTTAGGTGGTCATTATATTTATCCCCGTTTTAAAATAGGTCTAATATGCGAAAGGCGCAGTGTTGGAAGGCCTACTTTATGGTAGACCGATAACCTGGTGCCCTCACAACGGACGCGGGAGAAGTCCAGGACCGGTCGATGTGGCGAGGTTTGGGCAGGCCTATGTCCAACAGTAGACGAAATACGCAAACTATAATTTTTCCATCAAGTCAAAACCACTGACTATAAAATACCTTTTCTATAGCTCCACGAGTAAACGGTCTAGAAACTGTTGATTATATTTACAAGGCGTTGTGCACACAGCAAATTCTATTTCAACATTTAAATCAATACTTCAAGAAAATGCAATTTAATCTCGGTAAGTGTCTTTTTCCACGTGACCGTACTCAACATATATTTCCAATACAGCAACAACGTGAATAAGACGTACGTTGAAGTTAAGATTTTCCCTATCCAGAATTATCCTTAAAACGTGAGGTCATGACCTCAAGTTAACACGAAGTTGCATTAAAAATCTGTGTTTATTCGTCACGCGCGCTTTTTCCTTCCTGATGACAAAATCTATAAAACCTTCTTTGTAAATATGACCGCGAGTACCACAACCGTTGGGCATCGGAAACACAATTATCCGCTGCGGAACATCAATTGTACGCTTCGCGGATTGAGACTGCGATTTTTATTACCTTTTTCACCACCTCTGATTATTAGTACACTGATTCAAATATTCTGAACCATTGTTTTTATGTATAATCCGAGAAATTTATCCAGAAGGGGTTTGATACACTATGTCAATTAGCCACCAAACAGCCATTTCATACGACTAGATAAATACAGTTTACTAGGCAAAGATTAAATGATTTTAGTTCTAGTAGAACAAGACGAGACAGAGCCTTTTTAGACGCTGCGAAACCCGTAATCCCATTTTTTATTTACTAGTATCTAGATTATTTTACTGATTTTCTGTTATGAGAGTAATTACTAAATAGTATTTAGTCATACTAATAACTTTGAGGATCTCTCCATGTGATAGGGATAAATTGAATTGAAAATGTGACGTCACAACCTCAAAGTTAACATTGTATAATCTAACGTATTAATAAAATGCACTCATGTTATTAATAAATTTATAATTGTGTGGTACAGGCTTATCTATTTAATTAAAGGTTTGTTTTTATGAGGCTTTAAGCTTCTGTCGACAGCTTCACGGCCCACGTATCTGATACATCATCATCAGCTTTTTAATGTTCGCACTGCTGGTACACAGGCCTCCTCTCTGTGAGAGGGAATGGGCCATAATCCACCACGCGGGCCCAGTGCGGGTTGGTGGATGTCTCATGTCTACGGATTTTTAGTTCTAGAACGTGCCGGTTTCCTCACGATATTTTCTTTAACCGTTACTGATTCTTTCTGACACCGAAAATTCTTAGGGGACGATTCCATAATTGGACGGGTGTGAGTGAAATTTCAAGGACGCGTGACATTTGGGCATATTTCCTTACATGAGAGAGAAGAGAGATATAACTTGTTTCTGCTCTTACACCAAATCTCTTTTATTAGAACTTAGTCCCTTATCACGCGTTTGGCGCATGGGAGCTTCACGGGAAAGTGTCCGACCGAAAGGCTACGATATTTGAAATTTTGGGTGCAGTTTTTTTACAGATTGCCAATGGAAAAAGCATTGAAAACTGAAGGATGATATTCTCGTTCGTTGAAAGTCAAAATATCAGGATAAACGTTTTTATTTAATTATATTTAGTTGTCTATGTTATTATAAAGCGAAAGGAACTTCGTTCCCATGACAACAGTTAAAAACGTGTGAGGTGCTGTACGCGCAACTTTTTGTTCCATTCTTCCATATTTCAGTGGTCACCTTTCTAGTCATAATATCGTTAAACCTGATCTTATTTATCAAAAGCTAATTGTAAGACTATATAACTTGCTCTGTGAGATGCACTGCTGTGGCCGTCGCCTTTGATAGCCTTTACACATAGTCGGCTAAGATCAATTTATCGCCTAGTTGGCTTTTATGATGGGCTATGACAACATGGAGAAAATGGGAAGCGATGGTATTGAATCAACTATTTGCTATTTATTTTCAGAGTAAGCTAGTTTAATCATGCAGTCACAAATAATACCAATAAAATATTTTATCTCATTAATGTTTAATTACTTGTACCTGCTTTTGCTCAGCTATGAGAACGTATAACTGCTAATAAAATTATACAAATGATAATTGCGATTCGTGCATTGAGACCTAGAGTCGCGAGATTGATTTGCACTAGCAAATCAATCTCGCGACTCTAGGTCTCAATACCTTGGCTATTTATAGACTAAACTCTATGAACTTTGACATCAAAAATGCACTTCATTTATGTAGTTATATTTACTTATAAGTGTGTACCAGTCACAGCTGACCATATTAGCTAGTAAACTGTTGGTCCACAGTTATTTGAATATTTTTTTTTGGGGAAGTGTGGCCTCCTCGTCGGGCATTCAGCAAACAGCAACAGTTTTTATGACACTAACGTACTGTTAATTAGCATAGATATAGAACGCACGAGCATAATATATTTAGTTTGTTTGTGGCTGTAGTAGAACAGCTGAACCAAATCGCTCGGGAAGGGCTGTATAGTAGATATAGTAGCCGAATTTCACAGCTGTTTTCGGTCCATGCTTCAGTCCAGTTGGGCTTTAAACCTTATATATTACGATGGAAATGAAGTCACTATTGAGATGACTGAAAAAAAGGGATAAGAAGCGACTTGCAGCATCATCTCAAAATACATTGGAATAAGAGTGTTAATGAATGCAGTTTCCATATCAGCGATAGGAGCGTAGTGTTGGGTAAGAAATTAACACAGTTATCGGAGCTCTTAGACATAATAATGTGTGCCATAAGTAGAACTAGTACTAGTACTTAGTTCAACGCGTAATAATTAATTCACAGCCTTGCAACAAATGTGCGTACATGACGATAACGTCTGACACTATTTACATATTTATGAAACTTTAGTACCTACGTCTGTGTGAATACAATACATTATCGCTTGACGACCACCCTTCTTCTTAAGGCGTATATTTTCCCAAATGTTGACGGAGTAATGGCCGTGCGTCCGCTCCATTTTAATATTGAACCCCCTTTTAGACATTTTGTTTGCAAAATATTCTTTTATTTACATATGCTATTTCATTTATGAAGAAATTATAGCCATCAATTTATCTGTGTAAAAATATTTTTAAACATCCAAGTCGTTTTATCGGAGTATCCAAAAGTAGTGAAAAATATCGTGTTCTTAATTCTTTTTTTATAGCAAAACTATTAGATATATACGAAAAATCGACAAATAATGTAAATGAATCAGTAATAATATTTTTTTTCAAACTTTTTAACCTAGCCGACACTAAGGAGTATCCTTTAAAAAGTAACCGTTTTACGGCACTAAAGCGGTTTATTTAATGTTGTAGTTTTTTTTGTCCTCGTTTTTGTCTTATAGACCAGAGGCGCTAGACAAGTGGCATTCGATGTCAGCGAAGGCGATAGTCGAAATGACAAAATGTAAGGGAGTGATCAGTTGATTTTTCGATATCACTTGTCAATCCCAAACAATTTCGCCTTTTTGACAATCGCTATCGCCAAGCTTTCGATGATAGGATGTCACTTGTCTAGGACCTCTGCACCTTTATTTACAGCGATTGCATAGCAAATTCTTTATTCAAATATATAGAGAATTTGAATAAAGAATCTGTTAACGAGTTACCTTAACAGTTCCGAGATTATTATAAATAAGGCCTATATATTTATATC
The DNA here is from genome assembly GCA_948252205.1 of Orthosia incerta. NCBI lineage: Eukaryota > Metazoa > Arthropoda > Insecta > Lepidoptera > Noctuidae > Orthosia > Orthosia incerta. The sequence continues at coordinate 34,331,429 of OX411741.1, read as the reverse complement.
CACTAAAAGCTACTCAGTGATCGTAAAATAAAATAATGGTTATTTGATACTGATTGATACACCAACAAGAGCGAACGTCTTTACACACTCGGTGAATAATTCTTTTCACATTCGATGAATTATTACCCAATTAGTCCCCAACACGATACAGTGAAGATTTAATCAATCGCTACCATTTTGTCCTGCTATCTATACATGGCACTATCGCGCTAAATCGAAACAAGTGTTACAACACATAGTCTTAGTAAAGCAAGGCTGATTTGTATCGATAAATGTTACTGATAGCGATTGTTATCAATCAGCTGATACGTAATCGGTCCACACTACTTTTAGGATTCCATATTTTGTTGATTCTGTACGTTAATATCGATCAAGTTTTTTTTAGGGTTCCGTGGTAGAGGATGGCTACAATTCTACATACATATTGACACAACTACATCTGATTGGATTTCTATCAGTCAACAGATTTAATAATATTGTGAATTTTGTGATTGACAGATTGGAATAGCCCAGTACGGGTTCTTAATTCAAAATGAGATGTTACTTTATTACCCAATAAGCCAATGTAGGTTTAGTAGATATTTTAATTCATTCTGAGCCCCCACTGCCCCCAGTACAGCAGTAGGCATGACTCGCACTTGGTCGCAACAGAGATTTTATTTTATTGTTATTTTATCTTAATGCACGTGCTTATAAAATATAGATAACTTGAAAATGATACAGGAACAGTCTCGACGGACTAGCAGACTTATAACGTAATACTCAAACAGGCAATTTTACGAACGTTACGCTAAAACCGTGTAACAATTTTTTGTTCGTATCTCTTATCATTTGATGGGTGTTATCATTAAGATTGTTGAACGAAATTCATAGTGGCGTAGCAAACAATTGATGGGCCATTCAGAAATGTGAAAATACTGATCGTTCGTAGAACGTGATTTCATTTAAAGGACTCAGGGCAGCTTCGGAATAGCTAACATAAAGTGGCATTTAAAATCTATCGTCGTCTACAAGATAGATATTGAGTATGAATAATACAACGCCTGTATAGGCACAGACAGGAACATAATAATATTAATTCGTTTTGTATTGAATGCAACGTGGCCTGCTAAATATAGCAGCGTTGATGAATGAAATTGTAAGAGCTATGTGATCAGCTTATCTGCTGTCAAATCGTGTTGACTAAGAAGTTGTTGAGACTAATATAACAACAACCCATCGAGGCGTCAAGAGATACTCGACAAAAGATTATTTGAAGAGTCGTTTAAAACCGGGAGTAATTTTAGCATTCAGATAACAGCTATAGATATCAGCATTGACACCTATTTATAGAATGACGAGAACATTACAGTCTGCAAGGTGCGAGTGGATGAACGCAAGGAGACGCTAGTAACTTGTTGTGAGTTTAACAAGCGAAGAGGGGAGAGTCTCCCCTCTAGAACGTAGAGCCGGGGTAAATTGGATGTATCGGGTCTTTACTTCAAAGTTTTGCGTGGGTATTACGTTTTCCAGGGCAACAGGAACTTATTTACACACGATATACGAGTAACTAGGTTAGACATTCTTTAAAGGAGAAAATTAAGTTGTAGAGTATGGGAATGAGTACAAAACACCGGACATGTGCGAGTCGGACTCGCGCACGAATGGTTCCGTACTATTATCGCAAAAAACGGCAAAAAAATCATGTTTGTTGTATGGGAGCCCAACTTAAATAATATTTATTTTATTCTGTTTTTAGTATTTGTTGTTACAGCGGCAACGGAAATAGATACATCATCTGTGAAAATTTATCTGTCTAGCTATCACAGTTCATGAGATAAAGCCTGGTGACAGACGGACAGACAGACAGACAGATCGTGGAGTCTTAGTAATAGGGTCCCGTTTTTGCCCTTTGGGTACGGAACCCTAAAAAAGGAGAGCATAATGGCTAGCAGAGGGTGTGGTCGTTTTGTGAATGATGATGGTGAAGACCAAACTAAATAAGGGAGGACGAGCTAAAGAAAATTAAACCTAGATATTGGAACGGTAAACATTATTTTTGAACGAGAAAATAGAGCTATATTCGACGAAGGTAAGATAATAGAGAGCTGTGGCGATGGCGCCGCTGGCACAGCGCTTGTTTTGAATACCTATCTCGTGTCATCGATAATAATAATACATATCGAATCACGATAAACAGATTAGTTGATTATACACATTATAGCGATTAAAATGTTTCTTCCGGTCGTAAAAGTGTTAGTAAATAGGTAAACCAAGGAATATGAAACATAGTGGTTAACCTTATAAGGTAAGTAAAAGATAAAACTATAATTTATAGGACGAGGTCAAGCTCCGAGTAGCAAGCGATTAGTTAGTAAATATAGCGGATTTTACAAAGTAAGTACGTCGCCTCAAATGGCTTTAAATACTAGGTCATTGCGGAGACCGATTACGGCTAAGGTGTGATCTGTTGAACAGTAATTAGTCTTCATAGATACTTTATTTAGACATCTTAGAGTAAATTGCTGTATTATGTCTTGAACATGTATTTACTGTAGACTGTAGCAACATGACAGATGGTTGTAACTTATCCACCGTAAATAATCCGTATGAGTAAGATAATCTTGGCTTACTTACCAATACTAGGTTCGTTCAGAAAAAGACTGTGGAAATTTGATCGATTGTAAAAAGGCTTAGCTACGCCTAAGTGTGATTTTCGGCTAATGAGTCAAGTTAGTCGTTTAGATCTCTGATGTCATCAATGGAGTTCGATCCACACACACACATCAACAGCCTATTGTTCCCACTGCTGGGACACAGGCCTCCTCTCTGTGAGGGAGAGTTCGATCCAGTCTTTCGGTTAAATACAACTGCGGACTGATTAGAAACACCGTGAAGCATCACCTCCATTATTTTTACTAGTCTTGTTTACTCAAGGTTTTAATAAAACAAGCTTCACCTTTCATTAATTCAGGAAGGAATTCGTGAAACAAACGTTAACACTGAACAAGTAAACGGTGAAGACATTGTAGAATCCGCGGGATTCCAACTCATCTCCGAGTGAAAAATGTAGTACCTGAGAAAATATTTCCTCGACGCTGACAAGGTTTTTAATAACGAGAATTTGCAAGCCTTAAATTGCTAGACGCAATCCTATCCTATCCTTGAAGTACCTGCTCGTATGAACCATAAATAACATAGAATTAAGTGAAAATACACGATGTATGTACTTTCTAAGTTTATGTTATGGTGGGTCCACACTACACAGACTTCCTTGCTGATACACCGACATTTGTCTGTACTACTATGTAGCACAGACAACATTCTATACAAGTTGATGAAAGTTTGTGCAAAGTCTGTGTACTGTGGATCGACCATTAGACATCTCTAACGGTGAAGGAAAACATCGTGAGGAAACCTGGACTTTAAGTCCGAAATCGACACAACCCGCAAGAGTTAACTTGAAGACTTCGCTCGGGACGTGTAAGCGCGCGGTATTCGCTGCACAAAAGTATCATATGGCGAAAACTTTATTTGTCTGATTGGAATGCGGGAGGGGAACGCGCATTTCGGTCGAGTTAACTCTTGCGGGTTGTAATGCTGTCTCTTTATGAGAAGACATCTTTGCCCTGCAGTGGGACACTAACAAGCTGGTACTATTATTAGTAAGTAGAAATAACAAAAGTGAAATTGATACGGATGTTATTAATTTCTAAGCAATAATTAGGCCACTTTTGGCGTAATATATACCCTCTACGTAATAATGAGTAATACAAGACGCGACCTTCTATGAGCGGGTCACAGATAAGCGATACTCAATTATTAATATGGTCGGGGTGAGTTGTGCTCAGTAATTTACACGGCGATTATCGTCGCAGCACGTAAAAATACTGATGACGTCTCTTGTATTTATCTTTTAAATGCTGATAATTACTAAATCTAGACAAATAGATGACAGTTTCTGGTCAAGTGTGAACTAGTTTTTTTATTTGTCATCTGGATGGCTGAAATAGAGGCCTTTGCCCTGCAGTGTAAACAACTCAGGCTAGAAAATAATAATAGTATTTCTCTGTTGCACCATGATAACCGATGAAAATCCCAGTGAAAATCGGGCATAAATATTTGCAAGCGATGCTTGGTTCAAAGTTATTCCAAGACGCCAACATGAGGATTACCCAGGTTGAACTACTACACATACTAGATTACAATCAAATACATCTCGTATAAGGTAATATTATACTAGGCATGAGATTACCAGAGACGGGAGACCGGGACGGGACGGCTCGGCTAAGATTCTCGCGCTACTGTGTTATCTGAAATACGCATGGATGGAATCACCCATCCATGCGTATTTCAGATAAAAGTGAATCATCACTTGCCGCTTCTGATCGATACTTGCAAGGTATTTGAGAATAGCTACTATGAACGGTACTGCTAAGCATGAGCTACTTTGTGCGTTTCGATTTTAAGGTAGGGCAAAGTGTTAATGTTTTTTTTATTGGGCATTTTTCAGTAGCAGCCTGGTCTGCACTTGTGCTCGGTTGATGGCAATAGGCTCGATTCCTATTACAAAGGTTGTACAAATAATCCGCGGAATGTGTTTGTTCTTTTAGGTTAGTGGTGTTCTTACCTCGCTATCACAGTACACCTTAGCCTATCTCTTCGGAAAAAGGTGTAACTTTTTTGGTGTACAATTAAGTATATTCTACTCTAATAAAGGCATGATGTTAATTTATGCTCATTCCTTGGTAAAGATCCAGTTAGGATAGTAAGCGATGATGTGGTCGACGGTGAAGCTTTTGAATGCATGAAGCAATTTAATGCAAGTATTTCTGACACATATCGACCTGTTAGCTTACTCTAACTGCCCTAAAGACGCGGTTACGCACTCGATCCGACCGAGTCCGTGATTTGAGTTCCATACGAATTTAAAATGTGCTGAATTCAAACGAAAATGTTCGGACGAAGTTCAGATGTAGTGAGTAACCGATGTGTCGGTCGGCACCGAAATTTCTCGGCTTCTGATCGGATGTAGTGCGTAAACGCCCTTACTCTAAGCCTATTCAATGCAAAATATCTTAACGTAGAAGTCGTGTCCTAAGTATGTGTTGGCTGGACAAGATGACAACGCTTATCACTCATTGCAATTGTCTGGTGATGACAAACAGCGTCTGAGTGTAAACAAGTCGACTTCGTGTGTTCGCTGTTCTTTTGTCTTCAATATTGTAAACAAATGCGGAATCCGAAGTTTTATTACACCGAGATTTAATTTATTTAAATTACATCGAATTAAAGATGAGTTTTATAGGTGACGTACTTCTTTTTGGTACATAATATGTGTTGCTAGCGAGTTTATTGCGCAAATTTCGCCCAGATAAAACTCTAGGGAGTGGTGGAGAGTGGGCTTTTAGGCTTAGAGTAAAGTTTTTTGGAGATTGTCTTGTATATGAATGATCTCTTTATTTGCAAGAGTATCGTGACGACCGTTCTATCAAAAGCGAAACGGAGAAGTGGACTATGTTGTCATGTCATGTAGCTTTGATATATATTCTAAAAATGCTGATGCACAGACTAATTTGAAAAATGGGTTTTTCATTTTGACATGAGTGTAGTTTTACAGAAAACCTGAAGTAGGCTGGGTGACCTCATAAAAATGAATCGAAGAGAGAAGTGAAAATGTTCAGCCCCGACCTAACTACAGTAGAGCAATTCCAGTTTATTTATTTATCGACCAATATGACCATAACATTATTATTAGCTATTTCTCTAAGCAGTATACATACAGTCGTATGTGAGATGTCAGTGGTGTAGGTTCAGAGGAAGTATGGTTGCTAGTATGGTAGAACGACCGCTTCAATCTGTTTGTTAGTGTTTATAAAATGTATAAATTGCGTGTACTTTTGGTGAAATAATTAATCCTTTGTTTAAAAAAGTAAAAACGAGGGGTTAAAAAAGGGATTAATTATTGCACCAAAAGTGGTTCTCTAACTGAAATTTTTACTAGCTTTTCTTATTAACACTAATAAGCAAACTAGTAAAGGTGTTTTGTTTGGAACCTTCGGGTACGAAACCCTAAAAAATGTCTATCTTTACGGTTGGACAGCTGATTTAAGGCTTTTTTTTAAGTCGATAGACCTTTTGAGAGACCTCATCGTGCCGAGGATTTCCTTACGTTAAGAAGCCAAGGCCTCGGATTCCAGGATGACGTGGGCGGCTGATTCTTCGGCGTCAAGACAGCGCCTGCAAAGCGTGCTATCTGTGGCGCCTATATTGAATAGATGTTTGGTAAGGGGGTTATGGCCCGTAATTGTTCCTATGATTATTCTAAGGATATTTCTAATCAGGCTGAGAAGATTTTTGGTTAATCGCTGGTATACCCGATTGAACCCTAACATACACTTCTCAGTCATCAATCAGTAATCTCACTCCCCCAAGCGTCGTCACACTGATCGGTTCTGTGCGTTTCGCATCCACCCGACTCCCGCAGCCTTGACCAGGTCGTTGCTTTACCTAGAGGGAGGCCTTCCAACGCTGCGTCTGCGTCTGTACGCGATCGCCACTCCAGAACTTTTCGGCCCCAACGGTCATCCTTTCTGCGAGTAATATGCACTGTCTACTGCCACTTAAGATGCATGCATGGCAATTCTTCGGGCTATGTCGAAAGTAGACCAGGTTACCGGATTCAAGGATTATCGAGTCCTCCACCTCTCTTCGAACTTCAGATAACCCTATGATACTCCATCGTAACCCGCTCAATTCTTCCTTAAGTTCGATAATAAATTCTCGTCAGTCCGTCCGGAGTGTACGTGTTTTAAATGTTGCCAGGGTCAGTCTTCGGTTTGTACTCTGGTAGCCGGTTCCCGTCCGGGGATTCATCGCACCCCTTCCCACGCCGTAACCCTGACGCCTACCGTAGCCGGGCGTAGACGGGCTGCCGGGCACTAGGAGCCATTTCGTTCGCCACGCTTGGCAAGCGGGTTGGCGATAATTGCCGCCTGTGATACAGGATTACCTAGTACAGGCACCTAACATTGTTGTACCCACTTTATATATAAGACCTATTAGTATATTTTACCAATTTTAAGTTTGAATAAAGATTATTATTATTAATTATTTTGCCTTTTTTTGCGATAATTGTACGGAACCCTTAGTGCGCGAGTCTGACTCGAACTTGCCCGGTTTTTTACTCGGCTGCAAGGAAAGGGTTATGTTTTTCGCGCGTATCTTGTATGTAATATTCTTTATTACCTCGTATCTTTCAAACCACTCGTGGCTACCAGCCAACAACCAGCTCGTGGCTAAATAATAAGAGCCGCACGGGTCGATCATCAAGGTTAAGCAACGCTTGACGAAGTCGGTCAGTAGATGGGTGACCATTTCAACATAGCAAGTTTCTTCCGTGCCTCGGAAAGCACGTTAAGCCGTTGGTCCCGGCTGTCATTTGAAGATCTTTGACAGTCGTTACAGGTAGTCAGAAGCTTGAGATCTGACACCAGTCTTGCCAAGGGGCAGTGGCGGCTGGTGGATCATAGTAGTAGTAGTGCACTTTGCCGTCTCACTGGGTAATTGCTAAAATTCACAGGAGCCTATGTAAATCGGCAAACCGTCTCGCTAGCGACTTCTAATTCGACGCCAACGCCATCTAGTTACGTCGTTGTACAACTTTTAATGTTGGTACTCGACCCTAAGATAAATTTCGTTCGTCAAACCTCGCCCGCTCTCGGTAATCTTCGGTTCGCTGGGACGGCGCACGAGAATGGTCATATTTCGCCGTACATTTTCTATGGAACTATCTCTGTCTCACGCGCCAGGCGTTTTCGCTTGTTTCTCGTAGAATAGTATGAACTCTAGCCGTGCGCTTTAGCCTAGCGCACGGGGAGTATTTTTTACAGCAATATACGTCTTATTACTTTAGCAAAGAGCTTAAATTTGTTCGTCATAATTTCGTAAATATTGAATAGATCGTTAATCAGACATTATTAAACATTTTTATTTTATTTCTAAGCCTTTTCAAATCTGGCAGTTCAGTGCACGAGTGAACTTAAAGTACAGCCGCCTCTGCCAAGGGGTACCGTGTTACCCAGTTACTGGGTTGTGGAGGTCAGATAGGCAGTCGCTCCATGTAAAACACTGGTACTTAGCTGAATCCGGTAAGACTGGAAGCCGACCCCAATATAGTTGGGAAAAAGGCTAGGCAGATGATGATCTTTCAAACCACTTGACGGATTTTTATAATTAAGACATCGTAAGATAGGTCTTGGCCGCCCAAGTGTTCGTAAAAAAAGAAAGGGTTTTTAGAGGTGATTTCAAAAATATATACCACTTATATGTTTAAAGTCATTCGAAAAAATAAGTTTAACTACAAAGTTAGTAATATAAAAAAACCCGACTGCTTAAAAAGCGAACTAAAAAGATATAAACAAGAAGAAAATCTTGCTGTGCAGTCGGAGGATGTTTGCTTTTTAAGCAGTCGGGTTTTTTGATTTTATTAACATTATTTTATTTAATATAAAATTGCTAAATATTAATTTCAATGAAGCCGTCATCGCTTTGCAAGTATGACCAAAAGACGAAAACTCTTTCAGTGAATTTAAAATCAATAAATAGAATGTTTAGCGTACTCTATTGCCCTTGTTTTGAAGTACACTAAAGTGAAATAAAGTACAGTCAGTGGTGTCTCATCCCATACAAAGGAACCGTGCCGACGTACTGTACTGATTATACATTTTATTTTTTGCACATCGTTCGCGTTCGGTTCCGTTCCACGGATATAGTAGATGATCTATCCAGTGAATTTAAAATCAATAAATAGAATGTTTAGCGTACTCTATTGCCCTTGTTTTGAAGTACACTACAGTGAAATAAAGTACAGTCAGTGGCGTCTCATCCCATACAAAGAAACCGTGCCGACGTACTGTACTGATTATACTGTTTATTTTTTGCACATCGTTCGCGTTCGGTTCCGTTCCACGGATATAGTTGGTGATCTATCTATCGCCGTGGAACGGAACCGAAAGCGATCGATTTACAAAAAATAATCGGTACCTAAAATCAGATGAAAAACGCTAGTTACGTCGGCACGGTTTCTTTTTATGGGATGAGGCATCTGTCTGCTAATATTATATTATCTGTGGTACAGTACTCTTTATTAGAATACGGTTGGCAGCCCTAACTGCATTATTCTGTTCACAATTTCCTGCATTTATACGTCACAGTACTATTTGTTGAGTTCCTTTGAGTCTAGTAGTGTCGACGTTTTGTAACTCAGTATAATTGGCACACAAAGTTGTAAACAGGGTTCACTGCGAGCATAATCCCCAATTAAGGTTCCCCTAGTCGACGGCACGAACTATTTTGTGCGCGAGGTTAAAATGCATGCTATCTCATCCGACAACACGTGCGAAAGATAAAGATGCTGTGATGAGCAGTAAGAAGCTAGTTCGCGTACGAATTAGCACTTTTGCAAATTTGTATCGAAATGGATGTTGATTTAGGACGAAAACTAGGGCGCGAAATTTTATAAACAGACCTTTGGGAGTCTAATAATTCATAAAAAAACGACTAAACGTATGTTTTCAAAATGAAATTATTTGCATTGTTGAATTACTAATCTATCCCTGTATGGGGGCCGTTGTGAAAATTTTTCTTCTTATGGTATTTATTTCCGCCCAAAGATGCCTTAAAATTAGTGTTGAAATATGGAACTTTCGACGCTCATAACTTTCAAATATTATTATTTTTTACTTTTTTGTTTCCATGCTTGATAATGATGAGACAAATTGACATCATTTTTTTTATTTTGAACGTACATCGTCAAACAGTGGAGTAATCGGCAGACTACGTTTGTACGGAAGAATGATCGACTAGTGTAACCTTAAGTAACTCATTCAGTTACTGTAGCAGACAAAGTTACTACGGGCGACTTAAATAAGACGCCGTATTGCGTGTCGTGTTGTGCATAGCCATCTTGCCATCTTTACATACCTCCATGATACATTGGATAAGTGTTTCGCTAGACGTCACGAGTTACTCTGTTAGTAAACTAGAACCATTTATCTAAACTCAATGCATTCAAGAATATTTATTGTATGGAATAATACATTAAACGTTTCTTAATGGACTGGTACTCGTTAGGAAGTAAGGCAAGAAAAGTTTGCTGTATCTACTTGCATTGTTTTTGAAAGGTTTGAATCTAAAAGAAGTAAAATATATACACCGGTTTTATTGGTGTAGTTTTTCAGAACGGTCTTAGTGGCTTAGTGCCAGTTCTTTAACTTAATCGACCGCGTTAACGTAAACGGTATCTAATGTCAATATGTATAAAAAAGAGGTTTTGCCTTTCCGTCACTAGACGGCGCTTCATCAACTTTCAATACAAATTGGCGTTTACGTTAACGCGATTAAGCGTGAGTAAAAACTCGCACTAAGGCCTCAGTGGCTTAGTGCCAGTTCTTTAACTTAATCGACCGCGTTAACGTAAGCGGTATCTAATGTCAATATGTATAAAAATGTGATTTTCCATTTATGTCACCAGACGACCCTCAACCAGTTCCAATACAAAATCACTCGCGTTAACGCGATCGCGTAAGGATAAAAACCTGCACTAAGGCCACTGATGTTTGAAACAAAAGGAGTGTGTAAGGATCATATATCAGGTGACTTTCTATAGTTGTTGTCTACCCCAAGGGCAAAAGGCGTGAGTTTATGTCCTACGTATGTATATTAATTTCGGATGTCTGCGCTAGACAAACAAGCAAATATTTTGCTAATTGACTTGCTAAATGGGCGCTTAACATTTCCTAAATGCCCAAAACAAGTATGTAGTATTTGCTAAGCGCACTTCTAACTACTAATTTACGGAATGATGTAGAGAAATAACTTAAAATTTCAATGAGCAAAATTGTGGCTTGTTTTCGTAAATGTCTGGCCTTTTAGATGAAATACTAAGTGAATGCATCATTTACACGGAATGCAGCACTGTAATTTAATTTGGCTTTAATGCAGTGATCGCTCGGGCCGCTCGCAGTTAAATGATGAACCTTCTTTAATCATGTCTGTTAAAAGCATCATGAGGCTAACCTCGTCAGACTTTTTGGCAGATTTCACGAGGTGCTCAATATTCTTTAACTATTTATTGTTTTAAATAAGGTTGAGCTTGACCAATTTTCGGCCCTGCAATCTAAACGCCAATTAAATCTAGTCAGCAATATCTTACCAGCGAAATTTAATGCCAAAAATGTAAGGAGTTTTTGAGAGTTTTGATTTGAGATTACCCGGACTATGCAATACCAGAATCACCCTTCTAATTGATTAAGAAAATAATGTTAGCGACATAAGCTTGTGTTTACAGAAATAATTCCGAATCAGCGTGACGAATTATCCGCGTACCGTAACTTACCTACAATGCGTTACTGCGTAGAATCCGGAAAATCTCATTAACACGCATATTTTCGCAGTATTACATTCTGCCAAAAACTGGAAGAAATTCTCTAACTCAACACAATTCGATCAACTCATTTAACCGCTTCATCTCAGGGTCGGAACCCATCTGCGCGATCTAATAATTATAGCCATACAATGATCAATAAATAAATTGTTCGGTCAATCGAATTGAACTATGCTTGACCCAACGCAACGATATTTCATTTAGAATTATGATGCAAGGCTCACTTCAGTTGAATGCACTTACGATCTTATGAAAATAGCACAAATTAATAACGTTAATGCCCGAATGCGAGTCAAAGGTGCATAAGTTTGCACTCTGGCAATGCATCAAATGTGAATAGAATATATCAGTCATCTTTAAACCAATTTTGCGAATTATTTGTAAACTGTCGGTTGTTTTGTCAGTTGCAACTTGTTAACGTGTTGCTAAGATGGATTCGCAATCAAAATAAGGATGTTTACGATTTACTGAATGATTTGTTAGTAGGGCACAGCATACATCTGACATTCTCAGAGCGCACTATTTGAGTAGCTTTAATAAATAATTAATTACTGAGGTAAGTTTAATGTTTAGTATACTCATACTAAACACTAAATTTGAATGGTATGCCGTAAGGTTACGAGATACAGGATAAACTGGTAAAGACTGCTAATAAGTTACTCCTGCATTATTTGGACGAAACTAAACCTTCTATAGAATTCTTATTCGTATTCACATGAATTCAAATGAAACAGCCATGAGTAAACGTCCAGACTAAGAACTATGGCTGGTATTTAATATGAAAGCCTGCTAAGAATATTTAGTCGTGCCACGCGATTAACGCGTGGTGGTATGAACAGCCCATTAGGTGGTCTGGTCGATGTTTTGTGCTGAAAGCGAGCGGGGAGCGCCGAGACTTTGGAAGTCGCACCATCATAAGCTTTGAATGTAAAACTTACAGGAAGTTGTTTCAATAAGGAATTTATATTACAGTGATTAGCATTTTTGATAAAATTAATCACTGCTAGGGTTTCCCTCGTATCAGAACGAAATGTTTTACGATAATTAATAATATAAATAATCCACCAGTCAGCTGAATTGGTAGCAGGATTGACTGCCCAACACCTAAAGTCGTTATTTGTGAAAGCTTGGAAACTTTGAAGTGTCGTGTTATTTAGTAGTTATATAAGAAAGGTACTTACTCGTTTCCTCCTCCGCATCGTCGTCTGATAGGTCAGAGGACTTGTCTTCGATCTTCTGCAAAGATAGAAAGACATGTTAATATTGTTTCTTTTGTTAATAAACGTGCTCATTGTTCTTGAAGACATAGAATAAATAGAATTATTATGCAAAAAGAAACATTTAATTGCAAGCTACTTAAAGTGTTTACTACAAATATTGATGATTAATAAACACCATTTGTACAAGTGCGGGCGTTAGCCAAGACACCATGGCAACTACTAAATGCGGTGCAGACTATTCTAAACCCCAAAACAGGCATTAGCTATATAATAGTTCAGAATAAATTACCATTTAATGAGGACCTCCTTTGTTTATTATTATATCGGTACGTAATGGCTACAAACCTTGACAGAGTAGAAACTTGAGGATATTTGAAATAAAACGTTATAGTTAGGTATCGATGTACACAATACTGTGCGTAAACGTCACAGTATCCATTCGAATACTCTATATTTGGAATATACCGCTAAAACAAATCCGTCACAATAACCGATTGTGTCAAATGTTACCAATGCCCTGAATTAGCGAATGACTATCCCGTAGCGTTAATTGCGTAAAGCTATTTCTAGGACCCTTTTTTGAAGAGGTGTGTGATAAAGTGAATGATTACTCATAGAAGCAAGCCCCTCCTCGCGTATCGGCCAAGCCGTGATCAAGATCCTGTCAACAACGCCGCGAGGTTGACTGATCAGAGAACGCCGGACATTTCATAAGCCCCTCTCGACTACACTGAAATCCACAGTAAAGAACCATTTAACATTTCCATTTAATCTCGCTAAAATATTACCCGTTCCAAGTAAATTATTTTGACCCGACTGCTGAAGAGGGATAATGTGTTTATCAGTCTATGTATGCTCCTATTTGGTGTTCTAGAGACCAAACGCGTTGGCCGATTTTGATGATTCGTCAATCGATTCGTCTTAACCTTGCGAGTATCACTAGCTCGATTAAAATAGGAAAATAGAAAATTGCCTGATTTTGGGCGCCATAATGTGGGGCGCAATTTTTTGTTCTTCCCTACCCATTGTGTGAGGTATCAAAATAAAGGGTTTTAAGAGGTGATTTCAAAAATATATCACTAAAAGCAACGTAATCGAAAAAAAAATGCTAAAAAGATATAAACAAAATAATAATAAAAACCCGACTGCTTAAGGAGCTAACTAAAAATATGTAAACAAGAAGAACCTCATGCTGTGCAGCCGGAGGATACATCTGGTTTTGGTCAACCAGCTACACCCTGACCAAAAAATCTTGAGCATTCCTATTGGCCTAGCGGCACATTGGTGGCGCATGAATTACAGTAGGTAGTGAATACGCCCAGATTTTAGAATAAAATCTTTATAAAATCGAATATAGGCCTTTTGAAAAAAAAAAGTTACATAATTATGAAAGATTTATTAATGAACACTTTACGAGGAGATGAAATCAATCATAATTTTTTTCATTTTTATGGTTTTGTTGGAAGGAGATTAGTGAAACATATACTTCTTTAAAAAAAAAGTATACTAGGTACCATTTTGGAATCAATATTATGTAGAAATTTAATGTATTTTTATTAATTGATACTTATTTTTAAATAACGAGTAGATAGCTCTTAAAAACTGCCCAAAAACGGCTAGCGCGGCGTTTTGCTCTGGGAGGCGCCTTAAGCAGTCGGGTATTTTGATTTTTTGAATTAACCAGCCGATGGAGCTTAGCGGTACCACGAGAGTCTAAAGGGCTCTAGACGTCGAGCAAAGTGCAAAGCTAAATCAGCACTGCAGCTATTTCTACAATTTACATCGCGTTTTATTTACTGGCAATGTGTACAATGTACCTTGGATTTATATATTAGCATTTGTTTCTGTAAACTGTATCCAAAAAATGTACCTAATATCATCATTGGTTGTCATCGTTTTAGCCGGACTCAAGAGAACTGATGACTTGGTGGAAGTCGCCGGAATTCGCTGGATGCAAGAAGGACAGGACCAGTCGAATCGACGATTCTTGTAGGAACCCCATGTCAAGCAGTGGACCTCTTGCGCAGAATGATGATAATAGTAGAGAATCGGGTAGCCAACAAACTATCTCACGGTTGACATCGCAAACATTCCATTTAACCAGACAAAACAAATAAAATGTTGATGAAAAATCGTTTAAAAAGACCCCCATGCGCTGTAATTGTCGATAGAAACAGTTTTGCTTAGTGGCACGATTACTTCAATAACGCTGTTTAGGAGCCCAGCATCAGTCCACTTAGTACTAGAACCCCGCTGCTCCCTCGACAATAATACCTTTTATTCTTACACAGAAAGTGAGTATGAACTTATTTTGAAAGCCTTTAAATGCTTGCCAGGCTACCCTTGGCAGGTATTGAAAGGGTGCATTGTCCATCGATAGGGCAAATAGCGGTTTCGGCATAAAGTGGATACGTGAAGTGGGGGAACGTGCAGCCGGACAATTGAGTCTACTCAGCAAGAGCTAGGTGTATGTCACGCGTATGTATATACCTACTGCCTTATGCCAGCTTAGTTAAAAGCTTGGATAAATATCGCAATAAAGTGTAGCTGTAATCCTTTAGCCTATTTATTGTTGGTTTGTTATCAGTCGATGTTGGATAGCAGATAGTGTTGAGAAGGCAATTCAAATGATTGCAATGCGGTATTGCATAAGTGCAGCTCCTTGGCCCAGACATTTTGCGGCAAGGAATACTCGCAGTAGTAAAAACTGATAAACAAGCTTTTGGAAACAAGACAGTACCGAATGACACAATCACGGTAATGATATCTTTACCGTGACCAAATATTAATGATCCAGTTTATGTATTCTGACACCTGCCACCAATAAATAAATCAAAAAATTATCACTGACGCATTCGTGTATGACAAACTCGCGGCCAGTCTGAAAATATTCACATGTTAGTTTAAAATCAGTCGAAAGCGAAACGATTTAGAATCGCAATATTCATTCATCAAAATTATTTTTAGATGGCATAAGTTGTGCGTAGGTTTAAATCACAGACGACGAACTGAAGTAATAAATAGAAAATATCTGTGTTTTCTTAGAGGACAGCTCCAATCACTTCGTTTCCAAAAATAAACGTAGGTATTAGCTTAGCTGCTAGTGCTGCTACACATGTCAAAATT
Source organism: Orthosia incerta (assembly GCA_948252205.1). Classification (NCBI taxonomy): domain Eukaryota; kingdom Metazoa; phylum Arthropoda; class Insecta; order Lepidoptera; family Noctuidae; genus Orthosia; species Orthosia incerta. Next base: position 34,315,658 of record OX411741.1, on the reverse strand, counting down.
TTATCTTGATTATTTTTTTAGGATGCCTTGCGTCGGCACATTGTTGTGGTATAGTGGTGGATAATACATGCACTGTAGACTAGACAGTATCTGATAAACGTGGAGACATACAGTCTCTTGGTTGAGATAAGAGCACAACGCGGCTTTTGTCTGAGCGATGCAGACGCACTGATAAATTATTTGAAGCGGATGATGAGATAATAAGGGTGTTGCTAATCTACAGGCTGTAGCTGAAACGAAAACAATATATTCCTGAATGGGAGGAAACATATTCGCGAGCTGACTGAAAAACTGGATGGATCCTCCGACTGCATAGCATGATATTCTCTGTTTACGTCTTTTTAGTTCGCCTTTCAAGCAGTCGGGTATTTTATGTTTTTAGTTTTTTTTTTTTTTGAATTTGGTACCTACATTTAAACATATAAGTGTTATATATTTTTGAAATCGCCTTTTAAAACCCTTTACTTTGATATCCCACACGATGGGTATGGAAGAAAAAAAATTGGGCCCCCACAATATGGCGCCCAAAAGCCGCCATTTGCCAATTTTAAAGTAGCCAGTGACACTCGCAATCATTCTACGGTTTCATCATCATAATCATCAGCCCTTTTATGTTCCTACTGCTGGGCCACAGGCCAATCCACCACGCGTAACCAGTGCGGTTTGGTGAATGTCACATGTAGTCGAATTTTTGGTTCTAGGACATGTTTCCTCACGATGTTTTCCTTCACCGTTTTGAGAGCAGTGGGGCCTGGGTTCGAACCCACGACTTGAGAACTTGTAAGTCACGGCTGTTACCACTGGGCCACCACTGCTACGGTTTAGGTAATTAATTTGCATGTTCGTCTTAATGAAGTGTTTGTCGCCATTTCAAAATGCTAGACTAACAGTTTTTAGGATTCCGTATCCAAAGGGTAAAAACGTGATCCTATTACTAGACTCCGCGGTCCGTCTGTCAGTCTGTCTGTATGTCACCAGGCTGTATCTCATGAACCGTGATAGCAAGTCGCACGGTTGGCGCAGCGGTTGAGCGATTGACTGCTGCGCTGCGTGTCGCGGGTTCGATTCCCGCACGGATCAAATATTTGTATGACCTACAGATAGTTGTTCCGGCTCTGGGTGTTTGTGTATGTGAGTTTATATGTTTGTAAACGCACCCACGATACAGGAAGAAATTCATAGTGTGGGGCAACGTTTTTTTTAAAGACAAAGAAAACAAAGAAGTTGTAACTTGCACAGACGATGTATGTCTGCTGCCGCTATAACAACAAATTGAAAACAAAATAAAATAAATATTTAAGTGGGGCTCCCATACAACAAACGTGATTTATGTGCCGTTTTTGCGATAATGGTACGGACGGAACCCTTCGTGAGCGAGTCCGACTCGCACTTGGCCCGTTTATTTTTGCTTTTCAGTTCCTTATTTCGTCGGTTATTCTTTTTGTTAAAAAGGTTTGTTATCTGGCTGTGTCTTTAGCTGCCCTCGTTGCACCATCTCAAGTAACCATCCCGAATGTAATCTTTAAACCGTAACTACGTCATTCGTTGCGGTTTTGGTTGTTTACTTAAAATTCGAATTATAGTAGGTAACGCGTTTGATATAGGTAATTCACATTTTCATTACTGTTTGTTAGTCACCGCGGCCATGTTTTGAGAAATAAGGGAAAATTTGCTGGGCCCGCGACGGCAGCGAAGTCGTAAATCAGTTTGCCACAGACAAAAAATAATATTATGTGGTTTTTGAAGTTGTAGTTAGACAGTAGGTACCTATATTTTGAAGAAGTGAACGGCTGTTTCTACAATGTAACCTTCTTTTTCGAATCAGTTTTTAATTATTTTGTAAATATAGATAAAATCGATATGTTCTACAAATTCGTTGATATTGGTATAACTACAAGTTCTGGCAAACTAAGTTCAACTTTCCCCATTTCTATCACGTTATCTAGGTAGCGAATCATGTTCTTACCTAAGGTAAAAGGTGGCAATGTATTTAGCCTACGGTTTATGAAGACTTAGAGCGTGGGAGCATAATACCATGTAGGATTAACAACAACAAGGAGAATGTTTAGCATTTATTAATGTAGGTATTAGTATATAAATATACGGTTTTAGGTATCTCTACGCAATAGATGCGGCTTTAATATGATCGTAAACAATGCTGGTCAGTATGTTTTAATTTTGGAATGTTCCTATATCTCTGTTTAGATTATTTAGTTGTTACACGTCATTAATGTTACTTAGTTATATCAAATGAACCTTGACGTTTAGACTAATTTAAATTGAAGAACACTCAAAGGACGGATGGGGCCAAAAAGTTCTGGAGTGGCGACCGCGTACCGGAAGACGCTGCGTTGGAAGGTCTCCCACTAGGTTGACCAATGACCTAGTTATGGTGCCGGGAATCTGCTGGATGACGCACAGGACCGGTCGATGAAGCTAGACTTGGGGGATGCCTATGTTCAGCAGTGTAAGACTTTTAGCTAATATGATTATGATGAAATTGAGTACACGACTTGCATTGCTATAAGAAACTGTGATACCGATCTTCATGGTCTCAATTTACCCAAATAGAGAAGACAGTAAAAGCTTTGATCCGCGAAAAATACGAATGTATGCAACCAAATTACAGCATGCAGCAACAATTGCAAAAAAAACTGCACATGTGCGTGTATTTTAATTGATCAAGCGCAGAGATCAGCAGCCTTTGTCATGCGTAGATATTTGCATTTCTAGATGTCTAGACTCAGTGTAAAAGATAAGACATAATGGACCAATATCCCAGCTGAGTTCTTTCTCAATATGTGTGGGTTTGAGTGATGTCAGTACTTTTGATTATTGACATCTATTAATGAAACTGTCATCATATTTCAGCTTATTGAATAGAACTTTTTTATTATTATTGATAAGTCCGCGCTTGACCACTATTTCACCATGCGATGGTAAGCGATTATGTGGTAACCTATTCATTCTTGACTTAAAGATTCCTAGGTTGTAGCTATGACTAGGACTTCAGACCAAAGGCAGCGACCGACTCTTAGGCGCTGTCCTAATACAACGCGATCATCGCGCGAGCACGCGACCGTCGCATTTATTTGTATGGCAAACACGAACGCGTCGTCGCGCCGACAGAGGGCACTTTTGCTTTTAAACGATGATCGCGTTGTATTAGGACAGCGCCTTAAGAGCCGCTACAAGTTTCACTGTTATTCGCCATCAGTAAGCTGAAAAAGCAAGACAAACCTGGTGTTGCGGGATTACTTAAAAACGTGTGTTAGGAATTTATTTTTTCTAATTTTAATTGAGCAGTAATCAAAAATAAGTAATGTCTATTTCCTAGATAACTATGTGAAAAAGTTGTTTTAAAAGATTTATCATATATCTTGTAGTTATTGAGAAATTTTCGCTGAAAAAGTAGCTGTTTTCTGTTTTTGGCTCGTGAAACTTGTAGGGACTCTTAAACTAGTATATTTACTAATTAGGCGGTGAATATGATTAAACTACTAGCTGTGCCCGCGGCTTTGCTCCCGTCAACTGCCTAGCCTTTTTTTTTTATTGCGTGGAGAAATGCTCATGCATACTGCACTACCACGGGGAGATAGTGCAGTTATGTGGGACTCTAACCCACTAAAACTCCACGGTGTCCTCATTTGCCGCTTATGGCGGGAACACGGGCACGCGTTAGCACTCACCGCGAACCCGCCGCGGCTGTCCGTTGCCGGACCCTCCTCGGGGGAGTCCCCCTCATCACCGGCGCACCAGAACACACTGTACGCCGTGACCACCCCAGGGACCAATCCAGCACATGGGTGCCAGACGACCCCATGTATGGCACCCTTGGTCCCACTGTGACGGGTCGAGGTCAATGGCCCCGCCACCTACCATTTTGCGGCCGCAGGGGATAGGGAGAGCGGCTAACGCTATACCGACACTCCTCTTCCCCTGCGGCCCCACCGCGTCCGCCATCAGACGGTGGCGACCCCGTCTTGGCCGCGGAAGGTAGGGAGAGCGGCGCACCGCAATACCGGCACTCCTCTCCCGCCGCGGCCTCCAACCCTCAGCCGCGATATCGTATGGGACCTGGAAATCTCCATAAGATCGCGGCCCGCCTCAGTTGCAATGTCGCCTGTTACCAAGCGGCACCGCAACCTACTAGTTGGCCGCTACGTCGTCGGCTTAATCGGCAAAAGCCCTGACGAGCGGCCCCTCCTCGGGTTCCTCTTCGCTTCACCGTGGGTGACCAAGCCACGGTTACTGAGCCCCCCCCCGCCTCGACAAAGCGAGAACCCACCGGGGGGGTGCCTAGCCTACCTTAACCTACCCAACTTACCTTGCTACCTACCCTACTTACATACCAATTTTTTTCTAGGGTCATTCTTTCGAAGCGAATCTTAACACCACCATTCAGAAAATGTCGTTAACTGCTAACACTACTTAATCCCATTCATTTTGTGTAGAAAGAGCTCAGAAACGTCTGGGGCTCAAGATCCCAGGACTTTGTGTTCTATAAATAGGTATTTAACATGATTAAACGACACACTGTTAATTATTGCAGTTGATGTAGCCATTTTGTATCGGTCCTCTAACTTTTAATAGTTATTAAACTACTTCATAACTACTCGGCAACTAGCATTCTTCACAGCCGTGATAGTTTTCCTCCAGTTCGTTATAAATTCCGCTTGTTGTGATTACTTTTAGATTGCCAATAAAAGCATTTCTGCTTGTTACTTGCAGTTCGTTGCAAAGGCCCTAGGTGTCCTAGAAACAAAAATTTTAATACATGTGACATCCACCAATCCGCACTAGGCTCGCGTGGTGGATTACGTTACGGCCCATCTCCTCTCACAGAGAGGAGGCCTGTGTCTCAGCAGTGGGAACATTAATAGGGTGATGATGATGATTATGATGAGTTGCAAAAAGCCAATCTACGGTTTAATACATTGTTGGCATTTCAAAGTGGACTTTAAGGACTTAACAATTTTAAAAAACTTGTTCAAAAATATGTCTGCTATGTTATCGTGGCTTTGTCTGGCCTATTATTCACTAGGCCAGGCAAAGTATTTGACAAAGAAGAGTCTGTTTGTCAGCGTCATCGACACTCTAGCTCTTGTCAGGTGACCGGCCTTTGAACCGTTTATAGCCTATATCAAAGGGTCTCATGTTCTTCAGTACTACGGCAATGAAGTTAGCTTGCATTACGTTGGGATATATACTGCCACTAGGTACACGAGGCGCATGAGGCTGCTTGCACCTTTGATGACTCGTAGCCGGATATAGGCTCCCCCACTATATGGCTGCATCCATAAATTGACAAGTTATATTAGCGTATAGTTATAACCAAACTTCTTGGCCAGTCTTCTTGGAGATCGTTGAAGTTACTTCGAAATAATTTACGGGCTGAATTTTACAAACTAAATAGAAAGAGACATCCTGAATTTTGAATTACTCAAGTAGGTAACTATCAGGTTACTGGAATTGCATCGGCAAAATGTATAAAACGAATCAAATTGCCTGACGTCAGGAAACGGGCAACGCTAATGCCCTTCAAGCGCGCTGCAAACTTGACGGTAAACTCGATCGTGTATGGCGGGCAATACGGTATGAAAAATTTCGAAGCAATACGGCTTACATAAATACTAAAGCGAGTATTTTGTTTTAGGTACTTCTACATCATGTTGAATCGAAACTAAGTCTTTAATAACACGAGCACTGGTTGCGCCATTTATGCGCCGTTGTCAATTAGAAGGTGAGGCGAACTTTAAATCAAAACAATACTTTTGTCGACCGAAAACAATTCAGCGATAAATATGGCTAACATGGCAATAATTTTATGTTAAGGTAGGTCTCTATGATTGATTTACACATACCGGCCGCTGTTAGTAGGACACCTAGCAGTACAGGTTATGCGAAGAAAAGCACGTAAGTAACACTTGTTTTGAATTTAGGCTCCGTGAATGACTGGGCGTAGATTTTCGAAAGTGATATGCCGATAATTTGGTTGTTCTTTGCAGCTGCAAAGATCGCTGCCTCGCTGGTTTGAAGATGACCGTTCAGCATCACTTTCTTATTAATCTGCACGTACAAGTGGTAAGTTACTATGACCAACTCTATTGAAGACCTTTATTATAAACGCGATGGTTTGTGAGAATGTATTGATGGATGTTTGTTTCTAGTTCATGCAAAAACTACTCAACGCAGTTGGATATATTTTGGCACTCAGATAATACTTTTTACTCGGGTAGTAGGTTCCTTCGGGATAATTTTCGACGGACAAAACCAATGTCAAAAGGTAGTACTTAGTTCGTAATTTTAAACAGCGAGAATCCAGCGAAACATGTATGTGATGTTCTCTGTGGCATTCATTTAATAGTGTGTTATCATAAACACAGGGCCGTAATCAATAAATTAATTAGGAATCTAAATATAAATTAGTCTTGGAGACGTTTTAGACTCATTGTTTTATTACTGCTCTAGGGAGTTCCATGCATATTAATGACTATGATAATTGTTATAGACCACGGTATCGATTTTACTGTGTTAAAACATTAGGCAATTCTTTCCAAAACCGCAAGAAGGGATCTGGGGTAATTATGACAGTGTGTAGGTACTGTATATTGTCCTTTTATAATAACTGTTTAGGTCCATTATGACAAGCGTTTTCGAGTAGATTACTGCTCTCTGTGCATTTCTCTTCGTTCTTTACCTGGCACTATGTTTATGAGGCTATGAGGAGGGGATGTATTCGAATTTCGTATATTTGTCATATAGCTAATGATATCGGACAACCCTAACTAAAGAATCGATTGCAGTCAATGAGGTGCCAGTTTAGGTAGACCGTATTAGACGACGGAAAATTCACTCTGGCTGTTTTTCAACATCTTGATGTGATATTTCCTTTTGATAAGCCAAACCACTCTCAATGCTGTAATAATGAGATTTCCTCATACTATTGTTATACCATAAGCAGAAACAACATAAGCTTGAAAGTGAAGTAATCAATACCTTTTTAGGATAAAAAATTGCTTGATGACCTGTACCAAGCTTATCGATTACATGTTCACATGTTGACGAAGCCAATCCACTTTTTAAAATAACTATGGCCATACATAATGAAAATTTTATTGATTTCAATATTTCCTGGCTCATGTTTTAGCGTTTGAGACATTGCAACTTCTTTTCGATTTGATTGCAAAACGGGAAAGAAATCCGTACGGCTAAGTAACTACGCAAGCAAGATTTACCAATAACTGACTCTCGATGAAACTGCATCCAGAATAAATCGTGTTCTCGAAGTGTTATGTTCCTGAACATTAAATTCTAGGCATTTTAATTTTGATGTGGGCTCGGCTCCACAAATATTATCAATATTTTTTCGGGTTTGGGTTAATTAAAACTGGATTTAACTCCGTCGTCACCTGCCAACCCTTCTCTTAATGTTTTTGCTGTCGGCTTGTAGAATAGGAAGGTGCGGCTAAATATTATACGCGGAACGGTTGCCATGATCTTGAGCTTGCCAATATCCAGTTAGACGAGGTTTATTATTGGGTTGCTGATTACTGAGCACGGTTGTTACTAACAAAGTTATTTCCGAGGACGGATGTGATTAACACAAAGGCATAAGCAAATTAATTAATGAGAAAGTTTTCCCATTAGCTAACCGCGGTAAATGCAGCTCGACTTTGTAACCTCCGAACATTGTTTTAGAAACAAACAACCAGAAATACTTTGACACGCTATCATAAGGTTGCGTCGCATATGACCTGACATTTATCCAGCTTATTAATACCAGAAGTCGATCTCTGTCACGTTGGAGCATTGAATGGCACCCTCGGAGCTTAAATCAGATCTTGACTAATGCCGGCAACGGTGTATCAGACGAATGATCGACATCACGGCCATGCAGCTGATGTAGTATTCTCATACAATTTACCTAGCAGGTTTAATTCCTGTTGTTTGCAAACACTTTCGCGAAACGGAACTGTTTATAGAGAAATGTTTTGTTTGATTACTAATAATATGGAGTAGTTTTGATTACTTGTGGAAGATTTGCGTTCAAGTTCACTAGAATGGTTTGATTTCGGCATCGCTCAATTAACCAAGTGATTAATTAAATTTGGAAAGGCCTTGGCCACATATGATTCGTAGTGGCTCTGTCTGTTTCGCGGATGTGAAAGTTTTAAGGAAAGTCTTTTTCTAAATTTCGAGACGATTTTTTTGGTAGGTAATGGTCAACTCCTATGCTTATTGAAGCAGATTCTGACTTCAAAGCAGACTCCTTGAGCCACTGACTCGGTTATTGCAAGTGTTAGGGTTTATTTTACCTACACAGGTAAATACTCAGTCCATTTACTATCCCGATGCCCTTGTTTGCCTATTTGTTTGAATAGCATTCCGCTGCGTGCAGATAATGTGACGTTTGAGGAAGTTGGATGATACTTTTGGCTTACGTCATCAGTAAACGTTTAAATAATGAATTTCGTAATTCAACAATTTGATTTTTCCACGCAGCCTGACATTTGTTTTATTGTGTAAGATGTTTGTCTCCGTAGTTTGCTAATACAATCTCATAACTAAATAGTAAGGAAACCCGCGTGCAAATACTAGTCTTGGCCTCTTGGCGGCCTGATTATTTTATTGGTGTATGTACATAAACATCTATCATTGAGCATTGCCTTAGTAATTTCCATTTTTTACTATAGATGCTAGCAACAAATGAGTTCACCTTATAAGTATTTGCCTCCGTATGCAAACCGAGTAAGTAATTGCTTTTATGTAATTATCAATGATTCTATTATTTGTACTGGCTGGAGTGAATTACTGCTTTTGTAGAATGTAATCTTGTAAGTACTATGCTTTAGTAAAACATTGACGTCATGCGTTCGACCAAAATTTGACGTAGGCGCAAGCAGCAAGGAGTGGGGGGCTGAGGGGAGGGGGTTACGCTAGAAGCAGTTATGCGCGTAGTAACAGTGTAGTAAATCTTACTACTATTATAAACGTGAAAGTTTGTGAGGATGGATGGATGTATGGTACTCTTTCATGCAAAAACTACTGAACGGATTTTGATAAAACTTTACAGACTATCTTATACATCAGAATAACACATGGCTATCTATACTAATAATATTAATATTATAAAGACGAAAGCTTTTTTGTTTGTTTGTACCGAATAGGCTCCGAAACTACTGGACCGATTTAAAACATTCTTTCACCAATAGAAAGCTACATTATTCCTGAGTGACATAGGCTATTTTTTAATCCCGAAAACGGGTCCTGAGGGGTGGGTGGTCCACGGGAGCGAAGCCGGGGGCAACAGCTAGTAATTTATAAAGATATAGAGAGAAGTACAAATACCACGCGGGCGGAGCCGCGGGCGGCAGCTAGTAATATTATATAAACAGACTGATACACCTAGAACATTGGTCATATTTTAAATATAATTACTAGTACTTTGACTCAAGGGTTTGGGCCTTAGTTACCTCTTCCTACAGCAACTGTAATAGTTTACTACCTACTCTTTATTCCTGTGCTCCTACCACTTCGTCTTCTTCCTGCCCGAGTCCCGTGTTATTTAGGGTCGGCGCAACACGTTTTCTTCTTCCATACTGTCCTGTCCCCTGTCAAGCTATCACTGACTCCCTTTTATTTCATATCACTCCTCACTCAGTCCATCCACCATTTTTTTGGTCTTCCTCTCCCTCACCATCCATCTACATTTATATTCATATCGCTCCATTTCAGAAAAATATAAAGATAAGAAGACTGATCATGAATTTCGCTATCAAATTCAAGATCTGTCTAGTTGTTAACTAGTTTAGAAGAACCATTGAGAATATAGCCTTAGAAACATGGGGCATAATCAAAGACCCAAAAGCAGTTTAAAAAATTGGTGCAAAATTTAATTTCTCTCACAAGAATTCCTTCAGGTCATCACAGTTTCTTATAAAACCAAGTTTGACAGCCACTAAGCATGTTGTTGATCATCAATCATAATCCTAAGTAGGTCAATGTTTCAATGCTTGCAAACATGCTGTTTTAATGCGTTTACCAATGAAAATGTTACTTTGCATGTGTTTTCATGTTTTAACTCCTGTTTATAAAAAAATCTCTAGATATATTTCCTGGCTTTATAGTTTTATTAGCTGTTTCTATTTGCTTATTCATTGGTATTAGAAATTGTATCCCAGGTTTGATAAAAAGAGTCATAAAAAGACAGTGGATATTTGCTCCGAGAATTTTGACAACTGCAATACAATTCTTATTAGATTCTTAATTTAATTATTGACGCAATATTGTCTTGTATAGTATATCAATTTTATTTTGTACAACAAAAGAGATTACAAAGACATTTGAATGCATCAATGTTTTATTAAAATCATACTCATGAAAATCAATGTCACCGAGCTAACTCTGCACATATAAACTCCAAAAATACATTTCTAATAAACTTGTTTACTCAGAACTATATATAGCATTAATGTGAAATGTCAAATAGTAAAACTGAGCCAAGTATAATTGTTACCAGATTGTAGCTAACCCTCATATGACATGTACAGTATATCGTTTGTTTCTTGTTTTATACGGTTATTATTCATGTTGACTGTTGACTTTATGTCTCCTGGCTGAATAGCAGGCAGCCAAGGCCTCATCATAGTGCAGTTCTATTTTCAAATGTGTGTACTTTTAATTTTATTATCTGTGTTTTGTAATTGTTTAGAAGATTATAAGAAGGTTAGTTATTTGGGTGCGGCGGTGGCTGTGGGAAAATAGTAAGATCCAAACAATATGTTTCTGATTTCACAATCTACAAATAAGTACAACATGCAAATGTGTATGATAATTGCTGAATAAAGCAGTTTTTTTAAGTTTTAATAAAACATTATAGAGACATATAACGTAAATTTTAGGCAAAAAGAGTCGCTAAAAGTTATGCAGAGTCTGATTCATGACAAATACAATGATTTGGTTAGAAATTATTTTAGTAGGGTTATTAATTAATACATTTTGAATTATGTAGGTTCTGTACCTCATTAAATTAGGTACATAGATCAAATTTAATACAATTTGTATGATTTTTTGTAAATTCTTTAAATGGGGATGTTTGAACATAATAATATTGTTGTCTAAAAGTGAAATAGTTATAAATGGTGAGGTTTCAAAATAATTTAAAGGATAAGGGATTTTCCATGTTTTGAAGATTGAAAATACTGTTTTTAACAAACTCATGTGTGACAGTACTTTAAAATAAGGAAGTAGTTACCTACTTTGGCCATAAATGGGAATGATTATGAAGTCTGCAAATACCAATTTTCATTCCAATCATAGAAACCTTTATTAAAGTATTCTACAGCAATGCTACTGCATACACTCATAAGGCTAGCACTTCAACAATGAGCAGTGACTAAACATAAAGAGAAACTACACTTTCACTACACATAAAGCATAGACAACATATTTACTTATGAATAAACACTACAGAACACTCCTCGTTCACAACAAAAAATTGCATGCACAAAGATGAGATTTTAACAAAAAAAAAAACATGTGGCTCATCAAAATATTAGCTCTGATAAAAATACACATGTTTAATTAGCATACTACAGGTTTACGCTGGTGAATATCATTACACACATTAATTAGAGACAAGTAAACATGTTGATAGCCAGCAATGCACGACACGTTCACACATCGATATAAACAATAATATGAATGAACAAAACCTGTTCAGTGCTACTAAAGTGATTTTTAAATGCGGTTAAATATAATTAAAATGATTACCAGTGTATCCTGATCGCCAAGCTCTCTATAATATGAATCACTACTACCTCTTCTGCTACCGACACACATAGCTCTTCGGAACACTCCTGATATCATGTGGCAGAAACCACATTTTTGCATGTTATTATCAATTGTGACGGTTAAAAACTTAGCACGGGGTTTAAAGTCTCTCAGACGAAAATCGCCGAGATCGTAACGACAAGAGATTTATCTCAAACACTTCAACTTGAATTTATCTTAACATTTTTGGAAATTATAAATAAAAACAGTGTTTATCTGTCAGGATGTTAGGGAGACACTGAGCGTCCCATGTTTATTTCGAAAATTAAGTTGGAAATTATCGTATTTGCGGTAAGACACGCGACCGCGATAACAGTTGATATCAGTGCTGGCGAGCGACTACAAAGTCGGACGGCTCGCGGCAGGCCGCCAGCCAAGTGGTGACAACTTAACGAACAGGCTCCGAATGATCGAATGAATCCAAATGAACGCGGTCGCTCCTCACTCACTCATTCCTTCGTTCGCTCTGGTTTGTCGCCCGCCAGCCGCCTTCTGGCAAACCAGACCAACCGGAGCTTGGCCGAATGAGAGAGACGGAGGGAATACGCGCTGCATGCAACAAAACAGACAGCCAAATGCAAGCGTCGAAGCGATGTTACATTGCGATTGTGATTGGTGCCTCAAGTTTGCTTGCAACAGCTTATCTATACTAATATTATAAAGAGGAAAGATTTGTATGTTAGGAATAAATTAAAAACTACTGGACCGATTTCAAAAAATCTTTCACCGTTTGGAAGCTACACTATCCCCGGGTGACAGGCTACTTTTTATCCCTGTATTCCCACGGGAACGGGAACTACGCGGGTGAAACCGCAAGGCGTCCGTTAGTTAAATATAATATTGAAACTATTTAAGCTGTTTTACCGCATACTTCTATAGTATAACGTAACGTTCAGTCAGCTCTCCAAGCAATTATTTTTTGGTAGGTACGTTTTTTTATAAATTTATTAAAGATAATAGTTAGGGACCTAACAATTAAAAAATAATAGCTAAATATATCTTGCTCTATGTATGCGTTTCTGTTTATTCTAGTATTTCACTGTTATATTTTAGACTTAAATCTCAGAAACTTTTAAGATTTATCTGTTTTAGTACGTAATAAATTAAATTTTATCATTCGAACAGATTTAAAACCGCCCGTGATAGTATAATACTATAGTTATGAAAAGAGCTGGAAAAATGTTAAATTCTAACATACCTAATAGTTATGTTTTCACCACAGCAACTAAGAGAGTTCTAGATTATAATAATCAGATAATTTGGCATGAGTGGCCGTTTATGCGAAGTAGATCTCTTTTTTGCAAGATTTGATAATTATAATCAGAACTAAAAAATACTAAAGATTCAGCATCGGGGATCTCTTGCTTGCGGCTGTGTTTCCATCTAATACCCGGTAATGTGTCTCGTGCAGTCCTGTCATTCTAGACAAATGTTAAGAATGATTTTACTGGCTTGATTTGGAATTATTTACAGTGTCCGATCGTAGGTTCTGTTTCGGTTATAACCTTGACAAATAAAAACGAGTTTTGGCCTGTGTGCGTGAATAACTGGCCTGGAATATTCGGTTCTGATATATAGTGTTTTTAACCGACTTCCCAAAAAAGAGGAGGTTCTCAATTCAGATGTATATGTATATGAATTTATCATATATTTATATATGTTCGGGCATAACTCCGTCATATAAACACGGATTTGTAAAATTATTTTTTTGTTCGAAAGAAGTTTATTCCGAAATGGTCTCATTTAAATTTGGTAAAGGTCTGATGAAGAACTTCGGAGATATACAACAGAACTCTTCAATAAATGACGGCAAATCCCTCGGGATTGTCTGTTTATTGTTTACACCATTTTATAAGATACCATCAAGCCAGTATGCTCTAAATGGGTATGCAGATGTGTACAGTTCACCCTGGTACACTCTCATTCCACCGGTTATGTTCAAGTTACATGTTATTCGGGTAATCTATTCGCCAAAATTACCTATAATTATACACACAGTCATACTTATAATGCCCACAGTGATGGCTATCACTGTGGGCATTATAGGTACCTTACTATAGAAATTGTCCATTATTTACTACTAAAAAGTGAAAAAAAACCTTTTTTACAAAAAATAGCCGCTTTGTATTTTTTTGTAAAAAAGTTGTTTTTAGCCGACAGTTATGACAGATAACTAAAAACCTGACTGTCTCGTTCATATAGTGTTATCTAAGTGGGTTCGATCCTCAGGTTGGTCAGCAGCCAGCAGTCAATATTATTTATTATTTGTTTAGTGGCAGTAGGCTAAATATGGATATAATTCGCACCTCATCTTCCTCTTCGGTGATTTGTGATAAAACGGCTTTTAAAATAATGCATCCATGAGTTATAGTGTTCTAAACGTCATTGACTTTGGTTTTGCTCAATAGGGATGATTCCTGAGTAATAAATAATAATTCTGTTTAGTCCATTAGTGAGAATATCAAATAATATTGGATACGTATTCTTTGCTTTATCATGTCAATCAATTTTTCAAAAATAAAGCGAATCAAAGTTCAGGACTCGGGGCTTGCCACGTAACTTTTGAGTAAAAGTATACTTAAACGTGACGTATTACATGACATTTAAAGGCACTGTATCGTCGTCCTTTTTTATTTACGTGATAATGAAAAAATACGTGTCCAATGTGTTTTAATGATCTACCTGACAGACAAAAAAATAACTTTAGTCATCACATCTTGCGTCCACCGGATTCCCAATAGGGATTGGGAATCCGGTGTATGCAAGATTCACTGGACCGGTCGATTTGGCGACAATTGAGGGAGGCCTATGTTCAGCAGAGGACGTCTTTCGACTTAAATGATGATGATGAATATTATCCCTATTGGTACTATTTTTACTGCCGAAGGAGGAACAAAAATTAGAGAAAAACCTACCAAAACTTAATTTGTCCCCGCTGGCAGCACCTCATAATATTTAATATCTATTTTAATATATTTCATTAATTATTTCCTTGATTAAATATGTCACAAAACAGTATAATTGATAATAATGAAAGTCTGGTAACTTGACATCATTTTGTACTTAGCCAGTGTTTTTGTAACCACGTACATTACGATTTACGACTATTCGGTTCAGTTTCATTTTAGACGATTTTACGCACATAGATTCGTCTAGGGCTCGGGTGCTTTAAGTAATCCAGTGCTTAAATAGTGGATTAGTGTCATAACGTCGGAGTTGTGTCGTGAATCGAATACGCGAGAGAATTGTGTTAGTAGCTCTTGTCAAGATACACAATCCACCCATATCATCGCCAGTCGTAAGCCATAATAGCTGCCTATAGTCTTTTGAGGAGCAGAGGATCAAAAATAGCGATGCAATAGTATGTATCTTTGTCCCACTAGCTTTAAAGACCATTTTTACGCGTTCTCAAATTAGAAGCATTTCAATGTTGGCTATATCATTATTAAACTTTTCCCGGTTAGTAGATATAGTCTATACTTTAATTTCAATAAAATATATTAATCCAGTTGTGGATAATTTAACTTATTCTACAAAACTTAGCCATTTGAATTTTGGGAGAGTAATACTGCACTTTTGACCCTTTACTTTACGTTAACTTAATGTCCTCTATATGAACATTTGGTAACTTACTAGCACCAGCTAGTAATAGCAATTATTTCTTATGTACCAACCCACCGCGTAATTGGCGCATAAGAAATACAGTACCTAACTGTAATTGTGATTGCTTCCACTCGTGCGAAGGTTACAGGCATATTACAATAAATTTACGCATATTATACTCAACAAAAAGTTGACAAAGTTTTATCGCAATCGGCTTTACGGTATGGCAGGACATACTATACAACCAAACAAACACAGATTTTTATATATTTTATAATTATAGTTATAATGTTCTTAAGCAGTGCGCGTGTATGACCAACACCCGACGCTAGTGTTGTAACTTGAAAGAACGCAAACCCAATTAGTTTGCAGATGTACTAACGTAAATGAAGCAAAAGGAGTGTGTTAGATCACAGCGGGTGGCGTTCTGTGGTTTCTGCCTGTTCCCATAGGAAAATACTTGAATATATGTATGTACCTTCGAATTGGTGCTCTCTTACTGCGGGTATACTTTAGGGTGGCATTCTCTCTCCTCTTCTTTTTTATATTTTTATTAACTCTGTCACTAGAGTCATCTCAGGTAATTTCCATCTCTATGCTGACGACTTGCAGCTTTTCCATCATTTTTTAATTCAAGATGCGGAAGCCGCTGTGTTCGCCGTTAACAGTGACTTGGAGTTGCGTATGGTGTGATCGCTGTCCTTTGGGCTGAAAATCAACCCTAAGAAGTCTCAGGCCATGGTTATCGGCGGTAAGCACATGGGAAACAGACTTGATGTTGCAGCGCTGTCTCCAATCAGGTTGAATGGGGTTCAAATTGAATACGCTTGGACGGCCAGAAACTTGGGGGTGCTCATGGACTCCTATTTATCGTGGACTGCAAGCGAGATGTCGCTGAATTCAGTCGCAAAGTGCACTACACTTTCCATTCGCTGAAATGCCTCCAGAGCTTTTTGCCCTTGAACACCAAAATTTACCTTGCCCAAACTCTTATTCAGCCCATCATAGACTACGGCGATGCCTGTTATTTGGATGCCACCAAGCTTTTAAATAAACTTGAGCGTTTCAAAATATTCGTTTTATTTTCAATCTTAAAAAGTATGATCATGTTTCAGGCTCTCGCAAGATGCTCAAGTGGCTCCCTATTCGACTTTGCAGGAACTCTCGGATTTTGTTTCTGCTATTTAACATCTTTCACAACCCTAAAACGCCTTCCTACCTCCACGAACGCTTCTCCTACTCCAGTCCTTCCGATGCCCTATGCAGGTCGCATCTTAATCTTCTCCTAGAAACTCCTTCCTACACTACCGACTTTTACTCCTACTCCTTTACTGTGCACGCGGTGCAGTTGTGGAACTCTTTACCGCCTGACACTAAGGACTGCAAAACTCTTGTTGTTTTTTAAAAAAGAGTGAGAGAACACTATCTTTCCATTCCGTCATAGTTGCAAATAATCATGTATTACAAAACTGTACCTATTATTTATTTATGATATTATTTAGTATTTATTATTACAATATTTAATTTATTGATATGCATATATATGAGAGTATATGTTAAATAGTTATATTTTATTCTATTTTATTGTGAATTGTTTGATATGTTTCTCTTTTTATTGCCCTTCTACACACGGTGTCATATCTTTTTTTCCAACTCTCCTCTCGCAGGTATGCTGGAAGAGATTTCTTTGAAATAAGCGTACCTTTGTACCTTTTTCTATTCCTTCTACTTCTTGGCTCTTTATTATGTGTGTGTACATTAATGGTTAAATAAATAAACTTTTACCTAAATTATTTTTGATATTCTAACTATTGTTTTTGTTTTTCGACACCGACTTCAGTTTATTTTTCGCTTTGCAGTGTTTTGCTGTAGAAGTCGGCTTAATTTTTTTGTCAAAAAGTTTTTTTGTTTTGTTATCTCATATATTACCATGACAATCATTTATAGCCAGAGTATCTCATTCCAATTCCAATAAGCCCAAAAACGACTGGTATAAATTGTTAATATTAACCAAATAATACTTTCTGAGTAAAAATGGTTGCCATGTTCATGGAAATACTAAAATATACGGCGATGCAATCATCAGATTCTGACTTGTAAACAAAAAAAAATAATAATTTTGCAAATCCGTCTATATATGACGGAGTTAAGCTCGAAAATATTAAAAAAAGTATATAATTATAAACACATCCGAATTGAGAAACTTCTCATTTTTGGGAAGACGGTTAAAAATTTACTTTACTGGTATAACCATTCTAGTGATAGAACTTTATTGTATAACCCCTATGTCAACCTCAACACTAAATGATAAAATATTACAGTGTCAGCGAATGCAACTGTGCCAGACTACATTACATTGCCATCTACCAACAAACACGGACGTAACTAACAGTTTCGTAGTGCTGCATTGTAGCCATAGATGTCTCTGTAAACAGTAGGTACCGTTACAGCTACCGTAGACCACTTATTCCATTTTAGTTCTCAATTTTACCACAAGCACAAAATAACGCTAAAATGTAATCAAAGTGCATCATAGCAGTAATAATTAATTAAATGCAATGTCAAAACCAACGCAGTTAACGGAATAAATAATTATAATTCATTTTAATAAAACCAAGACTACTCTACGTGCATAAAAGCATAAAAGTACCTAGAGTGAGTCCAAAATATAAACAAAAAATAAATGGGAAATGGTGGGATGTGAATGGATGAATGTATTGTGATAAAACTTATTGTGATTGAATTTTGAATTTATTACTATCTCAATTCATTATTACATTTGTTATTTAGTTTTGTTAAGATCACACTGTCAAATGAGTTAAAAAAAATATCAACGTAAAATTAAAAGGCGAAAATTATATTTTTTTTAAATACAGTAAATAATTTTAAGTTTTTAGCATCCTAACAAAACTTTGTAAACACTCAATTAAAAATAAGTTTTTTAAAAGCAAAAAAAAATTGCGGCGAGAACTGGTAATCTTAAATATTCGAGTTGTTCCGTTTGCGTTATAATTCCTTACAATCAATGTCAATAAACTTATGTCAAGCTCTAAACCTAATGTTGTCAATATTTGCTTAATTTTGTACAAGGTACTGGTACAAAAATATGTAAATGTATACTTAGGTGTAAAAAGTAATCATGAAACTAAATGGGTAATAATTATTTTATTTTTATTTCAACATAATTAAAAACCGAAATCTCAAGTATTGTTTCTTAAAAGTCAAACTTTTTAGAGTGATACATTTTAGTTGGTAGCAACATTGTGCACGAAACTTCAGAAGCGTTCCATGCCGTACAAAACGTAACTCACAGCATTAGCAAAGTAAAACCTCGGTAAAACATCAATAAAATTTATGATTAAATAAAATCAGCATTGACATCCAACGTGGCAATGTTGACAGCCATAGTTATCTATGTTGACTGCGTTCTGGGCATAGATTTAGAATTTTTTTTGCTACGCAAAGTTCTGGGCACGTCGCCCAGTGTCATCGATGTGGACGAATTTTCTGATGCCCAATGAGCCCTTTTCCCCTTCTGTTTGTAGATTAGATGTATAGTTAGTTTGGGCGAATATTCAATAATAGTAAATTGATAAAATTAATCATTTTAAACGTTGATTACAGATATTGTACTAGATTGTTCAAAAATAGGTATACAAACTATATAATTACGTGGGAATAAGGTTTAAAAGAATTAATGTTGGTTTATGACGACGACTGACGCCAACGACCTTGAGGGAACAAAACGTGCACTCGTTTCACACCCGCGCGACCCAAAATTTAGTAGTTTTGTGTACTTTCCTTATTATTCTATGACTTTAAAAAAAAGCCTCAAATTACAATGTAGATACTTAAATTGTCTTTGAGATGGTGTCAATTTCATTAAAATACGCCCAGCGGTTTTGGTGCTATTGTTGTGTTTTTGTCCGTTTTAGACATAACTTTACAAATTAATTTCACTATGTTATACGAATAAAACTCAATATTTTCTTAGATCAAATTATTAGGGAAATGGTCTAATTTAACACATTATTTCCAAAAAAATACGATTAGCCGTTTAGACGTGATTCTCATTTTAAATCAGTTACTCAAGGGTATCTGCGCCTTAACGAATCATGTAGGTAGATGACCAATCTTCTCTTTACTTACCTACCTCAGAATTTCATCTGAGTTACCTACCTACGATTTAACGATAAAACGTATAGAAATAAACATTCAATGAAACAATATAAATAATTAAATTAATTTTATTTTTTATTAAATAATTAAGTAGGTATTAGATATTCTATTCAAATTTACTTAGCATTGCTAAAATATCTTACATTCAGTACGTTACTCATTATTCAACTTTTCGCCGCCTGCCGTAATATACTGGGCATTCTATATTTGTGCTACAGACTAAGATTTTATTGGTAGGTAGGTAGTAAAAACTATAGTACATTGCTGCAGCGGCCAGCAAATGAGGCATTGCTGGACGAACGTGTAAATGTGGGACGAGGCGAAGCCGAGGCACACATACGTAAGTCCATCAATGCCTAGTTGTGGCCAAGGCTTGTATAGTACTTTTCTCAAATAATGCGCGGCAATTAAAACTAAGTTGTACCTAGAACTCATTTTGTCAAATACGATTACTTTTCAAAATCAATGACGAGCAACATTTTTTCCGTTCATTCCGTCCGTGTTCATTTGTTTTTTTTTTCAATAAACAGCTTTTCCGTTTGCAAGCTGATCGCATGTATAAGGCCAGTACAGCAATTTCGATTTATCTCGAAGAAAGTTGTCAAAATAATGCTCAAATTTCCAAGTAAGTTTGAGAAATAGTATTACTGCAGCGGCCAGCAAAAGAGGCATTGATGGACGAACGAGTAAATGTGGGCCGAGGCGAAGCCGAGGCACTCATACGTAAGTCAGGCACGTATACAGAGGGGGGATAGTTGGGATTTATACCCCCTCTGAAATCTGACTGAAAAAAAAAGCCACCAAACTGCACGAAGCAACCCTCCCAGCGATACTCCTGAAGAATACTTCAGAAGAACTATTTTTATACCGTGCTCGGACGATTTGATATCTGGCATGAAAGATAGATTTGCGAATCAAAGAGAGCTGCTTTCTTCTTTAAAAATTATTCTTCCGAAAAATGTGGACGAGAGGAAGATAAGTGAATTAGAAAATATGAAAATTTATTGGGAAGAAAGTGTTGGAGAATCACTAATAAAAGCAGAGTACAGTATGTGGTGTGCCAAGTGGAAAAACACAGATAAGAAACCAGTCGAAATTATGGAAATTTTAGACACGCGTGACAAAATTTTCTTTCCTACCATTAACAGGCTAATACATTTTCTGGCCACCCTTCCGGTTTCAACGGCATCTGTGGAGCGATCATTTTCATGCCTAAAGAGAATAAAATCCTTTTTAAGGAATAATTGCGGGCGAGAGGCTTACAGGGGGACGAGGCGAAGCCGAGGCACACATACGTAAGTCCACCAATGCCTAGTTGTGGCCAAGGCTTGTATAGTACTTTTCTCAAATAATGCGCGGAAATTAAAACTTAGTAGTACCTAGAACTCATTTTGTCAAATACGATTACTTTTCAAACTCAATGACGAACAACATTTTTTTTCGTTCATTCCGTCCGTGTTCATTTGTCTTTTCATGTGCATAACTCCAGCTTCCTCTTAAGTGATAGAAAAATTATATCTATGCCAATAATAAAGGCATAATAGCAGCAATCAAAGTTCCGAGTCTTAATTTAGGTGCCACAAAAACTTCGTTAATATGAGTCGTTTAGTATGTGTTAGCTGGAGTGACGTCACCCCAGCTTCCTCATTCAATACAGGCAAACCAGTGAGGTTAGGGTTTTGAACTATAGTCAAAAAAATAAGGCATAATAGCTGCACATGGAAGGAAAGAACTGAACGATAATACTTAAAAAGTGATGAAACTATGATAAAAAAACGTGTGTGTAAGCTGGAGTGACGTCACCCCACCTGCCATGTAATATCTTCCGAACAAAAGAAGATATGATTATGTACCATAGCTCAAAAATTGAGGCAGAATAGCAGCCATTGGCAGAAAAATTTTCAGACCTCTGGTCAAAATACTCTATAAGTTATTAAACCGAGAAATATGTGTAAGCTGGAGTGACGGCACCCCAGCTGCTCATGTCATATCTTCCGAACGAAAGAAGATATAATTTAGCTTAAAACATAAGAAATAATAGCTGCCACAGGCAGAAAAAGTTTCAAATCTCAGGTTCTTGTAGTTTCCACGTAGTAAACAAAAATATAGTTTCCGCGCCAAAAGGTCAAATTATTACTTCGGAGGAGGTACGGAGCGGCGTTGCCATTCCGTGCGCTACATTATTGCAACCAAGTTTGCACTTAGTAAGCATACCATTAGAAGTCATTTTAACTTGCGCTCAAAATATTTTATTGAAGATATAGACTGAGAGCCGACTGAACTTTAATAGAACTATGAATTTAATATTAAAAAGTGGATTGTTATCAACTTTAGACGACGAGAGAACTACTTATATTGTTTTTTTTGTGACTTGTTCTCTGTAGTTCGGTTAAGGTGGATGCACAAAGTTAGCCTGCGAAATTAATATTTTGTTACGTTTTTTGCAATTTAGAGGTCACTGTTAGGTTGTCTTGTCATTCTCTTGTAGTTTCCACGTAGTAAACAAAAATATAATTACCGCGCCAAAAGTATCAAATTATTACTTCGGAGGAGGTACGGAGCGGCGTTGCGTTCCGTGCGCTGTATTATCAGTTTGAGGTTGTTTAAACTAGATTATAGACTGGGAGCCGGCTACACACTTTAATTGTAGGTACTATGTACGTATTCAGATTTTTATAGTTATATTTTTTGTTTAAACATGGGATTAAATAAAATTCAAAAATCTAAGTGTAACAATTTCGTATATTTTTGTTATAAATCACATTTTTGGTACAATTTACACTCTATGAAATCAGATAAAATATGAATAGTATAAATCACAATTATTCATTAGAATCAGATGATTTATCTTTTAAGTATGTTTGACCCTCCGTAAACACATTAATATCAAATTATTGAACAAGTCACAAATAAAAAACAGTATAAGTAGTTCTCTCGTCGTCTAAAGTTGATAAGAATCCACTTTTTAATATTACATTCATAGTTCTATTAAAGTTCAGTCGGCTCTCAGTCTATATCTTCAATAAAATATTTTCAGCGCAAGTTAAAATGACTTCTAATGGTATCCTTACTAAGTGCAAACTTGGTTGCAATAATGTAGCGCACGGAATGGCAACGCTGCTTCGTACCTCCTCCGAAGTAATAATTTGGTCGTTTTGGCGCGGAAACTATATTTTTGTTTACTACGTGGAAACTACAAGAACTAGAGATTTGAATTTTTTTCTGCCTGTGGCAGCTATTATTTCTTGTGTTTTATGCTATAATACATAATCATATCTTCTTTCGTTCGGAAGATATGACATGAGCAGCTGGGGTGCCGTCACTCCAGCTTACACTTATTTCTTGGTTTAATAACTTATAGAGTATTTTGACCAGAGGTCTGAAAATTTTTCTGCCAATGGCTGCTATTCTGCCTCAATTTTTGAGCTATGGTACATAATCATATCTTCTTTTGTTCGGAAGATATGACATGGCAGCTGGGGTGACGTCACTCCAGCTTACACATACATTTTTTTATCATAGTTTCATCACTTTTTAAGTATAATCGTTCAGTTGTTTCCTTCCATGTGCAGCTATTATGCCTTATTTTTTTGACTATAGTCCAAAACCCTAACCTCACTGGTTTGCCCGTATTGAATGAGGAAGCTGGGGTGACGTCACTCCAGCTAACACATACTAAACGACTCATATTAACGAAGTTTTTGTGGCACCTAAATTAAGACTCGGAACTTTGATTGCTGCTATTATGCCTTTATTATTGGCATAGATATATTTTTTCTGAGGAAGCTGGAGTTATGCACATTGTCTTTTCTTCAATAAACAGCGTTCTATTTGCAAGCCAGTTCGAAATTTAAATATAACTTTTGATAAGTTACCTCCTTGGTTCTTGGTTTCTTGGTTCATGCTTCGGAGTAAAAGATCGTTCCATTTTTAAACAACACGACAGATATCTACTAGAATATGTAATTTATTTGCCGCTAGACACGACAGATATGGATTTTCATACAACTTTTGCCGGCCGCTGCTCGCATGTTTTGGCTAGTACAGCAATTTCGATTTATCTCGAAGAATGTTGTCAAAATAATGTTCAAATTTCCAAGCATGTTTGAGAAAAAAACATAAGAAGGTTCACTTGAGCCATTATGTCTTTGGTCAAGCTCCGTTTTTTTTGTTCTGTGGTCAAGCTTACCCCTACTCTTGACCCTAGAAACAATGGAGACCGACTATGTCAGGGCTTCCCAATCTTTTTTATACTGTGACTCCCTTTACATAGTGTATTTTTTTTGCGACGCCCTTTTTCTTTAGTATTGATATTAACTGTTTTTACTAGTTGCTTGCTGTATGGATCAGAATGTTGGGCTGTGAAAAAGATGGATGAAAAGAGATTGCATGTAGCAGAGATGAGAATGTTGAGATGGATGTGCGGAGTGACGAGAATGGATAAAGTGAGAAATGAGTATATTAGAGGAAGTTTGAAAGTGGCGCCAGTGACAGAAAAGTTGAAAGGAAACCGTTTGTCCTGGTATGGTCATCTGATGAGGAGGGATGAAACGCATGTTACTAGAAGAGTTATGAATATAAATGTGGATGGATGGAGAGGGAGGGGACGGCCAAAGAAAAGATGGATGGACTGTGTGAGGAGTGATATGAAAGAAAAGGGAGTCAGTGATAGCGTGACGAGGGACAGGACGGTATGGAAGAAGAAAACGTGTTGCGCCGACCCCAAGTAACATGGGACAAGGGCAGGAAGATGATGATGACTAGTTGCTTGAAAAAATATTGATTACAAACACAAAAACAGTCAGTCAGCTCGCTTTTTGAGCATAACTTTTTAAATCAGAGCTAGAGTATTAAAAAAATTACTCAAAAAAAAATTAGTAACAATTACTCTCCTTTAATTTTCTCAATTGATATGCAATCTCCCATTATCATCATCAGCCTATAACAGTCCACTGCTGGCTTGTAATCTGTTCTACGACTTAATTACTGCAACTGCACATACTTTTTTACATTACATCTTTTTAGTAAAAACGGCGACAGACATAATTACGTAACGTAGTTTAGAAATAAGGACCAATTAGTACATCCAGGTTTCAGACTGGCAAAAGTAGCCTCTTCTTTCATGGGGACTGTACACTGCACTGTCCAGCGTTCTTAATAAGAGTCAGGGTCATTGACCCTAATCTGTGGCGGGCTCTTAATAAGAGTTTCTTCCCGCGCTTCAGTGTTGTCGGTTATTTTCTGTGGGGTGGTATTCTCGTCACATGGGAGTGTCTTTCCACGGCGTGGCCATAGACAAGGATGATATAAATGCATTCAAATCACCGGCAACCCCGGATCTCGCTTGTTGATGATTTTTTTTTGCTTCGGACCTGTCAAAGCGCGTTCCGACCGCCTGTCTGCCGGTCGGCGATGGTTATATTTTCGAGTTTATGGTGAATTTAGTGCTGTGGGTGTTAAAATATCATGGAATAATAAGTAACGAAGTGATTTTACTAGCGTGATTGTGTATGTGTCGTGAATTCCAGCAGAAATACGTATTTCAACGAACAAAGTCCTCTATTGTTCCAGCCATGACGACCGTTTTGCCGTAAGTCCTTTTTCGACATCTAATTTTGCCTTATTCTTATCAAACTGTCGTTATTTACATTAGTAGGTTAATTAACAACGCCACTAAAGCCACTAATTGAAGTGCTAACGCCGGTTCTTTGAATGAAGTCGAAAACAAAAACAATAACAAACAAAAAATCCACCATTTTTTTTTTAGGCGGTCGGGTCATGTATTTTGAAAAAATTTTTTTTCGAAAAATATGTGTGGGGAGGGTTTATTTATTGATTGATTTATGTGAAATAGGGTATTCTTATGTAAATAAAAAAAAAACTTATTGAAATAATTTTTTATTTTTTTATTTCTAACTACATCTGTACAAAAACAGTGCAAAATATTCCCTTTCGCTGACTTTACACAATTTTTGCAAATACAAAACAAATCCAAACATGGAAAATCCATTTGAAATCTGATAGCTTTGTTCATTGACATTACAACAACATAAGTTTGATGTATGGCTCCCATACAAAACTTTCGTGATAAAGCGATAATAGCCGCTCAAGCGGCGTATCATATACGGGCCCGAATGACCCCCCACAGATAAGAACTTTTCGCGGTTTCGCGCGCCACAGTGCAGTCTCCTTTAATTTTCTCAATTGATATGCAATCTCCCATTATCATCATCAGCCTATAACAGTCCACTGCTGGCTTGTAATCTGTTCTACGACTTAATTACTGCAACTGCACATACTTTTTTACATTACATCTTTTTAGTAAAAACGGCGACAGACATAATTACGTAACGTAGTTTAGAAATAAGGACCAATTAGTACATCCAGGTTTCAGACTGGCAAAAGTAGCCTCTTCTTTCATGGGGACTGTACAAAATGTTACAATAAAATTCCACCCCACATTCTTGAACTGAATGAGACGAAATTTAAAACTTGTATAAAACGCACACTATGTAGGCTGGCATATTATAAGTTGGGGAATTACTTCACTGTTAAAAATGCTTGGCTAAATGCTATTCCTGCTCCACATCCACTAGGGCGCAAAACCAAGTGATATGCAGAACATTATTGTTTTGAAGTGTTGTTGGAACTGCTGAAGACTGAATGAATATATTTGTATTGTATAAACTCAATTTCCTTACTATTGTATAACTGCAAAGCACGTGTGTGAGTACTATGTACCCAACTGTAAATCTACCATTTACTGTACCTGTGTGTCGTTCGTTGACTTGTGTGTGCCCTGGCAGTTGAGTGTGTCATGCTCTCTCAAATGTCTTTCTGATGGTGGCGCGTGTTTTGGATCATCCGGTTCCCTTCATGATGGTAGAGCTGGGTGGTGCCAATTCATGCGTCATGTTCGTGAACGGACGGCGTCAGTTGGGATTGGTCATAACTTAACTGCTTCGGATGTTAATGCTTTTTTTCTAGCTTCTATTATATAACAGCACAGTACATGTGTGAGTACTTTTATTACTTTATGCCTTTACGTAGTATAGTGTGTAGTGCTATTCTGGGTGCATTGTCCTCACATATATGAATTTATTAATGAATGTACTTATGTAACTAAATATTGTAAAAAAAACTTTTTTTTTTTAAAGAGTAAATATGTAGTTTCTTGTGCATTCTTCTCCATAACAAGCTACTTTCCGAATGCACGGTAGAATCAACTTTTATAACTTGTAAATTTTAATGTACCTAACGTTCAAAAGTGCCGCTTGGTGGCCTACTTGAAATAAAATATCTTTGTCTTTGACTGCAGAACAGCCAGTTTCGCATAAATATAGAGGTGAAGTATCAAGCGGTACTACGAATCTTTAGTACCCAGAGTTTGATAATCTTGGGATTCATTACACTAAAATTTAATTATTTTTATTTATAGAAAAGTTTCTATTAATATTTATCGAATAGTATTTTGTAGTTGCAGGCTCATATTTCAATATCTCAAAGTTCCAACAGCTGCTTTTTCTCGATTACGACGCCCGTGAGAGAGCACCACGACGCCCAAGGGTGTTGCGACGCACAGTTTGGGAACCTCTGGTCTATGTTACCTTGGACTGCTTACCTTGAAGGCTGTATGTTGACAATCAACGGTAAATAAAGAACGGTTATGTTAAAGAGCACAGCATTGCTACATCGGCGTCGCGTCGGCCAGAGAGTCAGTAGGTATATTCGTGCCCAAGCAATTAGCGTTCAGCGCAATTTTCGGCTGTCACAGCTGTTGTCAGAATTAAAGTGACAGTCGTGCAAAGTAAAGTTTTGACATTGGCGATGGTACAGTGGCCGCTGAGGCGACTTGGTGCGCTTTGTCACAAAACACGTAAGCGGCGGCGAGCCGCAGGCAGAGACACGTCATTCATACATAATACACGAATACACTTTAGGGTCGGTGCACATCTGACGGAAAATGCGTCTGTCGCGTATCATCGGTCGCGTAACGCCAGAACAGACAAATATATAATAAAATATTCAACCATTCACACTCAACCGATGATGCGTTAGTGCGTTTACTGTACTAGCTGACTAAGCTCGACGCATCTTCCGTCAGATGTGCACCGACCCTTAAACTAATTCTTTAAATTCGTTCTCTCATTAATTTTTAAGTTATTTGACGCCCTATGACCCCTGCCCTTTTATACGAAAAAGAATAACACAACGTTAATGATATACTAAACATTTGTACAAAAGGTGGCCAGAATCAGGTTGGACTGTTGGCTGGCACCTGATCTGAGTAAAAATATACTTGTATCTCAGGAGCCAAAGTTCCTCGTAACCATTGAATATGTAAGTGACTCAGTAATTGAAAAACCATAATGATATTGTATTTGTTAACATACAACAGATTGCGTTATTAAACAAATTGATTACACGCACCTTGAAATTTGTATAATTACAGGTATCCAATACCACTACCACCAAAACCAATGAGATACTAATATGTATTCGAGGTATAATGAAACGACCGTCTTACTCAATAGCTACTATATTACTGGATTACCCACTAGAGAACGATACAAATATTACATCCCTCCAAAATTAATTTGGAACCCTGTAACAATGGACAATAATAGGTATAATATATGCACAGTAATAAAACATTTAATAAAGCGATCTTATGATTAACTAGAAATATTGCTTATAATTAACAGGTTAACGTGACCTCTGGGTGCGTCCAATCAAAGAAACTTTCGCAGAACTAGAGCTAGCTTCAACATTGGGACTAACGACAACCACAGCTGGTTCCGAATCATAACTGACACTTTCGTATGCCTCTGCCCACTCCTCATTATCATCCTCTCTCTGTGGCATTACCCCATTATCATCTATTGCCGACACAATCATATCCTCACTATCAGTCAAGACCGGCACCTCCTCCCCGCCCATGTCAGCGGCCAAAACAGAAGGCGGTGAACTAGATACCGGTGTTGGCAGCGTGGGTCGTGCTTGGCTCTGACTGAGAGGAGGGGGCGGATTCTGCAGCGGTGGCGCTGGTGAAACGCTCGGTGCGAGCAACAATGGGCTACCTATTCCGTCCGTTTTACCAGCGTCATCGCGTCACTATTTTTCATAACATCTTTACTTATTAACTTTCTCATTTGATCGATATGTCTGTAACAGTTACAATTATAATCTTTAAAATAAATTTCAAACATTCTTGACCCCATTGATTTTTTTACAATTGCTGGGCTCCAAATGCTTTTTCTTGCTATAAACCATTTTGCCCAATTTAAAAAACAGAACAGTATTTTAAAACATCGATTACGTGGTAATGACGCTGCTTCGTTATTTTGATCTATATGTTTTTTACTTTGTGGTAGGACGAGGTCCAACCTGCACCTCAAATTACGCTCTAACATCAACATAGCCGGTGTCGAACTGGTAGCACAATGAACTGTATGCCTATAATTAAACAGAAATCCTTGCAATTGATCTACAGTATTGTTTTGGCACAATTGCTTATCTGAAAGTATGCATTTTATAATTTTTATACAAGTTTTTACGGAGTTTTCTGCTTGGCCGTTACTAGCTGGGTGATAGATAGGTGACGTCAGGTATTCAATACCATTCATACGACAAAATTTAATAAACTCTGCAGATTTAATTTTCCCATCGTTATCAGATAGGTACTATAACATTAGGTAAGCCAAAGCGAGAAAATAATTCCTTTAACTTTAAAATAAGCGCACTGGTTGAAGTACTACGATCCATATAGATGCATTCCAGCCATTTTGAGTACGCATCTACTACAATTAGGTAAACAACCTGACCATTAGACTATAGTCAATAATTATGAATGCGGTGCCATGGCATTGCCGGGCGCGGCCAGGGCGCGGGGGGGTGGCGCGGACGGCGGCGGCACGCAGCGCATGGCGGAGCACGCGCCGCAAGCGCCCACCCATCGTTCTATATCACCGTCAATCCCGGGCCACCACATCCTACTGCGAGCCGCGCTCTTTGTTTTCACTACCCCGAAATGCCCGGAATGCAACTCCTTTAGCATCCTTTCTCTAAACACAGCCGGAATAACTATTCTGTGTCCGCTAAATAAACAACCATTGATCACTTCTAAATCCCCCTTTTTGCATTGAAAATATGGTAGAATATTTTTGCATTTAATTTTTCTAGACCAGCCACAGTTCATGTACACCCAGTTGTTACTGAAACTTTTTTTATCTCGTATCACAGTAATTTTTTGGTATTGTTACCTTGATGCATATAGTAAACATGGAAAAATACCAAAAAAAAACTTAGTTTTTAGGAAAGCTCGGAAAATGCGGATCGTTTTGACGATCAGTAGTAATAGGCAGGTAGGCTAACGCTTATACAATTACCGCTTTATCTATTGTATCCTATTTCAAATTAAAGAAACTAAGTTATTACTATGAAAAAGCTTTATTATCTAAATGAACAATGTTAATTAACATACAAGTCTATGTAGGATTATGGTAAGTCACAAAACATGTTATACGGTGCAAATGGATTTAAAATTTTTGGCAAGAGAAGTTTGTATTTTTTTACAAAGCGGACATCGAAGCTGAGAGTCATTGTATTCTACTAGATGATCAACTCTATCGTAGCGTGAACTTTCCCTGTAAGTTCTAGGAGTAAAACAAGGACCGCGTTTCTCATTTTTTTATATGATTCCAAGATACCTCTGGCGATAGTTCTCCGGGATGTGAGATGATCGTACTCTCTTCCATTATTTTTGTAAATTTGCCACACATCACAATTTTTATAATTATTATCATTTCTTGCTACGGATAGTTGTACAATAAAGACCAATATTTTGGTCGGACCTATCGACTCCCCCCATGTTTTCATTGTAACTTTATATAATTGCAGGCTGATAGATGTATAAATATTTCTGCTGCTGCGAGAATCGTTTAGCTTTATGTAAGGGTTCGATGTTTCCTGAATTTGATGCTACTGACACCACACTATTATCATTCCACTAGCAAACTAAAATGTGCTCTGGTTGGCTAGACTACTTGAATGACTTCTCTCTCTGTCGGTCGTGAGGATTGTGGCGATTTCTCCAAGTATAATTTTGTTTTTTTAGTAAGGTTGGATCAATAAAAGGAACGGCTGACGAGCTGCTAATAACTGGAGCTGAATTAGTTGTAGATGGCTCAGGTTGACGACCTTCCACAATAAGAGGTTCTTCGGTGGTTCGCCTTCTTTTTGCTAAAGAAGTCAAGGGTAGACTGTCCTCGTCACTGTCGGTACAGTTTTCTGTCTCAGCAGGCACTCTTTGCTGAGAACCTAGATAGAAATATATCAACTGACATGAGAAAATAACGTTAATATTTATATGAGATCTATAGCAAACCTGGAAGATTGTTCAGAGTTACAAATTCCGCATCACCAGAATCTTCATCTGTGATATCAGCATTTGCGTTAACTGTTGGTAAAATGATTATATTTTTTGGAAATGCGACATCATAATCTAATTGTTCCAGTTATTCAATGATTTCATTGAGAGTCAGTGGTTTGTTCGTATTCCTGGGTCTGAAAGTCAAAATACATCCCCAAACTACTACCGATCGTTAAAACGATCATCAAATATAATATTATTTATTTTTTATAAAACATATGACATGATCAAATTTTATTTTACAGTTTTGTTAGACAGGGTATAAATTTATAAGAAACGTGCTTGTAATAAGTTTCAATCACAAGCTAATGTGTAAACACTTACCATTTTGAAGACTAAGTGAAAGTTAATTACGCTTATACGAATTAAAATACAAAATCACTTCAAAATTATGATCTTAAGGTAATTATCTATGCACCGAAACACTGTCAAACGATCACTGCGGCTATTGGTAAACAAAAATCAAAATATATCCGCTCGTTATTATTTTTAAATTGAGGTTATTTCCCATAGTTTTTTTTGATCGTTATAACGATCGGTCGTTGTAAATGGATTAATTACTGTCCTCACTACTTTATCAGAAACGATTGCATTTTTCAAATCATTAAATAAAACCGGTTCTACACTGTCTTCCATAAGCAGAAAATACTTCGAACTAGCATCGGGCTTATCTTCGCTGGCTGACATTGATAACGGTGCGCGGGAGAAATAATCTGCCACATCGTTACTTTTACCATCCATATATTTAGGTATATATTTATAAGCGGATATAATTATGGCATATCTTTGCAGACGTAACGCGGCTGTTACCGAAGCCCCCTTGTTTTTGTCGAAAATCGATAACAACGGCCTATGATCTGTTTTTAGTATAAACGGATCCTTACGGCCGTACACGTATTGGTGGAAATACTTTACACCAAATATAATAGCAGTCGCTTCCTTTTGGATTTGACTGTAGTTCTTCTCGCTAGCTGACAAGGAACGCGAGGCGAAAGCTATCGGTCGCTCGCGGCCGTCCGCGTCTCGGTGCGCGAGAACAGCGCCGAGGGCGGGCCCAGCGTCTACAGTCAACATCAGCGGCGCCTCTGGGTCAAAGTGCGCCAGTACGCGATCACTACTCAACTTCCTTTTTATGGTCTCGAACGCCGCCTGCTGGCGCTCTCCCCACTGCCATTCTGCACCCTTACGAAGTAGTTCGTGTAATGGGTTTAATAAAGCCAATGCGTTTGGTATAAAATTTCTGTAGTAATTAACTACCCCCAGAAAACGCTTAACACTTAATATGTCAGTAGGCGCCGGCGCGTCTAAGGTAGCTTCAACTTTTGAAGGACCAGGGGGGTGACCATAAGCTCTTAGAGCGGTATCAATTTGATATCGAATAAGGGACAGATGTATTTGACTTGTATACATCTATCACTTACTTGATCTCAAATTGGTACCGCTCTAAGAGCTTATGGTCAACCCCATGTTCTTAAACCGTTTCTATCGATTACGTAACCTAAATCCGTAACGCTTTTGTTAAAAAAACAACACTTATCCTTTTGCAGCCGTAAACCAGCATTCTGTAATCTTTCTAAAACTTGTCGTAATCTAGACATATGTATTTCTTTGATGGGCCCCGTAATACAGATGTCATCCAACCAAACGCTAATCCCTTTAATACCTGCCAACCAGGTCTCCATAGCACTCTGAAAAATCGCGGGCGCACAGGCCAGACCATAGACCAACCGTGTATAAGAAAACAGGACTTTATGCGTATTAATTGTACAAAGTTTTTGAGACGATTTTGATATTTTAAATTAATTATACACATTGCTCAAATAAATTTTTGAATAATGCTCCCCTCCCCCTATGCTAGAAAAAACCTCTTCTATACGGGACAAGGGATACTTATCAATCTCTAAATCTTTGTTTAACGTACACGAAAAATCACCAGCAATTTTTAATTTACTGTTTTCCTTCAATACTGGAACAATGGGCGTTGCGTAATCTGCATAACTGACCGGTATAAGTATACCTAAGCTTACGAGCCTATCTAGTTCTTTGCTAACTTTGTTCTTGAGCGCGTAAGGCACGGTACGCGGTTTGAACATCTATGGCGATGCACTCCCTTTAACTTTAAGGCCGTAAAAAATCGGCTTGAGATATGAGCATTCCTATTGGCCTAGCGGCACTAGTGGCGCATTAATTACGGTAGTGAATACGCCCAGATTTTAGAATAAAATCTTTATAAAATCGAATATTGGTCTATACATTAGTGATAGTGAGTGAAAAAATAATTAATGAACACTTTACGAGGAGATGCATGCTATCAATAATTATTTAAAAATTTTATGGTTTTGTTGGAAGGAGATTAGTGATACATATACCTCTTTAAAAAAAAAAGTGTACTACCATTTTAAAATCAACATTATGTAGAAATTTTATGTATTTTATTAATTGATATTTCTTTTTAAATAAAGAGTAGATAGCTCTTAAAAACTGCACAAAATTCGACAAGCGCGGCGTTTTGCTCGGGGAGGCGACTTAAGTCTATTTCGAACTTATTGAAACAACCCAATTCGTCTCGCCATAGGCTTTGGAAATCTATCAAGAATCGTTGCACTTCTTCAGGGCTTATAAAAGTATCAATATTATAATTTTTAGTAGTCAAATAAATTTTTCATTTAGTCATGAAATCACGACCAAGTGGGGGCCCACCATTTTCTAAAACGTAAATTTTTACATTCTGACTTGATTTTAAATATGTAACTGTTGCAACAAAATAACCTACAGGCGTGATTTTGTGACCATTATATAACCACATTTTTAAATCGCTCTTTAACAGTTTACTACTAGAAAAATGCTGTAAATATAGGCTATTCGATATAACTGAACTGCCTGAACCTGTGTTTAACTCCATACACATTTCTATATCGTTTAACACCACTGATATTTTATAGGATTATTGTCAACATACCTCAAATTAAAAAGTTGACATTCCCTGCAATCCTCTTGAGAATGATCAATTCAATTCAATTAAATTCATTCAATTCAATTCATTTATTGCATCAAATATGGTAGGTAAATAAAGTTCTTATATAAAATATTTTTCAACACACTTGCTCATAAAGTGGCTCTAATTTCACCGCAATTAGGCACATATTGATATCTGTTATCAAACTGTGACTTTTTCATTGCTATTATTCACAAGTGAGTTATAGAGTTTTTTTTTAAATTTATTGGTTGAGTTGCTTTGTTCTTAAAAAAGTTTCGATACAAAAAAGATCGTGCTCAATAGTACAAATAAATTAATGTACCTATTGCTTGCTCATTTCATGCAACTTCGTATTTCAACTTGTACGTGCTTAATAAATAAAACTTTCAAATATAAATTTTATTTGCTCTGTAATTAAGAAAAATTAAATTCCCTATTTTGTACGTGGCTAAAACACCATGTGGCAATCCACGAAAAGCCAAAAAAAAAAGAAACCTTCTTTTAGTCTATGGCCGATCGCCATTGTTAAATGATTAATTTTGCCCGCCATTGCGAAAAAAATTTCACAACTTGTTTTTACTGTTGAAATTTTTTTTTTTGTATTATTTTCTTCACAAGTGTGTTGAAAAACGTCGTATGATACACGTGTGTATTGATGATTACCGTCCTCGGCTCTCTTAAGACCCTCACCTACGGCTCGGGTCTCAATGGCGCCTCAGCGGTAATCACCAACATTGCACACTTGTACCATAATGTACTATAGCAACACATATTTGGCCAATATATAGCATGCAATAGTACAAGTTTTTACACTTAAGATATTAATTAGGTAACTACATTATGTCAATTTATGTGTCTACTTAAAAATTAAATATATCTGTGCTTTAGTGTATAAAATTTACAGGGACACTTTTGAAAGAACTCATCTATCGAATAAAAACACTCTTTTAACAACCACTTCCGCAACGCAACACAATACTTATTGAAGGGTAGTTGAGTAATTGACCCAGGCAAAGCATTGTAAATTAGGGGAACCATGTAAACGCAGCTCCGCCGAAAAAGTTCTAGCTTTGGAACGGGCATTTCAAAATCTAAATGTGTAGGTTTCCTTTTATTTGTGTTGTTTTTCCGTTCAAATAGTTCAAGATTGGACCTCACAAACCTGGCAACTTCGTAAATATAAATGCATGGGACTGTCAATAGATTGTGCGACTTGAACATAGGCCTGCATGAGTCAGACCACTGCATAATGAATATTGCACGTATACATTTTTTTTGGGCGATGAAGATCTTCGCCATTTCGGAAGAGTTTCCCCTCACAACTATGCCGTATCGTATTACTGAGCAGACGTATGCGTGATACACCATTATGGCGGTACGCAAAGATGCAATATTTTTAATTCTTCTTAAAGCAAATACGAATTGATTAATTTTTTTGAAATTATTTCGATATGATTCTTCCAGGTAAAATGCTCATCTAGTGTTACACCCAGGAATTTTGCATTACGTACCTGTTTTATATTATTATTGTTAAGTGCAACATTAAGGCGTACAGGTTTACTTTTAAATGTTTTGCAAAGAAGCACATTCGTTTTAGAAATATTTATTTTTAATCGATTAATGTCTAACCATTGAATAATGTCATTTAATGTTTGCTTAATTTCAATGACAAAATTTTGCAAATTTTTACTTTTAATAATAACGGTGGTGTCATCGGCGAACAATACACACTGATGTTTTATTGACTTAGGCAAATCATTTATGTAAAGAAGAAACAATAATGGTCCCAAGATACTACCTTGTGGTACACCACAGCAATTAGTCCGTGGTTCAGAATCAAAATCTTCTAAATTGTTATTTAATTAGTTAAATTTCGTTAACCTCGTTACCTGTTTTCTGTCAGTTAGATAAGATTGAAACCATTCCTTTGCCGGACCTCTGATACCGTATCTTTCAAGTTTTTCTAGAAGCCGCGCATGATCAACACGATCGAATGCCCTACTTAAGTCTAAGAGCTTTGCACAAGTAGGTATTTTATCATTAATATTCGTCATCATTGCTTTCACCAGCGTAAATATTTCCAAAGTCGTCGATTTATTTTGTCTAAACCCGTATTGCTGATCGACAAGAATGTTGTGTTTAATAAAAAAATTCATCACTCGCCTGTACATAATTTTTTCATTTTTTTTTGATATAATGGGAGTGAGAGTCAACGTCTGATTTTGACCCTTTTTTGTGTAGTGGCTTTATCAGAGACAGTTTCAGCCTATCAGGAAAGCGGCCCTGTTCCAAGGATAAATTTAGAATGTGAGCCAACGGCGATGCTATATGTTTAGCTATTTTTTTAACGAGCTTGGTTGTGATGTTATCATACTTAGCCGATTTCATGTTTTTTAAATACTTTATAATACGATATATTTCAGAATCGTTAGTAGGTTCTAAAAATATACTTTTGTCATTTGATTCTATTTTATGTATGTCAGTTTTATTATTTTTATACGTAGAGCAATTATCATTATCATTAGAAATGTCAACAAAGTGATTATTATATTTATTAGCAATGTCAGATCCAGATGTCAACGTAGTACTACCATCAAAATATTACTGATATATTCCCGAAACGGTTCGTTACCCATGTTGCGCTTTACAACATCCCACGTGGCCTAAATTTTATTACGAGACAAGCTGTCCCACGTGGCTACGCTCCCGTCAATTGGCTACCTACCTATCCTATACACATGAATGTTGCGTAACTTTAACCGATTACGCAATGGAAGCCCTCAAAAAGTAATATTCTTGCCCGTTTTTGCAACATTTTTCATTTATGCTCCTATTGGTCGTAGCGTGATGTTATATAGCCTATAGCACTCTGGAATAATGTAGCTTTCTACCAGTGAAAACATTTTTAGAATTGGATCAGTAGTTCCAGAGATTACCCCCTACATACAAACTTTACAAATTTTACCTCTTTATAATATTAGTAAAGATAAAGAAATGTGTCTTTCATTACACAAGGACTGTAGATTATTCATGCATTTTCTTAATAATTTAGAATACGCTTTGAACTTACTCTTATTTTCATTACTTTTATTTATGTAATATTTGTACCTTAATGACCGCTTAGTATTACAACATTTCCTTATGCCTTTTGTTATCCATTTAGGTTTACCACTATTTTGTTTCATTTTAACTCTAATACAAGGGAAACATAGCTTATAAAATAATGTCAACAAATCATGAAACCTGTCAAAGGCTTCGTTAGTATCTGATAAACCATAGATATCACTAAAACTTATGCAGCTGATGTAATCCACGAATTTTGTGACGTTGTCTTTATTTAAATCATTTATAGTCATGAAACAGTAGTCCACTGCCACTCTGTTGGAAGTTTCCTGTTCAAATTTGACTAGTTGAGCTGTGTTATTATCAGACAGATAAAAATTATACGTCTTACCAGTCACAACATTATGAGTTGCTGATAATATTGTCTATGCATTTATTAAGCCTAGTCGGTTCATTTATGTGATATTTCAGTCCATAATTAAGCATCAATTCTTTGAATGTTGTACTAGTTTTATCAGATAATAGCAAGTCTATATTAAAGTCACCACAAACGACTATATTGCATTTTTTGCGTTGAAGTTTTGTTATAACGTTCTTAAAATGTCCTATATATACAGATTATGACTAGCTTTAGCTGTTTTATTTCAACACCACATATTTCGAAATGTTTATCAGTAGCAAATTCCTTTACTGCATCTAGCTCAACGCATTCGAAACCTCTCCTACACAAAATACACGTGCCACCACGTCGTTCTATCTATTTGTTCCGTACCAATTTTATGCATATTAGACATTTTAACCGCACATAATTTTTTCAAATGCCCTTTTTGACCACGTACTAAGCACTTGTAGTTCTTAAATCTACACTTTGCCGCAATGTGGTTCTTCATACCACACACACGTTTTGTTTGACGTGACGCGGCCCTTGCGGTGCCAGCTCCCGCCCGCACGTAAAACACCGGTTCCTCCTTTACTGCGAATTCACCTGCTCTGATGGTGTCACCTGCGCCTGCGCCAATCACGCGCGCCTGTCTTGCGCATGACGCCTTCTGCGCGACCTCCAATGCACTTGCGAGTGTTAGGGTCTTGGAGTCACATTCAAAAAGTTTGTCACGCTCATGTCCTGTCTTAAAGCCCAGCACGAACTGGTCCCTCAGTAAGGTATCCAGTTCTGTGCCAGAATCACAGTATACAGCCAGCCCTCGCAGCCGTGCTGCCCACTCCTCGATGCTTTCACCGTCGGATCTTGTTGCTTCGTAGAATTTGGGCAAAATTATCTAAATATCAGCAAATGTCGACCTTTTTGGCGTGAAATGTTTATTGAGTACTAGAACTAGCTCGTTGTAGGTAACGTCTTCGAGTTTCTTCGGATGAATCAGGTTCCGAAGCAGACGGTACGAGTCGTCTGACAGATGCGTCAACAAAACAGCACTTTGATTTGCATTTTTAATGTCGTTAAACTTTAAAAATTGCGTCAATTCAACACTTCCCACTCTCATTTTATAGTCAAAAACGCCTAAATTGCCGAGAAAACTTGGCATTTTTTGAATTTATTTTTTTATAAACTCGCGGGTACTTTTTTTTTCGTCGTCAGATAATATGTATTCGAGGTATAATGAAACAACCGTCTTACTCAATAGCTAGTATATTACTGGATTACCCACTAGAGAACGATACATATATTACAGAAACACAATCTGCTCATTAATATTTATTATTTTATGTATGTACCTCCGTCAATGCATGCCATTTGCAAAATCGATTACTGTGTTGGTACCTATCATATTACAGAACATATCCCAACCATACAGAAAATACTCCGAAAATCACCCCCTGAGTACCTTTCTCAGACACTCATGAGGCGACCGCTAGAACACCTTACTTCGTAAAGCTCTTTAAATCGTTGGTCCTAAGGTGGATCCCTAACCGGCAAGTGTACCTGTGTTTGCGCACATACTAGTGCACTGTAATATTGCTGCCGTGGCCGAATTCGGTCTGGAGGAATATTATTTTATTTGAAAATATATTGGAATTGATAGAATGTCGATATTATTCTACTCTTACTGGAAACAAAAAAAGTAGGTAGGTAGAACAAAAGTATCAATAAAATAAATTGAAATGTCGTTACGAAATGAATAAAATTTAATATCGAGCACCATGAAATCGTTTATAAAATAAAATGCCTTGAGCAACGCTCTCTTTTAATCGTTACCTAGTAAAACTGATAACAAAACAAATGGAAAACGTACTATTCATTTTAATAGTATACATTGCCTGTGCACTAAAGTGTGAAATAAACGAAAACACAGAAGAACAGAAAACAGAATATATAAAGATAAGTGATAATGAGACGGTCGTGCCACCGAAAGGGATGGATACAACACATGCTGGCTACAGCATAACTGATTATGTATTGTCTGTAGAAACAGCACTCGCTATAGAGCCACCTAATGGTATAGAAAAGTTAGAAGATTTAGAGAAAACAGTTACTGTCGACACAGCAGATGCTGGCGGGCATCAAGACAATGTAAAGGTTCCAGAAGCTGAGATATTATCTGCAGTTGACACAACCGATACTAGAGATCAACCAGACAGTACAAATGAACCAGAATTGGAAACGATAACACTTATAGATGACAGAACAGGAGATCAACTAGACAAGATAAATCAACAGAAAAATCTAGAAAAATCAGAAGCCACAAATAAACAAGAAATGCAAGCTGACAGCACAGGCCCTTCAATAATAAAAGTGGATGATGCACTTAAAATTCTTGAAAGGTGTAAAAGTATATATGCTTTGGAAACCATCGCTTTAATCAAAAAGCTTGCAAGGTTAAGGTCTGAATTTAATATCACAGAACTTGAGATTGAACATAAAATAGATCCGAAGTCATTCGTCAATTTATTTGATACCAGATTAAATTCTTCAGAAATTTCAAGACGTTATGGATTGAAGGACAATTTTGATTTCATGCGCATTAAAAACGCTATTACAAAATTTCGTAACGATAAATACAAGCCTTCACGCTTCGCACAGCGCTATGCATAGTGATAAAGTCAAGAAAAATCAACTATAGAATCACACAGATTATTATAAAGGATAGGTGCAAAAGTATGACAAAATACTTACATAATTATATCATCAAAAAATTCGGTATCAGAATGGATCAGTAGTTCTCTTATTCCGAATTGTTTTCAAATTTAATAGTGGATATTACTATGGCATTTGTAAAATGGTGAATGTTTTCCGAAATTAATCCTAGTCAAGATTTTCTACAAGAAATACCTTTAGTCAGTAAAAATAACAATTAATAGCAAATTCAAAGGAAATCACCGTTTCTGTGTGTGTTAGGTAGGTAATTATATTGCAAGTAAAAAATACAGATCCCTTAGTTTGTTTTATTTTAATTCGATTTTATTATAGACTAGCTTCTGGCAGCGTCTCAGCCCGGGTAATGGTAGTAAATTAAAAACAATTATTGCCTATGTGCTATGCCAGCCTTTTTTTGTTGGGCTATCCCACCGCGCTATTCCCAAACCACTGCAACTGCTATTCCAGACTAAGATTTATCTCTGTGCCAAATATCATCCAGATCCGTTCAACCGTTCTGGCTTGAAAGAGTAACAAAATCCATCCATCCAACCATCCATCCTCACAAACTTTCGCGTTTATAGTAGTAGTACTTGTAAGAAGTAGGAATAGCGACTCGCCCCAACTTCACACGGTGCAATTTAAGTGCCGGTGGATATGCCAAATTAAAAAAAAAAACACGCCTGCGGCAATTTTTACAAGCTTTTTATAATAACTTAATTGCAATGTATTTATGTTATGTTCGGATCAAATCTTGCAACTGAATTTTAAAGCAACAACCGATTAAAATAAAATTTTGCATACACGTTAGGTTTGGATGACAATGCACGTTACGCTAAAAAGCTTGATTAAAAAAAGTGTTTTATTAGTTGGATTTTTTTATATAAACATACTTAGGTAAATAGATAAGTATAATCAGCCTTTTAACGTTCCACTTCTCGGACCTCATTTCTATGAGAGGGAATGGGTCATAATTTATCATGTGGACCCAGTGCGGGTTTGTAGATGTCACATGTCTTTGAATTTTTATTTCTAGGTAATCTAAGATACCGGTTTCTTTACCTAAATAAATTACCCAAAATAATGCATCTATCTGGGTGCAAACCAACGACCTAAGACTCGTAAGTCGGGCCGTAACCATTGGGTTACCACTGCTGGTACGTTATGAAATGGTCTTATATATATATAATATATATATATATAAGACAATTTCATTGATGATGTCGACGTGGTTCGTTGTGTCCATTGTCAACAGTTCGGTCATGTTAAAAACACTGCACTAATAAATCACCTACCTGCGCTAATTCTAAGAGACCGTATAACCATCGTTGTGGAACTCCCGAGTGTACCACTTATAAACTTAAGCTCGAACAACTTATCCTAAACACCAACTACTAAGATAATGGATAGATTAACCATAGGACAATTAAATCTCCACAACGAAAGGGTGGCGACTTCTGAACTAGACAAACTAACGATAGATAATAACTTAGATATAGAAGTACTATATCTAAGTTATTATCTATCGTTAGTTCAAGAACAATATCAAAACGCGCGGTTACGTCACAAAGTATAGTATATACTGGTGTGAAACTTTGTGAAGAGTTAAATAAAGGATTTATTATTATTATTATCCTTTATTCATTTATTTTCTTATTAATTACATTTTTAAATATTTTTACAAAACACAAAAAAGAAAAACATTTAAAAATATAAAAAATAGAGGCCCACCGGTATCGGGAACAGGGTCCAAGCTACCGGCGGTCAGGGCTCCAGAGAGAGAAACCTCCTAACTATACGAGCCGTGTCCAGCAGTACTGCTTTCTGGATTATTATTATTATTATAAAGTAGTACAGTTGGATGGCAAAGCACGAGCTGGAATTTAGGTGGCGCATTCTTCTAACTTCACAGTAACGTCTTTGCGTAACCTTATGACACCCCATTGTGCCGTTGCAGTGGTCTCATCGCCTTCCTTTAAAGTTTACGTTGTGAGCTGCTACTTTCAATATTCAAACCCTGTTGCTCGTCATATACATAACCTCCGTCATGTTTTGCAGTCACTCGCGGGCTGTAAAGTTATCGTTGGCACTGATATTAATGCGTCTTCGAGTCTATGGTATGGCAAAGTTCGGTCCACGGATAATGAACGGCGCTGCGCTGTTGAAGATTTCATTGCTGAAATGAATCTGACTATTCATAATAGCCCTGACGCACCACCAACTTTTTGCAGCCAAATGGGCGAATCTTGTATTGACATCACACTTTCTAGTGCAGACGTACGCTTGGATAGGTGGCGAGTCCTTCCGGACGCGTCTTGTAGAGATCATCGCTTGATCGTGTACGAGTTTGTTCCGGTTTTTACTCAGGGTACGTCACATGTCATCGGTAACTTTAGGTATAAATGTAAGGGTGCTAATTGGGAATTCTTTAGCTCACTTTTTGACTGTCACGCCAAAGACTTCACTCGTGATGGGCTGTCAGCTGAAGAAAGTGCTGAAATTATGTCAGACACCTTCACTTACTGTGCTGATATTGCCATTGGTCGTGGATCTATGACCAATATACGTAGACGTGGTTGGTGGTATGACTACTAAACTAGCTTAAAAAACGTAAGGTCTCCGGAGACCCTCTTTTCATTGCGTTTAATACGTTTAGAGTTGCCAGGTCCCGTTACAGAGCATCGGTGGAAACTTCTAAGGGTAATTTATTACGTAAAATAGTAGCAAAATTAGATAAAGAGGGTCCATGGTCTCCTTTATATCATGAGTTTAAAGCCAATCGATCAGTCGATCTCGCGTTTGTCCAGAACATTAAAGTAAATAATAAACACACCACCAGTATTGAGGAAACAACTGAAGTTTTGCTGAATACTCTTATACCTGATGACTTACTTACTAATGACAACGACTACCATCAACAGATCAGAGCGTGGGCAGCTGTACCACCTGAATCACCAGCGTCAGACCTTCCATCCACTGACAAATTTACTAACGTTGTCAAGAGGTTACCACTCAACAAGTCATCAGGTGAAGATAAAATATCTAATCGGATGATTATATGAGTAGAAGCGTGTAAATCAGCCGGTGATGCGATTTTAACCATGTACAACCGTTGTATTGCTGAGGGCGTATTTCCTCGTATATGGCGACGCGGGTTTATACGAATCATCCTGAAAAGTGGCGACAAACTCCCGGACGACCCAAAGTCGTAACGGCCCATAACATTACTTCCATCTTTGGGAAAACTCCTGGAGCACCTTATCGTTCCACGTTTGCTACCGGACGGACCAAAATTTCATAACAATCAATTCGGTTTCACTACTGGTAAATCTACCGTAGTCGCGGCCCTTACTGTTAGGAAAATAGGTAATACATCTGAACATAACTACGTAATTGGGATTTTTCTAGATATTTTAGGGGCTTTTGATAACGCATGGCGGCCAATCCTATTACTTAAAATGAAAAT
Source organism: Orthosia incerta (assembly GCA_948252205.1). Lineage (NCBI taxonomy): Eukaryota > Metazoa > Arthropoda > Insecta > Lepidoptera > Noctuidae > Orthosia > Orthosia incerta. The sequence continues at coordinate 34,272,013 of OX411741.1, read as the reverse complement.
TTGGGGTTGCTATAGAAATATATATAATCTAGTTTACTCTTACTTTTTAAATGGCTCCGCGAAACTCAAACTCGGCCATCATTCCAAGTCGAAGTCTCTCACCATGGGATGTCTTCAGGGTTCGGTTATTGGTCCGCCTTTATGGAATTTAGGATTTGATGATTTCCACGCGATTCCGCTTCCAAGCGGCTGTTCATTTACCGTTTACGTGGACGACGGTCTTCTGTTCATTCAATCAAGTACTCGAGCTGGACTCGAGAACTTGGCTGATACTTGCCCACGATTAATATCTCAGTGGAGCGATCGAAACCGCCTGACCTTTGCTCCGCACAAAACTTTTAAACTCATTTTGAAGGGTAATCTTAAATCGTGTCCTACTATTAAATTTAATAACGTTCCCGTAAAAAGGAAGCAGTCCGTGTGCTATCTTGGTTTAGTGTTAGAGAGGATTTTTGCATTTATAGATCACATTAAAATAATCGGTGCAAAAACAAAAAAAAAACTTCTATGCCTTAACGAGAATATCCAAATCTACGTGGGGTCTGTCTTTTTTAACATTAAAGACAATTTATGGGGCTACTTAATTGGGTTGTATGTGCCTGTTTGGGCTGATAGGGCCACCATAGGGGCGGTACGACGTAAATTACTTCAAAGCCAGCGTTTAGCTTTGATATTCTTATGCAAAGCATACATGTCGGTTAGTACTGAGGCCTTACTAGTACTTGCTGGCGTACTTCCGGTCGACCTTGAAGTGCAGCGACGTGCTGCAATGTACTATTCCGCACGAGAGAACATGGACGCGAACTTTTTAACGCGGAGTGACCGTGAGAAAATCTCTAGATTATTTAAACTACCTATTGACGTCTGGGAGGAACATTTATCCGATTGGCAATGTACGTGGGACCATTCCATCAAGGGCCGACACCTCCACCAATTCTTTCCATTCGTTCGCGTGTGGCTGGCCAGGACGTGGCTGGAGGTGGATCACTGTGTTGCCCAATTTCTCACGGGGCATGGTAACTTTAAAAGTATTTTTTTTTTCCTTCAAGCTCGTTGCCTCGCCATTATGTCAGTGTTCTAAATCTGACTGCGAATATGTACAATCTGCACATCATATCTTATGGGAGAGTAATCTTTGGCAGAATGAACGTAATATTATGTTGAATAATGTACAGGCTGGATCAGGAGTTGTTTACTATACGGACCTTGTGGAAACTAGAACATATTTCCGTGCGTTCAAGCGTTTTTGCCATACCTATTATTGGAATCAATTATAACAGCTCACAATGTTAGGATCCATTAATATTAATGCAAATTTTTATCCGTGGTGCTAGGCAACTGGGCTTATCCTAGTTGTAAACGACCCTTTGTGCCTATTGGCCTTGTTTGTTCTGTCTCCTGCTTGATATCGAGGGAAGTGTTTTTTCCTACTCCTCCGTTATTCTTTTCTGATTAATTTCGTTGCAGTATCCAAGACAGTTAAATTCTTTCTCCGGGACTTTGTCGAGCTTCATTGCCTCGGCGCTTTTCTGGTGGTCGCCACTGTTGATTCTGGCTTTCAGGAGTTGCAGTGGTTTGGGAATAGTGTGGTGGGATAGACCCAATAAAAAAAAAAAATATAAGACCGAAATGTCATTCACTCACCTGTCACGAAATATCGAAAACCGCTTGACGTATAAAGATGAAATATGGCAGAAATGGTCCTCAAGTGACGTAAGTACGCTCTAAAAAAGGATTTGTGGAAATTCCAACCCAAAGGGGGTAAAAGGAGGGTTGAAAGTTTGTATGAAATTACAGTTTGTAAATTGGATACATGTGTAGCGGCACCAGCGCCGCCACTTACGAACTAAAGACATGACGTCACTCAAATCCTGCATCGCGCAAGTAAAGTTTGCGGCGCGATTTGAACGTATACAACAGTCCGACAACAACCGTTGGGCAGTGGCCCGGACCAGACACAACACCCGTCTGGTCGGAGGATCCTCCCTTTTCTATGGAGGTTTGTGGGACTTTACACTCTGTTCCGCATACCCCCAAACTGGTGACCCTCGAACATGAACGTCAGCGCAGCCTTCGTGCAGAACTACTTCGTCGTGACGTCAGCATCACTTCCTCAAGCTTTCGAGCAGTGAGTCACACAGCCAGCCAGTACCCACGGCATCTACGGGGGTATCCTGACCACCAGCATGCAGCGGACGCGCATTCCTGGTCATCACCCTCAGCTTCTTCCATCACCGCTCCGACCCACTGGAGCCAGCAGCACTGTCCCGACTCACTGGGACACCATCACCGCTCCGAACCACTGGAGCCAGCAACACTATCCCGACTCACTGGGATATCATCACCCCGACTCACTGGGGCACAACCGCATACAGTTCCGACTCACCGCGAACTCTGCGACTTCCGGTTCCGACTCACGGGAACCAACCTTCCACTGGCCAGGCACGCATCACAAGATGTACGGATGACTCAACCTGCTATCGACCTCCGGTCTCCGGAGGGGAGTGATGTAGCGGCACCAGCGCCGCCACTTACGAACTAAAGACATGACGTCACTCAAATCCTGCATCGCGCAAGTAAAGTTTGCGGCGCGATTTGAACGTATACAACAGTCCGACAACAACCGTTGGGCAGTGGCCCGGACCAGACACAACACCCGTCTGGTCGGAGGATCCTCCCTTTTCTATGGAGGTTTGTGGGACTTTACACTCTGTTCCGCATACCCCCAAACATGAAATTATAGATTTATACTCTTGGTTGATAAAAAGAATTCATGTATTATTTATTGGTTTTTGCAAAGTTCCACCCCCAAGAAGGTAAAAAGGGGGTGAAATTTCTTCGCTTTTTAAGTGTGAAACGTGAAATTAAAGCTCGAACTGAGACGCATAAGGTCTGATATGGCATTTCACAAGTTTAGAGGAGAGCCAAAAGAAAGATCTTGACAAAATCGTGTCATAACTTTTATTTATTATCAATTTGGCTTATAAAAATAGTATAATGTTTTAGATAAGTCTTTTACCTGTGTATTAGTGTAGTATATATGTAATATAAAACTAGTCACAGTATATTAATTATATTTTACTAATTAAAAACTGCTTTTTTAGTGACATCCGACCTTATGTTTGTACAGAGTCATTAAAACGCGAATCCTTTTAATTCTATTTTCTGATCCACCTTTATGCCTGCAATTTTTTGGTAAATTCAATGCGTATTGTAAACTTTTTTGTAACATGTAACATTATGTTTGACAAAAAATAGAAATTCAGTTACGTCCGATCTTTTAACATATCTATGGATGTAACATCTAAATTAATTATTATGAAATACATACGGTCGGAATTAATAAAATAATAACTTAGACATAATGACTTTCAAACTCATTTATTTAAACTAATAAAGAATAGAACATTGCGTCTTCTCAAGTAAAACCTTATTAAAATTAATGACTAATTACAAGTAAAACCTTATCAAATGCTTACACCTCTTTCTTGAGGTCGAACTACGCCAAGAAGTAATTTCGAGTGGTGCGAAATTACTTCTTGGCGTCTATTATTGTCCCTCCTTACGCATCAATTTCTTCGTATCTTTTGAAAATCTCTTAGAACTTCTGGTCCCTTCTTACAGTCATAGCATAATCATGGGTGATTTTAACACTTGTCTCCTGAAAAAAGACCATCGCTCTTCTTCTCTGACTAATGTTGCTACTTCTAGCAATCTTTCTATTCTGCCGCTATGTGCTACTCACAATTTTCCAAACTGTACTCCTGCTTCTTGACTAGATTTTTGTCTCCTCTCCTGATCGCGTGGCTAAGCATGCGCAGCCGACGCCTTTTCGCATCATGATCAGATTTTTCTATCTTATAAAATTCGTCCACCTAAGGCTAAAGCCAAAATTCTCTTCCCCAAGTTCTTTTTGACAATTCAGTAATTCCCTTCAGTGAGAAAGTTAAAAACTTGGGGATACTCATCGACAAGAGCTTCTCTTGGACTGCTCAACTGCAAGAAGTCAGCCGCAAGTTGTGTTCATCTGCTGCAACTTTGAGGAGACTTCGTAACTTTCTTCCGACTGCCACTAAGATTGCGCTTGCACAATCTCTTCTTCTTCCCATCCTTGATTATGCTGATGCCTTGAGCGGCTTCAAAATTTTTGTATAAGGTTCATATTTGGATTGCGCAAATATGACCATGTTTCCGAATTTCGTGTGAAGCTCAAGTGGTTCCCAATTCACCTTCGCCGGAATGCTCATATTCTTTTTCTTTTGTTTAATGTGCTCTTTACTCCTTCCACCCCTCTTTACCTGAAGGATCGTTTTCAATTTATCTGCGATTCCCACACAAATTCTCTAAGGTCATCAGATAACTTGCGACTTAAAATGCCAGTGCATTCCACAACTTTCATGGATAAATCTTTTACTGTCCAGGCTGCTTGTCTGTGGAATGCATTGCCTGACTCAATAAAACGTGCTCAGTCGTTGCCTGTATTTAAAAAACTTGTCAAAGAATATTACCTGTCGCTGTGATTGTGCTCTTGGTTTTTTGACATAATGTGCTATGATTGTTGTACATCATTTATTTTCATTGCTTATATATTAAGTATGTATGTATTTATGTATCTATTATTTAGCATATGTATGTATATTTTATTTCTGTTTCTAGTAAGTATTATTGTATAAATATTTTGTTCATTGTTGGTATTGTCGCTCCACTGACAACCCCACATGACAGGTAATCTCTGTCCATTCCAGGTTGCCTGGAAGAGATCGCGGAATGCGATAAGGCCGCCCATTGTATGTTTTTAGTATTAAGTTTCTTTTTTCTTGTTTCTTATGGTGTACAATAAAGTGTATATAAATAAAATGAAAAATAAATAAATAATATTAATTACTATTCAATTTAATCAACTTCACACTTACAAGACTCTCGGTATGTTTGTTTTTTTTATTTATCGGCTCACGTTTGACCACTATCTGCTCCGGCAGGTAATTCCACTCCTTAGCTGTACGCACAATAAAAGTATTCCCAAAACGCTTAATGCGTACGGGTGGGATGTCTTCCATATACCGATGACGCATCGCCGTTCGTCTTGTAGTATGATGATGGAACGGGCTAAGTGGAATCAAATTGTGCAGTTCCATCACAAACTCCTCGAAATGTAACCAAAAAAAAAATTTAAACCGGCCAAGTGCGAGTCGCGCACGAAGGGTTCCGTAGCCGTACCATTATCGCAAAAAACGGCATAATAATCACGTTTGTTCTATGGGAGCCTCACTTCAATATTTATTTTTATTCTGTTTTTAGTATTTGTTGTTATACAGGTAACAGAAATACATCATCTATGACAATTTCAACCGTCTAGCTATCATGGTTCATGAGATACAGCCTGGTGACACACAGACAGACACACAGACAGACACACAGACAGACAGACACACAGACAGACGGACCGCGGAGTCTAAGTAATAGGGTCCCGTTTTACCCTTTGGTTACGGAACCCTAATAACCGACAGACTGTCAACTCTGCGACGATGTTCAAGGCTCTGGAGCCTTAACTCGATCAGTGTCTCATTGCCGATGAGCCTCTTGGCCCGTTTTTCTATCGACTCAAGTGCATCAAAGCTGGTATTTGGCAGATACGTCCAAGAGATGAGACCAGTATTCCATGCATGATCGTACTCCAAGCAGCTGTTTTGGGGTGAAGTACCGTCTCATCTTCGCAAAGATCCCCAACTTTTTGGCCCCAGCTGAGCCTTTGCCTCAATGTATGGACCAAAATGGAGGGTCGATGTCAACGTTATGCCAAGAAACTCAAGATGGTCCGTTATCGGAAAGAAGGAGCCGGGTGGAATTGGCTTATTTTTGTGACAAAATGACACGACATAGCAGCAATTAAATTGACCAGATTGTCATCACCCCATTCGGAGACTGCCTTTAAGGACAGGTTCACGCGCTCAACCATGGCCTCCCGGTGAGACCGGATCTAAAGCTCAGTAGCCCGTGCGTCAGACACGTACCTCTCAGCAACAGTGCTGTCGTCTGCATACCCAAAGGTTTAGTTAAGGTTAAGGTTAGGTTTCAGCAGATCGTTTTTGTGGAGCAAGAACAATGTTGGTGAGAGTATCGACCCCTGAAGAAACCCAGCATTAATATCCAGTTGGTCAGACGAGCAGCCATCTATGACCACCCGGATGGACCGATCCCTCAAGAAGTCCGCAATCCAAACACACAGATCACTGGGCAGAGCGAATGAAGGACGCTTATCAGTTAGGCTTTCGTGCCAGACCCTGCCAAAAACCTTCGAGATGTGGAGGGAGACGGCAAACGCGTGCCTCTCGATGGTTTCACTCTAGGTTTGAATAATAATAATAATAATTTATTCACCAAAAAGCTTGTCTTACAAACATACATAGTAGTTAGAATAAAAAAACATTTTACAAAATACTACCGACTTGCAAATAAAACTACAAAGTGAAAAATAACTTTATTTTTGGAAGTCGGTGTTTTTCGTAGGTACCAATTTATTGCGTTATGGACACCGACTTCCAGAAACAAAGTTAAGTTTCACTTTGTAGTTTTATTTGAAAGTCGGTAGTATTTTTTTGTAAAAAGTTTTTTTTACTTTTCACTTTTTAGTTGTACCTACATAATAGGCAAGTTGTTTAGTAAGTTACCTACTCGTATAACGCCAGAATATATTATCCAAATATCATGAAACTTGAACATAACCGGTGAAATGAGAGGTCTGCGTACCCCTTAAGAGCGTACTGGCGTGATGTTATGTTATGAAATGGTATAAACAACAAACATACATGCAATTGCAGCAATCGCGAGAGATTTGCCGTTGTTTATTGAAGAGTTCTGTTGTATATCTTCGAATTTCTTCGTCAGTCCTTCACCAAATTAAAATGGGACCAATTTCGGCACATACTCTTTCAAACAAAAAAAAAATTTGAAATCGGTCCAAAATTGACGGAGATATCGGTGAACATACACAGAACATACATAATGTCGAACATAGAACCTCCTCCTTTTTGGGAAGTCGGTTAAAAATATAAATAGCTTTAAACATTAGGTATTTTTTAGATACTCTGACTCCTAAACTAGGTGTATATTCCTGTGACTTAGGAGTCAGTGATCCACCGTAGCAACAGAGCCGTAAAACATGTATAAAACAGTAATTATATCATTTTAAAATAAATAATACAAAAGAGAGAAAATAATGATAATGTCAAAGAATTTAAAACATGATTACAATAATAATTAATGTAGTTTCTCATAATATTTTTATAATTAATAAAATATAATTTAATTATATGGTTCAGCAGCGTATTCCAAGGTATAACTATATGTGTGTGTGCGTGTGTGTGTGTGTGTGTGTAAAGTGTGTATCCAAAGCTAAGTTTCATTATTTAGATATCACTGTAAGTTACCCAGCAGAAGATCCTCAGTGAAATTAAATATAAGTGTTTGAAGATAATCTGTAAGTACTTTCTTACATTGGAGTTTAGTGTATGAAAATATCTTCAACTTTTTATTTAGGGAGTTATATAATATTACGCTTTTAACATAGAACTGTCGTTCGGCAAAGGCAGTTCTATGGCTTGCTGAGGGAAAAAGTTATGTTGGTGTATGCCCGCCGGCCCTGCACGAGCCGAGTGCTTGCGTAGAGTTGAAAGGAGCACATAAAGTTGCCTGGCTGTGAGTACCTTGCAGTCAGCATAGAGCTGCGCAGTGGGATACCGTCGAGGACGAAATAGCATTACCTTCAGGACGGCTCGCTGCGCCCTTACTAGGTGGATGAAGACGGTTTTAGAAGCACCTCCCCATACAGGCAAGCAGTATGATAGGACGAACTGACACAAAGCAAGATATACCAATTTGAGGATATCATGGTCAGCAGAATTTCTAAGCTTCTTAAAAACATAAATCAGTTTACATACTCGAGACGTGACTTTCACTATTTGCGAGTGCCAATTTAGATGCCGATCCATGATAACTCCTAGGTACCTTACACTAGAAGACTTAGTGAGCAATAGGCAGTTGCACTGCGTTGGGCTCATTCAAGTGTGCGCTTGTAGGGTAAGAGAATTTGGCGAACCCAGATTTGACCTAATGGTAAAGGGTATGTACACCGTTATCTTGACGTTTAAAGTTAGCAGATTGTTTGCCAACCAGTTCATAACTATGAAAAGCGCAGCCTCGGCATTTTTATATGTTTGGGGCCAGTCAGAAACATCAATTATGAGGGCGGTATCATTGGCATAAGTAAAAATCCGACAATTTTCTAGAGGCAGTTTGCATAGTTCATTTATATAAATGATAAATAGGGTAGACCCCAGGATGCTGCCTTGTGGAACGCCGTACGTGATAGCGAAGTCATCACTTTCGTGTGAGTCGATTTTAATGCTCTGGGTCCGACCACTGAGGTAGTCCGCAAAGATTTTCAAGGGCTGCCCTCGGATACCAATGTTTTCCATTTTTTTTAATAAGGCTGGGGCAGAGACTGTATCAAATGCCTTTGACAGGTCAAGGAAAATTCCCAAGCACTTGTATTTTCTGTCAAGCGATCTACCTACGTGATCAGATAAAGCCATAACTGCATATTCGGTACTTACTCCATTTTTGAATCCGTATTGGTTATCAGCCAGGATATTGTTTGCACTGAGAAAACTGGTCAGACTTTTGTTTAGCACGCGTTCCAAGAACTTTGACATAGCTGTTAAAATCGAAATTGGACGGTAGTTATTCACATCATCTCTGCACCCAGACTTAAAAATGGGGTGAACCAATGCTTTTTTATAAGCCTTTGGGAAGACACCAGCACCATTTGATATATTACAGACGTGTGTGATAATCGGCACCAAAACACACCGCGAGGCTTTCATTATTTTAGACGGCATACAGTCCACGCCAGTTGCACAATCAGATCTCAGACCCAAAATAATGGCATCAATATCCTCTTCAGTTACCTCAAGGAGAACCATTGAGCTACACAAATTAGAGTCAGCCAAAAATTTGGGCTTCGTGGGGGGTGTATAATTCTGGAAGCCAAATTACTACCAATATTCACAAAAAAATTATTGACGCGATTTAACGAGCATTTCAGGGAATCTGATAATTGCAAAAGGTCATAAGAGGGTAGACCACTATTCTGCAGATCTGAGACCTTCTTAATGACATCCCAAAAAAAAAAAGGTAGACCTAATATGATTTTTTGCCTTGTTAAACTGTTCTTTTTCATAAGAGCATTTTAGTTTTCTCAAGAGTGAATTACAAAAATTTCGGTATCGGGTGTACGTGATTTTTAATAATTGATTGTCTACGGACTTTCCGAGTTTGGCATGCATGCGGTCACGGTGACGAATACAGCGCAGTAGACCCGGCGTAATCCAGGGCTTGAGGGTACGTTTACTCCTAGGGACATTAAATTGGTACGTGTGCTTTAGTACAATGGACGAAAGATTGTCAACTAAAGTATCTGCGGCTTCATCAGGATCCCTGATTGTCAGCAAGGGGGACCAGTCATGGCTTTTGATGTTCTCAATGGCGGAGTCGTAGTCAATTTTTAACCTAGTGCGTGTTACAATCATGTTGGTATTCCCGCTTTGAAGAAATAATAGGAGTGGTTCGTGATCTGTAATGGACGATTCGATAACAAATGATGTGGCGGATTTGTTTGTTTTTAACACGCTTTTATTAGCTTGGTATGTATGTATCTATGTATCAATGTAACAATGTATCAATGTAACGGAATCTTTGAACGTGATTTTCACCCACTTCAAAACGTTGGATTGATTTGAAACTTTGCACATTATCAAGGACCGATGACAATGCAATAATTTAAACAGTTTGTCCCATTATCCTTACCATTAAAGCGTGTTTTTTAGTTTTTAGAACTACAATTTTTTTTGTAAAATATGGTCCAAACAGTTTGTGAGCCGTGTTGGAAACAAATGAGCAGGGAGAAGTCCGTTTGAAGCAGCACAAATTCCAAATTCCAAATTCATTTATTTCGTGAACACAGGGTACATACAGAAGGTGTTATAATACATAAGATCCGAGCTGTGTCCCGCCAAAAGGCATACAAAATATCTCACAATAAAATTAAAAATATGTCACTAATAAAATAATTTGATTTTTATAATATAAGATTGTCACTAATAATAGAATATAAAAAAAAATGTCACTAATAATAGAATATAAAATAATGTCACTAATAATAGAATATAAAGAAATGTCACTAATAATAGAATATAAAATAATGTCACTAATAATAAAATATAAAATAATGTCACTAATTCATCAATACAACAATAATCAAAATTAACACAATTATCCAGCATATAACATAAGAATAGATTGGATTTATTTAATAGGTATTATAATTAAAATTTGTCATTTAAGTATTCGTCAACAGAATAATACACCTTTTCATTTAACAATTTAAACAAATTTCTTTTAAATTCGTTAAGGTTAATACTTGAGATAACTTGTCCTGGTAACTTATTATATAGTTTTTGAGCCATTGCATAAAAGCTGTTGCTATGAAACTTTGTTTTTGTTGCTAACACCTGCAACTTATTTGAGCGCCGTTTACTTTCTACAAATCTATATAAATTAATATTGTGTTTCACAAAAATACACGCTTCATAAATATAGAGTGACGGCAAAGTTAATATTTTTAGCTTATTAAAATGTGGCTTGCATGATTCTGTTTGTTTTATTTTACAAATCGCTCTGATACATTTTTTCTGTGCTATAAGTACTTCTTGAATCTTAGGGGCATTTCCCCAGAATATGAGGCCATACCGCAGAGCCGAGGCAACATATCCGTGATAAGCTGCGAGAAGGGCGGTCTTATTCGCAATTTTACCCAGCATATAAAGAGCATATGAAAATCTACTAAGCTTTGCACAAACACTTTCAATTTGGGTCCTCCATGTCATGTCATTGTCAATATGTAGTCCAAGAAATTTCGTAACACTAGCTTCAAGTATTTCATTTCCTCTATAGTTTATTTGAAACTGTGATTGTACTTTGTGTCTAATTTTAAAGTTCATAACTTTAGTTTTGGTAAGATTTATTTTAAGGTTATTAGCATTTAACCAGTCGATAATAGGAATAAGGCTATTATTTATCTGCTCTTCTATTTCTTTTATAGTGCCAGTATCATAAATAACAGTGCTGTCGTCGGCAAATAGTGACATTTGATGTTCGACTACTTGGGGAAAGTCATTAATATAGCAAATAAAGAGTAAGGGTCCTAACACAGAACCCTGCGGAACACCACATGACAATATTCTAGAGCTAGAGGAGTAAACTATCTCAGTTTTGGTCTTTATATTTACTTTATTAATTTGTGTAATTTGACTTCTATTCTCCAAATAAGATTTTATCAGATTAAGCACGTTACCTCTGATACCATATCTTTCGAGCTTAATTAAAAGTCTTTTATGGTCTACAAAGTCAAACGCCCTAGTCATGTCCATAAACATAGCCATCACTGGTTTTCTGTTATCCATGTTATGATGTATTTTCTCTAAAAAGTTATAAACAGCCATATTAATGGTTCTATTTTTTCTAAAGCCCATTTGTTCTTTGCAAAAAATATTATTTTTTTCTAAATAACTGTTCATGCTGTTATAAATAACCTTCTCAAAAATTTTTGAAAAAATTGGTATCAGTGCAACTGGCCTATAATTGGTAACTTTTGTTTTATCGTCTTTTTTGTGTAATGGCTTTATTATTGAAATCTTAAGCTTATCGGGAAAAGTCCCCTTCTGAATACTATTATTTATTAGGTCACTTAATATGGGTGCTATAATAAGAGCAACCGATTTGACTACTCCGGTGTTAATATCATCATAGCCTGTACTGTTGGTGTTCTTAAGAGTATTTATTATTGTAATTACGTCTTTTGGTACGGTTGGTGACATAAACATGGATTTATACGATCCTGGCGTGTTAAAAACATTTGATTTTGAGTAGTTAGCCTTCGGTTGAGCAGAGGATACGAAATTGTCATTAAATTGTTGTGCTATCTCTTTGGGGTCTGTTATATATTTTCCATTTACATTAATCGCATTAATAGTACTTTTAGGAATGTTAGATTTTATAGATTTAATAACTTTCCACGTTGCCTTCGACTTGTTGGTGCTTGTGCCAATAAAATAAGAGTTTTGTGCTTTCTGTGTGAGTTTGATAACGTTTTGATATCTTTTCGAAAAAGTCTTGAATGCCATTTTTGAGTCACTGTCTCGAGTCAGTCTATATTTCCACAATAAAGATCGTCTAGTTCTACTACAACGCTTAACTCCGCGTGTGATCCACTTTGGTTTAGTAACTGTAGAAATTTTGTGTCTGACAACTGGGAAACAGAGATCATATATTAATTTAAATAGTTCAAAAAATGAATTAAAGCATTTGTTTACGTCTTCACATTCATAAACTTCGGAGAAACTGAGACTGGCGATATGTTTCCTAAAAAGGTTCATATTTTCCTTGCTATAATCCCGTTTGTATATATAATAATATGGTAAAATACACTTTTGTTGTACCGGGAACCTCATAAGTTGGGCTGTGTGGTCCGACACACCTAGCTCCAAAATCTCACTTTTGCAGCCTCTTATGTTGTGGAGAAAATTATCTAGACATGTACCACTACTAGGACGCGTAGGCTCATTTATTTCTAGTTTCAGATTAAATTCCTTCAAAAGTTGTTTAAATAGTGTGGAATTTTTGGTCTTCCGAAGAACATCAATATTAAAATCGCCACAAATTATAATTTTTTGGTTACCTTTATAGCAAAACTGTTGCAATATGTTAGCTAAGTTATCAAAGAAAAGATGCACCTTAGTTGGATTGGGAACTCGGTAAATACACAAAATTATAACGTTATCGTCAGTTAATTCCACTGCACAGCATTCAAACACATTGGGAATGTTTATCTTTTTTACAGAATCTATTTCTTTGAAATTAATGTGGTTATTAACTAATATGCAAGAGCCACCATTCCGCTTTAGTCTAGTGAAGCTTGCAGCTAAGATAAAATTTGGTATATTCAGAAGATCAAGGTCACCTTGCTTCATATTGTGTTCTGTAAAGCATAAAACACTAACACATATCCCATTCCTTGCGAGGGTATCCAAATGTTCTGTCATTACATCAGCCTTGGGTAACAGTCCATTAATGTTTTGGTGCAAAACACGCAACTCATTATACACGAAAAAAATTTTGGTTGAGGACATCAGCAGCACATGAAGAAAAGGAAAGAGGTGAGTCGCAATACAAAAGATCCTTGCCCGATACCGGCTCGTTCGTAGGTTTCTGAATATTTAAATTACAATCAGTTGAAATATAATCCTTAAGGTTAAAAAAAATATTTGAAACGGCATAATTGTTAATACGACCACCTTTTCTCTGAAACATCGAATAATCCCATAGTAAATCTAAATTAGAGTCAAATAATGTAGCATAATTGTCAATTTGTATGTCCTGAAATAATAGATTATTAAACATTTCTATTCTAAAATTATACATTCCATAATAATAACCATATTTATAAGTAGGTAAACATAATATTACATTTGTGTGCTTTATAACTGATAGACTTTCACGTATGATCGTTATTAATTCAAAATAATTATTTGTTTTTTGGAAGTCATCTTCACCAATAAATATTATGCAATTGTCCTTCATTGTATAGCCAGACAGCTTAGTTTTAATGTTACTTAGTAAGTTCTTGATGCCACAATTTGGTAAAAGAAAATGACATGTTTGGTGGCATGGAAAAGTATTTTCCGCAATTGGTAGTATTTTATTCGATCGGTTGCTACTTATAATGCAGAGCTTGCTCCTTTCCTCAATGGTCGACTTTGATATCCCTTGCATCATTGATTGTCCCGGTTTATTCCGAGGAGTAACTTGAGTGGAGGTAAATAGCTCTGGAGTCCCGTATCTTGAGTTGTCTGATTTGTGTGATTTTTGTATCGTCTGCTTGAGAGGTGTGTGCAATTTTATTTTCCTCTTTGGTGTTACTGTCTCGCTAGCTAACTTCTTGCTCGCCTTTTCCACAATTTTATATTTATTATTCATTATTGCCATTGTCTTCCTTAAATCTGTGTTTTCAATCGAAAGATTATTTATCTCCTCATGTGCCACCTGCAACTGGGTATTAAGTTCACAGATTTGACGTTTAAGTTCTTCCATTTCTTCATTCTCGTCATCCATAATAATATTAGGTACGCTAATATTTGTGTCGCCCTCTATTGTCGAATTATTGTAATTACTACATTCCTCGAATGTTTCCATTGCGGGTTCGGAATTTCTTCGAGTACGCAGAGTAACGTTCTCAAAGTAACTCATTTTGTGATTTATTGTAGAAAAATTAAAAAGTCAAGTTGTAAATTGTGAGATTCGAACTCGGGTTCACTCGATTACGGCCGCTCAACTAAGCTCATGCGACAACCACTGCGCCAAGCGTGCCTTATACTAAGTAGTTGAAAATAGTGGCCGGTTACTTCTTCATATATTTATAAGATGTCATTAGCTGTTCGATGTCTGAGAAGTCCAAAGTCCAGTTCTTTGTTTGCGGAGCGTTGGAACTGGAGCGGTTGTGATTTAAAATTTTGGGTTTTTTCCGTTGTATTTTTGATCACTGTTTTTACCTGAATTTGGTCAGACGGTCATGCAGTTTGTCACAACAATGTCAGATGTGCACCGTTCAACAGTTTATGGGATAAGGAGTATTATTCAATACATGTTAAAACTTTTTTACACCGGACTAAAAACTTCACTTGTACTTAATATTTTTCCGAAATAACATTGTCACATAATTATTTGTGTGTCCTGTCACTAATACACTTATTTTCCTAACGAAATACTGATTATTTACGCACAAACTAAATTAAAATTTACGGAGCTAACGTTGACTTGTCGACTTTCGTCTACCTCCGCCATCACACATAAGATACTCATCTCACAAGTAAGATACTCATCTGAATGACTGTCATAATTGTCAGCTTTAATATCAATATTGATATCACCGATCAGAACCACGGTAAGAGAAGATATTTTGAGTACTTTATCGAGACTATCAATGAAGTTATTTATATTCTTAAAGGAAGGGGACCGATAAATAGCCACTATTGTAATGTCATCCACGTGACAAACAAGACAGTTTGCGTTTGCAAAATATGGTTCTTTTACTTCAGCTTTGAGGGAAGATTTAACATAGATGGCACATCCATCATTTTGATTATATATTTTTTGTAAAATAGGATGTATAGCCATCCATGGTCGGTAAGTGTGAAAGTTTGTTTAACCAACTTTCGGAGAGTACGAGCACGTCACAATGGAAACCCAATAACTGCATAAGTACCGCAACCTCATCGAAATTCTTTGAGATGCTTCGTATATTTAAATGTAAATTTTTTAAACCCTTAGTTGGGTCTCCAATGAACTGCAAGCACCTCTCAGGTTGACACTTAAACGATTTCAAACATTTAGCGAGTCTAACTCACTATTAATAAAATCCAGATTAGCCATTTGTTATAAGCACGAGAAAAATAGAAAAGTTGTTTAAAATACGTTGTAGTAGATAACAAAAGTGCAAAAAGTAGGACACCAAAAAAATAGAGACAGAATGATAGATCAAAAACCGAAACAGAGACAAAAACTACGGGTGCAAGTCGATAATTTTCAGTTCTGACCAGAATATGCATGAATAAATGTATGTGTAATAGGTTA
Source organism: Orthosia incerta (assembly GCA_948252205.1). Classification (NCBI taxonomy): domain Eukaryota; kingdom Metazoa; phylum Arthropoda; class Insecta; order Lepidoptera; family Noctuidae; genus Orthosia; species Orthosia incerta. The sequence continues at coordinate 34,256,269 of OX411741.1, read as the reverse complement.
ATATAGCTATGACTTTGAGTGTGGAATTTGTGTGATAAGCTTTAAATAATACCCTAACAATAAAAACCAAACACATGCAATTTAGAAAATTAGAATGTAAAACCTTGGGCATGCTAACCTTTACTCTCCCAATTAAACAATGGAAATAATAAAATAAATAATTAAAATTACACAGTCAAAGCATAGGTTGTAACTTAGTAGGCACTTTTCAGATTTAATGTGTATATGTTTGGCACCCACTTCTTTCCGAATAAGAACATTGCCATTTGCCACCCAGCAGAAATCATACTTATGGTTCTTAGCGAAGTTTCGTGCCGCATAAAAAGTCTGCCTTGTGGAAGGAGGCAAGAACTCAGCAACGTAAACAGGCTGACGATTCCCCGGTAGACCTATAATCTCCGTGTTTAGTTTAATTTGCATTATTTTACTTAACATTAGAATGGCATAAGCTAGAAGATTCCCAGTTGATCAATTTTAGTGGAAGCCATATTGACGGTCACGGAGGATGTCGTTAGCTTTTAGGTATGCCAGGTGCTGTTGAGCACCCGTTCCATACTGTTACAGAGGATGGACGTTACTGAGATGGGTCTGTAATTGGCCGGGTCAGCCCTACTGCCCTTCTTGGGCACAGGCTGAACGTTGGCTTGCTTCCAAGCATACGGTACTTTACCAGCGTCTAACGAAAGGCGATATAGGCTTGTCAAGATCGGAAACAGTTTAGCCATACAAGTGCTGAGTACAATAGCTGATATCCCATCAGGGCCACTGCCATTGTTCACGTCAAGGTTACGCAGCACCCTACGGACGTCCTTTTGGTGTATGCGAATTTCCGACATGATCCTCTCTCTCACATCCATCAGGATAGGCAGGAGGCCGCGCGTTGAAATAATTTAGACGTGAAGATGCCGAAAAAAGAGAGGCAACCAAGTTTGCTTTGTCCTCAGCAGAGTGTGCCAGCGACCCGTCGGGTTTATCAGCAGTAGTGGTAGTGAGGGGCAGCAGAAGTTCGATTCAACCGACTTAGCCAGGATTGTAACTGCTGGGTTCATAGCAAGTTTGTTCCTATCAGGCTAATGTGGTCAAACCGAGCCCTTGCATCACCTTCCTCCAGGACTTGGCAGCCCTGTTGAAGGCTCTCTTCTTTTGACGGACGTCACTCGCCTTCCGCATTCGAGCGTCGACCCATGCCAGGTATCCCTCTTGTTTAAGCGCTTCGGCACGGTTACACTCGGCACCAAACCCTGGCCGATCGACGCTGGACATTGCTACGTCAGAGATCAGAATGTAGTACGACATTCCCCGACGCAACACATCCGTCACGGCTTCCGCGCATGACGAAGGATCAGACGAAGAGAAGCAGGTATGCTGCCACCACAATATCATAGTTATTAAAAGTGCAGTGTCGTTTAGGATGATCACTGCTAATTATAGGGTCAATTCGACACGACTTGCGCGCGAATAACTTCTATTCATGTAAACAAAGCAAACAAACGCGGTGCAGTGCGCTGATAGGTTAAGCGACCGTGACTCCGAAAACGGCCGAGTGACCGGGCGATAATGTCCGATGCCACTCTATCGCGTCAGTGTGCGGTCACAAAATCAACGGAATAGTGTTTTTTTTCACATGTGCTTTTCTCTACAACGATAAAGTAGCACTTTTCAGTCGTTACGGGTAGTCAGAAGCTTGAGATCTGACACCAGTCTTGCCAAGAGGTACCGTGTTACCCAGTTACTGGGTTGTGGAGGTCAGATAGGCAGTCGCTCCATGTAAAACACTGGTACTTAGCTGAATCCGGTAAGACTGGAAGCCAACCCCAATACAGTTGGGAAAAGGCTAGGCAGATAAAGTAGCACTTTTTAAAGGCATAATGGCTAATTATCTATGTGGACCTTAACGAAAAAATAACGTTTTCGAGGCATAACAGTATTTCTCAAGGTACGAAATCTGATTAAATAATTTCAAGAAGCCTAAAGTTCTATCTGACAATACGTCTTATTTTCACCAACAATCCTCGTAGAATAAAGTCGAAAGACAAAATAGTCCCTGCCTTACGCGTAAAATATTTTTTAAACATGAAGGCTGAAGTCAATGTTCGACCTTCTAAAAATACCAAAATTTTAAGCATATATACCTGCTGTAGTTGTTGTTGTTAGCCTTAATCCACGATATAAATTCAATTAAAAAGAGATAGAATTATGATTGTTATATGCTTAGAAAGAGCGCGAGATACTGTTTTCAGCTGACTATTAGAGTTATTTTGCTCCAATCTCGACATTCGACCTTATGCGTCTCAGGTCGAGAGAGATTTACGCATTGGGTTAGTAAAAGAATTCATGTATTTATTGGTTTTTGTAAATTCTACCCAAAACGAGCTGAAAATGTGGCAATTTGTTGGTCATCATCATCATCAACCTTATAATGTTCCCACTGCTGGGACACAGGCATCCTCTCTGTGAGAGAGGTAATGGGCCTTAATCCACCACGCGGGCCCAGTGAGGGTTGGTAGATGTCACGTCATGTCTTCGGATTTCCGGAATAATCCGGAATTCCGGAATTCCGTAACAATATTTCTGATTTTGCAATTCCAGAATTAACAGGAGTAATTCCAGAATACCGCCGATACGAGTATTCAAACTGTTTTGATATTTTGATTAATATTTATGAATTTGTTAAGACTGGAAGGAGACTATGTGGTATGAAATGTATGTGACACGTGAGACATCATCATATCAGCCGAAAGACGTCCACTGCTGGAAATAGGCTTCCCCCAAGCGTCACCACCCATTAGCCATCGGTTCTGCCAGCAATGTGCCCTGCCCACTGCCACTTAAGTTTGTCAATTCTTCGGGCTATGTCGGTAACCCTGGTTCTCTTGCGGATCTCTACATTTCTGATTCGATCACGCAAATATACTCCGAGCACGGCCCTCTCCATTGCCCTTTGGGTGACTGTAAGCTTTCTGATGAGGCCCATTGTGAGCGACCACGTCTCAGAGCCATAGGTCATAACTGGCAACACACACTGGTTACTTTCGTCTTGAGACACTGTGGTGCGTGATAAATACTACGATTCAAATATCGTGTGTTTTTTATTTATATTTTTTATGTTTAACTCTATTGATAATTTACTCAGACGCCTAACATCAACCAACTATTACTGGCCTAGCACTCTGCTTCTCGGCTGGTGAATATGCATTTCCAGTGTGGCACCGTTCCACCCACGCCAAGAAAGTAGATGTTGCTCTTTAAGACGCATGTAGTACAATTACCGGCTGCCTCAAATCAACCCTGGTCAGCGCACTATACCCCATAACCGGGATAGCATCTCCACACGCCCGAAGGGAGTGCAGTTAAGAAACAAAAGCAGGAGAGTGACACCAGACACCCACTATTCGGTGCACAACTACCGACGACGCAACGGCTTCCTGAAAACGGTGGTTCGTGTCAGGAGACCCAGCCGACGCCCGCTGCAGACTGTGGCAGAATACTTTTCCCCCACCAACACATATTTGCCAACACAAATTTTCCAAGCGAGCATCTTGCCGCAGAATCTAAACTTCCGTGGCCTACATGGAAGTCCCTGAACCGCCTCAGAAACCAGGTAAGAAGGTGTAACCACAAACTCGAAAAATGGGGTAACCTCAACGGAACAGTGGCAGGGTGTGCATGTGATGCTGAATCGCAAACCATGCTCCACCTCTTGTCCTGTCCTCTGTGCCCTTAAAAATGCGGTTATCTATGAGCTGCCACAGATGACGTCATGAAGGTGGCTAAGTTCGAGGCCAAACAAATTTGAAAGACTATCGTGACAGTGACCAGCGACCAGAAGATAAAAACCTTGTTGATTTTACGGTTTAAAATGTTTAATTAGAGTAATAAGGGACAGAGATGACCAAATACGTTTAACTGCTCGCTAAAAACTATTAAAAGACTGATACTGATCCTGACAGTATAATTATTAAATCTTGTTTGATTTGAAACAATCTTTAAAAGTTTCCAATTCGGAATTAGAACTCAATTCCGGAATTGAGTACCTTGCGATATTGCATGCCCTACTGTACAGGGCTTCTTTTTATTATCTGAGGAGAACTAAGAAGGGATCTGTAGGATAAAATACGGAAAACGCGAACGAAGTCGCGGGCGAAGTGCTAGTAGATTATATTATTTAGTTTGGCTGTACGTAAAGCTAAGCAAGTTGATTCATGTCAATGACCCATTTTGCCAATATTTCGTTTGTCACCTTCATAACACTAAAGTTTTCTGGACGTTCTATATCATTTGTAAAACTGTGTCAATGCAGATATAGGGTTGTGCAATTTTGAGCTTTGTGCTCATTGCGACAGATTTTTAATTGAATTACAAAATATTTTTTTGATTATTTAGAAATTTTGTTTTGTCGTTCTGCATTGTATGGATAAAGTAAGAAATATAGAACAATAATCTGGGGGCACGGTGGTACCCCCGCCAAGACGAGCCAAGCGAAGCGCGAGAGTACTATATACCTACCTAGCTTTTCTCGAACCGCTTTGTCGTTTTTTTGAACTCACATAGCTTGGGTTTGGATTATACCAGATAAAAACATCTCGGGATACGATGTCAATAGTGGACTTATTAAACATAATATAAAGTTTCAATTGCATATCTCTTATACTTTAGATTCTATTGATATCTCATCGATGATCATCAAGGAAGATACGAGGTAATAGAGAACAAACATACATAAAATATACACGCACAAACATAACCCATAATTCCTTGGCAGTTGGGTAAAAAGAATCCCCCTCACTCATTTACTTACGTATTAGAAATGGTCAGTTCTGTGTTACCTTCAGTTGCTATACCAATGACCTTACCAATAAACGGGGTTAGGTCAAAGTATTGTTTCATTTTGGCTAGCGTCCATTCCCGCCTATTCACCTATTTATATATTACTTAATGATAACAGATGTAGGTACAAATGTGTTACGTTTATTTATATGTCTGGTCAGCGGGTCGAGCGTACTTGTTTCCATTGTTTTGGAATGCCTTTAACTCTGTACTATATTAGTGGAGTACTAGTATTTTCTTATCTCTAAATAGTACCTAATAATTTTAGCCCATTTCATCGACGGAACAAAAGACGTACGACGATGCGCCATCGGTACATGGTGGACTTAACTACCGAAAAAAAAAACAAAGACATGCACAGGCAGGCAGAAACTCTGTGCGTTTTCTGTGCTAACTACTTCTAAACCAAAAATGTAACGGTTTTCGATACGGTTTACACTTCCTTATTCATCTTTTTCCTTATTAACGGCTAGGTTAAAAGGTTTGAAAGAAAAAAATTACTGATTTATGTACATAATTTTGAAAACAAGGTTTTTTCGTGTAACTAATAGTTTTGCTATAAAAAAATAATTAACGTCACGATATTTTTTCGCAACTTTTAGAATCTTTTTGAGTCGACTTGGATGTTTAAAAATATTTTTACACAGAAAAAATTATGGCTAGAGTTTCTTCATAACTAACATATCATATGTAAATCAAATAATATTTTGCAAGCAAAACTGATCAAAAGGAGGTTCAATATTGATATTTTGGCATCAAGCGGGCGCACGGCCAGTACTGCGTTAACATTGGGGCGTATATAGCGCCTTAAGACTATTCGACACAATTAAATAAAAATATTAATTCATTAGGTAGGTACTCGTAACAACTGTGTTTTCAAAACCGGCGCGCGGTGAGTATGACTAGATATATGGAAGTAAATTAAGCAAATGAAGTTTGTAAGAATAATTGTAGCAGGTTACGTTCTGTAGTAGTATGGGAAAAGGTAAATTAACGAGTTTATGTTACTTTAAAGTTCATACAGCAATAGAATACCGAATAGGAGTTTCAGAGTTACTCATTCAAGACGAGAGGAAAAATAAAATTCAAAGTAAATCTTACTAATATTACATATATTGGATAGACGTGTATGTGGATGTATGTTTGTTACTCAATCACACTAGAACGGCTGAACGAATCTGGATATAATTTAGCATAGACATAGACTATAGTCTGGCATAGCATATATGCTACTTTTTATCCCGGTATAATGTTCCTTGGGATAAGAAAAGACTTTTCAGGCGGGCGAAGCCGCTGGCAGAAGCTAGTAGATTGATACTTTCAAGATAATCACAATATACTTAACTCTTTACATCTAATAAACTTACTGATCGAAAATCTCTAAATAAAGTTGTTATACATTGGTTTTGCTAGCTTTCTCTGTTCCAATCATGGCCCAAAGGCCTTCCCCCATTCCTTTCTTAATTCGTTGCAATTACTCTGTTTAATATCATTTTTTTTTTTTGGTTAAGATGCATCTGGTTCGTTAGACTAAAGCCGATCTCAACTTAGTTGGGTAAAGGCTAAGCAGAATGATTGGTTTGTATATCTACGTGTTTATATGATGTACCACCAATGACCGTCTTTCTTTTCCACCCCGTGTAAAGTCTTGCAGTTATAAAAGATGTTTTTTTTTAATAAAATGGTAGGAAAAGAGTAAACAATACTGCTATAATATATACTTTTTTACGCTTGGTGAGTTGACAAACAAATTTTACTTTTTTTTTTAAATATATTTATTAAAAAAAAAAGTTAAATTTGTTTGTGAGTAAGACACTTTAAGCCTACTAAGGATAGCGGTACTATGGTACCGGGTGGCAACTGACCCCTCTGTAGGCTTAAAGTGTCTTACTCCCTGTCGTCACGTTGCCTCCAACTTGCCCTAATAGGAAGGTAAAATATTTCCAAAAATAATTTAGTGCCACCATTCTGCGTGTTCCTGGAGCTTAGTATTTATATTCATCATCATTTCAGCTGAAAGACTTCCACTGCTGAACATAGGCCTCCCCCAAGCGTCGCTACACTGATCGGCCCTGTGCGTTTCGTCGTCGTCGCTCCATCTAGGGGAAGGCCTACCAACGCTGTGTCTTTCAGTAAGCGGTCGCCACTCCAGAAGTTTTCAGCCCCATCGGCCATCCATCTTTATTCTTTATTGTACAACAAGACATTACATTAAAACAAGTTGATAACAAAATGCATGTAATAAGGCGAGCTTAACTCCAAATTGAATTTTCTTCCAGCTAACCTTTGAGTGATAGAGATCATAATAGAGGGCAGTAATCCAGTGTACAATATATATATATCTATATAGTAAGATTAAACTAGATCCATTCTTGTTTCCTTGCGTGATCGAATCCGAAATAAGGACATCCGCAAGAGAATCAATGTTAACGACATAGCCCGAAGAATTGAATAACTTAAGTGGCAGTGGGCAGGGCACATTGCACGCAGAACGGATTTATACGAGTAGCCTAAACTGAATATATCTTTGACGTGAATAAGTCTCTATATCCTCTTCCACAAGGAGAGGCCATTTATAAAAGTGATGATAACGATGGAGGGGAAGCGATCCCATTTTTTCATTTTTCTTTTCCAAGTTACAGTGCATATATGTAAATACAATAACAACTCATTCAGTTATTGAATCCAATTATTACCTAACCTAGAGTGAAATTCGTAATACCTCATTTTTTATAAAAGCAATTCATTCATTTTATTTAACAAATTTTATTTTCCTTTACAATTACACAACAAAAAATTATAAAATGCAGTAACGCCATCTGAAACACTACGTTAACAGTGTGGTTAATAATATAATAATATATAACTAGTAACAATATAGTGTTTTAAATATACTGTAGAGCTCGTCTAAGCTGAAATGACGCCCCCACCACTGCATTTAAGAACACAAGCAAATTTAAAATAAGAACGCAGTACACATAAAACACCATCGTCATTCAGTCAGTTGCTGGTCAGACTCTGACTAAGGATAATGTTTAGTTCGATTGCAAAAGCACCGAATAAGTACGTAAACCAATATGTAGTGGGCACATAATTTCAGTTAAGACTAGCTCTAATACTCGCATACAGGAAATAAATAAAAGGCTAGGCAATAAAGTCTGTTTGCAGGGTGAACTTCAAAATTTATGAAAAGTATTCCAGTGAAGATAGTTCCTTTTGCTTCATCTTTTAATGTCACCTGTATCTTTACGAATTGATTACCTATAATTGATGTAACTTTATTGGGTGCTTATATTTTCTGACCAGTTAATTTACATAGTGAAATAAGCATCTATTTATTACCTATAGAGCAAACAAAACTTGTGTTTATATAGGAATATTGTGGTCGTCAATTTGACTTACCGAATGAGTGACAAGTGAACAACGCTTCTTCTAAAATTCCTCAAAAATAGATTTATTACACACCCATTATTAAATAATATTAAACATTGAAAAAAATAAGTGCTTCTGTTGTAGTAAGTAAAGGAAAATTAAATGAAAAGTAGTCTCGAGTCTTTGTTTTATTTATGTAAATACCATTTTTGAAGCAAATTAACTGGCCTCAAATTATTGGCACCTCATATTGTTACAAGCTTTATATTTGTTTTAAAATAATGCTGAGGGTTTGTGTACATCGTTTAAGTGATAAACGGTCGATCCCATGGTGCTCATGGCTGCCATTTTGACTTAGGTCTGACAGCTATACTGTCTTGTCTGTGTCATTTTAACATTGTTTCCTTTGTATACAAACTTTTGGCTTTAGGTTTGGTTGGTGCAGGCTATTTGACTAATTTTAGAAGTCTACAAATAAGTAGTTGCCTTCAACGCCTTATATGTAAGTTGCTATTTTCTTTTTATCTAGAACTTGAAGAAGCAAATATATGTAGTGTTTTTATTTGGTGTTGTAAATCCCTCTTTAAACTATATTTACTGCCTAATTTCATTCTAATTTCAATAGTTTGAGATGACTAAAATTGACTAGAATATTATAGATCTCTGTTACCTCTACTTTCTCGCTTACAAAAACTAACTATAGTTTAAGATAATATATATATAATATATTATCTTAAACTATAGATAAATATTATGTTTTATTTATTAAATGGTTATTTAATATTCAAAAGTGTTATTCGTATTATTTTAATTGCCGTAGGATCAGCACCATCAGGACCTAACGTTATTAATAAAAGAAGATTCTTAAACTTAAAATAAAAACTATAGTGTTCATAAATAAACTGTAGTGGAAAGTCTGCTTTGCACAAAATGCGTATTTACTTCTTTTCATAAAATGTTTGCATCTTACAGTTCACGACAATAAACCAGACTTGTTAGGACGCTACCTTGAAAATCATTGATACTAGCATACATTCGGAAAATGATAACATTAAGAAAAGGTGACTAGATATCACAAGTGACAAATAAATAAATGTTTTATTTACATACTTGACGTTTTCAGGAGAGGCCGTGTAAATGATGGTCCTCATCAGAAATTAAAATCTTATACGCGTCCAACAAGTCCGTCGAACTTAAAACTAATTCGTAATCTACAACGTTAATTTGAGTTTATACCAATATACACGATGAGGCACCGATATCACGGCTTCGTGTCTGGCGGGTTGAAGAACTCCCAGTGATGATGGTGCACCGCCCGGCTGTCGCTCAGTCCCAACATGATCAGCCCCGCAATCAACACGAGGAAGATAACCATCGCCATCTGGATGTCTTTCTTGTCTTCAGCACCGCTAATGTACGACATGAAAGAGTTGAATATACTCCTTATGGTCCTGGTGATCGACGAGTGGCAGACGCGCAAAAATTGTGCACCGGCTTCGGTTATCGTGGGCTCATGCGTTCTCACGGGGGGTGCGGTGCGGCGAGGGGACGGGCGAGGTTTACCATCATCGGAACTGGTTTCTGAATGAGGAGCTGCAGGTTTCCTCTTAGGCCGTCGGGTTGGCGGCGGAGGAGTCTGGTGTTGGGGGTCATGAAAATCAAAATGAGGCCGTTCCCGCAGTGACCGAGTAGGGAAGAAAGATGCAGGAGGTATTGTTATGTCTTGGAGATATGAGTACAACAAAGGAGTCAAATCAGGAGGAGGTGGTCTTTGAGGTGGGGCCCCGGCTTCCTCCGCACTAGGAGGTCTAGGAGGGGGTGGCGTTAGTGGCTCCTCTTCCTCGAGAGGAGCTTTCGCTTCGTCTACTTTCTTACTTTCTTTTTGTTCCTCTACTTTTTCAACAAGTGGGTCATCTGTTTGTGTATGTTCCTCTCTACTAATCGGCCTTGGGGTTTCAATGACTTCCAGAGTTGCTGGTACGGGGGTTGGTGGGGGTGGAGGAGCGTGCGCTGTCGATATTTCAGCGAACTTCTTAACAATCTCATCTATGACTGACTGGGAAAATTCAATCCCACTTACAGAAATGTGGCCCGACTTAGAATCTAATTCTGAGACTTGCAACGTCATTCCTTCTATATCAGAGACCAGAATCTTATTAGCCTGAAGTTCAGAAACATTTAACCGACCAACATCTAAATCTTTCACCTGAAGTCGTTGTGTTACCAGATTATCTAACTGCACTTCTCTGCTTGAGTCACTCACTTTTTCAAGAGCTCGCTCTTCAGCAAGCTGTGCGGTATTTTTAGGTCTTTGTCTGTTACCCGAAAGGCCTCTTGACCTTGGGAGCGGAGGAACATCTGGAATTTGAGATTCATCAATATCTATGGGCTGAACAGTTAAAGAAGCTTCAGTTAACATTACATCACGTTCGTTGATCCTAGTTGGACTCGACACACGTCTTTCCACCAATATAACCGTAGGGGATGTACGTCCAAGACTCGGTTTAGATAATTCAGATATCTTAGGATCAGAAAGTTTTAATGATTTATCAGTGCGGGATGTAGGCCGCGAGTCACGAGGGGTCTCAGCTAGTTTAGCGTGACTTTTAGATAGCATGCACTCGTCATCAATAATGTCCCTCAACGAGCTTGACATCGACAACTCTAAATTGTCATCCATGCCTAATTCAAACTCTACATCGTCTGGTAGAGGGTCAGTCTGGGTAGAAACCTCAATCTCTAGTACATCTTCTTGCTTTGTTTGATCTTCATCAAAGTCACGTGAAACTCCCATTGCCGACTCTGCATCTGTAGATATGCTCCGCTGAAGATCACTTTTATCCCTCTTTCTTCGCCTGGATCCTCTAGGCGGACGCGGCGGTGGAGGAAGTGGTCTATCCTTCATTTTGTTTACAACTTCCCCAGATTTTAAGTCTTTATGAACCTCTTCAAACGGTTGATCTATTTCAACATATTGCGTTAAATCTCCACTCACCGAGCGTTTAGTAAAGCTATCCAATGTCATAAGACTCGTAGATGACTTCTTCCGGGGTGGCCGGTCAGGACCGACCGGTTTAGTGGGTCCGACTGTATAATATTTACGTTCTGAGCTATTGCTCTTACGGTGTCTCGGTGGGGTCTTGCTTTTAGAACGTCGAACACCTTTGCTGGGCGCGTAGGGGCCTTTGTCAACTGTTGCATATCCGGGGCTCTCGTGGCGGATTTCTCTTTCAATATCGATGTCTTCTGGGGGTGGTATGTTAGTGTCGAGGATGAGAGACTCGGCGCCGTGCGAGGTGCGGTCGTCGTCGCAGAGCGAGGTTCCCCGCGAGCTGCGGGAGCGGGTGCGCCGCGGGGGCATGGGGCTGTGCCCTGTCGTAGACTGCACATACTCTTGCGGCACGATGTACTCATGCTCAGTGCGATAAACAATTATCTGGAAAGCATAAGATATGAAATTAAAGCCTTGTTTGCTAAATATAAGAAAACTAGCGTAAAATTATCCATTGAAGAAAAACATTCGAATACATTTTCAGGTTTGGTTAAAATATTCTGTGAGGCGACAGTGATGACAGCATGCCTTGACCTTGTGTTTGAACTGGTACAAAAATTATATCTAATGGGAGCAATAATTTAACAGCTGTAGGGCTTAATTTTGATCCAATAAGATTGGTTTCGAATGCTCTCGTTAATTACTTTGTTCTACTAATCGTTGAGTGGAAGGTGTTTTTGTGGATAATGTGTGTCATTGGAGTACACAATTTAAAAAACCCATATTTTATATATTTGGTACTGATTCTCATGATTTCGCTCCCAGAGAACCGCACGGTTCCTGTATAAACGATGGATGTCAACAAATCCTTGACGAGTGATACATATTTACGGGTCAAACCTTTTTGTTTGTGTATGATAGGTCAGTCAGTTATTCCTAAATATAAAACATATCCGAGTTGATATACTAGGCTTTGTTATGTATTTCGGTCCGAACTGGAATACCTACCTACCTCAGCGCTCTAACTGTTAGGTATCTAATCTATCTAAACCTTTAAACGAGTAATTCTTGTATACATATTATATATATATATTTATTTCTATAGATATATATATATTCTGAGTCTCGGAAACGGCTCCAATGATTTTCATGAAATTTAGTATGCAGGGCTTTTCGGAGGCGATGAATCGACCTAGCTAGGTTTCATTTTTAGAAAACGTCGGTTTCTCTATTTTCACCCGAGCAGAGCTAGGTCGCCCAGGTACTGAATATTTAATCGGTTCACGAATCGTGAACAGAAGGATAGAAGCTAGACAGTTGGCAAATGTGCCAACTAGAATAATAACGAAGTGATTACACTTCGACAAAACACTGACACGCTTTTCCTATAGCTTTGAAGTCTTGTCCGGCACCGCGTACCGCAGCGTTGTGTGTTCCGCAGGCTTACTACGTATCTTTTGCAAGAGCAAAACGATAGCGATCAAACGCTTTATGTCATAAAAGTCGGAATTACCTGCAGTGGATGTATGGTAGGTCATACACAAGCGTTTGCTAATCGCCCAATGTTTATCAAACGTATTTATTTAAAAAAAAACCGCCTACAACTCTAAAACTTCTGTATGGAAGAGCAATTATTTCGCAATAATTGCTATCGTTTTGCTCTTGCAAAAGATACGTAATATGCCTGCCGATTAACAGACCAAAGAATAAGAATGATTACGTCATCAGCGAAATGTAGCTATACATCAGTGCAATATCTGTCTACACCTTTCGGTAATACCGGATCGTTACAAATTTACAATAAACTCTATAATTATAGTGTCTGAACTTAAGCAGTCACAATTTGTTTATATTTTTGTTATCTAGGTCAACAAACCAAACGAAACAACAATGTCCAAAAATACAATCCGAGTCCATCACGTATAGATTTACTGGAAGCGCGCCAGAACAGATTGCAGAGAAAATCATCCTGTATACCTAACTTTATATTTGTTTCTTCGCCAGTATATCATTTGCTCAGATGACGTAAATGCTTCTGAAATCGTAGGTGATCGTTGTAAGTTTTTCGCGGCCCTGACACGAAAAATTTTGACGTGTCGCATCGTGAATTTTGAATCGAAATATAATTTTTCTGAACTCTATTATTTTAATAATATAATTATAAAGTGAGTTACTTCTGGAAGTAAGGTCCTGAATACAAACATGATTCTATTTTATTTTATTTTACAGTTTTAGGAAAACTTACAGCTAATCAATTTAACACAAATGAGAGTAACAAAAATAAGTCCAATTAAAAGTTCCGATAGAAAGCTAAAATCTGTGATTATAGAAAGTGTAAGTTCCTGTGGGATAGCACGGGTCAGCGAGACCATGAGCCCAGCGAGCATTGGTAGCTAACGTATCGTAATGTCAATTATGGTCGTGGCAGGCTACAAGATGATCAAATTTTATTGCATCGAACATTGGTTGCGATCAATAATAACGTTATCCCGATTTTATTTATAACATAGATACATCACACGTATATAGGTATTGTTATTTAGATGGAGTTTTTCATGTTATATACAAGGTATTACTATTGAAATAAGCAGTACCTTAGTGTTAATTTATTTGCACATATTTTTATTTATTTATTAAGTGTTTTGTGGGCCAGACTGTTCAGCAATGGAAGTCAGAAAACGGGCGTCGCGTCGTCAATGAGAGAATCCTCGGATGCCCTGGCGTGATGATTTGGTGGTTTTTGCGGGGGATTGGCCGGAGAAACACCGGCAAGAGTGAAAGACCATGGACCTCTGCCCGGCAGTACACATACTTTAGTAGTTTTGTGTTCCAAAATATATCAATAAATAAGGCAAACGCATTTTGAAATTTTGATTTGCCGTTATTAATTGTATATCTCCGAAGATCTTCGTATATCTCCGAAAACTCAATAACACTGCCCGACCCGGGCATCTCTACACCACTACTCTGCAGCGCTTGCCACCGCTACACTAATGAGGCAGTCAATAACACTATTATCTGAACACAAATTTAGACCCAAGATGGCATAGTAATCATTATAAAAGGCCGAAAAGTATAAGGCACTTGTCCCACCGCTGGCAACGAAGTGATTAGCTAACGACTATTTTGAACCGACTTACCAAAAAGGAGGATGTTCTATGTTCGACTTGATATTTGCTTTTTTTGTGTATGTTCACCGATATCTCCGTCAATTGTGGACCGATTTTGAATTATTTTTTTTGTTTGAAAGCGCATATTCCGAATTTGGTCCAATTTTAATTTAGTGAGGTTCTGATGAACTCTCCATTAATTAACGGCAAATCTCTCGGCATTGCTGCAATCGCATGTTTGTTTATTGTTTATACCATTTCATAACATAACATCACGCCAGTACGCTCGAAAGGGGTACAGATCTCTCATTTCACCGATAATGTTCAAGTTTCATGTTATTCGGGTAATCTATTCTGGCGTTACTAAACAACTTGCCTATTTTGAGCTTGCCGTCTGGATTTGAGCCCGGTTGAAGGCAATAGGTTCCTATTACATCTCTGCCCAACACTTCGGGGAATACAGGCGTGACGGTATTAGCTTGTTTGTTTCTTTTACGTGAGACTAAACATAACTGGCAAAATTATGGGTGTATTTATAACGTACGCTACGCCAAACGCCATGTTGTGTTATTATTCTATAGGTAACGTAAACATTCGCTGTTCTATTGGTATCATAACAAAACCATTGCATCATGAATATTTGAATAATTCATATGTTCGATAATTAAATCAATGTTTTGTTGATTGTGATGCGCTAAGGTGTTATGTAATAAGACTGCTGCGTTAGAGATGCATGAACAGGATAGGCACATCATTTGTTTTTAGGGTTCCGTACCCGAAGGCTCCAAATGGAACCCTATTGTTGTCACTCACGTGTCCGTCTGTCCGTAGTCTGTCACACGGGGTTTACAGCCAAACGGTTGGAGCTTAAGTCTTCAGATTTCACAGTATAAGCATCTTGTTGGCCCAAAGCCATGCAAATAGTCTAAATATATTTATTTTTATTTTTAAGGGTGGCTCCCATAAAGCTTAAGGAGGGGCGTGAAGAGCGAGTGCGAGTAGAGCTCGTCGATAAGATAAATACTGTATTTTTTGTTTTAAAATATTGGAAAACAAAGGAATGATAAAGCCACCAACCAAAGTCAGCTTTTTTTACAAAATTTTGTACCGAAGAATTTTTTAACTTCCCACTAACCTATGATCTTGAAATTTGGTGATAATGTTTATTATTACGTATATTTTACTAAAAAACACCAATATATTGATAAACCAGATTTTTCTTTGATTTTCCCTAATGTTTCCTATTACAACCAACTTAATTTTGCGGTTTGGTACGGAACCCTAAATGTACGAAGTCCGACACACACTTGGCCGGTTTTTTTTATTGCTAAGAAATACGAGTACTATTCGTAAATTACTAATAATTTTGTTTTGGAATGAAGGTTACGACCCAGGGTCCATCGTATAATCAACGACATGCCAGTAGTGTCTGAAATATAAGCGCTAGAAATATAAGGCACGTCAATGTTTTTTCATGAGGTTGTTATGGTGTAAAATGTACATAAAGGTAATACTCACATCGTCCGTGTTCTCATGTACCTGCGGCTGTTCCCACAGTTCCGAAGCCGACATGTTATTGAAGTCGTTTAAGGACGAATGCTTGAAGTCCTTCTTGTTGAATCTCTTCTTCCTCTTTGGTGGCATGGGCAAAGTTTGAGACTGAATGGGAACATTCTCCGGGTATTGGATAACGTCATCATTTGCATATTCATGTATGGAATGCAAATCAGTGGTAGGAGTGAAATCAAGGTGATTGTTCACGTGCATATCAATATTTTCTTCCACATCACAACTTATATGTTCGTCTTGATGGTCTTCCGACAAACCTAAGTCTACCTCACTAAATTGCATACTGGCGTTAACACTGTCATCCATGTACGGAGTAGATTCCTCCTCTTTCTTCTTCCGCTTAGCTCTCGATGGCCTTACCGGTGGAAACGTGTAATAACCATCATCTTTATCATTCAAATCTTCAGTAGAATACCTCATCGGTTCGTTGTCATCGATCATCAGTTCAGGATCAGCCTCAGAATCGTTGACGTACATATTGTCGTCGTTCATTACGGAACTCCCTATCATTGAGAGAATATTCTTCGGGTTTTGGAACGCTTTTCGGGTTTCATCGCTCAAATATTCCCTTGTTTGAATATCTTCACGAGAAATTCCTCTCGGTCGAACAAAAAATTCGTCATTGTTAATTTCGGTTATGACATGGGGTTGGTATTCTTGTTTAGAAGGTGAAATGTCGGGTATGGATGAAGCGTTACGTTCGTCTTCCAGATGAGAAGGTTCAGGTTCATCGTCCATATATTCGTTGTCCACTTTGTCAAAATCATAGGTGGTCTCAATTCGCCTGCTGTTTTCCATTTCAAAGTTGGCATCATCATCATTTTCCATATTCCCGTACTCTCGTGGCTCTTCAGGACTATCAGGGATATAAGTTGGTTCATCTTTATTTTTTTTTAACCGGGTGAAGGTGAATGTGGGTGGTGGTGTATCTTCCCTGTTTAATGTGGGCGATGATGATGTTTTGGGTAGCTCTGACTTCTTCTTTCTATTGAATAGCCTGGGGTAAGTTCTAGCTTCAAACTCTACTGTAGCAACATCAGTAGGCTCCGCGTTTGAATCCGTGGAGTCATTGGTCACATTGTATTCTTTTTTCCTACCAAGACTAGGAAAGTTGATCTTTGGCCGGTCAGGCATTCTGAATTTAGGCATATCGGGAACGGAAAACTTAGGCCTATCTGGCAATGTGAACTTTGATCGATTTAATTTTTCAGCTAAATTAAATTTAGGCCGATCAGGTAAACTAAACTTCCTTTTATCTGGTAGTGTGAATTTAGGTCGATCTGGAAGAGATATCTTAGGCCTTTGGGGCATTTTAAATTTAGGCCGTTCAGGCATACTGAATTTAGGTTTTTCAGGCATATTGAACTGCTTTGATTTTATGCTTTGTAATTTAGATTTCAATTTTCCAGCTTGTGATTTCAATTTTCCCGTACCTTCTCTGATGCGCTGTTGAATTTTACTGTCGGTGCTTTCGGCATTCTTTGATCTGCTGTCGCGTTTTAAAGGTAACTGTTCTAGTGCAGATGAGTCAACTTGACTAGTGCTAACTTCACATTCTGTGCGTGATGTTGTGGAGGGTGTGTTTACGAAATACCTATCTTCGATGTCTCTTTGTAGTGCTTCGGCGCTTGTCATTTCTTCGTTTTTATCATCATTCAATGGTAAATTTTCATCTAATTGTTCTTCATCATCTGTTGTATGCTGTAAAAATTTTCTCTCCAGAGAAGTGGTACTTGACAACTCATCATCCGTTTTAACCAATTGGATTGGTTTCTCATCTACACTCGGAGCAGTGTAAATAATGTTCGGTGGTGGCTTTTCGATGATTTCATATTCGTGATCACTGTAAAAAACAACAGTGTCTTACAATTTAAAGTAGTACATTGTGTAACTATAGCACAGCATATTTATGACATACATTCGCAAAACTAATAGAAAAACTTTTTGGATAGCAGTAAATCAGTCGCAGAGCATAAAAATGGAGCAAAGAACATAACATAAAAATGCAAATCGCAAAAATTGTGATTCGTCGCAGAAGATTTGAGTTATATTTAAACTTCACACACGTTGCTCGGAGTCACAATTAGGCCAACAGCCGCCGCTCGTTTTAGCCGCAGCCGCCGGGCGAAAGACGTTGTTCATATTATTTTGCAGTTTGTAATTTTAGTTATAAATGTCATGAAAACCGTCGAATGTTAATGTAGGTGGCTGGACTTACCTCTCATACGAAATAATATTACTAGCTCGCGACGTCGGTCTAGTACCCACTGGATTCACTCTCTCCGGGAGGAGCGAGTCACATTGAAAGAACTGACAACCGCATCGGACGTCTGGAGTAAATATCTGAGCACTGCCTTCTCGGGTCGGCCTCACTGGCCGCTCTATAGGAGTGCCACCTTCGGATGTCCATCGCCGAAGTGTAGTCATAACTAACGATTACCGAATCCAGGGCATATTTATTTTAGTTACTCGTTTCCCGTAAACTACACGAACTGTCATTAGCACGCGGGCAATGAGTCATTAAGCGTGTTTGTCAAAGCTGGACAGTAAATGAAATAATCACAGACGTGAAAGCAGCCGCGAGCACTGATCACTGATGACAA
Organism: Orthosia incerta; assembly: GCA_948252205.1. NCBI lineage: Eukaryota > Metazoa > Arthropoda > Insecta > Lepidoptera > Noctuidae > Orthosia > Orthosia incerta. The sequence continues at coordinate 34,237,796 of OX411741.1, read as the reverse complement.
TTTTAAAGAGCTTCCTCAATGTGCAGGAAGACCGGTCGGACCGAGCTATATTTATCAAACAGTCAGAAGCTAGCGCGTTCGCTTTGCGTGTATTGGACACGGTTGTTATGTCACAATTACGTATGATGTACTACTACTTACAATGGAGTTATTAGAAATGTTAATTAATAAAATATTTACCTGCTGGGTTTAGACCATTTTCTCGGGTATTCAATTTTTTGTCGATCGTTGGTGTCGTGAGGGCTGGGGCTAGGTGATGATTCTATAGGCGTCGCAGCGGGCTGGTCTCCAATCACCTCTGCATCTTCTCCTGTCAATTCTGTTATGGTAACATTGGGAGATTCGTTGCTTGGTCCTCTTTCATCTAACTGGTTTTGAAATATTTCGTCTACATTGGGCTCATCTGGATCCATTTCTTCGTCCAAAATTACAGCTTCTTTATTTACATTATCCATTTTATGCAATTTTTCCATGACGTGTTCTTCAGATTTTAAACTAGCATTTTCCATAACTAAGCTAGGATCTTGGGAAGCAATCGACTTCTTCTCCAACAGGATTTCATTTTCCTTGTTGCTGTTATTTCCACTTTCATCATCCACTTTGTTCCCACCCTGCTTATCAACATCTGGTGAGAAATGCACATCTTTTCCTTCCTCTATGTCTTCGTAAATATGTTCTTTCTTTTTCCTTGGTGGTGGCGTGTCTACAACCATTGTTTTACTCATCTCATCAGAACTGCCCAATTTAATTGCTCCGAATTTTTGTCTTCTGACGGCGCCAGGCGACGATCTCAGTTGTCTTATTTCTTGACCCTCATCATTTTTTTTGCGTTTTGATATGGGTGATTTTTCACTTTCATTTCGTTCAAGTTTATGTAACGTTTTGTCTGCTAAATGTTTTATTTTATTCACTAAAGGATGACAACATTTTGTTTTTTCCCTTGTTTCTGATGTTACTCCTATGCTATACTGTTGTTCTGGAACTCGGCGTTTAAGTATACCTTTAGGGGATACATTTTTGGGAATTTCAACAGGCGTAGCTAAGTGGGTACTAGCTTGGCTTTCGGGACGTTTAACTACATAAGCTTTCACAGCCTGGTTTATGACATCTTCTTCAGAATCTAACGATATTTCTTTAGAAAAGTTCGGCACGTGCACTCCTTCATCTTCACCTTCCTCACCATGTTTGCGACTACTCCCAGGTGAAGAATCAAGGTTCAGTATCCTCTGCACGTCGTCGTCCACGGGCGAGCGTGTCCGAGACCGTGAAAATTCTCGTGACATACTTCTTCTCGGTGTCGATTCTCTGATGATATCTTCTGCAGTAATTTCACCTTGAAGTGGCTCCTTTAGTAGGTGAGTCCATGGGTACCTTCCCGCTTTACGTTCTCTTCTCAAATCTTCCCATTCATATGTTTTTATAGGCACTGGTGGTAAATCTTTCTCTTTATCTGGTGACAATTCAGATTCCATATGTTTGATTATTGAATTTAATTAACTTGAAAATAATTTCTAAAAAAAGATTTGCCGGACACAATGTTTTGTATAATGATGATAATTTTGAAATATTAATGCACGAACCCCGCAAAATTTTCACTTTTCACCGTATAAACTAAGAACACAACATTTCGTTTCAATGTGAGAATCTCTGACTGAAAACACGTTATGTTTGCGTGGGCTCGTGTAGAAATAGGTGTGAATAAGTTGTGTACTATGATCATTGGCCAACAGATTATTTTGGACTAATGCACCGATGTTACCTTGACGCGTTCAGGGCACTTGTGTCGTGAGTCCTCAGCTCACCATCCCTGGTGTTGTTTGTTGACATGGGATGCACTAGACGCGTTTTTTTGTTTTATTTATTTTTTTCCGATCGAAACCGATTGGCGATCTGCACTGAATCCCGGTTCAACTGGCCGACACGTCTTAGTCCGCGCAGGCGCGCTAAATATAAGATTGAGCATGAATTTATTTTTGGTGAGTATTTCGCGTCATCAGTTAAAACTATAGGACCGTTCTCGATTTTGGAGGCTATCTGTATGGTTTGTAATCAGAGATGCTGGGGTTATGTTAATGAATGAAAAGGCCGGGTTCGTATATTCGGCTCAGTGATGAGTTGACTTACCTTTGGCACCTTGAACGAAGTCCAAGAGTGTGGTGCGGTTGGACCGCGGGCCGCGGACAGTGTTCGCGCGTGACTGCTACATTCACACATTTATTTATTTATGTATATAATTGCTACACGTACACACGCATTATGTAAGCGTATGTATGTCTAACAGGTGGGAAAACATTTTTAAGTAAGTAGGCAGATACCTACCAGTTATACTATTTTTGTGACGTCTCATTCACGTATATACTTCGCTATGTGCGTATGTTATTTTATAAATCGTATCTATATATTCCTCTCACATGAATAAATCTTCGTGATTGATTTGTTTTATAATTTTAGAAATTCAATTAAAGTTTTTACCAGATTTACAATATTATAAATATTTAGATACTTGTGTTTTTATTACACCATTTTCATATGATCATCCTTCTGCGCTTATGCCTTATTCCTTGGAGTCGGAGCAATACGTTTTTTTCTTCTATATATTATTCTTTCGACCGTCACGCTATCACGGCATCTTCCTTCTATCATCCTCTCCATTAATCCACATTTATATTATCACATGCCTATTATCTATTCTATACCTATAATAAATCTGTCAAAAAAAGTCGTTTTTGTACACCGAAAATATTTCCTAAAAAAATAAACCAGGGTGTTAAAAGATAACCAACATAACCCATTATCAGCATTTTTAGAATTTTTGTCTGTTAGTTTGTGCACGCATCACCAAAAAACCCAAGAAACCAATGTTGATAACTTGTGTACATAAACATTGTGCGTAACTTGAAGTAATACTTAGTTTTTGTTTCATCGCAATCGGTTCATTCTATCAAAAGTTAGATGAATTTAAAGTGGTCATGAAGTAAAATTATCACAACACACGCAATAATTCAGATACTCTTACAGTTGAACTACGTACTCGATAGATGGCGTTGTGCATTTGATGTCATTTTATGAATGGCGGTGTAAAGATTCTACGCGAAACAACGTACCCTAGAAAAAAAAATGGTAGGTAGGTATGTAGGGAAGGCAGGATGGTAGGTAGGGTTGGGTAGGCAGTCAGTTGACGGGAGCGAAGCCGCGGGCACAGCTGAACCTTTATCAAATTAATTAGATACAATTTATATCGTGAACAACACAAACTTCGATGGTGACTACAGTCTTTTTTAGTTGGTTGGAATATTCATTAAATAGTGGTGGTGGAGGAGCTCGTGGCTAGGTAGGTAATAACAACCGTATGGGTCAATCTTGAAGGCTTAGCCTGATTTTAGAGTCATGCTGACCGTCGTCGGCGATGACGGTCGCCGCGAGCTCGTCATTGGTGGAGTCTGACGGCCGTCATCGCTGAACAGAGTGACTGCACCAATGACGAGCTCGGGGTGACGGTCAGCGCCGACGGTCAGCGTCGGTCAGCCTGACTCTAAAATTAGCCTTGCTGACCGTCTTACCAGGGTCGTTCCACGATCACACATGACTATCCATTAGCTACACACAGCAAACTAGATAGGTTTGCAGGGCACACCGACATAGATGTTGGTATGGGTATAATCAACGGGTTTATTACTTCGCCTGTTTACTAGTATTTGCTTTACAATGATATGTAAATACTCGTAAATTTAACTATGTATAATCCCCGGCATGTAAGTTGGCAAGAGTCGTTAGATGCGCAGAAGTCGTTTTTTAGGTCTCTTTGGTAATGAAGCGGGGCGCGTCGAACGTTCCGATTGAACGCGCTGAACCGACGCAACGCCGCCGGCCAACGAACCGACTGAATAATTGCGTCGCGTCCATATTTCTTTCGCTCTATGTGGTGGTTGGTCAGTTCGCGCATATTGTGCGCATACCCTACTACTCCAAAACCTTTACAATTTACATGCCGGGGACTATAACTAACTAGTCCCTTGGCATAAGTGCGTAAGCATACGGCTGATAAAAGAAATGTCTTAAGATCAAGTGTCAACTTTATGCATTTTTTTTTGTTGAATTTATTTTTTGGAATTTATCTGATAATAGAAAATTATTCGAGAAATATATATAAAGTAAAATTAAACAATTTGTAATAAGAAATCAACAATATTTATTGACTAGGTTTTTTAAAATTATTACAAATTATAAAGTTTTGTGTATGACAAATATTCTAAGTCGGACAAGAACTAACGTTATTTTTCATAATCACGTGGGTATTTTATTTATTACCCATGATAGTAAGTTCGTTATTAAGATACAGGTATCCTAAATTAATAATGCTTGTCAACAAATTCATATTGAGAGCTCAGAGAGCTTACCACCCGTTCACTAAACTAGTTCTCCTGGAGAAGAAGGGCAAGAAACTCTACGGAAGTACTTTGATAGTATTTATCGATACTTTTTACAACCACATAAAGCATTCACAATATTATGGAATCAAAATAATAAGGATAAGGCAAAGAACATACACTAGCCTTTATATCAATTTAACATATTATTATAATGAATAAAGGCCATAATATGATATAGATACAGTTTCAACACAACCATTAGCAATAATAAAGTTATTATACCAAATAACTTACGTTAGCCTTGTGTTTTATATTTCGCTAAGTGTAAATAATTCAGGAAGACATTTAAATTACAATTTCTGGCCTGTACTGGCTTGTAGTTCACAAAAAAGTAAATCAGCTTATCAATTACACAATATTTTATATTAACGGGTCGACCTGTGTCTCAATACGTCGAATATGAGAAAACGGCGCGGTATCGCGCCATTTTCTATACGTCTTGTTTAGTCGCCGTGGAACCAGTAGTGAGAAAGGGCTCAGCCATATGCCTAGCAAATATTTTACACATCATGTGTATGCAAATCCAGTCATTGGTCCCGGTCGGCGAGGATCAATGCTGCCCGAATCTACATAACGTGGACCCACAATTGCAACGTTCTTCTCTGTGAACAATAATACAATATTGTTACAAAAAACAACAATCAATAACATGTGGCTTATTTAAACATATTAAACTTCTAAACATAATATTTAATAACATTTTGTTACTCACCGATACCATTTAATTTAATTTCACTAATTGAAACATTTTGCTCAAGCAAAATAAATATCCCAGCTCTTAAAAGTGTAGTTATGTTGTGTGTATTTTGTGTATTCATAAATAAAAGCACTTCTCAAAACACGCAGGATATAATGTCTAAAAACGTAACGAAAGCCTGATAGTCAATAGCATTATGTAATTACACCCGTTGATTTTACTCACACCAACATCTATATTGGTCTGCCCTGCAAACATATCTTGTTTGCTGTGTGTTCCTACTGAGACACCTCCATACCTCGCAAATGTGGGGTTAAGATAGGCAGTCTCTCCTCAGATACTTAGCAGAATACCATTAAACTGGCAGTCGACTCCAACACAGGAAAGGCGAGTCAGATCGATTGATTCATTGATAATTATGTGTTGTTTGTATATCTTTTCCATTCATAAGTAAAATAATATAGCCATTGTTAAAAAAATAAACAACCCTTCTGTTTTAAAATTGACCTGGGTTTCCCACCCAGGGAATGCTTCACGATTGCCCGAAGTTCACATGACCGAAGAACGTTTGAATAGTAGTACTGTTAGCTAACCGTAGAGGGATTTATAATGCGATTACCTACTGTTGAAAGGGGTTTTGGATGAACAAGATTTTCTTATCAAACTGACAGTCTACCACGATGAGACAACATGTTCTCCTAGACTGTCCAGTGGTTGCTGAGTACAGGGCAAAATAGGCATTTAGGTATACCGAGGCGAAGTTCCTTTTCTAGAGGAGGAGCTAGGGTGGATTGAATACCTAATTTGTTCCACCAGAAAGTAAAATATTCAATTGGACGTGGAGTTGCGGACACCAGTCCGAATTGCGATAACAAAACATCCTCTAGTCAAGGAGTGAAGCCGTTCACGCATTTAAACTCACAATTTTTCACATCCTGTACAGTGTTAATTTGAACATACCAGCTCAAATGTGGCGCCAACTATAACACCACTTACGAACTGAGCCTACGAACCTATCCTTAATCGAGAAAGCCTAGTATCAAACATACCAATGTTTTTACAGAGGCAGACGCAATGCTCCTGGGGGAGCCCTCTAGACAACACCAGTTCTGGTCGGAGTTTTCTTTTTATGCCGTGGTAGATGAATAACATAGCAAACGTAGTTTTGTTAGTCGCCGACTTTGAGCGAGCGTTTCGCAATTTGCTACTTTTACAAAAATCTGTTTGTCCAGCTTTCTCACATCTATGTTCAGATTGTCTTTCAATTTACCTGATGCTGCTCATTACCAGTATTTTACACAGAGCAACTGTCTTGACCTCTACAACCCAGTAACTGGATAACACAATATCTTTCGGCTAGACTGCAAACAGACACACACACAGATTTTCTGGCTTCGACTATGCGTAAAGACTGTCAAATATCAGAGAAGTATATATAGTAAGTGACAGCCGGGACCAACAGCTTAACATGCTTTTCAGCACAGCTTAACGAGTCTAGGTATTAAAAGAATGGTAACTCATGAACAGACTGACAATCGACCAGTATGGCTGGTATTATTAACGGTCCATATTCAACTACACCGAACCGACAAAAGCACTCAATAGACACAATGAGTCTGAGACTCTAGTGTACTGCTACTGCTTACAAGTGTCATTCGATGTCAGCAACGACGATAATCGAAATACCAAAATACGTACAATGATCATGAGACAATTTGATAGCGTTTGACACATAGATTTAGTTTTTTTTTTGCTACGGTTTGACATTCCCATACGTTTTTGACGTTTTTCCAAACGCTATCGCCACCATAGATTTAGAATTTTTTTTGCTACGCAAAAAGATACACGAAGCGTGCGAGCGAGAAATCCTAATCAAGTACAAACCACCCAAGAGAAAAAGAGAGCGTGAATGACGTACCGATATGTCATGTTTTTCGCGAATAAGTAAACCTAGCGGACAATCTGTTTTACGCCGCGGTGAATTTCTTGCATTTAAATAATAATCTTTAGATTTAAATTGATAATATTAATTATACAATTATGGTGACTTGTTCTGTGAGTGAATGTGACGTTACAAGACGAAATAACCCCAATAAATACACGTTCCACAGGTAAATACAATTTTGTCCTTGGATTGTTTTGAACCATATTTTGACGAATTTCTGCTAGTAATCGGCTCAGAAAAAGATTCTTACAATAGTATATTGATTTCCAATGTTATATATAAGTATATTTCGTATATATAAACAAAATTGGAGAAAATATTATGTAAAAGAGTAAATTGATTGTTTACGCTAGGGCTTGACAAAGCGGTGACGTCATGAGTATCGATAAAAACTTAATCGTTTTTAGTGACATCATGACATGAATACAAACTTATTTAGTCAGGTTTTGTTAAAATAGATTTAAGTTACGATTGAGAAGATGTTTTTATCGAAACTGTACTTAAAGTTGCATGTTTATTGTTGTCTTTATTTTTCAAAAAAAATCGGAGTGTTTTGATGTTTTGTTACTTTGAGTAGGTTTAGGAATGTCATTATATTCTTCTCCTTAGCGTGTCGATGGCAAATATAAAAAGTTAAATATTGTGTTTGGCCCAGAATTCAGCCACGGCAATACCATTCGGTGACGCAGTCATAAGGTCTTCGTAAGTACAGGTGACAGGGCATGCTGCGCTCTCCGTGAGATGGGCCATGGTCTGCGGAGAGATGCTGCATAAGCACTGAAGACTAATGCCATCGGAGAACCCCCACCTGAGGAGGTTGTCCTTGCTGCGGCCAACCCGAGTGCGGAGTCTATTTAGGGTCATTATAATTGTATGCATTTATTAGTTTTACAGTGGCTAGAATACATCAGTGCTCTGCTCATCAGCAATTTTTTCTGTTGTGTAAATAATAATATATAATATTTATGTACCTACAGATTCCCAAATAATTCTGTATTAAGAGAAAAATGGATTCGAATTTTAAACAGAGATGGATGGTCTCCAAATAAAAACTCTACAATATGTAGTAAACATTTTGAATCGAAATACTGCATACAAAGAAAACATCGACGACTTCTAATGAAATAATCTATACCTACTTTAATTGTGCCTGTAAGAATGACGTAGTGTTAGTTTTCAAAACATCTAGATACTTCTAACAGACCTCATCTACTTTTATAAAATATGTAAACGTGTTTGTACAAACCAACTTACAGAAATAATATCATTTATCATTGAACTATCTGCAGGCCATACAAATATTTGTTCCGTGCGGGAATCGAACTCGCGACACGCAGCGCAGCAGCCGATCGCTCAACCACTACGCCAACCGTGTCGTCAATTTCAAATACCTGACTGCGGTATTTTTTTATTAGTACTTCAAATACTTGTGGCTTCAAAATACATTCAGCGATTTTATTAATAGATGCGTTCTGCAGAAAATAGCGCTTGATAGCTTTCATAAGCAAAATGGCGACCGCGTACGTCAAATTTTCAAGTACCTTGTAAATTATCATTTTCATTTCAAACGGTTATTTTCACCGAACTTCTGTGTATTGATTAAGTTTATTAGTACGAATGTCACGATAAATGACCAATGAATGAATATTTTGTTATTTGTATTTTAAATAAAAATAGTTAAAATACTGTACTTTACTTTTAAATACACGACTTAAAAATATTTTGTATTTCGTATTTTAAATACATGCGAGATATTATTTTGTAATTTGTATTTTAATTAAAGCAAAGCATGGTTTTTGCCCAGCAATCGTGTTTCTTAAGGTGTTCACCAAGTATCGATATCGATATTGAACATGGACTTTTTATCAACACTTTTTTAACTAACACATGGACAAATTCCCTCACACATAGATTTTATATTTTCGGTTTCGTTTTCCATCTGACTCTGTGTATCTTGTACATACTATATCTATGATCGCCACGCTTTTGTTGACAGAATGTCACTTGTCTAGGGCCTATTACTTATCCTTCTGTCCTTGTATTCTAACGCAATTAAGAATTCAACCAAAATTTGCCATGAATATCAGTCTACTTTATAAAAGTTAATTCTTTTTTTTATTATCACTCGACGAAGGAAGCAAATTGGAAGCGATGTGGTGTAGCGCCATCTACACAGCCACATACATACTACATACAAAAGGCAAAAAAACTTCGTGCGTGCGGGTGTTGTGTTACGCACACTCCCACACTCCCACTCCCACTGCATTCTCAGTCTTATATATATTAGTCTATGAACACCCGTCTGGTCGAAGGTTCCTTCCCTTCTATGGCCGATGAAACCATGCTGTTTATCATATTTCTATACAATTAAATAATGTGTTTGTTATCATGTTCAGAAGACAGACAAACTTGCAGTGCACCTGCATTTTAGTTTCATATTAGAATGTTTTGGTATCATATAGTATACATTGAGCAGCCAGTCACACGCAAGCTGTATTACCACACTTGCGCTGATTAAGCCATAAGGAGTATTAAAGACTAGTGTTTCAGATAAAACTACTGAAATTGTCTTAGAAATATTTTTATTAAAATTTTCTTTTCTTACATGTCAATATTGAAGTCACATTTTCTTGTCACAAATCAATTTTCAAAAATCATCAATGTCTCATAAAACTGCCAGCAACATACTCCTCCTCGCTAGACCCTGACCGTCGAGCTCACACGGTGGCAGCTGGCCCCACTGCTTTCATTAACACCACCAACTTGTTGACCGGGCGCCGTAGCACAGCACCGCCGCGGGTAGCCACATCTACCATGCGGACACGGCAGTCCCGGCCTGGCAGCGTGGCGACAACTCGACCTCTAGGCCACACATTTCGAGGAGATGTAGAATCTGCAATTAAGACTAAGTCATTAAGCCCTACCCCACACCCATCATCGTGCGTCCATCTCGTGCGCGTCTGTAGGCTGGGCAAATATTCGCGCATCCATCGAGACCAGAAATGGTCCGCCAGTCTCTGGCTTATCCTCCATTGCCTTCTTAGGTTTAAGTCTGCATCTGTGAAGCTTCCTGGTCTACCCAGCCCATTTGATGATCCAAGCAGAAAATGGTTGGGTGTCAGTGCCTCCTCCTCGTCTGGGTCGAGAGACACGTCTGTAAGAGGCCGGCTATTCACGACGTTTTCAGCTTCAGCCATGAGAGTGATAAGGACTTCCTCCTTGGGCGCTCTTGAGTGAAGGATCGCCGAGAGAGCCGTCTTGACTGATCGAATGAGCCTCTCCCATACACCTCCCATGTGTGGTGCATCTGGGGGATTAAAAGTCCACTCAATGCCTAAGTCCGCAGTCCTGTTTATCGCTTCATCATCTATCTTCAGTAGCTCTTTGTTTGCAGATCGAAAATTAGTGCCATTATCTGAGTGGAGTCGTTTGGGGTATCCACGTCGCGCCGCCATCCTTCTAATCGCCATAAGAGTCGAATCAGTGTTTAATGACGATGCTATTTCAATGTGCACGGCTCTGGTATTCATGCAAGTGAAGATAACACCCCATCGCTTTTCTTGTCGTCGCCCGATGGTCACTGACATTGGACCGAACATGTCGATACCGCAGTACGTGAATGGTCTGCAGTGGTGTTCGAGGCGCATAGTCGGTAATCCTGCCATCATTGGTTGCTCGCAGCGCGTACGCCGCGCTTTACAGATTACACAGTTAGCAATTAATGATCGCACTGCCGCCCGTAAACGGAATATGTAGTAATCTTGTCGAAGCTCGTTTACCAGGGTCGCTGTACCGTAGTGTCCTAATAATCGGTGCCTGTATTCGATAATAAGCTTAGTCACATTGTGTCTTGCGTCAAGTATAATCGGATTTTTCAACTCAACCGAAAACTCTCTATCAGCCATTAAGCGACTCTGAACTCGTAGCACACCGTCGTCGTCCAGTCTCGGATTAAGTTTTCTTAACTTACTTTGCAGTTTTATCGTATTGCCTTTCTTAATCGCAGCGATTTCATCATAAAATAACTCACATTGAGTTTGTCGGATAATATGAGTTTGAGAACGACGTTCATAGATCGGTGACATTCTAGTGTCAAGTCTTTGACATTTATTTATGAAAAGCAAAACGTATGCTAGACTTCTTGTTAGTCGGCGCCAATTTGAAAAACGAGTATGGTCAATAAGCACTATAGCTTCCGAGACAGTCAAAATAGTTGTAGGTGGCTCTATCTCCTCCTCGGTTTCGGCCGGCTTGAACCTAGGCCATGCATCTTCTGAGAGGTGAAGAAAGTCAGGTCCCGACACCCATCTTGACTTGTCCATGTCGAGGACTACATTGGCTCTTGTGGCTTCATCGGCGACATTCATGTTTCCAGGCAGCCATCTCCACTCTTCAGGTTTTGTGAGTTCGTCTATTTCGGATAATCTGTTAGAAACGAAAACGTTAATCTTTCGTGGATTACTCCGTATCCATCGCCACACAGTCAGAGAATCAGTCCAATATATACATTGAGAGATTGTCACGCTTTGTTCTTGCTTGATTGTCTCTCCCAAGCGTGCTCCAAGCAACGCAGCTTGCAGTTCCAGACGCGGTATTGTCGTGCCTGCTTTTAATGGGGCCACGCGGCTTTTACCAGCGACAAAGGCAATTTGTGTATCACGGCGCAGGTAGGCTACCGCTGCATAAGCCTGCTCAGATGCGTCAACAAAGATTATTAATTGAAATTTGTCCATTGCAGAGAACCCGTAGTGTCGTGGCATGGAAAATAACTGACATTTCTTCAAGTCTTGAAGCCATTTGATCCATACTTGAGCGAGATCGTCATTTATCTGTTCGTCCCACTTTGTCTTGGTCCGCCACAATTCCTGCAGCATTATTCTCCCTCTAATCAGGAAGGGACTCAATATTCCAAGCGGATCAAAGACTGACATTACCACTTGAAGCATCTGACGCTTAGTAGGGATTCTAACACCATTGGCAATGTCCTTGTCAATTTTCTTCATGCTGAGATCAAAACCCAAGGTGTCTAAAGATGGTCTCCAGTTCAAGCCCAAGGTTCTTTGGACTTCATCATCTCGTCCGAGTAACATTACAGGTTCTGTTTTTGCTTCTTTAGGTAGAACATTTGGTCGGTTTGATGCCCATCCACGAATATCAAAGCCGCCCGTCTTGTGTATCATCACTACATCTTCCACAAGTCGCTTCATCTCCTCCTCATCATCAAGGCTGTCAAGGTAATCATCTACATAATGTCGTTTCTTGATGGCTTCGACGGCTCTTGGGTGAGAAGAAGCATATTCGTCAGCATTGCGGCGAATGATGTACGTTGCGGTACAGGGCGATGACGTGGCTCCGAAGGTCATCGAAGTCATCTTGTAGGTGCGCGGTGGTTGCTTTCGCTCCATCCCTCGCCATAGGAAGCACTGGGCGTTCTGATCGTCTGCGTTAATCTTTATCTGGAGGAACATCTCTCTTATGTCCGCTGTTACAGCGACAGCTCGTTCACGGAATCTCAGCAATACTCCTAGCAGGTTGTTCAACAAGTCAGGACCAGTAAGTAGTTCTGTATTCAAAGAAATACCGTTAGTTGTAGCTTTGGCGTCAAATACGAGTCGTAGCTTTCCAGGTTTGTTTGGATTGCGGACACCAAAATGCGGCAAATACCAGACACGACCAGTAGGTTTTTCTTGGGCTTCTTTTGCATAACCTTTCTCAATGAAGTTGACCACTTGCTTTTCGTAATCAACGGCGGCGATAGGATCAGCGTCCATCATTCTCTCCGTGCTTCGTAGTCGATGTTCAGCATTTCGGCGGTTATCAGGCAGCTGTATGTCGTCGCTCCGCCATATCAAACCGGTTTCCCATCTCTGCCCTATCTTTCGGGACTTCGTGTCTAGGATGTGAATGGCTCTCTTCTCATCTGGGGATAATCTGGGCCTGTCAAGACACTTGACGCCAAGGCTGTCCAAGTGAAAGTAGTTTTTCACTAGCTCGTCCAACCGATCGTCTTCGTCTAGGCGTGCATGAAGCGCAAACTCAGGCATAATATTGGATGCTATAGAAGAACAAACACCATGGAGCACCCATCCAAGTTTTGTCAACGACGCGACAGGTTCATCTTTACCACCTTCTCTTAGTTCTCTGCTCACGATCAGGGGCCATTGGTCCTGGCCGATCAGCATAGCTGGTTGACCTTCAAAAGCATAGAGGGGAAGGTCTTTCAGGTGATCAAAGCTCTCGATATATTCTTTAGGGATTGTATGATAGGGAAGATTTAGCGCTTTAACTGTTCGTACTCGATCTAGCTGATGAAGACCCCAGGGAGTTCGTATCGTCAGCGTTACCATCTGACTTGATGCGCTGCTTGTTAGGCCTACTACACCATGAATTTTCAATTCTTTTTCAGGACCAGTAGCTCCTATCTTTTCGGCGATATCGCTTTCGATCAGACTTATTGTCGATCCTTCGTCAAGTAGTGCATAGGTCGTAACACTTCCTGATGGACCTTCAATCTCAACCGGCATCACCTTCAGAAAGACCATATTCTTTACAGACCATGTATTTGCTGTAGTCTCGGGCTTGTCCCAGTCAAGTCTATGTAGAAGCGAGTGGTGACCTCTCTTGCACGTTTTACATCTGACCTTGTATTTGCATCGTTCGCGGCGGTGGGTGGACTTGAGACATCTAAAGCATAATCGGTGCTTACATGTCCAATCCCATCGTTGATTGATATCTTCATCAGCGAACTTGGGGCAAGTGGTAATCCCATGGCCCTTATCTGAGCAAAACGCGCATTTCTTCTCTGTGGGTGCTTCGCATGTTGTCTTAGGCACCACGACGTTTGTTGATTCCTTGTCAAGTTCGGGGTGGCTTTCATCCTCCCCCACATTTGTCAATAATATTGAACGCTTGGTTCCGGTGGTCTTAGTCTGTGCTGACTCCAAAGCTCCTCTTAAGCAGACTTCATGAGCTTCTTTCATCAGGTACTTGGCCAATGCTGGCAGCTGTGGGTCACGAGTGGTGAGACCCTTGCTGTAATCTAACCAGCGGAAGAATATTGGTTCCGTCATTTTGTCGATAATCATTGTCATCAGGTCTGGACTGTAAAGGTATCCGATGTGATCCGTGGATTCTATAGCCGCGACGCAATTGTTCACTTTCGTTGCTAGTGATACTAGGTCCGTGCGTGCCCCGGTCAGCTTGGGTATCTTCCTCACCTCGCTTATAAGTCGGTGTAGCACGAGGTCAGGTCTACCAAATCGCATTTCCAAGGTCTTGATAATCTCGTCGGCAGAGGTGACGGTGATGAGTCTGGCGGCTACCGCTTCCCAGGCTGGACCATGAAGACAACGTTGTAAGCGTGCTACGTTTTCCTCATCTGAGTATTGGCCGATTCTAGTCGTAGATTGGTATACATTTTTGAACCTCAGCCATTCGATCGGGTCGCCCGTGAAGGTTGGTAGATCCTTTGCCGACATACGGCCTAGTAATTTATCGGTAGTGGGAGTGGTGTTAGTAGTCGTCGTCTTATTTATCGCTTCTGTGATGGCACGCGTCAGGTTAACGATGTCGTTGTCGTAACCGCTGCGGTAGTCGTTGACAGCGGTGCGGTAGTCTTGGTGACCTCGTTCCTGTTTATAATCTACATTTACCTCACGTTCAGCGTTGTAAGTTTCATCCACCCACTTATGAACCTGAACCGATTTCACAGCCTCTGATACAGCGGAGACGTGGCTCGCCGCATCCTCTTCCAATAGGGCCGTCTCCTCGGCGAGTCTGGCCTCGACGAGGGTTCGCTCTACTTCTAGCTTCCGCAAATCAATCTTCGCTAATTCTTTTGCGGCGCGAGCTTCGAGAATGCGCCGCTGTGATGCACTAGAATTATTAGATCGTGCGGACTTTAGCGAGGACGGTGACATGGTACGATTTGAGCTTACTTGTTTATGTTCGGGAACAGGTTTATTTTTCTTCGATATTCTTTCACTTCTTCGCGGAAAATCCATTTAGTCGTTCACTGTTTATGATCCGGCTCGAAGGACCAGTTGTTTCAGATAAAACTACTGAAATTGTCTTAGAAATATTTTTATTAAAATTTTCTTTTCTTACATGTCAATATTGAAGTCACATTTTCTTGTCACAAATCAATTTTCAAAAATCATCAATGTCTCATAAAACTGCCAGCAACAACTAGATTTCTGTAACATGAGGACAAGCTAGACCTCTGCGTGTGGTAATTGTCATTTCAAAATACCATTAAAACCGAAAAGCACACATGGTTGCAAGATCCATCCAGCCTTCTGTCTTAATTCTTGGTGAAATATCATGCTTACATGTCACCGCCGGGTATATCATAGCATCAAAAATTCGAAGCCATGACTGTGACATCCACCAATCTTCACTGGGTTCGCACCGAATAGTGAATTACGGCGCAGTCCCAGAGACATTGGCCCCATAGTAGGAAAATTATAGGCTGATCATCATCGTCATCAGCCTTTTAACGTTCCCCTTCTGGGACACAGGCCTCATCTCTGTGAGAGGGAATGGACCATAATCCAACTCGCGGGCCCAGTGCCGGTTGTTGGATGTCACATGTCTGCCAATTTTTTGTTCCAGGACATGCTAGTTTCCTCACGATGTTTTCCTTCACCGTTTTGAGAGCAGTGTTGATGACATAATTTAATATAAAAGTAATGTCGTGGTGGGCCAAGTGGCTAAGACCTTGTCTCTCGTGATTGAGATCGTGGGTTCAAAGGAGACGGGGATTTCTGGGCCTGAATGTAATAAGTTGAGGTATGGTTTAAAAAAAGGGTTATATTTTTGAAATTCAAAATGTGAAAAATCAGCTTAATTCACAATCTGGAAAATGAGAAATCCAAAAATTAAGTTAAGGTTACGAAGTAAATCGAATATCAATTAAATTATAATCGAATTAACGTGACAGAGTTCATACTATTTAAGAAAATGCTTTCACCAGATTCACGTTCACTAATCAATTATTGTATTTTTAGTCTGTGCTAACTCTGACTTGACGTTGACATGCATGACATGACACTCTGTATAGTCTATGCCAGTGTTTTTCAACCTGTATCATGACACGACCACCATAATATGAAAACATTTTTTTCAACCGACTTCAAAAATGATGAGGTTCTCAATTCGACTGTATGTATTGTTTATTTTTTGTATGTTTGTTCCACAATTACTCCGCCGATTCTGGAACGATTTTGAAAAATCTTTTTGGGTTTGAAAGGGTATACTCCCGAAGTTGTCCCATTGACACTAAGTCAGAATCTGATGGGATCTCATGGAAATCAAGGGAACTTCTCAAATGTTATAGGCATACATATAGCATTGGTTATATATATTTTTCATCAACAATACAATCATTTGCACTCAGAATTAATCATTTTGTGAAGTGGAACTGATGAAGAAGACCACAGATGGCTACTGGAACTTCTTAATGATAAACCATTATCACGTCACGAGTATAAGATATATCGAAAAACCGACTATGATGAAGCATATTCTTACTCATAAATAAATGGTAATGATGATAATGGTACCATTGAACTGATCGGATGATGATGCGGGAAGGTAGGCACTGGAACTGCGAAACAAAACAATGTATCCTAGTCGTGTTTGGCCTTATTGGAATTTTCATGAGATGTTCTATATTTTTAAACCTTATTGTTTTTTTACTGAGGTAGTTTTCGCGACCTCTTGCAACCCCCCAGGGGCACCAGTGGGACCAGTGTTTTTCAACCCACAGGTTGAAAAACACTGGTCTATGCTGATACTTACTCGTTTCGTATCGTCTAGTGCGTGTGCATTTTGAGTGTGTTTCCCCCTATAGTTTTATTGATATTTTCCTCAATCTTACGACCCTTGCCTTGCTACCATACCGGACACTGAGAACCCGCTTTAACGTTGAACTTGGATTTGTTATTTTGGATTCTACGAACGGCCTACCGATTGGATATTGACACCATGGATCGTTGTGTAAATTGTGGCATAGCGACTAGTCGCTGTAATAAAAAAACTTTTTTACAAAAAAATACTACCGACTTCCAAATAAAAAACTACAAAGTGAAAAGTAACTTTATTTTTGGAACTCGGTGTCTTTCGTAGGTACCAATGCAAAAAAAAATATTTTAGTTGTACCTACATATTATTATTTTTTTTCTCTTTATCTGCAATCGGCTTCCTAGCCATAATCAGATGGGTTCTTCGTCAGTTTTTTTTTTTGTGGTGTTCCATTGAACAATCACATCATGTGGTTCAGCATTTTTTTTTTCCTTTTTTTCCTTAATATCTTTGATCCAAGTTCAGGATTTGCCATCTCTTTAAGCGGATTATATCCCCTTGTCTGTTTAGAAGGTTCTTAGCTAAAACATTGCTGTGCTTGCTCAGTCTCTGTTTATACGTTTTGCATTTTGCGCATAGTTCTTCTTTCACTGTTGGTATTTTTAGGTGCTCGTGTATTTCCGTGTTTCTGACAAACCAGGGTGCGTTTGAGATTGTTCTTAGAGCAAAATTTTGGAACCTTTGCAAAATTTCGATATTGGAGTTGCTAGCCTACATAATAGGCAAGTTGTTTAGTATGTACCTATAACGCTTTTGAACTTGAACATACCCGGTGAAATGAAAGATCTGCGTACACTTTTCGAGCGTACTGGCGTGATGTTATGTTATGAAATGGTATAAAAAATAAACAGACATGCGATTGCAGCAATCTTGAGAGATTTGCCGTTATTTATTGAAGAGTTCTGTTGTATATCTCCGAAGTTCTTCATCAGATCTTCACCAAATTAAAATGGATCCAATTTCGGAACATACTCTTTCGAACAAAAAAAGAATTTTCAAAATTGGTCTATAATAGACAGGTCAAAAATCGGCTGTTATGTATAGATTGTTACGTAACCTCGCTTTTCATTAATCTCTTTTATCTCGGCTCTCAGATTGCCAAAATCTGCAAAATTTTCAGTGAATGTTTGATAATATAGTAGCTATCAATTAACACCAATTTCATCTTTTTACATCCAGGCCCAAAATTGTATATAAGCGTATCCGTCTCCTTTGACTTTTTGGAATTCATATGTACTTTCGAAGTTTATCTTGGACATCACAAAAGACGGTGAAGGAAAAATTGTGAGGAAATTAGGACTTATAGTTAATGTAAGTCTGAAATCGGCAACCCGCATTGAGCAAGCATGGTGATCAATGCACGTGCCTTCTCTGTATGATAAAAGGTCTTTGCCCTGCAGTGGGATAGTTACTGGCTGGTATTATTATTTGTCCTTGCCTGGGTTCGAACCCACGACCTAAGACACGTAAGTTGGATCCGTTACCACTGGGACACCAGTCACAACTGCTCTACACTCACTCTTTTCTATGCTTACTAAACACAGGTACTCTGCTGCATCCGGGTAGACCAAAAGCCGATCCCAATTCAGTTGGGTAATGGCTAGGCAAATTAATTTGTTCACAACGAAAGGACGAGGCGATGGTTTCAGCAGCAGCTGTTACCTAATCATGACTATAGCTTTTAACCATTTAATATTATAAGCTAAAGCTAAGCCATTTGATTCAAAAACTTCTGTACACCGGCACCGGCGACGAAAACAGCACTCTCCTCAATGTCAGATTTTCGGAGCATGATTGTTAGTGAGATTATTGTATGGCTTCACCAAGCAGATTTGGAGCAGCTCATCTTTCTACAAGAAGGCCTAGACAAATAAAATTATTCTATCAGCGATAAAGAATGTCAAAAAATTCAAAAAGTGCTACAGAAATGTCATGACAGAAATGATTAGGATTTTAGAATTTTTGTCTCCATTCTACTATTATTCTATATGCCAAGAGCACGCACGTCTGCAGGACGAGTATGTGTGTGCATAAATTGTACAGGAAAAATCAACTAGTCGTGCGCCCGCGCCGTACTACCCGCACCGCTGCGGCGCCGCGAAACGTCTAAATTTGATAGAGCCTTTATTGTCAAACAGCAGTGTATGGGATTGATATGTCGAAAATAAATCCCGAGAATTTTGCAATTTTCACAATCTTTATCGCTAGTGGACTGGAACTTGTCTAAATCCCAAGGAAGGGAAGGTAAAATATGGAAAAAAAGGAGAGGACAGGGCTAAACAAAATAGGAAGAAAAGAAAAAGTGGAGGGAAAGCCAAATAGGAGGGCAGGGAAACGGAAGGGGGCAGTAATAAAAACAGATACAACATTTCAATATTGTTTATCTTCATAATTGAATATAAATAATTCACATTAATTTAAGTTATGGTTATATTCATTAAACATTCAGAATGCAAAAAACAGTGAAAGTAGGGCGTTTTGGTAGTCACATAACATAGGACTATTGTAAAGAGTAAAATACAACGGTTTACAGTAATTGATAATCAAACATCTAATGAGTTCTTGCGCTGGATACATACCTATAATAAAATACACATGAATAAATAAGAATACAACATCAATTGGTGTACAATTTTCTAATTACGTATACTTATTATATAAGTACCTATACCTAAAGGGGAAGAGTTTTGGAATATCTACGAAGTGTGATACCTAATGCATGTGGCGTGAGAGCAAACATGAAACTGACCATAACATTATACTTGGGATCGATATTCCTTATAAATACAAAAACAAATAATAAGTAAAGGAGAAGAAATGCCTTAACGGGCAATATGTCCTCATCTGCTAAAACAAACCTAATTTTGCTGTCAGATTGAACAATCCAAAAGGTGTTCGTAGCCATTCTTTATTTTGCAAATAATTCAAAAGCTGTCTATGAATAATTGTTTTCTTACAGATTTTGTGTAACGTGTCTTCAATTAAATCATTGTTTGAAGCCCAATGATAAGCCGTTAATAAAATATACTAATATAATTAAATAAAATGGCAATCTGACACTGAACCGATATACCAAAAAAAACCTAGAATTGTCAATTTTGGTTAAAAGCAAGGTCCAGCACAAGTAACGGGAAAATTCAGAAAAATAAAGATGTTGAAAATTAAGGTAAATGTTGGTACTTACAAGTTTTCGCGTTTTTGCCCATATCTTTTTATCGTATTGACTCAGGACCTTGATTTTTATACACCTAATAGGGACTATAGACCTCAGTATCTGGTCAACTTGTTAGGTCCACCCGTTCCTGAGAAACTCGGTGGTACACACGGACAGACGGATAGACGGACAAGAGAGTGATCTTATAAGGGTTCCTTTTTACCTTTAGAGGTAAGGAACCCTAAAAAAGAAAACGCGTGAAAAGTGCAGCAGGAGGGAGACATACTCGTATAAAGTAAGAGAGAGATAGTCGCGTGCAAAAGCGTAGTGCCTTAACGAATAGTTCTCTGTGCTAGTAGAGAGAAGAGAAAACGTCAGAGCAGTGTGAACTGCAGACGTTGGAAATTTTGTACTCAATTATACTGGTGCTTCATTCCTGGTTAGTCCGCTCCAATGAAGGTTTTCTGAAATAATGTCCATTAGGTGGCAGCACTGAGACGTAAGGTCCATCTTTGACTTGACTTAAGATCCTATGTCCCCTAGCAGGGGCATATGGCATCCACGTGAAGCTCAAGACGGATTGAACAGAAGCGAGGTAAACCTCAATCCACGACATTCCGATGCTCTTCGCTTCAGTCCATACGGTGCGTCGCCAGGTTTGTCGGGGATGGCCACGCTTCCTTTTTCCTTGACGATTCCAATCCATGGCCTATTTAGGAATGTGAACGGAATCCGTCCAGAGCATGTGACCAATCCATCTCCATTAACGACGCTTGATCTGTCGGTCGATCCGACTCTCGTGGCAACTCTCCATCAGCTCTACATTAGAGATGGTCCCGGGCCAGTATATGCCGCGGATGCGACAAAGACATCGGTTGACGAAGACCATAAGATACGTTTTTAAATGACCTCTCGCCAAAGTGGCGCCAACTATTGAGTGATTTTCCTGAAAGCCTTCAGAAAGAGCGCTGTCACCAAGTCTGCGCCGCGAACAATAAGATTCGCGAACCAGAACAAGCGGCCTACCCTTTGGATTGGTAGGCCAGTAGGGAACCGGAACCCATATTCTAGGAATAAAGTAATCACAATCTAGTCGTGAAACTACTTTTATTCCTGCGAACTCTTTTTGATCTTACAGGAGTTCACCACAATTTCTGGATTAGATCCTGTCTAACCATCTCGGTCAGAATCTTTATCCTTCTTTGCGGTATACTTGAGAGGCGATGTAGTAGTAACCATTGCTTACCCTGTCCATTTTTAACAATCCCTTACAGTCGAAGCGATTCCCGAGGGAAGAGCTGGAGTGTAGTCGGATTGTAGCCGGACCACGCGGCGAGCTTAACTAAAAAAATACAAAATGTCTTAATAGTGAATAAGTCACTATGGCCCGCTTGCTTTAGCCTTGGTTATCTTACTAACTCAGAGGTGTTAGCTAACCCCGTGTTATTTTTGTCATTATAAGTAAGAAATATTTCTTTAAACTCGTGATAGAAACTTACTCTGACATAAGTTTTTCGCGCAAGTGAGCCTAAATGATATAATATGATAAGGATTACAGCAAGAGAAATGGGCTTAGCACTGATGGAATGATGGGCAATGTATAAAATGATAGAATGGACAAAATGACTTGTGGATGGCTTGTGGTCTCAGTGATTTGCTTGATTGTTTGGTAGTAGGGTTATGTTACGGAGCTTCGAATCCATCCGCGATAAGTCGGAACTACTGATTGATATTATGTACACCTCCGCTTTCAATTCAGCTCCGACACTTTAAATCGGACGTTTTATTTGGAGGTCGTAAATATAACTTGCTACTTCTAACAATTCACTCGATTTAATTTTCTATTATTGAAAACATGATTATTTTTTATTTTCAGCGCCTTTATATTATAGTTTAGGTTTATTATTTTTTTATTGAAATGGGGCTGACTGATAATGTTTGTACTATTTTATTTTATTAGGGCTGCTTTTAACACATCGCTCTTTTGCCACCAGCGATTCCGATACTGGTTATGACACCGACAAACCAAATTTTAAGCTCCAACTCTGACTTCGGTTCCGATAAACCATATCCGTAACATCCCTACTTGGTAGCATCCTGGACCATATGGCACCACATAATATAACGAACATGGATGATGGACGAAAACGATGATGGCTGAAAACTTAAGTGAACTTAAATAATTCATTAATCCTTATTAATTATGGAAGATTAAGAGTCTGTAATAAAACAATTGTACAGAATAGAGATTTAAAATCTAGGACTAGTATTTATTATTGAAAACCTAACCTATTTTTCTAACATTTCAGATATAATAAATACTAGAAATTCCTTTCGTTTTGCTGTGTAGCAACTGTGTGCCTTTGACAGGATCAGCATAGATGATAAAAAGGAATGTCTGCTATATAAAACATAATAGAAGAAATGAGAACTTTCATTGATATGCAGAGAGAAAAAGTCGTAAAGTAGAAGAAAAAAAAAGAAAATGCATTTAACAATCATGGTGTTATATTGTTAACTGCAGCGGAAAAGCCTGACTTTGACGACTGTGGATCAGGCACAGAAAACAGGCACATCAGGTAGATGTGACCAAAGAAATATATTCGTTTCAAGCTGTTAGTTATTTCATTTTGACGTTCTGAAATTTAATTTTGAAAAGTACCTGAAATAACCACTTCGATTGGTCATCAACTCACAAATCTTAAGTTTATTATGAACGTGTGGGTTTAACGTTATATTTCTTACCCGTGATAAATATACGGCGTAGGTGTACTCGAAAACAGAATATTAATGGAAGCCAAGACACGCACTCGCCGGTCAATCTCATCCACTGATTGATAAGTATAATTATTTAAAGAAAATAAATCTGTTTAATTAATTTGTGAGAGAGTATCCAGTATATCTGTAATGTGTATAAATTTATTTTAAAAATATTTCTACGTGTACTATGAAACGATAAGCCTACCGAACATTAACTACTTAAAGCATCTTTGAAATGAGATATGACACTTAATGTTAAAAATTTGACAAAAATGGTTATTAATTAATTGAATTCTAACATTCATAAATATTGAGGGCCTGTCCGGATAATTCGTGAAACAGGCCATGATAATCATTATAATAAAAAAACACTACATAAGTTGATGCGTCAGCATACGCGTTATTTTGTGACATCACAATTTAGCAAATTTCTCACATTTATCTATTTGCTCCATTCTTCTCATTTGAATTGACGCTTACTACATGCGCGAACCAATCATAATTTGCTATTTTTTATTTTATTTAATAAATATATATTTTTTTGTTCTATACATCTCAATGAACAAAGACCTGAAAATATATATTGTTTTACCCAATTAACGTAAAGTGTTTACGCTATATTTTCAGCCTTGGTCTCTATTATGACACGTGTCAAAGGAACATCGCGACCACGTACACCTCTCAATTTGTGGCACAGACGAACTTGTGTTGACTGACTTGCAAGGAACCAATGTACTTGTACTTTCTTTTTACGTAGATACTTTATCAGGCACATATTTTTCGAGAATATTTGCCAACGTATTTATTACCTCAATGCCTACTGCTTTCCAGTGGCATACAAACGTCGCTTAAGACATTATTAGATCCTATCTAATGCAAAAATCTAATTTAATATTTTACCTAATTTTTGAGGCAGGATTCTTTAAATTTGTTTTTTCTTCGGTGTAGGAAATGAGAAGTTATATAGTAGTAAAGTTAAATAGATTAATTAAATTACATCCATATTATTATTATAAACAGATTAACTAACACATACAATTTGTTTATATATTATCTAACAATAATTTTATCCTGAAACAATGCATTTAAATATAATTTTCATGCAGTAAAAATTAGTAATACTATAATATAATTTTATGCTAATCATCTAAGGGCCACTTGCACGTTTCTGGGTTATCCTAAATAAGTCGGTTTTGTTAGATAATTCATCTTGCACCACCAAGAGTTAGAGGTAAATTTAGATTTAACCCACCGATGTGGAAGAGTTAAGTTGTTAAGACCCACTTGCACGAAAGACTTAACTAAGCTAACACGAGGTTAAATAACAAATACCAAAAAAACACAAAATCGGCCATGTTAGTAAACTAACTCGGAGTTAGTATGATAACCCAGCGATGCGCAAGTGGGCCTAAGTCCTGGGTTAGTATAAGAATTGTCAAAATAAATTAAGTTTATGAGTAGGTACAGCTGATATCTTATTTTGTAACTATTATACATTGTTTTAAGTATTTTTTAATGTGGTTTGCTTAATTTATAAAATCGCAATGATCAATAAATTTTTGTTTTTAGATGAGGACGAAGAAAATATTGTGACTATATCACAAGTAAATTTTCACCAGATGTGAAATTAGGGGCAACTCAATTTCTTTTCTATTTTAAAATTAAATCGTGGTGTACGTAGTACCTATTATCTCTATGATCGTGGTAGCAAACGGGCGGTGAACAAAATGATGCAAATAAAATACGATTAACATGAAATTATGATGAAATGTCGTGTTCAAAATTCAAAGACAAGAGAGTATCGTAATGTAGTATAAAAGAGACACGCATGTAAGCTCCGTTCATAGTTCATTTATTTATTTTTGGACGGTTTACATTTCATGGCACAGAGACATTGACAAATATCAGGTTAAATACTTGGTTAGAAAACCCGGCATTACTTCTTAATGGTGCAACGAGTAACATTAATTAAAATGTGTATGACTTAACTCCGAGTTTACAAACTGTGCATTTATTTATTTAACCCGACTAAACGTGCAAGTAGGCCAAAGTACCTAATATTATTAGTAAACAGAATAAATGTGTTTGTCTACTAGCCAAGCTATAAGCCGAGTCCCTACCAGCATTTAACTGGAATAGCCGCATTCTTCCTCCAAGCACTCAATTTTCATTCACTCACCGGCCCGTTAAAGGCTGAAAAATGAGGCGGGACCGCATCACTTCATCAATATATATTCCGGGCGGTCAATTATGACAAGCCGGAGATAAGTATTTCTACTTCCCTAAACCCGGTCCGATACTTAGAACTTACAAGGACCCCTAAATGTTTTAGTATTTAGTGTTTTCCTCGCAATTTTGCACCATCCGTGCAAAAACGTCATTTGCATAAACCCTAGTCCTTCTATAGTGATAACTTTATTCATACCCTACAATGGCAGGTTCATACAAAAATATTATTATTTCACAAATAATATTTTATTATTTAGTAATAATTAAAAATTGAAGTACGTTCGACAAGATTGTTTCATGACCCATCCTACCGTAACCGTATTTTATTACAGACATTAAAATACAATTAGTTCGAATTTTGCTTAAATATATATTGCCGCAACCAACATGGTAACGAAAAAGGCTGGCCACATATGTACGTTTTTCGCGTTCGATTTCCGAATTCGTTTTCCGTATTCGGAAACCCGAATACACCGTACGCTAATAAATATATTAACTGCCGCACACGCCCGTTCTTTTTCTCGGAACACTTTCCGTACGTACGTATCGAATGCCAGCCCGCGCGTTCGTAAAAATTCCATACAGGAAAAAACTAACGTCTGCGCTAGGTTCACGGAATTCCGAGTCTGAATTCCGTATTCGGAAATCGAACGTGGAAAACTTAATAAGAAAGTGACAATTAGTTTACCAATCTCGCTGACATTTCAATGACGTGTCACCATTTTAATATATTTTTCATTACTCATACTCGGAAAGTAGGCCTGAAGTTGCTTGAGGAGCGGGTTGAAAGTAATACTTTTCAGCCCTAGGGAGAATCGTTTTCAACTGACAGCTGTCAAATTATTTAAAAAAACTAGTTCTTTTTCACATATCTATTGAACCATGTTCCTACTTTCTATACAGCCACGATGTAAAATTGAAATAACTTAAAGTTAAGTACTGATTAAAGTTTTTTTTTTTAAATAACTATATTATAATTTAGTTTCAACAATTTCTTTAAATTATCTTAGATTTGGGCAAAATATTTACCATTTTTCAATGATGAAAATAAAAAATAATGGCTGAATAGCTGGCCGGCCACAGAAAAAAAAAACAAACAAAATAGGCGGGCAAGCGGCAATTCGATCTTCATTTATTTTTTCGATTTGAAGACTTTTGTTTATATACGTATAGCAGAGATTTGTACCTATAAAATGAGTTCATCTGATTCTGATATGAATTTAACGCCTGATTTCATAAGAGAAAGGCTAAAGCGGTAGTGGAAAACCTTTTACCACCCAAATCAAAACAAATATACCTAAAATCGTATGACGATTTTATGAAATGGCGCGCTGAGAAAAAAGTGAAATCGTTATCAGAAAACGTGTGGCTAATATATTTCAACGAATTATCAAAGACTTACAAACCTTCAACCTTATGGAGCGTGTATTCTATGTTAAAGACAACATTAAGTACTAAACACAATGTACATTTAAAGGATTTCGAGAGGCTAATATCGTTTTTCAAAAGGCAATCTGATGGATTTAAATCGAAAAAGTCCAAAGTTTTCACTTCTCAAGAGGTAGAAACCTTCTTAAACCAAGCGCCTGATGAAATATACCTAGTAATGAAGGAAAGCTAATCTTTTTATTGTTATTCGCTTATTTGTACGAAATTTGTATAAAATTGTAACTTTCTATATTTTATACACCAATTAAAGAGATATAATTATCTACTTTTCAGGTAGTGTTGATATTGGCAATAAGTGGCGCTTGCAGAAGTATCGAACTAGTAAATATGACGGTTGATGACATTGAGAAACAAGGTGATATATTACTGGTGAAGTTACGTGGCACTAAAACTAAAGTTGACCGAACCTTCGTTATTAAAATAGAATTTGTAAATATAATAGAAAAATACCGAAAATTACGACCAAGTGGTATAGAAACGAACCGTTTTTTCATAAATTATCATAAAGGGAAGTGTCTGCGGCAAGTAATTGGCAAAAACAAGATTTCTAGTATTCCTAAAGAGATAGCCACCTACCTTAATTTGCCAAACTCAAATCTATATTCGGGTCACTGCTTTAGAAGAACATCGGCTACTTTGCTAGCCGATTCTGGTGCCGATTTAACTCTCATTAAAAGGCATGGAGGTTGGAAGACGAGTAAAGTAGCTGAAGGCTACATAGAAGAGTCAGTGGAAAATAAAACTAAGATATCACACAGAGTAACAGAAATGATAAATCTCCATTCCACTGACTCTACACAACCGAGCACTTCAAAAGATTATCCGGTGCAATCCAAAATTATTTCTGTAACAGCTGAAGAAAATAGACAAATATCAATGTCCCCAACATTCACCCAAGAATCTCTGGATAATGTACAAACACAAGTTTCCCAGAAAATATCAAATATCAAAATACCCGGAAAAAACCTGTCACTAACTATTACCAATTGTTCTAATTTTACCATAAACTTTAAATAAAATTATCTCATCAAAGTTGTTGTTAAATGTAAAATAAAATTTACTCATTTTTTCTTTAGCTAATTCATGTTTTTATTTTTATTTTCCTTGTATTTGTAATGAAAAGCACAGTGTTTACCTCGGGTTAAAGACTTATTTAGTCCCTCGAACTATTGGCGCCCTCACTTCGTTCCGGGCGCCAAACCCCGTCTCGGGACTAAATAAGTTACTTTCACCCCTAGGGTAACAATGTACTATTTCTTTTAGTTTAATAATAAACTTCTATGAGCGAAATAGTTCGAATATGTTTATTAAATAATAATTTGTTCTGTACTTCTTTGTGAAAACAAACAAAAAAACAATGCTGGACGACAGTTAATTCCAAATATAAGGCTAAGATTACTGCTTTACAATAAAAATACATCTTTATTCATTAAAATTGCACGAGTTTTTGCTCGCATTTACACAGTTTTTAAATTATATAAAACGCCCTAAGTCCACCATGAGTGGCAAAACAAGAAAACTTTAATGGTTTGGAAGATTTCCAACAAATTATTGGCCGAAAGGGTCATGAAACAATTTGCTTGACTGTACAAGCAGTACCTACAAATGTTAAGTAATTCCAAAAACATATTTACCTACATAATACTAGATCTTTCTAATAAGTACAGATTGTTTTATTCTGATATAATTAATCATTACATTACTATAAATGTGTGTAATACAGTGGCTTTTAAAACTTAGTACCACACTTTTGGAATTGCAATTTCTCCTAAATTATAGAGGTCAGAGTTTTGAAATAAAGAACGTTTAGAAAATTTCATCAATTTCCTTTGAAATTATAGTATATTATACATTAGTATCGTTTTTAACTAATAAAAAGATAGAAACCTAAAACCTAAGTAGATAAAAAATTATAGAGTTTACTGAGGGAAATAGGAAAATTACTTAAGTGGTTTTAAGAAGTTTAACGACAGAGCCCGAGGAGGCAATACTATTTCTTAAAATGTTATGGCGTAAAACATACTTATAAGTAGGTATTGGTTGAGTTTTACCCAGTAAGTTAAAAATGGTTGTTTTAGGCATCTATCTTTTTTCAGTTGAAAACGTTACTAAACTATAATTTTAAAAGAATTTGATGAAATTTTCTAAAACTTTTTTTTTCAAATCTCTGTCTTCCAATGTTTAGGAGCAATTGCAATTTCTAAATTGTGGTACTAAGTTTTGAAGGCCAGTGTATTTGTAATTTATCTATATTATACCTTAATTTAAAAGAATGTATAAATACAATTGAGACTGTAAACACAGATATTTAAAATTAGTTATTCTTAACCTTCGATCAGCTGTGCCAACTAGATGTAGGGTAGCCGCAAGAAATACGTCTCGGTAAATAACAGCTCACTTGAGACGTGAGCTCTTATTTTGTCAGTTTGTCATAGTAAGTTTTGTAAATGTAGGGTAATAAGTATATATTATTCACGCGGACAGAATTTAACATTGATTTTGTTATCTAGTTGGTTATTGTTGATCAAAGTTCTTAATTCACTAATTGTATTATCTTTTTTTTAATAAGTGATTCCTACACTGCTCTAAAATAAGTGCTATTTATTGAATCCATGGTTGTCACAATCATTTCTATCATCTTGTTAGAAAATCTGTTGATTTTATTTTAATTTACTTTAATATTTCAGGTATGATATACCTTCCTAATAAATTTATATTCTCGTTCGTCAGAATTTATCTAGAGGATTGAAGCAACTACAGTTTTAATAAAATTATAGTTATATGCATTGTTTCTGGTAATTATATCTAGATACAAATTTACAGACGTTAATTATTTAGTAAAGAGAGTAAACCCGATGCTCCATTGTCTTTGTTGTTAGTCCTCACTTCACTCTTCTTGACTCTTGAATTCTTCTTCCATAAATCACTATCTCTTGCTTACATCAAACCAGGCCAATATCATTTTACAATTATTAGCTTTAACTTCACTCATCCTTGTCTTCAATAGTGATCACTTATTTGCTAAATATCCCCGCAATGTCATTAACACTAACTTCACTAATCCTTGTCCTCCCAGAAAAGTCATGCTCTTTAAAAATCTACATTCCTTAACTCGATCTATGCACAGTGATCACTTAGTTCTGATTTACAAAAACCCCTAAAATGACATTTTTATTCAGAGGTTTCCTCGCAATTTAACACACCATCCGTGCCTCTGCAAGTGACCTCTATAGGTCATAAAACCTAGTCCTTCTATAGTGATTACTTTATTCATACCCATTTTCAATATTTTCGCAATAACCTCAATCCTTGCATAGAGGTCAGTTGACTGACAGTCTTTGCCTAACTTGACAAGAGTGTAATCATTTGTTCACAGCCATTCAGCACCTCCTATGGTGTAGCATCGTGTAACTCAATGTACCTCACCTAGAGTGGCGCAGTCACTTTAGTAACTTTTGGCGCCTCATCTAGTGTTGTTTTGTCGGTTTACTGATCAGCGAAGGACACCGTTGAGGGTCTGTTATATCATTCTCGTTGAACCGCAGCTGGGTCGTGGAAGTGTCCACGCACCTGTAAATGACGGCAACAAAATATTAATTTAATTATGTTAAATGTAAATGTGTAAGGTAAATGTAATGTAGTATAGTTTAATGAGCTACGGCTAACGGCTTAAACACAAGGGTGCGGTGCGACGTCGCATCGTCAAATTCTACGAGCTTGTTGCTTCTTGTTGCTTAGCTGTTTTCTGCCTTGCGAATTCGCATCGCAAACAACAACAATTAAAACATTTAACACGTGGATTATCCAGTGTTTGGTGTCGTGATATAAGGCCAGGGAAATACGCACTCACATGCCGTAATAGTGCACCACTATGCACAAGAAATTTGCCCATAGCTATAGCAGAGCATTTACGCTTTACGTCGAAAGTTAGAGCTTTCCGTGATTTATTTAGCTTTGATTTATTTGCTCAATTACCTGCAATTTCGTCGCTAGTTCCATGACAATACGGGTGAGTACCGGGTGCTCGTAGAGGTCGTCAGGCAAGGCCGGTGCGCAGCGAGTGCGCTGTGCTCGGCCGCGGAACATACGGTGCATGCGCAGAACCGTTTCGCAGAAGATGAAGCGCAGGATCAACAGCCGCAGGAAGTCGTCATTCAGGAACATCACGTACGTGCACTCTGAAATTGGCCAATCAAAATTATGAGTAAATGAGGGACAAAGAGACGCACAGGACCGATCGAGGTGGCGTGGCTTGGGGGAGGCCTATGTACAGCAGTGGACGTCCTTCGGCTGAAATGATGATGATGATCTGGGACAAAGTGACACTCTTCTCCAGTCAGTCTATCGGCGATATCGATGTGTCAAACCATGATTGTGCAATCGAAGAACCACGTGGATCAGGACAATCCCATTTATTTTTGAGCTTGCTGACAATCTATCTCTGTGCCAAATTGCATCCAGATCTGTTAAGCCGTTCTGGCGTGGTTGAGTAACAAACATACATCTATCCATCCATCAAAACATTCGCATTTATAATATTAGTAAGGAGTAAGATAAGATATGTTATTCTCATGAATAAGCTATATTACTGTAGTGTTCAGTATTCAAATCCGTTTTTGCTTGAAATAATAACAAACATTCATTCATCCACACAATCTTTCGCATTTATTCTGTAGTATATACGTAGTAAGGTTTACATAAACATACCGCGAATCCGTGACAAGAGTATCCCGGCTTCCTTCAAGTAACTGTCGACGATATTCCGGGCATGCTCCCACACATCCAATGGAATTCTCTTGATGTCGCAGCATAGGCAGACGGCTGACATGGGGTCGTGCAGGAACAGAGTGAAGAGGCTACCTTCCATGCGCTGGTCATCCGTACCAGCTGTAATTTTTTTTAAGAGACGGGTAGACTTATATTGCCGTGGCAATATAAGCCTACCCGCCTGTGAACCTTACTGGCCTACGTTGGCTAAGCTGCACCACTTTATTCTTGAAAGGTTTTCGCCAAAGTGGGTATTGAATAAAAGTCAAAATACTCTCTGATTTCCAATAAATTTTCTGCCAAATACAATTTTTTTTGGCTTTAATGCAGCTCACCCGCCTGCCTATCTTTAATATTAACTGAAAATTTGTTGTAACTTAGATATAAATTGAAGTTTATGAATGCTTTTAATGTAATAGTATTATACCGATAATACTGGGATGAAATGAGTTTACCCTGTCCTAATTAGGTTCTTGTCTATCCATATGCCAAGTTTCATCTAAATCCGTTCAGTCGTAAGACGGGAAATGATAATGGACAGACTGGCAGAATTATCTTCTCATTTATAATATTAGTGATTAAAATAATAACAGCCGCACGGGTCGATCATCAAGGTTAAGCAATGCTTGACGAGGTCGGTCAGTGGATGGGTGACCATTTCAACATACCGAGTTTCCTCCGTGCCTCGGAAAGCACGTTAAGCCGTTGGTCCCGGCTGTCATTTGAAGATCTTTGACAGTCGTTACGGGTAGTCAGAAGCTTGAGATCTGACACCAGTCTTGCCAAGGGGTACCGTGTTACCCAGTTACTGGGTTGTGGAGGTCAGATAGGCAGTCGCTCCATGTATAACACTGGTACTTAGCTGAATCCGGTAAGACTGGAAGCTGACCCCAATATAGTTGGGAAAAAGGCTAGGCAAGATGAGACTATAATATTAGTGATTGCTAGAGCACATCGTTAGGCTTTTTTAAGGTTAGGTCTAGCTCTTTTATATCGTTTAGTATATTTTTAAAGCCATTTGATTACGATTGCTTTACATGAAGTTAGCTATAGCAAACTAAATAAAAGTAAAAATGCACTTTTGAGATACTCTGATTTTATATTACGTTTATAATGCTAATGAGATTATCTACCTACATGATCCCTACTATCAGTTTGGATAAATGACTAATTAGTTAGAACTCCAGTTATCGGTGAATATCAATTGTAATTTAATCAAGACTTTGGAACTTTTAGTATCTCTAATCTTACTTCTTACTAATCACCATTCGCTTACCATCAGGTGAGATAGTGGTCAAACGCGAGCCTTTCGATAATCTTACTTCTTACTAATATTATAAATGTGAAACTTTAGATGGATGTGTCTCTGGAAGTGTGGATGTATGGTTTCTACTCAATCACACTAGAACGGCTGAACGGATCTGGATGAAAGATGGCACGGAGATAGATTATAGTCTGGCATAGCACATAGGCTACTTTTCATCCCGGTATAATGTTCCTTGGGATATGAAAAGACTTTTCACGGGGCGAAGCAGATGCTAGTGTTAGATAAAGTTTTAATTTTTTAAATACAACTTACTACCTTATAAGAACATACAGCAAATAAAAAGATACTTACTAGGCTTTTAATCTTTAAGCTTAAAAAAATCTCAAAAGTCTTTGTTTTATTTGAATTATTACTCGAGTTTTTGGCA
Source organism: Orthosia incerta (assembly GCA_948252205.1). Taxonomy (NCBI): domain Eukaryota; kingdom Metazoa; phylum Arthropoda; class Insecta; order Lepidoptera; family Noctuidae; genus Orthosia; species Orthosia incerta. The sequence goes on along the minus strand of OX411741.1, from coordinate 34,204,807 downwards.
AATACAACGTTTTTGCTTTATCTTTAAATTGCTTTCTTTGTTAATTTTGGTACGCGTTTTGGATCCGGCTGAAACTAGGCAGCTATTCTGCGTGCCCTACGCTCGTGGTGAAGCCGGTGTTTCCTGGCTAACTGACGGTCTGAGAAGAAGCACCGAAACAAACTCAGCGTCGGAATCCGCACTCAAGCCTAAAATATTACTAATCCATACAATGCAGTTGGTTTTCAAATCTTAAAAACAATCCTAAACATTTAAATTTTGTTTAGATATTATTTACGGGGCGACTAGGATGATATTGAAAACTTAAGCTTTTTTTTAAACGTTACCTTTCTTTCAATTTATTATTTTATTTTCTTAAGCATCAGAAATCGCACTTTCTGCTACATATCAGTACATTTTACTTATCATAATAGTCACAATCTTCGGAGCCATACACTTACGTCATTTTCAACACAGACCTTTCATAGAAGTGACGTCATATTACCTATATTATGGGAATGTATCACCTCAAAATATATTTTAGTGTCAAACGTACGAACAACCTAGTGATCAGCATTCCGCATAGTTGACTTGGAAGTCTCTGAACCCAAGGTGAACTCACAGGGTTAACCAAACCTGGTGAGGGCAATTCGTCGGATGAGAAGCACATTACCGGTTGATGCGGCAACGCCTAGTCACCGCCAAGCAGAGAACATTATTGTGCTGCAATGGGTTATGAAGATGATTTATTCGTAAGATAGTGGTGAAAAACACCCATAGTGGATGACCTTGGTGACTCTGATTACTAAATCAGTTATTAAACACATGTAGGTAAAAGATTACGCTAAAGAATATCTTTAGAAATTATCTACAACAAAGATGTTTGTGAAATCTAAATGTGCGTGCGCGCAGTTGAAATGTGCGGCAATGACCCTTCGCCCTGTCGATTGTGAAGTACTGGCATTAGAAGCGTGCTAACAAGTGCCAAGTGATGGCTGCTCTCATTTCTTTGATCAGAAATTGAGATTATGCTCTACTTTGAATTGGATATGACAGTTAAAATTGCAAAAAGCATCGTGCAGGCTGGGTACAACGATGTATTAAATTATCAGTTTTTGATAGTTCGTAATATTGGTAGGTATGTTGTTCTATGACAATTTGATTTGCACTGGGATGATAAAGGGACACCATTTGATTATTATTCTTTAATTTTAGTTCACAGGATTATTAAATATTCTGAAATTTATTTACAGACATTTACAGCTCCTTCCTTTTATTATTATTTGAGATTCTCGGGTCCCTAGGGTCCCGGACCTTTGAAAGGCCTACCAGGGGCCGAAACCAACTCGCAAAGGCCTTGTTAGATATGTAGGATGAGATGAATTATTATAATTAGAATAATTATTATATTAATAATTAATTATTATTATTTTGTATTAGAATTCTTAGTAAACCGGCTTGACGCAAAAAATCCTGTATTTACATTGGTTGACCTAAAAGTTAATACTTGGGCGCACGGTTGGGGCAGTGGTTGAGTGATTGACTGCTGCGCTGCATGTCGCGGGTTCGATTCCCGCACGGAGAAAATATTTGTATGACCTACAGATAGTTGTTCCGGCTCTGGATGTTGTGTATATGAGTTTATAAGTTTGTAAACGCATACACGATAAATAGGATGAAATACCTAGTGGTAAACTTTTTTTTTATACCTTTTTTTTTCTATCTCTTAATTTCATTTCGATTTCTTTATTCAAATAATTATCGCAAACATCATAAATTTTTCGTTATAAGGCACTTAAGGTATAGAATGCTAAAACACATACGTAAATAAACTAACCTTAGTTTTATGTACGTATGTGGGTATGTATTTTTTTCATGATGGTAGGCAGTGACTACAGAACTGCTACGATCCTTACAATAATCCTATTACTGCATCTACAATCATACGTCTAGTCATTCAACTGATCTTTCTAGATGCTACAAAGTCTGATAGTCAAAGCATGTCCAACGTTCTCCATTCATATTATTATAAGGGCAGAGGATATTAAAAGTCTTAACCAGTTTGTTTAAAGTATAGCAATAGAAATATCCTTCACATGTCTTATATGCGATTACATATACTAAGTGCATTCATAAAATCACGTTGTGTTGTCTTATGACTAGCTTCAAACTAACTAAATATTATTGTGCATTAGGTTTCAAAAACAATTTTTGAACACCTTTTTGTATTTAATGTAAATTCGTGAAAAATCTATAGACACTTAAAAAAATTGCGAATTATGGCCTTGTAACTAGCGACACTGAAGGAGTCACGAGGGCACTGGGAAGTATGCATATCAGTTGCCCCCTGAGTGACTCTTCATAGACGTCAAATAAATTGATCTTGATTACTGTTAGGATTGTACAGACTAATTCAGTTAGGACGTGAAGAATCAATAATATAAAATCTTGAAGTTTAAAATTTCAAAAGAGATTAATTCAAAAACTACTCTTTACAAATTCAACTTGATAGACAAAGTCAAAGTTGTAAAAGTCATCCGGATCAACTCCTCAACTACTACCTACAAGTAGAAAGAATATAAAAAACGAGATTATAAAAGTTAGGATATTAAATAATAATTCGTCAGACGCTTATACGTGTCTGGTTTTAAAATGAAATGGAAACAACTAAATAAGTAGATTAAAAAAGGAAATATACACATAAAGCGTTCTAGATTTTGAAGACGTATGTCTGTTTTCCAATGGGTAAGATACAACTGCAATAGAACAGGAAATAGCTTGAACTTTTGTTATTACCAATAAATGTATCTACACACAACACATATATTACTTGTCTACTTACTAATCAGGGAATTTCTCACAATAGTCTCAGCGGGACGTGGGTGCCATCTTGTAATTATTTATTTAAATGTTTTGACATATTGATGTTAAATAATAGATATGTTATATGTATTTTATGACTTTTTAAACGAGCGTCTGTTTAATCTTGTTTCAGAACTTACATCTAACCAAAATTATAAGAATTGCTTCGGAACCATGCGGTTTTGCAGCGTCTTAGCCGATAAGGCACTTGTGGCAGTAAACATCATAAATTTTAAGATTTATGTGATCGATTTAGAAATATTTTGAAGGTATCCAAAATAATTTTATTTAAGATCCGATAATGAGGCCTAGAACTTTATGTTGAATATTTCAGCTTAATTGTTGATGATTATTATGTTTTGTTGATTATTTTATAAAATTATTGTAAACTGGAAGACATAGCATGTTAATTAAGAGCAATTTAGAGTCACGAAAGTTACAGACGGTATATCCGATTATACTATACTGATACTGAAGATTTTAAAGAGGCTCGAGTAAATTACCTACTGCCCAATTCTGAGCTAATATTTACATAATTTGAAATAAGCAGTGGTGGATCAGCGGTGGCCCAGCGGTAACGGCCGTGACTCAACAGTACAAGTTGCTCGTGGGTTTGGAACCAGGCTGGCGCTTTAGTTTGTGTAAATTATTTCATCACCACTGCTCACAAACCGGGGAAAGAAAACATCGTGAGGAAACCGGCATGTCCTAGAACCAAAACTTCGAAGACTTGTGACATCCATCAACCATTCCCTCTCACAGAGAGGTAGCTTGTGTCCCAGCAATGGGCACATTAAAAGGATGATGATGATGAATTTTAGATATGTGAATTTTATTTATAGTTTTGTAATATTATGCAGGATTATAATATGTTTGTATACTTGTCATATTTTATAGGTTTATTATTACGAGTACGTAGGTAAGTAACTGAGACGTGTTGGTCATATATAATAATTATATATTTTCAGTGGGAGACTGGAGAGGTATAAAAATACACATAAATTAACTATGGGTGTTTTTATACTAGAAGCAATACTCATAAGTGTTTGCAAGAATTTAAAAGCTGAAGGAGTATCAAAATTATTAGCATAATTTAAAGGATCTACAACATGTAAATCTTCAAAATGGATTAGGGAAATAAGTTTTTTTTTTCAAAAGGGTATTTTATTTAGTGTTATAATTAAAAAAGATGTGCAAAAAGAGTTTGAAACAATTAGAGGAGTTTTTCATCGTGCCGTTTTTATGTCTAGGTGAGTTTAGATCAACAATGCATATATCTACTATTTTCCTCTCATTGCCGTGTCAGAGTTATTCTAGAATTGAGATTTTTGGTTTGCATTTTTAATCTGTCTTTACTCTGAGTTTTAGCTTTACCAATGTATGGCTTATGTGTTTAGGATATTTCTATTACTCAACTAAAAGTCAGTATCCTGCGCTGTCCAGCAGCCTTTTTGCTTATGAATTCGGCAAGGCAAAGGGCAACGAGTATGAAAAATCGACCAATCACATGCGAGATGAAAGACGCGATGTGGATTGCCGTCTGTGATTGGTAAATTTTTCGTACTTACCTTTGCCTTGCCGAATTCATTACGAAATAAGTCTGCTGTTCTGCCGAAGATACGAAAATGGAATACTTTATACCTAATTTAAACCTAAGTTACGCAGTTTGTTACATATTTTTATCATTAAGTAAAAAATAAGTACAAACCTGTTTTTTTTCTGACCGCAGAGCCCGAAGAGTTGAGATGTCGCCATAACTCGATACATTTTTCAAGTATGTCTCATAATAATATCTTATTATATTTTATGTTCTTTTTTTCAGAACTGTTTTTAACAAACATAATTTGTATAGATAAAACACAACCACACACACACATACTAAAAAACAAAATGGAACTAAATTATAATAACACTTTATCTATGTAAGATATACATACGGGTAATAGTTGCCTGTTTCGGTAATTATTACCCGTACGTGTAATGCTCATATTTGAGACCTGTTGGGATTTTAACCCTTTATAATATACCCATGAATATATTAAATGTCGTGGCCAGATCTTAGAATTGATCACTTCATGATGTAGCCAACCAATTCATGAAAATGTTGTATTTAATGAAATAGTTAATAGCCGCTGCCCACATCATGATTATGATCTGGCCAGATCAATGAATAATCAGCGTTTGGCGATATGAACGGCTAAAAAATATAGTAACATAATCCACCGTTAGAGGTGCTCATATCGTTTTTTTTTGTGATGCATCATTGCGGCGGAGAATTATTTCGATAAAAAGCTAATAACAATGCGTCAATCTATGAAAATATTATAAAAAGGAAAGATTTGTATTTTTGTATGTAACGAATAAACAAAAAAACTACTGGACCGATTTCAAAAATACTTTCACCGTTAGGAAGCTACAATACCTCCGGGTGACAGACTACTTTTTATCCCTGTATTCCCACGTGAACGGGAACTACGCAGCAGAAACCGCGACGCGTCCGCTAGTTGAAGATAAAACTAAAGTGAAATGTTACGACACAAAGTACTTAATTATTATTATTATTTATATTTGAAATTTACGAAAGATTCAAGGAATAAAAAATTAAGACTGATATCATGGAAACCCTTCATTAATGATACGGCCAAGCGAAGATTAACATCATCATTAAACGTTGACGTTATAACGATATGGTCAGTTTCAGCTGGCGATATCATGAGATACAACCATTTCATGTTTTTTTTTTGTTATTCTTATATTTCTTTTTTTTTACTATTTGAATAACATCATATCATACTTATATTATCTACGTGTAATAACTTAACGATATACATTATACATATATATACTAATTATATTTAAGGTAAGTACGAATAAAAAGAAAGGATTAGACATTTTAGCTTTTTTTTGTTGAAATTATATTTTTCTTCCAACGGTGTTGTTATGAATGGAGAAACATTTTCAGCTAGGTCCTACTCGCCCCGTAGAGTAAATTTATTTATAGCAGCCAATATGTACAATATTAGGGTATTCGATATTTATTTTATTTATTAAAACTATTATTGAAAAAACGAAAGCAAATCTGTAAAAAAATTAAAGTCACCGTCATATTAAGACAGCACCAAAAAAAAACTATTGTTTCTTTAAAAAAAAAAAAAAAACATTTTTTTTTCTTCAAATACCCTGTTTGAACCAACTGCGCCTATACTTACGGTACAACGAAGTCGGGAGCTCGATCGGTGACATAAGGATGATCAGCGGCTGCCCGAAGAACCTTGGTAGCGTGGCGAAGATGAAGGAGTTGTCCGAATCCACTATGACGAAGAGCGGGCGACGAGTGAAGGGGTATAGGTCCCCTGGGTGGAGGACCGGAGCCTCCTTTAATTTTGGGGCTAACCCTTTAACATCCTTCGAACTAGATGTTTCTCTTTGAAGGACGTCGGTTTTAGACGTAGTGATCAGTCCCCCTATATCGTAGCCACCCGCTATAAAATAAATTTTTATTGTCAATTAGATTATTGATGTAGTAATTTTTATCCCAAAAATAGCTTTCTAGAAGCTCACTTGGCAAGTAATGTTACACAATTTCAAAATCTGATTCTGTCTATATGTATGTATATACAGAATTTGCACAAACTTGCAATTATTTCATTGGATTGCCACTAACCTTCTTCAAGATGCTTGGTGTTGGGCACTATGAGTCCTTCAGCGGATATGTACAGAAGAACAACTCCGTTGGGAGGAAGGTCGTCGATGGCACTTGACAAATACAAGAAGATCTGGTTTGGAGAAGGCTTGAACAGCATCTGTTTGTGAGGAGCCTCGCCTGTGTTATAAGTGCCATCTAAGTTATAACCTAAAACAATAACCACGTGATACCTGTAGATTTCTAGTTTTCTTTTAACTTAGTGAACAGAAATAGCCGAACGCAAAATAAATTTGTTAACTTATCTAACCACTTTACCCTAAACTGTATTTTTGGCTAATCCCACCGCATTGTTCCCAAACCAATGCAACTCCTGAAAGCCAGAATTAACAGTGGCGGCCACCAGAAAAGCTGCGAGGCAATGAAGCAAGTCCCGAAGAATTAATTTAACTGCCCTACAACCCGCAACGAAATTAATCAGAAAATAATATTAGAGAATTAGAAAGAAAAAACACTGCCCAGCATTTCAAGCAGGAGACAGAACAAACAAGGCCAATATAGGCACAAAGGGACGTTTACAACTGGGATAAGCCAAGTTAGCTAGCACCAAGGATAAAAATTATCATTAATATTAATGGGTGGGTCCTAAAATTGCAAACTGTTATATTTAATGCCAATAATAGGTATGGGGTTTCGCCTGGGAGAGGCCTATGTCCAGCAGTGGACGTCTTTCGGCAGAAGAGTTGTTGATAATGAATAGGTATGGCAAAAGCGCTTGAACGCACGGAAATTTGTTCTAGTTTCGACAAGGTCCGTATAGTAAATAACTGTGGATGCAGCTTTTACATTAACCAACATAATATTGCGTTCATTCTGCCAAAGAATTCACTCCCATAAGATATTATGTGCAGATTGTACATATTCGCAGACAGATGTAGAACATTGACATAAAGGCGAGGCAACAACCTTGAATTTACTTTTAAAGTTACTATGTCCTGTTGGACATTGGGTAACACCATGATTCACCTCTAGCCACGTCCTGACCAGCCGTTCACGAACGGATGGAAAGAATTGGTGGAGGTGTCGGCCCACGTAAATTTAGATATCCTCGTTAAGGCATAGAAGTTCTTTTTTACCTTTTCACCGACTATTTTAACATGATGATAAATGCAAAATGCCTTTCTTCATAACACACGGAAAGCTTCCTTTTTACGGGAACGTTATTAAATTTAATAGTAGGACACGATTTAAGATTACCCTTCAAAATGAGTTGAAAAGTTTTGTGCGGAGCAAAGGTCAGGCGGTTTTGATCACCCCACTGAGATATTAATCGTAGGCAAGTGTCAGCCAAGTTCTCGAGTCCAGATGGAGTACTTGATTGAATGAGCAGAAGACCGTCGTCCGCGTAACCGTTTAATGAACAGCCGCTAGGAAGCGGAATCGCGAGGAAATCATCAAAGCCTAAATTCCATAAAGGTGGACCAATAACCGAACCCTGAGGACATCCCATGGTGAGAGACTTCGACATGGAATGATGGCCGAGTTTGAGTTTCGCGGAAATTTAAAAAGTAAGAGTAAATCTAATTATATATATTTCTATAGCAGCCCCGAGTTTTCATTTTAGGTAATAGCATTGGCCACCATGCGTTATCAAAAGCCCCAGAAATATCTAGTAAAATCCTAATTACGTACTTAAGTTCGGATGTATTTTGTGATATTTCTTAATAGTAAGGGCCGCGTCTACGGTAGATTACCCCATAGTGAAAACGAATTGATTGACGAGGAAACACGTCCTACGTAATACAACGGTTGTAAACGGTAAAACTAACCTTATCAGTATCTTGTACTTACCCCTACTTTTATCCTTTTCTTATAACCTATACCTATAACACTCTCTCTCTCCCTTTTCCTACAGGCCCCTTTACCCAAAGGCCATACCCACTTGCCCCTTTGCTCTTTTAGTCATTGGCCCCTTATTCATTGGCCGCTTTGTTCATTAGAGCTAAGGGACCTAAACCTTAAGCCCCTTTACCCGGCTACAGCTTTAGAAAAATTCTGAAATAAAAACAAGCAAGTCTATTCGCTGAGATAGTAGCAAGCCTGTTTACGTTCGCTCCATCACTAGATGTCAGTAGTCACACTACTACAACAAGCGCCAGCTTATCATCACCTATATGTGTGGGCATTTTGGAAATACTCCTACAAACACCATACCTATCTCAAGAAAGCCTATTTGTTTTTGGCAACATAGTGAGTAGAGTGTGTAGAAAATTTAGTACCTTTTTTGTTTAGTTTGCCACAAAATAAATTAATTGCGCAGGCGCTACATTAAAAAACACGCAACATTACATTAATACAATTGCATTTGAAATCAGGAGAAAATGTTAAAAAAGGCTTAACTAAAGAAATGACACCTTTGTTTTATTTACCTTTGTTGTTGAACGCACTTGGGGTCGGCGGGTTTCTCTGTCGTGGCGACTCATCACGATCATACAGATGGTTGATATCTGTATTCGGTTCACGCTCCAGAGTCTGCATTATCCTATACATATCCATGGTCAATTCAGAGAACTTCAGCTGGGTGGAGTTGCTGCCTATGATCAGAGCTTCGCGAAGCGATAGAGTGACTGGCGACGCCCTATCGAGCGCGGACGCGTTATGGGGTCCAATTGAAGGACCCAGTCTGTAAAGAGACTAAGATTTAGTATTGTATCTAAGTCAATGGTCAGTATGAAACCATGAAAAAGTTGTTTCATTATTTTCCAATAGATATAATCTTACCGGTGTGATAGTTGACATGAGTATTCTCTGGGATGGATGACTTCCACGACCGTCTCAACTTCAATAAACGTCCTTACTTCATCAGCCACGATACGCCATTCGTTCTGATCATCGGGTTCGTAAGCATTGCCATATTCAATAATTTGCTTGTCTAGCTCCTTAAGCAGTTCGCTTACTAAGTTAACTTTCTTCAGCAGCAAACTTGCCACTATGAATCTCGCATAGTAACGGAGTTTCTTAACCATGAGTTCACATTTGTCCTCCTTACAGGCCTGGGTATAATAGCTCCTGCCTCTGATTGCGTAGTAGAACGAAAACGCTTCGTTTAAATAAGCCGTGTCGCTTGTCCTCAAACTAAAAATTATAATACTATAAATTACACTATCCTACAATAAAATATAGAAAGAACTGAAACAATTTTTATGTACATTGGTTCTTACTAGAAATGGTAATAAAGTTGTCCAATTTTGGACGCGATTTCGCCAATCTGCCAACGCTTCAAGCCATATTTGTTGTCAAGTATGGCTCTATGCTGCTGCTGGAACTTCCATAGTTTGGTGTACACATCGAACGTTTTCCCGAAATAGGCGTGCCATTGTTTGTGACCGTATTGCGGCATTTCCCTGCAAGAAAAAGTTCACGGTAAGGACCGCTCTAAGTATAGAGTCAGGCAGTGCCTACACTACCTATTTATGAAGCTATAAAAACACATGTTTATAGTCGCATTGGCATCCATTTACAAGTCAGTTACAATCGCAGTGTCAGTCTGTACTTGAAAGCAAATCCCTGAAAAGTCTTTGAAAGAATCGCGAACATAGAAGTGTTAATAAATAATTTGAAGTAAAAATCCTTTTAAAACAAGCTTTAAATGAACTAAAAATACGAAATATAATATCGCTTGTCAATACACATCCAATGAGCTCAAATACGATTGTGCTACTTTGTCTGGTTGAGGAGTTGCTATGGCCACCTTCCGGCTCCATCATGAGACCAGCTCCGTAGTACCATATATTATTTAAATGTTTCCAAAGTGTCATAACTACGCCAAGCTTCAGTTTAAGTGGATGTCTGGAAGTGCTTGAGAAACGGATTACTAGTTGCCGGACACACATACGAAGCAAGGTATCAAGTTTGTATAAAGATATAAATTCCAAGTAGGCTGGAACTTATATTTTTTAGGGTCAAAAGTGAGATGGTGGTCAAGCGCGAGCCTATCAATAATAAAAAATAAAAAAACCGCAGCAGAGAATGTAAGAGATAAAAATCTAACTACCACTTTAACAAAAACTCGTTTCGTAAATATAGCAGGTTGAACATGAATGGCACGGCTGGCTCGGCGCGGGCTCTTGCCGCAAGACGTAACAAGTGTCAGCCCCCGTGCCTTCACCCGTCTCGGCGCGCCACGCGCCGCTACCTACTCGTTTTATTCTGTTCATAAAGTCTAATACGTTCTTGTTCGAAATAAAAAGTGTTTGCTATTGCAATTTGGTGTAACAGTAATAAGTAAATGAAAATTATAGCTTTCAAAAAAATATCTAATGAAATGTTCTAGTCTGTGAAATGAATCTGCTAGAAAACAAAATCGGCCGATTTTGAAAATTGACAAATCCGGAAGCAATCCATACTAATATTATAAATGCGAAAATAACTCTGTCTGTCTGTCTGTTACCTTATCACGCTTAAACCGCTTAACCGATTTAGATGAAAGTTGGTATGGAGATAGTTTGAGATAGGGAAAGGACTATGTCCTTTACTATTCTATTTTTCATAAAACAATAAGGGGGAGAAATAGGGAGTGGGGTAGTTTTGTATGAAACTTCTTATTATAGAGATCAATTCACTTCAAACTTTGCTGAAATACTTCCGTAACAAATAATTAAAATATTTTTTTTTAAACTAACCTTAAAAGGGGTTTGTGAATGTAAATATAAAATGTCCAAATATTATTCATGAAGCTGAATTTTGGCAGGTGGTAGTATAAATATAGTAAACGTGAGTCAAGAAAGGATTTTTGTAAATTCGAATTTTAAGGGGGTAAATGGGGAAAGCTGAACTTTGTATGAAACTTTTTATTGCGGCTTCCGTTTTGGTTTAAACTTTGCAGACATGTTTTTGATAACAAATAATTGAGATCTGCATATTAATTTAGATTATGAAATGGGAATAGGCTTCGTATTACAAATAGGTGCCAATATATTAACAGGTATGAGAAAAGGGGAAAGCGTATTCATACGTCGAATCCCAGTAATCGCCACTGACCTATCATTTCAATTCAAAAGACTCCAGTTTTCCATCGAACTTAGTTTTGCTATTCTAGTACAAGGTGAGCCAAAAGAAATCACCCTATTGGAAGATGCTCTCATTTTTGCAAATGACCGCCAATGTCAAATCTGTTTTGACATTTCTGGACTAGACAGATGCAGAATACAAGTGAACAAGCCATGGAGCGATACACTCCCCAAGAACGCGGAATAATCGTGTCTATTTTTTGACGATTTTTCGACAAAAATCATTATGAGCGAAGAGGCTCATTTCCAGCTCAGCGGGTACGTGAACAAGCAAAGCTATCGCTTCTGGGGCACTAAAAATCCACGAGTGATGCACGAGGCGCCATTACGCCTGCTTAAAGTGAATGCATGGTGCGCTGTTCACGCTGGAGATGTCATCGGGCCATTTTTTTTCGAGAATGCCGCTGGCCAAACGACAACAGTGGACGGTGCCGCAATTGAACGAATTAGGACTGAGGGACATGTGGTTCCAACAGGACGGAGCAACGGCACACACTGCGCGAGTCACAACCGATATTCTGAAGGCAGCTTTCCCGGGTCACCTCATCTCTTGTATTGGTGATTTGCACTGGCCCGCAAGATCGCCCGATTTAAGTGTTCCAGACTTTTTTTGTGGGTTTTTTGAAGTCCCGTGTTTACGTGAACAAGCCCGAGACTCTGGAAGCCCTCAAGGACAACATTCGACACGAGTGCGAGAATCTGTCGCCCGAAGTTCTCGCCGAAGTGATGAAAAATGCCATAAAAAAGCCCGTATGGCAATCAATTGTGACGGCTCCTATTTGGCCGATATAATCTGCTCGACTTGACCAATAACATTCTAAAGGTTCAAATAAACATAATCAAAACAGAATCGAAGTTTTTCATTTAGAAAAAAAAAGAGAACCAAACAACATCGGAAAACTTCTTTTGGCCCACCTGTTACTATTAACAAAGCTCAAGGATAGCAGGGGAGCATTTGGAAAAGCCATGCTTTACCCACAAGCAGCTACATGTAGCTGCTGATATTCGCGTATGTGCAATGCCCAGAATGTGAATATAGCAGCGTCATAAAATGTTGTAAAGTAATGTAAATTAACTGTAGATACAATTTTATTCAATTAAATAAGTTAATCGTTTTTACGTTAATGCTTCCTGTACCTATACAGGCTGAGTTTTCCAAGTGTGCGTGGATGGCCAAATCATCACTTTGAAGAATAGCACAAAACAATCAAAGGAGTCATGGGGCCGATTTTGATTAAAACTAAAACTGCAACATTGGATTTTCTCACCCTGTATGTCGACAACCAGAATTGATTGAACAGCTAGTACAAAATATTCGCTAGCAGTAGCACTTACCGTAAGCCGTTAAAGAGTTGTTTGGATTTCTCCAAGAGGTGACAAAACTCGATGATGATCTTCCTGTCATGTTCACTCAACGCGTTCATGCGACCCATCTTCCTGCGTCGCTTCTCGCGGCTGCGTCGGTGCCGAGAGGTGTGTGCCGTTCTGTCCTCCAGGTTAGAACTGTCCTCTGGCTATTGCAGAGGACTCTCGTTTAACCTCGGTCGATTATTCACTAGTGGCTCTGCTCCTTCGCTTCTGTCTCGTTTCAGACAAGATCTCAGAGGCTGCTTCCTGACTGGACTGATGTATACTTGCCTGGCGACTATGAATAATTCCTAGGAATTAAGACAATGATCTTATGCACTAGTCCCACCGCCTACGATCAGCGAGTAACGAGTAAAGCTAGAAACTAAAAACGAGTTGGCGAGTGTGTAGTTCGACAAATTTGAGGTGAGGTGATTACTATAGTATGTGTCTCTTTTATTGACATGAGATCTTATATCTTTTGTACGTTTCTTCAGCGAGAAAAATGTCAATAGCTAATAGTTTACTCGTTGGAAATGCCGGCTGACGATCAGCGAGCAACGAGTATAGCTAGAGCCTTGAAACGAGTTGGCAAGTGGCGGCAAGCAAGTGTGTAGTTCCGATTGTTTGACTGCCGATAACTCGCACCACTCACTCGGGTGGTCAGTCCTGCACGCGTTGGTTGGTTGGTCTCAGTGTGAGTTCTGACTGCCAAGCGAGCATTGCCGAGCGAATATCGCTGAGCTAGTATTATCTTTGATAGCTCTTGTCGCTTCTTAGCTCTTGACAAGGGATATGTATCTTTTGTTCGTTTCTTCAGCGAGAAAGTAGTCGATTGCTAATCGCTTCGACGCCGGCAGTGGGACAAGTGCCTTAGCTGGTTTGAAATTGTAACAACTGTTTGAAAATCTTATCTCTTCATTCAATCTACGCCAGAGTATAACTTTGTTTTGAATACACATAAAGGCTAAAAAACAAAAATTGAAATAATACCTGGTCCAAAGTAGAAATCGGACATGTATAATATACAGGTATTAATAAAAGCTCCGAAAAACATAATAATATGAGCATACTCAAAATATTAAATTGAATGGTTTATATACAAATTTATCGAGAACTTATATGCGAATATAAATAAAGAAACTTCCGAATAAAATTCTGTAAATTCCGAAAAATGAATACAGCATTTGCTGACGTAATATTTTTCCACCAGCTTAAATTGCGTTTTACCGATAAACTACATTTAGTAAATTTCATCGTAACTCACTTACTATAAATTTAGAATTAACCTTACACATTTTATAAACTGTGGCGCTTTTTAAACACATCATAAAAAAAACTAAGTGATTACATAGTTACTCCTAAGAAGTTTGGAGATATCGCCTCATAAAACTGAGGTGCTATGGTTCTATAAACCGAGGAGCAGAGAGCCTCCTAGCTATTCAGTGACTGTTGGAGATGTGCAAGTCCAGGTGGGTCAATATATAAAGTATCCTATCCCTGGATGGTCGGTGGGGCTTCGAGGAGCACTTCAAGTGCCTGGTCCCCCGCGTTAAAAAGGCAGTGGGTGCTTTGCATAGACTGCTGTCCAACCTTGGGGGTCCTCGGGAAGAAGTTCACCTGCTCTACGCCGGGCACCTGTTTGGGCAAGCAGACTATCAGGTGTCCGACTCTGCAGGACTAAAATTAATAGCCTGCAGCGGACTTTCGTATCGCACGAGGTTACCGAACGGTATCCTTAGAGGCGGCAACTCCTGGCACGCTTTCGTCCGCTGGTTAGTTTGGCGGAAATGGACGCGAGGGTTTTTAACCACATCCACGCCATTCGCCAGAATAGTGAAAGCGTGCCAGGAATCTCTTTAGCAAGGCGACACACGCTCGAGCGATGGTGCGAGTGGCTACAGCAGCCGCAATTTTCGCGCAAGCGTGTTGTCGAAGCCGTTCTGCCGCACTTCGAAGCCTGGCTGTAAAGACAGGTGTGCACTACAGACTCACTGACATGAGTGTAGGAGATGACCGGGCACGGGTGCTTCGGTGAGTACCTGAATAGCATTGGGCAAGAGACCTACAGCCCACACAGTAGTGTGGGCTGTAGGTCTCATGCTATTCAGGTGGTCTTTTCCCCAAAAGTCCAGTCGCCTTTTGAAGGTTTACCACCGTAAAAAAAAAGATACTCCTAAGAAATATTAAAATGTGCTCGTAATCAATATAATTCATTAAGTAAACCTTAAAATATGCGCATAGGTATTCAAAATATGAAATTGACTGAGTTTGATTACTATTTCAGCAACAAATTCGACGGAGTACCGGGGCTCCTTATTCTGTCTGCAGGGTCTAAAGTAACCTAACATGAAGGAGATGACGGGTGCTGAGTTCACTCATTACAGCTCCCGTCATCTCCATCGAACCAACACGGATATATTAATATCCGTGTCAGAGCTTCGCTCGTTCTTGGACTAATTCGGCACAAAATAGCGGCACGGCTTACAAATATTATTTTATGCTAACCGATTCTATAGTTGTCTATAATACACCCCGCGCGAGCCGACCGGTAGGTAGTTATTTTCATTAAAATTGAGAGTTAAAAAGTAAGTCTATAACCAATAGTAGGAAGCTGGTTTCTATAGGAATTGAAAACGATTATTTTAGCAGAACATAATTATGTTTTCGGAAACTTATTTTTTTTTTTGGAAGTTTTTATTTTTTTGCAAATTTCGTTTATTATTTGAAAGTACAGATTGTGTTTCGTAGAATTGTAATTTGAATAAGCTCATGTTTGTTTGTAAAATACAATATAAAATTGTCAGTAATTTTTTTAATTCAGTTTAACATACTTTAGTATTTACAGTAAACCGCAGATCGTTGGAAGTTAATTTGTTTTTCGGAAGCTTTTTTATTTCCCATAATATAATATAATAGATGCATTATTTTTAATTACCTGAAGCTGTTTAAGGTTGTCTGGCACTTCTGAAGAAGGGTGCAAGACGGATTTTCTCTTTATCAAATATAATCTCTTCTTCGGATGGTTCAGGGGACCAAAGAATCCCGTCGTAGATGTACTCTCTTGGGTGTGGCTCGTCGTATATACTCCTAAAATAATCGTCGAGGTCACAAGGAAGTGATCTAGATCGAACTATTCTACCTCCGTTATGTTTATTATTAATCTTCTTTCCTTTATTTTCTGTGATTGGTTCTATTCTCATGGGTCGATCATATTCATCAGGTAAAAGATTACCCGACAACGCACTGTGCTTGTAGCCTACTATATTAGGCAGGCTTTTGCGTCGCGGCGGGAACTTCTTGTGAAGGAGGCTTCGTATACTCTCAGGCTTGTCCCGCTCTAATATGAAGTCGATGATCCGCGGATCTTGAAAAGCATTAAGCCAGTTTAGTGTTGGTACAAAGCCCTCGAAGCGGTCAACATAGACCCGCCTTAAAGCGTTAAGCTCAGGGTCTTGAGGCGCGGGTGACGGAGGATTACCCAAGGAAGCGTTGCGCTCTTCTAAGAACTTCTGATAAAGAACATCTATATAACGATCTCTTAAGTCTTCTAACGGAGTGAAGGTATGTCGCGCACCAGAGGCTACTACGGTTGCGGTGGCTATTAATTCGAATCTGGACCGAGCTGGACAGTCCTTTGGTGTAATCTGTTGTTCCTTGTTACGCTTTTCAGAGTCTTTATCGCTCGGACTGTATGTTTGGACAGCTCTTGTTACTTGTGGCCAGCCAGCTTTAGTTTGGCAGGTTTGCTGGTAATACTTTTTTGGCTTGGCAGGCGCCGGCCAAGGTTTAGATGTACTGGGTTGGGCATCTAATTCTACAGCACTCGGTCGGCTTGCTTCCACAACATCTTGTTTTGATGTACTAGGTTGAGGTTTTAATTGTAAAGCTCCCTTGCTTGCTTCCAGGACATGTTGTTTAGAGGGACTTGGTCTAGGTACTTTCGCAGACCCCAGTTGGCTTACTTTCTTAACAGGAATTTTAGGTGGCCCAGGTTTCGCAGCCCCAGGTCGGCTTGCTTTCTGCGGAGGTTGTAGTGTTGGTCTCGGTCTGGGATCAACTTTCGCAGCCCCCGGTCGGCTTGTTGTCCGCGGAGGTTGTCGATATGGTCCCGGTTTGAGATCAACCTTCGCAGCTCCCGGTCGGCCTCCTTTCTGATTAGATTGTCGAGATGGTCCCGGTCTGGGATCAACTTTCGCAACTCCCGGTCGGCTTGCTTTCTGAACAGGTGTACCGACTTGAGAGCCAGTTACTGTTTTATTTTGTGGTACGTTTCGTGTTGCTGCTTTCGATGAAGCCGATTTAGTTTTATGGACCTCTGCACATGAGATCTCCCATATATTATGGCATAAACGTGGAGGAGTTGAGGCAGCTGAAGGCCTTTGAACTTGGTTGTTTAGAACTGCACGTTTATTCTGGGCTTGAGCAGCGGGGGGTAAGGAGGTCTTCTTCTCATAAACGCTTGTTTCTTCCTCAGAGTCACTTTCGTCATCAGCGCGGTAGCCCGGTGGGAAGAGATTGTGTCCTACTTCTTCAGAGCGGCGGATCTTCAGGGGAGTTTCGTATGCCTTCTTTAGCCTCCTTATTTCTGAACGTCTTCGGCCAGGATAGGGTATGTCGTCTATTGATAAGAAAAAACACGACATGAAAAATTGTCCGAAACTTATATATATTTTCTATGCTATTCATGCACTAAGATGGGTGTTACACTATTATATAAATCTAGGGTCATACAAAGGATCCATTCCAAAATATCATATGAGAAAAAAAAAACAAAGTCGATATGATTCATATGTTTATAAATATATCATCACTGTCATATAAATATATCATAGGGATTGCTCAAAAATTCACAAGGTAGCTCAGTTTCTCATCATTTTTATTCCTCAGTTGAGAGTTATCTGGCGATTGAAAAATTGGTAACAAACTAATAAGTAGGTATTGTAACTAGGTACGAAAAAGTAACCTAAATTTCAAAGTTTGTCGAAAAGGTTACTTTTTAGGGTTCCGTACCCAAACGGTAAAAACGGGACCCTATTACTAAGACTCCGCGATTCGTCTGTCTATCTGTCCGTCTGTCACCAGGCTGTATCTCATGAACCGTGATAGCTAGACAGTTAAAATTTTCACAGAAGATGTATTTCTGTTGCCGCTATAACAACAAATACTAAAAACAGAATAAAATAAATATTTAAGTGGGGCTCCCATACAACAAACGTGATTTTTTCACCGTTTTTTGCGATAATGGTACGGAACCCTTCGTGCGCTAGTCCGACTCGCACTTGGCCGGTTTTTCAAATCTCAGAGTTGATTAAAGTCTTCAAACCGGGTGTAATTTTGACGGCAACTGATCATGAACACAAGCAAATAACAATGAAATACACTAACAAACTAAAGAAGCGAGATTAACATTATAATAATTTAATAGTGGAAGTGCATACATACATAGTACCTATATAATTAACGTTAGGAAATCGCGTAATTGTTCAATACTTTAAGTTAGGTATGAAAGTCTTTGTGAAAAACGCACAGAGAAATATCTATATCTATAAATCTTGGCGAAAACTACCTCACAGAACCATTGCTATCATAAAATAAAATCTTACATTTTACCCGCCTTAACCTACAATTCCTACATACTGTATAATTTTTTAATAAAATAACTTCTTAAAAAAATCGTTTGGCTTAATGAACGTTGAATTATTATATCCATTACTAGTATTCAGTTACCTGTTTTTAGTAAAAAGTAACAAAACACAATATTTATTTGTTTTGTTATCATAAGCTTTATGCGGACGTGTTCTTAGTAATTAGAAAAATGTGGCTTTTTCGTATGAAATCGAACTTAATTTATTATTTTTATGTTGTTGTTCGACAGTTTAAAGTTTCGGAATATTTGTTGTGTTGTACAATACAAATCGCAACAAATACTTTGATGAAATATTTGTTGTAGGTATATTAAGTAGGTCTTTACGCATGGAGATTCATTATGATTTTCTTAAATTGTAAGAGGTATACTTTTCTTCACAGACAAACATCCAAACTAAAGGCGTTATAAAAATAAATAGTAGATAAATACGGTCACCAACGAAAGCAGGTTAAATACTGTTACGTAAGTTTTTGGAACAGAGTTCCTTATCTCACGCAAAAGTTCTGATTTGTTTGCGGGCTGAGGGGCTAGACAGAAAAAAGTGTAACAATAAAAAAAACACACGAAAAAGCGACACCTTTTTGCAGTGTATTTTAAGGCAATTCCGGTCACCAAGGAAACTAAAACTTTTCTTATTTTCAATAAAATTGAGAATATGCAAAAGTATTTATAATTCTAATGTTTAAATACCCTTTTTTATTATTATAAATAATCATTTAAAATAATGTTTGTGTTTTGTTTCTAGCTGGCAAAACGAGCTAAGTGTGTAAAACTACTATTTTTAAATAGTCATTTAAATGCTTTCTAAATCATTATGTAAGATGCGACCCATCCGTCCTTAACTTGGGTACAATTTACGTCAGTTAGCCTATTAAAATATCATGATATCTGTCTAAGTGAAACCATTCAGGATTGCATTTAATGATCTACGCGCTACGAGAATATCACGCCTTTAAATGCGCGTTGATTTATACCCAAAAACGTAATGAACAGATGTTGTATTTATTTCAAAAAAGAGAAATCACTTCGAAAATTTAGAAATGCCGCAAAAATATCGTTACCGCATCCATATTCGTGTTCACAAGTTTCTTGCAGAGTTGTGACGGAGGTCTAATAACTAAAATCGGCTCCAATTACCTACATAAGCGAAGTTGCAAGTTTTGTTACCAAGTCAGTCAGTGTTCTTTACCATACTTAAAGGTGTTGGAGTACGTAAACAAGACAATATTATAACAAGAACATGTTATTGTGTACCTATAATAGGTTCAGTTTATGAAAGCAACTCAAGCAGAAAATAAAGCAGTAGCTTTCGACAAACTGAACCCATTAAAACATGCGGTATCATAGTTGCAGTTGTTAATGCGTAATTTAGTTGGCGTTCATTTTAAATCAACAAAGGTGAATTTATAACCAAATTCGCATTTTAATCATCAAGATTGACAGCGAACATTAACATAATATTTCAGAATTTATGAACGACTGCTGATTTTAATCCGTTAATAACAGCTTGTAAAGTGAAATATAAATAAAATAATCATGCTCGTCGACAGGGACTGTAATGGCTCTTCATTACAGTTAGTTTTAAAGTTTAATGAGTTTACAATGCATGTCCTCGAAAAGAGCGTTTTCCAAACAGCCAAACTATGCGGCAAGTGTCACTTTTTTACTAGTGCTTTTTACTTTCCTCTACTTTTTTAATTTTTAACTCCAACGTCAGCCCGCCGCATAGAATTTTTATTATTTGAGAAAAGTTTTAAAAATTAGTTAAGAACAGATTATCATTCATATATAAGGTAAAACAATAGTACATTGTGATACAAGGGTGGAAAGTAGGTTATTGCATACGAGCTGTCATTAACAAGCCAGAGCCGAAGGCGAGGGTTTTTAATGACACGAGTTTGCAATAACCTACACACCCGTGTATCACACGACGTTTTTCAATACAGTTGTGAGAAACAGTAAAAACAAATCAAAGAATTAGATTTGTTTATTCACAAAAAATAAAATTTTCAATATGGCGCGTTTTTGCAACTGGACATATTTTTATACAAAGAAAACAGCGTTTGTCAAAAATCAATAGGCTGTATAGAAGCCTATTTGATTTTTGACAAACGTTGATCTGAAACTAATTAACTTAAAACTGGTTAAATATATTAAACAACTATTTAAAAAAAAAAGAGAATTCAATGCTAAAACGTACGGAATCATAAATTTTTCCTTGTATAAAATCGTATCCTATTTTATTCTATGTATGAAAACTCCTTGCTACTAAACTTTTTTAAATTGTCTTATAGCACGTTTTTGCAACTGGACATTTTTTTTTTCAACGAAAACAGCCTATACAGCCTATTCGATATTTGACAAATGTTGATGTGAAAATAATTAAATTAAAACTGATAATTAAATATATTAAACAACCATTTAAATGACTTTTGAGAATTCAATGCTAAAACGTACGGAATCATTCATTATTCCTCGTAGAAAATCTATCCCATTTTATTCTATGTTTGAAAACTCCTTGCTACTAAACTTTTTTAAATTGACTCATAAATTTAAAACTAAACTGCAAACATAATGATCGAGCTCGTAAACAAAAGTCACGACCGCGTAACAGAAAGATGCCTATGCGTAAGATTTAACTTTCGAATCATAATTATAGCCTCTGAAAGTACGCCATGTTTAACAACTGTATTGAAAAACTAATACTTCAATTAAGGCGTTTTTAATTACTCTAGATTTAGATTTTTATCAATAAATTAGTTTTAAATATTTATTAAATATGTTTGGCAGAATGAATATTTTTGCTCGAGGAACTATGAACTATTAGTTAATCTGTGGATATGCTGAGCGCCGATTTATCCACTCATCGGAAATCACCTACTTGCCGCACTTGTGGCATAAATAACTATTTCCGACACAGTTTTTTATTTCACTGATGACTACGGTATCTAACAAAAAAACCTTTTTTACAAAAAAATACAACCGACTTCCAAATAAGAAAATACAAAGTGAAATATAACTTTATTTATGGAAGTCAGTGTCTTTGGTAGGTACCAATTTTTTGCGCTATGGACGCCGACTTCCAAAAAAAACTCAAAAAAAATACACAAAAATACTAGGTACCGACTTCCAAATACGAATTATAAATAAGAATAAATTTGGAAGTCGGTACCTAGTATTTTCGTGTAAAATTTTTTTTTTTTTGCTGTTTAGTATGCCAGAATAGATTACCCGAATATCATAAAACTGAACATAACCGGTATAATGAGAGTGTACCAAGGTGAATTGTACACGTCTGCGTACCCCTTTAGAGCGTACTGGCGTGATGTTATGTTATGAAATGGTATAAATAATAAACGACATGCGATTGCAGAAATCCCGAGAGATTTGCAGTATTTATTGAAGAGTAATGTTGTATATACCCGAAGTTCTTCATCAGATCATCACCAAATTAAAATGGGACCAATTAAGGCACATACACTCTCAAACAGAAAAATAATTTTCATAATCGGTACTCAATTGACGGAGATATCGGTAAATAACACAAAAAATTAAAATTACACACCTAAGTCGAACATAGAAACTCCTCCTTTTTGGTAAGTCGGTTAAAAACACGGCAACAAGACACGGCTTACATAACTAAACTAACAAAATAAAATAAATTTATTTTATTCCAATGACTATTTAGGTAGGTACCTCAAATTAAATACTTATACACGGTAGAATCAATTTTTATTAACCGACTTTCGAAAAAGCAGGAGGTTCTATGTTCGACTTCTTGTATGTTTTATTTTTTTATGTATGTTCACCGATATCTCCGTCAATTGTAGACCGATTTTGAAAACTCTTTTTTTGTTTGAAAGAGTATGTTCCGAAATTGGTCCTATTTTAATTTGGTGAAAATCTGATGAAGAAGTTCGAAGATATACAACAGAACTCTTCAACAAATAACGGCAAATCTCTTGGGACTGCTGCACGGATAAGCAGATCTCTCATTTGATCGGTTTTGTTCAAGTTTCATGATATTCGGGTAATCTATTCTGGCGTTAAAAGAAACCTACTTAACAGCTTGCCTATTAGGTAGGTACAACTAAATAGTGAAAAATAATAAACTAACAATTTGTAGTTTATTTGGGAGTCGGTAGTATTTTTTTGTAATAAAGTTTTTTATTGCTTGCAAATTTTAATATAATAAGGTATAAGGATCAAAAGTGGCGCTTAGTGGCCTAATTGAAATAAATACATTTGAATTTGACTTTATATTCACAACTGCACTAGTTATTATCGAGGACTATATTTTGTGTTACCAAAATTTATATTTGTCATCAAGTTGTATCACCTAATAAATAGATCTATCGCCACGAAATGTTTTTGTTCTCAGATAAATAATAAGTGTTCCCAGGTATGAATTATCAAATTAAGGTTCCCCTAGTCGACGGCACGAACTATTTTGTGCTTGGGGTTGAAATGCCTGCTATCTCATCCGACAACTCGTGCGAAAAAGATAGATGCTGTGATGAGCAGTAAGAAGCTAGTTTGCGTTCGAGTTAACACTTTTACAAGTTTGTAGCGAAATGGATGATGATTTAGGACGAAAACGAGCGCGCGATATTTTATAAACAGACCTTTGGGAGTCTAGATATCATGAAGCAACGACTCAATGTATATTTTCAAAATAAAATTATTTGCATTTTTGAACTACTAATCTATCCCTGTATGGTAGCAGTTTTGCAATTTTCCTTCTTCTTATGGTATTTATTTCCGCCCAAAGATGCGTTAAAATTAGTGTTGAACTAAGGAACTTTCGAAGCCATTTTTTTTTTACTTTTTTGTTTCCATACAGGGCTAAATAATGATGAGACAAATTAATATAATTTTTTATTTTGAACGTACATCGTCAAATCGTGGAGTAGTCGCCAGACTACGTTTGTATGGAATAATGATCGACTAGTGTAACCTTAATGTAAATGTAATATATGTGTAAAATAAGAGATGGAAAACCAATAAAATTGTAGTGCATTAGATGAAT
This sequence comes from Orthosia incerta, assembly GCA_948252205.1. NCBI lineage: Eukaryota > Metazoa > Arthropoda > Insecta > Lepidoptera > Noctuidae > Orthosia > Orthosia incerta. The sequence continues at coordinate 34,181,228 of OX411741.1, read as the reverse complement.
ATAAACTTCGTTCTTCTAATAATAGTTTTATTACTTAAATAATAGCTTTGTGCTCAGAATGGTAGATCTGTCACCAAATAAATTTAGTAAATTGATCACCATATTTTAATAGCAAATTATTGCGCTATTTAATGTTGTGAAATAGGTTAGGTTAGAACTGTGACTGCCGGCGGTAGTCGAGTCTAATGATGTGGTCGGCGGCGAGGAGTCCTGGGACTCATCCGCTAACCCGACCCGCAGCAGAGGCGCCGGGCGTCGGCGGAGGCGGGCCGGCACTAGCCGGAGGTTACGGAAGTATCGTTGTTCCCGCGACTCCCAGCGTAGGTGTGAGATGGAACACCGGGGTGGTTTTTAGTCAGTACGAGTCTGACAGACCCCTCCGTCCTCCGCAGGGCGGAGGAATTTCCAAGCCGATAAAAAAAAACGTTTAGATCTGTGACCAACCGCGCGCGAGCCAAGCGAGTGAAGCGAGCGGTGCCGCGGCAGCGGCTGGCGAGCGCTACTTCCAAGTTGCTTGCAGATTTATTGGTGATCTCTTAAAATGAGTTTGCTTAAATACTTATTAGAACAAACCTATTACAATACATACAAAAACATTTATTTGGTATTAGACCCTATATTTCCATGATTTTAGGTGATTTATTGTGGAATTTATTTTATATTTTTTGGTGACTACATTTTGGTGACAAATCTACTATATTGCGGGCAAACCCTATTATTTAAGAAACACAAAACTAATTAAATTGGCGATAGCTTAAATGATACCCGTTATTATAAAAAGCCCTTCTAAATCTATGAACTATAAACAAATAAACTACTCGAGTTCCCGCTAGAATTGAAATAGATTCAATTAGTCAGTAAAATTATTTCCTAATCTTATTTTATTCTCCTAGTTCCATTTACATAATGGATGGAAATAATGTTATGCTTATAACTTTCTTCAAGTTCCTGAAATGTTATGTTAAGTTAATTTAGAAAAGGACTCATGATCACACCATGTACGAACGCCAACAATTTTTTACAACTGAAAAATAAATCTAAAATAAATAAAAAATAATAATAAATAATCTTTCATTACTTTTAGTTTTAAAAATCTATCAAGTGGTCAAATAAAAAAAAAACTTACCCAAACCGCATATTAGCCGAAAACATTTTTGAATACAAAACATTTTAATTACACTTGCTTTTTTTCAACTTTAAATTAATAAACATTTTGTTTCTACTTAGTTGTCCCACGAGTGTGTAAAGGTCTATCATAGACATTCACTCTGGCCGGTGATGCTTGGTTAACTGAATTACTGAAATAAGTGAGTCTCTGTGTATGGATGGTCTTTCCATCTATACTACTTGCTTGAAGACTGTTAGGGCGTGGCTCAGGACTAAACATAGGTACCTACTGCCACGCCCAGTGCCTAAGTTTAGGTATTGCACCGTTGGATGCATTTTAAGGGTTCCGTACCCAAAGGGTAAAACGGGACCCTATTATTAAGACGCCGCGATCCGTCTGTCTGTCTGTCCGTCTGTCACCAGGCTGTATCTCATGAACCGTGATAGCTAGACAGCTGAAATTTTCACAGATGATGTATTTCTGTAGCCGCTATAACAAAAAATACTAAAAACAAAACAAAATAAATATTTAAGTAGGGCTCCCATACAACAAGCTTTTTTTTCCGTTTTTTTGCGATAATGGTACGGAACCCGTCGTGCGCGAGTCCGACTCGCACTTGGCCGGTTTTTTCACATCTTTATGAGTGCATTTAGGATACTCCATCAAATGAGACATCCTCATTAAAATGCTGCGAGGTCATGTCATCATTTGTCATAGAAGTTGTTCTACAAATACATATATATTTGATAATATTCATAGAACAATAAATTAACTATGAACAGACATTGTTGCATCGCGGCTGTCTGCTAGAGCCTTTAAATTAAATTATACTGAGAATCCGCGAAACCACTCGGCTAGTTTTTGTTGGTAAAAACCAATACAGTTTATCTATCATTACATCAACTAGCAAAATGCATAAAACGGACGATGTTTTTTGTGATCCGTACGTATACCACCGTTATAGACATGAGAGGAGCAGCATAAAAGGGAGATCGTTCGCGCGATCTGTGCTGAAACACCTCTGCTTTATAGATATAACATTATTATCTATTTTCGTGATTAGCACTAGGTAAGTAAGGAAAAGTTTAACTGACCAATCCTTTCAATGGTAAACTCCTAATTAATTAATCAAGTTCGATTATTCGCTTCTGCCTAACTTAGAGAGTCACTCTATTTGGCAAATTGCATACATCTATAAATTAGGTGCTTACCAACCAAGCAAAGCTCAACTCGTAAGAAGTTTCACTAGATTTGATTTTGTGTTGGTATGGAATATCGCCGTCTATTTTGTTACGAAGTTCCTGGAGTCATTGCAGCGTCGAAGGGTGACACACTGATTGTCATAGTAGCGGGACGGCGCGTCCATAGCTGTGGCACGTCAATGGATCTCAGGAAGAACTACATTGCTTTTAAAACTGAAATGTGTGATACCAATTAGATGTTTGTTAATTTAAAATCTTTTTCTTCCAACTATGCTTTAATTTCATCACAATCACACTAAAAACTCGGTACAAAGCGAGTCTTTATTGCTCTAGAGCAATAAAAATGTATGAAATTTCATTATTGAACAGTTTTTTTTTTAATCGCACCAAAAGGTGCCAATCTCAATGGATTAGCTCTATTCAGCCAGCCGATATCAATACTTTTTTTTTTACGTACGTATTATTCGTTTCTATCCTACTTGTTCCAAATTTAAAAAATGATTGCTGCTAACTCCGACTTAAAAAATGAAAGAAATTTAAAAAAGTGATTTTCGACATCGCCGCGCCCGTGGCCGCGCCCATCTACTTCCCGTGATAACGACTTCATTGTAACAAATCAGCCAGGCCCATCTAACTCGTCTGATAATATTATTCAGTCCCAAGTTAAACAAACAAATATAAATTTGCCCAACAAAACTTAACCTTACGTTTAATAATTGCTCAAGTATAACTTTTAATTTCAATAATTAAACTTCTATTTTAACTGTTTGATATGAGTTTCTTTTATCTACTATTCCTATAGGTAATAGTTGAAAGAAAAGCAGATTATGCACCTCGCCTTAAGTGATTTATATTGCCCTCGTGCCTGTTAGATTAGAGCCCTCGCTAACGCTCGGGCTCTAAATCAGGCACTCGGTGCAATAATAAGTCACTTTGTGCTCGATGCAATAATCTGCTATTATAGTTTATCTTTGTCATTCATTAAGTGTTGCGTGTTAGCTGTAAATACGCTTCCATATAAATGTTAATTTCTGGTATTTGTCCAAGCATGAGGATTTTGAGGAATGGATGGCAAAATATCTGAAGCTTCGAAATAGTAGCGTAAGCTTTACAGTTTTCTAAATTCGTGGCAGTCTACCCGTTGCAAATGAAATAAAATGGGGTATATACTCAAGTATTTTGAACTGAATTCTAAACACGAATTTAAAAACTTAGCTGTAAAATATTCCAACGATGAAAAACATAGTAATTTTAAGCTGAAACTTTAATAGTAACTCATTCCAGCGATTCAGGTTCATAATCTGTTTTTCTTAAATTCTGTAAAAATATTTGTATTTTCCTTATTTAGTGGCGCAGTGATGCAATGTTTAGTATCATAATTAACATTGTAACAAAAGTTACTTCTTTTGTGATCGCGATGAGCTTTGGGCAACAAGGTGTGGTTCGAACCCACGAGCCCTGCTTGCCAGAGAGACGGCGGGCGATGCGGCCGTTTTAACAGCTGAGCTAACGCCGCTTACCTACTGCTACTAATACTGAACAAATAATTGGGAACATAAAATGGCTTTGTCAGACATTATTAGAAACTTTGTGTATACGCTAACCATTAATTTATGTTTATATTTTATGTATTTGGATAAACTAATAAAACAGAAAAATATATATTTTAAAACTTTACAAAAACATATATATTTATCTCTAACGGAGGTATACGTACGGCTCGCAAAATGTGCCGACTGTTGTATCTATTTTGGTATTTGTTTTAATGAAAAACTTTAAAAAGAATAAAACACTAATAAACCGCGCGGTGTCGTTGAGAAGGAGCACCAAGGCTCAGTTTTTTGATCGGTAGTTAACTCAACCGATGATTAAATATGTTAACCAATGCTTTTAAATTTCGGTAAAACGCGTATATTCATCAATTGTTGGCATCACAAATTGTGAAATAAATTGAAAAGTTAAAAAATATTCGATCACAAGTTAGACAAAAATTTAAAAGCCATAATTAATTTATTAGCCATTTGAGTTTTGGGAGAGTACGACTGTATTTTTGACCCTTTCTTCGGTATTTATAATTCGGTTTAATTTTTATTTTTCCATGAAGTTATCTAGCTTGTTTTTCATGGATTTACACTTGTGGTGAACGTTAAATTTAACACGGGTTTTCCACGAATTGGGATTTAATCTTTTATTTGTTTTAATTAACCGTTGGATATTTTTCACGAGATACGTCCGTCGGGTCGCAAGGTATCGAAAATACTGTAAAGTTCTAGAAGAGGAAGTCGCGGTGATACTTCTACAGCGTGCGTGTGCTGCGGAGTATCGTCCTAGCGCTACTGAGCCAGGGCCGGGGGCTGCATCGCTATGGTTAGCGGTACGCTGAGGATGGGACGATGGATTGCTGATGCAACTTCGGGATCACGTCCCACCTATTTCATAAGACCCGCCTTCCTCCTAGGGTAAACCCTTCGTTAAAATTTAAGCTATGATTTTATTGTTCGATTTTTTTTAAATGTTTGTGAGATTTTGTAAAAATATATCGCCTCTAAAATTAAGGTTAAGGTTAAAAAAAGGAATTCAAACTTTTTCATAAGTCTTTTTAGAGTTCCGTTCCCGAACGGTCCAAACGGAGACTGCCAATTGCTGTCACTCACGTGTCTGTTTGTCCGTCTATCTGTCCATTTGTCTTTATGTCCGTCGTCTGTCACACAATTTTGTTCCGAAGAATTTTTTAACTGCCCATTGACCTATGAACTTGAAATTTGGTAATAATGTTTATTATTGCGTATATTTTACTAACAAATACCAATATATTGAAAAATCTGATTTTTCTTTAGTGCGGAACCCTAAATGTGCGAAATCCGACACGCACTTGGTCGGTTTAATATAGTATCTTACGTTACTTTGTAACCAGTTATTAAATAGGTATTAGAGTTAATTAACAGATTTTTTAAAAATTAATTGAACCACGCTTATTAACAAGTAGCTATATAAGTAAAGTAAAGTTAGGTTAAAACTTTTGTACAACTTTCTTCCAAGTCTTGTCGCCAAGTCGTGAAACCTTTCAAGACTTTAGACTTTACTTTTGGGAAATTAAATTTGTGTGACGTGACAGCCCTACGGAAATACACCTACCTATAATACCAGTTACGATTATGTTTTTTACGTGTGTGTGTGAACTCACACTCCTGCAGGGAAACTGAAGGCTACGTGCCGCGTTCTCATTGGTCAAGTTATTTAACCGTAGCTTCCTACTGGCCAATGAGAAATATTCTGTCAATCAAAATCCGAGCTTGATTTTATGCTCCCAACATCAGGATTTTCGTGTAATATTCAATTACTGAGAATAGCCAACTATTATTAAGGTCTTAAAGATACCGAGAATATTGAAAATAAATAAATAAAATTAACACGACTATTTAAAATGGTCGGTAGGGACATGCAAATAAGTTTCTCCATAAGAATACGAAAGTAAAGGTTTATTCATGTCTTCTGGGTATTCGTTACCTATTGAAAATCAAACTAAGTATCACAATAAATTTCCTTTAGAACTATGTGACCGTATATGACCGTACCCGTAACGGTGACGGCAGCGGCGGCGGCGGGCCCGGGTCGCTCGCTTTTGTACTTTCTAAACTTATATCACGAGATACACCCGCTCTTGCTCTCGTTTCCATATTAACACTGAAGCCGCGTAATGTGTCGGCAAAAACGCCTCGCGTCGTGGACTCGTGGTACATTATTGCCGGACACCCATTGAAACATGGCAGATTTTTTATCTTAATCTCTTTGGATAAATCACAGGTTTTTTAGTGCACAAAATAAATGTTGAGACCTTAATCGGAGAGTAATTGAGATATCAATTAGGTACATTATTATTTTTTAAACTCCATTTCAATTTATGACAAATTGATATAGCAAAGGTAGACGCAATATGCTTAAATATCAAGTAAGGTTACTATTCATTTATTATAATACTTTAAATACCTTTAATTAACTAGTGTGTGTTGCTAGTGATAACCTATGGCTCTGAGGTCGTGGTCGCTCACAATGGTCCTCATCAGAAAGCTTACATTCACCCAAAGGGCAATGAAGAGGACTATGCTCAGCGTTTTTTTTGCGTGATTGAATCGAAATTGTAGAGATCCGCAAAAGAAACAGGGTTAGCGACATAGCCCGAAGAATTGGCAAACTTAAGTGGTAGTGGGCACGGCACATTGCCCACAGAACGGATGGCCGATAGGGCTGAAAAGTTCTGGAGTGGCGACGGCAAACCGGAAGCCGTTGCGTTGGAAGGCCTCCCACCAGGTGGACCGAAGACCTAGTGCAGTGTGCGGCTTGCGGAGATTCACTGGATGCTGGACGCACGAAACCAGTCAATGAGGTGATGCTTGGAGAAGACTTATGTCCAGCAATGGAAATCTTTCGGCCAATATTATGATTGTGATGATGATGAAGCAGATTTAGAATTTAAATAAAGAATATGTCCTTATTTCTCAGTGGAATTAAATGAACGCAACGGAAGAAGTAGTAAGTGTACCTATTTCACGTGGGTGGCACACAACAAGTAATGTCTTCTTCTCGTACATTTCTCAATTAGTCGTCATCTCAGAAGTCCGCCTTTCTAGCTATATCAACACATTTCCTCCGCATCAAAACACATTACCAGCCAACAAGAGCAGTGTTGGCCCAGTGGTAAAGGACGCGACTTACAAGTTGTTGGTCGTGGGTTCGAATCAAGCAGGCGCTTTCCACTGTGTAAATTATTGCATCAGCACTGCTCTCAAAACGGTAAAGGAAAACATCGTGAGGAAAAATTTAAATATTGTCTTAGAACCAAAAATTCTAAAACATGTGACATCCACTAACCCGCACTTTGCCCGCGTGGTGGATGTCGACCCATACGGTTATCACTGCTCCATAGAGTTGACCCCCCTTTATTTGTGATATTTTAATTGTACCATTGACTATTCCACTTTCGATTAAAGTAAATCTTTGTTCTTCAAACATTTTTAGAATTTAGAAGAAGACATTTAGCTACTTAGACCTTCTGATCGTGAGGGGGTAGGGTAGGGTAGGTAGGGTAGGGTACGTAGGGTAGGGTAGGTGGGGTAGGGTTAGTAGGGTAGGGTAGGTAGGTAGGGTAGATGGGTATGTAGGTAGCCAGTTGACGGGAGCGAAGTCGCGTGGGACAGCTAGTTCAAAAATAAAAAAGTCTCAGAATACTCGTAGGTAAAGATATTCACTGTTTGGCGTCCCTAAGTTGCTGACAAACGATACGGCCTAAACCTGTTGATTGTATTGTGTGTGACGTCGACGCCGGCAAGCTTTCGTGTCACTGACTTAATAGGGGTAGTTAGGAGTACTTTAAACCGTTTACAGTTTTGTATAGTGTGTATATATGCTCATATCTGTGGCAATAGGTTGTTGGTAGGTACGTAAACTTAACTTGGACTCTGAATAGATTTATTGTTGTTATATTTTATTTATGTCACTACATATTAGTCAAAGTCAAATTTCTTTATTTCAATTAGGCCGTTAAGCGGCACTTTTGCAAGTAAAAATTTAAATTTATAAGTAACTAATTCCTATACTGTATTTATTAATGTAACGTCAATATTGAATATTTTTATTAACATATATACAATTGATTATTCTAAAAAAAAAACAAACCTATATACAAATAGAAAAGGGAGACGGAAAAGAGCTCATTGTGCATCAAAAAATTCGTCCACATCGATGTCAAGGGGAAAAGTGCCCAGAACGCTGGCAGCATTGCCGCGTTGGATGGCAATGCTGATTCTCTGGCCGAAGAAAAGGCCAGCCTGGTCACGTGAAGAGTCGACGAACTTTGTGCTAATTTCTCGAAAAAGTCGCGCACTCGGACCCCATGGACCTAAAGTTTCAACCCCAAACGACTCAAACATATAACTTCTAGTAACTAATTGATTCTACCGTCCATTTGGAAAAGTAGCTTGTTATGGAGAAGAACGGACAAGAAACTCCACACTTACACTTAAAAATACTGTTTTACAATATTTACAAACATACATTAATTCATATACGAGAAGACGATGCACCCAGAATAACACTACTATACTACGTAGATATATAAAAGATTACAAACACTAACAGGTAAATCATTCATTTTATAAATAGGAACATGTTTCTCACATATTACAAATGTTGCAAACATAGGTAAATTACCTAATTCAACAGCAAAGGAACAGTGTGCGGGTCAATTTCTTAAAAAAAGAGAAGAAAATAATAAAAAAAAACAATACTATAATAATTATGAATGTATAGATTAACTGGTTTGATTTTGTCTACACTAAAGATTGCTCTATGGAGCAGGACCAGCATGCTTCCAAGCATTCTTACCTTGAATATAATCACCTAGCTTGTTTACACAGTGTGGTTTTAACAAAAGTTTAATTTTTATTTCATTTAGTTTTAATACTTTATCTAATCTATAAGATTGTTGATCTAACTTATCTTTATATCTAGTATTACAATTGTGTTTATCACTAACTTTACTAAAGAGATGTATATTTTTACTTACATCTATACTAATATGTATTATAAAGAGGAAAGATTTTTTTGTTTGTTTGTTTGTTTGTACCGAATAGGCTCCGAAACTACTGGACCGATTTAAAAAATTCGTTCACCAATAGAAAGCTACATTATTCCTGAATGACATAGGCTATTTTTTAATCCCGAACACGGGTCCTGTAGGGTGGTCCACGGGAGCGAAGCCGCGCGGAACAGCTAGTACATAATAATTTCATAAATTAATTGGCAACAAACTGTCATAATACTAATCTTTTTAAATAGTTCCCAAATGAATTCTCGATGAATTAACTTATAAATGGCTCTGAAAGCTCTCTTTTGCAATACAAATATGAATTCAATGTCAGCCGCCCGACCCCACAGCAAAATACCGATTGACACAATGCTGTGAAAGTAACTAAAATAGACCAAACGCGTCTTATCTTTCTAACAACATAAGCGGCTGAGCTTAGCCGACCCGCAAGAGATGTTATGTGAGGATTGTAATTTGTTGTCTAGAGTAATTCCTATGAAAACTATTTGATTTATATAGTCCAGTTTTTCTCCATGTGATGTCGCATTCACTATTTCTAAAATTCGGTAATGTGAATCTAATACATTTGTTTTTTTTTCATTTAGTGCAATTTTTTTGTTGTATTATAAAACAAAGTCTTCACCGCGTAAGTCTAGTTCGCGTCTTAGGCAGTATTTTTTTTATATTTTGGCTTCACACGGTTTGTGCATTTAGCCAGTGTCAAGTTTAGAATAGAAGTTCTAGTTTCTTTAGATTTTAGTCGTCCAAGTTAATGGCCTCAATAAAATGGCGGTAACTTTATTGGAAGCTTCTACGGAGTTTTGTCGACACCATGTACAAACTCTTGTTCTAAGGCCGATTGTAAGCGACCACGTCTCAGAGCCCTATGTCATCACTGGCAACACACACCGGTTATTGACTTTCGTCTTGAGACACTGTGGTAAGTTGGACTAGAAGATACCGCGCAACTTCCCGTGCAGCGGTGAATAGTTTCGGAGATATGACGTCTCCCTGTCTCACACCTTGCTGCAGAAGGACGGGATCCGAGGTCTGATCCTGAAGTCGAACTGACATTGTGGCGTTTTTGTATAAACACAAATTATTTTTGGGGTTCCTCCTATAGACGTAAAGTGGGGATGTTTTTTTTTCTCGCCTGTCCCATGGTGTGGGGTATCATTGTATAGGCCATTTAAAAATATTATGGGTTTGTTGAAACCATTTTTCGATTCAGAGATCCGTTTGCGTAAAATTAAGCTTTAAATTGAAAATTTATGTTAGAGTCAATGGTCCCCCCCCCCCTCTGCCAGCGAAATGGTTGCTCTTGGCTATGTCAAAAATTTCACAGCGGTAGTAAATATAACGAAATTAATAGGAAAACTATCACAGATAAGTAGGCTTTACAAGTTTACGAGTAATAATCGACCAACTTATAAAAGGTACTAAGAACAGTAAACGTTTTGTACAAATGCCATTGATTTTATTGATTGAATTACTTAAATAACGTTCTTAGCTGTGAAAAATATATAGTAAATATATGCTTATGAACCATGTACAAATATACAAAAATCAAAATCATAACATCCGTAATATAATGATTTCTAAATTAATAATGTTTAAGCTCGAATAACGCAATGGAGTGGCCGGAGTCGTTGGCAGTACCGCAGGCTGAGCAAAACGATAGGGATTTTTAACCGACTTTCGAAAAAGGAGGAGGTTCTATGTTCGACTTCTTGTATGTTTTTTTTTTTTTTTTTTTTTTTTTGTGTATGTTCACCGATATCTCCGTCAATTGTGGACCGATTTAAAAAAATCTTTTTTTTTTTGAAAGAGTTTGTTCCGAAATTGGTCCCATTTTAATTTGGTGAAGATCTGATGAAGAACTTCGAAGATATACTACAGAACTCTTCAATAAATAGCGGCAAAACTCTCGGGACTGCTGCAATCGCATGTCTGTTTATTGTTTAGACCATTTCATAACATAACATCACGCCAGTACGCTCTTAAGGGGTAAGCAGATCTCTCATTTGATCGGTTTTGTTCAAGTTACATGATATTTGGGTAATCTATTCTGGCGTTATAGGAAACTAACTAAACAACTTGCCTATTAGGTAGGTACAACTAAAAAGTGAAAAATAAAAAAACTTTTTTACAAAAAAATACTACCGACTTCCAAATAAGAAAACTACAAAGTGAAAAATAACTTTATTTTTGGAAGTCGGTGTCCATAACGCAAAAAAAATGGTACCTACGAAAGACACCGACTTCCAAAAATAAAGTTATTTTTCACTTTGTAGTTTTCTTATTTGGAAGTCGGTAGTATTTTTTTGTAAAAAAGTTTTTTTATTTTTCACTTTTTAGTTGTACCTACCTAATAGGCAAGTTGTTTAGTTAGTTTCCTATAACGCCAGAATAGATTACCCAAATATCATGTAACTTGAACAAAACCGATCAAATGAGAGATCTGCTTACCCCTTAAGAGCGTACTGGCGTGATGTTATGTTATGAAATGGTCTAAACAATAAACAGACATGCGATTGCAGCAGTCCCGAGAGTTTTGCCGCTATTTATTGAAGAGTTCTGTAGTATATCTTCGAAGTTCTTCATCAGATCTTCACCAAATTAAAATGGGACCAATTTCGGAACAAACTCTTTCAAAAAAAAAAAGATTTTTTTAAATCGGTCCACAATTGACGGAGATATCGGTGAACATACACAAAAAAAAAAAAAAAAAAAAAAAAACATACAAGAAGTCGAACATAGAACCTCCTCCTTTTTCGAAAGTCGGTTAAAAATCCCTATCGTTTTGCTCAGCCTGCGGTACTGCCAACGACTCCGGCCACTCCATTGCGTTATTCGAGCTTAAACATTATTAATTTAGAAATCATTATATTACGGATGTTATGATTTTGATTTTTGTATATTTGTACATGGTTCATAAGCATATATTTACTATATATTTTTCACAGCTAAGAACGTTATTTAAGTAATTCAATCAATAAAATCAATGGCATTTGTACAAAACGTTTACTGTTCTTAGTACCTTTTATAAGTTGGTCGATTATTACTCGTAAACTTGTAAAGCCTACTTATCTGTGATAGTTTTCCTATTAATTTCGTTATATTTACTACCGCTGTGAAATTTTTGACATAGCCAAGAGCAACCATTTCGCTGGCAGAGGGGGGGGGGGGACCATTGACTCTAACATAAATTTTCAATTTAAAGCTTAATTTTACGCAAACGGATCTCTGAATCGAAAAATGGTTTCAACAAACCCATAATATTTTTAAATGGCCTATACAATGATACCCCACACCATGGGACAGGCGAGAAAAAAAAACATCCCCACTTTACGTCTATAGGAGGAACCCCAAAAATAATTTGTGTTTATACAAAAACGCCACAATGTCAGTTCGACTTCAGGATCAGACCTCGGATCCCGTCCTTCTGCAGCAAGGTGTGAGACAGGGAGACGTCATATCTCCGAAACTATTCACCGCTGCACGGGAAGTTGCGCGGTATCTTCTAGTCCAACTTACCACAGTGTCTCAAGACGAAAGTCAATAACCGGTGTGTGTTGCCAGTGATGACATAGGGCTCTGAGACGTGGTCGCTTACAATCGGCCTTAGAACAAGAGTTTGTACATGGTGTCGACAAAACTCCGTAGAAGCTTCCAATAAAGTTACCGCCATTTTATTGAGGTCATTAACTTGGACGACTAAAATCTAAAGAAACTAGAACTTCTATTCTAAACTTGACACTGGCTAAATGCACAAACCGTGTGAAGCCAAAATATAAAAAAAATACTGCCTAAGACGCGAACTAGACTTACGCGGTGAAGACTTTGTTTTATAATACAACAAAAAAATTGCACTAAATGAAAAAAAAACAAATGTATTAGATTCACATTACCGAATTTTAGAAATAGTGAATGCGACATCACATGGAGAAAAACTGGACTATATAAATCAAATAGTTTTCATAGGAATTACTCTAGACAACAAATTACAATCCTCACATAACATCTCTTGCGGGTCGGCTAAGCTCAGCCGCTTATGTTGTTAGAAAGATAAGACGCGTTTGGTCTATTTTAGTTACTTTCACAGCATTGTGTCAATCGGTATTTTGCTGTGGGGTCGGGCGGCTGACATTGAATTCATATTTGTATTGCAAAAGAGAGCTTTCAGAGCCATTAATAAGTTAATTCATCGAGAATTCATTTGGGAACTATTTAAAAAGATTAGTATTATGACAGTTTGTTGCCAATTAATTTATGAAATTATTATGTACTAGCTGTTCCGCGCGGCTTCGCTCCCGTGGACCACCCTACAGGACCCGTGTTCGGGATTAAAAAATAGCCTATGTCATTCAGGAATAATGTAGCTTTCTATTGGTGAACGAATTTTTTAAATCGGTCCAGTAGTTTCGGAGCCTATTCGGTACAAACAAACAAACAAACAAAAAAATCTTTCCTCTTTATAATACATATTAGTATAGATGTAAGTAAAAATATACATCTCTTTAGTAAAGTTAGTGATAAACACAATTGTAATACTAGATATAAAGATCATAACATCCGTAATATAATGATTTCTAAATTAATAATGTTTAAGCTCGAATAACGCAATGGAGTGGCCGGAGTCGTTGGCAGTACCGCAGGCTGAGCAAAACGATAGGGATTTTTAACCGACTTTCGAAAAAGGAGGAGGTTCTATGTTCGACTTCTTGTATGTTTTTTTTTTTTTTTTTTTTTTTTGTGTATGTTCACCGATATCTCCGTCAATTGTGGACCGATTTAAAAAAATCTTTTTTTGTTTGAAAGAGTTTGTTCCGAAATTGGTCCCATTTTAATTTGGTGAAGATCTGATGAAGAACTTCGAAGATATACAACAGAACTCTTCAATAAATAGCGGCAAAACTCTCGGGACTGCTGCAATCGCATGTCTGTTTATTGTTTAGACCATTTCATAACATAACATCACGCCAGTACGCTCTTAAGGGGTAAGCAGATCTCTCATTTGATCGGTTTTGTTCAAGTTACATGATATTTGGGTAATCTATTCTGGCGTTATAGGAAACTAACTAAACAACTTGCCTATTAGGTAGGTACAACTAAAAAGTGAAAAATAAAAAAACTTTTTTACAAAAAAATACTACCGACTTCCAAATAAGAAAACTACAAAGTGAAAAATAACTTTATTTTTGGAAGTCGGTGTCCATAACGCAAAAAAAATGGTACCTACGAAAGACACCGACTTCCAAAAATAAAGTTATTTTTCACTTTGTAGTTTTCTTATTTGGAAGTCGGTAGTATTTTTTTGTAAAAAAGTTTTTTTTGCGAATTTATTGTTCTTCAATACAAAAGTTTTAGAGTTGTTTGCGGTTTTTTTTAAATAAGTGCATTTGACAAACAGCGAGCGATTAGCAAACGATTGTGTAGGACCTACCATACCTATAATGCAGGTGCTTCTCAAGGAGAATTAAGTCTTGATCTTTATCTCTTCTGTCTTCGTGGAGTGATGCAGACGTGACACGTACAGCTGCGTCGACGGAATAGCGGGACGCAGTAACCTATTCGGCCCTGTCAGTGCGGTACCGCACTGATTGCGACAAGCAGACTTCTTCGGTCTGTCCTGGTCTTGTTAACGCTGGCTACTGTTCCTTTCGTTACCGCTGGTATAGGGTAAAACCAGGATAATTGCCCCAGGGGTCTAGTTGCCCCGATTGTAGTTATTAACACGCTTTTATTAGCTTGGTATGTATGTATCTATGTATCAATGTAACGGAATCTTTGAACGTGATTTTCACCCACTTCAAAACGTTGGATTGATTTGAAATTTTGCACACTTATCAAGGACCGATGACAATGCAATAATTTAAACAGTTTGTCCCATTATCCTTACCATTAAAGCGTGTTTTTTAGTTTTTAGAACTACAATTTATTTTTATTCTGGTTTTGCGGATGAATCGCATGCTATTTTATTTTTAAGTTGACCGTGTCTCATGTCTCTGTGCGATTGCATAAGAAGGCAAACTGCGATCAAAGTTTATGCGGCATAGATGCCCTGTTTCTCAGCGGTGCGTCTATCCTAAACGTAATTTATGGTATGGGCGCACGTATACGTATGGGCGCACGGTTGGCGCAGTGGTTGAGCGATTGACTGCTGCGCTGCGTGTCGCGGGTTCGATTCCCGCACGGAACAAATATTTGTATGATCTACAAATAGTTGTTCCGGCTCTGGGTGTTTGTGTATGTGAGTTTATATGTTTGTAAACGCACCCACGATACAGGAGAAATTCCTAGACTGGGGCAAAGATTAAAAAAATAAAAAATACATGGATTAGGCAGCTATTCCCAAGTCGGATAGACGTCTCAAAACAAAGTATTTTGCTTTTTGTACTGAGAGATATAAAGAGTGATTTCAAAAAGTGTTGCAACTGTCGGACTTTTACCAAACATTTTTAGAGTGACAAAATTTCGGTGGCTCTTTGCAGTGTTATGTTGAACCGTCACGACTCGGACACCTTCCAACGAGGTTCAACGTTAATTGTATTAAAAGTAAATGTAATAGAATGTTTTGTAGAAGAGTTTAAAGTAGGTATATCTTTTAGGCATTTTTCTGTATTAAATATTCGGGTGTCAAGAGGCTCTTTACAAATACATTCTCAACGAAAGCGCCGCGATACCGATGAGTAAAATGTACTTACATAAAAAAACTTTTTTACAAAAAAATACTACCGACTTCCAAATAAGAAAACTACAAAGTGAAAAATAACTTTATTTTTGGAAGTCGGTGTCTTTCGTAGGTACCATTTTTTTGCGTTATGGACACCGACTTCCAAAAATAAAGTTATTTTTCACTTTGTAGTTTTCTTATTTGGAAGTCGGTAGTATTTTTTTGTAAAAAAGTTTTTTTATTTTTCACTTTTTAGTTGTACCTAACTAATAGGCAAGTTGTTTAGTAAGTTTCCTATAACGCCAAAATAGATTACCCGAATATCATGAAACTTGAACAAAATCGATCAAATGAGAGATCTGCTTACCCCTTAAGAGCGTATTGGCGTGATGTTATGTTATGAAATGGTATAAACAATAAACAGACATGCGATTGCAGCAGTCCCGAGAGATTTGCCGTTATTTATTGAAGAGTTCTGTTGTATATCTTCGAAGTTCTTCATCAGATCTTCACCAAATTAAAATGGGACCAATTTCGGAACATACTCTATCAAACAAAAAAAGAATTTTCAAAATCGGTCCACAATTGACGGAAATATCGGTGAACATACATAAAAAAAAAAAAAAAAAAAAAAACATACAAGAAGTCGAACATAGAACCTCCTCCTTTTTCGAAAGTCGGTTAAAAAGGTACGTATTTGTAAAGCACTATCGAAGTATCACGTGATTAATCCTATACATTTTGGCATTATGACAATGACCTTCGCTGTTAGAATGAGACTGTCTAGAGCCTAAGCACTACTTTAATAAATTTTTTTACAGATTTTCAGGCTATAGTTGTTAATAAATAGTAGTAGCACGTAGTAGGCTGTAGTCGATAATAATGCAACTGTAGTAAAATATATATTAAAAAAAAAAATATATATAAAAATACTTAACTTCGAATCCTGTCGATAATTATGCAACTGTAGAAATATATATATATATTTCTACAGTTGCAGAAATATATTTATTTAAATATATATATTTCTATACTTACTTACTTAGCCTGTACATAACCGTACATAAAAAAATATATATATATGAATAGAAAATACCAGAAAATATAAATGTACACTAGAGATTTATCTTAAGCTTAGTTTTACGTTTAATATTTTATTTTCTGTGTTTTCGTCAAAATTCACAAACTAATAGATAAACGTAAAAATTGCTGATGACCCTAAAACATAAGTTTCGTTTTAATTTATAAAGTAAATTACAAATGTGTTCTATCCAGAGAATACTAATGATTAACTCACCAAATTAAAGTTAATTCTAAAACATTTGATATTTTGGTAGGACGCCCAGCTATTGACGTCGGAAAAAAATATGAATGATTGCTCTATTTAACCGTGTTTTTAAAAGCTTTAGTTTAAGTTGCCTTGTAAGTTTGTGTATGTCGAAAATTGCAACTGAACTTTAAAATAGTTAAATCCCCTACTGCTAGTCGGTTGGGGCTTTAACTGTTTTAAAATTATCTCAATCCCCAACCTATTGAGCTGAAATTTTGCATGCAAACAAGCTTCTAGGTTGAAGAAGCTAGAAGCTGGTTTAAAAACAAGTTTGTCTATTTGATTTATTTAACCTCTTATTCCCTATTAAAATATAATGTCTCACGTGTACGTATGTCCACTAAATTAATCCGTGGTTAGTGCATTACAATAGTACCTATTATATTTAATTGCTAGGCGATCGTAAGCCTAGGCCATTCAAGGAAGCCCGTTTACCACAGGGATATCAATTTCACAATCGTTGACGTTACACGTAGAACAATGGTAACTAATGGAGATAGACGTCCATTGTTGATTCAAACATACAAACACTATGTTGTATGGCTTTTCATCAACATCGTTATATATGTCTTGAAGTCAAAGTGTTCTTAGATAAGTGACGTTAAAAAAAAAAACAAACATGGCGAACTTTGGGCGCAATATTGTGAGGGTCCCAATTTTTATTTCAATCCAAACTCTTCGAGTGGGGTATCAAAACGAAGGGTTTTAGGAGTTGGTTACAAATATATATATATATATATATATCAATTGTACGTTTAAAACTACTTCGAAAAAAAATTATAACTAAAAAGTGACAAATAAAAAAGTTGATTTAAATCTACCGACTGCTTAAGAAGCGAACTAGAAAGATGTAAGCAAGATGCAAATCATGCTGTGCAGTCAGTTGGAGGATCAGGTAGCCAGCTCGGGATTATGTATCCTGCAACTGCTAGACATTTTGATGTTTCACAAACGTATATATAGATTTTTAATGGTGAAGTCTTAATGAAGGCGGATTCACCTATTGTTTATGTAAATATAGTAACTATTGTTTCGCTATCATGTTTGAGTTTGTGACTAGTGATGGCTTAGCTCTTCGAAACTACACGATGGATTTTGATAAATCAATTTCATTTATTAATTTCAGCATATATGATGCTGAAATTAATAAATGAAATTGAATAGATTTTATTTCGAATGGGTTATTTGTTTACCACATAGAGTCCATCCGTGCTTTGTTGTGGTGATTCGAGGTAGCCCGGCCAAAGATTTACTTATTTGTGTATTGGTTGGTTTCTATGGTTGGTTTGATTTATCTACATAGTGTAAAACGCGACTCCGTTTGCATGTGATCTGTGATCGTTTCGTTTTTTCAACATAACAATTGGTTTTGTTGCAGTTTTCGCCATCATTTAAGATTATTAATTCTGAATGGCTTATGCGTGTTAATCAAATTCATAATTATTATAACTAAGAATAAGAATGTTGAAGTATTGTTGGACCTGCTGACGACTGTATGAATATATTTGTATTGTATAAACATAATTTCCTTAGTATCATAAAACTGCACAGCACGTGTGTGAGTATAATGTACCCAACTGTAAATCTACCATTTACTGTACCTGTGTGTCGTTCGTTGACTTGTGTGTGCCCTGGCATTTGAGTGTGTCATGCTCTCTCAAATGTCTCTCTGATGGTGGCGCGTGTGTTGGATCATCCGGTGCCCTTCATGATGGTTGAGCTGGGTGATGCCAATTCATGCGTCATGTTCGTGAACGGACGCCATCAGTTGGGATTGGTCATAACTTAGCTGCTTCGGATGTTAATGTTTTTCTAGTATCTATTATATAACTGCACAATACATGTGTGAATACTTTTAATACTTTATGCCTGTACGTATAGTCTGTAGTGCTATTCTGGGTGCATTGTCCTCACATATATGAATTTATTAATGTATGTACTTATGTACCTAAATATTGTAAAAAAACTGTTTTTTTTTAAAGAGTAAGTATGGAATTTCTTGTGCATTCTTCTCCATAACAAGCTACTTTCTGAATGCACGGTAGAATCAATTTTCATTCCTTGTAAATTTTAATGGAACGTTCAAAAGTGCCGCTTGGTAATAAATATCTTTGTCTTTAAGTCTTAGATTAGAAGATATTATTTTCATAAGCTCTAATGATAAATGTACTAAACAAAGGCAGCACCTTTGTTTAGTACAAATTAATTCTCTTAGATAGCCAACAGATGGATTATGGCTTAGTGACGACTATTGTTAAGTCTACAAATAAATATTATAGCATCAAAAACAATTTTTGCAGTGTGCACACAGTAAAGTGTTACGTCAAGGCGGACTTATTATTTCTGTGCACAAATAATATTTTCTAATTTAAGCCAAGTTATTTAACGTTTGTTTTGTATGTCTATTGGTAAATTGTGCTGCGGATGCCACTTTACTGTCAATATATATAGGTGATATTGTCAAATACTACACGCGCCATCGAAATAATATAGTTTTACTAAAAATATTATACAAAATAAATACGGTGTACAAATTATTCATAGATTTATTTAGCTTTTTATTGAATATTTTCTATTTATTGAGCATTATTATCTATTCGTAACAATGAAATAATGAGTTTTTACTTTAACAGGTCTCAAATATCATGAACATCTAACAGATATCAGTGATTTTTTCATATGTAATTAGCTTGTTCACATTAAAATGGCGATAATTTCTTATCCAGCAATAATTCTAACTAAATTCCCTTGACCCACTCTTTTCTGTTCAATAGCCGTATTTAAGTCCATTAATCAGCTGAAAACTGTACAATGGTTTCCGGTTATTCTAACGACTGGATAAAGGAGTAAAGTGAGACTATACAACAGCGTCTTACGGATACTCAAGTAGCTTAGGTAGGTACTTCACTTGATTTTGTGATGCTACTTATTCTCGCCTGTTATGCCAAACTAGCGAGCCATTAAAATTGTATTTTATTCTCGCACGAAAATTTAGAGGTTATGACAAAATTGACGTTATCATAGCACTACTAACCTATGTTTACTCTTCAATAATTCTAGAGGCTGTATAATAGCTAATATTTAGACTACAAGCTAATATTTACACTAATAGCTAATATTCACACGACTGAAAGTGGAGTAAGGTTACACTAATTTACAGCTCATGCAGTTCTTAAATGCTTTTAACCAGCTACTATTAAGCTCATTGTGGTAGCATTATATTAGAATAAGTGTACACCACAAAAAGCCTATGGCAAAATTTTATTCTCTTATACAGATCACAGCTTAGAAGAGGTGTGACATTATCGCGCTACGCAGCCGTTTATAAGCTTTGGTCTTCTTAACCAGCTAGTTGCATTATACTTAGCCAAAGGCTGTGCAATAGTTTTTTCAAATTCTACTAAGATGCATTTTGTTGTTTGTATTGTACAGCCATTAGTCAGCTGTGCTGTTTAATAGTGTAGAGATCACCCCTCACACAGCCTCAAGAATCATCTTATCCGTTAGTACAGCTACATTACTGCCTTTGACTGTAATATAGCTGGTTTGTAGATGTAATTTTCGCTAATGTGCTGCTCTAGGGCATCGGTGTTTCTAAGCTAACTACTCTGTGGATAAACAGCAAAAGAAGCTCAGAGGTACACATTTCATGGTACAAAGCCAAGTCACTTTATTTTGTTTTGGCATTAAATATAAGTATTAACTAGCTGCACTTATAACAAACTTTAAGTACAGCTATCGTTAAGGATTTATCACATCATCATAATTTAAAGTTAACACATTTTGGTTGCTGTGTGACAAAAAATGTATTTCTTTCTTATCTTGCATTTCGTATTTTTAATGGATTTTGTGTTTATTTACACAATATTTAATTATAAAAAAATAAAAAACTTAAATATTAGTCGAATATAAAACCGCTTGGAAAGAATTTCCACACAGTTGGTTCCTGAAGATGGAAGGTGCCATCAAGGTCGGCCTAGAAAGTGGTGGCGAGATGATTGGGATGCGTACTATGAGGGCTGGTTCGAGGCGGCGCGGGAAAAGAATGTCTGGAAGGACTTAGGGAAGGCCTTTGTCTAGCAGTGGGACCGCAACGGATATAAAAAAGGAGAATATATCAAATTCGATGTTTTCTTATTAGTAAATTGCATCCGTGTGATTCTCACATTGTAATGAACCTGTTTATGACAAATAAGTTGCTAAAATTTACTCTCGTGCCGATCCAAAAATAAACTTATAACTATAACAGCAGTAGGTGGCAAAGGGTGGGCGTTTTTGGGGCGGGTTTTAGTAATCCCTGACCTTTTAGTAGCGCTAGTTATCAGCCTTAATGAAATGATTTATTGACTGAATGTTTGTCATTCAGGTGTAAGTTTTTTTATGTACTTCCTACAACACGATTATAAGTACTTACCTAAGATAATAATTATGTCACTATCATCATCATCATCATAATCCACAGCCCGACTTTGCCCACTGCTGAGCATAGGCCAGTCTCTGCTTGTACCAACATTACTATTTACTTTAAAAAAACCGTAAATTTACAGATAATATATTTTTTTAATTTAATTTATTGGTAACTATAAAAATGCTGCAAGCATAGCATGATCAGCCTGGAATGTGCCCACTGCTGGGAAACAAGCGTGCTCCCTGTAAAAAAAAATGGTCATTATCATAGAAATATAAAAACTGGCGAAGTGACAACGATGTTTTCCTTCAAAAACTACTGGCTTCAGCATGATTAAAAAATATAAATCCAATGATTTTTAATATTAGTAAGTAGGTTCTTTGTACAAAGAAAACTTTTTAAATTCCAATAGTACCTACTTTTCTCTCAAAAACTAGTTTTAATAAACTTAACAATGCAAATTCTCATCGAGGAATAATTTTTAACGAATAAATTACATCTTACTTCTTACTTATCCCACTATCAAACTAATATTATAAAGGCGAAAATGTGGGCGTATGTGTGTGTGTGTATATGTGAGTTTCTTATTTCTTCACGCTCAAACGGCTAGACGGATCTGGATGAAATTTGGCACAGAGATAGATTATAGTCAGGAATAGCACATAGGATATGGGGATAATATTCGACATTCACGCGGGTGAAGCCGCTGGCAGAAGCTACTGGAAAATATAACAAGAAAGAATAACAAAGATATGGAAAATCAAAGCATGTAAGATGACAGGTTGACGTTGGATAAGAAAATACCTACTTGAATTTTATGTACTTAGGTACATAGGATGGGCGTTTACATAAACCGGTTACCGCCTTCGAGGTACTCGTATTTGCGGATGCTAAGTACCTTTACACCTAACTTATCTATTAAATGTATATGGGCGTATAAATTCCCTGGCTGATCTCATGACAAAACCGTACATACGGAAAGCATTATTAATAATTTTACCAATATGAGCGTCAAGGTGTAGATCCTCATCCAACTGAACTCCAAGGTCACGAACCAGTGTTTCTCTTTATAAGAATATGCTGCTTAACGCGTAAGGATATTTTACAATATTTAATTTTTTGTAAAACTGATACAGCAACATTTGGATATACTAATTTGGAGTTTATTGTTTGAACAATACGCAGTGAACCTATCTTGATCTTCTTGTAAGAGAAGACAGTCGCGAAAATTTGGCATAATGTAGTTAAAGTTTAAACGGTTGGTTGATGGGTGACCATTTTTAAACGACTGGAAGTCGTTTAAAAATGAAGTGGTTCTCAATTCAGACGTTCATATATATTTTATCTGTTTCGGACATAACATCATCATATATTAATGGATTTGCAAATTTCTTTTTTCATTCGAAAGAAGTTTATTTAAATATGGTCCCATTAAAATTTTGTATTCATCTGATAAAGAACTTCGGCGATATACAACAGAACTCTTCAAAAAATGACGGCAAATCTCTGGAGATTGCTACAATCGCATGCCGGTTTATAGTTTATGTTTACACCATTTCATAACATAACATCATGCCAGTACGCTCTAAACGGGTAACTGGTAACTGAATTTCGAATATAAAATAAATGAATATGTTTTTGTTAGGCTTTTTCGTGTATATATGAGCCGCCTATATGGCAGGCACGTTGCTTCTAAATATATTAGATAAAAGTAAATTATCCCTTTTATTACGCAGTATCCTGGCTACGTCTCCACAGTACACAGATTGTTTTCAACCGAAACCTTTTAAATATATTCATCAATATTTCTGTTAATTGACGATGCAGTTCCAACAGATTTTGTAAAGCTTCTTCGGTGTTTATTTCCAGAGATATTCCATTGGCTCGAGCATACCTTGGATGATTAATAGAACTATACTTTAGCCTATTTTGCTTTCAGCTTGCACGTTTTTTTAGACTTGCTAGAGGGATGTTTATAGTTATGCATTTTGACAATAGTGAGGATTAACCTACGTAAGAATTAATCCCTGAGTACTTCATACACTTTTCATCGATTCTCAGAGACGTATTAAAATTTTGTGATATTTCCAATTATGAATGAAGAAAGATAAATTTAATTAAAAACAATTGAAAATAAAATGCATATTTCGTAGACCGTGCTATGCGCATCTCGTAGAATATATAGGTTTCGTAGCCATGCTATTCGCTAGGCTACGAAGGCGTGTAAGTTTCGTAGCACTTGCTACGCGCGGGCCTACGTTGTCTATAGTGGAGGAAAGTTTCGTAGCATTTGCTACGTGCGGGCCTACGTAGCCTTAGAGGAAGAAAGTTTAGTAGTACGTGCTACGCGCGAGCTTACGACTCGTAGATGATTTTGGTCCGTGCTACGCGAGAGCTTCGAAGGTTTTAGGATGTTAGTTTCATACATTTGTTTTTTTTTTGTTTGTAATATAAAAAATAATAAAAAAGCCTCATTTGTTCAGTTCCCTACTGCTCGCGTATGAGAACCACCTTTCACTCAACAGTGCTATTACACAACTGTGAGTAAAACTAAAACGGTAAGATACCTTGGGGTTCTCTTAGATGAAAAAAATACTTGGCAACCCCATATAGACATGGTTTCATCAAGAATTAGGAAGCTCATATGGGTTTTTAAAAAGCTCAGGCAAGTAGCAGAAAATGATCTCCTCCGTACTTTGGCTCAGTCGGTAATTGGTTACTGTATAGGAACTTGGGGAGGAGCATGCCAAACCCATCTCTTACGCCTTAAAAGAGCACAACGTTCCTTGCTGAAGACGATGACATTTAAGCCTTTCAGATTGCCCACAAAACCTTTATTTTAGCTCAGTGCTTACGGTGAGACAGCTATTTATTCTCCATCTTATAACTAAACAACACGTAAGTACCCCATATGATCATAATAAATATCAAAATAAGCGTAGAATACCAAATGTCATTGAAGCGGTCGGATATCGTACGGCTTTTGCAAGGCGTCAAAATGCTTATCTTTCTGTGTATCTCATAACAAGATTAATGGACTCCTGAACTTTTATCCACTGTCTCTACGTGACTGCAAGTTAAGGGTGAAGAACTGGCTCTTCACTCTTGATAGTGTGGAGAAAATACTTAATGGTAATTAATCTAATTTATTTTATTTTAACTTAGAAAAGTATTCATTCATATACAAATACGCACACGCAGTTTGGGAGTCAGAGGCTTCAATAACTGCTGTAAATAAATATGTCAATAAAGATTATTTTTATTTGTATCATAAATACAGGCAAGTAATTTACTTCGACTATCATATGCATAGCCAAGCCAGTGGCATAGCCACAAATAATTATTAAAAAAAATATCATATGCATAGTTATGACAGTCACGGGACGTCAAGTTCTATGAGTAAACCATGACACTTACACACTTGGTAAAACGTAGGTCTTACTGAAAGTCTTAATTCATATTCTCTATAGATTTTTTTTTATTAGAATTCTACAAATCAGTGTTAAAAATAATCGTGAAAAAACTTAAATAAGATTTAGATGCTAACACGAGATTAAATAAATATGTTTTACAAAACTGGCCGTGTTAACTACTACCTCGGAGTTAGTAGGATAACTTAGGGTAGCACAAGTGAACCTAAGTTTTATAAATAAGGTTGTATGGTGGTATCTCTGCTGCCAATATACTATGAGGTGCGGGGTGGTGTGGCTCAGTTTCAAAAATTCTTTATGGATAATTATCGATTCTTTACTAACCAACTTCCCAAAAAACAGGTATAGCTGCAGGTGTTCGGCTGTATGTATTTTTTTAAATATGTTTTTCCTGATATCTCGGTCTATTATGGACCGATTTTTAGGTTACAAGGTAAACTCTCAAGTCGGTCCCATTGGCACCAAGTCAGAATCTGATGATAGGATCCCATGGAGATCCAGGGAACTCCTCAAATAGTATAGCCATACATATAGTAATTTTGATATTTTCGTCAATGACCACGAAATATAAAAACCGCTTAACGTATAAAGATTAAATTGGGCAGAGAGGTTCCTCAAGTGTGGACTAAGAAAGGATTTTTGAAAATTCCACCCCTATGGGGGTAAAAGGGGAGTTGAAAGTTTGTATGAAATTTCTACAGTTTGTAAGTAGGACACGTGAAATTTTAGATTTACGCTCTTGGTTGATAAAATAATTCATGTATTTATTGGTTTTTGGAAATTCCATCCGTAAAGGGGTAAAAAGGGGGTGGAAAGTTAGCATGAAATTTCTACGGTTTGTAAATTGGTCGCGTGAAAATTTAACATTTACGCTCTTGATTGATAAAAAGAATTCAAGCATTTATAGGTTTTTGGAAATTCTACTCGTAAGGGGGTAAAAAGGGGGTTGAAAGTTTGTATGAAATTTCTACAGTTTGTAAGTAGGACACGTGAAATTTTAGATTTACGCTCTTGGTTGATAAAATAATTCATGTATTTATTGATTTTTGGAAATTCCATCCGTAAAGGGGTAAAAAGGGGGTGGAAAGTTAGCATGAAATTTCTACGGTTTGTAAATTGGACGCGTGAAAATTTTACATTTACGCTCTTGATTGATAAAAAGAATTCAAGCATTTATTGGTTTTTGGAAATTCTACCCGTAAAGGGGTAAAAAGGGGGTTGAAAGTTTGTATGAAATTTCTACAGTTTGTAAGTTGGACACGTGAAATTTTAGATTTACGCTGTTGGTTGACGAAAAGAATTTATGTATTTAGTGGTTTTAGGAAATGCCACCCCTAAAGAGGTATTTTTTTACAAAAGGGTTAAAAGTTTGTATGAAATTTCTACAGTTTGTAAGTTGGACATGTGAAATTTTAGATTTATATTGTTGGTTGAAAAAAATAATTCATGTATTTATTGGTTTTTGGAAGTTCTACCCCTAAGAAGGTGAAAAGTTATTCTTATTCTTTATTGCACACAAAACATAAAATGAAGATACAAATACAATGGACAGCTTATGTACAAAGGCGAGCTTAACCCATAATTGGGTTCTCTAACAGCAAACCTCAGTTGTTATAGGAAATTTGCGTATGAGGACAATGATCCAAGTGCACAACAAAATTCCAAGTTAAAAAACATTGAATATTAAAAATTCTTACATACTAAATAAATTAAACAGATACCTACGTGTAAACATAATACATACTATATAACAATAAAATACATAACTAAAATCTTTCATTTATAAATACATATTTATGCGTCATGTTGATAGGAAATGTTCCTTTATTCTTCTCTTGAAAACCTCCAACGAAACGCTATCCCTTATAGAAAGTGGAAGAGCATTCCAGAGGCGAACAGCACGAAAAGTTGGAAATTTGTTGGGCTTATATATTTGAAGGGTCCATATTGGCTCACATAATGTTCTTTACCCGAAATTGTTCTTCCTAATGATTTGTAATCCGAATGATCACTCTTCCTAAAATTGTTTATCCCAAAGTTTTCATTCATATTCCGTGTTTCCGAAAATTTTAATTAATAATATCATTAATGTAAATAAATTTAAACTCCTACTGTTTTTTATCATAACGCTTTTATCCCTAAACATAATTACCATAATATTTTCACTTATACTCAGAAAGAAACATTTACCAAGTGTAATAAAAAATATATGAAGCACCAAGAACATAATCATGAACCGGGTCCATATTGGCACACCTAAAGTTCTTTACCCGAAATTGTTCTTCCTAATGATTTGTAATCCGAATGATCACTCTTCCTAAAATTTTTCATCCTAAAGTTTTCATTCATACTATTTGTAGTGCTACCGGCGATGTTCATAACAGTCGTGTTTCCGAAAATTTTAATTAGTAATATCATTAATGTAAATAAATTTAAACTCCTACTGTTTTTTATCATAAAGCTTTTATCCCTAAACATAATTACCATAATATTTTCACTCATACTCAGAAAGAAACATTTACCAAGTGTAATAAAAAAAATATGAAGCACCAAGAACATAATCATGAACCAGATGCTTTGAAGGAAAAGGTTTGTTTTTAAACTATTTCTTGTGATTACAAAACAACTGTTCACATTTTTACATTTAGCCATTTTATTTTTGGTTATTGTTGTTACATACTTATTACTATAACTATACCTGATATAATTATTTCTAAAAAACCAAGTGTTCAGAATGATTAAAGGTCGTTTCACTAACTTTTGAATTAAATGAATGAAATTCAGGTCAGAGTGTCGTCTTGGGGGCACTATGAAAAAAATACTTACAAAAATTTCGCGACCAATTTCGTAGTTCTAACCTAACCTAACCTATGGATATCTTTGCTAATATTAAACTAATTTAATTGAAATGTGTATAGTATTTAACAACGTGTACCATGGTACTATTATTCTTATATGTTATACATGTTATGTAAAAATAAAGTTACGCAAAATTAATGTATGTAATACTGATTATTATGAATAAAAAGAAATCTAAACAAAAAAGATATGACTTTGAATAATAGTTTAAAAGATGGTTATGTTGAGAAAATATAGGAAAACAAATTAAAAAAAAAGTATAATAAATGTTTATTGTTACTGACATTATGAAGTTGAATGCTTCGGAATTATGAACATTAGAGACAGAGTAGTTAGGAATTGTGATTGTTAGGATGAAAAATGTTAGGAAGAACATTTTCGGATTTCCAATTATCGGACTTGAAAATTTAGGTGAACTTTGGCGCACCCATATTTGAAACTTGGCATAAATACTAACCTAAGTAAATAGTAGAGGTATTCATTATTAGATTTTTCAAAACTACTCCTAAAAGACGATTTAGGAGGTGTTCAAAATTTTGAAGAATTTTATTGTACAGGGCTTCTTTTTATGATGTAGGGGAGCACTAAGAAGAGATTTTTGGAAATTCAATCTTTAAGGGAGTGAAACTAAAAAGTCTTTTGTAAAATAAAATACGGATAACGCGAACGAAGTATCATATAAGACAGAAAAAAAACTACGATAAACCATAAATTAACGAACTAACAAAAAAACTAAGAATAATTGTAAATACCAAACATTCCAAAGATTAAAATCCTCGTTTCATTTATCTGTTGATTGAAGATGGCTGAAACGATTCTTATTTTTAGCCGACTTACCAAAAAGGCGAAGGTTCTATGTTCGACTTCATGTTTGTTTTTTTTGTGTATTTTCACCGTTATTTCTGTCAATTGTGGACCGAATTTGAAAATTATATTTTGTTTGAAAGTGTATGTTCTGAAATTGGTCCCATTTTAATTATAGTTTTATTGTAAAAAACTTTTTTTATTTCAATTAAAAAAATGCTTTTATAAACAAGCTTTTTAGCTTACCGTGCATTGCCATCCAAACTAACTGTGTAGGTATTAAAAATTTCGTATCAATCGTTTGGGATAATGGTTTTAAAATTCAGTAGCAATACCCAAGATTTGACCCACATATACTGACTAATATTTAATTATAAAAAATACATCATCGTTTAAAATGTTATCATCTAATTTAAGCGTAAATTTTCGCAATAACAACCAGCAAAATATTAAAGTAAAAGATCGGTCTAACTTTGCAAAGTATGAATTGAAATCACTGTTTTCAATATGTATATGCGGCTCATTCTTTCGTTAACACGCTCACGTTACCTGCGAACGTGACCTGGTGAAGGTTGCGGGGATCCGCTGGATGCGGGACGCACGTGACCGGTCAATGAGGCAACGCTTGGGAGAGGCCTACGTCCAGCAGTTGACGTATTTCGGTTGATATGATGATGATCATGATGATGTTCAGGTAATTTTTTTTTTTTTTTATCGAACCGATAGTTGTAGCAAATGTAAAGAAATGTGATTTGTTTTTTTATGCAACGTGTAACAGAATAAATGCACAGACTGAAAAAGTGTTATTCTATTTATCATTATGAACAAATTTTACTACAAGGCCATCCATGAAATCGCAAAAAAGGATCACTTGCTCCTTTCATTTCTTTAGATAACTTGACAAAATGTATAAGTTCTCGCCAAACTTCTGGGCCGCCCTGAAGTTCGCTTTCCGATGCGCAACGCACGGGTCGGTGTTGTTTTTGTATGAGATTTACTACTGCGCAGCCATTGTAGCCAACTTCAGGGCGGGCCAGAAGATTGGCGAGAACTATACTGAACAGCAACAAAACATTAACTATGTCCATGTTCTTTACAATTATTTGTCATTTCCAAAGATTGACATGCTGACGTGGGTCAATTACAATTTAAGGCAGCTAACTGCTATTACAATAAATGTTTACGTGAGTAATTAATTTAAAACAATTTAGATTCCAACTATCTTAATTGATAGTTCTTCTAACGTGAGTAAAAAAAATATCTAATTTTATTCGGCTACAAGGCATATAATATTGTAAGCATAATTATTTTTTACTATGTTTAGATGCATATCAATCTTTTTATATGCCTTTCCCTGGTGTGAATATTGCTGCTTATTCCAACATAGAAGGCCGCTTAGCTTAATTTTGGAAAGTAAATTCTGAACCCGTTTTGTGATTTTTTATTGCATATTTGTATTATTACTGTTTTTATATATAGGATGAAATATTAAAAGTTTTGTGCTACACAAAATGCATTCAATTTAGGTCGTTACAAGTATTCATTCATTAACTAAACGAGTTTTACAAAGAACAAAATATAATATAAAGTTTACTCTGTAAAATATAAAGTGAACGACAACCATGAAAACAATATCGGTAACGTTGCCTTAATAGCTATTCTTGGAAAAGTTCTATATTTACCTGTTGACGTGGTGTGTTATACATGGCGTAATACTTAGCCTGGCAAACGCATAGCGTTATTTCATTGCCTAAAATCTACCTAATGACCAATCACTTTAATTTATTATTACGTCATCCGACAAACGACCTGTTCAAATATTTGACAAACATTTTAAGTTTTAACGAATTTTCCAATTGTCCGGCGTTCCTATTTTTCATTCCCTAAAAACCTTGTTCTGAGTAATACAAAAACAACAAAATGACAGTGAATTATGAAATAAAGGACAATGGAAAATGCAAATTTTTCAAATCGATAGAATAATTAGATTTATCAGGTCATATATTATATTATTTAACAGTTCTAACAAAAAATTTATAAAGACAAGACAAAAATACGTGTATCCAGCATTTCAGCTCATTCGTTTGTCGATAACTGTTTTAAAATTCTGTTGCTGGATTTGACTCACACATTCACAAAATAACTGAAAGTTAATAAAAGTTTGTTAATATATATACGTATGCATATTGTAGTTTATTTGATAAATTGGCTCATTAGCAGAACTAATAATAAGATATACGAATTATAAACAGTACCTATAAACACCTGTCTCCTAGGAACAAAACACTTCACGCAGCGACCAGGATTAAGGCAAAGGAAATAGATAGATATATAAAACATTTATTTAGTGCACACAAAAGACACAAATGAAATGGGAATGTATTACAAGTATGTGTGGGTAAGAAACGGATAGATATTTGCGAGAAAGTTAGATGGCACGGAATACATATTAATTAAGAACATGAGTAGCCTAAGTAAAATCATGTAACTTTCTTTCATAGCTTCAAAAAATTAAGGATTAGTACCAAAATTGTAGAGGTTTGGGAACTATAACCAATATTTTTTACTGTAACCTTTGTTGTAAGAATTATGATGTTCTAATATTAACCAAAACTTGGCTAAATAGTGGTATACTCAGCAGTAAGCTCTTTGATAATATAATAGGTAGGTATGTGGTTTACAGAAGGAACTGGCTTTCATCCCAACAAAAACGGAGTAGGAGTTCTGATAGCCGTTTCAACGAAAATCTATTCAAAACGTATTGATAAATGGCAAAGTCAATGCGAAGACCTCTGGGTTACTATACCTATAGATATTTAGACTACGCGACAACTAGTTCTCTGTGCAGTATACCTCCCTCCACCAGTATGTCTATACTTGTACGCTTTTAAATGTGACACATTTAAAAGCGTACAAGTTCCACACACACTTTCAACCCCCTTTTTACTCCCTTAGGGGTAGAACGTACACTACTTAAAAAAAACTCATTGTCACTCACTACTCAAAAAAACTCAAGAGCGTAAACCAACAATTTCAGATATTTTACCTTCCAAACTGAAGAAATTTTACATAATGTTTCAACTCCTATTTTATCCCCATAGGGGTAGAATTTCCAAAAACCAATAAATACATGAATTCCTTTTATCAACCAAGAACTTAAATCGATTCCCGCACCGCTCGAACCAGCCCTCATGGTACGCGTCCAACTAATCTCGCCAACTATTTCTTGGCCAGCCTCAACGGCGCGTTCCATCTTCAGGAACCATTGTGGAGGCTTGCCCAGCGGTCAATTTGCATGCAACTAACGTGAACGGCAATGGCATTGCAACCTAGCCGCCTTTTTACCCACGTCTGTTATGCCCGTTTGGGAACACAACGTGGTATTCGGTATGTTCTTTTTAAATCCAGAATGTTGCGTAACTCTCTGGAAATCTTCAAGTGCAATTCTTTGAGTGACCATGTCTGAGAACCGTAGGTTCGGAAGAGCAGAGTACACATATCGATGGGTTTACTCTTCAAGGTGATCGGCAGATTTATTGTTAAAAAATAAAAAAATACCAGTGCCGATTTGGCAAAATGATAAGATCAATTCATGATTAGCTTAACAATATTAATAGGTTAACAAACTATTATTGTAGCCCGTTATTGCAATTGGGATTGATAATTGCAAGAAATACAGGACTGATCGATGTGGTGTTTTACAAAGATCCCTAGTTGCTTATTTGACAGGTAACTTTTAGGGATACCATTATACTAATGGTTTTTGGGTGGTACATAAATATACCAGCGGGACAGGACCGGCATCATGTAATATAATGCATAATTGTTATTTGGTTTTAGGCGTTTCTGAACGCACCATCACCCAAATAACGCAAGAGGGTTATGTGGCAGCAGATTCTTCAAAGATTGTTGTAGAAGAAATTAAAAACGAATTGAAATAGACGTTATTAGCCACTGCAGCTCCATTGTTAGACCAAATTTAACAGTAGGTACTACTAAGTATTCAGTAACCGTCTTATTAATAAACGTGGACTAAGGTAGGAATAACTTTATTCCAAGCATTAGGTTGGTACTAAAAAAAATCCGTATTAATAAACACGGAATAAGGAGAGATTATACTAATCTGACACTAGTCTCGGACTAAAAGTTAAACCATGGTGCCAGCTAGTTTAAGGTCGGAATAAGAGTAGTGTAACTATGGCAACCACAATTTCTTTAATTTTTTTGCATCGCCCTATTCGGGCAGGCTAAGGTCTTAGACCATACCGCCTCGTGTTCAGTGCATAATATCCTTCTTGAATTCTTTAGTATGCATTATAATGCGGATGCAACAGATTCTAACGTTTTTTGGAGTATTTGGCAGCAAATTGTATCAAGTCAGCCTTCCCAGTAAGCTTTGCGGGAGGTAGTCAATACTACAATAAAATTCTCCGCTCCACTATCCCGAGATCGCTTCTGTCAATGCTTTCACTGATTGACCAGTTGCGAAGACAGTTGAGAAATAAAACTACACCAATTTAATATCACAATATCCACTAGGAATCAATTTGCAAATAATATTAACAGCCGCTGAACTACACTCGAAAAAATCCCGCCAAAAACTCTCGCAACCACAATTATTACATAGACTCTGATTTTTTATTTCGTAGATGTGGAACATTAAAAAAAATAAGGTCATTGGCAGCTGTTTAGCTTTAGTCAACGAAATTACAAATATATTAATTAATTAATCATCATTTTATGTAATTTTTAAGTTTAAAGGTAATACGATAATTTGAAAAGGGATCCTTCACCTTTACATAAATCTCTATGGCAGATGTCATTTTTAGTTTTTTTTTCTACATAATGTCTTCAACTTGCTTATTTTTCATTCACTACTTCATTCTTTTTACTTTTAAATTCAACTGGGTTGCCAGAGCTTACGCGTAAATCCAAGACTAAGAAATGAATAGTTAGTCCGAGGTTATTCCATGTTTATTAATAACATTGCTAGATCTATGTTAATCCTTAGTTACTCCGGGATTAGCTAGTCCAAGAGTAACTTCGGAGTAAGCTGGGAATACGCCATTTTTATTAATAAGACTGTAAAAGATTTACAATAATTTCATGTTTTTTTTCATCATATTATTATTCTATGCAAGTAGAAACAGCTAGTAAATAATTATTCTTAACTTAAATTACTCTAAGTTTCGAGTAATGAAAAATGACTATTGATGAAATGAAGGAAAAAATATCACTTATGCTGGCAACATCAAGCACGCCACCCGTCGCGCGCAGACTTATCTTGCGAAGTGACAGTGGTAGTGCCAGAGAATAAAAAGAATACAGACTTTGACAATATGCCTTGTGATTTCGTTAGTTCAAATTAAAGCCACCAGGCCACATGATCTGGCTGCATCATTTCTAATTTTTTTTACAGATTGAATTGACGAGAAATAAATCGAATATTTTTTGCATTTTAAGGAAAAAATAAACATACGTCCACCTAGCGAAGCCGCAAAGCGGTCACTGCCGGATACGTAGTATCTCTAAGTCGTCTGTGGTCGAATTGCACTGGATGGAAAGAGAAGTAGAATATGGAATTTGTATAGTTTTTTAAATAAAATATAAAAGTATGAATTACTTGAATAAAACATCAAAATATAGGACAAAGACGTTTTGCGTCCTGTTATGATACGTTATTGTTGTTAATTGTACCAATGTACGTTGGTCAGTCTACTGGTTTTTTTTTTGAAAGAGCAGTAAGTGTACAATTAACGTCTTATTTGGAAAGTAATAAATGATAAATTATTTTATTTCTGTAAGTTGGTTTGTAGAAACACTTTTACATGTCGATCATATTATTTAAACTAGATGATGTCGGCGTTTCCTATCTGACTATTCTAAGAAGAAAGGCCGAAATAAACTCAGAGGTCACAGTCTCTTTTAAAGTCCAGACAAAATCTTGGTTAGATCATGTGAAGACCATATAGATTGATGTCTGAAATAGTCTTTTGAGGAAAGAACCAGCCAGATTGCGTGGACCTGTCCAGTCAGTGCACGGATTTCTCTTTGATCTAGAATCTCGATTTAGAACTCTCTGAATAGCTCTCTTGGACTCTCTAGTAATGTCGCAGTTTAATTACTGCAATACGGTGTATGTACCGAGATTGTTCGCTAAGACATCTGTAGCCATTCAGCGAGTTCAAATCGCGTGTGCGCGGTTCTGTTTTAATATACAAACGGGCGCGTATCACATCGTATCTGAATGGAAAGTGAATACTAAAAATGGTTGGATGGAGGGAATGGCGCCTGGCGTGTCTTGTGCAAATATTAATAAAAACGAGAAGGCCAGGATACCATTCTGACAAAATAACATTTGTCACTCGTAGTCATTTGCTAAACAGGTTAGTTGTCTGTCAGCACAAAATGTCCTCTTACAAAGGTAGTTTCAAGTACAGTGCAGCTAAAATTTGAAACTCTTGGTCCTAATGCCTCTGTTTTTGCATATAAAAACAGAGGCATTGGCATGAAATGCATTTGGTGGGTTTTTAATTTTATTTAATCAAAATATGTATTTTTATAACGTGTATTTTGTTTGTATTATTTTTTGTGTATTTATTTAATTAATCAAAATATGTATTTTTATAACGTGTATTTTGTTTGTATTATTTTTTGTGTATAAGTAGTATTATAGTTAATTTAAGGTATTTATTGTATTGAGTGTTGACAGAGGGGGGTGGGCTGTAAATCAGCGTTGACCGTCGTTGTGGCTATGCCATTGATCAGCATTTGCCGCTACTTTTACCACACTGAATGTACTCTTGTGACAATAAGAGTACATTCAGTGTGGCAATCTGTATTAACTACTAGTATTAAGATTGTACACGCACTGTGTTCGAGTTTATCGGGTTGGAAGCGTTATGACAATCTCTCGATAAGACTAAATTTCTGATATGACAAGTTCGTTGCAAGACTTAATCTCGACATGGCTAGATTTTGTTTGGATTATGTCGTGTATTTGTATTTATTATATAATAGCGGTATCTATTTAGTCTTATCGAGAGGTAGTCATAACGCTTCCAACCCCTTCATATTACATCAAACAACCCGAAGCGGAAGTTTATAATTTGTCGAAAATCTATTCTGAGCTTAAGGCCTCTCACACACATTCTGATTTCAACTCTGAATCCAGACTCAGCATTCATATTATTAATTAAGAAAGCCGCATACAATTTCACTATGCCCCATACACATTCTGATTTTTTCAGAATAAGATTTACTTTTGCTATTTAGATTATGAATTCCCTCTCTGAATTCAGACAGGAATTCAGAATGTGTGAGTCCAGCCTTAAAGTACTTTGTACGAATCTTCGAACTTCATTTAACCTCCCACACAAGTTTGTGCGTTTATCAGCAGAATATGCGATATCAAGAAATACTCAAAACTACTTCATTATTTCGCCACCAATGCTTGGTAGCATTGGGCTATGCCGTACCTCCCCATAAAACGATACCTCTCCTCAGACTTCGAACCACTTTTGAGCACTTAAAACTTCTGAAAGCTGGAACCACTCATCGAATATGCAACATTTATGTTTGAATTTATAGATTTGCGGTTTAAATCTTCTTCGAGAGGAGAACACTGCCGTTGCCGTTGCAACTACTTATTGGATTTTCTTATTGAAGTTGTATTAAAATAATTATACATGCATACCCTTAGTAACTCAAGCCTAATGTAGACGATATGGTGATTAGATATAGGTACCTACTTTTGTAATGCTTCTCGTGTTGAGCTTCTTGTTCACTATACCTATGTGTTTAACTAACACCAATAGTACAAATAGTCAAGTAAGTATTGTGTGTAAATTACTAAAATTATGGACAGATATTTTTAAATAAATAGGTCCCAAAATAAATAAAACCTTAACCTCTATCTACTACTTTTCAAAAGTTATAAAGCCTGCTTACATTTTCTTGACATTTAAACATTTTTTTTGTTTTTCATACGTCTTTCCCATATAACAGATTTTTTCCAATCGTGTCAGAAGTTTTTTAGTGCAAACAATTTGTGTTTATAAAATTGTCGCATTTTTGTTTGTGATAATGTTTTTTCGATACATTCGCGCGACAAGTCTTTTGCACGTTGGCGAAACATACGGTCGGTGAGTTTATATCTGACATTATTATTTTTCACAGATTTTTATACTTGTATGGGATTTGCAGTTTGGCAGGCTTTAGCTTTTAACACTGTTTGAAAGGCTATCTAAGTATTGCACATGGAATTTTATTTAAACGGAGTTCGTTGGCTTGTAAATCATTGTCGTGATAAATTTCAGCTGAAAGCAGATAATGAACGAGATATTTTGATTGGACATATGAGGAATTGAAAGCAGATAATTATTATACCAGATTGAAACGAACTTGCGTTTCGATTTTCAGCGTTCACAATGCGATTCTGAAAATCAATTTGCTATTTTCATTTCAATACTGTGTTTAATTGTTGTTATCCGAGTGGCCATGAAAATTGCCGGTAATCTTGCCAAACTAGCCGGCAACAAGTTTTTTTTTTATGGATAGGCTTGCGCTTTACTACTACTTACTTGCTTACTAGGATAAAATTGCGGTCTGCAGGGCTGTTATTTTATGCTTATTCACAATGTCCAACCGAAACTTTTTTTTTTAACACGCTTTTATTAGCTTGGTATGTATGTATCTATGTATCTATGTATCAATGTAACGGAATCTTTGAACGTGATTTTCACCCACTTCAAAACGTTGGATTGATTTGAAACTTTGCACACTTATCAAGGACCGATGACAATGCAATAATTTAAACAGTTTGTCCCATTATCCTTACCATTAAAGCGTGTTTTTTAGTTTTTAGAACTACAATTTATTTCTAACTGATAAATTTAAAAAAGAAGCAAGCTATCCATGAGAGTTCATTGGTGATGAAACCATAACTATTTTAGTGACATCATAACTTTTTTCCTACTTTTTTAACCGTCTTTCGAAAAAGGAGGAGGTTCTATGTTCGACTTCTTCTTGTATGTTTTTTTATGTATGTTCACCGATATCAATTGTAGACCGATAGTGAAAATTCTTTTTTTGTTTGAAAGAGTATGTTCCGAAATTGGTCCCATTTTAATTTGGTGAAGATCTGATGAAGAACTTCGAAGATATACAACGGAACTCTTCAATAAATAACGGCTAATCTCTCGGGACTGCTGCAATCGCATGTCTGTTTATTGTTTATATCATTTCATTACATAACATCACGCTAGTACGCTCTTAAAGGGTAAGCAGATCTCTCATTTGATCGGTTTAGTTCAAGTTTCATGATATTCGGGTAATCTATTCTGGCGTTATAGGAAACTTACTTAACAACTTGCCTATTAGGTAGGTACAACTAAAAAGTGAAAAATAAAAAACTTTTTAACAAAAATACTACTGACTTCCAAAAAAGAAAACTACAAAGTGAAAAATAACTTTATTTTTGTAAGTCGGTGTCCATAACGTAACAATGGTACTTATGAAAGACACCGACTCCACTGTTTGACGATATACGTTCAAAATAAAAAATTATATAAATTTTTCTCATCATTATCTAGCCCTGTATGGATACAAAAAGTAAAAAAAAGATATATTTGAAATTTATGAGCGTCGCGAGCATATT
Source organism: Orthosia incerta (assembly GCA_948252205.1). Classification (NCBI taxonomy): domain Eukaryota; kingdom Metazoa; phylum Arthropoda; class Insecta; order Lepidoptera; family Noctuidae; genus Orthosia; species Orthosia incerta. The sequence continues at coordinate 34,143,169 of OX411741.1, read as the reverse complement.
TCAACACAAATTTTAACGCATCTTTGGGCCGAAATAAATACCATAAGAAGAAAGAAAATTTAAATACGGCCTCCATACAGGGATAGATTAGTAGTTCAACAATGCAAATAATTTTATTTTGAAAATACACATTTAGTCGTTTTCTCATGATGTCTAGACTCCCAAAGGTCTGTTTATAAAATTTCGCGCTCTCGTTTTCTTCCTAAATCATCATCCATTTCGCTACAAACTTGCAAAAGTGCTAATTCGTACAAGAACTAGCTTCTTACTGCTCATAAAGAAACACCCTCTTTCCCACATGTTGTCGGATGAGATAGTATGCATTTTAACCCCACGCGCCAAATAGTTCGTGCCGTCGACTAGGGAAACCTTAAGCTCTATTATCATTATTTACGAATGCATAGATACTATAAGTTAATGATTACGAAAAACTTTTGATTTATAACAGTATCAACTTGTGATTATTTCCCAAATATTAATTCTCCATTTCATTCCGCATGAGAAGTTATTCAGTATTGAAATAATCTATAAACGATCTCTAACGAGTTGTATTACATTTAATTGAAAACACTTATGTAATTTATTACTTACGATTCGTTCGCAATCGAAGTTCACGTACTGTGAAAAAAATAACCCTCCCTTAATTGGATAAACTCTTAGGTACTAATGAAACCATTTTGTTGACTTGGGTTAGATGTTTTTCCGGGGACTTTTAATTACACTTAAAAAAGGTATTACACATTTGTCGGAGCTTATAATGTCCATTGCCTACTGAAAAATATCCGTACTATTAACATTAAATATGATAAAAACAGACAAATGAAACAAAAATACCAAACACACCTATACTCCATTTATTATAACATTAGACAAAAGAGGCTCGCAGAAGCAGGAGTACGAAACCTTTTATTTTCAAGTCAAGTTCAAACAATTTTAATAAATAATGTATATGTTTTTTTTGTAAGTCACAATGTATGGCATACAATAAAGCGTATTCCATCTATCTACTCGTCACGAGTCTTGGATAGGTACATGAAATGAAAAAAAAAAATTGTAACAATCGGTTTATTAAAAACAACTTTATCACAATATGTCCATGTTTTCAATCAACCAAATAAATACAACACATTACACCACTTAACAATTTAGTCACTGCTACCATCAGTCATCACAAATGATAATAATTAATTGACATGGGTGGAAACAAAAGTCATAATTTTAACTATAATAATTTAGAATGACAGAGAATTAACAAAAATACACTTTTACAAGCTAAATACCAACTAAGAAAACATTTTCCAGAGACAGAAGTGTGCGATGAGATTTATGATGATGAGGTCTTTTTCCTTAAAAGGAATATTTTTGTTTTTTAGCCACTACTGAATATCTGCCTTTCGTGTGGCTGTAGTTGGCAGCTTTTCCAATTTCCTCGAATCATATGGTGCATTATCCATAACAATAACTGCACCACTCTCGATTTTTGACAATATTAATTTGAACCACTTTTCAAAATTGTGTGCATCCATTTCAGAATGGTAGTCTCCATCACCCTTTTTGGCTTCAAATATTAATTCACCATCCATTAAAAACCCATCCGTTAATCCTGTGAAATGAAATAAAAGTAAATCAATAATTATGTAACGGTGGCGTAGATTACTTGATCGCTGGAAATAGATTTTAACCTTTGAGTAGCAACCGAAATTAACTGCATCATTACTGTCCTTGAACAGGTTAATCTACAACCATAAATATCTTTCTCCGAGGTGAGGCATTAAGACTTAACCAGATTTCAGTGACATTGGTAATGTCATATTACCAAATCATTAGTAAAATGATCACTCGTTGATCAATTCTTGATTTAAATGTATTTATTTTGAAATTATCAACAGAAATACATTTAAATCAAGTTTTACCAATATGGCCAATGATAAGCCGTCTTCCTTTTCCAGTTGGGTTCTTTAAACCAGATGATAAACCTGCCCGGTGTGCTTCTTTTGACTTAATAGTATTGTCTTGCCATACCTTGCATTTCGTGTGTCCTGTATGTATAATTAAAATTATAGATGTAAATACAATATTATATCGACTTATGTTGAACTATTAATACTTCACTGTATTGTTTTGCATAAAGGAGGCTTTACATAGCTTACCAAGTTATGTAACCTTCTTTCAGACTATAAATATTAGCAGCACTGTACCTTCATTTAGCCAAGTCTCATCTAAATAATATATTTTCCCTTTGTTCCTTAATCTCTTAATTTCATGGAGATATTTCACCCTTCATAATACAATCTCTTGTTTATTAATTAGGGCACTTTTTCTGCTTCTTTTAATGTAAGTAAATTTTATTTTTATCTTGATTATGTTGTATAAAGTGCTTCTTTTAAAATCGGGTAGAGACTCATCACTATTTACAGCTTCCAGAATCTTGTCCAACGTTGGTAACTCATTATCAAAGAAAAAAGAATGACTTTTTCTCTGTACGAGTATTCCACTTAACGTTATATCATCAAAATCGTCAGATTTTGAGTATTTCCGTTGGCGAGGAGGGGGTGATTGCAGGCGACCTTCTGTATTGTACTCTTTCAGTAAATTATAGACTGTTGCTCGAGATATGCCTATAAAATAAAATTAATAATGTATGTTATTACCTCACAAATCATGTTACTTTCAAATACGTTTATTTATTATAGTAATAATTTTATGATCCTTACCTGCAATTTCTGCAGTTTTGTTAATTAACTGCGTCCTATAAGCAGGAGAACCTTCGGGCCTGGACCCCTTAACATCTTTATAAATATTTGTGACTGTTCTTTTTACTGCAGCACGAAGCGTTGTTTGCTTTGTTCTCTATTTCTTGAGAGACAATATTTTAACGTCGTGATCAACGTTGGGGTTACGTTTTTTTCGCTGTTGACACTGATCAGCGTTACTAGCAGTTTCAGAGCGTATATGTTGCGCTTGCAAGCCACTCGGGCCTGCACCGGGATCGTCCCTGTCCATATTTCAACAAAACGTACCGCTTTGTACGAATAACACGAAACTAACACTTATAACGATAACAAAACAATAACAACAGAAACAAATAACAACTAAACCACGAAAATTCAGCAATAACAACGAGAAAAGGCGTAGCATTCACAAGTATCCACATTCCACAAGCCAATGACAATTGACAACTGCAGATTATTTATGCAATTTGACGGCAAGATGACATCATAATCCGACAAAATTAAAAAAACACGTGCTGCCACAACTTATTAAGGGAATAGGAAACATTTTAGATTTGGTCGAGTTATAGTGACATGAAAAACGTTTCCGGTACTATCCGCCCCTGCTTCTTTTAGGTTTTAAACATTGACACGACATTATTTTATGTATAAACTAAATAATATTAAATGAAGGCCTTGTAATTTCAGAAGGTAGATAGGTTAAATAAGTGCAATTATGTGTGACAACTGTTATTTAAATTGATTATATTTAACTCCACATCAATCTTGACTGTAATAGTGTTAGTTGTATTTTTATTACAAAGTGTGCACCTAAAAGAGCCTTTTTTAACTTCTGTCTAATGCTATAGTAAATGGAGTATAGAGTGAAATGCAATGATCATGATCAATATTGTGACAAAGCAAAGCTTTTTGTAAGAACATGATAAATAAATAATAATTCATAAATACATTGTATTTATTTTATCGAAATAGTCTGCATTCCGATGATGTTCAAGTACGATGTTGTCTGTACCCCGAAGCGGCCGGTATTTCAATCAATTAATATAAATATAATTTTGCAATATTACGATTTCGACGAGCACTTATGAAATAATTGAAAGTTATATTTATTGCGAACCGTACCGTAATTTAATTTATTTATAGCGTTTATTAAATTTTGTTATTAATATCCAATTGCAAATTTTATTTAGTTTTACGTTTATTAAATAAATATTATTTTATGTAATATTGGTAATTTTACTTGATTGCTCGCTGATTTCCTTTATCATAATTGAGGACGAAAGAAATTCACTTCAGGAAAGGCCTCCCCAAAGCGTCGCCTCATAGATCGTTTCTGTGATTCTCGCATCCAGCGACTCTCCGCGTTTTGAATGTACTGCAGCGTAGGTACACGTTTGCGGGAAACAACCGCGAAGAAAAATCTGCGGCCATATATTTTTAGGGTTCTATACCCGAAGGATCCAAACAGAACCTTATTGCTGTTACTCACGTGTCCGTCCGTCTGTCTGTCTGTCGTTTGTCACAAATTTGTACCGATTTTTTTTTACTTCTTAATTGACCTTTGAACTTGAAATTTGGTGAAAATCTTTATTATTACGTATATTTTTCTAACAAATACCAATATATTCTACATTTGGTACGAAACCCTAAATGTGCGAAGTCCGAAACGCACTTGGGTGTTTTTTTAGGATTCTGTAACAGAAGGGTCCAAACGGTTTTGCTGCCACTCACGTGTCTGTCTGTCTGTTACGTAATTATATTTTACAAAAAAAAACTGATTTTCTTTGGTACGGAACACTAAATGTGTGAAGTCAGACACGCACTTGGCCGGTTTTTAACCGACTTACCAAAAAGGAGGAGGTTCTATGTTCGACTTCATGAAGAAACGGTGACGTTTGGGCGAAAATTTGTAGAGACCATTGTTATAGATAATTGCATAATCTACAATTTTGTCTAACCTATTTTTATCATAAATTTACCGTTCGGCTAAAAAACGCACAAAAACCATATTTGCGAACTTTGACATTGTATAAAAAATTATGCAAGTTTAGTATTGATGGGGACTTTTTACATTTTATTTATAATGGTGTTCCTAAGATTCGTACCAATTTCAGCTCTATGTGAATTAATGCTCTTTGATATGTCTAATTTGGACCGTCTAATCCGGACTATAATATGAAATTATACAAAATTGTGATTGAAATTAGAGTTATAATAAATTAGAGTTCAAAATTACTGTCGAGTGTAAACAAATGCTGTCTCTATCACTCACAAGTACACGAGCATGCGCACTCGGATACATTCAACGGTCAGGTAGCGTGCAGCTGCTATGTTGTGTCCTGTTCCATCACACGGACCTCGGACGCTCTACTTTCACTCTCACACTTATCAAATAGCTCCAATTCTGTAATTTTATATCTTGGCAATAATATTTCATGTTCGATTTTTTGCAGGCAAGCCTATACGATCGGTTTTGTAATTAAAATATCTTACTTATGATATCAATTTCGATTGGTTATCAGATCGGTGTAGTTACCTATATTGACTTACCTGTTCACATCTGCTTGTCAGGTAGCCATGAACAGAAAGAAGTAGGCAAGCCTACCTAGGCATATTCTGTGTGTTAAAAACTATCAGTTGAAATGAAATTCATTCGGTTATCAAAAGAGTGAAAAGGTGATGAAAGAAAGTTGATTTAAATTAATTCAGTTAAAAATAGCCATGAAAACTTTTCGATAGGCAAGTTGTCATAAGCATGTTTGTTAGTAAATTACATTTGATGAAAAATATGTCTCATCCAGTTATCTGATAGGCGAAGGTCGATCTTCCACGTCTCTTAGGCTATTATAGATATACATATTATACGTCACGTCAATCCTATGGTGTGAGTTATCTAGGGATAGGCCATTAAAAAATATAACGGGTTTGTTAAAACCATTTTCCGATTCAGGGATCCATTTGCGTAAAATTAAGCTTTAAATGTCTAATTTTTGTTGCAGTTTGGATATGTGAGAAATATCACGGCAGTAGTATGTATGTTATGGACCAAGTGATTAATACTGTATTATTCATAATGCCCGGGCAATTTTAAAATGCCCAATATGAGTAGGCGAAATAATTATATATCGCTGTCAGGAGAGATTCGATCAACACATTCCATGCGAATATACGGAGCGCACCGCCTCATGCCATTCCACCTGACGTAGGTTTAATTAACTGGTATGTTCCCTCCATAAACAATTATATTTCATTCCATATAAAATATTTGAGACCGAAAAAATGCGTGTATTTATTTTTCGATGCAGTGCATCGTGCGATTTTAATGATGTTTTCGTTAATTGATTCATCAATGTCAATTCACTGCTTGTGATTTCAAAAAGAGTATTGTATCAATTACTTCCAACGTTGTTGGTAGTGACTGTGTCAGTCGTAAAATGATTATTCCCCATCCCCTGTTTCCAGTGGTGCCTTCCCACAAGCCGAGCAAGATGCCCAAGTTATTCCTCTACCCAAAAAAATCACATCCTGCATCTTTCTCTGACTATCGTCCCATTTCTATTCTTCCTTTCCTATCCAAAAACCTTGAAAAACTTGTCCACCATCAACTCAGCTCGTTCCATTCCAAAAATAAACTACTAAATCCCTTCCAATCTGGTTTTCGTCCGGGACACAGCACTTCCTCAGCACTTGTTCACATGACGGATGATATCAGGACAGGCATGGAAATGGGCAAGTTAACTGTACTTGCTTTGCTTGATTTTAGTAATGCATTCAACACAGTTGACTTCGACATTTTACTAGACGTCCTATGCTCTTTTTGCTTGACTTTAGCAATGCATTCAACACGGTTGACTTCGACATATTACTGGGCGTCCTATGCTCTTTTTGCTTGACTTTAGCAATGCATTCAACACGGTTGACTTCGACATTTTACTGGCCGTCCAATGCTCTTTTTGCTTGACTTTAGCAATGCATTCAACACGGTTGACTTCGACATTTTACTGGGCGTCCAATGCTCTTTTTGCTTGACTTTAGCAATGCATTCAACACGGTTGACTTCGCCATTTTACTGGGTGTGCTATGCTCTTTTTAACCGACTTTCGAAAAAGGAGTAGGTTCTATGTTCGACTTCTTGTATGTTTTTTTTGTGTATGTTCACCGATATCTCCGTCAATTGTGGACCGATTTTGAAAATTCCTTTTTTGTTTGAAAGAGTATGTGCCGAAATTGGTCCCATTTTAATTTGGTGAAGATCTGATGAACAACTTCGAAGATATACAACAGAACTCTTCAATAAATAACGGCAAATCTTTAGGGACTGCTGCAATTGCATGTCTGTTTATTGTTTATATCATTTCATAACATAACATCACGCTAGGGGTAAGCAGATCTCTCATTTGATCGGTTTAGTTCAAGTTTCATGATATTCGGGTAATCTATTCTGGCGTTATAAGAAACTTACTAAACAATTCGCCTATTAGGTTAGGTAGGTACAACTAAAAAGTGAAAAATAAAAATAACTTTTTTACAAAAAAATACTACCGACTTCCAAATAAGAAAACTACAAAGTGAAAAATAACTTTATTTTTGGAAGTCGCTGTCTTTCGTAGATACCATTTTTTTGCGTTATGGACACCGACTTCCAAAAATAAAGTTATTTTTCACTTTGTAGTTTTCTTATTTGGAAGTCGGTAGTATTTTTTTGTAAAAAGTTTTTTAACATATCTACTTCGGTAATTGACTGGTTTCATAGTTACCTGTTTTGCCGCTGTCATGTTTCTAAATTTCGAAGTAAGCTCAAATGGTTTCCTATTCGCCTTTGCTGGAATGCCCACATAGGTACTTTCTTTGCTATATAACGTGCTCTTTAATCCATCTAGTCCTTTTTATCTTAAAGAACGCTTTCAGTTCCTTGGAGTGGACGGGAGCAAAGCCGCGGGGGAGAGCTAGTATTCTATAAGTAAAAATAATACAAAACGTCCTGGAGTATGTGGTCCAAAAATGCATAGTTTCAATAAATCAAAACAAACAAATTTAAAAAAAATTGGCGATTTTTCGGATGCCGTGATTATTCCCAACATTTCGTATAACGAATGAAAAAAAATTATATTTGATAAATTTATTCGTATGCCAGTTGATTCTTTGATATGGTCTCATTCATGCTCTAGAGTTATGGGATATCAAAAAAAACACCTAGTATGGCTTTTACTAGGTATTTCTAAATCAAACTCTAACTGAAACTTATAGTATTTTTTTAAATATAACTATTTACATTAGGGTCGGATTGCACTGTCCCACTCCAGGGCAAACGCAGCCCACGTTTTCGTCATCGTCCCTTCATCACATTAATCAACTCAACTAAACCTCCCGCGGCAGAGCCGTTTCCACTAGGTAGGCTAGGCTAGGTAAATGAAGTGACTCTATTGGTTCTTAAAAACACATCCCTCGCTACGCATCCTCACACATCTCTGGTGGAGCCTTAATCCACACATACTAACGTATCAACTAACAAAGTTAGTTAAATAAAAGCTTGTAAAAATGTTTTAACTAAATGTGCGAGGGCCCATATTTGAACGTCAAAAATTAAAATACCTACGGATAAAATGTCACTGTTCAGAACAACGAAAAAATGTCTAAAATAAGATTAAAATGCCGTCTGATTAAAACATCGACTGATTCAAAATGTCGATAGTCATTATACCTACTTTCAAAATGTCAACATTGAATACAACAGAGTTTATTATATTTACGTTAAAATACCTACTCGTTAAAATGTCGAACAAATTGATTATGAGTGGAAAAACGTAGGTAGATTTGAAATTCTCAAAATCTGCCAACGCATTGCTATTAGTCATTGGCTTATGTTTAACTTACCACCAGATATAGTAACATATAACAGACAAAAATAGTAAATGATCACCAAAATTAAACCCGCATCTTATTGTAAAATTATAACCAAAGTTTTAACATCTCGCTATCCTGTTTAGGCAAAATGACTCCAAATAAATCATTGTTAACCCAAAAGTAGTAAATGATCACCAAAAGTAGTAAATGATCACCAAAATTAAACCAATGACCAAAAAGATTATAAAATTTCTGGGAGCAACTTGGAAGTAGCGCTCGCCGGCCGCTGCCGCGGCACCGCTCGCTTTGCTCGCTCGGCTCGCGCGCGGTTGGTCACAGTTCTAACCTAACCTAACCTATTTTACAACATTAAATAGCGCAATAATTTGCTATTAAAATTTGGTGATCAATTTACTAAATTTGGTGATCAATTTACTAAATTTTGGTTTCATAGTACAATTTTAGGTAATAGAGGTTATAGTCACAAAGTAATTTTAGGTGGTCATTATATTTATCCCCTTAGTCATTAGTCTGTCCTCCACTGCAAACATTTAACGTATTGTTTAGTGTTTTGCGAATATTATCATATCGGAACACAGATTAGAAGTTTTCAAGCGCTCGCCGCGCCGTCCGCTACTGCGGCACCGCTCGCTTCGCTCGCTCGGTTCGCGCGCTTTTGGTCACAGTTCCAATCTTTTTTTTTTTCCTGGGTTGAATATCCTCATTGGATGTCCTCCGCCGGGGAGGGCAGAGGGGTCTGTCAGTCTCGTACTGACTAAAAACCACCCCGGTGTTCCATCTCACACCTACGCTGAGGGTCGCGGGAACAACGATACTTCTGCAACCCCCAGCTAGGCGGGCCTCGATCTTGGGGTGGGGGGGGAGTTAGGTGTTTCCCCCCCCCCCCTCCGGCAACGTCTTCACTGCAGACCATAGACTACGGCCGGCAGCGACAGGTCACTGCCTACTTCTGAGATGAGGGCACGACGTGGCTCCTCCACTCTGCCAGCGTATGCCGCGCCGTGTCCTCCCGGCAGTCGACGCAGTGGTGACACCGGGCGTCCGGCTCCCTGTTTATGCGACACAGGTACTTGCCGAAGCAACCATGCCCCGAGAGCACCTGCGTCACCCGAAACGACAGGGAGCCGTGCCTCCTCCCGAGCCAGCGCTCGAGCACCGGCCGGACCGCCTCGATGGTGACGAGGCCGGCGGTAGGGTGTAAAAGCCTGTCCCACCATGCCGCCACCAGGGCCACACAGGTGGAGCTGAGACCGATGCAACTCCATATGTCGCTGCATCGGCCCTTCGCCCCGCGCCCGCGCTTCCTCGCGCCACCGATATAGTGACGCGAGTACTTTTGCCTCCAGGTCCCAGGGCGGGGATCCGGCCAATACGCAAGCCGCCTCGTAGGAGATTGTGCGATACCCCCTGATGACTCTGACGGCCATCGCTCTCTGCGGCTTCCGCAGGACAGCGATGCTACCGGCCGTCAGGTCAGCCGCCCAGATCGGGGCCCCATAAAGGGCCATCGATCGCACGATCCCCACGTAGAGCCGCCTACAGGCGGCGCTCGGGCCCCCCAGATTGGGAAGCAGCGCTGACAGCGCCCCAGCCGCGCCCAACAACTTGGGCGCCAGCCGACGGAAATGGGGGCCGAAATCCCACCGGCTGTCGAGCACCAATTCTAGGTACATCATGGTAGACTCGACTGCGATTCGAGCCCCCCCGACCACGATGTGGGCATCGGGTGGCGGCGCCCGCCGGGGGCCATGAAAGACCATGGCCTCCGACTTGTTGAGGGCCACCTCCAGGCCAAGGCGCCGTATGCGGCTCACCACCTGTGAGACCGCAGCCGTCGCCAGCAACGCTGCCTCCCTGTACGAACGCCCCCGGGCGTGACCAGCGTATCGTCCGCGTAACACGTCAGGTCTACGCCTGGTTGGAGTTCGCCCCTCAGCACCCAGTCGTATCCGATCTTCCACAGAGGCGGGCCCAAGACCGAGCCCTGCGGAACACCGCACGACATGCGGTGCTGGATTTCGACGCCATCACGTCCCACGTAGGTGACACACCTCTCCGCCAAATAAGCCCCGACGATGTGGCGGAGGTAGGGAGGGATGATACCGCAGTGCCTACCGAATACAACTCCAGGGCAGGGTGTTGAAGGCGTTGGAAATGTCCAAGGACACTGCCAACATCACCCCACCCCGGGACACCGCTTCCTCCGCCAGGACTCTCACCTGCGATATCACGTGGATGGTGGAGCGCCCATGCCGAAACTGCCGAACTGGCTTTCGTCCAGGTCCGGCCCCTCTCTATACAAGTGGCTGACGAGGCGGGCAGCGATTATCCGCTCGAACAGCTTACCCACCTCGTCTAGCAGCACTATGGGCCGGTACGCGGACGGCGAGTTCGCAGGGCGCCTCGCCTTCCTAAGCAGGACCAGATGACCAGATTTCCACAAGGTGGGAAAGTGGCCCCGCTCAAGACACGCTGTGAAGAGTCTTACCTAACCCAACCTTATTCACCCAGTTCAAATTGACGAATCATACCTACAATATGTCGATATTTAGAAAATTCGATACTCAGTATTTTCGACGTTCAAATATGTACCCATGTGCGACTATTAAATTAAGTTCTTTTTTAATTTTATTCATATACTAGCATCTGCCAGCGGTTTCACACACGTGAAAGTCGAAAATTATCCCGAAGGACCATATTCCCGGAATAAAAAATATCCCATGTGCTATTCCGGACTATAATCTCTGTGCCAAATTTCACTTCTGTCCAGCCGCACATCTAAAACTGTCGCATTTATAATATTAGTAAATTTACACACAATATAAATACAGTTACAGACACCACTTAACTTAATGATTACATTACTATACTACAATAAATACCTAATTGTAATATTATTAGAGCGCCCTTACACATGTGTAGCGACCTATATACTAACGGTAGGGCAGTTTACAATAGCGTCGGAATCTATTGTATCTGCCGGATAGTCTTCCACGACTTAATTAAGGTTCCTGTGTGGAAGCCAGTGTGAGCGTATAATTTGACTAAATTTCCTAACAGAACTAATATGGGGTAGGCTGGCCAAATAGACACAGCATGTTTTTTTTTGTTTACGTCTTTTTAGTTCGCTTTTTAAGCAGTTGGGTTTTTTGATTTTTTAATTAACTTTTATTTGGAAGTCTGTGTCCATAACGCAAAAAAAATGGTACCTACCAAAGACACCGATTTCGAAAAACAAAGTTATTTTTTACTTTTTTGTTTTCTTATTTGGAAGTCGGTAGTATTTTTTTGTTAAATAGTTTTTTTTATTTTTGTCATCATTTCGATTTGAGCCCGATACGAGTACGGAACTCTAAATCCGTACCCAAAGGGTAAAAACGGGACCCTATTACTAAGACTCCGCGGCCCGTCTGTCTGTCTGTCTGTCACCAGGCTGTATCTCATGAACCGTGTTAGCTAGACAGTTGTAATTTTCACAGTTGATGTATTTCTGATGCCGCTATAACAACAAATAAAATAAAATAAATAACGAAAACAGAATAAAATAAATATTTAACTGGGGCTGGCTCCCATACAACAAACGTGATTTTTTTGCCGTTTTGCCCGACCGAACCCTTCGTGCGCGAGTCCGACTCGCACTTGGCCGGTTTTTTGCTGTTGTTTGGCATCTGATTTTTAAACTACTTTCAAAAACGGAAGAGGTTCTTAGTTTTTTTTTTTATGTTCACCGATATCTCCGTCAATTGTAAACCGATTATGAAAATTCTTTTTTCGTTTGAAAGAGTATGTTTCGAAATTGGTTCCATTTTAATTTGGTGAAGATCTGATGAACAACTTCGAAGATATACAACATAACTCTTCAATAAATAACGGCAAATCTCTCGGGACTGCTGCAATCGCATGTCTGTTTATTGTTTATACCATTTCATAACATAACATCACGCCAGTAGGCTCTTAAGGGTTAAGCAGATCTCTCATTTGATCGGTTTTGTTTCATGATATTCGGGTAATCTATTCTTGCGTTATAGGAAACTTACAAAAAAACTTGCCTATTAGGTAGGTACAACTAAAAAGTGAAAAATAAAAAAACATTTTACAAAAATATACTATGTTATATAATAAATTATAATATATAATAAATTTATTTTTCACTTTGTAGTTTTTTTATTTGGAAGTCGGTAGTATCTTTTTTTAAAAAGTTTTTAATTTTCCACTTTTTAGTTAAAGAGATGTGATTTTGTCTTGGATAGTTTTTAGAATAAAATTATTGAAGTTAATACAGTGGTTATTACGACTGAAATAAATATATATAAAAATACTGTACTGAAAAATATATACATAAGAATTCTATTCTAAAGGCCCTAAGTGAAATGAAAAACGACTATTATGAACTTATCTAGTGTTTGGTAACGTTGTTGGAAGGACACCTAATAAAGTATGCAAACATTTTATGAAAACTTATAGTGGGGGAGCTAAATTCCATTCATACACGAGGCGCCGGGATTTCATCCATCAGACTAACGTCAACATTTTAGCCGAAAAAGTGCGGAAATAATTCTAGCCGCGCCTGGCTCGATGTTTGTGATTTTTTCAAAGGCAAATCAAAAATATTATGTTGTTTTAATAATGTTCAAAGAATTGCATAACCAATTCGTCAAGAATAGAGTTTTTATTTTTAAAATATTTTTGGCATAAATAAAAACTATAAAAATTAAACAGGATCGGTGTTTTCAAACTCAAACCATGCAAATTGGTTGGCATCTGAGATATTCTTTTGATGGAAGAACCACATAAATTTTCAGATGACGCATTAACTTAGAAGCTCCTAGATGAATTCCTACCAACTAATCTTTCCGTTTCTAACGGCCGTTGTAATCCATGTTATAAGATCTCGACTTTTCAAGACTTTTTCTTTTAAGGTTCCACTTTGCAAACCATGATTATATTATACCTTAATCGTGGGAACTAGATCACCCAACATTGTATGCTTCAGTTGGCTATCGATTTAAACTTTTATTCTTTTTAAGGTTTGGTTTTAGTTATTTTTACGTTAAAGTTTTGTTATTTGACTGCTAAAATGGAGATATGTTAAGGATAAAAGATTCAATTCGCTGAACGTTTTTTGATTGGCCGTAGTGGTGGCATGTGCAACGCAAACATAACTTGTCTTATTTACGTGTTTTTGTTTTAATTAATTCATAAATGGCTATGTTTTGCTAAATACGCTTAAATGGAATCATAGGAAAAAAAGTTTTAAATATTATTAAGATACGATATAATATATAATATTATAGACAGACGCAGTTACACGTTCCATGGAGAATATTTCAAGCAAAGTATCGTATATTCCACTGGAAACCAAATTCAGTTTGGGGGTTCTAATTGCGTTTCACCGTATACTCTAACAGATCGGACCAGAGTGCCCTGCTATGGCTATATGTCGCCTCAAAGCGTGTTTTCAATAAGATTTTATCTACGGCCTTTGTCTCAAACGGCTATGGAAAACGGGGTGGGGCCTCCATACTGTAACTACCTCAAATTGAAATGTTGGTTTTCTGAATAGCCTGTACTGAAATAGCTGGCAAATTTGTTATCTGAAATCCCGAATGTATTTGATTTTATCAAAAGGTATATGTGTAACTTCTAATATAATTTCGCAATCTATCAACGTTCCCCTTATTTCAATATTTTTTTACAAGTTTTTACATTGATAGTCAAATACAAGATTATGAATAAAATTCTAACATTTTAATGTACGAAAAATTACCTTGAGTTGGGCAAAGAGTAACGTTCTTTCAAAGTACTCGCACTATGGTTTCGAGCCCTCAGTTATTGTTCCAGATAAGATCGTTATGGACAACGACTTTCAAAAAGAAATGTATTTTTTGTAGTGTTTTTATTTGGATGTCGGTAGTATTTAGCGTGAAATTTTATCAAAAATCCATACATCCATCCTCTGTAACTTTCGCGTTTGTAATAGTAGTACCAATATGATAGTGCATGTGACAAATTAATTAAGTAAACTAATGAGATAATCAATTACGGTGATATACCTACAAAATATTAAGTAGACTCGTGTTAGATGTGTACCTATGTATATACGGCACAGGTATTCATAAAAACTACCATTGAAAATGAATGAACTGATTTTAATGAAAATTGATACGCGTACGCAAAAAATGTATAAGTTGAGAACTTTTTCGAAAAAGAGTAAAGAGAGCGGTTATAAGTTTTCTTAGAAAACATAAAATTGCGTTAAACTGCACATACCTTTTAGACGTGGGTAATTTACCCGAATGCAAGGAAATCAAATGCAAGGAAAGGGTTATGTTTTCCGCGCGTATCTTGTATATTTGTAATATTTTTTATGACTTCATATCTTTCAAACCACTTGTCGGATTTATAAAATTAAGACATCGTCAGATACGTCTTGACTGACTTTTGGGCGCCATATTGTGCGAGACCCAATTTTTTTTCTTTCAAGCCCATCGTGTAGGGTATCATAATGAAGGGTTTTAAGAGGTGATTCTAAAAAGTCATTAGAAAAAAAAGCCGGCCAAGTGCGAGTCGGACTCGCGCACGAAGGGTTCCGTACCATTATCGCGAAAAGCGGAAAAGAAACACGTATGTTGTATGGAGCTCTACTTAAGTATTTATTTTATTCTGTTTTTAGTATTTGTTGTTATAGCAACAGAAATACATCATCTGTGAAAATTTCAACTGCCTAGCTATCACGGTTCATAAGATATAGCCTGGTAACAGACGGACACACAGACAGACAGACGGACGGATAGCGGAGTCTTAGTAATAGGGTCCCGATTTTACCCTGGGGGTTCAGAACCCTAAAAATTTTAACTTAGAAGTAGTAAATGAAAAAAAGTTAATTCAAAAACCGGACTGCTTATTATGAAGCGACTGCACAGAATGACTGTATCAGTGTGTCGTTCGTTGACTTGTGTGTGCCCTGGCAGTTGAGTGTGTCATGCTCTCTCAAATGTCTCTCTGATGGTGGCGTGTGTGTTGGATCATCCGGTTCCTTTCATGATGGTTGAGCTGGGTGCCAATTCATGTTCAGTTGGGATTGGTCATAACTTAACTGCTTCGGTTGTTAATGTTTTTCTACCGTCTATTATATACCTGCACAGTACATGTGTGAGTACTTTTATTACTTTATGCCTGTACGTAGTATAGTGTGTAGTGCTATTCTGGGTGCATTGTCCTCACATATATGAATTTATTAATGTATGTACTTATGTAACTAAATATTGTAAAAAAACAATTGTCAGTATGGAGTTTCTTGTGCATTCTTCTCCATAACAAGCTACTTTCCAAATGCACGGTAGAATCAACTTATATTACTTGTAAATTTGAATGTACCTAACGTTCAAAAGTGCCGCTTGGTGGCCTACTTGACATAAAATATCTTTGTCTTTGAAGTAATAAAACGAATTCGATACATAACGTTGCGTTTATTGTACATCGATTTTGATTGATTTGTTTTCGATTTGATTTGATTATTTGATCGATTTAACTGAGTTAGTACTGATGAAAGATAGTTTTAATACATAAAATATCCCAAGTCTTAATACTAGTTAGAAGATTAGGTTAGAGTTAACTGAATTCGTGTTTCTCGGCAAATAAATAAATCAAAATGTTCTCTGTCGACATTAAAGAATCAAATTCTTTTAATAATACCTAACCCTTAGGCTACATAAACTCTTTTTGACCATTATGTGTAGAAGAGTATTTGTAACTACTGAAAATGCCTGCAATAACATCTATTTTTCTTGAGCCCGCACCCCGCATTCAATAATTTAGTAATTATTTGTCTACACGCGAAGGTGAAGGAAAACAAAGTGATTAAACTATCATGACTTACACAGCTAAGGAGTGGAATGCCCTGCCAGATTCTGTTTCCTGATGATTTTAATTTGGTGTTTTTTATGTTAAAGATAGAATAGGTAGCTTGTAGGCAATCATGTTCCATTTGTACTATATAGGAATCCTTTTGGTTACGGAGATATTGGAAATCAAAGTTACGATATTTTCGCGTATTTTACAAAAACTAGTTCTTCACAGACCTTTTACAGTAGAATGTGCTCATAGGTCTGTTTCGAATTTGAGAACGCGTTACTTTGAGCGGTGTAGTCAACTGGAATTATTCACATCAAAGAACATTGTTTTTTTATTATAGACTAGCTGTTGCCCGCGGCTTCGCTCCCGTGGACCACCCCACAGGACCCGTTTTTAGGATTAAAAAATAATCTAGCTTTCTATTGGTGAATGAATTTTTCAAATCGGTCCAGTAAAGTATAAGTATATATAGTATATTATAGTATAGATAGCTCGCGCTTGACCACTATCTGTTTCGTAGGTTTTGTTAAATGTCTATTGATGACGGATTTGTTTTGGGTTATTTAACACCCCTGTACATATGGTATTATAGTAGTATTCTTAGGCTTAACCTTGGATGCTAAGCTTCAGTGGGGCCCACATATAGATAAATTGTCAAAAAAGCTAACCTCCGCAGCATATGCTGTTAGAAAAAATCGTAATTTAACTGATATAGAGACAGCCCGTTTAGAATACTTTAGCTATTTTCATAGTGTAATGTCGTACGGTATTCTGTTGTGGGGAAACGCCACCGACATCCAAACTATCTTTGTTTTGCAGAAAAGAGCTGTTCGTTCAATTTATAAATTAAGCCCGAGACACTCTCTCAGAGAGAAATTTAAGGAGATTAATGTAATGACTGTGCCTTCTCAGTATATTTATGAAAATCTTTTGTATGCCCATAAAAACATAAAATTGTTTAAAAAATACAGTGATATCCATAACATAAATACTAGGAACAAATACAAATTTGTAGTACCAACAACAAGGCTCAAGAAAATAGGTGGATCGTTTAGATGTCAATGTGTGCGCTTTTATTATAAGCTTCCAAACCATGTACAAGTTCTAAGTCTTAATAAATTCAAATCATTCATTAAACGTAAGTTGTGCCAGAAAGCGTTTTAAACCATTAAAGATTACGTTGAGGACAAAAAGGCTTGGGATTGAGCTGCACCAATTAAAAATAAATTTTGATTTTTTATATTTTCCACCGTGAATATTGTTTTTTTTTGGTTTTTCTTGCAATGACAAAAATATTTACTTTTTAAAGTATTATATTATTTTAATTATTGTGAATGTGAAGACTACGTTTTTTTTTATGTATGTTCACCGATATTTCCGTCAGTTGTGGACCGATTTTGAAAATTATTTTTTTGTTTGAAAGAGTATGTTCCGAAATTGGTCCCATTTTAATTTGGTGAAGATCTGATAAAGAACTTCGAAGATATACAACAAAACTCTTCAATAAATAACGGCAAATCTCTCGGGACTGCTACAATCGCATGTCTGTTTATTGTTTATACCATTTCATAACATAACATCACGCCAGTACGCTCTTAAGGTGTATGCAGATTTCTCATTTGATCGGTTTTGTTCAAGTTTCATGATATTCGGGTAATCTATTCTGGCGTTATAGGAAACTTACTAAACAACTTGCGTATTAGGTAGGTACAACTAAAAAGTGAAAAATAAAAAATCTTTTTTACTACCCGGCTTCCAAATAGGAAAACTACAAAGTGAAAAATAACTTTATTTTTGGAAGTCGGTGTCCATAACGCAAAAAATGGTACCTACGAAAGACACCGACTTCCAAAAATAAAGTTATTTTTCACTTTGTAGTTTTCTTATTTGGAAGTCGGTAGTATTTTTTTGTAAAAAAGATTTTTTATTATGTTTTTATTTTTAATTTATCTTAGTTTATAATCGTGGTCTGGCAGTTTGAGTAGTTTATGCGGCCTACCCGAATGTCCTTTCTTTGGTATTGTTTGTCGAATCGTTAAGCTCCTTAAATTCTGTGTTGAGCTGCACGGTTATTGACAAATGCGTGCACTGACTGGACAGGTCCACTCAATCTGGCTGGTTCTTTCCTCAAAAGACTATTTCAGACATCAATCTACATGGTTTTCACATGATCTAACCAAGATTTTTGTTTTGGACTGGACTTTGAAAGAGACTGTGACCTCTGAGTTTGTTTCGGCCTTTCTTCTCAGAGTTGTCAGATAGGAAAAGCCGACCTCATCTAGTTTTAAAAATATGATCGACATGTAAAAGTGTTTGTACAAACCAACTTACAGAAATAAAATCATTTATCATTTATTCGATAAAATCTTACGTATTCATATAATAGACACGAGCTTGCACAGTTTCCAGAGATTCGAAACTGTGCAAGTCAAATCTCAAATCTGTGTGAAGCTTTGAACTTGTTTCATACCTTTAGAGTTAGAATTCTAATTAGAAACCTTTTGACAGGATGAAGGCGATCGGATTTCTATAACCACAGCAACAAAGATGAGATAGCCATTCATACGTCCATCTTCTGGTCCCATACCCCTTTTGATGCCACCCAATCTGTATTGATTAACTGTTATAGGAACTGAATAACGTTGTAGTATCTACATCGGCTTTGAAGCACTGTTTTCTATATAGCTTAGAATTTACGAGCCGTTTCGTTGATTTACTGTAATAAAAGTTGCTGACTTTTTGTGACTGGTGGCATTGCTATTAAATTCTACAACATTTTTCAATATAATTTTAATTTATTTGAATTACGGCTGTATGAAAAAAAAAACATTCGTGGCAATGTTTTATGAAGCAAAAAGTTCGTTTCGCTGAGGCGGCGCACGAGAGCGGTCACATTTTACCGTACATTTTCTATTGAACTATCTTTGTCTCACGCGCCAGGCGTTTTCGCTCGTAGATGTTGTGAGCATTCGCCGTGCGCTTTAGTCTTAACCGCACGGGGAATATTTTTTATAGCAAAATACGTCTCAGTACTTTCGGATAAAGCTTAAATTGATTCGTCATAATTTCGTTAATATTGAGTAGATCAGATATTAAACCTATTAAAAGGCATTTCAATGCACGAGTGAATTTAAAGTACAGCTGCCCCTGGTAGGAGCACTCAAAACATTTAACAATTCCTAACAGAATTTTATAATGCCAAACATTTGTTAGTAAATAATAAAAAATATATTTAAATACAAATAAATGTATTGGTGTTAGTAAATGTTTGTAAACATTGTTAGCAGCGGTGCGGAAGCACGATTATGTTATAAAACAATGTTTTACCAACTTTCCGCCTTTATCATAGTATCACATTGCGAGAACTATATAAAAAAAAGCCTAGCTTCTAATAGCAAACGACTTATTCCTGATACTAAACTGAGCAGTGGGCTTATTGGAGTATTTACTCGTGACCGATCACGAATTGACATGAGATCGTTTACGTTATAAACGATGTCATGTCAATTTCACGTGTCACGTGACACGTTTCACGTGTCTCGAGTCGTTTGAACACAGGCAACGATTGGGCGCGTTTGATTGGGTCTGGCAACGCATTACACAGACGAGTAGCCTGGACAGTAAAGGATTTATCCAGAAAACTCCTGGACTGCATTGGCATTTGAAGTCGTGAGTTATCCGATGACCTAAGAAATTTTGCATGGGAATCGCAGAGAAACTGAAAACGTTTATTTAGATAAAGAGGGTGGAAGGAGTGAAGAGCACATTATATAAAAGCGAAATAATATGAGCATACCGGCGAAGACGAATTGGCAACCACTTGAGCTTAATACGGAAACATGGTCATATTTTCGCAAACCGAATATGAACCTTATACAAACATTTTGAAGCCGCTCAAGTTTTTCGAGTTGTTCTTGAGTAAGGTCAAGATAGCTGGCATCAGCATAATCAAGGATGGGTAGGAGAAGAGATTGTGCAAGCGCAATTCTGGTGGTAGTCGGAAGAAAATTACGCAGTCTCCTCAAAGATGCAGCAGATGCAAATAGCTTGCGGTTTACCTCTTGCAGTTGGGCAGTCCAAGAAAAGTTCCTATCAATGAATATCCCCAAGTATTTTACTTTCTCGCAGAGTGGAATAACTTAGTTATCGAAAATAACCTGGGGAAGAGTCGTCCAGTCGATTCTTGAAACCATCCCAGAACTGCCCACCACAATAACCTGCGTCTTTGTGGGGTTAATCATAAATCCATATCTTTTGCTACATTCGCAGATGCGGGCCAGATCATGATTTATTATTACGATAGCCTCAGGCAGATGTCCGAGAGGAGCTTGCGAATAAATTTGTAGATCGTCCGCATAAAGATGGTAGGAAGAAGTTAGTTCACTGGTGATTGAGTTTATAAAAACTGCGAAAAGTAAAGGAGATAAAACGCCACCCTGTGGTACCCCAGCTACTAAGTACTACACCAGGACGACATTGTCTCTCCAATGCATATACGTTGCCAGCGAATGCCAAGCAACACATCGAATTCGACAGCATTAAAAGCATTACTGAAGTCTAGCAATGCCAATACCATCAGATTACTGTTTTCCATGGCTGACCTTATATCATTCGTAATGTTGAGAAGGGCTGTGGTAGTGCTGTGACCAGGACGGACGCTGGACTGGAAGGGATTGAGGAGATTATTTTTATTTATTTATTTATTTTAAATTTTGTGTGCTAATTTAGTCGTGGATTAAACGTTCCAGGACTTTGGACATAAATGGTAGGACGGATATTGGACGGTATTCAGAAAAGGATGTGTGATTGGACTTTTTGGGTAATGGAATAATTTGATCATCTTTACATGAACATGGAAAGACACCACTGGACGCAGGCAAGTTGAGGATGTGGCAAATGACCGGAAGGACTTGGAGTAACATTTTACGACTGATACAGTCACTTCCTACTGCATTGGAAGTAATCGATAGTATGCTCTTCCTAACATCACATGCAGAGAATTGACTAAAAACAAATGGAGAATAGCTAGGGGTCAGAAGAGATGAAAGATAATCCAATGTATTCAATTTTATTGTTTCATCGAAATTGGACGATGCTGTAAAATGATTATTCATTGAATCGATGTCTTAATTTTTAGGTATTAACTCTTGTTGAGTTTTACCGATCCCCAATGATCATAGAAAATTACAAAATTTGGATGCGTCCCCATTTTGGACAGAGTTATGAATGTATTGGCGTGTGTATGTATTTCTAATTATTGCTGTGTTTGCGAATGGAGGCATATTTTTTTCTATTAGCATCAGTAGGCCGTCGCTTAAATTTAGACTTTGCCGTCACCTTTTTGTTTATCAACTTCTTAATCTCATCTGTCAGCCACGGTGCCGGCAAATGTCTTACTTTGACTGCTCGTACATGTACACGTATGGTGCGTGAATATCGTAAAGTTCGACAAGTCTAGCAGTGAAAAAATTTACTTGTTCGTCGGCTGACGTAGACACAAATAGAGGAGACAATCAATACTGCTGGCATCCTCGCAAAGTCTGTCAGCGTTCATACCACCAAAATTGCGTTGCATGAGAATTTTGGCTTTAGCCTTAGGAGGACGAATTTTTTAAGAAATAAAAATCAGGTCATGATAACAAAAAGGCGTCGGCTGAGCATTGGCCATGCTTAGCAACGCGATCAGGAGAGGAGACAAAAATCAAGTCAAGAATCCCTTCGCTTCTTGACTTGATGTCGACTGTCATTGTGACATTAAAAATTAAAATCAAAACAACAAAATAAAGTGACAGTATCACGATTCACGGTTTTAAGGGTACACTAGTCGACGGCACGAACTATTTTGTGCGCGGGGTTAAAATGCATTTTATATCAACCAACAAAACGTGCGGAAGAGATAGATGCTGTGATGAGCAGTAGGAAGCTAGTTCGCGTACGAATGCACACGAAATGGATAATGATTTAGGACGAAACCGAGCGCGCGAAATTTTATAAACAGGGCAGTCTAGATATCATGAAAAAACGACTAAATCTATCTGTCCAAAATAAAATTATTTGCATTGTTGAACTACTAATCTATCCCTGTATGGAGGCCGTTTTGCTATTTTCCGTCGGTGGGTGGTATTTACTCGCGCCCAAAAATGCGTTAAAATTTGTGTCGAAATGTTGAACTTTCGACGCTCATAACTTTCAAATATTTTCTTTTTTTACTTTTTTGCTTTTTTTTTTTGCACAAGGCTAGATAATGATGAGAGAAATTGATATCACTTTTTATTTTGAACGAACATTGTCAAACAGTGCAATAATCCCTAGACTACGTTTGTATGGAAGAATTTTCGACTAGTGTAACCTTAATACTATACTTCTGCATTAACACAAAATAGACTCCGCCGCGCGCATGCGCCATACGGACCGGTACTGCCAAGGACTCCGCACACTCCAATGCGTTGTTCGAGCTTAAACATTATTAATTTAGAAATCATTATTATTAAGGATGTTATGATTTTATTTTCCATATTTTTACATGGTTCATAAGCATATATTTACTATCGGTTTTACACGCAACTAACAACGTTATTTAAGTAATTTTTCAATTCCAAGTACATTTTATAAGTTGGTCGACTATTAGTCGTGAACTTAAGCCTACATAGCTGTGATAGTTTTCTTTTTAATGCCGTTATATATACTACTGCCGTGATTTTTTTTACGTATCCATTAGCAACCATGTTTTTACGCAAACTGATCTTTGAATCGGTTTTAACAGACCCGTATTATTTTTGAATGGCCTATACAACTATATCCCACACCATGGGATAGACGAGAAAACACACAAACAGACATCCGGTGGGGATGTTTGTTTCACGTCTATAGTAAGTACACGAAAATATTTTTTCGTGCCACTTGCTCAAAAAAGTGACATTCTATGCCACAAAAAGCGAACATAACAATAGTAATTTTTAATCTGTTAAAAACAGGGAAAGAAAATTTACTGAATTTCATTCATCCTCTAGTATGTATCTCAGTATTTCAAATTTAAATCACATTCTCCCCGAATGTGATTTAAATTTGAAATACTTACCGAAATTTATACTGAACTACATCTGTGTTTACACCATTGAGTTTGTATATAAAGCATTATACATCTTTTTGAAAAAGGAATACGCATTTATTATGCAGTTATGAGGCCGTATGAGCTTGATGCCTGCTTTTCCGACAAAAAAATATTAGTCTAGGAATTTGCCGCGTTTATGTACCACACAAAACTGTAACTCTCTCTATCAATAATTGGACCAATGTTTCGAATGTTAACTTTTACTTGTCATTATTTTTAATAAATGCTTAACTCATATTATTATTGTGTTAATTTTTTCGCAAATGGTACGAAAAGTAGAGTATTTTCCTCGGTGATAAAGCTGTCTTAGTCTTGGGTGAACTTAAATCCCTCGCTACAGAAGACACTGCTTTATCCCCTTGGTTAATAATCTACAATTTTTCTTGATTTTATTTTACCAGTTTGTCGAAATTAATTTTAGGTTAGTAGAGTTTCTGAGCTAAGTTGCGGACAGACAGACGGACATAGCGAAACTATAAGGGTTCCTTGTTGACTTCGGATCCCTAAAAAGTGATATCGCCTCACTATCACAAGACGGCGTATTTCCAATTTCAATACAAATTGATGTTTACGTTAACGCAATCCATCGTAAAACATGCACACTGTGAGAAAAAAACAATTGTTTATTTGGTCTTCTTTTTATAAGCTTATAATTCTATGCTTATATTCAACTTGCTATGTATGTATGTACGTGTGTTCAGGTCAAATATTGCAACTGATTTTTAAAGCAGTTATCCTCCACCGATTAAGATGGAATTTTTCACATACGTTTAGTTTGGCTGACAATACATGGTAACCTAAGTGACGCCATTCTAAATCTAACATGGCAGACGGACCAAGATGGCTGACTTGTTATTTTTTGTGCAATGCCATGATATGAGTATCATATGAAAATAGCTTGTTTAAAAAAACAAGATTTAATTAATAATTATTTGTAAGGATCGTAGCAGGTGGGTCTCTGTTGATAAAGGCTTGAGTTTGTGTATGTATGTGTATGTGATATAACTGATAGAGTGAACCTCTAGTATAGAGCCTCTGGGCGATAGAAGTTGGAAGTTACATACTTTATGGTAACTTGTTATTCTTTATTTTGTAAACATATCTGGCGAAATGTGGGAGTAATATTAGGAGCACCTCTGCCTAACGTTTCGGTGAATACAGGCGTGATGTTATGTTCTTTTTTTTTCAGAGGAGGCTTGCTTCGTGTGGCCCCCGGCATCCTAACTTCCCTGTGCAGTAAGTCTGGCGGGAACACCATAAAATATGTGCCGTACGTGCATCATTACGACCCAGACCACGACCATAAGAATATGCAACTGAACAGGCCAATGTCTCCACATGTGACCCACTACGCCCCAACCTTGCCGGCCATGACGTCGATTGCCCAAAGAGCTACTGGTAAGCAGACTATTTTCATAATTCATAATTAAAAACAACTCATCTTCTTTAAAAAATATTTAAGTTGAGTGACAGACACGCAAAGCCATAGACGACGCATAGCTAGATGGTTAAATAGGAGTTAAGGTCTTAGCTCACTTACACGACCCCACTCGAACACCGCTTCCGCTCAACACCGCCTTAAACGGAGGTGACTGCTTATTGTCCATACGCCGACAGCTAGCAGGCAACCAGCTGTCCGCAACCGCTTTCGTCTTACCTTTTTCGACAAGCTAGCAACGTGACGTGACGTCAACTGTGGAGTGGTACAGTGGCGGTAAGCTCGGTTACAGCGAGCTGTCTGCTAATTTATGTTGTCAATGAAAATTACGTCGACGGAGGACGCCCTGAAGCTCACATTTCAATGAACATTATTTTTCCGTGTGGGTGCGATGTTGTATCGAGCTTTACACTTCATCTTCAAGGCCAAGCGAAGTCATTC
This sequence comes from Orthosia incerta, assembly GCA_948252205.1. Lineage (NCBI taxonomy): Eukaryota > Metazoa > Arthropoda > Insecta > Lepidoptera > Noctuidae > Orthosia > Orthosia incerta. The sequence continues at coordinate 34,117,728 of OX411741.1, read as the reverse complement.
CACGGGTGAGTCACTATCAACCACATGTCGAGACTCCTCCGTGCCTCGGCAAGCATGCAAGCCCTTGGTATTGGCTGTCATTTGTACATATTTGATAATCGTTACGGGAATCAGAAGCAAGGCAATCTGACATCAGTCTTGCCAAGGGATATCTTGTAACCTAATTATTGGGTTGTAGAGGTCAGATAGGCAGTCACTCCATGTAAAATATTGGTATAATATTATGCTGCATCTGGTCATTCTAAAACAATGCCGACTCCAATGTAGTTGGAAAGAATGCTAAGCAGGTGTATTAACAAAGCACAGCATTATCTATAGGTACTGGGTCTAGACTCAGCGCATGGTTCTAGAAGCATGATATTTCGCAAAAGAGTATCTTATAAGTAACGCTCTTATTTATGATATATGAGATAAGGTGAAGTTGCTCTCATTAAACCCAACTCCGGGTTAAGCTCGCCTTCGCTTATGTACATAAGATGTTGATGGCGATGATGGTTGATAGTGAATTAAAAAATAGTACATTATGGTACAAGTGTGCAATGTTGGTGATTACCGCTGAGGCGCCATTGAGACCCGAGCCGTACACTGAAAAAAGTATTTAACAGAACTAGTTGAGTTAACTGACAAATAGCCAAACATTGTTAACTAACAAACGAATTTCATTTACGTATTGATCAACTGCTTTTGTTGCATTTAACAAAAATATTTTAGCTATTTGAGTTGGTTGAAAACTACTAAAGCTTATGTTATCTAATGCAACATTCGATTTCGGTACTTTGCAACATACTATGTCTTGCTATAATCAAACACACTTGTGACTTACAGTTGACCCAGCTAAAACTATTTTTTAATCAACTATGTTGCTATTTTTCAACTCTGTTATTAGTTTGTTTCCAGCTGTAAATTATTGTTGAAATTTGCGTTGTAAAGTTACTACAAACAAACAAAAAAATTGACTGAGACCAACTAATATTTATTATGTTGGTTTTAGAATATTTTTGGTTATCAATCACACAACAATATATTATGTGGTGATTAAAGTTATGCTGTGCATAACAAAACGTTTTGTTCCCGCTTTCCTACCTCATTGAATCAATCAAACGGAACCTGTAGAAACCTGTTCTTTTCTTTTCGTTTTGCGAGGCTGGATAGCCGGTGCGTCGCGCGCGTGACGTACCCGTGATTTGCTTGAATTGTTTTGTTGAATTGTTTTAAGATCTGGACGTGATCCCCCAGATCAGTGTGTACTGTGCAGTAACAGTACCTAGTTGCATGAATACAAACGTGACAATACTTCAAAAATGGATCTTCCGCCAGCAGATGAGGCGGCGAAAAAAACAATCTCCGACTACCTGCGGTCATGGGGATTGGAAGTATATACCAAAATTTTTGGGTGAGTACTTTTAGCTTCTATTCCAATAACTAGACAATAGTGTTTCATTCAATAGATCACTAGGTATTTTATACAGGGACATTTCCCGTTAGTTTGCCGCCGTTCTTTTTGGCAGCCTGGCAAAATAGAAAAGCTAGCACCATACTACAAACTACATCAGGGTGTCGGACAAGGCGACTGATGTCAAGGTTTACCGTTTAATAGGTACCTTCGTAGGCCAGGAAACGAGTAGCAGCGTTTTCTACCGGGTATCTATCAGCACTGCGATCTCCAACCGACCTGCCAGACATGGAGATTATGACAATACCCTCCAATATTGGAGAAGGCTCAGCAATGGACTGTTACGAGCTATTGTCTGACTTTTGAATCTTCAACCAACTTTGAGTGGACCATAAGCCCTTTAAGCAGGTTTTCTCTTTCCTAATGTATAATATTATTAACTGCATACCTACCGCATCCGCACCTACTTAACCTAGTGCCTGTCTTCTCTCAACCGACTCTGTTTTTTTTAAAGTACCTTGGTGCTAGTTAACAAACTGAATAAACCACTTAGTGCGGAGTTAAAAAGACAATAATGAACTTATTGCCTATGTGACTATTAACAATTTTACCATTAATTTATGTCTACTTTTGTATGTACTAATTTTCATTAATATTTCAGAAGAGTATTGATGTCAAGACCCTCCAAATGTTGTCAGAGTCCGACCTATAAGACTTGGTGCCAATAATTGGACACCGGGCTAAGCTGGTCACACAAATAAAACTTTTGATCAACATAATGTCAAATGCTTTTGAGAACACTGTAAGTAATAATAACAATATTTAATAATTAAGTACCTATCAACAATTTAATAAATAATAATTTTTAATTTTACCTACCTGTTTAGTAATTTAAATTAGCAATAAAATATTTTATAACTATCATATAAAAAAAAAGTATTAATTCATGTATGGCAGTTAGTATTTATTACTTTTAAATTAATTATTGTCTCTGTGGTCTTCTAGTGGTTTGGGGCTCCAGCCCCTGATCCGATCCGATCTGATGAGGTTGTGGATACAAATCCAATGGAAAATAAGGTTGATCATGTTATTATTTTATATTTCAGTGTCATACTACTCCGGACTAAAACAACAAAATAATGCTGTATACAGTGGACTACTTGCCAGTTGTAACATTCCCTAATGAGGACCCCCCCTGAAACAAATGCAATAGAAGAAGACAAGCTTGCTCATTGTCTGAATTTGTGATAATTAATATATAAAATCTTACTAAAAGTGATTGATTGGATACTTAATAAATACATACTAATTTAAAAAAAGTTATTTTTCTTATTCTATGTAGGGATCCCAAGTTTGCAGGCGAAATTAGTACCTAAGTATATGAGGAGTTTAAGTAAGATTTGGGGAAGGATTTGTCTTGCTGAAACTTCTTATAGGTACTAGGTATATTAGTTTCGGCTATAGGCTGAAAAACTATAACCAAAAACAAAACACTATTAGTAACTAAAAAGTTTTGTTACATTTAACCGAAAAGTTACAGTTACAGATAACAATTCCGTACTGTTGCAAATAATATGAGGGGCAGCCATAAATTATTCAACAAGTTCATTTACACATAACAAAATAGGGTTACAATAATAATATAGGTGATGTAACTAGTAACTGAATAAAACTAAACCCATGACCAAGTTTTAATCAAACGGTTTTGTATGCGCTAACAATGAAATGTGGCAATTTTTACATAACACTTTTGTTCTTAATACACATAACATTAAGTTATTTATTCTAAAACACTTTGGTACAACGTGAATTATAAATTTGTTAGGAAGTCATCATTTTTGTCGAGCCACTAATAACAGAACTACTAATAATTAAACTGAATTTGTCTACTAAGAACTATAGTTATGTAGTCACTATTTTTATGTAATAGGTTACTCAATTGTTTGTTGTTTGTTACTCAAAACTTTTTTCAGTGTAGGTGAGGGTCTTAAGAGAGCCGAGGACGGTAATCATCAATACACACGTGTATCATACGACGTTTTTCAACACACTTGTGAAGAAAATAATACAAAAAATCATTTTCAACAGTAAAAACGAGTTGTGAATTTTTTTTCACAATGGCGGGGTAAATGAAATCAGTTTTCCTATACGCGCGCATCTAACAATGGCGATCGGCCATAGACTAAAACAATGAGGTTACTTTCTTTTTTTAGCTTTTCGCGGATAGCGTTTTAGCCACGTACAAAATGGGGAATTTCAAGTTTTCTTTATTGCAGAGAAACAAAAGTTATATTTAAGGGGAAATTTTATTTATTTAACACATACAAGTTGAAATTATCTAGTTGAATACGAAGTTGCATGAAATGAGCAAGCAATATGTTACGTTCTAGCATTTTTCTGAATTGTTTGACTAGAAGCTATGCCACATTTTATGTATTTAATGGATATCATGGAAATAGTAATTACTACCCATATCATGTTATGGATATAGTAAGTACTACTTCCATGACAGGAATAGAAAGAGATTAATGTCGAATGGGACACTTTTAATTGATTAACAGTGTTACATTTTATTATATTGAAAATACTTCAATTTTAACTGGATTAGAATTAATGACTTATTTTATTAATTTTCATTGGATTGATTTGTGACACTTTTCAAATTAGTTTAATTTAAAAGTATTTAAAATGAAGGCAGGAAAACATTAAAAAAAAACTATAACTCACTTGTGAATAATAGCAATGAAAAAGTCACAGTTTGATTACAGGTATCATTATATGCCTAATTGCGGTGAAATTAGAGCCACTTTATGAGCAAGTGTGTTGAAAAAAATATTATAAAATAATGTGTGAAAGAATAATAACTTTTTTTCCAATTAAAAATAACTTTTTTGGAACAAGCTTTGTAGCTTACTGTGCATTGTCATCCAAACCAAACGTGTATGCAAAACTTCATAATCGGTTGAGGATTTCTGCTAACTTTAGTTGCTAGATTTGACCCGAACATACTCGTACATACAATACAAATTAATAAAAAGCTTGTCAAAAAGAGATTCATCAATTAATTGATCAATGAGTTTAAAAGGCAAATCCGAATGTTTAACATAATGTACTTGTTAGTATCTTAATAATATTGGCCATGATGAATAAAAGGCGACTAACAAAAAATATCTATATGGCAGACGTTAGTGGACACGCCGGGAGGATATACAGGATCTTATTGGTGATGTTCTTCAGAAAAGTCAGGTGTACAGTACTCATAACCGGCGTGTGTGTATGAACGTAAATGAAGCAAAAGGAGTATGTATGGATCGTAGCAGATTGCGTTCTGTGGTTTCTGCTACTCTCCCTTGGGAAAAAAAAACCTGAGTTTATGTACACATTTTATGTACTCGTAATATATAATAACTGTAGCCGGTGGGCAAGGCTTAGTTTTGTAGTTTTATCTTTAGTAGATTTTTTTATTTCTTTTTATTTAGAATAGGCTCGAGCTTGACCCACTATCTCACCTGATGGTAAGCGATGATGTGGTCGACGGTGAAGCACGCTTGCCTAGAAGTAACCTATTCACTCTTGACTTAAAGAGCCCTAGATTGTTGCTATCGGGAAACAGACTCCGGCAGGGAATTCCACTCAGTAATAACTGTAGCCTGTGGGCAAGGCTTAGTTTTGTAGTTTTATCTTTAGTAGTTTTTTTTATTTATTTTTATTTAGAATAGGCTCGAGCTTGACCCACTATCTCACCTGTTGGTAAGCGATGATGTGGTCGACGGTGAAGCACGCTTGCCTAGAAGTAACCTATTCACTCTTGACTTAAAGAGCCCTAGATTGTTGCTATCGGGAAACAGACTCCGGCAGGGAATTCCACTCCTTAGCTGTACACGTAATGAAAGTATTTCCAAAACGTTTAGTCCGTACGGGTGGGATGTCCACCATGTACCGATGGCGCATCGCCGTACGTCTGGTAGTCCGATGATGAAAAAGCCTCTTGACCCGCCTTTGGATCGACTCTAGTGCATCAAGCTGGTATTTGGCAGATCCGTCCCAGAGATGAGAACTTACTCCATGCATGATCGAACTTGCGCTTGATACAAGCTGAGCAACTGTTCTGGTGTGAAGTACCTTCTAACCTTTGCAAGGATCCCCAGCTTTTTGGCAGCCAGCTGATCCTTTGTCTCAATGTATAGCCCAAAATTGAGAGTCGATGCCAACGTAACGCCAAGAAGCTCAAGATGGTCAGTTATTGGCACGGTCCCATCTCGGAAAGTTGGAGCCGGGTGAAATTGGCTCTTTTTTGCTAAATAAAGACACGCCTGGGTTTTAGCAGCATTAAACCTGACCAGATTGGCATCCCTCATTCGGAGACTGCCTGCAAGGACAGGTTCAAGCGCTCCACCATGGCCTCTCGGAGAGACTGGATCTGAGGCCCGGTAGCTCGAGCGTTGGACAAGTATCTCTCAGCAACAGTGCTGTGGTCTGCATACCCAAAGGTAGGTAGGGTTTTAGCAGATCGTTAATGTAAAGCTGCCGCCTGCGGTTCCGCTCGCGTTGTATTAGTACTTCTCCCAATCTTTAAAAATTATAGCCTATCGGCGCCTATCGCCAAGACGAGTGAAGCGAAGCGCAAGGGCACTAACTTTTTCGAAGCGCTTCGTCGTTTTATTGAACCCTCATAACTTTGGTTTGGATTATACCAGATAAACAAAATTCTCGGGATATGATGTCAATAGTGAACTTATTAAACACTAGCTTTCCGCCCACAGCTTCGCCTGCGTGGACTACACGATTTTGGCTTTTTTTATGTATCGATAGGCTCGCGTTTGACCACTATCTCGCCTGATGGTAAGCGATGATGTGGTCGACGGTGAAGCACGCTTGCCTAGAAGTAACCTAACCTAAAGACCCCAAGGTTGTATCTATCAGGAAACAAAGACTCCGGCAGGGAATTCCACTCCTTAGCTGTGCGTACAATGAAAGTATTCGCAAAATGCTTTGTACGTATGGGTGGGATGTCCACCATATACCGGTGGCGCATTGCCGTACGTCTTGTCTTGTTGTCCGGTGATGGAAAGGGCTAGGTGGAATCAAATTGTGCAGTTCCATCGCACACTCGTCGAAATGTAACCGATAAATAATAAATTGTAGTTCTAAAAACTAAAAAACAAGCTTTAATGGTAAATTGAACTAAAAAGTCGCTAATCCTGAAGATCTTGGTAATGCTAATGGGACAAACAATTTAAACGCGCACGGTAGAATCAACTTTTATTACTTGTAAATTAAAATTTTTGATTGACTTTCAAAAGTGCCGCTTATTGGCCTAGTTGAATAAATATATTTGACTTTGACTAAATTATTGCATTGTCATCGGTCCTTGATAGGTGTGCAAAGTTTCAAATCAAGGCGACGTTTTCAAAGGGGTGAAAATCACGTTCAAATATTCCGTTACATTGATACAGAGTTACATAGATACATACCAAGCTAATAAAAGCGTGTTAAAAACCGACAGACTGGCCACTTGGTGTCGATGTCCACTGGAGCTTTGAGGCGACCAGTGCATCGTGGCCGATAAGCCTCTTGGCCCGTTTGTCAATCGACTCAAGTGCATCAAATTGAATATTTGGCAAATCCGTCCCAGAGGTGAGAGCAGTACTTCATGCATGACCGAACTTGCGCTTTATACAATTTGAGCAGCTGTTCAAGCGTGAAGTACCATTTCACCTTTGCTAGGATCCCCAACTTTTTTGCAGCCAACTGAGCCTTTGCCTCAATGAATGCACCAAAATTGAGGGTCGATGTTAACGTAACGTATTCGTGTACCTATAGGTTTTTCCGTACGATTCTAATTATCGCTAAAAGGTACAAAGATTCTTTTCCGAGAAAAATAACATGTTCTAGAAAATAATATTTCCTTGAAACTCCTTTTATTGTCACGAAAATAAAATATACCTAACATTATTAATTGATGTCAGTTTTCTGGGCCTTGCAAAGAGGTATCGTGTTACCCAGTTACTGGATTGTTGAGGTCAGACAGGCAATCTTTCCATGTTACCCTGAAGCCGGTTGGTTCTGGAAGCCGTTTCCAACATATCCATCCACGCGGCGACGCAAGTGAATAGAATGTAAATTACGCGACTGGGTAAAACGTAATCCATAACAATTAGTGTAAGCACTTATATCGTAATTTCATAGAACTTAACAACCACCAAAATAACTTCTAATATTTTATCTACACTCACAACGTTATGTTCCAATTATGAATTCAAAAAATATTGCATAAACACGTACTTTATATTCGTGGATAGGTAAAATTAAAAAAAAAACCATTATAGTTCAACATTTTCCTTCGATTTTCAAACAACTGCATCATAAAATAACTTTTTTTCTATTATGATACAGGACAAATCCAAGAAGTTAATCACTAAGGAGATTCCATCAATTATTTAAATTTTTTGAAATGCCATTTTTATAGTACCTAATAAAAAAAATTGATTCCAATTTTAACTTGTCTGTAACAATGCCCGCTTTAGGCTTATTACGCACTGCCATTTTTATTTGCGCGAACTTTTGTCTCTTTCCACCTGTTCATAGAGCTCAAAATATTCGCGCGAATTATATTCGCGCGAATATTTTGTGATGCGTTTTTTTAATGCGGTGATGTGCTGGGTTTTGGCGCCATTCATACGTTTTGCAGGTTTCGTTGTACTGAATTTCATGACTTTTTAAAATTCTTGCTTAAAATGTCTGATATTAGTGAATGTGAAGAAAAATTGACGCCGCCAAATATTTTAAATGCGGCGAAGGAAATTATATTATATGATGTATTTATCACAACTTTATGGCATGGAAAATGCAAAAAATAAAATTAAGTAGGTTCAATCCCAAAATGTATGAGTGTAGATAAAGTAGTGTATGAAACTGCACATAACTAGGTATTAAAACATTCGTGTGAATACTATTAAAAACCTCGCCTACGGCTCGGTTTTTAAACTCACACTCATGTTTTAATACCCCTTATTATGCAACAGTATCATAAACTACTATTATAAACGTTCCATTTTTGTTTAAATTCGGGATGACTGAAAATGCATCAGCAAACCAAATGGTTTTGACCATGTTGAACATTCTGCTAGCAAATAGAGTAGATTATCCTTTAGAAAACTTATTGTACAACGCTCATGTGACGAAAATCAATATCGAAACTGCCCCTCAATCAAAGTTTCGCTGGAATTCAGAGGGGAATAAAATAATATACATAAATTGCACTAACAAAATTTAAATGGCTTATTCCACGAGTGCAACTAATTGTAGGTTCTACCAACCCTGTTCATGTTACCGGGGGTGGTTAAACAGGAGAACAAAAATCCAGTGGGTGATTTAATTACCCTTCCACCTACCCTATCATTCATTTTAAAAGGCAAAAAAATTACGAATTCGTTCGTTCGTTTGTGATATCGATTGGCAGATAATTGCAGTTTACCTGGGATACTGTTTGTGATAAATTGAATAACGGAATAGAGAATACGAAATAAAATTGGTAGGTTTTTGTTGTTTTATATAAGCTTTTGTTATGATATTAATAGTTACATTTGAGACTGAAATTATCTTAATCAAATACTGACCAAATACTGATCTTTCCGTATTTTACGGCTGAAATGCGTATAGATTTGGACCTCACTAACGCAGTTTTCGCTGGTTTAAAACACTTCCATAGTTAGCGCAAAACATCACAGTTTTCCATCAAACAAATTAAGCCGGTTGCAAACATTCGTTAACACGCTGCATCGCTACTTATGGCCTTTTGACGTGTTTGTAGGTAGGCAGAATACTGCATCGCGATTGTGTCGGTGCTTTATCGCGGTAGTAGCGATGCAAATTAGTTTACATGGGGAAAGTCCCCTAATGTCAACATTACGCACGTTGAAACTAATTCCAGGATAAATAGACCTAGCTCATATGGGTCCGTTTCCGTATGTTGTAATAAGCAAACTTTCAGTACATCATCAACTGCACTGAAAGTTTACTTATTTCAACATGGGTTAGTAGTGTAAGCCACAGACACTGTGTAAACTTAATGTCGTGTCTACGTACTTCATCACAAGCTTTTATTTTACTTATCTTGTTCATCATCATCAGCCCATAAATGTGTCCCACTGCTGAGTGCTGAGACACAGGCCCTCTCTCTGTGAGAGAGGGAATGCGCCTTAATCCACCACGCGGGCCCAGTGCGGGTTGGTGGGTGTCACATGTCCGCGTGCCTGGGTTCGAACCTACGAACTACGACACGTAAATCGGGGCCGTTACCACTGGGCCATCACTGCTCTTGTCTTGTTAGTATTATAAGGACCCCCTTTCAGCTAGAAGCAGTTAAATTAAATAGTAAAAATACTTTGATACGTTATATTTTTATCATAGTCTTCGCGCTATTCCGGCTTTTACAGAACTGACAAGAATAGCTAAAACAAATTTTTGTTTAACTTTTCTTGTCAGTTACAGTTAGTTACGCTAAAATAGCTTCAATATTTTCCTAGCGTTCTGATTTCAATTACCTTCCAAAAGTAAATAAACTCTTGCAAAAAAAACGGGCACTTTAGATTTTTCTCAGCGGCTAAATGTGAGTCGTTCAACTGTCCAGAGGACTTGGCAACGGTATCAAGAGACCGGTTCGGTCAAAAGAAGACCCGGTTCGGGCATAAAACGATGCACAGAACCAAGAGATGACCGCTTTTTGGTGATTCAGGTGTTGCGGAATCGTAAGTCATCAAGTGTGGCAGCAGAGTCTTGAAGAAGTAAGAGGTGTAGAAGTTAGCTTGTGGACGGTCAGTAGGAGGCTTTTGGCTGACAATATCAGGAGTTACCGCGCGGCTCCCGAGCCGGGAGCCGCACGGAGTAATTTCGGGACCCGGCCTTAAATTATTTCCGTGAGCACCGTGTTGCTCGACTTCTCATACTACTCAATACTCAATACTCATCATTTATTTGTTAACATAGGTGTTTATAAATACAGATCTTAGCTTACATGGAATAGAGGAACTTCAGTTTGCTCTCTAGCATTGGAATAAAGTATTGTTTTCTGATTAAGCTAGAATCTCTTTGTGTGGAGACGACCGACGCCGGCGAGTGCTGCGAAAACCACAGGAACGCTATGCGGAAGTGTTTTGAAGAAATTACTCCTTATGGCGGAGGCTCCGTTATGTTTTGGGCAGCACTATATTCAACGGAGCGTACGGAGTTAGTTTTCATAGAAAATTGAACATTAAATGCACACCGGTACATAATGGAAGTCCTAATTCCATATGCACAACCCGCATTGACTGCACTTGGGGCAGATTCCATTTTATGGATGACAATGCTCGCCCGCACCGTTCTGGCGACGTGGAAGTGTGCATGCAAGAAGTTGGGATCCGTCGTTTAGATTGGCCAGCTCGAAGTCCTGACCTCAATCCAGTTGAGCATGTCTGGGACTGGGCTTTTCTAAAGAGACGGATAAGTTCAGTGCAACCTGCTCCACAAAACATCAGGGAGCTAAAAAGAGTCATTGCAGAAGAGTGGGAACGTATTCCTCTATATGTTATTAAAATGATTTTGATGATTTTGGCAAGAGGAGGTCACACTCGCTATAAGGTTTATACATTTGTAACTATATTTAATTTAAAAAAGTAAAATATCTTCTTGTCTTTGTTTCCTACCACTTCTTTGAAACAAAAAGAAAGAAAGAAGAAAGACGCACGCGTATTAATTTACACGATTATAAGTAAACAGACGACATCAAAGAATTAAATTTCATTTAATTAATTCAAATCGACCTTGGAATGTAAATTTCCTTAGGTGCCCGTTTTTTTTTTGCAAAAGTTTGCAGTTATCTGATGCCAGTTTTATAATAGGCAAGGAGGTTGCCTTTAAATATGTGTGGAGCCCTCACAGTATGTATGGGCCAAATCTTGCAACAGTTATCCCCAAGCAGTGTTTACCGACGTCGATAAGCGGTTGGGTGACGATAAATTACATGACAAGACCCCTATTTGCCTCGGAAACAGCGTTGAAGCGATGGCGCAAGCTGTCTTGCCATGGGGTATCGTATTACCCAGTTACTGGGTTGTGGAGATCAGATAGGTATTCGTTCCATGTAAAATACTAGTACCAACCTCAACATGCTTGGAAAAAGGCTAAGCAGACTGATATAATACAAACGGTATTCATGAAAACAGGTGATTTTTTATATAAAACAAATATTTTAATTCATTTAACGCTAAGCAAAATCTTCTTTTTAAGATTACCGTTAAAAGCGGTTAAAAAGATTTTTTATCTATAGAGTGAAAGTAAGTCTCTTCTTTCATGTTTGTCGTCATCTTGATAGTATTTTATCTTTAGCCTTTTCAATTTCCTTACAGATGTCCTTTTTAAAGTCGCTTGGCTTGAGAAGTATCTGTATTGCAATGGAGAATTTCACATTCATGGCGGCATGAAAACCATCAACACATCTATGCCGCGTTCTAGAATTCTAAAGGTTCCATACCAAAGATGATACGGGCAGTTTTATACGCGGTTTAGATGTAGGTACTGTAGTGCGATTCTGTAAAAAATCGCTGTAGAAACTTGGATTAAAAAGTGAGCTGTTAATCGGTCGAATTGTTGATTGGACCTATTGACAGCTGACTTGCTGCAGCTTGCTGCTTGCTGCTCATCACGGTGAGATGTCTACAGGCTCGACCAGCTCATTGGTGCGTTACCCTTACCACAAGGAATAAGCGAGGATGAGTAGCAAGTGACGTGATACCCACCAAAAGAATCACTTCATTTTTCTAGCCTCGTTTAGCACAGTTTAGTATCTTTTGCCGCAATTTTAATTGATAATGGTTTCCTGTGCTGTGGAATTCTGTAAAAACCAACTGAAAAAAATGGAATAGTTATTTGTTCAGGAGTGTATTGTATTTTCATATTTAGGCATAAATTCATTTGGATCATTTATTCGACGATAGTGAAGGTTTAAACATATGCCAGCGTTATTAATTGCATTTTTATAAAAAAAAAAAGAAAATGGAACCTCTAATATAAATTAAAGTTTCTATTCATTGAGAACGATGTTTAAAACTATACCGTGACGCTCTGGCATGGTCATTAATATAAACCACTTCCCAAATAATTTAATTAGTTAATCTAATACCCTGTCCATTTGCTCACCTCATTACGTTATAACACGTAGGTGGCCGAGGTAATTTACTATAACATATTATGTAACTGTATTAGGTTAATAATGGTGTGTTATGATTATATTAAGAGCGTAATTTGGAAACTATTGATACATTTGAATTTAAAGGTCTCTCTAAAATCTCAATCTAAAATCGTGCCTAAATTCAACAACGTCAAGTCTGATACAGAAAATAAAATTTTTTGTAAACAAATCATTTTGACTATTATTCATTTTAGATTGTATATAATTATATACATACATAAATTCACGCCATTTTGCCATGGGGGTAGGCAGAAAGTACAGAACGCCATCGGCTACGATTCTTGCAAACTCATTTTGCTTCAATAACGTTCATACATCTAGTGACACACGCACGCACGCCTCTTGTGAGTACCTACTACGTACCTGGCCCTATAGATTCTACCCTACATCAAAAAAATAACATTGAAAGCTTTTTTTTAGACATGTGCTGTCAAAAAGCGGATGTGAACACACTGATCCGTCATTTAAGCAACATCGAAACATTTTTAAAACTATAGTGTTTGTAGAAATGTCCACACATTTGGCAAAAAACAACAGTTGATGGATAGGACCTACTATGAGTATGTTATGGCCGTTGTCTGAATTGAGTATTTGAATTCAAAAACGTGTCAAGCTACAAAGTTTTCGTCAGTGTGTGGGAGCTTTGAAAACATCTAACAAATTGTAACCTAAGTTAGTAAGTATAATGTTAGTTTTTAGGTCACGTTGTTACTAAATTTCTAGCTCAGCTATTGTGAGTACAATACATCCAACGGGTTTTTGTTTTTTAGACAGATGCAACTAGTGGTCCAAAATCCCAGAGCCTCCAATTGTTTCTGATTCTTTCTACACACAATTTACTACATACGAATTAAAGTGTCAATAATCGAATAGAAATGTAACGTTGCTGCAATCACTAGTTCCGTCAAAAAGCCGTTAACCCGTTAGACGGATTTTAGAGCTAGTCACACAAATCTACTTTGAAACTAGAAGTTTAGCGAGGGGCAGACTACTAGTGAATAGTTCTTCAACTAAATCAAAGAGCACATAAACTAATAGCTTGCGAATATAAGCGCGCTTGTTCACAACTTGCGAAGGTAAGACGGTACTTCATGCCAGAACATTTACTCAACTTGCATCAAGCGCAAGTTCGATTATGCATGCATCTCTGGAATGGATCTGTGAGATACCAGCTGGATGCACTTGAGTCGATTGAAATCGGTTTTTTATCGGTTACCAACATTTCGGGAATGAAAATTCGGCAAAAAAACATGCGTTGGAATTGCATGAACTAATTCCTCCTAGTCCTTTCCATCATCGGATTACAAGAAGTACGGCGATGCGTCATCAGTACATGGTGGACACCCATACGCACTAAACATTTTGGGAATATTTTTATTATGCCTACAGCAAAGTAGTGGAATTCCTTGCCGGAGTCTGTATTTCCTGATAGCTACAACATTCCTGCCGGAGTCTTTAAATCAGGGGTGAATAGGTTTCTCCTGGGCAAGCGTGCTTCATCGTCGTCCACATCATCGCTTACCATAAGGTGAGATAGTGATCAAGCGTAACTAAAAATAACTAAAAAAATACCTCTAGTTTGAAACACTAGTAAGTCAATGAATGTAACCACCATTGACTTACTTGAATAAGGCCAACTTGAACAAGACAAAACAATAGTACATTATTGCTAAGGCCGGGAAATAGACAATTGCAGGTCGAGTCTTCACTAATACGAGACAGGCAATTGCCATTTCCGCCGAGGCATATATAATGCTTTTCTCAAAAGAATGCAGGGAAATAAAAAAGTAGTTAAATTTCCTTAATTTTTAAAGTTAATGCCATTTTTAACATGAACTGTACATTTCAGCATGGAATAAATTGCCATAATGTAGATGGCTTTTTAGTTTTAGAAATCTCATTAAAATACGCCAAAAATACTGTTTCGGAGAAAATGTTATATTTTTATCGTTTTTCCAAATCATAAAATGTTCATATACGTTCATGTATTTTCTTTTGACTTCGCTGGAAGCAGGTTTTCCATTGCCAATTTGGCTTCTGATCTTAAATCTGGTGGACCGTAAACCGTTGCAACCCATTTTAATTATTAAATTTATATTTATTAAATATTTAAATAACAAATCAAGACGAATTTTCAGCTTTGCCGCCGATTTTCTATTTATCACCTGTGCCGAAAGGCAAACGCATTTGTGGATATACAGCCACGTGAACGCAATTTGTACTAAGCAAAGAGACTTACTTTACGCCAAGAATGATAAAAGAGATCCAATCAAAGAGTATCTAATAACCCCAGCACGCCGTTTCATACAACATTGCTGGAGCGTTGAAATGTTCCAAATTCAAAAAACGCTCCAGCAATGGATTTGATTTTCATTGTCCGTAAATTCGGTACTTCGCCTGTTCTTTTTTCTAAAATAATGACAATATTTCCATGCATGTTTGAGAAAAGATATTTTATTTCAAGTAGGCCACCAAGCGGCACTTTTGAACGTTACATTAAAATTTAAAAGTAATAATAGTTGATTCTACCGTGCATTCGGCAAGAAGCTTGTAATGGAGAAGAATGCACACGAAACTCCACACATACTCTTTAAAAAAAAAAAACAATATTTAGGTACATAAGTACATACCTTGATGAATGAAATTGAGTTTATACATTACAAATATATTCATACAGTCTTCAGAAGGTCGTAACAATACTTCAAAACAATAACGTTCTGCATATCACTTGTTTTTGCACCCTAGTGGACTAGCATTTAGCCAATTTTTATCAGTGAGGTAATCCCCCAACTTATAATATGCCAGCCTGCATAGTGTGCGTTTTATACAAGTTTTAAATTTCATCTCATTCAGTTCAAGAATGTGGGGAGGAATTTTATTGTAACATTTTGTACAGTACCCCATGAAAGATGAGGCTAGTTTAGCCAGCCTGAAAACTGGTTGAACTAATTGTTCCCTATTTCTAGTAACGTAATTATGTCTGTCGCCGTTTTTACTAAAAAGATGTAAATTCTTTTTCACGTACATGATGTTGTCATTAATATATTGACAAGGAACCGTCATGATGTTAATGTCCTTAAACAGTTCCCTTAGAGAATCGCGCCGGCGAAGATTGTATATCGCTCTGATGTCTCGTATTTGCAGAATAAAAATTGACTCAATGTCTGCAGCCTTTCCCCATAGTAAGATACCGTAAGACATTATACTATGAAAATAACTAAAATAGACTAATCTGGCGGTATCCACATCCGTTAACCGACGAATCTTTCTAACAGCATAAGCCGCCGAACTCAGCCGCCCCGCAAGGGATACCAAATGAGAACCCCATTGCAACCTTGAGTCCAGCGTGATCCCCAGGAAAACCGTTTTATCGACGAATTCCAGCTTCTCCTTGTTTAATATAATGTCACAATCACTACTTTTGACATTCGGCAAGGAAAATTTTACGCACTTGGTTTTATTACCATTTAAAACTAAATTATTGGCAATGAACCAATCCTGAACCTGCCGTAGTGCGTTATTTACGTCGTCAACCTGACAAGTACGTCTACTTATTTTAAAAATTAAAGATGTGTTATCAGAAAATAAAACCATGTTTAGTTTGTTTTCCAATAAACGGGGTAAATCGTTTATGTATACTAAAAATAAGGAAGGACCTAAAATTGAGCCCTGGGGTATCCCCATTTTAATGTTTAACCCGGACGAATTCACACCGTTTATTTAAACTAATTGCTGTCTATCATTCAAATAAGATTTAACCAAACTTAACGCTGAATGACCTAGCCCGTAATGCTCAAGTTTCAGAAGTAATGTTTCATGATTAACGCAATCAAACGCCTTCGACACGTCGCAGAAGATACCTATGGCATCCTGCGACTCTTACCACGCATCAAAGATGTGTATTAATAGAGTGACACCAGTGTCAGTTGTACGACGTCCTCTGGTGAAACCATACTGTCTATCATGCAAGTTGTTATTCGTATTAAAATGAATGAGCATTTGATTTAGCATTATCCTCTCAAATACCTTGCTGAAAACCGGCAACACGGATACTGGTCTATAATTATTTGTGTCTTTACTGTCCCCGGATTTAAAAAGTGGTATAACCTTACTATATTTCATTAGATCCGGAAAGACTCCTTGATCCACACACAAATTGAAAATCAAAGCCAAGTACGGCGCTATAGTCTGAATAATGGAGGTACAAGCTTTGATGGACATTCCTCACAGATCTTCAGTTGGTTTGATCTTGATTTGCTTAAAAGCTTTTATTGTCATAGGGTTTATATGTGAAAAGTTAAATACAATGGGGCAGGCTGAAACGTTCGCGTTTCATAATCCAAAAGCAAGCGAGGGCGAAGAATTTAAGGTTTCGGTAGTTTTAATTGGGATGTTGGTAAAGAAATTTACAAATAATTGCGCAACTTTTTTTTATCTCTAATAAGTCCGTGTGTGGTCTCAAGCGTGTAATCACTACTATTTCTTTTATTCCTATTCGTTTCATTGTTTATAATTTTCCAAACCGTCTTGATTTTATTTTCTGCTAATTTAACCTTATTCCTAATGTACAAGACCTTAGCTGCCTTGCGAGGGGGGTTTTCATTTTTAATTTTGTTTAATTTTAAGCTGATTTCTCGTGTCTCCTGTGCGGGTCACAAATAAATACTTTTTCTTTCTTTCTTTTTCTTTCAAGTATTTAAAAAAATTCTTGATTAAGTAGCAACATACTTATTAAACTTTTCAGTGTTAATACAAGGCTTAAGGCCATGTAGCTCGTAAAGTCTTTCTCTAATTTTTCTAAGTCCTGTAGTCGCCCAGTCACTGAATAAAAACTAAAGGCATCTAGTTTTAGTTTTCTTCTTAAAAGTGTTATTGAACTCTTTTTGAACCACTGAGAAAACTTCATCATACAAAATATTATCATCATTCACTGTGAGGTCCTGGTCGCTTAACTTACTGATAAAAGTGCTGTTAAATTTATTTAATTTACCGGATGTTATTGGTCTGGATTGAATCTACACTTGTTTTATTAGCATAATGGACTCAAATGCTACCAGTAACCCACTATGATCCGAAGGCAGATAATTTATAATGGCCTTGTCCAAGTAATTGCAGCTACAAAAAACATTATCAATACATATAGCAGAAGTCAGTGTAGTTCGGGTTGGTTCCATAAACACATGTGACAAATTAAATGATTTAAAGATATTTAATAACCTACTGCTGTCTGAATTATCTTCTAGAATATTAATATTAAAGTCACCACAGACAATTACTAGTTTATTACCCATTGCAAGTTTTGCCAAAACATATTCCATCACTGACTCGAATATAGAGTCGTTCTTATAATTAGGGGGTCTGTAAACGCACACTATGACATGCTTATCCAGTTCAACACTATGTTCAACTGATAGGTCTACTATATCTTTACGAGGTTTTGATTTAATACCATTTTTTATTTATATAAGTGAACCCCCACGCAACATAATATTTCTGTTAAAACAACTGCCCACAGTATAATTTTTATAATTGTAGCATTGCATAATCTTTCAGCAAATGCTCAGTGAAACAAACAATTTCAAACATTGTTTTTTCTAAAAACAGTTCGATTTCCAATTCCTTCGATGATAACCCTGAATATTCTGGTAGAATAATTTCAGAGATTTTGCGAGCAAGAAGGTACCTTTTTGATGGTGGATATACTATCAACTAGTTTACAGAATAAATATTAATAGGATTTTTGCTAACGTTATTCAAGGTATTGACCACATTTAAATTAGTACTATTACTAATATCAATAATAACTGGATACTTCGACATACTACTGATGTCTGAGTTTATTGTATTAGATAATAGCCGAGCTATTTGATGTCTTACCCTAAGAGGCAGATACAAAGTATCGCCTTTAATTTACCAACAAAAATGTTGATGTCAAAAAAAACTAGTTTATCACTATAGTGACTCACAAGAAAGTGCAGATGCTTATTAAGCATGTGAATGTGATTATTTTGTCTATTTGACAATTTATCCAAGTAAGGGAAGGGACACAAAATAATTTTATTGTAATTTATTTTCAACATCTCTTTTACACACTCAGTGATGTAATCTTTTTTTACTTGTATACTATTACCTACAAATACAGTTATATTGAGATACCAATTATAAGTTTATATATAATCTTTGTCACAGATTCCATTATTTGCTTGTAAGATGACCCGGGCATACAATAATTAAAAGTGGAATGACTCTGATTGTCATTTATTAATTTATCTAAACCTTTTCCAACACCATCCGAAAACATAACCGATTGAAAACCTTCATTTCTATGACTAGATGAAAAGCCAGCACTTTCAGGCCGGTCTAATTGAGACAAATCCTGTGCTACATTAGAACTGTCTTGTACGAAGACAGTGGCTTGAGACACCCTCTCAGCTTGGACCGGGTCCTCCGCAGCATCAGGCTGGACTGAAATTTGATTTGAATAACTCATTTGCGGCCAAAATGTGTTCTTTAATTTGTAATTTTGAATTTACATATTTATTGTAAAGAGAACTGAGTCTGTTCTCAAGTACCTGGATATCTGTCTGTAAGCGGTGTGTGTCAATCTCATAGATATTTTTACTGTCTTCTCATTTAATTTGGTAATTATTTAATCTTTTAACTAGGTCAACACGTTCTTTCCTGAGTGGAATATTTTTAATAAAGAATTTGTGTTGTTTCCTAAACTTGTTACAATTTATAATTATTTTATTTAGTTTTGCATATTTTTTGAGTTTGTTATGACTATCTTTGGAAAAATTTCTCAGTTAGGTCAATTGTAGGTTTTGAATCAGGTTTAAAGTTTGATTTAATAAGTTCATCATACAAATGGCAAGTTTCATCAACCTGAGTTGATTGCTGTTCTTTTTGTAATTTAAAAATATGAGAATTTGCATGAATCAATTCTTCTTCTAGATCCCTAACTTTACTTAAAGCCTCCTCATAAAGATAACTGCAGTTATTGAAACCATCCGTGACCACCCTCAGTTGGTCGCGTTCATCCACAACATTCTGGTATTTCGAACGAAAACTTAACTCAGAGTAAGTTACTAACACAAGGTTAAATTGAAAATATTGTGTGAAAAACTGTCCACTTAACGACATAGTTAACTCAGTTAAGGCGCCATCCCCGAGCAAAACGCCGCGCTAGTCGTTTTTGTGCAGTTTTTAAGAGCGATCTACTCTTTATTTAAAAATAAATATCAATTACTAAAAATAAGTTAAATTTCTACATCTTATCTTATCTTATCTTATGGAGGGGCCGAGAAATAACTCGGACACTTTGACCCATTGAGAATCTTTTGTGGAATGTTGATTCTAAATTGGTAATACAAGTCTTATTTGTTTTACTAATCTCCTTCCAACAAAATCATAAAAATGAGATGTAAATTTTGCATCTCCTCGTAAAGTATTCATTAATTATTTTTTATACTGACACTATTGGATAGACAATTTGATAACGAACATTTAGTAGGTTTTATTTTTTTCAAAAGACCAATATTCGATTTTATAAACATTTAATTCTAAAATCTGGGCGTATTCACTACCGTAATTCACGCGCCACCAGTGCCGCTAGGCCAACAGTAATACTCATATCTCATGCTGATTTTTTGGTCTGGGTACGGGCCTTAACTACTTCGTGCAAATAGGCCTTAATGTACTATGTCCCCAAGAGTTAGTCAAATATCGAATAGTTAGAGCTAATATAAAGAGAGCAGTGATGGCCCAGAAAGGTAACTGCGGCTACTTACTTTTTTTATGGTGGTCCAATGTCAACGATGAAAACAAACAGGTAATTACTCTTAGAAAACAGGCACGCTAAAAGCTAGGTTACAGCGAAAATCTTTGAATGGCATTTGAAAGGAGTTCTCATTTAACTAACATTTTAAAACATCTGCACGGTGTAGTTTCTTATTAAAATTCGAGCGTTTGTAGTTTAATAAGTTTTTTGTAAGTACCCAGAACGTGGAACGAAGGCTGATTGTAATACAATAAGCAATTAAAAACAATATCCAGCACGAAAGCTTTGAACGAAAAAGTGAAAGAATTTACAAGAACTGTCCACAATGAGTGTTTTTTGAGTTGTTTTACTGAAGCTTCTCTCTTCTGGCAATACCGCGCGTATAAACAACTACCTACTTATAAAAACTTGACAAGTTTTATACTGATCTTTTGAGAAAAGAGGTTTTGTTTCTGGAAATTCATAATCTTTTGTTCGTGTTAATTTGAAAGCGAGAGATGAATTTACGAACAAAATGCTTATTCTATTCTAATGTTTTGTATTTGAACCCTATGTATGTTAAAATCTTGCCTTATCTCCCAAGTTGTATATTGTACCACCACCATCCCCTGTTTGGTGGCGGAGCCGGATCAACGTTCAACAGATTTAGATCGGTATTTCTTAAATCTTTTATTGTACCTAGTGTAAATAAATAAATAGTTACAACTTTGTTCGAAACTGTAAGAAAATACTATAAAAAGTCCAATTCTTTTCATTTTTTTTGTTTTTTGTGTATTATGCCGCAGGATTCTGGCCGTTTTGAATCGTAAAGTTGCTTTGCTGCAGGGTACGAAAGAAAATTCGCACTGTGAATGATTTTGTTCGCTGTTGAATGGAAGACGCATTGTAGAATGAAAAATTATGTATTCGTGGACAAGGATGACATTCATGTCAATATTTATGTTTGTAATACTTTGAAATAGTCGACTTTATGACTTTTGCAAAAATAATATCCTAAATGAAATATTTTCGGGATTCAATACCTATCTGAAATAATAGTTATAATACCTATCCGAATATTTTTAGCGTCTTGCATGTTGTAAGGAGGTTGGAAGAGGTGGTTGAATTCAATGTTTGTTTTGATTCCATAATGATTTAGGAGCTCGTGGCTAAATAATAACAGCCGCACTGGTCGATCATCAAGGTTAAGCAACGCTTGACGAGGTCGGTCCGTGGATAGGTGACTATTTGAACATACCGAGTTTCCTCCGTGCCTCGGCAATCACGTTAAGCCGTTGGTCCCGGCTGTCATTTGAAAATCTTTGACAGTCGGGTAGTTAGAAGCTTGAGATTTGACACCAGTCGTGCCAAGCGGTACCGTGTTACCCAGTTACTGGGTTGTGGAGGTCAGATAGGCAGTCGATCCATGTAAAAAGAAGCCGACTCCAATTTAGTTGGGAAAGGCTAAGCAGATATATATAATGATGGGGATACAAGTACTTATAATATTGGATATTTTCTACCTTTACATACACTACCCTGTACCACAAAGTACGTAAGCATCAGCGTGCCGCAGTCAGAGAGACCACTAAAACAAAGCGCCATTTTGCACGCACGCATTGACATTACGATCTTACAGGGATTCTCGAGCAATAATAAAATATCTTAACAAACTAAATGATTAAAAATCTTATTATTCTAAGATCAATACTGAAATTGAAACTGTAGATTGGGACAATTTACTCGAAGATTTGGCACCCGATCAGGCAGTTGCAACCTTTTATGAAAAAATCTATAAAATCATTAAATTACATACCGGGGGGTACACAAGCCTAAAAGTCAGAAATTCCCATGTTGGTTCACTAAATCTCTTTTGCACTTATTCAAAAATAAATCTCGCGCATGGGATTAAGTGGAAAAAATATGGAAACACTAAAGACTACGAACTATTTTCTATTTACAGAACAAAATTCAAAAAAGAGGCGGACGTTTGTTTTAAAAAATATATCAATTATGTAGAGGACAGTGTCGTCAAAAACGTTAAGGCATTTTGGTCATATGTTTCTTGTCGTAAATCCACTTATTCAGCTGTACACTATCTCCAACAAAATCAAAATCAAAATCAAATATTTTTATTTTACATAGGCCTACATGGGCACTTATAAAACGTCGACAAAAGGTGCACGGTTCGGGTTAGTCGTTTCCTATGGAGAAGAACCGGCAAGAAACTCCATGGTTACTCTTTTAAATTGTTTTGTTTACAATATTTCCATGTTACAGCATTAGTACTTGGATATGGGGGGACAACGTAGGCCCGACAATAAGTCGTACGAAATTAAAAAAAAAAATAATGCACGAAATAAAAAGTTAACAAAAATGTTAACAATCATCTAGAAAACTAGAAAGCCTACAATGTTCACACATTCACAATAGGTAAAAGAATCTATACAAAGGTAAAAAAAAAAAAAAAAAAAAAACCACAACACTAAATTTAACATGTGGCACAAATACTGTAATCAGTGCTGTAACTATTCTTAGCTAAGGGCTATAATGATGATTGAAAAATATTGTAAAAAGTCTAATTAAAAGAGAAAAAAAAATGAGATTGAGAATAGTTAGAGATATCCATATATTTGTGCCGTTTATGAGTTACCAGGGAAGCCGCATGCGCAGAGGGTGTCAAAGCCAAATTTTTTATCTTCAACGTAGTCCTTGATTTTATAATATGCTTTTTTAACAAGGACACGTTTGATGTAGTTTTTGAACTTTCCATCGGTCAGTTCTATAACTGACTTAGGCAACTTGTTATAAAAGCGTATACTGTTTATAAGAAAAGACTTGCTAGTTTTCGTTAATCTGAATTTGGGTATTACAATTTTGTGCTTACTGCGTGTATTTAAATTATGGAAGTCACTTCTAGTTTTGAAAAGCCCTCGATTTTTGCGGACATACAAAATACATTCCAAAATATAAAGTGAAGGTAGAGTCAGTATATCGATCTCTTTAAATTTTTCTCTGAGGGACTCGCGAGGACCCATTTTATAGATCGCGCGGATTGCCCTCTTTTGCAAGATAAAAATTGAGTCAACGTCTGCTGCTGACCCCCACAGCAGAATGCCATAAGACATAATACTGTGGAAATAAGCATAGTATACTAGTCTAGCTGTGGCTACATCGGTTAACTGCCTTATCTTCCTTACTGCATAGGCAGCCGAACTTAACCTGCCCGAAAGAGTTCTAATGTGCGCGCCCCACTGCAATTTTGAATCGATAGTAATCCCCAAGAATACAGTTTCCGCTATTATTTCAAGATTTTTGCCGTCAAGATTTAGATTTAGGTCACGTTGAGGTACATTTGGTAAAGAGAACTTTAGACATTTTGTTTTTTTCGCATTCAGTAAAAGATTGTTAGCTGCGAACCATTCCGAGAGAACAACCAGACTTTCATTGACATGTAAGACATCCGTATCTTTCCTATCTATTTTAAAAATTAGCGAAGTATCATCAGCAAATAGAATTATATCCGATAATTTGGCCATCATAAAAGGGAGATCATTAATGTAAACAAGAAAAAGGAAAGGGCCGAGAATTGAACCTTGGGGCACGCCCATTTTGACTAGAGACCCGGAGGACGTCGCCCCATTAACATTTACTTTTTGCTGTCTGTTTGATAAATAGGAAAGCACAAGATCAGCAGCTTGTCCTCGAATTCCGTAGTGTTGTAATTTAACAGTCCTCAGATGACCCTGTCACCACTTGTAATCTATTCTCTATTTTTTTCCAATCAGTATATGAACCATCTTCTTTTGATCATACTTCATGGGTGCCACCACGCGCCAATCAAAGTCAAAGTCAAATATATTTATTTCAATAAGGTCAGTACGCGGCACTTTTTAATCCTGATGGTGACATAAATATTTGTAATCTGAACTTTTCGTTACAAAAAGTACGGAAAGAACTCCAATCACTGGACGCTTCCAAAGGACCTGGGCCAGATGGTATCCCTTCAATCTTTTTAAAACACACGAGTGACACATTGAGCTATCCTCTTTTGATACTATTTAATAAATGTATTTCCTATGGGGTTTTCCCTGATATATGGAAACAAGCGAACATCGTTTCAGTTCATAAATGTGGCTCTAAGAGTGAAGTTTCCACATATCGCCCAATCTCTTTGTTGTCAGGGCTATCCAAACTTTTTGAAAGACTGGTGCACAATGAATACACTATTCATCATAGCATTTTAATAAAAGAACAACACGGGTTCGTCAAAGGTAGGTCCTGTGTAAGTAACCTAATTGTTTTTACAAAGCATCAATTTGAGGGCATTGACAGTAGACAGCAAATTGATGTGGTCTATACTGACTTCCAAAAGGCCTTTGATAAAGTCGATCACAGACTACTTCTAGACAAAATTGCATTCAATGGTATCAGAGAAAATTTATTGCGTTGGTTTGTATCATATGTCACCAATAGGACCCAGAAAGTTGTTATCAATGGTTATGAGTCTCGCATGGTTAAAGTCACTTCCGGAGTTCCTCAAGGCTCAATTTTAGGTCCCCTCTTGTTCATTTTATTTATTAATGACTAAACGACTGTTTTAAAAATTCCAAGTTCCTCATTCTTAATTGTTTATTGTACACCAAAAGAAACAACATTACAAACATGTGATAATAAAGTGCATGTACAAAGGCGAGCTTAACTCAATGCTGAGTTCTCTTACAGCAAACCCTAGAGTGACAGAGAAATTTGATAATTATAAAGGGCAGGCATCCAGTGTACAATATTAAAATAACCTATGACGAATTCCTATAAGATTTGAAAATTTATAAAAATATCAGCGATCTATCCGACTGTTTAGAATTTCAGAATGACCTTGACCGCTTTCTAGACTACTGCTCTGTTAATAAACTTTTCCTAAGTATATCTAAATGCCATAGCATCACGTTTACAAAGAAGAAAAATGTGACGAAATTATTATTAATCATTATTTTTATTATTATTCCATTATTCTTTCGGAAACACTCCACTGAACAAAGTTAATTCTCTTCGTGATCTAAGCGTACAGTTAGACTCTAAGCTTCACCTTGATGCCCCTATAGATAATATAGTCAATCAGGCATTTAAAATGTTTAATTTTGTAATGAGAGCATCAATAGAATTCCACCTACTTATACCTATATAAAACAATAATACCACAGCAATTGGAATACGCAGCACCTATTTGGAACCCTTACTATAAAAGTATATAGAAATTATTGAATTGGTCCAACGTAAATTCCTTCGATGCTTTATAAAGAAAATTTCTTATCAATTAATTCTACAAAAATATGACCTTATTACTCTAAAATCCCGACGCACCCTACTTGAGATGATGACCCTATATGTCGTAATAAAGTCGACTGTACTGATCTACTGAACAGTTCGTGCTACCTGATCCCTCGTACCGTACATGGTCGAGAGGTTCGCTCAAGACACTTGTTTGCAACACCTTTTTGAAGAACCAGGAACTCAGGCGTACGCTCACCGCTGTATCGATTAATTGACACCTACATAGGCAGTTTGGCTCAGCTGATATTATGTTTCTCAGCAAGTTTATTTAAAAAAAAAGAAATTGTTACTATTTTATGTGATCGGAACCGTAAAAATTAAGTAGTGTTTACTTTTACACAGTTTATTTTTATATCGTTCTCTTTAGCAACTAGTAATCTGTTTATCAATATGTGGATAACGTTGTGAGTAGTGTATTTGTTACCTTTATTATTAAGTTCTAATCTATGTTTAGTTATTATTACACTGCTGTTTGTTGTCCCTAAATAAATAAATATTGGACAGAGCTCAGTCGCGGCTGTCGCGAGTTTGTCCCGTCCGTCATTCACAAAGATTGTTGTAAAGATGGAGGAAGCACTTTGTTCAATATATCAAAAGAAAATTTTGTGAAATATGTGGAAGCAATGGAAAATAAATTCAGATCTTTCTTCCTTACTTAGTATAAAAAACAGTCGCTTCCCGCTGTCTGTCTGTCCCTATGTATGCTTGATCTTTAAAAATACGCAACGGATTTTGATGCGGTTTTTTTAAAATAGATAGTGATTAAAGAGGAAGATGCTCTCCACTGCTCTCAAAACGGTGAAGGAAAACATCGTGAGGAAACCGGCATGTCCTAGAACCAATAATTCGAAGACATGTGACATCCACCAACCCGCACTGGGCCCGCGTGGTGGATAACGGCCCATTCCCTCTCACAGAGAGGAGGCCTGTGTCCCAGCAGTGGGAACATTAATAGGCTGATGATGTGATGTGATGTGAAAGAGGAAGATTTATATGTATGATACACGCGGGCGAAGCCGCTGACAGAAGCTAGTTTTGGAAGAAGTTCCAAATATATCTTTTTCAATGCCTACGTATTTAAAGAAAATTAAAAGCGAATTTTCTACACATTGAAATACAATAATCGTGCATTTAAACAAGGTCGCAATCGCGCAAAATAAATTCAGTTAAAATTTTGTAAAACCTGTGTCATATTTTATTCTAATTTGCCATCTTTTTATTTTTAAAAGACGACAGAGTTTAGTGTAAGTATTTTACTAAAATAATAAAATAAATATTCTTGTTTTAAAAATAATAACGACTATTTTAATTAATTAATATTTAAAGGGCCTCCTCATAATTTACTGGAAAACCTAAACGAAAATCCTAAGCCCTAAGAAACACTCGGCACGCGTTTCGGACTCGTACTTGGCTGGTTATTATTTTTCCAACTTTTTCGTCTTGTTATCCCCTAATCTTCGTCGTATGTGGCGTCGTGATCTCTAATGGATATTTGATGCAGTATGATGTGATGTATGTTTAGACGAAAAGTTTTTTTTGCAAACCAATACTACCTTCTCCTTTTTAAAATTCAGAATCAATATCATAGCAACCCTAATGAGTCCTGAAAATTTAAGTGACAATTTCGAGGACGGCGGGTGTGGTCCTTCTGTAAACTTTTTAATTTGTGCCTGTTATTAATTCGTTATAATTAATCGGTATGCGATTCGGACGTGGCAATTAGGTATGTATTGTCTCAATAATTTTGTTGTCACCAAGCAAGCCCATGAACCTATTGAATTAAGTGACATATTGTTGCGTAATTACTATCGAGTAATTGCGAAACAATGTGTCAGTTATATACTTAAATATCATTTAGTTAGCCAGTATACAATCAAAGAAAACGGCGTACGAAAACCGGTATGTCCTAGAGCCAATAAATTTTAAGACATGACATCCACCAACCTGCACTGGGCACGCGTGATGCATTACGGCCAACTCCTCACATAGAGGAGCCCTGTGTCCCAGTAGTGGGAACATTACAAATTGAGTATGCTTATGCTTCTTCTTCTTGTCGAATTGATGGCACATTTAATTAAATTGTCTGGGCCGGAGTAGGTGGCCACGCGTATTGCAGCTTCAGTAGCCCTGTACAGTTCATCCAGGGTGCAAGTGAGTCGGTAGCGTTTTATTTGTAAAAAAGTTTTTCGGTTCTTGCAGACCATGGATTTTCTGTGAAGTTTGTAGAAAGCTTAACGTAGAAACTTTGTCTACCTGGAAGTTATCGAGTAGTCGTAGAGGGGATTCCTGGTTATTTTCCCATCGCGCATGCAACTTCCCTTCGTACGGTAGGTGGTGCTATGCCTAAAGAAGCATAAAGACATACCAGTTGTGCGGAGAGCATTGGGTACATGCTTATGCTAACCAGTATAGTTAGCAGAAACTTACATAAGCTGATTACCCGCATTAATCAAAAGTCAAACTGCCTAATCTTTATCCCGACTGTACGAAGCCAAGTGGGTCGTTGCAGGCTTACTGATAATGATAGATTGGGGTACACCAATAACCCGCAGTGCGATTGTGGAGCTGCGTCCCAAACAATGCCTTACCTCCTATCGTGCTCTCTTTGCAACAACACCTGCACCCTGAGGGACTTTTATGAGGCAAATGAAACCGCTGTTGACGTGGAAAAATTATAATTCTATTAAGTCTACGTCTGCGAGATTATCGAATAATAAAGGACCCATATTTTTTGCTTTATAAAATAAATATAAATTGACAGATAAAGCGCATCAAAGTTCAGGAGGGCTTGTGACGTCGCTTTGTCAGTATAAAATGTAGCACACCGTGAAGTCACACGATATTTCAACGCACTGTATCGTCGTAACTTTTTGTTTTCGTGGCAACAGTAAAAATACGTGTTCAATATTTTCAGGTTATCTAACTGACGGAGGAAATAGTAAATAGTTATTTTTTGTCATCATCCCTATTGTAGCATCATCGATACGATGAAGAAGAGGAAGAAGAAGACGAATCTCGACTATGTTGGGATCGACATCCAGCCTAACTGGATGCTGCTTAATACTTTACATGGAGCAACTGCCTGTCTGACCTCCACAACCCAGTAACTGTACACCAAACACGACACCCTTTGGCTAGATAAGTGTCAGATTTTCTGGCTTTTGTATGTCCGTAACAACTGTCAAAGTTATACTAATGACAGTCGGAACAAACAGCTTGTTACCGAGGCACGGAGGAATCTCGTTATGTAAAGATGGTCACCCATCTAAGGACTGACCTCGGCAATCGACCCGTGTGGATGTTACTATTTAGCCACGAGCTCCTCTGAATATTTACACTACAACACTGATGATCCTGCATTAACAGTTTTCATCCAATCAGTATACAACAATTCTTTAGGTTTTTTTTTAATACAGTCATTTATTTTTACACTACTTTGTGCGCGGGGCTAAAATGCCTGCTATCTCATCCGACAACTCGTGCGAAAAACATAGATGCTGTGATTAGCAGTAAAAAGCTTGTTCGCATACGAATTAGCACTTCTGCAAGTTTGTAGCGAAATTGATGATGATTTAGGACGAAAACGAGCGCGCGAAATTTTATAAACAGACCTTTGGGAGACTAGATATTATGAAAAAATGACTAAATGTATATTTTCAAAATAAAAATATTTGCTTTAATCTATCCCTGTATGGTGGCCGTTTTGCAATTTTCCTTCTTCTTATGGTATTTATTGCCGCCCAAAGATGCATTAAAATTAGTGTTGAAATATGGAACTTTCGACGCTCATAAATTTCATATTTTTCAAATTTCAATAACAGTCCTACAGACTGAATTTCGGCCACGGCAGCAAATCTTAAGAGACTAGCCATAGCCGCAGGAGATATTTTGTATAGTACACAAGATTTTGCGCAAACACTGGTGCACTATCTGTTCCGTCACTTTCAAAGTGAGGTAGGACGGTAATTTGTCACGTCCGGAGTAAGTAACATGAAAGTTAAATTGACTCTTTTTCTTTCTATTTCAGGTGCCCTCATAACAACCTACGCTTTGGGTCTGGCCTGGGGTTCACTGTTCCTCTCAAATGGCGCCGAGACCTACGTGTCTATAATTCAAAGCCTGAACATGGGTATGGGTACGATATTCTTCATCAAGTTACTACTAGGTGCACCTTTCTGCTTCCATTACTTCAACGCCATGCGCTACATCGCGTGGAACGCTGGCAAATTTTTGGATATGAAGAGTGTGTATGACACCAGCTATAAATCCATGATGGCTGCTGGGGTCGCATCGTTTCTCTTTGCCATAATCTAGAATTTTAAGACGCCTCAGGGCCAAAGCACACACGACCGTTTACGCATCGGTTATCCGCCGTTTTGCGGCTAGATCATTGCTGCGTCGAGTTTATCGACTATTGCTTTTAAGTGGGGCTCGAATCTCTAGCTTTCGTCGTTTTATCGAACCCACTTTGTCTGGAGGCGAGGCAACATGGAGGTACTTAGACTAGATAGCAGTGCGTCTAGCTCCCGAATCGAATAGTCAAATGTTGAAGAGTATGCGGTATCGAGGTACCAAAAAGTGATCACATAACCAATGATCCTAAAGTTGTTTGTGCTTTGGCTCGTATTGATCACAACACATAGTTACATTTATTTCATCAAGATTCTAAGTTTCTTTCTTTAGTAACTATGTGAAAAAGCTTTTGTAATATTAACTTCATAATGATTAGCTTGGCAACGTTTTCAGCAAGCTCAGAAAAATTGTTGTTCATCTCATGTCAAGCCCGATTTTGGCCGTCCGAACAAAGCCAAGATAGGGACCCACTTCGGCTATAAACTATCGAATCTTTCTAAAAGTGGTGTGAAGCTATACTCATCAAAATCATTATCATGACGTGTAATAAATAAAAAGAAAATTTGCGTGTCTATCATGATGGACCAGACAAAGTGAATGAGTGCAATCGGTGTAATACCAAAATGTCGAATACTAAAAAGTTTATTCACGTTACATTTTCATAACGCATATCAATCTTATACGTGTTCGACTTTTAACAGGTGTTATCACTGATGAATTGTCACTTTTTCTAAAGCCTTAGTTCAGGAGGAAAATCAGCGACATCTCACTGAACTGTCTTCAAAAACTACATATTATTTGTAAACGAAGCCAGTGGAAGGACCGTGATTGATCTATCAACTGAACTGACCTGAGAACAAGTCTGGTGTTCGCCGTGCTTGAAAGCATGCGTGCGTTCAAGCACAAGGCACAAGGCGTGGTTCGTGTGTGCAAGCGTGGTTGTGCGTGCGTGGTTGAAAGGAGGATTCAAACGTAGGAGAACGATTTACGAAGTAAGCCGTTGCTGCCAACATATATTTCGCCATCTTAAAGCCTAATTCAGACCTTAGTAGTTACTATCGTGTACTGACACAAGATCACGACGCAACAACGCTACAAAGTCAACTATGTAAAATTATATAGGGGTTTTGTTTGAGGAGTAAGAAAGTAAGGAAGATATAGCAAAAAAAATCTGTAGCCTCAGGAATAGATTATCAGAAAGACGAGACGGGCTATACATTATCTTCTGAAGCAAATAACTCGAAAGTGAGAGACCGTAGACATACTTTGTGACTTTACGAATACCAGTTTTTTAAAATCTTCTTACATAAATTCTTACGAGAGAGATTTGGTATTTTCTTGTGCCTTGTTCTGTGCGTATAACTAAGGAGTGGCATTGCCTGCCAGAGTCTGTGTTTCCCGATAGCTACAACCTAATAGATTATTTCTAGGCAACCGTGCTTCACCGTCGACCACATCATAACTTACCATCAGGTGAGTTAGTGGTCAAACGCGAACCCATCGTCAATCAAAAATGTATTCTGAGCAAAGCAATTTGTAACCCCCTGTAGGTCCATTCATCCATGGCTTGATGGTTCAATATCCTAACGCTTATACAGTTAGATTCTAGGCCAGTGGCTTGTTATTCGGAGGTCCAATGACTTGTCACTCGATTATATCGCTAAAATAGTCTGAAATAGGCTTAGCAAGACACTTAAATTTGAGTTGCGTTGAAGAATGCGTCCGCAAAAAGAAACAATTGATAAAGTTATTTTAATATTCGTTTTTATTTTTCTTCTAATCAATTAGCTATGTACCTAAATTAGCTTGTTTTGAATTATATTGCCGTAGCCGAATACTGGCTGAAACATAATAATTATGTATTTAAAAACTGTATTTGCCTTCGACACGCTAAGAAGAAGAAATAAACAAAAAAAAATTTAGACCCAGAGGGGTGACCATAAGCTCTTAGAGTAAGGTTATTATGAGTGTGTGTAAGGGACAGATGTATATGATTTGTATACATCTGTCCCTTACTCACACTCAAAATAACCTTACTCCTTATGGGGTGACACCCCAGATCACAATAACTATATGTAATAATTTGTAGTGTAGGTACTTTAAATTGACTATAGTTGGTATGTTATTGTATATAATATGTTGTACTTGCTAGTTAACCAGCTTTTCTTCTCAATTCTATTCTACATGTGTAAATTGCAATAAATTTTGTTATTTTGATAAACTTTTCTTTTATTTTTAATAGGTACCTAATCATGAAATAGTTATTTGTCATACAAGAGTGCAAAGTTGCTTTCTAACCGCGTGCTCAATTTTGATGACCGAGCAAGCGAAGGAATCAAACATTAGGTTTTTGAGCGTTAGCGAGGGTATCAAGTGAGCACGAGGTGAAAAAACTGCACTCGAGTGCAACACGTAACTTAAAATTAACACCCCACCTCAGTAAGAAAATGACTAAATGCAAAAAAAAAAACATTATCAAACACAAGATACTTTTATTTCAGTTAAGGTATTAACTACTATATTATGATAGGTAAGTATTACAGGTCGCGGATAAATTTGAAAGAGAGTTACTGCGGCCCTGGCACAAGCAAATGAAGGAACACGGGTGGGTTTTAGTCAGTAAAAGTCTGACACGCCCTTCCGCTTCACTCGGAGCGGGAGAAATCATTGGATGATTTCCCAACCCAAAAAAAATGAATTAAGTATTACAGAATTATCTTTAAATCATAACAAATAATACTTAGGTATAATTAAGAAAAATTTAAAGTAACGTTGCTACAGTTACTTAAGTTGAGTGTAATATTTTTGTTAGGTACTGTAATGTTGGTGTTTGTGACTTGTGTACTGTTTTTCGGTAAACTATCTGTCATACTTAATAGTTGTACCGAATCATTGGAATCCCCAATGTTGGCGAGAGAGGGCGATGGTTAGATGTTTCGTAACGGCTCATTTTTGATGCAGAAGGGCCAGTCCAAGGATCTGACTGAGGCTCTTTCCTACGATGCCTTTACATGTTTTAGTTTTGTGCGTATGGGTGGGATGTCCACCATGTACCGATGACGCATCGCCGTACGTCTGGTAGTCCGATGATGGAACGGGCTGGGCGTAATTAAATCATGTAATTCCATCGCACACTCCCCGAAATGTAACCGATAGAATTATTTTGGATGGAATCCTCTATGTATCCCTCTATAACCGCATTGAACTACCAGCCTCCTTGGCGCTTAAGGGACAGGAGATCAGCTCCTGAATCGGCCTAAAGTGTCACTGAAGTTCATCGGATACAATGACCCGTGTAGAACAGGGGTTCTGGAAGTTCAAGATTGCTATTTCTCGTGGGATGCTGTTAATTTTATTAGCACCCATAGGCTGTCTAACACACGTACCGTTGCGATATTGTAGAAAAAATCGACTGATTGGAGTGTTAGGCGGGCGTAAGGCTTGATATTTCTCAACAATTGTTACGTATTCCTTGTGAATGACGAAGTTGCTGTCTCTTTTTAGGGTTCCGTAGCCAAATGGCAAAAACGGAAGCTTTATGGATTCGTCATGTCTGTCACTTTTTTCAAAACTATAAGAACTATGCTGTTGAAACATGGTAAGTAGATGTATTCTGTGAACCACATTAAGATTTTCACACAAAAATTGAAAAAAATACATTTTGGGTGTTCCCCATACTTAGTAATGAAACCCAAAAAATGTTTTTCATCAAACCCATACGTGTGGGGTATCTATGGATAGGTCTTAAAAATGATATTGGCGTTTCTAATATCATTTTATTCTAAACTGGATAGTTTGCGCGAACGCCACTTCCAAAGTGGTAAAATGTGTCCTCCCCCCTGTAACTTCTAAAATAAGAGAATGATAAAACTAAACAAAAATATATGATATACATTACCATGTAAACTTTCACCGAAAATTGGTTTGGACGAGATCTAGTAAGTAATTTTTTTTTAATACGTCATAAATCGTAAACCGCAATTTACCAAGTACGGAACCCTTCGTGCGCCAGTCCAACTCGCACTTGGCCGGTTTTGTCTTTGTTTTAGGTACATTAATTAATAGTAAGTCATCTGAATGTTTCTCAATGTTTTTGACATTCGTTGTGTTAGTTCATTAGTTCGACATGCTCCGTTTATACCAATAATAAGAACAACCTGTAACGTAAATAGTATTGTAGTAGATAAATTAATAAAATTGATATGCATGCATTACTATGCCTATACTTAGTACGTATTAGATAGTAAATAGTAGATACTGAATGTGCAACTGATTTACTTGCCGCCAAATATAAGGAATCAGGTGTTTCGTTAAGAAACTTTTCAATTTCAGATGCTGTGAAAACCTTCTACCTTTTTGATTGTTGACCAGCAGCCGAATTGCGTAAGTATATTATCCAAAGCAAAGGAATCGATTCTTTCCTCAAACCGACTTTACGTATGGCATATTGATACGTAAAATCGTTTTTGGGATGGAATCGATTCTTTCTTTCTTTCTTTTACTTACGCAATTCGGCTGCAGATGAGGCTCTTTTTAAAAATGACACTATTTTAGGAAAGATGTCGATATGTATGACTTTTTGCATCTTTATTGTTGCTTTTAGCATTGA
This sequence comes from Orthosia incerta, assembly GCA_948252205.1. Lineage (NCBI taxonomy): Eukaryota > Metazoa > Arthropoda > Insecta > Lepidoptera > Noctuidae > Orthosia > Orthosia incerta. The sequence continues at coordinate 34,083,053 of OX411741.1, read as the reverse complement.
ATACGTACTCCATAGAGTGCTTAATTTATTGGTCTCGGATAATTCATTAAAAGATGCCAGCAAAACGTTGTCCGTCGTTTTGGCTCCTTTAGCTAGTCGCCACGTGTTAATATATCGTAATATATCGTACTCTTTCAATTACTTCTCGCATGATAGTTGAGGGAGAAAGCTCATTTGCGCATTACGAGTATTAACAGTTTCAGTCAATTCTGTTGGCGTCAAATAAACTTCCTCGTCGCTGAAATCACAAATTATAGGTTTTTCACTTTAACAATGAAAAGGAAATGGCGCGCGCAAAGCAAATTAAAAAAAAATCAACCAAGAAGATTCCGAGTCTAGAGTTTTTAACAAATTAAAAAAGGTTGTTTGATAAATTCGGCACCATGGAGGTAAAGTAAATAGGTTTAATGATGTTTTGAATCCACAAACTTAGTGCACACAATGTTCTAAATTCAATTTACTTTATCCTCTAGCGGTTAAAAACGGCTTTTTTACTCAGATATCGAAGAGCAAAAATAATCTTTCCGAGATGGGGGGATGAAAAGGTATTTTAATTGAAATTGTTTTCTATAATAGTTACATAAAGTTGAGAACTCACTTTAGTCAAAAACTTGTCAAACTTAAATCATTAATTAAAGAAGGGTTTGCCAATTTCTTAACTGCAAAGTTCATTTCAGAAACCGGCTTTTATACCGGCATTTGCTAGTACTAATTTTACTAAAGCCGCGCGGCTTTAGTATTTATTTGCTACGCGGCTACGGGTCTGCTACGAATTTTGCTACGCGCTACAAAAAACACAAGACTTTGTGTTTAGGAGTTACTAACTACCGATTGAACATATTGCCGGAATGTTTTGAATACGTTGTTTTAATTATTTTCAACAATTAACAAGAATAAAATTAGGTAATGATCAAATATTTTTATTAATATGCGTACAGCAAAGCAAGGGAGTGGAACTCCCTGCCGGAGTCTGTATTCTGATAGCTACAACCTGGGAGTCTATATTTCAAGAGTGTATAGTTTTCTTCTAGGCAAGCGTGCTCCACCGTCGACCAGATCATCGCTTACCATCAGGTGAGATAGTGGTTAAGCGCCAGCCTATCAATAAATAAAATTTGTCCTTCTTAAGGAACTATCTGTTTTGAGGAGATGGGCCAATACGGAATACGAGAAAACTAATCATCATAGTTGCACGTCCTGACATCTATCAAACGCATTTCAACTATTTTACAACTACACTGCAACGTTCTTGTACACAACGTCATCTATACTTATTCAGAGTAAGCAACAGAAAGGTTCATCTGAGATTTCAACTGAAATACGTTGAAGTGTGGGCGATTTAAGCTCAGGCGCCACCTGCTCCAGGCGGTGTGAACTGACACTAATATAACTTCACCGGACTTCAACGGTTTGCAATGTTGTAGTAGTAGTTTCAACTAGACCGGTGATTTTACACAGATGGCGCTACTGGTACGGAAGCTGGAAAAATCTAACGAGGTTTGAGAGAAAATGCACGGCGACTAAGGTGCAAGCGCGGTGGCGGGCTCGATTTGGCGACTACTGGCTTAGGATGTAATCGGACTTAAGAACGTGTCACACCATACTTTAATGCCAAATTTAAACAGGTTTTCTGGGTAAAATAGAGATTGAGAAATACACAAATACGATTTTTTTTATAAAAAGATGTCGGTAGTAGGCGTGATCCTTTGAGTAAATAAACGTGTTTTACAAAAACTCAATCACTTTTGTAGTTCACTATGAACGCAAACGGTAGTTTCGTATTAAATTTTCAATACGCGCTCTAGCAGTCAAATGTACCACCCACGCAGGCTCCGCACGGTGTCGGAAGCATAAGGTGTCGTTGACCCCGCCAGCTGAGAGCTCGTACGGGACCCAGGTGCGTCGCCCACGATCCAGCCGCGGGATTCTCGGTCGAGGATGTTTTTTTATAGAATGATTTGTTTATTCAGTAACTTGTACTATGAATGAAAATCAAAATAATTTCTACATACAGAAAACATAAGTGACTTACTCATCTAAGCAAAAATAACGGATAATGAGCACCAAGGTAAATCTAATTTACTATTCCAATATGTTATGCAAAACTCATGAGCGACTAACAATCTGCCTAGCCTTTTCCCAACTATATGGGGTCGGCTTCCAAAACTCATGAGCGACTAAAGAGTTTAAATTTGAGTTTAAGATTTTGACCAGTCTAAAGTACGAAAAAATCGCTAACTTCTTTCACCGAGTTTCAAGTCTACGAAACAGCCATATTATCATTTATGAAATACATCTTTCGAAAACTAAATCACAGAGCCGAATGTTGCACTAGTGCCATGTGGAATCCACTAAAGTTTCACAACGAATGTGGATAAAAAAATAATAACACATCTCGACCTATTATTATTAGTACCTGGGCGACCGAGCTCTGCTCGGGTGAAAATAGAGAAAACGTCGTTTTCTAAAAATTAAACCTAGCTAGATCGATTTATGCCGGAGCCGTTTCCGAGATTTAGATTATATATATACATATATACAAGAATTGCTCGTTTAAAGGTATTAGATTAGATATATAGATTATTATATACTTTATTGTACAACACAAACAAAATCATTTTCAAAAATAAATTGTACAATGGGCGGTCTTTTGGTGGTCTATTGTGTCTTAATTTAAATCAACCTTCGGATTGCCTAAAATCTAACTTCTTTGCAGACGGATCAATATCCAAGATCAAATTTGAAGTATCGTAAGAGGGTTAAATTAAAATGTCTAAAGCCCCGTCACGAGGAGCTATACATTTTGTAAATAAAGAACTTCTACTAAAAGTAGCGACAATTCAATCAACAATAAATAATCCCAAATTCAATCGACTCAAAGTAACCTACGTGTAATACGAAACTTACGAGCAATTTCACTTGGTCGAGTTATGTTTTAGCGACCGCTGTCGTCTAATGTTGACTGGTATTGGAATGCGTTTGACTCATGGGACATTCGTAATACAAAAAAAATGCCATCGGCCTACTTTTTTTTTTCACATAACTCAACAAAATATAGCGAGAAAATAGAGCGAGATTCTTTTTTCGTCACTTTGCCGTGCTGCCATTTTAACCCGACGAGCTATCTGGTATAATAAATCAGTAGCTGCTAGAGGATAAAAAGTGTGGTGTTATATGGATCGAACTTTTACCATAAATTACTAGCTTGAATGTTTTTTTCTTGTTACAGTAGAATATTCGTATCTATCGCGTTCTTAGTTCTAGTTAGAGAGAAATATTTATTTTACAATATGGCAATACTACTCTAATGTCAGTCTCTCCGGGCAAAATTTTGAGGTTAACAAAATGTAAGCTCAAAATTGCGGTACTAAATTCTTGAATTAAGCTTGTTAAATCGAGTTAATTTATAAGTAATTTACTACCAGTTGATGTACCTACATTTTAAAGATAAGTAGAAAATGAGTTCATTCATATAGACATAAGTTTTCTGGGATTTTATTGGTGTTTTCCATTATATTGAATTCTGTTTTAGACGCCATCTTTTTGGTGTTTTGAAGATTGCGAACGCGTTATTGTGTTTCGAACTCGATCAGTTAATTTAACACCTAGTATTTTAAGCTTCATTGCTCGTTGGGACACCTTGAGTTTGAACTTTAGGATGTTAGTCAAGGACCAAGTCTGGGCGTTAGTCAGGCCGAATGCACCTGCCCACGAGCTTGCGTTTACCATATGCAAGTCACCTTTGAATAGGTTCTTCATGGACTTACCATACCTAGAAATAAACTTCAACAATAAGATCTTTAGAAAAATATTCAGCATCGGTTAACTTATGGTTTTCCAGAGTGTTTTTCTCTATCGCTTTTTAAAATTTTCTTTCGAATAGGATACGATACGGGTTCATGTATCTACTTAGTGGAATTTCTTTGGTAAGTACTTTCCCTTTAATGTAATTGTTAAATTGAATTTTTTTTTGGGTTATTAAATTTAATTATGAAGTTTAACTTAACAATTCAATGTACTAAAGATAATTATTATATTGAGTTTTCGAAATTAAATTAACTTACTCAGTATTTATTTTTGAAAATCTCCTCTTCCTCAATCATTTTGTCAATCTCCTCTTTGAAAGGCGTGCGAGGGGCCGAACATAACTCACAGAGGCCTGTTAGGCATGTATCAGGCAATGTGACACCAACCGATGATTAATCCTGTATGCACTGCGCAAGTGCACCCACGGGCAATCCCCGGTTGGTGTAGGACTATTGCAAAATATGGAGAAAAATCACGCGCCCCAGTAAGGATTAGTGGATGTCACATGTCTGGAATATTTTTGTTCTTGTACATGCCGGTTTTCTCATGATGTTTTCCTACACCGTTTTTAGAGCAGTGGTGATCAAGTAATTTACACAAAGTAAAGTACCTTCCTGGGTTGTGCATAGAAGCACAACATAACTATATCTATTTTATTCAATTTATGGAATTTCTTTTAAATATGTCCAATACTGGAGGAAGAAATAGGCGGGAGCCAAACCTCAAATTATGACTTTTACTAAGAAAAACTTTTCAGTCGGAGCTCTCTGCCCGCATTTCCTCTCAACCCTCACACCATGACACTTACATGAACTTCACACATTTAACCAACTAACATATTAAAATAAAAACAATACAAAATCGGATCTAGTGTTCAATTTACAAGGAACTTCTAAAAATGTTGGTATCATTGCATTTAAAGAAAACTGTTCTTCATGATACAGGATTTTTGCAGTTTGAAGGACCGGGGTCTTAATAATGTGTGATAGCCATGTTCCTTTTTTTGTAATAGCAACTAAAAAGTGAACTAACCTGGGCATCTTAATTTTGATCCAATTTAAACAAATTAAAGAAATGGAAATTTCAAATAGCCTCAAACTTGTGCTAAAAAGCCCCATTTACCGTTCTAACATCATTCTCCTCCAGAAAAAGGGCGACAAGTCTAACATAAACATTTACAGGCCGATTAGTCTAATTTCGCGCGTTTTTTTTTAAATAACTGTAAATCGTATACCCAGGGAATTAGACAAACAGCAGCCTCCTCATCAAGAAGGCACCCGTCCTGGCCTCTCTACGAAAGATCACCTTCAAGCAGTAAACCAATTAATAGATACCCATCAAAATTACAAAAGCCCGTTCCTCCTAGCTATTGTTGAGTATTCCAAAGCCTTTGATAACATTACACACGAAGCGACTTTGAAGGCAAAGCAATAATGATCTCACGTACATTGATCTGTTACGAATAATTTATAAAAACAGTACAGCAGCTATTAAATAGAAACCATAGGACCAAAATTTATTACAGAGAAAGGGGTAAAACCATAGATTTAGTATGTTTTCGCTACGCAAACTACATCTATTTGTGAAACAGGGCGCTATCTCCTAAATTATTCACTAGTACCTACCCTAGAAGAAATCTTCAGAAGGTTGGCAGCCGACTGGAGGGAGCAAGGCCACGTCTTTGGCGAGGCGAGGTTGACTAATATTCCCACGACATTTACCCTTCAGCTACCAAGACCTAAGCAATGCAAGCCTTGAGGTTAGACTCAATATGAATATGTCAAAGTCTAAAGTCATGACCAACGAAGCATCAAAAACCAATAAAGTAGTAGACGGGGAGACAATACAACATGTCCAGGAATACCTTTACTTGGGCCAAGTAGTCTCTTTTCAAGGCAAGACAAAGAAGTCGTAAGACCCACGGAAATCGCCTGGATGACCTACTGGTCTATGAAGTACCAAATTATTATCTATAGTTCATTATATAATTGCTAGATGACAATTATTTTAGATTCTAAATTGGGACAATTATTGACGCTTCTCTTTTTTATAATATATTTTCACGATATTAGATTTTAGTTTTGCTTTTACCTATACTAAACATGTATGTTACAATGAAAGGCCGTATATTCTTCTGTTGGTCCAAATATCGCAAGACCCGTTATCATAATATTATGCCGATTTCTAAAAGACACAAACTTTTGAAAAAAAATCCTCAATACATAAATACAACCGCATTTCTCTAGAAATTATTAATGAAGTAAGTCGTAAAAAAAATATTATTTGATACATAATCTTAGTGATTTTTGTGTAATGTGCCTGTTTTTTTTAATTTGTTTTTATATACTTTACCGGTAGGTACTTATGTCTTTGGTAGATATTGGAAAGCCGAGATTTGTTCCTCCCCTATTAACAAAGAATTTTGATACCTATAAGGCACCGGCGCGCCGCCGCCCCTTACGTACTTTGTGACCATAGTATGTAGTTTTATGGTGCCCAAAATCTAAAGAGTAAATGATAAAAATCATTTCTAAAAAAGTAAATATTTTTTCTTTAGGTGTAAATACACCTTGGGTTTGATGCCATCAATTTTGAAAGCCAATATGTTTAATATATAATATAATTTACAATTAAAATAATGCATTATATTAAAACGACATTAAAAACAACTATAATTAATGTTCACTTTGTATTCTTGATTTGTTAGTCTTCATACTAGTCTTGGTAATTGTTTGTGTAAAAGACTATTACAAATCACAGGTGCTACAATTTGCTGACCAAGCAAATTATTGTAAAGATCAATGGTGTACATAAAACAACGTACACGACTACCACTCACCGCTCAAATATTCAGCGGGCAAGCAATGGCAATGTCAGCGTATCATTCGAGCCAATTATCGATGATTTATTTAAAGTACCTGAGCGACCGAGCTCTGCTCGGGTGAAAATAGAGAAAATTACTATTTCTAAAAAATAAATCTAGTAGATCGATTTATCGCCGAGCGTTAGAGCCGTTACCGAGATTCAGACTATATACATACAATAATTGCTCGTTTAAAGGTATTAGATAGATAGATGAGATATGTCAAGCCGTTTCCAGCGGTCTTTGTGCTCCATTATGTGTCCCCCACTTTTAGCTTCGGAGAGGCATTTTCATTTATTATACTACTGGTCTGTAATCAAAATAAGGGGTGATGTAAAGGAAATTTATATTAATTTTAATCAATCTGAGCGATAGGAATTTTCTTGCTTTCTTTTCTAGCAGTACTTACATAAAAGTTATGTTGAAAATAATTCGGTTTCTCACAAGAAAACACTGAAAAAAAAATACCAAAAAGGAGTAAAGTTTTAGACGGTATGGCAGCGCCAGCGCATAACATACGAAAAAATTAACATTGTGTTTTTTATAAGTATTAGAAAATATCCACTAACATTGTTTTGACTGAGTTGTAATAAAAATATTAGGTACAATCTATTAACGAGATAGAGAGATTGTGCTTTGTTATTAGTCTCACGTGTGTTTATAAGAAATCACACTACAGATGATGAGAGGATGGATGTATGTGTGTTACTCTAACGCAAAAACTACTGAACGGATTTCGATGAAACACAGTAATATAGTCTATGCATCGGTCTAATAAAACGCGGGCGGAGCCGCGGGCTGCAGCTAGTAGTCTATAAATAAAATGGCCGTCATACTCGTACGTAGGTGGGGCTTTTCCTGTGCAGTTGAACGCGACTCAGCCTTGTCTTGCCCATTCATTCCGCTCCGGTGAGCAACAGACGATGCTGAAACCTACACCCTACACCCGACGACAACATACTGAAAAGTTTATTTTTTATTTTTCCTACACTAGGAATACCGTACGTTCTACCTGAGACCAACTCAGGTAGAACGTAGGTACGGCTGCTGCCAACAAGCTCAAACTATTGAAACATGCTTGAATGAGCTCATTAGGCCTTAGTGGCCTTTGAGGTCGGCAACATGCAAAGTAGCCTAGCCTCAGTTCGTGAGGGGCTATAATTTGTAATCTGGTTCAGAGGATTATTTTTGTTTTCTGTGCTGTTTTTAATGCGGTCAAGTCGAATGTTGTCGGGTTATTTATTTCACTTGCCTCGTTAGTTTGCTTCGATCACATTTTACAACTGAACTGATTGAGCTAAAATTAATCCACTTTTTGGTTTGGAATTCACGATTAGCTTAAAAGCTTGTTTAAATAAGTTTGTTTTTAAATAAACTGTTTGATTAGTTAGTTGCCTCAGGAGCGTGGGGATTGGCACAAGAAAAGAGAGGCCCATGTCATGCTCAGCAGTGGACAAAGTCGGGCTGCGGATGATGACGATGATGATGAAAGTACTTTTAGACTTTCTTAGTAACGACTCTTGTTGAATTTTGATTGTTTTTTTAGGGTTCCGTACCCTAAGGGTAAAAACGGGACCCAAAGGGTAAAAACGGGAAACGGGGCAAATTGAATAATATTAATATTTTAGTGATGCTCCCATACAACAAACGTGTTTTTTTGCTGTTTTTTGCGATAGTGGTATGGAACCCTTAATGCGCGAGTCCGATTCGGCTTCGCCTCATGTGATAAACCCACGCTCGTTTATATAACCCCTATTATATGATCATTGCATAAACTACTATTCTCTCTTTTCTTATTACTTACTATAATATTTTTATAGTAAATTCTAAATTCAAATTATCTATAAAATTTTGAATTAAATATCTGCTTCATCATCATCATAATTTCAGCCGAAAAAGAGTAGGTATAGCTGATTCTAAATTCAAATTCTACATGGCAAGTTTTAATTATCTGCCAATCAGTATTTAACCAAATCATTATGGTTAAAGAGATTTTGTAAATAAGGCTGTGAGCAATTGAGTTAGTTATGATGATCAAAACTATTTAATTATCTACCCTAAAGAAAATATATAATCATTGTAGAAAATTTACGAAAACTATTTTATAAATATTTATATAACAAACAACAATATAACAACAGTATAACACACTAATATTATAAAGGCGGCAATTTGTGTGTGTTTGTTTGTATTTTTTTTAATTTGGCACAGAGATAGATTATAGTCAGGAATAGCAGATATAATACTTTTTACCCCGGAAATATGTTCCCTCGGGATAATTTTCGACATTCACGAGCTAGTTAATTAAACATTCAGAAGCTAGGTAATAAAAATATTTAATTCAAAGCCAACACCAGCTATCTAAGTGCCTAAATCCTGGTTGACAAAAAAATACAAGTCGACACAAATAGGAAGAAGAACGACAATGAACTTCAACCATAATAAAAATAATAATAAATGCAATTAACTGTTTTTTTACTATTGCTTCACGTCTCATACTTGTGATGCGATGGCAAACGCTTAACTGTAATTCAATTAGAGGCCGAGGCGATCCAACGAGGTGCTTGTTTGAAGCCATTTGGATTCAAATAAAAGTATGAATAAATTGTTTGCACTACTTGGCAAAACTGATTTTCTGTATCGTATAAGCTTTTATCTATACTCACAACGTAATGTTCCAAATATGAATTCAAAAAATATTGTATAAACATGTACTTTATATTCGTGGATAAGTAAAATTAAAAAAAACCATTACAGTGCAACATTTTCCTTCGATTTTCAAACAACTGTATCACAAAATAACTTTTTAATTTTTATAGCACACTTTTACTTTTTAATTTATTGGCGTATATGGGCTCCTTAACTTATTGTCAATTATTGTCGAAAAGTAGTGTCATATCTATGGAGGCGCGCGGTGAACTGTCATGCGCAATGAGAATCTAAATTGCCCGCCATACCACATATTTTTCCGTTTCAACTTTTGTTTTATTTCAAATTTAAGAGTGAAGATAAAGTAGTGTATGCAACGATTATCACATTCGGCTTCGCCTCATGTGATAAACCCACGCTCGTGTTTTATTAACCCCTATTATATGACCATTGCATAAACTACTATTATGACCAATGCTGGTTTTTCTTGAGGCATCATTGCTTTCATTGCGGCTGTCGGTATTGTATTTTTTTCACGGTCCTAAATTTACTATACTTTAAGACTAAAATTGTATTTTAAACTTTTTGAACAGCAGGTAGTCTGAGGTTTTCATTGTTTCCTCGCATAATTTCTATAACCAAAATCAATATCCCTAGCCATTTCCGAACTATGTTGAGTTCGACTTCCCGTGTAGCAGGATGCTGTTAAATACCTATAATATGACACCCTGTATCGTCTAATAACATTGTTTCCGCAACATATTATTAGATTCTAGACAGGAATTGAGTTTTAATCAGGTTACCCCACGCCATCCGGTGCTGCCTTAAAAAGCCTTACCTTTATTTATTAATATGCTCCAGGCAGTACAGGGTTTCGATCGAATTTTGTCTCGTCTACCAAAAAAGGCCAACGATGCTGTCATGTGTATTTTTTTTAATTTAGCTTCAGGCTTCTTGTCTGGTAAAAGTCGTATGAATAGAAAGTCTATGGATAAATTATTAGAAAACTAATTAGCGTAAAATGCTTGAATACCTAGTAGTCCTTCGTTAATTTGCGTAGAATGATTGAATACCTAGTATAACTTTATTAATTTGCGTAAAATGCTTGAATACCTAGTTTAACTTGTTTAATTTTCGTAAAATGCTTGAATGCCTAGTTTAACTTTATTCAGTTGCGTAAAATGATTGAAAACCTAGTATAACTTTATGAATTTGTAAATCTGTTTTCTAGAATAAAATTTACAAATGCCCGTTTTTTTTTCTGAAATCAGGCTTATTTACGCTTTTATTATTCACATGTACAATGCAATTTAGTGGGATCAAATATAACTTAATTTAATTAAGGTATTCACTGATCAGTTTAATTACTTTAGCGGATTTCACTTTACTTTTATATTTTTTATGATTTTGGCTTGATTTCAGAAATTTCGTTGGAAACCTGATCCATCTGGCAGTATCGGGGTTTAAATTCTATCGAAAACTCATTCCATAGTTAACCTGTCTGTGAGCTGTGGTTTGGATTAAATTGGCAAATAGTGAAATCAGTTTTCAAACCACCTGCTCGACAATGTCCATTTACATATCATGCAATGTCAACGTAAAGTAGAGCATTATTACCAGTAAAGTTGTATGGAATTCCCAAGAGAGTAAAGTGATTTGAATTTGGAACGACAAATTTCAAAGAATGTGAAACAAAATACGATGTTTAGAGCTGTGATTTTCAGTGAATTTTATTGCAGTATTCGCGTGGACAAAACATTTCGAGCGATAGTGATTCTACTCCAGAGTTTATCAAAACAGGCGCTTTAGAGATTAATCTACTACCGGAAAAATCAAAACACAGATACGAAAACCCCTATGATGATTTTATTCAATGCAGAACAACAAAATTAGGAGTTAAGACTGTGTCGGAATCCGTCCTTTTAGTTTATTCCCAACATTTAGTAGAAACTCGAAAGTCAAGCAGCATATGGTGCATTTATTCAATGCTCAGATACTACAATAAGCATCAAACACAAAATTCAAATCAAAACATACATCAGCTTTTTATTGTCTCACAGAAGGTGTGAAAAGTAGAGTATGCTCCTCTGGGATAAAGCCTGTCTTCGTCTTGGGCAGCTTGAACCCCTCACTTCACTCAGGACCCTACTAGGGTCCCTCGTTACGCTCAGAATTCAATATGCTACCCGTGACGTAAGACACTGCTTTATCTCCTTGGTGTATTTTGGCATACCCTAAATCAGAAAGGACCAAACGCATAATTTGTGGCTTAATTCAGAAGTCTTAGTCAGTAATTCCCTTTCTTATCATAGTTAAAGTATGTATATTTGTGTGTAAATAGAGTATAAGGTACAATGGGGTTGAATTATCCGTGTGGATAAAAACCCCTTAATAATAAAGAATAAAAAAATAAAAATATATCTCCTTGGTGCATGATCAACTATTAAGGTTGTAGTTATTTGATTGCATAACAAGAAGCGAGTTGAAATGAGCAATGCAAATTTTATTAAGAGTTATTAATCAGGCAGATATTTCCGTAAATTAATTATTACACTCAGAGTTAATTCGGAGATCGCGTTCTTCTATATTTATTTTATTTATTTATGTACACTCAAAACACTTTAAAGAGAAAGTACATATAAAGATAGAATAGCACAAAGGAAAGATTTCTAAAGAAATTTCTTCCAGCAGACCTACGACAGGAAAATTAAATAAGAAACATAGACACAGTGTGTATAAGTAAAAGGAAAGATAATAAAACTGAACTAATACAAATATAATATATAAAATTACAATAACTGCCTCAACAATATTATATATATATATAAAATATACATAACTACCAAAAATTAATGAATACCTTCAATATTTAAGATCACGGGATAGAAGAAAGATAGTGTTCTTTGACTTGTTTTTTAGGGTTCCGTATCCGAAGGGTAAAAACGGGACCCTATTACTAAGACTCCGCGATCCGTCCGTCTGTCTGTCTGTCACCAGGCTACAGCCTGCTATCACGGTTCATGAGATACATCTCATGAACCGTGATAGCTAGACGCTAGACGATAAAAAAAATCACAGATGATGTATTTCTATTGCCGCTATAACAACATATACTAAAAACAGAATAAAATTAATATATAAGTGGGGGCTCCCATACAACAAACGTGTTTTTTTTGCCGTTTTTTGCGATACGAGTGGTACGGAACCCTTTGTGCGCGAGTCCGACTCGCCTTTAGCCGGTTTTTAAATATAGCGATAGTTTTAGCGTCACGGATCTTAGGTGGAAGCGAGTTCCACAATCTTACTGCATGAACAGAGTAGGAGTAGGAATAGAAATGAGTTTTATGGGATGGGAAATTGAGATGGAATTTTAGGCACGATCTACACAGGACGTTAGCAGGGCGGGTAAATGAAAAACGGTCACGCAGGTAGCCAGGGTATGCAAGGTTCAAAAGGATGTTGAACAGTTGACATAATATGCTAGTGTTCCTGCGAAGACGGATAGGGAGCCACTTGAGATCCTTGCGGAACTGAGAGACATGATCGTATTTCCTAAGACCAAAAATAAAACGAATACACAGGTTTTGCAAGCGCTCAAGCTTATTTAAGAGCTCCTCAGTAGCATTCAGATAGCAGGCATCGGCGTAGTCTATGATCGGCTGAATCAAGATTTGGGTTGGATAAATTTTAGTTTTTAATGGCAGGAAACTTTGAAGAGTTTTTAAAGAGTGTAAAGAAAAATGCACCTTACGACTAACTTCATTTACTTGCGCTCGCCAAGTAAGATTGCTGTCAATTAAGACACCCAGATTCTTTGCCGTATCGGTGTAAGCAATGGTCGAGCCGTCAAGGGATAATGGCGTCAAGGTAGAAGGGTCAAGCGCAGTGCGATAACATCGACTGGCTATGATCATGGCCTGGGGCTTGGAAGGGTTAATCTGTAAGCCATAAGACTTAGCCCATTCACTAATTATCTCCAGATCACGATACATGTCATTAATCGCTGAGTCTGCGTCTGCAAGCAGAAAGTGTCCATAATTGGGAACACCAAAAATATTTTTATGAATACAAAACGTATTCTGATAGAATACCAAACATTAAACAACTAGCTTCTGCCCGCGGCTTCTCCCGCATGAATGTCGGTAATCAGCCCAAGTACAATGAACAAAGAACATAGTCCCGGGATGAAAAGTATCCCATGTCCTGCCCAAGGCCTCAAACTACCTATATACCAGAATTCATCTAAATCGGTGCAGCGACGATGCAGGAGAAATTTCTAATGTAGAGCAACGTTATGCATAAAAAAGTGTAAAATTGAGGATGCAGTTTAGTACGAGAGAAAATAATTGTCGCGGCAAACACATCGGTCTTAACCAAGCACGAACATGCATAACACAAACATGATTAAACATGTGTCCGTCGTTACTCGAAAATAAACCGAGAGCACTAGAAAATAGAGCTCAAATTTCCCTCCGTTTTCACACAATGGCTCATGCTCTGCGGGATGGAAATTCTGGTTTCTAATAAGATCCAATGTAGGTATATATGTCATGTAGTTTTTCTAGCCTGTTTTATGACTGAAGCAAAGGTACTCAAACAAAATCTGATTCTGAAAAATGCAAAACCTAACAATATTTCAGAATGTTGAAACCGACAGAAAACCAAATCCAAACAAATTCGTATAAAAACACCAACCGATAGAAAATAAATAAACAGACGCCTTGAGTTAATACGACAGCGTACAAGAAAAACTATTGCTAAAATGACAATCCAACCAGATACAGTAAATATGGAAACATTATATATTATATATTGAACATTATATACATATGGAAACATTATATATTGAAATTCTTCAAACCCTGTAAATACCATAGAGAAATAATAGTTGTTTATGATACTGTTGCATAATAAGGGGTATTAAAACATGAGAGTGTGTTTTTTTAATTTAAAAATAGAATCTCATTATAACACTATTTCTCTAACAAAATAATGCTATAGAACAATTTTTTTCTATTACAATACAGGACAAATCCAAGAAGCTAATCACTATGGAGTGTCCATCAGTATTTTTTTTGTAATGCCATTTTAGTTCCTATTATAAAAAGATTTGATTCCACTTTAAATTGTCTGTGACAATGCCCGCTTTAGGCTTAGCACGCTGCGATTTTTATTCGCGCGAATTTTGTCTCTTTCTACCTGTTCATAGAGCTCAAAATATTCGCGCGAATTAAATTCGCGCCGCGGTACGGTGGATTCTGTTGCAAAACAGGGATTTCATGCGGTATTATTTCCGCACGATTTTTTTACCGCAATGCGAGCAGCTTCATACAATTCCATAGGTCGCAGAATGAATATCGCAGTGCGTGTGCTAAGCCTTAGCGCATTCGCAGATATTGCGGTGATGTGCTGGGTTTTGGCGCCATTCATACGTTTTGCTGGATTCGCTGTACTGAATTTCATGAGTTTTTTAAATTCTTGCTTAAAATGTCTAATATTAGTAAATGTGAAGAAAATTTGACTCCGCCAAACATTTTATATGCAGCGAAGGAAATTACTCATAATCTCTTACCAGCAAAGTCGAGATTATTATATGATGCATTTATCACGACTTTATGGCATGGAAAATGCAAAATAAAAGATATTAAGTAGGTTCAATACCAAAATGTATGAGTGTTGATAAAGTAGTGTATGAAACTGCACATAACTAGGTATTAAAACATTCGTGTGAATACTATTAAAAACACACACACTCATGTTTTAATACCCCTTATTATGCAACAGTATCATAAACTACTATTTTCATTGAACTAGTAAGTACCTTGATTTACAACGTGTGAGGCTGAGTGGCTGGAATCCAAAATGCCAGCAAAGAGCCAACAATGAGCAATGAAAGTTGTAGAATTCCTGCACCGGGCAACACTGAACTTTGACTACGACTGATTTAATCTTTGGTATAGATTTAACTAGTTAGTACTTGAGGTCGGTTCAAATCCGGCGAAATATGTGACTGTTTCAAATTCGCTTATGCACTGTCTAAGTTTATCTTAACCATCGCTGACAACTTTGAAGGAGACCTGCAGCCTAATTGCGTAAGTGAATTCAATTCAATCGACCACGTGCATGATGAAAGACGCGTTGTGGATTTCCGTCTGTGTGATTGGTCAATTGATGGGGTCAAATCCTTCGCCTTGCCGAATTCATTTATGCAATAAGAATGCTGGACTTAGCTGCTGCTGGACTAGTTAATATAAATTTGAAATCGCCACTCGCATTAGCCAAGCATGGTGATTAATGCTCGTGCCCTGATTTGAATTAAGAATAATTAAATCATATGGTTAATATTATTTTTATGAATACCTTAGCCTTCATGTTTTTGAAAGTGGTATAGATAGTTCAACTCAACTTTGCGCGCGGCGCCATGTGTGCGTGCGCTTGTAATTATACATTATGCATTTGTGTGGCAATGACACGACAGTCGTCTTCCGAGCAAACAATCACCCACCCATGCTTACTCACAAAACGCCGCGCGCAAAGATGAGTTGAACTATCTATACTGCACTTTTGACCCCTGATCGTACACAAAAGTTTGTTGATAAGTAAGAAAGATGTACTTGAAATGCTATTTCATTGGTGTCTTCTTTAGAGGAACAATTTTATTACTTAGCTTAGCAGAAGTTATTACTAGTAAGATCAACGACCTTACTAGTAATAACTTCTGCTACACCTACTCCGATAGACGTTGAGAGAACTCGACGCCGCCTATCCTTCAGATTTTGTTGATTGTGAAGCCGAGATTTAGAAGAATTTAATTATAATATAAAATGAATCAAAACAGTTAACCGATTATTATCTGAACCGCACATGATGTTATAATTGCTTGATATCCTAACTAATCTCGCTACCATTAATTTGTCTAAACCAACCAGAATATTTGATGGGCAAGCAAAAGCACGCAAAACCGGCTAACAACATCTATTTGATTATTGAAAATATCTCATTATGATATTGTTTTAATTCAATTTCTTCTGTCATCTTCTTCTAGCCCGGACCCCGTGTAACTTGTGGTTAAACATACTTTCTTCTTATATTTCTTTTATATCATTCATCATACAATCCATTCATTTTCATTTATATTCTTAGCTCCTATAATGCCACTCGTACAAACACAAACAATTCCTTTTACAAATGTTCTGTCAATGGCGCCCACTTCTTTACAAATCTTCTGCTAATATCATAATGAGATATTTTTTTAATAAATATACTCCATTTTACTTGTTTATATATACCTATGAACGAATGAACTAGATGTATGAACGTAAATGAAACAAAGGAGTAGGTATGTAATGATCGTAGCGGGTAGAGTTCTGTAGTTTCTGCTTACCCCCATGGGAAAACGGCGTGAGTTTATGTATATTTTTACCCAAACATAAGGTGGTCCTTGCCTTGTGCCTGTACATGCATTGTGTATATGCATGCAGCATATCTACTTCGGATCATTGGTTCAGGGGGTGACCATCAGCTCTTAGAGTAAGGTTATTTTGAGTGTGTGTAAGGGAGATCTCAAAATAACCTTACTCTAAGAGCTTATGGTCACCCCCCAGTTCAGAGAATTTAGTGTTAGCGAGATAATAACGTTAGACCAATTAGAAATTATAATCGTTATTTCATCCTAAATTATGAAGTTATCACCTAATTAATCTGTGGCATAATCCATTTAAATAATCCAGTTCACCGTTTAGATAGACAATACGTTCTAATTTAGTTTTAGGATAGGATCAAATTTTAGGGAGAGGCTAGACCGAATGGTCGAATTTTCATTTAAATGATTCTGTAAGAGAACAATTTCTTTAAAACCATATTCATATTCTTTATTGTACACAAAATAAACACCATAAATATAAAGGCCCCATAAATAGGTGTAACGTGATAATGCGACAACGAATTTTCATAGAAATGATCATGAAAAAGAACAATTTCATTAAAAACACGTCGCGTCGCGTCTTTCTGTAGGAACCTTAACATGGTATCAGAATTATGGTGGCCCACTTGCGTGCAAATAAAATCGGAATTAGGCTCGAGTTTCTAACGAGATAAGTCATGTATAAAGTCCTGTTTCATAGAGATTATGATGTTATAAAAACGATGCAGATTACTATACAGAAGTCTCAACATAAACCGTCGGCGCGGTGCTGAAACCAGCCTTTAAATCGGATAAGAGCATTTCCATATTCGACGAATATTCCGTAAAATCGTTAAAATCTCGTTTCTACCGCAATCCGCATACCTAGTAAAGATGTGAAATGTTCCTCGAAAGTAGACTATCGCAAAAATATCCGCAGTATATTACGTAATTATCTCCAACAATATGGTTGCCAAAATGTAGGAACTAATCTACATTCTTATCGATTGCGAATTATTTAAGAACAAAGGCCCTAAAACCATTTAAATACTATAGGTAAAATTGTTACTTAATTGTTTTTTTTTATATGTTCTAAAATATTTATTGATTAATTAATAATGGAATATTTTCCATTCAATTCAAAGTTAGACTCCCAATTTTTCAAGTAATTAGATAAAAATAGCAGATCTAAAAACCTGGCCTGCAGTCCCTCTGTCTGGAGTCCCAAAATAAATTAGTCTGGCGACTGAAAGTCCGCCGGATATAAAACTAAAATAATTACTAGAAAAATATGGTAAAACCTATTTAAACGTCGAGTGTATTGTTTCAGAATTCTTAACGCTGGACGATGCGATTGCAAATTGTATGCCAGAATTCTAATAAAAAAAATACTAAGAAATGCCACTCATACCGGATAAATAGTTGGTAAAACACAACCTTATTACGCTAACAATATCGACCGTTTCTATAAAATGTAGTTAATCGGTAATATGTATGCACTTCCAATAATATTGGAAAATTTGTTCAGTAAGCTAGTTTTTTTTTAATGGCTAAATTACGAAATAACATGCGCTTAAAATAAACACGAACTTTTATAACGTATAGAAATTACAGATTTAAATAATAAAACGATTTTAAATATTATTATTTAAAACCGTAATTTCATGAAAACTCAGGTGACTCACCCTTAAATTGCAATAGTAGGCGCCAAATTAATCTTGAACGGTGCAAACTTCAAATTAATTTACTTAATCACTATTAAAACACTGTTTCTTTACACGACACTCACAAGAAAACGAAATGTCTAGCTAACGCCGATACATAGTAGAATAGTGTGAAACATATTTAAAACTATTCATTTATTTTTACTACTACTTTCTTTAAAATTTTAAAGTAAAGTTCGAGTTGATTGCAAAGTTTTTGAATTAAAAGTTTATGGAGCTATTTTTAGAGCGGTTGTGAGTTGATGCGTGGACGCGATAGTACTACTGTACTATAATTATTGTAGCCCAGTGTTTCCGCCGGTAGCGGAGCGGCAGCGTCGGTACGCCATCTGGTTAAACTACTACTACTTCAAAATTCAAACCAACACTTCTGAATCACTTTAACGTTAATAAATATATTTAAATACATGGGGCTTTTCTTTTATATATATCGCGAAAAGGATTAGTCTAACATGTTAGAGCTGTAGGGATAAACTTCACAAAATGGTTCATTTTGCCTGCGTCAGCTTCAGGTTTGTGTTGGCGCACGCGCGAGGGACCAGACTTGCCGCGCCCCAGCTCGCTGTCGTTGATCCCTCAATGAGTGACGTCACCATACTATGAGGGGAACCTCTCCTATTGCTACCTCAACATGTTTACTAGAAGAAATTTAAAACACAGTCCTGGCATTTTAAACTGTCAGCAACCGTTAACGACCGATGCTTATCAATAGTTTAAAATTGAGGGTAGCAAAAAACAGTTTTCTACATTTTCTTATATTTTCACCAGTATCTTATACTTTGGTTAGTATCGATTTGTGGTCGCTATGGGGACAGGGGTGTCGACCACGCTAATTTGCGGTACTTGCGTCTTAAGAAGCGTTGAACTTTCCATTGCGTGTTTTTGTGTCCCTCAGTCATCGTTTGGAGATTACGTAACAGTGGATTAATTCATATTATTATTTTGAATTCACATGTTGACACTAAATTTGTATACATTTTGGTTAGATTGCTATAAAATTTAATGAAACATAGAAATGAAATTTTTGAAAATGGTGTTTTTTTATTTCAGTTGTATCATGGTGAACCTACTGGCCGCACTAAGTTATTCATGAAGTTTGACCCCTCGTCCACGGGGCTTTAGATCACGCAAACTGCTTTATTATAGGTTTAACGTGATGTACTTATATGTTACTTCGTGAATTTAACATTGTCGTTAATATTTGCCATTTGTATCGATAGATTTTTTTTATATCTATACTTAATATTATAAAGAGGTAAAATTTGTAAGTTTGTATGTAGGCGGTAATCTCTGGAACTAATGATCCAATTCTAAAATTTTTAAAAACACTGGTAGAAAGCTACATTATTCCTGAGTACTATAGGCTATATAACATCACGCTACGACTAATAAGAGCAGAGCATAAATGAAAAAAGTTGCAAAAACGGGCAAGAATATTACTTTTTCAGGGCTTCCGTTGCGTGCGCTACGTAAACGGTTTCAGTTATGCAATCATGTATGTAGGATAGGTAGGGTAGATGTAGGGGAGGTGTAGGGTAGGTGTAGGGTAGGTGTAGGGTAGGTGTAGGGTAGGTGTAGGGTAGGTGTAGGGTAGGTGTAGGGTAGGTGTAGGGTAGGTGTAGGGTAGGTGTAGGGTAGGTGTAGGGTAGGTGTAGGGTAGGTGTAGGGTAGGTGTAGGGTAGGTGTAGGGTAGGTGTAGGGTAGGTGTAGGGTAGGTGTAGGGTAGGTGTAGGGTAGGTGTAGGGTAGGTGTAGGGTAGGTGTAGGGTAGGTGTAGGGTAGGTGTAGGGTAGGTGTAGGGTAGGTGTAGGGTAGGTGTAGGGTAGGTGTAGGGTAGGTGTAGGCTAGGTGTAGGGTAGGTGTAGGGTAGGTGTAGGGTAGGTGTAGGGTAGGTGTAGGGTAGGTGTAGGGTAGGTGTAGGGTAGGTGTAGGGTAGGTGTAGGGTAGGTGTAGGGTAGGTGTAGGGTAGGTGTAGGGTAGGTGTAGGGTAGGTGTAGGGTAGGTGTAGGGTAGGTGTAGGGTAGGTGTAGGGTAGGTGTAGGGTAGGTGTAGGGTAGGTGTAGGGTAGGTGTAGGGTAGGTGTAGGGTAGGTGTAGGGTAGGTGTAGGGTAGGTGTAGGGTAGGTGTAGGGTAGGTGTAGGGTAGGTGTAGGGTAGGTGTAGGGTAGGTGTAGGGTAGGTGTAGGGTAGGTGTAGGGTAGGTGTAGGGTAGGTGTAGGGTAGGTGTAGGGTAGGTGTAGGGTAGGTGTAGGGTAGGTGTAGGGTAGGTGTAGGGTAGGTGTAGGGTAGGTGTAGGGTAGGTGTAGGGTAGGTGTAGGGTAGGTGTAGGGTAGGTGTAGGGTAGGTGTAGGGTAGGTGTAGGGTAGGTGTAGGGTAGGTGTAGGGTAGGTGTAGGGTAGGTGTAGGGTAGGTGTAGGGTAGGTGTAGGGTAGGTGTAGGGTAGGTGTAGGGTAGGTGAAGGGTAGGTGTAGGGTAGGTGTAGGCTAGGTGTAGGGTAGGTGTAGGGTAGGTGTAGGGTAGGTGTAGGGTAGGTGTAGGGTAGGTGTAGGGTAGGTGTAGGGTAGGTGTAGGGTAGGTGTAGGGTAGGTGTAGGGTAGGTGTAGGGTAGGTGTAGGGTAGGTGTAGGGTAGGTGTAGGGTAGGTGTAGGCTAGGTGTAGGGTAGGTGTAGGGTAGGGTAGGTGTAGGGTAGGTGTAGGGTAGGTTTTTTTTTTTTTTTTTTGGCAGGAGTGGAAAATCCTCTTAGGACGCCCCAGACAGCCTCGCCCAGAGCAAGCCAGCCTGGGCAGTGTCGGACTCACATATGGCTCACTAAGTTATATTGCTGATGTTTAGTTCAGCATTTGTACTTTAATATTATACTATTATTTAGGCCCGCTTATCAGGAAGGGCTCACCTCGACCAGCCATAGTACACGAGAGCAGGTTGACTGTTCGAGCTGAGTCCTCCGTGACTGTTGACCCGTAAATCTGGGGTTTAGGGTTAGTAGATGTTTTTTCTTAATCCTAACTTAATAGTTCCGTAATGTAACTAATTTCTAACCAATGAAACAGACAATGAATATATATATATACATTTTTTTTTTTTTTTTTGCTTGTTTTTTGTTTGGGTGTCTTTCCGTGTCTTTTCCAATTTTTTTTTTTTTGTATTTCTTATTATATATATGTATAAACTAGATAAAATTACGTAAAGGTTAAGGTAAGGTAGACCCATTGGCCTTAGCAGCCTTGGCCACGGCTCCCTCCGCGAAAGCCAAGAAATGAGTTCGGCAATTGTCGTCATCAAAGAGCTCTTGAATGTTGTCGAGCGGTCGACTCAGCCTCTGCACGCAGTCAAATCTCGCCCGCATGAACCCCCGGTTCTCAATAATTATATGTTTTACCGTTTCAATTTTATCATTGTTGCAAACACAGGCTGGGTCTCCCGCAAGCTTAAATCTAAACAGGTACTCGCGCACTCCTCCGTGTCCCGTAAATAGTTGCGCCCTAAGATTGTTAGGCGACCCAATCTTCCCTAAAATCTTGTAAGCTCTTCTCACATCTGAGAAGAAAAGCCGGATTCCTCTGTCTTGTTGTGTGTCATTAATGAACCTTTCCTGCCAAGACACAAGTGTGGCATCCCTGATAAAGCGCTTCGCAAAGGACAGGGGGAAGTTGTCGAAGACGGGGCTGGTCTTGCGATGGAGCGCGGCATACTTGGCAAGTTCGTCCGCCCTCTCATTGCCTGGAATGCCGGCATGGGACCTCACCCAGAACAGTTGGATGTCCCTACCCCGCCGTCCTGCCTCCGCGATCGCCTGCTGAATTCCAACAGCAATACTATTAGACGTATTGGGATCCACAATGGATTCGAGCGCTGACCTGGAATCTGAAATGACATTGGCAGAAATAGGCGGTTTTCTGTCCTCAGCGTATTTTAGCGCTCTGCTAATAGCGACCATTTCTGCCTGGAACACGGAGCAGTTGTTGCCCAGCTTTAGGCCCATCCTGGAAACCTCCCCATCCCGCCCCCAACATGAGACTGCGGCTCCGACCCTACCCTCGATCTTGCTCCCGTCCGTGTATAGCCGGAGGGAGTCATTTCCGATGGTGGCGAGGTCATTGATGGAGTCGATATGCCGGAACCCCAGCCTCACGCGGAGAGCGGGAGTGGAAGCTCCGAGGGGTGTGCGCGACTACTCCGAGGGGTGTGCGCGACTACTCCGAGGGGTGTGCGCGACCCTCGAGGGTTCTGCCCGGGAGTTCGTCAAGGGGCTTACCTCTCTTAATCTCATAAATCCTGAGGCATTCGATGGCTCTCAGGTCAAGAGGGATAATACGTGCAAGGACAGCTGCAGCAATCAGCGAAGTAGTCCTGTGGGCCTTTGAAATTTTTATCGCAAACATCCTGGTAATTGAATTGAGCTTTTTCTTTGCGTACACCTTGCTGGCTATTTGCGCCCAGGAGCTCGCAGCGTAGGGACTATTGGCTCGATAACTCCAATATAGATCGTCCTCAGGATGTTTGCGTTCAATCCCCATTGTGCCCGTGCTGCCCGTGCCACCATTCTAAAAAGGTTCGCCGTCTTCTTGGATATCCTTTCTAGGTGCGGAAGGAAACTCAGTCCAGTGTCCAGAGTCAAGCCTAACAGCTTGAGGGAGCCAGAGAGTTTTAAGGGAACTTCAGAGAGACAAAAAATTGGCACGTCATACTTCAACTTTCTAGTGCATACAATTGCCTGGGTTTTGTGGGGTGCAAAGTTCATTTTATGCCTTTTTCCCCACTCTGCGACAACTCTAAGAGCCTCGTTGACTATGTCCTCAAGCTCCGACCCTGTGTTTGCCTGTGCTAAGATCACTATGTCGTCTGCGTATGCCTGGACATGCGCTCTAAGATTCTCCGCATCCACCATAAGCGGATCCAGTTGGATGTTCCAGAATATTGGGCCATTGATAGATCCCTTAATACAGCCCTTAGTCGTGGGCCTATTAATTGTGTTACCCAGATATTCTAGGGTAATGCTCCTATCCGACAAGTAACTATTTAGGAGTCGCAATGTGGGCCGATCAATTTGCTTATTGTGAAGTTGCTGCAGGATCGCTGGCCACCAGGCATTGTCAAAAGCGCCCTCAATGTCCAGCGACACCACAGCAACAATCTTCTTTCCTTGAACTCCCCCACGGATGAACTCTACGGTATCGTATAGCGCGTCCTCTGTACCGCAACGCGGGCGAAAACCATACTGCCTACGGCTTAAGAGGTTCTTCCTCTCGATTGTCCACGAGAGCCTTCTCGCGACCAGCTTTTCCAACACCTTGCCAAGCACCGGGAGAAGTCCTATGGGGCGATATGACTTTGCCATCATGTAGTCCGACTTACCCGGCTTATGAATTATTCTTATCCAGGCCTCTTTCCACGTGGTGGGGAAGTAGCCTATTTCGAGGCATTTGTTAAAAAGTGCCAACTGGAAGTCACGGTTGCAGTTATAAGCTTCATGGCAAATGTCAGCGGTGAAGCCGTCGGCACCAGGTGCTTTTTTGGGGTGGGTACCTGCATATACGTCTTGCAGCTCCACATGTGTGAATGGCGGAGTTAGTTCTTCTGAGGAGAGCAGCGGTCGGTCAAGGTCCGACGCAGCGAGTAGCATACTTTCTCTGATATTCTTCTGACTTTGGGTGTCTGTTCCAGGGTCATCATTAGGAAAGAACGTTTCGGCGAGGAGTTCAGCCGATGCATCAGCTGACAACGTTTCATTAGACTGAGGGTCCCTCAGCAGACAGGCCTCAATACGGTTTGTGTTCATGCAGCGGGTTATAATTCGCTGCGCGCAGGTCCAAACACCCTCCTGTTTCTGCCTGGTACAAAAGTCCTTCCAGCTTGCGGTGAGGGACCGTTCGATGTGCTTCTTGAACTCAACCCTAAACTTAATGTATTCTGCAACGCAGAATGGTCTTCTCATGGGATTTGCGCCGTGGATTCTCCTGCGAAGAGTTCTCACTAATTTCTTTTCCTGTTCGAGTTCCTCCGTCCACCATTGCGGGACTGAGCTTTTCCTCAGAGACAGTTTTGGGATCGCTTCCTCACAGGCTTTAGAGATCGCCTTGTGATACCTGCTTACAAGATCCGCCAGAGATTCTGGATCCCCGCTACTGCTGATCTTCTCTGTGGTCAGCACAAGATCTGTCATCTCATTGGATAGGGTCGCAGCGAAGAGAGTCCATTTAGCCTTTATGGTATTATAAATTTTGGTTGTAGCGCGCTTCACAGGAATATCCCGCCCGTCCAACGAGAGCTCAAAGCGGATCGTACGATGGTCAGTTAGAACAGCCGTGTCAGTGTCAACCCTCCAGTCAGAGATCTTGGCTAGCATCGAGTCCGTGCTGGCAGTGATGTCCACGATGCTTGTATACAGCTTTCCACCCCTAAAAGTGTGGAAGGTTGGTGTAGAACCTAAGTTAAGGACATTCATGTTGTTCTGAGCTAACAGATCCATGACTGCCCTTCCCCGACCATCCTCCGCAACGCAGCCCCACCAGGGGCTAGCAGCATTGACGTCTCCAGCGAGAATCACATCCTGAGTCCCGATCTTTTCGATTACCTCTTGTAATCTGTTGAGATAATCGACTACGTCTTTGTCACCCTCGAAATACAAACTAATTAATCCTATCTTTAAGTGTCCTACAAGCAGGACCACTGAGCTTATATTTTTACTAATAAGCTTCTGGTTAACTGTTGTAATTAGATTAGGATTGATGACGACAATGGCCGACTTTACAGGAAAGTCTCTGGATCCACCCGGATCCTGGACGATTAAATGTGAAGCAGATAAAGTGCCCTTAATGCCCACATAGGGTTCCTGGACGAGCAAGATATCCGTACAGCTCCTAGCAGCGTCTAACAATGACTCTCTGGTAGCAGCAAGGCCGCGACCAAGGTTGACCTGAGCGAACCTAACTATCCCCGGAGTGCCCTTAGCAATAAATAATGGCATCCCTTGATATGCGGTCCCACTTAATCCACTCCGGACAAACGCCTGAATAGGCTGCGTGATCGGAACCTCCTACTCTCTTGCTCTTAGAGCAGTTAACGCATTGAGGGTGCCTGGAGCGATTTGAGCATTCCCTCGTGTCATGCCCTTCGGCGCAGTAACCACACCGTTGGTCCGACAAACAGTCCCTAGCCATGTGCCCATAACCCAGGCAATTGAAACATTGGACGACAGGGGACTGGTCCAAGGCAAGCACCACTTGGTATCCCAGTTTTAGGCGCTGGCCGTTGATACGCTGCCAAAGGCCAGCGCCCACCTCCAGGATAACGTTGGTAGTGGCAGATGATCTGCCCTTAGTGCGCCTTACGGTCCTAACACGCATACCGTCGGGGGTTAAGCCCTCAATAAGTTTTGCGTTCTGACTTATGATGGCCCTTTCTATGGTGGCGTTGTCCAAGTCGTTAGCGACTCCCACTAGACGGATCAACGGGTTCCTCGGAGGGGGAGTCGAGACAGCAAACCCCTGCGTCACTCCCCTTATAGCATCCCCCAAGGCGGCCCTATCCCGTTCAGAAACGCAGCCAAATGACACTTTCTGGGGTGTAGGGTAGGTGTAGGGTAGGTGTAGGGTAGGTGTAGGGTAGGTGTAGGGTAGGTGTAGGGTAGGTGTAGGGTAGGTGTAGGGTAGGTGTAGGGTAGGTGTAGGGTAGGTGTAGGGTAGGTGTAGGGTAGGTGTAGGGTAGGTGTAGGGTAGGTGTAGGGTAGGTGTAGGGTAGGTGTAGGGTAGGTGTAGGGTAGGTGTAGGGTAGGTGTAGGGTAGGTGTAGGGTAGGTGTAGGGTAGGTGTAGGGTAGGTGTAGGGTAGGTGTAGGGTAGGTGTAGGGTAGGTGTAGGGTAGGTGTAGGGTAGGTGTAGGGTAGGTGTAGGGTAGGTGTAGGGTAGGTGTAGGGTAGGTGTAGGGTAGGTGTAGGGTAGGTGTAGGGTAGGTGTAGGGTAGGTGTAGGGTAGGTGTAGGGTAGGTGTAGGGTAGGTGTAGGGTAGGTGTAGGGTAGGTGTAGGGTAGGTGTAGGGTAGGTGTAGGGTAGGTGTAGGGTAGGTGTAGGGTAGGTGTAGGGTAGGTGTAGGGTAGGTGTAGGGTAGGTGTAGGGTAGGTGTAGGGTAGGTGTAGGGTAGGTGTAGGGTAGGTGTAGGGTAGGTGTAGGGTAGGTGTAGGGTAGGTGTAGGGTAGGTGTAGGGTAGGTGTAGGGTAGGTGTAGGGTAGGTGTAGGGTAGGTGTAGGGTAGGTGTAGGGTAGGTGTAGGGTAGGTGTAGGGTAGGTGTAGGGTAGGTGTAGGGTAGGTGTAGGGTAGGTGTAGGGTAGGTGTAGGGTAGGTGTAGGGTAGGTGTAGGGTAGGTGTAGGGTAGGTGTAGGGTAGGTGTAGGGTAGGTGTAGGGTAGGTGTAGGGTAGGTGTAGGGTAGGTGTAGGGTAGGTGTAGGGTAGGTGTAGGGTAGGTGTAGGGTAGGTGTAGGGTAGGTGTAGGGTAGGTGTAGGGTAGGTGTAGGGTAGGTGTAGGGTAGGTGTAGGGTAGGTGTAGGGTAGGTGTAGGGTAGGTGTAGGGTAGGTGTAGGGTAGGTGTAGGGTAGGTGTAGGGTAGGTGTAGGGTAGGTGTAGGGTAGGTGTAGGGTAGGTGTAGGGTAGGTGTAGGGTAGGTGTAGGGTAGGTGTAGGGTAGGTGTAGGGTAGGTGTAGGGTAGGTGTAGGGTAGGTGTAGGGTAGGTGTAGGGTAGGTGTAGGGTAGGTGTAGGGTAGGTGTAGGGTAGGTGTAGGGTAGGTGTAGGGTAGGTGTAGGGTAGGTGTAGGGTAGGTGTAGGGTAGGTGTAGGGTAGGTGTAGGGTAGGTGTAGGGTAGGTGTAGGGTAGGTGTAGGGTAGGTGTAGGGTAGGTGTAGGGTAGGTGTAGGGTAGGTGTAGGGGTAGGTGTAGGGTAGGTGTAGGGTAGGTGTAGGGTAGGTGTAGGGTAGGTGTAGGGTAAGTGTAAGGTATGTGTAGGGTAAGTGTAGAGTAGGGTAGGTAGGATGGGGTAGGTACGTAGCCAGGTGACGGGAGCGAAGCCGCGTGGGACAGCTAGTATTTAAATAAAAGTCTTATATGGTGTGTTAATTGACAGCAACCTTTCTTGGCGAGCGCAAGTAAATGAAGTTAGTCGTAAGGTGCATTTTTCTTTACACTCTTTAAAAACTCTTCAAAGTTTCCTACCCTCCAAAACTACAATTTATTTAGCTCAAACTTTAATTCAGCCGATCATAGACTACGCCGATGCCTGCTACCTGAATGCCACTGCGGAGCTCTTAAATAAGCTTGAGCGCTTGTTAAATCTGTGCATTCGTTTTGTCTTTGGTCTGAGGAAATACGATCACACGTCTCTCAGTTCCGCAAGGATCTCAAGTGGCTCCCTACTCGTCTTCGCAGGAACACTCGAATATTATGTCTCCTATATAATATCCTTTTTAACCCTGCATACCCTGGCTACTTGCGCGATCGTTTTTCTTTTACTCGCCCTGCTGATGCTCTGTGCAGATTCCGCCATATACTACATCTCTATTTCCCATCCCATAAAACCCATTTCTATTTCCACTCCTTCTCTGTCCATGCAGTACGATTGTGGAACTCACTTCCACATAAAAGCCAAGACTCTCAAAATGTATCTTTATTCAAAAAACTAGTCAAAGAACATTACCTCTCCACCATCTTGTAATTTTATATATTAAGTATATATATAAATATATGTATTTTTATTATCTATATTTATTAAGTTAAGGTTTATGTGTAATTTATATAATTAATTAAGTTATTTTTGTCTATTTGAAATTTCCTTATTCATTCTACACACTGTGTCTTCGTTTATCATCCAACTTTCCTGTCGCAGGTCTGCTGGAAGAAATTTCTAATGAAATAAGCAGTACCTTTGTGCTCTTCAATCTGTATTATTCATTTTCTCTGTAAAGTGTTTTTTGTGTGTACATAAAAAAAAAATGTGTGTACATAAATAAATAAATAATTAAAAATGCCTGGTATTTTCTACATTCAAGATTTTGTAATTTCAATTAAATTTCATTTATTTATTTTTCTTGTATTATTAGTTTTGTTGTCATTATAACTTATCCAAAGCAGTATTAGTTGTTAAATATTTAAAGAGAATTACAGAGTGGTACTTTAATTAACTTATCTTAAAACTGTGCTTTGAATAATTTACATTAAATCTGGACGCGCAGTTGATCGGCCCTAGGACGGTACGAGCGGTGCCACCGCACCGGGCGCCTTTTTAGGTTTACGTAGTCAACAAGGAACCCTTAGAGTTTTACCATGTCCGTCTGTCCGTCCGTCCACAGCTTAGCTCAGAGAATTTTAGTACTAGAAAGCCATAATTTGGCATGGATAACATATTATACATATTAATCACGCCGACAAAGTGGTAAAAAAGATCGTGAAAAAACATGAAATTATTGGTATTCCTCCTGTTCACGTTAAGGCGCGTCCCCGAGCAAAACGCCGCGCTAGTCGATTTTTGTGCAGTTTTTAAGAGCTATCTACTCTATATTTAAAAAGAAATATCAATTAATAAAAATACATAAAATTTCTACATAATGTTGATTCTAAAATGGTAGTACACTTTTTTTTTTAAGAGGTATATGTGTCACTAATCTCCTTCCAACAAAACCATAAAAATGTGAAATAATTATTGATAGCAGAAAACTTTACGAGGAGATGCCTCGTAAAGTTTTCATAAATTATTTTTTATACTAACACTAATGGATAGACAATTTTATAACGAACATTTTGTAAGTTTTATTTTTTCAAAAGACCAATATTCGATTTTATAAGGTTTTATTCTAAAATCTGGGCGTATTCACTACCGTAATTCATGCGCCACCAGTGCCGCTAGGCCAATAGGAATGCTGATATCTCATGCTGATTTTTTGGTCAGGGTACGGCCTTAAGTGGGGATGTTTGTTTTTCTCGTCTGTCCAATGTTGTGGGGTGTCGCTGGATAGGCCATTCAAAAATATTACGGGTCTGTGAAAAGCATTTTCGATTCGGGGATCCGTATGCGTAAAATTAAGCTTTAGATTGCAAATTTTTTATAGGTTGTTGGTGAAGTGGTTGCTTTTGGATACGTGAAAAATACCGCGGCAGGGTGGAATAGTTATTTGTGCAACAAGAGAGCAAAGTCGTTTTTTTGCTGCGAGTGCTGATTTTGAATCCTGAGTGTGGCGAGGGATTCAAAGGCACGAGATGCAAAAAACTTTGCTCTCGTGTAACACACATAACTTTTTACTTCAGCAGCGAGAACACTTTAGGAGATAAAATAATAAACAGGAATAGATTGAAATAACTATTTATTGTGAATCAAAATAATTAACATTGTAGGTAGAGGTACCAATTCAATAAAATGGAAAATTTTAAAAGTTAAAAGTAAAATTACTACTACAGATTTATTTGGCAACGTTATAGTTGCATTGAGTTGAGTTTGAATATCTGGGGTTAAGGTTTTTGTTTCGGTGGCGGATTGAGAAGGAACAACTGTGAACGTTGGTGAGTCTGATCGGCTTTCTGTATAAGTACACTGTGCGTCGTTGGAAGTGGATGGGCGTGGTTGAGACCAAGGATCCGAGTTCGAATTCAGACTTATTGTTTCCACTATACGCTTACAGATTTTCGACGTATTTTCTATTACTTATCTTCAATATAGTCTTCTGCAACCGTATTGGACTTCCACCCGCCGCCGCCGTGACGTTTTAAAGTGGTGAGATCGGCTCCGGAATCAGCCAAGAGCGTTGCCGAAGTTCTCCGAAAGCAGTGACCCGTGTATAGCTGAGGCTCTTCCAGTTTTAAGAAAATGGCAATTTCTCGCGGTGAAGCACCTATTTTATTTACTCCCATAGGCTGTCTTGAGCATTTATTATTATGGTATTGTATGAAAAATCGGTCGGTTTTTGTCGGTAATCGGTGGCTGGACGTAAATTTTGGTATTTTTCTACAAAAGTTACATATTATTTCGCGCACGACAAAAGACCTGTCAAGGTTCGTCTTCGTATTTTTAGCATTCCGAAGTCAACAAGGAACCCTTATAGTTTCGCTCTGTCCGTCTGTCCGTCCGCAGCTTAGCTCAGAGAATCTTAGTACTAGAAAGCTATAATTTGCCACGGATATACTCGTACATATTAATAATTCCGACACAGTGGTAAAATAAAATCATGAAACAATTTTTTTTTTCCGGTACGGGAGGTATAGACGTAAAGTGGGGATGTATTTTTTTCTCATCTTTCCCATGGTGAGGGATATTGTTGGATAGGCCATTCAAACATATTATGGGTTTGTTAAAATCATTATTTGATTCAGAGACTAGTTTGCGTTAAATTAAGCTTTAAATTGCAACGGAGACGGATACGCTTTCATACAATTTTGGGCCTGGATGTAAAAAGATGAAATTGGTGTCAATTGATAGCTACTATATTATCAAACATTAACTGAAAATTTTGCAGATTTTGGCAATCTGAGAGCCGAGATAAAAGAGATTAATGAAAAGTGAGATTACGTAACAATCTATATATAACAGCCGATTTTTGAATTGCGATTGTTTTTTAACCGACTTACCAAGAAGGAGCCTCCTCCTTCTTGGTAAGTCGGTTAAAAAACAATCGATTTCTATGTTAGATTTTTTATTTCTTGTTTTTTTTTTGTTTATGTTCTACGGTACCTTTTTTTTTTTTTTTTTTTTTTTTTTTATTTTACCTCCGTCAATTATGGACCGATTTTGAAAATTCTTTTTTGTTTGAAAGAGTATGTTCCGAAATTGGTCCCATTTTAATTTGGTGAAGATCTGATGAAGAACTTCGGAGATATACAACAGAAATCTTCAATTAATAACGGCAAATCTCTCAAGATTGCTGCAATCGCATGTCTGTTCATTGTTTATACCATTTCATAACATAACATCACGCCGGTACGCTCGAAAGGTGTACGCAGATCTCTCATTTCACCGGGTATGTTCAAGTTCAAAGGCGACATACTAAACAACTTGCCTATTAGGTAGGTACAACTAAAAAGGGAAAATAAAAACCTTTTTTTGCATTGGTACCTACTAAAGACACCGACTTCCAAAAATAAACTTACTTTTCACTCTGTAGTTTTTTATTTGGAAGTCGGTAGTATTTTTTAGTAAATTATGTCATAACGACTAGTCGCTATGACACAATTTACACAACCATC
This sequence comes from Orthosia incerta, assembly GCA_948252205.1. NCBI lineage: Eukaryota > Metazoa > Arthropoda > Insecta > Lepidoptera > Noctuidae > Orthosia > Orthosia incerta. The sequence goes on along the minus strand of OX411741.1, from coordinate 34,051,398 downwards.
CATGGTATCAATATCCAATCGGTAGGCCGTTCGTAGAATCCAAAATAACAAATCCAAGTTCAACGTTAAAGCGGGGTTCTCAGTGTCCGGTATGGTAGCAAGGCAAGGGTCGTACAAGAAGGTAGATCAGAAGTCCGTAGAATGAAAGCAGGGATCGAGGAAACTATCAACAAAACTATGGGGGGAAACACATTCAAAATGCACACGCACTAGACGATATGAAACAAGTTAGTATCAGCATAGACCAGTGTTTTTCAATCTGTGGGTCGCGACCCCCTGGGGGGTCGCAAGAGGTCGCGAATACTACCTCAGTAAAAAAACAATAAGGATTAAAAATAATAGGACATCTAATGAAAATTTCAATAAGGCCAAACACGACTAGGATACATTGTTTTATTTCGGAGTTCCAGTGCCTACCTTCCCGCATCATCATCTGATCAGTTTAATGGTACCATTATCACTATTACCATTTATTTATGAGTAGGAATATGCTTCATCATAGTCGGTTATTCGAGATATCTTATACTCGTGACATAATAAGGGTTTATCATTAAGAATGTCTAGTGGCCATCTATGGTCTTCTTCATCAGTTCCACTTCACAAAATGATTAATTCTGAGTGTAAATGATTGTATTGTTGATGAAAAATATATAATACCAATGCTATATGTATGCTTATAACATTTGAGGAGTTCCCTTGATTTTCATGGGATCCCATCAGATTCTGACTTAGTGTCAATGGGATAACATCGGGAGTATACCCTTTCAAACCCAAAAATATTTTTCAAAATCGTTCCACAATCGGCGGAGTAATTATGGAACAAACATACAAAAAATAAAAATACATACAGTCGAATTGAGAACCTCATAATATTTGAAGTCGGTTGAAAAAAACCAAAAAGTTCGTGAAATATTTTTTGATATTATGGGGGTCGTGTCATGAAAAAGGTTGAAAAACACTGCACACGGCATAGACTATACAGAGTGTCATGTCATACATGTCAACGTCAAGTCAGAGTTATCACAGACTAAAAATACCATAATCGATTAGTAAACGTGAATCGATTTATCTTAATTATGTAGATATTTAATTGGTTTAAACTGTTTAATACGTTAATTCTAATAGATTTAATTATTTTAATTGAATAAATCATCTGGTGAAAGCATTTTCTTAAATAGTATGAACTCTGTCACGTTAATCGATTATAATTTAATTGATATTCGATTTACTTCGTAACCTCAACTTAATTTTTGGATTTCTCATTTTCCAGATTGTAAATTAAGCTGAATTTTCTCATTATGAATTAGAAAAATATAACTCTTTTTTAAACCATACCTCAACTTATTACATTCAGGCCCAGAAATCCCCGTCTCCTTTATGTTAGAGTCAAGTGTCACCCCCCCCTGCCATCGAAATGGTTGCTCTTGGCTATGTGAAAAAATTCAAGGCAGTAGTAAATATAACGAAATTAAAAGGCAAACTATCACAGATAAGTAGGCTTTACAAGTTTACGAGTAATAGTCGACCAACTTATAAAATGTACTTGAACCTATTTTGTGTTAGTGTAAAAGTATTTTCAACGTTTTGTTATTTAAAGTCAAATTAGATTTGATTTCCAAGCAAATTACTTTTTCTTTTGTCGATATCCATCTATAAAGTCAATATTCGACCCGACTACATCACCAATTGAGTAGCGTAAAACTTTCTAGAACGAAATAGTGAATACCGCAGATTAGAGGTGAATACATAGGATATTTTTTAAATTTCGAAAGAGAAATAAACGAGGAGCGTGCGCGCATTTATCCAGGAACGAGCCATACCATTCCCCGTGGCTCTAACGCGCGCTCGTATCGGCTCCTTTCGCAATTCGCACCCGCGGTGGTACTCAAATAGATAATATTTTTCTAACTTCAGTTGCGAAGTTGATTTTATAACTCCTTCTTCGGTAACCAGTTAGTCCTTATTTAGTTTAAGTCTATACTGAATAGGTTACATCTAGACAAGCATGCTGCACCGTAGACAACATCATCGCTTACCATCAGGCGAGATAGGGGTCAAACGCGAGCATATAGATAAAAAAAAAAAAACTTGAGAGGTGTCAAGGGACACCCGGATGGAACGAAGTTCCTTTCGTACATATATATGTGTATATACATACATACACATATATATATATAATATATAAACATATATATACACATATATGTACACACACATATATACATACATACATATATATATGTATATATACTCTCTCGACTTCGTAAACACAACAGCGTATAGGTTAGAACACGCACGAAACACGCGCACGCCGCACGGCTTACAACTATAGCAAAAAGTGTCGTTACAACTTTTCGTTAGAGTTTTTTCCGTTAAGCCCCCTTTCGCAACGCGCGATAAGGAACTTCGTTCCAAAAACATCATTCTATGTGGGCCCGTTTTTAAACATATGTAACAATAACAAAACCCCCTTCTTAGTCCGCATTATTTTGCAACTTAGGCACCCTATTACTGCGCGTGGCCCGACACGCACTTGGCCGGTTTTTTTATTTTACTAACAGTAATTTATCTGAATGCTTTTCGATATTATTAATGTTAGCTGTAATAGCTGGTTATTGCGACACGCTCCACTAATTCCTATGATCAGTACAACCTGTAATGAAAATATTACATAATTAATATGCACAATTTAACATTTACAGCATCATTTACATATCGTAATAAATATTGTAACAGTATTGCTAAGCCAGACTAGGATTCATTGTGCCTCCAAAAATTAGTAGTAGGCAGTAAGTACCTTTATACATAACAGTGTACACACAGATTTTAATAACTAATAACATAGATTCATAGGTACCACTTACTTTAGCGACAAGAAAATTGCAGTCCGGAGCTTCATTAAGAAATTTTTCTATGTTAAGGGCCGTGAAAATTTTGGACTGTTTAGCCTTATGCCCAACTGACATTATTTTTAGAAAAGATACGAGTTTTGCGTATGTTTCAATATACACGTTATGTTTTGTTTTAAAAGTAGCTTTCAACATTGAGTAAATACTCCACATTGTAGATGATCGCCTCGTCTGTGATAAATCTAAAAATTAAGATAGCAACACCGTCTCCGAAAAACTGCTTGCGCCCTTTGTAAGTCTCCAATCATTGAAGACATGGTATGCTTTCAGATATTTCTTGCGAGACTTCTCAGGTACGAAACTTAATTCTGCATTAATAACTTATTGTTTTAACTCTTCCGGTGTTAAAATACTGTTCTCGTCGCAAATTTCACTCAAATTTTACGATTATTTTAACATTTTTTAACTTATTCAACTCTTTACGTCAGCCACGAAATTTTATTCCCGCTCTTTTATTTAAATTAAGGTGTGTTCGGAAATAGTACCCATGATATTTTATTATTCAAAACATATTACGTGACATTATTGAAACTAGAAATAAATATTTACAGGTTAAATATCAGTTATATTAACAGTAATTACTTATTTTCGTTTAAATACAACAATAAGTTAAAAATTCAATAAATTACATTAAAAGACATAATTATCTTTTTGCAAAATTTCTTTAGTTAGTACGAAATTCCGAACGTGTTTGTCTTTGAGGTCGAATACAAAATCGAAACTTCGAAAGGGCTGGTCTTTGTCTCTCTCTCTTTTTAATGGCGAGAAAGAGATAGAGTGTGAATGTTTCGAATAGGGAACATTACTTCCAATTACTCCCGCCAGATGGCGCTTGACGGCTCAGAGTAAACAAAAACATAACAACATGGCGTCTACTCATCGATCACTAATATACGTCTACTACTGTTTGTGGATATCGAACTATTTTTTACTGTTTTTAAGATAACTTGTGTTCAAAAACCAATTAATAATATTGGAGAAGTAGTTAGCTTCATTTTACTTTCACTATTAGTTTTATATTTTGTATGCTTAGACTGCTAAATTTTGTCGCTCGACTTTGACAGTTTTTTTTTTTAGGGATGGGTCCGATAAATCAAAACGTAACTTATATCGGATATGTCTTAGATATCATATCATATCGATATCAAAATAAGCGATATTACAAAAGCTGTATCTAATAAAAACCTTACTAGCGTGCGAGAACGAATAATTCAAAACTTAAAACCGTAACAATGCGAAAACGTACGAACTCCGAACAATACGCAAACTTCACAAACGTTAGGAACCATATGCGCTACCTATCTTCCTAAGTATTATTTCGCGTTCGTTGTTAGTTTGCTCATCTAAATAACATTTAAAATTTTGCAAACTGTACTACTGATATCGATATCTGAAAAACGTTTTCGATATCGATATGAAAACACATACATAACCGTTTGCGCAAAATACTGAAAACGCCCTTCTCTAGTTTGTTTACGCTGAAACCTGTGGCGCCATCTGAGCGCAGCTTTGCGGATAATTCCCTATTGTATGATTAACCCAAGACTGAATTATAAGATAATCGCGGCTTCATGAAAACATAAAGAGTGTAAAACAACCATAATAAACTGGATTAAACCACTAACTTATGAGGTCACCGAAGCCCTCTTGTAGCATACTTTGTAATTCTGGCACCCACATACGCAGTCGCACACATACACTTCACACACACTCGCACACATACAGTCCACACGCACTCGCACACATACTCTCCACACGGACTCTTACACCTACATTCTACACGTAGCTACCATAACACAAACACAAAACACAATCTATTACCTTCCAACCTACCATTATGTTATTTTTAAGATTAAAAATTAATAATTTGTAGATAACCCTGTAACTTTCATTTATTTTAAATTACTATTCCTGAAATTGTGAGTACCACCTAATTAATGTAAAAACAAACTTCGGAAGAGCGAAGTGTCCTAACACAGACAATCATTTGTCTAAAGGGACACTTCAAACACTAATGTATGTATTTCTCACTGTTAAAGCAAATAAAAATTAAAAAATTAAAAAAAATTTAAAAAAAATGAAAAAAAAAAAATACTTTGTCTCACTAATTTCAGGCAGCAAAACCTACATGTTTGAGCTGCTGAAGTGAAAAAATAAATAAGCCCTGAAGGGAAACCACTTTAAATCCATAAGATACATTAATTAAAGAAAACATTCCTTTATTTTTAAAAAGAAACAAAACTGCATTTACAGATTTCTCTACAAGCTTAACTAAACCGGGAATAGGCTAAAAATTAAAAAAATATTCTGCTAATCGATAGGATTATTGTACAGGATAAAATCTCTCTCAAAAACATTTGGTCTTGGAAATAAAAATAGTTAAAAAATTTAAAACCCCGTCTAATTAATCGAACTAAATCGATGTAAATAAGAACAAAAATCTGGTTGTGCAGTCGGTGGATACATGTTCGCGAGCTAACTGACCACCTGATCCTCCGACTGCACAACATGATTTTCTTCTTGTTTAACATATAAGTTGTATATATTGTAACTATATATTGTATATTGTAATTGTGTATATATTGGTAACTGCCGCGATCTAAATCTATTACTGCATCGGATGGGATTTTTGATGAAAAGATGTTAATTACAGCTTTACAAGAATTTTACTTTTCTGACGAAATCGCACGTACAAAAGCAAACAAAAACTGTCGCACAGCGTTAAGACGCCTCTCACCCTTTATCGATAGTGAGGGCTTATTGAGAATCGGAGGGCTTCTCCGTAACGCTGATTTGACCGATGAACAGCACTTCCTTTGCTGCTTCCGCATAAAGACCGCATCACCAAATTGTCGCACTATCTATGTTCTATGTTAGGGGGGTTTGGTTTCCGCACTTAGTCCCTTAATGGACCTTTGTACGTGGGCCATGGCGGTCGTTGGGTGGTCATTCCAACCAGCCCACCTCCCTCCAGAAGTCAATTAGAGCTCCTGGTTTCCTCAAAAGGGGCTCCGAGGGTTCGTGTTCTTATCTGGGTGACACCTGTGCACTCAAAGAGAACGTGCGTGACGGTTTCCTCGGCCTCCATTCATGCCCTGCAAAGAGAATTGTCCGTTATGCCTATTGTGTGGAAGTGTTTGTTGAGTGAGCAGTGTCCCGTGATGGTCCCCGTCACCAGGCGCAGGCCATTCCTGTCCAGGTGTATAAGACGCCTGGTAAGCGTACTGTCCAAGGATGGCAGAGCTTCTTTGGATTGCCTACAGCCCGGTGTCGAGGCCCACCAGTTCTTCGCCTGTGTCTGGGTGAATTCCTATAGCCACCTGCGTATTTGGTTGAAGGGGATGGGTACAACAGGCTCGGGTCTATAGACCGCCGAGCTGGATACGCGTCTCGCAAGCTCCTCAACCGCGTCGTTGCCCAGCGATCCACTGTGTCCCTTTATCCATTGTAGTGTCACCGTGTTACGGCTAGATACAGTTATTTGTTCTAGTGCGTTGTGACATTCTAGTACTAGTTTTGATATAATTAATTTTTTCCGTAAGGATTGGAGGACTGATGCGCTGTCGGAAATTATCCGTAAGTGGGTGTCCGTAACTCTCCTGGCTTTCTAGGGCATGGACCGCTTGTATGATGCCCACACACTCCGCCTGATAGACGGAGTTTAACCCTCCTAGCGTTCTGGATATATTTATATTGAAATCGTGTGAGAAGACTCCGACTCCGGTATCGGAGTCAGTTTTAGATCAATCGGTGTATATTCTCATCTCTTTCGGGCCAGAGTAGTCACATCTTTCCTCTGTGAGTAATATGTTGTAGTGCCTATGAAAGTGGTGTGTTTTTGGGGCTTTGTCGCATGGTGATGCTAACATCGGTTTACGCTTGATCGCATCTTTCTTTATGCGTGAGTGCTTAATTCTGGCGTCTTTATTTAGTGAACTTGTTAGGTGGAGTCTAAAGGTGGCCAGGGCTGCCTCCTCCTGCACAATTAGGTGTAGAGGTGGTAGTCCCAGCATTGTCTGTACGGCGGCAGTGGGTGTGGTTCTCATACTACTGGTGACTGCAGGCGAACCGCTGCAGTTTTTCGAGATCTCTTTGGGCTGTGCTGAGGTCTGTCCTGGGCCACCAGATCAACGAGCCATAAGTGATGATTGGTCAAAAAAATACGGCAAAAAAATTCGTTTGTTGTTTGTTCGTTCACTTTCATATTAGTTTTATACTGTTTTAAGTGTATTTCTTGTTATAGCGGCAACAGAAATGCATCTTCTGTAAAAATTTCAATTGTCTGGCTATCACGGTTCATGAGATAAAGCCTGGTGACAGACAGACAGACAGACGGACAGTGGAGTCTCAGTAATAGGGCCCCGTTTTAACTCTTTGGGTACGGAACCCAAAAAAGAAGCAAATTTAAAAAAAAATGTTATGAAGAGCTTAGCCAGTGCTCGATTTTCCATAAGGCATTACAGACATCATGTAAACTAGTTTGTCCGCACGGTCCTAAGCCTTTTCAGTGCTTTCGCTGTGATTCAATCTAGGCCCTTGCCACGACGTGTCAAATCTATCATGGTGCGTCTGTGAAAAAGGGACAGAAGTATCTGATTTGCATACGTCTGTTCATTGCGCACTAAGGACATAACCTTCCTCTAAAAGCTCATGGTCCCAGAAGAAAAAATATCCTAATTATAAATGGGAAATTATTAACCGGGCGAAAAATATACTGAATGGGCGACCATTATACTCATCATCATCATTTCAGCCGAAAGACGTCCACTGCTGGACATATGCTTCCCCCAGGCGTCAGGTCGCTTAGAGCGTTCTTGTGTGTTCGGACGTGCTCGCGCCCCTGAGCGGTCTCTTCAAAGCGTTTTTGTATTCTAGCGATTTTATACATATCTTATCGATTAAATTATGTAGGTATTGGTCTAAAGAAAAATGATTGCATATCCGTTATTGTTTCACCTACATTATCCAGTGTCCTTCGTTGCATTAAATTTGTAACCCACCAACGTCTCTTCCTTCTTTTATTTTTGAGTTTTTGCGACAATAGTACATTGTGATACAAGGGTGGGAAGTAGGTTATTGCAAACGAGCTGACATTAACAAGCCCGAGCCGAAGGCGAGGGTTTTTAATGACACGAGTTTGCAATAACCTACACACCCGTGTATCACACGACGTTTTTCAATACAGTTGTGAGAAACAGTAAAAACAAATCAAAGAATTAGATTTGTTTATTCACAAAAAATAAAATTTTCAATATGGCGCGTTTTTGCAACTGGACATATTTTTTTACAAAGAAAACAGCCAATACAGCCTATTAGATTTTTGACAAACGTTAATGTGAAAATAATTAACTTAAAACTGTTAATTAAACATATTAAACAACTTAAAAAAAAAAATTGTGAATTCAATGATAAAACGTACGGAATCATTAATTTTTCCTCGTATAAAATCGTATCCCATTTTATTCTATGTATGAAAACTCCTTGCTACTAAACTTTTTTAAATTGACTTATGGTGCGTTTTTGCCATAGAGCAACACGGACCACCTGGTCCGTGTTGCTCTATGGTTTTTGCAACTGGACTTAATTTTTTACAACGATATCAGCCTATACAGCTATACAGCCTATATCGATTTTTGACAAATGTTGATGTGAAAATAATTAAATTAAAACTGGTAATTAAATATATTAAACAACCATTTATAAGACTTTTGAGAATTCAATGCTAAAACGTACGGAATCATTCATTTTTCCTCTTAGAAAATCTATCCCATTTTATTCTATGTTTGAAAACTCCTTGCTACTAAACTTTTTTAAATTGACTTATAAATTTAAAACTAAACTGCAAACATAATGATCGAGCTCGTAAACAAAAGTCACGACCGCGTAACAGAAAGATGCCTATGCGTAAGATTTAACTTTCGAATCATAATTATAGCCTCTGAAAGTACGCCATGTTTAACAACTGTATTGATATAGTACATTGTGATACAAGGGTGGAAAGTAGGTTATTGCAAACGAGCTGTCATTAACAAGCCCGAGCCGAAGGCGAGGGTTTTTAATGACACGAGTTTGCAATAACCTACACACCCGTGTATCACACGACGTTTTTCAATACAGTTGTGAGAAACAGTAAAAACAAATCAAAGAATTAGATTTGTTTATTCACAAAAAATAAAATTTTCAATATGGCGCGTTTTTGCAACTGGACATATTTTTTTACAAAGAAAACAGCCTATACAGCCTATTCGATTTTTGACAAACGTTGATGTGAAAATAATTAACTTAAAACTGGTAATTAAATATATTAAACAACTATTTAAAAAAATATGAGAATTCAATGTTAATACGTACGGAATCATTAATTTTTTCTCGTATAAAATCGTATCCCATTTTATTCTATGTATGAAAACTCCTTGCTACTAAACTTTTTTAAATTGACGTATGGCGCGTTTTTGCAACTGGACATATTTTTTTTTCAACGAAAACAAGCCTATACAGCCTATTCGATTTTTGACAAATGTTGATGTGAAAATAATTAAATTAAAACTGGTAATTAAATATATTGAACAACCATTTAAAAGACTTTTGAGAATTCAATGCTAAAACGTACGGAATCAATTATTTTTCCTCGTAGAAAATCTATCTCATTTTATTCTATGTTTGAAAACTCCTTGCTACTAAACTTTTTTAAATTGACTTATAAATTTAAAACTAAACTGCAAACATAATGATCGAGCTCGTAAACAAAAGTCACGACCGCGTAACAGAAAGATGCCTATGCGTAAGATTTAACTTTCGAATCATAATTATAGCCTCTGAAAGTACGACATGTTTAACAACTGTATTGAAAAATAATAAATGCAGCACTTGCAATTATGATATCGCTGTCAGAGTCAGACATAGCGAAGCACTACCAATACCAACTACAGAATTGACACGAATGAGCAAAGAACATTCGTTCAGATGATCTAGCTTTCGTTTACACTAAACACTAAAATATTACGAAAGAATACTCTTGCTCTAGCTCTTTGTTCGTTTGATGTAAACGCTGAATAAGAGTTTTCGTTTACACTGAAAGATCACGAAATTATGCTCTTTTTCTAGCTCTGTGTTCGTTTGATGTAAATCGACCTTAACAATAACAAACACAACAAAAAAGAATTAGCGAAATCGGTTTAGTGGTTCTCGAGATTTGCGCTTAGCAACACATTTAGCGATTCATTTTTATATTATAGATTGCTGCCATCTGATAAGAAGGTCATTTATGCCTTTGCGATAGAACTCTGGTGATCTAGATTCTACAAACTGTGTGAAAGCATTTTGTACTGCCTTCTGAGAAGATAACTTTTTATCACGTAGAAAATTGTCCAAATCACGAAAAAAATGGTAGTCAGTTGGAGCGAGGTCTGGCTAATACGGAGGGTGACGAATGGTTTCTAATTGCAATTCCTGTAGAGTTAAAATGGTTTCTCGTGCTGTATGAGGTCTCGCGTTATCATGGAGCATTAATGGTGAAGATCGATTCATGAGTCGGGGCTGTTTCACTGCTAGTTTTGCTATCATTGTTCGGAGTTCGGCACAGTAGACATCTGCCGTTATTGCGGATCGACCAGATCGGAAAAAGCTTTAGTGAATAACACCATACTGAGACCACAAACAGTTACCATTACCTTTTTATTGATAAACTTTGGTTTAGGACACTGTTGCGGCGTTTGACCTGGGGTTAGGCCATTGCACTTTCGCTTACAGTTATCGTAAATCCACTGTTCATCACATGTCACAATTCGATCCAATATTCCTTCATTTCTGTATCGATTCAACAAAGCAACACAAGTTTCAACACGCGTTTCTTTCTGCAGATCAGTCAAATCATGAGGCACCCATGTTTCACATTTTTTTTTATTGATTTGACGCAAATGAGTCAATGTTGTTGGTAAGATAACGTTAAAACATACCGCTAATTCCTGGGTAGTTTGGCTCGGATCGGCTTCCACCATCTCTTTCAATTCATTGTTATTCACCTGTGTGGGCGTATTCCACGTGGTTCGTTCTTCAAATCAAAATTTCCATCATGAAAGCGTTTAAGCCAAAATCGCGCAGTGCGTTCATTAGCAGTCCTCTCTTCAAACGCAACATTGATTTATTGCGAGCTGTTTCTGCCGCGTTAGTTCCGCGTCGGACCTCGTATTCAAAAATCACTCGAATTTTCGAAGTATACACCTTTCTTGTCTAAGCTAAATTAAAAAGAACAACTGAAAGTCGATAATCAAATATTGCACATTTTTTAAAAGAAGAACTTCATAGGTACAGTCAGCATCAAATCGATGACCACATTCAAATTTTCAAAATCACTGTACATTATATCACCCATAAATCGCTTAACAAGAGAGGGCGCCAGTATTGAATGAACATCATTAAAGTTCAAAATTAACAGAACACTACTCGTCAAAGGTCACTGAACACCATTTTGTCAAAAATTGCTGATCGTTATAATATCCGAAAACATCATATCATTAAGTTTTACAAAAGTCACTGAACAATATAAAATGCTTGTTTTGGTTATCTAGTGTGATCACAGCAACGTCCAAAAATAACTTAACATCATTAATAACAAAAGTTACTGAACATTACTTTGTTTCGGATTCGTAGCGTGTAAACTTATACTATCAAAAGTAACTGAACTGCAAACTAAAAAACGTTGACGATGTTGCTGTATTACGATTGAATAGTAACCATATTTGACTATCAAAAATCACGCAGATTCTGTTTCAATTTATACCATCGACGTAATTAATTATTTTTTTAGTTCGATTGAATTGTAACCTTATCCGTAAAGCAATAAGACTCATTTTCAAAAATCACGCAGATTATGTTCAAATTCATACCGTCGACTTAGTTTATGATTTTTATAGGTACGATTGAATTAGAAGCTAATCTGTATACATATAAGACTCATTTTCAAAATTACCACAAATTCCGTTTTAATTCAATTCTTTGGGAAACATAGTTGTGGGTATTTGAAAAATTGTTTAGTCTTGAATGTAAAAAGAATATTTCTACTTAATTATCACTTTGTATCGGATGTAGACCATTGCGGTTGCAATTATTTTTCATCTATAAATATTGTATTAGTTATCAATTGCGCTTTAGTAACAAATAAACATTATAATGCCATTTAATGTTCATATTACTGCACATGAACGTCACAGAATAGTGATATTGCGAGAAGAAGGACTTTCTGTTGCCGAAATAGCTAGAGAAATGGGAGTTGCTGTAAGTTATTTTATTTTATGTATTTTGAGATTATACAGGATGTAAATGAGAAGATGTTTTAAGATACTGTGAATAATATGAGATTATGACATACCTACATCCAAATTGTTTTGTTCCAAATTTCATCCAAATGTATTCAGTAGTTTTATCGTGATGAATAACAAACATATAAGCTTTGACATTTATAACATTATTAAGAAAGGATTAATACCAAGACTTATACACACGTATTCGTCACACGAATGTTTGTCCTAAGTGGGAATCTAACAGGGTAGAATCAAAATCGGACGCATAGCATAGGTCACTTCCGATCAATAAGGTGTTAGGTTCTAATGCATGTTTTTTTTTTTGTAGCGTAATACCGTGTACTTGTGGATAAGGCGATGGGATAATGAAGGAAACGTTGATGAAATTAAGAAGACCGGTAGACCAAGAAGAACTTCAAGAACACAGGACGTAAATATCATTCGTCAATTCAGAGAGACTCCGTTCCTTCAAACCAGAAATGTAGCTATAGCTAACAATATTTCATTAACCACCGTTCGTTGACGTCTCCACGAAGCTGGTATACATTGCCGAAAACCGGCCCGTAAGTTAAAATTGACTACTCGACATAAGTTGCAAAGACTTCAGTTTGCAGAACGATATTTAAATTTTGATTTTTCCAATGTAATATTTGCTGATGAAACGACCTTCAAATCTTCTCAACACAGTCGAATTACGTTATGGAGAATTAATAATTCCCATTATCAAGGGGAGCACTTAATAGAAAATAGATCCAGTGGAAGGATTTCTGTGGGTCTTTGGGGGTGGATGAATAAAAGTGGATCAGGAGAACTGATAGAAATTGGTGGTCGGCTAAATGCCGAAGGCTACAAAGACATCTTGCAAGATGTTTTACTGCCCACATCACAAATAGTGTTACCTGATATGGCCCCATTACATTTCATACATTACAACTGTTCAATCCACATGGCCCGAGTGTGCAGAGCTTGGTTCCGGGATAACGCTGATCACATTGTCGAAATTCCATTCCCACCAAAGAGCCCGGACCTTAACCCCATCGAAAACTTATGGGGGCTTATGGTCCAGGCTTGGGATGAAAGCACTCCTCGAACAAGGGAAAATTTACTAAATCACGCCATAGAAATCTGGGAAGATTTTCGGGGACGAGATACTTGTGCAAATATGGTAAACTCCATGCGAGAACGTCTCCAAAATGTCATTGATGCCAATGGGGGACACACTAGGTTTTAATTCTAAGTGTTTCCCCCATTCTGGTCTAATCATAATTGTAATTGATAAAAAATCATACCTTGTTTTTGTTTATAAAACATTGATTTGATTATGAAAGTTTAAATTATTTTATTATGATTGTGTTGATTTTTTATTAAAACAAATAATAATTATCTGTATTGATTTATCGAACCATTTAATTTAATTTTGTTGATAATAAATAAAAGGGTGGTGATTTACATGCGCATGTGTCTACTTAATTTATATACCAAACACACATACCTGCCGAAAAAAATAGACACACATATTAAACCTAAAATCATTTCATTTTGTTCAGTGACTTTAGAGATAAACGATGGTATACTATTTTTGTCTAAAATTTGTTCAGAAACTAGAGACGAAGAATGTTATGCTTTTTTTACTATAACTTTGTTTAGCGACTTTTGAAAAGTAATGGTCACCTACTTATGCCCTTTTATGATAATCATTCATTTGTGGCGCTTGTCATGTTGAGCGATTTAGGTATAATACGGTGTACAGCGATTATGAAAAACTAAATGTAGTCATCAACTTTTGATGCTGACTGTACCATGTGAAAAAAAGTTTCATTAAAAAATCTCAAACCATGAAGGTTCTATGTCAATTCGAAGTACCAATTACAATAAAACGGCAATTTCATACTTTAACCCCCATTATTAATAAACAAATATTTTTTAAACATGTATTTGAGTTATTTAATTCGCTGTTTTTAGGGTTCCGTACCCAAACGGTAAAAACGGGACCCTATTACTAAGACTTCACGATCCGTCTGTCTGTCCGTCTGTCACCAGGCTGTATCTCATGAACCGTGATAGCTAGACAGTTGAAATTTTCACAGATGATGTATTTCTATTGCGGCTGTAACAACAAATACTAAAAACAGAATAAAATTAATATTTAAGGGGGGCTCCCATACAACAAACGTGATTTTTTTGCCGTTTTTTGCGATAATGGTACGGATCCCTTCGTGCGCGAGTCCAACTCGCACTTAGCCAGTTTTTTTCTAAATTACATGCCTACTTTTTTCAAAATTTTACCTTCACTCCTTTACACTGCAATATTTGCTGCTACGTAAATTCGACTTAAGTAATACTAATTTACCGGAATAACAGAGCAAATAAGAACGTCGCTATACTAAAATATGGTAAGTGTCCATGAAATTTTTCATTTTATTGTATAGTTCTTTCAATCCACGAAGACGCGCCCCACCATTATTCCTCCTAACCGTTTATAGTATATGTGTGCAAGCTTCCGTCAATGTTGAGTGTTATCGGTACACACTAATTACCTATGAGTGCACACGTACACTACAATGAATAGACTAATCTATATATATAAAAGGCAATGTCCCGACTGACATATCAACGCCCAGCCTAAACCACTAACGATAGAAGTTTGAATTTTTTAGAGAATGTTGAATTTATACTGTAGGCGTCATTTAAGAAAGGATTTTTGTAAATTCATCCTCTAAAGGGGTGAAATAGGGGATGAAAGTTTGTATGAAACTCTGTCATTTTTAATTTGAAATGAATTAAATTTGGTATTTAGCCTCTAAATATAAAATAATAAAATACGTCTTTAATATATTTTTGAATTGCATCCCTTAAAGGGATAAAACGGGATGTTAAAGTTTAAATGAAAACTAAATTGTTTATTATCAAAATTACTTGGAATTTAGTATTTATGCTTTTCAATACAATTAAAGAAACAATTATTTAAGGATTTTTTTAATTTCACCCCTTAAAGGGTTAAAAAGGGGTGTTTAAATTTGAATGAAAACTAAATTGTTTATTATAAAAATTACATGAAATTTAGCATTTGCGCTCTTCTATACAATTAAACACACTATAATTAAGGATTATTTGAATTTCACCCCTTAAAGAGGTAAAAGAGGTGTTTAAATTTGAATGAAAACTAAATTGTTTATGAACAAAATTACTTGGAATTTAGTACTTATGCTCTTCAGTACAATTAAATAAACACATATTTAAGGATTTTTTGAATATCACCTCTTAAAGGGGTAAAAGAGGTGTTTGTATTTGAATAAAAACTAAATTGTTTATTATCAAAATAACTTTAAAATTTAGCATTTCTGCTCTTCTATACAATTAAACACCGCAATACAATTATTCCCTGCCGGAGTCTGTGTTTCTAGCTACAATCTAGGGGTCTTTAAGTCAAGAGTGAATAGGTTACTTCTAGGCAAGCGTGCTCCATCGTCGACCACATCATCGCTTACCATCAGGTGAGATGGTGGTCAAGTGCGAGCCTATACGTGATAAAAAAGACACTATAATTTAAGGATTATTTGAATTTCATCCCTTAAAGGGGTGTTAAAGTTTATGTGAATGATTACTGGATGTGCTCGGGGGGAAATAGTTTTCATGACTCGAGTACCACTGATACTCTCTGACTATGTCTTTGAGTTTAAACGATTACAATTCCTCTTAAGGTCTGCTGCAATGACCATAAATAAATCTCAAGGTCAGTCATCAATGGTGGCAGGCAATAGTTAGATTTAAGGCAAGATTGCTTCCAACACGAGCAATTGTACGTAGCCTGGTCATTTTGTCACCGAAAAAACACCAATGTGATATACAAAGTAGAGCTTTATCAAATTCTAACTTCTTGATGTTTGTTAGTGTAAGCTAATTGGAGTATAGATATCTAGAATGTACAGGTTGGCGCAAAACTCATCACTACAGAAGATGCTTTTATTTTTGCAAATGGCGGAAAATATCAATTCTGCTTCGAAATTTGTGAAGTAAACAGATGCAAAATATAGCTGGTAACCAAGCGGGTGTAAACTACGTCAAACCATTCTCAATCACGACCTCGAGGAAGACAACTTTTCATCGAAAATCATCTAGAGCAAGCTCTGCCAATATGTGAATAAGCAAAATTATCACCTCTGTGGACCAAAAAGCCGCGTATAATCCAGACAGAGTCATTACACCCGCTTGAGCGGGTGTAGTAACTTTGAAGTTACTGCATGGTGTGTTTTTTACGCTGGAGGCATCATCGGGCCGCTAAACCCCTACTGTGGTCGACGAGGTCACAAAGTCATGATTAACATATCTCTATATTATCATAATTCTCTATCCTTAAAAACTAGAGTACATAATGGTTCCAACAGGATAATGCAACGGCGCTTACTGCACGAGCCGCAACCGAAATTCTGAGGGCATCATTACCCGGACTTGCACTGGCCAGTAAGATCGCCTGATGTAACTGTTCCAGACTTCTTTCTGTGGTTTTTTTTAAGTCACGAGACAAGTCAACAAGCTTCAGACTCTTAAAGCCATCAAAGATAATATCCGCCGGAAGTTCTGGCAAGAGTGATGGCAAATGCCATAAACGGACCCGAATGTTTATCAATTCTGACTTAGCCGTATGTTTTTTTCGACTAAATGGAAAATAAATTAAGACACCAAATAAATATTATCCAAAAGCAGAAACAAAATTATTAATTTAAAAAAAAATCACAGACAAAGATCATCTGGTGATAACTTTTGCGCCCCCCTGTATTAATTTTCTATCGTGTCGGTAGTAGGATTCAGAAATTAAAAGCAAAGGGGTCTTCCAATATTTGTATCTCCGTGGAAATCGATCCTACAAGACCTCCGGAATGAAAGTTTAAAATAGCTCTAGCTATTAGAACAGGAAGGCAGTGCAGTTTATGCTCATTTAATATCAATTTACACCAAATTTTTATAATTCGATAAAATAATAATGTTGAGCAAATTTTGTGGTTTGTTCGCGCGATTTGTTCGCGTAGACCACAAAATTTGAGACGCGGGTGTAAAACTATGTTTGGATAATAATATGCAATATCCTAACAGAACTGAAAAAAAAGAAACAGCCAATATCGTGTAGTCCACGCAGGCGAAGCTGCGGGCGGAAAGCTAGTTATAACAATATAAAGAAGAAGAATAGACTAATCATATAATTGGTGGGGCGCGTCTTCGTGGATTGAACAAACTATATATGATTTGATTTCCTGTTAATAATTATGAAACTTCATAAGCGTGCATCTGTCAAATGTAATATTCTAACAAGCCGGACGGCAGCTCTGTGATGGATGGAGAGTAGAATTATTTTTTGGTTGACAATTCAAAAGTACCTATGGTTAAGTTGAAATAAAAATATTTTTTTGTTTACTTATTTTATGTCTATCGGGAAACAGACTCCGGCAGGGATTGCCAGTCCTTAGCTGTTCGCATAATGAAAGTATTTAAGAGCCCCTACAAGTTTCACGAGCTAAAAACAGAAAAAAAGCTGCTTTATCAGGGCTAATTTTTCAATAACTACAAGATATATGATAAATCTTTTAAAACAACTTTTTGCGTCACATAGTTATCTAGGAAATAGATATTACATATTTTTGATAACTGGTCAATTAAAATTAGAAAAATAAATTCCTAACACACGTTTTTACGTAATCCCGAAACACCACGTTTTGCAATTGCTTTTTCAGCTCACTGGTGGCGAATAACAATCTGCAATAAATTGTGTGGACTTAAGCCACCAATTTTGTTTTTTAAAGTTTATTGAATTTGTACTTAAAAAAAAATATTCTCCACGCGGAAAAAAGGCAATTTTATCATGTGCGAAAGCGTCGGCTACGTGTAAGAATATGTTGAATATAAAAATAACTGATAAATAATTTGAAATTTGAGGTGTTTATCAATCGAATCCAATTTTTATATTTTATTTTTGAGTACTTATTTTATTTTAATAAATTGTCTGAATATTGCCTTATAAACCGTTGCGCACGCGCGAGACATTCAATTTTGCTCATGGGCTTGAAGACGACGGACCTGTGTTGTTTTTTTTTTTGTCATAATATTTTTTATCTTATATCTTGTAGTTACTGAGAAATTTTTGCTGAAAAAGTAGCTGTTTTCTGTTTTTGGCTCGTGAAACTTGTAGGGACTCTTAACATGAACTAATAATATTGTACTTTGTCTTGCCCGTATTCGTTTCAGCCCTCAACCCTTCGGAGATACAGACGTAATTTAATGTTTTGCTATGTATTTTAAAAAGTTTTACTCTGCCTGTCGTGATTAAATACAGGCTGGAAAGACAACAAAGAAATAAATTGTGACATAACAAATGAAGCACAACGTTTTTCTTGTAGGTCACTCATAGTTACGTTTTGACGTTTAGTACAAACATAATATTAATACTTGTTTTTTAGAATAATTTAATACAGAAATCATGTTTCTGTTGAGGAGGGTAAGAATTTGAGTAGATTTCCATTGAGGTATTAATGTACTTCGCTAGATTTCAAGAGATTGTTGATAGCTTTGGCCGCACCTTGTCAACAGAGGCGCAGGAATAGCTAGATTTAAAAGAATGATAGAACATCTGGCCACGTTTCCACCTGCAACTCGCTCGCATGTAAATTGCTTTACATTGCGGACTACCGAGGAATAATGTGATTAAAATCGCTTTACCGCGCCCCGCAATTTATTTAATCTTACATGCAAGTTGCTTGTAGGAAATGCGACCTAAGTTTTAGCGTTAATTTTATACGGGTCGGTCTTATTTGTCGTGAAAACTGTAATGATTGTCTAATTTTCTGTATTCTCTCTACGATAGGTACCAAATAAAACTAATAAACTGTTTTATTTCAGAAAGTTGGCCGAATTACGAATACAGTTCGCTCTCAAATACCCCTTAAATGTAAGAAACAATTATATTATCTCACACTTGTGACCCATATACCCCTTATAAGTAGAAGCCAATTATATCTTAGATTTGTGGCTTAAATACCCCTTATAAGTAAGAGCCAATTATATCTCAGATTTGTGACTCACTTAATTTACATTCCTTCCGAATGTTTATTATCTACCCACAAACACACACACACACACACACACACAAATCAATTGTAATCTACTAAGTCTTTTCCTAATTATCTTGGAGATGGCTTCCAGTCTAACCGAAGGCTCCTGAATAACAGTGTTCACAACCCATTAACTGTCTGAGCAACGACTGCCCCTTTGGCAAAACTGGTATCAGATTTCCTGGCTCAGTACCTAACGGATGGATACCCATTCAGGAACCCACCTCAGCAAGCGTTTTTCCATTTTGAAGATCGACCCCTGCGCCTTTTATTGCTTAGTCACAATCTCCTCTCACACACACATGTACACTGACCAAGATAAAGCAGTACTGTTCACTAACAAAGTACTGACAGCTCTTGACAGCTCGAATCAGCTGACAGCAGGGGGGAAAACATTTTCATTTTTACGTTCGCTCTAATCCAGTAACCATTCTAAACTAATCTTCTAGAATTATGATCAGCGATATTTTATTTTACTATCTCACTAACTCAGTTAAATCGATGTACAAAAAACGCAACTTTTTTTTATTATATCGGATTGTTTTCATTAAGAGAGAACGCGGGGCTAATGGGAGGGGTGGGGGGCGGGTTAGGTGATCCGATGAAAATAGGAACGCAAGTAAAAACGGAGCGTGTAGATGATTGTCGCGAAAATTTGTGACATTATGCCGTAGCAGGAGCCGTTTTAGTTGTTCCATTATGGTAGAATAGTAATTATGGAAAAGAATCAAAATCGACGGCACAACTAACCCTACGAAATAATATATTTTTGCCTTTGATTTATTTAGGGTTCCGAAGTCAACTAAAATTTGGCATTGATATACATTTATTAATAAGTCCGAAAATAAAATTCCGTGGTAAAATAAAATCTTTTTTTTTTTTGTGGTTCCTCCAATAGACGTAAAGTGGTTTGTTTTTTTTTCTCGTCTATGCCATGGTGTGAGTATCGTTGGATAGGCCATTTAAAAATATTATGGGTTTGTTAAAACAATTTTTCGATTCAGAGATCCGTTAGCGTAAAATTAAGCTTTAAATTGCATATTTATGAGAGTCAAGTCAGCAGGGGGAAGGAGGGGGGCCTCCCCCTGCCAGCGAAATGTTTGCTCTTGGCTATGTGAAGAAATTCACGGCATTATAAAATATAACGAAATTAAAAAGAAAACTATCGCAGACAAGTTTAAGAGTATTCGTCGACCAACTTATAAAATGTAACATGAACAGTAAAAATGTTGTACAAATGCTATTGGAAAAATTCTATGCAACTAGCGAGTTTAGTTGTTCCATTCCGATAGGCCTCCCCCAGGCGTCGCCACTTTGACCGACCTGTGCGTCTCGCAGCCAGCGCCTTTCCGCAACCTTAACCAGGTCATCAGTCCGCCTAGTGGGAGGCCTTCCAACGCATCGTCTTCCGGTTCGCGGTCGCCATTCCAGAACTCTTCGGCTCCGTCGGCCATCCGTTCTGCGAGCAATGTGCCCTGCCGACTGGGCTTAAGTTACGCAATTCTTCGGGCTATGTTTGGTTCTCATGCGGATATCCTCAGTACAATATAACTATTCAGAAACACCAATAATCATTCTTCGAATTTGTGCGTAAGCCACATAGTATATTATACTAATAGGCTGTTTTCATAGCCCATTCTTGTATTTTATGAATATCGGAACGTCCAGCCCCGCTCTTTCCTTCTTCAAAACATGTGTTGTTGAGTAGACGGAGAGTTCAATATATTCAGCCAGGTTACTGATAAGCAACATGCAGCGTGAAGTGGAACGTTACACCCCATTCAATAAAGATGAGTAATGTATGGTTAATGCTCTTCATAATCTGCGTTGTCAAAAACGGCCGTTTATTGTTTGCCATCCAGGACGTCAAGTCTAAAATTCGTTAGGGTTGGCAGTGATAACAAGTCAAATATTCTCTGGTGATTCTAATCTTTGTTTTTGATTACTTGGGCTCTTATTGACGATTAATTTGTAAATTTTATTGTATAGATTTTACATATAAATAACAATTATTTATGAAAATTATGACAATCTGGTGGGATTCATAGGTGACATCATTATAATTTTGTAATAACAACAATTTCATGATGATAGTTGCCAATAATTTCATATAGCAAAAGTACGCCTATTAAAGTACTGCACAATATTAAGTAAGTCAGTCGTAACTGAAACACCGACACACGCTAATTTGCGCATTGACGTTAAGTGCAGCTCAGGTTACTAGAAGCAACCTAAAGCTGTGTCCATAGTGAATATTTGGAACATAAGTGGTTGGGTGTTAAACTAACTTCTACAACTACCGGGTTACTCGGCAACGACGAGAAAACCCCAACAGTATCTTCAGAATGGCTGGAATATAGGTAAAAATGTTCGGTTCCAGTCTTCAATATGTTTTTTATTTCATTTAGCTTCCGTCCGTGAAGAATCATACACTATCCATCATCACCAGCACGACTGTGTCGTCATTGGCGCTGGAGGATCTGGTCTTCGAGCTGCCGTTGGCCTGGCTGAAGGCAACTTCTCGGTTGCCATGGTTTCCAAGCTGTTCCCCACTCGATCCCACACCACTGCTGCACAAGGTGGAATGAATGCCGCTCTTGGTAAGTACAGAACTTATAAACTAAACTTCTATTGCGTTGGTGATATGACAAATGGTAGCTGTAGTAAATAGTTGGTATTGGTAACAGGTTTATGTTTATTCCATCCTTATGTTTACGGAATATAACTCATCGGTTGAACGGGCTGTAAAAAGTGATTGTTTAAGTTCCTAACGTTGTTTCAAAGGGAGTATAGCCTACCTATATGGCAGCTATGAACTAAAGTAAAAAACATGTCGCGGAAGGACTTTGCCACACAATTCTAGCTTCTGCTAGTCGAGGCCATCGTCCCGCCATCTTAGCCTTTATTTACCTCTATGTAGTTTAAATTTTATTGAAACCCATACAGCCATTCCATTCGCCCATTTTTCATCTAACATGCGGCAGACATCTGAGGTTAAAACCCCTTCCACAAAGTCTGAACAACCGCCCGACTATGGTGCCCTTTTGGTTGTGTCAACCAACTGACGCGTTCGTTCTAGACGGGGTGATTGGCACAACTTATTAGTATTTTTTTTATTCGCGGGCGGTCGTGCAAGCAAGAAATAGCGTCAAATAGCCTTTCAAAATATCAGAAAGTGGAGTGGCTCTTCTATAAGCGAAGATAATGAAAAGACAATGGAGTAATATTCATCGTTCTCTGTTTGCCGGTTGGATGCGCAATGAGCATCAGGACCGCAATGCAAATTAAAATAAGACTTATAGGGCAATTAGTAAAACATAGTAAAAACTTAAAGCAAAGGGCCATTAATTTCTTAAATGTGAATTCAAACTGTTATGATTATAAAATTAGGGCTCTCAAT
This sequence comes from Orthosia incerta, assembly GCA_948252205.1. Taxonomy (NCBI): domain Eukaryota; kingdom Metazoa; phylum Arthropoda; class Insecta; order Lepidoptera; family Noctuidae; genus Orthosia; species Orthosia incerta. Next base: position 34,028,690 of record OX411741.1, on the reverse strand, counting down.
TCAGACGCGTGCATAAAGTAGCATAGCCAAAATCTCAAAGTACTTTCTCTGGGTTAATCATTTTATTTAAGGTTTTAGTTAAGATTTTCTTAAATATTTTAAGAAAATTCCAAATCTATAGTATTTATGAAGAAATACATACATACGACTAAAATTTTTACTCCTCTGTGAATTAGTTAAAAAGAAATAACGACAAAAAAGTTAATTGTTAAAAAGTAAATAAGTCAGAAAATTATACTAAAACGTCCGAACTGAGAGCCCAATATTTTTCGGCTTTATTGACTAGGCTCCCCTCATAGATTATCGCAAAAAAGAATAAGTTCTAATCTATTTTTTTTTAATTATGTGTATCATATTGTCCATTCTTCTTAATGCCACTTTAAAGGGGAGCTTACACTATCCTAGGAGCATAGATCTATTTGTCATATTTATATGATAGTGTAAATCTATACTAATATTATAAAGAGGTAAAGTTTGTGAGTTTGTGACGTTATAGGGGGTAATCTCTGGATCTACTGAACCGATTTTGAAAATTCTTTCACCAGTAGAAAGCTACATTATTCCTGAGTGTCATAGGCTACAATATATTTTCAAAAAAAAATCCTTATGAAAGTTGCAATAATGTAACCCAAAGTAGCAAAATGTTGCCTTTAAAATTCATTCTTTGGCGTGCGCTGAGAAACCTATGGATGATACATAATAATTATTAGGTAGGTAGGATGGGTAGGGTAGGTACGATAGGCAGGGCCTACCCTGACCCTACCTATAACTAGGTAGGGGTAGACAGGGTAGGCAGGGTAACGTAGGCAGGGTAGTCAGGGTAGTCAGGGTAGTCAGGGTAGGCAGGGTAGGCAGGGTAGGCAGGGTAGGCAGCGTAGGCTGGGTAGGCAGGGTAGCCAGCTGACGGGAGCGAAGCCCCGGGGGTCAGCTAGTATTAGTATAAATATATACATCATATCGTCTTTGATAAAATATTTCTGACATTTATTGTAAGATAGTTCATAGAAACAGGGAGTAGGTCGGGGCAACACAAGAAAAAAATGTTCTGTCCCTTTTTCACTGTCACACTAGGATAGTTTTAATAAAGTACATATTTATAAGAACTCTCGCTGGTCTTGCCATATTCAATCTTGCTATTATCAATTATCACAAAAGTTTTCAAGGTTCATATTTTTTTAATTTGTAATGCGTTTGCTCTCGACTCTAGTCTAGGTCAGTCATATTTGACTATTTTTCGTTGAAGGATTTTGATAGATATTTTTTTGTAATATTTTTCTTTGCGTTGGCAACAATTTCATGTAATTTTATTCTGCGTTCTTTTAATAATCTCTTCTTGCTCTGTCCTTCTCATACCTACTACCGATTTTGTTCACTCTTCCTTCCATATTAACTAGTCCATTCTTCCTTCTATATTCAGACCATTCTTCTCTGGAAAGTGCTTCCTCTCGAGATCAGGACGGCTGCAAGTCGATTTGCATCCAATCGCAAATTACGGCTTTATTTTCACAACTAGGGCGCTTGTCCCAGCGCCGAAAATCTGCGAGCAGCGAGTAGAGCTAGACCCTAGATACGAATTGGCAAGAAGCGAGTGTGTAGTGCCGCTAGTTTTAACGATCGGCTATGAGCTAGTGTATTTGTGCGACGGGCGATTATTTGCACCACTCGCTCGGGCGGTCAGTCCAGCACGCCTTGGCGGCGTGAGTTCTGACCACCAAGCGAGCATCGTCAAGCAAGTATCGCTGAGCGAGTATTATCTTTGATAGCTCTTGTCGCTGCGACGAACTTGTGGTGAGAAAGTAATCGCCGGCAGTGTGAACAGCCAGCGATCAACAGACTATTAATTAATAATATGTCTCTTTTATTGACACGGTTTCTTGTATCTTTTGTTCGGTATTTTCAGCTAGAAAATAGTCGAAAGCTTATCGCTTCGTCAATTTGTGTAAACCACATCGACCTGCTTACCATTATCCATAGCATCCGTAAAAAAATCATTAAATACAATAAAATTAGAAGTGGTAGACCGTCCTTTTAAAAATCCGTGCTGAAAGAGATAGCAAGGGTGGATATAACTGGTTATAGATAATCCTCACAAATATTTTAGCTATAATGCACAGCTCGGATCGGCCTATGTTTAGTAATCTCTTTTTTAGACCCCTTCTTATGTACGGGCGAAATAAATACAGATTTCTATAATTTGGGGACAACAACTTGAGTCAAAGACTTGTAAAAAACAAAATTGAAATAGGTAGGGTAATGTAAGGCGCGCATAAGAAATTTAGGTGAAGATTTATGCAACTTTAAGCACGCATCTGGATTGAAGGCACAAGTTATTTAATCATAGCTTGAGTGCAACTCAAAAACGAATAAATAGATACATAGGTGATGCTTATTTCTAATGAAATCTTTTCCAGCATACCTGCGAAAGGTAAGATGGAAAAAGAGATGTAGGAATATTGTGTGTAGAGGGAAAAACTAAACTCATAAAACAATTCACAGCTAAGTAATATACAATAACATAAATTAACTATACTGTCATAAACACACATATAAGTATTAAAAAACATACCATAACATTATGTACTGTGCACACTGCACAGTAATGGAGTAGGACTAGAAATCGGTTGTGTCGGAAGGAGCTAGATTTTTAAGGTGCGACCTGCAAGGTGCTGCCGAAGGACGGGAGTAGGGAGAAGCATTCACGAAGGAGGGATAGCATTTTAGGGTTATGAATGCAGCTAAATAGCACACACGAAATCCGAGAGTTCCTGCGAAATCGAATTGGGAGCCACTTGATTATCTTGCGAAACAGAGCTTGCCAGAAACATGGTCATACTTTTATAAAACAAAACGAATACATATATTTTGCAAACGCTCAAGTTTGTTTAAAAGCTCCTCGGCGGCATCCAAATAAACGTCATGACATCGTCGCCTTAGCTTGAGGCACAGATGAGGCATACGTCTCAATGAACCATAATTCATGTGGACCCGCTTACGCCACTCAGGGTTATCTTACTAGCTCTGAGTTAGCTAAAACGGGTCCACTTTTTACTTATGATATAGGTATTTTAATTGAACCTCGTGTTAGCAATCTAGCTCTGAATTAAAGTTTTTTGGTGCAAGTGAGCTTTCTCTGTTTGTTTTTCTGTTTGGCATTATTATAAATTTTGCATGACCACCCGTGAGACGATGATCTAATAGATCTAGATACTAATTAAAAAATGCTTCTGTTCCATAAACGTATTAAAAAATATACGTACGTTTTACGTGCTTTCGTTTTGTCATAAGTAATTTTTCTTTGTACAGGAAGCATGCATCCAGACGATTGGAGGTTTCACTTTTATGACACGGTCAAAGGTTCAGATTGGCTTGGCGATCAGGTATCTACCAATACTTTTTAATAATGAACATACATTTCTGACAGCATTTCGATCGAGGCTTTTTAAATACTAAGTCCCACCACGACTGCGAATTATGCTTTCTCAGGGAATATTATCTAGAACCTGCGTGGCTATGTACCGAGGACTAGACTGTGTAGGCAAGGGTTCCCTGCCGTTGTTATTGATTAAAGAGAAATGCCCTGGTTAAGGCTGTGGTGATCAGCTGGATGCGAAACGCACAGGACCTATAGATGTGGCCTCACTTGGGGGGAGGCATATGTCTAGCAGTGGATGTCTTACGGCTGATATGATGATGATGATTATGAAAGAGAAATGGCGCAATAGCTTTTTCCATAATAAACTTAGTCGTCCACTAATGAACACTTTCGATTTTTGATAGGACTCCATACATTACTTGACCAGGGAAGCTCCTAGCTGTGTATTGGAATTGGAGAACATGGGTATGCCGTTTTCGAGGACTAAGGATGGAAAAATATACCAGCGCCCTTTTGGCGGAGGAACCATGAATTTTGGGAAGTCTATAGCCAAGAGAACTTGCGCAGTGGCTGACCGGTACTGTGTTTCAACTCTAAATCTTAAAGACTTTTGTCTTAGTAGTAAACTTTGATTTTTAATTTCGTAGACCAAGATAACAGCTGCCAATAAACAAACTTTTTTATATTGCAAGCGATGAGCATAGTGTTGCAGGTAAGGCTCAATCATAAGTGAATCGTAGTGACATGACTCTTTAATTTAATTATACTAATTGTTTTTTTTTATGAATATAAACTTAATAGATTTAAATATAACAGTATTTATAAAAACAGCACATACACTATTATTGTTTAATAAATAAGAAATCAACAATAAAATATATGCGATCGATAGAATGTAGTTAGCCTGACATAAATGAGTCGATATGAAATAAGGTTTGCTAGTTTCAACAAAATAATGTATTTCTTTGCCGTGACATAGGTACCTACTTCCATATTCGATCTGCTTCGATTTTTTTGTGACGTTACAGTGGCAACCCACCAATGTCAGTTTAGTCTACGATATTTAAAAAAAAAGTTTAGGCACACAGCGGCGTAGCGCCGTAGACAGTCCATTTAATTTTTTTATTTTTTTTTATTGATTGTCACGCGCTTGACCACTATCTCACCTGATGGTAAGCGATGATGTGGTCGACGGTGTAACACGCTTGCCTAGAAGTAACCTATTCACTCTTGACTTAAAGACCCCGAGGTTGTAGCTATCTGGAAACACAGACTCCGGCAGGGAATTTCACTCCTTAGCTGTACGCATAATGAAAGTATTTCCAAAACGTTTAGTGCATATGGGTGGGCTTTCCACCATGTACCGATGGCGCATAGCCTTGTCTTGTAGTCCGATGATAAAACGGGCTAGGCGGAATTAGATCATGCAATTCCACCGCACACTCCCTGAAATGCAACCGATAAAAAACCGAAAAGCTGGCAACTCGACGACGATGTTCAAGGCTTTGGAGCTTTGACTCGACCAGTGCCTCATTGCCGATGAGCCTCTTGGACGGTTTTTCGATCGACTCTAGTGCATCAATCTGGTATTTGGCAGATCCGTCCCAGAGATGAGAACAGTATTCCATGCAAGATCGAACTTGCGCTTTATACAACTTAAGCAGCTGTTCTGGCGTGAAGTACCGTAAGGTGAGACCTTCGCAAGGATCCCCAACTTTTTGGCAGCCAGTTGAGCCTTTGCTTCAATGTATGAGCCAAAATTGAGTGTCGATGTCAACGTTACGCCAAGAAGCTCAAGATGGTCCGTTCGGTACGGTTACACCTCGGAAAGATGGAGCCGGGTGAAATCTCTCAGAAATCTGTGAAATCTGGACAAGTATCTCTCAGCAACAGTGCTGTCATCTGCGTACCCAAAGGTGCCGGGTTTTAGCAGTTCATTTATGTGCAGCAAGGACAATGTCGCTGAGAGAACCGACCCCTGAGGGATCCCCGGCATTAATATCCAATAGGTCCGAAGAGCAGCCATCGATAACTACTGGAATGGACCGACCCCTCAGGAAGTCTGCAATCCAGTCATACAGACCACCGGGCAGATCGAATGAAGGAAGCTTACCAATAAGGCTTTCATGCCAGACCCTATCAAAAGCCTTCGAGATGTCGAGGGAGACGGCAAGCGCTTCCCCATGCCTCTCGATGGCCTCACTCCAGATGTGAATGGCATACGCTAGAAGATCCCCAGTGGACCGATTTCGGCAGAAGCCGTATTGGCGGTCGCTAAGGATGTCGTTGGCTTCTAGGTATGCCAGGAGCTTACTAAGGACGCGTTGCGTACGCGCGCGTTATTACAGAGATGGGTCTGTAGTTGGCCGGGTCAGCACGACTGCCCTTCTTGGGCAAGGGATGTATGTTGGCTTGCTTCCAAGCATTCGGCACTTTTCCAGTCATATAAGAGAGGCGAAACAGGCATGTCAAGATCGGAGGCAATTCAGGCGCACAGGTTCTGAGAACAATTGCTGGTATACCGTCGGGTCCGCTAGCCTAATTCACGTCGAGGTTGCGCAGCACCCTACGTACGTCCTTTTGATGGATGCGAATGTCCGACATACTCGTCCCGCATCCGCGCACGACGTGGGATCAGACGAATAAAAGCAAAGCTGCCAAGGATAGCATGCGAAGAAAGATCGCATGCCATCCCAATCCAAAGACTTGTACCGTCATACCCGCCGGGTGCCTCTTGGGCTGGGATCGGGCGGGAAGTAGACGGATACAGACTTTCACCAGACAGTGGTCGGAACTACCCAAAGGTGGAGATACCGACACCGAGTAACGGTCTGGATCTGTGGTCAGCAGAAGGTCCAAGCAATACGCCGTATGTGAATCAACATCCGGCACCCTAGTTGGCCCCTGGACCAGCTGAGTGAGATTTAACAAGCTTTCGCGTCTCTCGCCCAGCATGGTCAGTGTACTGGTACGGGAAGAGCCACTCCTGGTGGTGGGCATTAAAATCCCCCAGTATCACCAGTTGGGCAGACGGGTACCGCTGCTGAGCCTCGTCAGCCGCCTCACAAAGGTATTGTGTTATCCCGGTTGTCTCCAGATCGCCGCTGTGCGACCTGTAGACACAGGCATAGATTATATATATATATATATAATCTATTTTATTATTATTATTATATTATTATTATTATCCAGACCTGTGTCCACCAGGGCCCAAAGCACTGAGTATCGAGAGTCTTTAATGTTTCGGAGACGCCGATAACAGATGTCGTCACGGGCGTACATGCATACACCCGCGCGAGGCTTGAACCTCCAGGGTAAACCCTGGGTAAGAAAGATACGCCACGTCTGACGGACATCCGATCTGCGTCTCCGAAAGGAACAAAAGCGCTGGTTTATCAGTCTCCAGATGATGGTGGACTGCATCAAGGTTAGAGTGTAGACCTCTGATGTTACAGAGTTGTACCTTATGTGACAGTGAGTGCTGCCGCTGTACAGTTTTTTTTTCCTTTGTTCCTTATTGCCATAGTTAAGAGAATAGGAGAGGAGAAGGAAGTGAGATGAGGTTCCACGCTGGCATCCCACAGACACGCGCCAGCAGGACGCCATCATTGGGAGACTGGTCTGGAGACTGCGGGGACGCCCGAGTCCCCCCGGAAATGTCCATCGGGCACTGTCTTCAGGTCGCCAACCAGCACGATGGCGCATTCGGAGATTTTTCGACAGTTTGTGTGTGGCTGGCACACTACTTGGGCCAACAACTACCTGCGGTCGATATGACATTACGATTTACAGAGGTAAATAATACACTTTGTTTTAAAAATCGTAACGAATATTTTAATTACCTAATTTAAATTTGAGGTTTCACTCATAATTTACCGGGAAACCTACACGAAAAGCCTAACACACGGCACGCGGCCGAATACACCCGGTTTCCCAGCTCTCGATTATCGGGTTGTTAACGTAATCGACGAATAATTGCCGGTTAATTCTACTTTGTTTCTCAACACCATCACCCGGTTGCCCAGCTGTCAATTATCGGGCTGTTAACGTAATCGACGAATAATTGCCGGTTTCTACTTTCAGTTTCTCAACACCAAGTGTGACAAGCGGTTGACAATTTGTCACATTTGAGAAAAATCTCGAATTAGTTAACCACATGTTACAACAGTTTTGGGATTCTGAGAACGTTTTTCAATGTTAATGTCTTGTCAACGAGCGTAGTATATAATTGTTGGAAATTGGTCATTGTCAAATTGTCATCATAAATATCTGTCACTATTTTTCAAATTTTTCCAAACAATTCAAATTAAATATACACTCTCCTTGCCTTTTTTTCAGCAAACTGATTTATTAAACCATTTATAGCTGATGATGACTTTAGTTTTTCTAAACTTTCTGCCTCTATGGACAATAGTGACAGGTCTGACAGGCGAAAAAAATTGGGAAGTTTTTATTACCTTTTGCTTACGCACGTCGGCGGCCGCCGTGGCCCGGGAGCCCCGTATAATTAATACGGCTGATACGGCGGTTGCTACGCCCCTAAAGGGCACGGGACCCTAAAAACAAAGTCGTGTTAGTTACACCACTTAATACTCAAGAACGGCTGGACCAATTTTATGAATTTTGTGTTTTGGATTTATCTTCGTCCGGAATAGGATAATAAATAATAAAACATCGAAAAAATTATCGATAAAAAAGAACATTTTCCCATACATTTTGCGAACACAGCGCCATCTCTGATACATGATAGAAATGATGCACACACAAAAATGAAAAAGGCGTTGTATGCTGGTTCCGGTATTGCCAGTAGATGGCGTTGTCGATTTTTCTGAAATTCATCCTATCTATACCATATATATAATATTATAAAGCTGAAGAGTTTGTTTGAACGCCCTAATCTCAGGAAGTACTGATTGGAATTGAAAAAAATCTTTTTGTTTTGGATAGTCCATTTATTGAGGAAGGTTATAGGCTGTATAACATCACGCTACGACCAATAGGAGCCGAGCATAAAGGAAAAATGTTGCAAAAACGGGACAAAATATTCCTTTTTCACAGCTTCCGTTGCGTGCGCTGCATAAGCGGTTAAAGTTACGCAACATCATGTATGTAGGTTAGGTAGGTAGCCAGTTGACTGGAGCGAAGCCGCGTGGGACAGCTAGTAATATATAAAACACAAAAAATGTTTCTACCTATGTCCGATAGTCTTTGAAACCATCCAACCAACTTTGAATCCAACCGAATATGCCCAAACAAGTTTTATTAGAAAGGCAATGCGAAAATGGTTGAAGTCCAAAAACAATATTTTTTGTAGGTAGGGTAGGTAGGTATGTAGGGTAGGCTAGGTAGGTATGTAGGGTAGAGTAGGCCAGGTAGGTTGGTAGGTAGGTATCCAACCAACTTTGCATCCAACTGAATATGCCTAAACCGGTTTCATTAGAAAGGCAATGCGAAAATGGTTAAAGTCCAAAAACAATAATTGTTTTGTAGGTAGGCATGTAGGTTAGGCTAGGTAGGCATGTAGGGTAGGGTAGAGTAGGCTAGGTAGGTTGGTAGGTAGGTAGGTGGATAGATAGGTAGGGTAGGGTAGTTAGGTTTGTACGGTACGGTAGGGAAGAGTAGGTAAGTATGTAGGGTAAGTTAGGGAAGGTAGGTGCCATTTTGCTCAAAGTACTTCTCAAGTACCACGAAGATGGAGAGAAGATGGAGTCTCTGGGATCAGACTGTGAGGCATCGCTCTGTTCATGAACAGGGAACAGGAGAAGTTAGGCATAGGCTTCTGCATAGGCTTAAGTCGAGCTGCGGTCCGAATACACCTTTCACCGGGCCTTGCCGCCCTAATTAACGGAAGCACCACCAAAACGAGCATAAAAGACAGCAAGTTTGCTGCCCTACCTAAAGTGGAAGTGGCCACTCACCAATGCCGTCTAATAGGTAAAACATTCGTATTACTCGAGTGGGGAGGGGCAACTCCATTTGCTCAAGCAAGCTCATTGCTTCAGAAGATCAGGGAGGCAAGCGATTACACGGCAGCCGCGGCCTGAACCATTAGTGTAGACGCAATGGTGGTGGTAGGAGAGAGAGGGAGAGAGGAGACGTCGCAGACCACTTTGGCTGTCTAAAGGCCTCAGAACATCATGATGTCGTTGTCTACGAGGACAGATGGGAAACCCTGAGTTTCCCCAAAGCCCCCAGACAACCAACAGCCAGCGCGACGAGCCCCACAACAAGCCCCACCACTCAAAGCGGATCGGAAAGGGCCCAGCAGAAAGCAGCAGCCGAAAATCCCGCAAAGGAGCAGTGCAACACCATAAACCTAGTATCGGAACCGAGCCCGGTCGAGGAGTCACCTGTAAGCGGTTGGCACTTGCCTCAGTGCACTGCTCCAAAGCACCAGCCACGCATCACCATCTCACAAGCGGGAGACAGCACTGGAGAGGTTCTTCAGAAAAACACCAAAGGAAAAAACCCAGTAAAAGCCTAAGCCAACACGACCCTCGCAGTAAAGTCGGGTACCACGGACCACGTAAAGAGCGCGTTCCTCGAGTACGTAACAATGGTAAGAGCGACCAGAGAAGCCAATCTTACGACATGCAGGAAGATCCTGCAGACCTTCCACAGAATGGCTGTTAAGGGTACTGCTCGAGGAAGCAGGGGCAGCGGTGTACGACAACGTCACATCCCAAGTCATCAAAGGGGAAATGACGGGGTCGTATATGACAGCCTACAGCGCGAGGAGTGGTTTTGTGGCCCTGGACAAGGAGGAGACGGAACGCTTAGGCAAACTCAAGTTCAAAGTGCTAAATGACGACCCGATAGTGGTTACCGCCAAATGTACCAAAATCATGCCGGATGATAAGATCCTGGAAATGGCACAGTCCATTTCGGGGACCTCAAGGTATCCCAGCATCGCAGGCAAGTATGGCAGTACCCAATATCAGGTGGATTAACGGAGTTCCGGGTTGCGGTAAGACAACTTGGCTGGTAAAGCACTTCGACGAGGACGGAGACGTGATAGCCACCACGACAACAGAAGCTGCCAAAGAGCTTAGGGAAAACCCGTCCAGACCTGGTGGCTGGCATCACCCAGGAGTTTCTCTGCACACATCGCAATCCAATGGACGTAGCGTTTGCACTGAGTGATATACACCCCGGTATATACTCCTCCAAGTTGTCGCTGTCGCGGGTCCACTCCCTGACGGTGAAAGGTTACACTGGGGCGAAAATACCGAGCACTGCCCAAAACACCCTGTTCCTAGTTCATACGCAGGGGGAGAAAGCTTTTCTTGCGAGCCAGGGATTTGGGTCCGGCAAAGGGTCGCGCCTGCTAACCATACACGAGGCTCAGGGGTCGACCTATGACAGCCTCATCATCATCAACACCAAGTCCAGGAGGCTTCAGGTCCACGACAGCATCTCCCACGCGGTAGTGGCGGTGTCATAATAAATAAATATATAAATAAATACACATACTGCCAGTTGCGTCTATTACACCGACGACGCCGATGACGTCGCAGGGCGCTTCGCTAAGAGGGCGATGGATGCGCCGACTAAAACGGTCGTCAACTATAATCTTAAGACGGCCATGCAGCATCGAGATATAGTCGTTATAGAGGCCTTGCTCACGCTAGCGAAGTCCCTGGTCAGCAGACATCACCAAAACACCATCTAACAAGTCCCATCCAAAAATTCCAACCCAAACACATACCTAGTATATATAGTATTTAGTGAGGGATGAACTCACGTAGACTTAAGTTAGTTAAGCCTAGAAATAATGTCCGGCGTAGGAGTCAAACAAAAATATAAACACGATAAAAAAAGAGCGCGGACTGCCACATGTCCGCGGTAGAATATTCATATAAAAAAATGAAATAGCACGTGTCACGAGCGACCCAACAACAACCATTATGTTACCTGTATAGGTAAACCATTACATTAGGTATTAAACGATATTACAAATACTATATAATACTCAGTGCGAGCAAAATTTTTGAGAATCTTTGAAATAATTTATATGGCAAAACAATGTTTGCCGCGGGTCAGCGTGTTTAAATAAACTTTAAATTTCTCAAATTAAGTGTAATTTTAGAAGGTTGGAAAAATTTATTGCACGGCCGCTTTTTTATTAACCTACTAAACAAAAAGGAGGAGGTTCGTTCTATGTTCGACTCTAGTTTTAGATTTTGATCAATAAATTAATTATAAATATTCATTAAATATGTTTGGCAGAATGAATATTTTGCTCGTGCCTTTTTGCGTTACGACGTGACAGCTATTTGCACATGCGCAGTAGATATGCCCGAGGAACTATGAATTATTAGTTAATCTGTGGTCTGTGGATATGCTGAGCGCCTTTGAATAAGCGCCATTTTATTAATTTCTTGCTTGGTTCAGATATATTTTTTTACTTCCTCGCACAATGCATAGTAAAATGTTGTATGATACACGTGCGTAAGATGATTTCCGAACTCTTCGGAAATCACCTACTTCCCGCACTTGTAGCTATTTTCGATTATCTCGTTAATTAGTGTACAAGTTTGAAATTTCAACTACTAAGGAACTATCCGCAAAGCTGAGCTCAGACCACCGGAATCAGAGTAAACAAACCAAACTGTAAGCCGGCCGGCCGGGATCATATGGCCGCGTTTTATTTCTGAAAAACAAAACACTGATGCATTCTTGACTAACAGCAATATTATTATTTGGTGTTTGAACGCTAATTATTCTTAAAATCAGTAAATAAAGTTCGGTAACCACAAACAGTAGTAATCGTCATGTTAATTTATTTACTCCACTCCGTCAACCGCCATCTGGCGGGAGCAATTGGCAGTAATGTTCCCTATTACACAATAATGTTACGTCATGTTATGTAATGTCATGTGATGTTGATATAAAAGATTCAGTTACCACTACTACAGGAAACTCGGTTAATCGGTCGTCAAATAACTCAGCTGCGCGCCATAGCCAGAACAAATTGAAGTATCATAATAACTTTTTAATTTCATTTATAGGCAGTAATTACCTATATAAAAAAGTTTCAAGTTAGTCTTTGGAGCGCTTATTGCAAGTGCTAGGACCTAATAAAGCATATTTATATTTACTAAAATAACTTCAAAACGGTGCATTATTGTGGATTCTTTTATTGTATATCAAATTATAACTAATTAGCCAGATGTCATTGTTTAAAAATTATAATCATCTGTTTAGTCATTTCCGAGATTTAGTAATCGTGCAAACGTTACCGCAGCAGGATTTTAAATATCTGCCGCAACTATAGCAAATACAAATTGTTGTTATTTTAATAAATTTTATTATTCCAAATTGATATCTAACCACTGTTAAAGGGGAATATAAAAATAAACTCTTAGGTATTTGAGTACATTAAAAACTTTTTATTTGATATTAAACATTGTTCTCTTAAGTATAGTCACTTAGATATTTAATTCAATTGAGTATTTATTATTTAGGATTAAACACTTTTCGCTGAATAATAAGCAAACAAAACAACATAATTAAAATATATAGTTTTTTTTTTCTAATGGTTCTTTGTCATTGCAACCGAGGCGGAATGGAGTTGGAGCCGAGATAAATGAGAGCTGCAATAACATATGTTGTGAAAAAATTACGTACTTGAGTCTCATGTAGTATTAATGACAAATGCTAACAAAAAGAATAACTTAGTACTTGACGTACATGTAGTATTAATGACAAATACCGAGAAAAAGAATAACTTAGTAGACTTACATGTATTATTAATGACAAATGCTCACAAAAAGAATAACTTACCTGACGTACATGTAGGTACTATCAATGACAATCACCGACAAAAAGAATAACTTACTCGACGTACATGTAGTTAATGACAAACACCGACAAAAAGAATAACTTACTTGACGTACATGTAGTATTAATGACAAATACCGAGAAAAAGAATAACTTAGTTGACTTACATGTATTATTAATGACAAATGCTCACAAAAAGAATAACTTACCTGACGTACATGTAGGTACTATTAATGACAAACACCGACAAAAAGAATAACTTACTCGACGTACATGTAGTTAATGACAAACACCGACAAAAAGAATAACTTACTTGACGTACATGTAGTATTAATGACAAATACCGAAAAAAAGAATAACTTAGTTGACTTACATGTATTATTAATGACAAATGCTCACAAAAAGAATAACTTACCTGACGTACATGTAAGTACTATTAATGACAAACACCGACAAAAAGAATAACTTATTCGACGTACATGTAGTTAATGACAAACACCGACAAAAAGAATAACTTATTCGACGTACATGTAGTTAATGACAAACACCGACAAAAAGAATAACTTACTTGACGTACATGTAGTATTAATGACAAATACCGAGAAAAAGAATAACTTAGTTGACTTAGATGTATTATTAATGATAAATGCTCACAAAAAGAATAACTTAGTTGACTTAGATGTATTATTAATGATAAATGCTCACAAAAAAAAACTTACCTTACGTACATGTAGGTACTATTAATGACAAACACCGACAAAAAGAATAACTTACTTGACGTACATGTAGTATTAATGACAAATGCCGAGACAAAAAATACTTACCTATTATAGTTATCGCCAAACTTCTTGGCCGCCCGAAGTTGGCTACAATGGCTGCGCAGTAGTAACGGTGCTGTTTTTGTATGCGTCTTTCATACAAAAACAGCACCGTTTCGTGCCTTGCGCATCGGAAAGCCAACTTCAGGGCGGCCCAGAAGTCTGACGAGAACTATTCATGAATTACACATAATATTAGAATGAATTGTGAGTATTGGCTTATAATTATGAATACATTTAGTTCACACACTACTACTACGATACATATTCACGGTCACTTTAAGGGTTCAGACAGACAGAGAGCTGACATACGGTCAATCGTTCAAGGGGTCAGTTTTGCGTTCGTTGTGTTGTATTAGATATACCAACACATGAGGCATTCTGACCGCGTCGGTCAACCAGAAATCACGCGTTCTGTTGATTCGGTGACCAACTTGGAAGAAAAATGACGACTAAAAAGCTACTTATGTTAGTAGTTATATACGTGAAGGCGTTTTTAATACGATTCGACAGATAACGATTATAAAAACCGATGAAAAGTAGCAGAAGCATGGTTGAAAATTGTTGTTGGCATTTCTTCATCTTTAAACCATTTAGAAAAAACATCCAAATGCGAGTCTGAGTCGCGCTCAGAGGGTTCCGTGTAACAGCTACATTCACCAAAATAAATAGCTAACGTTACTAACGTTCATAAACAATGAAAGCACACCGAACATTGCTCTAACGAAGGGACAAAATTAACTTTGCCGTTATACAGCTATACCCCACACCAAAAAAAAACTAAAAATAAAAGAAACCTAGTTTACGTGTAAAGGAGGTAACCTAAAAAAACTTTTTTCATGATTTTATTTTACCACTTTGTCGGCGTGATTAATATTACATGAACTCACGCCTTTTCCCATGGGGGTAGGCAGAAACTACAGAATAATAAGATGTAATAATATATATATATATATATATATTATTATCATTATTATATTATCTCTGGTTGTTCTCGTCTAGCTGACGAAGAGTACGTGCATAGGCACAACCTTGTAGCCAGATTTATCCATCAGCAACTTGCTCTGAAATACACTCTTGTTGCATCGGAGGTACCGTACTACAGGTATGTGCCCGACCCAGTTCTCGAAAATGACAATATCACATTGTACTGGGATCGGTCTATCATCACTGACAGGACTATTGTAGCCAATAAGCCTGATATTGTGGTGGTGGACCAAATCGAGAGGCGAGCAATGATTGTTGATATTACCTTCCCGCATGACGGGAACCTCGTGAAAGCCGAGAAAGATAAGCAAATCAAGTATCTTGACAAGGCTCGCGAAGTTGTCGACATGTGGTATGTGGGTGGACACAGCGATCATTGTACCGATAGTCGTGTCAGCCAATGGCTTAATAGCCACGAGCCTCGACCAACACCTTAGAAGGCTCTCGTCAGGCGGCTGGGTCAAGGGCAAGGGCCTGATCCAGAAAGCAGTACTGCTGGACACGGCTCGCGTTGTTAGGAGGTTCCTCTCTCTGGAGCCCTGACCGCCGGTAGCGTTCCGCCGGCTCCTTTTTCGTCTTGATGCTGATAATAACCACAAAACCAATCATTCGTCTTCCGATGAAGAACTATCGTCAAAAAACATGGTGGCAATAGTGGTACCGCGTAGACCATGCAAGAGCAGAGTTCGTGAGCAACTGCACGCTCGAAAGCAAAATTGACCTCATGAACGCATGACCGCGTGACCCACTCTGTCTGATAGTACCCTAAAACATAAAATTAAATCAGATATTATTATCACAAACATTATTAGGATGCCTAAATTTATTAAAAACAGAATTAAAGTAGAGTATCACAAACGTTACATTACATTAAATCCATCAACCTGACTAGCCTTTTCAAAACTATGTCGTGGACGGCTTCCAGTCTAGCCGGATTCAGCTACCAGTACCATTATTTTACATGGAGGGACTGCCCATTTGACTTCCACAACCCAGTAACTGGTTAAAAGATCGTAATGAGTGTCAAAGATCTTTAAATGACAGCCAGGACCAACGGCATACCGTACTTTCCGTGGCACGGAGGAATCTCGCTGTATAAAAAAGGTCACACATCCACGGACCAACCCTAGGCAAGCGTTGCTTAACATTGAAGATCAACCCGTACGGCTATTATTATTTAGCCACGAGCTCCTCCTACGTTATTAACACACCTAAATTAATTCATCATCTGCCTAACCTTTTCCCAACTATATTGGGGTCGGCTTCCAGTCTTACCGGATTCAGCTAAGTAACACACCTAAATTAATTAATAACATAAAATTAAACCTGCAGCCTTATTGCGTAAAAAGTAAAAAAAGGTAAGGTTAAGTATGAAAAAATTAACCAATCACATGCGAGATAAGACGCGATGTAGATTTTCGTCTATGTGATTAGTCGATTTTTCATACTCTTTGCCTTGCCGGATTCATAACGCAATAAGGTTACATATTATCACAAACATTAATTACCTAAATTCTTTAAAACATTCATTCGAATCAAATTAACGTAATTATTTTTCCGGTGCGCTGTAGGCAAGCCGCCAAACAGTCTAATTTAACAAATATAAAAACTGAAAGTTATTGAATTTAGTACAAAAATGAATATAAATTTTACGGAAACAATTTTATGAAAAATAACCAAAAAAAAAATAAAAACAAAATAAACAAACAAAATCATCATCTTTCTGCCCTTTTCCCATGATACTTAGGGTCGGCGCAACACGTTTTCTTCTTCCATACCGTAATGTCATCACTGACCCCCGTCACGTCATCACTGACTCCCTTTTCTTTTTTAACACTCCTCACAATTTCCATATTTTCTTTGGCCGTCCCCTCCCGCTCCATCCATCCACATTTTCATTCTTTTTCAACTCTTTTAGTAGCATGCGTTTCATCTCTCCTCATCACATGACGATCACATCACCACCAGGACAAACGGTTTCCTTTCAACTGTTGTCACTTGCGCCACATTCAAACTTCCTCTAATATATAAAATATACTAATTTCTCACTGTATCCATTCTTGTCACCCCGCACATCCATCTCAACATTCGCATCTCCTCTACATGCAATCTCTTTTCATCCAACTTTTTCACAGCCCATCATTCTGATTTTCTCCTTTAACTTGACGGGGCATCCGTGGGTCGCAAGTTGTTCCGGTGACCTGTCGTCATTTCATCCATCCCGAGTTGATCCGTCTCGGTCTAGCTCGCCATCCCCTTGGACAAGCGAATGCAACATTCCCTAACGTTATATAACTGCTTTGTGGGAGCACCTTATTAAAAAAAACATTGACATACAATTTTAGTTACTAAAATAAATTATAATCAGTCAAAAGACTCTTTGGATGTTTAAATTAAATTAATTAGAATATGACTTTAATTTTGACAATGACTCAGAAGATGTTATGGAGACCATGCTGCTGCTGATTAAATCTTATAGTTAGTACAGTTTAGTTAAATATAATTGATTACGGCCGGGTTTCTCACCGCTGAATTGTCGCAGAATTATTGTGACAAATTGTCAAGCACGCGGTATCTGCTGTGACTGGTTGAATGTATTTTCAACAGCCAATCCAGCAGATAACCGGCGATTATTCGTCGATTACGTTAACAGCCCGATAATCGAGTGTTGAGGAACCGGGGGTAAGTACGCTCATATTATCTTAACGTTCATAATTTTCTTAACCTTCCTATACTCGCGACAAATTTTGTAACACCTATACTCTCGCACGGTCTCACAAACCGAAAGATTGGAACGCATTTTTTTAATATTTAAGAATATATTGTGAAATGATGTTTTCTGAAATAAGGAAATATCCTGAATAAGATAATCCCACTTTATCAACAAATACAATACAGTACTTGTAATTAACCTTTGCAAAAATTAAGTCAAAAAATAATAACACAAAATCACAGAAAATCTTACTGTAACATATATGACGGTATGTACCAGTCGCACAAACGCGCTTTGCCTAAAATTATCGTAGGTAAAAATCTATGTAATAGAAAGTACAAAATGACGCATTTTTTAATATTTAAGAATATATTGTGAAATTATGTTTTTTGAAACAAGGAAATATCCTGAATAAGAAAATCCCACTTTATCAACAAATACAATACAGTATATGTAATTAACCTTTGAAAAATAGCGAGATTTTCGTAAGAGTTTACAAAATGCAAAATACATGGAGAACAGTAAACACAAACAAAAATTGAGTAAAAAAATAATAATTTCAATTTTAGTACAAAATCACAGAAAATCTTACTGTGACAAATACGACGGTATGTACCAGTCGCAAGAACGCGCTTTGCCTAAAATGATTGTAGGTACAAATCTAGCTAACAGAAAGTACAAAATGACGTCATTGATTATAAACCAAAAAACCGCTAAAGAATTTTTCGTCGGTCTCACAGACCAACGCACGAGTATAGGATGGTTCAATCTAATGAGCACTTTGAAAAAAATCTTAAATCTAATTACAGTATATTGAAAAAATCCAATCCATGGTCTGACATGAAGAAAGGTTTCTGTAACAAAATAAGAACAATACAGACTAGTAACAATACATATTGTACAGAGTCAGGAACCCTATATTTTTCGGGAATATAAAATTTTTGACACCATGTGCTAGTCGGTTTCAATCAGTATCTGTAGCGATGATTTTCTCCTACAAGCAAATCATTTTATCTCTTTATCATAGTCTTTTCATTATTACATTATACTAGCTTGCCAGCGGTTTCGACTGCGCAGAAGTTGCAATTTGATCCCAAGGGAATTTAGTCCCGGGATAAAAAGTATCCTACGTCCTTTTTCAAAGGTTTAGGTTAGGGCTTCATGCCCTAACCTAAAAGGTAACATTTATCATTTTAGATTTGCATTATAGCATTTACCTGTAAAACCTAAGACTTACCAAGTCTCTATACCATAGTCCGGGCTTTTGCAGTAACGTATGGATTCATTTATTTGGGTATTTTTATTCTCTTCTTTGGCAACTGAGCCGATCGAGCCAAGACGAGCCAAGCGAAGTGCAAGGGCACAACCTATTCCTATTCTAGAAGCGCTTCGTCGTTTTTTGAACCCTCATAACTTGGGCTTGGATTATATAAAGAATATTCTCCCAGAGCCATTTAGCATGGTGGCAGCACAGTGAAGCGTGCTGTCGATCTTTGCACTTTGCGATAGAATCGATAATAATAGTAACTTGTATTTAAATCACAAATATAAGATTTAATACCTGTCCTGCTAGCACATTTCTCTTTTAGCGAGGCTTGCTCAGCATCAACCTTTCAATTTTATTCAGATTGTTCTGCATATCCTCTTCATCTGCCGAGTCATTGTCAAATTCGTCTTCTTCCAGTTCAAGTAGAGTTGATCGTCGATTAGCTGGAATTATTAATGCTTCTGTTAGTACCAGTAAAGTTCTCGCCAAACTTCTTGGCCGCCATAAAGTTGGCTATAATGGCTGCGCAGTAATAAATCTCATACAAAAACAGCACCGATCCGTGTATTGCGCATCGGAAAGCAAACTTCAGGCGGCCAAGAAGTTTGGCGAGAACTATAATAATGGTCAGCTGATAGAATATAATAGAATTTCTCTTTGAGTATCCAAGACTCCAAATGATTAGCAAAATGACAGCTATGTCAGCAATGAGATTTTAACGAAAGTATTAAAGTAATGATATATATAAACATGGCGAAATTTTACTTTAGCTACCTACATAGGACCTAAAGACCGTACGCAAAATACGCGCTTAGACGTGGAGTTGCGGGCACCTACCCGTTCCATCATCATCATCATCATAGGACCTATGGCTGAGAAGGTTAAAATATCACAGAAATATAAATAGAACCTCGTTGTCTGAAAGATATAAACAAAGTTCAAACGTACGTTCGTGTCGCGGCCAGACACAGGACGGACTGAGTTCACTCAAGCTGGTCAGCTTGTGTTTGTATTGCCGCGCAGACGTCGGTAAAACGTATCTACCTCAGTATAAATTTAACATCATTATATTTCAGTATACAAACAAACAATAGAACAATAGTTGATCACCGTTGCAACAATCCGAGACAGAAGATACAAGAGCGTTTTTGGGCGAATATCTTGGGCTCTCACAACACTTGGAACAAGTGCTTACTAGTGGTATAGTTTGAGTCAAAACCATAACATAAATATATACCAGACAAATATCACACTTACCGAAGAACACATAAGGCTTTACAGAGAGGTCAA
Organism: Orthosia incerta; assembly: GCA_948252205.1. Lineage (NCBI taxonomy): Eukaryota > Metazoa > Arthropoda > Insecta > Lepidoptera > Noctuidae > Orthosia > Orthosia incerta. The sequence continues at coordinate 34,008,459 of OX411741.1, read as the reverse complement.
GTTCCTCCTTGTTGCACATCTCCATATCAATGCCAGCTACTGGAATATCAAATTGTAACTTGCTGGTAGGTTCGGTGTGTTGTTCTGGCGTTGCTGCCTGTGTTGGTATCTCGAAAGATGTTGATTGTACTTCCGAATATGTTCCTTGTGCCTCAAGTGATGATGATGGAACTTCTGAAGGTGGTGTTCGTGCTGCGCAACATGTTTCTCGTGCCTCTTTAAATGTCGATGGTGACTCTGTCGATATCGAGTGTGCCTCAGCAGATGTCGATGGAGCCTCATTAAATGTCGATGGTGCTTCACTAGATGGTAATTGTGCCTCAGTATATGTAGGAGGCGCCTTTGAAGATGCAGCACGCTTTTTTTTTCGCTCTTCATTTTCATTTTTCAACAGTTTATACTCTATATCTAGTCTTTCGATCTGAAATTCAAACGGTTTTATCTATACTTCTATACTAATATTATAAAGAGGAAAGATTTTTTAGTCTGTTTGTTTGTTTGTACCGTATAGGCTCCGGAACTATTGGACCGATTTTGAAAATTCTTTCACCAATAGAAAGCTACATTATTCCTGAGTGACATAGGCTATTTTTTTTTATCCCGAAAACGGGTCATATGGGGTGGTCCACGGGAGCGAAGCCGCGGGGAACAGCTAGTTATTAATACATTTATTTCATACATGTCAATAAAGGCCAGGTGCGCAGTACTCATAACCAGCGTGTGTGTATGAATAGACGTATGAATATGAGTGAAGCAAAAGGAAAGAAAGAAAAATGAAAAAAAAAGGAAAAGAAGTATGTAAGGATCGTAGCCGGTGGCGTTCTGTAGTTTCTGCCTACCCCCATGGAAAAAGGCGTAAGTTTATGTATGTGTGTAGGTATCATGTCCATACATGGTCTTTATAAAACACAAAATAAAATCGTTAGTGTTTGCCAACAATAGGCCCAAGCAAGATAAAACAAATAATAATAATAATATAACAAAACAAACAAAAAATAATAAAACAAAATAATAAAATAACAAATAATTAAACAACAAAATGACACTGACCAACCATGTGTGGGCGCTGGACAAAGTGCTGCCCAGAATGGACACACATTGTGTTCCTGGGGGTTTGGCTACTACTATTCTGTAAACCAATGCTCTTCAAAATCTAAATTAGGAGTTTTGAGAAAAAGTATTTTTTGTAGACATTTTTTAATTGATGAACTAGCTCAGCTAACTATTCCCACGCGGCTTCGCTCCCGTCAACTGGTTACCTACCTACCCATCTTCTACCCTACCCTACCTACCCTATCCTACCTAACCTACCTACCTAACCTACCTACTCTACTCTACCCTACCTACTGTAGCCTAGTAGTAGTAGGGTAGGGTAGGTACCCTACCCTACTACTACTACTACCTCTAGACCTGCGCATACAAGAGGCAGCCGCCCTGTACGAAGCGAGGAGAGGGTCTTCCCGGTTTGTGCCAGGAGACAGGGAGATCGAGAGTGCGGGGTAAGGTTTACAGAAGCCCCTCATGCAGCTACATAATTGACCCTGGAGTTCATGTACCTGGAAGATCAAGAGTTACTAGACAGTAGTAAAACGTCCTCACGCAAGTTTTGACGGGGCACGATGGGTTCTCTGAATACTTGAATCGCTTCAAGTGCAAGGAGAGCCCATCGTGCGTCTGCGATCCAGGCGTGGCAGAGACTGTCCAGCACATACTTGTAGAGTGCCCGTTATTTATCAGAGAACGCTACCAACTTGAATGTGAGCTGGACAGGCAAATAACGAGGGAGAGCCTGCATGGGCTCATGTACAAGAAATTTAGGGAAAAGTTTCTGGAATATTGCATTAGAGTAGCCACTGCGGTTATACATAAAACCTGAAGCGCACTGTGCTTCATTAATATTTCTGTATGATATTTAAATGCAAGCATGGAATGCAGCAAGGACCATGTGTAGCCAGCAGTATTTCATGTTAGTACCTAAGTTTATAAACTGTGTATTTACCTATGTATGCAATATTTGTAAGTATGTGAGAACCATGTTCCTATTTATCAAGTGAAGGGTTTACCTGTTAGTGCTTGTAATACTTTATACCTATATGTAGTATAATTAGATTAATTAGAATTTATTAATGTATGTACTTTAATATTTTTCTTTTTTAAAAGAGTAAGTATGGAGTTTCTTGTGCATTCTTCTCCATAACAAGCTACTTTTCCAAATGCACGGTAGAATCAATTTCTATTACTTGTAAATTTTAATTATTAACATTCAAAAGTGCTGCTTAATGGCCTAATTGAATAAATACATTTGACTTTGACTTTTGTGTAATAATACTGTGATATTTGTGATAACTGAGCCTGTGTTTTTATCCCTAATTATAATATGAATTGTATACATATTCTGTGATAAACCGCTCACTGTATATTTGAGATCAACAGCACTTTTTGTTCAAAATGTTATATACTGCACCTTTTGCACAATTTATTATAATGGCACCTTTTGCCCAATGTGTTAACAACACTTTTATATTTGAGATCAACAGCACTTTTTGTTCAAAATGTTATATACTGCACCTTTTGCACAATTTATTATAATGGCACCTTTTGCCCAATGTGTTAACAACACTTTGTATATTACTGTTTTTATAAGTAATAAATTATGCCGTTAAAATAGATTAATAAAAGTGGGACTTTCACCCACGGAATGTAAGATGATGAATGCAAGAAAGAATTAGGATGAGGAATGAATGTACAAGAGGTATAAAAGATTGACCGGGACGGCTGAGGTTAAGCACATAAGGCGCCAATTTCTTTGGTGGGGATTAGTGTTACCCTACCCTACCTACCCTGCCCTACCTACACTACCCTACCTACTCTACCCTACCCTACCTACTCTACCCTACCCTACCTACCCTGCCCTACCTACACTATCCTACCTACTCTACCCTGCCCTACCTACTCTACCTACCCTACCCTACCATTTATTGTATGTATTGGCATATAGCGACCCTAAAAAAACCATGAAACTGACAGCCATGCCGAAAATTTAAAAAATTTTGATCGGCACCATTAAGAATTTTTATTTTGACTAATAACCCCAAAAACAAAAAAATACACCCATGACAAATATTTCGGTCTAACAACTCGAAAAACAAACCGAATTCAGATCCACCTTGTTTCTTTGAAATATGTTAATAAATTTACCTAACCTACTGATTTTGTTACACTGTGATAGATTAGCGGGCAGTTGATCGTGAGCAAAAGTGACAGTCCTGCCTCATCAAGGCTTCGCAGGCGACTGAAGAGCCGTTCGGCGGCCGCTGTTATATATTATTTTATTATTAAAACAAACTATTTTATAAATTCTACCCTTGAATAAAGTTCAAGGTTCAGTTCATAGGCTGTTAACTTTTTAAGTTTAGTGTTTTAGATAGTGAATCTTTCATATAATCTTTTAGAACAATAAGAAAATGATCAAAGAAAACATTGTTTTAGGCGCAGGCCACATAGAAATGGCGTTGGGCGCGGACATGGCACGGGCAGCTTCCTATTCCATTCAAATTTCAAACAAAATACATGGAAATAAAGCGCAATTTCGGACACACGGTATGTCGTCATAACCACGTCCGAGCAACAATTTTTGAAATTTGAATGGAATGGGAAGCCGCCCGTGCCATGTCCGCGCCCGACGTCATTTCTATGTGGCCTGCGCCTAAAACGATGAGCTGAGCAGAGCTGATTCTGAGCTTTGAGCTTTAAGCAGATTGGTCGTTTCTCCATTTGGCATTATACCACACATGATGAATTACTTATTAGTCTAAAATGTAAGGCTAGATTGTAATAATATGATTGTGGGATTCATTATTCTGGTGAACAAGGGAAAAAAGAAGTATAGTTACTATAAATTAATGTCAAGAAACATTTGGGATAACTGGTTTTTGGACACTAACACTAACCTTCAAATTATTTCTTTGTTGTTTTAGTATCTGCAGGGATTCTAATATGTATTTCTCGTCAGCCAGAAGCACTTTTTCTTCGGCTAATCTCGCACGTAGGTGAGGGTCTTCCTTTGGCATCGTAGTAAAGCTGGAGCTTTATTTACAAAATGAGCAATAATCAATAACACCGTCGCCGCGTACAGAGCACAGATTGACAATTGACATTTGATTGACAAGCGCTGAGGCTGCGTTCAGAGTCACATCAAAATCACTATTAGCGCCATAGACTTTAAATAAAACTTATAAAAACCGCAACGCAAAAGTCGTTCCATTTAGCCGTGAAAATAAACAATCTATTAATTCATAGTAAACAAACTGCATAAAGTTCCACTTCCACTAAAGCGTAAGGCAGCCATTGTCGAACACAATTAAATAAGTGTGTAGTAGGTGTTTTTTGTTCCAATAAAGTAAAATATTAATTAAAAAGAAAAGATTCCCGGGGGCACTCGGTCGTCTCCAGACTAGTCTCCTAATGATGGTGTCCTTTCAGTGTGTGTATGTAGGTTAGTAGTGTGGAACCACATCTCACTTGCTTCTGCTCTCCTTCCTTCACTCGTTTAGTTATATGAAGTAGACAAAAAAAGTTACCATACCTATCGGGATAAAAATTATCCCTTGTTCTAATCCAGGACGTGGTCTACCCGTGTGCCAAGTTTTATTTGATCTATTCAGCCGTTGAGACATGAAAAGTTAACAGACAGACAGAGTTACTTTCGTATATGTTATAGGTAGCTAGGCTAGTGGCTCTGTAAGCTGTAGACCTCACGAGACTATTTTTGATTATTTTGTCGATTCAGTTTTTAAAAATGTCAAACTAAATCGGCGAAAAAACCATTTAGGTAATTAACGAACCTGCTAACAAAATTTCACTAGAATCGGTTGAGAAATGCAACCTTTAGAGAAGAACAGCCGGACATCCGGAGATACGAAAGCATTTTTTGTCCAAGCTGAAGGACGACCGATGATTTATTGTCTTTATTTGAATATTGGGTAGTTTGTAGCAGATTATTTTGTGAGAAGCTCTTTCTCGTTCGGTGAATTAGAACCTTTATGTATAGTAGTCAAGGCCGTTTTAAACTATGCCGGGGTCCTTGGGCACACAAGAACTTGGTGCCCTTTTGGAAAGTAAAGAAAGCGAATTATACTAACATTTTTCTACTAAGATCTTATATTTAATATGGGTAATCAAATATATAATATAACTAGCGGTCGCATCGCGGTTTCACCCGTGTAGCTCCCGTTCCCGTGGGAATACAGTGATAAAAAAGTAGCCTATGACACCCGGGGATAGTGCAGCTTCCAACGGTGATTTTTTTTTTGAAATCGGTCCAGTAGTTTTTAAGTTTATTCGTTACAAAAATACAAATCTTCCTTCTTTGTAATATTAGTATAGATATAGATAGCCATTAATGATGTTAGTATGCTGCTGCATTTTAGGTTCCGTACCCAAAGGGTAAAAACGGCACCCTATCACTAAGACTCCGCGGTCCGTCTGTCACCAGGCTGTATCTCATGAACCGTGATAGAGTTTGGCAAACGAAAGTAGAGACTGAAAAAGCGCGTAAAATTTAAAAAAAGCGTAAGTAATATGTATCCTCCGACTGCACAGCATGATTTTCATCTTGTTTATGTCTTTTTAGTACGCTTTTTTTTTATTTGACGCGCTTTTTCAGTCTCTACTTTAGTTTGCCAGAATCTAGCAAGTCAGTTGAAATTTTCACAGATGATGCATTTCTGTTGCCGCTATAACAACAAATACTAAAAACAGAATAAAATAAATATTTAAGTGAGCCTTCCATACAACAAACGTGTTTTTTACCGTCTTTGTGATAATGGAACGGAACCCTACGTGCGCGAGTTCGACTCGCACTTGGCCTTAAATATTGGCTAAAATGAAAACATTGTTCTGAGCTCATCATCTTCATGATAAATACTGCAAAATTCTTTGCATTTTTTGGTCAACTCGTCAGATCCCAAGCCAAGTTTAGGCTTGAAAATGATTTTTTTGTCAATTGTTATGCAAATTTTATACTTGAAGTTTATAGTTCTACTTGATTTTGCCTTAATTTGGTTAAATAAAATGGTCATAATTTGACTTAAATTTTTAGACAAAAGTAAGTTTTATTTTCAACCCGGGCTCACTGTTATTGTGCCTGACAAAAATGTTTTGAGAATAAATATGAGATAAATTGTCGGTCCTTCGGGGCCCCCTGAGGATGGGAGCCCTGGGCACGGGCCCCGTGAGCCCGTATGGTAAAGACTGTACTGATAGTAGTAGAATAGAATAAGTAGTTGCTATGGCTAGCAGTGACGTCTTCGGCTTAATTGATGATGATGGTGATGATGAAAACGTGTCTCTTCCAGTACTGGTCATTCTCTGCTCCACACTCTTTATGGGTACTCGACGAAGTACAAGAGCATCCAGCATTTCACAGAGTTTTATGTCATGGACCTGCTGGTGCAAGACGGTGAGGTGGTCGGCTGCATTGCCATCGACATGGACGATGGCAGCCTACACAGGTAATAGACACAAAAGATAATGATTAAATAATATAATTAATTTATGACCTACGAATAATTTCAGGAGCATACTTTTTAAAGAGTCACTTTTAATTCATGGGAGAGTGCCCATGAATTAAAAATCAACTTTAACTACGGCAATATCTTAGAAAACACGATTGAGCAATCTACTGTTCCTTTTGTCAAGTCTCAGCCAGCCAATGAAGTAACAGCGAGACTCCTCCGTGCCTCGGAAAGCACGTTAAGCCTTTGGACCCGGCTGTCATTTGAAGGTTTTTGACAGTCGTTACGCTCTCAGAAGTAGTATTTATTCATGAGTACCTACATTCAAACCCTTCTTCTTCTGTCGTGGTGGCCCAATGGCACAAATCTCGCCTCTCGTGCTTGAGGTCGTGGGTTCAAATCCGGGCAAGTACCAAAGTGACTTTTTCAAATTCGTATGTACTTTCTAAGTTTATATTGGACATCACAGGCAACGGTGAAGGAAAACATCGTGAGGAAACCTGGACTTACATAATTTATGTAAGTCTGAAATAGCCAAGTGAGAGGCCTGTGGGGTTCCCAGAGGCGGCTTAATTAACTCTGACACCAGAGGATGACTACATCCTCACTCGAAAAGAAGAAGAACGGAAGTTTTCGCTTGATAGAACTACCTACAATTGGTTTTAAACAGATTTCAGTCCAAAAATACCGTCGTGGCAACCGGAGGCTACCCTAGGATGTACTTCTCTTGTACAGCTGCTCACACCTGTACTGGTGACGGGGTCGCGATGGCATCACGAGCTGGTATTCCACTCCAGGATATGGAGTTCATACAGTTCCATCCAACTGGTTAGTAAAGGAATTTGATTTGGTATTTTAAGGTTCAGTTGGCGTTTGACTGACCTAACGGTAAAAATAGGTGCCCCAATTTATGATTAATTTTGTTTGCTAACTGAACGTTAGAATCTGTTAGTCAATGTTCTAAAAGAAATAAGGACACACTGACTGATTGATTTTCATCAAAAGCTCTGAAAAATAATATCTGAAAAGAAGAATGTGAACAGTTTTTTGATTAATTAAAAATTACACAATTTATACTTTTTGCAGGCATGTATGGTTCAGGCTGCTTGATGACCGAAGGTGCACGCGGGGAGGGTGGGTACCTGGTGAACAGCGAAGGAGCCCGCTTCATGGAGAAGTATGCTCCTAAAGCTAAGGACTTGGCAAGTCGTGACGTTGTGTCTAGGTCCATGGCCACAGAGATACGACAAGGTACTGTATTGATTTTAACTTGAGATGGACTAGTTTTCATGTGCCAGCTTTCAGTTTTAAATTGATGTTCGTTCCTCATGTTTTCGCTCGCAACCGAGGAGTGGATATAGATAGATTTGTCCACCAGGTCGCGGAGTGGGACCGCGGAAAGATCACGTGTACCTGCAACTGCACCACCTGCCCGCAGCGCTGATCAAGGACAAATTGCCCGGGATCTCGGAGTCTGCCTTCACATTTACCGGAGCTGATGTGTACACTCAGCCAGTGCCGGTCTTACCCACCGTCCACTATACTATGGGCGGTATACCCATCAATTATAATGGACAGGTAAATATTTTTTGACGTGAATACGTAATCCATACTACTAGAGTAGGTAGGGTAGATAGGGTTAGGTAGTGTAGGTAGAGCAGGTAGGGAAGGTGGGGTAGGTAGGGTTGAGTAGGTAGGGTAGGTAGGGCGACGATAAGCTTGCATGGGACCGCCGCCGGCACCCCGCAGCGCCGGAGCCGTGACAGAAACCATGCCTGCTGCATGTTGTATGCTTGCTGCATGGTTGTTTGCATGCTGCATGTATGGTGTATGCTTGTTTGCATGCCTGCTGCATGCATGGTGTATGCTTGTTTGCATGGTTTTTACAGGGAAATAAAAACCATATTAGACTAAATAGGTTTTACGTCTTTTGAGTGGTATATCAAACGATTTTATATTCACTGTATGTTATTCTTATAAAAATTTGTTACTTTAAAATTATATCAATCGTTTATTATATTAACTGATCATTATATCAAATAAACTGATAGATTCAGTTGTTGTATCTTGTAAATATTAGAGATTTTGTAATTATAACATATATATGATACTAACCCGATTTTATTTATTGACTAGCTGTGCCCGCGGCTTCGCTCCCGTCATCTGTCTGCCAACTCTACCCTACTTACCTTCCTGCCTACTCTACATACCTACCAATTTTTTTTCTAAGGTCATCATTCTTTCGCGGCGAATCTTAACACCGCCATTCAGAAAACTAACTTGCAAACTGAAATGCACAACGCCATCTATCGAATATCGAGTTCAACTGTCCGAGGATCATGTATGTTTATCCCCACAGGTCTTAATACATACGAATGGTTCAGACGTGGCTGTTCCTGGATTGTACGGATGCGGCGAAGCGGTCACTAATGCCCATGGCGCGAACAGGCTTGGAGCCAATTCTTGTTTAGACATCGTAGTTTTCGGCAGAGCAGTTGCGAGACACATTTGCAAAACATTTAAGCCCGGTGAAAAACAAAAGGCTTTAAAAGACGTGAGTTTCTCTTTTTTGCATAATGTATACTTATTAGGTTCCGTACCCGAAGTGAACTATACAAAACATACTATTGCTGTCACTCACGTGTCTGTCCGTCGTGTGTCACACGGGTTTTTACAGCTAAACGGTTGGAGCTACTGTCTTTATATGTTCACTGTATACGCATCTTTTGACCAAAAGCATACAATATTTTTAATTGTTAAAAATTTATTTTTCACTCCTCTTTAAAAAAAAATGTGGAATGTGGAATTTCACCACACATTTCCGCATGGAAATGTGTGGTGTAAATGGGGAGTGAAAAATCAATTTTGACTTACCCCATCGAGTGGGAGTTACCGTTGTTTAGAGCCCGTTGTGTAGATACATAACATACTGTTTCTTGTTTTAAATATATTGGAAAACAAAGGAATGAGAAGCCACCAAACTCAGCTTGATTTTACAAAATTTATTATCTTCCCATTGACCTATGAACTTGAAATTTTGTGATAATGTTTATTATTACGTATATTTTACTAACATGTACCAATATAATAAATCAGATTTTTCTTACCCAACTTAATTTTGCGGTTTGGTACGGAACCATAAATGTGTGAACTCCGACACGCACTTGGCCGGTTTTTTTTATTAATACTAGCGATCCACCTCTGCATCGCACGTGTGGTATAAAGTGTCATTAAAAATATCGACTAATCATTAGATTAGGTACCTATAATATATCGCCGCGAGCGCGTCTAGCTGCTAAAAGATCATCCACGACAGGTTATATACGTTATATTTTTACCCATTTTTAGCTGAAGCTCAAAACTTAATACAAAAATTCCTTTCCAGAATATATGCGATGCATCCCTGGACAATTACAACAAGTTAAAGAATGCCGGTGGGTGTGCCGCGCCACACGAACTAAGGGAAGCGATGAGACACACAATGCAGGAGAAATGTGGAGTCTTCAGAGACGCCAAACTATTAGAAGAAGGTAGGTATTATATGGGGGAGTTTTAGGTTAATCTTCGGTTAAAAAGGTTTTGTTTTCGCTTTTTAATCGACTTGAGGTTCTCAACTTGTCGGTTTTTTTTAATATACCTGTTTTCCCCGATTACTCAAAGACGCCAGAACCGAATTGGAAAATTCTTCTTTTTTTTTAAAGGGTATACTACCCAGGTGTTCCCATGGTCATTAGATCAGGATCTGATGATCCAACTAGCAAAGCAGTCCTATAATCTAAGCCTATACCTCTAAAAAGACATATAAATGAGTTATAAAGGTTTTAGCGGTGACAGTGTGTTGTATAAAAGTGTTCGACAACACAATTTTGCTCTATACAATATAATCTATTTATGTGCATATAGTAATTGTCCATTTTTTTATAGACAAAAAATAACTCTATAACTCACTTGTGAATAATAGCAATGAAAAAGTCACAGTTTGATAACAGGTATCATTATGTGCCTAATTGCGGTGAAATTGCAGCCACTTTATGAGCAAGTGTGTTGAAATAGTACATTGTGATACAAGGGTGGAAAGTAGTTTATTGCAAACGAGCTGGCATTAACAAGCCCGAGCCGAAGGCGAGGGTTTTTAATGACACGAGTTTGCAATAACCTACACACCCGTGTATCACACGACGTTTTTCAATACAGTTGTGAGAAACAGTAAAAACAAATCAAAGAATTAGATTTGTTTATTCACAAAAAATAAAATTTTCAATATGGCGCGTTTTTGCAACTGGACATATTTTTTTACAAAGAAAACAGCCTATACAGCCTATTCGATTTTTGACAAACGTTGATGTGAAAATAAATAACTTAAAACTGGTAATTAAATATATTAAACAACTATTAAACAAAAAAAAAGAATTCAATGCTAAAACGTACGGAATCATTAATTTTGCCTCGTATAAAATCGTATCCCATTTTATTCTATGTATGAAAACTCCTTGATACTAAACTTTTTTAATTGACTTATAAATTTAAAACTAAACTGCAAAACATAATGATCGAGCTCGTAAACAAAAGTCACGACCGCGTAACAGAAAGATGCCTATGCGTAAGATTTAACTTTCGAATCATAATTATAGCCTCTGAAAGTACGCCATGTTTAACAACTGTATTGAAAAATATGTTATTACTTTTATAGTGTAAGGAAGGAACAATTAAACTTCGTATATAGAGATGTATATTGTACATATAAAAAAATGGTGAACACTTCCCGGAAAGTAAACAAAACGAAATATTAATGGCAAACGAACGATCTAGTCGGCGCGCGGCCAGAGCGCGCGTAAGTCTGTATTCGCGGCTAAATTGTGTAGTACTCTGTTTGGGTGATGCGCTAAGACTGCGGGAGTGCGCGTCACCGACTCTGGCGCGTAGACGGGCGGCGCTCCCGGCTCGGTTCAGAGGGGGTCTGCGGACTCGGAGTGCGTACTTGTCGCGAAGGTTTATTACTACGCGCAATAATCTCCCCCTCCAAGTCAGCAGAAGTCTCTGGAGCTGGCTTGGAAACTAATACATTACGCGGACGGCCCTTCTTCCGGTTGTGAACGATTACGTCTGTATTACCTACATAAGGCATCAGTAGACTGGCGTGGAGGTACTTCATCTTTGTCGACCACTGCATAGGTAGTCGGCGAAACTACCTTACTGATACGATAAGGACCTTCGCGCCTCGGAGCAAACTTGCTAGTATAGCCTTTTGCTGCCTTACTAAGGCGATGACCACCCACAAGGACGAGGTCACCCTCCTGATAACAGAGTCCAGGACGACGATGTTTGTCGGCTGCTTCCTTACGGATGTCTTGTTGGTGTTCCACTTGCCACTTTACTTCTTGCCAGAGCGTTGTACGAAGCGCGCAAATATGGTGATATTTGAGGCACGAAATTCTCCTGCTCCACGATTAGGGCTTTCAAATACCGTTTTTTTTCAATACCGTTATTGCAAAATTCAATACCGTGATCCACGTGCACACGGTATTGAACACAAGTTCGTTTTTTAAGATATTAAAATGTGTGTTTTTATTTTTGAATCAGTCTTTATTAAGGTTGCTTTCTGAAAATATAATACAAAACTTTCTTATTAGTATAACAATTTGGTATTGATTGATTATAGTACTTGAAATTAGGAACGTAATCAAAACTTAACTAAATCTAGACATTTTGTTTGCACGTAACTAAGCATTTCACATAGAATTTGCATATATATATGCACATAGCAATATGTATTATTATTTCTGGAACTGTAATCAAGCAATCATTTGTGGTTAATTTTACTAACATTCTTATAATGATTTACATCAGCTTTCAGTAAGTTGGTATCGCGTTTGCAAAGTTCCAGTACTGACGCTTAGACCACAGAAAGGATGTTGTAAATATTTTTTTGAGTTATCAAACCTAATTCCTCTAGTGAGAAATCTGTGTTAAATTTGAGATCGATTTAAACGCAATCCTTTAATTTCAAAATACGCCCAATCATGTCAGCCATACTGCTCCATCTTGTCTTGCAATCTAGTATCTAATTAATTTCCTTTTTATGCATTTCAACAACATATTTTTGTAAAATCGTCGTTGATATTAGATATATTAAAATTTTATGATTTTTGTTTTTCTAAAATAAAAAAACGTGATTAGTTAAGGTAAAAAAATCATTATTTAAGTGGAAAAAGTATCATATGCTTCAACTCGCCGTGAATTCGTGATTTCGTAGTGGCCAGTGCCCTGATTATAAGCAGTGTTTAAGGCAAACCTTACAGCGGGCAATATTTCTGGCCAAAGACTATGTTCCGTGTCTAACAATATTGCCAACATTTTCTTCATTTCTCGATTCTTTCGTTCAGCGGGGTTGGCTTCGGGGTGATATACGTGAGTTAAGGATTGTTGAATTCCAAGGACGTGCGTGACCTTCTGCGTCACAGCTGACACGAACTGTGTCCCACTGCCAGAAATTACTCGACGTGGAAAGCCATATCGCATGAACACTTCTTCGATAAGTTCTTTCGCACACGACTCAGCAGTCGCCTCGCACAACGCAAACAATTCTACCCATCGGCTAGCGGTGCCCTCCACCAGGAGAATCCACTTTTCTCCCTTATTACTTTCGGGAAGTGGACCAAAATAGGTCCATTGCAAGCACTTCGAAACGCTACTGTAGGAATCGGGTCTGGAGTAGATCGGCAGGCTTGAGATTTGTTGCTTTACGAGTATACTGCTGAGGAAAGTAAGTAAGTACTGGGCCACGTAAATTCTCATATTTCTGAAATAATACTCTCTTTGCTCTCTTTTATCTTCCTCAAAATTCCTCTCCACACCCAAGTGTCCAGCAGTGGGCGCATCATGCAGCTCCTTCAAGATCTCTGCCCGTAACGACTCTGGAATAACTAGTTGAGGCTTTTCGGAGTAACCGTCCGGGTCACACCGGTACAACACCCCTTGTGAAAGGTAATAACCTCTATCCGTCCAGTGCAAGGCTGCGTCTGGGGTAATGGGACCTTCAAATTCCTCTATGATTTTGTTTACCTCGGGATCAAGTAAGAAAGTAAGTTGTGTTGTGTTGTTGTTAAGTTGAGCATTACGATTATCCTCGGGGTTCCTTTGAGGCAAGTCGGCTCTTCAACATCGACTTTCACTGGTCGTCGAGGGTCGGCGACCAAGTTGACTCTTCCAGGTGTATACTCAATATCTAGGTTGTAACACTGAATTATCATTGCCCAGCGGGCCAAACGACCAATGGCTGGTGATCGGTAGCCACACAAATCTGCGCTCCTTCTATATATCCTCTGAATTTGTCCAGAGCCCAGACAACCGCAAGAGCTTCGCGCTCTGTCGTGTGGTAGTCACGCTCGGCGAATGTTAGCAACCTACTCGCGTACTCGATAGGCCTTTACTCGGTACGATTCTCGCCTTGCATCAAAACTGCTCCAAGCGCATTAATTACTTGCATCCGTGCGCAGTACAAATGGTTCCTCAAAGCTTGGTTGACGTAGAATGGGACTCGTTGAGAGCCGTAATTTAAGCTCTCCAAAAGCTCTTTGCTCTATTTGCTCCCCATTGCCAACGTCGATCTTTCTTGGTAAGGTCCGTTAAAGGACGCGATACCTCTGAAAACTGCGGGATACATTTTCGAAACCAAGAACCAGTTTGCAAGAAAGTCTTCAGTTCTTTCAGGTTCGTCGGTGGCTTCATATTCACCACCACTTCAACCTTCGTGGGATAGGCTCGATGCGACGTGCCGAAATGACGTGTCCCAGGTGAGATACTCTATCCCTAGCGAAAACACACTTACTTCGGTTTGCTTTCAGATTGAACAGGCGGAGGCGCTCGAAGTCCTGCTGCAGATCCCTCACATGGGATTCTAGATCCTCGGAAATCACCAGGATATCATCCAGGTACGCTACCACAGTGATGTTCCTCAGGCCAGCACAATATCTGTCAATAAGGCGTTGGAAGGTCGACGGGGAATTCTTCAAGCCAAACGGCATACGTCGTTCCAAAGAGTGAAATAAATGTTGTTTTGTCCCTATCTTCAGGAGCTACTTCGATTTGCCAATATCCAGCCTTCAGATCTATGGTTCACATTACACTGTTAGTTTTAGTGGACTGCAGAACCTCATCAATAACAGGTAAGGGATATTTATCAGTTTTGGTTACCTTATTCAAGGCCCTGTAGTCAACGTAGAATCGTATTTCACCGTTTTTCATAGGTACCAGCGCTACTGGGGATGCCTACGGCGATTCCGCTTCCTCTATGATTTCTTCTTCTAACATATTATCGATTTCTTTTCTAATGATCATTTTCTTTGCGGGTGTTACCCTGTACGGTGGAACTGAAATTGGAGCACTGTTCCCAGTGTCTTTCCTATGCAAAGCAAAACTAGTTGGTCCTCCCCCTGGTTCGAAGATATCCTTATTGGACTCCAGCAGGTTGGCCAATTTACTACGATCAGACGGTTGCAGGAGAGTGCCCTCGTCATTGCGGAGACATAAAGCGGCACACGCGGTTTCAACACGTCCTTCCTCATACAAAATGGGATAAATTACCTGTGAGCCTTCCAAAGACCAAGAATTCTTATGGAAGTCAAGTACCATGCCAGCATCCCTAATGAAATCTATGCCAAGCAACGACTCCACAGCCCCAGGTAACACGATAAAATGCGTAGGTACAACCCTATTACAAACATGGACTAGGTACATGTCAATTAATTTTATTGTACATTCACTACTACACAAGTCACAAGTTCATATCGACATAGTCCGTAATCTCGTACGCTTATGCTCGATGCGCGAATTGCACTACTCAGTGCACTGTTCACTCACTGCCGGCGCGAATGTACATCACGAAGTGGGCGGAGTTATGCCTTGCCGTTCACGCGCTTCGTATAAGATACCTACAGTCTATACCAACATGTTTCGATAGGTAAAGACGTGTTAATAATAGATAACACTGGATAACACACTCAGTATCTATCACGCGAAAGTTTTGCACTTTAAAATGTACTTAGTTCACTGATTCACTCACGGTTCAGATCCACGTTAGGCTGCCAGTTATAGTGTAAGGAAGGAGCAATTAAACTTCGTATATAGAGTCTATGTATATTATAACACATGAGTAAATATAAAAAAGTGTGAACACTGCCCGGAAAGTAAACAAAACGAAATATTTATGGCAAACGAACGATCAAGTCGGCGCGCGGCCAGAGCGCGCGCACTTCTGTATTCGCGGCTAAATTGTGTAGTACTCTATTTGGGTGATGCGCTAAGACTGCGCGTCACCGAGTTCGCAAAGTAATAAATTGTAGGTTTAAAAACTAAAAAACACGCTTTTTTGGTAAGGATTATGGGACAAACTGTTTAAATTATTGCATTGTCATCGGTCCTTGATAAGTGTGCAAAGTTTCAAATCAATCCAACGTTTTGAAGTGGGTGAAAATCACGTTCAAAGATTCCGTTACATTGATACATTGTTACATTGATACATTGATACAATGATACATTGATACATAGATACATAGATACATAGATACATACATACCAAACTAATAAAAGCGTGTTAAAAATCGTAGGTTTTAGTACTTAGTAGATTTAAAACAATTGTAGAACAAATCAAGGAATTTGTAAACTGCCCTTAAAGTGCGGAAAGTACCTATCTGAAAAATTAAGGTGTTGTGACTACTGACATTTAGTGAACAATTTGTAATAGTTATTTATGCAACTGTTGTATAATAAGGGGTATTAAAACAAGAATGTGGGTGATAATAGTATCATGAATGAAAGAACGAATTTATAGAATTAATTATTTTTTAAGTTATAAAGGTCATTAAATTTTTCATGATGACAAGTTAGAAATACAAAATCGATCTAGGAAAATAATTCGGGAAATCTATCTAGGAAATAAAAACGAAATTGGAAAGCCATATGTTTCCTCCGGCTCAATCTCAGAATACCAGATTCTCAATATACCGGATTCTCAAAATACCAGATTATCTAAACACCAGATTCTCAACATATCAGAAGTACAGTTAAATGCAAAATCGTTTCAGAAGAAATAATCAAATTACAGAACAAAGTAAAATAAACTCAAATTTCAGGGACTTAAAAAAAAAACACTAAATCGTGAAACTAAAAAACTGGCCAGTTGCTATTCGGACTCGCGCACGAAGGGTTCCGTACCATTATAGCAAAAACGGCAAAAAATACTCACGTTTGTTATATGTTGTATGGGAGCCCACTTAAATATTTATTTTATTGTTTTTAGAATTTGTTGTTATATCGGCAACAGAAATACATCATCTGTGAAATTTTAACTGTCTAGCTATCACGGATTATGAGATACAGCCTGATGACAGACGGACAGACAGACATACGGATCGTGGAGTCTAAGTAATTGAGTCCCCTATACGGAACCCTAAAAACAAACTACACTACAGGTTTTCCTCAACATCGCCTTATTGAAGTTAAAAAGATTGGAGAATGATAATTGCAATGCTTGTAAAAGGCTGCTAAGTCTTAAGTACTAATATAAACGCAATAAACGTTTTGACTTTGACTTTGAAGATACACGGTAAATGTAATTTTGTTGCTCATGCAATCATTAAATAATGTCATTAATTTATCCTTTGCCATGTCGTTTGCATTTCTTTTTTTATCTGGACAGTGAAGGGCGTTTCTTCATAATCGTCCATGCAGCGGCCTTTGATATTTTGGTTTACATGTATGCCTCCCATCCCCTATTATGTGGTTATTCACATCTAAAAGTATAGAGGTATTACATTCCTCTTGTCGGAAACAAAGCCAATTCATTGTTCCAGACTTCTTCTTTAAACAGAAATTGTACCTGAATCCTGCGTGCAGTAACGCTGGTTTGCCTTTCTGACTTATTATAAATTGCATATCACTTCATCCGCCGGTGGTCCGTGGTGCTCTATGATATCACTTTAATCCATTTTATTTTATTATTTCATCATCATCATATCAGCCGAAAGACGACCACTGCTGGACATAGGCCTTCCCCAAGCATCGCCACATTGACCGGTCCCGTGAGTCTTGCAACCAGTGGATCCCCGCAACCTTCACCGGGTCATCGGTCCACCTGGTGGAAGGCCTTCCAATGCAACGTCTTCCGGTTCACGATCGCCACTCCAGAACCTTTCTGCCCCATCGGCCATCCGTTCTGGGAGCAATGTGCCCTGCGCACTGCCTCTTAAGTTTGGCAATTCTTCGGGCAATGTCAGTAATCCTGGTTCTCTTGCGGATCTCTAAATTTTTGATTCGATCACGCAAGGAAACTCCGAGCAAAGCCCTCTCCATTGCCCTTTGAGTGACTGTAAGCTTTCTGATAAGGCCCATTGTACGAGTAAGCGACCACGGGTCAGAGCCATATGTCATCACTGGCAACACACACTGGTCATAGGCTTTCGTCTTGAGACACTGTGCTAAGTTGGACGAGAAGATACCGCGCAACTGCCCAAACGCTGCCCAGCCGCGACGGTTGACCTCTTTCTCGAAGTTGGCCCTACCCAATTGGATCTTTTGTTCCAGATAGACATAGTCACCCACAACTTCGAGTGTAGAGTCTCCGACCTTGATAGGAGTTGGTGTAATATGGGCATTCAACATCACCTTGGTTTAGTCCATGTTCATCCTAAGACCCACTCTTTCGGAAGCTCTGCTGAGGTCATCGAGCATGTACTGAGGTCCTCCATGGTCTCAGCCAGAACCACTATATCGTCGGCAAACCAAAGGTTAGAGATGAACTCGCCATTGACGTTGATGCCTAGCCCTGTCCAGTCCAGAACCATGAAGACGTCCTCCAGTGCAGCGGTAAACAACTTTGGAGATATGACTGCACAGCATAATTTTGTTCTCGTTTAACTACATCTTTTTAGTTCGCTTCTAAGCATTCGGGTTTATTTGTTTTATTAAAGGAGCCCAACCTCGAATTATGACTTACTAGCACTTCGCCCGCTACGTCGTTCGCGTAATCCGTGTTTTATCCTACAGATAACTTTTTAGTTTCACCCCCTTATAGGTTGAATTTCCAAAAATCCCTTCTTAGTGCGCCACTACATTATAAAGTAAAATTCATCAAAAATCTTTAACACCCCCTTAATCGTCTTTTAGGAGTAGTTTTAAAAAACTAATAGGTACGAGTAATGAAAACCTTTACTATTTACTTAGGTTAGTATGTATGCCAAGTTTCAATAGTACATTGTGATACAAGGGTGGGAAGTAGGTTATTGCAAACGAGCTGTCATTAACAAGCCCGAGCCGAAGGCGAGGGTTTTTAATGACACGAGTTTGCAATAACCTACACACCCGTGTATCACACGACGTTTTTCAATACAGTTGTGAGAAACAGTAAAAACAAATAAAAGAATTAGATTTGTATATTCACAAAAAATAAAATTTTCAATATGGCGCCTTTTTGCAACTGGACATATTTTTTTACAAAATAAAAAGACTTATAAATTTAAAACTAAACTGCAAACATAATGATCGAGCTCGTAAACAAAAGTCACGACCGCGTAACAGAAAGATGCCTATGCGTAAGATTCAACTTTCGAATCATAATTATAGCCTCTGAAAGTACGCCATGTGAGCGTCGTATTCGCATTAGCGAAAAAGCTCTTTAATAAAGATAAAAAAAAAAGTACGCCATGTTTAACAACTGTATTGAAACCATAAATATTTCGTTTTGTTTACTTTCCGGGAAGTGTTCACCATTTTTTTATATGTACAATATACATCTATACGAAGTTTAATTGTTCCTTCCTTACACTATAAAAGTAATAACATATTTTTCAATACAGTTGTTAAACATGGCGTACTTTCAGAGGCTATTATTATGATTCGAAAGTTAAATCTTACGCATAGGCATCTTTCTGTTACGCGGTCGTGACTTTTGTTTACGAGCTCGATCATTATGTTTTGCAGTTTAGTTTTAAATTTATAAGTCAATTAAAAAAGTTTAGTAGCAAGGAGTTTTCAAACATGGAATAAAATAGAATAGATTTTCTACGAGGAAAAATGAATGATTCCGTACGTTTTAGCATTGAATTCTCAAAAGTCTTATAAATGGTTGTTTAATATATTTAATTACCAGTTTTAATTTATTTATTTTCACATCAACATTTGTCAAAAATCGAATAGGCTGTATAGGCTGTTGTCTTTGTAAAAAAATATGTCCAGTTGCAAAAAGGCGCCATATTGAAAATTTTATTTTTTGTGAATAAACAAATCTAATTCTTTGATTTGTTTTTACTGTTTCTCACAACTGTATTGAAAAACGTCGTGTGATACACGGGTGTGTAGGTTATTGCAAACTCGTGTCATTAAAAACCCTCGCCTTCGGCTCGGGCTTGTTAATAACAACTCGATTGCAATAACCTACTTTCCACCCTTGTATCACAATGTACTAATGTTGATGACTGTTTGTCTGGATGTTACTGTTGACTTGTTGACTTGGGTTCGCTGGTGGCAGTACTTGAGCGGCGGTAAAGACACAAAAGAAAGCCTTGTTGGATTGATTATTACTCGTTGTTTATTTTCTTAGAATGTACACTGGTGAGGCTGCTGCTTCGGAATGCCCGACCGCAGGTGTGTGCCCTCTATAAAAACAGACGCATTCCCCGCTTGCGCAGGGAAGTGTGGTCTCTACTGACCTAACCAACCACAACAATACAATTTGCGAGGGCATCTGACTTTAAGACCGTTGGCCAATCAGGGCGCTCTTACATGTTCGCGCGAATCCCGTGCAGCGTGGTATGGGGAACTTTCTCTGGCTATTTTCTGCGGTAAAACCGTCACAGTCGTCCGCATGTCCAGCACTCGAACTCTTCCATCTGGCCCGGGGTACGTCTTGATAACTTCCCCACGAGGCCATGAGTTTCGTGATAGGGTATCGTCTACTATCAACACGATGTCTCCTTCTTTCGGGTCGTTTGACTCTTTTCCTTTTACTTTACTTGGCATTAGGAGAGGTAGATATTCTTTGACCCACCTTCTCCAGAAGTGGCCTGCCAGTCGTTGGGTGGTTCTCCAGTTCGCCTTCCCGATGAGCTCCTTGTCGTCAAACTCTCCCGGCGCCATTGCTCCGCACGATCGCCCCAATAGGAAGTGGTTTGGCGTCAAACTTTCTTCGTCTTCAGAGTCCATACTTTTTTTTATTTTTTATTTATTTGTGATGGGTTTGCTCTTGACTCTAGTCTAGGTCATAGGTGACAGAGACACTGCGACTTTGAAGTAGCTATTCTAAAAGCTACTTCAAAGTCGCAGCTTACCCAGAAGAAGCCTGTTCACTCTAACTTTGAAGAGATTCGGGTTGAATGCGTTCGGAAACACAGACGTAGGTAGTGAGTTCCATTCATTCGCTGTGCGCATTATGAAGGATGTTTGGAAGCGCTTGGTGCGAATTGGTGGAATGGCAACAAGGTTAGGATGATAACTTGCAGTGTGTCTAGATGTCCGATGTCGTGGAGTTCTTGAGCACACTCACCGAAGTACAGTCAGACCGACAAGCAGGCAACTTTGCGGCGATGAGCCAAGCTGTGTAGCTTGGCATCCACCAGCTCAACGTCGCCAATGAGCCTCTTGGCTCTGCGTTCCACTGAGTGAGTCAAGCGCGGCAAGCTGATACTTAGCTGAGCCATCCCAAAGGTGGCTGCAATACTCCATTCAGGATCGGACTTGCGCTTTGTATAGGGTTAAAAGCTGACTAAAATGAGCGGTCTAGAGTTGACTATATGCTCAACTTACCTACGGTAAAACTTGGGGGCTAAAGCCCAAAGTGATACGATGGCTGTACCGGACAATGATAATACCTATTATCACATACGGCAGCATAGTGTGGTGGCCAAGAACAAAGCTTGCCTCGTGCAAAGCGCCACTCACCAGGTTACAAAGAACAGTGTGTCTCGGCATCACGGGTGCTTTCAGGACAACACCTACGGCAGCGATTGAGAGATACCTCAATATCCCTCCTCTGCATATGATGGTTGAATTCGAGGCAAGGAAGACATTACATCGTCTCGCTGTCGCTGGACTATGGGATGCCTCTAAGCCAAAGACTAACCATACAAAGTTCGATGAGAATGAAGACCTGGATCGGGTAACAAGCATGTTATCCGATAAAATGCAAACTATGTTTGTGTTTGAGAGGTCTTTCAAGGTCCAAATCCCTACAATAGAGGACTGGACGAAGGGACTTGATCCACCAGAACAAGATAGTCTGGTGTGGTACACTGATGGATCCAAAATGGAATCAGGTACAGGAGCGGGAATATACGCAAAAGGCTACAAATGTAGCAAAAGCTTAGGGAAGATGGCAACTGTATTCCAAGCGGAAACATATGCCATTATAACCTGCGCTCAAGAGAATATAGATAGAGGGACTAAAGGTAAATCCATATATATTCTTAGTGACAGTCAGGCTGCAATCAAAGCCATGGCATCCTACAAAGTGGACTCCGGACTTATTCTGGATGCTATCCAAACCCTAAACAGGCTTGGGAAGCACAACAGGGTAAAACTGATGTGGGTCCCTGGGCACAAAGGATTCCATGGTAACGAAGTGGCTGATGAACTGGCAAGAGAGGGCTCAGCGAATTATTTTGTGGGTCCAGAACCATGTGTAGGCATCTCGACGTGTCTCGTAAAAGCCGCATTTAGGGAGTTTGCAGATCACAGACAACGAACTTGTTGGCTGTCTACTACCGGTCTACAACACTCCAAGAGATTCCTGGGCTCCACTTTCAAAGCCCGGGATTGCATTTGGAACATGAGCAGGGGGCAAATCCGCTACCTGCTTGGGGCCTTTACTGGGCACTTTGGAACCAACGACATGCTCATGAAGATGGGTCTAACCGCGACACCCATGTGCAGGTTGTGTGGGGAACATACGGAACGCATGGAGCACCTACTGTGCACATGCGATGCACTGGCTGGTAAGCGAATGAGTCTCCTAGGGGTTGGATACCCAAAACCAGAAGATTATAGGCTCATATCTCCTAGTCTCGTTGTAAGACTAATGAAAACGGTTTTCAACGAGAATGAGGAGGAGTAAGTTATCTAGGGGACCACAAAAGATCCCAATGGGTCGAAGTGTCCGAGGTATTTCTCGGCCCCTCCATAAGATAAGATAAGATAAGATATGCTCAACTTCGGTCATGAGTGTATGAAGTACTTCTTCCCCATGTTCCCATTCCCATGTTCAGACAGCCTGGGGGAATGAACTTCCAGCTGATGCCCCTCTCTTGAGCGGCTTCTTCTAGCTCCTTCTTGGCTCCGACAAAATTGGTTCCGTTGTCGCTGTATATCATTCTTGGTGTCCATCCGTCGAAGCGCCATGATCATTGAGTTGGTACTTAGAGAAGGTGCCAACTCCAGATGCACGGCTCTGGTGGTGAGGCATGTAAATAGTGCCCCCCAGCGCTTCTCATCTCTTCTTCCGATGGTTACTTGCATCGGACCGAAATAATCTACGGCCGTGCAAGAGAACGGGAATTGATGGTGTTGCAGCCTCTCGCTCGGTAGATCTCTTGTCGGGGGTATCTCCAGCATACTTTTCCTCGTCTTGCACCATTGACAGCGGTGCGGGACTTCCTTCAGAGCAGCTCTTGAGCCCAAGATCCAATACTTCTGTCGAATCGTTCATAACTGTTGCGGTGTTTCCGTGAAGAAACTTGTTATGATATAATCTTATTAGGAGGCGAGTGATTGTCTGCTTCCCAATTAGAATTACGGGATTAATTTTTCTTATTCCTTCGTCGCGGCACTTCATTGTTCTGCTCCTTAACTTGACGATCCCGTCGTCTCCCATGTAGACGTCTATCCTCTTGAGCCGTCTAGCGCTTTCTAAGGGCTTTTCTGCCCTTAAGTTCGCTATATCTGTCGCGAAACTCTCGTTCTGGCTCATCCTTAGCAATATTTCTTCAGCCTTCCTTAGGTGTTCTTCTTCCAGAGGTAAGTACGACCATTTCTTATCCTCTTTGTTGGCGGCTCGACTGGTGATTGGATGTTTCTTATCTTTCTGGCGTCTTCCTTGAGGTCTCCAGGGCTCGTCTGCCCGATGCGCGGCGGCGGGGGTCGCCTTGCGGGTCTTTTCTAATAAGAGCCGCGTGAACGCAACAACTCTTGTCATTGTGCGCAGCAGCCGTTCCCAGCTCGAAAACCTCCCCAGCCCGGCGAGCACGGCCTACTGTGACATGGCTTAAGTCAGACTTTTTATCACAGTTTGGGCGATAAAGCCATTTTGTCTTAAATGCTAGCATGGTGGCGTGAGATATTTTCTTTGATTTGTGGCATAACTTCTTGACGTTTATTTTTTATCTTTTTCGGGAATTTTACAATTTTATTGCAGTTTCGGTTTAACCTTGGCCATAAAAACTATAGGGCTATGCTTCTCAGAACCTAAATGGGTTCTGAGAAGCATAGCCCTACGACGGAATGTTGCCGAATTATGGGCCTCCGAATCTTATTTTATTATGCATAAAACGCTCTATATTTCCAAAATGGTATCTCGAAAACGGTATGTCCAAGGCAAAAAATAACCAAACCCCCCCCCCCCCTTTGCTGCCCCTATACTAGCAACATCCCAACATGAATTTATGAAAGTTTATTTTTTTACGTTTCATGGTTTTCGACTTGAACTACAAATTCTTAACAGAAAATAATTTCGGTCATGACAAGTTATGATAAAATATGTCATGTCTTACAATTTGTCTTAAATACTAGCACGGGACAACCATGTGACACAGTTTAAAGGCACGACATGCCTTTCTTGTTGCTGACTTCACAGTGTAGCACGGGACAACCATGTGACACAGTGTAAAGGCGCGACATGCCTTTCTTGTTGCTGACTTCACAGTGCGACATAAATTGAATAGACGACCAAATAAAATAATACGTATAAAAATGTACCTTTCATACAGATAAACAACTTTTTAATTTTGTTGGGCACAAATTAATATTTGACCCACGACCATAGACTTATGCACACTTTATTTTTCTTTGTTTATTTGATAACATAGTAAGTGTATATAAAAGTTTGGACCCTGTTCCCGATACCGGTGGGCCCCAATTTTTTATATTTTAAATGGTTTTTGGGGGTTTTATTTAAGAAATATTTAAAAATGTAGAAAGTTAGAAGAATATGGAATAAAAGAAAATAATTATAAAAAATAATAATTAGAAATAAGAATAACAATAAAAAAAACCAATTATAAAAAAGTAATAATATAGAATTAATTAATAATCCTGTAACATTTCAATTAATTAATAAGCATTGATCACCACACACAAAATAGTAGTTTATGATACTGTTGCATAATAAGGGGTATTAAAACATGAGTGTGAGTTTAAAAACCGAGCCGTAGGCGAGGTTTTTAATAGTATTCACACGAATGTTTTAATACCTAGTTATGTGCAGTTTCATACACTACTTTATCTACACTCATACATTTTGGGATTGAACCTACTTAATCTTATTTTTTGCATTTTCCATGCCATAAAGTCGTGATACATGCATCATATAATAATCTCGACTTTGCTGGTAAGAGATTATGAGTAATTTCCTTCGCCGCATATATTTGGCGTCGTCAATTGTTCTTCACATTCACTAATATCAGACATTTTAAGCAAGAATTTTAAAAAGTCATGAAATTCAGTACAACGAAACCTGCAAAACGTATGAATGGCGCCAAATCCCAGCACATCACCGCATTAAATTGCGGTAAAAAAATCGTACCTACGGCGATAATACCGCATGAAATCCGTGTTTTGCAACAGAATCCACCGCATCGCAGCGCGAATATAATTCGCGCGAATATTTTGAGCTCTATGAACAGGTGGAAAGAGACAAAAGTTCGCGCAAATAAAAATGGCAGTGCGTAATTAAGCCTAAAGCGGGCATTGTTACAGACAAGTTAAAATTGGAATCATTTTTTTTTTATTAGGTATAAGAATGGCATTTCAAAAAAATTTAATAATTGATGGAATCTCCTTAGTGATTAACTTCTTGGATTTGTCCTGTATCGTAATAGAAAAAAAAGTTATTTTATGATGCAGTTGTTTGAAAATCGAAGGAAAATGTTGAACTATAATGGTTTTTTTTTTAAATTTTACCTATCCACGAATATAAAGTACGTGTTTATGCAATATTTTTTGAAATCATAATTGGAATATTACGTTGTGAGTGTAGATAAAATAAATTTATTGCCATTTGGTGCAGTCATCATCATCATCATATCAGCCGAAAGACGTCCACTGCTGGACATGGCCTCCCCCAAGCGTCGCCACATTGACCGGTCTCGTGCGTCCCGCAACCAGCGGATCCCCGCAACCTTCACCAGGTCATCGGACCACCTGGTGGGAGGCCTTCCAACGCAACGTCTTCCGGTTCGCGGTCGCCACTCCAGAATCTTTCTGCCCCATCGGCCATCCGTTCTGCGAGCAATGTGCCCTGCCCACTGCCACTTAAGTGGTTGGTGCAGTAATTAAAAGGAAAATATTTTTATTTTTAATCTATAAAATTTTATCACCACCTCCGAACGAAATTGTTACAATTGTGACAATTGTGACAAAATGGGTGCGCCCGTATTAGCAATTAAGACCAGATGAGTCCCAGATAAACATCAGGAAATTTTCTCACGCCGCCGCGCGCCGGCGCTACTATTTAAGTCAAAATGGCTTTATCGCCCAAACTGCGATGAAATGTGTGACTCAAGCCATGTCACAGTAGGCCGTGCTCGCCAGGTAGCAACAAGAAAGGCATGTCGCGCTTTTAAAATAGGTCACATGTTTGACCCGTGCTAGCATTTAAGACAAATTGTAAGACATGACATAATTTATCATGTCTTGTCACAAATGTCTTGGGTACGCCCATGTTCGCCGGGCACATCGATGAAGGTTTCTTCCACAGCCTTCATCGTCATCACCTTCAGCTTGCCTCTTTCATCCGACATGGTATCTTCAGGCTTGAATTCCCGAAATGGCCACTCTTCTTCTGGTTGACGGAGAAACCTTTGAACCATCTGGCATTATGGTTGAATTCAATTGGAATTCCCCTTGTGGCGTCGTCTGCTGGGTTCTCCTTTGTAGACAACCATATCCAACTGTCAGGCTTGGACTTCTCCTCGATCTCAGCCAGTCGATTGGCCACGAAGGTTTTAAACTTTCTTGGTTCTGCCCTGATCCACTACAGTACGGTACTAGAATCCGTCCAGTAGGTCTTATTGGAAATAAAATAAATAAATTAAATACATGAATTCTTTTTATCGACCAAGAGCCTAAATCAAAAGTTGCATGTGTCCTATTTACAAACTATAAAAATTTCATACAAATTTTCAACCCTTTTAGAAGTAGAATTTCCGAAAACCAATAAATGCATAAATTATAAAAGTATTGAAGCAGTCTTGCATATGAATTAATTTATTTTGATAAAGATTAATACCAAGATACAAATAAAGAGTATTTTCTAGCGGCGGCATTTCAATTAAATTTTAAAATAAAAGAACACTTATTGTGGCATAACTATAATAGTTACTTAAGTTGTCGCGACACTTTTTGTAAATAATGATGTATTCTGCAAAGTTGCAGTATAAACATTGTATAACAACAGTGTACATTATTTTATTCTATCGTCAATAGTTTTCGCAGCGCACGCGTTATAAAGAATAAATTGGTGTTTTTTACACCTTGAGTTTTAGTAAGTATCCCAATTTTTTTTGAAAATTTAATATAGCCTATCTCACCCGGGAATAGTGTAGTTTTCCAACAGTGAAAGAATTTTTCAAATCGGTTCAGTTTTTTCGGATCCTATTCAATGCAAACAAACAAACAACCAAATCTTTCCTCTTTATAATATTAGTATAGATTACTTAGGAAATTCAGTCAGATGTCTGCGACTGCATTTCCTCTTCTTACGCTCAAGTTACCTACTCTCAAATTTTTTGTTTGGTAAATAATGCCTACCCTATCTGTGAATAATAGTTTTATCGTATGCCTCATCATTTACAGCTGACAAAGAAATTCAAAAATGGTACAAAGCCTTTGAAGAAATACGAGTGGTAGACAAGCGTCTGAACTGGAACAGCGATCTGATTGAAGTCATGGAGTTGCAGAACATGCTCCAATCCGCTGTGCAGGTAGTCGCTTGCGCTAAGAATAGAACTGAAAGCAGAGGAGCACATTTCAGGGACGATTGTCCTAAAAGAGTCGATGAGTATGATTACGGCAAGAAGATTGAGGGACAGGTAATTTAAATTGTTTTCTTTTAAAAGGCATAAGCTTATTCAGCCTACTGCCTATATAATAGAATATTCCCACTGCTGGGCCACACAGGCCTCCTCTCTGTGGGAGGGGATGGGGCGATAATCCACCACGCGGGCCCAGCGCCTGTCGGTAAATGTCACATGTCTTCGAATTTTCGTTCTAGGGCTTGCCGCTTGCCTCACGATGTTTTCCTTCACTGTTTTGAGAACAGTGGTGATGAAACAAATAACAAAGTAATGCGCCTGTCGGGTTCGAAGCCGCGATCTTTTTTTTGTTATCGAGGGTAAACCTACGGTAAACCAGCAGCTGATTTAGATTAAACTTGGCACAAATCCGCCAAAGGGTCACTTCATTTTCCTAGCTTAGCGTTAGCACAAAGGGCTAGTTGAACTTAGGTATTTGTACAGGCAAACAAGTTAATATTCCTACTAGCTGACCTCCGGGGCTTCGCTCCCATCAAGTGGCTACCCTGCCTATCCTGCCAATCCCGCCTATCCTGCCTATCCCGCCTATCCTGCCTATCCTGCCTATCCTGCCTATCCTGCCTATCCTGCCTATCCTGCCTATCCTGCCTATCCTGCCTATCCTGCCTATCCTGCCTATCCTGCCTATCCTGCCTATCCTGCCTATCCTGCCTATCCTGCCTATCCTGCCTATCTTGCCTATCCTGCCTATCCTGCCTATCCTGCCTATCCTGCCTACCCTGCCTACCCTACCTACCCTACCTACCCAACCCTACCTACCTACCCAACCCTACCTACCTAATATTTTTTTCAACACACTTGCTGTTCAGTTTTTTTTTTAATTTATTGGTTGAGGTGAGTTGCTTTGTTCTTAAAAAAGTTTAGATACGAAAAAGATCGTGCTCAATAGTACAAATAAATTAATGTACCTATTGCTTGCTCATTTCATGCAACTTCGTATTTAAATAGATAATTTCAGCTTGTACGTGCTTAATAAATAAAATTTTCCTCAAATATAAATTTTATTTGCTCTGTAATTAAGAAAAATTAAATACCCTATTTTGTACGTGGCTTAAACACTATCACAAAAGCCAAAAAAAAAAGAAACCTCATTCTTTTATTCTATGGCCGATCGCCAATGTTAAATGCGCGCGCATAGGAAAAGTGATTAATTTTACCCGCCATTGTGAAAAAAAATGAGAATGATGAATGATGAATTAAGTTTTATAGTCTATACGGTTACTACAAACGCTGAAAATTACTGAAAAGCGTTGGTAGAGCTATGAAAATGTTTATAGTTTAATTATTTTCGTTTGTAGTAAGCTTAATAAAATATAAAAAAAATATTTTAAGTATCGAATATTTTTTCATAAAGATGAATTCAGTTTGAAAGTCTATAATTATGGTTACTACAAACGCTAAAAATTACTGAAAAACGTTGGTAGAGGTGTGAAGAGGTTTGTAGTTTAATAATTTTCGTTTGTAGTAAGTTGAATAAAATATAAAAAAATATTTTAAGTAGGTATCTAATATTTTTTCGTAAAGATGAATTCAGTTTGAAAGCCTATACGGTTACTAAAAAAGCTAAAAATTACTGAAAAACGTTGGTAGAGGTGTGAAGAGGTTTGTAGTTTAATAATTTTCGTTTGTAGTAAGCTGAATAAAATATAAAAAAATATTTTCAGTGTCGAATATTTTTTCATAAAGATGAATTAAGTTTGAAAGCCTTTACGGGTACTACAAACGCTGAAAATGACTGAAAGACGTTGGACGAGGTATGAAGAGGTTTGTAGTTTAATTATTTTCGTTTGTAGTAAGCAGCTACATAAAATATAAAAAAATACTTTAAGTATCGAATATTTTTTCATAAAGATGAATTCAGTTTGAAAGCCTATACGGTTACTACAAACGCTAAAAAATACTGAAAAACGTTGGTAGAGGTGTGAAGAGGTTTGTAGTTTAATAACTTTCGTTTGTAGTAAGCTGAATAAAATATATAAAAATATTTTCAGTGTCGAATATTTTTTCATAAAGATGAATTAAGTTTGAAAGTCTATATGGTTACTACAAACGCTAAAAATTACTGAAAAACGTTGGTAGAGGTGTGAAGAGGTTTGTAGTTTAATAACTTTCGTTTGTAGTAAGCTGAATAAAATATTTAAAAATATTTTCAGTGTCGAATATTTTTTCATAAAGATGAATTAAGTTTGAAAGTCTATATGGTTACTACAAACGCTAAAAATTACTGAAAAACGTTGGTAGAGGTGTGAAGAGGTTTGTAGTTTAATAATTTTCGTTTGTAGTAACCTGAATAAAATATAAAAAAATATTTTCAGTGTCGAATATTTTTTCATAAAGATGAATTAAGTTTGAAAGCCTTTACGGGTACTACAAACGCTGAAAATGACTGAAAGACGTTGGTAAAGGTGTGAAGAGGTTTGTAGTTTAATAATTTTCGTTTGTAGTAAGCTGGATAAAATATTAAAAAAATATTTTCAGTGTCGAATATTTTTTCATAAAGATGAATTAAGTTTGAAAGCCTTTACGGGTACTACAAACGCTGAAAATGACTGAAAGACGTTGGTAGAGGTGTGAAGAGGTTTGTAGTGGTTTGTAGTTTAATAACTTTCGTTTGTAGTAAGCTGAATAAAATATAAAAAAAATATTTTCAGTGTCGAATATTTTTTCATAAAGATGAATTCAGTTTCAAAGTCTATATGGTTACTACAAACGCTAAATATTCGACACTGAAAATATTTTTTTATATTTTATTCAGCTTACTACAAACGAAAGTTCTTAAACTACAAACCTCTTCACACCTCTACCAACGTTTTTCAGTAATTTTTAGCGTTTGTAGTAACCATATAGACTTTCAAACTGAATTCATCTTTATGAAAAAATATTCGATACTTAAAATATTTTTTTATATTTTATCCAGCTTACTACAAACGAAAATTATTAAACTACAAACCTCTTCACACCTCTTCCAATGTCTTTCAGTCATTTTCAGCGTTTGTAGTACCCGTAAAGGCTTTCAAACTTAATTCATCTTTATGAAAAAATATTCGAAACTGAAAATAGTTTTTAATATTTTATCCAGCTTACTACACACGAAAATTATTAAACTACAAACCTCTTCACACCTCTTCCAATGTCTTTCAGTCATTTTCAGCGTTTGTAGTACCCGTAAAGGCTTTCAAACTTAATTCATCTTTATGAAAAAATATTCGAAACTGAAAATATTTTTTAATATTTTATCCAGCTTACTACAAACGAAAATTATTAAACTACAAACCTCTTCACACCTCTACCAACGTCTTTCAGTCATTTTCAGCGTTTGTAGTACCCGTAAAAGCTTTCAAACTTAATTCATCTTTATGAAAAAATATTCGACACTGAAAATATTTTTTTTTATATTTTATTCAGGTTACTACAAACGAAAATTATTAAACTACAAACCTCTTCACACCTCTACCAACGTTTTTCAGTAATTTTTAGCGTTTGTAGTAACCATATAGACTTTCAAACTGAGTTCATCTTTATGAAAAAATATTCGATACTTAAAATATTTTTTTATATTTTATCCAGCTTACTACAAACGAAAATTATTAAACTACAAACCTCTTCACACCTCTACCAACGTCTTTCAGTCATTTTCAGCGTTTGTAGTACCCGTAAAGGCTTTCAAACTTAATTCATCTTTATGTAAAAATATTCGAAACTGAAAATATTTTTTTATATTTTATCCAGCTTACTACAAACGAAAATTATTAAACTACAAACCTCTTCACACCTCTACCAACGTCTTTCAGTCATTTTCAGCGTTTGTAGTACCCGTAAAGGCTTTCAAACTTAATTCATCTTTATGAAAAAATATTCGACACTGAAAATATTTTTTTTATATTTTATTCAGGTTACTACAAACGAAAATTATTAAACTACAAACCTCTTCACACCTCTACCAACGGTTTTCAGTATTTTTTAGCGTTTGTAGTAACCATATAGACTTTCAAACTTAATTCATCTTTATGAAAAAATATTCGACACTGAAAATATTTTTATATATTTTATTCAGCTTACTACAAACGAAAGTTATTAAACTACAAACCTCTTCACACCTCTACCAACGTTTTTCAGTAATTTTTAGCGTTTGTAGTAACCATATAGACTTTCAAACTTAATTCATCTTTATGAAAAAATATTCGATACTGAAACTACAAACCTCTTCACACCTCTACCAACGTTTTTCAGTAATTTTTAGCGTTTGTAGTAACCATACAAACTTTCAAACTTAATTCATCTTAATGAAAAAATATTCGACACTGAAAATATTTTTTTATATTTTATTCAGCTTACTACAAACAAAAGTTATTAAACTACAAACCTCTTCACACCTCTACCAACGTTTTTCAGTATTTTTTAGCGTTTGTAGTAACCATATAGACTTTCAAACTGAATTCATCTTAATGAAAAAATATTCGACACTGAAAATATTTTTTATATTTTATTCAGCTTACTACAAACGAAAATTATTAAACTACAAACCTCTTCATACCTCTACCAACGTTTTTCAGTAATTTTTTGCGTTTTTAGTAACCATATAGGCTTTCAAACTGAATTCATCTTTATGAAAAAAAGACGAAATTTTTTTTTTCCCTTTTTTTTATTTTACTACAAACAAAAAAAAATACACTACAATCCACTACTAACGCTTACCTACCAGATGCATCCGAAAAAAGTTAGGTTTTACAATGTCGGGGGCGAACTTTTTTTTTGCTGCCCATATTTTTCTTTGGCGCCACTACTAACGAAATAATTTTCACTACTATCTACTACTTACCGATATCTTTCAATCAAACCAAAAAAAAAAAAATTTTCTAAGGTCGTGTGCTAGGTTCACATAGCCACGAATTGGGAGTAAAGTAAAAAGCAAGTGTTTATCGGTAGATTTATTTGCTAATGTATGAATTTTGATTGTTTCAGGTAAAGGTGCCATTCGAAAAACACTGGCGAAAACATTCAATATCTACGTTAAATCTTTGCACAGGAGAAGTCACTATCTCCTACCGGCCAGTGATTGACAAGACCATGGATGATAAAGAAGTGAAATGGATCCCTCCTGTACTCAGAGTATATTAGTTGTGTACCGAATTTACAAAATATCTGTTTATGAAATAAAAGTATTTATATTAATTTGTTCAACATTCGTGCTGGTTTAATTTTTAACACGCTTTTATTAGCTTGGTATGTATGTATCTATGTATCAATGTAACGGAATCTTTGAACGTGATTTTCACCCACTTCAAAACGTTGGATTGATTTGAAACTTTGCACACTTATCAAGGACCGATGACAATGCAATAATTTAAATAGTTTGTCCCATTATCCTTACCATTAAAGCGTGTTTTTTAGTTTTTAGAACTACAATTTATTAGAACTACAATTTATTTTGTAACTAAAAAGCGTAGGTACCTACTTACTTAAGCGTAAAAGGGTGGGATGAATTTTATTTTCTTGTTCTTTTTGATGAACATGATTGCTTAAAAATGTTCGAATCATGTTTTCATCTTCTGCTACAAAAATTACAAAACTGCTTACAAAAAAGACACATTGGAGAAAAGCAATTACACTACTGGAAAGATTAGTGGTCTGTTTGAGGTAATTAAAAAACAGTGAGTCGTGCTGTATGAGGTCTCGCGTTATCATGGAACAATAATGGTGAAGATCGTGGATAGGTAGGTAAGTAAACAGAACAATTTTCAGCTTTGACTTTTCAAACAAGAAGTATGTATTTCTAAGTATTTTAATTTTCATTAAGTATCTTGGGCCGGGTTTGTGTATGTTTATCTAAATGACTGTACACAAGAGGGGACAGAAAATCATACGTAAGATATTTTGGGAATTCAGAGTATCCACTTAGGGTGGATAAACGGTATAGAGCCACAAGCGATATTAATAGATTTGTGAGTACTGTAAACAACCACATTATC
Source organism: Orthosia incerta (assembly GCA_948252205.1). NCBI lineage: Eukaryota > Metazoa > Arthropoda > Insecta > Lepidoptera > Noctuidae > Orthosia > Orthosia incerta. The sequence continues at coordinate 33,974,682 of OX411741.1, read as the reverse complement.
GGCGCACTGCAGATGCATGTTGCAGCCAGCGAGCTTTCAAGGTCATATGTATATATGGCCTAGAGAATAGGGCTGAGCACGGATCCCTGGTGTCCTGGTGTGGAAGCCCTATCCATAGCATTCTGGTCAAACCGTTAATTTTACGACCGACCAGACAAAAGATTAATGATTAAACGGATTAGGTTTAGTGGAACTTGTAACTTTTTTTTTTATATTGAAAGGCAAACGTTATCGTAAGCTGATTTTATATCCAAGAATGCGGCTACGACAGACTCATCCCCTGAAAATGCCAGACGAATATCTGTAATGAGTAAACCCATAGATTTAGATTTTTTTTTGCTACGCAAAAAGATACACGAAGCGTGCGAGCGAAAAATCCAAATCAAGTACAAACCGCCCAAGAGAAAAAGAGAGAGTGAATGACGTACCGATATGTCACTTTTTTTGCGAATAAGTACCCCTAGCGGCCCATCTGTTTTACGCCGCGGTGAATGCTTGCATTTAAATAATAATCTTTAGATTTAAATTGATAATATTAATTATACAATTATGGTGACTTGTTCTGTGAGTGAATGTGACGTTACAAGACGAAATAACCCCAATAAATACACGTTTCACAGGTAAATACAATTTTGTCCTTGGATTGTTTTGAACCATATTTTGACGAATTTGCTAGTAATCGGCTCAGAAAAAAAGTCTTACAATAGTATATTGATTTCAAATGTTTTATATAAGTATATTTCGTATATATAAACAAAATTGGCGAAAATGTTATGTAAAAGAGTAAATTGTTTGTTTACGCTAGGGCTTGACAAAGCGGTGACGTCATGAGTATCGATAAAAACTTAATCGTTTTTAGTGACATCATGACATGAATACAAACTTATTTAGTCAGGTTTTGTTAAAATAGATTTAAGTTACGATTGAGAAGATGTTTTTATCGAAACTGTACTTAAAGTTGCATGTTTATTATATTAGCCTTTATTTAAAAAAAAAAACAGAGTTTTGATGTTTTGTTACTTTGAGTAGGTTTAGGAATGTCATTATATTCTTCTTCTTAGCGTGTCGATGGCAAATATAAAAAGTTAAATATTGTGTTTGGCCCAGAATTCAGCCACGGCAATACCATTCGGTGACGCAGTCATAAGGTCTTCGTAAGTACAGGTGACAGGGCATGCTGCGCTCTCCGTGAGATGGGCCATGGTCTGCGGAGAGATGCTGCATAAGCACTGAAGACTAGTGCCATCAGAGAACCCCCACCTGAGGAGGTAATCCTTGCTGCGGCCAACCCGAGTGCGGAGTCTATTTAGGGTCATTATAATTGTATGCATTTATTAGTTTTACAGTGGCTAGAATACATCAGTGGCTCTGCTCATCAGCATTTTTTTCTGTTGTGTAAATAATAATATATAATATTTATGTACCTACAGATTCCCAAATAATTCTGTATTAAGAGAAAAATGAATTTGAATTTTAAACAGAGTTGTATGGTCTCCAAATAAAAACTCTACAATATGTAGTAAACATTTTGAATCGAAATACTGCATACAAAGAAAACATCGACGACTTCTAATGAAAGAATCTATACCTACTTTATTTGTGCCTGTAAGAATGACACTTCCTATTGTATGGTTAGTTAGTGGCCAACCTAGTGTTAGTTTTCAAACCATCTAGATACCTCTAACATAGCTGAACGACTGTCAAAAAGTTCAAAACTCAATACTGGTCACGCCTAAATTTGTGTAAAGATACATACAAACTAAATTATATGTGTTTACAGGTTCAATTGAAAAGCAGAAGACCCTGCTCTTATGTAAACCGAGATATTTTTCTGCCTTCAGTGGAGCCATTACCTGGCCCTTCTAGTCAAGTACATCGTTGAGCTCCTTAAATTCTGAGTAGAGCTGCACGGTTATTGACAAATCCGTGCACTGACTGGACAGGTCCACTCAATCTGGCTGGTTCTTTCCTCAAAAGACCATTTCAGACATCAGTCTACATGGTCTTCACATGATCTAACCAAGATTTTGTCTGGAATTTAAAAGTGACTGTGATCTCTGAGTTTGTTTCGGCCTTTCTTCTAGGAGTAGTCAGATAGGATACGCCGACCTCATCTACTTTTATAAAATATGTAAACGTGTTTGTACAAACCAACTTACAGAAATAATATAATTTATCATTGAACTATCTACAGGCCATACAAATATTTGTTCCGTGCGGGAATCGAACTCGCGACACGCAGCGCAGCAGCCGATCGCTCAACCACTACGCCAATCGTGTCGTCAATTTCAAATACCTGACGCTGCGGTATTTTTTTATTAGTACTTCAAATACTTGTGGCTGCAAAATACATTTAGCAATTTTATTAATAGATGCGTTCTGCAGAAAATAGCGCTTGATAGCTTTCATATGCAAAATGGCGACCGCGTACAACAAATTGTCAAGTACCTTGTAAATTGTCATTTTCAATACATTTGTTAAACATGGCGTACTTTCAGAGACTATAATTATGATTCGAAAGTTAAATCTTACGCATAGGCATCTTTCTATTACGCGGTCGTGACTTTTGTTTACGAGCTCGATCATTATGTTTGCAGTTTAGTTTTAAATTTATAAGTCAATTTAAAAAAGTTTAGGAGCAAGGAGTTTTCAAACATAGAATAAAATGGGATAGATTTTCTAAGAGGAAAAATGAATGATTCCGTACGTTTTAGCATTGAATTCTCAAAAGTCTTATAAATGGTTGTTTAATATATTTAATAACCAGTTTTAATTTAATTATTTTCACATCAACATTTGTCAAAAATCGAATAGGCTGTATAGCTGTATAGGCTGATATCGTTGTAAAAAAATAAGTACAGTTGCAAAAACGCACCATAAGTCAATTTAGAAAAGTTTAGTAGCAAGGAGTTTTCATACATAGAATTAAATGGGATACGATTTTATACGAGAAAAATTAATGATTCCGTACGTTTTAGCATTGAATTCTCTCTTTTTAATTATTTTCACATTAACGTTTGTCAAAAATAGAATAGGCTGTATAGGCTGTTTTCTTTGTAAAAAAAATATGTCCAGTTGCAAAAACGCGCCATATTGAAAATTTTATTTTTTGTGAATAAACAAATCTAATTCTTTGATTTGTTTTTACTGTTTCTCACAACTGTATTGAAAAACGTCGTGTGATACACGGGTGTGTAGGTTATTGCAAACTCGTGTCATAACCTACTTCCCACCCTTGTATCACAATGTACTATTTCATTTCAAACGGTTATTTTCACCGAACTTCTGTGTATTGATTAAGTTTATTAGTACGAATGTCACGATGAATGACCGACTGTATTTTGTTATTTGTATTTTAAATGAAAATGGTTAAAATACTGTATTTTACATTTTAAATACACGACTTAAAAATATTTTGTATTTCGTATTTTAAATACATGCGAGATATTATTTTGTAATTTGTATTTTAATTAAAGCATAGCATGGTTTTTGCCCAGCAATCGTGTTTCTTATGGTGTTCACCAAGTATCGATATCGATATTGAACATGGACTTTTTATCAACACTTTTTTAACTAACACATGGACAAATTCCCTCACACATAGATTTTATATTTTTGGTTTCGTTTTCCATCTGACTCTGTGTATATATCTATGAGTAAACCCATAGATTTAGAATTTTTTTTGCTACGCAAAAAGATACACGAAGCGTGCGAGCGAGAAATCCTAATCAAGTACAAACCACCCAAGAGAAAAAGAGAGAGTGAATGACGTACCGATATGTCATGTTTTTCGCGAATAAGTACCCCTAGCGGACAATCTGTTTTACGCCGCGGTGAGTTTCTTGCATTTAAATAATAATCTTTAGATTTAAATTGATAATATTAATTATACAATTATGGTGACTTGTTCTGTGAGTGAATGTGACATTACAAGACGAAATAACCCCAATAAATACACGTTTCACAGGTAAATACAATTTTGTCCTTGGATTGTTTTGAACCATATTTTGACGAATTTCTGCTAGTAATCGGCTCAGAAAAAGATTCTTACAATAGTATATTGATTTCCAATGTTATATATAAGTATATTTCGTATATATAAACAAAATTGGAGAATATATTATGTAAAAGAGTAAATTGTTTGTTTACGCTAGGGCTTGACAAAGCGGTGACGTCATGAGTATCGATAAAAACTTAATCGTTTTTAGTGACATCATGACATGAATACAAACTTATTTAGTCAGGTTTTGTTAAAATAGATTTAAGTTACGATTGAGAAGATGTTTTTATCGAAACTGTACTTAAAGTTGCATGTTTATTGTTGCCTTTATTTTTCAAAAAAAATCGGAGTGTTTTGATGTTTTGTTACTTTGAGTAGGTTTAGGAATGTCATTATATTCTTCTCCTTAGCGTGTCGATGGCAAATATAAAAAGTTAAATATTGTGTTTGGCCCAGAATTCAGCCACGGCAATACCATTCGGTGACGCAGTCATAAGGTCTTCGTAAGTACAGGTGACAGGGCATGCTGCGCTCTCCGTGAGATGGGCCATGGTCTGCGGAGAGATGCTGCATAAGCACTGAAGACTAATGCCATCAGAGAACCCCCACCTGAGGAGGTTGTCCTTGCTGCGGCCAACCCGAGTGCGGAGTCTATTTAGGGTCATTATAATTGTATGCATTTATTAGTTTTACAGTGGCTAGAATACATCAGTGCTCTGCTCATCAGCAATTTTTTCTGTTGTGTAAATAATAATATATAATATTTATGTACCTACAGATTCCCAAATAATTCTGTATTAAGAGAAAAATGGATTCGAATTTTAAACAGAGATGGATGGTCTCCAAATAAAACTCTACAATATGTAGTAATCATTTTGAATCGAAATACTGCTTACAAAGAAAACATCGACGACTTCTAATGAAATAATCTATGCCTACTTTAATTGTGCCTGTAAGAATGACGCTTCCTATCGTATGGTTAGTTAGTGGCCAACCTAGTGTTAGTTTTCAAACCATCTAGATACCTCTAACAGACCTCATCTACTTTTATAAAATATGTAAACGTGTTTGTACAAACCAACTTACAGAAATAATATCATTTATCATTGAACTATCTGCAGGCCATACAAATATTTGTTCCGTGCGGGAATCGAACTCGCGACACGCAGCGCAGCAGCCGATCGCTCAACCACTACGCCAACCGTGTCGTCAATTTCAAATACCTGACTGCGGTATTTTTTTATTAGTACTTCAAATACTTGTGGCTTCAAAATACATTCAGCGATTTTATTAATAGATGCGTTCTGCAGAAAATAGCGCTTGATAGCTTTCATAAGCAAAATGGCGACCACGTACGTCAAATTTTCAAGTACCTTGTAAATTATCATTTTCATTTCAAACGGTTATTTTCACCGAACTTCTGTGTATTGATTAAGTTTATTAGTACGAATGTCACGATGAATGACCAATGAATGAATATTTTGTTATTTGTATTTTAAATAAAAATAGTTAAAATACTGTACTTTAAGTTTTAAATACACGACTTAAAAATATTTTGTATTTCGTATTTTAAATACATGCGAGATATTATTTTGTAATTTGTATTTTAATTAAAGCAAAGCATGTTTTTTGCCCAGCAATCGTGTTTCTTAAGGTGTTCACCAAGTATCGATATCGATATTGAACATGGACTTTTTATCAACACTTTTTTAACTAACACATGGACATATTCCCTCACACATAGATTTTATATTTTTGGTTTCGTTTTCCATCTGACTCTGTGTATCTTGTACATACTATATCTATGAGTAAACCACACTGACCTCTAATATACAAGTACGCTGGACTTCATATTATCGATGACAACATTAAGACATTTGATTTTCGTCATTTTGGCGCTGATAGCAACGTGACTTAACGTGAGCGTCCATGGAACTAATATTAGAGATGGGACACAGGCAGGCTTCGGTAAAAAAAAACGTGAGAATAATTTAATAAGTAAGAGAAAAAAAATACCTAGTTATTTTTATTGTAATTCATTTTTAAGTAATAGAAATATTGCTTTAAAGGTTATCTGAAAAATATTTTCAGTCGTATTGCAAGCTATAAACTAGTGGATACCGTGCTACTATAGTTATAGCGTATTACTGTCAGATTAGTGAGATTTACACAGACACTAGTATATTTGAGCAAGTATCTCCTCGCTCAAGTACACAAGTTAGTTAATAGTTCGGCTTCACTCAGATGGCGCCCAGCGGATTCATAAAGGGAACATCATTCATACAAATATTTGCGTACGTATTTCTCGCTCTCATCGCTGAGATCCTGTCTCTGTAGAGTTAAGGTGCAAATAAGAGTGACATCGCATTCCAGCAGCGAGGTGAAGTCTTAGTTTCAAGTCTGTTTCAGATGCAGATATAAATTGTTTGACTTCAAAACATCATCAATCAATACATATAATAAATCTGTAGAAAAAAAAAAACTTTTTACAAAAAAATACTACCGACTTCCAAATAAGAAAACTACAAAGTGAAAAATAACTTTATTTTTGGAAGTCGGTGTCTTTCGTAGGTACCTTTTTTTTTGCGTTATGGACACCGACTTCCAAAAATAAAGTTATTTTTCACTTTGTAGTTTTCTTATTTGGAAGTCGGTAGTATTTTTTTGTAAAAAGTTTTTTTATTTTTCACTTTTTAGTTTCTACCTAATAGGCAAGTTGTTTAGTAAGTTTTCTATAACGCTAGAATCGGTTACCCGAATATCATGAAACTTGAACAAAACCGATCAAATGAGAGATCTGCTTACCCCTTCAGAGCGTAATCGCGTGATGTTATGTTATGAAATGGTATAAACAATAAACAGACATGCGATTGCAGCAGTCCCGAGAGATTTGCCGTTATTTATTGAAGAGTTCTGTTGTATATCTTCGAAGTCCTTCATCAGATCTTCACCAAAATAAAATGGGACCAATTTCGGAACATACTCTTTCAAACACAAAAATAATTTTCAAAATCGGTCCACAATTGACGGAGATATCGGTGAACATACATAAAAAAAAAAAAAAAAAAAAAAAAAAACATACAAGAAGTCGAACATAGAACCTCCTCCTTTTTCGAAAGTCGGTTAAAAATAGCCAGGGTGTTAAAGGATAACCAACAGAACCTATTTCCAGCAGTTTTGGAATTTTTGACTGTTTGTCTGTTTATTTGTGCACGCATCACGTGAAGTGTACGAAACCAATGTAGATAACATTTACACACAAAAATTGTGCGTAACTTGAAGAATTACTTAGTTTTTGTTTCATCGCAATCGGTTCATTCTATCAAAAGTTACATGCATTTAAAGTGTTCAAGAAGTAAAATTATCACAACACACGCAATTCAGATACTCGGACAGTTGAACTCGATATTAGATAGATGGCGTTGTGCATTTGAAGTCTAATGACTATAGAAAAAAAATTGGTAGGTAGGTAAGTAGGGTAGGTAGGAGGATAAGTTGGGTAGGATGGCAGACAGATGACGGGAGCGAAGCTGCGGGCAAAGCTAGTTTGTTAATAAAATTATAATTATCGTGATATTATTCCAGAATTTATTCCAGGCACAGGAACGAGGTGATTGATACAAGAAGAGAGAGGCCTGTGCTCAGCAGTGAGCGAAGTCGGACTGTGGAATTGTGGATGATCATGATGATGATTCCAGAATTTAGTATTACACATTGTTTTGGGACATATTATTACTGATTATTAGGCAATCATATAACATTCATCACCAACACCAAGAGATATTTAGTTACAACATACTACGCGGCGTCAATACAGTAGATGAGTGATACGCCTTGCCAAGTCTACTATTTTAATAATAGTGTAATTTAAAAATATCACTAATACTGATATCTATATTAGTTACAATATTATAATATTTCCAGGCGAATATGTTAGTATTAAATAACGGTATTAACCTATCTCTAAATGTGTCAATTTATGTCCGTAAGGATTGAGGAGCCACTTTTCGTATCTTAATGAAATTAATATACTTATTTAGTAGTAGGTTTAGAAATTTTGTAGGTTCGATCCTCGATTTTGTAGTTTAATTCTTCAAAAGTTCCATGAACATAAAGGTGGCTCCTCAATCTAAATGTTTGGATTGAGGAGCCACGTCAGAACTAGGAACATCATGGATTAATATTTACCATAATTTGGTATGATTTTGTAGCATTTGGGAGTATTTAGTAGACAAAATCTGAGCTCGGTTGCATTCAAATTAAAAAAGTTACTAAACATTATATGTGGCTCCTCAGACCATACATACGACTCGTCAGTTTTCAAAGAAGCAGTAGTTTAATTAATGCGAGATTTCTTCGTCATTTAGTAGTTAGTGTGTTCGATTTTGTAGCATATGGACAAAGTAATTTAACTGAGTGAATTTAGTAAACAAACGCATTTTATTTGGCTCCTCAATCCTGACGTTACTGTACCTACCTGAGATCACAACGTTACTGTACCTTCCTGAGATCACAACGGAATAAAAAACCAGAGACACTAAAATTTAGTATGAATGTCTACTAAATACTTAAGTAGAGATCAACATTGTATGTGTGTTTATATTCGGTATCTAAAAAACAAATTACTTTTCGACATTCCTTTAGAATTCGCTATTAAGGGTGACCATGTTATATGAATGAAACCAGGATGACTAGTTTTTGAAATTTAATATTTAACAAATTGACAATATCGAAATATAGGTATGTACAGAGATTCTCCATATGTTTTAAGTATTTAGTAGTCAAGTTGGACATAAATCAAAGAATGAATTTGTTATTATTGGTTGTTTTAACGAATTTTACAGTGAGCATATTTTGCAGTGTGACTTAAATAGTCAGTGAGAGCCTGAAATAGCCAAGTCAGAGGCCTGCTGGGTTCCCAGAGGTGGCTAAATTAATTCTGATACCAGATGTGGCTATACATCCTCACACGAAAAAAAGTGAGACTCATAGTCGTCGTAACAAAATATCTCATCCTTCCAGTAGCAAATAGTACCCCCAAAAGTCAACAATTATGACGTGATTAATATTAGTTCACTAGTGGAACTGTAAGTTATATATAATAAATATAATTTTTTCCGTTCTTTTTATGGCTCTCATGATTCAAAAATATGTTGGCTTTGACAAAGTCTGTAAAAGTAAGGGACATTCGATTCCTTCCTATATTTTTTAAGCTGCCATTAACTATACCTTGGAAATTTTCTTTCCTGAGGCATTTTCCAAAGGCCACTGGGTGCAAGGATACGGAGTCATTCGAATTAAAGTGTTCTCTTTGAATGTGGACATAGGGAGCTAGATCACTATGCTCGTAAGTTATCCGTCCTACTGGCGTAGGTTACGGGCGGGTTGGTTTTGATAATTCATTTTGTTGGTGGTCTGGTATGATATTTTGCGGTGGATGTGAGAATCGGAATCTGGTTCTTTTCGTTTATTGTGTCAATTGAGTCACATGTACAATCCGTTTCTTTACATTCCGCAGGGGAGTTGCGTTTTCGTCGGCGTTTGTTATAATGTTGACAGGTTTTGTGAGTGCGTGGACGTTTTAATTTGCGTGCATGATTAAAAGAACCTGTGTTATTAGAAGCAATTGAAGTGTCTGTTTCCATGTCAGATTAATTTGACGGCAATGTAATAAGGCATGTTGCTTGGGGAACTGAGCCCCCTGGATCAGCCCCCTGATCCAGGGGGCTCAGTTAGAAGATGGCTGACCCCAGGTCAAAAGCCGCAACAGTGTTCTAAAGAGCAAAGTTACCAATAAAAAGGTAATGGTAACTGTTTAGTGGTCTCAGCATGGTGTTATTCACTATAGTTTTCTCCGATCTGGTCAAGCAATAACGGCAGATGTCTACTGTGCCGAACTCCGAGCAATGATAGCAAAACTAGCAGTGAAACAGCCCCGACTCATGAATCAGTTAAAGTTACTCCTGTCTTGACCGTTATGCTGGAGTAGCTTTACTTGTTAAAAACAATATCTTATATGAAAAAGTAAAAAATTAAGGACTTACCAAAGAAAACGGTGAAAAAATAAACTAAATACAAAAAATAAGATAATTATATACAAACTGCAGGGTGCAGTTTGTATATAATTATAATTTGCATCAACCAGTGCTAATAAAACGATTGAAATAGTACATTGTGATACAAGGGTGGGGCGAGGGTACCCGTGTATCACACGACGTTTTTCAATACAGTTGTGGGAAATAGTAAAAACAAATCAAAGAATTAGATTAGTTAAATAAGAAAATGGCGCGTTTTTGCAACTGAACATTTTTTTTTACAACGGAAACAGCCTATATAGCCCATTCGATTTTTGACAAATGTTGATGTGGAAATAAGTAAATTAAAACTGGTAATTAAATATATTAAACAACCATTTAAAAGACTTTTGAGCATTCCATGCTAAAACGTACGGTATCATTCATTTTTCCTCGTAGAAAATCTATCGCATTTTATTCTATGTTTGAAAACTCCTTGCTACTAAACTTTTTTTAAATTGACTTATAAATTTAAAACTAAACTGCAAACATAATGATCGAGCTCGTAAACAAAAGTCACGACCGCGTAACAGAAAGATGCCTATGCGTAAGATTTAACTTTCGAATCATAATTATAGCCTCTGAAAGTACGCCATGTTTAACAACTGTATTGAAAAACATATTTTAGTACTGTAGGCACCGTACCATGGCAAAGACATCGTATTTAATAAGTTTAATAAAAATATGTTACTTACCCTCGCAGTTTAATTTTCGTCCGATTTCATTCCATATATTATTTTTGTACATGGAATCCATATATTTTTGTACATGGAATCCATATGTTTTGGGTGAGATAAATCGTACAAAACGCTATATTTATGCGTACTGCCTCTATTAATAACTCGTCATTCATATTTTTAAAGAAAATATCGACAACGTGCAGGGATAATATCGGCACGCCCGTGCAGTGCACGTCACGTCGTATGCCCAGGCACTGAAGCTTTGTCACTGGCACGTGCATGGACGTATGTGATCGAGTTCATATAAAATGTACGCACCGATATTTTTTTGAACCCTGACGGGGCACGGTCCGTCCACGTCCCTGGCACGGCCCTGATATGACATATTAGGGCCGTGCCAGGGACGTGGACACATTGTGTGGATATACCTAAAATATATTTTAACAGGGGTTTTTGACTGTTCTATTCTGGATTAATATTTTTTGGAGTTGGTGACCCTATGAATGACATGTCACATTTTGATATGTCTCTCATCATAGCTGGCGAATGGAAGGAGAGTTTTTGGCGGGCGTTTTTCGATTGAAGTTCAGCGACTTATTCTTTGCAAATTGATTCCTAGTGGATATTGTGATATAAAATTGGTGTAGTTTTGTGTCTAAACTGTCTACGCAACTGGACAATATGTGAAATCATTGACAGAAGCGATCTCAGGATAGTGGAGGATTTTATTGTAGTATTGGCTACCTCCGCAAAGCTTACTGGGAAGTCCGACTCGATACAATACAATTTTCTTCTAAATATTCCAAAAAACAATAGAATCTTTTACATCGGCATTCGCATTCTAATGCATTCTTTAAAATGTTATAATTGCACTGAAGACGAGGTGCTATGGTCCAAGACCTTAGCCTGCCCGAGAAGGACCAAGTATAAAACAAAAGAACAGGCTGTATGGGCTAGATCCCTTTGCCTTCCCGAAAGGGAAAAGAAGTAAAAAAAAAAAAAAAAAAAAACATAAATGCAAATGACAAATATTGACAGAAAAACATTATTCATTATCATTGAAATTTGAAATTATAAATGAAAAATAATCGTTTGTGTTGGAATTTAACTGTGCCCTTATATTTATCGATTATGTAAATAAAGCTGCATGTATTAGTTAAATCTAGTCTTTCGTTGGTAACGGTGTGAACTTGCTGCTGTTTCTGTTTCGAGTTTTTGCGATATAAGTGTATTTTATCAGTCAGACCGTCAACCGGGTCTTCTGTTTGTGTTCGTCTTGTATCGTAAGTTTTGTTTTTACATAATACTAAGATTATTTTAAATATTTTACCTAACATCCAATATGGATACCAAAATGCCCCATGACGGCAATGTGCTTGTAGATAAAATATGTACTGAATCCGCGAGAAGAAAGACTGGCTAGTTTTTCCCCGACTTTGAAATTGCCCAAAAATTAATTTGGTAAGCATCAACCTACTCTGTAAGGCGTAGCCCACCCCACCCTTCGTGGTTACAATACACAAAATGGCTGTCTAGCCATCTTTCAAGTGCCTGGGAGACCACAGGCAGAACAATGCCTGTGGCCATCTTTTAAATTCGGCGTGTTTTTTAATATGTACGTAGCCTAGGCAGTATGAAACGTCTAAGACGAAACAAATTGTCTCTACAATTTAAGTCCGACCTGGATACTAACAGCTTGGTAAAGGCATTTTTTGTTTTTAAATTATGTCTAGGTAATCAGGAGATAAATTGTAGTTTAGTTAAAATAAATTTTAACTCAAGCATGAACCTAGTAAATATCCAACACCTTCCAACATACATTGGCTAAGTTCGCAATTTATTTTAAGAAGTAGAAGACAGTGTGGTTTGCTCAGTCCAACCACTCCAATGTTAGTTGTATGGCTTAGACTGAAATCATTCAGAAATAGGTAGTTTACAGTTATCCTTCAGGAACATAATGGCTATGGAACTTGAAAAAAGTTGGTCCCAGTTTATGTTTTTGATGTTGACAAATGTTTTCTTTATGTTCTGGCAGCTGATATGCCATTTACTCAAAAGCAAGTTAGATCAGTCCATGCCTATGTGATAGCTTAAGCCCCCGGAGTTCGCTTACTCCTTGATTTTAAGTGATAAAACTCAGAAGACCCAGAACAGAATTACACGGACTTAGTCAACTTCCAGGTATTGTCCTCCTGAGTGCAAGGTTAAATAAATGATAATTATTCTGCAAATAGGAGAAAATAACACTTGTACTATGTCAAATCTTTTTTGACATGTTTAATTAGGTGAGACCGGTCTTTCCTCACTTAATACTCTGTGAAGAAACACTGAAACATACTCAGAGGTCCATAAAATATAATAAACAAAAGTCATAAAAAAAAGCACCACACAGATATGTGTGAGTGGACCTGTTTAGACCGTGCAAGCTATCATGTAGCTCAACTTAAAACTTTAAGAGACTCAATGACCTGACAGACAATACCAATGGAGGAACTTTAGGGTAGGTTGCATAAAGCACTAGCACTCAGATATCTATCCGTTAGCTAAATAGTCCTCACATTGAGAATACATCATGTGAGAACCAAGCAGATTAGTGTCTGAAATAGTCTTATTGGGAAAAGACCTCACAGATTTGAGGGGAGCTCTCCAATCCGTGCAAGCATTTGTCAGTGGTTGTTTAGCTGCAGCACAATGACTTGACAAACAAAATCTTGAGTAGGCCACATAGAGTACTCAAAACTGCTAGACAAACATAAAAAAATATTCAATTGTCAAAGTCTATAAAACAAAACAACTTTTAATGTGTGTATTTGATTAGAGCAGCTCAAACCCAAGCATTTTGTTCCTGTAGGTAGTCTTAAAGATTTCTGTCAAAGTATTTGCTTTACAAATGATTTAAATTTGAATTTATTAGTTCTTGAATGTGGCTGGGCAGTTTATTATAAAAGCGTATATATTAGCATCAAATAAAGCCTTCTATTGTCTTCAGATTGGTTGCAGGTAGAACAAATTTCTGCTGATGCCCAGTATTAACATTATGGATATCACTTTATTTTTGAACAGATGAACATTTTCGTGTACATAAAAGATATTGTCTATATCACATTTTCATAAAAATAAAAAAATCATAGATATATCTTTTATATTCATATTCTTTATTGTAAACAAAACAAAGTTTCATAAATATACTGAGAAGTCACAGTGATTATATTAATATCTTTAAAATTATCTCTGAGGGAGTATCTGGCACTTAATTTATTAATCAAATGAATTGGCCTTTTGTGCAATACAAACATTGTATGGATATAGGTGACATTCCCCTCAATAGAACAGTACGACATGACACTATGAAAATAGCTAAAGTATACTAAATGGACTAACTCTAACTGCCGCACTCAGAGTCGTTAACGGTTACTTTAGGCGATCCTTAGTATTGATTTTTAGTACAAAATCTACACTAAGGAGCGGTTTAAGTAAACGTTAAATGTTTCTGAGTGCGGCAGTACATCAATCAAATTTCGAATTTTCTAACAGCTTACACTGCATCAAAGTTCAAGTCATTATCCAAAGCCCTACAAAGATTGTAGTGATCAATATCCTTAACGACCAATTGCTTTATCGTCGATACTAATAATACTCTTAAAACATTTGATTAAAACCATATGTAATGATTCTTAGAAAACAAGAAACTGCTCGCAACAACTTAATTCGGCTTAAGGAAAGGCAGAAATAAGCCTATTATAAAGAAATTTTGAAAGTTTATAATATTGGTGTTCTTGAATAAATAAGTACATCGTTTACGCAGGCAAAGCGTCTTGAGTCTTGGGGCCAAGCCGGCCGACGCGAACGACGCCGACGTTCTTTTGTCTTATTTATGTAGGTATTCCTTTTAATAAACCTCAAATATGTATTGTTATAATAAATAATGAAAGCAAGTAAAATAATACAAGTGTTAATTAGGCAAAGTATTAGTAAAAGACTAATATTACAATAATTTCATGCCTATTTATGCATAAGTACAGATAAATACGTAAGAATATTAAAAATAAAATATGGATTTTGAATAAACATTTATTTTTTATATTCTTACTTTATAGATCATCATTCATCTGTTTAAAAAATGTAAATCGAAACGTGATAAAATCGTGTAGGGTAACCATAAATAATCGACTGAACGAAATAAAAAAATACCATAATGATAATCAGAAAACTTAGTGTCAAAGATCCACACAAAACACGCTGATTTATAAGATTTTGCTTGTAGGTATAATAATATGTATAAATAGGTAATCTGCAGTAGGTACCATTCATAAGATGATAATCGAACGTAATAAAACGTAAGTAATAGTAGTATTTTAGTTTATGTACGCACTGCTTTTTAGTTTATAAGTACTCACAATTTTATTTTATTAATCTTAGGAAAACTTATAAATACGCTAATACAATAAATATGCAGAAACAACATGCAAAAAACGGCCAATTAAAAGTTTTCACACATATAAAAATTTGCATAAAATACATATCAGCGAGAGTTTAAAATTATAAAGATTTGCAGTTTATTATGAAGTCGATTAGCCAGCTAGTTATCAAAGTTTATTGGAACTGCCTCACAAGGGTAAGGGTCACCAAAGTCCAGAAAAAAAGCCCAGAATAATTAAATAAACTAGAACGACTTTGGATTTTTAATTTTAGTTTTTTGTAATAGGAATTTTACAAAAAACGTTCTAAACTGGATCAAGGGCATAAAGCCGCGGTTGTGCAGGTAAATCCGATCGTATGGTCACCCTACCCTGGGTCAGCCGAACTAACGTCACAGTAGGTAAGTAAAAATGCAGTGTAGGTCAGTCTTAGCGGTGTCCTTGAGATAATTACCTACGTCCGCATTGTCTCATTCATGACATGAATAAACAAACGAAAAAAACAAAGCTTCGTAAGTTGGTAGATAGGTAGGTAAATACTAATTTACAAAATATATAGGTACCAAGGTACCTATGCATGTAACTTATTTTATTATGTTATTGGGAAACTGTGAGAAACATCCCAACGTTAGGAGTCCAATGTCCATGTCGGCAACTAAAACAAATCGTAAATAATAACAAAGTCCGTAAACAACGCAGTTCGTAAGAAAGTATATTACTCAATAACAAAGTTCAAATCACAAGGCAAATCTAAATCCAAGTTCATAGAATAGGTCAATAGGGTCAGAAATATTACAATAAGTACAATTTAGAAAATAATTAAATACGCACTTACAGCACAGTAAGTAAAGTAACCGACAAGCCACAAATAATACATCAAACAGTGAAACATCCCCGAAGCACACCCGAAGTGCCCCGAACACAAGTCGTACGAACGATCCACGTGAGCAGTACGACCACACAAACATTGACATTTGCTTGACGCGACAACAATACTAGCTATTGAAAAAGTATGATCAATTTGATGTGTTCCGTAATACCAAAAATTATGAATGAAAACTTAATGTTTTTTAAATTTCTTTTACGGTTATTTGTAACTTGATAATATGAGCTATGTTCCTGCTACGACAACATTATAGATATTGTTTTTTACTATACAGAAAAATCAATAAGAAAACATGTCATTTACGCTGTAAAAATGTACGAAATGGAATTCGCTTAAACTTAATTTTAGGTAAGTATTTTGAAAAAAATAAAGACCGGAAGAATAGGAACCTAGATAAATACTGTCTAAAGCCGAATATCAGCATAATATGGTGGAAATAAACTCAACTTACAAATGATTTAGGTATTACGTTTGTATGGACAATTCATGCTTCGCCGCGCCCTTAATACTTATTTAAACTGTGGCAAGTGGTAGCATTTGTTTCGGAATCGTTATGGGTGCCATGAAGTCTTTCTCCATAATATATATATATATAAATCCACGTGGAATGAAAAAAAAATCTCCTTTCGTCCCATAACAATCGTAACAATAGGGAACTATCCGCAAAGCTGCGCTCAGATGGCGCCACAGGAATCGGAGTAAACAAACTAGAGAAGGGCGTTGACGGTTTTTAGCGCAGACGGTTATGTATGTGTTTTCATATCGATATCGAAAACGGTTTTCAGATATCGATATCAGTAGTACTGTTTGCAAAAGTTAAAATGTTATTTAGATGAGCAAACTAACTACGAACGCGAAATAATACCTAGAAAGAGAGGTAGCGCGTTTTGTTCGTAGTTCGTACGTTTTCGCATTGTTACGGTTTTAAGTTTTGATTTATTCGTTTTCGCACGCTAGTAAGGTTTTTATTAGATACAGCTTTTGTAATATCGGGTATTTTGATATCGATATCGTTATGATATGATATCTAAAACATATCCGATATAAGTTATGTTTTGATATATCGGACCCATCCCTAAAAAAACCAAACTGTCAAAGTCGAGCGACAAAATTTCGCCGTATACGCATACAAAATATAAAACTAATAGTGAAAGAAAAATGAAGCTAACTAACTTCCCCAATATTATTATTTGCTTTTTGAACACAAGTTATCTTAAAATACAGTAAAAGATAGTTCGGTAACCACAAACAGTAGTAGACGCCATGTTGTTATGTTTTTGTTTACTCCGAGCCGTCAAGCGCCATCTGGCGGGAGCAATTGGCAGTAATGTTCCCTATTTACTGCTTATTGTTACATACTCTTTGATTGGAACAAAATCTCGTTGTTATAACCACAGATAATATAATACTAGCCGAATCGTTAAAAACGCGACACTAACACCAGGAGATTGGAGTCTTCTTCGTCGTGATGATAGCATAGTAGTGGTAGCAAAAGATAGTAGTGATAGCGTTTAGGCGATTAGGTTTAACAATACGCAATGCTAAAGATTTAAGAAAATCAGTGCGATTAAATCTATTTTATCCGACTGCAAGAAAAGGGTTATGTTTATAATATACTAGTTCGCAGTAAGCTGGAATGTAGTGCTTGTGTCCGGAACCCTCCTAACCAAAAGCATTTGCTCTTGCAAAAGGTTTAAAAAACTTAGATAGCTTTATGAACGTCTATATGGATATTATCGTTTCCTATACCCTTCTAATTCGAAAATTCTTCCATACAAACGTAAAGCTTAAAAGTTATGAGCGTTGCAAGTTCCACATTTCGACACTAATTTTAACGCATTTTTAGTCGCGAATAAATACCATAAGATGACGGAAAATTGCAAAACGGCCACCATAAAGGGATAGATTTGTAGTTCAACAATGCAAATAATTTTATTTTGAACAGATATGTTTAGTCGTTTTTTCATGATATCCAGACACCCAAAGGTCTGTTTATAAAATTTTGCGAGAAAATCATTCAATCATTATCCATTTCGCTACAAATTTGCAAAAGTGTGTATTCGTAGGCGAACTAGCTTCCTACTGCTCATCACAGCATCTATCTCTTCCGCACGTGTTGTCGGTTGATATAGAATGCATTTTAACCCCGCGCACAAAATAGTTAGTGCCGGTGACTAGTGTAACCTTAAGACCCAACCCCTCTCTCTCAGAGAGGAGGCCCGTGTCCTAGCAATGGGCACATTAAAAAAAGGCTGATGATGATAAATGCGAAATGGATAATGATTTAGGACTAAACCGAGCGCGCGGCGAAATTTTATAAACAGACCTTTGGCAGTCTAGATATCATGAAAAAACGACTAAATCTATCTGTTCAAAATAAAATCATTTGTATTGTTGAAATACTAATCTATCCCTGTATGGAGGCCGTTTTGCAATTTTCCGTCTTCTTATGGTTTTTATTCGCGCCCAAAAATGCGTTGAAATTAGAGTCGAAATGTGAAACTTTCGACGCTCATAACTTTCAAATACTTTCTTTTTTTACTTTTTTGCTTCCATACAGGGCTAGATAATGATGAGACAAATTGATATCACTTTTTATTTTGAACGTACATCGTCAAACAGTGGAATGATCCCTTTAAGACTACGTTTGTATGGAAGAATTTTCGGCTAGTGTTACCTTAATCCACCACGCGGGTCCATTGCGGTTGGTGGATGTCACAATGCCGTGCCGATGCAGTGTTATGATACAAAACAAAAATTGTCCCTACATTACAGATCTACATCAATATTGTGAAAACTACAATGCAAAGTAGAAACGAGCTTCCAAGTGAGGAAAAATACAAGGGACGGAGATCTTTGGATGAATTAATAAAACAACTGGAACAGGATAAATCTATGGTGGTAAGTGTACGAACTTTCGAAAGAGTAGCGAACTCTTTTCGCCCACTATTGGACACATGCCTAAGACTACACAATGAACCGTAAGTCCATTTTAACTGAGGGCCAAGGAACACTAATCCTTCATTTCTGAGAAATTTTGTTAAGGTCAGTCACACACTTTAAGATCATTTGAATTTCAGATGAATAACGATTTCAGAGAAACTCTGAATCATGTGAGTGAAATGATTGCCTATAAGAGAATGAAAATAGCACAAACACTTGCAAAACCGCCCCAAGCACCATCAACATCTGAGACCCAATCTTTGCCTCCTGAGGAACCATCTTCAGGGACCCCTTCAACGTATTCTGAGGAGCCAGAAGAACATACTACATACAATTATGAGGCAGTTGACCAGACACTACCTCCTTCCGTGACGAGTAAGTGTGATGTTTTCTGGTATTTATATGTATTTTGTGGTTTTTGCTCGAATTATACCAGTAGTCAGTCTATGGCAAGTGTAATTGCGAGAGCTCAAGAAATTAGCCCAATAACTTGTAGCAAAACTCTGATCTAAACTACTATTATATAATCTATAAGCACTCTCAACTGAAAAAGAACAAACTTCACATTATCTTTTTAAATTATCAGGGGGGTGACCATAAACTCTTAGAGTAAGGGACAAATTCTTCTGTCCCGGTCCCGGTCTGCATGTTTCTGAGTCGCTGTTGTGCCATCTCTCATGGATTATTGCAACGGTGATCTACTGTTACTTTATTATTTATTTTATTTTGTCTCATTACAGCTATTACGTGTATTGTACTAATATAATTAATATTTTCAGCAAAACGAAAATTGGAGAAGTGTGATGAAGAAGACTATGAACTAGAAGACTCGGAACTTGAAGACTCGTCAGAAGAAGAGTGTCAGTTGTTGACCTGGATCATGGCCGGGACTCCGATTCGCGGGTATCCGGATTCCAGGTTTTGCAAAAAGCGAACAAAAAAATATACCAAAAGGCAGAGGCGGGTCATGCCTAAAAATAGACTGTAAGCATAATATTTTACCCATTTGGTACCCGTACCGACTTATACAATTAAATTATTGCGTTTGCATTAAAAATTCGTATTTCGATAACGGCAAAGCAAAAATGGAGGGTTTTGATTTTAGCATTCTATGGTTTTTAAATTGTTATAAATCAATTTATTGCAAAAAATAATTCGACGGTAGATACATTAGACTAAAGTATAAGAGTTTAAATAATTGTCATTAGTGGAAGCTTGAATTTAAATACTTTTGCCGAAAACCTCACATCACACAAATAGTGTGCATGTGTGTTGATAAAATTATCAAATGTCAGTTATCCTGTACAACATGAACCCACGACCTCTCATAGTAAGAACACCAAGGGTCTCAATGACGTGTCAAAACTATCATGGTTCCACTGTGAGAGAGAGACGGTATGCAAGACAAATAGCCCTGTCCCTTTTTCACAGTGGATCCATGATAGTTTTGGAAGGTTATGGTACGGCTCCTGTACTGTCTCTGCAACCGAAAAAGTAGGTATCATCACTCGCATTCACATGAGTGACATTCATCATCTTCCTGCCCTTATCCCATGTAACTTGGGGTCGGCGCAACATGTTTTCTTCTTCCATACCGTCCTGTCCTTTGACACGCTATCTCTGACTCCATTTTCTTTCATGTCACTGCTCCATCCATATTTTCTTTGGCCGTCCGCTCCCTCTAAATCCATCACATTTATATTCATAACTCTTTTAGTAGCATGCGTTTCATCCCTCCTCATGACATGACCATGCCAGGACAAACGGTTTCCTTTCAACTTTTCTGTCACTGGCGCCACTTTCAAACTTTCTCTAATATACTCATTTCTCACTTTATCCAGTCTCGTCACTCCGCACACATTCATCTCAACATTCTCATATCTGCTTCATACAATCTCTTTTCATCCATCTTTTTCACAGCCCAACATTCTAATCCATAGTACGACAAGTCGAATCACGGACTATCCAAAGTCAAAATCTTTTTTTTTATTTCACATAGGCCTACATGGGCATTTATAAAACGTCGACAAAAGGTGCACAGTGTGGGTTGGTCGTTTCCTATGGAGAAGAACCGGCAAGAAACTCCACGGTTACTCTTTTAAAAAATTGGTTTGGTTTTACAATATTTCCATAATACAGCATTAGTACTTAGATATCGGGGGAGAACGTAGGCCCGACAATAAGTCTTAAGAAACTAAAAAAAATATTTTTTTTTATTTTTTTTATTTGTAATGGGTTTGCTCTTGACTCTAGTCTAGGTCATAGGTGACAGAGACAGAGTCTACGATGGAGTGAGCTTACCCAGAAGAAGCCAAAAAAGTAAAACGCGATAAAAAGTTAACAAATGTTAAAAAACTGGCCAAGTGCGAGTCGGAGTCGCGCACATAGGGTTCCGTACCATTATCGAAAAAACGGACTTAAATATTTATTTTATTCTGTTTTTAGTATTTGTTGTTATAACGGCAACAGAAATACATCATCTGTGAAAATTTTCCTGTCTAGCTATCACGGTTCATAAGATACACCCTGGTGACAGACGGACAGACAGACAGACAGACAGACGGATCGCGGAGTCTTGTAATAGGGTCCCGTTTTTACCCTTTGGGTACGGAACCCTAAAAAAGTATAACAAGACAAATTTTAACATGTGGCACAAATGTTGATATCAGTGCTGTAACTATTCTTAGCAAAGGGCTATATATAAAGATGATTGAAAACCATTGTAAAAAGTCCAATAAAAACAAGAAAAAAAATGAGATTGAGAATAGTTAGAGATATTTGTGCCGTTTATGAGTTACCAGGGAAGCCGCAAGCGCAGAAGGGAAGGAAGCTATTTTTTTTATCCTCAACATAGATTTTTCTTCAATCTGAATTTGGGTATCACAATTTCCTGCTAACCTAACCTAACCTAGCTGTGGCTACATCGGTTAACTGCCTTATTTCCCTTATTGCTTCTGAAGCTGAACTTAATCTACCCGAAAGAGTTCTAATGTGCGCGCCCCACTGCAATTTTCCAATACCTAAGAATATATACAGTTTCCGTTATAACTTGAAGATTGTTGCTGTTAAGATTTAGGTCACGTTGTGGTACATTTGGTAAAGAGAACTTTAGACATTTTATGTTTTTCGTATTCAGTAAAAGATTGTTAGCTGCGAACCATTTTGAGAGAATGATTAGACTTTTGTTGACATGTAAGTCATGCAATCCGTATCTTTCCTATCTATTTTAAAAATTACCGAAGTATCATCAGCAAATAGAATTATATTCGATAATTTGGCCATCATTAAATGGCGATCATTAATGTAAATGGTGACTGTGATAAGGGTGTCAGTGACAAGTGGAATTAATTTGATTAATTTTATATGTTTTTGTCGTGATATTTCTTCTTTATGAATTTATTCCAAACAAATTTTAATTTGACATAATTATACATTGATGGAAGAGAGATTTTATCACCCTATTTTCCGTATGTCACGTGCATTTAAAAATTATGCCAATTGATAAATTAAATTTATCAGTAATAATAATAAATTGTTTGGAATAGATTCAAACCAAAGTGATTTGTAATGTATTTTATCTTCACTCACAACGTAATGTTCCAAATATGAATTCAAAAAATATTGTATAAACACATACTTTATATTCGGGGATAGGTAATATAAAAAAATAGTAGTTTATGCAATGGTCATATAATAGGGGTTATTAAAACACGAGCGTGGGTTTCCACTTTTATTTTATTTCTACTGTATGAGTGAAGATAAAATAGTGTATGCAACGGCATATAATTAGATATTAAAACACTCGCGTAATATTATTATCACACTCGGCTTTGGCTTATGTGATAAACCTACGCTCGTGTTTTAATAACCCCTATTATATGACTGTTGCATAAACTACTATAATTATTTAGATAACTAACACGCGTGCATAACACGGCCAAAGGCCAATAACATATTTTGTTAAAGACTTGTAATAGAAAAAAATTGTGATGGGTGTAATTATTTTTTAATTTTTTACGGGTCTCCCTAAAAGGGTTAGACATTAGATAGGTAGGTAGTGGGTGATAAGATGGATTATTCAAAGCTTACGAGGATGGATTTAAAAATACAATTCGACGGTAGATACGTTATATATAGTGAGTTATGTTATAATAAGAATAAAAGCTTTTTAACGCAACATTAACGTGTAATTTTGTATTAAAAATAAATTACAGCGAAAGTATAAAAAATAGAAAAAGGTTGTTAAAACACATTATTTAAAAAAAATTAAGGACCGCAGTGGTCAATATCGTATTAATTATTTTAAATACCTAGTGTATTTCGTAAAATAAAAACTGAGTGAAATTTTAGCAAGGTAAAGAGGAATTACACGTGCTTATCCTCAACGCAGTTGCAACTGGTTTAATAATGTCTTAAGCATTCACGTAAAGAACGATTCTGAAACGTAATATACGTAAGGTAAGAATTTAACTTCGGAAACTTTAAAGATAAGCTACGTAATTCTTACACCAAAAGTAAACTAAATAAAGATATGATAACAGCCACTCGTCTGGAATCCACGCTGGATGAACAAAATGGCCTTCGGTAGTACCTCTCCAAAACCTCAGGCCGTTTAATAAAATAAGTACGGAACCCGTTGAAAAATGTTCGGAATCCCGAAGATTGCAGGCCTTTTCTGTTCCGGGGGTAAAAGCGATGTCGGCTCAACTGATGCATAAATTCTTGTCAGTTTTTTTTTGTGATTAGCTTGTCACCATTGTATGCAGAACTGCCCAGTCCTACAGAGACAGTGGCATGGTAGTGACACGACAGTTGTTGTCTCTAACAGAGCTCAGACGCAGCGTCATGCGGTCCACAGGCTCCGGCACGTCTGTCTGCTCGTACTTCACGCACCCTCAGCCTAACGACAAGGAATATTGTTCCAGCCGTTCCCGCACAAAAATTGAAATAGCCATGGTCAAATTGTTGCTTGCCATTTAAAACATGCTTTTAAATAGTTACTATAATAATATTTAAGTATAAAATAATACTGGTAGCAGAAATCAGAGAAAAAAAAATTTTTTATCTGTGTCAGTCAGAGATAAAATTGTCATCCTCTTTACTTGACAAACGGAATATCAAAATTTGAATAATTGTAACCGACCTGTTTTAAAAAGAGGCTAAAGCAAAGCGTATTGTAGCGATTACGCCACAATAAAATTAATCAGTATGAACAACTTGGTTAGAATGGCTTCAAATCTAAGTGGTTTGTAGTTGGAAAACATTGTGATAGTTTGTGTAAGTTTTTAAGTTGGTATAACTCTTCAACTGTCAGATCTCATTAATTTTATGTTAAACTTTGGAAATTTATAAAAATTATAATTAATTCATTTATTTTACATTTTTAAACATTAACTTTAAAACAGTTAGAAACCAGAACTACATTGACGCATGCCAATAATTTAAATTAAATTGTCCATATCTCTTGACATGTTTTTTTATTAATCTCGATTTTCTTTATGATTTTATTGCACTTTTTTGACATTATTTTATTTTATTAATCTTGATTTTGCAAGAAGACATATTATGATTTTATTGTATTTTTCTTTGGCATTATTTTATTTTACACAATTATCTATGACATTTTATGATTTTTGATTAGTACTTCTTTGGCTCTGGCGCTTTAACTCAACCATTGCTTCATTGCCAATGAGCCTCTTGGCCCGTTTTTCGATCGACTCTAGTGCATCAAGCTGATATTTGGCAGATCCGTCCCAGAGATGAGAACAGTACGCCATGCAAGATCGAACTTGCGCTTGATACAACTTAAGCAGCTGTTCTGGCGTGAAGTACCGTCTCACCTTCGCAAGGATCCCCAACTTTTTGGCAGCCAGTTGAGCCTTTGCTTCAATGTATGGGCCAAAATTAAGTGTCGATGTCAACGTTACACCAAGAAGCTCAAGATGGTTCGTTATCGGCACGGTTACACCTCGGAAAGATGGAGCCGGATGAAATTTAGCGGAGAAAAGACACGCCTGTGTTTTAGCGGCATTGAACTTGACCAGATTGGCATGACCCCATTCGGAGACCAACTCAAAGGACAAGCTCAACCGCTCAACCATGGCCTCACGAAGAGACAGGACCTCAGGCCCAGTAGCCCGTGCGTTGCACAAGTATCTCTCAGCAACAGGCAGCGCTGTCGTCTGCATAACCAAAGGTGCCGGGTTTTAACAGCTCATTTATGTGCAGCAAGAATAATGTCGCTGAGAGTACCGACCCCTGAGGGACCCTGGCATTAATATCCAATTGGTCCGATGAGCAGCCATCTATAACTACTCGAATGGACCGATCCCTCAGGAAGTCTGCAATCCAATCACACAGATCACCGGGCATACCGAATGAAGGAAGCTTACCAATAAGGCTTTCATGCCAGACCCTATCAAAAGCCTTCGAGATGTCGAGGGAGACGGCAAGCGCTTCCCCATGTTTCTCTATGGCCTCACTCCATATGTGAATGGCATACGCAAGAAGATTCCCAGTAGACCGATTTCGGTGATACTAGCGGACGCCACGCAGTTTCACTCGCGTATAGTTCCTGTTTCCGTGGGAATACAGGGATAAAAAGTTGCCTATGTCACCCTGGGATAGTTTAGCTTCCCAACGGTGAAAGAATTTTTGAAATCGGTCCAGCCGTTTCGGAGTGTATAAGAAACATACATACATACTTTCTCTTTTATATATTTACTAGCTGTCCCACGCGGCTTCGCTCCCGTCAACTGGCTACCTACCTACCCATCTTCTACCCTACCCTACCTACCCTACCCTACATACCCTACCCTACATACATGATTGTTGCGTAACTTAAACCGTTTACGCAGCGCACGCAACGGAAGCTCTCAAAAAGGAATATTTTTGCCCGTTTTTGCTACATTTATCATTGATGCTCCGCTCCTATTGGTCGTAGCGTGATGTTATATAGCCTATAGTCTTCCTGGGCTATCCAACAAAAATAATTTTTCAATTCCAACCAGTAGTTCCTGAGATTATCGCGTTCAAACAAACAAACAAACTCTTCTGCTTTATAATATTAGTATATATATAGATTTTTATGACTTGATAAAGATGACGATCAACCTATTGTTTTTTTTTGGTTTGGCTGACATTAACTTACTATCAATCTATTGTTTTTTGTTTAAAAATTATTTCTAATGAATGTTCTTTATATCGATGTAATTAATACAAACAATTTTGTAAAATTTATATTTATACGCCTCGGTGGGCAAAATATGTATGTGCTATAACTTAAGTAAACATCTTGCATGCCTAGGGTATGTAAACAAATGCTATGGCAATTAAATTATCTTTATCTTTAACTCAAATTTAAATTATCATAAAATTGTCCACTTATAAAAAAAGACAAAAATTACTTAAATTTCAAATAGTGACTCAAATTGAAATGTAATATAAAATAATACAATAAATCAAATACTAAATACAATTAATCTAATATAAAATAAAATAATTCAATTAAAGCCTATTTTGCTTATTAGTTACGTTACCATTTGACGAAAACGATAGTTCACGTTGCTTTGGTACCAAATGGCTATATTGGCCCTATAATACTATAATCTATACGCGTGACTGTAAAACCAGCCATAGGCTGGTTTTACAGTCACGCGTTTCGGCAGCGCCGTCGGAGCGCGCGCGCTCGGATATGTATTGGGGTATTAGTAGCGTTTCAAATTCGCGCGCTTGAGCAGCGCCGTTCGTTGAACGCGTCCTATTCGCGCGGCGCGGTCGAAGCGCGCGCCGCTCGTGCGCTTCTACGGCCATTGTGCGTTTTAGTCTCACGCCGTTGAGACGTCCCGTTAGGTACTGTTGTGTACAAAATGAATCACATCGATACGGGTCGAGTAATTGACGAAGTGCGAATTAGAAGATGTTTATGGGACCCGGCCGATGATCTTTATAAGAATAAGGACGCAAAAAATAAAGCCTGGGAAGAAATTGGAAAGGAATTGTGTGGTGAACATTTCAATACAGACTTAGGTAAGAAACATTTATTAATAAAATCTTTTTTGTTACATACATGTTTACCGCTAGTTGCACAAACGAAATCCTCCATCCTCCATTAAAACATTCTATCACTTTTAGTGTTCAGTTCACAATAAGAGATATAAATTAACTTTAAAGATCGTTTGTCAAGTGTAACCGACGAGTCTGGTACCTTAATTAAGTCACATTAGCTACTTATTACCTAGTGTAAAATTAAGACATTTGCAAAATGAAAGAGAAGATTCCGATTTTAAGACCATTTTAACTAAAATAGGTTTAATCAGCATTTATGAATAAGTGTGTTAGGTTGTAATTAAAATACGACTGTGATTAAAATAAGCCAAACAAATATTATCATTTATTACAAAACCTACTCTTTTATTTCACTTACCTTAGAGTAATCGCCAATTTTTCCACTGGAGCTATGGGGATGCGACGTATGCTGGATCTTCGTAAAGAAAACTCTAACTTGCACAGTAATTCGTCGAAACTGCTGGTTGATAGGCGAAAATATTTATAAAATTTATAACTATTTTCTCGTAAATCAGAGAAAGATGTTACGTGTTCGCCTCTCAGTAACCTTGTAGCGTTATAAGGATCAACACCTACTGTTCTTCGACGTTTTTGTTGCCTTTTTTTCCATAAAAAGTAAATAGCCAGTACTCTAACCGCATTGCCGTTCATTTTGTATCTGTTTGTACACGACTGTCTCACAGCAGCGAAACGCGCCGTACTAATGTCGTTTTATGGTGCACCGCTGTTCAAACGCGCGCTGTCCAACAGCGCGCTGTCCAACGGCGCGTCTAGCGGCGTGACTGTAAAACCACACTATGTGAGTATTTTAATTAAGCCAAATACGTGTAACTTATTAACAAACATTTTCATAATGTCTCTCGGCAAACTTCGTGTTTCGCTAGTCGGATTTCTATCAGTTGCCCTTTGCACTCGGTGCAGACCGGACGCTCTCAAGCAACATGGAAATATATAGAGTTGTTAAAATACTCTTTTAACATAATGTAATTTATTTAAAAAATGGGCGGCAACCTGATAAAGCTGCCTTTTTTACAGCTCTATAGATATATTTCACTCGGAAATCAAAACAACACAGCAATAAAGTAGATACTTAGTTCTGAATTCAAATTATTATACAGGATAAATTTAATAATTGATGGACATGGAAATTAGCATTCCTTTGTATTCGGAAATGCGATTTTTGTCGAAAGAAATTAAGAAAATAGTTGTACCTACTGTAATGTGTGTAAGATCTCAGTTATAGTTTTATAAGTGATATTGGCTATATTGGCCCTATCTTAGACTATGTAATGAGTTATTTTATTAAGCTAAATATATTATGTACTTACTTAATTAACTTATCGACCTCACATCACACCTATGTTTTTCCTTTTGAATAAGTATTCAGTTCTTGTTTTATAACTTAAGTATTTTATAGATTTATTATTATTGTTTATTTATGTCAGATACAAATATCCATAGTTTTGTTAGTATGTACAAATACTTATAAACCATGCTAGTCATTTAAAATCATATACACATACAATCCATACACAACATGGAAAGAGCCCGAATAAATAAAGAAACAACAGACAAATTTCCCCAATAAAATGAAATAAAAAGATGTCTCAACCTTGTTAAAATTTAACAATTATAATTATTTACTTTTTTTTGTTTTTTTTTTATTCGAATTCTTAATGAAATCTATAAAAAATAATAAGGATTAAATTATTTGAAAACTCTTAAGTTTTATTTCATCATTTTTATTTTGTGATGGTCTTAGCTATTAGGTCACACTATAATGGGTGAGTATTTTAATTAAGCCAAATATACTTATGTAACTGTATATTTTTTAATTTATTTTATTATTATTTTTATTTCGTTAGTTTATCTTTTATAATTTATTCTTGATATACTTACCTATAGTGGAATACTATACTTGACTAGATTTGACATTAATAATGTCACAAGTAACTTATGTAATGTTAGGTATACTCGTATATGGTGTGTCACAGAGACGCGAAAAAAATACCATGAATTCAATATGCTAATGTCTAGCTGTAAGTTTAATATTAAAATTCTTTTAATATTAAATAATGATTCTGGACCCCCAAGTGTAATTTTTCGTAGGGATTTACCAAATTTTTAAAAAATCTGTATTTTTTACTGTAATCAGTTCAAAATTGTTATGCCTATTGTGCTCAATTTCTGTTCAAAGTTCTGGCGGCGCGGCGCGTGTAGGTACTAGCCGGCGGCATTGACCTCTTTCGTGAACTTTAAGAACTCAGGTGATAGGTAACTCTTTTGAATTTTATTTTCTTTTCTGTTTTTTGTGAAAAAAGGTAATTCATATTTTTTATAAAAAAATATATATATTTTTTATAAAATATATATATATTCAAAGTACAAAAGTACGTAAGTTCAAAGTATAAATCCAACGAAAAATTTAAACAATAGGGGGTTCAGAATCATGTACCGAATCCATGGTATTTTTATTCGCGTCGGTGTCAGACACACCCCGTATAGATTTAACTCTGACTCTGCATGTCATATTTTATGCAAAATAAAGATATTGGAACCAAAAAAAGCATTTTCTTTACACCTATGCCCGTTGTTATAGTTCTCGCCAAACTTCTGGGCCGTCCTGAAGTTAGCTTTCCGATGCGCAAGGCACAAAACAGGAGTTTTTTTATGAGATCTACTCAACGACTTACAACTCCAAGAAGTTTGGCGAGAACTATATAGCTTGCGAATTGTGTTGTGGTTCCTGACCCGACCATGACTAATTACTATTTCTTACTCTGTAACCCTATATGACCAGTTTTGATACGACAACAGTTCAGTTAAATCATAACTAACAGAATTCAAATGTTTAATTGCAGACTAAATTATACATAGTGTGTGACTACTTGACTTAATGAGTTGTGTGTGCCATTGGCACAATTTGACAAATATTTTTGGCGTAATCAGTAACTGCCCACTATTGATATTTTATTAGATCTGGTTGTGGTCGGGTCAGGAACCGTGATCCCCAGCCCGACCACAATCGTACTCTTATTACTCAACAAGAACATGGCACAAATTTGTGTACGTTACCCCAACAGGAAAGTGGCTCCTGGAGTGATATGAGTGGAACGTAACTATAATTAGAGCGTAATCTGCTGTGAATGTGCGCTACAAAAAAAACATGTGCGTGTCGTCGTTTTTTAAAAAATCGGAAAAAACGATTCCTGCTAGGGTAACGTTGTTCCAGCAGGAAAATTCTAAACGAATGACCGGAGTGAGAAATATTGTGCATGGGCAGAGAGCTTATAGTTGTGCAAGAATGTGCGCCGAAAATATAATAGGTGCGTAATCAGGTTTTCGAGATATTGCATTTCCTGCTGGGGTAACGTTTTGCAGAATCGTGTATCTCTGAAACTATTGTATGTGCTCCTGTAGAATAAACATACACGAGTAGCTCTTGATTTGTGCGTATTTGTGCCGGAATTAGATTTAAGAAAATGTTTATAGTTTTCAAGTTATCACACTTTTTTGAAAACCCGAAAATACTGTATATATTGAAATAATAATATTGAAACGGAAAGAATATGTGGTATGGCGAGCAATTTAGATTCTCATTACGCATGACAGCTCACCGCGCGCCTCCATAAATATGACACTACTTTTCGACAGTAAGTCAAGGAGCCCTTAAACGCCAATAAATTAAAAAGAAAAAGTGTGCTATAAAAATTAAAAAGTTATTTTATAATACAGTTGTTTGAAATCGAAGGAAAATGTTGCACTGTAATTTTACCTATCCACGAATATAAAGTACATGTTTATACAATATTTTTAGTAATAAGGTACGCTTGTTATATCCTACATCTATTGTAAACTATGTTGATTTATCCTTGAGATAGATAGTTTTTTTTATTAATTTTCTTTTTCCATCGGCCAATGGGCCGCAAAAGAAAATTAACAAAAAATACTCAAAATGATGATTCAGATGATTTCGTATTTGGTCACAGTGGACTGCTGATCCATTGTGAACCTGAAGCGTGAAGCTGAAGTTCGGAAGGAACGATATTTGAAGATGACTATTAGATGGTGGATTCCAAAAATTTACAGTTCAAAGTTTACCAAAGGCAAATTTATTGTGGTCGAATTCCAAGTTAAAGGGGAAATAAAACCTATTGCCAAAGTTGTAGGAGAACGAGAATACGAGGTAGAGGCTAAAATCCTTTATTATTAAAACAATGGACATTAAACTGTGAAGTATTTATAAGACTATTTTGATGTAAAAACCTGTCTAAATAGTACAAATATAAAGTAATAATATGGAAATTATAAATTAATACCTCTAGTCTCTAAATAGAGAAAACGTCGTTTTCTAAAAATTAAACCTAGCTAGATCGATTTATCGACCCCGAAACCCTCTACATACTAAATTTCATGAAAATCGTTGGAGCCGTTTCCTAGATTCAGAATGTATACATACATACATATATACAACAATTGCTCATTAAAGGTATTAGATATCACGAATCTCTTCAAAGTTAGAGTGAACAGGGGGGTGACCATAAGCTCTTAAAGCGGTATCAATTTGAGATCGATTATGGGACAGATGTATACGACTTGTGATAAAAAGGTCATACATTTAGTCAAGAGTATATACAAAAACAGCACTGCAGCTTTTAAAACTGACAAAATGGGAGTACCTACCATTTCCTCTACAGAAAGAAGTAAAACAGGGTAACCCAGTCTCACCGATGCTCTTCAATGCCGTGTTAGAGTCTGTATTTAGACGACTCGACTGGACCACAAAAGGTATAAAAATAAATGGAGAGTACCTCAACAACTTAAGATTCGCGGACGTTGTTATAATATTTTCTGAAACACCCGAGGATTTACAACAGATGATAGTCCAGTTCCGCACGGCCTGTGAACCTGTCTATCAATGAACAAAACCAAATGTAAAATTATGTCTAATGGGGAAGTAAATCAGATAGTGGTTGATGGCGATAATATAGATTATGTGGATGACTATATCTACCTAGGACAACTTGTATCCTTCCAAGACCGACAAAGCAAAGAAATTGAACAGAATAGCTAAAGCTTGGAGGAAGTACTGGAGTCTGAAGTATATTATGAAAAGTAAATTATCGATTGAGCTCAATAAAGCAGTCTTCAACTCTGCTATACTGCCAACCCTCACTTATGGAGCCCAGACTTGGAGCCTCACAAATAAACAGGAAGAGAAATTAAGCTCTTGTCAAAGAGCAATGGAGCGATCTATGATTGGAGTTAAGCGAATAGACCGTATTAGAAATACTGACCTTAGATCGACAACAGGTGTGGAAGACGTGGTTAAAAAGGTGGGCAAAGATGGCTACAGAATGGGTTCCAAGAGATAAGATGAGGAGAGTTGGCAGACCGAAAACAAGATGGATAGATGACATATCGAAACACACAAGAAAGTGGTGGAGAAAGGCATGGGATAGGAAAGAATGGGAAGAGTTGGGAGAGGCCTTTGTGTCGACTGCATGCAGCAGAAATTAAATAATAGAATGAATTTAATCCATACTAATATTATAAATGCGAAAGTAACCTTGTCTGTCTGTCTGTTACCTTGTCACGCTTAAACCACTAAACCGATTTAGATAAAACTTGGTATGAAGATAGTTTGAGACCCGGGAAAGGACATAGGCTACTTTTTTTTTTCATAAAACACTAAGGGGGAGCAATGGGGGCCGGGGTAGTTTTGTATGAAATTTCTTATTATGGCTTAAACCGCTGAACCGATTTAGACGGAATTTGGTATGGGGATAGTTTGAGATCTTGGGAAGGACATAGGCTACTTCTTTTTGCATAAAACACGAAAGGGGGAGAAATGGGAGAGAGGGTTAATTTTGTGTGTAACTTCTTATCATGCAACTTCTTATTATTAACCGATTTAGATGAAATTTTGTATGGAGATAGTTTGAGACCCTGAGAAGGACATGGGCTACTTCTTTGTGCATAAAAGTCAAAGGGAAATGGGAGCGGTTAGTTTTATATAAAACTTCTTATTATAGAGTTCGATTCACTTCAAACTTTGCGGAAATACTTCCGTAACAAATAATTGGATCGTATTGGTTTTTTTAACAACCCTTATAAGGGGGTTGTGGTTGTAAAGATAAAATGTACAAATATTCTTCATGAAGCTGAATTTTGGCAGATAGTAGATAAAGATAGTAAATGTTAGTTAAGAAAGGATTTTTGTATATTCGAATTTTAAGGGGGTAAATTGGGAAAGCTGAACTTTGTATAAAACTTAATTGTGGCTGCCAATTTGATTGAACCTTTGCAGGCATGTTTTTGATAACAAATGATTGAGATCTGCATATTTATTTAGATTATGTAATGGTATGAGGCTTCGTATTACACATAGGTGCCAATATATTTACAGGTATGAGAAAAGGGCCAAGCGTGTTAATATGTCGAAGCCCAATAATCGCCAATGACCTATCATTTCAATTTAAAAGACTCCAGTTTCCAATCAAACTTAGTTTTTCTATTAGGTACCTACCTACTATTAACAAAGCTCAAGGATAGCAGGGGTGCATTCGGCAAAGCCATGCTTTACCCACGACCAGCTGCATGTAGCTGCTGTTATTCGCGTATGTCCAAGGCCCAGAATGTGTATGTATTAGCATCAAATGAAAGGACATACAACATAGTATATAGCAGCGTCATAAAATGTTATACCCATGATTAACGGCATAGAATAGAATAGAATAGAATAGAATACTCTTTATTATGTACACCATATAAGTTACAGAAAGTATAGACGAAGAAAACATTGCACTGGGTGACACAATGGGCGGCCTTATCGCTAAAAGCGATATTTTCAAGACAACCTTTGGATGGATTTAAAAAAACAAATGGAAGGAATGACAGTACTGCAGGTAGTATTTGGTGTACTATTTATATATAAAAAAATTAAAAAAAATACATACATATATATATAATAGACAAATATATACAGTAATAAGTATGGAACAAAAGCATAGATATCAAGAAATACAACTATTAAAGAGAGAGGTAGTGATTTTTTACCATTGTTTTAAAAATGGGCAGAGATTGAGCACGCCTTATTGACACGGGCAAAGCATTCCACAACCGCACCGCTTGAACCGTAAAAGATTTGTCGTAAAAGCTGGTGGAATGCATCGGCATCTCTAGTCTCGAGTTTTCCGATGACCTCAGATATCTATTATGTGTGTCATGAAGGAACTTGAAACGTTCTTTGAGATAAGAGGGGGTTGTAGGATTGTATAGAATACTGTAAAGCAGAAATAAAATATGAGAATCCCGGCGAAGACGTATGGGAAGCCACTTGAGCTTTGTCCGAAATTCAGAAATGTGATCATATTTGCGCAGGCCAAATATAAATCTTATACAAAGGTTTTGAAGACGCTCAAGTTTATCTAGCATAATGGCATAATTAAGTAATGTAAATTAACTGTAGATATAATTTTACTCAATTAAATGAGTTAATCGTTTTTACGTTAATGCTACCTGTAGGTACCTATACAGGCTGAGTTTGACAAGTCTGCGTGGATGGCCAAATCATCACTGTGAAGAATAGCACAAAACAATCAAGAGTCACGGGGCCGATTTTGATTAAAACTAAAACTGCAACAAAGGATTTTCTCACCCTGTAGGTATGTCGACAACCAGTGTTGGAGTTTAACAAAAACAAATCTGAAATGCTCTATGTCTGTCTCTGTCTAACCTTTTATTATTTGGTTTGACTCCGATCCCTTGACAGGTACTCGAGACCGAAATACTATCTGGTCACTATACACAATCGCGTCGGCCGTGCTAGGGAACACATGTATCATAAAGTATTACTGAAACACACCTTCCAATTTAACAAGTAAAGGGTAATTAAACTGTATTATTGAAACCCTTATAAAACGGTCTTTCATTTGGTGTCCACCTCTACCCATAAATCCCAATAACCAGAGTTGATTGACAAAACTTGTATTAACGCTGGTGAAGCTGCGGTTAACAGCTAGTTTAGCCAAAAACTTCGGAGTAGCAAGGTATATTAAATAAGTTTTTCCAATTAAAAAATACTTTTTTAAGTAGAAAAGCTTTTTCGTTTACCATGCAAAATATTGGTAATGGAAAGGAGCATAACCTTTCCGTTTCAGAGTGTAATATGCAATACGCAAAGTTATTTTTGGGAAAGAATCGATTTGTTTGCTTTGGAGAATTCACTTACGCAATTAGGCTGCTGAACACACTTACCTACATACATTGCAAGTTCATAAAAAGTTTATAAAATAAGTGATCTATTGTTACACAATCTCCCCTACTTCTAGGGAAGCGTGCTTCACCGTCGACCATATCATCAGTTGAGATAGGGACAAACACGATACTACCAATAAAAAAGCCATGAAAGTCTAAGCCTGCGCGTTTGAATACTGTTTTGTCACCATCATGGATTTGTTAATTTCAACAATATTTGTTAAGTCGATTTGGTTTAGTGGTTGCATCAGTGAACCTGCAGGCTTATTACGTATCTTTTGCAAGAGCAAAACGATAGCGATTTTTGCGCAATAATTGCTAACTGCAGCCTAAGCCTAATATCAATGACGCGAGATTAAAAAAAAAACGGCGGGAAACAGGGGGGTAACCATAAGCTCTTAGAGCGGTATCAATTTGATATCGAATAAGGGACAGATGTATCTGACTTGTATACATCTGTCACTTACTCGATATCAAATCGATACCGCTCTAAGAGCTTATGGTCACCCCCCAGGTCTTGTTTTTTCGTGCGTTTAATATTTTCTTCAAATTTGCTAAAACTAATTTTACTTTGAATATTAATTAAAGAAATGTTATGTTATACTACTGTTTTATTTCCTCGCAATCGAAATGAAAAGCAAAGTTTATAACTCGTCCACAAAACCATTTTATCCTCGACATTACTATCAGCAATAGTCTCGGATAAAAGTGGTTCGTTTTGTGCACTCGTTGTAAAGTCTACTATTTTAGCCTGCTGGTTACGAGTTCAAAACTAACCTTCCACTTCTTGTTGCTTTAGGCACAGATAATATAATACTAGCATACAGATGCCTCATCCCATACAAAGAAACCATGCCGACGTAACTAGCGTTTTTCATCTGATTAATCTTGTTATTTTTAACACGCTTTTATTAGCTTGGTATGTATGTATCTATGTATCAATGTAACAATGTATCAATGTAACGGAATCTTTGAACGTGATTTTCACCCACTTCAAAACGTTGGATTGATTTGAAACTTTGCACACTTATCAAGGACCGATGACAATGCAATAATTTAAACAGTTTGTCCCATTATCCTTACCATTAAAGCGTGTTTTTTAGTTTTTAGAACTACAATTTATTTTTCAACACACTTGCTCATAAAGTGGCTCTAATTTCACCGCAATTAGGCACATAATGATGCCTGTTATCAAACTGTGACTTTTTCATTACTATTATTCACAAAGTGAGTTATACAGTTTTTTTTTAATTTATTGGTTGAGTTGCTTTGTTCTTAAAAAAGTTTCGAAACAAAAAAGGTCGTGCTCAATAGTACAAATAAATTAATGTACCTATTGCTTGCTCATTTCATGCAACTTCGTATTAATTTCAACTTGTACGTGCTTAATAAATAAAACTTTCACTCAAATATAAATTTTATTTGCACTGTAATTAAGAAAAATTTAAATTTCCTATTTTGTACGTGGTTAAAACTCTATCCACGATAAGCCAAAATAAAAAGAAATTTCATTCTTTTAGTCTATGGCCGATCGCCATTGTAAGATGCGCGCGCATAGGAATATTAATTAATTTTGCCCGCCATTTTGAAAAAAATTCACAACTCGTTTTTACTGTTAAAAATATTTTTTTGTATTATTTTCTTCACAAGTGTGTTGAAAAACGTCGTATGATACACGTGTGTATTGATGATTACCGTCCTCGGCTCTCTTGAGACCCTCACCTACGGCTCGGGTCTCAATGACGCCTCAGCGGTAATCACCAACATTGCACACTTGTACCATAATGTACTATTATTGTAAGTACCTCAATCGCGTTCGATCCCGTTTCACGGCAATAGATGGTGTTAGCAGCGACTTGCAAGTAAAAGGGTTTACTAGGTTCGTGAATATTGAATTCTTTTAATACAGAGAAGGTTCGTTTTATAGTATTTTTTTGCACGTTTTTACAGTCTTTTTGCACCTAAATGTGTTACAATGCAAATTTTAACAAACGAGAGGAATGCCTCAGAAATTAAAAAATGCGCCATCTATTGGCATCAGTTTTAAATGAACCGTTCAAATAATCTTTGAAATGTGAATTAAGAGCCCAATATTTTATAATTTTGTACTTAGGAGAGTTGGTTAAACAAGAACATACAATTTTTATGTTCAATTCCAGAAAATGTTAATTTTACACACAATTATATTCAATTGTGTGCACATGTCGCGCCATCTAGTGAGATTTATTTGAACCAAATTTCCTTCCTTAGCAATGAGACCCCGTGCTTTAGGTTTACAATATTAAATTAGTTGTTTTTGAATTAAAATATTATTTTTATTAAATTGATCGTTTAAATTTACTATTTAAATAGAAATAACAACAGAAATGAAAAACAATAATCATTATGATAACGTGAAATTAAAAAATTTGAAAAAGACTGTTTTTTTGCAATTTAGGTAAAGCAAGGTAAAAATGTTCGCGCGTAGTCAGTGGGATTGTGCGTAGAATGGCTTTAGTTATATTGTCACAGTTCATTTTTATTTTCCTATCCTCAATCTTAGTAACATTTGACTTGAATACGCATATTTATCTTTCATATAACAACTTCATTACAAGTTAGGCGAAAATGTACCAATTTCGAAATTTTATATTTGAAAAATGTGTCCGTTTATAGTTCTTTACAATAATGTAAGAAATACCTACTTATTATTGAACAGATTCTTAATTGAAACCAAAACATTAATATTCCGGACGCAAGATTTGAACTCGCATCTTGTTGGCCTCAGCCTTATACACGAACCACAAGGGGGGTGACCATAAGCTCTTAGAGTAAAGTTATTTTGAGATAGATTATGTACAGATGTATACACGTCAGATACATCTGTCCCTTACATACACTCGAAATAACCTTATTCTAAGAGCTTATGGTAACCCCCCCAGAAGCGTAATTGCGTAAGTGAATTCGGCAGAGCAAAGGGTATGATATATTAAAAAGAGGATCTTCTTTTTAATACATCAATCGTCACCATTTTATTTATTACCTTTATATTTTATGGTGACAATCAAATCATAATCACAGCGACAGGTAATGCTCCCTCATGAGTCTTGACGAAAGGACGAGAAGAAGAAGGTTGGGAGGTAGGTAGTTATATAAAATCGCAAGAGATGGCAGTCGCGGTAAGACCTTTTAGCGAGTGCCTTCGAACTATGAAAGAATTGTGAAATTACGGTGCCCTATTATAAAATCTGTGACAATTGTGAATAACTTTTAACAAAATTATATTACCAAACCACTTCTTTGATTCTCTTACTTAACGCTGCGCGCTGGTTATAAAAACATATCACGAATCGGAAAGATGTGAAATAATTATAATGAATTCTAACGGTCCAACATAGCTGCCTTGATTTCAACAAATTGAAGTCAAAACAATTGCGCTACCAAAATCTCAGAGAAACTTATGTATACCAAAATCTAATAGGAATTCTATAGTAGCTCTATCTACCAAAACTGAGTGGTATCACTCGTACGAAGAGGGAGTTGTTCGGGCACAAAATAGGAGTGAAAACTGGTTAATGTTACTTGGGGTGTGAGCAAGCAACTACTTAGTTCTATTTTATCCCGGCAGATGGCTCTGTCAGTCGTGTAAGGATGGACAGCGGATATATTGTGATGATTTTAAGTGTCTTGTTTAAATTCT
This sequence comes from Orthosia incerta, assembly GCA_948252205.1. Lineage (NCBI taxonomy): Eukaryota > Metazoa > Arthropoda > Insecta > Lepidoptera > Noctuidae > Orthosia > Orthosia incerta. The sequence goes on along the minus strand of OX411741.1, from coordinate 33,935,676 downwards.
CTTCGATCTAAGTATTTTCGATGTGTTTTTAGGATTCCGTAGATAACAAGGAACCCTTACAGTTTCGCCGTGTCCGTCTGTCCGCAGCTTAGCTCAGAGACTCTTAGTACTAGAAAGCTATGATTTGGCATGGATATTCATAGATATTAATCACGCCAAAAAGTGGTAAAATAAACACGAAAAAATCAACTTTAATGTATCTCATGTAGGTGTAGTTGCACGTAAAATGGGGATGTTTTTTTCTTGTCTATCGTATGGTGTGTATAGATGGATAGGCTGTGGAAACCATTTTTCAATACAGGGATCCGTTTGCGTAAAATTGAGGTTTAAATTGCAAATTTATGTTAGAGTCAAGTGTCCCCTCCCCCTCTATCAGCTAAATGGTTCCTTTTGGATTTGTGAAAAAAAATACCGCAGTAGTAATTAATACCTATAACGAAATTAAAAGGAAAACTATCACAGCTAAGTAGGCTTCACAAGTTTACGAGTAAAAGTAGACCTTATTATAAAATGTACTTGAAAAAGTAAAAAAAATATAGATATTGATGTAGGGGACAATAGTTTTCGAACTGCAAAGTTAATTTTGTCCCTTCGTTAGAGCACATGTTAGAGCAATGTTCGGTGCTTTCTTTGTTTATGAACGTTAGTAATGTTATCTTTAAATTTTGGTGAAAGTAGCACTTTATACGGAATCGTATGTGCGTGAGTAACACTCGCACTTGACTCGCACTTGGCCGGTTTTTAGGTTTCCGTACCCAAAGGGTAAAAACGGGACCCTATTACTAAAACTCCACTGTCCGTCTGTCTATCTGTCATCAGGCTGAATCTCATGAACTATCATAGCGAGACAGTTGAAATTTTCACAGATGATGTAACTATTTCTGTTACCGCTGTAACAAAAACACTAAAAACAGAATAATATAAATATTGAATTGGGGTTCCCATACAACAAACTTAATTTTTTGCTGTTTTTTGCGATAATGGTACGGAACCCATAGTGCGCGGGTTAGACTCGCACTTGGGCCGTTTTTTTTTAAATCTTCAGTCTCTATAGTATAATACTAGCATAGTATGAAAGAATTACCTACGGGTAAAACTGAGGTATATTGGTGTGGAATCAAATGACGCTACAGCCAATATTGTTTCGGCATAGGGGAGTTCCCCTTTGTTTTTTTTTAATACCTAAATGTTTCACCATCATTCATTCATCATTGCCCTGAAGATTGTCGCATGGTCACCTAGTCTATTAAAATGATAAAAATCCATCGCCTTCTCCAAAACCAGAGACATTTATGGAACTTGTGATGAGAGGTTCCGAGATGTTAGTGTGAGGCCCGTACCCACTTCTCCCCTACCTTTCTCACAGATTCTTTCATGGATTCGCCAAAGATCAACTGAACTTTATAATAACAAATGGTCACGGGCAACAGACTATCAAGAATGCCTTTACCAAATGTATATCCATGACTAACTAAACGCATTATCAGCCCAAATGGAAATAATCTCGGAATAATCTTACGGACAATCACGGGTCCGCACACCCTAAACAAACATCTCTTTAACATAGGCGCCACAGACAGCCCACTTTGCAGAGGCTGCTTTAACGCTTAGGAATTAGCGCCCTTAGTCATCCTGGAGTGCGAGGCTGTGGCTTCTCAACGTGCGCAAACCCTCGGCAAAGTGAGATCGCTCCGCGAAGCTTTGTGAAGCTCCCGGGAAGCTTCTTAGCTTTTGGGCGGAGCCTCATGCATAACGGACCAAATGAGAGTCTTATTGCGGCAAATGGTGTACCTATAATAATATGTGCATGAGTGTCTAAAGGTAATGCAAGAAGGTTGGTACTCGCAACCAGCAGGCGGTCCGCGTTATGACAATGTTGAATGTAGGTAGGTGTATTCGATTAAGCTTTTTGGTACACAAGCTTTTAATTCATATTCAACAAACTCGTCGTGACTGTGCTGAAAGTGGGTAGTTATATTATTATCTACTAGCTAGTAGCTGTGCCCGCGGTTTCGCTCTCGTCAAATGTTTTACCTACCCTACCTAGGAAGCTACCAAACAGAAAACATTCCAATGCTGGCATTGGCTTGCTTCCGTGAGCATAATAATTACAACGGTTAAGGATACACTAGTCGACGGTACGAACTACTTTGTGCGCGGGGTTAAAATGCATTTGATATCAACCGACAACACGTGCGGAAGAGATAGATGCTGTGATGAGCAGTAGGAAGCTAGTTCGCGTACGAATACACACATTTGCAAATTTGTAGCGAAATGGATAATGATTTAGGACGAAACCGAGCGCGCGCAATTTTATAAACAGACCTTTGGCAGTCTAGATATTATGAATCGTCTTCTTAAGGTATTTATTTGCGCCCAAAAATGCGTTAAAATTAGTGTCGAAATGTGGAACTTTCGACGCTCATAACTTTCTAATATTTTCTTATTTAATTTTTTGCTTCCATACAGGGCTAGATAATGATGAGACAAATTGATATCACTTTTTATTTTGAACGTACATCGTCAAACAGTGGAATAATCCCTAGACTACGTTTGTATGGAAGAATTTTCGACTAGTGTAACCTTAACAGCAAGTTTTAAGGACCTTACTCGTCAGATGGCGCCAACTGGTGGGGTCAAAAACGGAAGCCCTAATGAGGTCTTCCGTCTGCCATTAGGAATGTCGCTAGCTATGTCAAAACTCAAAAACTTAAAAGTTATCAGTTTATTACGCACTCAGAAGTGAATGAAGTGTAGCAGACACACGGATATGTTTGCCTGAATACCAAATAGCTTGTTCGACTTTACCTACATAGGTATGTCGTAATTTCTCGTATTCCGATCGGATGCAGTGCGTAACCGCTCTTATTCATCTGGTTGTCACGTTCTGTATCTGTATGTAATCAAGGAAAATATGAGTAAAATAACAAAAAGACATTTCATTTGTTTTTATTCATTTTCAAATACAATAACATCTATACAATGGTATTCTACGACTAAATGTTTTTCATTATTATTGACACATGCATTAAAATAAAATATACCTATTAGGTAAACTATATTAAAAAGAAAAACACTGAATAAAAATTCCACAATATAAATAAATAAAATAAATATAATCTATTGACTGGAATCTCTTTGCAAATCACTATATCTACCTACGCAGGCAGGTAGGTAAATCTTAAAATGACTAAAATTGTTAGTCCGGTCAAAATAGACCAAAAATGTCATGGGTCAGGTTTACAGTAATTCGCATAGAGCTGAATATTGGTACGAATGTTCGGAACACCATTATAAATGAAATGTAAAAAGTCCCCATCGATCCCAACCTTGCACAAAATTTTATTCAAGGTCAAAGGTCACAAATGTGGGTATTTTGCGTTTTTTAGCCGAACGGTAAGTTTTACTATAAAAATAGGTTAGACAAAATTGTAGATTATGCAATTATCTATAAAAAAATGGTCTCCAAAAGTTTTCACCTAAGGTCACCGTTTCTGAGATATAATGGTTGAAAAGTTGAAAAAGTTGAATTCTACATAATGTACACACGTTTCCAGACGACCTGGCAGGTAGTGCACTTGTCGCGTCTTTTTTAACGTGGTGTCCCCGATACTTTCATAATCTACAATTTTGTCCAACCTACTTTTATCATAAAACTTACCTTTCGGCTAAAAAACGCAAAAAACCCACATTTATTACCTTTGACATTGAATAAAAAAATTCTCAACACACTTGTTCATAAAGTGGCTCTAATTTCACCGCAATTAGGCACATAATGATACTGTTATCAAACTGTGACTTTTTTATTGCTATTATTCACAAGTGAGTTATAGAGTTTTATTTTTTAATTTATTGGTTGAGTTGCTTTGTTCTTAAAAAAATTTCGATACAAAAAAGATCGTGCTCAATAGTACAAATAAATTAATGTAACTATTGCTTGCTCATTTCATGCAACTTCGTATTTAAATAGATAATTTGAACTTGTACGTGCTTAATAAATTAAACTTTCACTCAAATATAAATTTTGTTTCCTCTGTAATTAAGAAAAAATTAAATTCCCTATTTTTTACGTGGCTTAAACACTATCCACGAAAAGCCAAAAAAAAGAAACCTCATTCTTTTAGTCTATGGCCGATCGCCATTGTTAAATGCGCGCGCATAGGAAAACTGATTCATTTTGCCCGCCATTGTGAAAAAAATTTCACAACTCGTTTTTACTGTTGAAAATGATTTTTTAGTATATTTTCTTCACAAGTGTGTTGAAAAACGTCGTATGATACACGTGTGTATTGATGATTACCGTCCTCGGCTCTCATAAGACCCTCACCTACGGCTCGGGTCTCAATGGCGCCTCAGTGGTAATCGCCAACATTTCACACTTGTACCATAATGTACTATTGAAAGTGTGGTATCGATGGGGACTTTTTACATTTCATTTATATTGGTGTTCCGAACATTCGTACCGATTTTCAGCACTATGACTAATTTGACCGAACTATATTCTAAAAAAATCTTGAATTAAAATAAAATTACTACACTAGGTAATGTTTAGCTGACATATCTAATTCGACGAATTATATGCAATACTTATTTATTTTCTCACTCAATAGGGCATCTCTCATGCTAGTAAGCATACTTTATAAAACTAAGCCCCGATTAAAATTGAGCTTAGTTGTAAAAATGACCAGTCTTGAAGAAGTGTTTTAGACAAACATCTACACTATTAAAAAAATAATCCATAAGTAAACTTTAAGAGTATTTTTTTTTGGCCTCAAACAAAACTAGAAAGAAATAAAAACATTTATTTGTGACCCGTACAGGAGACACGAGAGATAAAATAACTAGCATGACGATACCCAATATCAAATCAGTTCAAACCACAAACAGACCAAATCTGAATATTTAAATCAAATTAGTACTTTACATTTATAAAATAATACATTTATGTAAACAATAAATTACACGAAGAGTTTAAATCTAAACTAGCCCTATTACTATTACGATTGCACTTTTTAAAATAATCTAATATTATATACACATCTATTATAATTCACAGTTGGAATTATTAGGTACAATAGGGGGTAACACTTGTAATAAATATAATACATGAAGACTATCCTGACGACTGTAATAAAAATACTATATTGATTAATACTGTGTCAGTTTTTATTTCATAGATCATGAAACAGCATGGTTCGTGAATCAACAAATTGAAGGAAAAAGCTACGTGAATGATAAATTAATTAAGATATTTAAAATAATCTAGATATGATTTTGTGATCCCTGTAAAAATTCAAATTGAACAGTAAATAACTGATTTAAAAAATCATACCATATTATTATGTGTAAAAAATGGAATGAGTATCAAATTAAATATCTTTTTTAATTATTTATATAAATAAATTAGTATAAATATAAATAGAAAGTATTGCTTCTTAATAATACTGATGATAATAGACAATAATATGTACAAAAAAGATTAGTCATTGTACTTATTCAACCATTGAATCTGCCTAAAATCAAATCAGCCGATTTATACTCGTGAATATTTTTATAATGGCACAAACTTTTTGAGCTTAGTTTTATTTTTTTCAAAACGAGCTTACTTTGATGTTCTTGATAAAAATCATTTGGGATTCATTGAAATATTATCGCTTATAAGTAAAAATTTATTTTACATATTAATACTGAGTATAATATCACCAATCGTTAACTATACGTGGCGAATGTGCTTAATTTTTTTGAGTAGCGAATACTTTTCTAAGCTAATTTTGCAATAACTTTAGGAATGGATTGTGGATTTTAGCGTCTTCGTACGGAAATATTTTTCTTAGGTAAAGACCAATTGAAATTAAAAATTGTAAGATATTTTAAAAATTGTTGTACATTTTCAGACCAGCAGGCAGCGACGTTTAATATTCAACTCAATAGTTTGAATGTTATTGCAAAACACTGATTAGTTTCAAGCGAGAAGTATTCGTTATTTTCACAATAATTTTCATACGACCAATAAAATTTTTCTTTATTTTGTTATCCTAAATAAATAATTCTACTTAATTTTAATGAGTATCTATTATTTACATCATTCTTTGATAAAAGACTAGGGATGCGGTCCACCTGACTCGTGTCATGAAAAAAATATTACATTCATCTAACTGAGGTAAATGATAACAATAAAAATATATTTAAAAAAATGGTTTCCCCGAAGAAATGGTAGTATCTAAACGAAACACACTAAAGATTGTCACGAACTCACGATCGATATTCAATATATTCAAAATTCAAATAAAAAATAAATAATTTATGTAGGTAATTAAAACGTGTGAGTTGATTTAAACATCGATCATCGAAATTATTTTTATAAACACTGTCGTGCAAAAGATTTAAATCAAATATGAAAATTAATCAATTGCCGTGTTAATGTATGGTGGTCATGCGTAGTGCGGGTAGGAGCCGAGGTGTGACGTCACGTGGGGTGGGGCCATAGAGTGCGGTGAGTAGAGATTGCTCCCGCCCCCGCCCCAGTTGCCCCACGACGCCGACGGGAATATCGACGCTGAAACAAAAGTTTTCTTACCTCAGTTATTAAGTGCTGAAGGTGACATACAAGGGCGTATCGGACTTTCAAGAGGCTAACACTTAGAGGTGAATGTTTCTCATATCAAAAATTGGGATGAAGATGAATTTATGAGCAATTCTATTTACATGTTTTAGATTAATAAGGAAATAAGGATTTAGGTATCATTTTAAGTTAAGATCCGTATACACTTTTGTATGTCTCCGACAAAACATGAAATTACACCATTTTGCAGTGAGCGCATTAACATGATATTGAAATAGTCACCATCCTAATCTAATCAAGTAGGAGAACATTGTTGTGACAACACAAAAATGTGGGCAAATCAGTATTTTCCTCTTTTTTTAAAGTATTGTTCTAGCCTTGGGTCATTTTTTAAAGTTCACCTGGAGAAAAATGTTAAAAATGATTCAAAAAATTGAACTCTAAAACCAAACAGCTCTGTTTCGTAAGAAGTTATACAAGATAAACTCCTTTTAAAAATTCCAATACGGCACTTATACGGCCCAGTTTAAATAGTATGTTCCATTAAGTCAAGTGTGCTCAGTCCGTGCCAATGACAACCCCTTTCGAGCGGCGTGCAAATATTTGTGCACGCAAGTGTACCGAAGCATTAGCGGAGAAATGCAGATTACCAGCACGACCAGTGTAGGTACACTGTCATGCACACGAAGGGATGATATTAAACTCTCGTGAGTTTGGGGCATACAAATTTAATTTTAATAATAATGTTTTAATGAGTTGGGGTTGGAACTAGTCTGGTTTATTATTCATTGATAAGTTTAATTTAAATTTACCATATCAATCGATTCAATTTGTTGTTTGTTGTTTTATGGCATTTTATCAAATTGTATAAAAAGCTTTGGTTTCATTAAAAAAAAAACACTTTTTGAATGGTTTTTTGACACTGTTACGTCAAAACACAATCAATAAATCGTCCATGAAAAAATTTTAAGAAACCAGAGCTTAATTGAAAACATTTAGAGCTGAGCTAAAACATATATTACACCGATATTTAAAAAATAACATCGCTATTGCGCATCGCTTGACCAACCAAGATCCCACCGCAAAAATCTGCAGGTTTTTGATAAAACTTGATTTTTATGAATGATAGCTATTTGATAGTAGAATGAATTACTGCAGGGTTGCCTCAGCTTGCCTGATTTGGTACTGGTGCGTATGCAAAATCAGCCAGCTCTCGGTAAGAAGTAATTAATAGGTTGCCAGGTAAAACAGGTTTAAACTGGAAAAGCGGAGATTGAGGTTATCTGAGAGCTGGCAACCTTTTTTTTGTCCTATTTTCCACATAATTTTCTTTCAATTGAAGTAGGTTTCACTTGAAAAACGTATACACTATCTACTAGTCTATCTTATACACTATACTTATATCAGGGGTTAACTATTTATTTATTTATCCTCGCACTGGAAACGCCTTGCAGCAATCACAACTTAACTACTTCTGTGTTACAATTTATGCAATTATGGTAATTGCGGCTAGATATTGCTAGGCAACCCAGCAGCAATCTATTCTACTATTAAGTATATTTCATAAAAAATCAATTCAAGTTTTATCCATAAACCTGGAGATTTTTGCAGTTGGATCTGAGGCTATAAATAAATATTACCTGTGGATGTTGGCATGGCCGCATGTGGGGCCATGAAAGACGAGAGCTTAGCCGAGTGGTGGTATGAGCTCATGAACAGATCGCTCTGGTACTTATACGCCGGGTCGCTGGCCGCCGGTTGCGTGGCCGCAGCCAGTCCTTGGAAATCGAATTTGTAGGCGTACCTCTTGCCATGAACCTTTGTCATTATGTTTTTGTCGTAGTAATATCTGTGTAATCGAAAAACAGTTGTCAAATAAGTGTTAAATGGGAAACTCAACAGGAATTGTCAGTCGCATTGATTCTTAAGGTATAAAATCGCTTGGCATCACAAAGTCGCGGAGAGAAAAAGGGTACCCATGCATTCGCTAGGCTCGCGGGGGTTTTGTGGTTACCTCAGGGCTCGGCTCAATTTGTCATAGTTCATGTTGGGCTTGGACTTGCGCTCGCCCCATCGCCGCGCCACCTCGTCAGGATCTGTCAGCTTGAACTCCCCGTTAGTACCCTCCCAGGTAATGCAGCCGGCGTTGCTGGAGTCGCTCAGCAGCTCTAGGAGGAACTGCCACAGTTGAATCTGGCCTGAACCTGGAGTGAAAATGTTGTAGAAATTAACGCAGGCCAAAGTGTTATGCTGACTGTGATATTTGTCTCTGCATCACCCAAAAGTCGACTGGTAGAAAATGCCTAAGGCATTAAGCAGGCCTCTGTAAGCTTGTGTGCTTAGAGTATTAAATAACTAAATAATTATAAATACTATATTAGTACATTACTGCAGCGGCCAGCAAAAGAGGCATTGATGGACGAACGTGCAAATGTGGGCCGAGGCGAAGCCGATGCACACATACGTAAGTCCATCAATGCCTAGTTGTGGCCAAGGCTTGTAAGTACTTTTTTCAGAAAATGCGAGAAAATTAAAACTAATTAGTACCTTGAACTCATTTTGTCAAACAAAATTACTTTTCAAATGCAACAAACAACGAACAACAATAATTTTCCCCCGTGTTAAAGTGTTCATTTGTATTTTTTATCAATAAACAGCTTTCTGTTTGCAAGCCAGTTCGAAATTTGAATAAAAACTTTGACGAGTTACCCCCTTGGTTGCCATATTTCGGAGAAAAAAAAATATTGGTCAGTCGATTCAACAGAACAATGTTAACGATTTTATTTTTTACATAAGGAAAGCGTGACCGAGTATTCTCTAACAAATGATCTGCAATAACGAGGTTGCTTAGCGATTTGGTTACGTATCTCCAGGAGCCCTACCATGAGCTCTTAGAGCAAGGATGTTTCCATTGTGCGTAAGGGAAAGATATATCTGACTTGTAGATATCTGTCCCTGATGCACAATGGAAATAATTTTGCTCTAAGAGCTTACGGTAATATCCCAGATGTCATCCCAACTTATAATATCAAAAATGCGAATGTTAGCTTGTTCGTTTGTTATACTTTTATGCCTTAAAGGCTGAAGGGATTCGGATGGCCATATGGAAAGACCAGGGTGGTGACCATAATCTCTTAGAGTAAGGTTATTTTGAATGTGTGTAAGGGACAAATGTATATGACTTGTATACCTCTGTCCCTTACGCTCACACAAAAAAACATGCGATACATTTCATCCCGCTACATGTTCGCTTGGTGTAATAAAACACTATTCACGATTGCAAAGCGTCGCCGCGTCGGTCAGAAGCTATAATCTCAGAAGACAGTGGCTAGAATCATTATTGTTCTATCTTTTATCTTCTGAGATTATAAAACTCAATAAAAAAGTCCACAAATTAACTTAGAAAACATCACACGTCAGCTCATTGAAATAACAAAAAGAATCGCACAATAAAATCGGCGCATCGCACACTGGCGGCTACTGGGGGCTAATGGCCAGGGTCGGTGCGACGACGTTATTGGGTGGTGTGTTACATCCGCGCACGATCGACGACGAGTGCACTCGTGTGGAACCGGCCTTGTAAGGGCAGCGCAGTGATTTAGATACGGTTATTTTTGTAAGGAGTCGTAGGGGAGTTCGGGACCCCTAAATTTTTTGTGAGGTCACTGAATATTACTTAGCTAAGTTAAAATACCCATTTTCTGGTTCTGGGGAGTTTTTAACTGACTGATAAAAGTTAGCAGATCACACAGTAAAAAATACTTAAGTATGTCGAAAGTAATGACGGAATAGTATGTTGTATGAGTACTTATCCAAAAAGAATTTAGAGGTTAACAGAAGAGTGCTATGTTAAAGTTGAGTTTTTCACGAACTTTTCAGTTTTTGTTATCTCGGAACTACAGAAAAAATACTTTTATCCAACGAATAATTTATCGAACAAGCAGATATATTTTCCATCCCTAACGCCCATTTGTTCTACGGATCGTACACTAAGGGTGGTGCACACGAGCGTGCCATCATGTGATTTATCCGCGTTTCGACTCTTACGTCACAACGTTTGTAGCGGCGCATCTCGCCTCGCTTGATCCATTGTAGGGAGTATGGCTCATCGATTTTATGACTCGCAATTAATTCGTCGATCGGCAAAATATTGTGCTCCCTGCCTTAGAATGGGTGTGGGAAGTAGTCACGATGTTTGGTAACTTATGCTTCTATGAATTTATAGTTATTCCTCAAATGTAATTGTGCGGAATAATGTAATGTGTCTTTTATTTCATTGAACTGATGAGTTTCTAAGTTTAGTTATTTTTTATTGTAAACGTATAAAATTGAACGCAAGCACTTATCAACATATTATTTAAAATGTTTGTGTTTTTTTTATTGTGCTTTTAATAAGGCGTTGTTGCCTATGACTCGCTTTAAGGCCGAGGAATTAGACGCTCACGACATCGGAAAGCGATGCCGGGACTTCTCAACTGTGTCTCAACTTCTGTGAAACCTACACAAAGCTTCTGTGGTTTTGGGCGGGTACAATGGACCAAATAAGAGTCTAAGTGCGGAAAAGGGAGTCCCACTATCTAGCTTTTTATCATATATGCCTTGTAACTATAAATAAGCTTTAAGACAAATCTATACTGTGAGAACCTTATTCTAAGGAGAAACACAAAAGGACCAATAAATACCTCCTGTACCCAACATAGGGTTGCCACAATCGCGTGCACAGGTAAGGTGCGGCAATAATTATGAGTCAGGGTTGCCACGTGGCTCTAATTGTTTTCCTTTATTCGGCGCGTGCGCTGGGCTAAGATTTACTGTCGGTAAATTATACGGTCTGATTTAAAGGTGCAGCGACCCATGCGCATGGGTAATCGCTTCCATGATCTGATGTGAACGTGTTTTCATTGCCCAGTACTTAAAATATTGAAGGAAATCAAATTAACAATAAATGCCGTGTAGCGTGTTTTTGGAGAATTTGTTATGGTATTAAATACAATGCACTGTGTGAAAGATATCTGGAAAGGGAGCAGAGCAGTGGTGGCCCAGTGGTAACAACCGTGACTTACTTATAGATTCGAACCCAGGAAGACGCTTCACTTTATGTAAATTATTTCATCACCACAGCTCTCAAAACGGTGAAGGAAAACATCGTGAGTAAACCGGCATTTCTTAGAACCAAACATTCAAAGACATGTGAGATCCACCAACCCGCACTGGGCCCGAGTGGTGGATTACGGCACATTCCTTCTCACAGAGAAGAGGCCTGTACGCACAACGGACCAAATGAGCGTCTAAGTGCGGAAAATGGGGTCCATCTATCCTATCCTTTCTGGAAAGAGAGTGACTGCTGAGATGATGACTAAGTCTGAAGTATGGCAGAAGAAAACAAGATGCACACACCCTAAATTGGCATCTGTATCAAGCAATCCAGATGACAATTTTGTATTTTTTTTGCAATTGGATTTGTCATAGACTCCCATAGTAGGTAACTATACTCGTAGTCAACTGCATAAATAACGTGTAAGTTGCAGTACAAAACATGTTAATTAAATGAATAAAAACTACCTCAAAATCTAAAACCATGAGAAAATTTCACCCTTACCCCCGACAATTTAATTCTACTTAACATTGATAGGAAACTAACAGTATAAAGTTACCCTACATAAATAATTTCCCTTCGATGTTGCCACAATAATGTGCGATTTAAATAAATCTAAGTGTTTTAGCCCCATGGCACCTAGACAGTTAACATTTTGACTTGTGGAGGGTCGATCGAATAGATAGCGCGTGGCAACACTGATTTTTTGGGCTTATTTTGATCGAGGTCCTTTTGATACTTACCTACACATGACTGAGATGACCTCATCATGGATTTTCTCCAATTCAGGGTCGACTGAAAGCATGGGCGCCGGCAGGACTATATTCAGGTGGTGTATCTTTAGCACCCCGTCTCGAATAGGATGGTTTTCCTTTTGCGCATTTATACAGTGATAGAAGTATCTTTAACAACTTTTTAGAAAAGTTTTAGAAATAAAGAAGACGAATTGAGAGTGAGCAAAGCGGGCTCAAAATTTTTAGCACCTCGGCTTGAATATACTAGGTTCTCCTACGTTACATGTGACTCTACCCTGAAGACCTGTCAAATTTTGACATTAAAGATGGTTTGAGACATTCCTCAAGGCCTCCCACTAGGTGGACCGATGACCTGGTTAAGGTAGTGGGAATGCACTGGATGCGAGACGCACGGAATCGGTCAATGTTGCGACGCCTGGGGGAGGCCTATGTCCAGCAGTGGACGTCTTTTTGCTGAAATGATGATTATGATGATTGAGACTAACTCTAAATAAGTAATCAATTCAGAAATCGGCCCTTAATCGAGTTCATATGTACGGAAGTAAAAGATGCGTACTTAGATATTACCAAAAAGATTCTGCCCACTATTCGGTCGGTCACAATTTTTGTTTATTTCCTCGGAAAAGCAGTCACAACACGGTTCTAGATGTGTCCGTGAACGGAACGAGCACGAACATGCCAGGGCCGTGTACTTTCGTGACGTTGGCACTTTTCACGGCGCTATGAATGCCTTGGCGTGTCGCACTCACAGCCGTAAGAAATATATTGGGAATGTGACGCCACACTATTTGAATTTGGGGTGAGGTTTTTTAAAGATACCTACTTGATAGTACTTGAAGTAGGTATTTTTAAAATACCTCACCAAAAAAAAAACATTTTTGTCCACATCTTTGCCTAACATCAGGCGAGATAGCTGGCCAAATGCGAGCCCATCAAAAATAAAAAGAAAAATGGTATCGTGAGGAAACCGTCAAATATAAAAATAATACCTGGGAAAAGACTAAAACCTCCTCGGTGATCACCATCAGCATAAGGAAGGGTTCTCGAGATCTCAAAGATCACTCCGGAACCCCCCTGTATGCAACTCCTGTTGGGGCACTGCCCGGGGGAGACTGACTGACTTGTCCTACAAACAATCCTCGAGTTTTCCTCCTTCTTGACGAGTCGATGATACATTCAGAGATTTTAGGCAAAGTGACATAATGTCAGCGATAGCGAATGTCGAAAGATTTGTAGACCTATCTTTCGCACTGAGTTGCAAGTTTGCAGTTTGAGAACGCGAGGTTAAGCTCGCCTTTGTACATAAGCTGTCCTAATGTAACGTTGTACCTCTTTGAAATTCTGTGTACATCAAGAAGAATAAAAACTTACTAGGTACTTCCATGATGAAGATAAAACAGTAGGTAGGTGCTCTTCTGTTTAAGATTTGCGATTTGCAGCTACGCTTCGCGATAACTTTCATCATACTTGAAATATTAAGAGGAAATATGGGCAGAGAGCGCCGACTGAATTTCCTTAGTAATAAAAATTGTAGTTCTAAAAACTAAAAAACACGCTTTAATGGTAAGGATAATGGGACAAACTGTTTAAATTATTGCATTGTCATCGGTCCTTGATAAGTGTGCAAAGTTTCAAATCAATCCAACGTTTTGAAGTGGGTGAAAATCACGTTCAAAGATTCCGTTACATTGATACATAGATACATACATACCAAGCTAATAAAAGCGTGTTAAAAAGTCATAATTCGAGGTTTGGCTCTCGTCTCATTTCTCTTCCAATATTGGACCAATTTAAAAGATATTCCATAAACTGGTAAAGTAAGACATATATTATGCCCCTCTATTTTCCTTTTTTCATTTATACGAGTATTTGTCAAATTTGCACACTAAGCCTCTGTTGACAGCGAAATTTTGAGAATTTTTTGAGGGCTCTAGTGCTTCTAAAGATAATGTATCATCAAAAAAGAAAACATAGGGACATCGTATATATCTTTAATTTTCAGTTTACGGAATATCTTTTAAATTGATCCAATATTGGAGGCGAATAGAGACGAGAGCCAAACCACGAATTATGACTTTTTACTATGGAAATTCAGTCGGCGCTCTCTGCCCCCGTTTTCTCTTAAGGATCCCGTCGAGCGCCGTGACAATGGGACAGATAAAGTGATTTCTATGAAAACCCATTGTTTTCATAGAAATCACTTTACCTACAGATAAAACAATGTCTATGAAAACGCGTTGTTGCATTGTCACGTCGCACCTGTCTGTCAGCCTTAGATCGCCAGACATCGGCCTGATTATTTATAAAAAAAAATGGTTAGCTTTATAAATTCAAAATCTGCATAGAAATTTTGAAATAATCATAAACATACATCACTGTATTCTCCAATGCGTTAGGAAGAGGTACATCTATAGTACTACCACAATTTGCCTCTCAATTTGAATTTAGAATCTGCTAATCCAGGGGACACCAAATGGTGGACCGCGGCCCGTATCCGGACCGCCGACCAATTTTGTGCGGACCTTAAGGAAACAAAATAATAAAAAAGAAGAAATGTTTTTTTTTTTTTGTTGTTTTCTTTAATTACGTTACTAGAAATAGGGACCAATTAGTCCAACAATTTTTGTTTCCGTTCATTGGGAACTGTATAAAATTTTTAAATAAAATACCGCCCCACATTCTAGAACTGAATGAGACGAAATTTTAAACTTATATAAAACGCACACTATGCAGGCAGACATATTATTTGTTGGGGGATTACATCGCTAGTCTAGATAGTCCTGCTCCACAAGCACTAGGGCGCAAAAAACAAGTGGTAAGCAGAACATTATTGTTTTGAAGTATTGTTGGACCTGCTGAATACTATATGAATATATTTGTATTGTATAAACTCATTTTTTTAGTATTGTATATTGCACAATGTGTGATTACTATGTACCAACTGCAATCCACCAATTACTGTACCTATATGTCTTTCGTTGATGTGTGTCCTGGCAGTTGAGTGTGTCATGTTCTCCCTAATGTATAATATCTTTTTTGACAATTCAAAAGTACCTCTAAGATTTATTTGGTATTAACTATCTGATTTTGTGTACATATACCAAATTTACTTGTGTTACATAAGTGTGTAATTTAATAATTTATTCCGCGCTTTGTCTTTACTGTCGTTGATTCGACAACGGATGAATCATCTTATCAAAATATTCATTGATATTGTATCTATATTTACATATTTAGTTTATTATTTAAATTTTAACAAAGTTTATACATGTGATGATGTAAAGGCAGGCTTTAAAGTTTTAATCTAAAGGACCGCGAAGGTCATTATTTTTAATAATAAAAACTGGCCAAGTGCAAGTCGGACTCGCTCACGAAGGTTTTCGTACTATTATAGCAAAAAACGGCAAAAAAATCACGTTTGTTGTATGGGAGCCCCACTTAAATGTTTATTTTATTCTGTTTTTACTATGTGTTGTTATAGCGGCAACGATAATACATAATCTCAAAAAAATTCAACTGTTTAGCTATCATGGTTCATGAGATATAGCCTGGTGACAGACGGACAGACAGAAATACAGACAGACGGATCGTGGAGTCTTAGTAATAGGGTCTCGTTTTTACCCTTTGGGTACGGAACCCTAAAAATGGACCCCAAATGAAAGTAATTGGTAAAACAAACATAAGATGGATGGACTGTGTGAGGAGTGACATGAAAGGAAAGGGAGTCAGTGATAGCGTGACGGCGGACAGGACGGTATGGAAGAAGCAAACGTGTTGCGCCGACCCCAAGTAACATGGCATAAGGGCAGTTAGAAGACTAAGAAGTATGACTAACTGGCAATTTAAACTCTTACATTGACAGTTTATCATACAATATTGACAATTTAACCTCGTATTAGCAAGTAACTCCAGTTAAGTTTTTCGAGTAAGTGGCCTTATTATAAGGTTCACGAACACGTCACAGTATCTGCACACAACTTAAACCTAACCTGCAGTGCTAATGCCTGTTTGACCCCCAACCCTCAAGCGCCCACGTACTGGGGGCCCTTATCGAGATCTCGCGTGATTTCCTTGCGAGAACTGGTCACCCCATTTTCTCAGGTCACCTGACCCTTTCGACTTTGGGAACCAATGTTAATTTGGCACTTATTGGGTACAATATTGCTTATTAGTCAGACAACCCTGTAATTTGATTGACAGTGTTGTGGTGATATATTGAATAGCACAGAATATTACTCATTCTATGGTAGAATTCGATTAACGAATTTTTTGTGAGTAGTTTGTGGCGTCTTTAAATGTAATAACAACTGATCCAAAGTCAAAACCAAAAAAATTGTATCAATTGAACCATTTGCAGCACTTTTGAATGAGGGTTTTCAAGAAAATTCATTCCGCCAGCTGGCATCAGTTTGGCGAGAGAATCCAAAATTTTTATACTTTATTTTTGATTTTTCTTTGAAAACACAACATAAGACATAAACTTGACTTCAATTTTACAAATGCCAGAAAACATAAGTTGTACATCATTGCTGAAAACCCTCATTATCAAAGAGTCGGTCAAGCGGAAGTAGGTTTTCGTAGGTTATTACTAAATCCACTTGTTACTGCCTTAATTTGTACCGTAGTATATTTTCTAAGCATTGTTTTAAAACTACTCAAATATTATTCATACTGTACGAACCTGAGTTTGCTAGCCGACTGCTCGTTGGTCCAAACATTTGATATGGATCTGCAACAATACAATTACAAAACAAATAAATTTTTGACATTAACTACTCATGAATAACAAATTAAATTAATTAAAATAATTTCTTACAATGCTGCCAGGGTATCTGCTCTCCTTTTTGGGGCAAAACGATAAATCTAATTAGTAACGAGTTAAATGAAAATTAATGTTATTTAACCAAAACTAAGAATAAAGTTAGGCAATATGAATATATGGCCTTTCTTTTCCCAGTGTACTTGCATTGTTGAACTTTGGACCTCCAAAGAATTAGTCAGGTAATTTCTTTTTTAAATTTCTCCTATGATGTCCCACTGCTGGACAAACATCAAAATATCACATTATACTGAGCATCAGCACTTCTTGAACTTCAAAGCTACATTGACAGTACGCCAAAAGAAAAGCACTTAGCGACTGCCCAGAATGTTGCCAGGGAAGTGGAGCAACAAACTACGCAGCAACAAAAACAATGCTTCATTACACGTCACCTTAGCATGTCAATGACGCTGTCGTTGACGTGGACCCATTAGACATTGTTAAGTTTCTGATGTTATTCCTTGGTTTGGTCGCCTTTTACGAAAACCACGAGTAGGAAAAGAGACCTATTCTTGGCTCACTGAGGCTGCGTAAACAAACATTGTCCATACCTACGGTGGACTGTCAGAAATCGACACAAAATGAAACGTGTTTTACAAGAAATTGGTTTGTATGTTCTACCATCTTTTAAGAAATAGTTTTACTGGGTACCAAGATGCTCTAGAACAGAAAACAAGTACTCATACGTAACATAATAAACTATAACGCTTATATATTCCGGTGGGAGAGACAGTGCTGGGAGCGTTATAAGCATTTCAATATACTCTAAATATAGTACCTACTTATAGTATTCATACATTCATATTTATCAACACGTACTTATCCTAATTCGAACTATACATTTCTGTAATTATTTTGATCGGATTCTTAATAAGCTAACTAAATAATAATTCCACTAGCGAAATTTCAACAGCAAGCTAAGGTTATCTACAATCGAACGCCCAACAATCTCTAGACAGCAAATCACGATGGTGATTGTCGAAATCGCACTTCGCTGTAGATCACCTAGAATCGTAAAAGATAACCGTCGCCATGACAACGGAACTGCCAACAATACCGACCGAAAAAACCGAGATACATTGCATAGATTGCATTACAAATAGGCATAATGAGCCGGGTGTGCAACTATCTTAATTTGCATAGATAGTCCGCCGTCGGCTAGACGTCGACGGTGTGTCGGCGGCCTTCCAACCTTTGAATTATTCGTGAAACGATTTTCAAATGTATTCAATTTTTTTTTTGTGGATTCGATCTTGACCGTTTGAAAATTAGGTAAGATACATACAGACTGATTCACAAGAATCGTCGTAATTCGTAACTGTTCGTGATATTTGCTGATTTCGTTTGTTGTCACGACGAAAATTTGGAATGTGTGTAGTCAGTCTCTCATGGTCAGACCTTTGTGGTCTAATCGTGTCGTCAAATCATTTTGATAGTTGGTCTAAGTAGTTTTCTAAAACGAAGAAGGGCAACTGTCAAGATAAACATCATCCCAATAGATGAAGAGCCCAGATGCCCCAGACATATTAAATACTTCAGTCATACGGTATCGACAATCCCTGATGAATCTGTAGAAATTCTCACCAACATTGTAAGTTACAAAACCCATAATAAAATTCTTTTAAAACAACGCCAACTCAAAGACAGCTCGACACTCATTGAACCATTCAAGTCGCCCGTTTCTCCCTCTCAGAGCCGACCATAAAAAATCGCCCTCATAATTTTATACATACGAGCAGTAGCTATGCAAATTATAGTAATAATTCCAATGGCACATTCAAATTGAAACAATAGCGCCCCCTAACGACAGTTCTCGCCTTTTGTTAATGCCATAATGAAGTGGCAATGGTAATGCCACTCGAGCTGGACGGACTATAAAGCAGGCTGAGTGTAACGAATCGACAGCCAAACTGAAACTATTTAAAGCATATTAATAATAGAGATTTCGCCGCAATGATGGGTTCACGGCTTTAAATAAAAGACGAGCGTAGTTGGGTGGCAGTTGTAAATTATTTATTATTTCTATGCCAGCTATTTTATTAATATTGTTAGGCTCGCGTTTGCCATTATATTATCAATGATGGCTATGTGGTCTGCGATGGCATATGCTTGCCTAGAAGGAAGTGATTCACACTTGACATCTCGGCATTTATGTTTTTAAGCTATAATGCTATGGACGGACAGTCAGACTACTTTATATAAGTGACTTTCGATGTAAAAGATTGATCAGTGACTTTCTGATAGCGATTGGCAATTTCATAAACTTGTGACGGTTTTCAAAACGCTTTCGCAACGCTATCGTCGATAGAATGTCAATTTGTCTAAAAACCCAGATCTGAATTTACATTTATATAATTATGTTATAAGTATCTACTGTAAAACCCTACGATAAAACCAAGCCTACCTGCCAAGCCTTACTGTTAAAAGTCCGAAATGATCTGTGATAATCGCTAATTTCTGTGTTTTACCAGCAATCGCATGGTAAATCTTAGGATTTCCTTATAAAAAAAAATGTCTGATACGATACGATAGTGTGTCTATGATACGAAATAATAAGAACTATTAAGAACTGATTGTTTGCTTTACCAAAGTAAGTATAAGATTTAAACGATTTTTTTGGTCAACTAATCCAGCTACAATATTTTTTTTTAATTTTATTCTCACATACTAAAATGTGTATTTACTATTTCGGACTTTTACCAGTAAGTTTCGGTAAATCTTAGGTATTACCGGTTAGTCTTACAAGTTAACTTATTTCGGGCTTTTGTAATAACATATAAAAAAATCTCGCCTATTTTATCATCATAATCACATCTAATACTTTTCTCATCCTTTTTTTGCGTCATCAATCAAGTTCTTGCTTTACATTTTTGAGTACGACCACATAGATATCAAACATATCATTGAAAAATGTAACGAAAAATACCCTAAGGCTTATTTAGCAAAGTAACATTTCCTGTTCGATTAGCGGTTGGTTTGTACATTTTTATACCCAACATTGAGTCAATGCATTTGTATAGTGCAACGAAAATAATGGATCTAAGTTGTTATCGGTCCAAGTCATGAGCTACTATTTTGATAGGGACAGTTTGTAAGTTTATTTTAAATGTAGGTACAACTAACTATGTAGGTACTATGTAGCTGTTGAAACTTTGTGGAGAAATAAAATATACCTTTTTTTTCAAATAGGACCGTTAAAATTACCGTCTAACTTATTAGGCCCAAGTTGAGTTACTACAGTATTTTAATTGTAGGGACTCACGACCGCTAAGCACAAATAATTACTGAGTATGAAGTTGCTAGTAATATAGTTGAAGATTCAGAAATAGCCTTAAAGTAGATAAAAGTTCCTTGGTGTTTCTTAAGTATTAAGAAATACGAGACATCATCAATAATCATTAAAGAATCATTCTATCAACGATAAAGATGATCGAAATGCCAAAATGAAAGGCATTCGTGACATTTCGATAGCGCTTGGCATTCCCATACATCTTTGGCTTTTTTTCGATCGCTATGTCGAGGCTTTGGTTGAGAGAGAGAGCTTTGGAGATTTTCCAAAAAAACGCTTCTGCTCATAACTTCACCCCGCGCCCAATAATGAAACCGATCACGCTAGCTTGGCAGGTAGAATACAGTTATTACATAATTACGAAGTTATCATAATGCTATAGTGTTGCTAATAATGATACACTATTTAGTGTCATTGTACTTACAGCTGTCTGTGGTTACTATACTAACACTAGTGTTTAGGTGACAAAAAACACTTCAATTCTTACCAATTTACTGTACTGTGTGTTTAAGTTGACATTTTTTTTAATATTTGTCGAGCTGGCGTTTGTGGTTATTAGGACCTTCGCCATTTTTTCTTCATCTTTCCCAACTTGCCCAGTGCCTTTTTAAATGATAGTCTACGTGTTATTCTGATTTATAGGCTATATTACTGTAAGGAGGCCTCGGGCGACTCGTACAAGTAATTTCTTATATTTAAAAACAATAAAGTGCAAATCGGTCTCATTGCACCGTTTGCTTGAAAAGGTAACACACATTTGTTTATCAATCCTAATTAAATTTCGCGTTTACTAGAAGTAAGATAGGCTCGCTTTTTACCTCTAAGTCACCCGATGGTAAGCAATAATGTAGTCGATGATTGAGCGTGCTTGCTTAGTAGTAATCAATTCTCTCTTGACTCAAAGACTCAACAGTTACTCTACAGTTCAAAAATAAATGGTCACACATGTATAATGACCCATGTAACTAAACGAAAAGCTAAATACGAGGTGATTTGTAACATGAATGCGGCGGAAGAAGAGCCTATTAAAGTCTGTCAAAGCACTATTAACGAAGATGAAAGACTTGGAATATTGCAACTCACTGTTACTGTCAAAAGGCAAGTTGAGCATAAAAAAATGTTCACAATAGTTAAATCGAGGGTGGGTAAATAGCCGCTCGAAGGGGCGAGGCGCGATCCAATCGAGATGATTATGATAAATGATCGACGAACGTTTTTGAGCGCTGCGATGCGTTGCGAAGCATTGCGGAGTGATGCGGATGAATTAGCACGAACCGTCACTGTTAGATGCAATTTGTAAATACAGGGTTTCGGAAACGATAATACGAGTAAAAATCTGGATGTTTTTATCGAATTTACATTAAGGTAAATATTATTTAGAGGAAAAATATTTTTAAGGAATGACAATGTACATAATTATTCTTAATTTAAACAAAATTTATGATAAACCTACGTCCCATCCCTTTGAAGATAACCATAGTACATTATGGTACAAGTGTGCAATGTTGGTGATTACCGCTGAGGCGCCATTGAGACCCGAGCCGTAGGTGAGGGTCTTAAGAGAGCCGAGGACGGTAATCATCAATACACACGTGTATCATACGACGTTTTTCAACACACTTGTGAAGAAAATAATACTAAAAAATCATTTTCAACAGTGAAAACGAGTTGTGAAAAAATTCGCAATGGCGGGGTAAATTAATAATTTGCCCTATGCGCGCGTATCTAACAATGGCGATCGGCCGTAGACTAACGTAAACAATGAGGTTACTTTTTTTTAGCTTTTCGCCGATAGCGTTTTAGCCACGTACAAAATCGGGCATTTCAAGTTTTCTTTATTTCAGAGAAACAAAAGTTATGTTTGAGGTCAAGTTTTATTTATTAAACACGTACGTTGCATGAAATGAGCAAGCAATATGTTAGGTACTAGCATTTTGCTGAATTGTTTGACTATGAGCTATGCCACATTTTATGTATTTAATGGATATCATGGAAATAGTAATTACTACCCACATCATGTTATGGATATAGTAAGTACTACTTCCATGACTGGAATAGAAAGGGATTAATGTCGAATGGGACACTTTTAATTGATTAACAGTGTTACATTTTATTACATTGAAAATACTTCAATTTTAACTGGATTAGAATTAATGACTTATTTTATTAATTTTCATTGGATTGATTTGTGACACTTTTAAAATTAGTTTAATTTAAAAGTATTTAAAATGAAGGCAGGAAACCATTTAAAAAAAACTATAACTCACTTGTGAATAATAGCAATGAAAAAGTCACAGTTTGATTATAGGTATCATTATATGCCTAATTGCGGTGAAATTAGAGCCACTTTATGAGCAAGTGTGTTGAAAAACATTTTAAACGTCTACGTCAATTCTAACAGCCCTATTTTAACATCATCAAAATGTATTATCCTACTAAAAATCAAATCATTATTACACTAAATCATTTTATTATGAACTCTAAAATGCCCCATAATTTCTAAATCATAATTTACATCTCGACACAAGTTAATAATCTGCTCTAATCCCCACCCCTTCGAAACGGTGACCAATTTCCATTCGTATGACGTTACACCCGTTATGATTCGCTTTTAAATGGGTGAGCAAAATGATTATGTTTATAGAATGTCGAAATTCTCTTGGAATTTGTTTGAATAAGTTAATTTGTGAACGTGAATTAATATTGAGATGATCATTGGTATTTACAGATCAGTAAAGGGAGACTGGATTAAATCAAAGAAAATGAAAATAAATGAGTTTTGAAATATATGTAAAACAGCTCCATGAATGCAGTGATGTGGAATCTATAGAGAATACTAGAATAGAATAGAATAGAATTTATTATGTATGTATTTATTATGTACACCATATAAGTTACAGAAAGTATAGACGAAGAAAACATTACACTGGGTGACACAATGGGCGGCCTTATCGCTAAAAGCGATCTTTTCAAGACAACCTTTAAGAAGATTACTAGACTAGTTATGTATTTTACGCTTACAAAGTATTTGTATAGGGTCTATGAAATCTCAGTGCAACAGATGGATGAAAACATGCGATGTATTAACAGTTAAAGTTAATCAAGGAAAAACATTCGAACATACAAGTACACCATACCAGAAAACCCGTAAATCAGAATCGACTTAAAGAGAATCTACCAAATCATATCAAAATTGAATAAAGCCTTAAACATTTGATTTCTAATCTAAAACTCATCAAGTAAATCATCAATATCTGGAATCACCTGAAACGAAGTTACAAGAGTGGAACGTCCCAAATAGATTTGTCGAAAAGCGATAACAGTTTCCATTTGGAATCAAAATTGGTGGGACGTGCACCCCGCGTAGCTACTGTCGACGCTTATTGCTCCTCTGATTGTTTTTGTGTTTCATTTCATTTCTGATTTGTAAAGGTATTTTAGGATCGAATTTGGATTTAGACTTTAATTTTTCTAAGATAATGTAAGTTGCAATTTTTGAAGTGAAATCTTCTTAAGCTGCGTTGAGTGATATTTTGTTAGGCACAAAACTTATAGGTTCGTATCAAAGGTAATGTGACATTTTAAGTTTTCACTTATGTTGGCAGTCTCCATAACTGCCAATTTTTTTTATAACTGTCTTATGGACTACAAACAATTTTATTGTGTTATGCTAATATAATTTGTATATTAAAATAACTGTGTCAGTCTTCTTTTATATCTGCTATGTCTGATTTCTTGTATCTCATGCCGTTCGCCAGCAATTCAGCTTCTTCCAAGATGTTTACTTCATCTTTATTATCATCTAAATGATAAACTAAGACGAACATATTTCTCGTTTTTATTTTCGCCAGTGGACAATATGTCCCCTGCTGTTTGCCGGGATGGTCTGTCGCTTCCCCTCGACGCTCTGTCAACAATACATTCTTATGGCAAACATGGCGAACTCCATATAAAATTTATTGTGCCAATGTCGAGAAAATTCATGACAGAGATGTAGAATATTTATTGAGGCTTCTAGTCGTTATGCCATTTTAGTGGAATGTAGTGAAAGCTTCTACCTCTTTGAAAGCTTTCAGAATATATATCTAGATATTTTATTACATGCGTCAAGATTTCACAGCAATAACTATCTACGTTATTATGAAATTCATACTTAACCGGAAACCACGATGTCATCATCATCAGCCTTTTAACATTCCCACTACTGTGGTGTCACGGTGTGCCTGACTACAATGAATGAATAATAGGCAGCAGCAATTCTATCAGTATAATTAACTCGTTTGACACAAAGCATGGTTTACCCAGCACATATCTGCGTCTTCAGCTCAAAATAAAAGCTCTGCTTAAAGAGAAGTCGTCTGATCAAGTGGCCCAAAGTGTTTGCCGTTAAGTGAATCAGTTGGTGCCCAGAGCGGCACTCAAAGCGAAACCCCTTTACATTACATCTGATTTGTGCTCGCCAAATGAACCTTACGGTGTTAGTCTTTTCTACTGTAATTACGCGCCATTACCACTAATCTTTCGCAGTACAAATACATGCAAGAGCTAAATCAAACTCTTTTGCACACGTAATAAGAAGCTTTATACCTCGCCGGGGAACTTTGAGAGCCAATGATGTGCGTCATACAACAAAAGAGAAATAGTTCTTACTGCGTTAGCTGAAAATCGAAAATCGGTGGCGTTGCGGGTTGTGGAGCTGTTATAAGCCTTAGTGCTTTAAGTTAAAGTTGTGATTCGGTTAGGGTGTGATGTTGTGTGGGGGGTTGCTCGAGGCCTGAAGGAGTTAATGCGTGTGGCACAAAGGGCCAAATCACTGCCCGACGTGCGGCCGCGGCGTCAAAGAGCGAATTTGTATTCCAATTATGACGCCAGCATAGACATCCGTCGATCAATAAAAGGTGGTCATTTTAAGGCAGTGTTTTCGTGTTTAATATTTTAGTATTTCTGGCGTCGTCGTCTATTATATTATTAAATTTTTTTAGTAGGACTGTGAAGTCGCGAAACAGACAAACGAAATATTGAAGTCGAAACAGCCTTGTTTGTAATATTCGAAAATAACTTTTGTAGGAGTTATATTCTGTTATTCGCGTTACGTTCGAAGAACCACACACCGAGATTCGTCATCAGAAAACCTATATAACACAACCAGAAAAATTGACAGATCTCAGTTCAGGAATACCAGTTCAGAAGTAGCAAAAGGCCCATAAAATAATAATAAAAGGATAATTAATCGATTTCAGTGCATTACCAGTCCCCTAGTGAGTCGTTAGTGCAATTTCGGGCCCCTGTGGCATTAGCCGTTTGATTGCAATCCTGGGGCCCCACTCCCGATTCAATAATGTTCACCCTGACAGATTTATTTTGACATTTCTATTTGTTAAGACGTATGATTATTGGTTAGTAATTGTTTTGTGAGATCAATCGGGAAATCTTGTTTGAGAAGATTCTGTTTCTTTGTCATCGTACAGTTGGACCTCCAAGAGGTCCCGTAATCTCTAAATAGTATAAACAAAGTCTGTCTGCCATTTCTGTTTTTCCGCAACTGTTTCTAAACCTCGCTACGGATTTAGATACGGTTTTGGCTAATAGAAAGAGCGATGAACGTAGAACATTTTGTATAGATATGTTTTGTCCCTTGCGAAGTAGGAGCGGGTCGCTAATGTAACAAAGATAATGAAGGTCAGTTTTAAAGTTATGTTTCGATACTAGCATTATAGGCAATGCGGTCGCAGAAATCCGACTGAATTTCTTTAATTCGAGGTTTGGTTTTCGCGTATTTAGTTTTTAATGATCTTTAGAAGCACTAGAACCCTCAAAAGATGCTCAAAATTGCGCTGTCAATAAAGGCCTGGTGTAAAAATTTGACAATTATAAATGAAAAAAGGAAACATAGAAGCACTACATAGGTATATCTTTTCTATTCAATTTATGGAATATGTTTTAAAATCGAACACTTGAGGAGGGAATAAGTGAGAGCAAAACCTTGAATTATGACTTTTTACTAAGGAAATTCAATCGGAGCTCTCTGCCCGCATTTCAGCTTCACGCACGCTTAGGTTTCCTCACAAGGTTTTCCGTCAACGTTGCCAGTTATGTCTGAGACTTTATCATAAGATTTTATTTGGCTATTAGTATTAAATACCTTTTAGCCCCAACGACTCCAACGATCTTAAACACTAAATAGTCTGGATTATGGAATCAATGCCTGAAAGACGTCTTGGCCAATCACAGTTAACACCTATATAATTATCCAATTCAGTCTGGCCTGGATCCACACACTGTTTCAATTTAAAACGAGTTAGTGCACTAATGACAAGTGCATGAAATTGGAAAACCATTGACCTTCAAGACCTTAGGGTCTAGACCAGTGGTTCCATTGGTGCAGTTCAGCTCAGTTGGAATGTCGCAAGTGCTGAATATTTTCTCAGGAAGGCAATTGTCATGGCGTGACATAGTAATATTATTATTAATGTAATTAAACGAGCAATTGCTCCAACGATTTTAATGAAATTTAGTATGTAGGGAGTTTCGGGGGCGATAAATCGATCTAGCTAGGTTTAATTTTTTGAAAAAGTCGTATCTCTATTTTCACCCGACCAGAGCTCGGTCGCCCAGGTACTATTATTAATGTAAGTATTAAAGGTAATTTTCTATAACCACCCTGTCAAATGATTCTGCGTTCGACACCCTATATGAATCCTGAATATATTCAGCAGACTAGTATCAAAGTTTGATGAAGAACATGACAAATGTTCCTATTCTTTAACCAACCCAAAAAGAAAGTTCAATAACCCAATAAAAACCCGTAAACAAAACCTTGGAACGGCTCCATCTCCATAAAAAATCCTAGTAAATTCTTGCATACTTCTGAATTCGGTTGACTAGCGTCAAAGGCGATAAGTTCCGCATGGCGTGGGCCCCTCACTATGTGCTACAACACTGGTTCGGCACACAAAAAGACAATGTCGGGCGTCACCACACGCACGCCTGTGAAAACAACGTTTTGATTTCTTTCGTATTTTACTTACCTACCCCTGTTTGCGTGAGATGGGTGCGACCGATCAAACGCTAACCAAACATGTTTTGCTAGCCAGCGAGTGATTCTTTTTAAGGAATAGTTGGAGCAATAATTTCGGGTTGATGTGAAAATGAAGACTTGTGTGTGTTACGTGATTGGATGGAATAAGAAATTGGACAAAATCGCTGTCCGCGTCTGTCGTCGTCAGTTCTGTTTCTCCACTAACTTCTTCTAAACCATGCAACAGATTTCAACATGGTTACTGTTTATTGTTTTTTTTGTATAAGTGAATTATACAAAAAAACTATAAACGTGGAAGGTTTTTGTTTATAATATGCCCCGTGCGAAGCCGGGACGGGTCGCTAGTACCATAATGAAGAAAATCTGAAAGTGCAACCAGTAAATGAAAAATTGGGTGGAAATGGATTGTCGTGTGATCCGAAGGAATGAGGAAAACTACCAAGAGTTTTGAATGTGAATGGGGATGATAAAAGTAAGGCAACACTAAAGAAACGATAGATGGACTGTGTGTAAAATTAAGAAGAAAAGAGAAACTAGACAATGCGTCACCACTGAGATGATGACTAAGAGAGAAGTATAGATGAAGAAGACATGCCGTAGACCCACAGATATAAATCTAACTGGATGACGCGATTGTATGTACTTCGCGGGTCAAAAAACGGAGTAAAATTACGATCAATGATCGTAATTTGAGCTTTTCATTTAGCATTATCGCCACCGGAATTCCACCGAAACCTAGAAAAATGCCTTGTTATGTTATATTGAGCTGTAAAGACTGTATAGAAAAAGTTGGCCGAGGCATTGGAAATGTTTTCTTTCATTGGTAAGTTAACTTTGTATTTAAATTGTGTGTGAAAAAGTGGCACGCTTGGTTTTGATACAGATGGAAGGAACTAGCGTTATCTAGTCACACTTAAGTCTGTGCCCCAAATACATTGCAATAAGGACAAGATTATGATGATGTTGAGAAAATTAAAGACTGATGAAAGATTTACATTTTAGAGAACTGACGCGCAAACTGATAGTCACGAAACCGCTTAAGATTCCGTTCAGTGAATCACGAATACTACCATCAAAAAATTGTCATTAAATCCAATCCAATTGCAACAGTAAAGAAACGTAAAACTCAGATCTACTAATACAAAAACAACATTAAAAACGTAGATCTCCTAGCCCCAACACTTAAAACAAAAACAATGCCGTAACAAATACCAAAAATATAAATCGAAGAAAAATACGAGACCGATAAGAGATCGCATGTTAACAAGCAGTTGGTACAGTAGTTTCAACTCAGGTATGTAGGAAAGTGGCTGAACATGGCATACCTGCCTCCCCTGACTGGTACTTAGTACAGGTTCTCACAAATATTTTGAATATATGTCGCCATTGATTGGGTCAGAAATTAAAACAGTGAATTTTTACGACAGTATTAAAATCTGTAAGTAGTAGTACCTAATTCCAAGACTAAATGCGGCAATTTAGTCTTTGGAATTTCTAATTTGAGCCCGTGTTCCAAGTCAGTTTGAATAATCTCCATTCGACTCACTCACCGTGAAAACGGAAAATAACTCTCGATTCATGACATTAAATAAGAAGCTTCAGAAATAACAGTCAATTTCTTGATTCGAGGTGGAGTCAAGATGGAGGTTTTCAAACTATATTACACAATGAACGCTAAGTTAACCCATAGGACCATAATATACATGCAGTCAAAGTGTAAGTCAAAAATCTGATAAAATGTTGTCTGAAAAGATCTAGAGCAAACAACAATGATACATGTATAAGGTCCATTACAAGTATTTCCCAAACATAAGTCACTCCTGTCCAAGATCCCTTAGTTCCAATGAGTGACAGCATACAGGCGCGTCACTTCTCGATTTCATTAGAAAACATTGGCTCCGTTGTTTGCCTTCGCCGCGTGCCTGCCGACAGCCTAGGGTCTAGTTACTATGCTCACTTGCTCCAGCAATATTGTGGTTTGTATAAACTTTGATCTCTAACCGTGTGAGGTTTTCGCTTTACGCTTCTTTTGTTTTACTGTGGTAGTTATTGCCTAGTAGAGGAGAAGCAATAGTTTTATTTTTTGGAAGTCCTCTCATTCATTTATTCACAGTCTTCAGTAAATTTTAACGCTTGGCTTAAAGATGAAATCAGTTACGTTGTTTGTAAGTTGTCTGTTACATCGGGCCGTCTTTTGAAATTCATTATTATTTAAAATATGTAACACAAATACATGATGTAAATGCCCCTTATCAATGATAACCCTGTTTATAACTTTATTTTCATCAAATACCTGTAAATCAACCTTCGTATTATAACTTTACAAGCATTCCTACAAAAAAATTGCAGGTTTCTACATGTTTACTTGTATTCTAACAAAATAAGCCAGATTATCGTTCATTATACAGCTAATCGGTATGAGAATCACGTGTGTGGGGTCCATATGTGAAGCCTCTTGAGTAGCGTTCTTCATTAGTGTAGGAGTGTTTCCTCGTTTCTGACAATTTGTAGATAATTTTATAGCAATATCATCTGTTGGTAGCCCATATTAGTCTATATATCTAAGTTGTAATAGTAGTTATGATATGCGTTTTGGTTTTATCTATATATGGCTTTCGCTGACAAAAATTAATTCAGCCGGAAGATTTTGTAAAGTCTGATCAAAAAATAACATTCCAACTGCATTATATAACAGAAAAAAATGTTTACTGTAACGGACGCATGGCTTTGTACGTTGCGTGGTGATTTTTTAGCATAAGGGCTTCCCACGTAGACCTATAACGGTGTTTATGGCGACCATGTGTTTGGGTCTTTTTAACGAATCTTTGAATGAAGCAATAACCCTGACCGTTGTCGGCATTTTGTAAAAATAAAGAAACAATCCATGTTTAATGGCTCCGTAACGGTGAACGCCTTGTTTGTCAAAGGTTTACCGCTTTGAAAAATAAATAACTATAAATGCTTATTGTCTGCAGACCCGTACGCCGCCTTAATAAAACATTAAATGTACTATTGTTGTTATCCCAAAACACATTAAGCCGGGGTCGGCGTGAGAAAATATTATATCCCGTTAGTTAGTTATTATCTGTAAATTTCTCTTTTCGTGGTACTAAAAATAACACGTGAATGTTAAAATATAATTGATGTAGGTTCCATGTGAGTTTTAAAGTATGAGTACAAAACATATGAGAACTACTGTAATACATATAAGAACTAGAGAAAACGTAGATAATTAGGTAAGATTATGCATGTTTTGATAGCTCATAAGTAGGGAGGAATCTAGGTTAGATAAGATTTTTGTGTTGACCTTTTTACAGCTTTATATGTTTCCTAGGTAGAATTAAGTATGTAGATTAAGGAAATGTATAATTTGTGTAGATTTAAGTAAGATAATATTGATGATTACGGCATTTCTATGACGCCATACCCGAGCGCCATTGAGAGAGAGGGGCGCCATTGTTCGCGCCTAGCGGTTCTTGTATAAATAACGGACCGTTTGGAGGCTGAGGCACAGTCGGACACAGTCAGTCTTCAGCTCTACAATTGTAATAATATACAGTTGTAATAACAATAAGGAATAAAATTGAAGATACGAATCACGACAGTATTTTCATTCTTCCAACGAACAACCAAATACAGTCCACTTCAGTCTGGTCCTACGAGCTCGGATAAAGAACCAAGAACCAGCGGCAACCAAGTCCACTTCAGTCTGGTCCTACGAGCTCGGATAAAGAACCAAGAACCAGCGGCAACCAGGCCCACTACAGTCTGGTCCATCAAGCAGCGGATACAAGAACGAAGAACCCGCTGCAACCAGAACCACTGAGCTGCAGACGAAGTACGAAGATCTGCGGCAAGAGCGAAGAAAGGAACCCGGCTGTCACCGAGCCGCAGACGAAGTAAGAAGATCTGCGGTAAGAACAAAGCTGTACGGAACAGGACCGGTTTCGAACCTAACCGGTCTTGAACCTGACCGGCTTCAACACAACTGAACCCGACCGGCTTACCGAACCGAGCCGACCGGTTTCACCTGAAGTACCGAACCGAAAAGGTACTAACCCGCCTTGCCAAACTGAACGTGCGGCTATACTCAAGATGGTGTTCACAAGGAGCCAGGGAGACGCAACCGAGATAGAAGAACAGCTACGCATCCAAGAACAGGAAGCGCGACGCATCCAAGAAGAGGAGGCGCGCCGCCAGGAAGCGGAGCTGATCGAACGGGAGCGAAGAAGAAGACTCTCACCGGACCCACCAGCATCACCATTTCCGAGAATGGCACACAACAGCGCAGCGGGGCCTTCCAGTGCACAGACGACAAACACCGCGATCCGACAGCGAATGACGTCACCGACCAGGACAATGAGGTCGCAACGGTCGACGACAAGCGTCACAACAAGGCTACGGATAGCGGAACTAGAGGCTGCAGAGAAGCTAGCAGCCATCCGGACCCAGCAACTGGCACTGGAAGGAGAGCTAGTCAAGAAGAGACTAGCAGTGGAGGTGTCAGCGATCAACGATGAAGAAAGCGTCCAAGAGGAACAAGAGCCCTCTCGTCCACGCGAAGAGCCTCATCGAATGGTGGATGAATGGCTGAGGACGAACCCCCTCAACTCACGGGGGGAGGAGGGACCAAGAGAATCCAAACAGATACGCTTCGTGTCTAGAACGAGATCGCCGACCCCCATAAGAGCAAAGGACAGCATTGAGCACTTGGCAGCAACACTAGAAAAAATGGCCCGACCTAGGCCTAGGCACACGGAGCTACCTACATTCTCCGGAGCGGCCAACGAGTGGCTGCCATTCAAGGCGGCTGTACGAGATTCGACAGATATGTACCAGGTTACAGCAGCCGAGAACGTACAAAGGCTGAGAAGCTGCCTCAAAGGAGAAGCAAGAGACGCCGTGGCCGCCCTTCTACATACGGCCACTGATCCAGGCGTCATTATGAAGACTCTTGAGCAGTGCTTCGGTCGACCGGAAGTCATCATCGACCGGGCACTGGATGACCTCAAGAAGCTTCCAAAACCTGGTACATCGGCCACAGAACTCAACAGTTTCGCTGTCAAGCTACAGAACATAATTTGCGTACTGCAAACAATCGATCGAAGAGGTTACTTGTTCAACCCTTTTATGACCCGGGAAGTACTGGACAAGCTCAGCCCGCATCTCCGATCCCGCTGGTGTGACTACGCCTACGATCAAGAAGGGACAGCGGATCCGGAAATCGTCGTGATGTCACGGTTTCTAATGCGAGAGGCGGACCGAGCGTTACGATATACGTACGCTCCGTCTACAAGCGCCGCCGCACCGAGAAAGGAAACTCGACCCATCGTGACACTCAAGAAGAAGGCGAGCGTGTTCACTACGACCGAGGGAAGGGAAGAAGAAAAGGACAAGTGCCCTAAGTGCGAGCAAGCCCACCTGTTGACGCGGTGTCCGCAGTACAAGGCGCTAACGGTAGAGCAGCGATGGAGCTTTCTTAAATCTAATAAGATTTGCTTCAAATGCGCCCAGAAGCAACACAGGCGCATAAGTTGCAAGGCGCAGCTGTGCGGCGTGGATCAATGTCGCCGCCCGCATCACGCGACGCTCCATCAAGCGGTACGCGAAGCGCAGACGGAAGACATGGGGAAGGCTGAACCACGGAAGGAGGAAGCGGTCCTGTCTGTGGCTACCCAACCCGCTACCGGGCCACGGGCAGTCTTGCTCAAGATGTGCCCTGTCATCGTGTCCGGACCACGGGGGGAGGTCAAGACCTACGCACTCCTAGACGAAGGGGCCACGATCACCCTAGTGGACGAAGCACTGGCGGCGAGCGTCGGGGCAGAAGGGCCATCACGGCCGCTCCACCTGAGCGGGGTCAACATGTCGCAGCGAGATATGGACAGCCGAGTAGTGAATATCAACGTGAAGGGACTGAAGAGTGACGAAAGCTACAGGGTCAGAGCGAGGAC
This sequence comes from Orthosia incerta, assembly GCA_948252205.1. NCBI lineage: Eukaryota > Metazoa > Arthropoda > Insecta > Lepidoptera > Noctuidae > Orthosia > Orthosia incerta. The sequence continues at coordinate 33,902,163 of OX411741.1, read as the reverse complement.
CATGAAGGATCTCCGGCTTCACCAACAGTCCATTCCCGACACGCTGCTGGATTACGAGCACCTGAGGGACCTGACCCCAGAAGAGGTGTGCTACGAACTGGCGCGCCCCGGGCTTCTAGTGGGTACAGACCACTGGGAGTGCATCGTGTCCCGCGAGCTCCGAATCGGCGGCCCTAACCAACCGGCAGCATCAAGAACGCAACTCGGATGGGTGGTGCACGGAACCGCACCACGCAAGACCATCATCAAAGAAGGGAACGTGCTGCATGTATACGAGCCCAACCGAACTACGGGTGCATGCAGCCAGGAACTCCACGACTTAGTCGAAGCCCACTTCAGGATCGACGCGCTCGGCATACAAGGAAGGCCGAGAGTCAAGGCGAGCGATCAACGGGCCATCGACATAGTCGGAAGGACAATCAGGAAGATTGACACCGGGTACGAGGTTGGGCTGCCATGGCGACGAGACGAGGTCACTATGCCGCCTAGCTACAATCAAGCGTTCCGCCGGCTGAAGAAGATCGAGCAGAAGATGGACGCCAACCCACAGTTCGCGGCTGAGTACTCCAAGCAGGTTAACAACCTATTGGACAAAGGGTACGCGACGCCATGCGACGGGTCGGAGCGAGCGAATGCCATCTGTTGGTATCTGCCACATTTCGCCGTGCAGAACCCGAACAAGCCCGGCAAACATAGGCTAGTGTTCGACGCAGCAGCGAAGAGCAACGGCGTCTGCCTAAACGACGAACTGTTGGAGGGACCCGACCTACTGCTGTCGCTGCCAGGAATCCTATTTAGGTTCCGAGAGAAGGTGGTAGCGATTACAGCAGACGTGCAGGAGATGTTCCTGAGAATCAGGATAAGGCCGGAGGACCAACCAGCGCAACAGTTCCTGTGGAGAGGTGACGACCGACAAGAGCCGCCGAGGAAATACAAGATGACCAGTATGCTATTCGGCGCCGCGAGCTCCCCGTACATGGCCCATTACGTTCGCAACCACAACGCAGACGTACATGGGCAGGAGTACCCGCGGGCGCTGGAGGCCATCAAAGGAAGTCACTACATGGACGATTTGGTGGCCAGCTATGAAGACGCTGAAGAAGCACGGAAGGCAGTAGAGGAAACGAGAGCAGTGCACGCGCACGCAGGGTTCACGCTGCGAGGTTGGAGCTCCAGCAACAAGACGGTGCTACGCGACGTGCCCACCGAGCTGCACGCCACCTCTCCTACACAATTGGGGGGTGAGCAGCCTGAGAGCAAGATTCTGGGGCTGCATTGGGACGCGGAGCGCGATGAGCTGGGGTTCAACACATCTATGAACCGAGTCCCGGCTGAAGTACGAGCGAGAACGCGCGCCCCGACTAAGCGTGAAGCCCTCAGCGCCGTGATGTCCATATACGACCCGCTTGGGTTGCTGAGCCACTACACAATACGATCGAAGATCATACTGCAGAGCTTGTGGCGCCTTCAGACGACGTGGGACGAGCAAATCCCCGAGGAAGAGAACGAGCTCTTCGCCTCCTGGCTCGCTCGCCTGACTGAACTCGCTCAGCTGCGACTACCGCGCTGTTACGTGACGCAAAAGTATGAACGCGTCGACTTACACATACTGTGCGACGCCAGCGAGCAAGCCTACGCAGCTGTGGCCTACTGGCGAATAAGAAACGTCGATGGGAGCCTGAACGTCGTGTTGGTGGCCGCTAAAGCTAAGGTGGCGCCTCGTCGGGCGCAAACTATACCGCGCCTGGAGCTACAAGCCGCAGTGATTGGAGCAAGACTCGCTGAGACGATAAGAAGGGAGCACCGAGTCATCATCGGCCAGACGACCTACTGGACCGATTCCTCTACCGTGGTGCACTGGATCCATCACGACGTGCGACGCTACACGCCATTCGTTGCGCATCGGCTGGGAGAGATCGCAGAGTTGACCCAGAAAGAAGAGTGGCGTTGGCTGCCTACTGCAAGCAACGTAGCGGACGACGCCACTCGGCTCATCGACACGCCCATCTGCGCCACGGATAGATGGTTTCAAGGACCGGACTTCTTGCTCCTGCCAGAAGAGCAGTGGCCCACGACGTCGACGGATGACAAGGAGGACGAGGAGGTCCTTCACACGAGAGAAGGCGCCGGCGGAAGAAGTACTGAGGACTCTGCTCACTGAGGCTGAGTTCTCGATCAATGCGCGACCGCTGACACACGTCAGTGTGGATCCCAGCGACCCCGAGGCCCTAACCCCCAACCACTTCTTGTTGGGGTCGTCTAAGGGGCTGCCGACGACAGGACCCTGCGAAGAGGACGACCGGAGGACATGGCGAGCTAGTCAGGCGCTCGCTGACCACTTCTGGCGACGATGGCTACGCGAGTACCTGCCCACGTTGGTACCTCGCGGCGAGCCACGGAACGACGTGCGACCCATTCAAGCCGGTGACGTGGTCCTCGTGGTCGACAACACGCTGCCACGGAACACATGGCCGATGGGAATCGTCGAGCGCACGCATCGCGGACCGGATGGCGGCATCAGAGTCGTCGAGGTGCGCACCAGGACTGGCACCTTCCGACGCCCCGTGAGCAAGCTCGTCGTCGTGTCAACAAAGGAGGCTACGCGAGCTGCGCCGGGGGGAGAACTGTAACGGACGCATGGCTTTGTACGTTGCGTGGTGATTTTTTAGCATAAGGGCTTCCCACGTAGACCTATAACGGTGTTTATGGCGAACATGTGTTTGGGTCTTTTTAACGAATCTTTGAATGAAGCAATAACCCTGACCGTTGTCGGCATTTTGTAAAAATAAAGAAACAATCCATGTTTAATGGCTCCGTAACGGTGAACGCCTTGTTTGTCAAAGGTTTACCGCTTTGAAAAATAAATAACTATAAATGCTTATTGTCTGCAGACCCGTACGCCGCCTTAATAAAACCTTGAATGGACTATTGTTGTTATCCCAAAACACATTACCGGGGTCTGCGTGAGAAAATATGATATCCCGTTAGTTAGTGTAAATTTCTCTTTTCGTGGTACTAAAAATAACACGTGAATGTTAAAATATAATTGATGTAGGTTCCATGTGAGTTTAAAAGTATGAGTACAAAACATATGAGAACTACTGTAATACATATAAGAACTAGAGAAAACGTAGATAATTAGGTAAGATTATGCATGTTTTGATAGCTCATAAGTAGGGAGGAATCTAGGTTAGATAAGATTTTTGTGTTGACCTTTTTACAGCTTTATATGTTTCCTAGGTAGAATTAAGTATGTAGATTAAGGAAATGTATAATTTGTGTAGATTTAAGTAAGATAATATTGATAATTACGGCATTTCTATGACGCCATACCCGAGCGCCATTGAGAGAGAGGGGCGCCATTGTTCGCGCCTAGCGGTCTGAGTATAAAGGTCGGACCGTTTGGAGGCAGAGTCACAGTCGGACACAGTCAGTCTTCAGCTCTACAATTGTAATAACATACAGTTGTAATAACAATACGGAATAAAATTGAAGATACGAATCACGACAGTATTTTCATTCTTCCAACGAACAACCAAATACAGTCCACTTCAGTCTGGTCCTCCTCCTGGCTCGCTCGCCTGACTGAACTCGCTCAGCTGCGACTACCGCGCTGTTACGTGACGCAAAAGTATGAACGCGTCGACTTACACATACTGTGCGACGCCAGCGAGCAAGCCTACGCAGCTGTGGCCTATTGGCGAATAAGAAACGTCGATGGGAGCCTGAACGTCGTGTTGGTGGCCGCCAAAGCTAAGGTGGCGCCTCGTCGGGCGCAAACTATACCGCGCCTGGAGCTACAAGCCGCAGTGATTGGAGCAAGACTCGCTGAGACGATAAGAAGGGAGCACCGAGTCATCATCGGCCAGACGACCTACTGGACCGATTCATCTACCGTGGTGCACTGGATCCATCACGACGTGCGACGCTACACGCCATTCGTCGCGCATCGGCTGGGAGAGATCGCAGAGTTGACCCAGAAAGAAGAGTGGCGTTGGCTGCCTACTGCGTGCAACATAGCGGACGACGCCACTCGGCTCGTCGACACGCCCATATGCGCCACGGATAGATGGTTTCGAGGACCGGACTTCTTGCTCCTGCCAGAAGAGCAGTGGCCCACGACGTCGACGGATGACAAGGAGGACGAGGAGGTCCTTCACACGAGGGAAGAAACGGAGCGAGACAGCTGGCTACCGAACCCGGCCCGCTTCTCGAAGTATGAGGACGTGCGACCCATGCGAGTTGGCGACGGTGGCTACGCGAGTATCCGCCCACACGGGTACCTCGCGGCGAGCCACGGAACACATGAACACATGGCCGATGGAAATCGTCGAGCGCACGCATCGCGGACCGGATGGCGGCATCAGAGTCGTCGAGGTGCGCACCAGGACTGGCACCTTCCGACGCCCCGTGAGCAAGCTCGTCGTCGTGTCAACAAAGGAGGCTACGCGAGCTGCGCCGGGGGGAGAACTGTAACGGACGCATGGCTTTGTACGTTGCGTGGTGATTTTTTAGCATAAGGGCTTCCCACGTAGACCTATAACGGTGTTTATGGCGACCATGTGTTTGGGTCTTTTTAACGAATCTTTGAATGAAGCAATAACCCTGACCGTTGTCGGCATTTTGTAAAAATAAAGAAACAATCCATGTTTAATGGCTCCGTAACGGTGAACGCCTTGTTTGTCAAAGGTTTACCGCTTTGAAAAATAAATAACTATAAATGCTTATTGTCTGCAGACCCGTACGCCGCCTTAATAAAACATTAAATGTACTATTGTTGTTATCCCAAAACACATTAAGCCGGGGTCGGCGTGAGAAAATATTATATCCCGTTAGTTAGTTATTATCTGTAAATTTCTCTTTTCGTGGTACTAAAAATAACACGTGAATGTTAAAATATAATTGATGTAGGTTCCATGTGAGTTTTAAAGTATGAGTACAAAACATATGAGAACTACTGTAATACATATAAGAACTAGAGAAAACGTAGATAATTAGGTAAGATTATGCATGTTTTGATAGCTCATAAGTAGGGAGGAATCTAGGTTAGATAAGATTTTTGTGTTGACCTTTTTACAGCTTTATATGTTTCCTAGGTAGAATTAAGTATGTAGATTAAGGAAATGTATAATTTGTGTAGATTTAAGTAAGATAATATTGATGATTACGGCATTTCTATGACGCCATACCCGAGCGCCATTGAGAGAGAGGGGCGCCATTGTTCGCGCCTAGCGGTTCTTGTATAAATAACGGACCGTTTGGAGGCTGAGGCACAGTCGGACACAGTCAGTCTTCAGCTCTACAATTGTAATAATATACAGTTGTAATAACAATAAGGAATAAAATTGAAGATACGAATCACGACAGTATTTTCATTCTTCCAACGAACAACCAAATACAGTCCACTTCAGTTTACATTTACATAAACATTGTAAAAATGTAAACATTTACATATTTCTCTATTTTAAAGGGTCGTGGGAAACGCTTTTGAAGTTTGTATTTGCGTTTCATCCGTGTCGTAATACGCGCGAATTTCCAAATTCATGGCAAAGTCCACTTTCTGCCCAAACCCAGCTTTGAACAGACTACTGTCTCCAAATAAACTGTATGTGCCTTGTGTAACTGACCGTGGACAACAAACATTGACTGAGTACTCAAGTTCGTTCGCTCGTAAATTTATAGTTCGTTAGATTTTCTAACAAATGTGCTTTGAGTCTCTTATATGGTTTTGTGATAGTGGGCTTTAACTTTACTGTAGACTTAAATCAGTTGTTGCAGATGACGACAGAAGCCATGATAACAAAGAGAAGAAAAGTGCAGATAATCTGCCCAGTGTAATAGTAGAACAATCTGTATAGAAGATAATTTAAATGGTATAAAAATGATAATTCTGTCGGACATTCACTAACCTGGTTGACGTAGATGCGTGTGGGCATCGAGCGTCGACTTCGACATAGCCGATAACGAATTGGTGCCATAGCCTGGAACAAAACAAAGTAATTAGTGTTATGCCTGTCATTTTATAAAATAGGTACATGAGATACCTGGTGTTATTATTAGAGGCCTTGCGACTGGAACCTAAACCCGCCATAGTACGGTCCCAGGGGCTGTACTATGACATGTTTATGCAATCCTTGTTCCAGTGTGAGAGTGAGTTGGAGATATACAGGAAAAATAGGTCACCCTTTTGTTTTCGTTTACTCACAATCATATTGACTTTGACACGTCACAGTACATTGACGCGCTTGCCATTATGTATAGTTATGAAAAGTTCTTCTACTAGACCCTGCAATGATGCGGGCCAACCAAGAAGTCAATACCACGGGGTCAACGATGTTGTATTGTTTGTACTCTAGTCTACTAGTAATTTATTCACGTGCGATTTGAAGACTCCTACGTGAGCTATTAAGAAAAACTTCTTACCAGTAGATAAACAGAGTGAATGTAAACATTTTTTTTAATATAATGTTCAGAAAGATAGAAGACAAAACCAAACCACCGGTCTTCACTATCGCACAACTAAAACATAATCCCTCAAAGATAGTGCTTTTACACGAGTCGAAAAGGATCGCGTTACGAATGATCGATGTTCACGAATATGACCGGAGTCCTGTGAACGCTTCACTGGAGAATAATATTGGGATGGCAGACTGTGTAGATTGGCTACGAGTGTCTTCAGTTAGAGATTATATAGGGATCGATTTGCAAGACTATATTCTTCTACACGGGGTGGAAACTTGTGGCCATATTTTAAAAAGCTGCTTCTGTCCATTTAAATGAACAACTATCTCTAAGGGTGCCTAAAAAATAGTATCGCCCTCACAAATTATAGTTGGCTGACGACAACTCTTTATGGAAAAGCCGAGTATTTTTTTGGGTATTGCCCATGACTTCCTTAGAGATAGTTGTTCGTTTACAGGTTCAGAAGTAGTTTAAAAAACAATTAATCGCCTTTCCGTTACACTCAGTATAGGAGGAAGAAGTTTTCGACTTATCAAATTTTACTATTTGGGTCCAGTAGGTTCAGTGAGCCAAATTTACTGCAGTTTTGGAGACGTTCAGATCATTGCATGTGCAGTTGGCTAAGCGAATGGGGTATGACCAAAGAAAACATATCGTAATCGTAACGTATTGTACAGACCTTATGTAATTTATGTAGAAAATGTTTAGTAAGAAAAATCAAGCAGTAAAGGTAACAATATAAATAAACAATGTTCTTCTAAAATCATTTCTGTTTCTCCTGTCACTATCACGTTTTTGTTCCCCCAAAGTGGTTCAAACACCGTGAAACATGAAATCAAAAATACACCCAAAATCAAAGACCTTTCCACAATATAGCTCTAACACTAACTATGCGTGAAATCCTATTGAGAGCATCAAAGAGAATCTAATCCTTCAAACTTATTGCCAAAATAAAAAAAATCTTATCTTTGGTCTATAAAGTTGAGAATAGAAAAGCAGGAACCAGACAAACGCCTCGGGTCTTTTTCGCCCCTAAGACACAAATGGCTAACATTGTCAATGAAAATCCTGTCGCTTTGTCCGATGACAGTCGGGTTAATTACGAAACGATTTTGAAAATAATATGAATAGGATTATGATGAAAATATTCCTATCACGGATAATATGTTTTTTTTTATTACAGGAACAGCAATTTGGGTCCTCAATCATTGATTTTGAAGAAGAGACTATTGTTTTTGAAAGGTACCAACTTAACTAAAAATAAAGGCAATGTTATTAAGATGCCAGATATTAGAGGAACGTAAATACACACTTCTGTGGGAATATGATTATTTTAATAGACAGGAAAGAAAAATGTAACCCAATATTCGTATTTGCAATTTTTGTTTCTAATAATCATGGTGTCCATTCCAACATACCGAGTTTCCTCCGTGCCTCGGAAAGCTCGTTAAGCCGTTGGTCCCGGCTGTTATTTGAAGATCTTTGACAGTCGTTACGGGTAGTCAGAAGCTTGAAATCTGACACCAGTCTTGCCAAGGGGTACCGTGTTACCCAGTTACTGGGTTGTGGAGGTCAGATAGGCAGTCGCTCCATGTAAAACACTGGTACTTAGCTGAATCCGGTAAGACTGGAAGCCGACCCCAATATAGTTGGGAAAAGGCTATAATAGCCAGATGAAGTTTCTAATAATCATGTGTTGGTAAAAATACATTTTGTTTGTAATATTTTATCAATTGCCTTTATGAAAGCCCAATTCTAACTTTACCTTTACCCTATATTTCAAATCGATTGACAAAACGTACCTACATTGCAAATAACTTTATTAATAATCACAAAAAAATGGCGGTTATTAAAGTACAAAATCCTGTGAGTTACCGGTTCATTGTTTTGTTCGACAATAATATCGTTATGGCTCCGACTGGGAAGTGGGACCGAAGATTGAAAGAAAAAAGGTAATTTGTCGTTCTTTTGTCGTTAATTTTATATTGATTGGCAATTGTGATTGAAGATTTCTTCAGAAAAAAATAAACGGGTGTGACGGCGAGTCCTATCGTTGTCTTGGTAAACAGGGTTTTCTGAAATATTTTACAATTGGTCATCAAAGAGGATCGCAATAAAATTCGCAGAAAGCCTACATAAAAATAATCTAGCTTTTGCTATGCTCAAACATTGTTGATATAAATATTAGAACGCTAAATTCTGACATATCATTATACAATAGGCGTAACGTAATATTAAACAAGATAGAATAAAGATGAAGTGGACTGTATTTGGTTGTTCGTTGGAAGAATGAAAATACTGTCGTGATTCGTATCTTCAATTTTATTCCGTATTGTTATTACAACTGTATGTTATTACAATTGTAGAGCTGAAGACTGACTGTGTCCGACTGTGTCTCAGCCTCCAAACGGTCCGTTATTTATACAAGAACCGCTAGGCGCGAACAATGGCGCCCCTCTCTCTCAATGGCGCTCGGGCATGGCGTCATAGAAATGCCGTAATCATCAATATTATCTTACTTAAATCTACACAAATTATACATTTCCTTAATCTACATACTTAATTCTACCTAGGAAACATATAAACTGTAAAAAGGTCAACACAAAAATCTTATCTAACCTAGATTCCTCCCTACTTATGAGCTATCAAAACATGCATAATCTTACCTAATTATCTACCTTTCCTCTAGTTCTCGTATATTACAGTAGTTCTCATATGTTTTGCACTCATACTTTAAAACTCACATGGAACCTACATCAATTATATTTTAACATTCACGTGTTATTTTTAGTACCACGAAAAGAGAAATTTACAAATAATAACTAACTAACGGGATATCATATTTTCTCACGCCGACCCCGGCTTAATGTGTTTTGGGATAACAGCAATAGTCCATTCAATGTTTTATTAAGGCGGCGTACGGGTCTGCAGACAATAAGCATTTATAGTTATTTATTTTTCAAAGCGGTAAACCTTTGACAAACAAGGCGTTCACCGTTACGGAGCCATTAAACATGGATTGTTTCTTTATTTTTACAAAATGCCGACAACGGTCAGGGTTATTGCTTCATTCAAAGATTCGTTAAAAAGACCCAAACACATGGTCGCCATAAACACCGTTATAGGTCTACGTGGGAAGCCCTTATGCTAAAAAATCACCACGCAACGTACAAAGCCATGCGTCCGTTACAGTTCTCCCCCCGGCGCAGCTCGCGTAGCCTCCTTTGTTGACACGACGACGAGCTTGCTCACGGGGCGTCGGAAGGTGCCAGTCCTGGTGCGCACCTCGACGACTCTGATGCCGCCATCCGGTCCGCGATGCGTGCGCTCGACGATTCCCATCGGCCATGTGTTCCGTGGCAGCGTATTGTCGACCACGAGGACCACGTCACCGGCTTGAATGGGTCGCACGTCGTTCCGTGGCTCGCCGCGAGGTACCAACGTGGGCAGGTACTCGCGTAGCCACCGTCGCCAACTCGCATGGGTCGCACTTCCTCATACTTCGAGAAGCGGGCCGGGTTCGGTAGCCAGCTGTCTCGCTCAGTTTCTTCCCTCGTGTGAAGGACCTCCTCGTCCTCCTTGTCATCCGTCGACGTCGTGGGCCACTGCTCTTCTGGCAGGAGCAAGAAGTCCGGTCCTTGAAACCATCTATCCGTGGCGCAGATGGGCGTGTCGATGAGCCGAGTGGCGTCGTCCGCTACGTTGCTTGCAGTAGGCAGCCAACGCCACTCTTCTTTCTGGGTCAACTCTGCGATCTCTCCCAGCCGATGCGCAACGAATGGTGTGTAGCGTCGCACGTCGTGATGGATCCAGTGCACCACGGTAGATGAATCGGTCCAGTAGGTCGTCTGGCCGATGATGACTCGGTGCTCCCTTCTTATCGTCTCAGCGAGTCTTGCTCCAATCACTGCGGCTTGTAGCTCCAGGCGCGGTATAGTTTGCGCCCGACGAGGCGCCACCTTAGCTTTGGCGGCCACCAACACGACGTTCAGGCTCCCATCGACGTTTCTTATTCGCCAATAGGCCACAGCTGCGTAGGCTTGCTCGCTGGCGTCGCACAGTATGTGTAAGTCGACGCGTTCATACTTTTGCGTCACGTAACAGCGCGGTAGTCGCAGCTGAGCGAGTTCAGTCAGGCGAGCGAGCCAGGAGGCGAAGAGCTCGTTCTCTTCCTCGGGGATTTGCTCGTCCCACGTCGTCTGAAGGCGCCACAAGCTCTGCAGTATGATCTTCGATCGTATTGTGTAGTGGCTCAGCAACCCAAGCGGGTCGTATATGGACATCACGGCGCTGAGGGCTTCACGCTTAGTCGGGGCGCGCGTTCTCGCTCGTACTTCAGCCGGGACTCGGTTCATAGATGTGTTGAACCCCAGCTCATCGCGCTCCGCGTCCCAATGCAGCCCCAGAATCTTGCTCTCAGGCTGCTCACCCCCCAATTGTGTAGGAGAGGTGGCGTGCAGCTCGGTGGGCACGTCGCGTAGCACCGTCTTGTTGCTGGAGCTCCAACCTCGCAGCGTGAACCCTGCGTGCGCGTGCACTGCTCTCGTTTCCTCTACTGCCTTCCGTGCTTCTTCAGCGTCTTCATAGCTGGCCACCAAATCGTCCATGTAGTGACTTCCTTTGATGGCCTCCAGCGCCCGCGGGTACTCCTGCCCATGTACGTCTGCGTTGTGGTTGCGAACGTAATGGGCCATGTACGGGGAGCTCGCGGCGCCGAATAGCATACTGGTCATCTTGTATTTCCTCGGCGGCTCTTGTCGGTCGTCACCTCTCCACAGGAACTGTTGCGCTGGTTGGTCCTCCGGCCTTATCCTGATTCTCAGGAACATCTCCTGCACGTCTGATGTAATCGCTACCACCTTCTCTCGGAACCTAAATAGGATTCCTGGCAGCGACAGCAGTAGGTCGGGTCCCTCCAACAGTTCGTCGTTTAGGCAGACGCCGTTGCTCTTCGCTGCTGCGTCGAACACTAGCCTATGTTTGCCGGGCTTGTTCGGGTTCTGCACGGCGAAATGTGGCAGATACCAACAGATGGCACTCGCTCGCTCCGACCCGTCGCATGGCGTCGCGTACCCTTTGTCCAATAGGTTGTTAACCTGCTTGGAGTACTCAGCCGCGAACTGTGGGTTGGCGTCCATCTTCTGCTCGATCTTCTTCAGCCGGCGGAACGCTTGATTGTAGCTAGGCGGCATAGTGACCTCATCTCGTCGCCATGGCAGCCCAACCTCGTACCCGGTGTCAATCTTCCTGATTGTCCTTCCGACTATGTCGATGGCCCGTTGATCGCTCGCCTTGACTCTCGGCCTTCCTTGTATGCCGAGCGCGTCGATCCTGAAGTGGGCTTCGACTAAGTCGTGGAGTTCCTGGCTGCATGCATCCGTAGTTCGGTTGGGCTCGTATACATGCAGCACGTTCCCTTCTTTGATGATGGTCTTGCGTGGTGCGGTTCCGTGCACCACCCATCCGAGTTGCGTTCTTGATGCTGCCGGTTGGTTAGGGCCGCCGATTCGGAGCTCGCGGGACACGATGCACTCCCAGTGGTCTGTACCCACTAGAAGCCCGGGGCGCGCCAGTTCGTAGCACACCTCTTCTGGGGTCAGGTCCCTCAGGTGCTCGTAATCCAGCAGCGTGTCGGGAATGGACTGTTGGTGAAGCCGGAGATCCTTCATGGTCCTCGCTCTGACCCTGTAGCTTTCGTCACTCTTCAGTCCCTTCACGTTGATATTCACTACTTGGCTGCCCATATCTCGCTGCGACATGTTGACCCCGCTCAGGTGGAGCGGCCGTGATGGCCCTTCTGCCCCGACGCTCGCCGCCAGTGCTTCGTCCACTAGGGTGATCGTGGCCCCTTCGTCTAGGAGTGCGTAGGTCTTGACCTCCCCCCGTGGTCCGGACACGATGACAGGGCACATCTTGAGCAAGACTGCCCGTGGCCCGGTAGCGGGTTGGGTAGCCACAGACAGGACCGCTTCCTCCTTCCGTGGTTCACCCTTCCCCGTGTCTTCCGTCTGCGCTTCGCGTACCGCTTGATGGAGCGTCGCGTGATGCGGGCGGCGACATTGATCCACGCCGCACAGCTGCGCCTTGCAACTTATGCGCCTGTGTTGCTTCTGGGCGCATTTGAAGCAAATCTTATTAGATTTAAGAAAGCTCCATCGCTGCTCTACCGTTAGCGCCTTGTACTGCGGACACCGCGTCAACAGGTGGGCTTGCTCGCACTTAGGGCACTTGTCCTTTTCTTCTTCCCTTCCCTCGGTCGTAGTGAACACGCTCGCCTTCTTCTTGAGTGTCACGATGGGTCGAGTTTCCTTTCTCGGTGCGGCGGCGCTTGTAGACGGAGCGTACGTATATCGTAACGCTCGGTCCGCCTCTCGCATTAGAAACCGTGACATCACGACGATTTCCGGATCCGCTGTCCCTTCTTGATCGTAGGCGTAGTCACACCAGCGGGATCGGAGATGCGGGCTGAGCTTGTCCAGTACTTCCCGGGTCATAAAAGGGTTGAACAAGTAACCTCTTCGATCGATTGTTTGCAGTACGCAAATTATGTTCTGTAGCTTGACAGCGAAACTGTTGAGTTCTGTGGCCGATGTACCAGGTTTTGGAAGCTTCTTGAGGTCATCCAGTGCCCGGTCGATGATGACTTCCGGTCGACCGAAGCACTGCTCAAGAGTCTTCATAATGACGCCTGGATCAGTGGCCGTATGTAGAAGGGCGGCCACGGCGTCTCTTGCTTCTCCTTTGAGGCAGCTTCTCAGCCTTTGTACGTTCTCGGCTGCTGTAACCTGGTACATATCTGTCGAATCTCGTACAGCCGCCTTGAATGGCAGCCACTCGTTGGCCGCTCCGGAGAATGTAGGTAGCTCCGTGTGCCTAGGCCTAGGTCGGGCCATTTTTTCTAGTGTTGCTGCCAAGTGCTCAATGCTGTCCTTTGCTCTTGTGGGGGTCGGCGATCTCGTTCTAGACACGAAGCGTATCTGTTTGGATTGTCTTGGTCCCTCCTCCCCCCGTGAGTTGAGGGGTTTCGTCCTCAGCCATTCATCCACCATTCGATGAGGCTCTTCGCGTGGACGAGAGGGCTCTTGTTCCTCTTGTACGCTTTCTTCATCGTTGATCGCTGACACCTCCACTGCTAGTCTCTTCTTGACTAGCTCTTCTTCCAGTGCCAGTTGCTGGGTCCGGATGGCTGCTAGCTTCTCTGCAGCCTCCAGTTCCGCTATCCGTAGCCTTGTTGTGACGCTTGTCGTCGACCGTTGCGACCTCATTGTCCTGGTCGGTGACGTCATTCGCTGTCGGATCGCGGTGTTTGTCGTCTGTGCACTGGAAGGCCCCGCTGCGCTGTTGTGTGCCATTCTCGGAAATGGTGATGCTGGTGGGTCCGGTGAGAGTCTTCTTCTTCGCTCCCGTTCGATCAGCTCCGCTTCCTGGCGGCGCGCCTCCTCTTCTTGGACGCGTCGCGCTTCCTGTTCTTGGATGCGTAGCTGTTCTTCTATCTCGGTTGCGTCTCCCTGGCTCCTTGTGAACACCATCTTGGGTATAGCCGCACGTTCGGTTTGGCAAGGCGGGTTAGTACCTTTTCGGTTCGGTACTTCAGGTGAAACCGGTCGGCTCGGTTCGGTAAGCCGGTCGGGTTCAGTTGTGTTGAAGCCGGTCAGGTTCAAGACCGGTTAGGTTCGAAACCGGTCCTGTTCCGTACAGCTTTGTTCTTACCGCAGATCTTCTTACTTCGTCTGCGGCTCGGTGACAGCCGGGTTCCTTTCTTCGCTCTTGCCGCAGATCTTCGTACTTCGTCTGCAGCTCAGTGGTTCTGGTTGCAGCGGGTTCTTCGTTCTTGTATCCGCTGCTTGATGGACCAGACTGTAGTGGGCCTGGTTGCCGCTGGTTCTTGGTTCTTTATCCGAGCTCGTAGGACCAGACTGAAGTGGGCCTGGTTGCCGCTGGTTCTTGGTTCTTTATCCGAGCTCGTAGGACCAGACTGAAGTGGACTGTATTTGGTTGTTCGTTGGAAGAATGAAAATACTGTCGTGATTCGTATCTTCAATTTTATTCCGTATTGTTATTACAACTGTATGTTATTACAATTGTAGAGCTGAAGACTGACTGTGTCCGACTGTGTCTCAGCCTCCAAACGGTCCGTTATTTATACAAGAACCGCTAGGCGCGAACAATGGCGCCCCTCTCTCTCAATGGCGCTCGGGCATGGCGTCATAGAAATGCCGTAATCATCAATATTATCTTACTTAAATCTACACAAATTATACATTTCCTTAATCTACATACTTAATTCTACCTAGGAAACATATAAACTGTAAAAAGGTCAACACAAAAATCTTATCTAACCTAGATTCCTCCCTACTTATGAGCTATCAAAACATGCATAATCTTACCTAATTATCTACCTTTCCTCTAGTTCTCGTATATTACAGTAGTTCTCATATGTTTTGCACTCATACTTTAAAACTCACATGGAACCTACATCAATTATATTTTAACATTCACGTGTTATTTTTAGTACCACGAAAAGAGAAATTTACAAATAATAACTAACTAACGGGATATCATATTTTCTCACGCCGACCCCGGCTTAATGTGTTTTGGGATAACAGCAATAGTCCATTCAATGTTTTATTAAGGCGGCGTACGGGTCTGCAGACAATAAGCATTTATAGTTATTTATTTTTCAAAGCGGTAAACCTTTGACAAACAAGGCGTTCACCGTTACGGAGCCATTAAACATGGATTGTTTCTTTATTTTTACAAAATGCCGACAACGGTCAGGGTTATTGCTTCATTCAAAGATTCGTTAAAAAGACCCAAACACATGGTCGCCATAAACACCGTTATAGGTCTACGTGGGAAGCCCTTATGCTAAAAAATCACCACGCAACGTACAAAGCCATGCGTCCGTTACAAAAGACTATTCTTGAAACAATATAAAGATTCATGACTTAAAACACCCTAGTAACTCATTTAGATACGAACAAATAAGTCACAGCAATAACTTCAAAACCAGACACTCTCCCCTTAAATTTCGCACCACCAGATTACAAACACCAACCCACCCCATTGTCAAAACTTACACTAAAAACAATTTAAATAAGACCGCTGGGACTACCCGACCGCAGATTAGATATCTCATTACACCACATCAAAGGCTTTTGTCGAAACTATTTGTTTGGACGAGAACGTAATGAAATTCTGTGAGTGCTGCACTTTCAACTCTACTCAGGGAGTGTTTTGTCTTGACGACGACTGTTAGAAACCCTGTTTGAAATAGTACTCGTATGACTTGTGTATTTTGGGATGAGCAGGTCTCTTGTGTGCGCTTCTTCTTCTGTAGATAGCTCTTCTTGTAAATTTTAGTAGTTTTGTCTCGTGACGACTGATAGAAACGCGTTCTTAAATATAAAGAAGGAAAAAAATAATTGGCGCAGGTCGTAATTACCGTCAGCGGTAGCGTGGGGTTGACTTTCGTTCGATAATTTAATGTTTTAATAACTTTTATGTACTTGTTTTTTTATTGGCTTATGTACTTTGGCGTGAGCAAGTCTTTTATGCGCTTATTCTTATATATATACCTCTTCTTGTATATTTAAGGACTTTTATCTCGTGACGATTGATAGAAACCTGTTTTAAATAAAAGGTCTTCTTTGTGTGCTTCTTCTTCTGTATATTCCTGTTCTTGAATATTTCGGTAACTCTCTTCTGTAGCCAATTTAAAATACGATTCTCTTGAACACTGATGATCAACTTCGAATACACGTTCGTTTTTTTGCCATAGTGTGGTAAGTTTCACCCAAATAATTATTGGCAGAGATTACTTCGTAGATTTTAATCCACCTTTACAAAGATTAAATAAATCTCATGTTTTATTGATAATATACTAAGTGGGGATACTTAATAAAGTCAGACTTCAACTATGCGCGAATCTATATTATATGTCTGTGCAATGACTATCTTTTGCATTATCCAGTGCTTATATGCAACGGGATCATCATCCATTAGTCCTAAGTCCTATTTATTGTTGAGTAGGCGCAACATAGTATCTTCTTCTTCCATGGAAATGTATATGCTATTGTCTCATCTTATACACCACGGTATGACAGCACCTATTTCTAATTAAATGCTTTATCATGAGCAGGTCTTTAATATATTCATCATCAGCCTATTAATATTCCCACTGCTGCGACACAGGCCT
Organism: Orthosia incerta; assembly: GCA_948252205.1. Lineage (NCBI taxonomy): Eukaryota > Metazoa > Arthropoda > Insecta > Lepidoptera > Noctuidae > Orthosia > Orthosia incerta. The sequence goes on along the minus strand of OX411741.1, from coordinate 33,885,503 downwards.
GTGAGAGGGAATGGGCCGTAATCCACGCGGGCCGAGTGCGGGTTGGTGGATGTCACATGTCATCGATCGGCCGCAACTTACAAGTTGTAGGTCGTGGGTTCGAGCCCAGGCAGGCGCTTTACTTTGTTTAAAATATTTCATTACCACTGCTCTCAAAACGGTGAAGGAAAACATCGTGAGGAAACCGGCATGTCCTAGAACCAAAAAATCGAAAACATGTCACATCCACCAATATGCACTGGGCCCGCGTGGTGGATTACGGCCCATTCCCTCTCATAGAGAGGAGGCTTTTGTCCCAGCAGTAGGAACATTAATAGGTTGATGATAATGATGATGATGTTATAAAGGTTGCATCAATTCAAATTCTTTCCATGGTTCTTTAAGGTCATTTTCAATTAAGTTTAGGTTTTCTTCAACCTTAAAATAATCAAAATGAAACTATTATTTAGTAAGTGGAACTAAATTTTCTCATCCACAGATCTACATTTCTAACCCAATGCTTACTTAAATATTCATCAAATGGTTTTGGAACGAATTATAGCTGTCAATATCAAACTTGTATTCGATTCCATAAGAATACATCTAAAACTAATTAAAAGCATTATTTAAATCCCAATATCTCGTGCATTTACATACTTCAACCGCAACTATATATCGTGACGTACCCCATATCCCAATACATAAGCGCAAAATTTTCGTTCTAAATTACAATTCTTATACAGCCGTATAACTACAACGATTTGCGCTTCAGGGAGTGCAAAACAATAGGGTGCTTACCGCTTCCCTCCTGATGCCTGAAGCGGTTTCGCCATCCCGCTCCCTCCCATTGTTCGTTCAGTAAGTGCGAGGAGTATGTATGACGGTGACGAAAGCCACTTTTAGCTAATTTTCGCCGGCGCTCACCGGTTCTCGTTGACGTGCAAACTTCTGACTTAAAATATTGGTTCGTTTTTAAACTGACTTTCGGTGTTTAGACGAGATGATTTGTGATTTTTTACTCGGTTTCTGATTATAAAATGCAGAATTGGCTAATGAAATTTTTAATGTCGACAGTTTCAGTCAAATTTCATTGGATTTTGGCATGTGTGAATTATAACAGATTGAACTTATACAAATATGGTACTTATTCGAATAAACATGAAAATAGAAGATCATGAAAAAAATAACTCCATCACTTAAAGAAGATTATTAGCTCCTTTGAAATCGACTAAAGAAAAGGGTAAATCATTATTTTAAAGAGCCCGAAATTGAAGTTGACACTGATACTGTACGTCACCAAACTAAGCATATTCAAAAGATATTCATTAAAGACACCGACTTCCAAAAATTAAGTTATTTTTCACTTTGTAGTTTTCTTATTCTTATCTAGAAAACTGGTTAAAGTCAGAGGAAAGAAAACATTCCATTTCACTTCCATCCGCATAGAACTAAAAGATAACAAGGTAAAGCGCCTGCCTGGATGACCTACAACTTGTTAGTCGCGGCCGATACCACTGTCTCCGTACTGCTATTGAGAAATCCCAGATAGAAAACCTAATAACACTTTGCCCAATCCGGGCATCAAACCCAGGTCCTCATGCCGAACCGGCATTATAATTATCCATTTTTACACTCTTGGTCGCCTTGTCCAATGGAAGTCTTTTCAGGCAACTCATAGAGACTCGAATTATTAGCAATTTAAAGAGCCTGTTCACTGATTTTAAAGAAGACCAGCTCAAGCAGACAGAGGCCTAGCAGTAAGTAAAGTTGGACTTCAGATGATAATAGAAGAGACCGAATAAGCAATTGGTAACCAAGCGAAGTCCAATGGTCTTTGGTTTGGTAAGACTAAAATAGGTACGGCGTACAGATTGAATTAAAAAGAGAGAGTTTTTAACACTCGAAGGAAAAAGAGGGGTGTTATAAGTTTGATGTGTGTTTTTGTGTATATGTCTGAAGCATCATAGCTCCTAAACGGATGAACCGATTTTGATTTCGTTTTTTTTTTGTTTGAACGGTGACTTAATCGAGAGTGTTCTTAAAAAAATGGTTCCGCCGTTCAAAAGTTATGAGCGGTTTACTGTTTGAATGTCGGTGTTTTTGCATGATACCGTGCCATAATTACGTGTCCAATAGACTGTGGATTGAAGCGTGTCTATTACTAGTTAAATTATGTAGCATGAAATAAAAATGTATCAGGGATTCTTTAAATTTTACTTATATATACAGTTTGGATAAAGCCGCGCTATAGAAAGAGACCGAATGGTCGATATGCGACCCGAGCTTTAGGCAATGTGTCATCTATCAGTGATAGCGGCTGTTGAAATGCCAAAATGTAAGAGATTGGTTAGGTACGTTACATTACAGTAGCGCCTGGCTGCCCTGGCTTTAAATGCTGACTTTAAATAGACTCCGCACTCATTTTGGTCGCAGCAAGGACAACCTCCACAGCTGGGGGAGCTCGGATGGTTCCGATGGGTAGTTTTTGTGCGGTATCTCCCTGCTCTCTCACTTTCGTCATGTACCGCATGCCCTGCAACCTGTACAGTGTACATGTGAAGACCTTATGGCCGCGTCATCGAATGTTGTTAAGAAGAAAAAGTGCCTGGCATTCCCATACGTTTTTGACTTTTTGCCAATAGCTATCGCGACGCTCTCGTTGAGAGAATGTCTCTTGTCTTAAGTCTTAGCACTGCAGTAGTCGATAATCTAATATTATATTAGTATTTTGATCACAAGAATCTTAGGTAATCTCGCACATGGAGTACCTACCATGGCCTGTGGAGTCTAAAATCCATACCTATTTAAGTATACTTGCCGGTGCACAATACTGCAGTCATAAAATATCGCTAAGCTAGTTCCCTGTTTCCCTTTCTTTACTCAGAGAAAGGCAATAGTTAAAGTTGCTGGCGGAAGCCATTGCCAAGGGCAACTGCCAATGTTCACACATATAATAAGCAAAACTTTTCCTGTTTATGTTACAATCACGCAAAAACGGCAGAACGGATTTGGATAAAATTTTGCACTCGTATAGTTTATAAACTGGATTAACACAAGGGATACTTTTTATACCGATAAACTCGGTATGACCCCATTCACACGGACTAAGCTAGTTATTTAATATCCTTTACCCCGATTTATTCTAGTCAAGATTTGTCTTCTCTCTCTTGTCAACTCTACTTTAGTATGTCTGGTCATCGGCCTATTAATGTTCCCACTGCTAGGACACAGGCCTCCTCTTTGTGAGTGGGAATGGGCCGTAATTCACCACGTGGGCCTAGTGCGGGTTGGTGGATGTCACATGTCTTCGAATTTTTGGTTCTAGGACATGCCGATTTCCTCACGATGTTTTTCTTCACCGTTTTCTTATTTCAGAAAACCTGGCAAATTTTTCATTACAGTAAAGTTTTATACGATATTGACCTTAAATTCCCAATTCAGATGGTAAATCCCTAATGAAACGTTAATGTAAGTAAAACAAATCGAAAGCGTCAGTGATTAACTTTGGGGCGTTAATTGTTAACATTTAGGCAGCCGGGGTGGGTTAAAGTTCAGTTTTAGGGGCGAGCAGCGAGGGGAGGTAATAGTTAAATAATCGTTAATGTGCTAACTATGATTAAATGTCACTGTTAACCTATTACGGCTTTGCAACTACGTAGCTCAATATTTTAAATGCTTAATGGTAATTTTCTAGTGCTCGTATCTTTTTTAAAGAAGTCTAACTAAGCAAGTAATCTTTTAAATTGCCTTTCCACCTAAAAATTATGCGAGGTAGTCACATATTTAATTTTAATACTTCACTACGCATCCTCGCGTAGCCTACTGGTTGTTAAGTTGGGTTAAGGTTAAGGTAAGTTGCTATGTTGGGTTTTTGGATTTCATAATTTACTTTCTTGTTCAAAAATCCTTCCTTTATTTATAAAAGGAAATCTTGTGCACATGTTAATAGTCTTTAGGTAGAATAATAATTACCTCCAGGCTATTTTATTCGAAAACAGAAATAAAATTTGTTATATTAGACCCACCCATAATTTGATAAAAATATAATAAAAAAGCGATCAAAATAATACCGTATTAACTTTAATAATATCGCTCCCTCGGCGTGTCGAGTAGGTAAACGTAATCGGTCCCTTGGGTGCGGCTAAATCATTTGCGGCCATTGTAACCGACGCCGGAACGCCGCGACCCGACGCGACCGCTTACGACGGCGGCAAATAAGTAATCGATATTGACAATCATAATTTAACACTTGCTTTGGAAAGAAAAAGGGTATGCTTCGAGTCGCTCTGAAGGATCAAATCCGGAACGAGGTGATCTGGCAGAGAACCAAAGCTGTCGACAGAATAAGCATGCAGAAATGGCAATGGGCCGGCCATAGTAGCCGTCGAACCGATGACCGTTGGTGTAGACGTGTTCTTGGGTGGAGACCACGAATGTGTAAACTTAAGGTTACACTAGTCGAAAATTCTTCCATACAAACGTAGTCTAGGTATTATTCCATTGTTTGATGATGTACGTTCAAAATAAAAAGTGATATCAATTTGTCTCATCAGCCCTGTATGGAAGCAAAAAAGTAAAAAAAGAAAATGTTTGAAAGTTATGAGCATCGAAAGTTTCACATTTCGACACTAATTTTAACGCATTTTTGGGCGCGAATAAATACCATAAGAAGACGGAAAATTGCAAAACGGCCTCCATACAGGGATAGATTAGTAGTTCAACAATGCAAATAATTTTATTTTGTACAGATAGATTTAGTCGTTTTTTCATGATATCTAGACTGCCAAAGGTCTGTTTATAAAATTTCGCGCGCTCGGTTTCGTCCTAAGTCATTATCCATTTCGCTACAAATTTGCAAAAGTGTGTATTCGTACGCGAACTAGCTGCCTACTGCTCATCACAGCATCTATCTCTTCCGCACGTGTTGTTGGTTGATATAAAATGCATTTTAACCCCGCGCACAAAATAGTTTGTGCAGTTGTCTAGTGTACCCTTAAGATGGGATGTCCTCAGGCTGGGTGGAGCGATAATTTTCGCAGTGTGCCGGCGAAAATCGCGACAAATAGAGAGGCTTAAGTCCAGCTGTGGACTTCGTCTATATTCTGATGATGATGAATTTAACACTTGTAGGTACGTAATGTACTCAGTACTGGTCTGACAACCAGTCTTGGTTGAGAAAGTCAGATAAAAGTCACTCCACGTAAAATACTAGTATATGCACCCAGTTAGGCTGAAAGCCAGCCCTGACGAAAGCTTACATGTCATACTACTTACACAATATGACTTTCTAGTCAATCTTTACATATAATAAATCTGTAGAAAAATAATTTTAGCACATCGAAAAAAAAACCAAAAGAAATAGCCAGGAAGTTAAAGAATGACCAACAGAACCCATTGCCAGTATTTTTGGAATTATTGTCTGTTTATCTGTTTATTTGTGCACGCGTTATTTTCTTTTTGATATCGTTGCACATGCTGAGATAGGAGCCTTTTTGGTCTCGCACGGGGTAATTTATTTTGATTTTTTATTATTGTTTGTGTTTTTCTTATCTCGTGTCTCCTGTGCGGGTCACAAATAAATATTTTTCTTTCTTTTCTTTCATCACGTGAAATGTACGAAACCAATGTAAATAACTTTTATACATAAAAATTGTGCGTAACTTGAAGAATTACTTAGTTTTTGTTTCTTCGCAATCGGTTCACTCTATCAAAGTCAGATGAATTTAAAGTGTTCAAGAAGTAACATTATCACAACACGCGCAATTCAGATAATAGGACAGTTGAAATCGATATTCGATAGATGGCGTTGTGCATTTGAAGTCATTTTCTGAATGCGGTGTTAAGATTCGCCGCGAAAGAATAATGACTATAGAACAAAAAATGGTAGGTAGGTAAGTAGGGTAGGCAGGAAGGTAAGTAGGGTAGGGTTGGCAGACAGATGACGGGAGCGAAACGCGGCGGGCACAGCTAGCTCTGAATAGTAATAGTAGTTGTCATAATAATAGTCTATAGTAATAGTAGTTGTATGTAGTAGTTCTGAGTAATAGTAGTGTATAGTCTGTATATTTCCTATACCGAGTACCAAATCTAAACAATTAATCTATCAGTGGGTCAGGCCACACAGAGTTCCGGACAAAACGAAAAAAAAGCCGATGAATTAATAGTCACCATGTTCAATATACCTTTAGATTATCTAGCTAGCATACTACTGGTACTTACATGTTTTTTGTATCAAAGCACCAGACTAAACTTCATATAACAAGCTACAAATCGCATAATTCATCGCCGCTAAAATGGCGCCACACTAGGTTCCGCTCAACATGTAAACAATACATTAAATTTTGCATTCAGAAGTCAATCAACATGAGCGAACTCAACCGTGCACGCGATAATACGTCGGGAGCGCTAAAGTGATAATCATCAAAATATTGCATCAGTTATCGAAATATTGTAAGTGTCAATCAAAGAATTAAGTCGGTATTGTCGAGCCACGCGTCGGCCACGCGCGGCTCCGCTTCGCTGAGCGCTCGCATGCAACATTTTAGGGGGCCCTTTGTTTTGATTTTTGCGCGTGAAATGACACGGATATGTCATATTGGCTAGATTCGTTGGGATACGTAAATGTGAGGCATATGTGACGCTTTGCGGTTTTTAGGTAATTTGTTACAACCGTTTAATTATAATTTAAAATGGTATTTTGTAGGTGTCTCGAACATAAAGTTCTAAACAATAGTCAAACACAAATATAGTGAGTGCTATCCTGAATCACCTATATAGCTTTAGAACATAATTTAACGGTTAATTTATGAAATTCAAGACTTGACTATATATTATTATTATTTCCTTTATTTAACAGTTTTCTTATTATTTACATTTTTAAATATTTTTATAAAATAAATTAAAAAACAAAAACATTTAAAAATATAAAAAATAGAGGCCCACCGGTATCGGGAACAGGGTCCAAGCTACCGGCGGTCAGGGCTCCAGAGAGAGGAACCTCCTAACTATACGAGCCGTGTCCAGCAGTACTGCTTTCTGGATCAGGCCCTTGACCCAGCTGCCTAACGAGAGCCTTCTAAGATGTTGGTCGAGGCTCGTGGCTATTAAGCCATTGGCTGACACGACTATCGGTACAATGATCGCTGTGTCCACATCCCACATGTCGACAACCTCGCGAGCCAAGTCAAGATACTTGATTTGTTTATCTTTCTCGGCTTTCACGAGGTTCCCGTCATGCGGGACAGTTATGTCAACAATCATTGCACGCCTCTCGATTCGGTCCACCACCACTATATCAGGCTTGTTAGCGATAATAGTCCTGTCAGTGATGATGGACCGATCCCAGTACAATGTGATATTGCCATTTTCGAGAACTGGGTCGGGCACATACCTGTAGTACGGTACCTTCGATGCCACAAGAGTGTATTTCAGAGCAAGTTGCTGGTGGATGATCCTGGCTACAAGATTGTGCCTATGCAAATACTCTTCGTTAGCTAGACGAGAACATCCAGAGATAATGTGGCGGATCGATTCACCCGGGCGGTGACATGCCCGACAGATGTCAACCGTGCCATCCTTCACAATAAATCTCCGGTAGTTATTCGTCATGATAACTTCGTCCATAATTGCACAGACAAAACCTTCGGTTTCCCCAAAGAGGTCACCGAAACGCAGCCAGGCTACGGACGCTGCTTGGTCTACATCAGACCCATGTAGGGCCCGGAAAAAGCGTCCGTGAAGCTCCTTACTCTGCCATACTTCCCTACGGTCGTTAGTTTCAAGCACTACAGGCTTGCGCCAGTTCTCATTCGCCATGGAGAGCGGGGTGAGTCCCTTGTCCACTGCTACTACATCTCGATGCATACCTACGTCGGTGTGTAGAAAATATTCCCTGAGATTGCATATCTCGCGGTTGTGGAGGTTTTTGGCATTTAAAAAGCCTCGGCCTCCACACTTCCGCGGGATATACAATCTCATGACTGACAATCGTGGGTGATGCATTCGATTTGCAGTCAGCAGTGTACGGACCCGCCTATACAGGGCGTCGAGTTCCGTTTGAGTCCATTTGAGTACGCCGAAAGAGTACATCAATACCGGCATGACCCAACCGTTGAAGGCGCGCACCTTGTTTCCGCCTGAAAGAAGGCTATTGAATACCTTTTTCAGGCGGCCAAAGAAGCGTTCCCTCAACGATTGCTTCATGTCAGTAGTGCTGATACCTAACGCTTCCGACATACCCAAATACTTATAGGTTTCGTTTGGAGAGAGGGATCTCAGGTTTATGGAATCCGCGAGTTGAATTCCTACGGATTCCACAATCTCCCCTCGCTTTACATGCATGACCGCACATTTGTCCACACCAAACTCCATCCTGATGGCGTTACTAAAAGTTTCAGTTACTTTCAGTAGCTCCATCAGCTGAAGATTGCTGGGGGCAAAGAGCTTCAGATCATCCATGTAAAGGAGGTGAGATATAACCTGACCACCTCTCTTCAACCGATAGCCTAGCCCTGAATTCTCCAGCAGCATGCTTAGAGGATTCAGGGCTAGGCAAAACCAAAGTGGACTCAAACTATCGCCCTGGAATATACCTCGCTCAATCCTTACAGGTTCGCTATTCCTCTGGATATTTCGACATCCTGGATAGCGAAGGACTGTGCTCCATTGCCCCATACACGACATCAGGAAGGTGCGTAGAGTTGTATCTATTTTATACAATTCTAGCACCCTCATGAGCCATGTATGAGGCACCGAGTCATAGGCCTTCTTATAATCTATCCAACATGTCGACAGATCCTTTCGGGAACGCCGAACCTGTTGGCTAATGGCCATATCAATAAGGAGTAGCTCCTTAGTACCGCGAGACCCGTTCCTACATCCATTTTGAGAGACCGACATGATCGAATTATCGTCGACGTGTTTATTAATTTTAACTCTCAAAATGGATGTAAGAACCTTATAGACCGTTGGTAAACATGTAATAGGTCTATAATTTTTGGGTTCCGCGGTGCTACCAGATTTGTGGAGCAGGTGGGTTATTCCTGTTGTAAGGAATCTGGGTAGCGAACCAGACTCCAAGGCTACCTGGTACTGAGATGCCAAACGAGCGTGCGACCTTTGTAGCCACTTTATCCAGAAGTTGTGCAGCCCGTCCGGCCCTGGAGATTTCCAGTTAGGCAACGGGCGGACTGCACGGGCTATATCTTGGGGGCTGATCGTGATAGCCCCCATTTCTTGTATTGGATCGCATGCTCGTTCGACCTCCCGAGTCCATTCACCTTCGGTGTGACTGACAGGCACCGACCAGATGCTACGCCAGAATGAACACATAGCGTCATCATCCGGCAGGCGCGTATCAGTCACACCTTGGTCGGGTCGCTCCCAAGCCCGATAAACCCACCTTTCATTACTTTGGAATGTACGATTCTGGGTGTATCGCTCCACTCTCCGCCTATACCTACGAATACGGTTTGCCCATGCAAACACTTTTTGCTTCAGGAAGTCGATGCGCTCTGTGACACGGGATATATAGTCTTGGGGGCTGACATCAGTCCCCGAAAACGCCCGTCTCACAAAGCGCATCACTCTTGGCCGATTGTTGCCCTCCCTGAAACAAATTAGTTTGCCGATGAGTGCTCTGGCCCCACCAATACGACGTTAGATCCTGCACTGCCAAGCTGGTACGGCTGGTTTCGGTCGTGTAGCTCTGTCATCTACAAATTTGACGTGGGCTACACGACATGCCGCTACAGCCGCGCAGTACATGATCGAATGTGTATCAGTGAGGTCTTCGCAGTTATCAAAATAGTTTGACAACTGCGAATCCAGAACAGCCACCAGTGCCCTATTTTTGTTATGCATGGGCAAACGAGGTAATCGTGGCCTAAGTTCGAGCGGCATGTAGCGATAATCCCGAATAGCACACTCCAAAGCACTCCTCAATTCCTCATTGCACTGGTTACTTACGTTTGTAACCCTGTCACTACTATCCTCGTCAGCGTGGTTGGACTGTGGTTGCACCACGGCCTGCGACGATGGGGCAGTGACACGGTTACACATTTCCGTTCGGAGGCGATCAAGCACAGTATCATCCAACATACGATTACGCTGGATGACCCGTACCTGATCCGAAAGTCGTTGGGCCGAAACGTTGACAGCCGGCTCAAGCACCTGAAACAAAGAGAGCATCCGGACACGGTACGCGGTCAGATTGTTTCCTCCCTCTGTAGCCCCATAGTATGCGCGCATGACATTTTCTTTAATGGATTGTGTCCATCTCATGCGCTGCACACTTCCGCCGGGTGCTGGGACCCTATCAGAGACCGGTAAGCCTCGAGGTCCTAAGCGGTCCGGCGGCCGGCGTCCTCCCCGTCGACGCGTAGGTGGTGGTGTCGTCGGCGGCGAGAAGTACTCGTCGCTCGAGCTCGACGCAACTGCCACGGCCGGTGACACAGCACTCACGGTGGGGGTGGGGCTGGGTTCCGGCGACGGCGAGGCGGAGCTGGGCGACGAGGCCGGAGGTGGTGGGCGTGCTTTTCGTGCTGCAGCTCTTGTCAACATGTCGATTTACATTTTTTTTCTCTTGTTGTTGTTGATTTTGGTCATGTTTAAATATCCGGTGCTATTGCAGGTTTTTTTTTATTGATTCTATGCATTTTGTGTCTTTTTCTTCAGATAATTGTACTTGTAAATATTTAAAAGGAAAATTCGGAGAGAAAAAATTTGACATCCGCGTTGACAGCCGAGCCACAGATTATATATTTATATATATATTTATATTATTATTATTCCATTTATTTATTATATTTACATATTTTTACATTTTTAAATATCATTCTATAAAAAATAAAATAAAAAAACATTTAAAAATACAAAAATAGTAGCCCACCGGTATCGGGAACAGGGTCCAAGCTACCGGTGGTCAGGGCTCCTGAGAGAGGAACCTCCTAACAATACGAGCCGTGTCCAGGAGTACCGCTTTCTGGATCAAGCCCTTGATCCAGCTGCCCAACGAGAGCCTCCTCAGATGTTCGTCGAGGCTCTTGGCTATTATACCATTGGCCGTCACGACTATCGGCACAATGACTGCTGTATTCACATCCCACATGTCGACAACCTCGCGAGCCAGATCAAGATACTTACTTTTCTTATCTCTCTCCGCCTTCACGAGGTTCTCGTCATGGGGGACCGCAATATCAACAATCATTGCGCGACGCTCTAGTCGGTCTATCACCACTATGTCAGGCTTATTAGCAACAACAGTCCTGTCAGTGATGATAGACCGATCCCAATACAACGTGACATTGCCATTTTCGAGAACTGGGTCGGGCACATACTTATAGTAAGGCACTTCTGATTCCACAAGATTGTATTTTATATTTTATTATTATTATTATTATATTCTTTATTGTACACCACAATAATATGTATACAGGACAAACAAGTATATACGGCATTGTTTATTTATTTTTCATATTGCCCGATTCCCAATTTATTTGGGCCTCCTTGTGCGTGAGTCTACACCAGGATGTTCTATCCTGGGTTGTCGATGATGATATATTTTGCTCATTCAGGTCTTTCTCGATAATGGTCTACCAAGAGGCTGGTGATCTGCTCTTTGTTCGTTGCATTATGTAGTTTTTTTTATAAATAAAGAGTAAATATATAATAATTATATGCGCGGTACGACACCATATTTACGTCAAACTCCACAAAAGTATCACGAACATTTTTAATTAATTACGTCATCGCTAGGTGGAACATAACACGCGTCCAATTAATCCATTGTCTGATGACACCTGATGATGACACGTCATTCAAACCTGCGTTATACAGCATCCGATCACAAACGGAGATGAATCGTCAATATCCCTGTGGTTCGGCCTTTCAGAACAGACAGAATTGGAACATGTCATGATTTCGAATTTCGATTCGGCATAACTTATGCCAACATTATTTTGTCGATAAATTAATAGTGGAAAGCACGGTTGACATATTGTCGGACATGCCGCCGTGCGGAAACCTATCTGAGATGAGATATCACTAACGGACGGAAACATGGAAGCCAAGATTATCCATTAGCTACTTGCTCTGAATAGAATGTGTCAATCGATGGTACTGAGATATTGTTCTGGGATCAAGCTATTATCACTGTAATGTAAAGCCTAGTTTTTTACTTGGCTTTACCTTACCTAGAGTAAATCTTTTGTTGACCTTAGATACATATGAAAAGTTATTATAGCAGACATTATTTTTTCATTATGTCGAAATCGGTCACGACAAATTGTAAAATAACCACCAGTCTCGACTACAACCTAAAGATGCAGGTGGTTTAAAAAATATTTGCAAAAACATTAAAACATCATAGAAATAACAAAAACGATGTAATGATTTACCTTTAGCCATAAATAATTACATAAAACTCCTACATAAACTACATATTCAAGCTGAGAGAACGACTTGCTACACAAGAACCAAACATACTTAAATTCCTGAAGTATTTCTAGTTCAAACTCTGACTGCTGTACTTTTCATATCAAAATTAAAATGTTCCTTTTCAACTTAACATAGCAAAACATTAAAAATAACACGCTTACAAAGTTATTTTAATTGGACATGTGTTACAATTACAAGCCGACGGCAAGGCAAAATGAAGCTGTTCTACCTAAAGTACATTTCATAATGTACTTCATGTAGTACAGCTTTATAAATAGGTTGAAAAATTACCTTGTGAACCCTGTGACGTGGCGTGTGTAGACCAAGTACTTTTGTATGAGGCATCTGGAAAAATAAAAAAAGGTTTCATGTGAACAAGTTCAGTTGAAGTTGGGTCAAACGTAATACATTTTAGGCACACTGTTGTCTCTAGTATACCTATGAGTTCGTGCGGTCACGTGAACGAGCGGTTGGTTTATGCACTAGTCTGAATTTAGGAAAACGAAATTACGAATTCGGCATACGTTTTTTTTCAGTTGAGTACATAAAAATAAACTATCTGACGCTTTCATGCGCGATTACTATGTACCCGACTGCGCGACGTAAAGGAGGGTAATGTGTTTTTTAGTTTATGTTTGTTCCTATGTGGCGTTTTAGTGTCCAAACCTATCGTGGCGGTATCAAAATAAAGGGTTTTTTCCTAAGAGATGATTCAAAAAATATAATTTTCTTCTTGTTCTTCTTTTTAGTTCGCTTCTTAAGCAGTTGGGTTTTTGTATTTGATTTTTTAACAATATTAAGCAATACAAGCCCGTCACACTATTCCCAATACAACTCCTGAAAGCCGGAATCCACGGTCGTGACCATCAGAAAAACACCGAGGCAGTAAAGACTGAAGATTGCAGACAAACGATGCAACTGCCTTGGATCACAAAATGTTTGAGAAAAGAACAGTAGAAGATTAAGAAAAACAAAGTTTTCATTTCCCTCCACATTAAGCAGGAGACAGAACAGATCTAGGCATACGGGGACTTGTACAACTGGGATAAGCCTAGTTGCCAAGAATCTAAATAATAACAAATACATTTTTATCACATCTTTTCAAAAAGAGCTAGTTTATTCTTCGTAAACAGGGACTAAAATAGCTTATTAATCCCTAGGAACAAAAAGTGATTTTAATTTGGAATGTGAATATTGATCATAAATGTTCAATCAGGAAAGAGGGTATTGCGGTACAAAATAGGATTACATTGCTAAAATCGATTACGATGAATGTATGTGAATAGCTAATAAGCAATTGTAATTCTATTTCGGACGGCACGGGAACATTGTATTGAACAAGTGACTGGCTGGAAAACCGCGCGCGAGCCAAATTAAAAACTAAATCTACAACTGTAACGGATTGTACTAATAAAATTGTTATGATGCACTTCCATAATTGGTTAAATATAAATATTAGCCTCTAATTATTTCTATGTTATGTATTATGGTTCCTAATTGAATGTTTATAACTAAACGAAACGTTCTTGTTCATAAGTTGCACTTACTTATTTTCTTATAGAGGGTGATAAAAAGTAGAGTATCCACCTCGGGAGACCGAACATACATAGTCAAAAGAAATAATATTACGAGGAGATCTTCGTCCCGCAGTGGTATAAAATAAGCTAGATAAATAGGTAATCATACCGTGGACCAAGAAGAAGAAGTTTTTAAAGATTCTGGCAAGGATGCGTGTAAATATGCCCACCGTAATAGCCAGCATTCATGTTTTTGGAATATGAGCACGACCACATGACAGTAAAGTTGCATATGTAGATACATGGTACATGTAGATGTAGCTTAAGTTTTCCAATACGGCATGCGTCCAGACTCAGCTCACTGATAAAAATATGGTTTAGTCAAAAATCTGCTTTTAAGATCTTTAGATTGTCTGACCCGGTTTGATGTTTGAGAACGAAAAACACGCTAGTTTTTGAGTTATGTAGATAATAAAAACCACAAAAAATGTTATGTATAAAATAATATTAGAAATCTATGGAATTTATTAGTATTTTTCTTTTTCTTACCGACAACAATACATTGTCTTCTATTATTTTCTTATCACGAGTTTTGTTCCACAGTAATAACTGTACTATCCAAATCAAACTACGCATAAGCCTCTTTTGCCGAACTACAAAACGTCCAACGATTCGAAGCAAGATAGTACTGCTCATCCCCTACTTCACTGAAAAGCTTTCAACCCCTTCAAACCGGTGAAACTACTCCTAAGGGCTTTCAGTCCTTAAAAGGTGCCAAAATACCCCTAAGTAGACGTTAAGTACCCAGGCGATGAAAGGAAGGAGTGACTATTATCCGTGAAACCGACAGAAAATGATGAGCATCTAGATAGTGAAGAGATAGCTTGCAGTACCTTGATGTAATAGCAAGGCTGGGGGATTTTATAAGTATAATACATTTTTTACTTATTTTTTGTTGGGTAATCATCCAATGACTTCTCCCGCTCTGGGTTAAGCGGGAGGGCGTGTCAGACTTTTACTGACTAAAACCCACCCGTGTTCCTTCAGTTGCTTGTACGAGGGCCGCGGTAACTCTCTTTCAAATTTATCCGCGACCAAGACAGGCATCGGCCCCAGCGGACCCCGTCAATTTTTGGTGACATCAAAGGCTTTGAAAAACTGTAGTGTGTCAAAAGAAAGGAAAAACCAAATAAGCTACCTTTGTAGTGATCAATATCGTTTTGTTATTATTATTGATAGGCTCTCGTTTAACCACTTTCTCATCTGATGGTAAGTACGCTCAAAAACAAAACTCATTTATTAAAATTAGATTGAGTTGAAGTTGCAACATAGTTTTTTTATGTTTTGTTTGCGGTGAAAAAACACTTTGTGCTTCTTCTAGAATCTTATTTGAAAATTAAAAAGTGTATTTTTATCTTTTTGCAAGAATGTAGAGTTTACCTCAATTTCATTTCCCTCTTTGTATCATAATAATCCGAAGAATTAGGAAATTCCTAATCGATTGCGGTTGTAGCTATTAGGAAACAAAGACTCCGGCAGGTAATTATGACACGATATCTTGCGAAAACACCCCGATTCAAACCATAAAACGCCCCGAACAAAAACAACGAAATCAAAATCGGTTCATCCGTTCAAGTGCTATGATGCCACAGACGGATACACAAACATACAGGTAAACTTATAACACCCCTCTTTTTCCGTTGGGGTCAACAGTTCTCGAGTAATAATCTGCCTAGCCTTTGCCCAACCTAGTTAGGCTCGTTTTCAGCGGCTCGGTTTGTTCCAGTCTAACCAACTGAATACCAATATTTTACTTGGATGTTGTCTGCCTATCTGACCTCCACAATCCAGTGAGTATTAGGTCACTCGATACTCTTTAGCAAGACTCGTTGTACTAATCATTTGTAGATCTTCGACAGTTGTCACAGGACAACCTTTGAAGACTGCCGGGATCAACGGCTTAGCTTTATTTCCGAGGCATGGAGGAATCTTGGTATGAAACGGATGACCACCCATCTCCAGACCGACAAACGATGCTTTGGCACTTGTCCTACCGCCGACGATCAGCGAGTAGCGAGTAAAGCTAGAAACTAAAAGGCCAGCAGCGATAAGTAAGTGTGTAGTATCGATAGTTTTGTCGCTCGGCTATAAGCGAGTGTTCTTGTGCGAAGGGCAATTACTCGCACTACTCGCTCGAGGCGGCCGCACTGTAGGTAGAAAAACCGCTGGTTGGTCTCTCAACGTGAGTTCTGACCGGCAAGCGAGTATAACTTTGGTAGCTTTTGTCGCTGCAACAAACTTGTGATGAGAAAGTACTCGCCGGCAGTGTGAACAGCCAGCGTTCAACTATTGCTATATGTGCCATTTTTATTGACACGGGATCTTTTGTACGTTTCCTGAGCGAGAAAATAATCGATAGCTAATCGCTTACTCGTCGGCGGCTGTACAAGTGCCTTAACTTTGAACACCGAACCGTACGACAGTAAAAGAAATGTACGCCTCCATCATAAGAAAGTCGAGAGTATAGTAAATTTAAAAGGCTTATACAATAATCATACGTGCTGGACCAAAAACCAAGTTACATTCGCAATGCAGTGGAACCTTTTAAATCGGGTAGATAGGTATGTAGCCACGAGTATTTCAGAAAGTCTGGTATTTTGCAAAACATGTACGGTTCCTTTGTTGGCCAATGACAGCTGTCTACACGGGAGGCTCTATTTCCGTTTTGAGCAACAAACGAATCCAAATTCCCAGTATTTTTTAGTACATTCTCGTCAGAACTTTCCACAAAAGAGCTAGAATCTAGATTTGGAATATTGCAGACGCGGCGTTTTCATTTTGGCAGGTTATTATTTTTCAGGCGAAGAAGTTTTTTTGGGTTCCTCTGCGTGCAGCCTCTTTTTTTTTTTGGCGGCTAGCGCGACTACTGGGCTCGAATCCCTGGTAGAAAAAAAAACACTATTTGGCTGATCACCCATACCAGCGTATATTCTTGATTTGTGCTCGATTGATTGCAATACAAGGGCTCGTCTTCTAACACTAGGACTTGAACGACAATTGAAGAAATTTCCTTGATATCTCTATACACTACTGCCGAACTTTTTAAGTAATACAGGCGTGTTACTTGTTTGTAGTTTGCCACTTAAAAAAATACGTTGAAGTTGTCTATGAGAGAGAGATCACTCTTTTAACATATGTATTGGTCGATGCAGACACACACGCACACTTTACCGTCTGCATAGACTCTGAAAGAAACAGTACGTAGAATAGAATAGAAAATAGCGATGCATTATATTTTCCAAAGTCAGTTATAAGTATCTATGTATTGCATTTCAAAGTGCGTGATGCACAAAGCGTTTGCGAAGGACCGAAGCCCTGAAAGAAAAAGGACGTTTCTTTTTGCCGAGTACGGGCATAATATTTTCCAAAATAACTACCAACGACAATGGGAGGGTTTTATGCATCACATGATTCACCTGCTATTGGAAATGCAATACATAGGTACCTATATAGCATTTCGTAAGTCGAGACTGATTGAATTTCTTGCCGAGGCAATCAATGCATCGCAAGACTTTTCTATTTCCGTCGAGGTTTACGGCTAACCGATTACCCCGTTTTATTCGATACTGCGTTTTACCTGTTTTATAAAATCTTAGAAGCCTCTCAAGGAATCTCAACTTCTAAGTCAATTTCCGGCCTTGGCGTTCCTAGAAGAGTATTGAAATCTTACTAGATATAAAAATATAGTAAAAAGAGTAAATTATTAGTAACTACCGATTTGTAAGCGACGCTAGCTTCCGGGGCTCGACGCGATTCGATTTATATTACACCGCGATAACGGATTTTGACCAAACAATTTTGAAGTACGTTCACATGGACTGTAACGCACACAGACACGGACGCCGTAACTGATGTGTTGCGTCAGGGAATGGAGTACTACATTCCGTTCTCTGACATAACGATTTCCAGCGTTGACCGGCCATGGTTTGGCGCCGAATGTCATCGCGCCGACGCGCTTAAACATGAGACGTACCTGGCATGGGTCGACGCTCGATCGCGTAAAGCGAGTGACGTGGGTCAGAAGAAGAAAGCCTACAACAGGGCTGCCAAGTCCTGCAAGAAGGTGTTGCGTGGGGCTCGATTCGACCACAACGGCCGAATAGGGGCCAAACTTGCTTCTTACCCAGCAGGTAGTAAAGCGTTTTGGTCCCTGGCTAAGTCGGTCGAGTCGAACTTCTGCCGTCCCTCACTACCACCACTGCTGAAACCCGATGGGTCACTGGCTCACACCGCTGAGGAGAAGGCAAATTTATTTGCCTCTCTTTTTGCGGAATCTTCGCGTCTGAATCCTGGTGATTCGCGGCCCCCTCCTTCTACTGATGGGTGCGAGACGAGTATGTCGGACATTCGCATCTAACAAAAGGACGTCCGTAGGGTGCTGCGCAACCTCGACGTGAACAAGGCTAGCGGCCCTGACGGCATACCAGCTATAGTTCTTAGAACCTGTGCGCCTGAACTGTCTCCAATCTTGACACGCCTATTCCGCCTTTCATATGAGACTGGAACAGTGCCGAATGCTTGGAAGCAAGCCAACGTACAGCCCATGCCCAAGAAGGGCAGTCGAGCTGACCCGGCCAACTACAGATCCATCTCTGTAACATCCATACTCTGTAAGAGTACGCTCCATACTCTGTAAGAGTAAGGAGCGTGTACTTAACACTAAGCTCCTGGCATACCTAGAAACTAACGATATCCTTAGCGACCGCTAATACGGTTTTCGCCGAAATCGGTCTACTGGGGATCTTCTAGCGTATGCCATTCACATATGGAGTGAGGTCATCGAGAGGCATGGGGAAGCGCTTGCCGTCTCCCTCGACATCTCGAAAGCTTTCGATAGGGTCTGGCACGAAAGCCTTATTGGTAAGCTTCCTTCATTCGGTTTGCCCGGTGGTCTGTGTGATTGGATTGCAGACTTCCTGAGAGATCGGTCCATTCGAGTGGTTATCGATGGCTGCTCGTCGGACCAATTGGATATTAATGCCGGGGTCCCTCAGGGGTCCGTACTCTCAGCAACATTGTTCTTGTTGCACATTAATGATCTGCTAAAACCCGGCACCTTTGGGTATGCAGATGACAGCACTGTTGCTGAGAGATACATGTCCAACACACGGGCTACCGGGCCGCTGATCCGGTCTCTTCGTGAGGCCATGGTGGAGCGTTTGAACTTATCCTTGCAAGCGGTCTCCGAATGGGGCGATGCCAATCTGGTCAAGGTTAATGCTGCTAAAACCCAGGCGTGTCTTTTTTCCGCTAAAAAGAGCCAATTTCACCCGGCTCCAACTTTCCGTGATGTAACCGTGCCAATAACGGACCATCTTGAGCTTCTTGGCGTTACGCTGACATCGACTCTCAATTTTGGGCCATACATTAAGGCAAAGGCACAGCTGGCTGCCAAAAAGTTGGGGATCCTTGCGAAGGTGAGAAGGTACTTCACGCCGGAACAGCTGCTCAACTTGTATCAAGCGCAAGTTCGATCGTGCATGGAGTACTGTTCTCATCTCTGGGACGGATCTGCCAAATACCAGCTTGATGCATTAGAGTCGATCGAAAAGCGGGCCAAGAAACTCATCGGCAATGAGGCACTGGTCAAGTCAAAGCTCCAGAGCCTTGAACATCGTCGCCGAGTTGCCAGTTTGTCGGTATTTTATCGGTTACATTTCGGGGAGTGTGCGATGGAATTACATGATTTAATTCCGCCCAGCCCGTTCCATCATCGGACTACCAGACGTATCGCGATGCCTCATCGGTACATGGTGGACATCCCACCCATACGCACAAAAAGTTTTGGGGACACTTTAATTATGCGTACAGCTAAAGAGTGGAATTCCCTGCCGGAATCTGTGTTTCCCGATAGCTACAATCTAGGGGTTTTCAAGTCAAGAGTGAATGGGTTTTCTTCTGGGCAAGCGTGCTCCATCGTCGACCACATCATCGCTTACCATCAGGTGAGATAGTGGTCAAGCGCAAGCCTATAGACTTTAAAAAAAATAAAAAATAAACTGTCCTTCAAGACCTTCGTCAACCACTGCCTTCTTCGCATATTCGGCATTTACTGGCCCGAGAACATCACCAACGTTGAGCTGCTGGAAAAATGCCACGAAAGTCGATCCGACCGCCAGATCAAGCATCGAAAGTAAAACTGGATGGAGTGGCCACATGCTGCAAATGGTGTTGATCATATACCCAAGCAGGCGTTGGATTGGAATACCCAAGGCAAAAAAAAGCGTGGTCATCCCCGGCAAACCGGGCGTCGCACCGTGTTGGCAGAAGCGAGGAGCATCGGAATGGTATGGTGCTAGATGAAACATGAAGTTCAAGACCGATCGCGTTGAAGGACTTCTAAGTCGGTTCACATGGACGCAATGCGATGCAATATTACCAAATTGCACTTCAAATTTTCTTAGAAAATACTTGTGCGATCCTATCGACTCACTTTAGATTGCGTCGTGCCATCAGGAAAGTCTCTTGCCGTACCTTGTGATAATCGACGTGATCGACACCAATAAACGTGAAATCGTGTCATGTACTCGTTCATGTGGTTTTAACTCATACAAGATGCTATTAATTTATTAGAGCTACTTGTAATAGGCCCGCACTGGTGAACCCACTCGCTGTTGGGATACACAAGCTTTATCTCTCTGTGAGAAAGAATGGGCAACCAAATGCGGGTAGGTGAATGTGACAATGTCTTCGAATTAATATTTGAAATCTCACTTGAAAATTCACCAACGGTAGAAGCGTGACTTTTAGTTTAGATTTATCGCGTAACGATCAACAACACACCAAAAGTGTCATACATGGAACTAATAGAAAAACACGTTGTTGCGACACTACGGCTCAGCTTACGTACATTTTATTGGGATAAACATTAGCCTATGCCACTCAGTCACGGTGTAGCTTTCTTTCAGGAGATGAACTTTTGTAATGAGGGCTATCGCATTTGAATTTGCCTCTGGAGTAGAGATCTTCAAAATGTCAAATGACATAGTTTTTTGGCTTATGTCGCGAGTTTTACAACTTTTTCACTGTTGTGAATATTTTATAATTATTACAGATTAAGATAGGTACGGGTTTTACCAACCATTACTTAATAGACTTTAATGTTTCGGAAAATATTATCCAATTTTTTCAAATAAAAGTTTCCGCGTAGAACTGCTGCGTAATCCATGTTATATTTAATCGCACTTCTGGATTAGAAATAATTTTAATTTGAACATTGCCTCCGTGCGCGTAATATCAACGCGTTAAAGCTATATTAAAGGACGTTACTCGCCAGTGGCGCCAACTCGTGGGCATAAAAACGATAGGCCTCATTGGATCACCTAAGTGTCTGTGTTTCACCAAAATAAAAAAGATTCACCCTAAAAAATTGAACCCATATAATCACTGCTTTATCCACGACTTGCTGTCTAAAAGTTGCCTGCTGGAAAGAACCTTATAACATGCAAGCAGGTAGAAAAATGTTTCTGGCTTCTAATTGTGACTTGATTTGATCAGACGTGCGATGCGAATTCAAAATCGATTTCTTTTGTTAAACGTGTTGAATTGCTAATTGTTTAGGTGCGAAACAGATTTGATTTAGGCGAGCTTTCATATAAACTCTAGTATTACAAAGAGGTAAAATTGTCTAGCACTTTTCATCCCGGAATTTGCGACTCCGACTGCGATAGGGCGGGCTAGTATTCGATAACATCCTGTAAGAAATTTAGAATCCCACAAATTGGCGGAGTCGCCAGTTATTTAGGTACCTATCAGAATGGGAAGGTTGCTTTTTACAGTACTAAAGTTCTGCCTAACTTGTACCTACACCACATCAATGATATAAAAAGGCAGAAAACGATTTTATTATTATAAGTGACTGTTTTAGTCAAGAGCGAAAAGCTTTTAGGCAATCGTGTTGCATCGTCGAATAAACGACATCAACGCTTACCATCATTTGCAAGTTGTCAAAAGCGCAATTAACAGCCGCACGGATCGATCTTCGAGTTTCAGCAACGCTTGCCGAGGTAGGGCTTTGGATGGGTGACCATTCATTACATACCGAGTCTCGTCCGTGCTTCGGAAAACACGTAAAGCTGTCGGTCCTGGCTAACATGAACGACGGTCAAGGATGAAGACAAGAGACGTTACGGGTAATCACAATCCTGAAATTTGACCCAGTCTTACTGAGAGACAGAGAAGGTCCAACACAGCATTAATTAATTAACTATAACTATTTAACCACATACCGCGGTCCATCAAAAAACTGAACGTGAGCTTATTTAAGAAACGGCTAAAATCCTTACTGGTTAGCAAAGTACTCGTATTACAGCATTTCGGTATTTTTAACAGACAAAAATCTAATGATAGAATGTTGACATGCTAATGAAATATATAACTATTTGTCCATAAAAATAATTTTGTATATTGACATTAGTATTGTATAATAATTTTGGTATTGTATATTGACATTAGAATTGTATATTAACATTAGTATTGTATATTGACCTTAGAGCATTCAACCTTATATTGAGATAGTCTGTCTTATTATTTTTTTCAGTCTGTGCCTTAACATGTTCTGTGTTGGCATTTTGCTTTTATATTATTGTTGTTATTTTTTTCTTATTTATTGACATTGATTTCTATTGCTATTTATTATTAATTAATTTGTATTATGCAATTCTTTATAATAGTTTTTTTATTTAATTATTGAGACTTGGCGTCCTTTTTTTCTCACAAACATATGTATCTTGACTAGCGTCTGCCAGCGGCTTCACCCGCGTGTATTGTACATAATTATGACCCTTCCTCTTGAAAAAAAAACCGCATCAAAACCCGTTGCGTAGTTTAAAAGATCTAAGCATACATAGGGACAGACATACAGCGGGAAGCGAATTTGTTTTATACTATGTAAGGATATACCATTATTATTGTACCTATGTTAAACAAATGAATAAATGACTTATGAGATCTTGTTACTGAGTTACAGGGTTTTTGGAGTTCAGGTTCGTTCTATTTAAAATATTGGTTTCGAGCTGAATATGGTTAGACTTGAAACCTTCCAATAATATAGTTGTAAAGTCGAAGTTGTGTTGTCTTGCCATGATAGGCATAAATCAAACACGAATCTATAAAATAAAATAACAAAAAACTGTAAATTAATAATAATGTTAAATGTTAAAATTAATGTGAACTTAGTTGGATAACAAGCTATCCTTGTATTTTATTGCCTCAAATCAAGGCTTTCAGATCGGATATAGTTAGTCAAATACAAGCCCGGTACAGTCCCACTGCAGTTCAAAGACGAAAGGCCTGCTCATACAGAGAAGGCACGAGCGCTAATCCCCACGCTTTTTCAATGCGGTTTAGCGAATTCAAACTTATATTAACTTATAAGACTAAAAAAATGAAATGAAAGTTTCCTCATGTTGTTTTCCTTCAACATTAGGTATCATTTATGTCCAAGATACCTTTAGAAAGTAGCTATCACTAAAAGGTTACAGGTCAATGAAAATTAATAACGGGTTCAGGATGTTGATGCGGCTACACCATTTCTGCAGTACATCAAGTATGTTTGCAGAAGCTCTTAATCATTTCCAGTTGTTAATGATCTTGTCATTTTAATTTATTGATTTTTGAAAAATTCACATTTCTCAAGTAACTTGTCCGGATTTGAACCCACGTACTCAACCACGAGAGGCGAGGCCTTAAGCCACTGGGTCATCATGACATTTCATAAATAAAGCTTACCCCGTATTAAACTGTAGATTTAGATCCGTAACCTAAACCAAATTCCTTTAGTTTGATTTAGTCACAAGTGGTTCATGTAATTTCTTATTAGAAATCCTAATTAGAAGTAATGACTTAAATAAAAGAAAAATAATTTGCTGTACCCCAAGTACTCGTATCTATCTATTTGTGTTTACATTTCAGTTTCAAGAGGGCCAAAATACGCTTACCTAAGCTTAAAAGTTTAGGAATTAGTTTGAGGAATAAGGATGGTTTCATAAAAAAAAACCAAGCGTGTTAAGCATTCGGTACGTTCATTAAGTAAAATTCAACTTTTAGTCTAGTTGGAATCGATGGATAGAATCCGTTCTTATTGGTGTCACCACAAAACACCAAAATCTTTACGACCACCATTAAAACAACCAACGATATTTTGCCACCCATTCGCACTTTCCGATGTACTTACGACCTTTTGACCAAACCTTGAGAGAACACAACACTTCACGTGTCACTGCACAACACAATATAAAAAAAAAATGAAAATGATATAGGATATTCACCCGCAAATAACATAGAGAAGTTGGTGAAAGTGCCCGACCGACTTAGGTAGTCGGCGGAGCTTTTGATATCAAGCATGGTTCACGCGCAACTCAGCATGACGCTGCGTACCACGGCCTGAGACTTACTGAGGACTGAGGCCCAGGACCGGCGGGGCGGCAACCCTCCCGGCCACGCCCACACACGCCCCCTCTCACCTCAACACACCACCCCGCCAATAGCAAAACACTCCGGCTAATCTTTATCTGAGAAAAATAAACACGGTGGGCGGTAGATAATGACGTGCAGCGCGGCGATAATCAGCCTTTGTGGGCCCGACGCCCCGCGCCCCAAACAGTTTGGAGAAAATTGAACCGTTCGATCCTTTTTTACAAAGAGCATAGAACGTTTTTATTAAAAGCCTATTGCCTATCGAAGTTGGCACTTGTTTCGGCTTGTTTGTCAGTCGCATATTGTGTTTTTTTATTAATTCGCGCGCTCGAATTTCGCCCGAACAATGGCCGCCTTTGTATTATTTTTATAAATTGCCTGCCTTTTCCTATCTCGATAATTGTCCATATAATTGGCTGGGTTTAGGCATATTGTGTTCTGAATTTCGGCACAATGCTTTTCAGGTGTTGTTGCGTGTAAACATTTGTTTCAGCTTTGTCCCCGTTTTGGGCATCAATATCTCATTTCTAACAATGGTGACTGTAAAAATTTAATTTATTGATGTCCCTGCGAGTAAAATAATGCGCTGAATAACAAAAAAAAATATGGGTCCTTTATATGAAGCGGTGTTCTTTTGTAAATCCTAATTTATAATTTATTAGAACTAATTCATACACCACACAGAAAAATATTGCATTTTAGTTCGTACTGTCCATCCAAAGGTTGTCTGGCAGGTATAGCTGTAGGCGATAACACCTACACCATAATTTACAAAGATATTGGCGGAACTACCAAATGACTTTGACTTTAACTTTGACATTGACACAAGGGAAGAGGCAACGAGGTAAAACCAAAAAGTTTACAATTTTTGTGGACAATAAAGTATATTCTATCTATCGACAAACAAAAGACTACGAAATCTTCCAAGCCACGTCATCTGTGGCTAGGCTCACTTAGGCCCACTTGCACGAAACATTTAGCTCAGAGTTAATTACACACGGGGTTAAATTGACGGTTTGTCATGCAATATTGTCAACTTAACCTCATGTGACAACCTCTGTAAACTCGTGTACTAACTCTGAGTTAAGTTTGCCGTGCATATGGGCCTTATACTCTTCCCATAATAACGTTAGGCTCAACATAAGACAGTTATGTCTGACAGGTTGGTTTATTATAATGTATGCCGGCGGCGGGTTACGGTCGCGACCCCTGGTCGTCGCTCCACCACCCAACAGGATAAAAATACTCGAATTACCTTGTATACCTAATAAACATTATCAGATATTTTTATTTAAATTTTGTTGTAAATAAAGGAATATAGTAATTATTTTTGAACTAGTCCTCGTAGATAAACTTTCCTGGTAGAGACACTTGAAAAATGTCTATACGAGAAATCTCGCTTCTGTTCCTTATAGAATCTCTTTCGTTTAGTACAGCATATCAGAAAAGAGTGTAAATTTTGACATTATTTTTTTTTGGAAATTTTGGGTTGATTTTTATCGGCAGATGTTTATATCTGAAAAATAAATAATGGAAAAGCTGTCAAACTCTCATATTTACTACTAAGATTAAATTAATGTCACTATTGAAAAATTGACCTTAGGGCGTTGTTAGTATCACGCGGATTTGCTTTGATTGGCCTATGAGTAGTAACCGCAAAAAACAATACCAGAATTTTTCGGCCCTAACGGCTATCTGATCTGCGAGCAATGGTGCCCTCCTCACTGCCACTAAAGTTTGGCAATTCTTCGGGGTATGTCACTAATCTCGGTTCTCATGCGGATTTCTTCATTATTTAAATTTTACAGGTGAAAGTAAATGAAAGCTTGTAAAATGTCGAGTCTTCAAACAAAACATTCCGTCTGACCAGAACGAAAGGCTGAAAAAATAGTCTTCTTCTAAATATTATAAATCTAAAAGATATTTTAGCTTCCATTCCGAAATCACTGAACCGTTTAGACGCAGCAATGTAGTCCTAATGTCTCACAATAGAGAATCGAGCTTTGTCGTAGGCTTGCTACGCCGGCGCTACGAACCGTAGCAAGATTGCTACGAAAAGGCTACAGCACTACGCCGTAGAGCGCTAGTCTGTTAGCCTTATTTTTACAAGCTTTTTAGTAACTTGCAATATAAATGTATGTATGATATTTGGGTCAAATCATGCAACTGAATTTTAAAGTAATTCTCCTCAACCAATTAAGATAAAATTTTGCATATACGTTTGGTTTGGATGACAAATGCACGGTAAGCTATAAAGCTTGTTTAAAAAAGTTTTGAAAAATATTGTCAGTTATTATTATAAAATCGAAGGTCAAATTGCAATGTATGTACATATGTATGTAAGTACATACATCCATACATACATTGCAAGTTAAATAAAAGATTGTAAAAAGGAGGAGGTTCTCAATTCGGCTGAATGTTTTTTTTCAAGCTTTTATATTTAACTTCTTCTTCTTTCGTGTGAGGTGTGGCCACCTCTGGTGTCAGAGTTAATTAAGCCGCCTCTGGGAATCCCACAGACTTGGCTATTTCAGACTTACATTATTAACTATGTAAGTCCAGGTTTCCTCACGATGTTTTCCTTCACCGTTGCCTGTGATGTCTAAGATAAACTTAGAAAGTACATTATGAATTTGAAAAAAATCACATTGGTACTTGCCCGGATTTGAACCCACGACCTCAAGCACAAGAGGCGAGGTCTTAGCCACTGGATTTAACTTGTTTCGTTAGTTACTGCGTATGGGTATTGCATCTGAATTTTAAAATAGTTATCGGACACTGATTCAGTAAAATTTTTGTAGACACGTTTGGTTTGGATGACAATGTACATAATTATGCAAACCTTGTTTTTAAATGAGTCTTATAGTAATTTAATTAATAATTATTCTTCAACAAATATACCTGTAATACAAAACGATTTCTTTTGCGATTTCTCTTTGGTTCCGTACCCAAAGGGTGAAAACCGGACCCAAAGGGTGAAAACCGGGCCCTATTACTAAGACTCCGCGGTCCGTCTGTTTGTCTGTTCGTCTGTCACCAGGCTGTATCTCATGAACCGTGATAGCTAGACAAATGAAATTTTCATAGATGATGTATTACTGTTGCCGCTATTACAAAAAATACTAATAATAGAATAAAATAGATATTTAAGTGAGGGTCCCATAAAACAAACGTGTTTTTTTTGTAATTTTTGCGATTATGGTACGGAACCCTTCGTGACCTGACCTACATAACTCCATAACTAAATAAAACAATACCCCTTGGCTGGTCTGGTGAATAGATTACCGGGCTTCTGACTACGCTTATCGACTGTCTTCAAATCTTCGATTGACAGGCTGCACCAACTGCGGTATGATAATGTTATAAATGATCTCAGCAGTCTGACTTCACCTTCAATCGACCCGTGCGGCTATTATTATTTAGCCATGAACTTTTGTAATGAGATTAAAACAAGCTTTTATTTAAAAAACCAGCTTTGCCCGCAGTTTCGCTCCCGTCAACCGTCAACAGCATGCCCTACCCTACTTGCCTACTCTACCCACCTACCAACGCACCAATTTTTTGCCAGTGTCATACTTCCGCGGAAAATCATAACACCGCCGTTCAGAAAATGACGTCAACTGCACAACGCCATCTATCGAATTCTATCTGGATTGTGAGTGTGATGTTTTACTTCTTGAGCACTTTAAATTAATCTAACTTTTGATAGAGTGAACCGATTGCAATGAAACAAAAACTAAGTAATATTTCAAGTTACGCACAATTTTTATGTATAAAATTTATCTACTTAGGTTTCGTAAATTTTACGTGATGAGTGCACAACTAAACAGATAAAAGGACAAAAATTCCATAAATGCTAGAAATGGTTTCTGTTGGTTATAATTTTCACCCTGGCAATTTTTTTGGAAATATTTTCAATATACAAAAACGACTTTTATACAGATTTATTATATGTATTGATGATTGTGTTGGCACGCACACAAACTAGCGTAGTATTAGATTTTTTTTAATCTTGAGGGACTTGTGATTGACCACTATTCACACGCATAGATTTTGAATTTTTAACACGCTTTTATTAGCTTGGTATGTATGTATCTATGTATCTATGTATCAATGTAACAATGTATCAATGTAACGGAATCTTTGAACGTGATTTTCACCCACTTCAAAACGTTGGATTGATTTGAAACTTTGCACACTTATCAAGGACCGATGACAATGCAATAATTTAAACAGTTTGTCCCATTATCCTTACCAATAAAGCGTGTTTTTTAGTTTTTAGAACTACAATTTATTTTGCTACGCAAATATATCTATGATCACACGTGATGGAAAGGGGTGGACGGCGTAGCACGCATGCCAAGAAGTAACCTCACTCTTGGCTTAAAGACTTGTAGATATCAGTAAACACAGACTCCGGTAGAAAATGCTGCGATATGTGAATCTAAATAAAAGCTTGTGTTAACAAAAAATACCTATAAATCGACCTGCGAACCAAAGCAACTCTAAGTATATTCAGTCAGTTTCATCATCGGTGTGAAGTCTAAAGACGAATACAATACGACCATTGAACGCTCGACCAACTACACACAACATAATGGTGTGTTGTTGTTGGTCACAGTCACTCCATTGTACTAATAGTCCAACATTTGTATGCGAAACAGTTGTTGTAACAAAACAAAGATAGTACAAAATAAAACATGCAGCTTTTAAGTATTCACTATCGCTGACCACAGCAGGGTTTCTAGACAAGTGTCATTCTGTCAAAGAAATAGTCGCGAGTCAGCGATAGCGATTGGAAAAATGTATGGGATCTACAAGCGCTTTTGAAATGTCACGAGATCAATCCCTTACATATTGGCATTTCGAAAATCGCTATCGCTGTCATCGAATGCCACTTGTCTACAAGTGGCATTTTATGACAGCGATAGCCGCTTGAGCTATTATACTATCACGTGATGAATCCCTTACATATTGGCACTTCGACAATCGCTATCGCTGTCATCGAATGCCACTTGTCTAGCCGCTTGAGCTATTATAATATCACGTGATCAATCCCTTACATATTGGCACTTCGACAATCGCTATCGCTGTCATCGAATGCCACTTGTCTAGCCGCTTGAGCTATTATAATATCACGTGATCAATCCCTTACATATTGGCACTTCGACAATCGCTATCGCTGTCATCGAATGCCACTTGTCTAGCCGCGTGAGCTATTATAATATCACGTGATCAATCCCTTACACATTGGCACTTCGACAATCGCTATCGCTGTCATCGAATGCCACTTGTCTAGCCGCTTGAGCTATTATAATATCACGTGATCAATCCCTTACACATTGTCACTTCGACAATCGCTATCGCTGTCATCGAATGCCACTTGTCTAGCCGCTTGAGCTATTATAATATCACGTGATCAATCCCTTACATATTGGCACTTCGACAATCGCTATCGCTGTCATCGAATGCCCCTTGTCTAGCCGCGTGAGCTATTATAATATCACGTGATCAATCCCTTACACATTGGCACTTCGACAATCGCTATCGCTGTCATCGAATGCCACTTGTCTAGCCGCTTGAGCTATTATACTATCACGTGATGAATCCCTTACATATTGGCACTTCGACAATCGCTATCGCTGTCATCGAATGCCACTTGTCTAGCCGCTTGAGCTATTATAATATCACGTGATCAATCTCTTACATATTGGCACTTCGACAATCGCTATCGCTGTCATCGAATGCCACTTGTCTAGCCGCGTGAGCTATTATAATATCAAGTGATCAATCCCTTACACATTGGCACTTCGACAATCGCTATCGCTGTCATCGAATGCCACTTGTCTAGCCGCTTGAGCTATTATAATATCACGTGATCAATCCCTTACATATTGGCACTTCGACAATCGCTATCGCTGTCATCGAATGCCACTTGTCTAGCCGCGTGAGCTATTATAATATCAAGTGATCAATCCCTTACACATTGGCACTTCGACAATAGCTATCGCTGTCATCGAATGCCACTTGTCTAGCCGCTTGAGCTATTATAATATCACGTGATCAATCCCTTACACATTGGCACTTCGACAATCGCTATCGCTGTCATCGAATGCCACTTGTCTAGCCGCTTGAGCTATTATAATATCATGTGATCAATCCCTTACATATTGGCACTTCGACAATCGCTATCGCTGTCATCGAATGCCACTTGTCTAGCCGCGTGAGCTATAATAATATCAAGTGATCAATCCCTTACACATTGGCACTTCGACAATCGCTATCGCTGTCATCGAATACCACTTGTCTAGCCGCTTGAGCTATTATAATATCACGTGATCAATCCCTTACACATTGGCACTTCGACAATCGCTATCGCTGTCATCGAATGCCACTTGTCTAGCCGCTTGAGCTATTATAATATCACGTGATCAATCCCTTACACATTGGCACTTCGACAATCGCTATCGCTGTCATCGAATGCCACTTGTCTAGCCGCTTGAGCTATTATAATATCACGTGATCAATCCCTTACATAGTGGCAATTCGACAATCGCGAAAATTCAAACGCAATATAAATGATCGCCATAGTTGATAGTATGATGTATTTACTATCGTTGGCCACACCACTGCTCTTAGAAAACTGATATTGTCTCAACGAAAGCGTACCGATAGCAATTGGGAAAACGTCAAAAATGTATAAGTTTGCCAATAGCTATCGTAATGTCACGTGACTGATGACTTACATTTTGGCATTTCGGCCATCGCCATCGAACCTCATTGAAGAATGAAAAATGAATGAACACAATGTATACAATGTTTTCTTTAGTAAAATTTTGATACGGCGCACTAAACACGAATTTAGTATGGACGTACTTATTTTTTTTTAATAAATACATGTTTGTTAATATGCTTATCAAAACCTAGACTTGTAAGAATAGGATAGATTGTCCCCTCTTCCAAACTTAAACTTCGATTTGGTCCGTTGTGCGTGCAGGCCTCCTCTCTGTGAGATGGGCCGTAATCCACCACGCGGGCCCAGTGCGGGTTGGTGGAAGTCACATATTCGATTTTATAATTCGCTTCCCTCACGATATTTTCCTTCACCGTTTTGAGAGCAGTGATGACGAAATAATTCGTAAAAAGTAAAGCGCCTGCATGGGTTCGAACCTACGACCTACAACTTGTAAGTCGCAGCCGTTACCACTGGTCCACCATTTCTCTTACCGAGAATGCAAACAAACACTTTATTTCATTTCTTTGAAACAGCAACTAGAATCGGAGATGCAGGCATTCAATCACACGATGGCATTAAAACAGAATTAATTTCCTTTGACTTGAATCAAATCACAAACAACAATCGTCACATTTAATGGAAATAGGTAGGATGTATGTTGAACGATTCCAACCACAATCTAGGCCAGGAAAATCTTAGGACAGCCAGTCTTATTTCTATAAAAGATGATATCGGCACAAATATGGATGGATATTTTTGTGCGTTGAAATTTCAAGCAGTTTGTCACGCGTTGGCACACTTTTTACTTTTATATGATGTCACAAGCCCTATCTCCTAAACTTTGATGCGCTTTATCTGTGTCAATAATGATAAAGGAAAAATATCCAGCATTGGACGTCTTTCGGCTGGAACAATGATGATGACTCAAATAAATACTCAACAGCTCTTTATAGTTACATGTTCAATAACGTGCAAGAACGCAGGCAAACAAAAGACAATCACATCTACATTGCTACAAACATAGTTTCAAATAACCCCACTTTGGTTCACCTTCTTTCTTTCCCCCGTAAAGTTAGGAAACTAATTGAGTGGGGTTCTGTATTCAAGTGGCATTAATGTATGTTGCTCTATACGAAACGGCATTATCTTCAACATCGATCACCCTTTGTCTCCCACCACGCGATATAACTGACGCCTAGTATGACTGTACCTATTGTATTGTCGTAACAGAATTAGAAATTAAAGTGCGGGTAGATACTGACAGGACCGGTCCGTGTGGCGACAATTGGGGTCGGCCTATGTCCAGCAGTGGGTGTATTTCGGCTGAAATGATGATGATGATGAGATACTGACGTACAGTTGCTTTTATACAAATTTTGTATTTTCCAAAATAATATGTCTATGCATAAATAACTGGGTTGAGTTGAATTGCCACACCTAAGGATGCTAACGGGATCATACGATTTAAAATTGACATGTAATCAATTAAATGTAAATCTTGATGTCAGCTATGGATAATTAAAATGTATTGACACTGTATAATTAAAAATGTTTTAACATTGATATTTGTCCACCATAATACGAGTCTAATAAACTAGCGGATGCCTCGCGGTTTCACCCGCGTAGGTCCCGTCCCCGTGGGAACACAGGAATTTATGAAATCAGTCCAGTAGTTTTTAAGTTTATTCGTTACATACAAAAATACAAATCTTTTCTATTTATAACATTAGCATAGATATGTTATGTTAGAATGTAAAGAGGCTCTAGCTAGACAAGTGTCATTCAATGTCAGCGAAGATGATGATCGAAATGCCACGTAACATTTCTATAGCGCTTAATAATCCCATACAATTTTGTAATTTTTCACAATCGCTATCGCGACGCTTTCTTTGATACAATGTCCCTTGTCTAAGAGCCTAAGAACTTGTGACACTAACCTAACTCCATACTAAGTACAACCACATTCTGACAAATAAATAAAAATTCTACTCTTAGGGCCCATTTCACCAATGAAAACTAATCGCGATTAGGTCAACTGAACTCCAATCAGAACGCTGTATTTGCATAAACTGAGGTTAGTTGAACTAATCGAGATTAGTTTCATTGGTGAAATCAGGCCTCAGTCTGCAAACTTTCAGCACAGATGAAAACACATCTCAATAGCGTTCAAGAGCTGATTGGCTGAGACAGAGCTGATAATGGGCATATACCACAACAATGATGACTCTGACAGTCATTACATAGAATGCGGTTAGTATGTGCTGGCTTACTGATCGCGTTCAATTTCATCAGTGAAAGTGACCCTAACTGACCCGAAAGTTGATTTGTCACATGTATGGCAAGTATATACCGTACCTCTAACAAAAGTCAAATATTTGTTTCGAACGGAAATCGAACCCACGACTCAAAGCCAAAAGCCAACACCTAAGTCAACGGTGGCGTGTATTTCTACAAACCGATTTGATTGCCGGAAATCTTGTAATTAAAGGCATGTTTGCTAATTTGCATTGGTTAATTTTCTGGCTTTAGTAATTCATCATTCCGAAATCGGGTCTGTAATTCGCATTTCAATGAAAATAATTATGTATTTTAAACCTCATTTTTCGCCAGATGGTGCGACGAAATTTAATTATATTGTGTCAGGTAATAGGCGAGTTTCTTCCGTGCCTCGGCAAGCGCATTAGGCTATTGGTCCCGGCTGTCATTTGAAGATCTTTGACAGTCCTTACGTGTAGTCACAAGCCTAGGATCTGACACCAATCTAGCCAAGAGGTATCGCGTTACCGTTAGGTATCCGTATTGGTTTAACATGCTTTTCGGACCCCAGAAGGTCTAGATAAGTTATGATTGGTACCCATTAACAGACCGGCCTTGGCAGGCATAGCATAACTTTACCATCATGTGTCAGAGATACACCAATCAGAAAAGAGCAGAGGCATTATAGATAACGTAATGCTGTCCCTATGTGTGTATCTCTATCTAAGTACGTTGATGATGTATGCCAATAGATGATGAAATGTTTTACATTATCTGTGCAACAGAGCTAGAACATTGCCGAGCTATGCTGATGACCGATGATAATAATCTTGTAACACATTATTAAATTACGGATTGGCCCATAGATTTCATTCATAGAAATCTTAAAATTTACCTACTTGTGCCAAAAATGCAGCTTATAATATATTTTAAGAATTTCAGTGTTTAAATACCTAATTAAAAAAGTAAATTAGACAACTGTTTACAAGACGAAATAAGTAATTACCAACCTAGCTTTAGTAGATTACATTAAGGCTATATTTTAATTAGTCATTAATCGTCATCAATTTGGGTCGCCATAAATAAAAGCATTTACTCATGTAACGTATAAGAAAAAAAAACTGAAAAATAATTAAACGTCATCAAAATCATTACACAACTAACTAAAGAAGTCGGTTAAACATAAACACCATCTTATTATTTGCTTAAATCTTATCCCATATCTATTTCACCCCATATATCAAAGGAGGGTAAAAAATAATAATTTAAACAACAACCAAACACCTCAAGGCTCTGTGCTCTGAGAGAACGTGAGGGTGTGTGTGTGGTGTCTGTGTGTGACTCTGTACAAGGTTGTGTGCGTGTAGAGCATTGGTTCCCAATCTTTGATCCACGAACCACTGGTAGTCCGCAAAAGCGTGTCTCCTGATAGCTACAACCTGAGGCTCTACATGTGAAATTCTATCAATGAAAGCGTCGTGATAGCAATTGGTAAAATTTCACAAATGTATGGGATCAAGAAATGTCACGTGATCAATATTATATTTTAGCATTTTGACCATCGCCATCGCTGACATCGAATGACTCTTGCCTAAAGCCTCTGGTGGTCTTTAATTTAAGAGTAAATCTTAATTTAAGAGTGAATAGGTTACTACTAGGCAAACATGCTCCAACATCGACCACATTATCGCTTACCATCAGGTGCGATAGTGCTTAAACGAGAGCATATCAATAATTATTAAAACGCAAATATGGACCGCGAAAGGTTTAAAACACAAACTTTACTTGACTCTAATTGATTTTATGTTTCTATTAGAAATGTTGTGATTTCTATGTTAATACTTGATACTACTTTGGATTATAAATATAGGTCGTTACGCTACAAGTTTTGAATTATATATGCCGAAAGATCAACTCTGTTAAATGTTTGTCTGCATTCCTGGTAGTTACGTACATCAAAGAAACGAAAGCGGTCCCAGTTCAACAAAAGGTTGGGAGTCACTGGTCTAAAGCCATGATCGATGCCGGTGCGACGTTGCCGCTCCGCGCACTTCCGGTTGCGACGCCGCCAGCCCTCGCCTCGCTAGCCTGCGTAAAACTGAAATTGTGGATTAAAGCCTACTTTTTTACTCGTATTTTCGTGCTTTTTGATATCGGCGGTCCAGTTATTGAGAGTTAGAGATTTTTTGGTAGGTATGATTTTTTTATGGAGCTCAGATTTACGTGCATATATCAAAGGTACTGTAAGGTATTTTTATGATTCACTACCGACCCGCTTCGTTTTCTCACGGGACAAATTAAGTATATATGTTACGGCTAATACCCGAAGTGCGGCTACACCTAGTTTTAGCCGGTTAGAACTAGGTGTAGCCACTTACTCTTGGTTAAACCTAGTACGAGACGATTGTTTTCGGGTAAAACTAGGTCTAGCCTTCATCATGCCGGCTACAACTGGGTCCAGCCATTCCCTGTTGGATAAAACTAGGTCTATCCGATATCATTCCGGCTAGAACTAGGTATTGGTGCAATTTAGTTTAGTGTTTATGCAACATGGTCGACGAAGCCCCGCTGCGCGGGGCTCCTATTTCTGAATGCAGGGTCTAAAGTAACCTAACACGAAGGGGACGACGGGAGCTGAGTTCGCTCGCTTTGCTCGCTCACTTCAGCTCCCGTCATCCCCTTCGAACCTAACCTGTCCGTGTCGGGGTGCCCTAAGCTCCCGAGGTTAGGTTAGTTGTTTGCATCTAGTTTTATCCAACAGGGAATGGCTGGACCTAGTTGTAGCCGGCATGATGAAGGCTAGACCTAGTTTTACCCGAAAACAATCGGCTCGTACTAGGTTTAACCAAGAGTAAGTGGCTACACCTAACCGTAACCGGCTAAAACTAGGTGTAGCCGCACTTCGGGTATTAGCCGTGACATATACAAAACCTTCCTCGTTAAATGCTCCATCCTATAAGTGAAAACCGTATCAAATTCCGTTGCATGGTTTAGAAAAAGTTAGCAGAGAAACAGAAATGACGTTGACAGACGCGGACAGCGACATTGTTTTATAATTTTTGATTTGTGTGTGGATGAAGGAATCTTGCCGGATCTAATGAAATATAGTAAGGTTATACGACTTTTTAAATCCGGGCACAGTAAAGACACAAATAATTATATACCAGTATCCATGTTGCCGGTTTTCAGCAAGGTATTTGAAAAGATAATGGTAAATCAAATGCTCACAAATTTTTAAAATGAATAACATCTTGCATGATAAACAATATGGTTTCACCAAAGGACGTTGTACAACTGACGCTGGTGTCACCCTATTAAAACACATCTTTAATGCGTGGGAAGAGACACAAGATGCCATAGGTATCTTCTGCGACCTGTCGATGGCGTTTGATTGTGTTAATCATTAAACATTACTTCTGAAACTTGAGCATTACGGGCTAGGCCAATCAGCGTTAAGTTTGGTTAAATCTTATTTTAATTATAGAAATCAATTATCTATACTATAATATTATAAAGAGGAAAGATTTTTTTGGTTGTTTGTTTGTTTGTACCGAATAGGCTCCGAAACTACTGAACCGATTTAAAAAATTCTGTCACCAATGGAAAGCTACATTATTCCTGAGTGACATATGCTATTTTTTTATCCCGAAAACGGGTCCTGTGGGGTGGTCTACGGGAGCGAAGCCGCGGGCAACAGCTAGTTTCAAATAAACGGTGTCAATTCGTCGGGGTTAAATGTGAAAATGGAGGTACCACAGGTCACAATTTTAGGTCCTTTCTTATTTTTTGTATACATAAACGATTTACCCCATTTATTGGAAAATAAACTAAACATGGTATTATTTGCTAATGACACACATCTTTATTTTTTAAAATAAATAGGCGTACTTGTCAGGTTGACGAAGTAAAAAACGCACTACGGGAGGTTCAGGATTGGTTCACTGCCAATGATTTAGTTGTAAATGGTAAAAAAACCAAGTGCGTAAATTTTGCCTTGCTGAATGTCAAAAGTACTGATTGTGACATATTATATTAAACAAGAAGAAGCTAGAATACGTCGATAAAAACGGTTTTCCTGGGGATTACGCTAGACTGAAGGTTACAATGGGTCCTCATTTAATATCACTTGCAGGGCGACTTAGGGCCAGTTTCTGAAGTCGACGTCACATCTCAAATCAGCTGACAGTTTGTCACAAATTAAACAGCCCTCAGTTGTTGTTGTGTTGGGTTTCTCAACACTTCATCATCGATAAATTACGTAATCGCTTGTTACATTAAATAATCGGCATTAATTTATTTCGGTTGGCTACCCTAGTTGGTATTAATTCACTTCTTTCACTACTATAACGTAATCAGTAACTTTAAATTGTATTTTATCTTGAGCGGCTGGGTTGGTGTAGATTTTTGGATGGGTAACCACGTTTTTTTTGGTTTGCTTGTTTTTGGATAGGTGACCCCACACAGGTTAAGCAACACTCACCAAGGTCAGTCTTGGGGTGGGTGACCACTTTTTATTTTATTTTATTTATTAGGAAAAACAAACGGTTACACATTATATTATAAATAAAGAATTAAACAAAACAGTGTGACAAATATACAACCAACGACGTTTTTCACAGAATATTTAGGAATCTTACAAAACGAATACGAAGTTAGCTAACAATTCGTATCATATTTAAATCAAAAAGTACATTATTTTCAAGTAAAGTAAAAACGGCATGCATAAAAAGAAAGAAAAGGAAGAAGTTATATAAAAATACAAAAACAAAACAATTATTAGTATGTCAATATTATTATTAAATTATTAGGTATACAGAAAAAAACTAAAATTTGGAATTACAAAATAAATTTAAAAAATTCAAGATGTCAGAAAAATGTCAAACAATAAAAAAAACAAGAAGTTGCAGAAAAAAAAACATTAATTAAACTATTTTATTAAGTCACTATCAATATAATTATTATTATGAATGATTAAAAAAGCAACAAACGGAAAACCTACAATTACATCTGTCAAATGTCAACAGAATTAATTATCTCACAAGCAAGGCGTCTAAATTGTCCTGCAGAAACAGCGAA
Source organism: Orthosia incerta (assembly GCA_948252205.1). NCBI lineage: Eukaryota > Metazoa > Arthropoda > Insecta > Lepidoptera > Noctuidae > Orthosia > Orthosia incerta. The sequence goes on along the minus strand of OX411741.1, from coordinate 33,847,028 downwards.
GACATCAATATTGACAAAGAAACTATTATATTGATCCGCAAGTCGATGTAAAGGTGCTCGCAAACCTGCATTCGTGCGACTAGAAGATACGGCAAAAGGGGGTCGTACGCGCACCCCACGTCTAATGGTTGTTCTAGGTACTACATAATTTATTTTATTAACAATGTCAATACAATCAAATTTGTTATTGCATAGGTTAAAAGAGAACATTGTCTCCAAAAAAATACGTCTGGCTTTAAGATTTTGTAGCTTGTATCTGTTCAGAAGATCACTATAGGATGCATACGTTCGAAAACAACGGTAATGCATAGCCTTCAAAAACCTTCTTTGAACCTTTTCAATTGCATCTGAATATTTGCTGTAGAACGGACTCCACACCGCAACAGCATACTCTAACTGAGACCTGATTAACGTTTTAAAAAGGTATAAATATGTATATGGGCGTACGAATTCCCTGGCTATCTCATGACAAAACCGTACATACGGAAAGCATTATTAATAAGTTTACCAATATGAGCGTCAAGGTGTAGATCCTCATCTAACAGAACTCCAAGGTCACGAACCAGTGTTTCTCTTTTTAAGAATATGCTGCTTAACGCGTATTGTTCAATCAAAAGTGGTCACCCATCCCAAGACCGACCGTGGTAAGTGTTGTTTACACTGGCGCGGTCACCACCCCAGCCGCTTCAAGTTAAACACAAACCCTATCTAGAACTATCTAGAAACTGACTTTGGTAAGTACTAAGTAAAGGGTACAGTCAACATTAATGCGCGTGAGGAAGGTTCGATTCCCAGGTTAGTAACAGTTTGTTTTTTTTTTATTTTTATTTACATAAATACAAAAAAAACTATTTTGGATAATTATGTCAAGTTTTTATAATGTAATTAATTTAAAAATTTGTAATATCCAATTTTTTTTTAATCTTGATAGTTAAATAATTGATCTAAATTGACATATTTTTTATAACTCAACCCATACCATAGTTTTCACCGACTCCTATTATCTTTTTATCGTAATATAAGCCTATAAAATTATAACATTAATTTTAACCTGCGAATAATCAACCAATTTCCAATAATTATAAATTAGGCTCATTGTCAATAAGAGATTAACATTGAAAAAGGTTCTCAGAAACCCAAAACTGCTGTAACATGTGGTTAATTCGAGATTTCTGTCAATTGTGACAAATTGTTAAATGCTTGTTACATTTGGGACTTGAGAAACTGAAAGTAGAATCAACAGGCGTTAATCCTCGATTACGTTAACAGCCCGATAATTGAGAGCTGGGAAACTGGCAGTTACTGATGTCATGTCATATATTGTGAAGAGGTTCCTCTACAATTAATTTTAAAAGTTTGTTATATCCAATTTTGTTTTTAATCTTGATAATTAAGTAATTGATCTAAATTAGAGTCTGGCAAACGAAAGTAGAGACTGAAAAAGCGCGGCAAATTTAAAAAATATCAGCATTGCAACCCCAAAAACTAGTATGTAATACCTGGAATAACCTAATTTGATACTTTAGAATTATTTATATTACTTCGTCTGAATAAAAATACTATAGGTGCATTTAAGTGGGTAATACTTTAGATATATCAATCTGAATAAAAAAAAGCAACAGTATTCTATAATAATTTTGGTTTATTCACTATAAATCAAAATCTGAATCTAACTAAGACTTCCATGTGAAAAGATTCATAGGTAAGAGTCACAGGAATCATTGTTTGTATAAGTATGAGAAGAGTCTTATGCTTCCAGTGAATCACAGGCGCTCAGTAAAATATTGACCTTTTTGTAAAAAATTACCAACTCCGTGAAACTCCATTGAACAATCTGAGCATTTTGCTCAGATAACGCAAACACGGTTTAAGCAAACGTGGAGAAAATGAGATCAGACCGCTTGCCTTGACGTATGTAGGTAACTCAGTTGCCGACAAGTGAGACAACGGAAAGCGAATTACTGTGACGAATCGTGGTTGAGTACCCTGGCGTGCAATGCAGTGATTGGCTGAATTGAAGAGAAAAGACGAAGCAAAGACTTAAAACACAATCAACCTATCTATACGGAAAAGTTCCTACCAACATCATAATGTCAAATGTTTCTACTACCAAGGCAGCCTACCAAATTAACCTTTTGGAAATTAGCCTCTTCTGTCGTTACTTGAAGTCATAGGACATAAATCTTATCCGGGCAAGTCCAAATGTACCTAACTATTTCAATAAATGATGTAATTTTATAAGTATATAGAAATATGGTATGGAAACTGGAATTAAAACTACCATACGTAAGTCTGAAATGGCCAACCCGCCTTGAGCATGTCTGTTGTTTAAAGCTCATGCCTTTTTGCGACAAGAAAAGCCTGCCTGCTTGCTTTGACCCTGCAGTGGAACTTAACAGGCTGGGATTATTATGCTGACTACTCAAAAAATCGGTGATGACTGCTGGTGACACACGGACGGATGGCCAAGAAAGTGATCTTATAAGGGTTCCTTTTTTACCTTTTGAGGTACTGAACTCTAAAACTGCAGACCTTCAATATAAATACTGTCAGTTACTGCAATTATATGAAAGACAGAACAACAGACTTATTGCATAATGAATTCGGCAAGGCAAAGGGCAAAGAGTATGAACAATCGACTAATCACATGCAAGATGTGGATTTCCATCTATGTGATTGGTCGATTGTTCATACTCTTTGATCTTTGCCCTTTGCCTTGCCGAATTCATTACGCAATAATACTGCAGAGTGCACGAACGATAGATAAAAAACTTCACCTAAAAAAAAAATTGACAACGCGTCTATAACTTTTTTGTTTAGTTTTGGTAGAGTACGACTGCAATTTTGAACTATTGGAGTTGGTATCGGTATGCGTTTACGGTTACCGATTACAAAATTTAATTTAATATCTACGAATACTGAAATTGTTTCTGATTGGACATTTATTTTATAAGACAAGTCTTCGTTTCAGTAAAAAAAACAAGTTGGAAAAACCCACAGCAAACAAAAAAAATGTAATTAAGTTGTTTTGTACGTTTATTAATTTGCTAAGGTAAAGAAGGTACCTAACCAATAATTGCATCAATCTATAACATATTGAAATAAGCAACGTTTGAATCGCCATGTACTTCAACATGCAGCACGGGAGGTACCGCAGCATTTTATCTAAGAATTTTAAACCGAATAAATTTTGTATTAAGCAGTTATTTACTTACTTTTATTTTACTTTAACTATGCATATTTTGTGGTTTTATTAAAATCAGTAAAATGAGCGTGAGCCGTTATGAAATCAATTCGTGCTTGAGTTCAAAATTCATGACATGGTTCTTCAGAACTTTTTTTTCTATTCTTTTTTTTTTCCTAGTGTGTGGCAAAGTTTTTTTTAAAAAAGAAAAGAAAAAAAGAACTAATAATATCAGAAAATAGGTAATAATTTTCAATCAGCATGAAATTACATTTTAAATTCTTATGGATAGTATTTAAACGAGCGAAAAAAAAATCAAATTAAAGGTGTAAAAAATACTGAATATGGCTTACTGAAATACTAAGTGGGCGACAAACAGTGGGCGAATACAAATGTTTAAAACAACGACTTGAAAATATAAGTTTGTCGACAGGGCTCCTTTTTCTGTCTGCAGGGTCTAAAGTAACCTAACATGAAGGAGATGACGGGAGCTAAGTTCGCTCGCTTTGCTCGCTCACTTCAGCTCTCGTCATCCCCTTCGAACCTAACCTATCCGTGTCGGGGTGCGCTATGTTCCCGAGCTCGCTTCGCTCGCTCTTGGACACGAATAAACCCGAACTCCCGCACTGCACAGTGATGTCGCCTCGATAGTTGTTCAGCTATTTTCAAAAGAATAATATGCTAAAATAGAAAAAATAGAACCCCAAATACAATTAAAGTATGTAACAATATTATTACCGCAGCTCACAAAAATCTCCTAAAAGGTATTACTCAAACCGGATAAATAGTTACTTAGTATAATAGTCGCCCATTCAGTATATTTTTCCCTCGGTTAATAATTTCCCAATTCTTATTACCTCCCGCACTATAAGGCCACACGCACTCACACCTGTTACGAAGATAGGTACATATATTTTTGTTTACATCACTGGATCGACGCGACGACGAGCTCTATCTGTACTTAATTTAAAATTAATACAACCAGCCGGCACACAGGAAATGAGCTGAGGGGGGTGAAGGGAGCCCGTAGGGGGTGAAGTGGGGGTGAGGGTAGTCCAACCTCCGAATTAGACGGAGCCGACGGTATAATTTGATAACCATTGCTAATGTCGCACAAAATACTCACTTGTGTGATTTTTTGTTTTATTTTGTTCGATGCTATTGTTTCATGTTATTGTTTTATTGAAGTATTTTGTTATAAATCATCAATAAAAAAAATACTTTTATCAATCACAAATAAGAATGATCATTCGGCACCAACTGGAAAAATACAAAACAAACCAACCACAAAGACGACCTCGGACAAGTCACAAAAATTATCTACGCTCAGGTACTGCAAGTAATAAAACACCCCGGTAACTTAATTTGAACTAAAGTATTTGTCAAATCCTACTTCCGTCTGAAATCTTTAGCATTTAATTAGAGTTTAACATGTTCTTAGCTTAAAATACCTAATTCATAAAACGACCCTATGTGTCTTATCTTACTAATATTATAAATGCGAAAGTTTGGATGGATGTATGTATGTTTGTTACTCAATCACGCCAGAATGGCTGCACGGATCTGGATGAAATTTGGCACAGAAATAGATATAGTCTGGCACTAGCACATATTCTCTTTATTATCATGCCGGTATAATGTTCCCTTGAGATAAGAAAACAATTTACTCGCGAGCGAAGCCGCTGGCAGAAGCTAGTAGCTAGCTAGTCTAAACATAGCTAGGGCTAATGGCTAAAGGAACAAATGTCTCAGTAGTAAATCGACACAAATCATTGCTACATGTATGTATGCTGTAAACATCAAACAATTTACAATTCGTGTTAACCTGGGATAACATGACCTTATATGTAGTTTGTAAGGTTACTTTGCAGTACCAAAACCATTGTATTTGGGATAAAGTCAACACCAACCTTAAACAATTTAGATGAAAGGTTTGTAAACGTATACAATTTTCAGTTTGCACTATGTTAGTGGTCAATAAACACAATTATTTATTTACGGAGCATTTATTTATTTCCTCGTTAATCCTCGCATTGGAACGCTTAAAAACAAAGTACCTACTTATAAACGAGAATTAAGATTTCATTGAATATCCTATTCAAAGTGAGTTCAAGAGTGAGTTTCTGTGATAAAGTCTGGCCCAGCAGGTTTCACTTCAGGATTCAGAGCTCCCATTTATTAAAACACGGATATACATTCGCTGTTAGTAAATCGTTGGAAGCTATTTTATTAACGGATTCGTTTTTAACCGACTTCCCAAAAAGGAAGAGGTTCTATGTTCGGTTTTATATATGTTTTTTTTAGTTTATATTCACCGATTTCTCCGGAGAAGCTCGTGGCTAAATAATAACAGCCGCACGGGTCGATCATCAAGGTTAAGCAACGCTTGACGCGGTCGGTCCGTGGATGGGTGACCATTTCAACATACTGAGTTTCCTCCGTGCCTCGGAAAGCAAGTTAAGCCATTGGTCCCGGATGTCATTTGAAGAACTTTGACAGTCGTTACGGGTAGTCAGAAGCTTGAGATCTGACACCAGTCTTGCCAAGGGATACCGTGTTACCCAGTTGTGGAGGTCAGATAGGCAGTCACTCCATGTAAAACACTGGTACTAAGCTGAATCCGGTAAGACTAGAAGCCGCCCTCAATAGAGTTGGGAAAAAGGCTAGGCAGATTGATTGATTCACCAATTTCTTCGTCAATTGTGGATCGATTTTAAACATCATTTTTGTATGAAGGAGTATGTTCCCGAATTGGTGTCAGAACTTCGGTGATATTTTTTAGTAAAATACACGTAATAATAAACGTTATCACCAAATTTCAAGTTAATATAGGTCAATGGGAAGTTAAAAAATTCGCCGTCACAAAAATATGCGACAGACAGACGGACATGTAAGTGGCAGCAATAGGGCTCGGTTTGGACATTTCGAGTACAGAACCCTAAAAAGTGACCAGTCAAAGTACTTGTTTACTGGGTAATACAGCTTTATGTGTTCTGAAGAACGATTCAGTATTTGAATCCAATCTCTAAATATGAGACATGTAGAACAAAGCAGCCGTTCTCTTGTATAATGTGCCCAATGAGCGATGAGGAAACCTGCTAGATAATGTAGCTCCAGCGGACATAATAATTCCTTACATTAAGCTTTGATAAAGTCCTGAAACAAGAGGTTTGGCCATGTCTAAAATAGCTTAGAATGCTAAGATGGAATGATGAAAAATGGGAATTAATAATTATACAAAAGGACATTGGAGTCACAAGTCGGTAAATCTAATCCATTTAATCATCGTCAGCCTTTTAATGTGCTGTGACATAGGCCTCCTCTCTGTGAGAGGGAATGGGCCTTAATCCATCACCGGGCCTAGTACGTATTAGTGGATGTTACATGTCTTCGAATCTTTGGTTCTAGGACATGCCGGTTTCCTCACAATGTTTTCCTTCACCGTTTTTAGATCCCATTTATACATCAACTTTTTCATTTTTGATATGATTTTTGTCAAACGCGCGTCCGTTTGACAATAATCTCACCTGATGGTACGAGTAACCGATGATGTGGTCGGCGATGGAGCGAGCTTGCCAAGTACCTATATACCACCAGGTAGCACTCGTGGCGATACGGAGAAAAAATTGCTTTTCTGGCTTACTCTGTAAGCAAATTTTCACGAGCTTACACTTAAGACCTTACATAAAAGTGATAGAACAGCTCTCTGGCTGTTCTTTAAAATAATTTACTTAAAATAACGACTGCTACAATTATCTAGTAATCGCAAGTGCTGCAGCTGAGCATGGGGTCTATGGTTCGATTTCCAGGTTGGGCAAAGTTGGGCACGCCACATTTGCGGCGATAAGGCCCCTCTTTGAGGAGTGGCTTGAGAAGTGTCAAGGCGTCCTTACTTTCCGCCTGAAACAGGTCCTCACCGGACACGGCTATTTCGGGTGGTTCCTGTGCAGGGTAAGGCGGGAGGAAACGCCCGGGTGTCACCATTGTGTGGATCGCCCGGAGGACACGCTAGAGCATACGGTGGAGCCCTGCCCCGCTTGGGCGGAGCAACGCCGATTCCTTTTGGAGGCGATCGGCGGTGGCGACCTCTTGCGTCCGGGCCCTGGTTCAGGCTATGGTACGGGGCCAGACGGCATGGGCAGCTGTCACCTCTTTCTGCGAAGCAGTAACGCTCGTGAACCACGCGCGCCTCTAAGAGTTGTCAGCAAAAACTGATGCCCGCTAGAACCGATGCCTGTCTGGGTCGCGGATAAATTTGAAAAAGAGGAACGCGGCCCTGGCTCAAGCAACTAAAGGAACACGGGTGGGTTTTAGTCAGTAAAGTCTGACACGCGCTTCCGCTTCACCCAGAGTGGGAGAAGTCATTGGATGATATAGAACCCAAAAAAAAAACTTGAATTGTTTAGTAGCTAGTAGCCAAAAGTCTGGATTTGTGCTCGATCGAAGACAAAAGGCTGCCCTATTACATAACTAGCGAAATGTTGGGAATACTGGCAAGGCAGACGTGAAGTTACCTTATCAAGTTACCCAATCGTAAACCACTGCAGCCGATTCAAATTCACATGCATTCATAACATGCCTCGCCCATCCAGATCAACAAATAATTTCCCGAGCGCAACGGAATATGGCGTATTATCTGGCTAGTGGCTAGCCGCCGTAGGCATTGGTTTCAATAATATATGGATCTTGAATATAGACGCACTGGTGCGGTCCATTCAGTTAGAAGTAATCGTTAAGGTTGCATATAACATAAGAGGTTTGTTTTAATATGTGACGTAGCTATGTTATGCTATGTTTTGAAAGGTTTTTAAATCAGAAACGATTAATCTACACAACAGTTAGTAATCATGTTACAAAATAGAAAATATAACTCCCGCCGTTTCAAAAATTGATAGTTAAACTTGACAGATTCACTAGGGTTGCTGTTCCGAATTTAAAAAAGAGTCGCTTATATATATTACAAACATTAATACATCGATTCGTCTAAACGTACATCATATCATGCTTACATGCCTTAGACGGTAGACAGAGCATTAAATATTCACTAAAAATCAAAACGCCACATACGACGAAGATTGGAGGGTCACAATAGTGTATGTAAAATGAGAAAAGCACCAAGCTCGACTAAAATATGTATGTGAAAAAAAGTTTGTTAAAAAAAAAACCTGACTGCTTTAGAAGTGAACTTAAAAGATGTACTTAAACAAGAACCAAATTATGCTGTACAGTCGGAGGAAACATGTTTGTGAGCTGGATGACTTAAACCATATATTATTTAATGACAAGTTTCATAGCCTTTCCAATGTCGTCTATGGACCTAAATAATTGATTATTTTCTAGATATTGAAATGCTAACTTGTCATCTTGAAAAATTTAATGTAGGTCATTAAATTTTTATAACTTAAAAATGAATGAAAGAACGAATTTAAAGAATTAATTTAAAGTATAATCGGTCTGTAACAATTAATAAAGGTAACCCAGCCAATGCAACCTCGTTACAGTACTTTATGTATTAATGAAGTGACAAACGCCCGCATAAAGCACTCGTGACAGCCGTGACTGGGCTTGGTCTAATATTTCCCAATATTCCCTGTAAAATAACAATGTCAATGTTTGCGTGCAATATGGCGCTTAGTTCGTAGTGGACTTTCTGCCATGTTTGCGGCGCGCCGCCGTTTACGTACTTTGTGATCATGTCGTATAAGATATTATGCGCCCTGTAAACTTACCTTAAACAGCAATAGTTCCGTGCTAATTTCCTTGTCAGGGACAGAACCACAAATAGACTACTACTTAAATCAAAATCAAATAATTTGCATCAGCTGTGGTTTAGATAGTACGAGCCGACTTGATTCAGAAACAACACACATCACACACATCACATCATCAGCCTATTAATGTTCCCACTGCTGGGACACAGGCCTCCTCTCTGTGAGAGGGAATGGGTCGTAATCCTCCACGCGGGCCCAGTGCGGGTTGGTAGATGTCACATGTCTTCGAATTTTTTGGTTCTATGCCATGCCGGTTTCCTCACGATGTTTTCCTTCACCGTTTTTGAGAGCAGTGGTGATGAAATAATTTACACAAAGTAAAGCGCGCACGAAAATGACCTGCTATACCACCAAGCATGCTATTTCTGGCAAACCCCCTGATGCGAAAAACATTTTTCAATTACCGTATTATCGCCATGAGTCCCAATTTAAGAGTTGTCTTCAATCCTGATTGCACCACTTCATAAGTCCTCAGGAAACCTAGTTGTTTGATTCCTGGACGGACATCCCTATTAGCTATTGTATCCGTAACATACATACATAGTCGTTTCCATAACGGTATCTTGCGATCCGATTCCATTATCTGTTCAATGACTCAATGGTATGGCTAACAGGGTAGTGAGGCGTCGTTTTCTGCTGGACAGCCGCCAAAAAATAACAACTAGTGGGTGGTGGTAATCACAAAAGACTAGGTTTCTAACTGTGCATTTTTATCAGATGACTGAATCAATCAATAAAAGGAAGGAACGAAAGTCTTAGATTGTATCTTACGGACATTTTTGAAAACCATCATCACAACACAACACCGAGAGAAATAAGAGGAGGCCTTTGTCCGGGAGTGGAACAATTCAGGCTGTCAAAAAGAAACACGACACTACTGAATATAAGTTTCTCATTCATCCCTGATGACAAAAGTTAAAATTTGTAGACTCAGACTACCTATTTGTTACATTCAAATCAAAGATAGATTCAAGGAAGGTCCACGCCAAACAAGGAGAAATCATCTTACGCAGAAAACCTGGCTGCGTCACACTTCCCAATTAGCCGAATACCTTTATAACAGCAGATGAAAAAACACAAAAAGGGGGTATGAGTCAAGGGGGTGAAAAAAGAGCATTACAGTCTGGTAGCTCTCAGACAAAGGCCCTGGCTCCATTGAAAAAGTTTTAGCTGGGAAAACTTAAATTAGTTTAGCCAGCGACGAAGCGCCTCCAGTCGGATCAAGTTGGACTGAGCGCCGTGCTGCAGGGCAATAACTTTTATCAAAGGCATTTCGGATCGGGATCCAAATTGTTTTTAGTTAGGCGTTCATTAATTTGTGTGTTGGCGATTTAATTTCTAGCAGCTATACTTGAATGACATATTTATTTATAAAATTTAGTTTGCTAACTATGAGAGTAGAGTTACCAATCCTCATATTAAATTGCAAAATCGTATTTTATTTGCAATAGGATCTGACTTAAAGAGTTTTCGCACAATATCAGATTCAACTTGAATTAGAATTATAAATAAACTAAATTCCGACGGAACGTATTTGAATATAGAACGCAATTCCTTCATTCAAATACTACGGCTACTGCGCACATTTCAGACCGACATTTCTATAATTCGTGTCAGATGCAGTGTGCAACGCTCTTATATAAAATGGTATAAACAATAAACAGACATGCGATTGCAGCAGTCCCGAGAGATTTGCCGTTATTTATTGAAGAGTTCTGTTGTATATCTTCGAAGTTCTTCATCAGATCTTCACTAAATTAAAATGGGACCAATTTCGGAACATACTCTTTCAAACAAAAAAAGAATTTTCAAAATCTGTCCACAATTGACGGAGATATCGGTGAACATACATAAAAAAAAAAAAAAAAAAAAAAAAAAAAAACATACAAGAAGTCGAACATAGAACCTCCTCCTTTTTCGAAAGTCGGTTAAAAATACGATCTCCAATGATAATAGAGAGCTTTAAAATATTCGTTTATCTGGAATCATGGAAAATGAAAATAAATAAAAGAAAACATTATCTAACCATTAAATTCCGTCCCATAAAAGAACCTAACAGAACACTGCGGTGCGGATACCCAAACACCCAATTGATTAACATATGAAGGGAGTACAAAGAGCCTAATCATATTATCAGCTCTTAGATTAGCGGTAGAAAGATATAAAGGGTCCATTGTAGTGTGGCGCAGTCGGAACTGCTCGGCTCTCCGCGCCGCTCTTCGGGCCGCCGCACGGAAATGGCGGCGGAGAACGGAGACAGCGACATCCGCCGAGGTGAAGCCAGCGGTACCCGGTTCAGTGTAAACCCGGGTATTGTCACGAACACCCACCTACGACCCACTTTTCGAAATACCCGTTACTATCCGCCACTCTATAATATGATATCAATCGCCGTAATCCAACGATTACGACGATTTTTGAACACATTGATGACCAATTTATGATTTTAAATAAGATCTGTTCATTCAAGTTCATTGACATTGCCGGCGATAGTTGGTTTATTTTCTAAAACGCGCCCCACCCCAGGTTAAGCTAGGTTATACAGGCATAATGTAAAGCCTATGTCAATCTGGAATGATGTATGTCTCAAAGGGGTTTTTTCCTTCAAATATACAAACTTGCAAACCTCTCACTCTTCATAAAATTTCTATAGAGTACAATTTTTAAATTATTCCAATACTCTTCGATACATGTCGCGTTATATGAAAGTTCCTGTCTCTGGATCCCTAGCTTTGACACTGCTCCCGACAGAGACAGTTACAGCCCCCGGGAGCGGAGCTGCGGGAAAAAGCTAGTTTACAAAACAATTTGAATTCATACTCCTATGTGTTTCGGTCTATGCACAATTCTATGCTTGTTGAACTATGTTTATTAATAATAACTCCACGCATTAAGTTAGCCTTTCTACTTGTGCATGTAGTTTAAATAAATAATACAATATACTTACTTGCAAAACGCCATCTCACGAGAAATGTACACTTTACTAAAAAGGTAGCTGTTTGACAAGGGTGAAGCGCCCTCTACCTTAGCGATAACGAACTAACGATAAAGAGGGGTTACAAAGCCCTGGTGAAACCCCCGCGCCATAAGTCATTTTTGTGCTATTGTGTCTAACATTTTACGGGTAGATGGGGTGGCGTTGAAATACTATTATACAATGCTACTTTAAGAAAAAAGTTGACTCAGAATAGTGATTTTTCCGCGACGCCTAATTAATGTATCCATACGAAAAATATTCTACAATTTTGTGAACGTTTAGTTGAAAATATAATATCAGGCAGTAGCCCGGTAGAAAATAATTTTGTGGTGTTTTATTTTATACTAACTACTCACCCTTGAAGCTAAAAAACATTAGGAATAACCTTCGAAACGCGTAACAAATAATTATGGTTTAAAGAAAACAAATCGAATTTTTTATTATCAAGTAAATACAGGAAAAAAAATACATAAAAACATTTATTGAAATCTACGCCCGGCTCTTTTTCTTTTCATTCTTCTTGTCCTCTTTCTGTTTTAGAACGTACTGCGACTCTAACATGACCATGTACTCCATCAACCTCTTTCCCCAAGGCGTGTACGACAAATACCATGACCTATACATTTCGTTTTCAGACTCACCCATGCACACGGCATTGTCAGCATCTAATACGCACTTCAGAATCTCTGTAGGGTCCAGAGGCTTGTGATAAAGCTCAGCACAGCGTTTACCAGTCATCAACTTTTTGACAGCACTTATAATAACGCTTAGAGTGTAACCTTTTAAAGTTTGGGCTGCGGAATTGACATTAAAGTCACGACTGACACCGTGGTACTGCATCAGCATATGTGTTAGAACATAAGAAATGCTACCATAATCACTACTAGGAATCATAATAGTTGATGGAAACGCCTTGGACATGGGACCGCCTTTTGCCATCCACGGTTCTGTTGCCAATCCAATGACCATTATTTTATCTTGATACGATAGTGGTTTGATTATTTGAGCGTAAAAATCTCTTGATAACCGTGTTGGATCAAACATCTTCTCCTCTTTTGGTACTTTTTTGTAAAATAGTTTATCTACATTATCGACAAGTATTACTGTCGGTTGCATTAATCGACTTATTTTGTTTATGAATGTAAACATTTTTTTTTGATTCTTTGCGCCGGTAAATTTATCATAAACATTGAAAGGAGAGAGATCAACCAAAAGAGAGTTGGTTTCTGTAGCGATGGCGTACGCTAATGTCTTCTTACCGGTGCCTTTAGGACCAACAAATAATTGAGATCTTTGCACGCCGGGACAGCTAGATCCAAGAGTTAAAACGCATCGAATCCTAACCTGTTCTTTTAAATCGCCTATACAAGCTGGTGGAAACGTCGGCGTCCAAAGTACGGCTCTGCAATCAGCAGCGGCGTAGTTCCTGTCACCCCAGTAGTCATCGAGGGTTTTACGAGGATATTTTTTCACAATACCGTTATCAACTAATTGTTGAAACATAAATTCAGGTGTTAGTTTATCAGTTTTAGGAATCTTTACCTTTTTAGGCTTTTTCCTCTTTCTGGTCAATGGTAATTGTAATCCAAAGCTTTCATAGTCTCTCTTTAGTGCTTTTTTTAGAATGTCTAGTTCTATTCTCATTAGTTCATCTGCAATTGGACGCAGTTCTAGGTTTATGTCTTTATAAACGTCTTCTGTAATGAGCTGCATGACATGACCTCTTATTACATCTAGACCGGCATCATGTTGATCTAAACTTTCCCATTTTATTTCATAATCAATCCATTTAAATTTTAAATTATCGTGGTGTTTGCCTATTAAAATGTAAACACCAGGGTCACTGTCGGGATTCATTCGTGACTTTCTGTATTCATCAAGCCTTTTCTTTTCTTTATCTCTGAGTTCTGCTGCTATCCTTTTTTTTTCTTCACGTGCCGCTGCTTTCTCAGCTTTTACCTGATCCGCACTCTTTTCGTTTCCACTTTCAGCTTTTAGCCTCTTCTCTTCGGCAGTACGCCATTCAATATATTCTTCTATTGTGAATGTTTCACCCGTAACAATCAATATGGAACCACCTTCGTCAGGCCAAGGAAATTCATCGAACACACGAACCTCTCGAAACCATTCCTCAAACCACTGCCTAATTTCATCCGTTATATCTTCCAATATGTCTCCTTTTCTTAATCTTAGTACGCGTGATTTTTCTTTCATGTTCTGTTTTAAAAAGTCCTCATAATATGCACGTCGGAATTTCCGTCTGATCTCTTTTACTTTCTCTAACTGAACTTTTGCAGATGGCGGTCGGTAAGAAGAAATAACCATACCAAGCTTTTCTTTCAATTTGGTCTCTCGCCAATGTATGCGTTTTAACTCCATGAACAGCTTACATATTTTTTGCACAAGTAAGGCAGCTGCGGTTCTAATGTTTTCGGGTTGCATTGGTTTTTTTGTTCCCGATAATTCTAAATATAAGTTTTCATCTTTAACACCTTTTTTTGCGATAGCATATGTTACAATTCGTGATCTTTCCATTCTCTGAATATTATTCGCATGGCCGTTGAGTATATCCAAGAGCCTTTTTTCTTCTAACTCTGCTGGCGTTAAATATACTGATTTTTCGTTGGCAGCAAACGTTTTCTGAGCTTGTTGCTCTTCTCTCTCTCTTTCTAATATTTCCTGTTTTTGGCGTTTTTCTTCTTCTAGTTGCTGTAGTTGCTCCTCTGTAAGAGGCGGGTCTCCTAATCGATTGCCGGCCAGTATTTGGTCCATTATATACTGCATTTCAGCTGTACGTATTTCGTATGGGTAGAAGAATGGACAAAGTATTTCTATATCTTGAGGTTGTATTAGCAACTGTTGGAACGCGTTATCAGGATATGTGAATTCAAAGACTTCTACTAGTTCTAGTGTTTGTTTAAGCTCAATGATTCGACAAGTGATACTATCTATAATGTTCTTTATGCATGGTCTTCTTTGTGCTTGCTCCATTTGATCATAGCAATCGCATAATTTGTTATATAATTCACAATACTTGCTGTAAACTCTACTGACTATTTCAACAGCGGTCGCCTGGGGCTTAAGACCGACGCATCTGATTGCCAATTCTTGTAAGCGAACATCCTCTGCCAGTGCAATTTTGAACTCCTCTTTAAGTTCAAGCCATCGTTTATAGTAGTCTTTATTAGACATTTTCAAAACTTAATAATTTTCGGTAGTTATTTACATTTGGGTTAATAATAACTAAAAACAAAATATATACATATACCCTTTATTTAGACATGACATATAATGGTAGTCTATGGAAATGACAAGTGAAATTTGACGTTTTGGGACACTTATCTTTTTACTTTAGACTAGTAATAAAATTAGAGCAAAGAGTATTAAAAGGTGTATTTTAATATTATGTATGAATGAAAAAATTGATCGCGTAGCTTCAAATATGCTCTGTGATTTGTTTTTTTATTTACTGTTTTTTTTCTATAGTCAATCGATGAGCCACTGCGCTAATATAAAAAATAAAATCCATTAATCTTGTTCTTCTATATATAAAAGCGAAAGGTCACTCACTCACTCATCACGAAATATCGAAAACGCGACGTATAAAGATGCAATTTGGCAGGGAGGTTCCTAAGTGACTTAAGTGCGCACTAAGACAGGATTTTTGGAAATGCCACCCCTAAGGGGTTAGAAGGGAGTTGAAAGTTTGTATGTTGACATTATTTATTTTTTCATTATTATTTTAAGACATTGTAAGTTGGTCACTCTTGAATAATAAAAATAATTTATGTATTTACATAGTTGTTTTTGGAAATAAAAAAAGGGATGAAAGTTTGTATGAAATGTTTACAGTTTGTAAATTGGACACATGAAATTATAGATGTACCCTCTTGGTTGATAAAAAGAATTAAAATATTTATTTGTTTTTTGGAAATTCCGCTCCTAAAATGGTGGAAATTTCCTGGCTTTATATATTTGAAACTTGGCATAAATACGTAATAATATAAGTAAATAGTAAGGCCACGTCCGCACAGGCAGGTGGCTTGCATAGCGCCTAGAGCCTGGCGAGTCACCTAGAGAGTCGCTTAATAAAACGAACGTTCTAGAACGTTTGAATCTTTTTAAAAGGTTTTCATTATTAGTTATTCAAAACTTTTCCTAAAAGAGGATTTAGAGGGTGCTAAAGATTTTTGAAGTATTTCACTATACAGGGCTTCTTTTTATGATGTAGGGGAGCACTAAGAACGGATTTTTCGAAATTCAACCTTTAAAGGGGTGAAACAAAAAATTCATCCGTAGGATAAAATACGGATCACGCGAACGAAGTCGCGGGCGAAGTGCTAGTTACATATAATTATTATTATGACTTAGAAAGTTGCCTCGAGAATAAAAGAGATGAAAAACGGCACCCAGAGAAACAAGAAAACCCGGCCTTTGCTCCGGAGTGGGACGGTTCAAATAAATAAATACATTACGTATGTAACATGAACTTAAAATTCCATATCTGCCAAGTTCTAAGGGTTTGCATAACAATGGGTTGTAACAGTAAAAATGTTTTAAGTGTGCCTCCGTACGTTCCATTGAACATGTGAATGGTACGTGCACGCTCCCGCTCGTCTCGTACGTCCGGTGCGTGTCGCGTGCCTAGCGGGCGACCCAAGACATAAGCGGTAGCGGGCTAGTGCAAGAAAATGTTCAATTATATACCATGAAGAATATAATTAAACATTTTCTTGCTCTTCTTACACGTGGCTAAATAATAACAGCCGCATGGGTCGATCAACGATTGCCAAAGTCGGTCCGTGAATGGGTGACTATCTTTACATGGCAAGTGTCCTCCGTGTCTCGCAAAACACGTAAATACATTGGACCCGGGCCGACTGTCATTTGAAGATCTTTGACAGTCGTTACGGGTAGTCAGAAGCCTGAGATCTGACACAAGTCTTGCTAAGAGGCATCGTGTTACCCAGTTACTGGGTTGTGGAGGTCCCATAGTCAGACTTGAAGCCGAAACCAACATGGTTGGGAACAGGCTAGACAGGTTGATTGATTGTGCATTTTATTTTATATATAATCTATCTCCGTGCCAAATTTCATCTAGATCCATCCAGCCGTTTGAGCGTAAACAAGTAACAAACATACAAACACACTAACAAACTTTCGGCTTTATAATATTAGTGTGATAGTGTAATGTGATTCTTCTTACCTATATTTTTAAATTTGACTGACTCGTTGGTCTAGTGTTGTTCTAGTTTCGAGTTGTTGGGTTTTTCTATCTGCAATTTTTCAATAGCGGCCCGGAGTTTGGATCTGTGGTCGCTTAGTGGCAATATGCTCGACCTTATTATATAGGACTTAATTTACTTACATATCTGGCTAAATGTGCGTGTGCTATAGTTCCACTCCTGCTGACCCTACGTAGAGTACAGGTAAATGGATTTTATGTAATGTTTTTAAATCTTATTATAACTTGAACTGATAATGTTAAGTGAGCGCTATGTACGGTACGCTTTAATTGTCATATACATTATAGCCTCTTCATTATTAGGGTTGTTTAATGTAGGTATGTGCTGTGGCCAGGTGTTTCCAAACCTTGGTAGGTTCAGTTGTTTCTGAATGTAATGGATGATGACCTATTCACAGTCCGCCCAACTCGATAAATGAATACAAATTCGTACGACATAAAATATTTTCGACGATATATTAAAACCTGACTGGAGTGAGATTTACCTACATTATTATTGAACTTTGGGCCTTGGGCGAGTGTTTCAAGAGCTTATTATTGATCTAACAGACAGAGAAATAAGGCTATTTGAATTGTTATAGACCCTAATTTAATATTATTTTCCTTTTAACACGCTTTTATTAGCTTGGTATGTATCTATGTAACTATGTATCAATGTAACGGAATCTTTGAACGTCATTTGCACCCACTTCAAAACGTCGGATTGATTTGAAACTTTTCACACCTATCAAGGACTGATGACAATGCAATAATTTAGTCAAAGTCAAAGTACTTATGAAAGTCAAACAAAAAATAAAATTTACTAGTAACAAAAGTTGATTCTACCGTGCGCGTTTAAATTATTTGTCCCATTAGCCTTACCAAGATCTTCAGGATTGGCGACTTTTTAGTTCAATTTACCATTAAAGCGTGTGTTTTAGTTTTTAGAACTACAATTTATTAATGAAAATTATTGGTTTGTTTATGATATGATTGGTGTGTTGGACACACGCAGCCTTATTGCGTAATTCAATCGGCAAAGCAAAGGGCAAACAGTGTGAAATATCGACGCATCACATGCGAGATAAAAAACGCGATGTTGTTTTCCATCTATGTGATTGGTCGATTTTTCATACTCTTTGCCTTGCTGAATTCATTACGCAATAAGACTGACGGTTGGCGCAGTGGTTGAGCGATCGGCTATTTGTATGTTTGTAAATGCACCCAAGATATAGAAGAAATTCCTAGTCTGGAGCAATGATAAAAAAAAAAAAATGAAAAAGGTAATCACTGGTGGTAAATAAATCTGTATACGATTAATTCTTTCACTTATAGAAAGCCATTCTATCGCTGAGTGTGTATGTGGAGTGTGAGTGTGTGCAAGTGTGAGGGCCTTCCGTTTCGGCGAGATAGGCTACACGAGGAAATTCGCGGGGAATATCTAGTCGGTAATATAAGGGTGTTTGCACGTAGATATGCTCACATAAGTAGATATACTCTAGTTCCGCTCTCTGCTTAATCTTGCCCCATCACCGAATGCCCCGCGACTTCCCTTATCTTGGACCCTAAGCATCCCCAAACTGCAACGTAACAATGATTTATACTGCAACCCTCGCTGTATTCATTACTGGTGTAGAAATTTAAGCCATTTATTTTGTTAACTCTGTCCCGGCCAATAAAGTAGGTGGAGGGGGTGATGGGGGGATCAATGCTAACGTAGTTTGTAATCTTAATGGTTGTTTGATTGTATGAATATTTAAATTGTTTATTTTAGTGATCCTCTTTATGTTTACTTGTGTTTATAAACAAGATTATCGAAATTTCAATATTAACACCTTGAGTGCCTGGAATGTGTATCCACGCGAGACACAATACTTTTTTAATTGCTTCGGTAATTACAGCACTCAACCGGTAAATAGTGACAAAAATACATTTGAGACAAAGTATTATACATTCTGTTTGAATTAACTACCTTCTTCTTGTACTTATTTTAATATTTTAATACCATTATTATAAAAAAGAATCATCGTCGGCATTTCAGTGTTACTATGTTCAATGCGGTGTACTGTCAGAAGACTTATTTAGAGCTTGAAGAGTGCATGACAGGGGACAATCTCTTCGTTTACAGCCGCTTACTTGCGTAAGCAATCGATTCAGTGCTTTCCAAATTAAAATTACATAGGTACTTATCCTATTTTTCTTTTATTTTAAAGTAGCTGTAACACTACCCTGTTGGGTAAATTACCATTTCATACCCGGATTTCTCAATTAAGCATTTGAAGTTGAGTATTTCTCAAACTGTGCTTTACCCTGAAAACCTATCAAAATTTGACACTACGGTTTGACACGGTCTCAACCTCAAATATTCAAATCAGAAATCGGCTCTAAATAAGACCTGATATTAATTAAAAATTATTTATTTTATACCAATAATTATTCATGTTATAATTTCTGAGCGTAACCGCCTCGTTATTTCGAGCCCCATCCAGTTTCTCACGGGGTAACATCTTTATTATAGAGTAAGGATAATCCAAGAATTAGTGACGCCCGGGCTTCGCCCCACCCACCCATTTACGGGCCACCACCGGAACCGAACGGCACAATGATTGACTGGGAAATAGACTGGTGTGTACTGAGCCACAGGGGGACAGGGGTGATCCTGATGTATTTATCTTTGCGATGTAAATAAATATTGGACGCTAAAAGTGTTTGTTTGTTTTGCGGCGGTATTAATTGCTTCTCCATGATATTATTAATTGTTTTAGTTTATAGGAAATGGACTGTTTTTGTATCGGTTACGTCGGTCACACATATCATAAGTGATCTTTTTTAAATGACTGGGTCATAAGTGATAATGATTAATGATACATGATTTTATTTCTGTAAGTTGGTTTGTACAAACACTTTTACATGTCGATCATATTTTTTAAAATTTGATGAGGTCAGCGTTTCCTATCGGACTACTCTGAGAAGAAAGGCCGAAACAAACTCAGAGGTCACAGTCTCTTTTAAAGTCCAGACATATTCTTGGTTAGATCGTGTGAAGACCATGTAGACTGATGTCTGAAATGGTCTTATGAGGAAAGAACCAGCCAGATTGAGTGGACCTGTCCAGTCAGTGCACACATTTGTCAATAACCGTGCAGCTCCACTCAGAATTTAAGGAGCTCAACGATTCGATGAACAATACCAAAGAAAGGACATTTCAATAGGCCGCATAAACTACTCAAACTGCCAGACCATGATTAAAAACTAAGTTAGATAAATTTAAATTAAAAACAAAAAAAAGAATAATCCACAAGTAAGTCTTCACATTTACAATAATTTTAATAAAATAATATAAAACTTTAAAAAGTAAATATACTTGTCATTGCAAGAAAACCAAAAAAAATACAAAATTCACGATGCAAAATATAAAAAATCAAAATTAATTGGTGTAGCTCAACCCCAAACCTTTTTGTCCTCGACGTAATATTTAATGGTATAAAACGATTTCTGGCACAACTTACGTTTCATGAATGATTTGAATTTATTAAGACTTAGATCTTGTACGTGGCTTGGGAGCTTATATTATAAAAGCGTATACGAGTACATTGACTTCTAAACGAGCCACCTATTTTCTTGAGCCTTTGTGTAGGTACTACATATTTGTGTTGTTTTTTAAACAATTTTATATTTTTATGGGCATATAAAAGATTTTCATAAATATACTGAGAAGGCACAGTCATTACATTAATTTCATCAATTTCTCTCTGACAGAGTGTGGCTTAATTTATAAATTGATCGAACAGTTACTTTCTGCAAAACAAAGACAGTCTGCATGTCGGCGGCAAGTTGTGTTTATGAGTACTTACCTAACCATCTAAAAAATTGTTAATTTGTAGCACCTGCTTTCATATATAACTAACTATATAGGTACGTCTTCTTCGTAAGAATAGAAGAACAAGACTTTTTATGTTTAAAATAATTTGCAAAAAAAAAACAATGTGTAACCTAGTGCGCATAATAATTAAACGAAAACGGTTCCCAAAATAAACATTATAATAGATGATAATTTCAAGTAATGAATGTCACAATTACAGAGTTAACTCAACCCCATAATATCGCTCGGTGGTCTTTTGTACCCTATGAGAAAAAATCAGTGTAACGCACGGTTGTCACCGCAAATTTCTAATCGACGATCCGACGTTTGCAGGGTTACAGGCACGCGCGATTATTAGATATGCTTAGTGGGGTCTGTCAGACCCCTCAATTTAGATACTCGAAAGGTTCCAGAAACTTTGAATAGACCGTGATAATATTATTTGGATTCGTTATTTTTCGTATTGCAATAGCAATTAAATCTGATTGTGTGGTGGGAAAATCAGGTCACAGATAAAAGAAAACGGTCGAAAGAAAACCTCCTTTTTAACCGACTTCGCAAAAAGGAGGAGGTTATCAATTCGATTGTATTTTTTTTTCATATGTGTTACCTCAAAACTTTTTATTGGGTGAAGCGATTTTGATGATTCTTTTTTTATTCGAAAGCTGGTGTTTGTCATGTGGTCCCATTTAATTTTCATCAAGATTTGATGAAGAACTTCGGAGATGTAAATCTCATATACAAAACTCAAATCAAATCTCAAATCTTCAATAAATGACGGCAAATCACTCGGGATAGCTGCAATCGCATATCTGTTTATCGTTTATACCATTTCATAACATTCACTGGTACGCTTTAAAGGGGTACGCAGGTGTGAACAGTTCACCCTGGTATACTCTCATTCCACCGGTTTTGTTTATTTAAGTTTAATGTTATTGGGATAATCTATTCTGGCTTCACTTTGGGCGTTATAGGTACCTAGGCTAGGTTGTCCATTATGTACCACAACTAAAAAGTGAAAAATAAAAAACTTTTATACAAAAATTACAACCGACTTCCAAACAAAAACACTACAAAGTGAAAAAGAACTTCAATTTCGGAAGTCGGTGTCAAAAAACGAAGAAACGAAAACAGGAACACCGACTTCCGAAATTGAAGTTATTTTTCACTTTGTAGTGTTTTTGTTTGGAAGTCGGTTGTAATTTTTGGATAAAAGTTTTTTTTTGAAGACGGTTAAAAATTTAAGTCACAATTAAAAGCTTCAGTAACAAAATTATTTCAAAAGAAATTATACACCAACCATTATTATTTTCTCACTTGACAGCCATCACACCAGTAATAAAAAATGGCAATAAACCATATCCAACTAACGTTGTACTATCAGACCGCCATATTATTGGAAAATCCAGACTGCGGATAAAACAATAAGATCAAATGAACGGAGCCTTATCGATTGAAATCGACAAGCGCGTATCGTATCAATGAATAGAAATGTGCGGCTATATCCGAAACGGTATCGAATCGCGTCGTACAAAGCGGTCGAAAGGACCGAGTGCGCTCTTAATTAAGAGCGTAACATGTACGCGCGCGTGCCGGGTTTAGTCACGGCACTAGTAAGTACATTGTACTCGGAGTACTCCAGGGTACTCTTCATTATACTGTTGCTCATTTAAGCCGTTTTTCGAGAATGCATTACGTGCTTCTCGTGTGTATTGTTGTGAAATGAGCTATGTAACTAATGGGGATGGCTGTGAGGGATAGTTTAGCAAATCACGCTCTCAATCAAAAGTAATAAAATTAAATGTGATAATGTAAAAAGTTACTCACCGTTAATTTAGTTATTTACATAGGGAAAAACAGTACGTTTAAGCACTAATTGCAACTCGTTACTTGTATGTAGTACCTAAAGATGGTGTCAATTCTTGACTATAACTTTTAAACCACTCAATCCAGAGCATTTACTGCAATAGGGCAGTTATCTCCGCTCATTACCGATGCAGATAGAGCTATCGCCTATCGCCCTCTCCACAATCATTTTACCGCTAAACCGAGCGTAATGAGTACCGCTTTGATGTTAAAGCGGTAACTTTTAATTGCAGCACTCCACCGCCCTCTGCGGCTATCCTTTGAACTTACGTCTCGTCTGACATTGCTACTATAAGTTAAATTGTACAGAATTTTTGAAGGGTTTGGTATCTTGTAGTAGGTAATGCAGGCTGAAGAATATGCGTATTTAATTTAGAAGAAAGAAGATTAAATTCCTTTTTGTTGGATTGAAGCTTTTTATTTTGTGTGATTTTCTAGGGGTAAATTTTCTACCACCGTGCAACAACTGGGTTACAAATGTTTTGGCCAGTCAGTCAGTTAAGATCTTATTATGCCAAAAACGCTGTTGCATTGTGGGGTTAAAATTGTAGTCACTTTAATAAATTTATTCCAAAAAATAATTTTAAATAGGATTTGTACCTAAAATTATTTTGTAATAACGAATCCTTTGGCTCCACGAACAAAGGAGACCACAGTTAAAAGTGTTACATTTACACCATCGAGCTTAATCAGTTACTGGCTAAATAACATAACTTACGTAAATCTCGCTGGCTTCTAAGATAAGTTTTATTATTCTTCAATGTCATAATAAATCAGCATTCTCCTTTATTTCAAGTCTATGCTGACCTAAACTACCTTTCAACTAGTGATGTGCGTGTTAGCTAAGAAGTGAAGCTACACTACGAAACTGATTTGTGTCTTTTTCACTTAAGCGAGTTACGAAACAAGTAGGATGTACTAGAAGGCTGTGTTTAACGCGTATGTAAGAAAATTACGTTCATTTTACTCTTTACCAGCAGAAGTAAGCCAAGTTACGCTTCTTCTTCTTTTCGAGTAAAGTGTATGTGTGAGGCACTTGGTGCACTCCAGATGAAAGCCAAACGATCTAAACGATGACCACGATTTATTGGTTGATATCATACACATATCTTTCGCTAGCACGGGTTAAGTACGGACCCCTCTAATGGAAAGGCAGCTACAAAGATAAGTTCTCGCAATGCATTTAAAAGGAACATACCTGAACATTTTGTGGCCCGTAGCGAGTCTGACAGGGTTGGAGTAGAGTAGCCTTTACCGATCCCTCCAGACAGCTTATCTGAACCTGTCGCGTCCAAAATAACATAACAATTACCAAACAATAAGGGATCTTACTTAAAATAAAAAGGTTTCTATTTGGGACTGAAAAATTATATGAAGCTTTGCCAACAGAGAAGCAAAATTTTGTGTGTGCTGTCTTGTACGACTGTTCCAACGATGTCGAGATCTTAGGGAAGATTACAAATTAAGAAGGTATTCCGCGGGATATTGAAACAATGCAGATTGTCTGTATGTGTCTTTAAAGTGTAATCTACGATCGTCTACGGTCTCTTCAAAGGTAAACTGAAATATTATACAAAATTATATAAAAAAACAGTTTATTGGCTAAAGTATAATGTAGAATTTGTAAAAAAAAAACTACACTAAGTATTTTTAAATGACTTCATAATTTTTTTATTATATTTACTCTCAAATACCAAATTAAACTTTAACCAAAAAGGATAAAACCAAAAAAATACATTAAAAAAATTTCATGCCGTTACAAACCTAAATAATTGAATAAAAACACAAGTTAGCAACGAACCCGATAAACACATAAAATGCAAAAAAAATCACAGCTCTCCCACGCTTAAAGTCAAACGTATCAAATTGCCTAGCACAATATGTTTTGAACAATTTATTTGTTGAAAATAACGGTGGGGTGGGCCGCGTGGTCACGGCGTATCCATAAATCCAAAAAAAAATTGGGGTCGTATCATCATTACTAGTATCTGTCGCACAATTAAGCTCGCATTGTCTCGGCCATGGTTCCCATGAAATGGTAAGCAACATTGATGGGGCTATGAAAACAGAGGGTGATTAGACCAGCGAGTTAGCTAATAATTTTGGGGGTACAGTGTTTTTGCGAAGGATTTAGTGGATCGTTTTGTAATTTAGTAATAGCCAGGTAAGTAAACATACGTGATACTCAAAGTGGGGTTAGTAGAACAGATGGCTGAAACCATTCGCAAACCGCAATACAAGCTCTTTTTACCGGTACCTAATTAAAAGTATAGTCTGTAAACTACTACAGTATAATCACAGTCAGGAGAAGTTTTTTTTTATTATTGACAGGATCGCGCTCGACCACTACCTTACCTGGTGGTGAGTGATGATGTGGTAGCCGGTGAAGCCCTACTTAAAACAACTTTTAGTAACGCTACAAGGAAATTCTCATAGCACACTTTTATCAACCCTTCAATAACCGCTCAGTGACGCTCCCCGCTGGTTTCAAGCCCGCGACGTGTTTATAGGATGCGCGGGCGCGCGTCGGCCGCACGCCATCTATTGTCAGGAGCGGCGAACTAAAAGCGATGTCACTCTCCGTAACGCGGCCATTATCGCTGATTTATAATATTCGCGCGCGAATGGCCATTGATTGTGCAATAATTGTTTGTTTGGTACTACTTGGGATCACCCCATGGGACTGGGAATTCGGCTTATTGGCTTATGTGAAGTGTTTGGGTCGCTGGAGAGGGTTAGTGGCTTTACGAAGTGATTATCCAATTTGAAACTGTGAACTGGAATGTTGATGTGTCTATTTAGTTGGTCTGTTTTGATCTGGACTTATCGATTTAGTTTTGATCCTACTTATATGGTTTATTATTAAATTAACAATTAATACTTATGTTTAACGATTTCAAAGAGACAATTTATTTATGTAAATCAGTACCTAACAGCTAAAATAAAATGCTGTTACAGTCATATCATAAACATTTAACTTTAGCCATGTACGAGCGTCTTCATTAATTGGAAGAAAGAAAACCCTTCTCCGTACCTTTTCCAAGATATTTTAACACATGAAAGACCAAAGACGAAAAAAATAAAATTCAAGACTTTTTTATAGATCCAAAGGCTAGGCAGATCAGTTTTTTCTCCGAAACCCAAATACGATTTTAGTACAACTTGCCGTGGTCAAGCTGCGACGCCCACAGAAATCAAAACAACCCCTAAACATAACGGTATCGTCCATGAGTCAGATTATAATAATACAATAAGGTTTACTAATTAAAAGGCAAACCGTTTGGGGCCGAGGGACTATTAAACATAATAAAGCTGGTGTAGACAGCGGGGCACCCCGTGATGAGTCACTCTTCACACTCGTTACGCCGTTTTACGATACTTTACTTTGTAGATTATCTGTTAAGATATTAAAGTGTCTGACTATCGTACGTGCTTTTTAGTAGAGCAGCTTTTTCAGTTTATTATTATTTTTGATATACCTTCCTGGTTGCGGACCTTTGAAGGCGTACCAGGGGCCGAAACCAACTCGCAAAGGCCTTGTTAGATATGTAGGATGAAATATGACACCAACCGGCGATTATCCCTATATGCATTAGTTACTGCGCAAGAGCACCAAAGGACAATTCCCGGTTGGTGCAGGACTCTTGCAGAATATGGAGACAAAACACATTGGGCTATGGGTTTGGGAAGTCTTGTGGATCGATTACCTAAAACTATAAAAGGACAGGGGATGACTTGCACACTCGATAAATCCCCCCCCCCCCCTTAAAACAGTCGCTAGCACTTTAGTGACGTAGCGCCAAGAGAGCAACATATACGGAGGTGCTTGAAGAGAAGAGAGGTATTCTACGGCTACCAGGAGAGTCCTGGAAGTACGGTCAAGATCCCTAATAGCATCTTACTGGGTTAATTTCCTTCCTCCGAGCACGTTTGCTCTTGGGAATCTCCACTGAAGGCCAATAGAAAAGTTGAAAGGCGTATCACCTAGCTACTCAGCTTTAAATTAAAATTTTGCATGAAAGGAACCCCCGAGCGACATAACTTGTTGTTTTTAACTTCTGTCTTGTTGTTTTTTATGTTTACTTCTATCAATTGGATAATCATTACACTACGATGGCAAATGTAAGCTCTAATCGGCCCTAGGCCCCTTAGGGTCATACACTGTAAGAAGAAGTTAGAATCTTGCGTCAGTATGTAATCGGTAACCTAAGCTAGCCCAGCTTCAAGCTCACTAACTGATGTGGCATGTATTGTGAGGAGGTTCCTCTCTCAGGATCCCTGAACACAGGTATTTTGCTCAGCTTTGCTATAAAAGTAGGAATAAAATACTACAAACAAACTAGAACGATTAATCAAAATATACAGTCTATGCAAATGCATTGCTGTAGTTTTTTAGGATTCTCGTGCTAGAAAAACACAGTTTTAAACCAACAAAAACAAAGGAGTTCCTAAATGCTCTGATCTAACATAAACTGCTCGTAATCTACATTCTACTCACACCAACCCTCCCGTAATGAATATAAATCGTGAAACAACAACCCTAGCCCTTTGGCAATATACATTTAAAAAAATCAATAAACTCATATCAGAGCAGTTGGAGCATGATTTATTGATATATATTTTATCGCGATACGATCTAAAGTGTGGCCTCATAATTGATGACATTTGTACCAAACTGATCCCGGGGTACGATAGCTATGTAAAGTACTGGCAACTGGTATTCGGGGCGTTCAGCAATCATTTTCGTGTTAACAACTCTTTACGCGATCGTTGGAGGGTTACTTTTAATACGTTTCTCTTAATGACTAAGATTAAGCGGTGGTGGCGCGTGGATTTTTGCACTTTTTTGAATATTATGTAAATAACCAGCCATTGCTGAGAGTTTTTGGCTCGCCTCGTGTGTTTATCAAAGCCGACGCGTAATGGAAGTTGTTGCAAGCCGTTTACACGGCAACTTTGTCTTGAATGTGAAATTTCATCAAAAAGTAATTTGTTCTGTAAACATTTTGTTGGTTTTGATAAAGGAGACTTAATGCCTTTTAAATTTGCTACATTACATTGTTTCGGACAGCCAGTAATGCTAGTTAGCGTGATAAATGAATGAATTCGATACCTAGTTGCGTAGCGCTTAAATTAAAGTTACAAATGACTGTACGAAACAAGAAATCATAGGGTGAATAGGGATTTCTCCTGATTCATCATTGATCTGACTGATCATTTCAGCTGCATTGTTTCTTATAAAATCTCGAAAATTGTAACAAGATCACAATTTTACGTATTCTAAAAAGTTCGTTTAAAAAAATGATCGCATTTCATAACCAACTAATAAACACACGCGAACCACGACGTGTAATCAATCTTTTAAAACTCAAATGAAATTAAAATGTAAAAACTCCTATGAAATATCGTCTCCCAAAACGTAGAGTTTCCATCTAGTTAACGAGAGCGGAAAGGCCCGATCTCCTCTCTGCAGCGCAATGAAGACAATGGTCGCCCGCTTCGAATTTACATTTTTTTATGAATTGCGCTACTTTTTTAATGGCAAAACTTTATTGTCTTTTTCGAGAACAGCTCCTTTGTCACCGTGCTTTTGTGGCGACCTCTGCCGGGGACAAAGGATTTTTGTAACAATTGGAATATGTTTGTCTTGTGGATCTAGAAATGTCTATTTTTATTATTGAAGGCATTTTCACTGGAGTTCAGAGTAAGGGCAAACTTTTTGACTAGCAGCTTTTACTACGTACACTTACTTCAGGAAGGTCGCTAAATTCGAATGATATAAAAACGATTAGCGATTTTTACGCGAGATTGCAAGTACATGGCCGCAATGCGATGCAATTAGACAGATTCGCACTTGAAATCTTAGAAAATACGTGCGCGATATAGACTATAGATGCAATTTAAATTGCGTCGCCCTATCAGGTCACTTATAAATAGTTTCGGTAATTAGTCTCACGATAGGGATTTTGGAAAAGATATTGGAATCAGTTGTTACTTTGCGGGTCAAAAATTTGCTATGCATTTATTACAACATTTAGTTTTAATTCCACCAAAATGTAGTTCCAGGCTTGATTACAAAATACAATACTGCCCTCCCGAACCTGTGTCATAAAGTATGTAAGCAGTGGCGCGCCGTAAATAGTAAATGAACCATGTACAGTTTAGGAATAAATAATAATTTACCTGATTTTTTCACGTCAGGAGGGGCTGGCTAAATAATAACCTCCGCACGGGATCTCCAAGATAAAGCAAAGCATAACGAGATTGGTCCGTGGATGGAAGAAAACTCGCTATGTAAAGATGGTGACCATCTTTACATAGCGAGTTTCCTTCTTGCCTCGAAAAGCACGTTAAGCCGTTGGTCCCGGCTGTCATTTGAAGATCTTTGACAGTCGTTACGGGTAGTCAGAAGCTTAAGATCTGACACCAGTCTTGCCAAGGAGTACCGTGCTACCCAGTTACTAGGTTTTGGAGGTCAGATAGGCAGTCGCTCCATGTAAAACATTACTACTCAGTTGAATCCGGTAAGTCTGGTAGCCGACTCCAACTTAGACAGATTGATTTTTTCACGTCAGGAGATGAGGCTACTTTTTAAAACCCAAAACGTTTAATGCAGAGATAACTTTTCAGACAACGCTACCAATGCATTTCCCAGTTACTAGAATATGGTCAGAGATCAGAGGCACTACTAGTCCAGTTAGTTGTTTTTTTTTATATTTAAGGTGTAATAATACCCTTCATTAGTGATTCCGGTTAACATGCATCGTGCTACTGCGATAAAAGTGTAAGTAAAAAAATACCTCGAAGTAGAGAGGAGCATTCATTTAACCAGCCAAATCTATCTTAAAAAAGTCGAATGGTTAAAAAACAGAATTCGAATATTCTGTTTTTTAAACATTCGACTTTTCACGCCAGAAATTCTTAGAACAAACGAGAATGCACGAAAATGCAACAGAAATATCATTCTACCCTCGTTAAGAGGAAAAAAGCGTCGGCTAACATCCATAATAATGAACGGTGGGATAATAAAAATTTATTTTCGCCACTATTTAGCCGAGCGCGCGATGATCGTGGGGCGTTAAGGGGCGGGCGCGTCTCTATAGCAACCATGGGGATGAAATCCTGTACGCCCCTCTCCCTTGATTGTTATCTGAAGATGCCTCCCCACCTAGCCTCTTCTACCTACATCAAAATAATCTAAAAGGGTTTAGTTTACACGCGAAATGTGATCGTGCATTGTTATCTTAAGGGCGAGTTTTCGCTGGCAGCGTGACTAATCGATATTCAGCCGTGTCTACGTCGCGTTATCGTCGGAGGTTAAGGCATGTGACAATAGACCTTAAATTCTGATATGAATGTAAAATGGTCGGTGTAAATGTTTACGTTTTGTGTGAATTTTATCATCTTGACGAAGTGCAGTTTATTATGGGACATTATGATGACGGTAGCCGATCGTGGCGAGACGAAGGGCGGCTAATATTTTCAGTGGTGTAGGTAAACACACGTCTAATCTTATATACATAATAATGTGTATACATTACACCACACAGCTGTGTCGTACAATGATACTGAACAAAAACACACAGCAAACAATACTTACCAATAGTTTTACTTTTATCCATAGTCCCGAGCATTGAGTCGTCGGTCCTGGCTGTCCTGCCGAACCCTAGCGTGGAGCTGGTAGCATCCTGGCCCAGCTGCCCTCCATAGAAATCACCGAATGCCGTCGCAGAACCCAGGAGACCTGACCTGTCTTGCAAGGCCGCTTTGGCCTTCTCTACACTCTGTTTCAGTTGCTCGAATGTGGACTGGTGGAGTCGGTAGGGAGGCCATTCTGCTGCAGGCCATGGTTCCTCCTTTAATGCGCTTCTCTTTAATTCCAGAGCTCCTGCATAGGAGCAGCTGCTTTCGTACATCGCAGCTTTAAGGCCAGCGCGCAGTGCAGACGCACACTTTATACGGCGGAGATCAACCCTGGGGACAAAATAAATGCAATTTAGACTTAAGATACAGTTATTCACATGGGTCACTTCTTCAATACAGCAAAATACAAATTGAGACGCTGACAAGCTATGTTCTTGGTATTGACCACGTATCATTTCGGTAGCACATGTCAATCCTGTACAATTTGAATTTTTAGATTTGTATATTATAATTTTTTAGTTTTTCCTTATTATTATCTGTCTTAACTAACATAATTTAAGTACGATTAATATTATCGTAAAGGGTATAGTTTAAACAAAATTGATGAATATGTGTTGGTCGTTTTGTGGTAAATATATACCTTTTATTTCTTTCTTCTTAACGATAATCCTTTGCCGAAATAAAGTGTTACTTAAATTTGTCTCTTTTAAAACGCAATCAGACAGTTTGCAATGCTTGAAATCATTTGCGTGCTGAAAAATCTGTTAAATTTTCAAGAGAAGTGATTTGGCAACTGTAGCATACCCACAGATTACCTCCCAGCAGGCCCTAGACAAGTGACATTCTGTCATCGAAAGCGTGGCGATAGCGATTGTCAAAAAGGCAAAATTGTACGAGATTGACAAGTGATATCGAAAAATCACGTGACAATCCCTTACATTTTGACATTTCGACTATCGCCTTCGCTGACATCGAATGCCACTTGTCTAGCGCCTGCGAAAAACCATTGCTATAGAATTGCCTATGTCGGCGCAGATTGACTCGTACTCGGATTGCCTATCGATTTAGTTATTATTAAAAATAATTATGTATAAAAAACATTGTTTAACAAGGTGAACAGAAAAGATGTAAATATATATTTCGTTCTTCAAGAGACAAGATAATAAGTCAGAGTTAAGTTGTAAGTGTTGTAACAAGAAAATTATTCTAGTACTGTTCGGCTAAAGATGTAAAATAATATGTTACTTCGTTACACATTTATGTAGAACTTGACTGCACGCGAACGAACAGTGAAATTATTACGAACGCAATAAACGACCAGAAGTGACTTGTTATTGGCCATGGGACGCATTCGCATTGTAGTGATTATTTAATCAGTGCATCTATTTATAAAGACAGATTAAATAATTACTTTATGATTGATGGCGGCGTATGCAGCTGAAGGACCTTCCTTGCACATAAAGAGTCCAAGAGCGAGACTACTTTTGATGAAGTTCATCTAAACTGAAGCCAGACTGTTGTGTGTTTGCCACATTACAAGGAGATTATTAAGATAAATGAAAACACCGTTTGAAATCTGCAATGTCCTAGAAGCAAATTCGAAGAAATTTTCATGTCCAAGCCGCAATAGGCCAGTGAGAGACGGAGGACCGTAATCTATCACAGGTTTCGGACCTCCGCAGCTCTGTCTCGCGCAGAGAGAAGATGTGTGTCCCACTAGTGAGAACATTATATAATAATTTCGCTATTCAGGTGTCGATTAATTTGTATGTACCTTACCATAGTTTAGTCGTAGTCTTAATTTTTAATTTGTAAATGTCATGCATACCTATAATATGTATGATTGCTATGTAATTCGGACTTTTAATGTATTCTTTTTTGGATGGTTTTAAGCAATTGTACTATTGGTGTGCTTAGTAAAATAATAGTACATTGTGATACAAGGGTGGAAAGTAGGTTATTGCAAACGAGCTGTCATTAACAAGCCCAAGCCGAAGGCGAGGGTTTTTAATGACACGAGTTTGCAATAACCTACACACCCGTGTATCACACGACGTTTTTCAATACAGTTGTGGGAAATAGTAAAAACAAATCAAAGAATTAGATTTGTTTATCCACAACATTTTTTTTTTTTTTCTGTAGGACACTACTGACAAAATTAAGTTGGATAGAGACAGACAAACAATACCATAAGTATAATTTTGGGAAAGCTAGAGGCACACTGAAGATCTCCAAAAGTTTCCTAACGTAGCTCAGTTATATACAATTTTGATCGTTTAAATCCCGTGGCATAGAATGCTCGTATATAAAACTAAAAAATTATAAATGTTAAAACAAGGCGTACCAAAGACACCGACTCCTAAAATAAAAGTTATTTTTGCTCGTACAAGTGTTTTGCTGTTAAATAAACAAAACCGGTGGCATGAGAGTATACCAGGGTGAACTGTTCACACCTGCGTACCCCTTTAAAGCGTACCAGTGTGATGTTATGTTATGAAATTGTATAAACAATAAACAGATATGCGATTGCAGCTATCCCGAGTGATTTGCCGTCATTTATTGAAGAGTTCTGATGTACATCTCGGAAGTTCTTTATCAAATCTTGATAAAAATGGAACCACATGACAAACACCAGCTTTTGAATAAAAAAAGAATCATCAAAATCGGTTCACCCAATAAAAAGTTCTGAGGTAAAACACATTAAAAAAATACAGTCGAATTGATAACCTCCTACTTTTTGCGAAGTCGGTTAAAAAGTAGAAGAAAACTTAAGTTTATCTCAAAGGAAGCATTGTTTGATGTTTCTTGATGATTTACAATATTGGAACTAAAATATATAGCGTTCTTGTGTAACGTATCAAGGGTTGGTAATATTGAAACACTTTGAGTATGAATTATAGTCGATAGCTTAATGAGTACTGGCAGAGAAAATTAAGAAACTATAGAAGTATGCAACAAAAAAACCCGTTGCGAACTTCCTAAATAAATTCGGCCTTAACCCGAGATCTCAGATGATCACATAAGCATAAAAACATTCTAGTTAAGTTCGGTTATTGTTAACTGCACAGTTTTGCCAATCTCTCACCTCATGTCGGATATTCTTTTCCTCTTCGTGCGCTTTTTGTCTTTGTTGTCTTTTTCCGTCGTGGTAGCTGTCTTGTGGTATCACATGTCAGTGATACCACTCACGTCTAACAAACTCAGTCCTCAGACTAGCACTTTCATAAACTAAAAATAATTCTTTCACTGTCCCACATAACGAATGTTCTCACGAGGAGCCATATTCAAAAAAATAAAATTGTCCATCCACTGTCCAAAACCAATTTTCATTTAATTTATTAACAGTTATTGAAAAACTTTTCAATTAAAGTAGTCTTATTAATTTTTATTTAATTAGTGATGCAATCGTTACTTCTTACGTTTGCCGATGTTATTTCGGCACATCGATGTCTCGATGCCGAGGTATCGATACCGCGGTGAGAGTGACGGGACGGTCGATCGCGAACTGTACGCCGCTTGCGCACAACGTTGATGCCAATTGAATGCATCCGGCTTCAAGGAAATATGTCCTACAATCAATTTAAATGTACCACTCGATTTGACCACGGTCGTGAAACTATGGTGCAAACGCGTTTTAGTCAGTCTTTCATTTTAGTAAAGTGATTTTTAAGGGAATTTTCATTTGTTTAATGTGTCCAAAGAGTGATGAGGGACAGAAAACTAAGTGAAGACATTATTAAAAGCTTTGCTTTGCTACCATTTTAACAAAGCAAGGCGGGTTAGGGCATTTTAAACGAAGCTAAAGTGTCTGACGATGTTCCTATGATGCCACCTACACCCGTACGATGCATACTTTTATGATAATAAGGACCAAAGCATTACTGCTTGACTGCAGACATTTGAAAAGATCTACCAGAAATTCTCGTACAGTCATAACCAAGACCAATCGCACAAACATCAACACTACCTACCTTATAGTAACGCAAAAAGAGCATCAAAGACAGTCCCCACTAGCGAACCACACGAACCGTCATATGAACATATAAAATTGCTCGCGCATGTGGGCGCGAAGAGCGGCCGGCGCGCGCGCCACTTAGCTGCAGGAAGTCTATACATTACCTTATTATATCCCGTAAAAGTGTCATCCGCTTGTCGGCCAAACAGGTGGCGGCCTTCATAGGAGACAATTGATCTGTATAAAACACACTGTGTCTGCTAGTTTCAAAATATTTCTAAAACATTCCCCACCAAGAAAATTTTGCTATCTGTATCTACTGTAATGTAGGGCGACTGGGCGAGGTCTGAACTAACCTCTTGACTCGTCAAGAGCCTTGGAACACTTCTGACGGCACAGATTTGTCAGTCATCGTCTAGATAACTGCTAAACATTAATCAGTAGTACTTGCTTCAATCCGCGTGACATCTTTCGCGTTACTAAAACGTTTAGGCTCGTTTGCACTACAAATCACTAAATTCGTATAGCACTTAACGACGTTTAGCAAAAAATCCCTGAGGTCCTAGACAAGTGACATTCTATTATCGAAAGCTTGGTGATAGCGATTGTCAAAAAGGCAAGAAACTGCAGTGGCCCGTGTGGAAGGCACTGAATCGGTTGCGTACTCAGGTGCAGGCCGCTGCAAATATAACTTGGTAAAATGGGGAATTATTAGTCCATTGCACGCTGGGTGCGATTGCGGTGCTCCTGTACATACTATGCCCCACTTGCTGGAGTGTCCCGACTGTCCATTCACTTGCACCTTGGATGACCTGTATAATGCCTCTGACGCTGCAATAAACGTAGCTACCTACTGGGCTCAAAAAGTTTCATCAAATCTGTATGGTCGATGGTTCATTTGATCATGGACATTTGAAACGAAAAAGATAAAAAGAAGACAAGCGATATCGAAAAATCACGTGATCAATCCCTTGCATTTTGACATTTCGACTATCGCCTTCGCTTACATCGAATGCCACTTGTCTAGCGCCTCATTGTTAATGGCAACGCCAGTATGAAGTTTGAAATATGATTACTTCTAAACGGATTTACTTAGTCATTTTTGGCGCAAGCAAGTGGATCCTAGAACGCGTGGCATTTAGATACAAAGATAAAATATGCTCTTAGCCACGGGTATCTTTAGCATAACTTACTAAAATAGCAGACACAGCGATTTTTCCCCTTACCCAGGACCAACGGCTACTTATCACAGGCCTAATCGACCGTGAAATCGGACCAAAGTTCGCAATACTTCGTATTCAATATAGTAGAGACTCATCTATTTTTGTAGGCATACAAACTACGAGTAAAACACGTCATCCCCTATATCTGTTTGTACTGGAAAACAAGTAGGGTATTGATTTTGAAAGGGCTGGGCCGTGCTGAATGTATGGCTACGGCTATATGTATTTGGTTCTTTTCAGTACAACGTTGTAAAGAGTTTATTGGGTATTGTATGTTTTGTTTACCTATAAGTGACAAAATGTATTTGTACAATATGAAGACTAATGTACAATTTTTGTGGGGTTCCCATCAATAAAAAAAATTATTAACGGATTCTAAATTAAAACTTTGTATCATTGTAATCATGATCCGCAGCCTGACTTCGCCCACTGCTTGGCGCCTCTTTTCTTGTGCAAATATTAGACATTTTCAAATAAATGTTGCTGCAATAGCTAAACGGCAACTAGATTTTTATAAACAAAGGTGTTTGTGCTATAGTTGTATGTGCCAAGCCCTGTTCTGACATAGAGGAAAGTGGAAAGTTAGTTTTTTCTTACTCCTCTTCCGTTTGCTTCTGTTTAATTTCGTTGCGGTATACAAAAAAGTGGAATCGAGCTTCATTGATACGGTACTTTTCTGGTGGTTACCACTGTTTTTACAGTTTGTTTCAGTGATTGGAAATAGTATGTCAGGCTTTTGCAAAAACAAACGGGATGCTGCATGTTGGTGGCTAGAATTTTCAATTAGAAAAGGGAGTCAGTGATAGTATGACGGTTGACAGGACGGCAGATATGAAAGAGCCGAACCCAAGTAACATGGGACAAGGGCAGAAAGATGTTTTTTTTATTTTTATTATTATTGATATGCTTACCTAGAAGAAACCTATTCACTCTTGACTTAAAAACTCCCAGGTTGTAGCTCTCAGGAAATACAGACTCCGGCAGGGAATTCCACTCCTTAGCTGTACGCATAATGAAAGTATTCCCAAAACGTTTGGTGCATATGGGTGGGATGTCCACCATGTACCGATGACACATCGCCTTACGTCTTGTGGTCCGATGATGGAAAGGGCTAGGAGGAATTAGTTCATGCAATTCCAACGCACACTGCCCGAAATGTAACCGATAAAAAACCGACAGACTGGCAACTTGGCGCCGATGTACAAGGCTCTGGAGCCTAGACTCGACCAGTATCTCATTGCCGATGAGCCTCGTGGCCAGCTTTTCGATCGACTCCAGTGCATCCAGCTGGTACTTGGCAGATCCGTCCCAGAGGTGAGAGCAGTACTCCATGCATGACCGAACTTGCGGTGTTCTGGCGTGAAGTACCGTCTCACCTTTGCAAGGATCCCCAACCTTTTGGCAGCCAGTTGAACTTTTGCCTCAATGAATGGCCCAAAGTTGAGGGTCGATGTCAACTTAACGCCAAGAAGCTCGAGATGGTCCGTTATCGGCACGGTCACACCACGGAAAGTGGGAGCCGGGTGGAATTGGCTCCTTTTAGCGGAAAAAGGACACGCCTGAGTTTTAGCAGCATTAAACCTGACCAGATTGGCATCGCTCCATTCGGAGACTGCTTGCAAGGACAAGTTCAAGCGCTCCACCATGGCCTCCCGGAGAGACCGGACCTGAGGCCCGGTAGCACGTGCGTTGGACATTGGATGATGATGAAATAATACGAAACTACAGTGAAATTCCAGATGGGAAAATCCAGTAATACCTTATTATATTATTACTGAGCGGTATCTTCTCGTCCAACTTAACACTGTGTCTCAAGATGAACGTCTATGATCAGTGTGCGTTGCCAGTGATGACTTACGGGACACAGAAGTGGTCGATCACAATGCGCTCCATCAGAAGGCTTAAAGTCACTCTAAGGGCAATGGAGAGAGCTATGCTGGGAGTATACGTGCGTGATCGAATCAGAAATGAAGACCAAGAATCAAGGTTACAGACACAGCCCGAGGAATTGCCAAACTTAAGTGGCAGTGGGCAGGACACATTGCTCGCAGAACGGATGGCCGTTGGGGCCGAAAAGTTCAGGAGTGGGGACCGCGTACCGACAGACGCAGTGTTGCGAGGCCTCTCTCTAGGTGAAACAACAACCTGGTCATGGCTGCGAAACCGATCAGTGTGGCGATACATGGGGGAGGCCTATGTCCAGCAGTGAACGTCTTTCGGCTGAAATGATGATGATGATGTGCACGTAAATATATAATAACCTGCTTGGGCTTAGGTCTCAAGGGGTATCGTGTAACTACGCTTCATGTAAAGTGCTAGAAGCTGAACCAACTATACTTAATGAGGAAATGGCTGGGAAGAAAATAGATGAAAGCGTGACCGTCCCCGTCAAACCAGTCGTCGCACCGTATTGGTAGAAGCGGCTTGCATCGGAATGACTTGGAGCGAGGTGAAGCGTGCGAAGCTCAAGACCGACCGCGATGGACTACTTCTGTGTACGCCCCATCTAGGGTAAATAGGACATTAATTCAAATAAGTCTAGACAGATGATGAGAAGTTATAGCTTTCAAGTCCATATGAAGCTTTTCAGCTTAAGGCTTAACGAAGAAAAGTGTTCCTTACTTAGGGATACCTATAAGTTAGTAACACTTGAAAAGAGATGAACATAATATCATAAACAAGCTTAATCTTCCTCGCCCCACACAGTACAGTCAGAAGCAATAATTAATTCCCATGTGATTTATTTGAATATTATGCAAGCATATACATGTACAGGCGGCCCCAACTCCGAGTGTCTACCGCCTGCTAGATTTATGCATCTATGGTAATACAAGTTGATGTAACAAGGAATATATTTGCGTTTATAAATAAAAACGGCACAACGTTATCTATGCTGAGCGGATTTTAAAACTTTCTACGTTTTCAGGTGCAATTTTATTTCTGTGATTTATTTCTTCACTGCTTATTAGTGTTCTTGTTTGTACGTTTATGTGTTTTATGGCTTGATGTAGATGAAAATAAGTGGTTTGGAGTGTAGGAAATGCATTTTACACCATGTTTTGTATTGTAACCGACAATTTACAAGACCTCGTATTATTAAGAAAGGAAAGAAAGATCGTATAATTTTTTAGGTTATTAAACAACTTTCGAAAAAGGAGGAGGTTCTATGTTCGACTTCTTGTATGTTTTTTTATGTATGTTTACCGATATCTCCGTCAAAAGTGGACCGATTTTAAAAGATTTTTTTTTGTTTGAAAGAGTATGTTTCGAAATTGGTCCCATTTGTATTTGGTGAAGATCTGATGAAGAACTTCGAAGATATACAACAGAACTCTTCAATTAATAACGGCAAATCTCTCGGGACTGCTGCAATCGCATGTCTGTTTATTGTTTATACCATTTCATAACATAATATCACGCCAGTACGCTCTTAAGGGGTAAGCAGATCTCTCATTTGTGATCGGTTTTGTTCAAGTTTCATGATATTCGGGTAATCTATTCTGGCGTTATAGAAAACTTACTAAACAACTTGCCTATTAGGTAAGTACAACAAAAAAGTGAAAAATAAAAAACTTTTATACAAATAAATACTACCGACTTCCAGAAAACTACAACTACTTTGTAGTTTTCTGGAAGTCGGTAGTATTTTTTTGAAAAAAAGTTTTTATTTAAATATTTAAAAATTATGAGGAGCTCGTGGCATCCTATTCCTACTATATTATATTGTTTTGCGATTTTGGCGGTCTCTGAAGTTCCGTATCACGCCCATACCACTCTGCTCCGGCTTTCGTTACCTAAGGTCGCTTGCCCAAGGGGATAGACCGAGACGTAACGCACCGGATCTGCTCAGGTTGAATGAAATGGCGACAGGTCACTGGAACAACTAGCGACCCACGGATGCCCCTCATATTAAAGGAGAAAATCTACAAGACCGTGATTAGACCTTTCATACTGTATCATAATGTTGGGCTGCGAAAAAGCGTAGCGTGGAGACAGTCGACGGTATGGAAGAAGAAAACGTATTGCTCCGATCCCAAATAACATGCGATAAGGGCAGGAAGATGATGCTGATCAGTAGGATATAGGGTATATTTTAGTCTGAAATAGGCTACTTTTTTCACGGTATAGTGAACCCTTGGGATCTTAAAACACTTTTGACGCAGGTGAAGCCGCGGGCAGATTCTATGAGTAATAACCGCCACACAGGCCATTCTTCAAGGTTAAGCAAAACTTGCCGAGGTCGGTACGTGGATGGGTGACCATTAGTCACACACCGAATCTCCTTCGTACCTCGGCAAGCACGTGAAGTCGGAGGTCCCGCTATCATTTATAGATCTTTTATAGGTGCTACGGGTACTCAGAAACCAGAAAGTCTTGCCAAGAGGTTTCGTGTACGGGTTGTGGAGGTGAGGCCGAGTTTCTCACCTCTTTATCGCAGAATTAATGTGAGAAATTGTCAAGCACACGTTATCTGCTGTGATCGGTTCAATGAATTTTCAACAGCCAACCACAGCAGATAACGCGTGCTTGACAATTTCTCACATTAATTCTGCGATAATTTAGATCTGAGAAACTCGGCCTAAGACAGTCAGTCACTCCATGAAAAATATTGACAGGTACTCAGCTGCATCTGGAGACTAGCAGCCGAGCCAATTAATTGAGAATGATTGTATCCAACAAGCAAAATTAAAAAAAAAACATATTTATAACACATTTTTATGTCAGGCTACATATTTTAATTAGTAGTAGACACGCTTCGATCGACAATGTATTGGACACGTAATTATGACCGATATTTTGCGAAAACACCCCGATTCAAACAGTAAAGTAAAACGCCCGTAACTTTTAAACGACTGAACCGATTTTCATCAAACATAGGTAAGAACACACTCGATAAAGTCACCATTAAAACAAAAAATAAATCAAAATCGGTTCATACGTTTAGGAGCTATGCTGCCACAGACAGATACACAAATACACATACACACAGGTATACACATAACTAATAACACTCCTTTTTCCGACGGTTAAACATTCGAAAGGTGACATTATCGGGAGTGTAATTAGCTATGTTTGATAAAAATCGGTTCAGACGTTCAAAAGTTATGGGCGTTTTACTGTTTGAATCGAGGTATTTTCGCAAGATATCGTGTCATAATTACGTGTTCGATAGATCGAAGCTTGTCTACTACTAGATAAATTATTTATGTAGTTTAAAAAGTATGAAATTAAAAAATGGTCGGGCATTATTTTTTTTTCTGGTTTGTCTACAAATAAACATGAATCTAAAAATTCCAAGCCACTGTAATGTATTACTCCAAAGACCCATTAGAAGAGTAAATTCAAAATTGTTAAATGTTCGCAAGGACCATGTAAGAACAAATTTTTCCGAAATCATTTAGCTAAAGCCACCGACATGCGACGGCTGCCTCGCGTGCCATTCATTGCCATTCATTCTGTGCAGGGAGTGTGCCAAACCGGCCACATTACTGGCATAAACACAGTTACTGGCATGCTAATAACATGCTTAACTTATTTGTTGCACACGCCAAATGCATGCTTCTGTAATAATATTTTTGTGTTGATAGGTCTTGTTTATCTTTCTGTTAGTTTTTGTCAGCTTTTTTTAACAAAAAGGTTTTTTTTTTTAATGATATTATATTAGTCCTGTGAAATCTTACTTTGATATACTTCTTAGGTAATGATATCTTGCTAAAATTTTTCGGTAAAACATTTTTCCTATATATTATCTAGGCGAAGATGCCTACTGCGGTAATTGGATAAAACCAGCAAGATGTTATGACTCGAGCTAACTCCAACTTGCGAACAAGATAATCTCTGTGTCTTTTCATGCCATCAAGTTAAGTAGAAACTACATGAATGGTGAGGCTTAAGCGACTCCATCTCCATATGACGATACCATAGCCGTAACAATTTGATTGCACAGCGGGCGAGACTATCGACATGATTGTCTCGTCCTTGGAGGTGACAACTTACGGTGACTAGGGATTCACAATGAGACTTCCTCACCATGCCGAGTCCAAGAAGACCACCTGACTTCTGAACCTATCATCTGACTGTAATCCAGTTGTAAAACGATATTTTCTTTCCTA
Source organism: Orthosia incerta (assembly GCA_948252205.1). Taxonomy (NCBI): domain Eukaryota; kingdom Metazoa; phylum Arthropoda; class Insecta; order Lepidoptera; family Noctuidae; genus Orthosia; species Orthosia incerta. The sequence continues at coordinate 33,805,209 of OX411741.1, read as the reverse complement.
ATCTATATATCTACGAGCTCAACGGTCGTAATTAGGAAACAATTGATGTTCTACTGTTTCACACGTGATTCAGGTTTCTCGACCGTTGGGTTGAGAGGCTACTGAATATCAGCGAAAAAATCTCCTTGGACAAACAGTTCAGGGCCTTGTAATGTCTGGCACCGAGTTAGCGAGACATTGACTCCACTCCACCGGTCGCTGAGGCCGGAGCTGGAGTTGGTAACAAAAAAACTGTCTCGATAGCAACAGCAAGATAATTGGCTCGAATTCGGCTGAATGGAACCGGATAACCGCCACGATTGCATCGACTGCGCACAATACGCTAAATCAACTCCAATGCAAGGCCTGGATACTTTTCGCAATTTATTTTAATGATCCTTCAATTCGTCTTGACTGAATAACGGGGAACTTGACTGTTTGGAAAGTTTTGTGCACGTTTAGACTAATTGAAGGCAATTGAAAAACGTTATGGCAAGTAAGAGGTGACTATACAGAAGTGTCGAAGAAGAAGACATACAGCACTGACCCCAAATAAAATATGTTAAGGGCAGGAGGATCATGATCATGAAGTTTATATCCCCCTAAAAGGAAAAGGTGTTATTTCATTTAAATATTGGACAGAACGAGAAGATGGGGACGCGCTGTGAATTGATTTATCGACAGATGGTGTATAGAAGCACAACACAGACAGAAATGGAAATAATGAGGGCAGACCTTTGCCCTGAAGTGGGATAGTACAGACTGTTAAAAATCATAACACAGGGGCGTGAATAATTAGTATTACCTGAATGATAACGAAGACACTGACGATTTTTTAGGATCCTCTGGTAACGTTTGATTTGTTTTTACAGTAAAGACAAACAAAGCAAAATGTAGTCCCCACTGCCACACTCACAGACGCCCCTTTTAAACATTTATCACTCATCATTATTTTGGATATTCTTCGGACATCTTGCAAGAAAGCCATAAGGCAACCTGGACAAACTTATGGTTACCGGAAGATGGAAGAAAATAAATCCAGGGGATAGAAATCTGTATGATAAACTAACCATGAGCAGTGACACCTGAACACGAAGACCTCTGACACAATAAATAAATCAAAGATTGTAACAAATGGAGGGTGATACTCAAGAAGTTTAGCCGTGCATATCACTATGCTCAGCAGTGGGCAAACGACTGTTGAAGGAGGAGGATGTCGCATACGTGAAATCTTACAGGTTTTTTAATGGTTTCACTAATATGTCATTGACTAATCGTAACGTAATTACAGATTTCTCAACCAATAGGATCGTCTTAATGTCATAGCGTAACTCTGAGTTTGTTTCGATATTTCTTATTAGTCAGCTAGGCAGACTATATAGGTAAAGGGACTGACTATATAGGTAAGGTAATATATAGGTAGCACTGGCCCCATCACAGACATCTATTGAAAAAATTTAATTAGGTGTGAATGTTATTTAAAAACAATGTAAAAATAAAAGTAATTTATCATTTACTAGCGACCCGCCCTGGCTACGCATGGGGCAAATTATACTTATCCAAAAACCTCGTTTATCGCTCTTTTTATTTAGTGAAAACGGTATCAAAAGCTGTTGCGTGGTTTAGGAGAAACAGAAATGACGTGGACAGACGCGGACAGATACTTTGTTTTTACCTGACTGTCGAAGGAGAGTAATGTGTTATGTATGTTTGTTGTATGGTATGTATGTATGTATGTTTCTTCCTATGTGGCGTTCTAGAGACCAAACGCATGGGATTTTGATGGTTCTTACGTCAATCGATTCGTTTTAATCCTGCGAGTGTCACTGGCTACATTAAAAATGGAAAATAGGAAAATGGCGGTTTTTGGGCTCCATGTTGTGGGGGCCCAATTTTTTTTCATTTAGACCTATTGTGTGTGGTATCAAAATAAAGGGTTTTAAGAGGTTCAAAAATTTCAAAAACACTTACATGTTTAAATGAAAATGAAAAAATAAATAATAAAAAAAAAAAAAAAAAAAAAATTAATTAAAAAAATTTAAAAGCCCGACTGCTTGCACGGCATGATTTTCTCCTTGTTTACGTCTTTTAGTTCGTTTTTCAAGCAGTCGGGTTTTTTATTTTTATACTAAGTAGAGATGAATGTTGAAAGTTACAGGGATAGATGAAGATCACAAAACCGTTGGGTGTATTGTGTGAAATATGATATAGTATGAGATTCCACTGCAAAATCTGCAGGTATATTGTTTTTGATGAGATTTGATTTTTATGAATGATTTCAGATAGTAGAATAGATCCTTGCAGGGTTACCTGGCTGCAACTATCTGCGATCAGTTTTTTTAACTTACTAGAAATTTCTTCTGTATCTTGGGTGCGTATAGAACATCATCAGTTAGCCGCCATTAATGTGTTACCAGGTTTAGCAGGTAAAGAGTATGGTGATGACGGCGAATAAACGTAAGAATCAAGAGGTCAAGCTGCCGATCACAAATAAATTTGTATAGTGCAGGATAACGATGAATTTGGTATAGCTTAGGGCCCAAACACAAAACTGCGAATTGACGCGATGCGAATTCGCAACACAGAATACAGCTAAGCAGTAACAAGCAACAAGCAACAAGCTCAAAGATTTTGACGATGCGACGTCGCACCGCACCCTTGTGTTTGGGCCCTTAGCTTTAGTGGAAAATGTTTTGACGAAGGGCATCTTCATGGCATATCATGTTATTTGCTGTTATAAGCTCGGGCAGTAATGGTAATAACCACATAATTTGTAGCTTAGCTTATTTTTCTGATGGACAGGCAAAGAAAAATTCAAATTATTTACTCGTAGTACCTATACGAATACTAAATTTGGTTTGGAAAATAGCAAAAAGGGCTTAATTTAAAAATCTCGACGGTGGTTAGCAATAAAATTGCTTGACAGATTCTAAATTCAAATTGAGAGTCGAAATGTCGGTGTACTACAGGTCTACCTCTGCCTAACATACAGACGTGATGTTATATTTATGTTTAATTCAAATGTTCTATATGAATCTTACTAATATTATAAATGTGAAAGATTGGATGGAAAGATGTGTGTATGTTACTCAATCACGCTAGACCGGCTGAAGGGATCTGGATGAAATTTCGCACAGAGATAGATTATAGTCAGGAATAGCATATATACTTTGTATCCCGGGAATATGTTCCCTCGTGATAATTTTCGAGTTTCACGCGGGCGAAGCCGCTGGCAGAATAGTTTATAATATTTTAATCAATTGCTAAATAGCGTCGAGACTTTTATAATTAAAGGCGAGGCTGTTCGAACTGCAACGAATGTCTTAAACTTTTTCTGGACAGATTTAATAGAGCGAAAAAAAACTAGTATTTTAAACCGGATTACGAACCTACAGCTAGAGTATTGTTGACGTTTCCAGTAATGATTAAGAGATGCCTGAAAATAACAAATTGCTAGCAGCGGGTATAAACTTACGGAGTTTTTCTATATGGGTAGGCAGAAACTATAGATTAATGATATTTTAGGTAGAATAATTTAATAGATAGTCGAATCACTACTTTGTATTTTATTATTTTTATGATGATAATAAATAGATAAGTAATACATGTTGTGAAAATTGGAGAAACCGAAATAGCTTTACTTACATCTTTTTGCTTTTTAGATCGAATCTAATAGACGTCGGGTAATTGTGATTTTATAATGCGTTTTTTTTATTGGATATATCCTAACCGTAGTTTTCCAATTTCAATGTCTGAAAATCAACAACTCACCAACACAAAGACAAGCTCAGACACCAAACCCACTTCATAGGATAGATCTTCCCCGAGATGATCCGAGATGTGACAAGCAGTCGGTATCTTGAAGAAGATGTTGGTCCACTCACCTTTATTGAACAGCCTCCATGTTGGCGGTAGACAGCGGGCAGACGCCGCACCGACACCGGACACCGGCCATCGCTAACACTCCGGCGGCTCCACGGACCGGCGACGCTCCGGACGCAACACGGACACGACACCGCACTCGGAAGGGACGCGTCTGACCTATTTGTCTTGTTAAAAAAATAAACAAATCGATAGACCGGAGCAAAGCGAGCGTCCACCGACAGGAAACCGGGATAAAAGCGAGGTGCCTCGTCCGGTCGTCGGAGACGAAGGGAGGGCGCGGGGTGGCAGCCGGAAGGCTCGGCCACGCCCCGGGGCGGGGCCTACCCTCGCCTGCGCGGGTTATCCCGGGACGGCTCAATGGTAGTTCACCAGAAACGTTCCGCTTACCAACTGCTACCAACTACGACAAGTATCTAGCAACTTTTTGGATTCTTTGTACCCCTAGATACACATTGTGCGCTGTAGCTTTTGAAGGTGAAACTACCACACTTGAAAGTTAAACTTTATGTTATTTATCTTTGTCGCTGACTGTACATAACGTAAATCAATTTTGTATTTCGAAAACCGTCTAGTTCGCTAGTGTTTTCCAAACGGTAAGATTACAATTTTATAATGATGACGCGCACAATCATACATTATACACTACACACAATTCACAGTCGCTATCATAATAGAGAAAGCCGCTCCAACACACTTTTACTGTGGCTTAGCATTAGCTATACCTTTTATTGTTTTTAAGGGTGCAAGATAGACTTCTGCCTTTTTAGAGTTGCGTACCCGGAGGTTCCAAACGGAGTCCTATTGCTGTCACTCACGTGTCCGTCTTTTTGTCCGTCTGTCCGTCGTCTGTCACACAGGTTTACAGCCAAACGGTTGGAGCTACAGTCTTCAAATGTTCACAGTATAAGCATCTTGTTGACCCAAAGCCATACAAATTGACAAAAAATACTTTAAATGTTTTTAAGGGAAGCTCCCATACAGCTAAAGGAGAGCGCGGAAAAACTTACCCCATCGAGTGGGTTAACGTTGTTTAGAGCTAGTTATATTACGTAGAGCAGTGGTGGCACTAGTGGCCCAGTGGTAACAGCCGCGACTTACGTGTTACGTGGTCGAGGGTTCAAACCCAGGCAGGCGTTTTACTTTGTGTGAATTATTTCATCACCACTGCTCTCAAAATGGTCAGGTTAACATCGTGAGGAAACCGGCATTTTATAGAACCAAAGATTCGAAGACATTGGATATCCACCAACCCGCCCTGGGCCCATGTGGTAGATGATCTAGGAACTTGAAATTTTTTGATAATTTTTATCATTACGTATATTTTACTAAAAATACCAATATATTGATAAATCTGATTTTTCTTTGAGATCTTTCTTTTCCTTATTTTTCCTATTAAAACCAACTTGATTTTGCGGTTTCGTACGGAATTAGGATTCCGTGTGCGAAGTCCGCCACGCACTTGGCTGGTTTTTTTACTATAGTTGGGTTAGGTCGGCTTCCAGTTTATCAGGTCGCAGCTGACCAGTATTTTGCATAAAGCGACTGTCTATAAGACCTCCATAACCCAGTAACTTGGATGAAAAGAGATTGCATGTAGCAGAGATGAGAATGTTGAGATGGATGTGCGGAGTGACGAGAATGGATAAAGTGAGAAATGAGTATATTAGAGGAAGTTTGAACGTGGCGCCAGTGACAGAAAAGTTGAAAGGAAACCGTTTGTCCTAGTATGGTCATCTGATGAGGAGGGATGAAACGCATGTTACTAGAAGAGTTATGAATATAAATGTGGATGGATGGAGAGGGAGGGGACGGCCAAAGAAAAGATGGATGGACTGTGTGAGGATTGATATGAAAGAAAAGGGAGTCAGTGATAGCGTGACGGCGGACAGGACGGTATGGAAGAAGAAAACGTGTTGCGCCGACCCCAAGTTACATGGGACAAGGGCAGGAAGATGATGAACCCAGTAACTTAGAGAAGATGAGCTGGATCCAGATAAACTTGTCAACACATTAGATGTATGTATTTTGGTAATTCGATTTGCCAATATAGAACCAACATTTGCATAGAAATCATTGAAACATTCACAGATATCCTTAAAGTCACTAAACAGTGCCGTCCGTGATTGCAGTTTCCGGGGGTCGGAATTTTCAGTGAATTTAATACAGGATAGACTGTGAATCAGTCTCCATGTTTTTAATGGCTTATTCTTTCTGTTTTCGAAGGCAGTGTAATACTAACATCATACCAATTAATAAGACTCTTTGGAAGACGATCACAGTCTAGTAATGGCGTCCCCAGTAGCCTTCCACTTGGGATGTTCCCAAGTAATAATAACGGTGTGACACATTTTAAAGCGACGGTCTACGGCGATGTACCCAGACTTTTATAAAAGAGTGGCCTATGCCCAGCAGTGGGTGAAGTCAGGCTGTGGATCATGATGTTGATAGGTAGGTACTTCTATATCTATACCTACATTATTATAAATTAGTTGTAGGTCAGCTGGAAGAAAATTCTATTGAAATAAGCAGTCCCTTTGTGCTCTTCTATCTGTATTATTTATTTTCTCTGTTAAGTATGTTGTGTGTAGAGTACACATAAATAAATAAAGTCGCCTTTCATGCCTCTCTGTGAGGCTGCGTTGTTGTCAAGCTTTAAAAACCATGCGAAGAGTGGCTGGAGGAGTGACCCATTATAGTTTATCAATAAAATTGTTATATAAGTAATTCGCATCAATTAAATCATTTAGTCAAAAGTCGTCCACTGCTGGTCATAGGCCTCCCCCATGTGTTGCCACATCTATCGGTCTTGTATCCTGTATCTCACATCCAGCGGATTCCTGTAGCCAATAGCAGGCTCAGCAGATGTTGCTGCTAGGTGGCTAGCAGCAACATCTGCTGAGCCCGCTTTTGCCACACTGTAAAAATATTGTATTTCGGAACTAATATAGTGTTTATTTATAACAAATTTTGTTACAGTTAGCAATCAATGTTTTCTTTCTTTCCTAAATGTACACCATCACCAATTTAGTTTAAAATGATGCGCAAGAGGAGATCCCCCATGGTGTCTTCGAGCATACTTGCATATACTCACCACTCAAAACCTGTGTCAAGATCAATAGATCAATCTTATAAGTATTTTTTTTTATAATCTATAGGCTCGCGTTTGACCACTATCTTGCCTGATGTTAAGCGATGATGTGGTCTACGGTGAAGCACGCTTGCCTAGAAGAAACCTTTTCACTCTTGACTTAAAGAGCCCAAGGTTGTGGCTATCAGGGAACAAAGACTCCGGAAGGGAGTTCCACTCCTTAGCTGTGCGCACAATGAAAGTATTAGCAAAACGCTTTGTGCGTATGGGAGGGAAGTCCACCATGTACCGATGGCGCATGGCCGTACGTCTTATAGTCCGATGAAGGAAAGGGATAGGCGGAATCAAATTGTGCAATTCCGTCGCACACTCCCCGAAATGTAATCGATAAAAAACCGACAGGCTGGCAACTGGGCGTCGATGTTCGAGGCTCTGTTGCTTTGAGGCGACCAGTGTATCGTTGCCAATAAGCCTTTTGGCCCGTCTGTCAATCGACTCAAGTGCATCAAGCTGGTATTTGATCAGATCCATCCCAGAGGTGAGAGCAGTACTCCATGCATGACCGAACTTGCGCTTTATACAAGTTGAGCAGCTGTTCAGGCGTGAAGTACCGTCTCATCTTTGCAAGAATCCCCAACTTTTTTGCAGCTAACTGAGCTTTCGCCTCAATGAATGGACCGAAGTTGAGGGTCGATGTCAACGTAACACCAAGAAGTTCTAGATGGTCCGTTAACGGCACGGTTACACCACGGAAAGATGGAGCCAGGTGAAATTGGCTCTTTTTAGCGGACCGATGACCACTACTTGTCAGACTATAGTTCGATGGGATGGCAACTCCGACGCGAACGGAGAGAGATCATGAAGAGATCAGTGTTTTGTTTAATACTAGACCCACAAGTAGCAATTTCTGCATCGCCGGCGCAAATCTCAAATGCATACAGATATTAACACCAGTGGACTGATTGAGTATCACGCAGTCAAAAGCAATCAATGCCTTTCTTTTCGCAAATTCAACAAAATTTAGATTTTTTTAGACCTGAAATGTTTTGGGCATACTTTCATTATGCGTACAGCTAAGGAGTGGAATTCCCAGACGGAGTCTGTGTTCCCCGATAGCTACAACCTAGGGGTTTATAACTCAAGACTGAAAAGGTTACTTCTAGGCAAGCGAGCTTCACCGTCGACCACATCATCTCTTACCATTATGCGAGATAGTGGTCAAACGAGAGCCTATCGATAATATTTACTAATATTATAAATGACTTTGGATAGATGTATGTTTGTTGCTCAATCACGCCAGAACGGCTTGGCGGATCTGGATGTAATTTGGCACAGAGATAGATTATACATAAGCTTCTGGATTAGCACATAAGCTTTTCATTCCGATTTAATGTTCCCTTGGGATAAGACAACAGTTTTTACGCGGGTGAAGCCGCTGGCAGAAGCTAGTAAATAATAAAAAAGCCTAGCATCTTCATCATCCGCAGCCCGACTTCACACACTGCTTAAAATAGACCTCTCTTTTCTTGTGCCAATCCCCAAGCTCCTGTGCTAACCTCATCTAGGATCTACCGGTTGTGTTCAAGTTTCATGTTATTCGGGTAATCTATTCTGGCATAAATGTGGGCATTATAGATAGTACCACAACTAAAAAGAGAAAAATAAAATCTTTAAAAAATACAAGTGACTTCCAAATAAAAACACTACGAAGTGAAACATAACGTCGGTGTCAAAAAACTAAGAAACAAAAACATGAAACAGTCGGGCTTTTGAATTTTTTTATGTATAACTTTTTAGTTAACATTTTTTTTTCGAACTAAGTAGTTTCATTTAAATATATAAGTATTATATGTTTTTGAAATCAACTCTTAAAACCCTTTATATACAACACACGATGGGATTGGAAAAAAAAATTGGGGACCCGCAATATGGCGGCGGCGGCGCCTAAAGTCGTATTTTTCTATTTTCCAATTTTAATGTAGCAAGTGACACTCGCAAGGTTAAGACAAATCGATTGACATCAAAATCGGTCAAAACGTTTGGTCTCTAGAACGCGACATAGGAACAAACATACATAGATACATACATTCATAGACTGATAAACACATTACCCTCCTTCGGCAGTCGGGTAAAATGATTTTATTTTTATTTATTTTTGTTATGCCGCTTTTGAATACGGTCTCGCCTGATGTTAAAGTTACACTAGTCGAAAATTCTTCCATACAAACGTAGTCTAGGGATTATTCCACTGTTTGACAATGTACGTTCAAAATAAAAAGTGATATCAATTTGTCTCATCATTCCCTGTATGGAAACAAAAAAGTAAGGAAGGAAGACGGAAAATTGCAAAACGGCCACCATACAGGGATAGATTAGTAATTCAACAATGCAAATAATTTTATTTTTAACAGATAAGTTTATACGTTTTTCATGATATCCAGACTCCCAAAGACCTGTTTATAAAATTTTGCGCGCACGGTTTCGTCCTGACTCATTATCAATTTCGCTACAAATTTGCAAAAGTGTGTATTCGTACGCGAACTAGCTTCCTACTGCTCATCACAGCATCAATCTCTTCCGCACGGGTTGTCGGTTGATATAAAATGCATTTTAACCCCGCGCACAAATTAGTTCGTGCCGTTGACTAGTGTAACCTTAAGAGATGATATGGTCCACGGTAAAGCACACTTTTCCTACAAGCATCCTATTCACTCTCTTACATCTCGCCACCGGACTTCCGATTCTTCTTCTTCCAGTCCTTGGACGCTACTCGGTCTCCGGCCACTGCCTTACTCCACCTATCATCACCGCGTCTTGCCAGGTTGCCTGCCCAGCTCAATTTCAAACCTTCGTTTGTCTTCTGAAAACTTATCACACTAATATTATAAAGGCGAAAGATTGTGAGTGTATTTGTTACTTCTTCACTCTCAAACGGCTAGATGAGTCTGGGTGAAATTTGGTACAGAGATGGATTATAGTCGGAATAGCCCATACGGTATCCTTTTTCATCCCGCGAGTATGTTCAATCGGGATAATTTTTGACACTCACTCGGGCGAAGCTGCTGGCAGAATCTAGTAGTCTCATAATATTACAAAGGCAAACAACAACAAGGATATTTTTGCTTGCCTTCTTCGATCAATATATTATTGATCGAAGAAGGCAAGCAAAAATATCTTATTCTAATTGTTTTGTTCATCTTTGTTTCGCTCTAGACAGAGCGATCGTGGTCACGATGAATTTTAACAGATCACTGGTATGCTTGTCACTCGCCTCACGATCTCTCTCCATTTGGCTCTGTTAGATGAAAGGAGGGTTATGATTTCAACCGGTTTGTTTGTATGTATGTTCATCTGTTCTCTCATAACTTCTAAACTCGTTATCACAATTTAATAAATGAAGTACCGTTCGAAACGTCTTGATTGCCTACTGATTATAGGCTGTGTTACGTCTCACTAAATTCATGTGTGGCGCCCTCTAGATGACAAAGTCGTGAAAAAATCAATAAAAAAATGTGACGGTGCCGTGTTGGGTATCAAAATAGTTCTGATAACCTCTAACATAACTTCACGCTTGTACCTATATACCCCGAAGGGTTACGGACTTTGCTACATGTACCTATTCATTATACACCCACGCTTCACCGGAGAATGTAAAGGCCCATAGCCAACCGGTAAAAAATTCAGACTTCAAGCTCCTTCTGAGTAATCACATATATTCCATGGAATACATTCCATTTATTTTAACTGGTGTTTTTTAGGGTCCCGTATCGATAGGGTAAAAACGGGACCCTATTACTAAGACTCCGCGGTCCGTCTGTCCGTTTGTCGCCAGGCTGTATCTCATGAACCGTAATAGCTAGGGAGTTGAAATTTTAACAGATGATGTATTTCTATTGCCGTTATAACAACAAATACTAAAACCAGAATAAAATAAATATTTAAGAAGGGCTCCCATACAGCAAACGTATTTTTTTGCCGTTTTTGCGATGTAGGTTCGGCAATAACACAGCTTTTGCTGCTTCGCTTGCATTGTCTCGATATTTACGTATCATTCTTATCCGACTATGGCGAAGAATTGGTACTGCACCAACTACTTTTATATAATAAATATTAAAATAAAAAGTACGTTATGAACTAAAACCCGACTGCAAAAAATGCGCTCTGAAAAGTATGGCACATGAAAATATTCTTAGAAGACAGTTTAAGGACTTATTTTTTATTGTGTATAACCCTAAATGTATAAATTATAGTTCTCAGTTTCTCACTGACTTACCTTTACAATCACTCATTATAGCATCATTATACTCGTAATTTACTCATTACACTGAATAAGTATACTTCTAACCTATGCTTCTAACATGAATACGAGTAAGTTTTAGGAAAGCACAACTGACTTTAATAGGTTAACACTATCTACTGTTTATCCTATAAACATCGTCACCATTGAACGACCATCAAAGTGGCCTGTTTGGCACTATTTACATTTTGGTACTCTTTTTTTTTATACACTGTAGCCACGCGCGTAGTGATGGTAAATTCTCGAGAATATTCTCCTTGCGAGAACTTTGCTGTTAAGTTCTCGAGAATATTCTTTTTGAAGGGAATTTACGAGAATTTAGAATTTGGATGACTCTATTGTATCGATTTATTTTTAGAGTAATAGTTTTGAGTGCATTTGAATGTTTTACGAAGTTGACGTCAAAATAATCAACTCCACAACTTAAATTCTCAGTAAATTCTCCTGAGCGAGAACATTCCCGAGAAAATACTCGAGAAAATACTCGAGAAAATTCTCATAAATTCTCTTAAATTTCATATGGTGTTAAATTAAGATTTATCTTAATTCTTAATTATTTATTGTACACCAAGATAATTCATTTTTAGGATTTTTGTATTAAAACAAATTTTATGAGTTTTTTTTTTTTTTTTTTTTTTATTTATCGATAGGCTCGCGTTTGACCACTATCTCGCCTGATGGTAAGCGATGATGTGATGAGTTACAAAAAATCAGCTTTTAAAGCAGCAATTCCTCTTCGAGTTCGATGATCTTCTCCAGGTCCGTAGTGTACGTGTGCTGCATGTTGCCATGTCCTACCGTAGTCTAGGGTAGACCGGCTGCCGGGCACTAGGGGCCATTTTTTCTTTGTGTTTTTCATGGGGGTTTGCCATAATCGATTGGAGATCGCTTTATGGTTGATACATGCAGGGCATGCTTTACGTTCGACACTATAAGGTACAATGCATTTTAAGTCAATTTATTAGGACAAAAACGATCCAGCTAAGTAGGTCTCACTTCAAGAGAGAGGTAACCGTCAATTCCGACTCGGCTGGGCAGCGTTCGGGAAGTTGCGTAGTATCTAGACGAGAGTCTAACATACCACAGTATCGCATGACCAATGTGTGTTGCCAGACCTTCGAAACTGAGACGTGGTCGCTCACAATGGGCCTCATCAGAAAAATTAAAGTCACCCAAAGGGCAATAGAGAGGGCTAAGCTCGGAGTTTCCGTGCGCGATCGCATCAGAAATGAGGATATCCGCAGGAGAACCAAAGTTACCGACATAGCCCGAAGAATAACAAAACTAAAGTGGCAGTAGGCAGGGCACATTGCTCGCAGAACTCAATGATGGTCGATGGGGCTGAAAAGTTTTTGAGTGGCAACCGCGAATTGGAAGATGCTGCGTTGGAAGGCCTTCCACTAGCCGGACTGATGACCTGATTAAGGTTGCGGCAATCCGCTGTATGCGAGACGCACGGGATCGGTCAATGTGACAACGCTTGCGGAGGCCTATGTTCAGCAGTGAACGTCTTTCAGCTGATATTATAATGATGATGATGACTTAATATATGAAAGCCGCCATTTTGTACTAGGCTATCTTTGGTTGGGAAATCATCCAATGACTTCTCCCGCTCTGGGTGAAGCGGAAGGGCGTGTCAGACTTTTACTGACTAAAACCCACCCGAGTACCTTCAGTTGCTTGTGCCAGGGCCGCAGTAACTTTCTTTCAAATTTATTTGCGACCCAGACAAGCATCGGCCCTAGTGAACCCCGTCAGTTTTTCTGACAACTCTTTGAGGCGCGCGTGGAACATTACGCACCGTCGACTCGGGCCTTATCGGACGGCGAGCTACCCATTACTCGCCGTCCGCAAGCCCGCGCCTGCGGTGGCCGGGAATCGGCTGGCGACTCCTGACGGCCAGGGCGTCTCCTGCAGTGGCTAGGGGCGTGAGGGCGTCTCTGGTGCGTCTCCCTCACGCGTTGCGCGTCCTCCTTCGCGAGCATTACTTGACAGCTTCCCATACTAGTCAAACCCTTACATTTGATACTTATATTGAAGGGGTTGTTAGTATGCATGTTGGAAAATATGGAAAAAGAGCGTTCCACAGAAGCAGAAGTTGCTGGAGCAATCAAAATCCGCTAAAAAGAGCCAATTCCACCCGGCTCCTTCTTTCCGTGGTGTAACCGTGCCGATAACGGACCATCTCGAACTTCTCGGTGTTACGTTGACATCAACCCTCAACTTCGGTCCATTCATTGAGGCAAAAGCTCAGTTAGCTGCAAAAAAGTTGGGGATTCTTGCTAAGGTGAGACGGTACTTCACGCCTGAACAGCTGCTCAACTTGTATAAAGCGCAAGTTCGGTCATGCATGGAGTACTGCTCTCACCTCTGGGATGGATCTGCCAAATACCAGCTTGATGCACTTGAGTCGATCGACAGACGACCAAAAGGCTTATTGACAACGATGCACTGGTCGCCTCAAAGCTCCAGAGCCTCGAACATCGACGCCGAGTTGCGAGCCTGTCGGTTTTTTATCGGTTACATTTCGGGGAATGTGCGGCGGAACTGCACAATTTGATTCCGCCTAGCCCTTTCCATCATCGGACGACAAGACGTACGGCCATGCGCCATCGGTACATGGTGGACATCCCTCCCATACGCACAAAGCGTTTTGCTAATACTTTCATTGTGCGTACAGCTAAGGAGTGGAATTCCCTTCCGGGGTCTTTGTTCCCTGATAACTACAACCTTGGGGTCTTTAAGTCAAGAGTGAATAGGTTTCTTCTAGGCAAGCGTGCTTCACCGTAGACCACGTCATCGCTTAACATCAGGCGAGATAGTGGTCAAACGCGAGACTATAGAATACAAAAAAAAAAAAGTAACTTATTCACTCTTGATTTAAAATAAAGAAGGACTAACTGGTAACTGAAGGAGTTTTAAAATCCAACTTCGCAACTGAAGTTAGATAAATATTATCTATTTAATTACCACCGCGGGTGCGAATTGCGAAAGGAGCCGTTACGAGCGCGCGTTAGAGCCACGGGGAATGGTATGGTTCATTCCTGGATACCAGCGCGCACACGCCACACTCCTTGTTTATTTCTCTTTCGGAATTTGAAAAATTTCGTATGTATTTATACCTCTAATCTGCGGTATTCACTATTTCGTTCTGGAAAGTTTTACGCTACTCAATTAGTGATGGAGTCTGGTCGAATATTGACTTTATAGATGGATATCGACAAAAGAAAATTAGTAATTTGCTTGGCAATCGAATCTAATTTGACTTTAGATTACAAAACGTCGAAAATACTTCTGCACTAACACAAAATAGACTCACACGCGCGCATGCGCCGTATGGACTACGGACCGGTAAACATTATTAATTTAGAAATCATTATTATTAAGACGGCGCAGAGCGAACGAGGCGCGCGGCAATTAGGTATTTGCTACAGCGCGCTAGTCGTGTGCGTCGTCACACACACAATCACAAGTTCGCTCGAGTCCCGCTTGCAGTTGCTCGACAAAAGTTGGTAACTTAGGATTTTTAAAATTTGAGGCGTTGTGTTGAGTGACTTGAAAAGGCGAATATTGATTATTTAGATGTTTATGTAGGTACATAAAGCCCATAATTAAATCTAATAATCTATATTATATAGAAAATAATGTTTGTTTGTACTATCGTAATACATTATTCGTTCCGTTACTATTCATCCGATTGCGATGAAATTTTGGCGTTGTGGATTGTACGCCCGGGCATTTTACTGGGTAAGTAGCTAGGCTAGGTGAGTTGATAAGTAAGTTAGATGGGTAGGTGTATTGTATAGTAAAACCAGTCTGTAATAAAAAATCTTTATTTACCTAATGTAATACCTTGCGTGTTTTTCCATTTTACAAAATCTTACACAAAACCCAGGGAAACGTGGTATATTTATTATACAGAGTGTAACAGAAACATCATATTTTAAAAATTGCTTCTATTTCTGTAAATGGACAACTATCTCCAGGGAAGTCAAAGGCATTTCCCAAAAACTAATGGAAATGGAAAAGAGACAAGAAGGGAAGAATATCATTCTCATTTAAAACATGATTGTTATTTTCAATCACTGGTGCATTATGGAAGAACGTGTTACGTGTTCATGCGATATATTGCATTTGTTTATAGAGGTATGCGAAATCTAGTATTCTATTGCCATTTATTATGATCTCGGCTTTGTCTTTAGTTTCTTCTTCTACCAAAATGTTTGAATATGAATCCGTATGTTTTGAAGAATCCTGAAATAAAATAAGATAATTGTAAGTAGTCCCTAATCCACGGGCAGAAACTAGTACTAAGGCACATTTAAAAATGTATCTAAGAACAATTAACTTACATCGAGATTGTTGAATGGAATATCATCACTAACTAAAGGTTTTTCACCAACGTATAGGCAAGGATCTTTATTGGTCAGCATTTCCTAAAAACGTAATAAAATATAGTTATTGTAAGTTATTTAAGAAAATTGAGAGCAGCGGTGGCCCAGTGGTATCGGCCGCGACTTACAGGTTGTAGGTCGTGGGTTCGAGCCCAGACAGGCGCTTTACTTTGTGTAAATTATTTCATCACCACTGCTCTCAAAACGGTGAAGGAAAACATCGTGAGGAAACCGGCATGTCCTAGAACCAAAAATTCGAAGACTTGTGACATCCACCAATCCGCACTGGGCCCGCGTGGTGGATTGCGGCCCATTCCCTCTCACAGAGAGGAGGCCTGTGTCCCAGCAGAGGGAACATTAATAGGCTGATGATGATTTAATAAAATTATTAAATTGACGTAGTTATCAGATGTATTATCAACCTAACTCTTAAAATGTTGTGAACAGACTAAAAGAAATATAGTATACATAATACATAAATATTTTCCCATGTAAAAGACTTGCCAGCAAACACTAGCAACAAAATAAGTATAATGAATTTAAAATTTCGTGGTGACCCCTTGGCCTCACTTCTCGTGCTTGAGGTCCTGGGTTCAAATCCAGGCAATGCGTCTTTTTCAAATTAATTTTTACTTTCCAAGTTTATCTTGGACATCACTGACAACGGCGAAAAAGAAAATCATCCATCGTGTATTCTAAAATGAATGTCAGAATAGCAATCGGCACCCCCAAATACCCATTACACGATACCCATATCGAATGTTTGAGAATAAGATCCATCCGCCATCTTGAATTTTAAAAATAATGTCATATTTGTAATCGGCATCCCTAAGAACCCATTACACGATACCCATATCGAATGTTTGCGAAAAAGTTGCATCCGCCATCTTGAATTTTAAAATAATGTCAGATTTGCAATCGGCATCCCCAAAAACCCATTACACGATACCCATATCGAATGTTTACGAAAAAGTTGCATCCGCCATCTTGGATTTTAAAGATAATGTCAGATTTGCAATCGGCATCCCCAAAAACCCATTACACGATACCCATATCGAATGTTTGAGAACCAATTGAAAAAAAAAACGATTACATGCGCCATTATGTTAGATAATTTTTTTTTACAAAAAAATACAACCGACTTTCAAACAAAAATATTACAAAGTGAAAATAAATTCAATTTCGGAAGTCGGTGTTCCTGTTTTTGAATCTTCGTTTTATGACACTGACTGACGAAATTAAATTTATTTTACATAATATTGTAGTGTTTTGATTTGGAAGTTGGTTGTTTTTTTGGCAAAAAAGTTTTTATTTTACACTTTTTAGTTGTGTACATAATGGGCAAGTTCTATAGCCTAAATGAAATTAGAGTGTACCAGGGTTTACTGTATTCATCTGCGTACCCCTTTAGAGCTTACCGGCGTGATGTTATGTTATGAAAATATGGTGTAAACAATAAACAGACATGCGATTCCAGCACTCCCGAGAGATCTGCCGTATTTGTTGAGGAGTTCTGTTGCATATCTCCAAAATTCTTCATCAGATCTTCACCAAATTTAAATGGAACGTAATCTTTCAACAAAAAAATAATTTCTAAAATCTGTCCACAATTGATGTAATCGGTGAACATATACAAAAAAAATCCTCCTTTTTGGAAAGTCGGTTAAAAAGGAAATAAAATCACAAAATATAAATATGTACTTTTTATGAGAACAGATTCTTTTTCGGAAATGAGCGCCAACTTTCTTCTTATAATATGTTTCCTTACGCTTTCCCAATATAACTAAAACAAACATTTTAAAAAAATGTTACAGAAATATGCATTGAATAGTAAAAACATAAAAAGTAAATGTTAGTTATGCATAAAAAGTCATACTCAAAAAACAAAATATATAACTTACCTTATTCAACTATTTGCAGCAAGGTATACGTACACAAAAGATCGCGAATTATCGTTATCGGCGCGTCGCTCCACAATGAGACGTGACCACTCTCCGAGCTCTCGTGGGCGACTGAATTGCCGACCGGTTTACGTTTCATATGATTCAAAACAGCGCAACATTTAAGAAAAAAAATAAAACTAAAATAACCGAGTGTCATTTCGAAAATGTTAAAACTATAAATTGTGGTATGACAATTAGAGATTAATATGAATTAAAGTTTGTGAAAAAATTCAACAGTTTACTATAAATATTCAATAAAACACGAGCATGCTATTTTAATATTTTTGTCCAACTTTACGTATTTTTGTTATTTAAACTAAACAATATTTTTTGTTTTTGCCAACATAGAATCGTTAACACATTCATTGTGGTGTTCATTACATATTTTTTATGGTAATTATGGTAATAATATTGATTAAATCCCTATAACTGTGACGATCGTTTTGGATTATTTTGCTCGGCACAGTCTTAAGGATGTTATGATTTTATTTTTGTATATTTTTACATGGTTCATAAGCATATATTTACTATCTGATTTACACAGATAACAACGTTATTCAAGTAATTTTTAAATGGCATTTGTACAAAATTTTTACTGTTCCAAGTACATTTTATAAATTGGTCGGCTATTACTGGTAAACTTGTAAAGTATGTATGCATATCTGTGATAGTTTTCCATTTAATTTTGTTATATTTACTACTGTCGTAATTTTTTTCAAATAGCCAGGAGCAACCATTTCGCTGGCAGGGGGTGGGGCACTTGACTCTAACATAAATTAGCAATTTAAAGCTTACCTAATTTTACGCAAACGGATCTCTGAATCGAAAAATGGTTTTAACAAACCTATAATGTTTTTGAATGGCCTATCTAACTATACCCCACACCATGGGATAGACGAGAAAAAAAAAATAACCACTTTAAGTCTCTAAGAGGAAACCCGAAATATTTTTTTTCTTGATTTTATTTTACCACTTAGTCAGAATTATTAATATGTTATCCATGCCAAATTATAGCTTACTAGTGCTTAGATTCTCTGAGTTAAGCTGCGGATGGACAGACGGACAGAGCGAAACTATAAGGGTTTGTTGACTTTGGAACCCTAAAAAGTGAATCTCTAATTTTTACTTGAACTGGTGACTGGTGCGTCTGTGGCAAATTGTGGGCTTCCCCTAAATCTGATGACTTTAAAAGCTTTGATTTCGAGTCCTTCGTGTACAAGTTCTCTTGTAATCATGAAAATAATGTAATTTTAGGTACTCGAGTTTAATTTTATTCCAATGAATAAAAAAACGTGTCAAGAACATATTTAGTACCTACGCCTTTAGCTTAGCCGCCTAAATATTTTAATTCAATATCTCGGAAGAAGTGTCACGCCCAGTTGAAAAAATAATTCTGTACATTGTATTTGGATGATCACCCATCCACATACCAACCTCGACAAGCGTTGCTTTGAGAATGACCCGTACTGACTGTTATTACTTACATAACTTCTCGGGGTTCTCGGCTGCAAACAAAATAATTTACCTGTATCTATGTACAATTTCAGTTTCAACGTCAGTACTCATACCGTTCTCGGTCGGTACTCGGTAGCTACCATTCGTAGGTAATTAGCGATGCTCAATGAACGGCTCGTAATCGCCATCGTGACGCCCGGGTACGCCCGGGGCGGGTCGGGCCACCCTCTTTAACGCCTCTGGGCGATAACGACTAATGCTCAGCGCTTTTTAAATACTTAATATTCGTGTGGTGACGTTTTACCACGTGAATAATAAGGCTCGGGGCTTGTATAAATCTTGCCTATAATTATACCTAGGTATAGAAATCGGGGGTAAACTCAGAGATTTAGGTACCCCCTTGAGTGCCTAAGCTGAAACGTGAATTGATGCGAGACACAATGGCTTTTTGTTTCGACAATTACTGCATTCAACGGGTTAAGAAAGTTATTTGTCAAACTGCGCTTTACCGAGAAAACTATCATTGGCACTAAAGTGGGGTTCAACACGATGTTAACGCCAACCCATTTCGGAAATCGGCCCATATCTTAGATTTTCTTTGCTAACTAATAAACTTCAAGTAGTTTTCAAGTTATCGCATATTATATTACTAGGGTAGGCCATTGATGACGACACTGATGTCGCTATAAATATGGCCACCTACTGGGCCTAAACTTTCTAAGGGTTTAATCAACATTATTCGAAACAACAAACGAAAGCAACCAAAACTACTAATGTTATGATTTTCAGTCGGTGTGAAATTACTTTCTAACACGTTTTTATTACCTTGGTATGTATCTATGTAACGAATTATTTGAACGTGATTATCACCTCCTTCAAAACGTCAGATTAATTTGAAACTTTGCAAACTTATCAAGGAACGATGACAATGCGCTTATTTAAATAGTTTGTTCCATCTCCTATAGTTTGTCCAAATCCTTACTGTTCGCGACGAAGCGTCATCAACCATACTAAATGGTTCATAAAAGTTAAAGTTTGTATGTGTAGACATGTCTGCTCACCACGGCGCGCCATCTAATACTGAAATGATTTTTAGAGGCACTTTCATATTTATACTAAAATTTTACCTACATTTTTTGAGATAGTAGTATGATGTTTTTAGTATTTGTCAGTATGTTATAGGGTTCAATAGTTCACCCTTAATAGAGTAAAAGCGTTAGAAAGCATACTGATAAGAGTTATCATAGCAAAAAACATAAATTTCTGTCGTACGATACGTCATTGCTCGACGACGGCGACGGATTAGTTCCGAATGGCCCGCGAGGTTGCCCCACCCGGTATAAATACTTTTGGAGTTTTTTGGAAAAATTATAGTAATTAAAATCATGTTTTTAAGGGCTTATCCTATGTACTGGACATGAAATCAGTACATAATGATGAAACTATGTGAAAACCACATAGTTTCTGCTATGTAAATATGAATATTGACTTGATATCTCAAACACCGAATATATGGTTTTAGGTCATTTTAGGGTATATGGGAGACCTAGACCGAGACAGGAAACCTATATACACCTCATAGTTAGCGTAGTCTTTTATATAAAGCCCATTTACTTGAGATATCAAGTCGGTATATAATAGAAAACTGCTGTTTATCTGGTTTTCGGCAAATGCTTACGGGTTTAGGTGCCCTAAGTACCTAGAAAACATATAGGTGTACTGGTAAAAGTACTACCATTGGAAAGCTTGTTAAAAGGGCTTCCAGGCGGTTTCTAGATGGGAAGAATCGCTTGGATAGTCAGCGAGATAAACAGTCGTGAAAAATGTAAACAACGTAAAACGTTGAAATTTGTAGACCCTTCAGGTGGAATAACTCCCTGAAGGGAATAGATGTACTCATGGTGTAAGTACTTTCTGATGGCTTGCTGGACTAGCTACCAAGCCATCACTTTGGAGCGAAAATCGCTCAAGTAGTTTAAGTACAATTCCAGAAAATAGGTTTCTGGAAATGTAATTTTTAGTCAGTTTCTGGCATTCCCCGGGACTATACACCCCTGGGAATTCCGAAAATAAGGAATTTTTGGGGACCTCCCGATGGCCCGGAAAACGCACCATCGTGTCGTCCCAATCTTGTTAGGGTTTTATGAATAGTTTCTCTGATAGCTGGGCGCAAAGAAAGTGACCAGCTATCGAGTTTGTACATATCGAGGCACCTTATGTACATATAGCCTAGATAGACTTATATGAACACTAGAAATGTAAAGTGTGGTCTATCGGCTACCAGAATCCCCATAATAGGCGGTGATTGTCTGGTTAGCCTAAGTAGGAAGTCCTAAAGTCGGTGAAATGACTTAGGAATTTATAGATTCATTACATAAGGGATGATATCCCATAGAAGATTCCCGAAAATAAGCTTTTTCTAGACGTCAACAGACAGCCTGCTATTGGCACCAGCAGGTCAACCCAACCTATAGATATCCTTAGGCTAGGTTAAAAGCTATTAAGGTTTTAACCGAGAAATAAAGGAAATTGTTCCTTTATTTCATGGAATTAGTCTAGGGAAGCTATCAATACCTGGAAATTACGTATATGGATTAGATACAGAGATAGGGGGCGTTACTGTGTTACAGTACGAAGAAATCCAGCTATTGATAGCACCGTGGAAGGGGTGCGGTAACCCTATTTACCAAATGTTGATAAGGGTTTTTTACAGAAATAAAAATTATTTTCGGCGAGAATTTGCGGGGCTCTCAATAATGGCACGGTCCGAGGGTATATACACCCCCCGGGCCCAAATAGAATTTGTAGTCATCCAAAGCTAGTCGCTTGTACTTGTCTTAGTAAATAAGAAGTAATTCTTATATAGAATCAAGTCTCAGAAATTGTTGAGAGCCCTAGAATCGTGCCGTGTACTGAATAACTTAGTGTTTCATTTAATTCATCAACTTCAACCCTTATGAAGACACCCCTTTTCGATCCTGTCGAGCTGAACCTCGGGACCTGGACACCAGGAGTGCTGATCCAGAAGTAGGCAACCCAGAACCTGGAAATAACTCGAGTACAGCCAACACATCGTTGAATCGTTAGAGTCGATTTGCAACCTTACGTCGCTGCTGCAGCCAGGCATCCAAGAACCTTGTCTTCGTGGTGTGATAGGGGCGTTCAGCGGCAATGGCCAGAAGGTTTACGCCCTTCTTTTCTCGGGGCCAATGAACACGCTACGTCCAGCACACTTACCGGGATTTTTACGATTAGCGAATGAATATATATGGTAAATTTATTTAAATACTAGCTGACCCGGCAAACTTTGTTTTGCCATAAAAACTCCACACATTCACCTACCCTACACCTACCCTACACCTACCCTACACCTACCCTACACCTACCCTACACCTACCCTACACCTACCCTACACCTACCCTACACCTACCCTACACCTACCCTACACCTACCCTACACCTACCCTACACCTACCCTACACCTACCCTACACCTACCCTACACCTACCCTACACCTACCCTACACCTACCCTACACCTACCCTACACCTACCCTACACCTACCCTACACCTACCCTACACCTACCCTACACCTACCCTACACCTACCCTACACCTACCCTACACCTACCCTACCATATTTTTTATTTTTTTTTGGGATGTAAAATAGATGTTGGCCGATTCTCATAGATACCGGATAAGCACAAAAAATTTCATCAAAATCGGTCAAGCCGTTTCGGAGGAGTATGGCAACGAAAACTGTGACACGAGAATTTTATATATTAGACTATGGTAAATTTTCGCAGAAAACGCAAAAAATAAAGCTAATATTTAATAAGTATAATAATCTACAATATTTTGAGAAAATTGTAGCATCTTCAATAAATTATATGCGTAGATGCCTATTTATTGCTATTTTAAGATAACTTATATACCT
Source organism: Orthosia incerta (assembly GCA_948252205.1). NCBI lineage: Eukaryota > Metazoa > Arthropoda > Insecta > Lepidoptera > Noctuidae > Orthosia > Orthosia incerta. The sequence goes on along the minus strand of OX411741.1, from coordinate 33,782,234 downwards.
GAGTGACCTACGGAAAATTTTAGCCCATCAAAAGGTATTTCATAGAGAAGTGGGGAAGGTGCTAAGAAGGTCTGGGCCTTACTACCTGTTATTTCGTTATTAAATTAAATTTACCATAGTAATGTACATATTTGTTTACAGCTTCAGAAAGTAGAGATTTCAGCAAACAAAATGACCACCGACTTTTTTTTTAAATCAGATATTTTGACCGGAGAATTTTCGATTGAAAATTAGGGTAGTTTTTTCGATATTAAGTCAATAAAAGGTGAAAAAAAAATATTTAATTCAAAAAAATTACAATGTGTTTGGGACATGAAAAGGTAGGTAAGATTTCACCAAACTAAGTAAAAAAAAAATAATAATAATAAAAACCAAAAACATGGTTAGGTATATGATTTTTTCACATACATTTTGAGGTTATTTGATAAAAGTGTAAAAAAAATTATCGACCGTGGTCTACGTGGTGCTTGATGTCAATTGTTATAATATTTTATCGAAAGATATTGGTAAAAGTAGATTTATTTTGAAAATTTTTTAAAAAGCAACCCAAGCTTTTATAAAAAAAAAAAATTGTGTAGCGTGTTTTTAGTTTTTCAATAATTATTTATTTAAATTCAAGTGTTACCACCTGGACTAAAAAAGCTAACGAAGTGAACGTATTACTATCATTCCACCGAAAAATGAATGACAGCTCACTTTAGCTAAGTTTTCCAGGTGATTTTTAAAGAATGAAAACGAAAAGAGCGGCTGGGGCTGTTTTATGTTGTGAATATTATATTACTAAGCTTAATGTTTATCCTAGCAATACATACCAATGGAACATAAACGTATACCTACTGAAAGTCCAGCACCCTAATTGCGTATCTGTTTTGACGAGACGAAGCACACTCCTTCTTTTTCGTTTTGATAACTCATTCATTGCGTGTTTTACACTGTCGAGTAGAAGGGGTTTTTGAACATATGAATGCAAGGAAAGCGTACTGTGCGCATCTCTTTTAGTTTATAAAGTTAGGGTGCAACGGCCTAATTGTGTAAGTGAATTCGGCAAGGCAAAAGGTTTTGAGTCCATCATTCAACCAATCACAATGGCAATCCACATCGCTTCTTTCATCTCAAATCTCGCAATAAGGCTGCTGGTCTCCTCACGATTTTTGCCTTCACCGTTGTCAGCAATGTCCAAGATAAAGTAATATAATTGGTATAACACATAAGAATTAAAGTGTCACATTGGTAAGTAATGCCCAGATTTAAATCCACGACCTCAAGCACGAGGCGAGGTCTTAGCCACCGGGCTACTACGACATAGGTACCTTAAGCATTAGGCAACTTAAGCAACATTGAAATAATTATGGTACTATGCAGCTGGTCTCATGATGGCGCCGGAAGGTAGCAACATCGTATTTGGGCTCATTGGATGTAAATTGACAAGTGATATTACATATTTTTATGCTAGTTCAAAAAGCTTGATGTAAAAAAACATTATCTTGGTAACTAAGTATCATCATCATATCAGCAGAAAGAATTCAACTGCTGGACTTAGGCATCCCCCAAGCGTCGCCACATTGACCGGTCCCGTGCGTCTCGCAACCAGCGGATCCCGCAACCTTCACCAGGTCATCGGCCCACCTAGTGGGAGGCCTTCCAACGCAACGTCTTCTGGTTCGCGGTCGCCACTCCAGAAATTTTCTGCCCATCAGCCACCCGCTCTGCGAGCAATGTGCCTTGCCCACTGCCACTTAAATTTGAAAATTTTTCGGGCTATGTCGGTTCTCTTGCGGATCACTAAATTTCTGATTCGATAACGCAAGGTAACACCGAGCGTATAGCTCTCGCCATTGCACTTTACAGTTACAGGCACCCGACTGTAAGTATTCTAAAGAAGCCCTTTGAGAGCCCTGTGATGAAGCAAATTGAAATAAATGGTCCAATGAAAATGGTACCATCGATCTGATCTGGTGGTGAAGTCGAAAGGTAGGCACCGGAACTCCGTATTAAAACAATGGTTATAAAGCGAACTAAAAAGACGTAAACAAGAAGAAAATCATGCTGTGCAGTCGGAGGATACATATTCGCGAGCTGGCTGACCAAAACCAGATGTATCCTGCGACTGCACAGCATGATTTTCTTCTTGTTTACGTCTTTTTAGTTCGCTTTATAAGCAGTCGGGTTTTTTGATTTCTTGAATTAACTTTTTTATTTATAACTTTTTAGTTATTTTTTTTTTTCGAATTAGGTACATTTAAACATTGATATATTTTTGAAATCATCTCTTGAAAACCTTTATTTTATATACCTCACACGATGGATTTGGAAGAAAAAAGAAAATTGGCCCCCCGCATTAAGGCCCCCAAAAGCCGCGATTTTTCTATTTTCCAATTTTTATGTTGCCAGTGACACTCGCAAGGTTAAGACGAATCGATTGACGTATGAATCATCAAAATCAGCCAAGGCGTTTCGTCTCTGGAACGTCACATAGGAACAAACATACATACATACATAGACTGATAAATACATTACCCTTCTTCGGCAGTCGGGTAAAAAGATTTTACAGAATAGCTGGTTTATGTTATTTTTTATCACGTTGGTAGGTAGCACTCTTCCACTCTGCAATATTTAAGTATCTACATTATAAAAATCGGAATATACCAAAAGCGACCTTGTAACCCTCGTTTCTTGCAACAAAAGATCGATAGAAGCTAGATACTATTATAATTAAATGACGTATCACGCATCAACATATTGATTTTGGGACACACCTGCCTGCTTTCATAGTTGAGTCCATGGATAACTATATAGTAGTCAGAGAGTTAAGTCATAGGTGTGGTGTGGCCAAACATTGGAAAGGGCCAGTGAACTTGTAACTTTTACGATAATTTGTTCCGCGATGTACGAGGTCTTTATAAACTGGGTGCAAAATATTATTTGAAAATATTCTAGCAAATTAGAATTATATTTAATTCAATTAAAATACGTACAGCCTTTGATTAATCTAAGACTTTCGACGTGGCTGAGTACTGGCCCAAAATCTAAATATGAAGGAATCATCGACACAACGAAGAAGAATTTTCCATTTCTAAACGTGTGGTACAACGTCAAGACTCAAGTGTTAGTTTAGTGTCAGAGTTTTTGGCGGGATTTTTTCGAGTGAAATTCAGCGGCTGTTAATATTATTTGCAAATTGATTGCTAGTGGATATTGTGATATAAAATTGGTGTAGTTTTGTGTCTAAACTGTCTACGCAACTGGACAATATGTGAAATCATTGACAAAAGCGATCTCAGGATAGTGGAGCGGAGAATTTTATTGTAGTATTGACTACCTCCGCTAAGCTTATTGGGAAGGCTGACTCAATACAATTTGCTGCCAAATACTCCATAAAACATTAGAATCTGTTACATCCGTATTCTAATGCATACTAAAGAATGTTAAAATTGCACTGAAGACTAGGCAGCATGGTCTCAGACCTTAGCCTTTTCCATCAGGAATAAATAAAAAAAAAAGGGAGTTTTTGGCGGGATTTTTTCGAGTGAACTTCAGCGGCTGTTAATATTTTTTGCAAATTGATTCCTAGTGGATATTGTGATATAAAATTGGTGTAGTTTTGTGTCTCAACTGTCTACGCAACTGGACAATATGTGAAATCATTGACAGAAGCGATCTCGGGATAGTGAAGCGGAGAATTTTATTGTAGTATTGACTACCTCCGCAAAGCTTACTGTGAAGGCTGACTCGATACAATTTGCTTCCAAATACTCCAAAAAACATTAGAATATGCTACATCCGCATTCTAATGTTACTAATGAATTCAAGAAAAATACTGATGACTAGGCAGCATGGTCTCAGACCTTAGCCTGTTCCGTCAGGAATAAATTAAAAAAAAAGGGAGTTTTTGGCGGGATTTTTTCGAGTGAACTTCAGCGGCTGTTAATATTTTTTGCAAATTGATTCCTAGTGGATATTGTGATATAAAAGTGGTGTAGTTTTGTGTCTCAACTGTCTACGCAACTGGACAATATGTGAAATCATTGACAGAAGCGATCTCGGGATTGTCGCGACGTCTGCATAATATTTAGGGATTCTATTATTCAAAGGAATCGTATGATACCTGAGTATTAGGTTGATCTCTTCTGAGGGAAGTAACCTTAGGCAGACGTAGCGAATAAGAAAAAAATTATTATTTCCAATTTGTACCTGGGTTTACTTTATCTGCTTCGCTTATTAATTCTTCATGGAGACGGAGCAAGGAACGCAGAGCAACAGAACTTGAACATAGAGGACCACTTCCACCATCTGTAGATAGATACCATCGATGATACTTATTGTAGGTTGTGGGTTAGAGGAAACGAAAACTGTTTGAAGTGGAATAGTTTTAATAAAATATAACCAACATGACATACACTCGCTCTCAGCGTCAGTGGGCCGTAGACAAGTAGAACACATAGACAACCGAGTCTACAATGAAAACTAGTGTTGTGACATTGCTACTCCAACACCCTTCCTCAATGTCACATCACTACTACCAAATTTTACACAAAAACTTCCTCTTATTTATTACAAAACATAATCATTTGCTGACTCTACTTCTACTTACTTAGTACTAATCAAAATAACTCACTTCTACACTTTTCAAATTTAACTTTACATAAAGGCTTAGTACATATATCAGCAACTTGATTCTCACTTTCAATATACTTCAAAATCACAATTTTCTTTTCAACTTTGTCTCGTATAAAATGGTACCTTAAATCTATGTGTTTTAACCTTTTATGATGCTCTGGGTTCTTGGCAATATGAATGGCGGATTGGTTGTCTTCATACATAATTATATTGCTACATTTTAATTCAATTTCACTTAATAAATTTTTAACCCAGCACCCTTCAGACAAACCTCGTGCTAAAGCAACATATTCCGCTTCAGTTGAAGACATCGCCACACACTGCTGCTTACTAGAAGACCATGAAACTGTACAACCATATACCTTCATTACATAGCCCGATGTGGACTTCCTGTCTGCCTGATCTCCTCCCCAATCAGCATCAGAATAACCAATCAAAGGCTCCTCTGCATCGTTTCTGTAAACTAACTTAATACCTATAGTTCCCTTAATGTATCTTAAAATCCTCTTCAAACCCTTCCATACATCTTCATTTGCACATGCCTGATATCTACTCAAGTAACTTAACGCATAACATATGTCAGGCCGAGTACCCAACATTGCATACATAAGACTTCCAATTAGTTCTCTACACTTTCTTGTCAACTCCATATTTTCTTGATTAATTTTATCAATTTTTGAACCAGGCTCCATAGGTGTAGAAACCGGCTTGCAGTCTTCCATCTTATATTTCTTCAATATCTTTTTCAAATAATTCTCCTGATCAATTTCAATACAATTTTCTCTCTTCTTTATGTTAATACCTAAATACTTAGAAACTCCATTCATGTCCTTCATATCAAAATTTTCCTTTAACACTTCCTTTGTCTTCTCAATTTTCCTTCTATCTTCAGAAATTAAAATTATATCATCGACATATAAAAGTACATAGAACTTCAGACCTTGCTTGTAATATAGACAGTAATCACACTTGCTGCGGATAAACCCTTCCTGTATCATTAACTTGTCAAACCTCTCATTCCAATACCTAGGTGACTTCTTCAGTCCGTATAAGGATTTCTCTAACTTCAGTACTTTACCATCCTTTTTCATACCTTTTGGTTTTTCAAGATACACTTCCTCATCTATTCTTCCATTTAAAAAGGCACTCTTCACATCCATTTGTTGTATGTCCAAGTTGTATTTAGCAGTTATGGCTAGTAATATTCTTAAAGTTGGCAACTTTGCTACTGGAGCATACACTTCTGAATGATCAAACTTTTCTTGTTGCTTAAATCCTCTCGCTACTAGTCTTGCCTTATGAATCTCTGTGTCTTCATCCTTCTTGACTTTAAATACCCACTTACTGTCAATTGTCTTTTTCCCTTTAGGTAACTCTGTCTCAATCCAGGTGTCATTTCTTATCAGTGCTTCTAACTCCTCATCAATTGCCTTTAACCACTTATTTTTGTCCTTTCCAGTAATTGCCTCTTCATAACTTAATTCCTCTTCTCCTTGTGCCAACAATCCAACTTCATAATCATCCGTCCATTTCGGTTTCTTTACCATCCTTCCACTTCTTGTTTTCCCTTCCTTCAACCCTGTTTCGTCTGCATTTAACAATTCCTCATCAAGATACTCTTCTTCATGCTCTATTTCTGAATCTGATCTTTCTTCACTTATTCCTCTTTCAACTTCTATGTCTGACTTTTCTTCTCTTTCTAGTTCTTGTCCTTCATGCACATTTTCTTGTTCTTCTGCCACTCTCTCTTCTTGTTCTACCAACTCTTTTTCTTCTACATCACTCTCTTCTTCAACTATCTTCTGCTCTTCTTCTACTGCATCATCCTCTTCTGTATGCTGTACCTTTTCTTCACTTTTCCTTATTCCTTGCACAAATGTTAAATCTCTGAATGTTTCCACATCTCCTTCATCTTCAAACCATACTCTATATCCCTTTGTATTAGCTCCATAGCCTACAAACCTTCCTAGTTTTCCTTTTGGATCCCACTTGCATCTTCTCTGTTTTGGAATATGAGTATACACTTCATCTCCAAATTTTCTTAAAATATGGATATCAAAACTCTTCTTGTAAAGGAGCTCATATGGCGTCTTACCCTTCTGACTACTACAACCTGTCCTATTTATAGTATACACTGCATTATTCACTGCTTCCGCCCATAAGTCCTTGCTTACATTTGCCTTAATCATCATAGTCCTAGCAGATTCCACAATTGTTCGCATCTCTCTCTCTATTCTCCCATTCTGCTCCGGTGTATAAGCAATAGTAGTCTCATGCACAATGCCTCTCATTCTGCACAGTCTTTCCAAATCTTTATTTCTAAACTCTCCACCACCATCTGATCGGAACTTCTTGACCTTACACTCAAACTCATTTTCAAATTGCTGTAGAAACTCTGCTATTCTGTCTTTCACCTCATATTTATTCTTAAGAAAGTATACATACCTGTAGTTACTGTAGTCGTCCTTCAGCAATAAGAAGTATGATGAGCCACCCAGAGACCGTGTCTCCATGGGGCCACATAAATCACCATGCACCAGCTGCCCTGGTCGCTCTGCTCTGCTGTCACTGTTAGAGAAAGGTAACCTGTGCTGTTTTCCCTGTATACAAGATGTGCATTGTTCAATCTGCCCTTCATATTTAACATTATTTTTAAATAATATTTCTTTGACATGTCTAACATTTTGATGGGCTAACCTTTCATGCCATGAAGATAAACTTAATAGTGCCAAGCTTTCATTATTAATTTGTATTTTTAATTCCATTAAATATAAACTTCCTACACGTTTTGCTTGAGCCACAATTACTCCATTATATAGAAATTTACAATAATTTTCATCTGACGCCTTTTCGCGCGCCACAGTGCAGTGGTTATCCATGATCTACTGCACAAACCAATGAGAACAAGTTTGCATTTAGTCCAGGCACAAACAATACATTATACATTACAGAAGGTACATAATCTGTTCCATCATAAGCTAAAAAATGAATATCCCCAACCCCTTCAACATTTAATCTCTTCCCATCACCAACAACTACCTGTTTATCAATTTTACGGAAATTATAAAACAAATCCTTATTATATGACATATGGTCACTTGCCCCTGAATCCATAATAAATTCTAAATTATTTTTACATACTGGCTCTTGGACTACAAATGCTCTCTTTAAATTATTATCCTTCTTAAAGTTATTATTCTTTATTGTATTACTACTACCAGCTTTACAGTCTTTAGCTAAGTGTCCCGTTTTATTACAACTAAAACACTTTCTCTGGCGACACTCACTTTTAATATGTCCACTTTTACCACACTCAAAACACTTCCGCTCACTCTTGTTAAACTTGCTGACAAATGCAGATGAAGTTGCTGTGGACTCTGACTGGCTACAGCGCTCCTCTTCAATAAGTAATCTTGATGTCAATTCCTTCAGATTTTGTTGATTCTCTGGTACCGACTCCCAGGCACTCACAAAATGACGGTACTTCTCTGGCAATGACATTAATATTTTAGTTATCATCATCTTCTCTGATGGTGCTTCGTTAAGACTTCTTAACTGACCACTTATTTCCTCAAGTTTTGATATGAACTTCATCATGGGCTCTTCAAACGTCATGTTGAAGAATCGCTGCTGCACAAGATGAACACTAACCTGTGATGACGGCTCATACAAAGTTATTAACTTTTTCCACATTTCATGACTTGTACTACATGGTGACAAGTACGACAAAACCTTCTCGTCCACCCTAGTGACTAAGATTTCTTGCGCCTTGTAATCTTTCTCCTCAAACACGTCTTTTTCTTTCTCACTGCTTGATTCCGTTACCGTTTCACTTCCCGAAACGACTCCATACAACTTCTTTGATTTTAGGACTACCGAGACCTGAAATTTCCATGCCGCCCAATTCTTGCCATTCAGTACCACGTACTTATTTTCACCTCGACCTTCCATTTTACCAGCAGTATGAGTACGCCGCATTTACCGCCGATCGTACTGTACTCTGTACACCGCTTTGCTTAACCGCCACCGACAAGTTGTTGTAACCCGGTTAGAAGTAACTTAACTTGCCGCCATTTGCCGCCCGCAGCGCAACATTTTTCACTCGAAACCGCCGCTATAACTCAATCCCAAAACTCGTTTTTCTCGCGCACACGCGCCTCTGGGCCCATAACCTATTGTAGGTTGTGGGTTAGAGGAAACGAAAACTGTTTGAACTTTTGAAGTGGAATACTTTTAATTAAAATAGAACCAACATGACAGACACTCGCTTTCAGCGTCAGTGGGCCGTAGACAAGTAGAACACATAGACAACCGAGTCTACAATGAAAACTAGTGTTGTGACATTGCTACTCCAACAATACTGACACTTTAATTCTTTTATAGATACCATCGATGATACTGAGACTTTGATATTATGGACATCTTATATTATTGGTATACACTGAAACCAAATGCCAAATATTAGATCTTGTATTATATTGTCCAACAGCTGGAAACCGGTATGGTTTCCGTCCTAGGAAGCTCACTTCCCAGAACACTCATGAGGCTGGCGGAGTATTATCACCACCTCATCTACTGAGGCCGGCGGAGTATTATCACCGCCTCAGTTTTGTATTACATAGCTCAACAGCTGGAAACCGGTATGGTTTCCGTCCTAGGAAGCTCACTTCCCAGAACACTCATGAGGCTGGCGGAGTATTATCGCCCCTCATCTACTGAGGCCGGCGGAGTATTATCGGCCGCCTCAGTTTTGTATTACATTGCTCAACAGCTGGAAACCGGTATGGTTTCCGTCCTAGGAAGCTCACTTCCCAGAACACTCATGAGGCTGGCGGAGTATTATCGCCCCTCATCTACTGAGGCCGGCGGAGTATTATCGGCCGCCTCAGTCTAATTGATAGCACTAATTGAGATCTCAAAAAGCTTCATTAAAATATACAACTACAACGTTTGCCAACATCGTTGGTTTATATGTAAACACTATTCATCAGTATTTCTGTATTCTCAAGAAAGACAGTTCGGTTCAGTGGATAGCATATATAAGTGTATACAAATAATAATAATCTTAAATCATAAAACACTCAGCTTTCAATCCAGGGATGCCGACGGCTCCAACCCCGATACGAACTCTCCTTGATAAACACGGCCTTTTACTAAACTTAAGCTAAACACAACAATACAAATACTGGTTCTTACCGCGCCAATACTGATTTGACAGGTACGCGCAGCGATGTCTCATCGATGTTGCCGTTGCATAAAATTATTGTTGTAATGTTGCTATGTCTGATTATTGTTATATTTACATTCGCGGCTTACATCTTCTGTAAGTTCGCGACAGGGATAGTGGAGCGGAGAATTTTATTGTAGTATTGACTACCTCCGCAAAGCTTACTGGGAAGGCTGACTCGATACAATTTGCTTCCAAATACTCCAAAAAACATTAGAATATGTTACATCCGCATTCTAATGTTACTAATGAATTCAAGAAAAATACTGATGACTAGGCAGCATGGTCTCAGACCTTAGCCTGTTCCGTAAGGAACAAACAAAATAAAAAAAAAAATAAAAAAAAAAGTTTAGTGTCAATGTCAAATTGTCAATCGATCAAAACCAATGAGGAAGGAAAATCTATGGAGACGGCCTATTCTACTATATGAAGAATAGTTATACACATATCTATCAAATCGACACACGCATGTCAAAAAGCGTTTTGTCTCTTTTTAACTAACCAAGAACTACATATGAAAAGAGAGACATCTAAATGTTTGTCAAGGACTAAACTTGGTAACACTTTTGTGTGATGTCAAAATCATGTATATGCGTGGCCGGTCGCCATGTTGATTACCGAGTAAAATTGGTAGTTGTGTGCTGTTTATGTACGTTTATCTGTGTAGTTGTGCTGTCAAACAGTTGCAAATGGCCTCATTGGCCAATGGGCAGCCATCTTAAGTTCCCGATTTATGTAGGTATCACGCTAATTTCGTAGGTATGGCAAGTCCATAGGTTTATAAGTCAGTGATCAAAACTGTGTCGAGTTTTTGGCGGGGTTTTTTCGAGTGAACTTCAGCGGCAGTTAATATTATTTGCAAATTGATTCCTAGTGGATATTGTGATATAAAAGTGGTGTAGTTTTGTGTCTCAACTGTCTACGAAACTGGACAATATGTGTAATCATTGACAGAAGCGATCTCGGTGTAATGGAGCGGAGTATTTTATTGTAGTATTGACTACCTCCGCAAAGCTTACTGGGAAGGCTGACTCGATACAATTTGCTGCCAAATACTCCAAAAAACATTAGAATATGTTACATCTGCATTCTAATGCATACTAAAGAATACAAGAAAAATACTGATGACTAGGCAGCATGATCTCAGACCTTAGCCTGTTCCATAAGGAAAAAACAAAAAAAAAAAAAAAAAAGGAGTTTTTGGCGGGATTTCTTCGAGTGAAGTTCAGCGGCTGTTAATATTACTTGCAAATTGATTCCTAGTGGATATTGTGATATAAAATTGGTGTAGTTTTGTGTCTCAACTGTCTACGCAACTGGACAATATGTGAAATCATTGACAGAAGCGATCTCAGAATAGTGGAGCGGAGAATTTTATTGTAGTATTTACTACCTCCGCTAAGCTTACTGGGAAGGCTGACTCAATACAATTTGCTGCCAAATACTCCATAAAACATTAGAATCTGTTACATCCGTATTCTAATGCATACTAAAGAATGTTAAAATTGCACTAAAGACTAGGCAGCATGGTCACAGACCTAAGCCTGTTCCGTCAGGAAACAATATAAAAAAAAAAAAAAAAAAAAAAACAAAATTGTGTCATCGTGACAGTAAAGCGTAAACAAATATAAATTGTTTTATTTAACATAGTATAAAGTATATAAGTTAGGAAATTAGGTTTGTTTTTACGCCTCTACTTTGCTTTGAGTAATTCGAGGTTGATATGATGATGAAGAAGGGTTCTACAGACATCATCATATCAGCCGAAAGACATCCTCTGCTGTACATAGGCCTCCTCGAAGCGTCGCCACATTGACCGGTCCCGGGCGTCGCCCATCGAACGGATTCCCGCAACCATCACCAGGTCATAGGTCCACCCGGTGGGAGGCCTTCGAACGCAACGTCTTCTTGTTTGTGGTCGCCACTCTAGAACTTTACTGCCCCATTGGCCATCCGTTCTGCGAGTAATGTGTCCTGCCCACTGCCACTTAAGTTTGGCAATACTTTGGGCTATGTCGGTAATCCTGGTTCACTTGCGGATCTCTACATTTTTGATTCCATCAAGTAAGGAAACTCTGAACCACCACTACCCTTTGCTGTAAGCTTTCTGATGAGGTCCATTGTGAGCACCCATGTGTCAGAGCCATAGGTTATCACTGGCAACACACACTGGTTCTCGCTCTTAACTTCCTGTAATTTATAGGTTAGCTGTAGACTGAATGTCTCTATTGTTGATTTAATCAAAGTTTTAATTACCCTAGTTTATCAAAATAGTTGCAAATATTATGATCTGTTGTTGGTGGTGTTGATTATGGCCTATGCAGCCACACAGCTTATCGACATTTCAATGTTAATTCAAGCTGTAACTATATTTGCCTTTGTAGACTAGTTTGTGCTAAAACATTTCTTTTTAGATACTCAATGGCACCAAACCTCAACAGAAGTGATAGCATTTACTACTGGACTAGAACCGTCTACACTCCTTTACCATCATGTTATAACTCTGGAACATAATGAAAAGCATGGCTGATTTTACTACGTTAAGATCCATAGGTACAAGAACTTACTTTTCCTGAACACAGACAATACTATGCTACTTATTACACTTCTTCTTCTCAGAAACAGGTTACTACCAGTCTGGGTAATATTCCGGTCTCTAGTGATTAACAAACAGTTAAACATCCTAACATACATACTTTTACTTTTTTAATGTCAGTAGAATTTTTGTACACAGGAAAGAATAATTATTTCCTTCGGTACCTTAAGTGACAATGTTTACAAAGTGTGTTCCAGGCATCATTTAATGTGCTTTACATATGTTTGGCATTTTTCTTAAATATTCATTAAAGAAAGCACAGTAGGTATTTCCGTACTATAGTCCCATGCCATAAAGCAATTACACCAACAGACCACAACTGGGATACATTTTTCATTTTATTCACCCCAGCTCCTAGAGGATGGCCAGCAGTGCCTTGGTGTTGATGACTATCTCTTGTAGGGTACCTGGGTTCTTGAAGTATTTTGCCCTGTAACCAGCGATTACTGGTTAGCTTAGGAGTAGGTGTGCTTTTGCTGCTTTTATTTTTCCTGTTCATGGTGGACAACGAACGGGCGCTGGCTCACGCCTTTATGCACGCTTCCCTATGGTTCCATTTGTAGAATCATTGCCACTTTGTTTGAGATTTGGTGGGATTTTTACAATAGAAAAATTAAATTGGATATATACAGATGTCATACAGGTTAGTATAAACGAGCAACCAGCTTTTTATTTTAAATCTGACAAAAAAAAGAGGGGTGTCGTAAGTTTGACGTGTGTTCTTTCTACCTTCTGTGGCAACAATATGGTTTTTGTTATGTATAGTGCATACTTAAGTGATACATGCTATACTGAAATTTAAGACTAAGGTTTTGTATCAGCACCGGAATATTTCCACGAGTATACCACTACCAGTTACATCTAAAATACTAACCCTTAACTTTTATTCTTTACAGCTACGAACCCGAACGCGAGTCTTAGACATCAGTAGCGCCAACGGGTTGCGCTCGATTTGGCGTTAGCCTGGTTTGCAGCAACGGGGTCCATCTATCCTATCCTAAGACCACAGATAATATAATACTACATACCTAAGACCGTTCAAGTACCGAGACTTGCAACAGTGATGTTGGGTAATTGATCCGAATCAACTAACCCATTATCACTGTTGCTTTTGTGACTGGCTGTCAAAAATAACAAGATTCAATCGCGGGATCCCTGTTCAGAATCTAGTGGCTTCCCGAAGCATTATAAATCAGCTCAATATAAAACAAATTCGCAATAAGAAACAGAAAATACGGCCCACTTACGACAATTTTTTTATTTTGTATTATTGGGTTGCGCTTGGCCACTATCACACCTGATGGGCAGCGACGATATTGTCGACAGTGAAGCGCTTGACGCTTGCATAGAAGTAACATATTCACTTTTGACATCATCATAAAAAGAAAAGAGCCCCAGGTTGTAGCTATCGGGAAACACAGACTTCGACAAAGATTGACACTCCTTAGCTGTACGCATAATGAAAGTATTATCAGTAAATTAATCCAATAATATCATGTTCCAGGTTGTTCCTTGACATAATTGAGGTGTACGGGCCGCCCAGCAAAACGGGAAGCCGCAGCCACTAGCTCCGGCTACGCGACCTCCGTGTGCTACCAACAAGTGACGCCGTACTGCGATCAGTACCCTAATTGCGTAAGTTCAAAGGCGCGCGCATGCTTTGCTTGCATTCATCTCTTCATATGTTCAAAGAGCCCCCTACTCTTAAAACAAGCAATGAATACTGTTGAGTTAGGTTGAGTTGTCAAAACGAAAGAGAGCGCACGTACTTCGTGCTATCAAAACTGTTAGATACGCAACTAAGCTGCAGGCCAAAGCAGTCAGATTTCGACCTAAATTCGTTCGTTTTATGCAGTAAATTGCTTGTTTTTAAGGTTCCCCTAGTCGACGGCACGAACTATTTTGTCCGCGGGGTTAAAATACATTCTATCTCATCCGACAACACGTGCGAAAGAGATAGATGCTGTGTGTGCTAGTTCGTGTACGAATTAGCACTTTTGCAAATTTGTAGCAAAATGGATGATGATTTAGGATGAAAACGAGCGCGGCGAAATTCTATAAACAGACCTTTGGGAGTCTAGATATCATGATAAAACGAATAAATGTATATTTTCAAAAAAAAAAAACACATTCTTGAACTACAAATCTACCTATGCCTGTATGGTGGCCGTTTTGCAATTTTCCTTTTTCATATGGTATTTATTTCCGCCCAAAGATGCGTTAAAATTAGAGTTGAAATATGGAATTTTCGATGCTCATAACTTTCAAATATATATTTTTTTTTTACTTTTTTGTTTCCTTAGAGGGCTAAATAATAATGAGACAAATTGATATAATTTTTTATTTTGAACGTACATCGTCAAACAGTGGAGTAATCCCTAGACTACGTTTGTATGGAAGAATTATCGATTAGTGTAACCATAAAGCAAATTTATAAAATCTGCCTGGTTTATGTAAATACAATTTGAAGTTGATATGGAAATTAAATGTATCGTAATTGAATTAGTTTTTTTATATACAAATTCCTGTAAGCTAATGTAAATATAATTTATAAGGAAAATAAAGATTGCTATGGGAATATAGCTAGTATATTTATTTACTTATAATTAAGCACCGAAAACATCACAATCAAAAGTTAAAACATATACCACGGTAGAACTATTCACTGCATAGTGATTTTCCTCATTGGCTTCACTGCCTTGTACACATGAACATAAAGGCTAGCATCATAATATGCGTACCCACGAGGGGCAGGATGAGGCACTCTCCACATCCCCCACTCTGACTTTAGTCATCTTTGTTTTGCCTAATAATAGGCAGTGAGGAAATTGTACACTTGACACCAAATGTATATTTATATTATTTGAATTGACGCGTCAATTCAAATAGTACATTTGGTGTCGAGCATAAAAAGTCGACATTTTAACCAAATTTTAAATGTTAAAATCAGCCAGTCGAAATTTAAAATGTTAAAATAATGCCTTTTTATGCGAGACACGAACATTTCTTTTTCCACTACCTGATGAGCTTACTTAATTAAATTCTTATAACAATTTATTAGAAACGTTCAGACTATATACACACAATCAACGCACCCTTTTTCGAGAGGTAACAGGTTCAGTATCATTCTGCCAGTTACATAATGATCCATACAAAGTCATTTAGGCAATGAATGTGTTACATAATAGACAAGGTAGTGGAAAAAATGTATTTTACTCCATAATGATACCTATCACCGCAACATAATGCACATATTTCTATCAAAATAGGAGCTGTTTGCAAGCAGACAGATCCGATTGCGCGCGAAGACAAGCGACCTCGGACTAAGGCGCGCTGCTTTCGCTTCGCTCGACTGCGATGTGCTTTATTTTAGTAAAAATACACTTTTAGAATAAAATACAAAATATTTCAGCCTTTATTCCTAGTTTCTATTATCATTTGTCGTTGGTGATCGTTTTACGACTTTTCTGCGAGTCTTCACAATTATTCTAACATCAGGTTCGTCATTAGATTCTAAAGTATTTTTCTCAGTTTGGTTGTCTACTGGAGCTAAATTCGTGATCGTTGCGACAGCTTGACTTACACATGGATCACAAATAACATCAGTGTTTGCAGCATCAGCTTCTAATGGATTCATAGCAGAAAATTCTTTGTGCAATGTAGAGATTGGAAAATCTTTCAATGTATCATTTTTTAATCTCTCTGTAGCCGGAATGAGAAGAATATCTTTAGTGTTTTGTGTTGTGTGGTTTTTATTTTCATACTCAATTTGAGGCTGTGTTCCTGTTGAAATTATTACTACATTAGGATCATTTAAGTCAGATCCAGGGTATATATTTTCATAAACGATAGATGGTAAAGTTGAGCTAGGTTTCAAGATATCCTGCTTAAATTTCTTTGTAGCCGGAAGGAGATGAATATCTTTAGTGTTCTGTATGTCATTAACTTTGACATATGTATCAGGTTTTGTTACTTCTTTTTTATTTTCATCCTCAATTTCTGGCTGTATTCCTGCTGAAATAATTACTGTTTTGACAACATTAGAATCATTTAGGTCAGATCCAGGGAATAAATTTTCATAAACGATAGGGGATGGAAGTTTAGCGTAAGTAAGCGTTTTGGAAGATGTATTTTTTTCTTCAATATCATTATTATTATTTAAATCAACATTAGGGATATCGCCATACACTTTTGTGTTTTGTATTGTAACTTCAACTCTGTTTGGGTGTGATATATGACCAGGAATTTCATCTATATAAACTAGTGGGCCAGCAATTTGGTGGCTTTTCATGTCATCTTGCGCATCTTTAGAAATAGGTAAATATGAGAGTATTCCCAAATCCTCTGGATTGATAAAACTACTACTGTCACCAAAGAGATCACATAACTTATCCCTAGTTTCTATAGGTGTACTTTTCTTTTCATTTATGAATTTCCGCTTCTTTTCAAGAACATGAATGAGTTCACCTGTATTTTCTACTGAATCATTAAATATCTCTTTTGATTTAGATTGTTTCTTTTTGGTTTTTTGTTTCTTTGAACTGACTGTATGTTTGATTTCAGTGTTGTGAGAACTAGCAACTGTTTTGTTTTCTACACTATTTATAGTATCTTGCCTTCTAAATTTGTTCATGTTTAAAGGTGAATGTGTCTGAACCTTTTCGGGAACTAATTTTATGTCAGTATTCATGTGATCACAAGGATTTTCGCTTAGTTCTAAGTCACTTGCCATACCGGTGAACGTGCTTTGACATTGACTCTCGCTTCTTTGTCGCGATTTTGATTTTTTATGGCTGTCTAGTTTACTATTAGACACGAAATCTTTACGCTTATTATATTGCTGTATGTGAGGTTTTAATTCTTTTGGAACACTATCTTCTGCGTCACCTTTTCTATTAACATTGACATTCTTATGATTCTCGGCTACGTCAATGATAGGAAGACCCATCTTGCTATGAGTATTATTAAATAGACTGATTTTTGGGATTCGATACTTCTTGATAGTTGGTTTCGAAACTGTTTCAGGGTTAGCTGTTTCCTTTGAAATTTCTTCTGGTGGTTGTCTGCTTATTTTGAGATCTTGAGTATTATATTGCATTTTCTTTACTCTGCTACGAATTTCATGAATTACGTTACCAGTCCGACGAAGTTCACCAGATTCCATAGATTCATCTAGATTAGTCACTGGATTATTAATGTCCATATAAATGTCTTTTGCAAGTTGATTACTGCATTGGGATGGTCGATGCAGTAGAGCAACAGGGATATCCACAGGCTTAATATTCCACATAACTTTGTTTACTGGTATCATATCAATATTCCTGCCTTCCACTGTAGTTAATACTTCTTTACCATTTTCTTTCCGAATGACATATCTGTTGCTTGTTACTCGCGGATCGCCCAGGGTTGTAGCATCATTAGCCATAATTTCTGCAAATGTTTAAGAATTTTAGGATTTTTATAACCTTTTTTGGCTGAAATACTTCATTCTTTTATATTTTTTTTCTTTTATTTTATTCTTTCCAACAATAAGTTTAACCAATTGTAAAAAAGAAAAGAGATAAAAGGTGAAAAAGTCATAGAGACAATATTTCTAGCCAGGGATGGAACCTGATGATTTTGAAAAAAAAAAATTGTTTCGCTTATTATTATACACCATCCCATAAAGTCACAGTGACGTAAGGATCATATTCTGGGCAGTAGAAGAATACTTTTATTTTTCTTACCATACGACTCTGTCCTCTGTCTTTTAATAAGAGTATCATCATAATCTTTTGATCTACATTTTGCTGAATATTTATCATCATGGTAATATCTGACTTTATCTTGGTCATGAGGATATCTGTAGTAATTAGATTGAGGGGCTGCTTTCGAGTGTTGACGACCACTGTAAGAAGAAGTTTCAGGTGGAGGGCTCTCCAGGGATCTTCCTAGATATCTGACACATTTTTGGCTTTGATAGTCATCTGGAAGTTTCCTGTGTTTTCTGAGAAAGTCACTAGAACTTAATGCTTTGATGGGTATGCTGAAATGATAATACTTCATGTTGATGGCTTACAGAGCTTTTTCAAGGAATTTTTAGACATCATCTTAAAGTTTTACCTCACAGTTAGTGTTGATTTCCTTCTATCTCTGATGCTGCTAGCAGTCTTGGGAGACTCTTTGAGTTCAGTATTTTGTTGTACAATGTTATCCTTAACATTATTCTTCATCTTATAAGATAATTCTACCTTTACTCCAGTATTGTCAGGCTTATTTCTATTGTAATTACAAAAGAAAGAAGCCAGACAAATAGGGTCAGGACCCGCGTCATTTACCGGAAAAACAGGCGCTTCACGTCTGAAATAACAAAGAGATTTCCATTAAAAACAGTAAAAATTTCTTTGCTATATTATAATATCACACCAGTATTCCCCGGAGGATTAGAATACTAACGTGATGTTAGTCCAGTGTCCCACTAGAATACTTTATGTGGGTAGAGGGTAGTAGGATAGCAAAGTAGGATATTGTCTGTTAACATATAAAAAACGAATTGCCAAGCTGAAACAATGGCTGTGCACAGTGTGCTTGGCATAAGTATCTAAATAAAATAAATCTATAGATATGTTTCTTACCTTACTTGCTTGATAGCAACATTCTTCTGTTTAACAGTATCTTCCTTGGTGTTGTTATTTTTCTCCGAAAGTCTACCCTGGTTCTTCCACTCTGGATTTTTTACACCATTGTCAAAGTTCCTTTTAATATTCCTTCCACTATTAAAAGCATTTAATACCATCAAGTTTTTTCTAAAACAATAAAAATTTCAAATAATAATAACACTCTTCACTCTTCCAGACCAAATTTCGGCTAAGGTGCAGGTGGCCAATCTCAATGAAGATATCAATACGGGAGATATAATAGTGCACAATGGTATGTGCAAATATAAGTGGACTCTTTGTTGCCTTACAAAAGATAGCAGATTAATAAAACCTTCATCCAGCAAGTCCATAGTTCATGTAAATGAGAAAGATTTTGTTGCATATAATTAAATAAAATTTAAATGCAAGAATACCAAATTATACTAACTCTGTCGTAATTGGAATGGTCGTGAGTTGAGTCTTCCTCTGTAATTCCAACCGAGCAGTTATCAGCAGAGAAGAGTAATTATTCTCTAGTTGCTCGAACTTAATCTTGAGATTGTCATAATCCTGCAATGTTAATGTGCTATCCTATGTTTCATCTTCTTTAGATTATGCATAAGTGTGTTATGTGTGTTGCACTATGTTATAATACAGAGCCAGATGACTATGTTTTGATATAAGGGAGAAATTTCATGAGAATCACTTTGTGATGCATATCAAACTGGACAGGAAACAGTCAACCACAGTGCATCAAGCGAACAGAGTTTAGTTAGTAGTAGAAGCTGAAAGCAAACAAGTAGCAAGTATTCATGCAGCAAAGCCGACTATTGCAGTTTAGTATTCAAAAATTGAAAAGATGTAGATATGTCTTAGAATTTAAAAACAATTACTTTCTTTTTATGAAACCACTGAAATGGCATTTTCTATGGGACTTTTGAATGACGAGTTTGGACAAAGGACAAAGTTTGTTGTTTTAGCCATGGTAGAAGCCATTTTTTGCTTAGGGACAGGGCAAAAGTAAGGAAACTCACTAGGTAGTAAGAGTTTCAGTGGCAGACTAAGCCAGTCAGCCGAACCAGATTGTAGTCCTATCCAGATGAAGAGCTGCATATCAATAAAGGAGGATGTAGGTACAACATACAGCTGACGTAGAGGTGGACTATCGTAAATGTTTCAGTAATTACATATATTAAATAAAATAGCAGTCCAATGTGAAAACTATTAATGCCAAACTCGACAAAACTGAACAATAATCCAAAAAAAAATGGCATTAACTGTTTTACATAGAAATTATGTTTACTGTTTATATTTTTCACCCTAGTATATAGCATATATAAATAGTAAGCAAATACAGTACAAAAATATTCCAGTGTTTAAAATTGTTATTAGAAACTTACTTTTTTTTGGGAATTTTATGATCTGGCTAATGAGGCCTTTAAGTTGAAAGTTACTTCATTGTTCTGCATTAGAATGCAGATGTAACACATTCTAAATTTTTAGGAGTATTTGGCAGGAAATATATCAAATCAGCCTTCTCTGCAAGCTTTGCTGAGGTAGGTAGTCAATAACTACAACAAATTTTCAGTTCCACTTTTCAAAGGTAGTGTCTGTTTCAACAATTCCACATATTGTCCATTTGCGTAGACACTTAAGACACAAAACTACACCAATTTTACATCACAATATCCACTAGTAATCAATTTGCGAATAATTGAAACAGACACTGAACTTCACTTGAAAAAATCCCACCAAAAACTCTTAGACACTTACTTTTTGAAGCTTTAACTTTGCAGCTGAATGTTCTTCAAGCTTCACTTTCAATTCTTTGTTTTTAGCTCGTAGCTATAAAAAATGACCAAAAATATAAACTGTTTCTGTAAAATGTTATTATCCATATAAAAAAAAAGTTTGTCCTTTAGGTGTTCATATACCACTCCAGATGTGATGAAACTTAGGTGGATTGCGAAGGTACCTGGTCCAAAAAATCTATCCATACACATATTTTTACATATAAGTGATATAGTGATGTTTTCGAGACATACATTATGTGAGGCTGCTTAAGCGCTAAACTACAATACCTCTTCAAGAGTACGCACGTCTTCGTAGTTATATAAATCGCTGTATAAGTACTCCATTATGAAAGGTGGAATAAGATTTGTGTTTTTCACAAAATCAATTACAGGAAAGCTACAAGAAGAAAAAAATACTTTAAAACTCGCTTGTAAGCGCTCAGCAACATTTCAAATTTCATTCAATGATTTTTTTTAATTGACTTTGACAGACTTGACAGTTGATAATTTACTTAGAGTGGTGATCATTTTAACTCAAAACACACCTAGTCGATTATTAAATTAATTAAGGTTATCATTGCGGGTAGGACGGCACAGGAACGTGGAATTAAAACCGAGACGTGTCGCACACAAACTGCCCTCGATTTTAGTTGTTAAAATCAGCTATATTGTTGAAATATTATTCCACATTGCAATGCAAAGCCAAGTTATCAAATTACCTACTACTGGAGGAAGAAGAATACGATTATAGGTACGCTAATATTTTTTTATTATTTATAAAAATAATGATTGGCTATCAACAAATAAAGTATTTATATGTAGAGATCAATCAATAAAAATATGGTTCACTATCAATTATATGATAAAATAAAAAACATGCAGCCGAACATAGAACCTCCTCCTTTTTGGAAAGTTGGTTGAAAATTGGAACAACGTTTTGTAATGTTAAGGTGGGTACACACGTACGTACATGCTTAATAAACTTGCTCGATCTCAAGCAAGTACGATCGTGTGTACCATACCATGCAAGTCTCTAGACAAATCGAAGCTGACCAAAATGTTTAATTCGAACCAGATTCAAACGTCTATAATTTTGTGGTACGTGTAGCCGCGACGTTAGGTCATTTCGAGCGTGACGCGAGACACCTCTCGTCGCCGTCGCCGACAGAGGCCGCTTTTCGTTTTCACCATACAAATGAACGCAACGGTCGCGTGTTCTCGCGATGATCGCTTTGCTTTCGGATAGGACAGTGCCTTATTAGAACAAGTAGGGTCTCGCGTCTCCTGACTCGGTTGTGCGGTCGCGCAGCGAACTCTTGGGGACTAGATGTAGGTGCACATCGCTCGTACGCTGCTACTCGCGCCGCTGCCTTCCTGGCCAGTTCCATACAAATGTTTTGAAAAGCACCGTTCCCCGCACCGCCGCCACCACCACTGACCTGCGCCCTCTGACTAGGTCTAGAATGAATGAAGGCTTTCTCGTTTGAATTTGCCGCTAGGGGCGCTGTTGTAGAGAGAGTATGAGGTTAAAATGTCAAAGAACAAGTGCGAAATCTTAGCTGACTTAAACATGAGCTTTTGAAAGTGATGTATTTAGGAAAGAAATTCCATTAATTGTCTACGTTTTTTCTAAGTACACAAAAAGGTGGAAAGGGCACAAAGAGCCATTCTCAAGGTTGGAGCTGGTCTGTCTTTTCGTTTTCCAACCTCTGATCTATATAAGTGCTGGGATGTATTAACAGTCAGGCAGACCTTAATACTTACAATATTAATTTTAAAAAATATAGAAATAAAATATGAACCAAATCTCATGCAGAATAAACGTAGAAAAGGAAATGTATGTCCTGCTATCTTTTACACCAGTCTCTCGCAACGATTTTACTGTTTTCTTGGAGTATACCTGTATAATAAAAATAATAAATCTCGCCGTAAATCAATCTGTAAACTAACTGTATCTAAATGTTTGAAAACTCTTGATTATCATGCAACTGAAAGGCTGCTGATTCCTATCATATAACTCAACTCAACCCCCCATTCACACCCTCAAACACTCGTATACCTACACTTACCCACACCACGGGGTCTCATTGCTAATAAAGAAATTTTGGTTCAAATAAATCTCACTAGATGGCGCGACATGTACACACAATTCAATAGAATATAATAATTGTGTGTAAAATTTTTATGCTCAATTCCAGAAAATGTTTTTCTGGAATTGAGCATAAAAATTGTATGTTCTTGTTTAATCAACTCTCCTAAGTACAAAATTATGGAATATTGGGCTCTTAATTCACATTTTAAAGATTGTTTTAACAAATCATTTAAAATTGATGCCAGTAGATGGCGCATTTTTAAATTTCTGAGGCATTCCACCCGATTTTTTAAATTTGCATTGTAACACATTTTGGTGCAAAAAGACTGTAAAAACGTGCAAAAAAAATACTATAAAACGAACCTTCACTGTATTAAAAGAATTATTCAATATTCACGAACCTAGTAAACCCTTTTACTTGCAAGTCGCTGCTAACACCATCTATTGCCGTGAAACGGGATCGAGCGCGATTGATGTACTTACAAAATAACAAGATTAATCAGATGAAAAATGCTAGTTACGTCGGCACGGTTTCTTTGTATGGGATGAGGCATCTGTATGCTAGTATTATATTATCTGTGCCCACACATACTCTCACACACACCAATACACATACACCTGTACACGTACATGTAACTCGTATTATATCCAGTCTAGAATCTGTTTTTTTTGTAAATGTCATAAATTATGCATTGTAAACTTCATCATCATCACACACCTAGTTCATACTTGATATAACAGACACAGTCTAACTGTGATAATTGGGGAGCTTGGTGACCCGTAACACAGGTATTCAATTAAGTAGGTACCTTCTTCGGGCACCAGTCTCTTACAATTGTTTTTTTTTTTTTTTTGTATTAGATTAAGCATTTTTTGAACCTTCCTGCAACATTTGTGATGAGAAAATAAAATAATTATAAATTTTATTATTAAAAATGAATTTTATTTGACGTTTTCGTTGCCTTTCATAGTCTTAGTGTTGACATTTTATACCTATTCTGCCAAGTGGCAAGTAGTAACTGTAGCAAAGTGCTCGCCAAACTTGTGGGCTGCCCTGGGGGGTGACCATACGCTCTTAGAGCGGTATCAATTTGAGATCGAGTAAGTGACATATGTAGGTATACACGTCAGATACTGCAAAAATAAAATAAATGCGCACGATTTTCTTTTCTCATGTAACCTATGCATGTAACTGTTTGTAATTAAAGTGTGCCCATACAAACACAAAATAGTGCATTTTTTAACAAAAATATAACTTTTGCTTTATTGTGCTGATAATAAGGACCCACTATGAACTTCATTAGGTTCGAATTTATAAATTCTGATACTTTCCTACCTAAGTATATTTAGTTTATTTCAAGATTATCATGTGATTATAATTTTATTTCCTGATTTATGTTTTTTTTAATATTCAAGGGAACTCCAGCATCAAAATAATATACTTAACCATAGCAACACCGCAATTTATTTTTCGTTTAATGATTTTGATAGATGGCGCTGTTAAAAATAAAAAACCGCCCAAGTGCGAGTCTGACTCGCACACAGAGGGTGCCGTATAAACAGCTACATTTACCAAAATAGTAAAAAAGTTTAATTAAAAAAATCAAAAAATCATGCTGTGCAGTCGGAGGATACATCTGGTTTTGGTCAGCCAGCTCGCGAATATGTATCCTCCGACTGCACAGCATGATTTTTTTCTTGTTGACGTCTTTTTAGTTCGCTTTTCAAGCTGTCGGGTTTTTTGATTTTTAATTAACTTTTTTTGAGCCTCGTCGCTCATTATGATTTTGGTCGAAAAATCGTCAAAAAAATAGACACGATTATTCCGCGTTCTTGGGGAGTGTATCGCTCCATGGCTTGTTCACTTAAATTCTGCATCTGTCTAGTCCACAAATGTCAAAACAGTTTTGACATTGGCGGCCATTTGCAAAAATGAGAGCATCTTCCAATAGGGTGATTTCTTTTGGCCCACCTTGTACTAGTACAAGAGAAAGAAAGAAATCACCCGAGTCACTAGTGCCGTGACTTTTTTTACATATCGAAAAGGAACCATTTAGCTGGCATGGGGGGTAAACTTAACTCTAACAAAAATTTGCCATATAAAGCTTAATTTTACGCAAACGGATTCCTGAATCGAAAAATTTACATTCACAGACCCGTAATATTTTTGAATGGCCTATCCAACGAAGGAAATAAGCCCCACTTTATTTAATTTAATTCTTTATTGTACACCAAAAACAATATTTAATATAATGTGATAATAAAGTACATGTACAAAGGCGAGATTAACTCAATGTTGAGTTCTCTTACAGCAAACCCTAGAGTGACAGGGAATGATGACAAAAGAGGGTAGGATCCTGTGTACAATTTTAAAATAAACTAATTATAATCTTAAATTAAATCATAAATATATACATACATACATAAATACAAATATATATAACTACTAACATTGCGTTAAAAGGAAATTTTCTTTAATTTTCCTCTTGAAGACTTCGAGAGACGGGCTATCGCGTAGGGAGTGTGGGAGAGAGTTCCAGAGGTGCACTGTAGTTACAGAGTAGGAGCCATCATAACGGCTGGAAGTGTGACGTGGAGTACGAAGGAGAAGTGAAGTGGCCGTGCGACAAGGTTTGTCCCTCGGGACGAGGTACTCAAACCGTTCGCGAAGGTATTGGGGAGAAGTAGTGTTGTGCAGGATATTATAGAGAAGGGATAGGATATGAGTATCTCGTCGACGCCGAATCGGCAGCCATTTCAATCTGGTCCGAAATTCCGACACATGGTCGTACTTGCGGAGGCCAAACATAAAGCGGATGCACAAGTTCTGCAATCGCTCGAGTTTGTTTAGGAGTACCTCCGAAGATGTGATTAGATGCAAATCTAGAAAACAGACAGCCGCATAGTCTATGAGCGGTAGAACAAGAGATTGAGCAAGAGTGACCTTAGTGTGAAATGGTAAGAATTTTTGGAGACGTTTAAGAGACTGAAAAGAGTAGAAGACCTTCTTACTCACATCAGCAAAATGAACCTCCCAAGAGAGGTTAGTGTCTATATGGACGCCCAAGTTTTTCGCGTTTTGGGAGTAGTATATGGGCACTGAGTTATACATTACTGGCGGAAGAGACTGGGGATTCAATAGATTGAGCATGTATCTGCCACCAATAATGAGCGCTTGAGATTTATTTGAGTTCAGGAGGAGTCCAAAGGACTGAGTCCACTTGTTGATATTTTCAAGGTCATCATTGATGGCAGCCACAGTCTCGGCGAGTTCACCCACCTTAAAATGGCGATATAACTGCAAGTCGTCTGCATTGAGGTGAAAGTTAGAAGTTAGGACCTTAGTGATAGCATTTATAAAAATTGAGAAGAGAAGAGGAGAGAGAACACCACTTTGAGGAACGCCCGCAGCCAAGTCACACCATTCAGAGGAATAAAAATTGAGAAGTTAAGAGGAGAGAGAAAACCAACTTGAGGAACGCCCGCAGCCAAGTCACACCATTCAGAGGATCGAAAAGACTGTGAGCGACCCCGGAGATAACATTTGAACCACTCAATTACCGGAGCATTACGTGTACGAGGTGCCATAATTAGTTTCTTTTAACGGTTTTATTTTACCACTTTGTCGGCCTGATTAATATGTAGGTGCATAATTGTTATCCCCAAAAAGTTTTGTTTAAGATACATAAGTAGAAGACATCAGCCACTTTCGTGGTACCTATTTGAGCTGTCAGATTGCTTACGCTGTGTTTTTTTTTCACAATATATTGTAGAAACACGGTTAAACACAGTGATATTCTAATAAACAGATCGTTATACACTCACAGAACAATCGAAAATAGTGTTCCGCGCAGTAGCGGCAGCACACATACACACATTCAAACGAAACAAACGCGTGAAAACGGCGATTACAGCTGGTATCACTCTGACATTCAAGATGGTAGCGATTGTCTTTTTTCCATTTTTACCTCATTTTCGATCTTTGAGCATACCTAACATTGAAATATATTAATAAACCTATTTCGATTTGAATTTCGAGCCAGTTTTAAATTTCGTCGTGACGCCTGCTATAGTCTAGTATAGTTCTCGCCTAACGTATCGCCGCAAAGTTGGCTACAATAGCTGCGCAGGGGGGTGACCATGACCGCGGATAAATTTGAAACAGAGTTACCGCGGCCCTGGCACAAGCAACTGAAGGAACACGGGTGGGTTTTAGTCAGTAAAAGTCTGACACGCCCTCCCGCTTCACCCAGGGCGGGAGAAGTCATTGGATGACTTCCCACCCAAAAAAAAAAAAAAAAAAAAGGGGGTGACCATAAGCTCAGGTTATTTTGAGATCGAGTAAGAGACAGATGTATCTATTTGACTTGTATACATCTGTCACTTACTTAAGAGTACACTAGTCGACGGCACGAACTATTTTGTGCGCGGGGTTAAAATGCATTTTATATCAACCGACAACACGTGCGGAAGAGATAGATGCTGTGATGAGCAATAGGACGCTAGTTCGCGTACGAATATAAACTTTTGCAAATTTGTACAGAAATGGATAATGACTTAGGACAAAACCGAGCGCACGAAATTTTATAAACAGACCTTTGGCAGTCTAGATATCATGAAAAAATTACTAAATCTATCTGTTCAAAATAAAATTAGATGAATTGTTGAACTACTAATCTATCCTTGTATGGAGGCCGTTTTGCAATTTTCCGTCTTCTTATGGTATTTATTCGCGCCCAAAAATGCGTTAAAATTAGTGTCGAAATGTGGAACTTTCGACGCTCATAACTTTCAAATATTTTCTTTTTTTACTTTTTTGCTTCCATACAGGGCTAGATAATGATGAGGAAAATTGATATCACTTTTTATTTTGAACGTACATCGTCAAACAGTGTATTAATCCCTAGAAAAAGCTTTGAGGATGCCGAAGCAAATCTGGAAAAGGCTCTGGTGGATCTTAGTGCATACTACGAAAATAATGCATTAACGCCTAATCCATCTAAAACTCAGTCATGCTCATTCCACCTGAGAAACCGCCAGGTCACTAGACAACTGAAAATCAAGGGCGCCGACATAGTTCACAATGATAACCCTGTGTACTTGGGTGCCACCTTGGACCGATCACTGACATACAAGAAGCACTGTATTAAAACTAAATTTAAAGTCAGCACCCGCAATAATCTGCTTCGCCGTCTGACATCCACTGCCTAGGGTGCCTCCCCACATGTACTTCGTACATCGGGCTTAGCACTCTGCTTCTCGGCCGGCGAATACGCATGCCCAGTGTGGCACCAATCCGTCCATGCCCGAGAAGTTGATGTATCCCTCAATGAGACATGCAGGATAATTACGGGCTGCCTAAAACCCACACCACTCGCAGCACTGTACCCGCTTGCAGGAATAGCCCTTCCGGAGGTCCGAAGAGAAGTGGCCTGTTCTTCCGAAAAACACAAGCAGGAGACAGATAGACGACACTCGTTATACAATGTGGACAAGCCAAGGGGCAGATTGAAGAGTCGGAAAAGCTTTCTGAGGTTAACCAAACCAATTGATGACAGCAGTTCTGGTGGGGCAAAGAAGAGACTGTGGCTCCTCAAACATCCTCCTCCGACTGACTATGTTGAGCCTGCAGAAAAGCTGCCTGCAGGCCACCAACTTCCATGGCCCACCTGGAAATCTTTAAACCGACTCCGAAGCCAAGTGGGTCGCTGCAGGCACAACTTAGTTAGATGGGGGTTCTCCAATGACCCGCAGGGCGATTGCGGAGCCGCGTCCCAAACAATGCCTCACCTCCTATCGTGCTCTCTGTGCAACAACACCTGCATTTTCGACTAGTGTAAACAGGATCGTTTCATGCCTAGCGCATCGGAAAGCCAACTTCAGGGCGGCCCAGATGTTTGGCGAGCACTATAGTAGCATCTGCCCACGGCTTCATCAAAGGGAATGTCGAAAATGTTGGTTTCTGTGACGATTATTAATATTAGTAAGTAGGATTATAATATTGTAGTAGGTAATATTCTGTGTAATATATATTAGCTTTGGCACTAATAACTACTACAATGTGTTTTCCAGGTCTATCCGAGATGCTGGCTATTACTTGATGGGTGCTACAAGTAAATGACATCTCTCAGGTCCTCATAACTGTTCATCTGTTATTGGTAAGCTATTTCACAACTATAAGAAGTACGTTGCCTGACCGTAGTAGGTTAAGAAAAGGCTTATTTACTTCTAAAAACTTATAATTTTTTAAATAATAGTGTGTGTCCGTGTGTGTGTGTGTGAGACTGTTTGACTATAGTTTTATAAATCCTATTTGTAATCAGGTGATGTGTGTTAATAAAAGTGGAACATATTGGACTAAATAAAAAAAAACTCTTTTGACGTTCGTCAGCCTGGTTGCTGGTTCGTTTCAGGTTTAGTGGATGTGCATTTGTATTGTGTTTACAAACTGCAATTGTTGGGCAAGCACGATATAGTATAAATTTATACCTATAGATTGCTCAAATATAGTATAGGATACTTTTTTCCCTTAGGATGACAAACCACTTATAACACGGGGTAAGCCGCAGACAGAAGCTAGCTATACTAATATTAGGTATAAAGAGGAAATATTTTTTGGTTTGTTTGTTTGTACCGAATAGGGTCCGAAACTACTGGACCGATTTAAAAAATTCTTTCGCCAATAGAAAGCTACATTATTCCTGAGTGACATAGGCTATGTTTTTATCCCGAAAACGGGTCCTGTGGGGTGTTCCACGGGAGCGAAGCCGCGGGGAACAGCTAGTATTTTATATAAAGGAAGTCTAGGATCTACTACACTTACTATAATAATGAGTGTCGTGTAGCAAGAAAAATACAAGACTTTACTCTCAATTAAAAGTTGGTTTACTGACGCTACCCCAAGCGGTGCTAAAGCTTGGTAAATTCGTACGCGACATTTCCATCACGGCACATTAAAAAAATACAAACAGTATGGTAACTACCTACAAACGCTCGAAACGGCACACTCACGTGACCACTCGTCGCGGTGATCATTGTGCTTAGTGCGAGTTTTTTAACGTACTCACTCGTGATATCGTAAACGATCTCTTATGTCAAAATGTATACAAAAAAAGAGGTTTTGCCTTGCCGTCACCAGACGGCGCTTATCCAGTTTCAATACAAATTGTAGTTTACGTTAACGCGATTGAGCGTGAATAAAAACTCGCACTAAGGCCTCAGAGGCCTAAGTGCGAGTTTTTATTCACGCTCAATCGCGTTAACGTAAACTACAATTGGTATGGATCTTTGCCTTGCCGTCACCAGACGGCGCTTATCCAGTTTCAATACAAATTGGCGTTAACGTTAACGCGATTGAGCTGCGTGATTGATTGTTGGTTGTTGCGTTGTTTTTTCACGGGAGTTTTTACACCGTCTGGTGACGGCAAGGCAAAACCCTTTTTTGTATACATTTTGCCATAAGAGATCATTTACGTTATCACGAGTGAGTACGTTAAAAAACTCGTACTAAGCACACAGTACTGACAGCACTGCGACCGCTGCGTACGGGTCTCAACGGTGCGTATGTTTGTGCGAGTTTGCCGTTTCGAGCGTTTGTAGGTAGTTTCCATACTGTTTGTATATTTTTACTATGATCACGGTAATGATATCTAACAGTATTGAGCCCGGCCTTGTCACAGTATAAATATGGACAAACAGTACGGAAACTGTGTATATACGGTACCTACCTAAAAAGTTAACAGATTACCCATAATTACTCAATTTACACATTCATGCGGTTTGTCATTAAGGAGTTCCGTTATGTTTTTCATATCTTAAAAAACTGCTGAAACTATTTGATGAAACTTGCACTATTGCTAATCCAGTCAATCTGCCTAGCCTTTTCCCAATTATATTGGGGTCGGCTTCCAGTCTTACCGGAATCAGCCAATCCAATAAAAAAATATGATTGCAATCCGATTTTTAGTTTCTGAGAAATCAAGTCAACTATCATATAAAATCGTATAACCCGCTAATTATACAGAAACGTTGTCTGTGTGACATTGTGTTGCGTTTACAGCAGGGTGGAGAGAACTATAATTATGTATATCTTATGGACCAAGTCACAGGTAATATAATACTACAGTACCTACAGATACCCAATCAAAGAAATGTCACCTGCTTAAGTCGGGCTATTAGTCGGGTTATTTTTTCTTTCTCCATATTTTTAACAGGCTTCAGAACCAGTGACTGGACTCATTAATAGCCCAAGACTGTTGTTTTCTAACCATAATTGATAGTGCGTAGCGTCACGGTAGCGACTTACGAAGTGTTTCGAGCCGCTATTAAGTTTGAATCAAACTGTAGGTACCTTCTATACAACGCGTAAACTCGGTAGGCAAGCGGCACACGCGTTGCGTAATCGCGTTATCTCTTATTTAGTAACCCGTGCGATTTGAGTAGGCCCTAGGGTCTATAAATAATATCTTTTAAATTATGCCTATAATAAATAATATAGTTTAAATTACGTCTATAGTAAATAATAATTGTCTTACAAAATGGTTCTTACGATGGATAGTTTAGTACAAGTTGGAAAAAACGCCATCTATGGCAAAGAGCACAAAACAAAACGAAAAGTCGATGGCTACTTTTAACTATTTTAACATACAAAGTCTTCACTTATCTTTTTGTTCAGAAGACCTGATTAATGAGTGTAAATGGATTAATTATCATAAAATAAGGAAGTTTTGATTTTTACTAAACTTATTTCAGCCTAAATCTGCTGTTTAAAAATTTTAAATGATTGTTACTATTACAATTGCTACTTATGCTGCCATCTACGATCTTTTCGTAAGACTAATTATAATTTGTTTGAATTGAGACCCCATGACCAAGCAGCGACGTGCGGCACGGCGGCGGTAGTTTAAGGCATTATTCGTCATATCCGGGCAATTTTAAAAATACCCAGTATGAGTAGGCATTATGATAGAAATAATTAAATTCACCGGGCTTTCTGAATAATGCCCATCACTTATTGGGCAGGGTAGTAAAACATT
This sequence comes from Orthosia incerta, assembly GCA_948252205.1. Classification (NCBI taxonomy): domain Eukaryota; kingdom Metazoa; phylum Arthropoda; class Insecta; order Lepidoptera; family Noctuidae; genus Orthosia; species Orthosia incerta. The sequence continues at coordinate 33,750,257 of OX411741.1, read as the reverse complement.
GATTTTAATATAGAATAGGAAAGTACGTTATCTATGTAAGCAACAAAGTCGAAGCCTATTTCTTTCTGCAGGGTCTAAAGTAACCTATCATGAATTAGATGACGGGAGCTGAATTCGCTCGCTTTGATCGCTCACTTCAGCTCCCATCATCCCCTTCGAACCTAACTTAGCCGTGTCGGGGTCACGAGTCACGATCCTTACATAAAAATATTATTTACCAGTAATGAAATAGGAGTACATAATGAGTACAAATTTTTAGGCATGCTCCCGTTTCATAAACTTCTATGCCATCTAGTATTTTAGCGTTGTCATGCTGGGAAGGAATCATGCCAGCACGACCTGTATATCTGCGATAATTGAGAGGTATAAAATTTATAATTAGTGGTATAAAATAGTACAAATTAAAAGGAATTTATTACCATCTAAAGTTATTATGAATGTGTTCATGGTCGTGCTACGAAATACAACACCATTTTGTCGATTAGTGACACTCTAGCTGTAGGTCGGCAGTATTGCTTATTTACTGTGTACGAATGATCCTATGAGTGTGGTGTGTAGGGAAATGGGTTTATGAAGAAAACACAGAAATACAGAACAGACTAGGTATTTATTTCAATTGGGTAGTCAACAAAAAAGAAGGATAGTTAACCGTTCCCAAAACTATAAAATATTTTATCGATACATTTAATAATCTTATAAAGTATTACAATAAACAATAATCATAATTCTATAATGAATAAATGTTGTGCTAATTCACAATTTTATAGAATCAAAATAACAAAGGTAAGACAAAGTAGGTACATGATCATTCCTTGAATGGATTTTACTTATTACAAATAAAGACCATAATATGATACAAATACATAGTTTAAAATCAAATCGTTTATTTCAATTAGGCTACAAAGCTGCACTTTGGATGACAAAAAGTTTTAACATAAAAATAATAATAATTGTTTCAACTGTCCATTCTAAAGGTAAACTTAAACACTTACCCTCTTACTAATAAACGCGGTATAAAGTTATACCAGGTATAACAAAGGAATAACCATACATTTTCATAGGTTTATACTTGGTATAACCTTATACCGCGTTTATTAGTAAGAGGGTAATTCTATAAAGAAAAAGTGTTTTACAATCTTCACATACATACATTAATTCCTATACCTACGTGAGAACGATGCACTTAATATAACACTACTATACTACGTATAGGTATAAAGTATTACAACACCAACAGGTAGATTCATTCAATTAATGAATAGGAACATGGTTCTCACATACTTACCGATATTGTAAACAATTGTAACGATATTGTAAATGTGGTGCTAATTCACAATGTTATATAATCAAAATAACAAAGGTAAGACAAATTAGGTACATGATCATTCCTTGAATCGATTTAACTTATTACAAATAAAGACCATAATATGATACAAATACATAGTTTAAAATCAAATCGTTTATTTCAATTAGGCTACTAAGCTGCACTTTGGATGACAAAAAGTTTTAACATAAAAATAATAATAATTGATTGAACTGTCCATTCTAAAGGTAAATTTAAACACTTATTCTATAAAGAAAAAGTGTTTTACAATCTTTACATACATACATTCATTCCTATACCTGCGTTAGAACGATGCACTTAATATAACACTACTATACTACGTATAGGTATAAAGTATTACAAACACCAAAAGGTAGATTCATTCAATTGATAAATAGAAACATGGTTCTCACATACAGATATTGTAAACATAGGCAAATTATCTAATTCAACAGCAACGGAACAGTGTGTGAATAAAATTCTTAAAACAAAAAAACAATAGTATAATTATTAATATATAAATCAATCAGTTTGATTTTATCTACACTAAAGATTACTCCTATGGAGAAGGACCAGCAGGTTTCACACAGTATCCCATGAAACATGTGTGTACCTACTTTAGCTAATCTATGAGATGGTTGATATCGTATTAGTTGATACAGATTGAACACAACCATTAGCAATGATCAAGTTATAATATTGAATTACTTGAGCCTTGTTTAGTTAAGAAATGAGCTGTGTGCAGCAAATCAAATCTGACGTCAAAGTCCGCGACGCCCATACAGCTGATAAAACTACCATACAAAACAGCGTTTTCTTTGAGAAGGACAGATATTATATCTGTTCAAATTGTTATATCTGGTTTGGTATGCAATGAATTTTGATTCTATTTTCACAGTAAGTATTCTATTTTTGTTTATTGATCGAGAAGCTGGTTAATTTGTTTTTTATGCATTGTTAATCACACTAAAATTATAAAGGCAAAAGTTTGTGAGTGTGTGTTTTTTTTATTTTGTTTGTTTGTTTTATACTCTTCCGTGCAAAAACTACTGAACGGAACTGGATGAAATTTGGCACAATAATAGATCATAGTCTGGAATAGCACATAGGACACTTTATATCCGAGAATATGTTCCCTTGGGATAATTTACGACATTCACGCTGGCGAAGCCGCTGGCAGAAGCATATTTACATAGCAGCTTGTTTACCTGTGATTCGTCAAAACGTCAAATAAAACAATCCTAATAACATCTTGCCATTAATTAACTTCTAAGTAATAATAATCACGGATAAAAAGTAATTGACCTATTTTTTTAAACACTTTTGCCTACCCATAAACAGGGTTTTACAAGTGGCCGTGGAAGCCCAATTCGGTCACTGGAATAGCCAAAAACACTCAAAGTAGTCGCATGCTATTTTAGTAAAGTTGAACCAGAAAGAGCTCAATTTTACATTTTTTTTTAAATACCTGGAGGACAAGTCCACAGTGTGAAGTAAGTCAGTAGCGATCAGTGTTATGAGTGCAGGCTATATTTCACTGTTATAACACTGTTCGCTACTGACTTCGCTGGGGAAGGCCTATGTCCAGCAGTTCGGCTGGAATGATGATATATTTCAGCCCGAGTAACGTACCCATAGCGACTTCTAATTCGTTGCCACGCCATCTATCGAGCCAGGCCAAACTAAAGTATACATCGTTATAATGTTTGTGTAAACACGACAAGCAATTTTCTTTACTAAAATAAAATCTAATGCCAATTACCTATAATCATTAACTTAATACAAGTTATGCAAGTTATGTTGTCATCCGAATCATTGAGGAATAGCGAGATACACTGAAACGAGTCTCGGAACCGATTATGATGGAAATTAAAACTACATCGACGGATTTTTGTTTGTTTTTTGTTTGTAATAACAATCACTGATAAAAAGTAATTTTATTAAATGAAATGGACCTATTCAAAAAAAATCTATACAACGTCACAGATAATATAATATGCGTAGCATAACAAGGTGTAACATTTCATTTCAATACATAGTTTTTTAAACGCCTGGGTATGTTTATAAAACAATACAAAATATTGGGCAAAGATGAAATACTAGCCAATGTGTTAAATCGATTAAAATATCTTCGTAAATAAAGTCGATTGTTGTAGCTAATTAGCTTGGTAACACATTAGGAAATCATTAAACGATTAGTTTTTCAGCTGCCAAGTGTAAAATAAATGGATGGATGGAATATAAGTTTAAATTCAAAGTCAAATCCAAGTCAAGTGAATTAAGACTAATAAGCGGCACTCCTGAATGTCAAAAATTCAAATTTAAAATATAATAACAACTACAACACAATTGATTCTAATGTCCACATGCAAAGGTAGAGTGATATCGAGAAGAACGGTAAGAAATTTTACACTCTTTAAAAAAGGGTACAATATTAAACTAAATTAATTCATATACATGAGAACGATGCATCTTGTATAATACTACTATACTACGTATAGGTATAAAACTTTATAGGCACTAACAGGTAAATTCATTAATTAAATAAACAGGAACATGGTTTTCATATGCTTACAAAAATTGCAAACTTAGGTAAATTACCTAATTCAAAAACAACGGAGCAGTGTGTTAGTCAATTTCTTAAAACAAAAAATAGCAATACACTAATTATTATGTGGTTATATATAAAGATTGCCATAAGACTTGCCAGCATGACTTTGACTTACTTGACTGAATATCCCCAGGATGGGGCAGAGGGCGTCCACAGTAGTCCTCTATCGCGATCGGTCTTGAGTTTCACGCTTCACAGGAATCTCAGGCCTCGAGTAAGAGAGACGATTGACTTCTTTCTTATGTGTTGGCCATCTTGTTTCTTGCCGCCGTAGGCGCCTCTTCTTGGAGATCAACGTTTCTTGGGAGGGGAGAGAGCGTCTCCTTCGGCTGCGATACAGTGGTTATCGCCGCTACCAAAAATGGATTGGATGCAGAAAATTACCTCTTTGGCCAGCGTCGCCATCATAGCCACGGATGGCCAGGTCAAGCAAACCGACCCATCCAGTCGTGGAGTATAACACACGGTTTTCAGTGACCGTCGTGTTCCGCTGCTGATGCCTCCGCTGAACGTAGTTAGGGGCGCTACGGCTTGCCTAGTGCTTTGAGCAGCACCAGGTCCAGCGCGGCTCGGGCGTCTTCTAACGGTGAATGGCCAGCGCTTCCTTGCTGCACAGCGCGCCCCAGTAGCTCCTCCGACAACGCGCGCAGAGAGCGGCGCATGGGCAGGCCGCGCTCGTGCGGGTACAGCGCGGCGGTGTCGATAACAGCGCCGTGCAGCAGCTTTAATGCTCGCAAGTCATTATCGAGTGCATGGCCTATTAGGATCGTGTTTTTGCCGATGAGTTTCAATATGTCCATCTGCACATCTCGAAGGTTCTTTGTCGCGCATTCCAGGTCCTGCGGCCTGATGCCGGAAAACCGTGTGTTATACTCAAGTACAGGACGAGTCGGTTTGACGAGAGAAAAATATGCCAGCTGGCCATCCGCGGCTACGATGGCGACGCTGGCCAACTCCACGCCAGCTGACGTAAACACCATTTCTGTGTCGACGGCATACACACCACCGCGACTTGAACGGGCAGTCACGAACCCTTCGAGAGGGCCATTAACTCCTGGGGTAGTGCCGCTCCAAATGTGTAAGCAGGCAGTGGTGCACCCTCTGGAATTCCTAGGCGCCTGGCAGCATATGAAGCGGCCGGCGGTAAATCGCCCCCAATGATAGATGCAAGGCTCTGTGTTCAAAAAGTGACCATCGTGGGTCATTCTGAACACGTTTCTACACCGCGCACACTCGTGGGCCCTGTAGACCCCTGACAGATTCTGCGAACCGGGCACGAACTCCGGCGCGTCGATATTCCACGTCGGCAGAGGTGTAAATCGCGGTGGCGGATGGATGAACACTAGGGCTTTAGTCGAATCTTCGATGGGCATCGGATACCCGTGGCTCCACATCATCACGGGTGTTAAAAGATGCAGCCGCAGAGCTTTTTGGAGATCCTTGTCGTAGAGGACTCCCCACGGCGTCGCCAGCATCGACGGCGCGGTCGAGCGGCGGCATCGGTGGCGTCGGTTACGTCGGTCCACAGCACTGTCACAGTTCATAGTTAAGTTGTTAGAGGACATTTTAATTTTTTAAAACGAGCACGAAACAAATGCGGAGGTGCGTGTTGTCGCGCGCGCGGTGGGTACACAAATGTGGTGCGATGGTAGCGCAGCCCAAGCTTTATACCGTATACGCAGGTAGCCGGGGTACCTTTACGGGGCACACTTGTCCATCGGCGTCTTATCAAATTTTCGTAAATATACTTTCTATTGAAATAATTGTGATGTACCTATATAGTTAGTTTGCCTTGATATGTAATGCTAAAACTTGGGAATGGATTCAACATTACGCTTAAAAAGATTTTGATACCGTGTATAAATTTAAACAATTTGGTTATCTTTAATGTCCCAGGCCACAGGCTTAACTTAACTTAAATTTGAAAGCTCACCCATGTAATTTTAAAAACAATAAATTTATGTCAAAACTAATTTTATTTTAGCCCTGTGTGAAAGAAATTGTGTGAAAGAAATGTTTTTAGAGAAATTTTGGGCAAGATAATTGAGTTGCCGTACTGGCAGCCCTTTGAATTTGAATTTGAAAAACACGTTGCAGGATTTGTAAAGCAGATGTAGACCGCACGGGTCGATCATCAAGGTTAAGCAACGCTTGATGAGGTCGGTCCGTGGATGGGTGACCATTCCAACATACCGAGTTTCCTCCGTGCCTCGGAAAGCACGTTAAGCCGTTGGTCCCGGCTGTAATTTGAAGATCTTTGACAGTCGTTACGGGTAGTCAGAAGCTTGAGATCTGACACCAGTCTTGCCAAGAGGTACCGTGTTGCCTAGTTACTGGGTTGTGGAGGTCAGATAGGCAGTCGCTCCATGTAAAACACTGGTACTCAGCTGAATCCGGTAAGACTGGAAGCCGACCCCAATATAGTTGGGAAAAGGCTAGGCAGATGATGATGATGTAGAGAAAAGGGTGGAAATTAGCTACTTTTAAAATTGCTCTCTGTGCTCTATCTTGAGGCAGTAAATGCGATTTTGGTGCTCCACCACATGAGGTGTGTTTCACTAATATAAAAAATATATTATTTTATTATGTTTTATTATTTTTCTATAAAACGTGCAGAGTCGATAATTCTATTATTATATACATATAAAGTCCTCGTCATCGCTCTTCGTTGTCTAGCAAAGCGTTTGGCCCTCAAACCCGGTTTCGCATTAAACATTGCATCATAAAAGTCCACAGTCGTTATGTTTTTGGTTAATTACAAATACAATTCATATTGCAAATGTACAGATTAATTCAGTAGGAACCGCACATGTGCGATCTTGTAACTTCACAAGATCGCAAGTAAAATATTCTTCAGTTTCCATTCGGTTTCCAAACGGAAAATGTCTTAAAAACTAGCAACTATTCGACTCTATCTGAATCATATTAACTTTTATAATTTCAAGCTTCGATTAATGACTGTTAGAAATAAAAAATATCAAGATACTATTTTCATACGATGAGCCATGATTTAGATAAGATAAGATAAATACGGTTGCCATGACAATATTAAAGTCATACATCCAGGTCCAGAGATCCAGGTGAGATAGTGGTCAAGCGCGAGCCTATTATAAAATAAAAAATAAAAAAATTGCTCAAACATTGTACCTATACACAACTTAAAGGTATATATTAAGCGGCACGGATAATTGTTACAGATAATGAAGAAAAAAAACCGGCCAAGTGCGAGTCGGACTCGTACACGAAGGGTTCCGTACCATTATCGCAAGAAACGGAAAAACGTCACGTTTGTTGTATGGGAGCCCCACTTAAATATTTATTTTATTCTGTTTTTAGTATTTGTTGTTATAGCGGCAACAGAAATATATCATCTGTGAAAATTTCAACTGTGTATTTGTCACGGTTCATGAGATACAGCCTGGTGACAGACGGGCAGACAGACAGACTGATCGCGGAATCTTAGTAATAGGGTCCCGTTTTTACCCTTTGGGTACGGAACCCTAAAAAACGACTTCGTTAAACGATTAAGACAAGAATACTATAGACACCGACTTCCGAAACGTAAGTTACGAGTATTTTGCACTTTTAACCGACTTTGAGTTTTTTGCTTTTAATTCGGTTTATTTATAGTGAAAAAGTTTTTATTCCTATCTTTTTAGTTTTGGTACACCAACACTAAAAACTGATCAAGTTCTATACCTGAGATACCTAAAGGATTAACAAAATACTCATAATAACTCAATTTACACAATTCGTGCTGTTTGTCCGTGAGTAGGTCGGTTGTATGTTTCATAGTTTGAATACTGCGGAACCGATTTTGATGAAACTAGCACCATTCTCTAAGTTAAGAGATACTTCATCAAAAAGAATGACCACGACCCGATAAGTAGTTTCGGCGATATGCCTGGGCAAACATACATACACATATATAAACATACGAACCATCATTATTTTATTTATTTTTAGTAAATCATCCAAAAGTTATACCACCAGTGGAGTTATTTTTTCGCAAAATATGTGTACCTAAGGGGAAACTTGTACCTAATTGACTATTAAGAGATCAGTGGTGGCCCAGTGGTAACGGCCGCGACTTACAAGTTGTAGGTCGTGGGTTCGAACCCAGGCAGGCGCTTTACGTTGTAAAATATTACATCACCACTGCTCTCAGAAACGGTGAAGGAAAACATCGTGAGGAAACCGGCATGTCTTAGAAACAAAAGTTCGAAGACATGCCCTGGGCCAGCGTGGTGGATTACGGCCCATTCCCTCTCACAGAGAGGAGGCCTGCACGTACTCGTACAACGGACCAAATGCGAGTCTAAGTGCGGAAAAGGAGTCCATCTATCCTGTACTTAATTGACTTTCATTATCAACTAGCAACTGCCAGTGGTTTCGCCCGCGTGAAATTGTCTTCATATCCCAAGGGAATATTATACCGGGATGAAAAGTAATAATATTCTATTCCAGACTATAATATATCTCTGGGCCCATCCAGATATGTTCAGCCTTTCTTGCGTGATTGAGTTACAAACATCCAAACCTTCGCATTTATAATATTATTAACATAATAATAATATAAAACGTTAATTTTGTCTTCACAAAGTTTCATGATAATTATTTTATATGTTGCAGTTTAAACTAGGGTTTAACTTTGTGAGAGACTGGTGCCTGTGATAGGAATCTTTAAGATCATGTATTACAGGCCACCACAATTATTAGAAAAATTAGCATGCCTTGTAACCTGTAAGCTGTTTGGAGAAGTGTTTATGAGTTGGCCCCGACAACCCTTTTGTTTGAGAGGCTCAACACCCATAAATTTAAAAGGATTTTGCGCTTTTGTTCTATATCAGTTCACTGCCTTGATACCTACAGGTAACCAAAAGATCCACAGCCCTTTTGTGTACTAATACAATAGAGCTAATTATTTCGTACTACTTTTAAACATTTTCAATATAACGTTTACTATCTTGATGCCATAAAGGACCCTAAACTCTTTTATTTATTGTTAACTACCACGCGCTACTTATCTTTACTGATTTTTTCAAACTCATTCACAGGTAATAAATGTAAAAAGAAGTATGTTCAAAATTAGTTCTTTCTTTAATTTGATCCTTATTAGGGACAATATCGGAAGGTGTAATAATACAACGTGTGCTTTTTTTTAAATCTACTGGTTCGGTTCCTGGCTAGGAATATTGATTTAAAAAAATCCATTGATACAGTTTTCATCAAAAACAAGTCCGAGACTCCTTTTAGTATTTTTAACGATTCCTCATAGTTTACGATTTGGTCATTCACTCCCAATAATAAATCTCATCCTGTATAGAAGAAGTAACGCTCTACAAACCCGAACGGTTTTTAAACCTATGTATTTCACCATATCAACCAACAACTGTAAGTTAGTTTGAGTATATTATCATGATACTAATGTCAGTGTGTATTATGCCGATTTCAGTATAGTAGTCAATAGTGAAGTTTTATCTCGATTCTGCCGCTTTCGTTCATTCTTTACAATAAATTCTACGTCAAAATATTGGTAATGGAAAGGAGCATAAACTTTCCGTTTCAGAGTGTAATATGCAATACGTAAAGTCTTTTTTGGGAAAGAATCGACTTGTTTGCTTTGGAAAATTCACTTACGCAATTAGGCTGCTGAACGTTAAGTACGTTCAGATGTGTCATTCCCATACATTGATTCGTGTTCTACTAGCGTTATCGATTGTAGATTGTCAAATTGGCTACAGGTGCTGAAGTGCTCCATGAGTGGTATGAGTATAACAAGAACTTAAAGGTTTTGAAGTTTTCAGTCGAATCATCGGCTGAATCGGTCATGAATTAAACGTTTTGACTGTACACCGGCGGCGTAAGCCTGTACATTATTATTTTGTATTTAAAATACCAAAAAAAAAAAAAAAAAAAGACCCGTCAATTTGCAATTTCTTCCAATAAATGGTACTAATTGGTACCAGCTGGGCCTCAGCGGTTAATAGCGATAATCACTGTCACAGAAATCGCAACATGTTTTAAATGATAGTAAAAAAAAAAACATTTTAGTCGATAACGTAATCAAGCCTAATTAAAGTGTCAATAATCGAATCGATAATTGAAAATTGTACGTTCCTGCGATCGCTAGTTCGATCTGAACGCTACAGAATATACGTACAACAATTATAATAATCTGATGACCAGAACGTCTGTTAACTTTCAGCAGATCTAGTTTGTGAGTTTGTTTGTAGGAAGTAATCTCTGAAATTAGTGAACCGATTTTGAAAATTCTTTCATCAGCCATTTTAATGCTTTTTATTTCGAAAATGGGTCCTGTGGAGGTTAGGCTACGGGGGAGACGTCACGGGAAGAAAGTTAGTCGGTAATAAAGTTGCATACCCCGCAAATATAAAATTAATTAAATTTTGTAAACAGCACTCTGTCCATCTAACACATCATGTTCTACCAACAAAACAATATTATTGTTTACTTACTAAAAAGATACACGAAGCAGCATTTCGTGGCGGTTACCCAGCCATGTCAGCAAGGATCACTGCTTCCTCAACACATTGCGCACGGTTGGCGCAGTGGTTGAGCGATTGACTGCTGCGCTGCGTGTCGCGGGTTCGATTCCCGCACGGAACAAATATTTTTATTACCTACAAATTGTTGTTCCGGTTCTCTAAATTTGAAAGTTTGGATGGATGGATGTTTGTTACTCAATCATGCCAGTGCGGTTGAAAGAATCTGTATGAAATTTGGCACAGAGATTGGTTATAGTCTGGAATAGCAGTAAAATAAACTTTTTATGCCGGTATATTGTTCACTCCCTCGGGATATTAAAACAGTTTTCACGCGGGTGAAACCCGCGCTGGTAGAAGCTTGTCTTACCATAAATGCCTCCTACACATACTAAATTTTTCTTAATGAGTTTTTCGATGATCTCTCTTTCATGTAGATGAGCAAGGTGCGATCATGTAGATGATTTAAAAAAAAATAAAGTTCCGCTCGCTTAATATTGTAAAAGTTATAAACACTTTACTGAAAAAAGGGTGTTTGGTTTTTTGCAAACATTTCCAAAACTAATTTGAGATTTGAGAAATATAAGAAAATATTCAAAAAGAAGAGGAAATTTCCTAAAAGAAAGTCCATACTGTCGGACCTGTAGGACCAATATTTATAATTTTCCCAGAGGATTGCGCAAGCCAAGCCCTCTTCGGACACTATAACCTTAAAAATCATAAAGACATATTATTATTAAATATGAAAATTAACAAAAAAAAAACAAACCGTCTTCCAAAACAAAACACTACAAAGCGAAAAATATCTTTCTTTTCCGAAGTCGTTGTCCTCGGTACCAAGTTATTTTACGCATTGTAGTGTTTTGTTTTGGAAGTCGGTTTGTTTTTTTTTGTTAAAATGTTTTTTTTTTTTTTTTTTTTAGATTTGGTAAGTAGGTACCTCCAATTACCATGAAAATAATTTGAAGTCAAAGTACATCTCATGACGATTCCATAAAGCCCAAACACGACTATGGTACATTGTTTGATTTCGGCGTTCCAGTACCGACCTTCCGGTTTCATCATCAGATCAGTTCGATGGCACCATTTTCATAGGTACAATTTTTTGTTATAAGTATTTGCTTCATCATAGTCATTTAACTATTCGAGATATCGTAGACCCGTGACATACTTAGCATTAAGGAGTTCGATTGGCCATCTGGGGTATTTTTAACCACTTCCACTTCACCAAATGATACATTCTGAGTGCAAATGATTGCATTTTTGTTGAAAATGCCAAAATCGCTACATGTATGCCTATAATATTTGAGGAGTTCCCTCGATTTCTCCAAGATCCCATCATCAGATCCTGACCTGATGACTATGAGACCAAATAGGAAGAATACCATTTCAAACAAAAGAAGAATTTTACAAATCGGTACAGGCGTCTTTGAGTAATCGGTGTACATACATAAAAAAATACCAATCGAATTGAGAACCTGCTCCATTTTGGGAAGTCGGTTAAAAAAGGATCCCACGTGAACGCTACTTGCAAAAAATACATTAAACTATTATTATTTGCCTGCTTTTTCAACAGTGCTTGTTCATTATACACGTTAATAATACTTTAAAACTAAAAGGATTATTTAACTTATTTCATAGAATGTGCTTGCTCGCTTATCTCTGTAAATAGTTTACCTGAACTTTGTCTACGCTAGGTGTTATTTCAATATTGTGTTGAATTATGTTGCGGATTTTGTTTATGCACACATGCATTGTTCTGTTGACAAATTCGTGAAATACGATGTGATGGATATTTAGGCTGCAAAGTCAAATCGTTTCATATAGGCCATTAAGAGACATTTATGAATTAAAAAAAAAAAGATAATTGGTAGATTGTTATGGAGAAGAACGGACAAGAAACTACACAACTACTCTTTTAGAAAAAAAAGTTTTACAATATTTACATTTACACATAAATGTACATTAATTCATATACGTGAGGACGATGCACCTAGTATATACGTTTTTTTTTAATTTTCTTATTTATACTTAATATTTAAAAATTTATCAAGTAAGAATCAAGATAAATAAAGGACATAATAAAGTAAATTTTATCTCCAAAAAAAAAAAAAACATTTGATAATATAAAAAATAGCGCGACGCAGCAGCGACGCACATTGTTTATTAGGGCATGAAAGCCCTCTGTATGCGCTCCTGCGAACTTAGTTGTTGCACTGCAGAATTGCGGCAGCCCCAGCAGCACCCTGAGCGCGATTCGTTCGTGACTAGCGGAGCCTCCTCGAATGGATAGTCGACAAATAAAGCCGTCAGCAACTTGGAAAGAGCAATTATCAGTATAGCCAGTATGAATAACGCGACTATCCCGGCTATCACAGCTATCAGCCACTCTTGACTGCCAGATGTGATTTCCTTTTGAATCATTATTGTAGTTGTCGATGTGCCACATATATTCGAGACTCGCTCATCCAGATTTAATAGTGACGAAGCATCTATCTTTATTTCTGCCCCATTGCCATAGCCATTTAGACGTCCTGCAAATATTTCAGTTGTCCCGATTATCGTGTGCATCTTATTTGGAAGAACGTCCAGCTTACAGTGGTATATGATGAAGGAAGAACCTTTTAAGTCCTTTGTGCTGCAATTTGCCGTTGAAATCTTGAAAGAATTAATATACGGTTCCTTTGTCACCATAACAGCGAATTCTGCATCTTGCCATTCTATACTGCCGTTGTTTATTATCGAGAATTCGCGATGGTCATAAATAGTTGTATTTTCCAAAATCTGTTTATCTGTGATGTTAAAGCTGTGAGAATCCCCAATATTGAAAACGCCATCCGAAGAAAAATCTAATTTTATTATTTTAGATTTTTTTTTATAAACACTTTCGTCGGTACAGTTTACATAAACACGCACTTCGAATCGAAGTAAATTTTGGTAGTTCGTCAGCTTTGTCAGAGTCAGCTCAAGGTCGATGGAGTAATTTGTATTCCTCCTCAGTGGATTAGATAGGTAGCATCTGTATCCTTTGTTGTAAGTTTGGCAAACCCCTTGGACGTGCCCGCTTGCAAGCGGTGTGCCGTACATACGAATCCAAATACATGCTCCATAAGACGCGTTGCCTGTGTTCTGGACTGTAATCTTCAATATCTCGTTGGCAGAGGAGCCTAGCAGATATGGCACACTGCCAGACCATTCGAAATCCAGAATAGACAGATCAGGATTGCAATCGTCACCCTTACAATGCCGCAATACACCTAAACTTGCGTCCCGTTTGCTGAATGGGCTCGCTTCAACCCACGTTTTGTTGAATTCTAGAGTTTTAGAGGCATTCTTAGTATAGGCTAAGCCGTAGTCCGAGTTGCCGTTAACCCCTAATCCTTGGAAAACTCCACTTGATAGTTCATGGGCGAACACTGCATTAGCGTAGTACAATGCTTCGACTATGGTTAGAACAGCTAACATTTTTCTTATTTTTCTCATGATTTTTCACAGAATTCACTCACTGACGTCACGCTGTGATGTCTTGCACCACGCAAGTAGCGCCCTCTGCGAGTCCACGGTCTGCACCTCTTCTCCTCCCTTGCCTCGCTCCTCCGGATGTTGCTGACACCAGTAGTGCTGCACCACGCTCCACTAGCTGCCCCCTGCACCAACCGGTGATCCACCTCCAACTCCTGGCACCTTTCACCTGGTACCCCACTGAAGGGGATTGATCTGGACAGCGATCCACTGCCCAGTAACGACGCGAAGGGTGGTGATTTCTACCACCACTGGAAACCACCAAAAACACTCCCGACCACACCCGGCTCTCGAAGGACCATGAATAAACCGCGGGTCGACTTGGAGATGGGGTAACTAAATTAAACACTGGACTGGTAACTAATCGCGTATATTAATATGTACCGAATCACAATGTATTAGTATTGCTCACTCACAAAAAATAATACTACAAACTCACTCGACTAAATAACGGTAACAAAACGTTAGCGCGATCTAATTTGCCGCCAACGCCATCTAGGGAATGACGAGTTAAACTTTGTTTAAATTAAAGTGATGGCGCTATGATCTTGTTGACTTGAACACGTATCATCATCATAATCATTATTTATTTAACTATTTTAACAATCTCGGGATCCTGGGGTCCCGGTCCTTTGAAAGGCGTGCGAGGAGCCGAAGCAACTCGCAAAGGCCTTGTTAGACATGTATCAGGAAATGTGAATTTTACTATTTATTATTAGGCCTTTCAACAATGATACACTGTAACTTTAAAATTTGTAAATTACAAACTAAAGTCGATGCGCCTCATCACTTACAGAAAAGTACAGTAGGCACCACAATGAACTACAATCATGGGACTTTTTTTTAACGTTCCCAATGCTGGGAGACAGGCCTCCTCTCTCTAATAGAGGGAATGAGCCGTAATCCCCCACGCGGCCCCTGACCCCATCCCCAATTTTATTAGTATACCTACGTTAATATTTTATAAGCACTAATAGGTAAATTCATACATTGAATAATCAGGAACATGGTTTTCACATACTTACAATAGCTTCTATCCACCTTAGCTTGGCCCGCTTGTAACGTGTTTAATTATACTAAAGGAACATTATACCGGGATGAATGTATCCGATGTGCAATCCAGGTTATAAACTATGTGTGTGCAAAACTTCATCCAAGTATGTTCAGCCGCTTTTGCGTGATTGAAACACAAACATACAAATTTTAAAATTATAGTACATTATGGTACAAGTGTGCAATGTTGGTGATTACCGCTGAGGCGCCATTGAGACCCGAGCCGTAGGTGAGGGTCTTAAGAGAGCCGAGGACGGTAATCATCAATACACACGTGTATCATACGACGGTTTTCAACACACTTGTGAAGAAAATAATACAAAAAAAAATCATTTTCAACAGTAAAAACGAGTTGTGAAATTTTTTTCACAATGGCGGAGTATATTAAATCAGTTTTCCTATACGCGCGCATCTAACAATGGCGATCGGCCATAGCTAAAACAATGAGGTTACTTTCTTTTTTTAGCTTTTCGCGGATAGCGTTTTAGCCACGTACAAAATGGGGAATTTTAAGTTTTCTTTATTGCAATTAATTATATACAAGTGTGTTGAAAAACGTCGTATGATACACGTGTGTATCGATGATTACCGTCCTCGGCTCTCTTAAGACCCTCACCTACGGGTCTCAATGGCGCCTTAGCGGTAATCACCAACATTGCACACTTGTACCATAATGTACTATTCTACCCTATCCTTGACAATAAAAACCCATGCTTTTGTACAATCTACAAGAATGAAAGCATCTAATCAGTTAAAAAATCGTTTTAAATTGCCAAAATAGTCCAGTTTTCTTAGTATCGTGCATGCTGCTCTGAAACCTTTTTAATAATTATGAATACCGCGTCAATACGGTCAGAAGTCTTTGCAATTATAGAGCTTTATGATCAATGCAGTATAGTTTTAATTGGAATGAAAATTGTTTCTTTGATAAAACTGAAATTGCGTTTTGAATTTGGAATCAAGGTAAGAAATAGACAATTTTTTTTCAAACTCCCTTAAATTAAATCGATTAAGATACAAGAAATTATACAACATTATGTTTTGAGAGGGGTGGGTGGAGGGGGAGTTTAAGTACGCAGAAGAAAGTACAAAATCCGAGCGGATAAAATGCTACTCGTATTTTAGTAAAGTTGAACCAGAAGGCTCAACTTTACAGTCTAACACTTAGTTATAAGACTTTTTAACAAATAAAATAAACAGACTTCTAAAGCAAAACACTTCAAAGCTGTTTCTTGAAGTCGTTGTTTTTAGTACTTATTCTTTTTCGTTTTTCTGCACCGACTTCGGAAAACAAAGGTATTTTGTGTGTTATGTAGTGTTTTGCTTTAATTTCGGTTAAGTCGGTTTAATTTCTCTGTTAAAAAGTTTTTATTTTTTCCTTTTAGATTTGGTATTACCTCATATTACCATGAAAACCATTTATAGCCAGAGTACATTTCGTTTCGGTTCCAATAAGCCCAAACGCGACTAGGATACATTGTGTTATTATATTCAACGGAGTTCCAGTGCCTACCTTCAAGCTTCATCAACAGATCTGTTCAATAGTACCATTTTCATATTTAAATGTATTTGATTCTTCAAAGTCGCTTAAATATTCGAGATATCTTATACCATGACATACTTATTAAGGAATTCTAGTGGCCATCTCTGGTCTTCTTCATTAACACGCTTTTATTATTTGGGAAGTCGGTTAAAAACCTTTTAAAATTGATATACTTTAGTCAAAAAGTAATTCCTTTTTTTGTTCTTTTCTTGAAATTATTATCTTTATTGTAACATCATTTTCTTTAAACTATAGCAATGTAACAATACATCCGCATAAACGGAGTCTTTTGAAAAAAATTATAAGAACAAAGATTAAAAGAATGAAAAGATTGTAAAAGATTACTTTGCAAAGGTAATAATGCCTTTGTAATTACTTTCACTGTTTAGGCAGACTACAAAAAAAGCTTCATCTATTTAAAATAACTAGGTACATTGCTAGATACATTTAAAAATAAATAACTCAACAAAAGATACTGATAACGACCATTAGTACAGGATGACCATATAATTTTACTAAAACAATTAACGGTATCTCATTGTTTGGATTCTAAAGAGTTGTAAAATTTGCCACTGCTGTGTTTCGACTTAATTTTGGGACAAAATAATACCACATGTATTGTAAACCTTATCGCTTCCCTATTATGGCAGTTTTAGAAAAAATAATGATCCTCAGGAATAAGCTGGGCCCACGTGGTGTATTATGGCCCATTCCCTCTCTCACAGGCTTGTGTTCCAGCAGTGGGAACATTAAAAGGCTGATGATGATGATGATGAGGTGTAAGCTGTATAACACAGAAACAAAGACTATTGCTAAATGGTTCTTCCAAATCTTTTTTTTTTAATTTGAACGGCAACTTATAAAATTAAACTGAAATAAACGCTTTTGTTTTAGATATTCTGTCCCTAGGTACATTTAGGCGGTTAACACACTGACACGCACCACGCAGCGTAGCGCGTGAAATGCGTGTTTTAACGTTGCTTGTAAGTCTTCGTTTGTATAGAAAAAACGCACGCAAGTACGCGCGTAGGTGCGTTTTCACGCAACTTGCAGCGTGATGCGTGACAGTGTGATAATCTGATAATCGCCTTACACATACTTATGTTGAGGAGTGAAAACATTATGACACTTTAATAATTAAAGCTTTATATCAATTTAATACATAAATTTCTAAAGATCATGTTTATGTTTATAAGATTATAATAAGTAGCTCAAGATGTATGGACTTAAAACCCAAAAATCAAACATCGTCGATCACAAGTTCACAACGATACCTATGACAGTCAATTAATAATAATAAGTTATTTACTCCTTGAGAAGCGCACAATTGCTTTAATTGTTTCGGTAATTAAGGCATTCAACCGGCTAAATCAGTGTAAGTGGCATTAGCAAAATTCATCGTGTTTAGGAGATTTTATCAAAAGGTTGCCTTGCCGAATTCACTTGCGCAATTAGGCTGCTATTCTTGTCTAAAAAAACATAAAAACCAGTGTATAAAATCGGTATATTCGACAGTTTCCGACCCTTTTTCCGTATCTAGTCTCGTACTCGTAAACGTATACAGTAGGTATTATTTGATTATAATTTTTTATTCACAACTTGTAATTGAGATTACACAACCAGTTTAATTTTGCACCTTTGGTCAATCTGACTGAAATGATAACTATAATTTTAACTGACAAGCATTAGTCTAGTAGTCACGAGTACTTCTGATGAGCACGAGGCCCTAAGTTTGATTCCTGCATCGGACAAAGAGGGTGTCAGGTATCACGCTTTTTCAATCACGAACATTTCAATAGTAACCCGCAGCCTAATTGCGCAAGTGAATTCTCCAAAGCAAACAAGTCGATTCTTTCCCAAAAACTACTTTACGTATTGCATATTACACTCTGAAACGGAAAGGTTATGCTCCTTTCCACTACCAATATTTTGACGTAGAATTGATAGTAAAGAATGAACGAAAGCGGAAGAATCGAGATAAAACTTCACTATTGGTATTGTGTAATGTTCAAGTTTGATGAAACATAACGCAGTAGATGAACTTCAACTTAAAGGTGGATGTTTGTACTTTTTCTAAATTAGTTTCCCAATACCGAAAAAGTTGAAAGAAATGATTCTGATTCTTTGAAGGAATCGACTCGTTTGCTTTGGAGAATTCACTTACTGGTCACTTGCTGGTGTCTGGATTTGTGGATGGTGAATTTTTGGGTACTTCAGGTACATCCCTGCCTAACCTTGGGCAAACAGGCGAGGCGTGATAATATGTGTAAGACACACATATAACTCCCAAAAACTCAAATCTGAACAGGGACTTAAACTTTTACTAAATAATGTAAGTTTATTACGCTCTTGTTCCTAAATACCTACTCACTGTTTGTTTTCACATTCCAGGTTCCCTCTGGATATGACCTGCCAACATGTTAAATGCATCCTTTGGTTCAAAAATTGCGGCCTACTTCGGAAGATTTTGATCTAGTAAATCCTGTGCGAGTAGCTGCTCGGTCATTATTATAGTTTCGTACACTGGTGATGGCCCAGTAATAACGGCCTCAACTTACAAGTGGTTTAGCTAGGTCGTTGGTTCGAACGCAGGCGCTTTACTTTGTGTAAATTATTTCATCACCACTGCTCTCAAAACGGTGAAAAAACATCGTGAGGAAACCGTGAGGAAACTGTCTTAGAACCAAAAATTCGAAGACCCGTACTGGGCCCGCGTGGTGGATTACGGCCCTTTCCTTCTCACATAGAGGAGGTCTGTGTCCCAACAGTGGGAACAGACTGATGATGACGAAACTGAAAAAAATATAGAGCTACATAGAAAATGAAAAACTTTAAGGTATATACCAGAACATTTTCATGTAATGTAACGTTCTTGTGAATGGTACAATATAAGTAAAAGTTTAATCTAAAATTGTTTGTTTTGTAATTATAGGTTGAGGTACACAGTACGTAATATGTTTCAATATTAGGTAGGTTCTATGATTTTCTGAGAAGCGTACAGATAATATCTCTATCTAGGCCAAGTTTCTCACCGTTAAATTATCGCAGAATTAATGTGCTGGCCTGTTGAAAATGTATTCAACCAATCACAGCAGATAACGCGTGCTTGGCAATTTGTCCCATTAATTCTGCGATAATTTAGAGGTGAGATACTCGGTGTTAGTTGCTGGAATCAAAGACTGTTTAGTTCATATTTAGGTAATCTATAACAATATTATAAATAGGAAAGATTTTTTGTTTGTTTGTTTGTACCGAATAGACTCCGAAACTACTGGACCGATTTTAAAAATTCCTTCACCGTTTGGAAGCTACACTATCCCCGAGTGACATAGGCTACTTTTTATCCATGTATTACCTCGGGAACTACGCGCGTGAAACCGTGAGGCGTCCGCTAGTATTATAATACATCAATAAAATAACTCCACAACGTCAACAATAAAATCTTACAGTGTAATGTTAATTATGAAACCACTTCTTTTTTTACAATTAGTAATTAGTACAATGTCATTTAGGTTAATGTTAAATAATTTGTTAAATTTCAATTACAGCTAAAATGTTAAACGAACAATACCAAATAGGAAATTGTCAAATAATTTGTATAAAATCAATCAGGTAAAGTTCAAATAAAAACAAGAATTTCAAAACAGGTAAGGTGGCCTACTGTTTATTATTTATAGAAAACATTAAAGTTTAAAGTTAAAATTGTCAGATAAACAGTCCGTAAGCCAATAGTGTAATAATGTAAAACATGTTAGTTTTAAAAATGTAACTAGTTAGTGGTACCTTTTGAATTTATCCAGATTTAAAGATTACGTAATCCCTCATGCGGCTTGAAATATTCTGTGGCCATACAGTGAGTACTTTTATTCATTCATGCTGTCCGGTCAATCCTGTCATATGCAGCACATTAGTCGTTAGCTACAAAAATTAAGTGTCTTTGTTTAATTTTACAATTGTGCTTACCAATTATTTCCCAATCTTTATATGTGTAATCAAAGTGCACTTTTTTGCAATATAGGTAAATAAGACATTAAGTAATTATGACCTAGTAATTTAGTTCTATGTTTGTAGTTTTAAGTAAATTAAAATTAATTATCAAAATAGGAAAGATTTATTTATTATTATTTATTTATTTATTTATTTATTCCTGCAGTAGGAGCGCTGGTCGGATAGCACGGCACGCCAGCATTAATGACATCATACGTCGAGCTCTTGTCACCGCCCGCCGGGGTGCCAGCTGTTTTAGAACCCAATGGGTTGGCACGCGACGATGGGAAGAGACCGGACGGGATGACCATAATGCCTTGGAAGTTGGGTAGGCCTTTGGTGTGGGATGCAACATGTGTCGATACCCTTGCGCGATCCCATCTTCTTAGTACGGCGGGCTGTGCTGGGGCAGCTGCTGCTGGTGCAGAAAACCTCAAACGGCGCAAATATAACAACCTTATTGGCAGTTATATGTTTGAGCCGTTTGGGGTTGAGACATTAGGTCCATGGGGTCCGAGTGCTCATCGAGTGTTTCGAGACATTAGTAAACGGTTAGTCGACTGTTCGCGTGACCAGAGGGCTGGCCTTTTCTTCAGCCAGAGAATCAGCATTGCCATTCAACGTGGCAATGCTGCCAGCGTTCTGGGCACGTTTCCCATTGACATCGATGTGGATGAATTTTTTGATGCGCAATGAGCCCCTTTTCCTCTCCCCTTTGTATGTAAGTTTGTTTTGTTATTAGGCATAAGATTAGAAATATTCAATTGTATATATTGTTTAAATTATAAATAAATATTTTAATAGATTATCAAAATTATACAATCTTGCCACTATTTTTAGACTTCTTATGTTAAATATTGTTTAAATTCTGTTGTCCTACGATAAGCAAATTTTTAGAGCTCCTACAGCCTGTGATACAGGATTACCTAATACAGGCATCTTAAATTATTATACCTACATTAGTTATCTAAGATTGAAACTGTGTTTTTACCTTTTCTAATTTCTGAATAAAGATTTATTTAGAATTTTATTCATTTAGAATAAGTAATTTCGAACTCGAGTGCGCAGTTTAGGACACACGGTATGTCGTCATAACCACGTCCGAGTAACGACATACCGTGTGTCCAAAATTGCACTTTATTTCCAAGCATTATGTTCGAAATTTGAATTGAATAGGAAGCCGCCCGTACCATATCCGCGTCGGACGACATTTATATGTGGCCCGCGCCTAACTTATTTTTGTGTAGTAACTTTTGGAAGCAAATTTTATTCGGAATATTTTTATTAAAACAACGAAACAATTTTTGTTTAGAAGCTATATTTAAAAAGCATTTTGGGGTAACGTGGGTAATGATGTTCCTTTCGAATGCTCGACACGGTGTTCAAAGTAATGCTCACGATGAGCTTCACCGTTTTCAGAGCAGTGGTGGTAAAATAATTTACACAGAATAAAGCGCCTGCCTGGGTTCGATCACTGAGCCTCCACTGCTCTATTAATAGTACTTTATAGTACTTTATTGTACATAAACAAAAAAGTTATCTCTTTTACAAAAAACTTAATTCTATGGGTACGATGGCGGTCTTATCGCTTACAACGACATCTACCAGGCCATCTGGTAGACAACAACGTAATAGTACTTTAGTAAAACGCTAGATGGCGTAGACATAAAATAATAGATATATTTTATAAAATATATTTTGTTTTTCTCCTTTGGCTTTTTTATTTTTTATATTTGTAATGAGTTTGCTCTTGACTCTAGTCTAGGTCATAGGTGACAGAGACAGAGCCGACAATGGAGTGAGCTTACCCAGAAGAAGCGTTTGCATGGTTTGTGCATTTAGCCAATGTCACGTCAGGTTGTTTTATTATCTATTAAATAAAGGTAGGGAAACCATTTTTTTTTAATATGTTAAATTTAATGAATTTAGGAAAGGGTGGATATATAGGATCAGTATATGTTAATGGTAATGGCATAACAAGTAGGTAAATAATGAGCAAATTACAATGACGAAAATACTATACTATACTACTTAATATTATTTAAGGTGATGAATGAGACTAATACATTTATACACAGGAAAGCTATTTGTACAAAGTAAGGAAAGTATAGAGGTAGGAAAAGAAAAACGAAGGGACAAGAGGTTACAGAAAAAAGAAGAACGGTCATGTAAAGGACAGGAGAAAAATATGTGATCTAAGTCACCTACATCTTTGCCACACGAGCAATTGGGGTCGTCGATGATATGAAGTTTGTCAAGGTGGGCTGGACAGCAAACATGGCCCAGTCTCATCCGTATTAAAATGGAGGTCTCCACCTTGCCAAACTTTGACCTGCCAACCACGGTTTTTCTGGAATCTCGGGTTGGATAAAAGAAAAATAACGGGTCCTGGATTTACTGCTGATATCCCAAGCTACCTTCCAAGTGTCCCGAAGAAAATTCTTTGGCATTGTCTCGAGGTCATAGCTAAAGTTCTTATATGGAACTAAGTCCCTACATTGCACCGCGTCACCTAATAAGTTCGAAATAATAATTGAAATGTCATGTCATTGTCATTCAAATTAGCAAAAAAGGAATACGGGCGTTATCAATGCATCAATGCCTGGCGCAGAATCCTTAGTTCTATGAATAACACCATTTAATTCAGTGAGGGTGAAAGGAAGATCTAGCGCCGAATGTGTGTCTGGCTATGTATCTGTGGACAGGATATGGTTATCAGTCTCAGGAACCCAAGGAGGAGCTAATTTATCTAAAAAGTCACTACGTTTTAGGCTAAAGAATCAGGCATAGGAGAAGGTTTGTGATAAATATACCCAAATCATGGGGTCTCAATTCAAACAAATTATAATTAGTATTAAAAAATGATCATAGATGGCAGCATAGGTAACAAACGTGAAAGTAACAATCACTTAAACATGTTAAACAGCATATTTAGGCTGAAATAAGTTTAGTAAAAATCAAAACTTGCTTCTTTAATGTTAATTTATCCATTTACACTCATTAATCAGGTTTTTTTAACGGAAAAGATAAGTGAAGACTTTGTATATTAAATTAGTTGAAAGTAGCTATAGACTTTTCGTTTTGTTTTGAGTTCTTTGCAATAGATGGTGTTTTTCACAATTTTTCCTATACTATATATCCATCGTAAGAATCATTTTGTAAGACAGTTATTATTTATTATAGGCCTAATTTAAAAGATATTATTTATCATAGGCGTAATTTTAAATATTAAAGTATTGGTCTATTACTTAAAATCACTTTTTGTGAAGCTTGTTTACACATCGAATTAACTAGATACCTCGCTGGAACAGCACTCGGATGGCGCTAGGGCCTACTCAAATCGCACGGGTTATAAAATAAGAGATAACGCGACAGGTGTCCCGCTTGCCGTCTGAGTTTACGCGTCGCATAGTAGGTACAGTTTGATTCAAACTTAATGGACGGCTCGAAACACTTCGTGAGCCACTACACGCTAGCAATTTCATGTGACAGCGGGAGTGAAGGGTAGGGTAGGTACTGCGCAGCGAGTAGGGTTTTTTTTAAAACATTATTAAGTTTGAATCGACGTCCCGTTAGTAAATACGTAAATAATAACATAAAGTAATTTTTGTCCTTGTGATTACACGGCTCCCCTACTCGTGCAGCTCGATTCAAATTTAATGGCGACTTGAAACACTCGTATGAGTCGCTGCGCACCCCTAACCACCGCTGGCACAATTAATTTTACCCGACTGACGAATGAGGGTAATGTGTTTATCAGTCTATGTATGTATGTATGTTTGTTCCTATGTGGCATTCCAGAGACCAAATTAGTTTTTTTTTAATATGCAGTTTCTGTTGCGAGTCGCCATTAAGTTTGATTCTAGTCTACACCAAATTAGTTCAAGTAGCCCGTATGCTACGTACCTAACTAAAGTATTAAAAGTTATTTAATTTTTTTAAAAACATCCTGTTCTTTCTAAGTAGGTACCTACCTAAAATAAAAAAGGATAACCCTTATAGTGAATAATAAAACGACATGAAGTATAAGGTACCTACTTCATGTCATTCCGGAAGCAAGCTACCTACCTACATTTAATTCTACAAGGAATTCTTTAGTTATGATTGATTTGGAATATTCGTGAATATTGTGAAATTCGCTACACAATGCGACCACTTAGATTTAAGAAGTTACTGCGGTCTGAGCGGAGTCTGTCCCGATCATACCTAATGTTATTAATACGAATACGAAGTAAGCGTACAAGGACAACTGGCAAATAACGTCTCTGAGTACATGATGCGATGCCTCGCTCAAATTGCCATATGATTTAGTATCTAGGCAAACTACTAGATGGCGTTAGAAAACCACAGTCTCGGGCTATTAATGAGTCACTGGTGCTGCCGCCTGTTAAAAATATGGAGAAAGAAAAATAGCCCGACCAATAGCCCGACTTAAGGAGGTGACATTTCTTTGTATGGGATTGGGTATCTGTACTGTAGTATTATATTATCTGTGCCCAAATCAACAAAAATTGTGCCAGACAATCGAAGGGTGAGTATTTGGTGAAATTGATGAGCAAAAGTTACGCTTCGCGTAACTTTTAGTTTATTCAATTTTTTTCTTCTTAAATATATTAGAAGTTTCTTTAATTAGGTTACTAACGGTTACAAAATTAATATCAGACATATCATGGTTATAATAAAAATCAGCTTCTTTACGTTTTTTAATCAATTCTGTGCACTCGGAGTCCCACCATGGAGGTGAAGGAATTGTTCTCATGTTGTTATTTTTTTCAGGAAAAACTTCATCCGCCGCTGCAATTAAATGTAAAGCTTCAGCACAACTATTTTCATTGCCATTATTTTATTTTTTATTTGTGATGGGTTTGCTCTTGACTCTAGTCTAGGTCAGAGGTGACAGAGACAGAGTCGACGATGGAGTGAGCCTACCCAGAAGAAGCCTGTTCACACTAACTTTGAAGAGATTCGGGTTGAATGCGTTCGGAAACACAGACGCAGGTAGTGAGTTCCATTCATTCGCTTTGCGCATTATGGAGGATGTTTGGAAGCACTTGGTGCGAATTAGTGGAATGGCAACAAGGTAAGGATGATAACTTGCAGTGTGTCTAGATGTCCGATGGTAGAAGGGGGGCTGGTGGGATGAGGTCGTGGAGTTCTTGAGCACACTCACCGAAGTACAGTCTGTAGAAGACCGACAAGCAGGCAACCTTGTGGCGATGAGCCAAGCTGTAAAGCTTGGTATCCGCCAGCTCAACGTCGCCAATGAGCCTCTTGGCTCTGCGTTCCACCGAGTCAAGCGCGGCAAGCTGACAGTTAGCTGAGCCATCCCAAAGGTGGCTGCAATACTCCATGCAGGATCGGACTTGCGCTTTGTAAAGGGTTAAAAGCTGTCCAGGCGTAAAGTATCGCTTCACTCTATTTAGGATGCCCAGTTCTATGGCCGCAATTTGGGCTTTGTACTCAATGGAGGCGCCGAAGTTGAGACTGGATGTCAACTCCATGCCTAGGAGCTCGAGGCGATCAGTCACTGGATAGACGTATCCCGAAAAGTAGGAGTTTGATCAAAAATACTCCTTTTTGCAGTAGAAAGACACGCCTGTGTTTTGGTGGCGTTAAAGGAAACCAGATTGTCATCACCCCACTGGGAGACAAGGCTTAAGGTCAAATCTGTCCGCTCCACCATAGCCTCTCTCAAGGAACGAACTTCATCCACGCTGGTTTTTGTGGACAAGTATCTCTCTGAAACAATACTGTCATCTGCGTACCCAACAATACCAGGCTGAAGTAGGTCATTGATGTGCAGAAGGAAAAGAGTTGTAGAGAGAACAGACCCCTGATTAACTGCGGCATCAATAGCCATAAGGTCAGAGGAGCAGCCGTCAATGACTACTCGGATCGACCGTTCACTGAGGAAGTCTGATATCCACCTATAAAAACCAGCGGGGATGCCATAAGCAGGAAGCTTACTGAGTAGACTCGCGTGCCAGACCCTGTCAAAGGCCATCGAGATATAAAGCGAAACAGCAAGTGCTTCGCCGTGTCTCTCGATGGCTTCGCCCCAGCAGTGCGTGACATACACAAGAAGATCGCCAGTTGACCATCCCCGGAAAGCCATATTGACGGTCACTGAAGAGATTGTTGTCTTCAAGGTAGGCCATCAGCAATAACAGGCAAGGTGTGTACACCTTTGTGTGTGTTTTCTTTCAACAATGTTTCTAAAATATGTACCTGAGCCATGGAAGGTCGCTGAAGTCATTATGATTGCGAAGCCAGGGAAACCACCCCATGAAGCATCATCATATAGACCTATTTCTCTGTTGCCCGTGTTATCAAAGCTTTTCGAAAAACTGTTATTGAAACGGTTAAAACCAATAATAGAAAATAAAGACCTTATTCCAAATCATCAATTTGGCTTCAGGGAAAAACACTCAACAATAGACCAGGTACATAGAATAACAAACATTATTGAAAAAACGCTTGAAAATAAGGAAGTCTGCGCCACCGTGTTTTTAGATGTCGCGCAAGCTTTTGACAAAGTTTGGCATAAGGGTCTAATATTCAAGCTTAGACGCATGCTACCAGAATTTGCAGATATTCTAGAGTCGTATATAACTAATAGAATGTTTAGAATACGGCAAGAAGACGCATATTCAGAGCTAAAAGCTATAAAAGCTGGGGTACCTCAAGGAAGTGTGCTAGGCCCAATTTTGTACTTGTTATACACATGCGACATCCCAGAACTGGAAAATAACACCATTGCGACCTTTGCAGATGATACTGCAATTATGGCTACTGGATCAAGCCACAGAGAAGCAGTAGAAAAAGTTCAACTAGCTGTGAATAAAGTTTATGATTGGACACAAAAATGGAAGATCAAACTGAATGAGTCAAAATCAATTCACATTGACTTCACGAACAAACACTTGGACTATCACCCAATCTACATAAATGGCATGCAAGTGCCTTATGCTAATACAGCTAAATACCTTGGCATAACTCTCGACGCCAAGTTGCGTTGGAAAGCTCATGTCAAAAAGAAAAGACAGGAACTCGACATACGTTATAAAAGTATGTATTGGTTACTCGGAAGGAAATCCTGTCTATCAATACATAATAAAATAACCATATATAAGCATTTACTGATGCCAATTTGGACGTATGGTATCCAACTTTGGGGCTGTACTAAACAAAGCAACGTCAAACTAATCCAACAATTCCAAAATAAAGTGCTCAGGGATGCTGTGAATGCACCCTGGTACATAAGGAATGACGATCTTCACCGTGACCTTAACACGGAATTCGTCACCACCATCATCCAAAAATTTGCTGAAGCCCACGAACACAGACTTCATCGACACGTGAATGTTGAGGCTATCCAGCTGCTAGACAATACAGACTTAGTGCGTAGACTAAAAAGAACTAAACCTTTTGAATTAGTGTAGTGTAAAGTGAATGAAAAATAGTGACAATGCTGTGCTATACATATAACACATGAACATAGTGTTTTTAAATTATATCAGACTCTAAGAAAGTGCTGCGGACTTGTGTAAAAGTGCAAATGGACACTATTCTTAGTTTTTAACATAATCTATCACGTAACATATTAAGTTAGAGCTAAATTGCTTATTAGTCTTTTAGGCTAGATCGTAATTAATTATTAAGAATTTTGTTCTTACTAATAAAGTATAAAAAAAAACAATGTTTCTGAATTTGTCCCAGTCATTAGTATTTCTATTAGGTAGTTTATATTTTAAATTAGATCTCCTTAATGGTGCCTTTGGTATGGAAAGAGGATATGATAACACTATTGGGAATTGGTCACTACCATAAGTGGAGGTTAGAATATCCCAGGTAAGCCCAAGTTAAGGTTACACAAGTCGAAAATTCTACCATACAAACGTAGTCGAGGGATTATTCCACTGTTTGACGATGTACGTTCAAAATAAAATGTGACATCAATTTGTCTCATCATTATCTAGCCCTTTATGGAAACAAAAAGGAAAAAAATAAAATATTTGAAAGTTATGAGCATCGAAAGTTCCACATTTCGACACTAATTTTAACGCTTTTTTGGGCGCAAATAAATACCATAATAAGACGGAAAATTGCAAAACGGCCACCATACAGGGATATATTAGTAGTTAAAAAATGCAAATAATTTTATTTTGAACAGATACGTTTAGTCGTTTTTTCATGATAACCAGACTCCCAAAGGTCTGTTTATAAAATTTCGCGCACTCGGTTTCGTCCTAAATCATTATCCATTTCGCTACAAATTTTCAAAAGTGTGTATTCGTATGCGAACTAGCTGCCTACTGCTCATCACAGCATTTATCTCTTCCGCACGTGTTGTCGGTTGATCTAAAATGCATTTTAACCCCGCGCACAAAATAGTTCGTGCCGTCGACTAGTGTACCCTTAAAGAAGAAGCTAAGCTTGGTGAACAGATAGTAAGGTCAATTGCACTTTGGTTCTGATTGGGACCAC
This sequence comes from Orthosia incerta, assembly GCA_948252205.1. Taxonomy (NCBI): domain Eukaryota; kingdom Metazoa; phylum Arthropoda; class Insecta; order Lepidoptera; family Noctuidae; genus Orthosia; species Orthosia incerta. Next base: position 33,721,224 of record OX411741.1, on the reverse strand, counting down.
AACTACGTGTAGCAGTTTTGAGTTTCAGATACATAAATTATGTAGGTCTATTATATCTAGTAATTCATCCCCATAACAAGTAGAAGTCGAACAACCCCACAATTGGTGATGGCAATTAAGGTCCCCTAATATTAAGAATGGTTTTGAAAGAAAAGAAAAGAGATTATTCATCTCTTGCAGAACAGCAGAAGAAGGGTGAGGAACATACATATAAACAGGACAAGTATGATGCACTTTAATAGCTACAATTGAAATTTCATTTTAATTGAAAGAGATAGAATTCTTGATAAGTATAGCTATTCCACAATACCCATCAGATCTATCCTCTCTAATGGTTAAATAACCATTGATTTTAAAGGGGTGGCCTTTGGATGGGTGACCTTGGTAGATGTTTAACCTAGCGGGGTGACTTTAGGATGGGTGACCAAAATTTTTGTGGTGATGGTCACCCATTCAAAGACTGATTTTGGTTAGTCTTGCTTACCCTGGCGGGGTCACCTATCCATAAACATGAGATTCAAAAAAAAGTGTTCACCCATCCCAAAACTGACCATGGTACGTGTTGCTTACCCTGGCGGAGTTACCACCCAAGCCAATTCAAGTTAAACACAAACCTATCTAGAAACTGACATTCGTAAGTACTAAGTACAGGGTACAGTCAACATTAATACGCGTGAGGAAGGTTCGATTCCCAGGTCAGTAACAGTTAGTTATTTTTTTTACCCAACCAGACTGCTGCCAGAAACCCAAAACTGCTGTGACATGTGGTTAAATCGAGTTTTTTTTAAAATGTGACAAATTGTCAACCGCTTGTCACACTTTGTGATGAGAAACTGAAAGTAGTATTAACCGGCGATTATTCGTCGATTACGTTAACAGCCCGATAATTGAGAGCTGGGAAACCGAGTGTAGGTGTTTAAAACAGTACATTTGTTCCACGTAAAACCGTTATCCAATTTCATAAACGATTCATACTATAATTATTTAATCTCGACATTGACCTGATGTGCGACGCAGGACGCGAAAACTGTAACAATAATGAGTTTATTATTAACTTCACCATCTAGTCCAAACTCGCAGCGTTAATTTTACCAATCGTATTATTTAATTGTCCACTTCTAAACCCGAGTTTTTGTAATTACGCAAATCTGAGCAGAAAAACTGTCCAGTGTAAAAATAAAACTCAGCAGTCACAGACAGTGGTAGGACGCGCTTCGTAATCCAGGAATACTTTACGTACTCCGAAAATATTTTAGCGTTATCTGCGTTTGAAAGAGAGCGTGAGCAGACGCGCCGGCAGCGAACGCTCAATCGAAAAAAATACGCGAAATGGTATAAACAAACGCGAAACGAACAAGGTGTTTGAAAGTGTTGTAAGTTTGCGTCAACCTGTGTAAATTAGTGTTGTATGAGCTGTGTTGTGATATTGGTGAGTATCAGTGTGTGAGTGTTATCAGTGATCATGTTTGCGGGTGGTGGCGCGGGTTTCCAGAAGCAGTCAAAGCCACCATGGGAGAACAGCAACGCCAATACTGGAGCTGATATCCCATACAACCGGTGAGTCCTTCATTATAATCTTTTTAACACTTAAATACATGCTGTTGTAAACTATTTAGTTTGTGCTAAATGTAAATAAACATGCATCAAACACATATTTATTTGTCGATAAAACTGTTGCAGTTTTACAACAACATGTATATAGGGCTAGGTTATGTTCAATGACAACTGCTGTAGTGATTGTGGGGAATGCGTCCGTGTCCCCGCACCGCACAAGAAGTGACGAAGAGAAGCACAGTGTGTTTTAGTCAGTCGGAGTCTGATAGACCCTGTCCCAAGGCGGACGACATCTATGAGGACTTCCACAAGAAAAAAATGTTCAATAACAATAAATGCCTATAAGATACTGTACCATGTTTCACGTTTTGTTTTGATGTTACAAACCAGGTGTTTTATATGACATGTGTTTTGTTTCGCAAAAACTATAGAAAAAAAAATGCATTTTTCTGTTGTTTTCAGTCTAGGTCAGCATAAGAAAATTGAAAATTACAATAATATTAATGAGTATTTTAAGTAACTAGACAATGATAACTAAAAGGGTGAGTTGTGAGTATTTAACCCCGAGTTTCTCAGCTCAAAATTATCGCAGAATTAATGTGACAAATTGTCTAGCACTCGTTATCTGCTGTGATTGGCTGTGGAAAATTCATTGTGAGCTGAGAAACTCGGGGTTAATGCCTTAGAAAAATCTGTCATTCTTTGTCAGTTTCAATTAAGGTTACACTAGTCGATCATTCTTCCATACAAACGTAGTCTGGCGATCACTCCACTGTTTGACGATGTACGTTCAAAATAAAAAAAATATATCAATTTGGCTAATCATTATCTACCTATATATATTTGAAAGTTATGAGCGTCGAAAGTTCCATATTTTAACACTTATTATAGCGCATCTTTTTCTTATTTTTATATTATATTATTTTGAATAATTTTGTAATTATTAGGTAGTTTTTAGATAATTTATTTCAATAATATCAATTAATTGTAATTTGTTGTAATTGTAATTTTGTTAAAAATGTTGGAAGGCCGACGTCAGCTCTCTCGGAGGTGGGCGCTAATGGCTACAACACAGTTTCAAACTAATGTAGCTGTTAACGATCACCAATAATCTGTAATCATGTTTAATGTTCTAATAAAATATTTAATATTTAATTTAATAATCTTTGGGCGGAAATAAATACCATAAGAAGAAGGAAAATGAAAAACGGCCTCCATACAATATTGGGATAGATTAGTAATGCAACAATGCAAATAATTTTATTTTGTACTAGCTGTTCCCCGCGGCTTCGCTCCTGTGGACCACCCCACAGGACCCTTTTTCGGGAAAAATAGCCTATGTCACTCAGGAATAATGTAGCTTTCTATTGGTGAACGATTTTTTTAAATCGGTCCAGTCGTTTCGGAGCCTATTCGGTACAAACAAACAAACAAAAAAAACCTCTTTATAATATTAGTATAGAAATATACATTTAGTCGTTTTTTTTTTCATTATATCTAGACTCCCAAAGGTCTGTTAATAAAATTTCGCATGCTCGTTTTCGTCTTAAATCATCATCCATTTCTCTACAAACTTGCAAAAGTCCTAATTCGTACGCGAACTAGCTTCTTACTGCTCATCACAGCATCTATCTCTTTCGCTCGTGTTGTCGGATGAGATAGTATGCATTTAAACCCCGCGCGCAAGATAGTTCGTGCCGTTATCCCATTAACTTGGGGTCGGCTATACCTACTTAATGTAATTCATATTTTATATCACTACTACTTTTAAAATGGTGAAGAACAGAGAGAGGCAGGAAATATCGCATCGTGAGTAAAAAAAATACTAAGACCACACTGGGTCCGCGTGGTGGATTACAGTCTAGTAACTGTGACTGTATACCGACTGTTGATTCCTTGGTCTTGTGGTCAAAGGCGCTACTGCTAAGCATAAGGTCTTAGGTTCGATTCGGGCAAAGTGATATTGTGTTTTTCCAGTTGGAATTTCTCAGTAACGGCTTGGAGACTGGATTTGTGCCTGGTTGGTGGAAATAGGGTCGATCCCTATTACATAAGACTTAAAAACATAATTGACGAAATGTGGGTGTCCTAAAGGTCCACCTCTGCCCAACCTTTCAGTCAAAAAAGGCGTTATGTTATTCATTTAAGTATATAATCAATAGATGTAATAAATCTGTTGAAAAATAGTTCTTGTTCATCGAAAATATTGCCAAAAAAATAGCCAGGGTGTTAAAGGATAACCAACTGAACCTAATGGGTTTTTGGCTTTTTTGTCTATTTGTCTGTTAATTTGTGCACGCATCACGTAAAATGTACGAAACCAATTAGATAGCTTTTATACATAAAAAATGTGCGTAACTTGAAGTATTACTTAGTTTTTGATTCATCGCAATCGGTTTACTCTATCAAAAGTTATGTGACTTTAAAGTGTTCAAGAAGTGAAATATCATAACACACGCAATATAGATACTCGGACAGTTGCACTCCATATACGATAGATGGCGTTGTGCATTTGACGCCATTTTCTGAATGGCGGTGTTAAGATACACCGCTAAAGAGTGTTATAGAAAAGAATTTGGTAGGTAGGTAAGGTAATGTTGAGTATGTGTGCGTGTGCCTACGCACCACTAAGAATAAACGAATAAACGTCAGTGCGTTACTAGCAAGCGGTTGTTTCACTCGTCTCTGTCCTCGTACTTATCAGGTAAGTACGCACGCAGGTAAGTAAAGTAGGGCAGGCAGCTTACAGGAGCGAAGCCGCGGACACAAAAAGTATTAAGTAAAATGCGAATTCCATAGACATAATGTTTAGCAGTGGAAGTTTACAGGCACTGAGTCATTATTGCAGCCGTTTAACTGCCACCTGGGACTTAGTCATAACTTGCGAAATGCGGGTAATACAATATTTCCCGAGGGGTAAGGCAGAGGTAAAGGTAGATTCATCTATGCTAAGGCATAGATGAATCTCTGTACCGTAATGATATTATGTTATAAAATACAATTTATTTTGCTCCTAAAAACTAGGAAGGTTTCATTTGTCAACGTCAAACGATTCAAATAATGTAGGATCTAAAGAGAACTGTACAAGGCGTTTGGAAAGATCTTTAAACAAAGCGCACGGATCAAGAGTTTCAACCCCGAGCCGTTTGCTCGAAAATTTAACTACCGATGAGGTTATTATAATATTACTGCCACTCGAGTTTCTCTGCATCCGTAGCGGCGTGACCCAAGGGCTGGCATTTACTTTGGTCAGAGGATAAGCATTTCCATACAACGTGACAATGTTGCCAGCCTTTTGGGCACATTACCAGTGGACAACGATGTGGAAGAATTTTTCGACGCCATATTTTAGTTTAGTATATTTTTAGGTTTACTTTTGTTTTGAGACGTTGGTTTATTTAATTATAGTAGATTATGCACTAAGGGTATAAAGTAGTGTCTTATGTAGCGGGCGCCGTATTGAATCCCTAGCAAAACGAAGGATACGAGCAAAGCGAGGGAGTTATGACAAGAATTCTGGGTGCACCGTGGGATTCAAGATCGCCCAAGACTAAGGCACCTCTATCCCCGAGGAGAATACTCTACTTTTTATACCATCTACGAGACAATAAAAAGCAATAGTACTAGAATCAAAGTATTTAATAAAATTACAATTACAGTTAGTAGACCTATTTAAAACAATTAAATGCTAAAGGTAATGTTTTATACATTAGTCCAGTTGTGGAAAGACAAAGTTATGTTTTTATTCGGTACATTTATTGAAGTTGAGGTAGAGTTTATTTGAATATTACTGTTATGTAAAGTTTAAGAAATTCTGCTGAGGACCATTTTGGATCGTGAAAGTTGGTGAAGGTGGTGCTTGAGGTAGCGGGCTAGATAAATAGTGTTTTAATGTGAAAGTTTGTGGTGAAAAGAGTGTCCAAGGATCAGTTATCAACGGTGTTTTTAGTTTGATGTTGTCATCAATGCGGCAAAATAAGGATAAAATAAGCATTTTATCCTTATTTTGTATGAAATTTTCAATGTTGCCCTGCTGCTACTACATCAGATTTCCAGCCACCGTGTCTTTTAATCTGGATCATGTCTGCTCCTGAATCCACCAATAGAAACAATGATCCGTGTAGAGCTCGGCATTTGTCAATTTCAGGTATTTCGCAATTTCTTTCGGCATGCTGCTGATCTTATTTTTTCCAATGACTTGCCAGGTGCACTTGACATTATTATAAGCTACGACGTAGAGCTTGGTATTTTTCGATAATTCTTATCTTATCACCACGGACTACGAATGAACATTCTTTCTTTGATTTTGTATCTGGCGAATGTTTTTTGATATCTTCTTATAAGAGTTCATTTCCACGACAAGTGACATTCACTCCAAAAATCAATGCCACCTGTAACAATAATAGGTAGGTAGGTTAGTATTTAAGTAGGAATAACTTCAGTAATATATTAATTTTTAAGTATTACATGTTATAAACTTTATTAGATGACACACACATGAGTGTGTCAGTCAAATTTAAGAAAGTTTTTATTTTTAATAACAACATATAAACCTTACGAAGGTTTACAATAATAATTATTATTTAACTTAAGAGTTAAAACATCACATATCATGGTAGATCGCACACAAGCGATCGATTCGTAAGCGCGTAGCTATAGTACCTATACTTACCTATAGTAAGTATGTAGCTATTTTAGTTACAAAAAATTGAAATAATAGGTAGCCCCTGACCACAGCTTTCTTGCCACAAAAGTAAGTACTTTTGTGGCAAGAAAGCTGTGGTCAGGGGCTTCATTTAGAAACGTTTCCACAGTTTTGAGCTGTCAAAACTTTAGATTTCTTAGGACAATGTCCTTCTGATTTTTTTTTTTAAATGCCAGTAATTTGGTGTATGTATTAATTTGTATATTATTTGCTTATTTGTTGATCTGAGCATCGAATAGATGCACCATAGTCTACTTGGCTTATTTATACATGATAAACTAACAGCTGCAGCTGCAACTAAGCACTGATTCAGATACAGACCTGACGCCCTTTGTAGTTGAAAGAAAATCGTTGTAGGCTTTCATGTACAATTCCTTGGACTTTTCTGGGAGTAGATTGTTGGCGATGCCAATGGCTTCGGATTGAATGTCCTCCGGAGTCAAATTACTATCGTCACTTGACATTTTTGTGTAGTTAAGTAATTTGTTGTATAACTCTAAGTCATCTATGTGTATAACAAAGCAAGGCAATTTTTGGCTTCGCACGGTTTGCGCATTTAGCCAGTGTCAAGTTTAGAATAGTAGAAGTTCTAGTTTCTTCAGATTTTAGTCGTTCAAGTTAGGCCCCAATAAAATGGCGGTAACTTTATTAGAAGCTTCTACGGAGTTTTGTCGACACCATGTACAAACTCTTGTTCTACCGCTGTGTTTTACTTGCCCACACTCGTGCACGTTCACTAATATTATTAGAATGTAAAACCACCATTTTTACACTATTAATATTCAATTTAACACAATTATAGGAAAATAAAACAGAGAAGCAACATAGACGCCATATCGTTCCCGCCAAAACTCCAATTTTCAGTTGTTGCGCCCTTTTTTTAAATTTGTGTTCTATTTTCTTTTATTAATATTCTACTCGTGGTGGCCAGTTCGATATCCGAACATTTTTTTTTAGTGCAGATCTTAATGGTAAATTCATGGAATTAGTATGTACCTACTACCTGTCGTAAATGTTCGTACAAAAATGTTGTAAGTGATTTCTACTTTATGTTCAAAATTCAAATCACATTAATGACCAGCGGGTCATAATGTAATTCAGTACAATATTAATGCCCTGCTAGACCTCAGGTCTTAAATGATTTACTTTATTTAGGTTAGGTTTGCATGACATTTAATTTGACATTATCGAGCAGGTGGTGTGAAATAGTACATTATGGTACAAGTGTGTAATGTTGGTGATTACCGCTGATGCATCATTGAGACTCGAGTCGTTAGGTGAGGGTCTTAAGAGAGCCGAGGACGGTAGTCATCAATACACACGTGTATCATACGACGTTTTTAAACACACTTGTGAAGAAAATAATACAAAAAGGAACATTTTATTTAGTAGATAAAAAGTTTATTTAGAGAAACAATTAGTAAATGTGCAGTTAGTAAAATTATAATTAACTGTGTTTGGTAGCATAGCGGTCTCATCAGATAGATGATTTACTGAAACACTTTCATGTTCTATTGTTATTTGAGATGTGTAACGGGTAAAAATTGCCAGTGCATATATTAGCAACATCTGGCGTTGATGTATGTTTGACACTATTTAAAATGTTAACAATAAAATATATATCTTATTTGTGTGAAATCATTTAATACAACAAACACACAAATTCAATACATAGAATAATTAATTGTAAAGTCTTTTCACATTGGTCACAAAAAAAAATATAATTTAGTAAAAGGCCTATGGCTTAAAAGTAAAGTGTTCAAGATCGGTATTTGCAATGACTTAGCCTTTACTACTAGTGAACTTGCGTTGGGAGGACGGTGTCAAAAATCCATAACCTCAAAGGCAAGGACCTAAAAGTTACGTTATGTTATATGGGGCAAGGCTGGCTAGCGTCAAGATGAAAAGCTCATCCTAATCAATGATCCAGTAGGCGCTGTGAGTATTGGTTTGAATTTGTCTGAATGCCCATTTTCATGACACATGTGCGTTTGATCTTAACATGCAATTTTCTTCTCCTTGGCAGGGCTCCAAATGCCTCTTTAGCTATAATTTTTATAAAGTAATAAAGCTAATGGTCAACTAGCTGTTCAAGCTACAGCAGTCTCCTCTTGCAAAAGGTTCCGAGCATAATTGACATCATCTGATATACAGCAAGCTTACGGACAGCTACACAGAGAACGATGCTGTTTGAGGAATCATATCTCCAGCATTGAATATTGTGGGTAATCTATATCCCTTCAGAAAGTGAGTGGTTCATACTTTGTAACCTCAAGTTATTGTATTGATGGAACGTGTGCTTGAAGAATTAAATTAGTTGACCAAACTTAAGTGTGTTTTACTTCAGTCAGCTTCATGTGAGTTAATCCCTGCAATTGTCTCAAGCTACTTACTACCAAAGAGTTAGCCGGTTGGGTAAGGAAAAGCTCCCTTACAGATGTAATATTAAATATTAAAAATATTATAAATATAATAATAATGTAATATTAAAAATATTATAAATATTTGTTCCGTGCGGGAATCGAACCCGAGACACGCAGCGCAGCAGTCAATCGCTCAACCAATGCGCCAACCGCGCTGCCTAACACATACATATGCAATATAAGTTTTTTCAACACACTTGCTCATAAAGTGGCTCTAATTTCACCGCAATTAGGCATATAATGATACCTGTAATCAAACTGTGACTTTTTCATTGCTATTATTCACAAGTGAGTTATGGTTTTTTTTTTAATGGTTTCCTGCCTTCATTTTAAATACTTTTAAATTAAACTAATTTTAAAAGTATCACAAATCAATCAAATGAAAATTAATAAAATAAGTCATTAATTCTAATCCAGTTTAAATTGAAGTATTTTCAATGTAATAAAATGTAACACTGTTAATCAATTAAAAGTGTCCCATTCGACATTAATCCCTTTCTTTTCCTGTCATGGAAGTAGTACTTACTATATCCATAACATGATATGGGTAGTAATTACTATTTCCATGATATCCATTAAATACATAAAATGTGGCATAGCTTCTAGTCAAACAATTCAGCAAAATGCTAGTACCTAACATATTGCTTGCTCATTTCATGCAACGTACGTGTTTAATAAATGAAACTTGAACTCAAATATAACTTTTGTTTCTCTGAAATAAAGAAAACTTGAAATGCCCGATTTTGTACGTGACTAAAACGCTATCCGCGAAAAGCTAAAAAAAAAAGTAACCTCATTGTTTTAGTCTACGGCCGATCGCCATTGTTAGATGCGCGCGCATAGGAAAACTGATTAATTTACCCCGCCATTGCGAAAAATTTTTCACAACTCGTTTTCACTGTTGAAAATGTTTTTTTTTATTATTTTCTTCACAAGTGTGTTGAAAAACGTCGTATGATACACGTGTGTATTGATGATTACCGTCCTCGGCTCTCTTAAGACCCTCACCTAAAGGCTCGGGTCTCAATGGCGCCTCAGCGGTAATCACCAACATTACGCACTTGTACCATAATGTACTATTAAACTGTCATGGTCACTAACACTAACATTAACATTAAAAGCGGGATATTTACCATGTTACTGTTTGTTGCGAGTTCCCGATATTTCCGTGATCATGGTGCTTGCAACAGCACCGAAATATCGGGCACTCGCAACAAACAGTAAACATGGTAAATATCCCGCTTTTAATGTTAATGTTAGTGACATATATATGCATACCTGAAAGGCTTTCAGTTCAAACAGCTTGTTTAAGAAAAAAACATGTTAATTATACTTCGTTCATTATCCTCTCCTCTCTATATCCTTATTTACTGTTCATGAAAGAGAAGGTTATTTCACTTTACTGCAGAAGGATACTATGTATCAATACTCATTTATCTTCAAAGTTTTTTTTATATTAGGTAACAGACCCTGAACTATAGTCATTTCTAAATAATAAAAATAAAATAAAATAAATAAGATTGCAGATTTTTCACATTCCGGTTGCACCAAAGTACCTTAGAAAGCTCTTCATAACTTTCAGTTGTAAGAAAAGTTTAACTTTAGTACGCATTATGGTACAAGTGTGTAATGTTGGTGATTACTGCGTACCCCTTTAGAGCGCATGGCTGTGATGTTATGTTATGAAATGGTATAAACAATAAACAGACACACGATTACGACAGCAATCCCGAGAGATTAGCCGTTATTTATAGAAGAGTTCTGATGTATATCTTCGAAGTTCTTGATCAGATCTTCACCAAATTCAAACGGGACCAATTACGGAACATACTCTGCCAAACGAAAAATAATTTTCAAAATCGGTACACGATTGACTGAGATATCGGTGAACATAAACAAAAAAAAAAAATTGGTAAGTCGAACATAGAACCTTTCCTTTTGGGAAAGTCTTAATAATATTTGCCAAATCTAGTCTGTCAGACTGGCTTCTACTACATTAATTCCTATGTTTAAGTTAACAACTTATCCCTACATTTAGCAAAAATTTAGAAAATTGTATTTTTTGCAAATTGTGGCATATTGGCGTCAATTAAATAGAAAAAATGAGGATATTTTAATTATTTATTGTAAGTATAAAACAATTATAAATCTGTGTTTTCACCATTGACACGAATCACACAATCAAATCACATTAAGGAATGACCGCCCACGTTCTTTCTAACAAGTCACAAAGTTGTTGTGCGGTATGCACGGCATCCATACTCGGCAGCGCTCTTCTTTGAAGCATATCCCATGCGTGCTCAATTGGGTTGAGATCTGGCGATTGAGCAGGCCACGGCAGAACGTTGATGCGAGCATCATCGGAAAGAGTGCGTGTTACGACTCTAGCCGTGTGTGGACGTGCATTGTCGTGCATTAGTCCAAACGAATCACCCAACTGACGTCGCAAAGGGATGATCACGTCTGAAACAATCCTCTCCGCATAAATCTGAGCATTGATGTTGCCCCTGATCCAAATGAGATCGTTACTTCCACAGATACCTACCCAAACCATTATTGTTCCCCCTCCATATGAATGAACTCCCTGACAAAATTTCAACCAAACTCGAGTACTTCTTATTCCTCATACCGAAACGAAATTCATCGGAAAAGCAAAAACAACACCAGTTTTCTGCCTCCAAATCTCTGTGTTCGCGAGCCCATTGTAAACGGGCCCTACGATTGTAGGGTGGTATATAGCAGGCGTTTTTTTTGTTCTGTGGTATAAAGCATATACATGTAAATATAGGTGAAACTCTCAGAGGCGGCTGATGACGTTCTGTGTAAAGCCAAGAACGACAACCACAGTACGTTGGCTGGAACCAGCACGCAACATTCGGACAGCTCTCATCATCTTTTCTAGTGTCAAATTATGTCGTTGCTCCATATCGATGCATTTTTTTTCAGTTCCGATGCAGAAATGGTAAGAGATAGCGCGCAAGAGCAACTTTTGTCTCCGCAACTAATTTGTCTCTCACATCCAGTCTATGGGTTTATATGAAAGTGCGCGCATGTAGCGATGCGACAGCAGAGTAACTTGTTTGTCCTAGTGCAACTGTCACCCCGTCTATTGGCACAGATAACTATATACTAGTCAGAGTCTATTGGTTGCAATGCAAGGGCGCGCACGGTGACAAAAATGTTGCCGGCTAGCCAGTTGTCGCTGTCGAAGTGTCGACGGAGCGCGTCCCTTCACCGAACGTACCTAATCTCTGATTGTTTTTTAGGGTTCCGTACCCAAAGGGTAAAAACGGGACCCTATTACTAAGACTCCGCGATCCGTCTGCCTGACTGTCTGTCCGTCTGTCACCAGGCTGTATCTCATGAACCGTGATAGTTAGACAGCTGAAATTTTCACAGATTATGTATTTCTGTTGCCGCTATAACAACAAATACTAAAAACTTAATAAAATAAATATTTTAGTAGGGCTCCCAAGCTCCCATACAACAAACGTAATTTTTTGCCGTTTTTTTCCCTTCGTGTGCGAGTCCGACTCGCACTTGGCCGGTTTTTTTATTTGGGGGTTGCCACTTTATCATTATATAAAAATGTGTCGTATCCTGAGTGATCGAAAATTGAAGTAGATCGTAAATGGAACGATATCACGGCAAAAAAATACACTAATTGTTAAGAAACTAGAGAGATCGCGTTGATTGCTAGAGATCGCGTTGATTTCATTTATTCCAATTAAATTTTATGTAGATACTACTAGTTTCTCCCAGCGGCTTCGGCCGCGTGAATATCGAAAATCATCCCGAAGGAACATAATTCCCGGGATAAAAAGTATTCTATGTGCTATTCCAAACTATCTCAGGGTAAAGGAAACACGCTTGCCGACAGTAGCGCCATCTATCGAACAACGGACTCCATTTTACGCACTTGACTCCTATTTGGATTGGCAGTGAACTGCAAGCGACCCACTGTTCCAAAGTTTCGAGTAGCGCCATCTATGCACCTTGCAAAGCAATGCTATCGCGAATCCCAAATGCAGCTACCAGCTGAAAAAAAGCTACCAGCAACCGTCACTAGGTGACGTGCTGCGTCCCATTATTAAAACATAGATTGTCATCGCATTTTTTAGTTCGATTGCCAAAATTGTTGTGTAATCGTTTTACGGCCAAAACTGGATACAATCGATAATTTGGTTTGGATTTGGTTTTGGTCAGACCTTACCGCATTTTTCAATTTCATAATCAAAATATTACCGAGGTGTCTCATAGCAATCTGTCTGATTTTTTTAATGTAGTTGATCGATAGATTTTAGATACCGATTATGCCGACTAAACAATTTTCGTACACTCTACTGGTGTCACACATAATCAGGGGACATTTTAAGGACATTTAAAACTAGACAAAAACATACCCCGTAGCAAACATGTTTTCAAGTGAACATTGGCTAGTTGATGAGAATAAATCATTTTTCAAGAAAGTATGAGTTGCGACCATTGAAACCATTGAAGCAACTCTAAAACATTACTTTAATGTTTGGAGTTATAAGTGACATTTAAAATGTCTGAAAACAATATTTTGGTAATAATAATCTCGGCAACGTACAAAAGATTAAATAAAACTGTATAAAAAAAATGCAAAAAAAATGAGACGAGTTTAAAAATGTATACTAAACATTTTTGAAAATGCGGTTGATGAATTTCTGAAAACGTACTTTCTATAACAAAATTACGAGACCTGTGTACATTTTTAATGTCAGACATATTGTAATAAAACCGTCTGTTCATTTCTTTTTAACCGACTTACCAAAAAGGAGGAGGTTCTATGTTCGACTTCATGTAAGTTTTTTTTTGTATCTTCACCGATATGTCCGTCTATTGTAAACCGATTTTGAAAATTCTTTTTTTGTTTGAAAGAGTATATTTCGAAATTAGTTCCATTTTAATTTAGTGAAGATTTGATGAAGAACTTCGGAGATATACAACAGAACTCTTCAATAAATAACGGAAAATCTCTTGGGATTGCTGCAATCGCATGTCTGTTTATTGTTTATACCATTTCATAACATAACATCACGCCAGTATGCTCGAAAGAGGTACGCAGATCTCTCATTTCATCGATTATGTTCAAGTTTCATGTTATTCTGGCGTTATAGTTACTTGCTAAACAACTTGCCTATTAGATAGGTACAACTAAAAAGAGTGAAATAAAAAATACTTTTTTGCAAAAAAATACTACCGACTTCCAAATAAAAAACTACAAAGTGAAAAATAACTTTATTTTTGGAAGTCGGTGTCTTTCGTAGGTACCAATATTTTTGCTAGGGTGGCGTACCTTATACTAATAATATCCTCGAGATATTCGCTGAAGGTCATAAGGTCTACGCCTGACCTCGGCACACCCCGACAACGATGTAGAGACCATGTATGAGGATATCTCTATAGCCATGCATGGTTTCAAAACTCACTTCATCGTTGTCATCGGGGACTTCAACGCGAAATTGGGCAAACGAGACGAGGATGAGCTGCAAGTGGGACAATTTGGAATTGGACGTCGGAACTACCGGGGTTCTGCCCAGTTTTATGGAGAAGGAGGGCCTCTTTATGATGAACTAATTTTTCAGAAAGCGTGAGCACAGGAAGTGGACCTGGCAAAGCCCCGATGGTGCAACTAAAAACGAGATCGACTTCATCATGTCAAACAAGAAGCAACATTTGCTTCTTGGATGACGACGATGTCTCTGTGATCAATTCGGTGAAAACCGGGAGCGATCACCGCATGGTAATAGGCACATTGAACATTAATATCAAGCTTGAAAGGTCTCGACTGATGAAGTCTACCCTCCGTCCAGCACAGATCCGGTTCCAAAACCCCGAGAGCTTTCAGCTCGAACTCCGGAATCGTTTCGAGTGCCTAGGGAGCTCCGTGGTCGAATACAGCGATGGGTTCGTAGAAGCTGTCTATACGGTCGGGTCGATCGAGAAATTCTATGGGCAGTTGTACACGTCAACCAGTATAACCGTAGTGAATCTAGTAAAAGACCCTAGAGCTAGATTGACCCTTCACTATACTAAAGACATTCCGGACGCCAGCCTGTACGAGAGTAGGATGGCTCTTAAACAGCTTAAGAATACAAAGCACCGGGTGATGACGGGATTAAGGCCGAACTCCTGAAGGTGGGTGGAAAACCAATACTTAAGGCCCTTCAGAAGCTGTTTGGTTCCGTCATACTCTAGGGGAAAACGCCACAGGCATGGTGCGGGGGTGTGGTGGTACTCTACTTCAAGAAGGGTGACAATGCCCATTGAAGAACTATAGGCCATCTCACTTCTTAGCCATGTCTACAAGCTGTTTTCAAGAGTCACCACGAATCGTCTCGCGCGCTGCTTTGCGGATTTCCAGCCTCCCATACAAGCCGGATTCCGTAGAGGCTTTAACACCGTAGAGCCACATACATACGCTGCGGTAGGTTATACAGAAGACCGAAGAGTACAACCTGCCTCTCTGCTTAGCGTTTGTGGACTACGAGTAAGCCTTCGATTCGTTCGACACTTGGGCTGTACTGCAGTCTCTCCAACGGTGCCATATCTACCGGTACATCGAGGTGTTGAAGTGTTTGTACAAAAACGCCACCATGTCAGTCCATCTTCAGGAGCAGACCTTGAAACTTATCTTTCTGCAGCAAGGTGTGAGGCAGGGAGTTGTCACATCTCCGAAGCTGTTCACTGCTGCACTGGAGGATGTCTTCATGGTTCTGGACTGGAGAGGGCTAGGCATCAACGTCAATGGTGAGTACATCACTCACCTTCCGTTTGCCGACGATATAGTGGTCATAGCTGAGACCATGGAGGACCTCAGTATAATGCTCGATGACCTCAGTAGAGTTTCCGAAAGAGTGGGTCTTAAAATGAACATGGACAAAACCAAGGTGATGTTGAATGCTCATGTTACACCCACTCCTATCAAGGTTGGAGACTCTACTCTCGAAGTAGTGGACGACTATGTCTACCTGGGACAAAGGATCCAGTCGGGTAGGGCCAACTTCGAGAAACAGGTCAACCGTCAAATCCGTCTCGGCTGGGCAGCGTTCGGGAAGTTGCGCCGGTATCTGCTCGTCTAACTTACCACAGTGTCTCAAGATGAAAGTCTATGACCAGTGTGTGTTGTCAGTAACCTATGGCTCTGAGACGTGGTCGCTCACAATGGGCCTCATCAGAAAGCTTACAGTCACCCAAAGGGCAATGGAGAGGGCTATATTCGGAGTATCCTTATGCGATCGAATCAAAAATGTAGAGATCCGCAAGAGAACCAGGGTTACCGACATAACCCGAAGAATTGACAAACTTAAGTGGCAGTGTGCAGGGCACATTGCTCGCAGAACGGATGGCCGATGGGGCAGAAATGTTCTGGAATGGCGACCGCGAACCGGAAGATGTTGCGTTGGAAGGCCTCCCACGAGGTGGACCGATGACCTGGTGAAGGATGCGGGGATCCGCTGGATATGGGACGCACGGTACCGGTCAATGTTCCGACGCTTGGGGGTGGCCTATGTCCAGCAGTGGACTTCTTTCGGCTGATATGATGATGATGATGAGAAGCATTCATTAAAAAAATTACAATAATCCTTCATACGTTTAGAAGCCATCAATTGCACAATAAACATTGTACAATCCCAGCAATATTTCATACATATTATATATACTCGTAGGTAGAAGTGCATTAAAAGTGGATTAGGCCTATTGGGGATACCACTTAAAAAAAAACGCGCCACTAACTCTACCTCCTGGTGGTGTGGAAAAGAGTTATTTGGCAAAAACCTAAGTTGGAGTAGACTTTGCGTCGCTCGTATGCTTTTATTCTAGAAGAAAATCTTTAGTTTAATTTAGATTTTAATAATTATACAATTTTCAATGGCTAAATTTTCAGAATTGTTTGGTAAACCCGATTGTCGATAAATGATTGTAAAGGTGATGTTTGGTTTTGGACCAACACTATGTACACATACGTAGATTAATAGGACAAAAATAGAGGAATTCCATAAAAATACTAACATATTAATTTGAATAAAGGTACAGGCGTACAAAAATGATCTTTTTTTAATAAGACAACCTTTTTTTTAGGGCAGCCATGACAGTTTTTTTTGACATGACGTTTGACGACTTTGACAGTTTTAAGAAGTGACATCTTTAGGTCTATCTTTACTTTGACTTTGAATTGGAGTATGTTTCAGAGTTTTTAGTATATTGTTTTAGTTTTGCATTCAAGTTAACTACTACAGACGAGACGACAGAGAGATTGGGGTCATCTCTGTTGTAATTGAATACGAGTTTTTTTTTAACACATATATTACGATGACACTTCAGTCTAATGTCAATGTCAAAATGACATTTTTCGCATACTGCTGATCTGTTCCACCATGTTTATAATTTTATGTTGTGTTGCTTTATTGACAAAGTTTATTTGAGTGTACATTGAAACGAAGTGAAATTAAAGAAAATTAACTATAAAAACGGTTACTATATTATACAGCGATTGTTACATAATTATAGTGTACATAGTGCTTGCCCAGGCTCCATACATTTCTGGAACATCTCCTTTACCATTTTTACCATCCCTCCCTAGCATCACTGACAGCACTCTTTGCGCGAATTGAGTACACTATACCTAAGCTTTCACGGTGATTTTTTTTACAGTATCGACTTGCTGTTTTTGGGCGCCAGGTGTAAGGTCTACATCTCTCTAAATCTATATAATCACATTTTTCAAAACTCCCGGCAACTACCAAATGACTTAAGAAGGTACATCTTGTGGTAATACTGAATTCGTGCGAGTCCGACTCGTACTTGGCCGGTTTTTTTATTTACTCACCTTTAATCATTTTTCTAAGTTTATATTTTTAAATGTTTCTTAAGAAATACTTAAATAAAAATATAGAAAAAGGTCATTTAATTGTTATTATTATCCTTAATTCGGGGCAAGGGCTTCAAGACATGGACGGGCCCTACAGGCATTTGTAGGGCGGCACATTCCCTTCTCCTGCTGCAACTGCTGGAAATGGGTTCTGTTTCTCACATCTTTAACACCTGTAACGGATGTGACGTCAGCTTACGTGCAACCGACCAATGCTCGCCGAGCCCGCCGAAGCTAAGCCGCCATATATTGAAGCCTCCCCTCCAGTCAAGCCATGTCAATCAGCGGGGATGTGTTAATATAAGCGATTGCCAGTCATTTATTTGTCTCTTTCAATTGTGAATACAAGATCTGAACAAAGCTCTGCCCGGTTTTTATGTATCCGTTTCACTCTGAAGTGGTATACACAAAAATTAAGCTTCGTTTTAATAACATATCCACGCCACAACCACAAGATCACCCTGAATGAAGAAAAATCGAACAAGTTTGTGTTATTCACGGACTGAACGACACTCACTACAAGCTTCACGGCGTGTGCTCACGGTGTGTGGCACTCTGTCATCGACTGCACGCCGAGCAAGACTACATCAAAATATTTTGGAGAGGTCCTAACAAGAGCCGAGAGCTGTCAGGAGCCATAGCCAGTCTGCCAGGAGCCACAGCCAGTCTGCCAGGAGCCACATCCGATTTGCCAGGTGCGTTGTCTTTCTCATTTGCATATTCGCAATATCGATAACTAATTCTAGCCAGTCCATAGCCACTTGTTTTACTCGTCGCCATATTTCAATAATAATGATAAAACTAGTTCGAATAACCCGAATCCATGTATGACTATGTTTTTACGTAAACTAAGCAAAAGGTATAAGGCAGACGGCGTTCTGTAGTTTGTCTACCGTCATGGGAAAAAGGCGTGACTTCATGTATGTGCTTATTTACTGTTTTCTAATCTGAGGTTCTTATAATTAACACCGATTCTTACCGGGCCATAGACACTTAGTCTAGCAGTGGGCATAAATAGATTAAACAAATACAAACATTGTTTTGCTTCGGGTACACACTAATGTGATTGTACTAATTACGCAGATGAAAATTAAGCTTACAACTTATCAATCCGTATATAGACATAAGACATCCTTAGCGACTCGAATCTGAATCCAGTTACGCTTATCCGCAGTGGGCATAAATAGATTAAACAAATACAAACATTGTTTTGCTTCGGGTACACACTAATGTGATTGTACTAATTACGCAGATGAAAATTAAGCTTACAACTTATCAATCCGTATATAGACATAAGACATCCTTAGCGACTCGAATCTGAATCCAGTTACGCTTATCCTGTGATCTAAGTAAAAAAACAACGTCGATAATAAGCTCTGTCACAAAATAGAACGCCGTCGCTAACATACTTTGTGGCTGTGTTGAGTACCGCGCTTTAAATGTCACTGTAAAATAAAGATTTCCATTACCATAGATATCTGATCAAGTTTTTGAGTTAGCTGGTAAAGATTACTTTAGCTGTTACGTATCAGTATGATCCAAAGTTACCATCAACTGGTAACTAATCCAGATGACACTCATAAAACAGCTTTTATAACTCTTCAGGGTCACTATATGTATACCAGGGTTCCATTTAGTTAAGAAAACAGACCTGCAGTGTGAGCTTTATCAATATAAGTAGCAAAACGAAATAGGTTTTGGCCTTTTTAGAAGATTTACTTCTACCGTCAACTGATTTATATTCTGGTGTAATCATTTTATAAAATGTTTAACGAAAAAAAGTGGATAACGAAAGTTAAAAATTTAATATAAGTACTCGTAAATGCTCTAGTTTTGAAAAATCAAATCGCTAAAATGATTAGGGCAAGTTGCCACCAGTGGCGTATAGCCGGGTTTCAGTTGGCTAGTATTGTGTATCATGTGGGTACGTCAATTTATCAGATTGTGCAATTATTTTTATTTTAAGAAGTTTATTCATAATTGCACGTAGATTGTGTATCGTCGACCACATTATCGCTTACCATCAGGTAAGTGGTCATGCAAGAGCCTATAAATAATAATAATAATAAAAAAATTGTTTGATTAGTTTTGAACGATTGCAAAATATTTCGTGTTCTAAGCCTGTGTTGGCTTTGTATGACCCCGCGCTTCCTACAGAAGTACATACGGATGCATGTAAGTTAGCTGTTGCCGGTACATTGATGCAAAAACAAACTGCAAATAAAAATTCATTGCGATCAGTCGTGTTACAAGTGAGGATACCATGGACCATAGTCATGAGCTTCAAACCCTCGCCGTTGGACTCGTTACGTAGATTTCGCGTGTATGTTTTAGGTAAATATGACATGTAAAAAAAAAAATAAAAAAAAAAAAAAAAAAAAAAAGGTTGTTACCGATTGTGCAGCGATCCAAAGTACGGTCACGCATCGCTGGATGGTGGTTTTTGATAAAATATTACCACATTAATGTCGAGTATAGGCCGGGCGATTATATGAAACATGTAAGTGCGCATGGTATAAATCTAGTCGATACAATGAATAAAAACATCGTCTCGAAGTCGCTGACTAGTTTTATACTTTACAATGTCAGGATGACAACCTTAATTCACTAATTAACCAGCTAAAAACCAACTCCGCCGATTCGAACATAATAAGTAGTTACTTGATTGTTGACTAGATGCTTTATAGAAAAACCCTAAACGGGATTAGACTGGTAGTTCAGAGCTTAGGTAGATGGATAAGATAGTGCAAATGCATCATGATGACTTTGGTCGCCATGTTTAATAAAAAATTATACAATTCATTAGAAAATTCGTGACCGCATATCTTCATTATGCATATGGCATAGGTAGTTATGGTATGAAAAAAAGAAAATTTCATCTAAATTCCTAAACCCTGATCCAATGCTTATGCCAATTCATGTAGACCATTTAGGATCGTTTTTTGGGCAAAAAAAGGGGTATGCGTACAGCTGGTAATGATTGTAGTGACGAATGAGTTTTCCAAATTTGTTATTGCTAAGTCAACACTTGCCTACTATCAATTCTATTGAGACGATTCGGACACTGAAAAATATATTTTGCCTTTTAGTTTCGCACGAGCAGTCATTTAAAAAAGTTTGGTAATGATAAACAGTTTAGGTACACATTAAATGATATTGCTTGTGTCTATGCTACTGGTTAGTTTAAACGTAAAAATCACACCATTCATAATGCTTTGCGGGCTAACGACTATAGTATTGCCTTAACAAATAACTAGATAACTGGGCCAATGCACTGTCTCATATAATTTGGGGAATCAATAGCACTACTAATGACACAACTTCCTTGAATTGTTAAGATTTAATGTTCGCTCGTACTGGTGGCCTAGTAACGCATAGTAACGCCTAGTAACACCTAGTAACGCCAACGCCTAGTAAAGCCAATGCCAAATAACGCCAAGTAAAGCCAACGCCAACGCCAAGGCCAAGTAACGAAAATGCCAAGGCCAAGTAACGCCAACGCCAAGGCCAAGTTATGCCAACGCTAAGGCCAAGTAACGCCAATGCCAAGGCAAAGTAACGCCAATGCCAAGTAACGCCAACGCCAAGGCCAAGTAACGCCAACGCCAATTCCAAGTAACACCTAGTAAAGCCAAAGTCAGATCCTTTGTTTCAATAAGGCCATTAAGGTTACACTAGTCGATTTTTTTTCCATACAAACGTAGTCTAGGGATTACTCCTCTATTTGACGATGTACGTTCGAAATAAAAAATGATATCAATTTGTCTCATCATTATCTAGCCCTGTATGGAAACAAAAAATATTTGAAAGTTATGAGCGTTGAAAGTTCCATATTTCAACACTAATTTTAACGTATCTTTGGGCGGCAATAAATACCATAAGAAGAAGGAAAATTGCAAAACGGCCACCATACAAGGATAGATTAGTAGTTCAACAATGCAAATAATTTTATTTTGAAAATATACATTTAGTCGTTTTTTATTTAACCATTTATGCACACACACATAATATACAGACAAGATGAAGAAACAGAAAAATAGGTACATAGGTAATGCTTATTTCTATAGAAATCTCTTCCAGCACACCTGCGAAAGGCAAGATGAAAAAAAGAGATGTAGACATAGTGTGTAGAGTTGAAAAAACATTTACTTGAATAATTTGAATAATTAACTAAAGTATTAACTAATAAAAAATACTGATAACAAATTAAATATACCTACTGTTATAATAATATATACAAAGATATTTATAAAATAAATATTAAAACAATAAATACGAATACCTATCTATATATCTATTAAAAAAATACATAATTATGAAACTATGACGGAATGGAAAGGTCTTTCACTCTTCTCTTAAAAACTGCAAGAGTTTGGCAGTCCCTTTTGTCAGGCAGTAGAGAATTCCGCAATCGCACGGCGTACACAGTAAAAGAGTAGGAGTAGAAGTCGGTACTGTGGGAAGGGATATTAAGGAGATTTTTAAGATACGACCTGCAAAGTGCATCGGAAGGACGGGAGTAGGAAAAGCGTTCACGGAGGTAGGAAGGTGTTTTAGGAATGTGAAGGATGTTAAATAATAAACACAATATGCGAGAGTTCCTGTGAAGCC
The DNA here is from genome assembly GCA_948252205.1 of Orthosia incerta. Lineage (NCBI taxonomy): Eukaryota > Metazoa > Arthropoda > Insecta > Lepidoptera > Noctuidae > Orthosia > Orthosia incerta. The sequence continues at coordinate 33,699,032 of OX411741.1, read as the reverse complement.
GAATAGAGAGCCACTTGAGTAACTTGCGAAAATCTGAAACGTGGTGGGAGGTCGTCATCGTAAAGATGGAAGTTACAGGAGATGATTCTAGTAACAGTGTAAATAAAAATAGAAACGAGAAGAGGCGAGAGAACGCCACCCTGGGGCACACCCGCAGCAAGAGAGCACCAATCCGAAGAACACTCATCAAGGCGTACCCGCTGCGAGTGGCCTCTGAGATAGGAGTCGAACCAATCAATAGTGGAAGAGGAGAAATTGCAAGATTTAAGGATCCCAAGAAGGATATTGAAGTCAACAGAGTTGAAGGCACTGCTGAAATCAAGAAGCACAAGTAACGTCAGAGATTTGTGATCCATAGCCCAGCGGATGTCATCAGTCACCTTTAAAAGAGAGACAGTACTGTGACCAGGTCGGAAACAAGATTGAAAAGGACTAAGAAGATCATTACTATATAGAAACAGAGACAGCTGCTGATGAACAATGTGCTCAAGAACTTTGGAAAGATAAGGTAGGATGGAAATGGGTCTGAAATCGGACAGTGAGACCGGGTTAGGTATTTTGGGTATCGGAATAATATGGGCTAGTTTCCAAACATCGGGGACAGTGCAAGAAAACAAGTAGTAGTTAAAAATGTGTGTTAAAACGGGAAGTATTATGGAGAGGATAGGAGTAATCATTCTTGAGCAAATATCATCATTACCAACTGCGGAGGAGGAGATAGCAAAAATATTTTTTTTCATGATATCTAGACTCCCAAAGGTCTGTTTATAAAATTTCACACACTCGTTTTCGTCCTAAATCATCATCCATTTCGCTACAAACTTGCAAAAGTGCTAATTCGTACGCGAACTAGCTTCTTTCTGCTCATCACAGCATCTATCTATTGCCCACGAGTTGTCGGATGAGATAGCAGGCATTTTAACGTAAGTCGACGACACGAACTATTTTGTGCGCCCAACGCACAAAATAGTTCGTGCCGTCGACTAGTGTCACCTTAAGCGGCACTTCGAACGTAAAAAAAAGCTTCAGATAACGCAAGAGTGATCATGTGTACAAAAGGGTTGTTTTTATTCTGGATGACTTTTAATGAGGTCATAATATAGTAATCAATGTCAAAGCCATAGCCATCACGTTTTTATTATAGCCAAAACTTATTTGAATTGAATGCGATACACTGGTTTGCAAGAATCAGTCAAGGCCATATTGAAAATGCATTATGTAAAGTAGTAGAAAATTATAGATAATGGATTATGGACATAAAAGGTTTACGCGGTTACAAAATCTCACGGATGCTTAGTCGGTAAATGCTGTAAGGCCATATAGAAGTAAAACATCTATATCGGACAGTAACAATAGTACTGACACTGAAGATCTAATTGATTTATTTGAAAGCTAATGAATGATTTTTGTTTCCATTGCGGGAGCAATGATTCAAGGACGGCCGAATGTAACGGATGTGACGTCAGCCTACGTGCAACCGACCAATGCCCGCCGAGCCCGCCGAAGCCGCCATATTGATGCCTCCTTTCCAGTCAAGCCATGTCAAGCAGCGGGGATGTGTTAATATAAGCGATTGCCAGTCATCTATTTGTCTCTTCCGATTGTTAATACAAGATCAGGGGGGTGACCATAAGCTCTTAGAGCGGTATCAATTTGAGATCGAGGAAGTGACAGATGTATAAAAGTCATATACATCTGTCCCTTATTCGGTCTCAAATTGATACCGCTCTAAGAGCTTATGGTCACCGCCCTGAACAAAGCTCTGCCCGGTTTTTTATTTATCCGTTTCACACCCTGACTATTTTTTTTGAAAATATTTTCGAAATACAAAACCGACTTTTCTACAGAGATTCTATTTTCTTTTCTATATGTATTGATGATAAATTGGTAAACGTTTTTTCTTCCAACTATGCTTTAATTTCATCACAATCACACTAAAAACTCAGTACAAAGCGAGTCTTTATTGCTCTAGAGCAATAAAAATGTATGAAATTTCATTATTGCACAGTTTTTTTTTTAATCGCACCTAAAGGTGCCAATCTCAATGGATTAGCTCTATTCAGCCAGCCGATATCAATACTTTATTTTTTACGTACGTATTATTCGTTTCTATCCTACTTGTTCCAAATTTAAAAAATGATTGCTGCTAACTCTGATTTCAAAATGAAAGAAATTTAAAAAAGTGATTTTCGACATCGCCGCGCCCGTGGCCGCGCCCATCTACTTCCCGTGATAACGACTTCATTGTAACAAATCAGCCAGGCCCATCTAACTCGTCTGATAATATTATTCAGTCCCAAGTTAAACAAACAAATATAAATTTGCCCAACAAAACTTAACCTTACGTTTAATAATTGCTCAAGTATAACTTTTAATTTCAATAATTAAACTTCTATTTTAACTGTTTGATATGAGTTTCTTTTATCTACTATTCCTATAGGTAATAGTTGAAAGAAAAGCAGATTATGCACCTCGCCTTAAGTAATTTATATTGCCATCGTGCCTGTTAGATTAGAGCCCTCGCTGACGCTCGGGCTCTAAATCAGGCACTCGGTGCAATAATAAATTACTTTGTGCTCGATGCAATAATCTATTATTTTATTGTTTATGCTACTTTTACTGGGCGCAGGTTCTACCGCAGTCACTGAAACTGAAAAAAAATATGTAAGATACAGATTACTTGATAAACAATTTTTTTATCAAGAAATTATGATATCGTTACCTATTTTGTCAGTTTTAGATCTGGTATACGCTTTCGAATTTGGTGGCTGATATTGCTTTATTGGATTTGGTAAGGGAGTTGGATATCTAGAGTACACGTGTGGCCTACTATAGTAGACCAGGGTAACACTTTTTGTTAGGTATAACTTTTTAGTTTAGCGCGCTAGTATTTTGAGATTCCAGGAAAGCCTCGTCTGATATATACACCTATTTGTTAAGACCTCAGTACCGAAACAAACCCTGCGTGTATGCATTTGTAGCATATGCATGTGTACCTAATTTGAAGCCAAAACAAAGGGCCTGATGATACTCATGATGACATGATATTTACTCATTTTTAATAATTCACATATGTATTTTTAATTATCACTAGTTATTAATTATAATAAAATATTATTTTGAATTAGACTTCAAAAAAACAGGCAATTTTAGTACATATTTATATTTTTACAGATTCAGACCCGATTTCGTCATCTAAAATTTCAGGAGGTTAGGTGACTGCGTGAACCAGATACCGATGATAAAGAAGTTGTTGAGAGTGAAGATGATAAAGTTCAGACTAATAATAAAATATGTATGATATAATACTTATAAGTTTATAAAAAAATCGTTATAATAATCGATATTGTTAGTCGTCGTCTCATTTATATTTCCATAACAATTTATCAAAAACATTAGTTTATATTACAAATAAATAAAATAATAGTACATTATGGTACAAGTGTGCAATGTTGGTGATTACCGCTGAGGCGCCATTGAGACCCGAGCGATCAGGTGAGGGTCTTAAGAGAGCCGAGGACGGTAATCATCAATACACACGTGTATCATACGACGTTTTTCAACACACTTGTGAAGAAAATAATACTAAAAAAACTGTGAACACTCCACGAAAAGCCAAAAAAAAAGAAACCTCATTCTTTTAGTCTATGACCGATCGCCATTGTTAGATGCGCGCGCATAGGAAAACTGATGAATTTTGCCCGCCATTGCGAATACATTTTCACGACTCGTTTTCACTGTTGAAATTACAGTTATTTTAGAATTATTTTCTTCACAAGTGTGTTAAAAAATGTCGTATGATACACGTGTGTATTGGTGATTACACACTTGTACCATAATGTACTATTATACCATTCCCCCTTTAAAAAGCTTATTTCATTCACTGAAAACAGTGACTAAAAAGTACTTTTAATCACTATTTTGGTGTTTGAATTTAGAACACATATTCGACCTCCATCCCAATGCTATACAACCTCCTTGCGCAAAAAATACTCGATCAATCAATCAATCAATTTATTTGTCGATACAAACTCTTTGTGCTTTTCGCTCAAATATTTCCTTTTGTCTTATTCATGGTATAAAGTATAGTACGCAACTCTTGAATAAAACGGATTTATATCGAGGGCCATGAATCATTCGCGTCGCTCAGGATTCTAACACTTGACTCACTCGCTATATATGCTCGTGATTCAATCATCATTAAACACTCCCTACGGTCGTGATTCATTTGTTAGAATCCTACACTTGCTCTTAATTCATCTATGGCCCTGGCATTAAATCCGTCCTTTATTCGCTAGTTGCATAATATGTATAATATTTCATCACACAACCTCGGAAAGATTCTGTTTGTCATTCGAAATCTGAGTGCAAAAGTGCATTTTATCCGTTAGCGTGGATAGATTTTAAAATTCGAACCTTCTATTCAATAATTTCTATACAGCTAGTCCATAGAAAATGCATTAATACTTATTTCATGTCAGTGCGCCAACCTCATTTTTAGAATAAACGCACCGGCCAGCACAAAGAAGGCATGAGAAAAAACTTTAAAAAATTTGCTTCTCTTTATTTAATTCACTTTCCATCATTTTGGTTTGTTTTTTGATAAAATTTTAAGAAATGATAAAATATAATATTTTAGTAGCAACGAAGATATAAATTCGAAACTTGCAGAGTTAGTGCAAGCGGTACATAATGCCGAATTTTCTTCCAGAAAAATCGCGCGAAAAGTACATAAAAGAGTACAATTTGCTCAACGCATGGAGATAACGGCGATAAAACGTTTTCGGGAGCTATAATGCTATCATACTTTATTACACTGTCTAAAACAAGAAAATCAAGCGTTGGAGTATTTATTCGATGCCTAAATCCACGATCAAAACAAAAAATGGAATCCACATACAAATAGTATTCAAAACTATTGGCGTTTTTAAAGAAAAAGTCAAGCGTCCACAAACCGAATAAATCTAAGATTTCACCACTACTAGCAGTTTCTCAACGAAGCGCCTGACTCCGAAATTCTGCTACAAAAGTCAGTATTTCGCTTTTTTATTATAATATCTTTGCTCAAAGTAGTTACTTTTATATGAAAGTATGTACTTACTGTCTTAGTATCTGCTGTAAAACAAATTTTCTTCCGTTGCGTTACAGGTTGTCCTCATAATTGGCATTAGAGTTGCATGCTGGACTAATGAACTCACGTATCTTACATCAAAAAACATTGATAAGTATTCAGAAGTAAGTATTAAGTTGCTGTTGGTTAACTTATAAAACACGAAGGCAATATTCACAAGAACTTCGTGATTGTGACGAACATGTCAAAACAGTAAATAAAAATCAAGCCTTGCGCCCTGATAATACACCAATCGATCGATATTTTCTGCAATATCGTAAAGAAAATGTATTAGATAGCCTCAGGTAATTACTTAAATTGGTGGTTTGCAACGTGAAATTGCCACGTTCCTTGGACCACCACGTGAAATTTCCACGTTACTTGGACCACCGGAACCAGAGCAATACAACGGGCATTGTTTTAGAAGGACGTCGGCCACACTTTTTGCTGATTCGGGCGCTGATCTGACCACGCTTAAGCGACATGGCGGCTGAAAGTCCAGTACCGGTTACAAAAGGATGCATAGAAGACCATTGAAAACAAGTCAAAAATTTACAAGGCCATCGTTGGAGGTATAACTTTAAAACAGTCCTGCCTAGATCCTTGGACTCGTCCTTAAACTTCCAAAGACAGCACGATAGAAAATCATTTTCAATCGCCTACCAATCCATCTGAAACTCCAACATTCACAATGGAATCCAATGAAATTGAGCAATTTGCCGCAAATTAGCCAAATAATTAACCTAATAGTAGTAAACATGTGACAAACACAAGCTTACCAGTTTCAGAAAAAAAATAACTGTTAATTACCAAATGTAGCAATTTTACTTTTATTTTTTTTAATAAATGAACACTAATTTTTATGCTGTTTTCTTGCACCTAGTATATCCTTCGCTGTAGTGAGGTGAAAAGTCGTGTGTTGCGCTCGGCAGCAAAATTATTCTGCGTCTCGTACCTTTGGAACCCCTCGCTACGATCAGGATTCTATATTTGAACCACTCGCTTCGCTCGTGGTTCAATCCTATATTACTTCGCTTGCTCAGGTTTCAATACAAGTGCTCGCGCCAAAAAACAACTTTGCAGCTTTGTATAGAAAATACCTATTCAATTATATTATTATTTAAATCAAATAATAAGAAATATAGAATTTATTGACATTTTATGATGGCCTAACATAGTAAGCCACGCGTGTACTCGTGTAAAAAAGAGGCGTGTGTATTGAAGTGTTAAGGTTACACTAGTCGAAAATTCTTCCATACATACGTAGTCTAGGGATTATTCCATTGTTTGACGATGTACGTCCAAAATAAAAAGTGATATCAATTTGTCTCATCATTATCTAGCCCTGTATGGAAGCAAAAAAGTAAAAGAAGAAAATATTTGAAAGTTACGAGCGTCGAAAGTTCCACATTTCGACACTAATTTTAACGCTGTTTTGGGCGCAAATAAATATCATAAGACGGAAAATAGCAAAACGGCCTCCATACAGGGATAGATTAGTAGTTCAACAATGCAAATAATGTTATTTTGAACAGATAGATTTAGTCGTTTTTCTATGATATCTAGACTGCCAAAGGCCTGTTTATAAAATTTCGCGCGCTCGGTTTCGTCCTAAATCATTATCCATTTCGCTACAAATTTGCAAAAGTGTGTATTCGTACGCGAACTAGCTTCCTACTGCTCATCACAGCACCTATCTCTTCCGCACGTGTTGTCGGTTGATATAAAATGCATTTTAACCCCGCGCACAATATAGTTCGTGCCGTTGACAAGTGGAGTTCCTTAAGGAGTTCCGTGACAGGATAACCTAAACCGAAACTAGGATGGGTTAGATGAACCCTCTTTTCCGCACTTAGATTCTCATTTGGCCCGATGTACGTGCGGCATGCAGGGGAAAATCACACCCATGCCTCTCTGTGAGAGGGAATTTGAAGGGAGGGGTTTTGTATTTTACCACGCGGACCCATTGCTGGTGGATGTCACATATCTTCGAATTGTTGGTGGTTCCTCACGATGTTTTCCTTCATCGTTTTGAGTGCAGTGGTGATGAAATAATTTACACAAAGTAAAGCGTCGCCTGGGTTCGAACCCACGACCTACAACTTGTAAGTCGCGGCCATTACCACGGAGCCACCACTGCTCCGAACCTATTTGTGTTATGGCTGCTCCGCTGATCCAAAGCTATTGGATATTCTTAATTCAAACCACGACCTACGACCTTTTTCTCGATTTTAAAAAGTAACACTCCATGTCGTTAGTTAATTAAGGTAATAATTAATAACTATCATAATCATGAACAGCCTTCAAATGCACGTCGGCTCTGGATTAGGATCGTGACCGAAGGACGCGAGAGGGAGTGAGATGGGGTGGTGGGCGGTGGAGAACAATGCGACACTGTACTGAATCACGCGTTCTTTATGTGCTTCTGTTATAATAATACTACTTAATATTAGATATTGAAGAGTGAAATGTATATTACTCCTTTGTTGATCTTTTCTGATCCTTTCAACGTCGAGCACACTCGCGCGCGGTACGGCACAGTTGACGCACGTATTGTACTCGAGCGCACAGTAGTTTTTAGGGTTCCGTACCCAAAGGGTAAAAACGGGACCCTAATACTAAGACTCCGCGATTCGTCTGTCTGTCACCAGGCTGTATCTCATAAACCGTGATAGCTGGACAGTTGAAATTTTCACAGATGATGTATTTTTGTTGCCACTATAAAAACAAATACTAAGACCAGAATAAAATAAATATTTAAGTGGGGCTCCCATACAACAAACGTGTTTTTTTGCCGTTTTTGCGATAATAGTACGCAACCCTTCGTACGCGAGTCCGACTCGCACTTGGCCGGTTTTTTTGATCTACCCTACATTCATAATATAAAGTTATCATGAACGTAAATAATTGAATAGAATAGTATAGAATACTCCAAAGAGTATGTAACACTACGTTTTAATACTCTATATTATGTACACCATGTAAATTACAGAAAGTATAGACGAAGAAAACACACTGGGCGACACAATGGGCGGCTTTATCGCTAAAAGCGATCTTTTTAAGACATCCTTTGGATGAACCGTTTTGATTTTGAATAATTCCGTTGGCAAAAGTATTGAAAACGAAGGAGGAGGAATGGCGAACGATCAAGTACTAAGTGATGAAGAGGTGAATAATAGTAATGCTTTGGAGATGAATATGGAACACGATACCGAGGTATCCCATGCTGAAAAACGCAGATTGGGTAGCCTAACTGAGACAGTAAAAATTACGGATGGTGATGGTTTTACTCGCGTTCAAACTAGAAATGCAAAGAAAGTTGCGCGCAGCTTGTTGCAGACACAAATTTCTAAACAGACAGAGGAAATTATAAATACGCCTGTAAACATTTTTGAAATAAGTTTGACTATAGATAAGATTGATTATAGATACTGGCAAAAGAAAAAGAAAACATTGTTACCTATACAGAGTTTAAACACGAGAAGGTCTTTGCCTCTTCTCCTAGATTTCTAAAATAGAAATAATTGAGATAGTTGTAACTAGTCTGGATTGCGTTAAAGCGTCTTAAAAAATCGTATAATTTTAATGTACTGTTAAATAATGTTCTAGATGAACTTAATATTAAATACCTATGCAGGATGGCAAAAAAAATACGGACGGATCTAAGACAAAGAAGGTATTGGTGCCGCCTATTTTAGTAATAGTTTTAGAGTAAATGCGGGTTATAAAACTGTTTCTGATGTTAACATTATGAGCGCTGAGCTATTTGCAATCTCAGAGGCTTTTAAATAGTAATTTAAAATCTAATTATGTAGTTATTATTTCAGACAGCATAAGTGCTGAACACATAGCTCGCTCCACCTCTGATTGCAGAGGAACAGCGTTAGTTTATGTTATCTATACTAATACCAATATACTAATACTAATAAACTAATTAATATAATACCTATACTAATATAATAACATACAGCTGAAGAGATTGTTTGTTTGTTAGAACGCGCTAATCTCAGGAAATACTAGTTTTTTTTTTTTAATAATCTATAGGCTCGCGTTTGACCACTATCTCGCCTGATGTTAAGCGATGACGTGGTCTACGGTGAAGCACGCTTGCCTAGAAGAAACCTATTCACTCTTGACTTAAAGACCCCAAGGTTGTAGCTATCAGGGAAAAAAAGAAAAAAAAAAAACTTTTTGTGTTGGATAGTCCATTTATCGAGGAAAGTTATAGGCTACGAACAATAAGAGCGGAGCATAAATGAAAAATGTTGCAAAAACGGGCAAAATTATTCCTTTTTGATAGCATCCGTAAACGGTTTAAGTTACGCAACAATCATGTATGTAGGGTAGGTAGAGTAGGTAGGGTAGATGGGTAGGAAGGTAGGTAGCCAGTTGACGGGAGCGAAGCCGCGTGAAACAGCTAGTAAGATTATAAAGAGGAAAGATTTTGTTGTTTGTTTGTTTGTACCGAATATGCTCCGAAACTACAGGACCGATTAAAAAAATTCTTTCACCAATAGAAAGGTATTATTCTTGTGTGACATAGGCTATTTTTTAATCCAAAAAACGGGCCCTGTGGGGTGGTCCACGGGAGAGAAGCCGCGAGGAACAGCTAGTCCTAAATACAATTTATACCATGTCTAAAGATGTTACTCTGAGATTGCAATGGATCCCATCACATGTTGTTTTGAGAGGAAACGAGGAGGCTGACGTTTTGGCTAAAATATCTTGTACAGACGGAAGCGAAGTATTCATAACACCTGATTACTCAGAATATTTTTCACGTTACACGAAAATATGCCAACAGAAGTGGAATGCATAATTGTTGACACCAGATCTCGTGAAAAAGGAATATGGTACAAAACTATGCAATGTGAGCCTTCTCGAATTCCGTGGTTTTCTGACGTTAAATTACGTAGGCAAATACATAAATGGCATTTGGGATACGTTCGGGACATACGCCATTAAAGAAGTTTGCCTTTTTAATGAAAAAATCCCTTTCCCCTAATTGTGATGCCTGTAATAAACCAGAAGATGTACAATACCTCCTTTTGGATTGAACTCTCAATAATTTTGAAAGAAAACATTTATGTAGGTTGTAGGCAATTAAAATTAAATTTATTAGATTTAGGAAAATTTCAATCTGTGTTAGCAAATCCTGCAAACATTAAATCTAAGTTTATTTATAAGTTTATCCTAAATAGTCTTAAGAAGTGTGTGTTACTAGGTTAATGATTATATGGGGCTGACATAACCTGTTGTTGGTTACAAGTCCCAAAAAAATAAAAAGTCGAGCACACACTGTGTGTGCGTAAGCTATTGTTGTTTTATTGTGTCTGCTAATTAGACGCTCAATGGGTTTCCCTATGGAATCGGTTGTACCACCCGTCCGTTTTTGCCGATTATTCCAAACCTGAGCCGAAATCCTATCCCGGTCTTTTTGTCTCCAGGGTATAAAGTAGGTGCCCTAAGCGCCCGAGCTCGTTTCGCTCGCTCTTCGCTTCGGAATTAACCGTTTTGCCGGGCTTCGTCGAGCTTGAAGAATTTTTTTCTGCTCGGTTTTGCTTTCTTGTGGTCGTTACTGATGGTTCTGGCTTTCAAATTATGCTCTTTATGGTTGTAGTAATGTTGTCTGAAAACGCCATAAAAAGCCCGACACAGCAAAAAATAAAAATGGGCTGTCAAAGGGCCAACAATCATTTTTAGGATTCCGTACCCAAAGGGTCCAAACGGAGCCCTATTGCTGTCACTCACGTGTCCGTTTGTCTGTCCGTCTGTCTGTCGTCTGTCACCTGTGACACAGATTTTACAGCCAAACGGTTGGAGCTACAGTCTTCAAATTTTCACAATATAAGCATCTTGTTCAGCCATACAAATTGTCAAAAAACATTTTCTAACGTTTTTAAGGAGGGAATTCCTAACGTTTCCTATTAAAATCAATTTATTTTTGCGATTTGGTTTTAATTTTTGCTTCTCGTTTTGTTTTAGATATGAGCTATACTTTTTGTACAAAGGACAATGGCAGAAGCCCATACATTATTTTAGCTGAGATTAAATTCCTACGACTCTACATGAAAAATATCTTGTTTAATTCAGGGTCATGTTCTGAATAAGTTTGTGCAAGAATTTTTGTTCAAGATTGCCGAGAATAATAGATATTCAGTCAAGAACTTTTGTAGGTTATGTCTGGGTAACTATAAATAATGTGTTTAATAGGTAATATTATTCAATTTTATGGTAGTAAAAGGGCAATATCGCATTAGTATTTCCCTTTCCTAGTTATTTCAGCATGAAATGTAAAATATGCTCTTTGGAAAGAGTATATTTATTTATTTTAGCTACTTTGACATGTAAAAGGTCGTCGTCAACAACCAAGCTATATTTTTTTAGACTTGGATACTAGTATTTTTGCTTATCATTAATGAAAGTAAGTAATTCATTTGGGACACCTACACTTAGACATAAACTGTATTGACATTCATTTGCTTCGTTTTATTATAATAACAAATGCAATAATGATATACTTACTACAGTCACTACTTGTCACTTTGCAGAATAAGTGTAAAATGGCAACACTAAGCTAATGAGAGTGAACGTAAAAATCAAATAACTTACATTTATAATGTTTTTTTTTTATCCGTAATGAACCAGTTAATGTTATACTTTCAAAAAACGTAACCAATTATTTGAATTTCTTTCGTATTTAACTCACTTTCAGACGCTCAAATTTAAGTCAGCTAAGAATTCGCCATTGTTCTTTTGTGCGTATATTTAATTTAGGCTAGTTCAATTATGTTTTTTTTATATTCAAGAGAGCATTTTAACATTGAAATTGACTTTTCTGATGAGTCTTCACGTTTTGACAATAATATTGTCTATATGTTTTGATAGGGATCTACGGGAATACGGGATAGGAGAAATTTAATAAAAAAAAAAAATAAAAAAAAAACAAAAGTCATTTATTCAAACTAGGCTGAGAACAGTACTGAAGGCCTTGTGTCGACATCAGATCTTATGCGTCTAGGGTCGAGATGATATATGTTCGTTCCAGTAGGTGGCCATAGCCATGGTGGTTTATAGCAGCTCAGTGACGACCATCAGGTCTACTAAGGTGCAGGTGTATGGGTACTTGAGGTGGGTCATGTTACGATGTGGGTTAGATACCTACTGTCAATGGATAATACGTCCAATAGTACACCTAGCTACTTTCAAACTGTACTCCAGTCCGACCACCACTGCCTAAGCCTGAAAAACTCATAATTATTAAGAAAGTTCTTTCATCATTATGCGAAAATGGCACTAGTTACTTTTCACAAAACGAGCAACAAGCATTTTTATAAGTAACTAGGTACCTACATGTAACTTAATAAAACCGAACATCTAGCTTAGCAACACGGTGGTAAGTCCTAGTTTTGCGTGGCAGTGGTTCAGAATAGCTTCTCAAAGTCGACCACCTCGTTCGTGGGTAGTGGGTGACCCCGCCAGGCGCCGAGAGGTCATGGTCACAGTCTACTCGCGAACTTTATATGAATTTTAATTATACTATTAGATTTGGGCGGTAGGGGTTTGTAGCTCGAGGTCTAATGGTGGAAAACAGCCATACAGGTCGATCTTTAAGGTTAAGCAACGCTTATTGAGGTCGGTCCGAGGATGGGTGACCATAACATGCCGAGACATCTCCGCGCGTCGGAAAATTCGCAAAACTACTGTTTATCGAGGCTGTTGATCTTCAACAGTCGTTACGGTTACTCTGAAACCCGTAATTCTCGTAACCAGTGTTTTCAGGATGTATCGTTTAACCCCATTACTGGGTTATGCAATTCAGGTTGGCAATTGCTCCGAAAAAATACTAGTATTCAGCTACTGCGATTATACTGGAAACGACTAATCGTATTCGTTATTTGATTCAAGCTGAAACTCAATAAATAGAACATTGTGATACAAGGGTGGAAAGCAGGTTATTGCAAACGATCTGTCACTAACAAGCCCGAGCCGAAGGCGAGGGTTTTTAATGACACGAGTTTGCAATAACCTACACACCCGTGTATCACACGACGTTTTTCAATACAGTTGTGGGAAATAGTAAAAACAAATCAAAGAATTAGATTTGTTTATTCACAAAAAGTAAAAAATTCAGAAAATGGCGCGTTTTTGCAACTGGACATATTTTTTTTACAAAGAAAACAAGGTAGAAAAATGTTGCCTATAAAATTCATGCGTAGGCGTGCGCTGAGAAAACTATTGATGATAGATAGAAAATTATCAGGTAGGTAGGTAGGGTAGGTAGAGTAGGTAGAGTAGGTAGAGCAGGTAGAGCAGGTAGAGCAGGTAGAGCAGGTAGAGCAACTAGAGCAGGTAGACCAGGTAGAGTAGGTAGACTAGGTAGATTAGGTAGAGTAGATAGAGTAGGTGGTGCAGGTAGAGCAGGTAGAGTAGGTAGAGCAGGTAGAGCAGGTAGAGCAGGTAGAGCAGGTAGAGCAGGTAGAGCAGGTAGAGCAGGTAGAGCAGGTAGAGCAGGTAGAGCAGGTAGAGCAGGTAGAGCAGGTAGAGCAGGTAGAGCAGGTAGAGCAGGTAGAGCAGGTAGAGCAGATAGAGCAGGTAGAGGCAGGGTAGACTGGATAGGCAGGGTAGCCAGTTGACGGGAGCGAAGCCCCGCGGGTCAGCTAGTTGACTTATAAGTTTAAAACTCAACTGCAAAACTAATGATCGAGCTCGTAAACTAAAGTCACGACCGCGTAATAGAAAGATGCCTGTGTGCAAGATTTAATTTTCGAATCATAATTATAGCCTCTGAAAGTACGCCATGTTTAACAACTGTGTTGAAAAAAAAAAACACTAAAAAATAATCCGACTACCAAAGCAAACCACAAAAAGTGCAAAAATAACTTTCGTTTCGGAAGTCGGTGTTGCAAAATGATAAAACAAGAGGTATCAAAACTTTGGAAGTCGGTTTATTTTTTTGAGAATTTAAAAAAAAATTGTCTTTGCATACGTTCCGGATCGCCATCTCTACGGGATTGTAGCGACCAAAATTTAACGAAGTAGATATCTTCAAGTACCTACCAAATAAAAACCAAAAAAATACTTCATAAACATTCTGTAACAAGTAAGGCAGTAGAGCAGTCAGATCGATCGACATTTATTTTTGTACTTGCGGAAAAAAATATCTGCATATTAACTGGTAGCAATTGCATGGCAGAATGGCCTCGGGGCTGATATCCCTGACACACTTACCTAGCAGATACCCTAGGACATCGTCACACATTGCCTACCTGACCTAGGACATAGGCAGTGACGCAAACGACTTTTACCTTTTGAATAGATTTTAGCATGAAATGTATATTTATGCGCCACAGAAGGAATGGATTATTAGCCATCGGTTTCCAGAAACTTATTGATTCAGGCTTCGAGGGATTTTATTGCGATTGGCCGTATTGAGCAAATCTATTATTGTCTACTTTCTAATATAACGATATCGGATAAGCATGTTTTTTTCTAAATTTGAAGATATTGTCGGGCTTTGTTTGTTGAGTGATTTTGAAACATTACCAAAAAGTTGCGTTTTTTGGTAGCAATTGTTTTTGTTTGATAATTATGGTAAAGCGTAGCCTGAGCTTAGACAAAGTAGTAGTAGTTAGCTTAGTATCAGCGATGGCTGTGTTAGAATTACGAAATGTAAGGGATTAATTACGTAATATTTCGATAGCGCTTAAATTAATATTTTTTCGACTATTTTCTAATCGCTAACGCGACGCTTTCGTTGAAAAAATCTCCCTTGTCTAGAACATCAGATATATAGTTCTCGCCGAACTTCTGGCCCCCCCTGAAGTTGGCTTTTCGATGCACAAAGCACGGAACGGTGCTATTTTTGCGTAAGTTTTATTACTGCGCAGCCATTGTAGCCAACTTCAGGGCGGTCAAGAAGTTTGGCGAGAACTATACCTACGTTTACATGAACAAATCCTTGAGTAGCGCCAATGGATGGTTAATAGACTGCGGTAGACCGAGTCTTTGTAAAAAATCTAGGTATAGTTCTCGCCAAACTTCTTAGCCGCCCTGATGTTGGCTTTCCAATGTGTGCTGTTACCGGTGCTTTTATGTATAAGATTTACTACTGCGCAGCCATTGTAGCCAACTTCAGAGCGGCCAAGATGTTTCGCGACAACTATTCTTGACGACTATTATTGTCGTCATAGAAAGTTTGAATAAACAGAGTAAACAGAGGTGAGGAGTAAACAGAGAACAGAGGTGAATGGAGCCCAACCAGATTCTTTATACGAAGTGACACTACCAGCGAAAACGATTGTCAAATAGTGACAATGCAATGACTGATATCGTGATATTTTGGTAGCAAATGCCAATCCTCACCTGAGCCTGTTATACTGACTCTTAAAATCAATTATTTTTTGGGAATTTTGCTATCCGTTTACTAAAGTTCTCTGAAGTTTTTGGTGTTTTTGACGTGTACAAGTGTTAAATTATTCAGTTTACAACATAAAAATCATTCATCAGATTTATACGAAAATGAGCTGATTTTTGAATCAATAATTTCAATTTAAGAACGTGTCAAATCCTCTAAAGCTTGACTCTAAAAATTCTCGATTAAATTATAAGTTCAGTTCAATAGTCACATTTAGTTACAATTTAAGGAATGTGGACTATTTTGTTCCAGCACGTACCTATGCTGATGTACTCGAACTCAGCAGGCAGGTAAACGTAGTGAACAAAAATTCAAAGTCTGTGTAGGTTACATTGACATGAGTATGTTTCACTGTTTACAAATCGTTTGCACATCTATTATTTTGTACCTATGTTAACAAATGATTAAATTAATGAATGAATTATGAATGAATTTCGTTGCACAGAGGGGATCCCGGGCTGGACTATTTTCCCTCACGGGGTCATGCCCAAAAACCCCAGACTGCCTGGTCTTTTTTATATTTGATATGGGTTTGCTGTTTACTCTAGTCTAGGTCAGAGGTGACAGAGACCAAGGCGACGATGGAGTGAGCTTCCCCAGGAGAAGCCTGATCACACTAACTTTGAAGGGATTCAGGTTGTATTCGTTCGGAAACACAGACGAAGGTAGTGAGTTCCTCTCTTTCGCTGTGCGCATTATGAAGGATGTTTGTTATTGTTTGGTGCGAATTGGTGGAATGGCAACCAGGTAAGGATGGTAACTTGCAGTGCATCTAGATGTCCGATGGTAGAAGGGGGCTGGCGGGATGGCTCCCTGGAGTTCTTGAGCACACTCACCGAAGTACAGTCTGTAGAATTCCGACAAGCAGGCAACCTTGCGGCGATTAGCTAAGCTGTGTAGCTTGGCATCAACCAGTTCAACGTCGCCAATGAGCCTCTTAGCTCTACGTTCTACCGAGTCAAGCGCGGTAAGTTGGTAATTAGCTGAACCATCCCAAAGGTGGCTGCAATAATTGCAGGATCGGCGTAAAGTATCGTTTCACTCTATTTAAGATGTCCAGTTTTTCTTTCCCAAAAATTCCTTCAATAGTACTTTTGAAGGTTACACCCTGTTAAATAAAAGTATTAGGTAGATATATACTTAACACAAACTGAAATAAGAAGGATTGAAATGAGCATAAAAACAATTTGTTTGATCATGCTGCCTCATCTTGTTCCTGTAAAACATACCTTTTTGTATGCTACCTGTAACTTGAAAACGATGTGTCGTGAAATCCTATTAGTTCTAATAAACGAAATACAAAGAAAACCGATCAATATACGAAGTAAGTTCGTTTTCTAGTAAACTGTCGGTCATATTGCATTGTTTGGTGCACAACAAATGGAAGTGGATGGGAGTGCCTAATGGCTGTTTCATGCCTGCAGGCCGCTAGCATTTTACTCGTAATAATTGGTTTGATTTCTTAAGCAATTTAATGTGTCTGTCGTCTGTTGAAGTCGCCGTTTTAAAACTTAAACAGTAGTTGACCGAGCGAGCGCGAAGCGCGACCTAAGTGGCTCCGTTTCAGCTTGGGCAAAAATTCTTTCGTGTGTCCGGATGTTCGGATGTCCAGTTGTTCTCTTATACCTTATATCGCATTTCTCCACCGATTCTAATAAAATTTTGTGAGCAGGTTCGATAATTATATGTTTTAGAGGGTTCCGTACCTCGAAAGGAAAAAACGAAACCTTTATAGGATCACTTTGTTGTCCGTCCGTCCATCTGTCTGTCAAGACCCTTTTTCTCAAGAACGCGTAGAGGTATCAAGCTGAAAGTTATATCAAATAATCAAATCTACTGTCTCTTAAAGCTGTGAAAAAATCAAACTTCCAAGCCAGCGCAATCAAAATATACAGCCGTTTATTCCGCAAATTCTCGACACTTGCAAGGGAATCAAAACCTACAGGGTACTTCCCGTGAACTCAGAATCTTGAAATTTGGTACGAAGCAACGTAGTAGAGCACAGATAAAGGAAAAATTGCGACATCCGTAAATTTTTTGTTACATCATATAATTAAAATATTTTCAATAATTTTAAACTTACTACCCCTTTCCTCATGAACGCGTAGAGGTATTAAATTGAAATTGAAAGCTCAAGATCGACGACCAAGGTCTTGATCGCGATTTATCATACTGCCGCTATATTTAAAACTAGCTCCAGCCCGCGTGGTATTAGTACTTCGCCCAATCTATAATATCCATACTAATATTATAAATGCGATAGTAACTCTGTCTGTCTGTCTGTTACCTTTTCACTCCACGCAGACTAATTTGTTTGCATAAAACATGAATGGGAAGAAATGGGGGGAGTGTTTACTTTGTATGTAACTTCTTATCATGCAACTCCTCCTTATTATGAACCGATTTAGATGAAATTTAGTACGGAGATAGTTTGAGACCCTAAGATGGACATAGGCTACTTCTTTTTGCATAAAACTCGAAAGGGGAGATATGGGGGGGGGGTTAATTTTGTACGTTACTTTTTATCATGCAACTTCTTCTTATTATAATCTCATTTAGATGTAATTTGGTATTGAGATAGTTTAAAGCCCTGAGAAGGACATAGGCTACTTGCATAAAACATGAAGGGGGAGAAATGGTGGATGGGGTGTTAGTTTTTTATGAAACTTCTTAATAGAGCTTAAACCGGTGAACCGATTTAGACTAAATTTGGTATGGAGACAATTTGAGATCTTGGGGAGGAACGATTCATTTTGTATGTTACTTTTTATCATGCAACTTCTTCTTACATTATATGAATTGTTTTTTCTTCTATTACTTTATATTATCTATTTTTCAATTTATAAGTTAAGCACCTACGTATTCACATTATGACATTATTTTAAGTATCTATTTTATTTACCCACGTCCGTGTGTCACTAGCGGGGTGCCAATTGAAAATCAGCGCTGGGTGTCTGACACCCAGCAAATGCTGAGTTGGTAACCCTTTTGGTATTGGCACGCCAGGCGCAGTAATTCTTAAACCCTGTTTTTACTTTTTTTACTATTCTTCTCTGTAACTTTGTGATTATTGTTTTTGTGTTGTGTCTGTGTCAAATAAATGTTTTTCTATTCTTCTATTCTTATAATGAACCGATTTAGATGAAATTAGTTATAGAGATACTTTGAGACCCAAAGAAGGACATAGACTACTTCTTTGGGCATAAAAATCGAAGGGGGAGAAATGGGAGCGGTTAGTTTTGTATAAAACTTCTTATTATAGAGATCGATTCACATCAAACTTTGCGGAAAATTCTCCCGTAACAAATAATTAAAATATATTTTTTTAACTATCCCTAAAAGGGGGTTGTGGATGTAAAGATAAAATGTACAAATATTCTTCATGAAGCTGAATTTTGTCAGGTGGTAGTATAAAGACAGTAAACGTTAGTTAAGAAAGGATTTTGGTGACTTCGTATTTTAAGGGGGTAAATGAGGGAAGTTTAACTTTGTATGGCACTTTTTAATGTGGCTTCGATTTGGTTTAAACTTTGTAGGCATGGTTTTTTAAATGATTGAGATCTGCATATTAATATAGATTAAATAATGGGATGAGGCTTCGTATTACACATTAGGTGCCAATAAATTAACAGGGGGGTGACCATAAGCTCTTAGAGCGGTATCAATTTGATATCGAGTAAGTGACAGATGTATATAAGTCAGATACATCTGTCCCTTATTCGATCTCAAATTGATACCGCTCTAAGAGCTAATGATCACCCCCCTGGTATGAGAAAAGGGGAAAGCGTGTTAATACATCGAATCCCAATAATCGCCACTGACCTATCATTTCAATTCGAAAAGACTCCAGTTTCCAATCATAGTTTTGCTATTACTATTAACAAAGCTCAAGGATAGCAGGGGTGCATTCGGAAAAGCTATGCTTTACCCACGACCAGCTACATTTAGCTGCTGATATTCGCGTATGTCCAAGGCCCAGAATGTGTATGTATTAGCATCAAATGAAAGGACATACAACAGAGGATATAGCAGACGCATAAAATGTTGTACCCAAGATTAACGTCATATTAAGGAATGTTAACTAACTGTATATACAATTTTATTGAGTTAAATAAGTTAATCGTTTTTACGTTATGCTTCCACAGGCTGAGTTTTCCAAGTGGGCGTGGATGGCCAAATCATCACTGTGAAGAATAGCACAAAACAATCAAAGAAGTCACGGGGCCGCTTTTGATTAAAACTAAAACTGCAACATTGGATTTTCTCACCCTGTATGTCGACAACCAGAATTGATTGACAAAACTTATGTAAACGCGGGCGAAGCTGCGGGTAACAGCTAGTTATTTGATAATCTTCTTCTTCTTAGGTCTAGCTCACTTTAGGTGGGGTCAGGCAGTATTTGCACCAATAAGAGTTTCTTCATGCTAGTCCACCACGTAAAGCGGTGATGAGGAGACAACCAGACGCACAGAGTAACTTAATGAGGCAGCTGATGCGGCACAACAGCGCAAACCTTCCGCCCAATTAGTATCACTGGGGGACTTTAATGCCCACCACCAGGAGTGTCTCTTCCCATAAGAGTGCATTGATCATGCTGGACAAGAAGTGCGAACGCTTTCGCTAGCACTAAGTTTAACACATCTGGTTCAGAGGGAAACGAGGGTACCGGATGTTGATTTGCACACAGGCAATTGCTTGAACCTTCTGAATCTGATGACAACAGATCCAGATCGATACTCGGTGTCGATAACTTCACCTTTGGGTAGGTCCAACCACTGTCGGATGAAGTTTGTATCCGTCTACTCCCCATGCGATCCCAGTCCAAGAGCCACCCGGCGTGTTCGGCGGTACAAGGCAGCAGATTGGGATGGGATGCGATCTTTCTTCGCATGCTATCCTTGGTAGCCCATTTACTTTTCTTCGGCTGATTTACAGCGGCGCGGATGCCGTGATGGCTGTGTTGTGGCAGAGAATCTTCATTCTACTACATTCTGATGTAACAATGTCTAGCAAAGACCGATTATGGTTTGACGCATATTGTAATCTTGCCGACGTTAAGCTTGAGATGTACCGGGCATGGGTCGGCGCTCGAACGCGCAAAGTGAGTGACATGTGTAAGAAGAATATAGCTTCCAAACGGGCTGCAAGTCCTGCAAGATGTTGTTGTACTTTTACAACAACATCTTCTTCAGCCTTTGCTCGCTTCGGCACTATTGGCCGAACAGGGACCAAACTTACTTCTTACCCAGCTGATCGTAAAGCATTTTTTTTCTGGCTAAGTCGCTAACCTAAAAAAGAAAGCAAACTTATTTGCCTCTCCTTTTGCGGCATCTTCGCGTCTGCATCTTGATCTCATCATCTTCTAGCAATGCGCGGCCCCCTCTTTTTCCTGGTGGAAGTGAGCTGAGTATAATACCAGCCCTTCAGGGAATCAGGATGATATGATGATATAGTGAGTAGTATATGTGAAATTCAAAACTCCATCACAGACACCATAAAACTTCTGCTATACCTGTTCATTGCCATAACAGCTGAAGTGGTACGAAAAGCCTGAATACGCTAGAGCAACAGCTGCCTGAAGTGGGCCACGGTCGCTCGGTTCTATTACGGCCACAAGGTGAGCGGGATTTGCGGTGCAGCATTGTGTTCCTAGAAATTAATTGCAGACTTAATCGATTTGTTTATTGGAAGTAATCAGTTATTGTTTTTGTTAAAAAAGCGCTATTACGCACGAGCGGTTGGTCGCCCTGGCGGTTCATTTGAGTGGCCAGCCGCTTGACGCGGATGGAATAGCGTCTGTACCGCGATGAAACCGAATCAAGTGGTTGGACCGCTCATGTACGTACACAGAGCGCGACCCTCGACTCTAGAACTTATGATTTTAAATTATTCGTATTTGTGCTGTTTACAGAAACAGTTACAAGTAAGTTTATTTTACGAGAAATAGCACAAAATTAGCACTAAATAATTAGTAATTTTGCTTAAAAGGTACTTCCTATCATTATATTGTTATTTAAGTAGAAGAAAAAAAAAATACTTTTACGAAGTTGCATTGTACTATACTCCATTTACTATAGCATTAGACAGAATTTAAAAAAGGCTCTTTTAGGTGCACACTTTGTAATAAAAATACAACTAACACTATTACAGTCAAGATTGATGTGGAGTTAAATATAATCAATTTAAATAACAGTTGTCACACTTAGTTGCACTTATTTAACCTATCTACCTTCTGAAATTACAAGGCCTTCATTTAATATTATTTAGTTTTTTACATAAAATAATGTCGTGTCAATGTTTAAAATCTAAAAGAAGCAGGGGCGGACAGTACCGGAAACGTTTTTCATGTTACTATAACTCGACCAAATCTAAAATGTTACCTATTCCCTTAATAAGTTGTGGTAGCACGTGTTTTTTAATTTTGTCGGATTATGATGTCATCTTTCCGTCAAATTGCATAAATAATCTGCAGTTGTCGATTCTGCACAAACTAAACGCACAAAATTAACTAAGACTACAAATATATACATTTAAACCAAAAACTACTCACGCAAGTATATTTTTAGGTTTAGGTAAAACCTAAAAATATACTTAACTAAAATATGGCGTCAAAAAACTCCTCCACATCGTTGTCCACTGGTAATGTACCCAAAAGGCTGGCAGCATTGCCACGTTGTATGGCAATGCTTAATCTCTGGCCAAGGAAAAAGCCAGCCCTTGGGTCCCGCGAAGTGTCAACTAGGCGTTTGGAGAGATCTTTAAACAAAGCGTGAGCACTCGGACTCCTTGGACCAAGAGTTTCAACCCCAAACGGCTCGAAAATATAACTACTGATGAGATTATTATATTTCCGCCGCTTGAGGTTCTCTGCAGCCGCAGCGGCAGCGCCAGCACAGCTCGACGAGCTAGGAAGATGAGATGGCGCAAGAGTATCGACACAAGTAGCGTCCCACACTAAAGGCCTACCCATCTTCCATGGAAACAAAGACAACCCGTCAGGTCTTTTGCCATCGTCGCGTGCCAGGCCATGTGGTTCTAATACGGCTGGAACGCCGACGGTGACGAGAGCACGTCGGATGATGTCGTTTAAGTTTCCGTGCCGAGCTATGCGACCCGCACTTCGGCTGCATGAAAGACCGTGGTGACCGAGGCTGTTGACAACTTCGCCACAGTGGCAACGATGAGGAGTACAACAAGTCGTAGGGAAGCAGCGAGGCGAAAAGTAGTGTCGTCAAACAAGGTGCCTATGTTCGACGACGGTAGAGCGTGAAGCCAGAGGCCCGACGCCCACTCACCCACAGCCAGCAGGCGAGCGCGCTCGGCAGGTGTGGCAGAAGTAGCAATTTGTTGTCAATTGTCATTCGCTTGTGGATACTTGTGAATGCTACGCCTTTTCTCGTTGTTATTGCTGAATTTTCGTGGTTTAGTTGTTATTTGTTTCTTTTCTGTTGTTATTGTTTTGCTATCGTACAAAGCGGTACGTTTTGTTGAACTATGGACAGGGACGATCCTGGTGCATGCCCGAGTGGCTTGCGAGCGCAACATGTACGCTCTGAAACTGCTGGTAACGCTGATCAGTGTCAACAGCGAAAAAAACGTGGCCCCAACGTTGATCACGACGTTAAAATATTGTCTCCCAAGAAAAAGAGAACAAAGCAAACACCGCTTCGTGCTGCAGAAAAAAGAACAGTCATAAATATTTATAAAGATATTAAGGGGTCCAGGCCCGAAGGTTCTCCTGCTTATAGGACGCAGTTAATTAACAAAATTGCAGAAATTGCAGGTAAGGATCATAAAATGATTACCATAATAAATAAACGTATTTGAAAGTAACATGATTTGTGAGGTAATAACATACATTATTAATCTTATTTTATAGGCATATCTCGTGCAACAGTCTATAATGTACTGAATGATACAGAAGGTCGCCTGCAATCACCCCCTCCTCGCCAACGGAAATACTCAAAATCTGACGATTATGATGATATAACGTTACCGTGGAATACGGAGAAAAATTCATTCTTTTTTCTTTGATAATGAGTTACCAGCGTTGGACAAGATTCTGGAAGCTGTAAATAGTGATGAGTCTCTACCCGATTTTAAAAGAAGCACTTTATACAACATAATCAAGAAAAAATTAAAATTTACTTACATTAAAAGGAGCAGAAAGTGCCCTAATTCATAAACAAGAGATTGTATTATGGAGGGTGAAATATCTCCAAGAAATTAAGAGATACGAACGAGAACGAAGGAAAAAATATATGTTATTTTGATGAGACTTGGCTAAATGAAGGTACAGTGCTGCTAATATTTATAGTCTGAAAGAAGGAGGTTTTACATAACTTGGTAAGCTATGTAAAGCCTCCTTTATGCAAAACAATACAGTGAAGTATTAATAGTTTAACATAAGTCGGTATAATATTGTATTTACATCTATAATTTTAATTATACATACAGGACACACGAAAAGCAAGGTATGGCAAGACAATACTATTAAGTCAAAAGAAGCACACCGGGCAGGTTTATCATCTGGTTTAAAGAACCCAACTGGAAAAGGAAGACGGCTTATCATTGGCCATATTGGTAAACAAGATCAACAAGTAATAATTTTATTAATGATTTGGTAATGTGACATTACCAAATCATTAATAAAATGATCACTCCGTTCTCTGTCACTGAAATCTGGTTAAGTCTTAATGCCTCCCCTCGGAGAAAGATATTTATGGTTGTAGATTAACCTGTTCAAGGACAGTAATGATGCTGTTAATTTCGGTTGCTACTTAAAGGTTAAAATCTATTTCCAGCGATCAAGTAATCTACGCCACCGGTACACAATTATTGATTTACTTTTATTTCATTTCACAGGATCAACGGATGGGTTTTTAATGGATGGTGAATTAATATTTGAAGCCAAAAAGGGTGATGGAGACTACCATTCTGAAATGGATGCACACAATTTTCCAAAAGTGTTTCAAATTAATATTGTCAAAAATCGAGAGTGGTGCAGTTATTGTTATGGATAATGCACCATATCATTCGAGGAAATTGGAGAAGCTGCCAACTACAGCCACACGAAAGGCAGATATTCAGGAGTGGCTAAAAAACAATTAAAATTAAAAAAAAAAACAGTTAAAATTATGACTTTTGTTACCACCCATGTCAATTGATTATTATCATTTGTGTCGACTGATGGTAGCAGTAACTAAATTGTTAAGTGGTGTTTTGTGTTGTATTTATTTGGTTGATTGAAAACATGGACATATTGTGATAAAGTTGTTTCTAATAAGCTACTAATTTTTTTTTATTTCATGTATGTTTCCAAGAATCGTGACGAGTAGATAGATAGAATATGCTTTATTGTATGGCATACATTGTGACTTACAAAAAAATCATATACATTATTTATTAAAATTGTTTGAACTTGACTTGAAAATAAAAGGTTTCGTACTCCTGCTTCTGCGAGCCTCTTTTGTCTAATGTTATAATAAATGGAGTATAAGTTCCTAAAGACATTAATTAATATTCAACTGCCCCGTTGGTCTAGTAGTCAGGTCCTGCGGAAAGGGTTATTAGAATTTTCTATCTGGTATTTCTTAGTAGCAGCCCAGAGTCTATATTTGTGCCCAGTTGATGGCTATTGCCATGATTTGGCCCCGGTTCTGGAACATACCTGGCAAAATGTAGGTATACAATAGGTGCACCTCTGTCTTACCTTTCGGGGAACACAGGTGTGATGTTATGTTATGTTAAACTGAATAGATTGTACATATTTATTTTTGGCGTTCAGAAAAAGTTGAAAATCAGAACTTTATCTCGTCATTCAACATTTTGTCTAAACTTTTACCCGACTGCCGGTGGAGGGTAACGTGTTCATCAGTCTATGTTTGTATGTCATGTATTTTGATGCCTCACATGAGAGGTTTAGAAAAAAGAAATTGGGCCTCCACAATATGACGCTCAAAATCCGCCATTTTTCTATTTTAAAATTTTAATGTAGCCAGTTACACTCGCAAGGTTTAGACGTCTAATCCGCCAACGCTTTTGTTCTCTAGAACGCCACATAGGAACCAACATATATCTGGTTTTAGTAAGCCAGCTCGCAAATATGTAGCCTCCGACTGCACAACATGATTTTCTTCTTGTTTACGTCTTTTTAGGTATTTTGATGTTTTTAATTAACTATTTTTTGTCATTGCTTTCATGGCCAAACACTAGCGAATTAAATACTTTTGTGCGCGTGTCCGAAAGTCACGCGACATTTGCGTTTGGTTACATACAGTACTAGATTTGTTATATTTTTATGCTCACTACAATTAGAAAACCCTCATCGGCATCTTAATAGAGGTAGGCTTTGATGGAAACGTTTCAACATGGCGAGATTCCTCTGAGCCTCGGCAAAACTGTTATTGATTATCAGACGACAGGAAACTGTCACCAGTTTTTCTTCACGAGTCACGTTTTGTATCACGAGTTACCCAGTTCCAGGGTTATGAAGATAACTCCAACTCAACCAAATAGGTCATCTCCAACATAGTGGGGAAAGACAAGGCTGATTTATAGAAAACGAATAGACTTAATTTATCAATACAGTCATTATAATCAATCTGTAGAAAAGTCGTTTTTGTACACAACAAAAATAGCCACGGTTTTAAAGGATAACCAAAAGAACTCATTTCCAGCATTTTTGACTGTTTATCTGTTTAGGTGTGCACGCATCACGTAAAATTTTCGAAACCAATGTAGATAACTTTTATACATAAATTGTCGTATAATACTTAGTTTTTGTTTCTTCGCAATCGGTTCACTCTATAAAATGTAGATGAATTTAAAGTGCTCAAGAAGTAAAATATCACACGCAATTCAGATACTCGGACAGTTGAACTCCATATTCGATAGATGGCGTTGTTCATTTGATATCATTTTCTGAAAGGCGTTGTTAGTATTTTCCACGGAAGAATGACACCAGAAAAGAAAATGGAAGCTAGGCATAGACTAATATATAAATGAAGGTAGGTGAGGTAGGTAGCAAGGTAAGTAGGAAAGGTAGGTAGGTAGGTGCGTAGGGTAGGTATGTAGGTCTAGGAGTAGGGTAGGGTAGTTGACGGGAGCGTAGCCGCGGGCACAGCTAGTCTGAAATAATTAAAAGCTAGTGTGGCTACATACCTTTAGTAAAATTCGGTATTTGAAAAACAGACATTCAAACATCCCTTCTATGTACGGGAGCCAGCATGTGCATTCGTAGCAGCCAATCTTGATAAGCGCTGCAAATAGGAAATAACAAGGCTTATCGAGTCATGCAAACTGAAGCTCTTGGCCTCAATGCTCGGCAGGTTTGTGTTCAGCTCAAGATCGACGACCAAGGTCTTGATCGCGATTTATCATACTGTCGCCATATTTAAAACTAGCTCCAGCTCGCGTGGTATTAGTACTTCGCCCAATCTATAATATCCATACTAATATTATAAATGCGATAGTAGCTCTGTCTGTCTGTCTGTCTGTTACCTTTTCACGCCACGCAGACTAATTTGTTTGCATAAAACATGAATGGGGAGAAATGGGGGGAGTGTTTACTTTGTATGTAACTTTTTATCATGCAACTTCTATTTATAATGAACCGATTTCGAAGAAATTTGGTATTGAAATAGTTTGATAGCCTGAGAAGGACATAGGTTACTTCTTTTTGCATAAAACACGAAGGGGGGGAAATGGGGGAGGGTTAATTTTGTATGTAACTTCGTATCATGCAACTTCTTCCTATTATAAACCGATTTAGATGAAATTATCAATTTGGTTAGGAGATAGTTTGAGACTCTGAGAAGGACATAGACTACTTCTTTGTGCATGGGAGCGGTTAGTTTTAGATGTGGTTGAAACTTTGCAGGCATGTTTTTGATAACAAATGATTGAGATCTGCATATTTATTTAGATTATGTAATGGGATGAGGCTTCGTATTACACATAGGTGCCAATATATCAACAGGTATGAGAAAAGGGGAAAGCGTGTTCATAATTTGAATACCAATAATCACCACTGACTTATCGTTTCAATTCAAAAGACTCAAGTTTCCAATCAAACTTAGTATTGCTATTACTATTAATAAAGCTCAAGGATAGCAGGGGTGCATTTGGAAAAGCCATGCTTTACCCACTAGCAGCTACATGTAGCTGCTGATTTTGGTTTTGTCCAAGGACATACAACATAGTATATAGCAGTGTCATAAAATGTTATACTCATGATTAACGGAATAATTAAGTGAGATAAATTAACTGTAGATACAGTTTTATCCAATTAAATAAGTTAATCGTTTTTACGTTAATGCTTCCTGTACCTATACAGGCTGAGTTTGCCAAGTGTGCGTGGATGACCAAATCATCACTACGAAGAATAGCACAAAACAATCAAAGGAGTCACGGGGCCGATTTTGATTAAAACTAAAACTGTAACATTGGATTTTGTCATCCTGTATGTCGACAACCAGAATTGATTGATAAAACTTATATTAACGCGGGCGAAGCAGCGGGCAACAGCTAGTAACTTTATAAATTACAACTTTTGTGTTTTCTTTTGTATAAGCTACTAGCGGACGCCTCGCGCTTTCATCCGCGTATTTCCCGTTCCCGTGGGAATACAGGGATAAAAAGTAGCCTATGTCACCCGGGGTTAGTGTAGCTTCCCAACGGTGAAAGAATTTTTGAAATCGGTCCAGTAGTTTTTAAATTTATTCGTTACATACAAAAATACAAATCTTTCCTCTTTATAATATTAGTATAGATATTTCTGTACAGTTTCATCAAAATCCATTCAGTAGTTTTTGCGAAAAGAGTAACAAACATCCATCAAACATCTCAAACTTTTATAGTAGTTGTAGGATAGGATAGGATAGGATATGGCAATCTGCCTAGGCCTTTCCTATTTATGTTGGGGTTGGCTTTCGGTTTCACTGGATACAGGTGCATACTAGTAATTTATACGCAGCGACCGTCTGTCTGATTTCCATAACAAACTCGATACCCCTTGGTAAGGCTGGTTATCAGAATTTCGGACTTCAGAATACATGTGACGACAGACGACGAGAGATCAGTGGTGGCCCAGTGCTAACGACCGCGTCTTACAAGTTAAAGGTCGTAGGTTCGTACCAAAGCAAGCGCTTTACTCAGTGTAAATTATTACGTCAGCACTGCTCTCAAAACGGCGAAGGAAAACATCGTGAGGAAACCGGCATGTCCTTGAACCAAAAATTCGAAGACATGTGACATCCGCCAACCCGCACTGGGCTCGCGTGGTAGATAACGGCCCATTCCCTCTCAACTGCACGCACAAAGGATCAAATGGGCGTCTTAGTGCGGAAAAAGGGATCTATCCTATCCTACTTGTGACGACTGTGAAAGATATGTAAAGTATCAACGAGGGAGATCAAGACAACAGAGGGGTGACCATAAGCTCTTAGAGCGGTATCAATTTGAGATCGAATAAGGGACAGATGTATCTGACGTGTATACATCTGTCACTTACTCCATCTCAAATTGATACCGCTCTAAGAGCTTATGGTCACCCCCCTGATGGAGGTGTCACAATACAACTGGTGTTGGGTATCCTTACTTGCCTGCGCCAAGTTCATCTGTATACAACGATAAGGCGATGCAACTTGTGTAATTCTTCAATTTCATAATGATATGATACTGTACAATACATAGTTTCTGCTTTTACACTACATAATGGCTACATAATGGCTAGATCCTATATAATATAATTTTTAAACGTCATGATGTTGTCAAACGAATGATCGGCTGAATAGGTTATGAATCAAACAGCTAAAGGGCTTTTTATAATTTGATGGAACTTTCCTATTGTAAATAATGATATCATTGATTAATTAAAGCACCAAATCTCAATTAAGTTCTAAGTTTTCAGGTTAAAAGTACTCAGTCCATTGAAGTAGCTATAGTAAAACTCATTAAAATACTATAATTAAAAAAAAGGATTATTTATAATATAAAAATAAGATTATTTATATTGTTTAAAAAAAAGAATAAGATTAACATATTATTTTAATGAGTTAA
Organism: Orthosia incerta; assembly: GCA_948252205.1. Taxonomy (NCBI): domain Eukaryota; kingdom Metazoa; phylum Arthropoda; class Insecta; order Lepidoptera; family Noctuidae; genus Orthosia; species Orthosia incerta. The sequence goes on along the minus strand of OX411741.1, from coordinate 33,669,444 downwards.
TATTATTGTATACTTATTATTCTAGCAGGAACACAATCACAGATTTATATTGACATCAAAGAATTGGTATTTCCATCTAGATTTTTTTGTAACAGCCCGGAGTCTGGACTTGTACCCGATTGATAGCAATAGGCTCACCCCCTGATTTAGAGTACCCCTATATCATTTATGAACTGGTCTTTTTTTGGAATTTTTGGATTCTTGATAATGACAAAAAATTCACATAATTTAGGTTGGCGGGAGGGTACCTAATATTTTTTTTTAAAGATAATCACAAAAATAGGTAGTGTTCCTTGTAGGTATTTTGTAAGAGAAATAAATGAAAACGTAAAAATTATTTAAAAATAAAGAGACAATAAAGTTCAAACACTTTGCCTCTCCAATTTATCAAGATAATTTACAACACACAAGCAGAATAATTTTTTATAATTTTTTTAAATCACATTCCACTCCCACGTTTCGTAAATACCGACTGTCGAAATACAAATGTCAATTTGTACAACAAGTAGCGTCATCTAGTCGTATTGTTTGGTACTTGTTCGTAAGTCGGAGTGTAGACTACGAATTACAATGCGTGATTACGTTATGAAATCAATTCTATTAAATTTCGAGGTGTTTGTACCGTATGTTACCTACAGTCTACACTATGATACCGAAAAAACCAAAAAAAACCTATAAATTAACAACATTTCTTAATATAAAATTACGCCTGTATTCACGGTATACAGAAGGGAATTGTGGGTGTATGGTACACCCACAATTCCCTTCTGTATACCGTGAATACAGGCGTAATTTTATACAGTACGGTATACGGTATACAGAAGGGAATTGTGGGTGTATGGTACACCCACAATTCCCTTCTGTATACCGTGAATACAGGCGTAATTTTATATTAAGAAATGTTGTTAATTTATAGGTTTTTTCAAAGAAATTGAATAACTATAAATAGGGTTTGACGTTTCTTGCGACCAAAGTCACAGGCATCAGCTAGTAAGATATCAAAACAGTCAGAACCTTTCCAAATCAAATCAATAAGTCATTGTTTTGGTCTTCAGTTGTTTTGACTGTATGAATACCAATCATGTTTTGATAGGAGAACTAAAATATTGGCGGTAAAAAACAAAGCGACGACTTCATGTAGGGATAGGATAGGATAGATGGACCCCTTTTCTAACTTAGACTCGCATTTGGTCCATTGTACGTGCAGGCCACCTCTCTGAGAGAGGGAATGGGGTATGATCCACCACGCGGGCCCAGTGCATGTTGGTGGATGTCACATGTCTTCGAATTTTTGTTTCTCACACACATCCGAATCCAACGAACACATTACGGTGTCGTCAAAGAGCGACGCGGCACGGCGTTTTCGCGGGGGGTAGGATAAAGAGAGGGGTATATAGGTACAGCAGCGTCTCGGGCAGTCTCGGCTTGGCATTGCATCGTCCGACACGACCGCGCCCAAATATACTTACCTTTTCATTTAAATACTTAGTTTGCTATAATATTGTAAACCACGTCACAAACCTTTATACAGTCCGCTTGGTTTCCTTTAACTTGGGCCTATTCACGATGTACGGCAACATTAAAATGTAAATATATATAAATACTATACGTAAACTTACATATAAACAAACATACATACTACGTGTTGTTAGGGAAAAATTAAAAGGGTTGAATAATGATGGAGGAAATCAGATAGAAACAGAAAAGCGTTAGGAAGAGAGGCAATTGTTTATAACTTGGCTTTTAAAAGAAGCTAGTGACGGGTTTGTCTCACTGACATCCACAAATCATTTCACAATCGCCCACACTGCATCTAAGTAGAATAAGCAGGCATCAAAAGCCTCAAATTCTAGGATGATCCTAGGTTTCTAGAATTTGTTTCATAAAGGAACTTAAAGCGCTCCTTGAGATAAAAGGCGGTGTAGGAATAAACAGAACACTGTAAAGTAATGATACAATATGGGCATTCCAGCGAAGGCGGATGAGCTTTATACGAAATTCAGAAACATGGTCATACTTGCGTAAACCAAATAAGAATCTAATGCAAAAGTTTTTGAGTCGCTCAAGCTTATCTAGCTGCACTTTATCCTCATAATCATTTCAGCCGAAAGACGTCCACTGCTAGACATAGGCCTCCCCCAGGTGTCGCCACATTGACCGATCCCGTGCGTCACGCATCCAGCGGATTCCCGCAACCTTAACCAGGTCACGGGCACCCAACGCGAAGAAAGAAAATTTGGTTTAAATAAATTGCACTAGATGGCGTGATAAGCTTCGTTTTTTTATTGAGTTGTGTGAAATATTAAGATTGTCTCTAAAATCATAGAAAAATGTAATTAAGGAATATTAGGCTCTTAATTCACATTTGAAAGATTATTTGAAAGATTCATTTTAAATTGATTGCAATAGATGTCGCGGTTTTAAATTTCTGAGGTATTCACTCGATCTTTTTAATTTGTTTTTGACACATTTTGGTATCACGAAACTGTAAAATCGTGCAAAAAAATTCTAAGATCTTGGAAGTTAGCAAAATTAAGTAGCATATGTAAGTTAACATTATGTTCTAAACACTGCTCATGATTGACATGGGATGAGCAGTGTTTCATGCAAGTAGTCCAGAGGCCCTAGGCAAGTGACATTCTATCATCGAATGTGTGGCGATAACGATTGTCAAAAAGGCAAAATTGTATGGCATTGACAAGCGATATCGAAAAATCACGCCTTCGCTAACATCGAATGCCACTTGTCAAGAGCCTCATGAAATAATGCTCCCTTCATATCTCAGGAACACTACTACTAAGTTCTTACCACTTTTGTTTAATTTAACATTCTTAATTCGTGCAGTTAACGGTTTGGTCATGTACAGAACATTTCATGAGGTTTTACTGCCGCACTCAGAGTCGTTAACGGTTACTTAAGGCAATCCTTAGTATTGATTTTGTACAAAATCTACACTAAGGAACGGTTTAAGTAACCGTTAAATGTTTCTGAGTGCGGCAGTTAGATTGTTAATATCTATTTTAATTTTATGTTTTTTGACAGGAACACCGATATTCCATCGAACACACAACGGCGTGACAGACACTGGTCTTACGCGTACTTTATGCGACTTATGTTGAATTTCATAAGAAGCTCATAGTGCGTATCTGTCCAATGACTGTTTAATACAACGAGCGGGTTCGAAGATTCTACGGTACTTAACTTTTGTTGTGACTTATGTTTTTGTAGGTAGATGATTTTATTACTTTTATGTTATCTAGCAGGACCACAACCGGACACGGTACTCACTCACCACCCTATCTGATATACTCTTGCCCATGTTGTGTTCTACCCAAATGTCACACAGAGCTTGATATAGCACATACCTTCAGCATCAGCTATGTGTATTGAGAATGGCATGTGCATGAATGTATACTCAGGCCAGTTTTTATAAAAAGCAACATTCGTATTCTAGGATGTCGTGTTAACCTTTCTTGTACCCAAAAATGTGGACGCATTGATTACCTGCACATAAAATAATAATCTGGTTTACCTCTGAGACTGGTAAATGTTGGAAATTTGTAATGCCTATGTCACACTATGATACGAAATGATGAGGTAATTAGAAAAATAGATTAGATTCATCAAAAACATCTCTAAGAAACAGAATACGTACTTATGTTTCACTATTTTTTTCTTTTTAATGTTCTAATTACTGTTTCTTTGTCTAATGTGTTAATTCGTGTGTAATAGACTATTGTTATCGTTTCAACCGAAAGACATCCACATACGGACATAAAGCTCCTCAATCGTCACATCTATCGGTCTTGTGTTCCTCGCAATACCTAATGCAATAACAAGCTACTATAATAGCTTGCTAACTTATTTATGATGTTAAGACAATTTAATTGATCTTATAATTTTGTCAAATTATGGCATTGATTATTTACCCTGAAACGTAAAGTTATCGCTATGTGTATTCTGCTCACCTGAACCTATGGCGCATGTCTCAACTTGGAGTTTGCCAGAGAGTTATGGTGCACACCATTCTGGATTTAAAAAGAACAGATTAAATACCGAATACCACGCTCCAAAAAGGGGTTTATTAGACATGGACAAAAATACTGCCAGGTTTAAATTGGCTTATCCCATTGCGGCTCAACTTTTTCTCTAGGCAAGAGTCTCCACAAAGCTTCCTGAAGATGATTTAGTCGCGTTCCATGAGGGCTGGTTCGAGACGTCGTGGGAAAAGAATGACTGGAAGGACTTGGGTGTGACCTTTGCCCAGCAGCTTTGTCCCACTACTGGGACTAAAACAGTAAAATATCAACATCATGATGAATAATGTAGATATATAGTTCAATCGTATAAAAATGTGATCGTCTTTGATGAAGCTAATCGATAATTTCTAAATTGTTCTCATCTTTTCATATATGATATGTCATTAACATTAAAAAATCAACATTTACCAAAGAATTACCGTGTAATTACTGGTAAAGGGCGCCCACACAAAACCGCGATGCGATATCTATATATAATATGTGTGAGCTCGCAGATATTTGCGATGCGTTGCAAATTCGCAACGCATCGCAAATTTGAATTTGCGCAGTTATGTGTGGGCGCCCAAAAGCCCGAAAATTGCAATTATCATAGATCATTTCGGACTTCTATCAATAAGACTTGGTAAATCTTAGGTTTTACCGTAGTTCAGGCTTTTGCAGTAACATTTTATGTACCGAAAACACGTTACGTTTTCATGTAGGTGTATATGTAAAAATAAGAATGTGCTTAATTCATTAAGTATAATTCCCACTGTTCATGTGGAGCCTCCTTTTGTCGTGAACAGCCTTTATAATGGACGAGTATTAAACAGTTAATGATAATCTTAATATTCTGATTTTGTACAGGAATATAGACATTCCGTCGAACACACACTATGTCATGACAGACACTGGTCTTACGAGTGCTATAAGCGGTATTGTGTCGAATTTCGTAATACCCTCAGAGCGCCTGTATGTCCAGTGCCTACTAAATACAACAGGCGGTCTGAAGATTCTTCGCTTTCTTTTATTTGAATGTGTTTAATGTTGCAATGTTTTGTGTTATGTAACTTTTTTCCCCAAAATCTAACAGGATAGCAGCAAGCAGTGATAGACCATCAATGGAGCTCATTTGGTCAGTGCAGGTCGGTTTGTTTGTTAGTGCTAGATTTTGTTTGTTATCGATAGTAATCATATTGTGCTCCAAACACACCGATCTTTGCTGCACCAAGTATCAACAAGGCAGACGAAGACAAGAAGCTTAATCAAAATCAAAAATCAATATTAAAATAATTTGTGGTGGGAAGGTCCTAAGTGGTTAAAAAGAGAAGATATACCATACACTAGACCTAGTAGCCTGCTCACAAATTTAGAAAAGATACAAACCATTCTGAAACCTCTAAAAGCTACGCCACAAGATTTGAGGAATTCGACACCCTGACTGACCTATTAAAGACAGTGACGTACTATGACGGTCAAAATCGCAGTCATAACTTCACGAAACTATAGCATAGCCAATCAGTCCCACTTACGACCTTCTTCTATAGACACATAATACTCATACACACACCTGTATATCGAACTCTTTCATAATGAATCACTGAGAACGCGACATGGCCACAACATCATACTATTTATTAAAATCACAAAACATGTGGGCGGTGGTGTTTCAAATCCATCCTCATCTGTAGATATTACAATATAAAACAAACGTTTACCTAAACTTTATAATATTGTGGGTAGATTTCAAACAATGCCCACACGTTTTATCGCCAACTCAACACTTACTCCCATATATTGCTATTCATCAAGAATCCTAGAGAGCGCGGTAGATTATCATTTACCTTAAAGTTAGTTTGATTAAAATGCGGAATTTAATTTCATTGCCATATATAAGTGTCCATCTGGCCTAGCATTTAACACTGCTAGATAAACCACGTTAACCTGGTTCAAATCCCGTAACGCATAAAAAATAAATATTTTATTTTTCTTCATTATTCTATACACATTTTATAAATTTAATTTTTAACTTAATCACATTATTTTTATAACAATTTAATAAACTTAATTTATGAATATCTTTTTCTTCATTTAAATTGAATGCCTAAATATTAATAAAGATTTAAATCTTTACTATCTTTTTAATGTAATTTCATAAATGATAGAAAAATATTAAATACCGTAGCATAATAATTTTCTTATCCTTTTAATAATATTATGTTCGTCGCTGCATTGATTACTTTATATTATATGACCTAATGAATTACATTCAGTTGTCCGGAAGATTTGCGTTTAAGTGATTAGTTAAGGGCAATAATTAACCGAGCGAAAAATATACTGAATGGGCGACTATTATACTTAGTAAGCGACTATTTATCCGGTTTGAGTAATACGTCTTAGGAGGTTTTTGTGAGCTGCGGTTATAATATTATTACATACCTTAATTGTATTTGGGGTTCTATTTTTTCTATTTTAGCATATTATTCTTTTGAAAATAGCTGAACAACTATCCAGGCGACATCACTGTGCAGTGCGGGAGTTCGGGTTTATTCGTGTCCAAGAGCGAGCGAAGCGAGCTCGGGAACTTAGCGCACCCCGACACGGATAGGTTAGGTTCGAAGGGGATGACGAGAGCTGAAGTGAGCGAGCAAAGCGAGCGAACTTAGCTCCCGTCATCTCCTTCATGTTAGGTTACTTTAGACCCTGCAGACAGAAAAAGGAGCCCTGTCGACAAACTTATATTTTCAAGTCGCTGTTTTAAACATTTGTATTCGCCCACTGTTTGTCGCCCACTTAGTATTTCAGTAAGCCATATTCAGTATTTTTTACACCTTTAATTTGTTTTTTATTTCGCTCGTTTAAATACTAGCCATTAGTTAATTGGATCTTGAGGGTAGAACATTTTATTTGGTAAAATCACCGAAGATGAGGGTATATTCAAACAATATGAATTGCTTGAAGAAATACTTAGTACGACGTTGTTGGTTGGTGAACTTTATTCAGATTGTATGAGGATTATAGTAGCGGTGTTTATTTGAATATCATAATGCAAACAAATATTAGTTCAGAAAATAGGGCAAGCATTGTTGCCTTGCATAAGAATAGGCTAAATACAATCACAAATTTCTGATGAAACCGGATTATGTGTAAGTTATTAAGTTATTATATTTTTTAAATATAACTCCGCAAAAATATTATTATTTTTTTATAACTGTAATTTTTGCGGAGAACTGTGATTCGTTGGATAACGAAGTTTGAGGAAGAAGGAAGTCTCAATGAAATTTTATGGTGAATGAATATGAAAACAATGGTTTTATACCAACTAGACGTTTCGCTAGTGAATTCGAGACGTCTTTGCGCAATGTTCACCGCGCACTCCATGCCGAAGGAAATAAGTAACTTAATTTAGTATTTTAAATCAGTGTTTGAAATCTTTTAACTTGGAATGACTTGGACCACCGCCTTATCTCGGGAATGTGTTGAATTCGTTTATTGACTAGTCGACAACGAACCAATTGTTTTCATTTTACCCTCACTGGGATAATACTTCTTAAATGTTTGCATATTGTTGTAATGTTAGTGACAATTTGTCTTAATGTGAATAAAGATACTTAAACTGATCTAAGAACCAATTTATTATGTTAGAAAAGTTTTAATCTTGTTACAATATTATAATTTATTACTATAAAATTTATTGTTTTAAGTATTAACGGTAATCTATGTAAACATCATTGTATCATATTATTTAAATAAATGGTTGGTTGGTTTTGAAATAGGGGATGCCCTGGCATTGTATTGTTGAGGTTAAGCTTCAATCCTCTTTGCCTAGAGAAAACGAAATAATTAAGCTATAGCCTACATAATAATAGTTATCATATTATTATTCAAAAAATAAAACTTATCTATCTTTTTTTTATCTGCCTGCTATTTAAATTAGTTGTAATAATATTTATTAAATCAATAAATTACTTTATTTTCAACATGTTTTCTTTTTAATGGTTGGATATAAACAATATTAACAAAGGATACATAAATACTTTTGTTTTTATTTTATACCTATTCTAAGATGCATTCCTTTCGTATTTTTTACCATGAGTATAGGTTACCATAAATACAAAAATAAACTTTGTGCAGCCGAGTTTTGAAGTCGCGTCTACTACGATACCGCTCTTGAGTTGCACTCACTTACAAATCTGCCACGAGTTACGATAACTACTAAGACGAATTTTAGACTTGGTTTTGAACCGGCTCGACACGAACTTTTGTAGTTATATATAAGTGAAACGAGTAAGTACATGTTTTTATCTTTGTGTAGCGTTGACCACGCCCCTTCACCGCGTAGTTAGACGGTATGATGTCAATTGTTTGCGTTGAAACATCACGCACACACTTATATGCCCCGATCCGTACAGGTGACTATAAACATTTAGGTGCGACTACAATTTTGACCCTTGACTGTACATTAAGAGATTTCTGAACGGCCGAAAATTTCTGATATGACAATGACTAACAATGCATTGAAGACCTGTGTTAAGTGTAACACAAACACTTCAACACTTCGATGTACCGGTAGTCGATTTGGAACCATTGGAGAGACTACAGTACAGCTCAAGTCTCGATCGAATCGAAGGCTTTCTCGTAGTCCACAAACGCTAAGCAAAGAGGCAGGTTGTAGTCTTCGGTCTTTTGTATAACCTGCCGCAGTGTATGTATCGAGAGATTCTATGGGCAATTGTACACGTCAACCAGTAAACCCGTCGTGAATCTAGCAAATGACCCTAGAGCTAGATTGACCCGACTATACCGAAGACATTCCAGACGTCGGCCTGTACGAGATTAGGATGGCTCTTAAACAGCTTAAGAACTACCAGACACCGGGTGATGACGGAATTACGGCCGAACTCCTGAAGGCGGATGGAAAACCAGTACTTAAGGCCCTTCAGAAACTATTTGATTCCGTCATACTCGAGGGGAAAACGCCACAGATATGGTGCGGAGGTGTGGTAGTACTCTTCTTCAAGAAGGGTGAAAATGCCCTACTAAAGAAATATAGGCCCATCTCACTTCTAAGACATGTCTACAAGCTGTTTTCAAGAATCATCACGAATCGTCTCGCACGTAGGTTTGACGATTTATAGGCTCCCGAACATGCCAGAATCCGTAAAGGCTTCAGCACCGTAGACCACATAATATTTAAAATGCCAAAGTAATTCTATATTTGAAACGTTTTCACCACTAAACTGCTAAAGAAATTTTAATGGATTACGGATGTATGGATTGTACGTATTCTTCGGATAATTTCTGAGGCTAACGTGTGCGAAATCACGGGCAGAAGCTAGTACATCGATACATATACCTTACAGTCAAACAGTATCTTTAGCTACCGCGTAGAAGATGTGTCGTTCTCTCAGCAATTATGATCCGAAGATTTTATCAATAACAAACCTATCTATAAAGCAATGCATGTGCGAGACCTGGCTAAACAAGGATAAATTAGATGTTTTACATTTTAGCGGATATAAAACTGCAGCATCGTTTTTTCGACGCTCCCGAAGTGGCAGCGTTGCCTGTATTATATTGGAGAATCATATAGAGTCTATAGAATGTTGTGATATTAGAGATATGACTATTGAATATTGTATAGAAGTGTGTGCATGTAAGCTACTAAAGCAAAACCTTATTATAGTTGTTATGTACTGGAATAGAAGAGAAGAAGAGTAAAAATAATGCATTGTATAAATAAAAAAAAAATATAAAAAACGGAGTAATAGGAGATTTTAATATAAATATTTTAGAAAATAGCTTAAAAACTAACCTACTGATCAATCTTTTCTTAGAGTACAAATTCGTATAAAATAACCTACATGTATCTTACAAACCACATCAACATGTTTGGATTTGATATTCACTAATTTTAACGATAACAATATGTATACAACCGTAGAAGAGAACTAGGTTTATAATATAATTTATACACAAGCAATATATTTTAGCAAATATAAATCCAAACTAAACAACCAAAACTGGAACAATATCATACTGCCAGATAAAAATGTAGATGAGAATTATCAATCTTTTCATAACACACTGGCAAATATCTTAGATGAATACACGTAGACGTAGACTTTTATTGAAAATAAAATATAATAATTATTGGCTTACCGTTGGTATAAAACAATCTTGTTAAAATAAAAGACTATTAAAATTCTATCCCTATAAATAAATAATCCAGTTTTTACGAAAACCTATAAAAAATATGAAAATATCGTAAAACATACTATAACAACGTAAATAAAATTATACTACAAACCATCTGAAAAAAGCCTTAATAAAGCAATTTTTAAATTCATAAAAAATATGCCAAATTAGACCCAAATAACTATAGGCCAATCGTTTTGCCCACAGCATCAGCAAAAGTTTTTGAAAAAGCAATGTGTCATTGTGTATATACCTTTTGTTAAAAATATAACATATTTAATGATTGCCAAAAAGGAATTCGCAAAAATAGATCAACAACGTTAGCAGTTTATAAGTAGTAGCTCTACATATTTTAAATAACAAGCAATACGCAGTAGGAATACTGCTCGATATGACCAAGGCGTACGTCAAGGTGCAATTTAAAATTCTGTTAATCAAGCTATAGGAATACGCGAGCAAGCCTGACTGGTTTGCATCATATTTAAAAGGCAGAGAGCAATTCGTAGAGGTTGAATATCATGATAAGGTAACAAAAAAAAAATGCATTAGGTCAGATGTTAGACCAAAACATGCATCAATTCCCCAGGGAAGTGTACCAGGCGGCCTGTTATTCCTTATTTACATTGACGACCTTCCCAAAACTATAGACGGGCCATGTGTACTGTTTGCAGATGATATTTCTATCCTCACCTCATGCCAAATTTTCGGGGGCTGAGTCACCCTCGTCCGTAGGAGAGAACCCCATACGAATCCCTACACGTGGCCCCCGGGTGGTGCAAATCAGGTGACATCAATTAACTGGTGGTAGGTTACGGCCGAAGGCTTGCGACCACCCACCGGGCAAAGACGTGCCGCCAAGCGGCCTAGCCGTGTTCCGGTACGATGCCCGGTGTAGCCAACTAGAGGAGTTGGGTCGAGATAGCTGTTCCACTGCAGGCGTTCCAGCCTGACGCGCGCTGTTATGGGCCTATCGGGAGACTGGTCGCGGAGGGTAGCGGGATCCGAGGCACGGTGCGCCGCTGGCCGACCGCAGGTAGTTGGGGGCCCAAGTAGTGTGCCAGCCACACACGAAAGGCTGCCCCGCCAACTGTCGAAAAATCCCGGAATGCACCATCGTGCTGGTTGGCGACCAGAAGACAGGGCCCGATGGACATTCCCGGGGGGGCTCGGGCGTCCCCGCGGTCTCCAGATCAGTCCCCTATTGATAGCTTCCTGTCAGTGCGTGTCTGTAGGTTGCCAGCGTGGAACCTCATCTCACTGCCTTCTCCTCACCTTTTTTCACTCAAACAAATGCAAGGAAAAAATAAAAGAAAAGCTGTACAGCGGCAGCACTCCCTGTCACTCAAAGTGCACCTCAGCAACATAAGAGGGCTGCACTCTAATCTCGAAGCAGTCCATCACCACCTGGAGACTGATAGACCAGCTCTTCTTTTCCTTTCGGAGACGCAGATCGGATGTCCGTCAGACGTGTCGTACTTATCATACCCAGGGTTTACCCTGGAGCACAATTTTAAACCACGCGCGGGTGTATGCATGTACGCCCGAGACGACATCTGTTATCGGCGTCTCCGAAACCTTGAGGACTCCAGGTTTTCTGTGCTCTGGGCACTGGTGGACACAGGCCTGGATAAAATTATCTACGCCTGTGTCTACAGATCGCACAGTGGTGATCAGGAGACAACCAGGCTCACGGAACATCTGTGTGAGGCGGCTGATATGGCACAGCAGCGGTACCCTTCTGCCCAATTAGTGATACTGGGGGATTTCAATGCCCACCACCAGGAGTGGCTCTTCCCATACCAGTGCACTGATCATGCTGGGCGAGAGACGCAAAAGCTTGCGCTTGCGTTAAATCTCGCCCAGCTGGTCCAGGGAGCAACAAGGGTGCCGGATGTTCATTCGCACACTGCCAATTGCTTGGACCTTCTGCTGACAACAGATCCAGACCGCTACTCTGTGTTGGTATCTTCACCTTTGGGTAGCTCCGACCATTGTCTGGTGAAGTCTGTATCCGTCTACTCCCCGCCCGATCCCAGCCCAAGAGGCACTCGGCGGGTTTGGCGGTACAGGTCAGCAGATTGGGATGGGATGCGTTCTTTCTTCGCATCTTATCCTTGGCAGCCCATTTGCTTTTCTTCGGCTGATCCTTCGTCGTGCGCGGACGCCGTGACGGACGTGTTGCGTCGGGGAATGGAGTACTTCATTCCGTTCTCTGACGTAGCAATGTCTAGCGTTGACCAGCCATGGTTTGGCGCCGAGTGCAATCGTGCCAACACGCTGAAACATGAGGCGTACCTGGCTTGGGTCGACGCTCGGTCGCGCAAAGCTAGCGACGTCAGCCAGCGGAAGAGAGCCTTCAATAGGGCTGCCAAGTCCTGCAAGAGGGTATTGCGAAGGGCTCGATTTGACCACATAAGCCGCATTGGGTCCAAACTTGCTTCCTATCCAGCCGGTAGTAAAGCGTTCTGGTCCCTGGCTAAGTCGGTCGAATCGAACTTCTGCCGGCCCTCACTACCACCACTGCTGAAACCCGACGGAACGCTGGCCCACTCCGCTGAGGAGAAAGCAAACTTGTTTGCCTCTCTTTTTGCGGAATCCTCACGCCTGGATTCTGGTGACGCGCGGCCCCCTCCTTCTCCTGATGGATGCGAGACGAGTATGTCGGACATTCGCATTCATCAAAAAGACGTCCGTAGGGTGCTGCGGAATCTTGACGTGAACAAGGCTAGTGGCCCCGATGGGGTACCGGCAATTGTTCTAAGAACTTGTGCGCCTGAACTGTCTCCGATCCTGACTCGCCTGTTTCGCCTTTCATATGAGACTGGAAAAGTACCGAATGCTTGGAAGCAAGCTAACGTTCAGCCTGTGCCCAAGAAGGGCAGTCGGGCTGACCCGGCCAACTATAGACCCATCTCAGTTACGTCCATCCTCTGTAAGAGTATGGAACGGGTGCTCAACTCCAAGCTCCTGGCATACCTAGAAGCTAACGACATCCTCAGTGACCGCCAATATGGCTTCCGGCGAAATCGGTCAACTGGGGATCTTCTAGCGTATGCCATTCACATATGGAGTGAAGCCATCGAGAGGCACGGGGAAGCGCTTGCCGTCTCCCTTGACATCTCGAAGGCTTTTGACAGGGTCTGGCATGAGAGCCTTATTGGTAAGCTTCCGTCATTCGGTCTGCCCGGTGGTCTGTGCGATTGGATCGCAGACTTCCTGAGGGACCGGTCTATACGAGTGGTTATTGATGGCCGCTCGTCTGACCAACGGGATATCAACGCCGGGGTCCCTCAGGGGTCGGTACTCTCGGCAACATTGTTCTTGTTGCACATAAATGATCTGCTAAAACCCGGCACTTTTGGGTATGCAGACGACAGCACTGTTGCTGAGAGATACTTGTCCAACGCGCGTGCTACCGGGCCTCAGATCCAGTCTCTCCGGGAGGCCATGGTGGGGCGCTTGAACTTGTCCTTGCAGGCAGTCTCCGAATGGGGCGATGCCAATCTGGTCAGGTTTAATGCTGCTAAAACCCAGGCGTGTCTTTTTTCCGCTAAAAGGAGCCAATTTCACCCGGCTCCTACTTTCCGCGGTGTAACCGTGCCGATAACGGACCATCTCGAGCTTCTTGGCGTTACGTTGACATCGACCCTCAATTTTGGTCCATTCATTGAGGCAAAAGCTCAACTGGCTGCCAAAAAGTTGGGGATCCTTGCAAAGGTGAGACGATACTTCACGCCAGAACAGCTGCTCAACTTGTATCAGGCGCAAGTTCGGTCATGCATGGAGTACTGCTCTCACCTCTGGGACGGATCTGCCAAGTACCAGCTGGATGCACTGGAGTCGATCGAAAAGCGGGCCAAGAGGCTCATCGGCAATGAGATATTGGTCAAGTCTAGGCTCCAGAGCCTTGAACATCGGCGCCAAGTTGCCAGTCTGTCGGTTTTTTATCGGTTACATTTCGGGGAGTGTGCGTTGGAATTGCATGAATTAATTCCTCCTAGCCCTTTCCATTATCGGAATACAAGACGTACGGCGATGTGTCATCGGTACATGGTGGACATTCCACCCATACGCACCAAACGTTTTGGGAATACTTTCATTATGCGTACAGCTAGGGAGTGGAATTCCCTGCCGGGGTCTGTATTTCCTGAGAGCTACAACCTGGGAGTCTTTAAGTCAAGAGTGAATAGGTTTCTTCTAGGTAAGCGCGCTACATCGTCGACCACATCATCACTTACCATCAGGTGAGATAGTGGTCAAGCGCGAGCCTATCAATAATAAAAAAAAAAAAAAAAAAAAAAATGAATGACAATATAAACGAAAAACTTACGACCATTCTTAATCAAATAATATACTGGATGAGCGAGCATAATCTTGAAATTAACTTCACTAAAACAAAATTAATTAACGCGCTAAAAAATCAAATTAATTTAAACTATACATATAATAAACAAAAAATAGGATAAGTGATGTTACTGTCCTAGGTTTGACACATACAGAAAGTTAATTCGAAAATTCTTCTCTTAACACACACACAAAATATTCTTCTCTTTTTGTGTTGTGTTGCGTACATTCCACCAAAAACGATCGAAAGGGAATATATGTATATGTTCCATCTGCTGGAACAGTTATGTATTAACTATGATAAAGTTGTGTTAGTAGCTGATCTCAATATGTACTCAACAAACCAAGCTGTACAATGCTATTATGAGTACTTTGTCACCTTCTGTGGATTTCGCCAATGTAATAATATTAGGAATTGTAACAATCGAACACTCGATGTAGTTCTTACTACTTTGCCCGAAGACGACATTGTCGTAAGCGAGGAACGTAGTGAGTATTTATCATGTGTAGACCCACAGCATCCGCCACTGCGAGTAAGTGTAAGTCGTGCGCGAGTCACTGCTAGCCCTGGCGGCCCTGCACCGCAGGTTTCTACCTCTCTACCGCGATGGAATTATAGCAAGGCGGATTTCCAATCTTTATACCTAGCACTTGCAGGGGTAGACTGGAGCGCTCTGTATGAAACGAGTAATGCCGACGAAGCATATAGGATATTTTACGACATATTTTATGGGATTTTAGATGGTAGCACTCCAAGAAAGAGCTCCAAGCGTGATTGCTCTCGTTATCACTACCCAGAATGGTTCACTGCTGACATAATTAGTCATATTAAGCAGAAGGCTTTTTGGCATAAGTCTTATAAGAAGACTAGGTCGGACAGCGACTATATTAATTTTTCATTATTTCGTTCTGTTGTCAAATGTAAAATTAGAACCGCATACAGAGAATATCAGAATCGAATTGAACAACAATTTGTAAAAGAACCGAAGTCTTTTTGGGGTTTTATTGGGAGCAAGCGTTCAAAACGTAGCAAAGTGAAGCTAGCTAGGAATGGTGAGCCGTTGCCAGAGCATGAGTGCGCTCAGGCGTTCGCTGACTACTTCCATTCAGTTTATGGAGCGGTGGTGCCGCGGCTGGATGCGGCTGCCGCTGGGCAGGCGGCGCCCGAGCGCGGCGCCCGCGTTCACGTGGGGCAGCTGTCTCTCGGCGAGGTGGGTGCCGCGCTCTCGCGCCTCAAGCCCAAGCGTTCGGTTGGGCCAGACGGGGTGCCACCCTTCATTGTTAAGGATTGTGGGAGTGTACTGGCCCGGCCGCTCGCACATCTGTTCAATAGCTTCTTGCGAGAATGCTCGTATCCGGACGGTTGGAAGTTGACCAGGGTTACTCCGGTACCGAAAGGTGCCCCAAGCTCAGACGTCAGTGGATATAGACCAGTAGCAATACTGTCAGCATTTGCTAAAGTCTTCGAGTCAGCATTGTGTTCATCAATCCACTCGCAAGTAGCCTCGCAGCTCAACGACGCGCAGCATGGCTTCCGTGCGGGCCGCAGTACGAATTCCAACTTGATGTGTTTTTTAAACCAGGCCGCCACTATACTGGACTCAGAGGCAGGTGCCCAACTGGACGTCGCTTACTTTGACTTCAGGAAGGCATTCGATAGTGTGGATAATGATATTCTGCTGAGTAAATTTGCGAGGGCTGGTTTTACCCCTGCCCTTCTAAAGTTCTTTTCCAGCTACTTGGGCAACCGCAAGCAAATGGTGGAATACGCAGGATACACCTCGGACCCGTATTGCACCCTTACGGGGGTAAGCCAGGGGACGAATTTAGGACCCTTGGAATTCTTAATCATGGTCAATGATCTCCCGGAGGTCATTGAAGACGCTGGCTGTCTATTATTTGCTGACGATCTGAAGTTGTTCATGCGGATAACCAACGAGTCACAATGTGAAAAGCTTCAGCGTGACATCGATCGGGTGGTAGCGTGGAGTTTAGAAAACAAGTTACACTTCAATGTGACAAAGTGTAATATGATGTCCTTCACGCGGGCCGCGGTACCCCGATATCACGAATATAATATGGGCGGTCACGTCATACTGCGGGTGAGGTCGGTGCGAGATCTAGGGGTCACTTTTTTTGAGGATCTGTCATTCCGAGCTCACATCGTGGAAGTGTGCAAAAAGGCCTTCAAAAATCTTGGGTTTGTCATGCGTGAAACCCGTGAATTCACTAACATGGCAGCAGTGAAATCGCTATATAACGCGTTGGTACGAAGCAACTTGGAAACTAGTGCTATCATCTGGAATCCTTATGAAATGAAATATTCTCAGATGGTGGAAAAGATGCAGAATAAATTCACACGGTACTTATACATGAGGCAATTTGGCGTCTATTCGTTTTACCCGCTTATGTACCCAACTCTCTTTGTAATAGGGATGGTTGGGTACTATAAGTTGGAAGTGAGGCGCAATCTTGCTCTGGTAAAATACGTCTTTATGGTTTTTCGGGGGATGCTAAACAATCCACAAATCTTAGAATCGTTGGGATTACTCGTTCCAAACAGTAGACTAAGGTTGGGGCCAAGGGAGAGTCTGTTCGAAACTCCGGTAGCCCGTACAAATCTATTAAAGTTTGCACCAGTGTATCGGGCTGTTACGATTCTTAATAGCGTCTCTCAGCGTTTGGACATTTTTTCCTGCTCTTTGGCGGAATTCCAGAGGGTGACAATTACTGTATTGTCCTCTAGTTAACTTGTGCGGACGCCCAGAGCCGTTACTTGGGACTGGTCAATCATGGACGCGAAAAGGTGTGTGATCAGTTTTACGGGGCATCTCTGAATGTCGCATGGTATGACTACTTTTGTTACCTTGGGTTCTACCTGTAAAAATAATTGTATGTGTAAATGAATAAATAAATAAATAAATAAATAAATTTCAAAGTTTTCATATGCCCTCCGTGAAATTAAAAAGAACTACCAGGGTGCAAACCGCATTAGTGATATTTTACACGTATACTACGCTTGGTTTAACTATGACGTTATCTTATGGGGAAATAGCACGGCCGCTCCCACCCTATTTATTCTACAAAAAAGCTGATACGAATAATAACTAACGTCGAACAAACATACAGTTGCAAGCCTTACTTCCAGAACACAAAATCCTTACCTTAGCTAGTATTTATATTTTAGAATTATGTAAACTAGTCCGCAAATACCCAGAGTCTCAGATACACGGGAAGACATGCAAACAAATATTCGTTGCGCCACAGAAACAGACTAGATCTACCCTCCTCCCGCCTTAAATTGCACTCTTCTAGTTTGTATGTTATATCGATAAAAATATATAATAAATTACTGGAAAATATAAAACAAGTTAATAAAACCAAATATTTATAAATAAATTAAAACGATTCTTCATTAATAAAAGCTATTACACAATTGAAGAATATTTGACGGATAAATTCAATAAAAATAAAGATAACTCACTAAGTAAAGGGACATTAATCAGTTGACTCAAATTTAAGCATAATTAATTTTGATAAATATAAATTATGCATTCCAAATATACTAATGATAAAAAAAAAAAAATATACAAGAATAGTACATGACATGGCATGACATGAAAGTAGAAAAACATAGATATATTAGTAGGTACATTAAGCCAAATAAAAACAAATTATAAAACTCATTTGATGGATAAATTCAATAAAAAACAAAGATAGCTCGATAAGTAAAATTACTTTAATCAATTGACTCAAAATATAATAAGGACATAATGAGCATTCATAATTTTATTGAATATAAACTATGCATTTCAAATGTACTAATTTTAATTCAATTTAGGTGAATAAATTAATAAGTAGGTAATAATAGACAATAGTAGTTTAGACATGACATGACATGAACATAGAAAAACATAGATATATTATTAGGTACATTAAACCAAATAAAAACATTGGAAATACAACCGAAATGTTATTATGGGTTAATATTAAGCGCCATTCCTCTCTCCTAGACACTGACTGTATCTAGAATGTTGCTGTGCCCACAGTGTCCATAATTGTTTCTGTAACTTATATTTACCAACTGTATGTACATTATAGATGCAATCAATTGAATTTGAATTTGATCACATCATCAGCCTATTAATGTTCCCAAAGTTGGTACACAGGCCTCTTCTCTGTGAGAGGGAAATTGAATACGATCACTCTAATCACTCGATTGAATTTGATCACTCGATAGATAAGCTGCATTTAACCAGCAAGGCCGAATATGAAACTTACCGGATAACTTGAGCTCTACTAACCTCTGAGATGCCATGGAACATTTCAATATACAAAGTTGAGAGGTTTTAGACCTAATGATGGCAGAACAGACGAATGACCGCCTCTCTCTTGTAAAAGGGACGGTGCCGAAATCCTGGAAGCTTGCAAATGTGCAACCAGTGCCCAAGAAAGGCAACCGTGCAGACCCTGCCTATTACCGTCCGATCGCCATTACCTCCATTTTGTCCAAAGTTATGGAAAGGGTGCTGAACAGAAAGTTGCTGACCTACCTTGAAGACAACAATCTCCTCAGTGACCGTCAATATGGCTTTCGCCAGGGACGGTCAACTGGCGATTTTCTTGTGTATGTCACGCACTGCTGGGGTGAAGCCATCGAGAGACACGGCGAAGCACTTGCTGTATCGCTTGATATCTCGAAGGCCTTCGACAGGGTCTGGCACGCGAGTCTGCTCAGTAAGCTTCCTGCTTATGGCATCCCCGCTGGTTTTTGTAGCTGGATATCAGACTTCCTTAGCGAACGGTCGATCCGAGTAGTCATTGACGGCTGCTCCTCAGACCTTATGGCTATTGATGCCGGAGTTCCTCAGGGGTCTGTTCTCTCTGCAACTCTTTTCCTGCTGCACATCAATGACCTACTTCAGCCTGGTATTGTTGGGTACGCAGATGACAGTACTGTTTCAGAGAGATACTTATCCAGCGCAAAAACCAGCGTGGATGAAGTTCGTTCCTAGAGGGAGGCTATGGTTGAGCGGACAGATTTGACCTTAAGCCTTGTCTCCCAGTGGGGGGATGACAATCTGGTCTCTTTTAACGCCACCAAAACACAGGCGTGTCTTTTTACCGCTTAAAGGAGTCTGTTTGATCAAACGCCTACTTTTTGGGGTGCGTCTGTTCCTGTGACTGATCGGCTCGAGCTCCTAGGCATGGAGTTGACATCCAGTCTCAACTTCGGCTCCTCCATTGAGAACAAAGCCCAAATCGCGGCCAAAAAACTGGGCATCCTAAATAAAGTGAAGCGATACTTTACGCCTGGACAGCTTTTAACCCTATACAAAGCACAAGTCCGATCCTGCATGGAGTATTGCAGCCACCTTTGGGATGGTTCAGCTAAGTATCAACTTGCCGCGCTTGACTCAGTGGAACGCAGAGCCAAGAGGCTCATTGGCGACGTTGAACTGGTGGACGCCAAGCTTCAGAGCTTGGCTCATCGCCACAAAGTTGCCTGCTTGTCGGTCTTCTACAGACTGTACTTCGGTGAGTGTGCTCAAGAACTTCACGACCTCATCCCACCAGCCCCCTTCTACCTTCGGACATCTAGACGCACTGCAAGTTATCATCCTTACCTTGTTGTCATTCCACCAATTCGAACCAAGCGCTTCCAAACATCCTTTATAATGCGCACAGCGAATGAATGGCACTCACTACCTGCGGCTGTGTTTCCGAACGCATTCAACCCGAATCTCTTCAAAGTTAGAGTGAACAGGATTCTTCTGGGTAAGCTCACTCCATCGTAGACTCTGTCTCTGTCACCTATGACCTAGATTAGAGTCAAGAGCAAACCCATTAATAATAAAAAAATAAATAAAAAAATTAACCCATATATGGCAAAAAATAGTACCCAGCTTTACAGAACGTGCTGCTGCCTAAAAACACCTAATGGACAACCATTAAAACACTTTTTCCCATCTGGGCATCGAACTCAAGAGTATTCATTGAATAAAACTGCATACATTTGATGACAAATGTTGAACAAAAATAGGTACAGAAGGTCCATAAAGTGAACAAAAAAGGCACATGACTGTGATACATATACGCTGTATGTAAAACTGTCTACACGGTGCTTCTGATTATTTACCACTCCTTAAGTGGGTGAAGTATTCGTGAATAACAACCATTTTTACAATGGGATCAACTGTGAGGTATGAAAATATTTTGGTGGCTGAGTCACCCACGTCCGTAGGAGTGTACCCCATTCCGATACCCTACACAAGGTCCCCGGGTGGTGCAAATCAGGTGACACCGACTGGTGGTAGGCTTCGGCCGAAGGCTTGCGACCACCCAACGGGCAAAGACGTACCGCCAAGCGGCTTACCCCTGTTCCGATACGATGCTCGGTGTAGCCACAAGAAGAGTTGGTTCGAGATAGCTGTTCCGCTGCAGGCTGACCAGCCTGACGCGCGCTGGTATGGACGTATCGGGAGACTGGTTGCAGAGGGTTGCGGGATCCGAGGCACGGTGCGCCGCTGGCCGCAGGTAGTTGGGGGCCCAAGTAGTGTGCCAGCCACACATGAAAGGCTGCCCCGCCAACTGTCGAAAAATCCCGGGATGCGCCATCGTGCTGGTTGGCGACCAGATAGGGAGGGCCCGATGGACATTCCGGGGGGCCTCGGGCGTCCCCGCAGTCTCCGGACTAGTGCCCCAATGATGCTGTCCTCTCAGTGCGTGTCTGTAGGTTAGCAGCGTGGAACCTCGTCTCAATTCCAACTCCTCTCCTCCATTCACTCTTATATTAATGCCAAGGAAAATAAATAATAGATTTGAACAGCGGCTCCACTCCCTTCCCCTCAAAGTGCACCTTACCAACATTCGAGGTCTGCACTCAAATCTCTCTGCAGTCCACTACCACCTGGAGACTGAGAAACCAGCGCTGTTTTTTCTTACGGAGACGCAGATAGCGAGTCCGTCAGACGCGTCGTACCTATCTTACCCAGGGTTAACCCTGGAGCACAATTATACACCGCGCGCGGGTGTGCGTATGTACGCCCGTAACCTTGAGGACTCAAGATTTTCAACGCTGTGGGCTCTAGTGGACACAGGTCTGGATAAAATTATCTGCGCCTGTGTCTACCGCTCGCACAGCGGAGATCAGGAACATCCAGGCTCACAGAGTACCTCAGTGAGGTGGCTGATACGACACAGCAACGGTACCCTTCCGCCCAATTAGTGTTACTGGGGGACATAAATGCCCACCATCAGGAGTGGCTCTTCCCATACCAGTGCACTGACCATGCTGGACGGGAGATGCGTAAGCTTTCGCTAGCGCTAAACCTCACCCAGCTGGTCCAGCGGGCAACGAGGGTACCGGATGATGATTCGCACACAGCGGATTGCTTGGACTTTCTGCTGACAACATATCCAGACAGATACTCTGTGTCGATAGGTTCACCCTTGGGTAGTTCCGACCACTGTCTGGTGAAGTCTTTGTCCGTCTATTACCCGGCCGATCCCAGCCCAAGAGGCACCCGGCGGGTTTAGCGGTACAAGTCAGCAGATTGGGATGGTATGCGATCTTTCTTCGCATGCTATCCTTGGCAGTCTACTTGCTTTTCTTCAACTGATCCATCGTCGTGCGCGGACGCCGTGACGGATGTGTTGCGTCAGGGAATGAAGTACTACATTTCGTTCTCTGACGCATCAATGTCTAGTGAAGACCGGCCATGGTTTGGCGCCGAATGTAAGCGCGCCGACGCGCTTAAACATGGGGCTTACCTGGCTTGGGTCGACGCTCGATCGCGTAAGGCGAGTGACGTGGGTCAGAAGAAGAGGATCTTCAACAGGGCTGCCAAGTCCTGCAAGGTAGTGTTGCGAAGGGCTCGGTTCGACCACATTGGCCGAATAGGGACCAAACTTGCTTCTTACCCAGCAGGTAGTCAAGCGTTTTGGTCTCTGGCTAAGTCAGTCGAGTCGAACTTCCGCCGTTCCTCACTACCACCACTGCTGAAACCCGCCGGGTCGCTGGCCCACTCCGCTGAGGAGAAGGCAAATTTATTTGCCTCTCTTTTTTCTGAATCCTGGTGACGCGCGGCCCCCCTCCTTCTGATGGATGCGAGATGAGTATGTCGGACATTCGTATCCATCAGAAGGACATCCGTAGGGTGCTGCGCATCCTCGACGTGAACAAGGCTAGCAGCCCTGACGGAATACCAGCAATTATACTTAGAACCTGTGCGCCTGAACTGTCTCCGATCTTGACACGCCTAGTCCGCCTTTCGTATGAGGCTGGAAAAGTGCCGAAAGCTTGGAAGCAGGCTAACGTACAGCCATGTGACCGTGCCAATAACTGACCATCTTGAGCTTCTTGGCGTTACGTTGACATCGACTCTCAATTTTGGCCCATACATTGAGGCAAAGGCACAGCTGGCTGCAAAAAAGCTGGGGATCCTTGCAAAGGTGAGAAGGTACTTCACGCCAGAACAGCTGCTCAGCTTGTATCAAGCACAAGTTCGATCATGCATGGAGTACTGTTCTCATCTCTGGGACGGATCTGCCAAATACCAGCTTGATGCACTAGAGTCGATCGAAAAGCGGGCCAAGAGGCTCATCGGCGATGAGGCACTGGTTAAGTCAAAGCTCCAGAGCCTTGAACATCGTCGCCGAGTTGCCAGCTTGTCGGTCTTTTATCGATTACATTTCGGGGAGTGTGCGATGGAATTCCATGATCTAATGCCGCCTAGCCCATTTCATCATCGGACTACCAGACGAACGGCGATGCGCCATCGGTACATGGTGGACATCCCACCCATACGCACTCAACGAGAGAAATACTTTTATTTACCATTATATACCACTTTGAGAATACTTTTATTATGCGTACAGCTAAGGAGTGGAATTCCCTGCCGGAGTCAGTGTTTCCCGATAGCTGCAATCTAGGGGTCTTTAAGTCAAGAGTGAATAGGTTACTTCTAAAAGGTAAATAAGACAACCTCTTCGGTAAATAAGACATTAAGTAATTACTACCTAGTAATTTAGTTCTATGTTTACAGTTTTAAGTAAATTAAAATTAATTTTCAAAATTATACAATCTTGCCACTATTATTAGACTTCTTATGTTAAATATTGTTTAAAATTCTGTTGTCCTACGATAAGCATATTTTTAGAACTCCTACAGCCTTTTTTTTTTTTTTTTTTTTTTTTTTTTTTTTTTTTTTTTTGCCTGCCAGCCTTACATTATTAGACCTACATTAGTTATCTAAGATTGAAACTGTTTTTACCTTTTCTAATTTCTGAATAAAGATTTATTATTATTTATTATTATTATTCTAGGCAAGCGTGCCCCATCGTCGACCACATCATCGCTTACCATCAGGTGAGATGGTGGTCAAGCGCGAACCTATAAGGGATAAAAAAATGCTGCATCTTCATTTTTATATTCGAAAAAATCTAAGGAATTGCTAATTTTGTTACGAATTCATCGTTGGTCCCAAACATAAAGTTGTTTCTATTAAAACTAATTTATGTTCTCGTATTACTACTTTCACCCATTCAAATATTTTCAAATTAACCCTAAGTCATAAGGACTTGAACTCTAGATAAAGTGACTTCATTCATCGCAATTGTCGATATATTTTTACCGATTTCATTTGTTATTATTGTTTGGCTAGCGTTTGACCACTATCTCATCTGTTGGTAATATATTAAGATCCCACTGCAAAAATCTGTAATCTGTTTTAGTGGTGGGCGTTGCTACGACGAACCGTTTCTAAAGACCGTTTTTTGTTCTGCGACGGTGCAACCGTTTTAAGTCCTGGGATAAAGCAGTCTTCGTTGCACAAACCTGTCTTCAAATAACTTCGTGCGATTTTTTATTTTACGCATCAGAAAATACAGTCGAGATTCGAAAGCGAACTGATTCAACAACGACACACGTCGGTCGTCGCGGACGTCGCGTCGTCCTTTATCGTTCCACGTTCATTCACAAAATAGTTCTGCGACGGTGAAACAGTTTTTAAGTCCGTCTTCGTTGCACAAACCAGTCTTCGAATAACTTGGTGCGATTTTGTATTTTATTCCTAAAAAAAACAGTCGAAAGTGAATTGATTCAACTACACACACGTCGTCGGCTCGTCGCGAACGTCGCGTATCGTTCCACGTTTGTTCACAAAGTAGTTCTTAAAAAAGTGAACTTTTTGCCCATGTCATACAGTTGATAATATATTACCAGTAGAGTAACCTATGTTTCGTTCCGATCCGTCCTCGAAGTTTCGTTCTCCAAGACGTCTTCAAACCAGTTGCGACGAAGACCGTTTTCTGCAACCGTTTTCGTCGTCGGGAAAACGGTTGCGTTTCGTCCGTCAAAAATACGACAACGACCCAGCACTAATCTGTTTTTGATGAAACTGAATTTTATGAACGTGTCTTGCTTGACAGTAGAATAGATTACTGCAGGGTTGCCTGATGGCTACATATTGCGACAAATTGTATTTCGTTTTTTTTGTTGCTTTTCTCTACTTTAGGTACTTCTGCTGTATTGTGGGTACGTATGCCACATCAACTAGCTTTTAATCAGCCACCCTTAATGGGTTGCCAGGTATTGCAGGTAAACTGGCATCCCACAGCTTGCGGCTAACAGAGCTGGCAACCTTATTTTTTTCTTCACCAGTTTATTTCAAATGACGTTGGAATTGGACATGAAAAGTTTTCATATTTGAGGTTAATTATCAGATATAAATTTCAATTTGTTTCATTCAAGTTATTGCGGCCAGATATTTGCAGGCAACCCTGCACCAATCTATTCTACTATCAAATATCAAAAATGATAATTAAGTTTAATCAAAAACCCTCAAAAAAATCTTGGGTATAGCCCAGCGATGATGAAGTTGTCAAAATAATGCAAAAATATTTGAAATTACACACGTTGGTGTGACCCAAACGCCAAGTGGTCATCCATTACATTTTAAATTCTCAACAATCGTTATAAATAGCTGATAGAATTACACTTCGTGTAAATATTAATTTTTATTTTCGTGTTCCATATAGGTATTTTTTCTGCCTTTTCTTTCTTTTTGTTGTATGGAGCTGACCTTCTGTACCACAGTGTACTGTAAGCACGGGCCGGGCGCGCTCACATTCGGTCATCGTCGAACAAACTCATCTCGCGCTAATGGATGCACACACCACTTACCACGGTTCCGTGTCGGTACTTTTATAACCGGGATTATTTTCAGTATAGCATACGGCATAGGTAGGCCAACGGTTATATGACTATGTAGGATTGACTCAATTATATTTTCTTGTGTCCCAGTACGAGTATGAGACGCTCTAGACATGTCATTCGATGTCAGCGAAGGCGATGGTCATAATACCACAATTTAAGGAATTCATCACATGACATTTCGATGGCGCTTGACAATCCCATGCATGAATGAGATCTCTTCAATCGCTATCGCAACGCTTTCGTTGATAAAATGTTATTTGTCTAATTCCTAATATCTCTCAGACAGCTTCTCAGTATTTCTAGTGTATTACCTCTTCTGACCAATCTCACGTAAACGCCTTTAAGTCATGATGCCTGTCTTTCGCAATGACTCTCTCGGTGACGATGACGCCCGTCGTCTGGCTTACACTACGTTGCAAAGAGTCCTCATCACTGTTGCAAATGGGCCTCAGAGTGCCCACAATTTGTCACCTGATGCATTCTACACACCATAACATTATCGTACTAATACTAATATTATAAATGCGAAAGTTTAGCTATGTGTTGGATGGAAGGATGGATGGGTGTATGTTTGTTACTCAATCATGCCAGGATAGCTGAATAAATCTGGATGAAATTTTTGGAATAGCATATAAGCTATTTTTCAACCCGGTATAATGCTCCCTTGGAATGATAAAACACTTTTACACGGGCGATGCCACTGACAGGAGCTAGCTAACTAAAACTCTTCAATAAACAATATCTACTTGCGTATTGAAAAACGGGCCTACTTACTTCATTCATTTTTACTGTGTACGAATTGTTTTTTTTATGAAATATATAGTAGCAGTTATACGCCTGTCTTACCCTTCGACGAATAAAGGATGATGTTATATTGTATTTTGAAAATTATACTACCGGTCCCGGATAAGTTTTTCACAATACTGCTTCAATTTTAAAAATAAAATACGGCTTGTAACTTCTGTAGTTAAAATAAAACACACGTTACCAGTGGAATCCGTGGAATCGTGTGCTATAGTGTCTGCACGAGATTCCACGGATTCCACTCTCAAATTCAAATTATTTATGTATTTCTAAAAACATTGGTAGGTATTTTGATTTAAATGTTTTCTAAAATCTAGAAAAGCAGTGGGTATGGATTGACACATTATTTTCTGTACCTACTCTAAGAGCCCACTCAAACTACAGGTTTTTCATCGGGCGATAGTATGATCAGGGGGGTGACCATAAGCTCTTAGAGCGGTATCAATTTGAGACAGAGTAAGGGACAGATGTATCTGACCTGTATACATCTGTCACTTACTCGATCTCAAATTGATACCGCTCTAAGAGCTTATGGTCAACCCCCTGGCCTTTAATCAGTATGAGGAAGCATGCAAATGCGCACATTCCAACGATTCGGTAATGCATGAAATTTTCAACCCGATACATCTGTATTTTCCTGGGGCTCTAAAAACACCTAATAACATGTGTAACTTAGTTTTAAAATCCACATGATTTTATTTATAGATATTATTATTTATTACAGGTACGTAATCACTAGTTAAATTTTGTATATTATTTTTTTGTTTTATTTTGTAAGTCATTTCTCAGGAGCTAAACCATTCAACCGTATGGTGACGGACTGAAAGAATTTCACCATCCCATATCTTCCCGTGGGTGTCGTTAGAGGCGACTAAGGAAAACACGAGAGAATGGGCAGCAGCGTTCTCTGTGCAGTTTAAGAACAAACTGCGATCGCCAACCCGCCTGCCAAGCGTGGCGATTACGGCAAACCCCCCCAAACCATGAAAAGCACTATAAAAAACGGCCCCGATTGCCCGGCAGCCCA
The DNA here is from genome assembly GCA_948252205.1 of Orthosia incerta. Taxonomy (NCBI): domain Eukaryota; kingdom Metazoa; phylum Arthropoda; class Insecta; order Lepidoptera; family Noctuidae; genus Orthosia; species Orthosia incerta. The sequence continues at coordinate 33,641,834 of OX411741.1, read as the reverse complement.
TCTAACCTCGACTACGGTAGCGGTTGAGGCGATGGCGTGGCAAGGGTTGCATAGAATCTCCGGAGTGGAACCGGCTACCCCAATAAACACCGACGACTGGACCTGGCAACGTATAACACGCGAACACTCCGGACCGACGAGAAGATAGCCGAACTCGAGGAAGAATTGAGCAGGTTACGATGGAGTATTATAAGGTTATCTGAAGTCCGAAGAGAGGGGGAGGACACTATAATCCTCAAATCCGGTAACCTGCTCTATTTCCGAGAGGGAGACCGGCGTTCTCAGGGTGGTGTCAGGTTTATCGTCCACAAGTCCCTTGTGAACAACGTGGTGAAGATCGAGAGTGTGTCGACCAGGGTGGCGTATCTACGCCCCAACCTCGGCACACCCCGGCGACGAGGTAGAGACCATGTATAAGGATATCTCTAAAGCCATGCATGGTTTCAAAACTGACTTCACCGTTGTCATGGGGGACTTCAACGCGAAACTGGGCAGACGAGACGAGGATGAGCTGCAAGTGGGGCAATTTGGAGATGAATGTCAGAATTACCGGGGTCACCGACTGGCCAGTTTTATGGAGAAGGAAACCTCTAAATGATGAAATCCTTCTTCAGAAAGCGTGAGCACAGGAAATGGACATGGCAAAGCCCCGATGGTGCAACTAAAAACAAGATCGACTTCATCATGTCAACCAAAAAGCAACATTTGCTTCTTGGTTGACGACGATGTCTCTGTGATCGATTCGGTGAAAACCGGGAGCGATCACCGCATGGTAAGAGGCACATTGAACATTAATAAATACATTACTCTTGAACATTAAATATCACATTAATCAAGCTTGAAAGGTCTCGACTGATGATGTCCACGCTCCGTCCAGCACAGATCCAGATCCAAAACCCCGAAACCTTTCAGCTCGAACTCCAGAACCATTTAGAGTGGCTAGGGAACTCCGTGGACGATTACAGCGATGGGTTCGTGGAAGCTGTCCATACAGCATAAAAACAAAAAGGCGCTGGGTAACGACGGTACCACGGCTGAACTCCTGAAGACGTGTGGGAAACCGGTTCTTAAGGCCCTTCAGAAGCTGTTTGATTACGTCATACTCTAGGGCAAAACGCCACAGTCATGGTGGTACTCTTCTTCAAAAATGGCGACAATGCCCGGCTGAAGAACTACAGGCCATACTCACTTCTTAGCCATGTCTACAAGTTGTTTTCAAGAGTCGTCACGAATTGTCTCGCGCGCAGGTTTGACGATTTCCAGCCTCCCGAACAAGCCGGATTCCGAAAAGGCTTTAGCCACATGCATGGAAGATAAGATAAGATATATTTATTTTGTAAAACATGAGTACAGTATGAAGGTCTTATATTAATATGAGGTGGTTACATGGTTTGCCATTTATGGCGTACAAAATTTGTTGCACTAGACAAACAATACAAAAAAAAATCAATATCAAAATTTAAATGAAATTGAAATTACAATGTCAAGATTTAAATTCAATAAAAAATCACTATGTCACAATTTAAAATTCAATTAAAAACACTATGTCAAAGTGTTTTATTCAATTTACGTAAGAAAGACAGAAAAAAAACCCACATTCAGAATTCTATACAAGCGAAATATCGTTTTCACTGCCACGCCTGGCTATGACCACATGCGGTCGCCACACAATGGTGGATAGTGGGCGATGCAGGGTCCACAGTAGTGCAATGAGTACTCCTTTGGACACTATATTCCTTCATTATCCTTTTTAACTCCCGACGCATAAAGTGAGTGTTATAAGTTTGACGTGTGTTGCTTCGTATCTGTGTTTTTTTGTCTGTGGCATCGTAGCTCCTAAACGGATGATGCGATTTTAATAAAGATTTTTTTGTTTGAAAGGTGACTTGATTGAGAGGGTTTGATGAATAATAAAAGTTATGCGCGTATTATAAAGTATTTTCGCTATATATCGTGTTATAAATGTGTTTTGATGGTTTGTTGATCAAAGCGTGTCTAGGGCTCAGTTTTTTGATCACTAGTTACCTTAACCAATGGTTAAATACACTAAACAATGATTTCAAATTTCGGTAAAACGCGTTTATAAATTTATTGTTAGCCTAATAAATGGTCAAATAATGAACTCTCCAACTTATTATTTCCATTGATGACAAATCCGTATAGGATCATTTCATTGTCTGTCTGTCTAGAACTTTTTCTCTGGTGCTCATGGAGGCATCAAGTTGAAAATACTGATGTGAAAAATCTGACTTCCAAATTGACGCAACCTAAAGATACGGCCGTTTATTTGATACTCGCAAGGAAATCAAAACCTGTAGGTATCTAATTGGATTGTAAAGCAAAATATTTGTAAAATTATGTTCTATTGACGTAACAAACTTCACAGTTTGAATTATACTAAATCAGAATTTGAGTTTAAAACTCTATTTTGCAAGTTGGTGGCACAATATCGAAACTGCCGCGCGCTGTCGGCGTTCGTTTGAATATTGTTTGACATTCTTAGTTATAACTTGATGTGGCCTAACAGTATCAACAAATAATTTTGATCAAGTTTGATGCAGCTCATACCCGAAAAACTATTTGTTTTACAGGACGAAACTTTGTTCATCGTGAAAGTTCAAATTAAATTAACTGTGCTGTCGGAGTACGTGTGTAAAATGTACCTACATTAAATACTTAAACATATGGAAATAAAATCTCATAATTATGTGAAAACTGCATTCAAAATCTTTACAAAGTTAAGAAACCACGAGGAAAAACCGACACCAAAACCGACTTTATTTTATGATTATAAATATGTATCCGTAGACGCAATAACGAATCTATTGAGCGTCGCAATAAGAATCTATCCATAAGCTTTGTGCAGTTGGGCGTCTCTACTGAATCCGGTACGAGATGCAATACTAGCTTCTGCCAGCGGATCCGTCCGCGTGTAAAGTGTTTTTTTAACCCAATGGAACATTATACTGGGATGAAAAGTAGCCTATGTGCTATTCCAGACCATAATCTATCTCTGTGCCAAATTTCATCCATATCCATTCTACAAACAGCCATCCATCCAGCTAAAGTTTCGTATTTATAATACTAGTTGCCACCCGCAGCTCCACCCTTGTGGTATTAGTATTTCGCCCAATATCTTTATAAATTACTAGCTGTTGCCCGCGGCTCCGTTCCCGTGGACCACCCCACAGGACCCAATTTCGGGATAAAAAAATCGCCTATGTCACTCAAGAATAATGTAGCTGTCTATTGGTGCATGATTTATTCAAATCGGTCCAGTAGTTTCGGAACCTATTCGGTACAAATATTCAAAAAAATCTTTTCTCTTTATAATATTAATATACTAGCTGTTCCGCGCGGCTTAGCTCCCGTGGTCCACCCAACAGGACCCGTTTTCGGGATAAAAAAATTGCCTATGTCACTCAAGAACATTTAAAAAATTCTTTCACCAATAGAAAGCTACATTTCTATTTGTTTAAGATTTTTTTAAATCGGTAGAGTAGTTTCGGAGCCTATTCGGTACAAACAAACAAAAAAATATTTCCTCTTTATAATATTAGTATAGATAACATATGTGTTATTCTAATGTATAAGCTATTTTTTTAAAGTTTCATCAACATCCGTTCAGTAGTTTTTTGCCTGAAAGAGTAACAGACATCCATCCATTCACCCGAACTTTCACATTTATAATATTACTAGCTTCTACCGACGGCTACGTCCGCGTGAGAAGTGTTTATCATCCCAAGGGAACATTATACTGGGATATAAAGTATCCTATGTGCTATTATAGGCCGTTGCAAAAATATACGGCAGCCTTTTTATATGTACGGAATCACGAAGACTGCTGGCCCACATGGGATCATGCGCTTTGCCCGGGGGGTGAAGCCAGTATTTGCTTCATCATAGTCGGTTAACTATTCGAGATATTATTTTATACCAGTGACACTTATTAAAGAGTTTCAGTGGCCTCTGCTGTCTTCTTCATCAGTTCCACTTCACCAAATGATAATTTACGAGTGCAAATGATTGTATTGTTGATGAAAATATGAAAATCGCTCTTTATATGCCTATAATATTTGAGGCGTTCCTTCGATATCCATGGGATTCCATCATTAGATCCTAACTTGATGATCATGGGACCACTCCAGGTTGTCCCATGATCATCAAGTATAACCCTTTCAAACAATAGAAGAATTTTCCATATCGATCCAGGCCTCTTTGTGTAATCGGGGTACATAAAAAAAAATAAGGATCCCGTCGAATTAAGAAACTCCTCCTTATTTTGAAGTAGGTTAAAAAGTAACCTATGACACTTAACTATAGTAAAATTTCGTAATGGGATCGGTACTTCCAGAGATTTACCTTTTCATCGTCATCATCATTTCAGCCGAAAGACGTCCACTGCTGGACATAGGCCTACCCCAGGCGTCGCCACATTGACCGATCCCGTGCGTCTCGCATCCAGTGAATTCCAGTGGCATCTTAACCAGATCATCTCCATCTAGTGGGAGGCCTTCCAACGCATCGTCTGTCCAGCGGCCCATCGGCCCTCCGTTCTGCGAGCAATGTCCGCCCACTGCCATTTAAGTTTCGCAATTCTACGGGCTATGTCGGTAACTTTGGTTCTCCTGCGGATATCTTCATTTCTGATGCGATCACGCAAGAAAACTCCGAGCGTAGCCCTCTCTATTGCCCTATGGGTGACTTTAAGCTGTCTGATGAGGCCCATTTAACTTTTACAAACGATATATTTATTCTTTTTATATTATATACAGAAACCCACGCCTTTTCTTTGGCAAAAACTTCACAATGCTACGAGCTACGATCCTTACATATAACTCCTTTTGCTTTATTTAAGTTATATTTAAGCTTATTATTCGTTTTCTTTATTGACTAGAAACGACTAGATTAAGATCATTTTCTAATAAATTCTGCAAGTCCTAATTGTGAATGTCAATAAAGTACTATTTAATCTTCCAAAGATGATATCTTCTCCACATTCGACAAATGAATGGAAGCGAAATGCGGGGTTTATAATAAGATACTATTTTAGCTCTTTCAATATTTCCACGATTAAGAAGTAAGTGCATTACTGTACTCGCTTTTAATAACACACTAACTGAACTGTTACGCATTGCGTCCAATATTATACACGTCTGGTTGTTAAGAGAACTCGTAAACTAAATCGAAGTGAATGTTCTCTGGGCGACCTTGAGATCGCACGTCTGACCCAATAAAAACATAATTGCCTACTCTCTCCGGTATCTCCGCCGCCCGATGCGGCTTAATTTACGATCACTGCAATACATGGCAACTCTAGCCAGACTTAAAAACTAATATTGCCGGAACACTTTGACCAAAAAATGATTTAGTAAGGACAATAGCGCGGTAACAGGTAGAGGGGGTGGGGCGGGCGGCGCGGGCGGGCTGGGGCGCGCTAGGGCGGGCGGCTGGCGGCAGACGAAGGCTCCGCAATCACTCGCGCGCTCGGCGTCGTCGCGCTACCACGCAGTGCGCCGGTACGAACTCGTTACGTAACGTCCTGTCGGCTTGCTAACTGTTGAGTACGAGCTCGCGCGCACGCTTGCACCGCTCGCATCGCGCGCACGGCATGCCACCGCGACTGACCGCCAAGCCGTCGCCATGGCTACCTCAGAACACCAGAGCGCCGACACGTTAAAATAATGTAGCAAAATAACACCAGCAACTTACCGTTTACTGCCACTTAACATCCTGCCAATTTTTATAAGTTTTTACAAGTAGTGAACGCTTTGCTTAAGTTGTGATAAAAACTGTACGTCAAAATGATTCCGTGCCAATTCATTCGATGGGTACACCGCAAGAACGCATAGCTGTCATAAAGCAATCATCGCTTATCGTCCGCTTATACTGCAGCTGCCTTCGTTAGTCCTAAGTTACCTAAGTTAAGGCACCATGAGAGCAAAAGACTGAACCGTTTTAAAATATAACAACTAGATACCGTGGACGTGAAGCCGACTTATTTACCGAAGCTGGACCACTCATATTCAAGATTCGCGATAACATCAGCTCGTGGGTGCTGTGGTGGCGACAACGCCATCTTCGGATGGGCGCACCGCAGACACCAAAACCAATAGAAGAAGATGAGTGCGTGCCTCGAGTGGCCGTAGTAGAAGACGTAGGGGAGGCGCCCGACCGCAAGCTGGAGCGCCGCCGAGGAGCCCCAGGGCCTCGCCGCCGCGGGCTCGACAATGAGCTGGAGGGCGAGCGCCGACGCCCCCGCCGGAAGCCCCGCAAGCGGTGAGTCAACCACCAGCACACACTCCACCAACACTCACCATTCACCCGACATAAATTTACACTACCAAACTGATACCATCACCGTCTTAGCTAATGTTAACTTAATCCTTGGCGTGTTGAAACATGAAATTACGGCTCTGCGTGCCAGCTGAGCTTAATATTGTGACCAATTTAGTTCTGCGGTCGTTCTGACATTGAACAATTTCAACGTAAAAACGTTCATGTAGTGTTCACCTTGGAATAGCGAGCTGTTTGCGAAATCGCTGGGTCTACCGCATCGGCCTCCGACGACGATCGATCTCGGCGAGACCTCATTATACCCACACCTTAGCTGTTCCCAAGTTTTTATTACAACTAAATTATCATACTGAACAATCTGGGAGACTCCTTTGAAATTTGACACGCGAACAGAACTTTTTGCGAGTTAGAAACTTATTGTACTTTGTAAATAATGTACGGAACACTCTAGTTAAACTCGGGATCATTTTTATTTTAACGTCTTTGATGTTTTAATTGTTCGTTCGGGGACAGTAAAGAGTTTTATTTATAAACTTTTGAAGTTAGGGACGTAAAGATGTTACTAAGACAATCTTAGCACCGTGTTGGGCTGAATAGATTAGTTAAATGTTCGAATAACTTGTTGTTAAGTTTAATACAATTAAGTTAATTGCTTCTACTTTTTCCGCGGCGGGCCAACAAGTCCCTTACCGAGATTTGTTGACGCTGCGGCTTTTGTTCATGAACATGACTTCCACAATGGATGGACACCGTTTGTTTTGTTCTTAATGCTGACAACATTAACAGGACTGGACGGGAAACAAGCCCATTAAGAATACTATTTTAAGTACCGGGAGTTCAGAAATTTTTCAGCCAGTCTATGATGATGAACAATTTTCACCAGTCTTCATAAAAAATTTACCGACTTCTAAAAAAGGGGATTATGAATTTGACACGTATTTATGAACAATTGTTGGTATTGCACTATATTCAAGTTACTCTATGTGGGCTTCTAAACACGTGTTTATTTTGTTATTGGATAAGGTATCTCTCAACTTAGGTTTCATCAAAATCGGTTCGGCAGTTATTAAGATAAGGAACATATAACCGAACTCCTTAACGACAAACAGCTCGAATGTGTAAATTGTGTTATTTTGGGAATTTTGTCAATCCTTCGGTACCTTACTATAAAACTTACTCACTTCTTAGTGATGGTGTACCAAAATTAAAAAGAGAAAATAAAAACTATTTCACAATAAATAATCCGACTTCCAAAACATTGCTTTGGAAGTCGGTTTATTTTACTCTTGAGTATGAGTCGCTACTGTTGAGTATGAGTTCCTGGGTTCGATTCCCGGATTGGGCAATGTGATATTGGGTTTTTCCAACTGGAACTTATCAGCAGCAGGCCGGGGTCTGGATTTGTGCCCGGTTGATGGCAGTAGGCTCGTCCCCTACTACATGGTGGAATGTCGGTGTACTACAAGTGCACCTCTGTACTTTGGGGATTACAGGCCTTATGTTATGATAAAACATTATTTAAGTTATAACATTGTTTAAGTTATAACATTGCTTAAGTTATAACACTGTTTAAGTTATAACATTGTTTAAGTTATAACATTGTTTAAGTTATAGCATTATTTAAGTTATATCTTCTTTTATGTTCTTCACTAGCTAGGAGTCTGCGTTCCTCCATTAATCTTCCCCTATTGTATCCTTCTCATACTACTGATTTTGTTCACTTTTCCATTCATTCAGTCTATTCGAAATCAGGACGGCCACCAGGCCATCAGTCGGTATGCTTTCAAGCGATGATTTCTGTTTAAGTTATAACATTGTTTAAGTTATATAATTTTTTAAGTTTTTCACTAGCTAGGAATCTGTGTTCCTCCATTATTATTCTCCTACTGTGTCCTTCTCGTACTATGGATTTTGTTCAGTCTTCCTTTCATTCAGTCTATTCGAAATCAGAACGTCAACCAGACGACCAGTCGGTATGCTTTCAAGCGATGATTTCTGTTTTATTTTCTATGGGGAAAAGGATCATCTTGATAACTTCTTTTCATTACTTTATTAATATGTATTTATATAGGTATATACTATAATGTATGTGTATTTTAAGTATTTCTTTGTTTTACTGTTTTGTTTGTCACAGTTTAAATAATGTACCTGCCATGTTATATCTTGGTCTCTCTCTCAGGATGGTGACCCTTGGTTGACTGGTAGAGAACGCTTAATAAAATATATACCAATCAAGCACTTGAAAGACGTACGTAACTTAATTAAATTACCTAGATCAACTATTCATCATAGTTATTCATTTTAATTTCAATTTATCTTTGCCTTTCCGTAGTTCTATTAATTTCATTAGAGACAGAGAACTTAAAAGTAAAGTAAAAGTTAGTTGTCGGTATAAAAAGAACTTTATCGTGTTCAAGTGACTAAGGGTTATTTCTTTAATGGATTAGTTAAGTAATTCAAAGATGGAACCTGCTTGACTTACTCGTTGGTTTAGTGGTTGTAAACTCAACTTTTGAGCACGGAGTCTTGGCTTTGATTTCCTTGTCAAGCAAATTGATTTTGTAACACTTTTCTTGCCGGACTCGTGCCCATGGAACTATTGTTGGGTCTAATTACACAAATGGCAAATAGTTGGAACATCTCCGCCTAACTGTTCGGGAAATGGAGATGAGATGTGTTGTCATGTGTATGACAAAGACTGAGTGTTATTTTGTTCATTTTATGAATGCTCACAGACTAATAACAATAATATTTAACTAAATTGTTAATAACAAGCTTCCACAGAAAAATAAAAATAAAATTATTACTTCCCTATAGTCTATGCTACGAGTACTTTCTCAAAATTGGCGTATTTTATTGTTATTAATTTTAAGCTAATTTGGACAATAAACTGTTCAACATGCAGGTGCCTCTTGTATAAAAAATGGCTTTGCTAACAGTTTCTTTACTGTGCTTGCATTGGTGCAGAATAGATCAATACCTGGTCCACAAGAAATCTCGTTAAAACTGCGACTGGCTCTTGGAAAGTGTGCATTACGCCTATAATGAGTATTTAAATAAGGTACATGCAGTAGTAGTCGCTGTCGAAGCCCTATCTGATTAGTGCGTATCGTTAATTTCGAAACAAGTTCAGGACAGTAGTTGACTGAACCATTAGTGATATTACACAAGTAGCATACGTCATTGATATAACGTCTACGGTCAAGTGTTAGAAAATGGTACCTTCTACATCCAGATACTTGCTTTGCCCTCAAATCAATGTACTTAAGAAATTTTCTTATGTGAAGTCATTCACCCGTAAGAAATTCATTTGTCAACTTACACTTTAATTACCGACTTAAAGATTTCAAAATCATTGCTTAATATTGCTATCTTATGGAGGGGCCGAGAAATAACTCGGACACTTCGACCCATTGGGATCTATTGTGGTCAAATATTGCTAAGTGACAAACGTACATTTTTACCCAATCACGGTGATAACACCATTGTCTATATGGGTACGCCTATAGTTCAACATGTCTAAGATAATACTTACCTTGATAAACTAAAAAAAAACACATTTATTAAAATTTATAAATACATGTAAAACATTAAGAATCCATTTAGAGAAAACTGTTCCTTATGATACATGATTTTCCTAGTTTGAAGGACGGATCTTATATGTGTAATAGGCATGTCCATATTTGTAATGCAAACACTGATGAAACCTAGACTAACCCTTTGCTAATAAATATTTTTTGTCAAATTTATGTAAACAATATCAATTAGCGTCAAATAATAATATTTTATGTGTATTCATTACTTGTAAATAACAAGAAAAAATATTTCAATCAATTGTCAAATATCAATCAATTTAGGTATGTCAAAACAAAAAAATGACAAAAAAATATTGTTTCGGAAGTAAAGAATCAATCAAGCACCATCCCATGTTTTCTCGTGAGTGTTGTAAGAGGTGATTAAGGGACTTACCAGAGAATAGGCAGCCGCACTAATGGAGAAGAACGAACAAGAAACGCCTCACTTAGGGTGGTTACGCACTACAAGTCCGTGTCCGTGATCCGTGTCCGTAATGAGAGTTCAGAGTTCAAAACGAAAGAATTATGACAGATTATGATAGAAAGAGTTCGGATGTAGTGCGTAAACTTCCCTAAAATATTACGGCTACTTTGGTACGAAATGTCATGTACACGAACGCGTAGTGCCGAGTGCGTAACCGCACTTACTCTTAAAAAAGGTTTCACAATATTTACATTCAAATAGACCAGTTTGATTTTGTCTATAATAAAGATTGCTCTATGGAGCAGGACCAGCATGTTTCCAAGCATTCTTATTTTGAATATAATCATCTAATTTGTAATATGCTTGTTTACAAATTGTGCTTTTAACAAAAGTTTTAAAATGTTCTAATATATCACAAGGTATTTTGTTATAGAGTATAACACAGTACCCCAAGAAAGATTTGTGTTCTTTAGCTAATCTATAAGATGGTTGATGCCTGCAAAAATAACGTGCACAACAAAATAATAAAAACCGGCACGGCGCGCACGAAGGGTTCCGTACCATTATCGCAAAAAACGGTAAAAAAAAAACACGTTTGTTGTATGGGAGCCCCACTTAAATATTTATTTTATTCTGTTTTTATTTGTTGTTATAGCGGCAACAGAAATACATCATCTGTGAAAATTTCAACATTCTAGCAATCACGGTTCATGAGATACAGCCTGGTGACAGACGGACAGACAGACAGACAGACGGATCGCGGAGTCTTAGTAATACGGTCCCGCTTTTACCCTTTGGGTACGGAACCCTAAAAATGGCCTCTAGTACCAGCCTGTTTTCACAAGGAAGACCGATGACCTGGTTAGGGCTGCGGGAATCCACTGGATGCGAGACGCACAGGGCCGGTCGATGTGGCGACATTTGGAGAAGATCTGTGATAGATCTATGATGATGATTATTTGCATACTATTGTATAGAATCAAGTTTTAGTTTTTTTTCTAACTGAACAGACAGCTGTGCTGCTGGGGAGTTTGTTGCGCCACTTCTTCTTCCCAGCAAAAGCACTAGGAAGTGGTGAAGGGCGGGCGTTTTTCGGGGACTGTCTTATGTAATTTTGACGTTCGGAAAGTGCTGATTCTCAGCCTAGTTTGAATAAATGACTTTTGAATTTTGAATTTTTTTTTTTTTGATCAGCAGTGGAGATCTTTCGGTCGAAATGATAATGATGATAATTTCTACGTGCAGGAATCGAATATGTGGCAAAAGTGTCCTTCCAAAAGTCACTGTAGCTAGTTCTCAGGATTTTCTTTATCGAACCAAAACTAAATCAAATAATGTTGATTCAAAAACTTTGATTGTATGAAAACTTGTCCGAACAATATTGTTCTAAGTTAGTATGGTTGTGTTTATCTTGTGAACTACTTGTAGACAACTTTGGAAATTATATTTATTTTCTGATATTCTATAAAGCTCTTTCTTGTTTTTTGAACTAGCTATTCCATATTCTGGATTACTCTCATAGGAAATAAACAATTCATATTTTATCAGCGACAGTGTAATAAAAAGTCCAAAATGTTCACGGCTCTTAACATAGAAAAAAATATTAATTAAGCTCCGGACTGCAATCTTCTTGCCGCTAAAGTAAGTGGTACCTATGAATCTATGTTGTTAGTTATTAAAATTTGTGTGTAGACTGTTATGTATAAAGTTTCTTACTGCCTACTAATAATTTTTGCAGGCGCAATGAATCCTAGTCTGGCTTAGCAATACTGTTAAAATATTTATTACGATATGTAATGTAAATGTTAAATTATGCATATTAATTATGTAACATTTTCTTTACATGTTGTTCTGATCATAAGAATTAGTGGAGCGTGTCGCAATTACGAGCTATTACAGCTAACAGTTAATAATATTGAAAAGCATTCAGATAAATTACTGTTAGTAAAATTGAAAAATACGAAGACGAACCTTGACAGGTCTTTTGTCGTACGCGAAGAATATGTTAGAACTATTGTAGAAAAATACCAAAATTTACGTCAAGCCAATATAAAAACCGGCCGATTTTTCATACAATACCATAATAATAAATGCTCAAGACAGCCTATGGGAGTAAATAAAATAGGTGCTACACCGCGAGAAATTGCCACTTTCTTAAAACTGGAAGAGCCTCAGCTTAACACGGGTCACTGCTTTCGGAGAGCTTCGGCAACGCTCTTGGCTGATTCCGGAGCCGATTTCACAACTTTAAAACATCACGGCGGGTGGAATACGGTTGCAGAAGGCTATATTGAAAACTCTATAGAAAATACGTCGAAAATCTGTAAGCGTATAGTGCAAACAATAAGTCTGAATTCGACCGATCTTTGGGGTGGGTATGGGATCTACCTCCTAGTGGTCCATCCCGGGCAACGGCACCACAGGCTTGCCTGTGGTACGGCTGAACGATCCCACTTAAGCGGTGGTAGGCCCCGCAAGGGGCCGCCTGGCTCGCGACCACCATCCCACCGGAGTCCGGCGCCAAGCAGCTTGCTGTGTTCCGCCGGTGTGTGGGACTGCCAGTGCCTTTGGGGGAGAAGGAGGATGTCAGTTGCGCTGTTCAGAACCGGTCTTGGTCTCTGGGCAAAACTGGCCGGGTAACTCATTTTGGAGGGTAGCGGGATCCGAAGCACGGTGCCAGCCGTTGGCCGACCGCAGTCAGTAGGGGGCCCAAGTAGCACGCCAGCCACGTGCCAAAGGCTGCCCCGCCAACTCGCGAAAAATCCCGGTATGCTCCACCGTGCCAGCTGGCGACTGGATGGGAGGACCCGGTGGCCATATCCGGGGGTGTTCGGGCGTCCCCGCAGTCTCCAAATGAGTTCCCCATAGGTTGGGTTAGCTCCAGTTTTCCACTTGGTTCACTGAGCAGCGCCTTGACAGTTCGACTTCTTCCCCACCATACTCTAACACAATGACCAGAAAAAATAAGAATAAGGTGAAACAACGGCTGCACTTCCTCCCACTAAAAGTGCACCTCACTAACATCAGGGGGTTGCACTCTAATCTCGATCCGGTCCACCACCACCTCGAGACCGAGAAGCCGCACCTGTTTTTTCTAACGGAGACGAAGATAACAACCCCGTCGGACGTGGCGTACCTCAACTACCCGGGTTACTCTCTTGAACACAAATTCAAGAAGCAAGCTGGGGTCTGTGTGTACGTCCGCGATGACATTTGTTGTCGTCGTCTCCGTTGCTTTGAGAAATCGGGCTTTTCTGCCATATGGCTACTTGTGGACACTGGCGTGGAGAAGTCTCTTTACATCGGCGTCTACCGATCGCACTCAGGTGACCAGGAGACGACAGCGCTTTTTAATTGCCTCGTGGAGTCGGCTGACATAGCCCAGCAACGGTACCCAACAGCGAAGCTTAATTTTCTGGGGGACTTTAACGCCCATCATAAAGAATGGTTGTACCCATACCGGAAAACTGACCATGCCGGGTTAGAAGCGCGCAAGTTTTCTCTATCCCTAGATCTAACCCAGCTGGTGAATGTGGCAACGCGGGTACCGGATGTTGACGGCCATACACCCAACTGCTTAGATCTTCTACTGACAACTGATCCGGACAGTCATTCGGTGTCGGTCTCAGCCCCGCTGGGATCGTCTGACCACTGTCTGGTGAAATCCGTTTCGACTTCCTCCCCTCCAGATGAGAGCCCTAGAGGCACGAGGCGAGTATGGCGATACGAGTCAGCAGACTGGGACGAGATGCGGCACTTTTTTGCGTCTTATCCTTGGCGGCATGTGTGCTTCTCCTCGGGTAGCCCCTCGAGCTGTGCAGACGCGGTTGCGGATGTGATTCGGCAGGGAATGGAATATTTCATTCCATTCTCCGACATTCCGCTCGGTCACAAATCCCGACCTTGGTATAATGCAGAATGCGCCCATGCTGAGGCCCGAAAAGAGTCTGCTTACCAAGCCTGGGTCGGGGCCCGCGACCGCAAAGTTAGAGCGCGTAGGGTTCGCGCGAGGAAGAGAGCCTTTAATTCTGCCGCCAAGTTCTGCAAGCGGGTTCTGCGTCGGGCACGTTTTGACCATATTGGACGTATTGGGGCCAAGCTGGCATCGCACCCTCCGGGTAGTAAACAGTTTTGGTCCCTGTCTAAAGCGGTTGAAACGAATTTCTGTCGGCCCACTTTACCTCCGATGCTGAAACCTGATGGGTCGCTGGCTCACTCTGCAAGTGACAAAGCAAATTTATTTGCATCTCTTTTTGCTAGCAATTCACGTCTGGACGCTGGCTCCAAGCAACCACCTACTGTACCCCATTGTGACTCTTCGATGCCGGAGATCGCTGTGCACACGAAAGAAGTCCGGAGAGTATTGTGCAGTCTAGACATGAACAAGGCCAGCGGACCTGACGGCATTCCAGCGAGAGTGCTGAGGCAGTGTGCGCCAGAACTGTCTCCTGTGTTGACTCGCTTGTTCCGCCTCTCTCTTGTAAAAGGGACGGTGCCGAAATCCTGGAAGCTTGCAAATGTGCAACCAGTGCCCAAAAAAGGCAACCGTGCAGACCCTGCCAATTACCGTCCGATCGCCATTACCTCTATTCTGTGCAAAGTTATGGAAAGGGTACTGAACAGAAAGTTGCTGACCTACCTTGAAGACAACAATCTCCTCAGTGACCGTCAATATGGCTTTCGCCGGGGACGGTCAACTGGCGATCTTCTTGTGTATGTCACGCACTGCTGGGGCGAAGCCATCGAGAGACACGGCGAAGCACTTGCTGTATCGCTTGATATCTCGAAGGCCTTCGACAGGGTCTGGCACGCGAGTCTGCTCAGTAAGCTTCCTGCTTATGGCATCCCCGCTGGTTTTTGTAGCTGGATATCAGACTTCCTTAGCGAACGGTCGATCCGAGTAGTCATTGACGGCTGCTCCTCAGACCTTATGGCTATTGATGCCGGAGTTCCTCAGGGGTCTGTTCTCTCTGCAACTCTTTTCCTGCTGCACATCAATGACCTACTTCAGCCTGGTATTGTTGGGTACGCAGATGACAGTACTGTTTCAGAGAGATACTTGTCCAGCGCAAAAACCAGCATGGATGAAGTTCGTTCCTTGAGGGAGGCTATGGTTGAGCGGACAGATTTGACCTTAAGCCTTGTCTCCCAGTGGGGTGATGACAATCTGGTCTCTTTTAACGCCACCAAAACACAGGCGTGTCTTTTTACCGCCAAAAGGAGTCTGTTCGATCAAACGCCTACTTTTCGGGGTGCGTCTGTTCCTGTGACTGATCGGCTCGAGCTCTTAGGCATGGAGTTGACATCCAGTCTCAACTTTGGCTCCTCCATTGAGAACAAAGCCCAAATCGCGGCCAAAAAACTGGGCATCCTAAATAAAGTGAAGCGATACTTTACGCCTGGACAGCTTTTAACCCTATACAAAGCACAAGTCCGATCCTGCATGGAGTATTGCAGCCACCTTTGGGATGGTTCAGCTAAGTATCAGCTTGCCGCGCTTGACTCAGTGGAACGCAGAGCCAAGAGGCTCATTGGCAACGTGGAACTGGTGGACGCCAAGCTTCACAGCTTGGCTCATCGCCGCAAAGTTGCCTGCTTGTCGGTCTTCTACAGACTGTACTTCGGTGAGTGTGCTCAGGAACTCCACGACCTCATCCCACCAGCCCCCTTCTACCATCGGACATCTAGACGCACTGCAAGTTATCATCCTTACCTTGTTGCCATTCCACCAATTCGAACCAAGCGCTTCCAAACATCCTTTATAATGCGCACAGCGAATGAGTGGAACTCACTGCCTGCGTCTGTGTTTCCGAACGCATTCAACCCGAATCTCTTCAAAGTTAGAGTGAACAGGCTACTTCTGGGTAAGCTCACTCCATCGTAGACTCTGTCTCTGTCACCTATGACCTAGACTAGAGTCAAGAGCAAACCCATTACAAATAAAAAAAAAAAAAAAAAAGACCTCGAATCCTTGGTCTCACCCACGGGCATCCACTTCACTTGCAGCACATCCCTCGCCACACTCAGGATTCAAAATCAGCAATCGAAGCAAAAAAAGACTTTGCTCTTTTGTTGCACAAATAACTATTATTTAACGATCACCAACAAGTGTTACTATAAAACTTACACAAAATATAAAAATTGGTACGCATCATCATTGTCCAATGCAGAATCAATTACAGGCAACCACAGCATAAACAATTTTCAATTTTTTAATTTTTAACCGAGAAAAACAGTTTTATACAATTGAATAATAATATTAAAAGTATACAATAAAAATAATTATGCGATACGAATACAAAATACAAAAAAAAATACTAAACTAAGTTCGACTAATGATGACTGGGCAAAGCCTATCTTTTTGGGCTATTAATTAACAGGGTTCGATTTAATTCTACTTTTTTTGCAATCATCGGGCTCCAAGACGCCGCTTCGGCTATTTAAAATATCAACGGTGGCGGTGACAGGTGTCAGCAAAGAGCCTCGTTTGAACCTTTTCATTGTAAAACAAACATGTCTGTGCCGCATCTTGTCCTATTGACCACCTTTTGGTGTCCACCCCTTTGGGTATTCCGTCTAGACGCTAGTTTCCTTAGGCAATAGGGAATTAGAAAATAGGAGGTACTGGAAATAGGGAGCGGTGACAAAAAAATATCTACTTGTAATGGACAGTAAAATACTAGAAATCGAAACATTATTAGAAAATAACGACCGTCTTCAAAGAGAGCATTACGAAGTGAAAAAAAAACACTTTTTGAAGTTCGCACCTTTTCTCTGATTTCTGAATTATGATTTTAAACTTAAGAATATATCAAACTCCACTTGTGATTGCTCAGAAACTACTTAACCCAATTAAGCAGAAATCCGACTACAAAAATAAAGTTTTGTTAAAATCCAACCCGACTACGGATTTTTTAGATTATTTTTTTAGCCTTTGTTGCCCGGGATATAATAACGAAGCGATTGACACCTTATTCATCAAAATCGGATGAATAGTTTAGGTGCAACGTAGGAACATACGTAAATACAAACATAGACTGATATTTTTTTATTATAGATAGGCTCGCGCTTGACCACTATCTCACCTGATGGTAAGCTATGATGTGTTCGACGGTGTAACGCGCTTGCCTAGAAGTAACCTATTCACTCTTGACTTAAAGACCCCGAGGTTGTAGCTATCTGGAAACACAGACTCCGGCAGGGTATTCCACTCCTTAGCTGTACGCATAATGAAAGTATTATTATCATAACATAACCCTTCGTTTTGGCTTCGACGTAGTCGGGTAAAAAAGAATATCTCGAGAAATTATTATCTGCCGACTATTTTGAAGTCGGTTAAAATAGTTTTGTATATCACAGACAGAAGTTTTGTGACAAAACGCATTTCATTATATTTTAAGTTTATGACAATAACTCATTTCTACGAGTGGTCAAGCCTTGATTTTTGTTTTCATAGAGCATTACTATATCTGAGTCTCCGTCTACTAAAGCCTTAGACATTTTCAGTTCATATCTATTTCCCTGTTTGTCTCGTTGGTCTAGAGGTAAGCAAACTCGTGGTAAGTAAACTCGCGACAATGAAGCATGGTGTTCTGACTTCATTACACGTGCACGAAGTAAATTGTTTTTGGGTTTTTGACTAGAAAATTTCTAGTAGCCAATCAAATACTTGGTGATATTCCTCGCCCAACTATCAAAATGTGAATAGATCCGGTTTCTGATTTAAGTAAAGCAGCAATAATCAGTTGAGTATTGTCAAATAATTTAGGAAGCGTTTAAGTTTTTTACGTTTCACAATTGAGAATCAACCTAGATCAGTTAAGTAAGTACCTACTTATGTATGGACCTGCCAAAGTTCCATTCACTTTCTCTTTCACCCTTACGTTCCATTTTACAAAAGAAATCCGAGACATCACAAGATTGCATAAATATTATTTATACATTTTATACAGCCATAAAAAGTACAATAGTATTATATTACTTTATTCAAGAGTAAAAAATCAAGTTAATAAAGATGTTATAATCTGTAATAACTTGATTTTTCATATTTAAGCAATTTCAAAACGGTGAAGGAAAACATCGTGAGGAAACCGGCATGTCCTAGAACCAAAAATTCGAAGACATGTGACAT
This sequence comes from Orthosia incerta, assembly GCA_948252205.1. Classification (NCBI taxonomy): domain Eukaryota; kingdom Metazoa; phylum Arthropoda; class Insecta; order Lepidoptera; family Noctuidae; genus Orthosia; species Orthosia incerta. Next base: position 33,623,407 of record OX411741.1, on the reverse strand, counting down.
TCACCAACCCGCACAGGGCCCGCGTGGTGGATTACGGCCCATTCCCTCTCATAGAGAGGGGGCCTGTGTCCCAGCAGTGGGAACATTAATAGGCTGATGATGATGTGATGAAGCAATTTCAAAGATATCTATTTGAAATCTATACAACCTTATTATGAAACTATGAAATGGATCGTAGGCACTAGTCAATTACTTCAAGATTGTCATGGCAACCGTATTTATTTTGTCAATGATGTCTTATCGAAAGAAAATAATATCTAATATAATTTGTTATTGCCAAAATAAAGAATTTAAGCTTATAATTACTAGGAGTGAATGTGTTCAGAGCGAGCAGTTGCTGGTTCTTGTGATACCTCATAGAACTATAGAATATTTTACTCAGAATTTCACAAGATCTCTCAAGTGCCCCTTGTTCATCTGTATTGGAATCTGGTTGCAATTGTGATTTACCAACAAAAATGGACTATTGTGATGCAATTTTTTATGAGTGACTTGGGTTTTCAAGATCAAAGGCTTTGCTAGCCATCGAAGAGCCTCCGAAGAAAAAGAGTAGTAGCCAGGGTCGGTGCCATTGGATATGTGTCGGATATTATGAAGGAGGACTGTGTTTTAATATGTGTTAACAAACAATATACTATCTGCCTACTTATTTTGTAAAATAATAAATAAATGAGACCTATCATGTTGTTTTTATCGTCTTTTATTATTCTGATACCAAAATCATATCATACAAAAGCCAAATTCTGTACACAATTTCATCGTTGTAACATCTTCTTGTCTTGTGGATCCTACTAATACCTATTCTATATAGGTATGAAAGTCTGTATGTTTGGCTATTTGTTAATCACACCTTAATGGTTGAACGTATTTGGAAGTATATACTTTGGAAAACAATTACACAATGATGAGAAATGAACCTAGGATATAAATTAATATAATAAAATAGATTAATAATAAATACACGGCACGGCATAATAAAGCCTTTTATTCTGAAATCAGAGATATTAAACTGTAGTCTATACAATACATGTTTATAGTTTATAAAATGTCCCTAATCTCAGTCCCTTGTTCGCATTAGGACAGATTCGCTTTAAGACAGACCTCTTGGCATAGGCCTCCACTCCACTAACAGTTTTCACTGGGGTCTGTCCTGTACATCTTGGACCAGCGGTCTTTCCCATATTTCATTCACGTCTTCCACGTCTTCTTTTCCCATCTCTTGTGTACCAGTTTGTCACTTTTTTCCATGTCCCTTGGTTATCGCGCATCACTTTTCACATAGTTCCTGTTGATCAAGACTCGGTTTTCGCGCACCACGCGACCACAAACACATTAACTGGCACTTTTTGAATATTTTTCTTGAAGATCTCACTCAACATCGTCATAATTTCTGCCGAAAGACTGCTGGATACAGGACTTCCCCAGCGTCACCACATCGACCGGTCCTGTGCGTCTTTCATACATCGGATTCCCGTGACCAGGTCATCGGTCTACGGAGGCCTTAAATGCGTATTCCACCACGCGGTCGCCACTCCAGAACTTAACAGCCCCATTGACCATCCGTTCTTCAAGCATCTGAGATTTATCAGGCATGAAATATTTGCATCCAATCTTATGTTTTCGATAATTCAGGGCGAACACTCTTCTTCCACGCATCGGTCTTCGTTGAGGAATCTCCAAGGAAGACAAGGATGTATCTTCGTCACTCGTTTTATAAGTTTATATATTATTTTGTATTTATTTCGCTTGATCACCGTTTAAGCACAGGCTTGTCAACTATCAACTGCCAAATGTAACCAGTGTAGCCAGATTCGACGAGCCCCAAATCGGCAAAAATTTCATTTTTCCATTTATAAAAAACTTAAGTCGAACATTATTCACTAAAACCACGAAACATTCTTCGAAACTTCAATGCGTTAAACACAATAATCATTATAGGTTCCATATAAAACATTTTTCAGCATTTCTCTATTTTCCCTGTGTTGTCGCGACTGATGTATAATTTAAAATAGTGATGAACAGTTAAAAGCATTTTGGTTTCCAGTTATTTTCATCATTCCTCAGATAATGTTGTATTAGATAGTCACATTCCGAAATCATCTAAACACACCCCATTTTTTTTTCTGAGGTAGCCTAATTGCCACCACTCGTAAAAATTGGTCGCCCCGACACTCTTCCGAGTAGCTTAAATGGCAAAAAGTCGCACAATCTGGCTACACTGTTGATGTAACGTTGACAACGGTTTGAGAAAACTTCGAGAATTTGAGAATGATCAAATGTGTTTTTCTCAGTTGAGAAACCCAATTGAACGTCAATGGAGGTTTTTTGTATGACATAAGGTATACTTTGGCATGACTTTGACTAAAATACTCAAACCTTGCTCAGTAACGCAGAAAACTTAAAGTGGCAGATGATCAAGAGTGACAGATGCTTAAATCGAGATCAGCACATACTTAGCGTCGAATACTCAAATCAGAAACCCGCCCTAACACTTCTAACTTTAAAAATGCAGCTAAGATGTTACGTTAATGTCATCTCGATTTCATTTTAAACCTTGCGATACGTAGTATTGGATCGTATTTGCAACGTTTATTTTTATTATAAAGAAAATCGAACTAAGTAAAAACAGACTCCAACCGCTCTACTTGGAATCACCTACGTGGGTTTCCCGCAGAAACCGCAGAACCTTCTTGTTACGAAGTCGGAAAACTTATTTCACCTCGACTTTGAAATTGTAAAACACGTTTACGTCTGGCTCCTGCATAATTAAGTAGAAAAGAAGTTTCAAGGCCAAAGTAAGAAATAATAAAGACTGGCTTTGCTTGGGAATTATTAATTTACTTACAGATATAGCTTTGAATTTTTTAGGCCTAATCTTTGGTGTGGAAATAAAAAGCTACGCTGTCGGATATTTTGCTGGTCAATTTACGCAGAGAGCTGGATTATAATTTATAGTACACCATTGAAATAAATGCTACCGATAAACAAGAACATTCATGTAAAAAAATGTTCAAATGCTGGTGAGCTAGAATTAAAGTTCGCTGTAGCACTAAAAAAATATGTTTTCTAATCAAACTATCAAAAAATGCAGCGCTAGATCGCTTATAGAGTATAGTTTCCTCGCTATCATTACGCCTTTCATTCAACATAGTTTAAAGTAAGGTGTACGGATTGCAGTACAGTTCAGTCGAACAGAGTGAGTGTTTGGGTCGCCAAATCTGGTGCGTAGTACATTTATATATATCGATGTATTGCACCCACATTTTCCGAGTTAAGTTAAAGTCTCCAAGTGTGCATATAAACGAACGGGATGTTACTCAAAATTCCTTAACGAGTAAACCCATTTAACTTTTGTCTAACTTGGGAATTGAACCCAGCACCCTACTGGCGAGACAAGTGCAACACTGCAAAAACTTGTTGGAATCACATAACATTTGAAAATGTTGTTCTGACAAACCTCAGCAAACAATAATGATTGACAAGTGACGCTAGAGATTCACAAACTATTTCAGCACGTGGTAGGACATCAAATATTAAGGTTACACTAGTCGATCATTCCTCCATGCAAACGTAGTCTGGCGATTACTCCACTGTTTGACGATGTACGTTCAAAATAAAAACTGATATAAATTTTTCTCATTATTATCTAGCCCTGTATGGAACCAAAAAATAATAGGCAAGCGTGTTACACCGTCGACCACATCATCGCTTACCATCAGGTGAGATAGTGGTCAAGCGCGAGCCTATCTAAAATAAAAAAAAAAAAAAAAAAATAAAAAAAAAAAAAAAAAAATTTGAAAGTTATGAGCGTCGAAAGTTCCACATTTCGACACTATTTTAACGCATTTTTGGGCGCAAATAAATACTATAAGAAGACGGAAAATTGCAAAACGGCCACCATACAGGGATAGATTAGTAGTTCAACAATGCAATTTTTTTTTTTTCTAACAGTTATGTTTAGTGCTGTTTTCATTATATCCAGACTCCCAAAGGTCTGTTTATAAAATTTCGCGCACTTGGTTTCGTCCTAAATCATTATACATTTCGCTACAAATTTCAAAAGTGTGTATTCGTACGCGAACTAGCTTCCTGCTGCTCATCACAGCATCTATCTCTTCCGCACATGTTGTCGGTTGATATAAAATGTATTTTAACCCCGCGCACAAAATAGTTCGTGCCGTCGACTAGTGTAACCTTAAGAGTACGAGTGCCTTCAGTCAAATTTAGCAGCACTGTAATATGGTACTATTTTGTTAAAATAAATAATGCCATGCAAAATTGTAAATGAGTAAACCGTACATATTTAAAATCGTAATATATTATTTAAAACTCATGTCTGAGAATGCTGGCTTACCTGTAATTGGCGACTGCGTAAGTCTGAAGCTAATAATTGTTACATACACGCTGTATGCCGAAGCTATTGGTAAAGTTTAGTAAAAGTAGTAGGGACGGACTTGGGATGCCCGGGATGGACATGGATAAGACTAGCGTAAAACGAGTCGTTGTTTAGATAGGAAATAGGAACCAGTTCGACTATGGTGATGTGTGCTACAATGACCTGAACGCGGTATACCTGGAGAAGCTTGATAGGCTCCTAAACAACTGCATCCGGTTCAGATTCAACTTGATGCAATATACCATGTGACGAGCTGCACATCTGAGCTCAAATGGATGGCCATTAGGCAAACTTTTGACTTCCTTCGACTTATTTTTACTGACCTCATGAGATCACGTATGAGATTTAATTGCCTCTCTATCTTCATCCTAAAATAATAGTCACAGCACAAAACTAATAATTCTGCGTTCAAAATCATAATGATGATACCACTAACCCTTACCGCGCTGCACTGTGAAATAATGTAAGCGCCAAACATAGCTAGCGATCCAATAACTTGTCAGATACGAATAACAGCGTTTGGATATTACCGGAGGATCCCTTGGTTTATTTTATAAAAAATATTATAACCTCCGGAGGGAGCAGTTATGGGTTGACACTTTTTTTAACACAACGACGAGTATTTGTACGGTTTAATAAATTATGAAAAGTATTTAATTTAAGAAGTAATTTTCTATGATTACAATAAGGTATTTTTGTTATTGTACAGTTTGTTAATAGGTAATAATATAACAGATGTATAAGACTTATTTAATCCGAGTAACATGTTTTCGCCATCATTGTTGCATACACCCTCGCTCGACGTTACATTGCTCTCTACAGTAAACAGCAGTTTTTTAAAACTCTAGTAATTATTTTTGGTAATTTTTTATGTCAGAAATTCTTAGATTACAGCTTTCTCATAGGTTTTTTTACACTCTCCAATAGCAAACAAAGAAACGGGCACATGGAAATAAAACCTATAAATATTTTCTAAACGAGACCGTATTTAAATCTAGCGAACCGAACGTTCAGAGGGACGGGCGAGGCCTTTTTGAATTAAATAACATGTAGGAATCAAATGAACGGGGCCACAGCTTTTATAGTGCATATGAACTAGATTGCTGGCCCTAACGATTAATGAGAAAATTCTAAGTATAGGTAGAAAGTACATCAATACTTTGAATATGTATGCAATATTATGTTTAAAGAATTTTCCTAGTTGTGGGATTTGGCTCATTTTGTGGTCTAGTCCCGACTGTGTTAGGAGAAAAGGCTCTGTTCCTCTGGGAAGTCCACATTACTTACGCCTTTGATGCGTTTTACCAGTGCGTAATAGTTAGGCTGGAACGAATTTTTACAAGTAAAAGTTATGAAAGACAGCCCTCCAAAACATGTTATCATAACGAATACCTAGTGTTTAAGCCGTGAAGAAAAAGTGGCGCAAGGAGCAACAAACTCTCCAGCATCACATGTGTATGTTAAGTTAGACCTACACCAAACTCATAGCAGGCAACTTCTTATATAATCTTAAAATGACTTAGCAGGAAATATCTTCAAGAACTAGTTATGCTCGCCAAAGATGAATTACAAACACGCATAGATTACTCATTAGTCCCGACATTTTAAAATTTCTTTTATTATTTTTCGCACAATAAAACGGAATCGCTTTTATTTTCTTTAGGTATTTCGTATTTTCAAGAATTAATTTATTATGTGGTTAGCAGTGAATTGAATATATTTTCATAAGTAACCACTGATAGTGATTAATATTTCAAACCAAAACAGAATACATTAATACCTAAAATCCCTGAATTATCAAGTCGTTTTCATAAAATTGTTCCCCTAAAACAAATATTGTTAGTATGTTTATTTATAAACACATATTGTTCATCATCATCATTATAAACACATATTGTCCGGTTCCGGTGATCGTAACGCGAACACGTACGTCATTGCTCTCCGAAAACAAAAATCAATATCAGTGAAAATAGTGCTAGTTTAAAGTGTATAAACGGAAAATCCTTCAAAAGAGGCAAAAAACAATATTGTAAAGTGATCACTGTGCAAAAAAACACTCGATAAAGAATATATCAGTAAAAACTATTCATCAACTTAACCTAAAAGTGCAAATCATCCGGCATAACTGTCAAGTGATAAAATCATTTTGACACGAACAACGAGTGTTTCCAGCACAAATAAACTAATCTAAAAACCGAAACTAGTGCTGTGGCTTAACAAAACATACTAAATCAACTCAACTTAAAATACCAACATAATGGAAAAAAGCATGGAAATCCTTCTGTCAAAATTAGACGAAAAGTTAAATCAACAAACAAAACTTATAACAGCGTCTGTGACAAAAAACGTATTGGAGGCGATAGATGAGAGAATTAAAACTATAACTGAGGAAAACACCATACTTAAGTCTAAAGTATCTAAATTGGAGCAAAAACTTGATAACTTGGACAGGGAGAAAAGAAAATTCAACATAGTCATGTATGGAATCGAAGAGATAGGGAAACCAGAATCAGAGTTAATAGACAGCGTCAAGCATATAATAAAAGAATCAGGTATCCAATTAGACAGTCAGGAAATCAGTAACATTTATAGAATTGGCAAGAGTTACAACAATAAAAACCGCCCCATTGTAATTTCCATCACATCAACATGGAAAAAACATTTGATTCTGAAAAATAAATCCAATCTTCCACAAGGCATAAATATCAAAGAAGATTATTCCAAAGAAGTACTCGAAAAGAGGAAGCAGTTACAACTACAAGTGGAAGAAGAAAGGAAGAAAGGAAACTTAGCTTTTATAAAGTACGACAAACTGATAGTTAAAAAACCAACAGATATAAACAGGGAAAAACGGAAAAGAGAAGTCGCTGTCTCACCTAACTCACCAACCCACAAGAAAGTAAACACAAAAGAAATCCCAATACCCTCAAGTAACAAAAGAACAGTAAAAGAAACCATAAAACCCAGCATCCTTAATTATGTTGAACGTGGTGGACCATCTTCACGATCAGCGACCCCAAAAAACTTCTAATGACCACCGGCACCCGGAACCAAACAAACTTGAAAACCTCAACATTGTTCAAATCAACTCCTGAAAAATACACCCCAAGCCGGCTGGTCACCGTGGGGGAAGATGACCGCCACCTTCCAGCAAATGAAACATCCAAAAAACGAGCAAACAAAATCTACATAGCCACCCTGAATACCCTCTCATTAAGAACAACAGAAAAACTTCTTGAATTGGAAAAAGCTTTGGATAACGTTAATTGGGACATCCTCGGCATGAGTGAAATTAGACGAATAGGAAACCAAATAGAAGAACATGAGAACTACATTCTGTACTACATAGGTGAAACTAAGGGGCAACATGGAGTAGGTTTTATGGTGAAGAAGCATTTTAAGAATCAAATCTTAGAATTCAAGGGCATATCTGAAAGAATCGCCGTGCTGAACATCCACTTTCCAGGTTACAAAAACAGTTGGACCATAGTGCAAATCTACGCACCAACAGAAGCAGCAGAAGAATCTGTTAAAGATGAGTTCTACAATCAGCTTTCAACTACATTGGAGACAGCCCATAAAAACATAATTGTCATGGGCGACTTTAATGGCAAAATAGGTAAACAGAACCAAGGAGAAGAATCAGTAGTTGGAATCTATAGCACAGGGAGAAGAAGCAAGAACGGTAAAAGAATAGTAAATATGGCCTTCGAGACCAACTTAACCATTATGAACAGCCTTTTCAAGAAAAAATCGGCTAAAAAATGGACCTGGATATCACCCGACGGGACGTACCGAAATGAAATAGACTTCATAACAAGCAATCAACCCAAATCATTTCTAAATGTAAACATAGTTAACAATCTTAACTTTAATACCAACCACCGCATGGTCAGAGCAACCCTGTTACACAAACAACAAAAGAAACAAAGAAATCACTACAACCAAAAAGGGTGTGCATTGACATCATACAGTGGATCATCAAATGAAATAGAAATTGAAGAATTAAACTGTACACAGGCAATCTACAATAAAGAAATAAACACCATGTATGGTATGAAAAAGAAAATGGCAGCAAACAAAGATACACTAACTCCTAAGACAATAGACCTCATACAGAAAAGGAAAGAGTTACTCCTAAACAGAAGAGATAAAACTACACTCCAAGAAATAACTAAATTAAGTAAAGAAATTAGCCGCAATATAAAACAAGATAAACTAAACAAAAGAATTGAATGTATTAAACGCCACATAACCAAAACAGGAGGAATTAACAAAGCATTAAAAGAACTAAGAGAGGAGAAGCTATGGATACCAAAATTTAAAAATATAAAGGAAGAACAAGAAACTAGGAGACAGCCAATTCTGAAGATTGCAACAGATTATTACCGCAAACTATACTCTACCCAAATTACATTAAAAGCCAACATAGACCTTAAAGACAACACTGAACAAGTTCCCCCAATCCTTGAAAGCGAAGTTCAGTACGCAGTCATGACCCAGAGAAACGAAAAAGCTTCCGGAACTGATCACATATCCAATGAGATGAAAGTGTCATTGCCCGAAACCTCAGCAAGACTAACCAAATTATTCAACCTTATTTTAGAGACAGAAAACATACCCATCCAATGGACAGTAAGTTCTATAATTCTGATTCATAAGAAGGGAGACCGATCAGATATAGGAAACTACCGCCCTATAAGCCTGATGTCCAATTTATACAAGGTGTTTGCAAAGATAATACTAAAGCGCATTAGCAAAAGGGTGCACGGTTGGCGCAGTGGTTGAGCGATTGACTGCTGCGCTGCGTGTCGCGGGTTCGATTCCCGCACGGAACAAATATTTGTATGACCTACAGATAGTTGTTCCGGCTCTGGGTGTTGTGTATGTGAGTTTATATGTTTGTAAACGCACCCACGATACAGGAAGAAATTCCTAGTGTGGGGCAACGTTTTTTTATTAAAAAAAAAAAAAAAAAAAAAAAAAAGCCTGGACGATGAACAACCAAGAGAACAGGCTGGTTTTAGATCAGGATTTTCCACTTTAGATCACATCCAAGTCATGAAACAGCTTATTGAAAAAAGTAAGGAATATAACTACTCACTATATATAGCCTTTATTGACTACAATAAAGCATTTGACTCTCTGGAGCACCAATCCATATGGGCTGCCCTAAGAAACCAAGGAATTGACAAGAAATACATAAGGATTATAAAAAATGTATACACAAACAGCACGGCACGAATAAAGCTAGAAAAAGAGGGGGAAACTTTCCCAATACACAGAGGCGTGAGACAGGGTGATCCACTCTCACCAAAACTTTTCTCTTCGGTACTAGAAGAAGTCTTCAGGAAGCTCGATTGGGATGATATGGGAATAAACATTAATGGAACAACCCTAAACCACCTGAGATTCGCTGATGACATCATACTCATAACAGATAACCCAGAAAGTCTTCAAACCATGCTCCAGGACCTGGCACAAGAAAGCAAAAAGGTGGGCCTAACAATGAACAAATCTAAGACAAAAATGATTACAAACAGATCCCAAGAAGCCATAAAACTAGAAGGGGAGGAAATAGCATATGTAGATTCCTATATTTACTTGGGCCAGTTAATATCCTTCAAAGACCAGATGGATTTGGAGATAGAGAGACGGGTTGCCAATTCATGGAAAAGGTTCTGGACTCTTAAAGAGGTAATGAAAAGCAAACAATACAACATTGCAATTAAAAGAAGAATATACAACACATGTATATTACCTATACTCACTTACGGATGCCCTACATGGTCAAATACAAAAAAGCAAGACCAAAAGTTGACAATATGCCAAAGAGCCATGGAAAGGAGCATGCTAGGGTTTACTAAAAGAGACAGGAAAAGGGCCACTGACATACGACTCAAAACAAAAATAGAAGACGCTGTTACAAAAACTAGAAAGCTCAAGTGGGGTTGGGTGGGTCATATGCTCCGGGAAAATAAGAACAAGTGGACAAAGAACATAACAGAATGGACTCCTAGATATATAACAAAGCGGAAAAGAGGAAGACAAAGAAAGCGCTGGTCTGATGACATAAAAGGGATAGCGGGTCCACTATGGCACCGAACTGCTAGAATTAGAGAGGAGTGGAAAATGCTGGAAGAGGCCTTCGTGTCACGCTGACACGCCGACACTCACACAGAGACTGTTGGCAACATAGGCTATAATAATAAATAATAATAAATTGTTCATAATATAAAAAAACCGGCCAAGTTCGAGTCGAACTCGCGCACGAACGGTTCCGTACCATTATCGCAAAAACGGCAAAAAAATCACGTTTGTTGTTTGGGAGCCCCACTTAAATATTTATTTTATTCTGTTTTTTGTTATAGCGGCAACCGAAATACATCATCTGTAAAAATTTCAACTGTTTAGCTATCATGGTTCATGAGATACAGCCTGGTGACAGACAGACAGACGGACCCCGAAGTCTTAGTAATAAGGTCCCGTTTGGGTACGGAATGCTAAAAATACCTTTTTTTGCATGTTTAATTCCTTACAGTTATTTATATAAATTCACTCTTATTTATATCGTCAACATCTACAGCTACCCAAATAGATTACAGACACGGTGGCACAATATTAAAATAATAATTATAATAAAACATACCTGGGAAAAGTTAAATAAAAAGTGAAACAGCTAATTATAAACTTTCCCTTTGTGTTACCGAAACTACAGCGTTGTAGTTCAAACTGGAATTCAGACGAACAGACGGACAATGAATCATGCATATTGAAGGGCGTGTGAAAGGCGAATTTGAAAAATGAATACTGAAAGGTCCCTCAAGCACAACATACGTTATTTTAATTAATATACTTTTTGTATAGTCGCTCATCATCAATATCAGAAGTACATACAAGCACAAATTAAATATAACGTTATCGACATGATGGGTATCGACTCTCTATTAAACAAAAAAATATACAGATAACTACGTCTATACTAACTACCAGCGTTCGTAGTCCCGGTAGTAAGCACGATTCCTTTGTGTTATAGGTACCACAGAAGCAAAGCTATCAGGAAACACGGACTCCGGTAGGGAATTGCACTCCTTAGCTGTAAGCAAAAGTGAGCCTTCAAACTCTTCACATTATACTACTGATCGACTGTCTCGTTGAACTAGTGGTTTAATTCCCGTGTTGGACCAATTATTCTGTTTGGAATTTTTCATTAGGCGCTTCATGTCTCTCAGGAAGGGATTTTTTGTTTTTTTTATTATTATTATTGATAGGTTTGCGCTTGACCACTATATCACCTGATGGTAAGATGAGTTGAGTATGAATGAGTTTGCCAGCCTACGAACCTTGTTTTACAATTCCGTTTATTTTAAAACGATTGTCTGCTCCCCGGTCCTCTCACGGGAACAACCAATAAGTATTTAGTACCTATTGCTCAAATGCCTCGCCATCTTGCAGCAGAAACTAAAAGTATTAGAAGATCGATTTCTATTGAGATAAATCATTTGGGAAAAATTCAATTTAAGTTAAATGAATTGTTGTACTAAAGTTCTTGGAACAGTAAGTCATCATCTGCCTAGCCTTTTCCCAACTATATTGGGGTCGGCTTCCAGTCTTACCGGATTCAGCTAAGTACCAGTGTTTTATATGGAGCGACTGCCTATCTGACCTCCACAACCCAGTAACTGCGTAACACGGTACCCCTTGGCAAGACTGATGTCAGATCTCAAGCTTTTGACTACCCATAACGACTGTCAAAGATCTTCAAATGACAGTTAGCCCCTTAAAACATGGATTTAATGCAGGTTAGTCACAAAACTGGAGTTCTGGTGGTCGAAAATGTATATAATGATGTAGATACCTAAGATTTTCAGGCCGAATTATAAGTTGCCAAGAAGCCAACAAAAATTGATCTTGGGGATTGCTGACAGAAGAGAAAACAAAAAACTTTTATGGCACAACACGTCACATTAGCATGCTGGCGACGCGAAACCATAAGTTTAATCGCACCTACCTAAATTCGCAAAATATGGCTAAAGAACTAAAAAATCGAATTTTTAAAGAACACTTTAAAAATACGATTTTTCTAGAACCGTAATAAAGTGCTAAAGTCATAATTGATACAAACAATAAAAGAGATAACAGCATCCTTTTTCCTGCATTCACCATGAACGAACAACTCTGCGAAATTCTGCAATCAGCAAAGAGAACGAGGTACTCACTTCTCGTGAACACGGAAATATCCTTTCTAGATCGCCTTTCATCGCACAATGAACACAGAATGTTGGAACATCTGCCAAGAACCACAGTGTACATACTATGTAGAAGTATCAATATATTTGAGCGACCGGCTCAAGAATTAACTCCTTGAGTGCTCGAAACGTGGACCCACGCAAGAAACAAAGGCTTTTTAATACTTTCAGTAATTACGGCATTCAACCGGTTAAACAACATTCTATACTTATGAAAGGTTATATGTTTGGAGATCACGCATCAACGGCTTACCGGATTGGATGAAGGATAGATCATGGCTTGAATTAGGACATATTTTTATTTCTTTGTTTAAAAAATATTGACTCGCACACTGTTCCATTGTTGTTGAATTAGGTAATTTACCTATGTAGGCAATATTTGTAAGTATGTGAGAACCATGTTCCTATTTATAAAGTGGAGGGTTTACCTGTTAGTGCTTGTAATACTTTATACCGATATGTAGTGTAATAGTGCTAGGTGCATCGTCCTCACATACATGAATTTATTAATGTATGCTTTAATTAGGTAAAACATTTTTCTTTTTTAAAAGAGTAAGTATGGAATTTCTTGAGCATTCTTCTCCATAACAAGCTACTTTTCCGAATTCACGGTAGAATCATTTTTTATTACTTGTAAATTTTAATTGTTAACGTTCAAAAGTGCCGCTTAATGGCCTAATTGAATAAATACATTTGACTTTGACTTTGACATTCTACTGCCAGGCTGCTTTTCAACTCGCTAGTATTTTCCCGAAGGATTAATTTTAAATGATATACCATAAACCACAGATGATTAATTATAGGAGAATCTTTTGAGATTGTTGCGGACCAATAAAAATTTAAAAATAACGTTTCATTTCTATTGATTTAAGATGAACGTCAGCACCCCGTTGTACCCAACACGGAGCGACCTATATACCTAAATGTCACAGACAAATGCAAACACAACGAACAACTGAAACCACGCTTCTACAAGAACAAAAGTAGATATAAATAAGTACTTCACAAACAATAAAATTGTTAACTAGTTAAATAACAATCTAAGACTTAAATAACGTAGTAAAACTGCAGCGCATCACTTATTAAAGTTCCTTGCGACGTAGAAGCCACATTTGCGGGAGATACACCGTCATATCTCGAGGCGGTTGACAACTCATCAGTTCACTAGATATACAATATTAGATACTAGTTTTGCGATGAATTGAAGGTTATTAGATATCTAATTTTTCAAGTTTGGATGTTTTGGTAGAGCAAGACCAAAGAAACGAGGGTTGGATTTTGTGAAATATGATATGGCTAGATTATTGCGTGATTAATATATGTTGCGTCAACCCCAAGTAAACGGGAATAAGGGGAGGAGTCAAACCTTATTTAGAACCCCGTATACAAAAATTATACGCCGCTTCAACGTGTGTAATAAAAAAGTAGTTTTTCTTATAATAACATGTTATTCTGAATTATTATTTCAGTAGTTTAATATTATTGTTATTATATTTATTCAATAAAAGAGAACTTTTTACATATAACTTTATTGTAAAAAAGTGCGATCCTTTCTTAAAGTATTACCATCATAATATTTTTCTTAATAAATCGTAATTCTCAGTATAAGTTATTATTGTTTTATCTTTTTAACTTTAAATAACAGTCATATATTTACCTTGACTAAATGTACGTCGTTTCGGCGTACACGTCAAAACGACGACGTACATTTGTTGTCTTAGGGTTAATAACTTGAATAATTATGTACTCTATTTTGTACCACTTTGAGAACCTCGGGCTTCGACCTCTGCGGAATAGCCAAATACCTTGTTTGAGAACCATACGTGTTGATGGTAAGAATACACAAGTTGACAAGCTTTAATAAATGTCCAAGCTTCGAATTACTCGTAATAATGATAATCGTATCTGATAAAATACTATTGGATATTATGGCCTGTTGTTGACATGACACATCATTATTTTACGGATAACATCGTAATAATTTATTATTATTGTCATACTTACAAATAGTTATAATTTTTAAACAAGATAATTCAGGACTAAGCAGCTTGTCAGTGAATGCGTAAAAGCTTTACAACCTTCAGCAATGATGAACACGAATGAGAAGAGTTTATTATCATACATTATTTTATCTCCATAATGCAAACCAAAGATAAAGTTGTACCAAGGCAAGCCGGAAAAACCCTCTATAAAAGCGACACAACCCAGTAAGATTTTTCATTCTACGCAAAGGCAGGGCAAGAATAATAATAAGTATGCAAGTAGCTAGGGACCAATAGGAGTTAAGATGCGGTTTCCATGTTCCCGTTCGAGCAGACTGCGGTAGAACTACGAATAGTAATCGTGGTTACTGTGGGTTTACTTTCTTATGATACGCTGAAAAATGCAGAGCGAAGTCGATAAATGACTGAAGACTTTTGTAACTGCGTTCGTAGTGGAAATAAAGTGACGATTTCCGAATTGAGTATTTGAACGTGTCAAACCCCACAGTAACGGCAAAGTTTTAAAAGTGAGACTAGCCCCAGTTTTTGAACTAACAGTTTGGCGTTTAGTATTTCTTAAACGCTAGTTTAGCCTGAAAAATTGCTAAGCTTTTGCTTTAACTCTTAAGCAGACAAACAAAATTGTAACCGGCATGAACAATATTTTTAAAATACCAATATTCTCCTAAATTATTCGTAGATGATAGATGTTCTAGCTAGACATTTGTGAGCAAAATATTAAAATAATAACATTGTCAAGAATGCGATATATTATGCACCGAGTCATTCATGTTTCCCTTCCAAATATCCAGGAGAATATACCTATATATGACATATATCCTGCACGTGAATAGCCTGGGAATATATACAGATGGTTACTATCCTGCATTTCTATAGTCCGGGATTACTTAGATACCTGAAGAGAAATACAGGGATGCAATATCATGAATAGATGGCTAAACATGATAACTGTATTTGGTTAGCACTGTTATATGTACTGGTGTATCTTCAAAACTGAACACGAGTTATAAGTATCGTAGTTTGTGAAAATGTGAAATAAAGTATGCAACTATGTTGCCTACATTCCATCATGTAGCACTATATTTGCTATTAAAAATACAACAATTATGAATTCAAAGTGACTTTTAAATAATTGAAAATCTTTCAAGGGTGAAAGAACCCATAAAAATGTAACACATTCCTTAAAATATGAAAAACAATTATTCCCTGCATTTTATCGTGTCGTGCTAACACAAAATGTATTTTCTTTTGCTTTTCGGATCGATGGTCAACCCTTACATAGTTTGGTCCCATTGTGTGATTTTTTATTATTGATAGGCTCACACTTGACCACAATTTCACCTGATGGTAAGCGATGATGTGGTCGACGGTGAAGCACGCTTGCCTAGAAGTAACGTAAAGCTAAGCTTCACCCTTGACTTAAAGAAAGAAATAAAAAGTATTTATTTGTGACCTGCACAGGCAACACGAGAAATCAGCTTAAAATTAAACAAAATTAAAAATAAAAACCCCGTGCGTGACAAAAAAGGCCCTAAAGACCCTTGATTGTAGCTGTCGGGTAACAATGACTCCGGCAGGGAATTCCAATCTCTGCCAGAGTCATTGTTACCCGATAGCTACAACCTAGGGGCCTTTAAGTCAAGAATGAAGCTTAGCTTAGCTTAGCTGTACGCACAATGAACGTATTCCCAAAACTTTTAGTGTATATGGGTGGGATGTCCACCATGTACTGAATTGCTGCTTGGAGTTTGACCCATATTAATAGTTTTCCATATGAGTAACTACTACACTTCCTATAAGGCCACATTTCCATCTGCAACTAGCTCGTATGCAAGTTCTATCACATTACGGGCTACGTCTACGGTACCGAGGTATAATATGATCAATCACTCGATGTTGCCCCGCAATATAATTAAGGAAGGAGGACGTTTGAGGAGGAGAGCAGTGGTGGCCCAGTGGTATCGGCCGCGACTTACAACTTGTAGGTCGTGGGTTCGAGCCCAGGCAGGCGCTTTACTTTGTGTAAATTATTTCTTCACCACTGCTCTCAAAACGGTGAAGGAAAACATCGTGAGGTAACCGGCAAGTCCTAGAACCAAAAATTCGAAGACATGTGACATCCACAAACCCGCACTGGGCCCGCGTGGTGGATTACGACCCATTCCCTCTCACAGAGAGGAGGCCTGTATCCCAGCAGTGGGAACATTAATAGGCTGATGATGTCATGATGTGACGTTTGAGGAAGGTTGTCTGGCAGATATCGCGGCAAGACCGCCATTGTACCCATAGAATTAAGTTTTTGTAAATGAGATATGTAATTTATTGAGGTACATTCAAGCTATTAATTCTATTCTAAACTTGTCTACGAGTTGCTTGAAGGTGGAAACGTGGGCCACGTACATAGATAAACTAAAAATAAAACTTGGAATACCAACTCGCATGCATTTCTTCGACTCAAAACAAAACCATTTTAAAAAAAAACGTTACGTAAATATCTGCTTCCTTGCTTCAATGTATTTCTATAAAGGTTTCCAATTTCTGTGCACATGTTTTCTATAAAATTTTAATGTGTCGGTCAGCACACAAAAGGCTCATTCAACGTGGTAATATTGAATCGCGCATGCATAGCGCTTCAGGAAGGTGACAATGAAGATAGAGTGTGCGATAGATGGAATGGAGGATTGCAGCGATGAAGAACAAAGTTATTTCTAACTAGGTCGGTTTCATACTACGATTCATTGTTTGGAACCTATGGACAAGTGAGGATTTATGCAATAAAAGGAATCAGTTTTCCATTTAGCAGTTCGTTTTTACAGTTATATTATTATGTAATGTGATGTTAAATCCCATCGGCAAAAATGACATACAGGGTAAGCTCGCTCCATCATCTAAATCATCATCTGGGGACACTTTTATTATGCGTACAGCTAAAGAGTGGAATTACCTGCCGGAATCTGTGTTTCCCGATAACTACAATCTAGGGGTTTTCAAGTCAACAGTGAATGGGTTTCTTCTAGGCAAGCGTGCTCCATCGTCGACCACATCATCGCTTACCATCAGGTGAGATAGTGGTCAAGCGCAAGCCAATAGATAATTTAAAAAAAAAAAAAAAAAAGAAGTCGACTCTGTCTCTGTCACCTCTGACCTAGACTAGAGTCAAGAGTAAACCCACCGCAAAAATTCAAATCTCCTTACGGAGGACTTTGACTTTGCTTTTCCAAAAATTCTATCCTAGTGCCCGTTTTTAGTTTCTAAGTGCAGCTTTGAAAGTAGGATGGCCTATTTTCTATGGAATCTGGTCTAAGCAACCAACAGGGTTTAACTTAGTATTTACAGAACCATAGTCTCCCAAATATTCTATCACACATCCGTTTGAATGAAAAATGTGTCTGCGGATTTTTTATGAAACTTTTTTTCTAGATTGTTATTTATTGTTTGTGTACTTTAAACATAATGGTAATCAAACTAATAGGTTAATATGATAAATCTTTGTCTTTGTCTTTCCTCAATAATTCGAATTGTGAAATAATTAACCTTATCTTTTATAACAGTATATTATGTTGCTCTTTCAGAAAACATGAGCATTGGCAGTATTGGTTACGCGGTCAGTCTTAAGAGGAAATATGGGCAGAGAGCGCCGACTGAATTTCCTTAGTAAAAAGTCATAATTCGAGGTTTGGCTCTCGTCTCTTTTCTCCTCCAATATTTGACCAATTTAAAAGATATTCCATAAACTGGTAAAATGAGATATGTACTATGTCCCTATGTTTTCCTTTTTTCATTTATATTTGTCAAATTTGTACACTAAGCCTCTGTGACAGCGCAATTTAGAGCATTTTTTGAGGGTTCTAGTGCTTCTTACGATAATGTATCATTAAAAAGGAAAACATAGGGACATAGTATATATCTTTCATTTTCAGTTTATGGAATATCTTTTGCCAAACCTCGAATTATGACTTTTTACTAACGTAATTCAGTCGGCGCTCTCTGCAGCCCCCGTTTCCTCTTAACTCATCGAATAATGCCACTGTACGTTTACCCGAATATTTCAGAACTGGGGCACAACTGGTCTTAGCTTCCTTAGCATAAAATGAAGCATATAAAAAGCCCTTTCAGATTTTATGAGTCTCATTGCTGCTGGTTTCTCGATCAGTCTTAACTCATCGAATAATATCAGTGTACCTAATATTTCCCTAATATTTCAGGACTGAGATACAATTCACAGTAGCTTCGATAATATAAAATTAAAATAATTAACAACTTTCTAAAAATATTAGCCTTGTTGGTGTTTTTTTTGCGGTCTGTCTTAATTCATGACATATAATTGAAGATCATAGCTTCTGAGAAAGAAAAGGCCGTAGCTTCATTAATAGCACAAAATGAAGTGCATAAAAAGCCGTTTCAGATAATAAGTCTTAAATAATAAGTCTCATTACTGTTGGTTACACGATAGTTTTATCTCTTAGAATAATGTCCGATCAGACTCGTTTACCTATATATAATCAACCTTAGCTTCAGAAACATAAAATAAAGTGCTTAAAAAGTCCTTTTAGAAAATACAAATGTCATTCCAGTTGGTTAATTAGATCTTCTTTTTTATTGTTTTTTATTACACGTTAACTTCATTATTTATTAACTGGTGCACAATCGATCTAAGCTCTCATAAATTGTACTGTATGTATGTAATACTGTTATTTTTGTTGGAGCGGTTTGTAATAATTCATCGTAAACTGTATAGGTACGTTTACCTCTATATATCAAAACGTGTACAACATTGATCTTAGCTTCCAACATAAAATGGAGTACTTAAAAACCACTTTCAGAAAATATGAATCACATTGCTTGTCGTATCCCTGTTTGAGTCTAATCGCATTGTTCAAGTTCTCAGAATTTAGCTATATATGGAATTTTGCATAAATAGCTCCGTTTCAAATAATGCGAAAATCCACATTAACCGTCACCATGATCTCGCATTCTTCAAGCTTTCGGAATTCACCTAGATATTTTGCATAAATGACTCCGTTTCAAATAATGCGAAAATCCACATTAACCGTCACCATGATCTCGCATTCTTCAAGCTTTCGGAATTCACCTAGATATTTTGCATAAATGACTCCGTTTCAAATAATGCGAAAATCCACATTAACCGTCACCATGATCTCGCATTCTTCAAGCTTTCAGAATTCACCTAGATATTTTGCATAAATGACTCCGTTTCAAATAATGCGAAAATCCACATTAACCGTCACCATGATCTCGCATTCTTCAAGCTTTCAGAATTCACCTAGATATTTTGCATAAATGACTCCGTTTCAAATAATGCGAAAATCCACATTAACCGTCACCATGATCTCGCATTCTTCAAACTTTCGGAATTCACCTAGATATTTTGCATAAATGACTCCGTTTCAAATAATGCGAAAATCCACATTAACCGTCACCATGATCTCGCATTC
Source organism: Orthosia incerta (assembly GCA_948252205.1). NCBI lineage: Eukaryota > Metazoa > Arthropoda > Insecta > Lepidoptera > Noctuidae > Orthosia > Orthosia incerta. Next base: position 33,603,303 of record OX411741.1, on the reverse strand, counting down.
TTCAAGCTTTCGGAATTCACCTAGATATTTTGCATAAATGACTCCGTTTCAAATAATGCGAAAATCCACATTAACCGTCACCATGATCTCGCATTCTTCAAGCTTTCAGAATTCACCTAGAATATTTTGCATAAATGACTCCGTTTCAAATAATGAAAAATGGCTAACAGTCACTCTAATCTCAGTTGTCATGTAACAAGAAAACCTAATTGCAAGGTGTAGTCTCGAATTCAATAAATCTTTGTCCAATAGAATTCCAATTGTAAATTTCCCAGTTTTTCATTGGTGTTCCAGTTTTCAAAATCTCTTAAAGCATGGAGATTTAACCCCGTCTGTCAATACTTCGACGATAGTTACAATCTAACTAGAACTAAAGGATTTTTTTCATTTTTCCGTCACTCGTTATTAGATTGGAAAAAAACTACTTCTTGAGGAGAAAATGCAGAATAATTTTTCTGAACTTTCATTGTTTATTGGAAAAAAAGAAGAAATGTAGAGAAATCCTCATTAATTTAGCATTATTCAGGAAGAGATGTTTCAGTGAAAGACAATTATTTTATAAAGAAGGACCTTGGAGTTTCTTGAGAAATCTTCCATATAGGAAAAAAAATGAAAGTAAAATATAAAAAATAATCTACCTATTGGAACCGGTTCACCAAGCTTCTTACGTTTCGCACTTACATAAATTCCAACGTTGTTTTTATGAAACCCAGCTTACCCGACAGTGACTATCCAGCCAAAAAAAAAACATTTCACGTGATGCGTGCACAAATAAACAGACAAAGTGACAAAAAATGCTGGAAATGGGTTCTGTTGGTTATCCCTTAACACCCTGGCAAATTTTTTGTAATCTTTTCGATGTACAAAAATGATTTTTATACAGATTTATTATATGTATTGATGATGGTGATAACACCCTAACTTGGCCTATGTTCGTACATTAAAAAAAGAAAACATATATTAGTAGGTAGGTATACATAGTTTTAATATCAAATACTAGTGTTTGTTTCAGTAAAAAGTACCAAGTACTTCACTAATTTACCTGAGGGTGTCACGGGTCCGAATCCAAGTTCCCGTGGCATGTGCCACAGGAATAGGATGCCAAAAAAAAATAAAAAAAAGTGGTATCCTCCAGGGGTATGCCTGGTGTACGGAATGTTATGATTGATGTGTTTACCTTGAAACTACATTTTATCGTAATTTAATTAACATAAAAGGATATACTTAAAATGTTTTAAGCAAAGCATGACAACTTATATTATGATGAAAACGATCGTTTCGTTTCACAATAACCTAATCGCCCCTACCCTTTCCTAGTTATGCAATCATCGCGAATACTGGCACAGTGATCTATAGCTAGGGTCAGCAGGTCAAGGCGTACATTCCAGTACTCGGAATCTGATGGCTACCTTCCACCGAAGGACGTTGTTCTATTGAAAGGTAATTATATGGGCGGCAAGCCTCATAGTTGTGCTCAATGATTGCATAGCGTGCCAGCGAAAGGGAAAGCAGCTAATGGCTCCCAGTTGAAATAAAAAGCTGTGTTGCAAGTTGAATTTTAAGTTAAGAAACGTAATAAATGGGTAACTTAATATCACGCGCGTTTTCCCTGAAGTGTATTTAGTGTACATGTGTAAATTACATTTTAAACCCCGATGGCAATTTGGGATATTATAAGTTTGACGTGTGATGCTGTGTATCTGTGTGTCTGTCTGTGGCATCATGGTTCCTAAAAGGATAAACCGATTTTGATTTATTTTGTTTGAAAGATGACTTTGTTGAGTGTTCTTAGCTATGTTTGATTAAAATCAGTTCAGCCCTTCAAAAGTTATTATGTACACAATTATTATTTTTAACCATAGGGTATTTACATGTCACCAATTATGTAAATACCCTTTGGTTTGCTTTTATTTTCACTAGCCACAAATCTATATTCTGGGTTAGACACTAAATAGAAATTCCTTAAGAGGAAATATGGGCAGAGAGCGCCAACTGAATTTCCTTAGTAAAAAGTCATAATTCGAGGTTTGGCTCTCGTCTCCTTCCTCCTCCAATATTGGACCAATTTAAAAGATATCCCATTAACTGGTAAAGTAAGATATATACTATGTCCCTATGTTTTCCTTTTTTCATTTATATTTGTCTTTGTACACTAAGCCTCTGTTGACAGCGCAATTTTGAGCATTTTTTGAGGGCTCTAGTGCTTCTAAAGATAATGTATCATCAAAAAGGAAAACATAGGGTACATGGTATATATCTTTAATTTTCAGTTTACGGAATATCTTTCAAATTGGTCCAATATTGGAGAAGGAAAGAGACCAGAGCCTAACCTCGAATTATGACTTTTTACTATGGAAATTCAGTCGGCGCTATCTGCCCCCGTTTCCTCTTAAGAAAACCCAAAGTCACTTTTCGCTAGAATTGAAGTTTCCTAGGAACACACAACATTCGCTTCCTCATCTTTAAGATAAACTTCACTAACTAAATAACAAAATTCTTAGTATCCTCAAACATTTACATTTTGGATGGCAGGAAAAGAGAAGCCACTAAAGTTCATAGCCCGAAAACTTTTTTATCCGGTTATAATAAGAAGGGAAAAGGAGCTTAAATAACCGGATAACAGCATTATGGATGAATAAATTGTCGCAAACAGACTCGCCTTTTGAAATTAGAAAGTTTATTTACTTGTTTGTGATTTATTTGATTTTTGCAATGAATTTCAGTCTACGTGTTGCTTTTAATCTTACATTCTAGTTTTTTGATTCGTAGTTAAATCAACCAAAAGTTTAATATGTTAACCAATAAAAATTTTGGTAAAACGTGTTTATTCATCGATTGTTAGTACGAGTATATCGTACTAACAATCGATGAATAAACACGTTTTACCGAAACTAAATCAGCCAGAGGTCCTAATTGATTCAATCTGCCTAGCCTTTTCCCAACTATATTGGGGTCGGCTTCCAGTCTTACCAGATTCAGCTGAGTACCAGTGCTTTATACATGGAGCGACTGCCTATCTGAGTAACTGGGTAACACGATACCTCTTGGCAAGACTGGGGGGTGACCATAAGCTCTTAGAGCGGTATCAATTTGAGATCGAATAAGGGACAGATGTATCTGACGTGTATACATCTGTCACTTACTCGATCTCAAATTGATACCGCTCTTGGAGCTTATGGTCACCCCCCTGGTGTCAGATCTCAAGCTTCTGACTACCCGTAACGACTGTCAAAGATCTTCAAATGACAGCCGGGACTTACGGCTTAACGTGCTTTCCGAGGCACGGAGGAAACTCGATATGTTGAAATGGTCACCCATCTACGGACCGACCTCGTCAAGCGTTGCTTAACCTTGATGATCGACCCGTGCGGCTGTTATTATTTAGCCACGAGCTCCTCCGAGCGAGACTGATTAAGGCCTTCATTCTAAGAATAAGCTAAAGCTGTCAATTTGATTAATTCGAGTCGAGGAAAATTACTTAGGCCCAGTTTTTTGATCCGTAGTTAATTCAACCAATGGTTACAAAAGTTAACCAATACTTTCAAGTTTAGGTAAAATGTCTTATTTCATCAATTGTTAGCATCACAAATAGTAAAATAGGTTTGCAAGTTAATTATTTGACCATTTATTAGACTACTAATAAATGGTCAAATAATTTATATTTAAGGTTGGATTAACTACGGATCAAAAAACTGGGCCTCAGTAATTTTCCTCGACTCGAATCAATCAAATTGACAGTTTTAGCTTATTCTCAGAATAAAGGCCTTAATCAATTAGGACCTCTGGCTGATTTAGTTTAAATAATTTTCAATAGGTAAGCATAAGCATAATCAGCCCATAATCTCCCCTCACTCTGTAAGAGGGAGTGGGTTAAATCCACCGCGCGGGCCCAGTGCGGTTTGGTGTATGTCACAAGACTTCGTTTTTTTTTGCTTTTAAGAAAACGTTGTGAGTCACCGGCATCGGTTGCCTTACTATGTTTTCCTTCACATAAATAGATGAGCAATTATATCTCAGAAAGTCTATCTCAATAGAATCCGAACCACAGACCATGATGTATAATTTTATCACTAGTAAAAAATTTGAGAGCAGTGGTGGCCCAGTGGTATCGGCCGCGACTGAGAGCAGTGCTGGCCCAGTGGTATCGGCCGCGACATACAAGTTGTAGGTCGTGGGTTCGAGCCCAGGCAGGGGCATTACTTTGTGTAAATTATTTCATCACCACTGCTCTCAAAACGGTGAAGGAAAACATCGTGAGGAAACCGGTATGTTCTGGAACCAAAAATTCAAAGACATGTGACATCCACCAACCCGCACTGGGCCCGCGTGATGGATAACAGCCCATTCCCTCTCACAAAGAGGAGGCCTGTGTCCCAGCAGTGGGAACAATATTAGGCTGATGATGTGAAAAATTTTGAAGATATATTTCATACAAAGGATGTCAATTATCAAAACTATCAATAAAATATAGGTAGGTCCATGCCATGTTAAAACTCATCAGCCTTTACTTCCAAAAGACTTACTTTGAGTCTGAAGTCGTTAAAATAACTGCTCCATACTGGTATCAAACAAGCAACCTGTAGCTCTGAAGACAATCTTTCAGCCTCTGACCCAAACGAGCTGTCAAAACGTCTTATGTGGGGGTTATCTTTAGTATGTTCCATCTTTAGTATATACCATCTTTAGTATCTGCATTGCCGTACCCGAATATACACAGTGATTTTTAATTTTTTGGCAATATTTCAGGGGTGAAAGTACTCATAAATAAAGTAACTTTTACTAGGAGATCAATTCTGGTATGTGAGGAAAAAAATTAAAAAAATCTGCGGTTCAGTACAGTCACGTTTAAAAATGGGGAAATAGGGATAGGGCAACTGGTTTTTATTCGTTTCGTTTCGAACGGAAAAAAGACAAGGAGGGAAAAGAGACAAGGAGGCCGAATGTCCAGCCCTGTGACAAAATATGCTAGATAAATAGATTTTGGAGTTGTTCCTATACAACAGTTCTTTATATTCATGAGCCCTTTCAGACCTTGAACTTGACCTTGTTTTAGTACCAATGAATTAAAAGTCACTCTGCATAAAGGTAGTAAAACTGCATTTTAGCCATTTTTTACCGACTTTCCAAAATGGATGCGGTTATTCTTTGTTTTTTGTATGTTTACCGATTTGTCCGTCCAAAAATTCTTATTTTATTTGAAAGAATATGTTCCCAAATTATTGCTATTTAAATTTGGTGATGATCTACTGAAGAACTTCGCAGATATACAACAGACTTCAAAAAATGTCGGCAAATCTCTCGGATTGCTGCAATCGCAAGTCTGTTTATTGTTTATTTCATTCCATTTCAAAACAATATCACGCCAGTACGCTCTAAAGAGATACGCAGATGTGTACAGTTCACCCTGGTACTCTCTCATTTCACCGGCTATGTTCAAGTTTTATATTATACGGGTAATCTATACTGGCATTACTTTGTGCATACCAAACTACTAACTAACAAGTTCTTAAATCAATTTTTCTATGAAGCTTTCAACGAGTAATTTTGAATCTGCTGATCAATGTTTAACCTAATTTAATATGGTTAGCAAGTTTTTTTAAATAAGGTTGTATGTATCTAAAACTACACAGGGTTAAACTGTGAGTTAGAATTTACAGCCTTTGTCTGTCACTTCTAGTCGATATTATGCTAATCGAGCTTATATTCTGGAACTTTCCCAATTTTCAATCGTACGTAGCATGAATACCAAAATCCCTCGAAAATGGAATTGCAGATTCGGAGATTCTGGCCTCCTTATTTCTAACTAGCTTTTATGACGTGCCTTCATTCTTACGGCCTAGACCGTAGGAACTGTCTATTTTTATGAACAATATACCTACTACCCCTCTATAATATTAATTAACTGTAGCCCGCGACTTCTGCCGCGTCGAACACGTAATTCTAAAAAAAGAATTATGGATTTTATATTAAATAAAATAAAATAAAACCCTTAATCTTTTCTAAAATAAAAGTAGCCTATATTACTCCTTATAACATCAGCTATCTATCAGTGAAAGTCCCGTCAAAATCGGTTCAGCCGTTTCGGAGATTACCCGGCAAAACAGACAGACAAAAATCTTTAAAATTGCGTATTTTTTTATTAGTACTGTATATACCTACTTTCACATGCATTCAATAAAACATAGTTATTTTGATATTAAATACAGGCACATCAATTGTATTTATTTTTATTGATGTAAGATACAGATTTGAAAGACTTTGGTCACTCATTTACCCTTGGATTCCAGTTTGGTCTGAACCTCAAGACACAGGTGTCTTGAGGTTCTGACCTAACTGGAACCCAAGGGCAAATGAGTGACCAAAGTCTTGTCATTTGCCTGCAAATATGCCTAGTTTCTGATTCGCCGTCTATCCTGATCTTGTATATTATGTACAATTTGATTAATGATTTGGACTTGATTTAAACTTATCGCTACGAAAAAAAAACACAAAAGTCATTTCCTCCAAATTTCTTCCAATTTCATCGGTCTAAATTAAAACGCAATCACCTAAATCTATTCAACCCAGTTATTTTCACGTAACAGCGGCCATAATTCGTGGTAACACAGAAATAACTGCCTCCCATAACAGTAGGCGAGGCGAACGAAACGATAGCGATCACACTTGACCTTGAGCGGTGAACCAAGATGACCTTGAATGGTTATAATTACCCAAAGGAAATATTCGTCAACAATTATTATTATCGCTGTTTCGTGTGTACAAGTGCTGTTTTAGTGATTTAGTTTGTTCATGTTTAGTGTTATTTATTATATGACGGATTTGATTGGGTGATTTTGGACCCCATGAATACTTAATTCTTGAATAAAATTTTCAAGGTTGTGTTTCAACCTAGGACTCTAGAAAATGTGGCTTTTCGGCGATAGCGATTGTAGAATTGTCAATTTATTTGTGACCAGAGGCTAGATTAAGTCTCGTTCCATAAACGATGGCGACAGTCGAAATACCAAAATGTAAGGGATAGATCACGTGACTTTTTTGAGCTTGTCAATCTCATACATTTTTACAAGCTTTTATTTAACTTGCAATGTATGTATGTAAGTGTGTTCGGGTCAAACCTTGCAATTGAATTTTTAAGCATATCCTCCACCGATTAAGATGAAATTTTGCATACGCGTTTAGTTTGGATGACAATGCATGGTTAGCTAATTGACTTTATTCTAAATCAAATATGGTGGACGGCCCAAGATGGCGGACTAGTTATTTTTTGTGCACTGCCATGATATGATGGGTATCAAATGAAAGGGTTTGCTGAGAAGAATACGAAAAAAGCTTGTTTAAAAAAAAGAAAAAAATATATTATTAACTATTCGTCATTTGTTAGAATGTTATTTTGTCTAGAGGCTCTTGGGTCGGAACAACAAAATAATGTTTATACACTTAGCTAATTTCGAGCATAGTAAATAATGAAAGTTTTATCAATAAATCAGCCTTAATGTAATTTAGATAGTTATTACAAACTTCAACGAAGGCACATCTTAGGGGTTTGGGTAAAGTTGCCATTTCCTATTCCGATCAAAGTAGAGTTATTACTGGTTTAGTTCAGTATGCTTTTGAGTAAAACAAACTAGAAAGTGAGCAATGCCATGCCTAGAGCTAGTTTTAAATATTACGACTGAGTTCCGCTTTAAAAACAATTTAAATGTTACTTATTATATGGTAATTACCTTTGTTTCACTTATTCTTGCCAAAACCGTATGGCATGCATGAATAAAATATCTCTTGAAGCGCAATTTTTACCCGACCACGGGGCGGGTTAATAGTGTTTGCAGTCTATGTGTTGTGTTCCTCTGTAGCTTCGAAACTGCTCACCTAATTTGGAGATAAGGTGTCGTTGGATTTGTACGTATATTTAACTTTTTGTAAATACAGCTTACTATCAACTGTACAGCTGTAGATCAACTTCAAAAATCATAGTTAACACATATCATCATTTCAAGTTATTTAGATGCTGGCTTACAAATAATTTAATAGATGTAGATTTCAAATTAATAACATTATTGCAGCTTTTAACCACTGAACCGCTGATAAAAATCATTTAAAACCGTCGTCACATCAATCAACACATTTCACGTTTTGTAGAACCAGCGTAGCAAAAATGAATAGCTAGTAGTAGACATCAATTTTGTAACAATTTTGCGGCTTATCAAAACTAAGCAGCTAAAAATCAACTTTAAACATCATTATTGACACACATCAATCAATACATCTCACATTTTCTAAATACATGCTTTTCAACAACCGAATAGCTGTAGACATCTATTTTATAACATTATTACGTCTTATTAAGCTTTGAACTGCTGAAGAATCATTATTGGCACTGAACAATCAACTCAAATATTTCATGTTTTGTAAAAGCGGTATTAATAACAATTGACCAGCTGAAAACCACCTTTAAAATCGCACAGGGGTGACCATAAGCTCTTAGCGTAAGGTTATTTTGAGTGTGAGTAAGGGACAGATACAATACAAGTCATTTGCATCTGTCCCTTACACACACTCAAAATAACCTTTCTCTAAGAGCTTATATTATGGTCACCTCCTAATCATTTTTCACGTTTTCCGGATAGCAGGCTTGTTAACAATAGACATTTTTTCAAGAACACACTATTTTCTCACACACGTGTTTTCATGTATTTTAAAACATTGCACACACACATTTTTTTCTCAATCATATTTGAATTAAGAATTCGAGATCGTTTATGTAACAAGAATTATTAATTCAAATATGGTTTTCGCTTCCTTCATGCATTCTATATTTTTTCATTTTATTTCAGAAACGAACTGCAGTAAGTACAAAAAAAATACATTACAAAGCGCCTTCGCTGCCGGTGTACCTGAGAGCACAGGAGCTAAAGAAGAAATAAAAAGGTAAGTTTAACTTAGATAGATTTTTCCATGAAGTAATTATCACTCAAGTTAATAAAATAAATGAAGGGATTCCTGATTCTAAATAAACAGAATCAAATCGTTTAGCGAAGCTCTGGAGACGTGTTGTGTGTCGATAGTAACGTATGAAAAAAAACTAACTTTTTATTTCAAGTGCTCCTTCAATTCTGAGTACGGTTACTGACAAATGCGTACACTGACTGCACGGGTCCACTCAATCTGTCTTCATGGTCTTCACATGACCAAGATTATGTCTGGACTTTAAAAGAGTTTGACTTCTGAGTTTGTTTCGGCCTTTCTTCTCAGGGTAGTTAGATAGGAAACGCTGATCTCAACTAGTTAAAAAAATATGTTTGACGTGTAAAAGTGTTTGTACAAACCAACTTCTTCTTCTTCCTAGCACTATCCTACTTTAGGTGGGGTCGGCTCTCCTAATTTCGCCAGGACAATCTGTTCTGGGTTGTCGAGTCGGGCAATTTTTCCTCCGATTGGAGTTTCGTCATGCTAGTCCACCACGTAGCTGGAGGTCATCCTCTACCTCTCTTGTGTTCAGGTAGTTGCAATGCTTTCTTCACTACGTGTTCCTCGTCTCTTCGCATCACGTGACCATACCATCTGAGACGGTTCTCGATTTGTTTCTCCGTTATAGGAGCAACTTTAAAACTACCGCGGATATGCTCGTTTCTTACTTTATATCCAGTCTCGTCACACCCTCAGACCACATAAGCATCTTCATCTCGGCAGTGTGAAGCTTTTACATGTGCGTCTTTTTCACTGGCCAACATTCTGCTCCGTACATTATTGCCGGCCTCACCGCCGTTCTTTAAATCTTACCTTTGGTTCTTGCTGGCATACGAGCATCGCATAAGACTCCTGTTAGTGATCGCCACTTCAGCCATGCCACGTTAACCCTGTGTATTACATCGGCGTCAACGACTTCTTGGTCAACAAACCAACTTACAGAAATAAAATCATTTATCGTTTACCAGCGGCTGTTATCTACGTTTTCATCTGACCGTCTGTCACCAGGCTGTATCTCATGAACCGTGATAGCTAGACAGTTGAAATTTTCACAGATGATGTATTTCTGTTGCCGCGTAAAACAGAATAAAATAAATATTTAAGTGAGGCTCCCATACAACAAACGTGATTTTTTTCTGCCGTTTTTTGCGATCTCTTCGTGCGCGACTCCAACTCGCACTTGGCCGGTTTTTGTTATTATATAATCGTATCGATACCCATCAAAGTAGAAAGAATGTCATGTCATGTGATTACTTTTTTTTTTACACCAATTTCGGCATTGTCACGTCTCCGTAGTTTCACTAATTATTTTAATTTGATTCTGTAGTTGGCATTACAGTGATCAGTTGAAAAAACTATCTACGTTAGATAACAAATGCATGTGACTTTAGACAATACAGGTACTTAAACATACACAAACTTCGGGAAGAACAGCGATGCACGTAGGTACGACTATTGTTACAAAAAAATGTAAATTTGTTAATTCTGTTTTCGTTCAACTTACGTGTGTAGGCGCAAGAGCATTTGAATGTTAAAGGATTCTCGCCTTTGTTAACACCAGTTACGGCTGTCTCGATACTGACTTAGTGACAGAGGCCTCAACACATTTAGTGACGGTTTTCATTTCGCATGTCTAACCAAGGAATAGGTAAAAAAACATTGTGAAAATCTTTGTTAGTCGTTTGAAATAATTTTACGTTTCAACCGACAGTCTAACGCTTGTATTTCGAAGACAAACAAGTATTTACTCTGCTGCGTACAGTTTTGAATGTCTGCACTTACAGCAATTTTGACTAGTGCAGTGAATTTGTTGGACGCTAAAATGAATAGGAGAAAATATAGTTCGAGAGTGATATTCGAGATGTGCAATAGATTGGAGAGAAGAAGGTGCGTTTTTGTTCTAGTGTAATTTTCTTTACCTGTTTTACACTGCTTTATATCAACGCTTTAATGGCAAAATTTATCAAGCGATATTGTGGTTGTATATTTTATGTCGATATATTTTTTAAATTACATTCGTAATTTTTTACACGTGCTGGGTAATTTTGGTAGGTAGGTGAATGACGCTTTACAAAAGTACATAACAAAGGGGATAATAAAATGTATTAGCAAAAACATACAGACGAGATACCGTCGATAATTTAGTGGCTATTGTAACAAAAAATAAACTCATTTGTGTTTTACGTCAATATTATTTCATCACATCTAAAGTTTAATTTAATTTGATTTCAATTATCCAATGTTACGTCGTGTAAAGTAAATGGTTAATCTCGTATGTACCGCATCAAACTTGGTACCCTAATATTATTAGTTGATACCGTCATACAGGAACAAGTTATTACTTAGAATGTCAAACTATATACCAGGGCTTCCCAATCTTTTTTTGTAACTACTGTGACTCTCTTTACAAAGTTTACTTTTTTGCGACGCCCTTGTCGTATTGATAATTAACTGATTTTTCGAGACGCTTCAAAAATATTGATTATTAGGAAAAACTTGAGAAACGTCTTTGAGCTTGCTTTTCTGAGCATAACTTTACAAATCAGAGCTGGTTTTGAAAAGTTACTCTCCTTTCATTCACTTATACGTCGTCCGCCCGTGTGCGAGCACCACGACGCTCCGGGGCGTCGAGACTCACAGTTTGGGAATCCCTGCTATATACATCTATAGTATATAGGTAATTTGGTTTGGACTTTCGGATATCTAAAGTTTTGTTCGATAAAACAAATAGTTATTAAAGTATAAGCTGCGCAAACTAGATGTAAGTTATTAGTTGAAACTTTCAGATCTGATCAAGTTACAACTTATATTCAAAATTAAATTAACTATTGGTGTTGGTGATCGTGTGAATATACACGCGATCACCAACAAAAATAGCTGATTTATTTTGAACTATCAATATCTAAAATTGCGTCCTGAAAAATAAATAGTGTATCTGGCATGAGCTGCATTAAACTAGGGAAAAGTGACTAGTTGACAGATACTGTCAGATCAAGTTATAACTTTGAATGCCAAACTAATTTCAGCAGTTTCAATATTGTGGCACCAACTTGCAAAATAGAGATGTCAACTGCAAATTCTGTTCTAAAATTCAAACCACAAAGTTCGTTATGCCAATAGATTAAACATTATTTGCCTAATATGTCGCTTTTATGTACATTACATACCTGTATTTTGTAGTGAATAAACTGACGCATTCCATAGCAAAATGTGTTGAATTTGATGTGATAACTAAAACATTCGCGCTTTGAGTTTCATATATAGGTAATATGCGTTCGTACCCAAAGGGTAAAAACGGGACACTATTACTAAGACTCCGCGATCCGTCTGTCTGTCTGTCCGTCTGTCACCAGGCTGTATCTTGTGAACCGTGATAGCTAGACAGCTGAAATTTTCACAGATGATGTATTTCTGTTGCCGCTATAACAACAAATACTAAAAACAGAATAAAATAAATATTTAAGTGGGGCTCCCATATAACAAACGTGATATTTTTGTCGTTTTTTGCGATAATGGTACGGAACCCTTCGTGCGCGAGTCCGACTCGCACTTGGCCGGTTTTTTGTTTTCTTACAAACAATTGAAGCTGATTTTGGATAATGGGTAGGAATTGGATAAAGAATAGGAAGGTATGTAGAAACTCATATTTACTGTATCAATATTGAATTTTTCAATTTATATTCAAATCAAATCAAATCATATTTTATTTGTGTAACATAGGTAGTAAATACAGTTCTTAAATTAAAGTTCCTAGGTCGCTATGTTATGCCAAGAAGCGTACAAATATTATGGTAACATGCGAAATACGAAGAAAAATAAAATATTAATCATGCGAAAGGTAAACACAAATTATTTGGTAGGTATGTCAAAATTAATAGAATGTGATAAATAAATAACAACAAAATTATAAATGTCACAATATGGAGTAATTTCTACAGTCAAAAAAATAAAGTATTAATCATGCGAGAGGTAAACACAAATCATTTGGTAGATATGTCAAAATTAATAGAATATGTTATATAAGTAACAACAAAATTATGAATGTCACATTATAGAGTAATTTCTACAGTCAATGCATAAATAATAATCATAAATTACAATTAGTCACAACATTCAATTAATGATTGTTCCTCCAGTCAAATAAATAGATAGGTCTACATTAATTTATCATTCAGAAATTCATCAGTTGTATAATAACATTTTTCAATTAATAACAGTTTTTTTTTTTTGAAAAGTGTGACATTCAAATTTTTTACTTTATTCTTGGACAGAAAAAAAAATATAAAGGATTAGGAGGACATTGGGTTTACAATAGGTTTTTATTAAAACGTTGTCGTTGTCGAATTAATATTCGGTCTTAAAACCAAACCAATAAAAACTTCTATACAGTTACAGGTTGATCTATTTATATAAATATAGTTAGAACCAATAGAATATGCGAATCGAGTTTAATCTATTCGTCCAATATCTAGCAAACTCAATTGTTTCAGCAAGTTTCCTATTCAAAGATCTTCGATCATCTTGTGCCTCAGATTGACCACTTGATATGCCAATTGTCGGGTCAATTGTGAGCATTGATTGACCATCGGCCAACATCACATCGGTCATTTTTCATTCGTGAGCTAGTGTTGGGCCAATGATTGGCCAACGGTAGATCAACGTGCTATTCGGCCGAAATATTTAAATTTATATTCAAACATGTTGTTGTTGATTTTAGAGTGATGACGTCATGTTTACTAATTACAGTGCAAATTTTGCTGACAAGCTGGTTGCATGTTATTCCGTGGTTGATGAGGGCTTGTTGGCGCAGCGTTCATTGTAGTACTAATTTTGTACATACAACATAATAATGCTGACTAAATCATTACATTCCATGCGGCCAGACACATCGCAGGTACCTAAAGATAAGGTACCTGCGATGTGTATGGCTGGTTATAAATAGGTTGCAGTTTGACGGAATCGAACAAGATTTATTTCTTTGCGAGAAAAACTAAGAAATTATCTAGGGGAAGCCTTCATATGGCAAGACTAAACAGCCATATTCTGGGTTCGTTCATTCCTCCTTAGATTTCATACATCGCTTACCAAATACCATTAGTCGAGAGTAAGGTCGAAAGCCCATCAGGATTAAAAAGATACATCAAGATATATTTTACCTTTTAATAGTATATTATGCAATTAGTGAATAAATGACGGATTTAAAGCGGGGTCATAGATGAAAAACGAGCAACATAAGGATTCTAACAACTGAATCATGACCGTAGGGAGTAATTCAAGTGTTAGAATCCTCAGCAACGCGAGTGATTTCCTCGATATAAATCCGTTTTATTCAAGTGTTGCAATACTTTATGCCATGCATAGATATAATAAACAAGATACCATGACTACGAGAAAAATAAAGATTTAAGCGAAACGCACAAGGACTGTGTATGTCGAGTATTCTTTGCACAATACTTGTGCAAGGAATACTCGACATACTCCGTTGTAACGATTATTTTTTGCGCAAGAAGGTTGAATAGCATTGAGATGTAGGTTTAATATATTGGTGTGTTCAATTCGACACCAAAATAGTGATTAAAAGTGCTTTTTATTCACTTTTGTCAGTGAATAAAATAAGCTTTTTAGAGAGAGAGAGAATGGTATAAATAAAATGACATACCTACCATTAGTACACATCCGTAGACCATCAAGATTAAAAATATTTAACCTTCTATGAGAAAAATCTATGGGAGCACTTAATCGCGGTTCCCGTACCGATGGGCACTTAGGTAATGATCACTTATCACTTTAAAAGCTCGACTACATAGAATCACAATGTATTTTCATAAGTGAGTGAGGGTAAACATTTTAAACTACCGTCAATCAAAATTAATACATGTTAATTTATTAATAAACCATGATAGTTAGCTGATATTGAGCTACATCCGGTTAGACTGGAAGCTGACAGTGTGAATTGTCCTAGAAATAAGACAGCAGTCCGAAGTCTGGAGAAATAATCCGATAAATCGGTTGTACAGGCCAGATAGGAAGTCGTTTTGTTAAAAATATTGGTAATTAGCGGCACCCGGTTAAACTAGAAGTTGACCACCACGACCGTCACACATCAGGTACCGAGGTGACTACGCGTAGTGTTCTACGCGCGCTCCTCTTAGTAACAATTGTCGAAAAAGTTATAATGTACGAGTATTTATGTGGATTGACCACGAAACATTAGATTTTTCGCTGATTGAGTGTAGTGAAATTCAGTAGTTTTACAGTACTTACATAAGAACCTATAAAAACAGTGTTCTTCAAAGGTTCTTATGTAAGTGCTGTAATATTAATTGAATTGAAAGATGTTTAGAAACTTCAGTGGTTTTATTTTATTGACTAGCTATGCCCGCGGCTTCGCTCCCGTTAACTGCCTATACTACTTACCTAGACATACCTACCTTACTTACTACCTAGATCGAGCGTTCGCTGCGTCCCTGCAAGGGAGCGGACCCTATCTACCTTCCAATTTTTTTCTATGGTCATTCTTCTGCGGAAAATCTTAACACCGCCATTCAGAACATGACGTCAAATGCACAACGCCAACTATCAAATATGGAGTTCAACAGTCCGAATTGCATGTATTGTGATATTTTACTTCTTGAATGCTTTAAATTCATCTAACTTTTGATAGAGTAAACCGATTGCGATTAAACAAAAACTAAGTAATACATAAACTTACAATTTAAGCACAATATTTATGTATAAAAATTATCTACATTGGTTTCGTAAATTTTACGTGATTGGTGCACAGTTAAACAGACAAACAGACAAAAATTCCAAAAATTCTGGTTGGTTATCCTTTAACACCCTGGCTATTTTTCTTATTTAAAAAAAGACTTTTCTACAGATTTATTATATGTATTGATATTGATTGATCATCATCAAGGTTATTCTTACTTATTCATGTTTAGTATTAGCTCTAATCTGTGTCCGTTGTTAATGTCTGTCAGCCAGCTAAGTGACATTTCTAAATTGAGGTTGACATTTGACACACTGACAGTTGCGTTCTGTTTCTTAAACAAATATTACTTCTCACTGTTTTACGATTGGGTACATGACGGTATATTCCCTACTATACCAGGACATTAAGAATTGTTCTCTATAAAGAGTTGTAGGAAGTAGGTATCCATCTACAATTCAAGGCACACAAGTCCTGATCAAATAATTTGTGACCGAGCCTGTATTTTAGATATATAACCTTGTATCACAACTAGCTTAGCAGATGGGGATTTTTATGATTTATAGAATTTTGAAGTCGACAGAAGAATTTTGATTTTCTAATGTCGTGTCTTACTCTTGGGGTTGGTTTCTGAGTTGAGAATTTGGAGTTAAGAACGTGTCAAACTTACTACTTTACTGCCACTATTTAACGGGTTTTCAGGCTAAAGAAAAGTTTGACAAATATTCAATTTTTTTTTTTAATATTTGTTAAACTTTTTCAGAAATCGGGTGTTTAACTTTTCATATATTTTTCATGATTACATGATTAAATATGGACACTATTCGTCACTTGCATGTCGATAGTGTCCATTTTAACAGACGTTAACATTTCCCATCTGCCTGTATTGTTCATACTTCAACTCTGAAGCGTAAATACCATATAGGCATATATTCCACCAGAATAATAATAAACATTTACAAAATTATGAAAAAAAATGGGCGGTCATGGGTACTTCCGATAGGAAGTAAAAACTTAAAGCGTCACATTAGTATTAGTTTTGCACATGCCAAAAATCGTTCAATACACAACAACAAGGCTAAAGAAGTTTTCACTCCAAAAATAATATTTTATTAGACAATAATATTTTTTATTTAATAAGAAATATTCATAATACCTTAAAAATATATTTTAAAACAATTTTGCTACCCACTACGTTCTCCACAAAATACAATTTAAATTATTTAAAACCAGCTGGTAACACGGGTTCCCTACTTGATTTCGAAAGTTGATGATTCGATTTTTATTATATCGAACACGGTGTGCCGATAAATCAGTTGTACGATATACTACAACGGTAATGACCGTTTTAGTATTGTATCTGTGTTACTAGCTAGTTTAAAAAATCCTGTTACGTGTTTTTTTTATATATTTTAGCTTCACACGGTTTGTGCATTTTGCCAGTGTCAAGTTTAGAATAGAGGTACTAGTTTCTTTAGATTTTAGTCGTCCAATTTAGGCCCCAATAAAATGGCGGTAACTTTATTGGAAGCTTCTACGGAGTTTTGTCGACACCATGTACAAACTCTTGTTCTACCGCTGTGTTTTACTTGCCCACATTCGTGCACGTTCACTAATATTATTAGAATAAAAACCACAACTTTTACACTATTAATATTCAATTTAACACAATTATAGGCAAATAAAACAGAGAAGCAACATAGACGCCATCACGTGCCCGCCAAAAGTACCTGTTACGTATTCTAGGACCATTGTCCTAATAAAAAAGAAAAGTAAATTTGTGTGCGTACCTGCGTACATTATTAAACATTACGTTATTATATATTAAATATACCATCAATATAAAATAATATTGATATGTCCTTCCGCCAGTTATCATCCCCCTAAACATAGTTACCTGTCCATTCCTGCCAAACAGTTGGCGAACTCGATGTAGAATTCGATTATTACACCTTCCCCCACGGGGTGCCATCCCTCGGCATCCAGGAATACCGATATCTATTAAGATTCCTGAGACGCCTTCCTTGATTTACTATGCCGCCTGATCTATAGCTGTAGATTGAATAAACATACTGTTTCAGTGCTGAGTGCTTTTGTTACGGTTTTTTTACTGTGGAGTGGTAAAGGATTAGTGTTGTTGTTGTTGTTGTTTTAAGGGCCTACATACGCTTTAGTGCCGTAAAACGGTAACTTTCTAAAGCATACTCCTTAGTAACGGCTAGGTTAAAAGGTTTGAAAAAAAAAATATTATTGATTCATGTACATAATTTTGAACACAAGGTTTTTTCGTGTAACCAATAGTTTTGCTTTAAAAAAATAATTATCAACACGATATTTTTCGCAACTTTTGGAAACTGCTCCAAACCGACTTGGATGTTTAAAAATATTTTTATACAGAAAAATTTATGGCTAGAATTTCTTCATAACTAACATAGCATATGTAAATCAAATAATATTTTGCAAACAAAACTGATTAAAAGGAGGTTCAATATTGATATTTTGGCATCGAACGGGCGCACGGCCAGTACTGCGTTAACATTGGGGCGTATATATCGCTTTGAGATGTTTTAACAAAGGATTTGTTGTTGGAACATTATAATAAGCAAATAGATGAAACGGTTTTTGAAGTGAAACTTCTTAGGCAGACGATTCGATAATTGAACAACCGTTGAGACTGAAATTTCAAGGACGTGTCACAATTAGGCATGATAGAGAAGAAAGATATAACTCCTTCCTTCTGAGAGGATAAGGCTGTAATGATTAGGATTTTATTATTGACAGGCTCTTTTTTGAGCAAATGTTTGCCTAATTTTTACCTTATCTGATAATTCAAATATATAGTGCAACAATAAAATAACAAAAACAACAATAATTAATTATCCAAAAGTAGTTGTTGCCACAGCTGTTTTAAAGCTAAAAGAGGTGTGGTCACATGGTCATGGAATAACAGGCCTATAATAATATAATACCAACATCCAATTAAAATTAAAAGTTTCGACCTTTCAGTTTTCTCTTTGATTTAAGTAGGCTTTTATTTTACTGACCTGAGTTAATGGCACCTGAGAGAATATGAATAATTTACAACCGAGGCTGGAATCATGAGATTTAAAAAGAGTACCGGGATCTAAAATCGATTCTGACCTCCGATTCGGTACTCCGTTAGTCTCTACCGCTTATGATTCTAGGTCCGCAAATGCTTCTTCATGATTAATCACCTGGTACTTATTAAGTTATTGTTTACCGGTAATGATTCCAGCCCCGCAAATACTAAGACTCCTTCATGTTTCTGGCCTCCTGGTAGTTTGGATATAAATGCTTATAAAGTTCAACATCTAACTAAACAGCAAAAGAGGAAGTAATATTTTTATCATGTTATTAAACTACTGATTTTAATAGTTTTTTTTTATTTTTACTTTCTAAAAAAATAAACGTCATTTTCACTAGTAGTTCACTCGTAGCGCATGATCCGTAGGTCCCAAATGTGGAATAAAATTTTAAATAATAAATTATTCCACTAATGGCACTTGCGAAAAATATCGATGAAATACCTCAGGTGCCATTCACTCAGGTGCCGTTAAAGCGGGTGCCCAATGTGGAATACGTCTTGCCAAGGGGTATCATGTTAAACAGTCGCTGGATTGTAGAGATCATATGGGCGCAGTTGCTTTATATACATACATAAACTCACACAGTCACAGCTTTTCCCCAAGATGGCAGAAACTACAGACGGTACCTGCTACGATGCTTACATACTCCTTCTTCACCAATAAGATCTATGTATCTCATTCTAGGGCGTCTCCTCCCGGCATTACCATTCACTATATCAGTACTTCGACGTAAAATACTGGTATTTATATGCACCAGATAAGACTGAAAGTCTACCCAAACATACCTAGGTATACCGTGAAAGCCATGAAATCTCGTCCACAACACTCAAGAAAAATACTGTCACAATATATTAACAGGGAACCAACCATCCTAAAACTTGTCGGGGCCAATTTCACTCCTACATTTTTTCGAGGATAGCTCTAAACTACATGTGAAAAGAGTCAAATCAACCTGGGTTAAACTAAATCAACATTGAACATGATCCTAAAACCTGTCCATTGCAATTCACATTGTGATGGATTCCATAAGACGGGCGCATGTGAAAAATGTGAAAATCACTGGGTTTTTACTCATTCGATTTATCTCGGATTGAAACACAGTTGACGTTTGCGTCACACAGTAGTGGCCGTTAGCGTGATGTAATTATGATCCAATGTGTCAACAAATAAAAAAAAATGCTATGTAGTTTTTTTAGTTTTTTTTTAAACTAAGCCACATTTACTTTTGTTTTAATCCAGAAATCATTTGAAATAGTCGGCGCCACATTTTTATACAGAAAACTTTTTTTTTTTTTGTGACTTGATTTTGTAAATAATGTCGGTACCCTTGATCGTATGTACATAGAGCTGATTTCTGAATAGAACATATGGAGTTCAGGATTTGTCAAAGCGTACTTTAATGCTAAAGTTTGTTTGGTTTTGAGGCTAGAGTTTGACAAATAATTTAATCGAATTCAAATTCTTAAGGTTTCACTAGTCGACGGCTCGAACTATTTTGTGCGCGGAGTTAAATGCATGCTATCTCATCCGACAACACGTGCGAAAGAGATAGATGCTGTGATGAACAGTAAGCAGCTAGATTGCGTACGAATACACACTGTTTAGTACAGGCCTTCGGATCACAAAGCCAAGACGCGAACGCCGGGGCCCATTAGCGCCGCTGCGACTCCTGGATCCTATTAGATCCTATACCCACGAAACTGCGGCATTGGAAAGCTAGGGGTCTATTCCTTATTGGGGAGAGATACTGGTTCCTGTCTGACAGGTGGGAAGTGGTACAAGTACACTAATTAACACTAGTACTCACCTTGATTCCCGCGGTGAGCTCCTAGGGTCGTTCAATACCGTGCCAGGTCGGGAGATTAGGGATACGATAATATATATAATAAAGGGTAGTGGGCGTGGTCTGTAGGCAAAGATTCCCTGCAGATACCTGGACACGCTCCCGCCAAATTTCCTCGCTGTGCGCGAAATATACACAAAACGCCGCACAATACAAATCGTGAATTGCGGATGCAATTCCGATGCAGCTGGGGTTGATTATTTTGAAAATTATTTGCATTCTTGAACTACTAATCTATCCCTGTATGGTGACTGTTTTGCAATTATCCTTCTCCTTATGGTATTTATTTCCGCCCGCATCTTCGGAGTTGAGTTCTAAAATGAGTGTTGAAATATGGAACTTTACGCTCTTAACTTTCAAATATATGTTTTTTTACTTTTTTGTTTCCATACAGGTCTAGATAATGATGAGACAAATTGATATAATTTTTATTTTGAACGTAACAGAATAAATAAACATCCATTATTAATTTTCCAACAGAAACTTGTTGATAAATATTCATTACTCTTCTTTGCACAAAGCTAATTAAAAGTTCCAGAGACAAAGAAAACCCTCATATTGTGCTATTGTGCTACACTATGCACGAGCTTTTTCTCAAATAACCTATTATACTCTTGACTCGCTTCATCAAAGTTGCGTCAACTTTATTGACTACTAACTAGTAACTTTAAGTAGATGAGTTTGAAGTTAGTTTAGTAAGTTACCTTATTATTCTCAACGTTGAATGACAGAAAAAGCTTTTGCTGCATTCTCCGTTCTTAGATATTTTTTATTAAAAGCGAGACTATCTATAATAATTATTGATAGGCCCGCGTTGACCAACTATATCACCTGATGGTAAGCGATGATATACTCGACGATGAAACACGCTTGCCTAGATGTAACCTATTGACTTAAAGATACCCAGGTTGTAGGTATTAGGAAATACAGACTCCGGCAGGGCATTCCACTCCTTAGATGTACGCACAATGAAATTATTCCCAAAACTTCTAAAGCCACCATACCACAATGGTGCATCGCCTTACGTTTTGTAGTCCGTTAATAGAACGGGTTACGGCTAGATTTAATTGAAATACAAAATTTTATACGTCAATTAGCTGCAAAGGATATCAATAACATAAAGTTTCGAATCGATATCCAGTGATTCAAACAGACCAGGAAATAGACTGCAAGTTGACCTTAGTTCTTGCTCAAGAAATAACTTTGGTTCTGGAATAGTAATTAGAGCGAAGACTGCGAAGTTTGTGAGCTTTAGCTAACTTTTCTATCTTTGACTTTAGTTGTGTTCTATTAGTTGATGGTGCAGGAATAGACAGTTCCTTTAATTAATTATTTTTTGTATACCAAACATAATAATCATATTTCATTTTCATATTAGACATTTCAATGTCATTTAACCGCTCACTCTCCGAGATTTTTGAAAAATAAAAAAACCCGACTGCTTAAGAAGCGAACTTAAAAGATATAAACAAGAAGAAAATTATGCTATGCAGTTGGCGGATACATATTATTATTCGCGAGCTGGTTGACCAAAACCTTGTGTTTCCTCCGACTTTTTAATTTTACTGATTAGAACTTTTTAGTGATTTTTTTACATACTTTTTTAAATACCCTTTATTATATGGTCGTGTATTACAAAAAAATTGGTTTTTAACCTAAACCGAGGGGTATGCTAGTATCGTAATTATCTGTGACCTAGTAATTAAGGATTTAAATAAAATAAGTAGGACGGTAAGCCTTCAACGGTGTATCTTTGAGTGAAACAGAGTATTTTTATATTATATTTAAAAAAATACCCATCATGAAAATACTATTTATTAAAAAATCATGACTTTTAACATATACATGTGGTTTTGAAGATAAAAATAAAATAAGTAGCACGGTGAGCCGGTATCTTTGAGTTTTTTTTTAAATACGCATGTCTTTATAACTTACAAGGTATTATGGATGGAAATAAAATTAGTAGGACGGTAAGCTTTCAACTGTATAAGTTTGACTGATACAGACTTGTCTTTTTTCATTAGAACATACCCATTAGATACTAAAATCAAGGTTGATTTTTAAACCTACACCTACAAGGTATTAGGTATGAAAATAAAATAAGTAGAACGGCCTTCACCGTATCTTGCTCCCATACCTTCGTATCGATCAGGGTCCGTCTCGTGACACCAACCCATCACAGCAAGGTCAATACAATCGCATGCAAAAATGTTTACATTATTACCATCCTACATTAACCCGGCTATTAAATTAAATCTGTGGGCGCGTGGCTTGAAAAAAATATGTAATGCTAGCTTCTGCACGAGGCATCACTGTTGGGAAGTCCGGATATTACCACAAAAACCACAAAGTATCTGTATTCCAGTTCATGAAAATTGTTCCAGTGGTTTAAGCGTGAAAACGTAGCAAACAAAGAAACAGACAGAGTTACTTTCGCATTAAAATTTGGTGTCGTTTAAAATAAAGTTTGTAAAAACGTTCTGTTACTATCTGTAGGGTATGTTGGATGTGCGTTTGGGCTCTAAACGTCTCAGTGATATGTCGTTTTCAGTTACTGATGATAAGTACACTGTTTTTTTTTTGAGTGGGTGTTTTGTGTAATAATAATGTTACTCATATTTAAAATGGACGTTATATTATCAGCCTCGTGATCCCGACTAAGTATTATTTATGTGGAAAGCAGTAAACAATAACGGAAAGCAGTGAAAACGTACGTTTAAGTCGAGTGAATTACAAACTCATTTTTACACAACTGCACAAAAAAGTAGTATTATGTTTTCTGGGTTCATGTGTGATTTTTTTTTGTTTGAACATTGCCCCACACAAGGAATTTATTTCTGTATCGTGAGTGCGTTTACAAACAAATAAACTCACATACACTACACCCAGAGCCGGAACAACTATCTGTAGGTCATGCATATATTTGTACCGTGTCGGGAATCGAACCCGCGACACGCAGCGCTGCAGTCAATTGCCAACCGTGCGCCGTGTGTATGAGTTTCTTTATTCCACCATAACTTCTAAACGGCTAAACCGATATCAATTTATGTGGTATCATAAGGGTAACTGTAAGCTTTCTGATGAGGCCCATTGTAAGTGACTAAGTTTCAGAGCCATATGTCATCACATGTAACATGGGCATTCAACATCACCTTGGGTTTGTCCATTGTTCATCCTAAGACCCACTCTTTCGGCAGATCTACTGAGTTCATCGAGCTTTGTACTGAGGTCATCCATGGTCTCAGCAATGACCACTATATCGTCGGTTATTATCACTAAAAGTTATAAAATAAAATTAAAATAATTAAAAAGATTAAAAATCAAGCCTGCCTTAACAAAAAATAAAAACATGCTAAATGACCAAACTTTTCATTGCAATCGGGGGACGGTTCCTTGGAACAGTTCTTTACTGTTACAGGTACCACGACTTCACTGAAAATATTGGTTTTCACACATTAAGCTTGTATACTGAGTTATCGGAGCATGTGCAGTTATTCAAAATATCTGCCATTTTAATATTGCCTAGTTCAATGTCACTTGTCTAGGTTCGTAGTTCATCGAAACTTACAAGAAACGCGGCAATTTGAATGACCGCTCCCAAAGATATCCGTCCGCCTGGCGAATTCGCTTTGGTAGATTATGACCAAATTGTGGCGTCAGAAAAACGCACGACCCTTCCTGTCCTTATTACATAATATGTCAATGACTATAATCCTCTATTTTAAAAGCTACTATTCAGTCTTAAATGCAGGTGGAGCGTAAAATCGGAACCTTTGATTCAGCCGGCGTTCGTGTTTCAAAGTAATTAAAAGCAGTATAAGTTTGTGCCGGCCAGTGTGTGTCACATTTTAAATTCTTTACAAATCAGGTCATGTGTTATGGTACTAGCTGCTCATTTGTGCCGCGCTAAATGCGGCCAGTGGGGGAATAACGGTTATTAGGTATATATGTTATGGACCAAGTGATTACTACGGCATTGGACATAATGCCCGGGCAATTTGAAAAATGCCCAATATGAGTAGGCAATATTATAAAACTATTGAAATAATTAAATTGAACGGGCATTCTGATAATGCCCATAACTTATTGGGCCGGGTAGTAAAAATATGTGTTTTTATAATTATTTTAATGTTGAAATTGGTTTTTATAAAGAATAGGTATATGATTATTTAAGCAACAAAGGCGAACCTAACCTATCTGTGTTGGGGTGCCCTAAGCTCCCGAGCGCGCTTCGCTCGCTCTTGGACTAATTCACTAACCATAAATATCGAATTGCAAAATCGTTACGTAGCAATATTCGTAATGACCAGACAATGTGATAAATATTGGAATTTAAATCAGTATTTATTACATAGCCCGATTTGTCTTGACTAGATTCATAATGGCCGGGCATTTTAAATAGTGCCCTGAATAATCACGCTTTAGCTTTGAAAAGGTTTTATATACACATGTGCAACTCTGCCTATAATGTGGTTGGCGGCAACTAATGCCCCTTTATAGAGCAATATAATTGAATCAAGGTTACTGCACAAGGCAAATTAGTGGTCTATCAGCTGTCGCCGAGTTGATGATGTTGATCTTTCCGAAGTCACAAAGCGATTCAGGCCTTGGACCAGCCTCCGTTTTAAAGCTTTATTCTTGCTCCTCTGCCTACGCCTTTGCGAAATATAGGTGTGATGTTATGTTTTTATTAATCTCTTATATTCTGTAATATTTATAACTCGCAAATGTAGAAGCCACAACCAAAACCAAATGCTTGACAACTGAGCTAACCAAACTGCCGAATCATTCTGTCCCGTTGCAGGTCAAAGGATTTCTTACCTTCTTACCGCTTTTCCTAGACTCATGAAAGTGTAAGTTAATCCTTTAAGAAAGCTTGTAAAAATGAATCTAGGTTGCTCGCTATCTTTTTGTGGGCCTACCGAGACAATATAGCTGCAAAATTTCTCAAAACGAACGTTAAAGTTTTACGAATATGTGACGCAAACTTTCATCCCATCGGAAAATAAAGGAAGTATTTCGTAACCATCGCTTTAACTGTCCACTTACCTGTCAGCGCACTGACCTTGTTTAGGGGTCAACCCTAAAGAGACCTTTGACCCTGACCCGAACGTAAAACCGTAAATAAACCTTTCAGGATAGAAATACACCCTTCAGGGTAATTGTTACTCGGAATACATCTTATTTGGTATGAAAAGGACGTTTTTTGACCTCTTGGGGCCATGAAAAGCTTATAATTTGCTTAAGTAACTTTAGGATGGCCTCAAGCTAGGAGGAGGAAAATGAAATCTTGTTTATTTTGTGTATTCGCTTCGTACTTTTAAATTGTTTGACGGATTTACAAGCGTTTTTCACCATAATTTTATAATGTCTAGTAAAAGCCATGTGCACAACACATTCATATTTTTCAATTGAAGACGAGACGAGTAGCAAGTAAGGATATAAATAATAACTTTTGAAACAGCAAAGACCCGTCTTTGCAAATAGAATACGACGATGCGACGTTCGACATCAAATGTCTTCAAATTCCATTTGAAGATTTATTAACTTACAGTGCAGTCCTACTAAGGTCTTAACGTGTAACGTGGAAAAACATGCTCTCAAAAGGGAGTTTCAATAATATTAGCTTAGTGAACGGAAAATGTAGGAGATACTCTCTCTCTGAGATGGCTAAAAGGAAGATTTGTTTGACCGTTAACTCCTGGGAAAAGTGAGCTGGCATAAAACCTAAGTTGTCTTGTTTTAGGCTTTAAAAGCAACAGGAAAAAATGGCGTCTCTTTGTCTCGGTTAGAATTCTCGACAAATCTAGCGATTCAGTTGTGAGATATGTCGCGCCCAATATAAAAGTAACAAAGAGTTTGCAACAGAGGGAGCTTAGGTGACGGACGGTGCGGTGGCACTTGTGGGGACAAATTCCGTAACATTTATAATGTCATATTGAATATATGATGTGACATTGTTTTGAGTTAAAGGGACATGCATGAGCATGAGTTAACTTCCTTACAAACATACATACATAAACTCATGCCTTTTATCACATGGGGTAGGCAGAAACTACAGAACGCCTGCAATTTTAGCAAACAAATAGTATTGCTTCATTTACATTCATTCGTCTAGTCATATGAGTTAATCTTTTCAACAAACAAATCAAAATTCATATATTTCAAGTTACAGATTCACCTAAAAAGCCCGCCGTTCGGCACATTTGAGTTGGAAAGCACTTCTAACATATCAGTCTGTTAAGTTAGTGGAACTAAAATGTATGTAGATTTTTGACTACGCAATTGATATTATTTCAATGTTTTATCTAGTTCACAATGTTTCTGATCCAATTGTTTGTTAAGTATTTACTTCGATTCACTGCACAATAACTACAATTGGTTGCATCCACTATTATTGTGCATACCAGTACAAAAAAAATACAAAGAAAATATACGAAATGTTAAGCTTTCAATACTCTTTATTTAATAAGTTGTTAAATTTAACATTTTTCCAAATGAATTTCCTGTTCGCACACTCTTGAATTTATAATTTAATGTTTGCCAATTAAAGCTCAATTTTGTTTGATGGCAGATTTCGTATTTAGAATAATTAAAGCAGCCAATCAGCTCTTTAATAAACTTTTGGCGAGAGGTGTTCACAAGCGACCGCTTCCGAGGTGCTAATAATTTATTAAGTGTTTTTGGCGTTGAAATTATCTCAAAGGAATTTTGAATTGCTGATTTAATATGGATCAAGACAGTCCTTGTAAGAAGACCGGTCATATCAATACATATAATAAATCTGTAGAAAAATATTTTTGTACATCGAAAAGCCAGGGTGTTAAAGGATAACCAACAGAACACATTTCCAGCATTTTTGGAATTTTTGTCTGTTTGTCTGTTTATTTGTGCTAGCATCACGTGAAACGTACGAAACCAATGTAGATAACTTTTATACATAAAAATTGTGCGTAACTTGAAGAATTACTTAGTTTTAGTTTCATCGCAATCGGTTCACTCTATCAAAAGTTAGATGAATTTAAAGTGTTCAAGAAGTAAAATTATCACAGCACACGTAATTCAGTTACTCGGACAGTTGAACTCGCTATTCGATAGATGGCGCTGTGCATTTAAAGTCATTTTGTGAATCGCGGTGTTAAGATTCTACGCGAAGGAATGACACTACAAAAAAAAATGGTATGTAGTATGTAGGTGTAGGTATGTAGGGTAGGCAGGAAGGTAAGTAGGGTAGGGTTGGCAGGCAGACGACGGGAACGAAGTCATGGTCTGAATGGCGATTTTAAAATTTTCCGCGAAAGCATGATGACTATAGAAAAAGAATTGGTAGGTAGGTACGTAGGGTAGGCAGGAAGGTAAGTAGGGTAGGGTTGGCAGACAGATGACGGGAGCGAAGCCGCGGGCACAGCTAGTAATGAATATTTTTGTGGGTTCATATAGAGTATAATAAATGCATTTTCTTTCTTACTATTTAGAACCGAGAGTCAACTGTAACAGTGTTTTATTTACTTTACATACACCTACTTTCAAAGATTCATCAGTGTTTAATTTTAATGAAGAAATTAAATATAAGGGTTACCTATAAACCCCTATGGAAATACAGTTGTGATGTTATGTTATTAAGTTGCTATAGCATACGAAACTACTTTTCGATGCAGTGCTGGCACTACTGGACTGTCATGTCAGAACTGGAATGGGTTCCAGTGCTGGCAAAACAGTCCTGGATTGACATTGACTCACTGGATTACTGAACTGGGCTTAAAGCCCAAGTTAACTTTAGATTTGTTGACATACCTACATTATAATAGTGAACACGCAGATATATTCAATTCAAAACATTGAAAGACCCGCACTTCACAATTGAAACTGTAAAGTGCGGGTCTTTTAATGTACTCACTTTATTCCATTATGTAAAAACGGCCATAAAAATATAAACAGTTCACTGTCAAAAAGAAAAACAAAAAGTGCATACATATTGGTAGTTCACAGGCGTGCAGTTTTAATTTCTTGTCCTGTCGTTTCGTCATATCGGTGACAAGAGGTGGTCCAATTAGTCTGCAGCATTCAGCAATCTCACTTTATTCAATACTCTAGTCTTCATTCACGCACTAGTTGATTGATAAAAACTCCTCTCGTTCAAACAATTGTGAATAAAATTGATATTAAGTAAGACAGTGTAATTTTACTAAGGGCAAAAAAAAATACTGCGTGTCTCTTTTTTAAATGGCTGTTATTGAAAAGAACATATCTAATACTAGATCAATACATCAATCAATACATACAATAAATCAGTAGAACAGTAATTTTTGTACTTCGAAAAAAAATGCAAACAAAATAGCCAGTGTGTTAAAGGATAGACAACAGAACCTAATTCCAGCATTTTTGAAATTTTGTCTGTTTATCTGTTTGTCTGTTTATTTGTGCACGCATCACGTGAAAATTGCGGAACCAATGTAGATAACTTTTATAAATAAAATTGTGCGTAACTTGAAGAATTTCTAAGTTTTTGTTGAATCGCAATCGGTTCACTCTATCAAAAGTTAGATGAATTTAAAGTGTTCAAGAAGTAAAATTATCACAACACACGCTATCCAGATACTCGGACATTTGAACTCGATATTCGATAGATGGCGTTGTGCCTTTGAAGTCATTTTCTGAATGGCGGTGTTAAGATTCTCCGCGAAAGAATGATGACCCTAGACAAAAAAATTGTATATAGGTAAGTAGGGTAGGCAGGAAGGCAAGTAGGGTTGGCAGACAGATGACGGGAGCGAAGCCGCGGGCACAGTTAGTATTTAATAAAATATTTCATATGTATCTCTAAACTCCAGCATATCCTGTATATACATAATTACTACAGTTAAAAAGGTATAAATAGAATAAATAAACAATAGAATATAGAGATATTATAAAATATAGAGCTATGTAATTGATAGATATTGTATTATTTAAAGGAAAACAAAAGCCTTTTTTACGTAAAAGATATTGTCAGTGATCTTGTTACATAAAGGTAGTATTAACCCTCAAATGCACTGTGAAATGGCAACAGTAGCTAGCGGCTAGCCAGTAAATGAACCAAATTACATGCTATCAGCTACAACGATTTGTCTAAAGTCCAACGTATTTGGGATTCACCACGTGATATATTCGTGAAGCATGACAGTTCCTTTAGTTAATTTTGAACCTTTTGATAATGTTCATCACTGATAAAATGTTAGGAGTTAAAAAAATATAGTATAAAATTAACAATTTTTTAAACTAGAAACTGCTAGCAAACCATACCTCGCATACCATTTCTGAACAGACTAGCCATTGGAATGGGAGAGAAAACGCGTTCAACTAATAATCAGATGACCCAGAACTTTATGGAACACAGGGACAAAAGTCCAGTTACGCCTCTCTGTCCGAGAAGCGACGGAATTAGTATTCTCAACTCGTCACCGTTCGATAAAAGAGGGGTTCTTGCGTTTTACGAATTCCGTATCAGAGTTCCTGTTGCCGAACAAAAATATATTAACCGTTTAACTTTACTTGTATAGCCATGTTTTTCTGTAGTTTTGAAGTAGTAGTAGCAAGTAATTTTATTGTATTTATAAGTCTAATACCCAGATTCGCTTTAATTATTATAAAAAAGATAATAATAACAAAACGTATCGTTCTTTCAAAATTGGCAACAAACCTTCAAAGACTATAAAAATAAAACTACTTACGTACTTTAACTTCTTAATAATTAGGTACTTCCCTACCACATTTTTTTCGACTGCAAATCTGTACATAAAAAATACCACCCCCAAGTACAAAACTGAAAAAAAACAAAACTTAACCCGATACGTCAGGGGTGTAAAGAAAAAACATCGTGAAAGAAAAACGATCGAATCGAACTCACAAACCAAGGGTACGCTATTATTCTGCGAAGTATTTTTTGCGGATTTTCATATTCACTAGTGCACTGCCCTTAATTTTAAACTTTTTTTTTAGGCAGCTTTTACACAAAATCTATTACAGTTCCAAAGATACAACCTACGTTTGGATTTTACCAATACGGAACCCCACAAATCCTTATTTGGATAATTTTAGCGTTATGAAAGGGTTAGAAGTCACGAGGCCGCGGGTAATTGTGGGGGACAAACAAAACAAACAACGTGACCCTAGTTTCGAAGAATAAAAGGGCACGTGTTTCTTAGTCCACCAGAAGCTTAAGAGGAAAGCCCTATTACTAACAAAATCTACACAGTCACTGATATACAGTCACTTAGTTTTACCCCCGGTTTCTCAACACTTGATTATCGGGCTGTTAACGTAATCGACGAATAATCGCCGGTTATCTGCTGTGATTAGCTGTTAAAACTTCATTTACCCAATCACAGCAGATAACGCGTGCTTGACAATTGGTCACATTAATTCTGCAATAATTTCTCTGTGAGAAATCCGGCCTTAGTGACTCATCGCCATCATCTTCGTGGCCTTCTACTAAAGTAACAGATGTCGGAAAGATGTAATCATATTTTTAACCAACTTCCCAAAAAGGAGTAGGTAGGTTCTATGTTCGACTGTATGTATTTATTTATGTCTGTTCACCGATTTCTCCTTCAATTGTGGACCGATTTTGAAAATTATTGTTGTGTTTGGAAGGGTATACTTCCTAGGTTGTCCCGTTGTCACCAAGTCAGAATCTTACGATGGGATCCCATGGAAATCAATGGCTCTTCTTAAATATCATAAGCATACATATAGGGATTTTCATCAACAATGCAATCATTACATTACACTACAAAGCGAAATATAACTTTTTTTTTCGAAGTCTTTGTCGACAAACGAAAAACAACAGGAACCAAAGACACCGACTTCGCAAAAGAAAGTTATCTTTCGCTTTATAGTGTTGTTTTTGGAAGTTGTTTTTTTTATATTTTTTATTTGTTATAGGCTCGCGTTTGACCACTATCTCGCCTGATGTTAAGTTATGATGTGTTAATTTTTTTTTAACTGCTTCTGCCCATGTAAATGAACAACTTTCTCCAAGGAACTCTTAGACCATTTTCAAAAAAAAAATGGGTTTTCCATAAAAAGTTGTCGGTAGCTGACCAAAGTGTGACAATAGTTTTAATCAGGGGCAGACACAGTTTTTAAAGTACTCATATGATCACTTCTTGTCGTTACATCCTGTATAGGACAAATAAAGAAATAATGATAATTGTCAGAGCCTGAGTACGTCCTAAGATTTATCTCTTACAAACTAATAAAGTTACCCAGAATATTATTAGACAAGATTAAGTAAGACAACATCAAGTTAATGAATTTCATTATTACTAAAGTGTTCAGGAACTCTCGTAAGTAGAATAAGTAGTGAATTGAGTAAACAGGTCACTAGTCACGTAGAGAGTAAGCCACTCTCCCGGCGAGCGACCCACGGTCCTACGACAACTCGATTAATCTGCCGCATCATATAGATTTAATACGCTAGTTATGTAGGCCTTTCATTTTTTACCGACTTCAAAAAAGAAATCAATACGTCGGAATCTTTATTTTAAAATTCCATCATTGCATTCAGAAACACATATTTGGAGAAGTGGAACTGATGAAGAAGACCACAGATGGCCACTGGGACTCCTTAATGATCAGTGTGTCACGGGTATAAGATATCTCGAATAGTTAACCGACTATTATGAAGCAAATACTTATAAATAAATGGTACTGATTAAAATGGTATCATCAAACGAGTGTCCTATTTCAAAGTGAAAGAACTGATCTGAAGATGAAGCCGGAAGGTAGGCACTCCGAAAAGAAACTATGCATCCTTATCGTGTTTCGGCTTATTGGAAACATCATGAGATGTAGTTTGGCTATAAATAAGTTTCATATTAATTTGAGGTACTAACCAAAACTAAAAAGAGGAAAAATATACCTTACTTCCAAAACAATACACTACAAAGCGATTTTTTTGTCTAAAGTCGCTGTTTAAAAATTAAAAGCAATATGTACCAAAGACGCCTACTTCGGAAAAGAAAGTTTGTTTTCGCTTTTGTAGTGTATTGTTTTGGAAGTCGTTTTATTTTTTTTGGTAAATAGTTTTTTTTCTAGTGTCCGTTTAAGGAACTTTGAAATGTTTAGCTCAAAGTACAAAGCCGTAGGAAGTACTTAATATTAAAATATATTCAGATGTGGGTTAACATTAAAACTATAGCATTAAAATTTTTTTTTTTTTGTTCATCTGAAAATTCCCACTTTCTGAAATCATATCCCATTTGCTTTTATTTATCTCAGCACCACACAAAGGTTGACTGCTAGAAAATGCTCATGGCATTGCACCTCAGTACGGTTATGAAGCGAACTAAATACAAAATATAAAATTTCATTATTTAGTCATATCCATACTACGTAATTACTAATAGGAGTCTTAATCAATCTTCCAAATACTGAGTTAGTTTGCAAAAAAAAGCACCAGCAAAGAGTTTTAAATAGGGACACCCGCTTCCAGTATTACAAAGATTGAAAATAAAAGATAAAAGAAGGTTTCATACCAGCAGCAGATTGCACGAAATTCCCGACTCGGCCAAGGGCAACTATTACATAAGAAACTTTGTCCTTGAAGTAAAACTGGGCGAACATTTTCCCTAGTATTGTGGGGCCTCGAGTCTTACTAGACAGAATAATGTTAAAAATATTTTATACATGTCTTGTCTAACAAAAGTGCGAAATGTTGTTAATGCGATATGATTAGCACACCATCACACCACCGCAAAAAATACTAATACATACGATCTATACAGAGACCGTCATATAAATCGTACGTCGTACAATACAATGAAAGTTCTCCGCGCGATTTGTACATGCCCAACAGTCCTATAATAACCATAGGGCAGTTGCCCACTAGACTCAATCCCTGTCAGGTCGGAGGATCATCTCGGATGCGGGACTTTATCTTGTCTATATGTTGCGCCGTACAACGCCTAAGTCTTGTATCATTAAGGACGGTTTACACAGTTCACGTATGTCTTTGTTGACAGCACTCGTGAAGATGACAAATTTTAGCTTGAAAAAACTACTAAATACTTATACTACTAACAACTAACTTCAAGTATTTTGATTGGGTTTTTGGTTTGAAACAGATGTATTTTTTTATATATTTTAATTTCAAAATACATTAAAAAATATTTTTTCAACACACTTTCTCATAAAGTGGCTCTAATTTCACCACAATTAGGCACATAATGATACCTGTTATCAAACTGTGACTTTTTCATTGCTATTATTCACAAGTGAGTTACAGAGTTTTTTTATTTTATTTATTGGTACTCAACCAATGCTTATTCTTAAAAAAGTTTCGATACCAAAAAGATCGTGCTCAATAGTACAAATAAATTAATGTACCTATTGCTTGCTGATTTCATGCAACTTCGTATTTAAATAGATAATTTCAACTTGTACGTGCTTAATAAATAAAAATTTCACTCAAACATAAATTTTATTTGTTCTGTAATAAAGAAAATTGAAATTCCCTATTTTGTACGTGGCTAAAATACTATCCACGAAAAGCCGAAAAAAAAAAGAAACCTCATTCTTTTAGTCTATGGCCGATCGCCATTGTTAAATGCGCGCGCATAGGAAAACTGATTAATTTTACCCGCCATTGTGAAATAAAAATCACAACACGTTTTTACTGTTGAAAATGATTTTTTTGTATTATTTTCTTCACAAGTGTGTTGAAAAACGTCGTATGATACACGTGTGTATTGATGATTACCGTCCTCGGCTCTCTTAAAACCCTCACCTACGGCTCGTGTCTCAATGGCGCCTCAGCGGTAATCACCAACATTGCACACTTGTACCTTAATGTACTATTATATTTAAAATGTATTTAAAAGTGGTTCACATACGTTAGTTTTAACACCTTTAAAAAAAATCACCATGTTTGTTACACCGTAACACGACCTTAGTTAACTCAGTTTCGTTATACTTGTCGTCCACTGTTCATAAAATTAAGTGGTCGTCGATACTACACTATTGAAGTGGCATACGAGGCACTAACTCAATTTTCAACACGGTTCACCTGGCCATATCCTGAGGCCTTTGTAGCTAGTTAAAGTACGTTATTGTTGGCTTCATTTTGGTCGTTGTTAGGCTGACATGCATCCTGTTGTCTGGTAAATCAATCTGCCTAGCCTTTTCACAACTATGTTGGGGTCGGCTTCCAGTCTAACTGGATTTAGCTGAGTACCAGTGTTTTACATAGAGCGACTACTTATCTGACCGCACAACCCAGTAACTGGGTAACATGATGCCCCTTGGCTAGACTGGTGTCAGATATCTGACTACCTGTAACGACTGTCAGAGATCTTATGACAGCCGGGACCAACGGCTTAACGTGTTTGCCGAGGCATGGCAGAAAATGCCTATCCTGTTTCCGATAGCCAAGAGTAAAAAGTTGAACGTAAAAGTTATTGACATAATTTTGCCTGCCGAAGTGTCACTCATGTTAAAAATTATTGTTGCTTCAAAGCAGTTTATTTCACAGAGCACGTTTGAGCTATTTTTGCTTTTGCGAAACTGGATGTGTCAATTTAAATGAGCACGTCGTAATCAACACAACTCAAAATTGCTAGATTAATTATTTAAAAAGAAAGAAGAGTTCTATTTTAAGCAGAGACTTGTATTAAATGAATACACTCATCAGTGGTATTGAAGTTAAAATCATATTAAGAATACTAAGTATTCCTACCAATAGTACTGTAATAAAGACTAAGAGTGTCTTTGAACTAATATATTTGTGGGATGCAACGTGGCCTATGTCTGCGGGTTCCACCAAGGTGAGAAGCTAGTGCGGTGGCGAGAACGTGCACCAATTGTTAAAAGTAAGAAACTACCACTTGCGTCCATAGCGAAATGTCTATGACGGGCCTCAGGCTCTAGACAAGTGGCATTCGATGTCGGCGAAGGCGATAGTCGAAATGTCAAAATGTTAGGGAATGAGCACGTGATTTTTCGATATCGCTTGTCAATGCCATACAATTTTGCCATTTTGACAATCGCTATCGCCACGCTTTCGATGATAGAATGTCACTTGTCTAGGACCTCTAGGAGGCCTAGCGTGACGTGAAGGATACAATTTTACCCTGAAGAACACGTCAAGCCTCTACTCCCCGCTACAACTACTCGCGACGCACTATGGCCCCTAAGCTTTGATCTCTTTATCGCATTCAAAACGCTGCAGTATGTCAGACACATAATCGTATGAAAATCGTCTAGTATCGTTTCTACACCTAGTCGATCAAGAGACTAATGCTTAATCGCGCCCGCACCTGGTTTAGACACCGTGCGGTCATTCCAGGCCACGTAGTTTTGTGATGCGGTCTAGGGGATAGTGGCTGGTTACGGGATCGCAACTAAAAAAAAGAACCATGCAGCTATATCCGCTTGGCTCGTAAACCGTCTGCGTCGTAATAGGTGTGCAGCGTTTCGTAGAACAAGCGAAAACAATCAAGCTAATAGCTCACCAGACTGCAAATCAAATTAGTCTTACTATGAACTACGAGTATTAACGTTTTTCATATTTGTTTGAGTCCATTTTCGGTCTATAGCAGTTTCAATATACTAAAATGTGTCATGAGGGCCAGAGTCTATAGTGGAGTCTCTTGCTTGAAATGTATTTTTTTGAAGCAAAGCAGTGACTTTGAATGTCGCTTATCTAGACAAGTGAAATTGTTTCGAATACGAAAGCATCATCATAGCGAGTGGTAAAAGTAAAAATGTATGAGAATGCCAAACGCTATCAAAATGCGACGTGGTCAATCTCTTATATTTTGGAATTCCGACCATCCTCGTTGCCTGATAGAATGACACTCTGATTAGAGCCACAGATACAACTAAATAATTTTTTTTCAGCGATAACGATTGTCAAGATGTACAAAGTACTACCGAAATGACACGTGGTTTATCCAATGCACGGTTATTTTTCCAAATGGGCGTGGATGGCCAAATCCGAAAATTTAAGGAAAAGTGAATCAATCAAAGGAGTGAGTCCTTTGAGTGTTTTAACTTATACTATTTTGATAAAAACTAAAACAATGTATTGGGCTTTTAAAAAAATGTATACTCTTAGCTAGGAATCGAGCCCGTTGATTTCAGAAAAAAGAATACACGCTATATACAGTGTCGCTAATAATAATCGAATTCTGGGCAGTAATTTTCATACGGAAAAGTTAATCTAAAACTAAATTTTTGTGATGTGAAGTGTTTCTTGTTACCGGATTTGGCCATCCACGCCCACCTGAAAAACTCACACTGTATATTTTAGATTATTAACAACTTTTTTATTGCTAAGCGACACTTTCTATTGTCTAGAACCCCAAAGAACATTTCAAAAAATTAAAAAATAAACAACAATATTTTTCAGTACTTTTCACGTTATTATGTTGCACATATAGGCAGGCAAGAGTCTTTGCGTTTGTTTAAATTTAAGGACATTGTAACAATACTATTTTCTGCGGTTATTCTAAGACACCGCACTTGGTATGTACTAACATACGAAGTGCGGTGCGTCATTTCCGTTTGTTGGTACAGTCGGGCGCATAAGTATACTATGAGCATATTTCAAATGCGGTTTTCTACTTAAGTGTTAATTAATTCCATACAATATCTCACCTGATGGTAAGCGATGATGTGATCGACGATGAAGCACACTTGCCTAGTAGTAACCTATTCACTCTTGATTTAAAGACCCCTAGCTTGTAAAAAGAATTCCACTGCTTAGCTGTACTTGAAATTGTAACCCCGTTACAATTAAGGGCGGTTACACACTATATTCGATCCGTGGCCGTAAAATTTCGGTTACGAAGTAGCCTTAGTACTTCTTGTAGGGAAATTACACACTACATCCGAACTCTATCCGTCAGAATCTGTCATAATTCAGAACATTTGGAACTCGGATCACGGACACGGCCGTGTTGTGCATAATTGCCCTTATAGATTCTTCGCTCTCAGGGTATTATAAAATAGATCTCATCTCATGACCAAGTGCCACCGAAACGTATAGAGTATTTAATCGCAAATATTATAAAATTTCGAAAAATATTGTCGCTTGTGTTCTTCACTGTTCTGGGCCTTAGTCACGTGATATATCTTACACGTCACAGAAGCTTAAGGTGTGGGTAAGCAATTACAAGTTCAACTACAAATTGATGCTTGTAACTGTACTTATAGCAGAACTATGTCTCTCGCAAACCGCGTATTTGAATCCTGAGTACATTACTTGGTTGCTTCCTCCCTCTATCTTAATCAACAACACTTCCTATTGGCGGTACAATTCTGGTTATGTTATTACAAACTAGGTCACACAATGTCAGTCAAGGTAAACACGGTGTTCATTGGAAAATACGGTGTGGTTTCTGTCAGGAATAACTTGAGTTTTAAGTCAGTAGAAATTTGACAGACACTCGCGCCTGCCACAGGGTGGAAAACATCTAAGTGGATTATAAAACGCAGTAAAAAGGTGAATATAATGAACTTTGAAGCTTAATTACTTGCCTCATATCTTTCTTCTTCTGGTATTTTAACCAATTTCTTTGCGCTATGTACGCCGTAACCGTCATGTGCATTAGTTTTTTTAAATTGTTCCTTACATATATTAAGTATGTAGGTAGATAGATAGATAGATAAATCATTTATTTATGTCATGCGACTTTACTTGATTTTAAATAAATGAATCTCTCCCGTAACTCATCATCATCTATTCAGCCAAAAGGCGTCCACTACTGGAAATAGGGCTTCTCCAAGCGTCGCCACAATTATCGGCACTGTGCGTCTCTCGTAACTCTTGCAAACATAACCTAGTTACCGAGATTAACTGTTCGAAGAGTACTACACATGCATTTAAGTGTCACAAACGCAACAACCTACTAGGCCTAAACAGTATTACTAGATGTGCCGTCGATACGAAAAGTAGGAGTACAAGTATTACCTTATATTTATGAAACGATTGTGTTTTATGATTGAATAGACAGATATCGCAAACACTTAACACCAAGAGTAGTGATAAATATTCTAATGGAAAAAAAAAGTTTATCATCATCATTCACCCATTAAAGAACTTTATGGCCATAACTTATTCAAAATTAATTTTTCCTATATTAATATATGAATTTATTATGGAACCAACATAGCTTCACCACAGGGAGCGCCAATATCCGCTTGCCCATCTGGCGAACGGCTGGCTGGTCGCCAAACGCAATTTGTGAATGTTTTTAGATACGAATCCCTGTAATTATGTCGGTTGGTAATGCAATTCGTCTGATATGACACTAAGTTCGGTTTCCTAACGGGCGAGGAAAATCTATCAATCGCTCTTGAAACTATTACGAAAATTTATCGTTGTTCATCAAGTTGGAAATACTTTTTATGATGGTGGTGAAATCATTGTAACTTCTTGTAAACATCGAAACTGTGAAACTGAACTTAATATCATAATACCATCCTGTTACTGTCTTACTGCATGGGAAAGGCATCTTCTCATACAAAGAAGGCACAAGCATTGTTTGTCGCCAACCAGCTTAGAGCAAACACACGTTTGCTCAAACCAGATTAGCGATCTCCAGCTTTTATTAATTATAAATGCAGGTTGCCTCACGATGTTTTCTTTTTCCGATTCCAGCGATATGCAATATATACTTACAAAGTGGTGTAAAAACGTCCAGCAAAACTCTTCTCAACTCAATTAAACCAATGTGACCTTGAATGACCGAGCCTGGATGCAAGCCACACTACCCATCCGCTTTGGATCGACCCAATACTTCGAATTTTGCGGATGCCGATCCGCAAAATTTCTAGTATAAGCCTACCGGCATTCCTGTCTTCGTTCTACAGCAATCTAGGAATCGTTAAGTCAAGAGTGAATGGGTTTTTTCTATGCAAGCATGTTTCACCGTCGACCACATCATCGTTTACCATCAGCTGAGATAGTGGTCAAGCGCAAGTCTATAGATAATAAAAGAATAATACAGCACTGAAACGTTAACTGTGAAGTGCCTGGAAAGAAGCCTGGAAAGTGGCTTGCCCGAATACGACGTTGCCCGAAAATCTATCTTCCCAAAGACACTGGTATGAGCCGCTCTGCAGGTTGGTACGTAATAAACTCATCAATACGTCGACCAATACTGCAGAGCATGCCAGCCTGCAGGCTGTGGTTGAGTGGGAGTCGGGCTACAGGCATTACCGTCAACCAACATAGGTACTATGTTGAGTGACAACAGCTTTCAGATCGGTACATGTCTGCGTTAGGGTGCTTCTAGTGGAGCTCCACATCGTTGTCAATGTGGTGAAGCAGTCGACCGCCTAGGATACCATGGCCTATCCTGCAGTAGGACCACTGGTCGGATAGCACAGCACGCCAGCTTTTATGACATCATACGTCGGGCTCTTGTCACCACGGGGTGCCAGCTATAGAACTTACAAACCCATTGGCTTAGCACGCGACGATGTGATGAGACCAGACGGCATAACCATAATGCCTTGGAAGGTGGGTAGGCCTTTGGTATGGGATGCAACATTTCGACATCCTTGCGCCATCCCATCTTCTTGAGACAGCGGACGGTGTTGGGGCGGCTGCTGCTTGTGCAGAAAACCTCAAAGGGCGCAAGTATAACAACCTTATTGGAAGTTACATGTTAGAGCCGTTTGGGGGGCGTCTGACAATATTAGGGTTCCGAGTGCTCATCAAGTTCTTCGAGACAGTAGCAAAAAGCTCGTCGACTCTTCACGTGACCAGAGGACTAGCCTTTTCTTCGGCTAGAGAATCAGCATTGCATTCGATGCTGCCAGCGTTCTGGGCACGTTTCCCATTGGCATCGATGTGGACTTTTTTTCAAAGTGCAATGAGCCCCTTTCCTCTCCCTGTTAGATATGTGAATAAAAGCGAAAAAGAAAAAACATTTTACCAAAGTGGCTTCAAAAACAGATGCAATGCAATAAAACGAAATCCGTTGACTCTTTCAAGCATGTCTTTCAACTTGATAACAGAGGGATGACAGAATAATACTAACCTTTTCTGGACGCACATCCACTCCACAAGGGCTTAGGTTTGGGAAAAATATATCGAAAGTTCGAAATATTAAAATTTTCTCAAAAAGTAAATTAATGATAATTATATTCAGATGATCGATATTTTTAATCGTTATCTATCAATATTCGATGTTTATTATATAGTATCGAATTCATATCAATTTCGATATGTACTTTAATAGCAATTCTGATCTATTACTTATTATTATTATCTCCGTCAAAATATACTTTAAAAAAAGAGATGTGTATTTTGGTGTACAATAAAGTAAATTATGTTCTGTTCTATTCTATTAACGTACCTACATAACTGAATATCATTTAAAATTTTGATTTATAATTTCCTGTTTTTTGGGCATACTTTATAAAAAATACTATCCACAGGCAAAATATAAATGTTTTTGTACGGATTAAAATCGATATTGCCTATAACCATCGATACGATATTTATCGACACATTTTTTTTCGTTTCTCCATCCCTACTGAGAGCTGCCATTCGCAACAGATGTCAGAATCAAAAGTTGGAACAACAACACGCGCTCTTCATAAGAGTACGTTGTACTGCGAGCACTGGAGTACTGCAACAAATGACTACAAGCTTACATTGTTAAGCCACAGTATAAATCACAGAGTGGCGACGGTCGTTATGACTCGTTCTTGTTTCGCTTTAGTGGTTATTTAATATTAATAAAAGATTTATACTATAACATACATAAAATCACGCCCTTTTCTCATGCGCAAATCGAGAGGTGGTTAACGCCACCTGTTACGATCCTTACATACTCCTTCTGCATCATTTACATTCATTTATGAGTACCGCGGACCTGGCCTTTTGAAGAACATCAATCATTAGGATATATCACAAATATTAATTATTAATCAACATATCATTAATCATCTTGAATGGGTTACTAATAATACATATTACTTATCAAATATTCATATATCAAATGGTCATTTGATTGAAACGTCACTACCACTACCCGCATAATCACATGACAAGATTAGCTAACGGAGACCTAAAAGACTCCGATCTTCGACATCTTTGCATAAAGAAAAAAGCGAAGTGCTCGAGAATTACCCAGCATTGGATACAAATTGAATGGATTTTAATGGGTTATTAACTACTTGGTTGAACCTCTCGTGTTGAGAGGTAATATGAACACCTTTGATGCTCGCAATGCAAAGTTCATACCAAGATCCTGGAGGTACTTTATAGGTGTATATCGAGAGCTGCATTATTTGACATCACATCTAGATTCTATTTAGCTAGGTTCCGCGATTTTTTAAAGAAATTTTGCAAGAGGTCCCGTTTTTACGTAAGCTAAGGAAGGAACCTACTCCTACTATCCTATTCGTACTAATATTACCTATAGGTAAAAAAATACAGGTTCTTCTCCATAGAGAATTACATTTGAGGACTCAAAATTTTCAACGCTGTGGGCTCTAGTGGACACAGGTCTGGATAAAATTATCTACGCCTGTGTCTACCGCTCGCACAGCGGAGATCAGGAGACATCCAGGCTCGCAGAGTACCTCAGTGAGGCGGCTGATGCGGCACAGCAACGGTACCCTTCCGCCCAATTAGTGTTACTGGGGGACTTTAACGCCCACCATCAGGAGTGGCTCTTCCCATACCAGTGCACTGACCATGCTGGACGGGAGATGCGTAAGCTTTCGCTAACGCTAAACCTCACCCAGCTGGTCCAGGGGGCAACGAGGGTACCGGATGTTGATTCGCACACAGCGAATTGCTTGGACCTTCTGCTGACAACAGATCCAGACAGATACTCTGTGTCGATAAGTTCACCCCTGGGTAGTTCCGACCACTGTCTGGTGAAGTCTGTGTCCGTCTATTCCCCGCCCGATCCCAGCCCAAGAGGCACCCGGCGGGTTTGGCGGTACAGGTCAGCAGATTGGGATGGCATGCGTTCTTTCTTCGCTTGCTATCCTTGGCAGCCTACTTGCTTTTCTTCGGCTGATCCTTCGTCGTGCGCGGACGCCGTTACTGATGTGTTGTGTCAGGGAATGGAGTACTACATTCCGTTCTCTGACATAACGATTTCCAGCGTTGACCGGCCATGGTTTGGCGCCGAATGTCGTCGCGCCGACGCGCTTAAACATGAGGCGTACCTGGCATGGGTCGACGCTCGATCGCGTAAAGCGAGTGACTTGGGTCAGAAGAAGAGAGCCTACAACAGGGCTGCCAAGTCCTGCAAGAAGGTGTTGCGTGGGGCTCGATTCGACCACATTGGCCGAATGGGGGCCAAACTTGCTTCTTACCCAGCAGGTAGTAAAGCGTTCTGGTCCCTGGCTAAGTCGGTCGAGTCGAACTTCTGCCATCCCTCACTACCACCACTGCTAAAACCCGATGGGTCACTGGCTCACACCGCTGAGGAGAAGGCAAATTTGTTTGCCTCCCTCTTTGCGGAATCTTCGCGTCTGAATCCTGGTGATTCGCAGCCCCCTCCTTCTCCTGATGGGTGCGAGACGAGTATGTCGGACATTCGCATCCATCAAAAGGACGTCCGTAGGGTGCTGCGCAACCTCGACGTGAACAAGGCTAGCGGCCCTGACGGCATACCAGCTATAGTTCTTAGAACCTGTGCGCCTGAACTGTCTCCGATCTTGACACGCCTATTCCGCCTTTCATATGAGACTGGAACAGTGCCGAATGCTTGGAAGCAAGCCAACGTACAGCCCGTGCCCAAGAAGGGCAGTAGAGCTGACCCGGCCAACTACAGACCCATCTCTGTAACGTCCATACTCTGTAAGAGTATGGAGCGTGTACTCAACACTAAGCTCCTGGCATACCTAGAAACTAACGATATCCTTAGCGACCGCCAATACGGCTTTCGCCGAAATCGGTCTACTGGGGATCTTCTAGCGTATGCCATTCACATATGGAGTGAGGCCATCGAGAGGCATGGGGAAGCGCT
Source organism: Orthosia incerta (assembly GCA_948252205.1). Taxonomy (NCBI): domain Eukaryota; kingdom Metazoa; phylum Arthropoda; class Insecta; order Lepidoptera; family Noctuidae; genus Orthosia; species Orthosia incerta. Next base: position 33,559,689 of record OX411741.1, on the reverse strand, counting down.
TGCCGTCTCCCTCGACATCTCGAAGGCTTTCGATAGGGTCTGGCACGAAAGCCTTATTGGTAAGCTTCCTTCATTCGGTTTGCCCGGTGGTCTGTGTGATTGGATTGCAGACTTCCTGAGAGATCGGTCCATTCGAGTGGTTATCGATGGCTGCTCGTCGGACCAATTGGATATTAATGCCGGGGTCCCTCAGGGGTCCGTACTCTCAGCAACATTGTTCTTGTTGCACATTAACGATCTGCTGAAGCCCGGCACCTTTGGGTATGCAGACGACAGCACTGTTGCTGAGAGATACTTGTCCAACGCGCGTGCTACCGGGCCTCAGGTCCGGTCTCTCCGGGAGGCCATGGTGGAGCGCTTGAACTTGTCCTTGCTGGCAGTTTCCGAATGGGGCGATGCCAATCTGGTCAGGTTTAATGCTGCTAAAACCCAGGCGTGTCTTTTTTCCGCTAAAAGGAGCCAATTCCACCCGGCTCCTACTTTCCGTGATGTAACCGTGCCAATAACGGACCATCTTGAGCTTCTTGGCGTTACGTTGACATCGACTCTCAATTTTGGGCCATACATTGAGGCAAAGGCTCAGCTGGCTGCCAAAAAGTTGGGGATCCTTGCGAAGGTGAGAAGGTACTTCACGCCGGAACAGCTGCTCAACTTGTATCAAGCGCAAGTTCGATCGTGCATGGAGTACTGTTCTCATCTCTGGGATGGATCTGCCAAATACCAGCTTGATGCACTAGAGTCGATCGAAAAGCGGGCCAAGAAACTCATCGGTAATGAGGCACTGGTCAAGTCAAAGCTCCAGAGCCTTGAACATCGTCGCCGAGTTGCCAGTTTGTCGGTATTTTATCGGTTACATTTCGGAGAGTGTGCGATGGAATTACATGATTTAATTCCGCCCAGCCCGTTCCATCATCGGACTACCAGACGTACGGCGATGCGTCATCGGTACATGGTGGGCATCCCACCCATACGCACAAAACGTTTTGGGGACACTTTTATTATGCGTACAGCTAAAGAGTGGAATTCCCTGCCGGAATCTGTGTTTCCCGATAGCTACAATCTAGGGGTCTTTAAGTCAAGAGTGAATAGGTTTCTTCTAGGCAAGCGTGCTCTATCGTCGACCACATCATCGCTTACCATCAGGTGAGATAGTGGTCAAGCGCAAGCCTAAAGATAATAAAAAAAAAAAAAAAAAACATTTGCGAAAGTCTAACTAGCTTCATCTATTGCTTGTCAATTAAAAAGTTCCTCTAAATACATTAGATGAAATAAATGACTTGAGTTTTAGTTTATACAAATGTGAAAGTGATTATGACAAAATGTTTGTTTGTCTGTTGAATATGGATTTGAATAGCCTAAATTAGGATATTAGAATTCCGGTAGTAAATACTCTTGAGATAATTTCCAACAAAAAGTATGGTGATAATAGTCAACCTTTTTAAATTATCATAGAATTATATTATGATGAAGGTATTTCGGTTTAAAAAATAACTATAGTTATATAAATAACTGGTTTTAAAAATAACATTAAAAGTTATTTTTAAAACGACACGTTGACGCAGCATATTATTATCCACCGTAATATTATTATAATCACATAAAATTGTCTAGCCCGTGTTCCTTAGCGCGGTATTCTACTTACGGGCCGCCAGTATCCAATCGTATTACTTGCGGTCACTGTGATATCATTAACTATGCAGGGTATGGTAAAACCTCATTACAGGTGTGCATAAATTAATCAAGCCACTTACTAGCTATAATAGCAATTTGCAGGTAGAACGGTGTTTTCAGTTCCCGACCTAATTTGCAATGGAGGAAATTTTGAAGTTCTACTATCAAACCGTGTTTTGTGGTTCCTACAACGTATGGTGAGAGGTTCATAATAATTTACACCTACTAAATCTAGTTATTTTTGTGAGTTGGCAAGCCTATTGCCATCAAGCGGGCTAAAATCCAGAGTCCGGTTTGCTACTGGAAACATTCCCAAAATAATAATAGATTGCACGAATTGACTAATAGACCAAAGAGGCAATTTAGTCTACGGTTTATCATTGCTTTAAAAATCAACGATCCTAAAAACGAAAATTGTGGTGGTCGAATTCTTACACATTTTTCTATGTAGCTATCATTTGCCATGTACCTGGGGCATAACGTGCGGTAAGGAACTTCGTTCCAAAAACTAAGATTCATCCATGTCTAAATGGGCACTAAAGAAAACAAAATATAATAGTTTACCTGCTACAGTTAAAAATCTTGTTATATAAGCTTGAGCGCGCAAAAAGCGAAACCATTTGGTTTGACATTGAGTCAAATCTCCGCGGAGTAGCGAAAGGACGATAAAAGTTTACGTAGAACGTAAATGTAGTACGAATCAAACGATGGAAAAAGGGCCTTGGTATCATACCAGCTTTTTGACTTTAAGATTATTTATGTAAACAAAGAAACTGTAAGTAATGCTAACTGGAAAAGAGACATGCATGACAACTAGTGTCATAATGGCTAAACATTTTGTAAGCGAATTAAAAAAAGATTTTATTTGACTCCAAAAACAAAATTGAACACGCAATTACGCAACTTCTGCGTTCGCTCGTTCCATCGTAGACTTTATTCATCACATAACATAAGGCAAAACCGGAACCTCAACCTCACCAAAACAAAAAAAAATACCGCCCGAGTGCGTGTCGTACTTCACACATTTAGGGTTCCGTATCAAAGATAAACAAAATTGTTCAATATATTGTTATTTGCAAGTAAAATTTACGTAAATAATAAACATTAGGTATCAACAAATTTCAAGTTCTGGATCGATGGCAATTTAAAAAAATCTTCGTAACAAAATTGTGTAACAGACGACGGACAGACGGACACGTGAGCGACAGCAACAGTGCTCCGTTTGGATCCTTCGGGTACGGAACCCTACAATTTTATTTTCGTAAAAAAACATATGGAAAATATGTGTTATTTTATTAGATTTTATGCATTCGTAATTCATACAAACTAAACGAACCTTCGCAGAAAAGCAATATGCGAAAGTTTGCTTTTTGCGTTCGTTATAATACAAGCAAAACTACTACTTACTTACCAGCGTGTAAGACTACGCACCATGTACAATGTACGAATGTAGAAAAATCAAACGGAGTATTTGTAAGGATCGTAACAGGTGGTTTCTGCCTACCCCAACGGGGAAAAGATTTGACTTTATTATGCATCTTTGTATACAGAGCGGTGGTGGCCCAGTGGTAGTGGCCTCGACTAACGTGTCGTAGGTTGAGGGGACCCAGGCAGGTGATTAATTTGTTTAAATTATTTCAATACCACTGCTCTAAAAACAGTGAAGGGAAATAACGTGAGGCAACCGGCATGTCCTAGAACCAAATATTCGAAAACATGTGACGTCCACCAACCCGCACTGGACCCGCATGGTGGATTACAACCCATTCCTTCTCACAGAGAGGAGGCCTGTTGCCCAGCAGTGGGCACATTAAAACGCCGATGATGATGATGTATACAGACTTTCATATTTATAATAAAAGCAACATTCAATAACTCCCTACCACCGAAAACTTTAAAATAATATAATAGAAGAACAAGATTATGGTAAACACAGTGCTTCTCCAATAAGATACCCGTTGGAGTTTCTTGGATGACTTTTACTTGACGCGATACTTATGCACTTAGTACGCAGTGCACGGCCCGTGCCCTCATCCTTGTTAGAGCGAGTTTCCTGTTTCACGCCGACTTGACTTATTACATTAACTTTAGAGGAAATATGCTCACAGTCGCAGTTCAAAGGAAGTAAAGGAGACTAATTTCTTGACTGTTGACTTCCTGTATTCGTACTGAGTTTAAGTGAAGACTCATACAAGGTGATTTTTAGGTTGTAGAAATTTGCGCTCCTTGGAGTATGTAGTAGTTATGCTCGCAGTTTGTGCTCTTTGTGATGTAATGGAGACTCTCATTTTCTGATTATAGAGCTCCTATATCCGTCTAACTGAGTTTAGATGCAGCCTCATGCAAGGGGCATTTCGACATTTGGCAATATTTCAGGGGGTGAACACGAAAAAAAGTTTGCAAAATTCGACAAAATTATTTCTAAAATTGTTCACTATTTCTGTGTATGTCCAGTCTCATGAATACTTTAATCAAAAAATAGTTTGTATAACTGCATCAAATAGAAACGATGGAACAAAACAAAACACGAAAATACTGAACGCTCAACAATTTGCCTGATTCTCGTAGCGGCCTACGCCGTAGCCGCGTAGCACCGTAGCCGGTAGCCGAATCGTAGCGTTACGCAAGAGTGCTACGTTGCGTAACCTCTGTTGACTTTGCAGCTCTTTGTTTCAATGTCAGACTATATAGAAAGCCTATTTGCATGCTTAAGGTTGGTTTGGTAATCGGTTTTGAAGTTACTGAAAAATCTATTGTAATGATTTTATAGATTAATTGTATTTTTTATTGCAACTATTATCGTTCGACAATTTCTGTTTATTTTTGAAACAACTTTTCCAGTGGCTTTGTTCACATTCATGAATAATGTGGTTTTCTGTTTTTTTGTCTAGCCATTGCTTCCCACTACTGGGCAAAGTTATATATAAGTAATTAAATTTCGTAATCGAATTACTACTTTGAGGTAATTTCTAAACCAACCAATAAAAATCCCTTTACAATAAAACATTAGTTTAGACTTCTAAACCCATACTTCCTACCCTGGAAATGGGACCTTTTACCGCCTATTCACTGGATCACTCAAACCAGGATATAAGAGTCCTCGGCTTCTGTGGTTTTAATTTCCGCATCGGAAAACCCATTGTGGGCATTTGTCACGGGCGTGTTTGTGCGTGTAATTTGTGTAATGGCACTTACAATAAGGCTTGCGACACACTCACGCGGCTCGTGAGCGGTGTGTGATGTTGCGACTAAATATGTGATACCGTATTTGTTTTAAACAAGCCTTGTGCCTGATTATAAATATTACCAGGTCCTGATTTAAGTCTTTAGTTTTTTTAACTTTCGTAAGTTCCAACAACATGTGCAACCTTATATGCTTCCTTTTGCCATGCAATGCCTGTTAGTGAATGAATGTAAGATTGATAATAATTAGATGTTCCGTTTGTTAGGCTGGTTATGGTTCTGAGGTTAAACCATTCGGGTCTCGAACTGTAAATTGTAGGTTAAAACCAAACTCAGAAGAATAAGTCTAGCAAAATTATGATGATATGTGACGAAAAGATTTTCAATTTATTTGTTGGTTTTCGGTTTTCATTTTTACTAACTTCAAAAAAAGGAGGTATTCAATTCGATACGTATGTATGTAATATTGTTGGAATTGCACAATATTCACATAATGAATGTTTCTGTATATGGGCTTCTAATCATGTGTTCCAATTTTCGTGAGTGTATTTATTTTTGTTTGTTAAATGTATGTTTGTCCACACAGTTCTCCGAAACTTCTTATCGGATCGTGATCATTCTTTTTTTAATTAAATTAAGTATTTTCCAACTTAAGGACCAGTGCAAGTTTAATCAAAATCGGTTCAGCAGTTTTCTTCATATGGAACATACAACCGAACTCCTTAGCGACAAACAGCACGAATGTGTAAATTAAGTCAGTATGGGTATCTTGTCAATCTTTTAGGTACCTTACTATAGAACTTGCTCACTTGTATAGTGATAGTGTACTAATTAATCTAAAAAGAGTGAAATAAAAACAATTTCACAAAAAATAAACCGATTTCTAAATCAAAACCACCAAAAAGTGCAACATTAACTTTCGTTTCGAAAGCCGGTGTTGAAAAACGATAAAAACAAGAGGTACTTAAGACACTGACTTCCGAAACGAAAGTTAATTTTGCACTTTTTAGTGTTTTACTTAAGAAGTCGGTTTATTTATTGTGAAAAAGTTTTTTATTTATTTTATTTATTTATTTATTGGTTCACCAACAATTATTAACACTAGTTTTATGCTAATCGTTCCATGCAAAAGTATAAGCAACAGTGCATTAATCAATTATTGCACTGATTTATTTCAAAACTCATCATCATCTGCCTGCTCTTATCCCATGTTAGTGTTAGTTACTTAAAATCTGTTAGGATAGGATTATGGTTGGTATTTATCACATAAATATATAAAATATATTAACCATAATCCTATTATTTTTACCATACACTATTCCTACTCAGGCTTTTCCCCGGATCTGATAAAGCCGGGCACTCACTCCCCACGTGTCGTCGCTAAAGACCGATCTTACTAGATACTGTCAAAGGAGAGATCCTATCTAATAGTAAAGCCTTCCCAACGGTTTGGCAAGAAGAATAAAGAGCTATAAATGTACTACATGCTAACAATGATATTCTAGTTTACAGATATATTATGAGCGCGTGCATTGTGAAGACTCAAATAGGTCCTAATTGGGGTCTTTAGTCTTTTTTCACCCATGGCGAAGAGCGATAGGCTTCGTTGAAACAAAAACAAAATTTAAAAAATGTCATCGTGTGTATTTAGAAAGAGTGCCAATTATGATACCAAAGTACATAAAACAGAAGGTATCTCATACCAAAAGTGTGTAGGTATCTGTGCTGCCGCTGCTTTGCGCAACACTTTTTTCGGTTGTTTTGTGAGTGTATAACGTATCTGTTTATTAGAACATCATTGCATGCTAATATATTTTTTTTATTTTGATTTCATCCAATGATTTCTCAGACTGACTAAAACCCACCCGAGTTCCTTCAGTTGTTTGAGCCAGGGCTGAGGTAACTCTATTTCAAATTTATCCGCGATCCGCCTGCTACCGTACCTAGAACATATATACTAATATAATTATTCGTTCAGGGGGGTGACCATAAGCTCTTAGAGCGGTATCAATTTGAGATCGAATAATGGACAGATGTATCTGACTTGTATACATCTGTCACTTACTCGATATCAAATTGATACCGCTCTAAGAGGTTATGGCCACCCCCCTGCTACCTACAATGTAAAGAAAGAATGAAACATTATTTACATGTGACCCGCATAGGTGACACGAGAGATAAAAGGCACAATTTTTTTTTTAAAGGAACCTCGTGCGGGACCATATGGTCCAATGTGTTTCACTGCTGGGCAAAGTGGAATTAATATCATAAAGAGGTTTTTTTTTTGCAAATGCCGATCATTATTTCAATTATAGGAAGCTACGTTATAGCTGACTGTACTACTTATTATTTCGGAAAAACTTTCACATTTGAGAAAAGCCGCAGGCAGAATGTGGTATGTGTATTTCCTGATAGCAACAACCTGGGAGTATTTAAGTCAAGAGTGAATAGGTTTGTTCTAGTCAAGCGTGGTTCAACATCGACCACATCAACGCTTACCATCAGGTGAGATAGTGGTCAAGCGAGACCATATAAAAAAAACTCTCGACTCGTTCATTTGTTTTCTAATTACATAAATTTTCCAGACTTTCTAAACGTCTGGAAATTTTTTAAAAGGTCTCTTCTTTAATTTAAATGGCGGTTACATAAAAAGCCTTTTGCTTGTAAAAAAAACAGAGGTGGAGTTCTTGATTATAAATATGGCGAAATTACCGAAAAAAAATAAAACAAATGAAAGACTGGTTTTGGAAAATGAAAAGAAAAGCATATTTGAACATATAATTTCAAGTCGATCCGATGTTATCACAGTTCAAAGTGATCCGTTTCATAAAACAGCGATTTCAAACCTAATACAAAATTCTATTTTACATTTTATTTATTTCATTTCATTACCTTTTACCACTCAAGTTGCGATTTCGTAATTTTGTTTGGTTTCAACCTTTTTAAACTTGTCCTTCATTGTTTCGGTGTTACGCAATAAGGAAATAAACAAACTTATGGGAAAAGCCTTTCTTCAAAAATTCTTTTTTTTATGTTTCAATTTGTAAACATTTCAATTCCTCAGTTTTCAACGACTTATGTTTCCCAAGGTGGAGGAAGTAACGTACCTAAAATGGTTTTTTACTTTTGAATGAATAGTATAAGATCTTTAAACAGGTTTACTTTTAAATTATTTTTTACCAGCTAAACTAACTAGGTTATACCTGCGAGAAAGTTGAAAACTTCTCAAGGAAACGTACTATCAGAATAATTAGTATCTATGCTCAATACAGAGCGTGCTTATTAGGGGCATATAAGAATAATGAAAATATATTTGGCATAAATAATAAACGTAAACTTATCATATGAAGTCAATCTGAAGAAAGTTATTAAGAAACTATTTATTCATCAGAAGTGAAGGGAAAAGAATAACAAATAAAAATCACAAATTAACAAAATGAAATTAAAATTGCCATAATATAATAAATTTAAAATAGTGTTCGTGTTAATAATTTTACTTAAATATCTACTCATTATGTTTGCAAACTTTAATTATAACATTCCAAAAGGTTACATACGAATCCCCCTGGTTAGTATCATGGTGGGCATTCTTGTCATGTACGTAATTTAATTCATGGGGCTTAACCGTTGATTGAGGCCGTCAATTTGGGCTCCCATGTTCGGCAGTTGGTTTTTACGACCTGATTATTATACGTATGTATGAGGGGAAATGCACGGACTTTTAAGACCAAAGTTACCGAAATTAATTCTAGCACGGGTTGATTTACAAGATTAACGCCAGATTTCTGAAAGTTAAATAATTGTTGTTCTCTAATTAAGTCCGAAAATGTGTTAAGCTTTGTCATTAAAGTGGAGTTTCACACGTTCTTAACGAATATACCAATTGAGAAAGCCACATTAAACAAAGTTGTATCGGCTGTTATTTATAAACCTTCGACAGTCAGTCGTAAAGGTAGCCCAAAATCTGAGACTATTCTTGCCAGGAGTTATTGTGTTAACCAGTTACTGGGTTGTGGAGGTCAGAAAGGCAGTTGCTTCATATAAAATATTGGTACTCATCCGTATCCAGTTAGACTAGAAGCCGACCCCAATAGAAACGTAGTTGATAAATGGCTGGGCCAAATGTTCATTCACTACAAATCTGAGTTAGTCACATCGCAAAATTCGAAAGCGAACTCATTTGTTTTTGACAACGTTCGAATTTCAAATCTAATAAGTAAATAAAAGTAAATCGTGTTGTGTACGAGTTTCTCTTAAAATATCTTTATTGCTCTAGCACCGAACAGACTACTACAAAGTGCCGAACAATATGCGAACAATTTTATTGGAAAGTATATGCGGCTCTTTCAAATAGTTATTAAACTTTTCGAATAAAGGCTTATACATGGCTTGCATATTAAAAGAAAACAGTCTAGTGGTTTCATAGAAGTTATATCTCAATACTTGAACTATATACCTAATATTGGTACATCATACATCCGAGTAACTATGTTACATCGTTATTGCTTATTCAAACACACAATGCAATACTTCATCATTTGTGAGTATGGATGGATGGATGTTTGTTACGGATTTAGACAAAAACTACGACACAAATTAAGATGAAACTTTACTGTAATATAACTTATATACATCAGAATAACTTATAGTATACTTTTATCCGGGTAGTAGGTACCTTTTAGATAATTTTCGACTTAAACGCGGGCAGCTAGAAATTTATACGAATTCTGTATGTATCTGTATATGTTTGGGGCTTCAATAATAATATTAACTGATTATAATTGCCAAGTTTTACGGATTAGGCCTGCAACTAATTAACAGAATTTCAATTTGCAAAATAGAGTAATATCTGTTATGATGGATTGGTAATGCGGGCCACAAAATCTCTGAATGGACCGAACAGATAACTTATTATACTAAACTATACTAACTTATACCTGCCAACCTAACTACGCACAAAACAAAACAAAAACAAGGTACACAAGGCGTGCAAGTATCCAGAAGACAGGCTGCAAGAACGATTCCGCCCTATGGTATCGCAAATTGTCTATCAGTCGGCAATAGATCTCCTTGAAACGGAGGCAAGCACTTGGACTCCATGAACCTAAGATATTAATCCTAAAACCAATCTTTTATCTCTATCCGATGATTGTAAGCTTAGACTCTGTTAATTCATGTTCCCCAGAAACTGGCAGATGCAAAATATAATACCTACCTATTAGACGTTGAAAATACCTAGTACTTGCGTGGTCTATCTAAAGAAGAACACCACATGGAACCAAAGGCTGCAAATAATTTTTATTTTAAACGGAGACATCTATTACTGAATTGCTAGAATATTATAGCTCTCGTATTCAAAGGTTGTTTGTAAGAGTTCGCTTTTAGCATTAATACCGTCGATTGTAAAACGCTATTCCTATGTATTTAAACGCCATTTGCAGCTGCAGTGGTAATAGACTTAAAGCGACAAGGAATTCTCAGCCAGTCAGACAGTTTGTTATTACTTTTGGAAGATAACAATATTCATCTATCTCAACTATAGCTATTTAACACATTACGGCGCGGTAACGGCTGTAACCGTATTTTAAAAGTTCGTGGACTAACAGTACGGCCACAGCCGTATAATTAGCTACCCTCCTTACGTCAAACACAGCTAGTTAATGTAAAGACTTTATCCTTAAATCAATAAGGCCGACATCACGTTGATTTACTGTAAAAAACAAGTGGTTTACGTGCTCCCAATATGTGCCATGCCTACAAATAAACAGATTTCATCCACAATACTAGTACGGCTACAACGGCCGGTTTGGTTACTATGAAACGTCATACTACTGAGAAGTCAGTGTGATGCGAGCGACGTCAGAGTTGGGCGTGTGCACGACGGTTTAATAGTAATTTCATAATAATAATTTTATAATAATAATTTATTTTTTAATTTTTGGTTTGCGCGGAAATTACAAGCAACCAAAGCTTGCGAGAAACAGTTGTAGCCGTCTTTAGCCATACGTACACAATTTGATTTTTCGTATATCCGTATTTCGTGCTCTCTCCTTTAAGTCAACAATTTCCTTTAAAACTAAGTTTTTCGCAATATCTGGCTTACAGGAGTGTTCTTTTCTACTAAACTTAGTGGAATAGGGGGTCCAAAACTTCTGTGTTGACTGTACAATTTAATCCAAAATAGGCTTGGTAGTGTCGTTAATTGGCAACAACACTACTGGTAGTGGGGCTGGTAGTGTCGTTGCCAAATAATGACAATGCCGTGAAATTGTTATTACGGTTGTGACAGAATTGTGATATTGTAAGAAAAATTCTACTGGTTTTCACTAAAAAAGGACCGCGCTGGAACATGTTGGTCTTCTTGCTAAGCATTGCGTTGTGATTAATATTCACACCTTTTCTGCATGAGAAGAGGCCTGTTACCTACAGTGGCATAGTTACAAACTTTTATTAGTTATGCTTCTTCTTTTTTACGTTAAACTCTTAGATAGTTGGGCCCACAAGATGGCCACGTTCACCACACATCACAATTCAATTTTTCGACGTTAAAATATAAAAAATATCGACACCTACCCGTCTATCGTACTATCAATTCATACAGCTGCCTATTCAAAAATATTTAAAAATATTGTATCATTCAAATATTGCATGTTCAAATTTTGAATAAAGTGCCTTGGGGCACTTCAGTGTGAGATTCATGTTTTTGACGGAGCTGCCAAACTTGCATTGTGTATCAGTCGAGTCCGTAAAATCATTTCGCCAAATTGTGTTTGTGTGTAGGGTAGAATATATTAATTTTGAAAATTATTATTTACATCTACATTTACGTGGTGACTAATGCTTCTACCTTCTCTGTATGAGAAGAGATTCTTTCCCTGACAGTATTGGTGTGAAACTTACATTTACAAGCCATTTTTGCATATTTTAAACCAGATCCTATCTCTGACAAGCAAGGCCGAACTAAATGGAGAGGTCAAGGACTTTATTAAAATCCAGACGATGTCGCACGAAATCGTGTTAGTGGAACAATGTAGGGGAACGTCTGGAATGACTACTAAATAATTCTTATTCTTTCAGTTGTTCTAAAAGAGTGTGGACTTCTTTTCAGTTATCGTGTAGCTCAATTTAGGTTTAAGGAGTTTATGGTTCCATGACACGACCAATCAGCGAGTTTTGCGTAGATATTATAGTCGAAATTACGTATAGCTTAAATGAACTTTTTTCCATTTTGTAAATCATACATCAAAATTAATTGATGATGACATGCTGATATTTAACGCGTTTTTATTTTAATTGAATCTTGGTTAGCGTATAAAATCAAATAAAATTAAAAATGTTGATTGAATAAGTGTATAAATATAATTACATAGTCTAAACATATATAAACTCGAGCTTCTTTCAAATGGGTATAGGCATACACTACAGAACGCCACCTGCTACGATCCTAACATGCTCTTCTTGCTTCGTTTACGTATAAATAAAAAATGTAAATTGAAATAACAAAAACAAAAGCATTTTTAACAATCAGCTTGCCACAGTATAGTTGTAAGACTGAAGTTTACGAATGAGATTTCTATCTACAAACAAAACAAGAATAACGAAGATAAATGAATGAAGCAACAAATGAAGTTGCTTTAAAGCGCAGTTAAAATAAATAAATATTTATGTGTATGTATAAACAGATTTCCCGTCGCTGACACGAACTGAACATCTGTCGGAGCGCCATTGGTATATTTTCCACAGAGCTGGGAACGATTTGCTGGCAACGACTAGATGCGCCATATTATCTATACCTACTAATATTATAAATGTGAAAGTAACAAAGTATCTCTCTGTTTGTTTGTTAGGGCGAAAATACACATGCCATGCATAACTTGCATAAAATCGTGCAAATAGCTTGCATACCACTGTGATATTCACCAATCAGATGTAACGGTCAGCTTTATAATATTACAACAAAGGATGTAGAAACCCGAAAGCAGACTCTATTCATAACAATGCGAAAATCCGTGACGAAATAACGCAAGCTATTAATTTGGAGCCAAAGGCAATAAAGTTTTAATAATAATGCTAGTTGCACACTTTTATGCGAGTTACTAGCATGTATATGTATTTTCGATCTTACGTTTTACGCCTAAACCGCTGAACCAATTTTGATGAATTTTGTTAACATAGAGAATGAATGGATTTTCGTACCTGCCTTCGGAATAATGGCTGACTCACACTAGCAAAGCCAACTGGCAAAAGCCAGTTGCTAATAGTAACCATGACTGCGCAATAAGGCATAAGATTTTTTTTAATTTGCTAAATATAATACCTACTTAATAACTGTAGTAAAAAATTGAGACGATGGAGAGCCTTATTAAAATGCTCGATGACCTCAGTAGAGCTTCCGAAAGAGTGGGTCTTAAAATGAACATGGACAAAACCAAGATCATGGTGAATGCCCACTCCTATTAAGATAGGAGACTACACTCGAAGTTGTAGACGATTATGTCTACCTGGGACAAACGGTACAGTTGGGTAGCTCTAACTTCGATAAAAAGGTCAACCGTCGAATCCGATTCGGCTGGGCAGCGTTCAGGGCGTTCGTGACAGGGCCGGGCTCAGGCATTGAAGCTCCGTCACTGGCCCGTGCACGGGCATTAAGTCAAAGCTCCAGAGCCTTAAGCATCGTCGCCGAGTTTGTCGGTTTTTTATCAGTTACATTTCGGGCAGTTGCGTGGTATCTTCTCGTCCAATTTACCGCAGTGTCTTAAGTGATGATGTCTATCTTTCTTATGACCAGTGTGTGTTGCCAGTGATCACCTTTGGGACCGACACGTGTTCGCTCACAATGGGCCTTATCAGAAAGCTTAAAGTCACCCAGAGGGCAATGGAGAGGGCTATGCTCGGAGTTTCCTTGCGCGATCACGTTAGAAATGAGGATGTCCGCAGGAGATCCAAAGTTAACGACATAGCCCAAAGAATTTCCAAACTTAAGTGGCAGTGGGCAGGGCACATTGCTCGCAGAACAGATTGCCAATGGGGCCGAAATTTTCTGGAATGGAGACCGCAAACCGGAAGACGATACCTACGTTGGAAGGCCTCCCACTAGGTGGACCGATGACCTGGTTAAGGTTGCGGGAAGGCGCTGGATGCGAGACGCACGGGATCGGTCAATGTGGCGACGCCTGGGGGACGCCTAAGTCCAGCAGTGGACGTCTTGATGATGATGATAACAGATTTTTTTTTTTTTTTTTTTTTAAATGTCAATATCAGAGACGAAGTTATTAATCTTCAAAGTTCAGAATTAGAAAGATAAGTCCGACATGCCACATGGCGTCAGATGGCACGAAACCCATACAGCTGCCATAGAAAACGAAGTTTTTGTAGAGGGATGTGCCAAATACCAGCTTGATGCACTAGCGTCGATCGAAAAGCGGGCCAAGAAGCTCATTAGCGATGAGGCACTGGTTAAAGGTTTATCCACACATATCAGGGACGTGACAGGGCCGGACCCAGGTATTGAAGCTCCGTCACTGGCCCGTGCACGGGCATTAAGTCAAAGCTCCAGAGCCTTAAACATCGTCGCCGAGTTTGTCAGGTTTTTATCAGTTACATTTCGGGGAGTGTGCGATGGAATTGTATGATCTAATTACGCCCAGCCCCTTTCATCATCGGACTACCAGACGTACGGCGATGCGCCATCGGTACCTGGTGGACATCCCACCCATACGCACAAAACGTTTTGGGAATACTTTCATTATGCGTACAGCTAAGGAGTGGAATTCCCTGCCGGAGTCTGTATTTCCTGAGAGCTACAATCTAGGAGTCTTTAAGTCAAGAGTGAATAGGGTTTTTCTAGGCAAACATGCAAAATAAATTTTGATGCTGTTTTCACTATTAATGTAATATTTTAGTCTTTTTATCGATAAACTATTCAAATAACAAATATGTTTCATGCATATATTCAAACCATAATCAGAATAGTCACTAGCCGTCCATGAGCACTTAAACGGTAACAATCACTTATACGCTTGGTTTGCACGGACAGTTTTGACTGTGCCACCTCTAGCAGGCGTATCTGTTCTTTGTGTTTTTATAGTCAAGGGTTGCGTATAACAGAGTCAAAAGTTTGCCGTGAAAGTCGCGTCAATCGTGAGTCTTCGTGACTGGAAACGAAGTTAATAAATCGACTTCTTTACGAACATGCTTGGGGGTTCAATACTGTTTAGATTTCAACTGTTTTTTTATGCAGATCTCGTAGTTCATCTTTTACCGAATCACAAAGAAACACTGAATAACTAGATCAATACAATTTAGCCCGCAACCTTCCAAAAGATGACCCATTCATATTTTGGAAGAGTATTTAAGTAGGTAGTCATTAAAACGTTTTTAAAACGGAGCAATAATACTGAAACACAAAACTTTCTTTTCCTTTACCTTTCGCGAGGGTTTAATCTGAGTGAAAAGGCGTGTTCGAAGAATAGTTTCGAACCTTTCATCCATTTTCTGCATTAAAAATAATGAGATAAATTGTCAAGCATTTGGAAACTGATATGTTTATTTTAATGAATTGTCAACAGCAGATTACGAGCACTTGACAAATAGTTCGAAACGACAATAATCAAATCATGTATTTGATTATTGTCGTTTCGAAACTCGGTTAGCTCCTGACACTGACGCGTCAATATTAGGACAATAGCCCGCACGCTTCGCAATCCGTCATCTGAAAGGGCCAGTTCAAATCAAGGAGGAACAAACAGAAATCAATCCAACAGACCTGTCTATTGTATCAACACTGCACTGTAAATGGCCATGCAAACAGTGTGTTCTAACTTCAGCCAGTGTGTTCTACCGCCCGACCCGTTTGAGCATTCATCCCAGGAACATTGAATAATAGGGGATTATGTAGTTATGTCAGTTTTGTGCTGATGCCACAATGATTATACTCATTTCGCAATTTTCACGATGTTGATGTACCAATACTGTGTACCTACGCTGTGAGATTTCCCATCTGTATATAAACTTCAAGTAAATTTATATCAGATTTAACTACTTTAAGGGATGAATTTTACAATATTTTATTATTAGTGCTTAAACCACACTTTGATGTTGGTAAAAAATTGTCTTTGATAACATATATCCTTAGGACCGAACAAAACTCTAGGGCTGTTGCTCACGGCAAAGGCCCGTATTGACTTACAGGCGTACGGCGGTTGAGACAGGTTGCTAATTGCAATCTGGTTTTGACTAGTCTGAATTTCCAAGCGTGTAGTTTACCAACACGGTATTTGCTATAACATTATTTCATCTCTGGATTGCCTATTGGAATTGCTATCCTATATAGTTACGGAATATATAGCAACGCATATATGTGTATTGGTAATATGTATACTGTTGGTCCTGTGTCCGAAGTAGGATTTATGTCAATTGAGCAGAGGTATTAATTAATAATAATAATTACGTTTAATTTCTCACATGTGTCATAAAATCTCTGTAACCTCACTATGAAATTATAATGCTGTTGCGATGAATCAGCTACAATGTAACTATTCCTGCCACCGTCAAAGTGTTACAAACATAGGACATCAGTTCAGATATTTTGTCAGCAATGCCAAAAGAGATTTTATTCGACAAATTCAAAACAAATCGATTAATTTTCGATGGGTATGTGTAAATTGTGTAATGTTGTCATATTGGCAATTCGTTAACATGAAGACATAACATTTTATTTTTTAATTTCTTCTTCATTTTCGAACTTTGTGTGCCTACGGTTAATGATGTGAGGTTTGCAACTTCTCATAATAGTACACAGGACCACAATAACAAACAGATTGCAAATACAAACAATATGCATTGTAATCTGATTGCAAAGGACCTCATTGATGTAATTGATCTTTGATTAGATTGCTTATCTCATAGTGTCGAGATGTTCGATTGACAATGGCTTTATAATTTGACGATGGTATTGTAGTGTAAGCCTGGCAGAGATCTTTTTTTTCTTTTCTTTTTTTTTTTAAAAACGTTGCCCCACACTAGGAATTTCTCCTGTATCGTGGGTGCGTTTACAAACATATAAACTCACATACACAAACACCCAGAGCCGGAACAACTATTTGTAGATCATATTTGTTCCGTGCGGGAATCGAACCCGCGACACGCAGCGCAGCAGTCAATCGCTCAACCACTGCGCCAACCGTGCGCCCGAAACAAGATCGTCGTAATCTTGTTTGTACTTACGTTGTCTGATTGTTAACTAACTGTTAGTGTGGATCGTGCTAATGCTTTTGAAGTGATGTACTAAGTGACACGGTTTAAGCGTTTATATTTATATATTGATCAAGATTTGCTGGTCATTTTACGCTTATCAATAATTGGAAATTAATTGTGATACATTGTGAACCAAGCTTGCTGTAGAAAGTATCTAAATATCTGTCATTTCTTATTTTTTTCAACTGTTTGAGTATTACAGCACCTCTCGTTTGTCTATAAAGAAAGTGGATATAAGACATGAAATAACTTTATAAAAAAAGTTTGATACATATTTTTAAATGAGTCGTGTTCATAATTTAGTTGGATTTCACAATGTAAATAAAAGATGATACAAAAGACTTGAAGCATTGTTAACTCTCTTATGTAGGGCACATAAACATATTGTAAAGCGTCATGCAAATCATATGAAAAGAGTAAGTAAACAGTACTTTTCAATGCTGATATGTTCCAAAATATAATTTTTGTCATAATATTAAATGAATATGCAAAAAAACATAAAATAATTGCAGCAGAATCTTTGCCTTTATAAAAGGCGACCTGAATTAATTATTCCACGATTCGATTTACTGATATTTTTAACCAATGACGGAAAAGAGGGGGGTTATAAGTTAGAACTGTGTATTTGTGTATCTGTCTGTGCATCATCATAGCTCCAAAACGGATGAACTGATTTTGATTTAGTTTTTTTGTTTGAAAAGTGGCACTATCGCCAGTGTTCTTAGATATGGTTGATGAAAATTTTAATCAGCGGTTCAAAATATATGGGCGTTTTACTGTTTGAATCAGATGGAAAAAGAAAAACAGAATCATCATTATTCCCTTCCCTTTATCCCAATTCGCAACACCAGATAATTTTAGTAGTAGGTACTTGAATATTCTCATTTCTTCAACTTTTTATTTATTTATTTATCCTCGCACTGGAACGCCTTGTAGCAATTACACCAATGGAGTAAATACTTACAATATGATGATGATTTTTTCCTTCACCGTTGTCAGCAATTTCCAAGATAAACTTAGAAAGTGCATATTGTGAATTGAAAAAGTCACATTGGTACTTGGCCGGAAATGAACCCACGAAATCAAGCACGAAAGACAAGGTCTATGCCACTGGGCCACCAAGACAATGCTGATTCTCGAAAAACTTGCACTCGGACCTCATGGACCTAATATTTCTACCCTAAACGGGACAAACATATATCGATATATCAGCAGAATCGCTTTCTGGACATATCTTATTTCCTTTCATCATCATCACCATATAAGCAGAAAAACGTCCACTGCTGGCTTTCCCCAAGCGTCGTCTCATTGCCCGAAACCGTGCGACCCGCATCAATTTCCTTTACAAATTTATAAACCAGCAAACAATCTTAATGAAAGTTAATAGTAGTTTATGATACTGTTGCATAATTACCTAGTTATGTGCAGTTTCATACACTACTTTATCTACACTCATAAATTTTGGGCTTGAACCTACTTATTATATTATTTTTTTGCATTTTGCAAGCCATAAAGTCGTGATAAATGCATCATATAATAATCTCGACTTTGCTGGTAAGAGATTATGAGCCGTATATAAAATGTTTGGCGGTGTCAAATTTTCTTCACATTCACTAATATCAGACATTTTAAGCAAGAATTTAAAAAACTCATGAAATTCAGTACAGCGAAACCTGCAAAACGTAATGGCTTCAAAACCCAGCACATCACCGCATTATCTGCGCTTGCGCTAAGGCTTAGCACACGCACTGCGATATTTATTTGCGCGAATTTTTCCGCCCATTCTGCGACCTATGGAATTGTATGAAGCTGCTCGCATTGCGGTAAAAAAATCGTGTGGCAATAATACCGCATGAAATTTGTGTTTTGCAACAGAATCCACTTGCACAAAATATTTTGAGCTCTATTGAACAGGTAGAAAGAGACAAAATTCGCGCGAATAAAAATCGCAGTGCGTGCTAAGCCTAAAGCGGGCATTGTCACAGAAAATTTAAAATTGGAATCAATTATTTTTTATAATAGTTACTCAAATGGCATTACAAAAAAAATATTGAAGGAAACTCCTTAGTGATTAACTTCTTGGATTTGTCCTGTATCGTAATAGAAAAAATGTTTTATAGCATTATTTTGTTAGAGAAATAGTGTTATAAGGAGATTCTATTTTTAAATTTCGGTATTGTGTTTATAAAGTATGTCAATATAAACTCGTTTTGAAGTTTATAATTCGAATATTACGATATGAGAGTAGATAATAGTAGTTTATGATACTGTTGCATAATAAGGGGTATTAAAACATGAGTGTGAGTTTAAAAACCGAGCCGTAGGCGAGGTTTTTAATAGTATTCACACGAATGTTTTAATACCTAGTTATGTGCAGTTTCATACACTACTTTATCTACACTCATACATTTTGGGATTGAACCTACTTAATCTTTTTTTTTGCATTTTCCATGTCATAAAGTCGTGATATCGTGATATCGCATGCGCTAAGGCTTAGCACGCACTGCGATATTTATTCGCACGAATTTTTCCACCCATTCTGCGACCTATGGAATTGTATGAAGCTGCTCGTATTGCGGTAAAAAAATCGTGCAGCAATAATACCGCATGAAATCCCTGTTTCGCAACAGAATCCACCGCACCGCAGCGCGAATATAATTCGCGCGAATATTTTGAGCTCTATGAACTGGTTGAAAGAGACAAAAGTTCGCGCAAATAAAAATCACAGTGAGTAATAAGCCTAAAGCGGGCATTGTCACAGACAAGTTACAATTGGAATCATTTTTTTTATTAGGTACTATAAAAATGGCATTTCAAAAAATTTAAATAATTGATGGAATCTCCTTAGTGATTAACTTCTTGGATTTGTCCTTGTAATAGAAAAAATAGTAGTTTATGATACTGTTGCATAATGAGGGGTATTAAAACATGAGTGTGAGTTTAAAAACCGAGCCGTAGGCGAGGTTTTTAATAGTATTCACACGAATGTTTTAATACCTAGTTATGTGCAGTTTCATATACTACTTTATCTACACTCATACATTTTGGGATTGAACCTACTTAATCTTATTTTTTGTATTTTCCATGCCATAAAGTCGTGATAAATGCATCATATAATAATCTCGACTTTGCTGGTAAGAGATTATGAGTAATTTCCTTCGCCGCATATATTTGGCGGCGTCAATTGTTCTTCACATTCACTAATATCAGACATTTTAAGCAAGAATTTTAAAAAGTCATGAAATTCAGTACAACGAAACCTGCAAAACGTATGAATGGCGCCAAATCCCAGCACATCACCGCATTAAATTGCGGTAAAAAAATCGTACGGCAATAATAGCGCATGAAATCCATGTTTTGCAACAGAATCCACCGCATCGCAGCGCGAATATAATTCGCGCGAATATTTTGAGCTCCATGAACAGGTGGCAAGAGACAAAAGATCGCGAAAATAAAAATGGCAGTGCGTAATAAGCCTAAAGCGGGCATTGTTACAGACAAGTTAAAATTGGAATCAATTCTTTTTTATTAGGTATAAGAATGGCATTTCAAAAAAATTAAATAATTGATGGAATCTCCTTAGTGATTAACTTCTTGGATTTGTCCTGTATCATAATAGAAAAAAAGTTATTTTATGATGCAGTTGTTTGAAAATCGAAGGAAAATGTTGAACTATAATGGTATTTTTTTTTTAATTTTACCTAGATCCACGAATATAAAGTACGTGTTTATGCAATATTTTTTGAATTCATAATTGGAACATTACGTTGTGAGTGTAGATAAAGTTATTTTATGATGCAGTTGTTTGAAAATCGAAGGAAAATGTTGAACCATAATGGCTTTTTTTTAAATTTTACCTATCCACGAATATAAAGTATGTGTTTATGCAATATTTTTTGAATTCATATTTGGAACATTACGTTGTGAGTGTAGATAAAATTACATATTACATGCGTTTGTTAATTGACACAATAGAAATAGTTCTAAAAGCAATATGGTTTGCCACGTGCATTTTACTGACACAGTCACAGCATGGCAGTAGTTACTCGCTAACTACTTTGTGCCAATTTATTTGGAGCTAGTGAAGACACTGGTGCGTCCTTACAATTTGATTTGAAACTACGCTTACAGTCCAATTTGTGTGTTCTTGTTTCAAGGAAGTTTAGATTTTCTAGTAAGTAATGTGCTATTTAATAGCGATTTAATTAAGATGGTGGTTGGTATAAACGTGAACATGTTTAGTAGGTATAAGTATCGTTTTTGGAGTAGTGTTTTAAGATGACACGGGTGCTCCTTTTTTCATGATTGATCTGATGGTGAGATCATGGGTGGTATAGGTACGGAAAAAATTATAGATGCCCGTTTTTCCTTAAAATACGATCGCTTTGCCCCCGAACAGAAAATGTTTAGTATAATTTTAATCATTGTGCATTTGTCACTCTTCATTTATTTTAATGACAAATATAAAATCGAATACACAGCTACTTGAGTTATTAACTTACATAGTACGAGCATAGGTCAAGAGGATAAATACCGTTCACTTACGAAATTTTGATAAAATAACTAATTTGCATTACTATCGTTTCATAAATACATACTATGAACATCAAACTCGCTGTTGCCAGCTGTTGCCCGCGGCTTCGCTCCCGTGGACCACCCCACAGGACCCAATTTCGGGATTAAAAAATAGCAAATGTCACTCAGGAATAATGTAGCTTTCTATTGGTGAAAGAATTTTTCAAATCGGTCCAGTTGTTTCGGAGCCTATTCGAACAAACAAACAAAAAAATCTTTCCTCTTTATAATATTAGTATAGAAGTATAGATTTAGCTCATGTTGGTACGACAAGAAAAACATCGCACCTCCATTATACAACGTCAAATGCTAGCAACTTGAACCAAGCCCTAACGCCACTTAAAAAAGTCTCAAGCCACTTTGCTCCGAAGCGGTTAAATCCACAAATAGCTTTAAACAACCCACTGCACCAAGTACCAGAGGCTTACGATGCATTCGCACTAAAGCCTTGCATTATCATAATGTGGTGTCGAGGCACGAGTTCGAGAATATCTACTCTTACTCACACTCACAGTCGTGCCATGTGGTCGAGTACAGAGCTATCAGATCCTACTTCTTGGGGTGCGGTTCGGATGGGAGATTTGAGAGCTTAAATCAAAACTAGATTATGCCCGCGATTTCGCCCGCGTATATGTCGGAAATGAACGTACTACCAGGGTAAAAAATAATATGTGCTGATCCAGACTATAATCTAACACTGTGCCAGATTTCTCGGTTCAGCTGATCTAGCGTGATTGAGGAACAAACATCCATTCATCCAAACTGTCGCATTTTTTAATATTTCTAACTGTCGCCCACGGCTCCGCCCGGGTGGTATTCGTATTCGCCCAATATCTTTACAAACTATAGCATGTGTTATTATTACTTTTATTCGCAAAAGATTGTTACTTTTTCACGCAAAAATTGTTGAACGTGTTTAATCAAACTTTACAGAAATGTAGCATATGCAACAGAATAACACATAGGCTATAAAGATGTTGGGAAAAGTACTAACAACACGCGGGTCGGGCGGCAGCCGGTATTATAAATGCGAAGGTTTGGATTGATGTTTGTTACTTAATCACGCCAGAACTGCTGAATGGATCTAGATGAAATTTGGCATGAAGATAGATTATAGTCTGGAAAACATAGGCTATAATTTGCATCTAATTATAGAGTTTCTTTGGGATAAGAAAACAGTTTTCACACGGGTGAAGTCGCGAGCAGAAGCTGTTTATAATATTAGTAGAATTAGTGTGACTGCAATAGTTATATCTATCAACAAACATAGAAGTTTGCTATTGTATTCACACCCAACCGATCGATTTATATGTAGTTAGTAAACTACAAATCGATATTAACAGTATTTGAGTTTCCGTTGCACTAAATGGAAAATAAATAGTGGCACAGGAAATCGCATACGACCTGTCCGAGCCGTTGCAAAACTTTCGAATTTTCTGTTCGCTAGTAATTATTGGATACGTGAAATTTCAGTTGCGTTTGACATTTCAATTTGAGCTAACTTTTATTAAATTGCCTTGTTAGTTAGTATGCATGGAACAAAAGTTGTATGAACTTAAGATAGTAATCCCAACCGATTAAGCTTAAATTTTACACCCGTTTAGTTTGTATGACAATGCACGGTTAGCTTTGTGACATCGTTTTAAATCCAATATGGTGGACTCTCAAAGATGGCGGACCAAATAATTTTAATGCACCCCCATTGGTATGAAATAAAATATTCACGAGGCAAATATGAAAAAACTTAAGTTTCTAAAAGTTCATATAATTTTTAATGATTGAAAATTGTTATTGCTGTTACAATGCCACTTTGGCCCTCTTTGCCCTAGGCCCAATAATAACGGGCAAAATCGAGCAATCATAATCAAAGGACTAAAATAGGCAGACCTAATTACAAAATTAGCCCGGTATATTATATGAAAATGTCGTCAACGCACATGTTGCTTCGTTCCGTAGAGGGTAATTAAACCACGGCCCTAATTACAATTTATAAACGCCAACTTTCATATTTAAACTTTTAGTATTCATAATTTATTGTTCCATGTTCAATGTCAAATGAAGTAAAAATAATGTTTAATCGGAGCTAATTACTAAGTGGCACGAGGATATAATTAACAATACGGGTTTTATTATCAATAAATGTGCGGTAAATTGGGTTACAATCAGAATAAGCTTCAGATTACCTATAAATACCCACGTATACCCTGCATATTTTTGAGGATATTTTTGGAGATAACGTGACTGTTTTTATTGATTTTATGTTTGACAAAAATTGTATTCGGTACATTAAAAATAAGTTCTTCACACAAATATAGAGAAGTTCAATTACACACGTGGTATCTTAAATCCTAATGAATAAACAATACGAGTTTATACGATCTAGCTATGTAGCTTTCTATCAGTTTATAGAGATTACGTATTTAAAGCAATCAGTTTTATATCTTTACAATCATCATTTTCCTGCCGTTTTTCATACCGTCCTGTCCCCCGTTACGCTATAACTGATGGGCGACATACGTTACAACATTATTATCATCAATGTCATCAATCAATATCATCAATGCATACAACAAATCTATATAAAAACCTTATTATATATTATATTATCAACAATGTTTTCAAAAAAAATAGCCAGGGTGTTAAAAGATAACCAACAGAAAGCATTTTCTGCATTTTATGAATTTTTGTCTGTTTGTATGTTTAGTTGTGCACGCATCACGTTGAACAAAAAAATTGGTAGATTGGTAGGGTGCGTAGGGTAGGTGCCAAGTGTGCTGCGATAGTTTTTTGCTAATGAGCAACAAGCTATCATATTATTTAACAAAAATTGCATTGTCACGAAAAACAAACGAGTTGCAAAATTTCAGCTTTGTCCAACACTGGGAAGTAAATCAAATTTAACTTGCAAGATTTGTTATCAGACACTGGACAGGTGATAGAAAATAAAAAATGAAATGGCGTGACACTACGTGATCGAAACCGTTAGCCCCTCACGGACCGATCAGAACCAGTCGTAAGCAAATCTGAGAACCTACTGCTCATTTTCAAAGCATTGACGTCACTTGCACCTCATGCAGCTGTCACTGTGCTACTTATTGTGAACGAGAAACAACAGGCTGTCTAGCGCACACTAAAGGTGCACTTCGGAGCAAAATGGCTTCCCATATGCACGAAACGTTTTGAGAATAATTTAATTGTGCATACAGCTAATGAGTGGCATTCCCTGCCGGGATCTGTTTCCCAATAGCCACAACCTAGGGTTTTTTTAAGTCAAGAGTGAATAAGTTACTTCTAGGCAAGCATGCTTTACCATTGACACACGTCGGTCACATAATCGCTTACCATCTGGTGATATAGCGGTCATTGCAGAAAAAAATAAAAATAAAAAAACCGACAAAAATAAAATAAATAAAAAGAATCGCGCCGAGAAGGTCGTAAGCGCCGTGTAATACACGTCACTTTTGCCTTCGCGTCAAACTACTATTACAGTCACCACGACATTGTCGCTGCTATCGAATGTTTATGGACTGAAATGTTAAGGCTGCAGGAATCTGTTGAATTCGAGACCCAAAGGAAATTTCGATGTGGCGTCACTTGGGGGAGGTATATGTCCAGCAGTGGACGTCTTTCGGCTGAAATGATGATGTAAGCAATCACACCTGTTATAAGTATTATGATGATGTTTTTTTAAAATATTTAAGTGAAAATTAAAAAAAAGCAAATAAACAAACAAAATAAAACAGAATTGTGACATTGTCTCCCAGAGGTAGCCATAGGGAATGTTTAAAAATCCGTGTCACTGACCCCAGTGGAGGACAACAAGAATAATTTAAAAATCCGTGTCGCTGTCCCCCAGTGGTGGACATCGGGAATATTTTTTAAAAGTTTTCCCGCTGTCCCCCAGTGGTGGCCAACGGGAATATTTTTTAAAAGTTTTCCCGCTGTCCCCCAGTGGTGGCCAACCTAGTGGTGGACATCGGGAATAATCGATGACTTTGCCAGTACCGTTGCGTCAGTTATGCCGGAGCCTCTATGCTCCGCAGTCTACCTTACGTCAGAACTAGACCTGATAGTCGCGTTCCCTTGAACTTTAGATTACGGAGAACTGTTATTGAGATAATTAGGTTGTGTTTATGTAATGAGTCTATTATTTTACTAGGAATTATGTCTCGAATTTGTGGGTGGATCGGCCACAATGACCCTTGCCCAATCTGGTGTCAGATTTCAGCCTTCTTTGCCGTAACGATTGCCAGATCTTCAAATCACAGCGAGGGCCAACGGCTTAACGTGCTTTCCGAGGCCCGAGAAAACTCGCTATGTCAAGTTGGTCACCCATCCACGGTCCGACCTCGGCAAGCGTTGGTGAACGAAGATAGAACCGTATGGCTATTATTATTTAACCACGAGCTCTTCTACCTCTTATCTCTCATTCACACACCTCAATTGCCCGTACATTTAAATACCAAATGTCATATTTGACAGAGGCGAAATACGGTTAGCTGACGGGTCATACCATAGATTTAGATTTTTTTTTGCTACGCAAACTATATCTATGGGTCATACGAGAACTACACAAAATTGACGTAACATGAACGGTCAGCTTGCCGAATGACGCGTGCATAGTGACTTCTCTGACGTGATACATCATGCGCCATCTGGACCGCCAATTATTGGCAATTGCGTCAATACCCGTTTTTAAAAAAATGTTCGCATTCCCATCTCAGTCGCAAACTGTCCAAAACCACTCTGATTTCCCTAAATTTGATTGATTGATTGAACTGAATGTGAATGTTTAATTACACATGTTGTGTTTTGTAGTATTTTTACTGCATTTTAATCTGCATATGTGTTCCGTTTTGCGAAAAATCGTTTTTATTTTGATATTATTACACTAAATAACATAATTTTTCCAAAATTCAATCTTTGTTATCACTTAGTCCTCGTGGTAATAAATAATCCACCATGCATAGTCAGTATTATAAAATATACAGCGTCAAAAAGTTTGTTGCGGTTTTCTCGAAACCGCATTTTTTCTCATACTGCATTTTAGGGTCTGCACGGCAGTGTTCTTTTAAATTAATTATAGCAGGACAATGAATTTCAATCAAAACAATTTTCTGATCGATATGGAAATAATTATTCCTTGCTTTCACGCTCAAATTAAACTTCAATCAAAATAAACAATTTATTTTGGGAAAATTTTACACCACTGAAAACACACAATGACAAATAATTTTGTAACAACACTTGAACTGACCAAAACAATTAGTTTATTAAACTCAACGTTTATTTTGGAATTTAAATCCTAAATTGTTTTAATCACCTACTACTGCATCGATATTTTAAACTTCAATTATTCCGCTTAATAATTATACATAATTCAAAATGCACTTAAACAATTATGAAACTCCAATTTAAAGTTAGCAAAATTATTTTAATGTTTAAAGCAAACAACTGTTTGTGCCTCATTTATTTTAGGATTTCACGAAACATAATAATCCTATGTATATTAGGGCGAGCCTATTGCCATTACGCATAAATTCTGACTATTATAAGAAATGATTGATTAATTATATTTCTTTATTCGTTTTGTTTCTTATAATCTACATTTTAAATATTTTTATAAAATAAATTAAAAACAAAAATATTTAAAAATATAAAAAATAGAGGCCCAACGGTATCGGGAACAGGGTCCAAGCTTCCGGCGGTCAGGGCTCCAGAGAGAGGAACCTAATAATAATATAATAATTAAAATATTTAATAATTATAGCAAAAACGACAACGCTATATTTTCCAAAAACGAAAAAATATTTTATAGAAACATAAATAAACCACATGCGGATACAAATAGCGAGAATAATTCAGAAACTGAACAGCCTACGAAAGAACAGTTAGAAACGTATTGGTCTAGTATTTGGGAAGAGCAAATACAACACAACGCCGAAGCAACTTGGATAGCGGAAGAAGATGCAAAATGGAGAGATATTGACCAAATGGAATTTATAGAGGTAACAGAGTCAGACATTACACATATAACAGCTAAACTTCATAACTGGAAATCACCAGGTATAGACAAAATACATAATTTTTGGTACAAAAAGTTAACTTTATTACATAAATATATTGCAAAAAATTTAACAGATATCATATTAGGACAACAGAACACACCTGAATTTATAGCAACAGGAATTACTTACATGCTACCTAAAACTAAAAATACACCTCAACCTGCCCAATATAGACCAATTACATGCTTACCCACGATATACAAAATATTAACTTCAGCAATAACTAGAAAGATTAACTCACACATAGAACATAACAACATCATAGCCGAGGAACAGAAGGGATGCCGCCAGGGCCATATGGGATGTAAAGAACAGCTAATTATTGATTCCACTATACACAAACACGCAACTACAAAAAACAGAAATCTTCATTGCACCTATATTGATTACAAAAAGGCTTTTGACAGTGTCCCTCATTCCTGGTTGATTAAAATATTAGAGATTTATAGAATAAACCCAAAAATTATTGACTTTCTGCGCCGTATAATGTTACAGTGGAAAACCACTCTCCAGTTAAATTGCAGTCACAATACCATTACAACACGACAGATATCTATTAAAAAAGGTATCTATCAAGGTGATTCTCTGAGCCACATGTGGTTTTGCCTCGCCCTAAACCCTCTGTCACATTTACTTCAGAGATGTAAGGCTGGATATTGCCTCAAGCACACTTCACAGGAAACAACAGTATCACATCTTATATACATGGATGACATAAAATTGTACGGAAAAACAGAGAAAGATATGAAGAAATTAGTAGAAGTAACGGCAGAGTTTAGTAAGGATATCAATATGCAATTTGGTCTAGATAAATGTAAAACCCTTCACATTGTGAGAGGCAAGATACGACCCGGGGACTATGTAGTAAATAGCACCGACACTATAACAGCAATGGAGCCGACAGACTTATATAAATATTTAGGATACGCGCAACTAAAGGGACTCGATCATGTAAGAATTAAAAACGCACTTACTACAGAATACAAGAAAAGACTGAACGCCATTTGTAAAACCCAACTTTCCAGTAAACATCTAACTAAAGCTATAAACACATTTGCCATCCCTGTTTTAACATATTCATTTGGAGTTATAAAATGGACCAAAACCGACACAGAACTATTAGAACGCATAACTCGAACCACTCTTACAAAACACAATAACTTGCATCCTAAATCAGCCATAGAAAGACTAACTATTAAACGACAACATGGAGGAAGAGGTCTTATAGACATCCAGCACCTTTGGCGGAAACAAGTTAGTCGGCTGAAAACATTTTTCCATGCAAAATCTCGTATTAGTAACATACATAAAGCCATTGCAACCAACGATATAAACTACACTCCACTTAATTTAAACGGTCAGATAGATTCAGAAAGTACTACCATTGAGGATCCACAGGCCCAAAAAACTGAAGATTGGAAGAAAAAAGTTCTTCACGGCCGGCATCCTCATGACTTAGAACAATCCCACATAAATAAATTAGCGTCCAATAAATGGCTCAAAATAGGTAACTTATTCCCAGAAACTGAGGGATTTATTATAGCTATTCAAGATCAGATTATTAACACAAAAAATTACAGAAAATACATAATAAAAGATCCTACAGTAACAAATGATAAATGCCGAAGATGCCACATCCAGCCAGAAACCATTCAACATATTACTGGCGCTTGCACAACACTCACACAGACTGACTACACTCACAGGCATAACCAGGTAGCAAACGTAATCCATCAAAAACTGGCTCTCAAATACACTTTCATACAAAGCACTAATACTCCTTACTATAACTATGCACCACAAACCGTTTTAGAAAATACCACACATAAGCTCTACTATGACCGCGCCATACTCACTGACAAGACCATTCACTATAATAGACCGGACATAACTTTGCAAGATAAAGTAAATAAAGTAACATACTTGATAGACATCGCAGTCCCCAATACGCACAACATTCAGAAGACAATCACTGAAAAAATAAGTAAATACGCAGAACTCAAAGACGAAATAGTTAGAATATGGCGGCAAGAAAAAGTTTATGTGGTCCCCATAGTCCTTTCTACAACAGGCGTTATTCCGAACCACCTTCTCCATAGTCTGAAGTTACTTGATCTAAACGAAAATCTCTATATCACCCTTCAAAAAGCTGTTATCTTAAACACATGTCGAATTGTCAGAAAGTTCATGCAAATTGATGAAAAAGATATAGGTCCACATCATTCATCCTCACTATAACACACCACACGTTTCATTTACTTGGTCTCGGCCCGTAAATGTAGCTTAAACCAGCTTACGAGCTGAGAATTTGAAACACTTGAAATAATAATAATAATTACTCAGAAATTGTTACGGAAAACCCAAAAACACTTTGCCTGACCCAGTAATCAAACCCAGGACCGCATATTCAGGAGACGCAGGAGACGCCCTAGGCGTCGTGAGTCGCAAGCTTATTCCCAGCCACCGTAGGCGCGGGCTTGCGGATGGCGAGTAATGGGTAGCTTTCCGTCCGATAAGGACCAGGCCCGAGTCAGGCACGTAGTGTCCCACGCTCGCTTCAAAGGGATGTCAGCAAAAACTATCGGGGTTCGCCAGGGCCGATGCCTGTCTGGGTCGCGGATAAATTTGAAAAAATAGTCTCCGCGGCTCTGGCACAAGCAACTGAAGGAACACGGGTGGGTTTTAGTCAGTAAAAGTCTGACACGCCCATCCGCTTCACCCAGAGCGGGATAAGTCATCGGATGAATTCCAACGCAAAAAAAATAGGACCACATATTCACCAATAGCGTTGGCGTAACACTACTGGACCAATGAAGTAGTCAAATTATTTACTGTTTACTTAAAACTGAGAGTGACTGAAATTACCTGTCTTCATAATTATCTGTTTTGCTCACGGTACAAGGTAATCTCTATTGTACCACGGTCACTTGTCGATGTTACAGAGATAGCAAGTGATTATTTTCAAATAATGCTGTTCAATTAAGATCTGTTTTACCTTGATCATAGAGTAGGTTTTTGTTTGAATAATACAGTGAGCAATGAAGTGAGTACAATGGAGAGGGCTATGCTCGGTATTTCTTTGCGTAATCGCATCAGAAATGAGGATATCCGCAGGAGAACCAAAGTTACCGACATAGCCCGTAGAATTGTGAAACTTAAATTGCAGCGGGCAGGACATTGCTCGCAAAACGAATGGCTGATGGGGCCGAAAAGTTCTGGAATGGCAACCGCAAACCGGAAGACGATGCGTTGGAAGGCCTTCCATAAGGTGGACTGATAACCTGGTTAAGGTTGCTGGAATGCGTTGAATGCGACACCCACGGGATCAGACAGCGACGCCTGTGGGAGGCCTATGTCCAGCAGTGGACGTCTTTCGGCTGAAATGATTATGATGAATACAGTGATACTTCTCATAGGGTTCTGGAGTGTGATGATAAGATAAAAAGTACCTAAAAATAAAGTTGAGATCTGTATTTTTTATAAGGTTTTATTTGCCAAGAATTTTTCAGTAGAAGATCAGGGTCTGGAGTTTTGAACGGTTGTTGAAAATAGACTCGCTTACTTTAGCATGGACCTTAAACAGTAGTGGTAAATTTTAGGTTTATATTACGGTACATTTCTGCCTAATTTAGGGAATTCAGGTGTGATGTTAGGTTAGGTTAGGTTACAGACACATAATTAGTCAATTTCAACACTCCATTAGCAGTGGCTTTTCACCACAATTACCACAATTTTCCAAGTATCTCGTAATCACCAATGAAACTTTAGTTTTATTAAGTTTAATTTATGTATTAAACCTTATCAAACATTCAATATTTCAATAAATGTAGATGGCTGGCTTAAATACTATCTGACATCACACCGATGAGTGATTTGTACTAAACGAAATTGCAAGTAAATTCACATAGACGCAAAGTGTTGCAATTTGACCGATTTGCACTTCATCGCACCTTCAGGTCCCCGCTTGACAAGTAACTGTCTGAAAGTATTTCAACTAGTCAACTACTATACCGGTTTTAGACACACAGACAATTACTAGTGGATTGGAATTAGCTTTCAACTACTGGCCAGTTTAGCCTAAATCTAGATATGTCAATAAACAATCTGATAATTTAGCTTGGCAAATTCGTACGTGATACTCCCATAGTCTGCGGGTGCGAGGGATATAAAGCAGCGTGGGTGGTAAAACGAGCGCGCGGGACGGGGGTCATTTGATATTAACATCCCCCGCCACTCGCACGGGCCATGAGAGTGTCAGTTACTAATTTGACAAGCTATAGTCACAGTACGCGCCAGCAGGCATGTTCCTCACTTGTCAAGTAACAGTTAAGGCACACATACAGTGACCAGTGGATCGGATATAGCTTTCAACCGCTTTAAATCTAGACACATAATGAAGAATCTGAGAATTAATCACAGTATGCGATAGCAGGAATGTTCCTCACTTGTCAAGTAATTGTATGATAGTATTCCAGTAAGACAATTACTATGCCTATTTTAGACACACAAACAATGGCTAGTCGATTGGAAGAGGGATGATGACTGAAAGTAGTTTTTTAGTCTGTCAGATAGATAATAAAAAATATAGGACACGTTTTTCTCTTTCTTCGCGTAAACAAAAAATTACAAAAATACAATGCGTTGAAATTTCGCAAGATGTTACTTTTAGTTTTTAATCTTTATATTTTATTATTTATTGAATTGATTAAGCAAAAAATACTCTTCCAATACTTTTTGATTATCTAACTGACGGTCTAAGTAGAATATCATTTTTTAGCCCAGGAAGCATCCCTATTAGCTTTCAAATACTGACCAGTCTAACCTAAATCTAGAAATCTCATTAAAGAATCTGAGTCACAGTTATACTGACCAGAACAGCCGGATAAAGCACTTATATCGATCGAGGTGCCGTGTCTCGTCCCCAGAGATTATCGCAGATAATTATTTAGGTAGTAAATCACTAAGTAGGGGAGCTAAGTAAATAAATATCTCTGAAGACAAGTCGAGGACGGTCTAAACGCTCCTCAAGTGTTGATAAGGGAACTTGATCTTTTGATACTGTCTGTTAGGTAAAGTGGTAACAAGCGGGAGGCCTTGGTTCGATTCTTGGGATATGCGTAGTGATGTCGAGCACTTTTCAGAAGTTTCAAGCTACTCTTCGGGAATTACTAGCGTAGCGTTTAAAGATAAGGTTAGGATAGTAGACACCTGTAAACACTGGGAATTAAAAAAAGGTTGCACTATGAAGACCGATTGTGCTTCACCGACGAAGTTATCATCTCTTAACATTAGGTGAGATAGTGGTCAAATGCGAGTTAATCTTACTAATCCTACTACTATTAAAAAAGTAAAAATTTGTGAGGATGGATGTTTGTTACTCTTTCACGCAAAAACGGCTGAACGGATCTGGATGGAATTTGACACACATATAGATTATAGTCTGTAAAAATAGCACATAGACTACTTTTTATCCTTGCTTGGTTGGCTTGGGATAAGAAGACACATTTCACGCGGATGAAGCCAGAAGCTAATAAGTGATATTTTGGTAGACCACTTTTTTATTTTTCGATAATCATTGCCGCTCATACAAGGTTACGTCTTTATCTAGATCCTAATAACGTCCGGCCGAATCTATTCCGTTACGTTTCTGCCCGATTAAACTTTTATTTGCTATCTGTATATTATCATCCAACTCTAGTGAGGCTCTAAGGAGAAAAGGACAATACTTCTGGCAACAGATATAGGATATATTCCCAGCGGTCTGGGTTTCTGGCCAGGTTGATGCAAATAGGCAGAGTGTGCCTATAACATGGGCTTCAAGAAAGAAGCGGTTTTAAAACAGTCATCCCTAAATGATTGAGCTGAAATGAGAAACCCTTCTCCGGGCTTAACCGTTACACGAATCAGATATGTACCAAAAAATCGACTGTTTTGCTTAATTAACCCATTTCAATATTAGCCTCAATTACAATGGCTAAGTTTAGAAAATAACTTGCTTTCTCTTTTTATTTTAAACAACTTTTGTAAACCGTTGCCGCACATATTTCATTATACGTCACTAATTTCATAAAAGCTGTCATAATGTCAATAAAGCGTCCTACCCTAAGAATATCGATTTAATGTAAATCGATAGATACTTTTACAAATAAATAATAAATTCATTGTTTTATTCTCATTGTTATTTAAAATGATAATTCTATCTTTTAATTAGTATAACAATAATAATATGTTTTTTTATGTCAATGTGACGGTAGAGCATGGATTACTCTTATAATAAAACATCTATTTACTAAATACCCATGTTTGCAAACCAATAAATGATTTGATACATTGTTTTATTATAATTGTTTTTATAGGTAGGTATTAAAATAAATGAAAAGTAAAATAAATTGAAATGTAACGATTGTTAACTGTTTAAAAATATTTAAAAGAAATAATCGATTAAATGGGTTACAATAGGGATTGACTAGTAAACGGCTAATGTCAATGTCAACGTCTGTCAACTGTCATGAATAATTGTGCAAGTGGATGTATTTTACCGTATTTCTTAGGATTTATTATTTTATAAGACCTTTGCTCGAATAGCAAGCGTTCCAGCACAGCGCATGTGCGTTTCAGAGTTTACTTAGGAAACAAAGCCTCATTAATATAATTGTTTATTAAAATAACTCAAATATTAAAAATAACCTAATGACAAAGACAAAGTTTATTGTCTGATTTTACCATTTGGCCTTTGCTGGTAGACGTGAAAATTGGGCTCGTGAAAACTTCCTAAGTGCTCTAATTTTTACTCATTATTTTTTTAGCCCTCTAACGCAAGGCCTAAATTTCTATGGACTTCGGGTTTTTCCTTTGCGTACATGTTTAGTTTAGATGACTATGCACGGTGACTAAAAAATCTTGTTTTACAAAAGATTATTTTTAGGGTTACGTACCTCGAAAGGAAAAAACCGAACCCTTATAGTATCACTTTGTTGTCCGTCCGTCTGTCTGTCTGTCAAGACCCTTTTTCTCAGGAACGCATGGAGGTATCAAGCTGAAATTTATATCAAATACTCAAGTCTACTTTCCCTCAAAGATGTGAACAAATTAAACTTCTAAGCCAACGCAATCAAAAGATACAGCTGTTTATGCCGCAAATTTTCGACACTCGCAAGGGAATCAAAACCTACAGGGTTGCCGTGAACTCAAAATCTTGAAATTTGGTACGAAGTAACGTGTTATAGCATAGATAAAGGAAAAATTGCGAAAACGGTAAATTTTTTGTTACATCATATAATAAAAATATTTTTAATAATTTTAAACTTACTACCCCTTTCCTCATGAACTTGTAGAGGTATTAAATTGAAATTCATATCAAATACTCAGGTCTGTAATACCTTTCTGTAATACCTTTCTTTTTACCTTCGTTTTTTTATTTAATAAATAAATTATTTCCTAAAATATTTATATTCTAAAAAGAACATTTAACGGCACAATTTAATCAAACTTGTACTATGCTGTTACAAACGCTGCATGCTTGTTTTTTAGTCAGAAAAAAAATCGTTGTGTTACTTTGTCACACCCCTTTGTTTTATTAAGCGCACATGCTCGCTTTCCGGTCCAGTTGATTTTAATAAAACCTTGTACGAAACCGGGTCGAAATTGTTAAATTTTCTAATAGTTTCGTACATTGCCAGCGTAGCTTTTAAAAATGGCGAAGTGGGGCACTTGTTTTTGCATTGCAGTTTTTACGGATAGATACGAAGCATTATCCGTAGAGATTTTAAAATTATCAATATTTAAATGAGTCTTTGGTAAAGTCAGGTAACTATACACATTTGCGCTCGTATCGTTGTACCCGCGACTCCCAGCGTAAGTGTGAGATGGAACACCGGGGTGGTTTTTTAGTCAGTACGTGTCTGACAGACCCCACCGCCCTCCCCAGGACGCACATGCGTCCACTGACTGGACACATCCACTCAAATATGTTGTGTCCTCTTTAGATCACTTCGGGCATCACACCCAGCAAATGCTGAGTTGGTAACCCTTTCGGTATGGGCACGCCAGGCGCAGTAATTCTTAAACTCTGTTTTTTTATGGGTTTGCCCTTGACTCTAGTCTAGGTCAAAGTGACAGAGACAGAGTCTGTTTGTACTTTTTTTACTATTCTACTATTGTTATTCTACTGCTATTCTACTACTATTGTTTTGTTGTGTCTGTGTCGAATAAATGTTTTTCTATTATATTCTATTCTATTCTACATGAGTTCTTACATGATTTGCCCAACGCAAGTAACTATCCGGACTTTAAAAGTACTTTGTTGTACTTTTGGACCTCTGTGTTTGTTTCAGTTTTTCTTCTTAGAGTAAAACAAAGTCATATAGTTTCAAAAATCATCTAGTTTTAAAAATATTGACGTGTTATATGTGTAGTTTTAGCTGGTACCTACGGCTTAACGTGCTTTCCGATGCAACAAGGACTCTTGATGTGTTATGGGGGCACCCATCCACGGACCAACCTCGGAATTCTTAACCTTGAAGATCGTCCTGTGCAGCTGTTATTTTAAAGAATCAATTTGCTGAAAAAACATTATTTTCTCATTTAAGCTTCTAGATCGCGCTTTGCCAATTACAAAGGAATTATTTCCACAGTAAATTGCAATGACAACTGTGCTACTTTGTTGTTCCATCTTAATCTTGGTCCGAATGCTTCGACAAGGTAGGAATATTGCAATATTGTGGAACATTGTCCGTCTGTATTAATTAGGAGGAGAGCTGACACCGCCAAGCGGAAAGCGATGCGATGGTATTACGCGACGATGTTGTTAGAGCAGTCTTGTTAGTGAAGCGACCAGCTTGTTTACAGTTAGCTATTGAAGACTTATATTTCAACGTCAATATCGTTTATTTGCAATAAATGTTGTTGCGCTTCAATGTTGTTAGTGAAGTTACTGAGTTGTATACTTAATTCAAAGTTGGCTTTTGATTTGCTTTTGGTGCGGTTCAAAAGATCCAAGAAGTGCTAGTTAATATTGTTATTATATATAAAAGTAATAAATAAATATACTCGTACCTGGCGAAATGTGGGTGAGCATTATGTGCACCTCTGCCTAACTCTTCGGAGAATACAAGCGTGATGTTATGTTATGTTATGTTATGTTACGTTAAATGTGAACGTCTGAATGTTTGTTACTCAATAAGTCCTCAACTGTTGAATGGCTTACTGCCAGTTTCCCAGCTCTCAATTATCGGGCTGGTAACGTAATCGAGGATTAATCCTACTTTCAGTGCCTGTTAATTCTACTTTCAGTTTCTCAAGTCCCAAATGTGACAAGCATTTAACAATTTATCACAATTGACAAAAATCTCGAATTAACCACATGTTACAGCAGTTTTGGGTTTCTGAAAACCTTTTTCAATGTTAATCTCTTGTCAATGAGCCTAATTTATAATTGTTGGAAATTGGTCGATTATTCGCAGATTAAAATTAATGTTATGATTTTATAGGCTTATATTACGATAAAAAGATAATAGGGATCGGTGACAACTATGTTATGGGTTGAGTTATAAAAAATATGTTAATTTAGATCAATTATTTAGTTGTTATCAAGATTAAAAAACAATTAGGATATTAAAAACTTTTAAAATTAAGTACATTAAAAACTTGACACAGTTATCAAAAGAAGGTTTTTTTATTTATTTATGTAAATAAAAAAAACAAAAAAATTTTCTGACCTGGGAATCGAACCTTCCTCGCGCGCATTAATGTTGACTGTACCCTGTACTTAGTACTTTCCAAGGTCAGTTTCTAGATAAGTTTGTGTTTAACTTGAAGTGGCTGGGGTGGTGACCGCGCCAGGGTAAGCAAAACTAATCAAGGTCAGTCTTTGGATGGGTGACCATCACCACACAAATTTTGATCATCCATCCTAAAGTCACCCCGCTAGGTTAAATCCATAAAAAAGCGAACCAGTAAAAAGTGGTCACCCATCCCAAGACTGACCTTTGTAACTGTTGCTTACCCTGGCGGGGTCAGCCATCCAAAACAAACGAACCAAAAAAAGCGGTCACCCATCCAAAGACTAACCTTGGTGAGTGTTGCTTACCCTGACAGGGTCACCCATCCAAAAACAAGTGAACCTAAAAAACGTGGTCACTCATCCCAAGACTGACCTTGGTGAGTGTTACTTAACCTGTGTGGGGTAACCTATCCAAAAACAAGCAAACCAAAAAAAA
Source organism: Orthosia incerta (assembly GCA_948252205.1). Lineage (NCBI taxonomy): Eukaryota > Metazoa > Arthropoda > Insecta > Lepidoptera > Noctuidae > Orthosia > Orthosia incerta. The sequence continues at coordinate 33,521,720 of OX411741.1, read as the reverse complement.
CGTGGTTACCCATCCAAAAATCGTTCTCGTAAGGTTTGCGTAACTTGGCGGCTACACCAACCCAGCCGCTCAAGGTAAAGTTACTGATTAAGTTATAGTAGTTAAAGAAGAGAATGAATACCAGCTAGGGTAACCAACCGAAATAAATTAATGCCGAGTATTTAATGTAACAAGCGATTACGTATTTTCCCGTTGATGAAGTGTTGAGAAACCCACTGACAACCGTGGGCTGGTTATTTTGTGACAAATTGTCAACTGATTTGAGATGTGGCGCCGTCTTCAGAAACTGGCCCTTAGGTTGGGAACAAGGATTAGGACAAGATGTACACGCTGAAATGTTATAGTTGTTTTCCAATCGATTTCTATACTATTAATATATTACTTAATAATAATAATATTATAAAGAGAAAACATTTTTTGTTTGTTTGAACCGAATAACCAGCATTGACGGCAGCGAAGCCACGGGGTACAGCTAGTATAAAATAAATAAATATTAGAATCAAGAAATGGTATATTAACAATTGTGAAAAACAAAACTCGAAAAAACAACGTCAAACCAATTGTAACCCGCAATAGTTAACCGGCGAACCTATAGAAGCGCAAGCCGGGGAGCCAACAGACCGCGGTCATTTACGTCTAGGAAATTACTATTGATTCTCACGCTTTCGAGCTGATGGATATTTTTATAAAATTATTATATGAAATATGTTTTTATTTGAAAGAAAGAAAGTGAATGTGCATGTAAATATTAAAATGAACATGATTATGTATTTTTTTATAGATTATAGAAACTACCTATTCAAAACAAGTCCCAACATGAAAAGAATTACATACTCCAACAAAAAAAACTTTCGATAAAAATAATCCCTGCATCCAATCCATGCATAAAATCAGAATACAATATTATAAAAAGCCGCCTGTGCTTCGTCACGAGATGAATGAAGTGATTTCCGAGCTCCCATTCACGAGTGGATCTTTGTTTAATAACCGCATAAACAGCGTTTTACGACCGCTTTATGATTAGCGCTTAATTAACACGTTCGTGTCTTGTCGAGAAATCTTCAATCTTTGACAAGTGTTATTTTAATGTTTGGATCATTCTTTAGTGCTTTTTCGAATTTAGAATCGACAAACCGTTATTATTTTAACTCTTTTTTCCCACTACAGGACAAAAATGTTTTAAAATGTTTTTCTTATTTTTTTCCTTTCCTTTTTGGGTGAGTGTGTATTGGGTAGTATTTGGGAGAGTGTTGACCAGTCCTGTCTATTCATGTCAAGCTCGTCCCTCCATATTTACCTTGCGTATTTGCCTGAAATCACATTTTAGTACTTTAAGTCCATCTTTCGTTCGAAATGTAACAAACGTTGGTCTCAGGTCTCATTTAACTTTGCCTGATATTCAGCATGTCAACTTATAAAGTTGAAATAACGTTCATTTTTCGAATTTCCAAATCGTTTACATTTAAATCAAACGTATCCAATTTGGACATTCAAAAAATGATTGGTAATAAAATATTTTATTTTAAAATTGTCGGTTTTAATGCATGTGACAATGGACAAAGGACAATGGCCAGCTGAAATGCGGTGTACCTACTTGGTTAAGGCTCAGTAAAATTACGGAGCTGTCACCACAATTTCAACGCAGCGCTAACTGTGAGCGGTCAGAGCGGTAAGGGGCGGTCAGTGTGGTGTGTGTCGCACTGGACGAAGTGACAGATGTAATTACATAACGGACATTAAAAAACACTAACAGTACAGGATGTGATGGAATTTCAACAAAAATAATAACGTGTAGTGTACGAAATTGCTCCAATTATCACCTACCTAATAAATCAGTGTCTTGAAGAAGGAATTTTCCCGACATATTTGAAAACTACTGTAGTTACACCAATATTCATGAAAGGAAACACGGCAGATGTACGATGTTATAGACCTATCGCTCTCATTCCAATATTGGCTAAAATATTTGAAAGAGTACCATTTATATTTCGAAATATTTCGAAAAATGGAAATAATAATAGATAATCAAGTTGGATTCCGAAAAGGGAAGTCGGTCAATACAGCAATGCATCAGTATTTACAAAAAAAAAATACGGAACTAGATAAAAAAAATCAGATCACGGCTCTATACATGGCTATGACAAAAGCTTTTGATTGTGTTGACCATGTACTACTACTACATAAACTAGAAATATATGGCGTTCGAGGTAAAGCACTTGATATAATTAAATCCTATCTCAGTAATAGAATACAGTTCACTGAAATAATAAAATTATGTCCATTCACAAAAACAGAAATTAAATATACATTGAGCCCAAGATCAATAAAATATGGTGTACCTCAAGGGTCGATACTAGGACCATTACTATTTCTCATTTATATAAATGATTTACCTAAAGCTATTCAGCACCCTATGATTTTATTTGCAGATGACAGTACGGCTCTTTTCACAAATAACAAAAATAAAAATCATGAACAAGAAATAAATGATGCACTATCTAAATTAATAAATTGGCTAACAATAAATAATCTGAAAATAAATATCTAAAACCCATTACATTAATATATTTTTATTAATTAATAATCTAAAACCTATTACATGAATTTCAAAAATAAAAACGCAATATCAATTCCATTATCTATTCAGTACAATAATGCAACTTTATCTGAGGTTACAAGTACAAAATTTCTAGGTTTCTATATAGATTCTAATATGTCATGGAAAACACATGTAAATAGTATATGTAGCAAATTGAATCAATTCTCTTATGCCCTCTACATGCTCAAAAAAGTATCTAACCAAACCACAGTACTCCTATGTGGGGTCCACTCTATCTTATGGGATACTATATTGGGGATACTCAACTGATAAAGAAATTGCGTTCAAGGCACAAAAAAGTGTATTAAATCAATATATGGGATACACCAAACTGATTCATGTAAACCTCAATACATAAACCTAAATTTATTAACCCTCCCTGCTCTATATATCTATGTGGCCTCAATTCTAGTTAAATCAAAGATCAGTAGCTATGACACATTGGCAACCACTAGACTTAAAAATATATTACGCAATGAAACATCCCATACTACAGTGTATAGCAATAGTATTTTTTGTATGAGCTTAAAAATATATAATAAGTTACCCGTAGATATTAAGAACCTAAATTCAATTTGTATTTTTAAAAGGAAGCTAAAAGACTTCCTGATTAAAAAGGCATATTACACTGTAAAAGAATTCCTTGAAGAAAAATCATTATTTAATATATTAAAATGATTGTGATACTTAATATAATGTAATTTAATTTAGTATAAGAATTGTATGATATAAAATAAAATGTCTGAATAATGATATTTAATATAATTGAATGTAAACTGTATATGTAACAGTAATATTGAGTATGAACCATTTAATTTGCAATGCCTTAACAGGCAACTAAGTTCTAAGAACCTACCTTATGTTAACATCTACAAAATTTCTGTACACTTATTTCGCAATAAAGAATTTGAATTAAATTGTGACACTCATTTATATTATAGTCGCTCTTGACACTGTTATTATTTTGTAATTTAAATACAAAACAAATTTATACAAAGCGAAATATTACTATCTTTTTCGAAGTCGGTGTCTTTTGTACCCAGTGTTTTCCGTTTTTCGACACCGACTTTGGAAAAGAAAGTTATTTTTCGCGTTGTAGCGTTATTTTTTGGAAGTTGGTTTGATTTTTTGTTGTGTTTGTGTTGAAAAGTTTTTATATTTCTCTTTTTAGTTTTGGTAGGTACCTCCAAAAAACATGATAATCATTTATAGCCAAAGTACATCTCATGACGATTACAATAAGCCCAAACACGACTACTATACATTGTTTTATTTAGGAGTTACATTGCCTACCTAGCAGCTTCATCATCAGATCAGTTCGATGGTACCATTTTCATCAGTACCATTTATTTATAAGTATTTGCTTCATCATAATCAGTTAACTATTCGAGATATCTTATACCCGTGACATACTTAGCATTAAGTAGTTCCAGTGGCCATCTGTGATCTTCTTCATCAGATCCACTTCACCAAATGGTACTTTCTGAATGCAAGTGATTGCATGTGTATGCCTATAATATTTGAGGAGATCCCTCGATTTCTCAAGAATCCAGCATCAAATGACCATGGGAGCACCTGTGAAGTATACCCTTTCAAACAAAAGAAGAATTTTCCAAATCGGTCCAGGCGTCTTTGGTTAATCGGCGAACATACATAAAAAAAGATTTCGACGAATTGAGAACCTCCTCCTTTTTTTGAAGTCGTTTAAAAATAAATAATTTATTTATTTCACCAAAAGCTTGTCTATAACATCTATAACATGTATGTAACATTCATAGTAACCTGTGACTTAGAAATCAGTGAAGCTTCGTAGCAACAAAATTATTATTCAGATTACAAAGATTATACATTCTGATTCCTGATGACAAGAGCGGTTAGGTGGTTGAAGATTGAGTGACAGGTAAGGATAAAATTACTTTCATTGGCAATATCCCATTAAAGTCATTTTACCCTGACCTGCTGTCACTCAATCCTGTTTACTAGTTACAAAAATCTTGGTTACTAGTTAATAAACTAGTTACCAGGATTTTGGAAATATGTAAAGAGTGTTCATGGAGTTTCTTGCACGTTCTTCTCCATGGAAACCTTTCATTTTAAAAAGGCCCAGTAAAAGTGTGGGTTTTAATGGAATTCGAAACTTTTCAGAGGCATTAGACAAGTGACATTATATCATCGAAAGAATGGCGATAGCGATTGACAAAAAGATAAAATGGTATGGGATTGGTAAGCGATATCGAAATACCACGTGATCAATCCCTAACATTTCGACTATCGCCTTCGCTGACATCGAAAACCACTTGTCTATTATAGATCGCCAGGTACGACGCGACTAGAGTTTGTTTTTCCATAATTGTCTCGAATACAGAATTCAAATAATCAAATATTGCGATATTTGATTATAATATTATATTACAGACAACAAGGTTTGAAATAAGAACGGATTCCAATGAGATGCAACAACACTGCACTGCAGGCCAATTATTTATAAAACAATTGGAGCGATTTTCTGTTTTTGCCGTCACTAGAGTAAAGATAGATATTATACTTACATAATAGAACTGAAATGGCCAATATAAGTACTCTGCGGTATTTCTGAAGCCCTGTTCAGCTTAGATAAATCAATACGAACTTTTCACGTCAAGGACTTAAGAATACAGAATTATTATTTTTAGTATTCCTAGATTCCCTTTCAGCTTTTTGCAAAGAAATTTGAAATGGCTACAATGCAAAATTAAAATATATTTTTATCGCAGGATTAAAATAATAGAGAGATATTTCTACCATTTGCTTTCTTAGAGATAAAGAATAAAAAAAGATAAGTGAGTCAAAGTGTTGTAGATGGTTGCAATGATGCTATCGACACTGGCGGTACGTAGTTGAGATTTATGAACGCACGATAAACTCATATAGAGGGTGAATGCGACTATTTTTCAATAACAATAGCCATCATTTCATCAATTAGGTTTAATAGGGAGGGACTTAACGTAGGAAAAATAAGTAAATTTGTTCAAAATGGGCCCTTTCCATAAGTTTGCCGTAAGTCATTACATCATGGGATTTGATCCTTATTAGAGACACATATCGAATGGTGTAATAATACAGCCTATTGTTTTTTTTTTCAAAATTCTTGGATTAGATTCCTGACTAGAAATCCAGTTTTAGTTTTCATAAAATCGGCTTCATAACACTTTTGAGCGTTTTTAGAGTTCCGTACCCAAAGGTTAAAAACGGGACTCTATTACTATGACTAAGACTCCACGATCCATCTGTCTGTCTGTCTGTCTGTCACCAAGCTGTATCTCATGAACCATCATAGCCAGACAGTTGAAATGTTCACAGATGATGTATTTCTATTGCCTCTATAACAACAAATACTAAAAATAGAATAAAATAAATATTTAAGTGGGGCTCCCATACAACAAACGTGTTTTTTTTGCCGTTTTTTGCGATCCCTTCGTGCGCGACTCCGACTCGCACTTGGCCGGTTTTTCATTATTACTCATAGTTTCGGATTTGGCCATCCATGCCTACTTGAAAACTCACCCTGAATATACATTCATCTCTGCTCCCAAATGACATAAAACATTCACAATTTCCCCTAAGTGCTCCATATTCAGAACTGTCCATTCATAGACTGAATGAACTCTGACTGCATCTAACTAACTTATCAGAGGCATGTAATTTCTTCCTCACCTCCTGGTCCTAAGTGATATAACACATCTTAAGCATAACATTTCAAAACTTTCCCTAAGTGGTCCACACTCAGAACTTCCCATTTATGACTGAATGACCTCTGACTGCATCTCTTGCATACATTAGCACCTAACACACAGGACGCTGGAACAAGCCATTTTCCTCTTAACTGACGGCCACTTTGCCTTGCAAAGCGAATGCTAATCAACTGATAATTAAACTGGCTCTAATAACGTTCTCGACTCGTGTAGGACCTTTTTGTTAAGTATTTGTGTTTCCAAAATGAATTTTTGTTAGAGATTTTTAAAACAAATGGGACAAGCGAGAACCAAAAAGGAAAACAGTAAGAATTAATTTAATTTACAAGCTTTTATTTAACTTAACTTGTTAATTAATGCAACTGAATTTTAAAACTGTTATGGGAACCGATCAAACAAACATTTTGCATACACATTCGGTTTGGATGACAATGCACATCCATCAAGCTTTAAAAAAAAGCTTTTAGCTGTCCAGCTAAAAGCTTTCTTTTTAAACTTTTTCATTTCAATTTGTTTCAACAGCCCCAATTTGTCATAATCACTCACACACACTCACGTAAATAAGATATTTATATTTATACCGTGTTTTTAACATTAATTGTCACCAAGATGAGATTTTGACCGTTTTCACCGGACTGCAGGAGCGTAATGTTTTTCGAGCATATGTATGTATGTCCATTTCTATGGCATACTCTACAGCCCAAACGGCTTGACGAATTATGACATACAAGGTGTCGTTGTATTCGTTTCAATTGTGGGTGTGACATAGGCTACATATTTTTTAAATATGAGCCCCTTTCCCCAAAAAGAGGATATTTTTTCGTATTTTAACAATATGAGTATCAAATGAAAGCTACTAAATAGCCCATTCTAAACATATATATATATATCGTAACACTTTTATGTTACTATTTTGGTACAAATTCCAGATAAGCGTATAGTTGTTCTATCTCACGATGACGGATGAATCGTAGCAAAATGAATCTTATTGCGGCGTCATAAAAGTCACGTAACCCGTCATCGTGAGATAGAAAAACTATAACTTTGATAGCAAAATAAATAATATGTTACTACATAGACGAGCAACAACAAAAAACTCGACTTTTGTTTTTGTTTGACGTTTTTTGGTTTTTGGTATATTTTTTAAATACGTATTGTATATATTTATGTTCGTACTGAGACGAATTTTCATTTTTATCGGTTAAAAAAAGTATCAATGTAGACTAACGAATAAAATTCACAACTATAAACCGACTGTTGAGTCAACCAGCGCCATGAAAACCCACAAACATATGTTTTTATCGGTCACTATGATTAAGGGATATGAGTGGTCCAAGCAAGGCTATTACCAGTTCTACTGGCATTGCCTTTACTTCAAACTAGTGGTATAACTAGATGGTGAATAACTTTTCTTTTAAGAATCTGCAAATATGGCCACGGATCATGAAATCATATAAATATTTCCTCGCACGACGTTCCTCGGCTATGCCTTTTCTCATAACGTACATATTCCTCCTTTGATGTTCCACTAATTACTTCTGGTTGGACACAAGATGTTCGCTGATATATCGGGTTTTTCCGGTCTTTTTAGTTTAATTACATTTGAATTTAGTAAAGCAACTCGCTGCCTTTGTGGTTTTACTTTACGGATGCGGATTTTTACACAAATAAGTCGGAATTCATTCTTTTTAATTCGGATGTAGTTTCATTTCAAGCTTAAGCTGTAAGAGATGTTGCACGTTACAGCAAAGGGCGTATACTGGGATATTTCACTGTTAGATTATATTTCCAGCCGCCGCTGGTGTTAAGACTTTTCTATTTTCACAAAGAAACTGTTCTTAGAAATTAAGCTCCCTCTAAATTCTTATTTTCCAAATGTAAAGTGTGTCGTCAATAAAGAAGGGTATCGCTAACCCAATAGCGCACCAGTCTCGTGTTCTCTATTATCTCATCAGCACTAAATTCAGACATTGAAATAAATACGAGCCAAAAAAAGGCCCGGTCTGACCTCGAAGAGACTGTGTCGTCGCACTACGGGTACGGTTAGGATCTACGGGTCAAAATGGCCCGGCAAACTACAACATTATCGGGGCTTTTGACCTTGAAAACATGTTAATATTTTCACGCAATCTTGCACCGTACAGACCCTGTATACGGCCGGCTGGGCGGTGTATCTTTAATGTTCATCTATATTAAGTGACTTGAGCAAAAATATTTGAGAGTTGGCGCCTCGCCAAGGTGCGAATGTTCCACCCTTGTAGCCAGTAAACCTTTCTGTCAAGGGCGCTGTTGTAAACAGATTAAACTATACACTTGACACCTCGTTGTTTTGAAGTGAACTTGTATTATAGTCACGCTTTTTACTTTAGAAAGAGTGTGAATTATGATAACCATTTCAAGTTTGTTCACTTTTATATTTCTACAGGTTTTATGTAGCGTATGATTGGTATATTTTTCTACGAAGTAAAACTAGGTTTTAGATTAAGAATACACTTGAAAATTGGCTATTCGGAACAAAAGAAAATCATACCTACACATTTTGCAAGGAAAATAGCGATTAAAAGTTCATAATTTTTGGGAAATATGCATCATTCTGCTTTATAAAAAAAAACTATTAGGTATAAAAGGAAATCGGAGACAAGACGGTAGTCGGTACCCATGTCATTCAAGGAAACATTACATATCATCACGCCCATATTTCCCAAAGGGTCAGATAGAGGTGTACCTATCATAAATTAAGCCAGAAGTCCAAGTGTAATAAAACAAGGAAAATGGGCAATAATATTTTACCAGTTTCACGAAATATGCATCAGTCAGGTTTAAAACATACATAGCATACATGGTTCCCAGATAATAATTCCTACATTACCATTCATTGTCATCATCAGTGTAAAACACTGCCATCCTTAAGTTAGAATGCCACTATCAGACAATTGGCTGATTTTAGTTTTTTGTTGCCATTGTAATCGATAAAAACTCTCAATCGATTTTTCTAACTAGTATACTAACTATCACAATTTTTGATAAGATTAAGTCATAGATAAAAACTAACAATGTGTCTATTTGAATGTGCGCAATTAGATCTTCTTTATGACACCGGAAAGTCTCATGATTTACCATAGATATAGGATGTACAAGATACACAGAGTCAGATGGAAAACGAAACCAAAAATATAAAATCTATGTGTGAGGGCATTTGTACATGTGTTAGTTAAAAAAGTGTTGATAAAAAGTCCATGTTCAATATCGATATCGATACTTGGTGATCACCATAAGAAACACGATTGCTGGGCAAAAACCATGCTTTGCTTTAATTAAAATACAAATTACAAAATAATATCTCGCATGTATTTAAAATACGAAATACAAAATATTTTTAAGTCGTGTATTTAAAATGTAAAATACAGTATTTTAACTTTGTTTATTTAAAATACAAATAACAATATACAGTCAGTCATCCATCGTGACATTCGTACTAATAAACTTAATCAATACACAGAAGTTCGGTGAAAATAACCGTTTGAAATGAAAATTACAATTTACAAGGTACTTGACAATTTGACGTACGCGGTCGCCATTTTGCTTATGAAAGCTATCAAGCACTATTTTCTGCAGAACGCATCTATTAATAAAATCGCTAAATGTATTTTGAAGCCACAAGTATTTGACAACACAATATTTAACTTTTTATATTTGCCATCGACACGCTAAGAAGAAGAATATAATGACATTCCTAAACCTACTCAAAGTAACAAAACATCAAAACTCTCCGAAAAATAAAGGCTAATATAATAAACATGCAACTTTAAGTACAGTTTCGATAAAAACATCTTCTCAATCGTAACTTAAATCTATTTTAACAAAACCTGACTAAATAAGTTTGTATTCATGTCATGATGTCACTAAAAACGATTAAGTTTTTATCGATACTCATGACGTCACCGCTTTGTCAAGCCCTAGCGTAAACGAACAATTTACTCTTTTACATAATATTTTCGACAATTTTGTTTATATATACGAAATATACTTATATAAAACATTGGAAATCAATATACTATTGTAAGACTGCAGAAATTCGGCAAAATATGGTTCAAAACAATCCAAGGACAAAATTGTATTTACCTGTGAAACGTGTATTTATTGGGGTTATTTCGTCTTGTAACGTCACATTCACTCACAGAACAAGTCCCCATAATTGTATAATTAATATTATCAATTTAAATCTAAAGATTATTATTTAAATGCAAGAAATGATGGGCCGCTAGGGTTACTTATTCGCGAAAAAAATGACATATCGGTACGTCATTCACTCTCTCTTTTTCTCTTGGGTGGTTTGTACTTGATTAGGATTTCTCGCTCGCACGCTCCGTGTATCTTTTTGCGTAGCAAAAAAAATTCTAAATCTATGTGATTTACAGTTGCTAATGTCATCGTTCTTTAACGATTCTGCAGCTTTTGATTTTTTTGTCTATAACTTATTATTAAAGTGTGTGGATAATTTCGCTGATTGCACATTTGTTTTGCTCCGTTGCTCAAATTTTACGTATTTCTGTAGTGTATAGTCCTTTAGTTTCCCAAATAAAAACAAATTTAAGTGATTTTGTCAGATAGTGGCATTACAGCTTGTGGACGGCAGAAGAGTCCTCTGGACACAGGCTGTTGTATCACGAGTTTAATTAAGCCAGCGGTTCGAACTTCCGCATACTTAATATTACCTGTACCCTGCTCAAGTAATTTGACAAACGATGTTCATAATTGAGACAACAATGTTACGCAGGTTGCTAGATAATTGAGACGTTAATTTGGGTTAACGATAAACAAAACACGGAGGAATAAATGTTTTATTGATATCATTGAAGTTCACATCGATCATTTTATAGGATTGTTCATGAATATAATGTGGTGGTCCAATATAGAAAGAGATCTCAAGCAAGCCCAATTGCCCAAACAGATAACCCAAGACAGAATAACTTGCTGGTGAATACTCAATTCCCAAATAATGGGACCAGGGGAGGAAGAAGAAGAGCATGCATATAATGTTAAACCCAAATATTTTAGCGGCATCTTACCGGCCCTGCGCCTCTACCAGGATTTCCAGTCATCAGTTCATGATTAAATATTATTCCATAAATTACGAAAAACATTTCGTAAAGGACCTTGTGATAGGCGTAATCGCACACGTATTTAAAAAAAAACAAGTATTAATCAGCTTCTTATTCTTCTTTTCGTGTCGATAAACTCAAATTTTGACTCAACTATTCTCAAATTTTGGCTGACCTGTATGTAGCGACTTGGACCGCTCTGTCATTTGCCACGTTCAGGTCCTGAAAGGTGCAGGTCACTGGGCACGAAGGGCAGATAAGGAGGTGGGGCATATCCGGTGACGGGGTGTGCAGGTTGGCATTGATGTTCATATTCATATAAGGGTTGGCGACTGCCCCGTTTTTTTTTTTTCCAGTAATCAGCTGAATTGCATTGCATTGTACACACTTGCAATTTCGCTTAGTAAAAATCGATTATCGGTGTGATATTAATCGAATCGCATCGAGACACCAGGGCAAGCTAAGTGTAAAGTATATAGGCTATATTCTTGTAATAACATCCTAATGGTATGATTAGTTTAGTCTTTAAGGGATTCTTGCAAAGATGAGATGTACTTCACGCCGGTGTACTTCACGCCGGAACAGTTGTGTGTGTGCGCTGAGTGCTCAACTTGTATCAAGCGCTAGTTCGATTATACATGGAGTACTGTTCTCATTTCTGGGACGGATCTGTCAGTTACCAGCTGGGTGCACTTGAGTCAATCGATTAACTGGCCAAGAGGCTCATCGGCAGTGAGTTACTGGGTGAGTCTAGGCTCCAGAGTCTTGAACATCGGCGCCGAGTTGCCAGCCTGTCGGTATTTTTGCGGTTGCATTTCGGGGAGTGTTCGATGGAATTGCATGAACTAATTCCTCCTAGCCCGTTCCATCATCGTACTACAAGAAGTACTTCATCGATACATAGTGGACATCCCACCCGTAATACTTTTATTATGCGTGCAGCTAAAGAGTGGCATTCCCTGCTGGTGTCTATATTTCCTGATAGCTACAACCTGGGAGTCTTTAAGTCAAGCGTGAATAGGTTTCTTCTACGTAAGCGTGCTTCGCCCACATCATCGCTTACCGTCGGTAAGATAGTGGTCAAGCGCGAGCCTAAAAATAATAAAAACAAGAAGTCTAAAGCCACCAATAATAATTGAATAGCCCTAATGCACCTGACCTCACCCTTAATACGTAGCCCTCAGGAATAATTGAATAATAATTAGGTACATTAAGGTATTATAATATACCAGGGAGTTTGCCATTACTGCAAACAGCTTAAATGGTTTCAAACGAAACAGTTTACTAGAATTAACAAAAAATGTACGAAGGTTTTGAGAATTATTTTGAATTTAATCTTAGTCTATGTATTCTCTTTGCAATCAGTCCGTGTAAAATTCTAGTATCCAGCTAAATCCGGTTTGACTTGTAACCGACCACAATATAGGTAGTTGGAAAAAGGCTTAGGCAGATTGTGAGTAATCTCTTTGGTTGGTACTTGATACCTACATACTTGTACCCATCGTGTGTGATACATGCAAATAGAGTAGGTATCTATGTAATATTTTGTAGAAAATTCCGGTCTGACTCAGTATTATTGCCAAAGAAAGATCTCCTCATGGATGAGACATAAGACATGATAGATAGACCACAATATCATAGCAAGATTTTAACCTCCGTTCTGTCTCTCTAGCCAAAACTAACACAAAGTAAGACCTTACAATATTGACGTGTTAGTGTTGGCAATAAAGGTCTAAATAGATTATTAAATAGCTCGTTAGCTGTGCGCTTGCGACTCTGGCTCCTTCTATTCGATACAACCTTGGTTCGAGAATATCGAGAGGGTGTGATCGATACTTATGTTTTATCAGTGTTCGAATCAATTGTTAGTTGGTAGAGCATGCTCAGCAGTGGTGGCCCAGTGGTATCGGCTGCGACTTACAAGTTGTAGGTCATAACCAGAGCAGCCGCTTTACTTTGTGTAAATTATTTCATCACCACTGCTCTCAAAACTGTAAAGGAAAACATCGTGAGGAAACCGGCATGTCCTAGAATCAATAATTCGAAGACATGTGACATCCACCAACCTGCACTGGGCCTACGTGGTGGATTACGGCCCATTCCCTCTCAAAGAGAGGAGACCTGTGTCCCAGCAGTGGGAACATTAATAGGCTGATGATGTGATGTGATGTGAGCATGTTGTATTGGGCTGATTGTAGGTCATGGATTATGGGTTTTATCCTTATTTATTTGTTTATCTTGTGATGTTCTAGCTAGAACTTTGGGCAAACTCAGGGTTTACAATAGGATAGAATACGCTGAAATTTGAATGGTCGTTTTCTCGCAGCGAAATGATGTCATCTTGGTAAAGTATATAATAAATAAATAGTACAATCGATTTATAAAATAAATAAACATTAGAATCAAGAAATAATTATGAAAAACAAAACTCGAAAGCAACGTCCAACCAATTTTATTGTAACCCGCGATAGTTTACCGGCGAACAGGGCGAGCCGGGCGGACCGACAGGCCGCGGTCTTCTAGGAAATAACAATTGGATATCAAGCTTACGGTGAAGGAAAACTTTTTGAGGAAATCGGCATGACTCAGACTCAAAAATTCGAAGACTGACTTTCACCAACCCGCACTGGACCCGCGTGGTGGATTACGGCCCATTGCCTCTCACAGAGAGGAGACCTGCACGCACAACGGACCAAATTGGAGTCTAAGTGCGGCAAGAAGGGTCCTCTTTTAAAATAATTATTTATTATTATAAACGTTAAGTTAAGTTATCATCATTTAAGTCAGATAAGAGTAATCCCGTGTAAAATAGTGGTATTCAGCAGCTTCCCATGACTGGAAGCCGATTCCAATATTGTTGTGGAAAGGCTTAGCTGATTAATATTAAGAACAAAACAAAAAAAAAATAACGGACTTCCAAAAGAAAACACTATAAAGCAAAAATTTCCTTTTTTATTTTTTTTAAAGGATTTTTTTTTTTTTCTCTTTTGTTTCGGTACCTTATATTACCATGATAATACGCATTATAATTGAAAGTCGTTATATCTTGATTAACCACCTATCAAATAAAAAAAGAATCATCAAAATCGGTTCACCTAGTAAAAAGTTCTGAGGTAAACACATAAAAAACATACAATCGAATAGAGAGCCTCCTCCTTTTTGAAGTCGGTTAAAACGCTCAATACACTATACACACTATTATTCCTAGAGCATAATGCTTCCTAGACCCAGGAAGCATTATGCTCTAGGAAGAATAGTGTTTGATGTTTCATTCTACAGTTAATTCGGATAGTTAACTCGAGTAACAAAGCTTTATCGAGAATTATATTGCTCTGAATTATAATATCGAAGAAAATCCGAATCCTATTAATCTCTGTTTTGATTTCTATGATTCGTTGAGCGCATTCTTTTCCGAACTACACACCAGGGCCTGATCTAGCAATTTCGTCGCTCCTAGCATAGACAATATTTACCGCCCTTGGCGCCCTTTAAAATGATTGCCGTGGTATTAGTACTTCTTAATGTAATAATATCTTTATACTTTATAGCCTATGTGTTATTCTGATGTATAAGCTATTTCTGTGAAATTTCATCAAAATCCGTTCAGTAGTTTTTTCGTGAAAGAGTAACAAACATCTATCCATCCATCGTCACAAACTTTCACGTTTATAATGTAGGATGATTGATGTTATATCAACAGGTACGTTATATATACCTCGGAAGTTTAGCCACATCACCGTTAGATTGTAATAGCCGACCCTTTGCTAAAGCTACCGGTCTCGAAAAGCCCAATTCAATCTAACCTGTTGTCAAAACGCATACATATTGACTGTATGTGAGTAGTTGTTATTTATGGTTAGTACTAGCTTCTGCCAGCGGCTTCGCCCGCGTGAATGTCAAAAATTATCCCAGGGGAACATATTCCCGCGATAAAAAGTATCCTATGTGCTATTCCAGACTATAGTCTATTTCATCCAGATCCGTCCAGCAGTTTGAGCGTGAAGAAGAAACAAACTTACAAACACACTCACAAACTATCGCCTATATAATATTGGTTTGATCTCTTGTAGATCGTCGGTTAAAAAATAGGCAGGCGCTTTTTATTACATCTATATCTATCTATATATACATAAGAGAAAGTATGTATGTATGTTCTTTATAGACTCCGAAACGGCTGGACCGATTTTATTGACGTTTTCAGAGAATCTTTAGATTGACCCAGCGGATAATCCTGTAAAGTTTGGTGGCGATCGGAGCCTTTCTTTTTTAACTTTGAACGCGGGCGAAGCCGCGTGCCGAAGCCAATGCATTATATTACCTTGCATTCGAATGTGTGTGCGATTAAGTTGAAACTTGGCGTACTTATGTAACTTTGTATCATTTAAATAATTTGGTACTACGGACCTGAAAGGTGACCTTTGCAAATCCTCCATCATACTCACATATATGGTGGAGGATTTGCTAAGGTCACCTTTCGGCTCACCATCGTGTTTAGGCTGATTTTAGTGATAATAAGCGATGTTGCATTTAGTTCAAAAAGCCTGTTTAAAAAAAAAGATTTTCCTCGCTACTATTACTTTACACAATTTATTTTATCTCAAAACGGTGAACGAAAACATCGGGCGGAGTCTATTTGTATCAACCGGGTTCAATCCAGATTCAGGGCTGCTACTATAAAATCCAAATGTTACCCAGTAACACTTTGCCCGAACTGGTAATCAAACCCATACTCAACTCTCTTCTACTCAACCCATATTCAACAGTAGTGTTTGCGGCCACTAAACCAACGAGAATTACCTTTTAGGGTTACGTACCCGAAGGGTCCAAACGGAACCCTTTTGCTGTCATTCACGTGTCCGTTTGACTGTCTGTCCGTCTGTCCGTCGTCAGGCCATTTAGGTATTAATGTACCGTCTGGCACACAATTTTGTTCCGAAGATTTTTTTTTAACTTCTCATTGACCTATGAATTTCACAAATACCAATATCTTAATAAATCAGGGTTTTCATGGGTACGGAACCCAAAGTGTGCGAAGTTCGAAGCGCACTTGGCCGGTTTTTTCATTAAAAGCTGATGTTGCTCAGACTTTTTAAGAATATTTCAGTAACAAAGCTTTTATTAGGAAAACGGCACAATTTTTGTACCAACTCATTAATAAAAAACAAAAGAAGAACGGCAAAAGTATTCGAACTCCCGAACACGTGACGAAATTCCTATCCGACAGCTGCAAAACAATGAAGGCAGCGCTTACACCGCTTTACACTAAAATATCGTATAATGAACGCGCGAGATTACAGCGCTTTCCGCTGAGTGGTGGCACTCTAATGAAGGGGCATCCGCTTCATGGAGCGTATGATGTTCCCCACTTTCTGGTTTACGCTTTCGAGTTTATTGCTTATTAGTGAAGCGGCAGTGCAGCTGAAATTTCGCTTCGAATTTGGCTAGTTAAGTTCTTTCTACCACGCCGAATACTCGACGTAAATTCGGCATAGTAATGTAAATTGCATTATACACTATCTCAGCAGTGGGAACATTAATAGGCTGATGATGATGATGAATTTAAAAGGTATTATAAAAATAATTACAGTTATGAGTAGTAGTACTATGACGTATTTTTCGTCCCATATATTGATGAGTCCGTTTTTTACGGTTCCGTATACGAGGGGCCCAAACGGAACACTATTGCTGTCACCCACGTGTCCGTCTGTCCGTCGTCTGTCACGAAATGTTCCGAAGATTGTTTTTATGAGGAGAAATAAATAAATGAATAATAAATAAATATATAATATATTTTATATTTGTTACGAAACCCTAAATGTGCGAATGTGTTTTTATTTCATTCTTGATTGAAAATTATAGGACTGGAAATCGATCCAAAGATAGTTGCGAAAAGGTTTATAATTATAAAATGGTGATAATTTCTTTATATTTACTAGCGAATAGTCTGAAATAAACCTGAAGGCTAACAGTACAGTCATCACTAGAAAATTAGGTATGGCATGTCTAGCAGCAGACAATTTTCGGATGAAAAGTTCAAATTATTGGCACAAAACTTTTCACAAAAAAAAAACCGACTTCAAAAGCAAAACATTAAAAGAGCAAAACAACTTTCATTTCGGAAGCCGGTGTCTTTGGTACTCTTATTTTTTTCTATTTTAGGTTTGTTTCGTCACCGATTTCCGAAACGAGTTATTTTGCTTTCGAAGTCGGTTCAAGCTCCATTGGAGTTCCGATATTAGTTTTCCAACGTCGAAAACCTTTGTACGTTGCCAGATCTCAACGTTCAGAATTCAATCTATTAGCCGTAGCTATGCTGCTAGGAACGCTCCATGGCTCTCTGTGCCACTCAAAGCTTGTACACTGCCTCTTGCGTGAGCGTTCACGTCTCGGCACCGTACTATTCAATAAAGTATTCATATATTTGAAGTTCTCTGAAACTTCTTAATAATGTTCATGCCATCTTTACAAGACTTGATCTGGCATACATACAACTTTATGAAATCATGTCGCAATTCCTGCTTATTTCCTGCAATCTCGAAGTTTAAATCAAATCGAGATAGTGGCAATTGGTTGGTTATTGGTCTTCTTGTTGGAAAACGAGTTTGTGTGTCCGTAGAAATGTGAACAGAACTTACTTTCAAGGTTTTGACACAATTCCTTGTTACAAGTTTGCGCGAAACTGTGCCATGTATGTTAGGGCGTTTGTCGTTACTCATTTGAAGTAACATAATAAAACTTTTCGAGCCGTTTAGGGTTGAAACTCTTGGTCCGTGGGGTGCGAGTGCTCACGCTTTGTTAAAAGATCTTTCTATACGCCAAGTTGATACTTCGTGTGAGCCAAGGGCTGGCTTTTACCTTGGTCAGAGGATTGCCATAAAACTTGGCAATGCTGCCAGTCTTTGTATAGTCTTTATATATATATCTTTTCTTTTTAATCACATTACCAGTGGACAACAATGGGGAGGAGATTTTCGGCGACATATTTAAGATTATTTTTAGGCTTAGTTAGTTAATAGTTTTCGATTTAAGTGTATTTGTATGTAGATACAGTATTTTATAATCTGTATCTACATACTTTATACATTTTTATATTAAAATGTATAAAGCAGTAAAGTTTATTGTTTGTTTGTTTTTATGTTTGCAATACGTAGATGATAGAACAATGAAGTATAATCTGTAAGGATATGGGGAAGCTTATGATTGCAAATTTTAGCTTAAAAAGAAGTAGGTTATTTCTGAAAATACTGAACCAATTACGATAATTCTCTCACTGGTAGAAATCAACAAACGCAAATTATCAAAGGAAATAAAGAAAAAGTGTTTATTTGCCTCAAAAACGACGTACAAATTAATAGATTATACTTACGACAGTATAAGTACTTAAATTATGTTAGTAAAATAAAAGTAGGCTACTAAATAAGAAGCCTACGAAGACGTGAAAATAAGCTAGAAAGTGTATCATCATGACGGTACCGTGCTGTATTTTGGCGATTTGATTTGCTTTATTTTGCTATATTTTTTACAGGCAGACAGAACTTCGAATCTATAACCCAACAACTGGACTGTGTAGATAATTTTTTTATAATCTTTAATAATTGTTATAATCTATAGGCTCTTTTTTAAATCTCAATCATTCAGGCAAAGTCAAAGCCAAAGCCAAATTATTGCAGGGCCTAGGATGATGATAACTTAAATTTACGGACATAATGCCGGGATTAAACTAGAATCGGAGTGTCGAATTGGATTGCGACCTCATTACGTGTTAAACTCTAAATATTTAGGTGTTCCATCCGCATCTCAATCTGTTTGCATCCCAGATTATTGTAAACACACAGAAACATGTGTGTCTCACTTAATGTGGGGTGATAAAAGGCATGAAGGTTTTATTAGCTGCAAATAACCCTACTTCCTACTACTATTATATTATTACTATTTATTATTATTTTATGGTGTACAATAAAGTATATTCTATTCTATTCTATAAACGTGAAAGTTTGTGAGGACTGATGGATGGATGAATGGATGGATGTTTGTTACTCTATCACGCTGAACTAGTGAACAGATGTTGATGAAACTTTACAGAAACATAGCTTGTATATCAGAATAACGCATAATTTATTAAATATTGGGCGAAGTACTAATTTAACGCGGGCGGAGCCGCGGGCAGCAGCTAGTATCAAATAAATACAGAAAATGGTTAATATAAAGTTGTTATTTCAATTGATAGGATTGACAGGCGTTACTGAATTATGAACACTTAAAATCAGTTTTTTTATACCTGAGACAAAAATTGGCACATCTAAACGTCAAATTACTGCTTTTAGGGCTTGTTAGGCCTCCTGAAATATGTTTTACAAATCTCGTAGTCTCAAAGGAGTAATATGTCTAAAAGGAGTTATAACATACCTCCTCAGGCGGCCTAATAAGCTCTAAAAGAAGTAATTTGACATAATGCATGTGTCAATTTAGTCTCTGAAACTTTCAGTAATAATAAAGAGACTTATACATTTAGTTAACAATGTAGTAAGTAGTACATATTTATCCAATGACTTTATACTTTATCATCATTTCAACCGATAGATCTAGATCGATCGGTCCTTTGATTCGATTTAAATATTCTAATTTGTTTTTTAAGTATTTTCCGTTTCCGTGAGACGTGAGTGTGACCATGCATCAACATCACATGCTGAGATAGGAGCCTTATTGGTCTCGCACGGTTTTTTTTTTATTTTATTGTTATTTCTTTTCTTCTTTCTTTTCTCTCATCCAACTCATACAATACAAATATTTTAAACTTTTGTCAATCGTAATCATATCACTGATAAGATATCCCTGTGTCTAAACCCTAGCTTTATCTCTTCTTTTTCATATTTCCTAACCACGATGAAGGTCCGGTTCAGACGGCCCATAAATAAACCTTGATAATTCTTTCATTCATCGCCCCTCCCAAAGTTGCTGTCTAATCGAGAGATATTCAACAAGTAAGCTAACAATGATGGATCGGATAGTTAACTTCGAGCTTCGTGCCTGTGCAAATAATAGGGTTCCCTTCTACTTGAATTGTGACTAAGGGATTTCAGGTGGATAGGCTTGATGGCTTGGTGGCCCACGGCTACTAGGCCTTGCGCAGATTTTGAAGACCAAGAGACTGTTGGTAATCTTTAGCCAGATGGTGGTACACCGATCGATACCAAAGTACTCTTCATCAACATCATCATCAGCTTTTTAATGTACCCACTGCTGGGACACAAGCTCTCTGTGTGTGGAAAATACTCGTAGTTTCCCTACAATCTTATTCAAGACATGTATAAGTTACTACCTACCTGTTAAATACATAATTGTACACATATAGAGAGTTATAAGTAGATAATAATATCCGGTCGTTACTATTGCACTGAAGAGACCTTTGCCCTTGCAAAGGTCTCTTCGCACAGTAAAGGCACGAACATTATCACCACGCTTGCTCAAGGCAGATTGGCAATTTCAGACTTATATTAACTATAATAATATGTATATGAAGTTCGTGGCTAAATAATACCAGCCGTACTGGTTGATCATCAAGGTTAAGCAACGCTTGACGAGGTCGGTCCGTGGATGTGTGACCATTTCAACACACCGAGTTGCCTCCGTGCCTCGGAAAGCACGTTAAGCCGTTGGTCCCGGCTGTCATTTGAAGATCTTTGACAATCATTACAGGTAGTCAGAAGCTTGAGATCTGACACCAGTCTTGCCAAGAGGTACCGTGATACCCAGTTACTGGGTTGTGGAGGTCAGATAGGCAGTCACTCCATGTAAAACTCTGGTACTCAGCTGAATCCGGTAAGACTGGAAGCCGACCCCAATGTAGTTGGGAAAAGTCTAGGCAGATTAACTATAATAATATAATATAATATTTATTAGCAGAAAATAAAAGTTTGACTCATATTAAGGTACTCATAATGTCAACTAGTGGACAGAGAAATTAACAATAAAATAGTAAATATATACTAATGATAGTAGAGAAAGATAGGTAAAGTGCAGTCAATACAAAATTTGAGCCCAGACACCTAAACTAGGAAGATTCTGTATCTTAGAAGGATGTGTCTCCGCATAAATAGTGGACAAACAAGATATGACCGTACTAGCAGACTCGGAACGTAACAGACAAGACTAAATGGTAAATATATCTATATTTAAATACATTTTAACAGTATTATTAATTCAGTACTAATGTTTGTATAAACTGTATGTGAGAAGTATATTTGTGTGAGTTGTCGGTCATGAGAAAGTGTTGTGCGTATGTAAGTAAGAGAGTGGGGTGTGTAGTGTGGATTGGTTTGTAGTGGTGTGATGAGTTGTGGCGTCTGTGATTGTGGATGGAATTTAGAGAGCGCTGTTCGAGCGATTTATGTAAGTGGTTTGGCAGATCCAGGCAAGTAGACTCTTAGGTTGCCTCGTAATCTTCGTCTTTTGTGCACTCCTCAATTTCAACTTTAACCCTTTATATATGCAATTTAATCATGTTTATTTTTTGTGTATAGGTGTGAGCTTAAAACATAATGTTGGCGTCTAGCGAAAGCGGACTTATGCGTTACCGTAAGAATAAGAGGTTTTTCTTACGGCGTGTTGGGTCTGGCGGGGGGACGTTTCTGTGTTTTCTAAGTTCTCGTTCTACGCCTCTCCATACTGTGATAACGGATTGACAGATAGCAATATACGCCATTCTAGTCGTGTTGAAATCAGCAGAAGATCTTAGCAGCTTTAATATATAAATCATTCTTCTAACCCTTGTGCTAATAGTATCCAAGTGCGAGTACCAGTTAAGTCCACTATCAATAACTACACCCAAATACTTTACCTCACGAAGAGAAAAGCATGAGCAGGATATGTGGCCATTACATGTGTGGACGTAAATGACAAAGTCTGAAGGAGGTTTAGTACAGGAGTGCAACCCAAACGCAATGAAGTAGGTCTTGTCAAGGTTCAGAGTAAGCAGATTTAGTGTCAACCAACTGATAAGTGATTTAAGTGACGTTATAGCAGTAGTTCTTAGATGCTCCCCATGATTTTGTGAGAGGTAAGCAGCAAAGCCCATTTATGTAAACCTGGAAAAGGGTCGGGCCAATCACACTTCCCTGCGGTACTCCGAAGGTGGTGATTTCCTCTTTACTAACTCTAGCATACACACTATAAGTCCAGGTTTCCTCACGTAGTTTACTTTCACATTTATGAGCGATTTCCAATATAAGCATAGAAAGTACATAATTATGAATTTGAAAATTTCACATTAGTTCTTGCTTTATGAGTAAAATCAGTTTTATTTTTATTTTTATTATAAGGTATTCCTGAAATATCAAAACAAACACGTTGGAAAATTATCGAGAAATGGGTCATGTAAATTTTACTGACAAAAGCGAACAACTCTGTAAAACCATGTAAAGAACTGTTTACTATGTAATGCATTCGGAGAACCTTTTACTGCATGTTTTAAATAACTCTCTTTTCTGTTTGACACCATAAATCACACGTCGGAAAGTTATTGAAATGGCCTTTCTGAGTGTTTTGCAAATAGCCAAATATTTTTCAATCTACCGTTCTTTGTCTAAAATTTCATTTTTAACCCTTCACTAACGATTCATTATTAAAAGCAAAGTCGAATTTTTAAGCTGGCTTTATGGCCAAGTTTAAGTTAAACTGGCTTCTCACCGCGCCCGCTCGCGTTTCGCGTTGTGGAAGGCAGTGGCTCGATGCGACTCGGGCTTGCGCGTTATGGCGCGTCCGAACCGCTAAATGTCGGTAAGTTCAAAGGCGCGGCGCGAGCGCACTCATGCAGGCGCGGGCTCGCGCTATTGAATACGTTCATTTCAGATGCGATGCGTGCCTCGGTCTGTCTAGTATATGCGGCGTAGATGTTTCAACCCGTGTCGCGCCGCGTCCATGAGAATGGGTGACGCGGTTTCGCTCGTGGCGCGTACTTGCACGTACCACGTACAAAACGACACAGCGCGGCGCGACTCGTGATATCACGCGCCGTGAGATGCCAGTTGTATTTATTTTATTTTTATTATTGTAGTTAGGCTCGCGCTTGACCACTATCTCACCTAATGGTAAGCGATAATGTGGTCGACGGTGTAGCACGCTTACCTTGAAGTAACCTTTTCACTGTTTACTTAAAGACCCCGAGGTTGTAGCTATCGGGAAACGCAAAATCCGGCAGGGCATTCCACTCCTTAGCTGTACGCATAATGAAAATATTTTTAAAATGTTTAGTGCGTATGGGTGAGATGTCCACCACGTTCCGATGGTGAATCGTCGTACGTCTTGTAATCCGATGATGAAACGAACTAGTTAGGCGGAATTAGATCATGCAATTCCATCGCACACTCCCCGAAATACAACCGATAAAACCGACAAGCTGGCAATGGAGCTTTGAATCAATCAGTGCTTCATTGCCGATGAGCCTCATGGCCCGTTTTTCGTTCGACTCTAGTTCATCAAGCTGGTATTTGGCAGATCCGGCCCAGAGATGAGAACAGTATCTACTCCATGCAAGATTGAACTTTCATCAGAGTAATATTTAAAGGCTAGTATTTAAACGAGCGAAAAAAAATCAAATTAAAGGTGTAAAAAATACTGAATATGGCTTACTGAAATACTAAATGGGCGACAAACAGTGGGCGAATACAAATGTTTAAAACAGGGACTTGAAAATATAAGTTTGTCGACAGGGCTCCTTTTTCTGTCTGCAGGGTCTAAAGTAACCTAACATGAAGGAGATGACGGGAGCTAAGTTCGCTCGCTTTGCTCGCTCACTTCAGCTCCCGTCATCCCCTTCGAACCTAACCTATCCGTGTCGGGGTGCCCTAAGTTCCCGAGCTCGCTTCGCTCGCTCTTGGACACGAATAAACCCGAACTCCCGCACTGCACAGTGATGTCGCCTCGATAGTTGTTCAGCTATTTTCAAAATAATAATATTCTAAAATAGAAAAAATAGAAACCCGAATACAATTAAAGTATGTAACAATATTATTACCGCAGCTCACAAAAATCTCCTAAAAGGTATTACTCAAATCGGATAAATGGTCGCTTACTAAGTATAATAGTCGCCCATTCAGTATATTTTTCGCTCGGTTAATTATTTCCCATATTTAAATTACCAGACATTTCCAAATGTCAAAGTTTAAAATACTTTTAATTAAGAAAGGCTGGAGTCAGCTTGGTATCCACATACAAATATGATATTTTCTGCCAATCTGCCCAGCCTTTTCCCAACTATATTGGGGTCGGCTTCCAGTCAGCTGAGTACCAGTACTTTTTTAAGTATGATATTTCCTAAACTCCCAAAAATCAGTCGTCGAAAAGTCAGTTTTTCTGAAAGCTTCTGAAAATAGCCAAAATTTACTCCAACTACAGTTAAATTTTTTAACTGTTAGTTACTGCAATTTGAACCCCTCAATGACGTTTGAAATATCGAACGTTAAAAGCTAAACAAATTTGTCTAAAACCAGTTCAGAGCTACAGACCTGAGGTGCTAGACAAGTGGCATTCGATGTCAGCGAAGGCGATACTAGAAATGTCAAAATGTAAGGGATTGTCACGTGATTTGTCGATATCACTTGTCAATACAATACAATTTAGCCTTTTTGACAATCGTTATCGCCATGCTTTCCATGATAGAATGGCACTTTTCAAGGGTATCTGTCATTTCTAGAAATATCAGAGCAATCATTCAATTATCAGACTTGTCCATCCGCCTATGTTTCAAATAGTTTAAAATATTAAAAGCTGCAGACAGTTTTATATTCACTAACAAAAATAACTCGTCAAAATAATGTCGAGAAATGGCTTTTCTGAGTGTTACTGAATATAACCAAATATTTTTTTAAACTGGTTTGCTTTGTCTAAAATGACATTTTATTTTCGGTGGCGATTTAAATATGAAACGTTAAAAGCAATGTAAAATTATTGAAACCCATCATAGAGCTCCAGACAATATATTTTTAAAACATCAGACTGTTATTACAATTTGGAATCGGACATTTCGAACTGTCCAAGTTTAAATAGTTTTCAATAATTATGGTTGCAGACAGTTTGATACCATAAATAACACGTCGAAAAGTTACCGAAATGGCTTTTCTGCGGTGATTTTTCAATCTGCCGTGCTTTGTCTAAAATGTCAACACATCGATGACGAGAAAATATGAACTGTTAAAAGCAAAATCGAATTGTACAAAACCATCACAGTGTTCCAGACACGAAATTTCTGGAATAACAGCCTGCTAATAAAACAATCTGTTAAATCCAAACGCCGAAGTATAAAATTGTTTTAAATAATAAAATCTATAGACAGCTTGATCGGCCATATCGTTTATAGCTTTATATGACTTTGCCAATAGCCTGATAATATGCCTTTCATTATCAGGTAAGGTAGCTTAATTTGGAAACTCACTTTAATATTAATTAGCTTAGCTATAAAAACCGGACTGAAAGGTTTTTATTTAGATCTGGGGAATATAAAATCTTATAACCTATTTTATGCATCTAAGAATGAATGAGATTAAAACATTTTTTAAAGATCTCATCAATACTTTCTATAATTATAATAATGACAATCATTCTTAGTTAGAACATTGTCGAAGCCAAAAGCATGCTGTGACCTTTTATTATTGAAGGAGAGCACTAATCATTACTACATTTTCGTAAAACAATATATTTTTGTGAGTACATCTTTCACTGGATGTCCTAAATATTTATAAATAAATTAATAAACATGGTTGCTCCATAGCCATAGACTATGTAATTTATATTAGGTATACGTTAACAAACAAAAGTACACATTAACAGGAACACAAAAATACGTAATAGCAGACTTATTATCAGTTGAGAATTTAATTATAAATTATATACCCATATATACGTCATACATACCCCAATGTTAAGATTACACTAGTCGAATTTTTTTCCATACAAACGTAGTCTAGGGATTATTCCACTGTTTGACGACGTAAGTTCAAAATAAAAAGTGATATCAATTTGTCTCATCATTATCTAGCCCTGTATGGAAGCGAAAAAGTAAAAAAATAAAATATTTGATAGTTATGAGCGTCGAAAGTTCCACATTTCGACACAAATTTTAACGCATTTTTGGGCGCTAATAAATACCATAAGAAGACGGAAAATTGCAAAACGGCCTCCATACAGGGATAGATTAGTAGTACAAAAATGCATATAATTATATTTTGAACGGATAGATTTAGTAGTTTTTTCATGATATCTAGACTGCCAAAAGATAAAATTTCGCGCGCTCGTTTTCGTCTTAAATCATTATCCATTTCGCTACAAATTTGCAAAAGTGTGTATTCGTACGCGAACTAGCTTCCTACTGCTCATCAACAGCATCTATCTCTTCCGTACGTGTTGCATTTTAACCCCGCGCACAAAATAGTTCGTGCGGTCGACTAGTGTTCCCTTAACGCAGTACTGGCCGTGCGACCACTCAACGCCAGAATATCAATATTGAACCTCCTTTTGGACAGTTACGTTTGCAAATTATGCTTTGATGTATATGATATGCTATTTCAGATAAGAAGAAATACTAGCCATAATTTTTTCTGTGAAAATATTTTAAACATACAAGTCGTTTTGGAGGAGTATGCATAAGTAGCGAAAAAATATCGTGTTTTTATTTACTCATTATAAAGCAAATCTTTTACTTTTACACAAAACCATGTTTTACAAATAACTTACATGTTTTTTTTTTCAAACCTTTTAACCTAGATGTTACGAAGTAGTATGCTTTAGAAAGTAATCGTTTTACGGCACTAAAGCGGTGGAAGGCCCATAACCACTTTAGTATTCAAAAGCATGGGCGACATTTTATCCGGATTAATAATTAATTTATATTCATTATTTTCTGCGGTTGGGAAATGTGAATTGGTATGTTAAACCAATTATATTTATTGTGGATACAACAAAGCTATCGAGGAATAATAAATTAATTCGAATATTATTATTAATGACCATTCATTAAGTCTTTAAGCCGTGTGCTTGATCGGATTTTCCTTCAGTAAAAATACGATTTTCCATACAACCTTTCATGCGCTATTTAATCCTCGATGGAAATATTTATCAAAATTAACTCTAGGTATCTTTTTCATTTCATGCTTTTAGTTTAGTTTGGACTGAGTGTCGTCTGTCAGTGAATAGATCAATTAACTTTTTATACATTATTAGAATAGTGGTAGGTATAGGTAATAGATATATATTAGATACAGATTGATAATAATTAAAAGTTAGGACGATTATAATAGATTGCTTTTTAGGGTTCCGTAGGCAACAACCCTTATAGTTTCACTATGTCCGTCTGTCCGTCCGTCCGCAGCTTAGCTCAGAGACTCTTAGTACTAGAAAGCTATAATTTGCCATGGATACAAAATAAATATGCCAACAAAGTGGTAAAAAAACCATGAAAAATATATTTTTCAATTTACCTAGTGTACACGTTATGAGGTGATGTTTTTTTCTCGTCTATCCCATGATGTGATATATCTTTGGATAGGCCATTCATAAATATTGCGGGTCTGTAAAAATTATTTTTAGATTCAGGGATCCGTTTGCGCAAAATTAAGCTTTAAATGGTAAATTTTAATTAGAGTCAAGTGTCATCACATAACAAAATTAAAAGGATAACCACCGCAGCTAAGTAAGCTTTACATGTTTAGGAGTAATAGTCGACAAACTTGTAAAATGTACTTGGAAAAGTAAAAAAAATGTATATTGGTGTATGGGGACAACAGTGTTCGAACGGCAAAGTTAATTTTGTCCCTTCGTTAGAGTAATTTTTTATGTTAGTAATGTTACTAACATAAACAATACAACACACTAACAGCTTCATTCAACAAAATAAGTACTCGTATTTATTTTGTTGAATGAAGCTGTTTATACGGAACCCTCTGTGCGTGAGTCAGACTCGTTCTTGGCCAGTTTTTTTGCTAACTATGCGGTATGACCCATTTAAACAGTAGACGCTTCTCTTGTAAGTGTGGGTGCAAACTTTAGAGAGAGTTACAATCTTCGAAGTTCTGAACCGCTGAAGTTACAGACTTACGGTACTGCTTACAGGACGGATAAGCCTGAATTAACATAAAAAGGAAAGAGGCTTAAACGCAGGCCTGAGGCTTGAAGAGCCTTATTTTATATAGCCATCTTAAATATTAGCTGACTGCAGCAAATCTGGTGCCGGATATCGGCACACATGATTTTTAAGTAGGTAGTAACTGTTGATAGTCACAAAAAGAGTATTTTTTACAAGTATTACTTTCAGTTAATATTGTATTTTCCATTTTTAAAAGAACACTTTTATACCGGTTAAATATAATATACATTTTATACAAGAAGGGGAAAATTTACAAGTCGTGATTAGACCTGCAGTACTATATGGATCAGAATGTTGTAGTTTGAAAAAGATGGATAAAAAGAGATTGCATGTAGCAGAGATGAGAATGTTGAGATGGATGTGCGGCGTGACGAGAATGCATGAAATGAGAAATGAGTAGGTATATTAGAGGAAGTTTGAAAGTGGTGCCAGTGACAGAAAAGTTGAAAGGATACCGTTTGTCCTGGTATGGTCATCTGATGAGGAGGGATCAAACGCATGTCACTAAAAGAGTTATGAATATGACATGTGCATGGATGGAGAGGGAAAGTAAGGCCAAAGAAAATATGGATGGACTATGTGAGGAGTGGTATGAAAGAAAAGGTAGTCAGTGATAGTGTGACAGTGGACAGAACGGTATGGAAGAATAAAACGTGTTGCACCGACCCCAAGTAACATGGGATAAGGGCAGGCAAATGATGAATTTTATACCGGTTAAAATACCTACAGAGTAACTGCAATATTGCCGTTTAATAACAGACAAAATCTTGTGCAATATTGGAAAAATAAATATTATCACTAGGTTCTGCCAGCAGCTCCGCCCACGTGTAAAGTGTTTTATCATAAAAAAGTAGCATATGTACTTATACAGACTATAATCAATCTGTTCATTCAGATCCGTTCAGCCGTTCTAGCGTGATTGAGTAACAAACATACATCCATCAAACTTTTGGAATTTATAATATTAATAGCTTTAGCCAATGGCTTCGCCCGCATCTGTGTCGGCAATTATCCCACGGTAACACACTACCGGGATAAAAAGTAGCCTACGTGGTATTCTAGTCTGTCTCTGTGCCAATTTCACCCAGACCCATTTAGCCGTTCTAGCGTGATTGAGTAACAAACATACATCCATCCAAACTTACGCATTTATAATATTATAGTATATTTATAGTAAAATAAGATAAAAATAACGTAAGCAATGTTTAAAAAATACCAATATGCTAAAATGCCACTAGTTATTGATTTGAGGTGACTTATTAGTCATCTCAAATACCTATTGTCCTGAGGTATCTGTCTTCTTCCTTCTAAATGATTTTTTAATAGAAATTGATTTTCTAATAGAACTTTAAGTTTCTGCTGCAAGATGGCGAAGCAATTGAGCACTAAGTACCTTCTAAATACTTTTCCGTTGTTCATGTAAGAGGATAAATGAGAGCAGCCAGCCGTGTCAAAATAATCAGGATTCTGAAACAAGTACGCACAATGACGAACTCTTCCTGAATTGTTGAGGTTGGAAGTTTGTTCATAATCTTGGAAAAAAGATAAAACAATGTCGAAAGACATTGAGCACTTTTATTTTAAAATGGTTCCAATAGAATTTTTATTAAAGAGCATTTTCCCGAAAAACGTAGGCATTATTTAGGTACATTTTTTCGTAATCACATCTATAAATAACATAAACACAATCATCAGCAGATTATCATCATTAGTAACACATCTGTAATAACTTATTAAGTAAAGTCGGGGAAATTAATTCCTTACCATTTTTGACAACGATCCTCTTTTATTGGGAGCTATCGTTTAAATTTGCCGCTAGGGGCGCTAGTGTAGAGTGAGGTTTTCAAAAGTCAAATTTTATAGGTGGCGCGAGTTTATTTTCATTTTTTTATTATTGTGAATACTTGCCAAATATGCCAGATTAAGATAGGTACGGATTTAATTAAACACTGCATTAATAGAGCTATATGTTTCAGAAATCTTTACTCCCTTTTTTTTTCGAAAATATGGCTGCTTTTTTTTTAGCTTTTATTATTTCATATTTTTATATTTAATCGCGATTGTTCTTTTCTTCTTCTTCGTATTAGAAATGATTTTAATTAAAACTTTGCCTCCATTTACATAGCAACGTTGAACAGCTATATTTAAGGACCTTACATGCCAGTGGCGCCAACTGGTTGGACAATGGAAGCCCCAATGGCACTTCACTAAAGTTAAAAATTGTCATTTTGAGCCTTGTATAAAAAAGTCCTATGCAGTATTAGCATTGATTAGCACATTCTTAATTCAAATATCGGCAATTTAAATTAAGAATCTGCATACAAGTTGCAGAACAGTTCAGAGATTTTAAGAATTTGCTAGACTAGCTAAAGAGTCCAGGACCCGTACCATGACGTGTTCAAACTATCATGGTTCCACTGTGAGAGAGACACAGAGCTATACAATACAATTAAATCTGGCATTTTTCACAGTCGCATCATGATAGTTTTCACACGGGCGGTAGGGCCCCAACTATTAAAAAAAATAAGATTGCAAACTATAAACTGAAAATAAAATCCATGACTAAACCAAGCAGATGCACTTATTTTTTCATTGGCTGATGAAACGACACACGCTCTAGTCAGTTTTAGGGGTAAAAACTGGACTCTATTACTAAGACTCCACGAACCGTCTGCCTGTCTGTCTGTCAATCTGTCTGTCACCAGGCTGTATCTCATGAACCGCGATAGCTAGACTGTTGAAATTTTAATTAAATAATAAAAACAGAATAAAATAAATATTTAATTGGGGCTCCCATACAACAAACGTGAATTTTTGCCGTTTTTTGCGATAATGGTACGGAACCCTTCGTGCGTGATTCCGACTCGCACTTGGCCAGTTTTTGTATAAACCGTGGCAATTCTACGAGTCTTAACCACTCATGACATCACTAATAACACTCGTAGAAATTATATTTCCCGTCAACGTAACAGTTTGTGAAATAAATTGACTCTAAAATATAAAAATTTATGATATTAAATATCTACGTGCGTTCTTCAAGTTAGCGTCGTCGTCGTTCTAGGTAACTCTGAAGATGTAAGGTTATTGGAAATTTTATCCGTCTTTGAAGTTCTCTTTTCTGATATAATATTGCTATATTGGCAATACCTTTAGTCGCTTGTTGAAAATAAACTCTTCTATTTACTCTTGTATCGCTAGGTTCCAAAATATGAAATCAAAAGTAACTACACAATGATTTCACACAAACACTCATACTAAAATTAAAAAGTTTGATTTATACACTAATATAATAAAATACTTTATACCTAACACGCTGATGTCACAAAGAAATTCGTATTATAAAAGTATTTATTTACTAAAACTTTATACACAAGTACAAAGGCTGTAAGAGTTATTGCCTTCTAAGGTCGACTGGTAGAAAATATCTGTAGGCATTTTCTTCCAGTCGACCTTAGGGTGGTTCAGAGATAAAATATGGCAGGTGCAACTAAATGAAAGGATAAATATAGAAATAAAATATATAAATATATATACTTAATTATACATACATACATAAAAAAAATTGAGTAACCGAAACCAAAAAATCAATTATGTAACATCATCGGTGTTAGCGCCAAAATCCAAACTCGCGATTTTTCATGTTATTTATTTTACGAATTCTTTAAAATACGCAACATTATTTTTACCATTTTTCTTTTCTGCAAACTTCTTGCGAATGTGCTCACGTGCCTTATATTTGAAAAAGAACCGACTGGTTGCCATCCTGATATTCTGAGTGAGCGCATTCCAAAGGTAGATCAAGGAAAAGGAAATATTCAAAATTTAAACAGCGGCTGCACTCCCTCCCCCACAAAGTGCACCTCACCAACATTCGAGGTCTGCACTCAAATCTCTCTGCAGTCCACTACCAGCTGGAGACTGAGAAACCAGCGCTGCTTTTCCTTACGGAGACGCAGATAGCGAGTCCGTCAGACGTGTCGTACTTATCTTACCCAGGGTTTACCCTGGAGCACAATTTTAAACCGCGCGCGGGTGTGTGTATGTACGCCCGTGACGACACTTGCTATCGGCGTCTCCGTAACCTTGAGGACTCCAAATTCACAACGCTCTGGGTTCTGGTGGACACAGGTCTGGATAAAATTATCTACGCCTGTGTCTACCGTACGCACAGCGGAGATCAGGAGACAACCAGGCTCACAGAGTACCTCAGTGAGGCGGCTGATGCGGCACAGCAGCGGTACCCTTCCGCCCAGTTAGTGTTACTGGGGGACTTTAATGCCCACCATCAGGAGTGGCTCTTCCCATACCAGTGCACTGACCATGCTGGACGGGAGATGCGTAAGCTTTCGCTAGCGCTAAACCTCACCCAGCTGGTCCAGGGGGCAACGAGGGTACCGGATGTTGATTCGCACACAGCAAATTGCTTGGACCTTCTGCTGACAACAGATCCAGACAGATACTCTGTGTCGATAGGTTCACCCTTAGGTAGTTCCGACCACTGTCTGGTGAAGTCTGTATCCGTCTATTCCCCGCCCGATCCCAGCCCAAGAGGCACCCGGCGGGTTTGGCGGTACAAGTCAGCAGATTGGGATGGTATGCGATCTTTCTTCGCATGCTATCCTTGGCAGCCTACTTGCTTTTCTTCGACTGATCCATCGTCGTGCGCGGACGCCGTGACGGATGTGTTGCGTCAGGGAATGGAGTACTACATTCCGTTCTCTGACGTATCAATGTCTAGCGAAGACCGGCCATGGTTTGGCGCCGAATGTAAGCGCGCTGACGCGCTTAAACATGGGGCGTACCTGGCTTGGGTCGACGCTCGATCGCGTAAGGCGAGTGACGTGGGTCTGAAGAAGAGGGCCTTCAACAGGGCTGCCAAGTCCTGCAAGTTAGTGTTGCGAAGGGCTCGGTTCGACCACATTGGCCGAATAGGGACCAAACTTGCTTCTTACCCAGCAGGTAGTAAAGCGTTTTGGTCTCTGGCTAAGTCGGTCGAGTCGAACTTCTGCCGTCCCTCACTACCACCACTGCTAAAACCCGACGGGTCGCTGGCCCACTCCGCTAAGGATAAGGCAAATTTATTTGCCTCTCTTTTTGCGGAATCTTCACGTCTGAATCCTGGTGACGCGCGGCCCCCTCCTTCTCCTGATGGATGCGTGACGAGTATGTCGGACATTCCTATCCATCAAAAGGACGTCCGTAGGGTGCTGCGCAACCTCGACGTGAACAAGGCTAGCGGCCCTGACGGAATACCAGCAATTGTTCTTAGAACCTGTGCGCCTGAACTGTCTCCGATCTTGACACGCCTATTCCGCCTTTCGTATAAGGCTGGAAAAGTGCCGAATGCTTGGAAGCAGGCTAACGTGCAGCCTGTGCCCAAGAAGGGCAGCCGAGCTGACCCGGCCAACTACAGACCCATATCTGTAACCTCCATACTCTGTAAGAGTATGGAACGCGTACTCAATATTAAGCTCCTGGCATACCTAGAAACTAACGATATCCTGAGTGACCGCCAATACGGCTTCCGCCGAAATCGGTCTACTGGGGATCTTCTAGCGTATGCCATTCACATCTGGAGTGAGGCCATCGAGAGGCATGGGGAAGCGCTTGCCGTCTCCCTCGACATCTCGAAGGCTTTTGATAGGGTCTGGCACGAAAGCCTTATTGGTAAGCTTCCTTCATTCGGTTTGCCCGGTGGTCTGTGTGATTGGATTGCAGACTTCCTGAGAGATCGGTCCATTCGAGTGGTTATCGATGGCTGCTCGTCGGACCACTTGGATATTAATGCCGGTGTCCCTCAGGGGTCAGTACTC
The DNA here is from genome assembly GCA_948252205.1 of Orthosia incerta. Classification (NCBI taxonomy): domain Eukaryota; kingdom Metazoa; phylum Arthropoda; class Insecta; order Lepidoptera; family Noctuidae; genus Orthosia; species Orthosia incerta. The sequence goes on along the minus strand of OX411741.1, from coordinate 33,487,341 downwards.
TCAGCAACTTTATTCTTGCTGCACATTAACGATCTGCTAAAACCCGGTACCTTTGGGTATGCAGACGACAGCACTGTTGCTGAGAGATACTTGTCCAACGCTCGTACTACCGGGCCTCAGGTCCAGTCTCTCCGGGAGGCCATGGTGGAGCGCTTAAACCTGTCCTTGCAGGCAGTCTCCGAATGGGGCGATGCCAATCTGGTCAGGTTTAATGCTGCTAAAACCCAGGCGTGTCTTTTTTCCGCAAAAAAGAGTCAATTTCACCCGGCTCCAACTTTCCGAAGTGTGACCGTGGCAATAACTGACCATCTTGAGCTGCTTGGCGTTACGTTGACATCGACTCTCAATTTTGGCCCATTCATTGAGGCAAAGGCTCAGCTGGCTGCCAAGAAGCTGGGGATCCTTGCAAAGGTGAGAAGGTACTTCACGCCAGAACAGCTGCTCAGCTTGTATCAAGCGCAAGTTCGATCATGCATGGAGTACTGTTCTCATCTCTGGGACGGCTCTGCCAAATACCAACTTGATGCACTAGAGTCGATCGAAAAGCGGGCCAAGAGGCTCATCGGCGATGAGGCATTGGTTAAGTCAAAGCTCCAGAGCCTTGAACATCGTCGCCGAGTTGCCGGCTTGTCGGTTTTTTATCGATTACATTTCGGGGAATGTGCGATGGAATTGCATAATCTAATTCCGCCCAGCCCGTTTCATCATCGGACTACCAGACGTAAGGCGATGCGCCATCGATACATGGTGGACATCCCACCCATACGCACTAAACGTTTTGAAAATACTTTTATTATGCGTACAGCTAAGGAGTGGAATTCCCTGCCGGAGTCTGTGTTTCCCGATAGCTACAACCTAGGGGTCTTTAAGTCAAGAGTGAATTGGTTACTTCTAGGCAAGCGTGCTCCATCATCGGCCACATCATCGCTTACCATCAGGTGAGATGGTGGTCAAGCGCGAGCCTATATAAGATAAAAAAAAAAAAAAAAAAGATCGCCTGGAAAAAGAAGGACGAGTCGATAAACCCAGAGCGGTGTGAAGACATTGTAGAAGATGGAGGAACGAAGATATTTACTTTGATCAGAGCAAAGGATTGAACATGAGAAGTCAGATAAGAAGAAGAAGTGGGTTTATCAACAACAGACAAAAAAAATCGGTCTTTTCTCAATAATGTTGGGATCAGCTGCCGGTCAAACAGTACGCCACTGAATACCAAGATTTCTCTTGTAACGGCTACTGCCTATTAAGGTCCATGATAACCCAGTTACTGGGTTACATGTTACTAAAAACCGTTTATAACATAATCATCTCCACGAAAAAACCTGAAATTAAATTGTATGCACCGCTACGGTTTTTACAACTTTACACATGGACGTGACGTTATTCCTGAAAAGAGGTCATTGTACTCATTATTATGAAAAACTTATAATTTTGGACCAAACCATAGATCGCAATAAAAAAATCTATTGTCCAGTACATTTCATATTCATATTATTATTATTTGATTTCATATTCATCTACTGCATTCCATATTGTTTTAAAGATGTTACACACAGGCTTATAGTACCCATTTAAGGATTCTGTTGGGAAGAAAAAAAAATTTTTTTTTCAATGAAATATCAATAATTACGAGGAAGGAGGCAAATTATGTTAAAGTTAATCACAAAACCATAATTATGTAGATATTTTGTCGAGTTATGTAAATATATAGTTATTTTATACATATATATATACGGGATCAGTCAATGTGGCGACGCCTGGGTGAGGCCTATGTGGACGTCTTTTGGACGTCAGTGGACGTCTTTTGGCTGAAATGATGATGTAAAGATAAATGTTACGTACGGAAACTAGACAACTGCGCCCACAGCTCTGCTAGTATCAAATAATATGTTCTACTAAAACAAAGTCAGATTTATAACACATCTATGCAATACTAATTTAACATGAACATCCAAATCCATTATGAACGCGCAAATGGAGAAAACGTTGAAATCGATATACAAAAAATAAATAGAAAATTTAATTATAAAAGAGCCAGTGCAATTGTATTTTAACAAAAAGCAAAATAAATTCGCCGCCGAGTGATGCTCATTTTAATTAAAAATAGATTGTGTTTTTCTGTGGCTTTGCTCCTTTGGCGTATCTAACAGGAACCGTGCATTTGTCCGAGATAAAAAACATTGCTACGTCGTTAACGATATTATACATTGTATTAGAGAAATTATTTTCTAATTAAACCAGAAGTTTTAGAAATTACCTCCTATAAATGAATAAATACATTGTACACCTAAAGCCCTTTTAAAGAACTATATTCCATTCTATACTAGTCACCATGACAACGAAAGAAAACCGTCGGTTAGTATTCAATAATAAGGAGGCTGAGTTGACTTGGGGAAATGACTTAGAATTTAGGTATTGTACAAATTATGATTAGTCGGCACGATTACTAAAAATTCACCTGGTCTAAATGATGCATTACGACTGAGAACAAACACGCAAACGCACACAACAGCACACCATTACACTAGTCTCTACCCCGGTAATCAACTCGCGAATCCCTTGATACCGACTAACTGTCTAATTTGGGACACATTGGCAATTATATCTACCTAAGTGATATTTAAGCTACTCTGACATTTCAACCGGTTTATAATTGTGTACCAGCTACTATCTGAACAATTAACTATTTCTAATCCCTGCATTCAACCAGCTTAGACATTTTATAATATGACTTTAGACGTCATAAGTTGAAAATGAGTAGTGATATTTGCGCCACGTGGCACTAATCAACGTCTTTTCCTATAAAGGCATCTTAATAAAAATGTTCAAGTAATAATAGATCCTATTATCATCTGTAATGTTATGCGTGGAACAACTTTGCACCCACCGAAGACGTCAAGGGAATAATAATTAACTGCCTTAAGAAAGGACTCGAGGAATAAAAACCAGTCATTGATATTTTAGACAGGAATGGCAGTCGTCTCAGGCTCTGACTTATGTCCGTTTAATCTGGATTAGCAGATTTTATTTTCGGAGAATTGTTTTTCGTAAACGAAGCAAATAGTTATGCATCGTAGCAGATGACATGACCCGTAGTTACTGCCGGTAGGCCAACTCATGCTTCTTGGCTACCGCCTTGGGGAGTAGCATGAGTTTTCATACGTATGAAGACACAAACAGATTCAGATTTTTTCAAGGGCATTGATGTCATTCCTGACTAAAATGATAGTTAAAACTACATCATCATTCCAGCCGAAAGATGATGCCCTTTTTAGTACTGGGTATATTATATCCAGCGTCGAAGGTCAAAGTCATTTGAAAGGACAATTATAATAGCCCGTAATTGGCACATGTGCATAACAATCAGACTTGACTTACTGACTTAATGTCCTATGTCCCCTGGATGGGGCAGAGGGCGTCCACCGTAGTCCTCCATCGTTATCGGTCTTGAGCTTCACGCTTCACCTCGCTCCACTTCATACCGATGCTCGTCGCTTCAGGTGCGACGCTAGGTTTGACGGGGACGGCCACGCTTTCTTTTGTCTTGGGGATTCCAGCGCTTGCTTGGGTATATAATCAGAATGGCAGCGTGTGGCCAATCCAACTCACTTGCGACGCTTGATCTGGCGGTCGATCGGGCTCTCGTGGCATTTTACCAACAGCTCTACGTTGGTGATGGTCTCAGGCCAGTAGATGCCGAGAAACGGCGAAGACAGCGGTTGAAGAAGACTTGGATCTGGCGTGAGATGTCTTTTATGACCACGTTTCGCACCCATAAAGCAGCACGGATATTTGACCCGAAGATTTTGCTTTAATCATAGCTTTCTACACAAAATGTGTGGGATTGAGTAGTGTTAGTATGTACTTTGAGTGGACGCATATTTGCAAGTTGTCTCAACATGACCCACTCGATCCGACAAGTTACATTGAAATTTTTAATGATATTTTACCTTACATACCTATTCACTGATGAAGAACAAAGCAACTAATAGATGGATTCGATTTATTAACTAGGTATTGCCAGGTTTCTACTTAGGAACCCACAACGTGCTTTAAAAAAGCTATCCAACGAATAAATTCCACCGAACGTAGGACACCGAGTAAAATCAAATGAACAGAAAAACTCTGATAACAGATCGAAATAGCGGTGGGCACGATAATAAAGTCACGATCCACGAACGGAATAAAAAATAAATATTACTTATATTTTCCCTTTGCGCAGATCACGATTCTCGTTATATTTTGGTTGTTCGACAATCCCTAAGGGTTATAATTTGACTGAAGCAACAGCTGTCTGGATCTTTGTGACCTTGGACTACAGATTAAACAACTTTTTAACCCTCGACGGAAAAAGAAGGTTGTTATAAGTTTGACGTGTGTACCTGTGTTTTTGTGTATCTGTCTATATCATCATAGATCTTAAACAGATGAACCAATTTTGATATTGTTTGTTTTTGTTTGAAAAGTTATCGAGAATGTTCTTAGCTTTGATGTTGATGAAAATCGGTTCAACCGTTCAAAAGTTAAGGGCGTTTTACTGTGTGAATCTGGGTGTTTTCGCAAGTTATCGTGTCATAATTACGTGTTCAATAGGTTTTTTTATAAAAGCGTGTCTACTACTAGATAAATTATGTAGCATGAAATAAAAATAAGGCGGGGGTTTAAAATTTTCTTCGTTTGAAGTATACTGAACGATTTTATTTAATAATTATAGTTATATAATATCTACGGAGAAGCTCGTGGCTTATTAATAACAGCCGCACGGTTCGATATTCTAGGTAAAGCAATGCCTGCCAAGTTCGGTCCGTGGATGGGTTGGGAACATTCTTGATATACCAAGAGGCCGCCGAGTCTCAGAAAGCACATAAAGCCGGTGGTGCCGGCTGCCATTTGAAGATCTTTGACAGTCGTTACGGGTAGTCAGAACCCTGAAATCTGACACAGTCTTGCCAAAGTAAGGGATTTTTTGTTCCGTCGCCAATTATAACCTTGTTAAATGTAATCTGTAATTGTGAACCATTTGCCAAATAAATAAACCTATTGTTATATAAACGGTATCGTGTTAGTTAACAGTTTGTGGAGGTCAGGTAGGCAGTCACTGCATGTAAAATATTGGTATCCAGCTGAACCTATTTAGATACTGGGAGCCGACCCAACTTACGATGGGCAAAGGCTTTGCAGATTGATTTTGACGAATACTTAAACTAAAATTGTTATTGTAATATAGAACTGTAATGGGGAAAAACAGTTAATTATTTCATTAGTAAAGAAACCACTCGTATAACCAGATATTTAAACTATACTGCATCGTCTTAAATAGCTTTCATAGAAAAATCTTGAAAGTAAATCTCCTAGAAAAGAAAAGGCATCGCTAATAATAGGTTGAGTAGAGTTGTTCTCTTAAAAACGATAAAAATGCGATCATAACTATCAGCTGAAAATATAATTCCCAATCCACTATCTTGGAATAAAATATAGGAATGAACTTCATTGTTTGTCCAGAATAATAATATAATATTATTACCAACGAGTAAGTACCTCCGTTACTTGTGATGTAAGAACACAAGACCCCTCCGGCCAAGCGTAGTTCAAAAAGCTTGGCTCTGTATACTGTGTCTGTTCTGAAATATCGGTCAATAAATGCAAGAACTTTTGAGCACGGTTTGTGTTCACGGAATTGGTATCTATAACACTATTGCATTACGACATTATAACTAACCTAACTTTGGTCAGCTATCTGCTTTGAATATTGAGACTGTGTCACCTGATAAGCCTATGATATTCCCACACTCAGTCCTCGTCTTTGTAGCAATGATTAAGACAGTGCCATAACCAGCCTATATATAATGCTTCCTCGGCTTCGACACATGACTCCTCTTTGTGTCAAGAATAGCGCTGTTATCAACCCTGCAAGTTCCGTCGTGTATTGGTAGATACTCGTATCACACAATAAATTATACTATGCATTTTGCCACATCTTATAATCCTTTCAGTTTTCCGTCAAAATCAAAACTTTCGAGGCAACTACTAGCTGTTTTGAAAGCTCATTAAAACAATACCGGAACAAAATACAAACAATGGTAAATAAACATTTCATTAAAAGTTTCAGTTAAATATAATGAAACACTCACAGTTGATGCTTCTTATAGTTTTAAAATGAAACGTGGTTTCAAATACGATTATTCATGATAAGAACTACGAAAAAACAAAGAACTGGTCTTACTGCATTTGTATCTACGATCGTATCTTATGAAAACAATTAGTACAACTACTTCACACAAATTGTGTGTTTCATAATTTTACAATCTTCTTATACACGTACTGTATGTAGTGCAGAAAGTGCTCAGGCTGAAAGTGCAGAAAGACGTGAACGTACAATAATCTTGCTAAGGATCCTCGTAACAGCTAATTTATATTGGATTCTATTTTGCCAGCGATATTATGTTATAACATAGACCTTACATTTTAATTATTGTCCGATTTTCCAATCGTCAGATAATTTTTTAATGTGAAAAAATAGCGGTTTGACAGCTGTTTTATATTTATATACTCGTATGTTTAGAAAATTTATGTCAACCCACCAAATTTTTATTTCAAATAAAAGTTATTTGCTTATTTAGAGCGCTTAAAGGTTTAGTTTATTTTATCATAATTTACTAGTTTAAATACTCAAACTAATTTAGTAAGATTAGGGTCCATGCTTTCAATGAGCTCTAGTACCTAATGAAGTAAAAACAAAAAATGTTTTATCATGGTTAAAAACTCTATTCTCTTCTAATTCGTTGTCTTCATTAGTGAAGATCGTGCCCGTCTTGGAAAGCTTTCACGGAATCATTGACGAGCTGCTTCCAAGCCACTCTGTCTTCGGCTCTTCTCAGGGTAGTGGTAACCGTGAGTCCCGTAATCACCCTGATCAGGTCTGACCACCGAGTGGATGAGCGTCCGCGTGGCCCTTTTCCATCCACTTTGCCTACAACAACCAGTTTTCCAGGTTATCTGGCTGTCTCCGGGCGATGTGACCAAAGTAATTTAGGACTCTTTGGTAGCAGATCGTGGAGAGTCTGGTTTTGATGTTTAACTGGTCGAGAATGGACTTATTTGTGCGTTTTACTGTCCACGATATGCGCAACATTCTCCACCACATCTCGAAAGCCTCAATATTTTTTCGATCCACTGAGCGAATTGCCCAAGATTCGGAGCCGTAAAGAAAAATTGAGAATATCAGGGATCTAACATGGCTCTCCTTGGTGTTATTAGAGATGTTCCTATTTAGGCCATATCCTCGACATCTTGCTTATAGCAGATTTGGCCATCTGCGTACGTCACCGAATGTCTCCACTGCAACCCCCCTGATCGCTGATCATGTAGCCCAGGTACATTAACTCACTGACGAACTCAGATCTACAAGTTCCCCCGTGCGTGCTGTTAGTCTGCTAAGGGATATTCTACTTATCAGGTGCTAAACACTTCAGAGGTTGTGCAAGATGAAATTAGTTACCTTTGCTCAGTTTAAATTACTTTTTCTTCAAACTAAACATCCGCTCCGACGGCGTCATCGTGAAAACATAAGATTGACAGTCGAGCTGCTATAACTTTCACCGGCAGTTCATTTATTTCTTCAGTCAGTAGCTTCTTCTCAAATACACATGCTCAGCAGCTTTTATTATTAATACAGGAAACCCGGCTAGAAAACTGGAGAAGAAGCAATAACTTTGAATTATCAATAAGTAATTAAAATGGTTGAAATCAAATACGAATAGCCAATATACGAACTTTTAATTTATTGGAAATCTTTCAGGAGGTAAAAGTAGTAATGAATGTAAACAACTTTAATGAAATGAACTCTGACCTAATTACAATATATGTGTAGGTGCATTTACAAATGTTTGCATCGGTAAAGCCAAGAAATATAGCAACTTCCATATCAGTTTTCAGTATTGGTCACACAGTAAAACTTTATCATATATATGATTATTTTTAACTTAAACAGCATTAAACTCAATTAAAAGACAATGCATATTGTGCTAGATTTATAACAATAGTAAACATTTATATTTACTGTAAGAACACAAAAATTCTTCCAATTAATTTTTATTTACGAATCACAAAATTACATCAATGGAAATAATTCCAAAACTTTGAACAATAACTTTGACGATCGTAACGCTGAACGTGACAATAAAGTGGTTTTAGGATTCTAAATTAGGGTGTAACAAGTATAATCGAGGGTGTGAGTTAATTCCCTAGTTGACGACAGCTATTAACGCTGGTTTGTAGTATATTGACAGAAACAATTTGTGCCAAGTGTTAGGTAAACGTGTGGTTTATATAAGGCTTTATTCTTGCCGCAAGTATCTTTAGAGGTGTGAGTGCCGGATTAAGGGCGGTGTGGAAAAGGTTAAGGAATTTGTGTTGTTATGAAACAGTCGGACTATGCGAATTATTGTTTAAGTAATATTTTCGTCCTGTCTTCTGATGCTTTTGGATTTGATTTGATTTGAGGATTTAGCTTCTGTCAGCGTCTTCACCCGTGGTAAAGTTAAAGATTATTCCGAGAGCACATATTACCGGGTTAGAATATCCTATGCACTATTCCTGACTATAATCTATCTCTGTACAAAATTTCATCCAGATCCATTCAGCCGTTTTGGCGTGAATGAGTAACAAACATACACACATCCAAACTTTCGCATTTATAATATTAGTAAGATTAAGGTGTCAAATTTATTATTAAAAGTACTTGTTGGCTTGTGTAATTTCCTAATCTATCTATCTATATATGTGAAAGAGAAAGTATGTATGTATGTTCCTTATAGACTCCGAAACGGCTGGACCGATTTTAATGAAATTTTCAGAGATTCTTTAGATTGACGCAGCGGATAATCCTGTAAGTTTGGTGACGATCGAAGCATTTTTTTGAACTTTGAACGCGGACGAAGCCGCGGGCAGATGCTAGTAGGCAATATAAACCAGTCAAGTATGAGTAGGACTCGCACTCTCGAGGTCCGTCTCAAAACTGTGATTTGCTGCCTGCTGAAATGACTCTATAGGTTTTGAAAAGTAAGATCATCACTAAATATGACGCCTACTAATCTATCGCTTAATTCCGATTACTTCAAAGCAGTATAAGATAGTCGTATTTGAAATCAATTTCAACTTGAGTCCGCGTTCCTGAGAAAAAGGGATTAAATACGGATCGATGGACAACAAGTTGATGCTATAAAGATTTAGTTTTTCTATTTGGAATCCAAAACACAGAAAATAGTGCAGAGCAGCCATTTGGGAAAGAAATGGGACGGTATTTATTACTCGTGCTGGAACCGAATAACAGACATAGTTCCCTCAAATTGTGAATTCGACTATTTTAAATGATTCCGACCCCTTATGAAGTCAGCTAACTTTTACAGAGGTTTATTTTTTTATTTTATTTATTCAATCCCTGAGCAGAGTGCTTGCTTCAATTATAGGCTTTCTAGATTTCTAGATGATTGTTAACATTTGTTAACTTTTTATTACGTACATTATTTTTTTTGTTTGTTTTTTTCAATTTCGTACGACTTATTGTCGGGCCTACGTTGTCCCACCATATCCAAGTACTAATGCTGTAACATGGAAATATTGTAAACACAAAAAAAAAAAGAGTAACCATGGAGTTTCTTGCCGGTTCTTCTCCATAGGAAACGACTAACCCGAACCGTGCACCTTTTGTCGACGTTTTATAAGTGCCCATGTAGGCCTATGTAAAATAAAAATATTTGATTTTGATTTGATTTGTATGTTTTAAAATTTGATGCAGCATTTTGCTCGCAACTCCATTTTTTTTCCTAAGTTTTGGTTTCCCATATCGTGTTGCATTATTTTTATATATTATGGCTTCGGTGTTTATCCCGTGAAAAATTTCACCACTGGGCAGAGTGTAGGCTTCAATTATTGGCTTTCGAATTTGATGTAGCATTTTTCTCTCAGCTCCGTTTTTTTCCTGAATTCAGGTTTCCCAAATTCTGTAGTTTTTATCTTTTATAGTTTTGTTATTCATCCCATGGAAAAACTTTTGAACAAAAAGTGTTTTAGAGGGATTTAACCGTGTCATAACAGTCAGTTTTATGTACACACATAACAACTGTATTCCTAGTAGATATAAACAGGTCATCCACATTTTTGCAGGTCTGCTTAAGCACTACATTTGCTAAAGGTTACACTAGTCGAAAATTCTTAAATACAAACGTAGTCTAGGGATTATTCCACTGTTTGACGATGTACGTTCAAAATAAAAAGCGATATCAATTTGTCTCATCATTATCTAGCCCTGTATGGAAGCAAAAAAGTAAAAAAAGAAAATGTTTCAAAGTTATGAGCGTCAAAAGTCACATTCTGACACTAATTTTAACGCATTTTTGGGCGCAAATAAATACCATAGAAGACGGAAAATTGCAAAACGGCCTCCATGCAGGGATAGATTAGTAGTTCAACAATGCAATTATTTGAACAGATAGATTTAGTCCTTATTTCATGATATCTAGACTGCTAAAGCCAAATTTATAAAATTTCGCGCGCTCGGTTTCGTCCTAAATCATTATCCATTTTGCTACAAATTAGCAAAAGTGTATATTCGTACGCGAACTAGCTTCCTGCTGCTCATCACAGCATCTATCTCTTCCGCACGTGTTCTTGGTTGATTTTAATTGCATTTAACCCCGCGCACAAAATAGTTCGTGCCGTCGACTAGTGTACCCTTAAGCACAACATTGACTAACTTTTAAAACAATTTAAGATTAAAATTATAAAATGTGAAGTAGAAAGTTTCAACCAGTTCAGCAGTTTTACTTTGCATCCCTACCAGTCAAAACTTTCTACTTTACAAGGAAGGTAAACAGACAGAACTTGTGGCATTTTGCCGAGGTAGGATTGTGAGCAATTACTTTATTTAATGAAAGGCTTATGTGCTTTACCTGTGAGCAGGAAAGAAAAATGCAAAATATAAAAAAACAAAAAATACCTATGTTTTTTTTTTTTACATTTCGTGAGGAAAGTGAATAAAATAATATGAATAAGGATGCTAGTAAGACTAGAGGTAGACAAAAGAATCCATCCTGGATTGTATGAAATGTGATTAAATATGGCTAGAAAGGTGAAGAAGTTAACAAGAGTGAGATGTCGGCTGATACAGATCGAAGAAGAAGACTGCAAGAAGGCTCCGCCAACCCCAAATAAAATAAAATTAAGGGCTGAAGGATGATCATATTGAAACTAGTTTAAAATCTACTTACCTATCTACAATGTATAACTGTATCGGTTGCTTGTAGCACAAACATAAGTCCCAATGCTGGGTCACACGCCGCTCCTTCTTAGGAATGCACTATCTACCACGCGTGCTCAATCATTTTCCTAATGCTGGATAACATGCCTCTTCTCGTTAAGAATGGGCTAATCTACCATGCGGACCCAGTGCAGCAGGCTTCTTTTACATTCAACCTCTGAGTGGCCAGTCTGTCGGTTTTTTATCGGTTACATTTCGGGTAGTGTGCGATGGAACTGCACAATTTGATTCCGCCTAGCCCATTCCATCATCGGACAACAAGACCTACGGCAATGCGCCACCGGTACATGGTGGATATCCCACCCATACGTACAAAGCGTTTTGCGAATACTTTCATTGTGCGCACAGCAATTCCCTAGACTTCTTCCCAAGAAGTGGAATTCCCTGCCAGAATCTTTGATTCCTGATAGCTACAACCTTGGGGTCTTTAAGTCAAGAGTGAATAGGTTACTTTTAAGGCAAGCGTGCTTCACCGTCAACCACATCATCGCTTACCATCAAGCGAGATAGTGGTCAAACGCGAGCCAATCGCTGATACAAAATAAAATAAAAATACAAAGTTAAGGTTTAACGAGTTTTGGCTCCCAAAACTCTGACTATATACTATTTATTTTTTGTTTACAGTTACTTACATGAATTTCAAATCTAATAATACTATCTTTTAGGTTTAAGCACATTTTATGTATTTTGTGGGAGCCCTATGTCTAGCAGTGGACTTCTTAAGCTCAAATGATGATGATGATGTATTATGTAGATCGTTTTGGGACAAACAAACCCTTTCTTTTTTTTCTTCTCTCTGACCAATCGACTATTCTTTGTTAGAAATCTTAAAAAAATATGTATTATCCTTCCAGGCTTTGTCTCCACGATACAAGCCACCCCGACGCAAGCTCACATGAACGTACAATCGCTTTATTAGCGTTCACACATTGCTCAATGAAGCGTGAGTTTGAAGTTTGCTCATCATTTTTAACCCCCGTCGAAAAAGAAGGTGCTTTGTTTGCTGGTGATATTATTATTCTATGGCGTATGAACAGATTATTATGTTTTATGTCGTGGTCGCCCAGTGGCTTAGACCTCGTCCCTCGTGCATTATGGCGTGTGACCAGACAAGCACCAAAGTGATTTTTCAATGGCATATGTACGTTCTAAGTTTATATTGGCCCTTGCTGACAACGGTGACGGTAAACATCGTGAGGAAACCTGGAATTTATACTAAGTAACTACAAGGTTATTGGTAAAACACTAACAACCTTGCAGGGCTGTTTTACTTACATCATAAACAAAAACTTTTGTTCTATGACTTTTAAAATTCAAGGAAAAAAATCTGCTAATGCATGCATTTATGATCACATAACTCGTCTGAATGCAAGTTCTCCCCAGTTAACTGAGAGAGTTAGCTGTAAAATGAAACATCAAACAATACTCTTCCTAGACAATGAAGCTTCCTAGAACCGTCTGAAATGCGCTTTTGTTCTTCATTAATTAGATAAACTTGCCCAACAATATTGGAATCGGCTTCCAATGTAACCGGAAGCCGCTGAATACCAGTATTGTACATGGTCTGTTGAGTGACTTGGATCGACTGCCTTTCTGTAAGGCAGTCGCTCCAAGTCGCTCAACAGACCTTCAGTATCAATTTTATTTACCCACGGCCGTGTGTCACTAGCGGGGTGCTAACTGAAAATCAGCGCTGGTTGTTGGACGCCCAGCAAATGCTGAGTTGGTGACCCTTTCGGTATGGCCGTCCGGCGCAATTCTTAAACCTTGTTTGTACTTTTTTTAATATTCTTCTCTGTTACTTTGAGATTGTAATTGTTGTGTTGTGTCTGTGTCGAATAAAATGTTTTCCGTTCTATTCTTTCCTATGATACTCCTTGGATCTCGCTTGCATTTGTTTGTTAGTTTTTCGAGTTGCAACCAAACACAAGGAATCAAACAATGCAACTAAGTTTTTTCTAACATTTTATGAATGTTTATGAAAATAAATAACAAGCAAGCAGCAAAAATATTACTATAAGGCCTTTATGGAAGTTACATTATATATTTTCATACATTCAACATGTAGCAAACTGTTTTAAATTATAATCAGCTTATCGAATTTCCCGGTTTAGTAGTAAGTGCGTCTTGACTTTGCCAGCTGTTTCAATAATTTTCTATTGTTTGCTATTCTTGACCAGATTGTACTTGTACCTCCAATAATCTTGATGCCATCATCTCATTTATCATTGCCAACACTTGTCAAGTGTACATCACCATTTCTACGGTTTTATTTTCTTTAGAATTTCTTCGACCTTGCGCTTTGAAAGACTATAAAACAATAGTATATTATTGATTTCAAAATCAGAATCGGACTCGGAACTCGACATACTCGCATACGCCCCGCGCCCTAGCCACCGCCGCGTAACCTATTTTTCTCGTCTGTCCTGCGGCGGTGAGATTTCTGCGCTGCGCTGTACTGCGTAACCAGACTCTTGAATAGAGTTGTCAATATTTACGATACTACTGCTATCGCTGTCATAACTATATACAACAAAATACAACATACGATTACTAAAATCTTTCCCTGGAGGAACTATAGTATTGGTGAATGCCTTTGGGCTACTTTATTATCAGAATTATGCACCGACTCAATAGGATAAACCACGGAAACTAAATTTATTTATTGGCCTATCTACACTTGTTACACTGTTTATCTTAATAATACAAGCAATATTATACAAGCATAGTGTACAATATGATGCGATAGACACAGCATGCAAAAACCAAATTATAACATCGTTAAAATTACAAGACTTTTAAGCATCTACGTGTTTTATATTTTTGTAATCACCTCTAAAAACCCTTTATTTTGATAACTTGATGAGTTTGGAAGAAAAAAAATTGCAGCCCAACAATATGGCGCCCAAAATCCGCAATGTTCCTTTTTTTAACTAAACCTATCTAAGAATACTTGGGCGGTTAAGACCTATCTAACAATGTCTTAATAATAAAAATCCATCAAGTAGTTTTTAAGATATGAGGTAATAAAGAATATTACATACATACAAGATGCGCGCAAAAAACATAACCCTTTCCTTGCAGCCGGGTAGGTAAAAATTATAGGAGAATCAATAAATGGTGGTTACTTTTAATGGACTTGGCGCTTCACTATGTTGGGGTCGGCTTCCAGTCTAACCACATTCAGCTGTATGTAAAAATTACAGGAGAATCAATAAATGGTGGTTACTTTTAATGGACTTGGCGCTTCACTATGTTGGGGTCGGCTTCCAGTCTAACCACATTCAGCTGTAGGTAAAAATTACAGGAGAATCAATAAATGGTGGTTACTTTTAATGGACTTGGCGCTTGACTATGTTGGGGTCGGCTTCCAGTCTAATCACATTCAGCTGTAGGTAAAAATTACAGGAGAATCAATAAATGGTGGTTACTTTTAATGGACTTGGCGCTTGACTATGTTGGGGTCGGCTTCCAGTCTAATCACATTCAGCTGTAGGTAAAAATTACAGGAGAATCAATAAATGGTGGTTACTTTTAATGGACTTGGCGCTTCACTATGTTGGGGTCGGCTTCCAGTCTAACCACATTCAGCTGTAGGTAAAAATTACAGGAGAATCAATAAATGGTGGTTACTTTTAATGGACTTGGCGCTTGACTATGTTGGGGTCGGCTTCCAGTCTAATCACATTCAGCTGTAGGTAAAAATTACAGGAGAATCAATAAATGGTGGTTACTTTTAATGGACTTGGCGCTTGACTATGTTGGGGTCGGCTTCCAGTCTAATCACATTCAGCTGTAGGTAAAAATTACAGGAGAATCAATAAATGGTGGTTACTTTTAATGGACTTGGCGCTTGACTATGTTGGCGTCGGCTTCCAGTCTAATCACATTCAGCTGTAGGTAAAAATTACAGGAGAATCAATAAATGGTGGTTACTTTTAATGGACGTGGCGCTTGAATTTTGAAGTGTTTTGGACTAAATATATATTGATTCATCGCAATTATTAAGAAGCCTGCCAAGTCTGACAATCGTATTTTTTGTAGTTCAAAGAAAAATTGCTATTATATATTCTTTCATCCTCTTCATCTTCTTTCATTCTGTCGGAATTGGCAAAATGATTGATCACGTGACATTTCGATAGCGCTTGTAAATCCCATACACTTTTGTCATTTTACCAAACGCAATCGCGACGACGCTATAGTTTAGAGAATGTCGCTTGTCTAACGTCAATTGTTTTATCTCTGAGACAACATTGACACATGTAAATGTCAAATTACTTTTTTTAGTGCTTATAGGCATCCTGTGGCCCAAGAGAAGTGACATTCAATCATCGAAAGCGTGGCGATAACGATTGTATATAATTTGACATTTGCATTTGTCAATTTTGTCTCAGGGATAAAAACAGACTTTACAGTCTCTATATGCAAAACTATAACGACCGAATGCAAAACTAAATGCGAAATGAACAAGAACTAATTGGAATTGAAATTTTAAGCTGCCACTCAACTTAAGGAGCAAGCTATTATGAAAATATAGTTTCTCCCAGGCGAAGGGAAGTGAGCTAATTGGTACAACTTCTCATTGTTACTCGTACTACAATGTTCCATAAATACTAGAACTCGCCATTCAAACAATGGAGTATTTCCAACTTCTCATAATAGGATCCTATTTGAGAGGATTTGATCCATGTTGAGAGGATGAATGAAAGGCGACTTACAAAAGATATTTACAAAGCAGACGTGGAAGGAAAAGCCGGGTGGAGATGCCCTGGACAGACATATATATACCTGGTGATGTTCTTCAGAAAGGTCAGGTGCGCTATAAAGCAGTACTTACTTACGTTACTTTGGCGCCGAATGTAAGCGCGCCGACGCGCTTAAACATGGGGCGTACCTGGCTTGGTTCGACGCTCGATCGCGTAAGGCGAGTGACGTGGGTTTGAAGAAGAGGGCCTTCAACAGGGCTGCCAAGTCCTGCAAGTTAGTGTTGCGAAGGGCTCGGTTCGACTTCTGCCGTCCCTCACTACCACCACTGCTAAAACCCGACGGGTCGCTGGCCCACTCCGCTGAGGATAAGGCAATTTTGCGTAATCTTCACGTCTGAATCCTGGTGACGCGCGGCCCCCTCCTTCTCCTGATGGATGCGAGACGAGTATGTCGGACATTCGTATCCATCAAGAGGACGTCCGTAGGGTGCTGCGCAACCTCGACGTGAACAAGGCTAGCGGCCCTGACGGAATACCAGCAATTGTTCTTAGAACCTGTGCGCCTGAACTGTCTCCGATCTTGACACGCCTATTCCGCCTTTCGTATAAGGCTGGAAAAGTGCCGAATGCTTGGAAGCAGGCTAACGTACAACCCGTGACCAAGAAGGGCAGCCGAGCTGACCCGGCCAACTACAGACCCATATCTGTAACCTCCAAATTTGTAAGAGTATGGAACGCGTACTCAATATTAAGCTCCTGGCATACCTAGAAACTAACGATATCCTGAGTGCCCGCCAATACGGCTTCCGCCGAAATCGGTCTACTGGGGATCTTCTAGCGTATGCCATTCACATCTGGAGTGCGGCCATCGAGAGGCATGGGGAAGCGCTTGCCGTCTCCCTCGACATCTCGAAGGCTTTTGATAGGGTCTGGCACGAAAGCCTTATTGGTAAGCTTCCTTCATTCGGTTTGCCCGGTGGTCTGTGTGATTGGATTGCAGACTTCCTGAGATATCGGTCCATTCGAGTGGTTATCGATGGCTGCTCGTCAGACCACTTGGATATTAATGCCGGTGTCCCTCAGGGGTCAGTACTCTCAGCAACATTGTTCTTGTTGCACATTAACGATCTGCTAAAACCCGGTACCTTTGGGTATGCAGACGACAGCACTGTTGCTGAGAGATACTTGTCCAACGCTCGTACTACCGGGCCTCAGGTCCAGTCTCTCCGGGAGGCCATGGTGGAGCGCTTAAACCTGTCCTTGCAGGCAGTCTCCGAATGGGGCGATGCCAATCTGGTAAGGTTTAATGCTGCTAAAACCCAGGCGTGTCTTTTTTCCGCAAAAAAGAGTAAATTTTACCCGGCTCCAACTTTCCTAAGTGTGACCGTGCCAATAACTGACCATCTTGAGCTGCTTGGCGTTACGTTGACATCGACTCTCAATTTTGGCCCATACATTGAGGCAAATGCTCAGCTGGCTGCCAAGAAGCTGGGGATCCTTGCAAAGGTGAGAAGGTACTTCACGCTAGAACAGCTGCTCAGCTTGTATCAAGCGCAAGTTCGATCATGCATGGAGTACTGTTCTCATCTCTGGGACGGCTCTGCCAAATACCAACTTGATGCACTAGAGTCGATCGAAAAGCGGGCCAAGAGGCTCATCGGCGATGAGGCATTGGTTAAGTCAAAGCTCCAGAGCCTTGAACATCGTCGCCGAGTTGCCGGCTTGTCGGTTTTTTATCGATTACATTTCGGGGAATGTGCGATGGAATTGCAAAATCTAATTCCGCCCAGCCCGTTTCATCATCGGACTACCAGACGTACGGCGATGCGCCATCGGTACATGGTGGACATCCCACCCATACGCACTAAACGTTTTGAAAATACTTTTATTATGCGTACAGCTAAGGAGTGGAATGCCCTGCCGGAGTCTGTGTTTCCCGATAGCTACAACCTAGGGGTCTTTAGGTCAAGAGTGAATAGGTTACTTCTAGGCAAGCGTGCTCCATCATCGGCCACATCGTCGCTTACCATCAGGTGAGATGGTTGTCAAGCGAGAGCCTATATAAGATAAAATAAAAAAAATAAAAAAAAAGTACTCATAGCCCGCGTGCGTATATCAATAGATGTATGAACGTGAGTGAAGCAAAAGAAGTAGTTAAGGATCGTAGATATCATGTATCATGGAAAAAGGCGTGACTTTATGTATATATGTATTTATAATGAGGTTCATAAAACCAAACTATTTCTTGTCATAAGTTCAATCTGCCTAGCCTTTACCCAACTATGTTGGGGTCGACTTCCAGTCTAACCACATTCAGCTGATTTATATGGATAACAGTACCAGAATTGTCTATCTGACCTCCACAACCCAGTAACTGGGTATCATAATACTCTTTGGCCAGACTACTGACTTGCTACCCGCTTCTGACTACCCGTAACGACTGTCCAAGTTCTTTAAATAATAGGCGGGACCAACGTCTAAACGTGCTATCCAAGACACTGGATAGCACGTTAAGACGTTGGGAACTTTTTTCATACTAGCAACAAAATATTTTCTAATAATTAAAGTTAGCATAATAACAAAATAAAAATTTTACAAAAACAAAATCCGATCCAATTACCCCTTTTTGAGTGTGGAAAATTTGACACGTAGTGACTGGCTGTCTTTTACATGAAAAATTAATGATCAGTTAAACCTCTCAATTTAATGCTTTTTCATACATGAAATCATCGTCCTGATTCTCATTGTTAAATAATATAAATATATAACAATGATAGTCCGATTAGACAAAGCGATGTGATTTTTTGGTAATAGAAACGAAATAATTTACTGCAAATAATCAATTTCAAAAATATTTTTCATGAATTTTATGGGTACCTAGTGGACTAACAGATTAAAAAGGATTTCATATTCCTATGAATAAGAAAATCTTTCAGTCTGTTAGTCCGATTACTATCAGACTAAAAGATTTCGTGTTCAGATTAAATCCCAGTTTCCTGGTTCTTCTTTAAGATGACATAAAAGATACTTTAGTATTAAAATAACGGCAATATTTTGTATAGAACTTTAAGGTTTCTCCGGCAATGTAAGTCGTCTGTGGTTGAGTATAACTTATTTACAAGCGACTTCTTGTAAAAGGCAAACATTGTGAAGAAATCCCTTGTCAGCAATGAATTTTCAAGTCGGTTTATGTATAAGAGCGATGCGAACGCCACCTGGCGAGAAAAGATAACAACATTGAGATAAGCAGATGTTAGGTAACCGTAGAAGGTTTTGTAATACAACGTCACAGAGAGTAAAACAGGATTGATATTCCTGGGGGTATAGTTGCCCCTATTGGTATGACTAGTTTTACGGACGACTCGCATGCTATTTTATAAATCTGTCAAAAGATTCTCAAACTACCACTAAGTTGACCGTATCTCAAGCAAAGCGAGCTTTACTCAAAAGTTCGGTTTTGTTATAGTAAAACTTTAGGTCACATTTGCTCAATTTCAAATTCTAAAATCGAAGTAGAATCACAGCGTAACAAAGTTAACAAGCTAAAACCGCAGCTACTCAGCAAAAAAAACGACCCACCACTTGGACAATAGCCCTCATTAGCAAAGAATGCAAAGCTAATAGCGAAAAAGAAACTGGAGAACCCCGATGCAGTCGCTAATGCAATTTGTTGCGCCGCCGGCGTAATCCGGTTATACAATGGGCCAAGGTTGGCTGCCCGCATCGATACACGAGACGAAGGAAATCTTCTAAGCCCAAATAGGGTATGAATACATAATAAGCTCTAGACGACATTTTCAATATTTTTATGGCATCATACTTCTTATCAATTTTATACGATAAAAAATTGCTTCAACAGAGTATATAACTTAATTTCGTAGATAACATTAAAACTGAAAACTGTTTGTTCAAAATATGAACTTTTAAAACTTCAGATATTACAAAAGTCAATGCACCAATGCGTCCGCTCTTCATCGCTTTTATAAAATGATTGATACGCAAGCCGCGTTTGACCACTGTCTCTCCTATATGTGACGATGTAGTCAACGATGTAGCAGGCTTGCCTAGAAGTACGTATCCTATTAAATTAAACTTCAAACACTGTCTTAACTTCCAACTAAGACACAAGAGAGCAGTGTTGGCCCAGTGGTATCGGCCGCGACTTACAAGTTGTAGGTCGTGGGTTCGAGCCCAGGCAGGCGCTTTACTTTGTGTAAATTATTTCATCACCACTGCTCTCAAAACGGTGAAGGAAAACATCGTGAGGAAACCGGCATGTCCTAGAACCAATAATTCGAAGACATGTGACAACCACCAACCCGCACTGGGCCCGCGTAGTGGATAACGGCCCATTCCCTCTCACAGAGAGGAGGCCTGTGTCCCAGCAGTGGTAACATTAGTAGGCGGATGATGTGATGTGATGTGTGAAGACACAAGAATGTGGCGAATTATTTATAGCTCACACCTTTTCCTATGGTGTCAACAGAAACTACAGAACGGTAGTGTTCTATGGTATGCTACGATACGATAAGAAGAAGAAGTTTCTCATAAACTCTTCAGCAACATATCAGTATGTTCAGTTGAAAGAACTTACTGTATTCAATAGCACGTAAAGTATATTTTCCCTTTGATATAGAAAATACTTGCACCTACATAATTATGTGTTATCCTTAACTTACCTAAAATTTAACAACGGAAGTGCTACTTGCGTAGGTATGTTTTCTAGAAAATATTTGTCGTATATTGGGCTGATTTGTCATAGGTACCCAATTTAAAAACCAAATTCTACATGCAAAAGGTTTCAAGAAAATATTTTTGTCACGTAAATCTGTTACAGGTATGCAATTTAAAAGTATGTGACCTAAATCTATCATACGTACCCACTTTAAAAAGCATTGCAGGCGTAAATATGTATTTTGAACTTGCCGTCGAAATATTTCGGGGAAGTTTAGCTGTACTTAGCGGAGAAGTGCTTTTTAATAGGAACCGCTTATCGGCAAATTTAGTCTTCAGTGTATGTGGTTCTGAAGTTTCGACATATTTTCGTGATTTATATAAGGCTTGCTATTAGATGGGCAAGATTAAGCTTAAGGCGAACAATTGGATCTGTTCAAGTTGAATATCGGTCTTTTGTGCACTTGCCTTACCGTTAAATAACGACTTCTCTAAGAACATTGATGATATTGCCTCACGGCAAAATCCATTAGCAAATCTGTCACAAGATTTGCTTACTACAGATAGTAATACGACATGAGGTCCTTACAAAAAATTACCAATCGAATCTCTTGATAGTAAAATTGCTACTGACAGTTTCGGAATTGGGCTTAGCCGTAGGCCTGATTTCTATATTGTCAACCTAGGCCCGTAACAGTAATGTAAATAAAAAAAGTTCATTATAAAAATCCGACTGCTTAAGAAGCGAACTAAATAGAAGTAAATAAGAAGAAAATCATGTTGTGTAGTCGAAGGATACATTTGGTTTTGGTCAGTCAGCTCGAGATTGTAGGTATCCTCCTCTTCTTGTTTACGTCTTCTTAAGCAGTCGGGTTTTCGAAAGTTTTTATTTACGAGTATAACTTTTTAATTAAGTATATTTTTTTCGAATTACTTTTAAACATAAATAAGTGTTATATATTTTTGTAATCACCTTTTAAAATGCTTCATTTTGATACCCAACATGATAGGTTTGGAATAAAAATAAAATTGGGAACCCACCATAAGGCGCCCAAAACTGGCCATCTTTCTTTTTAAATTTTAATGTCGCCGGTGACACTCGCAAGGTTAGGACGATTGATGCGTACAAAGCGCGTACGCGTAGGCGTTTGGTCGCTAGAACTCCACATAAATACATAGACTGGTAAACACATTACTCCCCTTTACGTCGCGCAGTCGACTAAATGCGATCACTCTCAGAATCTGTTGGAAGATTCAAGATTGGATTTAACTGTAAGCCTAATATATTATTGTCAACCACTGCAACTCCTGGAAGCCAGAATAAACAATGGTGACCATCAAGAAAACTTCAAGATAATGCTCGACGAGTCCCGTTTAAACGATTTTAGGTTATTATGACCGGAAGATCTATAGGTGGACATCCCACGCACTAAATGTTTTGGAAATACTTTCACTATGCGTACAGCTAAGGAGTGCAATTCCCTGCCGGAGTGTGTGTTCCCGATAGCTACAATCTCGGGGTCTTTTAGTCAAGAGTGAATAGGTTACTACTAGGCAAGCGTCCTACACCTTCAACTACATCCTTACTTACCATCAGTTGAGGTAGTGATCAAGCGCAAGCCTATCTACAATAAAAAAGGTACAGAATTCTGCGTAGCGTTTTCCCAATAATGTTTTGGTTGGCTAAGTTACTAGTTTAATCAAATGCGGTACCAGTATTTTAAATAGAGCTACCGCCTGTAATAACCTCAACAATCCAGTAACCGGCTAAAACTAAATATGTAGAGGAAGTTTCCCTTAAAGTGCATTTTCTTTGTCTGTAGACAAACCTAGCAGAATCATTAATATAATTTTCCAATTTAATTAACAACGGATGGACGATAAGGCCGAAACGTTCTGGAGTCGCGACCGTGAACTGCAAGACGCTGCGTTGGTAGGCCTCCCACCAGGTGGACAGATGACCTGGGGAGAGTGGCGGGAGTCCGCTGGATGCGATACGCACGGAACCGGTCAATGTGGTGACGCTGGGGTGAGGCCTATTACCAGCAGTGGAGGTCTTTCGGCTGATATAATGATGATGATGATTAATTAAATAAAAGCACAGGCTAAAATTGCTACCTGTGACATCCATTACCACTCTAATTAGGTTATTTTCAAGATATGACAATTTATGGTGTGTACCTTACAAATATTTTTGGAAAATAACTCGCACATTTGTTTGTAAGTATTTATTTGATACTGCTCATGCAGGTAGCTTCGTACAATGCAGTTAACAAAATCATTATTTCACATACAGTAGCATGAAATTTTTCAAAGGAGTTTTTATATGACAAACGTGAGCAAAAAACCCGGATTCAATGGGTTTTTGTGAATTCATAGCATGAACATTTTAATTAGAAGATGAAACTTTGTATGAAATTTCGTTATTTTTATATAATTGGGCAAGCCCATTGCAATACGGCATACGGCTTGTTACAAAGAAAACTTTGATTAAAACAGCATATTTTATAGTAACAATGCTGCATTTAAAATATGAAAACAATAACCTGTTCAATCCATTTATTTCACCTACTAATAAAAATTAATGCACCTACTGCTACATGTCTATGTAGCAGTAGGTATCTAAAAAAATATTACATATCGTCAGTCTTTAAAAAGGTCCAAATAAACATAACATCACCTCAAGTATTCCCTAAAGAGTTTGGCAGAGTTATTTTGAAATCGCAAATATTAGGCAGCGAGTATATTGCAATCAACCGGGATCAAATTTAGGGGGCACGGTTGGCGCAGTGGTTGAGCGATTGACTGCTGCGCTGCGTGTCGCGGGTTCGATTCCCGCACGGAACAAATATTTGTATGACCTACAGATAGTTCTTCCGGCTCTGGGTGTTGTGTATGTGAGTTTATATGTTTGTAAACGCACCCACGATACAGAAATAAATTTCTAGTGTGGGACAAAGTTTAAGAAAAAAAAAATTGTGCTGCTACTATTATTTCTAACGGAAAACGCAAAATCACTTTGCCCGAAGCTGGCATCTAACCCAGAACCTTATTCTCAGGAGTTTTTCATGGACTTGTCGTGGGAATGGTGGTTCCGTGGTGGCAATCCCTCCTATTGCCACCACGGCACCACCATACCCACGACAAGTCCATGAAAAACTCTTTCGCTATAATTAAAATTTAGTTTAATTAAATACTTTAAAAGATCATTCCAACCCAATGTATAAGTAATCTCAGTTCAATTAAGATATTAAAATTCAGTTGAAACATTTGACCATATACTAACTAACTAACAAGGCAAGATATATTAAACCTTGTATGAAAACAATTAGAACTGGTTTTCTTTTAAGACTGCAGTTTTATGGTGCAATTGTTTCTATTATTAAAGAGCTACTAAGGGTAACCGCAATTGGTAATAGAAACAAAGAACTGCTATATTTTCTAGGAAAAAAGGAAACTTTACCTAGTTCAGTAGGTCAGTATTGCCAGTTAGCTATATTACCGACAGTAATTATATAAATCTATTTAACCTAGACATGACAGGTTTACTTGAAATGGTTAAACTGTAAAATAAATATTTATATCGAATTGTAAAATGGCTGAACTTATATAAATCCAGTTCAGAAGGTCGATAGTCACAATGTTTATTCATCAGGAGGAAAGGTAAGCGACCATTTTATTCAATGTGCTGAAAGTTAGTATTAGGGCATGATAGAAAGAAAAATAAAATTGACGGTTAGTACGAGTATTAGAGAACAAAAGAAGGATAAAAGTAAAGTTGTCGTTTTATAACACCTTCAAAAAGACAGTAAACCTCTTGGGTGCATTTTAGAGAATGCTTAGGGCATAGAATTTAAGGTTAAATGAATAAAAGTAAATTGCTCGCCGACAGCCTCAGAACTGCAGCAACACGGACTACTAATTTTAACTATAAAAGTAAGAGTCATTGTTGTCGTTGAGTGTCGAGAGTCAAATACCTTGCTTCTCACGCCCCCCCTCCTCCCCCACCACGTAACTTGAGCAATTGCCTGTCTGAAAATTAGCATACGGAAACCCAAACCTGTGATTGGAAAAGTTCTTCCTAAAGTCGCAAGTAAATAGCCTTCGCAGCGACACCTGCCGGGAGGTCAGGGAAACGTAACACAAGTGGCTCAAGGCCACTGAAGGCCACGGAAGGCCAGGCCAGTAAAAGGGAAAATCTGAGACTTGAGCCTGTGCCAAAAAGCAGTACCTAATAACATAGCGTTATCTCGGTAACTTAAATAACATATTACTTATACCATGCAGAAAAGCGAAATAATTTCAAGATTTTCAAAAACAACGAAATAGAATTCGCATCGTCACTGGGCGGCGGGTCAATGGAATATATACAAGTAGATCAAGGCCATCCAAGGCCAAGCTAGGCCGGTAAAACGGAAAATCGTTGAAGTTGTTGGACACTCGCCAAAACAGCTGTAATGAGCTTTGAAGTCAGCCGAAAAGATGCTGCGAAGCTAACGGAAATAGAGCAGTAAATTAAATGATCCGTCAAATCTGAATGAGACACTTTTCATGAAGTTATAACAATACGTCAGTTTCTGCCCTCTTTTCTTTGATCTCCGTTTATTTTAGTTGATTTATGTTACAACATAAATTTGGATGGCTGAGTACACTCAGCCATCCGAATTTATTCTTTGTTTATCAAAGGAAACAATGAATGTTCTATTTGTATTTCTACGTCCGTTTCTTATGTACATATGACGGAAGACCTAGTACAACAGAAGTACTCATAAAAATTTACACACACCAACACCCACCTACACTCACACACACCATCCAAACACGCGCACACATACACCTACTCACGCACACACACACACACAAATATGCAAAGTTATTGCAGACCAAAAGAGCATGCGCATCTTTTATTTCTTTTGTTTTACTATGTTTATTTTTTAAATTAATTTATTGCAAAGCTTGTGTTATGAAATGTACCATAAATGGGCGAAGACACTGGCTCCTGTAACACAGGTTGCTACCTAGCACAGGAGCCAGGGCTTCAAGTAAGTATGTTACATCTGTATTTTGTGTCAATAAACAATTTTATTTATTATATTTATTTTTACATATTTTAACATAAAGAAAAAAAATATGACTTACTCTTATCATAGAAAAGTTTTGACGGAGTGCGAAGTTTGCAATGGATTTGTAGTGCAGCGGAATCAGTAGCGCCATCTATCAATATACAACTAAACTATTGCAAAACAACCTTATTTCGTAAAACTACCACTATAAACATGAGGGTGGCACCACTGGTCACTACGCTACAATAATCAACTGTATGTTGTTAACAATAAGGGTATATTTTAAATGACTGCCGAGTTGACTCGTGTGGTCAATTCAATGGGTTAGTTGAGTACGAGTAGTTATTAACCAAACTTTCTGCGTTCAAATATTTGAATGGATTGCCTTGACTTCTAAGCGCCGCGCCGGCGAGAACGAGCAACTACTATATATATATTTTTTTTTATACTGATGTTAATGTTTCACACTGGATGAGTTTTCCAGCGTAGACAATTTACTTAATATCTTTTTTCCCGACTGCAAGGAAAGGGTTATATTTTTCGCGCGTATCTTGTATGTTTGTATGTAATATTCTTTATTACCTCATATGTTGCAAACCACTAGATGGATTTACATAATTAAGACATCGTTAGATACGTCTTGACCGTCCAAGTGTTTTTAGATAGGTGACGATAAAAAAAAACAAACACTACGGACTTTGGGTGCTATATTGTGGGCCGCTCAATTGTTTTTTCGTAAAAACCCGAGTGGGGGGGTATCAAAATGAAGGGTTTTTAGAGATGATTATTTAATTTATAGTTTTTTGCGCAGGACTATTGTTATTCACTTATTGTTAGGATTTCAGGAGGTTTGATTCCCAGGAGCCCTGAACGGTTGTAGCATGGACCATGTCCTCGATTTTCATGCCAGTTGACTATTTATATATATTTGTTTATTTCATGCATACATTTTTTTAACTGAACTATTGTTGATTGAAAAAATATCGTTATAAATTATGATGAACAGTCATTGTGAGTTTAGTCTATAAGCATTAGCCTAATCTTTTCCCCTAAGATGTCTCTATTAGATATTTGATGCTGATTATCTAGTTCAAAATCTAACTTAAAGTGAAGTTATTACCAACTTTTTCTTCTATTTAGAAGAAGTTAAAATTATAAACTAATTTGACACCTCATATGCCCAGTATTTTGATCCGCAATTAACTCAAACAATGGTTAAATATGGAACCAATGGTTTTAAATTTCCTTAAAATGCGTAGTCTAACAAATGGTCAATTATTTAACTCCTCAATTTGTTTGATTATTTGTGAGGCTAACAACAGAAGAAAAATTGTGTTTTACTGAAATTTGCAACCATTGGTTAGTATACTTAACCATTGGTTGAGTTAACTACAGATAAAAAAACTAGAACTCAGTTGATATCTGTTATAATATTATTTCGAGAATCCGCTGCATGCGCACGGAACTGGGGGGTGACCATAAGCTCTTAGAGCGGTATTAATTTGATATCGAGTAAGTGACAGATGTATACAAGTCAGATACATCTGTCCCTTATTCGATCTCAAATTGATACCGCTCTAAGAGCTTATGGTCACCTCCCTGGTCAATGTGGCGACAATTGGGGGAGGCCTACTCGTATGTTCAGCAGTTGACGTTTTTCGGCTCAAATAATGATAATGATACCGTTATTTTCTTAAGCTCTCTGTTAATAATATGTAGTTTGGCTTCATCATCATCATCATTTCAGCCAAAAGACGTCCACATAGGCCTCCCCCGGCGTCGCCACATTGACCGATCCCGTGCCTCTCGCATCCAGCGCCTTTCCGCAACCTTAACCAGGTCATCGGTCCACCATGTGAGAGGCCTTACAACTTATCGTCTTCCGGTTCACGGTCACCATTCCACAAATTTTTCGGCCCCATCGGCCATCCTTTCTGCGAGCAATGTGCCCTGCCCACTAGTTTAGCTTGTGAACAAAGAAATCAGCGCCCCTTGCAACTTTTCTAAGCTATAAAAAACTGTTTGACTAATGATTTATTTTTGTTCTTTTCAGGTAAGTCATCATTTCATCACTACCCATCTTAATATAATTGTGTATTATAATAGATAGTTCAATTTGGAATAAAGGTAAGTTTAATATAATCTGTATAAATGTGGTTACTTTTATAATCTAGGAAGCTGTATATGAAGAATGAAGAAACTTGGTTTCGTCGTAGGTAGGTATACCATTTTCATGTTAGCAAGGCAATAGAGGTCATTGACCCAACCACATTTTCTCAAACTCGGAGTTAAATATATGAAGACGACATGAATTGATAGCAGTATATATCAAATATTAAAAAATCTCATTTTCATCGTTTTTTTTTTTTTTTTTTTTGTAATTTGTACCGGCCTGGATTCAAGTCCGTTTGGGAATGGGGTATTGCCAAGCTAAAGTGAAGTAAATATATGTGTTTCCATGTGTTTCTATATGTCTCCCTATATGTATCCCTATAATATGTAAGATTATGGCATATAATGAATTTTTATTGTTTGTTTTGCTATAAATAATAAATGGCTAAGTTTAGATAAATTGCTAAAAACGTATCATAAACAGTTCTCGAACTTATCGTTATTGACGTAAAATTCATTAGAAATTGCAAAACAAGAATATTAATTAAATTAAACTCTTGGCGCAGTGGCATGGTGGTGACAATTACTCAGCTTCCTGCCCATCTGGTCAAAAGTTCTATATCCACAAGAAACTAGATCTACACGGAGCTTTTACTTACTGGTTCTTGATGTAGGTTCTATCAAAAATCATCATCATCATATCAGCCGAAAGACGTCCACTACTAGACATAGGCCTCCCCCAAGCGTCGCCACATTGACCGATCCCGTGCGTCCCGCAACCAGCGGATTCCTGCAACCTTCACCAGGTCATCGGTCCACCTGGTGGGAGGCCTTCCAACGCAACGTCTTCCGGTTCGCGGTCGCCACTCCAGAACCTTTCTGCCCCATCGGCCATCCGTTCTGCGAGCAATGTGCCCTGCCCACTGCCACTTAAGTTTGGCAATTCTTCGGGCTATGTCGGTAAACCTGGTTCTCTTACGGATATCAAAATTTCTGATTCGATCACGGAAGCGCCGAGCATAGCCCTCTCCATTGCCCTTTGAGTGACTGTAAGCTTTCTGACTCGTTTTGTCTCAAAAATAAAATAATGTAATTAAAATTATAAAATGATCTTATACCAAGTAAAGTTTTAAAAACCCCGACACAGTTTTTATTACATGCTCCACAATTTCTCTAGTTGTGGACACGATTCGATCGACAATCTATTGAACACGTAATTATGACACGACATCTTGCGAAAACACCCCGACCCAAACAGTAAAACGCCCATAACTTTAGAACGGCTGAATCGATTTTCATCAAACAAAGCTTAGAACATTCTCGATCTCGATAATCAAAATCTAAATTTGTTTATTCATTTAGGAGCTATGATGCCATAAACAGATACACAAATACACAGGTACACACTTCAAACTTATAACACCCCTCTTTTTCCTCTTTTTTTTAGTTTATTATTATGCCATTTTAAAAATATAATACGTATAATACTAACACGGAAAACGTCCCAAAATATAAGCATGCTGTGACGCAGGGATGTTAAGAAACTCCGTTACCGAAACTATCAGATATCCGAAATAAATATCTATCCGTAACCGTAACTGAAACCGATATAAAAATTTCGGAGACTTTCGGATAGTCTATCTTTCGGTGTCTAAATGAGACTCGTTATAAAAGGTTTTGCAACCCGACCAAGGCAACACACTAACTAGCCTTGCGTGTCACTAGAATATTTAGTAAGTTATAGTTTATGATAGTTTCTGCGTTTAATTTTACACTTTCTGATGTAAAAAGTACTACTAGAACTCGTCTTTTATTCAATTCTTGTAAATCAAACTAAAATTGTCTGTAACATTTTGAAAAAATGTAATTAAAAACGAATAAGATTTCCCCGAGATTTTTTTTTGTATTTGGTTGATTAATGCCGCATCGTCGGCAGGCGCACTTTTTTTTATTACCGACCAGGAGTTTGTCGAAGGCGCGCCGCCACTTACCTACTTTGTGGCTTGCGTTTTAAACTTTTTAATTAAATAGTGTTCGAAATTCAAAAGTAATTTCTTCACTGTTATTAAGTGCGCTGGAACGACCCATTTTGCTCGCACTTATCGAGGAATCCTTCGCCTCTTTTCGAATAGATGGGATGAAAAAGTTTTGCTTCACATGTCCGTTAAAGACTTTAAAACCATCCAACCGATGTGCCCCAAACCAGTTTCACTAGAAATGCAACAATACGAAGATGGTTTTAGATTAAAAAAAAAACAAATTAGTAGGTAGATAGGTTGGTTGGTAGGTAGGTAGTTAGGTCAGGTAGGTGGGTAGGTATGTAAAGTAGGGTAGGTAAGTAGGATAGGGTAGGTAGGTAGAAAGCCGACGGGCGCGAAGCCGCGGAGGACAGCTAGGTAAAATATAAAAGCTTGTTTCGTGATTCCATCTCTGTAAAAACTATCGCTACTTTTCATAATTATTTTGTAAGGCAGTCAATTTTTTTTTCACCTTTAAGTACAAAGTAAACAGAAATTTGTCGAATCGTCCTGTTCTTCTGTTTTACTAATATTATCCCGCATATGACGTAGACCGCAATGCGGAGCAATATGCCCGACCTTGACACTAAGAAAATAAGGATCCACCCCAAATACGGTGTCAACAAGTCGGTATGTTTGTCTTCCGAAATATAGGTCTCCGTGTTCTACGGTTATAAGGAACACACGAAGATTTGAGGGGTTCGGGTTAGGGGGGTTAACATCACGCCTGTGTTCTCGGCAAAGATAGGCAGAGATGTAGATACCTTTTTGCCAGATAAGTTAAAGTTCTATGAAAAAGGCGGCGGGCGAGCCTATTGTACCAATCCAGACTCGGTACGCTATCTATCGCTATATGTCATAAGCATTCGGCTTTCGTGAACTTTGAACTAGTAAGGAATAAAGAGGCTTTTTTATTATTTTTAATTATGACAGATACAGTAAAGGCCAAGAAGTATTTTCGCCTAGTAAATTCTTCATAGGCATGGAAATCATATCATACTAATATTATAAATGTTAATGTAAGTTTGTTTGTTACGATTTCACACGAAAACTACTTAACCGATCATCATGAGACTTTGTACACATTTTCTTGGAGGTATTAGAAGTAACATAGGGTACTTTTAATTGAAAAAAAAAATTACCAAAGATATCACTTTTGTTGCGATAACCGACATTCACGCGGACGAAGTCGCGGGCAAAAGTTAGTATTCATCAATATTTTTAAACAAACATGAAACTGCACTTTAAAACGATCCCGTTTGGAGTTCGGAGGAACAGAGTTTTAAAAACTGCTGATTAGTATTTGTACATCTTGTAAACCACTGAGATACTAAGAAATGAATTATAGAGAACACCCATCAAAAATATTAAAATTATACCATTTGCACAAGAGCACTTTGTTAATTGAAAACTGTGTGTATTGTTATTGTTTCAATAATATGCCTCATAATATTGCTATTTTGATCAGAGCAGAAGTTTTCAAATTAGTGTTGCAATAGTTTTTAGTATCAACATTTTTTTGGGACGTCGCTTTGTCTTCAATTCAAAATGAATACACTATTCCACATTTTTTATGAAAAAGTAATTTTCCATGGCATCTTGGTTAAGAAAATAGGCCAACCACGAGTGGTAAAAAAAATAGGCAATAGAGTATAAAACCTTGTATTTGTCAAAAGAATTCCATGTATTTGTTAAGAATTCCCGAAGACAAAGCGACGTCTCAAAAAAATGTTGATACTAAAAACTATTGCAACACTAATTTGAAAACTTCTGAACTGATCTAAATAGCAATATTATGAGGCATATTATTGAAACAATAAATACCTATTTTTTACAATGGATATGTCTGATTATGACTGAAACATCTATCTCACAAATTATTTAAGCATCTTAGCACCAATTGCAATTTTCACCAATAGAATGGAATCCTTTTTACCACAATCACGACGTGCAAATGCCTTGTAGTTTATGTTGGTAATTTTTAGGGTTCCGTACGGTACTCGAAGGGTACAAACGGATCCCTATTGCGCCACTCAAGTGTCCGTCTGTCTGTCTGACGTCTGCCACACAGGTTTTACAGCCAAACGGTTGAAGCTACAGTCTTCATCTTGTTGATTCAAAGCCCTACAAAAAGTACCTTTAAAGGTTTTTAATGGAGAATCCGATACAGAGAAAGGAGGAGGAGCGCAAAAAAAAAGCTCGTTGAGTAGATCAATTCTGTATTTTCTTTTTTTAAATTATTGGAAAACAAAGGATTGAGAAGCCACTATAGTCAGATTTTTTGTATTATAACTTCCCATTGACCTATGAACATCAAATTTGGTGATAACGTTAATTATTACGTATATTTTGCAAAAAAAATACCAAGAAAAAATACTCTGTCACCTATGACCTAGACTAGAGTCAAGAGCAAATCCATTACAACAAAAAAAAAGATATTGATAAATCAGATTTTCTTTGATATTTCTTAATTTTTCCTATTCAAACCAACTTGTTTTTGCGGTTTGGTACGGAATCCTAAATGTGCGAAGCCCAACACTCACTTGGCCGGTTTTTTATCATTTGTTTTATTTTGTTTTAAAAGTAGATAGTGTAACGTAATTTTTTTTACATTATTTGAGTATCATTAAAATACTATCGTTAAGGATTTCAGTTTATGCATAATCAAGCCTGTCGATACCTGTGGCAATAAATGCTAATTATTTTTTCAATTGGCATGGTGTTATGCAAGACACATTAAACGACCTGAAGATTTTCCCTGGTAAATCTGCCTTTATGGCAATATTGCAAAAAGGATTGCCCCGTAGTTAATAAACATATTAAAAACAAACTAGAAGATGTTTGCATGTAGTATCTCTAAGTCGTCTGTGATGTTTGCACTGTGCTCAAACATGTCATTTTGTTTGAAGTTCTTAAAACTGCCAAGCAAAGAGTAAAATAATAACTGCCAAGTTATATTTGCAAGAAATGAAACAATTAAAAATATTAAAATCACAACCCGTGCACCGATGCAATTACTTAATGGAAAACGGTACCTCATCCTGTGTGTTTTAAATAAATACACTGCCTATTCCATATTTTCATAGAAATAATTTTCCATAGCATCTTCTACATACGGAGAGATGATTTACAAAAAATATAAATGACCAGTGAATATAAAAATTAAGCAATATGTTGATAGAGTACAAAGTTTTGTGTATGTCAAAAGGATACGTTGTATTCCCATTTTTGTAGCAAATAAACACTCTTTCTAAAATTAAAAAAATACCAGTGACCAGAAAAATCTATTACAATATTTTGCAATTTGTTAATGGAGAACAATGCCACGAGGCATTGTTCTCCGTATATTTAAAGGATACGTGTATTCCTATTTTTTATAGAAAAAAAACCCCTTTGTTTCATAGAAAAGTAATGTTTGAAATGGAAACTGACTGCGAGCTCTATAAATTCTTACCAATATTATGTTTTCAAAGTAAAAAATATTTCACCTATTTGCAATATTAGTAACGAAGTCTTTTATTTAACAAGAAATGTATTCAATATGACTAAAATGACACAGCATCGCTAAAAATTGTTAATGTCGAAATATTTTTTTCTTTTATTGAGCTTTTATTGCTGGCACTAAACACATATTATACATAAAATATCAAATATCAAGAGATACTGGCCAAACGCGAGTACCAGGCCCCTCAGAAAGTATTGCGAAAAAAAGTTTTTATATATGGGAGACTGGCCAGTTATAATGTTTTTCGAAAATATGATTATTTATAAGTAAAAATAAGTAAGTTCCAATTTCAAAATTTCCCTCCACATTTTTTGCGAGTTAATCAAAGTATTGTGTCTCACTGAAATATGGATCTGCGCCGGGAACATTTTAGAGCTATGATTTTATACGATTTCAAGTGTCGCCTGAAACCGGATGAATCGTACGATAGACTTCAAATGGCATTCATGGATGAAGGCCCTTCCAAGGCAACCGTGTATCGTTGGTATAACGAATTCAAGCGCGGTCGACCAACTTTGGGGGATGACGAAAGAAGCGGTCGCCCTTTGACGGCTGTTACCGAAGAAAACGTGCTAGCAGTGAAAAATTTAATCCAAGACAATAGGCGAATTACATATCAGGAGATTCAACACATATTGAAGATTGGATCGGGAAGCGTTCACGAGATTCTACACAGCCATCTTCGCGTGAGGAGGATAGTATCACGCTGGGTGCCGCACAACCTCACCGATGCTCAGAAGCAGGCCCGGGTGGAATGGTGCCGTGATATGCTTAACAAATTTGAAGCAGGCTCGTCTCGGCGTGTTTACGACATCGTTACAGGTGATGAGTCCTGGATTTATCAATACGACCCAGAAACCAAGCGCCAGTCGACTGTTTGGGTGTTTCAAAATGAGCCAACGCCTACCAAAGTGAAGCGATCTAGAAGCGGGGGTAAGATTTTGATCGCTAGCTTTTTTAATTTGACTGGCCACTTGGTATCAATTCCCTTACGGGATCAAAGAAGCATTAATGCCGAATGGTATACTACCAAATGTTTGCCAGAAGTTTTCTCTGTTATAAGCAACAAGCGACCAAACACAGGGCTCCGCGGGCTACTGCTCCACCACGACAATGCACCTGCGCACACCGCACTCAAAACGAGGGACTTTCTGGACAGCACGCCAGTCAAACTCCTGGGTCACCCTCCTTACAGCCCTGATCTAGCACCGTGTGACTTCTTTTTATTCCCAAAAATAAAAAATCAGCTCAAAGGGATACAATTTTCGTCGCCGGAAGATGCGCTGGCTGCGTTCGAGCAGGCTGTAAACGAGGTGTCTGCGGCGGACTGGAAAAAGTGTTTTGAAAACTGGTTTAGGCGCATGAATCTTTGTATAGAGGCTGGTGGAAAGTACTTTGAAAAGATTTAATAAAAATATATGTACGTATAGAACAATTTTTTTTAGTTTCGCAAAACTTTCTGAGTGTCCCACGTACATATCGAAATTCCCGGTTTAGTGACCAGCGCAACTATATTGGGGTCGGCTTCCAGTCTAACCGGATTTAGCAGAGTACCAGTGTTTTACATGGAGCGACTGCCTATCTGACCTCCACAACCCAGTAACTGGGTACACGATACCTCATGGCTAGACTGGTGTCTGATCTCAGGCTTCTGACTACCCGTAACGACTGTCAAAAATCTTCAAAGGACAGCCGGGACCGACGGCTTAACGTGCTTTCCGAGGCACGGCAGAAACTCGCTATGTAAAGATGGTCACCCATCCACGGATCGACCTCGGCAAGCGTTGCTTATCCTTGAAGATCGACCCGTGCGGCTGTTATTATTTAACCACGATCTGTCACATGTCTTTGAATTTAAGACTAGATAGATTTTGATGAAACTTTACAGAAATATAGCTTATATATCAGAGTAACAGGCTATAATTTATAAAGATATTGGAAGAAGTACTAATAACACGCGGGTGGAGCAGCGAATGGCAGCTAGTATGAAATATGAATAAGTGTAACTCGCTGCTAACTCCCTCTTTGCTATAGTAGTCGCAAACTAATGGTGAGGTTTAGGGTTCGAAATCGGGAACAAGCTAAGTGTTATAAGGTTTTACATATTAATTATTTCAGCAAGGATCTGGATGTATGCCTAGTAGATGTCACTGTCGCGCTTCGTGCCCGTCATCCGGCTACCTACCTACCTACGCTACCTACCTATCCTACCTACCCTACCCGACCTACCGAACCCTACCCTACCCCTACCTA
Source organism: Orthosia incerta (assembly GCA_948252205.1). Lineage (NCBI taxonomy): Eukaryota > Metazoa > Arthropoda > Insecta > Lepidoptera > Noctuidae > Orthosia > Orthosia incerta. The sequence goes on along the minus strand of OX411741.1, from coordinate 33,451,693 downwards.
CCCAACCTAACCTACCCTACCTACCTTTTAATTTTTATGTATCATCAATGGTTTTCAAAGCGCACGCCAAAGGATGAATTTTATAGGCAGCATTTTGCTACTTTGGGTTACATTATTGTAATTTTCATCAGGATCTCTAATTTTTTGAAAAATATATTATAGCCTATGATACTCAGGCATAATGTAGCTTTCAATCGGTGTAAGAATTTACAAAATCGGTTCAGTAGTTATAGAGATTACCCCCTACAACGTAACAAACTCACAAACTTTACCTAATAATAATATTAGTATAGACTAGCTGGTGCCCGCGAGCTCATCTGCGCATTAGTACTTCGCAAGCATTTTTTTTATATCGTGGCATAATATTGTAGGTGTGTGGGCTACCTTACTTGTGAAATTATTATTTCACCTTACAAACTTCCACCGCTGTTTCCACCCCCTTAAGGATGATAACCGGATAAAAGTATCCTATGTCCTTCCCAGGGTCTCAAACTATCTCCAAATCAGACAGACAGTTACTTTCGCATTTATAACGTGGTAATGTGGAACACACTTTCTTAATCCACTTTTTCTAACGAAACGCCTTGCTACGAAACCGTGGCGTAGCAGGGTTAGCAACAATGCCTACGGCGTAGCAACACTGCTACAACGTAGATTGCTCCTTGTTTACGGAATAAATTTACAATAAGAATAGTGTATTTGAAGTGCATTACAATTTCCTAATGTAAAAAAGTAAAGTAAAGTTAATTACTTAATGTTTGTTTCGTAAAGTTAGATGAATTTAAGGTTTAAACCTGTAAGTGTGTAAAAAGTAAAATTATCAAAACACGCGCAATTCAGATACTCGTACAGTTGAACTCGATATTCGATAGATGGCGTTGTGCATTTGAAGTCATTTTCTGCATGGTGGTGTTAAGATTCATCGCGATGGATCAGAAAAAAAATTGGTAGGTAGGTAGGGTAGACAGGAAGATAGGTATGGTAGGGTAGGCCGTCAGTTGATGGGAGCGAAGCCGCGGGCACAGCTAGTACTAAAATCAATACTAATATTATAAATGCGAAAGTAACTCTGTCTGTCTGTCTATCTGTTACCTTATCACGCTTAAACCGCTGAACCGATTTAGATGAAAGTTAGTATGGAGATAGTTTGAGACCCGAGAAAGGACATAGGCTACTTTTTTTTTCATAAAACAATAGTGTTTTATGAAAAAAAAAGTAGAGTGGGGAGAAATGGGAGGTGGGGTGGTTTTGTATGCAATATCTTATTATGGCTTAAACCGCTGAACCGATATTAATGATATTTGATATGGAGATAGTTTGAGACCCTGAGAAGGACAAAGTTTACTTCTTTTTCATAAAACACGAAAAGGGCGAAACGGGAGAGAGTGTTAATTTTGTATGTTATTTCTTATCATGAAACTTCTTCTTATTATAAACCGATTTAGATGAAATTAGGTATGGAGATACTGTGAGACCCTGAGAAGGACATAACAATAAACGTTAGTTAAGAAAGGATTTTTGTAAATTCGAATTTTAAGGGGGTAAATGGGGAAAGTGAACTTTGTTTATTTTTACAAATTAACATAAATATATACCTAATATTAAAGTCCTTAATATTAAGTCTTATGTCGGTGACACAGAAGTTGAAGTCGTATGTTAGTAAAAAAGAAGACTTGTCTTATTTACTTTTCTACATTGTCGCCAGAAACCTTACTGAAAGTTCTCGGACAAAAGGCAGCTTACTCTCAAAGACTCTTGTAAACATTTCAGTGGCTCACTCTTTTATTTGAAAAGTATTGGAGCTAATTCGCAGCCCTGATCCCGCGACATATTTTTGTTGTTATTCAAATCTTTGTTTGAATAGAAACCTTTTAATTTTAGACATTAGCATGTATGCCACAAGCTTTGAAAGAAACTTGAAATATACAGAACTATTTTGAATTAACTAATTAAGAGTTTTGGGAATCTTTTATAGTGTTGCCCGCATAGGATGTGACTTTGTCACTTTGTTTGTAGCTGCGTTCCACAGAATACATACCGAAATGAAATTGTAAAAGAGAATATCAAAGTCAAAAACTCTACAGCAGATTGGACTGGAATTGGAAAGCTAGATTCACACGCGGTACAAAGGGTTTAGTAATTGTCAATTACAATTCTTTGCTGCATCGCGGACATGAAATTCACACGCGGTATAAAGGGTTTAGTAATTGTCTATTACAATCCTTTGCTGCATCGCGGACATGACATTTTTGGGACTGTTATTTCCATTCCATGTTTTCTGCCCATAGTTTTATTTCTTTTTCATGTGAGGATGTGCAACCTCTGGTGTCAGATTTAATTAAGCCGCCTCTGGACTGAAGTTATGATGTGTTTTAAATTGATCCGAAGGCACAAAAGTTAACTTCTTAGTTCACTCACCAGCAGTTGCATCTACCATCCAATAACTACTACTGAATATGCGGCTTTAGACCCCTCAGTGTGCAAATTTGGCTTGATACAGAAAACTAAGCGTAGTAAGAACACCTTTACATCGAACAAAGCGAGTGCGTCTGCCAGTTGGGCCCGTGCCCACTCGTCTGGCACACTGGAACGATGGCAATGCCAATCCTTCTGGCCAAGTGTCGCCATATGGCTTCGTGTCGTTGCAGACAGCCTTAATAGACAAAGCGTTGTCAGTCAAATATCAGCACTTTTCTTAAATCCATACTTTTTATTTCAAATTTCATGATAACCTTAATCTAAACACAAAGACAACTTATGAGTCTTTTTATACGTTTTTAATTTCAAGAATTAGTACTCGTAATTTCAAGGGATTTATTCACATAATCAGCCTATTAATGTTCCCACTGCTGAGATACAGGCCTCCTCTCTCTGAGAGGGAATGGGTCGTAATTCACCACGCGGGCCCAGTGCGGGTTGGTGGATGTCACATGTCTTGGAATTTTTGGTTCTACATGCCGTTTTCCTCACGATGTTTTCCTTCACCGTTTTGAGAGCAGTGGTGAAGAAATAATCTACACAAAGTAAAGCTCCTGCCTGGGCTTGAACCCATGACCTGACCGACTTGTAAGTCGCGGCCGATACCACTATATATATAGGCCACCACTGCTCTAGGAATTTATTCATACCAATAAAAATCGATCAGAACATATTTGAACACCATAATTTTATAAAAAACTTGGCAAACTAAATAGAGATAACTTTGTACTAAACAAAACTTGTTGTTTTTATCGAAAACGTCATGTAAAAATGGATGATTATAACTTTTGATGTAAGATAAATCTACTAACTAAACTTAACTATAAAGCTAAAAACTAAACTTAACTATTAGGTACTTGAAATACAATAACACAACAACGTTTCAAGTACCAGATCACCAGTTTCAAATCAGACAACAAATCAGACTTCAAATGTTTCAGCTAACTTCTTATTAGTATGTGTGGTTTCCTTTTAAACTTTGCAGGTTTACAGGTATTTGACAAACAGTCTCATAATAAACTTAGGAGCTAGCATAGCTTAGATATGTATCTGAACATGCTCAAATTGAGCTCCTTAGTTAACGGCCATGTGGCCGTTGCGATAGCAAATACTATAAAACTAGCCTTACTGTCACACTGCAGGGCAAAGGCCTCTTCTCATAAGGAGAAGACACGATCATTAATCACCACGCTTGCTCTAGACGGTTTGGCGATTGCGAACTGGTACAGTTATTCATCTCACGACGGCGGGATGGTTTTAGTCTTGTGTGTAGATGCACATACACATTGTTTATGTGTGCGTAAGCTCGGGAGCGCTCATTTACACACACGACTAAGACCAACCTGCCATCGTGAGATAGAACAACTGTATTAACTGTAAGTTCACTTTTTCTTCGCCGGTAAAAAGATACAGGTAAAAAGTCTATATGCATTGAAAAAGTCACATTGTTACTTGTCTAGATTTGAACTCACGACTTCAAGCTCGAGAGGCGAGGTTTTTGCTACTGGCAAATCACTTGACTAAAACCGAAATATGAACAATAACTATATTTATCATTATTCCCCAAAGATTTAGTTTGTGCAGTCACCATTTACCAGTTACTTCCAAGTCCCATGTTATAAGTGTGCGAGCCAATTATAATTAGCCGAGCTAAAATCCAGAATCTTTCTACTATTATTCTGGTAACTTATACTTGGCGTATTTGTACAAATATATACTCCAAATGTCAACTACAAAATGAACTTTATTTGAATACTCTTAAGGTTCGTTTTGCATTGCCAAAGTTTCGCAAATATTTTACCAAATGTCAATTCAGTAGAAGTTCAGTGGGCTTTACATTTTTTTGTGATCGGTTTGTTCTTGACGCTAGTCTATATTAGAGGTGACAGAGACAAAGTTGACGATGGATTAAGCTTACCTAGAAGTCCATTCTAACTTTTAAGAGATTCGGGTTGAATGCATTCGGATACACAGACGCAGGCAGTGAGTTCCACTCATTTGCAGCTGTGCGCATTATGAAGGATGTTTTTAAGCGCTTGGTGCGAATTAGTGTAATGGCAAGTATGTAAGGATGGTAACTTGTAGTGCGTCTAGATGTCTGATGATAGAAGGGGGCTGTTAGGATGAGGTCGTAGAGTTCTTGAGCACACTCACCGAAATACACCGAAGTAAATATTTCTTAGAAGCGCAAATTGAAGCACTAGCGTGCAGAAGTAATAAATTTGTCAGTCGCTACTCCAACCGTGTCACAATTTCTGTTGACTATCCCCAAACGACGTTTTTAACAGTCGTTTGGTACTTTCCAATGAAATCGTTCAAATGACATGCATTCTCAGAAGCATAGAAGTCTGACCTCATTTCATTCTAATTCACGCTTAATTTGATACGTCGAAGTCACGTTACCAATTTTACTATTAACAGCGCTTCGGAAATGCTTACAAGATACGTATAAACTAATGGTTTGTCCGAAAAAGCTTAACTTGTTATTGTATTTAGATAAACGAAGAATAATAATGGTGAAGTATCCAGAACTAAGATAAAACTGTCTCGTTGTTCTAGTCGCTATTGGTGACGTACTGGATTTGATTCTCGGGTCGGTCAAAGTGTTATTGGGTTGATGTCATCTGGAAGTTCTCAGTAGCAGCCGGCAGTCTCTATGTCGGTGTACTATGTGTAAATCTGTAGAAAAGTCGTTTTTGTACATCGAAAATATTTCCAAAATAAAAAGCCAGGGTGTTAAAGGATACCATTGCCAGCATTTTTGGAATTTTTGTCTGTTTATTTGTGCACGCATTACGTAAAATGTTTGAAACCACCGGTAGATAATTTATATACATGAAAATTGTGCGTAACTTGGTGAATCACTTAATTTTTGTTTCGTAAAGTTATATGAATTTAAGGTGTAAAAGAAGTAAAATAATCAAAACACGCGCAATTCAGATACTCGGACAGTTGAACTCGATATTCGATAGATGGCGTTGTGCATATGAAATCATTTTCTGCATGGTGGTGTTAAGATTCTTCGCAATGGATCAGAAAAAAATGAACACCATAAGGTGTAAATGATGGTATCTTAAAACGAACAAGATTAACATCATACACTAACTTTAAAAAGAAACCATGATTAGACAGCGTTTCTCAAATATTTCTTAAAATACCTTTAAAGACAAACTTGAACAATTACTTAGTTGTAGATAATTATTATATACAGTTACGGTCACTGACGACCACCGCTTTGTCGTAACATTAAACTAAGTCATAGCACAAAAAAACCATCACGCTTGCATTTCTTGAGGGGTTAAGCAGAAAAGCAACTGCAGAACAACTACATTTTAGTTACGTGTTAGTCCCACGTAATAAGTTCTATAATATGAACATTTTAAGACCTTCATTAAACCTACATTTTTGAACAAACTTCTGCCTTTGGTGGCTTTTTATTTATATTGTTTTCCATTTAAATCAAAAAGTATAATATATATATCTTCCCATCGAGTTCTATACAACGATGGGATAGGTAAAATTTATTTTTTCGCGCCCACTTTTGCTGTATGGGGGCCGGGCCCCTAAAAAGCATTTTTTTGTCAATTTATAAGTCTTTGGGTCAACAAGATGCTTATTCTGTGAATTTGAAGACGCACTGCTCCAACCGTTTGGCTCTTAAACCTGTGTGACAGACCGACAGACATGAGTGACCAGCAATAGGGCTACGTTTGGATAGAAACCTAAAAAGGGAAGGCATAAATCTTAAATCTGTTTATCCGTTTGAAGTAACATTATGATTTTCATTTTGAGTGACACTATAATAATAAGAAGACTAACTTAATATAAGTCTTAACTCGCTAACCCGCATCGAGCAGGCGTGGTGATGAATGATCGTATGTGACTCTTCTCGTTGCAGTTTGATAGCAACAAACTGGTTAAACTATTGGATGCGTTCACGTAGAAAACCAACTTCAGGCATTGGTATACCAGCAATTACTAGCGCTGACCAAAATAGCTATTCATAACCATTCGATGCTATCCCAAATCGAATTAAAACAATTGACGGTTAAAGTAATCTGAAAATTAAAGAACTGCTGTACTTTATGCACGTTTATTTGGTACAACACTAGACACATGAGCCACAAAACAATAGGAGCAGCATAGGAGGAGCAGGAGTGCTCCTGCTGAGAATGAGATGCTAAATTCGATTCCCGAGTTGGGCAAAAAGTTATAAGTTATAAAACTTTTAGTGCGTATGGTGGATGTCCACCATGTACCGATGGCGCATCGCCGTACATCTTGTTGTCCGATGATGAAACGGGCTAGGCGGAATTAGATCATGCAATTCCATCGCACACTCCCCGAAATGCAACCGATAAGAAACCGACAAGCTGGCAACTTGGTGACTATGTTCAAGGCTCTGTAGCTTTGGCTCGACCAGTGCCTCATTGCCGATTTGCCTCTTTGTCCGTTTTTCGATCGACTCTAGTGAATCAAGCTGGTATTTGGCAGATCCGTCCCAGAGATGAGAAAATTATTCATTACATGATCGAACTTGCACTTGATACAACAGGGTGTACCTCTGCTTAACACTTCGGGGAATATGGAGGCGTGATGTTAAGCTCATGTTGTCCTTTTATAATTGCCCCGTTTTATGATATCGTGCGCCTGAAGATACATTCGAACATCACTGCATACAATCCTATTATTTTCCAACGGGAAATTCTTTTGACGAACCGTTCCATCCATTTGTAATCAAGCCTTTTAGTTCTAGTTCTTTTCGTGACGTTGCATCTGGCAATGCATACGTGTTGCTAGAGGGAGTGCATTGCAGGAAATGTGATTCACAATGTCGCCTAAAAGGACGCTTTTGTGAAAACCCCTCTTAGGTTAGGTTAGGATAGATGGATCCCCTTTGCTGCACTTAGACACACATATATTTATTATGTTATTATTTTTAGGGTTCCATACTTCGAAAGGAAAAAATGGAACCCTTATGGGATCACTTTGCTGTCCGTCCGTCCGTCCGTCTGTCTGTCTGACAAGACCCTTTTTATCAGGAATGCGTAGAAGTATCAAGCTGAAATTTAAAAAAAAAAACAAACTTTGAAGCCTACGCAATCAAAAGATACAGTTCGTTTATGCCGCAAATTCCCGCATATTTTCGACACTCGCATGGGAATCAAAACCTACAGGGTACTTCCCGTGAACTCAGAATCTTGAAATTCGGTATGAAGCAACATCTTATAGCAAAGATAGAGGAAAAATTGCGAAAACCGTAAATTTTTAGTTACATCATATAATAAAAATATTTTTAATAATTTTAAACTTATTACCCCTTTCCTCATGAACGCGTAGAGGTATTTAATTGAAATTCATTTCAAATAGTCAGGTCTATAATAACTTTAAGCTGAGGTTTGTACGGAACCCTCGGTGCGCGAGTCTGACTCGCACTTGGTCGGTATCTGTGAGAGGTAATGGGCCGTAATCCACCACGCGGGCCCCGTGCGGTTTGGAGGATGTCACATGTCTTCCATTTTTTGTTTCTGAGACATGCCGGTTGCCTCACGATGTTTTCCTACAGCATTTTGACAGCAATGGTGATGAATTAAATTACACATTGTAAAGCGCCTGCCTGGGTTCGAACCCAGGACCTACAACTTGTAAGTCGCGGCCGTTACCACTGGGCCAACGCTGCTCAAAAAATCCCTCTTAAAGTTGCTTATTGTAAATTATAAATGTGATCACTGTGTTCTTTTCTCGTTTCTTTTTTCGTTTCACTGGGTTTTTGTTATTATTTAACGCAAAAACTACTGATGAAATTTGGCATGGAGATGGTTTGAGACCCTGGGAAGGAAAAAGGATAGTTTGTATTCCCTTGGGATGATAAAACAACTTTTACGTGGACGAAGCCGCGGGCATAACTAAGTAATTTATAAAGATAGTAGTGACTCGCCCCGGCTCCACACGAGACAAATTATATACAAATCCTGCCTTACTTATCACTCTTTCTCCTAGTGAAAACCGTATTAAAATACCGTTGCGTGTTTTAGAAAAAGTTGATGGAGAAACGTAAATGACGTCGACAGACGCGGACAGTGATATTGTATTTTACTATTGATAGTGCAATTAAATTTCACGCAGGCAGTGCCTCGCGTAAGAGCTAGTTTATACGCTTGTTCCAATTCCTCAAACTCGATTCACAATCTCCTCCTCTTTGCGTCGGTTCTCCTATGCTGGGGGTCGTGACCACATCATGGCCACAACTTTCTCTTTGTAGATGTTTCGCCACTTAGTCCTATTCCCAGCAACATGCACAGCTTCTGAGGCTTTGATATTCAACGAAGTTTGGATTTGGTCTGACCAGCGGACTTCTGCCTCCAGGCCGTTTACCCTCGACTTGCCAACAACAATTACCTTTAATAAGTTGTCATCAGGTTTGCGGGCAATATAGCCATAGAAGTCAAATATCTTGCGAAGGCATACATTCGACAATCTTGGCAGTTTTTCTATTTTGAGCCCCTGTAATATCGAAATGTTCGTCCTGTGTGCCGTCTTCGAGTTACGCAGCATCTTTCTATAACACTATAGGTACTACGATTCGCAATATAAGTACAGAATAAAAAAAATAAAAGTTAATTCAGTAAGTTGCTCAAAGGGTAACACAAGGCTACACAGCCTTGTTTCTTAGAGCACTTGTTGTAATTCCTATGCTTTACTATCACTCCTTCTCAAGCTTAAAAGGAGGCCCGACAATAGTCTGGTGATAATAAATTTAGTTGTAAGTGCAAACTGTGCAAGCCCGCTAATCTTTTTATTGTGAATATCCTAGAGATTTTTCCATGCTAATAAATATTAAAGAAATGCTTAGATACCGTCTTTGTTACTTCAGAAAAGCTTTGTTGAGAAACACCATACAACAAATAATTCAGTGTATAAAATTATTACGAAATTTTCGGAGCGTTGCAATTCATACTGTGCGCAATCAAATAAAGAAAAAGAGGTTTGGAGCGAAACAGTTTCGTTCGCACCAAAGTGGAAGCTTCGTAGTAATTTAAATTTTTCATTCCGGTATAGGAGAAATGTGTTTTTCATTTTACATTTTGCGAAGCTTCAGCAAGTTTTTAATTAAGTGGTCTAGGTGCGGATTGTGGTACCTAACTATTAATTACTTAAAATCCAGCCGGTTTCCACGCGGGGTGGGGGTGTACTATGCCAAATCGAATGCCAAATAATCGAATATCAATGGGGATGTGAACTGCCATTTTTCACGATAGGTGGCGCATCGTCGCTATGGCTATTGAAAGCTGTCAAATCCATACATTTTGTAACCTATCATTCAGTAAATTTTAATTACGAAATATGCCTCTGTGTGCTGTACCAGAATGTTTTATTATATAAAAGTCTGCCTCTCAAAAATATCTGTATTTCCAGTTATCCCTTCCACATTTCTTTAGTTCGTCTTTCAATTCTCTAAGCTTCCAGGGACAATACCCACTATCAATAACGATGGTATACCGGTTTAAATGCAAAATATAACAAAAAAAAGTGATGTAAACAAAGCAAAAATGATTTGACAGCAGCCATTGCGCCGCCAGCGACATCTGCGCTCAGCTTTGCGTTCACATCCCCATTGATCAACCACTATAAATCGAACGACAAAATACTCTAATGTTCTTAATATCGAATGTTTATTTGATCGAGCGTTCAACGCATCACATATTATTCGATCAAAAGTTCAATATACTGAAGCCCTTAAAGAAATAATTTCATATTTGAATGTGTGAATTTTGTCTCAGAGATAAAAACATGTAAAATTTAAAAAACCCCCGACACATTTTTATTGCTTGCTTCATAATATATGTAGTAGTAGACGCGCTTCGATCGACAAAAGTAGAAAAAGTACAGATGTAGCTCGTAGCTAAATAAAACAGCTGCACGGGTCGATTTTAAAGGTTAAGCAACCCTTGCCGAGGTCGTTCTATGGATGGGTGATCATTGACTCCTCTGTGCTGTAAAGCTGTAGTATGCTCTAGTATGTAAAGCTGTTGTTTCTAGCAATTATTTGTAGAACCTTGACATTCTTTACAACTAGTCACAGTCACAGCCTTAAAAAATATGACATCAGTTTTTCCAAGGAGCATCGTGCTAGCTACACAGCTGGGTTATTATTTTAGGTTATCTACGCCGGTCTAAACTACAGTTTTCTGAAATCAGTCTTCCTGAATTTTCAATGCATGTCTGGTTTAACTGAATTGATCATCATCAGCCTTTTAATGTTCCCACTGCTGGGACACAGGCCTTCTCTCTGTGAGAGGAAATGGGCTGTAATCTACCACGCGGGCCATGTGCGGGTTAGCGGATGTCACATGTCTTCAAATTTTTGGCTGTCGAACATGCCGGTTTCCTCACGATGTTTTCCTTCACCGTTTTGAGAGCAGTGGTGATGAAATAATTTACACAAAGTAAAGCGCCTGTCTGGGCTCAAACCCACGACTTACAACTTGTAAGTCGCGGCCGATACCATTGGGCCACCACTGCTCTAATACAATAAGGCCCAGTTTATTGATCTGTAGTAACCAATGGTTTAAAATTTCTGAAAAACGCGTATATTCATCAATTGTTAGTCTCACAAATGGTCAAGTATTTAAATCTTCAACTTATTTGTGATGCCAACATTTAATGAATAAACGCGGTTTATCGAAATTTTAAACCATTGTTTACTATATTTAACTATTGGTTGAGTTAACTGCCGTGTCTTTTTACCGCTAAAAGGAGTCTGTTCGATCAAACGCCTACTTTTCGGGGTGCGTCTGTTCCTGTGACTGATCGGCTCGAGCTCCTAGGCATGGAGTTGACATCCAGTCTTAACTTCGGCGCCTCCATTGAATACAAAGCCCAAATTGCGGCCAAAAAACTGGGCATCCTATATAGAGTGAAGCGATACTTTACGGCTGGACAGCTTTTAACCCTATATAAAGCGCAAGTCCGATCCTGCATGGAGTATTGCAGCCACTTTTGGGATGACTCAGCTAAGTATCAGCTTGCCGCGCTTGACTCAATGGAATGCAGAGCCAAGAGGCTCATTGGCGACGTTGAACTGGAAGACGCCAAGCTTCACAGCTTGGCTCATCGCCGCAAAGTTGCCTGCTTGTCGGTCTTCTACAGACTGTACTTCGGTGACTGTGCTCAAGAACTCCACGACCTCATCCCACCAGCCCCCTTCTACCATTGGACATCTAGACGCACTGCAAGTTATCATCCTTACCTTGTTGCCATTCCACCAATTCGAACCAAGCGCTTCCAAACATCCTTTATAATGCGCACAGCGAGTGAATGGAACTCACTACCTGCGTCTGTGTTTCCGAACGCATTCAACCCGAATCTCTTCAAAGTTAGAGTGAACAGGCTTCTTCTGGGTAAGCTCACTCCATCGTCGACTCTGTCTCTGTCACCTAGACTAGAGTCAAGAGCAAAACCATTACAAATAAAAAAATACTACGGATCAAAAAAACTATTCATAATCATAATCTTTCATCAATCTTCAAAATCAAATATTTTAATTTATTGGGCTGGCATCTATGATATTTACCTACCTACTTAATTTTAACTTACCTAACTACCTAATTTATCTATCAGTACCTACTTAAGATAAGGCTCACCTGTAGACATTAATTTGTTCAGGATTTAAAAAAATATTTACAAACAATTTCTAAAAATATATTTGAAGGGGACACCCGGATTTGAACCGGGGGCCTATCGATCTGCAGTCGATTGCTCTACCACTGAGCTATATCCCCGATGAAAAACATCGCGAAATACCGCTTTATAACGTCCGTGACACTTATACTATACTTTAGGCTACTGAGAAATTACTGTTGATTTGCTACACCCGGGAATCGAATACAGTACTCATGCATTGGACGACGTACCACTTATAGATCAACAAGGCTGTCCGTAGTTTATATCTATGTGAATAATTTTAGTAACAGAAATTGATCTTGCGATAAGTAAGTAGCTCAACAGCAACACATCCTTCTCGTGGAATACTAGGGTAGCATAACATTGTAACTTTATGACAAAAACTTCGCTGCAAGCTTACTTTAGCAAGCTGTCTGACCAAATGATCCTCTTCTCACACATAAACAACATTGTCTGCCTTTTCCTAGCAGTAAGGACAAATCTTTACTTAGTAAGATACTGCAAATACGCAGGGCTTATATAGCTCTGCTTCGTGTAAACCTAGTTTCTAATAAAACGCTAAGTTAAGTCCCTCTGGGGTCGTAACTGTTACTAGTATCTAGTTATCTGATGCGGTCAACGACCTAAGTCGTAAACGCACTACCTAGGATAAACTTTGCAGTTTCTTTTATAAATGAGGTCGCCTAGTACTTTTATAAATAGTTAGGCGCACATTTATCTCGGACAACAACATCCAAAAGGCATCAAATATTTTGCTTGTGAGGGAATTGAACCAGAGACCTGAAGACTAGAAGCTAATGCAGCCACTGCGTCAATTGAGCCATCGACATCTTTTCTGTCCCAAACAATAATTCGAGTAATTAATTATCTTTAAGCCATACTAATAATTTTGTCGTTTGGGAATCGAATTACTAAACATCATGTGAAATTGTATTTTTTATTCAATGACCATGATGTGTTCAGACTATGTGTTTATCAAATATATCATCTAATCATTAGATTCTAAAGATACAAGCGATGGTGCAGTCTTTGACAATAATGCCTAACTGTCTAAAAGAACCCTATTCATTTTAGATGAAGACTTCCTGGGTTTAGATAACGCATAAAAACTTTTTAACAAAAATGTTAAACCGACTTCCAAAACAAAATACAAACAAAGCGAAAAATAACTTATTTTTCCGATGTCGGTGTCTTTGGTACCTATTGTTTTTTGACACCCTTATAAAGCGAAAAGTAACTTTATTATACGAACAGCAATCTTCGGCTACTAAAATTACTTTTCGCTTTTTAGTATTTTGCCGTAGAAGTCAGTTTTTTATTTTACTCTTTTGAGTCCTCATATTACCATGAAAATCATAAAGGTTTAGCCAAAGCACATCTCATTTCAATTCCAATAAGCCCAAACACGGCTAAAGTACATTGTTTTATTACGGCGTTCCAGTGTCTACCTTGCGGCTTCATCATCAGTTCAGTCCGATGGTACCATTTATATCAGTCCATTTATTTATAAATCTCAATTAACGTGAATGTCAATTAACGTGAATGCTTGCCATGTTATTGAAAATAACAATAATAGCTATATGTATGCCTGAATATTTGAGGAGTTCTCTGGATTTCCATGGTACCCCATCACCAGATTTTGACTTGGTGAAAATGAAACTAACCTTTCAAATAAAAAAAACATAAATTATAATTACTTAAATAATTTTAACAAATCCCATTTTTCCAATACATGACGGAGTTATGCCCGAAAATACACAATATATATATATATATATTTGAGAACCTCCTATCCTTTTTGGGAAGTCTGTTAAAATAATGTTGTTTTTGAGCCACAACATATTGGATTACACATCGTTGGTATCCAATTTTGGATATCAAATCTTGTATCAACCATCCAATCTGCCAGATCTAGAATCCAAGACAATCAACCCTATAAATTTTAGTGCTCCACTAGAATCAAACTGCGGAGAATTTCGAATTTCCAATCTCACCTGTCAGAGACAGGTTAAAATCCAATTTTTCATAAAACCCGCCTCTGTGAATAGTATGGTCGATGCGTCACCGGGAAGAGAAATACCAACGAGTTATTGAACATATTTATCAGAAAAAAAAACATTACTTGGCATCTACGTTCAGTTATGTAGAATGTAGCTGCGTTATCGATAGCCCGGTAACTTGCAGGTGATTGTGGCAATATTGGCGGATGGAGAATGTTATTTATCCGCGGATATAGCGAGCCCGCTTTAAATTTCCTTTCTTGAAACACATTTGCTACGAGAAAGGAAATTTTCCTTTGTCTTTTAGGTTACATAAGTAATAACCGTCCTAATAACCCCGAAGGAAAAACCATTTGGTAAACCATGCAAATATTTGTGCTGAACTGGATTTAAACCCCTGATTCATAGCACAGAAACCAACCGCTCAGCCACTGCACATTGCACTAAAACGTATAACTAAAGGCCTCGTCAAATAGACAGCAAACTGATAGCGTGGCGAAACGTTTTTTATTTTGTAAATCAGTTCGCTATCGCTTTTCTATGTGACTAGATTCAAACGATAGAATACATTACAAAATAAAAACGCTCTGCCACGCTATCGGTTTGCTGTCTTTTTGACGAGGCCTTTACATGGTCAAGATTATGTTATTTTTTTACGCCAATGCTATTGAGTTTCCCTATACAGGGCTACTTTTACGGGCCGTCTGTTGGGATAGGTCTCAAAAAGACCTTGACCCCTGAGTTTGTTTCGCCATTTCTTCCCAGGGGTAGGAAATGTCGACTCCTTAGAGCTTTATTTTAATTAAATAATATGCCGTGGTTTTGATACAGGTACAATTTACAGGATAAATTATAAATGTTTTATTTAGCTATATTTTGAAAATGTTTGTTGCATGTTTGTTTATTGTAGTTTGTGTACCTATCCTCTTGTTGTTTATATCTATAGGTATAATATATAAAAGAAGAAGATGTAACTTTTGTGTCTTTATTTCAATCACGTCCAGTGTATTTCATAATTAAGACAAAACACAGGTGAATTGATTACACATACCCTCGTACCATGACATGTCAAAACTATAATAGTTTGACTGTAATAAAATTAATCATTAAATAATCTTTTTTTAAAACCAGCTTTTTTCGTATTATCCTCAGCAAACCTCTTCATTTTATACCCACTTCACGGCAGTGCACAAAAAATAACTTGACCGCCATCTTGGGCCACCTGCCTTATTGGATTTAGAATAACGTCATTTGGCTAACCATGCATCGTCATCCAAACTAAACGTGTTCGCAAAAGTTCGTTTGACCCGAACATACATACATACATAGCAAGTAAGAAATAAAAGCATGTAAAAAAAAAACTTTTTTACAAAAAATACTACCGACTTCCAAATAAGAAAACTACAAAGTGAAAAATAACTTTATTTTTGGAAGTCGGTGTCTTTCATAGGTACCATTTTTTGCGTTATGGACACCGACTTCCAAAAAAAAAGTTATTTTTCACTTTGTTGTTTTCTTATTTGGAAGTCGGTAGTATTTTTTGTAAAAAAAAAATATTTTTCAGTTTTTAGTTGTACCTACCTAATAGGCAAGTTGTTCAGTAAGTTTCCTATAACGCCAGAATAGATTACCCGAATATCATGAAACTTGAACTAAACCGATCAAATAAGAGATCTGCTTACCCTTCAAGAGCGTACTAGCGTGATGTTATGTTATGAAATAATATAAACAGGCATGCGATTGCAGCAGTCCCAAGAGATTTGCCGTTATTTATTGAAGAGTTCCGTTGTATATCTTCGAAGTTCTTCATCAGATTTTCACCAAATTAAAATGGGACCAATTTCGGAACATACTCTTTCAAACAAAAACAGAATTTTCAAAATCGGTCTACAATTGACGGAGATATCGGTGAACATACATAAAAAAAAAAAAAACATACAAGAAGTCGAACATAGAACCTCCTCCTTTTTCGAAAGTCGGTTAAAAACAATGAATGTTTTAACTTCGAAACTTTTGATATTTAAATTCTGAATAATATTATTATTTTGAATTCAGTGATAAAAACTTTCCGCTTAAACGTACGACTTACGAGTTGTAAGTAACTCGGCTCTCAATCGGGAAAAAACTAATTGAGAAAACCGGCATTAAAAAAAAATAAAAAAAAATGGTTTCACCCTGATAGAAGAAGCCTATATTCCAACAGTAAGAACATTATAGGCTGATTATGATTCTAACCATTATTTTTATTTGAACCAATATTAGTAGGTACTACCTAAGGTATCACATCATTTCATACAAGCATTATAAACGCACCCTTATAATGCTGTACCAAAGTGACCTTCCTCCCTTTATCACAACGTAATGTGTCCCTGACGACTTTCACGCCGCCATTATGATCTTGTTTCGGAAAGGGCTTTTGTCTTTACACGGTCAACCGCAAGTCAGTAGAAACACTTGATCTACGAAAACCGAACTTACTGCAAGGAAATAAAGACTGTTACGTAGTTTTCAGGTCATCAAGATGGAATGTACTTTCAATATTCAGCAGATGCGATAGAGTAAGATATGGAACGAATATTTGTTCAATACGAACTGAATTAATCCTAATAAAAACTAATTACTTTTTGACTGATCTGGGAATCAAACCCAGGATCTTACGGTCAATAGTCACAATTGCGACGACGGCGAGTCGCAAACGGGGTAATAATCTTAATGTTTTTATTTTCTTAATACTTTATCCAGTATAGTTATTTTATTTTTTAAGTTTATCATCTGTAACAAAAGTTATATTTTATGGTTTTTAGGGTTCCGTACCCAAAGGGTAAAAACGGGACCTACATGTTATATTTTATTTTGTGTTTTATATATTACAAAATATCTTTAAAATGAGTGTCAGGAAGAGGAGGGTGCGCATTTACAAACTATCGATTTTCATGAACAAAATATAAAACTGCTCTTTATTTCAACAGTAAATAAAACGAGTTTGGACTAATTCTAGTGGTTTTTGTAAGTATCAAAAGCTAAAAACATTCTGCCAAAATACAAGCATAGTGTTAAAAGTTCTTTACTATTTATGACGAAAGTTTTTTATGAACACCGATAGTTCTTATAACGTAAGAACTGCAATGTTACAAGATCTGAAGAAGTGCGATATTGGCTGGGGCCTTATTGCTTCCAGTTAAGTAACTGTCTCATATAAAGGTTGACCTTTAAAGCTAGATGAAACTTAGCTTCTAGAGAACGTGATAGACTTTTGTGTGATACGACTTTTACTTATGGTATTACAGAATCCTGTTTCATTTATCTAAACTTATAATTATTATATTCTAGTTAGTAAACAGTTTATTGCAAATTAATTAACCGCCTATCCTAAAAAGAGGAGTTTCTATGTTCGGCTGTATGTTTGTTTTTTTTTGTGTGTGTTCATCGATTACTCCGTCAATTGTGGACAAATTTTGAATATTCTTTGGTTTTGTTTGATAGGGCATGTTTCCGAATTGGTGGAAGTGTTATTATTTGGAAGTCGGTTGTATTTTTTGTGTAAAAAAGTTATTATTATTTTTATGACATGTATATGCGGCCTCGTTGATCTAGTAGTTGCAAGCGCTACTGCTAGGCTTGAGGTTTTGGTTCGATTCCAGGGTCGGGTAAACCGTTATTGGGTATGTGCCCGGTTGGTGGCAATATGCACGCACCCTATTACATAGGAATTAAGACTTAAACTTAACTGGCGAAATGTGGATGCGCCTCTACATAATCCTTCGGCGCATATATCTTATACTAGTATTTGCTTGGTGCGCGAGCTGCTTAAGCAGCTCGCGTGTTGTTGTCCCTACACCTACCCTACACCTACCCTACACCTACCCTACACCTACCCTACACCTACCCTACACCTACCCTACACCTACCCTACACCTACCCTACACCAACCCTACACCTACCCTACACCTACCCTACACCTACCCTACACCTACCCTACACCTACCCTACACCTACCCTACACCTACCCTACACCTACCCTACACCTACCCTACACCTACCCTACACCTACCCTACACCTACCCTACACCTACCCTACACCTACCCTACACCTACCCTACACCTACCCTACACCTACCCTACACCTACCCTACACCTACCCAACACCTACCCTACCCTGTTTGCTTGTCGTCGCCGCCAGGCACTGAGTTTCGCTTCACCCACTCAACCTTCGTTACGCTACGGAGGTCGCCGGCTCGCTTCGCTCGCCACCTCCCCCCATCGCTGCACTCGGTCTCGTAGGTTCGCTCCACGAGGAGAGGTGAAGAGAGGGGAGAAGGGAGGGAGAGTGGGGAGTTTTGAAAAATGATTCCGACTCAAGCATTGCCCCTTTATATGAATCTGAAAAAAGAAATGTTCCAAGTCTCTCAACTTCCGAGATCCGCTTATAGGGGAGGAGATGGGGGGCAAGGGGGTCAACTTTGAAAACTGGTTCGTTTGTGACTATAGCATTGCCCCTTTATATGAATCTGAAAAAAGAAATGTTCCAAGTCTCTCAACTTCCGAGATCCGCTTATAGGGGGGGAGAAGGGGGGCGAGGGGGTCAACTTTGAAAAATGGTTTTTACTTTTCCGAGCCTCCTCTAAATGAATCCGTAAAAAAAACTGAAAAAAAAAAAGATTCGCCAAAACGGGGGGGGGGGAAGAAGGGGGGCAAGGGGGTCAACTTTGAAAACTGGTTCGTTTGTGACTATAGCATTGCCCCTTTATATGAATCTGAAAAAATAAATGTTCCAAGTCTCTCAACTTTCGAGATCCGCTTAAAGGGGGGGAGAAGGGGGGCGAGGGGGTCAACTTTGAAAAATGGTCTTTACTTTTCCGAGCCTCCTCTAAACGAATCCGTAAAAAAAACAAAAAAAAAAGATTCGCCAAAACGGGGGTGGGGGGGAGGAGAAGGGGGGCAAGGGGGTCAACTATGAAAAATGGTTTGTTTGTGACTATAGCATTGCCCCTTTATATGAACCTGAAAAAAGAAATGTTCCAAATGTTCCAACTTTCGAGATCCGCTTAAAGGGGGGGAGAAGGGGGGCGAGGGGGTCAACTTTGAAAAATGGTTTTTACTTTTGCGAGCCTCCTCTAAACGAATCCGTAAAAAAAACATTCTACGGGTACCTTAGTTTCCGAGATACGATAGAGGGGGGGAGGAGGGGGGAGGAAAAGGGGAGGTTTGGGACTTTTCCCATACTCGCGAGAGTGACTTGTTTACGAATCTGTCAAAATATACCCACCTCCCCCTTCACCATCTGGGAGAACAATTATGTCAATCAGTCAGTGAGTGGTAATGCAGTTTTATATAATATAACTAGTATTTGCTTGGTGCGCGAGCTGCAAGCAGCTCGCGGCTTTGTCGTGTTTTTGAGGAGTATTCCTTAACTTACACCTACCCTACACCTACCCTACACCTACCCTACACCTACCCTACAACTACCCTACACCTACCCTACACCTACCCTACACCTACCCTACACCTACCCTACACCTACCCTACACCTACCCTACACCTACCCTACACCTACCCTACACCTACCCTACACCTACCCTACACCTACCCTACACCTACCCTACACCTACCCTACACCTACCCTACACCTACCCTACACCTACCCTACACCTACCCTACACCTACCCTACACCTACCCTACACCTACCCTACACCTACCCTACACCTACCCTACACCTACCCTACACCTACCCTACACCTACCCTACACCTACCCTACACCTACCCTACACCTACCCTACACCTACCCTACACCTACCCTACACCTATCCTACACCTACCCTACACCTACCCTACACCTACCCTACACCTACCCTACACCTACCCTACACCTACCCTACACCTACCCTACACCTACCCTACACCTACCCTACACCTACCCTACACCTACCCTACACCTACCCTACACCTACCCTACACCTACCCTACACCTACCCTACACCTACACTACACCTACCCTACACCTACCCTACACCTACCCTACACCTACCCTACACTTTGTTCCAAAAAACATAACCCTAATGTTTGCATTCGTCGCCAGGCACTGAGTTTCGCTTCACCCACTCAACCATCGTTACGCTACGGAGGTCGCCGGCTCGCTTCGCTCGCCACCTCCCCCCTGCGCTGCAGTCGGTCTCGTAGGTTCGCTCCACTCGGGATCCCTACGCTGAATCCGTAAAAAAAACAAAAAAAAAGATTAGCCAAAACGGGGGGGGAGGGGGGAGAAGGGGGGCAAGGGGGTCAACTTTGAAAACTGGTTCGTTTGTGACTATAGCATTGCCCCTTTATATGAATCTGAAAAAAGAAATGTTTCAAGTCTCTCAACTTTCGAGATCCGCTTAAAGGGGGGGAGAAGGGGGGCGAGGGGGTCAACTTTGAAAAATGGTTTTTACTTTTCCGAGCCTCCTCTAAACGAATCCTTAAAAAAAACACGAAAAAAAGATTCGCCAAAACGGGGGGGGGAGGGGAAGAAGGGGGGCAAGGGGGTCAACTTTGAAAAATGGTTTGTTTGTGACTATAGCATTGCCCCTTTATATGAATCTGAAAAAAGAAATGTTCCAAGTCTCTCAACTTTCGAGATCCGCTTAAAGGGGGGAGAAGGGGGGCGAGGGGGTCAACTTTGAAAAATGGTTTTTACTTTTCCGAGCCTCCTCTAAACGAATCCGTAAAAAACAAAAAATACGGGTATCTTAGTTTCCGAGATACGATAGAGGGGGGGAGGAGGGGGGGTGAAAAGGGGAGGTTTGGCACTTTTCCCATACTCGCGGGAGTTACTTGTTTACGAATCTGTCAAAATATACCCACCTCCCCATCCACCATCTGGGAGAACAATTATGTCAGTGAGTCAGTGAGTCAGTGAGTGGTAATCCAGCTTTATATAATATAATATTACTAGCTGTACCCGCAGCTTGTCTTCCGTCAACTGACTGCCTGGCGTACCCTACTTGCCGAATCTGCCTACCTACCATTTTTTTTCTAGGGTCACCATTCTTTCGCGGAGAATCATAACATAGCCATTCAGAAAATGACTTCATAGGCACAACGCCATCTATCGCATGACGAGTTTAAATCTCCAAGTATCTGAATCTGAATTACGTGTGTTGTGATAATTTTACTTCTTTAACACTTTAATTCATCTAACTTTTGATAAACTCGGTTGACTCCAAGTTACGCACAATTTGAATGTATTAAAGTTATCTATATTGGTTTCGTACATTTTACGTGATACGTGCACAAATAAACAGACAAACAGATAAACCGAAAAACAGACAAAAATTAAAAAAAAATGCTGGGAATGGGTTCTGTTCGTTATCCTTTAACACCATGGCAATCTTTTTTTAATATTTTCTATGTACACTTTTCTACAGATTTATTATATGTAGATATTGATGATATAAATCTGATATTTTATAACAGATAAAATTGCTTTTTTGTATGAGTTAAGATAATCTCTGTAAGTGCTCATCTGTATTAAGATACATACATTGATACAAAGTTACACTTTCGCTGAGTGCCATAGATTACTTTTAATTGAGACTTACTCCGCTTACACTAGTCGAAAATTCTTCAATACAAACGTAGTCTAAGGATTATTCCACTGTTTGACAATGTACGTTCAAAATAAAAAGTGATATCAATTTGTCTCATCATTATCTAGCCCTGTATGGAAGCACAAAAGTAAAAAAAGAAAATGTTTTAAAATTATGAGCGTCGAAAGTTCCACATTTCGACACTAAATTTAACGCATTTTTGGGCGCGAATAAATACCATAAGAAGACTGAAAATTGCAAAACGGCTTCCATACAGGGATAGATTAGTAGTTCAACAATGCAAATAATTTTATTTTTAACTGATAGATTTAGTAATTTTTTCATGATATCTAGACTGCCAAAGGACTGTTTATAAAATTTCGCGCGCTCGGTTTGGTCCTAAATCATTATCCATTTCGCTACAAATTTGCAAAAGTTTGTATTCGTACGCGAACTAGCTTCCTACTGCTCATCACAGCATCTATCTCTTCCGCGCGTGTTGTCGGTTGATATAGATTACATTTTAACCCCGCGCATAAAATAGTTCGTGCCGTCGACTAGTGTACCCTTAACAGTTACTTTCTAAAGCATACTCCTAGCACAGATAATATAATACTCTCCTAGTAACGGCTAGCTGAAAAGGTTTGAAAAAATAAATTATTAATATTGATTCATGTAAGTACATTATTTGTGAAACATGTTTTTTTCGTAATGACTACTACTTTTCGTTAAATAAAATAATAATAACATGATATTTTTTCGCTTCTTTTGCATACCTCTCGAAAACGACTTGGATGTTTAAAAATACACCGACAATTTGATAGTTAGAATTTCTTCTTAAACTACATAGGATATGTAAATCAAAAAAACATTTTGCATACAAAACTGTCCAAAAGGATATTCCAATATTGATATTCTGGCACCGAGCGGGTGCTCAGCCAGTACCGCGTTAACATTGGGGAAAGTGTCCGGTAAGTGACGGGAGCAAAGTCGTGACAAAAGGCTAGTTGGCTAAGATTACAACAGTAAACTTTTGTCTTCGCTTTTTAGTCGACTTTCGGAATCATCCAATTCATCCAGCAGCCTTATTACGCAAGAGAATACGGCAAAGCAAAGGGTTTGACCGCCATCAATCGACCAATCACATAGACGGAAATCCTCATCGCGTCTTCATCCAATTCACTTGCGCAATTAGGCTTCTGCTATGAAGTAAGTCGATTAAGGAATACTTTCATTTTGCATACAGCTATGGAGTGGAATTCCCTGCCGGAGTCTATTTTTACAGATAGCCATAACCTCGGGGTCTTCAAGTCAAGAGTGAATAGGTTACTTGCAGGCAAGCATACTCAACCGTCGACCACATCATCGTTTACCATAAGTTGAGATAGTGGTCAAACGCGGGCCTATCTATGAATAAAATGAAAATCGGTTGAAAACTGGAAAACGTCAACAACTTATACGGTTACCGGCCCTAAGTGTGATTAGAGGTTTCTTCACACAATTCAATTTTATCCTGAAACTGAAAACGACCAACAAATAGTGATGCTATCGCTCCCCAATACAATAGGGACAATGAGAACGTTATGGGGACCGAAAATCTCCAAGTTAGGGGAAGTCAGTTAGTCGGATGGGGGAATGATGTAGTTACATCTATTCCAAAATGCAAGTGTTTGGCACTATAACTTGATTGTTAAAAGAAGCAGCGTTTCTGTTGTGTGTGTAGTTGTACTTAGAAAGGGTAAGGTTCCAGGCCCTCCTGGAAATTATCTAACGTTATCGATAATTTAACTTTGGACCCACTCCAGTTGCTGTCTTTTACAGTCTTGTATTTTTCGTTTCAGTTTAATTTAAATTATTTAATTACAAAGTTATGAATCAATAGCTTCGTTACGCAACTCAACCTTGTATTTTAACTTAAAAATAAAAATATCTAAGGCTTTCTAACAGATTTTTGGTAAATCGGGTCAGTACTTTCTCAGAATACTTTTTTCAAACATAATAATTCTTGTTGTCAAGTGGTATAAATATTTATATGTGTATCATTATCATCATCATCTTCCTGCCCTTATCCCATGTTACTTGGGGTCGGCGCAACACGTTTTCTTCTTCCATACCGTCCACGTCACGCTACCAATGATTTCCTTTTCTATCATATTATCACTTCTCACACAGTCCTTTAATTTTCTGGTTTATTTCCTTGTTTATCATAAGCAGACAAATAATATAATGTTTCCTCTTCATAATATCACTTTATATTGTCAAGGAGACTAGCCATCAACCGGCTAGATAGGGTGGATGTGAGATAAACGAGAACTGGCCATGCCATGTCGTAAAAATATGCCATTGTCCGGAGTTGCATTTCCCTAGATGCACAACACACATAGTTCACCACAATTAATGCTATGTTACTCGTATGTGAACCCTTACGAGTTTAATTTGACTTGAATTAATATATAAAAATTTGATATGGAGGGAAGTGGAAATTATGTTTTTGTTTTCCTAGTCCCCCTTAATTCTTATCTGATTAATTTCGTTGCGGGATCCAAGACAGTTAAATTGCCTCAGCGCTTTTCTGGTGGCCACTGTTGATTCTGGCTTTCAGGAATTGCAGTGGTTTGGGAAGAGTGCGGTGGGATTGTCTAGTTAAAAAAATAAAAATAGCTTGAATTTGTTGTGAAATAACTAATGCTTATTTATTTGTCTTCTGTCCCTTAAAGGAGGAGCTCGTGGCTAAATAATAGCAGCGGCACGGGTCGACCTTCAAGGTTAAGCATCGCTTGTCAAGGCCGGTCCTTGGATGGGTGACTTACATAGCGAGATTGACCCGTGCCTCAGCAAGTACATTAAGCTGTTGGTTCCTGTTATTTGTACATCTTTGACAGTCGTAACGGGTAGTTAGAAGCCTGATATCTGGCGCCAGTCTTGCCAAGAGGTACCGTGTTACGCAATTACTGGATTGTGGAGGTCAGATAGGCAGTCGCTCTATGTAAAACACTGATACTCACCTGAATCCAGTTAGACTGGAAGCTGACCCCAACATAGTTGGGAAAAGGCTAGGCAGATTTATTGTCCCTTTATTAAACCTTGATGCCATAAGAACTTAATTTATCTTAACCACTAGCTTCTGCCAGCGGCCTCGCCCCGTGTGAGACAGATAATATCCCAAGGAAAATATTCCTGGGTTAAAAAGTATCCTACGTCCTAATCCAAGTCTGTGTCATCCAAATTCGTAAACTTAACGACTAGGTGCCAAACATGGCTACACTCTTGTGGTATTAGTACCTCTGCCAATATCTATATAAATTATAGCATATGTGTTATAATGATGTATAAGCTATATTTCTGTAAAGTTACATCAAAATCCGTTCCGTATTTTTTGCGTGAAAGAGTATCAAACATTCCATTCATCCATCCATCCATCCATCCTCACAAACTTTTGCGTTTATAATAGTAGTAGGATTATAACGAGGAAATGTAACAGACAGAGTTACATACTTATGGATTTTTCATATGTATCACTCACATAACAATTTAGCATCACCCTTATTTTCTCCGCTGCCGCTGTATATTGTAGCAGAGGTGAAAGTTAACCACGCAGGTGCAAGCACCAAATGTCTAAATTAAAAGAGCTTTAAAGCTGAGTGTTACTTGCACGTCTTTTAACTTCAAAGATTTTTGCGTTGAGAATAATGTGACAGCTAATTTCAATTTAGACAAGTAAAGTTTATTAAATATCAAAAGTGATAACAATTACGAAGTCTAAGTTGAAAAATGTAAATACACCCACATTTGTCAAGTGTTTTTAGTCATGTAGAGGTTTTTTTGGCGGGCACGTGATGGCGTCTATGGTGCTTCTCTGTTTTATTTTCCTAACATTGTGTTAAATTGAATATTAATGGTGTAAAAATGGTGGTGTTTTATTCTAATAATATTAGTGAACGTGCACGAGTGTGGGCAAGTAAAACACAGCGGTAGAACATGAGGTTCATGTTGTCGAAACTCCGTGGAAGATCCCAATAAATTACCGCCATTTCACTGGGGCCTAACTAGGACATTGGACTAAAAACTAAAGAAAATAGAACTTCTAAACATGACACTGGCTAAATGCACAAACCGTGTGAAGACAAATAATAAAAATATAGATTTAATGTAATAAAACCGTCCAAGTGCGAGTCGGACTCGCACACGAAGCCGGACCGTACCATTATGGCAAAAAACGGTGAAATCACGTTTGGTGTATGGGAGCCCCACTTAAATATTTATTTTATTCTGTTTTTAGTATTTGTTGTTATAGCGGAAACAGAAATACATCATCTGTGAAAATTTTAACTGTCTAGCTATCACGGTTCATGAGATACAGCCTGGTGACAGAAGGACATACAGACAGACGGACAGACGGATCGCGGAGTCTTAGTAATATCTTTGGGTACGGAACCCTAAAAAGCCATCCGGACAAATCCATAGATAGGCCACCACACCAACAAACCTTGTTGCATGAGGTCGTGGATTCAATATCCAGATCGAGAGAAGTGTTATTTGGTGATTTTTATTAAGAACCTGAGGCCCTAGTACAAGTGACATTCTATCATCGAAAGCGGGCGATATCGATTTTCAAAAAGGCGAAATTGTATGGCATTGACAAACAATATCGTAATATCACGTGATCAATCCCTTATATTTTAAGCCCTCATAGATACGTTCTTCGTTTTCTTTTCGTTCTTAAACCGCATGATATTTACAAATGAATGAAAAACTTTTAGGCTATCAATTAGAAGTTCGATTAAAATTGTTTTCACAGCCAGTTGATCAGAAGTTAGTGCTCTAATGAACTAGTTTTGGATTTAAACGGAACTCCTATTCATGAGGGTAAGTTCAGCTAACAATTTGAATCCAGGGAGGCAATACTTAGTCGGGTAATATATCATGCTCATGTCTCAAATCTTGTAGAGTGTAGGTGTGCCTTCAAAAATATGAAAAAAATAAACCGGCCAAGTGCGAGTGCGAGTCCACAGAGGAGTCTGCATAAACAGCTACATTCACCAAAATAAATAGGTAACAAATACATTACTAACGTTCATAAACAATGAAAGCACCGAACATTGTTCTAACGAAGGGACAAAATTACCTTTGCCGTTCGAAAACTGTTGTTCCTATATATCAATATACAATTTTTTTATTTTCCTAAGGATAAGTTGGTCGACTATTACTCGTAAATTTGTAAAGCCTACTTAGCTATGATAGTTTATCTTTTAATTTCGTTATATAAACAATTGCCGTGATTTTTTGCACATATTTAAGCTTAATTTTACGCAAACGGATCCCTGAATCGAAAAATGGTTGTGACAGACCCGTAATATTTATGAATGGCCTATGCAACGATACCCCACACAATGGGATAGACGAGAAAAAAACAGCCCCACTTTACGTGTAGGTACAGCAGCAAACCTATACAAGTAACAATAATCATCTTCCAACCCGGTTGGTCACCGTGGATGATTACGACCAAAACCCTGCAAGGAAAATAACAAATGAACAAATCCCAAGCTCTACATATCGAGTAATAAATAAACTCTACATTATAACATATAACGTCAGAATCTTCTTACGGACGCCTACTAGAATTGACAGAGGCACTGAAAAATATAAACAACGACATAATTGGACTATCGGAAACGCGTCGCCTGGGTACAAAAATAGAAGAATATGGTAATTGTATACTCTGTCATACGGGTCTTACGCAAAGACAATATGGGGTCGGTTTTTTAATAAACTTAAACCAGAGAAAAAACATTGAAAGCTTCATCGGAATTTCCGATAGAGTTGCACTACTAAACTTGAATATACAGGGCAACAAAATCTCGCTTATACAGGTATATGCTCCCACAGAAGCAGCAAAAGAAGAAGAAATTGAAACTTTTTATGCAAATATGTATAAAGACATGGACCTTGCACATAGCATATATATAATTATGGGCGACCTAAATGTCAAAATAGGCCAACCTGAAATGAAGACATACTTGATAATGAAACCAAATGGATATGCCATAAGGAATCAAAGAGGTCAAAGAATCATCGACTTCGCACTCGAAAATAAAATTGCAATTTTAAATACATTCTTCAAGAAAAAACTAATCGTGGATGGACATGGCGCTCACCAATAAAAACGAAATCGCGAATCGCGGCAGTATAAAAACGAAATCGACTATATTCTGTCAAACAGGCCTAGTATGGTTAATAACATTGATGTTTTGAATCTCAATTGTTTTCAATCTCGCGTGGAGGTATCGAGTTGTAAATAATATCATATACTCCAGTTTGCAACCCCTTGCAGCTGTGAAAAAAAAAACTTCTAGATCAACTCAATCAAGAGATACAGCCGTTACTGAGGCATATTTCACTCTTGCAAGAGAATTAAAATCTACAGGGTACTTCCTATTCTGTTTACCTTTTTTTTTTTATGGTAGTTCCTATTCTGTTTACCTAGAATCATGAAATTTGGCGAGAAGCAATGTCTTTATCACAAGTAATGGGAAAAATTCGAAAACCGGAAATTTGTACCTACATCAGAAATAAAAGAATATTAACTTACTAGCTGTTACCCGCAGCTTCGCCCGCGTTAACATATGTTTTGTCAATCAATTCTGGTTGTCGACATACAGGGTGAGAAAATCTAATGCGGCCCCGTGACTCCTTTGATTGTTTTGTGCTATTCTTCATAGTGATGATTTAGACATCCACGCACACTTGGAAAACTCAGCCTGTATAGGTACAAGAAGCATTAACCTTAAAACGATTAACTTATTAAATTGAATAAAACTGTATCTACAGTTAATTCACATTACTTAATTATTCCGTTAATCATGGGTACAACATTTTATGACGCTGTTATATCCTATGTTATATGTCCTTTCATTTGATGCTAATACATACACATTCTGGGCCTTGGACATACATAAATATCAGCAGCTGCAGTAACTGGTCGTGGGTAAAGCATGGCTTTTCCAAATGCACCCCTGCTATCCTTGAGCTTTGTTAAGGCGCTATATACGCCCCAATGTTAACGCAGTACTGGCCGTGCGCCCACTCGATGCCAAAATATCAATATTGAACTTCCTTTTGAACAGTTTTGTTTGCAAAATATTATTTGATTTACATATGTTAGTTATATTAGTTATGAAGAAATCCTAGCCATAAATTTTTCTGTGTAAAAATATTTTTAAACATCCAAGTCGTTCTGGAGGAGTTTGCAAAACTTGCGAAAAAATATCGTGTCGTTAATTATTTTTTTTAAACGAAACTATTAGTTACACGAAAAAACCTTGTGTTCAAAATTATGTACATGAATCGATAGTAAATATATATTTTTTTCAAACCTTTTAACCTAGCCGTTACTAAGGAGTATGCTTTAGAAAGTGACCGTTTTACGGAACTAAAGCGTATGTAGGCCCTTAATAGTAATAGCAAAACTAAGTTTCATTGGAAACTGGAGTCTATTGAATTGAAATGATAGGTCAATGGGGATTATTGGTATTCTACGTATGAACACGCTTTCCCCTTATTTCATACCTGTTAAACTATTGGCACCTATGTGTAATACGAAGCTTCGTACCATTACATAATCTAAATTAATATACAGAATATCTCAATCGTTTGTTCAATCATAAAATTCGAATTTACAAAAAATATTTCTTAACTAACGTTTACTATCTTTATACTACCTGCCAAAATTCACCTCACAAATATTCTACATGAAGAATATTTGTACATTTTATCTTTACATCCACAAACCCCTTTTAAAGGTTGGAAAAAAAAACAATACATTTTAATTATTTGTTACGGAAGTATTTCTGCAAAGAATGAAATGAATCGATCTCTATAATAAGAAGTTTTATACAAAAGTTACCGCTCCCATTTCTCCCCCTTCGATTTTTATGCACAAAGAAGTAGTCTCAAAGTATCTCCATACCTAATTTCATCTGAATCGGTTCATAATAAGTGGAAGTTGCATGATAAAAAGTTACATACAAAATTAACCGTCCCTCCCCTTCCTGTTTTATGCAAAAAGAAGTAGCCTATGTCCTTCTTATGGTCTCAAACTATCTCTATACTAAATTTCATCTAAATCAGTTCATAATAAGAAGGAGTTGCGTGATAAGAAGTTACATACAAAATTAACCCTATCTTCTATTTCGCCCCCTTCCGAGTTTTGTGCAAAAATAACTTACCAAGGTCTCAAACTATCTCTATCTATCAAAATCCATCTAAATCGGTTCATTGGTTTATGCTCTATTAAGAAGTTTCAAATAAACTAACGCTCCATTTCTCCTCCTTCGTGTTATATGCTAAAATAAGTAGCCTATGTCCTCCCCAAGATCTCAAACTATCTTCATACCAAATTCAGTCTAAATCGGTTCATCGGTTTAAGTCCTATTAAGAAGTTTCATAAAAAAATAACTCCCCATCCCCCATTTCTCCCCCTGCAAGTAGCCTATGTACTTCTCAGGGTCTCAAACTGTCTCCATAACAAATTTTATCTTAATTGGTTCATAATAAGAAGAAGTTGCATGATACGAAGTTACATACAAAATGAACCCTCCCCAAAAAGAAGTAACCTGTGTCCTTCTCAGGGTCTCAATAACTATCTCCATATCAAATTTCATCTAAATCGGTTCAGCGGTTTAAGCGTGATAAGGTAACAGACAGACAGAGTTACTTTCGCATTTATAATATTAGTATGGATTTGCAGTTGGTAAACTGACCGAGACTTATGTCAATGTCAAGGACTACAGTTTTCCAACAGCAAAGTTAATGTTGTCCCTCAATTCTGTTTATCTTATCGTTAGAGCAATGTTCAGTGCCCTCGCATTTTATGAACTTCAGTAATGTAATTTAATTATTTTGGTGAATGTAGCTGTTTGTACGGAACTCTCATTGAGCGAGTCCGACTCGCATTTGGCCAATTTTTTTATTGAATGAGACTAGGTGTCGTAAGCTAAATAATTTTGTGGTAACTCTCAGTAGACGTCTGAATGTGTGCCCAGTTGATGGCAAAGGCAAAAGACTCGCTCCCTTTTACATGAGACTTAAACATCGAAAGTGAAAAAGAGCGAAATGTGGCTGCAGGTACACCTCTGATAGACCCTTCGCGGAACACTAGCATGATGTTATGCAATGTTTATATATATAATTACAAATCCGCTAAACAACTACTTTAACATATACTGACATAGAGACAGCCCGGTTTTCTGTTGTGGGTAAATGCCGCCGACATCCTATCTTTGTTTTTCAGAAAAGAGCTTTTGATGAATTTATTAATTAAGCCCGAGACAATCTTTCCGAGAGATTAATGTACTGACTGTGCCTTCTCAGTATATTTAGGAAAATCTTTTACATGCCCATAAAAATATAAAATTGTTTAAAAAATATAGTGATATCCATAACATAAAAACTAGGAGCAAACACAAATTTGAAGTACCTACAACAAGGCTCATGAAAATAGGTGGCTCGTTTAGATGTCAAGAGTACGCTTTTATAATAAGCTTCCAAGCCACGTACAACATCTAAGTCTTAATAAATTCAAATCATTCATTAAACGTATTTGTGCCAGAAAGTGTTTCATACCATTACAGATTACGTTGAGGACAAAAAGGCTTGGAATTGAGCTGCTCCAATTAATTTAGATTTTTTATATTTTACACCGTGAATATTGTTTTTTTTTTGGTTTCTGTCAATTACAAGAATATTTACTTTTTAAAGTATTATATTATTTTATTTTAATTATTGTGAATGTGAAGACTATGTGGATCAATCTTCTTTTATTTGTTTTTAATTTATCTAAGTTAGTTTTTAATCATGGTCTGGCAGTTTGAGTAGTTTATGCGGCCTACCCGAATGTCCATTCTTTGGTAGTGTTCGTCAAATCATTGAGCTCCTTAGATTCTGAGTTGAGCTGTACGGTTATTGACAAATGCGTGCACTGACTGGACAGGTCCACTCAATATGGCTGGTTCTTTCCTCAAAAGACCATTTCAGACAGCAGTCTACATGATCTAACCAAGATTTTGTCTGGACTTTAAAAGAGACTCTGTCCTCTGAGTTTGTTTCGGCCTTTCTTCTCAGAGTAGTCAGATAGGAAACGCTGACCTCATTTAGTTTAAAAAATATGATCGACTTGTAAAAGTGTTTGTACAAACCAACTTACAGAAATAAAATATCATATCATTACAGAAATAAATCATATCATTTATCATTTAACACTGTTTACAGTGAAAAATGTATAAGATTGCTAATGTTTAGAGGCAGATAATCGATGAGTATATCGGTCAACCAAACTGGATTACGAATATGTCATCCACAAAAGTGGCGTGTCGATCGATCAAAAGGAAACTAAAAGCCAATCGATTACTTATCAACGAGTAATTAAGCCGGCATTGGCCATATCCACGGGGCATAGAATATGTAAAACACAATAATATGGCATGCCGCACTTTACTTAATTGCACGAACGCTGTTATTATTAGGTATTACTTATCTGGGTAGTTACGCGGTCATAACTGTTAGGCAGCTTACGTAGTTACTAAAAATACTAAATCTTTTATCCTGCCCTTTTTCTTTCGTATAGATTAAGTCAAACTATAGTCTTAACCATTCAGGTTTTGGCCGACCAGTATGTAGCTACTCGGACAGCTCTGTCATTCGCTCCGTTCAAATAATACTAAATGTTTTATCCTAAATATAATAATAATACTAAATCTTTTATCCTGTCCTTCTTCTTTCTGTCATTCGCTCCGTTCAAATCCCGTAAGGTGCAGGTGGTTGGGCATGAAGGGCAGACAAGGAGGTGGCCATATCTTCCCCACACTGGTACTGTGTTTTGTATGGGTCTATAATACTCCATTTGACCAGGTTGTTTCTACAGCGGCCAACCAGGGTCCGCAATCAGTTTAGGGATTTCAAGATTGGCCACTGCAGTTCATTTCCAGGGTGCAGATGCTCGGCCGGAGTGATGAAGTGTGGAGGACTAGGGTATGTTTGAATAATTCACATCTCTCATCAGTTCTGCCCTAATTTCGCCTCCAGTTTTTATTTTTTAGTTTGGATGTCTATTCGTTTAATTGTTCATCAATCACGCCGCAACGTCTGAATGAAACTGGCACACGGATATAACTTGACCTGGATATGGTAAAGGATCACGCGGGCAAGGTTGATGGCAGAAGCAAGCTTAAAGAATAAATTTATATAGTGTTCATTTTGATGTCGTCGGTAGAGGTCATATCGAAATCTGCCAATAATACGTTTTTATTTCATTTCATTTTCTTTTTATTAATATTGGCCTTTATTCCGGGTGCACTTCTGTGGCCTAACTAATACAGGAACCACGCATTTATTGGGATAAAAGTAACCTATGGCACTCAGTAATCAACATCATGATCATCATTATCAGCCTTTTGAATATTCCCACTGCTCGGAAACAGGCCTCCTCTCTGTGAGAGGGAATGGGCCGTATTCCACCACGCGGGCCCAATGCGGGTTGGTGGATGTCACATGGATTCGAGTTTTTGTTTCTATGACATGCCGGTTTTCTCAAGATGTTTTCCTTCACCGTATTAAGAGCAGGTGGTAGTGAAATAATTTACACAAAGTAAAGCACCTGCCTGGGTTCGAACCCACGACCTACAACTAAGTCGCGGCCGATTACCACTAAGCCACCACTGCACTCAGTAATCATGCGGCTTTATAAAACTGGCAATAAATTCGTAATCTGTTTAGATTTACATTAATTACAATCAGTCTACCCGGGACCACGGTCGTTGCAACACGGCCGAAACGTCGGGTTAAATAGGTAAATAAATAATCGAAATCATCGCGCTAAATTCCCGTGATATATTGTTTTTCAATTATCAAACGCAAAAGTTTTAAAGCTAATAATTACAATCAAACAATTCTACCTTTTTATAATATGAGTTTAGATGATACCATTATTGGTCTCTAACCTTGATCTTGCATGTTGAAGGGTTGACGCTTTCAAACCACTACACTTAGAAGACCTTTCTTCCACAACACCAGTCTGTAATAAACTCGTACTGCTGATGACTGTCGACACAAGAACTGTCATAACTATCAGATCAAATTACCATAGAAAAACAGGCCAGAATCACATAGCAGAGAATCCTTTGGTTAGTTGATCTTCTTTATTATTTCAGTCAAAAGACCACCACTGCTGTACATAGGCCTCCTCTTGCGCCCTTGTACCTATTTAGATTTTTTCTGCCAACTATCCTTTAATTTCATCACAATCACACTAAAAAGTCAAAACTCAGTACAAAGCGAGTCTTTAATGCTCTAGAGCAATAAAAATGTATGAAATCTCATTATTGCACAGTTTTTTTTTTAGTAGCACCAAAAGGTGCCAATCTCAATGGATTAGCTCTATTCAGCCAGCCGATATCAATACTTTTTTTTTTTACGTTCGTATTATTCGTTTCTATCCTACTTGTTCTAAATTTAAAAAATGATTGCTGCTAACTCTGATTTAAAAATGAAAGAAATTTAAAAAAGTGATTTGGCGGGAACTTTGTTAATTTTGCTTGACAATATTTTTAATTGAAAGAAAAGCAGATTATGCACCTCGCCTTAAGTAATTTATATTGCCCTCGTGCCTGTTAGATTAGAGCCCTCGCTAACGCTCGGGCTCTAAATCAGGCACTCGGTGCAATAATAAATTACTTTACAATGCATGTCCTCGAAAAGAGCGTTTTCCAAGCTGCCAAACTGTGCGGAAAGTGTCACTTTTTTTTACTAGTGCTTTTTACTTTCCTGTACTTTTTTAATTTTTAACTCCAACTTCAGCCCGCCGCATAGAGTTTTTATTATTTCAGAAAAGTTTAAAAAATTAGTTAAGTACATATTATCATTCATATAAAAGGTAAAACAAAACTAATACTTCATTTAAGGCGTTTTTATTACTCTAGATTTAGATTTTGATCAATAAATTAATTTTAAATAAGTATTCATTAAATATGTTTGGCAGAATGAATATTTTGCTCGTGCCTTTTTGCGTTACGACGTGACAGCTTTTATTAGTTAATCTGTGGATATGCTGAGCGCCTTTGAATGAGCGCCGTTTTATTAATTTCTTGCTTGGTTCAGATATATTTTTTTATTTCCTCGCACAATGCATAGTAAAATGTTGTATGATACACGTGCGTAAGATGATTTCCGACTCGTCTCGATTTATCCACTCACTCGCTTCGCTCGCTCGTGAATAAAAATAGCACTCATCGGAAATCACATACTTCCCGCACTTGTAGCATAAATAACTATTGTGCTCGATGCAATAATCTACTATTATTACACAATTAGCTGTGCCCGCGGCATCGCTCTCATCAACTGCCTACCCTACTTACATACCTACCTATCTACCCTACCTACCTTCCGATTTCTTATGGTTATTCTGCCGCGGAAAATCTTGATACCGCGATTCAGAAAATGTCGTCAAATGCACAACGCCATCTGTCGCGTCTAATGGCGTGTGTTGTGATATTTTCCTTCTTGAACACTTGAAATTCATCTAACTTTTGATACCGTGAACAAATTGCGATGTTACAAAAACTAAGTAATACTTCAAGTTACGCATATTTTATGTATAATAGTTATCTACATTGGTTTCGAACATGTTACGTGATGCGTGCACAAGTAAACAGATAAACAGACGACCAGACAAACATTCCAAAAATGCTGGCAATGTGTTTATCCTTTTAATACCCTGGCTTTTTTTTTGGAAATATATTACAATCACTGTTACAAATACTATACTAATAATAATATATACTTGAATAGGCTTGTAAAATATTACATAGGTATATAGGCAAAGCTCGGCTAAATTTATTAGTACCTATCTATACCTGCGCCAATATTCTAAGTACAATTGTAGAACTTTACTCGACTCAGTCGCCATGACAATTAAAAGAAAGAAAAAAACAAATTTATTGGGCACATACAGATACACACAATGTAGGTACAAATAACTTAATTTTAAAACAATTACATAGTGTGCCTGTGTCCCGTGGCTGCGCCAAATAGGTGCAATACAGCAAAATGTTAAACAACTAGGAATCGCCTGGCGCTGGTTTTCAACTGAATCTGACGTTGAACTAAAACACTATCCTGGGGCCGGTATTTCAGATGCTCATGCTCAACTCAACTCAAACTGAAAACGGACAGTTGTGATTGGTTGGCATGTTTTTTCACATTAACGTGCTCAAATCCAAGATCCTAGACGCCCTAAACATTACCGAACTGTTTTAACACAAAATCAGTGTTTGAATAGAGAATTGAAATAGAGTTAGCATGTATTTAGAATATACTCGTACTTGCTAACCTGGATATTCATTTTCATTCAATACCTACCACACATATTGTGTAGAAAGAATTTCCTAACGTCTGGGGCGTCTAGGCTCTTGTTCTATCGAGTACACATGTATTATTATCGAGCTGAAGAATCATATTATGCCAAACTCGAGATTTGTGATTGGTTGGTGGTTGATTAGCAGGTGTGGCCAATTTTGAGTTTGAGTCGAGTATGAGCATCTGGAATTCATCATCATCAGTCGCGACCTTATCCCATTTACTTGGGGTCGGCCCTCCTTATCTTTTTTCTCCATTGTGCATGGTCTAAGGCAGTGCTGTTGTCCAAATTTACTTCTTTCAGGTCTTTTTCAACCGTCGTCAACCAAGTGGCAGGTGGTCTACCGCGTCCGCGTCGTCGTTGGCAAGTTAAGGGCAAGCTTCACCATATGGTCATCTGACCTTCGTTGGATGTGGCCATACCATCGGAGTCGATTTTCCCTTACTTTGTCAATGATGGGAGCGATTTTAAAACTTCCTCCGTTGTATGCAGTTTGTTTAGGTGTTGTTTAGTGGTATGAGCATCTGGAATTAATGACCATAAATATATAACAAGCTATAACTGTCATTTTGATTATATTTTTGTTATTGGAGTAAATGGCTGAATATAGGGATTAATTAAAATGAACTATCTAATTTGTGAGAGCAGTGGTGGCCCAGTGGTATCGGCCGCGACTTACAAGTTGTAGGTCGTGGGTTCGAGCCCAGGCGCTTTACTTTGTGTAAATTATTTCATCACCACTGCTCTCAAAACGGTGAACGAAAACATCGTGAGGAAACCGGCATGTCCTAGAACCAATAATTCGAAGACATGTGACATCCACCAACCCGCACTGGGCCCGCGTGGTGGATAACGGCCCATTCCCTCTCACAGAGAGGAGGCCTGTTTCCGAGCAGTGGGAATATTCAAAAGGCTGATATTGATGATCATGATGTTGATTACTGAGTGCCGTGGGAACATTTATAGGCTGATGATGTGATGTGATCTAATTTGTAAGGAGTAAAGGAAAGTGTCGTGGTGGCCGAGTGTCGTAGGTACAAATTCGGGCAAGTACCTATGTAACTTTCACATTCTTAGTTATTTTCTAAGTTTATATTGGATATCGCTGAACGGTGAAGGGAAACATCGTAAGGAAACCCGGCATTATAGTTAATATAAGTTTGATATCGCCCACCCGTCTTGAGCAAGCGTGATGATCAATGCTCGTGCCTTCTTTGAAGAATAAGAAGTTATAGACTGGCATTATTAATAGTTAGAGGAAGATGCCTCTTACGAAGAAAGTTTTAATAATATTACTGGCTCATCGTAATCCTTTTGCCCTTAACCCAATTTATTTGGGGTGTCGGCGAAACATAAAACTACTTCTTCTATACCTCTATATTAGTCCTCGAGTCAGTCATGGTAACCTCTTTTATAAACAATCCACACATCTATCATCATCATCTTTTATAAAAATAAAAAAAACTAAGTACTTACGACTATGCTTGAGGTGTTCAAAGTACGTGACTTTGCTGAAATAGTGGCAGATCTGCCACAAAAGCCACCGACCAAGAGTTAATGGGCATTGTCTACATTTATAATGGTTCTGAATACGTATTAATAAAACAAAAAGTTTTTAAAACATCGTTGAATAAATGAAAAAGAAACCGTACCGTAACCGTACGTCGCAATACGCGGTGAAAACTTACTTCGTTTTTATTTTTTTAAATAAATATAGCGATGGCTTGTTAATAATTAAAATGAATTATAAAAACTAAACGGAAGATCATTATCGGCAAATTACTAATTAATACAACAGTTTTGTCACTAAATAACGTATAGAGATGTTAGTACGCATGCGCGTCCTAACTTCATAATTCACATACGTAGCGAAGACAGTAAACAAATTGAAGCGCTTCAGGCAGGTCGTCTTTTTGTCTCAAGCGAATTTTCGCGCGTAAACCGTCGCGAAAAATTTCATTTTTCCCATCGATGTTTCGTAAATTCTGAACCATGAGGCCGGAACCGTGCCGGTTACTAAGACTCCAGTTTTCCTGTGTGGTCGCGTTCTTTTACATCCTTTACTTGCACCGTTTTGTTTTCCTTCATTATTATTATAAAAAACAAAAGTGAAAGTTTTCGCGAAAAGTTACGTATTTTCTTCAGTTGTGTTTTTTTCGGTCGATCTAGATGGATTTTTCGGTAAACCTCTTCATTACTCTGTATTTACGTTAGTTAAAAATATATTTTAGAGGCGAAAATTTTGTTTCTATTGGTGACAGGTAAGTTTTTTAAAGGCTGAATCGTCGTTAAATCCCGTGTGTTTTTATTTATATTATTTCTATATTAATAATAATAATATTTAGGTACCATAGCCTAATAAATTTTCACCATATTTTGCAATAGTCCTGCACTAACCGGGGATTGTCCTTGGGTGCACTTGCGTAGTGCATACAGGGATAATCGTCGGTTGGTGTCACATTTCCTGATACATGCCTAACAAGGCCTCTGCGAGTTGGATTCGGCCCCTCGCACGCCTTTCAAAGGACCGGGACCCCAGGGTCTCGAGATTGTCAAAGTCATACGCTATGACTTACGCGAAATATATTGCGTATTATAAAAACTAATAGACAGGAAATACTAATTAACCAATGGCAAAATGACATACCTTTTCTCCAAAAAGGATAAAATCAAAATAGTGCGCATCCCGTGTAAATTTCACGGGATTTTGTCAAAGATAATCACAGATGTCAATATAATCCTAATTGAGAGATTATCTTTTAGCTGATCAAAATACTTAAACTTTTGCAGTCACAGAAATTAAGGTCAGCAGGTACCCCAAAAGTTTTCGTAATGACTTCCGCAAAACATAATAATTATTGCGTTTTGTAAGAAAAACATAGAAAAACACTTAAAAACGCATGGTTAGAGTTCAACTTTTTTCTACGAGAGACGCGAGAAAAAAATAACGTCAAAAGAATGTGCTAAATTAGTCTTTTCTGATAAAAACAATAAATAGGCTACTTCTAGGCTTTGTCGACCGTTCGCCATCGCTTACCATCACGTCAGATACCTAGTGGTCAAACGCGAGTCTATCAATAAAAATAATAAAGACAAAAACAATACTGCGCACCCGTAGGAGCTTTGCGCAGTTTGTTGTTTTCCAAACTTGACTGGATTTTATTTAAACTTCATCACCGTTATCAGTATGGAACCAGAGTTCGACGATGGTTTTAAGCGATTCAAAATAAAACCCAACTGTAGCGGTCTGTCCGCAAAAATGTTCCGTCGTGAAAAAGTTTATTTGCATCCGTTGAGTGCGCATCCGTTACGTATTGCGCAGTTTTTCAAAATCACAAGATTTTTTCACAGCTTGTGTTTTACAGCCCTAGTTAAGAAATGATCTCTAAGCTATTGGAAATAATCTTACTTAAGCGGCTTATCCATAAATATCAAGGTCAGCAGATACCCCGGCAGTATTTCGTCGGACAAAAGTTTAGTTGCATACAGTTGTATCGCTATCAACATAAAGCCCTAGTTGGGAATATTTTTTTAGCTGATCAAAATAATCTAACTTTGGCGGTCAGATGAATCAAGGTCAGTGGGTACCTCGGTAGTTTGCCTGCATACATTTTGTAAGAAATTCTCAGATTATCCGTTGCAAATACAAAATACAACAAGAATCAATCAAATTATTACGCTGTTTATTACTTTTAAGGCGCCGGTTCCCTTGATTTTAAAATGAGAATCACGTCTAAATGGCTAGCCGTAATTCTTTGAAAAAAATATGTGATATATTAGACTATTTACTTAATAATTTGGTCTAAGCAAATTTTGAGTTTTATTTGTATAACATAGTGTAATTCATTTGTAAAGTTATTTCTAAAACGGACAAAAACACGACAATCACACTAAAACCGCTGGGCGAATTTTAATGAAATCAACACCATCTCAAAGATAATTTAATTATCTATATTTTAATCTGAGGATTTTTTTGTAAAGTCATAGAATAATAAGGAGTTTTGGGTCGCGCGGGTGTGAAACGAGTGCGCGTTTTGTTCCCTCAAGGTCGTTGGCGTTAGTCGTCGTCTTAAATATCACGAGATATTTCAGTTTCTCATAGTATGAAGTCTTAGTTCAAAGACATGTGACATCCACCAACCCGCACTGGGCCCGCGTGGTGGATTACGGCCCATTCCCTCTCACAGAGAGGAGGCCTGTGTCCCAACAGTGGGCACATTAAAAGGCTAATTAATGATTATGATGATGATGATGAAGTACTAGTTCAACGATGATCTCTAATCTCATAGAGAAAAGCCCAAATTTAGCGGTCTATCCTAAAAATCAAGGTCAGTAGGTACCCCGGTATTGTTCCGTCGGGAAAAACTGCCTGCATACATTTTGGAAGGAAGCGCCCGATTGTCCGTAACATGCGCATCCGGGTCCTTAATGTTCCGGAGTGTTCTCTGACGTATATGGACACTGAGCCCGGAAGTTCTGTATCCCGGAAGGCCCGTGAAAAGGCCATTCAATTGACCAATAGCATAAGCCGGAGGTATCCCGTGTCGGCACAAGCTATTTACGAATATAGGTCACGCCTTAATGGAATAAAAAAACTTTTTTACAAAAAACATAAACCGACACAAATCAAAACACTTTTATAGTGTTTTGCTTTTGAGTTCCAGTGTCTTGATTTTCATAAGTACCAATAATTTATAAGTATTTACTTCATCATAGTCGGTTAACTATTCGAGATATCTTAGACCCGTGACATATTTGTCACTAAGGAGTTCCACTTCACCGAATGATACTTTTAGTGTGCAAATGCTTGCATTGTTGATAAAAAATACCATAATTGCTATACGTATGCCAATAATATTTGAGGGGTCCCCTCGAATTCTCCAGGATTTTATCATCAGATCCTAACCTGATGACCATGGGACCACCTGGGAAGTATACCCTTTCAAACAATAGACGAATGTGCAAAATCGGTCCAGGCGTCTCTGAGTAATGGGGAAAAAATTAAAAAAGATGTCGGATACGATATTACTTTTGCTGGGCTGATTTGTTCCTAAAGTTATAATTAACTTATTTTATTTAAAATAATCATCAGAATATTCAGGCAGTCAGAAAAATAATAGAAGGAGAAACTGCCTGACGGGCGCCGGACATGCATTTCATTTAGTAAGTACAGCGAGGCTCAGGGGAGACGCTTTTTCAGTCTCCCCAGGGATGTGCCCTAACAGGCGTTGCACAGAGGAGGCTCCGGGGTGGTCTTTTGAGTGGTCATGGGGCCTCTCCTACGTGCTGATGGTGATCACCGGGGTGGTTATAAAAAAACAAGGCATCTGTTATGCAATCCCTATGGCGTTATTTACCTTATGGCATTATTTCAGCAACACACTTCGATACCAAAAGCATGAGTAATGCAATAAACAGGAAGGCAAATAACTATTCATGCTTATTGGTTGTCTCAAAACACATATAAACTGCACTCAATGATAAACAAGCCGGGTGTCTGAGTGTCTGAGTTCGGCATCTTCAGTTTATCTTGTACTGGCAATTGCAGGCGGTAACTCGGACTAATTTTAGTTTTGGCAAGTCTGAAACTTCTTAACTTTTAGCCTAAAGGAGGGTAGATGTTGAGGCAATATTGGTTGCACTGGTATATAAAAATATTAGAGAAATTTTAAATGGGAGGCACTTTGACTCCCATTTGGTTCGTTGTGCGTGCAGGCCTCCTCTCTGTGAGAGGGAATTGTACCGTTATCCACCACGCGGGCGGGTGCGGTTTGGTGGACGTCACATGTCTTCGAATTTTTGTTTCTATGACATGCCAGTTTCCTGTCGATCTTTACCTTCACCGTTTTGAGAGCAGTGGTGATGAAATAATTTGTAAAGTGCCTGCCTGTGTTCGAACAACCTACAAATTGAAAGTCGCGGCCGTTAACACTGAGCCACCACTGCTCTCTTATTGAAAATATTAAATGATTTAGTCACACCTCAACGTACATAACGTTTCCGAGATTTTCTACTTTCATGGGAGTGAACCCGATGACAAAAGATAGTCAGGTTTAAAACTTTTTGGTCTTATGTTGGTAAGATTGATTAGATAATCTACCGGTTTAAGGTCTATCCGCACATATCAGGGCCGTGCCCGGGACGTGACAGGGGCGGGCCCAGGCATTGAAACTCCGTCACTGGCCGGTGCACGGACGTGTGTGAACGAGTTCATATAAAAATAATGTAAACACCGATATTTTTTTAAATCCCTGACGGAGCACGGTCCGTCCACGTCCCGGGCACGGCCCTGATGTGTGTGGATAGACCTTTAATCTAGAGATGGCAAATCGAAAACAGAATACACTTATTCACATACACGCACAACACAAAAGCAATAATGACAAAGAAATAGAGATGGGGCGAAATGGAGGTAGTATGTCGCATTATGTTCTCCTAATCACAGCAGATCTGATATTATTAGAGCTGATTTCATGACAGAGACTGTAGCTGCCAACTATCACCAAAAGTAAAAGCGCTTAACTCGAAAACAGTTAACAAATTTTTTAGAGTCAAACATTCTTCTTCGTTGAGAATTTAAGAATATAATAATAGTTGCAAACTCTTAGCTAATTTGCACTTATCATAATTTTATACTTGTCTTATTTTTGTTTGTTTTTGACACGAGAACTCGCTGATGAATGAACTGTGCAATATTTTTTATCGTCTTGCATAATTAAAAAGTTTTCCAGTAAAGTTGTTCACATTTTTACGACGTTTAATAAAAACTCAGAAAAAGATAGGTTTCTTAAGATTTTGAAAGGATGTTTTAATATTTTCTTTTTGACATTGCAATTCCTTGCTTTCTGAAAATCCTGAAGATACTTCTTCAGAGAGGAATGAATAAACTTTTGATGTAAATTTGCAAAAACAAATGAGAGAATCACCCTATTTGTGATGAAGATCGCTATGTAGATAGTTGGTAAACAAAGTTGTTGTGGAGACATCGGTTTTCTTGTTCATAAATCGCACTATTTTCTTAATCCGTAATTGTGAGCTATAATGTCTTTGCATTTTGGAAAAGATCAAGTAACATAGAGTCATATTTAACCAACAATATTTTTTTTTCATTATTGATAAACGTTTGAAGTCGTCAAACGCTTATCAATAATGAAAAATCTTTCCTGATTATAAGCGATGGTGTGGTCAGCGTTGAAGCAGACTTTTATAGAAATAATATCAGCATCCCGGTTCCCGTACAAAAAAAATACGCGCTTAGTCACGGAGTTGCGGCAACAGCCCGTCGAAACTTCGATTGACAACGCGCATATTAACGAAACAAAAAGAAAACCCTTTATAGTTTGCAAACACAATCACCCTTATGGTCTAGCTCTAGCCAAACAACAACATACCTCTATATCATTGCAAAAACAGCAAAAAAACATCCTCCTAAACAATACATTTCAGTCCCACAAACAAACATTGCTTTTTACGGCAGAGCAGAAAACAGGAAAAAGTTCGCATTGAATCGTATACCATTTAACGAGCATGGTTGCGGATGTGGGCCCAAAACTGATGCGGAATTGCGGAAATCTACACGAGCACGCATAACAGATGTCGGCAACAACTCTGCATCCCCACCAATATCTACCTTTTGAACATTCCATTTGTAAAATGGATGTACTCATTTTTAGCTCTCACTAAAGACATGGCAGCGCTTACATACGAGTACACTCTTCAATGTTTCAATACAACAACAAAAACATAATAATATTCCGGAGCGAATGTCATTCGTTTGACGTTTATATCAAATGTTTCTGACAAAATGAAGTCAACAGAGGTTTTATAAGTGCATTACGGACACCATTCAGACCGCTTGCAGACGAGGCGAGTAAGTCGAATTATTCTGTCTTTGAGCAGGCAACGCCGCCGGGCGGCGCGGTTTATGTACAAGTCCCTTGAGCTCAACTTGAGCAAAAAACATCTCGTTAAAAGATGAGCTGACGATGG
Source organism: Orthosia incerta (assembly GCA_948252205.1). Classification (NCBI taxonomy): domain Eukaryota; kingdom Metazoa; phylum Arthropoda; class Insecta; order Lepidoptera; family Noctuidae; genus Orthosia; species Orthosia incerta. Next base: position 33,407,568 of record OX411741.1, on the reverse strand, counting down.
CAGCTGTGAACGGTTTGCTAGACTTGGTAATTGCACCCGATTTTACAATGCTTATAACATAAAAGTTGCATCGCACGAGTGTGTCATATTATCAAGTAAGCTTTAATAAAATGCGTGTTTGCTTCTTTTAATTAAAGTGTGACACGGTTCCATCTGTTTACTTTATTCAGGTCAGTGAAAATTGAAGTAGTGTGTAACACTTGCATCGGCAGTTTTTTAACAGAATAATTATTTTGTCCGACACTAATGATTATTGACTCACGCCCTTTCGCTGTGTTGGAAATGTCACCATCCTTGGCAATCGATGAAAAGTATATTTCGTGTTAATTTTGAAGTTGAGGGTAAAAAGCCGGCCAAGTGGTAGCGTGGTGGACGTCGGACATTTAGGGTGCCGTACCAAACCCCAAAATCAGGTTGATTGTAATAGAAAACAATTAGGGAATTTCAGAAAAACGTGATTTATCAATATGTTGGTATTTTTTTGTAAAATATACGTATTAGTAAACATTATCAATAAATTTAAATCCCATTTTTCTGTATGGGAGACCCTCTTAAAAAAATATTGGAACATTTTTTGACAATTATTTGTATGACGACAAGATGCTTATGCTGTGAAAATTTGAGGACTGTAGCTAAAAACGGGACGTTTGGCTGTAAAACCTGTGTGACAGACAGATGGACCCGTGAGTGACAGTAATAGGGATCCGTTTGGACCCTTCAGGTACGGAACCCTAAAAAAATTCCGTTGCCAAACTGTCACATAATTTGTTACAGTTTATGGTTCCTTCTCTCGAATAGCCAATGTCTTGTTGGTCTATTGGTAGCAAGCGCCAATGCTAAGCATTAGGTACTGTGTTCGATGCCCGTGTCGTGCAAAAATTAATAGAGTTTTTTCATATGGAATTGCTCAGTAGCAGCCCGGAGTCGGGTTTGTCCCCCATTACATGAAATGTTGGTCTACTAAATACACTTCTACCTAATCTTTCGGGGCATACGGCTAGGCGTGATGGTACGTTATTTACGCTCTCAAATATAGTTAATAATACTTAGTGCCACAGTCTCGACACTACTTTCACACTGTCAACTTTGACAGTTGTGTCCATTTCGCGAACTTGTTGCTCTTAAGTATTTTGTTATTTGAACTTAAATTCTGTCGAAAGCCTGCACTAAAAGTTTTCCGATATATATTGGTTAGAGAAAATTCAAGGTGTATTCTGAAAATGGAGGACTTGGCATTTTGTCTTAAAGCGTATCAGCATAACTGCAGCGTTGCGAAGTACGCAAATGTTCCGCTTTACAGAAATCTTGTAAAGGTGTATTAAAGTTATCACGCTGTTGGCAGGGTGTCATTCTTACTTTGCCTCCCATTCGCATTTCTGGGCATAGCTTTATGAGTTGGAATCCTTAATGCCTCAAGCATTTCATTTGGTTTACATTTTATCATTGCAACAAAGTTAGTGAACAATGAAAACTTATTGTTTCAGTATGTGTTCTGTTCTACATATTCGTATTTAACAATAATACTTTATGCAACGGTCATATAATAGGAATTATTAAAACAAGAGTGTGGGTTTATTAAACAAATGTTAGGATAATAGTATCACACGAGTGTTTCATCATCATCATCATATCAGCCGAAAGACGTCCACTGTTGGACATAGCGGATATTGGACAAGCGTCGCCACATTGACCGGTCTCGTGCGTCCCGCAACCAGCGGATCCCCGCAACCTTCACCAGGTCATCGGTCCACCTGGTGGGAGGCCTTCCAACGCAACGTCTTCCGGTTCGCGGTCGCCACTCCAGAACCTTTCTGCCCCATCGGCCATCCGTTCCGCGAGCAATGTGCCCTGCCCACTGCCACTTAAGTTTGGCAATTCTTCGAGAGCAATTCTTCTTTACACGAGTGTTTAAATACCTAATTATATGCCGTTGCATACAATTTTTTATTTTCTCTCATACAGAAGAAATAACACAGAAAATACAAGTGTAAACGGAGAAAATATGTGGTATGGCGGGCAATTTACATTCTCATTGCGCATGACTGTGCAACGCGCGCATCCATAGATAATGACACTATTTTTCTACATTAAGTCAATGAATTAAAAATTAAAAGTGTGCTATCAAATATAAAAAGTTATTTTAAGATGCGTTTGTTTGAAAATCGAAGGCGAATGCGAATGTTGGACTGTAATGGTTTTCTTTTTACATTTTACGTTACCACGAAAAAAATTTACGTGTTTATACAATATTTTTGAACTCATATTTAGAACAATACGCTGTGAGTATAGATAAAATATTAAATAAAATAACGCATGTATAATCTGTATTCCACGACGAGTTAGGCAAAGGTGCACCTAAAGTTCAGCCACATTTTACTGGTTATATTTAAGTCCCATATAATAGGGGGCGAGCCTATTGCCATCAACTCGGCACAATTCCACTCCCGGCTGCTATTAAGAAAAATCCAGATGAAATAAGCAGCCTTATTGCGTAAGTGAATTCGACATGGCAATAGAGTATGAACAATTGAACAATCACATAGACGGAAATCCACGTCAAGTCTTTCATCTCGCATGTGATTTTGGTCGATTGTTCATATTGTTTGCTCTTTGCCTTGCCGAATTCACTTATGCAATAAGGCTGCTGGACTACTACATATTTGTGATATCAAATTCACAATTTACCCAGTTTAATAAAACTAAACAGTCACCAATCCAGATAAATCTTCGTTCCAATAAACTCGATTTCTCAACAAATAAAATAAAAGACGCACCATTCTAAATCAAGGCGCATTTAATTCATATTCATCGAATTTATTTTCCGATCATTAATCCGGCTATTGGTTGAAATAAGTCCCAATCACAGACACTAGGAGAGCATCATAAAATCAACATAATGTGTTTGGACACTTGCCATTCAGTCGTGAAGACGAAGCCTGGATATTTCGCCATATTAATCTTGGAGCAGTCTTACGACTGGATTAGCATAGCAGTTTCAACCAAGACATCTGCCAAAAGTGTAATGAAACGATTTTTGTGTTAATCTAAAGAAATTGACTATCTATTTGTGGCTTTTTGTTATTGTTAGTAAGTAATACTTCATTAGATTTATTTGGAGAAATGAATAATAAGTAAATGATTTCCTTAACTTATTTGCTAAAACAAAAGTTAATCAAAAGATAGCAGTTAGTTTTGGTTTGTTTCTGTCCTGACTTTTATTTATATAACTGCACAGCACATGTGTGAGTACTGTGTACACAGCTGTAAATCTACCATTTACTGTACCTATGTTTCATTCATTGACTTATGTGTGATCTGTCAATTGAGTGTGTCATGCTCTCTCAAATGTCTCTCTGATGGTGGCACATGTGTTGGATCATTCGGTTCCCTTCATGATGGTTGAGCTGAGTGTTGCCAATTCATGCGTCATGTTCGTGAACGGGCGCCGACGGGGACGTTGGGATTGGTCATAGCTTAACTGGTTCGGATGTTAATGTTTTTCTAGTATTATATAAATACACAACAGATGTGCGAGTACTTTTAATACTTTATACATGTACCTTATATAGTGTGAAGAGCTATTCTGGGTGCATCGTCCTCACATATATGAATTTAATAATTATCTACTGAAATGATACGCCTTTTTCAGTTGATTAATTGTCCTTTAATTAGGCACCACAAGGTTTAAGTTGTAAACAAAGACCGATGGGTAACAGATTTACATTTGTATTTACTTCACCTCTCGCTAGCACCGTTAACAAAAGACTGCCGAAACGGCCATTATTTGTTCCCCGCGGCACCTCCCCGCCATCCATTTGCTTTTTTCGTTTACCCTCTAATAATTTTTAATAAAGTTGCAATGGCGGTGAAATGCCGTTCAAAATCACTACTTATTTATTGAATACTTAATCAAATTACCGTTTATTATTATCAAAATCACAACACTTAATCAAATTACCGTTTATTAATATCAAAATCACAACACTCGGTCATCCGACTGCGTGCTATCTCCGGAGCACGCGTAAATCACAACACAACGCGTTAGTTAGTCCTTATTCCATGATACAAAAATAAACATACAGGAAAAGGGGAAAGAGAGAAGGAAAACAAACATACTAATAAATCCTAACAGACCCAATGTAACTCTCATTTAAACTGTATCAATCGCTAGCATTAGCATATTACCTTAACTACATATTATAGATCACATATGTTGCACATTATTCGTATTACACATTATATTTTACTCATATTACACATTACATGTTTTACTCATTACACATTATATATTATTCATATTACACATTATATAAACCATTCTGACTCATGTCTTTACTTATAGTTATACATAATTTCGTGAAACAACAGCAATCTCAGTAATAATTCTGACCTTCTTCTTCTACCCTTTTATGAAACCTATTCAGAACCCGAATCAGAGTCCGATGACTCGGACCCAGATGACCTGTTTACCTGCAATGCTTGTATACCGATCCAGGGACGCATTCTATCTGATGCTATTACACTATCATATTTTCTCGTGTTTAATCCTGGTACATTAGTCACCCTATAACGATCGTTACCTAGACAACTAGTGACTTTATAGGGGCCGATGAACTTAGGTAACAGCTTTTTACTCTTTCCAGTGTTGGAAAAGCTGGTCTTCGTAAGCTTCACTAGGTCACCGACCGAGTACGAAACCGCTGGCACTCTCTTTGCGTCATACGTTTCCTTCTGCCTTGCTTGACTATGTTCAATGTTGGCCGAAGCCTCTTTCCTAATTTCATCGACCCGCCTACCTAATTCTTCTATGACAGACACGGATTCGTCTGCTCCGTCAGCAAGTGGAGGCGAGATGTTGCCATGACCCTTATCCAACATCTCATTAACTACAGGGGAACGCTGTGAAAGCACTTCTTTATCACCTGTGCCCCTCGTTACAGCCGAAACCGTGCCTTCGCAACTCGCTACGTCATTATGACCCGTTGTTAACTTATTATCAATGGGATAGTTCGACTTAACCCCAAAAAGTAATTCGGAAGCACTCCTTTTAGTTGTGGCATTAATGGTATTATTAATACCCCACTGTACTTGACCCAGTCGCCTGTCCCAGTCGCGTTCATCACTTTCAAAATTCTGGATAGACAAGGCGGTGAGGATAGTTTGATTATATCTCTCAGCCTGCCCATTTGCTCTGGGGCAAGCGACTGCGTTAAGCACATGTTTGCCACCCTTTTTCACACAGAAGTCTTTAAATTGGGCTGACGTAAATGCAGTCCCGCGGTCCGTTATAATTCTATGCGGTATTATAAAGTCGTGAAATAAGCCGTCTAAAACTTTAACTACGTTCTTCGTTTTAGTATCCTTAACCGGCCTAGCAAAAACATATTTTGTAAAGCCGTCCACAATAGTTAGAATATAGCTGTTGCCAGTTTTACCCCTAACAAATGGTCCCAAATGGTCCAAGTGCAAGGTGTGAAACGGTTGAGCCACTTTCTCTATCGGGTGTAAGAAGCCACTACTCGTTCGAGCCGCATTGTCTTTATTGTACGCGCAATCTATACAAGCTGCCACGTATTTTTTGACAAAACGTCTTAGCTTGGGGAACCAGTAGCGGCTTTGAATGCGTTCCAAAGTCTTGGCAAACCCAAAATGCCCAATTTCGTCGTGGTTCGCCCTACAAATCTGCCACCTGGCATCCTTGGGAACTACCAACCGCAACCCATCCTCCAATTTCCTGTGTAGTGCATGATTCTTAACAACGAAGTTGTTTTTAACGTCTGTAACCTCCTGATCTAAACTCGGTTTCAGTATCTTAAAAATCCTTTCGAGTTTAGGGTCATCCATTTGCAGGGCAAGAATCCAATCATCAGTACTTATGTGTAAAACACTCGCCGGCAGTTGCGGTCCCCTATTTCCCTGAGGATTGCGGCTAAGGGCGTCTACATGACTCATCCGACATCCCGGTCGGTATTCGATGTTAAAGGTAAAGTCACTTATTGTGAGCCACCAGCGCGCAATCCTCGGGATCAGGTCACGTTTTGTAAGTGTGGTACGTAGTGCATTACAATCCGTGTACACCGTGAAATCTAGTCCCACAAGATAGGGACGAAACTTTTTTAACGAGCAGACCACCGACAAAGTCTCTAACTCATACGAGTGGTACTGACGTTCCTCTGGTGTGGTCTGCCGGCTAAAGTATGCAACGGGTTTTAATACCCTGGGACTTATCTGCCACTGCATGAGGATTCCACCCAACCCCAGCGAACTGGCATCTGTATGCACCTCAGTCTTTAATTCCGGGTTATATAATGCCAGCAAAGGACGTTTGACCAGGCATTCCTTTAACGTTTCAAATGCTTTGACCTCCTCTATACTCCACTGCCACTGGGCATTCTTCTTAAGGAGCGAAGTTAGTGGTCTGGCAATTCCACCGAACCCTTTTACAAAGCGACGAAAATAGCTCGCCAGGCCCAAAAACTGTCGGACTTCATGGACATTACGAGGCTCGGGAAAATCTCGCACCGCCGATATTTTCCTTCCACTCGGTTTGATACCCTCGTCGGATATCTCATATCCCAAATACTCGATGCTTGTGTCAAAGAACCTGCACTTTGACATTTTTAGAGTTAACCCAGCATCCTGAAGGAGCTTGAGGACGTCTTCTAATCTCTCAAATCCTTCATCGATGGACGCCGCGGGAATGAGTAGGTCATCCATGTATGCTAAAGCACTCTTGAACCTCCGCGTACCCAATAGACCATTCATCATCTTCTGGAACACGGCTGGCGCGTTTGCCAACCCAAAGGGCATGCGTTTGAATTCGTAATGCCCGTCTGGGGTGACAAACGCTGTCAAGCGTCGACTGCCTTCTCCCATCGGGATCTGGTAATAGCCAGAGGCTAGATCCAGCGTGATGAAATATTTATTTCCGCTCAAGTTCGTCAACTGGTCGTCAATTAAAGGTAGGGGATATTTGTCTTTGATTGTTTTATTATTAAGGGCTCTGTAGTCCACACAGAGTCGAGACTCTCCATTCTTTTTTTTGACCAATAATATGGGACTAGCATAATTAGAGTTTGACTCCTGTACAATATCATTTGCTACCAACTCATCGACAACATCCCTCACCCTTTGACGTTCCTGGTGTGACAATCAGTAAGGTCTGTAGACCACCGGCGTTTCATCGTGCAAGCTTATGTCCATCGTCACGCCTTTGGCACACCCTAACTCTCCAAGATTTTCAGCAAAGCATGATCCATACTTTTGGAGAAGCTGGTGTAGTCTTTCGCGGGATATTTTTTTGACCTTTTCGCCTACTTTTATTTCTGACTTATCGACTGGCGTCATCGGCCTTTCGCCTTGCTCATTTTGCACCAGCAGAGCCTTAACTTCTCCTATCGGGTTCACCCTAGCTATTAACATCCCTGCCTTGAAGGTAAGCGGCATCCTAGTCAACGACGTAATGAACACTACTGCCTTATTCTCGGTCACCTCGTAACAACCCTGATGGAGGTGATACTCCTGATGGGGACTCATCCTGGTACCTCCATCCGAATAAACACTACCCGTGTAGGCCTCTTTGGTGCATACTTCCACTAATCCTCCCCTAATTATAGTAACGTCTTTGGAGACATAAAGACCAAGGGTTCGACTTTGGCTCAAGAAGGGATCGGCGGGAGTATGATAAAAGAACAACTTCTCGTTGTCTTTCAGTACGGTAACTGACGTCATTTCGGTGAAATTTTGTCCTATCAACAATGGAACCTGCAAATACGCGTCGTCAACCGCCAAAACATCTAAGTTAGTTTCGATTTCGTCAATTCTAACACGCACAGTAGCCCTGAATTTCGGGATGACTATAGAATTGCCAAAGCCTCTTATTGCGGGCAACGGCGTGCTTTCACCTTCCACTAAACCCAAAGCGACTGCATCCGAATGCCGAATTAGGCTGCAGTCACTCCCGAAGTCAATGTAGGCATTTAGCGTTTTTCCATTAACGCCGACAATTTTATGGAACTTACCATTTGCCTCATTGACTGTGCCATTACAAAGTGGAACAGCATGACTAGCGTGACCTTCTGGAATTACTGGTTTGTAAGTCTGATTTGACTTGGCTTCATCGGCAAGAAAATTGTCCGCATCTACTACAATTTTCAACACCTTCCTGTCAGCTGCCTGATTGTTCTTGCTGCTGGTTTCACTTAGTGTTTGTTGTTGTAACGGTCTCCTATTGCAGTTCTCAGTATTATGCCCTACTCTATAGCACCTCCCGCACTTGACAATGGGCTTGGTGCAATTTATATAAATGTGACCCGGCTCGTTGCAATTAAAACAAGTAGAACCTACTATTCTGCTACTTGTGGCACCACTGGCACCCCTACCGTTACCGCGAAAGTCACGTCTCTTTACCGAGCTTGATGATAACAAGCCTCGTGTTGCGTCCCTAGATTGCGAGGGTTGTTGCGACGCTAGGTAATTTAACAGGTCTTCTGGTTCCTCACATGTGAGAGCTTGCGCACCGTTCCTAACTGAACTATCAGTAATCCCATAGATTATACAGTCAACTGCCTTCCGACCGACAATCTCGCACCTACTCAATAGCGTTAATTTCTCGTAGAAATAGTCTCTAAGGGTTTCGTCCGTGCGAGATTTTCGGTTGAGCATTTCATCTAACAATTTACCATAATTTACATCATTCGGAAAAGCTTTCATCATTTTACTTTGCCACACCTCCCACGAGTAACTAAGCGATGGAAGGGACTCGTACCAAGTTTTGGCTAAACCGCGTAACTTTTGCAATGCGTAGTGAATTATCTGCTTCTCATCCCAAGAATAGATTTCTGCGCACTCATTCACCTTTCTCAGCCAGCGTTCGACATCCTGTGCTTTGTTGTTGGGGTCGAATTCCGGAACTACATTATTGGATGAAGTACTCTTACTTGGTACGCCTTGCAGCGCAGACACTATCTTCAGCAGTTCATCGGCAGTTAGTCCTGTTCGGCTCCGCCGTGCAGGTATCTCGTCGGCTTCCTCTGATGCCGAGCGCCGCCTTCGTTTGCGCCTGGGACGTTTCGGCGTATAAGTCGCCTCATCTGAAATTGTTAAGCGCATTTCATGTTCCTTCCTAAGAACACTTTGGCTTTGGCTATGGCTTTGGCTTTGACTTTGACTTTGACTTTGACTTTGACTTTGACTTTGACTTCGACTTCGACTTTGACTTCGACTTCGACTTGGACTTGGACTTGGACTTGGGGCACACCTTCGCGGCCACACTCACGCTAGACGGCACGCCTTCATGGCCGTTAGCTCACACTATGAGCAGCACACCTACGTGGCCGCACTCATTCTGAACAGCACGCCTTCGTGTCCGTTAGCTCACTTTATAAGCAGCACACCTACGTGGCCGCACTCATTCTGAACAGCACACCTACGTGGCCGTTACTACAAGCAGCACACCCACGTGGCCGTACTGACGCAGAACAGCACACCTTCGTGGCCGTTACTACAAGCAGTACACCCACGTGGCCGCACTGACGCAAAACAGCACACCTTCGTGGCCATTAGCTCACTTTATGAGCAGCACACCTACGTGGCCGCACTCATTCTGAACAGCACACCTACGTGGCCGTTACTACAAGCAGCACACCTACGTGGCCGCACTCGTTCTGAACAGCGCACCTACGTGGCCGTTACTACAAGCAGCACACCCACGTGGCCGCACTAACGCAAAACAGCACACCTTCGTGGCCGTTAGCTCACTTTATAAGCAGCACACCTACGTGGCCGCACTCGCTAAGCAGCACATCTACGTACAAGGTTGCACTTTTTATCTCATGAAGTAGGTACACGTACAACTTCACTTCCATCATTCGTTAAATTACAAGTAGTCATACAATTGCTATAATGCTCTAACCAAGCGCAACGTTACCGCCGTTTTCGTGTACCTACTTAAGCGATCACTATATTTGGCCATGTAACTGTCTAATTACAAGGATATTCAAAATTACTTACTGTTTTCATCCGACATGGCGCGTGGGCTACGTACACTTCTGAATTGAAATGATACGCCTTTTTCAGTTGATTAATTGTCCTTTAATTAGGCACCACAAGGTTTAAGTTGTAAACAAAGACCGATGGGTAACAGATTTACATTTGTATTTACTTCACCTCTCGCTAGCACCGTTAACAAAAGACTGCCGAAACGGCCATTATTTGTTCCCCGCGGCACCTCCCCGCCATCCATTTGCTTTTTTCGTTTACCCTCTAATAATTTTTAATAAAGTTGCAATGGCGGTGAAATGCCGTTCAAAATCACTACTTATTTATTGAATACTTAATCAAATTACCGTTTATTATTATCAAAATCACAACACTTAATCAAATTACCGTTTATTAATATCAAAATCACAACACTACTAAAGTAAATATTGTAAAACACTTATTTTTTTTAAAGAGTAAGTATGGAGTTCCTTGTCCGTCCTTCTCCATAACAAGCTACTTTTCCGAATGAACGGTAGAATCAACTGTTATTACTTGTAAATTGTAATTGTTGTCGTTAAAAAGCGCTGTTTAATGGCCTAGTTGAAATAAATATATTTGAGTTAAAATCAAGGTTTAAAAGGTTATTTTCATTTTCAAAACTTTTAACTCTTTTTCGAAAGTTTTTATTAAATTATGAAACTTGTTTAAATACTTAAAAAAAGTGTTTTACCATATCCACTGCGTTGCGGTTTGAAACCACATTAACAGTCACTCAATTATTTTGCACTTCATACTGCATAAACTACATGAATATGACATTGCAATTGCGGGAGCTGAACCGCATGCGGGCGTGAACAAATAATCGCGGTAAAGAACTTCGCAACAATGATTTACACTCAACCGCACGTAGAAAGTCCACCCTCCTACTTTTTAATACCAAGACAAACAGGTCTTCTTCTTCACACTGTTTTTACGACTTTACAAAACATGGAGATTATTTTCTTTTTAAGTAATTTAAATAATGCAATGTATTGTAGATGTCTAAATGTAAAGATTACAACATGTTGGTTACAATAGAGAATAAGTTAAAGAATGTGAAAAAAACACGGTTCCGGTTGTGTCAAAAGCAGACGTGTTATAACAGTGCTCCAGTTTTTTATGCAAATGTACGTGAAATACATTTACCAAATACTCAAAAAGACCATATAATCGATAAGTGGATATCAGCAGTGCAAAAATATAGTAAAATCAGCAAGAAAGAAGTGTTAATTTGTAAAACTACGGCAAATCAATTTACGAATTCCAATATTTTGATGGTTAAGCTGTCAAAATCTAACGAAAATCGTCAAAGACAGACGAATCGTAAACAACACCCCATATTGCCAACATAAAAACATTACGGGTGCGTTCGCGCAGCTCGCAAAAATTACGTTCTGTTCCACGTATCGCAAACCAAGTTGAATAAAGAATGTATCTCAAACATAAACCTTCCAGCACAAATTTCTAACTAAATGATGGTGAAAACCACATCCAAATCCATTGCACAATTTAGGAAAACCACCCGGAATAACTCTGTATTTATCCACGTGGTTATTTTACACTGTACAGACACGAAAAGCGACTTCATTACAAGCTTTATTTAACTTGTCTTGTTGGTATGTATGTAGGTATGAGTCAAATATTGCAACTAAATTTTCAAATAGTATAATAGAATATTCTTTAATGTACACCAAAAAAAATTACACATCTCTTTACAAAAACCGAAATTTTGCATGACTTGTTTGGTCTGTATGATAAAGCACGGTTAGGTAAATTACATCATTCTAAATCGAATATAGCGGATTCCCAAAGATGGCGGTCCAATTATTTTTATGCACCTCTATGATATGGATATTACATGAAAGTGTTTGCTGAGAGGAATACGAAAAAGTTTGTTTAAATAGTTATTTTTATTTTATATACGGAGAAAGACATAATAATTGTGGTATTAAGAATACTAAGATCTAAATCCCTCCTAGAAAACTGCAGGGATAAAAGATTGTTTAACAAATGCTCAGTGACGATATGACAGTGGTTGACTTGAACTGAAGCGAGGGCAGCCACTAGGATACTTTAAGCCCTTTAGAACCACATATGGAGGAATGGATGTCATTTTTATATATCATATTATATATTTTTTAACACACTTGCTCATAAAGTAGCTCTAATTTCACCCAATTAGGCACATAAAGATACCTGTTATCAAACTGTGACTTTTTCATTGCTGTTATTCACAAGTGAGTTATAAAGTTTTTTTTTTTTATTTATTGGTTGAGTTGCTTTGTTCTTAAAAAAAAATCCATACAAAAAAGATCATGCTCAATAGTACAAATAAATTAATGTACCTATTGCTTGCTCATTTCATGCAACTTCGTATTTAAATAGATAATTTTAACTTGTACGTGCTTAATAAATAAAACTTTCACTCAAATATAAATTTTATTTGCTCTGTAATTAAGAAAAAATTAATTCCCTATTTTGAACGTGGCTTAAACACTATCCACGAAAAGCCAAAAAAAAGAAACCTCAATATTTTAGTCTATGGCCGATCGCCATTGTTAAATGCGCGCGCATAGGAAAGCTGATTAATTTTGCCCGCCATTGTGAAATAGTTTTTACTGTTGAAAATGATTTTTTAGTATTAATTCTTCACAAGTGTGTTGAAAAACGTCGTATGATACACGTGTGTATTGATGATTACTGTCTTCGGCTCTCTTAAGACCCTCACCTACGGCTCGGGTCTCAATGGCGCCTCAGCGGTAATAACCAACATTGCACACTTGTACCATAATGTACTATTATCTCTGCTCTAAGTGCTAACGGCTTAAGTAAGAATCATTCTTATCTATTCTTTCTCGTGTAATTTATTAGAATGTGTATTCGTACTTCTACTGGTTTTTGTTAGGCAAAATATGGCTTTCAGTTGTTTCGTTCCAGGGTTATTGTGGATCTTTGACGCCAAACATGTATTTCTTATTTCGAATGTGGTGATTCTAGGTAATCATTATTTAATGACGATAGTTTCTTTAATAACCACCTGCATATAATACCGGCCACCAAGAATTTTAAGACCAATGACATTTTTACCGTAGGGCACTCCCTTGTGATCCAATCATCATGATTCACTTGCATGATGATTGAATCACGATACACCAAGTGCAGTCGACAAACTGAGATGTTCCATTAAAGTTCGGAATTAATTTGTGGGCGCACGGTTGGCGCAGTGGTTGAGCGATTGACTGCTGCGCTGCGTGTCGCGGGTTCGATTCCCGCACGGAACAAATATTTGTATGATCTACAAATAGTTGTTCCGGCTCTGGGTGTTTGTGTATGTGAGTTTATATGTTTGTAAACGCACCCACGATACAGTACAGGAGAAATACCTAGAGTGGGACAAAGATTAAAAAACAAAAACCCAGAAAATAATATTACATAACGACTATATATCCCGATGGGTTAGGTGCGACTGAAATGCATCCACATTTCACCAGTTATGTTTAAATCCCTTGTGATATTCTACGTCCCTATTGTCATCAAACAGGCACAAATCCAGACTTCGGGCAGCTACTGAGAAATTCAAGATGGCAAAACCCAATAACACTTTGCCCGACCCAGGAATCGAACCCAAGACCTCATGTTCAGCAGTAACGCTTGTGACCACTAGACCAGCGAGACATAAATTATTCATTAAGTCGTAAACTTCGATTGAAATTTTGTTTTTGAAACCACAGACCGGTTTGGTCAACCATGATTATTTAGTTTCCTTTTGCTGTTCCGAGCTACAGGTGTATATATTGGCCGCGGTTTCTGTCCAATCAAATTCAAACAAGCCGTCGCAGCGCGAATATTTTAATTGAATACAAACTGTAACAAAAAATGTTCTGGCCAGAAAACTTAAATGGTTTGGCCAAAAATCAATTTGGCTTTTTTGTGGTTTGGAGAACTCCTTTTTACTTGTGCGCGCATTTTGTAGGCATAAGTTATGTATAAATGCCCAGGTTTTTCTCTGTTTAAAACGCTTAAACTTTTTGGGCATCATATTTAGTTTATTTACCGACAGCAAAATATAAAAGGTTTCACAGATATATCAGAAAGTTCGGCTTCTAAAATCGATATTTATGACCAAAATGTTACTTTGTATTGAATTAAACGATTTCATCGTCGTCCATAAATGTATTTTTTTATTTCTTAATGAAATGGTCAGGTCTTTACAAAAAAGAAAACTAAAAATATTTTTGCCCACAGTGTAATTAGAGCATCTGTTACACTGTGGGCAAACCTGGCATAAACGATCTAAAAATATTTTTTGATTTTCTTTTTTGTAAAGACCTGACTATGTGATAGGTGCAAGCTGCTGTCGCGAAAGAAAATAAATCAATGACAATTATCCACTTATTGTAAGTTTTTGCAGTATCGAGCAAAAACGTCGGTTTATTGCAATCAGTAAATGACAGGGCTCAGCATCTTGAAAATAACGAAGCGAATAATAGAAGTGGGGAAGATAATCTCGTCGTTCCATTTCACACCCTCGTTTAAATCATTATATCTATTTTCTGTTAACCAAGTCAAAGTAAAAAAAGTCAAGTCCTCGAAGGTGTATAATTATAAAATCAAATATCCACTGTGGCTGCAGCAGATAATTTTCTAACGTTTACCTCAGCCGAGGAACATATTAACTCCGTTCTGTTTCACAACAATTATATCTATTTTCAGTAAACAATTTGCTAGGTCTTGGTATAAGTAACCACCGAACGTCCTTGAAGGTGTATAATTAGTGAATGAAATATTCACAATAATTGCAACAGATTTTCTTAAGGTAGAATTGCACGTTTCACTGTCGTTCCTAGAATATTATTCGATGTGGGACGAGTTTGTGTTCCGTATTTCACGTTTGCTATTGAGTCATTGCCATGTCTTTTTCTCTGTTATTAGGAATCACTAAAGCTTCTAGAAAATTATTCGATATGGAACTCGGAAAATAAAAACAGAGGTTTTAAATATTGTAACTTATATTTTTTTTTTCAATTGTTTCGCAATTAGTGTTGGAACAATTTCGGTGTTAATACTCGTATAATCATTTATGTTAAGACTGAAATTACAGATCCATAACACTTTGTCATAATAATGTGACATGCAAATATTTGGGTCACAGCCGGCCCAGCTGTCAAACAAATGTCACCGGGAAGCGTAAATTATATCGAACCCTTTGAAAGACTGTTCTGGGGGTCTTGGTGTATGTTTAAGTTGTCTCCTGTATTTCACTCGAATCAATGGATTTTTTTTACTGGAACCTTGATTCAAAAGAAAGTTTTTTTTTTAAATCCAATTCATTAGTCTACTCATTAACTTTTTTATCCGCATTATCAAGAACGGTAGTTCATCATTTTATCATCATAATTTATTTTATTTATTTATAATACATTTTAAAGTGTAATAACTTGCATGCAAATGGCCCAGTGGTTACGGTCCCGACTTACGAGTTGTAGGTCGTGGGTTCGAACCCGAGCGGGCGCTTTACTTAGATATGGTTATCTTAGATATCTTAGTCCCAGAACATTAAAAAGGTTGATGATGTGATGTGTGAGAACTTGCATGCGTGTTACTTGCAGGTGAAAATGCTGCCTTAGACAAAGACAGTGAGTGAGTCACGCCCCATTTTTTTTCTTTTGACTGAATTAATTCTCATTCATCAAGAAGTTTGGGAGAAGAATACATTATGTGCTGACAACCTTAAATAAATTGGTTTAAGGCCAAAATTTTCTTTGTGATAGCCAGATTCCAGTAAAAATTTAATCAAAGACCTGTAGAATTCCTCTACTTTCTGAAATAGCACAATAAACAAGTTGAAACTTTGCAAGTATTCGTAACATCAGAGGAAAGTTAGGAACATGGATCGAAATATGCAGCTGCAATACGCGCTACGTAGTTAGTGCAAATCAGAATCCATTTCTGATATGCTTGTTTTATTTATGATTTTCTCAATAGTTCGAGTGCTCATAATTATCGTGAACGATTTCGCTTTAACCTTTTATCTTTCGAGTTAGTTGCTATTGGAGAAGTACACGATTCTCGGTTTTAGATAATCCCTCTACCTAAATTACCTTTTTTTTGGTAACGGGGACAAACCATTAAAATTTGCCTGGAGTTTTGGGGAAATGTGGGTTTTTTATCTCAGTAAAACTACCCCGGTGATCACCAACAGCATGTAAAAGAGGCCCCGTGACCTCTCAACAGACCACCCCAGACCCCCTTTCCCCCCTTCCAGAAGTGGGTCTGGAGAGACTGAAAAAGCGCCTCGCTGTACACGGCAGCACGTGATCACAGTGCCACCGTCCGTGCGACCCGTATTCCTGCCTTCATATGATGCAGGCGGGCTTGCGGCGTTTTAGGCATCTCGGGGCAATTGCCTCCCAGACGCCTTTTTCATAGAGCGGACACGGCTCTCTCGCGATCCCGGTCGGCGACCTCCTTCTGGACCATCACGATCTCACCGAAGGAGGCCGTTTACCCCCAGTTTTCTGTCACTACCAACATGACCCTCACAACTGCTGGCAAAGACAGATCTCGCTCGATCCTGGAGACCAAGACCTGCCGTTAAGAAGCCCATGCAGGCCCCTCCTCGAGCGTGTGCTGTGCAGAGTCAAGGTCACCTCCGCAGTAGTGGCAATTTGCCGTGGTCTATCGCTCAATCCTATTCAGGTCACTCACTCGAAGCAACCACATAGGAGATGCGCTCCTCTCTTTTTATCGAGGCTTTGAAGTGTGGCAGGACGGCTTAGACCACGTGCTAGCGCGAAAATTGCGGCTGCCGTAATCCTTCGCGCTACTGCTCGAGCGCATGTCGCTGTTCCTACCGCACCTATACCAGGTTATGGTACCTATACCTGGTATATTCCTGCAATTAGAGAACGTTTGCATCTGGAACTAGTTATTCATTTTCGTTCCCTCTTGCAGAGAGAAGGCATGTGTCCCAGCAGTAAGAAAAATAAAACGCTGATGATAATGATGATTTATTTTCGTAGTATGTTCTAAATTTTTTATGAAGAGCTTTTAGCTTAGTAATAATTAGTGCACGGTAATAGTAATACACGGGTCGATCTTCAACGACTTTTGAGGTTGGGTTTTGTTCGCATTTCTTTCGTGTCGTCAAAGTACTTCAACCCGATGCTGGTCCCAGCTGTCATTATTTTGTACACCTTAGTTCTTACGGGTAGTCAGAAGCCCGAAAATCTGTCACTTGTCTTGCCAAGTGGTATCGTGTAACTTAGTAACTAAATTGTGACGGTCACTTACTGTACCTAATATGTATTCAGCTGCACCCTGTCGACCGATGAAGTTAAAAAGGGCTAGGCAAATTGATTTAGGCTAAGCGTTTGTGTTCATTCCAAGCGGCACGGGAGGTGCGGGCTGCAACTAAATGCATCGTGATTATCCCGTGTGTGAGTACTGTTCACGGCGGCACATCATCACGACTTTGGAAACTTGAATAATAAATGTGTCAGACTTGTACAAAAAGTTTGGTAGTTGGCAGTGAAATGTTTTTTTTTAATATATTTAGTAAATAAATTGAAAAACATAGCCATTTGTAATTCTTTGACTGACTTAGCCGGACGTCAGTGACCAGAAAAGCCGGTACCAAACTTGCCAAGGGGTATCTATCATGTAAACCAGTTAGTGAGTTGTAAAGGTCAGATAGCTGCATCCGATTAAACTGAAAGCCGACTCCAACAAAGTTTGTATTGTAAAGGCTAGGTCTAGACTGAGTATGTTCTAAAGTTTAACTCCAATATATGCAAGGTTTGAGTTCTCCTAATTGGGAATGGCCTAATTGATTTTTATTGAAACCTGTGAAGCGGTAAGACGGATAACATTGGGAGCTTTGGATGATTAACTTTGCGCACTTGACTTACCGTCGTAAGAAGTGGAATTCTTCTACATTAACTGAACTAGTGGCCCGCCCTGGCTTTGCGTGAGTCACAACAATTTATAGTCTATAACCATCTTGAATAATGTACCTTACAAATGGTGAAAGTTTTTTTCAAATAGGTGTAAGTCCAGTCCCCTACATGTAGAAACAAACCCACAAATTTCGGGCTCTCTCTATATAAATATTATTATAAGTGAATAGTTACCTAGTATGATAAGATGCGTCACAGAACGACTAAGGACCTGTATCACTATCTGCAATTATGTTACCGTTATCATACTTAGCATATGATTTCATATCGTATGTTTTTTTTTTATATAGTGATAAGTGGGACTTCATAAAAAATATTCTTAATGGTTATTATTAACAATAATGAAATAAATAGCTAAGTCGTTTCTTAAAGCTTGATCAATTATCAGTTTTCAAATCTGGAATTAATTAAGACTCCTTTCGGGAAAAAAACCAAAGGCATCACACACCACATCTTTTAATAAAAAGTTATTCGTTTCCGCGCACTTGTTACGTCAGTTTTAACGCAGCATTCCCTATCCATAGTGCTCACACCTCTACTTTTTACTTTTTCGAAGCTCTATTTAAACGTTTGACATTTCGCGCCATCCATCGATAGAGTGCTTCCGTTTTTTTGGAATGACGTTTCGATATGCCTTCAATCTCTGTACCGTTTCCCCGTATCTAGCTGAATATCACACGGATATTTCTGTTACAAACTTTCGTTAAAATCTCCTTGCATCAATGTAGGACCAGTGTAATAGGATTTTTATTGCGAGGAAAGGAAGTTCCGGCTGGTCGTTACTTAATTGACAGGATTTTGATCCATGCTTCGTTTTACCATTATCTTCACCTGCTCACTATGGTAGGTGTGGATTCAAAAAAGTGTTCGTGCAGTTTCTTGCACGTTCTTCTCCGTAGGGATCTATAATTTAGGACGTGTTCGTCGGATGTTTTATCTTTTTGACTAACCTTGGCAAGTGCCTGCAAATACAATTAACTACCAATAATGAATACTTTCTCTCGGCTGGGCAGCGTTCGGGAAGTTGCGCGGTATTTTCTCGTCCAATTTCCCACAGTGACTCAAAACGAAAGTCTATGACCAGTGTATGCCAGTGATGATCTATGTCTCTGAGACGTGGTCGCTCACAATGGGCTTCATCAAAAAGCTTACAGTCACCCAAAGGACAATGGAGAGGACTATGCTCGGAGTTTCCTTGCATGATAAATGTAGAGATCCGCAAGTGAACCAGGGTTATCGACAAAGCCCGAAGAATTGCCAAAGTTAAGTGGCAGTGGTCAAGGCATAATGCTCACAGAACGGATGGCCGATGGGGCAGAAAAGTTCAAGAGTGGCGACCGCGAACCGGAAGATGTTGCGTTGGAATGCCTCCCACTAGGTGGACCGAAGACCTGGTGAAGGTTGCGGAGAGCCACTGTATGTGAGACGCACGGGACCGGTCAGTGTAGCGATGCTTGGGGTAGGCCTATGTCCAGCAGTGGACGTCTTTCAGCTGTTATGATGATGATAAATTTGAAATTTTTAGTTCAAGACTTCATTGAATTAAATACTGACAAATAACTCAATCTGCTCAAGTACCACAGTATACTGCAACTATGTAATAAGCTCTCAAGTTGCGCCACAACCATGTACAAGTACCTACAAGCAAAAGGGAACGAAAAAAGGTTGTATCTCAAAAATTAAGTACCTGTTAGTAAGCAAAAATGCAAACGACAATTTTAATTTCGTTCCCGTTAAGCTTCTTGTTCGGAAAACAAACAAAATGTCGGTATTCTCATTCCTAACTTCATTGAAAACTTTTTACTTGCTACCAATACCTAAGCTTTGGCGATCGATATTCCGTAACAGCATGTTACAGTATATGCCACTAAATATCATTTTATGGGATGGACGCAGATGAGACGCCCATTTGCTTGGATATTCTGTAAAGCCGGGTAAGGCGCAATGATTTCCAGGGAAATTTGAAAAAAGAATTGAATGTAGGTTGCAAGTTTGATTTATCTTTGCGTATTAAACGCGAGATTTCATGATGCCTGTTTGAGTTCAAAAGATATTTGGCGTGAACCGTTAGTAAGCAATGGAGGGTTCGTAGCTAAATAAAAATAGCTGTACTGAGATAGGTCCGTGTAATTGTGAACCCATTAGGTTGGTAGTTACAGAGATCTTACCTCAGAAAACTCATTAAGCATTTGATTCCTGTTGACATTACTAGATCTCAGACAAGTCTTGCTACGGCGTGTCGTATTAGGCAGTGACTCGAATGAGGAGATCAAATAGGAAAATGCTTGATGTAAAATACTTGTACCTATTTAGATACATCCAGCCATGCAGAAACCCAACCGACATATGCGTTATACACGTAAAAAACCGGCCAAGTGCGAGTCGGACTCGCGCACGAGGGGTTCCGTACCATTATCGCTAAAAACTGCATAAAAATTACGTTTGTTGTATGGGAGCCCCACTTAAATATTTATTGTATTCTGTTTTTAGTATTTGTTGTTATAGCGGCAACAGAAATACATCATCTGTGAAAATTTCAACTGTCTAGCTATCACGTTTCATGAGGTACAGCCTGGTGATAGATGGACAGACAGACAGACGGATCGCGGAGTCTTAGTAATAGGGTCCCGTTTTTACCCTTTGGGTACGGAACCCTAAACACTACTGCTATTACTTTAATGGGGAAAGGGGGGATCTTGAACAAAATTTTAGGGTTTCAATCATCGTCATCGCTGAATGACACTTCGTCTAGACCTTAGAACCTCTGGTCTTGCTTGATTTGGTGTCTCTTGGCCTTTGGCCTAAGGCTTGGGTCTATGTCTCCTGGCCTTGACCGGGATGGGCTATGGTTACTTCTATTGGACGTCTATCAGTGTAAAATAATTACGATGATGACAATGTAGTAGGTACTACCATTATTAAAGTTAAAAAAAAAAATATTTAAGTTTAAATTAGGGTGTGTAGACTCTTTGTTTTTGTCACTCATGTCAGAATGGGAGTTTTTTAGATCTTGCTGATTTTTACACGAAATTCTTTTTTAATACTAACTTTTCATTTTATTGCTTCATGCTACAAACGATACCAATCAATACTTGGTAAAATGCTAAAATAATATGACTGATGCCCGCTTTCTATTATATGAAGCTCGTGAAAAACCAAGCGAGGTTAATGAAATTGTTGTGGGACTTCCTCTACCAAATATAAACGAAACTAAATTCTCGTTAACATCACACACGTACAAAACAACGATTTGGATACAGAGCCATTTTCTTTAATCCAACATCAACAATCACTCCAGTAAGAGATAGGCAGATACCTACAGTCAGGATGGCAGTATTTGAATTACTTGTAATTAAATCACGTAGGTAATTGAAATACAAATACGTATTTGTAATTCAATTAATTCTCAAAAATGAAATTTGATTTTATTTCAAAAACCTGACGCTGAGGTATTTTGTCGTTAGTATTTCAAATACTTATGGCTTCAAAATACATTTGAACACAAATACATTCAGCGATCTTATCAACGGGTGCGTTCTGCAGAAAATAGCGCTCGATAGCTTTCGTAAGCAAAATGGATATAAGTTTGTGCTATGTGTGTGTAGTTATGTTAGCTAACAAAACATATACAGGTTTATGATTCGAAATTTGAGAGACACAGTAATGAGGGAACAAATGAACATAAATGCATACATACTTATATACATATCAATAAACAAACACTGCGACGGCGTAGTCGGGTAAAAAAATAGTTTTCATGACTTTGACGGGATATATCTCGCAAACGGTGCGCTTGATAAAAATATGATGTCATTGTACTAAACCCTACTTTCGTTTAACTCAAATCCCTGTTCAACGATACCACATATGATGGGATGGGAAGAATATTATTTTCTTGACTTCTGGTCCCATAGAGGACGCCATATTCAATTTAATGTGACGTCATATATACTATAATCAGCGGTCAAAAAAGACGCTTCCAACGACACCTCAATTGTCAAATTATGATAAGTAGTATAGAAGTTATGAGGGAACAAATGAACACACATACATACACACAAACCGGTCAAAAACATAACCCTCCTTTTTGCTTCACCGTAGTCGGGTAAAAAGTAGTTTGAAACGATAACCTCTTGCTGGACAAAATTCAACGCCGAAAATAGATTAAATGACAAAATAGCTAGAAGTCCACATTTTTCTATATAATAAAACAGTAGGAACCGTCTGTCTTTCTGTCGGTTCACGGTAATCCAAAGCTACTAAACAGATTTTCTTGGGGTTTTCGCAGATAGATTAAGCTTAGTTTTGAGCAACATTTAAGTCTGTGTTTCATAAAAAAATTGTGGTCGGGAAAAAAAGTTATGGTCATTACAAGCTTTTATTTAACTTGCAATGTATGTTTGTATGTATGTAACTAAGTGTGTTCGGGTCATCATGAAGAAGTAGATCGAAATTCACAAAATCAGCGGGGTGGGCAGCTAGATAATATATCTGCTAAAATAACATTACTAATTGCAATTTACATCCAGAAAATTTCATTAATGGATCTCCTTTTAACCTTTACGATATTCTCCGAAATCTTTTGACGTCCATTAAAAATTCGATTCACAAAAGTGGACTTTATATGTACCAACATCATTATTTATCTGTTCGCGGAAACGGATGCTACATGATGTGTCCTACATTTTAAGATGACGAAATTTCCCAAATGGACATTGAACATAACTTGTTCTATGAAAAGAAAGAGTTACCTATTATACATTTGGCAGACGTAACTGCTTCGTCTGTCTAGTTGTTGAAAGTGCTACTGCTAAACATAAAGTGTTATTTATTTATTATATGCTTTATTGCACTCTATAAAATACATTAATAAAAGAGATTTTTAAATCTAATACACATACAATGGGCGGCCTTATCGCATTCCGCGATCTCTACCAGAGAACCTGGTATGGACAGTAATTGCCTGGACATGAAATGGGACGGTCATTGGTGTAACAATAACAGTGCTAAAATTATATACTATAATAAATACACAGATAAATACATAAGTGCTTTAATAAATACATACATAATCACTTAATATACAGGCAAATAAATAAATATACAAAAATGACGAATATCTATTGATAATCACAGTATCTATTTGAAACCGACCAGCTAAGAAGAGTCTTGGATTTGATGGCTGGGTCGTACACAGTGCTTAAGGCCGTACCCTGACCAAAAAATCAGCATGAGATATGAGCATTCCTATTGGCCTAGCGGCACTGGTGGCGCATGAATTGCAGTAGTGAATACGCCCAGATTTTAGAATAAAATCTTTATAATATCGAATATTGGTCTTTTGAAAAAAATAAAACTTACAAAATGTTCGTTATCAAATTGTCTATCCATTAGTGTTAGTACAAAAAATAGTTATTTAACACATTACGAGGAGATGCATGTTATCAATAATTACTTCTCATTTTTATGGTTTTGTTGGAAGGAGATTAGTGATACATATAGGTAACCCTTAAAAAAAAAAAGTGTACTACTATTTTAGAATCAACATTATGTAGAAATTTAATGTATTTTTATTAATTGATATTTTTTTTAAATAAAGAGCTCTTAAAAACTGCACAAAAACGACTAGCGCAGCGTTTTGCTCGGTTAGCGCCTTAAGGGTACACTAGTCAACGGCACGAACTATTTTGTGCGCGGGGTTAAAAAGCATTTTACATCAACCGACAACACGTGCGGAAGAGATAGATGCTGTGATGAGCAGTAGGAAGCTAGTTCGCGTACGAATACACACTTTTGCAAATTTGTAGCGAAATGGATAATGATTTAGGATGAAACCGTGCGCGCGAAAATTTATAAACAGACCTTTGGCAGTCTAGATATCATGAAAAAACTACTAAATCTATCTGTTCAAAATTAAATTATTTGCAATGTTGAACTACTAATCTATCCCTGTATGGAGGCCGTTTTGCAATTTGCCGTCTTCTTATGGTATTTATTTGCGCCCAACAATGTGTTAAAATTAGTGTCGAAATGTGAAACTTTCGACGCTCATAAGATTCAAATATTTTATTTTTTTACTTTTTTGCTTCCATACAGGGCTAGATAATGATGAGACAAATTGATATCACTTCTTATTTTGAACTTACATCGTCAAACAGTGGATTAATCCCTAGATTACGTTTATATGGAAGAATTTTCGACTAGTGTAACCTTAAGGGTTATCCTAATGAAATGGTATTGAAAAGGATTTTTTTCTCGATTTATAGTAATAGTTCCTTACTATAAGGGACTTTAACATAACCAGCGAATCCTGGGCACTATAAAGTCACCACTGCCTAACGCTTCGGGAAATGCAGGCGTGATGTTATAGTTTTTGCCGTATCTTAGTGCAAGTGAAAACTATGCCAGTACAATGTATTATTAGGTACTTCTGTTATACGTAAATACTTCGCAGTTTCACTTCAAACGCTAATGATAAATTCACTCTGACGATATACGGTTATAGTTCATAGTAAACTGAATTTTTACAAAACATTATTGCAAAAGCAGTAATACTATAAGTAATGATGGTGTTTCACCACATTTTGTACACCCATACTTGGCCAGACCCATGTAATACTGGGCGTAGCTCAATAGCCACGCCCAGTATCCGTTGATGGATTGTCATCAACGGAGCAAAAAACTGACACGGGCTGTGCATGTACCTCTGCAGCACATGCCTTCTTACGCTTGTATTCCTCGAAACGATATGTGATTCATGCCGAATTATCAGCCGTTGTTGCAATCACAGTTAATTATGGTTATAGTTCAAATCTTTGTGACATGGCATTTGTTTTCATGGTAGAAACCTTCAAAAGGAACCTGGGATTTTTGAGAAAAGACCAGGGAGTGTGGAATTTTTATTACACTAAAATCACCCAGGTGATTACCATCAGCTCGTGACCTCTCCAAAGACCACCTCGGAACCGCCTTGGGGAGACTAAAAGCGCCTCCACTGAGCCTCGTTGTGCACGGCAGCACGTGATCACTGTGCCAACACAGACAACAGAGTCCCCAATCTGACCGCCCATGACAACGGAGTCCCACCTGCCTATGATGCAGACGTTGTGCGATAATGATTGTCAAAAAGTCCAAATTGCACTAGATTGACAGACACTATCGATACTTAATGTGGTTAATACCTTGCTTTCCATCGCTGACAAAATGTAATTTTGTTTAGACTCGATAAAATGCCAATCCATTAGTTAGTTTCCAGACTCTTGAGCCTGCCCATTTCAAATTTATCTCGAAACAACCTCATAACCGATGGATGTAGAAAATTGTGAAAAGCTTCAACATATCGAATTTCCGCCATCCCATTCTGCCTGAAGAATACCTCAAGATAGGTTTTGAGATCTCGACAGGTTCCCTCTCACGAGAAAAACGGTTTTTATTTTAAACTTGGAAACTTTGCTATCATAATGTAACGACAGCCTTTTTCGAAAGGGGAGGCAGTGTACTACATCTTGCTTCGCAAGTATTTAGCTGTTTTTTTTTGTTAATTTGTTGTTTTCGTATTTGACGTCATCAGAAGAACATGACCTCAGCGGTGAGTCTAGCTGGTGAACAGATGCTAGTGTGTCATTGATATGTTTCAGTCGCCCCGAGCCTTCGTCGGGGTAGAGAGTACAGTAGTTACTTTGTTAGTAATACTGTTATCTACTGTTCTTCATCCGCGTGTTTATACATAAACAATATGGGGCAGAGCAAACCCATCTCGAATAATAAAATAAAACAAAGTTTTCTGGCTATGAAAGACTACAGACTTAGGTATATCATAATATAAGTTTTTATAGACAACTAGCTGTTCCCCGCGGCTTCACTCCCGTGGACCATCCCACTGGACCCGTTTTGGGGCTAAAAAAAATAACCAATGTCACTCAGGAATAATGTGGCTTTCCATTGGTGAAATATTTTTTTGAATCGGTCCAGTAGTTGCGGAGCCTATTCGGTACAAACAAACAAACGAACAATAAAACTTTCCTCTTTATAATATTGGTATAGACTATTATTGACAGTGATACATTAAACTTTTGTCTATCAATCTGTCATACAAATAGTAACAAAAGTGGAAATTATATTGCTGTTCCTTTGAAGACTGTTGAATCTCATAATTGACTCGGTGATTTTCTGGTACCCACCACTGTTGATTCTGGCCTTCAAGAATTACAGTGGTGGGGAAAAGCTTAGCGCTCTAGACCTAAAATAAAAGTTACATTACACACAGTGAATTTAAGCTCGCATTTTTGATGACGAGTTGCAAAGAAAAACGCTGTCCAATTATTTAAGACAAGCCTATATGGTATTCAAGACCATAATCTATATCTGTGCCAAATTTATCCAGATCCGTGCAGCCTTTCTAGTGTGATTGAGTAACAAACATCTATACATCTACACTTTCGCATTTATAATATTAGAAGGATTAGTAAGAAGAGTAAGAACAAAGATAGTATGATAACACCAAGTTTAAAAAACTTCTGCTTTTGGGTACGGACATCAATCGTCATCACCGTAGCTGCAAATTCGTCTTCTTGAATAGGCAGAGCAAGGTGTATTGAGTCAGCTAACCAATCAATGAGCCCGCATAGAACCCCAAACAGATCGATCTCCTGATTGTTCTACGTACCTAGTACTCCATATACACCTAAACAACTTACGTAATGCAAAATTGTAGTTTAATGCATTCGCATATGAAATGTATTGCGCCAAATCCTATTCTGAATGCGCTTATAACATTTCAACAGTCAGTAAAATTAATCTATAACAGTACTACGGTTTGCGTAAACGATAATTTATTCGGGTGATGTTACTCTCGAAAGATATTAGCTTTTCTGTGAAGTATTTTGAAATCGTGATCTATCTAAACTGGTGAAGTAAAATTGTTTTTTGTATGTGATAAACTATGTTTGTTAAAAACGATCTTCATCATCATCATCATATCAGCCGAAAGACGTCCACTGCTGGACATAGGCCTCACGCAATTGGACTCTTTCGAAAAGAGTATCTTTACCAATGAAAGTTTAGTATCATAATCTGTCATGGGGTCAAACCCTTTGCGTTGCCGTATTCACTTACGCAATTAGGCTTCTGGTCCCCATGCGGAACCAGCAAAAAGGATCTAACTTTTTCACAAACCCTGCTTTTCAAAAAAACTTGACACACTAGGCGCTAGACACGGCCTCCAGGATAGCGTGGGTGGCTGATTCTTACGCGTTAAAACAACCCCTGCAACGTTGGCTGTCCGTGGCGCCTATGTTGTATTATTTGACCAGACGTGAGACCTATCTATAAGTAGTTAGAGAAAGTAACTAAAAAATGTTTTTATATATATTGAATTATACAAATATTACTCGTGTAATAGTATAGAATACGATTTATACATCGTGTTTTTGGTGTTCCCATCCATATTCATACAAAAAAAAACAAATAATTTTTTAACCAATTTACCAAAAAGGAGGAGGTTTCTCAATTATACCGTATATATATAATTTTTTATGTGTGTTCGCGGATAACTTCGTCGTTTATGAACCGATTTTGATGATTCTTATTTTGTTGGAAAGTATATATCCCAAGGGTGGTACCATGATAAGGAAACCAGTATTTGATGATGGAATCCTAGAGAAATCGTGGAAACTCCTCAAGTATTATAGGCATACATATAGCGATTTTGGTATTTTCATCAATAATGCTATCATTTGCACTCAGAAAGTATCATTTGGTGAAGTGAAACTGTTGAAGAAGACCACAATGGCCACTGGAACTGCGAAATAAACCAATGTGTCCTAGTCGTGTTTGGGCTTATTGGAATCGTCATGAGATGTATGTTCATGTTAATTGGTGGTACCTAACTAAAACTAAAAAGAGGAAAATAACAAACTTTGAGTGTTTTGTTTTGGAAGTCGGTTTGATTTTTAGTTAATAAGTTTTTTTTTTTCAAACCAATTACACTATGTCAAAGTACAAACACATGGGTAGGTATAATACCTCGTTCGAAACAGCGAGAAGCCAGACACAGTACCCAGACCCGAAGGATTTGTAAGGATAACAACGACGACACATATTATGAACTTGAAGCGAGAGATAAAATCACAGAAAAACCTTATTTTGGAGATGGGCCAGACGGCGAGTAGGTATTGGCTCGGCCAGCCACGACAAACAACTCATTCTATTTTTCTTATTAACTATTCTACTTTATGGTTGAACGGGATTCTAAATCTTATCTATCATAATGGTTCATCTGTAATCCGTTACAGCTTTGTATTCATGGCGAATAAAACTTCTGAAGCAAAATGTTATTGCGTGGTTCGGAAACCTCAAATACAAATATTATTTCAACTAAACCATTTAGAACACCTTTGAATAGTCACGTAGTCGATCAGATAAGCAGAAAGTTAAAGCTATATGAAAGTTGCAAAACGCAGATCTCTAGAACATAAGACACTCCAAGGACTTTATTTCTGCCTAGCCTTTTCCCAACTATATTGGGGTCGGCTTCCAGTCTAACCGGATTCAGCTGAGTACCGGTGTATCTGACCTCCACAACCCAGTAACTGGGTAACACGGCACTTGGCAAGACTGGTGTCAGATCTCAAGCTTCTGACTACCCGTAACGACTGTCAAAGATCTTCAAATGACAGTCGGGACCAACGGCTGAACGTGCATTCCGAGGCACTCGGTATGTTGAAATAGTCACCCATCCACGGACCGATCTCGTTAAGCGTTGCTTAACCTTGATGATCGACCCGTGCGGCTGTTATTATTTAGCCAAGGACACTCTTTTGAATTAGATTAAATTAAAATATGTCTAGCATTACAATATTGTTGCTTCTATTCGTGAGGACAATATTTAAAAAAATATATATATAAAATTTGAGAGCGGTGCCCGTTCACGAATATGACGCGTGTATCAGCACCATCCTACGCAACCATTTAGAAGGGAACTGAACGGTCCAACAAATGCGCTTAAAACAAACGTGAGCATGACATATTCCCAATTGCCAAATGTTTGACCAACATTGCTTTCAGTATTACAGTATCACGCGAATAATGAATTTAGCACATTTCTATGGTTCTGTACCCGAAGGATCCAAACGGAGCCCGATTGCTGTCACTCACGTATCTGTCTGTCCATCTGTCGGTCCGTCGTCTGTCACTCAGGTTTTCCTGGCAAACGGTTGGAGCTACAGTCTTCAAATTTTCACAGTATAAGCATCTGGTTGACCCGAACCAAATAAATTATAAAAAAACATGTTTTTGACATCCTAAAAACTAGTACACTAGTACCTTTTGATCCGTAGGTGCCAAATGTGGAATAAAACTTGTAATTATAAATTAATCCATTAATGGCACCACCGAAAAATACCGGCTCAGGTAAAAGCGGGTGCCCAATGTGGAAAATCTCATTGAAAAACATCTTATTCTAGTTTTCATCATGAACAACTCTTACAAGCGGACAAATGCCGAAATAAGTTGATAGTATATTCCATAAGCTAAGCTTATTCAAGATACATTGTAACAAGCCCTAGAAAGTGAGTAATGCAAAACATCAAAAGCTAGTTAAAAATAAATTATTTGTGATTACCCATGTTGGTTAGCGGTTATGTCACTCAGTACTTACGAATGTCGGCCACGATGGTTTAGATAACTACCTGTCATCAATAAATCATCTTCTTACTATAGATAGAGTGGCATCATGGTTCAAATACGTTTTGTATATCAAAAGAAAATAATCTGATATTTTTCTGCAATAAAATTTTTCAGCCCTTGTTTTGTATCAAAAATAACGCCTGTTTAATTTCTTCCGTTTTGCTGCGTATCTATCTATCGAATTAAAAAAACTGCTGTCAACATTTTCACGCAATCAGTGTGTAGGCCTTCCTTTCATTTCAAGTTATATCGACAGCCAAAAACGATTACATTTCTTGGTTCTCGGTCGAGTTGGTCACCCTACAGTATAAACTGGTACACAACGCTACTTTTCTATTCTTGGGCAGCAAATTGCTTATCAAGTAGGACACTCGATTGCTGATAGCCTTTAACTTTTTATTGTTACGTGTCCAGTACAAACAAGCTCATTGGAAATGCATCGTGTATTGCCGGTCAGCAGGTCATACTTGAGCACAATAATTTTACGGCAATAGAAAAAAGGGAATTTAATTTCGGATACAGGAACTAATCAGCATATGCTAGCTGATAAGGACAAACATGTCAGGTGGGTATGAGAAGAACTAATAGGGCATCAAAAATAGTATAAAAAATAGTATCTTATGTTATTTATTATATTATTTATTGGTAATATTATATTAGTATTACTTGTCTTCTAATATTAAATGGTTTGAAGGTAATAATATAATTATATTGTGTATATTTACGGATACAGAAACCAATCAATTGCATATTATTCTTCTTCTTATTCGTTTCGCTCTTGACAGAGCGGTCGTGGTCACGATGTATTTTGTCCGATCGCTGGTGTTCTTGTCACTCGCCTCACGTCACGTCGTCTCTCCATTTGGCTCTGTTAGATGGACGTTTAGCGCATTAATTTACTAGACCTCCTATCGCAGATTTAATTTGGTCGGTCCACCTTATCGGTGACCTCCCGCGTGACCTGTTACCGTCACTCTGCCCTGCACCACCAGGCGCTCAATGGAGTCGTTATTCCTTGAGACATGGCCAAAGAATTTCAGTATGCGAGACTGTACTATTGCTGATAGACGCTGCTTGATGCCAAATTCTTGGAGTATGGAGACGTTAGTTCGGAATTCTGTCCAAGAAATGCCAAGCATTCTTCTCCAACACCATTTCTAGAGCATCTATTTTTTCCGTTCCAGTTCTCGTAGTGTCCATGTCTCAGCTGCGTACAGAAATATGGGGAAAACAAGCGCACGGACGAGCCTGATCTTAGTGGTTTTAGTTATACTGCGATTCCTACATATCTTCCTTAACTTATCCATTGCCCCTCTAAACATCGCCATTTGCCGCTTCACCTCATCCACGCAACTGCCATTGCTTGCAATCATAGCGCCAAGATATATGTAGGACTGAACTACGTCACAGTTGGCAATTTGTGTCACAGCCGACGAGTTGTTGTTGCTACGGTCCACAATCATTATTTTGGTCTTGCTCCGGTTGATTTTCAATCCAAATGCAAGACTCACGCGCTCCATCTTAAGGAGAAGTTCCTCCATTTGGTCAGCACTAGTCGCAAACAATGTTGTGTCATCAGCGTAGTGAAGGTTCGCAATTTTGTAGCCGCCAATTGCAACACCATCAGTCCAGTCTTCGAGGGTGATTAGCATAATGAGCTCCGTGTAGATGTTAAACAAAAGTGGCAATACGATACATCCCTGGCGGACACCTGCACTGGGATGGAAGCTATTCGAAATGTGGCTATCTGCATCGCACTGATGCAGTTCCTCCTTCGTAGAGTTCTCTAAGAAGGTGCACAAGATGTTTTGGTGTGCCCATTTCCAATAGCGTCTTCCACAAGGTTGGCCATTTCACGGAGTCAAACGCTTTTGAGAAATCAACAAAGCATATGTAGGTCGGCTTGTTGAATTTTCGTGCCTTCTCGATAACCTGACGGACGATGAAAATTTGCTCCCGAGTTCCTATTCCGTTCACAAATCCAGCCTGTTCTTGTGCGATTTCTTTCGACAGGTGTGCCTTCAGCCGTTCGTTAAGGATGTGCAGCAATATTTTGCTTGCATGACTGATCCACTGATCACAATCAGACGGTAATTACTGTACTTTTTGGTGGCACCCTTTTTGTGGAGAGGAATGAAAACCGTGTGAGCCCATTCCGACGGCCATTTTTGTGCCAACCATATCTTATTGCAGATGACGCTAAAGATCTGAACGCCGCGTTCCCCCAATGCTCGAATGTTCTCAATTGGGATGGTATCAGAACCCGTAGCCTTTCCGTTCATTAAATGCTTAATGGCAGTTCTAAGAATGTCTGGCTCCATTGTATCACTCTCAGGTTATGTAGGTGGAAAGGCTTCCGACTGCGGATACATATTATATACAAGCCTAAAGAAATTAATTTAATCGGGTATTAAAAGGGAAGAGGAAAATCTCGATGGACATCAAACAATTGTTCTATGGTATTACTTATAATATGTGATCTTAAGGTCATAGCGGAACACTATATTTAAATGGACTTTATTTACGGACATAGAATTTAATTATTTGGATACTATATAAAATAAATTTAATCAGGTATAAAAAGGGGGAGAGGACCTCATAGGGTATAAAACCTCATTGGGTCACTGTCAATGGGAAAAGTGCCCAAAACACTGGCAGCTTTGCCATTCAACTTGGCAATACCTGTATTGACTTCTTCTGCCCATAACCTGATAATGATTATGGTCGGACCGCAGAAGATATAAAAAACAATATTTATTAAAATTCCTAAATACTTCATCACCATCATCTTTTCAGCTGAAAATAGGCCTTCCCCAAGTCTTGTTACATTGACCGATTCCGTGTGACTCACATCCAGCGGATGCCCACAACCTTACCAAGTACTTATTGTAAATTGCATGTTGTAAAACAATGCATATCTTCACAAACCTCAACGAACAAACAGTTTCTGTCAGTAAAAACTCAACTTAGAGCATCAAATTATATTTATACTAACTTTGCAAAAACTATCTGTCGCAGAATTAAGCCATTTTTTCTACCTTTACCTACAACAGTCACAAGAACGAAGAAAATATTTTATTGTTCCTCGCCGCTGAAACGATATGGTACAAGGCACGAAGCCTCTGCTCGGGCCACATGAACTCGGCAAATATCAATTTTTATTATATACCTATTTTCCAGTAACACGATGGCATGGTTACCAATTTTTATATTTTGTCGTGAATAGGGTTTGTAGATTGTGTAGGAACTCGGGTACTTATAATCAGAATTTTATTTGGATAGTGGAAAGAATGCTGTACTGTTTTTGTTTTAAAGCTCATGACTGAAGACAATTGATTATTTGCTTGGAATAGAATAATATGTACCCTATACAAGTCGGATCTTCTACTATTATGAGACTTGGACTGACAAAACCTGGTTCTTCCGCAGATATAAAACCTTACTACAATACCGTGGCATAAAAAAATCATATTCAAACAAAACAAAACTATATTATCATCACCACGACTAAATAGGCATTACCCAAGCGTCGCGTGGTCACTCGTCTTCATTTAAACTACTGCATAGTGAAATCATCTGCAAAACTTCATCATCATCCACAGAGTGACTTCACCCACTGCCGGGCATAGGCTAGGTTCTCTTTTCTTGTTCCGGTCTCATGCTCCTTTGCCATAACAGGCTCTACCCGTGATGGCAAAAATATCGAATCCCTATTTCTCTGCTGGATGAACAACATTCCTTGTCAGGTCTTGGACGCCACTCCTTACTCAACCTATCAGCACCGCATCATGTCATTTGTCCTGCAAATGTAGTGAAACTCTATTTCCGATGCAGTCGCTCCATGTAAATTATTGGTACCGTGTGACCTGAACATAGTCGGCATGTCTGAGTGGCCGTTCACAACATTGTCTGGAAAAGGCTAGGCAGATTACTTAAACTCTTTTGCCGATTTGCAATACACCAGAAAACCAGTAGATAAATCGCCATCTCAAAAATACAGCCAAAAAAAGCTATTGTTGGGAAACCTTGTTAATGTTGTAAAGTATTGGCTAAAAGCGCTTCAGGTTCATAATAAGGTTAGAGACCGTTCGGCAGCCCCACGCTTGATCGGTTTTATATCGTTAGCGTCAGCATGAACTCACTTCAGCTGGCATTCGGTAAATATAATTGCTGATAATCTAATTGCCCTATTAGGTAGCAACCGATATCGGTCAGCGATTTATTTCTGATTAAAATACTCACAGGATTGACCATCCCTGGTAATTATCACCTGTGTAATCTAGCTGTTGGTAATGTTTAATCTTCTATTTGTAAATCATTATGAATTAGTATTATGTACATAATTACTTAATAAAGTATACCTTGAGCCGCTCTTGACATTATAAATTTGTGTTTTACTTTGTACCAGCTTATGTTTCTAATTTCTATTTGTATATGGGGTATCGGCGGAACATGACTTCACAAAACATGCTCGTTGGAAGTCGGGTCCCCCTTTTTTTGTAGACATCTCTCAATTAAATCAGAGTGATTGGCTACTGCTTAACTGGGCGATCATGTGGAGACTAAACATGAGCGTCCAGCCAGATACAAAAAGCTTAATCTAAGCGATCACGCTGAGTGCTACCCCCTATGGGGCACCTTGGCCTTGGCTCAGTGCGTCGCTGGGGGACAACTATGGCTGGATCATGATTACGTACCTAACCACGTACCACCTACGTAATAACATTCACATAGTCTATCCTTTTGTATCTTAAGTCTCTTCTTCTTCGTCGGTGCATTCTTGGTAGAGTGGTCGTGGTCATCATGTTTCACTGAGACTTCGGGCTGATATGATTCACCTCACGATGCGACGCCATCCCTCTTTCATCTTTTTTTGGTATTCACTCTTCCCCTACATTTATAGCCATGAATAATCCAAACTTTTCTCAGGACATTTCTTTTTACAGCTGACACTTGACAGTCGATATCAACAGTTGTGAAGTTTCTAATTTAATTTACTTTAAGTTTTTTTTTTTTAAATTTACTATTATTTGACAGTTTGTTTGAAATTTATTTTATTTTTGTTTGTTATGTGGGGTTTAAGTTACCTGAATAAACGATTTTATTATGATTTTCCCTAACGATGTTGGATTCCGTTTCTAATCTTACCCGATACATGTAGCGACCAGTAGTATTTTACAAGTAGTTACTGCCTATCTGAACTCCAAAACCCAGTTACCAATTAATAATACTGGATATCTCCCTTGGTACTTCTGACTACTACGACTCTCAAATATCTAACAATAGTTCCCGAAGCAGGGAGGCATCTCGTCTTGGTCCGTAATCGATGGTCACCCATTTACACCCAGATTCGGCAGTAAAATATCACGTTATCACTGATAACCACAGTATTAACTTCATAGAAAAACAAAGCACGCAAAAATCTAGTACATTAGTATTTACACAAATCAGGTCAGTAGTTAAAAAAAACATACAAAATCAGACACGTCCAAACTTTCATACTGCCTAGAATTCATTTAATGAACCCTTTAACAAGCTTGTGACGTCTAATTAACTATTTCACCTTGACATTCTACCCTCAGATTCATAAAAGTTGCGCATGCGTTCTGTAGCGCTACCTGTAAATTCATTTGATAGTTAGTTCCGAGAGTTTCAGTGTTTAATTCACATTCAACGTAGAAATAGAAAATCCTCGGTGCTACTCGAAAACTACCCACTCTCACTGGAGCACTGGAGGTTCTGAGTGCCTCTAACTTCTGCCTGCGAATGGGAAAAATGCATCATTAGATACTGAGGACCTGGAAAATAGAAATGAGGAATATTAATTCATCGATCCCTATTTCTTTTTTATTAAAATCTTTATGCACATGTAAAAAGCACATGGTACAAAGGCGCATTGAATGCCTTAGTTCCAGTTACGCCAAAAATATAACTCTGAGTTAGTTGCTAAGACGAAGTTAAATTAAAATATTTCATACTTAACGGTGTCACCACTGTGTCAACTGTCAGGAAGACACGACGCGGCATACGCTGACAGAGTGTGTCGCTTGGGAGGAGCCACGTAGTGCCCTCATCTCAGGAGTAGGCAGTGACCTGTCGCTGCCGGCCGTAGTCTAGTCGATGATCAGCAGCGAGGAGTCCTGGGACGTGGTGGTATCCGCCTGCGAAATAGCCGTCTCGCAGAAGGAGGCTGCGGAAAGAGAGTGGTAGATCTCGTCCACTCACCCAGTCCACAGCAGCCGCACCGGGCGACGATGGTAGGCAGACAACGCCCTCTTCCAGTCTAAATGGGTCCAAGGGTGACGGATTCAGTGACGTCTGTCGTCCCTCAAACATCAGGAGTATCAGAACCCGAGATGGCGGCGCGTATATACAATTTTGAAAACGATCGTACGTTCCCGCAACCCCCGGCGTAGATTTGAGATGGACAACTGGGGAGGTTTATAGTAAGTAGGAGTCTGACAGACCCCTCGGGGGGTGGAGGACTTCCTATGAGGATTTTCCACCCCGAAAAAAAAGCGTGGCGCGGGCGGGCCTTAGGCAATTTGTACCAGTTGACCTTAGGGCTTATTCGCATTTTTTGTAAGAGCACGGTATTGGGAAACTTTTACAAAAGAAGAAGTATAGTGCAATATGAAAGGTATATTATTTTATAAACTATCTGTATCGTTAAAGTTGCTCGCATTTTCTACGTACTTAGAACTGTGACCAGCCGAGCTAAGCGAGTGAAGTGATCTTTGCCACGGCTGGCCGGCGGGCGAGCGCTACTTCCAAGTTGATAACAGTTATATAACTAGATAACTTGATAAAAAATGATCATTGATTTTAAGACGATCGATAAATGATTAAGAAATTGAAGTATACATTATTAAGGGATCGATTAAATACATAACAGAAACATAACATAATATCACGCCTGTATGGGTAATAGGTAGGCAGAGCTGCACCTTTAGTATACCCAAACCAGACACCGGGTTGCTTTTGAGAAATTCTAGATGGAAACCCATTATTTTATTGTATGTGAATGGATTTAATTTATTTACTAGCTGTGCCCACGGCTTCGCTCCCGTCAACTGTCTACCCTACCCTGCTTACCTACCCTACCCTACTTACCTTGCTTGCTTGCTACCAATTTTTTTCTTGAGTCATTTTTCCGCAGAGAATCTTAACACCACCATTCAGAAAATGACGGCAACTGCACAACGCCATTTATCGTTTAAGTAGTTCAAATCCGAGTATCTGAATTGCGTGTGTTGTGATATTTTAATACATGAAAAAAAAGTTCTTCATCTTCTAAATAATATCTTTCTAATTTATTTATGAAGCTGTTAGTCGTTTCACTCCTTATATCTGCCGGCAGACTGTTCAATAGCTAATAATTATTTTAAGGGATTATGTATTCTTATTTTGAAAAGATTATATTATGTGACCGATTTCTATAACTTGAGTTATTAACATTTATGGATCTTGGTTTTATGAATAAAGAACTGAATTGAATAACAATTTTCCCGATCTGTAATCGAACTGGGAACCTCACAATAAAATACAGTAATCTCAATAGAAATCACTTTTCGTTAAGATCTTTATGTTTTGATGACTTTAGTGTCGATCAATACTATATCGGCCTTTATTTACATGTTATATTTATTGGCATTTTGTTGACTTATTTGCTTGCAAGCAAGCAGTCAAGAAAGGCAGCGATGATTTGACAAAAATATTACTCCATACAAAAAAACCTTAACAATTTTCCGTCCATATTCCGAGTACACATCACTGATGGCTGCATTTCCTAGAACTACAATAGTTCGCATAAAACCCTCCTTGTTTTTGCTAAAAGCTCTGCTTTGCTCATCCTATGCTAATTACGATGTAAAGCAATGCGACGCTAAATGACGGAACGAGTGGCTCATACGCTGCTTATTTCAAATTCTTCTTTTTGGAGTTACGATATCTGTGTGATGAGCTGAGCAACCACTGCGCCAACCGTGACATCTTCCATATTTCTTAACATATAATTTTGTTCAGCAGCCTAATTGTATAACATATAATATTAGAGGAATTGATCACAAACTCTTGCCTTTTTGACAAATCTATAGTATTCTATAATTAGAAATCATTTATTTGCCCCAATACATTTTACCTTATGGCATGCAAAATTTCTGCATTTTTTACGTATTTTACGCAGTTTACAGATATTAAACATATGAAGCAATAACTGATCAAATCGAGCGTGCGTGCATCATCATCAGCCTTTTAATGTTCCCCCTGCTGGGACACAAGCCCCCTCTCCATGAGAGGGAATAGACCATAATCCACAACGCGAGGCAGCGTGAGTCGCGCGGGTGTACGTCGTGCGCGCATGCTTTGAACAAATTAAAAAATTTCCCAATTTGGTTACAGGATGTCGTTAAGAACAGTTTGTTAAGTCTTGATTAGCTGTTGATTAATAGTTATTTTCGGAGACTTAAGGTTAGTCACTAGCAACTCGTAAAACGACAATGTCCTGTCTATAAGACTGTTAGAAAGTTTGAACCTAAGTGAAGTTTCAATAAACTACGAATTGAAGACAAAAGTAGTTTAAAATTTATTAAGTAGTTTTTCTGACTTTAAATTCTAATTCCAAGTGTACATAAGTGTTAAGTCAGAGAAAAGATAAGTGTTATTATAAAGTTTTAAGAAGTTAGATTTCAGACAAAAATTCAAACTAATACCCGGATAGACTGTTACATTGCCGTGTATTAAACACGGCAATGTACCAGTCTATCTAAGAAAATTGTTATCTAAATTGATTACAAATATCGAATACATCAAGCTAAATGCCTCTTAAAGGGAGAAACAAGCAGCCAGAAACTAAAGGTTTTGTCCAACTTTAGTGTAATAAAATAAATAATTTATATATATGTCATGGACCAAGTGATTAATCAGTGCACAAGTCAAGTCAAAACGGGGACTGTAATGTACTATTATGATCTAAACTTCTATATTTATCACATTGTCTGGTCATTATGAATATTACTACGTAATGGTTGGGCAATTCGATATTTGCGAAGCCAGCCCTAGAGCTTAGGGATGACGGGAGCTGAATTATGAATAATGCTGTATTAATCACTTGGCCCATGACATAATATACAATTTTCAATGTCAAAATTTAAAGTTAATAAAATTAATAATGTCAATGCCAGTCGTCGTCCATTTCCAAAACTAGGCAAAGTACATTAACAATAATGTTAGTAATTAAATGAGTTGCCGAGCATGATCGGTATATAGGTTTGGTTAAAGTTCAACCGGACCAGTGTTGTGTAAATCAAACCACAGGTACATAGAGATGTACTGTACTCAGATCACACTTGTAGTTGACGCTTTAAAGCATCATGTAATGAGAAGTTGGACCACGGACTACGAATTAATTTAGTAGCCACTACCCGTACGCCCGTATGATATTTAAAATCGGCAACAATGACCAGCAACAGTTTAAGGATACATACATACGTAAACTCGCAAGGGTGTATGCAGAAACTTCAGTCTGTAAGGATGCTTTTTAATTTTTTTCCTTCATAATCATCATTTCAGCCGAAAGACGTCCACTGCCGAACATAGGCCTCCCCCAGGCGTCG
The DNA here is from genome assembly GCA_948252205.1 of Orthosia incerta. Classification (NCBI taxonomy): domain Eukaryota; kingdom Metazoa; phylum Arthropoda; class Insecta; order Lepidoptera; family Noctuidae; genus Orthosia; species Orthosia incerta. The sequence goes on along the minus strand of OX411741.1, from coordinate 33,368,291 downwards.
CCTCATTGACCAATCCTGTGCGTCTCGCATCCAGCGCCCTCCCGCAACCTTTACCAGGTCATCAGTCCACCTAGTGGCAGGCCTTCCAACGTATCGTCTTTCGGTTTGCGGTCGCCATTCCATAACTTTTTGGCCCCATCGGCCATCCGTTCTGCGAGCATTGTGCCCTGCCCACTGCCACTTAAGTTTGGCAATTCTTCGGGCTATGACGGTAAACCTGGTCTCTTGCGGTTTTCCACATTTCTGATTAAATTACGCAAGGAAACTCCGAGCATAGCCCTCTCCATTGCCCTTTGAGTAACTGTAAGCTTTCTGAAAAGGCCCATTGTAAGCGACCTCGTCTCAGAGCCATATGTCATCACTGGCATCACACACTGGTCATAGACTTTCGTCTTGAGACACTGTGGTAAGTTGGACGAGAACATCCCGCGCAATTTCCCGAACGCTGCCCAGCCGAATCGGATTCGACGGTTGACCTCTTTCTCGAAGTTGGCCCTACCCAATTGGGTCGTATGTCCCAGGTAGAGATAGTCACCCACAACTTCGAGTGTAAAGTCTCCGACCTTGATAGGAGATTTTTTTGTTAGGAATACTGATACACAAATCAAGTTTCTAGACATAGATATGTCCTTTGTGCGTTGTTTGTCAGTGAATTTAAGAGTTTACTTTTCTACCGGGAACTTGCATTGAAGTAAAATAAATTTATGAGAACAGCTAATGCTGCAGTAGTCGAAAAGCTTGCCCAGGGAGCGGCAGACAAAATACTTCAGGGGGAAATTCGACAATATGAAGTCTTACACATTACAATCTTTATTTTCAAAACGATCTATTTTAATACATCAACATGTCTATAAGCTATCTTTACAATATAAATTAAAGCAAAGAAAATAACCGAGCAGCTCATTTGTTTTATGTTTTATAGTTTAAAACGGAATGACTTTCGGAGCAAACAAAAACGTGGAACATGTTTTTGTTTTTGACGAAAGTCGTTCCAAGAAACTGAAAATTACCGTAAGGTTTGATTGACTTGTTTTGACGTGACAACGTCTAATAAATCGATGAACGCCGGCTGCACGTACGAAAAAGGATGACTCAATGTAACGTTACGTTCAATGTAACGTTACGCTCTTTGTAACTTTATAATCGTAACGTTACAATGACGATAATTGTATCGTTATGTATGTGACGTTGTCACATTAAACTATCGTCCGTAAACCGACTTTACAGACAACCAATTTTTTTTAGAATATATAACTTTTCAGGTATTCATAAACTTAAGCAATGGAAATAAAGGAAAACTAAGTATTAAGTATAGTTTTCATTTTACAGGTATAGGTTAATTTTAGTTAAACTCCATTATCAAATCATCATTTACCATCACGCGAGATCTGTATATTTATATTATATACACATATTTATATTCCCATGCGCGAGATAGTGGTCACACGCGAACCACACAAAAAACACGTTATGGGATAAAATTAAATCATGCAGTAAGGATTTAACAACAAACAAGATTCAAGCAAGTTTTTTCTAAAAATGTTATAATTTGAATATAACATTTTTAGAAAAAACTTGCTTGAATCTTGTTTGTTATTAAATCCTTACTGCATGATTTGATTTTATCCCATAACGTGTTTTTTGTGTGAAAAGAAGGAAGGAGGCTATTCTGATACCGCTTTCTTCCGAAAACCACAGAGACGTACAGCAAACGTTATCGTTCCTAATTATGTATTGCATGAATAGTCACAGTAACTCGACCATCGCCTCCAATAAAGCGCCCTAACTTCCCTCAGTTAATTCCACAAGTTGCGTGGGAAGATTACCAACTGCCCACCAAGTTTTTGTCTTGTTCCACTCTCACACACAAATAGAAAAATACAAAAAGTGACTGCGGAGAGGCTAACAAATTAATATATCATTCTGTAGAAACAAGAATCTCGATCTTCACATAAATCGTTCCCAAGTGCTGTGCCAACAAAATGGCCCCCATAACCAAATACTATGTTTATCTGCTAGAGCTAATAAAATATAACAATTCATAAATACGATGATATTGCCTCCACATAAAAGGAGGCTTTCTCAGCATAATTTGAACATGGGGGAGTATAAACATATGTATCTGTGTCAGTCATTCAATAAGTGTTATGGTAAAAACGGTTCGCGTAAGTTCGAGTTCAGTTTGAGGATGGAATCCTCCCCTGAAAATACTATGACACCAACTACTCCGGAAGTCCGTGACGACGTAATTTATATATGGAAATTTTAGGACACTGGTAAGGCAGGATTTCGGACCGAATGTAAATTTTAAAGTCCAACACATAGTGATTAGTTTCGATTGCGTGTTTAGCAAGACGAGTTTTATCTTTTTATTAGGTTTTAATTCGAATGAGGCGATGTGGAATGGTTTTTTTATTGCTCCGTAAAAAGATCTACAGATAAAAACGTGTATATATTGGTCAAAAATCAATTAAAGATAACAACAAGTCTCGTCATAGGCAAAGAAGGTACTCAGATACACGCAAAATATCGAGATTGATAAACAAACAACTAAACCAGATACTATCTTTATTCTACTGAAGTATATACAAAAAAATGTAGGTCACAAACAAAAAGATCTTATTGTACTTTCCAATACTCATTTACAAAAAAACAGACAGCGTTACGTAATCGTCTGAAAAACGTTAAAGTCTATACTATGCACCTTGATTGATTATCCCTGGTTGTGGGGGATGAAACGGGGTGGGAATCGGCGTCAGTGAGTCTGGACGGCGAGGCGCCGCCGCGTCTCCGCGTTAACGCCCGACTGTCTACGCACGCACGATCTTCCCCACGGAATTATCCTTTTTTGTCATTGGACGTTTTAGTGGTACTAGTAAATGTAGTCGGGTTAAATGGTTTATTATTTAGGTTATCTAAGGTGACAGACCCAATTATCAGCACTTTAAGTGATTATCATATTTCAAATTGGTATATTATGATAAAAACAAATTAAATCAGCTAAATCAATGTGATTATGTCTTGTTTATTAATAATTATATTTTGAATAACTTTTGAAATGTAATGTAAACAGTTTAATCATATAATAAAAGATATTGAAAAATGATCGTGTCCCGATTTGTTGGCATGCTTGTTACCAGTTATTGGCACGAAATTACCCAATTATCAGCACTCAGATTTGAGCAAATACTCGTAAAAGTCTTATATAAATAGAGTTCTAAGTAAGTAGTATGCTTTTGTTATAATATAAAATAATAGACCTAGGTAGATTTTTTTTTAATTCCCTAACAAGTTACGTTAAGGCACAACTTACAATATTTTTATTTTCAAAATACAAACATGAAAATAATGCTTAAACCTAACGTTAAAATAACAAGAGTATTAAAATCCGATACATAGCAAGATATTAAACTTACTTTCTAAATAAAAATCAAACTCTTAAAACTTTACATGAAAAGGTAAATCAATAGGAACATTTTGTAATCAGCTAAGTAAATATTAATTATTACCAATTATTTTGTAATGAATTAATTATTATTCATAATTAATTATTATTAAATTGAATTGACTTGAATTGAATTGTTGTTGATTAATTTATTTATTTATTTTTAATTATTGGTGCCATAAATTTTCCTTTTCTTCCGAGTTGTGTCTTTTTTTTTGGTTCATTTTCACACCTGCATCAGCGCAAGAGCCCAAGTTAGAAATCGGGTTCAGACAAATCCAATTATTGGCACAGAATTAAACTAATTTC